>CM039735.1:36445193-41445193 GCA_022539455.1 Dendrobium nobile
ATTTATAAAGCTTATCCTTAGCTTCTTTCAAAAAATATAAGTAGGAATCAGAAGGATCCAACTAACAAAGACCCTCAAAAGAATTCACCCTATCTTCCATAATTAAAATGTTAGAAAAAGATCTTAAAAAACATTATGATTCCACTAGTTCAAAACTTGCTTAAGTCTTTTTATCTTAAGCTAAAGTCTATTCATACCAGAGATAGAATAATCAGGAAATAGAGGGGCATAACAATTATTCTTAACCACATCAAGAAATGATTCATGAAGCAACCATATGTTTTGAAATCTAAATTGAGAAGGGGAACCCTTATCTCTATGCTTAATTTTAATAAGAAGAGGAGAATGATCAGAGAGGATACGACTAAGATGTCAACCTTAGTAAACTTAAAAGAATTAGGCCAAGCATCATTAAATAAAACCATATTAAAGCTCTGCCATAAATGTCCACGATGCCAAGTGAAATTATTTCTAGAAAAACCAATATCATTGAGGTTGCAATCCATAATCATACCATTGAAATTCTCCATCGACTGATAAATAGGGAGAGAACCCCCTATACGCCCAGCTTGGTTCGTTATAGTGTTAAAATTTCCACCAATAAGCCAATAAAGATTACAAATACTATGAAAATGAATGATTTTATACCCATAAAATCTTTCTAGTATAACGAGATGAAGCAGCATAAAAAAATGAAGCATAACATTGGAAACTGGAACTTATAATATTACAATGCAAGACTTGATTAAAATCACCAATGATATCAATTCTAACATAATCTTTCCAGAAAACCAAAATTTTATTGACCACTTTCGAATTAGTATGTTTAAAACCTAGAAATTTAATAGTATCAAGTAATTTATCAACTGAAATATGGGGCTCAAGCAAAACAAGAATAGACACATTATGAATACGACATAAATTTTAAACTCTTACATTAGAAGAAGGGCAACCAATACCCCAAACATTCCAAATAATAGCATTAAATATAAAAAAATAATGATTAATGAGAAGTATGTGAACATGTGTTTCTAGGAGATTGTAAGACATTTTTTGGTTTTCTACATCTCTTACCACGATCCTTGGAAAAGCTCATATCATGATCATCTCTACCATAGCATTTAGCCAACATATCCACCTCAGTGTTAGTAAAAGCATCAGTAAGATAATTTTCAGATAAAGGAAGTTTACTTTCATTTAAATTACCTGAAAGCCCCCTAGAAAGAGGTAACTCACCTTCCACATAGAAAACACCATCTTCCAAAGTAGAAACATTCTTCACAACAACTCCACTAAATTCCTTCACACTCTCGGTTTGGACAATAACTAACCTCTCTTATTGTGGAAAATCATCCTCCAGTAATATAGGCTATGCTCTGTCAGAAATTTATACATTAACCTGCTCATTCACAATGTGAGATTGAGGCTGATTAGAATAGTTAGTATAAACATCAATAACAACCATATTTGTTAAAGATTATTTTGAAGCACAAAGATTAGATGAAGAAGAAGGTATAATAATTTTACTAGAATTATTAAGTAATATTTGTTTCTCCCCAATAGATAGATCAGAGCATAATATAGTATCCATTTTGGGATCCACACTTTAATCTATGAGGAATTCACCCCCAATAGAGGAGGAAGGATCAGCCTGAATTTTAGTAGGCTGTAGGGTAACCACGTCATTACTCTGGGTTTTATCACCATTAACATCCAAAATAATATGGTTCAATTCAACATTGACATGGTCATTCAAAATACCCTCTTTCACTATGTTGCAACTCAAGCTTATGAGTTTATGTTTTTGATGATAACAAATATTATGACTCACTTTCTATTATCTACTTGTATTAGCAATATATATTTATTTATGTGTATACTAATATTTTAGGAATATCATGCAACATCAAATAAAGAATCAGGGCTCAAGATTGGGTTGAATAATGTTATGTTGTAAACGGGTCTATAATATTCATTGATGTAATTTTGATTTCTTGAGTCAAGTTTTGTAAGAGTGTATGCTTGCTTGGTGACCATGCACACACACACTCAAGGTAATGAGATCTAATCAAATCTAGAAGATCAAGTTTTGAACTAATCATATTGGATGATTTTGGATCGTACTGGACGATCCTTTGTGATATTGGAAAATAACTGCCAATGCTAATTTAGGCAAGATTTTAAGATTTGATTTTTGTTCTAATCATCCTGGATGATCTGGATCATCCAGGACAATTAATACAAATCATGCCTAAATTTATCCTATGATTAGGGGGTTAATTATGGTTAAATTTTTCTTTTCAATCATCCTGGATGATCTGTATAACGTATAGGATGATGTTTGCCGACATACTTGATTTTCCTAAATCATCAAAGCTAAAATATCATAATTTTTCTTCTAATCATCCTGGACGATCCACAATATCATCTTGGATAATTTGTACATTTTTTTATTAATCATCATGGATTATCTAAATATTTTCTGAAACTATCAGGTCAAATTCTGCACATCGTACTGGATGATCATATAATCATACAAGACAATTCTGGGCACCAAAATTGAGTATTTAGGGTTTTTTGAAGCCCTCTTTTTAAGCACATCATACGAGATGATCCTGTGATCATCCTGGATGATATTTGGCATCGAAATTAAGTTTTTAAGCTTTTCTGAAGCCCTCTTTTTAAGCATATTGTACGAGACAATCCAGTGATCATCCAGAACGATAATGTCAGTTTGTGTATTTAAGAGCCTTTTTGGAGCTATTATATTTAAATTTTGTCAAGTAGCTTGATATGAGTCTTTGGCAGCCATTGAAGCTTCGTTCTTCTAGAGAAAACTTGAAGAGAGTGCTTGAAAGAGAGAGAGGAAAGGGTGGAGTTTGAGAGAGGGAGAAGATCCTTGGAGGGGGTTTCAAGGGAGTGTGGAGGGGGTTCAATACGGTTGCTCCGGTGAGTTTGCGACTTAGTACCATCAGATTTAAGGTTTGTCTTAAGGGAAGTTTTGGGAAGAAGAAGATCTCTTTAGTGTCAAAGGGCCCGGCTACTCCGCCACATCAGGGAAGGTGGAAGTGATTTTGTAAGGGCTTCTCCGCCTAGCTGTGGAGGCTAAATGAGAGATACTGAGTTTAGTGCAATACTCGGAGGGTACCTCCGAGGAGTGGACGTAGGTCAAGGTTTGACTGAACTACTATAAATCTAGTGTGTTCTTTCATTTATTATTTTTTCATTTAATTTCTGTACTTTAATTTTCTTTGTGGTGAATTTTGGTTTGAGTTTTGTGTTTTGATTAAGAAATTTTTTAAAATACCAATTCACCCCCTCTCTTGGTTTGCCTTGGGCTAGTTCATAAGGGCTTAACATCCATAATAAACTTTCAAGTGGTATCAGAGTGGGATTCATAAAAATGAGTTTTTGAAAACTTTTGAATTTCGATCAATGGCTAATTTTTATAATCATAATATTGTGGAAGGATATTCAATCACCTGACCACCTTTATTTGAAATTATTACTTTTAGTTTTTGGAAAATTTGCATGTCTACTTTCTTGCAATCTATTGATTTGTGAATGTGGCAAATGATTTTAACTGGTTATTCTGTACCATCACATATTATAGATGGAATTAAAACTGATATTCCTATTAATCAATGGAGTAGAGAAGAATAAATTAATGCTCAATTAAATGTTAAATCAGTAAACTATTTTTTTGTGCTTTAAATTTTAATGATTTTATGTTTTCTTTCATGTGCTCTTCTGGCAAGGAAATTTGGGATAAATTACATAATATTTACGAAGGCACTAATGAAATCAAGCAATCCTCAAGAATGAGGAATAATGATCGATGAAGCAACCCTTATGGAATCCCTCACAAGCTCCCTCTCATAAGTTCCTCCCTCTCTCTCCCTCTCCTCTAGGCTCTCTCAGGTTAAGTCAGCAGTAAAAGATCCTTGAGCTTGAGAAAATATGAGTCCTTTAAATAGATTTTTAAGAACCAACTTTATCGTCCTATACGATCAGTACAAATTAAGCTTAATCAGCCAGGATGACTTGGGACAATTAGAAGATTTTTTGTTTATATCATCCAGGAAGATAATATATCATCCTGTATGATTAGTACAAATTAGGGAATATCATCCTGAACATCTCTCTAAATAGATGATGTACATTTTTGGTCATCTTGACCGATCTTGCGATCGTCCAGGACGATATGATCATATCAATCAGCCTTAATTACTTTCCTTAATCAGCAAATCAATTTAGGCATAATTGAACCCCATCATCAAGGCTGATGTCCTAGATGATAATTAAAAAATAAAACTTTCTAAAAATATCTGGCGGCTAATTCTTTTTTATTTGAGCAATCATCCCGGCCGGTACAAAAATTGTCAAGGATGATCTGCTTAATGACGGCTGCCTTAATCAGGATGCCCTAATTAGGGTTTCTGATTTAACCAATCATCCATGATGATTTTGGGATCGTCCTAGACAATGTTAGCAAAATAAAAAAACTCTAAGTTAGACAGAAAAAATTGACCCAAGTCTGTGTGTTCAGGGTTACTTAGCATCAGGCACCATAAAGATTACAATTGACTAAAAAAAGGGAAAAAATACATTATGAACTGGCTCAGACCTAATCTACCCAATATTGAGCTGGTTTAAATTACAGTCTTTATCCTATGGACTTGAAATATTAGTTGGCAAGCCAGTCGTAGTAAAACAAAAGTGTTTGCAATCATCAAAATTTGATTTATGAAAATTAGATTTGTGAAAATTAGATACGCAACACCTACATTTTGTTTATCACATAGGGATCTCTTACAATTTATTGAATCTACCTCATAATTTTCTTAACAAAGTAGTTCATTTTATTAATAGAATGAGTTTACATTTGTTTTTAAAATTTTAGAAAGGTAGCATATTTAATTGAAAAACAAAGTGACCAATGATGCCAAATCAAAAGATGTGCAATGATGCAAAAATGAGAAAGATACACAAGTGTATAAAAAAATAAAAGATGCATAAAGTGCAGCAAAAAACTGATAAGAGGCATAAAATGAGCCCACAAAAAATAATGCTTACCTTTCTTGAACCTCTCAAAACTTAAGAAAACCCTTGATATTTTTGATACTTGAGCTTAAAAATCATTATTCCAGATTCACCAATTTTTTTTGTATTAATCTTCCATTTGATATATTTTATGAAAGGAGTTTTTGAAAAAATTAGTGTTTCTTTTTCTAATTTGTTTATTAATTTAGATATTAGATTAAAAAGTTTTCTGAGCCATTAAAAGAACTTGAGCTTAGATTAATAATTTTTGAATTTCTAACCTTTCTGGGTTATGCGTTGTGAATTCATTTCTTACTAAGTTTTTGAATAAAATAAAGAGGTAACTTTCTCATTTTAAGAATAATTGATTTTTTCTAGATCAGGGATCATTTTGTTTTTTATTTATTTATTTGTGCCCCTCCTCTTTTTGATAATGTCAAAGTGGGAGAATGTACTATTGTATTTGTATCTATTTTCTATTTAAAAAAAAAATAATAAAAATTTTATCTTCCCCTATTTTTAAATTTTTATTCTAGTGAGGGGGAGATTAGGAGAAATATTTTTAATTTGCAAATTCAACCAGCAATATTTGCCATCATCAAAAAGGGAGAGATTGTTGTAACTCGAGCTCATGAGTTTATGTTTTTGATGATGACAAATATTATGGTTCACTTTCTATTGTCTATTTGCATTTAAAATATATGTTTGTTTGTGTGTATACTAACATTTCAGGAATACCATGCAACATCAAATGTAGAATCAGAGCTCTGATTCTTGAATAATGTTATGTTATAAAAGGGTCTGTAATATTCATTGATTTTTTTTTTGATTTCTTGAGTCAAGTCTTATAAGGGTGTATGCTTGCTTGGTGACCATGCACACACACACTCAAGGGAGTGATATCTAATCAAATCCAGAAGATCAAGTTTTGAACTAATCGTACTGAATGATTTTGGATCTTTTAGGACGATCCTTTATGATCTTAGAAAATAGCCGCCAATGCTAATTTAGGCAAGATTATAAAATTTGATTTTTGTTCTAATCATCCTAGATGATCTGGATCATCCAAGACGATCAATACAAATTATGCCTGAATTAATCTTGTGATTAGGGGATTAGTTATGGTTAAATTTTTCTTTCTAATAGTCTTGGATGATCTGTATATTGTACATGATGATGTTTGCCGACATACTTGATTTTCCTAAATCATCCAAGCTGAAATACCATAATTTTTCTTCTAATTGTCCTGGATGATCCACAATATCGTCATGGATGATCTGTACATTTTTGCTCTAATCATCCTGGACTATCCAAATATCGTTCGGGACTATCAGATCAAATTCTGCACATTATACTAGATGATCCTATGATCGCACAGGATGATTCTAGGCACAAAAATTAATTTTTAGGGTTTTCTGAAGCCCTCTTTTTAAGCATATCGTACGGGATGATCTGGCGATCGTCCTAAACAATAATGTCAGTTTGGTGCATTTAAGAGCCTTTTTTGAGCTCTCATATTTAAGCTTTATCAAGGCACTTGATATGGATCCTTGGCAGCCTTTGAAGCTTCATTCTCCTGGAGGAAACTTGAAGAGAGAGCTTGAAAGGGAGAGAGAAAAGCGTGGAGTTTGAGAGAGGGAGAAGATCCTTGGAGGGGATTTTAAGAGAGTGTGGAGGGGTTCCATATGGTTGCTCTGGCGAGCTTGCACCTTAGTACCATCAGATTCAAGGCTTCTCTTGAGGGAAGTTTTGGGAAGAAGAAGATCTCTTTGGTGTCAAAGGGCCTGGCTACTCCACCGTATCGGGGAAGGTGGAAGTGATTTTGTAAGGGCTTCTTCACCTAATTGTGGGGGCTTAAGGAGAGACACTGAGTTTAGTGCAATACTTAGAGGGTACCTCCGAGGAGTGGTCGTAGGTCAAGGTTTTACCGAACCACTATAAATTTGGTGTCTTCTTTCCTTTATTATTTTTCCATTTAATTTTTGTACTTTGATTTTTTTTTTGTGGTGAATTTTTGTTTGAGTTTGTGTTTTGATTAATGTTTTTTTAAAAATACCAATACACCCCCTCTCTTGGTTAGCCTTGGGCTAATTCATAAGGGCTTAACATCCCTAATGAACTTTCACACTTTGTATTGCATGGAACTTTCTTTTTTCCTTCTTAAGGTGTAGATGCAATTTAAAGCATTCACTCAAACCACGCCTGTGCATCTTACAATGAGAACAAAATATAGGACAATTCTCAAATTCAACATTTTGAAAATAACCATTCAATTCAGAGTCTAACCATATCTTAGTAGGATGTTTTTTTTGAAATCCTTAAATCTGAAGAAAAGGGTAGAATATGAAATACATTGCTTAGAGAATGGAGATATTCTTCAAGTCATCCTAAGGAATTGATCTTAGGAGACCCATCTGAAGGTGCTAGAATTATGCATGGACTTAGAAATGAAGTAAGCCACTCTGCCTTCATTTCAATGATTGAACCTACTAACATAAATCAAGCCCTATATGATGAATTTTGGATCCTAGCCATGCAAGAAGAGTTAAATCAATTTTGAATGATATAGTTGAAGGACTTAAGAACCAGAGTGTGTTTGGAAATAAATGGGTTCTCAAAAATAAAATGAATAATTCTAGAGCAGTTTTGATAAATAAAGCAAAATTAGTGTCTAAAGGGGTATAACAAGATTGTAGGAATTAACTTTGAATTGATGTTTGTTCGTGTAGCTAGATTAGAAGCCATTAGGGTACTACAAGCCTTTGCTTATTTTAAGGGATTCAAACTATACCAAATGGATGTTAAAAGTACTTTTCTGATTAGGATAATAAAAGAAGATGTGTATATTGAATAACCCTCTGGCTTTAAAAATTAATAATTTCCTAATTATGTGTTAGAATTAAAAAAGGTATTATATAGATTGAAATAAGCACCCAAAGCACGGTATGAAAGGCTAAGTATATTCCTACTAGAAAGAACCTTTGTTAAGGTTAGCATAGATACCACCCTATTTCTAAAAAAGGTAGGAGATGAACTACTCATTTTCTAACTTTATGTTGAAGATTTTTTGTTGGGATCCTATGATAAAAGTCTTTATACTGAATTTTGAAAAATAATTAGTATGGAATGTGAGATGAGTACAATGGGAGAACTTACATACTTTCTTGGATTTAGCATAAGGCAAAAGGATGATGGAACTTTCCTTAGTCAATCAAAATATATTACGGACAGCCTTAAGAAATATAAAATGGATAAAACCAAGCCAATCAACACTCCCATGAGTTCCACTGTTCAATTAGATAAGGATTCAAATGGAAAATTAGTTGATAAAAAATATAGAAGAATAAATGGATCACTTTTTTACTTGACTGCAAGCACACCTAATATTATGTTTAGTGTTTGTCTCTATGTTAGATTTTAGGCTGATCCAAAAAATTCTCACTTGATTGTTGCTAAGAGAATTCTTAGATATCTCTTAGGAACCCAAGACTTATGAATATGGTATCCTAGGCATTAAACCTCCTTTGAAATTATAGGAAAATTTTATTCAAATTTTGCACGATGCTAAGTTGATAGAAAAAGCACTCCTAGAATATGTTAATTAATAGGACATCCTTAGTCTCTTGGTCTAATAGAAAATAGACTTCTGTTGCACTATCCATTGTTGAAGCTAATTACATAGCCTTATGAAGTTGTGTGGCTCAAGTTCTCTGGTTAAAGCAATCAATTTTGGATTTAAGATTTCTTATAGGCATAATTTCAATTCTATGTGATAATAATAGGGCCATCTGCATTTCAAAGACTCCAATCCAACACTCCATGATCAAACACATTTACATAAAGCACCACTTTATTAGGGACCATATTACCAAAGGAGACTTATAACTACACCATGTGGCTACTAAAAAATCAACTTTCTGATATCTTATCAAAACCACTGGTCTTTGAAATTTTCAGCATCTTAAGAACCAAATTCGATGTTATAGATATTTATGCTTAAGATTAATACTTTATAAGTTTATTTTCACTATTTTGATTTGTATGTTTAGTTTTCTGTGTTTTTATGTTCTATTTTGTCATTTTATTGCTTTCTTTTAACACTTTTTAAAATTAGATCACTGCTCAATTCTAATATTGAATTTGCATTATCTTTATTTAGAAACATGTAAGCTATGCTTGACTTCCCTAAATTAGTTAAAAGAAGAAATATTAATGATTATCTCTCTTCTTCTAACTCTTTTAGTGGTATAACTTATTTTGAATCAAAGTATATTTTAAATAAAAAAATTGACTTTGAAATAAAGATTTATTTAGTCTTCCTACAATAATATATCTCGTATGAATAATGTTCCAAGTCAATGAATAACTATCGAGTTTTCTTAATTAGGTTATTGCATTTATCATATAGATATGATTCTATTTAATTCTTTACTCTTCTTTACATTAGAGAGTGAGTTTTTTTCTTTAATATATGGAAGATAATCCCATAACTTAAAGTTTTTAAAGGTTTTGAAAGGAAGCCAACTCATAAAAATGACAAGAGGCACAAAATGAGCCCAAAACTGAAAAGATGCATAATGACTGCCAAATAATTATAATATACATAAAGTGTATAAAAAATAAAAAGATTCACAAAGTATGCCAAATAACTAAAAAAGAGACAAAAAAATGTTCCCACAAAGAAATAAGCTTACATCTCTTTCAAATATTTAAATCTTAGAAGAATTCCCACTCAACTTGATATTTTCAAACACTTGAAATTGAAAATCATGATTCCTGGTTCATTACTTTATAATACTATTCTATTAAATATATTTTTTGAACCCTACATTATCACCACATTTAATTCCCTAAGTTTTTCAATTTTTATTCATATCATCCAAAATGATCCACATCATCCTGTATTGTATTAACACATTTTCCAAAACCCAGATCCAACATATTCAACAGCTTAAATTGATTAATTTTTAGTGATCATCCTATACGATTACAACATTATATTATGTGATCTAAGTGGCATAGTCATTGGATTTTTTGAATGCAGTTAGGTTGATCCATTATGAAAAATCATCTAGAATGATCCACATGTTTGTCATATATGATCCAGTTAGTCAACATTCATACAAGTTGACTTCTCAGGAAGATCATCATGTGTCTAATCATCCAGTATGATGTTTGATCATACTATACCATATGACCACCATTTTGACCAATCGTCTGGACAAATTGAATGCACTAGATTGTCTAGTATGAAGTCATGATTGTATTATATGATTTGGGGAATTCTATTTATATAGCCAAAATCTTTCAATTTCTTCACACCATTCCAATTCTCTAATCCTCTACTTTCCTCTAGGAGAACCATCGATCCTAGATTCAGTGAAGAAGTTGGCGAAGCTTCTTATCATCACTACAAAAATGTTATAATTAACCTTTTCAAAATAGTCAACCAAAAGGTATTAACTTTTCAGGTGCTTAAACTTTTTGCCCATACTACTCTATGATTCATCCTTACTTTGGCCTTTCCCTTCAATTACAAATTACTTTTTGAAATTTTTGTGAGATTAAGAATCAATAACGAGGGTACTAACCTCCAATCCTTTATTAATAGGAGGCCATTAAAGATCACCTACCAAGACCTACATTAATTTCTCCATCTTTTAACTACTAGTGTAAAAATTCACATTCAAGCTGCAAATCTTGATTTTGATTGGGGATAAGCAACCATAGCTCTGAGAGAATATTAAGTTAACTCTCATATTTATGTTGTTTACACATTAGTACAAAATGCTAAAATCATCCAGCATATTTTTCACTACACCATAATTCTAAAAGTTGGTGATCGGATAAACATTACCCCTGTGTTGTCTCTTATAACTTATTTTGTAATGGATGAAACTAACTTTTATGTAGTTGACCTTCTTATTTGCTACCTTGAAAATTTGATATTCATTCAAAATCCCTCTCATAAGAGATATCTCAATCTAGCTTTAGGAGATCTCATTTTCTTTGTCCTAGAGTCCAAATACAACCTTCAATATCCTACACAACCTGATCACTTTCCCATCTTCTAGTCCAATAGCTCCATCCATGTCCTTCATAGTTCTCATCACTACAACATTCATTATGGTGACCGCCTAGAAGAGGAAGAGGAAGACTTATCCTAAGCACTAGCTCATATCCGCCAGCAATCCCCTATTGATCAGATGGTTCAAAGTTCTTATTAGTGAGAGGCTAGATTTGACTCTTATATAGTCTAGTAGCAACAACAACATGAATAAGACTTAGCTCACTTTGATGCCTATATAGCACAATAGTATCAGTATCATGATCAAGATATATCCTGGGTTTGGGAGCAGTTTGCTTCCATTCACTATTTCTTTCAGCCACCACCACCAAGTCCTCCTAATCAAGAGCCGTAGTAGTTTTAGTCTTTTTTTTGTTTATGTTATTGTTCTTTCTTTGTGATGTACTTACTTTGTTCTATTTAATTTTCTTCTTTTCTTCTTGTTTGTGATGTCAAAAGAGGGTGTAGTGTGCTGTTTATTTCTTGTATTTTAGTAAAATTAGTTTTTTTCTTTTACTTTTATTTAGCAATTTTTATAAAAAAAATAAAATAATAAAAAATAAAAATAAAAATAAAACCAATTTTTTTACTCCCCTTAATTTTAGAGTTTCATCCTCTAAGGGGGAGTTTCAGAGAATGTTAAAGGGCTCTAAAAATTTTAACAATAATATTTGCCATCGTAAAAAAGGGAGAGATTGTTATGAATCTAGTCCTAAGTACTGAGATTTTGATGATAATAATTATTATTGTTACTTTCCTACCTCCATTATTTCATATGTGTTTTGTTTGTCCTACTTACTAATCTTTCAGGTCCACAAGTTCACTTGCAATACAAATTAGCTCAAGATCATGTAGACTAGGGTTGAGTTTGTCTATAATTATAATTTTAATATACTTTTTATCTTTATTGAGTTAATTCATATATATAATATACCCGAGGCTAAGTAACCTTACACACACACACACACTCAAGGGAGTGGGTTGGTGAGTTAGAGAAATTTTTTTGTTTTTGACCTATTCATACATGATGATTTCTATCATCCTGGACAATTAATTAAAAAATAGAAAACTAAAATTAGGAATCTCTGTTAATTAAGAGTGATTTGATCTAATTGTAAAGAACGATTAATGAAGATAGTCCTAGATAATAGAGAACATGCATGGGATGATAAGGGATTGCCACCTATCATACTAGTTAAAGATCATAATTTTTTAACTAATCATAGAGGATGATTGACCCCTTTCATACAAGATGATAGATAATTTCATGGGATTATATGGCATCATTGAGTATCATACTAGATAAAGTTCAATACTTTTATACTAATCTTTCGGGATGATATTTTAATCATTTAGGATAAGGTGTCTATCTCTTTTGAACAAATCATATAGAGATATGCAATTTGTACTGGCTAAAAGGGCTATTTTTAACCAATTATACAATATAATCTTGGATTGTAATAGATGATCAGAAGTGCAGAATTAAAAATTAGGGCTTCTTATGGAGGGTCTCTATTTAAGCTCTCAAATTAACTCTTAAGAAAATCTTTTGCTACTGGTTAACATGAGAAAGAGCTTAGAGAAGGAAGAGAGGAGGGATTTGAGAGAGAGAGAGAGAGAGAGAGAGAGAGAGAGAGAGAGAGAGAGAGAGAGAGAGAGAGAGAGAGAGAGAGAGAGAGAGAGAGAGAGAGAGAGAGAGAGATCATTGTGAGGGGGAGTTGTAAGGGATTCATAAAGGTTGCCCCAAAGAAGGTTTCACTATCTTCTTTAAGCTTCTTTCTTTATTCCTTGTTGGCTCTGGGGAGAATTTCATTGGCATCTGGTCAAAGGTTTTTCGCCTACTCCAGAAGGGAGTAAATGGATTCAAAGGTTCTCTACCTACTCCAAGAGGGAGTAAAGGGATTTCCAGGTTCTCTTCCTACTCGAGGAGGGAGTAAAAGGATTCAAGGTACTCTGCCTCACTAGGGCGATGGAAAGATTTTATAAGGGATTCTTCTCTTTATTGTGCGGGCAAAAGGAGAGACATTACTTTTAGTGCATACTTAAAAAGAAGATTTTCAGGGAGTGGATGTAGATAAAGTTGATTGAACCACTATAATTCAGGTGTGTTCTTTCTATTTACTTTAATACACTTCATTTCCACATTTTTTTGTGATTTGTTTTAAGATTAAAATTTTAGATTTTAGTTATTGTGAAATTAGTTTTGCTTTTGCATTGTGGGATAAGATTGTTCATTTTTAAATATTCAAAAAGTTTTCAAAAAAATTTCTTTTTCCCATAATAAATTTTTTAAATAACTAATTCACGTCCACTCTTGGTTAGCCTCGGTCTAGTTCATAAAGGTTTAACAACCATTATGAACATTCGCTTGACATACACTTTATATCATTAATAAAAAAATAAGAATTAGCCATACATAAAATTAATAACTAGCAAACTAATTTTCCTTAAACTCGTAAAATAAATGCTAGAGAGTGATATCACCAAGAAGAATTAAACTATCTCCTATGTACTCCTCCCTTTAACTTACTTAATTTCTTCAAGAAATATAGGTTAAGAACTCCAAATAATTATATCTGATCATTCCCTAGCCTCCCTTAGATAAAACTCTAAGAGGAAACTAGTGAAGTACTCTAAAAAGTATTGAATTTATACAAGTGACCGAATTCCCTTACAAACATCTCATCATAACTATTTATAAAAACTCTTTAAAAAAATAACAAACATTGTGATGCTTAAAAGAATGGCTTTGTCATTCCCCTGAGTGAATTAGCACCTCGATACTAAGCTTTTGCACCGCTGTAGTGCTTACTAATGTGGATCAGTTATTTGATGAATAGTCGCGTCTCCTAGCTAATAAAATGTGGATCTTGGAAGTTACCACTGAAATATTGTGGTTCCCTTGACATTTGAGAGCCACAACACCCTTGACATTTGGGCGCCATGGTGCCCAAAAGCAAAAGTTGGTACTAAGTCATGAGAACTTGTGGCACTACAATTTTTGAAAATAGAGAATCATACACTTTTTAGCTAACTTTCTGATGTCATAATGTTGACAATACTATGGCGTTATTTGTGTTGGCCCCAAAACACTTGTAAATAGAGAACTCGGCACTATTATGTCAGAATTAAAGTGCCTCGAGTATTGAAGAAAGTGTTGAGATAGTTTTAATTTAGTTCTTGATTATTGATATTCTTGCAACATTTATGTTTTTGATGATTTCAAATATTTTTGCTTTGATTATTATTTCTCCTAACATATTTTGGATGCATTTTTTTTGCTATTTGTGTGTACTAATATTTCAGGGAAATCATACTCTAGATTGTTTAAGACTTTAAATCAGATCTATTAATGGTTTTTTGTAAATAAAGTTTATATTTTTCATTTTTTTAGTCTGAGAGAGTGTGATTGTAATTGAGTAACTATTCACACACACACACACCGAGGAGAGAGTTTAAAATTTAAAATTTTTAAACTGATCATACTATACAAAGTCTTTTCATACGGGACAATTTATTCAGTTATTTTCCCCTGCAAGCAGTCAAATAAATAGAAAGCAAAAATTTTTTTAAGTATGGATTGTACTATATGATATACCATTCGTACGTACACTATCCAAGGTATGAATTAGATGGGTACCTTTTTGTCCCGACAAATTTAAAGTTTTTTTGAATGGTTCATACCGTATAATGTCATCATCGTACATACGCCATCCAAGGTAGAAATTTAATGTGTCCCTTTTCGTCTCGACAAATTTGAAGTTTTTTGAATGATTTGTATTATACGATGTTGTCATTATACGTACACCATCCAGGGTATGAATTGGATGGGTCCATTTTCATCCAGACAATATTGTAAATTTTCGTAGCTGATCGTATCGTACGATGTCATCATCATACATATTCCATCCAGGGTTTGAAATTATGGGAAGATGAAAAATTTTCTATCTATTCGTACTATATGAACTTGGTTCATACTGGATGATCATCATGTATAAAATATTTTCATACTGATTCACATAAGGTTCACACACAACAGTTTTAGAATAGTTTGTATGTACGAACATATGATAGTATTGTACGATCATGTATGCTCAAAATGGAAAAATTTTAGTTTTCTAGACAGTTTTTCATATTTTTGATATAAAAAGGTCCTCTAAAACTGACGTTAAAAAGTCTTATCTTCCTGAATTTTCAAGAGCAAGTGGAAGAGAGAGTGTGGGAGAGTGTTTGAGAGAGATTTATTACAAGCGGAGTGTGAAGGGTTCATAAGGTTACTCAATGATAAGGATCTTTTTATGTTTTTGGTGATTACTCTTCTTTTCTTCTTTTTAATTGCTCCTGAGAAGATCTTCCAAGAAGATTCAGTACTCTGCTGACACTTGAAGGCTGTAAACAGAAGACGGTACTCTGCTGACACCTAAAGGGTGTAAATAGAAGGCGGTATTCTGTCGACACTTGGAGGGTGTAAAGAGATGACAGTACTCTACCGACATTTGGAGGGCGTGAATAGACAATTGTACTCTGCCGACACTTGGAGGGTGTGAAAGAATGATAGTTCTCTACCGCACCGGGGATTGGTGGAAGAGACTTTTTGTAAAGGCTTCTTTGCCTTACCGTGGGGACAAAAAGAGAGTCACTTTGGTAATAGTGCAATACCTAAAGAGGGAGTCTTCAGGTAGTGGATGTAGCTCGTGTTTGTCCGAACCACTATAAATCTTTGTGTCTTTTAATTTCCACATGTATTTACTGCAAGTTATTTACTATGGTTGAAAAGTTTATTTTAAAACTTAAATTAACTTTCTATGAGATTCAAAATGGGTTTCTATTTTAAAATCTAAGAGAATTTTTTAAATTACAATTCACCTCCCTCTTGGTTAGCCTTGGGACTATAGCTTAGGTTTAACAACCTATATAGAATCAACAAGTGTATCCGAGCTTTATTTCAAAACTATAAGTTTATACTACTTTTTAAAAAATAAGAATGGCTACTTTTGGAAATTGAAACATATCAGAAGGGTATTCGATCACTAAACCTCCATTATTTGGTAATATCCCTTTCGATTTTTGAAAAAACACATGTCTACATTTTTGCAATCACTTGATTATCACATATGGATTTTAGTTCAAGAAGAGTATACTAGGCCAACTAGATTAGTTGATGGTATTAGAATTTAAACACCCTTTGTTGACTAGACTGTAGAAGAACAAGATTAGCACACTTAAATGCAAAATGTTTAAATAGTTTATTTTGTGCACTTAAGTCAGAAAATTACATGTGGGTTTCTACTTGTAAAAGTGGAAATGACATTTGGGATAGGCTTTGTATTACTCATGAATGGACTAATGAAGTAAAGTATTCTAGATTAAATATCTTATTATGTGACTATAAATTATTTTGCATGAAACATTATGAATCTATTTCTGACATGTATATAAGATTTACTCAAATAGTCACTTCTTTACATGCATTAGATAGGGAACTAACGAATGTTGAAATGGTCAATAAAATTCTTTGTTGTTTGCTTACTGCTTATGATGCTAAAATAATTTCGATTACAGAGCCTAAGGATTTAAATATTTACTCTATTTATAATCTTCTTGGATCACTAATTGCTTACAAGCAAGGAGTGAGTCAAAGGAAGATTGATGTAGTGTTGACCTCATTTCTATATGAGGTCACTAAGACCTACCTGGGTTTTCTTTTGGTGACCTAATGATCAGCAGGTGCTCACTTTTCAATCATATAAGTCCCAAGCAAATCCCATTCAAAATCTTAACTAAATTCCAATCAACCTTCAATCAAACTTCAACCAAGCATCATTAAGTTAGTTTCAATCAATTTTAATGAATTTTAACCTTGACAATTTCTATCGATCTAATTTAATGTGTCCGAATTTGACTCAAATACAAATCAAGTTTATTAGCATTAAATAGATCAATTTAATTCCTTTTAAGTAAAATTTAACTTTGATGAATGTAAATAAATTATGCCAATTTAAATTAGAATGCTATATAATTAATTTGGTGTTGTGTAGCTCTACATTTCTCCAATTTAGCTCTTTAAATCTCTTTAATTTAAATATTTGATATCAACCATTTGATCAAGTTTTGAAGGAAGGATGGTTTTGTAATGATGTGACTTGCTAGGGTAAGCAAACACTTGCTCTCATTCCACAACTCCATTCTCCATAAGCAGTAGCCTCTTGATTAGGGTCTCCCTATCATCCTCATAAGAGATTTCTCTCATTCATTTTTGGGAGAGTTGCTAGGGCCGGCTGAAGAGGGACAAGGCTGCTCACATCTCACGCCTCCAAGCAGTCATCTCCCTCCTTCTCTTCACCCATCCAAAAAGAAGGAAGAAGACTCAAAGATTTGGCCAAGAGGAGTTTCTCCTAGGGTCAGACAAGACTAGAGTTCCTTGAAATTAAGGCTGGAGCAACCCACATTGAAGGGCTACATGAAGGCTGAACTGACCTATCCAAGAGCAGTGGTTTGTGTGATCTAGATGAGGAGATCCGATCATTTGAGGGAGTGATCAGTCTTCCTCCTCCCGTCTACAATTTTTCCTTCTAAACACATAAGAACAACCATTTATCTTCCCTCTTGTATTAGAATGGCAATAGTAATGATCATTCCTTGCTTGAAGATCAAATGGTTACACCCTTTTGTTTACAAAAATGAAATAGTTGTATTATTTTTTTTATATCATTATAGATTGAGCATGTGCGAATTTCATTGGGAGTTCAAGAAGCCAGTGTATACATTCTTTGAATCTTTCTATGTTTACATTTTTTTGTTCTTTATTTTAAACTTTGTTAATGCCCATATTTTCGGTCCTTCATTGTATGATACTGTAGTTGGTTCTATTTTTGAGCATTGGCTATATAAAAGCTTGAGATCTATTGATTCTCTTTGAAATTTTGGTCTCTTTTTCTTGCTCCAAATGGCTACATGTTTTATCTGTTATTTTGAGAATCCTGTTAATAAATGAGGTATTGGGTTTGGTATTTTTCAAAGAAGAAACCTCTTCGATTAAAATCAGATGAAGTTCACTTGATTAAACTTATGTGGGCAGATAGCACTGAGATCATTCAAACAAAGTTTTGTCCAGCCAAAGAGGAAATGGTGTAAGGGAAATAGCTTATTTATATGATTCATAAAGGGAGAAAGTGGATTGCTAGGTATAGTTCATGTTCACGGTCTCCATTAACTTGGATTATTTCATATTTATTATGATCTTCTAGTGCATGTATGGAGAAAACTTATAATATATTCTATATATCCAATTACTATCATATGTGGATATTTTTTTTATTTTTTTTGTTTGGAATGTTAAGTGGATGTAGCAAATGTTCTCAACTTTAAGTTCATTATAAACCATTGTTTCGATTTGATGGCCAGAGGGCTGGATTGCTTTATTATAATGAAAAGTTCAGTTAAAAAAAAAAACTGCTTACATTTAGCTCATTTACATTTGGTTTTCTTAGTTGAATTCTTTACTATTTGTCCTTGTTCCAGTTATTTTGGATTTTCAATGAATCAAACTTTTTTTTAGAAGTTATGTTATAGAATCTTTCCCTACATTACTTGTATTGGAATTATTTATGAAAGCAAGATACATTCTCTACAAGCTTATCTCCATCATTAGTCTGAAGCTCAGAAGACTTTTGGAAAGCATGTGATGATTCTATTTGAATGTTCAAGCTAGTGATTGCAATAGAATTTCTATTTTCTTCTCTTGCTAAGTCTTTACTTTGAATTCTTATGATAATAGAAAAGAAAGAAGAGTCACTACATGCTCTCTTCTCATTTTTTTTAATGCTAAAATTTCCTTTTGATGGTTCACAATGTGTTGAAATTCTTTCTTTCTACTTGCTTCTCTTGCAAACATTTCATAATTGATGGTTTTAATATTCTTTATTATAAATAGTCTTTGGAAGGATGTTTATTCTCCTTAACATCAATATTTCTTGATGAAACATTAAGCAAGGAGATGGCCATATGGAACTCTAGACAAAATTGATTTATGATTTGATTCTTACATCATCTGTTAAATAAGTTGTTTGCTATCAGTGGTAGACGTGTTACTTACATTAGCACCTTGTAAGGGGCATTGAGAAACACATTTTGACCTAAATGGTTATGGTTATAGTAATATGGTCATACTCATTCTTGAAATTGACAGTATAAGTATGTTTAATGTTGTGATATATAGGGAGAAATATTGATGTAGAAAACTCAACCCTCTTTATATTTCAGATTATTGAATATTTATAGTTCGATGCAAGGTTGTTGCATGTTTTTGAGAGGTATTTTGAATTAATTGGAATGGGATGGAATCTCTTTGATTTATCTTTCTTTTTGTTACATTGAATATAAATGTTGAATGAAAATAATTAAATGAGTTGGAGAAAAGAACTTGGTTAGATCTTGTATATACTCAAAAATAATTTTGTGGTGTTTAAAGATGAGAGTGTGAAACAACCTTTATGTGGCATGAATATATTATTGGTGGAAGGTACACTTGTCTTATTTCGAAATCCCTTGAAACTACTTTCCTGTTCTAATGCAAGTGTTAAATTTGTTGGCAGTGGATTAGAAGCTTTGAATATGGTAAAAGAGCTTTGAAAGATGCAAGTTATAATTATGAAGGAATTGGCTCAAGGCATTTACCCTTCGGTTCCATTTTGATAAATTATCATATGCCAATTATGATGAATATAAGACAATATGGAACGGCACACGTATTGTTGTATCTAGTTGTTTATTTTATTTTTTTTTAGTTGACAAATCAAGGTTGTAGATACTTGGCATATACCGAAGCTGTTTGGTTTGATTTGAGTTTGGATGTTGTGAAACAAATTCTAAATTTCTTTAACATTGAACATAATTATATATATATATATATATATATATATATATATATATATATATATATATATATATATATATATATATATATATATATATATATATATATATATATATATATATATATAAGGTTTAAAATAAGTTACATATAGTCATTTGCTCTTGTCAAATAGTATGTGAGCTGAATTCCTCTCTTACATATCATTACGTGTGCTAAAATTGTTCCTGCGAGATGATATATGAGCTAAAATTTCTCTTTACATACAAGTATATATTCTAAAATTATTTTTGTAAGATGTCACATACATTGAAATTATATCTTGCAAAGTTATACACATTTTGAAATTTGCTTCAATAATTTGATTTGATCTATATCTTCACATATTTACTCACATGTCAATTCATAGTAGCTTTCATATTTTCAGACATGATATTTTGACACTGCCTTCTCTCTTCGCATTTTTGCGAGGTATTGATGGAGCTGATTAGAAGATAGAGCCAAGGAGCTTCAGTTGCTAACGTTTCTCTTAAATTGGGGTTCTACGATCGGAACCACCAGGCATTGGTTCCAGTGAGATAAGTTTTTCTTAAAAAAAATTAAAAAATCTAAGGACCCCCTAGATCTCTTCGTTGAGCTACTCCCCCAACCTTAAGTCCGTATAGTAATCTGTTGTATTTAAATTACCTTTTCTTTCTTTAAACCCAAAACCCATCGATGTGATTTGTTTAGATTCATGAGTATGTATAAGGGTTAGAGATATTGATTGCAAACCCAATTTTAACTTTAATGTCATTTAAGGATAATAGTCAAGGATGAATCTTAGAGAACTTAGACAATCTTTAGGATTCACACACACATCCTTTAGGGATGAAACATCAAACATAAATAACTTCGCGACATTACACCCTAGGATTAATATACATAGTTGATTTGATTCCAAATAATAATCAATAATTAATTTCTTTTATAAAATTTAAAAACTTAAATATTTAATAATAATTCAGATAAAACTTATAAAAATATTAAAGCCTTTCTCAATCAACCCCAATCAACACATACAATCATTGAAAGATAAAATTTAAACCCAAAATTTATTAATACCTAATTATTGCTTTAAATACTCCTTGATTGAATATTAATTAAATGAATTCATTAAAAACAAAACAAAACAAAATGCAAAGACATAAAACACATTAAAATTTGAATAAAATTAAATGAAAACTAGAGATTAATAATTCAAATTTAAATAAAAATTTTGAATGAAATTTAATTAATAATTTATTGATGATTAAATAAAATTAATTTAAAAAGATTTGAGAAATTATCTAGGAATTATGAATAATTTAATAATCACCTCAAATTCCAAAAACTTTAACTCAATAATTGAAATCAACAATCAAATAATTCAATTAAAAAAAATCTTTAATCCTTTAACTATCAACTAATTAAATTAACTCGACTTATACTGACTACTACTGGGTAACCCAGGCCTATGAAGCTATTAGCTTAGCCCTAAGGAAGATGAAATAAACTTCACGGCCCTAGTGTAAACAAAGGTGGTAATCATTTAACACTTAAAAAACACGCTAATATTAACTTTAACACTACTAATACTTAAACTCAAACTTAAATCCCTTAAGCCTTTCAACCAATCTAAACATTAGACAACTTCAACCAATTACCCGATATAGAACATATCCGAACCACACATCCTACTATACACATTTAGATTAGTTTGTTAAGACAAAAAATCTAGCTTTAGAATAGGCTGATGTCTCTTTTTATTTATGAGTTGTGTTAATCTATATACAAAATGAGTATTGATTTATTATTGCTTATTATGTTGGATTTATGTAATGATTATTTTAAATATTTATGGTGGCATCTTAGGTTAGATAACATAGATATAGGTTCACTATCCATAGACTTGTATACTTTCTATTTGTCAGCTAGGATTAGGTCCCCAGCCCCTTAGCTTACGAGGTCCCTTTGAATGAGGTAACCCATGGTTACTAACAAGGATCCTCTAGTCGGCACTCAACTAAGTAGGCTACGGACATGGGATCTTGGCTGGGGACATCATACCCACTTGGTAAGTTAGTCTCCACCCTTATGTTCTGGGCATTCTCTCGATTTGGTGATCGAGAATATAAGTCCCAACTTTATAAGAAAATGTTAACTTGAACATTAATATTCCTCTAAAATACTAAAGCCCAACACTTAACTTAGGTTGGGGTACTTCTAAATTATTTCAGAATCTCTAAGTGCTTCCTACCTCTCTTCCTTTGACTCCAAAAATAAGTGTTCAACCTTGATCCAATCCCACTTGAAATTTCCAACCCTTACCTCATTTGACATCGAACTTTGACTTCTTAAATAAAATCCATACCACTATTTTAATCGAGAGTATTCATAGGAAACTTTGGTTTCCTTACGATGTAATTAACTACGAGGGCTTGCCCTCATAGGAGATTTAGAAACCCAAATCTAATTTTTAGAATGAAGTTTTCAAAACCTTTAATTAATTATCTTTAGGAAATTCAAAATTCAATGATTATTATCATCATTTTCAAATTATCAATAGTGATTGATAACTTCTTTCTTTGGAGATATATATTAATTACTATTATGATTTTGATTATGAAATTAATGATCTCTTATCCGAATTATTATAGTCAAATATTTGATTTACTATCATTTGGATCTTTTGAGATCATATGTTGTCCCTACGATAATCAAGATAAAATTGAAAGTTTTAAAATTTGAACTAATTAGAGAATGGTATGTTCACCTTCCAAGGTGATATATCATTCATAATGATATATTCAATTTCAAAATTCTAGAAATTTAACTTTCCCAAAGAAAATTAAGATTTTTTAAAACTATACTTTTTTTAATCAAACATGTAGGAGAACAGAGAAAGGAGAAGAACATAGCATTGAAAGCGGATGATTTGGAGAGTGATCAGTCAATAACTGAGGATGAGGATGACATTACCTTAATGATAAGGCAATTCATGAGTTTTCTTAAAAGGAAACAGAGGAGACATCAGTAGTGGAACAATGATATGTTCAATAAAAATGTTAAGATTTCTAATGATATGATTCTACGAATGCAGGAAACCTGGATATATAAAATCAGTTTGCCCAAATCTAAAATCCACTCCTAATAAGGAGAAGGGAGAAGAGAAAGGAAATTTGAAGAAGAGAAAAAATAGATTTTAGAGAGCTTTTTGGGTGGACTCAGCTTCGGATTCGTTAGAAAAAAAAAGGAGGAATTCACGAACCTGTATTTAATGGCTAATAATCTTGATCAGTTAGATCAAGAAGAGGTATGTGACTTAACTTATTCTGAACTACTTGAAGTTTCTGAAAGAATACATAATATATATAGAAAACTTAAGAAAATGCAAGCTAGACTAAGGGTTCGTTTGGGACGGCTTTTTTATTACTTTCTAAAATGGTGTTTTAGTACAAATTTTTTTATTTTTGTATTAAAACTCCATTTTAAAAAGTAATAAAAAAACCGTCCCACATGAAGCCTAAACCTAGTATTGCAAGAGTTGCAAAAAGAGCATGACATCCTTAGAAAAGATCACTTACTGATATATAATAACCACATGAGCTTACTTGATGAATTTGATGATTTGAATAAAAAGAATGATCTTTTAAAATCAACCTACACTGAATTGGAAAATTTTTTAAAAAAATTTAAGGATGAATTTGAGAATAAAGAACACTATCTAAAATATGATATTAATGTGTTAGAAAATGTAAACACATTTCTTAAGTTGAAAGTAAAAGCTCTCGAGGAAAATAGGAAACCCCTAACACTTGAAGATTTTACTAATCCTATCTTGAGATAAAAAATTTTAAAACCAAGAAAGAGATAAATTTATTATAGAAGATTAAAAAACTCATTTCCTAGAGTTAAATACTTTACTTATGGGATGATTGGACATATTTCACACACTTGTATTTTAGATAAAAAAAACTCATTTAGTGTGGAGACCTAAGATGCATAAACTAAGTCATATCATACATGCATTTAGTTTTATTTTGCCAAAAGGAGAACCCAAACTTGTTTGGGTTCCCAAGACTAACGTTTGTTTATTTTGTAGGCACGCTATCATACCTGGATAGTGGTTGTTCGAAGTATATGACTTGAGACACTATACAATTCATATTGCTGGAAGCCGGGAATGAAGGTAAGGTTACACTGGGAGATAATACCACTAGGAAAGTGGTAGGCATAGGTTTGATTGGAAACCTAAATAACTTTTTTGTAGAAAATGTTTTATTTATAGAAGGCTTAAAGCATAATTTGTTAAGTATTAGCTAGCTATGTGATAAAGGATATATTATTAAAATTTTCCCACTAATTATATATTAAGCCTAAATGGAAACAATTTATTACATGGAATTAGGGTAAATCATGTTAATATACTAGAATTGAACTGTATTAAAAATCCTAATGCTTTTATTTAAAAATAATTTCTAATGAATCTTGGTTATGTCATAGGAGACTTTGTCATGCTAGCATGAAAAACCTTAGGAAAATTACCCAAAAGGATTTAATTAGAGGTATACCAAAACTAGACTATACTAAGGATCACCTTTGTTATGCATGTCAATTAGGAAAATAGGTGAAGTCCTCATTTCATTCCAATAAGGATCTTAGAAGTAGTAAACTATTGGAGATTATTAATATGGATCGTTTTGGACCGGTTAGCACTATAAGTCTAGGAGGAAAGATATACGAATTTGTGATAGTTGATGATTTCTTGAGATTCACATGGATTAAATTTTTATTTCATAAGAGTGTATCATTTGAGGAATTTAGAGACTTTTTGACTTAGATTCAAAGGAAACTAGGGTGTAAAATTTTAACTATTCAAAATGACTACGGAGGTGAATTTAAAAATGAAAGATTTGAGGATATTTGTAAAGAATAAGGAATTGATCATAATTTTTCTGCACCTAGAACCCCTTAGCATAATGGGGTAGTCAAAAGAAAGAACAAAATATTAATTGAAGCCATTAGAGCCATGTTGGCTGAATTTTCACTTCCTAAATATTTTTGGGCTGAAGTAGTTAGTATTGCATGTTATGTTCTGAATAGGGAGAACATTAGGTCTAAATTAAATAAAACATCGTATGAGCTTCATAAAGGGAGAACACCTAATGGGTCACATTTGCATGTTTTTGGAGGTAAGGTATTTATACATAATAATGGAAAAACTTCTTTAGGAAAATTTGATCCAAAATTAGATGAAAAAACTTTTCTTAGATACTCTAGTGTTGGAAAATTGTATAGAGCATTTAACAAAAGAACTTTGGTAGTTGAGAAGGCCACACGTATTGTATTTGATGAATCAAGATTTTTGGAAGAGCTAAGTTTGGAAGATGATGTTTTAGAAAATAACTCCAAAAAAATTTAGAACATTAATTTGGAAGAAAATTTTGAGATAGAAAACCCTTTGCCTAGAGATTTAAAAATTTCTAAAAATGACCCTAATGAATTGATTTTAGGTGTACCAAGTGAAGGTGTTAGGACTAGGTGTGGACTTATCAAAGAAGTCAATCATTATACCTTTATTTCAATGATAAAATCCACAATTGTAAATTAAGCACTTTTAGATGAATTTTGATTTTGGTAATGCAAGAAGAATTAAATCAGTTTATAAGGAATGATGTTTGGGATTTAATTGTAAGGGTAGGATCAAAGTGTAGTTAGAACTAAGTGGGTATTTAAAAATAAAATGAATGGCTCAGGAGCTGTTATTAGAAATAAGGCTAGATTGGTGGCTAAGGGGTATAATTAAATTAAAGGAATTTATTTTGAGGACTTTCACCCCTGTAGCGAGACTTAAAGTAATTAGAGTTTTTTTAGCCTTTGCATGTTTTAGAGGATTTAAATTGTATCAAATGGATGCTAAAATTGCATTTTTGAATGGGGTGATATAAGAGGATAATTATGTTGAATAAACTTAAGGTTTTGAAAATTCAAAAATCCTAAATCATGTTTTTAAATTGAAAAAGACATTATATCAAATAAATTAGGCACCTAGGTCTTGGTATGAGAGATTAAACACTTTCCTACTTGAGAGATCTTTTGAAAAAAAAGTGTGGATACCATTTTTATTTTGAAGGAATTGGGAGACAATATACTCATTGTTTAAATTTATATTGAGATATCATTTTTGGATCTGCAAATAAAAATCTTTGTGATGATTTTTCTAAAATAATGAGTAGTGAATTTGAGATGTGCCTAATGAGAGATCTTTGTTACTTTTTAGGTTTTAGCATTAAGCAAATTTGGGAGGGAATATTTCTTAATTAGTCAAAGTATATTAAGAATATCCTCAAGAAGTATGAAATAGATAATGATAAATAAGTTAGTACACCTATGAGTTCCACAATTTAGTTAGATAAGGACCCAAAGGGAATATATGTTGATAAAAAAAATTTAGTGGAATTATTGGATCTTTGGTTTATTTGACTTCTAGCAGACCCGATAATATGTTTAATATTTATTTTTATGCTAGATTTTAATTAGATCCAAAAGCATCGCATTTGGCAGCAGTAAAAAGTATTTTGAGATATCTCTTGGGAACTCAAAACTTAGGGATTTGATATCCTATGCACATCTCTTCATTTGAAATTATTGGACATTCAGATTCAGACTTTACAGGTTGTAGGGTTGACCGAAAGAGTACATCTGAAACTTGTTAATTTATAGGAAATTCATTAGTTTCTTGGTCAATTAGAAAATAGAATTCCGTAGCTCTCTCTACTGCTGAAGCTGAATACATTACCTTAGGAAGTTATGTGGCACAAGTTCTTTGGTTGATATAATAGTTGATTGATTTAGGATTTATAATACGCATAATTCTAATTTATTGTGATAACACTAGAGCCATTTGTATTTCAAAATATCCTATTTAACATTCTAGAACGAAACATATAGACATAAGTAATCATTTCATTAGGGATCATGTATCGAAAAGAGAAATTGAATTGAATCATATTTCAACTAAAAATTAACATGCAGACATTTTTACAAAACCAATAGGCTTTGATACTTTTAACACATTAAAAACAAGGCTAGGTGTGATTGATCTAAATGCTTAAATTAAATCTTCTACAAAGTTGATATGTTTCCATGTGTATTTTCTATTTTTGGTTGTTAATGTTTTTATTTGTGTGTGTGTTTTTAGATTTTGATTTTTTTTCTTTTTATGTTTTGTTTGATTTGAACATGTATAACCAATCAAAAGTTCTGTTTATGATCTTTAGTGCTGAAATTTTAATGTTATTTTCATATTGTATGAAATTATTTTTGTCCCGTATGAATTTTGTAGCATGTTAATTATTATTTTGGACAAAATGCATATAGTTTTCATTTTCTAACACAAATTATTCTGTATGATACTTCTATCATCCCATACAATCTATATTCATTCATCTGTATGAATATAGATGGTTATCCGAGTAGAATAAGTTATTATAATTGATCGTACGTATGAAATTCTATTTCTTAAATAATTAATCATCGAACCACGTGTCATTCTCTATGGGAGCCAAACCTAACTGTCATTAAAATGTTCTTAAATAATTAATCATCCCGGATGAATACCTGTTCGTCTGTACAATCGTCTGGTCAAAAAATTTGTATGAAAGGATGCTTCATAACTTGTGTGATTACAAAAAGTCATTTCATTTTGAACATTTTCGTTCATCCATACAAAGATTATTTTGTCCCACACGATCTTAAGATCGTACGTACAAATTGATTTTGATACTATACGAAGGGTCATTTTTCTTTAAATAGGAGGGCTTTAGAATTTATTTTCATTCACTTCAACATCCTCCTTGAATCCTTCTTGTCTTAGAAATATCAAATTCTAGTAAGCACGGTAGAGTTTTTAAGAGTTTGTCATCCTAGGGTGGAGACAAAAACTTTCTATCTAGAGCAAATGAGGATTCCTACTATAGGTTTGTCACTGCAAAAAGCACTCCATCTAGACTGCTGATTCAAGACGATATCCATTTTCAGTAATGCCTCTTTTACCTCAACTCAATTTGCTTTCATTTTGACTATGATCCATGCTTACC
Organism: Dendrobium nobile; assembly: GCA_022539455.1. NCBI lineage: Eukaryota > Viridiplantae > Streptophyta > Magnoliopsida > Asparagales > Orchidaceae > Dendrobium > Dendrobium nobile. The sequence goes on from CM039735.1 coordinate 36,473,296, forward strand.
ATAAATAGACCTTTCACTACTTCTTGACAAATATGAGTTTTAGTGAAGATGAGAGTAGGAAAAAATCATGTCTAAAAGAAATGAGTAGAGATCACTAAGGAGGATCTAAGAACTTTTCTACATCTAAGGACTCAAGGAACTAGAGCACATACTATGACCTCCAAATTTAGCTATGATTGGTCTGAAATAAATAAAACTTTTAGAGGGGTTACTCAAGTTGGTCACTTGGCAAGAGTCTATACTTTAAATAAAAATGCCAAGATCATCCAGCATGTCCTTGGAACTTTAATCATTCCTGAGGCTGGTGATCGCATAAACATTACTCCTCTTCAGTCCACAGTTACCTATTTAATCTAGATTGGATAACCAACTGATGAAGACCAACTCATTCTAGATTACATTCATAACCTTTTTGAAATTGGATTTATTTCTCATAGGATGAAGAAAAATATTGCTCTAGGACATCTAATGACTTATATCTTAGAAAATAAGTACAACATTGGTCATCCTGAGAATCCACTTGAAATGCCAATCTACTTTGCCGATGCCTCTTTTCGATCTCTTTTTGGTAAGAATGATAATTCAAGTGAAGATTTTAAGAAAGAAGGGGGAGCTCCTGCACTTGCTTAGGGAACTGACTTTTAAGAGATTGTCCATCACTTTGATCGGTTAGAGAGTCATTTTGATCACAAATTTAGACTCACTTAAATAAATAGGATACACAATACTAGTAAGACATGGGTTGGATCTGAGATTAGTTTGACTCAGTGAAAACTAATGTAGCTATAATGAATAGCTATTTCTAAGTCTTCAACCAGCCTCCTCCTCTAGACCAGGGTTCCTCAGACTTTTAGATGTACTTCTTTAATATTGTCTTTGTTAGTCCTCTCCAGATGTGATGATTTCAGTGTTTTTTGTCTTATCTTTGTTTATTTTTTATGTTGATGTTGTGATATTTTTATTGAGATGAGACTTGATATCAATGAGCTTCAATGTATCTGATCTTTAATTGATATCAATAAAAAATATCTTGTTTTGATTAGTTGTTTTTTATTCATTATTTGAAATGTATGTTTGCCTATATGATAATCCTGTCTTAATTGATCTAAAAAATATTATAAATTAATTTTATTATGAAATCTAATTTTTTAAAAAATTTAAGTTAATTTATAACTCGATCAAGTTAAGGATATCAATCTCATATTCTTTTTAGACAAACTAAATTTAAATATTATTATTACAATTTTGATGTATTATTATTTTTTATTTCTCTTTTTAATATAATTATCTTTGTAATTAGAGAAATTAGATTTTTTAGATTATTGATTTTGAAAAGATCAATTGAAAAAAGATATAAAAAATAAATGTATAATGTGTACAAAAAATTGAAAGAATGCGCAATGGTTCGCGAAATGAAAAGAGGCACAAAAATAGCCCAAATATAAAAAGATACATAAAGTATGCCACAAATATTTGAAAAGATGTGCAATATCGCCAATTGAATATGTTCTTTCCTCTATCGTTTAATCTTTAAATTCAAATCATCTAATGTTCAATTATGTTTTATATTGAAAATTGAAATTAACTCATCTTCATTTTTTCATTTTTGCAATAATTGTTCTTATCTAATTATGTAGAATGCTTCATGACCTTGATCAATTTTTCTTATCTAAGTTATGCTTTACTTTAAATGCTTTTGAATCTTTATTTTTCATTTAATGATAATTAACTTTTTTATTGCAATTCTATTTTAATCTCTTTCAAGATCAATTACTAAGGTTTTTCATATGACTTCTTTCATTTCAACCTTTCTTTTCCCTTTTTGTTGTTGTTAAAAGGGAGAGTAATATGTATTTGTTTTTGTGTTTTATGTTTGATGTTATTTTTATTTTTATGTTTTTTGTTTGTGCATTTTTTTGTGTTTGGTGTTGCTTTTATTTTTATATTTTATGTTTGTGTATTATTTGTGTTTTTGTCATTTGTGTAAAATAAAAATAATAATAATAATTTTTTTTTCTTCAAGGAATCCCCTATATTTATATTTATTCCATTAGGGGGAGCTAAGGAGAAATTTAGGGTATTTAATTTTACTCAAACAATAATTATTTTGCCGTCATAAAAAAGGGGGAGATTGTTGAGATAGTTGTAACTTAGTTCTTGATTATTGATATTTTCGCAACATGTATGTTTTTGATGATTCCAAATATTATTACTTTGATTGTTATTTCTCCTAACATATTTTATATGCATTATTTTGCTATTTATTTGTACTAGTATTTCAAGGAAATTATTCTTAAGATTTTTGAAGACTTCAAATGAGATTAGTTTAGGGTTTATTTTAAATAAAGTCTGTATTTTTCATTTTATTGAGTATGAGAGATTGTGATTGTAATTGAGTAACTATTCACAGACACACCAAGAGAAGATTTTAAAATCTATAATTTTTAAATTGATCATACTGTATGAAGTCTTTTTGTAATGGATGATTTATTCAATTATTTTCTCCTACGAGCAGTCAAACGAACAGAAAGCAGAAATTTTTTCTAAGTATGGATCGTATTGTACGATATACCATTAATACGTACGCCATCCAGGGTACAAATTAGATGGGTCCCTTTTTGTCCCGATAAATTCAATGTTTTTTAAATAGTTTGTATTATACGATGTCATCATCATATGTACGCCATCCAGGGTATGAATTAGATGGGTCCCTTTTCATCCCGAGGAATTCAATGTTTTTTTGAAAGGTTCATATTGTATAATGTCATCATCGTACATACGCCATCCAGGGTACAAATTGGATAGGTCCCATTTCTTTTAGATGATCTTGTAAATTTTCATAATTAATCGTACCGTACAAAGTCGTCATCGTATATATGCCACTCAGGGTATGAAATTATGGGGTCCCTCTTCATCCCGATGAAGATGAAAAAAATTTTTAAATGTTCGTAAAGTATGAACTTGGTTCATACTGGATGATCATCCTGTATGAAATCATTTTGTACAGATTCACATGAGGTTCTTACGCAATAGCTTTTGTACTATTCATACATACAAACATACAATTGTATTGTTTGATCTTGTACACTCAAAAGGGAAAATTTCATTTTTCTAGACAATGTTTCATGTCTTTGATATAAAAGGACCTCTAAAACTGATGTAAAAAGGTCTTGTCTTCATGAATTTTCAAAAGTGAAAGAGTGAGTAATGAGAGTATTTGAGAGAGATTTCTTGCAAGTGGAGTGTGAAGCGTTCACAATGTTACTCAAAGGTAAGGATCTCTTGTGTTTTTGGTGATTACTCTTCTTTTCTTCTTTCAAGTTGCTCGTGAAAAGATCTTTGGAGAAGATCTGGTACTCTGTCGACACTTAAAGGGTGTAAACAGAGGATGTTACTCTGATGACACTTGAAGAGTGTAAACAGAAGACGGTACTCTGCCAACACTTGAAGGGTGTAAATAGTGGCAAGGGTGTAAACAGATGACAATACTCTACTAACACTTGGAGGGTGTGAATGGATGACATTACTCTATCGATACTTGGAGGGTGTGAAAGGACGACAATTCTCTACCACACTGGGGATTGGTGGAATAGAGTTTATGTAAATGCTTCTCTTCCTTATTGTGGGGGCAAAAGGAGAGTCACATCGGTAATAGTGCAATACCTGAAAAGTGAGTCTTCAGGGAGTGGATGTAGGTTATGTTTGACCGAACCACTATAAATTTTTGTGTCTTTTAATTTCTATATTTATTTACTGCAAGTTATTTTTTTTGAAGAAATGCAAAAGTTGCATTAAAATGATAGAAAAAATAACCTAATATAAACTAGGAAGTATAAACTAAAAGATCCTTGATCAAGAGAAAAAGGATCCTTATTGGGAGCATATTTGTTTAATTTAAACTTATTATTTTTGAAATGAATCCCACTGTTTCCTATTTTGAAACCGTTGAGATGCAGGGGATACCAAAGTTTTAAACAACCCAAGGGTTGGTTAGTATCCCAGAGTTCCCATCGTTTTAAAAAGTAGGATCTAGTATCGATCCCATAAGCAAATATAATAAGTTTAAAAACCAAAATAGCCAAAAGAAAATGAAAACTATAAAAGATAATCAAAAGGAATTTACAAATAATCCAGGACAATCATAAAACACCTAAGAATAGGTATTTCAGATGTCTTCTCCAACTTCCCGTGATGTAGTCCAAAGCAAGAGATTTGGAAAACTTTTTGATCAAATGCTCCAACCTCAGGTATCTTTCCATTTTGATGATTGCAATGAGAAAAATGGCTAGCATATTACTGAGATGATTAGGAAGAACCTCTCAAGTAGTTCTTCATTCTGAGATCAGTAATCCTCCTTCTAGTTTGATCTTTCACCGATCCTAGAGCTTGTAGTTCCTTGAACAATTTGTGTTTAGAACCGAAAGAACCAAGCTCCTTAGTAGAACCCTTTTAATTCTTCAATAAGACAGTTTTTTTAAATTTTAAACTGATTGTTGAAGTAGGAGAAATGTTTACATAATAACCATCTCTAGTTCCATCATTATTAACATCTATTTCAAAAGTCCTTACATTTTTTGTTGGAGTTAATACCGAGATCTCTCCTAATAAAATTCTGACTTAGTCATGCCATCTTCTGAATTCACACCAAATACGGAGTTAGGTTCAGTTAGTTGTTCAGATAACAACTTAGTTTCAGAAATATTAGCTTCATTATCTGCCTCCAGAATATGTGGGAATTCAAAATCTGAATTTTGTATTTCCAAAATTTCAGCATTTGTTTGTTGATCCACGAAAATAGCTTCATTATCTATTGCAACATGCACCAAAACAAATTCAGCAATATCAGCTCTAATTTCAACAATCCGACAAAAGTTTATTTTAAAACTTTTGCAAGTTATTTACGGAAATAGCAATATCAGCTCTAACTGCAAGTTATTTACTATAGTTGAAAAGTTTATTTAAAAACTTAAATTAACTTGCTACGAGATTCAAAATAGTTTGCTATTTAAAAATTCAAGAGAATTTTTTAAATTACCAATTCACCCCCCCCCCCTCTTAGTTAGCTTTGGGATAATAGCTTAGGTTTAACAACTTATATAGAATTAACAGGAAGCTTTAAGATGTGATTTTGTCGGATGTTGCGGAACTATTGACTACTCAGAATTTTTACCATTTTTTATTTTTTTCTGTAAAAAAAATAATTAAAATAACACATTTTTTTTCAAAATAAAACATATAAAATAATATGTAAATTACATTTACCAAATTCTCTCCAGCATAAACTCTTGCTTGCCCTCAAGAAAATAAAGAAATTTATAATTCTAATAGATTAAATAACTAAAACAAAAATTAATAATTTAAAATTACTAAAATATAGAATATATATCACAATCTAGAAGTAGTGGAAATGAATAAATTTATAATTCTAGTTTGAAAAATATTAATAATTATCCTATCTAATTAATCTATTTATTTTTTAATCATAATTCATATGTTATAAATATAATGATTGACTTTTGAATTCTGATGTTTTCGTAGTTAAAATTAAAATTTTAGAAGTTCACCAATATTGGTATTTGTTCTCCTATCTTATCCTTTGTAAATTTAAGTAAAAGATTATAGTCAGCTTTTATTTGATACCAAATTTTTATTGTACACATTTTCTTTTTCTTCTTATATTTTCTTTTCTTTTTAAAATATTTTCCTTTTTATTTTTGTGGAGTACATAGTTAATGATTTTTAATATCATGTAGTTTTGCTTAAAATCTTTTTACAATCTTAATGAGTTTAATATAAGGATATAATAAGCTTGTTATTTCCAAATTCAGGTTGCTTATTACTTTTAATTTTAATCTACTCATATTTATTCTTTAACCTTCATTTGTTTTCTATAATTCAAAAGTAAATGTATAATTTATAATTTATAAATATAAGTTAAGTCAATAATTTAAATGATATAAGTTGATAAATTATTAATTTTAAAAATCTAAAAATCATAAAGTAGTGTTCAATTGAACTATGATATAGGGTTTTATTATTATCCTTATTTTACATAAATTTTAATTATTATTTTTTATTATGGTTAACTAAATAATCAAAATGTAGAGATATTAATAGAAGATAATATAAAAAAATTAAACATAAGAGAATTTAATCAAATGTAAATAACATCTTTTATAAACATTAATAAATAATACATATTTTCATATGAATGATAAAAATGTACAAAATATGTGATACAAAATAATCATATACAATGTAAATATAACAATTGTTAGAAGCACCAACACTCTTTCAGTGGCTATCGAAGCCACATCTAATCATCAGACTAATGCAAAACTATCACATCATCATGTTACTAAGATCCCTCAAGAAAAGAAATGAAAAAGAAATAAAATAAAAAATGCTATAAAATAAAAGTAGCATATAATCTCTCTCTCTCTTCCTCTCTCAATCCCTCTCTCTCTCTCTCTCTCTCTCTCTCTATCTCTCTCTCTCTTCTCAAGCCAAGTAAAACTCCTAACTAATCGAGTCTAGGTCTTCCTCCTCCTCATTATAATAATTATTTCCTCTCTCAACAAGTTTCCAAATAAAAGGATCATTGGATGGGGCTGATGAAAACTGAAGTTGATCAAGATGCTGTACAAAAGGACTACTTCTAAACATTCCTATAGGAACATCATTGAAGTCAAAAATATATTTGTAATGCTTTTCTTAATGATCCATACTATCAGCCATCCTTATTCTCTTCTCAAGCTGTCAATATTTTGAATTGTCATAAAATTATGTCACCTTTTACATCTTCCCTTTAAGTTCAGTTACTTGATCCCCTAAAGTCATAGTAGTTATAGTTATCTTCCTATGGCTACTACTAAGACTTTTAGTCACACAAGGCTCTTTTTGGTCTCCTTCCTCCTCACTTGATCTTGCTTGAAGTCCAAAAATTTTCTTTTAATTAGGGTTATAATGGGAATAATATTTATTCAATTTGATTACCCCTTACAGCCATGGTAATGCACAAAGCATAAAATAGAGAAGGATGTCCTAATCCAATAGAAGTGGTACCCAAAATGATGTACATGAGAGAGGAAAAGATAAGTTTTCCTACATCAATGTAATAACCCATTTGAATAGCATAGTTTAGAAGGGCAAGGTCACAAGTAATTTCATTAATATTTTTACTAGGCAATAAATGGTCTAAGATAAAATAGTGTAGGAGATAAGTATAAATAATGTTAAATTTATGTGTTAATTTGTTAATGAAAATGTGTTATTTTAATAGTATTTATGTTGGAAAATATATGTAATAGGAAAACTTTTAAACTATGGTACACTACCACAACATCAGACATAATACCACTACTACACCATTATTGACACCACTGAAGTGCCCAAATATGGACATGGCAGTACCCATTATGTATTTTATCGAACTGCAGTGTTAGAGGAGTCAGTACCATAAAGCCCAACTAACTATCCTAGCTCTATAGTATTAGAACAGTCAGCACCGCAAGGCCCAGTCTCTATTTGCACAACATCATGGCATGAAATTCTTGCATCACTAATTCAAGGGAATTCCACATGGTTTTCATAGCACTCAATTTTTAGTATCACCATGATGCTACAGTTGTAACTATTAAGGAAACAATTTTCTAGTGAAGCGATGCGTTTATTAATTAAATAGCATGACCATGTAAGTAAACATCGCAGCACAGAAAACCCTTCAATGCTTCAATTTTAGTTAATTTTATGGGCATCATGGTGCAAGTGTCTTGAGCACTGCAAAGCAAGAATCCATTTTTCTATGTTTATCCATAAATAGTGTGTTTGAAATTTTAGTATAGAAGTTCTATCACTTATTTTATTTCAGCCCTCATAGTGCTTCTCTGATTTTTTCATAGGAGTGACAACTAAGGGAATTTTGAGAAGTACTAAATACATTCTATTAGAGTGTTTGGCTTGTGATTCTAAAAGCAATTTTGTAAGTTTAAGGAGGAATGTAGAGGAGATTATTGAACCCATTCAATCATTTCTTTTCTTATATACTTTCTTTCTTTTGTGAAATTAATGAAAATAAATATGTTTCACTTGTTCTTTATATCTGGATAAATTCTTTAGTTTTTAATTGATGGTGTAAATTAAATAGAGAGTACTACTGAGTTCTCTTTATTAATAATTTCATGATGTTTTCAATATATCAATTATTCATTTAATGCATGTAGTGTCTGTATGGGTATTAAATATTAAGTGTAGTATGGAGCTTAGGACTAGGAAAGCATGCGCAACTAGATATGTTGGATTTGTATGATGCAAGCATATGTATAGTGCTTATAATGTATCAAATCTATAGAGATGAATTTTCATGAGGTGTTTTTAACTGTACACACTTTACTTACTCTTCTAAGATCTTTATAGAGTGATAGAATATGGGAGTTTAGAGTGGTTTTGAGGTTGGAAGAGTTTAATCTATCCTTTGTCTCTTCACACTTAACATAACGATTGATGATGCATATGCTCTAAATAACATCAATATAAAAACGAATCATTAGGAAACATATTATATTTATATTCCATCAATTGAAAATTATTTATCCTAATAGTATTTCATTTAAATTATTTTTTATTTTAAATTAAGTGATTGAATATCCACCAAAATTTATTTTAATTGAGTAGGATAGTTATTGTAGTTGAAGTAGAAAATACTAGTTTTTGCAAGTAAATATTTTTCCTTACAGAATTGATAATCTATTCTATCACTATATTACTTGATTCGAAGCATACACTTGTGTATATTAAGTCTGGTTTTTATAATTTTAAAATCAAAGAAAATCTAGGCATTATTTAGGGATTTATAGAGCGCTAAATCATTTTCAAAATTTTTTAGGTTACTCCACCGCCCCTATCACTAGGCTTTAGAGGTTTGGGTTGAGTAGGTGGAATGAAAATTGATAATTTTATTTTCTATTTTTTTTTTAACTTGATCAATTATTGGGTTCATATAGTATATCCAGAACATCTCGAGGATCTATTGGTGTCCCAATAAAGCTATTTATTCATCAAATTTAAAATCCCTAAGTATATAAATTTTGTTCATTGACACAGAGTTAAAAGGGACCCACTTAATCCTAACATAACATCTATTTTCCGTAGCCTCCTTTCTATTTTCAAATAATTCTCTAACCATATTAATAATTGCAACAAAATGATCTTCGCAAAAATGCTCCCAACCTCTACTGGTAATGATTTACATAATTTGGTGTCAGGATTTTTAAAACTACTCTTTGGAATTAATTGTTTAGTCACATCTAATTTAAAAAATCTTGATTTGGCATCAATAAATATGAATCTGCTCTTATCATAAGAGGAAGAATCCTTCTTCTTTTAAAAAATCTATAGGGCCATGAAGCAAAAGTGGATTAGAAATAAAAAGTTTTTGAAGGAATGATTATGCTATGAATGAAATGAGAAATGTAACATCCCATTTTATAACTTGGTTGAGTGCTACGATGATGCAAAAATGGTGCTTTGAAGCTCAATTTATAAGCAAAATGATAAAATGGTCCAATTGATAAATGCTATAGTGGACTAGGCCATGTGGTGCAGTGGTGCTAGTTTTAAAAAATTGAATTGTCAACTTGGAATTGGCTACTACTGTGGCATTTGACATGTGTAAGTGCAATGGTGTTTATGTCAGTAATCACCACAATGCTATTAATGAAATAATAATGAAAGTATAAGTGGTATCAAAATGTTAGTTACAGTGTTGCAGTTCTTGCCAAAGTTTCATAATTAAAGTTATGACAAAACATTTTCTTTTTTACGTGGATGAACCATGATTTTGACATGAATAACTAGGTGATGTAGTGTTTAAAAAATCAACCCCATGACACCTAATTAACCAAATAAATGATGGATAAAAATGAGCATTTTTCACAGGTTTAATAATGCAACACTTACTTTCAAAGTAGTAGTACATCGAAGGGTAGCACTGCGATATTTAATCTCTCAATGTTGCGTAGCTTATTTATTTTTTGCTCATTTTTATTTTTGAAATTTTATTTATAACTTTAATTTTTAAAATAAAATAAAATAAAATACATGACAATAATAATAATATATACGACATAACTCATATAAAATTCAAACAAATAACATGTCTCCTTAAATATAAAGTTGGGTTGCCTTACAGCACTATGTTTATAGTCTTCAACCATACTTACCAAGATTTATCAATTTAGCTGTGGTACATTACTACCAATCCTCAAATGATTATCCCTTGGATATTTTTCTTTTTCCTTGTGGTTACCTTTTGTATTACTATGTAATGATCTAAGAGGTCTACTACTAATTAAAATTGCAAGCTGACTTAATCGAGTTTCCAAATTTTTAATAGAAGTAGCTTTATTTTGTAATTGAGTTCCTAACTACATCCCTACATTTTTGAATAGCTATATTTTACTTTGAAACCGATTTCTTTGATAAAATCCTAGAAGATATACAAGTCTAGGATTATATAGTAGGTTGATGAGGATTATTTCAATTTACTCTTTGATTATTTTGACTAAAATGCAATTGATAAATTCCCAGTAACATTATTTGACCAATTAAAATTTGGATGGTTCCTCCATCTTGGATTATATCTATTAGGTAAGGATTTTGTCTTCTAACAAGTTTAATATATTTAATCCCTTACATATTTTTTATTTTCAATTAACTTTTGATCCTCCAATTGAATAGATAATTCAATTCCAAATTCTACAATTTCTCCAATTATGCTCAACTTCTTAGAAATAGTTATAACTTGTGTAGTTAAAATTTACAAAGCATCAAATTCATATATTTTTTCTACTATCATAATATTTACCCTATCAGCAGGCCACTAGAAATTATTAGTATCTATTTACTCTATTAATTTTTATGCTTCCTTAAATAACTTAGACATTAATGGTCCTCTAACTACGACATCTATGATTGGTCTAAGAGATCATACTAATCCATTCTAAAATATTTGAATAATTAACCAATTAGGTAAAACGTGGTGAGGGCATTTCCTTAAATCTCTTTCAACTCTTCTAAATCAATTCTCTTTCAAATTGGATAAAAGAAATGATATAATTTCTACGTTTAGTAGTCTTTAAAGGTAGAAATACTTAGTAAGAAACTTTTTATTCAACTCATTCAAAGTGGTTATAGAGCCTAAGGGTAAAGATTTCAACCACATCTTAGCTTTATCTCTTAAAGAAAATGGAAACAATCTAAGTCTAATAGCAACCTCACCGACAACATTATACTTAAATATTACATAAATTTCTATGAAACTAGTTAAGTGTAATTTGGGATCTTAAAAAAAAGCTCCCCTAAACTGGAAATTTCGAACCATTTAATTATGGAAAGTTCTAATTCATAATTATTAGCTTGGATTATAGGTCTATTAATGCACTGATGAATTCCATTTATTATAGGTCTATTAATGCACTGATGAATTCCATTTACTAAAGGGTTAGTATAATCCCTAAGAGGTCTAGATTGATCTTAATATAATATAGGTTCAACCACTTTCACAAACTTTTTACTTATCATATTTTTGAAAGGGTTCTTTCTACTTCAACATCAAACAACAATGGTTCCTTTTTATGACTATAAAGTATGCACCATTAAATATGCAATCATCAAATAAAATAAAATAAATAACATAAAATATCTGATTAGGTCAAACTATGTAACTAATTGAATAATATAGTTAAAATCTACGAATAGCAAAATACTTCGTCGATAATGGGGCCAAAAACTTGATGGGGTCTATGGAGCAAACTTTTGAATTATATAAAATCTAGTGCTCCGTAAATAATGCTTAGGTTTTTTTTATATAGAAAATAATTTTCACATAATATACACAAGTATATGTGCTAAATCAAGAAATAAAGAGTATAGTGTTGAACCCACAAGGAAGTATGCTTTCTTACAACAAACAACTACAGTTTACTCTAATTGCAATAATTATACTAATGAAACAAAAGTGATATTTTTGGAGATTCTATCTTTGAATAAAATAGTAAAAATATTGGATATAAGATTTAATAAAAGTATCTTGGATTGATTAGTACAAATTACATATCGTTTCTAATGAGACTCTTCTAGGTAATGTGATTCAAAGTATATGCATTCCTATATCCCTTTCAAACATGCAGGGGTGAAAAGGATATTTGCTAACCTCCTACAGTTATAATATCTCCTTATGAATCTATAATATTTTATTATCCATGTCTAGGCATGTAAACATCTTATCTCAATATTCCTAGTTGTTCTTGTATTCCTCCATTAAGGCTATACATCACACTTTATTTTAGCTACACATATGGACACTATGTGTATTAAATAAAGAGCAGGATAGTAGTAAAAAAATCTTTTAGTAGTAATAAAATAAGAGTCTTCATTAATATTTTACATACACTTTATATAATCAATCCAATATAAGATAATTAGCTAGACATAAAATGATATGCAACTAATTTTCATTAAACTCATGGAAGAATGAAAAATATAATAGAGTGATATCACCAAGATGAATCAAATTATCTCCTTACGCTCCTTCTCCCTTTAACTTATAGTGTTACTTAAAGAAACATAGTGAAACACTCCAAATGATTGTATCTTGTACTTCCACATCCTCCCTTAGATATTACTCTAAGAAGAAACTGGAGAAGTACTCTAAAAATTACTAAATTTATACAAGTGACTGAACTCCTTTACAAACATCACATCTTAACTATTTATAAAAAATCTTTAAAAAAGTAACCAGCACTGTTATGCTTGAAATAATGGCACCGTAGTGCCCCTGAAGTGAACTAGCACCTCGACGCTAAATCTTTTGCACCCCCATGATGCTTAATGATATGGGTCGATTACTTGGTGAATAATCATTTCTCTTTATTAAAAGAATGTGGCTCTAATAATTTGCAATTATAGTACTGTAATGTTGTGGGCATTTGAGTGATACGATGCACAAATGCAAAAAAATTGCACTAAGGCATAAGAACTTATAACACCACGGCGTTTAAAAATAGTGAATTCGACACTGCTAAGCTAACTATCTCTTGCTGCAGTGCTGCTAATACTTCAGTGCTATTTGTGTTACTACTGTAGCACTTATAAATAGAGAACTTGGCTTCTACATGTTATAATTGAAGTGCCTTGACTGTATTAAAGGAAGTGTTGTGGCTTTATAATATTCTTTTTTGAGATTTTTCTACAAAGAAATAACTACTCAAAATAAAATATATAAAATAATATATAATATATACTTATCAAATTCTTCATAGCTTAAACTTTGGTTTATCTTAAAGATAAAAGTATGAGATGCGCCAAGAGGGGAGGGGGGGGGGGGGGGGGGGGGGGGGGGGGGTGAGTTGCTATTTTTTTGAAATAAAGAACAAAGCCTAAATAGGAATTCTAATTTTTTTGTGAATTTCGGAAAACAACTTAACCAATTTGAAGTGGAAGCTAGGATGAAAAGACGATTGCAACAATGGTGATGAAATTTTAAATCACACAACGAAGTGCCAAAATCAAATTCTCAATAAATAGTTATAGCAATGTTAAATGCAACAAAAATAAAATGTTGTAAATGGAAAAAGCGCAGTAAAAGATTTATAGTGGTTTGGTCACTTGACCAATATCCACTCCCTGGAGTCCTCCACTCTAAGATTTTCACTACTGAAAAGTAATTCTCCTTTTACTCCCACACCAAGGAGGAGAAGCCATTACACAAACTCACTTTCACCTTCCCTAGTATGGCGAAGTGCCAGATGCTATGTCACCCTGCTGGTGATGGCAGCAAACCTTCTCATTTTTCTCCCTCTAGGAAAAGGCATAGGACCTTTGAGGATGTTAACCTTGAAGGCTCTCCCCCTAGAGAGCTCCCACAAGATTTACTTGGGCCTCAGGAGGAGAAAGAGTGCAGTAGGCTTGGATCAATTGTGTGATCCACACAAATGCCTTCTCCCTCACTAACTCACCTTCTCCTTCCTCTCAAAAGCCCTTCAAGATGCTCCCTCTCAAGAGTTCCCTTCCTTTGTCATGTTCCTCTCTCTCTTTCAAAATATAAAAGCATTACATAAATATGAGGCTTGAAGAAACAATAAAATTTTCAATTTAACCATTTATGTTCGTACAATACGATCACAAATTGTACAGTACGATCTATTCAAAATAGCTTTTACCTGGTATGATGGAGTATGAACATGAATTAATTTTCTTTTTTTTTTTTTTGATAAAAGCATAAATGCATTAAAAGGTATGAAAAAGCAAGAAGAACTACAACCATGATTCCTCCTTGACCAATTGAACAAATGAAGGAGGAATCTTATCCAAAGAAATGTCATCCCAAATGAAGCTACTCAAGAGACTATAACTAGTACACAAGTCCGCTAGTTTATTTCCCCCTCTAGGGATGCATTTAAAAATAACATAATTAAAATCATTGAGAAAGTTTAACTCATCTTGAAATTTGATTCCTTGATCCTTAGCACCTTGATTCACCTTGATGACATTGAAGTTGTCACTCTCAATAATAGCTCCTTTGTACTTAAACATCCAATCTTTTATAATATTCTTCAGAGCTTTGATAGCCTGAAATTCGAATTGGTAAATGTCCCAATGGATACAAGTATTCCCAAAGGACAATAAGAACCTTCCTTTGCAATCTCTAATAATACCTCTAACTCCTGCTCTGTAAGAAGAAGAAAGAGTAGCATCTACATTGATTTTTAACCAACCGGCTGGAGGGGGATGCCAAGCATTCAATAGTCCAGAGGACTGATTAACATCCCATGATTCAGTCAATTGATTATAAATCATCTTAGAGTAAGAAGATTGGCTGATTGCTTGGATAGCAATAGAGGTAGCACTTTCATTCAAGCCTCCATGTATTAAATTGTTTCTAGCTTTCCACAAAAAGTACAGGACATTGAAGAAGAGATTTAGAATCATACCATCATTTTTAGAGATATTATGTATCCACCTACAACATCCTTGTAGGTTGCTGAAATCAGCTAAACCAAAGCCACATCTGTTGAGAGTCTTTATCACTTCTTTGATTTTGGAATAGCCACCAAGAAAGTGCTCCAAATCTTCTCTACCAATAAAGCATCTTGGGCATTTTTCATCCTCTTTTAATCTTCTATGTACAAGAAATTGAAACGTAGGTAATGCATTTTTGAAAATACTGCAAACGAAGGTTTGAACCCATGGATTAACTTTAGCCTTCTTTATCCAATAAAACGGTATCCAGTCCTCATCACGTTGCTGAAATTCTCTAATCATCCCAGGTATAGATCTCCCTTGGCCTTGGAAGATGAGTTCTTCAACATCATTATCTAGAATATTATCAATTTTGATGTTAGAATGAGATCTACCAGATCTTTACCAAATATCTGCATCAATTTTCCTTCATTCCAGCATCCGTTTTCAATGAAACTGCTCAGATTCAGTTCTCCATCTTCTTGGGGGATAAGAAAAGTATGCCATTCATGGATTCTTCTATCTAGTATCCATTTATCCTTGAATACTTTGATTGAATTCCCATTCACAACTTTCCATCTTATAAAAGATTCCAACACTTTGCCTCCATTGCTTAAAATTTTCCAAGAGGAAGAGGTTTTCTTTAAACCGTGACTCTCAAAACAAGAACCATACTTAGGAGCCAATGTTCTATGTAATAAAGACTCTTTATTGTTAAGGAACCTCCATGAAATTCTAGCTCTAAGAGGAGCTACTCTTGTATTTGAAGAATGAAAACCAGAACCCCCTTTCTTCATTGACTGGCACAGATTGTTCCAGCTGATTTAATGAAGTCCTAGATTTCCACCACCTTTCTTCCAAAGAAATCCTGTACAGATTTTATCAATCTCATTAAGGACTTTCAACGGCACCAAGGAGTGAGAGATGAAATAATTAGGAATAGCTAGAATAACGGTTTTAATAAGAACAATCTTCCCTACTAGTGATAAAGACTTTGATCCCCAAATATTGAGAAATTTAAGTACTTTCTCAATGATGAAATAGAAGTCACTAGCCACCATTCTTCTCAAAGACATTTTAATACCAAGGTAAACAAGTTCCTTTACTTGTTTAAATCCAATAAATCTGGATATCTGCTTCTTCTTCCTTCTATTAAGATTACTTCCAAATATAATGGCAGATTTCTCAGTGTTGATTTTTTGACCTGTCCACATGCTGAATTTGGAAAGAATGGCTTTAACTTCAAGAACCGCCTTCCGTGTAGCTACTGAGAAAACCAAACATCATCTGCAAATAGTAAGTGTGATATCTTAGGACTGTTAGAGCATACTCCAATTCCAATAGATGAATTTGTGAAAGCATTGGTAAGAAGCTGGGAACACATAATGAATAAGATGGGGGACAAGGGGCACCCCTGACGAAATCCACTTTCAACCTTGATCCATCCAGATTGATTCCCATTTATCATAATAGAAAATCTGGGATCTAAAACACATTCCAAAATTAGATTTGAAATCATCTCCGGGAAATCAAAATATTTCAAAACCTGTTTTAAGGTTTTCCAACTCATAGAGTCATATGCTTGTTCCATGTCAACTTTGTAAGCCACCATCCCACTAGCTACCTTAAAGTACCAAAATTTATGAAACATTTCTTGGGCAATCAGTATATGATCTGAGATGGATCTTCCCCTGATAAAAGCAGCTTGCTCCTCCGAGATAAGCAATGGAATAACCGGCATAATCCTGTTCATGATAACTTTTGCGGCAATTTTGAGTTACAAAGGCTTATAGGCCTATAATTTGAAGGCATCAAAGGATTAGAGACCTTTGTAATGAGCACCACAAGCGTGTCTTTCCAATTATAGTCCATATTTCCATAATTCACAAAATGGTTTAAAGCATTTATAAAGTGTTCCTTTACAATATTCCAGTAAAATTTAATAAATGAGTAAGTGATCCCATCACTACCCGGAGCAATGTTATTTCTCAGATTTTTGATGACAAATTCAATTTCTTCCACAGTGAATTCCTTGGACAAGTTGTCTTTTTCCTCCATATTCAAAATCTTACCAGGATTGGGCCAATCATCCAAATTACAACTTCTTTGTTTCCACTTCATGCTGAAAAACTGCATGAATACCTCTACAATTTGGCTTTGTTCTTCAAGAACTGTTCCATTCTCATTTTTGATTTTCAAGATCCTGTTGTCAATTCTTCTAGCACTAGCATATGAGTGATAGAACTTAGAGTTGCAATCTCCCTCCTTCATCCATTTTACTTTAGCTCTTTGTTTCCACCAACTACATAACCGGGCCATAGTAGAATTCAGCTCAGCAACTTTGGATTTCATCTTCCAACAGTCATCTTTGGATAGCCAGCCAACTTCAGCTTCAGTAATTTGTAGCTTGAGAATATCTTCCATTAAGTTGCTTTTAAGATCTTCAAGATTCCTTAGCTTAGCCTTACTCCAGAAGAATAGTGCTTTGAGCATTCTTTTACACTTGGCATTTATAATTTGCGAGTAATCCCCACTGAATTTCTTATTCCATTCTTTCTTCACCATAGCAAATGATGCAGGAAATGACCCCCAAATATCCTCAAAGATAATTCTCCTCTTATTTGTGGAATTAGAACTGCATAAATTAAGAACCAAAGGGCTATGATCGGATGCAATTCTAGTTAGATGTCTTACGGTTAATTGAGAGAAATAATTCAAAGTAGAAGAATTAAGAAAGCACCTGTCAAGTCTCTCCAGATTTGTTGTTGCACCATGTGAACCTTGGACCTGTAAATCCAATCTCATGTAAATCATTGTTAGAAATGAAATATCCCATTTCTCTAGCTACTAGAGAAAAAAAAAATTTTTTCCCTCCTCTTTTGTCTTCTTTGGAGGTGATACAATTAAAATCTCCTCCAACCACCAAAGGATACTCCTTCACATTATAAAACTCCAGAAGCTCCCATAACTCCCTTCTTTTGATAATTTCTTTGCTTCCATAGACCGCAGCCACCCTCATTTTACAATTTCTGTTGATGGTCAAGTCTCCAATTAGGCATTGGGATGAAGATGCCACCTTAGAAAACTCAGCAAAGTTTGAGTTCCATAGAACAATAATACCCCCAGAAAGGCCATTAGAAGGAACCAAATCAAATTCCCATTCTTCTCCCATCAGTTTCTTTACTTCTCTAATATCAAAATTAGAGATTTTTGTTTCTAGCAAACCCAAAAAAATAGCATTATGTAATTTAACAATTTCCTTCATGTATAGAGAAGCACTTTTCTTTTTTGCTCCTCTACAAATCCAAAATACTAAAGAATTCATTGAAACATAACTGTGGGAGTCACTCCCACTTTGCTTTTCAAATCCGACTCCAATCTTCTACTCCTTGTAGTATTGCTAATAGGACCCAGGTCTTTGAGCTTTTTGGATTTCCTCTGCTTCATACAACTGGAATCATCTCCTTGATCAATTGAATTTAAGTCTTCAACTGCAATTTGTTTATTTCCTTCCTTCTCATCATACAGATTCCCTTCTTGCACTACACCGTCATCCAGGATCTGAATGATCTCACCTTCTTCCACTAAGTCATTCAAAGCATTAAATTTGTTTACATTTAAAGGAATGTTAGAAACATTCCTCTCATCCTCCTTCTGCACTACTTTATTACCATCCTTGTTAGCTTCACCATCTGATTTTTTAGGATCAATTTTCTCATGCATGAGAGAATTACCTTCGTTAATGCCAGCAGCTTCTAAGTTCTTCCCCATATCATCTTTCATTTTATAATCCTCTGTTTTTCTCCAAATAGTCTTCTTACTAGGATCTTGAGAAAACTTATTGGACTGATTCTTAAAAACCTTCCTGCCTCGGTTTATTATCAACCAAGGTCTATAGCTATTTGAGTTGATCTGCTCCACTCCATCTTGTAAAGAATATCCATCCCTTGCCCTGTCTGGAGCAGAATTCAACTTTTCTTTAAAACTGATTTCAGAAGAATCAAGACCTCCTCCATAGAATTCCTTAGAGTGCCCAATGAAACCACAGTTGAAGCAGAAAATTGGGATACGTTCATATTCTATTTTTTGATAGAATTTCCCATTGACTCCTTCTACCCATACCCCAACCAAAAGCTTTTTGTCCAGATTGATTCGGACACACACCCTTCCAAATTCTCTACGTCCCCATTGAAACATGTTTCCATCAAGCAAAATTGCTTTTCCAACCATAGAAGCAATTCTACAAACATTCAAATTATCCGAACAGTGCAATGGAAGGCTTGGAAGTCTAATCCATATTGGAGAAGACAACCCTTTGAGAGAATTAGGATCAAAGTTTTGGGACCATTTGTCCATACCAACAATCTTCTCATTTACAAACCATGGTCCATTAGATAGGACCAATTCCATACTTTGTTTTTCATGAAATGAACACAGCACCCAACCTTTCCTAAGCATGGTAAGATGAAATTTACCATATTGATCCCACTACCTTCTTAATTCCTTACTGATTATTGATATAGGAGCTTCCCCACCAAAAATTTTGACAACCAAAGAGTTAGCTAGTCTCTTGGTATTTTCCTCTTCATTCTTCTCTTGCAATCTCACAGTCATCCCATCTTCAGACAAGAAATCACCAAGATGTAGATCTTCAACTAAAATGTTTTCTCTTCTCTTCCACACATTCGTATGTCCAGCCTCCATAATACGATCAGCCATTTGAATATCTGCATTACCTTCTCCCATTTCTGCTGATTCCACTTCTCTCACCTTCAATAAGTCATTATACAGACCTCTGTTTTCCTTCTCTGGAATTACCTTATCAACACCTTCGTCCATGCCGCCTTGCAGATTGGTTGTTGAAATCCCTTCATAATTGGTAATAACTTCATTGACCATAGAAGTCATTTTGAACCCTTTATTCAGGTCTAAAAATCCATTACCTGAAATAATCTTCTCGATAGGCAGCTTTTTTGACGACGAAGCTTCAAATCCATCGCCAAACATCCTAGCAGATCCTGAATTAGTCTTCTTGAGATCGTTTACCAAAATTGCCTTCTTTCCTTTGCCAATTACCTCAGGCTCCTTTATCTCATGAAATCCTCCTTCGTTTATAACCAGACTAGTCCCTCTAAATTTGCATCTATTATTCAAATTTGAATGACCATCATCGAAAGCAGGAAGAGACGACAGAAATGATTTAACATTAGTTAGCGACGCCCTAGCAGGTGGACGACGATCATCTTGATTAACGCCAGCCAAAGGTTGCCGGCGAACATCCGCCTCCATTCATTCTCCGTTAATCCCGCGGAGAATGAAATTTGAATTTTTCGTTGAAATGCTAAGTTTCCTTAGAGTTTCTCTCTCTAGATTATGGATTAGAGATTCACAACGAAGACACATGAATTAATTTTCTAATACATCATGCAATACGATAAAAATATCTTCTAGTACAATATAATAAACTTCTTTTTCTCATATAAGATGAATGCTGAGATGATCAAAATTCCTCTCTATTCATCATCTGGTATGATCCAACTCATACAACATGACCAGTTATAATATTTAGGTCATCCAGTATGATGTATACATCGTACAATATATTTAGTTCAAAAATCAAAGTTTCATCCAGCACGATCTTCAAGATAACCAAAAATAGCCTTGTTTCATTATACAGTACAAACCAGGTCATACAATACGATCACAACTCATTAACTAAGCCTTGATTTAATTGACAAATCATGGAGGTTAATTTTAACAAGTATTCAAATAGTCATACAGTATGATTGGATCATATAGTATGATTAGTTCAAAACTTAAATATTAAAAAACTTGCTTAAATTAATCTGTCAGCTAGGGTTTCAGGTTGTAAATAAATCATACAGTATCATTACAATCATATAGGACAATTTGTTCACATAATATAGGTTTTAAGCCATGGTGCATTGTATAGTATGATTTAAAATCATATAGTACGATCTTCATAAAACATGATTTTTTCCCTTGAAAAAAACTCTCCCCCTGTGTGTGTGCATGATTACCAGTTTGCATACACTTTTGCGGCCAGACTCAAGAATCAAAAAAAAAAAAAAAAAATACAAAGTTACATACTTCTTCACATCCTATTTTATCTAGTCTCGAGTCTTTCATTGTCTTGAGTAATGTGTGATCTCCCTGAAATATTAGTACTCATAAATAAGAGTAACATTTAAAATATTTAATGAAGAATAAGATAATTCAATCAACATTATTTTTCATAATCAAAATCTCAGACTAGGGATCATAAACAAACTCCCACTTTTTGATGATGTCAAATAATTTTGTTGAAAGGTAAGATAATATTTTTTTAAACATAAATAAAAACATGAACAGACAAACATAAATAGAAACATGCATTTCATTTTAAGTTAGAATTAAAATAAAAAACATGATATGCAATAGGAAAGCATACTAATTAAGGATAGACAAACTTCTTCCCCTTTTGACATCACAAAAAAAGAGTGCCAAGGAAAAAGTACAAAAAACACATCAAATAGCGACTGTCAAAAGGAGGATCCTGATCAATTGGTGGTGGAGGTGGTTGAAAGAATTGATGGATGGATGCAAAATGATGATGGATTAAAGCAAATATTTCCCCAAACCTTCACATGTCCTCCATGTGTTGTTGGTGTTGTTCCTGGATATAAGAGTAAAGCCAAGTTTCCAGTTGGTCAAGTCATTGAATGATGTTATCATGAGGATATGCAGGTGCAGGTCCTCTTTGTGGAGTAGGTCTTCTTGGTGGAGCAAGTTCTCCAGCCAGAGGAGACTCTCCTTCTTCATCAAAATCTGGCTCATCATGCGCTTGTCCCTAATGAAATAAGATACGAAAGGAGGCATCTATATAGATAATAGGGACATTATTGAGCTCACCAGGATAGGTCAACTGGTATTTGTTGTGAATAATATATCCCATTAGATGCCCGAGGGATAAATTGAGTTTCTTATGGGTGCTAGGAAGGCGAATTTGGGTCATATTCTGGATATAGTTAATAATTAAATTATCTTCATCAAATCTAGTATTATACATGATTAGGTAAGTAACAACATACATGATTAGGGTCATACATATTATATCTCTAGCTTTGGGTATTATGGATGTCCTAAGAACTTGTTGGATGATGCGGGCATTCTGGTTTAAGGATTGGACAAGAAGTTGGTGTTGGTTAAAAGCAATATTTCTAAGAACCAAATTGAAAGAACTCAAGTCAAACTCATTTATTATGAAGGAGTGGGCTCGAGGTCCTTTAGTAGAAAGCTCAATATATTGAGCAAGGTCTGCTTTGGTGATTTCAATATTTTTATAACAGACAAATGAAGTGAGGGCCAAGTTGTCTATATTTATCCTTAGGTTTGCGAGGAACTCATAGAGGAGCTCAGAATTGAATGAAAAGGCCAGGGTGAAAAGAAATTGGAAGGTAGTGGAAGCAAAAAGGCTTATCACCTTAAAGTTAAGGACTGCTTGATTTAGCAGGCGAGAAGGATTAATCTTGCATGCTTTACATTAATGATAGGCATCCTCATCTTTAGCAGACAAAAAATGATCGACATGATGATGAGAGGAAGAGAAGCTTCCCGGGATGATTCATACTCATTTACTTGAGCTCACCATCTCGTAGAAATAAGTGAAGATGAGTGTAGTGAGGAGAAGTTGAGTGAAATGAGCTTTTCCCCTCCCATTTATAGAATTTTTGGCAATTTATACAGTACGATCAGGGATCTTATAATACGATTAAGCATTTATTTTGTCTGGATGATTGGTTGGGAAAGGATGGTCAAATCATAGAGTATGGTTAGTATCATACTAGATGATTTGAAGGAAATATGTTTGTCCCAAGGAGTCGATAGTGTGACATTTAATGAAAAAGATTGTACAGTACGAACTGGTGTTCTTACAGTATGAAGGGAAATAATATCGTACTAACCGAGTTTAATTTATTCCAGTCTATTTGTACACATGGATCAAACAGTACAAAAGGTTGATATCATACAGTCTGAAGGACAATCATATCATACCAAATAATTTGAATGCATGGCCATGTGTATCATACAATATGAAGAGTATCTTATAGTATGATAGGAAGATCAAAAGTTGACTTTGGCTCGATGTTTAAATAGAGGGTTATGATTTTGTCATTTTGTAATGATCGTATAATATGAAGGTGAATCATACAGTACTATATAAATAGAAAATTGGTTATTTTGGAAATTCAGTGAAATGATTGTGTGGAGATTAGGCAAAACCATAGGCCAGATTTTTTTTTCTTTTGATGTCCAATATTTTTTTTTTTTTTTGGTTTTTAAGAATTTGTTTTTAATTTTTTTATCAAGCATGAATGTCTATGACACCTAGTTTTGTCCTCAAGGTGCTAAAGATTTCATAGGCTAGTGATTTCATGAATATATCTGTGAATTGATCTTCTGTAGTTATATGGTGCAAATTTATGTCTCCTTTGGCTTTATGATCTCTTATGAAGTGATGTCTAATGTCTGTATGTTTTTTTCTGGAGTGTTGAATTTGATTTTTGGATATGCGAATTCCACTAGTGTTATCACACATAATTGGGATGGTTCTTACGGGTAATCCATATTCTAGAAGTTGTTATTTCAACCATAGCACTTGTGCAACACAACTTCCTACTGCTATATATTCTACCTCGGTCATGAAAAGGGCTACTAAATTTTGCTTCCTACTAGACCAAGAAACTAAGAAGTTTCTTATGAATTGATAGGTTCTACAAGTTCTTTTCCTATCTATCCTATATCCTACAAAATCAGAATCTGATTACCCTAAGATTTCAAAGGAGGTAGGATTCCAAATTCCTAAGTTTAGGGTGCCTAGCTACTAGGACAAAGGTTTCATCAAACTCTAGCTACAGAGACAAAGGTTTCTTCAAAGTCTATGCCATCAATCTAGTTATACCCCTTATCTACTAGTCTGGCCTTATTTCTTTTTATGGTTCTTGAGTTATTCACCTTATTTTTAAAGAACCATTTTGTTCCCACTACACTCTACTCTTGAAGTCTATTGACTAATTCCCATACATCATTCCTAGTAAATTGGTTCTATTCTTCTTGCATTATTAGGATCTATAATTCATCTCTTATAACTTGATCTATACTCATGGGTTATATCATATAAATAATTGCAGAATGATTAACCTCCTTATAAGTCCATGTTTAGTTCTCATACCTTCTGATGGGTCTCCTAAGATTAATTCTGTAGGATGACTAGAAGAATATCTCCAATCTTCAAGCAATTCTTCCTGAGGTTCTCCCCTTTCTCCTATGATCATGGTTTCTACTCCTTGAATGGCCTCTACCTCATCTTCTTCAAATTTAGGTTTAGAGGATTTATCTGATTCATCAAGTACTACATGAGTGTACTCTTCTACTACCAGGGACCTCTTATTAAAGATTTTATAGGCCTTACCTATAAATGAATAACCTAAGAAGACACCCTCATCGGCCTTGGGATCAAATTTTCCTAAGGGAGATTTCCCATTTATTAAGATAAAACATTTGCAACCAAAGACATTCAAGTGTGAAAGATTCAGTGTCTGACCCTTAAGGAGTTCATAGGGTGTTTTATCCAACTTCAACCTATTATTCACCCTATTTAAGACATAACACTCAGTGTTTACTGCTTCTGCCCAAAAATATTTAGGAAGAGTGTACTCAGCTAGCATTGCTCTAGCAGCTTCTACCAAGGTTTTATTCTTTCTCTCAGCTATCCCATTTTACTGAGGGGTTCTAGGGGCAAAGAAGTTATGCTCTATTTCTATGTCTTGAAAAAAAGATTCAAATCTTTTATTTTGAAACTCTCCACCATGATAACTATGGATTGTTGAGATTTCGCATCCTAATTTCCATTGAATCCAAGTGGAGAAAGTTATAAATTCCTCAAATAACTCATTCTTATGTACTAGGAATCTTACCCAAGTGAATTTAGAGAAGTCATATACAATCACAAATCCATAATTTTTCCCACCTAGGTTAGCTGTGCTAACAGGACCAAATAAGCCCATGTGAAGGATTTCTAGTGACCTAGATGTATTCACATCCTTGATTGAATGAAATAATGATTTTACTTATTTTCCTAGTTGGCAGGCATCGCATAGATGGTCTTTAGTAAAGTCTAACTTAGGTACTCCTCTAACTAGGTTTTTCTGAGTGATATTCCTAAGTGTTTTCATGCTAGAATGACATATTCTCCTATACCATAGCCAAGAGTCACCCATTATTGTTTTTAAACACATTGAATTTGAAGTTTCAATACAGTTAAGACATAACATGTAAATATTATTTATTCATTTTCCTTCTAATATAAGTTTATTATTTAAGCTAATCAACCATTTTTTTGGAAAGAAATTTTATGTCAAAACCTTTGTCACATAATTGACTAATGCTCAACATATTATGCTTTAAACCATTAACTAATAAAACATTTTCAATTAATTTTTTTTATACTTTCAAACAATACCTGAGCCCACCACTTTCCTGGTGGTGTTGTCTCCTTAATTCACCTTGCCTCCAGTCATAGTTTCTAGTGTAATGAACTTCTTCATGTCTCAATTCATATGTCTCGAGCAGCCACTATCCAGGTACCACATGCTCTCACTAGGTCTTTCATAATAGTGCCCCTACAATATGATTCAAAGGTTAGATTTGGGAACCCAAGTGATTTTGGGTTCCTCCTTATGCTTGCATAAATGAGATGTATGCTTGTTATGCTATGATGAATGCAATTTAGGTCTCCACACGAGGTGTGTCCTATGGTGAATCATGCAAGTGCGGGCTTTGTGACCTAGCATGCCCTAAGAGAAGCACCTAACAATGGAAAATGGGTTCACTAACTTATGTGGGTGGTGATGCCTCTTTTTAAAGTTGTATGATATATACAATTTCGAGAGGTAGCTTATTTGAGCTAACGAGGATGATAGCTTATTATTTTCAAATGCTGTGAGTTTTTCTTTGAGAGCTTTATTTTCATATTCATAAGATGCCACTTCCACTTTTAACGATGTTCATTATTATGTATTTCCCATGCAAGTTCTTCTAATTTCTTATACTCTTTTTTTAAATTAATATACAATGTCTTCAAGGAATCACATGCATAAGATAATTCAATATACTTCTTATTTAATGTATCTAACTTATCAGCAGGGACATGTGATTTCTTTCTAAATAAGAATGTTCTTTAACTAAATTAGCGTGCTCAGTTTGTAAAGAACTAAACTCAATGTTAAGGTTAGCATTCATTTTCTTTAACTTTTTATATGAATCATGATTTTTTTTAAAGAAATAAACAACAATTCTTCATATGAATTTTGACATACCTCATCTTGATCCAATTAATCAAGATTATTGTTAACTATTAGACACAAATTAGTTACCTCCTCCTCTACTTCTTCTTCTGACGATTCTGAGGAAGAGTCAGCAAAAAATGCCTTCTATGTTTTTAGCTTGCCTTTCTTATACTTTGTCTTCTCCTTTCCCTTCTCCTAAGTTGGATGAATCTTTATGTTATGGAAATTAGCTCGGAGGTGTTTGGTTTTCTGCACTCAAAGCAAATTGTGTCAGATGAATCTTTAGTATTCTTTAAGCTTTTACCTTTGTTCCAGTTATTTTGGTGACACCTTCATTTTCTTTTCAGATAGTTATTGAATTGATGGGTCATCAAGGCTCTATTGTCATCTTTCTCCACTACAAAACTTTCATTTTTTGAGTTGTTTTCTTTAGAGCCACCGTTCACTCCTTCTTTTCTCCTACATTATTTTAACTTTGACTCACTCCTTTCTCCTAAGTAATGAGTGACCCAAGCAAATTGTCAGTTGAATAAATGTTTAAATCTTTGGACTGAGTATTTGCAGTAATTTTAGCATCATAAGAACTCAATAAGCTTCTCAAAAATTTATTTACTTTTTTAGAATTAGAAATCTCTCTACCTATTACATGCAAGGATGTCACTATCTGGGTGAACCTTGTGTACATGTCAGATATATTAGCTAGGTTTCATCTCAAAGAGTTAATAATCATGCAATAAAATATTTAATTTATACTATTTAACCTCACTAGTTTTTTGTGTACGTGATACACAGTCTATCCTAGATATCCTTACTAGTAGCACAGGTGGACACGCTCATGTAGTCTTCTGATTTAAATGCAAAAAATAAACAATTCAAGTATTTTACATTTAATTGTTCTAGAACCTTATTCTCTTTGCTCCATTCACTAAATGAAATTTGAGTTTTAACTCCATTCAAAAGTTTAAAAGATGCAGTGTAATCTTCTTGTACTAATATCAACATGCGATAGTTTATAGATTAAAAAATGTAGACATTCAAATTATCCAAAAATCAAATATTATGTTGTCAAACAAGGGTGGATGAGTTATGAAATAACCCTCCATAGTATTATGGTTACCAAAATGTGTCATGAGATGCGCTAAAAGGGGGGTGAATTGGTTTTTTTTTAAAATAAAGAACAAAGCATAAAAAGGAGTTATAACTTTTTTTTGTGATGTTTTAAAAACAACTTAACTAATTTGAAGCAAAAGCTAGTGATTAGAAGACAATTGCAATAACAGAGATGAAATTTTAAATCACACAAAGAAATACCATAATCAAATTCTTACCAAGTAGTTATAGCAATCTTAAATGTAATAAAAATAAAATGCAAAAATGGAAAAAGCACACCAGAAGATTTATAGTGATTCAGCCACTTGACTTACATCCACTCCCTAAAGTCCTCCACTTTGAGATTTGTACTACCCTAAAGTAATTATCCTTATGCTCCCATAATAAGGTGGAGAAACCTTTACACAAATTCACTTTCACCTTCCCAGGTGTGGCAGAGTGCCATACGCTATGTCACCCTCCCGGTGATGGCAACATACCTTCTTATTTTTCTCCCTTCTAGAAAAGGTAGAGGACCTTTAAGGATGTTGACCTTGAAGGCTCTCCGCCTAGAGAGCTTCCATAAGATTTACCTGGGCCACAGGAGGAGCAAGAGCGCAATAGGCTTGGAGCAACCATGTGATCCCCTCACACTCCTTCTCCCTCACTAACTCACCTTCTCCTTCCTCTCTCATGACCTAAATCCCTTCAAGAAGCTACCTCTTAAGAGTTCCCTTTTTTTGACACATTACCCTCTCTATTTCAAAAGACAAAAGCATTACATAAATATTAGGCTTCAAAAAACCATAAAATTTTCAATTTAGTTGCTTCTATTCATACAATACAATCATAGATAATATAGTATAATTAGTTCAAAAAAGCTTTCATCCTAGTATGAAGGAGTATGAACAAGAAAAAAATTTTCAATACATAGTACAATACGATATAAATATAGTCCAATACAATATGCTAAACTTCTTCTATTCATATAAGATGAATGCTGGGACGACCAAAATTCATCTCTGTTTATCATCTGGTATGATTTAACTCGTATAGTATGGTCTCTTAAAATATTTATGTTATTCGGTACGATGTATACATCGTATAGTATGATTAGTTCAAAAATCAAGGATTCATCTGGTATGATCTTTGGGATGACCGAAAATAGCCTCAATTCATCATACAATACGAACCAGGCTTTGCAATATGATTACCAATCATTATTTAAGTATTGATTTAATTGACTAATCATGGGGGTTAATTTTAGCAAGTATTCAAATAGTCGTACAGTATGATTAGTTCAAAATTCAAATATTAAAAAACTTGCTTAAATTAATATGGTGGCTAGGGTTTTGGGTTAAAAACAAATCATATAGTACGATAATAATCATAATGGATGATTAGTTCACATAATATAACAATTGAGCCACAATACATCATAAAGTATGATTTAAAATCATACTATACGATCTTAATAAAAAATGATTTTTTTCCTTAAAAAAAAACTCTCCCCCTGTATGTGTGTAGGATTACTCAGTTTGCATACACTTTTGCGGCCAGACTCCAGAACTAAAAAATAAAGAAAATACAAAGTTACAGACTTTTCACATCCTATTTTACCCAGTCTCGAGTCTATCATTGTCTTGAGTAGTGTGTGATCTCTCTGAAATGTTAGTACTCACATATAAGAGTAACATTCAAAATATTTAATGAAGAATAAGATAATTCAATCAACATTATTTATCATCATCAAAATCTCAGACTAGGGGTCATAGACTACAACACAAGCAAATAAAAAATCTATAATTATGGTTAAACAAATAACCAATATACAAATTTATAATATAAAATTACTAAAATATAGGATAATATATCATAGTGTATAAGTAATAGAAATGAATAAAGTTATAATTCTAGTTTGAAAAATACTAACATTTATCCTAACTAACCATTAGTAGTATTACTTAATTTGAATTTACATATTATGATGATAATATTTTACTTTTGAATTCTAAATTGAATAATGTAGCTTAAAGATTAGATGTGTTTGTAGTTGAAATTTAATTTTTTTTTTAGTTCACCATCATTTATAGTCATTATTTTATTTTATCATTTGTGAATTTAAGTACAAGATTGCAGTTAGACTTTATGCTTTTATTTGATACCTACTTTTAAATTTACTCCCTTTCTTTTTTCTCCTTTTCTTTTATCATTAGAACTCTTTCCATATTTCTTTTTCTTTTTATATTTGTAGAGTACATAGTTAGTGATTTTGAATTTTAGTTTGGCTTAAAATCTTTTTACAATCTTAATGATTTTAATATAAGGATTGAATAAGATTAGAAATTTTAAATTCAGACTGCTATAATTTTCAATTATAATGTACCAATATATATTCATCAATATTAATTATTCATTTTTAATTCAAAGGCCAATGTATAAATTTATAACTTATAAATTCAAGTTAAGTTAATAATTAAATGATCTAAGTTAGTTAATTATTTAATTTCCCAATCTTTGAATTATAAAGTAATATTGATTTTCACTATGATCTAGAATTTTATTATTATCATAATTTTACATAATTTTTAATTATTATTTTTATTAAGGTTAATTAAATAATAAGATTACAAATATTTTAATGAAAGACAATATAAAAATTTAAGGATAAGGGGAATTTAATTTAATGTAAATAAAAATATAATTGAATATTTATAAATAACAAATGTATACATATGAATGATAGAAAAGTGTAAAATTTGTTTAGCATATAAAACTACATCACGTACAATAAAATTAGTGCTTAAGAAACCACTCTAACTATCAGCCATAACAGATCATTATTACATCACTATAAATATTAAAATCCTTCACATAACAGAAATCTCCCCCAAAGTAATGACATGCAATAAAATAATAATTTCATTAACAAACACTCTCTCTTTTTAAAATAAAAATAAAATGAATACACTTTATATGCATATTTATGATATAACTTATTTATTATTCTTCTCATCCACAAGGTTTCAATCTAAGACCATTAACCTTCAAGATGTGAATCATCAGTTATCTTTAATCTTTATGGTACTATTAAGATATACCCTAATAATAATAAAAGGGATAGTCCATCTAGGTTTATGTTTTCCATTCTAAAATTATCATCCTTTCATTTCGCTGCTCGTGCTCTCTGGCGACTCTCTGGCGATCTTGTGTTTCCACTTGTGAGCTCCATTTTCTCTCCTTCTAGCATGGATTTACTGCTTGTTTCTCATTGATTTGTTTCCTTTTTATGATCTTTGTCTACTTTGTTTTTTGTTTTGATTCTCCTTTTCGTTTTTGTGGCTTTGGGCGATGACAAGACCGTTGTCATCAAACCCCTCGCCTTCTTCATTCGTTGATGGCAAGTCTCATTCTTTTTAAAATATTTTATCTATTTCATCTTCTTTAGCTTCTAAACTTCATTCTGTTCAAATCTTCTTTAAAGGTTTCCCTTCTTTGATGTTCGATGATTACATGGTTTCTCAGCTAGTCACACCTTTTGCTTTAACTTTGGTTGAAAAGTTTATTTTTTGTCGATCGAATTTGGATGTCATAAAAAAACTTTCTAGTTTGTTTCATATTAGTTTGATGGAGGAGAGACACATTGTGAATCAACTCTCTAATTATCTTAATTATAGTCATATTTTTTGTAGGAGATCATATTATATTCAAGCATTCCAAAGGCAGTTACTCAAATGGACCCCAAATTTTGACATTCGTGAGGAATCCCCTATATCTTATGTGTGGATTTCCTTCCCTAAACTAAGACTTCACTTCTTTAATTTATAAATTTTGTTTGGTCTTGCATTGATTTTTGGTAGGCCTTTGCAGACAGACCATGCTACGTCTTTGATCTCACGTCCATCAATGGCTCGTGTTTTAGTCAAGTTGGATATTTCTAAGAAACATCCTAATGAGATCTATATTGGATTGGAACTAAATGACTATTTCCAAAAAGTTGATTTTGAAAATCTGCCAATTTTTTATTCTTACTATAAAATGCATGGTCATGGCATAAATGAATGTTATAGGTTACACCATAATCTTCGTAAGGAGAAGGATTCTTCCAAACAATCACAAGGAAATATTATTTTAGTTCCTTTGGTATCTCATGACAATGAGATTCCTATTCAAGGATTGGTTGAGGAAAATACGGTAAAACTGCAGGACAATATTGAGGAACCAATACAAATTTCTATTATTGATAGTGAACTGCCTTCTACCATTGTCGGCGACCCGTTATTTTACAAAGAGTCAATAATAACTCCATTTCTTCTTAAGCTAGTGGTTTTGAAATGTGGATGATCAAATGTTGGTTATTAGTACTAATCAAAATATTTTTACATCATCTCATCGCATTCTGTGTTACTAATAAAAGTTGCTTGATATGGATTTCATGATGATCAATAATACTTGTGCTAATAATGTGCCCTGTCAACCTATTTTGAATGATCAGGATGATAGGAAGCTCATTTTGGAGGAATGAAATGTTGGTATAGAAATGGGTAGTAAGGAATGTGTGGAGGATGGTTATACCTTCAAGGAGGGAGAGTTGCTTCAGGAGGTAAGGTAGGCAGGTCTGCATAATGATATTAAGCATTATTCAAACTCTCATTATCATAGTGATGCATTTATTGATATGGAGGATATGGATATTAGGGCTAAATGTTTTGCTAAATATAATAATATTACTAGTTATACTAGGTTTCATAATAGGAAGAGTAGGAAAAAATAAGAACATCATACTACAATCACCAAGGAACACATGTTTGCAAACTAGTCACTAGCCTCTTTCTTATGTTTAAATTTTTTATTTGGATTGTTAGGGGCATTGGATGCCCCTCCTCTCGGTTAAGGGTTAAGAAGTTATGTGGTATTGATAATGTTTATATTCTTGTTTTACTCAAACCTCTTATTACTTCTGCTAAATTACTCAGTACTACTAGATTTTTAGGTTTTAAGCATTTTGTTGCAAATTTTGGCAATAAGATTTGGGTGTTGTGGAAGGATCCTATTCGTATAGATGTTATTGCATATTTTTCTCAAGTTTTGTATTATAATATTGAATTTTTAAATTTGAACTGTTGTGCTTCATTTGTGTATGTTGCCTCTTCTTATTGTACTAAAAACATTTTATGGGAGCAACTCACTAACTTCCATAGTATTTTTAACTTGCCCTAGCATGTTGGTATTGATTTTAACACTATTTCTATCCCTCTAAGCATATTGGGGGATCTACTCCTTTTTATCATTCTATGGAGGACTTTAAAAATATGATTATGGATTATAATTTAGTGGACATTGACTTCTCGGGTAATAAATTCACTTGGAACCATGGTCATTTATGGAAACAGTTGGATCGTGTGTTATTTAATGATACTTAGAATAACTCATTTAATTTTATTTTAGTTGAACATCTTAGCAGAACTCTTTCTGAACACTCACCTATGTTAATTAGCCTCAATATGAGACATATGGGTTCTTCACCTCACTTTAGATTTCAACATATGTGGTTACTTCATGACTCTTTTCTAAACTTAGTTCAGGAAAATTTGCATACTCCCTTGCATCTTGATATCTCTATATTTTGTATGAATAGATTATGGTTTAAATTGAAAATACTTAAGCAAAAGATTAATTGGTGAAATTATATTATTTTTAAAAATATTTTGCTAATATCTTAAATACTAAACATAAAGTGAACACTATCGAGCTTAACTATCAGTTGTTTCCTTTTGATGATAAATTTACTTTGCTTAGGCATGCTAAAGATTGCCTTTTTAAATTACAGGCTCAGGAGGAAGCCTTTTGGAAACAAAAGTAGCAGCGAAGCACCTTGTTGAAGGTGGCAATAACATGAAATATTTTCATACATTGTTCAAGAGGAAATGTGCCAAAAACTCAATTAATAAAATCACTCGTGATGATGGCTCTGATACTAAGAATGTTGAGGAAATTACTTTTTTGGCGGTTTAGCATTTCATAATGGCCTCAATAAGGAATTTATTCCTGGTCCTATTAATAACCCTTGTGTTATCCCTAATCTCATCTCTCAAGATGATAATGAGTTCCTCTCTAAACCCCCTACCATAGAAGAAATTAGGGAGATTGTTCATAATATGAATGCTGACTCTATGGATGGGCTGAATGGCTTTACAATAATGTTTTTCTAGAAAGCTTGGCATATTATTAGTAATGATTTTTATTCTGTTGTTCTGGATTTTTTATTGGTCACATCATTCTTAAGTTCCTTACTTCTACTTTTATTATTTTCATCCTTAAAAGCAATTCTGTTAGTAATTAGAATGATTTAAGAACTATTAGTCTCTGTATCTTCTTTAGTAAGCTGATTTCTAAAATTCTTATGAGTTAGTTAACTTCTCTCCTTCCTAAAATTATATTTCTTTAACAAATGGGTTTTTTCAAGGGTTGGGCTATTACTGATAATATCTTTTTGGCCTAAGAATTTTGTCATGATCTTGATGTTAGGGTCAGAGGTTGCAACATTATTTTGAAACTTGATATCTCCAAGGCTTATGACAATAATGATTGGAGCTTTCTTTAGAGTATTTTATATTTGTTTGTTTTTAATTTGATTTTTATTAGTCTCATCAGGAACTACATTGAAGGAATCTATTGTTCTAATATAGTGAATGGCAAAAGGACTGGTTTTTTAAAATCCACTCATGGCTTTAGACAGGGTGATCCTATCTATCTTTTCATTATTGCTGCTGAGTATTTATCTAGAGGCCTTGCCAACCTCTTTGAGAATTGCCCTAGCCTCTATTTTAAAACTTTGGGTGGTTTTCCTATTTCCCATTTATGTTTTGCTAATGATTTCATTATTTTTTTTAATGCTTGCTTTAATAGGATTAATAAACTTATGGATTTCTTTCAAAAGTTTGAAATTGTTAGTGGGCTTTCTCTGAATAAGCATAAGTATTATTTTATTACCTCCAATAAAGTGCCTAATGATTGTATTTTGGCTATTAAAGGCTTGACTGATTTTGTGTAAGGTCACTTGCCTATTAAGTACCTTGGGGTTCCTCTTTTTAAAGGTAGGAAGTAAATTTTTCTTTTTTATGACTTGACTAATTCTGTGCAAAACAAGATTTTGTCCTGGGATTCTAATTTCTTGAGTTTTGGGGTTAGATTAACTCTCATTGGAAGTGTTATTTACTCTACACCTATCTATATCTTCCAAACTCTTCAACCTACTCGTGTGGTTTTCATCAAAATTGATAAACTTTTCAATAAATTTGTTTGGAAAGGGACCAATAGCAATTCTAAAATTATGTGGTCCTCTTGGGAAAAGTGTTGTGGTGTTTTGGATGAGGGTACCTTGGGCTGTTAGAGTATGTATGATTTGGCTTATACTTTTTCCTTCAAGTTGTGGTACACCTTTAGTGCTAAAGTGAGTCTTTGGGCTAAGTTTATATTTGATAAGTATTATGTGGGTAAACACCTGACTATATGCTTTTATAACAAAGGTGATTCTAAAGTGTGGCAGAGACTTTGCAATATTAAATGTGTTGTTTAGCCCCACATTAGTTAGAGGTTTGGTGGTTGGAACATCTTCTTTTGGTATGATCATTGGCTGGGAACTCATTCTATTGATTCCATTATTAATACCTCTTCCATTATGGCTGTTAAGGTGAACTATTTCATTACTAAGAACTGTTGGGATTACGATAAACTTGATAATGTTATTAGTAATTCTATTATTCAATAAATTATGAACCTTTCCCTTAACACTAACTCAGAAGATTTATTATTATGCAATTTGACCAAAGGATGGGGGCTTCAGATTAAAGGATGTTTGGCATGCCTTTAGATCTAAGAATGATGTCACTAATAATTTCTCTATGATTTGGTATAAAAGTATTCCTTCCACTATTGCTATTTTCATTTGGAGAATTTTTAATAAGTTCATTCCTCCTAATGATAATTTAATTAAAAGAAGCTTTATTTTATCGTCCAAGTGCCAATGTTGCTATCATGTGGAGAACAGGCATCATGTCTTTCTTTCAGGCCCTTTAGCTGTTAAAACTTGGACCTATTTTGATGATATTTTTAGATTAAATTGCTTTAGTGCTAAGTTTTCTATTAATGCTATGCTTAACTCTTGGTTTATTAGATCTAAAGGTCACATTAGAAATGTTATTCCTGCTCTCATTATGTTGTATATATGACTGGGTAGAAATAATTCCCTTTTTAATGGTGTTGGTATGAACCATCATAGAATTATTAAGAATGTGAAAGACAAGGTTCTGAGTCTTTTTATACTAATCTTCTCTCTGTCAAGAATTTCAAGAATTACTTATTTGTGGCATTTGATTTGGGTATTATGTTGGAGGGTGTTCATCCTTTTATTGAACCTAGGATTGTTTACTGGATCAAACCTCTTAATAACTCCTTCAAATTGAATCTGGATGGTGTGACAAGGTTCAATTTTATGGTGTGGTCATATTATTAGGTATGGTTATTAGAATATTATTATGGCTATTATGGGCCCCTTACGTAATTATTCTGTGAATTTTGCTAAGCTTCTCGACTATTCTTCATTGGTATTAGGTTATGTATATTTCATTACATTTCTAATATTTGGATTGAAGTTGTTTCTACTTATAGTATTCATTATTTTAATAATGTTGATGATACTATGTGCAATCTCGCTCTTTTTTATCTTAATAGGGACATTAAGCATCTATTAATCTTTGTTAATTACTCCTTATCTCATGTGTATAGGGAGGGGAATGCTTATGTCGATTTGCTTGCCAATTTGGGGTGTAATTTGGACTGTTATACTAAATTTTCTTCTTCTAACTTACTTTCTATGTTAAATGGGCTTTTAAGATTAGATAAAATTGGTCTTCCCTATATTAGATTTTAATGTGGGTTTATGGATGAAGCTTGGGCCCATTTTTATTTTGGTTTGGGGGTTTCTTGCTTGGTGTGCTTGAGGTTATTCCCTTTGTGCTGCATCTCTTGGCTTTTTGGTTCTATTTGGGTGCCATCATTTATCTCATGTGCTGTTTGTTGACTCCCAAGCTACTTGGTATTGGTTTTGCTCTTTGTGGGTTGGTTTCCAGTATGCTTTCCCTTGGTTTTATTTTGGTTTTGTTGGTGGGAGTTCGTTGGAGCCACTCCGTTGTTATAAAAATTCTCTTGGATTTTTTTTATAAAAAACTATTTTAACAAATTTTCAAATTTGGTTAACTTTTTGAAATGAGCTTTTCAACCACAATAAATAATTGTAGAAAAATAAAATGACATGAAGATTTATAGTTGTACGGTCAAATACGACCTACATCCACTACTTGAAAACTCCCTTTTCAGGTATTGCACTATTATCAAAGTGACTTTCCTTTTCCTTCCACAATAAGGAAGAGAAGCCTATACAATTCCTCTCTTCCACCAATCTCCAGTGCGACAAAGAACTGTCATCCTTTCACACCCTCTAGGTGTGATAGAGAACTGTCGTCCTTTCACACCCTCCAAGTGTCGGCAGAGAACCATCATCAGTTCACACTCTCTAAGTGTCGGTATAGAACCATAATCTTTTCACACCCTCTAAGTGTTGGTAGAGAACTATTGTTAGATCACACTCTCCAAGTGTCAGTAGAGAACTATCATCGTTTCATACCCTCTAAGTGTCGGCAGAGAACCGTCATCCTTTCACACCCTCCAAGTGTCAGCAGAGTACTGCCATCCTTTCACACACTCCAAGTGTCGACATAGTACTGGATCTTCTTTAAAGATCTTCTCTCAAGCAACTAGAAAGAAGAAAGGAAGAGTTATAACCAAAAACAAAAAAAAAATTCTTACCTTTGACTAACCTTGTGATCCCTTCACACTCCAGTTACAAGAACTCTATCTCAAACACTCTCCCATAATCACTCTTTCACTTTCCCTTGAAAAATTATGAAGAACAACTCTTTTTCACGTCAGTTTCTGAGGACCTTTTATATGAAAGAAATAAAAAACTATATAGAAAACTAAAATTTTCTATTTTTGAGCTTATACAATTGTATAGTATGATCATAATTTCATACATACGAATAATTCAAAAATTGTAGTGTACAAACTTTTGTGAATCTGCATGAAATATTTTTGTACATGATGATCATCCAGTATGAATTAAGTTCGTACTGTACAAAAAGTTAGAAATTTTTTTAACTTCGTTAGGACGAAAACGTAACCCATATTTTCATACTCTGGACATCATCTGTACGAATGGGATATCATACAGTACGATCCATTTAGAAAAATTTGGCATTCATCGGGGTGAAAAGGGACCCATCAAATTCATACTCCGGACGTCGTCTGTATGAACAAGTCATATATAGTACAATCAGTTTAAAAAATTTTCAAGTTCGCTGGGATGAAAAGGGACCTGTCCCATTAATACTCTAGAAATCATTTATTCGAATAGGATATCATACAATACGATTAGTTCAAAAAACTGTAAGATTTGTTAGGACTAAAAAGGACCCATCCAATTCATACACTGGACATCATCTATAGAAGAAACCTTTATACTGTATGATCAATACATAGAAAAATTTTCTGCATACAGTTCATTTGACTACTCGTAGGGAAACATAACTGAACAAATCATCCCGTTTGAAATGAATTCATATAGTATGATTAGTTTAAAAATTTACAAATTTTAAACACTCCCCCAGTGTTTGTGTGAATAATTACTCAATTACAATCTTAGAATTAATAAAATGAAAAGTACAGACTTCATTTACAATGAACCCTAATCTAATCTGATTTGAAGTCTTTGACAATCTGGAGTATGATTTCTCTAAAATGTTTGTATACACAAACAACAAAATAATACATCCAAAATATGTTAGGAGTAATTGTAATTAAAATAATAATATTTGGAATCATCAAAAACATACATGTTGCAATAATATCAACAATTGAAAAACTATGTTGCAACTATCTCAACATTTTTTCCTTTGGGTTAATTTCAATATTGCTAGGCAATGACCCAAGAGGTCTACTACTAACTGAAATTGTGAGCTGGCTAAATTGGGTTTCCAAATTTTTAGTGGAAGCAGCTTGATTTTGTGATTTGAGTTCCTCATTGAATTACTATATGTTTCAATGGTGATTTCCTAGTTTGAAACTAATTACTCTATTTAAATACTAGATTATATATAGGTTTAGAATTAATAGTAGGTAGTTAAGGATTATTCTAAATTACACCCTCTTATATTGATTGTGATTCTTTTGATTATTACTAACAACACTATTTGATCAATTAAAATTAGGATGGTGTCTCCAACCTAGATTATATGTGTTGAAGTAGGGATTATTTTGTCATCAAATCAAATTAATATTTTCAATCCCTTGTACATTATTTTTTTAATTAAATTTTGATCCTCCATTGTATAAATGATTTAGTTCATAATCCAGAATTCACTCTTACTGTGCTTAACTTCTTAAAAATTATTATAATTATGTAGTCAAAATTGACAAAGCATTAGATTAATAAACTACTACTACTCTCTAAGAATTTACCCTATCAGCAGGCCACTAAAAATTATTAGTAGCCATGTTCTCTATTAATTCATATGCTTCCTCAAATAATTTAGATATTAATGATCCTCCAGCTACAACATATTGATTATTATAAAAGATCCTACTAATCTATTATAAAACATTTGAATAACCAACCAATTAGGTAATGCTTGGTGAGGACATTAATAAGCATTTTCTTAAATCTCTCCTAACTCTCATAAATTTATTCTCCTTTAAACTGGGTAAAAGAAGTTATAACATTTCTAAGTTTGGTTATCTATAAGTGGTTATAGTGTTTGGGGGTAAAGAGTTCAACCACATCGAAACTTTGTCTCTTAGAAAAAAGGAATGATCTAAATCTTATAGCATCATCACTGATATTATTATACTTAAATATTATATAAATTTCTAAGAAATCGGCTAAGTGTAAATATGGATCTTCAACAAGAGTTCATCTAAATATGGAATTTTGAACCATTTGAATTAAGGATGGTTTTAATTCAAAATTTTTAGATTGGATTTTTGATCTATTAATGCTCTGATGAATTTCATCTACTAAAGGGTTAGCATAATTCATAAGAGATCTATAATGATCTTAATCTAGTATAGCTTCAGCCATTTTTATAATCTTTTTAGTTTTTCAAATTTTTGGAAGGGGGTTTTCTATTTTAGGGTTAGACAACAAAGTTTCCTTTCGATATATATAAAACATGTACTCATGAATATGCAATCATAAAATAAAATAAAATAAAACAAAAGATACAAGTAGGTCTAGCTATGTAACTAATTAAATAATATAATTAAAATTTTAAATAAATTACTTCCCTGATAATGACATCAAAACTTGATGGGGCTGTGGAGTGAACTTTTTGAATTGTATAAAAATTTATGGCACTATCAACCCTAAACAATACTTAGGTTTTATTTTATATTAAAATAATAATATCCCACTTAATATATATAAGTATTTATGTCGAATCAAGTGATAAAGTGATACAATAGAGAGTTAAGCTCAAAAGAAAGTATGTTTACTTGCAACAAACTACTACCATTTACTATAATTACAATAATTATCCTACTGAAATAGAAATGAAAATTATGGAGATTCTGTCACTAAATAAACCACAAAAAAATATTGGATAAAATATTTAATAAAATAATTTTGAAATGATGAATATAAATTTCATATCTTTTTTAATGGGACTCTTAATTATCGATATCATTCAGAGCTTATGGTTATAGTATCTCCTTAAGAACCTACAATATTTTATATCCAACGTCTAGGAATACAAATAACCTTAGAAAATATTAATCTTCTTTTATCAAAAGAGAAGGCATCAATCTTTTTACTAGGTAAAACATTAGGAGCCATATAGAGATCAAGAAGAGCATGAGAAAAAAGGTTCACAAAATAACAATACAAAGCATATAAAAAATGTAATAAAATAATAAAACCATAACTTTATATTTAAAAAAAGGACGAGCACTATGACACTATGATGGGCACCACTTGGATGCTAAAAAAATACTAAATAACAACATTTAAATTGAGAATGGTGTCATGCATGAAGGACATATCATGCTATGATAATGTTGACTTCATTTTTAAGTGAGGTCAAGAAAATCAAACCATATTCAATCCAAAATTAAATATAAATAAAAAATCCAATTCAAGATTGAAAATAGAAAAATTAATTGCCCAAATCAAAATTTAAAATCCCTTGGTGCAAAAATAAATTATAGGAAAAATACAAATCCTTAAAAACCTATCAAATGACGTTAGATTTATGATCTATTA
Organism: Dendrobium nobile; assembly: GCA_022539455.1. NCBI lineage: Eukaryota > Viridiplantae > Streptophyta > Magnoliopsida > Asparagales > Orchidaceae > Dendrobium > Dendrobium nobile. The sequence goes on from CM039735.1 coordinate 36,514,126, forward strand.
ATCACATATTGATTAGGCATACCATTAGGGTCAACCATACCAGTTTAGAATCATTCAATCCTCCTAGCCATCAAATCTAAATGTATTTCTAAATGCTACAAAACCTTTAAATAGTTACATCCTATGCCCCTATACTTTGCATATGGTGGAAAATCACGTTGAAAACCTCTCTAAAACCCTTGGTCATGTTCATAATCATTATCATTATGCATCAAACAAATTTTGAACCAATGGTGGATCATGGTTTACCATAAAATCCTAAAAACTCTAAAACCCCAAAACCAATGAAAACTAAATTTCTTTTAAACTTCAATATGGCCCAATCAAACATAGTCATGAAACACCCTCTATCACATCACATATGTGAAGTTTAGTGCATCAAATAAATCCCAAAGCCATGGTTATTCCTGGTTAACCAAGTTAACCTAGGTTGACCAAAATTCTCTTTTATCCATTTAAACTGTATTTTGTACCAAATAAGTTCATTAAACCATAAAACCACCTCTAACAAGCCTTGGTCAAACTTGGTTGATCGACTCAACAACGATTGATCAAAACCACCTAAACACCTAGAAATTTAAAACCTATGATTTTGACCAAATCAATCAACTAAATTCATAGGGATAGTCCATGTTGTCACCATGAATCTCCTAAAATAATATAGCCCATGGGCCCTCTTGGTTTAGCAAAATTAGTTAAATCAAGTTGACCAAAAGTTATTTTTGGTCCAAACCCTTATTATTGTGAAATTAATTACACTAATGGTTATAGTAGGTGTTACATGACCCTGTGTACAGAGCCCAATAAGCCCAACCCATTGTTTTCCTTGGATCAAATAAATGTGTCCAAATGAGCTCAAATTTGGACATGGTTAATTTTGGTATGTTTGCTACATACCAAAATATTTTAACCCCTACTGAGCACTTGATTTTGTGGGTTGAATTTTTAAAGTTCTGGGCCAAATTTTGACCCAAAACTTTGAAAATTTATAACTTACATAACAATTAGAATTAGGCCTTAATTTTTTTAAGCTTTAAGTATATTAGTGTATGGGTTAGAATGGATGATATTTATTAGCCACCAATAATATGAGGTGATAATCCAAGATGATTAAACTAATCACACTAGATTATGCTTGATAATGTATTGGTTGACTAGATCAAATACTTGAATTGATCATATAATGATCAGAGCTGAACGCGGGCGAAGGCGACCGATGCGGAGAAGAGCGATTTTGACAGAAGGAAGGCGATCGGTGGTTCTCCGTCGGCCTTGTATGGCCGACGGAGGTCCTTGGTGCGTCTCTGTCATTTTTGACGAAATGAAAAATAGGAGGAGGGAAGAGGAGCTGAGAACGATCTCGGCTTTCTTGGCGATTTGGTGTTTTGGCGTTGCTTTGGAGTTCAGCGGATCTCTATCTGCTTGAGGTTCTCATTCATCCTGTTTTTGCGAAGGTGAACGATTTGAAATTAGTTTTGGTGGAACAATTCCTGAGACGAGGCGATCTTGGTATTTTGGCGTTCTTGGTAGAGATGATCTTGGCAATATTGATCGATTTGCATTGCGAAGTTAAAATGTCAGACAGATGTTTTGGCAAGTATGAACGGATGAGAAATGTGATTCTGAAGGCGATTTTGGATTCTCTTTGGATTCTGGTGTTACTCCGTCGATCCGGTCTGGCTGAGGGAGGTTCTTGTTGGGATTTCCTGCTTCTGTCTTCAATCTGCACTCTCCGTTGAGGGTGATTTTTAATTTCCTTCAGTTTTTCAGTGAAAAGGTTCTTGCTCTGAATTGTCCAACTGGTAATGCTGGGGCAAATTTGTGTCTTATGTACGTTAACTGGAGTTTGGGATTTCTTTGGTATATGGATTTTCTTGATTCCATAAATAGGCTTATTGGTGTTGAAGGTGTTGTCATTGCTTTGTCAACATTGTTTGGATCGTTTAAAGGGTCAGCCCATCGATCGACTATGTTGAGGAGATTGTTGGTTGATGTTTGTAATGACGAGGTGGTTCTTTGGCCACTTGTTTTTTAGTTGTTCTTTGAAGATCAAGTCTTATTGGTTAAAGATTTGAAGGATTTGAAGTTTTTTGGTTTTTTTCTTGTCAATGTGATGAGAGTGGTGATGATTAGCAGTTTGGTTGGCTTTGGCAATGATGAAGCTGGTTATGGGCTTCTTCAGGTGGTTGTCGATGTTATGGCTTTTCATTGGATTATTATTGGTGTTGTTCTTTCCAGTATGATGGGTGTGGTGGCAAATTTCAGTTTGTATGAATTTGCTTGTGAAGTGACCGACTCTTGGACTATTGAGGAGGTAATTGGCGCTTTTGCTTTGTCGTTGTTGATTGGTTCATTCTTGGTGGCTGTTGTCGGTTGTGTTGATGCAACATCTACGATTTCTACTCTTGATTGGAGCTTGAGCTTGTTGGACCCTAAGATCGATGGGGATCTGGTTGAAGTTTGGATAGCTGGTTTAGTAGTTGTTTTTGTTTTTCTTGAAACTAGTTTTCATTTGCTAGTTTTGCCTTTAGTTTTCTTGTACCTTTTTAAAACCATTATGATGAAATATGGGATTCTTACTAGGTTTCATTTTCCATCTTTTGGGAAAGCTGGGATACTAACCAACCTTTTTGGTTGTTTTAATATTTGGTATCCCCATCACCCCAATGGATCTAAAATGGAATTTAGTGAATCGCATATCCATTATGGTAGTTTTAAAGGGTTTGCTTTTGCTTTCTAGATTGTATTAGGTTTTTCTTCTTTTAATGCATTTTGCATTTCTTCAAAAAAAAAAAGAATTGATCATATAATACCTTATTCTTCATACAATACTAACAGGGCTATTTAAAATAATCTTGTTGTACGATATGGGATTGTACTATACTATCAGTGTAGAAAAAAATTGAATTATTAGGGATTTTTGTGAGGTGTTACATTTAAGCTCTCTTAATAGACTTGTTTTAAGTCTTTAGCTATTGGGTTTTCTGGAGAGAGAGAGAGAGAGAGAGAGAGAGAGAGAGAGAGAGAGAGAGAGAGAGAGAGAGAGAGAGAGAGAGAGAGAGAGAGAGAGAGAGATAGCCTTTTAAAGAGATCTTAGAAAGCTTTGGGAAGGAGAAAGCAGAGTTTTTGCAGAGAAGGATTGTGAGGGGTTTTCACATCTTTGCTCCAAGAAAGCATCTTCCATGTTTCTTTTGTGTGTCTTGTTTTATTTCTTGGGTGGCTCTAGGAAAAATATCATCAACCCGATGATCGTTTATATTCTTAGCCTTCATTAGAATGAAAAAAGGAGTTCTATGTTCTCTTCCTTCACCAGGAGAGTGAAAAATAGGCCAATGTTCTCTGCTGCAATAGGTTCATGAATAAGGCTTATTCATGTTGCTTTGGGGGCTAAAGGAGAAACACTATAATTTTAGTGCAGTACTCGGAGAGGAGGACTCCAGGGAGTGGACGTAGGTCATTATTTAATCGAACCACTATAAAATTCTAGCGTGTTCTTTCTAAATTTTATTTTTCCATAATCTATCTTTCTACACTTTGATTTTTTGGAAATTGTATGGTAGAAAATAATTTGTTTTATGATAAATTTATTTGACCTATTCATTATTACCATAAATAAAAATTTTGTTTCATAATTTTGGTTATGCATCAGTTGATGATATTGTTTTTTTTTAAGTTATTAAAAATCCAAAAATATAGTTTTACATTTAAAGTAAGATTTTTTTTTAAAAACTACTAATCCCACTGCTTGGTGTGCATAAGGATAGTTCACCAAGGCTTAACATTCTACGTCAAACTTTCAGGCCAAGAACCACCATAACAAACTTGGGTTTCTAAGCCTTCCATATGTATAGAATAAAATACATCTACTTAAGGTCTTCAAGCTCCAGGCCTTCTATGTAATTCCAAAAGAGATTATCCTCTAAAGGAGAGGAGCCCCACTTATATGTATAAGCAAGTGTACTTATTTCTTTATAACTTAAGATATTGTATAACTCAATTTATATATAAACTATGTTTATAATGACTTATACATATATATAACATCCCTAGGTACATCCCACTTTGACTCTTAAAAAAATATAAAGCATAAAAAAAAGCATTAGAATAAAAATATAGAGTGCAAGATACTTGTGTAATACAATCCTTAAAAATCCTAAGTTTACCAACAAAAATTAAAATGTATGATTTCTAGATTGCATAAAATAAATAACATACATAGAGTGCTCTCCAAGAAATACACCCAGTAGCAAATCCTCACTACCGGCATAACATAGGCTAGAGTTGGTTGTCCTAGCAAACCCTCTTAGTGTGTGAAGGAGGGTGTGGCTTTGGTATGATCTATAGGAATATAGTGTTTAAGTATCACCATTTTAGAATGTTTGTTTAATAAGGCCAAAAAAGGAATTTTGGTTAAAGTTTTTCTTATATGAATAAGGATTTTATTATTTATGTTTTAATGATTAAAGTTGGTAATTTAATTTTAAAGAAATTTTATATTAATAACCCATGTGTAGGAGATACTATGCTATATATCCTAAGGCTTATAAATGAAATTTAATAACCCCCCATATAGGATAGATGACCATATAAAGCCTTTAAGATTTACTAATGATTTTTTAAGGGATAAAAAAGGGGCTATTCAAATTAATACATATTCCTCCCAAGTTGAATCAAGCATAATGTATAAGGTCAATATATTATTAAGTTTTAATCACTTAAGGGTTATTAAAATTTATATAATCATGCCTTCCATAAGTAGAGGATAGCATTGTGCATGAACCCTTAATTTGTTATTAAAATTTATTAAAATCCTTAATGAAATATGAATATACCCTCCTAAAAGGAATCATGCACCACATAAATGGATTATTGGATGATTTATGATGCATTAAGTTCCTCAAAAATTAATGATCAAATTCCCTCCAAGGGAAGCAAGCATTAAGCATTTAAGATCTTTAGTATTTAATTAATTTTAACTATCAAATTTATTGGATTAAAAATAAATTTTTTCAAATAAATTTTAATTTTATGTTTTATAATTTTGTTGAATTGTTTTAGTTTTTAATGAATTTTTTAGAATTTTTAATAAATCTTTGAAATTTTATGAATTTTAATCAATTATTAATTAATTATCAGTTAATTATAATTTAATTTTATTCAAAAAATTTTATTTAAATTTAATTATTAATTTCTAAATTTTATTTTATTTTATTTAGATTTGTTTAATTATATATTTATTTAATTATAAATGAGATTAAGTCTTTGATGAATTATTTAAAGGACTTAATAGTAAACATAAGAGTGGTTATTTAGTTTTGATATCAAATCTACTCCAAACTTTATGAAACTTTTAACATAGGTTAAGGATGACTAATGTATGAATCTCTTAAAGTATTAAATTAATTAGAATTATATTTTAATTTTTATGAACTTATTTAATTAATATTAAATTGTGAGTTGAGTAATTATTAATTAAAAATAATTAAAAATTAATCAAATTTTGACCTAATTTTATTTTTGAATGATTTGAAGATTGATTTGGAGTTTATTAAAGGTGAATTTTTTTATATGAATTTTTTCTTGATTTACTATAATTTTTTTGAATAACCAATGCTTAAAATAAAGGCTAATTTTGATTATTATTGTTCTATGGTAAATTAATATAAAATCAATGTGATATTAATTCCTTGGGCGTGTAATGTGTATTAGTTCACTAGTTTAAAGTTTAATTCCTATTAGATGTGTGTATTAATTTATAAAGTTTTAATAAGTTCACTTGACACAAACCTTAGTTATTTTCCTGGATGTCCCTAAAGTTCAAAAGCATTTGAAAATTCATATGACTAACCCTTGCATACACAAAAAACCATAACACTTTGGTTTCTTGATGTTATATTGAATACTTATAGTGATTTAGTAAAGTTATAGGTCATATAATGACCTATAAACTTGAAAATTCAATAATAGGAAATGTGTGCATCAAACTACATCAAGAACATTGGAAGATGTAGAAGACATCCTTAAACATTCTCTCTCCAAGTTTGAACTCATTATCATTTTTATTTTGGGAGTAATATAGAGAAATCCATATATATTTTAGGGTCATTTACTCCAAACTTTTGCTTGATTAGACATTGAATTTATTTTAAAATTAGAGGGGTCATTTTACTGATTTCATAAAGCCCTAGTATGTAATGATTGGGCAAGAATTGAATTAGTTATGAATTTCTAAAAATCAATGTCAAATTTGTACCTAAGTTTTTGTAAAATCATGTATGAACAATGGTGGTATCAAATGGCTCTAGAAAAATCACAAATGTTCAAGGATACACCCTAATAAACCTTTGCCAAAATTCAGCTAAGTTTGATAAGTCTTTTTCATTTTATTATTAAAAAATAGTATATATTTATAATTAAAAAAATACTTATCAAATTAACCTAAACTTTTTTAAACTATAGGTTGTTTATTCTGAATCCATAGATTCTAAGAATTCTAGAAATAGTTATGAAATGAGTTTAATTGAAAAGTTAGTGTATTTTTTGAAATTTAATTAAATAAGTTAAAATAATATATCATATGGTGGCATTGATGAGGCAGGTTGCTTACACGTGGTAATAGGCAACTAGGCCACATAGATGACTGTAGTTAGCTAAGTTAGTCACTTAACCAACATGGAAGTGAGGATGATTATCGAATCTACCATAAATTTGATCCAACCAGATAAGATCTTGTCATAAAATTTGATTAACACAATTAAATGAGATGCAAAGAGGGAGAGATCTCAATTATCTAAACCTAATAAAATGAATAGAAGGTCAAGATTTTATCTTTCGTACAAGCTTATTTAAAACCCTAGGCTCTTCTTTAGCCTTATGCGCTTGATACAATGGATTATATGGTTTTAAACCTTATATAGAGGTGGAATAGGGTTAAAGCAAGAGTGACTACATATTTCTTAGGCCATTTGTGGATGGTATATTAAAAAGTTTAAGAACCTAGATAAATACCTATGGTATCAATTTTACCTATTTTAAGCAGTCTCTAAGGATGCTTGAGGGGTCTTTTTCCTTATTTGGAATTCCTTTACAAACTTCCTGAAGATTTTGAGCTCTAAAAGGCATGGATTAGATGTTTGGTTGATTAAGATGGAGGATACTTCAGTCCTTTATCAACCATTCTTCCGATGCACTCCAAATGTCAAAGAATGATAAGGAAAATGCCTAATGACATTTAGGGAGGAAAAATAAAATGAGTGTTACATTAGAGAGAAGATATGGAGAGTGTAAAAGCACAATGATTGTCTAGGGTGTTTTTTCTTTATTCAACCTATTGTAGGGAATTTAGATGGTTGGGATGCATTAGGTTAATTTTTTGGATACTAGATAGGTGTCCCTAGGTGTTAGGGAGCCAAGGGAAAAAGTTGGCATGGGAGAAAATGACTTTAGGTCATTCGCATATGGGAAGACCACCTAGGCTGCTTGGGATGAATTAGTGGTTGTGTTGGGTCAGACTGAAGGCTTTGAAGCTTTTGGAGTCTGTTTGAATAGGCTGGAGGGGTTAGGCTTTGTGGGAAATGCATAGGCTTGGTGGGTTAACCATTCAACACTATTTTATGCTTTTAGTTGATTAGTTGACATATCAACTGGTCCATGCTTGTTATGGTGGACTTTAAGGAATATGTATTATCTTTTTGGATCAATTTTAGAGAGTTTGAAGGAGTAAGCTTAGTGTTTAAACAAATGAGTCAATTTTTAGTGAGGTTTGACCATACATGGTGGTTTTACCAAGCCAAACCAACCCTAATTTAACTTATGGTGGAGTGGGAGGGGTTTAAAAAACTGATATTCACTTGACCATATAAAAAAAATAATATGAAAGATTTTAATGATGGGTCCAACATTCACTTTGTCACACCCCAATATTATTTGGATTTGTCCTATCATTTTGAGGTATGATAGTAAAATCTTAACATCTAATTTTGGAATGTTTCAAATTCTCTTCCAAACTTCAGATGTACTAAACATCTACATACTAAAAATAAACTCATCCATAAGATTTCTTTCATTTCATCAAAAATATATATGTACTATAGTACATGAATACATGTGAAAGTTATACAACAAAATTGAAGAATAAACTAGTTATGACTGTACAAAAATTAAAAGAAAAATACCTTTAATGTTATATCTGATCCTGAACTGCTAATCAACAATCTCCTATTCTTTTCATAGATCCTAAAAACTAAAAGTAGAATCATAGAGAGCTACAATAGCTTAGCATGCCACATACTCTGGTCCAGATTTCAAAGTTCTTTTATTAAACATTTTGTTGAATATTTAAAATCTATATAATTATTGTACTAAGAAATATAATAAGAATATAATAGTATGCACTTTCTATGCTATCCTATCTATTGGATCAATATGTCAAATAATAATGAAATGAACAGACTTCATTAGTTGATTTATAATAACCCAAATAGCATCATGTCCCTGCCTTAATTTAAGAAAACCAAAGAAAAATCCATCATCACCTCTTCTCATTTCCATCTGAAGTAGGTAACAGTTATTGAAGACTACCTAATCTCTGCCTTCACTAACTGATAGGCCTCACACTTCCAAAAAAATTTGCTACATCCTTATTCAATATATGTAACCAAAACATACTTTCAAATCATTATACATTTTGCTACTTCATTGGTAAATAATATAGCCTGAATAGTGAGCCTCGTACAGAATGTTTCTCCTCTGATTGCAAAAAATAGGAACCAATAATCTATTCTTATTTTAGATAATAATAAATCAGATGTGTGTATTCTTAAGTTCTTACCCAATCAAATCAAATCAATTAAATTCAAAAACTTTGTATTTGACTTCTGAGTTCAAGAATCATTTCTTATAAAGAAGGCTAAATAATGATTTGAGCCATTATATCAAAATCCTAATTAGTTGAAGAAATATCCTCTAATTGTAATCACTCTATACCATGAATCAAAGACTTATCAGAAGTAAGCTAAAGAAATGAAACATCAATAGATTTTTTTGCTTAAAGTGTTTTCCATCACATTAACTTTACTAGGATAATATAAAATAGTCAGATAATAACCTTCATTAAAATCAAACCATGTTCTTTGCCTCAATATTAGATCCTTCTAAGGAAATATATATTTTAGACTCTGATGGTCAGTAGATATCTCACATCTAACTCCATATAAGTAATTCTGCCAAATCTTCAAAATAAATACAACAATAACTAACTTCAGATCATGTGTTGAGTAGTTCCTCTCATGTGCTATAACTATCTAGAAGTATATGGTATTACTCTACCATATTTCATTATAATACATCCCAAAACTTCTAATGAAGCATCTTTGAATCCATGAAATCCTTCTATACAAGAAGAAAGAGCCAAAATTAGAGTGGAAGTGAAATGATCCTTCAATCTCTGAAACATTAGCCTCAAACTCAGGTGACCAAATTAAATATATAAACTTCTAAGTCAGTCTTATCAGAGAGCATAAATATGAAAAAGCCTCTTCATAAACTTCCTTTAATATCCAGCCATACCTAAGATATTGTTCACTTCAAACACAGTAGTAGGCCTAAGCTACTCAGTGACAGCCATATATTTTTAGGGGTCTAGAGGATACCAGCATTATTAAAAATTATCTGGTCCTGAACTGCTAATCAACAATCCCTAAAAGAATTTCTATGAAATTTATTTTAAAAATTGATTATAACAATGTTATTATATTATTATTTTATTAAAATTATATCTCTAGTCATAACAGCTTTATTTAATGCCATTTTGATTTCCAAAATACCATTTATGACTAACAAAGAGGGAAGGGAGGAAATTTGAGAGAAAAGGTAGTAAAAGAAGGAAAAAACTTGATTTTGGGAGACTTTCTGTTGTTTTTGTCTGTCAGCCTAGTTAGGAAACATTTTTGTTTCGAGGTAAGTTAAATTATGCCCATCTCAGTTTTCAAAAATACATAACTTTTATAAAAACAAAATAATTAAATTTATTTTATCATTTGAAAAAATGTTGATAACGTTGCACTTGTAAAACTTTCACTATATAACCTCTTATTTGTTATGGATATTAAGATTACAAATGTTTTGAGTATTTTTTATTAAATTTATAACTGGGGTTTTGAAATTTTTTAGGTTTTTATTGAAGAGAAAATTATATGGATATTAAAAATAGTGATGTAGTTCAATAAAAATCTTAAAGTAATATTTACATGATCCTTGGTAATTTTGTGATTTTCTAAAAATATGCATTTTTCTTTGTAGGTTTTTCTACAACGTACCATTAGAGAAAATTATGTAATTCTGACACATGCTCGATTATGCTTTAACTCCTATAATATGATGAAAAATTTACATTGGTAATTAAAAAATATGAACTGGAAGTAATAATGGGCTATAATTTTTTAAGATTATGTTTATGTTGGTGAAGATTATGGTGCATATAAGGTATGCTCTAGTTGCTATAAGTCATGTTCTGGTGCATAAGGATATGTTTTGGTGATACAAGCACAAAAGTGAATCATCTGTGGCCAAAATCCTTTAAGATTCTATTTGGGTTTGAGAAATGTGATATGAACTACTCTATGATATGACTTGTAATTTATTTATCTGCACATAAATAATTGGATAATTGCTATGCTCTTATTATATTTCTCAGTATAATGATTTATTATACTACATTTAAATGCTTTTAAATATTTACCAAAATGTTAAATAAAAGAATTTTTGACATTTAGAACCTAGACATATCCCCAAAAAATTGAAAATTTTGAAAAACAATATCTGGAGAAAATATAAACGGTAAGAACAATTTCTGGAAAATATCCCCACCTAATAATTATCCAAAAATTGAGATCAAAATCTCACACATTTTAAGTGTAATTGAATAGTTTAATAAGCAACTAAATGTCAATTACTCTCTATTTATGTGAAATATTAACTTGAACTTAAAAAAAAATGTATAACACAGTGAATCCATTGAGCCTTAAATTTAATTTTTTGGATTAAAATTTAATATATAATAAATTTCTAAAATTTATAGATCAAATATTTAGCTAGAACTTTGGAAATTCAATTGCATATTTAATTTGTGTTAATTAATCTATGAAAAATTATAGAATACATGCCATAGCTTCTATTTTATACCCTTTAAGTTTGGGCATGATGAGATACAATGAATAATAGGTGAAGTTCGAAAATTTACATAGTTTGGGTTATTCCCTAAACTTTGATTACCTTAACATGAATTTGTTTTAAATGAAAGAGAATCTTATTCTTAGAAAAATGAAGATCATTTGCAAAAATCGATTGAATTTTTAATTTATAATAATTTTCCTAGGTTTTGTAATTAAAATGCATTTTAATTTTAATTTTATTAATAAAATAGGGTAATAAAAATTTAGGGCTATGTGTTGGCGTGTCAACAATGGTTGGGATTATATAGAGGTGTTGTTAGGATGCTTGGCAGCTATCATTGGCCATTGGATAGTATAGAGATGAGCTGGGAAGAGGGAAAATAACCTAGTGTCATTTTCTGGTGGAGGGGACAGCTTAAGCGTGCTTGGGCCTAATTAGAGGTTGGGCTAGGTTAGATTATGATCTAGGAAGATTCTGTAAGTGTTTGAGTGGGTTGGATGGGTCCAGATTAAATAAAGGAGGTTAGGTTAGGCTGTTAAACCACTAGGAATGGTTTTTTCCTTTATTAACTAGTTTAACTAGTCAACTTAGTAAGGTAGGCTGATGAGGAGTCCAAGGCTCTATATTTTTACTATTAGAGGCAATTGCCAAAGGTTTGAAGCAATGTATATATTGTTTGGTTGAATGGTCAAATGTATGAATTGGTTTGATCTAGTTGATTATGGTTACCCATCATGATTTGACTCATGATTAGTTTGACTATGTTTGAGCCATGCATTAGAGTGATTAGGAGGAGCTTAGAAGTTTATGTTGGTTGGATTCATTAGATTAAATCAAGTTAGATGGAGTTGACTAAGCTTGTGTTTAGTTAACCAAGTTAACCTGTGACTTAGTTAAGGTGTCTAGTCATGCCAAACCCACTATAGGTGATGATTAGGGATGTATGTTGAACATTAGAGATGATCTGGAGTTAAATTAAAAGTGATTGAGCTTTGTGGTCAGTTGGGCTAGCTTGAGCTAGCTAAATTGGGTAAAATTGATCAATCACTAATTCTTAGAGCCAGTGATAGATGATTTGATGTATGAGGCTCCTAATAAATGGGTTTGAATCATGACTGAGGTCATTGATGTTAATACATTGAGCTAAGTAATGCAACAAATCAAATAATTATAATACAGGTATATAATTATTCAGGTGATTTTAGTTCAATGTATGTTGTTTATAGTGTAGATTTAATGTAATGGATGATTGAAGTATATTGAAATGATGATTAAAATTTAGAAGTGGTTGGAGCATATTATTGAAATGTAGATTAATGATTGAAGTCTTATTGGAGGCTGGATGATTGATTGATTAATTGATAAGAGGTTTGATTGAATGTTGATTTTTTGATTGATTGATTGATAGATGATTATGAGATGGATTAACATAAATTATAGCTAGATGATTGTCTGCCATAGTATTGAAGGCCACGAGTTAGGTTAGTTGATGATGACCTCATACAAAAATGAGGTCAACAATGCACATTTTAAGAAAATAACCAAATTATCAGGAATTATGTAAAATATTATTTTAAGACTTTTATCATATTACAACACTATTTTTTAAGTTCAGATAATTTTCTATTTAATAAAACCAACACAATCTTATCAAAGCCCTCATAAAATTTTTAAAAAATATTCAAAATATTTGTAATCTCAATCTCTATAATATATAGAAAGTTATACATCAAAACTTTTACCATTGCAAAATTATACATATTTTTAACTAATGAAAAAATAAATTTGATCAAAATATTAGATAAAAACTTCTTTTTTTTAAAAAAATTATAATAGGCATAATGTTACCTAGCTCGATCTAGATATCTTTTTTATCTATCCTGACCACCAATATTGGTCTTAAGTGGCACAAAATCCTATGGATCCTATATAAACATCTCCCTTTTTTTTCTTGTGGTTGCTGGCTTTTATAAATTGAGTTAGAACATGCAGAACCACATGCTGAACCTATAGGTGCCAAACACTTGACCATATAAAAATGGTGATTTTGGAAGATTATTTGATATTTACTTTACCATATCAAAATGGTGAATACGAGAGATGGAAAAGAGCCTACAATTGCTTAACCATGTTAAAATAGTGAAAGAGGAGAATTTAAACATTTAACCAGCATTCAGTTTACAATATAAAATATGGCAAACATGGAGATATTCTATATTTTATTTGACCATATCGATACAATAAATAAAGAAATCTCATAGGGATTAGTGTCATCATGATGATATCAAAATAGTAGAAAACAAATATTTAAGAATGCAATAGTCACTTGAGCATATCGAAACTATCAATGTGGAGAGCTTCTATGTTCATTTGACCATATCGAAATAATGAATAAAAAAATCTCAAAGGGTTTATTGTCTATTTGACCCTATTAAAATTGTATAACACCAAGATTCAAAAATCCAAATTCACTTGACCATATCAAAATGGTGAATGTGGGGAGATTCTATACTCATTTTTCCATATCAATGTAATGAACAAAGAAATCTCAAAGGGTTTAGTGTCTGCATGGCCATATCAAAACTACATAACACCTTGATTTAAGAATCTAACATTCACTTAACCATATCAAAATGGTGAATGTGGAGAGATTCTATGTTCATTTGACCATATCAAAATAATGAACAAAGAAATCTCAAAGGTTTTAGTGCCTTCTTGACCTTGTCAAAATATTAGAACACTAATATTTAAGAATCTGTCATTCACTAGACCATATAAAAATGGTGAATATGGATAGATTCTATGTTCACTTGACCATATAAAAATAATGAGCAAAGAAATCTCAATGGGATAAGTGTCTACAAGACCATAACAAAATGGTAGAACACTAAGATTTAAGAATATGACATTCACTTGACCATATCAAAATGGAAATCTAAAAGATTTTAATGGTGGATAGTACAAATGCTTGACCATATCAAATAGCAAAAGATGATAATTTAAGGGTGCATCTGACATTCAATTGACCATATTAAAATGTTGAATATGGAGAATAACTCATTACTCACTTGACTATATCAAAATATCAAGTAAAGAAGATTTAAGAAATCTTATAATCATATTGACCTTATGAAAATAATAAAAGAGAAGAATTTATGGATGGATCCAACATTCACTTGAGCATAACAAAATTGTGAATGCGGAGCATTTTGGTGGCAGGAATTGTATCGAAAGGTTTATGATTTTGAAGTCCATAAAATATAGCAGGAAGTTTAGTACCAAATTTAATTTATAGCACCACAATGTTGATAATTTAGAGTTCAATATTCATTTTATTGAAAAATCCTTCCTGATACATCAACTGTTAGGATACTTATTGAGATATCACCATTTTATGGGTAATATATTATGATTCCATTTATAATCTATTATTTGATAAGAACCCTCTTGGTAGACTTTTTTCACTGCAAATGGTCCTTCCCATGTTATATCAAATTTATCACCTATTTTTTTGTGAGATAAAGTGGGTCTTCATAGAACTAACACCAAGTTACCTACACAAAAAGTTCTAAGAAAAATCAACTTATCATCAGCCTGAATGATTATAGCTTTATACAAGACGAGGTTTTGTTGAGCTTAGAGATGATTATCCTCCAAACCTTTGAGCACTTCTAATTGGAGTTTATCCTTTTGATTTAATGTTATATTATAGTTTACTATAACTTTGAGTGAAGGTAGTTGTACTTCTAAAGGAATAACAGCTTCTTCATAAATGACTAAGCATATGGCATTCATTGAATTAAAGCTCTAAGTGTGGTCCGATAAGCCTAAAAAGCTTCAACCAACATCTCATGCCCTTGATGCTTATTGTTGTCTGGGGTTTTCTTTAATATATGAACTAGAGTTTTATTAAAGGCCACTACCAATCTAGTTTATCGAGGGTAATAGATGGTAGGGTATCTCTAATCTATGTTTTAATGTCTAATGAAACTATTTATCTTAGTGCTTCTAAATGAAAAACCAATATCTGAGATACTTTGGTGGGGACATCAAATCTATATACTATATTTTCTTTGAAGAATTTTTAAACATGATCAGCTTTGACTTCTCTCAAATGAATTGCTTATGCACCCTTAGATAAGTAAATTGTAGCTGTTAACACAAACATATGATCTCTTAAGAATGGAGGGTCTATTCAACCAATAATATTTGTACCCTAGATTCAAAAGCACATGACGTAATGATTTGATGTAGAAAATTTAGTGGCTGATGTAACACTACAGTGTGCATCTATCATTGATGACATTGACATGAAACATTCATACAATAATCTTTCTTTGATAGTCAGTAATATCCCATTCGCTTAATCTTCATTTTCATCTTTGGTCCAAATTGATGTGCACCAAATAATCTAACGTGTACTTATTCTATGATCTTTCATGTTTCTAATTTATTTAGAAACCACAATCACATCTGATTGAATGATCTTCTATATAAGGCATCATTAATCAGAGTATAGCATAATGACCATCTTTTGAACTGATCTGTCATTTATTTATCATAAGGGAGCTTATTTTAGCACAAGTACTCAATGAAAGGCTTTATATAATCCAATATTCATCATCTACTACTAAAGTAATATTCACCTCAGTTAATGATTTTCTATTTATGTATTCAAATTTTATTGGAGATAAGATCGGTTGGCCTTACACTTCTATTGGAATTGAATCTTCCTCAAGATATGCTAGTGTTTTAGTAAACTTGGTGAAAGCAACTGCCAGGGTTTTCTTTTCATATAGAATACTATATAACCTCACATTGAGGATTTATTATAGTAGATGCACCATATAATGATGATATGGAATCAAAATTTATTTCAACACATTGTAAAGTCCAGCTACTTGATTAATCACAAGATGTGAATCTCCAACGATTTTGATATCTTGGATTCTCTTTAAGATTGTCAATTCTAAGCCAATTATTAGTTCATCATACTTAGCTTCATGATTTATATAAGGTTTTGACATATGGTATGAGTAATACCTCAAATCATTATCTATCATCACAAATACTAACCATTTTCAGCTTACCTTAGGGATATATAATTAGATTCTCCTTATTGATTAGGAGCAACACCATCAAAATAAAATTCTTAAGTAGGCTTACCATTTGATTCTAATTCCATGTTCTATTTATCTGGTAGTTCAAAAATTTTAAGGCAATCATCCTGCACTAGGTGAGCTACTAAGAAGTGTTATAGCTTATCATTTTACTCCTCATAGAGGAATGAATATATTATCAAACAATAATATAATCATTGACCATAGTGTTAATCTTCTTGATTATGTCAGACAAGTAATTTGATATTGCAGTGAGTGTATTTTGGATATCAAAATTTTTTTTTTTTTGGGATAACATGTAGTGCCTTAATTTCTAAGTAGTGAGTATTAAGGTTAAATAATGTTTCTCCATCAAAGGATAATTTACCTCATTGGGAAGTAAACATCTACTTAGATAATAAAGTATATTATATTTTTCTTCTTTATTATCCTTAGCTAATAAGGTACCAAGAGATTCACTAAAGGCTTCCATATATAAGATTATTAGCTTCCCCGATGAGATGGCTGCAAGTACTAGAGGATTCGACAAATACTTTTTATGCTATTAAATTCCTTATGGAAATTCTCATCCCATCAAACTAGAGCATCTTTCTTGCACAATGTTGCAAATGGCTACCATCTTCCTGAAAGGTTTGATATGAATCTCTCAAGGTATGCTTATTGGCCTTGAGAAGATATCAATTGGGTAAGGCTTTTTCGTGGTGGCATTTCTATTTTTACTTTGATTTTATTTAGATCAACTTCTATTCCACCGTGTTGAACCATGAAGCTCAAAAATTTCCCTAAAGCAATACCGAAAGCACACTTCAAAGGATTCATCTATAAATTATATTAGTGTATTCATTGGAAAATAATTCTCAGGTCATATAACAGATCATCTCTTTTGAGATTTTTTATAACTAGATCATCAGCATAACACTTCACCTAGTTATGGATTAGGTTATTAAAAATCTTCATCATTGCTCGTAGATAGGTCACTCCAATGTTCTTTAATCCAAATGACATAGCTTTGTGGAAAGTACCTCTTTGTCGGGGTTCTGAGTGCTTAATATTTTTTATCATCATGATATATCTTGATTTGATTATATCTAAGTGAGTAACCCATAAACAAAATATTGCATGTGAAGATGTAATATCTTCCATGATTTTTTATATAGGTAGAAAAAACTCTTCTTTAGGGTAGGTGTTATTTGAATATCTAAAACAAATACTAATTTGTATATGATCATTCTTTTTCTTGACTGGAATGATGCTAGCTAGCCAGGTTAGATATTTCTCATCCCTAATAAAATTGGCAATAATTAATTTATTAACTTTAGTCATAATTTGCTGCTCGATGTTAACTCACATTCATCAAAGCCCTTATTTTGATTGAAATTATTTCTAGTTAAATCTCCAACATATGAACTTCTATGTATGGAGATATTTCAGACATCTCTTTATATCTCCAAGAGAGAAAATATCTGAATTCTAATAATAATTAGATCATATTATTTTTCTCATCCTCATTCATAAAAGAGCTTATGAAAATGGATTAGTGTCTTCTTCAGTGCCTAGATTTTTTTTTTAATTCATCAATTCTAGATTTATTCTCCTCATCAAATTTTGGAGGTGCATCCTTAACTTGAGAGTCATCTAGATCATCTGAAGTTTCTAAACATAGTTATTAGAGGGCTTAATGTTCACCAAAAAGAGACTACCATAATTTAGATTATTTGATATAACTAAGCAATAGTCATCGTCAACAAATGAATGTTGAGTAACAAAGCCAACACCCAATGTTGATGCAATTTTATGGTATTTTCTTATCCATGGCTATTCAAATTATTGGGCATCGCCTCTTGTCCAATTTGAGGGTGTTAAACCTTTCTTAGCAAATTTATTCACACAATTTAAATACAAGCCAAAAGGCAGTTCTATTAGCTTATCCATATATGGTTAATAAAGGGTTTCATCTATTTCAAAGGCCTTACTAGTGTAAGGTAAAAAGGATATTGGCTCTAGTGTCCGGGTTTAAAGGAAAAGAGGCTTTTAATATCTAACCTTTTTATATTTATTTGGGTATTGGTTAGGTAATATTTTCCACTAACCATTTTAACCTCCACTTGGTAGATAAATCTAAATTATCTTCACTAACAACTTAGACCATGTCCTTGTCGCTCTTAGTTTCTATAAAAAACTAAAAATTTTGCAAGTTTATAAATTTCTTAAATTTTATAGCCTATGGGTTTTTTCAATCATATATAATTTGTTGTTCATGATGGATTCCAAATATATATATATATATATATATATATATATATATATATATATATATATATATATATATATATGGAAAACCCTCAAAGGGGTCTACGCGTCCTGAAAGAGACCTCAAGCTCACTACTGCTTGAGCGAGCTACAAAATAAAGAAAAATAAACGTAAGAGCTCGAGGTCCCTACTAAGCAAAATTACAAAAATCGCAAGATACAATTTATGGTGCACAAGAAGCAGCACCCAAAAATAAGGAGAGAACCAAAAAGTAGCACCCATCTCCATCTTGCCATCCAAAGCGAGCTCTTTACAAGCACCAACATAAACAAAATTTTGCAAAAAAATTTGAAGACCGGGATAGATATAAACAAATTGAAGGAGAATATAATAAACTAATCCCAATAGTTATCAACAAAATAGGTTCTAATTGAGCTGAAACAAATATTACCGCTCACCAAATTACTATCCACCAAACAACAGATATACCAAAGCCTCCAGGCACAATAATAAGTGCTAAACTAGTAGAATTCCAAACCAACAACAACGATATCGTAGACCAAAGCCACCCAAGAAATGAGGGACAAAACAAAGCAAAACACCATGAAAAAATTAGGACCCCCATCCACTCTGGTGTCAGAACCCACCAAAAATTATAGAACTAAGCCAAACCATAAGAAACAACAAGCTAAGCCATAACCAACCTTGTCCTTAAACCACCACCCAACCGAGAAGATCCAACAAAAAAACCTCAGAATATCCCCAAAAAAAATCAACCAAAAAAAATAGGCAATCATGAAGCACGTTTAGGAAAACAAAGAATTAGGAAAGATCCAAGAAATAACAACAAAACAAAGATTACAAAAAAAATAAAAAAGAAATGATATGGGTAGAATGTGTTCCGGATAGAATGGAATCAGCAAACAATACTCTTGTAAGCCCAATGTCATTCCATCCAGCCAAACCAACCAGCCCCAAACAATCAGCTCCAAAAAGAATCAAGATAAGCCCATAAAGAAGGCAGCCACCCACACCAGATGGAGGAAAACATGTATAGAAAAGCACAACAACACAAAAGAGAAACCAAGGTCTTGACCAGGTAGCCACACACATCCCCCAGGATAATAGCAGTAGCCCAAACAGAACCCCCCAATAACAACAACCAAAACCCAGCTAAAATGAGATGAGGAGATGCCTCGGGTAACGTAGTAGTGCACCAAAAAACACCCAGTGCTCCCAAACACAAAGAAAAACATAATAGCAACCATATAACACTATTCCCTACTAGTACTCCCAAAAAGACCCACCATCATAAAGTCCAGAAAAAGCTAGTTACCAAAATAGCAGCAGGAGGTATGAGAGTAACAACTATGAATACCATAAATAAAGAAGCTAGTGCAATCACATATCAAGCCCAAAACCCCAAATAATCAACCATTA
Source organism: Dendrobium nobile (assembly GCA_022539455.1). Classification (NCBI taxonomy): domain Eukaryota; kingdom Viridiplantae; phylum Streptophyta; class Magnoliopsida; order Asparagales; family Orchidaceae; genus Dendrobium; species Dendrobium nobile. Next base: position 36,534,109 of record CM039735.1, read on the forward strand.
CATGCAACACCACATCAAAATTCCACCAGTAATTCACATTTAGTATATAAATAAAGATAAAGACAGAAGTCTCATCCATAAGCATGGGACAAAAATGAGCAAACCAGCAAAGAAAAGCACCAACATAAAACCAACACCATAAAAAATTAGATCCACTAGGGATAAGTAAACTGAGCCAAACCACTAGCAAGAAACCACATCGAAACACCATAGTAAAATGGAAAACCCCATAAAAACCAGAAAAGCAGTAAAGCATCAAATTACCTCCTTACATAAGTCATACAAATTTTATCCAATCTTAAGAGCCGTTTCAAAGGAATAGGTAAATTAGCCTATAAAAAATCCATGAAACAATCAAGCCCGCTCCCAAAATTGGCAAGCCAATTAGCACAGGCATTACCCTCCCTAAACACTTAAGAAAAAGAAACTTTTACAAAAATCATCAACTGTTTAATATCCATAACCAAATAAAAAGCTGCATGATTACAAACTGAATCTTCACCATTATTAATGCATTGAATACTATGAATAGACTCAACCTCAATCCCAATGTTAGTAATGTCAAGAGACTTACAAATTCTCAAACCATAAAGAATAGCATTAAGAAGAGCAAGATGTAAATTACCATTATGTAAAGGGCCCACAAAAGCTTGAGTAACATTTCCTTGATAGTCTCTGATGATCACACCAAACCCCAGGATGGTATCATTATCAGAAACACCAAAAAGCAGTTTATAGTACCCCAAAGAAGGTTTAACCTAGAACACAAACTAAGGTCAGGTGATAGGCAAAAACACACCCAACCTGATGCCTAACGCAGGAGCAACAAAATTGTAGTTCTTGAAGCTTTTGATAGAAAGCCATTCTAGTACTATTAAAAAGGGAGTTGTTCCTCTCCATCCATAAGTACCACAAAATAAGAGAGGGGATAACACTTCTAATATGACCTTTAGAATTAACAAACCAAGAATTAAAAAAAGCATTAATAGATAAATTTACATTAAACCAGTTTAAATTGAAAATATCATCAAAATAACTCCAATTTTTAACAGCTAAATGACCTGAGATAAAAATATGATGTATATTCTCCACATGATAACATCATTGGCAGTTGGACGGTACGATAAAACCTCTTTTGATCATATTATCATCGGTAGGAATGAATCTATATAAAATTATCCAAATAAAAATAGCAACAGTAGACGAAATACTTTTATGCCAAATCATAGAAAAAATACTAGTAACGACATTCTTGGTTCTAAACACATACAAAACATCTTTTAATCTAAAAACCTCATTTTTAGACAACTTACATTTCAAAAGATCCTCCGAATCCAAAAGGGAGGTTCAGTATTTATTGAATAATATAATCACGAATTATATTAGCAAGTTAATCATAATCCAAACAGTTATCAGTAATGAAAAATTTACCTTAACCATAGCAGTAGAAGAGGTATTAATGATCAAATCAATGGAATGATTACCCAACCATCGATCTTGCCAAAAGAAGATGTTGCCACCACCAAGACCCCAAGATAGATGAGATTCAACAACCCATTTAATCTTGCAAAGCCTTTGCTAAACTTTAGAATCACCATTATTAAGAGAACAAATAGTAGGATGCTTCCCCACACAATATTTGGAATACATGAACTTAGCCCACATGCTCATTTTAGCACGAAAGGTAAACCATAACTTTATTTTAAAAGCATAAGACAAATCAAACATACACTTACACCCCAGGCAACCCTCATTCAACACACCATAACACTTGTCCCAAGAGGACCAAGCAACTTTAGTGTTGCTATTAGTCCCTTTCCAAAAAAATTTATTAAGAATTTTATCAATTCTATTACACACCATTTTAGTGGGAAAAAGTGTTTAATTAGAGTAAAAAGGGAGAGAAGAAAGAAAACTTCTAATGAGAGTAAGCCTACCCCAAAAACTCCAAAAATTTAATTCCCAAGACAAACACTTGTTCTGCACAGAAGTAATTAACTCGTCAAAACAAAAAGACTTCTTTCTACATTTAAAAAGATGGATACCAAGATACTTAATAGGTAAGTGGCCTTGCATAAAACAAGTGAGGTCTTTGATAGCCAAAATACGAGCATTAGGCACCTTATTAGAGGCAATGAAATAATATTTCTGATTGTTCAAAGAAAGCCCACTGATACTTTCAAAGTTATGAAAGAAGTCGAGGAGTCTATTAATCCTATTATGAGTAGCATTCATAAAAATGATAAAATCATTAGCAAAACATAAATGAGATATAGGGAAACCCCCGAAAGTCTTAAAGTAAAGGCTAGGGTGGTTCTCAAAAGGTTGGCAAGGCCTCTAGAAAGATAATCAGCCACAATAATGAAAATGGCAGGAGACATAGGATCCCCCTGTCTTAAGCTTTGAGAAGATTTAAAAAAATTAGCTTATATCATTAATGATAATAGAAAAATAAGAACCTTCAATACAATTTCTGATAAGGTTAATAAAAACTAAATTAAAACCAAATAATTATAGAATATTATAAAGAAACTTCCAATTAATGTTATCACAGGCCTTAGAGATATCGAGCTTCAGGATCATACTACCACCCCCTCACCCTAACATCCAAATCATGGAAGAATTCGTAAGCCAACAAGATATTATTAGAGATAGCTCGACCTTTAACAAAACTCATTTGAAAGGGTGAGATAATTTTAGGAAGAACAATAGTTAAATGATTTAAAATAATTTTAGAAATCAATTTAATAAAAAAAGTGCAAAGACTAATAGGTCTAAAATCATTGTAATTACTAAGATCGGTACTCTTAGGAATAAGAATAATAGAAGTAGAGGTAAAAAATTTAGGCATAGCTTGATAAGAAAAAAACTCCATAACAGTAGAGTAAAGATCGTCACTAATGATAGGCCAAGCTTTCTAAAAAAATTAATAGTAAACCCATCCTGCCCTGCCACAGAATCATCATTCATATCATAGACAATATCTTTTAATTCATCAAAAGAAGTGGGTTTAGAAAGAAAGTCATTATCCTCATGGAAGATGAGATTGGGAATAATAACAGGATTCTCAATATTCCTAGGGGTAAAATCCTTGTTAAGCTAATTTTGAAAATGCTACACCGCCAACATAGCAATTTCCTCAATATTCTTAGTAACAGACCCATCCTCATGTTTGATTATGTTAATGGAGTTCTTAGCATGCTTCCTTTTAAATGAAACATGAAAATACTTAGTGTTATCATCACCATCCACCAGATGCTTCGTAATCACTTTTTGTTTTGAAAAAGCTTCCCCTTGGGCTTGTAATTTAAAGAGCCACTCCTTAGCCTCTCTCAGTAAAACAAAAATAGAATTAGAAGGAGACATTTGATAATTAACTTCAACATTATTAACTCTATCTTCTGCACTTAAGATATTAGTAAAGATATTTTTAAAGACATTGTGATTCCACCAATTAAGGATTTGCGGATCGTCAGGTTCACATCCCAATTGGGACCCAAACAACTTGATCTAGATTCGAATCATAAATTCTAATAGGATTGCCACGACACTGAATCTAGTAAAGTGAAACTTGCCTATGAAAAAACCTTAGCTGAGGTACACAGAACTACGGATGAACAAAGTGAGCATCCAAAAAAAATTGTTTGTTTCTCAATTATTTTATACAAAAATGTTTGAGCAGTTATTTTGGTCACAACGTGGGACCCAATATCATTAAGCTCCTCTTGCGAGTAAAGCATCAAAAGCGCACTGGCTTCCACTGGTAAAGTGTGCCAAGCACTAGGATGCGTACTCACATCAGAACAGTATACATCAAATGCTTCTTGAACAGGGTTCATGTAGGTCGGACCATAATGGCTGAAACTTGAAACCAAGTTGAATAGGAATTTGGGTATAGGTCGGGACACACGCCGAAAGCATTGCGGTAACCCATCCAACTAACTCGGAACAGACCTCCATGCAACGTAGACTAGGACTATAACCTTCTATATCTATATATTTATATGAATGGTTTTCGGAGTCACTTGCTTATCACCTAAAATGTACATTATTTCTTTCTAGATTCTTTAGTTTAAACCAAAATCTTTTCATAATAAGGATAGAGTTATCAGGATGTAATGGGGAAAACCAATTTTCCTAAACCACATTTAGAAAGGAATCATGATGTAACCACATATTTTGAAATCTAAATTGAGGAAAGGAATTCACCTTTCTAGTATTAAGCCCAATTAACAAAGGAGAGTGATCAGAAAGCATTATACTAAGATTCTCATTAGAAATAAAGTTAAAAGAGTTGAGCCAACTGTCATTAAATAAAACACAATCCAGCCATTGCCATAAATGACCACGATTCCAAGTAAATTTGTAACCAGAAAAGCCAATATGAATTAGATTGCAATCCATAATCATATTTTTGAATCCTCAATAGAATGAAATATAGGAATGGAACCCCCAATACGTTCTTTAGGATTATAAATAGTGTTAAAATCACCATCCACCAGCCAAGGCCAACTACAAATACTATGAAAATTAGAGAGTTTCTCCCAAAGCCGTTTTCTAGTATTTATGAGATTTTTTAACTTTGATAAAAGATGAGTAATAATTTATATTTGAAACTTCAATATTATAATGCAAACTTTAGTAAAGTCACCAAGAATATCAATTTGAACCAGATCTTTCAAAAATAACCAAATTTTATTAGCATAGTTCAAAATGCCATGCTTAAAGCCTAAAAATTTAGCAGTAGTAAGTAATTTTGAAAAATTAATAAAAGGTTCAAGTAAAACATGAATAGAAACATCATAAATTTGGCATAAGTTATTAACCCTCAATTGAGAAGAACGTCATCCAATGCCCCTAACATTCTAAGTAATAGAATTAAAAATAAAAAAAATCATCTAACAACTAGTTTGTGAATGGGTGTTCCTAGGAGATTTTAAAATAAGGTTCTTGCTTTTCCTACTATTCTTATTTTGAAATTTAATGAAGCTAGTATCATTGTCATCTTTGGCAAAGTATTTAGTAGAAAATTCATATCCTCTGTGTCAGTAAAAGCATCACTATAACAATAAGAGTTTGAGAGAAACTTACTATAATTTTTCAACTCGTTCTTGTTTACCTTTTGAGGAAGTTAACCTTCATCCAACAAATCTCCATTCACACTTTCATTTATGTGAAAATCAAGTTCCACATTCTCTTCCACAACCAGAGCCAACTAACTTTCCTTCAAGTTATTGTCCATCCCCACATGCTCTATGCTAATCCTTTCACTCCAGTAGCCATTACCTGATCATTCATAATAGATTGAAAGGAAACAAAAGTTTTTTTTTTTTTTGATAGGAAACAATATTAATACACTTGTTGGTATTCAACATACAATCCATATTCAACAATTCAGAGATAACATTATTTTGAGAATAAGAGTGGTTAGCCTTTGTTCATCCAAATTATCACATTCATTAACTAAGCTGGCAATGTAGCTAATAATATTTCCCTGAGAAGAAGGAGGAACATCCACAATGACAGGAGACGGTTCAGTATGCAGTTGTATCGGTTCATTATACAATTTGGGAATATTTCTTTCAACCTCAACACAAGTCAGCTTTTCATTCTTAAGAACAGCCGCACTGACATCATTGTCTTGAGGTTGCTTGGAAGAAACTTTGTCCTTATGAAGATGAGGATGCAACCTAAAACATTCATTAACACCATGACCATTCATTTTATAATGAGAACAAAAAATAGGTAGGTTTTTGAATTCAACTTTTTGAAAAAAAACCATTCAACTCTGACCCTATCCAAACTTCATTTGGGTGTTTCTTAGAAATATCAATTTCAATAAGAACATGAGCCACCAAGGACCGTGAGATAGAGGCTATAACTTTATCCATTTGTAATGGTCTACCAAAAATAGAAGCAAGCCTAAATAAAATTTGTGAGGAAAAAAAATGAAGTCTCGAGTTTGGAAATGAAATCCACACAGGAGCAATAGGCGATTCCTCCCTAACATCAAAGTTTGGCTTCCATTTAAGGAGACGCATCTGACAGGATTGAATATAGTATGACCTCCTATAGAAGATGTGGCTATAATAAAGGGCATTCATATGTTGGATAACAATATGTCACAGATCTTGCAATCTAATGTTAAAGGAACCTATAAGCTTCAAATTAACAAAAATTTTTTGGATGACATTGAGATTCGACCGACGAAGAAGAAATTTTCCAACCAGAGTAAGCACAAAAGGAGTGACCAAGTGAGAGACCACCACATCATCAAACATCAAAGCCAAACAACCCTTGAAAGAGATTTGCACAAATTGATGTTTAGGCATATATAAAGAAGAACCAGATAAGGTTCCTCCTTATTTTTTTTCTTTACTAAAGTAGGAATGTGATTGTGGAGCAGTCACATAATAGCTTGTTTATAACTTTTTTTTAATAAAATTGCTATTTGCATTTTCTCAAAAAAAAAAAAAATAAGAACCAGATAAAACCTCCTTGAATGACCTAGAATGGTTATAAGGAAATGAAGAAACTGACAAGTTTGATGACGATCGAATTGTCATCTTCGAAAACCAAAAAGCAAAAAAAAAAAAAACTTAAACAAAAGTTGCAAAAGAAATGAATAAGGACTAAGGAGAAAAAATAATAAAAAAAACACCAATCAAACATGCCAGGAGATCAAAACCAGAGATTATGAACGAAAGCCCTAAATTACCTATGATCGCTAGAGAGCAGCAAATTGCAATGGTTATTGAAGAGTTTATTATGGTTTAGAGTTTAATTCTTTAGGATTTTACTTACTTGATTTTTTAATCCTGGACCTTTTCCTCTATATCATTGTGTCATTCTACCACCTCTTTGGAAGGGTGGGGTAGGTGACCAGTGAACATCATGTTGAAGATAATAATGCTATTCTTTTTTCCTTTTGTTCTTCTTTTTATTTTCCTTTTCTTTCCTTTTTTCATTTCTTTTCGTTCAACTTCAATGAATTTGAAAATTTTAGAGAAAATGGTCTACTTAATAGGTAGATAATATAAATGTCTTCATATATACCAACTTTATGAATAAAAAAAGGTTATAAGTCACCTTGATGTATTTTTCTACCCGCTAGAGAGTTTTTAATAAACTAATGTAAGGTGGAAGGCACCATTCTATATTCATTGATTTAGGGATTACCTAGGAGAGTATTAAAAGAAGCTATATGAAATTAACTTTAATTTTTATGGTTTATATTTCTAAAAGTAAAATTATTAAATCTAAAATGCTCTCACCTTTTAATTAAGCTCTCATAATATCATTGTATTAGAGCTGAGTTTGTGGGTGTCCACTCATAAATTTGTGAGATTTCTAAGAATCATAATGTTTAGAAGTTCGAATAGGTTATTAGACCTATTAAATTTGTCCCAAGGCTAACCATGAGGGGGGATGAATTGGTAATTTAAAAAAAAATCTCTAGGAAATTTTAGAAATCTGAATTAAGTTTTAAGTACAATAATAAAATTTTCTCTAAATAAAATTTTTAACCACATATAGTAAATTATAGAAAATAAAAATAATAAATAGTAAAGACAAAGAACAAAAAATTTTATGGTGGTTTGGTCCAACAAGACCTACATCCACTCCTTAAAGACTCCATCCTCATGTATTGCACTATACTAAAGTGACTCACCTTTTGCTCCCATAGTAAGGCAGAGAAGCCCATATAAAAAATTTTATGGTGGTTTGGTACCATCATCCTTTCTCACCCTCCTGGAGATGGTAGAGAATTGGTGTCCTTTCATGCCCTCCTGGTATCGTTAGATAACCATCATCCTTTCACACTATCCTGGTGTCAGTAGAGTACCAGCATCTTTTCACATCCTCTAGGTGTTGAGAAAGTACCGATAATCCTTTAAAAATCTTCTTCCAAGAGTCTTCAAAACAATAAGGAATAACTTTGAAAAATAAGAAATAGATCCTCACCATTGGGAAATCTTGTGAATCCCCTCATAAATCTCTCTTAAGAAATCTCTCACTCTCCAATCCAAAGACTCTCTCCCAAACACTCTCCAAGTGCACTCTCAAAAGAAATTTGTAGTAGGAGTTCATGGGCAGTCAATTTTTAGGATCTTATATAGAAAAAATAAGAAAAATTATCCCAAATGCTAAAAATTTTAATTTAACCATCTTGGATCATACAATACAATCATACTTTATACATACAAATAGTTCAAAAATTCTAGTATGAACTTGTATGAACCTACTTTTGTATTATGTCAGTAGTATGTATTAACGGACATCATATTATACGAACTATTAAAAAATGAACAGGTTTGTTAGGTATAATTCTGTATGAATACATTTCATACTTTAGACGACATACAATACAAACTTCATTTTATACGGTACGATCAATTTAACCAAATCATGCTTCATTTGTTATAAAAATGGATGAGTCCATTTTGTACTCTGGACATCGTCAATACAAACCCAATTTCATATAGTACAAATAGTTCAAATAATTCACCTATTCATATGGATGAATTGGTTCAAAAAAAGTAAGATGATGCGGCCTTTGCCGCAGTTCGCCAAAATCCTCCCGGCGACATCAATATGAACTCCATTTACAAAGATAGTTTTCCTAGAATTCAAAAATCTGGTACTCTACGAATCAATGAACCATCTGAAGAAGTTCGAAAGATATCTCCGATTGTTCCAGGCAAAGGAAAAGGAATATTTAATCTATCTCCTGCAAAGGTTTTCAAATCTCCTGTTGATTACAAAATGAATTTAGCTGATAACGAAGCGTCGTCTTCGTCTGGACTGAAATTGTTTGTGAATAAATTCAACAATCCTGCTGTCAAAACTCAATTAATTGAGAAAGGAGTCTCATTTTCTCAGAAAATAATGAAAACACTTCAAGTATTCGAAGTAATGCCAATGAAGGTGGTATTATCAGTGAAGCCATATCCAATCCTGTCGACGCTTGGTTCAAGAAGCCAAATATCAAAGTTGCTTTAAAAGGTAATGACTCTTTTCTTTCAGAAGACGCTGAATCAGTTAAATTAAATGAAGAATGTTTGAAGATGAATGTAGATAAGTTACAATTATCTTTGGTAGTAAAGGTTTTTGGAGATAATGCTCCGATTTATGTGATTACTAGAGAGCTCCGTCATCAATGGAGTCAATTCAGGAAAGTTCATATCACTTCCCTAGGACTTGGCTGGATTTTGTGCTCCTTTTTTTATAAGGATGCTGTTGACTGAGTTTTGGAAGGTGGCCCATGGTATGTCAATGGCAAAATTGTTGGAATTGATAAATTGACTCCTATGTTTTCTCCTACCTCTTTAAAAGGTTTATCTTCCCCAATTTGGGTCAGGTTTCCCCATCTCCCTTTGATTTGTTGGGATGAAGAAAATGTGGCTAGAATAGCTACTAAAATCGGAGTTCCTCTATGGATTGATGGCAATATGTTTCAATGGAGCAAGAGGGAGTATGCTAGAGTATGTGTTCGTATGTCTCTGGATCAGCAATTTCCAAATGGTGTATGGATCGAAGGCTCCTTTGGACGCTTATTTCAAAAGGTAGAATATGAGAAAGTCTCCAAATTTAGTTTTAAGTGTGGAAAAATTGGACATCTAGATGCTAATTGTGGAGAAGATTTTATGGAAAATCTAAAGGAACCAGCTAATTCATTGGATAACGGAGCTCAATCTTCAACCATCCATTCTCAACAGGATACTGATTCTGAAGAAGTATATGGTCCATGGATTCTAGTCCAAAATTCCAGAAGCAAAAAGAATCCATTATTTTATAAGGGAAAGGAATTTATCAAGGATATCAGATTCAGGAGAACTAAAAGTGTTTATGTCCATAAATCTTACTCAAAACCGACATTAAACTCTGTTATTGAAGAAAATATTAATGTGTCAGCAAATGATCCAGGAGTAACAGCAGAAGTTTTTCTTGATCCAGAAGTTGATAATGAGATGGCTGTAGAGAACAAAAATATTTCTAATCTTGAAGGTAACAAAGATGAAAAATTGATGGAAGATTGTTGTGAGAGTGTTGTCCCAGCAGAAGAAATTAGTAATCTGAAGGTATCAATTCAGCTGCCTAATATTCCAACCAGCTCTATAGAAATGATTAACAAGTTCAATTTACTGGATTGTCTACAACCAGAAGCTGATGGTTCTTCTCACATGGTGGATAAAGAAGGAGTTCTTGAAGAAGGTGAAATTCTTTGTGCAAGTTCTTCCCAAAATGTTCATGTTAAAGACAAGATGGAAGACTCAGTGAAAAGTAAAGGTAAGCTTATGAAAGAGCTTAATTCTTTGGGAAGGGACAACATTCTACTACAAAAAAGGAAAGGAGAACTTTCTAAGAAGCTTAAAAATGGGAGTAATCCCATTTTTAAATCCAAATGACGTCTCTCTCATTTTGTAATTGTAGAGGGACAAGAAAGGTAGAGGCCTCTCATTACCTAAGGGAATTTGTCAAGGATCTTCAAGTTTTTTTTGTTGGACTTATTGAAACTAAAGTCCAATCTTTTGATAGAGCTGAAATCAACAAATTAATTGGAAGTAATTGGGATTTTTTTAATGTCCCTGCTGAAGGTTTGTCAGGTGGAATTCTTATATGTTGGAATTCCAATATTTGTTCTTTCAATATGATCCATTCTTCCAATCAATTAGTTATTGGGCATTTGAAGATGCATAATGGAGATGAATGGCTTATTGCCACCACTTATGGAAGCAAAGAGGTTTATTAAAGAAGACAACTTTGGGAAGATCTTCAAACATTCACTAATTCTTGCAATCCTTGCATTATTGGAGGAGACTTTAACTGTATTCTTTCTCAAGAGGAGAAGAGAGGTGGGAAGAGATTTGTTTTCTCTCAAGGACCTCAAGATATGCAAATGTTCATGAAGAGATGTGATTTTCATGACATTGGGATTATTGGTCACAAATTTACTTGGTGCAACAACAAGAAAGGGGGAGCATGAATCCTTGAAAGGCTGGACCTTTGTCTACTGAATTCAGCAGCGTTGAAGATCATAAACCTGTTGCTATTCATCATCTTGGAAGAATTGCTTCAGATCACAGCCCAATAGCTATTAGTATTTGTAGTCCGGGTTTTAAGAAGAATAGAAGGTTGTAGTTCGAAGAAGTTTGGACCTCCGATCCAGCTTCTAGAGGTGTTGTGGCTAATTCAGGGAAGAAACCGGTAGGAGGTAATGATGTCCAGAAGTTAAATCTCAAGCTCAAAATAGTTCTTAAAGCTTTATTTCATTAGAGTAAATCCAAACATGCAAATCTCAACATTTTGAAAGAAAACTTTAAGGCAGATATCTTATCTTTATAAGAGGAGGAGGGCAATATAGGTAGTCTTTCAGAAGACAAAACCTCTTTGTTAAGATTCAAAGTAAAGGAATTAAATTCTACCTTACGAAGATTAAGCTCTTGGTGGAGACAAAGAGCTAAAGTGAAATGGTATAAAGAGAGTGATACCAACTCTGAGTATTTTCATTCAGTGGCTTCGGCAAGACAGAACAGCAATCATGTTAGTCAAATTAGAAGCTCAGATGGCACTTTGACTGAAGATCAAAGATGTATGGAAGAATTTTTTCAAATTACTTCCAGGATAAATGGAAATTCAAAAGATGCTCTCTCATAGGCTGGCCTAATTTTTCCAAATCTCTTGATGAAGCTAACAAGGAATGGCTTATGGAAATCTTCTTTGAGGAAGAACTGGAGAATGTCATGTCTCATTTAGAAAGCAATATTTCATCGGGCATTGATGGTATTTCCTACTCTTTTTTTAAATGCTACTGGTATATTATTAAATCTGATGTTTGGAAGGATGATTCTCTATTTTTTAAAATTGGTTTGATGTGTGATGAATGGGGAGAAACCATAGTGGTCCTTATTCCTAAACTCAAAAATCCTTTAACTCTTTCTAATTATAGACCTATTAGTCTATGTAATTCTATCTATAAGATAGTGCCAAGGATGTTATTGAATAGGATTGTCTATATCATTCCAAAGATTATTTCTGAAAATCAAGTAGCATTCATCAAAGGAAGATCAATTTCTGAAAATATTTTGCTCACCCAAGAAATATTCCATAAATTCAAAAACTCTAAAGCTAAGAAAGGTTTGATGGCTATTAAGGTGGACATGGAGCAAGAATACAATAGTATGGGGTGGAACACCTTAAAAAAGGTTTTGGATCTTTATGGCTTTCCAATTTTTTTTGTTAATCTCCTAATCCAATGTGTGGTGGACACCAAGTATTCTATCAATGTTAATGGTAGGAATACTAATTGGATTAGAGCTGAATGTGGCTTTAGGCAAGGTTGCCCTCTATCACCATATTTGTTTATCATGTGTTCTCAACTTCTAACCGAAGCTTTCAATAGAGATGGTACCAAGATAGGTGTGAAGGTGGCACCGAATGTAGAAAAGGTTTCTCACCTTCAGTATGTTGATGATACTATTATTTTTGTGGAAGCTAATAGAAGAAATGCTATAAAAATAAAAAAGATCCTAAAGAAGTATAGTGACTGGACTGGGCAGAAGGTTAATAACCAAAAATCTTCTTTGATTTTTGGTAAAGCAGTAAGCAGATACAATTCTAAAATTCTGTCCAGATTCATGGGCTTCAAAACAGTACGTGAATTGAATTATCTCGGCATCAAAATGGCTATGAGAAGGCTTAAAGCTTCTGATTTCCAGGTTGTATTGGAAAAAGCTTATGACAAACATAATATTTGGGGCAACCTATCTCTCACTTTAACTGGTAAGCTTCAGTTGATTAAATCAGCACTCTTATCAATTCCTATTTTCATCTCTACCCATTCCCTTGTGCCAATGGGAGTGTTAAAAGAACTTGATAAGTTGTGTAGGAATTTTCTCTGGACAAAACAGGATAAAAATAATGGAATTCATTATGTGGAATGGAAAATCCTTTGTAAGCAAATCAAATTCGGAGGCCAAGGTGTAATGTCTGCTTATGACAAAGTTGGATCATGGAGAGCCAAATTTATGTGGAGTTTGATTTCTAATCCTTCTTCTTTATTGAACAGAATTCTCATTGCCAAATACGGTAGAAGTTTCAGTTTTTCTGAAACTAAAGTTGGTAGTTCACCAACTTGGAAAATTATAAATTGTGGAGGCAAACTTCTTCAACATGTTATCAGGTGGAAGGTCTCTAATGGAGAACATATCAACACTACTAAGGATATTTGGATCCTTGATAAGTGTTTAGAGAAATGGCCTATGTTTGTGTCTAACTTAAATGATGATCAGTGTTCTTTGAAATTCTTTCTTAATGGTGGTAGCTGGAATATCCAGAGATTGAAGGAAGCATTCGGTAAGGAGTTAGCTGATTTGATATCTTTGATCCCTACTAATGCAGATGCTCACGAAGATAAAGCAAAAATCATTTATAAACTATCTAGGAAATCACTTGCAACAATGATTTTAGATCAAATCAATCTTAATGAAGAAGAAGATGCTAACTGGAGATGGCTAAAATTACTAAAGTGGAGGCCAAGAGTTAAAATCTTTTGGTGGTGATTGTTGCAAAAGGCAATTCCTACAAATGAGTTCTTAATGTATAGAAGGATTATTGATCACAATGGATGCCCAAGAGGTTGTTGTGTTGTGGAGGATGATAGCCACTTAGCTGTTAATTATTTTTTCATGAATAATATCATCAGCTCTTTAAAAAACTAGGGATATGAGATCCCTGTATTCAATAATTTGGAGAATTGTCTTAATTGGTTCTCTACTATATCTACTCTCAATCCTTTCTTGGCAAATCTGTATTGTTCTGCAGTATTTTTTTCTTGGAAAAGTAGAAGTAAACTGGTACATGGATCGGTGGAAGCTAGCATATCAGCTATTGCAGCAAATGCTATCAGTTTTGCTTCCTCTTCCTTTAGTCAAGATATCATTTCGGCCAACTGGGTTTCTAATCAGCATTTGTTGTTTCAAGATACTTCGAAACCCCCTCCAACCGAATGGATCAAACTAAATGTGGATGCTTGTCTTGACAATAACTATTCTGCAGGAATTGGTGGAGTTATTAGAGACTACAAAAGGTAGATTTTTATTTGCCTTTAGTCTCAAAAGTATACATTGGGATATCTCGGCACTTGAGTTGGATGCTTTGATGGCTTTAAAGAATATTACTCAAGAATGGATGTTTGAAGCTAAAGGTATCATTATAGAAGGGGACAACTACAATGTTATGAAGCATATCCAAGGTATTTTTAAGAAAGGGCCAACTGTAAGTAATCATCCCGAATTACTTGATTTTTTTCTTTCTTAGGAATTTCAATCAAGTCATTTTTCAATTTGTAAATAGGAGTTGTAATAAGTTAGCCGATTATTGTGCTAACCATGCTAGGTTGGGTGATTTTATTTGGAATAACTTGATTATCAATAATGTTCCTCCTATGTTCTTCAAATTGTTGAAGGAGGAATGTGATAATCTTATCTTTGTGTAGTTCTCTTTGACTTTCAATAAAATTGCTATATGCATCTTCTCAAACAAAAAAGAATTGGTATCCATCCATTTCATATTCTTGACGTCGGCTATATAAAACTTATTTTGTACAGTATGATCAGTTCAAAAAATGGTGTGTTTGTTTGGGACAAACTGGTACGTAGCCATTTTGTACTCTGAACATCATATGTATGAATGTAACTTCATACATTACAAATAGTTCAATAAAAAATTTCTAAGTCAAGAATCGATTAACTACCTTCTGGAGGAACTCTCAGGTCAAATCATCCCGTACGACTTTAGAATTATAAAGTACGATTAGTTTTAAAAATATAAGTTTTGACTCTCCCCCAGTGTTTGTATGCATGGTTACCCAATTATATTCATACTCTCAGACTCAAGAAAAATAGAAAAAGTACATACTTTAATTACAATAAACCCTAGTCTAATTTTCCTTGAAGTCTTCAGGAGTCTGGAATATGATTTTTTTGAAATATTAGTATATAGAAACAACACAAACAAAACTTTTCTAATATATGTTAGGAGAAACAGTAATCAACAAAAGAAGATTTTGGTATATTAAAAAACTCATGATATAACAACATAGTTTTGAAAACTAAGTTTCAACAATATTGATCGATGCACCTAGATCAATAAGAACACTATATAATTTAAAATTATTGATATTCACAAAGATGTACAATGGCTAATTTTGATCCACAATTCCCCTTAGGAAAATTTTGTCTGATAACATGACTCCTGGAGCTTCTTTGAAGTATAACACTTATTTTGATTATGTTGATGCTAGTTGAACCATAAAAATCTTTGATTAAAGCTTCCCTCATTTCTTTGGAAAGGATCAGAGCATTGTAAATACTTAATTTCACATATAGTTTTATAATGTGTGCTGAAACATTGTAACCCACCTTTAGAACTTCTATATTCTCTACATCTGATTGTTGAACTAGTTATGATTGATTGAGAGCTTCTAAATAATTTTCAACTTATTTCCCTTTATATGTGGTTGGAGTTTATGTAGGCAGAAATTTACCCCTACAAAGGTTAAGTTTGACCACCTCTTCGAGAGAAGAAGTGTTGGGTTGCTTTACTTTATACACATCAACTGTCTGAATAATCTTTTCTAATAAATTATCTAAATTAGACATTTCTTATTTGATATTAGATCACCATGAACATCGATAATAGGGGAATCACTATCATAAAATATTGGATGTGTTCTTCTAATTCATTTATAGTCATTTCCTGAGAAATATTTTCTTTACTATTTATGGTTTCTAAAAATTTTGATCAATAGAAATAAATAAGATGTACATGAAATCCTTTTTATTTGTTTTCTAGTCCCACAAGGGAAAAAATAGAAGTCATACAATGTTAAAGGTTTAAGAGATTTAACTTATCCACTCTCAAAATTTAATTATCTTATCAGGTATAACTTTAGTTTTATTCTTATCTTCCTTCCTTGAGACTGTAGAAGCTTGAGCAGCTTGCACTTCCTTAGGCTCTTCAATTGGAGCTTTATTCTGATAAATATTAGTATCTTCCAGTTCAACCTGAATAGGATTCTACACTCCTATAGATTCTTGAAAAGATGAACGATATATCTTATTTTAAAATTATGTTAAAGGAATCATATAATGCAATCTCTCAGCTATTATTATATTTTATAGTGGATAAAGGTATAGAATGCTCACTAATTTTACATTTAGCTAATCCTTGATTTGAATCAACTATCTATTCCTATGGTATCATAACTAATATATCTCTAATACTTCTCATAAGCAATTCTTTAAAAGTTTTGCAATCTCCAGTTTATGACTAACTAAGAATTATATAGTACAAACAATAATTGGGTTATAATGATTTACCCACTTCTTTTGGTTTCCTAGACTCCGGGAGTTTGAATTTTTGTCTCTTTAAAAGACTTATGAAAATTCACTTGACAGCCTCTTCGTTGAACAGATAACTTTTCTTATTAAATGCTTGAAACCTCTCTTTTTATAGGTGAGATTAGATTGAGGCCTTAACTATTACTCATTTTGTGGTCTACTATATTGCTAATACTCGGGAGGTTGTTTTTTGATTTTCTACCTGAATCTATATCGACTCTTTCCCCTTATCAACTACAGACACTGATCGTGATTTCTTTTTAAGAACTTTTTTAGGCTTTAATTTCTTCAATTCTAAATAAGACTAACCTTTTAGTAATGGTAGCTTAGAGGCTTCTTCTTGGAGATTAGAGGTTTTACTCAATAGCTTCTTAAAGGTTTTAATTGTAGAACCTTTTATCAAAAAGTTGACTAGATTTTGAATAATTTTTAACAAAATCTCTATAGCATATTGATTTTACAGCTGTTGCTCATAAAACATGCTGAGATTGATTCATCTTAGAATATTGTCTATAAAACTTTCACTCAATATCTATTTCTCCACTATGAGATAATGGATAATGATTCGATTTTTGCACTAATTAACCTTTTTAGAAATAACACTTCTAAGTAATTAAAAGTATGGATTAACCTATCAGGTAGTTTAATATAACAATCAAATGTAATGCAAGATAAGCTACTGATAAATTACCATAATAATAGTATGT
This sequence comes from Dendrobium nobile, assembly GCA_022539455.1. Classification (NCBI taxonomy): domain Eukaryota; kingdom Viridiplantae; phylum Streptophyta; class Magnoliopsida; order Asparagales; family Orchidaceae; genus Dendrobium; species Dendrobium nobile. The sequence continues at coordinate 36,551,219 of CM039735.1, forward strand.
CACTACTTCTAGTGTTCTAGCAACTAGCTCTAAAATATGCAAGTTGTTGTTTAGGATTCCCCATACCATTAAAGTTTTTAAATAAAGGTGGTATGAATCCTTTTGGATAAGGTACATAATCACATATTTTGAAGTATAATTTACCCTTTAAAGCATATAAATTATTCTTATATTTAGCTAATGTTTCTTTGACTTATTCTTCTACCATTTTTTTTATAATTATACACTGCAGTGGCTCTATTTATAATTTAATTAATTACCTTTTAATTCTTTTATACAAACCTATTTACCCTTGACATTAACTTGAAGTGACTCATCTGGTGGAGATTTGACTTGAGGTTATGGTGTAGGAGGCACTTTGCTTTGCATGAAAACAATCATGACCATCATTTCATCTAACATTTTTTATAAAATTAGTGTATATTATCCCTCTCATATAACTATTCTATCAGGTGTTGGGTCAAATCTATTGTGTCATATTCATCAACTCTGACATTAGTAGCTTTTGCTTCACCTTTACACTTTTCATTTTTTTCCTTTTAGGGATGATGAGTGTATGCCATATTAACACTACCATACATCTCTTTATATTGTAATCTAACTTTTGGGTCTTCTGTGGCTTTTGGATCATCTATCTGACAAATACTTTTCTTCACATGATTCATCATCTCTTATATTGATCTTCCTTCATATGATGTGGATTTACTAGAAAATACTCTCTAATTGATGATAATTCGACTATAAATTTTTTTTACTTCATTCTCTCCTTCATTTCATTGTGTTAATGAGTGACTAATGCAATCTAAGTGATAACTAGTATAGTCTACCAAACCATCTCCTTGTCAGATAATAAGGCCTAGAAATTTGGATCTTCAGGCTCATTCAATCAAAAAATGATTATGATTCACTACCTTGTAAATGATTTTAATCACCACTTAATGGGTTTTGAACTAAAGAATGACTAGAAGTTCTCATTGTATTATTTCTAGACTTATTTTAAGATTTATGAGATATGGGATTATACACTTATCTACCTTTAGCTCCATATCCCAAAGATATGATGGGAGTTTATTAACTCTACTTGTTGGCTAATATTGCATAATGGTTATGGTCTAAAAACTTCTTTGATTTTTTATGATAACCTTTAATAACATTTAGTCTACTCAAACATGATTCCTAAAATTATACTCTTCTCTTAGTTGGGGGAGATGCTTCCTGGCCTCTATTGGAGTGTGGTCATAATATAATAGAAATAACATCCTTAATACTTCACAGAAATTCACCCTTTGAATGCTCATGACCAATAACCCAGTCATGAATTAATCCATTTAATAGAGATGTAAAATTCCTCTTCCTTTCATATAAAGAGGGTAAGATAGGATTCATATAAAATAGAGTAGGAGGGGAATTTGCTATCCTTACTGGACTTTCCTCTCCGGAAGAAGCTGATAATTAATGGAAGCAATTTCTACTTAATAATAAAAGATTTACCACTTCTTTAGGTACTTCAAAATCTACATCCATTTCTACCTCAGTAGCAGCTATAATTAGAGCATCATCCTTCAACTGTTTATCTTTCACGGACCTTTGCCTTAGATGATGTTTCATGTTATAACATTGAGACATTGTCATTTATTTCACACAAGAAGATGACCCAATCTCAAAGTTCCAAAATATAGCGATTTCAAAAGTAATAGTGGACATGTCTTTATTGATGATAGCTGAGTGAGGGAAAGTTAAAAGAGAAAAGACTACGTATTGAGAAACAATAGGAGTAGCTACATACCCACCCTCGATACTAACTTGAAGGGGAAACTAGATTGATGGACAGATCAACAGTTGTTACCACTTCAATTTTTAGTGGTGAATGTAAATTGTACATCATAAAATCCTATTCCAAACATAATCTGAGTGACCTCTGCAGACTGGGTAGAGATAAAGTTGAAGTTGAAGATCAGTTTGTTAGATATTTTCTCTAAAATTTAACACAAAATCTATGTTAATGTCTAAAATCAATGAACTCAATCTGAATGTTAAATCTAAGGGTCACATTGAATTAATTTGCTCATTCTCTAAGGGGAATTCTAAATGATTGATGATGTAAGGTGAATGGAACTTAATTATAGACCCAAACCTAAGGAAAGACATGATTATTAAATGAGCATTGATTGAAGATTAAGGGTGTACTTTATGATTGAAGGGATGTTTGAATGAAAAAATATTTTAATTGAAATGATTGAAATAAGACAACTTGCTTACATAAAATTTTTTATTATGTATTTAGAGTCTAATCTCCAGTAAAGATGGAAAGTAAAACCACTCCCAGGTTGAGTTTCCATGAAAATTATATAGATAAACTTAATGGTTGATTGTACCATTGATTTGATATTTAATATTTCTTTAGAAAAATTTTCATAATTAGTGTTAAATATCCTAAAGATTAAACCAACAGTGCATTATCAATTTGAGGAAAGAAATAATTTATTTTTGTATTCAAACTTGAGATAGAGAATAGAAAGATTATCTTTAAGGATAATCTTCACATTTACCTATTATTTTAAATATGAAATTAACCCATAATTAGCTTTAGCCGATGTCCAAAAGATTTATCCCATATCCTAGCAAATTAAGATAGGATTTATTTTATATTGGGATCTTGGGTTTCTTTGGAGGCAAGCCCCTACAACCAATTATATCTCTAAAGAGAAAATTTTTAATTAAAGTAGAAATTAGATTCATTTTGATTTTAAAATATAAGAAAGTTACCTCATATATTTTGAAGATATTATTTATTCCTTGAAAAAATTATTAAAATTTATAGGAAATCCATTTGAATTATATATATATATTAAGAATTGCAAACTTGCATTAAGAACTAAGTAAAAAAAACTATTACAAACTAATCAAGTAATGCAGGCCTTATATTCCTTCCTCAGTAGACTAGATAATGAAGAAGGAATATCAGGAGAAAGAATAGAATCAAAACAAAGTTATTATATAAAGCAAGAGTTGCATACAAATCAGCAACTTTGTTACAATTTCTAGAGGTGTGATGGAATAAAACCTTATTGAAATCATGGAGGAAATTAATCTTCTCGGAAATCTAACCAATGGTAGTGGACTTCACAACAGAATCATGAAGAAACTTGATGGCATTGTAGTTATCACCCTCTATTATTAAGCCTTTACAATCAAATTTCCAATCTTGAATGAAGTCTTTCAAAGAAAATACAGCTTCCAACTCAAGTTGGTTGATGTCTCAATGAAGTTTTTGCTTCCCAAATGCAAGAAGTAAACTTCCATTAGAGTCCCAAGCCACACCACCAATATAAATAAAATATATGTATGTATAAATGAATAGGTAAATGGGTTTTTTTCCATAATACCCACTGCTATATCATCCTAGAACTAGTAGAAATGTTCCTACAAAGTCTTAAACATGCACACCGAAAAAAATTTAAGAAAAGATGCTATCCGCTAATGTAAGCTACCATCCATATGAATGAAATGTATTAAGGAATATAAATAAAAGAGAATACTATATAATTAAAGTAAAATTTAATTCATTTATTGATTCAAATATATACAAGATACTTGAACTCTGGAGGAAAGTAAGTTGGTTAGGCTCCACCATAATAAACTTGAGTTTCAAACCTTACTATATGTATAGAGTCAAATACATATAGTTAAGGTCTTCCACTCCATCTTTTCTATAGAATTCCAAAAGATATTATCCTCCAAATGAGAGGACATCATCTTTTGGATACAAACTTATATGTATAAACAAGTGCATTTGATTCTCTTATAACTAAGAACATCGTACAACTTGATCTATATAGAAATTATATTTGCAATGACTCATGCGCATATGCAACATCTCCTATAGACATTCTACTTTGACTCTTATAGGAATATAAAGAATAAGAAATGTATTAGTATTAAAATATAGAGTGCATGTAAATTGTGTAATATCCTAATGCTTCTAATACAATCCTTAAAAAGACTAAGTGCACCAAAAAAATTTAAAATGCATGATATCCATATTGAATAAAATAAATAAACATATATAGAGTGCTCTCTAAGAAAAAAAACTCAACAAGAAATCAACCCCACTAGCCTAACCTATGTCAGAGTTGGTTGTCCTATGAAACCATCAAAGTATGTTGAGGAGGCTATGTGGCTTTGGTATGACCTATAAGAATTTAGTATTTAAGTTGCATCAATTTAAAATGATTGTTCATTAAGGCCAAGAAGAAATTTTGGTTGAAGTTTATCTTGTATGAATTAGGATTTATTATTTATGTTTTAATGTTCGAAGTTGGTTATTTAATATTAAACAATTTATAGATTAATAACTATTGATCTCATTTTTGTATGTGGCCACTTTGACCCCTTCCTGGATCCTAGACCCTAGGATCCTTTTAAATTCTAGAACCTATAATTCCTCTTATGAATAATCCATACTTTAAATCAATCTTGACCTTAAGCAAATCTAGACCTTAGTTCAATTCACACCTCAATCAAAATCCAAACTCTAATTCAAACATTGATCCTGCTTCTAATTCAACTTCAATCCTATCCTATCACTTATGATCATCCTAAATGATTATAAATAATATGGATAATTCAAATTCAATCATCCATACTCAAAACCTAGTTCAAATCTAGAATTTCAAACTAAAATTCAAGGGTAAAAGGCTAATCCCTGAAAACCTTTTCTATTGAATTTTCAAACACTTCATAACCCAGTCAAATGATCTTTGATTTAGAGACTATTAATTGCAAATTTATAGGACATGTCTCTAGAGGAAAACATCTAAATTTGAGCCCATTCTGAGGTTTCTAATCCCATAAATTGAATTGAAATCTAAAGGCTATAAAACCTTCAAATATTTACAGTCTATTCCATTATACTTACCAATTAGTGGATCTTGACCTTGGAGCTTTCTCGAAAGCCTCCAACTAATTCCAGATCCTTGATTATGACTCATTGAGCATTAAACTATATTTTAGTGGACCCATTTTGACTACTAGTTGACCAGGGGTCAAAATGACCAAATGGCCCCTTAAGGGTAATTTTGAAGTTTTCTCCAAACTTCAACTTGGCCTTTTCAAATCAAACCTCAAAACTTCTTCAAAGGCATCCTAATCACCATTAAGAGTGCAATGGACCCAAGCCCAGACACTGGTCGAGCCTGGTTGACCAAGTCAACCTATGTTGACTAAAGTACCCCTTAAAACTTTAAATGGGTTTTTCCAACCCATTTGATCAAATCAAATTCCTTAAGCTTTCAAACCCATCTCAAAACTTGAGTTAAATCCATTCAAACTTATTTGGAGCCAAGTAACCTTGATTTGACATGGTTAAACATTAACCTATAATCAAATCCATGCATTCAATACACCTTTCCACTCAAATAGTAAGCCTCATTGATTTGAGAACCTTTGAATCCACTTCATTTAACATCTTAAATATCCCTTGGTATGACATGAGTTAATCCATGGTCATTTTGACCAAGTCAACACCTTTAGACTTGGTCAATATCTTAAACTCCCTTACTTGCCTTCAAGCCTCATTCCTAGGCATCAAACCCTCTTCAACATTTCATTCCAGCAGCTCAAAAACTCCCCATGCCACCTCACCATCACATGTGGCAAGTTGACTAGTCAAATGGTCAACATGGGCATTTGGAGTGGTCAAAGTTAGTCAAACATTAAACCTATAGGATTTTCATCAACATATGTCCTCCCCATGCATTTGGATGGCTAGGAGAGAAACTTGGCAGCACCCTAGATCTCCTCTTTCTCTTGATTAAGATAATGATTATTAGGAAGAGTGGAATAGCCTCAATCTTCACTTAAATCCTTAAAATGTTCTCCAACCATCCAAAATGATCAATTCCAGCAAACTCTATCCCATCCTAGCCATCCTTCAGCTCCTCCATCTATAAATAAGACCCCCACAACCATTGAAATGGTTGTTAAAAGTCTTGAGAGCCCAATTTGAGAAGAGAGAGAGAGAGAAAGAGAGAGAAAGGATAATTGTTCTAGCAAAATTCGATCCAGCCATCCAAAGTAAAAGTTTGTTAGGGATGTTAAGCCCTTAAGAACTGGCCCAAGGCAAACCAAGAGGGGGGGGGTGAATTTGTATTTTAAAAATCTTTCTTATAATCAAAAAACAAAACTTAAAACCAAAATCACCACAGAAATCAAAGTGAAAAAAATAAATTCGAAAATCAAAACAAAGAAAGATCACATCAGATTTATAGTGGTTCGGTCAACTTGACCTACGTCCACTCCCTAGAGGTGCCCTCAAAGTATTGCACTACAAAAGTAACTCTACTTTTGCTCCCACAGCAAGGCAGAGAAGCCCTCACAAAAACTCCTTTTTTCCAACCCCGGCGAGGCACAGAACCCTACTCTTTTTGCTTCCTCTTGAAGCAGGCAGAGAACCCATCTCCTTTTGCTTCCTCCTGAAGCAGATAGAGAACCTCGACTCCTTTTTCTTCCTCCTGAAGCAGGCAGAGAACCTCTACCAATGGCTGAAGCTTACCTCCCTTGAACCCCCAAGGATGAGGACGAAGACTGGAGAAGGCGCCTTGGAACTTTGCTTGGAGAAACCTTTGTGAAACCCTCTCACAAACTCCCACTCATAAGTTCCTCTCTCTCTCTCTACCTCTCTCTCCCTCTCCTCTTGGCTCTCTCAGGTCAAGACAGTAGCTAATGGTCCTTTTTTGCATGAGAAAATCCGGGTCCTTTAAATAGAATTTCAAGAACCGAAATTATCATCCAAGATGATAGGAATATCATCCTAGCCGATCAGTACAAAGTAACCTCAATCAACCGAGATGATTTGGGACGATCAGAACAAAATTAGTTACATTGTCCATATCGATACAATATCATCCTGGCCGATTAGTTCAAATCCGAGTACAATCATCCTGAATATCGCCCTGAATAGAGTCTGGCAGATGTCAATCGTCCAGGACATTGTCCCGGCCGATTTTGTGATCTGTCCGACCAATGTGATTGTATCAATCAGCATTAATTTCTTTCCATAATTGTCATATTAATTTAGGTATAATTGAGCTGCATCATCTAGGATGATGTTGAGTTCATCCTGGCCGATGTTTTAAAATAATGAATACCTAAACTAATTATGGCGACTTATTTTTTTTTCTTTGAGCCTATCATCCTGGTTGATACAGGGATTATCCAAGATGATCTGCTTAATGATGACTGCCTTAATGAGATGCCTTAATTAGTGTTTCTATTTTTAGTCTGATCATCCTGGCTGATATGGTCATCGTCCAGGCCGTGTTCTCAAAATAGAAAATAATAGAAAAACCCTGAAGTGTGTGTGTGCAAGGTTACTTAGCATCAGGAATCACTTTTATAATTGACTCAAGAAAGAAAAAAATACAGACTTGACTCAACCTAAATCTACCTGATCTTGAGCTGGCTTGAGTTGCATTCAATATTGTGGACCTGAAAATTTAGTAGGCAAGGCAGTCGTAGGAAAACATCAATGTTTGCTATCATCAAAAGTCTAATTCATTAAACTCAGATTTGCAACAATCTCCCCCTTTTAGATGATGGCAAACACTCCGAGAAAATTTCATGCAATTACGACAATTTTGTAAAAAAATGTGACGATAAATAGCTCAATAAATTCCAGAAATCAAATTACAAGATACATCAGACTACTCCCCCTTTTGACATCACAAAAAAGCAGGAGGAAACTAAAAAAAAAGGATAGAAAATAACAAACTATAGAAAAACAAGCAAGAAAAGAAAGTTTTTTTTTTAAATCAAGGTATGAACATGATATAATATTCAATGTGATTGATTTTTATAACTTGTAAGTTAATGAGTTAACAACATCAAAAATCCAAAAAATGGTAAAATATCCGATCATGTTAACCCTAAGCTCGGACTTCTTTTAGGGCAAAACATCTTTTGAAATCAGAAGGCCTAACTCAGAAAAAATCAATTGGATAAGAAAAAGAGATTCGATCAAGACTTGGTTTCAGAAAAATATCTTGTAGAATAATGTATCAAAGTAGTTTGTTACAATCGCGAAATCTAAAATCAAGTCTTTGAAAATCTCAAGTGATACATGAAATCTTCTAAGTTTTAAGAGTTGGAGGAAAGGAAGATAGCTTGCTTTTTGATAGGCTCATTTTATGCCTCTTGTCCATTGAATGGCGCACTTTGCGCATCTTTTGATTTTTGATATACTTTGTGTATATTTTTTTTCAATTTGGCATCATTGCGCATCTTTTATTTTTGGCATCATTGGCCACTTTTTTTTATTATTTTTGCAAGCTAGATTCTTTTCTAAAAACTCTTAAATATTCTTAGTTGTGAGTATATCTTCCATATATTAGATAAGAAAACTCACTCTCTAATATAGGGAAGAACAAACCACAAAACAGAATCAAAAATTATGTGAGAGTTGCATTGACAGGATAACAAGAAATCTTGAAGTAACATAAAAAACTTTGATTATTATAGTATAAGCTAGATTACTGTAGCAAGGTAGAAAAGATCTCAATTGCAAAATCAAGTTGTTAATTTGAGATAGACTTTTTGTTTAGAAAAGAAAATTTTACCACCAAAATAGGTTAGAGAAAGAGACACAATCAACGATATTTTTACCCTTTAGTAGATTAAGAGATGTAAACCATTGACTAAAAATTTTCAAAAAGACAAAAATAAGGCATACAATATCAATTCAACGATGATTAAAAAAGAAATAAGGCATACAAAAAATAAAGTACAAAAAAAAAACAAAGAGAACACAAAAAAAAAATCTAACAAAAGATAAAGCAAAGTAATCAGCAGAAAAAAAAACAATAGAGATCAAGTTTATGCATTAATGTCAATCACACCTCATCTGGTCCTTATAGTGCTGAAAGTGTCGAAGGCCAGTGGTTTAGTAAATATGTCAGCCAGTTGACTCTCAGTCGCCACATGGTGTAACTCAATGTATCCCTTAGTCACATGGTCTCTAATAAAGTGATGCCTTATGTCAATGTGCTTATTCCTTGAATGTTGGATAGGATTCTTAGAAATGCAAATAGAACTAGTGTTGTCACAAAGAACTGAGATGGTTCCTACAGGTAATCCTAAATCCAGTACTTGCTGTTTTAACCAAAGGACTTGGGCCACACAACTTCCTAAAGCAATGTACTCCGCTTCAGCAGTGGAAACAACAATAGAGTTTTGCTTTCTACTAGACTAGGAAATTAAAGACTATCCTATGAATTGAAAAGTTCCAGAAGTGCTTTTTCTATCCACCTTACATCCTGCAAAATCAGAATCAGAATATTCAATAATCTCAAAAGAAGTGCTACGCGTGGGGTACCAGATTCCTAAGTTTTGGGTCCCTAAAAGGTATATAAGAATTCTCTGAACTGCAGTCTGGTGGGATTCCTTAGGATCAGCTTAAAATCTAGCACAAAGACAAACACTGAACATTATATCAGGTCGGCTCGCAGTCAGGTAAAGTAGTGATCCAATCATCCCTCTATACTTCTTTTAATTAACTAGATTTCCATTTGGGTCTTTGTCCAACTGAATTCCTGAGGACATGGGAGTACTAATTGGCTTGGCTTTGTTCATTTCATACTTCTTCAAGATGTCCTTTATATATTTTGATTAATTCAGAAAGGTTCCATCATTTATTTGTTTTATACTAAATCCTAAAAGGTAGGACAACTCTCCCATCAAACTCATCTTAAACACCTTACTCATTATTTTAGAAAAATCATCACATAGCTTTTTATTAGAAGATCAAAAAAAGTATATCATCAATATATATCTGAACAATGAGTAAGTCATCTCCTACTTTCCTCTGGAATAGTGTGGTGTCTACGCTCCCCTTAATAAACTCCTTTTTTAGTAAGAATGTGTTAAGCCTCGCATACCAAGCTCTAGGTGCCTGCTTTAATTCATATAAGGCCTTTTTAATTTGAAAACATGATTTGAAAATTGGGAACTCTCATAACCTGGGGATTGTTGTACAAACACATCCTCTTTTATTTCCCCATTTAAAAAAGCACTCTTAACGTCCTTTTGGAAAACTTAAATCCCTTATAACAAGCAAAGGCTAATAGCACTCTAATGACTTCTAATCTAGCTACAGGGGTAAAAGTCTCCTCAAAATCTATCCCTTCTATTTGGTTATACCCCTTATCCACTAATCTTGCTTTATTTCTAACCACCACTCCAGAATCATTCACCTTATTCTTAAAGACTCACTTGATTCCAACTACACTTTGTTCCTTAGGTCTTTCTACAAGCTCCCAAACATCATTTCTAACAAATTGGTTCAACTCCTCTTGCATGGTTAAGATCCAAAACTCATCAGAAAAGGCTTGGTTTATATTGGTGAGTTCAGTCATTGAGATAAAGGAAGAGTGGTTCACTTCCTTCCTAAGTCTATGTCTAGTCCTAACTCCATCAGAAGGGTCTCCTAAGATTAGATCTTTAGGGTGACTCGAAGAGTATCTCCAATCTCTAGGCAAAGTGTGTGAGGGTTCAACCCTTTCCTCTGGATCTACATTTTCTACTCCTTGGGTAACTTCTCCTACTCCTTCAGTGTTTTGGTGCTCTACCCTCTTCTCTAAATTTTCTACTCCAGTGGTAATCTCTCTAACATCATCATCATCCTCAACTCTAGGCTTTCTAGGATCAGGCTCATCAAACACTACATGAGTAGTTTCTTCCACCACCAAAGTTCTTTTATTAAACACCCTAAAAGACTTCCCAACACTAGAATATCCTAAGAACACTCCTTCATCAGATTTTAGGTTAAATTTTCCTAAGTGAGCCGTCTCATTATTGTGAATGAAATCCTTACAACCAAAGACATGAAGGTGGGAAAGATTGGGTGTCCTACCCTTAAGGATCTCATAGGGTGTCTTATCTAATTTGGCTCTAACATTCACCCTATTCAATACATAATAAGCTGTATTAACCACTTCAGCCTAAAAGTATTTTTGAAGTGAATACTCAGTAAGCATGGCTCTAGTAGCTTCCATTAAGGTTTGATTATTTCATTCAGCTATCCCGTTCTGCTAAGGGGTCCTAGAAGCTGAGAAGTTGTAGGAAATCTCCTTATCCTCACAAAAATCTCCAAATCTTTCATTTTCAAACTCTCCCCCGTGGTCACTATGGATGGTCAAGATCTCACAACCTAGATTTTTCTGAATCCAAGTGAAGAAGGTTCTAAACTCATCAAAAGACTCATTTTTATGTGACAGAAATCTAGTCCAAGTGAACCTCAAGTAGTCATCGACAATTAAAAACCCATAGACTTTCCCTCCCAAGCTGGAAGTGCTAATGGGTCCAAACAAATCCATGTGAAGGACTTATAAAGGTTTAGAGGTGCTAATGTCCTTAATGGAGTGAACAGAGGAGTGAACTTTCTTTCCTAATTGACAGACATCACAAAGGTGGTCTTTTGAAAACTTAAGCTTGGGGACCTCTAACTAGGTTTTTTGGGTCACTTTCCTAACGATTTTCATACTAGCATGACATAATCTCCTGTGCCACAATCATGAATCATCAATAATAGTTTTTAATCAAAATAAAGTAGCATGTTCAATATTATTTAAATCAAGCATGTAAATATTGTTGATCCGCTTTCCCTGCAAAATAGTGTTATTATTTAAGCTAATAATGCATGAATTTGCCAAAAAATTTAGGATGAAGCCCTTGTCGCAAAGCTGATTGATGCTGAGTAAGTTGTGTTTCAGTCCATCTACAAGCAAAATATTTTCAATCAGAAGATTCTTGGAATTACCAATTATACCTGCTCCTACCACATTCCTGGTGGTGTTGTCTCCAAGAGTCACCTTGCCTCCTGTCCTGTTCTCCAACAAAATGAATTGATTGGCATCACCAGTCATATGTTGAGAGCATCCGTTGTCTAGGTACCACATGCTCTCATAAGGCCTTTTGTGAGAGCTTGCCTATAAAATTATCCAATGTCAGATTTAGGAACCCAAGCATGTTTAGGTTCCTTCTTATGAAAAGTAGAATACAATGCATGCTGTGAATCATGTAACTTAGGTCTCCAGACCCAATATTGACTATGGTTAATGGTGCAAGTGTGTGCTATATGTCCTAACATGCCACAAGAAAAACATCTAACTCCAGGAAAAGGATGCACTAATCTATGGTGATGCTTTTTATGTGATGCATGAAATGAAGGTCTTTTATTTTCAAAAGCTTTTAGACTTTCTAATTTTTTATATTCTTTTTCTAAGTCAGCATGGGATGATTTTAAAGAATTATGAGCATCAGATAAATCATCATATTTTTTGTTTAGTGCATCAAACTTATCATGTAAAGCCATATAATTAGAATCAATTGTAGAATGATCTTTAAGAAGAATGTCATGCTCTTTTTGTAAATTTAAAAATTATAATTTCAAACTAGCAAGAGTTTTCTTGAGTTTTTTATATGATGCATGCATGTGCTCACAAATTTTAAATAATTGATCATAAGTTGGTTCACAAATCTCTTCTTAGTCCCTTTGACCAAGATTATTATCTGCCATTAAGCACAAGTTTGTTGTCTCCTATTCTAGTTCAGTCGCAGAGGGGTCTGATATAGAATCCGCCCAGAATGCCTTTCGGAATCTCTTATTGTCCCTTTTGGACTTGGTTTTCTCTTCACCTTTTTTCTTGCTTGGGTGAGACTTGAGTGTAGGGCAATCAGTTTTAACATGTCCTCACTTCCTGCATTCAAAACAAATTGTATCATTAGAATTTTTGAAATTTTGTTACCCTTACCTTTATTCCAGTTCTAATGAATCTTGTGCTTCTTCCTTATAAAACTCTTAAATTGCCTCATGATTAAGGCAATATCTTCATTTTTAGACCCGGAGGAGTCAGTCTCCGAGTTGTTCTCCTTAAGTGCCACCATTTTCTCCTTCTTCCTCTCACCTGCATCAAGATTTCTTTGGTACACCCCTTACTCGTAAGCAATGAGTGAACCAAGTAAGTTATCGATCGAATAGGTATTTAAATCTTTAGATTCAGAAGTTGCAGTGATTTTAGCATCAAAAGAGGAAGGGAAGCATCTTAAAATTTTGTTTACTTTTTCATAGTTAGAAAGTTCTCTTCCTAAGGCATACAATGAAGTAACAATCTAAGTAAATCTCGTATACATATCAGAAATCATTTCATTAGGTTTTATACAAAAAAGTTCGTAATCATGCAAAAAAATATTCAAACGATATTGCTTAACTTCATTAGTGCCTTCATAGGTGATACACAATTTATCCTAAATTTCTTTACCAGTAGTGCAAGTAGAAACACACATGTAATCTTTGGATTTTAAAGCACAAAAAAAGCAGTTTAAACACTTTGCATTAAGTTATGCTAAATCTCTTTCATCAAAAGTCCATTCAGTTAAAGGTACTTCACTTTTAATTCCATTAAGTTCTCAAGAAAGTGGAGAATATCCTTCTTTAATAAGTATCCACATACAATAGTCAATCGATTGTAAAAAAAGTAGACATGCGAGTTTTCTAAAAATCAAAAGAAAGATTATCAAACAAAGGTGGTCGTGTTATAGAATATCCTTCCATTGCATTTTGATTACCGTTGTTAGCCATGAATCGAAATTCAAAAAGTTTTCAAACTTAATTTTTATGAATCCCACACTGATATCACTTGAAAGTTCGTTAGGGATGTTAATCCCTTAAAAATTGGCCCAAGGCTAACCAAGAGGGGGATGAATTGATATTTTAAAAATCTTTCTTATAATCAAAGAACAAAACTTAAAACCAAAATCACCACAGAAATAGAAGTGCAGAAAAATAAATATGGAAATCAAAACAAAGAAAGATCACACAAGAATTATAGTGGTTCGATCAACTTGACCTACGTCCACTCCCCAGAGGTGCCCTCCGAGTATTGTACTACAAAAGTGACTCTCCTTTTGCTCCCACAGCAAGGCGGAGAAGCCCTCACAAAAACTCCTTTTCGCCAATCACGGCGAGGCAGAGAACCCTACTCCTTTTGCTTCCTCCTGAAGCAGGCTAAGAACCCAACTCCTTTTGCTTCCTCTTGAAGCAAGCAGAGAACCCAACTCCTTTTGCTTCCTTCTGAAGCAGGCAGAGAACCTCAGCTCTTTCTGCTTCCTTCTGAAGCAAGTAGAGAACCTTGACCAATGGTTGATGCTTACCTCCCTTAAACCCCCAAGGATGAAAGATGAAGACTGGAGAAGACGCCTTGGAACCTTGCTTGGAGCAACCTTTGTGAAACCCTCTCATAAACTCCCCCTCACATGTTCTTACCTCTCTCTCCCTCTCTCTCCCTCTCCTCTTGGCTCTCTCAGGTCAAGACAACAGCTAAAGGTCTTTTTCTGTATGACAAAATTTGGGTCCTTTAAATAGAATTTCAAGAACTGACATTATCGTCCAAGATGATAGGAATATCATCCTGGCTGATCAGTACAAAATAAGCTCAATCAGCCAAGATGATTTGGACAATCAGAAGAAAATTAGTTACATCGTCTTGGTTGATACAATATCATCTTGGCCGACTAGTTCAAATTCGAGTACAATCGTCCTGAATATTGCCCTGAATTGAGTCTGGCCGATGTCAATCGTCCAGGACATCATCCTAGCCAATTCTGTGATCGATCCAGCTAATGTGATTGTATCAATCAGTCTTAATTTCTTTCCATAATTTCAAGATTAATTAAAGCATAATTGAGCTGCATCGTCAATGATATGTTGAGTTCGTCCTGGTCGATGTTTTAAAATAAAGAATACCTAAATTAATTATGGCAGCTGATTCTTTCTGATTTGAGCCTATCATCTTGGACGATACAGGGATCATCCAAGATGATCTACTTAATGACGGCTGCCTTAATGAGATGCCTTAATTAGGGTTTCAATTTTTAGTCTGATCGTCCTAGCCGATATGGTCATCGTCCAGGACGATGTTCTCAAAGTAGAAATAATATAAAAACCCTCAAGTGTGTGTGTGCAAGGTTATTTAGCATCAGGAACCATTTTATAATTGTCTCAAGAAAGGAAAAAATACAGACTTGACTCAACCTAAATCTACCCAATCTTGAGCTAGCTTGAGTTGCATTCGATCTTGTGGACATGAAAAGTTAGTAAAGAAGGCAGTAGTAGGAAAACATGAATATTTTCTATCATCAAAAGTCTAATCCATAAAATCAGATTTGCAATATAAAGTTCTTGGACCCTTAAACGAATTTGTAGAGGACATCAACATCATTCCAACAAGCCCAAGATCATCCAAATCCATCCATAGTATTGTAAGATATCTAAACTTTTCTCTGAAATTTTAATTTGAAATTGTAGCAAATTTATAACACTTGAAGCCTCCAAACTTCAGGTGTTAGAAGATTAGGTGACCCTCTAGCTACATTTCAAATTTCATTAAATTTTGTTGAGTATTTTGGAAGATATGGGAGTTTGAATATTTTTGAACTATCTTGACTCTAGTTCAACCAGAGCCATCCGATCATGCCTTCAGCGAGATCGGATGGCCTAGAATTGGCAACGTTACCCTGCTGACCCAAGTGGTCTCCTTCAGGATTCGAACATGGGTCATCCCGTATTCCAAGTGGTGATGTGGTGGCCTCCTGACCGTCTATCCATGCTGTGGTCAAATCAGCGACCATGATGGACTGTTTACGTGGTTAAGTGGTGAGACCCACCACGCCACATGTCATGCTATCATTCACTGCTGCTGTTTCGGTGCCAATCATTGGCCGGTGGTTGATTTGACTCAGATTAAGTTAAAAAAATTAAAATAATGCCCAAATATTCCAAAAATTCACAGAAATTTAATTTTTCCACCAAATTAGACATTCTTGGGCTTATTAGAAAGATAATTTAATTTAGTATTTATTAAAATTAATTTTACCTTGTTTTGAGCTCTAGATTATGAGAAAATTGGATTTATTGGAATTTAGTTTTCTCTAATTTTCTTACAATCCACGGATCAAAATAATCCCAAATTTTGGTGGAATGTTCTTTAGCATCATAGACATATTCTATTATTTTTATAGGATCAGATGCTTTGTAATTTTCTATGATGTGAATTTTCAAGGTAATGGGTCCATTTTAGACCTAAAATTTTGAAAATTCATAACTCCTTAGATTTTTAATATTTTGCTGTGAAATTTTTGTGGTGTGATTGCATATGAACCGGGGTTGGTCACATCAAATTTCATGTACATTTCAATAGTAGAGACATCTAAGGAAACTAACTAAGGAAATATCTAGAAAATTTTTAGGGAACTGTGCACACACCTAATAGGGGTAAAACATAAACACAATAAACCTAGCGATATTTTGAACCATAGGTTTAAATTTAATTGACTTTAGAGATCATTAGGTTAGAAAATTAAATAAGTCAAAATTAACCCCTTAAATAAGCCTTAATACTTCTAAAAATTATAATAAATCAAATTTAAATATAAAACGTACAAATAATACCTCTAACTAACTCAAATTCAAACCTTAGTTAATGAAAAATAAAATATCTTTAATTTAACAGCAAACCTGAATTTAATTCAGTTAAAAATTCAAAAAAACTTCCCAAACACTTGAAAATCTCTCATTAGGTCATTCCTAACCTTTGAAGCTGATTTCAAGGAGTTGAGAAATTATTTGAATTCAAATCCTCAAAATACCCTTAATTAAATGTTTTTAAAAATTCAATAAATACTCAAACTTCCAAAAACCATAACTAATTCTAAAAAAATCTAAATTGAACAAACTCAAAGGCATTCAACTCATATGAAAATCTAATTTTTATTAAAAATATCAAACTTCCAGAAATAAATAATATTTAAAAAAGTCAATTTTTGGTCAAACATAAGTCAAAAATTAAGTCAAAACTTCAAACCATCTTAATAAATTATAGAAAACTCCAATTCCAGTGTTCTTATAGTCTAACTGATCATATTAAGGTCTAGTATTTTAATAAAATATTAAATTTTAAGAAAATATTCTTAATGAAAAAGTTAATTTTTGACCCTTTAATTAAATGATTAAAATAATCCAAAATTTCCAAAATTCAATATTTAATTCCAAATTCCAAAAAAAATTAAGTTAACATTTAAAACATTAAACTAACCGTCTAAAACACAATAGCCATCCTAAAGATGAAGTTTATTAGCTGGACTACTCCGGGCTGCGGGGCTACGTGTGCTATGGAGACTTCTTTTCCTTGAGCCTGGTAGCATAACGCAACGAATAGATTCTAAAGGGTGTTAAACCTTAAAATAAATTATTTTTTAATTATTTGATCTTTTAAATTCCTTAACAAAACTACATTAATATGGTTTATAGGCTGGACTATTACGGGCTACGGGGCATCGTGTCTTAAGGAGGCTTTATTCCTCAAGCCTGGTGGCACAATGCCACAAACCGATTAATGGAAAACTTAAATAAGTTAAATCTTAAAATCAGCAGCCAATTGAATTTAATTAAATTCTTTAATCCTCAAATTATAAATAAAATCAAATCACTTAAATATATTGGGTACCATTGGGTAACCTAGGCCTACGAGGCTATTAAATTAGACCCAAGGAAGGTGAAAGAAACTTTATGGCCTTGATGAGCAACAAAGGTGGTATATATTCAACACTTTAAAATGCATTTAAAAAAATTTTAAATTATTAATATTTAAACTTTAACTAAAAAAATTCTCTTAACTCTTTCAAACAATCAAAACATTAAATAACTTTAGTTAATTGCCCTATTTAGGACATATCAAAACCACACAACCTACCTCACACACTTTAGATGATTTGCTAAGATCACCAACTCTATATCTAAGCTAGGCCAGCATTTACGTTTCTATTATATGCCAGGTTTTTTGAGCTTTCACTACATGCTGGTTATTAGAATTAGATGGTTAATCTGATTGTTTATTTAATTCTTGCACTCTATGATACGATTATAAATGTGGCTAATTTGAGTATTTAAATTCAATATATAACTACTCAAAATGATTATATATTAAATGCTTAGGATAACCTATAGGAGAGTTTAAATATTTTATTTTATATCAAATGTAATTTGTATAAGATGTTAAGTGTTGTGAAAGTGCACATTTGAGTCGGGATACATAGATCCAAAGGTTGGATTCCAAAGAGAAAAGGACACCTCTTTGGGGGATACCCTTTTTCTATTGAGAAGTCCAAATTTTGATCACCTTTCTTACACCCAAAGTGGAAAGGGTGGCATTCCCCTTAAAGGGAAGAGCCCTCTTTTCCATTTGAGTGGCCTACTATAAAGGATCGAGGAGCCTGAAGAGAAAGAACCTGGAGGATAGAAGATTGAAGAACTAAAGAAAAAAAGTATCCCACTTAAAGCCACTTGCATCTTTATTAGGACTAGAATCCAAGTTATTGTCAGTGGTGTCCGGCCACTTTACTTTATGCAAACCTTAGGTTGTAATAAGCAAGGTAGTTTCCCTATAAATATTTAATAATTAATTCATTTATATTTGATGTGTTAATGTGATTTCCTATAGAATTGCTTGTTTTTCTTAGTTTTTTGGCGATCTTATATGTTGATTTTATTTTAGCCTGGATACGTGAGGCTCGTGAGGGTGTGCAAAATTTTTCTACTAATAATTAAATGTTCAAAATTTTAGGAGTTAAATATCATAGAAAGATAACAAATCTAAAAAATTAGCTAGGGATCGCCCCCGGGGTCGCATGCATATTTCTACATCTCTTTTCTCCTTATTTTAGACACTTCCCCTCCTACGGATAGAGTCCGGATAATCTGACCTATGAGCATAAGGTGTCGGACCTGGGTAAGCCTAGTCTTCTAAAAAATTATTTTTAAGCCTTTTTTAAATTTCAAGCATATATGATTTAGAGTTGTCGACTAGCATGTATTGCATTAGAAACACATTTAAAGGAGTTTAAAATATAATTACATTTATCCTTATCCTTTTCACCCAGCATAAGTCTAAGGGGCTAATTAAGGACAATCTTTAGATGTTGGCCTCAGCTCTTTAAAAGTTTAATAAAAATGTCCTTACCACTCTATCATAAAATGACAATATTTATGTATTTAAAATCAACTAGGTGGCTAGTTGGCTCCCCAATCCAGGTCGGGATAAGTTTAAATTTTTGCACTGCTTTAGTTATGTTCGGACAATTATGATCCAATGTCCAAATTTAGACTTAGGTTATGAGGCAGGCTAAGGCTATAGGAGCTCAACCTCTGGGAATCTAATCCCAACTTTCTAATAAAATTAATCACTCAAATATAAATCTCTTTTAATTAAATTCAAGCCCAACACTTAGGATAGGTTGGAGTGTTTCTGAATTATTTTAGAATTTTAAAATACTCCCTACCCTTCCTCCTTTGGCTCCAAAAAAAAAAATAAGTGTTCAAATTTGATCTAGTCTCTATTGAATTTCTAACCTCACCTTCCTTTGATATTGAACTTTGAACTTTTAAATAAATTTCATACCTCTATTTTAATCAAGAGTATTCGTAAGAAACTCCAATTTTTTATAACGTAATTAACTACGAGGGCTTGCGCTTGTAGGATATTTAGAAACCATAATAGATTTTAAAAAATTAAAATTTTTAAAACATTAATTATTTTTCTTTGGGAAATTAAAATCGATAATCATTATTATCCTCCTTGAATCATCAATAATGATTGATATCTTCTTTCCTAGAAGAGATATATCAATTATTTTAGTGATTTTGATGTTGAAATTAATGATTTCCTATCCAGAATATTATAGTCAAACATTTGATTAAACATCATAATGATCCTCTGGGATTATATGTTGTCTTCCCATGAGTTTGACTATAACAGTATGGATAAATTTAAAGTTCTAAAATTTTAACCCATTAAGGAATGATTTGTTCAGCTCTTACAGTGATATATTGTCCTTAATGAGGTGTTTGATTTTAAATTTATAAATTCTAGAACTTAAACTTTCCCTAAGAAAATTGATTTTTTTTTTCAAATCAACCTTTTTTTTAATCAAACAATAACTCCAAGTGTAAGGGTGTTGCGGATCTATGGTTTATGATTTTGATGATAGCAAACAGTCCTTATTTCTCTACGATTGCCTTATGTGCTAACATTTCAGATCCACACGATCATACTGCAATCTGGAACCAGCTCAAGATTGGGTAGACTAGGTCTGTGTCAGTTTGTAATCTCTTTCCTTTCTTGAGTCTGTTGTATTTGGTGTGGCATTTGATGATTTGTAATTTGGAAGATTTTCTATTGTGCCCTAAAAGATTTCTATTTTTGGTAACATTGTCCGGGACGATATTTATATCGTCCTGGATGATCTGACAAAAGTAGAAACCCTAATTATGGCATCCTCTTTAAAACAGCTGTCTTTATGCAAAACACATCATCCTGGACGATTTTGTATCGGCCAGGATGATCGGCTCAATTCAGCAAGAATCTTCGGCCAGATCTAGTTAGGAAATTCTTATTTTTGGATATCGGCCTGGACTATAAAATATCGTCCAGGACGATCCAGGACAATTTTTTTCAAATTTTCTCAGGCAGTTTTGGAAAGCATTTAATGGGGATTTCATCCAGGCCGATCGCAAGATCGTCCAGGCCGATCGCAAGATCGTCCAGGACAATTAGACATCGTCCAGCTTCATTTCAGGGCAATATTCAGGACGATTTTCCTCATATTTAAACTAATCGGCCAGGACGATATGCCTATCATCCTGGACGATAATGTCGGCAACTTGCATTAATGAGCTCGTTTTGAGAGCTTCTATTTAAGCTTTGGCATGGAAACTTTTGTAAGTGTCTTTGGCAGCCATTGGAGCTTCGTTCTTGTGGGGGATACTTGAAGAGAGAGCTTGAAAGGGAGAGAGGAAAGGGTGGAGTTTGAGAGGGAGAAGATCCTGTGAGGGGGAGGAACTCAAGGGAGTGTGGTGGGGGATCCACACAGTTGCTCCGGCGAACTCGCACCTTAGTACCATCGGTTTCAAGGCTTGTCTCGAGGTAAGTTCACCAAAGAAGAAGATCTCTTTGGTGTCAAAGGACCCGGCGACTCCGCCGCACCGGGGAAGGTGGAAGTAATTTTGTAAGGGCTTCTCTACCTAGCTGTGGGGGCTAAAGGAGAGACACTTGTGTTAGTGCAATACTTGGAGGGTGCCTCCAAGGAGTGGATGTAGGTCAAGGTTTGACCGAACCACTATAAATCCGGTGTGTTCTTTTCTTATTATTGCTTCCGCATTTATTTTTCTTCCGCACTTTGTTTGTGGTGATTGTGGTTAGAGTTTTATCTTTGGTTTTAGGTTTTAAAGGTTTTCCTTTTTCACTTTCAAAGGGAAACTAACCTATAGATCCTAAAGCTTATAAATGAAATGCAATCATCCCCCATAGAGGATAGATGGCCACATAAAGCCTTTAAGATTTATTAAGAGATAAAAAGGGGCCTTTAAAATCAATACAGATACCCTCCAAGTGGAATCAAGCATAATGTATAAGGTTTCTTTTTTCGGGGGGAAATCACAGAGGGGCCTATGCGTTAATTAGATAAAAATTAAAAGTCCTTAAAGGGATCTCAAGCTCACTAATGCTCAAAAGAGCTACAAAAAAGCCAAAAAAATCTACGAGTTTGAGTTCCCTACTAAGAAAAAATACGGTATACCCTAGGTACATTCTACGGTACACAAGAGCGAGGACCCAAAAATAAAAGGAAGTAAACAAAAATCAGCATCTAGAATGAGCTTCTTATCCAAAAAATTTCCATAACGAACACTTATACTAAGAAAGTTACACAAAAATAAGTGTGTCCAAGATAGAAATTCCACAAATAAAATAAAGGCTAGCAAATTGATAGATCCAGTACTTATCCACAATAGAATTAGTAAGAAGGCACCAACAAAATTAAAAAAACATTAAGTCATAGCAGCTAAGATAGATAACAGGAACCACATAAAATGCATTAGCATAGGCATAATAAAGGATTGAGATTTTAAATAATCTATTAACCATAATTTTAATATAGAAAAACTTACCAATAAGTAAAAAACAACACCAAACTAACCCCAACTAGTCAATAATGTGCCTAGAACACTTCAACCAAGTAAGGCAGCACAAATTCCTCACCATCCAAGTAAAGTAACAAAGAAAATAACCACACCATAAATTATAAGGAGAACACAAGGTGGTGAACAACAAACCCAAATAACACTCCAGAGTATAACTAGCCCCAACAAGGCACAAATAATCCAAGACCAAAGACCTAAGCCTACTCCATAAAACCAAAAAATCATAAAAAAATAGTACTTAAATGAGAGCCAACTGAGCACATAACAACAAAATAAGTGAAGAAGCAGGAAAGGGCCACCTTAACACCCCCAAAAATAGTCATGATAAGCCTATAAAAATAGAGAATTCTTGAAAATACCAAACCAAATCGAGAACCATTGCTGACACCAAAATAGAAATAGAGCAATAGCAAAAAACAACACCACGGGAAAAACTTCCTACAAACTAATAGAGAGCCAGTTCCCAGAACTAAAGAAAAATAGCCACAATGTAAGGAATACTTTTATGCCAAATCATAGAAAAAATATTAGTAATGTCATTCTTAGACCTAAAGGCATGCCAATCATCCTTTAATCTAAAACCACCATCTTTAGACTAATCACATAAAAGTAAATCATTAGAGTCAGTGTTCAGGGGGAGGTTCAAAATTTATTGATTAATAGAGTTAGGAATAACATTAGCAAGTTTCTCAAAATCCCAACAATTTTTAGTAATGAAATAATCCACCTTAATAGCCACATTGGAAGAGGAAGAGGTGTTAGTAATGGAATCAATAGAGTGAGCACCCAACCAACAATCTTTCCAAATGAAAATGTCTTCACCGAGAAGCCCCCAAGAGTGAAAAGGCTCAATAGCCCATTTAACTTTGTAGAGACTCTTCCAAACTTTAGAATAACCTTCATTAAAAAATAAGTAGTTGGATACTTACCCACAGAATACTTAGCAAATATAAAATTAGCCTAAAGGCTCACTTTAGCATAAAAGTTGTACCCCAACTTGAAGGAAAAAAACATAATCCAAATCATTCATACTCTTACACCCCAATGCACCCTCTTCCAACACACCACAACACTTATCCCAAGAGGACCAAATAATTTTAGAATTGCTACTAGCCTCTTTCTAAAAAAAAAATTAAAAAAATTTATCAATTCGATTGCAAATCACCTTAGTACGAAGAAGAGTTTGAAAAATATAAACAGGCAGAGAGCGAAGAACACTTCTGATGATAATTAATCTACCCCTAAAACTTAGAAAATTAGAATCCCAGGATAAAAGCTTGTTCTGCAGAAAATTAATTAAATCATCAAAAAGAAAAGTTTTCTTTTTACATTTAAAAAGAGGCACCTAAGATACTTAATAAACAAATGACCATGCTCAAAACCATTTAAACCTTTAATTCCCAAAATATGATCATTATGCACTTTCTTGGAGTCAATAAAGCGATAATTGTTCTTATTCAAAGAGAGGCCACTAACCAATTCAAAATGTTGAAAAAAAATCATAAGTTCATTAATCCTATTAACAGAAGCATTTATAAAAATAATAAAATCATCAGTGAAACATAAGTAAGAAATAAGAAATTCACCCAAAGATCTAAAATATAGGTTAGGGTTATAATCAAAGAGGTTGGCAAGGTCTCTTGATAAGTACTCAACAATAATAATGAAGAGGGCAAGAGAGATCAGATCACCCTATCTTAAGTCATGAGAGAATTTAAAAAAACCATTTCTTTTACCATTAACAATAATAGATAAATAAGATCCCTTAATACAGTCACTAATAAGATTCATAAAAACTCAATCAAAACCAAACAACTTCAAAATATTATAAAGAAAGTTTCAATCAATGATGTCATAAGCCTTGGCAATATCAGGTTTCAAAATTATATTGCCACCTCTCACCCTAGCATCTAGGTCTTGACAAAATTCTTGGGCCAAAGAATATTATCAATAATAGCCCGCCCCTTAACAAAACCCATTTGAAATGGTGAGATAATATTTGGCATAATAGAAGTTAATCGACTCATAAGAATTTTTAAAAGTAATTTATTAAAGAAGGTGCATAAACTAATAGGTCTAAAGACATTCTAATTACTAACATAGTTATTTTTGGGAATAAGCACAAACTTAGGAATAGAATTACTAGTAAAAAAATTCATAACAACAAATAAAGATCATTACTAATAATATGCCAGGATATTTGAAAAACTTAAAGGTGAAACCATTCGGCACAACCATAGAATCACCATTCATTCCATGAACAATATCTTTAATTTCCTCTATTGTGAATCTAATTTCAGAAAATAGAATTTTGATGTTAGCAAACACTTCTGTTTCTCTATGACTGCCTTGTCTAATAACATTTTAGGTCCACATGATCAAACTGCAAGTTGAACCAACTCAAGATTGGGTATTAGGACTGAGTCAGTTTGTAACGTACAAAACTATATCTCTTACCTTTTCTTGAGTCCATTATAATATTATGGGTCATGATGCTAAGTAACCTTACACACACACACTTGGGGGAAATTATTTTCACTATTTTAGAGTTTTTTGTTTTTGCTCAAATCATCTGAGATGATCTAAAAATTGGCCTGGATGATTAGTTAAAAATATAAACCCTAATTATGGCATCCTAGTTAAGGCAACCATCATTAAGTGCATCATCCTGGATGATAGGCTCAAATAAAAAAGAATTAGCTGCTAGATCTATTTAGGTAGCTTTTATTTTTGGACACCATCTTGGACGTTGTAGTATAATTATGCATAAATTAAAATGGTAATTAAGAAAGGCAATTAAGGTTTCATTTCTCGATCATATCATCTTGGACGATCATAGGATTGACCGGGAATATTAGTTCAAAAACCTTAGTTGTTCCTGGATGATCAAACATCGGCCTGCTTCTACTTAAGGCGATACTTTGGATGATATGTACTGAATTGAACTAATTGTCCGGGATGATCATGAGATCAGCTTGGATGATCAAGTTATTTTTACATCATCCAAACATCTATTCAAGGTGATATTCTGGATGATATTCAACAATTTGTACTAATCATACACGGTGATATACTATCATCCTGGATGATATGAACAAAAACCTTCTAATCATTCCAAATCATCATGGCTGATTGAAAAAAATTTGTACTCATTATACTAGATGATATTTAGATCATCCTAGATGATAAAGTCAGTTTGTTGCAATAAAAAGCTATTATGAAGCTCTTCTATATAAGACCTCTTATTCTATCCAAGAGAGTATCTTTTGGTACTGTTTCGACCTGAGAGAGCCAAGTGGAAAGGGAGAGCAAGGGAGAGAGAGAGAGAGGATCTTGTGAGGGGTAGTTTGTGAGGGATTTAATAAAGGTTACTCCAATTAAGGATCCATCGTCATCTTCTTTAATCTTCATCCCTAATTCCTTGAGGATCTTAAAGAGGACTAATTCAACATCTGATTGAGGATCTCTACCTACTTTAAGAGGAAGCAAAAGGAGTTGGGTACTCATCCTGCTTCTGGTGGAAGCAAAAGATGTTGGGTTCTCTGTCTCACCGTGATTGGTGGAAAGGAGAATTGTAAAGGCTTCTCTGCCTTACTGTGGGGGGAAAATGAGAGATACTGTGTTTAGTACAATACTTGGAGGAGAGGCTTCGAGGAGAGTACGTAGGTCAAGTTGAACGAACCACTATATATTTCTGTATTCTATACTATTGTTTCTGCATTTCTGCACTTTGATTTCATTGTGGTGAACTTTGGTTTAAGTTTTCTCATTTACTTAAAAGATTTTTTAAAATACCAATTCACCCCCCCTCCCCCTTGTGGTTAGCCTTGGGACTAGTTCATTAGGGATTAGCATCCCTGTTAAACTTTCAAGTGGTATCATACCACATTCAAGTGGTATCATACCACATTCAAGTGGTATCAGAGCACATTCAAGTGGTATCAGAACGGGATTCATAAAATTTAGTTTTTGAAAACTTTTGTAATTGTAATACTGTGAAAGGATGTTCTATTACACGACCACCTTTGTTTGATAATATTCCTATTAATTTTTGAAAAACTCATATGTCTAAAATTTTATAATTGCTTGACTACCGTATGTGGATGCTTGTTAAAGAAGGTTATTCACCTCTATCACATGAAATTAATGGTATTAAAACTGAACTTACTTTTACTGAATGGACTTATGATGAATGGGATTCAGTACAACTTAATGCAAAATGCTTGAACTATTTTTTCTGTGCTTTAAAGTTGGAAGATTATATGCATGTTTCAACTTATGCTACTGGTAATGAAATTTGGGATAGATTGTCTATTACTTATGAAGGAACCAATGAAGTTACATAATCTAGGTTGAATATTTTGTTGCATGACTACAAACATTTTTGTATAAAACCTACTGAATCAATTTCTGACATGTATTCTAGGTTTACTCAAATTGTCACCTTATCGCATGCTTTAGGAAGAGAGTAAACTAACTATGAAAGTATCAATAAGATTTTGAGATGCTTGCTTTCTTTTTTTATGCTAAGATTATTGCAATTACTGAATCTAACGATTTGAATACTTATTGTATTGATAACTTACTTAGACCACTCATTGCTTATGAGCAAGGAGTGAACCAAAGATAACTTGATGCAGGTGAGCAAAAAAAGAAGAAAACTGTGGCACTAAAGGCTAATGACATGGATACAAATTCTTTCATTTCTGAAAGCAATGATGTTACCTTCATAACTAAGCAATTCAAAAGCTTTCTAAGAAAGAATAGTAAGTATCATCAGAAGTGGAAAAAAGGTAAGGATAGCAAAAACATTAAAAGTTCCTCTAATGTTATTTGTCTTGAATGCAGGAAGCTTGGACATTTCAAAGCTGATTGTCCTACACTTAAGGATCACCCAAGCAAGGAGAAGGGTGAAGAGAAACCCAAGTTTGGAAAAGATAAGGATAAGAAGCGATTCCAAAAGGCTTTTTGGGCAGATTCTATATCTAACGCATCTGAGACTGAAGC
Source organism: Dendrobium nobile (assembly GCA_022539455.1). Taxonomy (NCBI): domain Eukaryota; kingdom Viridiplantae; phylum Streptophyta; class Magnoliopsida; order Asparagales; family Orchidaceae; genus Dendrobium; species Dendrobium nobile. Next base: position 36,578,310 of record CM039735.1, read on the forward strand.
TAAAGAGGAGAAAATAAACTTGTGCTTAATGGGTGATCATCTTGGTCAGTCTGGTTAAGAAGAGGTATGTGAACCAACCTATGATTAATTACTTGAAGTTTGTGAGAACATTCATGCATCATATGGGAAATTTAGGAAAATTCATGCTAGTCTGAAATTGGAACTTTCAAATTTAAAAAAAGTGTATAAAATTTTAAGTAAAGATTACACTCAACTTGATAGAAATCACATGTCATTACTTGATGAGTTTGATGAATTAAATAAAAAATATTCTGAATTGATTGTGGAGTATGATTCTTTGAAAGCATCCTACACCTCATTAGAATCTAATTTTAAAAACTCATAAGTAGCACTATTTGAATGTTGATAATGCTACTTTAGAAAGTGCTAACTTGAGGTTTAAAGAAAAATCGAATGCACTTGGGAGAAATTGGAATACATCCACACTTGATCTAAAGCCAAAACTTAGGAAGAGGCATTATAACCCAAACAGATTAGTAAATCCTTTTTCTGGAGTTACATCTTTTTTATGTGGCATGCCAGGACATATTTCACACACTTGCACTATTCACTATAATATAAATTAGGTGTGGAGACCCAAACTGTATGATCCACAATATAATACACATGCATTGCATTCTTCTTTTCATAAGAAGGGACCCAAACCTATTTGGGTTCTTAAATCTGACATTTGATAATTTTGTAGGCATGCTCTCACCAAAGACCTCGTGAGAGCATGTGGTACTTGGACAGCGGAGAATTGCGATTCTTAATTTCATAAACTTGTTGTTTAATAAATTCTAATTTGCATGTTTACTACTCTATTAATTATTGTTATTTTATATTCTTTATATTCTAATTTTGAGTTTCTTTTTATTTCTACTATTATTTTATTATTATTTTATCTCTGTTATTTTTCTTTTTGTTTATTAATTTTTGTTCTTTTTGGTCATAGTTGAAATGATATTTTATGCATTTTTTTTTGATAATTTATTATCAATATTTTGACATCTCTAAATCAGTTTAAGGGAGAAACACCTTTGATTGTTTCTCTCCCTCTAACCTCTTTTAGTGGTGTAATTTTCTTTTCAAAATCAAAGTCTATATCAAATTAACATTTAGATTTTGTAATTGAAATCTTTTCTATCTTGCTATAATAATCTATCTTATATATATAATGTTCAAAGTCTTTATATTACTTTTAAATTCTTTGAAATCTTATTATTTCATTTATAATATTAAATTGATTCTATTTTGTGGTTTATTCTCTCTTTTTTAAAAAGAGCGAGTTTTTTTTTCTCTAATATCTGAAAGATATACTCATAACTGAGAGTTTTAAAGAGTTTTGAAAAGTGGTATAGCTTACAAAAAATGACAAGGGCATAAAATTAGCCCCAAAAAGAAAAGAATAGTGAAAAGATGCACAATAATTATCAAAAAAATGAAAGATACACAAAGTATATCAAAGATTAAAAGATGTATAAAGTGCGCTAATCAATTGACAAGAGACATAAAATGATCCCACAAAAAGCAAGCTTCCCTCTCTTTCAAACATTTAAATCTTAGAAGAATTCATGTGTCACTTAATATTTTCAAAGGCTTGATTTCAAATTTCTTAATTGTGACAAATTACTTTGGTATATTATTCCATAAGATATTTTCTTTCTAAAACCATGTTTTGAATGGATCTCTTTTTCTTATCCAAGTGGTTTATTCTGAGTTAGGTCTTTTGTTTTCAAAAGATGACTTTTCCCTGAGAGAAGTCAGAGCTAGGGTCAACAGGATTGAATATTCTACCTTTTTCGGATCTCAATGATATAAACTCATTGATCTTACAAGTCTTAAAATTCAATCACTTGGAAAATTTATCATTTGTGTGCCTTGATTATTTACAAAAAATAAAAAAATAAAATTAAATAAAAATAATAAAAAATTTCTTATTTTTGTTTCTTTTTGTCTCTTCTTTTTTATTTTTTTTATATTTTAATTTTATATTTTTCTATTATTTTTGTGTTTTTTTGGTCCTTCTCTGATTGTCTACATCCACCTCTTAAATTTCATTTTTTGGTCCCATCATCCTAGATGATTTTTCTATCATCCTTGATGATGCACTCAATCCACTCCTAATCTTTCATCTAACGACTGATATGTTTTCTCTATTTATCATCGTCCTGGATGAAACTTTATCATTCTGGATGATCTGATTGTATCCTGTTTTGCTTATTATGATTGACTCAAATAATCCTCTTCGGCCTGGACGATGTTTTTAAATCTTTGCTCAATTATTGGTAATTGATCTGTACGATCCACATATTTGTCCTGAACGATACACATGGAAATATATTTAAACCTTTTAAATTCGGCCAGTACGATCAATTATTGATGATCATCAAGGACGATCCACCTGATCATCTTGGATGATACACATGATAATGCTTTAAACATTTTAAATTCAATCATTATGATCCATTATTATGCATCGTCCTGGATGATCCACCTAATCGGCAAGGATGATCTTCTTTTTTAATGGTCATCCAGCTTGACTCCTCATGATGATCGCTTATGTTTATCATCCTGGACGATATCTAATCATCCTGGATGACTTTATTTCCTTTTTGACCAATCGTCCCGGATGCAATTATTGCACCCGATCGTCCTAGACGATTAGATTATTTCTTTAAAAATTGAGACTCTCACATGATTTTTTTCTCACCCAAGCCTTCTACCTTCATACTTACTCCTAGTTTCTATCTTGTTAATCATGGCTTGAGGCAAAAGGTCTTGCATGCCTTCTAGAAGCTCCTTGAGGGAAAATTTGAACCCTCAATTCACTTAGGCGGACAATCAAGTCGCCTATCAGAGGTACAAGATGGTCGAGATCACTGTATCCCGAACTATCAACCCTCACATCCTTTCCTATCCTATTCTTGATTTATTTGCTCACACTACTCTCACTTTTCTCCTTACTCTTACCATCCCATTTAATTTAGAATTACTATTTGAATTTTTTGCTAGCCTTCGTTTTAATTCCTCTTTTATTGCTCTTCAATCTTATGTGAATAGATGACCTATCAAAATCACTTATCAAGACTATTAAGAGCTCCTGCAACTATCCACCATAGGAGATAAACTCCACATCCTATGTCAAGATCCCGACTATAATTGGGCTCCAGCTAATCACTTTTTGAGGAACACCAATACTTTTTATCATGTTGGAGAGTCTAGCAGCTTACTTAAAGAAGCTAGGATAATCCAACATGTCCTTCGTACCTTAATTCTTCCAAAAGCTAGTGGTGGTATTCATATCACTCTTCTCATTTTGATCACCACTTTCTACATCATGGCTCATCATAAATGTAATGTCTCTGATCTGATTTTTTGATACATTAAGCACCTAACAAGCATTAGAGATCCAGGACATAGAAGGAAGCCCAATCTTGCCCTAGGACATATCATTTCTTATGTCCTGGAATCCAAATACAACCTCCAATATCCTGCTCCACCAAACTTTCAACCTGCCTTCTACTCAAACAACTCCTTCCATGTTCTTCATAGTACTCATCTCCACCAGAGGCATGAGGAAGCTGAGGGAGCTGAGGAGGAGGCAGATCCTTCAACTATTCTTGCCCTGCTCTGCTTTGCCATGACTCATAGTTGGATCAGCTGGTATAGCAGTTCGACCAGTAAGAGACTCGCTTTAAGTCATATGTTGCTACACAGGAGTAGTAACATGCTGAGGATATTCCTCTCTTTAACTTTTATGTGGCTTACCAACAGCGCCTGCATGACCAGGACATGGCCTAGTTTGGAGAACAATTTGCCACTTTTTCCAGTATCTTTTAGCCACCACCACCACCACCTCTTTTGGATGATCTGGGGCCATCATTCTTTTAGTTTGTTTTCATGTTGTTGTTTCTTTTTTCTTGTATAGTTTGAGACTGTTTTATAGTCTCTGCTTTATTTCTTTTGTAGTTTCCCTCCTCCTTTTTGTGATGTCAAAAGGGGGAGTAGTTATAATGTTTATTCTATTGTGTTTTATGTTGGATGGTTTAATTGTATTTTTTCCTTCACACTATTTCCATTAAACTACTTTGAACTACTTTAATTATTTTTGTGTTTTCCATCATAAAAAAGGCGAGATTGTTATGAATTTGATTTCAGGAAATAGAATTTTGATGATAGCAAACACTTGTTTCTCTACAACTACCTTACCTACTAAAATTTCAGGTTTACAAGATCAAACTGCGAGTTGAACCAGCTCAATATTGGGTAGATTAAGACTGAGTCAGTTTATAATGTATGAAACTATATCTTTTACCTTTTCTTGAGTCCATTGTAATATTGTGGATCCTGATGCTAAGTAACATTGCACACAAACTTGAGAGAAATTTTTAGACTATTTTAGAGTTTTTTGTTTTTGCTCACATCATCCAAGACGATACGAAATCAGCCTGGATGATCAGTTAAAAATAAAAATCCTAATTAGGGCATCCTTATTAAGGCAGCCATCATTAAACACATTGTCCTTGAAAATATTCATATTGGCCAGGATGATAGGCTCAAATTAGAATGAATCAGCCTCCAGATCTATTTTTGTAGCTTTTATTTTTGGACATCATCCTGGATGATGCAGTATAATTATGCCTAAATTAATATGGTATTTAACGAAAGAAATTAAGGTTTGATTGCCATTCATATCATCCTAGATGATCATAAGATTGGTTAGGATGATCAGTTCAAAAACCTTAGTTCCTTGGGTGTTCTAGAGAGGTCTACTTTAACATCTGATCGAGGTTCTCTGTCTACTTTAGGAAGAAGCAAAAGGTGTTGGGTTCTCTACCTTCTTTTGGAGGAAGCAAAAGGAGTTGGGTTTTCTGCCTCAATGGGATTAGTGGAAAGGATGTTTATAAAGGCTTCTCTGCCTTGTTGTGGGGGCAAAAGGAGAGACACTGTGTTTAGTGCGATACTCAGAGGGGAGGCTCCATGGAGTGGACGTATGTCAAGTTGACTGAATCACTATAAATATATGTGTTCTTTATTACTACTTCTGCATTTCTACACTTTGATTTCTTTGTGGTGAACTTTGGTTTAAGTTTGTGCTTTTGCTTAAAGATTTTTTAAAATACCAATTCCCCCCCCCCCCCCCCCCCCCCCCCCTCTTGGATAACCTTGGGACTAGTTCATTAGGGCTTAACATCCCTATCAAACTTTTAAGTGGTATCTGACCACTTTAAAGTGGTATCAGACCACTTTCATCCTCTAAGGAAGGGGTTTAAGAAAGAAACTTTTTATCATCTTAAGATATAAGATTAGAGATAATATAAGGGTTATCAATATTACCAAGATTAAAATCCTTAATAAGATGCTTTTGAAAATGCTGAATCACCAAATTAGTAATTTTCAAACCATCCTCAATAATAGAGCCATTATTATGATTAATTTTATTATAAGGTTAATATATTATTAAAGTTTTATTTAGGGTTATTAAGATTTGTACAACCATTCCTTCCATAAGTGGAGGCTAGTATGGTGCTTGAACCATTAATTAGTTAATAAAATTTATTAAAATCTCTTACTGAAATATATTTGTGCCCTTCTAAAAGGAATTATGCACCATAAAGGGATTATTGGTTGATTTATGATGTATTAAGTGAAAGTTTGTTAGGGATGTTAGGCCCTATGAACTGGCCCAAAGCTAATTAAGAGAGAGGTGAATTTGTAAAAAATATCTTTCAATCAAAACACAAATCAAAACCAATATCATCACAAAGAAAAACCAAATACGAAAATTAAATGCGAAAGTAATAAAGGCAAGAACACACCAGATTTATAGTGGTTAGGTCTAACCTTGAACAAGAGTTGTCCGATGTCCAATCTTCCAACGTATCGGCCCGGACGATCCTGAGATTGTCCAGGATGATTTGATCATCCAATCAAGTCATAATTGCTTTCCTTTAAATGCTAGATTAATTTTAGAAAAAATGTCCTGGATCATCCTGGATGATATTTTATTATCCTGGACGATCCCCTGGATGATGTCCAAAAATAAGTAATTCCTGAATAGATCTAGTGGCAGATTCTTTCTATTTTGAGCCTTTCATCCTGGCTGATATAAAATCGTCCAGGATGATGTTTTTGTATAATGCGGCTTCTTTATGAGGATGCCCTAATCAGGGTTTCTGCTTTTAAACCGATCATCCAAGATGATATAAATATCATCCCGGACGATGTTACCAAAAACAACAAACATTAGGGAACAGTCAGAGAATCTTCCAAGTTACAAAGCATCAGGAGCCACACCACATAAAACAGACTTAAGAAAGGAAAAGGGTTACAAATTGACTCAGACCTACTCTACCTAATCTTGAGATGGTTCCAAATTACAATCTGATCTTGTGGACCTGCAATGTTAGTAAATAAGGCAATCGTAGAGAAATAAGACTTTTTGCAATAAGAGTGTTTGCTATCATCAAAATCATAATCCGTAAAAATAGATCCGCAACAATCTCCCCCTTTTTAATGATGTCAAACATTATAATTTTGAATTTGCAAAGATGAAAATATTTTCTTCTAATCTCCCCCTTACTAGAATAAAACTTTAAAAATAAGGGAGATAAAAAAAAATTTTGAAAGAAAAAAAAAAGGAAAAAGGACACAAGTTCAATAGTATGTTCTCCCCCTTTGACATTATCAAAAAGAGAAGGGGCACTAAAAATAAAACAAAATGATTAAAAGACAAAAATGATCCCTGATCTAGTGAACAAAACAAATATTCTTAAAATGAGAAATTTACCTCTTGGTTTTAATTAAAAACTTAGCAGAATTATATTGACAACACATAGCCTAGAAAAGGTTAAAAATTCAGAATTTGATAATCCAAACTCTAGTTCTTCTAAAAAGGCTCAAAAACTTTTTAATTCAATATCTAAATCATGCAATAAACTAGAGAAAAAAATAGTCATTTTTCAAAACTCCTTCCATAAAATATATCTAATAGAAGATTAATGCACAAATTGTTGAATCAGGAATCAAGATTTTCAAACTCAAGTATCGAAAATATCAAGGGTTTTCTTAAGCTTTAAGAAGTACAAGAATGGTAAGCATTAAATTTTTTGGGCTCATTTTATACCTCTTAACAATTGGTTGGCGCACTGCGCATCTTTTGATTTTTGATACACTTTCTATATTCCTTTTTTTTTTCAATTTGGAGTCTTTACGCATCTTTTATTTTTGGCATCATTGGCAAATTTTTTTTAATATGCTACCTTTCTGAAACCTTAAAAACAAAATTAAACCCATCCTATTAACAAAGAGAATTCTTAATTAAGAAAATTATGAGTTGGATTCAATAACTTGCAAAAGATCTCTATGCGATAAATAAAATGTAGGGAGAAAAAATTTTAGTTTCAAAAGCTAATTTAAAATATGAAAAATATTTTAAATAAAAAGTAGAATATCTTCTTTTAGGAAACAGAGATTGAGAGTAAAAAAAATGAGTTTCCTTCCTTTGACTGTTTTAAAGAAGTCAATCATAACTTACCAAAGATTTCAAGAAAAAATAGGAAGTAGATTTTTCATTTTTAGAAAAGTGAATGTGTGTGTTGATCAGAGAAAAAAAATTCCATGAAACAAGAAAAAAAATTCAAAAAATAAACAAAAACAAAAACACAAAATAAAACTGAAAATAAAATAAACAAAAACACTGAAAATAACAAAAAACAAAACTCAACACAAAAACACAAACAAGGCTTTTAACCATTATCTTTCTCCTGGTCCGATGCTTTAGAAACTAGGTCTGCCCAAGAGATTTTTTGCTTTTCACTATTTCCCCAGTTTAAAATTTGCTTCGCTTTACCCTTTTCTTTTGCTGGAAGAATTCTTAAATTAGGGCACAAATTTTTCATAAGACCAGGCTTCCTACAACGAAAGAAAATAACGTCAGAAGAAATATTAACATCCTTATAATTTTTATTTTTATTCCACTTTGTTGATGCTTATGCTATGGTGAGCTTTTTGATTTGCTTGACAAGTCATTGTATTTGTCACCAACTAAGCTATCCTTTTTTGTATCTTCAGCTTTTAGAACAATCATTTCACCTGCATTCAAAAATCTGTAACCCAAACCTTGTTCATAGGCAATGAGTGAGACAATCAAATTATCAATAGAATATTCATTCAAATCTTTTGATTCACAAATAACAATTACTTTAGCATCAAACTTATCCAGTAGACAATGAAGAATTTTGTTAACTTTTTCAAAATTTGAAAATTCTTTTCCTAAAGCATGCAATGATGTTACAATTTGAATAAATTTAGTATACATGTCTAAGATCGTCTCATAGGGTTTCATGGAAAATAGTTCAAAATCATGCATTAACATATTCAACTCAGATTGCTTGATTTTAATAGTGCCTTTGTATATGGTGTGTAGTTTATCCCAAACTTCCTTACCAGTCGTGCACGTAGATACAAACATAAAATCTTCAAAATTTAAAGCACAAAAAAAGCAATTTAATGATTTTGCATTCAATTGAGCATTGAGTTGTTCTTCCCAGTTCCATTGATTAAAAGGAATATCAATTTTAAATCCATCTATAACACATGACGGTGAAGAATAACCAGTTAAAATCATATGTCACATGCGAAAATCAATCGATTGCAAGAAAGTAGACATTCGAGTTTTCCAAAAATCAAATGAGATATTTTCAAATAAAGGAGGTCTGGTGATTGAATAACCTTCCGCAATATTACGATTCCCAAAGTTAGCCATGGATAAAAAATTCAAATGCTTTTAAAAACTTATTTTATGAAACCCGCTCTGATACCACTTGAGAGTTTGTTAGGGATGTTAGTCCCTATGAACTGGCCCAAAGCTAATTAAGAGAGAGGTGAATTGGTAAAAAATATCTTTCAATCAAAACACAAATCAAAACCAATATCATCAAAAAGAAAACCAAATGCAGAAATTAAATTAGGAAGTAATAAAGAAAAGAACACACTAGATTTATAGTGGTTCGGTCAAACCTTGACCTACGTCCACTCCTTGGAAGCACCCTCCAAGTATTGCACTAAACTAAGTGTTTCTCATTTTGATCCCAAAACTAGGCGGAGAAGCCCTTACAAAATCACTTCCACCTTCCTCGGTGCAGCGGAGTCGCCGGGTTCTTTGACACCAAAGAGATATTCTTCTTTGGTGAACTTCCCTCAAGACAAGCCTTGAATCCGACGGTATTAAGGTGCAAGCCTGCCGGAGCAACCATGTGGAATCCCCCTCCACACACCCTTGAGTCCCCCCTCACAGGATCTTCTCCCTCTCTCAGACTTCACCTGTTCCTCACTCCTTTTCAAGCTCTCTCTTCAAGTTTCTCCCAAAAGAATGAAGCTACAATGGCTACCAAAGACACTTATCAAGTTTCATGTCATAGCTTAAATAGAAGATCTCAAAATGAGCTCATTAATGCAAGTTGTCGACTTTTTCATCCAGGATGATATAAATATCATCTTGTACGATCAGTGCAGTTTAAGCCCAATAAGTTGGGACGATCTGAGACAATCAGAAGATATTTGTTCTTATCGTCCAGGATGATGATATATCGTCCGGGACGATCAGTACAAATCATGGAATATCGTCCTGAACATCGCCCTGAAAAAGAGCTTTCCAATGTCCAATCGTCCAGCATATCGGCCCGGAAGATCCTGAGATTGTCCAGGATGATTTGATCGTCCAATTAAGTCATAATTGCTTTTCTTAAATGCCAGATTAATTTTGAAAAAATGTCCTGGATCGTCCTGGACGATATTTTATAGTCCTGGACGATCCCGTGGATGATGTCCAAAAATAAGTAATTCCAAAATAGATCTGGTGGTAGATTCTTTCTATTTTGAGCCTATCATCCTGGCCGATACAAAATCGTCCAGGAGGTTGTTTTTGCATAATGACGGCTGCTTTAATGACGATGCCCTAATCAGGGTTTCTGCTTTTGAACTGATCTTCCAGGATGATATAAATATCGTCCCGAACAATGTTACCAAAAACAACAAACATTAGGGAACAGTCAAAGAATCTTCCAAGTTATGAAGCATTAAGAGCCACACCACATACAATAGACTCAAAAAAGAAAAGGGTTACAAATTGACTCAGACCTAGTCTACCTAATCTTGAGATGGTTCCAAATTACAGTCTGATCTTGTGGACCTGCAATGTCAGTAAATAAGACAGTTGTAGAGAAATAAGAGTATTTGCAATAATAGTGTTTGCTATCATCAAAATCATAATCCATGAAAACAGATCCGCAACATTAAGGGCCTCGATACTTAATGCTTAATTTCCTTTTTATGAAAGCAAGCAATGAGCATGAAAGGCCTTTAATATTTAATTAATATTAATTATCTAATTTATTTGATTAAAAATAAATTATAAAATTAATTTTCTTATGTTTTAAGTTTTTGTTGAATATTTCTAATTTTTATTTAATTATTTAGATTTTTTAATGAATTACTTATTTTTTAAAAATTTTAATCAAGCATTAATTAATTATTAAATAATTAAAATTAAATTTTATTTAATAAATTTTTATAATTTAATTATTAATCACTAAATTAATTTTTATTTTTTATGTTAGTTTGATTTAAATTTATTACAATTATTTAATTATATATGAGATTATTTCTTTAATGAATTATTTAAGGGATTTAATTGTTAACATAAGAGGGTTTATTTAGTTTTGATATTAATTCTTCTCTTTTTTTTTTTTGGGGGGGGGGGGGGGGGTGGGGTGGGGTGGGGGACCAACAGTGCGGCCTACACGTTAATCAAAATGAAAAGATTATAAGGTCCGTAAAAGGGAACTTTAGCTCTCTAATGCTCAATATAGATATAAAATAAGTCCAAAAAAATCAAACGAGCTAATGGTCCCCTAGACTATAAGTTACAAAATCACTTAGTAACATTTTGTGGTTGTAAGAAGACAGAACCCAAAAAAGATAGAAGAAAAAAGAATCAATTAGCATAATCTTTCTACAAAAAATTGACATATCCACCATAAAGAAAACCTTCCCCTTAACCTTTAATAGAGAACAAAAATAGGAGGAAAATAAACATGGAAAACAAAAGAGATAACACAAAGGGTAGAAATTAGTTAAAAGAAGATTCCCATAATAATTATCTAAAAAGGATGCAGAGATACTCCCTTCAGCAGTAATGATTAATAACCTAGAAATCCTCAGCAAACAGCTGATACAAAGCACTGCAATCCAACATCAACAAGAAAATAAATTATAGTTAACAAAGGTAAACCCATGAAGCATTAAAGGATATCCAAAACCCATCAAACAACCCTAGAAAGCCAAAAAAGCATACGACAACATGGCAGAGAGCAGCTGGTAAACCTAAGAATCAACCCCAAAATTATTACACCAAAACCAATCCTATCAAAACAACCCGAGAAGTAGCATAACAAGCCCAAAGTCAAAGGAGCAAACTAGATAGAAAATAATCCAGCTCCAAAAACCAGGAAAATAAACGCAAAAATCCAGGAACTGATTGAGTGAACCCACCAAAAATTTTGGGCCAAAAGAGCTCAGGAAGATAAGCCTACAGTAATCATCATGATGAAAACCTAAATGCCACTCAATTCTAAACTCATATTTGTTTGAGCATAAAGAAATGCAACTGAATTGAGTAAATTTAGCAATTGTAGATAATTAGCCTTCGCCACCAAAAGGGCAGTAGAAATATACTTCCATATCCCATAAACTAGCCAGCAAAGATAAGGAGAAAGATAATAACAATCGATATTAAATAGCAAGAAGTCAAACCAAAGGGGCCAACCTAAAGCCCAACCTATAAAAAACCATAGAAATCCATCAACCCCCATGAATACAACCAGCTCGGCTAACCAAACCAGCACCCCCTAAACAGTAACAAAAGTGGCCAACCAGAAAAGAGGCTCGTAAGAATAGAATAGGAACAAGAGTGGTTTAAATCAGAGTAATAATAATTCCAATCACGGATCATGCCTGAAGTTATAAAACACTAGACAGGGCAGAACATAAAACACTTCTAAATACAAAATCTATATAATAAAGAACCAAGAAAAATCATAACCACACACATCATGAATCTAAACAAGCAGAATAAAGCCAGGGAACAATAGAACCAAATGGCAACTAAATTCTAAAATACCCATTTTATCCAAGAGAATCCTACCTTTCAGTAAATTATGTAAATTGGTAACTATGAAGTCAAAAAGATCATTCAAATTGCAATCCAAATTCGCAAGAAAATCAGCACTTGAGTTACCTTCCCTATAGAGATGAGTAATAGTAAATTTAATAAAAATAAAGAGCCAATTAATTTTGCATATAAGGTAAAAAAGATCCATATTGCAAATACTATCTATGTGCTTCATAAGACAATGTATACTAGAAGTAGCATCCACCTCAATCCAAATATTTGTAATACCAAACGAAATACATAATTTAAGACAATTAAAACTAGCAGCGAGCTGAACCAACATCATCCAACACATCTTAATCGAGCACTTCTTCAATGGGGTGGCAAAGGCCATAACCATGTTACCCTATGCTTCCCTAATAATACCACCACACCCATAAGAGCTATTCTTCACCGACTCATAAACATTTAATTTATAAATATTGTAGGGAGGTTTGATCCTCTAAACCAGTTTAGATTCCTCCAAAGTAATTCTATAGTGTACAAATATACCAAAATTATGAGCCATGAAAAAGTTATTTTTAAAATTTTTGGAAGTCAAAAGGTTGATAGATTTATCTTTAATGTTCCCAATAATGTAGTGAGAGTCTATCTAACAACTTTAAAAAATGAATTATTTCTAGCAAGCCATAAAAACCACAATATTAAAGAAGGAATGACCTTATGAATATTCCCTTTAGAGTTAATAAACCAGGAATCAATCAAAGTGTTAATAAAAATATGAGAGCTAAACTGATTTAACTTGAAGATATCATCGAAGTAAGACCAAATATTATTAGCTGTCAGACCAGAAATAAAGACATGATACTTATTTTCATCATGAAAGTAGCATTGACACTTGGAGGTAATAATAAAACCTCTCTTTCTCAAATTATCATCAGTAAAGATATAATTATGCATGATTCTCCAAACAAAATACAAACAGTCATATGATTACTCTTATGCCAAATCATGTAGTAAATTTTTTGAACACCAAGCTTCTCCATAAACTCATGCCAAGCATCATTTAAGGTAAACATACCATTGTAAGATAAATTATATAATAATAAATCTCTAGTATCAATATTAATAGCCAGATTCAAAATTCTAACAATAACCGTTTCATGAATGATATCAACCAGTTTATTATAATCCAACCTATTATCAGTAATAAAAGCATCTACTTTAGTAGCGGCTATAGAGGAAGAGTAAATAAAAGACTCAATGGACTGACCATCATACCACTAATCTTGCTAAAAAAAGAGGTTACCTTTACCCAGACCCCATTTGACATGAGGTTCAACACTCCACTTAATATTACACAGCCTTTTCCACACCTTCGAGTCACAATTAATATAATAGCACGTAGAAGGATGCTTACCATCACAATATTTCTATATCATGAACTTCGCCCATATAGAAAGTTTGGAACATAAATTAAACCATAATTTATAAAAAAACATAAGATAAATCCCACATATTCTTACAACCCAAGGCCCCTTCTTAAAGTAAACCATAATAGTTGTTCCAAGAGGACCAAATAATTTTAGAATTCACATTGGAACCTAGCCAAAAGAACTTATTAATTAATTTCTCAATCCTATTACAAATAGCATAGGTAGGTTGCAAAATTTGAAAAATATACACATGTAAAGAGCACAAAATACTTTCAATAAGAGTAAGTCTACCACCAAAGCTATGGAAATTAGAAATCCAAGAAAAAAGCTTTTTATGCATGTTTGAAATAAGATCATCAAAAAGAAAAGTCATTTTCATATCCTTGTAAAGAGGAACCCCAAGATACTTCATAGGTAAAGAGCCTTCGAAGAAAATAGTACAATTCTTAATGACAAACATCCGATCATGAGAAACCCTGTTATAAATAATAAAATACCACTGTGCCCTAGGCGTATCGGTCGGGCATACATCGACAAATAACATTTTTTGATCCACTACGATCCACTGAAATTAGGATGCGTTAAAATCACCCCTCCCCCGGCATCTACATAAATATAATTTAAGATCATAAGACTACAAGTGCGACCATACAAGCACCAGTGCACCGGATCCCATCAGAAGTCTGTAGTTAAGCATGCTTATGCGAGAGTAGTACTGGGATAGGTGACCTCTTGGAAATTCCTCGTGTTGCACCTTTTTTTTAACCATTCCTCTCTCTCTCTTTTTTTGGAAACTCTTCGCCACGGTGCACGAACCACTATAAGTGTTTGCCCACCGTAACCCGAGCAAAGAAATCCACATCATGGGACCCGCGAAGGCGACCGGTTGGTCCCGTAATTCAACCGCACGGGATTCGCAACAACTTAACACCTAGGAGTCTGTTTGAGAATTATGACCCCATTCTGAAAAGCTATTTCTTAGACGGAGTGAGCGCCGATGTGCCACAAGCGCATCGGCCGGGCAAGCACCGACGAATAATGCATTTTTTGATCCCCTACGGTCCAACAAAATGATGCGCCAAAATCACCTCCCCCGGCGTCTATAATTTTAGACCTGTGCAACCATACAAGCAACAGTGCATCGGATCCCAATAGAACTCTGTAGTTAAGTGTGCTTGGGCGAGAGTAGTACTGGGATGGGTGACCTCCTGGGAATTCCTCATGTTGCACCTTTTTTTTAACCATCCCTCTCTCTTTTTTTTTTTTTTGAAAGCTCTTCACCACTATCCACAAACCACAAGCAGTGTTGTCTCGCATGAGGTGCAACATAATCACCTCTCCTCCGGCATCTGCATAACAATAATTTGAGACCATAAGACTACAGGTGCGATCATACCAGCACTAGTGCACCGGATCCCATCAGAACTTTGCAGCTAAGCTTGCTTCGATGAGAGTAGTACTGGGATGGGTGACATCATGGGAAGCCCTCGTGTTGTACCCTTTTTTAACCATCCCTCTCTCTCTCTCTCTCTCTCTCTCTCTCTCTCTCTCTCTCTCTCTCTCTCTCTCTTCGAAAGCTCTTCTCCATGACCCACAAACCACTAGAAGTGCTAGCTCGCCATGACCCGAGTGAAGAATTTTCTGCATTCCTGGATCCCATATTGCAACTGCATTGAAATAAAAACAATTTTCCGTACAGGAGTCCATTTTAGTATTATGAGCCCATTCTAAAAATCTTTTCCCGAGATGGAGTGAACACCGAATTTCAATAGGCACATCGACTAGGCCTGCAGGATGAATAACGCATTTTTAATTCGTATGATCCACCATAATGAGGAAGCACCAAAATCAACTCTCCCCCGAAATCTACATAACTATAATTTGAGACCATAGGATAATCGGTGTGACCACACCAACAAAAGTTCTCCGGATCCCATCAGAAATCCGCAGCTAAGTGTGCTTGGGCGAGAGTAGTACTGAGATGGGTGACCTCCTAGGAAGTCCTTGTGTTGCATCTTCTTTTTAACATTATCTGATTTTTTTTTTTGGAAGCTCTTCGCCATGACCCACGAACCACAAGCAGTGTTGGCTCGACGTAACCCAAGAGAAGAACTTTCTGCCTTCCTGGATCTCGTGATGCGACTACACGGGAATAATAACAACTTTTTGCTCAGGAGTCCATTCAGCATTATGACCCCATTTCAAAAAGCATTTTTTGAGATGGAGTGAGTGCATATGTGCCATAAGCGCATTGGCTAGGCATGTGCTGATGAATTACATGTTTTTGATCTCCTACAGTCCATCGGAATGAGGAAGTGCCAAAATCACCTCTCCCCTGACATGTGCATAAATATAATTTGAGATCATAAGACAACGCATGTGACCATACGAGCACCAGTTCACCGGATCCCTTCAGAACTCCAAAACTAAGCATGATTGGTTTAAGTATTATTGAGATAAATGACCTCCTGGGATGTCCTCATGTTGCACCCTTTTTTTTAACCATCCATCTCTCTCTTTTTTTTTGAAGCTCTTTGCCACGGCTTATGAACCACTAGAAGTTTTGGCTCGCCGTGACTCGAGCAAAGAACTTTCTGCCCTCTTAGGTCTCGTACTGTGGCCGCATAGGAATAGTAAAAACTTTCCTCCCAGGACTCCATTTCAGCATTATGCCCCCCTTTTGGAAAGGTTTTTCTGAGATGGAGTAAGCGACGATGTGCCATAGGCACATCGGTCAGGCATGCATGGATGAATAAATTTTAGATCCCCTACAGTCCACAGGAATGAGCATGCATTGAAATCACAGATCCCATCAGAACTCCATAGTTAAGCGTGCTTGGGCCAGAGTAGTACTGGGATAGGTGACTCTCCTGGGAAGTAATCGTGTTACACCCTTTTTTTTAACCATCCCTCTCACTTGTTTTTTAGAAGATCTTTGCCACGGCCCATGAACCACTAGCAGTATTTGCTCGTTGTGGCCCGAGCGAAGAGCTTTCCACCCTCTTAGGTCCCGTGAAGCTGCCACACCGGAATAATAATAATTTTCCGTGCAGGAGTCCTTTTTAATGTTATGGGACCCCATTCCGGAAAGCTATTTCTAAGACGGAGTGAGCGCTGATGTGCAATAGGTGCATAGGCCAAGCATGCGCGGACGTATAACACATTTTTGATCCCCTATGGTTCCCTAGAATGAGGATGTACTAAAATCACCTCTCCCCCAGCGTCTGCATTAACTATAAATTGAGACCATAAGACAACGAGTGCGACCTTACCAGCACCCGTTCACCGGATCCCATCAGAAATCTGTAGCTAAGTGTGCTTGTGCGAGAGTAGTACTGAGATGGGTGACTTCCTAGGAAGTCCTCTTGTTGCACCATTTTTTTAAACAATCCCTCTCTCTTTTTTTGGAAGCTCTTCACCCCTGCCCACGAACCACTAGTAGTGTTAGCTAGCCACGGCCCGAGTGAAGAACTTTCCGACGTCTTGGGTCTCGTGAGGATGACGCATAGGAATAGCAACAACTTTCTGCCCAGAAGTCCATTTCAGTATTATGACCCCATTTTGGAAAGCTTTTTTTTAGACAAAGTGAGCGACGATTTGAAATAGTCGCATCGGCCAGGCATGCATAATTGAATAATGCATTTTTGATCCCCTATGGTCCACCCAAATGAGGATGCGCCAAAATCACCTCTCCCCTGGCTTTTGCATAACTATACTTTAAGACCATAAGATAATGGGTGCGACCATACCAGCACCAGTTCAGCGGAGCCCATCAGAAATCAGCAGCTAAGTGTGCTTGGGCAAGAGTAGTTTTGAGATGGGTGACCTTCTAGGAAGTCCTCTTGTTGCACCTTTTTTTTAACCACCCCTCTCTCTGTTTGTTTTTAAGAAGCTTCGCCACGGCTCACGAACCATTAGCATTGTTGGCTAGCCGCGACCCGAGCAAAGAACTTTCCGCCCACCTAGGTCCTGTGATGCGGCCACATGGGAATAGCAACAACTTTCTGCCCAGGAGTCTGTTTCAGCATTATGACCCCATTCTAATTAGAGATAGAGTGAGCGCTGATGTGCTATAGGAGCATAGGCCAGGCATAGGTGGATGAATAATGCATTTTGATCCTCTACGATCCATAAGAATGAGGATGCATCAAAATTAGCTCTCCCCTAGCATCTGCATAATTGTAATTTGAGACCATAAGACAACGGGTGCGACCATACTAGCACCAGTGCATCGGATCCCATTAGAACTCTATAGCTAAGCATGTTGTGGTGAGAGAAGTACAAGGATGTGTGACCTCCTGGGAACTCCTTGTATTGCACCCTTTTTTAACAATCCCTCTCTCTTTTAATTTTTTTTTTAGAAGCTCTTTGCTACGGACCATGAACCATAAGCTTTGTTGGCTTGCGGTAACCCGAGCGAAGAATGTTTTTCCCTCTTGGGTCCCATGAAGCGGCCGCATGGGAATAGTAACAACTTTCTATCCAAGAGTCTGTTTCAACATTATGACCCTACTCTAGAAAGCTTTTTTTGAGATGGAGTGGGTGTTAATGTGCCATAGGCGCATAGGCAGGACATGTACGGATAAACAACGCATTTTTGATTCCGTACGATTCACTGGAACGAGGATGCGCCAAAATCACCTCTCCCCCATCATCAGCATAACTATAATTTGAGACCATAAGACAACGGGTGTGACCATACCAGCACCAATTCACCGAATCCCATCAGAACTCCAAAGCTAAGTGTGCTTGGGCGAGAGCAGTACTGAGATGGGTGACCTTCTGGGAAGCCCTTGTGTTGCACCCTTTTTTTTAACCATTCCTCTCTTTTTTTTTGGAAGTTCTTCACCACGGCCTACGAACCACTAGCAGTGATGGCTCGCGTGACCCGAGCTAAGAATGTTTCACCATCCTGGGTCCCATGATGTGGCCGCATGAGAATAGCAACAACTTTTTTCCCAGGAGTCTATTTCAATATTATGACCCCATTCTAGAAAGCTTTTTCTGAGACCGAGTGAGCACTAATGTGCCATAGGCACTTTGACTGGGCATACGCGAATGAATAATGCATTTTTGAACCCTAACGGTCCACCGAAATGAGGATGCACCAAAATCACCTCTCCCATAGTGTCCGCATAACTATAATTTGAGACCATAAGACAACGGGTGTGACTATAATAGCACCACTTCATCGAATTCCATCAGAAAATCCTAGCTAAGTATGCTTGGGTGAGAGTAGTACTGAGATCAGTGACCTCCTAGGAAGTCCTCGTATTGTACCCTTTTTTTTAACCATTTCTCTCTCTTTTTTTGAAAGCTCTTCACCATGACCCACGAACCACTAGCAGTGTTGGCTCATCGTGACCCAAGCTAAGAGCTTTCCGTCGCCCTGGGTCCCATGATGCGGCCGCATGAGAATAGCAACAACTTTCTGCCCCGGATTTTATTTCAGCATTATGACCCCATTCTGGAAAGCTTTTTCTGAGATGGGGTGAGTGCTGATGTGCCATAGGCGCATCAACTGGGCATGCGTGGATGACTAATGTATTTTTGATCCCCTACATTCCACTAGATTGAGGATGCACCAAACTCACCTCTCCCCCAACATCTGCATAACAATAATTTGAGACCACAAGACTATGGGTGCGACCATACTAGCAGCATTGCATCGGATCCCATCAAAACTATGCACCTAAGCATCCTTGAGTGAGAGAAGTACTGGGATGGGAGACATCCTAGAAAGTTCTCGTGATGCACCCTTTTTTAACCATCCCTCCCTCTCTTTTGTTTTTTAGAACCTCTTCGCCATGGCCCACAAACCACTAGCATTATTGTCTTGTCATGACTTGAGTGAAGAACTTTCTGCCCACTTGGGTCCTGTGATGTGGCTACATGGGAATAGCAATAACTTTCTGACTAGGTGTTCTTTTAAGTATTATGACCCCATTCCAAAAAAATTTTATGAGACAGAGTGAGCGATAATGTGCCATAGTCACATAGGCCGGGCATGCACGGATGAATAATATATTTTCAAACCCTAACGGTCCACCTGAACGAGGATGTACCAAAATCAACTCACCCCCGGCATCTGCATTACTATAATTTTGAGAGCATAAGACTACGGGTGTGACCATACCAACACTAATTCATCGGATCCCATTAGAACTTCATAGTTAAGCGTGCTTCGACGAGAGTAGTACTTGGATGGGTAACCTCCTAAGAAGTCCTCATGTTGAACCCTTTTTTTTAACCACCCCTCTCTTTTTTTTTTGCTGACGCTCTTAGCCACGGCCCATGAACCACTAACAAGCTTGGCTCATTGTAACCCGAGCGAAGAGTTTTCCAACCTTTTGGGTTCCGTGATGCAACCGCACAAGAATAAAAATAACTTTCCTCCCAGGAGTCTGTTTCAGCATTATGACCCCATTCCAAAAGCTTTTTCTGAGATGGAGTGAGCGCGGATTTACCATAGGCGCATAGGCCAGGCATGCATGGATGAATAAAGCATTTTTGATCCCATATGGTCCACCAGAATGACGATTCACCAAAATCACCTCTACCCCGGCATCTGCATAACAATAATTTGAGACCATTAAATTGAAAGTTCGTTAGGGATGTTAGGCCCTTTTGAACTAGCTCAAGGCTAACCGAGAAGTGGGAGTGAATTGGTATTTTAAAATCTTTTAACCAAAGCACAACAAAGCTCAAACCAAAATCACTACAAAAAATAAGTACAAAAAAATTAAATGCGGAGTAGTAAAAAGAAGATAAGGGTTTATAGTGGTTCGGTCAACTTGATCTACGTCCACTCCCCGGAGGCGCCCTCCAAGTATTGCACTACCAAAGTGACTCTCCTTTTGCTCCCACAGCAAGGCGAAGAAGCCGTTACAAAAACCTCCTTTTTGCCACCCCCATCAAGGCAGAGAACCCAACTCCTTTTTCTTCCTCCCGAAGCAGGCAGAGAAACTTGATCAATCGCTGAAGCTTACCTCTCCCAACCCTTCCAAGGATAAGAGACACTAGTCAAAGAAGAAGTGGAACAATGCTTGGAGCAACCCTTGTGAATCTCCCTCACAAGCTCCCCCTCACATGATCCTCTCTCTCTCCCTCTCTCTCTCTCCTCTAAGCTTTCTCAAGTCAAGATAGTAGCAATAGATTGTTCAAAATGTTGAACAATATCTTTTAAATAGAAGAACTTCAAAATAGCTCATTAATTATAAGTTGCCGACTTTATCGTCCAGGATGATAAGTATATCATCCTGTACGATCAGTGCAATTTAAGCCCAATCAGCCAGGACGATCTGGGACGAACAGAGGAAAGTTGTTCATATTGTCCAGAATGATACTATATCATCCTATACGATTAGTTCATATCATAGAATATCGGCCAGACAATCGCTCTGAAATGAGGTCTGTATGACTCCGAAATAGCTTGATTGTCCAGGCCGATCTCACGATCGTCCCAGACGATTAGTTCAAATTAGAGGAAATTTGTCTAGAGCATAGCCTGGAATTTGAGCTGGCCGATCTTGATCTGCCAGACCATCGCTCGAAATTTGAGTTGTCCGATATTGATCGTCCACGAGCAACTAAGGTTTTTGAACTGATCGTCCCAACCGATCTTGCGATCGTCCAGGACGATGTGATCATGTCAATCATCCTTAATTGTTTTCCTTAATTACCTGATTAATTTAGGCATAATTGTATCCAATCGTCCAAGATGATAAAAGATCATCTTGGTCGATTTACATAAATAAAGAATACCTAAATAGATCATGGTGGCTGATTCTTTCTATTTTGAGCTTATCATCCTGGCCGATACATGTTTCATTTAGGCCGATCGGCTAATGACGGCTGCCTAAATTATGATGACTGATTAGGGTTTCTATTTTGAACCCTATCATCCAGGATGATATAAATATCATTCGGGATGATGTGAGCAAAAAATAGAAATTCTAAATCAGTTTGAAAAATCTCACAAGTGTGTGTAGGGTTACTTAGCATTAGACACTTTACAATTAACTCAAGAAAGGAAAAAAGAAAAATACGGACTTACTCAGACCTAGTCTACCCAATCTTGAGCTGGTTCTGATTCTCGTTCGATCTTGTGGTCCTGAAATGTCAATAGGAAAAGGCAGTCATAGTGTTTGCTGACATCAAAAGCATAATCCATGAAAACACATCTGCAACAATCTCCCTCTTTTTGATGACGGCAAATACTTTAATGATTAATTATAAAACAACAGTCCAAAACATAAAAAAGCTTTCAAATTTCAGAAAAGAACAGTACGAGTACAAACATACTACTCCCCCTTTTGACATCTCAAAAAGGAGAAGGAAATTAAAAACAAACTAAAGCAAACAAAAAACTAAAAGAAAAACACAATGCAGAGAAAACAAACTACAAAAAATAGAACTAAAACTAGAGAAACGAGGGACCCTGGTCATTAGACGGAGGTGGTGGTGGTGGCTGCTGAAAGTAACAAGAGAGCAAAGCAAACTATGCCCCAAACCAGGCCATGTCCTGGTCGTGCTGCTTCTGCTGGCGGGCTACGTCCTCATCGTGTTGCTGTTGCTGGTGAGATATAAAAGTGCCGAACTGGGCCTCCAATTGATCAAATCTTTCCGCTAACTGATCCAGCTGTGAGTGCTAGCAGAGAGGAACAGGTTCAGGAATAGGAGCAGGAGCCTCCTCCTCCTCGACCCGCTGAGCTTCCCCATCTCCTTGGTGGAGATGAGTACTGTGAAGGACATTGAAGGAACTGTTAGAGTAGCAGGGAGGCTGAAGGTCAGTACGAGCAGGATATTGAAGTTGGTATTTGGTTTCAAGAACATAAGCTATGAGGTGTCCTAAAGCAAGGTTGGGTTTCCTCTTATTACATGGATCGCTGATTGTTGTTAAATGATCAATGTATCAAAAGATCAGGTCAATAGCATTAAACTCTCTGTGGGCCATGATGTAAAAGGTAGTAAGTGAAAGAAGTGGAGTGATATGGACTCGGTCCTCGGCTTTTGGAATAATGGAAGTGCGAAGGACATGTTGGATTGTCCTAGCATCTTTGAGTAAAGAGCTACTCTCTCCAACATGAAAAGGTGCGTTGGTGTGGCGAAGAAAGTGGTTTGTAGAGGACCAGTTAAAATCAAGATCAGAGATAATGGTATGCAACTTATCCCCAATGCTGGATAGCTGCAACAGTTCAGCACAGTCCTGGTATGTGATCTCGTTTTTTTTTTGAGAGAATGCATAAAAATTGCATTAGAAAAAAAAGATAACCTAATACAAACTATAATAAAGAACTAAATGATCCATTTTCTTTTAACAAAAGGATCTTATTAAAAATGTAATTTGTTACTTTCAACTTATTATAATTGTAATGAAATCAACTAACTCCTATTTTGAAACTGCTGAGATGCAGGGATACCAAAATATAAGACAACCTGAAGGTTGATTAGTATCCCAGAGTTCCCATCCAGTTAGAGAATAAAAAATAGTAAAAATCTCATAAACAATTAGGCAAAGTTTAAAATAACAAATTAAACTAGGAAAAAGGAAATGAAATCAAAAATTAAAATTACATATCGATAATAAATTCCAAAAGTTTGATATAATTATATCAAACTTTAAGATCAAAATCTCTAACTTCAGAAATAACTCTGTATTGTTACTATCAAGTGAAGAATCCAATTTCATATTAGTGGGCTAAGAGGGAAGAAGAACTTTTCCCACTGTTCTTCTCTTTGTGATCAGTTATCTTCCTTCTAGGTAGATCTTTCATCGGACCCAAAGTTTGAAGTTCTTTGAATAAGACATGCTTTGATCAAGAGGAGCCATTCTTTACAATTTTTCCCTCTTTTTTAAGATTAGCCTTTTTGAAATTTAAGCTAATAGCTGATGGGGGAGAAGAAGAGTAATGGAATGTAGTATGATTACCAATTCCATTATATTCAGCCGCCAAGGTTGTTGTGGATAAATCAGATTTGATTCCCTGAATTTCAGTCAAAAAAGGAGGTACGAGTGTCTTTGATGGAGTTTGCACATCCTCTATTACCTCAACCGAAATCTTTGCATTTGTTGGAGAGGAGACCGTATGAGTAAGGTTATTGTCTTCCACTTCGACTATATCAGCCCAACCAATTGTAGGTTTTAAATTTTGAACTTCAGAATGACTCAAACCCGTGACCTGCTCCTCTCCATCCTTCTCCATACCTTCCTCCGACTTTAGAGGAAATTGATTACTCAACTCATCAGCAATTTGAGGAATTTCTGTTTGGTTCACCGAACTAAGTCTAGCTGGAATTGATGAGTCCGGCTAAAAATTCAAATTCTCATTTATCTTAGGATAGTTTGTTTGTGTAACAACCTTTGGTCCAGCTGTATATGTTGAAAAAACTGGCTGAAGCTCCTTCATTTCAGCCTCCTTGCTTTGAGGGATTTCAAAATTTAAATTTTGAATTCCCGAATTATCTTCTAGCAAACAAGTATTATCCATTTCAGCCAATGCACTAAAAGAGTTGTTATGAAAACCAGAATTCTGAGAATCTAGCTGGCATATTTTAGATTTTGAATTTTGATTAACTTCCATTTCTTCTCCTTCCTTGAATGTAGCATCTTCTCTGTTTAGGCTATTGAATCCAGCATCTTGAACTTGATCTTCCCTCTGATTTAGAACATTTTCGTCTATCATTGGAGCTGAAGAACTTTTGGAATTAAAGAAATTCTTCACAGATTTCTTCTTGCTTTTAAATGTCACTTGCATCCAAGGACCATAAGGAGTATTGTTATGATTTGGGATGGAAGGAACTTCATCAACATTAGGACAAATTGATTCAATATGTCCTATTCTCCAGCATTTAAAACAAAGTGAAGATAGATTTTCATATTCAAATGTTTGAAAAAATCTACCATGTAACCCTTCAACCCAAACACCAGAAGGAAGTTTAGAGTTGAGTTTGACTCTAATGCATGCTCTTGCAAATTCTCTTCTTCCCCACCTAAACATATTACCATCTAAAAGTAATGGAGTCCCAATCCTAGAAACAATTCTAGTGATATTGGACTCATCCCAACAATGTAGGGGAAGGTGAGGGAGCCGAACCCATATTGGGGCAGCAACACCATCAAATGAATTAAGAGAAAAGTTTGGCGACCAAATGTCTAAACCAATTACAAAACCCCCTACAAACCATGGTCCTCCATTGAGTACTTCTTCCATAGCTACAAGAGACTGAAAGGAACAAAGAAGCCAATCTCGGCCAAGCAAGGTTAAGTGGAATCCTCCATATTTCTTCCATTGCTTCCTTAACTCAATAGAACATTTTGAGAAAGGAACATTCTTAGCAAGAATTTTAACCACCAATGATTTCTTCATAACTTGAATATTGGCTTTTTCATTCTCCATATTCAGATGAACAACATTAGGATCACCCACATCCTCTAGATTTTCATTCCAAGTAATTTTAATGTGTGGTTTTTTAATCCACACATTAGGATTATCCAATTTTGAAGAAAATGTAGGATTGTTGACAATATCCTTATCATTCCCCAAAATTTTAGCAAAACTACTTCTTGAAGAAGAAGCATCCTTATCATAAGCTTTACATGAAGAAATCCGAAAAGGGGATTTAGGTAATTTGTTAGAAACCAACATTACCTCTTTTCCTTTGTTCAAATCCGGCAAAGGTATTGTTTTAGACATCAATCCACCCTCTTTGATCACAAGAGGGGATTGTAAAGGACCAAAATTGTGAGGAGATATGCGTTTAAAGGATAATCTACCTTTTGAATCCAACATGATCGGACTCGCGGTAGATAAAGAGGATTTGGTGTTCCGGTCATCCAAAGATGACTGGCCACCTTCTTCCATCTCCAGAACGATCACCCAAAATCTTCAAATTGCTCTTCCAAATCCTTCCTTGATTTGTGGAGCTTCTCTCTTTCCCTTCTCTCATGAAAGGAGCCTCCAAGTTATTCACGAAAGGAGTATGTGATCTCGTTAGGGCGTCGATTCACATAGAAGGTGAGGGAAGCGTAGGAGGAGTTTATGCGGAGGTTTGCAAAAAATTCGAAAAGAAGTTCAGAAGAAAAGGGGACAGTGAGAGTAAGAATAAAGTACAGAGAAGTGTGAGTGAAGAGGTCTAATACCGGATATGAGAGGTGGAAAGGATTGATTATTCTGGAGAGAGTGATCCCGCATTCCTTGTAACGATGGTAGGCAGCCTGATCTTCTGCCGCCCTAAATCAAGGGTCTAGTGTGGCCCTCGAGGAGCTTCCAGAGGTTTGTCGAATGCGCTTTTTGCTAGCCATAAGCAAGGAACAGCAAGCAAACAGAGAGTAGAAAGTAAAGGGAAAGAAAGTGTAAAGAAAAATGGCTTAAATCTGGTTGAATTTAAAGAATTGGCTGGATCATCTAGGATGATCAGGTTCAATAATTATATATAGGCTGATTTGCCAAAAAGGTGGTCCGATCATCCGGGCCGATAAGATATCTGCCGGGAAGATTAGACACAGACGATCGTCTCGAGGAGTCAGGCCGAACGACCTTTGAAAAAGCAAATCGTCCAAGCTGATTAGGTGTATTATCCAGGATGATGCTCAATAATGAATCATACCGGCTGAATTTAAAACATTTTAAATCATGCGTCGCGTGTATCGTCCAGGACGAATAGTGGATCGACCAAGACGATTTTCTAAAAAATGGATCATCCCGGATGATTTTAAAGATTTTAAACGTACTTACACGTGGATCGTCCAGGACGATAAGGTGTATCGGCCAGGATGATTTTCATAAACACATCGGCCAGGATGAAAGGTTATCGGCCTAGATGATCTAGATGATTGAAGCAGATGACGATCATATCATCCAGGACGATATTGGATCGTCCGGTATGATAAGTTCAGCAAAGTCAGAAAAGTCCAGTAGATGGATTTTTATGAGAGATGATCATATCATCCAGGATGATAAGAATATCGGCCAAGACGATGTGACAAAATTGGAAGTTTAAAGAAAAGATGATCAGAGAAGTCCCAAAAATAATAAAATTAATCTAAAAACAACAATAAAAACATAAAATGAAATAAAGATATTTTTTAATATATATATATATATATATATATATATATATATATATATATATATATATATATATGAGTTTTTAGTAAAGCATGCATATGATAAATTGCCCAAATAATTAAATTTTAAAGATTTGAAAGATCAATGAGTTAATCATGTCAAAATCTAGAAATGGTAGAATATCCGATCCTGTTAACCCTAGCTCGGACTTCTTTCAGGGCAAAAATCATCTTTTGAAAATAAAAGTCCTAACTCAGAATAAACTAATTGGAAAGAAAGAAGTTCAGTTCAAAACTTGCTCCAAAGAAAAATAACTTATAGAATAATATACCAAAGCAATTTGTCTCAATCATGGTATTTGAAATCAAGCCTTTGAAATATCAAGTAATCCATGAATTCTTCTAAAATTTTAAAGGCTTGAAAGAGGTGTAAGCTTGTCTTATGTGGGATCAATTTATGCCTCTGTCAATTTGAATGGCACTCTTTGCGCATCTTTTGATTTTTTATACACTTTTGTGTATATAAATTTTTCAATTTGGCGTCATTGTGCATCTTTTTGTTTTTGGCATCATTTGTCTTTTTATTTTTTGTTCTTGCAAGCTAGATCCCTTTTTCAACAACTCTTAAAATATAATTAATTGTGAGTAGATCTTCCAAATATTAGAGAAGAAAAACTCACTCTCTAATATAAGGAAGAATAGACCGCAAAGCAGACTTTAGCAATTATATGATAAGTGCAATGGTAAGATTTTATTTAACTTGAAAGATATATAAAAGTTTTGAATATTATAAATATAAGGTAGATTACTGTAGCAAGGTAGAAAAGATCTTGATTTCAAAAACCAATTGTTAATATGAGATAGACTATTGTTTAGAGAAGAAAATTGTACCACTAAAAGAAGTTAGAGGGAGGAAAACCATCAACGACATTTCTCCCTTTAACTGATTTAGAAATGTTAATCATTGGCTATAAATTTCCAAAATTTAAGAACTAGGAAAAATCATCATAAAGACAAAGAAACCCAAAGTAAAAATAACTAAAACAAATAAAAAAAAGCTAGCACAAAAGACAAAAAAGATGCAAATCAAGAATTTATTAAGAAGCAAGTTTAAGCAATTATGAGCTACGAGCCACCGTTTGTCCAAGTATCCTATGCTTCCCACGAGGTATTTGGTGAGAGCATTCCTGCAAAAATCAACAACTATCAGATTTAGGAACCCAAATAGGTTTGGGTCCCTTCTTATGAAAAGTAGAGTGCAATGTATGTGTGCTATGCTGTGAATCATGCAATTTAGGTCTCCACACCCAATATGTACTACGATGAACAGTGCAAGTGTGTGAGATGTGTCCTAGCATGCCACATGAAAAAGATCTAACACAAGGAAAGGGATTTCTTAAATGGTTTGGGTTATAATGCCTCTTCCGAGGTCTTGGCTTTAGATCAAAAGTGTGTGTCATCCAATTTCTCTTAATTGTATCCAATTCTTTTTTAAACCTCGAGTTAGTACTTTCTAAAGTAGCATTTTTAATCCTCAAATTTTGCTCCATTTGTTTAGATTTCTTAAAATCAGATTCAACTGAGGTGTGTGAAGCTTTTAATGAATCATGCCCATCAATCAATTCCAAATGCCTTTTATTTAACTTATCAAATTCATCAAGTAGAGCCATGTGATTTGAATCAATTGTTGAATGATCTTTGATCAAAATTTTATGCTCTTTTTATAAATTCAAGAGCTCCAATTTCAAAGTTGCATGAGTTTTCTTAAGTTTTTTGTATGATGCATGAATTTTTTCACAAATTTCAAGCAATTGATCATAAGTTGGTTTATATACCTCTTCTTCATCACTTTGATCAAGATGATCTTCTCCCATTAAGCACAAGTTTATTGTCTCATCTTCATGTTCAGTCTCAGATGAATCTGATGCAGATTCTGCCCAGAACGCCTTTTGAACTCACTTCTTATCCTTCCTGAACTTAGGTTTTTCCTCACTCCTTTCTTTGCTTAAGTGATCCTGAAATGTAGGACAATCAACTCTGACATGTCTAGGCTTCCTGCATTCAAAACAAACAACATCATAAGATCCTTTAGAATGTTTGTTATCCTTATGTTTTCTCTATTTTTGATGATGCTTGTGACTCTTCCTTAGAAAGCTTTTGAATTGCCGTGTGATTAAGGCAATGTCATCGCTTTCAGACCTGGAAGAATCAGAGTCCGTTTTGTTGGCCTTCAATGCCATAGTTTTCTCCTTATTTTTCTCACATGTATCAAGATTTCTTTGATTCACTCCTTGCTTGTAAGTAATGAGTGAGCAAAGTAATTTATCAATCGAATAGGTATTCAAATCTTTAGATTCAGTAATGGCAGTGATTTTAGCATCGGAAGAGGAAGACAAGCATTTCAAAATTTTGTTCACTTTTCATAATTTGAAAGTTCTCTTCCAAGGCATGCAAAGAAGTTATAATTTGAGTAAACCTTGTATACATATCAGAAATTGATTCAGAAGGTTTCATACGAAAAGTTTGTAATCATGAAAGAGAATATTCAAACGAGATTGTTTAACTTCATTGGTTCTTTCATAAGTTATGCACAATCTATCCCAAATTTTTTACTAGTAGAGCAAGTAGAGACACGCATGTAATCTTCAGACTTTAAAGCACAGAAAAAACAATTTAAACACTTCACATTAGGTTGAGCTAAATCTCTTTCATTTAAAGTCCATTCAGTAAAAGGCACTTCAGTTTTAATTTCATTAAGTTCATGAGAAGGTGGAGAATATCTTTCTTTAATAAGCATCTACATGTCATAATCAATTGATTTTCAAAAAGTAGACATGCGAGTTTTCCAAAAATCAAAAGGTAGATTGTCAAACAAGGGTGGTCGAGTAATAGAATATCCTTCCATTGTATTATAATTTCCAAAGTTAGCCATGGATCAAAATTCAAAAAGTTTTCAAACTCAATTTTTATGAATCCCTCTCTAATACCACTTGAAAGTTCGTTAGGGATATTAGGCCCTTACGAACTAGCCCAAGGCTAACCAAAAGGGGCGCGGGGGGGGGGGGGGGGGGGGGGGGGGGGGGGGGTTGATTTGGTATTTTAAAATCTTTTAACCAAAGCACAACAAAGCTCAAACCAAAATAACAATGGAAAATAAGTGCGAAAAAATTAAATGCGGAAGCAGTAAAAAGAACATAAGGGTTTATAGTGGTTCGGTCAACTCAACCTACGTCCACTCTCCAGAGGCACCCTCCGAGTATTGCACTACTAAAGTGACTCTCCTTTTGCTCCCACAGCAAGACCGAGAAGCCCTTACAAAAACCTCCTTTTTGCCACCCCCGGCAAGGCAAAGAATCCAACTCCTTTTGCTTCCTCCTGAAGCAGGCAGAGAACCTTGATCGATCGCTGAAGCTTACCTCTCCAAACCCTTCCAAGGGCAAGAGACTCTAGTGGACGAAGAAGTGGAACAATGCTTGGAGCAACCCTTGTGAATCACCCTCACAAGCTCCCCCTCACATGATCCTCTCTCTCTCTCTCCTCTAGGCTTTCTCAGGTCAAGACAGCAGTAAAAGATTGTTCAAAACGTTGAACAATAATTCTTAAATAGAAGAACTTCAAAATACCTCATTAATTGCAAGTTGCCGACTTTATCATCAAGGACGATAAGTATATCGTCCTATACGATCAGTGCAATTTAAGCCTAAATAGCCGGGATGATCTGGGATAAACAGAGGAATGTTGTTCATATCATCCAGGACAATAGTATATCGTCCTGTATGATTAGTTCAAATCATTGAATATCGGCCAGACAATCGTTATGAAAAGAGGTCTGGACGATTCCAAAATAGCTTGATCGTTTAGGCCGATCTCATGATCATTCTAGATGATTAGTTCAAATCAGAGGAAAATTATCCAGAGCATCGCTCAGAATCTGAGCTGGCTGATCTTGATCGACCAGACCATCACTCAAATTTTGAGTTGTCCAATATTGATCGTCCAGGAGCAACTAAGATTTTTGAACTAATCGTCCCGGTTGATCTTACGATCATCCAGGACGATGTGATCATATCAATCATTCTTAATTGCTTTCCTTAATTACCTGATTAATTTAGGAATAATTGTATCAAATTGTTGAGGATAATATAAGATCGTCCTGGCCGATTTCCATAAATAAAGAATACCTAAATAGATCATTGCGGTTGATTCTTTCTGTTTTGAGCTTATCATCCTGGCCGATAATTTCATGCAGGCCGATCGGCTAATGACAGCTACCTTAACTATGATGACTGATTAAGGTTTTTATTTTGAACCGTATCATCCAGGTCGATATAAATATCTTCTGAGACGATGTGAGTAAAAAAATAGAAATTCTACATCAGTTAGAAAAATCTCTCAAGTGTGTGTGTAGGATTACTTAGCATCAGACACTTTACAATTTACTCAAGAAAAGGAAAAAGAAAAATACAAACTCAGATCTAATCTACCCAATCTTGAGCTGGTTCCTATTCCCGTCCGATCTTGAGGTCCTAAAATGTCAATAGAAAAAGGCAGTCATAGTGTTTGCTAAAATCAAATGCATAATCCATGGAAACACATTTGCAACATAAATAACGGGTGTGATCATACCAGAACCAATTCACCGGATCCCATCAGAATTCCGTAGTTAAGTGTGCTTGGGCGAGAGTAGTACTGAGATTGGTGACCTCCTTGTAAATCCTTGTGTTGCACCTTGTTGCAACCGATGACCCCGAGTTTGAGATTTTGATGATGACAACTAATGTCGTTTGAATTATCTATTCATTGAAGATTATTTTGTTTGCTATTGTCCGTGAGTACTAACATTTCAGGATGATAGGAAGACTCAAGAATGGGTAGATTAGGAGTATGAGGCTGACAATGTATTTTGTTATATATTTTATTTTTATTTTCTTGAGCCTCGCCATAAAATGCATAAAAGTCTGAGCAACCATGCACACACATAGGGGGAGAGGGTTTTTTAAAAAAAAAATTTGGAGATTTTCTTTCTCTGTAGTTCGTGCTGTACAAAGTTATTTCATATTGTACGATCTGAGCTTGTAGGACGATTCTGTGAATTGATCGTACCATACGAATAAAAATTATATTGTACGATATGTTCAAATCCAAAACCCTAGCCGTCAAAAATTAACTTAAGTAGTTTTTCTCCACCGTTCATATTGTACGATTTATTTTAAATACTTACCTAAATTAACCCGTGATTTGTGGAATAATTCAAGGCTTAATTTCAAATTGAATATCGTATTGTACTAACCAGTTCGTACATTAGGATGAACAGAGATGAATTCTGATCATCCCGGAGATCGTCCTAGATGATCCATTATTTTTGCCTCATCGTACAGTATGATGTATATCGTACTATATGATGAACAGAAATGACTCTTGATAGTCTTGGAATTCATCCTGGATAATTCCTTGATTTTGACCATTCATACTGTACGACATGTATCATACAATACAATGAACAGAGACGACATTTGATCGTCCCAACTATCGTCCTATACGATCTATGATGCTGAGGATCGTACCATACGATTCATTATCAAACTGGATGATTGATTTTGAACTGTTCGTACATCTTCGTACCAGGACGAAGCTTGGTATACATATCGTACTGTACGATTACAAATCGTACGGTACGATAGTAACGGCTACTTTAAAATTTCAGGGATTTTGGAGCCCATTTTAAGGAGTCAAAATAGTTATGTTTTCAGTGTGTGAATTAGAGAGGAGAACGTGGTTAGAGAGGGATTCCAAGGGAGAGAGCTCTTGAGAAGTTCTTTAAGGTTTGAGAGAGGAAGGAGAAGGTGAGCGTTGCGAGGGAGAAGTGGTGTGAGGGAGATCACACGATTGCTCTAAACTTGCTGCATCTTGCTCCTCCTGCTCCTCCTATTCCCCTAGAAGAATTTGTGAGAGGATCTCCAAGGGGAAGGCTCTTCTATATCCATGACCTCGAGGAACGTTGTCTTCTCTAGGAGGGAGAAAAATGAGAAGGCTCTCTACCCTTGCCAGGAGGGTGAAAATAGAGTTTGGCACTCCGCCACGCCGGGTTGGTGAAAGGGATTATTGTAAGGGCTTCTCCGCCTTGCCAATGGGAGCAAAAGGAGAGCTATTGCTTGTAGTGAAATTCCTGGAGCGAAGGACTCCGGGGAATGGACGTGGGTCTTGGTCTGATCGAACCATTATAAAAATCCGGTGTGCTTTTTTCTTATCGTTTTTTTTCTTGCGTGCATTTTTCATTTTCAGTATATTTTCTTGGTGAGATATTGTGATTGAACAGGATTCCATTATTGCACTTTATTTTCATGTTAAAATCTTAAAAAATATCAAAAATATTATAACTCCTGTTTAGGTTTTATTTATTGCTATAAATCTTTCACAATTCACCCCCCTTGTCCATCTAGTAATTTCAATTAGTATCAGAGCCTGTTTTTCAAAAATAGTGTTTTAAAAAACCTTGAAAAAATGATCATGTCATATTTTGGTAATCGTAATACTGTGGAAGGTTATTCAATAACCCGTCCACCTCTTTTTGATAACATTCCATTTGATTTCTGGAAAATTAGAATGTCTACTTTTTTACAGTCTATTGATTACAACATGTGGATGTTAGTGAATGATGGATATGTTGCACCTTTTAAAACTATCAATGGATTGAAAACTCCTGTACCTTTTAATGAATGGAGCAATGAGGATAGGGATTTAGCCTAACTGAATGCTAAGTGTTTAAATTGTTTTTTCTCTACATTAAAGTCTGAGGATTATATGAGAGTTTCTACCTATGCCAATTGTAAGGAGATTTGGGATAGACTGTGCATTACAAGCGAAGGAACAAGTGAAGTAAAACAGTCTAGGCTTAACATTTTATTACATGATTATGAACTCTTTCGTATGAAACCTAGCAAAACAATATCTGACATGTATACTAGGTTCACCCAAATCGTGACATCCTTGCATGCATTAGGTAGAGAGATTTCAAATTCTAAGAAAGTTAATAAAATTCTTAGATGCTTACCTAGTTCGTATGATGCAAAGATAACTGCTATCTCTGAATCTAAAGACCTTAACATTTATTTTACTGATAATCTCCTTGGTTCACTCATTGCATAAGAGCAAGGAGTGAGCCAAAGGCAAAGTGATGCAGGTGAAAAAAAAGGAGCGAATGGTGGCATTAAAAGCAAACAACTCAAAAAGTGACAGCTCTATAGGGGAGGAAGAAGATGATATAGCACTGATGACCCGACAGTTCAAGAACTTCTTAAAGAGAAAAGAAAAGCGTCATCAAAATGGCTGGAATAAAGGTAAAAGCTCAAAATCTAATAAAGTTTCATCTGATACAATCTGTTTTGAGTGCAGGAAGTCAGGTCTCCTTCGAGATGATTGCCCCAACTTGAAGAGTCAACCAACTAAGGATAAAGGCGAGGAAAAAGCCAAGTATAAGAAAGGAAAGATGAAGACACAAAAAGTTTTTTGGGCCGACTCTGCCTCAAAATCATCATCAGAAGAAGCAGAGGAGGAGGTAACAAATTTGTGTCATATGGCTAATGATAACAACGTCAACTGGTTCAAGATGAGGTATGTCAACTTTCATATGAAGAATTGTTGCTTATTTCTGATAATATCCATGACTCGTATAGGAAGTTGAAAAAGATTCATGCCAAGCTTAATATTGAATTTAGTTCTTTACAAACCGAGCATGCTAAGTTGTTTAAGGAAATTCTGATTTAGATCGAGATCAGATGCTACTTCTTGATGAGTGTGATGCATTAAATAAAAAGCATATTAAACTATCTGAAATGCATGAAACCCTGAAAACCACTCATGTTGAACTAGAAGAGGCGTTTCATAGATTAGACAAACTTGCATTAGAAGTAGATCACAATAAGCATTTGTTAAAAATAGAAGTTCATGAATTGACATATCAAAACAACACCTTTCAAGAAAGAATCAAAGAATTAGAAAAAGAAATTGCATCACTCACATTCGCCCAACCTAGTCAACCCCCAACACAGCATGCATCACATAACTTTAGGAAAAGGCATCACCACCCACATAGGTTAGCAAACCCATTTCTTGTGTCTTGCTAGGTCACATAGCCTGCACATGCAAAATTCACCGTAGG
Organism: Dendrobium nobile; assembly: GCA_022539455.1. Lineage (NCBI taxonomy): Eukaryota > Viridiplantae > Streptophyta > Magnoliopsida > Asparagales > Orchidaceae > Dendrobium > Dendrobium nobile. Next base: position 36,613,148 of record CM039735.1, read on the forward strand.
ACACACTTAGTATGGAGACCTAAACTGCATCCATCACAGCATAACATGCATACATCTCATTTATGCAAGCATAAGAAGGAACCCAAACTCATTTGGGTTCCCAAATATAATCTTTGAATGAAATTGTAGGGATGCTCTCACAAAAGACCTAGTGAGAGAATGTGATACCTAGATAGTGGCTGCTCACAACACATGATAGGAGATATGAAGACGTTCATCCTACTGGAGACCAGCACTGGAGGCAAAGTAACATTGGGAGACAATACTACCAGGAAAGTGATAGGCTCAGGTACTTTTGGTAATGCTAAGAATTTTTTAATTGAAAATGTTTTATTAGTTGATGGTTTGAAGCAAAACTTATTTAGTATTAGTTAACTGTGTGACAAAGATTTTGATATTAAATTTCTATCTGATAAATGCCTGATTAGTTTAAATGATAAAATAATTTTAGAAGGAAAATGAATGAACAATGTTTACATGCTAGACCTTGATTGCATTAATAGTTCAAATTCTTTTTGTTTGAAATGAGCATGATGGGAGAACTAAATTACTTTCTTGGCTTTAGTGTGAAACAAATGGATAACGGAACATTTCTTAGCCAAATAAATTATATTAAAGACATTTTGAAAAAATATGAAATGGAGAATGCAAAACCCATGAACACCCCAAGGAGCTCAACAATTCAATTAGACAAAGATCCTAGTGGAAAACCAGTCGATCAGAAAAAGTATAGAGGAATGATTGGATCCCTTCTTTACCTAACTGCCTGTAGACTGGACATAATGTTTCGTGTGTACCTCTGTGCCCGTTTTAAAGTTGATCCTAAAGAGTCTCACTTAACTACTGTCAAGAGAATTCTTAGATATCTACTAGGTACCCCGAACTTAGGAATTTGGTATCCTAGGCACATAACTCCCTTTGAAATCTTATGGTACTCAGATTCTGATTTTATAGGATGTAGGATAGATAGAAAAAGTACCTCTGGTACCTGCCAATTCATAGGATAATCATTAGTGTCTTGGTCAAGTAGGAAGCAAAACTCAGTAGCCCTTTCCACAGCCGAGGCAGAATATATTACAGTACGAAGTTACGTTGCTCAAGTATTATGGTTAAAACAACAAATTCTTGATCTTATCCTACCTGTAGGAACCATTTCAATCATGTGTGACAACACAAGTGCAATTTGCATCTCTAAGAACCTAATTCAGCACTCTCGAACGAAATACATTGACATTAGACACCATTTTATAAGAGATCATGTTGCTAAGGGAGATATAGAATAGCATCGCATCGCTACAAAGGATCAATTGGCTGACATATTCACAAAACCACTAGCATTTGATTCCTTCAGCACCTTGAGAACTAGACTAGGTGTCATTGACATTAATGCATAAAAAAACAAAAAAAAAAAGATGCTCCTGATCATCACACACTCACTCACCACTCAAAACAACCAAATTTGACATTGAATCATCGTACTGTATGACGCACTATTGTACTGTACGATACATCTAAATATGCACAGAAAATAACCATCAGTAAATTTTTCCTTTATTGATCGTACTATATGATATACATCATATTGTACGATACAGCTGGCAGTCATTCAAGTCCGTCTGGAACGATTATTGAGCATCGTACAGTACGATACATCCACTTCGTATTGTATGAGACACGTCAGCGAATAGATTGGGATGACATAAATCGGTGGTACGACATTATTGTGTTCGTACTGTACGATACCTACACTTCGTACTGTTCGATCCACCTCAGCAAACGGATAAGAAAGACATATAGGAGTCTAGTACGATATAAATGTCGTTCATATTTTACGATACACCTATTCGTACAGTACGAATCTTTTGTTCAAAAGTCGTACTGACGACCCTCGGGACGATCGATATTCTTCTAATCGTATAATACGATAGCTATCGTACTGTACGCTTTGACCACCTTTTCCCAAAACTATTCGTTAGAATAATTAATACCATATCATATTGTACGAAACACGATCGTACTGTACGATGTTGGGAAAACTCCATAAATTTCCCGGCTAGGCAGATCTCGTCACTTGCAACTCACTTAACTCACACCTGGTCCTTCTCACCTTTCACTCAGCCTCTACATGATGTCTAGTTCCAGCAAGAGAGGTTGTTTGGCAGGTGGAAGTTCATCTTCTTCTAGCCGTCACAGCGCTTGGTTCCTGAGTGCTGAAATTGAGGAAGCTTACCATAAGTATAAAGCCTGCAAAATTACACCTTCCAAAATGCTCAATCAGGCTGCGCTGAATTTCGAGGTATCGAACCTCTTTTCTTCCACCACCTTTCATTTCCTCCTCACCCTGGCCTTTCCCTACAACTCCAAACTTTTTTTATAATTTCTAGAAAATCTCACCTACACTATCGACAACACAACTTTCCACTCCTTTATTTGTCATCAAAACATAGAGATCACCAGAGCCGATATCGCCCACTATATTGGGCTATCCATTGAAGGTCCTAGGGTTTATGCCTTCCACACAAATGAATTTGATTGGAGTGATGTTAATCGAGTCCTTAGGAACGCCACATTCTTTCAACACCAGCACCTCGTCCAATCACTAAATCGGAATGCCAGAATTATTCAACATGTTCTTAGAACATCTATAATACCGAAAGCTGGCAACCAGATCAACATGACCCTAGTTTTATTTGTTGCTACCTATCTCATCATGTCCAACAAAAATTTTGCTGAGGTCGATTTAATTATTGACTACATTCACCATATGACATTCGTTCGTCTCCCTACTACTCGTCAAAAATAAAATCTAGCTCTTGGTTACCTTATAGGATATATCTTCCAAAATAAATATCAATTAACCTATCTTGGTGAACCCGACAATATTCCTATCTTTTATATGGATGCCTCTTTCTGTATTCTTTTCCATCGGGGACATGAGCCTGAAGAACTTGTCTTTGACAAAGAAGAAGGAGAAGATGCACCGGCCGTAGCTCAAGGACGTGCACGATGACATGCACCACCCTGAGCACCTGCACCAGCACACCCTTACGATGATTTGGTCGAACGCTTCGACCAACTTCAGACTCGTCTCGATACTCACATTCAAGGGAAACATTAGCAACATGAGTTTGACATGCAATTGTTTGGGGAATGCTCCACCGCTATTGATCACCGATTTGACGCTCTCCTTCAGTATTTCCAACCAAACCCACCTCCACCACCAACTGAATAGGATCCTCTGATTTAAATTATCTTTGTATTGTACCTTTTTTTTTCTCTTTCTTAGTGTTTGCTCCTCTTTTTGGTGCTGTCAAAAGGGGGAGAAGGTTGTTGTAGTTTGTTCTATGGTTAAATGCATTTCCTTTTATCTCGTACTGCATTTTCCTTTTCATTGCATTTCCGTTTAAAAAAAATTATCAAAAAAAAGAAGTTCTTCAAACTTGCCTACAACAAACATTATTTGACATCATCAAAAAGGGGGAGATTGTTGCAACCCATGACCCTGAGTTTGAGATTTTGATGATGACAAATAATGTCGTCTGAATTATCTATTCATTGAATATTATTTTTTTTGCTATTGTCCGTGAGTACTAACATTTAAGGAAGATCCCAAGCTACTCAGGATGACAAGAATACTCAAGAATGGGAAGATTAGGAGTATGAGTCTGACTATGTATTTTGTTATTTATTTTATTTTTATTTTCTTGAGTCTGGTCATAAAATGCATAAAAGTCTTAACAATCGTACACACACAGAAGGGGAGAGGGTTTTTTAAAAGAAAATTTTGGAGATTTTCTTTCTTTGTAGATCGTATTGTACAAAGTTATTTTGTACCGTACGATCTGAGCTTGTAGGATGATTCTGTGAATAGATCATACCGCACGAATAAAAATCGTACTGTATGATATGTTCAAATCCAAAACACTAGCCATCAAATAAACTTAAGTTTTTCACCGTCGTTCGTACTGTACGAAGTAATTCATACTATACGATTTATTTTAAATACTTACTTAAATTAACCCGTGATTTGTGGAATAATTCAAGGCTTAATTTCAAATTGAATATCATACTGTACAAACCAATTCGTACAATACGATGAATAGAGACGAATTCTGATTATCCCGGAGATCGTCCTGGACGATCCATTATTTTTGCCTAGTCGTACAGTATGATGTACATCATACTATACGATGAACAGAGACGACTCTTGATCGTCCCGAAATTTGTCCTGGACGATGCCTTGATTTTGACCATTCGTACTGTACGACATGTATCATACAGTACGATGAACAGAGATGACATTTGATCGCCCTGGCTATGGTCCTGTACGATCAGTAATGTTAAGGATCGTATCGTACGATTCATTATCATACTGGACAATTAATTTTGAACTGTTCGTACATCTTCGTACTAGGATGAAGCTTGATTACATATCGTGCTGTATGATTAGAAATCATAGGTACGATAATAATGACTACTTTGAAATTTCAGTGATTTTGAAGCCCGTTTTAAGGAGTCAAAATAGTTATGTTTTCAGTGTATGAATTAGAGAGGAGAATGTGGTTAGAGAGGGATTCCAAGGGAGAGAGCTCTTGAGAAGTTCTTTAGGGTTTGAGAGAGGAAGGAGAAGGTGAGCATTGTGAGGGAGAAGAGGTGTGAGGGAGATCACATGGTTGCTTCGAACTTGCTGCATCTTTCTCCTCCTGTGGCCCTAGAATAATTTCTGAGAGGATCTCCAAGGGGAAGGCTCTTCTACATCCGTGACCTCGAGGTACTCTGCCTGTCTAGGAGGGAGAAAAATGATAAGGTTCTCTATCGTCGCCAGGAGGGTGAAAATAGAGTTTGGCACTCCGCCACGCCGGGTTGGTGAAAGGGATTATTATAAGGGCTTCTCCGCCTTGCCAAGGGGGGCAAAAGGAGTGTTATTGCTTGTAATGAAATTCCCATAGTGGAGGACTCTGGCGAGTGGACGTAGGTCATGGTTTAACTGAACCACTATAAAAATCCGTTGTGTTTTTTCCTTATCATTTTTATTCTGGCATGCATTTTTCATTTTCAGTATATTTGCATGTTGAGATATTGTGATTGAACAGGATTCCATTGTTGCACTTTATTTTCATGTTAAAATCTTACAAAATATTAAAAATATTAGAACTCCTGTTTAGGTTTTATTTATTGCTATAAATCTTTCACAATTCACCCCCCTCTTGTCCATCTAGTAATTTCACACCTTTTTTTTTAACCATCCCTCTCTCTCTCTTTTTTGGAAGATCTTCATCATGGCCCACAAACCACAAGCAGTGTTGGCTCGCCGCGACCCGAGCAAATAACTTTCTGCCGTCCTAGGTCTCGTGAGGCGGCCACACGGGAATAGCAACAACTTTATGCCAAAGATTCCGTTTCAACATTATGATTCCATTCCGAAAATCTTTTTTCAAGATGGAGTGAGTAATGATGTGTCATAGGCACATCAAAAAAGCATGCACAGATCACTAATGCATTTTTGATCCCCTATTATCCACTAGAATGAGAAAGCACCAAAATCACCTTTCCCCGGCATCTGCATAACTATAATTTGATATTATAAGATAATGGGTGCAACCATACCAGCACTAGTTCACCGGATACCATCAGAAATTCATAGCTAAGTTTTCTTGGGCGAGAGTAGTACTAAGATGGGTGACCTCCTGGGAAGTCCTCGTGTTACACCTTTTTTTAACCATCACTCCCTCTTTTTTATTTTTGAAGCTCTTCTCCACAACCCACGAACCACTAGCAGTGTTGGCTCGTCGTGACCCGAGTGAAGAACTTTCTTCCCTCCTGGATCCTGTGATGCAGCCGCATGGGAATAACAATAAAATTTTGCTCAGGAGTCTATTTCAGCATTATGACCTCATTTCAGAAAGCTTTTTCTGAGACAGAGTGAGATCTGATGTACCATATGTGCATCGGCTTGGCATGTACGAATGAATTCTGTGTTTTTGATCCCCCATGGTTTATCAGAATGAGGATGCACCAAAATCACCTATCCCCCGGCATATATATAACTATAATTTGAGACCATAAGACAACGACTGCGATCATACCAGCGCCAGTTCACTGGATCCCATCAGAACTCCGCAGGTAAGCGTGATTAGGCTCAAGTAGTATTGAGATGGGTGACCTCCTGGGAAGTCTTCGTGTTGCAACCTTTTTCTTTAACCATGCCTCTCTCTTTTTTTTTTTGTAAACACTTCACCACGGCCCACGAACCACTCACAGTGTTGGCTCGTCGCTACCCGAGCGAAGAACTTTCCAGCCTTCTGGGTCCCGTGTTGCGGCCGTACAGGAATAGTAACAACTTTCTGCCCAAGAGTCCATTTCAACATTATGACCCCATTCTAGAAAGCTTTTTTTGAGACGGAGTGAGCACCGATGTGCCAAAGGTGCATAGGCTGGGCATGTATGGATGAATAATTCATTTTCAATCCCCCTACGGTCCACCAGAATGAGGATGCACCAAATTCACCTCTCCCCGACGTTTATATAACTATAATTTGAGATCATAAGATAATGGGTGCTACCAAACTAGCACCCGTTCACTGGATCCCATTAGAAATCCGCAACTAAGTGTGCTTGGGCGAGAGTAGTACTGAGATGGGTGACCTCTTTATAAGTCCTCATGTTGCACCCTTTTTTAAGTATCCCTCTCTCTTTTTTATTGGAAGCTCTTTGTAATGGCCCACGAACCACTAGTAGTGTTGGCTCACCGTGACTCGAGCGAAGAACTTTCTGCCCTCCTGGGTCCCGTCATGCAGCCACACGAGAATAACATCAACTTTTCACCCAGGAGTCTGTTTCAGCATTTTGACCTAATTTTGAAAAGTTTTTTTCAAGACATAGTAAGTGCCAATGTGACACAGATGCATCGGCCAAGCATGTGCGGATGAATTATGCATTTTTGATCCCCTAAGATCCACCGAAATGAGAATAAACCAAAATAACCTCTCCCCAGCGTCTACATAACTATAATTTGAAACCATAAGATAATGGTTGCGACCATACCAGTTGCAGTTCACCAGTTCCCATTAGAACTCCGCAACTTAGCGTGTTTGGGCTCAAGTAGTATTCAGATGGGTGACCTCCTGGGAAGTCCTCGTAATGCACCTTTTTTTTAACCATCCTTCTCTCTTTTTTTTTTTGGAAGCTCTTCGCCATGGCGCATGAACAACTAGCAGTGTTTGCTCGCCGTGACCCGAGCGAAGAAATTTCTGGCCAACCTGGGTTCCGTGATGTGGCCGCATGGGAATACCAACAACTTTCTGCCCAAGAGTCCATTTAAGAATTATGACCCCATTCCGAAATACTTTTCCTACGACGGAGTGAGTGGCGATGTGCCATAGGTGCATCGGTCGGGTATACGCGGATGAATATTACATTTTTGATCCCTTACGATATACCAAAATAAGGATGCGCCAAAATCACCTCTCCCTCGACATCTGCATAACTATTATTTGAGTCCATAAGACTATGAGTTTGACCATACCTGCACTAGTGCACCAGATCCCATCAAAACTCAGCAACTTAGCATACTTGGGCGAGAGTAGTACTGTGATGCATGACCTCCTAGGAAGTCCTCATGTTGCATCCTTTTTTTAACCATCCCTCTCTCTTTTTTTCAGAAGCTCTTCACCACGTCCCACGAACCTTTAGCAGTGTTGGCTCACCGTGGCCCGAGCCAAGGGCTTTCTGCCCTCCTAGGTCCCATGATGCGGCCACACGGGAATAACAATAACATTCCATCCAGGAGTCTATTTCAGCATTATAACCCCATTCCAAAAAACTTTTTCCAAGACGAAGTGAGCGTTGATGTGCCATAGGCGCATAGACCGGGCATGCGCAGATGAATAACACATTTTTAATCTCCTATGGTCCACCAGAATGAGGATGCACCAAAATCTCCTCCCCCCAGCATCTGGATAACTATAATTTGAGACCATAAGATAACGAGTGCGACCATACAAGAACTAGTTCACCGAATCCCATCAAAAATCCACAACTAAGTGTGCTTGGGCAAGAGTAGTACTGAGATGGGTGACCTCCTCAGAAGTTCTCATGTTGCACCCTTTTTTTAACCATCCTTCTCTCTCTTTTTTTTGGAATGTCTTCATCATGGCCCATGAACCACTAACAGTGTTGGCTCTGACATTTGTTAGGGATGTTAAGCCCTTATGAACTAGCACAAGGATAACCAAGAGGGGGGTGAATTAGTATTTTAAAAATTATTTTGATCAAAACACAATCACAAAACTCAAACCAAAATCACCACAATGATAATCAATGTGTTGAAGAATAAATACAGAAATCAGTAGTAAAAGGACATAGAATTTTATAGTGGTTCGATCAACTCGATCTACATCCACTCCCCAGAGACGCCCTCCGGGTATTGCACTAAACACTATGACTCTCCTTTTGCTCCCACAGCAAGGCAGAGAAGCCCTCACTAAAACTCCTTTCCGCTGACCACAACGAGGCATAGAACCCAGCTCCTTTTTCTTCCTCCTGAAGCAGGCAGAGAACCTTGATTGATTGCTGAAGAAGACCTCTCTCAACCCTCCAAGGATAAGAGACTATAGTGGAAGAAGAAGAAGGGGAACAATGCTTGGAGAAACCCTTGTGAAACTCCCTCACAAGCTCCTCCTCACAAAATCCTCTCTCTCTCTCCCTCTCTCTCCCTCTCCTTTATGTTTTCTTAGGTCAAGACAATAGCAAAAGATTACTTCTAAGGTAGAACAAGAGATCTAAAATAGAAGAGCTTCGGAATAGCTCTTATTTTATACAAACTAACTTTATCATCCAGGCAAATAGGGGTATCGGCCTGTCCGATCAGCATAAATTTTGCTCAATCAGCCCGATCGATTTGGGATGATTAGACAATTTCTGGTCATATCATACAGGCCGATAGGATATCATCTTGGACAATTAGTTCAAATCCGAGGAAAATCTTCCTGAACATTTCCCTGAACAAAAGTTGGCCGATATCAATCGTCCATGACATCGTCCCGGTCGATCCTGCGATCGGCCCGGCCGATGTGATCGTGCAATAAGCCTTAATTACTTTCCTTAATCACTTGATTAATTTAGGCATAATTATGCTGCATCGTACTGGACGATGTCCTAGACGATGTCCAAAAATAACTAATGCCTAAATAGATTGGCGGCTGATTCTGTCTAATTTGTGCCTAAAATCCCGGTTGATACAATATCGTTCAGGCTGATCGGATTAATGATGGCTTCCTTAACAATGATTCCCTGATTAGGGTTTCTATTTTTGAACCGATCGTCCAGTCCGATATAAATATCATCCTGGATGATGTTACCAAAAACAGTAAATTCTAAGAAATAATCAAAAATTCTCCCAAGGTGTGTGTGTGCAAGGTTACATAGCATTAGGAGCCACACCTTTTATAATAGACTCAAGAAAAGGAAAAAGTGTATAAAGTGACTTAGACCTAGTCTACCCAATCTTGAGCTGGTGCTAATTGCCGTCTGATCTTGTGGACCTGAAATATTAGTAGGCAAGATAATTGTAGAGAAATAAGAGTATTTTCTATCATCAAAATCATAATCTATGAAAACATATTCGCAACAATCTCCCCCTTTTTTATGATGGCAAACATAGAACGAACAATTCGAAGTAGTTAAGACAACAGTGTACTGGAAATAGAGCAAATATAGAGAACATCAAATATCAGAATAGAACAGTACAAGTACAAACATACTACTCCCCCTTTTGACATATCAAAAAGGATGAGACAAATAAAAACAATATAGAAACTAAACAGCAGAAGAAAAATAGAAACTAATCAATAAAAAAATAGAAACAAACTACAACAAAGGAAAATTAGTAAAATGATGGGCCCTGATCATCTTAAGGAGGAGGTGGGGGTGGTGGAGGCTGTTGAAAGTAGCTTGATAGTGTAGCAAACTGTGCACCAAACCAGGCTATGTCCTGGTCGTGCTGCTGCTACTGGTGTGAAACGTAGACATCAAAATGGGCTAATCCCTCCGTGCGGTGCTGCTCGTAGCAGGCTATGTCCTTAGCATGTTGCTGCTCCTGTGTAGCAACATAAGTGTCGAATTGGGCCTCCCACTGGTCAAAGTGCTCCACCAACTGGTCCAACTAAGAGTGCTGGTGGAGAGAAACAGGTGCAGGAACATATACAGGAGTAGGTCAAGGAGCCTCCTCTTCCCCCACCTGAGCTTCCCCATCCCTCAGGTGGAGACTAGTACTGTGAAGAGTTTGAAAGGAAATGTTAGAGTAAAAAGCAGGTTGGAGGTTTGGTGGAGTAGGATATTGGAGGTTATACTTTGATTCTAAAACATAAGAAATGATATATCCTAGGGCTAGATTTGGTTTCCTCCTATGACCTAGATCCCGAATGATAGTAAGATGGTCGTTGTAGTGAAAGATTAGGTCGGTAGCATTGAATTCACGATATGCTAACATGTAAAAGGTGGTGAGTGAAAGAAGGGGAGTGATGTGAACACGATCACCATCCTTGAGAATTATCAAAGTGCGAAGGATGTGTTGGATGGTCCTAGCATCCTTAAGTAAGGTGCCAGTCTCGCCCATGTGAAAATGAGCATTAGAGTTGCAAAGAAAATGATTGCCCGGAACCCAGTCAAAGTCAGGATCAGAACACAGGGTGTGAAGTTTATCCCCTATGGTGGAAAGTTGCAAAATCTTCGCACAATCTTGATATGTGATCTCGATGGGATGTCGATTCACATATGAGACAATAGAGGTAAATTTAGAATTTATACGGAGACTTGCAAAAAACTCAAAGAGCAACTCAAAATTGAACGGTACAACAAGAGTTAGAAGAAAGCACAAGGAGGTATGGGCAAATAAGTCTAGTACTGGATAAGAGAGAAAATTTGGATTGACTATCTAGGAGATTGTGATTCTGGCCTCCTTATAGCGCTTGTAGGCGACTTGATCATCCTCCTCCAGGAAACGAGGGTTGAGAGTGGCCCTCAAGGAACTTCCAGATGGGTGACGAGAGCGCTTTCCTCCAGCCATTTTCATAAAATAGCAAGAAAACAAGAAATAAGAAGCAAGGAGAAGAAGTTGGTGTGAAGGAAATGGCCAGGCCACATGTATCGGCCAGGCCACATGTATCGGCTAGGCCACATGTATCGGCCAGGCCGAACAGGTGGATCGTCCTGGCTGATTGTCCAAAATGGATCGTCCAGGTCGATTTTAAAGATTTTAAATATACATCCACGTGTATCCTCCAAGACGAACACGTGGATCAGTCAAGATGATTGTCCATAAAGAGAATAACATCGTCCGGGCCAAAAAATAGATCAGTCGGGCCGATAAAAAAATGATTGCAGCAGAAGACGATCAGATCATCCAGTCTAATAATGGATCATCCATGATGATCAAAAGCAGAAAATCAAAATCGTCGGCAGAGGGGAGTTTATAAGATAAATTGATCGTCCTGGCCGATAGGGGTATCGGCCAGAATAATGTGAAAAAGTTGAGAATCAAAGGATAGATGGAGATTATCAGAGAAGGCCCAAAAGCATCAAAATCTAATAAAAATGATAAAAATATGATACGAAAAAGACATAAAAATAAATAAAAACAAGGTTTTTTTAATCAAAGCATGAATATTACATAGTCTCCATGTGATTGATTTTAAAAATTTGTAAGTCAATGAGTTAACAATGTCAAAAATCCAAAATAATGATAAACTATCCTATCATGTTAACTCTTAGCTCGGGCTTCTTTCAGGGCAAAATGTTCTTTTGAAATCAAAAGACCTAACTCATAAAAATCAATTGGATAAGAAAAAGAGATCTTTTCAAGACTTGGTTTCAAAAAGAAAATCTTATAAAATAATGTATCAAAGTAATTTGTCACTATCACAAAAATTCAAAATCAAGCCTTTGAAAATCTCAAGTTATACATGAATTCTTCTAAGATTTAAAAGTTTGTGAAAGAGAGGAATGCTTGCTTTTGAGGGGCTCATATTATGCCTCTTGTCCATTGAATGATACACTTTGCGCATCTTTTGAATGAATTTTTTGTTAATGATTTTTTTTATACACTTTATGTATATTTCTCAATTTTGACGTCGTTATGCATCTTTTGTTTTTGGCATTATTGGTCATTTTGTTTTATTTCTGCAAGCTAGGTCCTCTTTCAAAAACTCTTAAATATTCTTAGTTGTGAGTATATCTTCTAGATATTAGAGAAGGAAAGCTCACTCACTAATATAGGGAAGAACATACCACAAACCAGGATAAAAAAATTATATGAGAAATGCAATGACAGGATAACAAGAAATCCTGAAGTAACATAAAGACTTTGATCATTATAAATATAAGCTAGATTACTGTAGTAAGGTATAAAAGATCTCAATTATAAAATCCAGTTGTTAATTTGAGATAGTCTTTTTATTTAGAAAAGAAAATTACACCACTAAAATAGGTTAGAGAAAGAGACACAATCATTAGTACTTTTATCCTTTAATAAATTATGAGATGTAAAACATTGACAACAAATTTTTAAAAAACAAAAACAAGACATAAGATATCTATTCAATGATCATTAAAAAATAGCTTAAAGCATACGAAAAATAAAGCACCAAAAACAAAATCAACTACAAAAATAAACAAAGAAAAAAACTACAAAAATAAAGCAACAGAAGTAAAAATAAATAGCAGATAACAGATAAAAAATCAGTAGATATCAAGTTCATACATTAATGTCAATCACACCTAATATGGTCCTTAAAATACTGAAAGTGTCGAAGGCCAGTGGTTTAGTAAAGATGTCAGCCAGTTGATTTTCAGTTGCCACAAGGTGTAACTCAATGTCTCCCTTGGTCGCATGGTCTATAATGAAGTGACGTCTTATGTCTATGTGCTTGGTCCTTGAATGTTGGATAGGATTCTTAGAAATGTAGATGGCACTAGTGTTGTCACAAAGAATTAGAATTGTGCCTATAGATAATCCTAAATCCAGAACTTGTTGTTTTAACCAAAGGACTTGGGCCACATAACTTTCTAAAGTAATGTACTCAGCATCTGTAGTGGAAAGTGTAATAGAATTTTGCTTTCTATTAGACCAGCAGACTAAAGAATGTCCTATGAATTGGCAAGTCCCTGAAGTGCTTTTTCTATCCACCTTATATCCATCAAAATCAGAATCAGAATATTCAATAATCTCAAAAGAAGTGATGTGCCTAGGGTACCAGATTCCTAAGTTTTGGGTCCCTAAAAGGTATCTAAGAATTCTCTTAGTAGCAGTCAGGTGGGATTCCTTGGGATTAGCTTGAAATCTAGCACAAAGACAAATGCTAAACATGATATTAGGTCTGCTAGTAGTCATGTAAAGTAATGATCCCATCATCCCTCTGTACTTCTTTTGATCAAATGATTTTACATTAGGGTCCTTATCCAACTGAACACCTGTGGTCATGGGAGTATTAATTGACTTAGTTTTGTCTATTTCATATTTCTTCAAGATGCCCTTTATATACTTTGATTGATTCAGAAAGGTTCCATCATCCAATTATCTTATGCTAAACCCCAAAAAGTAGGACAACTCTCCCATCATACTCATCTCAAACTCCTTACTCATTATTTTGGAAAAATCATCACATAGCCTTTTATCAGAAGATCCAAAAAGTATATCTTTGACATAGATCTAAATAATAAGTAAATCATCTCCTACTTTCCTCGAGAAAAGGGTGGTGTCTACGCTTCCCTTAACAAACTCTCTTTCTAGTAAAAATATGCTAAGCCTCTCATACCAAGCTCTGGGTGTCTACTTTAATCCATATCAGGCTTTTTTTAATTTGAAAATATGATTTACAAATTGGGAACTCTCAAAACATGGGGGTTGTTCTACAAACACATCCTCTTTTATTACCCCATTTAGAAAGGCACTCTTAACGTCCATTTGGAAAAGCTTAAATCTCTTATAACAGGCAAAGGCTAGAAGCACTCTAATAGCTTCCAATCTAGCTACAGGGATAAAGGTTTCCTCAAAATCTATCCCTTCTATTTAGTTATATCCCTTAGCCACTAATCTTTCCTTATTCCTAACCACCACACTAGAATCATTCATATTATTCTTAAAGACCCATTTGGTTCCAACTACACTTTGTCCCTTTGGTCTTTCTAGGATCATATTCATCAAACACTACATGAGTAGTCTCCTCCACCACCAATATCCTCTTATTAAACACCCTAAGAGGCTTCCCAACACTAGAATATCCTAAGAACACTCTTTCATCAGATTTTGGGTCAAACTTTTCTAAGTGAGACTTCCTATTATTGTGGATGAAACCTTATAACCAAAGATATGAAGGTGGGAAAGATTGAGTGTCTTAAATTTAAGAATCTCATAGGGTGTCTTATTAAATTTGGATCTAACATTCACCCTATTCAACACATAACAAGCTGTGTTAACCGCTTCAGCCCAAAAATATTTTAGAAGTGTATACTCAGCAAGCATAGCTCTAGCAGCTTCCACTAAAGTCTGGTTCTTCCGTTTAGCTACCCCATTCTGTTGAGGGGTCCTAGGAGCTGAGAAGTTATGGCTAATCCCCTTATCCTCACAAAAGTATCGAAATCTCTCATTTTTAAACTCTCCCCTATGGTCACTATGGATGGTCAAAATCTCACAATCTAGCTTTCTTTGAATCTAAGTGAACAAGGATCTAAACTCATCAAAAGACTCATTCTTGTGAGACAGAAATCAAATCCAAGTGAACCTCGAGTAGTCATCGACAATCACAAAACTATATACTTTCCCTCATAACCTAGCAGTGCTAATGGGTCTAAACAAATCCATGTGATGGACTTTTAAAAATTTAGAGGTGATAATGTCCTTAATAAAGTGAAAAGTGGAGGCTTTCCAAATTGGCAGGCATTGTTGCAAATCTATTTTTATGCTTATGTTTTGATGATTGACAAATACTATTGATCTTCTTGGACTAGTTGTTTCTTCTAACTTTTCAGGAATCGAAGATCAGACGAACAGATGAAGCCAGTTCAGGATTGCGTAGGTCTAAGGTTGTGTCAGTCTGTACTTTATTTTTTCTCTTCTTGAGTCTATTTGTAATGGTCAAAGAGACTGATGCTAAGTAACCCTACACACACACACTTGAGAGTATTAGAATTTTTGTTTTTACTCATATCAGCCAGGACGATATTTACATCGGCCTGGACGATCAGGCTTAAAATAGAAAGTCTAATTAAGGATTCTTAATTAAGGCAGCCGACATTAACCGATCATCCTGGACGATACGTGTATCAGCCAGGATGATAAGCTCAAAATAGAAAGAAGTTGCCGCCATAGATAATTAAGGTATACTGTATTTTTAAATTATCGGCCTGGACGATCATTGATCAGTCTGGACGATATTCACAATTATGCCTTAATTAATCAGAAAAATCAGGGAAGTAATTAAGGATAATTAATACGATCACATCATCCTGGATGATCGCAGGATCGGCCAGGATGATATTTTCAAAAACCTTAGTTAGTCCTAGACGATTGGGATCGGCCAGCCTAAAAACAGGGCGGTACTCAGGACGATTTTCATCTGATTTGAACTAATCGGCCTATACGATCAAGAGATCGGCCAGGACGATCAAGCTAATTTTCAATCGTCCAGCACCCAAAACAGGGTGGTGCCAAGGCCAATCTTCAGAGTTTTGTACTGATCGGCCAGGACGATGTCAATATCGACCAGGATGATATAGTCAGCAAGTTGCAATTAATGAGCTCCTTTGAAGCTCTTCTACTTAAGAGCTCTTGTTCAACATTTTGAACAACCTTTGTGCTGCTACCTTGACCTGAGAAAGCCTTGAGGAGAGAAAGAGAGAGAGGGAGAGAGAAAGGATCTTGTGAGGGGTAGCTTGTGAGGGGATTCACAAGGGTTGCTTCAAGGATCGCTCTGCTTCTTCTTCGTCTAGAGTTTCTCGTCCGTGGACGGGTCAGTAGAGGTAAGGAGTCAACATTGGTTATGGTTCTCTGCCAGCTTTAAGAGGAAGCAAAAGGAGATAGGTTCTCTGCCTTGCCAGGGTGGCTAAAAGGAGGTGCTTTGTAAAGGCTTCTCCGCCTAGATGTGAGAGCTAAAGGAGAGTCATGTTTGTAGTGCAATACTCGGAGGGCGCCTCTGGGGAGTGGACGTAGGTCGAGTTGACCAAACCACTATAAATTTCTATGTTACTGTTTTCTTGCTTCTGCACTTTAATTTCAGCATTTATTTTAATGGTGTGATTTTGGTTTATGTGATTCTTATTCTTTGTGAAAAGAAATTTTTAAAATACCAATTCACCCCCCCCCCCCCCCCTCTTGGTTAGCTTGGGCCAGTTCTATAGGGCTTAACATCCCTAACGAACTTTCAAGTGGTATTAGAGCGGGATTCATATAAACTAAGTTTGAAAACTTTTTGAATTTTTGATCCATGGCTAACCTTGAGAATCATAACACTACTATTCAATTACACGACCTCCCTTGTTTGACAACTTAACTTTTGATTTCTGGAAAACCTGCATGTCAACGTTTTTACAATCTACTGATTATCGCATGTGGATGCTTATCAAAGAATGTTACTCTCCACCTTCTCGTGAAGTTAATGGTGTTAAAACCAAAGTTGCTTTTACTGAATGGACTTTCGATGAATGAGATTTAGCTCAACTGAATGCAAAATGTTTGAACTATTTTTTCTGTGCTTTAAAATCTGAGGATTACATGCATGTCTCCACTTGGAAAACTGGTAAAGAAATTTGGGATAAATTGTGTATCACCTATGAAGGCACTAATGAGGTTAAACAATCCCGTTTGAATATTCTCTTGCATGATTACGAACTTTTTCGTATGAAACCTCACGAATCTATTTCTGATATGTACACTAGGTTTACTCAGATAGTCACTTCACTACATGCATTAGGAAAAGAACTTTCTAACTATGAAAAAGTAAATAAGATTTTGAGATGCTTGCATTCGTCATACGATGCTAAAATTACTGCAATCACCGAATCTAAGGATTTGAACACTTATTCTATTGATAACTTACTTGGCTCACTCATTGCTTACGAGCAAGGGGTGAATCAAAGAAATCTTGATACAGGTGTGAAGAAGAATGAGAAAACTGTTGCATTGAAGGCGCACAAATCAGATTCTGAATCTTCCGGGTCTGAAAGCGATGAAGTTGCCTTCATCACAAGGCAATTCAAGAGCTTTCTAAGGAAGAAACAAAAGCATCATCAAAATTGGAGAAAAGGTAGGGATCATAAACATATTAAATGATCTTCTGATGTTGTTTGTTTTGAATGCAGGAAACCTGGACATGTGAGAGCGGATTGCCCGACACTTCAAGATAACACAAGCAAGGAAAAGATTGAGGAGAAACCTAAGTTTAAGAAGGATAAGAAAAGAATCCAAAAGGCGTTCCGGGCAGAATCTAGTACTGATTCTTCTGAGACTGAACCAGAGGAAGAGACTACAAACCTATGCTTAATAAGGGAAGATCATCTTGAGCAAAGTGATGAGGAAGAGGTATGTAAACCAACCTATAATGAATTGTTTGAGATTTATGAGAAAATTCATGCATCTTACAAAAAACTTAAGAAGACTCATGCTAGCTTAAAAATGGAACTTGTAAATTTGCAAAAAGAATATGATGTCATTCTTAAAGATCATTCAACGATTGATTCAAATCACATGTCTCTTCTTGATGAATTTGATGATTTAAACAAAAAGTATTTGGAATTAATTGATGAACACAATGCATTAAAATTTTCACACACATCACATGAATCTAATTTTAAGAAGTCTAAGAAGATGGAGAAAAATTTGAGGATTGAAAATGAAAGGTTAAAGAGCACAAATTTGAAGATTCAAAATGAATTAGAAGCATGTAAGAAAACTAGGATGACACCTACTTTTGATCAATTGCCAACATCTAGGAATAGGCATTATAACTCAAACCACTTAAGAAATCCCTTTCCTAGAGTTAGATGTTTTTCATGCGGCATGCTAGGAAACATCTCACACACTTGCACAATTCACCATAGTACACATTGGGTGTGAAGACCTAAGGTGCATGATCCATAGCATACCACACATGCATTGCATTCTTCTTTTCATAAGAAGGAACCCAAACCTGCTTGGGTTCCTAAATCTAACATTTGGTAATTTTGCAGGAGGGCTCTCACAAAAGGCCTCGTGAGAGTATGTGGTATCTGGACAGTGGATGCTCTCGACATATGACTGGTGATGCCAGCCAATTTGTTGTACTAGAGTCCAGGACTTGAGGCAAGGTTACTCTTGGAGACGACACCACCAAGAAGGTGGTAGGCGCAGGTATAATTGGTAATTCAAAGAACCTTATGATTGAAAATATTTTGCTTGTAGATGGATTGAAGCACAACTTGCTCAGCATCAGTCAATTCTATGACAAAGGCTTCATCGTGCAATTCTTTGCAAATTCATACATTGCTCTTGGAAGTTGTGTGGCCCAAGTTCTTTGGTTGAAACAACAGGTATTAGATCTAGGAGTTCCGGTTAGCACTATCTCAATCTTTTGTGACAACACTAGTGCCATATGCGTCTCTAAGAATCCTATCCAACATTCAAGGACTAAGCACATTGACATTAGGCATCACTTTATTAGAGATCATGTGACTAAGGGAGACATTGAGTTACACCATGTGACAACTGAAAATCAATTGGCGGACATCTTTACTAAACCACTGGCCTTCGACACTTTCAGTTCCTTAAGGACCAGATTGGGTGTGATTGACATAAATGCATGAAACTTGATCTTTTAGTTACTTTTTTTTGCTTTTGTTTTTTATTTTCTCTTAGTTTTTGATGTGTTTTATTTTGTTTCTTTTTACTTAGTCTTCAAAATCATCGCTAAAATGGTATTATATTCCTTATCCTTGCTTTTGAAAATTTAAGTCAATGTGGTTTTCATCTCCTAATCTTTTAGATGGTAAAAATATTTTGTGATTGTGTCTCTTTCTCTAACCTATTTTAGTGGCATAGTTTTCTTTTCTAATCAAAAATCTGTCTCAAATTAAAGATTGTTTATGAAATTGAGATCTTTTCTTGAGTTTGCTTAAGCAAATCTATCTTATATTTATAATGTTTAAAGTCTTTTTGTCACATCAAGATCCCTCGTTATCCTTGTCTTTGATTATTGATTCTATTTGTGGTAATTCTTCCCTATGTTAGAGAGAGAGCTCCTATTCTCTAATATCTGAGAAGATATATTCACAACTAAGATTTTTTTTAAGAGATTACAAAAGAGAATGTAGCTTGCAAAAATAAAAATTTTTGGCCAATGATGCCAACAAAAGAAGCGCAATGACGCCAAATTGAGAAATATCAACAAAAAAAAAGTGCAAAGCGCCACTCAAATTGACAAGAGGCATAAAATGAGCCCACTCAAAAGAAAGCTATTCTCTCTTTTTAAATCTTTTAGAACTTAGAAGTTTTGGTTCTCAAATGCTTGATTTCGATTGTCTTGCAGTCGTGACAAATTTACTTTGGTTCATTATTTTATAAAGATTGTTTTTTTTCTTAAACCAAGTGATGGATGGATTCTCTTTTTCATATTCAATTAATTCTTTGAGTTAGGTCATTGATTTCAAAAGACGATTCTACCCTAAGAAATCGTCTGAGCTAAGGGTAACCATGATCGGATATTCTACTATTCTATGGATTGTTGAGAGTGTTAACTCATTAACTCACAAGTTCTTAAATCAATCACATGGAATACTACATCATTTTCAAGCCTTGGTTTAAAAAAAAAATGATTTTTTTGTTATTGTTCTTTTGTGTTCCCTCCTCCTTTTTGATATGTCAAAAGGGGGAGAAGTTTATGATGCTCTTTTTTACTTGTCGATCTCGTACTTTTACTACTAATTTTTTTCGTAGTGTTTTACCATCATCAAAAAGGGGGAGATTGTTGCAAATCTATTTTTATGACTTATGTTTTGATGATTGACAAACACTATTGATCATCTTGGACTAGTTGTTTCTTCTAACTTTTCAGGAATCGAAGATCGGACGAACAAACGAAGCCTGTTCAGGATTGCGTAGGTCTAAGGTTGTGTCAGTCTGTACTTTGTTTTTTCTCTTCTTGAGTCTATTTGTAATAGTTAAAGAGACTGATGCTAAGTAACCCTACACACACACTTGAGAGTATTAGAATTTCTATTTTACTCATATCGGTCAGGATGATATTTACATCGGCTTGGACGATCAGGCTTAAAACAGAAAGTCTAATTATGGATTCTTAATTAAGGAAGCCGATATTAACTGATCGTCCTGGACGATACATGTATCGGCCAGGACGATAAGCTCAAAACAGAAAGAAGTTGCCACCATAGACAATTAAGGTATACTGTATTTTTAAATTATCGGCTAGGACGATCATTGATCGGCCAAGATGATATTCACAATTATGCCTTAATTAATCGGACAAATCAGGGAAGTAATTAAGGATGATTGGTACGATCACATCGTCCTGGATGATCGCAGGATCTGCCAGGATGATATTTTCAAAATCCTTAGTTACTCCTGGACGATTGGGATCGGCCAGCCTAAAAACTGGGTGGAGCTCAGGACGATTTTCATCTGATTTGAACTAATCGGCCTGGATGATCGAGAGATCGGCCAGGATGATCAAGCCAATTTTCAATCATCCTGCACCCAAAATAGGGCGGTGCCCAGGCCGATCTTCAGAGTTTTTTACTGATCGGCCAGGACGATGTCAATATCGGCTGGGACGATATAGTCGGCAACTAGCAATTAATGAGCTCCTTTGAAGCTCTTCTATTTAAGAGCTCTTGTTCAACGTTTTGAATAACTTTTGTGCTGCTGCCTTGACCTGAGAAGGCCTTGAGGAGAGAAAGAGAGAGAGGGAGAGAGAGGATCTTGTGAGGGGGAGCTTGTGAGGGGATTCATAAGGGTTACTTCAAGGATCATTCTGCTTCTTCTTCGTCTAGAGTTTCTCGTCCGTGTAAGGGTCGGTAGAGGTAAGGAGTCAGCATCTGGTTGTGGTTCTCTGCCAACTTCAGGAGGAAGCAAAATGAGATAGGTTCTCTGCCTTGCCGGGGTGGCAAAAAGGAGGTGCTTTATAAAGGCTTCTCCGCCTAGATGTGGGAGCTAAAGGAGAGTCACATTTGTAGTGCAATACTCGGAAGGCGCCTCCGGGGAGTGGACGTAGGTCGAGTTGACCGAACCACTATAAATTTCTGTGTTCCTGTTTTCTTGCTTCCGCACTTTAATTTCCGCATTTATTTTAGTGGTGTAATTTTGGTTTATGCGATTCTTATTCTTTGTGAAAAGAAATTTTTAAAATACCAATTCACCCCCCCCTCTTGGTTAGGATGGGCCAGTTCTACAGGGCTTAACATCCCTAACGAACTTTCAGGCATCACAAAGATGGTTTTTTGAAAACTTAAGCTTGGGGACACCTCTAATTAGATCTTTCTAGGTCACTTTCCTAAGGGTTTTCATACTGGCATGACATAATCTTCTGTGCCATAACCATGAATCATCAATAGCAGTTTTTAAGCAAAATGAAGCAGCACATTCAATATTATTTAAATCAAGCATGTAAACATTATTGATTCACTTTCCCTACAAAACATTGTTATTATTTAAGCTGATAATGAATGAATTTGCCAAAAAATTTATGATGAATCCCTTATCGCAAAGCTGTATAATACTGAATAAGTTGTGTTTCAGTCAATCTATAAGCAAAATATGTTCAATCAAAAGGTTCTTGAAATTTCCAATTATACCTGAGCCTACCACCTTCCTGGTGGTGTTGTCTCCAATAGTAACCTTGCCTCCTGTCCTAGTTTCTAGCAAAATAAATTGATTGGCATCGTCAGTCATATGTCGAGAGCATCCGCTGTCCAGGTACCGTTCTCACGAGGCCTTTTGTGAGAGCTTGCCTACAAAATTATCAAATGTCAGATTTAGGAACCCAAACATATTTGGGTTCCTTCTTATGGAAAGTAAAATGCAATGCATGATGTGAATCATGCAACTTGGGTCTCTAGACCCAATGTAAACTATGGTGAATGGTCCAAGTGTGTGCTATATCTCCTAGCATGCCAAATGAAAAACATCTAACTCTAGGAAAAGGATGCACTAATCTACTTATATGGTGATGCTTCTTTTTATGTGATGCATGCAATGATGGTTTTTTAGTTTCAAAAGTTTTTAGATTTTCTAACTTTTTAAACTTCTTTTCTAACTCAGCATGAGATTATTTTAAGAAATCATGTGCATCAGATATTTTAGCATGCTTTTGTTTAATACATCAACTCATCAAGTAAAGATATGTGATTGCTATCATTTGTAGAATGATTTTAAGAAGAATTTTATGCTCGTTTTGTAAATTTAAAAATTCTAATTTCAAGTTGGAATGTGTTTTTGGAAGTTTCCTGTATGATGCATAAATTTATTCTAAAACTTCAAGTAGTTGCTCATAAGTTTGTTCACATACCTCTTCTTGGTCAACATGACCAAGATTATCATCTGCCATTAAGCACAAATTTGTTATCTCCTCTTAAGGTTCAGTCTCAGAGGAGTCTGATGCAGAATCCGCCTAGAATGCCATTTGGAATCTCTTCTTGTCCTTCTTGAACTTGGGTTTCTCCACACCCTTTTCCTTTCTTGGGTGAAATTTAAGCGTAGGACAATCATCTTTAACATGTCCTAGCTTCCTACATTCAAAATAAATTATATAATTAGAATCTTAAAATTTTTTGTTTCCCTTACCTTTATTCCACTTTGATGGTTCTTTTGCTTCTTCCTTAGAAAGCTTTTGAATTGCCTTGTGATTAAGGCAACATCATCGCTTTCAGACCTAAAAGATTCAATGTCCGTGTTATTGGCCTTCAGTGCCACAATTTTCTCTTTCTTTTACTCAACTACATCAAGATTTCTTTGATTCACCAAATGCTCGTAAGCAATGAGTTATCCAAGTAATTTATCAATCAAATAAGTATTCAAATCTTTAGATTTAATAATTGCAGTGATTTTAGCATCAAAAGAGGAAGGAAAGCATCTCAAAATTTTATTCATCTTTTCATAGTTAGTGAGTTCTCTTCCTAAGGCATACAAAGAAGTTATAATTTGAGTAAACCTTGTATATATTTAAGAAATTGGTTCAGATGGTTTCATACGAAAAAGTTCCTAATAATGCAACAAAATGTTTAAATTGAGATTGCTTAACTTCTTTATTTCCTTCATAAGTAATACACAATTTATCATAAATTTCTTTACCAGTTGTGCAAGTTGAAACACGTATGTAATTTTCAGATTTTAAAGCATAGAATAAATAATTTAAACATTTTGCATTAAGTTATGCAAAATTTCTATCATCGAGAGTCCATTCAGTAAAAGGAAGTGGAACAGTAATGCCATTAAGTTTACCACTTGGAGGTGTATAACCATCCTTAACAAGCATCCACATGCGATAGTCAATCGATTGTAAAAATATAGACATGCGAGTTTTCCAAAAATCAAAAGGAACATTATCAATGAAAGGTGGTTGGGTAATGGAATAAACTTCCGCATTATTACGATTAACAAAATTAGCCATGGATCAAAATTCAAAAGCTTTCAAAAACTTATTATTGTGAATCTAGCTCTAATACCACTTGAAAGTTCTTTAGGGCTATTAAGCCCTTATGAACTAGCCCAAGATAAACCAAGAAGGGGGGTGAATTGGTATTTTAAAAATTATTTTGATCAAAACACAATCACAAAACTCAAACCAAAATCACCACAATGAAAATCAAAGTGTAGAAAAAAAAAATGCGGAAAGCAGTCGTAAAAGGACACAAAAATTTTTAGTGGTTCGGTCAACTTGACCTACGTCCACTCCCCGGAGGTGCCCTTCGGGTATTGCACTAAATACTGTGACTCTCCTGTCGACCCCAACGAGGCAAAGAACCCAACTTCTTTTGCTTCCTCCTGAAGCAGGAAAAGAACCTTGATCAATTGCTGAAGAAGACCTCTCTCAACTCTCCAAGGATAAGAGACTATAGTAAGAAAATGAAGTGAAACAATTCTTGGAGCAACCCTTGTGAAACTCTCTCACAACCTCCCCCTCACAAAATCCTCTCTCTCTCCCTCTCCTCTAGGCTTTCTCAGGTCAAGACAATAGCAAAAGATTACCTCTAAGGTAGAATAAGAGATCTTTAATAGAAGAGATTAGGAATAGCTCTTATTTTATACAAACTGACTTTATCATCCTGGCTGATAGCAGTATCGTCCTGGCCGATCAATGTAAATTTTGCTTAATCAGCCCGTTCGGTTTGGGATGATTAGACAATTTCTGGTCATATCATCCAGGGCGATAGGATATTATCCTGGACGATTAGTTCCAATCTAAGGAAAATCGTCCTTAACATCGCCCTGAATAGAAGCTGGCCGATGTCAATCGTCCACGACATCATCCCAGTTGATCCTGTAATCGGCCTTGTCGATGTGACATGCAATCAGCCTTAATTACTTTCCTTAATCACCTGATTAATTTAGTCATAATTGTGTTGCATCGTCCAGGCCGATGTCCTGGATGATGTCCAAAAATAACTAATGTCTAAATAGATCTGGTGGCTGATTCTTTCTGATTTGAGTCTATCATCCTGGCCGATACAATATCATTCAGGCCGATCGGCTTAATGATGGTTGCCTTAACAATGATGCTCTGATTAGGTTTTTTATTTTTGAACCGATCGTCCAGGCCGATATAAATATTATCCCAGACGATGTTACCAAAAATAGTAAATTCTAAGAAACAGTCAGAAATTCTCCCAAGGTGTATGTGTACAAGGTTACTAAGCATTAGGAGCCACACCTTTTACAATAGACTCAAGAAAAGGGAAAAGTGTACAAAGTGACTCAGACCTAGTCTATCCAATATTGAGCTGGTTCCAATTGTCGTATGATCTTGTGGACCTTAAATGTTAATAGGCAAGGTAGTCATAGAGAAACAAGAGTGTTTGCTAATATCAAAATCATAATCCATGAAAATAGATTCACAACTGGCTCGCCACGACCCAAGAAAAGAACTTTCCGCCCTCCTGGATCCCGTGATGCTGCCGCACGAGCATAGCAACAACTTTCTACCCATGAGTCCAATTTAGTATTATAATCCCATTCCAGAAAGGTTTTTTAAGATGGAGTGAGCACCGATGTGCCAGGCACATCGACCGGGCATGCGAGGATGAATGATGCATTTTTAATCCCTACAGTCCACCGGGATGCGGATGCACCAAAATCATCTTTCCCCTAGTGTCTGTGTAACTATAAATTGAGACCATAAGACTACGGGTGCGACCATACCAGCACTAGTGCATCGGATCTCATCGGATCTCATCAGAACTCCGCAGCTAAGCGTGCTGGGGCAAGAGTAGTACTAGGATGGGTGACCTCCTAGTAAGTCCTCATGTTTTACCCTTTTTTTAACCATCCCTCTCTCTATTTCTTTTCAAAAGCCCTTCACCACGGCCCACAAACCACTCGCAGTGTTGGCTCGTTGCGGCCCGAGGGAAGAACTTTCTGCCCTCCTGGGTTCCATATTGCAACTGCCCGGGAATAACAACAACTTTCTACACAGAAATCCATTTCAGCATTATGACTCTTTCCGGAAAGCTTTTTTCGAGATGGAGTAAATGCCGATGTTCCCTAGGTGCATTAGTTAGGAATGTACAGTTAAATAATATATTTTTGATCCCCTATGGTTCACCATAATGAGGATGTGCTAAATCACCTCTTTGCTGACGTCTGCATAAATATAATTGGAGACCATAAGACAATGAGTGCGACCATACTAACACCAGTTCACCAGATCCCATCAGAAATCCATAGCTAAGTGTACTTGGGCGAGAGTAGTACTGAGATGGGTGACCTCCTGGTATGTCCTCGTGTTGTACCCTTTTTTTAACCATCCCTCTCTCTCTCTTTTTTTTTTTGCACAGCTCTTCGTCACGACCCACAAACAACTAGCAGTATTGGCTCGCCATGATCTGAGCAAAGAACTTTCTACCCTCTTGTGTCCCGTGATGCGGCCGCACAGGAATAACAACAACGTTCTGCCTAGGAGTCTATTTTAGCATTTTGACTCAATTATAAAAGCTTTTTTCGAGACACAGTGAGCGTCGATGTGCCATAGACGCATCGGCCAAGCATGCATGGATGAATTATTCATTTTTGATCCCCTACGATCCACCGGAATGAGGATGCACCAAAATCACCTCTCCCCCAGTGTCTGCATAACTATAATTTAAGACCATAAGATAATGGGTGTGACCATACCAGAACTGGTTCACCGGATCCCATCAGAACTCCGCAACTAAGCGTGCTTGGGCTCGAATAGTATTGAGATGTGTGTCCTCCTTGGAAGTCCACATGTTGCACCATTTTTTTAACCATCCTTCTCTCTTTTTTTTTTGGAAGCTCTTTGCCACGGCCCACGAATCACTAGCAATGTTGGCTTGCAGCAACCCGAGCGAAGAACCTTATGCCCTTCTGGGTCCCATATTGCAACTGCATGGGAATAGCAATAATGTTTTGCATAGGAGTCCATTTCACCATTAAAACCTCATTCTAGAAACATTTTTCTGAGATGGAGAGAACGTTGATGTCCATTGGCGCATCAGGTGGGCATGAGCAGATGAATAATGCATTTTTGATCCCCTACGGTCCACTAGAATGAGGATGCAATAAAAGCACCTCTCCCCCAACATTTGCATACTATAATTTAAGACCATAAGATAATGGGTGCGACCATACCAGCACCAGTTCACCGAATCCCATCAGAAATCTGCAACTACTTGAGCTTGGGCGAGAGTAGTATTGAGATGGGTGACCTCCTGAGAAGTTTATATATTGCTCCCTTTTTTTAACCATCCCTCTCTCTTTTTTTTTTTCGAAGCTCTTTGCCACAACCCACAACTACTAGCAGTATTAGCTCGCCGTGACCCGAGCAAAGAACTTTTTGCCCTCCTGGGTCCCGTCATGCGGTCGCACGAGAATAGCAACAAATTTTTGGCCAAGAGTATGTTTTGGCATTATGACCCCATTCCAGAAAGCTTTTCTGAGATGGAGTGAGTGACGATATGCCATAGGCGCATCGGCCGGGCATGCGTGGATGAATAATGCATTTTTTATCCCCTACAGTCCACCTAAATGAAGATGCACCAAAATAACCTCCCCCGGCATCTGCATAATTATATTTTGAGACTATAAGAATAAGAGTGCGACCATACTAGAAACAGTTCACCAGATCCCATCAGAAATCCATAGCTAATTGTGCTTGGGCGAGGGTAGTACTGAGATGGGTGACCTCCTAAGAAGTCCTCGTGTTGCACCCTTTTTTTAACCATCCCTCACTCTTTTGTTTTTGGAAGATCTTTGCCACGAACTACTAGCAGTGTTCACTGACCGTGAACCAAGCGAAGAAGTGTTTGCCATCCTGGGTCCCGTAGTGCGGCTGCATGGGAATAGCAATAACTTCTCACCCAGGATTCTGTTTCAACATTATGATGAGCTTTTTTTTTTGAGATGGAGTGAGCGCTGATGTACCATAGGCGCATCGACCAAGCATGCACGGCTGAATAATGCATTTTCAATCCCCTACGATCCGCTAGAATAAGGATGCACCAAAATCACCCCCCCCCCCCCCCCCCCCCGCATCTGAATAACTATAATTAGAGACCATAGGATAATAGGTGCGACCATACCAGCACTAGTTCACCGGATCCTATTAGAACTCCACTACTAAGTGTGCTTGGGCTCAAGTAGTATTGAGATGGGTGACCTCCTGGGAATTCCTCAAGTTGCACCCTTTTTCTAACCTTCCTTCTCTCTATTTTTTGGAAGCTCTTCGTCTCGGCCCACGAACCACTAGCAGTGTTGGATCGCTGCTACCAGAGCGAAGAACTTTATGCCTAGCTCTCATATTGCAATTGCAAGGGAATAGCAATAACTTTCCACATAGGAGTCTATTTCAGCATTATGACCCTATTCCGAAAAGCTTTTTCTGAGATGGAGTGAACTCCGATGTTCCATAGGCACACCGGGCATACATGCGAAGATGAATAATATATTTTTGATCCCCTATGGTCCACCAGAATGAGGATGCACCAAAATCTCTCCCCAGGCATCTGCATAACTATAATTTGCAAGGTTCTTAAAATCAGATTGGACAATGAACCGAAAGAAAGAGAGGCTTATGGTTTGACCGGTCGAACGGGGGTTGAACCGGATGACGTAATAAATAATAATATTATTATAAAAAATTAATAAAATCAACAAAATAATGAAATATAATAACCATATAATTTAATATAAATTCATGTTAATTTATATTATATATTTAGATTTAATTTATAAACATAAATTATTTAAAAGCTCATAATATAAAAATTATAAATATAATTAATATATTTATATAAAAGTATTTAATTTGGTAACATCTAAATATGTTATCAATTTTTACCATAATATTTACAAAATTTTGTAACAATATAATATTTACTAAATATGTTAAAAAACTTAATATTTACAATGTTTTGTAAATATGATAAAATTTACAAAGTTTTTTACATCATAATATTATGACCGGACATCTAAATATGTAAAAAACTTTCAAAAATATTATTCAAATATAAAAAAATAATTATTTCTATTATAATTTATATGATATAATTTTTACTCGAGTGGTTTGACAAACAAAAATGAATTCACATAAACTTTAAAATATATATAATGAAAAATATAAAAAAAATAAATAGAAGAAAATTTAATATTATAAACTAAGAAAATAAATATTATCAACTAAATAAATTAATATTATTCATATTATAAAAACTAATTAAAAAAAATTGTTTAAAGAAAATAATACAAAACTATTCAAAGCATAAAACTATGAAACTAAAGATGGGTCTTTGCTTTGTATGATTTAGTCCCATATTGCTTGGAAAGTTTTGCTTTGCATAGTTTATATAACTTTTTACTTTCTCTAATTCCAAGAGCTCATTTGGAGAAATGAAAACATGAGGTTGTTCAACTTAATATTTAATCATGTACTTAATACAAATTTAAAAATTTTATATTAATTGATTAAGATTAATATTTATTTAATATTAAATAATTTATTTAATTATTTATTTTAAAAAATTTTGAACCGGCCGATTTTAAGAAACCGGGACCGGTTCACCGGTTGAACCGGCAGTTCTTGCCAAAACCAGTCGGTTTGATGCTAGGCTGGTTCTCAGGTTGAACTGAACCGGCTTTCAGACCGGTTCATGGTTGAACTGGTCGAACCGGCCTTTTCCGGTCCGACTTTTAAAGCATTGATAATTTTTAGACCATAAGATAATGGGTGCGACCATACCAGAACCAGATCACCAGATCCCAACAGAAATTTATAGCTAAGTATGCTTGGGAAAGAATATTACTAAGATGGTTGACCTCCTAGGAAGTCCTCGTATTGCATACTTTTTTTAACCATCTCCTTCTCTTTTTTTTTCGAAAGCTCTTCGCCACGACCCACGAACCACTAGCAGTGTTCACTCGCCTTGACCCAAGCAAAGAACTTTCTACCCTCCTGGGTCCTCTAATGCGACTGCATGGCAATATAAACATCTTTTCACCTAGGAGTTCGTTTCAGCATTATGACATTATTCCAAAAAGCATTTTTTGAGATAAAGTGAGCGGCAATGTGCAATAGGCACATCAGCAAGGCATGTATGGATGAATAATGCATTTTTGATCCCCTATGGTCCACCGAAATGAGGATGCGCCAAAATCGCCTCTCCCTTGGTGTCTATATAACTATAATTTGAGACCATAAGACTACGGGTGCGATCTTACCAGCACCAGTTTACCAGATCCCATCAAAACTCCATAGTTAAGCGTGTTTGCGCTAGAGTAGAACTAGGATGGGTGACCTCCTGAGAAGTCCTCGGGTTGCACCCTTTTTTTAACCAACCCACTCTCTTTTTTTTAATTTGAAGCTCTTCGCCACGGGCTACGAACCACAAGCAGTGTTGGCTCGATGTGACTCGAGCGAAGAGCTTTCTTCCCTCTTGGGTCTTGTGATGCATGGATGAATAACATATTTTTGATCCCCTATGGTCCATCAAAATGAGGATGCGCCAAAATCACCTCTCCCCCAGCATCTTCATAACTATAATTTGAGATCATACGACAACAGGTGCGACCATACCAGCACCAGTTCACGGGATCCCATAAAAAATACAACAATGTGTGCTTGGACAAGAGTAGTACTGAGATGAATGACCTCCTAGGAAGTCCTCGTGTTGCACCCTTTATTTTTTAACCATCCCTCTCTCTTTTTTTTTTTTTTGAAAGCTCTTCACCCTGAACAACTAAAAGTGTTGGCTCGCTGCGACCCGAGTGAAGAACTTTTCTCCATCCTTGGTCCCGTGATGTAGCTGCATGGGAATAACAACAACTTTCCACCCAAGAGTCCATTTCAGCATTTTGACCCCATTCCAAAAAGCTTTTTTTGAGATGGAGCGAGCGGTGATGTGTCATAGGCACATCAGCAAGGCATGCATGGATGAATAACGCATTTTTGATCCCCAATGGTCCACCAGAACATGGATGCACCAAAATCATCTCTACCCCGATGTCTGCATAACTATAATTTGGAATAAGAAGTTTACGGGTGTGACCATACCATCATTAGTTCATCGGAACCCATCAGAACACCGCAGTTTAGTGTGTTTAGGCAAGAGTAGTACTAGGATGGGTGACATCCTAGGAAGTCCTCGTGTTGCACCATTTTTTTAACCGCCCCTCTCTCTTTTTTTTTCGGAAGCTCTTCGCCATGGCCCATGAACCACTAGATGTGTTGGTTCACCACGACCCGAGCGAAGAGCTTTTAGCCCTCTTGGGTCTTGTGATGTGGCCGCACGGGAATAACAACAACTATTTGCACAGAAGTCTATTTTAACATTATAACCCCATTCCAGAAGGTTTTTTTCGAGACGGAGTCAGTCCTAATGTGCCATAAGCTCATAAGTTGAGCTTGCATGGATGAGTAATGCATTTTTGATCCCCTACGATCCACTAAAATGAGGATGTGCCAAAATCACCTCTCCCCCAGCATCTGGATAAATATAATTTGAGATAATAAGACAACGGATGCGACCATACCCGCACTAGTTCATCGGATCCCATCAGAAATCCACATCTAAGTGTGGATGGGCTAGAGTAGTACTGAGATGGGTGACCTCCTAGGAAGCCCTCGTATTGCACCCTTTTTTTTTAACCATCCCTCTCTCTTTCTCTTTCGAAAGCCCCTCGCCACAGCCCACGAACCACTAGCAATGTTGGCTCGCCGTGACCCAAGCAAAGAACTTTCCCCCCTCCCGAGTCCCGTGATGCGGCCGCATGGGAATAGAAATAACTTTTCGCTCAGTAGTCCATTTCAACATTACAACCCCATTCTGAAAAGCTTTTTTAGAGATGGAGTAAATAGCGATGCACCATAATGTATAACGCTTTTTTGATCCCCTATGGTCCACCAGAACTAGGATGCGATAAAATCACCTCTCCCCCGACATCTATATTACTATAATTTGATACCATAAGACTAAGGGTGCGACCATACCAGCACTAGTACATTGGATCCCATCAGAACTCCATAGTTTAGCATGCTTGGGCAAGAGTAGTACAAGGATGAGTGATCTCCTAGGATGAGTGATCTCCTGGGAAGTCCTCGTGTTCCACACTTTTTTTTTATCCACCCCTCTCTCTTTTTTTTTTCGAAAGCTTTTCTCCATGGCCCACGAATGACTAGCAGTATTGGCTCACCAAGATTCGAGAGAAGAGCTTTCTGCCCTCCTGGGTTCCGTGATGAAGTCACACGGGAATAACAACAAATTTTTGTCCAGGAGTTCGTTTAAGCATTATGACCCCATTCCAAAATGCTTTTTCTGAGATGGAGTGAGGACTGATGTGTCATAGGCACATAAGTCAGGCAAGCACGGATGAATAACATATTTACAGTCTCCTACGATCCACCAAAACTAGGATGTGCCAAAATCACCTCTCCCCTGATGTCTGCATAACTATAATTTGAGACCATAAGATACCGGGTGCAACCATACCAGCACCAATTCACCGAATCCCATCAGAAATCCATAGCTAAGTGTGCTTGGGTGAGAGAAGTACTGAGATGGGTGACTTCCTAGGAAGTCCTCATGTTGAACCCTTTTTTTTAACCATCTCTCTCTCTCTCTTTTTTGGAAGCTCTTCGCCACGGCCCATGAATCATTAGCAGTGTTAGCTCTTCATGCCAGATCGAAGAACATTCCACCCCCTGGGTCCCATAATGCGTCCGTACGGGAATAGCATCAACTTTCCACCCAAGAATCCATTTCAGCATTATGACCCCATTTCGAAAAGCATTTTTCAAGATGGAGTGAGCGCCGATATACCACAGGTGCATAAGCACGGCATGCATGGATGAATATAGCATTTTTGTTCCCCTATGATCCACCAGAATGGGGATGTGCCAAAATCACCTCTCCCCCGACATCTGCGTAACTATAATTTGAGCCCATAAGACTATGGGTGTGACCAAACCAGCACTAGTTCACCGTGTTCCGGATCTATTTTCATGGATTATGATTTAGATGATAGTAAATACTCTTATTTCTCTATGACTACCTTATCTACTAATATTTTAGGTCCATAAGATCAGTCTGCAATTTGGAACCAGCTCAAGATTGGGTAGACTAGGTCTGAGTCAGCTTATACGTTTTTCCTTTCTTAAGTCTATTGTGATTGGTGCGGCTCCTGACGCTATGTAACTTTACACACACACACCTTGGAAGATTTTGTCTATTACCTAGAGTTTACTATTTTTAGTAACATCGTCCGAGACGATATTTATATCAGCCTAGACGATCGATTCAAAAATAAAACCCTAATTAGAGGATCATCCTCATTAAGGCAGGCGTCATTAAGTCGATCGGCCTGGAAAATCCTTGTATAGGCCAGGATGATAGGCTCAATTAAGAAAGAATCAGCCGCCATGATCAGTTTAAGTATTCTTTATTTAAGGATATCGGCCAAGACGATCTAAACATCGGCCTGGACAATGCAGCACAATTATGCCTAAATTAATCTAGTAATTATGGAAAGCAATTAAAGCTGATTGATACGATCACATCGGCCGGGCCGATCACAATATCAGCCAGGACAATGTCCTGGATTTTTGATATTGGTCAGCCTCTATTCAGGGCGATGATTAGGACAATTGTGCTCGGATTTGAACTATTCGGTTAGGACGATATTGTATCGACCTAGATGATGTATCCATTTTTCTTCTAATCGTCCCAAATCATCCCGGTTGATTGAGCTTATCTTTTAATAATTGGCCAGGACGATATTTATATCGGCCTTGATGATAAAGTCAGCAAGTTGCATTAATGAGGTCATTTTGAGATCTTCTATTTAAGCTTTAACAAGACACTTGATAAGTGTCTTTGGAAGCCATTGTAGCTTCATTCTTATGGGAGAAACTTGAAGAGAGAGCTTGAAAGGGAGTGAGGAAAGGGTGGAGTTTGAGATAGGGAGAAGATCCTTAGAAGGGGTACTCAAGGGAGATTGGAGGGGGATTCCACACATTTGCTCAGGCAATCTTGCACCTTAGTACCGTCAAATTCAAGGCTTGTCTTGAGGGAACTTCACAGAAGAAGAAGATCTCTTTGGTGTCAAAGGACCAGACTACTCCGTCGCACCGAGGAAGGTGGAAGTGATTTTGTAAGGACTTCTCCACCTAGCTATGGGTGCTAAATGAGATACACTTTTATAGTGCAATACTTGGAGGGTGCCTTCGAGGAGTAGACGTATGTCAAGGTTTGACCGAACCACTATAAATCTGGTGTGTTCTTTCCTTTATTATTTCCGTATTGTATTTTTTGTGGTGAATTTTGATTTGGTTTGTTGATCTTGTTTTAAAGATATTTAAAATACAAATTCACGTCTCTCTTAATTAGCCTTGGGCTAGTTTATAAGAGGCCTAACATCCCTAACAAACTTTTAAATGGTATCAGAGCTGGATTCAAAAAATCGAGTTTTTGAAAACTTTTGAATTTTGATCCATGGCTAATTTTTATAATCATAATATTGCGGAAGATTATTCAATCACAAGACCACCTTTGTTTAAAAATATTACTTTTGATTTTTGGAAGATTCGCATGTCTATTTTCTTATAATCAATTGATTTTTGAATGTGGCAAATGATTTTAACTGGTTATTCTGTACTGTCACGTATTATAGATGGAATTATAACTGATATTTCTTTTAATCAATGGAGTAGAGAAGAGAAAATCAATGCTCAATTGAATGCAAAAGTTTTAAAATATTTTTTATGTACTTTAAATTCTAAAGTTTGTATGTTAGTTTTTGCGTGTACTACTGGTAAGAAAGTTTGGGATAAATTACACACCATATATGAAGGCTATAGTGAAATCAAGCAGTCAAAATTGAATATTTTAATGCATGATTATGAACTTTTTTGCATGAAACCTTATGAGACAATCTTAGACATGTATTCTAGATTTATTCAAATTGTGATATCATTGCATGCTTTAGGTAAAGAGTTTTTAAATCTTAAAAAAATTAATAAAATTTTATGTTGTTTACTTGATAAGTTTGATGCTAAAGTTGTTGCTATTTGTCAATCAAAGAATTTGAATGAATATTCTATTGATAATTTAATTGGCTCAATCATTGCCTACGAGCAAAGTTTGGGTCAAATATTTTTGGATGAAGGTGAAACAATAGTACTAAATGCTAAAGACATAGAGAAAAGTGGCTTAGTTGGTAACGAAAGCGATGACTTATCAAACAAATTGGAAAGCTCACTAAAACATAAGCATCAACAAAAGTGGAATAAAGGTAAAAAGATAAGAATGTTAAGATTTAATATGATGTTATTTGCTTTGGATGTAGGAAACCTAGACATATGAAAAATTAGTGCCCTAATTTGAGAACTCATCCTGAAAGAGAAAAGGCTAAAGCTAAGAAAATTATAGAAATGACAAGTAATGTAAAGCAAAAAAATCTCCTGGGACGACCTAGCTTCTTAATCATCAAACCAGGAGAAAGATACTGTTTAAATTTGTTTGTGTGTTTATTTGTTTGTGTTGTGTTTTGCTTTTTGTTATTTTCTGTGTTTTTTATATTTTCCTTCGTTTTTGTTCGTTTTTTGTTATTGCTTTGAAATTTTAAATTAGCTTTTATACTTAGTTTTGTGAAGTTCTCTCTGATCAACACACACATTCACTTTTCTAAAAATGAAAAACTATACCTCCTATTTTTCTTGAACTCTTATGTAAGTTGTAGTTGACTTCTCTAAAAACAGTCAAAGAAAGAAAATTCATGATTGTCTCTCTATCTCTTTTCTTAAAAAAGTTATTTTACTTTTGATTCAAAATCTTCATCATATTATAAATTGGATTTTGAAACTGATCTTTTTCATCTCCCTACATTTTGTTTATCGCATAGAGATCCTTTGCAAGTTGTGAATCTATCACATAATTTTCTTAATCAAGTAGTTCACTTTATCAATAGAATGGTTCAACTTTGTTTTTAAAATTTCAGAAAGGTAGCATATTTAATTAAAAAAAAATTCCAATGATGCCAAATAAAAAAAAGTGGCCAATGATGTCAAATCAAAAGATGCGCAATGTTGCCAAATAGAGAAAGATACACAAAAAGTAAAAGATGCATAAAGTGCGCCAAAAATTGATAAGAGGCATAAAATGAGCCCACAAAGAGTATGCTAACTTTTTCTATTTTACTCAAAGCTTAAGAAAACCCTTGATATTTTTTATACTTGATCTTGAAAATCATGATTCTTGATTCACCAATTTTTGCATTAATCTTCTATTAGATATGTTTTATGAAAGGATTTTTGAAAAATTATTATTTCTTCTTTTAATTTGTACTTTGATTTAGATATTGGATTAAAAAGTTTTTGAGCCTTTAAAAGAACTTTAGCTTGGATTAACAATTTCTAACCATTTTTGGATTATGCGTTGTCAATCCATTCATTACTAAGTTTTTGAATAAAATTAAGAGGTAACTTTCTCATTTTAAGAATATTTGATTTTGTCTTCACTTGATCAGGGATCATTTTTTGTCTTTTAATCATTTTTTTATTGTCCCGATTGTTTGTGCCCCTTCTCTTTTTGATAATGTCAAAGGGGGAGAACGTAGTATTACATTTGTAGCATTTTTTCTTCTTTCAAAAATAAAATAAAAAATAAAAAATTTTTATTTCCCTATTTTTAAAAGTTTTATTTTAGTAAGGGGGAGATTGGGAGAAAATATTTTTATTTTTACAAATTCGATGAGTTATGTTTGCCATCCTAAAAAAGGGGGAGATTATTGCAGATCTGTTTTCATGGATTATGATTTTGATGATAGCAAACACTCTTATTTCTCTACGACTCCCTTATATATTGACATTTCAGGCCCACAAGATCATACTGCAATTTGGAACTAGCTCAAGATTCGGTAGACTAGGTCTTAGTCAGCTTGTACCTTTTTCCTTTCTTGAGTCTATTGTAATTGGTGTGGCTCCTGATGCTATGCAACTTTGCACACACACACCTTGGAAGATTTTCTGTCTGTTTCCTAGAGTTTACTATTTTTGTAACATCGTCCAGGACAATATTTATATCGGCCTAGAAGATCAATTCAAAAATAGAAACCCTAATTAGGGCATCATCCACATTAAGGCAGCCATCATTAAGACAATCGGCCTGGACGATCCTTGTATAGGCCTGGACGATAGGCTGAATTAAGAAAGAATCTGTCGTCATGATCAATTTAGGTATTCTTTATTTAAGGATATCGGACAGGACAATCTAAACATCGGCATGGATGATGTAGCATAATTATACCTAAATTAATCTGGTAATTATAGTAAACAATTATGGCTGATTGATACGATTACATCGCCCGGGCTGATCGCAGGATCAGCCAAGATGATGTCCTGGACGATTGACATCGGTCAGCCTCTATTCAGGGCAATGATGAGGATGATTGTGCTTGTATTTGAACTAATTGGCCAAGATAATATTGTATCAACCTGGACGATGTAACCATTTTTCTTTTGATCATCCCAAATTGTCCCCACTGATTGAGCTTTTTTTTTTATCGGCAAGGACGAAAATTATATCGGCTTGGACGATAAAGTCGGCAAGTTGCATTAATGAGCTCATTTTAAGATCTTCTATTTAAGCTTTGACATGACACTTGGTAAGTGTCTTTGGCAGCCATTGTAGCTTCATTCTTTTGGGCGAAACTTGAAGAGAGAGCTTGAAAGGGAGTGAGGAAAGGGTAGAGTTTGAGAGAGGGAGAAGACTCTTAGAGGGGGGACTCAAGGGAGTGTGGAAGGGAATTCCACACGGTTTCTCCGGCGAGCTTGCACCTTAGTACCGTCGGATTCACAGCTTGTCTTGAGGGAAGTTCACAGAAGAAGAAGAATCTCTTTGGTGTCAAAGGACCCGGCTACTCCGCTGCACCGGGGAGGGTGGAAGTGATTTTGTAAGGGCTTCTCCGCCTAGCTGTGAGGGCTAAAGGTGAGACACTTTTGTAGTGCAATACTTGGAGGGTGCCTCTGAGGAGCGGACGTAGGTCAAGGTTTGATCAAACCACTATAAATCTGGTGTGTTCTTTCCTTTATTATTTCCGCATTGTATTTTCTTTGTGGTGAATTTTGGTTTGGTTTGTTGATCTTGTTTTAAAGATATTTAAAATACCAATTCACCTTTCTCTTAATTAGCCTTCAGCCAGTTCATAAGGGGCCTAACATCCGTAACAAACTTTCACACCAGATCCCATCAGCACTCCTAGTTAAGCGTGCTTGGGCGAGAATAGTACTGGGGTGCGTGACCTCCTGGGATATCCTTATGTTGCACCTTTTTTTTTAACCACCCGTCTCTCTTTCTCTCTTTTTCGGAAGCTCTTCACCACTTCCCATGAAATATTAACAGTGTTGGCTCGCTGCGACCCGAGCGAAGAACTTTTGTCGACTTGGGTCTTGTGATGCCGCTGCACGGGAATAGCAACAACTTTCCACCCAGGAGTCCATTTCAGCATTACCCCTTTCCAAAAAGTTGTTTCCGAGAAGGAGTGAGCACTGATGTGCCATAAGTGCATCTGCCAGGCATGCATGGATGAATAACGCATTTTTGATCTCTATGGTCCACCGAAATGAGGATACACCAAAATCACCTCTCCCTCAACATCTACAT
Source organism: Dendrobium nobile (assembly GCA_022539455.1). Classification (NCBI taxonomy): domain Eukaryota; kingdom Viridiplantae; phylum Streptophyta; class Magnoliopsida; order Asparagales; family Orchidaceae; genus Dendrobium; species Dendrobium nobile. The sequence goes on from CM039735.1 coordinate 36,651,512, forward strand.
AACTATAATTTGAGACCATAAGACAATTGGTGTAACCATGCCAGCATTAGTTCATCAGATCCCATCAGAACACTGTAGCTAAGTGTGCTTGGGTAATAGTAGTACTGGGATGGGTGGCCTCTTGGGAAGTCCTCGTGTTACACCCTTTTTTTTAACCAACCCTCTCTCTCTCTCTCTTTTTTTCGGAAGCTCTTTGCTATGGCCCATGAACCACTATCAATGTTGTCTTACCGCGACTCGAGTGAAGAGCTTTCCGCCCTCTTGGGTCCTGTGATGCGGCCGTATGGGAATAATAATAACTTTTCACATAGGAGTCCTTTTTAGAATTATGACCCCATTTTAAAAAGCTTTTTCCAAGATGGAGTGAGCGTCGATGTGCCATAGACTCATAGGCCAGACATGCATGGATGAATAATGTTTTTTCGATCCCCTATGGTCTATCGGAATGAGGATGCGCCAAAATCACCTCTCCCCCGACATCAGCATAACTATAATTTCAGACCATAAGATAACGGGTGCGACCATACCAGCACCATTTCACCAGATACCATCAAAAATACGTAGCTAAGTGTGCTTTGGCGAGAGTAGTTATGAGATGGGTGACCTCCTAGGAAGTCCTCGTGTTGCACCATTTTTTTTAAACCATCCCTCTCCCTTTTTTTTTTGGAAGCTCTTAGCCACAGCCCACAAACCACTAGTAGTTTTTGGCTCACCGAGACCCAAGCGAAGAACTTTCCACCCTCCTGAGTCTTATGATGCGGCAGCACGGAAATAGCATCAACTTTCTGCCCAAGAGTTCTCTGAGATGGATTGAGTGCCGATGTACCATAGGCACGTAAGATGGGCATGCATGGATAAATAATGCATTTTAGATCCCCTTTGGTCCACCGGAATGAGGATTCACTAAAATCACATCTCCTCCGATGTCTACAAAACTATAATTTGAGACCATAAGACTATGGGTGTGACCATACGAGCACTAGTTCATCGGATCTCATCAGAACTCTGCAGTTAAGTGTGCTTGCGAGAGAGTAATACTGGGATGGGTGACCTCCTGGGAAGTCCTCGTGTTGCGTCCTTTTTTTAACCACCCCTCTCTCTTTTTTTTTTTTTAAAGCTCTTCGCCACAGCCCACAAACTACTAGCATTGTTGTCTCACTGCAACCTGAGCGAAGACCTTTCTGCCCTCCTAGGTCCCGTGATGTGGCCACACTGGAATAACAAAAACTTTCTGCCTAGGAGTCTGTTTTAGCATTATGACCCCATTCCAGAAAGTTTTTTCTGAGGTGGAGTGAGCGCTGATGTGCCATAGGTGCATAAGTCAGGCATGCATGGATGAATAATGCATTTTTGATCCCCTATGGTCCACTGGAATGAGGATGCGCCAAAATTACCTCTCCCACGGCGTCTACATAACTATAATTTGAGACCATAAGACTACGGGTGCAACCATACCAGCACCAGTGCACGGGATCCCATCAGAACTTCACAGTTAAGAATGCTTCGGCTAGAGTAATACTGGGATGGATGACCTCCTAGGAAGTCCTCGTGTTACACCCTTTTTTTTAACCATACCCCTCTCTTTTTTTTTTGAAAGCTCTTCGGCACGGCCCACGAACCACTAGCTGTGTTATCTCGCCGCGACCCGAGTGAAGAAATAAACATCGTGGGAATTGCGAAGGGGACCATCGGGTCTTATGATCAAACGCACAGGAATAGCAACAACTTTCCACCTAGGAGTCTATTTCAATATTATGACCCCATTCCAAAAAGTGTTTTCTACAACGGAGTAAGCTTCGATGTGCCAAAGGATCATTGGTCGGGCATGCGCTGACAAATAATGCATTTTTGATCCCCTATGGTTCATTGGAATAAGGATGCGCCAAAATCACCTCTCCCCCGGCGTCTGCATAAGTATAATTTGACAGCATAAGACTACGGGAGCGACCATACTAGCACCAATGCACTGGATCCTATCAGAACTTTATAGTTAAGCGTGCTTGGGCCAGAGTAATACTAGGATGGGTGACCTCCTAGGAAGTTCTCATGTTGCACCCTTTTTTTTAACCATCCCCTCTCTTTTTTTTCGGAAGCTCTTCACCACGACCCATTAACCACTAGCAGTGTTGGCTCGCTGTGACTCGAGTGAAGAACTTTCCATCCAGGGTCTGCATAACTATAATTTGAGACCATAAGACAACAGGTGCGACCAAACTAGCACCAGTTCACCAGATCCAATCAAAACTCTGTAGCTAAGCATGCTTGGTCTTGAGTAGTATTGAGATGGGTGACCTTTTGGGAAGTCCTTGTGTTGCAACCTTTTTTTTAACTATCCTTCTCTCTTTTTTTTTTGGAAGCTCTTCGCCATGGCCCACAAACCACTAGTAGTGTTGGCTCGCCATGACCTGAGCAAAGAACTTTCTGCCCTCCTAGGTCCTGTGATGCAGCCGCATGGGAATAGCATCAACTTTTCGCCCAGAAGTACGTTTAAGCATTATGACCCTATTCTGGAAAGCTTTTTGTAAGATGGAGTAAGTGGCAATGTGCCATAGGCGCATCGGCCGGGCATGCACAGATGAATAATGTATTTTCGATCACCTACAGTCCACCAGGACAAGGATGTGGAAATCACCACTCCCCCAGCGTCTGTATAACTATAATTTGAGTCCATATGACTACGAGTGCAACAATACCTACACCAGTGCACTAGATCCCATCAGAACTCCGCAGCTAAGCATGCTTGGGCAACAGTAGTACTGGGATGGGTGACCTCTTGGGAAGTCCTCGGGTTACATCTTTTTTTAATCATCCCTCTCTCTCTTTTTTTTTTTGAAGCTCTTCGCCATGGCCCATGAACCACTAGCTAGGTTAGCTCGCTATTACCCGAGCGAAGAACTTTCTGCCCTCCTGGGTCCCGTACCGCAACCGCACAGGAATATTAATAACTTTTTGCAAAGGAGTGTGTTTCAACATTATTACCCCATTTCGGAAAGCTTTTCCCAAGATGGAGTGAACATTGATGGTCCATAGGTGCATCAGCCAAGCATGTGCGGATGAATAACACATTTTTAATCCCTTACAGTCCACCGAAATGAGGATGCGCTAAAATCACATCTCCCCCGTTGTATGCATAACTATAATTTGAGACCATAAGATAACTGGTGTGGCCATACAAGCACCAGTTCACCGGATTCCATCAGAAATCCGCAGCTAAGTGTACTTGGGTGAGAGTAGTACTGGGATGGGAGACCTCCTAGGAAGTCCTCGTGTTACACCCTTTTTTTAACCATCCCTTTCTTTTTTTTTTGAAGCTCTTCACCACGAATCACTAGGAGTGTTGGCTGGCCGCAACCCGAGCGAAGAACTTTCTCCGGATCATATCAGAACTATGCAGTTAAGTGTGTTTGGGCGAGAGTAGTACTGGGATGGGTGACCTGCTAGAAAGTCTTCATGTTGCACCTTTTTTTAACCATCCTTCTCTCTTTTTTTTTATAAGCTCTTCGCCACAGCCCACGAACCACTAGAAGTGTTGGCTCGCTACAACCTGAGCGAAGAAATCCGCATCGTGGCATCTGCGAAGGCGACCTTCGGGCCCCGTGATGCGACCGCACAAGAATAACAACAACTTTCTGCCTAGGAGTTCGTTTAAGCATTATGACCCCATTCTGAAAAGTTTTTTCTATGACGCAATGAGCGCCGATGGGCCAGAGGTGCATCGACTAGGCATGCGCCAACTACTAATGTAGTTTCCATCTCCTACAGTCCACCAGAACGAGAATGCGCCAAAATTGCCTCTCCCCCAGTGTCTGCATAATTATAATTTGAGACCATAAGACTATAGGTGCGACCATACTAGCACCAGTTCACCAGATCCCATCAGAACTCCGTAGTTAAGCGTGGTTGGGCAAGAGTAGTACTGAGATGGGTGACCTCCTGGGAAATCCTCTTCATGCTCCCTTTTTTTACCATCCTTATCTTTTTGTTTCTTTGCAATGTCTTCTCCACCGCCCACGAACCACTAGAAGTGTTGGCTCGCTTCGACCCGAGTGAAGAAATCCGCATCATGGGACCCATGGAGACGACCGTCAGGTTCCGGGATGCGGCCTCATGAGAATATCAACAACTTTCCGCCCAAAAGTTTATTTAAGCATTATGACCCCATTCCGAAAACCTTTTTATGAGATAGAGTGAGCGCTGATGTGCTAGAGACGCATCATCCGGGCATGCGTCGATGAATAACGTATTTTTGATCCCCTACGGTCCACCAGAACGAGGATGTGCCAAAATAAACTCTCCCCCAGCATCTGCTTAACTATAATTTGAGACCATAAGAATTTAGGGGAGACCATATCAACAATAGTGCAATGGATCCCATCAGAATTCCATAGTTAAGCATGCTTGGGCGAGAGTAGTACTAGGATTGGTGACCGCCGGGGATGTCTTCGTGTTGCACTCCTTTTTATAACCATCGCTCTCTCTTTTTTTTTGTCAGAAGCTTGTCGCCACGGCCCACGAACCACTAGCAGAGTTGGCTCACCGCGACTCGAGAGAAGAAATTCGAATCATGGGAGCCATCAAGGCGACCGTTGGGTCTCATGATGCGGCCCACGAGAATTGCAACAACTTTTCTCCTAAGAGTCCATTTCAACATTATGACCCTAATTGGGAAAGGTTTTTTCGAGATAGAGTGAGTGCCAATGTGCCAAAGGCACATCATCCAGCCATGTGCCGATGAATAATGCATTTTCGATCCCCTACGGTCCACTAGAATGAGGATCCGCCAATATCACCTCTCCCCCGGCATCTGCATAACTATAATTTGAGACCATAAGACTAAGGGTGCGACCATACCAGTACTAGTGCACCGGATTCCATCAGAACTCTACATTTAAGTATGCTTGGGCGACAGTAGTACTAGGATGGGTCACCTCCTAGGAAGATCTCGTATTGCACTCTTTTTTTTTAGCCATTCATCTTTTTTTTTTTTCGGAAGCTCTTCGCTATGGCCCATGAACTAGTAGCAGGGTTGGCTTGCCTCAACCCGAGCGAGGAAATCTGCATCGTGGGACCCATAAAGGCGACCATTGGGTCCCGCGGCCGCACGGGAATAGCAACAAATCTTTGCCCATGAGTGTGTTTCAACATTATGACCCCATTCCAGAAACATTCCAGAAAGCTATTTTCGAGACTGTGTGAGCGCTAATGTGCCTGAGGTGCATCGGTTGGGCATGAGCCAACGAATAAAGCATTTTTGATCCCCTACGGTCCGCTAGAACGAGCATGCACCAAAATCACCTCTCTCCCGGTGTCTTCATAACTATAATTTAAGATCATAAAACTATGGGTGCAACCATTCCAGCACACGTGAATTAGATCCCATCAGAACTCCACAGCTAAGCGTGCTTGAGCGAGAGTAGTACTTGGTTAGGTGACCTCCTGGAAAGTCCTTGTGTTGCTCCTTTTTTTTTACCATTCCTTTTTTTTTTTGGAAGCTCTTCGTCACAGCCCACAAACCACTAGCAGGGTTGGCTCGCCGTGACCCGAGTGAATTAGTCTGCATCGTGGGACCCGCGAAGGTGACCGTCGTATCCCGTGAAGTGGCCACATGAGAATAGCAACAAATTTCCACCCAGGAGTGTGTTTCAGCATTATGACCACATTCTGGAAAGTTTTTTCCAAGATGGAGTGAGCACCGATGTGCCAGAGGTGCATCGGTGAGGAATGCGCCGATGAATAATGCATTTTCGATCCCCTACGGTCCACCAGAATGAGGAAGCACCCAAATCACCTCTCTCCCTATATATGCATAACATAATTTGAGACCATAAGACTACAGGTTCGACCATACCAACACCAGTGCACCAGATCTCATCAAAACTCCACAGCAAAGCGTGTTTTGTCAAGAGTAGTACAAGGACGAGTTACCTCCTCGGAAGTCCTCATGTAGCTCCATTTTTTTTAACCATCCCTCTCTTTTTTTTCGGAAGCTCTTCGCCATGGCCCATGAACCACTAGCATTGTTGGCTCATCATAACCCGAGTGAAGAAATCCGCCTCGTGGGATCCCTGACAGCGACCGTCAAGTCCAGTGATGCGCCTGCACGAGAATATCAACAACTTTCTACCTAGGAGGCTGTTTCAGCATTATGACACCATTTCAAAAAGCTTTTTCCGAGAAGGAACGAGCGTCAATTTTCTAGAGGAGCATCGGTCGGGCATACGCCGATGAATAATGCATTTTCGATCCCCTACGGTCCACCAAAATCACCTCTCCCCAAACGTGGGCATAATTATAATTTGAGACCATAAGATTACGAGTGCAACCATACTAGCACCAGTTTACCGGATCCCATCAGAACTCCGCAGATAAGCGTGCTTGGGCGAGAGTAGTACTGAGATGGGTAACCTCCTTGGAAGTCCTTGTATTGCACCTTTTCTTTTAATCAACCTCTATTTTTTTTTTCAGAAGCTCTTCACCACAGCCCATGAAGCACTAGCAGTGTTGGCTCGCCATGACCCGAGCTAAGAAATCTGTATCGTGGGACCTGCGAAGGCGACTATCAGGTCCCATGATGCGGATGCTTGGGAATATCAACAACTTTTTGTCTAGAAGTCTGTTTCCTCATTATAACCCCATTCTGGAAAGCTTTTTTCAAGACAAAGTGACCTCCGATGTACCAAAGTATCGCACATCGGTCGGGCATGCGTCGACGAATAACGCATTTTCGATCCACTACGATCCACCAGAACCAGGATGTGCCAAAATCACTACTCCTCAGGCATCTACATAACTATAATTTGAGATTATAAGACTGCGAGTGTGACCATACTAGCACTAGTGCACCATATCCCATTAGAACGCTGCAGTTAAGTGTGCTTGGGCACGAGTAGTACTGGGATGGGTGACCTCCTGGGAAGTCCTCGTGTTGCACACTTTTTTTAACCATCCCTCTCTTTTTTTTTTTTCGAAAGCTCTTCTCCACGACCCACTAACCACTAGCAGTGCTGGTTCCCCACGACTTGAGCAAAGAAATCCGTATCATGGGACCCGCGAAGGTGACTGTCGGGTCCCATGTTGCAGCCATACAGGAATAGCAATAACGTTTTGACTCGGAGTCTGTTTCAGCATTTTGACCCCATTCTGGAAAGCATTTTCCAAGACGGTGTGAGTGTCGATGTACAAGAGTCGCAATAGTAGGAAATGCATCGACGAGAAATGCATTTTTGATCCCCTACGGGTTGCTGGAACGAGGATGTGCCAAAATTACTTCTCTCTAGACATCTGCATAACTATAATTTAAGACCATAAGACTACGGGTGTGACCAAACCAGCACTAGTGCTCCGGATCCCAACAGAACTCCGTAGTTAAGCGTGCTTGGGTGAGAGTAGTATTGGGATGGGTGGCCTCCTGGAAAGTCCTCATGTTGCACCCTTTTTTTAACCATCCTTCTCTCTTTTTCTTTTTCGAAAGCTCTAGATCATGGCCCACGAACCACAAGTAGTGTTGGCTCGCTGCGACCCGAGCAAAGAAATTCACATTGTGGGACCCAGGAAGGAAACTGTCGGGTTCCGTAATGCGGCCGCATGGAAATAGCAATAACTTTCTGCTCAGGAGTCCGTTTCAGCATTATGATCCCATTCCTGAAAACTTTTTCCTTGACAGAGTGAGCGCCAATGTGCCAGAGGCGTATTGGTCGTGCATACATCGACGAATATTGCATTTTCAATCCCCTACAATCCACCAGAATGAGGATGCACAAAAATCACCTCACCTCGGTGTCTGCATAATTATAATTTGAGACCATAAGACTATGGGTGCGACCATACTGGCAAAAGTGCACCAGATCCCATCAAAACTCCAGAGTTAAGCGTGCTTGGGCAAGAGTTGTACTGGGATTGGTGACCTTCTGGGAAGTCATCGTGTTGCTCCCTTTTTTTAACCATGCCTCTCTTTTTTTTTGGAAACTCTTCGCCATGGCCCACACACCACAAGAAGTGTTGGCTCGCTGTGACCTAGCAAAGAAATTCACATCGTGGGACCCGCAAAGGTGACCAACGGGTCCCATGATGCGGCCGCATGAGAATATCAACAACTTTCCTCCCAGGAGTCCTTTTTAGTATTATGACCCCATTCTAAAAAGCTATTTCCAAGATAGAGTGAGCGCCGATGTGGTAGAGGCGCATAAGCTGGGCTTGTGCTGACGAATAATGCAGCTTTGATCAACTACAGTTCATCAGAACGAGGATGCGTCAAAGTCACCAATCCCCCAGCATCTGCAAAATTATAATTTGAGACCATATGACTACAGTTGAGACCATACCCGCACTAATGCGTCGAATCACTTTAGATCTCCGTAGTTAAGCGAGCTTGGGCGAGAGTAGTATTGGGATGGGTGACCTCATGGGACGTCCTCGTATTGCACTAGTTTTTTTAACCATCCCTCTCTTTTTTTTCGTAAGCTCTTCGCCACGGCACACGAATCACTAGCAGGGTTTGTTAGCTCCGTCCTAAGCAAAGAAATTCACTTCGTGGGACCAACAAAGGTGACCGTCGGATCTCGTGATGCGGCCGCACGGGAATTTGAAAAAATTTCTGCCCAAGAATCCATTTCAGCATCATGACCCCATTCCGAAAAGTTTTTTTTTGAGATTGAGTTATCGCCGATGTGCCAAAGGCGCATCGGCCGGGCATGCGCCGATGAATAATGCTTTTTCGATCCCCTATGGTCCAATGGAATGAGGATGCTACAAAATCACCTCTCCCCCGACGTCTGCATAACTATAATTTGAGACTATAAGACTACGAGTGTGACAATACCAGCACCAGTTCACCAGATCCCATAAGAACTCGGTAGTTAAGCATGCTATGGCGAGAGTAGTTCTAGGATGGGTGACCTCCTGGGAATTCCTCATGTTGCACCCTTTTTTTAACCATCGTTCTCTCTTTTTTTTGGAAGCTCTTCGCCACGGCCCACGAATCACTAGCAATATTGGCTCGCCGCGACTCGAGCTAAGAAAATCACATCATGGGACCCGCGAAGGTGATCATTGGGCCTTGTGATGCCGCTGCACGGGAATAGCAACAACTTTGTACCTAGAAGTCCATTTAAGCATTATGACCCCATTCCGGAAAGCTTTTGTGAGATAGAGTGAGCGCCGATATGCAAGAGGCGGATCGATCGGGCATGCACTAATGAATAACGCATTTTCGAACCTCTACGGTCCACCGGAACGAGGATGCTCGAAAATCACCTCTCCTCCGGTATCTACATAAAAATTATTTGAGACCATAAGACTACTGGTGCGACCAAACCAGCACTAGTGCACCGGATCCCATAAGAACTCTGCAGTTAAGCATGCTTGAGCGAGAGTAGTACTAGGATGGGTCACCTCCTAGGAAGATCTCATATTGCACCCTTTTTTTTAACCATTTCTCTTTTTTTTTTTTGGAAGCTCTTTGCTATGGCCCATGAACCAGTAGTAGGGTTGGCTTGCCTCGACCCGAGCGAGGAAATCTGCATCGTGGGACCCGTAAAGGTGACCATTGGGTCCCGCGGCCGCACGGGAATAGCAACAAATCTTTACCCATGAGTGTGTTTCAACATTATGACCCCATTCCAGAAACTTTCCAGAAAGCTTTTTTCGATATGGTGTGAGCGCTAATGTGCCTGAGGCGCATCGGCTGGGCATGAGCCAACGAATAAAGCATTTTTTATCCCCTACAGTCCGCCAGAATGAGCATGCACCAAAATCACCTCTCTCCCGGCGTCTGCATAACTATAATTTAAGATCATAAGACTATGGGTGCAACCATTCCAGCACACGTGAATTAGATCCCATCAGAACTCCACAGCTAAGCGTGCTTGAGCGAGAGTAGTACTTAGTTGGGTGACCTCCTGGAAAGTCCTTGTGTTGCTCCTTTTTTTTTACCATCCCTCTTTTTTTTTTTGGAAGTCTTCGTCACAGCCCACAAACCACTAGCAGGGTTGGCTCGCCGTGACCTGAGTGAATAAATCTGCATCGTGGGACCCGCGAAGGTGACCGTCACGTCCCGTGAAGCGGCCAAATGAGAATAGCAATAAATTTCCACTCAGGAGTGTGTTTCAGCATTATGAACACACTCCAAAAAGTTTTTTCCTAGATGGAGTGAGCACCGATGAGCCAGAGGTGCATCTGCGAGGAATGCGCTGATAAATAATGCATTTTCGATCCCCTACGGTTTACCAAAATGAGGATGCGCCCAAATCACCTCTCTCCTTGTGTATGCATAACGTAATTTGAGACCATAAGATTACGGGTGCGACCATACCAGCACCAGTGCACCAGATCTCATCAAAACTCCACAGTTAAGTGTGTTTTGTCAAGAGTAGTACAAGGATGAGTTACCTCCTGGGAAGTCCTCATGTTGCTCCCTTTTTTTTAACCCTCCCTCCCTTTTTTTTCCGGAAGCTCTTCGCCCTGGCTCATGAACCACTAGCATTGTTGGCTCAACGTAACCCGAGTGAAGAAATCCGCATCGTGGGATCCCCGACAGCGATCGTCAGATCCAGTGATGCGTCTGCACAAGAATATCAACAACTTTCTACCGAGGAGTCTGTTTCAGCATTATGACACCATTTCAAAAAGCTTTTTTCGAGAAGGAAAGAGTGTCCATTTTCCAGAGAAGCATCGATAGGGCATACGTCGATGAATAATGCATTTTCAGTCTCCTACGGTCCACCAAAATCACCTCTCCCCAAACGTGTGCATAATTATAATTTGAGACCATAAGATTACGGGTACAACCATACTAGCACCAGTTTACCAGATCCCAACAGAACTCCGCAGATAAGTGTGCTTGGGCGAGAGTAGTACTGGGATGTGTAACCTCTTTGGAAGTCCTTGCATTGCACCTTTTTTTTAATCAACCTCTATTTTTTTTTCAGAAGCTCTTCGCCACAGCCCATGAAGCACTAGCAGTGTTGGCTCGCCACGACCCAAGCTAAGAAATCTGCATCGTGGGACCGGTGAAGGCGACTATCAGGTCCCATGATGCGAATACTTGGGAATATCAACAACTTTTTGCCCAGGAGTCTGTTTCAGCATTATAATCCCATTCTGGAAAGCTTTTTTCTAGACAAAGTTGCCTCCGATGTACCAAAGTATGGCACATCGGTCGGGCATGCGTCGATGAATAACGCATTTTCGATCCACTACGATCCACCAGAACCAAGATGTGCCAAAATCACTACTCCCCCGACATCTACATAACTATAATTTGAGATTATAAGACTATGAGTGTGACCATGCTAGCACCAGTGCACCATATCCCATTAGAACGCTGCAGTTAAGTGTGCTTGGGCAAGAGTAGTACTGGGATTGGTGACCTCCTAGGAAATCCTCGTGTTGCACACTTTTTTTAACCATCCCTCTCTCTTTTTTTTTTGAAAGCTCTTCTCCACGGCCCACTAACCACTAGCAGTGCTGGTTCCCCATGACTTGAGCAAAGAAATCAGTATCATGGGACCCGCGAAGGTGATCGCCGGGTCCCATGTTGCGACCACATAGGAATAGCAATAACGTTTTGACTAGGAGTCTGCTTCAGAATTATGACCCCATTCTGGAAAGCATTTTCCAAGACGGTGTGAGTGTCGATGTACAAGAGTCGCAATAGTAGGAAATATGTCGACGAGTAATGCATTTTTGATCCCCTACGGGTTGCTAGAACGAGGAAGTGCCAAAATCACCTCTCTTCCGACATCTGCATAACTATAATTTAAGACCATAAGACTACGGGTGTGACCAAACCAGCACTAGTGCTCCGGATCCCAACAGAACTCCGTAGTTAAGCGTGCTTGGGTGAGAGTAGTACTGGGATGGGTGGCCTCCTGGAAAGTCCTCATGTTGCACCCTTGTTTTAACCATCCTTCTCTCTTTTTATTTTTTGAAAGCTCTTGATAATGGCCCACGAACCCCAAGTAGTGTTGGCTCGCTGCGACCCGAGCAAAGAAATTGGCATTGTGGGACCCAGGAAGGCAACTGTCAGGTCCCGTAATGTGGCCGCATGGGAATAGCAACAACTTTCTGCTCAAGAGTCCATTTTAGCATTATGATCCCATTCCTGAAAGCTTTTTCCTTGACGGAGTGAGTGCCAATGTGCTAGAGGCATATTGGTCGGGCATACAACGACGAATAATGCATTTTCAATACCCTACAGTCCACCAAACTGAGGATGCACCAAAATCACGTCAGCCCGGCGTCTGCATAACTATAATTTGAGACCATAAGACTATGGGAGCGACCATACCTGCAAAAGTGCACCGGATCCCATCGAAACTCCAGAGTTAAGCGTGCTTGGGCGAGAGTTGTACTGCGATTGGTGACCTTCTGGGAAGTCATCGTGTTGCTCCCTTTTTTTAACCATGCCTCTCTTTTTTTTTTCGGAAGATCTTCGCCATAGCCCACACAACACAAGAAGTGTTGGCTCGCTATGACCTAGCAAAGAAACTCACATCGTGGGACCCGCAAAGGTGACCAACTGGTCCCATGATGCGGCCGCACAAGAATATCAACAACTTTCTGCCCAGGAGTCTTTTTTAGTATTATGACCCCATTCTGAAAAGCTTTTTCTGAGACGGAGTGAGCACCGATGTGGTAGAGGCGCATCAGCTAGGCTTGTGCTGATGAATAATGCAGCTTTGATCCACTACAGTTCATCAGAACGAGGATGCACCAAAGTTAGCAATCCCCCAGCGTCTGCAAAATTATAATTTGAGACCATAAGACTACAGTTGCGACCATACCCGCACCAATGCGTCGAATCACTTTAGATCTCCGTAGTTAAGCGATCTTGGGCGAGAGTAGTATTGGGATGGGTGACCTCATGGGACGTCCTCGTATTACACTAGTTTTTTTTAACCATCCCTCTCTTTTTTTTGTAAGCTCTTCGCCACGGCCAACGAACCACTAGCAGGGTTTTTTAACTGCATCCTAAGCAAAGAAATTCACTTCGTGGGACCGACGAAGGTGACCGTCGGATCTCATGATGTGGTCGTATGGGAATATCAACAAATTTCCGCCCAAGAATCCATTTTAGCATTTTGACCCCATTCCAAAAAGTTTTTTTTGAGATGGAGTTATCGCCGATGTGCCTAAGGCGCATCAGCCGGGCATGCGCCGATGAATAACACATTTTCGATCCCCTATGGTTCAATGGAATGAGGATGCTACAAAATCACCTCTCCCCCGACGTCTGCATAACTATAATTTGAGACCATAAGACTACGAGTGTGACAATACCAGCACCAGTTCACCAGATCCCATAAGAACTTCGTAGTTAAGCATGCTAGGGCGAGAATAGTTCTAGGATGGGTGACCTCCTGGGAATTCCTCATGTTGCACCCTTTTTTTAACCATCATTCTCTCTTTTTTTTGGAAGCTCTTCGCCACGGCCCACGAACCACTAGCAATATTGGCTCGCCGCGACCCGAGCTAAGAAAATCGCATCATGGGACCCGCGAAGGCGATCGTTGGGTCTTGTGATGCAGCCGAACAAGAATAGCAACAACTTTCTACCTAGAAGTCCATTTAAGCATTATGACCCCATTCCGGAAAGCTTTTCTGAGATAGAGTGAGCGTCGATATGCAAGAGGCGCATCGATTGGGCATGCACCGATGAATAACGCATTTTCGAACCTCTATGGTCCACCGGAATGAGGATGCGCCAAAATCACCTCTCCTCCGGTATCTACATAAAAATTATTTGAGACCATAAAACTACTGGTGCGACCATACTAGCACTAGTGCATCGGATCCCACTAGATCTCTCCAGGTAAGCGTGCTTGGGAGAGAGTAGTACAGGGATGGGTGAACTCTTGAGAAGTCCTCATGTTGCACCCTTTTTTAAACCATCCTTCTCTCTTTTTTTTTTCAGAAGCTCTTCACCACGGCCCAAGAACCACTAGCAGTGTTGGTTCGCTATGAACCGAGAGAAGAAATCCTCATCGTGGGGACTGAGAAGGCGATTGTCGGGTCTCATGATGCTACCATACGAGAATAGCAACAACTTTTCGCCCAGGAGTCCGTTTTAGCATTATGACCCCATTCCAGAAAGCTTTTTTCGACATGAAGTGAGGGCTGATGGCTAGAAGGCTTCGGGTGTGACCATATCGCATTTTTAATCCCCTATAGACCACCGGAATGAGGATGCACAAAAATCACCTCTTCCCCTGCGTCTACATAACTATAATTTAAAGCATAAGACTTCGGGTGTGACCATACTAGTACTAGTGCACTGGATCCCATCAGAACTCTGCGGATTAGTGTGCTTGGGTGAGAGTTATACTGGGTTAGGTGACCTCCTAGCAAGTCCTCATGTTGCACCCCTTTTTATAACCATCCCTATGTCTTTTTTTTTTTTTGGAAGCTCTTCGACACGGCCCATGAACCACTAGTAGTGTTGGCTCATCTTGACCCGAGCGAAGAAATCAGCATCATGGGACCCACGAAGGTGTTTATAGGGGCACATGATGTGGCCACACAGAAAAAGCAACAACTTTCCATCCATGATCAATTTCAGCATTATGACCCCATTCTAGAAAGCTTTTTTTGATACAGAGTGAGCGTCGATGTGCTAGATGAATGCGCTGATGAATAATGCATTTTTGATCCTCTACGATCCACCAGAACGAGGATAGTTTAAAATTACCTCTCCATCCGTATATGTGTAACTATAATTTGAGACTATGAGATTACGGGTGCGGCCATACTAACACCAGTGCATCAGATCCCATTAGAACTGTGCAGTTAAGCGTGCTTGGATGAGAGTAGTATTGAGATGGGTGACCTCCTAGGAAGTTCTTGTGTTGCATCTTCTTTTTTAACCATCCCTCTCTCTTTTTTTTTTCAGAAGCTCTTCGCTATGGCTGACGAACCACTAGTAGTGTTGGCTCACTTCGCCCTGAGCAAAGAAATCCGCATCATCGGACCCTCGAAGTAGAATGTTAGGTCACATGAGAATAGCAACAACTTTCTGTCCAGTAGTCTATTTCAGCATTATGACCTCATTTCAGAAAGCTTTTCTGAGATAGAATGAGCGCCGATGTGCTAGAGGCACAGACGAATAAGCATTTTCGATCCCCTACGGTCCACCAGAATGAGGATGTGCCAAAATCACCTCAACCCCGGCGTTTTCATAAACTATTGTTTGAGACCATAAGATTATGGGTGCATCCATACCAGCACCAGTGCTCTGGATCTCATCAGAACTCCGCAGTTAAGCGTGTTTAGGGGAGAGTAGTACTAAGATGGGTGACCTCTTGGGAAGTCATCGTGTTGCATCATTTTTTTAACCATTGTGCTCTTTTTTTTTCGGAAGCTCTTCGCCACGACCCACGAACAACTAGCAGTGTTGGCTCGCCGCGACCCGAGCAAAGAAATCTATATCGTGCGACCCACGAAGGCGACCTTCGGGTCCCGTGATGCGGCCACACGGGAATAGCAACAACTTTTCACCAAGGAGGTTGTTTTAGCATTATGACCCATTCCGGAAAGCTTTTTTTGAGACGGAGTGAGCATTGATTGGCCAGAGGCGCATCGGCTAGGTATGCACCAACGAATAATGCATTTTTGATCATATACGGTCCACCAGAATGAGGATGTGCCAAAATAACCTCTCCCCCGACATCTGCATAACTATAATTTGAGACCATAAGACTACATGTGCGATAATTTCAGCACCAGTGCATCGGATACCATCAGAATCCGCAGTTAAGCATGCTTGGGCAAGAGTAGTACTAGGATGGGTGACTCCTACGAAGTCCCTCGTGTAGCACCCTTTTTTTAACCATCAGTCTCTCTTTTTTTTTTTTGAAGCTCTTCGACAAGGCCAACGAACCACTAGTAGGGTTGGCTCGCCTCGACCCGAGTGAAGAAATCTGCATCATGGGACCCGCGAAGGAGACTATTGGGTCCTAGATGTGGTTATACGGGAATAGCAACAACTTTCCACCCTGAAGTGCATTTCAGCATTATGACCCAATTCCTGAAAGCTTTTTCCGAGATGGAGTGAGCACCGATGTGCCAAAGTCACATCAGTTGGGCATGCACCGACTAATAATGAATTTATGATCCCTTAACGTCCATCGGAATGAGGATGCGATAAAATCACCTCTCCTTAAGTGTCTGCATAACTATAATTTGAGACCATAAGACTACAGGTGCAACCATACCAGCACCAGTGCATCAGATCCCATAAAAAATCCATAGTTAAGCATGCTTGGGTGTGAGTAGTATTGGGATGGGTGACCTCCTGGGAAGTACTCGTGTTGCACCCTTTTTTTAACACTCCTCTCTCTTTTTTTTTTGGAAGCTCTTCGCCACGGCCCACGAACCACTAGTAGTGTTAGCTCGTCTTGACCTGAGCGAAGAAATCAGCATCATGGGACCCGCAAACCATCCATCATGTCCCGTAATGCAAACACATGAGAATAGCAACAACTTTTTGCCCAACAGTCCATTTCAGCATTATGACCCCATTCCGTAAAGCATTTTTTGAAATGGAGTGAGCGTCGATGTGCGAAAGGCACATCGTTAAAGAATACGCCAACGAATAACACATTTTTGATCCCTTACAGTCCACCAGAATGAGGATGCACAAAAATCACCTGTCCCCCGGTGTCTGCATAACTATAATTTGAGAACATAAGAATATGGATGTGACCATACCAACATAAGTGCACCAGATCCCATCAGAACCGCAGTTAAGCGTGCTTGGGTGAGAGTAGTACTTGGATTGGTGACCTCCTAGGAAGTCCTCGTGTTGCATCCATTTTTTTAACCATAACTCTCTCTATTTTTTTTTAAGAAGCTCTTCGTCACAGCCCAGGAACCACTAGCAGTGTTCACTCGCCATAATCTGAGCAAAGAAAATTGCATTGTGGGACCCATGAAGGTGACTGTTTGGTTGCGTGATGCGGCCACACGAGAATAGCAACAAATTTCTGCCTAAGAGTCCGTTTCCGCATTATGACCCCATTATGGAAAGTTTTTTCCTAGAAGGAGTGAGCGCCGATGTGCCAGAGGCACATCGGCCGGGCATGCGCCAACAAATAACTCTGCGGTTAAGCATGCTTGGGCAAGAGTAATATTTGGATGGGTGACCTGTTAGGAAGTCCTCGTACTGCACCCTTTTTTTTAACCATCCCTCTCCTTTTTTTTCAGAAGCTCTTTGTCACGGCCCACGAACCACTAGAAAGGGTTGCTCGGTGTGACCAAAGCAAAGAAATCTGCATCGTGGGACCTATGAAGTCGGCCGTCGGGTCCTATTAAGCAGCCACATGGGAATAGCTACAACTTTTTGCTAGGAGTGCATTTCAGCATTATGACCCCATTTCAGAAAGCTTTTTCTGAGGAGTGAGCGTCGATGTGCCAAAGACGCATTGGTCGGGCATGCTAAGATGAATAACGACTTTTTGATACTCTACAGTTTGCTAGAACAAGGATACTCCAAAATCACGTCTCCCCTGGCATCTGTATAATTATAATTTACGACAAAAAGATTACAGGTGCTTCCATACCAGCAGCAGTGCATCGGATCCCATCAGAACTCCGCAGTTAAGCGTGCTTGGGCGAGAGTAGTACATCGATGGGTAACCTCCTAGGAAGTCTAAAAGTTCGTTAGGGATGTTAAGCCCTATAGAACTGGCCCAAGCTAACCAAGAGATGGGGTGAATTGGTATTTTAAAATTTTTCTTTTCACAAAGAAGTAAAATCACATAAACCAAAATCACACCACAAAAAATAAGCGCAGAAATTTAAGTTCGGAAGCAAGAAACAAGAACACAGAGATTTATAGTGGTTCGGTCAACTCGACCTACGTCCACTCCCGGAGACGTCCTCCAAGTATTGCACTACAATCGTGACTCTCCTTTAGCCCCCACGGCTAGGCGGAGAAGCCTTTACAAAGAACCTCTTTTTGCAACCCCGGCAAGGAAGAGAACCTATCTCCTTTTCCTTCCTCCTAAAGCTGGCAGAGAACCACAACCAGATGCTAAATCCTTACCTCTACCGACCCTTCCATAGATGAGAAACTCTAGACGAAGAAGAAGCAGAGCGATCCATGAAGCAACCCTTGTGAATCCCCTCACAAGCTCCCCCTCACAAGATCCTCTCTCTCTCCCTCTCTCTCTTTCTCTCCTTAAGGGCTTCTCAGGTCAAGGCAGCAACAAAAGTATGTTCAAAATGTTGAACAAGAGCTCTTAAATAGAAGATCTTCAAAGAAACTCATTAATTGCAAGTTGCCGACAATATCGTCTAGGCCGATATGGATATCGTCCTGGCCGATTAGTACAAATCTCAGAAGATCGGCCAGAGAATCGCCCTGAATGCAAACTGGATGATTTAAAATTGGCTTGATCGTCCAGGCCGATAACACGATCGTCCCGGCCGATCAGTTCAAATCAGAGGAAAATCGTCTAGAGCATCGCCCTGAATTTTTGCTGGCCGATATTTATCGTCCAGAAGTAACTAAGGTTTTTGAATAGATCATCCTGGCCGATCTTGTGATCGTCCAGGACGATATGATCGTATCAATCATCCGTAATTACTTCCTTGATTTGTCTGATTAATTAAGGCATAATTGTGAATATCGTCCTGGCCGATTGCAAAAAATACAGAATACCTTAATTATTTATAATGGCAACTTCTTTCTGTTTTGAGCTTATCGTTCTGGCCGATACACGAATCATCCAGGACGATCTGTTAATGACGGCTGCCTTAATTAAGAATCCCGAATAGAATCTTTTTTTTTAAACTAAATCGTCTAGGCCGATAAAGATATCGTCCTGGCCGATGTGAATAAAAATAGAAATTCTAAGTCTCTCAAGTGTGTGTGTGTAGGGTTACTTAGCATCAGTCTCTTTGAACATTACAAATAGACTCAAGAAGAGAAAAAGCAAATTTCAGACTAACTCAATCCTAGCCTACGTAATCTTGTGTTCGTCCGATCTTTGATTCCTAAAAAGTTAGAAATAACAGGCAGTCCAAGAGAATCAATAGTGTTTGTCAATCATCAAAACATAAGTCATAAAAATAGATTTGCAACAATCTCCCCCTTTTTTATGATGGCAAAACACTATGAAGACAATCAGTAGTAAAATTTCGGGATCGACAAGTGTAAGAACATCATAAACTTCTCCTCCTTTTGACATATCAAAAAGGAGAAGGAAACAGAGAAAAGAAAAAAAAATAGCAAACCATAATTTTTTTTTAACCAAGGCATGAAAATGATGTAGTATTCCATGTGATTGATTTAAAAACTTATGGGTTAATGAGTTAATAATCTCAACAATCCAAAGAATGGTAGAATATCTGGTCATGGTTACCCTTAGCTCAGACATTTTCTTAGGGTAGAATCATCTTTTGAAATCAATAACCAAATTCAAAAAATTAATTGGATATGAGAAAAAGAATCCATCCATCACTTGGTTCAAGAAAAAATATCTTTATAAAATAATGAACCAAAGTAACTCTATCACGATCGTAAAATAATCGAAACCAAGTCTTTGAGAATCAAAACTTCTAAGTTCTAAAAGATTTAAAAAGAGAGAATAGCTTGCATTTAAGTGGGCTCATTTTATGCCTCTTTTCAATTTGAGTGGAATTTTGTGCATTTTTTTTTATTATTATAGATTTTCAATTTGGCGTCTTTGCGCTTCTTTTGTTGGCATCATTGGCCAATTTTTTTATTTATTTTTGCAAGCTACATTCTCTTTTATAATCTCTTAAAAAAATTTTAGTTGTGAGTATATCTTCTTAGATATTAGAGAATAGAAGCTCTCTCTCTAACATAAGGAAGAATTATCACAAACAGAATCAATAATCAAAGACAAGAGTAACGAGGGATCTTGATGTGACAATAAAAACTTTAATCATTATAAATATAAGATAAATTTGCTTAAGCAAGCTTAAGAAAAGATCTTAATTTCATACACAATCTTTAATTTGAAATAGATTTTTGATTAGAAAAAAAAACTATGCCACTAAAATAGGTTAGAGAAAGAGACACAATCACAAAATATTTTTACCATATAAGAGATTAAGAGATGAAAAACACATTGACTACAAATTTTCAAAAATAAGGACAAGGAATATGATATCATTTCAGCGATGATTTTGACAACTAAGCTTTAAAAAAAACACAAAAGAAAGTAAAACACACCAAAAACTAAGAGCAAATAAAAAAAACAAAAGTAAAAGAAAGTAACTTAAGGATCAAGTTTCATGCATTTATGTCAATCACACCCAATCTGGTCCTTAAAGAACTGAAAGTGTCGATGGCCAGTGGTTTAGTAAAGATGTCAGCCAGTTGATTTTCAGTTGTTACATGGTGTAACTCAATGTCTCCCTTAGTCACATGATCTCTAATGAAGTGATGCCTAATGTCAATGTGCTTAGTCCTTGAATGTTGGATAAGATTCCTAGAGATGCATATGGCACTAGTGTTATCACAAAAGATTGAGATGGTGCCTATAGGTAATCTTAAATCCAATACCTGTTGTTTCAACCAAAGGACTTGGGCCACACAACTTCCAAGAGCAATGTACTCAGCTTCAGCAGTGGAAAGTGTAACATAATTTTATTTCCTACTAGACCAACAGACCAAAGACTGTCCTATGAATTGACAAGTTTCTGAAGTGCTTTTTCTATCCACCTTGCATCCTATAAAATCAGAGTCAGAAAATCCAATAATCTCAAAAGAAGTTCTGTGTCTAGGGTACCAAATCCCTAAGCCTTGGGTCCTAAAAGGTATCTAAAAATTCTCTTAACTGCAGTCAGATGGGACTCCTTAGGGTCAGCTTGAAATCTAGCACAAAGGCAAACACTAAATATAATATCAGGTCAGCTCGCAGTCAAGTAAAGTAAAGATCCAATCATGCCTCTATACTTCTTTTGATCAACAGACTTACCACTTGGGTTCTTATCCAATGGAACACTAGAAGTCATGGGAGTGTTAATTGGCTTAGCTTTGTCCATCTCATATTTCTTCAAAATTTCCTTTATGTATTTTGTTTGATTTAAAAAGGTTCCATTCTCCAATTGTTTTATGCTAAACCCCAAAAAGTAGGACAACTCTCCCATCAAACTCTTCTCAAACTCTTTACTCATTATTTTAGAAAAATTATCACACAATTTCTTATTAGAAGATCCAAAGAGTATATCATCCACATAAATCTGAACAATGAGTAAGTCATCTCCAACTCTCCTAAGAAAAAGGGTGGTGTCTACGCTCCCCTTGACAAACTTCCTCTCTAGTAAGAATGTGTTAAGCCTCTCATACCAAGCTCTTGGTGCCTGCTTTAACCCATACAAAGCCTTTTTTAATTTAAAAATATGATTTGGAAATTGGGAACTCTCAAAACCTAGGGGTTGTTTTACAAACACATCTTCTTTTATTTCCCCATTTAAAAAGGCACTC
Source organism: Dendrobium nobile (assembly GCA_022539455.1). Classification (NCBI taxonomy): domain Eukaryota; kingdom Viridiplantae; phylum Streptophyta; class Magnoliopsida; order Asparagales; family Orchidaceae; genus Dendrobium; species Dendrobium nobile. Next base: position 36,672,966 of record CM039735.1, read on the forward strand.
TTGACATCCATTTGAAAAAGCTTAAATCTTTTGTAACAGGCAAAGGCTAATAGCACTCTAATGGCTTCCAATCAAGCTACAGGGGCAAAAGTCTCCTCAAAGTCTATCCCTTCTATTTTGTTATACCCCTTAGCCACCAACCTTGCTTTATTCCTAACCACCACTCCTGAATCATTCACCTTGTTCTTAAAGACCCACTTTGTCCCAACTACACTTTGTCCCTTAGGACTTTCTACAAGCTCCCAAACATCATTCCTAATAAATTGATTCAATTCCTCTTACATTGCTAAAATCCAAAACTCATCAGTAAGGGCTTGGTTAATGGTGGTGGGTTCAGTCATTGAGATAAAGGCAGAGTGGTTCACCTCCTTCTTAAGTCCATGTCTATTCTTAACTCCACTAGAAGGGTCTCCTAAGATCAAATCCTTGGGGTGACTTGTAGAGTATCTCCAATCTCTAGGCAAAGTGTGAGAAGGTCCAACCCTTTCATCCAAATCAACATTTTCTACTCCTTGGGTGACTTTTCCTACTCCTTCATTACTTTGGTGTTCTACCCCCTTCCCCAAATATTCTACACCACTAGTAATCTCTCCAATATCATCATCATTCTCAACTCCATGTTTCTTAGGTTCAGACTCATCAAATACTACATGGGTTGTCTCTTCCACCATCAAAGTTCTCTTGTTAAACACCCTAAAAGACTTCCCAACACTAAAATATCCCAAGAATACTCCTTCATCAGATTTAGGATCAAATTTTCCCAAGTGAAACTTCCCATTGTTGTGAATAAAAACCTTACAACCAAAGACATGAAGGTGGGAAAGATTAGGCGTCTTACCCTTAAGGATCTCATAGGGTGTCTTTTCTAATTTGGCTCTAACATTCACCCTATTCAACACATAACAAGCTGTGTTAACCGCTTCAGCCCAAAAGTATTTTGGAAGTGAATACTTAGCAAGCATGGCTCTAGCGAATTCCACCAAGGTCTGGTTCTTCCTTTCAGCTACCCTATTCTGCTGAGGGGTCCTAGTAGCTTAAAATTTATGACTAATCCCCTTGTGCTCACAAAAATTTCCAAATCTTTCATTCTCAAATTCTACCCCATGATCACTATGGATAGTCAAAATCACACAACCTAGCTTTTTCTGAATCCAAGTAGAAAATGTGTTAAATTCCTCAAAAGACTCATTTTTATGTGAAAGAAATCTAGTCCAAGTGAACCTCGAGTAGTCATCAACAATCACAAATCCATAGACTTTCTCTCCCAAACTGGCAGTGCTAATGGGTCCAAACAAATCCATGTGAAGGACTTCTAAAGGTCTAGAGCTGCTAATGTCCTTAATGGGGTGAAAGGTGGAGTGGACTTGCTTTCCTAGTTGACAGGCATCACAAAGGTGGTCTTTTGAAAACTTGAGTTTGGGGACACCTCTAACTAGGTCTTTTTGGGTCACTTTCCTAAGGGTTTTCATACTTGCATGACAAAGTCTCCGGTGCCACAAGCATGAATCATCAATCATTATTTTTAAGAAAAAAAAAGAAGCACATTCAATGTTATTTAAATCAAACATGTAGACGTTGATCCTCTTTCCCGCAAAATAGTGTTGTTACTTAAACTTATAATGCATGAATTTGCAAAGAATTGCACGATGAAGCCTTTGTCACAGAGTTAACTGATGCTGAGAAAGTTGTGTTTCAATCCATCTACAAGCAAAACATTTTCAATCATAAGGTTCTTGGAATTACCAATTTTACCTGCGCCTACCACCTTCTTGGTGGTCTTGTCTCCAAGAGTAACCTTGCCTCCAGTCCTGGACTCTAGTACAACAAACTGGTTGGCATCACCAGTCATATGTCGAGAGCATCCACTGTCCAGGTACCACATACTCTCACGAGGCCTTTTGTGAGAGCCCTCCTGCAAAATTATCAAATGATAGATATAGGAATCCAAACAAGATTGGGTTCCTCCTTATGAAAAGTAGAATGCAAGCATGTGTGATATGTTGTGGATCATGCACCTTTGGTCTCCACACCCAATGTGTATTATGGTGAACTTTGCAAGTGTGTGAGATGTGTCCTAGCAAGCCACATGAAAGACATCTAACTCCAGGAAAAGGATTTCTTAAGTGATTTGAGTTATAATGCCTCTTCTTAGGTTTTGGCAATTGATTAAAAGTAGGTGTCATCCTAATCTTCTTACATGTTTCTAATTCATTTTGAATCCTCAAATTAGTGCTCTTTAAGACCTCATTTTCAATCCTCAAACTTTTCTCCATCTCTTTAGACCTTTTAAAATCAGATTCAAGTGATGTGTGTGACATTTTTAATGCATCATTCTTTTTAACTAACTCACAATGATTTTTATTTAACTCATCAAATTCATCAAGTAGGGTCATATGATTTGAATCAATCGTTTGATGGTCTTTAGTCAAAATTTCATGCTCTTTTTATAGATTCAAAAATTTTAATTTCAAGCTGGCATGTGCTTTCTTTAATTTCCTATATGATGCATGAATTTTTTCTGAAACTTCAACAAGTTGATCATAGGAAAGTTCACATACCTCTTCTTGATCAAGATTCTCATCAGCCAACAAGCACAATTTTGATGTCTCATCTTCTGGTTCCGTCTTCGATGAGTCTGACGCAGAATCCGCCCAAAATGCTTTTTGTACTCTCATCTTTTCCTTCCTTAGCTTAGGTTTTTCCTCACCCTTTCCTTTGCTTGAGTGATCTTTAAGTGTAGGGAAATAAGTTTTCACGTGTCCTGGTTTCCTGCATTCATAACAAATGACATCAGAAGATCCTTTCAAATGTTTATGATCCCTACCTTTTCTCCAATGATGCTTTTGCTTCTTCCTTAGAAAGCTTTTGAATTGCCTTGTGATGAAGGCAACTTCATCGCTTTCAGACCCGGAAGATTCAGAATCTGATTTGTGCGCCCTCAGTGCAACTGTTTTATCCTTCTTTTTCTCACCTGCATCAAGATTTCTTTGATTCACCCCTTGCTCGTAAGAAATGAGTGAGTCAAGTAAGTTATCAATAGAATAAGTGTTCAAATCCTTAGATTCAGCGATTGTAGTGATTTTAGCATCATATGACGAGGGCAAGCATCTCAGAATCTTATTTACTTTTTTAAAGTTTGAAAGTTCTCTTCTTAGTGCATGCAGTGAAGTAACTATCTGAGTAAACCAAGTATACATGTCAGAAATTGATTCATGAGGTTTCATATGAAAAAGTTCGTAGTCATGCAAGAGTATGTTCAAACGAGATTGTTTAACTTCATTAGTGCCTTCATAAGTGATACACAATTTATCCCAAATTTCTTTACCAGTTTTGTAAGTGGAGACACGCATGTAATCCTCAGATTTTAAAGCACAGAAAAAATAGTTCAAACATTTTGCATTTAATTGGGCTAAATCTCTTTCATCGAAAGTCCATTCAGAAAAAGCAATTTCAATTTTAACACCATTAATTTCACAAGAAGGTGGAGAATAACCTTCTTTGATAAGCATCCACATGTGATAATCAGTAGATTGTAAAAAAATAGACATGCGAGTTTTCCAGAAATCAAAAGGTAGGTTATCGAACAGGGGAAGTAGGTTACGATTATGAATCCCGCTCTGATACCACTTGAAAGTTCGTTAGGAATGTTAAGCCCTATAGAACTGGCACAAGCTAACCAAGAGGGGGGGTTAATTGGTTTTTTAAAAAATTTCTTTTCACAAAGAAGTAAAATCATATAAACCAAAATCACACCACAAAAAATAAGCGCGGAAATTTAAGAGCGGAAGCAAGAAACAAGAACACAGAGATTTATAGTGGTTCGGTCAACTCGACCTACGTCCACACCTTGGAGGCGCCCTCCAAGTATTGCACTACAATCGTGACTCTCCTTTAGCCCCTACGGCTACGTGGAGAAGCCTTTACAAAGAACCTCTTTTTGCCACCCCGGCAAGGCAGAGAACCTATCTCCTTTTGCTTCCTCCTGAAGCTGGCAGAGAATCACAATCTGATGCTAAATCCTTACATCTACCGACCCTTCCACGGATGAGAAACTCTAGACGAAGAAGAAGCAGAGCGATCCTTGAAGCAACCCTTGTGAATCCCCTCACAAGCTCCCCCTCACAAGATCCTCTCTCTCTCCCCTCTCTCTCTTTCTCTCCTCAAGGTTTTCTCAGGTCAAGGCAGCAGCAAAAGATTATTCAAAATGTTGAACAAGAGCTCTTAAATAGAAGAGCTTCAAAGAAGCTCATTAATTGCAAGTTGTCGACAATATCGTCCAGGCCGATATGGACATCGTCCTGGCCGATTAGTACAAATCTCAGAAGATCGGCCAGAGCATCGCCCTGAATGCAAACTGGACGATTTAAAATTGGCTTGATCATCCAGGCCGATAACACGATCATCCCGGACGATCAGTTCAAATCAGAGGAAAATCATCCAAAGCATCGCCCTGAATTTGTGCTGGCCGATATTTATCATCCAGAAGTAACTAAGGTTTTTGAATAGATCGTCTTGGTCGATCCTGCAATCGTCCAGGATGATATGATCGTATCAATCATCCTTAATTACTTCCTTAATTTTTCTGATTAATTAAGGCATAATTATGAATTTCGTCCAGGCCAATCCAAGATCATCCTAGTCGATTACCAAAAATACAGAATACCTTAATTGTTTATGGAGGCAACTTCTTTCTGTTTTGAGCTTAGCGTCCTGGCCGATACACGTATCGTCCAGGACGGTCTGTTAATGACGGTTGCCTTAATTAAGAATCCCGAATAGAATCTTTGTTTTAAACTAAATCGTCCAGGCCGATAAAGATATCGTCCTGGCCAATGTGAGTAAAAATAGAAATTCTAAGTATCTCAAGTGTGTGTGTGTAGGGTTAATTAGCATCAATCTCTTTGAATATTACAAATAGACTCAAGAAGAGAAAAAGCAAATTACAGACTGACTCAACCCTAACCTATGCAATCTTGAGATGGCTTCGTTTGTTCGTCCGATCTTCGATTCCTGAAAAGTTAGAAATAACAGGCAGCCCAAGAGAATCAATAGTGTTTATCAATCATCAAAACATAAGTCATGAAAATAGATTTGCAACAAAGTCCTCGTGTTGCACCTTTTCTTTTTACCATCCATCTCTTTTTTTTTCGGAAGCTCTTCCCACATCCCACGAACCTCTAGTAGTGTTGGCTCGCCGCAACCCAAGCTTAGAAATCCGCATCGTGAGAAACATGAAGGCGACCGTCAGGTTCCATGATGCGGCCTAATGGGAATATCAATAATTTTTGACCTAGGAGTACATTTCAACATTATGACCCCATTCTAGAAAGCATTTTCCGAGATGGAGTGAGCGCCGATGTGCCAGAGGCGCATTATCTTGGCTTGCGCCAATGAATAGCATATTTTTGATTCCTTACGAACTACAGGAATGAGGATGCTCCAAAATCACCTCTCCCTCGAAATCTGCATAACTATAATTTGAGACCATAAGACTGCGAGTGCGAACATACCAGCACCAGTGCACTGGATCCCATCAGAACTCTACAGTTAAGCATGCTTGGGCGAGAGTACTACTGGAATGGGTGACCTCCTGGGAAGTCCTCGTTTTGCGTCCTTTTTTTAACCATCCCTCTCTCTCTTTTTTTTGTAAGCTCTTCGCCATGGCCGACGAACCACTAATAGTGTTTGCTCACCACGACCCAAGTGAGAAATCCGTGCAGTGAGACCTGCGAAGTCGACCGTCAGGTCCCATGATGCGGCCATATAGGAATAGCAACAACTTTCTGTCCATTAGTCCGTTTCAACATTATGACCTCATTTCAGAAAGCTTTTTTCGAGACGGAATGAGCGTCGATATGCCAGAGGCGTAGACGAATAAGTATTTATGATCCCCTACGGTCCACCAGAACGGGGATACGCCAAAATCACCTCTACCCCGGCATTTGCATTACTATAATTTGAGACCATAAGACTATGGGTGCGACCATACCAGTACCAGTGCGCTAGATCACATCAGTACTTTACAGTTAAGCGAGCATGGGCGAGAGTAGTACTGAGATGGGTGACCTCTTGGAAAGTCATCGTGTTGCACCATTTTTTTAACCATCACGCTCATTTTTTCTTTCGAAAGCTCTTCGCCACGGCCCAAGAACCACTAGCAGTGTTGGCTCGCAGCGACTCGAGCGAAGAAATCCGTATCGTGCAACCCATAAAGGCGACCTTTGAGTCCCGTGATCCGGCCGCACCCAATGTGTGCTATGGTGAACTGTGCAAGTGTGTGAGATGCGTCCTAGTATGCCACATGAAAAACATCTAACTCCAGGAAAAGGGTTTCTTAAGTGATTTGAGTTATAATGCCTCTTCTTAGGTTTTGGCTTTTGATCAAAAGTAGGTGTCATCCTAGTTTTCTTACATGTTTCTAACTCATTTTGAATCTTCAAATTTGTACCTTTTAAGACCTCATTCTCAATTCTCAAACTTTTCTCCATCTCTTTAGACTTCTTAAAACTAGATTCAAGTGAGGTGTGTGTGACTTTTAGTGACTCATACTTTTCAACTAATTCACAATGATTTTTGTTTGACTCATCAAATTCAATAACTAGAGCCATATGATTTGAATCAATTATAGAATGATCTTTAGTCAAAATAGCATGCTCCTTTTGTAATTCCAAAAATTCCAATTTTAAACTTGCATGAGTTTTCTTGAGTTTCCTATATGATTCATGAATTTTTTCTGAAACTTTAAGAAGTTGATCGTAGAAAAGTTCACATACCTCATCTTGATCAAGATTATCGTCTGCCATCAAGAACAATTTTGATGTATCATCTTCTGGTTCTGTCTTCGATGAGTCAGATGCAGAATTCGCCCAAAATGCTTTTTGTAGTTTCTTCTTGTCCTTCCTGTACTTGGGTTTTTCTTCACCCTTTCCTTTGCTTGAGTCATCTTTAAGTGTAGGGCAATCAGTTCTCACGTGTCCTCATTTTTTTCATTCATAATAAATGACATCATAAGATCCTTTAGAATATTTATGATCCTTACCTTTTTTCCAATGATGCTTGTGTTTCTTTCTTAGAAAGCTTTTGAATTGTCTTTTGATTAAGCCAAAGTCATTGCTTTAAAACCCGAAAGATTCAGAATCCAATTTGTGAGCCTTAAGTGCCACCGTTTTCTCCTTCTTCTCACCTGCATCAAGGTTTCTTTGATTTACCCCTTGCTCGTAAACAATGTGCGAGCCAAGTAAGTTATCAATAGAATAAGTATTTAAATCCTTAGATTCAGTGATTATAATGATTTTAGCATCAAACGATGAAGGCAAGCATCTCAAAATCATGTTCACTTTTTCATAGTTTGAAAGTTCTCTTCCTAATGCATGCAGTGAAGTAACTATCTGTGTAAACCTAGTATACATGTCAGAAACAGATTCAGATGGTTTCATACGAAAAAGTTCGTAGTCATGCAAGAGAATATTCAAAAGAGATTGTTTTACTTCATTGGTTCCTTCATAAGTGATACATAACCTATCCCAAATCTCTTTACCAGTTGAACAAGTAGAAACACGCATGTAATCCTCAGATCTCAAAGCACATAAAAAATAGTTCAAACATTTTGCATTCAATTGAGCTAAATCTCTTTCATCGAAAGTCCATTCAGTAAAAGTAACTTCAGTTTTAACACCATTAATTTCATGAGAAGGTGGAGAATAACCCTCTTTGATAAGCATCCACATGCGATAATAAGTTGATTGTAAAAATGTTGACATGTGGGTTTTCCAGAAATCAAAAGGTAAGTTGTCAAACAATGAAGGTTGAGTAATCGAATAACCTTCAGTAGTGTTTTGATTCCCAAAGTTAGCCATGGATCAAATTCAAAAGCTTTTAAAAACTTATTTTATGAAAGAAGCTCTGATACCACTTGAAAGTTCATTAGGGTTGTTAAGCCCTATGAACTTAGTCCCAAAGCTAACCAAGGGGTGGGGGGTGGGGGGGGGGGGGGGGGGGGGGAGGGGGTGAATTGGTATTTTAAAAAATTCTTTTCACAAAGAAATAAAATCACAAACCAAATCACACCACAAGAAAACTATGTACGGAAATTAAAATGCGGAAGCTGTAAAAATAAGAACACAAAGGTTTATAGTGGTTCGGTCAACTCGACCTACCCCACTCCCCGGAGGCACCCTCCGAGTATCGCACTACCAACGTGACTCTCCTTTAGCCCCCACAGCTAGGCGGAGAAGCCCTTACAAAGACACCTCCTTTTTTCCACCACGGCAAGGCAGAGAACCCAACTCCTTTTGCTTCCTCCTAAAGCTGGCAGAGAACCACGATCAATTGTTGAATCCTTACCTCTACCGACCCTTCCACGGACGAGAAACTCTAGACTAAGAGGAAGCAGAGCGATCCTTGAAGCAACCCTTGTGAAACCCCTCACAAGCTCCCCCTCACAAGATCCTCTCTCTCTCTCTCTCTCTCTCTCTCTCTCTCTCTCTCTTTCTCTCCTCAAGATCTTCTCAGGTCAAGGCAACAGCAAAAGATTGTTCAAAAACGTTGAACAAGAGCTCTTAAATATAAGAACTCAAAATAGCTCATTAATTGCAAGTTGCCGACTATATCGTCCAGGACGATATGGAAATCATCCTGGCCGATCAGTACAAATCTCAGAAGATTGGCCAGAGCATCGCTCTGAATGCAAACTGGACGATTGAAAATTGGCTCGATCGTCCCAGTCGATCTCACGATCGTCCCGGATGATCAGTTTAAATCAGAGGAAAATCGTCCAGAGCATCGCCCTGAATTTGGGCTGGCCAATTTTTATCGTCCAAGAGCGACAAAGGATTTTAGAATAGATCATCCTGGCCGATCCTGCGATCGTCCAGGACGATGTGATCATATCAATCATCCTTAATTACTCCCATGATTGCCAGATCAATTTAGGCATAATTATACAATGTCATCTAGGCTGATCATACCCGTCCTGGCCGATTTCCAAAAATACAGAATACCAAAATTGATCATGGCGGCTATTTCTTTCTATTTTGAGCCTATCGTCCAGGCCGATGCACTAATGACGGCTGCCTTAATTAAGAACCCCTGTTTAGACTTTCTGTTTTAAGCCCGATAGTCAAGGATGATGTAGATATCGTCCTGGCTGATTTGAGCAAAAACAAAAATTCTAACTCTCTCAAGTGTGTGTGTGTAGGGTTACTTAGCATCAACCACTTCAAAGATTACAATGGACTCAAGAAAGGAAAAAAAAAAGAAATTTACAAAAAGACTCAACCCTAATCTACCCAATCTTGAGCTTGCTTTGTTTTTCTGTTCGTTCTTTGATTCCTAAAAAGTCAGTAGTAAAAGGTAGTCCAAGACAAGTAAGAGTGTTTGCCTATCATCAAAACATAGTCCATGAATCAGAATTTGCATTAGGGAATAGCAACAACTTTTTTGCCCAGGAGTCCGTTTTAGCATTATGACCCATTCCGAAAAACATTTTCTGAGACGAAGTTAGCGCTGATGTGCTAGAGGAATAAGACTGAGGATGCGCCAAAATGAGGATGCGCCAAAATCGCCTCTCCCCCGGTGTCTGCATAACAATGATTTGAGACCATAAGACTACGGGTGAGACCAAACCAGCATCATTGCACTGGATCCCATTAGAACTATGTAGTTAAGCGTGCTTGGGAGAGAGTAGTAATGGGATGAGTGACCTCCTAGGAAGTCCTCGTGTTGCACCCTTTTATTAACCATTCCTCTCTCTTTTTTTTTTTTGGAAGCAATTCACCTTGGCCCATGAACCACTAGCATAGTTGGCTCGCGGTGACCCGAGCGAGAAAATTCGCATCGTGGGACCTGTGAAAGTGACTGTTGGGTCTCGTGATGCGGCTGTGTGAGAATAGAAACAACTTTCTGCCTAGGGGTGCCTTTCAACATTATGACCCCATTCTGAAAAGCTTTTTACGAGAAAGTAAGCGTAGATGTGCAAGAGGCGAATCAACCGGGCATGCGCTGACGAATAATGCATTTTCGATCCCCTACAGTCCTCTAGAATGAGGATGCACCAAAATCACCTCTACGCTGGCATCTGCATAACTATAATTTGAGACCATAAGACTATGGGTGCGACTATACCAGCACCAGTGCACCAGATCCCGTGCTTGGGCAAGAGTAGTACTGGGATGGGTGACCTCCTAAAAAGTCCTTTTGTTGCACCCTTTTTTTAACCATGGCTCTCCTTTTTTTTTCGAAAGCTCTTCGCCACAACCCACAAACCTCTAGCAGTGTTGGTTCGCTGTGACCCGAGCGAAGAAATCCGCATCGCGGGACCAGCGAAGGTGGCCGTTCGGTCCCAAGATGCGGCCGCATGAAAATAGCAATAACTTTCCACCCACGTGTGCATTTTAGTAATATGACCCCATTACGAAAAGATTATTCTAAGATGGAGTGAGCCTTGATGTTCGAAAGGCGCATCTGTCAAGCATGCATCGATGAATAATGCATTTTCGATCCCCTATAGTCCGTTGGAACGAGGATGCTCCAAAATCACCTCTCCCCCGGCTTTTGCATAACTATAATTTTAGACCATAATACTACAGGTGCGACCATTCCAGCACCAGTGCGCCGGATCCCATTAGAACTCCACAGTTAGGCGTGTTTGGGTGAGAGTAGTACTGAGATGGGTGATCTCCTAGGAAGTTCTCGTGTTGTGCCCTTTTTTTAACGTTCCCCCTCTCTTTTTTTTTTGGAAGCTTCGCCATGGCCCACGAACCACTAGAAATGTTGGCTCGCTGCAACCCAAGCGAAGAAATCTGTATCATGCGACTAGCGAATGCGACCGTCGGGTCCCGTGATGCGGCCACATGGGAATAGCAACAACTTTTTTGCCCAGTAGTGCAATTCAGCATTATGACCCCATTATAGAAAGCTTTTTTCGAGACAGAGTTAGTGCCGATGTGCTAAAGGTACATAAGCCAGGCATGCACCGACGAATAACACATTTTCGATCCCATACGGTCCGCTGGAACGAGGATGCTCCAAAATCATCTCTCCCCTGATGTCTGAATAGCTATAATTTGAGACCATAAGATTATGGGTGTGTCCATACAAGCACCAGTGCATTAGATCTGAACAGTTAAGCGTGCTTGGGAGAGAGTAGTACTTGGATGGGTGACCTCCTGGGAAGTCCTGCTGTTGCACCTTATTTTTTAATCATCCATCTCTCTTTTTTTTTTAAAAGTTATTCGCCACGACCCCTGAACCACTAGCAGTGTTGGCTCGCCACAACCCGAGCGAAGAATTCCACATCGTTAAACACGCGAAGGTGACCATCGGGTCCTGTGATGCGGCCAAACATGAATATAACCAACTTTCCACCCAGGAGTGTGTTTCAGCTATATAACACCATTCCGAAAAGCTTTTTTAGAGATGGAGTGAAAGCTGATGGGCAAGAGGTACATCGGCCGGGCATGCACTGACGAATAATGCATTTTCTATCTCTTACGGTCCACCAGAACGAGGATGCGCTAAAATCACCTCTCCACCAGCATCTGCATAAGGACTACAAGTGCGACCATACCAGCACCAGTGCATCATATCCCATAAGAACTCTGCGATTTAGCATGCCTCGGCGAGACTAGTATTGGGATGGGTGACCTCCTAGGAAGTTCTCGTACTGCACCTTTTTTTTTAACCATCCCTCTCTCTCTTTTTTTTTTTTGAAGCTCTTCGCCACCGCCCATGAACCACTAATAGAGTTGGCTCTCCGTGACCTGGCGAAGAAATCTGCATCGTGGGACCTGCGAAGGCGACCGACAGGTCCCGTGATGCAGCCGCACGAGAATAGCAACAACTTTTTGCCAAGGAATGTATTTCAGCATTATGACTCTATTCTAGAAAGCTTTTTCCGAGATAGAGTGAGCACCGATGTGCTAAAGGCACATCAGCCGGGCATGCGCCAATGACTAAAGCATTTTCGATCCCCTACGGTCCTCTAGAACAAGGATGCTGCAAAATCACCTCTACCTCGACATATGCATAACTATAATTTCAAACCAAAAGACTACGAGTTCTACCATTCCAGCACCAGTGCATCGGATCCCATTAGAATTTCGTATTTAAGCCTGCTTTGGCAAGACTAGTACTGGCATGGGTGACCTCTTAGGAAGTCCTTGTGTTGCACTCTTTTTTTTAACCATCCCTCTCTTTTTTTTTTTTGGAAGCTCTTCGTCGTGGACCTTGAACCACTAGCAGTGTTGGCTCGTTGTGACCCGAGCGAAGAAATCCGCATCATGGGACCCACGAAGGCGGACGTCGGGTTTCGTGATGGTGCCGCACGAGAACAACAATAACTTTTCGCCCAGGAGTCCGTTTTAGCATTATGACCCCATTCGGGAAAGCTTTTTTCTGAGACGGAGTAATGCCAATATGCCAAAGGCGCATCGGCCGGGCATGCGCCAAAAAATAACATATTTTTGAGCCCCTACAGTCCACTGGAATGAGGATGCACCAAAATCACCTTTCCCCCGGTGTCGCATAACTATGATTTGAGACTAAAAGATTACGGGTGCGACCATACTAGCACCGGTGCCCTGGATCCCATGAAAACTCTGCAGTTAAGCATGCTTGGGTGAGAGTAGTACTAGGATGGGTGACCTCCTGGGAAGTCCTTGTGTTGCACCCTTTTTTTTAACCTTCATTCTCTCTTTTTTTGGATGTTCTTCGCCACCGCCCTTAAACGACTAGCAGTGTTGGCTAGCCGCGACCCGAGCAAAGAAATCCGCATCGTGGGACCCACGAAGGCGACCGTTGGGTCCCGTGATGCGGGCGCATGGGAATAGCAACAACTTTCCTCCTAGGAGCCCGTTTTAACATTACGACCCCATTCTGGAAAGCATTTTCGGGAATGGAGTGAATGCCATTGTGCTAGAATAATGCATTTTTGATCCCATATGGTCCACCAGAACCAGGATATGCCAAAATCATCTCTCCCTCGGCGTCTGTATAACTATGATTTGAGACCATAAGACTACAGGTGCGACCATACTAGCTCTAGTGCACTAGATACCATCAAAACTTCGTAGTTAAGCATGCTTGGGCAAGAGTAGTATTGGGAAGGGTGACCTCGTGGGAAGTCCTTGCATCTTTTTTGTTTAACTAACCCTCTCTCTTTTTTTATTTTCTGGAAGCTCTTCGCCAAGGCCCACGAACCACTAGCAGTGTTGTCTTGCCGTATCCCGAGCAAAGAAATCCGCATCAATAACCCCCGCGAAGGCAACTGTGGGGTCCCGTGATGTAGATGCACAGGAATAGCAACAACTTTTCCTTTTCGCCCAACAGTGCGTTTCAGCATTATGACCCCATGCTGGAAAGCTTTCTCTGAGACGAAGTGAGTGACGATGTGCCAAAGGTGCATCGGCCGGGCATGCACCGATAAATAATGCATTTTTTATCCATTATTGTCCACCGGAATGACGATGCACCAAAATCACCTCTCCCCGGCATCTGCATAACAAGAATTTGAGACCTAGGACTACGGGAGCGGCCATACCCACACCAATACACCAGATCCCATTAGAACTCCGCATTAAAGCATGCCTGGGCAAGAGTAGTACTGGGATGGGTGACCTCCTGGGAAGTCCTAGTGTTGCACCCTTTTTTTAACCGTCCCTATCTTTTTTTTTTGGAAGCTCTTTGCCATGGCTCATGAACCACTAGCACTAGTGGCTTGCTATCACCCAACCAAAGAAATCAACATCGTGGGACCCACAAAGGCGGACGTCAGGTCCCGTGATGCGGCCGCACAAGAATAGCAACAATTTTCCGCCTAGGAGTCCATTTCAGCATTATGACCCCATTACAGAAAGCTTATTTCAAGATGGAGTGAGCCATAATGTGCCAAAGGTGCATCGTTCGGTTATGCACTGACAAATAATGCATTTACAATCCCCTAACGTCCACCGAAACCAGGATGCGCCAAATTCACCTCTACCCAAGCGTCTGCATAACTATAATTTGAGACCATAAGACTATGGGTGCAACCATACTAGCACCAGTGCACCGGATCCCATCAAAACTCCGCAGTTAAGCATGCTTGGGCAAGAGTTGTACTGGGATGGGTGACCTCCTAGGAAGTCCTCGTGTTACACCTTTTTTTTTAACCATCCTTCTCTTTTTTTTTCGGAAGATTTTCTCCACGGCCCACGAACCACTAGTAGTGTTGGCTCGCCATAACCCAAGCGAAGAAATCTATATCGTGTGACCTATGAAGGAAACCATCAGATCCCAAAATGTAACCGCACCAGAATAGCAACAACTTTCCTCGCAGGAGTCTGTTTTAGCATTATGACCTCTTTCCGGAAAGCTTTTTCCAAGATGGAGTGAACATCAATGTGCCAATGATGGGCATGCGCTGACAATTAACGCATTTTTGATCCCCTACGATCCACAGGAATGAGGATGCTCCAAAATTACCTCTCCTCTAGCATGTGTATAGCTATAATTTGAGACCATAAGACTACTGGGTGACCTCCAGGGAAGTCCTCGTGTTGCACCCTCTTTTTTAACCATCCCTCTATATTTTTTTTCGGAAGCTCTTCGCCGCAACCCATGAACCACTAGTAGTGTTAGCTCGCCATGCCCCGAGTTTAAAAAACCGCATCGTGGGACCCGCGAAGGAGGCTGTCGGGTCCCGTGATGCGGCCGCACGGGAATAGCAATAACTTTTAGCTCAGAAGTCCATTTAAGCAATATGACCCCATAACAGAAAGCTTTTTTTCGAGATAGATTGAGCGTCGATATACAAGAGATGCATTGGCCGGGTATTCGCTAACAAATAATGCATTTTTAATCCCCTATAGTCCACCAGAATGAGGATGCGCCAAAATCACCTCCCCCCCGGCATCTGCATAACTATAATTTGAGTCCATAAAATTACGGGTGCGACTATACCAGCACCAGTGCACCGAATCCCATCCAAACTCTATTGTTAAGCGAACTTGGGCTAGAGTAGCACTAGGATGGGTGACCTCCGGGGTAGTCCTCATGTTGCACCCTTTTTTTAACCATCCCTCTCTTTTTTTTCGAAATCTCTTCGCCACTGCCCATGAACCACTAGCAGTATTGGATCGCTGTAACGTGAGTGAAGAATTCTGCATCGTGGGACCCGCGAAGGCAACCGTCGTGTCCCGTGATACAGTCGCACAAGAATAGCAACAACTTTCCACCCAAGAGTCCGTTTCAACATTATGACCCCATTATAGAAAGCTTTTTTCGAGATGGAGAGAGTGCCGATGTGCCAGAGGCGCATATGCTGGACATGCACCGATGAATAACATTTTTTTGATCCCCTATGGTCCATCGGAGTGAGGATGTGCCAAAATCACCTCTCCCCTGGCTTTTGCATAACTATAATTTGAGACCATAAGTGTTCGGGTGCGACCATACTAGCACCAGTGCATCGGATCCCATTAGAACTCCACATTTAAGGGTACTTAAGCGAAAGTAGCACTAGGATGGGTGACCTCCCGGTAAGTCCTAGTGTTGCACACCTTTTTATAACCATCCCTCTCTCTTTTTTTTCAAAGCTCTTCGCCATGACCTACGAACCATTAGTAGTGTTGACTTGCCATGACCCGAGCGAAGAAATCTGCATCGTGGGACCCGTGAAGGCGACTATCGGGTCCCATGATGCGGCCACACGGGCAAAACAACAACTTTTTGAATAGGAGACTGTTTTAGCATTATGACCCTATTCCGAAAAGCATTTTCCAAGACTGAATGAGCACCAATGTGCTAGAGGCACATCAGCCGGGCATGTGCCTACGAATAATGTATTTTCAATCCCTTACGATCCACCAGAACAAAGATGTGCCAAAATCACCTTTCCCCCAGCTTCTGCATAACTATAATTTGAGGCCATAAGACTACGGGTGCGACTATACCCACACCTGTGCACCGAATCCCATCAAAACTCCGTAATTATGCGTGCTTAAGCGAGAGTAGGATTGGGATGGGTGACCTCTGGGGAAGTCCTCATGTTGCACCTTTTTAACCATCTCTCTCTTTTTTGGTTGAAATCTCTTTTTTATGGCCAATAAACCACTAGCAGTTTTGGCTCGCCATGACCCGAGCAAAGAAATCCGTATTGTGGGACCCATGAAGGTGACCGTCGGGTTCAGTGATGTTGTCATACATGAATCAAAAGAACTTCTCTCCTAAGAGTCCATTTTAGCATTATAACCTCTTTCCAAAAAGCATTTTTCGAGGTAAAGTGAGCGCTGATGTGCCAGAGGCACATCAACCGGGCATGAACCGACAAATAACGCATTTTTGATCCCCTATAGTTCACCAAAATGAGGAGGCACCAAAATCACCTCTCCCCAAGCATCTGCATAACTATAATTTGAGACCACATGACTACGGGTGCTATCATACCTGCACCAGGGCACCAGATCCCTTCAGAACTCGACAATTAAGCGTGCTTGAGCGAGAGTAGTACTTAAAAGTTTGTTAGGGATGTTAAGCCCTTAAGAACTAGCCGTAGCTAACCATGAGGGGGGTGGGGTGAATTTGTATTTTAAAAAATTTTCTTAAGCAAAGCAAAAATAAAAATCAAACCAATATCACCACAAAGAAATCAACGTGCAGAAATTACATGCGAAAATAATAAAGGAAAGAACACACCAGCTTTATAGTGGTTCAGTCAAACCTTGACCTACATCCACTCCTCGGAGGCACCGTCTAAGTATTGCACTAAACTCAGTGTCTCTCCTTTAGCCCTCACAGCTAGGCGGAGAAGCCCTTACAAAGTCACTTCCACCTTCCCCGGTGCGGCGGAGTAGCCGGGTCTTTTGACACCAAAGAGATCTTCTTCTTCCTAGAACTTCCCTCTAGATAAGCCTTGAATCCGATGGTATTAAGGTGCAAGCTTGCCGGAGCAACCGTGTGGAATCCCCCTTCACACTCCCTTGAAACCCCCTCCAAGGATCTTCTCTCTCTCTCAAACTCCACCTTTCCTCTCTCCCTTTCAAGCTCTCTCTTCAAATTCCCTCCAAAAGAACGATGCTACAATGGCTGCCAAAGACACTCTTCATGTGAAAGCAAGAGGTATTTAAATAGATTTGCAAAACCAACATTATTGTCCATGATGATCGTCGGATCGTCCCGTATGATATGCATAGAAAGAGAGATTGCAAAAACCCTAAAAACTCAATTTCGGTGCCAAACATCATCCAGGATGGTTGCAGGATCGTCCAGTACGATGTGCTTGAAAAGTGGGCTTCAAAAAACCCTAAAAACTCAATTTCGGCACCTAGAATCATGCTAGACGATCGTAGGATCGTCCAGTACGATGTGCTGAATTTGACTTGATAGTCCTGGATGATATTAGGATAGTCCAGGACGATTAGTACAAAAAATGTACAAATTGTCCAGAATGAAGTTGTGGATCGTCTAGGATAATTAGAAGAAAAATTATGGTATTTCGGCTAGGACGATTTAGGAAAATAAAGTATGTCAGCAAACATCATCCTGTACGATATAGAGATCTTCCAGGATTATCAGATTGAAAAATTTAACCATAATTAGTCCCCTAATCACAGGATCAGTTTTGGCATGATTTGTATTGATCGTCTGGGATGATCTGATCGTTCAGGATGACTTAAACAAAAATATAAACTTAAATCCTTGCCTAAATTGTCATTGGCGGCTCTTTTCCAAGATCATAAGGGATCGTCCTGGACGATCCAAAATTATCCAGTACAATTAGTTCATAACTTGATCTTCTAGATTTGACTAGATATCACTCCCTTGAGTGTGTGTATGCATGGTCACCAAGCAAGCATACACCCTTACAAGACTTGATTCAAGTAATAAAAAAATACATCAATGAATATTACAAACCCTTTTACAATATAACATTATTCAACCCAATCTTGTGTTCTGATTCTTTGTTTGATGTTGCATGGTATTTCTGAAATGTTAGTATACACACAAACAAACATATATTACAAATATAAGTAGACAACAAAAAGTGCGCCATAATATTTATTATCATAAAAAATATAAACTCATAAGCTGGAGTTATAATAGTACTGGGATGGGTGACCTCTTGGGAAGTCCTCGTTTTGCACCATTTTTTTAACCATCCTCTCTTTTTTTTTCGGAAGCTCTTCACCACAGCCCACAAACCACTAGTAGTGTAGACTCGCCGCAACCCAAGTGAGGAATTCGCATCGTGGCACCCGGAATGGCTATAGTCGGGTCCCATGATGTGACTACATGGGAATAGTAATAACTTTCTGCTCAGGACTCCATTTAAGCATTATGGACTCTTTCCGTAAAGCTTTTTCTGATGGAGTGAGCGCCTATATGCAAACGGAGCATCGACCGCACATGCACCGATGAATAAAGCATTTTTGATCCCTTATAGTCCACAAAAATGAGGATGCATCAAAATCACCTCTCCCCCGACGTCTACATAACTATAATTTGAGACAATAAGACTACGAGTGCGACCATACCAGCACCAGTGAATCGAATCCAATCAAATTACCATAGTTAAGCATGCTTGGGCGAGAGTAGTACTGGTATGGGTGACCTCCTGGATGTCCTAGTGTTGTACCCTTTTTATAATCGTCCCTCACTCTTTCTTTTTTAGGAAGCTCTTCGCCACAGCCCACGAACACTAGCAGCATTGGCTCGCCATAACACGAGTGAAGAAATCTGCATTGTGGGACCCACGAAGGTGACCGTCAGGCCGCGTGATTCGATCGCACTGGAATAGCAACAACCTTCCACCCATGTGTCAGTTTCAATATTATGACCCCATTTTGGAAAGCATTTTCCGAGACAGAGTGAGCGTCGATGTGCCAGAGGAATGTGGATGCACCAAAATCACTGATCCCCCGTCGTCTGCATAACTATAATTTGAGACCATAAGACTACGGAACTGACTATACCAGCACTAGTGCAAGGGATCCCATCAGAATCGTTGTTTAGCATGCTTGGGCGAGAGTAGTACTAGGATGGGTAACCTTCTGGGAAGTCCTCGTGTTGCACCCTTTTTTAACCATTCATCTCTTTTTTTTGTCGGAATCTCTTTGCCAGATCCATGAACCACTAGCAGTGTTGGCTCGCCATAACCTGAGCGAAGAAATCCACATCGTGGGACCCATGAAGGGGATAGTCGGGTCGCATGATGCACGGGAATTGCAATGACTTTCTGTCCAAGAGTATGTTTCAACATTATGACCCCATTCTGGAAAGCTTTTTTTGAGGCGGAGTGAGCGCCGATGTGCCAGAGGCACATTAGCCGAGCATGCGCCGACGAATAACGCATTTTCGATCCATTATGTTCAAGTAGAATGATGATGCGCCAAAATCACCTCTCCCCCATCATTTGAATACTTATAATATGAGACCATAAGACGAAGGTGTGACCATACCAACACTAGTGCACCAGATCCCATCAGAACTCCGCAGTTAAATGTGCTTGGGTGAGTGCAGTACTGGGATGGGTGACCTCCTAGGAAGACCTTGTGTTGCACCATTTTCAAACCATCCCACTCTTTTTTTTCGGAAGCACTTCACCACAACCCACGAACCACTAGCAGTGTTGACTTGCCGTGACCCGAGAGAAAAAATCCACAACGTGGGACCCAAGAAGGAGACAATCGGGTCTCGTGATGTGACTACACAGGAATAGCAACAACTTTCTTCCTAGGAGTGCATTCCAACATTATGACCCCATTCTAGAAAGCTTTTTCTTAGATGGAGTGAGTGCCGATGTGCTAGAGGCCCATCACCCGGACATGCATCGACGAATAACGTATTTTTGATCCATAATGATCCACCGAAAGGAGGATGCACCAAAATCACCTCTCCACCAACATCTGCATAACTATAATTTGAGACCGTAGGATTATGGGTGAGACCATACCAGCACCAGTGCACCAGATCCCATCAGAACTCCGTAGTTAAGCATGCTTGAACAAGAGTAGTACTAGGATGGGTGACTTCCTGGGAATTACTCGAGTTGCACCCTTTTTTATCCATCCCTCTCTCCTTTCTTTTTTGGAAGCTCTTCGCCACGGCCCACGAACCATTAGTAGTGTTGGCTCGCCTCGACCCGAGCAAGGAAATGCACATCGTGGGACCTGCAAAGATGACCGTCGGGTCCTGTGATGTGGCCGCACGGGAATAATTTGTTTTAGTATTATAACCCCATTCCGAAAAGCATTTTCCAAGATGGAATAAGCACCGAGATTGCATAGGTGCATCGGCCGGGCATGCGCCGACGAATAACTCATTTTACATCCACTGTGGTCCACCTAAACAAGGATGTGCCAAAATCACCTCTCCCCTGGCGTATGCATAACTATAATTAGAGACCTTAAGACTACGGGTGCGACCATACCTACACCAATGCACCATATCCCATTAGAACTTCGTAGTAAACTGTGCTTGGGGTAAAGTAATACTGGGATGGGTGACCTCATGTGAAGTCCTCATGTTGCACCCTTTTTATAACCATCTCTCTCTTTTTTTTTTGAAAAGCTCTTCGCCACGGCCCACAAACCACAAGTAGTGTTGGCTCGCTGCGACCCAAGCAAAGAAATCCATATCGTGGGCCCCGCAAAGGCGATTGTCGGGGTCTATTTATTGTGACCCATGACCCTGGGTTTGAGATTTTGATGATGACAAAAAATGTCGCCTGAACTACTATTCATTGAATATCATTTATTGTTTGCTATTATCCAAAAGTACTAATATTTCAGGAAGATCACAAGCTACTCAGGACAACAGGATGACTCCAGACTGACTAGATTAGGAGTATGAGTCTGACAATATAATTTTTATTTATTTTATTTTTTATTTTCTTGAGTCTGGCCACATACTACATGTAAATTTGAGCAAGCATGCACACACACAAGGGAAGAGTGTTTTAAAAGTAAAAAGTGTAGTTTTTCTTTCTCTGGTGATCGTACTGTACTACTTTATTTCGTATTGTATGATCTTAACTTTTAAAATGATTTCTATGAATAGATCAAACCGTACAAATGAGATCGTACTGTACGATGTGTTCCAAATTCAAAACCCTAGCCGTCAAATTAACTTAAGCAAGTTTTTCTCAACCGTTTGTACTGTACGGTTTGTATTAAATACTTACTTAAATTAACCCGTAATTAATGGAATAAATCAAGGCTTAATCACTAATTGAAAATCAAACTATATGAACACATTCATACCATACGATAAACAGAGACGAATTCTGATCATCCTAGTGGTCGTCCTGGACGATCCCTTGTTTTTATCTTATCGTATTGTATGATGTATATCATATAATATAATGAACAAAGATGACATTTAATTGTCCCGAAATTCATCCTGAATGATGCCTTGATTTTAACCATTCATATTGTATGATGTAGATCATACCATACGATGAACAGAGATGACATGTAATCATCCCGGCTATCGTCCTGTACTAATAGTAGTATTGAGGATCATATCGTATAATTTATTATTGTACTGTACTATTAGATTTTGAACTATTCGTACACCTTCGTACCAGGATGAAGCCTGTTTATACATGTCATATTGTACGATGTGAAATCGTACGGTACGATTGTAACAGCTACTTTGAAAATTTCATGGATTTTGGAGCCCGTTTTATATGTCAAAATTGTTATGTTTTGGGAGAGAGATAGAAAGAGGGGAATGTGATTAGAGAGGAAATCCTTGGGAGAGAGCTCTTGAGAAGTTTTAGGGTTTGAGAGAGGAAGGAGAAGGTGAGCTTGGTGAGCAAGAAGAGGTGTGAGGGAGATCACACAGTTGCTCCGTTCTTGCTGCATCTTGCTCCTCCTGTGGCCGGGGAAGAACTTGTGGGAGGCTCTCTGAGTAGGAGAATCTTCTACATCCGTGACCTCGAAGGTACTCTGCCTTCTCCAGGAGGGAGAAAAATGAGAAAGTACTCTGCCATCACCAGGAGGGTGAAAACAGCACTTAGCACTCCGCCACACCGGGTTGGTGAAAGGGAGTATTGTAAGGGCTTCTCCGCCTTGCCGAGGGGGGCAAAAGGAGAGCTATAATTTGTAGTGAAATTGCCAAAGTACAGGAATCCGGGGAGTGGACGTAGGTCATGGTTTGACCGAACCACTATAAAATTTTGGTGTGCTTTTTCCTTATCGCTATTTACTTTTACTTGCACTTAATTTTCATAATATCTGCTTGGTGAAATTTGTGGAAGAAAAGGATTCTATTGTTGCACGTTAGTTCAATTGTTTGACTACGTAATAATTTAAATTTCATGTTAAAATTTTGAAAAAATAAAAAATTAGAACTCCTGCTTAGGTTTTAATTATTACAACGATGTTTTCACCATTAACCCCCTATTGTTGATCTATTTATTTCAATTGGTATCAGAGACGATTTTCAAAAATAGTGTTTTAAAAAACCTGAAAAAAAATGATCATGTGGCGTTTTGGAAATCGTAACACCGCGGAGGGTTATTCAATAACCCGTCCACCTATTTTTGATAACATCCCGTTTGATTTCTGGAAAATTAGAATGTCAACCTTTTTGCAATCTATTGATTACCACATGTAGATTTTAGTCAATGATGGATATATTGCACTTTTTAAAACTGTGAATGGAGTGAAAACTCCAGTACCTTTTAATGAATGGAGCAATGAGGATAGGGATTTAACCCAATTGAATGCTAAATGTTCAAATTGCTTTTTTTATGCATTGAAGTCTGAGGACTATATGAGAGTTTCTACCTGTGCTACTAGGAAGGAGATTTAGGATAGACTGTGCATTACATACGAAGGAACAAGTGAAATAAAATAGTCTAGGCTTAACATTCTATTGCATGATTATGAACTCTTCTGTATGAAACCTAGCGAAACAATATCTGACATATACACTAGGTTCACCCAAATCGTGACATCCTTGCATACATTAGGTTGAGAGATTTCAAATTCTGAGAAAGTTAATAAAATTCTAAGATGCTTACCTACTTCCTATGATGCTAAGATAACTGCTATCACTAAATCTAAATATCTTAACGTTTATTCTAATGATAATCTCCTTAGGTCACTCATTGCATACGAGCAAGGAGTGAGTCAAAGAGAAAGTGATGCAGGTGAAAAGAAGAAGGAGAAAACGGTGGCACTAAAAGCAAACAACTCAGAAAGTGACAGCACTATAGGGGAGGAAGAAGACAATATAGCATTGATGACCCGATAACTCTAGAACTTCTTAAAGAGAAAATAAAAGCGTCATCAGAAAGGCTGGAATAAAGGTAAAAGCTCAAAGTTTAATAAAGTTTCATCTGATACAATCTGTTATGAATGCAAGAAGCTAGGTCACCTTCGAGCTGATTGCCCCAACTTGAAGAGCCCACCAACTAAGGATAAAGGCGAGGAAAAAGCCAAGTACAAGAAAGGAAAGATGAAGACACAAAAAGCTTTTTAGGCCGACTCTGCCTCAGAATCATCAGAAGAAGATATAGAGGAGGAGGTAACAAATTTGTGTCTTATGACTACTGATAACCTTGATCAATCGGATGAAGATGAGGTATGTCAACTGAAATTACTAGATGCACCAAGAGGTGGGTGAATTGGATGATTAAGAACTTCTTTAATGAAAAGAAATATCTTTTTACAACTTTATGCGGAAGCAAATTTCATTCACAATAAAAATAAATGCGGAAATAAAGTGCAGAAAAAATAAAGGAAAGAACACACCAATTTATAGTGGTTTGGTCAAACCATGACCTACGTCCACTCCCCGGAGGCATCCTCTGAGTATTACACTAAACCTTTAGTGATTCTCCTTTAGCCCCCATAGCTAGACGGAGAAGTCCTTACACAATCACTTCCACCTTCCCCGGTGCGGCGGACGAGCTGGGTCCGTTGACAACAACGAGATCTTCTTCTTCTCAAAACTTCCTTCAAGACGAACCTTGAATCCGATGGTACTGAGGTGCAAGCTCGCCGGAGCAACCATGTGAAATAACCTTCACACTCCCTTGAAACCCCCTCCAAGGTTCTTTTCCCTCTCTCAAACTCCACCCTTTCCTCTCTCCCTTTCAAGTTCTCTCTTCAAATTTTCTCTAGAAAAATGAAGCCACAATCATTTTTTGCTCCTTCTAAGTGTGTGCATGATCAACAAACTAACATACATCATTACAAGACTTCACTCAATAAATGAAAATTACAGACTCATATAATACGACCAATTCTACACAATCTTGAGCCTTGAATCTTCAAAGAAGGGTGCATGATGTACCTGAAATATTAGTCAACATAGAAAGAAATATGCACTGCAAATACAATCACAACATAGCATGCATACATCTCATTCATGCAAGCATAAGGAGTAACCCAAACTCACTTGGGTTCCCAAATCTAATCCTTGAATGAAATTGTAGGGATACTCTCACGAAAGACCTAGTGAGAGCATGTGGTACCTGGATAGTGGCTGCTCGTGACACATGACTGGAGATATGAAGAAGTTCATTATATTAGAGACCAGAAATGGAGGCAAAGTAACATTAGGAGATAACACTAGCAGGAAAGTGATAGGCTCAGGTTTTGTTGATAATGCTAAGAACTTTTTAATTGAAAATATCTTATTAGTTGATGGTTTGAAGCAAAACTTATTTAGCATTTGTCAATTGTGTGATTAAGGTTTTGATATTAAATTTTTGTCAGATAAATGCCTGATTAGTTTAAATGATAAAGTAGTTTTAGAAGTAAAATGAATGAACAATGTTTACATGTTAAACCTTGATTATATTGGTAGTTCAAATTCATTTTGTTTGAAAACAGTTGTTGATGACTCATGCCTATGGCATAGAAGACTATGCCATACTAGTATGAAAACACTTAGAAACATCACTTAGAAAAACCTAGTTAGAGGCGTACCTAAGTTAGACTTTACTAAGGATCACTTATGTGATGCTTGCCAACTAGGAAAATAAATTAAATCATCCTTTCATTCAATTAGAGATGTGATCACCTCTAGGCTATTAGAAATCCTACACATGGACTTATTTGGACCTGTTAGTACAGCCAGCCTAGGTGAAAAAAATTATGGATTTGTGATTGTAGATGACTTCACCAGGTTCACTTGGGTAAGATTACTAGCACATAAGAATGAGTCTTTTGAGAAATTTAACCTATTCTCCACATGGATTCAACAAAAATTAGGTTGTGAAATCTCAACAATCCATAGCGATCATGGTGGAGAGTTTCAAAATGATAGATTTGAATCATTCTGTCAAGAGATAGGAAAAGAATACAATTTCTCAGCCCCTAAAACACCTCAGCAAAATGGAATAATAGAAAGGAAGAACAGAACTTTGGTAGAAGCTGCTAGGGCAATGTTAGTAGAGTACACCCTTCCTAGATACTTTTGGGCAGAAGCGGTTAACATAGTGTGCTATGTTTTCAATAGAGTAAACATTAGATCTAAGTTGAATAAAACTTCTTATGAACTCCTTAAGGGTAGGACACTGAATCTTTCATACTTACATTTCTTTAGGTGCAAGTGCTTCATCTTGAATAATGGCAAACATCCCTTAGGAAAGTTTGATCCCAGGTCTGATGAGGGTGTCTTCTTAGGTTATTCATCTGTAGGTAAGGCCTATAGAATCTTTAATAAGAGAACCCTAGTAGTAGAGGAGTCCACCCATGCAATATTTGATGAGTCAGATAAGCCCTCTGAACCTAAAATTGAAGACGATGAAATAGAGGCAATCCAAGGAGTAGAGACTATGACCTTAGAAGAAAGGGTAGAACCTCATGAAGATTTGCCTAGAGAATGGAGATATTCTTCTAGTCATCCTGAAGATTTAATTTTAGGAGACCCTTTAGAAGGTGTAAGAAATAGGCATGGACTTAGGAAAGAGGTTAGTCATTCAGCATTCATCTCTATGATAGAACCTACAAGTATATATCAAGCCTTAGGAGATGAATTCTGGATTCTAGCATTGCAAGAAGAACTAAACCAATTCACCAGAAATGATGTTTGGGAGTTAGTTAAGAGACCTAAAGAACAAAGTATTGTTGGAACAAAATGGGTCTTCAAAAATAAGGTGAATGATTCAGGAACAATAATAAGAAATAAAGCCAAATTAGTAGCTAAGGGGTACAACCAGATTGAGGGAACAAACTTCGAAGAAACCTTTGCCCCTGTTGCTAGACTAGAAGCCATAAGAGTGCTCTTAGCCTTTGCTTGTTTCAAAAACTTCAAACTATATCAAATGGATGTAAAGAGTGCTTTTTTGAACGGGGTAATTAAGGAAGATGTCTATATTGAGCAACCCCCCAGATTTGACAGTTCACAATTTCCAAACCATGTATTCAAATTAAAAAAGGCACTTTATGGATTAAAGCAAGCACCTACAGCATGGTACAAAAGACTTAGCTCGTTCCTATTGGATAGAGGATTTGAAAAGGGTAGTGTAGATACTATACTCTTTTTATAAAAGATCAAAATAAAATTCTCATTGTTCAAATATATGTGGATGACATCCTATTTGGATCTTCAGATAAAAACTTGTGTGATGAATTCTCAAAAATAATGTATAATGAGTTTGAAATGAGCATGATGGGAGAACTTAATTACTTTCTTCGCTTTAGTGTAAAACAAATGAATAACGGAACTTTTTTTAGCCAAAAAAAGTACATTAAGGATATTTTGAAAAAATACGAAATGGATAGTGCTAAACCCATGAACACTCCAATGAGCTCAACAATTCAATTAGATAAAGATCCTAGTCAAAAATTAGTAGATCAAAAAAATTATAGAGGAATGATTGGATCCCTTCTTTACCTAACTGCCAGTAGACCGGACATAATGTTTAGTGTGTGCCTCTATGCCCATTTTCAAGCTGATCCTAAAAAGTCTCACTTAACTGCGGTCAAGAGAATCCTTAGATATCTACTAAGCACCCCGAACTTAAGAATTTGGTATCTTAGGCACAACACTTTCTTTGAAATCTTA
Source organism: Dendrobium nobile (assembly GCA_022539455.1). Taxonomy (NCBI): domain Eukaryota; kingdom Viridiplantae; phylum Streptophyta; class Magnoliopsida; order Asparagales; family Orchidaceae; genus Dendrobium; species Dendrobium nobile. The sequence continues at coordinate 36,699,969 of CM039735.1, forward strand.
GGGCACTCAAATTCTGATTTTACAGGATGTAGGATAGATAGAAAAAAGCACCTCTAGTACTTTCCAATTCATAGGACATTAGTAGGAAGCAAAACTCAATAGCCCTTTCCACAGCCGAGGCAGAATATATTGCAGTAGGAAGTTGCGTTGCACAAATACTATGGTTAAAATAATAAATTCTTGATCTTAGCCTACCTGTAAGGACCATCTCGATCAAGTAAGACAATACAAGTGCAATTTGCATCTCTAAGAATCCAATTCAGCACTCTCGAATGAAACATATAGATATTAGACACCATTTCATAAGAGATCATGTTGCTAAAAGAGATATAGAATTACATCACATCGCCATAGGAGATCAATTGGCTGACATATTCACAAAACCACTAGCATTCAACACCTTTAGCACCTTGAGGACTAGATTAGGTGTCATAGACATTAATGCATAAAACACAAAAAAAAATATTCTAAGGTTGTTCCTGATCATTACACACTCACTACACGAAACCACAAAAATTTGACATTTCATTATTGTACTGTACGATCCTCTTTCGTACTGTATGATATATCTAAATCTACACAATACAAAACCATGGGAAAATTTTGCCTCTATTGATCGTACTGTATGATCTCAATCGTACTATACGATACAGCTGGCTGGCATCCAATCCATCTGGAACGAAATTATTGCTCATCGTACGGTACGATATCTCCTCTTCGTACTACATGATCCACGTCAGCAAATGGATTGGGATGAATTAATTTGGTTTAGTACGATATAATTGGTGTTCGTACTGTACGATCCACCTCAGCAAAATGATTGAGAACGAAGTAAATATGTCTAGTACGATATAATTGCAGTTCGTACTATACGATACACATTTTTGTACAGTACAAAAGTTTTTGTTAAAGGTCGTACCAATGACCCTCAGGACGATCAAAATCCTTCTAATCATATGGTATAATATTCATCGTACAGTATGAGTTGACCACCTTTTCCCGAAACGACCCATCAGAACATTTATTACCAATCGTACTATACGAAACCAGATCGTACTATACGATGTTGGAAAAATTCTATAAATTTGCCTCACTTGTAGCTCACTTCACTCACACTTGTTCCTTTTCACCTTTCACTCAGCCTCTATACGATGTCTAGTTCCAACAAGAGTAGTCGTTTGGTAGTGGGAAGTTCTTCTTCCTCTAGCCGTCACAGTGCCTGGTTTCTGAGTGCTGAAAATGAGGAAGCTTTCCATAAGTATAAAGTCTGCAAAATTACATCTTCCAAAATGCTCAATAAGGCTGCCCTGAATTTTGAGGTTCTGAACCTCTTTGCTTCTACCACCTTTCAGTTCCTCCTAACTTTGGCCTTCTCCTAAAACTCTGAACTTCTTTTGGAATTTCTAGAAAATCTAACCTACACCGTTGACAACCTAACTTTCCACTCCTTTATATGTCACAAAAATATCAAAATTACCAAAGCCGACATCGCCCAATACATTGTGCTATCTACTGAAGGGCCTAGGGTTCATTCCTTTCTCACAAATGAATTTGATTGGAGTGATGTTAATCAAGTCCTTAGGAACGTCACATTCTGTCAACACCAGCCTCTCGTCTAATCACTAAATTGAAATGCCAGAATTATTCAACATGTCCTTAGAACCTCTATAATACCCAAAGCTGACGACTGGATCAACATGACCCTGATTTTATCTATCGCTACCTATCTTATCATGTCCAACAAGAAATTCGAGAGGCTGATTTGATTATTGATTACATTTTCCATATGACATTCATTCACCTCCCTACTACTCGCCGGAAATAAAATCTAGCTCTTGGTCACCTTATAGGATACATCCTTCAGAATAAATACCAACTAACCTATCCTGGTGAACCCGATAATCTTCCGATCTTTTATATGGATGCCTCTTTTCGTATTCTTTTCCATCGAGGAAAAGAGCCTGAAGAACTCGTCTTTGATGAAGAAGAAGGAGAAGATGCCACCGTAGCCGCTCCATCTCGACCACGATGACATGCAGCACCCCGAGCTACTGCACCAGCTTATCCTCACGATGATTTAGTCAAACGCTTCGACCAACTTTAGACTCTCCTCGATACGCACATATAAGAGCAACATGAATAACACGAGGCCGACATGCAATGGTTTGGGGAATGCTTCACCTCGATTGATCAAAGATTTGACATAATTCTTCACTATTTTCTGCCAAACCCACCTCCACCTCCAAGTGATCAGGATCCTTCCCTTTGAAATGTATGTATTGTATTTTCTTTCTTATTGTTGATTGCTCCTCTATTTGGTGCTGTCAAAAAGGGGGAGAAGATTGTTGTAGTTTGCTTATGTTGTAGTTTCTTTTAGCGTTTTAATAGAATGCATTTCTTCTCTTTTCTTGTCTTTTCTAGTTCATATTTTCTTTTTCTATAAACAAAAAAAAAGAAAAAAAAATATATGTCTTTCAAACTTGCCTACAGTAAATATTATTTGACATCATTAAAAAGGGGGAGATTATTGCGACCCATAACCCCGAGTTTGATATTTTGATGATGACAAATAATGTAGCATGAACTACTATTCATTAAATATCATTTATTGTTTGCTATTGTGTGAAAGTACTTACATTTCAGGAAGATCACAAGCTACTCAGGACAACAGGAAGACTCAAGAGTGACTAGATTAGGAGTATGAGTCTGACCATAAACTGCATGTAAGTCTGAGCAACTATGCACACACAGGGGGAGAGGGCTTTAAAAGTAAAAAATATAGTTCTTCTTTCTCTGGTGATCGTACTGTATGATCTTAGCTTTTAAAATGATTTCTATGAATATATCGTACCGTACGAATGAGATCGTACTGTACGATGTGTTCCAAATTCAAAACCCTAGCCGTCAAATTAACTTAAGCAAGTTTTTCTCAGCCGTTCGTACTGTATAAAGAACTTTGTAATGTACTATTTATTTTTAATAAGTTACTTAAATTAACCCGTGATTAATGGAATAAATCAAGGCTTAATCACAAAATGAAAATCATACTGTTCGAACACATTCGTACCATACGATGAACAGAGACGAATTATGATCATCCTAGAGGTCGTCCTGGACCATCCCTTATTTTTTTCTCATCGTACTGTAAGATGTATATCGTACCATATGATGAATAGAGATGACATTTGATCATCCTGGAATTCATCCTGGACGATGCCTTGATTTTGACCATTTATACTATATGATGTAGATCGTACCATATAATGAATAGAGACGACATTTAATCGTCCCGGCTATCATCCTGTACGAGCAGTAGTATTGAGGATCGTACTGTACGATTTATTATCGTACTGTACTATTATATTTTGAATTGTTCGTACACCTTCGTACCAGGATGAAGCCTGTTTATACATGTTGTACTGTACGATGTGAAATCGTACTGTATGATTGTAATGGATACTTTGAAAATTTCAGGGATTTTGGATCCCATTTTATGTGTCAAAATTATTATGTTTTGAGAGAGAGACAGGAAGAGGGGAACGTAATTAGAGAGGGAATCCTTGGGAGAGAGCTCTTAAGAAGTTTTAGGGTTTGAGAGAGGAAGGAGAAGGTGAGCTTGGTGAGGGAGAATAGGTGTGAGGGAGATCACATGGTTGCTCCGTTCTTACTTCATCTTGCTCCTCCTGTGGCCCGGGAAGAACTTGTGGGAGGCTCTCTGAGGAGGAGACTCTTCTACATCCGTGACCTCGAAAGTACTCTGCCTTCTCCATAAGGGAGAAAAATGAGAAGGTACTCTGCCGTCACCGGGAAGGTGAAAACAGCACTTGGCACTCCGCCATGCCGAGTTGGTGAAAGGGAGTATTGTAAGGGCTTCTCCACCTTGCCGAGGGGGGCAAAAGGAGAGCTATAGTTTGTAGTGAAATTCCTGGAGCAGAGGACTCCGCGGAGTGGACGTAGACATGGTTTGACCGAACCACTATAAAATTCCAGTGTGCTTTTTCTTTATCTCTATTTACTTTTACTTGTACTTAATTTTCATAATATCTGCTTGGTGAAATTTATGGAAGAAAAGGATTCTATTGTTGCACGTTGAGTTTAGTTGTTGACTACGTAATAGTTTAAATTTTCATGTCAAAAATTTAAAAAATCAAAAAAAAAATTAGAACTCATGCTTAGGTTTTAATTTTTGCAACAAAGTTTTTACAATTGAACCCCCCCCCCCCTCTTGTAGATCTATTTATTTCACCATTATGTGGCCGCACATGAATAGTAACAACTTTCTGCCCAGGAGTCCATTTCAGCCTTATGACCCCATTCAAGAAAGTTTTTTCCAAGATGGAGTGAGATATGATGTGCTAGAGGCACATCAGCCGGGCATGCTCCCATGAATAATGCATTTTCGATCTCCTACTGCCCACCGGAATGAGCATGCACCAAAATCACCTCTCGTCCGGCATCTGCATAACAATAATTCAAGACCATATGACTTTTGGTGCGACCATACCAACACTTCTGCATTGGATCCCATAAGAACTCCATAGTTAAGCATGCTTGGGCGAGAGTAGTACTGGGATGGGTGACTCCTGGGAAGTACTCGTGTTGCACCCTTTTTTTTAACCATCCCTCTCTCTTTTTTTTTGGGAAGCTCTCCGTGGTAGCCCATGAACCAATAGTAGCGGCCCACGAACCAATAGTTGTATAAGCGCGCAGTTACCCGAGTGAAGAAATCTGCATCGTGGGACCCGCGAAGGTGTCTATCAGGTTCCATGACACAGCCGCACAAGAATAGCATCAACTTCCCACCAAGGAGTTTGTTTCAGTATTATGATCCCATTCCAGAAAGCTTTTTTCTGAGATGGAGTGCCGATGTGTTAAAGGCGCATCGGCCAGGCATGCACTAACGAATAACGCATTTTCGATTCCCTACGGTCAATTGGAACAAGGATGCACCAAAATCACATGTCTCCTAGCGTCTGCATAACTATAATTTGAGACCATAAGACTACGGGTGCGACCATACTAACACCAGTGCACCGGATCCTATCAGAACTGAAGTTAAGCGTGCTTGGGCAAGAGTAATACTAGGATGGGTGACCTCCTGGAAAGTCCTCTTGTTGCACCCTTTCTTTTTAACCATCCCTCTCTCTTTTTTCTTTTTGGAAACTCTTCGTTACGGCCTACAAACCACTAGAACTGTTGGCTCGCCATGACCCGTGTGAAGAAATCCGCATAGTGGGACTCATGAACGCGACCATCGGGTCGTGTGATGCGGCCGCACGGGAATAGCAATAACTTTCCGCCTAGGAGTCCGTTTTAGCATTATGACCCCATTATGGAAAGCTTTTTTCCGAGATAGAGTGAGTGCCGATGTGCGAGAGGCATATTGAACAAGAATGCACCGATGAATAATACCTTTTCGATCCCCTACAGTCCACCAGAATGAGTATGTGAAAAATTCACCTCTCCCCTAGCGTCTGCATAACTATAAATTGAGACCATAAGACTATGGGTGTGACATACCAGCACCAGTGCATTAGATCCCATCAGAACTCCATAATTAAGAGTTCTGGGGCGAGAGTATTTTTGGGATGAGTGACCTCCTAGGAAGTCCTCACGTTGCACCATTATTTTAATCATCTCTCTCTCTTTTTTTTTTCGGAAGCTCTTCGCCACGGCCCACGAACCACTAGTAGGGTTGGCTTGCTGTGACCCGAGCAAAGAAATCAGCATCGTGGGACCCGTATAGGTGACTGTCAAGTACCTTGATGCGGCTGCATGGGAGTAACAACAACTTTCCGCCTAGGAGTGCATCTCAGCATTGTGACCCCATTCTAGAAAGCTTTTTTTGAGATGGAGTGAGCGCCGACGTGCCAATGGTACATCAGCTAGGCATGCGCCTACGAATAACGCATTTATGATCCCCTACGATCCACTGAAACGAGGAAGCTCCAAAATTACCTCTCCCCCGGCATCTGTATAACTATAATTTTAGACCATAAGACTATGGGTGTGACCATACTAACACTAGTTCACCGGATCCCATCAGGACTCCGCAGTTAAGCGTGCTTGGGCGAGAGTAGTACTAGGATGGGTGACCTCCTGGGAAGTCCTCGTGTTGCACCTTTTTTTTAACCATCTCTCTCTCTCTCTCTCTCTCTCTCTCTCTCTCTCTCTCTCTCTCTCTCTCTCTCTCTCTCTCTCTCTCTCTTTTCATAAGCTATTTGCTACGGCCTACGAACCATTTGCAGTGTTGGCTCGCTACAACCCGAGTGAAGAAATTCGCATTGTCAGACATAAAAAGGCTACTGTCAGGTCCTGTGATGCAGCCGCACTAGAATAGCAATATCATTCCACCCCGGAGTGCGTTTCATCAATATGACCCCATTCTGGAAGCTTTTTCTGAGACAGAGTAGGCTCCCATGTGCTAGAGGTGCATCGGTCGTGCATGCACTGATGAATAATACATTTTTAATTCCCTATGGTCCACCGGAATGAAGATGCGCTAAAATCACCTCTCCCCCGGCGTCTATATAACTATAATTTGAGATCAAAAGACTACAGGTGTGACCATACCAGCACCAGTGCACCGGATCCCATCAGAACTCGACAATTTAGCATGCTTGGGTGAGAGTAGTACTGGGATGGGTGACCTCCTATGAAGTTCTCGTGTTGCACCCTTTCATAACCATCCCTCTCTTTTTTTTTCAAAAGCTCTTAACAACGGCCCATGAATCACTAGCATTATTGGCTCGCCGTAACCCGGGCGAAGAAATTTGCATCGTGGGACCCACGAAGGAGACCATCGGGTCCCGTGATGCGGCCGCACGGGAAAAGAAATAAATTTTTGCCCAGGAATCCGTTTCAATATTATGACCCCATTCTTGAAAGCTTTTTCTGAGACGGAGTGAGCACTGATGTGCGAGAGGCGCATTGGCTGGGCATGCACTAACGTATTATGCAATTTCAATCCCCTACTATCCACCGGAATGAGGATGCGCCAAAATCACCTTTCCCACGGCGTTTGCATAACTATAATTTGAGACTATAAGACTATAGGTGTGACCATAACCGCACTAGTGCACTAGAACCCATCAAAACTTCGTAGTTAAGCGTGCTTATGCAAGAGTAGTATTGGGATGGGTGACCTTTTGGGAAGTTCTCATGTTGCACTCTTTTTTTTAACCGTCCCTCACTCTTTTTTTTTAGAAGCTTTTCGCCATGGCCCATGAACCTCTAGCAATGTTGGCTAGTCGTGACCCAAGGAAAAAAATTTGCATCGTGGGACCCGTGAAGGAAACTGTCGGGTCCCGTGATGCGGATGCACAGGAATAGAAACAACTTTATGCCCAGGAGTCCGTTTTAGTATTATGACCCAATTTTATAAAGGTATTTCTGAGACGGAGTAAGCGCCGATGTGCAAGAGGTGCATCGGCTAGGCATGCGCCAACAAATAATGCATTTTTGATCCCCTACAGTCCACCGGAACGAGGATGCGCCAAAATCACCTATCCCCCTGCGTCTAAAGAATTATTATTTAAGACCATAAGATAACGTGTGCGACCATACCAGCACTAGTGCATCGGATCCCATCAGAACTCTGCAGTTAAACGTGCTTGGGCGAGTGTAGAACTGGGATGTGTGACCTCCTGGGAAGTCCTCATGTTGCACCCTTTTTTTAACCATCCCTCTCTCTTCTTTATTCAGAAGCTCTTTGCCACGGCCCACGAACCACTAGCAGTCTTGGCTCGCCATGATCTGGGCTAATATATATGCATCGTGGGACCCACGAAGGTGACCATCGGTCCCATTATGCGGCCCCATGGGAATAGCAACAACTTCTCTCCTAGAAGTTCATTTCAGCATTGTGACCCCGTTCTGGAAAGCTTTTTTGAGACGGAGAGATCTTCGATGTGCCAGCGGCGCATCGGCCAGGCATATGCCAATTAATAATGCATTTTTGATCCCCCTACATTCCATCGGAATGAGGGTGCGCCAAAATCACCTCTCCCCTGGCTTCTGCATAATTATAATTTGAGACCATAAGAGTTTGGGTGTGACCATACTAGCTCCAGTGCACCGGATCCCATCAGAACTCCACAGTTAAGGGTGCTTGAGCAAAAGTAGCACTAAGATGGGTGACCTCCCAGGAAGTCCTAGTGTTGCACACCTTTTTATAACCATCCCTCTCTCTTTTTTTTCAAAGCTCTTCGCCATGACCCACGAACCATTAGTAGTGTTGTCATGTTGTGACCCAAGCAAGGAAATGCACATCGTGGGACCTACAAAGATGACCATCAGGTCCCGTGATGTGGCCGCACGGGAATATCAACAACTTTCTGCCCAATAAATTTTTTTAGTATTATAACCCCATTCCGGAAAGCATTTTCCAAGACGGAATGAGCACCGAGGTTGCATAGGTGCATCGGCCAGGCATGCGCCGATGAATAACTCATTTTACATCCACTGTGGTCCACCTAAACAAGAATGTGCCAAAATCACCTCTCCCCTGGCGTATGCATTACTATAATTAGAGACCTTAAAACTACGGGTGCGACCATACCTACACCAATGCACTAGATCCCATTAGAACTCCATAGTTAAGCGTGCTTGGGGTAAAGTAATACTGAAAGTTCATTAGGGATGTTAAGCCCTTATGAACTTAGTCCCAAGCTAATCAAGAGGGGGGGTGAATTGGTATTTTAAAAATTTCTTTTCACAAAGAATGAAAATCACATAAACCAAAATCACACCACAAAAATAAATGCGGAAATAAAAGTGCGGAAGCAAGAAAACAAGAACACAGGAATTTATAGTGGTTCGGTCAAATCGACCTACGTCAACTCCTTGCAGGCACCCTTCAAGTATTGCACTACAAAACGTGACTCTCCTTTAACCCCCACGGCTAGGCGGAGAAGCCCTCACAAGAACCTCCTTTTTGCCACCCCGGCAAGGCAGAGAACCTATCTCCTTTTGCTTCCTCCTGCAGCTGGCAGAGAACCACAACCAAAAGCTAACTCCTTACCTCTACCGACCCTTCCACGGATGAGAAACTCCAGACGAAGAATAAGTAGAGCGATCCTAGAAGCAACCCTTGTGAATCCCCTCACAAGCTCCCCCTCACAAGATCCTCTCTCTCTCCCTCTCTCTCTTGCTCTCCTCAAGGTCTTCTCAGGTCAAGGTAGCAGCCAAAGGTGTTCAAAAATGTTGAACAAGTGCTCTTAAATAGAAGAGCTTCAAAGTAGCTCATTAATTGCAAGTTGCCGAAAATACCGTCCAGGCCGATATGGACATCGGCCTGGCCGATCAGTACAAATCTCAGATGATCGGCCTGGGCATCGCCCTGTTTTGGGTGCTGGACAATTGAAATTTGACTTGATCGTCCTGGCCGATATCACGATCATCCAGGCCGATTAGTTCAATTCAGAAGAAAATCGTTCTGAGCATCGCCCTGTTTTCATGCTGGCCGATCTAGATCGTCCAGGAGTTAACAAGGATATGGAATATATCGTCCTGGCGTCTCCTGCGATCATCCAGGACGATGTGATCGTATCAATCATCCTTAATTACTTCCCTGATTTTTTTGTTCAATTAAGGCATAATTGTGAATATCATCCAGGCCGATCAATGATCGTCCTGGCCGATAATTTAAAAATACAATATACCTTAATTGTCTATGGCGGCAATTTCTTTCTATTTTGAGCTTATCGTCCTCGCCGATACACGTATCGTCCTGGCCAATATGTTAATGTCGGCTGCCTTAATTAAGAATCCTTAATTAGACTTTCTGTTTTAAGCCTGATCGTCCAGGACGATGTTAAAAATCATCCTGGCCGATATGAGTAAAAACAGAAATTCTAAGTCTCTCAAGTGTGTGTGTGTAGGGTTACTTAGCATCAGTCTTTTTGACCATTACAAGTAGACTCAAAAAGTAAAAAACAAAAGTACAGACTGACTCAACCCTAAACCTACGCAATCCTGAACTGGCTTTGTCATGTTCGTCCGATCTTCGATTCATAAAAAGTTAGAAGCAACAAGCAGTCCAAGAGAAATTGTATTTGTCAATCATCAAAACATAAGTCATGAAAATAGATTTTCAACAATCTCCCCCTTTTTAATGATGGCAAACACAAGTAGGAAAATATCCAAAAAAAAGTCCATTAGAATTTCAAAGTTACAAACCCAACAACTTTTCCTACCTTACCCTACTCCCCCTTTTGTCATCACAAAAAGAGGGTCCAGATATAAAAGAAAACACCACAACAAACAAAGACTAACAAGAAAACTACATAAAACAGGAAACAAACAGCAGAAAAACACAGGCTAGAAAAACGAGGGGCCCTGATCATCAGATGGAGGTGGTAGAGGTGGCTGCTGAAAGTAGCTGGCAAGTGAAGTAAACTGAGCATTGAACCAGGCGATGTCCTGGTCATGCTGCTGCTGGTGAGTCATGTAACTGTCAAAGCGGGCTAAGTCCTCCGCACGATTCTGCTCGTAGCGGGCAATGTCCTCAGAATGTTGCTGCTCCTGTGCAGCAACGTAAGCATCAAAGCGAGTCTCCCAATAATCAAACCTCTCTATCAACTGATCAACCGGTGAGTGCTGGTGGAGAGGAACAGGAGCATGAGTGGGAGCCTCCTCCTCTCCAGCCCCCCGAGGTTCCTCAGGGTGAAGACGAGTACTGTGAAGGGTACTGAAGGAATTGTTTGAGTAGAAGAGGATTGGGAGGTCGGGAGGTGTAGGATATTGGAGTTGGTATTTGGTTTCAAGGACATAGGCTATGATGTGTCCTAAGGCTAGATTGGGTTTTCTCTTATGACCTGGATCGCGAATTGTGGTTAAATGGTCAATGTATCGAAAGAGCAAGTCGGCAGTATTAAATTCTCTATGAGCCATGATTTAGAAAGTAGTTAGGAAAGTAAAGGGGTGATGTGGATTCGGTCACTAGCTTTTGGAATTATGGAGGTGTGAAGGACATGTTGGATTGTCCTAGCATCTTTGACTAAAGAGCTAGTCTCTCCAACATGGAAATGTGCATTGGTCTGGCGAAGGAAGTGATTCGTCGTGGACCAGTCAAGGTCAGGATCAGAAGCGATTAAGTGCAGCTTATCCCCGGTGGTGGATAGCTGTAAAAGATCAACACAATCCTGATATATGATTTCGACAGGGCGTCGATTCACATAGGAGGTCAGGGCTGTGAAGGTAGGGTTAATGCGAAGGTTTGCGAAAAATTCAAAAAGAAGCTCAGTGTGAAATGGAAAGGCGAGAGAAAGAATGAAGCAAAATGAAGTGTGAGAAAAGAGATCCATTACCGGATATGAAATGTGGGCAGGATTGATGATTCTAGAGACAGTTATCCCACATTCTTTGTAGCGACGGTAGGCAGCCTGATCCTCTGCCTCCCTCAATCGAGGGTTTAGAGTGGCCCTCGAGGAACTCCCAGAAGCCTATCAAACACGTTTCCCACCAGCCATAGAGAGAAGTTAGCAAAAAAACACAAGAGGAGAAAGGGTGGAAATGGAAAAACCATGGCTGGAATGATCAGAATTTAAAGAAACGGTCATATCGACCTGGCCGATCGCATAATCGTCCAAACCGATATGGCTCAATAATTGCGTACAGGCCGATTGGTCAGAAAGACGGTCCAATCATCCAGGCCGATTAGACACAGGAGATCGGCCCGAGGAGTCAATCTGGTTGACCGTTGAGAAAGCAAATCGTCCAGGCCAATTAGGTGTATCGTGTAAGATGATGCACAATAATTGATCGTACCGGCCGAAGTTAAAATGTTTTAAATCACTGCCACGTGTATCATCCAAGACGAACAGTGGATCGGCTCGGCCGATTGTCCAATAATGGATCGTCCGGGGCCGATTTTAAAGATTCAAACGTGCAGACACGTGGATCGTCCAGGACGATCCAGTGTATCGGCTAGGACGATGCACATAAAATGCATCGGCCAGACGAAATATTCTATCGGCCAAGACTATCATCACGATTGCAATAGAGTTCGATCAGATAGTCCAGGACGATATAGGATCGTCCAGGACGATGAGTTACAGCAAGCAAAGAAAAAGGTCAGCATTTGGATTTTGAAGAGAATTTGTCCTATCGTCCAGGACGATAAAAGTATCAGCCAGAACGATGTGACTTGTAAATGAAACCAAGAAAAAGATGGTGATGATCAAGGCCCTCAAAAATAAAACAATAGAAAAATAGTCAAAGAGCACTAAAAAGAAAAGCAAAAACACAAGAAGAAAAAAAAATAAACGAATATTTTAGTATTTTAATTTTTCTAATTTTTTTTATTTTATGGAGGCAACATATGAGAATTTCTCAAAAAATTAAACTTTAGAGTTCCAAGAGATCAAGAAGTTTAACAAATTCCAATCAGAAGAAGGTAGAACATTTGATTCTGTTAACCCTAGATCGGACATCCTTCAGGGTACGAAATTTCTTTTGTAAAACAGAGGTCTAACTCAGAATAACTAAATAGGATAAAAAAGAAGATCCATTCAAAACTTGTTTACAAAGAATGTATCTCATGATTAATATAACAAAGTAATTTGTCTCAATCATGAAAATTGAAATCAATTATTTGAAAACATCACATAATCAATGAGTTCTCTAAGTTTTAAGAGTTTTAGAAAAGAGAGGTTAGCTTGCATTTAGTGGGCTCATTTTATGCCTCTTATCACTTTGGTTGGCTCTTTGAGCATCTTTTGATTCTTTGATACACTTTTGTGTATACAGCTTTCTTTTCACTTTGGCTTCATTGGCCTCTTTCCTTTTTAACTCTTGCAAGCTAGAAACTCTTTAATATACCCTTAAAAAAACTTAGTTGTGAGTATATCCTCCAAATATTAGGGAATAGGAGCTCTCTCTCTAGCATAGGGAAGAACAATCCACAACACAAAAACAAAATCATGTGATAAATGCAATGGCAAGATTTCAAAAAACTTGAAAGATATATAAGAACTTTGGTTATTATGCATAAGATAAATTAGTGTAGCAAGATAAGAAAAGGATCTTAATTAAAAAAACCATTTGTTAAAATGAGTTTAGACTTTTGTTTAGAAAAGAAAATCATACCACTAAACAAGGTCAGAAGGAGAGAAACCATCAACGAGATTCCTCCTTTAACCGATTTAGAAAAGCTAAACACTATCTCCAAAAACTTCCAAAGTCTAAAAACTTAAAAAGATCCAACATATGAAAATCAATCATAAAAGCAACATGAAAACAAACTAATCTAAAATAACGAAAAACTATCACATAACAAAATAAACAAAAGAAACAAAAAAAAAAACATATTTCAAGAAATTTTTTAAGCAGCAAGTTTAAGCATTTATGAGCTGCGAGCCTCCTTATGTTCAGTTATCCTATGCTCCCACGAGGTCTTTGGTGAGAGCACACCTGCAAAACTCAACAACAGTCAAATTTAGGAATCCAAACCGGTTTGGGCCCCTTCTTAGGAAAAGTAGAATGCAATGCAGATATGGTATGTTGTGAATCATGCATCTTAGGTCTCCACACCCAATGTGTACTACGGTGAATGGTGAAAGTGTGTGAGATGTATCCTAGCATGCCACATGAAAAACATCTAACTCCAGGAAAGGGATTTCTTAAGTGGTTTGAGTTATAATGCCTCTTCCTAGGTTTTGGCAATTGATCAAAAGTAGGTGTCATCCAATTTTTCTTACATGTATCCAAATCATTTTGAATCCTCAAGTTAGTTCTTTTTAATGCCTCATTATCAATCCTCAAATTTTTCTCAATCTCTTTAGATTTCTTAAGATCAGAATTAAGTGAGGTGTGTGAAACTTTTAATGCTTTATGTTCATCAATTAATTCTGAATGTTTTTTGTTCAACTCATCAAATTCATCAAGAAGAGCCATGTGATTAGAATCAATCGTTGAATGATCTTTAATAATGACTTCATACTCTTTCTGCAAATTTACAAGTTCCAATTTTAAGCTAGCATGTGTCTTCTTAAGTTTTTTGTATGATGCATGGATTTTTTCACAAATTTCAAACAATTCATCATAGGTTGGTTTACATACCTCTTCCTCATCACTTTGCTCAAGATGATCTTCCCCTATTAAGCACAGGTTCGTTGTCTCTTCCTCTGATTCAGTCTCAGAGGAATCAGCACCAGATTCTGCCCAGAACGCCTTTTGGATTCTCTTCTTGTCCTTCTTAAACTTAGGTTTCTCCTCAATCTTTTCCTTGCTTGTGTTATCTTGAAGTGTCGGGCAATCGGCTCTCACATGTCCAGGTTTCCTACATTTATGATCCTTACCTTTTCTCCAACTTTGATGATGCTTTTGTTTCTTCCTTAGAAAGCTTTTGAATTGCCTTGTGATGAAGGCAACTTCATCGCTTTCAGACCCAGAAGATTCAGAATCCGATTTGTGCGTCTTTAGTGCAATTGTTTTCTCCTTTTTCTTCTCACCTGCATCAAGATTTCTTTGATTCACCCCTTGCTCGTAAGCAATGAGTGAGCCAAGTAAGTTATCAATAGAATAGGTGTTCAAATCCATAGATTCACTGATTGCAGTGATTTTAGCATCATAAGGCGAAGGCAAGCATCTCAAAATCTTGTTAACTTTTTTATAGTTTGAAAGTTCTTTTCCTAGTGTATGCAGTGAAGTAACTATCTGAGTAAATCTTGTATACATGTCAGAAATCGATTCTTGAGGTTTCATACGAAACAGTTCATAGTCATGCAAGAGAATGTTCAAACGGGATTGTTTAACCTCATTAGTACCTTCAAAGGTGAAGCACAATTTATCCCAAATCTCTTTACCAGTTTTGCAAGTGGAGACACGCATGTAATACTCAGATTTTAAAGCACAGAAAAAGCAGTTCAAACATTTTGCATTTAATTGAGCTAAATCTCGTTCATCGAAAGTCCATTCAGTAAAAGCAATTTCAGTTTTAATCCCATTTATTTCACGAGAAGGTGGAGAATAACCTTCTTGAATAAGCATCCACATGCGATAATCAGTAGATTGTAAAAACGTTGACATGCGGGTTTTCCAAAAATCAAATGGCAAGTTGTCAAACAGTGGAGGTCGTGTAATCGAATAACCTTCAGAAGTGTTTCTATTTCCAAAGTTAGCCATGAATCTAATTCAAAAAGTTTTTAAACTTAAATTTTTGAATCCCGCTCTGATACCACTTGAAAGTTCGTTAGGGATGTTAAGCCCTTATGAACTTAGTCCCAAGCTAACTAAGAGAGGGGTGAATTGGTATTTTAAAAATTTCTTTTCACAAAGAATGAAAATCACATAAACCAAAATCACACCACAAAAACAAATGCAGAAATAAAAGTGTGGAAGCAAGAAAACAAGAACACAGGAATTTATAGTGGTTCGGTCAACTCGACCTACATCAACTCCTTGGAGGCACCCTCCAAGTATTGCACTATAAAACGTGACTCTCCTTTAGCCCCCATGGCTAGGCGGAGAAGCCCTCACAAGAACCTCCTTTTTGCCACCCTAGAAAGGCAGAGAACCTATCTCCTTTTGCTTCCTCTTGAAGCTGGCAGAGAACCACTACCAAAAGCTAACTCCTTACCTCTACCGACCCTTCCACGGATGAGAAACTCTAGACGAAGAACAAGAAGAGTGATCCTAGAAGCAACCCTTGTGAATCCCCTCACAAGCTCCCCCTCACAAGATCCTCTCTCTCTCCCTCTCTCTCTTTCTCTCCTCAAGGTCTTCTCAAGTCAAGGTAGCAGCCAAAGATGTTCAAAAATGTTGAACAAGAGCTCTTAAATAGAAGAGCTTCAAAGGAGCTCATTAATTACAAGTTGCTGACAATATCGGCCAGGCTGATATAGACATCGGCCTGGCTGATCATTACAAATCTCAGAAGATCGGCCTGGGCATCACCCTGTTTGTGGTGCTGGATGATTGAAATTTGACTTGATCGTCCTGGCCGATATCACGATTGTCCAGGCCGATTAGTTCAATTCAGAAGAAAATCATCCTGAGCATCGCCCTGTTTTCATGCTGGCCGATCCAGATCATCCAGGAGTTAACAAGGATATGGAATATATTGTCCTGGCCAATCCTGCAATCGTCCAGGATGATGTGATCGTATCAATCATTCTTAATTACTTCCCTGATTTGTCTGTTCAATTAAGGCATATATGTGAATATCGTACAGGCCGATTAATGATCGTCCTGGCCGATAATTTAAAAATACAGTATACCTTAATTGTCTATGGCTGCAATTTCTTTCTATTTTGAGCTTATCATCCTGGTCGATACACGTATCGTCCAGGCCGATATGTTAATGTCGGCTGCCTTAATTAAAATCCTTAATTAGACTTTCTGTTTTAAGCCTGATCGTCCAGGACGATGTAAAAAATTATCCTGGCCGATATGAGTAAAAATAGAAATTCTAAGTCTCTCAAGTGTGTGTGTGTAGGGTTACTTAGCATCAGTCTTTTCGACCATTACAAGTAGACTCAAAAAGTAAAAAACAAAAGTACAGACTGACTCAACCCTAAACCTACGCAATCCTGAACTGGCTTTGTCATGTTCGTCCGATCTTCGATTCCTGAAAAGTTAGAAGCAACAAGCAGTCCAAGAGAAATAGTGTTTGTCAATCATCAAATATAAGCCATGAAAATAGATTTGCAACAAATACTAGGATGGGTGACCTCATGTGAAGTGCTCATGTTGCACCCTTTTTTTAACCATCTCCCTCTCTTTTTTTTTTTTTTGAAAAGCTCTTCGCTACGGCCCACAAACCACAAGCAGTGTTGGCTCGCTGTGACCCGAGCAAAGAAATCCATATCGTGGGACCCGCAAAGGCGATTGTCTGGTTCCATTTATTGCGACCCAAGACCCTAGGTTGGAGATTTTGATGAGGACAAAAAATGTCGCCTGAACTACTATTCATTTAATATCATTTATTATTTAATATTGTCTAAAGTACTAATATTTTAGAAAGATCACAAGCTACTTAGGACAACAGGAAGACTCCAGACTGACTAAATTAGGAGTATGAGTTTGACAATGTAATTTTTATTTATTTTATTTTTTATTTTCTTGAGTCTGGCCACAAACTACATATAAATCTGAGCAACCAAGATCACACACAGGGGGAGAGGGTTTTAAAGTAAAAAAATATAGTTTTTCTTTCTCTGGTGATCGTACTGTACGACTTCATTTCATATTATACAATCTTAACTTTTAAAATGATTTTTGTGAATAGATCGAACCGTACGAATGTGATCGTACTGTACGATGTGTTCCAAATTCAAAACCCTAGCCGTCAAATTAACTTAAGCAAGTTTTTCTCAGCCGTTCGTACCGTATAATTTATTTTAAATACTTACCTAAATTAACTCGTGATTAATGGAATAAATCAAGGCTTAATCCAAATTGAAAATCATACTATACAAACACATTCATACCATACGATGAACAGAGACGAATTCTGATCATCCCAGTGGTCGTCCTGGACCATCCCTTATTTTTGTCTTATCATATTATACGATGTATATCATACCATATGATGAACAAAGACGACATTTTATTATCCCGGAATTCGTCTTGAATGATGCCTTGATTTTGACCATTCATATTGTATGATATAGAACATACCATACGATGAACAGAGATGACATTTGATCGTCCCGACTATCATCATGTACGAGCAGTAGTATTGAGGATCATACCGTATAATTTATTATCATACTGTACTATTAGATTTTGAACTATTCGTACACCTTCATACCAGGACAAAGCCTGTTTATACATGTCGTACTGTATGATGTGAAATCGTACGGTACGATTGTAACGGCTACTTTTAAAATTTCAGGGATTTTGGAGCCCACTTTATGTGTCAAAATTGTTATATTTTGAGAGAGAGACAGAAAGAGGGGAACGTGATTAGAGAGGAAATCCTTGGGAGAGAGCTCTTGAGAAGTTTTAGGGTTTGAGAGAGGAAGGAGAAGGTGAGCTTGGTGAGGAAGAAGAGGTGTGAGGGAGATCACACGGTTGCTCCGTTCTTGCTGCATCTTGCTCCTCCTGTGGCCCGGGATAGATTGTGCATTACATACGAAGGAACAAGTGAAATAAAATAGTCTAGGCTTAACATTCTATTGCATGATTTTGAACTCTTCCGTATGAAACCTAGCGAAACAATATCTGACATGTACACTAGGTTCACCCAAATTGTGACATCCTTTCATACATTAGGTAGAGAGATTTCAAATTATGAGAAAGTTAATAAGATTCTAAGATGCTTACCTAGTTTCTATGATGCTAAGATAAGTGCTATCACTGAATCTAAAGATCTTAACGTTTATTCTATTGATAATCTCCTTAGGTCACTCATTGCATATGAGCAAGGAGTGAGTTAAAGACAAAGTGATGCAGATGAAAAGAAGAAGGAGCGAACGGTGGCACTAAAAGCAAACAACTCTGAAAGTGACAGCTCTACAGGGGAGGAAGAAGATGATATAGCATTGATGATCCGATAGTTCAAGAACTTCTTAAAGAGAAAACAAAAGCATCATCAGAACGGCTGGAATAAAGGTAAAAGATCAAAGTTTAATAAAGTTTCATCTGATACAATCTGTTTTGAATACAGGAAGCCAAGTCACCTTCGAGCTAATTGCCCCAACTTGAAGAGCCAACCAACTAAGGATAAAGGCGAGGAAAAAGCCAAGTACAAGAAAGGAAAGATGAAGACACAAAAAGCTTTTTGGGCTGACTCTGTCTCAGAATCGTCAGAAGAAGAAGCAGAGGAGGAGGTAACAAATTTGTGTCTTATGACTACTGATAACCTTGATCAATCGGATCAAGATGCGGTATGTCAACTAAAATTACTAGATGCGCCAAGAGGGGGGTGAATTGGATGATTAAGAACTTCTTTAATGAAAAGAAATATCTTTTTACAACTTTAAGTGGAAGCAAATTTCATTCACACAAAAAAGATAGATAATCAATATCATCCACGCAATTAATCATAAAAAAAATAAATGCGGAAATAAAGTGCAGAAAAAATAAAGGAAAGAACACACCAATTTATAGTGGTTTGGTCAAACCATGACCTACGTCCACTCCCCGGAGGCACCCTCCGATTATTACACTAAACCTTTAATGATTCTCCTTTAGCCCCCACAGCTAGGCGGAGAAGCCCTTACACAATCACTTCAACCTTCCCCGGTGCGGCGGACGAGCCGGCTCCTTTGACACCAACGAGATCTTCTTCTTCCCATAACTTCCTTCAAGACGAACCTTGAATCTGATGGTACTGAGGTGCAAGTTCGCCGGAGCAACCGTGTGAAATCTGCTTCACACTCCCTTGAAACCCCCTCCAAGGTTCTTCTCCCTCTCTCAAACTCCACCCTTTCTTCTCTCCCTTTCAAGTCCTCTCTTCAAGTTTTCTCTAGAAAAATGAAACCACAATGGCTGCCAAAAAACTCTTACAAAGACTTATGAGAGTGCTTAAATAGAAGGCTCAAAAACCCTAAAAATACTCATTTCAGTCGTCAAATATCGTACCGTACAATCGCAAGATCGTCCAGTATGATGTGCAGAAATTGACCTGTTAGTACTGTACGATCCAGTTAGTAATGTACAATCCAGTTCGTACAGTACGATTCAAATGACAAATTTTAGCCATTCAAATTCAAATTTTTGCCTAATTTAATGGACGGCTGCCTTTCTAATTATAACAGATCGTACAGTATGATGTGGTGATCGTCAGTACGATTAGTTATATTCAAAAATAAATTTTTCAGGAAAATTAAAATATTTTAATTTATTTCTATTACATCAGATCGTATAGTACGAAATAAATTCGTATAGTATAATGAACAGAAAAGTTAAAATATTTATATTCATTTTTTGTTCCCTCTATGTGTGTGCAAGATCAACAAACTAACATACATCATTACAAGACTTCACTAAATAAATGAAAATTACAGATTCATTTAATACGACCAATTCTACATAATCTTGAGCCTTGAATCCTCAAAGAACGGTGCATTATGTACCTAAATTATTAGTCAACATAGAAAGAAATATGCACTGCAAATATCAGGAGAAATAAAAGATTAATAAATATTATTTGTTATCATCAAAATCATAAACTCGGAAGCCCTAGTTGCAACATCAACTTTCATATGAAGATTTATTACTCATTTTTGAAAAAATTCATGACTCGCGTAGGAAATTGAAAAAGATGCATGCTAGTCTTAATATTGAATTTAGTAGTTTACAAACTGAGTATGCTAACTTAGTTAAAGAAAATTCTGATTTAGATAGAGATCTTATGCTACTTCTTGATGCGTATGATGCATTAAATAAGAAGCATATTGAACTAACTGAAATGTATGAAACCGTGAAAACCAATCATGTTGAACTAGAAGAAGCTTTTCATATACTAGACAAACTTGCACTAGAAGTATATCATAGTGAGCATTTGTTAAAAATAGAAGTTCATGGATTGACATATCAAAACTACACTTTTAAGAAAAAAGTCAAAGAAATAGAAAAAGAAATTGCATCACTCACATTAGCCCAACCTAGTCAACCCCCAACACAGCATGGATCATACAACTTTAGAAAGAGGCATCAACATCCATATAGGTTAGTGAATCCATTTCCTGGTGTTAGGTGCTTCTCTTGTGGCATGCTAGGTCACATTGCCCGTACTTGCACAATTCACCATAAGACACACTTAGTATGGAGACCTGAAGTGCATCCATCATAGCATAGGATTCATACATCTCATTCATGCAAGCATAAGGAGGAACCCAAACTCACTTGGGTTCCCAAATCTAATCCTTGAATGAAATTGTAGGGATGCTCTCACAAAAGACCTAGTGAGAGCATGTGGTACCTGGATAGTGGCTGCTCGCGACACATGACTGGAGATATGAAAAAGTTCATTCTACTAGAGACCAGAAATGGAGGCAAAGTAACATTAAAAGATAACACTACCAGGAAAGTGATAGGCTCATGTATTGTTGATAATGCTAAGAACTTTTTAATTGAAAATATCTTATTAATTGATGGTTTGAAGCATAACTTATTTAGCATTAGTCAATTGTGTGACAAAGTTTTTAATATTAAATTTTTGTCAGACAAATGCCAGATTAGTTTAAATGATAAAGTAGTTTTAGAAGAAAAATGAATAAATAATATTTACATGTTAGACCTTGATTTCATTGATAGTTCAAATTCATTTTGTTTGAAAATAGTTATTGATGACTCATGGCTATGGAATAGGAGACTATGCCATGCTAGTATGAAAACACTTAGAAACATCGCTTTGAAAAACCTAGTTAGAGGCGTACCTAAGTTAGACTTTACTAAGGATCACTTATGTGATGCTTGCCAACTAGGAAAATAAGTCAAATCATCCTTTCATTCAATTAGAGATGTGATCACCTCTAGGCCATTAGAAATCCTACACATGGACTTATTTGGATCCGTTAGTACAGCTAGCCTAGGTGGAAAAAATTATGGATTTGTGATTGTAGATGACTTCACTAGGTTCACTTGGGTAAGATTACTAGTACATAAGAATGAGTTTTTTTGAGGAATTTAAGCTATTCTCCACATGGATTCAACAAAAATTAGGTTGTTAAATCTCAACAATTCATAGCAATCATGGTGGAGAGTTTCAAAATGATAGATTTGAATCACTGTCAAGAGATATGAATAGAACATAATTTCTCAGCCCCTAGAACACCTCAGCAAGATGGTATAGTAGAAAGGAAGAATAGAACTTTGGTAGAAGCCGCTAGGGCAAGATTAGTGGAGTACACCCTTCCTAGATACTTTTGGGCAGAAGCGGTTAACATAGTGTGTTATGTTTTCAATAGAGTAAACATTAGATCTAAGTTGAATAAAACTTCTTATGAATTCCTTAAGGGTAGGACACCGAATCTTTCATACTTATATGTCTTTGGGTGCAAGTGCTTCATCTTGAATAATGGCAAACATCCCTTAGGAAAATTCGACCCCAAGTCTAATGAGGGTGTCTTCTTAGATTATTCATCTGTAGGTAAGGCCTATAGAATCTTTAATAAGAGAACCCTAGTAGTAGAGGAGTCCACCCATGTAGTATTTGATGAGTCAGATTAGCCCTCTGAACATAAAATTGAAGATGATGAAATAGAGGCAATCTAAGGAGTAGAGACTATGACCTTAAAAGAAAGGGAAGAACCTCATGAAGATTTGCCTAGAGAATGGAGATATTCTTCTAGTCATCCTAAAGATTTTATTTTAGGACACCCTTCAGAAGATGTAAGAACTAGGCATGGACTTAGGAAAGAGGTTAGTCATTCAGCATTCATCTCTATGATAGAACCTACAAGTATAGATCAAGCCTTAGGAGATGAATTCTGGATTCTAGCAATGCAAGAAGAACTAAACCAATTCACTAGAAATGATGTTTGGGAGTTAGTTAAGAGACCTAAAGAACAAAGTGTTGTTGGAATAAAATGGGTCTTCAAAAATAAGGTGAATGATTTAGGAATAATAATAAGAAATAAAGCCAAATTAGTAGATAAGGGGTACAACCAGATTGAGGGAATAAACTTCGAAGAAACCTTTGCCCTTGTTGCTAGACTAGAAGTCATAAGAGTGCTCTTAGCTTTTGCTTGTTTCAAGAACTTCAAACTATATCAAATGGATGTAAAGAGTGCTTTTTTGTACGGGGTAATTACGGAAGATGTCTATGTTGAGCAACCCCCCGGATTTGATAGTTCACAATTTCCAAACCATGTATTCAAATTAAAAAAGGCACTTTATGGATTAAAGCAAGCACCTAGAGCATGATACGAAAGACTTAGCTCGTTCTTATTGCATAGAGGATTTGAAAAGGGTAGTGTAGATACTATACTCTTTTTACAAAAGATCAAAAATAAAATTCTCATTGTTCAAATATATGTGGATGACATCCTATTTGGATCTTCAGATAAAAACTTGTGTGATGAATTCTCAAAAATAATGAGTAATGAGTTTGAAATGTGCATGATGGCAGAACTTAATTACTTTCTTCGCTTTGGTGTAAAACAAATGAATAATGAAACTTTTCTTAGCCAAAAAAGTACATTAAGGAAATTTTGAAAAAAAACAAAATGGATAGTGCTAAACCCATGAACACTCCAATGAGATCAACAATTCAATTAGACAAAGATCCTAGTCAAAAATCAGTAGATCAAAAAAATTATAGAGGAATGATTGGATCCCTTCTTTACCTGACTGCCAGTAGACCGAACATAATGTTTAGAGTCTCACTTAACTGCGGTCAAGAGAATCCTTAGATATCTACTAGGCACCCCGAACTTAGGAATTTGGTATCCTAGGCACAGTACTTTCTTTGAAATCTTAGGGCACTCAGATTCTGATTTTGCATGATGTAGGATAGATAGAAAAAGAACCTCTGGTACCTGCCAATTCATAGGACAATCATTAGTTTCTTGGTCAAGAAGGAAGCAAAA
This sequence comes from Dendrobium nobile, assembly GCA_022539455.1. Classification (NCBI taxonomy): domain Eukaryota; kingdom Viridiplantae; phylum Streptophyta; class Magnoliopsida; order Asparagales; family Orchidaceae; genus Dendrobium; species Dendrobium nobile. The sequence continues at coordinate 36,723,452 of CM039735.1, forward strand.
CTCAGTAGCCCTTTCCACAGTCGAGGCAGAATATATTGCAGTAGGAAGTTGCCTTACACAAGTACTATGGTTAAAACAACAAATTCTTGATCTTGGCCTACCTGTAAGGACCATCTCGTTTAAGTGTGATAATACAAGTGCAATTTGCATCTCTAAGAATCTAATTCAGCACTCTCGAATAAAACATATAGACATTAGACACTATTTCATAAGAGATCATGTTGCTAAAAGAGATATAGAATTGCATCACATCGTTTTAGGAGATCAATTGGCTAACATATTCACAAAACCACTAGCATTCAACACCTTTAGCACCTTGAGGACTAGATTAGGTGTCATAGACATTAATGCATAAAACACAAAAAAATAATCTTCTAAGGTTGTTCCTGATCATTACACACTCACTATACAATACCATAAAAATTTGACATTTCATTATCGTACTGTACGATCCTCTTTCGTATTGTACGATATATCTAAATCTACACAATATACAACCATGAGAAAATTTTGCCTCTATTGATCGTACTGTACGATCTCCATCGTACTATACGATACGGCGGGCTGGCATCCAATCCGTCTGGAACAAAATTATTGCTCATCGTACGGTATGATATCTCCTTTTCGACAAATGGATTGGGATGAATTAATTTGGTTTGGTACGATATAATTGGTGTTCGTACTGTACGATCCACCTCAGCAAAACTGATGAGAACGAAGTAAATATGTCTGGTACGATATAATTGTAGTTCGTACTGTATGATACACCTTTTCGTACAGTATAAAACTTTTCGTTAAAGTTCGTACCAACGACCCTCAGGACGATCAAAATCCTTTTGATCGTACGGTACGATATTCATCGTACAGTATGAGTTGACCACCTTTTTCTGAAACGACCCGTCAGAACATTTATTACCAATCGTATTATACGAAACTAGATCGTACTGTATGATGTTGGAAAAATTCTATAAATTTGCCTCACTTGCAGCTCACTTCACTCACACTTGTTCCTTCTCACCTTTCACTCAGCCTCTATACGATGTCTAGTTCCAACAAGAGTAGTCATTTGGTAGCGGGAAGTTCGTCTTCCTCTGGCCATCACAACGCTTGGTTTCTAAGTGCTGAAAATGAGGAAGCTTTCCATAAGTATAAAGTCTGCAAAATTACACCTTCCAAAATGCTCAATAAGGCTGCCCTGAATTTCGAGATACTGAACCTCTTTGCTTCCACCACTTTTCAGTTCCTCCTCACTTTGTCCTTCCTCTACAACTCTGAACTTCTTTTGAAATTTCTAGCAAATCTAACCTACACCATCGACAACCTAACTTTCTACTCCTTTGTCTGTCACAAAAATATCAAAATTACCAAATCCGACATCGCCCAATATATTGTGCTATCTACTAAAGGGCCTAGGGTTTGTTCCTTTCTCACAAATGAATTTAATTAGAGTGAAGTAAATCAAGTTCTTAGGAACGCCGCATTCTATCAACACCAGCCTCTCGTCCAATCACTAAATTGAAAAGCCGGAATTATTCAACATGTCCTTAGAACCTCTATAATACCCAAAGCTGGCGACCGGATCAACATGACCCCGATTTTATCTATCGCTACCTATCTTTTCATGTCCAACACCAAATTCGAGAGGCTGATTTGATTATTGATTACATTGGCCATATGACATTCATTCGCCTCCCTACTACTCGCTAGAAACAAAATCTAGCTCTTGGTCACCTTATAGGATACATCCTTCAGAATAAATACCAACTAACCTATCCTGGTGAACCCGATAATCTTCCAATCTTTTATATGGATGCCTCTTTTCGTATTCTTTTCCATCGAGGAAAGAGCCTGAAGAACTTGTCTTTGATGAAGAAGAAGGAGAAGATGCCCCCGCAGCCGCTCCAACTTGACCACGACGACATGCAGCACCCCGAGCTATTGCACCAGCTTATCCTCACGATGATTTAGTCAAACGCTTCGACCAACTTCAGACTCGCCTCGATACGCACATACAAGAGCAACATCAGCAACACGAAGCCGACATGCAATCTTTTGGGGAATGCTTTACCGTGATTGATCAATGATTTGACATAATCCTTTACTATTTTCAGCCAAACCCACCTCCACCTCCAAGTGATCAGGATCCTTCCCTTTGAAGTGTATGTATTGTATTTTTCTTTTTTAGTGTTGTTTGCTCCTCTTTTGGTGCTGTCAAAAGGGGGAGAAAATTGTTGTAGTTTCTTTTGCGTTTTAATAGAATGTATATCATCTCTTTTCTTGTCTTGTCTAGTTCGTATTTTGTTTTTCTATTAAAAAAAAAAAGAAAAAAAAAATATATGTCTTCCAAACTTGCCTACAACAAACATTACTTGACATCATCAAAAAGGGGGAGATTGTTGCGACCCATAACCTTGAGTTTGATATTATGGTGATGATAAATAATGTCGCCTGAACTACTATTCATTGAACATCATTTATTGTTTGCTATTGTATGAAAGTACTAACATTTCAGGAAGATCACAAGCTATTCAGGACAACAGGAAGACTTAAGACTGAGTAGATTAGGAGTATGAGTCTGACCACAAACTGCATGTAAGTCTAAGCCACTATGCAAACACACAGGGGGAGAGGGTTTTAAAAGTAAAAAATACAGTTCTTCTTTCTCTGGTGATCGTACTGTACGATCTTAGCTTTTAAAATGATTCCTGTTAGTAGATCTTACAGTACGAATTATATCGTACTGTACGATGTGTTCCAAATTCAAAACCCTAGCCGTCAAATTAACTTAAGCAAGTTTTTCTCATCGGTTCATACTGTATGAAGAACATCGTACTGTATGATTTATTTTAAATACCTACTTAAACTAACTCGTGATTAATGGAATAAATCAAGGCATAATCACTAATTGAAAATCGTACTGTTCAAACACATTTGTACCACACGATGAACAGAGATGAATTCTGATTATCCTAGAGGTCGTCCTGGATGATCTCTTGTTTTTTTCTCATTGTACTGTATGATGTATATCGTACCATACGATGAACAGAGATGATATTTGATCATCCCAGAATTCATCCTGGATGATGCCTTGATTTTGACCATTCGTACTATACAATGCAGATCGTACCATACGATGAACAGAGATGAAATTTAATCGTCCCGGCTATCATCCTGTATGAGTAGTAGTATTGAGGATTGTACCGTATGCTTTATTATCGTACTGTACTATTAGATTTTGAATTGTTCGTACACCTTCGTACTAGGATGAAGCCTGTTTATACATGTCGTATTGTACGATGTGAAATCGTACCGTATGATTGTAATGGATACTTTGAAAATTTCAAGGATTTTGGATCCCATTTTATGTATCAAAATAGTTATGTTTTGAGAGAGAGAAAGAAAGAGGGGAACGTGATTAGAGAGGGAAACCTAGGGAGAGAGCTCTTGAGAAGTTTTAGGATTTGAGAGAGGAAGGAGAAGGTGAGCTTGGTGAGGAAGAAGAGGTGTGAGGGAGATCACACGGTTGCTCCGTTCTTGCTTCATCTTGCTCCTCCTGTGGCCCTGGAAGAACTTATGGGAGGCTCTCTGAGGAGGAGACTCTTCTACATCCGTGACCTCGAAGGTACTCTAACTTCTCCATAAGGGAGAAAAATGAGAAGGTACTCTACCGTCACCAGGAAGGTGAATATAGCACTTGGCACTCCGCCACACCGGGTTGGTGAAAGGGAGTATTGTAAGCGCTTCTTCGTCTTGTCGAGGGGGGCAAAAGGAGAGCTATAGTTTGTAGTGAAATTCCCGGAGCAGAAAACTCCGTGTAGTTGTTGGTGGAATTTTGAAAACATGTTTCGAAAAGATTAGTTTTCTTTGGGAGCTTTAAAATTGAGATTTAATTCTAATTCTAAAATCGAATCATCCCGTTAGAAAAATTATATCACCCCGAAGGACGAACATAAAATTTCATAACGGCGTTCAGATTTAGAATTATGAAATTCATCTTGAATATTATGACCGGATGCTAAAGAGAACTTCTTATGGCCACGAAGGGTCAAAATGAGGTTCAACTGAATATCCAGCTACAATATTCAAGAAGTGTGATCGTTAGGTTCACATCCAAAGCCTTATCAAAGAAAGATGTATCTCCCCGAAGGGAGAAAATATCATTCGATGATAATTCTTTGAATATGATAATAATGATCGCTAATATTTTAAATTTTCCCAAAGAAATCTAATTGAGTTTTGAAAAATCAATTTTTAAAATCAGGTGCGTGTGTGGTTCTAAATCTCCTACGAGCGCAAGCCCTCGTAGTTAATTATATCGTAAGAAAACGAGGTCTCCTACGAAAACTCTCGATTAAAATAATGGCAAAATTTTGTTAGAATTTCTAGGAGTGATATCAAAGTATGAATAGAATTATTGGAAAATCAAAAGGGAATGGATCAAAATTGAGCAGTTATTAACGGAGTCAAAGGAGGAGAGGTAGGGGACACTTTGAGATTCCGGAACCATCCGGAAGTGTCCCAACTTAATCTAAGTGTTGGGCTTTATATTTTGGATTGAAATGATATTTAATTAGAGTTGAGCATTTTATTAGAAATTTGTGACTATATTCCCAAAATTTGGGGTCTTATAATCAAAGATTTTCCCCGGATCCTAAATCTATTTTGGACACTGGACCACAGTCATCCGATCCTAACTAATGCAGTGCAATGCCTGGACTTACCCCAGCCTGGATTAGGGAGCCAGCTAACCATCTAGTCGATTTAAAAGAGATGAGTCCGGTCTTTTATGAAAGAGTGGTGGGGACGTTGTAATTAAAGTTTTTGAAGAGTTGGGGCCGACATCTAGAGATTCTCCTATTTGGCCCCTTTAACTTATGTTGGGTGCTAAAATGCTAAGGACTATGCAATTAAAATTTTGACTCTTTAAGTGTGTCTCTAATGCAATGCATGCTAGTTAACAACCTCAAATCAAGTATGCTTGAAATTTTAAAAACAGGCTTAGAAAATAATTTTTTAGAAGACTGGACTTCCCCAGGTCCGGCACCTCGTCCTCATAGGTCAGACTATTCGGACTCTACCCGCAAGCGGGGAAGGGTCTAAAGCAAGGAAAGAGTAATGCAGAAATATGCATGCGACCCCGGGGTCGATCCCCGGCTAATTCCCTAGATTCGTTATCTTTCTATGTTGTTTAGACTCACTAAAATTTTAGACTTTTAAAATTATGAGTAGAAAAGTTTCACACCCTCACGAGCCTCACGTATCCAGGCGAAAACAAAGAGCGGCATGCAATCGCCAAAAAACTAGTAAAAACAAGTAATCCTAGAGGCAATCAAATCATCACATCAAATATAAATTAATTAATAAATGTCCATAGGCAAAATTGCCTTGCTTATTACAAACCAGAATATTGCAGAAAGTAAAGTGGCCGGGCACCACTGACAACAACCCGGATTCTAAACCTAGTAATGACGCAAGTTATTTTGAGTGGGATATTCTCAATCTTCAAATCTTCAAATCTTCAATTTCATTCTTCTTTGGACTCCTTTTCTTCAATCTTCTTGGAATCTTCGTAGTGGATTACCCAAATGGACAAGAGGGCACTTCCCTCTAAGGGGGAAGGCCACTCTTTCCTCTTTGGGTAAGGAAGAGGTATGATCCAAATTTGGATTTCCAAATGGAAAAGGAGTGTTCCCTAAAGGGGTATCCCTTCCTCTTTGGAATCCAAGCTTTGGATCTGTGTATCCCAATTCAAAATAAACTTTCACAACACTTGACACTTGCACAAATTACATTTATATCAAAATAAAAGATCTAGACTCACCTGCAGGGTTATCCTAAGCAATTAATATATATAAAGCAGTTATTCCCAAGCAGTTGTATATGAGAAAAAAAAAAGTAAACACACTGGCCACGCTCTTTTTATGATTTGGGGGCTTTAGCAGCTGAAGCACCTGTGCAAAGAGTTTATAATATTTATGCATTTTTTTGATTTGCCCCCTTTTTTTATTGCCCTGCATGGGCGTGGCCACTTGCAGAAAACTGTGTCAACATCCAGATCGTACCTAACCTAAGGGTAATCTAGTCGCCAAACACATCAATCCATCCATAGAGTACAGAAAAAAGTAAGCAAACACAGCAAAGCAATTTCATCCACAACATGCAGTGAAAACTACGAAAAACCCGGCACACAGCAGTAAAGTAAACACCGGCCTAACCTAGATCTAGAGTTGGTTATCCTAGCACATCATCTAAAGTGTGTGAGAAAGGTCGTGTGGCTGGGGTAGATCCTAAAGTGGGTTATTAATTGAAGTTGTCTAAAGGTTTGGATTTATTAAGGCTTAGAAAGGGGGGGGGGGGGGGTTTAGATTAAAATTTAAATATTAATGAATTAAGAATTTTAATTAGAAATATTTTTAGAAGTTAATTGATTGCTACCTTTGTTTCACACCGAGGCCGTGAAGTTTATTTCACCTTCCTTGGGGCTAAGCTAATAGCCTCGTAGGCCTGGGTTACCCAGTAGCAATCGGGGTTAATTAAGTTATTTAAATTGGTTAGAATTAAAAAAAGGTGGATTAATATAAAGAAATGAGTTAATTACTAATTTTTAAAGTTGATTAATTTAAGTTTGCCATTAATTGATTAGTGGCGTTGTGCCACCAGGCTCGAGGAACCAGCCTCCTTAGGACACTTAGCCCCGCAGCCCGGAGTAGTCCAGCCGATAAACCAAATTAATGTAATTGAATTAGGGATTTTTAAAATGTTAAGTAATTAAAAATTAATCTATTTTAAGATTTAACACCCCTTTGAATTCGTTCGTGGCGTTGTGCCACCAGGCTCGAGGAACCAGCCTCCTTAGGACACTTAGCCCCGCAGCCCGGAGTAGTCCAGCCGATAAACTTTATCTTTAGGGTGGTTGTTGTGTTTTAAAGGGTTTGTTAAGTGTTTTAAGCATTAAACTAATATTTTCTGAGTTTTAGAATGATTTTGAGCTTTTATGAATTTTGAATATTTTAATGATTTAATTAAGGGGTTGAAAAATTGACTTTTTGATTAAGACCAAATTCTGGAATGTTTGTATTTTATTAAAATGCTAGACCTTACTACGATCAGTTGGAAGGTAAGTACGTTGAAATCGGATTTTTCTGCATTTTATTACGAAGGTTTGAAGTTCTGAACTAGTTTTGACTACGGCTTGACCAATTTGTTGACTTTTGAAATATTGCAGATTTCTGGAATTTAACATTTTTAATAAATATTAGAGCTTATTAGGAATTGAATGCAAGTGAGTTTGGGTGATTTGGATTTTTCTAGAATTAGTTATGGATTATTGAAGTTTGGGCATTTTAATGAGTTTTGGGAATTTCTTAATTAGAAGGCCTCTTTTGTGATTTTGCTTCAAACAAGTTCCCAATCTCTTGAAAACACCTCCAAAGGTCAGAAATAACCTAAGGAGGGATCCCCAAGTGTTTGGGAGATTTTGGGATTTTTTAATTATTATTAATTAATTATCTTAATTAAATATTGATTTTCACTTAAAACTAAATTAGGGTTTAAATTGCTATCAAATCAAGGGGCTTTCAATTATTATGGATTAAGGACCAGATTCTGGTCAGTTTGAGGGTTTATATGTAATTTTTGGATTTAAAATGGATTTATTACATTTTTTTGAAGTTTTAAAGGCTTAATTAAGGGTTTAAGACTTAGAAAATTAATTAGGGGACCTAATGACCTCAAAAATTAGTGAAAATTTCTCTAGGGGCTGAGGGTGTCACTAAGTTCAAATGTTCAAAGTTTCAACTCAAGGGGAAGCGAATCCTATTTATTGAAATTTTTCTAAGTTTTCTATGCATGAGTCCTTAATTATTGTCCTTAATTGTGTCACTAGTTTTGAATAGGTTTAAATCAAAGTTCCCCTAACCCTTTGAGTAAGCATGGCATACATACAAAATAGAAAGCACACAAGTCCTTAGATCTAGGAGAGCCTAGGCTAGGTGGTGTGTGCACCTTAAGCATGCAATTAACAAAATAAAAGTTGACTAGTTAAGGGATTAACCAATGAACAATTAAAATAATTGCTAATTAATTAACCACCATTCCCCATTAATTTTGTTCAAGTATGCTTAATCAAAGTTTAAAATCTCAAAGGATCTCTCATGATTTAGTTATCTAAGTAAATATAATTTTTAAAATAGATGTCATAATGTATATGTATACTTAAGTATATAAATATATATATATAAATATATAGTTTAAAATAAGGTAATTAGAATAATAGTAATTTTAATTTGAGAGATCCTCTAATTTATATAAGACACTCTAAAATTAGAGCTTAAATCTTAGTCAATATTTAATTTAGTATTTAAATATAAATTTACTATTTAATTAACTAAATATTTTTAAAAAGAATCTAAAATATTTTAAAATATTAAAGGGTTAATTAAAATATTATATTTTAAAATATCTTTTTTTTTTATAATCTGAAATGAGTTTCAAAATAAATTATTTTGAAATTATTAATTAATTTGGCTTATTTTGATTAATTATTAATTAAAAAATACTAAACTTTAAATATTTTAAAATTATTTAAGATATATTAAGTATTTCAAAGTAAATTTAATTTCATTCGAAAGGTTTTAAAATTCTGAAGATTTTGATATTTTAAAATTAATTTTTGGATTTATAAATAATTTTTAATTAATTTTCAAAGTTTCTGTAATTAAATAGCCTTAATTTTAATTTAAACTCACTTAATTAAAACGGCGGCTGTTAGTGGGACAGCTGGCGCGTTTTGGTTCGGCCAGCCAAAACGCGGCGACGGCGGGATGCCACGTGGAAGGCGGCGGTCATCCACGCGTCGGCTGCAGAGCGCGGGACGCGGTTCACTTAACCACGTCAGCAGGCGCTGCGGGCCGTTCGATCGAATGCTTAAGTCGTTCAACGGCGGGGATCAAATCCCGCTGTCCGATCCGATTGAGCAAGATCCAACAGCGGAGAGTTCATCCCGCGGTTTTGAACTGGCGGTCAGGATCGAGCTGGACCGCAGCTTGAGCCACGGGATCGAGTACACGCTTGATCAACGGGTGGAACGGCGCGATCAGATCCGTTGATCGAGAGATCAACGGACCAGATAGGGCTCAGTTCATGCAGCCAGCGAACCGAACCCTAGAACCCATTCTTTGACTCGTTCTCTTGATCCAGTGAATCAAATGAGTTAAAATTTTAAACTTAGAATCCCTAAGTGAAGAGAATCAATGGGGAATAATTTATTTTACTTAAAACGAGCTTAATAAAAAGCTAATTAAACTGGTGTCCCTAGAACTAGGGTTTGAGTTTTTCACCTTGATTTTGGACGGATTAAACCGTTTATGGATTTGTTGCACTTGTAGACTGTCCACGCTCCTTTTTGTAGAAGAGTCCACGGCTTGAAAGCTCCTGGATCGATTGCTAGCTTCCCTTGAACGGATTTAAGCTAGGGTCGCCGGGATCTCGCCGGAAAAGGCCTTTGACCAGAGGGATTTCGGTGGGAGAGTGTTGAGAGATGTCTGGGGAGCTCAATGGAACAGGGGGCAGGGCTTGAGAGGGCTTGAGTAGAGAGAGAGGGTTAGGGTTAGAGTATATGGCATTAAGGCCTTTTCCCCCTATTCAAACGCCCCCAGGCCAAATGGATGGCTGGGATTGACTCACCAGGTCCTCAGATGTTGCCAAGTGTCCCTGGGACAGCCAGAAGGCTGACCCAAAGGCTGGGCACGCCTCACTCCTATTGGGCGGCTTTGGGATGAGTGGGAGGGAACATTGCCTAAATAGCCTAAGCAAAACCTTTGGAGCAGCTTAAGCAAGGATTAGTTAGGGAAATAAAGCAAAAGGAGGCTTTTAGGCATGTGATATAGGGAGGAAATAGGGCTTTGACCATGAAAAATAGGGTTTAAGGGGGGATTGACCACTTTGACCGGTCAACTGGTCAATGGTTGCTGATGTGGCATAGGAGGGAAGTAGGAGCAGCCAATGGGAGAGCTTCCAAGCCTAATCTCACACTCCTTGAAGTTAAATAGAAGGTTTGACCAATTCAAGGAGGGATTTAGGGCTTCGTTGACTTGGTTTGACCAGTCAACCAGGTCAAAGTTGGTGATGTGGTATTTGAGGGGGTAAAGGATCATTTGGAATGATTTAATCAAGGGTTAAAAGTCAAAGTGAGAGCTTAGAAGGAGTGGGAGCAAATGCCATTAAGCTTTGACCTAGAATTGAGGGTTGACTTGGTCAACCCAAGTTGGGTTGAACTCAAAATAGGTTTGGAAATATTCAAGGGTTTGCATAGAATGATTTCAAAGGATTGGAGATATTGACGTGGTTAAACAAGTTGAAAATGGTTCATTTGAAACCATAAGGGTCCATTAGGTCAAACCATGTTGACTGAGTCAACTAGGTTGACCCAATGGGTGAATCTGGGCTGGAAAGGTTTGAAAAATCATTTGAAGGCCATTGAGGGTGGTTCCTAGGTCTGGGGAGGTCAAATTGACCAAAATCCCTATTTGAACCCTTAAGGGCTTGTTTGGTCAACCTAGGTTGACTTGGTCAACCAGGTTGACCCAGGGTCTGGAAGTGATTGGAGGCTTGGATAAGGGTTCCAAGGCCAAGATCTCAAAGGGGTTAGGTTCAGTGGCATAGGCTGTAAATATTTGAAGGTTTTATAGCCTTTGAATTTTAATTCAAATTTTGGGGTTAGAGACCTCAGAATGAGCTCAAATTTGGAGGGTTGCCTCTAGAGACATGTCTTATCACTTTGCAAGTGATAGACCCTGAATCAGAGACCATTAGACTGGGTTTTAAAATGTTTGAAAAATCCCTAAAAAGGGGCTTTAGGATAAGGCCTTAAGACTTAGGATTTGAGTCTGGATTTCTGGATTTGAAATGAATTTCAGGTTTGAATAATTAAAATTGAAATATCCAAACCATTTACAATCATTTTGTGATTGTTAATGGATGGATAGGGTCAAGGCTAGATTAAGGGTAGGATCAAAGTCTGGGTTGAAATTAGGATTCTCAAGTGGATTGAGTCAAAGTTTGGATATGTTTGAAATTTGAATTAATTTGGATTTGAATGGATGGAGTTTGAGATTTAAATTGATCACAGGTAAGAATCAAATTGAAATTGGAGTGGATCAAATATAGGAATTGATTTGAGGTTGATCAAGGGTGGAGATTGATTTGAAGTTGGAGTGGTCCTAAGATCTAGAAGAATTCTAAGATCTAGGATTTAAGGGAATCCTAGGCTCTAGAGTAGGCTCTAAGGTCTTGGATCTAGAAGGATCCTAAGGTCTAGAGTGGATCCTAGGGTCCAGGATTAGATCTAGATTCTGGAAGGGTCTTAGTGACCTCATACAAAAATGAGGTCAACAGTAGTGGATGTAGGTCATGGATTGACCGAACCACTATAAAATTCTGGTGTGCTTTTTCCTTATCGCAATTTACTTTTACTTGCACTAAATTTTCATGATATCTGCTTGGTGAAATTTATGGAAGAAAAGGATTCTATTGTTGCACATTGAGTTAAGTTGTTTGACTACGTAATAGTTTAAATTTTCATGTCAAAAATTTTAAAACATTAAAAAAAATTTAGAACTCCTGCTTAGGTTTTAATTATTGCAACAAAGTTTTCACAATTCACCCCCCTCTTGTAGATCTATTTATTTCACCATTATGTGGCCGCACATGCATAGTAACAACTTTCCGCCCAGGAGTCCATTCCAGCCTTATGACACCATTCAAGAAAGCTTTTTCCAAGATGGAGTGAGATCTGATGTGCCAGAGGCACATTAGTCGGGCATGCTCCCATGAATAATGCATTTTTGATCTCCTACTGCCCACCGGAATAAGCATGCACCAAAATCACCTCTCGTCCGACGTCTACATTGTAAGTTCGTTGGGGATGGTAAGCCCTATGAACTTAGTCCCAAAGCTAATTAAGAAGGGGGTGAATTGGAAAACCTTAAAACTAAAGATAAAACTCCAACCAAAATCACCACAAACGAAGTGCGGAAGAAAAATAAATGCGGAAGCGATAATAAGAAAAGAACACACCAGATTTATAGTGGTTCGGTCAAACCTTGACCTACGTCCACTCCTTGGAGGCACCCTCCAAGTATTGCACTAACACAAGTGTCTCTCCTTTAGCCCCCACATCTAGGCGAAAAAGCCCTTACAAAATCACTTCCACCTTCCCCGGTGCGACGGAGTCGCCGGGTCCTTTGACACCAAAGGGATCTTCTTCTTTGGTGAACTTACCTCGAGACAAGCCTTGAATCCGATGGTACTAAGGTGCGAGTTCGCCGGAGCAAACGTGTGAATCCCCCACCACACTCCCTTGAGTTCCTCCCCCTCACAGGATCTTCTCCCTCTCAAACTCCACCCTTTCCTCTCTCCCTTTCAAGCTCTCTCTTCAAGTCTCCCCCACAAAAACGAAGCTCCAATGGCTGCCAAAGACGCTTACAAAAGTTGTCATGCCATGGCTTAAATTGAAGCTCTCAAAACGAGCTCATTAATGCAAGTTGCCGACATTATCATCCAGGACGATAGGTATATCATCCTGGCCGATCAGTACAAATTAATCTCATTAGCCCGGGACGATATGGGACGATCAGAAGAAACTTGGTTACATCGTCCTGGCCGATCATAGGATCATCCAGGACGATTAGTTTAAAACTAGTTCAATCGTCCTGATCATCGCCCTGAATAGAGTCTGGCCGATGTCAATCGTCCAGGCTATCGTCCCGACCGATCTCACGATAATCCTGGCCGATCTGATCGTATCAATCAGCCATTAATTCTTTCCAAAGATACTAGATCATTTTAGGCATAATTGAGTTAGATTGTCCTGGATGATGGTTATATCATCCTGGCCGATTTCCTAAAAGATTTAATGCCTAATCTGATCATGGCGGCTGATTCTTTCTTAATTGAACATATCGTCCTGGCCGATAGAAGTATCGTCCAGGCTGATTAGTTGATGGCTGCCTTAATGAGGATGCCCTAATTAAGGTTTCTGATTTTTGACAAATCATCCAGGCCGATATTAAGATCATCCCGGATGATGTTACCAAAAACAAAAATTATATAGGGAGCAAGAGAATTTCTACCAAGTTATAGCTACACCAAATACAACAGACTCAAGAAAGGAAAAAGATTACAAAATGACAAAGACCTAGTCTACCCAATCTTGAGCTGGTTCTATATTGTAGTCTGATCATGTGGACCTGAAACATTAGTATAAATGGCAATCATAGGGAAATAAGGAATGTTTGCTATCATCAAAATCATAAACCATAGATCCGCAACAATTTCCCCCTTTTTGATGATGGCAAACATTTCTCTTTGAATTTTCAAAAATCTCCCCCTCACTTGAATTCCGCTTAAAAAATAAGGGAGATAAAAATATTTTTGTAGTTTTAAATTTTTTGAAAATAAAACAAGGGATACAAGTACGTTCTCCCCCTTTGACATTATCAAAAAGAGAGAAGGCATAGAGAACAAAACGAAATAAAAGACAAAATTGTTTCCTGATCTAGTGAAAAAACAAATATTCTTAAAATGAGAAAGTTACCTCTTGGTTTTAATCAAAAACTTAGTAGAATTAGATTGACAACGCATAGCCCAGAAAAGGTTAGAAATTTATAATTTGATTATCCAAACTCGTTGTTTTAAAGGCTCAAAAACTTTTTAATCCAATATCTAAATCAAGGAATAAACGGGAAAAAGAAACATTAATTTTTGAAAACTCCTTCCATAAAACATATCTAATAGAAGATCAATGCACGAATTGCTGAATCAGGAACCAAGATTTTCAAGCACAAGTTTCGAACATATCAAGGATTTTCTTAAGTTTTTAGTAGTATAAGAAAAAATAAGCATATATTTTTTTTGTGGGCTCATTTTATGCCCTTTATCACTTGAATGGCTCTTTGAGCATCTTTTGATTTTAATACACTTTGTGTATTATTATTTTTTTAATATGGCGTCATTGCACATCTTTTGGTTTGGCATCATTGGCCACTTTTTTTAATTATTTTCAAAAAAATATGCTTTCTTTCTTATATTTTCAAAACCAAAGTAAACCCAAATTATTGACAACACGAACAACTTGATTAAGAAAATTTTATGGTGGATTTAACAATCTTGCAAAAGATTCCTATGCGATAGAAAAAATGTAGGGAGATAAAAAAAAATAGTTTCAAAATCCAATTTAAAATATGATGAAGATTTTGAATCAAAAGTAAAATAACCTCTTTAAGAAGAGAGAACGAGAAACAAAAACATGAGTTTCCTTCCTTTGACTGTTTTAGAGAAGTCAAACACAACTTACCAAAGATTTCAAAAAAAAGGAAGTAGATTTTTCATTTTTAAAAAAGTGAATGTGTGTGTTGATCAGAGAAAAACTTTCACGAAAAAAAAAATTTTAAACAATAAACAAAACTAAAACACAAAAATAAAAAAGAAAAATACAAAAACACAACACAAAAACATGAAAGGCTTTTAACCATTATCTCTCTCCTGGTCCGATGCTTCAGAAACCAGATCTGCCCATGAGATTTTGTGTTTTTCATTATTTCCCCAATTTAAATTTAGCTTTGCCTTGCCCTTTTCTTTTGTAGGAAGAATTCTTAAATTAGGGCACTCATTCTTCATTTGTCCAGGTTTCCTACATCGAAAGCAAATAATGTCAGAGGAAATATTAACATCCTTACCATTTTTACCTTTCTTCCACTTTTGCTTATGTATTGGTGAGCTTTGTGATTTGCTTGACAAGTCATTGCATTCGTCATTAACTAAGCAATCTTTCTCCATATCTTCAGTTTTTAGAACAATCGTTTCACCTGCATCCAAAAATCTTTGACCCAAACCTTGCTCGTAGGCAATGAGTGAGCCAATCAAATTATCAATAGAATAATTATTCAAATCTTTTGATTCACAAATAGCAACTACTTTAGCATCGAATTTTTCAAGTAAACAACGAAGAATTTTGTTAACTTTTTCAAAATTTGAAAAATCGTTTCAAAAGGTTTCATAGAAAACATTTCAAAATCATGCATTAAAATATTCAACTTTGATTGCTTGATTTCATTAGAGCCTTCGTATATGGTGTGCAATTTATCCCAAACTTCCTTACCTGTAGTGCACGTGGAAACTAACATAAAGTCATCAGAATTTAAAGCACAGAAAAATCAATTTAATGATTTTGCATTCATTTGAGCATTGAGTTGTTCTTCCCTGTTCCATTGACTAAAACGAATATCAATTTTAACTCCATTAACAATTTGTGACGGTAATGAATAACTAGTTAAAATCATATGCCATATGCGAAAATCAATCGATTGCAAGAAAATAGACATGCGAGTTTTCCAAAAATCAAATGACATATTTTCAAATAAAGGAGGTCTGGGGATTGAATAACCTTCCACAATAATACAATTAGCCATGGATTGAAAATTCAAAAGCTTTTAAAAACTTATTTTATGAAAACTGCTCTGATACCACTTGAAAGTTCGTTGGGGATGGTAAGCCCTATGAACTTAGTCCGAAAGCTAATTAAGAAGGGGGTGAATTGGAAAACCTTAAAACCAAAGATAAAACTCCAACCAAAATCACCACAAACAAAGTGCGGAAGAAAAATAAATACGAAAGCGATAATAAGAAAAGAACACACCAGATTTATAGTGGTTCGGTCAAACCTTGACCTACGTCCACTCCTTGGAGGCACCCTCCAAGTATTGCACTAACACAAGTGTCTCTCCTTTAGCCCCCACAGCTAGGCGGAGAAGCCCTTATAAAATCACTTCCACCTTCCCCGGTGCGGCGGAGTCGCCGGGTCCCTTGACACCAAAGGGATCTTCTTCTTTGGTGAACTTACCTCGAGACAAGCCTTGAATCCGATGGTACTAAGGTGCGAGTTTGACGGAGCAACCATGTGGATCCCCCACCACACTCCCTTGAGTTCCTCCCCCTCACAGGATCTTCTCCCTCTCAAACTCCACCCTTTCCTCTCTCCCTTTCAAGCTCTCTCTTCAAGTCTCCCCCACAAGAACGAAGCTCCAATGGCTGCCAAAGACGCTTACAAAAGTTGTCATGCCATAGCTTAAATAGAAGCTCTCAAAACAAGCTCATTAATGCAAGTTGCCGACATTATCGTCCAGGACGATAGGTATATCGTCCTGGCCGATCAGTACAAATTAAGCTCATTAGCCCGGGATGATATGGGACGATCAGAAGAAACTTGGTTACATCGTCTTGGCCGATCATAGGATTGTCCTGGACGATTAGTTTAAAACTAGTTCAATCGTCCTGATCATCGCCCTGAATAGAGTCTGGCAGATTTCAATCGTCCAGGCTATCGTCCCGACCGATCTCACGATCGTCCTGGCCGATCTGATCGTATCAATCAGCCATTAATTCTTTCCAAAGATACCAGATCATTTTAGGCATAATTGAGTTAGATCGTTCTGGACGATGGTTATATCGTCCTGACTGATTTCCTAAAAGATTTAATGCCTAATCTGATCATGACGGCTGGTTCTTTCTTAATTGAACATATCGTCCTAGCCGATAGAAGTATCGTCCAGTCCGATTAGTTGACGGGTGCCTTAATGAGGATGCCCTAATTAGGGTTTCTGATTTTGGACAGATCATCCAGGCCGATATTAATATCGTCCCAGATGATGTTACCAAAAATAGAAATCATATAGGGAGCAAGAGAATTTCTACCAAGTTATAGCCACATCAAATACAATAGACTCAAGAAACAAAAAGATTACAAACTGACAAAGACCTAGTCTACCCAATCTTGAGCTGGTTCCAAATTATAGTCTGATCATGTGGACCTGAAACGTTAGTATAAAAGGCAATCGTAGGGAAATAAGGAATGTTTGCTATCATCAAAATCATAAACCATAGATCCGCAACATACATAACTATAATTCGAGACCATATGACTTCGGGTGCGACCATACCAGCACTTCTGCATCAGATCCCATAAGAATTCCATAGTTAAGCGTGCTGGGGAAAGAGTAGTACTGAGATGGGTGACTCCTGGGAAGTACTCGCATTGCACCCTTTTTTTAAACCATCCCTTTCTCTTTTTTTTGGGAAGCTCTTCGTGGTGGCCCACGAACCAATAGCTGTATAAGCTCGCAGTTTTCCGAGTGAAGAAATCTGCATCGTGGACCCGCGAAGGCGACTATCAGGTTCCATGACACAGCCGCACAAGAATAGCATCAATTTCCAACCCAGGAGTTTGTTTCAGTATTATGATCCCATTCCATAAAGCTTTTTTCTAAGATGGAGTGACTGCCGATGTGTTAAAGGCGCATCGGCCAGGCATGCACTAACTAATAACGCATTTTTGATTCCCTACGGTCCACTAGAACAAGGATGCGCCAAAATCACATGTCTCCTAGCATCCGCATAACTATAATTTGAGACCATAAGACTACGTGTGCGACCATACTAACACCAGTGCACCGGATCCTTTAGAACTGAAGTTAAGCGTGCTTGGGCAAGAGTAATACTGGGATGGGTGACCTCCTGGAAAGTCCTCATGTTGCTCCCTTTCTTTTTAACCATCCTTCACTCTTTTTTTTTATGGAAACTCTTCATCAGGGCTTACAAACCACTAGAACTGTTGGCTCGCCATGACCCGTGTGAAGAAATCCGCATAATGGGACCCACGAAGGTGACTGTCAGGTACCTTGATGCGGCTGCATGGGAGTAACAACAACTTTCAGCCTAGGAGTGCATCTCAGCATTGTGACCCCATTCTGGAAAGCTTTTTTCAAGACGGAGTGAGCGCCGACGTGCAAATGGTACATCAGCAAGGCATGCGCCTACGAATAACGCATTTTTGATCCCCTACGATCCACTGAAACGAGGAATCTCCAAAATTACCTCTCCCCTGGCATCTATATAGCTATAATTTTAGACCATAATATTATGGGTGCGACCATACTAACACTAGTGCACCGGATCCCATCAGGACTCCGCATTAAGCGTGCTTGGGTGAGAGTAGTACTAGGATGGGTGATGTCCTGGGAAGTCCTCATGTTGCACCCTTTTTTTAACCATCTCTTTCTCTCTCTCTCTCTCTCTCTCTCTCTCTCTCTCTCTCTCTCTCACTCTCTCTCTCTCTTTTCATAAGCTCTTCGCTAAGGCCCATGAACCATTAGCAGTGTTGGCTCGCAGCAACCCGAGCGAAGAAATTTGCCTCGTCAGATATACGAAGGCTACTGTCGGGTCCTGTGATGCAGCCGCACTAGAATAGCAATATCATTCCACCCAGTAGTGCGTTTCAGCATTATAACCCCATTCTGGAAAGCTTTTTTTGAGGCAGATGTGCCAGAGGTGCATCGGTCGGGCATGCACCCATGAATGATACATTTTTAATCCCCTACGGTCCACTGGAATGAAGATGCACTAAAATCACCTCTCCCCCGGCATCTATATAACTATAATTTGAGACCAAAAGAATACAGGTATGACCATACCAGCACCAGTGCACCAGATCCCATCAGAACTCCATAATTTAGCTTGCTTGGGTAAGAATAGTACTGGGATGGGTGACCTTCTATAAAGTTCTCGTGTTGCACCCTTTTCTTAACCATCCCTCTCTTTTTTTTCAAAATCTCTTCGCAACGGCCCATGAATCACTAGCATTGTTGGCTCGCCATGACTCGGGAAAAGAAATTTGCATCGTGGGACCCACGAAGGAGACCATTGGGTCCCGTGATGTGGCTGCATGGGAAAAGCAATAAATTTTTGCCCAGAAATCCATTTCAACATTATGACCCCATTCTTAAAAGCTTTTTCTGAGATAGAGTGAGCGCTGATGTGCGAGAGGTGCATTGGCTGGGCATGCACTAACGTATTATGCATTTTCAATCCCCTACGGTCCACCGGAATGAGGATGCTCCAAAATCACCTTTCCTACGGCGTCTGCATAACTATAGTTTGAGACCATAAGACTATAGGTGTGATCATATTTGCCATGGCTCATGAACCACTAGCAGTGTTTTTGCGCCACATCCTGAGCAATGAAATCAGCATCGTGGCACCCGCAGAGGCAACCGACAGGCATTATGATGTAGTCGTATGGGAATAGCCACAACTTTTTGCCAAAGAGTCTGTTTCAGCATTATGACCCCATTCATGAAAGCTTTTTTGGAGATCGAGTGAGCATTAATAAGCTATAGGAGCATCGATTAGGCATGCACGGATGAATAGTGTATTTTCAATCCCCTAAGGTCCGTTGGAATGAGGATGCGTGAAAACCACCTCTCCCTCAGCATTTGTATTACTATAAATTGAGATAATATTATTACGGGTGTGACTATACCAGCACCAGTACACCGGATCATATCAAAATTTCATACATAAGAGAGCTTGGGCAAGAGTAGTACTAGGATGGGTGACCACCTCGGAAGTCCTTGTGTTGCACCCTTGTTTTAATTAGCCTTCTCTTTTTTTTAGAAGCACTTCATCACAGCCCACGAACCACTAATAGTGTTGGCTCACCATGACCTAAACAAAGAAATCTATATCGTGGCACCTATGAAGGTAATTGACAGTCCCTATTATGCATCCACACAGGAATAGAAATAACTTTTTTCCTAGGAGTCTATTTTAGTATTATGACCCCATTTCGGAAAGCTTTTTTGGAGGCGAAGTGAGCTCTGATAAGCCATTACTGCATTAACCGGGCATGCATAGATGAATTATGTATTTTTGATCACCTAAAATCCACTAGAATAAGGATACAACAATACCACCTCTCCCCCAACATCTGCATAACTATAATTTGGGTGTGACCATACCAACACCGGTTCACTAGATCCCATCAAAACTCCATAGTTAAGCATACTTGGACAAGAGTAATACTAGGATAGGTGACCTCCTAGGAAGTTCTCGTGTTGCACCCTTTTTTTACCGGGCTTATGTATTTTTCTTTTATTTGAAAGTACTTCGCCACAGCCCACGAACCACTAGTGGTGTTGGCTCACCATGACCCAAGCGAATAAATCTGCATCGTGGCTTCCACGAAGGATACCGACGGGCCCCATGATGCATCTGTATGGTAATAAAAACAAATTTCTATATAGAAGTCTTTTTCAATATTATGAACCCAATCAAAAAGGATTTTTCAGAGATGGAGTGAATGCCGATAAGATATTGGCGCATCGGTCAGGCATATACGAATGAATAGATCCCTTATGGTCCACTAAAATGAGGATGTGCCAAAACTATATCTCCCGCGACATCTGCATAACTATAATTTGAGACCATATTACTATGGGTGCGACTATACCAGCTCCTGTGCACTGAATCCCATCAAAACTCTGCAATTAAGCATGCTTGGGAGAGAGTAATACTAGGATGGCTGACCTCCTAAGTGTGGACCTCCAAAAGGATACCGCTATGTTGCCAGAGTGCAGAGGGGTATACAAATGCACCACCCTAAGGGATAGAGACAATCGTAGGCCTCCATGCTCCTCACAAATGGGCTAATGGAAGGGCAGATTAGATCGCATATATGACTAACCATTAAAGATAACAGCTTTTGCTAGCTTTCCCCAATGGATAGTAATATATATGACATGATCAAAATAATAGGTTTCCTCCACTTGATATATCAACTCAAAGTGGGATTTATTAGATGGTAGAATTCAATTTCCCATGGGCACAAATCATCGTGGTTAATTACATCTTAGGCCAGAGCCCAAGAAGACTCTTGATTAAGGATCCTATATTATTCTTTCCAAAATGGGATTGGCACAAGGGCTAAGATTAGGAAGTCCTACTTAAAAGAAAAGAAAGGGTAAATTGTCTTAGTCAATACATACGGTTCATAACAGCATTTGGAGGGATTAAGGCACTAAGAAGAAACTGGAGAAAGGAAAGTCAAGCACTCGACACATTCATGAGTGAAGGATAGAAGTGGTGTCATCCATATGATGTAGATAAGTAAGATTTATAGTCCTCGAAGAGAAGGGACTTACCGACTATTTAGGCATACTACGACACCGAATGTAGTAGCTTTGAATCTTAAATCAAAATTAGGTTTAGTGTTTTATGCACAACACTGACACCCGTATCCTAACTAATATAGTGCAAAACCTAAACTTACCCTGGCCTCGATTAGGGAGCCAGCTAATCACCTAATTAATTTAAAACCATGTTGTCCAGTCTTTTATGAAAGATAGATTGGTGGTTTAGTTTTTTTTTTTTTGAAGTTAAGGCTGACATCTGGAGAGCTCCTAAGTGGCCTTATACTTATATTGGGTAAATGTTCCTAGAGTTAATGTAATTAATATTTTAATTAAATTAGTTTCAAATGTATTTCATGCTCGTTGAAGTCTCCAAATCAGATATGCATAAGATTTTAAAAACAAACTTATATAAAAATAATTTTTAGAAGGAGACTAGACTTCCCCAGGTCCGGTAATTCATCCTCATAGGCCAGATTATTTGAACTCTACCCGCAGGAGGGGAAGTTTCACTTTAGAAGGAGAGAGAAGAATGCATTGATATGCATGTAACCTAAGATAATTTTGGCAGTTTCCTAAGTCGTTAGGTTTCTAAATTATTTAAACCTTAAATATTAAATTTTAGTTATGAGTAAGAAAAATTTTTAATACTTAGAGAGTCTAACGAGATCCAGACTAAAACAAAAGCGGCATACAAATCACCAATAAACTAAAAAAAACAAGCAACCCTAGAGGCCAATATTTATAAGTAAAACACATCAAAATAATTAAACTAATTAATAAATATCCATAGGACAACTGCCCTTAATTACAAACTAGGATTTACAAAAAATAAAGTGTCCGGGCATCACTGCCAACAACCCAAATTTCTAAGCCTAGGAATGATGCAAATGACTTTGAGTGGGATATTGGATCTTCAACTCTTCTAACATCTTAGATTTCTTCTCATTGGACTCCTTGGATCTCTCCTCCTTGGACTCATTAAATTCGTCATGGCTTGAATATCCAAATAAAGAGATAATCTCCCCTTAGAGGGGTATTTGCTTTTTCTCTTTGGATATCTAAAAGCCATTTGAACTCGACTTTCCAAATGGAAAAAGACTCTCCCTCTTGAGGATGCCTTCTTCTTTTAGAATTCGAGTTGGATAAAGATATCCTAAATTAAAGACACTTTCACAACTCACATCAATATTACAAAATATTTTATATTAATGAAAAATAGTAAATTATAGATTCTCCTGCTAGGTTATCCTAATAAAAATTTCCAAGCAGTTATAATATGCCAAGTAGTTTATATGAAAAATAAAAAAAATAACTAATGTCAACCACACTTAGCCATGCTCTTAATTATTTTTAGGGCTAAGTAGTCTCTGGAGCACCTGTAGCAATTATTATTTTATAATTCTTAGCTTTCATTTATTTAGGAGGGTTGAGTAAATTTTGAAGCACCTGTATAAAACATCATTAGTACTTAAATCATAACAATTTTCCCTTTTTTATTTAGCACTGCATGAGCATGGCCACCTACAGAAAACATCATTAGTATAAAAATATCAATCCTAACCTATGGGTAAATCGAGCTCACAATCAATTCTCAGAGTACAGTGAAAGTAAGCAAACACATCATTAATTTTTACAACATACAGTAAAATCTTGAAAAGAACGTCATATAGCAGAAAAGTAAACACTGGACTAGCCTAAGTCTAGAAGTGGTACCCTAGCAAAAAATACTACATATGTATAGAGTCCTATGTGGCTGGGATAGATCGTAAGCTGGATAGTTAGTTTAAGTTACCTAAGGTTCAGGTTTGTTGAAGGTTTGAAAAGAAAACTTTATTTAGAGTTTGAATATTAATGAGTTAGGATCCATTTTAGTTAACTTATTATTTTAATTCCTTTTAATGCTTAGGGTATGAATTATTGAAGTTTAAATTGCATTAGTGAAATTTAGGAGGTCCGGGCTGGGGTCCACCTATACACTTAGCAAAGGGGGTCCAAAAGGTCATTATGGAAAATGGGCTAGGTTTGGAGGATCTAGCATTTTAGGTAAATATTAAGGCTTAAGATGAGTAGTTAGGCTTTAAGTTTGCTGGATTTGAAGTTTCCTAAGAAAAGTTATGAATTTTAGATGTTTTTGGCAATTAAGGGAATTATTAAAATTGCTTAATAAGGGGTGATTTTATGGGTTTGAATCAAATCAGCTCAAAACTAATTAGAATCGCCCCCAAAAGTCTGAAATGACCTGAGAAGATATTCCCAAGTGTTTGGGAAAAATTTGAAATTTTTATTAATTTAAAATTTTCTAAGAAAGGCAAAAAGGTAATTTTTGTATTAAAGTTAAATTAAGGGTCAGATTAAAGTCCAACTAATGGGCCCTAATTATCTTAGGTTAAGGGTCAACTGTTTAATAGTTCAACCTATGGTGGGCAATGTTTTGAGTTGAAATGGATTTAATAGAATTTTTGGAAGCTATTGGGCCCTAATTATTGGATAAATTAGGGTTGGTTAATTAAGGGGTCTAAAGAGTCCTAAAAAATCCTAGAAAATTCTAAAAGGTTTGAGATATCACTAAGTTTGAATTTTGAAGTTTTCATGTCAATCAGAGATCAACCCTAGCTCCTAGAATTTTTCTAAGCTCACTAGACGGGTCCTTAATTATTTTTCTTAGGGTGTCACTACTTTGAATAGATTTAAATCAAGTTTTGAACTAACCCTTGGGGTAATAATGCAGGGAGTACACAAATAAATAAACACACCAAGTCCTTAGATATAGTAGAACCAAAGCTAGGTGCTTGTGCAGCCTACACATGCAAAAGATAGTAAAAAGAAGAAGACTAAGGCTTCGTTTGGGACGGCTTTTTTATTGATTTCTAAAACGGAGTTTTAGTACAAAAATAAAAAATTTTGTACTAAAACTCCGTTTTAGAAAGCAGTAAAAAAGCCGTCCCAAACGAAGCCTAAGTGTGCTTATCGAAGCGATTAGTGAATGATTGGAACTCAACCACCCACTAATACTTCCCCACCCCCTTGAATGCTATTCATGTGTACAACCTATATTTAAAATTTCAAGAATAAGATCTCTCAAAATTATGGTGATTTAATGCATGTATGATTTAAAAGCATTTTAAAATACATGTAGGTGTTAAATATATAAATTTTAAAGTCAAAGTGAGATTATTCAAAACACTTCATCTCATTTAAGCAAATGAGAGATCCACTGGCCACCCAAGGTGGTTTACAAGGGGTTTGAAAATAATTTCAAAATAATTAAGATAATACTTATTTAAATAATACTTAAATAGCCAAGTAATTAAATAATACAAAAATATGATAGATCAACAAGATTTTGGAACCTGAAAATAGTTTTTCATAAAAATATACATTTTTCTCAAAAGAACGAGGTATTTTCTTGTTGAAATCTAATTTAAAATGAAATAGATATGATTTTTCCAAGCTTCAAACATCAACAACTTATTTTTTAAAATAATTTAAAGTAATTATCATTTAAAAATAATTAATAAATTATGTTAAAAATAAATATTATAATTTTTGGATTTTAAAATAGTTTAATAACATTAATTATAATTAATTTAACAAATACTTAAATAATTTAAAAATTAATAGTTAAAACATTTAATTAAATAATTAAGAATCATTTAAAATAGTAATAATATTAAACACAATTTTAAAATTAAACCATAATAATAATAATAATAATAATAATAATAATAATAAGGTTTACTAATTTTAATAAATAAACATATAACAATAAAATACTTATTAAAAAAATAATGATAATAAAATAGTAATAAAAAGATAATTTTAAAAAAATTTTAAAAGAGAATGATAATAATAGTAATAGAAATAAAATAAATAAATAATAATATAAAAATAATAATAATATCATAATTTAAAAGTAACAAATATTTTTAATAATAATAATAATAATAATAATAATAATACCCTAATAATATTATTTTTAAATTAAGGAAAATAATTTTCTAAAAATAATAACATATATTATGTATTTTATTAATTCTCAAAATAATTTATAATACTTATAAAAAAACTTTTAAAAAAATATTAAAAAAATAGATTTAAAATTAATTTAAAAAGAAAAGTCGGCGACGGCTAGGGCTACGTGGCACGCTCTTATAGGCCCGACCAAATCGTGATAATCATTGGAAATGGATTACACTGATGTGCAATCATTTCCAATGATTGCTGGCGGCGTGGCTCCGATCCTGCAACATAATCCACGTCGGCCCGGGGTTTCGACTGTTGGATCATTCACCATTTTGAATGGAGGGTGACAATCCAGCCGGACAGAGATCAATACGGCTACAGATATTGTGTAGTTCGATGGCACCGTGGGATGACTCCATCAGGACCGTTGATCGCGATATCAATGGTCTAAGGAATGCATGGACCGAGCTCGCATGGGACCAAAACCCTAAAACACTTTCTAGCTCATTCTTTCAAATGACTCGATGTATTTTAACAAAATTTCAAACATAGATGGAGTACATGAAGAGCATCCTTGGGGGACAAAAATTGTGTTCTAAAATACACTTATCAAAAAGTTATATAACCTAAAGTATTCGTGCATATTCTAAGGGTTTTAAAGAAATTTCACCAACTTCGAAGTCTTTGCATGGATGAGCTTATAAACAATCCTCGTACAAGTTCTTAGTTGAAGCCACGATCAAATGAGCTTTGGATTGAATGGATCGAGGCCTTGGATGGATCTAGCCTTGATCTCACCGGAAGATCACCACTGGCGGATTTTGAGCGATGGGAATTGCCTTGGGAAGATGGGGAGAATTCAAGAGAACTCTTAAACAAAAGCTCTTATGTTTAGAGGGGCTAAGAAAAGAATAATTGCAAGCGAGCTCAAAAGAAACCCTAAAATTCCAATTTATAGGCCCCAAACCTTCAATCATTGGCTAGGATCGAATCAATACCTAATTAGGAGGGAATTCAGGTTGAATAGCACGGGATTTGGCTCTAGGGATCAAAGGAAACCATTCCATGCACTTAATGGGTCTAAATTTGACCTAAATAGGTCAAATTGACCAAATAGAGACTTGGGTTGGGTTGACTTGGTCAACCCAATCAAATAAGTCTATGGGGAGAGTGGATTGAACCAAGGGGAGGTTTGATTTGATTTGTATTTGATTTAGACTCAACAGGGTATAATGGGTCAACCTGGGTTGACCTAGTCAACCAGGTTAACCCAGGGCACAGTACTAGGCTCAATAGAATTGATTTGACCCACTGAACTGATTGGGATAAGACTGAGGGCCTGGCCTGATCAATTTGACCAGGTCAACCCCCTCGACAAAAGGTTTAACAAAATCAAGATCAACAAATAGACCTAAGATTAACAAATAGACCCCCAATTGGAGCAACAAACAATTGGTGAACCCCTCGTGTTGGCGTTGACCGAATGTGACAACGAAAGTAGAGTAAGGCACATATGTATCTGAGTACCAAGAAGGTGGAAGAAAGTAGGAAGCTCTTCTTTTGACCTTACCTTATAGTAAGGGCAGAGCCTAAAAGAGAGCGAAGAGCAGTAGTACATATCACTAAAAGGAGAAAAAGTAAAGGGATTCTCTCCTGGTCTAACCCTATAGAAAAGGCAAAGCCAAGTTAAGAACCAAAGTAAAGTATCACCAAAAGGTGAACAAGTGGTGGGATCTTCTCCTAACCTTACCCTCTAGTAAGAGTAGAGCCGAGGAAAGAATCATAGTAAAATGTAGTAAAGTAAAATGTCACCATGTGGTGAATAAGTAGTGGGGTCCTTTCCTAGCCTTACCCTATAGCAGGGGCATAGCCAAGGAATGTGCCAAAGCAAAGTAGTAACGTATTCCAACTATCTTCCTGATTTTCTCAAAATAGTAGGATAGAAGGTAGAAAGGGGTGGTAAGGAATACCTTCCAGAGGCTCTGTCAGGTTATCTCAACCAGGTAATTCTCTACATCTTCCTTGCCATTTTAGCTTAGCAAATATAGATGGGCTCAATACTCACCTGGTCATTTTAATCAAGTGACTAACAAGTTAGAGTCTGATGCCTGCCTGATCATTACAGGACATCAGAGAAGTAAAAGGTGGTGAGGAATGCCTCATAGGGACTCTATCGGGCTCTCTCAATCAGGTAATTTTATATGCCTGCCTTGCCATTTTAGATTGGCAAATATAGATGGGATCAATAATCACTTGGTCATTTCAACCAGATGAATAAAGAGTCAAGGTGGTGGGGTGTGCCTCTCAGGGGCTCTATCGAGCTCCCCTAACCAGGTAATTCTCTACATTTGCCTTATCATTTTAGTTTAATAGATATAGATGAGCTTGATGTCCACTTGATCATTTCAATCAAGTGAATAACAAGTCAGGGTCTGACGCCTACCTGATCACTATAGGACATTAGATGAGTAAAAAGTGGCGAGGAATGCCTCGTAGGGACTCTATTGGGCTCTCTCAATAGGGTAATTCTCTATGTCTGCCTTGCCATTTAAGCTTGGCAAACATAGATTAGCTTAATACTTACTTGGTTATTTCAACCAGGTGAATAAAGAGTCAAGATGGTGGGGTGTGCCTCCTAGGGGATCTATCGAGCACCCCTAACAAGGTAATTCTCTACACCTACTTTACCATTTTAGTTTAGTAAATATAGATGGGTTCGATGTCCACTTGATCTTTTAAATCAAGTCAATAAAGACTCAGGGCCCGATGCTTGCTAGATCATAATAGAGCATCAAAGAAGAAAAAGGTGGTGAGGAATGCCTCCTAGGGACTATAGGGCTCTCTCAACCGGGTAATTCTCTATACATGCCTTACCATTTCAGCTTGACAAGTATAGATGGGCTCAATATCCACTTTTTCATTTCAACCAGGTGAATAAAGAGTCAAGGTGGTGGGGTGAACCTCAAAGGGGCTCTATAGGGCACCACTAACCAGGTAATTCTCTACACCTGCCTCACCATTTTAGTTTAACAGTTATAGATGGGCTCGATATCCACTTGATTATTTCAATCAAGTGAATAAATAGTCGGGGTTTGATGCGTGCTTGATCACAACAAAGAATTAGAGAAGAAAAATATGGTGAGGAATGCCTCCCAAGGACTCTGTTGGGCTCTCTCAACTGGGTAATTCTATATGCCTGCCATGCCATTTCAGCTTGGCAAACATAGATTTGCTCAATGTCCACTTGGTCATTTCAACCAGGTAAATAAAGAGTCAAGGTCGTGAGGTGTGCCTTCTAGGGGCTCTGTCGAGCACCCCTAACTACGTAATTCTCTATACCTTCCATACCATTTCAGTTTAGCATATATAGATGGGCTCAATGCTCACTTGGTCATTTCAATCAAGTGAATAAAGAGTCGGAGTCCGATGCTTGCTTGATCACAATAGAGCATTAGAGAAGAATAAGGTGGTGAGGAATGCATCCAAGGGACTCTATCGGGCTCTCTCAATAGGGTAATTCTCTATACTTGCCTTGCCATTTCAGCTTGGAAAATATAGATCGGCTAAATGTCCACTTGGTCATTTAAACCAGGTGAATAAAGAGTCAAGGTGGTGGGGTATGCCTCCTAGGGGCTCTATCAGACACCCATAGCTAGAAACTTCTCTACACTTGTCTTACCATTTCAGTTTAGCAGATATAGATGGGCTCGATGTCCACTAGATCATTTCAATTAATTGAATAAAGAGTCGTGGTCCGATGCATGCTTGATCACAACAAAGCATCAGAAAAAAAAATGGTAAGGAATACCTCCTAGGAACTTTGTCGGGCTCTCTCAACTAGGTAATTTTCTATGCTTGCATTTCTATTTAAGCTTGGCAAACATATATTAGCTTAATACTTACTTGGTCAATTCAACCAGGTGAATAAAGAGTCAAGGTGGTGGGGTGTGCCTCCTAGGGGCTTTATCGGGCACCCCTAACAAGGTAATTCTCTACACCTACCTTACCATTTTAGTTTAGCAGATATAGATGGGCTCGATGTCCACTTGATCATTTAAATCAAGTGAATAAAGAGTCGGGGTCCGATGCCTGCTTGATCATAATAGAGCATCATAGAAGAAAAAGGTGGTGAGGAATGCATCCTAGGGACTATAGAGCTCTCTCAACCGGGTAATTCTCTATGCATGCCTTGCCATTTCAACTTGGCAAACATAGATGGCTCAATGTCCACTTGGTCATTTTAACCAGGTGAATAAAGAGTCAAGGTGGAGGGGTGTACCTCCTAGGGGCTTTCTCAGGCACCCCTTACCAGGCAATTAATTAAGGAACTGACCAACTACCTGGATGACCCTATTAAGGCGACAGGATGGAAGGCGAAAGTCACCTTGACAACAACCTAACAAAGATTTATATAGGGATGTGAGGGAGATAGTAAATGAATTATAAAGAAGAATTTTATTTTTTTTTGTGAAAAAGTTACCTAAGAGGTTTCAAACTGACTTCTAGTTAGCTTGTGGTGGAAGAAAAAGTGTCGTGGCCACGGGTATCCAAATGCCTGTAGAATTCTTTAAGTAACTTTATCAAAAGATTTATCATGACATAGAGAAGGGGAAATTTAAGCTCTCTGGGAGTAAAGCCGAGTTCAACCTGTGATAAGGGAAACTAGTTTTACTCCGTTTAGAGCTTCTCTATATATATATATTTACATCAATGGTGATAGAGGAGAAGAAAAAGAAAGAGGAAAATTGGGCTCTTGGAGAGTAAAATCGAGTTTCTCCACTGACAAGGGCAACCAATTTTGCTCAACTGAGAGCTCCCTCTCTTTTTATTACATGTATATTTTTTATAAGTTTGTTGTCAACTACTAGAACACATAGAGAGGGAAGTAGGATTGGCTTTGATAACCCAGGCCTTATTTGCCACATGAACAAAAATAAGGAGGCAGAAGTTAGATAAAATTTTATAAAGATTTGAAATATTGGCTTTGATAACCTAGGCCACATCTTTCTCACAAATGAAACTAGGGAGCACAATCATAATGGAATTAATTTAAGAATGAAATTAATATATAGATAGTGGATCAACATCACCACGCCTAATTAATGTGGGTTGGTATGGACCCAGTATCTCATCTCGAAAAGAGGTTTGAATTGTTGGTTTTGATATCCCAGACCACACTTGGGGTGACAAGCAAAATTGGGTAATACAGGCATAAGCACTAATATCCCTATGGCGTATTAGCGTATCACCTTCAAGGACAACCTTATACCCTTCGTAATGAACATCATGGTTGTAGAGGATAAATTATTGTGGCCACACAGACTACCAAAAAGTAAGAGGGATCCTTTTAGGAGGTGCATATTTAGAGGGATATTACAGGAGGTAAGAGACTTCTCCTGCGATGTGCAAAACTCAAGCATAGTAATTTATTTGGGTCTTCTTCATCGGCGAGAGAAACAACCAAATGGAAGTGAGAGATAATATGAAAGATAACATGAGTAGACTAACTCTTCCCCATATAACCCACACCTTCTAGAATTCAAGGAAAATCAGTTCGCCAAACACGGGCTTGCTCTAGAGCTTGTTCACCGGGCCAATTAGAACGAACGAGACCCCGCTCTATGTAACTTTCAACAATAGGGGAAAAGTAATGATGGGCACTCTTAACCTTTATATCCATAGTGATTTTCTCTATATCCTGGCTCTTAGGACCTAGTGGGGCACTTATATTATGGGGTAAAGAGGCATACTCCCTAGACCGTGATGTCCCAAATGTCTCGTACAATGGAAGCCTAGGGGGCTCGCAAGTTTGTAACAAACTACCATCACTAGTGGAATGAGTGTCAAAAGGACTTTGACTGGAATCCTCAACTCTTATTCCACATATTTGATGGGGAATAGGTTATGTACTAGTAGTTTGGCATCGAAAGTCTTCTTCCTCGTCTGAGCTACTATCAATAAGTAATCCACCCACAGGTATCAAATACCTACAAAAGGTAGGAAGTGAATTATAAATAGTGAAATCTAGGGGTGATGAAGGGATTGAACAATGAGGGGCATTAATCATTTCATCATCTGAAGAGTTGGACTCGACAATCAATGAGGAAGTATAAAGTATAGAGGAGGAGGAGTCTGAGTGTCATAAATCCGTGGCTCGCGAGTCAATCATCTACCTCTACCTCGTCCTCCCCTACCTCTACTAGGGGGAACATCTTGCCTCACTACAAAGTAAAAAGGAGCTCTATCAAAATATGTAATGGAAACACCTAGCTCAACACTAACCTATGAAGGACCCTATACTAAAGATTATATAGGACCTAGTGCAGGTGACTACATAGGACCTTGTACAACACTAGCGGGTATCACTGGTGACTGGGTAGGTAGAGCTCTACGAGTCTTTTGAGGTACATTAAAATTGGTGTCATCATAAATAGAGACCTCATGCACAAAAAAGGCAGGGTATCTCTGGGATTGGTATACTCGACATAATTCCTTAAAAATATCATATATTAGTATAAGGTAGAGGGCATAATTCCATGCTCATAGAGCCAAGGCCTTCCTAAGAGAGCCCTGTATGAAGTGTTAGCCTCAAGTACATGAAACTTTGCCTCAGTTAAGAAATTTCTAAACTTCAAAGGTAGGGTAATGGACTTTAGAGCATGTTAGTCTTGATCATTGAAGCCTTTCAACATAATTTTGTCAGAAGTGAGCTTAAAATGACCTAAGGAGAGGCCCTTTAAAGTTTCTTAGGTAAGAATATTCACTGATGCCCCTGAGTCGATGAGGACCCTGTTTAAATCATAACTATTGACTTTAGTAGTGACATATAAGGGACAGTTGTGCTCAGATGTCCCTAAAAGAAGATCACATTTTGAAAAGGTAATACATGGCTTCTCTTCCAAGTAGCATGCATCCCCAACAGAATCAGAAGCAAAGAATGCTCGATAGGACTCTAGTTCAATTAGGGCTTTCACTAGTGTCTCTCTCAAGTCGGACGACATCATTAAAGTAACATAGACGCTAAGCAGAGAAAGAATTTTCCTTAAATGAGCTAATATATTATAGTTGACTTCCAGGTGAGGGTCTACCCCTTTCTCCTTAGATTGATCTTGAGAGGAAGGGGTAGGATCATCCTATTAGGTAATGATATTTTTATCCTTATCTTTTGTATTTTTAGTCATCTAAGGTGGAAGGACATTCCCTAAATGTAAGTGAGCTTCCTATATCGAGTCATCCTCGGCTGGAGATTCACCTGGCTCTAGGTTGGTGGCTTGTGCTAGCTTTAAGGATAATGATT
Organism: Dendrobium nobile; assembly: GCA_022539455.1. Taxonomy (NCBI): domain Eukaryota; kingdom Viridiplantae; phylum Streptophyta; class Magnoliopsida; order Asparagales; family Orchidaceae; genus Dendrobium; species Dendrobium nobile. The sequence goes on from CM039735.1 coordinate 36,755,735, forward strand.
GGTGTGGGTTCTTAGATTCATCTTCTGAATCCATGTAACAACTACCCTCTGGAATTATAAAGATTGGCTCATCTTCATACTCAGACTCATCATCACATACAGGATCATTTCTATTATTAGAAGTATGTAAAATATGAAAAGAGCGATTACTAGAAGAAGCAGAAGTAAAAGTAGGAATAGACAACTAAAAATAGATAGAATCACCTTCTTCTATTATTTCATCATCAATAGAAAGGAGAACAAAGTCCTTCAGCATAAGTGCTGGAAGGAACCCTATCTTCCCTTCTGAAGTTACAACAAGGTTTTCTTTTTCATACAACTTTTAAGTACATGTAAGATAAGAAGCAGAAAAAGAAATATGCTCAGTAGGCACTACAACAGAAGAAGAAGAAAAAGGAGATGCTGGCATAGTAGCTGGAGTCATAACTATCGAATCGGCTTGGGGATTCCTCCTCTCAACTGCATATGAACTATAAACTGCCCAGTCGATTATCTTCTTCGTATTCCAAGAGAGTGCTAGCTGCCACTCTCCCTCAGAAACTCTAGGTGACCTGCTGTTATTGCCCTGACTGAAACTACAGTTAGAACTGCGTCTAGAATTAGAGATTATTTAAACCGTCTGAGTGGTCTTGCCTGAAAGTTGCACCAGGTTACTATCATGAAGATGGATCTTTCCACTGGACATGAGCATCTCAACATTATTCTTGAACACATAGTTGTCCTTTAAAATATGCCCAATGTGTCTGTGGTAAGGGCAATAGAGTGGGTGGTCTGTATGTCCCTCCTTCTCCACTCTATTATTATTTGGGAATGTCATGATATTTTTCTTAACCAGGAACATGAAGATCTTCCTCATACTCTCTCTTTTGAAAGGGTATTCCTTTCTAATCTTTTCTTGTAGGTACTGTTGGCCCTCTAGAGTCCTACAGAAAGGCCTGGTCTATGCTGTCGGGTGAGTATGATTAATGTGGAGGCGCTGAACTGACTATGGACCTTTTGCCCTTATCTAGTGTTGAATGAGTACTGTGTACCTCCCCTCTCCTAGGAAGAGATACCCCTGAAGACTCCTATCGATGAGGTCTATGAGAAGGCTGACTCTCAGCTTTAAGAGGGACTGCATCAGGTATATGGTCCTATAAGCTAATAACATTCATCAGTAACTTCTAGAAGGTTCTAATGCTGAGACCCTTAAGGTAGGGTGCTATGGGACCATCAGTATTCTTTATTATGATCAACACTACATGCTACTCCTATAATTGAGGCTCACACGATAGGCTAAGGTTCCTCCATCTGACTATATAATCTGGGAGACTCTCTCTGGGCCACTTTCTAGTCACAACTAATTCTCCAACTATGACTCGGTGCTCCGAACTAACAAATATCTAAATAAAAATCTACTCTAACTCTACAAAGGTCCGAACTGAGTCATTGGGAAAGTCGACATACCAAGCAAAGGCTACCCCAACTATGCTGCTAATAAAGAGTCATAACATCAGTGCCTTGTTCCCCCTATATTGCAACACATAGGCCGATACTGAGCCATGTGCTACCTTAGATTCCCAACCTGTCAAAAACTCTAAAATATGGGGGATTGAAACCAGGTGGTAGGGCTCCCTCTCATACTCCACCGGGTAGGGTCTTCCTCTACTAACAACCTCTCCAACCTTCCTGGAGGAAATCACCTGCTCAACCTTTTGGGCTATCAAATCTAAAATCTCTATTATTGATAATTATACTTGCTGACTCTAGACTAGAGTGGTAGCTACTATAGGTGGGCCTGGCACTAGTGGAGATACTACTGGCTCATCTTTGGATATGGTAGGAGTACTTAGCCCCATCATCTAGGGTGTAGCCCCCAAAGCTATCAATTGGTTTAAAGCGGCCATGGCCTTGGCTATCTCAGCCATCTGAGCCTGTAAGTGCAAGACTGTGGCATCCATAGCTGTTGATCACGAAGATCCTTCTGCCTCGGGGTCTCCCTACTCATCCTCATCCTTGGGCTGTCTCTACTCATCCGAGTGACCTTTACGAGTAACCACATAAACTCTATATACTTGTAATTCCTCGCCTGCTCATCCTCAAGTAAATCCTACTCGGTGATGGTCTAATGAAGTGTCTCTATGTGTGGACCAGATGAACCCTTATGGGAAGCTACAATATCTACATCACAAACCATCAGAAACCCCTCAAATCTGGAAGGAACAACTGACTCTAACTACTCAACTGCCTCTGTCTATTGTACTATTTCGATAGGGCTATTCGCCTGTCATCATCTCTAAACCCACATACTGCAGTGGGACCCAGTAAGGGCAACTGCTCCCTCGAGGGCTCTAATAACCAAATAGACCTAAGCTTTGGTAGACTCTAACCTCTATCCTAATCTTTGATGACATGGGGCCCGTCCAACTCTAGGGGCAACTGATTATGGTCGGACTGTCGGACCTGAAGTAATTGGATGCCTAGGTAACTATCCTCTCTGCCACCTATACCACTGTCTCAAGGTCTATCTCTATAAATGGAAGGATGGCTAAGAGATCTGGTAGAGTAACCTCTCTCGACTGATTGGCCTTCGACCTCACGCTGGGCGGATGATACTCCAATTCTCTAAGAGAAGGTTCGAGCAGCATCGTCCCTAAGGAACTAGCTCGAGGCAAAGTAGTGGAAGTAGAAGGGGTTGCTGTAATGTGAGCAACACCCTCCTCATCACCATTATGTACTAGTGGAGAGAAGCATCCTCCCTGGAACTCTTCTATCTCAGGAGCTACTACAAATGTTGGGGTAAGCGGTACTAACACTAGTCATGGCTCCCACTATATGGGGACCACTCTCCTCTAAAAAGGCTTCTAGTGAGCCACTATCTTTGCCATCCTCAGTCTATTTGCTTTAGATACAACAAATCTTAGTCTCCTATTTATATTCCTTTGGGCCCTTCTCCCAAGGATGAAGGTGAAGGAGGAAGGAACATTGATACCAACTGCCTGAGTGATCGGGGGAACTAGAACTACAGGAAGTGTCAGGGTCTACCCGATAGTCTCAAGGTGAGAGAGCCGAGTGAACATAGAAGGAGCCTCAGTCTAGGCACCCCTCTTCCTATAAGAAGGATGAGGGGGAACCTAAACTTGAGCTACCTCCACCAGAACAACAGGAGCAACAGAGGGAGCGACAACTAGCTGCCAGTGCTAAGGGGCTGGAGTAGCTCGCACAATAGGTGCAATAGGTATAGGTCTCCTAACCACTGAATGAGTAGGAGGAACTGGAAGTCGCCAATCACTGGCTACCTAACCACAAGGTGTACAGGCTGTGCAGGAAGGGGAGTAGGACAAACAGGTTTTCGGGCTATCCGTCGAGCCACTAGTCATCCGAAAGGGCATATGGTTGCACGTACTCTCCTCTAAGGAGGTGAGAATGCCATAGCCACAGCCGGGGTAGGCTCACCAAGAATGTGAAAAGCCGAGTCAATGAAGGAACCAAAAGTGATCCCTCCAACAGGGGGACAAGCCAACAAGAACTTTAAGAAAGTTACCTGTGCGTTCGAGCCAAAGCAAAAAGTTGCAGAAGAAGCACGAGAAGCCATGACACTACTATCAAAAGAATAAAGAATTGAAAAGATTAGTAAGAGTTGATAAAAGATGAGAATTTTATAAGGTACGGAATGACCTAGAAGGCCAAAAAGAATGGGACCATAGCTAGGGGAAAACCCTAGCTAAGAAGGGAACCTAACTAAGAGTAGCACGAACCAATTTAAGGAGTACCAATCGTAGATTACACACAAGAAAGAATAATATATGATCCAAAGATGGAGAGAGAAACGGGTCCCACTGTGGTTATCAGAAACTTGTGGACCTCCGAAAGGATACCGCTACACTACCAGAGGGTAGAGGGGTATACGACTGCATCACCCCGAGGGATAGAGATGATCACAAGCCTCCACACTCTTCATAAATGGGCCAATAGAAGTGTAGATTATATCACACAAGTGACTAACCATTGAGAATAGTGGCTTTCGCCAGCATATCCTGATGGGTAGTAATATATACGACCTGATCAAAACAACGGTTTTACCCCACCCGATATATCAGCTTAAAGTGGGGTTTATTAGATGGTGAAATTCAGTTTCCCATGAGCACAAGCCCCCATGTTTAATTACATCTTGGGCCGGAGCCTATGAAGACTCTCGATTAAGGCTCCTATATTATTATTTCAAAAATGGGATTAACACAAGGGCTAAGATTAGGAAGCCCTATTTAAAAGGAAAGAAAGGGTCAATTGGCTTAGTCAACACACGTGGTTCATACCATCATTCAGAGGGACTAAGGCACTAAGGAGAAACTGAAGAAAAGAAAGTCAAGCACTCGACACATTTATGAGAGAAGGATAGAAGTGGCATTATCCATGTGACATAGATAAGTAAGATTTATAAACCCCGAAGAGAAGGGACTTACCCACTATTTAGGCATACTATGAGACCGAATGTAGTAGCCTTAAATCCTAAATCTAAATTTGGATTAGTGTTCTATGTACAACACTGACACCCATCTCCTAACTAATGTAGTGTAAAACTTGGACTTATCCCGGCCTGGATTGGGGAGCCAGCTAACCACCTAATCGATTTAAAACTATGTTGTCCATTCTTTTATGTTAAGGCTGACATTTAGAGAGCTCCTAAGTGGCCTTATACTTATGTTGGGTAAATGCTCCTAGAGCTAATATAATTAATATTTTAATTAAATTAGTTTCCAATATAATGCATACTGGTTGAAGTCTCTCCAAATCAGATATACATAAGATTTTAAAAATAGGCTTATATAAAAATAATTTTAAAAGAAGACTAGACTTCCCCAGGTCCGACACTTCATCCTCATAGGCCAGATTATTCAGACTCTACCCGTAGGTGGGGAAGTGTCTCTTTAGAAGGATAGAGAAGAATGCATTGATATGCATGCAATCCTGGATGATTCTGATAGTTTCCTAGGTTGTTAGGTTTCTAAATTATTTAAACCTTAAATATTAAATTTTAGTTACGAGTAAACAAAATTTTTATTCCTTAGAGAGCCTAATGAGATCCAGGCTAAAACAAAAGCAGCATCCAAATTGCCAATAAATTAAGAAAAATAAGAAACCTTAGAGGCAAATATTTATAAGTAAAACACATCAAAATAATTAAACTAATTAATAAATGTCTATAGACTAACTACCCTTAATTATAAACCAGGGTCTGTAGAAAATAAAGTGGCCGGGCAACACTGCCAACAACCCGGATTTCTAAGCCTACGAATGATGCAAATGACTTTGAGTGCGATATTGGTTCTTCAGCTCTTCAATCTTCTTGGATTTCTTCTCCTTGGACTCCTTGGACTCCTTGGATTCATCATGGCTTGGATATCCAAATAAAGAGAAAATCTCCCCTTAGAGGAGTATTTATCTTTTCCATCTGAACTTGACTTTCCAAATGGAAGTAGACTTTCCCTCTTGAGGATGCCTTCTTCTTTTGGAATTCGAGTTGTATAAGGATATCCCAACTCAAAGATACTTTCACAACTCACATCAATATTTCAAATATTTTATATTAATGAAAAGCAATAAATTTTAGACTCTCTTACAAGATTATCCTAATAAAAATTTCCAAGCTGTTATAACATCTTAAGCAGTTTATATGAAAACAAACAAAAAACTCAAGCCAACCACACTTGGCCATGCTCTTAATTATTTTGAGGGCTAAGCAGTCTCTGAGCTCCTATAGCAATTATTATTTTATAATTCTTAGCCCTCATTTATTTAGGGGGGGCTGAGCAAATTCTGAAGCACCAGCACAAAATATCATTAGTATTTAAAACATGATAATTATTCCCCTTTTTACTTAACACTGCATGAGCATTACCAACTATAGAAAACATCATTAGTATAAAAATATTGATCCTCACCTTTGCATAAATCTAGCGCACAATAAATTCTCAAAGTACATTTAAAGTAAGCAAACACATCTTTAATTTTTATAGCATGCAGTAAAATCACGAAAAGCTTGGCACACAGCAAAAAAGTAAACACCGGCCTAGCCTGTCTAGAAGTGGTGCCCTAGCAAACAATGCTACATGCGTGTGAAGGACTGTGGCTAGGATAGATCCTAAGCTGGGTAATTAGTTCATGTTACTTAAGATTAAGGTTTGTTGAAGGTTTGAAAATGAAATTTTATTTAGAGTTTGAATATTAATGAATTAAGATCCATTTTAGTTAACTTAGTTTATTGATTCCTTTTAATGCTTAGGGTATGAATGACTAATGTTTAAAATGAATTAGGGAAAATTAGGAGGTCCGGGGTCCACCTATATACTAAGCAAAGGGGGTCTAAAAGGTCACTATAAGAAATAGACTAGGTTTGGGGGATCTAATATTTTAGATAAATATTAGGGCTTAATATGAGTAGATAGGCTTCGAGTTTGTTGGATTTGGAGTTTCCTAGGCAAAATTATGAATTTTAAAAGTTTTGGACAATTAAGGGAATTATTAAAATTGTTTAATAAGGGGTGATTTTATGATTTTGATCCAAATCAGCTCCAAACTAATAGGAATCACCCCCAAAGGTCAAAAAAGACCTAAGAAGATATTCCCAAGTGCTTAAAAAAATTTGGAATTTTTAATAATTTTTAATTATCTAAAAGGGGCAAAAAGATAATTTTTTATTAAAGTTGAATTAAGGGTTAGATTAAAGTCCAACTAATGAGACCTAATTATTTAAGGTTAAGGGTCAAATTCTAAATAGTTTAAGCTATGGTTGGTAATTTTTTGAGTTGAAATGGATTTATTAAAATTTTTAAAAGCTATCAGGCCCTAATTATTGGGTAAATTAGAGTTAGTTAATTAAGGGGTCTAATGAGTCCTAAAAAGTCCTAAAAACTTCTAGAAGGTTTGGGATGTCACTAAGTTTAAATGATGAAGTTTTCATGTCAATCAGGGATCTATCCTAGCACCTAGAATTTTTCTAAGTTCACTAGGCGGGTCATTAATTATTGTCCTTAGGGTGTCGCTATGTTGAATAGGTTTAAATCAAGTTTTGAACTAACCCTTGGGATAACAATGTAGGGAGTACACAAATATATAAACACACCAAGTTTTTAGATCTAGGAGAACCTAAGCTAGGTGCTCGTACAGCATACAAAATACAGTAAAAAGAAGAAACTAAGCACGCTTTTCAAAGTGATTACTGAATGATTGAGATTCAACCATCCACTAATGCTTTCCCCCATGAATGCTATTCATGTGTACAATCTATGTTTAAAATTTCAAAAAAAAGATCTCTCAAAATTAGGGTGATTTAATATATATATATAATTTAAAAGTATTTTAAAATACATGTAGGTATTAAATATATAAATTTTAAAGTCAAAGTGAGATAATTCAAAATACTTCAATTCATGTAAGCATATGAGAGATCTACTGGCCACCTAAGGAGGTTTAAAAGGGGTTTGAAAATATATTCAAAATAATTAAGATAATAATTATTTAAATAATACTTAAAAAGCCAAGTAATTAAATAATATTGAAATATAAAAGATCAATAAGTTTTGGTACCTAAAAAAAGTTTTTAATGAAAATACACATTTTTCTAAAAAAAATGAGGTGTTGTATGCCAAACTCCGATTTAAAAGGAAATAGATATGATTTTTCCAAGCAATAGGCATTAAAAGCTTATTTTTTAAAATAATTTAAAATAATTACCATTTAAAAATAATTATTAAATTAGGTGAAAATAAATATTGAAAATTTTTATTTTAAAATACTTTAATAACATTAATTATCATGAATTTAAAAAATACTTCATTAATTTATGAATTAATAGTTAAATATTTAATTAAATAATTAAGAATCTTTTAAAATAGTAATAATATTAAACACAATTTTAAAATTAAAACATAATAATAATAATAATAGAAGAAAATAAAATAAAGGTTTATTGATTTTAATAAATAAACATATAATAGTAGAATAATTATAAAAAAATAATGATAATAAAATAATATTAAAAAGATAGTTTTAAAATAATTTTAAAAGAGAATAATAATAAAAGTAATAGTAATAAAATAAATAATAAATAGAAACAAATAAAAATAATTTAAAAATAATAATAATAAGATCATAATTTAAAATAATAAGAGTAATTAAAATAGTTTAAAATAATAATAATAATAATAATAATAATAATACACAACTAATATTATTTTTAAATTAATGAAACTAATTTTTTGAAAATAATAACATATATTATGTAATTTACTATTTCTAAAAATAATTTATATTAATTATAAAAAACTATTAAAAAACATTTTTAAAAAATCATATTTAAAGTTAATTTAAAAAGAAAAGTTGGTTAGCGGCTAGGGCTATGTGGGACGCTCCTATAGGCTCAATCAACTCGCGACAATCACTGGAAATGATTGCGCCACCACGCAATCATTTCCAATGATTGCTAGCGGCGCGCCTCCAATCCAACGACACTAATACACGTTAGCCCGGGGTTCAGACTGTTGGATTTTCTGCCATTTCGAATGGAGGGTGACGATCTAGCCAGATAGAGATTAAAACAGCTATACAGACTGCACGGTTCGAAGGCACCGCAGGATGACTCCATTAGGACCATTGCTTTATGAGATTAACGGTTTGAGGAATGCATGGACCGAGCTCGTATGGGATCGATACCCTAAAACCTTTTTTAGCTCATTCATTCAAACGACTTATTGAATTTTAACAAAATTTTAAACATAGATGGAATATATGAAGAGCTTCAATGGGTGACCAAAACCATGGTCTAAAACATACTTATCCAAAACTTATTTAACCTAAAATTTTGTGGCCTATTCTAAGGGTTTTAAAGAAATTTCACCATTTGATCTTCAAAGTCTTTGCACGGTTGAGCTTGTAGACTTTCCTCATACAAGTTCTTAGTTGAAACCACAATCAAACAAGCTCTGGATTGAATTGATCGAGGCCTTGGATGGATTTAGCCTTGATCTCGCCTGATGATCGCCGCTGGTTGGTTTTGAGCGATAGGAATAGCCATGGGAAGATGGGGGGAAGTCAGAAGAACTCTCAGCCAAAGCTCTCGTGTTTAGAGGGGCTAGGAAGAGAATAATTGCAAGCGAGCTCAAAAGAAACCCTAAAATCCCTATTTAAAGGCCCCAAACCTTCAATCAATGGCTAGGATCGAATCAATACTTAATTAGGAAGAAATTTAGGTTGAATAGCATGGGATTTGGCTCTAGGGATCAAAGGAAACCATTACATGCATTTAATGGGTCTAAATTTGACCTAAATAGGTCAAATTGACCAAATAGAACTTGGGTTGACCAATTCAAGGGTTGACCAAGTCAAGGGTTGACTTGGTCAACCCAGTCAAATAAGTCCAAGGGAAGAGTGGATTGAACCAAGGGGAGGTTTGAATTTATTTGGATTCAATTTGGACTCAACAGGGTCTAATGGGTCAACCAGGTTGACCTGGTCAACCAAGTTGACCTAGGACATGGGTCTGGGCTCAGCAGAATTGATTTGACCCACTGAACTGATTGGGATGGGTTTTAGGGCCTGGCCTGGTCAATTTGACCAGGTCAACCCCCTTGACAAAAGGTTTGACAAAATCAAGTTCAATACTAGGAAGTCATCATGTTGCACCCTTATTTTAACCAACCTTCTCTCTTTTTTAGAAGCTCTTCGCCACGGCCCACGAACCACTAGTAGTGTTTGCTCGCCATGTCCCGAGAGAAGAAATTTGCATCATGGCACCCACGAAGGTGACTGACAGGCCTTGTTATTCGGTCGCATGGGAATAGCTGCAACTTTTTGCATAGGATTTCATTTTGAGCATTATCACCCCGTTTCAGAAAGCTTTTTTCAAGTTGAAGTGAGCGCCAAATAACCATAGGCACATCAACTGGGCATGCATGAACCAATAACACATTTTTGATCCCCTGCGGTCCATGGGAACATGGATGCGCCAAAACCACCTCTCCCCCAACATTTGCATTACTATAATTTGAGACCATATTATAATGGGTGTAAACATACCAGCACCCATGCACCGAATCTCATTAAAATTGTACAGTTAAGCGAGCTTGGGCGAGAGTAGTACTAGGATGGGTGACGACCTGAGAAGTCCTCGTGTTGCACCCTTATTTTAACCAACCTTCTCTATTTTGTTTTTGGAAGCTCTTCACCACGGCCCACCAACCACTAGTAGTCTTGGCTTGCCAGGACCTGAACAAAGGTCACCGGCGAGTCCCGTGATGCAATCGTACAAGAATAACAACAACGTTCCAACAAGGAGTCCATTTCAGCATTATGACAATTTTTGGAAAGTTTTTTTTTGGAGATGGAGTGAGCGTCGATGTTCCATAGGTGCATAGGCCTATCATGCCTGGCCGAATAATGCATTTTTGATCCCCCACTGTCCACTGTAATGAGGATGCATCAAAATCCCCTCTCATTCGGCATTAGCATAACTATAATTTGAGACCATATTACTACGGATGTGACCATACTACCACCAGTGCTCCGGATTCAATCAAAACTTTGCAGTTAAACTTGCTTGGGCAACAATAGTACTACGATGGGTGATCTCCTAGGAAGTCCTCGTGTTGCGCCCTTTTTCTTAACCAACCTTCTCTTTTTTTTGGAAGCTCTTTGATATGGCCTAAAAACCCTTACCAGTGTTAGATCGCCACAACCCGAGTGAAGAAATCTGCATCGTGGGACCTATGAATGCTACTGTTGGGTCCCGTGATGTGGCCGCATGGGAATAGCAATAACTTTCTGCCCAGGAGTCCATTTCAGCATTATGACCCCATTACAAAAAGCTTTTTTTGAGATGGAGTGAGCAACGATGTGCCATAGGCGCATCGACTGGACATGTGATGACGAATAATGCATTTTCGATCTGCTACGGTCCACCAAAATGAGGATGTTCCAAAATCACCTCTCCCTCGGCATCTGCATAAGTATAATTTGATACTATAAGACTACGGGTGCAACCATAATAGTACCGGTGCATCAGATCCCTTCACTCTGCAGTTAAGCATGCTTAGGCGAGAGTTGTATTGGGATGGGTGACCTCCTGGGAAATCCGCTTGTTGCAACCTTTTTTTTAACCAACCTTCTCTTTTTTTCTGATGCTCTTCGCCATAGTCCATGAACTACTAACAGAGTTGGCTCTCCATCACCGAAACAAAGAAATTAGCATTATGGGACCCACGAAGGTGACTGACAGCTCCCGTGATGCGGTCGTACAGGAATAGCAACAACTTTCCACCCATGAGTCCATTTCGGCATTATGACCCCATTTAGAAAGCTACTTCGGAGACAGAGTGAGTGTGGATATTCCATATGTACATCGGTCTAGCTTGTGCTATCGAGTACTGCATTTTTGATCCCTTATGGTCCACCGAAATGAAAAAGCGCCAAACTCACCTCTCTGCTAGTGTATTCATAAATATAATTTGAGACATTATATGGGTGCGACCATAGCAGCACTAGTGCACCATATCCCATTTGAACTCTATTGTTAAGCATGCTTGGGTGAGAGTAGTATTAGGATGGGTGACCTCCTAGGGAAGTCCTTGTGTTGCATGCTTTTTTTAACAAGTCATCTCTTTTTTATTTAAAACTCTTTGCCAAAGATCACGAACCACTAGCAGTATTAGCTCACCAAGACCTGAACATAGAAATCCACATCGTGGAACCAGCGAAGATGACTAGCTGTCCTGTGATGCGGCCGCACGGGAATAAGAATAACATTTTTCCCATGAGTCCATTTCAGCATTATGACCCCATTCCAAAAAGCTTTTTCAAAGATGGAGTGAGCGCCAATGTGCCTAAGGAGTATTGGTTGGGCATGCACTACCGAATAAAGCATTTTTGATCCCCTATGGTCCACCAGAATGAGGATGCGCCAAAATAATCTCTCTTCCAGCATCTGCATAACTATAATTTGAGACCATATTATTATGCGTGTGACCATACCAGAAACAGTGCACTGAATCCCATCAAAACCTATAGTTAACCAAGCTTGGGCGAGAGTAGTACTAGGATGGTTGACCTCCTAGGATGTTTTCTTATTGAACCCCTTTTTTTTAACCAGCATTCTCTTTTTTTCAGAATCTCTTTGCCTATGAACCACTAGCAATGTTGGCTCGCCATGACTTGAGCGAAGAAATCTACATCCTGGGACCTTCAAAGATGACTGGTGGGTCCTATGATATAAACATATGGGAATAGAAATAACTTTCCTCCCAAATGTATGTTTCAGCATTATGACTCAATTCTAGATTGCTTTTTTGGAGATGGAGTGAGCGCTGATGTGCCATAGGTGTGTAATCGAATAATGCATTTTCGATCCCATATGGTCCACCGAAATGAGGATTCGCCAAAATCACCACTCCCCCAGGGTCTGAAGAACTATAATTTTAGACCATATTACTATGCGTGTGACCGTATCAGCACCAGTGCACTTGATTCCATTCGAATTTTGTAGTTAAGCGTGCTTGGGAGAGAGTAGTACTAGGATGGGAGAGTTCTTTGGAAGTCCTCGTATTCTCCCCATTTTTTACCATCCTTCTCTTTTTTTTTCAGAATCTCTTTACCACGGCCCACGAACCACTAGATATAGTTGCTCACCGTGACCTGAATAGCAATAATGTTCCACCCAAGAGTACATTTTAGAATTATGATCCCATTCTAGAAAGCTGTTTCAGTGATGGAATGAGTGACGATGCACCATAGGAGCATAGGCACATCAGCTAAGCATGCGTGGCTGAAAACTGCATTTTCAATCCCCTAAGATCCACCAAAATAAGAATGCGTCAAAATCAGCTCTCCACTGGTATCTGTATAAATATAATTTGAGACAATATTACTACGGGAGTGACAATACTAGCACAAGTGCACCGAATCCAATCAGAATGCCATAATTAAGTGTGTTTGGGCTAGAGTAGTACTATGATGGGTGACCTTGTTGGAAGTCGTCGTGTTGCACCCCTTTTATCTAACTAGTTTTTTTTTTTGTTGGAAGCTCTTTGCGGCTTCGCATGAATAAATAGCAGTGTTGGCTCTCCGCGACCTGAGCAAAGAAATCTAAATCATGGGACCCATGAAGAAGACTAGAGGTCCTTGATGCGGTTGTATGGAAAAAGCAATAACTTTCCACCCAGGAATTCATTTCAGCATTATGAGCCCATTCCATAAAGCTTTCTTGGAGACGGAGTGAATGCTGATGTGCCATAGGCATAGTGGTCGAGCATTCATGGCCGAATATTATATTTTTGTTCTTCTACGATTAACCATAATGAGGAAGAACCAAAATCACCTCTTCACCAGCATCTGTATAACTATAATTTTAAATCATATTACTACGCATGTGACCGTATCAGCATCAGTGCATCGAATCCAATTAGAACTTCACATTTAAGCATGCTTGGGCGAGAGTAGTATTAGGATGGGTGACCTCCTTAGAAGTCCTCATGTTGCTCCCCTTTTCTTAACCAGCCTTCCATTTTTTATTTCAGAAGCAATTCGCCACGGCCCACAAACCACTAGTAGTGTTGGCTTGCCACAACCCGAGTAAAGAAATCACCATCGTGGGACCCGCGAAGGCGACCTGCAGGTCCCGTGATGCTGCTGCATGGGAATAGAAATAACTTTCTGCCTGAGAGTCTATTTCAACATTATGACCCCATTCCGGAAAGCTTTTTCAGAGATGGAGTGAGCGCCGATGCGTCAAAGGCACATCAGACAAACATTCGTGGCCAAATACTACATTTTCGATCCTCTTTGGTCCATCGAAATGAGGATGCGCCAAAATCACCTCTTTACTAGTGTCTGCATAACTATAATTTGAGACCATAATACTATGGGTGTGGCCATAACAACACCAGTGCACCGGATTCCATCAGAACTCCATAGTTAAGCAGGCTTGGGCGAGAGTAGTACTAGGATGGGTGACCTCATGATAAGTTCTCATGTTACTCCCCCTTTTTTTTAACCAATCTTCTCTTTTTTTTTAGAAGCACTACGCCACAGCCGATGAACTACAAGTAGTGTTGGCTCGCCATGACTATAGTGAAGAAATCGGTATTATGGCACCTGCGAAGCAGACCGTCATGTCTCGTGGTGTAATCGCACAGGAATAACAATAACTTTTCTCCTAGGAGTCTGTTTAAGCATTATTACCCCATTCCCTGAAGCATTTTGGGAGATAGAGTGAGCGTCGATGTGTCATAGGCGCATCGGCCAAGCATGCATGATCAAATAATGTATTTTTTATCCTCTATGATTTACTGAAAGGAGCCTGCACCAAAATCACCTCTCCATCGGCATTTGCATAACTATAATTTGAAACCATATTACTACGGATGCGACCATACCAGCACCAGTGCCTTAGATCTCATCTAAACTCCATAGTTAAGCATGCTTGAGTGAGAGTAGTGCTATGATGAGTAACCTCTTGGGAAGGCCTCATATTACACCCTTTCTTTTAACCAGCCTTCTCTTTTTTTTTCAAAAGCTCTTTGTTAGAGCCTATGAACCAGTAGTAGTGTTGGCTCACCATGACACGATCGAAGAAATCTCTATCATGGGACCCACAAAGGAGACTGGTCGGTCCAGTGATGCGGCTGCACGGGAATAGCAAAAACTTTCTATCGAAGGCTCAGTTTTGGCATTATGATCCCTTTTTAGAAAGATTTTTCTGAGATGGAGAGAGCGTTGATGTGCGACAGACATATCGACCGAGCATGAGTTGTCGAATACTTCATTTTTGATCCTCCATGGTCAACTTAAATGAGGATGTGCCAAAATCACCTCTCCACCAGCATATACATAACTATAATTTCAGACCATGTTACTATATGGGCGATCATACCAGCACTAGTGCATTAGATCCAATTAAAACTCTGTAGTTAAGAGTAGTACTAGGATGGGTGACCTCTTGGGAAGTTCTTGTGTTGCACCAAATTTTTTTAACTAGTCTTGTTTGAATAGTTGCTATTTGAATGAGTTATATTTATGCAACTTATGTAGTTTTGATGATTCCAAACATTATTGTTCAAATGTATAGTTATCTCCTAACAATTTCAGAAGATTTGCACTTGCTCTTGTGTGTACTAACATTTCAGGAAAATCAGACTCCAGACTACGAAAAGTTCAATTCAAATTCAACATGAGATATTTTGTTTAATTGATGTTTGTCTTTTCTTTGAATTAATTTTGAAAGGGAGTGATTGTAATTGAGTGAATAAAATCTCACACACACAAATAAGGAGATCTTAAAATTCTATACTGATCGTACAGGACGATATTTATCGTACTGGACGATCTGTCAGTTATCTCCTATAGAGCACTTGGAACGAATAGGAACTTGCTTTGAAAAATTTTCTAAGTCCTATTCGTCCAGGACGAAATTTATTATCGTACCAGGCGATGGGTTCTCTGTAAAATTTTCGTCCAGACGAATTTTACCATCGTACGAGGCGACGAGTCCTCTGGAAAATTTTCGTCCAGACGAAAATAAATATCGTACAGGACGATCAGCTCTCTGGAAATTTTTCGTCCAGACGAAAACAAGTTATCGTCCGCGGCGATTGGTTCTCTGGAAAATTTTCGTCCAGACGAAATAAATAATCGTCCAGGACGATCGGCTCTCTGGAAAATTTTCGTCCAGACGATCACATTTTCGTTCAAACGATAAACCGACTTAGAACAGTTTTCAGCAGTTTCTAGAACCGACCTTGTAATAACCGTTCGTGCTGGACGAACCAAGTTCGTACAGGACGATCAGCTGTACGAAGTCAGTTCGTACACATATACAAATTGGGTCGTTTCAGATCGTTTAAGTAAAATCGTCCAGGACGATCCAGGATCGTACAGGACGATCCACTGCGTACAGAATTGAAAATTTGCAGTTTTTGGGCGGTTTCACTTGTCTTTTATATAAATAGTCCAAATTAGACTGCCACCCAATCTTTTTGTCATTTGATCTTCGTGCCTCTTGAGAGAATAGCCAAGAAGAGAGTGGAAGAGAGCATTCAAAGGAGGATTCCTACCACTGGAGCGAGAAGGCTTCACTTGGATTGCTAAGGTAAGAGTCTCTACTTGTGGAATTGGATTTCTTCACTCTTTTTCTTTCTTCCTTCTAGATTCTTGTGAGAAGATCATTCAAGAAGGTCCGGTTCTCTGCCGACACTTGGAGAGTGTGAACAGACGAGGGTTCTCTGCCCACACTAGGAGAGTGTGAAAGGAAGAAGGTTCTCTGCCTACACTTGGAGAGTGTAAACAGCCGTAGGGTTCTCTGCCCACACTAGGAGAGTGTGAAAGGAAGAAGGTTCTCTGCCTACACTTGGAGAGTGTGAACAGACGAGGGTTCTCTGCCCACACTAGGAGAGTGTGAAAGGAAGAAGGTTCTCTGCCTACACTTGGAGAGTGTAAACAGCCGTAGGGTTCTCTGCCCACACTAGGAGAGTGTGAAAGGAAGAAGGTTCTCTGCCTACACTTGGAGAGTGTGAACAGACGAGGGTTCTCTGCCCACACTAGGAGAGTGTGAAAGGAAGAAGGTTCTCTGCCTACACTTGGAGAGTGTAAACAGCCGTAGGGTTCTCTGCCCACACTAGGATAGTGTGAAAGGACGACGGTTCTCTGCCGCACCGGGTAGTGGTGAAAAGAGTGTTTTGTACAGGCTTCTCCGCCTTGCTGTGGGTGCTAAAGGAGAGTCACTTTGTGGTATTAGTGCAATACTCAGAGGGTGCCTCTGAGGAGTGGATGTAGGTCTGATTATAGACCGAACCACTATAAATCTGGTGTCATTTACTTTATAGCTTTTACGTTTCCGCACTTTAAATTTCAGTTTTAACAACTCTGTGGTTGAAAAACATTTTTCTACTAACTTTAAAAGAAAATTTTATTTCGGTTCAACTTTATTATTAAGAGGGTTTAAAATTTTAAAAACTACCAATTCACCCCCCTCTTGGTAGCCTTGGGACACTTACTTAGGCTTAACAACCTAATTACTGGACTCAACAAGTCTTCCCTTTTTTTTTTTTTGGAAGTTCTTTGCCACGGCCTATAAACCACTAGTAGTATTGGCTCGCCATGACCCAAGAAAAGAAATCAACATCATGGGACCCGTGAAGGTGACTAGAGGGTCCCGTGATGCGGTCGTATGGCAATAATAATATTTTTTTCCTAGTAGTCAGTTTCAGCATTAAGACCCCATTCTAGAAAGCTTTTTTGGATACAGAGTGAGAACTGATGTGCCATAGGAGCATCGTTTGAGCCTATGTTACTAAATATTACATTTTCAATCACCTACGATCCACCAGAATGAGGATGCGCCAAAATCACCTCTCCACCGGCATCTGCATAACTATAATTTGAGACCATATTACTACGGGTGAGACCATACCAGCACCAGTGCACCGTATCCCATCAGAAGTTTGTAGTTAAGCGTGCTTGTCCAAGAGTAGTACTAAGATGGGTGACCTTGTGGGAAGTTCTCCTGTTGCACCCCTTTTTTAACCAGCTTTCTATTTTTTTCGAAAGCTCTTTGCGATGGCCTATGAACCACTAGCAATGTTGGCTCACCGCAACCCAAGCATAGAAGTCCTTTTTGCAGAACCCGCAAAGGTAATTGACAGTTCCCATGATGCAACCGCATAAGAATAGCAATAACTTTATGCCCATGGGTCCATTTCAGTATTATGACCCCATTCCAGAATTATTTTTGGGAAATGGAGTGAACACCAATGTATAATAGGTGTATCGGCTGAGTAAGCATGACCGAATACTACATTTTTTTATCCCCTAAGGTTGACTGGAATGAGGGTTTGCCAAAATCACCTCTCCATTGACTTCTGCATAACCATAATTTGAGACCATATTACTACAGGTGCGACTGTTGTAGTCTATGACCCCTAGTCTGAGATTTTTATGATATCAAATATTATTAATTAAATTATCTTATAAATTCATTGAATATTTTGAATGTTATTATTGTCTATGAGTACAAACATTTCAGGGAGATCGCATACTGCTCAAGATAATAAAAGACTCGAGACTTGGTATAATAGGATGTGATGGAGTCTATAACTTTATATTTTTTATTTTTTATTTCTTCTTTATTTCTTGAGTTTGACCATAAAAAGTGCAAGCAAACTGAGTAACCATGCACACACATAGGGAGAGAGTTTCTTTTTAAATGAAAAAAAATTATTTTTTTTATAGGTCGGGTTGTACGATTTTAAATTATACTGCATGAAACACTGTTTCTCATTGACTATCTACTGCGAACTAATCATATTGTACGATCTCCATTGAAATATACGAATCATTTTCAATCCAAATTCCTAGCTGCCTGATTAATTTGAGCAAGTTTTTTAAATCGTTGAATTTTGAATTAATCGTATTGTATGATAACATCATATTATATGAATATTTGAATACTAGCTAAAATTAACCACCAAGATTAGTCAATTAAATCAAGAATTAATTAATAATTGGTGACCGTACTACCAGGTTCATACCATATGATGAACCAAGGATATTTTTGGTCATCCTAAAGATTGCACTGAATGATCCCTTAATTTTTGAAGTAATCATACTGGACGATGTATAAATCATACCAGATGACTTGAAAATTTTAACTGATCGTACTGTATTTATTGAATCATATCAAATGATGAATATAAATGAATTTTGGTCATCCGAGCATTCATCCTGTATGAATAAAAGAAGTTTAACACATCATACTAGATGATATTTTTATTATACTATACGATGCAGTTCAAAATAGTTGCCTGTTTGTACTCTTTCATACCAGGATGAAAGCTATTTTGAACTAATCGTATTGTATGAATATAAATGGCTAAATTAAAAATCTTAGGGTTTCTTGGAGCCTGATATTTAAGTAATGCTTTTGTCTTAAAAAAAGAGAGAGGAACGTGATAAATGAAAGGAACTCATGAGAGAGAGCTTCTTGAAGGGGTTTAGGGCTTGTGAGAGGAAGGAGAATGTGAGTTTATGAGGGAGAAGGAGTTTGAGGGGATCACACGGTTGCTCCAATATTGCTATATGCTTTCTCCTCCTATGGCCCAGATAAATCTTATGGGAGCTCTATAGGGGAGAGCCTTCAAGGTCAACGTCCTTAAAGGTCCTCTACTTCTCCAAGAGGGAGAAATATGAGAATGTTTGCTGCCATCACCGGGAGGGTGATATAGCATTTGGTACTCCTCCACATCGGGGAAGGTGAAAGTGAGTTTGTGTAATGGCTTCTTCACCTTTCTATGGGGGCAGAAGGAAAATTAGTTTTGAGTAGTGAAATTCTTGGAGTGGAGGACTCCGGGGAGTGGACATAGGTCAAGTGATCGAACCACTCTAAATAATTTGGTTTGCTTTTCCATTTATCGTTTTTTATTTTCTTTTTACATCTTACAATTGCTATAACTTCTTAGTGAGAATGTTATTTTAGAACTTTGTTATGAGATTTAAAATTTTATCATCATTGTTGCAATCTTGTTTTAATCTTTAGCTTTTGCTTTAAATTATTTGAGTTATTTTTTGAAAATTACAAAAAAAAAAGTTAGAACACTTGTTTAGGCTTTGTTCTTTATTTCAAAAAATATCAATTCACCCCCACTCTTGGCGCATCTCGTACTTTTAATTGTTATTAGAGCGGGGTTTCAAAAATAGTGTTTTAGAAAATCTTGGAAAAGTCAATCATGGCACATTTTGGTAACCATAATACTGCGGAGGGTTATTCTATAACTCGTCCACCCTTGTTTGATAACATACCGTTTGATTTTTGGAAAATTTGAATGTCTACATTTTTACACCTTTTAAACTTTTAAATGGCGTTAAAATTTAAATAGCATTTATTGAATGGAGCAATGAGGATAGGGATCTAGCGCAATTAAATGCAAAGTGCTTGAATTATTTCTTTTGTGCATTAAAATAAGAAGACTATATGAAAGTGTCCACCTGTGCTACTGGTATGGAGATCTGGGATAGACTGTGTATCATGTATGAAGAAACTAGTGAGGTTAAACAGTCTAAATTAAATATCTTATTGTATTATAACAAATTCTTCCACATGAAACCTAGTGAAACTATATCTGACATGTACACTAGGTTCACCCAGATAGTGACATCCTTGCATGCACTAGGTACAGAGATTTCTAATTCTAAAAAATTCAATAAAATTTTGAGATGATTACCTAGTTCTTATTATGCAAAAATCAATATAATTACTGAGTCCAAAAATTTAAACATTAATTTAATTAACAATTTGTTTGGGTCACTCATTACTTACAAGCAACGAGTGAGTCAAAGGAAAAAAGATACATGAGAAAAGCACAAGGAGCGGATAGTGGCTCTAAAAGCAAACAACTCAGAAAGTAAAAGTTTTGTAGTGGAGGAAGATGATGATATAGCCTTAATGACCAGTTAATTTAAGAATTTTTTGAAAATTAAACAAATGCGTCATCTAAACAACTAGAACAAAGGTAAAAGCTCAAAGAATAATAAAGTTTCATCTAACACAATTTTCTTTGAGTGTAGAAAATTAACTAGGTCACCTCTGAGCTGATTGCTCCAATGTAAATATCCATCTAACTAAGGAGAAGGGTGAGGAGAAGCTAAATATAAGAAAGGGAAGCTGAAGACACATAAGGCATTTTGGGTTGACTCTATGTTAGAATCATCAAAAGAAGAAGCAGAGGAGGAGGTAATAATTTTTTGTCTAATGGATAATAATAATTTTGATCACTCATATCAAGATAAGGTATGTTAACTTTCATATGAAGATTTATTGATTATTTCTAAAAAAATACATAATTTGTATAGAAAGTTAAATAAAATGCATGCTAATCTTAATGTTGAATTTAGTTCTTTAGAAATTGAGCATACTAATTTAGTTAAAAAACATTTTGATTTAGATAGAGATCACATGTCCCTGCTTGATGAGTTTGATGCATTAAATAATAAGCATATTTAATTATCCGATGCTCATGATTTCTAGAAAACATTGCATATTGAATTAGAAAAATAGTTTAAGAAATTAGATGAACTTGTATGGGAAATGGATAACAATAAATATCAGCTAAAAGTGGAAGTAGCAACTTATGAATATGAACATAAAGCATTGAAAGCAAAACTAATAGCATTTGAAAACGATAAACCATTATCCCCATTATCCCAAATGAGCAACCCCCCGATATTACATGCATCATACAATTTTAAGAAAAGGCATCACCACCCATAAAGGTTAGTGAACCCATTTCCTAGTGTTTGGTGCTTCTCTTGTGGCATGCTAGGTCACATAACCAACACTTACATGATTCACCGAAGGACACACCTAGTGTAGAAACCTAAATTACATTCATCACGGTAGCATGAATACATCTCATTCATACAAGCATAAGGAGGAACCCAAACTGACTTGGGTTGCCAAATCTAACCTTTGAATGTCATTGTAGTGGTGCTCTCATGAAAGACCTAATGAGAGAATGTGGTATCTGAATAGTGGCTGCTCGAGACATGAAGAAGTTTTTTACACTGGAGACCAAGCCTGAAGGCAGTGACTTTAGGAGATAACACCACCAAAAAAGTGGTGGGCTCATCTATTATTAGAAACTCTAAGAGATTTTTAATTGGTAATGTTTTATTAGTTGATGGTTTAAAGTATAATTTGTTAAGCATTAGTCAATTATGTGAAAAAGGATTTGACATAAAATTTCTCTCCGATAAAATGCTTGGTTAGTTTAAATGATAAACTTGTATTAGAAGGAAAATGAATAAATAAGATTTAAATGTTAGATCTCAACTGTATTGAAAATTCAAATTCACTGTGTTTAAAAATAATAATGGATGATTCTTGGTTATGGCATAGAGAATATGCCAAGCTAGCATGAAAACATTTAGGAATATAACTTAAAAAAACCTAATTAGAGGCGTACCTAAGTTAGACTTCACCAAAGACCATCTATGTGATGCCTACAAACTAAAAAAAATAAGTAAAATCATCATTTCATTCAATCAAGGATGTGAATACATCTAGGCCACTAGAAATCCTCCATATGGACCTATTTGGTCCCGTTAGCACAACTAGCCTAGGTGGGAAAAAATATGGCTTTGTGATTATAGACGACTTCTCTAAATTTACTTGGGTAAGATTCCTAGCACAAAAGAATGAGTCACTTAAGGAAATTAGAACTTTTTCCACTTGGATTCAATGGAAATTAGGATGCAAAATCTCAATAATCCATAATGATCATGGTGGAGAGTTTCAAAAATAAAGATTTGAATCCTTTTGATCAAGAGATATGAATAGAGCATAACTTCTCTACCCTAGAACCCCTCAGCAAAATGGGATAGCCGAGAGAAAGAATAGAACTTTGGTAAAAATTGCTAGGACAAAGTTAGTTTTTTTTTTAAGAAAAAGCATAAAAGCTTTGATTAAAAACAAAATGATTACATCCTAATGGCATTCGATTCCTCCTTTAACACTTTAGTAAAAATGGGAGGAATCTTATTCAACACTAAATCATCCCAAATGAATGAACTAAAAATTGCATAGTTATCACATAGGTCCGCTAACACTAATGATACCACTACATAACTCACTACATTGGTTGCTTTCACACAAGTGCTAGATCGGTTGGCATCATGAACTAGTTCATTCCTAGCTCTCCATAATAAATATACCAAGTTACAAAAGAGACCAATCAACCATAGATTTTTGCTGTGAAGCCATATGCAACAAGTTTCAAAAGAATTGAAACTAGGAATTTGAACACCCTATTTGCTTAAGAGTTGAATAACTTCTCTTAATTTCCAGCATTTAGTGACTAAATGCTCAATGTCTTCAGCCTCCTCACACCCCCATGGGCAGCTCTCCATGCTTTGTAATCTTCTATGGCATAGGAAGTTATTCGTAGGAATAGCCCTGTGAAGAAGTCTCCACCAGAAGTTCTCTACTTTAGAACTTAGATTAATTTTTTTCAACCAATCCTATTCATATGAGTCTGAAGGTTGATCTCTCGAATGCACAGTAGCCATTGCAGCAATTGATTTACCTGGAATCATATGAATTAGTTCCAGCTTATCTTCTTCCTCTTCATACGAAATACAAATGCCAGTAATTAATTTTACAAGTTCTGGACCACAGAATTCCTCTAACTTCATTACATTCCAGTTCCCATTGCTGATCCAGCTATCCACCGTGCATTCACAGCACTCCATTGCTTTCACAAATGTTGGCCATTTGTCAAAACTTTTATCCAATAACCAATTATCTTTAAAGACATTCACAGATTTCCCATTTGCAATTTTCCATTTGACAATTGGTTTTAGGAACTTCTCTCCACTTCTTATAAGCTTCCAAGCTACAGAACCTGAATTACCCAAAGAGTTGCTATCCATACATGTGCCATATTTAGGGAATAGTATCTTATGCATGAATGCATCTTTATCTTGAAAATATTTCCAAGCCAATTTTGCTCTCAATGGCCCATCTTTCTTTCAACAGGGAACTAACCCTCGTCCCCCTTGATTCTTCGATTTACAAAGTGAATCCCATCTTGCATAGTGAATCCCATTCCTTCCAACACTCTTGCTCCATATAAAGCTCCTGCATAACTTATCAATTTCATTCAAAATACTTCTGGGGACCAAAGAAAGGGATGAATGGAATGTGGGAAATGATAGCAACACTAATTTGACCAAAGTTAATCTTTCGGCCAAAGAGATAAATTTCCCTCCCCATAAACATGCTCAAAACTTTATCCAATAGAAATTGGAAATCAGCTTTGATAAGTCTTCTCAAGGCCATTTTAATGCGTAGGTATGAAAATTCTTTTTTTCCCTTTAAGTCCATGACTTTAGCAACCCTTCTCCTCCTTCTTTTCTTGACAGATTTTCCAAAAAGAACTCCTAATTTGTTTGAATTCACACTTTGGCCCGTCCATCTACAAAAGTCCATGATTATGCTTTTGACCTCCTTAACCATTTTCATGCTAGCTTTCGAGAAAATGATGATATCATCGGCATAAAGTAAATGGGAAATCAAAGGCCCATTAGTAGAAATTTGAGTGCCAATCAAATCCTTCTTTTGATAGAATGCATTGGATAGTAATTGAGCACATAAAATAAACAAGAATGGAGACAACAGACACCCTTGACAAAATCCACTCTTGCTTTAATCCAATTTGATAAGTTCCCATTGATAGATAATGAAAAATATGGGTTATAAACACAATCCATGATTAGATTAGAAAAATTGGTTTGAAAGTCAAAATACTCCAAAGCTTCGCTTAAAGTAGGCCAACTCATGGAATCATAGGCTTGCTCCATGTCTATTTTAAAAGAGACTAATCCTTTGGAAGATTTAGGGTACCTAAACTTGTGGAAGACTTCATGGGCTACCAATACATTATCCGATAGTGATCTACCTTTCAAGAATGCCACTTCCTCTACCAAAACCAGTTTATAAACAACAAGCAATAGTCTATTCAAGATCATCTTTGCAGCTATCTTATAAACTGAATTACATAAGCTGATCAGACTAAAGTTAGAAGGAGATAAAGGGTTTTTTACCTTAGGAATCAGTACTATAATAATTTCTTTCCACTCCTTGCACATCATTCCTATTTTGAAGAAGTGATCCACTGCATTCCATAGATCTACCTTGAGTATTTTCCAGTATGTCTTGAGGAAGCAATAAGAAATCCCATCTTTGCCCGGAGCAATGTTTGGACCCAGCTCTTGGATCATCTTTTCCATGTTTTCAATCGCAAACTCTCTATTAAGTACCAAAGAGTCTTCTACGCTTAATGTCTTCCACAGTCTAGGCCATCCCACTGAGGAACAATCCCTTTCTTTCCACTTTTCCTTGAAATAGTTGTTGAGAGCATTTTCTACCTGAATATGCTCTTCCACGATCAATCCATTGACATCCTTAATTTTATGAATAAAATTCATATTCCTCCTCGCACTGGCATAAGCGTGAAAAAATCTAGTATTTGAGTCCCCTTCCTTCAGCCATTTCACTTTGTCTCACTTCCTCCACCATGTACAAAGATGAGCTAAGGTAGAATTCAGATTAACTATTTTTACATTGAGTAGCCAATCTTCCTCTTCATTCAAAAACCCGATTTTAGCTTCCTTAGTATGCAATTCCAGAATTTGTTTCTTTAGCTCCTATTTTAACTGATTTAGCTCCTTATACTTGGCTTTACTCCAATAAAACAATGCTTTTATTGCTATATTCATCTTTTGATTCAAAATATGAGGAAGATTGCCACAAACTTTTCTCCCCCATGCCTTCTTAATAAAGGTCAAAGAGGCTGGATATGAAGCCCACACCTCTTCAAACTTTATATACGTCTTACTTGTCTTCTTGAACTCCAATAAATTCAGCAATATTGGACTGTGATCCGATGCGATCCTTGCCACATGCCTCACAACCATCCGTTGTAACAAGTTCATAGCCGCAGAGTTGAGAAGGCACCTATCCAGCTTCTCTAGTATCCTTTCAGCTCCCTTTTTGTTATTACACCATGTGAACTCAGGACCGATACTCTCCACTTCATGTAAATCATTACAAGTAATAAAGGACTTCATCTCCTTAGGACCAAGAGAATAAACAAACTCCCTTCCTCCCTTCTTCTCCTCCCTTGATAGCAAACAATTAAAATCACCACCCATTATCATAGGGACTTCCTTAGACATATGATACTCCAACCTTTCCCAAAGAGACCTTCTACTACAAGTGTCCCTACTTCCATGTACTATTGTGATCTTCCACTTCCCTTTGTTGAGCACCTCCAACTCCCCAACCACAAATTGTGAAGAAGATTCCAGTACTTTGAATGAAGCCATATTTTTCTTCCATAACACCATGATTCCTCCGGATAAACCTTCTGCTGGGACATGAAAAAAGTCCCATTCCATTCCTATCAATAGATTTACATCTCTTCCCTCTATTGAAGCCAGCTTTGTTTCAAGTAACCCAAGAAATAAAACTCCATACTCCTTAGTAAACTCTTTTAAATATAGGGAAGCTTTTCTTTTCTTTTTTTTTTTCTTTTTTTGCTCCCCTACAATTCCAGAAACCTATGGATAATTTCATTGATTAGTAGGGGAAGATTTCCCTAGATTCTCCTTCGGATCACCTTCCCCCCTCCTATTCCTTGAGACCAATTTAATTGGCCCCAAACCTTTAAGTTGCTTCAAACCTTTCTTCCTTACAATGGTTGAACTATCCCCTGGATTGTTCAACAAAGCTATAGTCTCACTATTGTTGCAAATCTATTTTTTCATGACTTGTGTTTTGATGATTGACAAACACTATTTCTCTTGGACTACTTGTTGCTTCTAACTTTTCAGGAATCAAAGATCGGACGATCAAGAGGAAGCCAGTTCAAGTTTGCGTAGGTTTAGGGTAGAGTCAGTCTGTACTTTTATTTTTCACCTTTTGAGTCTACTTGTAATGGTCAAAGAGACTGATGCTAAGTAACCCTACACACACACACTTGAGAGGCTTAGAATTTCTGTTTTTGCCCACATCGGCTCGGCCGATATTTATATCGTCCTGGATGATCAGCTTAAAACAGAAAGTCTAATCAGGATTCTTAATTAAGGCAGCCGACATTAACATTTCGGCCAGGACGATACGTGTATCGACCAGGACGATAAGCTCAAAATAGAAAGAAGTTGCTGCCATAATCAATTAAGGCAGCCGACATTAACATATCGGCCTGGACGAAATTACCAAATTATGCCTTAATTGATTAGGAAATCAAGGGAGTAATTAAGGATGATTGATACGATCACATCGTCCTGGACGATCGCATGATCATCCAGGACGATCTATTCAAAATCCTTAAGTTACTTCAGGACGATAAATATCGGCCAACTCAAAAACAGGGCGATGCTCAGGACGATTTGCCTTTGATTTGAACTGATTGGCCTGGATGATCAAGCCATATTTCAATCGTCCAGCACCCAAAACAGGGCGATGCCCAGGCCGATCTTCTGTGATTTGTACTGATCGGCCAGGCCGATGTCCATATCGGCCTGGACGATATTGTCGGCAACTTGTAATTAATGAGCTCCTTAGAAGCTCTTCTATTTAAAGAGCTCTTGTTCAATGTTTTTTGATGACTTTTTTGCTGCTGCCTTGACCTGAGAAGACCTTGAGGAGAGAAAGAGAGAGGATCTTGTGAGGGGGAGCTTGTGAGGGGATTCACAAGGGTTGCTTCAAGGATCGCTCTGCTTATCTTTCGTCTGGAGTTTCTCGTCCATGGAAGGGTCGGTAGAGGTAAGGAGTTTGCTTTTGGTTGTGGTTCTCTGCCAGCTTCAGGAGGAAGCAAAAGGAGGTAGGTTCTCTGCCTTGCCGGGGTGGCAAAAAGGAGGTTCTTGTGAGGGCTTCTCCACCTAGCCGTGGGGGCTAAAGGAGAGTCACGTTTTGTAGTGCAATACTTGGAGGGTGCCTCCAAGGAGTGGACGTAGGTCGAGCCGACCGAACCACTATAAAGCTCTATGTTCTTTTTCTTGCTTCCGCACTTTTTAAATTCTGCATTTTTTTTATGTGGTATGATTTGGTTTATGCAATTTTCTTTCTTTGAGAAAAGATTTTTTAAAATACCAATTCACCCCCCTCTTGGTTAGCTTGGGACTAAGTTCATAGGGCTTAACATCCCGAACGAACTTTTAAGTGGTATCAGAGCGGGATTCGAAAATTAAAGTTTGAAAACTTTTTGAATTTGATCCATGGCTAACATTGGGAATCATAACACTACGGAAGGGTATTCCATTACCCGACCTCCCCTGTTCGATAACCTACCTTTTGACTTTTGGAAAACTCGCATGTCAACGTTTTTACAATCTACTGATTATCGCATGTGGATGCTTATTCAAGAGGGTTATTCTCCACCTTCTCGTGAAATTAATGGTGTTAAAACTGAAGTTGCTTTTACTGAATGGACTTTTGATGAACGAGATTTAGCTCAATTAAATACAAAGTGTTTGAACTGTTTTTTCTGTGCTTTGAAATCTGAGGATTACATACGTGTTTCAACTTGCAAAACTAGTAAAGAGATTTGGGATAAATTATGCATCACCTATGAAGGGACTAATGAAGTTAAGCAATCTCGTTTGAACTTTCTCTCGCATGACTACGAACTTTTTCATATGAAACCTCATGAATCGATTTCTGACATGTACATTTTCATTTGTAGAACTTGCATTTGGAATTTGCTTTTCTGATGCAGCTAATCCTTCATTGGATAATTTTAACTGAATAGCATCAGGCTTATTATCTTCTACAGCCTCAGCATAGCTACTCTTCACATGCCCAATTTTGCCACATCTAAAACAAAATTTTGAAATCCTCTCGTACTCAAATTTTTGATAGAATTTACCAGAAGCTCCTTCCACCCATACTCCTATAGGCAACTTGTTCTCAAGCTTGATCTTGACTCAAATCCTGGCAAACTCCCTTCTCCCCCATTGAAACATGTTTTCACCAACCATTGAAGCGGTTCTACAGACATTCACTTCATCCCAACATTGTAAGGGGAGGTTTGGAATCCTAATCCACACAGGAGCCGTTAAACCTTTAAAAGAAGTAGGCTGAAATGCTGGAGACCACTTGTCTAGACCAATGAAATGCACGTTCACATACCAAGGCCCACTAGAGAGAACTGACTCAAGCGCCTTTGGGTCTTCAAAAGCATATAAGACCCATCCTCCTCCAAACAGAGTAATGTGAAACTTGCCAAATTGAGTCCATTATCTCATTAGCTCCATCCCTATTACATGGTAAGGCACAAATTCTCCGAAAACCTTCACTATTAGTGATTTCTTCAATCTGTTAGAATTTTCTAACTCCTCCTCTTTGTTAAGCATAACAACACCATCTTCATTTGAGCAGTCTCCATAATCAAATAAATCACTTTGAAAATTAGATTTCTTATTCCATGCATTGGTGGTCACCTTACTAGATTGAATAGGACCTTCTACTATCAGATCCTTACTGCAGTTGCATAATTTTGCTTAAATGCATTCCTGGACCTTACCTGATTCACTATCAAACTATTATACTTCTTCTGAATTCCCTATTATTGGGATCTTTTCAACATTTACATTTACAAAAATAGGGGAAGAACTACCATCACCAGAAGCAGCCGACGTCAATGCCTTTTCCAATATTATATCAGATTTAGATACGATAACATCAAAATCGCCAGTAGAAGAACAATGACAATTTTTCATTCCTTTTTGTAAAACAGACAAATTGATAGCTTCATCCGAGACTTCATTGAGCACCTTTTTACCTTTTCCTGTATACTCTGATAAATTCTTCTGCTGAATATATCCTCCTTCATTTATTACCAAGGCTTCAGCCTTTTTGAACCTTGGTTTAGACTCAGGATCAAACACCAACCTTGCATCACCAAAAATAGGGGGAGACGACCCATTACTTAGACGAGGAAGAATCTGAACAGAGTTGGATGATATCCGACAACCATCAGTGGTGTCGGAGGGTGGAGGCCGACGGCCCTCCACCGTCATTGGTGGGAAGTAAAAATTGCGGGAGATGAAAATTCAAAAATTGAAAGTTTTTCTCTCTCTAAAAAATCTGGGACTCTCTCTAGAAAATCCTAAGTTTTTTAAGAACTAGGGCAATGTTAGCTGAGTATACTCTTCCTAGATATTTTTTGGCAGAAGCAGTAAACACTGCGTGTTATATCTTAAATAGGGTAAACATTAGATCGAAGTTGAATAAAACAACCTATGAATTCCTTAAGGGTCGGATACCAAACCTTTTAAACTTGCATGTCTTTGGTTGTAAATGTTTTATCTTAATCAATAAAAAATCTCCATTAGGAAAATTTGATTCCAAGGCTGATGATGGTGTCTTCTTAGGTTATTCATCTATAGGTAAGGCATATAAAATCTTCAATACGAGAACCCTAATAGTAGAAGAGTTCACCCATATAGTATTTGATGAATCGGATAAGTCCTCTGAACCTAAATTTGAAGAAGATGAGGTAGAGGCTATTCAGGGAGTAGAAACTATGACCATAGGAGAAAAGGGAGAACCTCGGGATGAATTGCCTAGAGATTGGAGATATTCTTCTAGTCATCCTAAAGAATTTATCATAGGAGACCCATTGGAAGGTGTGAGAACTAGGCATGGACTTAGGAAGGAGTTTAGTCCTTCTGTGTATATCTCTATAATAAAACCCACGAGTATAGATCAAGCCTTAGGAGATGAATTTTGAATCATAGTAATATAAGAAGAATGTAACCATTTTACTAGGAATGATGTATGAGAATTAGTCAAGAGACCTAAAGAGCAGCATGTAGTGGGAACAAAGTGGGTCTTTAAAAATAAGGTGAATGACTCAAGAACCATAGTAATAAATAAGGCCAGACTAGTAGTTAAGGGGTATAACCAGATTGAGGGCATAGACTTTAAAGAAACCTTTGCCCCAGTAGCTAGACTAGAAGTCATAAGGGTGATATTAGCCTTTTCTTATTTCAAGGGTTTTAAATTATATCAAATGTATGTTAAGAGTGCTTTTTTAAATGGGGTAATCAAAGAGGATGTTTATATTGAGCAACCCCCATATTTGAAAACTCACAATTTCCAAATCATGTATTCAAGTTAAAAAAGGCACTATATGGGTTAAAGTGAATACCTAGAGCCTAATATGAAAGATTTAACTCATTCTTACTAGTTAGAGAATTTGTCAAAGGTAGTATAGACACCACCCTCTTTTTACAAAGGGTAAATGATGAAATTCACATTATTCAAATTTGTGTATATGGCATTCTATTTGGATCTTTAGATAAAATCTTGCATGATGAATTCTAAATAATAATGAGTAATGAGTTTGAAATAAGTATGGTGGGAGAGCTAAATTATTTTTTTGGGTTTAGTGTAAAATAAATGAAAGATGGAATATTCCTTAGCCAGACTTAATACATCAAGGATATTATAAAAAAATATAAAATGGGTAGTGCTAAGGCCATGAACACTCCCATGAGTTATACTATTCAACTACACAAAGACATGAATGGAAAATGAGTAGATCAGAAAAAAATAGAGGAATAATTAGATCTCTCATCTATTTAACTACTAGTAGACTGGACATAATATTTAGTGTGTGCATCTATGCCCGATTCCAAGCTGATCTTAAAGGGTCTCACTTAACTGCGGCCAAGAGAATCCGTAGATATCTACTAAGAATCCCAAACTTAGGAATATGGTATCCTAGGCACAGCACCTCCTTGAAATCTTAGGGTCCTCAGAATTTGGTTTTGTAGGATGTAGGGTAGAGAAGAAATTCACCTCTAGCACCTATCAATTCATAGGATAATCCTTAACTTCCTTGTTTAATAGGAAGCAAAATTCACTAGACCTTTTCATGGCCGAGGCAGAATATATAATAGTAGGAAGTTATATTACACAAGTGCTATAGTTGAAATAATAACTTCAAGATCTTGGATTACCCTTAGGAACCATCCCAATCAAGCATGACAACACTACTGCAATTTGTATATCCAAAAATTCAAACAAAACATATAGAAATTAGACATCACTTTATAAGAGATCATGTAGCCAAAGGAGACATAGAGTTGCACCATATAGCTATAGAATATCAATTGGCAGATATATTCATAAAACCACTAACCTATGACAGCTTTAGCACCTTGAGGACAAAACAAGGTGTCATAGACATTCATGTGTGATCTAAAATAAAAAAAAATTGCAAAAAAAAAAAGGTCTAAGGTTTCCTAATCGACACACACTCACCTCACAAAACCCTAAAAATGACCAATTTTTTGTTCCCATTATACTGTACGATTCACCTTCGTATTGTACGATATATACAAAATATACAGATCACAGCCCTCGACTCAACCAATGTTCCTAATTCAATTTCTTATATGGCTATTATACTGTATGATACTCTTTGTACTATACAATACATGTAGCCATACATTCAAATTGTTTGGTATGATATAATTACACTTCATACTATATGATATCACTCTTTTGTACTGTACAATCCACATGTACAAAAGGATTGGGATGAATTAAACTTGATCGGTATGATATTATTGCTATTTGTACTGTACGAACACCCATTCATACTGTACGAACCTTTTCGTCAAAGGTCGTACTAATTACTCCTTAGGATGAATGTAATTCTTCCGTATCATAGTGTATAATACCGATCGTACTGTACAATTTGACCACCATTTTCCAACTGATTGTCCAAATGAAATAATTGCTTAATCGTATTGTATAATACTTGATTGTACTTTACGAACACTTAAAAATTCTATAAATGAGGGGGAAACAAGCTCATTTCACTCAACCTCTCCTCACACCACTTTTCTTTACTTGATTCTACTCAATGGTGAGCTCAAGCAAACAAGGCTTAATTATCCCGGGAAGCTCCTCTTCCTCTCATCGCCATGACGATCATTTTTTGTCTGCTAAGGATGAGGATGTGTACCCTAAATTCAAAGCATGCAAGATCACTCCCTATCACATGCTAAATGAAGCTGCCCTTAACTTTGAGGTGATGAGCCTCTTTGATGTTGCGAATCTGATTTCAGGAATATATTTTTGATGATAGCAAACATTTCTATTTTTCTTTGACTGCCTTGCTTACAAACATTTCAGGTCCACAAGAACAATTTACAAATTGAACCAGCTCAAGATTGGGTAGATTAGAATTGAGTTAGCTTGTAATATACGACAAGTGTCTTTTACCTTTTCTTGAGTCCTTTGTAACAATGTGGGTCTTGATGCTAAGTAACCTTACACGCACACACTTTAGGGAAAATTTCTGACTTTTTTAGAGTTTTCTATTTTTGATCACCTTATCCAGGACGATCCAAAAATTATCCTGGATGATCAATTAAAGATAGAAACCCTAATTATGGCATCTTGGTTAAAGCAGCTGCAATTAAGTGAATCGTCCTTGACGATATTAACATCATCAGGGGCGATAGGCTCAAATAAAAAAGAAACATCCGCCATAACCTATTTAGGCATGTGTTATTTTTGGACATCATCCAGGACATCGTCCTGGACGATGCAGTATAATTATGCCTAAATTAATTTAGTAATTAAAGAAAGCAATTAAGGTTTTATTGCTCAATCATATCATCCTGGAAGATCGTAGGATTGACTGGGACGATCAGTTAGCAAACCTTAGTTATTCTTGGATGATTCATAATAAGCTTGGCTCCATCCAGGGCGATGTTTTAGACGATATGTGACATTTTGTATTAATCTGTACGGATGATCTTGAGATCTTCCTAGATAATTAAGTTACTTTTTCATCATCCAGACATCCATTCAGGGTGATGGTCTGGATTATATTCATCAAATTGAACTAATCATACAGGATGATTACTGGATGATCTGAATAAAGGAACCTTCTAATCATCCAGACTCTCTCAAATCATCCTGGCTGATTAAGCTAAATTTGAACTGATCATATGGGATGATCGATCGATTGTCCTGGATGATATTTGACTATTAGTTGCAAATTAGGGCAATTTTGGATCCCTTGTTAAAAAAATCTCTTGTTTTCTAAAGAGGAGATCTTTTGCTGTTGTCCTGATCTGAGAAAGCTAAGAGGAGAGGGAGAGCAAGGGAGAGAGAGAGAGGATCTTGTGACGGGGAGTTTGTGAGGGTTTCATAAAGGTTGCTCCAAGCAAGGATTCAAGCCATCTTCTTCGGTCGTCATCTATGGTTCCTTTGAGGTTCGAGAGAGGTCTACTTCAATAACTGATTAAGGTTCTCTGCCTACTTCTGGAGGAAGCAAAAAGAGTTGGATTCTCTACCTACTTCTGGAGGAAGCAAAAGGAGTTGGATTCTCTGCCTGCTTCAGAAGGAAGTAAAAGGAGTTGGGTTATTTACCTCATCAAGATCGATAGAAAGGAGTTTTTATATGGGCTTCTCCACCTTGCTTTTGGGTCAAAAGGAGAGACACTGAGTTTAGTGCAATACCTTTAGGAGAGGCTCCGAGGAGTGGACGTAAGTGAAGTTGACCGAACCACTATAAAATATGGTGTGTTCTTTCTTATTATTCTATCGTATTTAATTTTCGCACGTCATTTCTCTTGTGGTGAATCTTGGTTTGGTTCTTTTTGTGTTTTTTGCTTGGAGATAATTTTAAATAACAATTCACCCCCCCCCCCCCCCCCTCCTCCTTGGTTAGCCTCGGGATTAGTTCATAAAGGCTTAACATCCCTAACAAACTTTCATTTGCTTCCACTACCTTCTAGGTCCTTCTCAACCTGGCTTTTCCATTCAATTATAAGCTCCTTTACGAGTTCCTTGCCAATGTAAGGATAAATATAGACAACTTGACCCTCACTTCCTATATCTATCATCAAAATAGAGAAATCACCAAAGTAGACCTCGCTCAATATATCGGGCTTTCTAATGAAGAATCTCGATCCCACTCTTTCATAACAAATGAATTTGACTAGATTTCTATCAATTTAGTTCTTAGAAATATTTCTTTGAACCAACACTAATCTCTTGTCCATTCCTTAACCAAAATGCCCTCATCATCCAACATATTCTTAGGACTATAATACCCAAAGCTGGAGATAGGATACGCATGACCCCAATCTTATCTGTTATTACCTATCTAATCTATCCAATATTAGATTTGATGAAGCCAGTTTAATTATTGACTATGTTTGGAACATGACCCAAATTCTCTTACTTAACACCCGCAAAAAACTTAATTTGGCCCTCGGCCATCTCATAGGATACATTCTTGACCACATATACTAGTTAACCTATCCTAGAGAACCACACAATGTCCCTATTTTTTAAACAGATGCATCTTTTGTAACTTGTTTCATTAAGGCCAAGCACATGATGAGCCAAATTTTGATGAAAAAGGAGAGTATGCTCTAGCAGGAGAGCCTACTCCACTAAAAAGAACTGCTCCACAAAGACCTACACCTGCTTATTCTCATGATGACATCATTCAATGACTTGACCAACTTGAAACCCGATTGTATGAACATAAATGACTAAATTGAAAATCTTAGTGTTTCTTGGAGCCTAATATTTAAGTAGTTCTTTTTTTCTTTTAAAAAAAAGAGAGAGGAACGTGACAAAGGAAGAGAACTCTTGAGAGGGAGCTTCTTGAAATGATTTAGGGCTACTGAGAGGAAGGAGAAGGTGAGTTTATGAGGGAAAAGGAGTGTGAGGGGATCACACGGTTGCTCCAAGCTTGCTGCATGCTTACTCCTCCTGTGGCCTAGGTAAATCTTGTGGGAGCTCTCTAGGGGGAGAGCCTTCAAGGTAAATGTCCTTAAAAGTTCTGGGAGAAAAATGAGAAGGTCTGCTGCCATCATCGGGAGGGCGACATATCATTTGGTACTCGGCCACATCAAGGAAGGTGAAAGTTAGTTTGTGTAAAGGCTTCTACATCTTGCTGTTGCGGCAGAAGGAGAATTACTTTTGAGCAGTGAAATTTTTGAAATAGAGGAGTCTAGGGAGTAGACATAGGTCAAGTAACCGAACCACTATAAATCTTTTCACGTGCTTTTTCCATTTACTACTTTTTTATTTTCTTTTTGCATCTTACAATTGCTATAATTTCTTGGTGAGAATATTATTTTAAAATTTTGTTGTGTGAGTTAAAATTTTATCACCACCATTGCAATCCTATTTTAATCACTGGCTTACACTTTAAATTAGTTACGTATTTTTTTAAAATTACAACAAAAATGTAGAACTCCATTTTAGGCTTTATTCTTTTTTTAAAAAATATCAATTCACCCACCTTCTTCATGCATCTCATACTTTTAGTGGCCATACTAACATCAGTGCTGGAGTGGGTGGGATTTTCAGAGATCACAAAGGAAGGTTTATCCTTGCTGTTGGAGAAAAGAAGACTCATTGGGATATAACCAAACTAGAGATGGATGTTGTTTTCTCGGTCAAGGACTACATTAGAAGTTGGATGCTAGAATACAAAGGCTTGATTGTTGAGAGTGATAATCTCAATGTCATTAGATTCATTCAAGATTCTTTCAAGATGAAAAAGCAAATTGTGGATAATCGGCCATTGGAGGAGATGCACTTCTTTAATGACTTTCATAAAGTGGTTTTTAGTCATGTTCATAGAAATTGTAATAAGGTGGCTAATATTTGTGCTACCATGGCTAGTAATAGGAGTTTTTTCTTTGATAGCTCTTCTTTTAATAGCATCCCTTCCTTGCTTTTATTTGCTATCAAGGAAGAATGTGATGCTATTCATTCCTTTCAATTGTATTTAGCTTTGCTTTTGCCTATTAATGCAATGTTTGTAATTCATCAAAAAAAAATACTAACATCAGTGCACCAGATTCCATCAGAACTCCATAGTTAAGCGTGCTTGATCGAGAGTAGTATTAGGATCGGTGACCTCCTTAGAAGGCCTCCTATTGCACCCTTTTTTTTAAGCTGCCTTCTCTTCTTTTTTTTTGAAGCTCTTCACAATGGCCTACGAACCACTAGCAATATTGGCTCGGCACGACACAAGTGAAGAAATCCGTATTGTGGGACTCGCAAAGGAGACTGATGGGTCTAGAAATGGGTCGTACGAGAATAGCAATAACTTTAAGCTCAGAACTTTGTTTTAGCAAGATGATCCCTTTTTGGAAAGCTTTTTCATAGATGGAGAGAGCGCTGATGTGCCATAGGCACATTGGCCGGGCATGCATAGTAAAATATTACATTTTTGATCCATTACGGTCCACTAAAATGAGGATGTACTAATATCACCTCTCCATAAGAGTCTATATAATAAAAAATTGAGACCATATCACTACGGGTGCGACCATACCAGTACTAGTGCCTCAGATCCCATTTGAATTCTGCAGTTAAGCATGCAAAGGCGAGGGTAGTACTAGGATGGGTGACCTCCTGGATGTCCTCATGTTGAACATTTTTTTTTCACCAGCCATTTCATTTTATCCATAGCTAATCGCCATGGCCTACTAACGACTATCACTATTAGCTCACCTCGCCTCGAGCAAAGAAATCCACATCATGGGACACGCAAAGGCGATCAGCAGGTTCAATGATGTAATCATACAGGAATAGAAGTAACTATCCACCCAAGAGTTTATTTCAATAATTTGACCCAATTTTTTGGAGACTAAGTGAGCGTCGATGTGCCATAGTCACATCGGCAAAGCATGCGCGACCAAATACTGAATTTTTGATCCTCTACAGTCCACGGTAATGAGGATGCACCAAAATTACCTCTCCATCGGTGTTTGCATAACTATAGTTTGAGACCATATTACTACGAGTGCAACCATACCATGAACTGTGCACTGAAATCCAGCAGAACTCTGCAGTTTAGCATAATTGGCCGAGAGTAGTACTAGGATGGTTGACCTCCTGGGAAGGCTTCATAGTGCACACCTTTTTTTTAACCAGCCATCTCTTTTTTTTTTCAAAAGCTCTTTGCCACGGCCTACAAACCACTAGCTGTGTTAGCTCGTCGCAACCCGATCGAAGAAATCTATATCATGGGACCTGTTAAGTAAGCCGGTGAGTCCAGTGATGCAGCCGCACAGGAATAGCAATAATTTAAGCCCAATACTCTATTTTAGCATTATGACCCCTTTTCGGAAAGCTTTTTCTGAGGTGGAGAGAGCACTGATGTGCCACAGGTGAATCGGTTAGGCATTCATAGCCGAATAACACATATTCGATCCCCAACGGTTCACTCAAATGAGGATGCGCCAATATCACCTCTCCATAAGAGTCCACATAACTATAAATTAAGACCAAATCATTATGGGAGCATACTAGCACCAGTGCCTCGCATCCCATCTGAACTCTGTAGTTAAGCGTGTTTGGGCAAGCGTAGTACTAGGATGGGTGACCTCTCAGAAGTCCTCATGTTGCACCCATATTTGTTAACCAACCATCTCATTTTTTCTGTAGCTCTTCGCCGCATCCTACGAACAACTATCACTGTTGGCTTACCATGCCTCGAGTGAAGAAATTTGCTTGGTGGGACTTGTGAAGGAGACTGGCAGGTCCCATGATGCGACTACATTAGAATAGAAATAACTTTCCACCTAGGACTTTGTTTCAATATTTTGACCACATTCTAGAAAGCTTTTTTGGAGACGGAGAGAGCACTGATGTAGCACAGGCACATCAACCGAGCATGCATAGCTGAAGAATACATTTTCAATCACCTACGGTCCACCAAAATGAGGATGCACTATTATTACCTCTCTACTGGAGTCTACATAATTATAATTTAAGACCATATTACTACAGGTTTGACCATACCAGCACCAGTGCACCGGATCTCATCAAAACTCTATAGTTAAGTGTGCTTTGGTGAGAGTAGTACTAGGATGGGTGACCTC
This sequence comes from Dendrobium nobile, assembly GCA_022539455.1. NCBI lineage: Eukaryota > Viridiplantae > Streptophyta > Magnoliopsida > Asparagales > Orchidaceae > Dendrobium > Dendrobium nobile. Next base: position 36,794,198 of record CM039735.1, read on the forward strand.
TTAAGAAGTCCACATGGTGCACCCCTTTTTTTAACTAGTCATCTCTTTTTTTTAACAGGACTTCGCTACGGCCTACGAACCACTATCAATATTGGCTCGCCGTGTCTCGAGTGAAGAAATCAATTTTGTGGGACCCATGAAGGTTTCTAGCAGGTCCCAAGATGCGACCGTACAGGAATAGCAATAACTTTCCACTTCATACTCCGTTTCAGCATTGAGACCCCATTCTAGAAAGGTTTTTTTGAGTCGGAGAGAAAGAATCGATGTGGCACAAGTGCATCAATCAGGCATGCATAACTGAATAACGCATTTTTGATCCCTTATGATCTATTAGAATGAGGATGTGCCAATATCACCTATCCATTGATGTTTACATAACTATAATGTGAGACCATATTACTACGGATTTAACCATACTTGTAACAGTGCATCGGATCCCATCAGAACTCTGTAGTTAAGCGTGCTTGTGCAAGAGTGGTACTAGGATGGATGGCCTCCTTGGAAGTTCTTGTGGTGCACCCCTTTTTTTTACCAGCCATCTCATTCTTTTGACAGCTCTTCGCCATGGCCAATAAACCACTATCAGTGCTGGCTCATTGAGCCTCGAGTAAAGAAATCCACATTGTGGAACCCATGAAGGTAACTGGCAGGTCCCTGGATGTGACCACATGGGAATAGAAATAACTTTTTTCCCACAACTCCATTTCAGTATTATAACCCCTATCCATAAAACTTTTTTATAGATGGAGAGATCCCCGATATGGAAAAGGCCCATCGGTCGAGCATGCATAACTGAATAATGAATTTTTGATCCCCTACGGTCCACTAGAATGCGAATGTGCCAATATCACCTCTTTACCGTAGTCTATATAACTATAATTTGGTACCATATTACTATGGATTTGACCATACCAGCACTAGTTCACCAGATCCCATCAGAACTCTATAATTAAGCATGCTTGGCTGAGAGTAGTACTAGAATTGGTGACCTCTTAGAAGTCCTCATGGTGCACCCCTTTTTTTCGATAGGTCTTCACCACGGCGTACGAATAACTATCATTGTTGGCTCGCCACACATGAAATCCACATCATGGGACCCGTAAAGTCCTTAGTGCACCAGATCCCATCAGAACTCCGCAAGTAAGCGTGCTTGGGTGAGAGTAGTATTATTAAGGGTGACCTCTTGGGAAATCCCCGTGGTGCACCCCATTTTTTAAACCAGCTATCTCATTTTTTGACATCTCTTCACCACGGCTTATGAACCACTATCAGTGTTTGCTCGCCACACCTTGAGCGAACAAATCCGCATCTTGGGACCCATGAAAATGATTGGGGGTCCAATGATTCGACCGCGTGGGAATAGCAATAACTTTCTCCCTAGGACATTGTTTCAGGATTATGACCATTTTTTTTGAAAGCTTTTTTTGAGCCAGAGAGAGCTCCGATGTGCCACAGGCACATTGGGAGGGCATGCATAGTTAAATAATGCATTTCTGATCCCTTACAGTCCACTGAAATGAGGATGCGCAAATTTCACCTTTATATAGAAGTCTATATAACTATAAATCGAAACCATATTACCATGGGTGATACCATACTAGCACCAGTGCCTTGGATCCCATTTGAACTCCACAGTTAAGCATGCTTTGGCGAGGGTAGTAATAGGATGGGTGACCTCCTGGAAGTCCTCATGTTACACCATTTTTTTTAACCAGCCATCTTATTTTTTGCATCTCTTTGCTGAGTCCTACAAAACCCTATCAGTCTTGGCTTATCGTGCCTTGAGTAAAGAAATCGGCATCGTAGGACCCAAAAAGGTGACCAACGGGTCCCATGACATGATCGTAAAGGAATAGTAATAGTGTTTTTCCCAGGACTCCATTTCAACATTATGACCCTATCCATAAAGTATTTTCAGAGATAAAGAGAGCCAAGATGTGGCACATCTACATTGGTTGGGCATGCATAGCTTAATATTGTATTTTTTATCCCCTACCATCCACTAGAATGTTAATGCGCCAATATCACCTCTTTAGCAGAGTCTACATAACTATAATATGAAACAATATTATTAACCGTACCAGCACCAGTGCACCAGATGCTGTCAGAACTCTATAATTAAGCATGCTTTGGCAAGAGTAGTACTAGGATGGGTGACCTCTTGGGAAGTCCTTGTGGTGCACCCTTTTTTCAATAGGTCTTCGCCATGGCATACAAACCATTATCAGTGTTGGCTCACCGCATCTCGAGCGAAGAAATCAACATCATGGGGCCTGTGAAGTCCTTAGTGCTGTGGCCGCACAGAATAGCAATAACTTTCTACCCTGGACTCTTTTTTAGCATTATGACCCCTTTTTGGAAAGCTTTTTCTGAGGTAGAGAGAGCACTGATGTGCCATAGGCGCATCAGCCGGGCATGTGCAGCCTAATAATGCATTTTTGATCCCTTACAGTCCACTGAAATGAGGTTGCACATATGTTACCCCTCCACAGGAGTCTACATAACTATAAATTGAGACCATATTACTACGTGCGTTATCATACCTACACCAATGCCTCAGATCCCATCTAAACTCTATAATTAAATGTATTTAGGCATCAATATTACTAGGATGAGTGACCTCATGGAAGTCCTTGTGTTGCACTCCTTTTTTTTTTAACCAGCCATCTAATATTTTTGTATCTCTTCATCATGGCCAACGAACCACTATCAATGTTGGCTCGCCATGTCTTAAGCGAAGAAATCTGCATCGTGGGACCCATGAAGGTGACCGGTGGGTCCCATGGCATCGCCACAAAGAAATAATAATAACTTTTTGCCGAGGACTCCATTTCAACATTATGACCCCATTTCAAAAAGTTTTTTCGGAGACAGAGAGATTGTTGATGTGGCACGTGCATATCAATCTGGCATGCATAGTTAAATAATGAATTTTTCCCCCTACGGTTTAATGAAATGTGGATGCACCAATATCACCTCTCCACCAAAGTCTATATAACTATAATTTGAGACCATAATACTATGGGTTTGACCATGCCAGCACCAGAGCACCGGATGCCATCAGAATTTCGTAATTAAGCATGCTTGGGCGAGAATAGTACTAGGATTGATGACCTCTTGGGAAGTCCTCATGGTGCACCCCTTTTTTAACTAGTCATCACATTTTTTGAAAGCTTTTTTCTATGGCCTACAAACCACTATCAGTGTTTTCTCACCGCACCTCGAGCGAAGAAATTTGCATCGTGGTTCCCGAGAAGGTGACCGACGGGTCACATGATGTTGTTGTATGGTAGTAGCAATAACTTTCTGCCCGGGAGTCCATTTCAGCATTATGACCCCTTTTCGAAAAGCGTTTTTTGAGATTAAGAGAGCACCGATGTGGCATAGGCATAACGGTCAGGCATGCATAGTTGAATAATGCATTTTTGATCCCCTGTTGTTCACTGGAATGAGGATACGCCAATATCACCTCTCCACAGAAGTCTAGATAACTATAATTTGATACCATATTACTACGGGTTTGACCATACAAGCGCCAGTGGACAAGATCCCATCAGAACTCTACATTTAAGCATGCTTGGGCAAGAGTCATATTAGGATGAGTAACCTCATAAAAAGTGCGCAAGATGCACCCCTTTTTTTAATCATCCATCTCATTTTTCTTATAGCTCTTTGCTGCGGCGTACGAACCACTATCACTGTTGGGTAGCCACGCCTCGAGTGAATAAAGCAGCATCATGGGACCAGTGAAGGCCACTGGTGCATCCAATTATGCGGTCGCATGGAAATAGTAATAACTTTCCACCCATAACTCTATTTTAGCATTATGACCCCTTTCTGGAAAGCTTTTCTGAGATAGAGAAAGCTATGATGAGGCACAAGCGCATCAGCCTGGCATGCGCAGCTGAATAATGCATTTTTTATCCCCTAAGGTCCACTAGATGTTAAGAGAGTTACTATTTGCTTGTTTTACATTCTTGAAATTTCTAGTTTTGATGATTTCAAATATTATTATTTTATGTGTAGTTATCTCCTAACACTTTTTGGAAGAGTTATTTTTGCTCTTGTGTGTACTAACATTTCAGGAAAATAACACTCCAGACTATGATGACTTCAAATCAAATTCAGCATGAGATACTTTGTGTATTTAAAGCTTGTATTTTTCTTTGAATTAAGTTTGAGAGGGAGTGATTGAAATTTAGTGAATAAACTCACACACATAAGGAGATCTTGAAAAATTTGTACTGATCGTACGGGATGAACATAGTTCGTATGGGATGATCAGGTCAGTTATCTCCTCATAAGAGCAATGGAACGAACAGGAATTGAAGAAAATTTTTTTATGTTCTGATCATCCAAGATGAAGTGTATTCGTCCCAGGATGAAATGTTCTCTAGAAAATTTTTGTTCAAATAAAATTAATATTCGTTCAAGGACGAGTTGCTCCCTGGAGTATTTTTATCTAGGATGAAGTGTATTCGTCCCGGGATGAAATCTCCTCTGAACAATTTTCATTCATACGAAATTTATAATCGTGCCAGGACGAGTTTCTCTCTGTAAAAATTTCATCTGGACGAACCCATATTTGTCCCAAGATGAAGTGAACCGACTCTGAAATTTTAGTGACGTTCTACAGGTTTTGGGAACCGACCTATGGAATATCCGTTCATACCGGACGAACCTAGTTCATACGGGACGATGTGTGTGTACGAAGTCATTTCGTACCCATATACATTAGGTTCATTTCCAACGCATTTAAGTAAAATCGTCCAGGATGATCCACGATCGTACGGGATGATCCAATGTGTATTGACTTAAAAATTTGCAGTTTTTGGACATTTTTTTGTGTCTTTCCTATAAATAGTCAAATCTAAACTTTCACTTAATCTTTTTGCCTACTGATCTTCATGCCTATTGAAAGAAGAGTCAAGGAGAGAGTGTAAGTGAGAGTTCAAAGGAGGATTCTTACTACTGGAGCGTGAAGGCTTCACTTGCTGTTCAAAGGTAAGAATCTTTACTTTTGATTTGTGTTTACTTCACTCTTTTTTCTCTTCATTCTAGATTTCTTGTGAAGAAGATCTATCAAGGAGATTCGGTTCTCTGTAGACACTTGAAGAGTGTAAACAGCTGAAGGGTTCTATGCCCACACTAGGAGAGTGTGAAAGGATGAAGGGTTCTCTACCCACACCAGGAGAGTGCGAAAGGACGAAGGGTTATCTGCCTACACCGAGAGAGTGTGAAAGGATGGATGATTCTCTACCAAAACTAGGAAGAGTGTAAAAAGACGACGGTTCTCTGCCGCACCGGGTAGTGGTGGAAGAGAGTTTTGTAAAGGCTTCTCCGCCTTGCTGTGGGTGCAAAAGGAAAGTCACTAGTGGTATTAGTGCAATACTCGGAGGGTGCCTCCGGGGAGTGGATGTATGTCAAGTTTGACCGAACCACTATAAATCTCGTGTCTTTAATTTTCCGTTATTTTTTAGTTTTGTGTTTTTACTTTTAAAACTGTGGTTGAAAAACATTTTCTAGAAAATTTCATTAAAATTTTATTTTCATTTCTTAATTTAAAATGAGGGTTAAATTTTTTTAATTATCAATTTCACCTCCCCTCTTGGTTAGCCGTGAGATATAAGTTTAGGTTTAACAACCTAATTCATTATAAAGGAGTTTCAATAAGTGGTATCAGAGCTTTGTTTCAAAATCATCATAAGTTTAGACTACTTTTTAATTAACGTAGATGGGTACATTTGTAAACTGAAATATACCTGAGGGTTACTCTATAATAGACCTCCACTGTTCAACAATATACCTTTTAATTTTTGAAAAACATGCATGTCTATATTTTTATAGTCACTTTTTTATCGTATGTGGATCTTAGTTCAGGAAGGGAATACAAAACCAACTAGACTAGTTGACGGAGTTAGAGTTGAAACACCTTTTGTAGACTGGACATTAAAAGAACGTGACTTAGCACAACTAAATGCCAAATGCTTGAATAGTTTCTTTTGTGTATTAAAATCAGAAGACTACAAGCGGGTTTTCACTTGCAAAAGTGGGAAGGACATATGGGATAGACTTTGTATAACTAATGAGGTTAAGTAATCTAGACTTAATATCTTGTTGCATGATTATGAAATATTTCGCATGAAACCAAATAAATCTATTTTTGATATGTATACAAGATTCACACAAATAGTCACCTCTTTGCATGCACTGGGTAGGGAGTTAACGAATGCTGAAATGGTTAATAAGATTCTTTATTGTTTGCCTACTTCTTATGGTGCTAAAATTACTGCAAATATAGAGTCTAAAAATTTAAACATTTACTCTATTGACAATCTTATTGGTTCGCTAATTGCTTACGAGTTAGTCAAAGAAAAATTGATGCAGGTGAACCACGAAGGGAGAAGAACATAGCACTAAAAGTGAAAGAGTGTGAGAGTGAACACTCGTAACCTGAGGATAAAGACGACATCGCATTGATGACTAGATAATTCAGAAGCTTTCTGAACAGGAAGTAGAAGAGATGCCAGCATTGGAACAGAGGTAAATTTAAAAGAAATGCCAATGTTTCAAATGATGTGATTTATTATGAGTGCAGGAAACCTAGTCATATCATGACTGAATGCCTAAAACTCAAAGCCACTCCTAGCGAGGAGAAGGTAGAGGAGAAACTAATTGTAAAGAAGGGCAAAAAGAAGTTTTAAAGAGCTTTCTGGGCAGACTCAGCTTTAGATTCATCAGAGACTGAGAAGGAAGATGAAGTCACTAATCTGTGCTTAATGGCCGATAGTCTTGATCAGTCAGATCAAGAAGAGGTATGTGAATTAACCTATGATGAACTTTTTGATGTTTCTGAACACATGCATGATGCATATAGAAAAATGAAGAAAATACATGCTAGTCTAAGTTTAGAGTTTGAAGAATTATAAAAGAAATATGAAATTCTTAGGAAAGATCATGCTTTAATTGATGACAACCACATGAAATTATTTAATGAATTTGATGACTTGAATAAAAAAATGTAAATTTAAAATAATCCTATGCTGTATTTGAAAAAGATTTTAAAAATTTTAAGGATGAATCGGAGAGCAAGATTTATAGATCAAATTATACAAATCGAATTTTGGAAGATATGAATTCATTTTACAAATTAACGATAAAAGCTCTCGAGGATAATAGGATACCCCCTAAACTTGAAGATTTTACTAATCATATTATGTATCCTAAATTTATGCAATCCCTGAATAGACAGATGAATGGTAGAAGACTTAGGAATCCATTTTCAAAAGTAAAATGTAATAATTATGGATTGTTTGGACATATAGCTCACACTTATACTTTGAAGATGAAAGCTTATTTGGTGTGGAGACCTAAGATGCATAAACCTAGACATATCATACATGCATCTGATTATAAATTGTCAAAAGGAGAACCCAAACTTGTTTGGTTTCCCAGGTCTAATATTTGATAATTTTGCAGGATCGCTCTCACATAAGACCTCGTGAGAACATATGGTACCTGGATAGTGGATGCTTAAAGCATATAACTGGAGATACTGCACAATTCATATTGCTAGAAGCTAGGAGTGGAGGCAAGATTAAACTTGGAGATAACACCACAAGGAAGGTGGTTGGATCAGGTATGATTGGAAATCTTAATAAATTTTATATTGAGAATGTGTTATTAGTAGAAGGCTTAAAGCATAACCTGTTAAGTATAAGCCAGCTATGTAATAAAGGATATTGTGTGAAATTTTTTCCTACTAGCTGCATATTAAGCCTAAATGGTAAAGATGTTTTGAATGGTAAAAGGGTAAATAATGTTTATATGCTAGACTTGAATTATATTCAATCTCCTACTACTTTTTGTTTGAAAACTATATCTGATGAGTCATGGCTTTGGCATATGAGACTTTATCATTCTTGCATGAAAAACCTTAGGAGGATTACCCAAAAGAGCTTAGTGAGAGGTCTACCAAAACTAGACTTTACTAAGGACCACATTTGTGATGCATGTCAATTAGGAAAGCAAGTGAAGTCCTCTTTTCAGTCCAATAAGGATTTTAGAACTAGTAAACCATTGGAGATTTTGTATATGGATCTTTTTGAACCAGTTGGAACTGTGAGTCTAGAAGGGAAGGTATATGGATTTGTGATTATGGATGATTACTCAAGATTCACATGGGTTAGATTTTTATTTCATAAGAGTGAATTATTTGAGGAATTTAGAAATTTTTTGACTTGGATTCAAAGAAAACTTGGATGTGAAATTATTTCTGTACAAAGTGATCATGGAGGAGAATTTGAAAATGAGAGATTTGAGGAAGTTTATAAGGAGAAAGGAATTGATCATAATTTCTCTACAACTAGAACCCCTCAACAGAATGGGGTAGTCAAAAGAAAAAATAGAACATTAATAGTAGCCGCCCGAGCAATGTTAGCAAAATACTCACTTCTTAAATATTTTTGGGCTGAGGCGGTTAGCACTGCAGGTTATGTTCTGAATAGGGTGAACGTGAGATCTAAATTAAATAAAAACCCCTATGAGTTGCTAAAAGGTAGAACACCTAATTTGTCTTATTTGCATGTTTTTGGGTGTAAGGTATTCATTCATAACAATGAAAAATCTGCCTTAGGAAAATTTGATCCAAAATCAGATGAAGAAATTTTGTTGGATACTCAAGTGTTGGAAAATCTTATAGAGTATTCAATAGAAGAACTTTGGTAATTCAGGAGACCACACATGTTGTATTTGATGAATCTGGAATTTTGGAAGAGCCAAATGTTATAGAAGATGAGATTGAGATTAACTACCAAAATATAGATAAAATGAATTTGGAAGAAAATTTGAAAGAAAATGTGGAAGAAAATTTGGACATAGAAAATCCTTTGCCTAGAGATTTGAGATTTCTTAAAAACCACCTAAGGGAATTGATTAATAGGTGAACCTAGTGAGGGTGTAAGGACTAGGCGTGGATTAAACAAAGAAGTCAATCATTCAGCCTATATTTCAACTATAAAACCCACAAATATTGATCAAATACTTTCGGATGAATTTTGGATTTTGGTCATGCAAGAAGAGTTGAATCAATTTGTAAGAAATAAAGTAAGGGATCATATATCTAAAGGAGAAATTGAACTCACTCATGTTTCTACTGAAAATCAATTTACAAATATTTTTACAAAACCTTTAGCCTTTGATACTTTCAGTGTATTAAGAATAAGACTTTATTTTTCTAGTTAATGTTTTTGTATGTTTTTTATGTGTTTGTGAACTTGTATGTGTGATTTTCTTTATTTAGTATTTATGTTCTTCATTTTTTAGTGAGTTTTTTAGTGTGTTTGTGTTTTAGTTTTAATTGAGTGCATGATTTAAAATTTTTGAGTGTCCATCATCCGAGACGAAATTTTTTCGTACGGGATGATTTGTGTAGTGTATCTAACTATCATATTTTGAACCGTTTGCGTGCAGTTTTCAGTTTTTAATTGTCACTTCGTCTGTATGATAGTCACGATCGTCCGGGACAAAATATTTTTCAAACGATGGGATGAATGAATAAAGCAGTTGAATGGATAAGATAGTTTTTAATACTAACTTCGTACGTACGAACCTTTGGTTTGTCTAGACAAACACATTTCAGTTCAATGGAGGGGACGGTTTCAACTGTCATTAAAACGATCATAAGTTTTGATCGTCCAGGACGAACACGTGTTCGTCTGTACAATCAATCTGGTCAAAAGTCTGTATGAAAGGACACTTCGTAAGTTGTGATGATTACGAAAAGCCGTTTCATTTTGACGTATTGGTTCGTCCGTACAAAATTTTTTCGTACGGGACGAATCGAAAAGTTTGTACGGGATGAAATTTTTTTGTCTGGTACAAACATGTCTTTTTCAATAAATAGAAGGGCTTTTGAACTCAACAGTCACACTCTAAACTTCACTTTCAATCTCTTTCGTACTTTAGATTTTTTTTAAATGGCAAGTTCAAGTAAGAGACAAAAGGTTGTGGCTAGGAAACCACAGAAATTCTTCTGAGAACTTCCTTTCCAAAGCAAAAGAGGAATCTTTTCCTAGGTTTGTCTCTGCAAAGATCACACCCTCTAGAATACAAATCCAAGAACAACTTACCTTTCAGATGATGAACTTATTTGCTTCAACACAATTTGGTTTTATCCTTATCCTCGTCTATCTCTATAATAAAGAAACTTTTCACTACTTCCTTGCCAACATGTTCTTTAATTCTGACCATTCTATAATCTATTCCTTTGTCTTTAAACAAAAAGTTGAAATTATCAAGGCTAACTTAGGAGCCTTTTTAAAATTAAGGACAGAGGGAGCAAGAGCCCATCACTTGATCAACACTAATGATTATGAATGGTATGAAATTAATAATATGATTAGAGGAAACAATTTGAACAAGCATATGGCTAAAGGATCTGGTCTCGTTCGAAATGAACATATCATCCAGCATGTTCTTATAACTTCAATTATTCCTAAAGCTGGTGATAGGATCAACATTACCCCTCTTCTTTCTATAGTGACCTTCTTGATCATGTCTAAAGAGCCTATAGATGAAACCCAACTTATCCTTGACTATCTTTATGAGATGTCTGAAATTGGTCATATAGAGCATAAAAGAAAGAAGAACATCGCCTTAGGACATCTAGTTGCCTACATTCTGGACAAGAAATACAATTTGGTTCATCCTGATCAAGAGTTTGAAGAACCGCTCTACTACAATGATGGATCAATTAGAGCAATCTTCAAAGAAGAACCAAGTAAATCACATATCATTAGTGATACTGAGAAAGAACATGAAGCTGCACCTGCACCCGCTAATGAACCAAATTATCAGAATTTAGTTCAAAGATTTGATCGCCTAGAGACTCATTTTGATCAATGTTTTGATCAAATTGAGACTCATCTTCAGCAGTAGGACGCACAATATCAGCATGACATGAGTTTTATGAGGGATCAGATGAGTGATATCAGTACCAATGTGCTTATGATGAGTACTTACTTTAACATCTTTAGTGCTGCACCTCCTCTTCCTTCTCCAGATCAGGGTCCTTCTCAATGATAGTTGCACTTGATTTTATGTATTTTCTATAGTTTGTGTGTTAGTTATTATTTTAAGAAAGTTTGTTGTATTTTTTTTCTTTAGATGTTTTATTTTTTTATTGATATCCTGAGCTTACATTGTGATATCTTCATATTGATATCAATATATGTTCTCGTGTTTTGACTTTAATGGTATTGAAATGTGTGTTAGCCTTTCTGACAATCATTAGATTTTTTATCTTAATAGTGCTATACTTTGAAATGCAAGTTAAAATTAAATTTATTAGAAAATCTAATTTTTTTCTAAATTTAAGTTCTATTTATAACTTGATATAATTAAGATTGTCAATTTCATGTCTCTTATGTAGACTACATTAATTCTAATATTATTATTGCAACTATGATGTTTTCTTATTTTATATTTCACTTATCAATAAATATTTATGCATTTAAAAAATTTTGAAATTTTTTATTATTGATTTTAGAAAGATCAAAATTACTCTTGAAAAATGTATAAATATACAAAAATGAAAAGGAATGCACAATGATTCACAAGTTGAAAAAGAGGCACAAAATAAGCCCACAAGTAGAAAGATGCAGAAAAATGTGCCACTAATTTGAAAAAGATAAGCAAAGCGTCACATGTGATAGTTATTTCTTTCCATTATCTTTTAATCTCTTAATTCAAATTGATCTACTGTACATTTATATTTTGTATTGAAATTTAAAATATACAAATTTTCTATTCATCCTTTTTGAAATGATTTTCTCCATCTTAGTATCTAAATTGACTCATATTTTTTATAAATACTTTTTATTATCAATGTTATATCTCTTCTTAAATTCTATGATTTATCATGATTTGCCTAATCTTTTAATTTTATTTGCATCACTTATTTCAATCACTTTCAAGATTGAATTATCAAATGATTTTCATATGTCTGCTTACATTTCAAGTCTTTTTCTTCTTCACTTTTTGTTGTTATCAAAAAGGAGGAGAAATTATTTGTATCATGAAATTGTTTGATTCGTATTGTATATATGTCTATCTTTGTTTTGTGTTTTGTGTATGTTGTATATGTTGTGTGTTTGTTTTATTTTTGTTTGTTTTGTATTTCTAAAAATGCCTCCTTATTTTCTTGTGTTCATCAATTCAGGGGGAGTTTAGAAGATTCTTAGAATTTGAAATTATACAAACAATAATTGTTTTGCCATCATCAAAAAGGGGGAGATTGTTAAGAGAGTTGCTATTTGCATATTTTATATTCTTGCAACTTGTATAGTTTTGATGATTTCAAATATTATTATTTTATGTGTAGTTATCTCCTAAAACTTTTTGGAAGAGTTATTTTTGCTATTGTGTGTACTAACATTTCAGGAAAATTAAACTCAAGACTATGAAGACTTCAAATTAAATTCAGTATGAGATACTTTGTGTACTTAAAGCTTGTATTTTTCTTTGAATTAAGTTTGAGAGGGAGTGATTGAAATTGAGTGAATAAACACACACACTTAAGGAGATCTTGAAAAGTTTGTATTAATCGTACGGGACGAACATAGTTCGTACGGGATAATCAGGTCAGTTATCTCCTTGTAAGAGCAATGGAACGAACAGTAATTGAAGAAAATTTTTCTAAGTCCTGATCGTGCAGGATGAAGTGTATTCGTCCCAGGACGAAATGTTCTCTGGAAAATTTTTGTTCAGACAAAATTTATATTTGTTCCAGGATGAGTTTCTCTCTGGAGTATTTTCATCCAGGACGAAGTGTATTCGTCCCGGGACGAAATCACCTCTGGAGAATTTTCGTTCAGACGAAATTTATATTCGTGCCAGAACAAGTTGCTCTCTGGAAAAATTTTGTCATGATGAACCCATATTCGTCCCAGGATGAAGTGAACCGACTCTAAAATTTTAGTGACGTTCTGCAGTTTTTGGGAACCGAACTATGGAATTACATTTTGTACCGAACGAACCTAGTTCATATGGGATGATGTGTGTGTACGAATTCATTTCGTACCCATATACATTAGGTTCGTTTCCAATGCATTTAAGTAAAATCGTCCAGGATGATCCACGATAGTACGGGACGATCCAATGCATATTGACTTGAAATATTACAGTTTTTGGATAGTTTTTTGTGTCTTTCCTATAAATAGTCCAATCTAAACTGCTACTTAATCTTTTTGCCTACTAATCTTCATGCCTATTGAAAGAAGAGTCAAGTAGAGAGTGTAAGAGAGTGTTCGAAGGAGAATTCTTACTACTGAAGAGAGAAGGCTTCGCTTGGTGTTCAAAGGTAAGAATATTTACTTTTGATTTATGTTTACTTCACTCTTTTCTCTCTTCCTTCTAGATTTCTTGTGAAGAAGATCGGTCGAGGAGATCCGGTTCTCTGCTGGCACTTGAAGAGTGTGAACAGCTAAAGGGTTCGCTGCCCACACTAGGAGAGTGTGAAAGGACGAAGGGTTCTCTTCCCACACTAGGAGAGTGTGAAAGGATGAAGGGTTCTCTGCCTACACCAGGAGAGTGTGGAAGGACGGATGGTTCTCTGCCAACACTAAGAAGAGTGTAAAAGGACGACGGTTCTCTGCCGCACCAGGTAGTGGTGGAAGAGAGTTTTGTAAAGGCTTCTCCGCCTTGTTGTGGGTGCAAAGGAGAGTCACTAGTGGTATTAGTGCAATACTCGGAGGGTGCCTCCGGGGAGTGGATGTAGGTCAAGTTTGACCAAACCACAATAAATCTCGTGTTTTTATTTTTCCGCTGCATTTTATTTTTGTGTTTTTACTTTTAAAACTGTGGTTGAAAATTATTTTCTATAAAATTTCACTAAAGTTTTATTTTCGTTTCCTAATTTATAAAGAGGGTTAGCCGTGGGACATAAGCTTAGGTTTAACAACCTAATTCATTATGAACGAGTTTCAACACTAGAAAGAGGATGCGCCTATATCACCTCTCCATCATAATCTATATAACTTTAATTTGAGACCATGTTACTACAGGTTTGACCATACCAGCACCGGTGCACCAAGTCCCATCAAAACTCTGTATTTAAGCATCCTTGGGCAAGAGTAGTACTAGGATGGTGACTCTTGGGAAGTCCTCATGGTGCACCCCCTTTTTTTAACCAGCCATCTCATTATTTTGATAGCTCTTTTCCACAGCCTATAAACCACTATCAGTGTTGGCTCGCCATGTCTCGAGTGAAGAAATCTACATCGTGGGAACTGTGAAGGCGACCGGCGGGTCGCTTGATGAGGCTACACAGGAATAGAAATAATTTTTTGCAATCCCCCATCCTAGTACTTCCCTCGCCCTAGCCCCAATAGAAATAATTTTTTGCAATCCCCCATCCTAGTACTTCCCTCGCACAGGAATAGAAATAATTTTTTGTAATCCCCCATCCTAATGTATTTTGGTCCCCTACAGTCCACTAAAATGAGGAGGAATCAATATCACGTCTCCACTGGAGTCTACAAAACTATATTTTGAGACCATATTACACCGAGTTTGACCATACCAGCACCAGTGCACCAGATCCTATCACAAATCTACATTTAAGTGTGCTTGGGCGAAGGAAGTACTAGGATGGGTGACCTCCTGGAAGTCCTCATGTTGCACCCCTTTTTTTTAACCAGTCATTTCATTTTTTTCACAGCTCTTCACCGTAGCCTATGAACCACTATCAGTATTGGCTCATCGTGCCTTGAGCAAAGAAATATGCATCGTGGGACCCATGAAGGCGACCAATGGGTCCCATGATGCTGCCACATCAGAATAGAAATAACTTGTTGCCATGACTCCATTTTAGTATTATTACCCCATTCTCAAAAAGCTTTCTAGGAAATAGATCGAGCACAGATGTTGCATATGCATATTGGTCGGGCATACGTAGATGAATAATGAATTTTCAATCCCCTATGGTCCTGGAATGTGGTTGCGCCAATATCACCTCTCTACCGAAGTCCACAAAACTATAATTTGAGACCATACTTTTATAGGTTCGACCATACCAGCACCAGTGCACCAGATCCCATCAGATCTTTGCAGTTAAGCTTGCTTGGGAAAGAGTAGTACTAGGATGGGTGACCTCCTAGGAAGTCCTCATGGTGCACCCCCTTTTTTAACCATCTATCCCATTTTTTTATAGCTCTTCACTATGGCCTATGAACCACTATCAGTGGTTACTCATCGAGCCTCGAGCATAGAAATCTACATCATCTGACACACGAAGATGACCGACTGGTCTCATGATGTGGTCGCACGGGAATAGCAATAACATTCTGCCTAAGACTATATTTCAGCATTATGACCCCCATTCTGAAAAGCTTTTTCTGAGATGGAGAGAGCTTCGATGTGGCACAGGCACATCGGCCTAGCATGGGTAGCTTAATAATGCATTTATGATCCCCTACGATCCATTGAAATGAGGATACACAATTATTAGTTCTCCATGAGAGTCTGCATAACTATAAATTGAGACCATATTACTACGAGTGCGAACATACTAGCATCAGGGCCTCATATCCCATCTGAACTCCCTAGCAAAGCATGCTTAGGTGAGGGTAATTCTAGGATGGGTATCTTCTTAGAATTTCTTGTGCTGCACCCCTTTTTGATCCCCTATAATCCATTGAAATGAGATTTCATCAATATCACCTCTCCACCAGAGACAACATAACTATAATTTGAGACTATATTACTACGGGAATAACCATTCCAGCACTAATGTGCTGGATCCCATCAAAACTCCACATCTAAGTGTGCTTGACTGAGAGTAGCACTAGGATGGGAGACCTCCTAGGAAATCCTCATGCTGCACCCCTTGTTTTTAACCAGCCGTCTCATTTTTTTGACAACTCTTCGCAGCGACTTATGAAACACTATCAGTGTTGGCTCGCGACACCTCGAGCAAAAAAATCCATATCATGGGACTCATGATGAAAACCAATGGGTCCCATGACATGGCCACACAAGAATAATAATAACTTTTCTCCTAGGGCTCCATTTCAGCATTATGACCCCATTCTAAAAAGCTATTTCTGAGATGGAGAGAGCGTCAACGTAGTGCTGGAGCATCGACCAGGAATGTGTAACTGAATAATGCATTTTCAACCCCCTACGGTCCACTAGAATGAGGATATACCAATATCACATCTCCACCATAGTCTTCATAACTATAATTTGAGACCATATTTCTATAGGTTTGACAATAACAACACCAATGAAATAGATCCCATCAGAGCTCCATTATTAATCATGTTTGGGTGAGAGTGGTACTAGGATGGGTGACCTCCTGGGAAGTCCTCATAGTGCATCCCATTTTGTAACTAGCCATCTCATTTTTTTAATAACTATTTTCCCGAGCCTACAAATTGCTATCAGTATTGGCTTACCATGCCTCGAGTGAAGAAATCCGCATCGTAGGACATATGAAGGTGACAGGCAGGTTCTATGATGAGACCTGTAGGGGAATAGTAATAAATTTTTTACCAAGAATCTGTTTTAGTATTTTGACCCCATTCAAAAAAGATTTTTTTGAGACAAAGGGAGAGCCGATAAGGCATAGGTGCATTGGCTGGGCATGTGGAGCTGAATAACGCATTTTAGATCTCTTATAATCTACTGGAATGAGGATGTGCCAATATCACCTCTCCACAGGAGTCTACATAACTATAAATTGAGACCATATTACTTCGGGTACAACCATACCAGGACCAGTGCCTCAAATCCCATCTAAACTCCATAGTTAAGCATGCTTAGATGAATGATCTCTTGGAAGTCCTCATGTTTCACCTCTTTTTTTAACCAACAATCATATTTTTTGTAGCTCTTCATCACAACCTACAAACCACTATCAGTGTTGGCTCGCCGCACCTCGAGCAGAGAAATCTGCATAGTGGGACCCTGTAAGGTGGTCGGAGGGTCCCATGATGCCGCTCTATGGGAATAGCAATAACTTTCTGCCCATGACTCCATTTCAACATTATGACAACAATTCAAAAAGTATTTTATGAAATGGAGATAGCAACGATGTGGCATAGGCGCATTGGTCGGGTATGCACATCTGAATAATGCAATTCATTTTTCCTACTATCCATTAGAATGAGAATGCGCTAATATCACCTCTCCACTGGAGTCTACATAACTATAATTTGAGACTTTATTACTATGGGTTTGACTATACTAGCTCCAGTTCACTGGATCCCATCAGATTTCATCAGTTAAGCTTGCTTGGATGAGAGTAGAACTAAGATGGGTGACCTCCAAGAAAGTTCTCGTGGTGCACCCCTTTTTCTTAACTAGCCATCTCATTTTTTGATAGCTCTTCTCTAAGGCCTACAAACCACTATCAATATTTGTTTGTCGCGCTTCGAGTGAAGAAATCCATACTATGGGACCCGTGAAAGCGACCGACGTGTCTCTTAATGCGGCCACACGGGAATGGCAAAAAAATTTTTCCTAGGACCCTGCCTCAATATTATGACCCCATTCCAAAAAGCTTTTTCTGAGACGGAGAGAGTGCTAATGTGCCCAAGGTGCAACTATTGGGCATACACAGCCAAATAATGCATTTACAATCCCCTAAAATCCACTTAAATGAAGATGCGCCAATATCACCTCTCCACAAGAGTATGCATAACTATAAATTGAGACCATATTACTACAGGTGCCACCATACCAGCACCAGTGCCTCATATCCCATCTGAACTCCACAGTTAAGCGTGTTTGGTCGATGGTAGTACTAGGATGGGTGACCTCCTGGAAGTCCTCATGGTGCACCACTGTTTCTTAACCAGCCATCTCATTTCTCTAGTAGCTCTTCTCCACGGCATACGAACCAATATCTGTCTTGGCTCGCCATTCCTCGACCTAAGAAATCAGCGTTATGGGACCCATAAAAGCAATGGGTGGGTCCAATGACTTGGCCGCATGGGAATAGCAATAACTTTCTACCCAAGACTCCATTTTAACATAATGAAACCAATCCATAAATCGTTTTCTGAGACAGAGAGATCACCGATTTTCCAAAGGAGCATCGGCTAGGCATGCACAGCCAAATAACACATTTTCGATCCCTCTGGTCCACTGAAATGAGGATGCACAAATATCACCTCTCTGTAGGAGCCTATATTTTAAATTGAAACCATATTACTATAGGTGTGACCCTACCGGCGCCAATGCCTTGGATCCAATCTCAACTCTATAGTTAAGGATGCTTAGATGAGGGTAGTACTAGGATGGGTGACCTCTTGGAAGTCCTCATTTTACACCCCTTTTTTTTAACCAGCCATCTTATTTTTTCCACATGAGTCTATATGATTATAAATTGAGACCATAGTATAACAGGTGCAACCCTACCAGCACAAATGCCTTGGATCCAATCTAAACTCCATAGTTAAGTGTGCTTAGACGAGGGTAGTACTAGGATGAGAGACCTCTTGAAAGTCCTCATTTTGCACCCCTTTTTTTAACCACCCATCTCATTTTTTCCACAGCTCTTCGCCGTGGCCTACAAATTACTATAAATGTCGGCTTACTATGCCTCGAGCAAAGAAATCCGCATTATCGGACCCGTGGAGGTGACTAGCAGGTCCCATGACATGGCCGCATGGGAATAGCAATAACTTTCTACTCAAGACTCTGTTTCAGCATTATGACCCAAAAAACTTTTTTGAAGACGGAGCGAGCACTGATGTTACAGATGTCCATCAACTAGTCATGTGTAATTAAATAATGCATTTTTTATCCCCTATGGTCTACTTGAATGAGGATGCCAGAATATCAACTTTCCATCGGAGTCTACATAACTATAATTTGAGACCATATTACAATGAGTTTGACCATACCAGTACCACTGCACCGAATAACATCAGAATGTGCAATTAGGTGTTCTTAGGAGAGAGTAGCATTAGGTTGGGTGACCTCTTGGGAAGTCCTCATGGTGCACCTTTTTTTTTAACCAGCCATCTCATTTCTTCGACAGCTCTTTTCCACGGCCTACGAACCACTACCAGTGTTGGCTAGCCCCACCTCAAGCGATGAACACCATATCATGGGACCCGTGAAGGCGACCGATGGGTCTCATTGTGTGGTTGCACGGGAATAGCAATAAATTTTACCCAAGACTCTATTTTAGTATTATGACCCTATTTTGGAATGCTTTTTCTAAGATGTAGATAGAGTTAATGTGCTATTGGCACATTGGCCAGACATGCATAGCCAAATAATGCATTTTTGATCTCCTACGGTCCACTAAAATGAGGATGCACCAATATCACCTTTCCAGAGGAGTCTATATAACTATAAATTAAGACAATTTTACTACGGGTGTGACCATACTGGAATTAGTGCATTAGATCCCATATGAACTTCACAATTAAGCATGCTTGGGTGAGGGTAGTACTAGAATGGGTGACCTTCTTGAAGTCCTCATGTTGCATCCCTTTTTTTTACTAGCTATCTCATTTTTTCCACAGCTCTTCGTTGCGGCCTACAAGCCACTATCTGTGTTGGCTCGCCATGCCTTTAGTAAAGAAATCCATATCATGGGACACATGGAGGCGACTAGCAGGTTTCATGATGTGGTTGCACAAGATTGATAATAACTTTCTACCCATGACTCCATTTCAGTATTATGACCTCATTCCAGAAAGCTTTTTTAGAGATGGAGAGAGCACCGATGTGGCACAGGTGCATCAGTCATGTATGCACAGCTGAATAATGCATTTTTTTGATCCCCTATGGTCTACTTGAATAAGGATGCACTAATACCACCTTTCCACCAAAGTTCATATAACTATAATTTGAGACATATTACTATGAGTTTGACCATACCAGCACCAGTGCAACATATCCTATTAGAACGTGCAGTTAAGCATGCTTGTGCAAGAGTAGTACTAAAATGTATGACCTCCTTGGAAGTCCTTGTGGTGCACCCCTTTTTTAAACCAATTTTCTTTTTTTTTTTTGAAAATTCTTCACCACGTCCTATGAACCACTATTAGTGTTGGCTCACCACACCTCGAGTGAAGAAATCAGCATCATGGGACCCGTGAAGTCGATCGGTGGGTCCCATAATGCGGTCGCACGGGTATAGATAAAACTTTCATCCTAGGACTTCGTTCAAGCATTATGACCCCATTCCAGAAATCTTTTTTGAAGACGGAGAGAGCACATATGTGGCATAGGTGCATCAATTGAGCATGCATAGCTGAATAATGCATTTTTTATCCCCTATGGTCTACTTGAATGAGGTTGTGCCAATAACACCTCTCTATCAGAATCTACATAATTATAATTTGAAATCATATTATTATTGGTTCGACCATACCAGCACCAGTGCATCGGATCCCATTAGAACGTGAAGTGAAGCGTGCTTGTGTGAGAGTAGTAATAGGATGGGTGACCTCTTGGGAAATCCTTGTGGTGCAAGCCATTTTTTTAACCAGCCATCTCTTTTTTTTACAGCTCTTCGCCACAACTAATGAACCACTATCAGTGTTGGCTTGCCCCACCTCGAGCAAAGAAATCCACATCGTGGGACTCGTGAAGGCGACCGTTGGGTCCCATGTTATGGCCACATAGGTATAGCAATAACTTTCTACCCAAGACTCCATTTCAAAAATATGACCCCATTCCAGAATGCTTTTTCTGAGATAGAGAGAGAGAGTCGATGTGCCACAAACACATCGACCGGACATACGCAGTTGAATAACCCATTTCCAATTGTTTATGATCCACCGAAATGAGGATGCCCCAATATCACCTATCCACGTGAGTTTACATGTCTATAAATTAAGACCATATTAATATGGGGGCATAATAGCACCAATGCCTCGAATCCCATCTGAACTCCGTAGTTAAATGTGCTACTGTGAGGGTAATACTAGGGTGGGTGACCTCTTGGAAGTCCTCATATTACACCCTTTTTTTAACCAACCATTTTTATTTTTTTCGCAGATCTTTGTCTCTGCCTATGAGCCACTATCAGTGTTAGCTCAACACACCTTGAGTGAAGAAATATGCATCATGGGAGCCAAGAAGGCAACCAAGGGGTCCCATGTTACAGTCGTATGGGAAGAGCAATAACGTTTCACTAAGGACAATATTTCGGCATTATGACCCCATTCCAAAATGCTTTTTTAGAGATGGGGATAGAACCGATGTGCCGCAAGCGCATCAGCCAGACATGCACAACTGAATATAAGATGCACCAATATCACCTTTCCACAGGAGTCTATATAATCATCAATTGAGACCATATTACTATGGGTGCGACCATACTAGTACCAGTGCCTCGGATCCCATCTGAACTCCGCAGTTAAGTGTGCTTTGATGAGGGTAGTACTGGGATGGGAAACCTCCTCGAAGTCCTCATGTTGCATCCTTTTTTTAACCATCCATTTCATTTTTTCCATAGCTCTTCATTGTGACCAACAAACCACTATCAGTGTTAGCTCGCCGCACCTCGAGCAAAGAAATATATAATGTGGTACTCAAGAAGGCGACCGTCTTGTCTCATAGCACAGCCACACTGGAATAGAAATAACTTTCCATCTATGACTCTATTTTATCATTATGACCCCATTCCCAAAAGTTTTTTCAGAGATGAAAAGAGTGTCGATGTGCCACAGGTGCATCGGATGTGCATGCACTGATGAATAATGCATTTTTAATCCCCTATAGTCCCCTGGAATAAGGATACGCCAATATAACCTTAACACCAGAGTCTACATAATTATAAACTGAGACCATATTACTACTGATTTGATTATACCAACACTGGTGCACTAGAGATCGAGGAGCCCCGATGTGCCACAACTGCATCGGCAGGGTATACACAACTGAATAACACATTTTTGATCCCCTACATACCACCAAAATGAGGATGAGCCAATATCACCTCTCCACAAGAGCCTACATAACTAAAAATTGAGACTATATTACTACGAATGTGACCATACCAGCACCAATGCACACGATCCCCTAAGAACTCCATAATTAAGTGTGCTTAGGCGAGGGTAGCACTAGGATGGGTGACCACTTAGAAGTCCTCATAATGCACCCCTTTTTTTTTAACTAGCCATCTATTTTTTTCCGTAGCTCTTCACCACAGCCTACGAACCAATCTCAGTGTCGGCTCGCTGTGCCTCTAGCAAAGAAATCCATATTGTGGGTCATGTGAAGGAGACCGGTGGGTCTCAACAGGTGCCCGCACGGGAATAGAAATAACTTTCTGCCTAGGATTCCATTTCAACATTATATCCCCATTCCATAAAGAATTTTTGGAGATAAAGAGAGCGCTGATATAGCACAAGTGCATCGGTCGGGCATGCATGGCTGAATAATGCATTTTTGATCCCCTACGGTCCACTGGAATGAGAATGCACCAATATCACCTCTCCATTAGAGTTTACAAAACTATAATTTGAGACCATATTTCTATGGGTTTGACCATACCAGTACTAGTGCACCAAATCCCATATGAAGACACATTTAAGCTTTCTTTGATGAGAGTAGTACTATGATGGGTGACCTCTTGGGAATTCCTCATGTTGCACCCCTTTTTTTAACCAGCCATCTCATTTTTTCGACAGCTCTTCACCACGGCCTATGAACCTCTATCAATTTTGACTCGCCGCGCCTCGAGCGAAGAAATCCACATCATTGGACCCGTAAAGGCGACTGGCATCACGGGAATAGCAATAACTTTTCATCCATGACTTCATTTCAGTATTATGACCCCATTTCGTGAAGCTTTTTTAGAGATGGAGAGAGCACCAATGAGCCATAGGTGCATCGGCTATGCAAACATAGCCAATGCAATTTTGATCCACTACGACCCACCAAAATGAGGATGCGCTAATATCACCTCTCTATAGGAATCTATATAACTATAAATTGAGATCATAATACTATAGATGTGACTAGGCAAGGGTAGTACTAGGATTACTGACCTCCTTGAACTCCTCGTGGTGCACCCCTTTTTTTAACCAACCATCTTATTTTTTTCCCAATTCTTCATCGCATCCAACGAACCATTATTAATGTTGCCTCACCGTTCCTCGAGAGGAGAAATCCACATTGTGGGACCCGTGAAGGCGATCGACTGGTCCCATGAAGCGGCAGTATGAGAATAGCAATAAGTTTCTTCCCAGGACTTTGTTTAAACATTATAACCCCATTCCAAAAAGCTTTTTTGGAGACAAAGAGAGCGCCGATGTGCCACAGGAGCATTGGCTGGGAATGTGTTACTGAATAATACATTTTTTATCCCCTACAATTCATTGGATTGAGGATGAGCCCTTATCACCTCTCCACTGGAATCTACATAACTAGAATTTGGGACCATATTACTATGGGTTCGAATATACTAGTATCAATGTGTTGGATCCCATCTGAAGGTGCAGTTAAGCGTGCTTTAGCGAGAGTAGTACTAGGATGGGTGACATCCTAGGAACTCCTCATATTGCATCCCTTTTTTTAACAAACCATCTCTTTTTTTTTTATAGCTCTTCATTATGGCCTACAAACAACTATCAGTGTTGGCTCTCGCACCTTATGTGAAGAAATCTATATAGTGGGACCCATGAAGGCGACTGATGGGTCCCATGACATGGCAGCACAGGAATAGCAATAACTTTTTACCCATACTCCATTTCAATATTATGAACCCATTCCATAAAGTTTTTTTAAGACATAGAGAGCGTCGATTTCCCACAGATGCATCGGCTAGGCATACACAACCAAATAACACATTTCCTATCCCCTACGGTCCACTAAAATGAGGATGCTCTAATATTACCTCTCCATAGGAGTCTACATAACTATAAATTGAGACCATATTACTACAGGTCCGACCATACCAACACCGGTGCCTCGGATCCGATTTGAACTCCGCAGTTAAGCATGCTTGGGCGAGGGTAGTACTAGGATGGGTGACCTCCTGGAAGTCCTCGTATTGCACCCCTTTTTTTAACCAGCCATCTCATTTTTCTTCACAGCTCTTTGCCACAGCCTAAAAATCACTATCAGTGTTGGTTCGCCATGCCTCGAGCAAAGAAATCCGCATCATGGGACTTATGAAGGTGACTAGCGGGTCCCATTATGTGGCTGCACATAAATAGCAATAACTTTCTCCCTGGGACTCCATTTTAGCATTATAACCACATTCTAGAAAGCTTTTCAGAGATGGAGAGAGTGCCGATGTGGCACAAGTGCATCAGCTGGGCATGCGCAGTTGAATAATATATTGTTGATCAACTAATGTCCACTGGAATTAGGATGCACCAATATTACCACTCCATAGGAGTCTAAATAACTATAAATTAAGACCATATTACTATGAGTGCAAATATACTAGCACTAGTGCCTCAGATACCATCTGAACTTTATAGTTAAGCGTGCTTGGGCGAGATTAGTACTCGGATGGGTGACCTCCAAGAAGTTCTTGTGTTGTACCTTTTTTTTTTTTAACCAGCCATCTCATTTTTTTCCATAGCTCTTTGATATGGCCTATGAACCAAAACTAGTGTTGGCTTACCGTGCCTTTAGTGAAGAAATCCATATCGTAGGTCTTGTGAAAGTGACTAGCGGGTCCCAATACGATCCCGCACGGGAATAGAAATAGCTTTCTGCCTAGGACTCCATTCCAGCATTATGTCCCCATTCCAGAATGTTTTTTTGGAGACGAAGAGGGCACCGACTTAGCACAGAGGCATTAATTGGGCATACGTAGCTAAATAATGAATTTTTGATCCCCTAGAGTCCACTAGAATGAAGATGCATCAATATCATCTCTCCACTAGAGTCTACAAAACTAATTTGAGACCATATTACTATGGGTTTGACTATGTCGGTACTAGTGCACTGGATCCCATATGAACATGTAGTAAAGCTTACTTTGGCTAGAGTAGTACTAGGATGGGTGACCTCCTAGGAAGTTTCCATGCTGCACCACTTTTTTTAACCAGACATCTTATTTTTTCAATAGCTCTTCACCACGGCCTACGAACCACTATCCGGGCATGCATAGCAGAATAATGTATTTTTGATCCCCTATGGTCCATTGGAATGAGGATGTGCCAATATCACCTCTCCAATAGAGTTTACATAACTACAATTTGAGACCATATTACTATGGGTTTAATTGTACCAATACTAGTGCACCAGATCCCATATGAACAAGCAGTTAAGCTTGCTTTGGTGAGAGTAGTACTAGGATGGGTGACCTCATGGGAAGTCCTCATGATGCACCACTTTTTTTTATTCACCATCTCATTTTCTTTTATAGCTCTTTGCCACGATCTACAAACCGTAACCAGTGTTGGCTCGCTGTGCCTCGAGTAAACAAATCCATATTGTGGGACCTGTGAAGGTGATCAATGGGTCCCATGACCTAGTAGCACATGAATAGTAAAAAATTTTCACCCAGGACTTCGGTTCAACATTATGAACACATTCTGAAAAGCTTTTTCAAAGACAGAGAGAGCATCGATGAGCCACAGATGCATCAGCTGGGCATGCACAGCTGAATATTGCATTTTTTATCCCCTATGGTCCACCAAAATTTGGATGCACCAATATCACCTCTCCATAGGAGTCAAAATAATTATAAATTGAGATCATATTACTACATGTGCGACCACAACACTAGTGCATCGAATCCCATCAAAACTCCAAAGTAAAGTGAGCATGGGCAAGGGTTATACTACGATGTTTGACCTCCTTAAAGTCCTCATATTGCACCTAACCAACCATCTCATTTTAAAATCAACTTTACTACTGCTTGATTCATAAGAGGTTAAACAATTCAAGGAAAAAAAATACAATTGCAATAGATAACTTCACTAATTTTAAAAGCTTTAAACTTATGATATTTAAAAATACATGCTAGTATAAGAGTTGTTTATTTGTAATGTTGTTGTGAATCAGAGCATAAGTGATCCTCATCTCTATCGAGCTCATTTATTTAAGATTCCTCCTAACTATAGTATCATTATCTCCTTAAGACCTCATAACCCTAACATTATATGTTTATGCATAGTAAGATTATGTTTTAAAACCTCTAAATATTCTTCAACTCCTTTATCGAATCTTTAGATCACATTAGACTTTAAGTTTATATATGGTATATACAAAAACTAAATTAAGCTTGAAGGAATTAAAAATAGTTTTAAAGAAACTGACAAAATAACACACATGATTTATGCAATACATGGTTCTTAAATAATCATAGATTCAAATTAAAGATTTTAAACATAATAAGCATTTCCATTTCACTAAATAAATAAAAGTACAATAAAAGATAGAAATGACTCAAATTAATAGTACAAACACCTTTGCACTTCTCCTCTTAATCCACAATAGTACATGAGTCAGCATAGATATATAGAGGTAATTCCTCACCCCACCCCACCCCTTATAGTCTCTAGCACTCACTCACACACGTGCACATACACAACTCTCTAAGTTGCCCACCTTTGCTAACCCCTTTTACATGAACACTAAGGCAACTATTTATAACTTCATAAAATTACTAAACTAGCACTGCGATGCCTGCTTGATGCCACCATTGGATCGATGCGCTAGTTCACCACTCATCTCTTTGATTAATTAATTCAACTATCTATCATCAATGTGGGGGGAGATTTTTTGTTGTGGTGCTTGATCTGGCACAATGGTGCTCTCTGGGTAGCACCTCAACATAAAGCTCTCTAATTATTTTTAGAACTCTACTACGGAACTGCACTATTGGCACTATGGTGCTGGATTCTATGGCACTGCAATGTAGGTTCAAATTTCATAAATTTTAACATGTTTCGTACATGAAACTGTAAGCCTTAAAAATATAATAATCATTATAGATATAATTTGGACTTAACAAATTTTTAGATTATATTTATTGTACTTCATTTATAACTAATTACACATAATATACAAACTAAAAATATTTTTCCTTCTCCAATCCTCAATTTTAGTTTACTTATAGTTAGACAGTGCATCACATATATTTTTTGGTCACCTATTTTAACAAACAAATTTGATATTTACATTTATTTTGCACATAACCCTTTCATGACATTTAAAGTAAATGATTTCATTATATTTAGATCTTCCACACTGGGAGTTTAAGGAAAATTATTAAGCCAACAGATGGAATAGTTCTAACAATGTGTTTTTGACTTTTGAAGAGAAACCTTTTTTTTTCTACTAAAAACAAAATAAAAGGAGGCTTCCTCTAAGGTCTGTGGATTGAATAACTCTCCTTTGTTCCTAATATCCATCTTAAGCTCGATGACAAAGTTATTGGTTAGTTTCCATTCATTATTTTTTTAAGGAAACCCCACGGAGGGGGACACGTGTTAATCAAAAGCAAAAGATTACAAGGTCCTTAAAGGGGACATTTAGCTCTCTATTGCTCTCAAGAGCTACAAAAAAAGTCCAAAAAAATCCTATGAGCCGATGGTCCCCTAAACTAAAAATTACAAAATCACCTAGTAATAGTCTAGGGCTGCAAGAAGAAAACACTCAAAAAAGAAAGAAAAAAAAAAAGAATCAATGAGCACATTCTTTCTGCAAAAAAATAGACTTATCCTCCACCAAAAAAACCTTCCCTTTAACTTGAAATAGAAAGAGAAAATAAGATAAAACCAAACATAGCAAACAAAAGAAATAGCACAAAGTATAAAAATAAGTGAAATGAATGTTCCCATAATAATTATCTAAAAAGGATGTAGAAATACTCCCTTCTGCATTAATGATCAATAACCTAGAAATCCTCAGCCAACAGCTAATACAAAGCATGGCCATCCAAAAACAATAAGAAGAAATCCCATTAACAAAGGGAAGCCCAAGAAACCTTACAGGAAAAACTAAACATGTCAAACAACCACAGAAGGCAAAAATAGCATATGGCAACATCACGTAAAGCAGCAAGTAATCCAAAGCATCCACCCTAAAATTATTACAACAAAACAAATCCTGGCAAAACCAACAAAGTAGCGAAAAAACAAGCCCATTATAAAAGGAGCCAAGAAAATAAAAAACAATCCAGCTCCGAGAACAAGAAACATAAACACAACAATCAAGGAATTAGGGGAGGAAGTCGACACAAAAAAATCCTGTCCAAAAGAGCTTAGGAAGATAATCCCATAGCAACGATCATGATGAGAACCTTAATGCCACTCAATTCTAAACCCATACTCATTCATGCATAAAAAGATGTAACATACTTGAGTAAAAGGTAGCCATTGCAGACAATAGGCCTTAACAACCAAATTGGAAGTAGAAATACACTTAAAGATCCCATAAAAAAGCTAACATAGATGAGTAGAAAGATAATAACAACTGATATCAACCAGAAAAAAAATCCAACCAATGGTTCCAACCCAAAGCCCAACCTATAAGCGACCCCCAATAATCTGAAACCCCCCAAAAATGCAACATGTTGGGCCAACCAAACTAGAACCCCCTAAACAACAATTAACACCGCCAACCCAAAAAAGGGCTCCCATGAATATAAGAGAAACAAGTGGGGTTATAAATCAGGGTAATAACAATTCCAATCATTGCTCAGGCCATAAGAAATAAAACACCATATAGGGTATAATATAATACACTTCTAAAGATAAAAGCCAAACACCAAGAAACCAAGAAAAAACATAACCATGCTTAACAAAACAACTAAAACAAATCCAGGGAATGATAGAGCCAAAGGGTGCCTAAATTCTAACATAAGGTAAATCCATTTTATCCAACCTAATCATACATTTCAATATATTAGGTAAATTGGTAATAGTGAAGTCAGCAAGATTATTCAAATTGCAAATGAAATTACTAAAAAAATCAGCACACGAGTACTTTCCCTATAAACATGAGTAATAGTAAAGTTAACCAAAATTAAGAACTGATTAATTTCATGGATAAGGTAGAAAAGATTTAGATTGCAAATGCTATATATTTGCTACATAAGATAATGGATACTGGAAGTGGCATCCACCTCAATCCAAATATTTGTAATACTAAGAGAGATACAAGATTTAAGACCATTAAAAATAATAGCGAGTTCAACCAACACCATAGAGCACTTCTTCAATGGGGTGGCAAAGGCCAAAACCATGTTACCTTGAACATTCCTAATAATACCACCACACCCATAAGATCTATTCTTCACTTCCCCATCAACATTTAACTTGTAAATATTACGGGGTGGTTTGATCCACTAAACCAATTTAGGTTCCTCTAAAGTACTTCTTTAGTGCAGAGATATACCAAAATTATGAGACACGAAAAAGTAATTCCTAAAATTTTCAGAAGTCAAAAGTTTGATAGTGAAAAGACTACAAGCTTTATCTTTAATATTCCTAATAATATGTTGAGAGTCCATTTTACAATTATTGAAAACAAAGTTGTTTCTTGCAAGCCACAAAAACCACAAAATTAATGAAGTAATTACATTTCTAATATGCCATTTAGAGTTAATGAACCAGGAATCAAGCAAATAGTTAATAAAAATATTAGCACTAAACATATTTTACTTGAAATTATTATCAAAATGAGACCAAATTTTAATTGCAATTGTACCAAAAATAAAGACATGATCTATATTTTCTTATGAAAGCGGCATTGACACTTGGAAGTAATAATAAAACCTCTCTTTCTCAAATTATCACCAATAGGAATATAATTATGCATGATTCTCCAAACAAAAATAGAAATAGTCTTAGGAATACTCTTATGTCAAATCATGGAGTAAATTTTATTAACACAAGCTTCTCCTTGAGCTCATACCAAGCATCTTTTAAGGTCAACATACCATTGTATGATAAATCACATAATAATAAGTCCTCAGAATCAGTATTAATAGCCAGATTCAAAATTTTAATAAAAATAGTTTCAGGAATGATGTCAACCAGTTTATTATAATCCAACCTGTTATCAGTAATAAAAACATCTACTTTAGTGGCAGTCGTAGAATAAGAATAAATTAAGGACTCAATGGACTGACCATCAAGCCACTGATCTTGTCATAAAAAGGTTAGCTTTACCCAGACCCCATTTGATAAGGGGTTCAACACTCCACTTGATATTACACAGCCTTTTCCAAACATTTGAGTCACCATTATTATAATAGCACATAGTAGGATGCTTAGCAGCACAATATTTCTCAGTCATGAACTTAACCCATAGAGAAAGTTTGGAACAAAAATTAAACCACAATTTATAATAAAAAGCATAAGATAAATCCCATATATTCTAACAGCCCAAAAGCCACTTCTTCAAGCACACCACAACAGTAGTTCCAAGAGGCACAAAAAACTTTAGAATTCACATTAGAACCATGCCAAAAGAATTTATTAATTAATTTCTCAATCATATTTGTAATATCTCGTTCCCTTACTGTTCCTCTCTGAATTGGATTTTCCTCCCAGAATCGTCCAGGACGAAGTTGGATCGTCCGGGACGATCGGTACAGGTTGTGTAGAAAAATCCTGTTTGGCTGTATAGTTCGTCTGGACGAAATCAGGATCGTCTGGACGAAAATAAGTCAGTGAACCCTTCGCCAGGGACGATGTGTGATTTTTCGTCTGGACGAAATTCTTCTCTTCATGGATCGTCCGGGACGAAGCTCGATCGTCCAGGACGATCAGTCTGGATATATATAGAAATGAGATATTTTGAAGAGAGAGAAATATCTGAGGAGAGAGAAAGAGAAAAGGAAAAAGAGAAAAGCTGGTTTTCGGAGACCGCGGAGCGCTTTTCGTCCGACGCTGCTGTTGGGAAAAGTGAAGATCTCGTGGTAAGGACTCCGAACCCTGTTTCTGTTTTCAAAGATGTTGTGTTTTGATCGAATTGTGATCTGTTTTGTGTTTTCGTAGTCGACTTTTCGACATGATTTTGACTTGACACAACTTTCACCGCACAACTTTTAGAGTGTTATAGATATGATTATTCTACACGATTTGACTGTATTCTACGAATTTTCTTCCGGTTGGAATTGGTTCTACGTGATTTTAATCGAATAGAAAATTATCAAAATGTTTTCGGACTTGGTTTCTATAGAATAAAAGTCTTGCATTGATGTTATAGATATTCTATTGTAATTTGGTAGAATTTGGAAATCGTGTCTTTTTGCAGGATTTTTGTGTAAATTTGACCGACTGCCGTTACGCTGCCCGATTTTCGTATGATTTCCGAATTGTCTGAGATTGATAGATTGAATTGATATGAATATGATTATTGATATGATTGCTTTAATATTGACTATTGAATTGCTTATTGATTGAATTGACTATTGATACTGGAACCCAAGTGGAACCTGGTTGAACGTTGGTGAAGATTGATATTGACCTGTACAGGATGGTGGGCCGACGGGCTTTCCTTTAAACCATTGATCATTGATATAACGATTGGGAGTTATAAGGAGTTTATATGCCGACGGGCGGCCGACGGGCAAAAAGAGTGACGACTCTTATTGATAGACCAACGTACGGACTACAACAGCAACGGATTCTACAACAGCAACATGACCAGTTGATTTTACTTGTCCAGTATATAGTATTGAATTGCATGTTCACTGTATTGATTTACGGATTTATTGCTTTATTGATTTCTGCCTTATTGATTGATCGGATTTACTGTATCGTACGATTTCATTGATTTCATTGATTGATTACCGAGCATTGATTACTGAGCATTGATATGGATATTGATAGATATAGATACTGCATTGATAGCATGGACATGGACATCGTATGGATTCATTGTATTGCCGCCTAGATTTTGTAGATTCACTGTTGCTGCTGTTCTACACCGTATTGACTGTTGTATAGATTTCTTGTCAGACTGGATTGAAGTTTATCGTATTGCTTTCCTCGATTGATTTCATTAAATGGATCGTATTGATTTGACCGTATTGATTTGATTGACGGATATTGATTGATTGCATTGATTTATCGAATTGCCTGCCGCTGCATTGACTGGTTTTATTGACTATGGATTTCCACTGCATAGTATTGATGATCATTGATTCATGGATTTCCGGATTGCATAGACTCATTGACCATTGACTGATTCAGATTGATAGATTGACATGCATATTGATAGCATCGCCGTGCTTTGATTTCAGTTATAGGTATTAGGTGACCTGCTGGGCTTTGTAAAGCTCATTATATGTGGTTGATATTTTCAGGTCAGGGTTCGGGAGCAGGAGATAGGAGTTGATCCAGATCTTCAGGTTTTAGTTCTTTTGATCGATAGATGATTCTTTTGTACTCAGGACAGGATAGATTTCTCTACTTGTATTGATAGTTTAGTTCCTGAGTATTGTACATGATGTTTTGAGATGTGAATCGACTTGTATATTGATGGTTAAATTTTATAGATGTTTGATAGATTGCTTACTGAAGGTTTATAGATAACTCTGGTAAATTGTTGCGAAATTGATTGACATTCTTTCCAAGTTAGATCTTGGGGCGTGACAAAGTTTTGGTATCAGAGCAGTGTTATTGGAAGAATGGATTGTTACCAGAGTTGTAGGTTTGGATTGAGAGATTGGGTAGATTGGGTAGCTTTAAGAGCTTCATTGGCATACATCGTTGCATGTGTGTATCATTTGTTTTGAATTGTGCAGGTGAAAAAGATATGGATCCTCCAGCAGAATCCAGTGTACCGAATGAGCAACACAGCGCAGCTCCAATGCCTTCAGAGAGTATGATGCAGTTGGCTACTGCGATTGCACATGTTATGGGGGATGCCCAGAGCAAGATGAGTGGAAGCAAGGAAGAAGAGGTAGACAGACACTTGCAGATGTTCCACAAGCTGAAGCCTCCGTTGTTCAAAGGGGCTGTAGGACCACAGGCTGCTGAGGATTGGATCATGAGGGTGGAAAAGATTTTTGATAGCATGCAGTGTCCGGGGAATAGAAAAGTACCATTGGCAGTATTCATGTTGGAGAGTGAGGCAGAGAGATGGTGGATCGGACAGCAGAGAGAGAAATTCCAGGGGAAGACCAATGCTGAGATCACCTGGGATGAGTTCACTGCAGTATTCAGGATGTGGTTTGTACCACCGTCAGCTCAGCGACAGATGCAGGAAGCTTTCATGAGATTGGAGCAAGGCCGCAAGTCAGTGATGGAGTACGAGGCCGAGTTTACTGCTCTTGCGAGGTATGCTGCTCATCTGATTCCTACGGCCGAGGAAAAATGTTATAGATTCCTGCACGGATTGAACAGAGAGCTGAGGCATCCACTAGTACCTTTCCGGATCCATGAGTTTTCTGAGCTAGTGGAGCGAGCTCGATTGATAGAGATTGATCTGGCGACACCGGTACCGAGGTACGAGGATACCAGAAGGAGGAGAGATGAGGTACGACGAGATGATTCTGGTAGAGATAGAGATAGAGAGAAGAGAAGCAGATATGAGAGTTCGAGAGGATCTGCATCGGGATCTGTACCGCGATCTGCATCGGTAGTATCGTCTGGTAGTTCTGGAGCATGTGTTCACTGTGGTAAACGACATGCAGGTCGATGCTACCTGTTGACGGGGCAGTGCTTTCACTGTGGACAGCAAGGGCACAGAGCAGCAGCTTGTCCTCAGAAAGGACTGGGTGGACGGACTGATTCTGGCACGGGTTCAGGACAGCAGAGGACTGTTGGCCCGAGGACTTACAGTGAGAGATCAGGGAACCGGATAGATGATAGAGCTGTCAGAGATCAGAGAGAGACAGTTGCGCCACGACCTCCTACACTTCCTCCAGTGGTGCCACGCATCTACAGTCTACAGAGTTTACAGCATCGTGAGGATCAGCAACGACCAGAAGGTTCTACTGGTAAGATTGATTTGACTAACCGATTGATATTGACATATGAACATTGCATATTGACATTTGATTGATTGCATTGTGTGTTTTGTATGGATTTCGACGAGTTTTGTTTTGGGATTTGGATTTCGATCGATTTGGTTTGCTTCGTGTTTTGCTTCGTACCTTTAGGGAAATGTCGGGACGACATTTTTCTAAGGTGGGGAGATTGTAATATCTCGTTCCCTTACTGTTCCTCTCTGAATTGGATTTTCCTCCCAGAATCGTCCAGGACGAAGTTGGATCGTCCGGGACGATCGGTACAGGTTGTGTAGAAAAATCCTGTTTGGCTGTATAGTTCGTCTGGACGAAATCAGGATCGTCTGGACGAAAATAAGTCAGTGAACCCTTCGCCAGGGACGATGTGTGATTTTTCGTCTGGACGAAATTCTTCTCTTCATGGATCGTCCGGGACGAAGCTCGATCGTCCAGGACGATCAGTCTGGATATATATAGAAATGAGATATTTTGAAGAGAGAGAAATATCTGAGTAGAGAGAAAGAGAAAAGCTGGTTTTCGGAGACCGCGGAGCGCTTTTCGTCCGACGCTGCTGTTGGGAAAAGTGAAGATCTCGTGGTAAGGACTCCGAACCCTGTTTCTGTTTTCAAAGATGTTGTGTTTTGATCGAATTGTGATCTGTTTTGTGTTTTCGTAGTCGACTTTTCGACATGATTTTGACTTGACACAACTTTCACCGCACAACTTTTAGAGTGTTATAGATATGATTATTCTACACGATTTGACTGTATTCTACGAATTTTCTTCCGGTTGGAATTGGTTCTACGTGATTTTAATCGAATAGAAAATTATCAAGATGTTTTCGGACTTGGTTTCTATAGAATAAAAGTCTTGCATTGATGTTATAGATATTCTATTGTAATTTGGTAGAATTTGGAAATCGTGTCTTTTTGCAGGATTTTTGTGTAAATTTGACCGACTGCCGTTACGCTGCCCGATTTTCGTATGATTTCCGAATTGTCTGAGATTGATAGATTGAATTGATATGAATATGATTATTGATATGATTGCTTTAATATTGACTATTGAATTGCTTATTGATTGAATTGACTATTGATACTGGA
Organism: Dendrobium nobile; assembly: GCA_022539455.1. Classification (NCBI taxonomy): domain Eukaryota; kingdom Viridiplantae; phylum Streptophyta; class Magnoliopsida; order Asparagales; family Orchidaceae; genus Dendrobium; species Dendrobium nobile. Next base: position 36,829,205 of record CM039735.1, read on the forward strand.
ACCCAAGTGGAACCTGGTTGAACGTTGGTGAAGATTGATATTGACCTGTACAGGATGGTGGGCCGACGGGCTTTCCTTTAAACCATTGATCATTGATATAACGATTGGGAGTTATAAGGAGTTTATATGCCGACGGGCGGCCGACGGGCAAAAAGAGTGACGACTCTTATTGATAGACCAACGTACGGACTACAACAGCAACGGATTCTACAACAGCAACATGACCAGTTGATTTTACTTGTCCAGTATATAGTATTGAATTGCATGTTCACTGTATTGATTTACGGATTTATTGCTTTATTGATTTCTGCCTTATTGATTGATCGGATTTACTGTATCGTACGATTTCATTGATTTCATTGATTGATTACCGAGCATTGATTACTGAGCATTGATATGGATATTGATAGATATAGATACTGCATTGATAGCATGGACATGGACATCGTATGGATTCATTGTATTGCCGCCTAGATTTTGTAGATTCACTGTTGCTGCTGTTCTACACCGTATTGACTGTTGTATAGATTTCTTGTCAGACTGGATTGAAGTTTATCGTATTGCTTTCCTCGATTGATTTCATTAAATGGATCGTATTGATTTGACCGTATTGATTTGATTGACGGATATTGATTGATTGCATTGATTTATCGAATTGCCTGCCGCTGCATTGACTGGTTTTATTGACTATGGATTTCCACTGCATAGTATTGATGATCATTGATTCATGGATTTCCGGATTGCATAGACTCATTGACCATTGACTGATTCAGATTGATAGATTGACATGCATATTGATAGCATCGCCGTGCTTTGATTTCAGTTATAGGTATTAGGTGACCTGCTGGGCTTTGTAAAGCTCATTATATGTGGTTGATATTTTCAGGTCAGGGTTCGGGAGCAGGAGATAGGAGTTGATCCAGATCTTCAGGTTTTAGTTCTTTTGATCGATAGATGATTCTTTTGTACTCAGGACAGGATAGATTTCTCTACTTGTATTGATAGTTTAGTTCCTGAGTATTGTACATGATGTTTTGAGATGTGAATCGACTTGTATATTGATGGTTAAATTTTATAGATGTTTGATAGATTGCTTACTGAAGGTTTATAGATAACTCTGGTAAATTGTTGCGAAATTGATTGACATTCTTTCCAAGTTAGATCTTGGGGCGTGACAATATTACACACACCAAGGGTAGGTTGCAATGTTTGAAAAATATACACAGGTAAAGAGCACAAAACACTTTTAATAAGAGTAAGTCTACCTCCAAAGCTAAGGAAATTAGAATCCCACGAATAAAGCTTGTTGTGCACTTTAAAAATAAGATCATTAAAAAGAAAAGTCTTTTTCTTGCTCTTAGAAAGAGGAACCCCTTTTTTCAATCATTATTAGTATAATTAGTCCTAGAAATTAGGTCGTTAAAGATATTTATATATTCAATTAAAGGGATTATACCTTGCCTTAGAGTTAAGAACTGCCCATGTACTTTCATATCATAATGTTTAGGGTAATATTTGGTTCATAATATCTCCTTAATTTTAATCCAAGTAAGAGTGGTCCTTCCTAGTCACTATTCTTTGGCTAAACAATTAGTTGTATGTCCAATTAATTCCATTCAAGCAAAAAAAAACTCTTTTTTTAAGGTTGGATTGTTTTCTTTTAGGTTGTTATTTTCCATAGATTACGTAAGAATCATCACCTTCTAATGGTGTACTATGATTTTGAGGAAGGCATGGGATATAATTACTATTATTTTGTAAATAATTTAGTATATTTTTTGTTTCATTCTTTAGTATCCTCAATTAATTCTTTTGTCTTAATATCATTTTCATGAATCCTAAGATCGAATGAGTCAACCATCCTAGTCATATTTTCAATCTAATATTGATAAATAGGGGTGTCAATTCGGGTCAACAGGTCAGGTTCGGGTCGAACCCGAGTTGACCCGACCATAAACGGGTTGACCCTAACCCGACACATTTTTGCAAACGGGTCAGGTTTGTCAACCCGAACCCGACCTGTGCAGGTTACCGAGTTGCATGACCCGACCCACAAACATCTACGGAACACTGGAGCTAAGCGCGACAGAGGGCCGGTCCGGCGGGAGGCTGCAGACGCAGGACGCCTGGATGGCTGGACGCGGGAATCCTGAACTTCGGAACGCCTGGATGCCTGGACGGCTGGACACGGGACGCCTGGGCGCCTAGACGCGGGACTCCTGGACGGGTGGAAGCAGACTCCGGACGCGGGACACCGGGACGCCCGATGCCTAGACGTGGTAGCGGGAAGAGCTGAGCCGCCGACGCGAGACCCCTAGACACAGACGCGACCAGCGACCTGTGATGCATACTTGCAAACGACGGACGTGACCTAACACCATGACACAGATGTGACATCGTGAATGCTACTTGAAGAGCAATGCGGACACGACCTGACGTGTGGGATGACGAAACGAGTCAATTTGGGTTGACCCTGCGGGTTGCCGGGTTAACCCGAACCCGACTCGCTTTTTAAATGGGTCAGAAATATGAACTCGGACCCGACCCGTTTAACAAACAGGTTGACCCGAACCCCAATTTTTTTTGGGTCGGGTCAAAAATTGACACCCCAATTAATAAACTAATTTAGTTTCCCTGAGATTATTATTTTTTTAATATGAAGACACAAACACACACACATATATATATATAAAGAGAGAGGGGGAGAGAGAGAGAGAGAGAGAGAGAGAGAGAGAGAGAGAGAGAGAGTAGAGGGAAAGGGATATAGATGATATAGAGTGATAGTAGAAGTGTAGATTTTAAATATATATTTTTTTAGTTTAAAGAAGTTCCAAGTGAGGAGAGGGCGGGGGCGTATAAAGACCTCTTAAATCCCAAGCTCTTCTAAGGCAATTTAAACCTTTTTAACAAAGTGCTTTAAAATTTAAACACATTAAATTTTATACATAAGTATTGTTATACATGGAATTTTGAATGCAAGAAAAAAATAGTGCCTCAATATTTAAGCCTAAGCCATTAGAAAAAATAATGCCTATATATTATTATTAAAAAAAAAAAGATTTATAAAATTTTAAAGAACGTCTGGTGTTTTAGAAAGAGAACGTCTGGGGTTTTAGAGAGAGAGCATTTGTTTCAGATTTCAATTTTGTCGCATTTAAGTGGGTTTTCCATTGGCAGAGGAGGGTCATCTATCAACGTCAGTCAGAGGTTCCATGGATGTTCGTCAGCCATCATTTGGAGGTTCATTATTTCTTGCTCAATCATTTTTCAAATCTTCATCACCTGCTTTCGGTGATGGTTCCATGGGTATCGAATCCAAATCTTCTGTCAATGATGGTCGAAAAATTTCAATAATGGTAAACCTTTTATTATCAATGAAGGAGGATTCTTGGCTGCTAAGAAGGTTATTCCAGATATCCACAAAGGGAAGAATGTGGTGGCGAATGTTTTTTTTTAATTCCAAAATAAAATTATTTTATCATAAAGTTGAACTGTGATTTATTTTCAACTCTAGAGATTCTTATTCATTTGGTCTGATGAATATGGCGAATGACGGAGTTAATTCTAGTCCTTCTGTTGGGGTTGGTGTACCTGATTCGACTCTGTAATACATAGGTTATAGCCTGTGTTGATGTATCGGTTTCTAATAATTCAGTGGGACGTTCTAGTAGTGGTGGTCTTTGTGTTGTGGGTGTTTATTCATCTAATAAGCTTGATGCTAGAGATTTTTGTGTTAATCGGTTGGTAGGAGATATGGTGATGGTTCAGAATTGTGAATCTGGAGATTTGGGCTTGTGCAAGAATGGTGTTGATATTTCTCGAGTGGCAAACTTGAAAGAATCGTCAGGTAATGTTTTGCTAATAGCATGGAGCAAGAATTCTAATAGAATAATTTTTTATGTTGATTATGGGGATTGTTTGATAGAGGATGTTGCAGCAGTAACGTTGCATGTGCAGAATGAATCGGGTAATACCAAAAAAGCTTCAAAAAGTATTGGTGGAAAAGGTCTTTAGTGAATATGTTCCTTTTTATGTGATTAGCTTGGAACCACCAAGGCAATGGAATATGTTTGGAAAATTTCACCTTACATTGCTTGGTATGAGATGGATATTATGTGCCCTCGATGATGCCGAATCCTTGGATTTGGTTCTTTCTAATGGTCCATGGTATGTTAATGGTCATATCATTAGAATTGATAAGTGGTCCCCAACTTTTTCTCCTAATTCTCTTAAGGGGTTATCTGCTATGATTTGGATTAGGATCACAATGCTGGGATGAAATAAATGTTTGTAGGATTGCATCCAAAGTTGATAAGCCTTATTTAATAAATGAGAAAATGTTTTAATAGGGAAGGAGGGAGTTTGTGAGAATTTATGTTTGTATCAAGTTGGATGACATGCTTCCCCTAGGAGTTTGGGTTCAAGGGAACTCAGTAGATTCTATAAGAAGATTGAATATGAAAGGATCTCTTATTTCTATTTTAAGTGTGGTAAAATTGGCCACTATAAAAATTGATTTACAGATACCAAAATGGGTGCTCCTTATACCGGTCCTAAGCCTTCTAAGAACTATGATAATGTTGTAATCCCGACGACCGAAAACTCTTTTAAAGTTATTGGTGGGAATATGGGTGATGTAACTCAGGTGAATGAAGATGGATATGATCCTTGGATCCACGTCAACCACGAAAAGAGGAAAATTAATAATCCTGGTTCGAGGAGGATTGGGTTACATGGGGGGAAGGTTGTTGTGCTGAAGGGTCCTACTTTTAAGGATCCAATTCATGTTGATAAGGGTTCTAAATTGGGTGTAGAGGTTGTGGAAGGAGGCTCCTCAAAGTTGGTTCATGGAGGATTAATTTCCAAGAATGCTCTAGCTGAAGGTGAAATAATTTAGGTTGTTTATGAGCAAGGTAATGCTTTGGTTTCTGGGATGGGATCAGATTATTTGTCTGGTCCTCTATTCCTTCCGACCCATGGTAACAAGTTTACAATTTAAATGGAGTTGGTGAGGAAGGAGAGATAGAACCCTCGAGGGGTGATGGTGAGCCATCTAGTCTTGGCATATTTGTTGGTGTTAGAGATTGTGGAGCTGGCTCACCAGATGGCCAAGTTAAAAATTTCAAGGAAGAGTGGGGTTGCAAGGAAGGGGGTTCTTCTACTCTGAGGAAGAAACTTGGTAAGGAACTTAGAGGAACGGTTCCTGTTAAGTTGGCTCCTAGAAGTAGGAAATCGGATGGAGATTTGAAAGATAAAATGGGGAACTCATTCCCTTTTTTTCATTTATGTCATCTATTGCTTTTGGAATTGTAGAGGAGATAGGAAGAGGCAAGCTTCTCTATATCTTACGGAATTTGTTAATGAGCAAGGTTTTTTTTGGGTTTGTTGAAAACTAAATTAACTTTTATTGATAGAAGGTAAGTCAATTCTCTAATTGGCGTTGATTAGGATTTTTATCAAGTGTTGTCAGATGGGTTGTCTGGGGGAATTCTTGTACTCTGGAAGACCAAGGTTGCCTCCTTTTCAATATTGGAATCTTCTCACCAATTTGTTATAGGTGAGTTAAATGTTTTGAATAAGAGTGTTTGGAGAATTTCTGTAGTGTATGGAAGCAAGCAGATTGTCAAAAGAAGGGAACTTTGGGGGAAGTTGGAAACTTTTTCTTCCAAGGATTTGCCAATGGTAGTGGGAGGAGACTTTAATTGTTTATTGTTTAAGAAAAACAAAGGGGGGGGGGAGAGAGAGAGAGAGGGAGAGAGAGAGAGAGAGAGAGAGAAAGAGAGAGAGATATATTCATCTTTTTCCAAGGCTCCAAAGAGATGAAGTCCCTTTTAATTAATAATGACTTTCACGAGGTAGGTTGTATTGGCCCTAAATTCACTTTGTGCAACAATAAGGTGGGTGGTCCTCGAATTTTGAAAAGATTATATAGATGTTTCTTGAATTCATTCTTCCAATTATTTAGTGGTTTGAAATCTTGCTAGAGTTGTTTTTAATCATTGTTTGATTATTTTAAATCTTATGGATCAATGTTTTTTATCTAATAGGATTATTAGTTTTGAAGATGTTCGGGCTTCTTGTCCAGCATCGGCAATAATGGTGAGGAATGCTTAGAGTAAGAAGGCTGGTGGGAGCTTCTCTGAATTGTTAAACACTAAGTTGAAAAGAACACTGAAAGCATTATTGTATTGGAGGAAATCCAAGCATAAGGAGTATGTTCAGCTAAAAGAAGATCTAAGGAAGGGTATCCTGGAGTTGCAAATAAAGGAATCCAAAGATGGATGGCTATTGGAGGAGGATAGTTGGGCTCTAAAGGTAAAAGTGAGTGAACTGAATTCTACATCGTCTTGATTGAACACTTGGTGGACGCAATGTGCAAAGGTAAAGTGGATGGCTGAGGGTGACACCAATTCCAACTTTTTCCATTAATTTGCTAGTGCTAGGAGGAATTCTAATTAGAACTTTAATATCAAATGTGATAATGGAAAGATTGTTGAGGATCAACATCAGATTGTTGATGTTTTTTTTTTCATTTCTTTGACGGGAAATGGAAGGAAATGGATTGTGTTTTGGATGTTTGGCCTTCCCCGTTGAGTTATCTTGATGAAGATGATAGGTGTTTATTGAATAGGGAATTATCTTTGGAGGAAATTAAGGGAGTTGTGAATAAAATGGGTGATAACATATCTCCTTAAAATGATGGCATTTCATATTCCTTTATTAAAGCTTATTGGGGTATTATTAAAGAAAATTTTGGGAATGCTATAAACAAGTTTTTCTATTCTAGGGAAATGAATTCTATATGGAAGGAAACTTTAATTGTGCTTATTCCAAAGGTGAGTAATCCTACGGCTCCGTATAATTATAGGCATATCTGCCTTTGTTGGTCTATTTATAAGGTGGTCACCAAGATTCTTTTGAATAGATTGAAATCAATTATTCATAAACTAATATCAATGGAGCAAGTGGCATTTCTAAAGGGCAGGTCACTATCGGATCATGTATTGGTAGCTTAGAAAGTATTCTATAAGTTCAGGTTTTCAAAATCTTATAAAGGGTTAGTTTCTTTCAAAATTGATATGGAGCAAGTTTATGATTCTAAGAGTTGGATACCTTGAGGAATGTTTTAGGTTACTTTAGATTTCCTCCTAAGTTCTCCAGTTGGCTTATGAAATGTGTTAAAGACCCAAAGTTCTTGTTTGTGATTAATGGTAGTTTATCCAAGTTGATTTATGCAAGGAGTGGGTTCCGTCAAAGCTGTCCTCTTTCACCTTTATTTTTTTATTCTTTGCTCACAACTTTTATACAAATCTTTTATTTATAAATAAGATTCAATTGGGGTTTGGATAAGTCCTAATGGCCACAGGATTTCTTATCTATAGCAGATGATATTATTATTTTTTCTGAAGCTAACACTAAAGCAGTGAAGGAGATCAAGGGTATATTATTGAATTTTTATGGTTGGACGGGTCAAAGGATTAACATAAAAAAATCTGCTATTCTCTTTGGCAAATATGTTAAGAGGAGGAGGAAAAAATCCATTGCTCGTGTCATGGGATTTAAATCAGTTAAAGAGTTCAATTATTTTGGGGTAAAAGTTGCCTTGAAGAGGCTTGTGGGAGGTGATTTCTAATTCATCATTAATAAAGTTTTGAGGAAGCTGAATGTTTGGGGAATCAAATTTATTTCCTTAGCATGGAGGTTTATTCTTATGAAATCGGTAATGCTTTCATTTCCTACCTTTCATTGTACACACTCTCTTGTTCCTAAATGAGTGCTTAATGAGCTTGAAAAGATGTGTAGGAGTTTTATATGGAATAAGTTGAATGGGAAGGTTGGTCTTCATTATGTTACCTGGAATACTTTGTGCAAGCTGATTAGATGGGGTGGTCGTGGGCTACATCATGTGCAAGTAAAGATTAGCCTTTGAGGGAAAAGATGGCTTGGAAATATACTCAGGAGAAAGAGTCTTTGTTGTATAAAACATTAGGAGAAAAATATGATTTTTGGTGTGGTGGAAGATCAAAAAAGTTATGTTCATCTTGATGGAAAATTATTGCTAATGGTTGGGATTTTTTTAATCCAATTGTGAGATGGAAGATTGCGGGTGGAGGCTCTATTGATGTTTACAATGATGTATGGATTTTAGATAAAAGAATTAATAAACTGCCAACATTTGCAGCAACTCTTGGAAGTAGTAGTATGACTATTGACAAGTTCATTGTTAGTGGCTATTGGAATGTAAGTGATCTCAGGAATTTCTTTGGGGAAAGACTGGTGAACTTGATATGTCAAATTAAAATTTAGACGAAACAGTGTGAAGATTACATGGAACTTATTCATAAAAAATCTGAGAAATTTATTTTGGATTTAGCTTTTGAGGCTTCAATACAGGAACAGTCCAGATGCCTTTATTGGGAATATATCAAGAGCATTAAGCTTAGGCCTCGAGTTAAGGTGTTCTAGTGGAGTTTGTTTAAAAATGATATTCCTACATTCCAATTCTTGTCATATAGTAGGTTGCAAGAGGTTTCTGCTTGTCTGAGGGGCTGCATTGTTATTGAAGATCAGGAACATGGGGAAATCAAGTGTGTGAAGCTATTTTAAAAGATGAGGCTTTGGTTTCCCGATCTTTAAATCATTTGAAGATTAATGTAACTGGATGAAAATTTTTAGTAAAGATAATAGGTTTCTAGTTAATCTTTATTGTACTTCGGTTTACTTTTCATGGAAAGCAAGGAATAAGTATTTACATGAAGGTATTGATGAAAGTTCGATGTTTATTGCAGCTAATTCAGTGAGCTATGTTTCAGTTTCTTCCATTTTTGGTAAACATCAAGTCACTAGGGTGCTAATCAGTTGGGTATATTGTTGAATCATTGGCACCCTCCACCTCCCTATTGGATTAAGGTAAATGTGGATGATTCTTTATTGCCATCATATAATGATGGAATTGGAGGTGTATTCCGAGACAGTAAAGGAATATTTCTCCTTACTTTTGGTCAGACTTTTGTTCATTGGGATGTTTCACAATTAGAGCTCTTTGCTATTCATTCTCTAAGGGATGTTACTAAAGATTGGATGCTGAATTATAAGGGGATTATCATTGAAGGAGATAATTATAGCATTATAAAAATTCTTTATGATTAAATGAGATAGAATAAGCATTTGATGGTGGAACTTTATGTGAGATAAGTGGATGCAAATGATGGTAGAAGGTTACATTAGGATATAAACTTGTGATCTAAAGTTGATGACATAGTTTGGTGGAGTTTAAGAGAATGGTGAAGTGTATGGAATAAGACTTGGTCCAAGTGTTCTATATTTGAGTTAATGGCTATATGAAAGTGTTTATAATGGTTTTATGATTTTGATTGCAAGTTTATTAGTCTTAGGGGATTCTTATGAATTGAATGAAAAGTAATCAAAAGTTTAGAGCAGTTGTTTAAGAGGGTTTGCAAGTAACATCAAAGAAATAAGGATATAACTACCTAATCTTACTAAAGAAGAGGCAAATGCTTGATGCTACCAAGCTCCAAGAAAATAAAGAGAACTTATCCATAAAAGTATTCGATTAAAAAAAAAATTTAAAATTTTAATGTATATCTGCCCATATTTCTCGACATTACAAGATAAATATTGGAAAAAAAAATAGATAAAAAATGGAGGGGTTGCAGGACATTAAAGATGAGTTACACCTACCCATTTTTCTATTACCTCATTCCTATCTAAAAAATTTATGGATGTCCATACAAGTTTCTAGATGATAAATAAAGTACAAGGTATGTTTAAAAATTTCAAAACTATGTACTTATTATTAGGCTTTTGGTTGGGCTCTTGTAATTGGGCATTCTTTAATCTTTTAACCTTTGATTTTATCTCTTTTAATTAGATTTTTAGCTTCATTATCTTCATCAATATGATATGCTACATCGCAAAAACCAAGGTTTTTTTTTTTTTTTTTTGAAGTAAAGAATATCTTCACATTTTCTTCTAAAAAAATTTACTAACAGGATGAACTAAAATTTCCTAAAGGAACTCTTCAATCACATGTATTTTAATATCTCTTCTATTTCATATGTCATTTCTAGCTAACATAAGATGTTTTCAATGTTGATTATTTTTCTCAATGTGAAAAATTCACTATACTAAATGAAATAACCTTTCCTCCTATACCCAAAATGCTCTTATTGCCTTTTGGTTTAATGAAGAAATTTAACTTGTTAATGTTTAGTTTGGCATTGATAACTACACCATTGATATCATTATTCATAACTGGAATTTTGTTGAGCCTCCAATGTTGATAACCATAACACTTTTTCATAATAAAAAACCTCCTTAGAATTGCTAAATCCATTTCCATAGCTCACAATCCCAAAGCCTCTCATGCTAGTAAGAGCAATGTCTTCATATTGATGTTGCTCTATAATTATTCTGCAATTTTATTGTCAAAATTCTTGCTAATAGGTTCAATCATAACATGAGTCATAATATGCCTAATATAATTCATGTTATGCAAGTCACTTTTATGTAGCTAAACTAGCTAATGAGAGGTTATTTATTGGGATTGCAAATGGTGGCCTCAATAGAACTCACCTTCTTTATGTAGCTAAAAAGATCTCAATTGTTGTCAACTTCTATCAGTTGGTTGACACACTTAACAAAATTTTGAAGGGGGTGGAAAGTAATCTTTTTTTGTTTTCCTTTATGGGTAAACTCCAACTACTTAAATACTTTATTTAGAACCTCATTGGTTATAGACTAATCAATTTTTTATTCTTAGCCTATCTCAAAGAAAATTCAAAGCACCTACTCCAATTTACTTTACCATGGGAGCAATTCTAAGATGAAATTTCACCTCTTGAAAAATAAGTGAACTCCTAAGGTTAAAGGGGGCTTGGGGATTCCCATAATTTACTATCTCAACTTAGCTTTGTAAATTAGAACTCATATGAAATTTTTCTAATTTCCTTTCTTAGTGGAAAAATTTATATGGTAGCATATAATGTTTTCTCTCCCATGTCTTTTAAGCTCTGGAAAGGTTTCATTGGCATTGCTTCTAAATACGGAGACTTGTTCTCTTTTTATATTTGCAATGGTAATTACTTCTCCCTATCTAATCACCTTTGGATTCATTCCAAGCCTCTTATCCAACTAATCAGGCAATAAACAAATATGTACCTCCTATTCTTTGCTAATGCTTCTCTTAGCGCTATTGTAAATAATCTTAATTAGAACATTCAAATTCATAATAAATTCACCACTATCTATACCACCATTCAGGAAATTCTTGCCCGCTTTAATGAGGATTCCATCAATTAGAATTAGAAAAACAACCTCTTTGAGTGATATATAAACCACTCTACAACCATCTTAAGCCTAGTTGCATCAAATATATTTGGCATAAGCACTATGCTTTTAGTTTTTAAGTTTTATTGACGTTTTATAAATGATAATCTCAAAATTATGGACACATTACTTTAAAATAATTTTACTAATAACCTCAGCTGTACTCTTTATAATTCGGAGAATAAAGCACAAACCATTTATTTTTTAGTTGTCATTTTTCTCCTGAGTTGAAGAAAGGAAGCCTTCCTATTGGAAGAGTTAAACTGCTTATTCCAACCTTGTAGACTACATGCTACTAATATTAATGAGGAAACCATCATTAATGGGGGATTGCTAAAGCATTTTACTATTAGTCTTTGGCTTTGTTTGGAACGGCTTTTTTACTGCTTTCTAAAACGGAGTTTTAGTACAATTTTTTTTATTTTTGTACTAAAACTCCATTTTAGAAATCAATAAAAATACCGTCCCAAACGAAGCCTTTGTCTCTCCAATTTACAATATTTGAAAAAAATAAAAAGGAATGACTGAATAATTGACAGCTATGACAGATTAGTTTGTAATCATATGAAATACCAGCTTAGATGCAAGTAAAATTCAATGAAGCAAAAACAGGCAAGAGCTAGTAGACCTTTGAGATCAAATTTATGCTATTTTCGACGTTTGTTTGCATCGCTTCATAATATTCCGACACTCAATTATTTTGCCATATGGAGAATTTTATGTTTGTCCTTTAAATTATTGGTTGATTGTTATCATCATTTTGCATGATAGAAAATTAAAATTATTTTAGAGGATTTTTGTGACCCTCTTTACAGCTTATTTATTGCAATTTTGACAGGTTCTCCATTACACATCTGCTACCATCTATATAACCTCTGATTCTCGCTACACTTCATACTGTAATTTGGCTATATGTTTATTTAACTCGAGATGTTTGGCTCACAACGTACGTGTGTTTATTTATATTTATACGAACTAGAAATATCGAATTAAATTAACATCGCAATCTCAACAACATTATTATCAAAATAACATTTCTATCTAGATAACATTGCGCCAACCATTTTTCTTTTTTCTTTTTTTTCCACTAAACGCGATCAAATCTACTTTTTGGTTTATTGAAGCTACTACGATAGAACTATGCATTAGAAAGCAATTACTAGTTAGTTATACAAATGAGAAACCATGGTCTGATATAAGAAGGGAATTAAGAATTCAGCTTGCAATGTCAAGTTATACAAATGAGAAACCATGGTCTGACATATGAAGGGAATTAAGAATTCAGCTTGCAATGTCAAGAAAATCTTGAACTGCACATCAATCACCAAAGCAACACAACCTTCTCCCTTCCTCATTCCCAACCTACATAAACCCTCATTATCTTTATGAAAAAAACAAGAATAATCAAACCGTTCATTTCAAAAGAAGATTAATTCAAATAGTAGAAAGCAAAAATTAGAATAGGCGATCAGCTATAGTTCACAGGCTTTGTAAGTGGCTGCTTTGATGTTTTCCCAATCTCTTCCAATGGGCACTTCACCTCCTTCAGAAGAGCAACCACTTCACCCATGGTTGGCCTTTCCGACGGCATCGAATTCACACAAAACATGGCAATGCCCATTGTTTGAATCATCTCCTCAACCATCTGATCTGGGAGGCCATGAAGCTTTGAGTCAATGATATTCATCCTGGCCTCAAAGCTGCCCATCGTTTTCTTCACCCACTCAACTATATGAAGCCCATCAGCAGCCATGGGCTCAATGGCACTGCGACCGCTGAGGATCTCTAAGAGTACTACACCATAGCTGTAGACATCGCTCTTTTCTGTGATGTTTGTGGTGTATCCATACTCTGAAATGATTAAAAGAAATAAAAAAAGATAAAAGGTAATTTCATGATTATCTTCATGCCAAAACCCAACTATTTTCTTCATTAATCCTTACTGTGCGCTACATGAAATTTAAATCAAGTGTGAATATCATTTTTCATAACTTCAGTGTAAATTAACTTTAATTTAGATCTTTTCATAACATTTTTATATTAAATTCTATACCAGTCATATTACCAATGCTTCGTCTATCTTTTGCCCAAATCACGAAGTTTATTTTACACGATCTCATCTTAAGCATATTATACATTCAGTATCTTTAATATGATAAATTCTAAGCTACATTTATTACTCTTTTGATGGACCAGCTGAGCTGGTCCATTCATTACAGCCGGCCCTGTTTACAGTCAGCCCAAAACAAAGCCGGCTCAATCAAAATAGTGGGCGGGGAGAGGGGGCGGCTGACAACCTGGAAAGGGAACAAAATTAGAGTAGATCACTTATCAAAGGAGAATATAGGGAGCAAATATGTAGTAAATTCAGGTTTTGGGAGGAAAATAAATTCAGGTTTTGGGGGGAAAAATAGGGAAGCATATATTATGCCTTTTTATTGTATTTTTTTTCTTTATACAGAGGTTTGTAAGTGTTTTCTTGACCACTTTTTTTTTTGTAATGGATTCTAGAGGCGTCTAGAGCTTATGAGAGATGGTCCTCCCCTCGAAAAAGAAGTATTTTATCTTGCTTGGTCGTGTTTCTTTTATTATCAATAAAATCTGTTGAATTTTTCTATTGTTCACTGCTTTTTGATGCTCAAGTCCTAACAAATTAGCATCAGAGCAATTTCTTGTGACTGATAGCTGGAAGAAGAGTTGAGGCGTTGGAAGATTAGTTGTAGGAGGAAATCGGGCATATGCAATCCAATTTGCGAGCAATAGATGATGATTTTTCAACGATGGATTAGCGTTTATCAGTAATAGAAGGAAAGTTTGGAAATCTCGAGGAGATGATGAAACATATGTTAAAGAAACAAGATAAGGTAGGTTTATCGGAAGCCAGAGGGAATCATAAAAATGATATGCCGAGGCAAACAGAGAGGTGAAAATTGGAGCAGAGGAGGAAGAAATACCCCCCATTGAGCTTCTACCAAGGAGAGGTATGGATAGGGATATGGAGGTAGAAGGGAATGGGAAAAGGAGAACATGCAGGCTGAATACGATTGAAGGAGATAGGATAGAGAATCATGGACAGATACTAATGCTTGCTTCATGAGAAACATGAGAGCTGGAAGAAGATATGGGGATGGTGGAGATCAGAAGATTATGAAGTTGAAAATGCATGTATTGTAAGGGGAGGATGCGCATGGCTGGATAAATAGGATGGAGAGAAAATTTGTGGTGAACGAGTTAACAGAATGTCAGAGACTTATGACAACAACTCTATGTCTTGACGGGAAGGCACTAACATTGTAGCAATGGAGGGAGACGAGGCACCCGATTCGTTCGTGGGAGGAGTTTAACAACTGTTTATTGGAGTGTTTTCAAGCCAAGCAGGATGGGGATTACTATGAGCAATTTTTTATATTAATAGAGGTAGACACTATAATAGAGTATCAAGAAAGATTTGAGCTTCTGTCAAGACAAATAGGGAGGTTACCAGAGATTGTATTGCATAGAAAATTTATGAAAGGCCTCAAACCAAAGTTGAGAGTAACGATGCAGGTGGCAATGCCCGATGACTTGGGAGAGACAATGGAGTTGGCTCAAGTGATTGAGGACAAGAATTTACTATAGAGGAGTAGTAGAGGGGTCAGTTTAGGAGGTTTTTACCGCACGGAGACCACTTTCCTGGCACCTAGGTTGCTACCCTCAGATCTAAAAGGATAAGATTGAGAGATTGATTCAGGAGATGCTTGAAGCTAAAATCATCAAGTCCAATGTGAGCCCTTTCCCTAGTTTTGCATTATTGGCGAAGAAGAATGATGGAAGTTGGTGGTTCTGTGTAGATTACCGTGCCTTGAATAAGGAAACTATATCATATAAGTTTCCCATATCAACAATTGATGAGATGTTAGATGAGTTGCATGGATCTGTGATATTCTTCAAGATCAAATTGAAATCCGGGAACCACAAGATCAAAATGCGACTAGGAGACACCGACAAGATGGCTTTCAGGATGCACATGGGGAAGTACAAGTTCTTAGTAATGCCTTCTCGCCTCACTAACGCACAACCCACTTTCTAGTCTCTGATGAATAGGTTATTCCATTACAAAGTTTTGTGCTAGTATTTTCTAACAATATATTGGTATATAGCAGGTCTGAGCAGAAGCACTTGGAGCATTTGGGAGTTGTGTTATCTACCTTAAGAGAACACTATTTATTTTCTAATCAGAAGAAGTTTTCTTTCGCCCAAACATGAGTGGAGTTTTAGGACATGATCTATCTCAGGAGAGTGTGGCAGCTACCAAAAGTAAGATTGAGACCATACTTAAATGGCCCATACCTAAAACTTTCAAAGAGTTGAGAGGATTCTTGGGACACACAAGCTACTATCAAAATTTTTTAAAAGGATATAGTTTAATAACAGGGTCATTAATGAAACAACTCAAGAAGGACAAGTTCAATTGGGTAGAGTTAGCCACCAAGGCTTTTGACGAGTTAAAAAAGGCTATATCTAGTGTGACAGAATTAGCACTCCCAGATTTTAGCTAGTCTTTTATAGTTTAGACATACGCCTCAGGTTTTAAGTTGGGAGCAATACTCATAAAGAATCAAAGAACAGTGGCCCATTTCAATCAAATGTTTAAAGACAGGGCAAGACACAAGTCAGTCTATCAGAAAGAACTGATGGAGATTGTGTTAGCCATACATAAATGATGGTCTTATTTACTGAAAAGACATTTTATCATCAAAATTGACCAAAGAGAGAGTTCGTTAGGGATGTTAAACCCTTATGAACTAGTCCCGAGGCTAACTAAGAGGGGGGAGAATTGGTATTTTAAAACTTTTTATGATCAAAGCACAAAACTAAAATCAAAATAATTCACCACAAAGAGTAACGGATGCGAAAATAAAATAAAGAAAGAGCACACCGAATTTATAGTGGTTCGGTCAAACATTGACCTACGTTCACTCCTCGGAGGCACCATCCGAGTATTGCACTAACTAAGTGTCTCTACTTTAGCTCCCACAGCTAGGCGGAGAAGCCTTTACAACAGACTCCTTTTCACCAACCCCGGTGCTGCAGATAACCGACTCCTTTTGCTTCCTCTTGAAGCGGGCAGAGAACCCGGACCGTTTGCTGAAGTAGACCTCCCAAGGATGAAGGACGAAGAACAGAAAAGACGACTTGGAACCTTGCTTTGAGCAACTTTCGTGAACCCTCTCACAAACTCCCCCTCACAAGTTCCTCTCTCTCTCTCTCCCTCTCCTTAGGCTCTCTTAGGTCAAGACAACAACACTCAAGGTCTTATGCATGAAAAGGCACGGGTCCTTTATATAGATTTTCAAGAACCGACATTATCGTCCTGTACGATCAGTACAAATTTAGCTCAATCAGCCTGGACGACTCAGAATGATCAGAAGAAATTTTGTTCACATCGTCCAAGACGATATAACATCGTCCTGTATAATTAGTTCAAATCGAGGAGTATCGTCCAGACCATCGCTCTAAAAGGGAGTCTGGACGAAAGTAAAATGACTTGATCGTCCAGGACGATCTCGCGATCGTCCTGACCTATTAGTTCAAAATCTGCCCAAATCGTCTAGCGCATCGCTCTGATCGTCTAGAAGAAATCAAGGTTTTTGCACTGATCATCCTGGTTGATCCTGCGATCGTCCAGGACAATATGATCCTATCAATCAACCTTGATTACTTTCCTTAATCTCTAGATTAATTTCGGCATAATTGCACTGCATCGTCCAAACGATAATTAAAAATCAAAGCTTCCTAAATTGATCTAGCGGCTGATTCATTCTGATTTGAGCATATCATCCCGTACGATACAAATATCGTCCATGACGATATGCTTAATGACGGATGCCTTAATCATGATGCCCTAATTAGAGTTTCTATTTTTGACTGATCGTTCGAGACGATTTTTGGATCGTCCTGGACAATGTACTTAAAACAGAGAACTCTAAGTTTAGACAGAGAAAATTCACTCATATGTGTGTGCAAGGTTACTTAGTATCAGGCACCATAAGGATTACATTTGACTCAAGAAAGGAAAAAAGTACATTATAGACTGACTCAGACCTAATATACCCAATCTTGAGCTGGTTCAACTTGCAGTCTCGATCTTGTGGTCCTGAAACGTTAATAGGTAAGGCAGTCAAAGTAAAACATAAGTGTTTGCCATCATTAAAATTCTATTTCTGAAAAACAGATACGCAACAATCTCCCCCTTTTTGATGATGGCAAACACACAAGAAAAAATCTAAGGAGTTCAGTCAGTTTAATGAAGACAGTGTAAAGGAAAAGAACATAAGTCAACTATCAAAATCAAAGTACAAAGCAACTAGTAGTACAGCAGATCACTCGCCCTTTTGACATCACAAAAAAGAGGGAGAAAAGTAAAACAGAAAACAGAAACTACCAACAAAAAAATAGAAACAAACTACAACAAAAGAAAGACTAGTAAAACGGTGGGCCCTGACCATCTAAAGGTGGAGGTGGTGGTGGTGGAGGCTGCTGAAATTAGCTAGTCAGTGTAGCAAATTGAGCACCAAACCTGGCTATAAATAGAAAGGGCAAGTTGAGAGTGTTTTGAATGGATGGTCGATATTGACTACCTTGATCCTAAATCATTTATCAAATATTTGAGTGCCTTAATGATATCAGAATTCAATGATCTTGGGCTTGTTGGGTTCGTCTCAACGCGCCTCTTGATTCGACTATAAGCATGTCACATTTAGAAACAATTTGGTCATCCAACATATGATTTGAAGCTTCCGCATGCACTTCGGGTCTTCGATTTGGACCCATTTGGGCTCAGATTGTGTCAAATATGGTGTCGTTCGGTTTGTCTTTTCGAGATTTTCATTTCGACTATAAGTTTGTAGAAATCAGAGTTTGGAGGGTCTCGAATTTTATTTAGGAAGTTTTATATCCAATTTTGTCTGGACATTCGTGCTCGATCATGATTAATTTTTTATGATATATCAGTTGCCCCTCTATATTGAGGTGTCGAGGTTTCAAGAGTCAAAAAATGTGTTACAGATTCTAAAAAATTTTCTGCGTGGTTAAAAACTAGAGAATAGTTTAATCGTGACTATAGAGCTACCGATTAGCTCTAAAAATATTACAATTGAGTTTTGAACATTGCAAAGTGGTCTCGAGGACCCCAAAAAATGTCCAAATCGGATTGTCCGGGCAAAAATTCTATTAAATAGAATGCAGGGATTGTTTCATAATCTCATTTCCAATGAACAAGTTGCTTTCTTGAAGGGAAGGTCAATTTCTCAACATATTCTCATGGCTCATGAAATGTTTCACAGATTCAGGTTTTCAAAAACTTGAAAAGGGTTGGTTTCGTTCAAGATTGATATGGAACAAGCTTACGATAGCATGGGTTGGCCGGCATTGGAGCGGTCTTGAGGTACTTTGATTTTCCTTGTAAATTCTCAAAGCTAATCATGGATTGTGTGGTGGATGCTAAGTTCTCTGTTTTGATTAATGGCAATTATTCTAATTGGATAACGGCTAGGAGTGGATTTCGTCAGGGATGTCCACTCTCACCGTTTTTATTCATTTTATGTTCTCAATTGCTTTCTAATACTTTGATTAATAAAGGAGACCTGGTGGGAATCAAAATTCATTCTAGTATTCCTAGAATTTCTCATTTGCTTTATGCAGATGATATTATTATTTTCTCTGAAGCCAGTATTAAGATGGTTAAAGAGGTTAAAAGAATAATGGTGGATTTTTGTGAGTGGACGTGACAGCATATAAATTACAATAAATCTGTAATTCTCTTAGGTAAAGCAGTGAAGAAGAAGAAAAAGAGAAGCATTGCTCGGATTATGGGACTTAAAATGGTGAAGGAGATGACTTATTTGGGTGTGAAGATTGCCTTGAGAAGGTTAGTTCATGCTGATTTCCATGGTCTATTGGATAAATCATTGGAGAAAATCATTATTTGGGGGAACAAGTTTCTGTCTTTGCAAGAAGGATAACTCTTATCAAATCTGTTATGTCAGCTTTTCCAATCTTTCAATTGACTCATGCTCTTGTTCCTAAAAGCATTCTTACTGATTTTGATAAGTTGTGTAGGACATTCATTTGGCATAAACAAGATGGTAAAGAAGGTATTCATTATGTCAATTGGGATGTTTTGTGTAAACCAATTTAATTTGGCAGGAGAGGTATTCATTCTTGTACAAAATCTGTTGGCCCGGTAAGAGCTAAGTTGACTTGGAATTATTTAAATGACAGAGATTGTTTGCTGCATCAAATTCTGTCATTAAAATATGGTTTGGCCACTTCAAATTCTATTAGAAAGAAGTCTGTTACTTGGAAAATTCTAACAGATGGTGCCAAAGCTCTTGATAAAATTACTAGATGGCGAATTGTGGATGGGAGATCAGTAAATGTGTTAAAAGACACTTGGATTCTTGATAAAAGTATCATGATGTGGCCTACCATTGTTTCCGTTTTGCTGGAACCTGATATGCTAGTAGAAAATTTTATTATAAATGGTAATTGGAGTCTGGATATTCTGAGAAGAAATTTCGGTGAAGAAGT
Organism: Dendrobium nobile; assembly: GCA_022539455.1. Classification (NCBI taxonomy): domain Eukaryota; kingdom Viridiplantae; phylum Streptophyta; class Magnoliopsida; order Asparagales; family Orchidaceae; genus Dendrobium; species Dendrobium nobile. The sequence continues at coordinate 36,849,125 of CM039735.1, forward strand.
GGTTCAGCTAATTAACAGAATTAGTATTCATTCTTTTGAACAAGGTGATCAGGTGGAATTGATAAAACAAATGTCTGGGAATACCATTTCTTACATTGCTTCTAATGCTATGATCTGTAAAGATTCTTCCAATATGTATTGGAGTTGGATTAAAAAACTTAAATTGAATTCCCGGGTTGAGAACTTCTGGTGGAGGATTTACCACAAGGTAATTCCTACTTTCAAATATCTTCTCCATAGAAGATTGATTGAATCTGATTTATGTCCGAGAGGCTGCTTGAAGACTGAAGACTATGAACATGTTGTGGTGGGATGTTCAAAATTAAAACATATTATTCAAATTCTTAACAAATGGGGATTTGCTATCCCGGTCTTTGATAGGTTTGATGAATGTTGTATTTGGTTGAATCAATGTGTTTCTAAGCATATTGTGTTGGGAAATATGAATTGCACGTTGGTTTTCTTATCTTGGAAATCTAGAGGCAAAGGAGTTTATGGTGATGGTGAAGACAGTAAAGTGTTGATTGCTTCTAATACTATTAAATTGTCTTCTATTTCAACATATTCAGCTCTCATTAATTACTCATCAGGAATCTGGGATGCTAATCAGTCTAATGGACTGTTTCAAAATGCTTGGCATCCTCCACCTCCTGACTGAATAAAAGTGAATGTGGATGTGTGCTTGTTATCTTCATACAAGGCTTCCATTGGAGGAGTTTTCAGAGATCATAAAGGGAGGTTTTTATGTGCTTTCGGTTTCAATGGGATTCATTGGGATGTGAATCAACTCGATTTAATTGTTGTTCAGTCCCTCAACCGGTACTTACAAAAGTGGATATTTGAGTACAAAGGTATTATAGTTGAAGGAGATAATACAAATGTTGTCAAACATCTTCAAAAATGTTACAATCTTCATGAAGCTGTGGATGACCGCAATAAGGTACGTTATGGTTTGAAAGATTTCAATTTGCTTATGTTTAATTGGGTTGATAGAGGTTGTAATAAGTTAGCTGATTTGTGTGCTAACATTGCTTTAAATTTTGAATTTTTTTTTTTGGGATGATATTGCTATGTGTAGTATTCCTCCTTCGTTTTTAAGAGTTTTAAAGGAGGAATACGATGATATTGGTTGGGTGTAATTAGTTTTTCTTTTAATAAAATTTGTTTCGGCATTCCTTCAAAAAAAAAAAAAGACGACTTCAAACTAATGTGGACAAGAAAATATGTGTCAGTAGAGTGAAGAAATTTTTAATCTTCATATTCCATGAATATTTTGCACATAAATAGAAAATAGTAAAAACTAAAAGTTTTATGTGAAAAAATACTAAAAAAAGGGAAAAATTATGGGGTCATGCTCAATTGAAATGATTCTACTAAATTCTAGTAAATTACAATGTGTTAATTCGTCCTTGAAGTTGAGGACGATTAGATTACAATAATTAACCATTAGGTTGAAATCTAGCAAAGAATAAGTGTCAGACGGAAGTCTGATGATGGTCGATGGCAAGGCGGAAGTTCGGCGAAACTCTAACGACAGTTGGTTGTTGGGTGAAAGTCTGGCGAGGGTCAATGGCCGGGCGGTGGTGGATGACTCTGGTGGCAAGAGAACTCTGATTTCTCTTTTTTCCCTCTCTTCTATATCTTCCTTGTTTGGTCTTCCCTCAATGAAGAATGATATATTTATTTATAGTTTTTTGGGAGTGACATGATTAATAAATAGGGAGAAGATTAAAGGCATCTTGAGAGCATTTTGAATGAATGGACGATATTGACTTCCTTGATCGTGGACCATTTATCAAATATTTGAGTGTCTTAACCATCCAAAAGCATTTGAATTCATCACGATGAGCCGCTTTATTCGATTATAAGCAAGTCGCATTTGGAAACCATTTGGTCATCCAATATAAGGTTAGAACCTTCCAAATGCGCTTCAGATCTTCGATTTGGACCCATTTGGGCTTGGATCTAGTCGAATTTGGTGTCGTTGGGTTCGTCTTTTCGAGATGTTCAATTCGATTATAAGTTTGCTAAAATTGGAGTTCAGATGGTCCCAAATTTAATTTCAGAATTTTCCAACTCAAATTTGTCTCGATATTCGTGCCCGATCATGAATAATTTTTTATGATATATCAGGTATATTAAATCCCAGATATTTAAGCATACCCTTTAAATGATAACTAGTAAAATCATATATTGGCATCACTATCTCCAATTCAATATATCATTAACAAATTTAAAGACAAGAAATGAAAAACATTGGCTTGCCTGGTGCTATGTAGCCATACGATCCGGCAATCCTTGTCCTTGCAAGTTGAAAATTTGTTGAATTCATCAGCTTTGCCAATCCAAAATCTGCTAAATAAGGCTCAAACTTCGAATCCAGTAAAATATTATTGCACTTGACATCCCTATGAAGGATTGCAGGGATGCAATCATGATGAAGATAAGCCAATCCTTGAGCAGCTCCAACAGCAATCTTATACCTAGTCTCCCAATCCAGATTCCGACTATCCTGCAAAAGCTCTCGCAGATTTCCATTTGGAATATAATTGTATAAAAGCAAATTCATAGACTTATTAGAGCAGTAACCAAGGAGCTTGACTATATTCCTGTGCCTGATATTTCCCAAGATTTGAATCTCCGAATAAAATGCATCTACCCGCTCGTCCTCCTTCGATCTCCATAGCTTCTTAACGGCAACGACCTCTCCATTTGGCATCTCAGCTTTGTAAACAATCCCGGAACAGCCTTTACCAATAACATTCTCCTCTTTGAGGCATTCCAGAATGTTGTCAATGTTGATGGTCAGCTTCTGGAATGGTATGAATGTCCAAGGATATGAGAAGTCATCACCCGATGAAGATGTGAATGAAATGGCTTTCTCCACTGCATGCTTTCGATTTTTAGTCATAATAACCCATGCCACAAGCAGTAGCGTTACCGCTGATCCCACAACTGAACAAACAATAGCCACATTCTTTATAGATCTGAAAGCAGATTGGCGGAGAAGATCAGAAGAACAAGTGTAACCATCAAAAGATTGGCATAGGTTCGGGTTTTGAAGATATGAATTTTCAGAAAGAGTTCTGAAGAATGGAGTAACTGGAATTGGACCCGAGAAATTGTTGAATGAAATGTTTAATGAAGTTAGACTAGTTAGCATCGCCAAGACATCAATTCCACCATCAAGCATGTTGCTTGAGAGATCTAATGACTGCAACTGAATCAAACTTTGCATTTCCTCTGGAATCTGCCCTACAAATCTATTTGAACTCAAATCCAGACTAATTGTCAAGCTTGTCAATGAACCTATTTCAGGAGGAATTTGCCCAGAAAGACTGTTACAACTCAAATCAAGCAATGCAAGCTTCTGCAATTTCATGATTGAGGTTGGAAGGCAACCGGTAAGCAAGTTATTGTTCAGTATAAGCTTGTTGATGCAACTGAAATTGCCAAAACTTGAAGGAATTTCTCTTGTGAAGCCATTTTGACTCAGATCAAGCTGCTCTAGATTCATCAACTTCCAAAGCTGGGTTGGTATTTCTCCTGTGATATTATTGTTGTGCACATCAAAAAGCTCTAAAACTGAAATGTTCGCAATCTCAACAGGCAATCTTCCAGAAAAATGGTTACTGTAAAGATCTAGGAAGACAAGATTCTGCAGCTTACCAATATCTTTAGGAATTTCTCCTGAGAGTTGGTTTTCACTAAGCCTCAATCTCACAAGTGACTGACAGTTTCCAATACCCTTTGGTATCGCACCAGTCAATGAATTCCCAAGAAGCAGCAGCTTTCCGAGCTTCTTGAGGCTAAAGATCTCATCAGGAACTCTCCCCGTGAGCTTGTTCTTTGAAAGATCGAGAGCGTAAAGCTCAGAACAATTACAAAATGACTGAGGAATGCTACCTGAAATTGAATTTCCCCATAAGAACAAACTCTGCAGAAGCTTGAGATTTCCAATTTCCTCAGGAATCGAACCAGAAAAATAATTCTTATCAAGCTGAAGAGCAGTCAAGCTACTGCAATTACTAATCTCAGCAGGAATTGAACCGCTAAGAACATTGTCAGATAAATGAAGCTGTTCCAATGCAGCCAGCCTCCCAAGCTCAACAGGAACATCTCCATGAAACTTATTAGCGGACAAATCAAGCACAACCAGCTTGGAGCAATTTGAAATCTCCCATGGAATTTTTCCCGTAATAGAATTCCCCCACAACAGCAAGTTAGAGAGCTTCTGCAACTTACCAAATTCTGACGGTATTGATCCAGTAAGCTTGTTCATGTGAAGATATAGATTGCTCAGCTCCGAGCATGAACCAAGCTCTGGCGGAATAGAGCCAGAGATGTCGGTGTCATACAAAGCCAAAGTTTCCAAATTAATGAGATTTCCAATCTCGGGCGGAATAGGACCAGATAAACCTGTGGCGGCTGCGCCAAATGTGGTGAGGTTGGTCAATAGGCCAAGCTGGGGCGGAATTTGACCGTTGATAAAAGGGTTACCTCCAATTCGAAATTGCTGAAGAGAAACTAATGAACCAAATTGAAAAGGAACAGAGCCGGTTAGGAGATTGTCATGAAGGAAGAGGATTTGGACAGAGGAAAGATTGCACAAGGAATAAGGGATGAAGCCGGTGAAAGAGTTGGAGGAGAGATCGAGAATGCGTAGGGAGGAGAGAGAGGAAAGGGAATGGGGGATAAGGCCCGAGATGTTGGAGGAAGAGAGATTAAGGAGTTGGAGAGACGTGAGAGAAGAGAGGGAGGACGGAAGGGAAGTGAGGTTGAGGAAGGTGTTAGGGAGGGAGAGGGAAATGACTTTGCTGGATGGGGAGCAAGTGATACCTTGCCATGAGCAAGGGTTGGAGGAGGATGGGGACCATGAAGGGAGGAGAGGAGAGGGGAGTGAAGGTAAGAGGGAGAGAAGGGCTTCGCCATCGGGGGAGAGAGAGGAGCTTGGGATAAAGAAGAAGACATTAAGGAGAAACCGAAGCAAAAATGGAGTTTTCGTCATCTTATTATACTAAGCTCAAAGAGTCTTCTAGTGGAATTTCGATTTTTTGACAGAGGCAGAGAAGTGTGATGAAGTTCACAGAGAAAATGGGAGAATGAAAGGGAAGCAAAGAGAAGAAGAAAATGAGGAATAGAGACTAGAAATGTCCCTATGAACTACTTATAGAGAATGGGCCTTTTGAATCTTCCTTTTTCTTGTTATAGTGAGCTTATTAAACCTCTTTCCATGTAGAGTTCCAATACACAGAGAGGAGCTCCGATGATACAGAGAAACGGAGAGAGAAAGAGAGCAGTGTGCGGGAATGAGAAGAAACAACGTTGCTCTTTGAGAGAGGAAGAGGAAGCAATGTGGGGAGAAGAGAGCTTGTCAACCATGGAAGATAAAGCTAAACTGAAGAGGATCGGGGGGAGAGCGAAAGGAGAGAGAATATAGAGGTGTTCACCATGTGAGAGAAGCGTGAAGAGGAGGAAAATTTTGCTTCAGTTGCAAGTTGCAACCAAAGAAGGCCGGGAGTTACGGCCATGTGTCCTCTTTCTGCACTTTTTCATTTTAGGGTCTTTTGAGTTATATATGTAAGAAGAAAATAAGATTGCCTGCCCTAAGCACGCGATTAGTGTGGCTTGAGATGCGTTCCAGCTGCGGTTGAAAATTAAGATAATAAGATTTTAAGAAAAATCTTAGGAACCATTAAGAATTCATTTTTGACACATTGTTACTATAATATTTTTTTATATTGTAGAAAATAATTTTTTAATACAAAATATTTTAAAAGCAGCAAAACAGCAATGACAAAATAGCAATTGTGATTTTGATTTGAAAAAACAAAATAGTTTTTTAGTATAAAATTTTTTTGAATTAGAAATTTTTGTAATATAAAATTATTTTAGAAAACAATAAGAAAGTTTTCCCATACGAATCTTCATTCTATGTCATTACTCATTTGCCCCCCAAGACATTTTTCAAATATTATTCCTAACTTAACCCAAGTTCTGAAAAAAATGTAATCAACCGCCTTTTTTTTTACACTTAAATATTCACAATGTTTAAATTCACTAAATCTGAGAGTTTGAAATTTAAAACTTTGAAAATAATTTTAGGACCCTTAACAGTAAAATTCGGATGCAAAATATATATATATATTTATTATCATAAATTTAATTTTCCTACTAATCCTACTGAAAAAAAATTGTAACATTTATATTAAAATTTGAGAGATATTTATTGATAGTACAACTAACAATAACTAACCATAGGATATAAATTACATATTGTATACTCACATATGTCTTTACAAACATTTAGCAGGTAGGTAAAAGGAGAGAACTTGCATTTCATGAGCCGGACAAACAAACTTTTACAACAAACTTCAGGGCCCACTTGCCTGAGCCTACAACAGAATGTCACCCCTCTCAAGGGCAATGTAAGACCTCATCAACCAAGAGACTTGAAACTCACCTCATAGAAGGAAGGCGGTCTTCATAACGACTTCTCCCCACCATGGGTGGGTGACTTTATCCCTACACATCCAAGAGTAGCTAAAGAAAGCTCCTATCTAGAGGTCCCTCAGCTTTCCCTACCATGAGGAACTGACAACTGAGTTCTTCTCCATAGCCTGAAATCATTCACCTTCTCTTTTAGGCGATCCAAGCTCAATATGGGTTGCCAGTGTATCCCATACATCACTCAGCCAATAAGCACCCCTCACATTGAACTCGCTTGCAAACTTACTCACTCCTATTCAACTACCAAGCTCTCCACAATACAAATTTTCCTAGTGCACACTAGACATTAATATGCTCTCTTAAAGGTAGATCATCATAGCTTTGCAACCTCCTGCTCTCCCTCAACCAATCAAGAGGCTAAACTTGTTTGGGGTAGTCTTTATATCATTGTATATTTTTTTCTTTTTGGAGTGTAACATTTCCTGTTGCTCTCAGAACCCTATAAGTCAGGGGTAATGGGGAGCATTTCACAATATTTGTATCTCTTAAATTTCTAGATTGATTAAATGAGCACTCCTATGACAACTTTTCTTTAGTATTTCTTCTTTCTCTTCATTCATGCATAGGTTACATTCACTCTTTTCAAAGTTTGCCTACTACTAGGGTCTGGTGTCATCCACGAACAAATTTGAATCTAACATCCTCTTAGGTTCAAAATTAACCATAAATTATCAGTTATATCTTTCTTCTAAGTCAAAGAGATAGTTAAATCTATCAATGGATTCTATGCTATTCTCATAATGCGTAAATGCTTAGTGGTATATTCATTCTCATACCGAGCTTGCTTACCATATTACTAAAATTTGCATGTCTACTTTCTTGCAATTAATTGATTTCCAAATATGGCAAATTATTTTAACTGGTTATTATGTACCGTCACGTGTTATAGATGGAATTAAAACTGATATTCCTTTTAATCAATGGAGTAGGGAAGAATAAATCAATGCTCAATTAAATGTTAAATCATTAAACTATTTTTTGTGCTTTAAATTCTGATGATTTTATGTTTATATCAACGTGCTCTACTGGCAAGAAAATTTGGGATAAATTACACACTAAATATGAAGGCATTAATGAAATCAAGCAATCTAGATTGAATACTTTAATGCATGATTATGAACTATTTTGCTTGAAATTTTATGAGACGATCTTATACATGTATACTAGGTTTATTCAAATTGTGACAACATTGCATACTTTAGGTAAATAATTTTTAAACTTTGAAAATGTCAATAAAATTCTACATTGTCTACTTGATAAGTTTGATGACAAAGTTATTTCTATTTATGAATAAAAAAAATTTAATGAATATTATATTAATAATTTGATTGGCTCACTCATTGCCTACGAGCAAAGTTTGGGCCAAAGACTTTTGGATGTAGGAGAGATGATAGTGCTGAATACTAAAAATATGGAAAAAAGTGAAGCGATAACTTATCAAGCAAATTAAAAAACTCATCAAAGCATAAGCATTAACAAAAGTGGAATAAAGGTAAAAATGGTAAGAATATTAAGATTTCTTCTGATATTGTTTGCTTTGAATGTAGGAAGCTTGGACATATGAAAAATTAGTGCCCTAATTTGAGAACTCTTCTTACAAAAAAAGGGTAAAGCTAAGAAAATTGTAAAAAGGGAAAATAATGAAAAGCAAAAATCTCCTAGGCAGACTTTGCTTCTGAATTATCAAATCAGGAGCAAGATTATGCTTAAACCTTATTTGTGTGCTTATTTGTTTGTGAGTGCATGTTTTTGTTCGTTGTATTTTCGGTTATTTTCTATGTTTTCTTTAGGCTTATTTATTTATTTGTTTATTTTTTGTTCTTTTTCTTTTATGTTATAATTTTAAATTTATCTTTACTTTTTTTTTGTGAAGTTCTCTCTAATCAACACACATATTTTATCTTTCTAAAAATGAAAAACCTACCTCCTATTTTTTTTTTAAATTCTTATGTAAGTTGTGATTGACTTCTCTAAAGAGACTATCGATTAAAGATTTTTCTAGAGAGAGAAACTCCCGATTTCTAGAGAGAGAAAGCTATCTTCTTGTTTTTTTAAATTTGGTCTTTTCGCGGGTTTCCCGCGATCGGTGGTGGCGGCAGTGGATGATCGCCGGCGTTCATATTCATGAACGCCCTGCGACCTATGGGACTTGTACATCCAAGCGGTAGAGGTTCAAATGGAATTGTGATCATAGAAGGTGAGGTTAACCGTTGCCGAATAGCCCTTGTTGAAGGTAAGGGAAAGAGCATGTTGATTGAGAATTTGGATGGGAAGGAAATTCTGGGTGGAAAAATGAATCCAGGAGTAGCAATTCATGAATCATCGGCATCGAATGATTTGATTCTTCGTGTGAACAATTTTTCAAGGGTTCTTGATACGCTTAAGGGGCGTAATATTGGTAATGATCTGTCGTCGGTGGGAATTCTGAAGGAGGATGTAGCTGTGGAGGAAGGACCAGTGGACAAGGAATGAGGTAGTTGAAGCCTGGTCGAAACCAAAGCCAATCAAGCTATCGTTTAATAAGGACCTTGTTGAATTTTCAGAAGATGGAATTGCTGTGAAGCTAAATGCTGATATGGAGGCAAGGAATTCGCAGATTTTGAAGAATTCTGTGGTGATTAAAGTGCTGGGTAACAATGTGCCTTTTTCGGTTTGTAGCACCGAATTGAGAAAGCAATGGAGCAGGTTTGGAGGATTCCATTTAAAATCGATTGGTATGGATTGGATCCTGTGCTCATTCCATACGAGTGAAGTGGTTGATGAAGTTCTGAATGGAGGACCCTGGTACGTAAACGGATTCATTGTTGGAATGGATAGGTGGTCGACTGCATTCGATCCGAACACATTTAAAGGAGTTTCGGCACCAATATGGGTTAGATTTCTATGTCTACCGTTGTATTGTTGGGATGAGGACAATATTGCAAGAATTGCATCTTGCTTGGGAACGCCAATAAACAATGATGGTAACACATTCCGTTGGGGTAAACAGGATTTTGCTCGAGTGTGTGTAAGGATTGATCTGGAGAAAAAGCTGCTGAATGGTGTGTGGGTGGATGGCTCTGCTGGGAGGTTCTTTCAACGGGTTGAATATGAGAAAATCGATTTTCTCTATTATCAGTGTGGTAGAGTTGGCCACAACAGAGAGATATTCCCAGAAAATGTGTCTATTGGAATACAAAATCAGTCTTTGAAGGAGAAGGAGGTTGGTAAGGAAAATGGTGAGAAGAATTTGCAGGAAAATAAATCCTCAGTGATTTTTCGAATATGGACCTTGGATCCTTGTTCACTTCAAAGACAGGAGAAACAACAGAGGGAACGTTGCTAGGAAGGGACTGAATGCTGATAGACTCGGCAATTCTGTCAGGGAAGATAACAATCAGAAGAATAATGTACAGTTTGATAGAAAAATAATGGTAAATAAGAAGGATAATGTTGAGGGAAACAATGTCCTGGCTCCAGAAAGTAGGGATGGACATGAAAAATCTGTTGGAAAGGAGAATTCGGAGACTGCTGTTACCAACAGGTTTGCTGTACTGAGTGAGAATACTGAAGAAATTTGTTTGGTAGAGCAGGAAAAAGATATAAAAACTACAAAAAAGACTGGGAATGTATTGATGTTGATATCAATCACAGTGGTTTGGGTGTCTCCAGTGCTACTGTCAAGGTGAAGTTGGCTAAGGAGTTGAAATCAGTAGGACCCGTTGAAGTAGAACATAAGAAGAAAAATAGGTATGAAAGGTTGAACCCTAAGAGTGTGGAGAGATCAATTACACCTTTTTAATGTCTTCAATTCTTTTTTGGAATTGTAGGGGGGCAAGGAAAAAAGAAGCCTCCATATATTTGAAGGAAATTGTTAGAGACCACAGTATCTATTTTATTGGGCTTATGGAGACCAAATTGGCTAGCATTGACAGAAAATATGTTGATTACTTGATTGGGAAGGAGTGGGAGTACTTTCATTACCCTGCTGAGGGTACTTCAGGAGGCATCATGGTTTTATGGAATATGAATATGGTTTCTTTTAATATAAGGGAGACATCATCACAAGTAATTGTTGGTAGTCTCTCGGTTCCTAACTTGGGAATTTTGAGAATTGCCACGGTTTATGGGAGCAGAAATTGTAAGGAAAGGGAAAGCTTGTGGAAGCAACTTCAGGATTGTATGGTGGATGCAATTCCCTCTATTCTCGGAGGGGATTTTAATTGTATTGTTAATAAGGAGGGAAAGAGAGGAGGCAAAAGATTCTTGTTCTCAAAAGGACCTAGGGAGATGAAAAGTTTTATGGTGAACTCTGATTTCCATGACATTGGAAGTATGGGACCAAGATTTACTTGGTGTAACAACAAAGAGGGGACCTCTCGGATTTGGGAAAGGTTGGATAGATGTATTTTGAATTCAGCTGCTATTCAAATGCTTCCAATGGCTACTATCAAGCATCTTGCTAGAGTAGCATCGGATCACAGTCCAATTGTTCTAAGTATGAAGGATAAAATACATTGTAAGACTAAAGTATTTAAGTTTGAGGACACTTGGAGATCATATCCTGCTGCAAAGAGTATTGTTTATAACTCTTGGATGAAGACTGACTATGGTGATGAGTATAGTATACTCCAAAGGAAACTCAAACGTACGATGAAGGCTTTGTTTTTCTGGAATAAAAATAAATGCAAGGACTTGAATGTATTGAAGGAAACTTTGAAGAGGTAAATTCTTGATCTTCAAAACAGGGAAGCTTGTGATGTAAACTGGAATGCTGATGATCTTGTTTTGCTAAGGAACACAGTGCATGAATTGAATGTTACATTGAGGCAGTTGTCTACTTGGTGGAATCAAAGGGCTAAAGTGAGATGGCATGAGGAAGGAGATACTAATTCAAGATTTTTTCAGAATTTTGCATCAGCAAGACACAATGGAAATCGTATTAACCAAATTAAAGATGAGTTCAATACGCTACAAGTGGAGGAGAATCAAATAGAGAAGGTGTTTACAAATTTTTTTGAGAAGAAATGGAAGCATAGAGAATGTGAGTTGACGGGTTAGCCATTCATTGAAGAAATCCAGAAAGTAAATAATGCTAATTTGGTTATTCTTAATGAGGAATTCTCAATCTAGGAATTACAAATTTCAGTTTTTCAGCAAGGGAATAACAAAGGCACCAGGTATTGATGGAGTTACTTCATCTTTTTATAAAAGCTATTGGAGTATAGTTTGGGAAGTTTTATGGAATGCAATCAACTGTTTTTTCAAGACTTATATTTTAAATAGAGAATGGAAGGATACGTTGATTACTTTGATCTCTAAAGTAAAATATCCTTTGCTTCCATCAAATTATAGGCCTATTAGCCTATGTCAGACCAATTATAAAATTGTGGCTAGCATGTTAGTCAACAGATTAAAGAAAATAATTGACAAGATGGTGTATGAAGAACAAGCAGCTTTTATTCCCGGTAGATCCATTTCTGAGCATTGTCTGTTGGCTCAGGAGATCCTCCATAAGTTCAAGTTATCCAAGAATAAGAAGGGATTGATGGCTCTTAAATTGGATATGGAATAGGCATATGATAGCATGGGCTGGTCAACACTTCATCAGGTTCTTAAGTGGTATGGTTTTCCTACTCTGTTTTCTAACCTCCTTATGGAATGTGTTGTAGATGTGAGGTTTTCTATCATTATCAATGGAATAAATTCCAATTGGATTTGTGCTAAAAGTGGTTTCCGCCAAGGATGCCCACTTTCTCCGTACCTATTCATTCTGTGCTCTCAACTCTTATCCAATTCTTTGGAGCAAAGGGGGAAGGATCTTGGTATTCAGATTTCACCTAGAGGTCCAAGAATCACACATCTTCTTTATGCAGATGATGTGTTGATTTTTTCTCATGTCTCTATTACTTTAGCCAAAGAATTGAAGAAAATTGTGGAGGAGTTTTGCAAGTAGACAGGACAAAGAGTCAATATCAACAAATCACAAATTTTATTTGGCAAGGTGGTGAGCTACCCTTTGAAGAAGAAGATTACCAGAATCATTGGTTTTAAGGAGGTCAAGGAGATGAAGTATTTGGGTGTCAAGATTTCACTTGGAAGAAGCAAAGTGGCGTATTTTCATGAACTTTTGAGTATGGTCATGGACAAACTAAATTCTTGGGGTAAGAAGTCTTTATCAATGGGAGGTAAGCTCACTCTCATTGAAACTTCTTTACTTTCTATGCCAAATTTCTTAATTACTCACTCTTTGTTTCCTAAAAGAGTTTTGCATGAGCTAGAAAAACTGTTTTGAAGTTTTTTATGACATAAGAGTGATGGGTCTAAAGGTATGCATTATGTTGCTTGGAGTGAAATTTGCAAGCCGAGAAGTATGGGTGGGTTGGGTTTGCAATCTCCTTTATTAAGAATTGGCTCTTTGAGATCTTGATTGGCTTGGAGCTTCATTCAAAAACAGGACTCTTTGTTACACCGAACTCTGAAGGCAAAATATGGAGATGAGATTATGAAGGATGATCAGAAGATAATCATGTCTACTGCTTGGAAGATAATGCTGGATGGGGGAAGAAATTTGAAGAATGCTATTAGATGGAAGGTGGGAAAGGGAAATAAAATCAATGTTTTGAATGATGCTTGGTTGTTGGATAAAAGCATCAATAGATGGCCAACTTTTGTAGACTGTAATGTGTTGGAAGGAATGTTTGTTCAGCAGCTATTGACTTTTAATGGTGGTTGGAATTTTGAACTGCTTCATAGGGCCTTCATTCAGATCTTATTTTGTTGATTGTTCAAATCCAAATAAAGGAGGTGGAGGAGGATAATATAGAGCTGCTGAAATGGTGTTCAGGGAAAACAGTTTCTGCACTAGTCTATGAACAAATGCTGAATAACAGATACAGTCTTGATGATATAGAGTACTTCAAATGGCTGCAGAAGCTCAAACTCAGTAAGAAGATTGAAATTTTTTGATGTAGGCTAGGTAAGGCTGCAATTCCAACTAATCTATTTCTTAAGAACCATAGAATCTCATTGCTGGATAGTTGTGAGAGAGGATGCCAAGTGGCAGAATCTTATGAACATATTATGGTTCATTGTAAGTATATGGTGGAGATCATCAAGAAGGTACGAGAATGGGGTATTATGATCCCTGTTTTTAACTCTTTAGAGGAATGTCTACATGAACTTAAAAGGCTTTCAACGTCTAATTCTGGAATTGCAAAGTTGTATTGCTCGGTCATTTATCTATCTTGGAAGAACAGAAACTATGTAAAGCATGGTAAGGATGCATTGCCTGCGTCCTTGGTTGCTTCCAATGCATTGTTTTTAGCTGTTTCTAAGTCTAGTCCTTATCTTTCTAGCTGGGGTACTAACCTCCTTAGGGAGTCTTCAAATACTTGGTGCCCTCCACCGAAAGAGTGGATTAAGATCAACCTAGATGCTTCTTTACTTACTTCTAATCTTGGAGGTATTGGTGGGGTCTTTCGAGATCATAAAGGACGTCTGATTTGTGCTTTTGGCAAGGAGAAGATTCATTAGGATGTGGCACAACTTGAAATGGAAGCAATCCTTACGGTGAAGAATTTTCTTAAAATCTGGATGATGGAATGTGAGGGGGTGATCATTGAGAGTGATAATGTCAACATTATCCATTTCATTCAAGATTCTTTGAAGAAGAATAAATGGCCTCTTAATAGTGGGGCTACAAAGGAGGTATTGTTCCTTAATGATTTTAATAAAGTAATTTTCCATCATGCCCATAGATCTTGTAATAAAGTAGCTAATTGTTGTGCTACTTTGGCATTGGAAAATAGTTTTTCCTTTAATAGTTTTTCTTTTGATAGTATCCCTTCCGTCTTGATGACTTTAATCAAGAAGGAATGTGATACTTTGAATACTTGTATGTAGTTCTTTTCTTGTTTCCCTTAATGCAAATGATGCATCTCTTCAAAAAAAAAAAAAAAAAAAGATTGACTTCTCTAAAAATAGTCAAATGAACGAAACTCATAACTTTATCTCTTTATCTTTTTTTTTAAGAGGTTATTTTACTTTTGATTCAAAATTTTCATCATATCATAAATTGGATTTTGAAATTGATCTTTTTCATCTCCTTATATTTTATCTATCACATAGGGATCTTTTACAAGTTATTGAATATACATCATAATTTTCTTAATCAAGTATTTTGTTTTGTCAATAGAATGAGTTTATTTTTATTTTTAAAATTTTAGAAATGTATCATTTAAAAAAATAACCAATGATGCCAAATCAAAATATACGCAATGATGCCAAAATTGAGAAAGATATATAAAGTATATCAAAAATTAAAAGATGTGCAAAGTGCATCAAAAAACTGACAAGAGGTATAAAATGAGCCCACAAAAAGTAATGCTTATCTTTCTTGTATTTCTTAAAGCTTAAGAAAACCCTTGATATTTTTGATACTTGAGCTTAAAAATCATGATTCCTGATTCAACAATTTTGCATTGATCTTCTATTAGATATATTTTATGAAACGAGTTTTAAAAAATTAAATCTTTTTTTTTTCTAATTTTTTTCTTGATTTAGACATTGGATTAAAGAGTTTTTAAGCTTTTAAAAGAAGGATTAATGATTTCTGAATTTCTAACCTTTCTAGGTTATGCGTTGTCAACATATTCCTTACTAAGTTTTTAAATAAAATTAAGAGGTAACATTCTCATTTTAAGAATATTTTATTTTTATTTTCACTAGATCAGGGATCGTTTTGTTTTTTAATCGATTATTTATGCCCCTCTTCTTTTTGATAATATCTATTGTTGTATTTGTATCTATTTTTTTTAAATTAAAAACAACAAAAACTATCTTCCCCTAATTTTAAAGTTTTATTATAGTAAGAGAGAGTTTTATTATAAGGAGAAATTATTTTTTCTTTTTTACAAATCCAACATGTACTATTTATTATCATAAAAAAGGGAGAGATTATTGTAACTCGAGCCTATGAGTTTATACTTTTGACAATAATAAATATTGTGGATCACTTTCTATTGTCTACCTGTATTTGTAATATATTTTTACTTCTATGTTTACTAACATTTCAGAATTACAGTACACCCTACAAGGCTCAAGTGTTGGCAGAACATGTTCTATTTGTAATTTTTATTAATGTATTTCTTGGTTTATAAGGGTGTTTGCTTGCTTATAATCTTGCTCACTTATTTCTATTTTAGAGTTCTCTATTTTTGGTCACATCGTCCGGAACGATCTAAACATCGGCTTAGATGATCAGCTAAAAATAGAAACCCTAATTAGGGCATCTTGGTTTAGGCAGCCATCTTTAAGATCATCGTCCTAGACGATATTTGTATCGGCTAGGATAATAGGCTCAAATTAGAAAGAATTAGCCACTAGATCTATTTAAGCATTATTTATTTTTGGACATCATCCTAGATGATGTAACATAATTATGCCTAAATTAATCTGATAATTAAGAAAAGAAATTAAGGCTTGATTGATACGATCACATCGTCCTGGACGATCGTAGGATCGGCCAAGAAGATCTGTTCAAAAACCTTAGTTGTTCCTAGACGATCACATATTGGACAACTTCTATTTAGGGTGATGCTTTGAATGATATGTGTTGATTTGAACTAATCGTACAGGACGATAAACTATCGGCCTGGATAATATGAACAAAAACCTTCTGATCGTCCTAAATCATCCTGGCTGAATGAGCTTAATTTGCACTGATCATATAGGACGATATTCATATCATCCTAGACAAAAAAGTCAATAAGTTGCAATTAATGAGCTTGTTTAGAGCTCTTCTATTTAAACTTTGACAAGGCACTTAGTATGGGTCTTTGGCAACCATTGAAGCTTCATTCTTCTGGAGGAAACTTGAAGAGAGAGATTGAAAGGGAGAGATGAAAGGGTGGAGTTTAAGAGAGAGAGAAGATCCTTGGAGGAGATTTTAAAGGAGTGTGAAGGGGGTTCCACACGGTTGCTCCGGCGAGCTTGCACCTCAGTACCATCGGATTTAAGGCTCGTCTTGAGGGAAGTTTTGGGAAGAAGAAGATTTATTTGATATCAAAGGGCCCAGTTACTTAGCCGCACTAGGGAAGGTGGAAGTAATTTTGTAAGGGCTTCTCCAACTAGCTATGGGGGCTAAAGGAGAGACACTGAGTTTAGTGCAATACTCAGAGGGAGCCTCCGAGGAGTGGACGTAGGTCAAGGTTTGACCGAACCACTATAAATCTGGTGTATTTTTTCCTTTATTATTTCCGCATTTAATTTCTGCACTTTGATTTCTGTGGTGAATCTTAGTTTTGGATGTGATTATCTTTTTAGTTAAAGAAATTTTAATATCTAATTCACCCCTCCTCATGGTTAGCCTTGGGACTAGTTCATAAGAGCTTAATATCCCTAATATCCCTATAGACATCAGGTATCATTTCATAAGGGATCATGTATCCAAAGGAAAAATTAAACTCATTCATGTTTCTATAGAAAATCAACTTGCAAACATTTTTACAAAACCATTAGCCTTTGATACTTTCAGTGCATTAAGAATAAGGCTTGGTGTGATCGATTTGAATGCTTAATTAAAATATTTCTGCAACATTGATGTGTGTTTTTCTAGTTAGTATTTCTATGTGTATTTATGATTTTGTGATTTTTATGTGTTTTTAGTGTGTTTGTATTTTAGTTTTGATTGAGTACATGTTTTGAGAATTTGAGTGACAATCATCTAGAACGAAATTATTTTTGTACGGGATGAATTGTGTAGTGTGTTAACTGTCAGATTTGAACCGTTTGCGTATAATTTTTCAGTTTTTAATTTTCACTTCATCTGTACGATCGTCACGATCGTCTGGATGTAAATTTTAAATGTCTATACAATTGATTGACAGTTAAACGGATAAGGTCGTTTTTAATATTAAATTCATACGTACAAAACTTTGGTTCGTCCGGACGAACATTTGGCGATTCGATGTGGGGAACGGTTTCAACTGCCATTAAAACGATCTTAAATTTCTGATCAACCAGGACGAACACCTATTCGTCTGTATGATCGTTTGGTCAAAGGTCTATACAAATCGATGCATCATTACTTGTGTGATTACGAAAAGTCGTTTCTTTTTTGGATTCATTCATTCGTCCATACAAAATTTTTTCGTACGGGACGAACAAAATTTTATACGGGACGAAAGTAATTTCATCTGTACGAATAATCATCTTTCATTAAATTGACAGGCTTTGAACTCAACAGTCATCACTCACACATCCCTTTCAGACCCCTTTTTTCTTTTAGATCTTATCCATGACAAGCTCAAGCAAACGATAAAAGGTTCTAGCCAAGGGTCCACCCTGTTGAAACTCCTTCACTATGAATTAGGTTGTTAAACCTAAGCTTATGTCCCATGGCTAACCAAGAGGGGGGTGAATTGGTAATTAAAAAAAAATTAACCCTCTTTTTAAATTAGGAAACAAAAATAAAACTTTATTGAATTTTTCTAGAAAATATTTTTCAACTACAGTTTTAAAAGTAAAAACACAAAAATAAAAAGCAGCAAAAAAATAAAGACACGAGATTTATAGTGGTTCGGTCAAAACTAGACCTACATCCACTCCCCGGAGGCACCCTCCGAGTATTGCACTAATACCACTAGTGACTCTCCTTTTGCACCCACAGCAAGGCGGAGAAGCTTTTACAAAACTCTCTTCCACCACTATCCGGTGCGATAGAGAACCGTCATCATTTTACACTCTTTCTAGTATTGACAGAGAACCCTTCATCCTTTAACACTCTCCTAGTGTGGGCAGAGAACCCTTCGTCCTTTTAAACTCTCCTAGTGTGGGCAGAGAACCCTTTGCCCTTCCACACTCTCTTAGTATGGGCAGAGAATCCTTCATCCTTTCACACTCTCCTAGTATGGACAAAGAACCGTTCATCTGTTCGTACTCTCTAAGTGTCGGCAGAGAACCGGATCTCCTTGACAGATCTTCTTCACAAGAAATTTAGAAGGAAGAAAGAATAGAGTGAATTAAACACAAATAAAAAATAAAGATTCTTTCCTTTGAACACCAAGTGAAGCCTTCACACTCCAGTAGTAAGAATCCTACTTCGAACACTCTCTTACACTCTCTCCTTGACTCTTCTTTCAATAAGCACGAAGATCAGTAGGCAAAAAGATTAAGTGGCAGTTTAGATTGGACTATTTATAGGAAAGACACAAAAAACTGTCCAAAAACTACAAATATTCAAGTCAATACGCATTGGATCGTCCCGTACGATCGTGAATCGTTCTGGATGATTTTACTTAAATGCATTGGAAACGAACCTAATGTATATGGGTACGAAATGACTTCGTACACACACATCATCCCGTACGAATTAGGTTCATCCGGTACGAATGATTATTCCATAAGTCGGTTCTCCAAAACTACAGAATGTCACCAAAATTTCAGAGTTGGTTCACTTCGTCCTGTGATGAATATGGGTTCGTCCAGACAAAAATTTTCCAGAGAGCAACTCATCCTGGCACGATTATAAATTTCATCTAAACAAAATTCTCTAGAGAAGATTTCATCCCAGGACAAATACACTTCATCCTGGACAAAAATACTCTAGCGAGCAACTCGTCCTGGAACGAATTTAAATTTCGTCTGAACGAAAATTTTCTAGAGAACATTTCATCCTGGGATGAATACACTTCGTCCTGGACGATCAGGACTTAGAAAAAGTTTCTTCAATTCCTGTTCATTCCATTGCACTTATAAGGAGATAACTGACCTGATCATCTCGTACGAACTAGGTTCGTCCCGTACGATCAATACAAAATTTTCAAGATCTCCTTAAGTGTGTGTGTTTATTCACTTAATTACAATCACTCCCTCTAAAACTTAATTCAAAGAGAAATATAAGCTTTAAATACAAAAGGTATCTCATGCTGAATTTGATTTGAAGTCTTCGTAGTCTGGATTTTGATTTTCTTGAAATGTTAGTACACACAAGAGCAAAAACAAATCTTCCAAAAAGTGTTAGGAGATAATTACACATAAAATAATAATATTTAAAATCATCAAAACTATACAAGTTGCAAGAATGTAAAACATGCACATATTAACTCTCTTAACAATCTCCCCCTTTTTGATGATGGAAAAATAATTATTATTTGTATAATTTCAAATTCTAAGAATCACCTAAACTCCCCCTGAATTGATGAACACGTGAAAATAAGGAAGCATTTTTAGAAATACAAAAAAAAAAAAAAAACAAAACTAACACACAACATATATAACATATACAAAACACAAAACAAAAAATAAAAACAGACACACATATAATACGAATCAAACAATACCACGAATCAAACAATTTTGGTACAATACCACGATACAAACAATTTCTCCTCCTTTTTGACAACAGCAAAAAGTGAAGGAAAAAAAAACTTGAAATGTAAGCAGACATATGAAAATCATTTAATAATTCAATCTTGAAAGTGATTGAAATAAGTGATGCAAATAAAATTAAAATATTAGGCAAATCATAATAATTCATAGAATTTAAGAAGAGATATAATATTGATAAAAAAAATATTTATCAAAAACATGAGTCAATTTAGACACTAAGAAAGAGAAAATCATTGCAAAAAGGATGAATATAAAATTTGTATAATTCAAATTTCAATACGGAATATAAATGTACAGTAGATCAATTTGAACTAAGATATTAAAAGATAATGGAAAGAAATAACTACTACATGTGATCCTTTGCACATCTTTTTCAAATTAGTGGCACATTTTTGTGCATCTTTTTACTTGTGGGCTTATTTTATGCCTCTTTTTCAACTTGCGAACCATAGCGCATTCCTTTTGATTTTTGTACATTTGTACATTTTTCAAGAGTAATTTTAATCTTTCCAAAATCAATAATAAAAAATTTCAAATTTTTTTAAGTGCATAAATATTTATTGATAAGTGAAATATAAAATAAAAAAATATCATAGTTGTAATAATAATATTAGATTTAATGTAGTCTAAATAAGAGACGTGAAATTGACAATCTTAATTATATCAAGTTATAAGCAGAACTTAAATTTAGAAAAAAAATAAAATTTTCTAATGAATTTAATTTTGACTTGTATTTCAAAGTATAGCACTATTAAGATAAAAAATCTAATGATTGTCATAATGGCTAACACACATTTCAATACCATTAAAGTCAAAACACGAGAACATATATTGATATCAATATGAAGATATTACAATCTAAGCTCAGGATATCAATACAAAAATAAAACATCTACAGAAAATACATAAAATTAAGTGCAACTATCACTAAGAAGGATCCTGATCTGGAGGAGGAGGAGGAGGTGCAGCACCAAAGATGTTAAAGGAAGTACTCATCATAAGCACATTGATACTGATATCACTCATTTAATCCCTCATAAAGCTCATGTCATGCTGATAATGTGCGACCTGCTGCTGAAGATGAGTCTCAATTTGATCAAAACATTGATCAAAACGAGTCTCTAGGCGATCAAATCTTTGAACCAAATTCTGATAATTTGGTTCATTGGTGGGTGCAGGTGCAGCTTCTGGTTCTTCCTCTATATCACTAATGACGTGTTTTACTTGGTTCTTCTTTGAAGATTGCTCTAAATGATCCGTCGTTGTAGTAGAGCGATTCTTTAAACTCTTGATCAGGATGAACCAAATTGTATTTCTTGTCCAGAATGTAGGCAACTAGATGTCCTAAGGCGATGTTCTTCTTTCTCTTATGCTTTACATGTCCAATTTCTGACAACCCATAAAGATAGTCAAGGATAAGTTGGGCTTCATCTATAGATTCTTTAGACATGATCAAGAATGTCACCATAGAAAGAAGAGGGGTTATATTGATTCTATCACCAGCTTTGGAATTATAGAAGTTCTAAGAACATACTGGATGATACGTACATTTCAAACGAGACCGGATACTCTAGCCACATGTTCGTTCAAATTATTTCCTCTAATCACATTATTAATTTCATACCATTCATAATCATGAGTGTTAATGAAGTGATGGGCTCTAGCTCCCTCTGTCCTAAAATTTAAAAAGGCTCCTAAGTCAGCCTTGGTGATTTCAACTTTTTATTTAAAGACAAAGGAACGGATTATAGAATGGTCAGAATTAAAGGACATGTTGGCGAGAAAGTAGTGAAATGTTTCTTTATTGTAGAGATAGATGAGGGTAAGGATAAAACCAAACTGTGTTGAAGCAAATAAGTTCATTACCTGAAAGTTAAGTTGTTCTTGGATTAAGATTCTAGAGGGTGTGATCTTCGCTGAGGCAAACCTAGGAAAAGATTCCTCATTTGCTTTGGAAAGGAAGTTTTCAGAAGAATTTCGATGTTGTTTTCTAGCCACAACCTTTTGTCTCTTACTTGAACTTGCCATTTGAAAAAGATCTAAAGTACGAAAGAGATTAAAAGAAAAGTTTAGAGTGTGACTGTTGAGTTCAAAAGCCCTTCTATTTATTGAAAACATCACGTTCATACTAGACAAAAAAATTTCATCCCGTACGAATTTTTCGATTCGTCCTGTACGAAAAAATTTCATATGGATGAACCAATGCGTCAAAATAAAATGGCTTTTTGTAGTCAACATAACTTACGAAGCATCCTTTCGTACAAACTTTTGACCAGACTGATCGTATAGACGAACACATATTCATCTTGGGACGATCAGAACTTATGTTCGTTTTAATGGCAGTTGAAACCGTCCCCTCCATCGAACTGACATGTGTTCGTCCGGACGAACCAAAGATTCGTACGTACAAAGTTAGTATTAAAAACTACTTTATCCATTCAATTGCTTTATTTATTCGTCCCGTCGTATGAAAAATATTTCATCCCAGACGATTGTGACGATCGTACAGACGAAGTGATAATAAAAAAACTAAAAACTGCACGCAAACGATTCAAAATCCGAAAGATACACTACATAAATCGTCCCGTACAAAAAATTTTTGTCCCGGATGATGGAAACTCAAAAATTTTAAATCATGCACTCAATAAAAACTAAACCACAAACACACTAAAAAACTCACTAAAAAATGAAGAACACAAATACTAAATCAAGAAAATCACACATACAAGTTCACAAACACATAAAAACATACAAAAATATTAACTTAAAAAAACAAACATCATTGTTGCAAAAATATTTTTAATTAAGCATTCAAATCAATCACACCAAGCCTTATTCTTAATGCATTGAAAGTATCAAAGGCTAAAGGTTTTGTAAAAATGTCTGCATGTTAATTTTCAGTAGAAATATGACTGAGTTGAATTTCTCCTTTGGATACATGATCCCTTATGAAATGATGCCTTATGTCTATATGTTTGGTTCTTGAATGTTGAATAGGATTTTTAGAAATATAAATAGCACTAGTGTTATCACAATAAAATGGAATAGTACCTATAGTTAATCCTAAATCAATCAACTATTTTTTCAACCAAAGTACTTATGCCACACAACTTTCTAATGCAATGTATTCAGCTTCTACAGTAGATAGGACTATTAAATTTTGCTTTCTAATGGACCAAGAGACTAAAGAATTTTTAATAAATTGACATGTTCTAGATGTGCTCTTTCTATCCACCCTACAGTCTGCAAAGTCAGAATCTGAATAACCAATTATTTCAAATGAAGAGCTAAACTTAGGATATCAAATTCTTAAGTTCTGAGTTCCTAACAGATATCCTAAAATCCTTTTTACTACTATCAAATGTGATTCTTTTGGATCTGATTGAAATCTAGCACACAAGCAAACACTAAACATGATATCGGGTCGGCTAGCAGTCAAGTAAAGTAAAGATCCAATTATCCCTCTAAATTTCTTTTGATTAACATATTTTCCCTTAGGGTCCTGATCCAACTGAACCGAGGAACTCATTGGTGTACTAATAGGTTTAGCATTATCCATTACATACTTTTCTGAGGTTGTCTTTAACATATTTTATCTGGCTAAGAAATATACCTTCCTCAATTTGCTTAATACTAAATCCTAGAAAGTAACTTAAATCTCCCATTAGACGCATCTCAAATTCACTACTCATTTTTTTAGAAAAATCATCATAAAGATTTTTATTTGAAGATCCAAAAATGATATCATCGACATAAATTTGAACAATGAGTATATCCTTTCCATATTTCTTCATAAAGAGAGTTGTATCCACGCTTTCTTTTTCAAAAGATCTTTCAAGTAAGAAAGTGTTTAACCTCTCATACCAAGCCCTAGGTGCCTGTTTCAATCCATATAATACCTTTTTCAACTTGAAACATGATTTGGGTATTTAGAATTTTCAAAATCTGTTGGTTGTTCTACAAAAACATCTTCTTGAATTACCCCATTTAAAAAGGCACTTTTTACATCTATTTGATACAATTTGAATCCTCTAAAACAGGCAAAAGCTAGCAAAACCCTAATTGCTTCAAGTCTAGCTACAGGGGCAAAAGACCCTTAAAATCAATCCATTCAATCTGATTATACCCCTTAGCAACTAATCTAGCCTTTTTTCAAATGACTACTCCTTAGTCATTCATTTTATTTTTGAATACCCACTTAGTTTCAATTATACTTTGATCCTTTGGCCTTGTAGTTAATTCCCAAACTTTATTTCTTACAAATTGATTCAACTCTTCTTGCATGGCCAAAATCCAAAATTCATCCGAAAGTTTTTGATCAATATTTATGGGTTCTATAGTTGAAATGAAGGCTGAATGATTGACTTCTTTGTTTAATCCACGCTTAGTCCTTACACCCTCACTAGGTTCACCTATAATAAGTTCCCTTGGGTGGTTTTTAGAAAATCTCAAATTTCTAGGCAAAGGGTTTTCTTTCCCCAAATTTTCTTCCATATTTTGCAGTGCGATGTCGCCGTGGTACTGATTGTACAGGGGCCCACTCCTTCCTGGGTTGCTCTACTCTGGCAGTTATGGTTTTCTCTGATCTTCCATCGTTACGCCTCTGAATTGGCCTTTCGTGTTGATCGGCTCGGGCATATGTCGTAGACAGATCAGCATATCGCTTCACTTCTCTGCGAGGAGGACGAGTTGCTCCTCTGTCAGCGGGTAACCTGTTCGACGTCAGAACCGATCTCAAAACTTGAAGATCACCCTCCCTTTGAAGAGAAAGTGCTTTCTCTATATCTATGCAACTAGTTCTTTCACTTGCTTCATCCCTAAAAATTGACTATTCTACTCTTTCTTTTTCCACGTGATTGTCGCTATCCGACCTCTTTGCCTAATAATAGCACCCCGAACTTCTATTGAGAACTTCTGTCGTCGGGTATGAAACTAATTGCATAGAGAAAGTCTTGTATTGTATCTTACGATCGGAAGGCTAAAAATTCGGACATAGACAAGAAGTCGTTAACTCCAGAAAGGAAGGAAGTCAAGCAAAGAGACCATAGAATGGTACTGCTACTTGAAAGCTTAGGGCCAATAGCAAGACAGGGGGATTCGTGGATAGATGTGCTATACTTATTTAGATTTCCTCACCATCATATTGAATGAAAGGGATGACCAGCAGATAATAGCAAGGCTAAACATATTCGAGATTCTCGATCAGATGAGCGGACAGGGCAAGCACGTACTGAGAATTCAGATTGGATAACATTGTATCCAACATGAAACAGAAAATTGTGGAATTCCATTTTCCATTTCAATAGAGAAGAATCCTTCGTTTCTGATGCAAACGATCTGGGACGGAAGGATTCGAACCTCCGAGTAACGGGACCAAAACCCGTTGCCTTACCGCTTGGCCACGCCCCATTTTTCTTTTTTCTAAGAAAAACTAAGCTAAATATTGGTTATTCGTCAATAACCAACCAAAATACATATGGGGGGATGAGGGCGACTCCGCCCATGGGTTGGACCACACCACAGGCGGAAGTCCTTCCACGACAAGAGAAGGGTCGTTGTCGGACCGGAACAAGAAACGGGAGCTAGTCGTTGGAGGGAAGACAAGGCTCGTTCCGTGCGACTCCACAGAAGAGTACGCGCGCTACAAAACGCAGCCAGCTGAAAAACGCTAGCTAGCTACTAGACTATAGTTGCCTTATACTAGGGTTGCCTTATACTAGCTACAGGAGATGTCCTTTTTTTCAAATTTTATTCCAAATTCATTTTATCAATCTTTTTGGAGTTAATCTCAATCTCATCTTTTATAACATTTGGCTCTTCCAAAATTCCAGTTTCATCAAATATAACATGTGTGATCTCCTAAATTACTAATTACCAAAGTTCTTCTATTGAATACTCTATAAGATTTTCCAACACTTGAGTATCCAACAAAATTTTCTTCATCTAATTTTGGATCAAATTTTCCTAAGACAGATTTTTCATTGTTATGAATGAACACCTTGCACCCAAAAACATGAAAATGAGACAAATTATATGTTCTACCTTTTAGCAACTCATAGGGTATTTTATTTAATTTAGATTTCACATTCACCCTATTCAGAATATAACATGTTGTGCTAACCACCTCAGCCCAAAAATATTTAGGAAGTGAGTATTCTGCCAACCTTGCTCAGGCGGCTTCTATTAATGTTATATTTTTCCTTTCGACTATCTCATTCTGCTAAGGGGTTCTAGGTGCAAAAAAGTTATGATCAATTCCTTCTTTTTATAAAAATCCTTAATTTTCTCATTTTCAAATTCTCCTCCATGATCACTTTGTATAGCAATAATTTCACACCCAAGTTTTCTTTGAATCTAAGTCAAAAAATTTCTAAAATTTTCAAATTATTAACTCTTATCAAATAGAAATCTAATCCATGTGAATCTTGTGTAATCATCCACAATCACAAATTTGCATACCTTCCCTCCTAGACTCATAGTTCCAACTGATCCAAAAAAATCCATATGCAAAATCTCCAATGGTTTATTAGTTCTAAGATCCTTATTTGACTGAAAAGAGGACTTCACTTGTTTTCCTAATTGACATGTATCACAAAGGTGGTTCTTAGTAAAGTCTAATTTTAGTATACCTCTCACTAAGTTCTTTCGGGTAATCCTCCTAAGGTTTTTCATGCTAGAATGACAAAGCCTCCTATGCCAAAGCAATGACTCATCATATATAGTTTTCAAACAAAAAGTAGTAGGAGATTGAATATAATTTAAGTCTAGCATATAAACATTATTTACCCATTTACCATTCAAAACATCTTTACCATTTACGCTTAATATGTAGCTAGTAGGAAAAAATTTCACACAGTATCCTTTATCACCTAGCTGGCTTATACTTAACAGGTTATGCTTTAAGCCTTCTACTAATAACACATTTTCAATGTAAAATTTATTAAGATTTCCAATCATACCTGATCCAATCACCTTCTTTGTGGTGTTATCTTAAAGTGTAACCTTGGCTCCACTCCAAGCTTCCAGTGATATGAATTATGCAGTATCTCCAGTCATATGCTTTGAACATCCACTGTCTAGGTACCATATGCTCTCACGAGGTCTTGTGTGAGAGCGACCTACAAAATTATGAAACGTTAGACCTGGGAACCCAAACAAGTTTGGGTTCTCCTTTTGGCAATTTATAATCAGATGCATGTATGATATGTCTAAGTTTATGCATCTTAGGTCTCCACACCAAATAAGTTTTTATCTTCAAAGTACAGGTGTGAGCTATATGTCCAAATAATCCATAATTATTGCATTTGACTTTTGGAAATTAATTCCTAAGTCTTCTATCATTCATCTATCTATTCAGGGATTGCATAAATTTAGGATACATAATAGGATTAGTAAAATCTTCAAATTTAGGGGGTATCCTATTATCCTCGAGAGATTTTATCGTTAATTTGTAAAATAAATTCATATTTTCTAAAATTTGATTTGTATAATTTGATCTATAAATCTTTCTCTTCGATTCATCCTTAAAAATTTTAAAATCTTTTTCAAGTTCAGCATAGGATGATTTTAAATTTTCATATTTTTTATTCAAGTCATCAAACTCATCAAGTAATTTCATGTGGTTGTCATCAATTAAAGCATGATCTTTCCTAAGAATTTCATGTTCCTTTTGTAATTTTTCAATTTCTAAACTTAGACTAGCATGCATTTTCTTCATTTTTCTGTATGCATCATGCATGTGTTTAGAAACTTCAAAAAGGTCATCATAGGTTAAGGTCACATATCTCTTCTTGATCTGACCGATCAAGACTATCAGCCATTAAGTACAGATTAGTGACTTCCTCTTCCTTCTCAGTCTTTGATGAATCTGAAGCTGAGTCCGCCCATAAAGCTCTTTGAAACTTCTTCTTGCCCTTCTTTATAATTAGTTTCTCCTCTACCTTCTCCTTGCTAAGAGTAGCTTTGAGTTTTCGGCATTCAGTATTGATATAACCAGGTTTCCTGCACTCATAGCAAATTACATCATTTGAAATCTTGGCATTTCTATTAAATTTACCTCTATTCCAATGCTGGCGCCTCTTCTGCTTCCTCTTCAAAAAGCTTCTGAATTATCTAGTCATCAATGCGATGTCATCTTCTTCCTCAGGTTGTGAGTGTTCACTCTCAGACTCTTCCATATTTAGTGCTATGTTTTTCTCCCTTCGTGGTTCACCTGCATCAATCTTTCTTTGGCTAACTCCTTGCTCGTAAGCAATTAGCGAACCAAGAAGATTATCAATAGACTAAATGTTTAGATCTTTAGACTCTGTAATTACAGTAATTTTAACATCATGAACAGTAGGCAAACAATGAAGAATCTTATTAACAATTTCATCATTCGTTAGTTCCCTACCAGTGCATGCAAAGAGGTGACTATTTGTGTGAATCTTATGAATATATCAGAAATGGATTCAATTGGTTTTATGTGAAATAATTCATATTCATGCAACAAGATATTAAGTCTAGATTGCTTAATCTATTAGTCCCCTCATAAGTTATACAAAGTCTATCCCATATGTCCTTCCCACTTTTGCAAGTGGAAACCCACATGTAGTCTTCTGATTTTAAAGCACAAAAGAAACTATTCAAGCATTAGGCGTTTAGTTGTGCTAAGTCACGTTCTTTTACTGTCCAGTCTGCAAAAGGTTTTTCAACTCTAATTCCCTCAACTAGTCTAGTTGGTTTTGTATACCCTTCATGAACTAAGATCCACATACGATAATCAAGTGACTGTAAAAATATAGACATGTGTGTTTTCTAAAAATCAAAAGGTATATTGTCGAACAGTAGAGGTCTAGTTATAGAGTAACCCTCGGGAGTATTTTAGTTTCCAAATGTAGCCATCTATGTTAACCAAAAAGTAGTCTAAACTTATGGTTTTGAAACAAAGCTCTGATACCACTTATTGAAACTCGTTCACTATGAATTAGGTTCTTAAACCTAAGCTTATGTCCCATGGCTAACCTAGAGGGGGTGAATTGGTAATTAAAAAAAATTTAACCCTCTTTTTAAATTAGGAAAAAAAAATAAAACTTTAGTAAATTTTTCTAGAAAATATTTTTCAACCACAATTTTAAAAGTAAAAACACAAAAATAAAAAACAGCGAAAAAATAAATATACGAGATTTATATTAATTCGGTCAAAACCAGACCTGCATCTACTCCTTGGAGGCACCGTCCGAGTATTGCACTAATACCACTAGCGACTCTCCTTTTGTACCCACAGCAAGGCGGAGAAGCCTTTACAAAACTCTCTTCCACCACTACCCGGTGTGGCAGAGAACTATCGTCCTTTTACACTCTTCCTAGTGTTGGCAGAGAACCCTTCATCCTTTCACACTCTCCTAGTGTGGGCAGGGAACCCTTCGTCCTTTCACACTCTCATAGTGTGGGCAGAGAACCCTTCATCCTTTCACACTCTTCTAGTATGGGTAGAGAACCCTTCCTCTGTTCACACTATCTCCTTGACAGATCTTCTTCACAAGAAATCTAGAAGGAAGAAAGAAAAGAGTGAAATAAACATAAATCAAAAGTAAAGATTCTTACCTTTGAACACCAAGTGAAGCCTTCACGCTCCAGTAGTATGAATCCTCCTTTGAACACTCTCTTACACTCTCTCCTTGACTCTTCTTTCAATAGATACGAAGATCATTAGGCAAAAAAATTAAGTGGCAGTTTAGATTGGACTATTTATAGGAAAGACACAAAAAATTGTCCAAAAACTGCAAATATTCAAGTCAATACGCATTGGATCATCCCGTACGATCGTGGATCGTCCTTAACGATTTTACTTAAATGCGTTGGAAATGAACCTAATGTATATGGGTATGAAATGACTTTGTACACACACATTGTTCCGTACAAACTAGGTTCATCCGGTACGAACGGTTATTCCATAGGTCGGTTCCCAAAAACTGTAGAACGTCACCAAAATTTTAGAGTTGATTCACTTCGTCCTGGGACGAATATGGGTTCATCCAGATGAAAATTTTTTAGAGAAAAACTCATCCTGGTATGATTATAAATCTCGTCTAAATAAAAATTCTCCAGAGGAGATTTCATCCTGGGACGAATACACTTTGTCCTGGACAAAAATACTCTAGAGAGTAACTCATCCTAGAACAAATATAAATTTCATCTGAACAAAAATTTTCCAAAGAACATTTTGTCCTGGGAAGAATACACTTCGTCCTGGATGATCAGGACTTAGAAAATTTTCTTCAATTCCTATTCGTGCTATTGCTCTTACAAGGAGATAACTGACCTGATCGTCCCGTACAAACTAGGTTCGTCCCATACGATCAATACAAAATTTTCAAGATCTCCTTAAGTGTGTGTGTTTATTCACTTAATTATAATCGCTCCCTCCCAAACTTAATTCAAAGAAAAATACAAGCTTTAAATATACAAGGTATCTCATGCTGAATTTGATTTGAAGTCTTCGTAGTATAGATTTTGATTTTCCTGAAATGTTAATACACACAAGAGCAAAAATAAATCTTTCAAAAAGTGTTAGGAGATAACTACACATAAAATAATAATAGTTGAAATCATAAAATCTATATAAGTTGCAAGAATGTGAAACATGGACATAGTAACTCTCTTAATACACCCAAGAACTCAAGTGATAATTTTCTATCTAAATCCAATGAAGAGTCATTTCCTAGATTTGCTTCTGCTAAGATCACCCCTTTAGAGTTCTTATTCAAGAACAACTGACCTTTCAGGTAATGAACTTGTTTGCTTCCACTCAATTTGGTCTCATTCTCACACTAGTCCACTTCTACAATAAAGAGACCTTTCACTACTTCCTAGCAAACATGTCTTTCAATTCTAACTATTCTATGATAAGGTCATATGGTTTTAAAAAGAAAGTAGAAATCATAAAGGTAGACTTAAGAGTTTTTCTGAACTTAAGGACTGAAGGGATTAGAGCCCATACCTTAACCACTACTTTTGATTTTGACTGGACTGAAATTAATGAAGTGATTAGAGAAATTATATTTAAGGAGCATATGCCTAAAGTGTCCTCTCTTATTCACAATGCTCGTATCATCCAGCATGTTCTTCGAACTTTCATAATTCCTAAAGCTGGTGATAGAGTCAACATTACTCCTCTTCTTTTAAAAGTAACCTACTTGATTTTGACTCACCAACCTATAGATGAAGCTCAACTAATCTTTGACTATCTTTATGAACTTTCTGAAATTAGTTATGTTGCCCATAAAAAAAAGAATAACATTGCCTTATGACATCTTGTTGCCTACATTTTGGAGAAAGTATGAATTGATTCATCTAGTTCAAGATTTTGAAGAACCTCTCTATTACAGTGACGAATTTTTTAGAGCAATCTTCAATAAAAATGAACCATATAAAACACATGTTATTAGTGACTCAGAGGAGAAACCTGAACCCGCACCTGCTAGTGAACAAAATTATCGAGATTTAGTTCAGAGATTTGATCGCTTAGAGTCTCATTTTGATCAAAGATTTGATCAAATTAAAACTCACTTATAGTCGTAGGATGTTTAGTACAATCAAGACATGGGATATATGCAAGAACAGATAAATGATATAAGTTCAAATATGCTCATGATAAGCAGTTATTTTAATTTCTTCAGTACTGTACCTCCTCCTCCTCCTCCAGATTAGGGCCCATCAGAGTGACTCATGTACTTTCTTATGATTTCTTTAGTTGATGTGATTGTGATGTAGTAGATTGTGATATGATATGTTTTAGTTATCAGTTAGTTTTATTTTATGTTTTAGCTTTTATGTTTTATGTAGTATTGATATCAAATTTTACTGATTGTAATATTCTCTTTTATGATATCAATATAAGTTATCTTGTCTTGGTTTTAATCTTGTTTTGAAATGTGTGTTAGCCTATATGACAATCTTTAAAATTTTTGATCTTAAGAGTGCTATACCTTGAAGTGTAACTTAAAATTGAATTCATTAGAAAATCTAATTTTTTTAAATTTAAGTTTTACTTATAACTTGATGTAATTAAGATTGTCAATTTAATGTCTCTTATTAGACTACATTAATGTTAATATTATTATTGCAATTGTGATATTTTCTTATTTTGTATTTCACTTGTCAATAAATATTGATGCACTTAGAAAAATATGAAATTTTTTATTATTGATTTTGGAAAGATCAAGATTACTCTTAAAAATGTACAAATGTATAAAAATCAAAAAGAATGCGCAATGGTTCGTAATTTAAAAAAGAGGCACAAAATAAGCCCACAAGTAAAAAGATGCACAAAAATGTGTCACAAACTTTATGTAATGATATTCTTTATCTTAGTGTTTAAATTGATTCATGCTTTTGATATATACTTTTTATTATCAATGTTATATCTCTTCTTAAATTCTATGAATCATTTTTATTTGTCTAATGATTTAATTTTATGTGCAAATTTTATTTCAATCACTTTCAAGGATCAATTATCAAAGGATTATCATATAACTGCTTACATTTATGGTCTTTTTCTTCTTCTCTTTCTGATGTTATTAAAAAGAGGGAGAAAACATTGTTCATATTATTGTTCTGTATCATATTGTTGTTCTGTATCGTATTTTGTTCGTATTTTTGTTCTATATCATATTTTTTGTTTCGTATCATATCCGTTCTATTAAAAAAAAGGAGAAAAAGATAAAATTGTTGTGCAATGCCTCCTTATTTTCATATGTTCATCAATTCAGGGTGAGTTTAGGAGATTCTTAGAATTTGAAAATTATACAAATAATAATTGTTTTGCCATCATCAAAAAAGGGGAGATTGTTAAGAAAGTTGCTATTTACATGTTTTATCTTCTTGCAACTTGTTTAGTTTTGATGATTTCAAATATTATTGTTTTAAGATTTATTTTTTTCTAAATACTTTTTAGAAAAATTATTTTTGCTCTTGTATAGACTAACATTTCAGAATAACCAAACTCCAAACAAATGAAGACTTCAAATCAAAATTCCGCATGAGATAGTTTGTAAATTGAAGTTTATAATTTTTATTGTAATTGAGTTTGAGAAAATATGATTTTAATTGAATAAGCTTAGCACTCACACATTTGGGGAGTTCTTTAAAAATCACACTGATCGTATGGGACGAACCTTATTAGTACGGGACGATCAAGTCAGTTATCCCCTCGAAAGAGCAATAGAACTAACAGGAAGTGAGAAAATTTTTCTAAGTTCTGATCGTCCAGGCAAATTTCTCAATTCATCTCGGGACGATCTGCTCTGGATTCTTTCTTTGTGCTGATAGTCCAAACAATTCATCATATTCATGCCAAGATGAAAAGCTCTTTGGAAAATTTTCATCCAGATGAACTTCTATTCATCCCAGGATGAAATGCTCTCTGAAAACTTTTTGTCCAGATGAACTTCTATTCGTCCCTGGACGAAATGCTCTAGAGAAAATTTTTGTTCAGACGAAATCTTATATTCGTGCCAGGACGAAATGTTCTCTGGAAAAGTTTTGTCTAGATGAATTTATATTCGTCCCAGGACAAAATGCTCTCTAGAAAATTTTTGTTTAGATGAAATCCTATTCATCACAAGGTGAAATGCTCTATGGGAAAATTTTTGTCCAGACGAATTCTTATTCATCCCAAGACAAAATGTTGTCCTTTAAAATTTTGATAACGTCCTGTAGTTTATCAAAACTGACCCATGAAATAACTGTTCGTACCGGATGAACATAGTTCGTACGGGATGATGATCGGGTCGTACCTATATACATTGGGTTTCTATGCAACTGATTTAAGTAGATTTGTACGGGATGATCTGAAGATCGTACGGGATGATCCATTATGTACAGACTTGAAAATCAGCAGCCTTTGGACGGTTTTTTGTGTCCTTCCTATATAAAATCCAATTAAATATGCCTTTTTATCTTTTTGCCTACTGATCTTCGTGCCAACTAAAGGGAGAGTCAAGAAGAGAGTGTGAGAGAGTGTTTGAAGGAGGATTCTTACTACTGGAAGTGTGAAGGATTCTCTTGGTATTCAAAGGTAAGAGTCTCCACTTGTGATTTGTGATTACTTCACTCTTTTCTCTCATCCTTCTAGATTTCTTGTGAGAAGATCTGTCAAGGAGATCCGGTTCTCTGTCGACACTTGGATAGTTTAAACAGCCAAAGGGTTCTCTGCCCACACTTGGAGAGTATGAAAGGACAAAGAGTTCTCTGCCTACACTCAGAGAGCGTGAATAGCCGAAGGGCTCTCTGCCCACACTTGGAGAGTGTGAACAGCCGAAGGGTTCTCTGCCTACACTGGGAGAGTGTGAAAGGATGGACGGTTCTCTGCCAACACTTGGAGAGTGTAAAAGGATGACAGTTCTCTACCGCACCGGGTAGTGGTGGAAGAGATTTTTTTAAAGGCTTCTCCACCTTGCTGTGAGTGTAAAAGGAGAGTCACTAATAGTATTAGTGCAATACTCGGAGGGTGCCTCCGGGGAGTGGATGTAGGTCGTGTTTCACCGAACCACTATAAAACTTGTGTCTTTTATTTTTTCTGCTACTTTTGTTTTTATTATTTTAACTTGTGGTTGAAAAACATTTTCTACAAAATTCACTAAAGCTATTTTCAGTATAAAATTTTTAAAAGATTGATAAATTTTTAATTACCAATTCACCGCCCCTCTTGGTTAGCTATTGGGATATAAGCTTAGGTTTAACAACCAAATTCATATTGAACAAGTTTCAACACGTAATTCTTTTTTCTCCCTCTTGGAGATGGTAGAGAACCTCAAATCCTTTCATAAGAAAAGAACTTTCAATCACTTTCACCTTCATTGGTGCGGAAGAGTAGTCATGTCCTTTGACACCAAAGATATCTTCTTCTTCCCAAAACTTCCCTCAGGAAAAACCTTAAATTTGATTGTACTAAGGTGCAAGCTTGTCAGAGTATCCATGAAAAATCCCCTCCACACTCTCTTGAAACCCATAAGGATATTCTCTCTCTCAAACTCTACCATTTCCTCTCTCCCTTTCAAGGCTCTCCCTTCAAGTTTTGGCCAAAAAGAATGAAGACTCAATGCATGCCAAAGACACTTACAATTTATTTAGAGAAATCTTAAATGGAGGGCTTTAAAATCCCTAAAAAATAAATTCTATCATTAAAAATCATATAGTATGATTTCAGGATTGTCCAGTACAATATGCAGAATTTGACGTGATAGTCCTGTATGAACACCAGATGGTCTAATATGATTAGTTCAAATTTGTATTGAGAGTCCATGATAATCTTGTACAATCATCCTATATAATTAGTACAAAATAGCCCTTTTGATAGTATGAATTGCATTATATTATACGATCAGTTCAAGAGTTTGTAAAAATCATCCAAAATGACTCTTCGATCGTCTTGGATGATTAGTTTAATCAAAATATAGTTCATCCATAATGAAATATGGGATGACCAAAATCATCTCTATCAATCATATTGTGCTATCTAGTTCATACAATACAATAAGAATATTAAAATTAAGCAGATTTATTTGTCTAATCATAGGTTAATATAGGCATGATTATTATAGATTATCTAGTACGATATACATCATCCTAGATGTTAGAACAAAAAGTGATATTTAAAATCACGCCTAATTTATTATTGGATACTATTTTTCAAGATCATTATTGATCGTCTTAAATGATCTAAATTATCCAGTATAATTAATTAGATGACTTGATTGTACAATATGATTAGTTCAAAAATTAAACTTATAATTTTGACTCAATCTCACTCCCCTTGAGAGTGTGTGTGCATGGTCACAAAGCTAACATACTCCTTTATAAGACTTGATATAAGAAATAAAAAATGCATTAATAAATATTACAAAAAATTTTACATCATAAGAATTCTACCAAATTTTGGGCCTTAAATCTTTGTTGGATGGTATTTGATGAACTTGAAATGTTCGTACACATAAAAATAAATATATATTGCAAATATAAGTAGACATAAGGATATGAGCTATAATATTTATTATCATCAAAAACATAAACTCGTGAGCTCAAGTTATAATAATCTCATGCTGTTTTATGAAGACAAATATTACTAGTTGAATTTGTAAATTTAAACTATTCTCTCATAATCTCCCCCTCATTAAAATAATTATATTAGAAATAGGAGAAGTAAAAAATGTTCTTCCTTTATATAGAAATAAATAAATACATAATTTAGAACCTAAATAACAGATAAATAAATGCAAATACAAGATGGACAAATGCATGTTAAACACAAATACAACCAACCAAATACATTCTCCCCCTTTGAAATTATCAAAAAGAACCGAAACACAAAAAAATAAAATGGCATACACATAACAAGCTAAAGATCATATAGACCTTGATCAGGTGAAGGTGGTGGTGATGATTAAGAAGAATTAATTAATTTTAGCATTCTTTTTAAAATGAGAAAATTACATCTTCATTTTATTCAAAAGCTTTATAAGAAATGAATTGACTGCACTAAGATCCAGAAATATTGGAAATTTAAATTTTATTAATCCTAGCTCAAGCTTCATACATGTTAAAGACTTTTTTTAAATAAAAATCTAATTCAAAAAATAAATTACAAAGGAAATGTGATCTTTCAATTTTCTTTTAGAAACATATCTTAAGAGAATGACATTACAAAGTGATGAACTAGAGATCATGTTTCTCAAATTCAAGCATGGACGATATTAATTGGCACATGGATTTGTCTAAGATTTAAAGACTGGTATTTTTATTAATTTTTGGTGCACATTGCACATCATTTAATTTTTGATACATTTTGTGAATCTTATAATTTTTGGTGGACATTGCACATCTTTTTTTATTTTGGGCTTATTTTATGCCTCTTTTTATTTTTGCTAACTTACTTCTTGTTTAAGTCAACAAAGATTCTCAATTGTGAGATTATCTTCCAAATATAAGAGAAGAGGAACTCACTCTCTTTCTTAGGGAAGAGTAAATCACAAGCAAAACTTAATCTATCTAATATAGACAAACAACTTGAATAAGAAATTTTGAAAATATATTCATTGATTCACAAAAATATTTAAATGAGATAGAGAACTGTTGGAAGATGAAATAGATTTCTATTTCTTGGTTTAGTTTTTAATTTGAAATAGTTTTTTGTTAAAAAAAAAATCAAACCACAAAAGGAGCTATAGAGAAGAGGGATAATCATTAATGTTTCTTGATTTAATTATTTAGAGAAGTCAATAATCAGTTACCAAAGATTTAAGTAAAAAGAAAGTAAAATTTTCATTAAAAAAAAAATAAGTTATTAATTCTCTTATTCAAATATGATGTGAGATGTGATTTGTGGGTGATGATTAGAGAGTGTTCTAAATAACATAAATGAAATTAAAATAAATAAAATAAAAAAAGAATAAACTAAAATGTTAAGATAATAAAATAATAATGAAAATAAAAATATTCATGGCAAACAAAATAACGATTATATACGCATGCATTAATAAATAAACACACAAACAAAACTTTATACCTCTTCATCATTCTCTTGGTTTGATGATTTAGAAGTTATATCAGCCTAGAAGATCTTTTTCTTTTTATCATTTGCCCTTATTATAATTGGCTTATTTTTACCCTTTTCCTTAGCATGAAGGATTTTTATATTAGGGCATTATTTTTTCATATGTCCGGGATTCCAACACATAAAATAAATAATATCAAAAGAAAGCTTATCATTCTTACCATGTTTACCTTTGTTCTACTTTTGTTGATGTTGATGTTTGCGGTGTAATTAATTTTTGAATTTTCTTGTTAATTGTGTTATTTCCTCACTCTCATCATCTACTAAGAAACTTTCATCCATGTCTTCAACTTTTAGTACTAAGTTTCACCTGTATCCAAAACTTTTTGACTTATACTTTGCTCATGGGTAATGAGTGAGTCAATCATATCATCAATACAATAATCTTTCAAGTCTTTTGATTTATATATAACAGTAACTTTAGCATAAATTTATCAGGTAGACAATATAGAGTTATTGAAATTTTCAAAGTTTGAAAGTTCTTTACATAAAGTATGTAATGATGTCACAATTTGAGTAAACCTATTATACATATCTAAGATAGTCTTATAAGATTTCTTGCAAAAAAGTTCATAATCATGCATTAGAATATTCATCTTAGATTGCTTCACTTCATTAGTACCTTTGTATATAGTGTATAATCTATCCCATATTTCTTTTCAAGTAGTACAAATGGAGATTCTCATATAATCTTCAAAATTCAAAGCACAAAAAAAAAAAAAAAATTCATGCATTTAGCATTCAATTGAGCATTAATTGTTCTATTCAACTCCATTTAGCAAAAGAAATATTAGTTTTGAATCCATCTACAATACGTGATGGTATAGAATAATCAGTTTGAATTATATGCCACATTCAATAATTAATTAATTACAAGAAAGTAGACATGTGAATTTTCTAAAAATTAAAATAATTTTTTTTTCAATAAAGGTGGTCGTGTGATTGAATAACCTTTCGCAATGTTATAATTTTTGCAGTTAGGTTTTGATCTTTTTTCAAAAGTTTTCTAAAACTCTATTTTTTAATCCCGCTTTGAAACCACTTGAAAGTTTGTGATAGTTATTAAACCCTAAAGAACTAGTCCTAAGGCTAACCAAGGGTATGGGGGGGGGGGGGTGAATTGGTTATTTAAACAATTCTTTAAACACAAAGAAAAATTCCCCTTTTAGAAGCTTTTCAACATCTAAAAATTGATAATTTTATCCCTTGATGCAAAAGCAAAATAATTTCATAATAACAGAAAATCAAATATTTTAAACCACGTAGTTATTACAAATATAAATGCGGAAAATAAAGTGTGAAAAAATAAATCATTGAACAAACACACCAGGGATTTATAGTGGTTCGGTCAACCTAACTTACATGCACTCCTGGTAGTCATCCACTCAATATATTGCACTAAGCCTTTAGTGACTCTCTTTTAGATCCCACAACTAGGTGAAGAAGCCCTTAAAAAATCTCTTCCACCAACTCGGTGCGGTAGAAGACCGTAACTCATTTTATCCCTCCTGGAGATGGTAATGAACCATAAATCCTTTCACAAGCAGAGAATCTTAAATAACTTTAACCTTACTTGGTGTAGCAGAGTAGTTTGGTCTTTTAACTCTAAAGAGATCTTCTTCTTCCTAAAATTTCCCTCAAGATAAACCTTGAATCTGATGTTACTAAGGTGCAAGCTTGCTAGAGAAACTATATAAAACCCTTTCAACACTTCCTTGAAACCCACAAGGATTTTCTCTCTCTCAAACTCCACCCTTTTGTCTCTCCCTTTCAAGGCTCTCCCTTTAAGTTTTCTCCAAAAGAACGAAGACTCAATGCCTACCATAGACACTTACAATGTATTCAGAGAAAGCTTAAATAGAGGGCTTCAAAAATCTTAAAAACATAATTCTGCCAATAAAGATCGTACAATACGATCACAAGATTATCTAATATGATGTGTTGAATTTGACTTGATAGTCATGTATGAACACCAGATAGTCCAGTACAATTAGATAAAATTTGTATTAATCGTCTAGGATGATCTTATATAATAATCCAATATGATTAATAGAAAATAGCCTTTTTTAATATTACAAACTACATTATCTTATACGATTAGTTTATGAGTTGTACGGATCGTCCAGGATGATTCTGTGATCGTTCGTTAAGATTAATTCAACTAAAATGCAGTTCATCCAAGATAAAATATGGGATGACCAAAATCATCTCTATTGATTATATAATATGATCTAGTTCGTATAGTATAATAAGAATATCAAAGTTAAGTAGATTTGTTTAATTAATTATAGGATCAATTTAGGTATGATTTTTATAGATCATCTAGTATGATGTTCATTATCTTAGATGATTAGAATAAAATATGAAATTCAAAATCTTGCTTAAATTATGTTTGGCGGCTATTTTTATTATCATAATTAATCATCCTGGATGATCTAAATCGACTAATATAATTAGATAGATGAACTATATATATAAATTGTATAATGCGATTAGTTCAAAATTTGAACTTCTGGTTTTGACTGAATCTAACTCCCCATGAGTATGTGTGTGCATGGTAACCAAGCTAACATACATGGTTATAGCACTTGACCTATGAAATATAAAATACATTAATAAATATTATAAACATCTTTATAGCATAACCTATTCCATCCAATCTTAAACCTTGAATCTTCATTATATGGTGCATGGTGTTCCTAAAATATTAGTAAACACACTATATATATATATATATATATATATATATATATATATATATATATATATATATATACAAATATAAGTAGACATAGAGATGTGAGCCACAGTGTTTGTTATTATCAAAAATATAAACTTATGAGCTTAAGTTAAAATAGAGACCCCTATATTGACCAATGATGTTGAACCTTCAAAATACCAGTTTGGTAAAGAAGAAGAGTCAACAATGATTAATTTAGATTCAGATAGTTAAGTTAAATTGAGAGATAATGATGAGTATATCAGGAGTCTTGATAGAAAAGTTGAGGAGATGATACTAAGGGGGGAATAAATGTAGAGTTAGCTTATTAAGGCCGATCAATAATAATCAGAGCAGTGGTAACTTCTAGTATACACAGTAGGTCAGTACAGCAGGAAGATAAATTCCATTCACAAGATTTTAGAGTCTACACAAGCTACTTCTCCAATTTCTTTAGCCGATAAAGATATCCGCCAGATGATAGAAATCTAGGTAAGGGAGGCCCTAGCCTATTCTTAAGGGATCATATCTATTTCAAAGGGTAGGCCTTATCCTGAAGAATATGATTTATTTCCTTATTCAAAGGTCTTCATGCCACCACCTTTCAAAGTGTTCAGTGGCTTAGAAAACCTAAGATAACATCTGACTCATTTCTGAGCGAGCTATTACATTGTAGGAGGGTTAGATGCTCTACTATTTTGCCAATTTATGAGTAGTCTGTATGGGATTTCTTTTGAGTGATACAAAAATCTACCAAATGGTTCATTGAAAACTTTCATAGAGTTTGAGTAGAGAACAACTATGGGTGATTTCTTCATTAAAAATAAAAAAATTGGGAAAGTATTTTGTTGAATAAATCTTTAGATGGTGAAATCTCTCAATGAAATGTGACCCCCAGTTATAGGAGCAACATATAGTGGAGATAATTCTAAAGAATATTCATGGGCATATTACTTTTCTACTAAAGGGGTTTACATTCAAAACCTTTTAAAAACTTCTTAATAAAGCTAAAAACTTTCATGAAGAGACTTCAAGAATGCCATTCCTAAAGGATTCATCTAAGAAGTATTAAGCAAGCTGCTGAAGTGTTTTTAGAAAAGGGCAGCCACAATCTCTGTAGTTAATTTGGGCAAGAAACCAGCTAGTGCTCAGTCTAGTAGTCCTAAATTACAACCAATTCAGAAGAAACAACCCCTTCCAAGTAACCCCATAGTCCATTAAGGAGCCTTACCTGATATTTTTTAAAGAGAGATTGCCCTGTCCTTATCCATTCAAAATTGAATCAGTAAGTAAAATCTTTAAGAGTTTTTTAAAGAAACCAAATTTTTGATTACTACAGGCCAAAAAGCTGGAAGAGGCAAACAAAGGGATGACCCTAATTTCTGCACTTATCACAGCATGTTGGGCCACAAAATTGAAGACTGTATAGTCTTTAAGGGATAGCTCAAAATGAACTTCAATCAAGGTAATATCAAAATTCTAAAGGGGTAATTGATATATCCAGTCCATAGGTTAGTCAAATCAATCTCAAGTAAAAACTCAAACATTTCTCTATCCATATAAGATGGTTGGGATATAGCTCTATCCTGGACATTTAAAAAGACAATTAATAAATATTTTTATCTTTCTCAATAGCTTCTATTAAGAGCCTGGAGCCTGATCTGAGAGCTTAACCTGGAGGCTTCACAGGAGTACGTTGAGACAGTTTCCTCTCCAATAGTTGTAGGAACTACTATAATCATTAAAAATGAAAAGATAGAATTTTTGTATAGAGGACATGTATTGATGAGAGATGTGTACATGTGGTGGATGGTGGCTCAAAACCATTATCCACATTAATCTTATCTAACTTTTACTTTGCCCCATCAATGTTAAAGGGTTAAAAATCAATAAAAAATGATCATTCTATTTTGATATTTACTATTGATAATGAATTTCCAAGTGACACATCTATTAATGATAATCTAACCATAGTTGAGATCATTAAAGAAGTTCAAAAACTCAGCTCTCTAGATTTAACCCTTCAAGGGAGAAATGAATTTAAAGTTTTATAAGATGGAGATACCCCAAAAATTAACTTTTAGGGTGTCATATCTTGATAGACTGCCCTGATCCATATTACCTCTCAAAAAAAGACAATCAATTGCCTAAGAAGAGCATAGACCCTGCTACAATTTATACCCCGATGAGATCGTAGATATGCAACTATGAGGTTGTATGGTCTTACCCCCTAGGCTTCCTCCCTAAAAAAAGGAAAGCAAGTTGCCACCAATGATTTGATTAAAGTCCCAATTCAATAAAATCCATAAGATGCTAGTTCTGATCTTCCCAATGTTGATTATGAAATTGCTCTGATACCAATTGAAATTGCTCTGATACCAATTGAAATTACTAAACGACAAGAGGGGGGGGGGGGGTGAATTAGATGATTAAAAACTTCTTTAATGAAAAGAAATATCTTTTTATAACTTTATGCGGAAGCGAATTTCATTCACAATAGAAAGATATGTAATCAATTTCACCCACGCAATTAATCGCAATAAAAATGAATGCGGAAATAAAGTGCGAAAATAGTAAAGGAAAGAACACACCAATTTATAGTGGTTCGGTCAAATCATGACCTATGTCCACTCCTCGGAGGCACCCTCCGAGTATTACACTAAACCTTTAGTGATTCTCCTTTAGCTCCCACAGCTAGGCGGAGAAGCCCTTACACAATCACTTCCACCTTCCCCGGTGCGGCGGAGGAGCCGGGTCCTTTGACACCAATGAGATCTTCTTCTTCCCAAAACTTCCTTCAAGACGAACCTTGAATCCGATGGTATTGAGATGCAAGCTCGCCGGAGCAACCGTGTGATCTCCTTCACACTCCCTCGAAACACCCTCCAAGGATCTTCTCCCTCTCTCAAACTTCACCCTTTCCTCTCTCCCTTTCAAGTCCTCTCTTCAAGTTTTCTCCAAAAGAACAAAGACACAATGGCTGCCAAAGACTC
Organism: Dendrobium nobile; assembly: GCA_022539455.1. NCBI lineage: Eukaryota > Viridiplantae > Streptophyta > Magnoliopsida > Asparagales > Orchidaceae > Dendrobium > Dendrobium nobile. Next base: position 36,892,311 of record CM039735.1, read on the forward strand.
TTACAAAGTCTTATGAGAGTGCTTAAATAGAGGGCTCAAAAAACCCTAAAAATACTCAATTCAGCCGTCAAATATCGTACCGTACGATCGCAAGATCGTCCAATACGATGTGCATAAATTGACCTGTTAGTACTGTACGATGTCCAGTTAGTACTGTACGAATAGTTCTGTTGAAGTTCGTACTGTACGATATCCTCTACGAAAGTGCTGTTCGAACAGTTCAATAAACGGGCAGTTTGCCAAAATTGTCTCTGTTGATCGTATAGTACGATACAGTTCGTACAGTACAATCAACACATCAAAATTAAGCCGTTTTGATTGAATAATCAGCGGATTAAATTAGGCAATGTTTTAAACATCGTACAGTATGATTAGGATCGTACAGTACGATTCAAACAACTTTTCAAATTCAAATCTTTGCCTAATTTAATGGACGGCGATCTTTCTAATTATAACAGATCGTACAGTACGATGTGGTGATCGTACAGTACGATTAGTTATATTCAAAAATAATTTTTCCAGGAAAAATAAAATATTTTAATTTATTTCTGTTACACCAGATCGTACAGTACGAAATAAATTCGTACAGTACGATGAACAGAAAAGTTAAAATATTTATAATTATTTTTTGCTCCCTCTATGTGTGTGCATGATCAACAAACTAACATACATCATTACAAGACTTGACTCAATAAATTAAAATTACAGACTCATTTAATACGACCAATTCTATGCAATCTTGAGCCTTGAATCTTCAAAGAACGGTGCATGATGTACCTGAAATATTAGTCAACATAGAAAGACATATGCACTGCAAATACTAGGAGAAATAAAAGATTAATAAATATTATTTGTTATCATCAAAATCATAAACTCGGAAGCCCGAGTTGCAATAGATTATAATGTCTTAGCTCATCTTAGGAAGTTGCATACTAATTTGAGCATCTATAATGCCTTCATCCTCTCAACAAAGATGATGAAATCTATAATTAAAAACTTCTCAACCTTTAAATTTTCCTATCTCACTTAGCTTCAACTTCTCAAGAAGAAGCTTTGTACTTCAAGGAAATCCTAGGAGTAACCTTTTTAGATTAGGATCTACTCCTAGGAACTACTGATCATAATTTCCCTCTTTACATCACTGTAAATATGGGAAATGTTAAGTTATCTAGAGTCCTCATTGATCCTGGTGCATCATTCAATGTGATGAACATAAATGCTCTCGCATACCTCTTATCCCCGGTGGTGGATAGCTGTAAAAGATCAACACAATCCTGATATGTGATTTCGACAGGGCGTCTATTCACATAGGAGGTCAGGACTGTGAAAGTAGGGTTGATGCGAGAATTTGCAAAAAATTCAAAAAGAAGCTCAGTGTGAAAAGGAAAGGAGAGAGAAAGAATGAAGCAAAATGAAGTGTGAGAAAAGAGATCCATTACCGGATATAAAATGTGGGTAGGATTGATGATTCTAGAGACAGTTATCCCACACTCTTTGTAGCGAAGGTAGGCAGCCTGATCCTCTGCCTCCCTGAATCGAGGGTCTAGAGTGGCCCTCGAGGAACTCCCAGAAGCCTGTCGAACACGTTTCCCACCAGCCATAGAAAAGATATTAGCAAGAAAACACAAGAGGAGAAAGGGTGGAAAGTGAAAAACCATGGCTGGAATGGCCAGAATTTAAAGAAACGACCATATCATCCTGGCCGATCGCAGAATCGTCTAGGTCGATATGGCTCAATAATTGCGTACATGCCGATTGGTCAAAAAGATGGTCCAATCGTCCGGGCTGATCAGATATCAGCCAGGCCGATTAGACACAGGCGATCGGCCCGAGGAGCCAATCCGGACGACCGTTGAAAAAGCAGATCGTCCGGGCCGATTTGGTGTATCGTCCAGGATGATGCACAATAATTGATCGTACTGGCTGAAGTTAAAATATTTTAAATTTTTGCCATGTGTATCATCCAGGATGAACAGTGGATCGGCCAGGACGATTGTCCAATAATGGATCGTCCGGGGTCGAATTTAAAGATTCAAACGTGTTGACACGTGGATCGTCCAGGACGATCCAGTGTATCGGCCAGGACGATGCACATAAATTGTATCGACCAGACGAAATATTCTATCGGCGAGGACTATCTTCATGATCGCAACAGAGTTCGATCAAATCGTCCAGGATGATATATGATCGTCTAGGACGATGAGTTACAGCAAGCATAGAAAAGGTCAGCAGATGGATTTTGAAGAGAATTTGCCCTATCGTCTAGGACGATAAAAAATATCGGCGAGGATGAGGTGACTAGAAATTGAAACCAATAAAAAGATGGTGATGATCAAGGCCCTTAAGAATAAAACAAAAGAAAAACAGTCAAAAAGCACAGTAAAAGAGAAGCAAAATCACAAGGAAAATAAAAAAATGAATATTTTTGGATTTTAATATTTCTATTTTTTTTTTAGCAAAGCATTTCATATGATAAAATCTCAAATAGTTTTAAACATTAGAGTTACAAGAGATCAAAGAGTTTAACAAATTCCAATCAGAAGAAGGTAGAACATCCGAATCTGTTAACCCTAGATCAGACATTCTTCAGGGTACATAATTTCTTTTGGAAAACAGAGGCCTAACTCAAAATAACTAAATAGAATAAAAAGAAGATCCATTCAAAACTTGTTTACAAGAAAATATCTCATAATTAATAAAACAAAGTAGTTTGTCTCAATCATGGAAATTGAAATCAAGTTTTTGAAAGTATCACATAATCAATGAGTTCTATAAGTTTTAAGAGTTTTAGCAAAAAGAGGATAGCTTGCTTTTAGTGGGCTCATTTTATGCCTCTTGTCACTTCGAATGGCTCTTTGAGCATCTTTTGATTTTTTGATACACTTTTGTGTATATAGCATTCTTTTCAATTTTGGCTTCGTTGGCCTCTTTCCTTTTTAACTCTTGCAAGCTAGAAACTCTTTAATATACCCTTAAAAAAAGCTTAGTTGTGAGTATATCCTCCAAATATTAGAGAATAGGAGCTCTCTCTCTAACATAGGGAAGAACAATCCACAACACAAAATCAAAATCATGTGATAAATGCAATGGCAAGATTTCAAAAAAACTTGAAAGATATATAAGAACTTTGGCTATTATGTATAAGATAAATTAATGTAGCAAGATAAGGAAAGGATCTTAATTAAAAAAACCATTGGTTAAACTGAGTTTAGACTTTTGTTTAGAGAAGAAAATCATACCACTAAAATAGGTCAGAAGAAGGGAAAATATCAACAGTATTTCTCCCTTTAATCAATTCAGAGAAGCTAAACACTATCTCCAAAAACTCCAAAATCTAAAAGCTTGACAAGATTTACCATATGTGACACCAAAAAAAAAGGAACAAAATAAAAAAAATGAAAACAAAGCAAACTAGAACAACACAAAGCAAGCACAAAACTAGCACAAAAAAATATCACAAAAACTAAAAATTTCAAGCAAGTGATAAAGCAGCAAGTTTAAGCAATTTTGAGCTGTCAGCCTCCGTATGTCCAATTATTCTATGCTCCCACGAGGTCTTTGGTGAGAGCATACCTGCAAGGCTTAACAACAGTCAGATTTAGGAACCCAAATAGGTTTGGGCCCCTTCTTAGAAAAAGTATAGTGTAATGCAGATATGGTATGCTGTGAATCATGCATCTTAGGTCTCCACACCCAATGTGTACTACAGTGAATGGTGCATGTGTGTGAGATGTGTCCTAGCATGCCACATGAGAAACATCTAACTCTAGGAAAAGGGTTTCTTAAATGATTTGAGTTATAATGTCTCTTCTAGGTTCTGGCTTAGGATCAAAAGTAGATGTCATCCAATTTTTCTTACATGTATCCAAATCATTTCGAATCCTCAAGTTAGTTTTCTTTAATGCATCATTCTCAATCCTCAAATTTTTCTCAATCTCTTTAGATTTCTTAAGATCAAAATTAAGTGAGGTGTGTGAAACTTTTAATGCCTTATGTTCATCAATTGATTCTGAATGCTTTTTGTTCAACTCATCAAATTCATCAAGAAGGGCCATGTGATTAGAATCAATCGTTGAATGATCTTTAAGAATGACTTCATACTCTTTCTGCACATTTACAAGTTCCACTTTTAAGCTAGCATGTGTCTTCTTAAGTTTTTTGTATGATGCATGGATTTTTTCACAAATTTCAAACAATTCATCATAGGTTGGTTTACATACCTCTTCCTCATCACTTTGCTCAAGATGATCTTCCCCTATTAAGCATAGATTTGTAGTCTCTTCCTCTGGTTCAGTCTCAGAGGAATCAGTACCAGATTCTACCCAGAAAGCCTTTTGGATTCTCTTCTTCTCCATCTTATACTTAGATTTTTCCTCAATCTTTTCCTTGCTTGTGTTATCCTGAAGTGTTGGGCAATCGGCTCTCACATGTCCAGGCTTCTTGCATTCAAAACAAACAACATCAGAAGATCCTTTAACATGTTTATGATCCTTACCTTTTCTCCAATTTTGATGATGCTTTTGTTTCTTCCTTAGAAATCTTTTGAATTTCCTTGTGATGAAGGCAACTTGATAGCTTTCAGACCTGGAAGATTCAGAATCGGATTTGTGCGCCTTTAGTGCAATTATTTTCTCCTTTTTCTTCTCACCTGCATCAAGATTTCTTTGATTCACCCCTTGCTCGTAAGCAATGAGTGAGCCAAGTAAGTTATCAATAGAGTAAGTGTTCAAATCCTTATATTCAGTGATTGCAGTGATTTTAGCTTCATATGACGAAGGCAAGCATCTCAAAATTTTGTTCACTTTTTCATAGTTTGAAAGCTCTTTTCCTAAAGCATGCAGTGAAGTAACTATCTAAGTATACCTAGTGTATATGTCAGAAATCGATTCATGCGGTTTCATACGAAAAGGTTCGTAGTCATGCAAGAGAATGTTTAACCGGGATTGTTTAACCTCATTAGTACCTTCATAGGTGATGCATAATTTATCCCAAATCTCTTTACCAGTTTTGCAAGTTGAGACACGCATGTAATCCTCAGATTTTAAAGCACAGAAAAAACAGTTCAAACATTTTGCATTTAATTAAGCTAAATCTCGTTCATCGAAAGTCCATTCAGTAAAAGCAACTTCAGTTTTAACACCATTAATTTCACGAGAAGGTGAAGAATAACCTTTTTGAATAAGCATCCACATGCGATAATCAGTAGATTGTAAAAATGTTGACATGCGGGTTTTCCAAAAATCAAAAGGTAGGTTATCGAACAGGGGAGGTCGGGTAATAGAATACCCTTCCGTAGTGTTGCGATTCCCAAGATTAGCCATGGATCTAATTCAAAAAGTTTTCAAACTTAAATTTTTGATTCCCACTCTGATACCACTTGAAAGTTCGTTAGGGATGTTAAGCCCTATGAACTTAGTCCCAAGCTAACCAAGAAGGGGGGTGAATTAGTATTTTAAAATTTCTTTTAACAAAGAATAAAAAACATAAACCAAAATCACGTCACAAAAATAAATGCGGAATTTAAAAGTGCGGAAGCAAGAAAACAAGAACACAGAAATTTATAGTGGTTCGGTCAACTTGACCTACGTCCACTCCTTGGAGCCACCCTCCAAGTATTGCACTACAAAATGTGACTCACCTTTAGCCCCCACGGCTAGGCGGAGAAGCCCTCACAAGAACCTCCTTTTTCCCACCCCGGCAAGGCAGAGAACCTACCTCCTTTTGCTTCCTCCTGAAGCTAGCATTGAACCACAACCAAAAGCTAACTCCTTACCTCTACCAACCCTTCCATGGACGAGAATCTCTAGACGAAGAAGAAGCAGAGCGATCCTTGAAGCAACCCTTGTGAAACCCCTCACAAGCTCCCCCTCACAAGATCCTCTCTCTCTCTCCCTTTCTCTCTTTCTCTCCTCAAGGCCTTCTCAGGTCAAGGCAGCAGCCAAAGATTTTTCAAAACGTTGAACAAGAGCTCTTAATTAGAAGAGCTTCAAAGGAGCTCATTAATTACACGCTGCCGACAATATCGTCTGGGCCGATATGGACATCGGCCTGACCGATCAGTACAAAACTCAGAAGATCGGCCTAGGCATCGCCATGTTTTGGGTGCTGGACGATTGAAATTTGGCTTGATCGTCCTGGCCGATCTTACGATCGTCCAGGCCGATTAGTTCAATTTAGAGGAAAATCATCCTGAGCATCGCCCTATTTTCATGCTGGCCGATCCCGATCGTCTAGGAGTGACCAAGGATATTGAATATATCTTCCTGGCCGATCCTGTGATCGTCCAGGACGATGTGATCGTATCAATCATCCTTAATTACTTCCCTGATTTGACTATTCAATTAAGGCATAATTGTGAATATCGTCCGGGCCGATCAGTGATCGTCATGGCTGATGATTTAAAAATACAGTATACCTTAATTGTCTATGGCGGCTACTTCTTTCTGTTTTGAGCTTATCATCCAGGCCGATACACGTATCGTCCAGGCCGATATGTTAATGACGGCTGCCTTAATTAAGAATCCTTATTTAGCCTTTCTGTTTTAAGCCTGACCGTCCAGGACGATGTAAAATATCGTCCTGGCCGATATGAGCAAAAAGAGAAATTCTAAATCTCTCAAGTGTGTGCGTGTAGGGTTACTTAGCATCAGTCTCTTTGACTATTACAAGTAGACTCAAAAAGTGAAAAACAAAAGTACAGATTGACTCAACCCTAAACCTACGCAATCCTGAACTGGCTTTGTCTTGTTCGTCCGATCTTTGATTCCTGAAAAAGTTAGAAGCAACAAGCAGTCCAAGAGAAATAGTGTTTGTCAATCATCAAAACATAAGCCATGAAAATAGATTTGCAAAAAAATAACATCTGATTAATGATTTAGCAATTACATATTGATTATGTATTTCTTTAGGGTCAAACCTTTAAACTTGAGCTCAATCTGAGGTCTCTAACCTTGAAAACAAAATTTGGTTCCAAAGGTTAGATAATTTAAATATTGATTAATTTAGATAATTTAAATTGAAGAAATCAAATCCAGAACCTAGCTTAAACCAAGAAATCCAGATGAAAATCTAAGGCTAATGGGCTATGTCCTAAAAACCTTTTTTAGTGTTATTTCAAACACGTCAAACCTTAATCAAATGACCTCTCATTCATGATCTATAAATTACATATTGATTATGCATTTCTCTAGGGTCAAGCCTTTAAATTAAGCTTAATGTTAGGTCTCTAACATTAAAAACAAAATATGGTTCCAAAGGTTATAAAATCTTAAAAAATTAACGGCCTTTTCCACATGACCGTCTACCCAATAGATTTTCACGTTAAGACCTTCCTCAAGACCTTTGATCTTATCTAGATCCTTGATTATAACATGTTAAGCATTAAACTATATTTTGGTGGACTCAAATTGATCCCCAGTTATTTATGAATCAAAATGACCAAAATACTTCTAATGGGTAAAATTAAAGTTTCCTTTAAATTTTAACATAACCCAATCAAATTAAGCCATGAAGCCTCTTCCAATACATCCTAATGATCATTAGGAATGCATAGTACTTAGCCCGAACCCTGGTCAAGCCAAGTTCATCAAGTCAACCCATGCTCACCAAAATGCCCCATAAGGATTTGAACGGCCATTTTGATCCAGAAGGTCTCTTCTTTATATATAACCACTTCTATTTAACTAAAAAAATTATTTCAAATCTATTTAGCTCAAACCCAAGCCCTTGGTCAACCTGATTGACAAAGTTAATGTAGGTTAACCAAGTGGCCCTTTAACATCCTAAATGGTCGATTTGACCTAAATGACCATTCTTGTTGAGTCTAGTGAATAGGTTGTTAGACCTAAGTTAATGTCACAAGGCTACCAAGAGGGGGGGTGAATTGGTATTTTTAAAACTTAACCCTCTTTTAAATTTTAGTTGAACCAAAATTATACTTTTAATGAAATTTTTATAGAAAAGTTTTTCAACCACAAATTTTTTAAAACAAAAGAAAAATACGGAAAATAAAAAGCAGTAAAGTAAATGACACAAGATTTATAGTGGTTCGGTCTAAAACAGACCTACACCCTCTGAGTATTGCACTGATACCAATAGTGTCTCTCCTTTTGCACCAACAACAAGGCGGAGAAGCCTTTATAAACACTCTTTTCACCACTACCCGGTGCGGCAGAGAACCGTCGTCCTTTTACACAATCCCCAGTGTTGGCAGAGAACCGTCCGTCCTTTCACACTTTCCTAGTGTGGGCAGAGAACCCTTAATCCTTTCACACTCTCCTAGTGTGGGCAGAGAACCCTTCATCCTTTCACACTCTCCTAGCATGGGCAAAGAACCCTTTGGCTGTTCACACTCTCCAAGTGTCGGTAGAGAACTGGATCTCCTTGACAGATCTTCTCACTAGAAATCTAGAAGGAAGAAAGAAAAAGAGTGAAGTAATCTCAAATTTGAACACCAAGAGAAGCCTTCACGCTCCAGTGGTAGAAATCCTTCTTTGAATGCTCTCTCTCACTCTCTCCTTTACTCTTCTTCCAATAGGCATGAAGTTCAATGAGCAAAAAGATTGGGTTGCAGTCAAATTTGAACTATTTATACAAAAGACAAGAAAAACTGCCCAAAAACTGCAAGTTTTCAATTCTGTACATAGTGGATCGTCCCGTACGATCGTGGATCGTCTTGGACGATTTTACTTAAATTGTCAGAAAACAAACCTTATGTATATTGGTATGAATTATGTTCGTACACCCTAATATTCCCGTACGAACAAAGTTCATCCGGTACGAAACGGTTATTTCATAGGTCGGTTTCCCAAAATTCTTCAGGATGTAACCAACTGACGTAAATCGGTTCAGTTTGTCTTGGGATGAACAGAATTCGTCCTGGGAAGATTTCATACAGAGACCTTTGTTCTGGGACGAAGGTTCATTTCATCTGGATGAACAGAGCAAGCTTCAATACAGAGACGTTCGTCATGGGATGAACCTTATTTTTTGTCTGGACGAACAGAGCAAGCTTCAATACAGAGACGTTCGTCCTGGGACGAACCTTATTTTTCATCTGGATGAACAGAGCAAGCTTTAATACAGAGACGTTCATCTTGGGACGAACCATGAATTTCATCCCGACGAACAGTGGAAAGTAAGAATGCCGAGACGTTCGTCCTGGGACGAATATTAAATTCGTCCTGGACGATTAGGACTTAGAAAAATTTTCTCCCCGCCTGTTCGATCCATTGCTCTTCTTAGGGGTAATTGACATGATCGTCCCGTTCGAACTATGTTCATACCGTACAATCAGTTCACAAAAATTGCTCCCAAGTGTATATTTTGTGATTTTTCACTCAATTACAATCACTCCGTCTCATTTCAAAACTTATGAATATTTGTTGAATTTGATTACAAGTCTTCATATCTTGGAGTTGATTTTTCTGAATTGTTAGTACACACTAGAGCAAAAATAAATCTTCCAAAAAAATGTTAGGAGATAACAACACATAAAACAATAATATTTGGAATCATCAAAACTATACAAGTTGCAAGAATGTAAAACTTGCAAATAGCAACTTTCCTAACAATCTCCCCCTTTTTGATGATGACAAAATAATTATTGTTTGTATTATTTGAAATTCTAAGAATCTCCTAAATTCTCCCTAAAATGATGAACTCATGAAAATAAGGAGGCATTTGAATTCAAAAAAAAATTTGTTTTTCAAAATTTTTATACAACACAAAACAAAACAAAAACAATCAAACACACATACAAAAACATACGATAAAACAAATAAAAAATATAAAAATACACAAGACACGAATACACAAGACACAACAAATAATTTCTCCCCCTTTTTGACAACATCAAAAAGTGAAGAAGAAAAAGAATGATAGAAATGTAAGTATAAGTATGAAATTCAGTTTATAATTTAATCTTGAAAGTGATTGAAATAAGATATGCAAATAAAATTAAGACATTAGAGAAATCATAGAGATTCATATAGTTGAAGAAGTGTTATAACATAGAGAATAAAAAAAATTTATCAAAGGCATGTGTCAATTTAGACATTAAGATAAAGAAAATAATTGCACGAGGGATGAATAAAAAATTTTATATTTCACATTTCAATGTCAAGTATAAATGAACATAAGATCAATTTGAATTGAGAGATTGAAAGAGTTTGGAAAGAAAGAATTACCACATGTGGCACTTTGCGCATCTTGTTCAGTTTTTTTTTTTGGCACATTTTTGTGCATTTGTTTACTGTGGGCTTATTTTATGCCTCTTTTTGTCATTGCAAATTTTTCGCACACCTCTTTTGATTTTTGTATATTTGTACTCTTTTCAAGAGTAATTGAATTCTTTCCAAAGTCAATAATCTAAAATTTCAAATTTTTCTAAGTGCATAAATACTATTTGAAAAGAGAAATACAAAATAAGAAAACATCTAAAATGCAATAATAATATTAGTGCTAGAGTAGTCTAAATAAGAGACATGGAATTGAAAATTCTAATAATATCAAGTTATAAGTATTTCTTAGTTGTAGAATAATTATATTTTCTAATAAAATTAATTTTAATTTACAATTTAAATAAGGCACTATTAAGATTAAAAAAAAATTGAAAGTCATAAAATCTAACACACATTTCCAAAATATTAGACAACAAAACATTGGAACATATATTGATATCGAATGAAACTGTTACAATTTGAAGTACACGATATCAATATCAGCAACATTAAAATAAGGAAAATACAATAATCTAAAACACATCACAAACACATGAACTATAAAGAGACACTAAATAAACACTTCAATCATTCTGAAGGACCCTGATCTGGAGGAGGAGGAGGTGGTGCTGCACCAAAAAAGCTGAAATAACTACTTATCACAAATATATTGAAATTAATGGAATTAATCTGTTCACGCATGAATCCCATATCTTGATTGTACTGAATGTCTTGCTGCTGTAGATGAGTTTCAATTAGATCAAACCTTTGATCAAAATGAGCCTATAAATTATTAAATCTTTGAACCAAATCCTGATAATTTGGTTCAGCAGCATGTGAAGGTTCACCCTCTTCTTTTGTTTCACTCAATACTACATGAGGTTTGCTGGGCTCGTCCTTATTGAAGATAGCCCTAAAGGAACTGTCGTTATAGTAGAGTGGTTCTTCAAAGTCTTGATCTGGATGAGTTAAATCATACTTCTTTTCTAAAATGAAGGCAATCAGATGGCCTAAGGCTATGTTCTTCTTCCTTTTATGATCTACATGACCAATTTATGAGAGACCATAAATGTAGTCAATTAGGAGTTGGGCCTCATCTATAGGTTGTCTGGTCATTATCAAGTAGGTAACTATAGAGAGAAGTGGAGTGATGTTGAATCTATCACCAGCTTTAGGTATAATAAAAGATCTTAGTACATGCTGGATGATTCGGGCATTAAGAACTAAAGTGGCTACTTTAGGCAAATGATCCTTAACTCTTATTCTTCTAAGAACACGGTTAACTTTAGTCTAATCAAAACTAGTGGTGGTAAAGGTGTGTGCTCTTATGCTTTCAGTCCTTAAGTTTAAGAGGATACCAAGGTCAGCCTTGGTGATTTCAATTTTCTTTTTAAGAACAAAAGAACTGATAACAGAGTGGTCGGAGTTGAATGACATGTTTGCCAGAAAATAGTGAAAGGTTTCTTTATTGTAGAAGTGAACTAAAGTGAGGATCAAACCAAATTGAGTATGGGCAAACAAGTGCATTACCTTGAAGGTTAATTGACTATGTAGGAGAACTCTAGATGGAGTGATTTTTGCAGAGACAAACCTAGGAAAAGATTTTTCATTGGCTCTAGACAGGAAGTTTTCGGATGTATTCCTAGGAGGACCCTTAGCCAAAGTCTTTTGGCGCTTGCTAGAACTTGCCATTGAAGGATTTGAAAAGATGAAAGCTTTGAAAGAGATGTGTGAGAGTGACTGTTCAGTAAACATTGCCGTCAATTTAAAGAAAAATGCTTGTTCGTACCAGATGAAATTTCGTTCGTCCCGTACGAATTTGATTCATCCCCGTATGAAAATATTTCGTATGGACGAATGAGTGAGTTAAAAATTAACAACTTTTCTTAATCACACAATTTATGAAGCGTCCTTTCATACAGACTTTTAACCAAACGATCGTACAGACGAACACGTGTTCGTACAGACGATCAAAAAATTAACTCGTTTTAATGGCAGTTGAAAATCGTCCCCCACTATGAACCGACATCTATTCGTCTGGATGAACCAAAGATTTGTACGGATGAAGTTCATAATAAAAACTGTCTTATCCGTTCAACTACTGCATTCAATCGTCCCGACGTTTGAGAAAAAAATATTTCATCCCGGACGATCGTGAGGATCGTACAGATGGACTACATTAAAAACTGCTCTTAAGACGGGTTGAAATTACGCAGATTGACATTTTACACACATCATCCCATACGAAAAAAAAAATTTCGTCCCGGACGATTAACACAAAATTTTTGAATTTTTTTATTTTTATCAAAGAAAACTAAAATAAACACATAAAACACAATAAACAACGACAAATGTACATACTCTAAATAAAAATCACTAAAAAATAAACAAAACGCACAAAAACAAAATCATAAAAACATAAACTACAAAAACAAAACATCTATGTTGCAAAAAGATTTTTATTTAAGCATTTAAATCAATTACACCAAATTTTGTTCTTAATGCATTGAAAGTATCAAAGGCTAAAGGTTTTGTAAAAATATCTGCAAGCTGATTTTCAGTTGAAACATGGGTAAGTTCAATTTCTCCCTTGGATACATGATCCCTTATGAAATGATGCCTTACGTCAATGTGTTTGGTTCTTGAATGTTGAATTGGATTTTTGGAAATGTAAATAGCACTAGTATTATCACAATAAATTGGAATAGTGCCTATAGTTAATCATAAATCAATCAACTGTTGTTTTAACCAAAGTACTTGTGCCACACAACTTTTTAATGCAAACTATTCTGCTTCTGCAGTAGATTGGGCCACTGAATTTTATTTTCTACTGGACCATGAAACTAATGAATTTCTAATGAATAAACATATTCCAGAAGTACTTTTCCTATCCACCCAACAGCCTGCAAAGTCAGAATCTAAATAACCAATAATTTCAAATGAAGAGCTAAACTTAGGATACCAAATTCATAAGTTCTGCGTTCCTAGTAAATATCTTAAAATCCTTTTCACTGCTGTCAAATATGATTCTTTTGGATCTAATTGAAATTTAGCACATAAGCAAACACTGAACATAATATTTGGTCGGCTAGCAGTCAAGTAAAGTAAATATCCAATAATCCCTCTAAATTTCTTTTGATCAACTGATTTTCCCTTAAAGTTTTTATCCAACTGAACTGAGGAACTCATTGGTGTACTAACAGGTTTAGCATTATCCATTTCAAATTTTTTAAGGATGTCTTTAACATATTTAGTTTGACTAAGAAATATACCTTCCTCAAGTTGCTTAATGCTAAAACCTAGAAAGTAATTTAAATCTCCCATTAGACTCATCTTAAATTCACTACTCATTATTTTAGAAAAATCATCATAAAGATTTTTATTTGAAGATCCAAAAATGATATCATCCACATAAATTTGAATAATGAGTATGTCCTTTCCAAATTTCTTTAAAAAGAAAGTTGTATTCACACTTCTTTTTTCAAAAGATCTTTCAAGTAGGAAGGTGCTCAACCTTTCATACCAAGCCTTAGGTGCCTGTTTCAATCCATATAATGTCTTTTTTAACTTGAAAACATGATTTGGGTATTTAGATTTTTCAAAACCTGGAGGTTGTTCTAGAAAAACATCTTCTTCAATTACCCCATTTAAAAAAGCACTTTTCACATCCATTTGAAATTATTTAAATTCTTTAAAACAGACAAAGGCTAGTAAAACCCTAATTGCTTCAAGTCTAGCTACAGGAGCAAAAGTCTCCTCAAAATCAATTCCTTCAATTTGATTATACCCCTTAGCAACTAATCTAGCCTTATTTCTAATGACTACTCCTGAGTCATTCATTTTATTTTTGAACACCCACTTAGTTCCAACAACACTTTGATCTTTTGGCCTTGAAGTTAATTCCCAAACTTTATTTCTTATAAATTGATTCATCTGTTCTTGCATGGCCAATATTCAAAATTTATCAGAAAGTACTTGGTCAATATTAGTGGGTTCTATAGTTGAAATAAAGGCTGAATGATTGACTTCCTTGTTTAATCCACACCTAGTTCTAACACCCTCACTAGGTTCACCTATAATCAATTCCATTGGGTGGTTTTTAGAAAATCTCAAATCACTAGGCAAAGGGTTTTCTATTTCCAAATTCTCTTCCATATTTTCTTCCAAATTTATTCTATCAATTTTTTGGGAGTTATCCTCAATCTCATCTTCAACAACATTTGGCTCTTCTAAATTTCCAGATTCATTAAATATAACATGTGTGGTTTCTTCAATGACCAAAGTTCTTTTGTTGAATACCCTATAAGATTTTTCAACACTTGAATATCCAACAAAAATTCCTTCACCTGATTTCAGATCAAATTTTCCTAAGGCAGATTTTCCATTATTATGATTGAACACCTTGCAACCAAAAATATGCAAATGAGAAAAATTAGGTGTTCTACCTTTTATCAACTCATAGGGTATTTAATTTAAATTCGATCTCACATTCACCCTATTCAGAACATAACATGCAGTGCTAACCGCCTCTGCCCAAAAATATCTAGGAAGTGAGTATTCTGCCAACATTGCTCAGGTGGCTTCTATTAATGTTCTATTTTTCCTTTGGACTACCCCATTTTATTGAGGGGTTCTAGGTACAGAAAAATTGTGATCAATTCCTTTCTCTTTACAAAAATTTTCAAATATTTCATTTTCAAATTCTCCTCCATGATCACTTCGTATAGAAATTATTTCACACCCTAATTTCCTTTTAATCTAAGTCGAAAAATTTCTAAATTCCTTAAATAATTCACTCTTATAAAATAGAAATCTAACCCAAGTGAATCTTGAGTAATCATACATTATAACAAATCCGTATACCTTCCCTCCTAGACTTACAGTTCCTACTAGTCCAAAAAGATTCATGTGTAAAATTTCCAATGGTTTACTAGTCCTAAGATCCTTATTGGACTGAAAAGAGGACCTCACTTATTTCCTAATTGACATGCATCACAAAGGTGATCCTTAGTAAAGTCTAGTTTTGGAATACCTCTCACTAAGTTCTTTTGGGAAATTCTCCTAAGGTTTTTCATACTAGAATGACAAAGTCTCCTATGCCAAAGCCATGATTCATCAGAAACAGTTTTCAAACAAAAAGCTGTAGGAGATTGAATACAATTTAAATCTAGCATATAAACATTGTTTACCCTTTTTCCATTTAAAACATCTTTTCCATTTAGGCTTAATATACACCTAGTAGGTAAAAATTTTATACTATAGCCCTTATCACATAGCTGACTTATACTTAACAAATTATGCTTTAAGCCTTCAACCAATAACACATTGTCTATAAAAAAGTTTTTTAAATTTCCAATCATACCTGATCCAACCACTTTCTTTGTGGTATTATCTCCAAGTGTAACCTTGCCTCTACTCCTAGCTTCCAGCATTATGAATTGAGCAGTATCTCTAGTCATATGCTTTGAACATCTGCTGTCCAGGGACTATATGCTCCCACGAGGTCTTGTGTGAGAGCAACCCTCTTCTTGATCTGTTTGATCTATGCTATCTGCCATCAAGCAAAGATTGATGACTTCTTCTTCCTTTTCAGTCTCTGATGAATCTGAAGCTGAGTCCGCCCAAAAAGCTCTTTGAAACTTCTTCTTGCCCTTCTTTACAATTGGTTTCTTCTCTACCTTCTCCTTGCTAGGAGTGGCTTTGAGTTTTGGGCAATCAGTCTTGATATGACCTGGTTTCCTGCATTCATAACAAATCACTTTATTAGAAACCTTGCCATTTCTATTAAACTTACCTCTATTTCATTGCTGGAGTCTCTTCTACTTCCTCTTAAGAAAGCTTCTGAATTGTCTAGTTATTAATGCAATATCGTCTTTATCCTCAGGTTGTGAGTGTTCACTCTCGGACTCTTCCACTTTTAGTGCTATATTCTTCTCATTTCGTGGTTCATCTGCATCAATCTTTCTTTGACTAACCCCTTGCTCGTAAGCAATGAGTGAACCAAGAAGATTGTCAATAGAATAAATGTTTAGATCTTTAGACTCTGTAATTACAATAATTTTAGCATCATAAGCAATAGGTAAACAACGAAGAATCTTATTAACCATTTCAGCATTAGTTAATTCCCTACCAAGTGCATGCAAAGAAGTGACAATTTGTGTGAATCTTGTGTACATGTCAGAAATAGATTCATTTGGTTTCATGCAAAACAATTCATAATCATGTAACAATATATTAAGTCTTGATTGCTTAATCTCATTAGTCCCCTCATAAGTTATACAAAGTCTATCCCATATGTCCTTTCCACTTTTGCAAGTGAAAACCCATATGTAGTCTTCAGATTTTAAAGCACAAAAGAAGCTATTTAAATATTTAGCATTTAGTTGAGCTAAGTCACGTTCTTCTATAGTCCAATCTGCAAAAGGTGTTTCTACCCTAACTGCATCAACTAATCTAGTTGGTTTTATATAACTTTCCTGGACTAGGATCCACATATGATAATCAAGTGACTGTAAGAAAGTAGACATGCGTGTTTTCCAAAAATCAAAAGGTATATTGTCAAACAGTGGAGGTCTAGTATTAGAGTAATCCTCAGGTGTATTTCGGTTTCCAAATATAGCCATCTACGTCAATCAAAAATTAGTTTAAACTTATGATTTTGAAACGGAGCTCTGATACCACTTGTTGAGTCGAGTGAATAGGTTGTTAAACCTAAGTTAATGTCCCAAGGCTACCAAAAAGGGGGGGGGGGGGTGAATTGATATTTTTAAAACTTAACCCTCTTTTAAATTTTAGTTGAACCAAAATTAAACTTTTAATAAAATTTTTATAGAAAAGTTTTTCAACCACAAATTTTTTAAAATAAAAGAAAAATGTGAAAAATAAAAAGCAGTAAAGTAAACGACAAAAGATTTATAGTGGTTCGGTCTAAACCAAACCTACATCCACTCCCCAGAGGCACCCTATGAGTATTGCATTAATACTAATAGTGTCTCTCCTTTTGCACCCACAGCAAGGCGGAGAAGCCTTTACAAACACTCTTTTCACCACTACCCGGTGTGGCAGAGAACTGTCATCCTTTTACACAATCCCCAGTGTTGGCAGAGAACTGTCCGTCTTTTCACACTCTCCTAGTGTGGGCAGAGAACCCTTTGTCCTTTCACACTCTCCTAGTGTGGGCAGAGAACCCTTCGGTTGTTCACACTCTCCAAGTGTCGGTAGAGAACCGAATCTCCTTGACAGATCTTCTCACTAGAAATATAGAAGGAAGTAAGAAAAAAAGTGAAGTAATCTCAAATCACAAGTTGGAAGTCTTACCTTTGAATACCAAGCGAAGCCTTTACGCTCCAGTGGTAGAAATCTTTCTTTGAATGCTCTCTCTCACTCTCTCCTTTACTCTTCTTCCAATATGCACAAAGTTCAGTGAGCGAAAAGATTGGGTGGCAGTCAAATCTGAACTATTTATACAAAAGACAAAAAAAACTACCCAAAAACTGCAAGTTTTCAATTCTGTATGCATTGGATTGTCCCGTTCGATCGTGGATCGTCCTGGACGATTTTACTTATTGTAGGAAAATGAACCTTATGTATTTTGGTACGAATTATTCTCGTACACCCTAATCATCCCGTACGAACAAAGTTCATCCAGTACGAAGCGGTTATTTCATAGGTCGATTTCCAAAAATTCTTTAGGACGCAACCAACTGACGTAAGTCGGTTCAGTTCGTCTTGGGATGAACATAATTCATCCTGGGACAATTTCATACAAAGACCTTCGTTCTAGGATGAAGGTTCATTTTGTCTGGACGAACAGAGCAAGCTTCAATACAGAGATGTTCGTCTTTGGACGAACCTTATTTTTTGTCTGGATGAATAGAGCAAGCTTCAATACAGAGACGTTTGTCCTGGGATGAACCTTATTTTTCGTCTGGACGAACAGAGCAAGCTTCAATACAGAGATGTTCGTCCTGGGACGAACCATGAATTTTGTCCTGACAAACAGTGGAAAGTGAGAATCCCGAGACGTTCGTCCCAGGACAAATATTAAATTCGTCTTGGACGATTAGGACTTAGAAAAATTTTCTCCCCGCCAGTTCGATCCATTGCTCTTCTTAGGGGTATATGACATGATTGTCCCGTACGAACTATGTTTGTCCTGTACGATCAGTTCACAAAAATTGTTCCCCAAGTGTGTATTTTGTGATTTTTCACTCAATTACAATCACTCCCTCTCATTTCAAAACTTATGAATTTGTTGAATTTGATTACAAGTCTTCATATCTTGGATTTGATTTTCCTGAAATGTTAGTACACACTAGAGCAAAAATAAATCTTCCAAAAAAAATGTTAAGAGATAACAACACATAAAATAATAATATTTGGAATCATCAAAACTATAAGTGGACTGGGCAAACAATTAATGTCAGTAAATCTCAGTTGTTGTTCGGCAAGGTGGTCAGTTATCATATGAAGAAAAGGATTGGCAGGGTTCTTAGCTTCAAAGTAGTGAAGGAAATGAAGTATTTGGGAGTGAAGATATCGCTTGATAGAATTAAGATGGCTGACTATCAAGATATTTTTAGTAATGTCATGGATAGACTTAATGCTTGGAGTAGGAAGTCTTTATCTTAGGGAGGTAAATTGACTCTCATTGAAAGTTCTTTGCTTTCTATGACAAATTTTTTAATTACTCATTCTATGGTACCCAAGAACTTATTACATGAGCTGGAAAAAATGTGTAGAAGCTTTATTTGGCATAGAAAAGATGGAACCAAGGGTATGCATTATATTGCTTGGAGTGATATTTGCAAACCAAGGAGTTTGGGAGGATTGGGCTTGCATTCTCCTCTTCATAGAATTGGGCCTTTAAGATCCAAAGTGACATGGAATTATATACAAAAGCCATATTCCTTGCTTCACCGTGTCATGAAGAACAAGTATGGTGATAATGTGATGAATGGAGCTCAAAGGAACATCAATTCAAATGCTTGGAAAATTCTGTTGGAAGGTGGGAGAAATCTGAAGATGGCGGTTCGATGGAAGGTGGGCAGAGGAGATAATATTAATATTTTAAATGATACATGGATGCTTGATAGATGTATAAACCACTGGCCAACTTTTACTGATTGCAATTTTCTGGATGGTATGAATGTGCAGCAGCTGGTTTTATCTAATGGTACGTGGAATTCTGCTATGTTACAAAGGGCATTTCATTTTGATCTTATTTCATTAATTACTCAAATTCCTATTGAGTATGATGAGGAGGACCGGCTGGAGCTGATGAAGATGTGTTCGGGAAAGACTGTGTCTGCCTTGGTGTATGAACAGATGTGGTTCAACAGATGCAATTTGGAGGATGTGGATTACTTCAGTTGGGTGCAGAATCTAAAGATGAATAAGAAAGCTGAAATATTCTGGTGGAGGTTGGGTAAATTAGCTATTCCTACCAACATGTTTCTTATGAACCAGAAAATTTTAGATAATGCTCTTTGTGCTAGAGGTTGCCGAGTTAATGAAACATATGAACATATTATGGTGCATTGTAAGTACTTAATTGAAATCATCATGAAGTTGCGGGAGTGGGGTATCTTTATTCTTGTCTTCCATTCACTGGATTGCTATTTGAGGGAGCTTAAGAAGATATCTACCTAGAATTCCGGGATTGTTCGTGTGTACTGCTCTATTGTGTATTACTCTTGGAAGAACCAAAATGATATCAAGCATGGTAAGTTTGCTATGCCATGCTCTATTGTTGCTGCTAATGCCCTGTTTTTAGCTGTCTCCAAATCTAGTCCATATCTCTCTAGCTGGGGTACTAATCTCCTTAGGGAGTCTCAAAACACTTGGTACCCTCCACCGAAAGATTGGATTAAGATTAATGTAGATGCATCTTTAACAAGCTCTAATCTGGCTGGCATTGGAGGAGTTTTTCATGACTACAAAGGTCGATTTATTAGTGCCTTTGGAAAGAATGGATCTCATTGGGATATTGGTCAGCTTGAGCTAGAAGCAGTCCTCACGGTTAGGGAATTCTTGAGCAGCTGGATGTTGGAATGTAATGGGCTAATCATAGAGAGTGATAATATCAATATTATCAAATTCATTCAGAATTCTTTAAAGAAGAATAAGGACATGTGGATATTTGATCGCATAAGAAGTTATGTTTTCTTAATGATTTCAATAAAGTTGTATTCCTCCATGCTTATAGAAGTTGTAATAAAGTAGCAAATTGTTGTGCTACTATGGCATTGGAGAGTAGTTTCTTTTTTGATAGTTTTTCTTTTGATAGCATTCCTTCCTTGTTGTTGGGCTTAATCAAAGAGGAATGTGATCCTTTTGTTAATTTTAATTAGTTTCCCCTTTGGCTATAATGCTATATGATGCATTTCTTTCAAAAAAAAAAAAAAAAAAGAGATATATGGCCAATCAATCCACAAGAAAAATAGTTAACTCTAAGAAAAGGAATTTTTAATCTAAATGAGTAAAACTATCTATTCTTAGATTTTAAAATTTTTAGTTTTTTATCACGATCTAAAAATTATTCAAGTGTGGGTGGAATCCTGTTTTCCTGAAGTGCTTTCAATTGAGCTTTAAGAAATGTGTTTGCACATTCTAACATAGCATTGTCAACTTTCCAATAATGCTCTGTATTATTAAATTCATCTATAAATATTTTAAATTCTTTTTCAAGTTCAATGTGAGAAGATTTCAATAAATCATGATGTTTGTTCAATTCATCAAACTAATCTAATTGATTCATGTGGTTGCTATCAAATAGTGCGTGATCTTTCCTAATGATTTCATGCTTTTTTGTAATTCTAGGAAATATAAGTTCAACCTAGCATGCATCTTTTTAAATTTTCTATATACAGTATGCATTTTGTAGAAACATTAAATAACTCTTCATAGTTTAAGTCACATACTTCTTCTTGATCTGGCTGATCAAGCTTGTTGGCCATTAAGTACAAATTTATGACTTCCTCCTCGAATTCTATTTTTGAAGAATATGAAGCTGAGTCTGCCCAAAATGCTCTCCATAATTTCTTCTTACCCTTCCTCATAGTTGTTTGTCTTCGATCTTCTCCTTGCTGGATTAGCTTTTAGATCCAAGCATTCAAATTTGATGTGTCTAGGATTCCTACATTCATAACAAATAACATCGTTAGAAAACCTAGCATTTTTTTGGAACTTACCTTTATTCCACTGTTGTCATCTCATTTGCTTCCTTTTTAGAAAACTCCTAAATTTCCTTTTCATCAAGGCAATATCATCTTCACCCTCAAGCTGAGACTGATCACTCTCTGAGTCATCCACTTTCAATAATATGTTCTTCTCCTTTCACTGGTATCAATCTATCTTTAAGTCACACATTTCTCATAAGAGATTAATGATCCGTAAAGATTATTAATATAATAAACATTTAAATCTTTAGACTATGTAATAACATTTATTTTTGCATCATAAGTAGTAGGCAAACAACAAAGTATTTTATTTACTTTCTCAGCATTCGTTAGTTCCCAACCTAAAGCATGAAAGGAGGTGACTATTTGTGTTAAATGTATATATGTGTCAGTGATTGATTCATTTAGTTTCATGCAAAATAGTTTATAATCATGTAGCAAAATGTTCAATCTAGATTATTTCACCTCATTAATCCCTTCATATGTGATACAAAGTCAATCCCAAATTTTTATTTTCCAGTTTTACAGGTAGAGATACACATATAGGTTTCATATTTAAGTGCAAAGAAAAAATATTCAAACATTTAGCATTTACCTGAGCTAAGTCTCATTCACCTATAGTCCTGTCAGCAAATGGTTTTTCAGTTATAATGTCATCTATAAGTCAAGTTGTCCTAGTTTATCCTTCATGTACTAAAATCCACAGGCGATAGACAAACGATTGAAGAATAGTAGACACATATTTTAAAAAATTCAAAAGAGATATTATCAAATAATGGGGGTCTATTGATTGA
The DNA here is from genome assembly GCA_022539455.1 of Dendrobium nobile. NCBI lineage: Eukaryota > Viridiplantae > Streptophyta > Magnoliopsida > Asparagales > Orchidaceae > Dendrobium > Dendrobium nobile. Next base: position 36,914,505 of record CM039735.1, read on the forward strand.
ATACCCTTCAAATTTGTTATGATTTCCAAAAGTAGCCATGATCATTTTCAAAAAGTTATCTAAACATTAATTTTCAAAGTAGGCTCTGATACCACTTGTAAAGTCTGTATAGGTTATTAGGCCTAATGAAATTGTTCCAAGGCTAACCAAGAGCAAGGGGGGGGAATTAGTTATTTCAAAAATTTCTTGGAAACTTTTTTATAGAAAACCAAGTTCCAATTTTTATACAATTAAAATTTTTATCAATTTAAAACTATTCAAAAATAAAAATTTAAATGTGTAGAAAAATAAAAATGTAGTAAAATAAGAACACAAAAATTTATAATGGTTCGGTCAAACTAGACCTACGCCCACTCCTTGAAGACTCCCTCTTTAGGTATTGCACTATTACCAAAGTGACCCTCCTTTTGCTCTCACATCGAGATGGAGAAGACTTTAAAAAACACCTCTCTTGCAACAATTCTCGGTGCGATAGAGTACCATCATCCTTTCACACTCTCCTAGTGTTGTCAGAGAATATTCATCCATTAATAGTTCTCCAAGTGTTGGCAGAGAATCATAGTCCTTTCACACTTCTCTAAGTGTTGGTAAAAAACCATCATCCTTTCACACCCTCCTGGTATTGGCTGAGAATTTGATCTTCTCTAAAGATCTTCTCACGAGCAACTCCAAAGAAGTAAGAAAGAGATTTGATAAGACTTATAAAGAGATCCTCACATTTTTTTTTGATAAAAGCATAAGTGCATTAAAAGCTATGAAAAAACATAAAGAACTACAAACTTGATTCCTCCTTCACCAATTGAACAAATGAAGGAGAAATCTTATCCAAAGTATTGTCTTCCCAAATAAAGCTACTCAGGAGCCCATAACTAGCACACAAGTCCGCTAGTTTATTTCCCCCTCTAGGAATGCATTTAAAAATAACATAATTAAAATCATTGAGAAAGTTTAACTCATCTTGATATTTGAATCCTTGTTCCTTAGCTCCTTGAATCACCTTGATAACATTGAAGTTGTCGCTTTCAATAATAGCTCCATTGTACTTGAACATCCAATCTTTTATAATATTCTTCAAAGTTTTGATAGCCAAAAATTCCAATTGATATATGTCCCAATGGATACAAGCATTCCCAAAGCCCAATAAGAATCTTCCTTTGCAATCTCTAATAATACCTCCAACTCCTGCTTTATAAGAAGAAGAGAGAGTAGCATCTACATTGATTTTTAACCAACCGGGTGGAGGGGGATGCCAAGCATTCAACAGTCTAGAAGACTGATTAACATCCCATGATTCTGGCAATTGATTATAAATCATCTTAGAGTACGAAGATTGGATGATAGCTTGGACATCAATAGAGGTAGCACTTTCATTCATGCCTTCATATATCAAATTGTTTCTAGCCTTCCATGAAAAATATAGGGCATTGAAGAAGAGATTTAGAACAAAGCTCTGCAGTGTTCACCTGCAGCGTTCTTGGAGGTTGTTAAATTCGGCCAAAACAAAGCCCCATCTGTTTAGAATATTGATCACCTCTTTGATTTTGGAACAACCATAAAAAAATGTGCTCCAAATCTTCTCTACCAATAGAGCATCTTGGGCATATGTCATTATCTTTTAATCTTCTATGTACAAGAAATTGAGAAGTAGGTAATGCATTTTTGAAAATCCTCTAAATGAATGTTTGAACCCGTGGATTAACTTTTGCCTTCTTAATCCAATAAAAAGGTAACCAGTCCTCATCTTGTTGCTGAAATTCTCTAATCATCCAAAGAATAGATCTTCCAAGACCTTGACAAATCAGTTCTTTGACATCTTCATCCAAATTTTTATCAATTTTGATACTTAGAATGAGATCTACCAGATCTTTACCAAAATTCTGCATCAGTTTTTCCTCGTTCCAGCAACCATCTTCTATAAAACTGCTTAGAAATAGCTCTCCATCTTCTTGAGGGGTAACAAAAGTAGGCCATTCATTGATTCTTCTATCTAGTATCCACTTATCCTTGAATACTTTGATTGAATTCCCATTCACTACTCTCCATCTGATAAATGGTTCCAACACCTTGCCTCCATTGCTTAAAATTTTCCAAGAGGAAGAAGTTTTCATTAACCCGTGATTCTCAAAACAGGTACCATACTTTGGAGCCAAATTTCTATGTAATAAAGAATCTTTATTTTTTTCCTGAGATTTGGAGGGAGTCCGGTGAACTTTTAAAATTTTTGGTTTCTTGATTTCGCGGTTGGTTTGTCCAGCCACGTTTCCACCGTCTCGCTGGATTTGCGAGCTTACGGCAATGGATGGAAGAAGGTTGGCTTCGTCTGAAGCCTGGGCGAACATCAGACGAGGCATCAATGCTCCGGTGCGATCTTCATTGGAGGTCTTTAATGGAGGTCAGATTCTTTCTTCAGGTTTTAATGGACATCCGAAATAGAGGCCTCTGATGATTAAGGAAGGAGGATTAAAAATTAACATCGTCAAACCATTTGCTGTGGGAAAAGGCAAGGATGTTGCCAAAGAAGATGATATTCGTAAGGATATTCTGAGTCCGAAGAAAAGTTTGTCTTCTGATATTCGTAAGGAAGGAATTAATGTTCTTAATTGGGAAGCATCATCGTCTATAGGGAAGAAGAATTTCATTGCAGGATTCAAATCTTTATCTCTTTTGTCTTCCCCTATAAATGGCAATGATTGGGTTTCTGAAGGAGACATAGATACTGAGGATAAAGTGACTGAAGAATTTCCGACTCTAGCAAAGGAAATTGATACTACAGAAAAGGAAATTGTGAAAGGTGATAACATTTCTGTGGAAGGAAAAAAAGTGGGATCCTCTATATGGAAAAAAAGGAAAATATCAAAGTGGATAATTTGGAACTTGGGTCCTTTCTTAATGAGGATGGTAATACTATTATGTTACATTCTGAGAATGAAACTAATAATGCTATGAAGCTGAAATATGCTTTAGTGGTGAAGGCCTTTGGGGATAATATAATGTTCTCAGCTATTTGTAATGATTTAAGAAGACAATGGAGAAAATTTGGCAAGTTCCATATCACAGGTTTAGGCACTGGTTGGGTGCTTTGTTCCTTCGAAGTTCCTGCTGCAATAAAGGAAGTTTTATCAGGTGGACCTTGGTATGTTAGAGGTCATGTGGTAGGCTTGGACAAATGGTCCACACATTTTTCTCCAAATTCTTTGAAAGGTATTTCAGCACCGATTTGGGTTAGATTACCAAATTTACCTTTACACTGTTGGGACGACATCAACATCTGTAGAATTGCTTCAATTATTGGTAAGCCTTACCTTCTTGATGGAAATTCTTTCCAATGGGGGACGAGAGAATATGCTAGAATCTGTATTCGTGTCCCTTTGAAAGAAAAACTCCCTTTCGGAGTATGGGTGGAGGGGTTAAATGGTAAATGTTACCAAAAATTTGAATATAAAGGTATTGCTAAACTTTGCTGTGAATGTGGAAAGATGGGGCATACTATTTCGGGCTATGGAGATTCAAAAAAAGAAGTTTTGAGGAGGGATACTGGCTCTGGTTCTTCAGACAGAAATGAAATTCTCAACAATTTAGAAACTACAGAAGAGTTGAAGCATGATAATGAAGGTACTACATACGGACCGTGGCTTCAAGTGACATATAAGAAAAATGGAAGAAGAAATGATATGGGTCAAAAGCAAAAAATCAATACTAAGAAGATTTTTGTTCCTAAATAGAAATCTATGGTTACTAAGGAAGTTGGGCATTTAGAAAATTTGGAAGTAAACCATAATCATAACGAGGATATTCAGGAGGTGAATGATCTACTTAAGGTAGATCGGATCTATGAAGAAGTGGATGCTAATAAAATAGCTCTATCAAAAATGGACCTGGAAATGGTAGCTCCAGCCCCTATGGGTAACAGCTTTGGTATTTTATCTAAAATGGAGGATGACACTTTGGATGAATTAACATCAGTTACCGAAAACAAAGATATTGAAGAAGGAGAAATTAGAGAACTAGACAGCCTTGGTACAATTCCTGCTGAAGAGATCTTGGAAGGCAATTTAAATGTTTCTGACTCCCGTGCTATTAAGGAAGTTGATTCAGCTTCAGGGAAAAAGATTAAACTTCTGAAAGAGTTAAAATCTTTGGGATCAGGTAACATAGTTAATCATAATAGAAAGTTGGAGGTGAGCGAAACTAAAAAAGGTGGGGGTCCTTCCCCCTTGGTTAAATAATGACTTCTCTTGCTTTTTGGAATTGTAGAGGAGCTAAGAAGAGAGAGGCTGCTCTTTATGTCAAGGAATTTGTTAGAGAGAATAATGTTTTTTTTTTGTGGGGTTAGTTGAAACAAAAGTTAGCTCTTTGGAGATTATTCAAATTTTGAATTATTTGGGAACCAATTGGGACTCTTATATGGTTCCTGCAGAGGGACTCTCGGGAGGTATTTTAATTCTTTGGAGAAAGGATTTAGCAAACTTTAATGTTCTAAATGTTTCAGCTCAAGTGGTGACAGGGGATCTGGAAATTTTTAACAAGAGCAGCTGGATGGTCTCCACCGTATATGGCAGCAGGAATTCAGTGGACAGAGCTATTTTATGGGAGAAGTTGGAGATGTCTAATGGTGCTAATAGACCGGCTATCATTGAGGGAGATTTCAATTGCATTTTGTCTCAAGTGGATAAAAAAGGAGGTAAAAAATTTGTTTTCTCTCAAGGTGCTAGGGATATGAAGATGTTCATGAGCAATAACGACTTCCATGAAGTGGGGTTCAAGGGACCTAAATTTACATGGTGCAATAATAAATCAGGTGGCGGTCGTATTCTTGAAAGGCTTGATAGGTGCATTTTGAATTCTATTGCTTTAAATTCTATCTAGGTTGCCGTGGTAAAGCATTTATCTCGGGTGGCCTCAGACCATTTCCCTATCATCTTGGAGATTTTCAAACCTATCAATTCTAATCATAAAGACATACGCTTTGAAGATGTTTGGGCTTCTTATCATGGAGCTACTGTTATTGTGGAGAAATCTTGGAAGAAAATAAGGGGAGGTGATCCAACCAAATTGTGGACTTAAAGTTTAAAAGAACTTTGAAGGCTCTTTTTTATTGGAGCAAAGCTAAATTCAAAAGTCTAAATTCTCTTAGAGATTCTTTGAAGAAAGAAATCTTTGAGCTACAATTGGAGGAAGTTGAAGGAATGTTTGATGATTCTAAATTGTTGCTTCTTAGATCCAAAATCAGTGAACTCAATAGTACGTTAGCTAGACTTAATATTTGGTGGCGTCAAAGTGCCAAAGTGAAATGGATGGAGGAAGGAGATGCAAATTCTGCTTTTTTTTCATTCCTTCGCAAATGGTAGAAGATGCTCTAATTGGATCAAATTTGTTACCAAAGCTGACGGTGCAATAACAGAAGAACCAGAGGAAATTGAATCGGTTTTCACTGATTTTTTTAATATGAAATGGAAACACAGAGATTGTATTTTAAATGGGTGGCCTAAGCTGTTTGCTTCATTAGATACAGCTAATCAAAGCAAACTGGATTCGAAATTTACTGAGAATGACTTACAGCAGGTTGTAGACAGCTTACATTCTAATGTATCCCCTTGTATAGATGAGATTACTTTCTCATTCATTAAATTCTATTGGAAGATTATACATCAAGATGTATGGAAGGCAATTGAAAACTTCTTCAAAACAAGTTGTATGAATCAATTTTGGAAGGAAACTATGATAGTTTTAATTCCCAAAATTCATAATCCTCTTTGTCCAGCTAATTACCAACCCATCAGCCTTTGTGTGACCACTTACAAATTGGTTGCAAGAATGTTACTGAATAGAATGGAGATGGTTATTCACAAGATTATCTCTACAGATCAAGTGGCTTTTTTAATGGGAAGATCGATGTCGGATCATGTGCTCTTGGCTCAAGAGATTTTTAACAAAATTCGTCATTCTAAAGCAAGGAAGGGATATCTGGCTATCAAAGTAGACATGGAACAAGCTTATGACAGCATGGGGTGGCAAGCTTTGAGGCAAGTTCTTATCCATTTTAATTTTCCTTACAAATTTTCTGAATGGATTTTGAGCTGTATTACAAACCCGAGATTTTGCATTTTAATTAATGGGAAGAAATCTAATTGGATTGAGGCTAGGAGTGGGTTCCGACAAGGATGTCCCCTATCTCCTTTTCTATTCATTTTGTGTTCTCAATTACTTTCCGATGCTTTTTACCATAGTGGGAAGAACATTGGAATTCAAATTAGTTCTAAAGCACCTAGAGTTTCTCATTTACTCTATGCCGATGACATCCTGGTTTTCTCTGAAGCTAATTTGAAGAAGGTTAAAAGGGTGAAGAAGGTGTTGAAAAATTATGGTAATTGGACAGGTCAAATGGTGAATCACAACAAATCTTTGGTGTTGTTTGGGAAAACAGTTACTAAAAGGAGGAGAACTGATATTGTAAACATTTTGAAATTCAACTATGTTAAAGAGTTTAACTATCTTGGCATTAAGCTTATTCTTAGGAGATTGGTGAAATCAGACTTTAATAATCTGATGGAGGTGGCAGCAAATAGATTAAACATTTGGGGGAAGAAATTTATTTCTTTGGAAGGCAAAATGGTTTTGGTAAAATCTGTCTTTTTATCTCTTCCTTTGTTCATTTCCTCTCTTACTTTGGTGCCCTTGGGTATCTTGAAGGACTTTGATAAAATGTGTAGAACTTATTTGTGGATTAAGAAGAATGGAACTAGAGGTCTTCATTATGTTTCTTGGAAGAAGATTTGCCAACCGAAACAAAAGGGAGGTAGAGGGCTGTTTTCAGCTGTTAATAAAGTTGGTCATTATAGGGCCAAATTTGCTTTGGATTTCTATACTAACAAAAACTCCTTATTTAATTGTATTCTTAGAGCAAGATATGGTGAAGATTTATGGAAGAAACAAAGGAAGGTTGGGTGCTCGGTTACATGGAAGATTATAAGTCATGGAGCTATACATCTTACTAATATAGTAAGATGGAAAATCTACAATGGTACATCTATTGATTGGATGAATGATACTTGGTTGCTTGATAAAAGTATCTCTAAATGGCCAACCTTTGTTAACAATTTAGAGACGGAGAACAATGGTTTGAATTATTTTATTTCTGATGGCAGTTGGAGACTTGACTGGCTCAGATTATTTTTTAACAATGATCTTATCAAAATCATTACTGAAGTTCCTATTTTTCCTGATCTTGGAGCTGATCAGCTGAATATCAAATGGAAACATATGGGCAAATCTGTTGCTGCTCTGTCATAAAACTCAATACATATGTATGATATGGATTGCAAGTTCTGGAAATCGATGAAATTAGTCAAACTTAAACCGAAAGTGGAACTATTTTGGTGGAGATTATGGAATGCTGCAATTCCTACTTTTTCATTTCTTTATCATAGAAAGATATCTCATATTACTGATTGCCCGAGGGGTTGCAGTGGTTTTGAAAATGAAGATCATATAGCTGCAGGTTGCACCAAATTGAAAAGTGTTATAGCTTGGCTGGTTAAATGGGGATATCAAGTTCCTCAATTTAACAACTTTGAAGATTGTTTAAATGCTTTGCAATTACTATCAAGGAGTAATCCATTCCTGGTTAACATCTATTGCAATTCGGTTTTTCTAACCTGGAAAAGTCAGAACCTGTTAATTCATGAAAGAAGAGAAGAATCTGACCTTCACATTGCAGCCAATTCTCTATCCTTGGCTGCCACTGTTCCTTCAATATACATCCATTCGAAAAACTGGGAAGTCAACCAGTAAAGCTGTTTTCATCTTGGCATCCTCTTCCTCCCGGATGGGTTAAAATCAATGTTGATGCAGCCTTGTGTAGCAATTATTTGGCCGGTACAGCAAGAATTTGTAGAGATGATAAAGGTAGAATGTTACTTGCTTTTGCAAAACAACATGTTCATTGGGACATAAGATACTTGGAACTACAAGCGGTGTACATGTTAAAGAATTTTTTATAAGATTGGATGATGGAAGCTCATGGAGTCATTATTGAGGGAGACAATTTCAACATTATCAAAAGGCTTCAACTTGCTTGCAAAAGATTCAAGAATAAAGGTACACTTGAAGAAGATTTATCCTTTGTTAGTGCGTTTAATCTGGTTGCTTTTAGTTTTACTACTAGAAATGGTAATAAGTTAGCAGATTGTGGTGCTAATTTTGCTTTGAAGAAAAACTTTATTTGGCATGATTTGTCTAGCTCTGAAATTCCTCCTTCATTCTTGTACATTTTGAAGGAAGATTTTAATTTGCTAGAGGAGTCTACCTAGTTTGTAATTTCTTTCTTGCTTTTGTTTCTTCTAATGCAATGGTGCATTTCTCCTCAAAAAAAAAAAAAAAATAAAGACTCTTTATTATTAAGGAATCTCCATGACAATCTAGTTGTAAGAGGAGCAACCCTTGTATTTGAAGATAGTAAACCACAACCCCCTTTCTTCATTGGCTGACAAAGATTATCCCAGCTGATATAATGAAGTCCTGGATTTCCACCAGATTTCTTCTAATGAAATCCTCTACAAATTTTGTCAATCTCCTTAAAGACTTGTGAAAGTTCGTTACGGATGTTAAGCCCTATAGAACTGGTCCAAGGCAAACCAAGAAGGGGGGGGGGGGAATTAGTATTTAAAAAAAAATTGTTAGACAAAGCACAAATAAAAACCAAATCACCACAAAGAAATAACGTGCGGAAGAATTAAATGTGGAAGCAGTAAAAACAAGAACACAAGGATTTATAGTGGTTCGGTCAACTCGACGAATTGAAAATTGGCTTGATCGTCCCGGACATCGTCCTGGCCGATCAGTACAAATCCTATGAGATCGGCCAGGGCATCGCCCTGAATGCAAACTAGACGATTGAAAATTGGCTTGATCGTCCCGGACGATATCACGATCATCCCGGCCGATTAGTTCAAATCAGAGAACAATCGTCTAGAGCATCGACCTAAAATTGTGCTGGCCGATATTAATCGTACAGGAGTAACTAAGGTTTTTTGAATAGATCGTCCTGGCCGATCCTGCGATCGTGCAGGACGATGTGATCGTATCAATCATCCTTAATTACTTCCTTAATTTGTCTGATTAATTAAGACATAATTGTGAATATCGTCCAGGCTGATTTCCAATAATTCAGAATACCTTAAATGTTTATGGTGGCAATTTCTTTCTGTTTTGATCCTATCGTCCTGGCCGATACACGTATCATCCAGGCTGATTTGCTAATGACAGCTGCCTTAATTAAGAACCCCTGATTAGAGTTTCTATTTTAAGCCAAATCATCCAGGACGATATAAATATTGTCCCGACCTATTTGAGTAAAAACAGAATTTCTAAGTCTCTCAAGTGTGTGTGTGTAGGGTTACTTTGCATTAGTCACACCAAAGATTACAATTGACTCAAGAGGAAAAAAATAAAATAACAGACTGAATCAACCCTAATCTACCCCATCTTGAGCTGATTCCGATTTTCGTTCGATCTTTGAGTCCTGAAAAGTCAGTAGAAAATAGCAGTCGTAGTGAAGCAAGATATGTTTGCTATCATCAAAATCATAATCTAAAAACATGTTTTATACAATCTCCCCCTTTTTGATGATGGCAAACACAAGCGTGAGTGCTATCGAAGAGGAGTAGGATCAGGAACAGGAGCGGGAGCGGAAGCCTCCTTCTCTTCAGCCCCACGAGGTTCCTCATCCCCTGGGTTGAGACAAGTACTGTGAAGGGTATTGAAGGAACTGTTTGAGTAGAAGAGAGTTGGGAGGTTGGGAGGAGCATGATATTGAAGTTGATATTTGGTTTTAAGGACATAGGCTATGAGGTGTCCTAAAGCTAGATTGGGTTTTCTCTTATGACTTGGATCGTGGATTATGGTTAAATGATCAATGTACTGAAAAATTAAGTCAGCAGAATTAAATTCTCTATGAGCCATGATGTAAAAAGTAGTTAGAGAAAGTAGAGGAGTGAAATGGATTCTATCCCCGGCTTTTGGAATTATGGAGGTGCGAAGGACATGTTGGATTGTCCTAGCATCTTTGACTAAAGAGCTAGTCTCTCCAACATGAAAAGGTGCATTGGTTTGGTGAAGGAAATGATTTGCCGTGGACCAGTCAAAGTCATGATCTGAGACGATTATATACAGCTTATCCCCGGTGGTGGATAGTTGCAAAAGTTCAACACGGTCCTGATATATGATTTCGACCTGGCGTCGATTCACATAGGAGGTACGGATTGTGAAAGTAGGGTTTATGCAAAGATTTGGGAAGAATTCATGAAGAAGCTCAGTATGAAAGGGGACAACGAGAGAAAGAATGAAACAAAAAGAAGTGTGAGCAAAGAGATCCATTACCGGATACGAAAGGTGGACATGATTGATAATTCTGGAGACAATTATCCCACATTCTTTATATCGATGGTAAGCAGCTTCATCTTCTATCTCCTTGAAACGAGGGTCAATCCTAGCCCTCGAAGAACTTCTAGAAGCTTATCGGACTCGCTTCCCACCAGCCATAGCAAGAAATCAGTAAGAAAACACATGAGAAGAAGAGGTGTGAGGTGAAAAATATGGCTGGAATGGCCTGAATTTAAAGAAAAGACCATATCATCCAGGACGATAGCAGAATCGTCCAGGATGATTTGGTTCAATTTTTGCGTACAGGCCGATTGGTCAAAAAGGCAGTCTGATCGGCTGAGCCGATCAGATATCGGCCAGGACGATTAGACACAGGCGATCGTCCCGAGGAGTCAAGCCGGACGATAGTTGAAAAAGTAGATCATCCGGGCCGATTAGGTGTATCATCCAGGACGATGCACAATAATTGATCGTACCAGCCAAAGTTAAAACGTTTTAAATCTGTGCCACGTGTATCATTCAGGACGAACAGTGGATCGGCCAGGACGATTGTCCAATAATGGATCGTCCGGGGCTGATTTTAAGGATTTAAACGTGCTGACACGTGGATTGTCCAAGATGATTTAGTCTATCTGCTAGGATGATGACTATAAATACATCAGCCAGGATGAAAATTATATCGGTCAAGATGATCAAAAGAGATTATAATTAAGTTCGATCATATTGTCTAGGACGATACGGGATCATCCGGGATGATGAGTTACAGAAAGCTCAGAAAAGGTTCAGCAGATGGAATTTTGAAGGAATTGTCCTACCGTCCAGGACGATATAAATATCAGCCAGGATGATGTAACAAAGAGTTGCAAAGCAAAGTTAGATGGAGATGATCAGAGAAAGCCCTAAACAACAATAAATACAAATAACAAAAAATTAACAAGGAAAAAATTTTTTTTTTTAATTTTTCTAATTTTTAATTTTTTTTTTGTTTTTAGCAAAGCAAGCATATGATGAATTTCCAAACAATTAAATTTTAGAGATTCAAAGAGTTAACAAGTCAAAATCAAAAAAAGGTAGAATATTCGATCTTGTTAATCCCTAGCTCGGACTTCTTTCAGGGCAATAATCATCTTTTTTTTTTAAAAGGTCTAACTCAAAAAAAATTTACTGGGTAAAAAGAAGATCCAATCAAAACTTGGTTACAAAAAAAATATCTTATAAATAATATAACAAAGTAATTTGTCTCAATCATGGAATTTGAAATCAAGCCTTTGAAAGCATCAAATAACCAATGAGTTCTCTAAGTTTTAAAAGTTTTGAAAAGAGAGGATAGCTTGCATTTAGTGGGCTCATTTTATGCCTTTTGTCACTTTGATTAGCTCTTTGAGCATCTTTTGATTTTTGATACACTTTTGTGTATATAGTTTTCTTTTCAATTTGACGTCATTGACCTCTTTCCTTTTTAATTCTTGCATGCTAAAAACTCTTTAACAAAACCTTTAAAAAGAACCTTAGTTGTGAGTATATCCTCCAAATATTAAAGAATAGGAGCTCTCTCTCTAACATAGGGAAGAACAAGCCACAAAACAAAATCATAATCATGCGATAAATGCAATGACAAGATTTCAATTAACTTGAAAGATATATAAAAACTTTGGATAGTATGCAAAAGATAGATTATTGTAGCAAGATAAAAAGAATCTTAGTTTCAAAATTCAGTTGTCAATATGAGTTAGACTTTTTGTCTAGAAAAAAAAATTATGTCACTAAAAGAGGTTAGAGGGAGGGAAAACATCAACGGTGTTTCTCCCTTTAACCGATTTAAATATGATAATCAATGGCTTTAAATCTCTAAAATTTAAAAGCATAAAAAAATCATATAGAAAACCAATCATAAAAGCAAAGTGAAAACAAAACAATCTAAAACAACAAAAAGCTAGCACACAAAAAAGAATAACACAAAACTAATTAAAATAATATTTAAAGAAATTATGAAGCAGCAAGTTTAAGCAATTATGAGCTGCGAGCCTCCATAAGTCCAATTATCCTATGCTCCCACGAGGTCTTTGGTGAGAGCACATCTGCAAAACTCAACAACAGTCAGATTTAGGAACCCAAACTAGTTTGGGTCCCGTCTTAGGAAAAGTAGAATACAATGCAGGTGTGGTATGCTGTGAATCATGTACCTTAGGTCTCCACACCCAATGTGTACTACGGTGAACAGTGCAAGTGTGTGAGATGTGTCCTAGTATGCCACATGAAAAACATCTAACTCCAGGAAAAGGTTTTCTTAAATAGTTTGAGTTATAATGCCTCTTCCTAGGTCTTGGCTTTTGATCAAGAGTAGGTATCATCCAAGTTTTCTTAAGTGTATCCAATTCGTTTTTAATCCTCAAGTTTGTATTTTTTAGAACATCATTCTCAACCCTCAAGATTTTCTCTTTCTCTTTAGATTTCTTGAAATCAGATTGAAGAGAGGTGTGTGAAACTTTTAATGCTTTATTCTCATCAATTAATTCCGAGTGCTTTTTGTTCAAATCATCAAATTCATCAAGAAGAGTCATGTGATTAGAATCAATCGTTGAATGATCTTTAAGAATAACTTCTTACTCTTTTTGTAAATTTACAAGTTCCAATTTTAAGTTAGCATGTCTTCTTAAGTTTTTTGTATGATGCATGGATTTTCTCACAAATCTCAAACCATCATAGGTTGGTTTGCATACCTCTTCAACATCGCTTTGCTCAAGATGATCTTCCCCCATTAAGCACAGGTTCATTGTCTCTTCCTCTGGTTCAGTCTCAGAGGAATCAGTATCAGATTCTGCCCAGAATGCCTTTTGGACTATCTTCTTGTCCTTCCTAAACTTAGGTTTCTCTTCACCCTTTTCCTTTTCTTTGCTCGAGTGATCTTGAAGTGTAGGACAATCGGCTTTCACATGTCCAGGCTTCTTGCATTCATAACAAATAACATCAGAAGATCCTTTAGAATATTTGCTATCCTTACCCTTTCTCTAATGATGCTTTTGCTTCTTCCTTAGAAAGTTTCTGAATTGCCTTGAGATGAAGGCAACTTCATCGCTCTCAGACCCGAAAGAATCGGAGTCAGATTTGTGCGCCTTCATTGTAATTATTTTCTCCTTCTTCTTCTCACCTGCATTAAGATTTCTTTGATTCACCTCTTGCTTGTAAGCAATGAGTGAGCCAAGTAAGTTATCAATCGAGTACGTGTTCAAATCCTTAGATTCAGTTATAGCAATAATTTTTACATCAAAAGAGGAAGGCAAGCATCATAAAATCTTGTTTACTTTTTCAAAATTCGAAAGCTCTCCTCCTAAGGCATGCAAGGAAGTAACAATCTGAGTAAATCTCATATACATTTTAGAAATTGATTCATGGGGTTTCATATGAAAAAGTTCATAGTCATGCAAGAGAATGTTCAAACGGGATTATTTAACTTCATTAGTGCCTTCATAAGTGACACACAATTTATCCCAAATTTCTTTACAAGTTTTGCAAGTGGAAACATGCATATAGTCTTCTGATTTTAATGGACAGAAAAAAAAAATTAAGACATTTTGCATTCAATTGAGCTAGATCCCTATCATCTAAAGTCCATTCAGTAAAAGGAAGTGGAACATTAATGCCATTAAGTTTTCCAGTTGGAGGTGTGTAACCATGCTTAACAAGCATCCACATGCGATAGTCAGTTGATTGTAGAAAAGTAGACATGCATGTTTTCCAAAAATCAAATGGGATATTATAAAACAAAGGTGGTCGGGTAATAGAATACTCTTCCCGTGTATTATGATTCCCAAATTTAGCCATTGATCAAAATTAAAAAAGTTTTCAAACTCAGTTTTTATGAATCCAGCTCTGATACCACTTGAAAGTTCATTAGAGATGTTAAGCCCTATAGAACTGGCCAACGGCTAACCAAGAGGGGGGGTGAATTGGAATTTAAAAAAAATCGTTAGACAAAGCACAAATACAAACCAAATCACCACAAAGAAATAACGTGTAGAAGAAATAAATGCGGAAGCAATAAAAACAAGAACACAAGGGTTTATAGTGGTTCGGTCAACTCGACCTACGTCCACTCCCCGGAGGTGCCCTCCGAGTATTGCACTACAATCATGACTCTCCTTTATCCCCCACAGCTAGGAGGAGAAGCCTTTACAAACACCTCTTTTTGCCTCACTCGGCAAGTCAGAGAACCTTCCTCCTTTTGCTTCCTTTTGAAGCAGGCAGAGAACCTCGATCGCTTGCTTGAACTTACCTCTCTCAACCCTTCCAAGGACAAGAGACTCTAGGGAAGAAGAAGTGGAACAATACTTGGAGTAACCCTTGTGAATCCCCTCACAAGCTCCCCCTCACAAGATCCTCTCTCTCTCTCCCTGTCTCTCTCTCTCTCCTTTAGGTTTTCTCAGGTCAAGACAGTAGCCAAGGATCATAAAAATGTTGAACAAGAGCTCTTAAATAGAAGAGCTTCAAAGGAGCTCATTAATTGCAAGTTGCCGACAATATCATCCAGGACGATATGGACATCGTCCTGGCCGATCTGTACAAATCCCATGAGATCGGCTAGGGCATCGCCATGAATGCAAACTGGATGATTGAAAATTTGCTTGATCATCCCGAACGATATCACGATCGTCCAGGCTAATCAGTTCAAATTAGAGAACAATCATCCAGAGCATCGCCCTAAAATTATGCTGGCCGATATTAATCGTCCAGGAGTAACTAAGGGTTTTTGAATAGAACGTCCTGGCCGATCTCCAGGATAATGTGATCGTATAATTCATCTTTAATTACTTCCTTGATTTGTCTGATTAATTAAGGCATAATTGTGAATATCGTCCAGGCCAATCCAAGATCGTCCTGGCCGATTTCCAAAAATTCAGAATACCTTAATTGTTTATGGCGGTAATTTCTTTCTGTTTTGATCCTATCGTCTTGGCCGCTACACGTATCGTCCAGGCCAATTTTCTAATGATGGCTGCCTTAATTAAGAGCCTCTGATTAGAATTTCTATTTTAAGCCAGATCATCTAGGATGATGTAAATATCGTCCCTGCCGATTTGTGTAAAAATAGAATTTCTAAGTCTCTCAAGTGTGTATGTGTAGGGTTACTTTGCATTAGTCACACCAAAGATTACAATTGACTCAAGAGGGAAAAAATAAAATTACAGACTAACTCAACCCTAATCTACCCCACCTTGAGCTGATTCCAATTTCCGTTCGATCTTTGAGTCCTGAAAAGTCAGTAGAAAAAAGAAGTTGTAGTGAAGTAAGATATGTTTGCTATCATCAAAATCATAATCTAAAAACATGTTTGTAACAACTTGCACCGGCACCAAAGAGTGAGAGCTGAAATAGTTAGGAATGGCTAGAATAATAGTTTTAATAAGAACAATCTTTTCTGCTAGTGATAAGGACTTATTTCCCCATATATTTAGGAATTTAAGAGCTTTTCCAATGATAAAAAAGAAGTCACTAGCCACCATTCTTTTCAAAGTCATCTTAATACCAAGGTAAACAAGTTCCTTAACTTGTTTAAATCCCATGATTCTGGATATCTGATTCTTCTTCCTTCTATTAACATTGCTTCCATATAGAATGGCAGATTTGTCGTGTTGATTTTCTGTCCTGTCCACGTGCTGAAATTGGACAGAATGGCTTTAACTTAAAGAGCCGCCTTTCGTGTAGCTATTGAGAAAACCATAACATCATCAGCAAAAAGTAAGTGTGATAACCGAGGACTGTTGGAGCGTATTCCAATTACAATTGATGAATTTGTGAATGCATTTGTAAGAAGTTGGGAGCATAGGATAAATGAGATGGGGGACAAGAGGCATCCGTGACGAAATCCATTTTCAGCCTTTATCCATCTAGATGGTTTCCCATTTATAATAATAGAAAATCTGGGATTTAAAACACATTCCAAAATTAGATTTGAAATCATATCTGGGAAATCAAAGTAGTTCAAAACCTGTTTTAAAGTTTTCCAACTCAAAGAGTCATATGCTTGCTCCATGTCTACTTTGTAAGCCGCCATCCCATTAGCTCACTTAGAGTACTGAAATTTATGAAAGATTTCTTGCACATTAAGTATGTGATCTAAAATGGATCTTCCTCTGATAAAAGCAGCTTGCTCCTCCGTGATTAGCATTGGAATAACCAGTAAAAGCCTGTTCAAAATGACTTTTGCAGCAATTTTATAAACTGAATTACAAAGGCTTAGAGGCCTATAATTTGAAGGCATCAAAGGATTAGAGACCTTTGGAATGAGAACTACAAGCGTGTCTTTCCAATTATAATCCATACTTCCATAATTCAGAAAGTGATTTAAAGCTTTACAAAGTCTTCCTTTACAATATTCCAATAAAATTTGATAAATGAGTAAGTGATCCCATCACTACCCGGAGCAATATTATTACCCAGATTCTTGATGACAAATTCAATCTCCTCTACTGTGAATTCCTTAGACAAGTTGTATTTTTCCTCCATGTTCAAAATCCTTCCAGGATTGGGCTAATCATTCAAATTACAACTTCTTTGTTTCCACTTGATGTTGAAAAACGGCATGAATACTTCTTCAATTTGGCTTTGTTCTTCAAAAACTGTTCCATTTTCATTTTTAATTTTTAAAATCTTGTTGCCAATTCTTCTAGAACTAGCATATGAGTAATAGAGTTTTGAGTTGCAATCACCCTCATTCATCCATTTTACTTTAGCTCTTTGTTTCCACCAACTACATAAGCTAGCCATAGTAGAATTTAGTTCAACAACTTTGGATTTCATCTTCCAAGAGTCATCTTCGGAAAGCCAACCAGCTTCAGATTCAGTAATTTGTAGTTTAAGATGTTGCAAATCTATTTTTATGGCTTATATTTTGATGATTGACAAACACTATTTCTCTTGGACTGCGTGTTGCTTCTAAATTTTCAGGAATCGAAGATCGGACGAACAAGACAAAGCCAATTCAGGATTACGTAGGTTTAGGGTTGAGTCAGTCTGTACTTTTGTTTTTCTATTCTTGAGTCTACTTGTATTGGCCAAAGAGACTAGTACTAAGTAACCCTACACACACACACTTGAGAGACTTAGAATTTCTATTTTTACTCATATCGGCCAGGACGATTTTTATATCAGCCTGGACGATCAGGCTTAAAACAGAAAGTCTAAATACGGATTCTTAATTAAGGCAGTCGTCATTACATATCGGCCTGGATGATACGTGTATCGGCCAGGACGATATGCTCAAAACAGAAAGAAGTTGCCGCCATTAACAATTAAGGTATACTGTATTTTTAAATTATCGGCCAGGACGATCATTGATCGGCCTGGACGATATTCACAAATTATGCCTTAATTGATCAGGAAATCAAGGAAGTAATTAAGGATGATTGATATGATCATATCGTCCTAGACGATCGCAGGATCTGCCAGGACGAACCAGTCAAAAACCTTAAGTTACTTCAGGATGATAAATATCGGCCAGCTCGTATTGAGGGCTATTCTCAGGACGATTTTTGTCTGATTTGAACTGATCGGCCAGGACGATCGTGAGATCAGCCTGGACGATCAAGCCAAATTTCAATCGTCCAGGAGTGTATTCAGGGCGATGCTCTGGCCGATCTTCGGAGTTTTGTACTAATCGGCCAGGCCGATGTCCATATCAGCCTGGATGATAAAGTCGGCAACTTGCAATTAATGAGCACCTTTCAAGCTCTTCTATTTAAGAGCTCATGTTCAACGTTTTTAAAGACCTTTTGGTTGCTGCCTTGACCTGAGAAGGCCTTGAGGAGAGAAAGAGAGAGAGGGAGAGAGAGAGGATTTTGTGAGGGGGAGCTTGTGAGGGGATTCACAAGGGTTGCTTCAAGGATCGCTCTGCTTCTTCTTCGTCTAGAGTTTCTCGTCCGTGGAAGGGTCGGTAGAGGTAAGAAGTTAGGTTCTGGTTGTGGTTCTCTGCCAGCTTCAGGAGGAAGCAAAAGGAGGTACATTTTTTGCCTTACTGGGGTGGAAAAAAGGAGGTTCTTGTAAGGGCTTCTCTGCCTAGCCGTGGGGGCTAAAGGAGAGTGACGTTTTGTAGTGAAATACTTGGAGGGTGCCTCCAAGGAGTGGACGTAGGTCGAGTTGACCGAACCACTATAAATTTCTATGTTTCTATTTCTTGCTTCCGCACTTTTAATTACGCATTTATTTTTGTGGTGTGATTTTGGTTTATGCAATTTTTATTCTTTGTGAAAAGAAATTTTAAAATACCAATTCACCCCCCCTCTTGGTTAGCTTGGGCCAGTTCTATAGGGCTTAACATCCCTAACAAACTTTCAATGGTATCAGAGCGGGATTCAAAAATTTAAGTTTGAAAACTTTTGAATTTGATACATGGCTAACCTTGGGAATCGCAACACTACGGAAGGGTATTCTATTACCCGACCTCCCCTATTCGATAACTTACCTTTTGATTTTTGGAAATCCCGCATGTCAACATTTTTACAATCTACTGATTATCGCATGTGGATGCTTATTCAAGAAGGTTATTTTCCACCTTCTCGTGAAATTAACGGTGTTAAAATTGAAGTTGCTTTTACTGAATGGACTTTTGATGAACAAGATTTGGCTCAATTAAATGCAAAATGTTTGAACTGCTTTTTCTGTGCTTTAAAATCTGAGGGTTACATGCATGTCTCAACTTGCAAAACTGGTAAAGAGATTTGGGATAAATTGTGCATCACCTATGACGGTACTAATGAATTTAAACAATCCCGTTTGAACATTCTCTTGCATGACTACGAACTTTTTCGTATGAAACCTCATGAATCAATTTCTGACATGTACACAAGATTTACTCAGATAGTTACTTCACTACATGCACTAGGAAAAGAACTTTCAAACTATGAAAAAGTTAACAAGATTTTGAGATGCTTGCCTTCGTCTTATGATGCAAAAATTACTACAATCACTGAATCTAAGGATTTGAACACCTATTCTATTGATAACCTACTTGGCTCACTCATTGCTTACGAGCAAGGGGTGAATCAAAAAAATCTTGATGCAGGTGAGAAGAAAAAGGAGAAAATAATTGCACTTAGGGCGCACAAATCAGATTCTGAATCTTACGGGTTTGAAAGCGATGAAGTTGCCTTCATCACAAGGCAATTCAAAAGCTTTCTAAGGAAGAAACAAAAGCATCATCAAAGTTGGACAAAAGGTAAAGATCATAAACATGTTAAAGGATTTTCTGATATTATTTGTTTTGAATGCAGGAAGCCTGGACATGTGAGAACCGATTGCCCAACACTTCAAGATAACACAAGCAAGGAAAAGATTGAGGAAAAATCCAAGTTTAAGAAGGAGAAGAAGAGAATCCAAAAGGCATTCTGGGCAGAATCTGGTACTGATTCCTCTGAGA
Organism: Dendrobium nobile; assembly: GCA_022539455.1. Lineage (NCBI taxonomy): Eukaryota > Viridiplantae > Streptophyta > Magnoliopsida > Asparagales > Orchidaceae > Dendrobium > Dendrobium nobile. The sequence goes on from CM039735.1 coordinate 36,934,297, forward strand.
CTGAATCAGAGGAAGAGACTACAAACCTATGCTTAATAGGGGAAGATCATCTTGAGCAAAGTGATGAGGAAGAGTTATGTAAACCAACCTATGATGAATTGTTTGAAATTTGTGAAAAAATCCATGCATCATACAAAAAACTTAAGAAGACACATGCTAGCTTAAAAGTGGAACTTGTAAATGTGCAGAAAGAGTATGAAGTCATTCTTAAAGATCATTCAACAATTGATTCTAATCACATGGCTCTTCTTGATGAATTTGATGAGTTGAACAAAAAGCATTCAGAATTAATTGATGAACATAAGGCATTAAAAGTTTCACACACCTCACTTAATTTTGATCTTAAGAAATCTAAAGAGATTGAGAAAAATTTGAGGATTGAGAATGATGCATTAAAGAAAACTAACTTGAGGATTCAAAATGATTTGGATACATGTAAGAAAAATTGGATGACATCTACTTTTGATCCTAAGCCAGAACCTAGGAAGAGGCATTATAACTCAAACCATTTAAGAAACCCTTTTCCTAAAGTTAGATGTTTCTCATGTGGCATGCTTGGACACATCTCACACACTTGCACCATTCACCGTAGTACACATTGGGTGTGGAGACATAAGATGCATGATTCACAGCATACCATATCTGCATTGCACTTTACTTTTCCTAAGAAGGGGCCCAAACCTGTTTGGGTTCCTAAATCTAACTGTTGTTGAGCCTTGCAGGTGTGCTCTCACCAAAGAACTCGTGAGAGCATAGGATAACTGGACATAAGGAGGCTGGCAGCTCAAAATTGCTTAAACTCGCTGCCTTATCACTTGCTTAAAATTTTTAGTTTTTGTGTTATTTTTTTGTGCTAGTTTTGTGCTTGTTTTGTGTTGTTCTAGTTTGCTTTGTTTTCATTTTTTTTTGTTTTTTTTTGTTTGGTGTCACATATGGTAAATCTTGTCAAGCTTTTAGATTTTGGAGTTTTGGAGATAGTGTTTAGCTTTTTTAACTTGGTTAAAGGGAGAAATACTGTTGATGTTTTCCCTTCTTCTGACCTTGTTTAGTGGTATGATTTTCTTCTCTAAACAAAAGTCTAAAATCAGTTTAACCAATGGTTTTTTTAATTAAGATCCTTTTCTTATCTTACAACATTAATTTATCTTATGCATAATAGCCAAAGTTCTTATATATCTTTCAAGTTTTTTGAAATCTTGCCATTGCATTTATCACATGATTTTGATTTTGTGTTGTGGATTGTTCTTCCATATGTTAGAGAGAGAGCTCCTATTCTCTAATATTTGGAGGATATACTCACAACTAAGTTTTTTTTTAAGGGTATATTAAAGAGTTTCTAGCTTGCAAGAGTTAAAAAGGAAAGAGGCCAATGAAGCCAAATTGAAAAGAAAGGTATAAACACAAAAGTGTATCAAAGAATCAAAAGATGCTCAAAAGAGCCAATCGAAGTGACAAGAGGCATAAAATGAGCCCACTAAATGCAAGCTATCCTCTCTTTGCTAAAACTCTTAAAACTTAGAAAACTCATTGATTATGTGATGCTTTTAAAGACTTGATTTCAATTTCCATGATTGAGAAAAATTATTTTGTTTTATTAATTATGAGATATTTTCTTTGTAAATAAGTCTTGAATGGATCTTCTTATCCTATTTAGTTATTCTGAGTTAGGCCTCTATTTTCCAAAAGAATTTTGTACCCTGATGGATGTCCGATCTAGGGTTAACAGAATCAGATGTTTTACCTTCTTCTGATTGGGATTTGTTAAACTCCTTGATCTCTTGGAACTTTAAAAGTTTAACTTTTTGAAAATTCTCATATGATGCCTCCATAAAAAAAAAAAAAAAAATTAAAATCCAAAAATATTCATTTTTTGATTTTCCTTGTGTTTTTGCTTTCCTTTTACTGTGCTTTTTGACTGTTTTTCTTTTGTTTTATTTTTGAGGGCCTTGATCATCACCATCTTTATCTTGGTTTCAATTTCTAGTCACATCGTCCTGGCCGATATTTTTATTATCCTGGACGATAGGGCAAATTCAATTCAAAATCCATCTGCTGACCTTTTCTATGCTTGCTGTAACTCATCGTCCTGGACGATTTTATATCATCCTGGACGATTTGATCGAACTCTGTTGCAATCATGAAGATAGTCCTGGCCGATAGAATATTTCGTCTGGCCTATCCTGGCCGATACACTGGATCGTCCTGGACAATCCACGTGTCAACACATTTGAATCTTTAAAATTAGCCCCGGACGATCCATTATTGGATAATCGGCCAGGCCGATCCACTATTCGTCCTGGACGATACACGTGGCAGTGATTTAAAACGTTTTAACTTTGGCCGGTACGATCAATTATTATGTATCGTCCTGGACGATACACCTAATCGGCCCGGACGATCTGCTTTTTCAACGGTCGTCCGGACTGACTCCTCGGGCTGATCGCTTGTGTCTAATCGGCCTGGCTGATATCTGATCGGTCCGGACGATTGGACCACCTTTTTGACCAATCGGCCTGTACGCAATTATTGAGCCATATCGGCCTAGACGATTCTGCGATCGGCTAGGACGATATGGCGGTTTCTTTAAATTCTAGCCGTTCCAGCCATGGTTTTTCACTCTTCACCCTTTCTCCTCTTGTGTTTTCTTGCTAATTCCTCTCTATGGCTAGTGGGAAACGTGTCCGATAAACTTCTGGGAGTTCTTTGAGGGCTAGGATTGACCCTCGTTTCAGGGAAGCAGAAGATGAAGTCACCTACCATCGTTACAAAGAGTGTGGGATAACTGTCTCCAGAATCATCAATCCTGCCCACATCTCATACCCAGTAATGGATCTTTTCGCTCACACCTCCCTTTGCTTCATTCTATCTCTTGCTTTCCCTTTCAATACCAAGTTTCTTCGAGAATTTTTCACAAACCTTCGCATTAACCCAACCTTCACAGCCCTGACCTCTTATGTGAATCGACGCCCTGTTGAAATCACATATCAGGATTGTGTTGATCTTTTACAGCTATCCACCACCGGGGATAAGCTGCACTTAATGGCCTCAGATCCTGATCTTGACAAGTCCACGGAAAATCACTTCCTTCGCCAGACCAATGCACCTTACCATGTTGGAGAGACTAGGTCTTTAGTCAAAGATGCTAGGACAATCCAACATGTCCTTCGCACCTTCATAATTCCAAAAGTTGGGGACCAAATCCACATCACCCCTCTACTTTCCCTCACTACTTTCTACATCATGGCTCATAGAGAATTTAATACTGCGGACCTAATTTTTTGATACATTGATCACTTAACCACAATCCGCGATCCAGGTCACAAGAGGAAACCCAATCTAGCCTTAAGACACATCATAGCCTATGTCCTTGAAACCAAATACCAACTTCAGTATCCTATTCCACCAAACCTCCCAACTCCCTTCTACTCAAACAGTTCCTTCAGTACCCTTCACAGTACTCGTCTCCACCCTGAGGAACCTCGGGGGGCTAGAGAGGAGGAGGCTTCCGCTCCCGCTCCCTTTCTTAACCATGTCCCTCTCCACCAGCACTCTCCAGTTGATCAGTTGATTGAGAGGTTTGTTCGATGGAAGACCCGCTTTGACGCCTACGTTGCTGCACAGGAGCAACAACACTCTAAGGACATTGCCCGCTACGAGCAGCACCGCACTGAGGATTTAGCCCGATTTGATAGTTTCGTTACTCACCACCAGCAGCAGCATGATCAGGACATCACCTGGTTCAATGCTCAATTTACCACGCTTGCCAGCTACTTTCAGCAGCCACCTCCACCACCTCCATCTGATGATCAGGATCCTTCATTTTTCTAGTATGTGTTTTTCTGCTATTTGTTTCCTGTTTTATGTAGTTTGCTTGTTAGTCTTTGTTTATTGTGGTGTTTTCTTTTGTATCTGGACCCTCTTTTTGTGATGACAAAAGGGGGAGTAGGGTAAGGTAGGAAAAGTTGTTGGGTTTGTAACTTTGAAATTCTAATGGACTTTTTTGGATATTCTCCTACTTGTGTTTGCCATCATCAAAAAGGGTGAGATTGTTGCAAATCTATTTTCATGGCTTATGTTTTGATGATTGACAAACACTATTTCTCTTGGACTGCGTGTTGCTTCAAACTTTTCAGGAATCAAAGATCGGATGAACAAGACAAAGCCAATTCAGGATTACGTAGGTTTAGGGTTGAGTCAGTCTGTACTTTTGTTTTTCTATTCTTGAGTCTACTTGTAATGGTCAAAGAGACTGATGCTAAGTAACCCTACACACTCACACACTTGAGAGACATAGAATTTCTATTTTTACTCATATCGTCCAGGACAATTTTTATATCGGCCTGGACGATCAGGCTTAAAACAGAAAGTCTAAATAAGGATTCTTAATTAAGGCAGCCGTCAATAACATATCAGCCTGGACGATACATGTATCGGCCAGGACGATATGCTTAAAACAGAAAGAAGTTGCCGCCATTAACAATTAAGGTATACTGTATTTTTAAATTATCGGCTAGGACGATTATTGATCGGCCTGGACGATATTCACAAATTATGCCTTAATTGATCAGGAAATCAAGGGAGTAATTAAGGATGATTGATACAATCATATCATCCTGGACGATCGCAGGATCGGCCACGACGATCCCGTCAAAAACCTTAAGTTACTTCAGGATGATAAATATCGGCTAGCTCGTATCCAGGGCTATTCTTAGGACGATTTTCGTCTGATTTGAATTGATCGGCCAGGACGATCGTGAGATCAGCCTGGACGATCAAGCCAAATTTCAATCATCGAGGAGTGTATCCAGGGCGATGCTCTGGCCGATCTTCTGAGTTTTGTACTGATCAGCCAGGCCGATGTCCATATCGGCCTAGACGATAAAGTCGGCAACTTGCAATTAATGAGCTCCTTTGAAGCTCTTTTATTTAAGAGCTCATGTTCAACATTTTTAAAGACCTTTTGGCTGCTGCCTTGACCTGAGAAGGCCTTGAGGAGAGAAAGAGAGAGAGGGAGAGAGAGAGAGAGGATCTTGTGAGGGGGAGCTTGTGAGGGGATTCACAAGGGTTGCTTTAAGGATCATTCTGCTTCTTCTTCGTTTAGAGTTTCTCATCCGTGGAAGGGTCGGTAGAGGTAAGGAGTTAGCTTTTGATTGTGGTTCTCTGCCAGCTTCAGGAGGAAGCAAAAGGAGGTAGGTTCTCTGCCTTGCCGGGGTGGCAAAAAGGAGGTTCTTGTAAGGGCTTCTCCGCTTAGCCGTAGGGGCTAAAGGAGAGTCACGTTTTGTAGTGCAATACTTGGAGGGTGCCTCCAAGGAGTGGACGTAGGTCAAGTTGACCGAACCACCATAAATTTCTCTGTTTCTATTTCTTGCTTCCGCACTTTTAATTCTGCATTTATTTTTGTGTTGTGATTTTGGTTTATGCAATTTTTATTCTTTGTGAAAAGAAATTTTAAAATACCAATTCACCGCCCCTCTTGGTTAGCTTGGGCCAGTTCTATAAGGCTTAACATCCCTAACAAACTTTCATAAGAATATCATCCATTAAGCTACTTTTAAGATCTTCAAGATTCCTCGGCTTAGCCTTGCCCCAGAAAAACAATTATTTGAGCGTTCTTATACATTTGGCATTTAGAATTTGCGAATAATCCGCACTGTATTTCTTGCTCCATTCCTTCTTTACTACAGCATATGATGCTGGATATGATCCCCATATATCCTCAAAGATAATTCTCCTCTTATACGTGGAATTAGAATTGCATAAATTAAGAACCAAAGGGCTATGATCGGATGCAAATCTAGCTAGATGCCTCAAAGTAAATTGAGAGAAGTAATTCATAGTAGAAGAATTAAGAAAGCACCTATCAAGTCTCTCCAAAATCCTTGCGCCTCCTGATTTGTTATTGCGCCATGTATACCTTGGACCTATAAATCCAATTTCATGTAAGTCATTGTTAGAAATGAAAGATCCCATTTCTCTAGCTCCTTGATAAAAATAGAATTTTTCCCCCTCTTTTGTCTTCTTTGGAGGTGAGACAATTAAAGTCTCCTTCAACCACCATAGGATACTCATCCATATTATAAAACTCCAGCAGCTCCCATAACTCCCTCCTTTTGATTATTTCTTTGCTTCCATAGACCGAAGCCACTCTCAATTTACAATATCTGTTAATGATCAAGTCTCTAATGAGGCATTGGGATGAAGATACCACCTTGGTAAACTCAGCAAAGTTTGAATTCCAAAGAGCAATAGTTCCCCCAGATAAGCCATTAGAAGGAACCAAGTCAAATTCCCATTCTTCTCCCATAAGTTTCTTCACTTCTCTTATATAAAAATAAGAGATTTTTGTTTCAAGCAAACCCAAAAAGCAACATTATGTAATTTAATAATTTCCTTCATGTATAGAGAAGCACTTCTCTTCTTTGCTCCTCTACAATTCTAAAATACCAATGAATTCATTGAAGAAGAGATGTGAGAGTCACTCCCACTTTCCCTTTCATATCCAACTCCAATCTTCTACTCCTTGTGATATTGCTAATAGGTCCAAGGTCTTTGAGCTGTTTGGATTTCTTCTTGTTCATACGACTAGAATCATCCCCTTTATCAATTGAATTTGAGTTATCAACTGTAATTTGTTTCTTTCCTTCCTTGTCATTAAACAGATTCCCTCCATGCAATACACCGTCATCCAAAGTCTGATTGATCTCACCTTCTTCCATTAATTTGTTCAAAGCATTAAAGCTGTTTTCTTTTAAAGGAATGTTGGAAACATTCCTTTCAACCTCCTTCTTCTTTACTACCACCCTTGTATGCTCCAACACTTGCTTTTTGAGGAAGAATTTTCTCAGGCATGAGAGAATTTTCATTATTTTTGCCAACATCTTCTAATTTCTTCCCCATATCATCTTTCTTTTTATAATCTTCTATTTTTCTCCAAATTGTCTTCTTAACAGGAGCTTGAGTAAATCTGTTGGATTGATTATGAAAAACCTTCCTTCCTCGTTTTACTATTAACCAAGGTCCATAGCTATTTGAATTGATCTGTTCCGCTCCATCTTGTACTGTAGTTCCTTGCCTTGCCTTGTCTGGAACAATGTTCAGCTTCTCCTTGATACTGATTACAGTAGAATCAATACCTTCTCCACAAAATTCTTTAGAGTGCCCAATGAAACCACAGTTGAAACAGAAATTTGGAATATGTTCATATTCTATTTTTTGATAGAATCTCCCATTGACGCCTACCCAAACTCCTGCCATCAACTTTTTGTCCAGTTTGATTCGGACACACACCCTTCCAAATTCTCTACGTCCCCATTGGAACATGTTTTCATCAAGCAGAATTGGTTTTCCAACCATTGAAGCTATTATGCAAACATTCAAATTATCCCAGCAGTGCAATGAAAGTCTAAGAAGCCTAATCCATATTGGAGATGACAATCCTTTAAGAGAATTAGGATCAAATTTTTCGGACCATTTGTCCATACCAACAATTTTCCCTTTCACAAACCAAGGTCCATTAGATAGGACCAACTCCATACTTTGTTTTTTATGAAATGAACACACACCCAACCCTTACTTAGCATGGTAAGGTGAAATTTGCCATATTGTTCCCAGTGCCTTCTCAATTCCTTACTGATTACTGATATTGGTGCTTCCCCACCAAAAATTTTGATCACCAAAGAGTTAGCTAGCCTCTTGGTATTTTCCTCTTCATTCTTTTCATGCAATTTCACAGTCATCCCGTCTTCAGCCAAGTAATCACCAAGTTGCAAATCTTCACCTAAAATGTTTTCTTTTCTCTTCCACACATTCGTTTGTCCAGCATCAGTAATACGTACAGAAATTTGAATATTTTCAATACCTCCTCCTATTTCTGCTGATTCCACCTCTCTCACCTTCAATAAGTCGTTGAACAGGACTCTGTTTTCCTTCTTCGGAATCACCTTATCAACACCTTCATCCATACCATCTTGCAGAATTGTTGTTGAAGTCCCTTCATAATTGATGATACCTTCATTGCCCACAGACGTCTCTCTATCGGCTTTATTCAGATCTAAAGCTCCATTGCCAGAGACTATTTTCTCAATAGGCATTATTTTTGATGAAGAAGCTTCATATCCATCACCAAACATCATAAAAGTTCCTGAATTATTCTTCTTAAGATCATTTGACAGAATTGTATTCTTTCCTTCGCCAATTACCTCAGGCTCCTTCTTCTCCTGAAATCCTCCTTCGTTGATAACCAAACTTGTGCCTCTGACTTTGCTTCTGTTGTTCAAATTTGAATGACCATCACCGAAAGCAGGAGGAGATGACGAAAATGATTTAGCAGTAGTCAACGACGACCTAGCAGATGGACGACGATCATCTTGTTTAACTACGACAAGAGGTTGCTGGTGAACCTCTGCCTTCATTCATTCTCTGTTAATCCCGTGGAGAACGAAATTTGAAATTTTCCGTTGAATTGCCAAATTTCCTCAGAGTTTCTCTCTCTACTAGTTTCTTTCTCTTAATAATGAATTGCCCTTTAGGAAACCTTGTGAACCATTCACAATTTCCACTTGCAAGTTCCCCTGCCACACTCTCAAACACTCTCCCAAAGCACTCTCAAACTTGCTGTCAAATAAATTATGAAGAAATATTTGTTCCACAGTCAGTTTATATGACGTTATATATGCATGACACCAAAAATCATCTAGAAAACTAAAATTTTTCAATTTGAGTTTCCACGATTATACAGTACGATTGATGATCATACATATGAATAGTTTAAAATATTCTTATATGTTCCATTATAAATTGATTTTATACTTTTATTTACCTTCATATAAACTAACAATGTACAGTACTACCAGTTCAAAATTAAACAGATTAGTTCGGTAATATTCAATACAAAATTATTTTGTACTTTGAATAATAAACTGTATGAAATCCATATCATATAGTATGATATGTTTTAATTAAACCATATTTCATTTGGTACTAAAATGGCCTCAACTATTTCATACTCTGAAAGTCATCTATATGATCCAATGATCGTATAATACGAATAACTCAAAAAATTTACCTGTTCATGTGGACAAAATGATACATAATCATTTTATACTCTGGACATCGTCTGTACAAACCTAAGATCATACAGTACAAATAGTTCAAAAAAAAAAAAAAAAGTTCGTTAGGACAAACTTGTACATATCTATTTTGAGCTCTAGAAGGTGTACATATGAAACTAACTTTGTATAGTACAAATAAGACTTAGAAAATTTTCCTGGCAATTGCTTTCTGAAGGTGCGCTCAAGCCAAATCATCCCATACGATCCAAAATCATATAATATGATTAGGTTAAAAAAATTTTCAAATTTTTTACACTCCCTTGGTGTGTGTGTGTGCATGATTACCCAATTATAATCACACTCTCTTAGGCTCAAGAAAAGTATAAAAAATTACATACTTCAAAAATACTAAACCCTAATATAATCTAACTTAAAGTCTTCAGCAGTCTGGAGTATGATTTCACTAAAATGTTAGTACACACAAAAAAGTAATATTTTCAAGATATATTAGGAGAAACAATAGTCAATACAATAATATTTTAGAATCATACAAAATAACATGATATGAAAACTTAGCTCTAAAAACTAAGTTATAATAATAATTGCTTAGGATAACCCTACATGTTTTATTGGAGTCTAGATTTTTCTTGTGATTTTCAAATGTAATAGAGTTGTAATTAAGAATTGCCAAATTTTTTTAGATTGGATATTAAAAATCTAATCTGAAGTCGAAAGAGAGGGGTAACATCCCTTAGTTGAGAGTTTCTCTTAATTTGGAGATTCAGGTAAGGATCCTAAAGTATATCCAAGGAGAAAAAAATACCCCTTCAGGAAAGAGTTTATTTTCACTTGAATATCTAGACCCGGTGAATCCAAAGAGCTCGAAGAAGGATGAAGAAGTGAAAATTGAGCAAAATCGCATACTCAAAGTCACTTGTGTCTTAGGAGTAGAATCCAGGATGTTATCTATGGTACCCGACCACTTTACTTTCTACAAATTTATGGATTGTAATATTAAGTGACACTTATCACATGAAATATGAATTTATTAAATTATTAATTGAATTAATTATTTACATTGATTATGCTTACAAATACTTACTTTTTTATTTTTTTAATTGCATGTTTATTTTGATTTAGCCTGGAATTTGATTGGAGGCTCATGAGGGTATGGTTCAAAAGTTTTCTACTTTAATAAAATTAAAAAGTTTTCTACTTTAATAAAACTAAAACCTATAAGATATCAGAGAAACTCTAATAATTTTAAAAAGTAAACTCAGGCTTGCTGAGGGTAACATGCATTCATATTAATCTTCCTTTACCTTATTAATCACCTCCCCACTTGTGGGTTCTAGTAGTCCGCCTGACTTATGAAGGTACAATCCTATCATGGGAAAGTTATGCAATCCCTAGGATAAAACCTATTTTTAATCCTATTTAAAATAGCTTCATTTAAATTAGGTTATGAGGCAGGTTCAGAAAATAAGACCTCAAGCTTTCAAAATTTAATCCCACCACTCTAATAAAACATCAAATTGAATTAAACATTTCTTTCAATCTAAAATATAAAGACCAATACTTAAGATAGTCTAGGGTATTTATGAATTGTTTAAGAATCTCAAAATAACCCTACCCTTCCCTATTTGATCTCTAGAAATAAGTGCTATAATTTGATCCAATCCCATTTAAATTTAAGAATCACTCATTTGATATCAATATTTAAACATTTCAAATAAAAGTTTTACTATTATTTTAATCGAGAGTATTCATAGAGAACTTATATTTTTTATAATGTAATTAACTATGAGGGTTTACACTCATAAGAGATTTAAGAACCAATGTCAAGTTTTTTAAAATTAAGTTTTTAAATTTTAATTAATTATCTTTGGGAAAAATCAAACTTAATGATCATTATCATCATATTTAAATAATTGATAGTAAATGATATATTTTTCCTCCATGAAGACATATCATTTTATTACCATAATTTTTATTATGAAATTAATGATTTTTTTGTCAAGATTATTATTGTCAAGCACTCGATCAAATATTATTTTGACCTCTTGGGTCATATGTGGTTCTTCCTTAAGTTTGATTACAATAATTAAGATGAACATGTTGCTTTATAATATGAATCCATTAGGGAATGATATGTTCGCCTCTCGAGGAAATATATCATTCATAATGATGTATTTGATTTCAAAACTAAAAATTCTAGAAATAAAAATTCTCCAAATGAAATTAACCTTTTTAAAAAATCAACTTTTTTAATCAAACAAAAAAAATGATGACTCCTCTTGGGATAAATTTCTCTCTCCATCTTTAATAATGGTAAAAAATTTATTTCATTAATAATTTTGACTACCTTTCTTATGCTGGTCCCTTTACCAATTTCTTTTTTGGGTGAGTATGACAATATTAATAAGACATGTCAAAAGAAAGGTGAGTTAGGAAACCTCTATCAAAGTCAGACTTTGACATTTTGCCCCTAAGTCAATTAGCGGAGCGAAAGAGTTAAACTAAACCTTTCTAGATCTTTATGTGAATGTTACAAACGTGCATATTCAAAGGAATTTCAATATGTTGAGTTTGACAATTCATAGTAGATCATTCAATTTTTAAATTCAAAATTTAATTTTAAGTTCGAATATAGGCTTTCACATTTGATCTCTAAGTCAATAGATGGGGTAAAAGATTCAAGCCAAAAATCTTTAGATTTTCTATGTGAATTTTGTAAACCTTCATGCTGATTGCAAACTCAACATGTTGTGTTTCAAAATTTGCATAAAATTTGTCAATTTTGTAAGAAAATTTACAATCCTTTTTCAAAATCAATTCCAGATTATCATTTCTATATACTTTTCTATAACATCTCCCTATATTCCAACATATGAGTTGAAAACTCACTTCTTCAATTCACTGTTGACTTTTATATTTTATCATACAATTATGGATTATAGCTTCTATGATGCAATATATGTGATAAAATATAAGGAATTTTTTTTTAAATTTAATTCCAAAATTCTAATTCGAATTTCAGATAATCAAATTAAAAAATAATGCCCAGAAAGCAAATTTTTTTGATTGATCGAGCTCGGTACATTGAGGAGCTAATTTTGAATAATAAAATCTAGTTTGGGCTGGGTTTCATGAACCTCAAGTTGTCTATCAATGTGGAAATAATTATCAACCTTGCCAATCAAGGAGATAAGGACATTCCCCTGATTGAGATAGCTATCAAGGCAAGGACTTACTCTCGTATGTAAAAAATGGATGTTGTTGTTGCCCGCATACCTATTGTATCCTCTAGGGAGGATAAGGAACTAAAACCAATTTTTGATAATAAAATCAAGTCTATGTTTGAAAATGGGTCGAGTTTGAAATCCCCTTTACTAGTAAGAATGCAAGGTAAAACTACCTAAGGAGGGTTAGGATGAAAATATTAAAGACTAAAAAAATGGAAGATTGAATTTAGTTAAGCCAAAGGTTGCTGAGGAGCAAACGATTCCTATCACTTCTACACTCCTCAAAGGTAGTCATTTCTATCACATCACATCTGCTATAGGGGAGGAGAGACTCTATAGGATTGTGATCCCTCGAACATGTTCGGTGGACTTCTCAATTAGGAAAACCCTTAAGGAGAAAAATTTTTTGAGGACTAGAATCTTAAGAAATATAATCCACACCTGCGCTGCTCAGACAGGTGCGATAAAGGAAACATAGAAGATACAGTTGAAGGGGCTGATCTTACATAAATTCAAAAAGAAAGTTCTGTGGGATGAGTAAACATAAATAATAAATCTAATCCACATCTAGTGAGGAAAAAAAATTTTCAAGCAACTTTCCACTTTTATTTTAATAGATGGTTACCTCTAGGGGTTGCACCTCCCATGTATAAAGACAGAGAAGATAGTCTTAACCAGATTTGGCAAGGGCCACCCCCATAATGGTAAGCCATCAATTTATACTTAAATGTTGTCAAGGTTGGCCTAAGTAGTAACTAAATCTAAAGGGGCATCAAAGGATTTGAAAACTCTAGATGCTAAGGGAAAGAGGCTCATGTCACCAAAAAGGTAGTATACTCTAAAGAAGTTGAATAAATATGGAAGAATCCTAATTCGATAAAGTCTAGATCTACCACTAATGTATGTTCCCCGACTCCAAATTGAGGGATGTGAGGACTCCACCCCACTTGATATAAGAGTTATCACTACTTAAGCTCCTTCATCACCAGTGAAGGTGGATGTGCCTCAGCCTATGGAAGATGTCACCCTCATGACTATTGACCCTGAGATAGTCAGAGGGGAGAGGATTGTTCCAAATACCGATCAGGAAATGTTTGATAATTTAGCTATAGAGCTAGTCTCCAATGAAGATCTTAAATTCCAAGAAGTTCTATATAAGCTTGGTGAGGAAGAATTTGAGGAGATGGTAGAATATAAAGGGTCCATACCCATCAATGATGAGTCAATAGAAGTTAGACTAGTCTATGAGGTGGTCCACGAAATCCTAGAAATTCTTAAGAAGAAGACTATCAAAGCCTTCAAACAAGATTCTAATGATTTAATAATGGATCGAGATTCAATCAATAACCTTGTATGTGCATCCTACACATGAATATTAAGAAATAAATCAAATAATAAGGAAACTAAAGAATGAATAATTGAAATTTAGACAGTCATCAATCAAATCCCCATTAATTATATTCAATCAAGCTCAAAAAATGTTTACAATTTCAAGACCCTCACTAAAAGTAATCAAAGATTTAAAATAAATTGATAATGTTGAAATTAAAAATATATGAAAATAATAATTTAGAATTTAAAAATCTAAATTATTAAAAAAAAAATCAAAATAATGTCCTAAATTCTCTAACTACTTGAAAATATTTTAAAATATAGTTTTTAAAAATTTAAAAATATTTGGAGGAATATTTAATTGATATCAATTCAATATTCAAATAATTAAAGAATTAAAATTAGTTATAATATATGAAATATTTTAAATTTGTTTTAATTTTTAAATATTTTAAAGATCCTTTCTAATTTCAAATAGTTTAAAATATTTTTTTAAAATGTTTAAGTTATTTGGATTTATTTAAATTAAATAACTATTAAACATCAAATTGTTGAAATTTAAAATCATTTAAAATATAATAAGTATTTTTATTTCTGAAATAAACTTTAAATTAAATTGTTTAATAATGTGAAAATTTTAAGCATATTTTATTAATATTTTTTAATTGAATTTAAATTTTCATTGATATTTTTTAAATTTTTTAGAAAAGAATAAACTTTTAAAATTATTAAAAAATATTTAATATCACAAAATTATTTTTAAAAATCCTATAAAATTTTAAAAAAATTGAAGATTATTTTTCAAAAATTTTTTTAAGTTTATCTCAATTAAATATTATTTTTATATAGAAATATTTAAGTAATTAAAATCATTTAAAATACATAAAATATTTTACAATATATATATATATATATATATATATATATATATATATATATATATATATATATATATATATATATTATATATATATATATATATATATATATATATATATATTTAAGTATTTGAAAGTTTGAAAATTTTGATATAAAATATTAAAATTTTAGATAAATTTTGAGTTTTTAATAATTTTCTTTGAATATTTTCATAATTAAATGGATTTCAAATAATTAAATGTTATTAATATTAAAAATGTTTTTAAAATAAATTTAACATAATTTTAAAGCATTCTCCTAAAATTACAGAATACTTTAAAGCATATTTCTTATATTTTAAAAATAATTAAATTATTTCAAATTAAATATTAATTTAAAAATATCAAATATTTAATTTTGGAAATATTTTGAAATATATATAATATTTAAATTTAATTTAATTTTTATTTTATCGGATTGAAAAAGTGAGAATTTTGATATATTTCACTTAATGTTTTAAATAATATTTAATTTTTAATGATTTTTTAAAATTTCCTAAATTAAAAAAAATATTAAATTAATTTTAAATAATTTTAATTAAAAAAACAGTGATTGAATGCAACTCATAGTGCTTTGGTTTAATGAGTTGAAATGGCGATGACAGTGGGCCACGCTTCTAAAACTAATTAGGCTGATTGAAAATGCAGTAACAGGGGCAATCATTGACATGATTACTTAGTGGTGCAATAATGCCCAATGATTACATGGAGGCACAACTTTGATACCCGTAGCCATTTATCCTCATTAGCCGTTGATCTAAATTATTATTTCACGTGCTATTTCAAATCAACATTTATGATTACGCCAAATGATTATTCATGAAATAGGGGCAAACTACGATTAAAGAAAATTACAAAATGATGAGATATCAATCATTGAGGGTGAGATTAGTGATTGAGATATTGTATCTTTAAGATTAATGTAAAACTGAAACTCTAACTCAAAAATTGACTCATTCTCAAAATTGACTCGGTCAAATCCAATGAAATTTTAAATAGTGGCTACCGGAGTGAAGAGCATTCATGGGGATCAAATTTTTTGGTTTTAAAAACACTTTTTGCAATTCTATTTAAAACTAACTGATCCTAGGATAGGGTTTAAATTTATACCTAATCCAACTATTAGGTTTGAGGGGTCATGGATTCTCTAAGTTTACAGACTACCCTCATAAGTTTCCCTTAATGAAAGTGCGGTCTGAAATGCACAAGATTGAGAGAGTTCGAAGTTGGACGGAGTTGGAGTCAATGTGGTTGGAACGTCATCACTAGCTAGGTCCGATTGGGTGATTTGAACTTGGGAAAGGTAGAGGGACTTTTGCGAAGCTCAAACAAAAATTCAAAGGAATTTTGCGAGGTTTGTTTGTTTTTTTTTTGAAAGAAATTCATTTTGCATTAAAGAGAAGAAATTATTACAAACTACATTGTGATAGGAAATCTTTCACAATCCTCCTTTAACAAATTTAAAAAAGTAGGAGGAATATTATTAGAACTAAGATCATCCAAAAAAAATCACATAATAAAGCCACGTTAGCACAGAAATCAGCTAACTTATTACTCTTTCTATGTGTGAAATGAAAAATAATATTACCAAAATCCTTAAGAAAGGAGAAGTCTTCGACCAAACCAAAGTTATCAAAGCCAATCCCTTTATCAACCTATCCTTTAAAATACTTGATGACATTGTGATTATCACCATCAATCATAATGTCGTTGGCTTCAATTTTCCAATCATGAACGATTTTCTTCAACGATCTAAAAGCAAAAAGCTCCAACAATTCGCTATCCCAATGAACTATTTTGATTCCATAAGCAAGTAAAACCTTCCTTTAGAGTTTATAAAAATGCCACCATGACCGGCTTCATTAGACTTCACCAAAGTAGCATCAAAATTAAATTTGATCCATCCAGATGGAGGAGGGTGCCAAGTATGAGACAGCAATTGCTGATTAACACCCTAGTAGTCTGAATAGATATTTAATATTGCTAAATTTAATGTAATGCTGAGAGCATTTGAAGCAATATAAAACCAAGCAAATTTTGTGGAACCATGCTGAACATAATTCCTACTCTTCCAAGAGAAGAATATCAAAGTGCAGTAAAGATTAGCCATAAACAGTTTTGTAGAAGAGAGAACTTCCAAAATATAAATACACTCTGAGAAAGAGTAAAAATTTGGCACAGCAAATCCCCATTCATTTAGCAATTGAATAATAGGAATTAATTTTTCACATTTGATCGTGACATGCTCTTCATCTTCTACTGCTATACAACCTCTCGAAAAAAGACATCACTCCAAAATTTTTTTTTTTTGCATTAAGAAATCAAACATAGGCAAAGCTTTTCTCCACCAGAAAGATTCTACATGGGGAGAGAGATGAATTTTCAGTGACTTGTTTGATCATTTAAATCCAAATTAACTTATACATCCATTCTATAAATGGATTTGCCTGTAAACTTGTTATAGAGTTCCAAATGTTCTCCAGATATTTCATTAAAAATTTGTATTTTCAAAATAGTATCAACCAAAGTGCTACCAAAATATTTATTCAATTCATTTGTATTCCAATTCCCATTATTGATAAAATTATCAATAGATGGAAACTTCCTTCCATCACAGCTACAAATGTAGGCCATTTTTCAATGCTTCTGTCTAGAATCCACACATCCTTGAGAGTATCTACTGAATTTCCAGATGATGACAGCCTCCATCGCAACAATGGTCAGAGAAAACCCAAGCCATTAATGATAATCTTCTAGGTTGATGAACATTTTTTTTATTGCTATAGTGCCATATGTCTTCACCATACTTGCTCCTCAATGATGTGTTAAGAATCAAATTAGGATTATTAATAAAATTCCATGAAAATTTGGCTCTAAAAAGCCCAACCGCAGTAACAGCAGAATGAATCCCTCTCCCTCATTGATCCAGCAGTTTTCATAGTTTCTTCCATGCCATATAATGAATGCCTTGAATACCACCCTATTTATTCCATAAGAAGTCTCTTCACATCCTACCAATTTCATTCAAGATACTCAATGGAACCAAAGAGTGAGTGGCATGAAAATTGGAATTGACAATATCAGAACTTTGATAAAAACCATTTTACCAGCCAAAGAAAAGTATTTGTTGCCCCAACCGTTAATTTTCCCCATAGCTTTCTCTAGGATACATAAAAAATCAGATGAAATCAGCCTCCTTAAAGCCATTTTAACACCAAAAAACTTAAGCTCTTTAACTTCCCTAAACTTCAATAACTTTGAAATAATTTTCTTCTTAGCTCGAGAAACAGAATTACAAAAAATAATAGCAGATTTTTGAAAGTTAACACTTTGCCCAGTCTACTTATAATAATTATAAACAATCTTTCTAATCTTCCTCAAATCCCAAGTCTTAGCTTCAGAGAATATAATAATGTCATCGGCATAGAGTAAATGTGATATTTTGGGAGATGCCGCAGCCACTTTGATGCCCAAGTAATCACATTGACTAAACCCATTAGTCAAGAGCTGAGAACAAAGAATAAACAAGTATGGGGATAGCGGACGTCCTTGTCTAAAGACACTTTTGGCTTCAATCCACTTAGGGTCTTTACCATACACAAAAATAGAGAATTTGGGGTTTACCACACATTCCATCAATAGCCTAGAAAAATTCCTAGGAAAGCCAAAGTACTCCAAAACATGTTTCAAAGTTTGCCAAGACATACTATCATAAGCTTATTCCATATCAAATTTGATTGCAACCAATCCCTTTTTAGATTTTAAAAATCTAAATTTATTAAAAATTTCTTGAACCAGTAGTATGTGATGAGACAAGATTCTACCTTTTAAAAAAGTAGCTTGATTCTCAGAAATAAGTTTTTGAAAAACTCTAAGCATTCTATTCAATAGAACCATTGCCACAACTTTATAAATGGATAAACATAAGCTAATAGGATGGAAGTTAGATGGATCTACCTGATTAACAGTTTTAGGAATAAGTTTTACCCTTGTTTCTCTCCACTTTGACCATGTTGTACTCGTTGTAAAGAAATGAGAGGTAGCTGACCACACATCCTTCCCCATAATCTTCCACTAAGATTTGAGAAAGGAAGAAGAAATTCCAACCAGGCATGGGAAGATGCTCCTCCCTAGTCCTTCAATCACATTTTTAACTTCCTAGATTGTAAAATTCAAATCCAAAAAATTACAATCCTTTTGATTTAACTTGTGCAATTTCTTTGGCCAATTATTTAGAAAACATGATCTAATCCTCCATTTATTGCAAAAGAATTGAAACATATCATTTTCTATTCCTTCTTGATCCTCCACCATATAGCCATTGGAATCTCTTACCTGTTTAATGAGATTACCATTCCTTCTTTCATTAGCAAAGGCATGAAAAAAGTTGGAATTAATGTCTCCTTCATTCAACCATTTAATTTTAACTCTTTGTCTCCACCAGGTATTCATCCGAGCAAGTGTAGTGTTCAATTCACCTACATTGAATATGAGAAGGAGATGCTTTTCATTACGAAAACTATTCGACTCCACTTCCTCCAACAACAGCTTGACAACTTCATTCTTTAATTTTTCTTTTAACACCAATAAGTCTTGATGCTTTGCTCTACTCCAGAAAAATAAACTCTGGAATGTTCTTCAAAATTTCTTATTAATATTCTCCATGAGCTTACAATCATTAACTCTATTCCAAGAGTTATGAACAATATCCATAGAAGCTGGGTACAAAATCCATACATCTTTAAATCTCATCAAATTGCTTTTATAAATAGATTTATCAAAAATTTTGAGAATAATGGGGCAGTCATCTAAAGCTACCCGTGTCAAATGCTTAGTAGAAGCATTTTGAATAGATTCCAAGGCTTTAGAATTCAAAAGACATCTATCCAGTCTTTCCCAAATGCGAGAGCTCCCCTTCTTAGTATTACATCAAGTGTAATATGGGCCAATTACACCTACCTCATGATAATCAAACTCATTCATGAATGAGATCATCTCTTGAGACCCAAGAGGAAAATTGAATTTTCCCTCCTGTTTTATCTCCTTGTAGAAAAATATAGTTGAAGTCCACCCCCCCCCCCCCTCCCCCCAACTGTAGGGATGTTAAAATTAGAATGTTTCCACAATATATTCCATAATTTGCTCCTGCCACATACTTTTCTATTCCCATATATAGTAGATACAACCAAAGTACCTTTGTTTACAATTTTCAGCTCACCAATGATACATTGAGAATAGGCTTCTAATATAGAAAATGAAGCCAAATAAGTCCTCCACATAACCATTAAACCACCAAAAAGTCCATCAGAAGGGTAAAGGAAGAAATCCCAATCCTTACCCATAAATTTATAAAAATTGCAATTAGCAATCAAGGAGATTTTTGTTTCCACAATTCCAATGAAGAATACATCCCAATCTTCTACCACTTCCTTCAAGTAGAGAGAGGCTTCCCTTTTATTCACCCCTCTGCAATTCCAAAACTCTAAGGAACTCATCTTCCCACCAAGGGGGAAGGATCTCCATTCCTTTTTTTAATCAAACTTCAGGTTTTTTATGCCTTGAGGAGTTATTCAAGGGACCAATGAATTTGGTTTGGGTTTAATAACAGAAACCTCATTATCAATATTATCTAAGTTTTCTGCACTAGTAACAACAGAATCACCATTTTTTACCACATATGGAATTTTGAACACCGGAATATTACTCCTATCTTCCATTACAATATTTCTCTCGACCTCCCCTTCTTCTATTTCATCTTCATCAGCAAGCTCCAAAACTGAATTATTTTCCTCCCAAACATTTCCATAATGCTCATCCAATAATTTGAACATGTTATTACCAGTGATATCTTATTTTACGTTATCAGATGATTGTAAAAAAATGAAGAATTCATACCTTCAATGGAACAAACCTTTATAGAGCCATCCATTGCTCCACATTGAGGTTCAACATCCTTACCTTATGCCAGCTTCAAAATAGGTTCAGTAATAGGATCTTTTTCTTCTTCCCGAGAATCATTTTTGCTCAAATTCTTTGCTAACAGAGGATCGTATTTGGGGACAAAAACCTTCTTGGCATTTCTTCTTTTTTTGTTGTAATTGACATGGATCCAGGGCCCATAGGACATATCATTAGTATTAGATTTTCCTAATAAATTGGATGTGTCCTTTTCAAGTTCCTTCGCAGCTTAGATTTTTGGTCTTCCCTCTTTAAAGCCACAACTATCAACAAAATGTCCAACTTTACCACTTTTGTAGCATAATGAAGATATCTTCTCTTATTCAATTTTTTGAAAGAAATAGTTATTTCTTCCTCCCACCCAAACTCCCAAAGGGAGTTTCTTGTCCAACTCTATCTAGATGCAAACTTTAGTGAATTCACATCTTCTCCAATGGAACATGTTAGCAATCTATCAACATAGGAGTTCCCACTAGCTAGGCTATTCTAGCAACATTCATTTCATCCTAGTAATATAGAGGCAGGTTTGGCATTCTGAACCAAACTGGGGAGGACAATCCGACAAATGAATTTTGAAAGAGTTAAGGCTCCATTTCTCCATAACAATTATATGACCATTGATGAACCATGGTCTACCTAAGATCACATTTTCCATTGATTCCATTACAAAGAAGGAGCATAACAACCAACCCAAACCAAGATATGTAATATGAAATTTTCCATAAATCTCCCACTATCTTCTCAGCTCATTTGCAATCAGATGAATTGGGATATTGCGTCTAAAAACCTAAACAATATTTAAAAATTTTAACTTCTCTAATTTTTTTTTTGACATTTGGTTCATGCAATTTTACCGCTATCCTATCCTCTGTTAAAAAAGTTTCCTTCTTGTCCATGTTAACTTTGACATACTTTTGTCTACTCTTAGTAATTGATACTTTGTTTCCATTCAGGTTTTCAACCTCTTGAACAATTTCTTTGAAAGATCTGATAGGAGAATTTCCACAAACAACTGGAGCATCCATCGCCATTTGTTGCATAACAGAGGCTCCCTCTTCAGCTAAAGCAGATTTACTAGTATTATTACTAAATATATTTACAAAAAATTTCAATCCAGAAGAGGGAGAAGCATCAAAATCGACTGGATTTCTAATAGATCCCATACGAGGAGACTTGATCTTCTGAATTTCCATAATTTCCTTTCCTTTGCCAATAACCGGAGACACCGGCTTAGATGATAGGATCAAAGGATCCTAATAACCAACGGAGCATTATTTGAAGAAGTATGTAGAACCTCTGAATAAGAACGAAGAAACTCCATAGTTGTAGAACAGTCGAAGTAGTTCGTCGGTCTCATTTTCGTCACTACCGAAAATTTTGCCAACGTGTGTCGAGCTAAATTTGAAAAATTTCTATTCAAAATCCCAGAGCTTCTCTCCCTTATTTCTCTCACTTGTTTTGGGAGGTTTGTTGAAGTGAGAGATTGGTAGTGTTAGGAATGTGCTATATATTTCATTTTGCCTAACTCAAACTCCTTGGAATTGAATGGGTGGCTAGATGGGTTTTGATGCATGCTAGGGTACTTAACACGTACCTTTGGGTTATTAGGAGCAGAAGGCATGGACACTTACAAGGATAATTAGGTAGAATGTCACTTTTGTCCTTTGCACATATAGGATAATTAAGAGCTAATATAGAGCTAAATATGGGATCGGAGGGTGCTTAGAAAGTTTTAGAGGAGGGTTTGAGCTGCTGGAGAAGTTTTAAGTGGAGTGAATTAATAAGAGCTAAAAAAATTTGACCATTTAAATGT
Source organism: Dendrobium nobile (assembly GCA_022539455.1). NCBI lineage: Eukaryota > Viridiplantae > Streptophyta > Magnoliopsida > Asparagales > Orchidaceae > Dendrobium > Dendrobium nobile. The sequence continues at coordinate 36,956,612 of CM039735.1, forward strand.
CTTTTACAGACTTGTTGACTAGTTTGATCAGTCAATAGGTCATGTTTGCTGAGGTGGTAGGTGGAATAGTATGGAGTGCTAATATGATGATTTGAGAGAAGTATAAGGCCATAGAGTTAGAGTTTGAATATAGATATGAAAGCTTAAATTAGTTTAATCAAGTCTAAATAAGTTAACTTGGTCAAAATGAAAAAGACTTGGCTTGAAGTGATATAAGAAGTATTCAAGGTATAAAGTAAATTAATTTTGATTAATCTAAAGGAAGTGGTTTTAGAGTTTGAATGCTTGAACTCATATATTGTAAGGTATGATAATAAATTGATGTTTGACCATGTTAAATCAAGATAGTTTGACTTTAAATGAAGTTTGAATGCATTTGAATCATACATTGATGTGTACTTGAGAGATTTGAGGATTTAAATTGGTTAAATGGGTTGGATTGACCCATTTAAATCCTTAAGAGGCTCTTGGGTAAACCTCAGTTAACTTGGTCCCCGAGGTTGACTTAGGACTTAGGTTTGAGCTAAATAAGTTTAGTGTTATGTTTGGAGTCTGGTGGAGGTAATTTTAGGTTAGAATGGAATTTAGACCCTTAAAGGGCTTTTAGATCAACCATGGTTATCTTGGTCAACCAGGTTGACCTAGAGTTTGGATTTGGCTCAACAAGTTTGAAATGATATTTGGAGTCTGGTAGAGGTGGTCCCATAGGTTAGAATTGTCATTTGAATCAAATTAACCATTTAGACTATTATGGGGCCGCTAGTCAACCTAGGCTGACTTAGTCAACCAAATTGACCCACTACTTTGGTTTGACCTAAACAGAATTGAAATATTATATTTAGTTGAGTATGAGTGGTTCCAAGCAAGGAGAAGACCATATAGATAAAAATGGATATTCAAACCCCTAAGGGGCATTAAGGTCAAAATTGGCTGACTTGGTCAACAAGGCTTGACCATAGTCTGGGTTTTGAGTCTTATGCATTCCTAATGATGTTTAATATGCATTAGAAGTGGTTTTGAGGTTTAGTTTGACTAGGCTATGTTGAATTTAAAAAAAAAACTTCAATTTTACCCTTAAGGGGCATTTTTGTCATTTTGACCCTCCACCAAAATGTAGTTTTATACTTAATGTGTCATAATAAAAGGTTTGGATATGATCAATGGTGTTAGGGAAGGTGTCAAGGTCAAAATCCACATGGTAGAGTGTTCAGTGGCATAGTTTGTAAACATTTAAAAGTTTTATAGCCTTTGGAAATAGATTAGTTTTTGAGATTTGAGACCTCAGATTGTGCTCAAATTTGGAGGGATGACCCTATATACATGCTTAATCAATATGTAATTGATTGATCATGAATTTGAGATTTTTTGACAGGGGTTTGAAGTGTTTGAAAGATAACTTAGAAAGGCTTTCATGATAGCCTTTTAGCCTTAGATTTTGGTCTGTATTTCAGGGCATAAACTAAGTTCTAGAATTAATTTCTTCAATTTTAATTATCAAAACTAATCACAATCAATTTAATGATTATTAATGATTGGATAGGGTTGAAGCTATATTGGAAACTAGTTAGAAGGCCGGATTGTAGTTTAAACTAGGGTAATGATTTTTAAATGAATTGAAGTATAGATTTTGATTGAATTGAAGATCTGGATGATTAACAATTGGATGCCTATCAACTACTAGATCTATGATTAAAGGTTAGGATTGGTCCTAATGACCTCAGACAAAAATGAGGTCAATATATGGTTATCATAAGAGAATCTTTTTTGATTGATTCAAAAAGTTGGAGTTTTGAAAAGGTTAATTTAATTTGGGAAAGTTAATTTAAAGAATTTTTAGTTTTGAAATCGAATATGTCTTCATGAATGATATATTATCTTGGGAGGCGAAGATATCATTACCTATTCTCAATTGCTTTCTAATGTTTTTTCAATAGGGGCAAGGATTTGGGTATTAAGATTGCTCCGAAGGAACAAAAGATCTCTCATTTACTCTATGCAAATGATGTGCTATTATTCTCTGATGCTAGATTGAGAAGTATAAGGAAGTTGAATGCAATCATTAGTGACTATTGTAACTGGACCGGTCGAAGAATCAACTACCAAAAATCTGGTTTGATTTGTGGTAAAGTGGTTGATAGAAGGAGGAAGAAGAAAATTTCAAAGTTCTTGGGGTTCAACTAGTGGAAGAATTGGAGTACTTGGGAACAAGGGTTGAATTAAGGAGGTTGAACAAGATTGATTTCCAATTTCTTATGGATAATTCTATGAAGAAGTTGAATGCATGGAGTTATAGATTTATTTCCTTGGCTAGAAAGTTGATGCTGGTGAAATCGGTATTTGTCCATCTTCCATTATTCCTTATGACACACACACTTATTCCTTTAAGTATTTTGAAGGATTTTGAGAAACTTTTCAAAAATTACATTTGGAATAAAGTTGATGGTAGTCATGGGCTGCACTTCGTGGCTTGGGAAGTGCTTTGTAAACCAAATGCTTTGGGAGGTTGGGGTATCCAGTCAGCATTGTCTAGCTTGGGTCCATTAAGGGCTAAGTTTGCATGGAAAATATTGGATAATCCCTCTTCTTTACTTAACATGAATTTACTGTCCAAATATGGGGAGGATTGGTGGAGTACTTAAAATATGAATGATGGATCTCCATCTTGGAAGATCATTGCTTGTGGATGGAAAGCTCTTAATAGTGCAGTTAGATGGAAGATTGTTTTGGGTAGCAGCATTAATGTTTTAAAAGATGTTTGGATCTTGGATAAAAGCTTGCTCAAGTGGCCCACTTTTGTTGCCAACTTTGAAGATGAGGATACAAAACTTGACTTCTTCATTCATGAGGGAAGATGGATTCTTGACAGACTAATGTTATACTTTAGAGAAGATTTAGTTACTTTGATAAGTAATATTCTGATTTATAGAAGACATGATAAGGACTTCTTAGAGTTGAAAAAAAGGTTTTCTGGAAGATCTATTTCAGCTTTGATTAAAGCGGAAGACTTAAAGGAGGAGCTGGAAGAGGATTCTGTAACATGGATACAGAAATTGAAGTTAAATGCATGGGTAGAGCTGTTTATGTGGAGGTTATGAAAGGCAACAATTCCCACAACAGATTTTTTTATAAAGAGGAAGTTAACTACCTTAAATTTGTTTCCAAGAGGATGTGGAGAGGTTGAAGACATCAATCATGTTACTACTTTGTGCATAAAGCTGCTAAAAGTGATTGATGTATTAAGAAGCTAGGGTTTTTTGATCCCGAAATACAATTCATTCCAGGAGTGTTTGTATTAGTTGAAAAAGTTGGCTGGAACTAATCCCATCGTGGTTAGAATTTATTGTTCTTTGTTATGATTTTCTTGGAATAATAGAATTAAAATCAAGCATGTGAAGGTGGAGTCTAGTGATACATTGACTGCTGCTAGTGTTCTCAGCTTTGTAAATATGGGGAAAAGGAATCCTATACTCTTAGAAAACTGGGATGGCAATCAATTTTCTAGATTATTTTTTGATTTTTGACATCCCCCACCTCACGAATGGTATAAAATAAACATTGAACAACGGGAGTTTTTGCTAATTACTTCTTTGAAGAATGTGCTGAAGGGAGGTTGCTAGATGCTGATGGTATTATTATAGAAGGTGATAATAAAAATGTGATCCATTTTCTTCATGAAGTGTACAACAAAGAGAAGTAGTTAGATGGAAGGATTGAAGATGAAAATTGTCTATTCTTAGTTAATTGTAATAATGTTTTTTTTTTCCATCATGTTGGTCGTAGTTGTAATAAGTTAGCCCACTATTGTGCTAACTTAGCTTTTTCTTATGATTTTGTTTGGGACTTATTTTGTGAGAGTAAACTACCACCTTCTTTTGTTCAACTTGAGAAGGAAGAAAGTGATAGGTTAGTTTACTCTCATTAGTTTGTATTTAGATTCCATGCAATTATCAATGCAATTTTTCATTCTTCAAAAAAAAAAAAAAAAGGTTCATATTATAAAACTGCAAGATCATACTAATTATCATCATAGTTAAACTCAAAATAGAAGCATACTGACTCTGGAGGGTCAAAATGATGTTTGATCAATTGATTGACTATAGATTGAAGTTTTACAATGTCAAATCAAGATGGTTTGACTTTAAATGGAGTTTGAATGGTTTTGAATAATGCATTAATGTGAACTTGAGAGCTTGGGGGGTTTATTAGATAAAGATGAACTTATAGTTTTGAGTTGAAAATTTTTATCATTCTAATATAAGCATTATGCAATGAAGAGTTAAGAACTAAAAAAAAAAAAAGATAATATTCTATATTCTTATACAAATAAGTTCTCTTACATGTTACCATTATTAATCTACATTCATATACTAATGAGTGCTCACACACACACACACACACACACACACACACACACACACACACACACACACACACACACACACACACATATATATATATATATATATATATATATATATATATATATATATATATATATATATATATATATAATTTTGTGAAATTATCAAAAATTTAGAAAACATGTATATGTATAAAGTACAAGACGATTTAAAAGAAAATTCTTTTTCATTTTACTATAAATAAAAGTTATAAATACAACTTTCTCCTAGGGCCATAGAAGTTGTATAAGAATGACAATAACTTCTCAATTATTAATCACACTCATGCGAGCATTCTCACACTTAAAGTACTCCTTGAAGAAGATGGTGGGTTCTTAGAATTGTAAGTCTATGTCGCCCTATAAATCGAGCTTCCATAGGTAGTACTTGATTCCCTCTCTGAACCTTTATCTAAGGTTTATATCTATAATTTTGAAATATTATCAAAAATTAAGAAAACATGTATATGTATAAATTATAAGACGATTTAAAAGAAAATTATTTTTCAATTTACTATAAATAGAAGTTATAAATACAACTTGCTCATAGGGCCATAGACGTTGCATAAGATTGGCAATAACGTCTCAATTATTAATCACACTCATGTGATCAATCTCACACTTAAAGTACTCCTTGAAGAAGATGGTGGGTTTTTGGAATTGTAATTCTATGTCACCCTACAAATGAAGCTTCCATAGGTAGTACTTGATTCCCTCTTTGAACCTTTGTCTAAGGTTTCATCATACTAAACCAAGTTGAAGCAGGTTACCCATTTTCTTCATTCAACTTGGCATTAACTTTTTCCATGGATACCTATGCCTCGGCAATCTCCTTGGCCTTTAGCATCAAGTCCTTCAGGGATATCTCATTCTCCAACTTGCCCAGATGATCCTCCTTCATATTGGTAAGTGCCTTACAATTCCTCTACCTTGTTCATCATGGAAAAATTCACTATCTGTTCCTTCTTTAGGAACTTTTGGACAAAAAATAAATGCCCACCTCTAAAGTACTTTTCTTTGCTAATTCTCACTAGCAATAGTGATTTACAAAGTAAGTCATTTGCACAGCTATGCCAATACATTTATTGTAGAGAAGTCCATATCTTTAATTAAAAAGGATGCAAAGTAGTCTCAATGTCCTTAGAATAGATGGTATGACCATGACTATAGCGTTTCCATGATACATGGTGCCCACTAGCTTCTACTAAGAAGTTAATTTTTTGATCGCATGTAGTTGGGTGACTCAATTCCGTCATCTGCATCGCTACTGACCTCCACTGCCAACGACGCCCTTTCCCTTTCTAGGGATAACTACCAATATAAGGGTATGCTAATAATGAAAATTATGTATAGGCCAAGCTATAATTTTTTTTTAATGAAAATGCTACCTCACTCTATTTTTTCTATGAGAAAGGATTGAAGTAAGAGAATTTATTGAAGAAGAACCATGGTGCCATCAACCAAAGGATTGTAGTTCCACATCTAGAAGTGTCAGAGAATAATAAATAACATAGTAGAGGTGATGAGTTGATTCATGATGGAGAGTAAGGTGCAATGGTAGAAACACCATAATGCCATAATGTCAATGTTGCACTTAATCTCCATAGTGTCACAATGATAAAAGTTAAGATGAAAGTTAACTAAAGATTGAAACTACAAACCAATGTGATGATACATGAATTGACACGTTAATTTAGTTTGGTAACATATTAGATGACAACATAGCACTACAACACCATATATGTCTGCATTGTGGTATCAAAGCATTTTTTTCCTAATCTATAATTGGGTAAATCATTTCTCATATAAGGGTGACTTTTATTAGGAGAGTGTGAGTAGTGGTAACCTAATTTAAAAATTTTTTTTATGTGTGTTGTATGTGTACAACATAGAAAGGTAATACTATGTGTTCTGATAAAGGGGTCATATATGATCAAATCCAATTTATCATAGCTTCCCAAGATAATACAAATTATATCCCTCTAACTTCTACTATATTTACCATTTTCATGTGTAGAAAAATAGTTTGCACTTTTTATTTCAAGTTTGTTTAGAAACGAAGTAAACTTTTTTTTTATAGTTGGTACACTAATTTCTATGCATTTTCAAAGATAGATTACTTGTGTTGAGAAATGCTATGTTACGTTTCATATATTTCTATGATTAATTTAGCTACTTAATTGGTCACTCACTTTTTAAAATCTACAATGATCCATGGCCTCGATCGAGATATAGTGAAACCAACAAAAGAAATTTAAAAAAAAATTTAATTAGACCTAGACATGAGTTAGTTTAATATTTGGGACCTTGAGGAGATGTTTAAAATGCAACACTAGTTAGAATCCAAATAAACTTGATAGAAGCAAAAGATTACTATTGCTTTGAGCCAAATTAACCTATTGAAATCTATTTGAAATTAAGAACATTATTAGTTCACAAATTTTATATATTTTATAAAAAATAAAAACTCCCAAAAAAAATTAAAGGGTACATTTTACTTTTATCAATTCACATTTATTTCACAAGAAAACTTATAGTGGTTTACAAGATTAGTAATTAGTTTTTCAAATTTTACATAAGTTAAAACCACTTTAGAATGATACTTTATTCATTAATTTATTACTTTCTTGCAACACATACATCTTTTTATAATATTACACATTCTTATCAAAAGTTTTATGTGCAATTGTTGGGATTCAAAGTCATATTAGCAAGTTAATATTAATTTTAAAATTCATTAACTAGCCTTCATTTTCTCAATTCCTCTAACTTTATAGTTGCATATGTATAATCCTTTTTATATTTACTTCACCATAATATTGTTATTAGCATACCGATTAGTTTTGTTGTAATCACAAAGTAAGAAAAACATTATTTTTTTATTGTGTAAGTGTTAAATTCAATTTAGAGTTAAATATTTATTTTTGTCTCAAATTATGTTAATTTACTTATTTAATCTATTTTTGTTTAATAGAGAATTATAGAGTGGTAGATTTGCTTTTATAATTGCTAATATTCATTGCATTTGTAGTTGGGTTTAAACTTGACACTCTCAAATCGACTAGAAATTTGAAAAAATAACTTAGAAAAATTAGAAAATTAAGAAAAAAATAAAAAAGAATCAAACATGGCAAACCGTTTTTAATAATAATGTCTAGTCTAGACTTTTAAGAGAATACAATAACCCTTTTGTAGATAGAATCCATCAAATCATTAATAGGTCAAACATTCAAACAAAAATTTTTGATGTTAAACCTAAAATCGTTTGAATAGTTCAAAATACTTTATTTGGGGTATCTCGTGTTGAGGATCCTAATCTTCATATTGCTGTATTTTTAGAAACACGTGTAACATTTAATTATGGAGTATACGAAAATGCTATTGATTATTATAAATAATGTTATATTTTGTGTTAATTTGTTAGTTAAAACACATTGTTTTAGTTGTGTTTGTGCAATAAAATATAGAAAATGGAAAAAATATTCAAGTATGGTATAGTGTTATCATGTTAGAAGCAATTCTTCTGTGATGATCATTGACACCGCTAGAGTTCCCAAATATAGAAATTGTAGCACCCTTTCTTTATTTTGTAATACCGTAACATCAGAGGTGTTAGCACAGCAAAGTTATTCTCTTTCCACACAGCGCTGTTGCACCAAATTCTAGCACCATGACACTATAGGTGAATCATTTTCGGCTATGATCTACCAATGAAGCGATGTGTTGATTCATTAAATAGGGGGTCCATATCAGAAAGCACCACAACAAAGGAAACACTTCAGCACTACAAGATTAATTTAATTTATGGGCACCGCGGTGCAAGTGACTCAAGCGCTGCAGTTCCAGAATCCATTTTGTATGTTTTTTTGTTTTTTTGTAAAAAGTCCATTTTTCATGTTATTGGAGGAGTTCAACCACTTGTTTAATTTCAATATTTATTATTCTTATCTAATTTGTCTTTTTGAGTGTCAACTAAAGAAATTTCGAGAAGTACTAGATACATTTTGTTAGAGTATTTGGCTTGTGTTTGTGGAAACAATTCTATAAGTTCAAGGAGTATAGAGGAGATATATGAACCCATCTAGTGATATGTTCTATTTTGTACTTTCTTTTTTTTGGTGCAATTAATAAAAATAATTATTCTTTACTAGTTCTTTATATTTGGCTAAATTCTCTTATTTTGAATTGATGTTGTAAATGTAGTATGGAGTACTAACTAATTTCTTCTTCAATAATTTCATGATGATTTTAATATATAAGTCTTTATTTCATCCAATTAAGGATATCATCACCACTAGGCCACTAGAATATATTCATATGAATCTATTTGGACCTGTTAGTATAGCCTACCAAGGAGGGAAATCATATAGATTTGTGATTGTTGATGATTACTCTAGATTTACATAGGTTAGATTCCTAACATAAAAGAGTGAATCATTTAAGTAATTTAGATCCTTCTATACTTAGATATAGAGGAAATTAGGATATTAAAATTGACTATTCATAGTGATCATGATGGAGAGTTTGAAACTGATAAGTTTGAATCATTTTGTCAAGAGGTTGTGATTGTTGCGAATCTGAGATTTTGAATTAGACTTTTGATGAAAGCAAACATTCATGTTTTTCTACGACTTCCTTGCCTACTAACTTTTCAGGTCCACATGATCGAATGCAACTCAAGCTAGCTCAAGATTGGGTAGATTTAGGTTGAGTCAAGTCTGTAATTTTTCCTTTCTTGAGTTAATTGTAATAGTGGTTCTTGATGCTAAGTAACCTTGCACACTCACACTTGAGAGATTTTCTGTGTTTTTCTATTTTGAGTACATTGGCCTGGATGATGCTCATATTGTCCAGGACGATCCAACTAAAACAGAAACCCTAATTAGGGCATCCTAGTTAAGCCACAGTCATTAAGCACATCGTTTTGGACAATAGGCTCAAATCAGAAAGAATTAGCCGATATGATCAATTTAGTTATTCTTTATTTTAGGACATCGGCCAAGTCGATCTATACATTGGTTTGGACAATGTAGCATAATTATGCCATAATTAATCTGGTAATTATAGAAAGCAATTAAGGCTGATTGATATGATCACATCGGCCGGGCTAATCGTAGAATTAGCCGGGATGATGTCCTGGATGATTAACATCGGCTAGACTCTATTCCGGGCAATGTTCAGGACTATTATACTAGAATTTGAACTAATCAGCCATGACGATAATGTATCGGCTTGGACGATGTAACCAATTTTCATCGTCCCAAATTATCTCGGTTGATTGAGCTTATTTTGTACTGATCAGCCATGATGATATTCCTATTATATTGGACGATAATGTCTGTTCTTGAAATTTTTTTTTTTTTTTGAAAAAAGCAATAGAGGATATTATTGCTGAAAAATAAAAAAAAAAGTAACAAAAATAAAAGACCTAGGTACTACCTCCCATTATTTCCTCCTTTATCAAATCAATGAATAAAGGAGGAACCTTATAAGAGGTAATATCATCCCAAAAGAAATCACTAAATATAGCATAGTTAGCACAAAGATCCGCTAACTTATTGCTATTTCTATCAACAAATTTAAAAATAACATTTTCAAACTCTCTAAGAAAGTCTAAAGATTCATTGAATTTACCTTCCGCTTTGATACTTTGTCAAATATATTGGATCACATTCTTGCTATCACTCTCAATGATAATACCTTTGTACTGAAGCATCAAATCTTTGAAAGCTTCTTTTATAAGAAGTATAGCTGATAACTCAAGTTGAGAGATGTCCCAGTGAACCAGTTTTTTCCCAAATGCCATCAAGAAATTACCCTTACTATCTCGGAAGACACCACCAATACTCGCTTTGTAAGAAGGAAATAACAAAGCATCAATGTTCACTTTGATCCAGTTGGGTAGTGGAGGGTGCCAACAATTACACAGTCTTCTAGACTGATTAATACCCCAGTGGCCCAAGCTTATCTTGCCATAAGAATTAGAAAATGAAGACCACCAGATAGCTTGAATCGCAATAAATATGGAGCTATCATTAGTTCTATCATGAATAAATTTATTTCTTGCCTTCCATATTAAATATACAGTATTGCAATACAATTTAGGTAGGAATTTGCTCTCCATAGTAGATCTTTCAAGCCATTCACAACATTCTTCCATACTGGTAAACGATGGTATAATAAATCCCCAACTGTTGAGTAAGGCAATAGTCTCAAGCAGTTTTTCACATCCCGTAATTACATGCTCTATATTCTCAATTTTATTACATCCTCTAGGACAATTCAAATCACATTGAATATTTCTGGAATGTAATAGTTGAAGCGTTGGAAGAGCATTGTTGAAAACACACCACCATGAAACTTCAACTTTCAGAACTAGTTTAAGATGCTTAATCCATTTCTAGTAAACATTGTTACCGTTGTCATAAAGTTCCTTCTCAGTAATTAAAAAAGATAGTGATTTCCCGGAAAGCTTATGGATCAATTCCATTTCATCCTGAACCAAATTATCCTCTATATTGATTTGTAAGATAGCTTCCACCAATTAATTACCAAAAAAATTTAGACACTGATAGATTTACCATCAGAGATTTTCCATCTCACAATTTTTTAAGCCATTTAGATCCATCCAAGATGATCTTCCAAGTAGCAGATGAATTCTTTCGGTTACCTGTATCCACCATACAGTTACCATATTTTGGTTCCAGGATTTTACATAACAGAGAATTCCTATTTTGGATAAGCTTCCAAGCCATCTTAGCTCTTAGAGGACCCATTTTAATGATTGAAGATTGTAAACCTCTGCCACCCCATTCAATAGGCTTACATAAAACCTCCCAACATACATAATGCATACCCAAACCTCCATCTTTCTTATTCCAAATAAAACCTCTACATAATTTGTCTATCAACTTTAAGACACTTTTAGGAATAAGAGAATGAGAAGATTGAAAAACTGGATAAGCAAGAAGAACCGATCTTACCAAAGTAAGTTTACCAGCCAGAGAAAGGAATTTGGATCCCCACATATTCAGCATCTTCAAAGCTTTTTCTATCATATCTTTATACTCTAGAGCCCTTAATCTTCTTAGAACCAATTTAATTCCATGGTACATAAGTTTTTTAACTTCATTAAAGCCCATAATCTGATTTATCGCCCTCCTCTTGCTCTTCTTGACATGTTTACCAAAAATAGTTCTAGATTTACTAGTAATTATCCTTTGTCTAGTCCAATGACAAAAATTGGATAAAATACCTTTGATTTCCCTCACCGCTCCAACCTTAGGCTCCGAGAAGATCAACATGTCATTCGCATATAATAAGTGAGAAATCCGTGGGCCTCCAATAAAATTGCGAATCCAAATTGTATTATTACTATGATGAAAGACATTTGAAATAAGTTGAGAGCATAAAATAAAGAAGAAGGGTGATAGTGGAGAACCTTGTTGAAATCCACTTTTCCAATAAATCCAAGAAGATAATTTTCCATTAATATGTAATGAGAACATTGGCTCTTCTACACACTCCATAATAAGATTAGAGAATCTACAAGGAAAGCCATAGTTCTCAAGAATGTTCCTCAAAGTAGCCCAACACATAGAGTCATAGGCTTGCTCCATATCGATTTTGAAAGCAACTAATCCTTTGGAGGCTTTTGAAAATATGAATTTATGGAACAATTCATGAACAATCAACACATGCTCTGACAATGATCTTCCATGAAGAAAAACTGCTTGTTCCTCTGATAAAAGCTTAGGCAAAATATTAATGATTCTATTAAGAATAATCTTTGCAACCACCTTATACATAGACTTGCAAACACTAATCGGTCTATAGCTAGAAGGACTAACTGGATATGCAATCTTTGGAATAAGCACTGTTTGTGTCTCCTTCCAACTCTTATCCATCTTTCCTATTGCAAAAAATTCAGAGATGGCATTCCACATATCAACCTTCACAATTTCTCAATAATGCTTGAAAACAGAGTAGGTTACTCCATCAAGACCCGGAGCAACAGACCTTGCGGATTAGAATACAACATTCTCCATTTCATCCCAGGTTAATTCTCTGTTCAGCATAACTGTGTCCAAATTATGAAGGGAAATCAAGGATTCTGGCCAACCATTAAGAGAGCAAACTCTCTGCTTCTATTTTCCATTAAAAAACTACATGAATATATTTTCATTAAGATTTTGGTCTTCTATCATATCTCGATTTTCATTCATCACTTTGAATATCAAGTTTGAGTTTTTCCTAGCACGAGCAAATGAATGGAAAAACTTAGAATTTGAATCACCATTTAACTTTAACACGTTGCTTCCACCACGTGTTAAGTCTTGCTAAGGTTGAATTAAGTTCAGCAATCTTTATTTGGAGTCGCCATCCATCATCTACCGAAAGAAATCCATTGTCTGCCTCTTTGGATTGAAGCTACAAAAATTTCTTTTAAAAGGCTTTCTTTAGGAAGGAAAAAGCTTTTAAGCTTAGCTTTTCTCAAAAAGAATAAAGATTTTAAAGCCTTCTTGCATTTGATATTCAAAATCTCCGAACAATTCCCCCTAACATTCATCCTCCAGACATTGTTGACAATGCCAAAAGAAGCTAGGAAAGAGGACCAAACATCCTCAAATTTGATAAATTTGCTTTTCACCGGTAAATCTTCAATAAGCTTATGTAGAACCGGGCAATGGTCCGATGTTACCCTAGCTATATGTCTAACAACAAGCTTTTGATAACCATTTAAAGCAGCTGAATTAACAAAACAACGATCTAACCTTTCCAAAATCCTTGCTCCTCCAATTTTGTTGTTGCATCAAATATATTTTGGTCCACAAAAACCTACTTCTTGAAGATCACTGTTGATAACAAAAGTCTTCATGTCCTTTGGTCCTCGAGAGAATAGAAATCTTTTGTCGCCTCTTTTGTCCTCTGATAATAAGCAGTTAAAATCACCCCCAATAGCCATGGGGATGTCTTTTTCATAGAAAGCTTCCAAATCCCTCCAAAGCTCTTTCCTCTTGAAAGTGTCAGTACTTCAATAAACAACTGAGATCCTCCATGATTCCCCATTTGGTAATACAAGATCACCTATTACCCATTGTTGGGAATGAAACAAAAGAGAAAATGAAACCACAGTAGACTTCCAAATAAGTAGAATTCCTCCAGAAAGGCTTATAGCTGGAACATAACAAAAGTTCCAGTCCACACCAATTAATCCATCCACCTCACCTCTACTAAAAGAAGATAATTTAGTTTCCAAAATCCCGCCAAACAAAATTCCATGCTTCTTCACCACCTCCTTCAAATATAGAAAAGCTTGTTTCTTCTTTGCTTCTCTATAATTCCAGAAGACAATCGAATCCATTAAATAATGATAGGGGAAGAAGTCCCCAGCTTTTCTTTTGCCTCCCTAGCAAAATTTTTATTTCTCAAAGAAGATCTAATTGGGCCCGAGCTCCTAACCTCTTTTGCCAATTTCTTTTTAATAGAAGAAGAGCTGATATTCTTCTTTTCAGGATCTTCATTATGTGTAGCTATAGGTGAACCCAGCATATCTTCTCCTTTATTATCCACTGGAGGAATAAGAATAGGATCTTTCTATAGGATTTTGCCATCTTCAACTATTTTACTTAAAACATCAAATTTGTTACTGTTAACCAAACATTTTACATTTAAAGAATCCAAACCTGATTTTAATTTGGAATTTAGTTTCTCAGTCTCAAGGATGTCTATTTCACCACTCCCCTTAAGAGGAGAGCAATCCACAATCTTGTTTGCTGCTACAGAATTTTGCTCATCTCCCACGATATGTACGTCAGAATTCCTGTGATCTACCTTCCTTTCAGAATTGGCTTTAGAGACAGTGACATTAGAGCTGATTGAAGAATCGACCTTCTTCATAAATTTTTTTTTTGAACCACCGGCCTCCAATTGTTGTTGTTTTTATATCTCCTTGATTTTCCATAATTAACATGAATCCAAGGACCATATGTATCACCATCCAGCTTCTCCTTGCAATTCCCAGAAGTTCTCGGGAAAGAACCAGAGTTATCATTTGCCATAAGTATTTTTTGTCTGCTGCAGCCTTCTTTACCATCAACTGGAATGATTTCAGTGCATTTGCTCTTCTCATGACTCTACCGTAGTTATAACATAATGAGGACATTCTTTCATATTCTATTTTCTGAAAAAACTTTCCTGCAATACCTTCAACCCAAGCACCAATAGGTAATTTATCTTCAAGAGCAATATGAAAACAGATACGTGCATACTCCTGTCTACTCCACTAGAACATGTTACCATCAATTAGATAGGGAACGCCAATCTTGGAAGCAATCCTACAAACATTGATTTCATCCCAACATTGAAGTGGGAGGTTTGGCATTCTTATACATATTGGTGCAGTAATTCCTTTCAAGGTTGAAGGAGAAAAATTTGTAGACCATTTGTCCATCCCCATAATATGTCCTCTAACATACCACAGTCCCTTATTTAGGACTGAATTCAAAGTTTTTTCTTCCTCAAAAGCACATAATAACCAACCATTTCCCAGCACCGTTAGATGGAAACCTCATAATTGGGCCCATTGCCTCCTAAGTTCACCACTGATATCATATGTAGTTACATAATCACCAAAAATTTTGATGACTAAAGAATTCTTCAATTTTTTAACATTTTCTTCCTCCTTTTGCAAATCAATTTTAACTGTAATTCCATCCTCCGATAAGCATTGACCAAAATTCAGATTGGAAACCCTGATATTCTCCTTTTTCAACCAGGCATTATTCCTAGTCGGTTCTTTCACCTTCACAGCTAATTCATCAAGTATTTTGTCATCATTCTGGAGCCCAGTTTCACATTGCCTTACCGAACATAAGTCTTCAGCCTCATTCAAATTCAGAACAATTCTCTGCCCACCAGTAATGGTTTCAACACATTTATCATTGCTAACCACCGAAGTTTTATCTACACCAGATATCTCAACTAGAGAACCATCTACCTTTGATTAATTCACAGCTCTCTCATTTTATTCCAGACTTTAGGAATGATAACTTCTTTCAGATCAACAGATACTCCATAATTCCAAGAGACTTTCACAGATTTCATTGAATGCTTATCAAATTTAAAGCTACTATCCAAAATCTCTTTTCCCTTGCCGATATCAGGTAAATTTTTCTTCGATGAAGCCAGACCACCTTTATTAATAACAATACCTTTGTTGTTCTTCATCTTCAATCTAGCCTCCTGAGCACTCATATTGAATCCACCAGCAGCCATATCACCAAACGTAGGAAGTGATCGGTTTGAACTGGAACCATTACCGAAAGTAATTCGCCGGACATCACCTAGACCACCTATCACAGTGGTCCGGCGATCTTCTGCCACCATCCAAATGCCTGCCTTAAATTTCTCAACAAATTTTTTTAAAAAAATAGACTCTTTCTCTCTCTAGAAAATCACCTTGAAATTCTATTTAAAGTACTCAAATTTTCTCATGCAAAGGGACCTTTAGCTATTTTCTTGACCTGAGAGAGCCAAGAGGAGAGGAAGAGAGAGGGAGAGAGAGGGAGGAACTTGTGAGGGGGAGTTTGTGAGAGGGATTCACAAAGGTTGCTCCAAGCAAGATTCCAAGGCTTCTTCTCCAGTCTTTGTCCTTCATCCTTGGGGGTTCAAGGGAGGTAAGCTTCAGTAATTGGTCGAGGTTCTCTGCCTGATTCAGGAGGAAGAAAAAAGAGTTGGGTTCTCTGCCTACTTCAGAAGGAAGTAAAAGTTGTTGGGTTCTCTGCCTGCTTCAGGTGAAAGCAAAAGGAGTTGGGTTCTATGCCTGCTTTAGGAGGAAGCAAAAGGAGTTGGGTTCTCTGCCTTGCTGGGGTTGGCAGAAAAGAGTTTTTGTGAGGGCTTCTCCGCCTTGCTGTGGGAGTAAAAGGAGAGTCACTTTTGTAGTGCAATACTAGGAGAGTGCCTCCGAGGAGTAGACGTAGGTCAAGGTTTGACCGAACCACTATAAATTCGGTGTGATCCTTCTTTGTTTTATTATTCATTTATTTTTCCACACTTTGATTTATGTGGTGATTTTGGTTTGTGATTGTGCTTTGATTGTACGAAGATTTTTAAAATACCAATTCACCCCCCCTCTTGGTTAGCCTCAGACTAGTTCTTAAGGGCTTAACATTCCTAACAAACTTTCGGTGATAGATCATAACGTTTGTGCCCCTAGGACCCCTCAGCAAAATAGAATAGCTATAAGGAAGAATATAACTTTAGTAGAAGCTCTTAGGGCCATATTAGCTGAATATTCTCTCCCTAGATAGTTTTATGCATAAGTAATAATTATTTTGGGTTGAAACGCATGGAGGGGCTTACATGCTAATATAAAAAATGGTTATAAGGTCCTTATCATGAACCTTTAGCTCTCTATTGCTCGAAAGAGCTATAAAAATTTTAATAGAAAACTTGTGAGTCGATGATTCCCTATACTAAGAATTACAAAATTAACTAATAACAATCTTGGGCAGCTAGAATCCTGCACCAAAAAAAAAGGAAGATAAAAATAAAGACTTTCAAACTAATCTTCCTATAAAAGTTAATTGCCAAGACTCGAGTTTTTTGAAGTCCTAGGATCCTCCAAGGGAGGAAGATTGCAAAATGAGAACATGCTTAACAAAATATGAAAATAGGAAGTACATTTGGAAATAGTAGATAATTGAATCCAATAAAAATTATAAAACCTATAGATAATAACATCCATATTGAGAATTTTGATATTTGTTTTGTTCGAAGCATTCTGAAGTTTCACATTGGAGATCATGAAACCAAATAATTGAGAGCACATAGAAATAGAATAGTTGAAACCAATAGAGATATAAAGCAAAATTGTTTTGACACATTGACAACTAAACATATCCTGATAGGATAAGTCCATCATCACAATAATAAAAAAGAAGCCACCAAAAACCATAAATTAGTCAGAAAAGGTATCCCCCAAGGATAAGGGAGAATGAAATTAGTAGGGTCATTATAGCTCAAGAGGTTAGTAAAAGTAGCTTTATCATGAAGAGAACCCAAATGCCACTCCATTCTCATCCCAAACACATTTATGCACACTCGAATATGTAGAGGACGGTAATAGCAGAAGAAGCATACAAGCAAAAGGTCAGAATAATCATGATAGCAAGAATAGTGTTGTAATTCCCAGCTTAACCATTCAGATTCTAGAAAAACACAAAATTAAGTATCCAAGACTCGTTAAGTAATTGGAAAAACCAATCACTCCAAAGAGACCAATCAAGATACAACCAGAATCCATAAAGCCAACAAGCTTTAATAAAGGGTCATGACTAAAAAAAATCTTTCAAAATGAGTATACCCAGGGAGAAGAAGAGCAACAATTAAGGTTCAAATGAGAAGACCAATAGATCCAATCATAGCTCAAATCGAGACCTTCAATTTTGATTGTAATCATGAAATCCTAAATATAAAGAGCATGATGGGTTTCACTAGAATAAAATCCATTACATTAATAACATCTTAACATTGCAACCCAATGCATGCCAAAAAAAACATAACAACAATTAAAACCTTTCTCACAATGGATAAAAAAACAAATCATAAGGATAACTAAAAAGAGAAAACTATTCCTATCAAAATAGAAATCCATCCAACAATAGCCAAAGGTAAACATAAGATAATGTAACAAACGAAATGTATGGCTACACAACAAATCAGACAAAAATTTTTGCCAAGAGATGATCAGAAAAAACCAATTTGTACCAAACACGAGCCCAAAAATAGAAACTAGTAGACAAAACCAAAAAAACACCACCTAATGAATAATTAAGGCTATTTAAAATGAATATAAGGGAGGCTAATACGATCTAGTCTAACTAATCCTTTAAACTCTATAGGTAAAGAAAGCTCATATATTTTAGTGAAAGCAAGTAAATTACAACCCATTTTAGTAAGAGCATTATCAATAAAATTTCCTTCCCACAAAACAGGAGAAATATAATAATTAATGAAGGAGAGGCAAATATTAGTGATGCCTAAGGAAATACAAAGTTGAATACCATAAATAAGACTCTCAATTATAGCTTTTATTGGATTATTAGCACTAGAAGGCCCCGCAAACTAAATAATTACAAAACATTAGAATCCTTAATAGTACCACCATAACCAGCATTTAAAATGTTCCATGACCCATCAATGTTATAGTTTAAACATCCAACCAAAGGCTTCCTCAAATAAATAATTTTATATTTTAAATTGACTAAATGAGAATGAAAATTTAAACAAAACTCATAAACAACATGGAGACAATCTTTAAAGGAATCAACCTTAACTAAATTAGTAATAAACAACTGATAAATTTTATTCTTAACTTTAGAAATAACCTTTAAATCATTCATTTTAATCTCCTCATTCTTATATTCATTTACTACTCCTTAAAAACTAATAAATAATGACTGTGAGAATATTCCTAATATGACCATTAGTAGGGATAAACCACTCCTTAAGAAGATTGGTAATAGAGTTGTACCTAGTATTGGAAAGATCCTTAAACTTGTTGTCAAGGTGTAACCAAACAGTAATGGAAATCAAACCTTGAATGAACACATGATTGATATTCTCAATATGATAACAACATTGACATTTGGAGACAATTTAAAAACCTTTACATAATAAAATAAAATCCAAAGGCACATAATTATGCAAAATCCTTCATAATAGAAAAGAGTAGGAGGGAGGAATGCTAGCATACTAGAAAACTAAGTAATGATAATCTTTAGGATAAATTTTCCTAATAGAGTTCCAAATCTGCTAAATAACAAACTTACCATCATTAGAAAGATTAAAAAAATGCAATCCTCATATCATAATGAATGGAAATATTGAGAATTAACTTGATAATAAAATTAGGCAAAAATTTAGTAAGTAAATCAATATTCCTGCTGCCATTAATAATAAAATCCTTGATTTTGCAAGCAGATGTGGCATGAGTGTGTAAATGATTTTCCAACCATTTATCTTTCCAAAACATATTGCTAGCTCCCATACCCCATTGAATAAACTCTTTAGCTTCCCACTTAATATTATATAATATTTTATAGTTAAATAGGGTTATGTGTTGAATAGGGTTAGTGTTAGATCCAAGTTAAATAAGTAACCTTGTGAGCTCCTTAAGGGAAGGACACCCAAACATTCTCATCTATATATCTTCAATTTTAGATGCTTTGTCCCAATGAATGGCAAATCAAATCTTGGAAAGTTTGATCCGAAATCTTATGAAGGTGTCTTCTTAGGATATTCATCTATAGGTAAAGCCAATAGGATATTTAATAAAAGGACTATAGTTGCAGAAGAGCGTACCCATATTGTATTTGATGACTCAGATAAATCCTTTGAGCCTAGGCTAGAAGAAGAGGTCACTTACGTGGTAGAATCCTTTAACCTATGAGATAGAGTAGAACCTCAGGAGCCATTACCTAGATATTGGAGATACTCATCTAATCACCGTAGAGAAATCATCCTAGGTGATCTATATTGAGATAGTTGCTACTTAATTATGTATGTTTGATATTATTGTAACTTGTATGCTTTTGATGATTCAAAATATTATTGATTTAATTATTATGTCTCCTAATAAATTTTGGAAGAATTGTTTTTGCTCTTGTGTGTACTAAAATTTTATGGAAATCATACTCCAGATTATTGAGGACTTCAAATCAAGAATAGTTTAGAGTTTACTATAATCGAAGTCTGTATTTTTCATTTTATTGAGTTTGAGAGTGTGTGATTGTAATTGAGTAACTAAGCACACACACATCAAGAGAGTGTTTTAAAATTCATATTTTTAAACTTATCATACTATATTATATCACTTCATATGGGAAGATCTAGTTAGTTATTTTCCCTAATGATTTGAATGAATAGACTAGAGAATTTTTTTCTAAGTATGGATCATACGGACGATATTTAATTTCATCACAGGATGAACTTCTCTTATACAGATGATATTTTGTGATCATCCTGGGATGAACGTCTTTGTTCAATACTTGGATGAAGATCGTACGAATAATATTTTATGATCATCCCAGGATAAACATCACTATTCTATCCTCAAATGAAAATCATATGGATGATATTTTATGATCATCCCAAAATGAACATCTATATTCTGTCCTCAAATGATGATCGTACAGACGATATTTTATGATTGTCCTAGGATGAACATCTCTGTTCTATCCTTGGATGAAGATCATACGGATGATATTTATGATCACCCCAGGATGAACATCTCTATTATATCCTCAGATAAAGATCATACATATGATATTTTATGATCATCCCAAGATGAACGTCTCTATTATGTCCTTGGACAAAGATCATACGGATGATATTTTATGATTGTCCCAAGATGAAAATCTCTTTTTTATCCTCAGATGAAGATTGTACGAATAATATTTATGATCATCCCAAGATGAACATCTCTATTCTATCCTCACTCATTTTATCTTGATGTTTTGTACATATGAAATTTAATTTTTTAATTGTTTGTCTTGGACGAACTTAGTTCGTACTAGATGATGATCGAGTGAAATGATTTTGTACTGATTCATAATGGGTTTATATGCAATAGTTTTTAAACTGTTCATACATATAAATATAATATCATATTGTACGATCGTGTATATTAAAAATTGAAAACTTCAGTTTTCTTGATGTTTTTTTGTGTCTTTTACATAAAAGGTCCACTAAAACTAACTTATAAAAATCTTGTCTATGTGAATTTTTAAGGGAAAATAAAGGAGAGAGTGTGAGAGAGTATTTGAGAGTGATTTCTTACGAGTGGAGTGTGAAGGGTTTACAAGGTTACTCAAAGATAAGGATCTCCTTGTAATTGTGGTTATCACTCTTCCTCTTGTCTTTCTAGATTGCTTGTGAGAAGATCTCCGATAAGATTCATTTCTCTGCCGACACTTGGAAAATATGAGAGGATGAAGGTTCTTTGCCTACACTTGGAGGGTGTGAAAGAATAATGGTTCTTTGCCGACATTTGGAGAGTATGAACAGTCGAATGTACTCTGCCTACACTTGGAGGGTGAAAGGATGAAGGTTCTCTACCTACACTTGGATGGCGTGAAAGAATGATGGTTCTATGGCACACTGGGGATCGGTGGAAGAGAGTTTTATAAAGGCTTATTTGCCTAAAGTGGGAGGCTTCAGGGAATGGATGTAGGTCATGTTTGATAGAACCATTATAAATCTTTGTGTCATTTTATTTTTTTGCTGCTTATTTTCTTACCATTAGTTTTATTTTTTCATGGTTAAAAAAATTTTTAAAACCTTAATTAACTTGCTACTAATCATTAATTGGTTTTAAACTTTTAAATCAAAGAGTAATTTTTAAAATTACCAATTCACCCCCTCTTGGTTTGCCTTGGGATATGAGTTTAGGTTTAACAACTTAATCAGGATTCAATAAGAATCAACAAGTGATATCAGAGCTTTGTTTCAAAACTATAAGTTTAGAATACTTTTTAATAAACGAGCATGGCTACTTTTGGAAACTGGAACACACCTGAAGGGTATTCAATCACTAGACCTCCTTTGTTTGATAACATCCCTTTTAATTTTTTAAAACACGCATGTCTACATTTTTATAATCTTTAGATTATCATATGTGGATCTTAGTACAGGAAGGGTATACAAAACTAAATAGATTAGTTGATGGAATTAGAGTTGAAACACCCTTTGCAGATTAGACTGTAGAATAATGTAACTTAGCACAACTAAATGAAAAATATTTAAACAGTTTCTTTTGTGCACAAGTTAGAAGACTACATGCAGGTTTCCACTTGCAAAAGTGGAAAGGACATATAGGATAGACTCTGTATCACTTATGAAGGGACTAATAAGCAAAGCAATCAAGACTTAACATCTTGTTACATGACTATAAATTATTTTACATGAAACCCAATGAATCTATTTTTGAAATGTACATAAGATTCACAAAGATAGTCAATTCTTTGCATGCATTAGGTAGAGAACTAATGAATCCTGAAATGGTTAATAAGATTCTTCATTATTTACCTATTACATATGATGCTAAAATAACTGCAACTATAGAGTTTAAAGATTTAAATGTTTACTCTAATGATAATCTTCTTGACGAGCTAGGAGTGAGTCAAATAAAGATTGATGCAGGAGAACTACAAAAGGAGAAGACTATTGCACTGAATGTGGAGGAGTCAAAGAGTGATCTATCGTAACCTAAGACTAAGAATAACATATCTTTAATGACTAGACAATTCATGAGCTTTGTTAAAAGGAAGCAGAAGAGACACCAATAGTGGAATAGAAGTAAGTTCAATATGAATGTTAAGGTTTCTAATGATGTGATTTACTACGACTGCAAGAAGCCTGGACATATAAAGTTAGATTGCCTAAACCTAATAGCCACTCCTAGCAAGGAGAAGGTAGAGGAGAAATTAAATATGAAAAAGGATAAGAAGAGATTTCAAAGAGCTTTTTGGGCAGACTCGATTTCTGAATCATTATAAATTAAAAAGGAGGAGGAAGTCACCAACTTATGCTTAATGGCTGATAATCTTAATCAATCAGATCAAGAAGAGGTATGTGACTTAACCTATGGTGAATTATTAGAAGTTTATAAAAGAATACATGATGCATATAGGAAGCTAAAGAAAATGCATTCTAGTCTTAATCATGAAAAGCAAGAATTGCAAAAAGAATTTAAAATCCTTAGAAAAGTTTATATATTGATTGATAACAATCATTTGAGCTTACTTGATGATTTTAATAACTTGAATAAGGAGAATGAGATTTTAAAATCATCCTATGTAACATTGGAAAATGAATATAAAAATTTTAAGGATGAATCTGAAAGTAGAAAGTACTATTTGAATTTTGATAAGAAGATACTGAAAGATTTAAATATATTTTTGAAATTAAAAGTGTAACTCTCGAGGAAAATCGAAAACCCCTAATATTTGAGGATTTTTTACTAATCCTATTTTGTATCCAAAATTTTTAAAACTCAAGAAGGGATAGAAAAATTATAGAAAATTAAGAAAATCATTTCCTGGAGTTAAATGTTATACTTGTGGCATAATTGGACACATATTACACACTTATACTTTGGATAGAAAAACTCATTTAGTGTGGAGACCAATGATGCATAAACCTAGACATATCATACATGCATTTGTCTTTAGTTTGCCAAAAGGTGAATCCAAACTAGTTTCGATTCCCAGGTCTAACATTTGATAATTTTATAGGCACGCTCTTATATAAGGCCTTATGAGAGCATTTGGTACTTGTACAGTGGTTGCTTGAAGCATATGACTGGAGATACTAAGAAATTTATATCGCTAGAAGCCAGAAGTGGAGGAAGGGTTACATTTGGAGATAATACCACTAGGAAGGTGGTTAGATCAGGTATGATTTGAAACTTGCAAAACTTTTTCATAAAAAATGTACTACTTGTATAAGGCTTAAAGCATAATCCTTTGAGTATTAGCCAGCTATATGATAAAGGACATAATATTAATTTTTTTTCTATTAGTTGTATATTAAGCCTAAATGGTAATAATGTTTTGTATGGGTTAAGGCTAAATAATGTTTATATACTAGATTTAAATTATATATAAACTCCTAATGCTTTCTATTTAAAAACTATTTCAGATGAGTCATGGTTATGACATATGAGATGTTGTCACTTTAGCATGAAAAACCTTAAAAAAATTACCCTAAAGGATTTAGTTAGAGGTATACCAAAACTAGACTTTACTAAGGATCACTATTGTGAAGCATGTCAGCTAGGAAAATAGGTGAAGTCATCTTTTTAATCCAATAAGGATCTTAGAACTAGTAAATATTTGGAGATTTTACATATGAATCATTTTAGACCAGTTGGAACTGTAAGTCTAGGAGGGAGGGTATACTGATTTATAATTATAGATGACTTTTCTAGATTCACTTGGGTTAAATTATTAATTCATAAGAGTGAATCATTTGAGGAGTTTAGAGATATTTTGACTTGGATTCTAAGAAAACTAAGATGTGAGATTTTAACTATTCAAAGTAATCACGGTGGTGAATTTGAAAATAAAAAATTTGAGAAATTTTCTAATGAGAAAGGAATTGATCACAATTTTTCTGCACCTAGAACCCCTCAACAGAATGGGGTTATCAAAAGAAAGACCATAATATTTATAGAAGCTACTCGAGCCATGTTGGAAGAATATTCACTTTCTAAATATTTTTGGGCTGAAGCGGTTAGCACTGCATGTGATGTTATGAATAGAGTGAACATTAGGTCAAAATTGAAGAAAATAGCCTATGAGCTTCTTAAAGGGAGAACACCTAATTGGTCATATTTGCATATTTTTAGATGTAAACTGTTCATTCATAATAATGGGAAATCTGACTTAGGAAAATTTGATCTAAAATCAAATAAAGGAATTTCTCTTGGATACTCTAGTGTTGGAAAATTATATAGAGTATTTAATAAAAGAACCTTGAAAATTGAGGAGACCACACATGTTATGTTTGATGAATTTAGAATTTTGGAATAGTCAAATTTGGAAGAGGATGAGATAGAAAATTACTCCCAAAAGATTGAGAAAATTATTTTGGATGAAAAGTAGGAAATAGTAACCCGATGCCTAGAGATTTGAGATTTTCTAAAAACCACCTAAAGGAATTGATTATAGGTAAACTTAGTGAGGGTGTTAGAACTAGGCGTGGACTAAGCAAAGAAGTTAATCATTCTGCCTTTATTTTGATGAATGAACCCATAAATATAAATCAAGCACTTTTGGATGAATTTTGGATTTTGGAAATACAAGAAGAAATAAATCAATTTGTAAGAAATAATGTTTGGGAATTAATTGCAAGGCCAAATGATCAAAGTGTGGTTGGAACTAAGTGGATGTTCAAAAATAAAATTAATGACTCAGGAGTAGTTATTAAAAATAAGGCTAAATTGGTGGCTAAGTGGTATAATTAGATTGAAGAAATTGATTTTGATGAGAATTTTTCCCCTACAGCAAGACTGGAAGCAATTAGGGTTTTGTTAGCCTTTGCTTATTTTAATGGATTCAAATTATTTGAAATGGATGTAAAAAGTACCTTTTGGATGGGATAATTTAAGAGGATGTTTATGTTGAGCAACCTCCAAGTTTTGAAAATTCAAAATACCAAAAAGGTATTATATGGATTGAAATAGGCACCTAGGGCTTAGTATGAAAGGTTGAGCACTTTCTTACTTAACAGATCTTTTGAAAAAAGAAGTGCGGACTCCACTCTCTTTTTGAAGAAATTGGGAGACGATATACTCATTGTATAAATTTATGTTGATGATATTATCTTTGGATCTATAAATAAAAATCTTTTTGATGATTTTTCTAAAATATTGAGTAGTGAATTTGAGATGAGTCTAATGGGAGATTTAAGTTACTTTCTAGGCTTTAGCATTAAGCAAATTGAGGAAGGAATATTTCTTAGTCATTCAAAGTATATTAAGGCCATCCTCAAAAAGTATGAAATAGATAATGCTAAATCTGTTAGTACACCTATGAGTTCCTCAATTTAGTTGGATAAGGATTCAAAGGGAAAATATGTTAATCAAAAGAAATTTAGAGGGAATTATTGGATCTTTACTTTACTTGACTATTAGCATACTTGATATTATGTTTAATGTTTGTTTGTGTGCTAGATTTCAATCAGATTCAAAAGAATCACATTTGATAGTAGTGAAAAGAATTTTTAGATATCTCTTGGGAACTCAAAACTTAAGAATTTGATATCCTAAGTTTAGCTTCTCATATGAAATAATTGGATATTTAGATTCAAAATTTGCAGGTTGTGAGATTGATAGAAAGAGTACATATATAACATGTCAATTTATAAGAAATTCTTAAGTTTCTTGGTCCAATAGAAAACAAAATTCCATATCCTTATCTACTGCTGAAGCTGAATACATTACCTTAGAAAGTTGTGTGGCACAAGTTCTTTGGTTGAAACAATAATTAATTTATTTAGGATTTATAATAGGCATAATTCCAATTTATTTTGATAACACTAGTGCCATTTGCATTTCAAAAAATCCTATTAAAAATTCTAGAACCAAACATATACACATAAGGCATCATTTCTTAAGGGATCATGTATCCAAAGGAAAAATTGAACTGAATCATGTTTCAACCGAAGATCAACTTACAGACATTTTTACAAAACCACTAACCTTTGATACTTTCAGTACATTAAGAACAAGGCTTGGTGTGATTGATCTGAATGCTTAATTAAAATTTTCTACAAACTTGATATATGTATTTGTATGTTTTCTATTTTATAATTTTATGTGCATATTTGTGTTTATGATTTTTTTGTATTTTTGTGTAATTTTAAAATATTTTCACATCAAATTTTCAATTACTGATCGATCGTGCAAATTTTTCTAAGTGTTCTATTTGTACTGTAGAAAATTATTTTTGTACTGTACAAATTCTGTAGCATGTCGATCATTGGGTTGGACTGATTACATATAGTTTTATTTTTTTAATACTTATCATACTGTATGATCTCTAGATCATCCTGGATGATGTGTATTCATTCATATGTACGCATGTAGATGGTTATATGGGCATAATTAATTATTATAACTGATCGTATGTACGAACCACATGTCATTCAATATAGGGACGAATCAAACCATCTTAAATAACCGATCATCTCGAACAAACACCTATTTATTTGTATGATTGTAAGTTCAAAAAGTCTATATGAAAGGATGCCTCGTAAATTGTGTGATTAAGAAAAGTCATTTTGTTTTGAACACATAAGTTCAAACTTACAATATTTTTCTTCATACGTATGATCTATCAATCGTACTGTATGAATCTATTTTTATATATACAAAAGATCATTTTTCTTTTAACTAGAAGGGCTTTAGAACTAAATCTCATTCACTTCAATAGCCTTTTAAATCCTTCTCATCTCCTAATCCTTTAATGGCAAGTTCTAGCAAGAGGGGTAGACTCATCAAGGGTTCATCTTTTAGGAGTGAAGATGATAACTTTCGATCCAAGAGTAATGAGGATTCATTTCTTAGGTTCATTTCTACCAAGATTATACCCTTTAGAATCCTTCTCCAAGAAAATATTAACTTTCAAGTGATGCCTCTTTTTGCTGCCACCCAATTCGCTTTTATCCTGATTCTGAATTACTCCTATAATAAGGAGACTTTTCACTACTTTCTAGCCAACATGTCCATTAGTACTGAACAAAATAGGATTAGGTCTCTTATTCTAAAAAAGCAAGTTGAAATAACTAAAGAATATTTGGGAATAATTTTGTAATTAAGGACTCAAGGAGTTAGAGCCCACACTTTGACCTCTACTTCTGATTTTGACTAGACTAAAATAAATATAGTTCTTAGAGGAATTGAACAAGTGTGTCTTTTGCCTAGGGTGTCCACTTTGAACCAAAATGTTAGGATCATTCAGTATGTTCTTAGAACCTCTATAATTCCTAAAGGTGGTGATCGCATCAATATTACTCTTCTTTTTATTGTGACTTACCTTATCATGACTGGTCAAACTATAGATGAACCCCAACTCAATATTAACTACATTCATGGGCTTTCTGAAATTGGCCATGTCTCTCATAAGAGAAAGAAGAATACTGATTTAGGACACCTAGTGACCTACATTCTTGAGAAGAAGTATAATCTAATTCCTCATAATCCTCATCTAGAATTGCCCATCTACTTCACTGATGCTTCATTCTGAGCCCTTTTTGGAAGAGATGATGGAAGTGAGGATTCTAAGGGAGAAAGGAGAGCACCTGCTCCTGCATCTACACCTGCACCTCTGCCTGCTCATGGACCAGCCCTTAAGGAGATGGTCTAGCACTTTGATAGACTTGAGGGTCATTTTGAGCAGTGCTTTAATTAAATTCAAACTCACCAACACCATTAGGATGCTCAATAGCAGCAGGATATGGGTTGGATTGAAAGTCAGTTCGAATTGGTGAACACAAATGTGGCTATAATCAGTAGCTATTTTTCCTTATTCAACTAGCCACCCCCTCCAGACTTGGGCCCCTTAGAGTTATAGATGTACTTCTTATGTGATTGTGTTTGCCAGTGTATAATGATGTGATGTGATGATCTTTTACTCATATTTGTTTAGTATTTTTTATGTAGTTATTTTGTGTCAGTATTTTGATGTTATGTTTTGATTTTATTGATATCATCTAAGCATTCATTGTCTCTTTGATAACTTGTTATCAATAAAAATTGTCTTTCTTGGTTAAAGTTGATTTTGTTCTATATTATAAATGTTTATTTGCCTATATGATAATCATGACTTAATTAATCTAAAAAGTTTTATAATATGAATAACAATACAAAAATTAATTTCATTAGGAAATCTAATTTTTAAAAAATATAAGTTAATTTTTAACTCGATCAAATTAAGGCTATCAATCATAAGTTCTTTTTTAGGCATATAAAATTTTAATATTATTATTACAATTTTGATGTCTAATTATTAGTTATTTATCTTTTCAATATAATTTTTTTTGTACTTAGAGAAGTTTAAAATTTTAAATTATTGATTTTTGAAAGATCAATTAAAAAAAGGGGAAATATACAAGTGCAAAAAAATCAAAAGAATGCGGAATGGTTCGTAAATTGAAAATATGCATAAAATTAGCTCAAATACAAAAAGATGCATAAAGTGTGTCACAAATATTGAAAAGATGCGCAATGTTGCCAAACAAGTATATTAATAATGTTTATTCCTCTATCTTTTAATCTTCAATTTTATATCATTCTAATGTTCAATTATATTTTGTATTGGAAATTGACTTAAATTAATCTTTATTTTGTCACCTTTGTAATAATTTTCCTTATCCAATTATTTAGAATGCTTCATGACCTTGATATATTTATCTTATCTATATTATATCTTAATTTAAAAGTTATGAATATTTATTTTTCTCTAATGAACATTAATCTTGTTATTGCAATTATAAATCAATCTCTTTCTGGATCAATTATCAAAGGTTTCTCAAATGACTTCTTACATTTCTTTTATTTTTCTTCTTCTTTTTTTGCTGTTGTAAAAAAATAGAGAGAAATATTATTTGCATTTAATTAATTTTTTTTTTTGTATCTAATTATTTCTTGTCTTTTTGATTGTTTCTTATCTTGTTGTTTGCTTTGTTCGTAGTGCTTTGTTTTTTATTTTAGTTTCTTGCTTTGTGTACGCTTTATGTGTTTTTAAAACATAAAAAAAAAAAAAAAAAAAAGATTTATTCTTAATAAAAATTCCCTTATATTCACATGTTTATTCATTTAGGGGGGGAGTTAAGGAGAAATTTAGGATTATCAATTTTATTCAAACAATAATTATTTTGCCATCATAAAAAAGGAGGAGAATGTTGAGATAGTTGCTACTTAGTGTTTGAAAAATGTTAGTTTTGACAAGTATTAATTTTCTTTGGGAGAGATTAAATTTCTTAAAATTTTGTAATTGAACACATTATTATGAATTATATATCACATCGGGAGGTGAACATATCATTCCCTAATGGGTTTGATTTATAAAATTTAAATTAATCTTGATTATCATAGTCAAAATCAGGAAAGAATTATATATGACCTCGGAGGGTCAACATTAAATTCGATCGAGTATTTGACTACATTAATCTAGATAATGGAATTATTAATTTCATAATCAAAACCATGATAATGATCGATATATCTCACCAAAGAAAGAAGATATCAATCACTATGAATCATTTGAAAAGGATGATACTAATCATCAGATTTGATTTTTTTTAAAGCGAATTAATTGAGGTTTTAAAAAATTGATTTTGAAAATCTAGTCTGGGTTTTTAAATCTCCTATGAGCGTAAGCCCTCATAGTTAATTACATCATATGGGAAAATAGAGTTTTCCTACGAATACTCTTGATTAAAATAGCGATAAAAAATTTAGAAGATTTCAAAGTTTGATGTCAAAGTAGGTAAAGGTTAGAATTTTCAATTAGGATTGGTTCAAGGTTGAGCACTTATTTCTAGAGTCAAAGGAAGAAGTGAAGGAGGAACTTATGATTCTGAAATAATTCAAAAGTACCCTAGTCTATCCTAAGAGTTGGGCTTGAATTTGATTGAAAGAGATATTTGGTTTGAATGATCAATTTTATTAGAAGTTTAGGATTCAATTCCCGGAGGTTGAGGACTTATAGCCTGAGCCTGCCTCAGAACCTAAGTCCAAAGGGGGTACTGAAAAATTAGTGACCCGAACCTAGCTAATGCAGTGCAAATCTGGACTTACCCCGGCCTGGATTGGGGAGCCAGCTAAACCACCTAGGCGCTTTAAAATCATGAGTCCAGTCTTTTAATGTTAAGTGGTATGGACATTGTTTTAGAAAAGTTTTTAAGAATAAGGCTAACATCTAGAGCAGATCCTAATTGGCCCATTAACATATGTTGGGTATTTTATGCCTAAATAAATGCAATTAAAATTTAAAATCTATTTAATTTGTTATTAAAGCAATGCATGCTAATTGACTCAATGAAATGCTTAAATTTAAAATGAACCAGATTTAAAAAGGCATAAAAATAGATTTTTCTTTAAAAAAATGCACATATTCCCCTTGATAGATATGCATCCTCATAGGCTAGGTGGTCTACTAAAACCCGTAGACGGGGAGTTGCCTAGCAAAAGGAAAGAAGATGCAATAATTATGCATGTGAACTCCCGTAGGTCCCGGGATTACTTCTTAAAATGTTAGAGTTTCTATTTTGACTTAAATTTTTTAATTTCATTTAAGTAGAAAATTTTAATAAGTCCTTAAGAGCCTACAATCGAATTCCAGGTCAAATCAAAATTGGCATGTAGGTAAAAAGACTAGAAAAGCAAGTAGTTTTACTACGTAATTAATTAAATAAATTAATTAAATGAATTACTCAAATTGAATGTCCATATGGCAAGTGCCACTTATTATTACATCCCAGAATTTATAGAAAAGTAAAGTGGCTGGACACCACTTACAATAATCGAATTCTACTCCTAAGACTCAAGTGCCTTTGAGAATGGGATTCATTTCATTATCCTCTCCTTTATTCTCTCATGAGCTTCTTGATTCATCGGTTTCAGATATCCAAATGAAAAGAAACTCCTCCTTGAAAGGGGTGTTATCTTTTCTCTTTTGATATTTGAAAGGTATCCTAACTTGATCTTCCAAATGGAAGAAGACTCTCCCCTTTAGGGATGCTTCTCCTCTTTGGAATCCAAGTTGGATATAAATATCCCATTCTTAAGTCACTATTAAAATTACAACTCAAATATAATTAAATTATATTTAATAAAAGAAGAAAATTCTAGACTTGATCATATAGGGTTATCCTAATAATAAGCAGTTATATATATAATCCCAAAGAGTTATAATCAATCTCAAGCAATTAATGTTTGAAATTTAAAGTGCTCAATTACTCATAGCACAGTGTGCAGAGAAGTAAGTAAACAAACACATCAATTTTAAGATAGCAAATAATATGCAGTGAAAACTCGAAAATGTGGCACACAGAAGCAAAAAAGTAAACATCGTCCTAGCCTAAGACTAGAGTTGGTTGTCCTAGAAAACCATCTGGTGGGTGCAAAGGTTATGTTGTTTGGATATGTCCTAGGTAGGGCAATTAGTTAAAGTTATTTAAGGATTTGATTGGTTGAAAGACTTAAGAGAAGATATTTAATTAAAGTTTAAATATTAATGATTTGAAATTGATTTTAAGATTTATTTTAATTATTTTGGATACCACATTTTTTACTCACCGAGATTGTGAAGTTTATTTCACCTTCCTTAGGGCTAATTTAATAGCCTTGTAGGCTTGAGTTTTCTAGTGGTACCCGATATAATTAAGTGTTTTGATTTTATTAAGGTTTGAAAGTTAATAAATTTTAATTAAAGTTGGTTGATTACTGATTTTAAGGTTAATTAAAGAATTCTAGAGTTTTAAAGTGATTTTCGAGTTTTAGGAATTTTTTGAATTATTTTAATCATTTAATTAAGTGGTAAAAAATTGAGTTTTTAATTATGATTAAATTTTGAAAAGTTAGTATCTTATTAAATATTAGACCTTAAGATGAGTTATTAGAAACTAAGTTTGCTAGATTTGGATTTTTTTATATTTAGTTATGTTGGTTTGAAGTGTTGACTTAATTTTGACTTAAGATTTGACTAAAAGTTTACTTTTTTTCTTTGACAGATTTTGGAAGGTTTAATTTTTTTAATAAATATTAGACTTAATTATAAGTTGAATGCTTTTGATTTTGTTCAATTTGGAATTTTCTGGAATTAGTTATGATTTTTCAAAGTTTGTGTATTTATTGAATTATTTAATTAGTTCAATTAAAGGCCTTTTATCGATTTTGTTCCAAATGAACTCCCAACTCCTTGAAATCAACTCCAAAGGTCAAGAATGACCTAAGATTCCCAAGTGTTTGGCAATTTTTTGAAATTTTTAATAATTATAATTAATTAAATTAATTATATATTAATTTTTAATTAAAATTAAATTAAGATTCAACTTGCTATCAACTCAAAGGGATTTTATTTTTCTTTGATTAAGGTTTAAATTCTGGTAAGTTAGAGGTATTAGTTGTATTTTTTGGGTTTAAATTTGATTTATTATAATTTTTGGAAATTTAATGCTTAATTAAGGGTTTAAAATTAAGAAAATTAAATAAGGGGCTTAATGACTTTAAAAATTAGTGAAAGTTTTGCTATGGGCTAAGAGTGTCACTATATTTACATGGTTCAAATTTCAACTCAATAGGAGGTGTATCCTAATTATTGAAAATTTTCTAAGTTCTCTAAACATGTCCTTAATTATTGTCCTTAATGATGTCACTAAGTTTAATGGGTTTAAATCAATGTTTTAACTAACCCTTGGACAAGCATGAAATAAGCACACACAATAACACAATCATGTCCTTAAAGTTAGGATAGCCTAGGCTAAGTGGTGTGTGCTTCCTAAGCATGCAATGGTTAATATAAAACTTGTAATTAAAGACTAGAATATTCACTAAGCATCCCCATTAACTCTATTCATTCAAACTCAATCAAGGCTTAAAAATTTAAAGGGGTCTCTCAAAGTTAAGGATTTAAATTCATATAGCTTTAAAATAGATTTTCAAATAGATATATGTATATACAAATATATAAAGATATATATATATATATATATATATATATATATATATATATATATATATTAAATAAGATAATTAAAAGTACTATCAAAATTATTTTAAAATACCAATGAGAGATCCTCTGGTTCTCAAAGTTATTTGAAATTTAATTTTTAATTTTTAAAATAATTAATATAATATTTAATTAAATGATAATTAAATATTAAGATATTCAAATAATTCAAGTTAATCAAAATAAATTAAGCTTAAAATTTTGACAATAGTTTTAAATTAAAATTTTAATTTTCTAAAAAGTTTGATAATTATTTATATTTTTTTGATTTAAAATGATTTTTTTTTGAATTTTTAAAATTTTAGGTTAATTACGGCATTTAAACTAATTTAATTAATTAGCATGTATAAATAATTCTCAAATTAAATTGAATTAGTTCCTAAATGTTTCTAAAATTATTTGAAATAATTATACTTAACATTTGAAATTTATTTAAATTTTATTTAATGAAATTTTATTTAGATATTTAGATATATAATTAATTAATTAAAATCATATAAAGTACATTAGATATATTAAAATAAACTTAATTTTTTTTTACATATTTAAACTATAATTTCTGAAATGTTAAATTATTTAAATAAATTTGGATTTTAATTTTCAAAAAAAATTTAATTTATTTTAAATTAAATATTAATTAAAAAAAATTAACATTTAAATGTTTTAAATAATTTAAAATATGTTAAATATTTTTAATCTATTTTAATTTTAAATTAAAGAGGTTTAAAATCTAAAAAATTTGATATAAAATATTAATTTTTTGGATTTAAAATTATTTTTTTATAATTTATTAAAGTTTTTGGTTATTAATTGGTTTTAAAATTAATTAAAACACTTTAATTAATAGGTGGTGGCGGATTGGACACGTGGCATCGACTAATTTGTCTAGCGCAGATGGCAGTGGTGCGGGCAATTATTGGGATTGATTACATGAGGGCCCCACGCGCTTTTTATGCGGTAGAAAATGATTAGGCCACATAGACGGCTATGGTCAGCTGATGCGGCTCACTTAACTAGCGCACATCGTGATGAACCATTAGATTTGGTGCGATTTGATATAGCAGCTAGGATCAGACCACGCATCTGATCTCAATCCAACGGGATCGAACGGTTGAGCTTGATCCCACGATTTCAAATGGACGTTGAGGATCTCGCTAGACCGTGATCTGTGCAGACAACAGATATATGCGGTCATACGGACAATAGGATGTCGAGATTGGAGATGTATATCTTGAAATCAACGGCTCCAAAAATGTATGCCTGTAGTGAACTACCGAGACGCCCTAGAACTCATTTTTTGGCTTGTTCTCTCAATAAGATTCATTATTTTACTTAAAATTTTAAACATGAATTAAGCACTTGAACAAAATTAATGGGGACAAATTTAAAATATTAAATAAGTGCTTAATAAAATGTTAATTATCCCTAGGTGTCCTAAGCTAGGGTTTAAGATTTTACCCAAATTAATGGTTGATTTGGACCGTTTATAGAATTATTGCATTTTTAGACTATCCACGCTCCATTTTTTAGAAGAATCCTTGAGCTAATGATGCCTGGATCAGCCGCAAATTAGCTTGGACGGATGTTGGCTCAAGGTCACCAAAATCTTGTTATCGGCGAGCTTTGACCGGCAGGATTTTGGTCGAAAAGGTTTAGAGATGTTTGGGAAGCTTAAAAGAGTTGAGTTCTTGATGGGGGCTAGAATGAAGAGAGGGTGCTAGTGTCTAAAATGAGACTCATTCTGAGTCTTTTGCACTATTCAATCCAGTCTAGATTGAATGGAGGGCTAGGATCAATTCACATCTCTGTTCTTTCCTCAGGCGAAGATCATACGGACGATATTTATGATCGTCCCAGGATGAACATATATATTCTATCCTCAGATTAAGCTCATATGGACAATATTTTATAATTGCCCCAGAATGAATGTCTTTGTTCTATCCTCGAACAAATATCATACAAACTATATTTTATGATCATCCCAGGACAAATGTCTCTGTTCTATCCTCAGACAAAGATCGTATAGAGAATATTTGTGATCGTCCCAGGATGAACATCTCTGTTCTATCCTCAGATAAAGATCGTACAAATGATATTTTAAGATTGTCCAAGGATGAATGTCTCTATTCTATCCTCGGATGAAGATCGTATGGATAACAATTTATGATCATCCCAGGACAAACGTCTCTATTCTATCCTCCGATGAAGATCGTATGGATGATACTTATAGTCATCCTAGGATGAACATTTCTGTTCTGTCCTTGCTCATTTCATCCTGATGTTTCATATACATAAAATTTAATTTTGTACCTGTTTATCCTGGACAAACTTAGTTCATGCCGGACGATAATCGCGTATGAAATGATTTCATACGGATTCATAATGGGTTCGTACTATACTGTATTTGAACTATTTGTAAAATAAATCAGACATGCAAATATATAATAATACTATATAATCGTGTATGCTTAAAATTAAAAACTTCAGTTTTCTGGATAGTTTTTCATGTCTTTTGTGTAAAAGGTCCACTAAAACTGACTTTTAAAAATATTGTCTACGTGAATTTTTAAGGGAAATTGAAGGAGAGAGTGTGAGAGAGTGTTTGAGAGTTAGTTCTTGCAAGTGGAGTGTGAAGGGTTCACAAGATTACTCAAAGGTAAAGATCTTCTTATAATTATGGTTATCACTATTCCTCTTATCTTTCTAGATTGCTCGTGAGAAGATCTTCGGATAAGATCCGATTGTCTGCCGACACTTAGAAAGTGTGAAAGGTCAAAGGTTCTCTACCTACACTTGGAGGGTGTGAAAGAGCGATAATTCTCTACTAACACTTAGAGAGTGTTAATAGCCAAAGGTACTATGCCTGCACTTGGAGGGTGTGAAAGGGCGAAGTTTCTCTGCCTACACTTGGTGGGTGTGGAAGGATGACGGTTCTCTGCTGCACCGGGGATTGGTGGAAGAGGGTTTTGTAAAGGTTTCTCCGCCTTGTTATGGGGGCTAAAGGAGACTCACTTTTGTAATAGTGCAATACCTGAAGTGGGAGGCTTCAGGGAGTGGATGTAGGTTGTATTTGATCAAACCACTATAAATCTTTGTGTCAATTTATTTTTTTGCTACTTATTTGCTTGCTGCAAGTTTTATTTTTTCGTGGTTGAAATTTTTTTTAAAACCTTAATTAACTTCCTACTAATTGTTAACTATTTTTAGACGTTTAAATCCAAGAGTAATTTTTAAAATTTCCAATTCACCCCCCTCTTGGTTAGTCTTGGGACATTAGTTTAGGTTTAACAACTTAATTAAGATTCAAAAAAAATAAAAAATCCATATGTTTGTGTTAGCACTAAGCATGGACTTAAAAGTGTGGTAATCTAGGATCCTGGCATTAGAGTTTGAGATAACAAATAATATTATTGAAATTTTATTTCTTCTAGCATAAATATTAGACTATTTTTTTATGTGTACTAACATTTTAGTTATATCATACACCACCCAAGATTGATCGAGGCTCATGTTTGGGTTGAATATGATGTCATTCAAAATAGTCTGCATTTTTCATTTTCCTTAATTTTGTATTTCTTGAGTCTGGCCATATAAGGGTGTATGCTAAATTGGTGATCATGCACACACATAGGGGAGTGACAAGAGAGACCTGAGAGTTTTTGAACTAATCATATCGTATAATTATGATCATAATGTATGATCTGTTATATAAAAAAAGAAGATTAATGGCTAATTATGTAGTTAATACAAATGAACTAATAGTACCGTACAATATAGATCATACTGTATAATTTATTTCCACCATGAAACCTTAATCTCTAAATAATTTAATTTAAGTATTTTAAAATTTAAATTTTGAACTAATTGTGTCGTGTGATATTTGAAATATTTCTTAAATTATTCCCCATGATTTGTTAATTAAATAAAGTTTTAATAAATATAACTAATTATACTATACGATGAAGTTCATGCCATATGAAGGACACAAATAAAATTTGGTCATCCCAGATACTATACCAGATGAAAACCTTGATTTTTGAAATAATTGCATAGTATGATGCCTATCATATTATACAAACCATTATATTTGAAACTGAACATATTATATAATGTGAATCATATCAGACAATCAATAAAGATGATTTCCAATTATCCCAATAATTGTTCTGTATGAACAGAGTAAAATTGATCTAATCATGCCATACAAACTTACGATTATACAGTATGACAAGCATGCAAAATTTAAATAGTTCATCTAAAATGACTATTCCATAATATTATATGAACCCCAATTTTGAATTAATCATACAACACAAACCCTAATCGTACTGTATAAATAACGATGGCCTAATTGAAAAAATATTCTTTTTTTAAGCCTTATACTTAAGAAACCCAATTAAGTCTTTTTAAAAAACCTTTTGTCTTTTTAAGGAATTCTAAGGGAGAAATTTTGAGAGAGATTTGAGCTTAGAGAGGGAGAAGGTGAAGTTCGGCATGAGGGTGAAGGAGCATGAGAGGTGTTCATATAGTTGCTCTAGGCAATCTTATACCTTAATTCTTCTAACAGCCTTGGTGAGTTCTTTGAGTTGCTCTTTGGATAGAAGCTTCAAAGTCAGGTCTTGGGTCTCTGCCTTCACCAGGCAGGTGAAAAGGATTGACAATTCTCTTCCATCTTGAAGAGAGTAAAAGTAATTTTTTGGTACTTCACCTTCATGAAGAGGGCGAAAAGTAATTAATGGCTCACTTCCATCAATAGGAGGGTGACATAGCTTTTGATTCTTTTCCATACTAGGTTTGGTGTGAGTGATTTATATGGTCTTCTCTGCCTTATTGTGGGGGAAAAAGGAGAGTCACTATAGTGTTAGTTCAATTCTCAGAGAGGAGGACTATGGCGAGTAAACAATGGTCATGGTTGACCAAACTATAATGAAATTTATGGTGTACCTTTTGTGATTTTTCTTTTCTTCATTTTTAGTTTCTTCACTTTAAATTTACTACATAAATTTAATATTTCATTATATGATGAGTTAGTTTAATTTGTGTTAGAAAAAATTTCATTTTTTTCTTGATTGATATGCGGCTAAGAAAAGATATCAAGTTTTAAATTGCTTATACCTATGCTAGTTCCTCATCTAGAATTTGTTGTCTTAAAGTTGTTATATTAAATAAAAGAAAAAAGATAGTTTTCATTATATAAGTTTTAAAGTACTAATTCACCCCCTCTCTTGACGTGCCTAAGGATAGTTCTAGGAGGTCTTATATCATCTCTGAACTTTCAAGTGGTATTAGAGTGGGTTTTGGAATTCATGATATTGAAATCCTCAAGTAAAGATCTAATGGCATATTTTGGTAATAAAAAACTTTTGAGGGTTATTCTATAACTTGTCTACCACTATTTGAAATATTCCTTTTATTTTTTGGGAAATTCATATGACTACATTTTTATAATCAATTGATTTTAGAATTTATCATTTGGTTAAAATTAGTTATTCAATTCTATCCTAAATAGTTAATGGAGTCAAAATTGATGTTCTATTTACTAAAGGGAGTCACTAGGAGAGAGATCTTGCTCAATTAAATTACAAAATATTTGGATTATTTTTTATGAGCCTTAAAGTCTAAAGATTATATGAGAGTGTCTACATATACTATGAGAAAGGAAATATGGGATAGACTGTGCATCACATATGAGGAAACTAGTAAAGTTAAAAAGTCTAGGTTGAACATTCTACTATATGACTATGAAATATTTTGCATAAAACCTAGCGAGACAATTTCTGAAGTATACACTAGATTCACTTAGATTGTGACATCCCCACATGCATTAGGTAGAAAAAGTTTTAATTCTAAAAAGGTTAATACGATTTTATGTTACCTACTAAGTTCTTATAATGCTAAGGTCACTACAATTTTTGAATCCAAAGATTTAAATGTGTATTTAATTAATAACTTTCTTGGCTTATTGATTGCCTATGAAAAAGGCATGAGTCAAAGATTACTTGATGCTAGCGACAAGAAAAATAAAAAGACTATGGCCTTGAAATCCAATGACTTGGGATAGTGATATCTCTGTAGCTAGGACAATGATGACAATTCATTGATGACCCGTGAGGTTAAAAATTTCCTGAAATGAAAGTAGAAGTGTTATCAACAATAATTTAGCAAAGGTAAGAATAGTAAAAATTATAAGGCATCATTTGACATAATTTGCTTCGAATGTAGGAAACCAGGAAACTTGCAAACTTACTCTCCCAACCCAAAAACTAATCCGATCAAGGAGAAGGGTGAAGTGAAGTTAAAGTTTCAGTTGCGGAAGCAACTAACACATAAAGTTTTTTTGGCTAACTCCACCTCAAAATTATCTGAACGGGAAGCAGAGGAGGAGTTAAGAAATCTGTGTCTCATGGCTAATGATAATCTTGATCTTTTTGGCTATTGATAATCTTGATCTGCTAGATCAAGAAGAGGTATGTACGCTATCTTATGATGAATTGTTTATTATATTAAAAAAATTCATGATGCCTATAAAAAAGCTCAAAAAGATTTATGTTAGTTTAAATACATACTTTTTTACTTTAAAAGAGTATAGTTGACAAATAACTAATCATTCTACATTAGATATTAATCACGTCTTTACTTAATGAGTTTGATGCATTAAACAAGAAGCATATTGATCTAACTAATAGATTTGAGACCTTGTAATTAAAGAATCTCAAGATAAAAAATTCATAAGAATAATTAGAAACACGTGCAATTGAATTTGATAGTAATGAGCATGCATTAAAAATGGAAGTTGCAAGTCATGAAAGCGCAAAACAATTTCTAATGCAAAATATCATGCACTTCAACAAAATAAAATGCCACCTACACTAACACAATGGTATAACCCCATATCAAAACATGTATTGTTTACCCCTAGGAAGAGGAACAATCCCTAGTATAAACTTGTAAATTCATTCCCCGAGGTTGGGTGCCATTCTCGTGGAATGCTAGGCCACATAGCCCACACTTGCATAAAACACTATAAGATGCACCTAGTGTGGAGACCAAATTCACATGCACTATAGCATAACATATATGAAAGTCATTCATTAAGGAATATGGTGGATCCCAAACTCACTTGGGTTCCAAAATCTAATGTTTTATTATTTTTGTTGGTGTGCTATCATAAAAGTCCTAGTGAGAGAACGTGGTACATAAATAGCAGAAGCTCAAGACCCTTGACTAGAGATTTGAAGTAGTTCATCATATTGGAGGCCAGGTTAAGAGGCAAGTCACATTGATAGATAACACCATCAAGAAAGTGAGGGATCAAGTATAATTAGAAACTCAAAAAATTTCATCATAGAGAACTTCTTACTTGTAGATAGTTTAAAGCATAATTTACTTAGTATTAGTCAGTTATGTGATAAAGGGTTTGACAATAAATTTATATCCATAAATTATATGATTAGTTTCAATGAAAAATTGGTTTTCGAAGGAAAAAGAGTTAACAATATTTATATGCTTAATTTATATTACATGGATTACTCTAATTATCTAGGGTTAAAAACCACCATTGATAAATCCTTGTTATGGTATAAAAGACTATCTAGAAGACTATCTCATGCAAAGATAGAAAGAACCTTTAGAACATTACTTAGAAAGACTTAGTTTGAGGTATACCCTAGTTAGATTTCACTAAGGAGCACATATTTTGTACCTATCAACCAAGAAAGAAAATTAAGTCTTCATTTCACTTAGGTAAGGATATCATCACCTTTAGGCCACAAGAAATTCTTTATATGGATCTATTTGGATACTTTAGTATAGCCAGCCTTGGAGGAAATCATATAGATTTGAAATTATTGATGATTACTCTAGATTCACCTTGGTTAGATTCGTAGCACAAAACAAAGGATCATTTGAAGAATTTAGAACCTTCTCCACCTTTTGTTTTGAGAAAATGCAACTATTTGCATATAATTTTATTAATAAGAACTAAACCAGATAACTATCCAATGCCATTAGATTCCTCCTTAAGGAGGAACCTTATGAAGCACTAAGTCTTCCAAAATAAAAGAGCTAAAAGTTGCATAATTAGCTCATAGATCAGCTAATTTATTGCATTTCCTATCTATACAATTGAAAATGACATTTTGAAAGTCTATGAAAGGAGATTCCAAATCATTTTTACCTTTGTAAAAGACTGTTTGTAAGAGATTAATGATGTTGACATTATCACGTCCTAAGATTCCCTTGTAGTTAAGCATTCAATCTTTGACAACACCTTTGATAGCTAGAATGGTATGTAGCTCAAGTCTT
The DNA here is from genome assembly GCA_022539455.1 of Dendrobium nobile. Classification (NCBI taxonomy): domain Eukaryota; kingdom Viridiplantae; phylum Streptophyta; class Magnoliopsida; order Asparagales; family Orchidaceae; genus Dendrobium; species Dendrobium nobile. The sequence continues at coordinate 36,998,615 of CM039735.1, forward strand.
GATATATCCCAATGGACACAAGAGTGACCAAAAGCCAACAGGAATCTACCTTTGTAGTCCCGGAATATGCCACTGATTCCTCTTTTATATGAATTAAGTAATGATGCATTAATATTTACCTTTATCCAAGTAAGTGGAGGGGGATGCCAATGGTTATCCAACAATAAATGATGCTGATTAGCACCCCATTTACTCAATTTATAACAAGAATAGTTTACTAAAATTGAAGCATAGTTGAGAGCTTCGGTAGCAATGAAAGTAGGAGAATCATCATTACCTTCGTGGACTAACTTGTTTGTTCCCTTTCATGAAAAGTAAATTACATTGTAAAATAAGTTGATCATCCAATAATTTTGTAGAGAGATCCAATCCAAACAATCTTCCATTGAATTGAATATGGGAAAATCAAAAACCCACTTTTTCAGCTTTTGAAAAATACATTCCAGCTTTTTGCATTTAGTCACAACATGCTCGACGTATTCTTGCATATTACAATTCCTTGGAGAACCATTATGCATTTGCAATCGTATATAACAAAGGAAATCGGAAGTTGGGGTTGCATTATTGAATAATCTCCACCAAAAACCTTCAACCTGAGGGAGTAGCTTTGCTTTTTTTATCCATTTCCAATAAATAACCTGGTTTGATAATAGAATTGTAGCTTCAACTGCCAGCTTAGAAATTGATTTCCCCGAGTATTTAGATAATAAGTCCATAATATCATTGTGAAGGCTTGAATAGATGGGAATTTGACAAATCAATTCCACTAGTTCATTTCCAAAAAAATTTCTAAGCTTTGCAATGTTCTAGGTTTCTCCTGTGATGAATCTGTCCACCGTGATTCCATCAATGTGAAGGGGGTTAACAAATGTAGACCATTTGTTTATGCTTTTATCTAGTATCCAGATGTCACTATTTTCATTAATAAGATTTCCATTTGCAACTTCCTATATGACTATAGGCTTTAGAAAAGTTCCCCCATCTTTAATTATTTTCCATGCAATCGATCCATATTTTTTGTGAAATCTGTTTCCATATAGCTGGCTGAATTTTAGAAATAGGACTCTATGTAACAGAGAGTCTTCTACTTGATTATATCTCCAAGCAAGTTTAGCTTTGAGTGGACCAACTTTTTCATTGCAAGAATGAAGTCCTCTACATCCTTGCTCAACTGGTAGACGCAAGGTCTTCCAATTCACATAGTGAATACTGAAACCTCCATTAGGTTTGTTCCAAATAACATTTCTGTAGATTTTATCTAGATCTCCAAGAATACTTTTTGGAACCATAGAATGAGTATAATGGAAGATCAAATAGGACAGCAATACGGACTTTACCAAGTTGATCCTTCCAAATAATGAGATTAATTTGGATCCCCAAATGTTAGGCATTTCAAGTGCTTTTTTATTGATGCATTAAAAATCCTCACCAATAAGTCTTCTTAAAGCTATTTTGGATCTACGGTAATGAAATTCATTGAGTCCTTTCAAACCCATAATACGGGAGAATACTTTTTTCTTTCTCCTTCTTACTTTTTTTCAAAACAAGATGCATGATTTTTTGTCATTTATTTTTTTTCTATTCCAAGAACAAAATTTTTCCAAGATGCTTTTAATCTTCTTTATCAAGGATACCTTAGCTTCTGAGAACAGAATGATGTCATCCGCAAATAGTAAGTGGGATATTTTTGGGCTGTCTTTACTAAGCCGAACACCAAATTCTTCACCACCTTGATTGAATGCATTGGATAGAAGTTGGGCACATAAAATTAACATAAATGGAGATAGGGGACACCCTTGCCGAAATCTGCATTTGCCTCAATCCATTTAGAGTAGTTTCCATTAACCACCACTAAGAATTTTGGTTATATTACACATTCCAAAATCAGATTGGAAATGGTATGAGGAAAACTAAAATATTCTAAGGCCTTTTCCAAAGTAGGCCAACCCATTGAATCAAATGCCTGCTCCAAATCAAATTTGAATGAAACTAGTCCTTCGAAAACTTTTGAGAACCTGAATTTATGAAAAATTTCATGTGCTACCAAGAGATGCTTTGACATGGATCTTCCTTTCAGAAATGCCGCTTGTTCAACAGAGATAATTTTAGGCATTATAGAAGATAGTATATTGACAGTCATCTTAGCGGCCACCTTATAAACCACATTACAAAGGCTTATTGGTCTAAAATTAGGAGTTTTAGGATTTTGTACCTTGGGGATCAGCACAACAATTGTTTCTTTCAACTTCGAATTCATGATTCTATAGCAAAGAAATTAATTCAGTGCATTCCATAAATCTACCTTAACAATGTCCCAATACCCCATAAAGAAAGAGTATGTTATTCCATCTATCCCAGGAGCAGTAAAGTTCCTAGATTGCCTGAAAACCATTTCCATTTCCTCAATGTTGAATCCTTTATTTTAGCTGTGGGACTCTTCCTCATTAAGCTGATTTCTTTGTTCGGGTTGGCCATCCAATTTGTAAATCTTGTCTTTCCATTTATTCTTGAAGAAACTAACTAAAGAGTCTTCAATTTGATGTTGATCTTCAACTAACAGTCCATACTTATCAGTGATTAAGCCAATGAAGTTAGAGTTCCTTCTAGCACTTGCATAGAAATGAAAGAATTTTGTGTTGTTATCCCCTTTAGAAGCCCATTTTACTTTTGCTCACTGTCTCCACCATGTATTGATCTGAGCTAAAATCGAATTGAATTCCGTTACCTTCACTTTAAGAAGCTAGGTGTCTTCATCGAATAAGGATCCTTCATTGCATTCATTTTCCTGAAGTCCCAATATTTCTCTTAAAGCAACTTCTTTATCTAAAACCAAATTTTTGTGTTTCTCCTTGTTCCAATGAAACAAAGCCTTCCATGTTCTTTTCATTTTCAAATTTAGAGTTTGGCCGTAGTTTCCTGAAGCTTTCTTTATCCAAATCTTCTTCACCAAAGCTGAAGATGCTGGACTGGAGATCCATATGTCTTCAAATCTGATTACCTTTTTGAATTCAGATTTGCATTAAAAAAGGTTTAAAAGGAAAGGACAATGGTCTGAAGAGATCCTTGCCAAATGTTTAACCATAATTCGGTGAGGAGTGCATAATGCTGATGAGTTAAGGTAAAACCTATCCAGCCTTTCGAGTATCCTGTCTACTCCAATTTTGTTGTTTCTCCAAGTGAACTTGGGTCCAACACACCCCAGTTCATGTAGATCGTTGCTAGCTAGAAATAGATCCATTTCTCTAGCTCCCAATGATTAGGAGAATCTCTTTCCACCCGTTTTGTCTTCTTTATTGAGGAGACAATTGAAATCTCCACCAAGCACCATAGATCTCTCCTTGGAAGAATGAATTTATAATCTTTCCCAAAGGGTTCTTCTTTTGTAAGTATCCTTACTTGCATATATTGATCCAATTCTCCAAATGCCTTTGTTGAAAACTTTATGGTCCTGTTGACCTCATTTTTGTATGAGGTCACTAAGGCCCTTCCAAACTCTAGATTAATTCTAGATCCTAGGATCCACTCTAGACCCTAAGATCCTTTCCTAAAGCCAGACCTTAGGGCCTACTCTAGAGCCTAGGATTCCCTTAAATCCTAGATCTTAGAACTCCTCTAGATCCTAGGATCACTCCAACTTCAAACCAATCCACATCCTTGATCAACCTTAACCTCAAATCAATTTCTACTTTTGATTGATTCAAATCTCAAACTCCATTCAATTTAAATCCAAATTAATCCAAGCTTCAACCACACCCAAACTTTGATCCAATTTACTTGACAATTCAAACTTCAACTTTGACTTTGAGCCTACCCTTGATCTAGCTTTGACCCTTTCCATTCATTAACAATCACCACATGATTGTTAATGATTTGGATACTTCAATATTAATCATTCAAACTTAAAATCCATTCCAAATCCAGAAATCCAAACCCAAATCCCAAATCTTAAGGCCCTGTCCTAAAGGCCTTTTTCATTGAATTTTCAAATACTTTGAAACCTAGTCAAATGACCTCTGATTCAAAGTCTACCACTTGCAAAGTGATAAGACATGTCTTTAGAGGTTACCCCTCAAATTTGAGCCCATTCTAAGGTCTCTAGCCCCAGAATCTAAATCAAAATCCATAGGCTGTAAAACCTTCAAATATTTACAGCCTATGCCACTGGACCTTTGGCCTTGAAGATTTTGACCTTAGAACTTTCACCAAAGCTTCTAATCAATTCCAGACCATTAATCTTGATATGTTGAGCAGTAAACTGAAACTTTCTGGACTCATTTTAGCCTCTAGTGGTCATGAGCCCAAAGTGACCAAAATACCCCTGTGGGGCTCAAACATGCTTTTTAAACCAAATGAACTCCAAATTGAATGCAATCACTTGCAGCAAGTTTCAAATATCATTTTAAACCTGTTGAATCCAATCCCAGCTCCTAGGTCAATCTGGTTGACCAAGTCAACAGGGTTGACCCAAGAAGACCCTTAAGGGTTCAAATAGGGGTTTTGACCCAATTGACCTCTCTAGACTTGGAGACCACCTCCAATGGCTTCCAAACATCATCCTGAATTTATCCAGCCCAAACTCACCCATTGGGTCAACTTGGTTGACCTAGTCAACATGGTTTGACCCAATGAACCCTTAAGAGCTCAAATGAACCATTTTGACTAATTTAACTATATCAACATCTTCAAACCCTTGAAATCATTCCATTCAATACCTTGAATATTCCTAAACCTATTTGGAGTCAAACCACATTGAGTTTGACTTAGTCAACTCAATGAAACCCATTTGGAATGGCTTAAACCCTTAAGCTCCATTCCAAGCCTTAATCCCCCTTTAGCTTAATTGACTAGTGCATGAGGACTACCTAAGTGCCACCTCACTAACCATTGACTGTGTGGACTGGTCAAACCAGTCAACCTAAGGCTTAGAGAACCATGCCTATAGGTCAAACCAACCTATCAAGCCTTACTTAGCTCAAGCCACACCCATCCAGCCACTTGGAAAGACTCCATGACCTGCTTGGATGCCACCTCAGCCCCATTGACCAGTTGACTGGTCAACCTGGTCAAACCCAAGCTTAAACCTCTTCTAGAAGGCTTTATCACATGCTAAGCCCCTTTCCCTTGATTTAAGCTGCTTTAGGCCGACCCCTTAATGTCCAAAAGCTCACTTGGAGCTCTCCTAACCAGGCTCAGGGTCTGGTTTAGCCTTAAATGGCAATGTCTCCTCCACTCATCCCAAGTCCACCCAATGGGAATGAGGCATGACCAGCCCTTTCCGTAGCCTTCCAGCTTTCCCAGGGACAGGTGGCATCATCTGGAGAGTCCAGGAGTAGATCCCAGCCATCCAATCCAGCCCAGGCCGTTTGAATAGGGGAAAAGGTGACTTTTGAGGGGATTGATCAAAGCAGCCTCTCTCACTCACCCTAGCCTCCCAGATCGAACTCTTAGTTCGTTTTGAATCTCCAGGGCCTCCTCTACCTTCCCACTACAAAACCCAGGTGGTTGCACGTCACCGGCGGCGAGTTCTCCGGCGAAACCACCACCTAGACCGTCTCAAGCCCATAGCAGCCGATCCAGACGCGTTCGAGCTTGGATTTTCGCTGGGAATCTTCACTTGGACAATCTACAAGCTCAACCATCCAGAAATTTCGAAGATCTAACGGTATAACTCCCTAAAACCCTAGATCTAGGTCACATTAGTTAGGTCTAAATAGCTTTACGCTTTTAGGGTTTTAGCTAAAACAAACTATTCCCCATGATTTCTGTTCACGTCCTTAATCTATGTTTAAAATTTTAAGTGAAATGATTGATCCGATCGAGAGAACGAAGCGAAATATGTTTTCTAGGGCGTCACTCACGGTCTCCGGCGAGTGTACGTTTTCTGGACCGTTGATCGTTCGATCAACGGTCCAGATCGAGCCTTTCCACGGTTTGATCCGACCGCGCATTCGATCTCTCGTTCGATCAGTCGTCCGGCGAGATCTAGGTCGTCTATTCGGAATAGCGGGATCGAATCTCCGCCGTCTGATCCTCTCCTGGTGAGATCAGACCGCGGGATCTGATCTCAGCCGTTGGATCGAACCCGCGGTTAATCCAACGGCTGTTACGCGCCGCTGACGTGGTTAAGTGAAAACCGCGTGAAACGGCCAGCGGCCGACGCGTGTCCCCGCCGCCGCGCGGTTTCGATCCCGCCAATCCTAGCGCGCCGCGTGTCTGACCGCCGCCATTTAATTAAAAAATAATGAGTTTTAATTAGTTTTAATTGCTGAAACTTAAATAAATCATAGTAAATCAAATATATAACCAAAAATTAAGTATAATATATCAAACTTTTCAGAATTTCATCTAGTTTATTTTAAAAATAAAATCAGTTTATTTTGACTATTATTTTACTGGTAATTTAAGAAATACAGAAACATGTATTTCATTTTTAATTAATTATATATAAATTATTTTTATCTGAAATTTGGCATGCATGTTGTTGAATGCATGGCTGGTCTCCAGAAAAATTTTCAGTATTATTTGAATAGGTTTTGAAGGTATTTTGAATTATTGGAGTATTTTCATCCTTTCTTTATATTTAATTAAATATTAAGTATTTAAAAAAATACAAGAAATATATTTTATTATTTCCAAACTTCTATGGAGATCAGTGGATCCTTCAACCCATTAACATGTATTTTGATAATATATTTAATCATTTTATAATATATATATTTCTATTTATATATATAAATTCATTTATATATTTATGTATTTTAATATATATTTTGAAATTTTATATATATACATGTAAATCCTTAAGTGTTTAAGAGTCATTTGAGATCTTAAATGTTGATTAAGCATGTTTGAATAGAAATGAAGGGGATGATTAGTGAATAATCATTCCTTGATTATTCACTAATTTTGTCTTAATTATGTTAATTAGTTAATTGCATGTTTAAGGTGCACACACCACTTAGTCTAAGGCTCTCCTAGATTTAGGTGTTGAATGTGTTTATGTGATTCATGCATGCCTTATGTATTGAGTATGAGGGTTAGTTCAAACATTGATTCAAGTCCATCAAAACTAGTGACATATTTAAGGACAATAATTAAGGACTCATGTATAGAAAACTTAGAAAAATTTCAATAATTAGGATTCACCTCCTCTTTAGTTGAAACTTTGAACATTTGAACTTAGTGACATCCTCAGCCCCTAGAGAAATTTTCACTAATTTTTGAGGTCATTAGGTCCCCTAATTAGTTTTCTAAGTCTTAAACCCTTAATTAAGCCTTTAAAACTTCTAAAAATTGTAATAAATCCAATTTAAATCCAAAAATTACATGTAAACCCTCAAACTGACCAGAATTTAGTCCTTAATCTGTGATAATTAAAAGCCCTTTGATTTGACAGCAATTTAAACCCTAATTTAATTTTAAGTGAAAACCAATATGTAATTAAGATAATTAATTAATAATAATATAAAAATCCAAAAATCTCCCAAACACTTGGGGATCCCTCCTTAGGTTATTTCTGACCTTTGGAGGTGTTTTCAAGAAGTTGGGAACTTGTTTGAAGTAAAATCACAAAAGAGGCCTTCTAATTAAGAAATTCCCAAAACCCATTAAAATGCCCAAACTTCAATAATCCATAACTAATTCTAGAAAAATCCAAATTACCCAAACTCACTTGCATTCAACTCATATTGATGTCTAGTGTTTATTAAAAATGTTAAACTCCAGAAATCTGTAATATTTCAAAAAGTCAACAAATCGGTCAACTTTAAGTCAAAACTAGTTCAAAACTTCAAACCTTTGTAATAAAATGTAGAAAAATCCGATTTTAACGTACCTACCTTCTAACTGATCGTAGTAAGGTCTAGTATTTTAATAAAATACAAACATTCCAGAATTTGAACTTAATCAAAAAGTCATTTTCAACCCCTTAATTAAATGATTAAAATATTCAAAAATTCATGAAATTCAAAATTATTCCAAAACACCAGAAAATGTTAACTTAATGTTTAAAACACTTAACAAATCCTTTAAAACACAACAACCACCCTAAAGTTGAAGTTTATTGGCTGGACTACTCCGGGCTGCGGGGCTAAGTGTCCTAAGGAGGCTGGTTCCTCGAGCCTGGTGGCACAACGCCACGAATGGATTCTAAAGGGTGTCAAACCTTAAAATGGATTAACTTTTTAATTATTTAACATTTTTAAAAGTCTCTAATTCAATTACATTAATTTGGTTTATCGGCTGGACTACTCCGGGCTGCGGGGCTAAGTGTCCTAAGGAGGCTGGTTCCTCGAGCCTGGTGGCACAACGCCATGAATCAATTAATGGCAAACTTAAATTAATCAACTTTAAAAATCAGTAATTAATTCATTTTAATATTAATCCACTCTTTTAATTCCAACCAATTTAAATAACTTAATCAACCCCGATTGCTACTGGGTAACCCAGGCCTACGAGGCTATTAGCTTAGCCCCAAGGAAGGTGAAATAAACTTCACGGCCTCGGTGTGAAACAAAGGTAGTAATCAATTAACTTTTAAAACATGTTTAATTAAAATTCTTAATTCATTAATACTTAAATTTTAATTTTAAATTCCCTTTTAAGCCTTAACAAATCCAGACCTTTAGACAACTTCAATTAATAACCCACTTTAGGATCTACCCCTGCCACACTACCTTTTACATACACTTTAGATGATGTGCTAGGACAACCAACTCTAGATCTAGGTTAGGCCGGTGTTTACTTTACTGCTGTGTGCCGGATTTTTCGTAGTTTTCATTGCATGTTGTGGATGAAATTGCTTTACTATGTCTGCTTACTTTTTTTGTACTCTGTGGATGGATTGATGTGTTTGGCGACTAGATTACCCTTAGGTTAGGTACGATCTGGATGTTGACATAGTTTTCTGCAGGTGGCCACGCTCATGCAGGGCAATAAAAAAGGGGGCAAATCAAAAAAATGCATAAATATTATAAACTCTTTGCACAGGTGCTTCAGCTGCTAAAGCCCCCAAATCATAAAAAGAGCGTGGCCAGTGTGTTTACTTTTTTGCTCATATACAACTGCTTGGGAATAACTGCTTTATATATATTAATTGCTTAGGATAACCCTGCAGGTGAGTCTAGATCTTTTATTTTGATATAAATGTAATTTGTGCAAATGTCAAGTGTTGTGAAAGTTTATTTTGAATTGGGATACATAGATCCAAAGCTTGGATTCAAAAGAGGAAAGGATACCCCTTTAGGGAACACTCCTTTTCCATTTGGAAATCCAAATTTGGATCATACCTCTTCCTTACCCAAAGAGGAAAGAGTGGCCTTCCCCCTTTGAGGGAAGTGCCCTCTTATCCATTTGGGTAATCTACTACAAAGATTCCAAGAAGATTGAAGAAAAGGAGTCCAAAGAAGAATGAAATTGAAGATTTGAAGATTTGAAGATTGAGAGTATCCCACTCAAAATAACTTGCGTCGTTACTAGGTTTAGAATCCGGGTTGTTGTCAGTGGTGCCCGGCCACTTTACTTTCTGTAATATTCTGGTTTGTAATAAGCAAGGCAACTTTGCCTATGGACATTTATTAATTAATTTATATTTGATGTGATGATTTGATTGCCTCTAGGATTACTTGTTTTTTACTAGTTTTTTGGCGATTGCATGCCGCTCTTTGTTTTCGCTTGGAAACGTGAGGCTCGTGAGGGTGTGAAAGTTTTATACTCAAAATATTAAAGTCTAAAATTTTAGTGAGTCTAAATAACATAGAAAGATAACGAATCTAGGGAATTAGCCGGGGATCGACCCCCGGGGTTGCATGCATATTTTTGCATTACTCTTTCCTTGCTTTAGACCCTTCCCCGCCTGCGGGTAGAGTCCGGATAGTCTGACCTATGAGGACGAGGTGCCGGACCTGGGGAAGTCCAGTCTTCTAAAAAACTATTTTATAAGCCTGTTTTTAAAATTTCAAGCATACTTGATTGGAAGTTGTTAACTAGCATGCATTGCATTAGATACAAACTAAAAGAGTCAAAATTTTAATTGCACCAGTTTAGCATTTTTGCACCCAACATGTGTCAAAGGGGCCAATTAGGAAAATCTCTAGATGTCAGCCCCGACTCTCCAAAACTTTAATTACAACGTCCCTACCATTCTTTCATAAAAAGACCGGATTCATGTATTTTAAATCGATTAGGTGGTTAGCTGGCTCCCCAATCCAGGCCGGGGTAAGTCCAGACCTTGCACTGCATTAGTTAGGATCGGACGACTGTGGTCCAGTGTCCAAAATAGATTTAGGATCCGGGGCAGATCTTTGATTATAAGTCCCCAAATTTCGGGAATATAATCCCAAATTTCTAATAAAATGCTCAACTCTAATTAAAAATTTCTTTCAGTCCTAAAACATAAAGCCCAACACTTAGATTAAGTTGGGACACTTCCGGATAGTTCTGGAATCTCAAAGTGTCCCCTACCTCTCATCCTTTAACTCCGTTAATAACTGTTCAATTTTGATCCATTCCCTTTGAATTCCAAAATTCACTTCTCTTTTTGATATCACTCCTAGAAATTCTAACAAAATTTTGCCATTATTTTAATCGAGAGTTTTCGTAGGAGACCTCGTTTTCCTACGATGTAATTAACTACGAGGGCTTGCGCTCGTAGGAGATTTAGAACCACACACGCACCTGATTTTAAAAATTGATTTTTCAAAACTCAATTGGATTTCTTTGGGAAAATTTAAAATATTAGTGATCATTATTATCATATTCAAAGAATTATCATCGAATGATATTTTCTCCCTTCGGGGAGATACATCTTTCTTTGATAAGGCTTTGGATGTGAACCTAACGATCACACTTCTTGAATATTGTAGCTGGATATTCAGTTGAACCTCATTTTGACCCTTCGTGGCCATAAGAAGTTCTCTTTAGCATCCGGTCATAATATTCAAGATGAATTTCATAATTCTAAATCTGAACGCCGTTATGAAATTTTATGTTCGTCCTTCGGGGTGATATAATTTTTCTAACGGGATGATTCGATTTTAGAATTAGAATTAAATCTCAATTTTAAAGCTCCCAAAGAAAACCAATATTTTCAAAACCTGTTTTTCAAAATTCCACCAACAAAAAAATGGCACGCCGGTGGGACAAATCTCTCTCTCCATCTTTAATAATGGCAAAAATTTGTTTCATCGGTAGTTTTAACTATCATTTCTTCTGTTGGTCCCTTACTCATTTCTTCCTTGGGTTAGTGTGGCCAACATCTAAAATAATAACAAAATATTAAAAGAGAGGTTTTACCTCTAAATTTGATTTCATTTAAATTTCTGTTCTGATTTTGACCTTCTGCCCCAGCATAGCTTGTGAGGCGACAGTGTCAAATCAGATCTCTGGATATTTTTTTTAATTTAATTTAATTTTATGGATTTATGGTCAATAAATTTTTCGGTCGACATATAAATCCTTAAAATTAAAAAGCATTCAAAATTTTTGATTTCATTCCAAACTTGTTAGTTTTAACCCCCTCATTTCCCCTTTAACTTCTAAGTGTGGGGAGGGTTGAACTATTCTTTTTACTTGGGCTTTCTCAGAATTCCATAAGCCTTCGGGCAAGGGGAAACTCTGTCCGTTGTGTTTTCGAACTTGTAAGAAAACCCATTTCAAATTCTCAAAATTTCCTCAAAAATCTTCTTAAACTCCAAGTCGACATATGTTACCCCATACGATTTCCTCGTGGGCCAATATATGTCATACTTTCAAAAAAATAATAATAAAATGCTTTTTACTACTCTTTTCAAAAGATCTAATTTTAATCATCTTCTTTAACTTTCAGAAAATTTCAAATGGCTGGCCAACTGATTTTCTCCTTTGACCGAGAGTTGTATTCGACTGTTAATGACCAAGGGAGCACTGTTATTTTTGGAATGGGATTTAGTACTCTTGAGCTCTCTATGGATGGACACCAGATTGTGAGCCTAGATGCCAGTAAGGAAACTCCCCCAGTAGTTGAGTTAATTGTGGGATCTGCACCCACCTTGCCAGTAGTCAGTGATGATCAGAAACAACCTGAACCAGTTGTTGAGCCTTCCACTGAAATTAAGTCTGTTTTTGAAGAAGGGTCTAGTTCTGGACTTAGATTCACCACGAAGAATCAGAAGAAGAATTACTTGAGGAGACTTAGAAAGAAAATCTCTAAGGCTAAGAGAGTTCTACCCTTTAAGACCTTGGCTCAAGTAGAACCTGAGGCTGTTGAGGAGCTACCTATTCCTGCTTCCTCTCCCCTCCTGAAGGGAAGTCGCTTTTACCCCCTGGCTTCAGCTCAAGGGGAGGAGAGGATAGCTAGGATAGCTCGTTCCCCACCATGCCCGGTCGACTACTCGACCAAGAAGACTCAGAAAGAAAAACATCTCCAAAAAACAAGAACTTTGAGAAATATAATTCATACCTGCGCCGCACAGACTGGGCAGACTAAAGAGGAATATGTGAAACAGTTAAAGGGAGTGATCTCACATCGCTTCCAGAAAGAAGTGCTGAAGGAAGAAGTATCTGAAGCAAAGAATTTAACCCCTCAATTCGTTAGGAAGAATAAGAAGTATGCTAGACAGCCCGCTACTTCGGTACTGGTTGATGGATATCACTGGGTGCCACGCCCTCTGTCCTCTCAAACAGAGGGTATTGTGTTGACTGGGTCCGAGAGAGGCCGCCACTCTACTGGTAGACCCCCGGTACCCCCACATAAACCTGTAAGATTGGCCTCTGTGATTGTCAAACCAAAGGGGGTTGAAGTTCAAAAGTCTGTGGACCTTAAAGGAAAAAGACCTAAATCTCCTGAAAGGAGATATGTACCAAAAAGAACTAAATTGGAGAATCTACCACCACCTCCTAGAACTTCTAAGTTCATTCTGCAGCTCCAACGAGTTCCAGTCGACCCTACTCCGAGTACAGTTGAATTGATGGATGTTCAGGCTAGTACTCCAGTTGTTACAGTTGACAGCCCTACCACAGCCAGTCTGACCCCGGATCCAATAATTACCATTCCTGTTACCCCAGTTGATGATCCCCAAAGTCCGAGTGTCATTCCTAGGCCCCTTAGTCAGGTGTCTGAGGACCTTACCTTACCAGATGTGGGAACTATCACCTTACAAGCTCCTACTTCTCCTGAGGAATATGTCCCCTCCCTGTAGAGGATGCCACTCTTCTGACTACCAGCTCTGGGATAGTCGAAGAGGAGAGAATGGACCAGGATTTAGAAATGGAAGATGAACCGGATACAAAGTCTCAACCAGATCCTAATCCAAAGCTTACAGAAATCATCGCCCTTATGGATTCTGAAGAGTTGTTTGATATGGCTGAGTATAAAGGATACTTACCCCTTGACCCTAAATCAATTGGGGATAGACCGGTCGAGGAGGTAGTCCAAGAAATAAGAAACATCTTGTTGAACAAAGAAGGAACGGCTTCTTTCGACCCTGATATGGATGATCTCCTTGGAGATGAAGATGATTATGTTGGGGGCATTCATGTGGTTGAAACTAGAGGGTCTAATAAAGAAGCTGAGCCCAGCAAACGCCGATTTGTCAAGGATGATGATCCGCATGCTGTTGAGTCAGAGTCAGATGAGTCTGTGAAAGATAGAGATGAAGAACATATAAAAAACTTGGAGACTCAGCTCGCTAGCATGATGTCACAAGTTAGAGAAATGCAAGAGAAGTTGGACAAATCACAGCAAGAGTCTTTTAAGATCCACCAGTCAGCTCGAGAGCTCACAGAAAGGGCCAAAAGGGCAGAACTTAATTCCAGACCTCTTGAGTCACCACCTGTGACTATCCCTTGTCCAGTAGAGACACCTCCAGTTCACCCTGCAGTCTCCTCCATTCCTTCAATCCCACCTCAGAAGGATATCAAGCAATTAATTGAGGACCAGGTAAGGGAGGCCTTAGCCCATGCTCAAGGAACTGTGTCTATTTCAAAGGGTAGACCCTACCCCGAGGAATATGACTTAGTTCCTTACCCAAAGGGCTTTGTGCCACCAACTTTTAAAGTTTTCACTGGAATCGAAAACCCGAGACAGCATCTGGCCCACTTCCGAGCAAGCTGTTGCAACGCAGGAGGGTCAGATGCTCTACTATTTCGCCAATTTGTAAGTAGTCTATCCGGCATTGCTTTTGAATGGTACGCCGATCTGCCCAACGGTTCAGTAAGAACCTTTAGCGACCTAGAAAACCTCTTTCTTAAGAGATTTTCTGGAGCGCAACAACGCACCACCGTGGGCGATCTCGTGGTTGAAAAGCAAAAGCCGGGAGAGTCTCTAGTTGAGTACATCTTGAGGTGGCGAAACCTCTCGATGAAGTGTGAACCCCAGTTGCAAGAACAACATGCTGTGGAGATTCTGTTGAAGAATATCCACGGTCCTGTTGCTTTTCTCCTGAAGGGTTTCACTATTAAAACTTTTGAGAAACTTCTTAATAAGGCTAGCAATTTGCAGGAAGAGGCTCCTAGGATGCCATTCTTACGAGAGCAGTCTGAAGAAAGGAAGGGTCCAAAACTGGTGAAGACATTTGAAAAGAAAGCTGTGGTCTCAGCAGTAGATAAAGGAAAGAGGCCAGTGGTTAGTCAGCCTAGCACTCCACTTCCACCACAGCCGCCTCAGAAGCAGCCCTTTCAGATAGTTCCTCAGCATACTAAAGATCCCTCCTTCATCCCTTTTAGAGAGAGATTGGCAAAGCCTTATCCATTTAAAAGGGAGTCAGTTAAGAAGATCTTCAGAAGTCTGTTAAAGAAACCAGATTTTCAGTTGCCAGAGGCTAGGAGGCCTGAGGACGAGAGTAAGAAAGATGATCCCAAGTATTGCCCGTACCACAGGATGCTTAGTCATCCTCTTGAGGACTGCGTTGTGTTCAAAGATTGGCTTGAGAGGAACTACACCCAAGGTAACATCATAATACCTAAAGAATACTTGGTCGATCCAGAAAAGGCTTCAATTAAGACCATTTCAGGTAATCCTCTTAATTCTTCTTGTTTTGTTGAAGATGGTTGGGACATTGCTCTGTCCCGGGCACTTAAAAAGTCGATTAACAAGTCTTTTCATCTTTCTCAACAGCTGACTACGATAGCCCAGGCCCCGGTGTGGAAGGTTGACCTGGATGCTTCGCAGAAGGATGTTGAACCACTTTCCTCTCCAGTAGTCTTAGGAACTACTGAGAAAAATGTAAAAGAAGAAAAATTTGATTTTGTAGAGAGGAAGTGTGTAGATGAGAGATGTATTAGAATGGCGGATGGTGGTGTTAAAACCCTTTCCCCTCTTTTGTTATCTGACTTTTACTTTGCCCCATCAAAGGCGAAGGGTCAAAAGATGAATAAAAAACATCCTTCTACTTCTGTCTTGATGATTAACCATGAATCTCAAATGCAAATTGATGACTCTCCTGTTTCAAATCAAACTTCTAATGAACCAAATATTGAGGTTAGTCAAACCAACCTCCCCGAATCGACTATTCAAGAAGAGGTCGAATGTGAAGCTTTATCAGAAAGTGATTTCCCTCAAATAAATTTTCAAGGAAATCCTATCTTGATAGAACTTTCAGATTCTGACTCGCTTTCAGAAAATGATGATCCAACACCTATGGTGTGTGTAGACACTGCTCTAGTTTGCCCGCCCGAAAATGTCGAGCAGGTGCAACTCCGTGGCGGTAAAGTCTTACCCCCTAGGTTGCCCCCTCAGGATAAAGGCAAACAACCTTCATTCGAAAATCTAAGTCCGGATTCCCCTCAACAACCAGAATTCCCTCTAATTCCTCCGGGTTTCGAGTCTGTCGTTCCTAAGGTTGATTATAATGTTCTAGCCCACCTTAGGAAGTTGCCAGCAAAATTAAGTATTTATGACGCCCTTCTTCTTTCCAAAGAAATGAGGGAGTCTTTAATTAAAGCACTTCTCGATCCCGAGATTTGCTTAACACAGTTGGCTGCAACTTCAGAAGGTGAGGCTCTCTACTTCAAAGAGGTCCCTGGGGTTACCTTTTCAGATGAAGATTTACTCTTGAGAACTGCTGACCACAATCGTCCCCTCTACATTACTGTAAATGTGGGAAATTTCAAGTTATCAAGAGTCCTTGTTGATCCGGGTGCATCGGTCAACGTGATGAACATAAAGACCCTTGCTTATCTCAGAGTTGATACTAGCAAGCTTTCAACCGACAGGTTGGTGCTTCGTGGGTTCAACGAGAAGGGCGAGAGAGCTTTAGGTTCGATCACTCTACTCCTGGAAATAGGAGGTTTAAAAACTGAAGCTAAATTTCATATAATTGATTCGACTACGTCCTTTAACGCACTTCTAGGTAGACCTTGGATTCACGAATATAGAATGGTTCCGTCTACCCTGCACCAATGCATTAAGTATCAACGAGATGGCATTGAACATGTGATTAAGGGTGATTTGCAACCATTCTCGATTCAAGAAATTGGGATCTACGAAGATGCTGCATATTTTGTACCAAAAGGGTCTTCGTCCCGTCCTAAATTAGAGATCAAATTTGAGGAGAAAATGGTTGAACAAAAATTCAACCAAAAGAAAGAAAAAGATAAGAATATCAATCAAGAAATGATTCAATCGAGTAGTGAAGACGACTCTGATATTGTTGTCCTTAGACCTCCAAACACATTACCTCAAAGAGGTGGGAGGATGGCTTTAAGGGCACGAGGTCGAGGCCGTGCTTCATTAGACAGGAGAGCAGCACCCGTATACATTGATTTGGAATCAGATTCCGATAGTGAGCTAGAAAGTCAAGGTGCTGCCCTCTCTCTCGATTGTCAAAACATAAATACTCCTCCAAAATTTGATCTCACCTTAGACCAGGACAGTGACCCTGAGGTAGATATTTCAAAAGTTAAAAGTGACGAGCCCGAATTAACAATGTATGAAAAGCTCACTAGAAGGATTGAGGCCCTTTCTCTGACCCCACTGTCGGCAGGCAGGGTTGTAGGGTTGGAAGTCAAAGTGGCCCCCAACTTGGATGGTGAAGTTAAGAAAGTCCAGAAATTCTTTCCTGGCTCCTCCTCCGCAAGGGACGAAGGTGATGTAACCCTTGAGGAGGCAGATTTTAATGAATTAATGGAATTACCTTTCGGCTACTTCCCTGTTTGTGTAAAAAATACTTTTTCTAAAGGTTCTGTACCATACCGATGGACTAAGGGTCAAGCTAGATACCACGAGAATATTTGGCGAACAAAAATAAGTAAAAATCCAATGAGTGGTATTGGCTTTGGAACAGTTAGTTCATTCGATGATGATGAGTATTGCCTAATGATAACTTACCATCTCGATTCTCCAAATGTCCCTACAGATCCTCCTTGTCCTTTGGATGAACTCTGTTTGGAGACTTTAGACGATCCCGATGATCTTCAAGTTCGGGATGCACCCCCTGAATTTGAAGAGGAAATTAAGTCGACAGTCGATGAGTTAAGAGAAATTAACCTGGGAAACGATGATGACCCCCGTCCGATTTTCATAAGTACTTTGTTAAGCGAGGGTGAAACCCAAGACTTAATCCAGTTGTTATTCGAGTTCAGGGATTGCTTTGCCTGGACATACGATGAAATGCCAGGTTTGCCTGCTGAGGTAGCAGTCCACAAACTTGGGGTTCGGCATGATGCCATCCCTGTTAAACAAGCTCCTCGACGCATGCGCTTAGAGATTGAGCAACAAGTCGTTTCTGAAGTTAAGAAATTGGCAGAAGCCGGATTCATTCGAGAGGAACAATACCCCTCTTGGGTGGCCAGCGTCGTGCCAGTTCGAAAGAAAAATGGTCAGATTCGAATTTGTGTCGACTATAGGGATCTGAATAAGGCATGCCCTAAGGATGAGTTCCCCCTACCAATACCAGAACTCATGGTGGACATTGCCTCCTCACATGCTATTTTCTCATTCATGGATGGCTCGTCGGGTTATAACCAAATCAAGATGGCCCCTGAAGATGAGAGAAATACGGCGTTCAGAACCCCTATTGGAATCTTTTGTTATAAGGTAATGCCATTCGGCCTAAAGAATGCCGGAGCAACCTACCAACGGGCCATGACCCGTATCTTTGACGACTTAATTCATAATCAAGTTGAATGTTATATTGATGATTTAGTTGTCAAGAGCAAGGTTAAAGAGGCTCACCTGTATGACTTAAGAGTTGTTTTCGAACGGTTGCGTCGCTACGATTTGAAAATGAACCCCTTGAAGTGCGCCTTCGGCGTCGCTTCGGGAAAATTCTTAGGATTCGTAGTAAGGCACCGCGGAATTGAGATAGATCCTGCTAAAATTGAAGCCATCTTAGATATGCCATCCCCTAAGAGCCTTACTCAGTTAAGGTCTCTACAAGGTAGATTGGCATATATAAGGAGGTTTATTTCTAATCTTTCCGGGAGATGTCAACCCTTTTCTGTCCTTGCGAAAAAGGATACTAAATTCGTATGGGGCGAGAAGTGTCAAAATGCTTTTGACGATATCAAACAATACCTTTCTAACCCGCCAGTCTTGGCAGCTCCGATTCCGGGAAAGCCATTAATCCTCTACACCGCAGCTCTAGATGAGTCTTTAGGTGCCCTGTTAGCTCAAGTTAACGACGAAGGAAAAGAGAACGCTCTCTACTACCTTAGTCGAAGACTCCTTCCTACTGAAATTCGATACCCGTCAATTGAGAAGCATTGTCTTGCTTTAGTTTTCGCAGCTCAGAAACTGAGGCATTACATGCTCTCCCACTCAATCAGACTGATTTCAAGAGTTAATCCTTTGCAATATCTTATGACCCGACCTACGTTGTCAGGACGTTTAGCCCGTTGGTCTATGATATTGTTGCAATTTGAGATTACTTTCACTCCTTTACGTGCTGTGAAAGGACAGGCTGTTGCCGATTTTCTGGCGGCACACCCGCTGCCAGCAGATTCTCCTCTGAATGATGACTTACCCGATGAACAAATCATGAGTTTGGGGGAATCTAGCGAGGCCATCTGGGAATTATATTTTGATGGGGCAGCATCCTCTTGTAGGATTGCGACCCAACAATCTGTAATTCCTGGAAAGGCTGGAGTCGGTCTAATTTTTATTACACCAGAAAAAGGAATGATGCATTTTTCCTACCACTTATCGGAGCCTTGCACAAACAACGAAGCTGAATACGAAGCTCTGATAACTGGTTTGGAACTTGCAATTCTAATGGAGATTAAAGAGATTAAGATCTTTGGAGATTCCCAACTAGTTATTAACCAAGTCGCCGGAACTTATAAAGTCTTGAATCCGAATCTCCTAAAATATCACCAGTACACGCTTCACTTGTTGGAACAAATCCCTATTGCCACTTTGTATAGGGTTCCCCGTGGAAGCAATTCTGCGGCGGATGCCTTAGCAAAACTTGCAAAAGAATTTGCATGTCCTGAGGAGGATTCCATCCCTATAGAGATACAGGGTCGTAAGACTCTTTCTCTTATAGATTTGGAATACATTAATAAGACTCCCCTTCAGATCCTTTCTGCCTCTTCGACAACTGACGAAGAAGGCGATTGGAGACGACCCTTAGTCGATTACCTTAAAGAAGGGAAGCTTCCCCAGGATAAATCACTCTCCAACCAGATTAGGAAACGTGCCCTATCATATGCACTAGTTAACGATCGGTTGTACCGTCGGTCTTTCGATCACATGTGGCTGCGCTGTTTGAACAAGCGAGAAGCCCAGAAAATTGTTAATGAAGTTCATTCAGGACTGTGCGGTGCTCATCAATCGGGTCCAAAAATGAAATTAAAGATTAAGAGACTTGGATACTACTGGCCTACAATGATTGACGATTGCATGAATACTGCAAAGCACTGTCATCAATGTCAGGTCCATGGTGTGGTTTTACATCAGCCGCCTAATGTGTTACACCCTACGATAGCCTCGTGGCCCTTCGAGAGTTGGGGCACGGATATCATTGGGCCGATTGACCCTCCCTCCGCGAGAGGTCATCGTTTCATATTAGCAGCAACTGATTACTTTTCAAAGTGGGCGGAAGCGATTCCCCTACGAAACGTAACATCACACCATGTCTTAAAATTCTTTCGTGACCATATTGTATATCGATTCGGCGTACCCCGCAGAATCATATCCGATAACGGGTCCGCATTCAAGTCTACAAAAATCAATAGTTTTGTAAGGCGCCATAATATTGATTGGAGATATTCGACGATCTATTACCCTCGGGCGAATGGATTGGCCGAGGCCTTCAACAAAACCTTGGTGCAAATTGTCAAAAAGACCCTTGATGATAACAAACGACAGTGGGATGAGCGGTTGGTGGAAGCTTTGTGGGCTTATCGTACCACTTATAGAACCCCGACCCAATCCACCCCGTTTGCACTAGTGTATGGATCTGAGGCTGTTCTGCCCTTGGAAATACAAATCCCTTCGCTTAGGATTGCAGTTCAGAATCAAATTACCAATGAACAAAATGCAAAACTACGATTGGAAGAACTCGAAGGCCTTGAAGAGCGACGTCTCCAAGCTCAACAAAGTTTAGAGTTGTATAAATCCCGTATGGTTCAAGCTCACGATAAGTTAGTGCGACCTAGGACCTTCCAAGCGGGAGACTTGGTATTGGTCCTTCGGAGGCCTATCTTGGCCCATCGGAAGTTGGGAGGCAAATTTGAACCTACATGGGAAGGACCCTTCGTTATAGAGACTGTCTACGAAGGAGGCTCGTATCAGTTAGTAGATTGTAAAGGGAACCACCCAATGCTACCTGTTAATGGGCGTTTCCTTAAGAAATACTATGCTTGATGTAGCTCATTTTATCAATTAATAAGACTTCCTCTTCTTGATTTACAACTTAATTCTACCTTTTTTTTAAGTTTTTTTTAACGCTCTTCGTCTTTTCCTTAAGGTTAGGTCTTTCCTTCCCTTAGGATTAGACCTGCTAGTGGTGGGATACGCCCTCTGTGGCACCACCCTGGCATTTCACCCGGGGATTAGTGGTGGAGTACGCCCTTCGTGGCACCATCCTGATTCCCATTCGCTAGTGATGGAGTACGCCCTTTGTGGCACCATCCTAGTTTGCCAGTTGAGGTCCTCTGTGTGGAGCAAGTTTCCTCCCCACATGACCATTCGCTAGTGGTGGAGTACGCCCTTCGTGGCACCACCCTGGTTTGCCAGTTAATTTTGCCTATTAGGAGTAAGTCTTCTATCAGCATCCTATAGGCCTAAGGTTGGGTGATGCCCTTCCTTAGACCCAAGGCTAGGTATTCCCTACCTTGGTTTCCAGTTGATCTGTCTACTAGGAGTAAGTCTTCTATCAGCATCCTGTAGACCTAAGGTTGGGTGATGCCCTTCCTTAGACCCAAAGCTAGGTATTCCCTACTTTGGTTTCCAGTTAATTTTGCCTATTAGGAGTAAGTCTTCTATCAGCATCCTATAGGCCTAAGGTTGGGTGATGCCCTTCCTTAGACCCAAGGCTAGGTATTCCCTACCTTGGTTTCCAGTTGATCTGTCTACTAGGAGTAAGTCTTCTATCAGCATCCTGTAGACCTAAGGTTGGGTGATGCCCTTCCTTAGACCCAAAGCTAGGTATTCCCTACTTTGGTTTCCAGTTAATCTGCCTATTTGGAGTAAGTCTTCTATCAGCATCCTGTAGGCCTAAGGTTGGGTGATGCCCTTCCTTAGACCCAAGGCTAGGTATTCCCTACCTTGGTTTCTCCAGTTCTCCTGTCTAGTAGGTGTAAGCCTTTTAATAGCATCCTATAGGCCTAAGGTTGGGAGATGCCCTCCCTTACACTCTTAAGATTCCACTTCTATTCGGTCAACGCCAATGTGTGCAGCAGAAGTTCCTTCAACCACACACATTGGGGGTCCATTTGTTGACCTCATTTTTGTATGAGGTCACTAAGGCCCTTCCAAACTCTAGATTAATTCTAGATCCTAGGATCCACTCTAGACCCTAAGATCCTTTCCTAAAGCCAGACCTTAGGGCCTACTCTAGAGCCTAGGATTCCCTTAAATCCTAGATCTTAGAACTCCTCTAGATCCTAGGATCACTCCAACTTCAAACCAATCCACATCCTTGATCAACCTTAACCTCAAATCAATTTCTACTTTTGATTGATTCAAATCTCAAACTCCATTCAATTTAAATCCAAATTATTCCAAGCTTCAACCACACCCAAACTTTGATCCAATTTACTTGACAATTCAAACTTCAACTTTGACTTTGAGCCTACCCTTGATCTAGCTTTGACCCTTTCCATTCATTAACAATCACCACATGATTGTTAATGATTTGGATACTTCAATATTAATCATTCAAACTTAAAATCCATTCCAAATCCAGAAATCCAAACCCAAATCCCAAATCTTAAGGCCCTGTCCTAAAGGCCTTTTTCATTGAATTTTCAAATACTTTGAAACCTAGTCAAATGACCTCTGATTCAAAGTCTACCACTTGCAAAGTGATAAGACATGTCTCTAGAGGTTACCCCTCAAATTTGAGCCCATTCTAAGGTCTCTAGCCCCAGAATCTAAATCAAAATCCATAGGCTGTAAAACCTTCAAATATTTACAGCCTATGCCACTGGACCTTTGGCCTTGAAGATTTTGACCTTAGAACTTTCACCAAAGCTTCTAATCAATTCCAGACCATTAATCTTGATATGTTGAGCAGTAAACTGAAACTTTCTGGACTCATTTTAGCCTCTAGTGGTCATGAGCCCAAAGTGACCAAAATACCCCTGTGGGGCTCAAACATGCTTTTTAAACCAAATGAACTCCAAATTGAATGCAATCACTTGCAGCAAGTTTCAAATATCATTTTAAACCTGTTGAATCCAATCCCAGCTCCTAGGTCAATCTGGTTGACCAAGTCAACAGGGTTGACCCAAGAAGACCCTTAAGGGTTCAAATAGGGGTTTTGACCCAATTGACCTCTCTAGACTTGGAGACCACCTCCAATGGCTTCCAAACATCATCCTGAATTTATCCAGCCCAAACTCACCCATTGGGTCAACTTGGTTGACCTAGTCAACATGGTTTGACCCAATGAACCCTTAAGAGCTCAAATGAACCATTTTGACTAATTTAACTATATCAACATCTTCAAACCTTGAAATCATTCCATTCAATACCTTGAATATTCCTAAACCTATTTGGAGTCAAACCACATTGAGTTTGACTTAGTCAACTCAATGAAACCCATTTGGAATGGCTTAAACCCTTAAGCTCCATTCCAAGCCTTAATCCCCCTTTAGCTTAATTGACTAGTGCATGAGGACTACCTAAGTGCCACCTCACTAACCATTGACTGTGTGGACTGGTCAAACCAGTCAACCTAAGGCTTAGAGAACCATGCCTATAGGTCAAACCAACCTATCAAGCCTTACTTAGCTCAAGCCACACCCATCCAGCCACTTGGAAAGACTCCATGACCTGCTTGGATGCCACCTCAGCCCCATTGACCAGTTGACTGGTCAACCTGGTCAAACCCAAGCTTAAACCTCTTCTAGAAGGCTTTATCACATGCTAAGCCCCTTTCCCTTGATTTAAGCTGCTTTAGGCCGACCCCTTAATGTCCAAAAGCTCACTTGGAGCTCTCCTAACCAGGCTCAGGGTCTGGTTTAGCCTTAAATGGCAATGTCTCCTCCACTCATCCCAAGTCCACCCAATGGGAATGAGGCATGACCAGCCCTTTCCGCAGCCTTCCAGCTTTCCCAGGGACAGGTGGCATCATCTGGAGAGTCCAGGAGTAGATCCCAGCCATCCAATCCAGCCCAGGCCGTTTGAATAGGGGAAAAGGTGACTTTTGAGGGGATTGATCAAAGCAGCCTCTCTCACTCACCCTAGCCTCCCAGATCGAACTCTTAGTTCGTTTTGAATCTCCAGGGCCTCCTCTACCTTCCCACTACAAAACCCAGGTGGTTGCACGTCACCGGCGGCGAGTTCTCCGGCGAAACCACCACCTAGACCGTCTCAAGCCCATAGCAGCCGATCCAGACGCGTTCGAGCTTGGATTTTCGCTGGGAATCTTCACTTGGACAATCTACAAGCTCAACCATCCAGAAATTTCGAAGATCTAACGGTATAACTCCCTAAAACCCTAGATCTAGGTCACATTAGTTAGGTCTAAATAGCTTTACGCTTTTAGGGTTTTAGCTAAAACAAACTATTCCCCATGATTTCTGTTCACGTCCTTAATCTATGTTTAAAATTTTAAGTGAAATGATTGATCCGATCGAGAGAACGAAGCGAAATATGTTTTCTAGGGCGTCACTCACGGTCTCCGGCGAGTGTACGTTTTCTGGACCGTTGATCGTTCGATCAACGGTCCAGATCGAGCCTTTCCGCGGTTTGATCCGACCGCGCATTCGATCTCTCGTTCGATCAGTCGTCCGGCGAGATCTAGGTCGTCTATTCGGAATAGCGGGATCGAATCTCCGCCGTCTGATCCTCTCCTGGTGAGATCAGACCGCGGGATCTGATCTCAGCCGTTGGATCGAACCCGCGGTTAATCCAACGGCTGTTACGCGCCGCTGACGTGGTTAAGTGAAAACCGCGTGAAACGGCCAGCGGCCGACGCGTGTCCCCGCCGCCGCGCGGTTTCGATCCCGCCAATCCTAGCGCGCCGCGTGTCTGACCGCCGCCATTTAATTAAAAAATAATGAGTTTTAATTAGTTTTAATTGCTGAAACTTAAATAAATCATAGTAAATCAAATATATAACCAAAAATTAAGTATAATATATCAAACTTTTCAGAATTTCATCTAGTTTATTTTAAAAATAAAATCAGTTTATTTTGACTATTATTTTACTGGTAATTTAAGAAATACAGAAACATGTATTTCATTTTTAATTAATTATATATAAATTATTTTTATCTGAAATTTGGCATGCATGTTGTTGAATGCATGGCTGGTCTCCAGAAAAATTTTCAGTATTATTTGAATAGGTTTTGAAGGTATTTTGAATTATTGGAGTATTTTCATCCTTTCTTTATATTTAATTAAATATTAAGTATTTAAAAAAATACAAGAAATATATTTTATTATTTCCAAACTTCTATGGAGATCAGTGGATCCTTCAACCCATTAACATGTATTTTGATAATATATTTAATCATTTTATAATATATATATTTCTATTTATATATATAAATTCATTTATATATTTATGTATTTTAATATATATTTTGAAATTTTATATATATACATGTAAATCCTTAAGTGTTTAAGAGTCATTTGAGATCTTAAATGTTGATTAAGCATGTTTGAATAGAAATGAAGGGGATGATTAGTGAATAATCATTCCTTGATTATTCACTAATTTTGTCTTAATTATGTTAATTAGTTAATTGCATGTTTAAGGTGCACACACCACTTAGTCTAAGGCTCTCCTAGATTTAGGTGTTGAATGTGTTTATGTGATTCATGCATGCCTTATGTATTGAGTATGAGGGTTAGTTCAAACATTGATTCAAGTCCATCAAAACTAGTGACATATTTAAGGACAATAATTAAGGACTCATGTATAGAAAACTTAGAAAAATTTCAATAATTAGGATTCACCTCCTCTTTAGTTGAAACTTTGAACATTTGAACTTAGTGACATCCTCAGCCCCTAGAGAAATTTTCACTAATTTTTGAGGTCATTAGGTCCCCTAATTAGTTTTCTAAGTCTTAAACCCTTAATTAAGCCTTTAAAACTTCTAAAAATTGTAATAAATCCAATTTAAATCCAAAAATTACATGTAAACCCTCAAACTGACCAGAATTCAGTCCTTAATCTGTGATAATTAAAAGCCCTTTGATTTGACAGCAATTTAAACCCTAATTTAATTTTAAGTGAAAACCAATATGTAATTAAGATAATTAATTAATAATAATATAAAAATCCAAAAATCTCCCAAACACTTGGGGATCCTCCTTAGGTTATTTCTGACCTTTGGAGGTGTTTTCAAGAAGTTGGGAACTTGTTTGAAGTAAAATCACAAAAGAGGCCTTCTAATTAAGAAATTCCCAAAACCCATTAAAATGCCCAAACTTCAATAATCCATAACTAATTCTAGAAAAATCCAAATTACCCAAACTCACTTGCATTCAACTCATATTGATGTCTAGTGTTTATTAAAAATGTTAAACTCCAGAAATCTGTAATATTTCAAAAAGTCAACAAATCGGTCAACTTTAAGTCAAAACTAGTTCAAAACTTCAAACCTTTGTAATAAAATGTAGAAAAATCCGATTTTAACGTACCTACCTTCTAACTGATCGTAGTAAGGTCTAGTATTTTAATAAAATACAAACATTCCAGAATTTGAACTTAATCAAAAAGTCATTTTCAACCCCTTAATTAAATGATTAAAATATTCAAAAATTCATAAAATTCAAAATTATTCCAAACACCAGAAAATGTTAAACTTAATGTTTAAAACACTTAACAAATCCTTTAAAAACACAACAACCACCCTAAAGTTGAAGTTTATTGGCTGGACTACTCCGGGCTGCGGGGCTAAGTGTCCTAAGGAGGCTGGTTCCTCGAGCCTGGTGGCACAACGCCACGAATGGATTCTAAAGGGTGTCAAACCTTAAAATGGATTAACCTTTTAATTATTTAACATTTTAAAAGTCTCTAATTCAATTACATTAATTTGGTTTATCGGCTGGACTACTCCGGGCTGCGGGGCTAAGTGTCCTAAGGAGGCTGGTTCCTCGAGCCTGGTGGCACAACGCCACGAATCAATTAATGGCAAACTTAAATTAATCAACTTTAAAAATCAGTAATTAATTCATTTTAATATTAATCCACTCTTTTAATTCCAACCAATTTAAATAACTTAATCAACCCCGATTGCTACTGGGTAACCCAGGCCTACGAGGCCCCCAAGGAAGGTGAAATAAACTTCACGGCCTCGGTGTGAAACAAAGGTAGTAATCAATTAACTTTTAAAACATGTTTAATTAAAATTCTTAATTCATTAATACTTAAATTTTAATTTAAATTCCCTTTTAAGCCTTAACAAATCCAGACCTTTAGACAACTTCAATTAATAACCCACTTTAGGATCTACCCCTGCCACACGACCTTTTACACACACTTTAGATGATGTGCTAGGACAACCAACTCTAGATCTAGGTTAGGCCGGTGTGTTTACTTTACTGCTGTGTGCCGGATTTTTCGTAGTTTTCATTGCATGTTGTGGATGAAATTGCTTTACTATGTCTGCTTACTTTTTCTGTACTCTGTGGATGGATTGATGTGTTTGGCGACTAGATTACCCTTAGGTTAGGTACGATCTGGATGTTGACATATTTTTCTGCACGAGTCCACGCTCATGCAGGGCAATAAAAAAAGGGGGCAAATCAAAAAAATGCATAAATATTATAAACTCTTTGCACAGGTGCTTCAGCTGCTAAAGCCCCCAAATCATAAAAAGAGCGTGGCCAGTGTGTTTACTTTTTTGCTCATATACAACTGCTTGGGAATAACTGCTTTATATATATTAATTGCTTAGGATAACCCTGCAGGTGAGTCTAGATTTTTATTTTGATATCAATGTAATTTGTGTAATTGTCAAGTGTTGTGAAAGTTTATTTTGAGTTGGGATACATAGATCCAAAGCTTGGATTCCAAAGAGGAAAGGACCCCCTTTGGGGAACACTCCTTTTCCATTTGGAAATCCAAATTTGGATCATAACTCTTCCTTACCCAAAGAGGAAAGAGTGGCCTTCCCCTTTAAGGGAAGTGCCCTCTTATCCATTTGGGTAATCTACTACAAAGATTCCAAGAAGCTTGAAGAAAAGGAGTCCAAAGAAGAATGAAATTGAAGATTTGAAGATTTGAAGATTGAGAGTATCCCACTCAAAATAACTTGCGTCCGTTACTAGGTTTAGAATCCGGGTTGTTGTCAGTGGTGCCCGGCCACTTTACTTTCTGCAATATTTTGGTTTGTAATAAGCAAGGCAACTTTGCCTATGGACATTTATTATTAATTTTATATTTGATGTGATGATTTGATTGCTCTAGGATTACTTGTTTTTTACTAGTTTTTTGGCGATTGCATGCGCTCTTTGTTTTCGCCTGGAACGTGAGGCTCGTGAGGGTGTGGAAAGTTTTATACTCAAATTTTAAAGTCTAAAATTTTAGTGAGTCTAAATAACATAGAAAGATAACGAATCTAGGGAATTAGCCGGGAGATCGACCCCCGGTCGCATGCATATTTTTGCATTACTCTTTCCTTGCTTTAGACCCTTCCCCGCCTGCGGGTAGAGTCCGGATAGTCTGACCTATGAGGACGAGGTGCCGGACCTGGGGAAGTCCAGTCTTCTAAAAAACTATTTTATAAGCCTGTTTTTAAAATTTCAAGCATACTTGATTGGAAGTTGTTAACAGCATGCATTGCATTAGATACAAATTAAAGAGTCAAAATTTTAAATTCATAGTTTAGCATTTTAGCACCCCATAATGTTAAAGGGGCCAATTAGGAAAGTCTCTAGATGTCGGCCCCAACTCTCCAAAACTTTAATTACAATCATCCCTACCATTCTTTCATAAAAGACCGGATTCATGTATTTTAAATCGATTAGGTGGTTAGCTGGCTCCCCAATCCAGGCCGGGGTTAAGTCCAGACCTTGCACTGCATTAGTTAGGATCGGACGACTGTGGTCCAGTGTCCAAAATAGATTTAGGATCCGGGGCAGATCTTTGATTATAAGACCCCAAATTTCGGGAATATAGTCCCAAATTTCTAATAAAATACTTAACTCTAATTAATAAAATTTCATTTCAATCCTAAAACATAAAGCCCAACACTTAGATTAAGTTGGGACACTTCCGGATGGTTCTGGAATCTCAAAGTGTCCCCTACCTCTCATCCTTTGACTCCGTTAATAACTGCTCAATTTTGATCCATTCCCTTTTGATTTTCCAATAATTCTATTCATTCTTTGATATCACTCCTAGAAATTCTAACAAAATTTTGCCATTATTTTAATCGAGAGTTTTCGTAGGAGAACTCGTTTTCCTACGATGTAATTAACTACGAGGGCTTGCGCTCGTAGGAGATTTAGAACCACACACGCACCTGATTTTAAAAATTGATTTTCAAAACTCAATTGGATTTCTTTGGGGAAAATTTAAAATATTAGTGATCATTATTTCATCATATTCAAAGAATTATCATCGAATGATATTTTTCCCTTCGGGGAGATACATCTTTCTTTGATAAGGCTTTGGATGTGAACCTAACGATCACACTTCTTGAATATTGTAGCTGGATATTCAGTTAACCTCATTTGACCCTTCGGGCCATAAGAAGTTCTCTTTAGCATCCGGTCATAATATTCAAGATGAATTCATAATTCTAAATCTGAACGCCGTTATGAAATTTTATTGTTCGTCCTTCGGGGTGGATATAATTTTTCTAACGGGATGATTCGATTTTAGAATTAGAATTATATTTCAATTTTAAAGCTCCCAAAGAAAACTAATATTTTCAAAACATGTTTTTCAAAATTCCACCAACAAGATGATGTTCTTATCTTCTCCCAAGCTTCAAAATTGTTAGCTAAGAATCTTAAGAAGATTGTTGAAGATTTTGCAAATGGATAGGGCAAAGTATCAACATCAATAAATCACAAATTATTTTTGGTAAAAAATGTTAACCTCCAAGTGAAGAATAAGCTTGCCAAAGTTTTTGGTTTCAAAGTGGTTCAGGAGTTAAACTACCTTGGGATTAAAATTTCTCTTACTAAATTGAAGGTGGCAGATTTTCAAGATCTTCTAGTCAATGCTATGGAAAGACTTAATGTTTGGGGTAAGAAGTCTATTTCTTTGGGAGGTAAAATAACTCTCATCAAAAGCTCATACTTAACTATGGCAAATTTCTTAGTTACACATACTTTGGTTCCAAAAAGTGTGTTGTATAATTTGGAGAAATGTTGCAGAAGCTTCATTTGGGATAAAAAAGATGGAGGCCATAATATTCATTATGTGGCTTGGGAGGAGCTATGCAAACCAAAAAGATTTGGTGGACTTGGTTTGCAATCGCCTATTAAGAAGGCTGGTTCATTGAGAGCAAATTTGGCATGGAACTTCAATCAAAATCCGGACACTTTATTACACAGATCAATGGAGGCTAAATATGGAAGGAATTTTATGAACAACACAAACAAGAAATCTACTTCTAAGGATTGGAGTATCTTAGTTGATGGAGGCAGATATCTGAGAGATATTACCAGATGGAAAATTGGTAATGGAAGAGAGATAAGTATCCTGGATGATATTTGGGTGCTTGATAGATGCATAAACAGATGGCCAACACTTGTTGATTGTAATTCATTGGAAGGAATGTATGTCCAGAAACTATTGCAGGAAGATGGTCAGTGGAATTGGCATTTTATTCAGAATGTCTTTCATCCAGATTTTATGGAGTTGATTAACCAAATTCAAACTGATCCACATGAAGATGATAGGCTGGAATTGCAGAAGATCTGCTCGGGTATGACTGTTTCTACATTATCATTTGAACATTTCCTGAGATGTAGATACAATTATAAAGAAGATGCTTACTGTAAATGGCTTTTTAAACTCAAGCTTAGTAAGAAAGTGGAAATGTTTTGGTGGAGACTAGGAAATTCTCCTATACCTACCAATCTTTTTCTCAGCAATTGTGGAATTTCAGTCAATAATACTTGTGCTAGAGGCTGTGTACAAGTAGAAAATTATGAGCACATTGTGGTACATTGTAAATTTTTAACTGAGATCATTACGAAAGTTAGAGAATGGGGCATCCACATTCCTATCTTCAACTCTTTGGGTCATTGCATTCAGGAATTAAAGAGGTTAACTGTTACTCATATTGGCATTATCAAGGTTTATTGCACCATTGTTTATTATTCATGGAGAAATAGAAATGAAGTAAAGCATGGCAAAACTGCTTTACCGTGCTACTTGGTTGCTGCAAATGCATTGTTAGGTGCTCACAACAATTTTTCTCCTTATCTTTCCAACTGGGGTATTAACCTCCCTAGGGAGTCTCATGACACTTGGTGCCCCCCACCGAAAAATTGGCTAAAAATTAATGTTGATGCTTCATTACTCTCCTCCGGAATGGCTGGTATAGGTGGTATTTTCAGAGACTATAGAGGGAGATTTATTCTTGCTTTTGGAAAGAAATTGACCCATTGGGACATTGCCCAATTGGAGTTGAAGGCAGCATTCACGGTGAAGATTATGTTAAAGATTGGATGCTTGATTTCAAAGGTGTTATTGTGGAAAGTGACAACATCAATGCTATTACATACCTTCAGAATTCTTTAAAGTCAAATAAGTGCAATTTGGATAACAATTCGTTCAAGGATTCATTCTTCTTCAACGACTTCAATAAAGTTCTTTTTATACATGCATATAGAAATTGTAATAAAGTAGCCAATCTATATGCTACTTTAGCTTTAGATAACAGTTTCTTCTTTGATAGTTTCTCTTTTGATGATATTCCTTCCTTGTTATCTAAGTTAATCAAGGAAGAATGTCATCCTTTTAACAATTGTACTTAGTTTCTTTGCTTTCTAATGCATTTGGCATTTCTTCAAAAAAAAATTCCCCTCATCAACACTATCCTGAATAATCTCTCCCTCTTCCCCAATATCACATAAAGTATTAAATTTATTATTATTAGAATGGAACTTCATACCATTTTCAATAATTGAACTCCTCTATTCTGAGGATTCTCGAGCCAGAAGTTGAATATTTGCAACCTCCTCCACAATTGGTTTATCAATAGTTGTCTCTTTGTTCTTCTCCATCATTCCAGCATCTTCAATTTTCTTCTCAAAATTTTTCATAAAACTAACTGGAACTCTTCTATTAGTGTTTGATTTCTTCCTCCCATAATTTACATGGACCCAAGATCCATAACCATCATTATGAATAACATCTTCTCCATTCAACTTATCTGTCTTGGCTGCTACAGAATTCATATTCAGATTTTCTTTATCCATCCTAGTTTTCCTTTGTTGTACACCATTACCTTGCATCTCATCTATCTTTTTCTCTAGACAATCTTTTTGAACATGTCGAATCCTTCTGCAGTTAAAGCTAAATGAAGATATCCTCTCGTATTCAAACTTTTGATAAAATTTACCAAAAGTTCCCTCAACACAAACACCAAAAGGGAGCCTATCTTCCAACTTCACACGAACACATACTCTCGTAAACTCCCTCCTACTCCATAGAGAAATCTACCTTTAAAGTCTCAAAAAAAACTCCACCAATCCTTGCTTTATAGGATTAAGTAAAGAAGCATCAACATTTACCTTTATCCAATCGGGTGGAGGGGGATGCGAATGATTGTCCAATAGCTTATGAAGCTGATTAGCAACCCATTTACCTTATTTAAATGAAAAATTATTTTCTTAAATAGTAGCATAGCTGAGAGCTTCTGAAGTAATTAATAGAGGACTATCATCGTTTCCATCATGGACAAGCTTGTTTCTTCCCTTCCATGAAAAATAAATGACATTAGAAAACAAATTGATCATCCAGTAATTTCATAGAGGTATCCATTTCAAGCATTCATCCAAGGAATGGAACATAGGAAAATCAAAACCCCACTTGTTTAACTATTGGAATATTCCTTCTAGCTTTTTACATTTAACTAACGCATGTTCAATGTCTTCTTGCATATTGCAATTCCTTAGACAACCATTATGCATTTTCAATCTTCTATAACATTAGTATAGCTTTGTTGAAGATTCTTCACAAAAATCCTTCTACTTGAGGGATGAGCTTTCCTTTTTTAAGCCAAGTCCAATATGTTACCTACTGCAATTTGTGAACAGCAGCTTCAAATGACAAAAATGAAATTGATTTGCCAGAGTATTTTGAAATTAATTCCATTTTTGTCTTTTGAAAATTATGTAGAAATAGAAATTTGGCTAATTAATTTTGAAAGTTCGTTCGGGATATTAAGCCCTATGAACTTAGTCCCAAGCTAACCAAGAGGGGGGGTGAATTGGTATTTAAAAAAACTTTTAAGACAAAGAAATAAAATCACAAACCAAATCACACCAGAAGAATATAATGCGGAATTAAAAAGTGCGAAAGCAAAAATACGAACACAAGATTTATAGTGGTTCAGTCGACTCGACCTACGTCCACTCCTTGGAGGCACCCTCCAAGTATTGCACTACAAAACGTGACTCTCCTTTAGCCCCCACGGCTAGGCGGAGAAGCCCTTACAAGAACCTCCTTTTTGCCACCCCGCAAGGCAGAGAACCTACCTCCTTTTGCTTCCTCCGGAAGCTGGCAGAGAACCACAACCAAAAGCAAACTCCTTGCCTCTACCAACCCTTCCACGGACGAGAAACTCCAGACGAAAGACAAGCAGAGCGATCCTTGAAGCAACCCTTGTGAATCCCCCTCACAAGCTCCCCCTCATAAGATCCTCTCTCTCTCCCTATCTCTCTTTCTCTCCTCAAGGACTTCTCAGGTCAAGGCAGCAGCCAAAGGTCTTTTTAAAATCGTTTGAACAAGAGCTCTTAAATAGAAGAGCTCTCAAGGAGCTCATTAATTGCAAGTAGCTGACTTTATCGTCCCGGCCGATCTGGACATCGGCCTGGCCGATCAGTACAAATCAAAGAAGATCGGCCAGAGCATCGCCCTGGGAACAGTCCTGGACGATTGAAATTTGGCTTGATTGTCCAGGATGATAATACTATCGTCCTGGCCGATTAGTTCAAATCAGATGCAAATCGTCCTGAGCATCGCCCTGTTTATGACCTGGCCGATATTTATCGTCCTGAAGCAACTCAAGGATTTTGAATGTATCGTCCTGGTCGATCCTGCGATCGTCCAGGACGATAGGATCGTATCAATCATCCTTAATTACTCCCTTGAGTTCTTGATCAATTAAAGCATAATTTGGTAATTTCGTCTAGGCCGATACGGGGATCGTCCTAGCCGATAATTTAAAATTACAGTATACCTTAACTCTCAAAGGCGGCTACTTCTTTCTATTTTGAGCTTATCGTCCTGGCCGATACACGTATCGTCCAGGCCGATATGTTAATGTTGGCTGGCTTAATTAAGAATCTTTAATTAGACTTTCTGTTTTAAGCTGATCGTCCCGGACGATATAAATATCGGCCGGGCCGATGTGGGAAAAAATAGAAATTCTAAGTCTCTCAAGTGTGTGTGTGTATGGTTACTTAGCATCAGTCTTTTTGACCATTACAAGTAGACTCAAAAAGAGAAAAACAAAAGTATAGACTGACTCAACCCTAAACCTACGTAATTCTGAACTTGGCTTCTTCATGATCGTCCGGTCTTCGATTCTTGAAAAGTTAGAAGCAACAAGTAGTCCAAGAGAAGTAGTGTTTGTCAATCATCAAAACATAAGCCATGAAAAAATAGATTTGCAACAATCTCCCCCTTTTTGATGATGGCAAACACAAGTAGGAAAATTTTCATTAATACATCAAGGTTACAAACCCAAGACCAAACAGCTTTTTCCTACACCCTACTCCCCCTTTTGTCATCACAAAAAGAGGGTTCAGAAACAAAAGAAAAACGTCACAAAAGACCAAGAAGCAAACTACAAAAAGAAAGGAAAAAAAAACAACACAAAGTACAGACTAAAACAACGAGGGATCTAGATCATCAGATGGAGGTGGTGGAGGCTATTAGGTGCAGCTTATCCCCGGTGGTGGATAGCTGTAAAAGATCAACACAATCCTGATATATGATTTCGACAGGGCGCCGATTCACATAGGAGGTTAGGGCTGTGAAGGAGCGGTTAATGCGCAGGCTGGCATAAAATTCATAGTGGAGTTCGGAAGAGAAAGGGACGGCAAGAGTGAGTATAAAACAAAGAGAGGTGTGGACGAAAAGATTCATTACCGGATATGAGAGATGGGTAGGATTAATTGTCCGGGAGAGGGTGATGCTACACTCTTTGTAGCGATGGTAGGCAGCCTGATCTTCTGCCTCCTTGAATCGAGGATCCAAAGTCAACCTCGAAGAACTCCCAGACGCCTGACGTACACGCTTCCCACCAGCCATAGAAGAAGGTTTTAATAAGAAAACATAAAGGAAGAAGAGTGGAGGGTGAGAAAATATGGCTGGAATTGGCCTGTATTTAAAGAAATGACCATATCGTCCTGGCCGATCGCAGAATCGTCCAGGCCGATATGGTTCAATAATTACGTACAGGCCGATTGGTCAAAAAGGCGGTCCGATCGTCCGGGCCGATCAGATATCGGCCAGGCCGATCAGACACAGGCGATCGGCCCGAGGAGTCAGGCCGAACGACAATTGAAAAAGCAGATCGTCCGGGCCGATTAGGTGTATCGTCCAGGACGATGCACAATAATTGATCGTACCGACCAAAGTTAAAACATTTAAAATGCTTGCCACGTGTATCGTCCAGGACGAACAGTGGATCGGCCCGGACGATTGTCCAATAATGGATCGTCCGGGACGAATTTAAAGATCAAAACGTGCTGACACGTGGATCGTCCAGGACGATCCAGTGTATTGGCCAGGACGATGCATATAAAATGCATCGGCCAGATGAAATATACTATCGGCCAGGACTATCACCAGAGTTCGATCAAATCGTCCAGGACGATATAGGATCGTCCGGGACGATGAGTTATGGCAAGCACAGAAATAGGTGAGCAGATGGATTTTGAACAGAATTTGTCATATCGTCCAGGATGATACAGGTATCGACCAGGATGATGTGACTTGAAATTGAACTCAAGAGATGAAGGCTGATGATCAAGACCCTCAAAAAATAAAACAAAAGAAAAACAGTCAAAACATAAAAAAATAAAAACAAGGAACCTAAGGGAAAAAAATGAATATTTTTGGATTTTAATTTTTCTAATTTTTTTTTGTATTTATGGAGGCATCATATGAGAATTCTTTTCAAAAAGTTAAACTTTTAGAGTTCCAAGAGATCAAGAAGTTTAACAAATCCCAATCAGAAGAAGGTAGAACATCTGATTCTGTTAACCCTAGATCGGACATCCTTCAAGGTACAAAATTCTTTTGGAAAACAAAAATACAACTCAGAATAACTAAAAAGGATAATAAGATCCATTCAAGACTTGTTTACAAAGAAAATATTTCATAATTAATAACACAAAGTAATTTTTCTCAATCATGGAAATTGAAGTCAAGTCTTTGAAAGCATCACATAATCAATGAGTTTTCTAAGTTTTAAGAGTTTTACCAAAGAGAGGATAGCTTGCGTCTATTGGACTCATTTTATGCCTCTTGTCATTTTGATTGGCTCTTTTGAGCATCTTTTGATTCTTTCATACACTTTTGTGTATATAGCTTTTTTTTTCAATTTGGCTTCTTTGGCCTCTTTCCTTTTAATTCTTGCAAGCTAGAAACTCTTTAATATGCCCTTAAAAAAAAACTTAGTTGTGAGTATATCCTCCAAATATTAGAGAATAGGAGCTCTCTCTCTAACATAGGGAAGAACAATCCACAACACAAAATCAAAATCATGTGATGAATGTAATGGCAAGATTTCAAAAGCTTGAATGATATCTAAGAACTTTGGCTATTATGCATAAGATAAATTAATGTAGCAAGATAAGAAAAAGATCTTAAATAATAGGCCATTGGTTAAACCGAGTTTAGACTTTTGTTTTAGAGAAGAAAATCATACCACTAAATAAAGTCAGAAGGAGGGAAAACATCAATAGTAAACTCCCTTTAACCAATTTTGAAAAGCTAAACACTATCTCCAAAAACTCCAAAATCTAAAAGCTTAAAAGGATTAAACATATGGAAGGCAATATTTAAAGAGCAACGTGTAGACAAAACAAAACAAAACAAAACAAATGAAATAAGGCAAACTAAAATCAACACAAAGAGAGCACAAAAACTAGCACAAAAAAAATTAAATAAAAGACACAAAAAACTAAAAATTTCAAGCAAGTGATAAAGCAGCGAGTTTAAGCAATTTTGAGCTGCAAGCCTCCTTATGTCCAGTTATCCTATGCTCCCACGAGGTCTTTGGTGAGAGCACTCTTGCAAAACTCAACAACAGTCATATTTAGGAACCCAAACAGGTTTGGGATCCATCTTATGAAAAGTAGAAGGTGATGCTTGTGTGCCATGCTGTGCTTTATTTAATTTTGGTCTCCACACCCATTGTGTACTATAATAATATGTGCAAGTGTGTGAGATGTGTCCTAGCATGCCACAAGAAAAACATTGAACTCCAGGAAAAGGTTTTCTTAAATGGTTAGGGTAAAAATGCTTCTTCCTAGGTTCTGGCTTTTGATTAGTAGTTGGTGTCATCCTAGCTTTCTTGCATGTTTCCAAATCATTTTGAATCCTCAAATTTGTTCTTTTTAATGCATCAATCTTAATCCTCAAATTTTTCTCAATCTCTTTAGATTTCTTAAGATCAACCATAAGTGAGGTGTGTGAAGCTTTTAATGCATTATGTTCATCAACTAATTCCAAATGCTTTTTGTTCAACTCATCAAATTCATCAAGAAGAGCCATGTGATTTGAATCAATCGTTGCATGATCTTTGAGAAAAACATCATGCTCTTTTTGTAGATTTGAATGTTCTAATTTTAGGCTAGCATGAGTCTTCTTAAGATTTTTGTATGATGCATGGATTTTTTCACAAATTTCAAACAATTCATCATAGGTTGGTTTACATACCTCTTCCTCATCACTTTGATTTTCTCCCATGAAACACAAATTCGTAGTCTCTTCCTCTGGTTCAATCTCAGAGGAATCAGTACCAGATTCTGCCCAAAAACCTCTTTGGATTTTCTTCTTGTCCTTTCTTGACTTGGCTTTCTCCTCACCTTTTTCCTTTTCTTTGCTTGAATAATTTTGAAGTGTAGGGCAATCGGCTTTCACATGTCTAGGTTTCCTGCATTCAAAACAAACAACATCAGAAGATCCCTTAACATATTTGTGATCCTTACCTTTCCTCCAACTTTGATGATGCTTTTGTTTCTTCCTTAGAAAGCTTTTGAATTGCCTTGTGATGAAGGCAACATCATCGCTTTCTGACTCGGAAGATTCAAAATCCGATTTGTGCGCCTTTAGTGCGATTATTTTCTCCTTTTTCTTCTCACCTGCATCAAGATTTCTTTGATTCACCCCTTGCTCGTAAGAAAATAGTGAGCCAAGTAAGTTATCAATAGAATAGGTGTTCAAATCTTTGGATTCAGTAATGGCAGTAATTTTTGCATCATAAGATGAAGGCAAGCATATCAAAATCTTGTTAACTTTTTCATAATTTGAAAGCTCTTTTCCTAGTGCATGCAATGAAGTAACAATCTGAGTAAACCTAGTGTACATGTCAAAAATCGATTCATGAGGTTTCATACGAAAAAGTTCGTAGTCATGCAAGAGAATGTTTAAACGGGATTGCTTAACTTCATTAGTACCTTCATAGGTGATGCATAATTTATCCCAAATCTCTTTACCAGTTTTGCAAGTTGAAACACGCATGTAATCCTCAGATTTCAAAGCACAGAAAAAACAGTTCAAACACTTTGCATTTAATTGAGCCAAATCACGTTCATCAAAAGTCCATTCAGTAAAAGCAACTTCAGTTTTAATACCATTAATTTCACGAGAAGGTGGAGAATAACCTTCTTGAATAAGCATCCACATGCGATAATCAGTAGATTGTAAAAACGTTGACATGCGGGTTTTCCAAAAATCAAAAGGTAGGTTATCGAACAAGGGAGGTCGGGTAATGGAATACCCTTCAGTAGTGTTACGATTCCCAATGTTAGCCATGGATCAAATTCAAAAAGTTTTCAAACTTAAATTTTCGAATCCCGCTCTGATACCACTTGAAAGTTCGTTCGGGATGTTAAGCCCTATGAACTTAGTCCCAAGCTAACCAAGAGGGGGGGTGAATTGGTATTTAAAAAAAACTTTTAAGACAAACAAATAAAATCACAAACCAAATCACACCACAAGAAATTAATGCGGAATTAAAAAGTGCGGAAGCAAAAATACGAACACAAGATTTATAGTGGTTCGGTCGACTCGACCTACGTCCACTCCTTGGAGGCACCCTCCAAGTATTGCACTACAAAACGTGATTCTCCTTTAGCCCCCACGGCTAGGCAGAGAAGCCCTTACAAGAACCTCCTTTTTGCCTCCCCGGCAAGGCAGAGAACCTACCTCCTTTTACTTCCTCCTGAAGCTGGCAGAGAACCACAACCAAAAGCAAACTCCTTACCTCTACCGACCCTTCCACGGACGAGAAACTCCAGACGAAAGACAAGCAGAGCGATCCTTGAAGCAACCCTTGTGAATCCCCCTCACAAGCTCCCCCTCACAAGATCCTCTCTCTCTCCCTCTCTCTCTTTCTCTCCTCAAGGTCTTCTCAGGTCAAGGCAGCAGCCAAAGGTCTTTTTTAAAACGTTTTAACAAGAGCTCTTAAATAGAAGAGCTCTCAAGGAGCTCATTAATTGCAAGTAGCCGACTTTATCGTCCCGGCCGATCTGGACATCGGCCTGGCCGATCAGTACAAATCAAAGAAGATCGGCCAGAGCATCGCCCTGGGAACAGTCCTGGACGATTGAAATTTGGCTTGATTGTCCAGGACGATAATACTATCGTCCTGGCCGATTAGTTCAAATCAGATGCAAATCGTCCTGAGCATCGCCCTGTTTATGACCTGGCCGATATTTATCGTCCTGAAGCAACTCAAGGATTTTGAATGTATCGTCCTGGCCGATCCTGCGATCGTCTAGTATGATAGGATCGTATCAATCATCCTTAATTACTCCCTTGAGTTCCTGATCAATTAAGGCATAATTTGGTAATTTCGTCCAGGCCGATACGGGGATCGTCCTGGCCAATAATTTAAAAATACAGTATACCTTAACTGTCTAAGGCGGCTACTTCTTTCTATTTTGAGCTTATCGTCCTGGCCGATACACGTATCGTCCAGGCCGATATGTTAATGTCGGCTGCCTTAATTAAGAATCCTTAATTAGACTTTTTGTTTTAAGCTGATCGTCCCGGACGATATAAATATCGGCCGGGCCGATGTGGGAAAAAATAGAAATTCTAAGTCTCTCAAGTGTGTGCGTGTGTGTGTGTAGGGTTACTTAGCATCAGTCTCTTTGACCATTACAAGTAGACTCAAAAACAGAAAAACAAAAGTATAGACTGACTCAACCCTAAACCTACGCAATTCTGAACTTGGCTTCTTCATGATCATCTGGTCTTCGATTCCTGAAAAGTTAGAAGCAACAAGTAGTCCAAGAGAAGTAGTGTTTGTCAATCATCAAAACATAAGCCATGAAAAAATAGATTTGCAACAAATTTCACAAGTTCTTATCCAAAATCCTTTATGAGTTCTTCAGAGTTTCATCCCCCTCTTGTAATGTATTTATCAACCGAGACTCCATCTGCTTGTTGAGGGATTACAAATGTAGGCCAATTGTTAAGGCTTTATCCAATATCCAAATGTCTTTATGAGCATTAACTGAATTCGCATTTATAATATTATTCCATCTGACAATAGGCTTTAGGAAGACTCCACTATCATAGATGATTTCTAAGCTGTTGTTCCAGTTTTATTTGAGAAGTTATCTCCATATAGATGAGCATATTTCAGAAACAAAGCCTGTTGTAACAAAGAATATTCCTCTTGATTATATCTCCATGCAAGTTTAGCTCTAAGTGGCCCGACTTTCTCATAGAAAGAGTGAAGTCCTCTCCCACCCCATTCCATAGGTAAGCACATGGTATCTCAATTAATGTAATGGAGGCCGCAATTTCAATTCATTTTGTTCCAAATAAAACTTCTACAAAGTTTATCAATCTCGCCAAGTATACCTTTTGGAACCATGGAATGAGTGCAATAAACGACCATGTAAGAAAACAAAATGGACTTAACCAAGTTTATTTTTCCAACCAAAGAAATGAATTTGCTTCACACAAATGTTAATCATTTTCAAAGCCTTTTCAATAATAAATTGAAAGTCTTCTCCAACTAACCATCTTAGAGCTATTTTGGATCCAAGCTAATGAAATTCATTGACTCCTTTTATGCCCATAATATGAGAAATAGTATTTGTCCTTCTTCTTCTTACCATCTTCCCAAACAGGATGAAGGACTTGTTGGCATTTATTTTCTTTCCAGTCCAACTATAAAAGTCCTCCATTATATGTTTGATCTTCTTTACCATGTTCACCTTAGCCTCAGATAAAATTATGATATCATCTGCATAAAGCAAGTGGGATATCTTGCGGCTATTTTGGCTTAAACTCACACCAAACTCTACATCTTCTTGTTTGAATGCATTGAATAGGAGTTGGGCACAAATAATAAACATAAATGGCGATAGGGGACTACCTTGACGAAACCCAAATTTAGCCTCAATCCATCTAGAGTAATTCCCATTAATTACCAATGAAAATTTCGGTTCTTCTACACATTCTAAAATCAGATTGAATATGGTATTAAGAAAACTGAAATACATCACAGCCTTCTCCAATGTTGGCCAACCCATTGAGTCGTATGCTTGCTCCAAATCAAATTTAAAACAAACTAATCCTTTTGAAGATTTTGAATACCTGAATTTATGAAAAATTTCATGAGCCACCAAGATATGGTCTAACATGGATCTTCCTTTTTAAAATGTTGTTTATTCTTCAGAGATAACATTTGGCATTATAGATGTTATTCTATTGACAATTATCTTCGCAGCGACCTTGTAACCATAATTCAAAGACTGATTGATCTAAAATTGGTAGGAGATTTAGGATTTGATACCTTGGGAATAAGCACTACTAACATTTCCTTCCACTTCTGGTTCATGGTACCTGAAATGATAAACTATTTTAAAGCATTCCAAAGATCTTCCTTGATGATGTCCCAACACCCTTTGAAAAAAGAGTATGTAATTTCGTCATTTCTTGGAGTAGTAAAATTCCCAACTTGTTTGATAACCATTTCCATTTCTTCAATAATGAAATCCTTGCTCAAATTGTAGATATCCTCTTCATTCAGTCAGTTAATAGGTTCAGGCTAGCCTTCTAATTTACATTCTCTAAATTTCTATTTGTTCTAAAAAAAACTAATGAAAATGTCTTCAATTTAATGTTGATCTTCTACATTCAACCAGTCAACATTTTTAATTGAACTAATAACGTTTGAATTACTTCTCATACTAGCAAAAGTGTGAAAGAATTTGGAGTTAATATCCCCCTTGGAAGCCCATTAAACTTTGGCTCGCTGTCTCCACCAAGTATTGATCCGAGCTAGATTAGAGTTGAATTCATCCACCTTGCCTTTGAGTACCCAGCTGTCTTCATCCGATAGCACTCCTATGAATTATTTTTCTAGAAGCTCCAAAATTTCTTTAAGGGCACAATCCTTTGCAAGAATAAGGTTTTTATTCTTCTCCTTACTCTAATAATGCAATGCCTTCAATGATATATTCATTTTGTGATTCAAAATATGCCCATAATCACCCACCACTTTCTTCTTCCAAATATTCTTCACCAAAGCAAAAGATACTAGGTGGAGACCCATATGTCTTCAAATCTAATAACCTTTTTGAAATCAGATTTAAATTCCAAAAGATTTAAGAGAATTGGACAATGACGTCAAGTACTTTACCATCACATGATGAGGAGAGCATAAAGCTATAGAGTTTAAATAACACCTATCAAATCTTTCTAGAATTCTATCAGCACCTATTTTATTGTTGCACCAAGTGAATTTGAGTCCAACATAACCCACTTCATGAAGATCATTATTAGCAAGGAAAAGTTCCATTTCCCTTGCTCCCATAATTTAGGTGAACCTTTTTCCCCCACTTTTATCTTCCTTATTAAGGAGACAATTAAAATTGTAGCAAATCTATTTTTTCATGGCTTATGTTTTGATGATTGACAAACACTACTTCTCTTGGACTACTTGTTGCTTCTAACTTTTCAGGAATCGAAGACCGGACGATCATGAAGAAGCCAAGTTCAGAATTGCGTAGGTTTAGGGTTGAGTCGGTCTGTACTTTTTTTTTCTCTTTTTGAGTCTACTTGTAATGGTCAAAGAGACTGATGCTAAGTAACCCTATACACACACACTTGAGAAACTTAGAATTTCTGTTTTTGCCCACATCGGCCTGGCCGATATTTATATCGTCCGGGACGATCAGCTTAAAACAGAAAGTATAATTAAGGATTCTTAATTAAGGCAGTCGACATTAACATATCGGCCTGGACAATACGTGTATCGGCCAGGACGATAAGCTCAAAACAGAAAGAAGTAGCCGCCTTAGACAGTTAAGGTATACTGTATTTTTAAATTATCGGCCAGGATGATCCTCGTATCGGCCTGGACGAAATTACCAAATTATGCCTTAATTGATCAGGAAATCAAGGGAGTAATTAAGGATGATTGATACGATCATATCATCCTGGACGATCTTAGGATCGGCCGGGGCGATACATTCAAAATCCTTGAGTTGCTTCAGGACGATAAATATCGGCCAGGTCATAAACAGGGCGATGCTAAGAACGATTTGCATCTGATTTGAACTAATCGGCCAGGATGATCGTATTATCGTCCTGGACGATCAAGCCAAATTTCAATCGTCCAGGACTGTTCACAGGGCGATGCTCTGGCCGATCTTCTTTGATTTGTACTTATCGGCCAGGCCGATGTCCATATCGACCGGGATGATAAAGTCGGCTACTTGTAATTAATGAGCTCCTTGAGAGCTCTTCTATTTAAGAGCTCTTGTTCAAACGTTTTAGAAGACCTTTGGCTGCTGCCTTGACCTGAGAAGACCTTGAGGAGAGAAAGAGAGAGAGGGAGAGAGAGAGGATCTTGTGAGGGGGAGCTTGTGAGGGGGTTTCACAAGGGTTTCTTCAAGGATCGCTCTGCTTGTCTTTCGTCTGGAGTTTCTCATCCGTGGAAGGGTCGGTAGAGGTAAGGAGTTTGCTTTTGGTTGTGGTTCTCTGCCATCTTCAGGAGGAAGCAAAATGAGGTAGGTTCTCTGCCTTGCCGGGGTGGCAAAAAGGAGGTTCTTGTAAGGGCTTCTCCCGCCGAGCCGTGGGGGCTAAAGGAGAGTCACGTTTTGTAGTGCAATACTTGGAGGGTGCCTCCAAGGAGTGGACGTAGGTTTAGTCGACCGAACCACTATAAATCTTGTGTTCTTATTTTTTTTCCGTACTTTTTAATTCCGCATTAATTTCTTGTGGTGTGATTTGGTTTGTGATTGTATTTCTTTGTCTTAAAAGTTTTTTTAAATACCAATTCACCCCCCCTCTTGGTTAGCTTGGGACTAAGTTCGTAGGGCTTAACATTCCGAACGAACTTTCAAGTAGTATTAGAGCGGGATTCGAAAATTTAAGTTTGAAAACTTTTTGAATTTCATCCATGGCTAACATTGGGAATCGTAACACTATGGAAGGGTATTCCATTACCCGACCTCCCCTGTTCGATATTCTACCTTTTGATTTTTGGAAAACCCGCATGTCAATGTTTTTATAATCTACTGATTATCGCATGTGGATGCTTATTCAAGAAGGTTATTCTCCACCTTCTCGTGAAATTAATGGTATTAAAACTGAAGTTGCTTTTACCGAATGGACTTTCGATGAACGTGATTTGGCTCAATTAAATGCAAAGTGTTTGAACTGTTTTTTTTTGTGCTTTGAAATCTGAGGATTACATGCGTGTTTCAACTTGCAAAACTGGTAAAGAGATTTGGGATAAATTATGCATC
Organism: Dendrobium nobile; assembly: GCA_022539455.1. NCBI lineage: Eukaryota > Viridiplantae > Streptophyta > Magnoliopsida > Asparagales > Orchidaceae > Dendrobium > Dendrobium nobile. Next base: position 37,043,355 of record CM039735.1, read on the forward strand.
ACCTATGAAGGTACTATTGAAGTTAAGCAATCCCGTTTAAACATTCTCTTGCATGACTACGAACTTTTTCGTATGAAATCTCATGAATCGATTTCTGACATGTACACTAGGTTTACTCAGATTGTTACTTCATTGCATGCACTAGAAAAAGAGCTTTCAAATTATGAAAAAGTTAACAAGATTTTGAGATGCTTGCCTTTGTCTTATGATGCAAAAATTACTGCCATTATTGAATCCAAAGATTTGAACACCTACTCTATTGATAACTTACTTGGCTCACTCATTGCTTACGAGCAAGGGGTGAATCAAAGAAATCTTGATGCACGTGAGAAGAAAAAGGAGAAAACAATCGCACTGAAGGCGCACAAATCGAATTATGAATCTTCCGAGTCTGAAAGCGATGATGTTGCCTTCATCACAAGGCAATTCAAAAGCTTTCTAAGGAAGAAACAAAAGCATCATCAAAGTTGTAGGAAAGGTAAGGATCACAAATATGTTAAGGGATCTTCTGATGTTGTCTGTTTTGAATGCAGGAAACCTGGACATGTGAAAGCCTATTGCCCTACACTTCAAAATCATTCAAGCAAAGAAAAGGAAAAAGGTGAGGAGAAAGCCAAGTCAAGAAAGGACAAGAAGAAAATTCAAAGAGGTTTTTGGGCAGAATCTGGTACTGATTCCTCTGAGACTGAACCAGAGGAAGAGACTACGAATTTGTGTTTCATGGGAGAAAATCAAAGTGATGAGGAAGATGTATGTAAACCAACCTATGATGAATTGTTTGAAATTTGTGAAAAAATCCATGCATCATACCAAAAACTTAAGAAGACTCATGCTAGCCTAAAATTAGAACATTCAAATCTACAAAAAGAGCATGAAGTTTTTCTCAAAGATCATGCAACGATTGATTCAAATCACATGGCTCTTCTTGATGAATTTGATGAGTTGAACAAAAAGCATTTAGAATTAGTTGATGAACATAATGCATTAAAAGCTTCACACACCTCACTTAAGGTTGATCTTAAGAAATCTAAAGAGATTGAGAAAAATTTGAGGATTGAGATTGATGCATTAAAAAGAACAAACTTGAGGATTCAAAATGATTTGGAAACATGCAAGAAAGCTAGGATGACACCAACTACTAATCAAAAGCCAGAACCTAGGAAGAAGCATTTTTACCCAAAACATTTAAGAAAACCTTTTCCTGGAGTTCAATGTTTTTCTTGTGGCATGCTAGGACACATCTCACACACTTGCACAGTTTATCGTAGTACATAATGGGTGTGGAGACCAAAATTAAATAATTCACAGCATGGCACACAAGCATCACCTTCTACTTTTCATAAGATGGATCCCAAACCTGTTTGGGTTCCTAAATCTGACTGTTGTTGAGTTTTGCAGGTGTGCTCTCACCAAAGACCTCGTGGGAGCATAGGATAACTAGACATAAGGAGGCTTGCAGCTCAAAATTGCTTAAACTCGCTGCTTTATCACTTGCTTGAAATTTTTAATTTTTTTTGTGTCTTTTATTTTTTTTTTTTTGTGCTAGTTTTTGTGCTCTCTTTGTGTTGATTTTTGTTTGCTTTATTTTCATTTGTTTTGTTTTGTTTTGTTTTGTTTTTTTCTACACGTTACTCTTTAAATATGGCCTTCGATATGATTAATCCTTTCAAGCTTTTAGATTTTGGAGTTTTTGAAGATAGTGTTTAGCTTTTCAAAATTGGTTAAAGGGAGTTTACTGTTGATGTTTTCCCTCCTTCTGACTTTATTTAGTGATATGGTTTTCTTCTCTAAAACAAAAGTCTAAACTCAGTTTAACCAATGGCCTGTTATTTAAGATCTTTTTTCTTATCTTGCTACATTAATTTATCTTATGCATAATAGCCAAAGTTCTTAGATATCATTCAAGCTTTTGAAATCTTGCCATTGCATTTATCACATGATTTTTATTTTGTGTTGTGGATTGTTCTTGCCTATGTTAGAGAGAGAGCTCATATTCTCTAATATTTGGAGGATATACTCACAAATAAGTTTTTTTTAAGGGTATATTAAAGAGTTTCTAGCTTGCAAGAATTAAAAAGGAAAGAGGCCAATGAAGCCAAATTGAAAAAGAAGCTATATACACAAAAGTGTATGAAAGAATCAAAAGATACTAAAAAGAGCCAATCAAAATGACAAGAGGCATAAAATGAGCCCAATAGATGCATGCTATCCTCTCTTTGGTAAAACTCTTAAAACTTGAAAAACTCATTGATTATGTGATGCTTTCAAAGACTTGACTTCAATTTCCATGATTGCAAAAAATTACTTTGTGTTATTAATTATGAGATATTTTCTTTGTAAACAAGTCTTGAATGAATCTTATTATCCTATTTAGTTATTCTGAGTTGGATTTTTGTTTTCCGAAAGAATTTTGTACCCTAAAGGATGTCCGATCTAGGGTTAACAGAATCAGACCTTCTACCTTCTTCTGATTGGGATTTGTTAAACTTCCTGATCTCTTGGAACTCTAAAAGTTTAACTTTTTGAAAAAAAATTCTCATATGATGCCTCCATAAATACAAAAAAAAATTAGAAAAATTAAAATCCAAAAATATTCATTTTTTTTTGTGTTCCTTGCTTTTATTTTTCTATGTTTTGACTGTTTTTTCTTTTGTTTTATTTTTTTAGGGTCTTGATCATCAGCCTTCATCTCTTGATTTCAATTTCATGTCACATCGTCCTGGCCAATACCTGTATCGTCATGGACGATATGACAAATTCTGTTCAAAATCCATCTGCTGACCTATTTCTATGCTTACTATAACTCACCGTCCTGGACGATTTGATCAAACTCTGGTGATAGTCCTGGCCGATAGTATATTTTGTCTGGCCGATGCATTTTATGTGCATCGTCCTGGCCGATACACTGGATCATCCTGGACGATCCACGTGTCAGCACATTTTGATCTTTAAATTTGGCCCGGACGATCCATTATTGGACAATCGTCCGGGCCGATCCACTGTTCGTCCTGGACGATACACGTGGCAAGCATTTTAAAACGTTTTTAACTTCGGCCGGTACGATCAATTATTGTGCATCGTCCTGGACGATACACCTAATCGGCCCGGACGATCTGCTTTTTCAACGGTCGTCCGGACTGATTCCTCGGCACGATCGCCTGTGTCTAATCGGCCTGGCTGATATCTGATCGCCCGGACGATTGGACCGCCTTTTTGACCAATCGGCCTGTACGTAATTATTGAACCATATCGGCTTGGACGATTCTGTGATCGGCCAAGACGATATGGCCGTTTCTTTAAATTCAGGCCAATTCCAGCCATGCTTTCTCACCCTTTACCTTCATCTCTTGTGTATTTTCTTGCTACCTCTCTCCTATGGCTGGTGGGAAACGTGTTCGCCAGGCGTCTGGGAGTTCTTCGAGGTTGACTTTGGATCCTCGATTCAGGGAGGCAGAAGATCAGGCTGCCTATCGTCGCTACAAGGAGAGTGGCATCACCCTTTCCGGATAATTAATCCTGCACATCTCTCATACCCGGTAATGGACCTTTTTGCCACACCTCTCTTTGTTTTATACTCACTCTCTCCGTCCCTTTCTCTTTCGAACTCCTCACTGAATTTTATGCTAGCCTGCGCATTAACCACACCTTCACAGTCATGACCTCCTATGTGAATCGATGCCCTGTCGAAATAACATATCAGGATTGTGTTGATCTTTTACAGCTATCCACCACTGGGGATATGCTGCACCCAATAGCCTCTGATCCTGATTTTGACTGGTCCACGACGAATCACTTCCTTCGTCAGACCAATACACCTCTTCATGTTAGAGAGACTAGCTCTTTGGTCAAAGATGCTAGGACAATCCAACATGTCCTTCGCACCTCCATTATCCCAAAAGCCGGGGACCGAGTTCACATCACCCCTCTACTGTCCCTCACTACTTTCTACATTATGGCCCAAAGAGAATTCAATGCCGCTGATCTACTCTTTCGCTACATCGATCGCCTAACCACAATTCGCGACCCAGGCTATAAGAGAAAGCCCAATCTAGCCTTAGGACACATGATAGCCTATATTCTTGAAACCAAATACAATCTCCAATACCCTAATCGTATTGACCTTCACCCTACCTACTACTCAAATAATTCCTTCACTGCTCTTCATAGTACTCATCTCCACCTAGGAGATGAGGAAGGTCGGGGGGCTAGAGAGGAGGAGGCTCCCGCTCCCGCTCCCATTCCTGATCCTGTCCCTCTCCACCAGCACTCACCGGTTGATTAGTTTATTGAGAGGTTTGATCATTGGGAGACTCGTTATGACGCCTACGTGGCTGCACAGGAGCAGCAACACTTTGATGATATTACCCGCTACGAGCAGCACCGCGCTGAGGATTTAGCCCGATTTGACAGTTTCGTTACTCAGCAGCAGCAGCAGCATGACCAGGACATCACCTGGATCAATACTCAGTTCACCACACTTGCCACCTACTTTCAGCAGCCACCTCCACCACCTCCACCACCTCCATCTGATGATCTGAATCCCCTTCGAGAGTTGGGGCAGGATATCATTGGGCCGATTGACCTCCCCCCGCGAGAGGTCATCGTTTCATATTAGCAGCAACTGATTACTTTCAAAGTGGGCGGAAGCGATTCCCCTACGAAACGTAACATCACACCCATGTCTTAAAATTCTTTCGTGACCATATTGTATATCGATTCGGCGTACCCCGCAGAATCTATCCGATAACGGGTCCGCATTCAAGCTCCAAAAATCAATAGTTTTGTAAGGCGCCATAATATTGATTGGAGATATTCGACGATCTATTACCCTGGGCGAATGGATTGGCCGAGGCCTTCAACAAAACCTTGGTGCAAATTGTCAAAAAGACCCTTGATGATAACAAACGACAGTGGATGAGCGGTTGGTGGAAGCTTTGTGGGCTTATCGTACCACTTATAGAACCCCGACCCAATCCACCCCATTGCACTAGTGTATGGATTGAGGCGTTCTGCCCTTGGATACAAATCCCTTCGCTAGGATTGCAGTTCAGAATCAAATTACCAATGAACAAAATGCAAAACTACGATTGGAAGAACTCGAAGGCCTTGAAGAGCGACGTCTCCAAGCTCAACAAAGTTTAGATTGTATAAATCCCGTTAGGTTCAAGCTCACGATAAGTTAGTGCGACCTAGGACCTTCCAAGCGGGAGACTTGGTATTGGTCCTTCGGAGGCCTATCTTGGCCCATCGGAAGTTGGGAGGCAAATTTGAACCTACATGGGAGGACCCTTCGTTATAGAGACTGTCTACGAAGGAGGCTCGTATCAGTTAGTAGATTGTAAAGGGAACCACCACTGCTACCTGTTAATGGGCGTTTCCTTAAGAAAATACTATGCTTGTGTAGCTCATTTTATCAATTAATAAGACTTCCTCTTCTTGATTTACAACTTAATTCTACCTTTTTTTAAGTTTTTTTTAACGCTCTTCGTCTTTTCCTTAAGGTTAGGTCTTTCCTTCCTTAGGATTAGACTGCTAGTGGTGGATACGCCCTCTGTGGCACCACCCTGGCATTTCACGGGGGATTATGGTGGAGTACGCCCTTCGTGGCACCATCCTGATTCCCATTCGCTAGTGATGGAGTACGCCCTTTGTGGCACCATCCTAGTTTGCCAGTTGAGTTCCTCTGTGTGGAGCAAGTTTCCTCCCCACATGACCATTCGCTAGAGGTGGAGTACGCCCTTCGTGGCACCACCTGGTTTGCCAGTTAATTTTGCTCATTAGGAGTAGTCTTCTCATCAGAATCCTATAGGCCTAGGTTGGGTGATGCCTTCCTTAGACCCAAGGCTAGGTATTCCCTACCTTGGTTTCCCGTGACTTGTCTACTAGGAGTAAGTCTTCTATCAGCAACCTGTAGACCTAAGGTTGGGTGATGCCCTTCCTTAGACCCAAAGCTAGGTATTCCCTACTTTGGTTTCAGTTAATTTTGCCTATTAGGAGTAAGTCTTCTATCAGCATCCTATGGCCTAAGGTTGGGTGATGCCCTTCCTTAGACCCAAGGCTAGGTATTCCCTACCTTGGTTTCCAGTTGATCTGTCTACTAGGAGTAAGTCTCTATCAGCATCTGTAGACCTAAGGTTGGGTGATGCCTTCCTTAGACCAAAGCTAGGTATTCCCTACTTTGGTTTCCAGTTAATCTGCCTATTTGGAGTAAGTCTTCTATCAGCATCCTGTAGGCCTAAGGTTGGGTGATGCCCTTCCTTAGACCCAAGGCTAGGTATTCCCTACCTGGTTTCTCCAGTTCTCCTGTCTAGTAGGTGTAAGCCTTTTAATAGCATCCTATAGGCCTAAGGTTGGGAGATGCCCTCCCTTACACTCTTAGATTCCACTTCTATTCGGTCAACGCCAATGTGTGCAGCAGAAGTTCTTCAACCACACACATTGGGGGTCCATTGTTGACCTCATTTTGTATGAGGTCACTAAGGCCCTTCCAAACTCTAGATTAATTCTAGATCCTAGGATCCACCTCTAGACCCTAAGATCCTTTCCTAAAGCCAGACCTTAGGGCCTACTCTAGAGCCTAGGATTCCCTTAAATCCTAGATCTTAGAACTCCTCTAGATCCTAGGATCACTATCCAACTTCAAACCAATCCACATCCTTGATCAACCTTAACCTCAAATCAATTTCTACTTTTGATGATTCAAATCTCAAACTCCATTCAATTTAAATCCAAATTAATCCAAGCTTCAACCACACCCAAACTTTGATCCAATTTACTTGACAATTCAAACTTCAACTTTGACTTTGAGCCTACCCTTGATCTAGCTTTGACCCTTTCCATTCATTAAAAATCACCACATGATTGTTAATGATTTGGATACTTCATATTAATCATTCAAACTTAAAATCCATTCCAAATCCAGAAATCCAAACCCAAATCCCAAATCTTAAGGCCCTGTCCTAAAGGCCTTTTTCATTGAATTTTCAAATACTTTGAAACCTAGTCAAATGACCTTGATTCAAAGTCTACCACTTGCAAAGTGATAAGACATGCTCTAGAGGTTACCCTCAAATTGAGCCCATTCTAAGGTCTCTAGCCCCAGAATCTAAATCAAAATCCATAGGCTGTAAAACCTTCAAATATTTACAGCCTATGCCACTGGACCTTTGGCCTTGAAGATTTGACCTTAGAACTTTCACCAAAGCTTCTAATCAATTCCAGACCATTAATCTTGATATGTGAGCAGTAAACTGAAACTTTCTGGACTCATTTTAGCCTCTAGTGGTCATGAGCCCAAAGATGACCAAAATACCCCTGTGGGGCTCAAACATGCTTTTTAAACCAAATGAACTCCAAATTGAATGCAATCACTTGCAGCAAGTTTCAAATATCATTTTAAACCTGTTGAATCCAATCCCAGCTCCTAGGTCAATCTGGTTGACCAAGTCAACAGGGTTGACCAAGAAGACCCTTAAGGGTTCAAATAGGGGGTTTTGACCCAATAGACCTCTCTAGTACTGGAGACCACCTCCAATGGCTTCCAAACATCATCCTGAATTATATCCAGCCCAAACTCACCCATTGGGTCAACTTGGTTGACCTAGTCAACATGGTTTGACCCAATGAACCCTTAAGAGCTCAAATGAACCATTTTGACTAATTAACTATATCAACAATCTTCAAACCCTTGAAATCATTCCATTCAATACTTGAATATTCCTAAACCTATTTGGAGTCAAACCACATGAGTTTGACTTAGTCAACTCAATGAAACCCATTTGGAATGGCTTAAACCCTTAAGCTCCATTCCAAGCCTTAATCCCTTTTAGCTTAATTGACTAGTGCATGAGGACTACCTAAGTGCCACCTCACTAACCATTGACTGTGTTGACTGGTCAAACCAGTCAACCTAAGGCTTAGAGAACCATGCCTATAGGTCAAACCAACCATCAAGCCTTACTTAGCTCAAGCCACACCCATCAGCCACTTGGAAAGACTCCATGACCTGCTGGATGCCACCTCAGCCCCATTGACCAGTTGACTGGTCAACCTGGTCAACCCAAGCTTAACCTCTTCTAGAAGGCTTTATCACATGCTAAGCCCCTTTCCCTTGATTTAAGCTGCTTTAGGCCGACCCCTTAATGTCCAAAAGCTCACTTGGAGCTCTCCTAACCAGGCTCAGGGTCTGGTTTAGCCTTAAATGGCAATGTCTCCTCCACTCATCCCAAGTCCACCCAATGGGAATGAGGCATGACCAGCCCTTTCCGCAGCCTTCCAGCTTTCCCAGGGACAGGTGGCATCATCTGGAGAGTCCAGGAGTAGATCCCGCCATCCAATCCAGCCCAGGCCGTTTGAATAGGGGAAAAGGTGACTTTTGAGGGGATTGATCAAAGCAGCCTCTCTCACTCACCCTAGCCTCCCAGATCGAACTCTTAGTTCGTTTTGAATCTCCAGGGCCTCCTCTACCTTCCCACTACAAAACCCAGGTGGTTGCACTCACCGGCGGCGAGTTCTCCGGAGAAACCACCACCTAGACCGTCTCAAGCCCATAGCAGCCGATCCAGACGCGTTCGAGCTTGGATTTTCGCTGGGAATCTTCACTTGGACAATCTACAAGCTCAACCATCCAGAAATTTCGAAGATCTAACGGTATAACTCCCTAAAACCTAGATCTAGGTCACATTAGTTAGGTCTAAATAGCTTTACGCTTTAGGGTTTTAGCTAAAACAAACTATTCCCCATGATTTCTGTTCACGTCTTAATCTATGTTTTAAATTTTAAGTGAATGATTGATCCGATCGAGAGAACGAAGCGAAATATGTTTTCTAGGGCGTCACTCACGGTCTCCGGCGAGTGTACGTTTTCTGGACCGTTGATCGTTCGATCACGGTCCAGATCGAGCCTTTCCGCGGTTTGATCCGACCGCGCAATCGATCTCTCGTTCGATCAGTCGTCCGGCGAGATCTAGGTCGTCTATTCGGAATAGCGGGATCGAATCTCCGCCGTCTGATCCTCTCCTGGTGAGATCAGACCGCGGGATCTGATCTCAGCCGTTGGATCGAACCCGCGGTTAATCCAACGGCTGTTACGCGCCGCTGACGTGGTTAAGTGAAAACCGCGTGAAACGGCCAGCGGCCGACGCGTGTCCCCGTCGCCGCGCGGTTTCGATCCCGCCAATCCTAGCGCGCCGCGTGTCTGACCGCCGCCATTTAATTAAAAAATAATGAGTTTTAATTAGTTTTAATTGCTGAAACTTAAATAATCATAGTAAATCAAATTATAACCAAAAATTAAGTATAATATACAAACTTTTCAGAATTTCATCTAGTTTATTTTAAAAATAAAATCAGTTTATTTTGACTATTATTTTACTGGTAATTTAAGAAATACAGAAACATGTATTTCATTTTTAATTAATTATATATAAATTATTTTTATCTGAAATTGGCATGCATGTTGTTGAATGCATGGCTGGTCTCCAGAAAAATTTTCAGTATATTTGAATAGGTTTTGAAGGTATTTTGAATTATGGAGATATTTTCATCCTTTTTTATATTTAATTAAATATTAAGTATTTAAAAAAAATACAAGAAATATATTTTTATTATTTCCAAACTCTATGGAGATCAGTGGATCCTTCAACCCATTAACATGTATTTTGATAATATATTTAATCATTTTATAATATATATATTCTATTTATATATATAAATTCATTTATATATTTATGTATTTTAATATATATTTTGAAATTTTATATATATACATGTAAATCCTTAGTGTTTAAGAGTCATTTGAGATCTTAAATGTTGATTAAGCATGTTTGAATAGAAATGAAGGGGATGATTAGTGAATAATCATTCCTTGATTATTCACTAATTTTGTCTTAATTATGTTAATTAGTTAATTGCATGTTTAAGGTGCACACACCACTTAGTCTAAGGCTCTCCTAGATTTAGGTGTGAATGTGTTTATGTGATTCATGCATGCCTTATGTATTGAGTATGAGGGTTAGTTCAAACATTGATTCAAGTCCATCAAAACTAGTGACATATTTAAGGACAATAATTAAGGACTCATGTTATAGAAAACTTAGAAAAATTTCAATAATTAGGATTCACCTCCTCTTTAGTGAAACTTTGAACATTGAACTTAGTGACTACCTCAGCCCCTAGAGAAATTTTCACTAATTTTTGAGATTTAGGTCCCCTAATTAGTTTTCTAAGTCTTAAACCCTTAATTAAGCCTTTAAAACTTCTAAAAATTGTAATAAATCCAATTTAAATCCAAAAATTACATGTAAACCCTCAAACTGCCAGAATTCAGTCCTTAATCTGTGATAATTAAAAGCCCTTTGATTTGACAGCAATTTAAACCCTAATTTAATTTTAAGTGAAACCAATATGTAATTAAGATAATTAATTAATAATAATATAAAAATCCAAAAAATCTCCCAAACATTGGGGACCCTCCTTAGGTTATTTTGACCTTTGGAGGTGTTTTCAAGAAGTTGGGAACTTGTTTGAAGTAAAATCACAAAAGAGGCCTTCTAATTAAGAAATTCCCAAAACCCATTAAAATGCCCAACTTCAATAATCCATAACTAATTCTAGAAAAATCCAAATTACCCAAACTCACTTGCATTCAACTCATATGATGTCTAGTGTTTATTAAAAATGTTAAACTCCAGAAATCTGTAATATTTCAAAAAGTCAACAATCGGTCAACTTTAAGTCAAAACTAGTTCAAAACTCAAACCTTGTAATAAAATGTAGAAAAATCCAATTTTAACGTACCTACCTTTAACGATCGTAGTAAGGTCTAGTATTTTATAAAAAACAAACATTCCAGAATTTGAATTAATCAAAAAGTCATTTTCAACCCTTAATTAAATGATTAAAATATTCAAAAATTCATAAAACTCATAATCATTCTAAAATTCAGAAAAATATTGGTTTAATGTCCAAAACACTTAACAAATCCTTTAAAACACAACAACCACCCTAAAGTTGAAGTTTATTGGCTGGACTACTCGGCTGCGGGGGCTAAGTGTCCTAAGGAGGCTGGTTCCTCGAGCCTGGTGGCACAACGCCACAAATGGATTCTAAAGGGTGTCAAACCTTAAAATGGATTAACTTTTAATTATTTAACATTTTTAAAAGTCTTAATTCAATTACATTAATTTGGTTTATCGGCTGGACTACTCCGGGCTGCGGGGCTAAGTGTCCTAAGGAGGCTGGTTCCTCGAGCCTGGTGGCACAACGCCACGAATCAATTAATGGCAAACTTAAATTAATCAACTTTAAAAATCAGTAATTAATTCATTTTAAATTAATCCACTTTTTAATTCCAACCAATTTAAATAACTTAATCAACCCCGATGCTACTGGGTAACCCAGGCCTACGAGGCATAGCTTAGCCCCAAGGAAGGTGAAATAAACTTCACGGCCTCGGTGTGAAACAAAGGTAGTAATCAATTAACTTTTAAAACATGTTTAAATTAAAATTCTTAATTCATTAATACTTAAATTTTAATTTTAAATTCCCCTTTTAAGCCTTAACAAATCCAGACCTTTAGACAACTTCATTAATAACCCACTTTAGATCTACCCCAGCCACACGACCTTTCTCACACACTTTAGATGATGTGCTAGGATAACCAACTCTAGATCTAGGTTAGGCCGGTGTTTACTTTACTGCTGTGTGCCGGATTTTTTCGTAGTTTTCATTGCATGTTGTGGATGAAATTGCTTTACTATGTCTGCTTACTTTTTTTGTACTCTGTGGATGGATTGATGTGTTTGGCGACTAGATTACCCTTAGGTTAGGTACGATCTGGATGTTGACATAGTTTTCTGCAGGTGGCCACGCTCATGCAGGGCAATAAAAAAGGGGGCAAATCAAAAAATGCATAAATATTATAAACTCTTTGCACGGTGCTTCAGCTGCTAAAGCCCCCAAATCATAAAAAGAGCGTGGCCAGTGTGTTTACTTTTTTGCTCATATACAACTGCTTGGGAATAACTGCTTTATATATATTAATTGCTTAGGATAACCCTGCAGGTGAGTCTAGATCTTTTATTTTGATATAAAATGTAATTTGTGCAAATGTCAAGTGTTGTGAAAGTTCATTTTGAGTTGGGATACATAGATCCAAAGCTTGGATTCCAAAGAGGAAGGATACCCTTTGGGGAACACTCCTTTTCCATTTGGAATCCAAATTTGGATCATACCTTTTCCTTACCCAAAGAGGAAAGAGTGGCCTTCTCTCTTAAAGGGAAGTGCCCTCTTATCCATTGGGTAATCTAACTACAAGATCCAAGAAGACTTGAAGAAAAGGAGTCCAAAGAAGAAGAAATTGAAGATTTGGAAGATTTGAAGATTGAGAGTATCCCACTCAAAATACTTGCGTCGTTACTAGGTTTAGAATCCGGGTTGTTGTCAGTGGTGCCCGGCCACTTTACTTTCTGTAATATTCTGGTTTGTAATAAGCAAGGCAACTTTGCCTATGGACATTTATTAATTAATTATATTTGATGTGATGATTTGATTGCTTTAGGACTACCTGCTTTTACTAGTTTTTTGGCGATTGCATGGCCCTCTTTGTTTTCGCCTGGATACGTTGAGGCTCGTGAGGGTGTGAAAGTTTTATACTCAAAATATTAAAGTCTAAAATTTTAGTGAGTCTAAATAACATAGAAAGATAACGAATCTAGGGAATTAGCCGGGGATCGACCCCCGGGTCGCATGCATATTTTGCATTACTCTTTCCTTGCTTTAGACCCTTCCCCGCCTGCGGGTAGAGTCCGGTATAGCTCTGACCTATGAGGACGAGGTGCCGGACCTGGGGAAGTCCAGTCTTCTAAAAAAACTATTTTATAAGCCTGTTTTTAAAATTTTCAAGCATATTTGATTTGAGGTTGTAACCAGCATGCATTGCATTAGATACAAATTAAAAAGTCAAAATTTTAATTCATAGTCTTAGCATTTTAGCACCGACATAAGTTAAAGGGGCCAATTAGGAAAGTCTTTAGATGTCGGCCCCACTCTCCAAAACTTTAATTACAACATCCCTACCATTCTTTCATAAAAAGACCGGATTCATGTATTTCAAATCGATTAGGTGGTTAGCTGGCTCCCAATCCAGGCCGGGGTAAGTCCAGACCTTGCACTACATTAGTTAGGATCGACGACGTGGTCCAGTGTCCAAAATAGATTTAGGATCCGGGCAGATCTCTGATTATAAGACCCCAAATTTCGGGAATATAGTCCCAAATTTCTAATAAAATATTTAACTCTAATTAAAGCTTCATTTCAATCCTAAAACTAAAGCCCAACACTTAGATTAAGTTGGGACACTTCCGGATGGTTCTGGAATCTCAAAGTGTCCCCTACCTCTCATCCTTTGACTCCGTTAATAACTGCTCCATTTTGATCCATTCCCTTTGATTTTCACAATATTCTTCATCATACTTTGATATCACTCCTAAAAATTCTAACAAAATTTTGCCATTATTTTAATCGAGAGTTTTCGTAGGAGACCTCGTTTTCTTACGATGTAATTAACTACGAGGGCTTGCGCTCGTAGGAGATTTAGAACCACACACGCACCTGATTTTAAAAATTGATTTTTCAAAACTCAATGGATTTCTTTGGAAAATTTAAAATATTAGTGATCATTATTATCATATTCAAAGAATTATCATCGAATGATATTTTCTTCCTTCGGGGAGATACATCTTTCTTTGATAAGGCTTTGGATGTGAACCTAACGATCACACTTCTTGAATATTGTAGCTGGATATTCAGTTGAACCTCATTTTGACCCTTCGTGGCCATAAGAAGTTCTCTTTAGCATCCGGTCATAATATTCAAGATGAATTTCATAATTCTAATCTGAACGCCGTTATGAAATTTTATGTTCGTCCTTCGGGGTGGATATAATTTTTCTAACGGGATGATTCAATTTTAGAATTAGAATTGAATCTCAATTTTAAAGCTCCCAAAGAAAACTAATCTTTTCAAAACATGTTTTCAAAATTCCACCAACAAGATGATGTTCTTATCTTCTCCCAAGCTTCAAAATTGTTAGCTAAGAATCTTAAGAAGATTGTTGAAGAGTTTTGCAAATGGATAGGGCAAAGTATCAACATCAATAAATCACAAATTTTTTTGGTAAAAATGTTAACCTCCAAGTGAAGAATAAGCTTGCCAAAGTTTTTGGTTTAAAGTGGTTCGGAGTTAAACTACTTGGGATTAAAATTTCCTTACTAAATTGAAGGTGGCAGATTTTCAAGATCTTCTAGTCAATGCTATGGAAAGAACTTAATGTTTGGGGTAAGAAGTCTATTTCTTTGGGAGGTAAAATAACTCTCATCAAAAAGCTCATAACTTAACTATGGCAAATTTCTTAGTTACACATACTTTGGTTCCAAAAAGTGTGTTGTATAATTTGGAGAAATGTTGCAGAAGCTTCATTTGGGATAAAAAAGATGGAGGCCATAATATTCATTATGTGGCTTGGGAGGAGCTATGCAAACCAAAAAGATTTGGTGGACTTGGTTTGCAATCGCCTATTAAGAAGGTGGTTCATTGAGAGCAAATTTGGCATGGAACTTCAATCAAAATCCGGACACTTTATTACACAGATCAATGGAGGCTAAATATGGAAGGAATTTATGAACAACCACAAACAAGAAATCTATCTAAGGATTGGAGTATCTTAGTGATGGAGGAGCATATCTGAGAGATATTACCAGATGGAAATTGGTAATGGAAGAGAGATAAGTATCCTGGATGATATTTGGGTGCTTGATAGATGCATAAACAGATGGCCAACACTTGTTGATTGTAATTCATTGGAAGGAATGTATGTCCAGAAACTATTGCAGGAAGATGGTCAGTGGACGGATTGGCATTTATTCAGAATGTCTTTCATCCAGTTTTATGGAGTTGATTAACCAAATTCAAACTGATCCACATGAAGATGATAGGCTTGGAATTGCAGAAGATCTGCTCGGGTATATGACGTTTCTACATTATCATTTGAACATTTCCTGAGATGTAGATACAATTATAAAGAAGATGCTTACTGTAATGGCTTTTTAAACTCAAGCTTAGTAAGAAAGTGAAATGTTTTGGTGGAGACTAGGAAATTCTCCTATACCTACCAATCTTTTTCTCAGCAATTGTGGAATTTCAGTCAATAATACTTGTGCTAGAGGCTGTGTACAAGTAGAAAAATTATGAGCACATTGTGGTACATTGTAAATTTTTAACTGAGAACATTACGAAAGTTAGAGAATGGGGCATCCAATTCCTATCTTAACTCTTTGGGTCATTGCATTCAGGAATTAAAGAGGTTAACTGTTACTCATATTGGCATTATCAAGGTTTATTGCACCATTGTTTATTATTCATGGAGAAATAGAAATGAAGTAAAGCATGGCAAAACTGCTTTACCGGTGCTACTTGGTTGCTGCAAATGCATTGTTTAGGTGCTCACAACAATTTTTCTCCTTACTTACCAACTGGGGTATTAACCTCCCTAGGGAGTCTCATGACACTTGGTGCCCCCCACCGAAAAATTGGCTAAAAATTAATGTTGATGCTTCATTACTCTCCTCCGGAATGGCTGGTATAGGTGGTATTTTCAGAGACTATAGAGGGAGATTTATTCTTGCTTTTGGAAAGAAATTGACCCATTGGGACATTGCCCAATTGGAGTTGAAGGCAGCATTCACGGTGAAGATTATGTTAAAGATTGGATGCTTGATTTCAAAGGTGTTATTGTGGAAAGTGACAACATCAATGCTATTACATACCTTCAGAATTCTTTAAAGTCAAATAAGTGCAATTTGGATAACAATTCGTTCAAGGATTCATTCTTCTTCAACGACTTCAATAAAGTTCTTTTAAACATGCATATAGAAATTGTAATAAAGTAGCCAATCTATATGCTACTTTAGCTTTAGATAACAGTTTCTTCTTTGATAGTTTCTCTTTTGATGATATTCCTTCCTTGTTATCTAAGTTAATCAAGGAAGAATGTCATCCTTAACAATTGTACTTAGTTTCTTTGCTTTCTAATGCATTTGGCATTTCTTCAAAAAAAAATTCCCCTCATCAACACTATCCTGAATAATCTCTCCCTCTTCCCCTATCACATAAAGTATTAAATTTATTATTTATTAGAATGGAACTTCATACCATTTTCAAATAATTGAACTCCTCTATTCTGAGGATTCTCGAGCCAGAAGTTGAATATTTGCAACCTCCTCCACAATTGGTTATCAATAGTTGTCTCTTTGTTCTTCTCCATCATTCCAGCATCTTCAATTTCTTCTCAAAATTTTTCATAAAACTAACTGGAACTCTTCTATTAGTGTTTGATTTCTTCCTCCCATAATTTACATGGACCCAAGATCCATAACCATCATATTGAATAACATCTTCTCCATTCAACTATTCTGTCTTGGCTGCTACAGAATTCATATTCAGATTTCTTTTATCCATCCTAGTTTTCCTTTGTTGTACACCATTACCTTGCATCTCATCTATCTTTTTCTCTAGACAATCTTTTTGAACATGTCGAATCCTTCTGCAGTTAAAGCTAAATGAAGATATCCTCTCGTATTCAAACTTTTGATAAAATTTACCAAAAGTTCCCTCAACACAAACACCAAAAGGGAGCCTATCTTCCAACTTCACACGAACACATACTCTCGTAAACTCCCTCCTACTCCATAGAGAAATCTACCTTTAAAGTCTCAAAAAAAACTCCACCAATCCTTGCTTTATGGATTAAGTAAAGAAGCATCAACATTTACCTTTATCCAATCGGGTGGAGAGGGGATGCGAATGATTGTCCAATAGCTTATGAAGCTGATTAGCAACCCATTTACCTTATTTTAAATGAAAAATTATTTTCTTAAATAGTAGCATAGCTGAGAGCTTCTGAAGTAATTAATAGAGGACTATCATCGTTTCCATCATGGACAAGCTTGTTTTTTCCCTTCCATGAAAAATAATAGAATTAGAAAACAAATTGATCATCCAGTAATTTCATAGAGGTATCCATTTCAAGCATTCATCCAAGGAATGGAACATAGGAATCAAAACCCCACTTGTTAAATATTGGAAAATTCCTTCTAGCTTTTTACATTTAACTAACGCATGTTCAATGTCTTCTTGCATATTGCAATTCCTTAAACAACCATTATGCATTTTCAATCTTCTATAACATTAGTATAGCTTTGTTGAAGATTCTTCACAAAAATCCTTCTACTTGAGGATGAGCTTTCCTTTTTAAGCCAAGTCCAATATGTTACCTACTGCAATTTGTGAACAGCAGCTTCAAATGACAAAAATGAAATTGATTTGCCAGAGTATTTTGAAATTAATTCCATTTTTGTCTTTTGAAAATTATGTAGAAATAGAAATTTGGCTAATTAATTTTGAAAGTTCGTTCTGCGGATATTAAGCCCTATGAACTTAGTCCCAAGCTAACCAAAGGGGGGGGGGAAATTGGTATTTAAAAAAACTTTTAAGACAAAGAAATAAAATCACAACCAAATCACACCAGAAGAATATAATGCGAATTAAAAAGTGCGAAAGCAAAAATACGAAACACAAGATTTATAGTGGTTCAGTCGACTCGCCTACGTCCACTCCTTGGAGGCACCCTCCAAGTATGCACTACAAAACGTGGACTCTCCTTTAGCCCCCACGGCTAGGCGGAGAAGAAGCTACAAACCTCCTTTTTGCCACCCGGCAAGGCAGAGAACCTACCTCCTTTTGCTTCCTCCGAAGCTGGCAGAGAACCACAACCAAAAGCAAACTCCTTGCCTCTCCAACCCTTCCACGGACGAGAAACTCCAGACGAAAGACAAGCAGAGCGATCCTTGAAGCAACCTGCTGAATCCCCCTCACAAAGCTCCCCCTCATAAGATCCTCTCTCTCTCCCTATCTCTCTTTCTCTCCTCAAGGACTTCTCAGGTCAAGGCAGCAGCCAAGGTCTTTTTAAAATCGTTTGAACAAGAGCTCTTAAATAGAAGAGCTCTCAAGGAGCTCATTAATTGCAAGTAGCTGACTTTATAGTTCCCGGCCGATCTGGACATCGGCCTGGCCGATCAGTACAAATCAAAGAAGATCGGCCAGAGCATCGCCCGGGAACAGTCCTGGACGATTGAAATTTGGCTTGATTGTCCAGGATGATAATACTATCGTCCTGGCCGATTAGTTCAATCATGCAAATCGTCCTGAGCATCGCCCTGTTTATGACCTGGCCGATATTATCGTCCTGAAGCAACTCAAGGATTTTGAATGTATCGTCCTGGTCGATCCTGCGATCGTCCAGGACGATAGGATCGTATCAATCATCCCTATAATTACTCCCTTGAGTTCTTGATCAATTAAAGCATAATTTGGTAATTTTCGTCTAGGCCGATACGGGGATCGTCCTAGCCGATAAATTTAAAATTACAGTATACCTTAACTTCAAGGCGGCTACACTTCTTTCTATTTTGAGCTTATCGTCCTGGCCGATACACGTATCGTCCAGGCCGATATGTTAATGTTGGCTGGCTAATTAAGAATCTTTAATTAGACTTTCTGTGTTAAGTGATCGTCCCGGACGATATAAATATCGGCCGGGCCGATGTGGGAAAAAAATAGAAATTCTAAGTCCTCACAGTGTGTGTGTGTATGGTTACTTAGCATCAGTCTTTTTGACCATTACAAGTAGACTCAAAAAGAGAAAAACAAAAGTATAGACTGACTCAACCCTAAACCTACGTAATTCTGAACTTGGCTTCTTCATGACGTCGGTCTTCGATTCTTGAAAAGTTAGAAGCAACAAGTAGTCCAAGAGAAGTAGGTTTGTCAATCATCAAAACATAAGCCATGAAAAATAGATTTGCAACAATCTCCCCCTTTTTGATGATGGCAAACACAGTAGAGAAAATTTTCATTAATACATCAAGGTTTACAAACCCAAGACCAAACAGCTTTTTCCTACAACCCTACTCCCTTTTGTCATCACAAAAAGAGGTTCAGAAACAAAAGAAAAACGTCACAAAAGACCAAGAAGCAAACTAACAAAAAGAAAGGAAAAAAACAACACAAAGTACAGACTAAAACAACGAGGGATCTAGATCATCAGATGGAGGTGGTGGAGGCTATTAGGTGCAGCTTATCCCCGGTGGTGGATAGCTGTAAAAGATCAACACAATCCTGATATATGATTTCGACAGGGCGCCGATTCACATAGGAGGTTTAGGGCTGTGATGAGGAGCGGTTAATGCGCAGGCTGGCATAAAATTCATAGTGGGTTCGGAAGAGAAAGGGACGGCAATAGTGAGTATAAAACAAAGAGAGGTGTGGACGAAAAGATTCATTACCGGATATGAGAGATGGGTAGGATTAATTGTCCGGGAGAGGGTGATGCTACACTCTTTGTAGCGATGGTAGGCAGCCTGATCTTCTGCCTCCTTGAATCGAGGATCCAAAGTCAACCTCGAAGAACTCCCAGACGCCTGACGTACACGCTTCCCCACCAGCCATAGAAGAAGGTTTTAATAAGAAAACATAAAGGAAGAAGAGTGGAGGGTGAGAAAATATGGCTGGAATTGGCCTGTATTTAAAGAAATGACCATATCGTCCTGGCCGATCGCAGAATCGTCCAGGCCGATATGGTTCAATAATTACGTACAGGCCGATTGGTCAAAAAGGCGGTCCGATCGTCCGGGCCGATCAGATATCGGCCAGGCCGATCAGACACAGGCGATCGGCCCGAGGAGTCAGGCCGACGCAAATTGAAAAAGCAGATCGTCCGGGCCGATTAGGTGTATCGTCCAGGACGATGCACAATAATGATCGTACCGACCAAAGTTAAAACATTTAAAATGCTTGCCACGTGTATCGTCCAGGACGAACAGTGGATCGGCCCGGACGATTGTCCAATAATGGATCGTCCGGGGACGAATTTAAAGATCAAAACGTGCTGACACGTGGATCGTCCAGGACGATCCAGTGTATTGGCCAGGACGATGCATATAAAATGCATCGGCCAGATGAAATATACTATCGGCCAGGACTATCACCAGAGTTCGATCAAATCGTCCAGGACGATATAGGATCGTCCGGGACGATGTAGTTATGGCAAGCACAGAAATAGGTGAGCAGATGGATTTTGAACAGAATTTGTCATAATCGTCCAGGATGATACAGGTATCGACCAGGTATGATGTGACTTGAAATTGAACTCAAGAGATGAAGGCTGATGATCAAGACCCTCAAAAATAAAACAAAAGAAAAACAGTCAAAACATAAAAAAATAAAACAAGGAACCTAAGGGAAAAAAATGAATATTTTTGGATTTTAATTTTTCTAATTTTTTTTTGTATTTATGGAGGCATCATATGAGAATTCTTTTCAAAAAGTTAAACTTTTAGGTTCCAAGAGATCAGAAGTTTAACAATCCCAATCAGAAGAAGGTAGAACATCTGATTCTGTTAACCCTAGATCGGACATCCTTCAAGGTACAAAATTCTTTTGGAAAACAAAATACAACTCAGAATAACTAAAAGGATAATAAGATCCATTCAAGACTTGTTTACAAAGAAATTTTCATAATTAATACACACAAAGTAATTTTTCTCAATCATGGAAATTGAAGTCAAGTCTTTGAAAGCATCACATAATCAATGAGTTTTTATAGTTTTAAGAGTTTTACCAAAGAGAGGATAGCTTGCGTCTATTGGACTCATTTTATGCCTCTTGTCATTTTGATTGGCTCTTTTGAGCATCTTTTGATTCTTTCATACACTTTTGTGTATATAGCTTTTTTTTTCAATTTGGCTTCTTTGGCCTCTTTCCTTTTTAATTCTTGCAAGCTAGAAACTCTTTAATATGCCCTTAAAAAAAAACTTAGTTGTGAGTATATCCTCCAAATATTAGAGAATAGGAGCTCTCTCTTAACATAGGGAAGAACAATCCACAACACAAAATCAAAATCATGTGATGAATGTAATGGCAAGATTTCAAAAGCTTGAATGATATCTAAGAACTTTGGCTATTATGCATAAGATAAATTAATGTAGCAAGATAAGAAAAAAGATCTTAAATAATAGGCCATTGGTTAAACCGAGTTTAGACTTTTGTTTTAGAGAAGAAAATCATACCACTAATAAAGTCAGAAGGAGGGAAAACATCAATAGTAAACTCCCTTTAACCAATTTGAAAAGCTAAACACTATCTCCAAAAACTCCAAAATCTAAAAGCTTAAAAGGATTAAACATATGGAAGGCAATATTTAAAGAGCAACGTGTAGACAAAACAAAACAAAACAAAAAAATGAAAATAAGGCAAACTAAAATCAACACAAAGAGAGCACAAAAACTAGCACAAAAAAAATTAAATAAAAGACACAAAAAACTAAAAATTTCAAGCAAGTGATAAAGCAGCGAGTTTAAGCAATTTTGAGCTGCAAGCCTCCTTATGTCCAGTTATCCTATGCTCCCACGAGGTCTTTGGTGAGAGCACTCTTGCAAAACTCAACAACAGTCATATTTAGGAACCCAAACAGGTTTGGGATCCATCTTATGAAAAGTAGAAGGTGATGCTTGTGTGCCATGCTGTGCTTTATTTAATTTTGGTCTCCACACCCATTGTGTACTATAATAATATGTGCAAGTGTGTGAGATGTGTCCTAGCATGCCACAAGAAAAACATTGAACTCCAGGAAAAGGTTTTCTTAAATGGTTAGGGTAAAAATGTTCTTCCTAGTTCTGGCTTTTGATTAGTAGTTGGTGTCATCCTAGCTTTCTTGCATGTTTCAAATCTTTTGAATTCCTCAAATTTGTTCTTTTTAATGCATCAATCTTAATCCTCAAATTTTTCTCAATCTCTTTAGATTTCTTAAGATCAACCATAAGTGAGGTGTGTGAGACTTTTAATGCATTATGTTCATCAACTAATTCCAAATGCTTTTGTTCAACTCATCAAAATCATCAAGAAGAGCCATGTGATTTGAATCAATCGTTGCATGACTTTGAGAAAAACATCATGCTCTTTTTGTAGATTTGAATGTTCTAATATTAGGCTAGCATGAGTCTTCTTAAGATTTTTGTATGATGCATGGATTTTTTCACAAATTTCAAACAATTCATCATAGGTTGGTTTACATACCTCTTCCTCATCACTTTGATTTCTCCCATGAAAACACAAATTCGTAGTCTCTTCCTCTGGTTCAATCTCAGAGGAATCAGTACCAGATTCTGCCCAAAAACCTCTTTGGATTTTCTTCTTGTCCTTTCTTGACTTGGCTTTCTCCTCACCTTTTTCCTTTCTTTGCTTGAATAATTTTGAAGTGTAGGGCAATCGGCTTCACATGTCTAGGTTTCCTGCATCAAAACAAACAACATCAGAAGATCCCTTAACATATTTGTGATCCTTAATTTCCTCCAACTTTGATGATGCTTTTGTTTCTTCCTTAGAAAGCTTTTGAATTGCCTTGTGATGAAGGCAACATCTATCGCTTTCTGACTCGGAAGATTCAAAATCCGATTTGTGCGCCTTTAGTGCGATTATTTTCTCCTTTTTTTCTCACCTGCATCAAGATTTCTTTGATTCACCCCTTGCTCGTAAGAAAATAGTGAGCCAAGTAAGTTATCAATAGAATAGGTGTTCAAATCTTTGGATTCAGTAATGGCAGTAATTTTTGCATCATAGATGAAGGCAAGCATATCAAAATCTTGTTAACTTTTCATAATTTGAAAGCTCTTTTCCTAGTGCTGCAATGAAGTAACAATCTGAGTAAACCTAGTGTACATGTCAAAAATCGATTCATGAGGTTTCATACGAAAAAGTTCGTTCATGCAGAGAATGTTTAAACGGGATTGCTCTAACTTCATTAGTACCTTACATAGGTGATGCATAATTTATCCCAAATCTTTTACCAGTTTTGCAAGTTGAAACACGCATGTAATCCTCAGATTTCAAAGCACAGAAAAAACAGTTCAAACACTTTGCATTTAATTGAGCCAAATCACGTTCATCAAAAGTCCATTCAGTAAAAGCAACTTCAGTTTTAATACCATTAATTTCACGAGAGGTGGAGAATAACCTTCTTGAATAAGCATCCACATGCGATAAACAGTAGATTGAAAAACGTTGACATGCGGGTTTTCCAAAAATCAAAAGGTAGGTTATCGAACAGGGAGGTCGGTAATGGAATACCCTTCAGTAGTGTTACGATTCCCAATGTTAGCCATGGATCAAATTCAAAAAGTTTTCAAACTTAAATTTTCGAATCCCGCTCTGATACCACTTGAAAGTTCGTTCGGGATGTTAAGCCCTATGAACTTAGTCCCAAGCTAACCAAGAGGGGGGGTGAGATTGGTATTTAAAAAAAACTTTAAGACAAACAAATAAAAATCACAAACCAAATCACCCACAAGAAATTAATGCGGAATTAAAAAGTGCGGAAGCAAAAATACGAACACAAGATTTATAGTGGTTCGGTCGACTCGACCTACGCCACTCCTTGGAGGCACCCTCCAAGTATTGCACTACAAAACGTGATTCTCCTTTAGCCCCCACGGCTAGGCAGAGAAGCCCTTACAAGAACCTCCTTTTTGCCTCCCCGCAAGGCAGAGAACCTACCTCCTTTTACTTCCTCCTGAAGCTGGCAGAGAAACCACAACCAAAAGCAAACTCCTTACCTCTACCGACCCTTCCACGGACGAGAAACTCCAGTACGAAAGACAAGCAGAGCGATCCTTGAAGCAACCTTGTGAATCCCCCTCACAAGCTCCCCCTCACAAGATCCTCTCTCTCTCCCTCTCTTCTTTCTCTCCTCAAGTCTTCTCAGGTCAAGGCAGCAGCCAAAGGTCTTTTTTAAAAACGTTTTAACAAAGAGCTCTTTAATAGAAGAGCTCTCAAGGAGCTCATTAATGCAAGTAGCCGACTTTATCGTCCCGGCCGATCTGGACATCGGCCTGGCCGATCAGTACAAATCAAAGAAGATCGGCCAGAGCATCGCCCTGGGAACAGTCCTGGACGATTGAAATTTGGCTTGATTGTCCAGGACGATAATACTATCGTCCTGGCCGATTAGTTCAAATCAGATGCAAATCGTCCTGAGCATCGCCCTGTTTATTGACCTGGCCGATATTTATCGTCCTGAAGCAACTCAAGGATTTTGAATGTATCGTCCTGGCCGATCTCGCGGATCGTCTAGTATGATAGGATCGTATCAATCATCCTTAATTACTCCCTTGAGTTCCTGATCAATTAAGGCATAATTTGTAATTTCGTCCAGGCCGATACGGGGATGTCCTGGCCAATAATTAAAAATACAGTATACCTTAACTGTCTAAGGCGGCTATTCTTTCTATTTTGAGTTATCGTCCTGGCCGATAAACGTATCGTCCAGGCCGATATGTTAATGTCGGCTGCCTTAATTAAGATCCTAATTAGACTTTTTGTTTTAAGCTGATCGTCCCGGACGATATAAATATCGCCGGGCCGATGTGGGAAAAAATAGAAAATTCTAAGTCTCTCAAGTGTGTGCGTGTGTGTGTGTAGGGTTAATGCATCAGTCTCTTTGACCATTACAAGTAGACTCAAAAACAAGAAAAACAAAAGTATAGACTGACTCAACCCTAAACCTAGCAATTCTGAACTTGGCTTCTTCATGATCATCTGGTCTTCGATTCCTGAAAAGTTAGAAGCAACAAGTAGTCCAAGAGAAGTAGTGTTTGTCAATCATCAAAACATAAGCCATGAAAAATAGATTTGCAACAAATTTCACAAGTTCTTATCCAAAAACCTTTATGAGTTCTTCAGAGTTTCATCCCCTTGTAATGTATTTATCAACCGAGACTCCATCTGCTTGTTGAGGGATTCAATGTAGGCCAATTGTTAAGGCTTTATCCAATATCCAATGTCTTTATGAGCATTAACTGAACGCCATTTATAATTTATTATTCCATCTGACAATAGGCTTAGAAGACTCCACTATCAAGATGATTTCTAAGCTGTTGTTCCAGTTTTATTTGAGAAGTTATCTCCATATAGATGAGCATATTTCAGAAACAAAGCCTGTTGTAACAAAGAATATTCCTCTTGATTATATCTCCATGCAAGTTTAGCTCTAAGTGGCCCGACTTTCTCATAGAAGCGTGAAGTTCCTCTCCCACCCCATTCCATAGGTAAGCACATGGTATCTCAATTAATGTAATGGAGGCCGCATTTCAATTCATTTTGTTCCAAATAAAACTTCTACAAAGTTTATCAATCTCGCCAAGTATACCTTTTGGAACCCTGGAATGAGTGCAATAAACGACCATGTAAGAAAACAAAATGGACTTAACCAAGTTTATATTTTCCAACCAAAGAAATGAATTTGCTTCACACCAAATGTTAATCATTTCCAAAGCCATTTCAATAATAAATTGAAAGTCTTCTCCAACTAACCATCTTAGAGCTATTTGGATCCAAGCTAATGAAATTCATTGACTCCTTTTATGGCCCATAATATGAGAAATAGTATTTGTCCTTCTTCTTCTTACCATCTTCCCAAACAGGATGAAGGACTTGTTGGCATTTATTTTCTTTCCAGTCCAACTATAAAAGTCCTCCATATATGTTTGATCTTCTTTACCATATCACCTTAGCCTCAGATAAAATTATGATATCATCTGCATAAAGCAAGTGGGATATCTGCGGCTATTTTGGCTTAAACTCACACCAAACTCTACATCTCTTGTTTGAATGCATTGAATAGGAGTTGGGCACAAATAATAAACATAAATGGCGATAGGGGACTACCTTGACGAAACCCAATATTAGCCTCAATCCATTCAGAGTAATTCCCATTAATTACCAAATGAATTTCGGTTCTACTACACATTCTAAAATCAGATTGAATATGGTATTAAGAAAACATGAAATACATCACAGCCTTCTCCAATGTTGGCCAAACCATTGAGTCGTATGCTTGCTCCAAATCAAATTAAAACAAACTAATCCTTTTGAAGATTTTGAATACCTGAATTTATGAAAAATTTCATGAGCCACCAAGATATGGTCTAACATGGATCTCTCCTTTTTAAAATGTTGTTTATTCTTCAGAGATAACATTTGGCATTATAGATGTTATTCTATTGACAAATATCTTCGCGCGACCTTGTAAACCATAATTCAAAGACTGATTGATCTAAAATTGGTAGGAGATTAGGATTGATACCTTGGGAATAAGCACTACTAACTCTTTCCTTCCACTTCTGGTTCATGGTACCTGAATGAATAAACTATTTTAAAGCATTCCAAAGATCTTCCTTGATGATGTCCCAACACCCTTTGAAAAAAGAGTATGTAATTTCGTCATTTCTTGGAGTAGTAAATTCCCAACTTGTTTGATAACCATTTCCATTTCTTCAATAATGAAATCCTTGCTCAAATTGTAGATATCCTCTTCATTCAGTCAGTTAATAGGTTCAGGCTAGCCTTCTAATTTACATTCTCTAAATTTCTATTTGTTCTAAAAAAAACTAATGAAAATGTCTTCAATTTAATGTTGATCTTCTACATTCAACCAGTCAACATTTTTAATTGAACTAATAACGTTTGAATTACTTCTCATAACTAGCAAAAGTGTGAAAGAATTTGGAGTTAATAATCCCCCTTGGAAGCCCATTAAACTTTGGCTCGCTGTCTCCACCAAGTATTGATCCGAGCTAGATTAGAGTTGAATTCATCCACCTTGCCTTTGAGTACCCGCAGTCTTCATCCGATAGCACTCCTATGAATTATTTTTCTAGAAGCTCCAAAATTTCTTTAGGGCACAATCCTTTGCAAGAATAAGTTTTTATTCTTCTCCTTACTCTAATAATGCAATGCCTTCAATGATATATTCATTTTGTGATTCAAATATGCCCATAATCACCCACCACTTTCTTCTTCCAAAATATTCTTCACCAAAGCAAAAGATACTAGGTTGGAGCCCATATGTCTTCAAATCTAATAACCTTTTTGAAATCAGATTTAAATTCCAAAAGATTTAAGAGAATTGGACAATGACGTCAAGTACTTACCATCACATGATGAGGAGAGCATAAAGCTATAGAGTTTAAATAACACCTATCAAATCTTTCTAGAATTCTATCAGCACCTATTTTATTGTTGCACCAAGTGAATTTGAGTCCAACATAACCCATTCATGAAGATCATTATTAGCAAGGAAAAGTTCCATTTCCCTTGCTCCCATAATTTAGGTGAACCTTTTTCCCCCACTTTTATCTTCCTTATTAAGGAGACAATTAAAATTGTAGCAAATCTATTTTTTCATGGCTTATGTTTGATGATTGACAAACACTACTTCTCTTGGACTACTTGTTGCTTCTAACTTTTCAGGAATCGAAGACGGACGATCATGATGAAGCCAAGTTCAGAATTGCGTAGGTTTAGGGTTGAGTCGGTCTGTATTTTTTTTCTCTTTTTGAGTCTACTTGTAATGGTCAAAGAGACTGATGCTAAGTAACCCTATACACACACACTTGAGAAACTTAGAATTTCTGTTTTGCCCACATCGCCTGGCCGATATTTATATCGTCCGGGACGATCAGCTTAAAACGAAAGTATAATTAAGGATTCTTAATTAAGGCAGTCGACATTAACATATCGGCCTGGACAATACGTGTAATCGGCCAGGACGATAAGCTCAAAACAGAAGAGTATAGCCGCCTTAGACAGTTAAGGTATACTGTATTTTTAAATATCCCAGGATGATCCTCGTATACGGCCTGGACGAAATTACCAAATTATGCCTTAATTGATCAGGAAATCAAGGGAGTAATTAAGGATGATGATACGATCATATCATCCTGGACGATCTTAGGATCGGCCGGGGCGATACATTCAAAATCCTTGAGTTGCTTCAGGACGATAAATATCGGCCAGGTCATAAACAGGGCGATGCTAAGAACGAATTGCATCTGATTTGAACTATCGGCCAGGATGATCGTATTATCGTCCTGGACGATCAAGCCAAATTTCAATCGTCCAGGATGTTCACAGGGCGATGCTCTGGCCGATCTTCTTTGATTTGTACTTATCGGCCAGGCCGTGTCATATCGACCGGGATGATAAAGTCGGCTACTTGTAATTAATGAGCTCCTTGAGAGCTCTTCTATTTAAGAGCTCTTGTTCAAACGTTTTAGAAGACCTTTGGCTGCTGCCTTGACCTGAGAAGACCTTGAGGAGAGAAAGAGAGAGAGGGAGAGAGAGAGGTCTTGTGGGGGGAGCTTGTGAGGGGGTTTCACAAGGGTTTCTTCAAGGATCGCTCTGCTTGTCTTTCGTCTGGGAGTTTCTCATCCGTGGAAGGGTCGGAGAGGTAAGGAGTGATTGCTTTGGTTGTGGTTCTCTGCCATCTTCAGGAGGAAGCAAAATGAGGTAGGTTCTCTGCCTTGCCGGGGTGGCAAAAAGGAGGTTCTTGTAAGGGCTTCTCCGCCGAGCCGTGGGGGCTAAAGGAGAGTCACGTTTTGTAGTGCAATACTTGGAGGGTGCCTCCAAGGAGTGGACGTAGGGTTTAGTCGACCGAACCACTATAAATCTTGTGTTCTTATTTTTTCTTCCGTACTTTTTAATTCCGCATTATTTCTTGTGGTGTGATTTGGTTTGTGATTGTTTTTCTTTGTCTTAAAAGTTTTTTTAAATACCAATTCACCCCCCCTCTTGGTTAGCTTGGGACTAAGTTCGTAGGGCTTAACATTCCGAACGAACTTTCAAGTAGTATTAGAGCGGGATTCGAAAATTTAAGTTTGAAAACTTTTTGAATTTCATCCATGGCTAACATTGGGAATCGTAACACTATGGAAGGGTATTCCATTACCCGACCTCCCCTGTTCGATATTTACCTTTTGTTTTTGGAAAACCCGCATGTCAATGTTTTATAATCTACTGATTATCGCATGTGGATGCTTATTCAAGAAGGTTATTCTCCACCTTCTCGTGAAATTAATGGTATTAAAACTGAAGTTGCTTTTACCGAATGGACTTTCGATGAACGTGATTTGGCTCAATTAAATGCAAAGTGTTTGAACTGTTTTTTTCTGTGCTTTGAAATCTGAGGATTACATGCGTGTTTCAACTTGCAAAACTGGTAAAGATTTGGTATAAATTATGCATCACCTATGAAGGTACTATTGAAGTTAAGCAATCCCGTTTAAACATTCTCTTGCATGACTATACGAACTTTTTCGTATGAAATCTCATGAATCGATTTCTGACATGTACACTAGGTTTACTCAGATTGTTACTTCATTGCATGCACTAGAAAAAGAGCTTTCAAATTATGAAAAAGTTAACAAGATTTTGAGATGCTTGCCTTTGTCTTATGATGCAAAATTACTGCCATTATTGAATCCAAAGATTTGAACACCTACTCTATTGATAAACTTACTTGGCTCACTCATTGCTTACGAGCAAGGGGTGAATCAAAGAAATCTTGATGCACGTGAGAAGAAAAGGAGAAAACAATCGCACTGAAGGCGCACAAATCGAATTATGAATCTTCCGAGTCTGAAATGATGATGTTTTGCCTCTACAAAAGGCAATTCAAAAGCTTTCTAGGAAGAAACAAAAAGCATCATCAAAGTTGTAGGAAAGGTAAGGATCACAAAATATGTTAAGGATCTTCTGATGTTGTCTGTTTTGAATGCAGGAAACCTGGACATGTGAAAGCCTATTGCCCTACACTTCAAAATCATTCAAGCAAAGAAAAGGAAAAAGGTGAGGAGAAAGCCAAGTCAAGAAAGGACAAGAAGAAAATTCCAAGAGTTTTTGGGCAGAATCTGGTACTGATTCCTCTGAGACTGAACCAGAGAAGAGACTACGAATTGTGTTTCATGGGAGAAATCAAAGTGATGAGGAAGATGTATGTAAACCAACCTAGATGAATTGTTTGAAATTTGTGAAAAAATCCATGCATCATACCAAAAACTTAAGAAGACTCATGCTAGCCTAAAATTAGAACATTCAAATCTACAAAAAGAGCATGAAGTTTTCTCAAAGATCATGCAACGATTGATTCAAATCACATGGCTCTTCTTGATGAATTTGATGAGTTGAACAAAAAGCATTTAGATATTAGTTGATGAACATAATGCATTAAAAGCTTCACACACCTCACTTAAGGTTGATCTAAAGAAATCTAAAGAGATTGAGAAAAATTTGAGGATGAGATGATGCATTAAAAAGAACAAACTTGAGGATTCAAAATGATTTGGAAACATGCAAGAAAGCTGAGATGACACCAACTACTAATCAAAAGCCAGAACCTAGGAAGAAGCATTTTTACCCAAAACATTTAAGAAAACCTTTTTCCTGGAGTTCAATGTTTTTCTGTGGCATGCTAGGACACATCTCACACACTTGCACAGTTTATCGTAGTACATAAGGGTAGTGAGACCAAAATTAAATAATTCACAGCATGGCACACAAGCATCACCTCTACTTTTCATAAGATGGATCCCAAACCTGTTTGGGTTCCTAAATCTGACTGTTGTTTGAGTTTTGCAGGTGTGCTCTCACCAAAGACCTGTGGGAGCATAGGATAACTAGACATAAGGAGGCTTGCAGCTCAAAATTGCTTAAACTCGCTGCTTTATCACTTGCTTGAAATTTTTATTTTTTTTGTGTCTTTTATTTTTTTTTTTTGTGCTAGTTTTTGTGCTCTCTTTGTGTTGATTTTGTTTGCTTTTATTTTCATTTGTTTTTGTTTTGTTTTGTTTTGTTTTTTTCTAACAGTTACTCTTTAAATATGGCCTTCGATATGATTAATCCTTTCAAGCTTTTAGATTTTGGAGTTTTTGAAGATAGGTTTAGCTTTTCAAATGGTTAAGGGAGTTTACTGTTGATGTTTTACCTCCTTCTGACTTTATTTAGTGTATGGTTTTTTCTTTCTAAAAACAAAAGTCTAAACTCATTGTTTAACCAATGGCCTGTTTTTTAAGATCTTTTTTTCTTATCTTGCTACATTAATTTATCTTATGCATAATAGCCAAAGTTCTTAGATATCATTCAAGCTTTTGAAATCTTGCCATGCATTTATCACATTGATTTTTTTTTGTGTTGTGGATTGTTCTTGCCTATGTTAGAGAGAGAGCTCATATTTCTCTTAATATTTGGAGGATATACTCCACAAATAAGTTTTTTTTAAGGGTAAGTTAAGAGAAATTAACCTGGGAAACGATGATGACCCCCGTCCGATTTTCATAAGTACTTTGTTAAGCGAGGGTGAAACCCAAGACTTAATCCAGTGTTATTCGAGTTCAGGGATTGCTTTGCCTGGACATACGATGAAATGCCAGGTTTGCCTGCTGAGGTAGCAGTCCCACAAACTTGGGGTTCGGCATGATGCCATCCCTGTTAAACAAGCTCCTCGGACACATGCGCTTAGAGATTGAGCAACAAGTCGTTTCTGAAGTTAAGAAATTGGCAGAAGCCGGATTCATTCGAGAGGAAAACAATTCCCCTCTTGGGTGGCCAGCGTCGTGCCAGTTCACGAAGTAAAATGGTCAGATTCGAATTTATGTCGACTATAGGGATCTGAATAAGGCATGCCCTAAGGATGAGTTCCCCCTACCAATACCAGAACTCATGGTGGACATTGCCTCCTCACATGCTATTTTCTCATTCATGGATGGCTCGTCGGGTTTATAACCAAATCAAGATGGCCCCTGAAGATGAGAGAAATACGGCGTTCAGAACACCCTATTGGAATCTTTTGTTATAAGGTAATGCCATTCGGCCTAAAGATTGCCGGAGAACCTACCAACGGGCCATGACCCGTATCTTTGACGACTTAATTCATAATCAAGTTGAATGTTATATTGATGATTTAGTTGTCAAGAGCAAGGTTAAAGAGGCTCACCTGTATGACTTAAGAGTTGTTTTCGAACGGTTGCGTCGCTACGATTTGAAAATGAACCCCTTGAAGTGCGCCTTCGGCGTCGCTTCGGGAAAATTCTTAGGATTCGTAGTAAGGCACCGCGGAATTGAGATAGATCCTGCTAAAATTGAAGCCATCTTAGATATGCATCCCCTAAGAGCCTTACTCAGTTAAGGTCTCTACAAGGTAGATTGGCATATATAAGGAGGTTTATTTCTAATCTTTCCGGGAGATGTCAACCCTTTTCTGTCCTTGCGAAAAAGGATACTAAATTCGTATGGGGCGAGAAGTGTCAAAATGCTTTTGACGATATCAAACAATAACTTTCTAACCCGCCAGTCTTGGCAGCTCCGATTCCGGGAAAGCCATTAATCCTCTACACCGCAGCTCTAGATGAGTCTTTAGGTGCCCTGTTAGCTCAAGTTAACGACGAAGGAGGAAAAGAGAACGCTCTCTACTACCTTAGTCGAAGACTCCTTCCTACTGAAATTCGATACCCGTCAATTGAGAAGCATTGTCTTGCTTTAGTTTTTTCGCAGCTCAGAAACTGAGGCATTACATGCTCTCCCACTCAATCAGACTGATTTCAAGAGTTAATCCTTTGCAATATCTTATGACCCGACCTACGTTGTCAGGACGTTTAGCCCGTTGGTCTATGATATTGTTGCATTTGAGATTACTTTCACTCCTTTACGTGCTGTGAAAGGACAGGCTGTTGCCGATTTTCTGGCGGCAACCCGCTGCCAGCAGATTCTCCTCTGAATGATGAATTACCCGATGAACAAATCATGAGTTTGGGGGAATCTAGCGAGGCCATCTGGGAATTATATTTTGATGGGGCAGCATCCTCTTGTAGGATTGCGACCCAACAATCTGTAATTCCTGGAAAGGCTGGAGTCGGTCTAATTTTTATTACACCAGAAAAAGGAATGATGCATTTTTCCTACCACTTATCGGAGCCTTGCACAAACAACGAAGCTGAATACGAAGCTCTGATAACTGGTTTGGAACTTGCAATTCTAATGGAGATTAAAGAGATTAAGATCTTTGGAGATTCCCAACTAGTTATTAACCAAGTCGCCGGAACTTTATAAGTCTTGAATCCGAATCTCCTAAAATATCACCAGTACACGCTTCACTTGTTGGAACAAATCCCTATTGCCACTTTGTATAGGGTTCCCGTGGAAGCAATTCTGCGGCGGATGCCTTAGCAAAACTTGCAAAAAATTTGCATGTCCTGAGGAGGATTCCATCCCTATAGAGATACAGGGTCGTAAGACTCTTTCTCTTATAGATTTGGAGTACATTAATAAGACTCCCCTTCAGATCCTTTCTGCCTCTTCGACAACTGACGAAGAAGGCGATTGGAGACGACCCTTAGTCGATTACCTTAAAGAAGGGAAGCTTCCCCAGGATAAATCACTCTCCAACCAGATTAGGAAACGTGCCCTATCATTTGCACTAGTTAACGATAGGTTGTACCGTCGGTCTTTCGATCACATGTGGCTGCGCTGTTTGAACAAGCGAGAAGCCCAGAAAATTGTTAATGAAGTTCATTCAGGACTGTGCGGTGCTCATCAATCGGGTCCAAAAATGAAATTAAAGATTAGAGACTTGGATACTATGGCCTACAATGATTGACGATTGCATGAATACTGCAAAGCACTGTCATCAATGTCAGGTCCATGGTGTGGTTTTACATCAGCCGCCTAATGTGTTACACCCTTCGATAGCCTCGTGGCCTTCGAGAGTTGGGGCACGGATATCATTGGGCCGATTGACCCTCCCTCCGCGAGAGGTCATCGTTTCATATTAGCAGCAACTGATTACTTTTCAAAGTGGGCGGAAGCGATTCCCCTACGAAACGTAACATCACACCATGTCTTAAAATTCTTTCGTGACCATATTGTATATCGATTCGGCGTACCCCGCAGAATCATATCCGATAAGGGTCCGCATTCAAGTCTACAAAAATCAATAGTTTTGTAAGGCGCCATAATATTGATTGGAGATATTCGACGATCTATTACCCTCGGGCGAATGGATTGGCCGAGGCCTTCAACAAAACCTTGGTGCAAATTGTCAAAAAGACCCTTGATGATAACAAACGACAGTGGGATGAGCGGTTGGTGGAAGCTTTGTGGGCTTATCGTACCACTTATAGAACCCCGACCCAATCCACCCCGTTTGCACTAGTGTATGGATCTGAGGCTGTTCTGCCCTTGGAAATACAAATCCTTCGCTTAGGATTGCAGTTCAGAATCAAATTACCAATGAACAAAATGCAAAACTACGATTGGAAGAACTCGAAGGCCTGAAGAGCGACGTCTCCAAGCTCAACAAAGTTTAGAGTTGTATAAATCCCGTATGGTTCAAGCTCACGATAAGTTAGTGCGACCTAGGACCTTCCAAGCGGGAGACTTGGTATTGGTCCTTCGGAGGCCTATCTTGGCCCATCGGAAGTTGGGAGGCAAATTTGAACCTACATGGGAAGGACCCTTCGTTATAGAGACTGTCTACGAAGGAGGCTCGTATCAGTTAGTAGATTGTAAAGGGAACCACCCAATGCTACCTGTTAATGGGCGTTTCCTTAAGAAATACTATGCTTGATGTAGCTCATTTTATCAATTAATAAGACTTCCTCTTCTTGATTTACAACTTAATTCTACCTTTTTTTAAGTTTTTTTTAACGCTCTTCGTCTTTTCCTTAAGGTTAGGTCTTTCCTTCCCTTAGGATTAGACCTGCTAGTGGTGGATACGCCCTCTGTGGCACCACCCTGGCATTTCACCCGGGGATTAGTGGTGGAGTACGCCCTTCGTGGCACCATCCTGATTCCCATTCGCTAGTGATGGAGTACGCCCTTTGTGGCACCATCCTAGTTTGCCAGTTGAGGTCCTCTGTGTGGAGCAAGTTTCCTCCCCACATGACCATTCGCTAGTGGTGGAGTACGCCCTTCGTGGCACCACCCTGGTTTGCCAGTTAATTTTGCCTATTAGGAGTAAGTCTTCTATCAGCATCCTATAGGCCTAAGGTTGGGTGATGCCCTTCCTTAGACCCAAGGCTAGGTATTCCCTACCTTGGTTTCCAGTTGATCTGTCTACTAGGAGTAAGTCTTCTATCAGCATCCTGTAGACCTAAGGTTGGGTGATGCCCTTCCTTAGACCCAAAGCTAGGTATTCCCTACTTTGGTTTCCAGTTAATTTTGCCTATTAGGAGTAAGTCTTCTATCAGCATCCTATAGGCCTAAGGTTGGGTGATGCCCTTCCTTAGACCCAAGGCTAGGTATTCCCTACCTTGGTTTCCAGTTGATCTGTCTACTAGGAGTAAGTCTTCTATCAGCATCCTGTAGACCTAAGGTTGGGTGATGCCCTTCCTTAGACCCAAAGCTAGGTATTCCCTACTTTGGTTTCCAGTTAATCTGCCTATTTGGAGTAAGTCTTCTATCAGCATCCTGTAGGCCTAAGGTTGGGTGATGCCCTTCCTTA
Organism: Dendrobium nobile; assembly: GCA_022539455.1. NCBI lineage: Eukaryota > Viridiplantae > Streptophyta > Magnoliopsida > Asparagales > Orchidaceae > Dendrobium > Dendrobium nobile. Next base: position 37,078,795 of record CM039735.1, read on the forward strand.
GACCAAGGCTAGGTATTCCCTACCTTGGTTTCTCCAGTTCTCCTGTCTAGTAGGTGTAAGCCTTTTAATAGCATCCTATAGGCCTAAGGTTGGGAGATGCCCTCCCTTACACTCTTAAGATTCCACTTCTATTCGGTCAACGCCAATGTGTGCAGCAGAAGTTCCTTCAACCACACACATTGGGGGTCCATTTGTTGACCTCATTTTTGTATGAGGTCACTAAGGCCCTTCCAAACTCTAGATTAATTCTAGATCCTAGGATCCACTCTAGACCCTAAGATCCTTTCCTAAAGCCAGACCTTAGGGCCTACTCTAGAGCCTAGGATTCCCTTAAAATCCTAGATCTTAGAACTCCTCTAGATCCTAGGATCACTCCAACTTCAAACCAATCCACATCCTTGATCAACCTTAACCTCAAATCAATTTCTACTTTTGATTGATTCAAATCTCAAACTCCATTCAATTTAAATCCAAATTATTCCAAGCTTCAACCACACCCAAACTTTGATCCAATTTACTTGACAATTCAAACTTCAACTTTGACTTTGAGCCTACCCTTGATCTAGCTTTGACCCTTTCCATTCATTAACAATCACCACATGATTGTTAATGATTTGGATACTTCAATATTAATCATTCAAACTTAAAATCCATTCCAAATCCAGAAATCCAAACCCAAATCCCAAATCTTAAGGCCCTGTCCTAAAGGCCTTTTTCATTGAATTTTCAAATACTTTGAAACCTAGTCAAATGACCTCTGATTCAAAGTCTACCACTTGCAAAGTGATAAGACATGTCTCTAGAGGTTACCCCTCAAATTTGAGCCCATTCTAAGGTCTCTAGCCCCAGAATCTAAATCAAAATCCATAGGCTGTAAAACCTTCAAATATTTACAGCCTATGCCACTAGACCTTTGGCCTTGAAGATTTTGACCTTAGAACTTTCACCAAAGCTTCTAATCAATTCCAGACCATTAATCTTGATATGTTGAGCAGTAAACTGAAACTTTCTGGACTCATTTTAGCCTCTAGTGGTCATGAGCCCAAAGTGACCAAAATACCCCTGTGGGGCTCAAACATGCTTTTTAAACCAAATGAACTCCAAATTGAATGCAATCACTTGCAGCAAGTTTCAAATATCATTTTAAACCTGTTGAATCCAATCCCAGCTCCTAGGTCAATCTGGTTGACCAAGTCAACAGGGTTGACCCAAGAAGACCCTTAAGGGTTCAAATAGGGGTTTTGACCCAATTGACCTCTCTAGACTTGGAGACCACCTCCAATGGCTTCCAAACATCATCCTGAATTTATCCAGCCCAAACTCACCCATTGGGTCAACTTGGTTGACCTAGTCAACATGGTTTGACCCAATGAACCCTTAAGAGCTCAAATGAACCATTTTGACTAATTTAACTATATCAACATCTTCAAACCCTTGAAATCATTCCATTCAATACCTTGAATATTCCTAAACCTATTTGGAGTCAAACCACATTGAGTTTGACTTAGTCAACTCAATGAAACCCATTTGGAATGGCTTAAACCCTTAAGCTCCATTCCAAGCCTTAATCCCCCTTTAGCTTAATTGACTAGTGCATGAGGACTACCTAAGTGCCACCTCACTAACCATTGACTGTGTGGACTGGTCAAACCAGTCAACCTAAGGCTTAGAGAACCATGCCTATAGGTCAAACCAACCTATCAAGCCTTACTTAGCTCAAGCCACACCCATCCAGCCACTTGGAAAGACTCCATGACCTGCTTGGATGCCACCTCAGCCCCATTGACCAGTTGACTGGTCAACCTGGTCAAACCCAAGCTTAAACCTCTTCTAGAAGGCTTTATCACATGCTAAGCCCCTTTCCCTTGATTTAAGCTGCTTTAGGCCGACCCCTTAATGTCCAAAAGCTCACTTGGAGCTCTCCTAACCAGGCTCAGGGTCTGGTTTAGCCTTAAATGGCAATGTCTCCTCCACTCATCCCAAGTCCACCCAATGGGAATGAGGCATGACCAGCCCTTTCCGCAGCCTTCCAGCTTTCCCAGGGACAGGTGGCATCATCTGGAGAGTCCAGGAGTAGATCCCAGCCATCCAATCCAGCCCAGGCCGTTTGAATAGGGGAAAAGGTGACTTTTGAGGGGATTGATCAAAGCAGCCTCTCTCACTCACCCTAGCCTCCCAGATCGAACTCTTAGTTCGTTTTGAATCTCCAGGGCCTCCTCTACCTTCCCACTACAAAACCCAGGTGGTTGCACGTCACCGGCGGCGAGTTCTCCGGCGAAACCACCACTAGACCGTCTCAAGCCCATAGCAGCCGATCCAGACGCGTTCGAGCTTGGATTTTCGCTGGGAATCTTCACTTGGACAATCTACAAGCTCAACCATCCAGAAATTTTGAAGATCTAACGGTATAACTCCCTAAAACCCTAGATCTAGGTCACATTAGTTAGGTCTAAATAGCTTTACGCTTTTAGGGTTTTAGCTAAAACAAACTATTCCCCATGATTTCTGTTCACGTCCTTAATCTATGTTTAAAATTTTAAGTGAAATGATTGATCCGATCGAGAGAACGAAGCGAAATATGTTTTCTAGGGCGTCACTCACGGTCTCCGGCGAGTGTACGTTTTCTGGACCGTTGATCGTTCGATCAACGGTCCAGATCGAGCCTTTCCGCGGTTTGATCCGACCGCGCATTCGATCTCTCGTTCGATCAGTCGTCCGGCGAGATCTAGGTCGTCTATTCGGAATAGCGGGATCGAATCTCCGCCGTCTGATCCTCTCCTGGTGAGATCAGACCGCGGGATCTGATCTCAGCCGTTGGATCGAACCCGCGGTTAATCCAACGGCTGTTACGCGCCGCTGACGTGGTTAAGTGAAAACCGCGTGAAACGGCCAGCGGCCGACGCGTGTCCCCGCCGCCGCGCGGTTTCGATCCCGCCAATCCTAGCGCGCCGCGTGTCTGACCGCCGCCATTTAATTAAAAAATAATGAGTTTTAATTAGTTTTAATTGCTGAAACTTAAATAAATCATAGTAAATCAAATATATAACCAAAAATTAAGTATAATATATCAAACTTTTCAGAATTTCATCTAGTTTATTTTAAAAAAAAAATCAGTTTATTTTGACTATTATTTTACTGGTAATTTAAGAAATACAGAAACATGTATTTCATTTTTAATTAATTATATATAAATTATTTTTATCTGAAATTTGGCATGCATGTTGTTGAATGCATGGCTGGTCTCCAGAAAAATTTTCAGTATTATTTGAATAGGTTTTGAAGGTATTTTGAATTATTGGAGTATTTTCATCCTTTCTTTATATTTAATTAAATATTAAGTATTTAAAAAAATACAAGAAATATATTTTATTATTTCCAAACTTCTATGGAGATCAGTGGATCCTTCAACCCATTAACATGTATTTTGATAATATATTTAATCATTTTATAATATATATATTTCTATTTATATATATAAATTCATTTATATATTTATGTATTTTAATATATATTTTGAAATTTTATATATATACATGTAAATCCTTAAGTGTTTAAGAGTCATTTGAGATCTTAAATGTTGATTAAGCTTGTTTGAATAGAAATGAAGGGGATGATTAGTGAATAATCATTCCTTGATTATTCACTAATTTTGTCTTAATTATGTTAATTAGTTAATTGCATGTTTAAGGTGCACACACCACTTAGTCTAAGGCTCTCCTAGATTTAGGTGTTGAATGTGTTTATGTGATTCATGCATGCCTTATGTATTGAGTATGAGGGTTAGTTCAAACATTGATTCAAGTCCATCAAAACTAGTGACATATTTAAGGACAATAATTAAGGACTCATGTATAGAAAACTTAGAAAAATTTCAATAATTAGGATTCACCTCCTCTTTAGTTGAAACTTTGAACATTTGAACTTAGTGACATCCTCAGCCCCTAGAGAAATTTTCACTAATTTTTGAGGTCATTAGGTCCCCTAATTAGTTTTCTAAGTCTTAAACCCTTAATTAAGCCTTTAAAACTTCTAAAAATTGTAATAAATCCAATTTAAATCCAAAAATTACATGTAAACCCTCAAACTGACCAGAATTCAGTCCTTAATCTGTGATAATTAAAAGCCCTTTGATTTGACAGCAATTTAAACCCTAATTTAATTTTAAGTGAAAACCAATATGTAATTAAGATAATTAATTAATAATAATATAAAAATCCAAAAATCTCCCAAACACTTGGGGATTCCTCCTTAGGTTATTTCTGACCTTTGGAGGTGTTTTCAAGAAGTTGGGAACTTGTTTGAAGTAAAATCACAAAAGAGGCCTTCTAATTAAGAAATTCCCAAAACCCATTAAAATGCCCCAACTTCAATAATCCATAACTAATTCTAGAAAAATCCAAATTACCCAAACTCACTTGCATTCAACTCATATTGATGTCTAGTGTTTATTAAAAATGTTAAACTCCAGAAATCTGTAATATTTCAAAAAGTCAACAAATCGGTCAACTTTAAGTCAAAACTAGTTCAAAACTTCAAACCTTTGTAATAAAATGTAGAAAAATCCGATTTTAACGTACCTACCTTCTAACTGATCGTAGTAAGGTCTAGTATTTTAATAAAATACAAACATTCCAGAATTTGAACTTAATCAAAAAGTCATTTTCAACCCCTTAATTAAATGATTAAAATATTCAAAAATTCATGAAATTCAAAATTATTCCAAAACACCAGAAAATGTTAACTTAATGTTTAAAACACTTAACAAATCCTTTAAAACACAACAACCACCCTAAAGTTGAAGTTTATTGGCTGGACTACTCCGGGCTGCGGGGCTAAGTGTCCTAAGGAGGCTGGTTCCTCGAGCCTGGTGGCACAACGCCACGAATGGATTCTAAAGGGTGTCAAACCTTAAAATGGATTAACTTTTTAATTATTTAACATTTTTAAAAGTCTCTAATTCAATTACATTAATTTGGTTTATCGGCTGGACTACTCCGGGCTGCGGGGCTAAGTGTCCTAAGGAGGCTGGTTCCTCGAGCCTGGTGGCACAACGCCACGAATCAATTAATGACAAACTTAAATTAATCAACTTTAAAAATCAGTAATTAATTCATTTTAATATTAATCCACTCTTTTAATTCCAACCAATTTAAATAACTTAATCAACCCCGATTGCTACTGGGTAACCCAGGCCTACGAGGCCCCCAAGGAAGGTGAAATAAACTTCACGGCCTCGGTGTGAAACAAAGGTAGTAATCAATTAACTTTTAAAACATGTTTAATTAAAATTCTTAATTCATTAATACTTAAATTTTAATTTTAAATTCCCTTTTAAGCCTTAACAAATCCAGACCTTTAGACAACTTCAATTAATAACCCACTTTTGGATCTACCCCTGCCACACTACCTTTTACATACACTTTAGATGATGTGCTAGGACAACCAACTCTAGATCTAGGTTAGGCCGGTGTTTACTTTACTGCTGTGTGCCGGATTTTTCGTAGTTTTCATTGCATGTTGTGGATGAAATTGCTTTACTATGTCTGCTTACTTTTTTTGTACTCTGTGGATGGATTGATGTGTTTGGCGACTAGATTACCCTTAGGTTAGGTACGATCTGGATGTTGACATAGTTTTCTGCAGGTGGCCACGCTCATGCAGGGCAATAAAAAAAGGGGGCAAATCAAAAAAATGCATAAATATTATAAACTCTTTGCACAGGTGCTTCAGCTGCTAAAGCCCCCAAATCATAAAAAAGCGTGGCCAGTGTGTTTACTTTTTTGCTCATATACAACTGCTTGGGAATAACTGCTTTATATATATTAATTGCTTAGGATAACCCTGCAGGTGAGTCTAGATCTTTTATTTTGATATAAATGTAATTTGTGCAAATGTCAAGTGTTGTGAAAGTTTATTTTGAATTGGGATACATAGATCCAAAGCTTGGATTCAAAAGAGGAAAGGATACCCCTTTAGGGAACACTCCTTTTCCATTTGGAAATCCAAATTTGGATCATACCTCTTCCTTACCCAAAGAGGAAAGAGTGGCCTTCCCCCTTTGAGGGAAGTGCCCTCTTATCCATTTGGGTAATCTACTACAAAGATTCCAAGAAGATTGAAGAAAAGGAGTCCAAAGAAGAATGAAATTGAAGATTTGAAGATTTGAAGATTGAGAGTATCCCACTCAAAATAACTTGCGTCGTTACTAGGTTTAGAATCCGGGTTGTTGTCAGTGGTGCCCGGCCACTTTACTTTCTGTAATATTTTGGTTTGTAATAAGCAAGGCAACTTTGCCTATGGACATTTATTAATTAATTTATATTTGATGTGATGATTTGATTGCCTCTAGGATTACTTGTTTTTTACTAGTTTTTTGGCGATTGCATGCCGCTCTTTGTTTTCGCCTGGAAACGTGAGGCTCGTGAGGGTGTGAAAGTTTTATACTCAAAATATTAAAGTCTAAAATTTTAGTGAGTCTAAATAACATAGAAAGATAACGAATCTAGGGAATTAGCCGGGGATCGACCCCGGGGTCGCATGCATATTTTTGCATTACTCTTTCCTTGCTTTAGACCCTTCCCCGCCTGCGGGTAGAGTCCGGATAGTCTGACCTATGAGGACGAGGTGCCGGACCTGGGGAAGTCCAGTCTTCTAAAAAACTATTTTATAAGCCTGTTTTTAAAATTTCAAGCATACTTGATTGGAAGTTGTTAACTAGCATGCATTGCATTAGATACAAACTAAAAGAGTCAAAATTTTAATTGCACCAGTTTAGCATTTTTGCACCCAACATGTGTCAAAGGGGCCAATTAGGAAAATCTCTAGATGTCGGCCCCGACTCTCCAAAACTTTAATTACAACGTCCCTACCATTCTTTCATAAAAAGACCGGATTCATGTATTTTAAATCGATTAGGTGGTTAGCTGGCTCCCCAATCCAGGCCGGGGTAAGTCCAGACCTTGCACTGCATTAGTTAGGATCAGACGACTGTGGTCCAGTGTCCAAAATAGATTTAGGATCCGGGGCAGATCTTTGATTATAAGTCCCCAAATTTCGGGAATATAATCCCAAATTTCTAATAAAATGCTCAACTCTAATTAAAAATTTCTTTCAGTCCTAAAACATAAAGCCCAACACTTAGATTAAGTTGGGACACTTCCGGATAGTTCTGGAATCTCAAAGTGTCCCCTACCTCTCATCCTTTAACTCCGTTAATAACTGTTCAATTTTGATCCATTCCCTGTTGAATTCCAAAATTCACTTCTCTTTTTGATATCACTCCTAGAAATTCTAACAAAATTTTGCCATTATTTTAATCGAGAGTTTTCGTAGGAGACCTCGTTTTCCTACGATGTAATTAACTACGAGGGCTTGCGCTCGTAGGAGATTTAGAACCACACACGCACCTGATTTTAAAAATTGATTTTCAAAACTCAATTGGATTTCTTTGGGAAAATTTAAAATATTAGTGATCATTATTATCATATTCAAAGAATTATCATCGAATGATATTTTCTCCCTTCGGGGAGATACATCTTTCTTTGATAAGGCTTTGGATGTGAACCTAACGATCACACTTCTTGAATATTGTAGCTGGATATTCAGTTGAACCTCATTTTGACCCTTCGTGGCCATAAGAAGTTCTCTTTAGCATCCGGTCATAATATTCAAGATGAATTTCATAATTCTAAATCTGAACGCCGTTATGAAATTTTATGTTCGTCCTTCGGGGTGATATAATTTTTCTAACGGGATGATTCGATTTTAGAATTAGAATTAAATCTCAATTTTAAAGCTCCCAAAGAAAACCAATATTTTCAAAACCTGTTTTTCAAAATTCCACCAACAGGTCCCCAATAATGAATTTTTGGGATGATTCCAAAACTTTGAAAGTTACTACATTTGATCTCTATAACACAGTTATTCCACCAGATAGACCTTCCGAAGGAACTTGAAAATAATCCCAATCTAAACAAATTAATGAGTTTATTACCATTATATTAAGAGAAAAAACTTTAGTTTCAAGCAAACCAAGAACAAGACTCCATTATCTTTCACAAATTCCTTGATGTAAAGAGAAGCTCTCTTCTTCCTAGCTCCTCTACAGTTCCAAAAACAAATGGATGACATATTAATAAAATGGGGGAATGATTCCCCATTTTGTCTTTGACTTCATTTTCATACTTCCTACTTCTTATGGTAATTTTGACAGCACCTAAACTTTTAATTTGTTTAATACCTTTTCGTTTAGTCTTTGAGCCTTTTCAATCTCAGTTTCAGATTTCTTTACCATTGGACTGTGAACATAATTTTCTGTTTGGACATTTGCCACATCATGGGCTGTAAGTTCTCCTTCTTCAATATCTCAATCCAGCACTTTGAACTTGTTTACATCACAGGGAATCAAAATATTCGGAGATAACATATCGGTGTTATTGGTTTCAGCAGCTTGTTGAATAGAATCATCCTGGATAGCAGGTTCTCTGGACATAAAATCTAGTCTTCCAGCATTGCATCCCAATTTACTGATTTCACCATCTTCAGCCACGGATTTATAAACTTTTTTATAAATCTTTGTTGGTATAATACTTCTCCTAGCTTTATCTAACTTATGTGGAATGTTTAATTTCCTTGGTCTTTGGATGTTAGGTTTGTTCCTCCTAAAATTCACGTGGATCCAAGGACCGTATTCAGCATTATTTTTCACAGTTGAGTCTTCTATAACATTTACTTTGACACTGTTGCCTTTCAATAATATTGAGTCAACTCCTATAGTTGATTGATCTTCCTTCAAGTCAGGGCAATTACTCTTTGTGTGCCCAATTATACAACAGTTGAAACAAAAGTTTGGGAGTTTTTCATATTCATTCCTATGATAGAATTTTCCTGCATAACCTTTAACCCAAACACCCAAAGCCAGTTTTTCATCTAAGTTTATACGGATGCAAATTCCCTCCTTCTCCATTGAAAATTATTTCCATCTATCATGTAAGGTTTACCAACCTTGGAAGCTGTCCTACAAATGTTGATTTCATCCCAATATTATAGAGGCAGATATGGCATTCTTATCCAAATCTGTGTCGAGAGGCCTTTCAATGATAATGGGGAGAAAGAAGGGGACCATTTGTCCATCCCTATTATGTTGTCTCTTAAAAACCATGGTCCATTATAGAAGACCAAATCCAATACTTCTTGTTCATCGAATGCACAAAGCACCCATCCCAAACCAAGCATAGTTAAGTGGAATTTACCATATTGAGCCTATTGCCTCCTGAGTTCCATGCTGATCATATGAAATGGAGTATTATCTCCAACGACTTTGATTACCAAGGCTTTGTTGAGTTTGTTTGAATTTTCCATTTCCATTCCAGAGTGTAGTTTCACCACATCATTATCTCCTGTGAAATATTTCCCAAAGTCCATATTGGTTACATTGATATTTGATTTTCTCTCCCATGCATTAGCTAGTGCATTGCTGGTAACCTTATTTGGAGTGTTGATCAGAGTGACATTGGTATTTTCTCCAGCCAGTACACCTTCTTCACATACTCGAACTCTATTTAAATCATTCAACTTCTGTTCCCCATTTGTGGATGATTTTTCCTTAGTTTCAATATCTTTGAAGCTTGGACCAGATGAAGCTTTGGTCACTGGAAATAAAATCTCATATTTTCCATTATTAGATTCCATAGATTTTTCCAATCTCATCATCACCTTTTTTTTATTCAATTTTGATCCAGAAGATGAATCATCTGAAGTGGGAAATTTATTGTTCCCAAATTCTGGTGAAGATGAGAATTTTTTAACAGTCGATCCATCATCACAAATTATGCTATTGCCTTTACCTATTATTTTGTTAGGTTTCTTCTGCTTTAGCAATCCTCCCTCGTTGATTACCAAGGACTTCCCTGACATGAATCTAACTTTGTCATCCATATTCAACAAATCGCCAAATACTGGAGGGGAAGATCCCGCATCAGGTCTTATAGAAAACGAAATGGTCAGATTAGCAAGTCGACCATAATTCGGTCCACCAGTTGCCGGTGGAGGCTGGCGAACAACCGCTGCCATCAAAAGCATAAAATTGAAATTTGAAAAATAGTTTTTTCTCTCTAGGAAAGCTCAGAATCTCTCTCTTTAACTTGGTTCACTAGAAACTTCAATTAAACTAGAACCTCCAGCTAAGCTTAGATTCTCTCTCTCTAACTTCGTTCACTATAACATAAAATTCTTTTCTCCACCTAGATACAAAGAAAATTATGATTTGAGATATCGATTATTTGTATTGATCATAGTGAAAAGTTTGAAAATGATAAGTTTAAAATCTTTTGTCAAGTGGTAGGGATATAACATAAGTGTTTTGCCCCTAGGACCCCTTGGTAGAATAGAGTAACTGAGAGGGAGAATAATACTTTACTATAGTCTGTTAGGGCCATATTAGCTCAATATTCTCTCTATAGATTATTTTTAGGCAGAATTAGTAAATATTGCTTGTTATGTGTTTAATACAGTCAATGTTAGATCCATGTTAAATAAGACACCTTATGAGCTCCTTAAAGGTAGTACTCCAAATCTACCTTGCTTATATGTCTTTAGTTATAGATGTTTTATCCTGATTAAAAAAAAATCATCTCTACAAAAGTTTGATCCCAAATTTGATGAAGTAGTCTTCTTAGGTTATTCTCCTAGAAATAGATAAAGAATTAAATCAATTTTTTAGTAATGATGTCTGGGTATTTGTTAGAAGACATAAGGACCAAAGTGTTGTAGGAACTAAGTGGGTTTTCAAGATTAAAATGAATGAATCTATCATTTTAGTTAGGAATAAAGCTAGATTAGTAGATACGTGTAAACTTAAATTAAAGGAATTAATTTTTAGAAAGTTTTTTCCCCTGTAGCTAGACTAAAAAGCCATTAGAGTGAAACTCGCCTTTTACTTACTTTAGAAGATTTAAGTTGTATTAGATGGATGTTAAGTGTTATTTTCTAAATGGGGCGATTAAATAAGATGTGTTTATTGAGAAACTGCCAGGTTTTAGGAATTCTTGATTTTCTAATTATGTATTCAAAATAAAGACTCCTATATATGGATTGCAGTAAGAACACAGAGCTTGGTATGAGAGGTTGAGCACATTCCTCCTTGATAGAGCCTTTATTAAGGGTAGTATGAAAATCACCCTATTCTTTAAGAAAGTAGGAGAAGATATACTCTTTATTCATATTTATGTTAAAGATATTCTATTTAGATACACAAATAAGAATCTTTATGATGAATTTTTAAAGATAAAGAGTGATGTGTTTAAGATGAGCAAGATGGGAGAGCTTACCTATTTCCTTGGATTTAGTGTGAAGTAGAGCGATGATGGAAACTTTCTTAGCCAAACAAACTATATCAAATATGTCCTTAAGAAACATAAGATAGATAATGCTAAGACATTTAATACTCCCATGAGGTCTACCATTCAGTTAGATAAGGATCCCAATGGAAAATTAGTTAATAAGAAAAAATATAGAAGGATAATTGGTTCACTTCTTCATTTGACTTCTAATAGACTTAATATTATATTTAGTGTATATCTCTATGCAAGATTTTAGGCTGATCCTAAATATTTTCATATGATTGTCCTGAAGAGAATTCTTAGATACCTATTAGGAACCTAAACCATTGTATATGGTACCCTAGACATATCTCATCCTTTGAAATCATAGGGTATTCAGACTCAAACTTTACAGGATGTAGGGAAGATATAAAAAGCACTTTAGGAATCTGTCAGTTCATAGGACAATCATTAGTTTCCTGCTCTAGTAAAAAGAAGAGTTCAGTGGCCTAATCAACCACTAAGGTGGAATACATTATCATAGGAAGCTATCTTTCTTAAGTCTTATATCTAAAGAAACAAATCATAGATTTTGGACTACATGTATACACCATTCCTATTATGTTTGACAACACTTATGTTATATGTATTTAAAAAAATCCAATCCAAAACTCCCACACTAACTTATAGACATTAGGTATCATCTCATTAGAAATCATGTTGCCAAGGGAGGTATATAACTACATCAAATAGCTACTAGTGATCAATTGGCCGACATCTTTACCAAACCCCTTGTTTTTTACACGTTTAGCACCATGAGGAGTAAACTAGGTGTTATAAACATTTATGCTTGATTCATAATAAATATGAAACTCTCTATCATGTGAAATTGACCATTCATTTTGTATGCTTTAAATATGTGTCACCTTTTGATTTTTTTGTGACTATTTTTTTTTATTTTAATGTTTTTTTGTTTTTTTTTTTCTTTTTTTTTTGTCATTTTTTCATTTAGTAGATGTTACTCAATCATCACACCCCCTTCATTTTAAATTAATAAAAACAAAATTAAAAATTAAAAATTATTCACATCATATGGAATGATTACATTCACACTATATAATCTATATATATCAGTACAAATCTCTACCCTTTGTTAAATCAATAGACTAGAACTATTCAATTTTTAATGATTGTACATGCGAACACCTCTTTGTTATATATGGTACAAGTGTTAAAGGTATTTGGATGAATTCAAACTGATCAGTATGATAATAATTAACCTATCCAACTATACGAACACCTGTTCGTACTGAATTATTAATTTAGTAAAAACACGTATAGGTGACTCCTCGAGACAAACATGTTACCTTAAGATCATCCAATAAGACTTGACCTATTTTTTGACATTTCATCTAGATAATTTAATTCTTATGATCGTACTGTATAATCTAAAGTCATACTATATGATCGATTGAAAACTCTATTGATTGGATGGATTTCTAAAGCACAACTCATACAATTCTTCAAATCTCTTCTTCTTTCTTGTATCAAACCTTCAATTCCTGAATTGGCTGGAGGTATCAAGCATACTCATCTGATATAAGCAGGATCTTCCTTCCATCGTATTGTTGATGATCATTTCTAATCTACTAAAGACGAGGATACATACTATAGGTACGAGAATGCCCACATCACTGCATCGAGAATGCTCAACCAAAAAGCATTGGATTATAACATGATAGACCTCTTTACATCCACTACTTTGTAATTCCTCCATAACCTTGCTTTTCACTTTAAGCTTCTTGATGAATTTTTTGCCAATTATATGGTTAGTGCTACTGTCCCCATGATGAGGTCCTATTTTTGTCTGTGTTTGGTAGAAGTTATAAAGGAAGATTTAGGAAAATTTCTCCATCTTTCAACAGAAGGATGTTAACCCCAATCATTGGCCTCTAGTTGTGATTTCGACTGGTGTGTGGTTAATCTAACTATTAGAAATATCACCCTTAATCAACATAAACTCCTTATTCACTCCATAAATAAAAAAGTGTGTATTGTCTAGCATGCCATTCTAAACTAAATTATTCCTAAAGTTAGAGATCATGTAAATATTAACCTGCTTCTTATCTTGATCACATACTTTATTGTTTTAAAAAATTTATTTGATGAAGGACAAATGATTATTAACTATATGCAATACCTTACACCCATTCATCTTCCTTCCATTAGAAGGAAGTAAAACATTGCCTTTGGACATGTCATTATTTATATTCTAGGTAAAAAAAATATGAGCTTGCCTACCCTTATACTACTGACCATTTTCCTATTTTTTACACTAATAGTTCCTTCCAATTTTTTTTGTCATCACCAGAGGTAAGAGCTAGAAGAACCTAATTTTGATGAAGAAGGCAGAGCTAATTTTGGTGTTGAAGGCAGAGCTAGAAGAACCTAATTTTATTGTTTTTCATGTTCTATACCCTTTTTTTTTTCTCTTTTTTATCATCCTTTTTGGTGATGTCAAAGGGGGGAGTAGTAGTTATTTGTATGTCTATTCATCTATATTAAATAGGTTCACGTTATGCATTTTCTATTTATAGCACATTTTTTCACTCTTTTATATTTTATTTTAAAATTAAATAATCTACAAAAAATTAAAAATTAACTTACCTCTATTTTCAAATTTATCATATAGTGAGGGGGAGATTGAGAGAAAAATATCAACTTTCTCTTTGAACCAAAAAAAATTGCCGAAATTAGAAAGGGGGAGATTTTATAATTTAAGATCCCGAGCCTATTCTTTTGATAATAATAAACATTATTGATTGAAATTTTATTTCTTGTAGCATAAATATTGGATATTTTTATTTTTGTTTTTGCTAAAATTTCAGGTACATCTTACAGACCTCAATATTGATCAAGTGTAAAGATTAGGTAAAATAGGATGCCTATAAAAAGAGTTTGTATTTTTTATTTTCCTTAAATTTATATTTCTTTGGTATAGCCATGTAATGGCATATACTAAATTGGTGACAATGCACACGGACAGGGGAGTGAAAAGAGAGAGCTGAGAGTTTTTGACTAATTGTACCGTATAATTATGTTCATTATATATGATCAATTATATGGAAAAAGAGAGTTAACAACCAATTTTGTAATTAATACTAATGAACTAATTATACTATATGATGTAGATCTTGTATTATGATTTGTTTCCATTAAGAAACCCTTGCTTGAAGACAAATTAAGTAAGTAATTAAAAAAATTGAATTTTGAACTAAGCTTACTGTATGATACTTGAAATCTTACTTAAATTATTCCCCATGATTAGTCAATTAAATTAGGTTTAATAAATATGGCTAATTGTACTATATGTTGAAGATATTACCATTCAATTGGCAGAGATGAAATTCAGACATCCTGAATCTCATACTGGATGAAATCCTTAATTTTTGAACTAATCAGATAGTATAATGTCAATCATTCTATATGAAACCATTAAATTTGAATTGAACATACTGTATGATGTGAATCTTACCAGATGATCATTAAAGATGATTTGTCATTATTTCAATAATTATCCTATTTGGAAAGAGTGAAATTGAACTAATCGTACCATTCAAATTTATAATTGTATTGTATGATAAGTATATAAAAGTTGAACTTTTCATATGAATGAAGATTCCATCAAACTAGATGACCCACCATTTTGAATTAATTATACTGTATAAACCAAAATTTTATTATATAAATAACAACAACCTAATTAAAAAATTACAATTTTTTTAAGCATTGCACTTAAGCAACTTAATGAAGTATTTTGAAAAAACTTTTGGCTTTTGAAGGAGCTATGAGGAGAATTCATAAGAAGGCTTTGAGCTTATATAGGGAGAAGGAAAGGTTATGCATAAAGGAGAAAGAGTGTGAGGGGTGTTCACATAGTTTCTCGAGGAATTCTTACACCTTGCTTCCTTTAGTGGCCCTAGTGAGTTCTTAAAGTTGCTCTTGAGAGGGAAGCTTCAAAGTCAGGGATAAGAGTTCTATTTCTTCAGTTGGAAGGTGAAAATTGATTGAAGGTTCTCGAATATCACAAAGAAGGTGAGAAAGATTTTGAGGGTACTCTACCTCCACCATGAGGGTGAAAAATGATTGAAGGCTCACAGTCATCACTAGGAGGGTGATATAGATTTCGGTTCTCCGTCACATCGAGATTGGTGGAAGTGATTTGTAACGGCTTCTCTGCTTTACTATGGGGGAAAATGAGATTAGCTATAGTGTTAGCGCAATACCCGAAGAGGACTCCAAGGAGTACATGTAGGTCAAAGTTGACCAAACCAATAAAATTTTTTGGGTTCTCTTTCTGATATTCTTTTCAATATTTTTAGTTTCAGCACATTAAATTTTTTGGGCAAGAATTTAATATTCCATTACATGATGTAGCTAGTCTAATTTATGTAAGCAAAAAATTACATTTTTCACATGATTTATTTGTGGCTACAAAAAAAAAAAGAGTTGAAATTTAAATTGCTTCCACTAGTGTTAATTACTCATATAGAATTTGTTCACTTAAAGTTGTTATATTGCACAAAACAAAAAAGGTGGTTTTTGTTATATAAGTTTTTAAAGTACCAATTAAACCCCCCTTTCGGTGAACTTCGAAATTGTTCAACTAGGACTGATAACCTTCCTGAGCTTTCGAAAAGGTGGTTAGTCAATCTATATTTATCTATATGGTTGTACTCATAAACATAGTTGAAGCTCTATCTGATTAATTCTATATCCTAGCTATGGAAGAGGATTTAAATCAATTTGTTAGGAATGATGTATGGAAATTAATCAATAGACCTAAGGACTAGAGTGTTGTAGGATTTAAGTGGGTTTTCAATAATAAAATGATTGACTTTGGTGTAGTGATTATGAATAAGTCTAGATTAGTAACTATAGGGTACAATAAAATAGGAGTTGCTTTTGAGGAGACCTTTGCCCCTATAATTAGGTTAGAAGACATTAGAGTTCTGCCAGCCTTTACTTGCTTTATAGGATTGAAGTTATATCAGATGGATGTTAAAAAATTGCTTTCTATTTGATCAAGCAGAGGTTTTTCCAAAAAATTGAATCACTGGTTTTATAGTGAAAATTTAAAGGATGTTTTCCACCATAGTATTTCCTCATTTTAAAGGTTGAGCACAAACTTTTCAAAGATCTAAATAAAACTATAGTTTATACCAAAAGCATGAGCTATATCCACTAGGTTTTTATGACCCAGACCCCTTTCCTCCATCACAACACAATTATTTCTCCAAGAAGTTTAGATAATGATTTCTTTGCTACTCTTGGACCCAAAAACTAAACTTGTTGAACAATCTCTCCATGCTATTGCACACATTTAAAGTAGGCTGGATAGTATGAAAAAAATAATTGGGCAGATAACTCAGCACACTTTTAGTCAAAAAAAGTCTATTGTCGAAAGATAAAATTTAAAATCCCATTAAGATAGGTTTCTCTAAATATTGGAAAAAATATATTTAAAAAGATGAGATATTATATTTCATTGAAATAAGTGTGTGCCCAGATATTTGGTAAGGAGAGTCTTATGTTAAAAAACAAAATTATTATGGATAGCATTGATTCTGTGTTAGGATATGGCTTTCAAAGTAAAACTTTTTTTATTCTTATTAATCATCAAACTACGTTTCTTTTTAAAATAACAAAGAAATTTGAAGAGTACTCAGTATCTTTTTAGAACCGTGGGAAAATATTATAAAATAATTAGGAAAATTAAGATAAAAATTAGAGAATCCACACAATGTATGATATTGAAATTTAGTATGATTTTTAGATAAATCAACTAAACTGTTATAAAGGTATTCCAAAGTAGTAATAAAGAGAATAGGATATACTAGATCTCCTAATCTAATACCTAAAAGGATTTAAAGAAACCATGATTCCTACTATAAATGATCATAAAAAATAGCAATTCTCATTACTATTCATTATAAGCAAAATAAAATCTTAGTTAAAGTTAAAAGAATCCAAAATATGCTAAAGAGAATTCCAATTAGGATTACCATAGGTTTAAGTAAACTTAATTTTGAAGATAATGTTACCACCATCCAGTTTATCATCAATATCTTGAATAATTTCTTGAGAAGAAGCACATTATATATTATGGCCCTTCCCATAACAAAACCAGTTTGGCCTAGCGATTTCAGGGAGAAATTTAGATAACCTCCCAATAAGAATTTCTATAATTAACATGTACAGAAAGAACACAAGCTTATAGGCTTAAAGTCACCCCAATAGTTAATCCCCACCTTAGGAACCAAACTAATATAGAGAAAGAGAAAAAAATTAAGAAAGGGATTACCATTAAAAATATATATTATATAAGCCACTAAATAAACCTCAATGTTTTCCCATGATTTAATAATAAAAAAAAGCATAGTTGTAAAACCATCACGACTAGCCACAATTTCAAAGTTCATATATTTAATGGTATTACATATCTCTAAATTAGAAGTTAAACTAGAAAGAAAATTATGTTCCTCATTGAGTAACGTATGAATGAAAGAAGGATTTAAAATATGATGTGATTTGAAAGACTTGTTAAAAGAACTTTAAAAATAGTCAACACCAAAAAGAACAATCAAATCAACAATTTCACAAATGGTCCCATTAGGATTAGTAATTTTATGAATATGATTGGTAACCCTTTTTTGATTTGCAATGACATGGAAAATTTAGTATTTTTTTAACATCTAAAAGAATTTCAAATCGTGATTTTTTCTCCAATAAACCACTTATTTTTCTTGAAGTTGAAATAGCACCACTTTAGGATTATTGAGGCAATTCAAATAGTTAGCAGAATGATCCTCCATATAAATATTATCCTTAATAATTCTAGAGAAAATGCTTTTAAAAACATAATTATTCCACCAATTTAACTTTTTCTTTATGTCTTTTAAGCTTAAAACAAATTCTATTCATCCCACCAATATGATCATGAGGAACCAAAGGAGCTTGCTAATTGGAAGAATCCGTATTATCAAAGGACTCATTTAAAAGAAACATATTTTGAAATCTAAAAGTAGGATGAATAAAAAACTTATGAAGGTTAATACTAATAACAGGAGGAGAGTGATAAGGGAAAGTTCTTCTGAAGTGTTGAACGTGAGTAAAAGGATAATCATCAGTCTACTTGTTATTTAGAAGGATATATTCAAGCCTTTGCCACAAAGTGGATGTATTCCAAGATTTCTACCAGATGAAGATAGCTTAGAAGATGCAAAAAGCAGCTCAAGTATAAAAAGAACAATAATTTTATGAACTTTGCATTTATTCCTAGCAAGATCTCAAGAAATAGACCTCCACACCCCCCCCCCCCCCCCCGCTCCTCACACACACACACACACACACACATACAAACACACACACCCTAACATTAAAATAAGTGCATTAACCATAAATACTATTCTGTAAAGTTTGAGCTCTCATGGCATAAAGAGCAAGTTTCTAGTATTTTTATTTTTCTTTTTACCTCCATTTGTGTACACTTTATTTTCCATAGGATTAAGATTCTTAGTACTAGATAAAGGCATAATATTACTGTTCTTAACATTAAGATCTTTAGGTTCCAAAGAGGTAGATTAAGAAAACTTAGATAAAGGTAAAGGATCAAACTCCCCTTCCTCCCAAGCATCAATCTGCATAGGAAAACCACCATCCAAAGTATTACAAGTTGAAACCATGTCATTTATTAAACAAAAAGTAGATTAAGAAAACTTAGAATTTTTTGTTTAATTCACATAAAGAATGGGATTATTCTTGCTCTGAATCAGAAGTCCCTTCTTCAGCCTTATGAATTGTTATGATATGAGAAACATTTTGATAATTATGTTATTGAAAAATAGAAAATATGAACCGTATGAGATAAAATATATTTGATTAAATTGTGCTCATGTAAAAAATAATTAAACTCATATAGCATTTAAAGGATATACAATTTATTTTGGATAATCTTAGGATCTATCCAATTAATAGTAAGAGGACTAGATCTAAATTTTTTATTATTGATTCAATAGAATTTAGCTTTTTAAAAGCAATATGAGCCAACTAATCAGTATTAGCATTGAATGTATTAATGGCATTATACGCAGTCTCCCTAGACTTTAAACCACCATCCTCATGAACTAATAGGTTAGGATTCTTAAGAGATAAATTTCGAATAAAACATTTTTTTTAGGGGAAACCCACAGAGGGGCCTATGCACTAATGCTTGAAAGAGCTACAAATATAAAGAAAATGAACCTACGAGCTCCAGTTCCATACTAGCAAAAAATATAGAATATCCTAGGAACATTCTATTGTGCACAAGAAGGAGCACCCAAAAAGACTAGAGAACCAAAAAATAGTGCCCAAATCCAGTTTTCCATCTAAGATAAGATCACTACACTCACCTGCATAGTAAGAAATATGCAAAAGAAGATAATGTACACAAAATGCATAACAAAAATATAAATAAATAATAGCATTAGAAAGATTCCAACATTTATAAATCCAACATATTCTCCAAAGATCCAACCAGATAGTACTCAACAATAAGCTGATACCCAACCAGCAGCTCATAAAATTGATCCTATAGCAATAATAATGATAGCTCAGGGAATCATAATCCAAAACAAATTTAGCTAACAGATAGGGATCACCCTTAAGCCCACATCAGTCCAGCACAATAAGGTAACAGAATAGCAAGACAATCGTAATAAAACACAAAATTCCCTTGGCCAAACCACAACTAGCATAAAGACCACACCACCTACTGAAATCAAAAGCCGAAGGCACAAGAACACTCAAGCTGCAATATGCAACACATCACCAAAATACTTAAAGATAGTAGACCGAGAAAACCAACCAATAATAGCCCATGAATAAAAAGAGCCAAGAACAAGAGCCAACCCACTCAACCCCCCAAAAAAAGAATAACAATAGAAATTAAGTTAAAGGAAATCCAAGACAACAGCTCCAACACAGGCCCCACCAAGCCCACAGGAGATAAGACTAAATGCCAAGATCAACACCACCATAACAAAATAAACCCTGTGAAAGAACAACTAGTTAAAGCTCCCCAAATAACACCATAAGTAAACACCAAATAACACCAAATGCCAAATCACCTGGTAAAAAACAAAACAAACCAAAAAGACCTACAGTAGATCCAAAACCAGGTAATTAGATAACTCAACTAGAGAATTATGTTGCCAAGGAGCAAGTAAGGAACACCACAACAACAACATCAAGCCTTTATCCCACTATGTGGCGTAGCCTACATGAATCCTTTTTCTCCATTATGTCCGATTAAAAGTCAATTTCTTGTTTAACTCTAATAAATAAAGGTCATTCCTAATATTTTCTAACCAAGTCTTTTAGGACTACCTCTACCTTTCTTAACATAAGTCAAATCTAATACCTCTACTCTCCTAACCGGGTCATTAAAAGGCTATCGTTTTATGTGACCAAACCATCTAAGGCGACTCTCTCTAATCTTATCTTCTACTGGAGCTACTCCAACCTTTTTACGTATATGCTCATTTTGTATCCTATCTATAAGGGTAAAGCCACTCATCCACCTGAGCATACTCATCTCTGCCACACTTAACTTAGCATTATGCTTCTCTTTTAATGGCCAACATTCGGCACCATAAAGCATTGCAGGCCTCACTACCATCTTATAGAATTTTCCCTTAAGTTTGAGGGGTATATTCTTATCACATAACAAGCTCGATGTATTCCTCCACTTCAACCATCCAACTTGAATTCTGCTAATAATATCCCCATCTATTTTACCATCACTCTGAACAATAGATCCAAGATATCTAAAACGTGTACTCTTATTAATGACTTGATCACCCAAAGTCACAATCCCCTCACTCGGTCTATTATACTAAAATTACACTCCATATATTCTATTTTAGATCTACTCTAGCGAAAACCCTTAGACTCTAAGGTTGACCTCCATAATTCAAGTTTACCTTCAACTCCCTCTCTAGTCTCTAGTCTTATCAACAAGAAGAATATCATCAATAAAAAGCATACACCAAGGTACATCCTCTTGCAAATGTCTAGTGAGAACACCCATGACTAATGCTAAAAGATATGGGCTTAAGGCTGATCCTTGATGTAACCCAACCAAAATAGGGAAATACTTGGTCAATCCATCTTGTGTTTGAACACAAGTAATAGCTCCTGCATACATATCTTTAATGATTTGAATATAAGCATTATTGACTCCTTTCTTTTCAAGAACTCTCCATAGCACTTCTCTTGGAACTTTATCATATGCTTTTTCTAAATCAATAAATATCATATGTAGATCCTCCTTATTTTATTTATATTTCTCCATCAAACCTCTTAATAAATGTATGGCTTCCATAGTTGACCTATCCGGCATGAATCCAAATTGATTTTGAGAAACATTAGTATCATGCCGCAACCTATGCTCCATAACTTGCTCCCATAGTTTTAATATGACACTCTAACTTAATATCTCTATAATTTGAACAATCTTGTGCATCACCTTTATTCTTAAAAATAGGAATTAACACAGTCATTCTCCACTCATCTGACATCTTTTTAGTCTTCAAAATAGTATTAAAAAATTTAGTAAGCCATGAAATTCTTTCATCTCCTAAGCATTTCAACACCTCTATTGGAATATCATCAAGTCCAACAGCTTTTCTACCCTTCATTTTCTTTAAAGCCTATCTAATTTCAGTTTTACTAATACGCCGATAAAAATAAAAATCTTTATTTTCATTTAGGGCTAAGGTCACTATAGTCAATTTTATTTTAATAATCTTCATTAAAATTTTTAGTAAAATATCTCATCCACCTTTATTGAATATCATCTTCTAAGAAAGTATTTTTTGATCGTCATCTTTAATAGACTTCACTTGAACTAAATCCTTACTACTCCTATCTCTTAGTTTGGCTAACTTATACATATATCTTTCTCCCTCTTTAGTAACTAATCTATTATATAAATCACTAAAAGCTAATGCCTTTGCATCGCATATTGCTTTCTTAGCATCCTTATGAGCCACTTTATATATTTCTGAATTATCAGAATTTTTAAAATTAAACCAATTTTTATAACAAAACTTCTTATTTTTAATATTTTCTTGCACATTTGGATTACACCACCAATATATAGAGAGGAAAAGCACCCCAAAAGCCACCACTGTAACACCAACACCAAAAAAACTATGGTAGACCAACCTAAAGCAAGGAAAATAACAACAACCCAACTAGTTCAAAAGAAACTAAAAGCCACAATACCATACAAACATCAGCCAGCCAAAAAGTAAAAACACAACCATCATACTCTAGTATAGAATAAGCACCTGTTCCAGCCAAAGGGAAACCTTCAAGATTAACATAAGGTAAATTAATAGCATCCAATTTTAAGAGACCATTCAAAGGAGCAGGAATATTAGCACCAATTAATTCATAAAAAGAATCCAAAGTAGAACCCCAGTTGGCATTGACTTCAATATCAATATTAGTTAAGCAAAGAGAAATACATTATCGAAGGCCATAAAGAATACGCAAAATAAAAGCATAATTCACATCACCCTTATAAACCAAACTAGAAAAAGACATATATAAAGTACCATTACTATCTCTGATCACCCCACCACACCTAAAAGATGAACTGCTAATAACACCATCCACATTCAACTTATAAAAATATTTTGGGGGCTTCCTCCAATAAATAACCCTAGGCTTATTAGAATTAAAACCAACCACCCAAATAAAACCAAAAGTAAACCCACAAAGGAATAGTTTTTAAAGTTCTTAACAGGAGAAGATTGACAGAATTAAGAGCTAAAACCATGTCTATCACATTTTGAATGATCATATGATGGTTTATAGTAACGCCATTAAAAGAGAATTATTCTGATCCAACAATAAATACTAAAAAATGAGAGAAGGGATCACATTTCTAATATGACCTTTAATCTTAATAAACCAAGAATTAAGCATAGCATAAAGAGGCAATTTAGCATTAAAGCAATTTATTTGAAACAAGTCATCAAAATAGACTCCAATTTTAACACCTAAAGGACTAGAAATGAATACATGATGCATATTCTCCACATGATAGCAATATTGACATTTAGAAGGCAAAATAAAACCTCTTTTAATTAAGTTATCATTGATAGGAATGATCATATGCAAAATCCTCCACACAAAAATAGTCACAATGGAACGAATTCTTTTGTGCCAAATCATAGAATAGAAATTATGAACATCCTTATTAGTTCTAATAGTGTGCCAAATGTCCTTTGATTTAAAACCACCATCTTTGGACAAATCACATAAAATTAAATCAAGAGAGGTCGTATTCAGGGGGAGGTTCAGAATTCGTTGAATGATAAAGTCAGGAATAACATTAGCAAGTTTTTGATAGTCACAATAATTATCATTAATTAAATAATTCAACTTAATGGTTGCAATGGAAGAAGAGTTAATAATAGAATCAATAGAATGGCCACCCAACTAATAGTCTTGCCAAAACTAAATATTACCATTACCAAGCCCCTAAGAGATGAAGGGTTCAATAGACCATTTAACTTTGTAGAGTCTCTGCCACACTTTAGAATTACCTTGGTTGAATCAATAAGTAGTAGGGTGTTTACCCACATAATATTTAATAAACAAGAAGTTAGCCAAAAGGCTCACCTAGCACAAACGTTGTAGCACAATTTGAATGACAAAAGCATAAGCCAAATCGTTCATACTCTTACAACCCAGATCCCCTTCTTCCAACCCACAAATAATCCCAAGAAGACTAGATAATTTTAGAGTTGCTACTAGCTCCTTTCCAGAATTTATTTTTAATAAGTCTATCAATTTATTGCAAACAACTTTAGTGGGGAACAATGTTTGAAAAATGTAAATAAGCAAGGTGCAAAGGATACTTTTGATAAGAATTAATCTTCCCCAAAAGCACATAAAATTAGAATCCCATGATAACAACTTATTCTACATAGAAGTAAATATATCATAAAAAAAAAGTTCTCTTTCTTCCTTTAAAAAGAGGAACTCCAATATACATTATAGGTATTTGACTGTGCACAAAGCCAGTTAATTCTTTAATAGCCACACTACAATCATTAAACATTCTTTTGGGGGAAATAAAAAAATAGTTCTTTTTATTCAGAGAAAGACCACTAGCCATCTCAAAATGATGAAAGAAATCCATAAGTTTATTAATTCTGTCAACTAAAGAATTAGTAAAAATAATAAAGTCATTAGCAAAGAAATAGTGAGAAATTGGAAAACCACACATAGTTCTAAAATAAAGACCAGGATAGTTCTCAAAGAGGTTGGAAAGGTCTCTAGAAAAATAATCAACTGTCATAATGAAGAGGGTAGAAGAAAGAAGGTAATCCTATCTCAAATCATGAGAGGATTTGAAAAAACTGTTGCTATTGCCATTAATAATAATAGAAAAATATGAACCTTCAATGTAATTTCTAATAAGCTTAATGAAAGTAGATTCAAAACAAAAAAGCTTCAAAATTTTATAAAGAAAGCTCCAATCAAGGTTACTATAGGCCTTTGAAATATCAAGTTTCTAGATCAAGTTACCACATCTAACCCTAATATCAAGATATTGACAAAATTCTTGGGCCAAAAAAATATTATCAGTAATAGCTCGCCCTTTCACAAAACCCATTTGGCACGGAGATATAATTCTAGGTAATAAAGGTATAAAGACTAATAGGTCTAAAATCATTCCAATTTTTAATAGAATTATTCTTGGGAATAACCACAACATAAGTAGAAGTAAAAAATTTAGGAATCAAATTGCTAGCAAAAAAATCCAAAATAACGTAATAAATATCAATACTAAAAATATATCAATACATTTAAAAATCTTAGTGGTGAAGCCATCTATCCCATCCATAGAGTCCCCATTCATGTCATGAACAATCTCTTTAACTTCCTTTAAAGAAGGATATTTTGAAAGAAAGTCATTATCATCAAGAGATATAAGATTGTGAATAATAGAAGGATTGTTAATATGTCCAGGAGTAAACTTGTTGAAAAGGTTTTTGAAATGCTAAATTACTAAATTAGCAATCTCCAAACTATCTTTAGTCACAGAGCCATCCTCCCGGTGAATTTTGTTAATACAATTTTTGGCCCGTTTTCTTTTAACCAAGGCATGGAATTACTTGGTATTATTATCACCTTCAATAAGATGTAAAGCACAAGCTTTTTGTTTCCAAAAAACCTCTTCATGCACTTTTAATTTACAAAAGGCAATTTTAGAATCCCTTAATAAATTAAAGTTAGCATTAGAAGAATTAACTTGACAATTAGTCTCCAAATTGTTAACTTGCTGCTTGGCTTCCAAAATATTAGTAAAAAGACTTTTAAAAACATTATGATTCCACCAATTTAAAACTTGCTTAAACCATTTTAGTTTAAACCAAAGTCTCCTCATACCATAAATAGAATAATCGGGATGGATTGGAGCTTGCCAGTTCTCCTAAAATAAACACAAAAAGGAATCATGAAGTAACCACATGTTTTGAAAATTGAATTGAGGGAAAGAGTTAATTTGCTGATTCTTAAGACTAATTAACATGTGAGAATGATCTGATAGAGTCCTATTAAGATGCTCAACATTAATATCTATAAAAGATTTAATCCAAGAATCATTAAATAACTCTCTACCCAACCACTTCCATAAATGACCCCAATTTCAAGTGAATTTATTCCTAGAGATACCAATATCAATTAAATTACAGCCCATAATTATGTTATATAAATCCTCCATAGAGCCATAGGAAGTGGAAGAACCACCTAGATGGTTAGACTGATTAGTAATAGTGTTAAAATAACCACCCACAAGCCAAGATAAATAACAAATACTATGAAAATTACTAAGTTTATCCCATAAAATTTTTCTTGTATATCGAGAAGAAGCAATATAGACAAAGGAAGCTTAATATTGAAAATTTAAAACTTCCACATTACGATGAATTACATGAGTGAAATCTCTAATAACATCAATCTTTACCGAATCCTTCCATAAAACCCAAATCTTATTATCCACATTAGAAATAGAAAACTTAAAACCCGAAATCTGAAAGGTACTTGCCAACTTTGTAGAAGAAATAAAAGGTTCAAGCAAAATAAGAAGAGAAACATTATAAATATGACATAAATTCTTAACTCTTAACCTAGTAGAGGGACACCCAATGCCTTTAACATTCCAAATAATATAATTAACCATTAAATTATACTTAATGAGAAGTATGTTAACAAGTGGTTCTAGGCTATTGTAAAATAATGGTTTTCTTTTTCCTACCCCTCCTACTATTAAACTTGATAAAACTAGTGTCATTATCATCTTTAGCAAAACATTTACCCATCATATCCATATAATTATTATCAGTAAAAGCATCACTATGGTAATGAGAGTTTAAGGAAAGCATCACTATGCCATCCACCATATTCATTTTATTTCTTAATTTACTATCGACATTGCCAACCACCATAAAATGTTGGTCTGCCTCGTAAGCAAGAACAATAGTTTGAGTAAGCTCCATATTAGTAAGATTATTATTGGACAACATTATATTCATCTCAGAAAAATTATTATTAGTAACTCAATGAGTAATGGATGAAGAAGAATCAATCTTATGATTATTAGAAATAGAAACTATATGCTTATCCACTTGTTGACAATCAATATTAAAAGTGGGGATAGAGTGAGGATTTAGTTCTTGAGAAGAAATTGAATCACCATTATGAATAGAATGTGGTTCATTATGCATTAAGGAATATTGATCCTCTATAGCATCCTCCATATTTCCATTACCCTTAATCAAGATAGGAGTAGATTCCTCCCTAATAACCAGTATTGGAGCATCATTAACCTGCCTATGAGAAACATTAAGTCAAATGTAACTGAATTAGGCTTGATAATATCAAGGTAAACTGAAAAGCTAGCATTCCCCTCGGACAATTTGGTTGAAACTTTATCCTTTCGTTGTTGGAGATGCAACCTAAAGAACTCATTTAACCCATGACCTTGCATCTTGCATTGAGAACAAAAAATGGGTAAGTTTATAATTTCCACTTTTTGGAAATACCCATTCATTTCAGAGCTAATCAAAATTTCCTTAGGATATTTTTTAGAGATATCCAACTCGACTAAAACATAAGCCATAGAATGCCTAGAAATAGAAGTCGTAGCTTGGTCGGTCTGTAGAGGCCTACGAAAGATCAAAGTCAAATAAAAAGGAATATGAGAGTTAAAATAATGAACACTCAAGTTTGGGAATGAAATCAAAATAGGAGTAATCAGAGATTCATCCCGCACATCAATATCCATAGTCCATTTTGACAAGCATGTATATAGTAAGATCTTCTCGAAAAAAATGTAACTTTAATTGATATCATGATTCCGTTGAATCACAATATGTCGAGGATCTAACAAACCAATGTGAAAAGAATCGAACAACTTATGATTCATAAAAAAACTTTTGGATCACATCAAAATTAGGCCGACGAAGAATGAACTTGCCTACCAAAGTATAAGCAAAAGGCCCAAAATGTTGAAAGATAATAGAGTTATCAAACATCAAGGCTTGACACCTTTTAAATGATGTTTTCAAAAAAATTAATTTAGTAGAAGTAGATGAAGCACCCACCAAAACATCCTTAAAAGAACATGATTTTCCATCAAGATATGAAGAGGGAGGAGGGTTAGATGACACTAGTGAAGTCATCTCCTAGAGCTAGCAAAATTGAAAAAGACCTTAAAATAAAAGCAAAACTAACCCAAAAGCCAAGCAGGAAGAAAAAAATTAATGAAATACACCAAAAATTGAAGCAAGGAGCAAAGAGATGAAGTGAGAGAGCAAAACACTAAATTGCCATGAAATCACCTCAAAAGCCATAACAAAATAAAACAATTTATTGAAATTGATGTTTTGAAGGTTTAGAGTTTATTTGGTAAACCTAGGTTGACTTGGTAAAAAAAGCTTAACTAGGCCTTGGGGTTGGGTCCAATTCTTATAAATATGAGTTGCAACTTCTAGAAGTGGACTTATGTAAAAGGGTGGTCAAGCTATGCAGAGGTATAAGCACATTTCATTTATAAAGATTTATGGTCTAATGTGGTCTTGGATAACCTTGGTCAACCACAATCCACCAAAGGATCATTTAGGTTTAGGCAAGGGTGATCTGATATTTGAAAAGGTTTTGGTGATTTGGTGGGGTTTATGTAAGCTTCCATGCATGACTAATGATTTAGGAAATAATAATACCTTAAATTATCAACTTGACCAATGATTGTCAAGTTAGCCTATTCAAGGGTTCAAATGGGTATACATGATCATAAATAAATTTTAAATGCCTTGGAGAAACAAAATATAGGTCTTGATTTGGGTTTTCCAATATGATACATGGATATGAATAATTTAAAGTTATGTGGGTCTCATGGTTAAAATTAGGTCAACCATGGTCATCAAAGGACTCAAGCGAGTTTAAGTCAATTTAATGTTGCTCATGATCAAATTTAATCTATTTCAAAAGGCTTCAAAGGTGGATTGTATGAAGATGCCATATTTAGTGGAAAAGACTATAAATATTTGAAGGATTTTAATGCTTGATTAGGGCTTTGTATTTTAGGATTTTGGAAGGATATGTATCTCCCCAAAATGAATAGGTAACCTCAATAGACATGTTTAATTAATATCTGAATGATTAAACATAAATATAAGGGCTTTACATATGATTTTGATCCACCTAAAAATTCCTCTAGAAAAGGGATGAATCCAAAGGGGTTTGAACATGAAATAAATTTTGCACATTATGTATTGAGCTAGATTTTTATGAAGGCTTTAAAGATTAATGGATTCAAGTTTAGTTAATGTTAAAGACTGATTTGTATATTGATTTTTGCTTGATTGAATGAAAATCATTGAATGATTGAAAATTATTGAATGTTAAAATGACATTTCAAATTTTTAATTTTAATAAATGAATTATTGAATTTTAATAATTAATTATAAGCAATTGATTAAAATTGAGTGGCTCAATGGAAGTGATGCTTAGGGTTTTGAGCTTTTACAAAAATGAGGCAAAGAAATGCTAGTGCATCAACTAAAATGAAAAAATATAATGCTAAAGTAACTCTTTTAGATGTGGAAGTTGAGGAAGTTGATAAACCAAACTTAATACAACATATATTAGATTAGTTAAGAAATAAAGATTAATAGATCTTTAGGATGGAAAAGAAAATGGAAGAGATAATGTCCACTATGGCTATATTACAAAATAAAGAATATTGTTCATATAGAGAATAGAGAAAATGACCTTTGAATGGGTCTATTGATATAAATATTAAAAAAAAAAAAAAGAAATCGCTATAGAGTTTGAAAATAAAGCAATAAAGGGAGAAAATAATCAATCTAATTAGTAAAGTTAAACAAAATGGCAAGGTAGCAAGTAAAAGTGCATTTGTGCAATCTGAAGGTGCTTCTTATGCTCTAAGGGGTTGACCATTCCTTGAAGAATATATCCTAGTCCCATATTTGAAGGGATCTGCTTCAACTTTATTCAAGAACTTCTACTTCACAAGAAACCTTAAGCATTATATTACAAATTTTAGAGTAGGCTCTTAAAAAGCTAGAGGAAGTGATGCATTATTATTTTTATAATTTGTTAAAATTCTATTTAGAGTTGTATTCATTTGTTATGCTAAACTATTTAATGGGACTATCCATATTTTTAAAGAGTTGGAAATTTTATTTATAAATATTTACAAGAGCATGAAAACACATCTTCATAGGTGATCCCGTTATTAAAAAGTGGAAACCCGACAAAAATCTAGTAGATTATATTTTGAGTGGAGTAATCTTAGCATGAAGTGTGAGACCTAGTTATAATTGCATAACATTTTAGAAATACTTATAAAAAAAACATTCTAAATTTTATAGTGTTCTTGTTAAAAGGATTTTCTATAAAGATATTTAAGAAGCTATTGAGTAAAAGATCAAAATACTTATTTATAAATCTAAAAATTCAACTTGAGCTAGATTCTAAATGTTGAAACCTAAAAGGTCATAGAAAATATTTGGATTTAATTTAACTATTAATACGTGCAAAGATTTAATGACCTACCTTCTCTTTCCTTATATAAATAATACAGTAAACCTTACTACATTGAATAATTCAAAACATAGTCCAGTCTCACTCTTGAAGAGAGAAAATAAAAGTTTTAATGACTTATCAATAAGTCAGGATCATTTAAAACAAAGTAATTAAAAGAATTTTTAAGAACCTCTTGAAGAAAAAAGAGTTTAAACTATCTAAACCAAAGAGGCTAATTGAAGTGGGAAATCCGGGCAACCCAATTATTATTCATATCACTAGATATTGGGTCACAAACTAAGAAGTTCAACACCTTCAAAGAGTGGATTGTGAAAAATATAAAATTTAGGGTAGTTATGATACATAAGGAGTATTTAGTAGATTAAAGCATTGGATCTCGTAAATGTGTGATTGGTGAGGCTTTTGAACCATCTCTTTCTTAAAATCTTGAGGATGGATGGGATTTTACCATATCCTATTCCTCTAAAGGATATTAAAAAGGGTACCCTGTACTTTTTTTCAGGCATAAATAAGAACATAAAATTCCTTCAAGGGTGATTTTGTAGCTACTGAGGAGGATTAGAAGATAGACATGACTAAAGAGCCCATGAAGATTCAAGCTTTCCATTCTTCTATAGTTTTGATGTAGGATGAGAACAAAATTAAAAGTAAAGATTTGTGATGCTTACACTTTACACTTTTTAATTTGTCTCGCCTTGGGAGAACAAGTCAATGAAGAAAGATTCATTATATGTCCTTTTTATTTTTTATGACAAACATTGTAACAATTCGAATAGTTCACTACAAAATAATTCTTAGGAAGTATAAATAAATGTGTATAAATTAAAAGAATTGCTTCAATATTTCTCTTATGGAGATTATTCTATTCTTGATATTTGTGGTACTCCTATCAACAAAAATATTTCAGAAGTCAGATTTTGATAATTTAGTAGGTTAAAACTATAAAGAAATAAGTGATCCAGAAATAACAATTCCCCTACCATTTCCCCTATAGCGGTAGGCAAGTTATCCTTCATTGTGATAAAGTTTTTTCACCATAATTATTTGTTACAAATAATGGAAAAAAAGTCATATATACTCTTGAAACTTTGACATGACCTCTTCCAATGTAAGATCAAGATATAAGTAGTTTATAAATTCTTTAAGTAGACTATAATATCTTAGATAATCTCAATAAGCTATATACAAAATTGAGGTTCAAGATTCTCTTATTTTATGAAAAAATTGTTCATCTCTTGTGAACCTTGAGACATAGCAAATATTTTACCACCCCTCTTCTCCTCTTTATTGATTTTTTAGTTCAAATCCCCACCAATAGTAATAGGGAATTCCTTAAAATTTAAATCTTTTGTTCTTTCTCAAAATATCTCCTTAAATGAACATCCTTATTCCTATACACAAAGGAGATGCTCAACTCCCTAAATTTAGGAGTTTTGAGCTTGCTAAGAAAACCTTGATCAAATTAATTGATCAAGGTAAATGAAGTAACAAACATGTTCCAAAGAACTAAGATTCCACCAGATGTACCCTTAGCTAGATGGTGACAAAAATCCCAATCATTCCAAATAAATCTATTTGAATCTTCTATATTAATTGAGGATAACTTAGTTTCCATAATACCAATACAAAAACATCCTACACTTTCACAAGCACTTTCACATAATGGACAGCCTACTTATTCGTAGCTCCCCTATAAATCTAGAATGCTATATAGGACTTTAATAAAAAGAAAGGGAATTGTCCCCGCCCATATTCTTATCTCCTCTCTCAACTTTCCTCTATTTGGGAATACCATCAATAGGATCTAACCTCTTTAATTCTCTATTCAACCTTATTTTAATAGAATTTTGCTTCATACCACTAAAAATGAAGGAAGAAATAAATTCATTGACCGAACAAACTTGATTTTGATTTAAAAATCTTATCAGAACAAGAATTTTTATTACCAAAAACTTTATGTAATTGCATAAATAATTTACTTTCATTATAATTCCTTTAGCTTCATATGCATGCACATCCGGAAGAGAAAAAGCATTTATGAGAACCAACAATTCTTGGGATTTGAAGATATCTACTTTAATACCTTCTAAGATAATATTTAATTTTTATTGCTCCTTCAAATTGAGCACCATTTCTTGGCCAAGATTCTAATCAGAAGCATCATTAAGGATTTCTGATACCTGTTCCATATCAACCTCTTCTAAACAACGTACTACCACCTCCATGGCTTTTGAATTACCAACATCCATTAACTGATCAATAAATTTTGAAATAACATCCCTTTGTTTCTGACTCCCAGTTGTTAAAACATTGGTAGATTTAACTTCATGGAGAACATTGAACTGAAATGATCCAACTTCCATATCTTCTACAACAACATTATTACTCTTCATACCTATCTTATTAAATAATACATTCTTACCATGAACAGATAAATTCCTAGCCTCCACTCTTTCAAAAAATTTCTTCCCATATTTTACCTTTAACCAAGGTCCGTAAGCATCTTTATCCACTATCTTCTCCCGTTTTAGATGCTATTGAATATTAGTTCATGACTTAAAATATTATTGTTCATGTTAGAACACTTATTCTTCTTGTTCCCAATTCTACAGTTAGTAAAACATAGATTAGAAACATTCTCATACACCATGTTTTGGAAAAAATCTTCCATGTAACCCATCCACCCATACCCTAGTAGGTAGTTGCCTTTGAAGGTTCAAACTCGAGCAAACTATTAATATATCTAATAAACCTTTGAGCGAATTATAGAAGAGGGGAACCAATTTTTTATGTAGTTCAAATTATATTGGATTCATCCTAAAATTGTAAAGTAAGATGAGGTAATCTAATCCACTCGGAAGCAAATAAGCCTTTTATGGAGATAATAGAAAAATTAGGAGGCCATTTATCCAATTAAATTATATGTTCCCTTACAAACCATGGATCTCCACTAAACACAACATCCATGTGTTCCAAAGATTGGAAGAATCATATGACCCAATCCAATCCTTACACCATTAGATCAAAATGACTTAATTGATCCCATTGCCATCTTAACTAATTACTTATGGTTTCAAAGGAATACTATTCAAAAAAACTTTATGCAAAAGAGAATTATTAAATTTTTGCATATTAAAAGTCTCCACATCAACATTAAAATTGATTGCATTTCCATCGTCTGATATTATAGCATGAATAACTTTATTAATCACCTTATCATGAATTGGCATTTTCCAAACATTAGTTTAAACAATAGCCGGTGCATCCTTATCATCATTTCCCATCTTCAGATTACTTTCAACAATTACGCATGAATAACCTAACTTGTTGCCTCAATTCAAATTTCATCTTTCATTATCATCTTACTTCTACCAACATAATTAATCACCTTATTAATGTGAGATACTTCTAAATTATAATATTCTCTTAAAACTAAAGAGTTTACATGCCTCCCTTTAACACCTACAATTAGGGATTTAAAAGGAATTTTATTACAAAAAAAATTAAATTCTAGCATAACTGAAGAAAAATAAGAATCTACTGATGATCACCGTATTCTGATGCCGTCAGATCCACTCTTGCGATCACCCCCTATTATATAGAGAGCCCATAAAAAGCTTGCAAAAAATTCAAAATATAAAACATTCACTCCTCGTTGGAAGGAAGAAGAAGTGAGATTCTTCAGGGTCAGAAAAGTTTATAAAGGGTCATTCTCCACCAGAGAAGGATGAAGTGTTTCTCCACCAGACTGAGCGCTAAAGGACCATGAGTAAGTGCAATATCCAAAGAGGAGGACCTTCATGTATTAGAAATAGGTTATTTGATCAAATCTTTATTCATTTATTTTGCTTATTCTTACTTCCATGTACTTTCCTTCTAGCATTTACTTTTAAACACGTTGGTTATTTGGTTAATCTTTGGGAAAGTTACAATTCAAAATTTTCTAAATGAAATATTGGTTGAAAGATAAAAATAAAAAATGTCAAATATTTTTAAAATGTTTTAAAATATTAAAAATATTTTGACTTTTATTTATTTTAAATATTTTTCTTAAAGCTTCTGCATGTACTTTTCATTTGATTTTAAATAAAAGATTTGTTTGAACTATTGCTAACTGTTTGCTTATACAATTATCTATTATGTACTGTGTAGATATTGTTAGACTATACAACTATAGACAGTGTGTATAATACTTGTATTATACATAAGTTCAACTTGTATATAGTTAAGTGTACATACTGTCTATAGTTTACGTACATTATGGCTCCAACATAAGTAGTACTCTATATATATAGCTAAGTTAACATTGGCAAGTATAATCATATTCAAAAAGACTAGATTTCATTTAGAAGTGTACAAGTTAGCCGTATAAGTTGTGCAAAAACTATGGTAAGTAGTAATATATTACATGTTAATGTTATGGTTGTATCTTATACAAGCGTGTAATATCATAAGTTAACTTAGTTGTACACTTATTTCAATAGAGTGTATATGAGTTGATATCATTATTGTATATATATAGAGTACAAGTACATGTAATAATTTAATTTATATTTTATTGATGAAGGGCTATAGCTTATGCATTCATGTTTATGTACTAAAGTTCTATGTACATGAAATTGTCATGTATACATCATAAGGAGTGTGTAATCTATATAAGACTATGTACAGTTTATAGTATAATACATTCATGTACATAAAATTAATGTTGTGATAACATATATATTCCACATGTCACACCAAGCTCTATTATATCTATGTTTAGCCATATATAGTACCTTAAGGCTTATAACAAGTCTAATACACTAGTTGCCATATATAAAACTACGTATATAGCTTTATATACATTGTATAAACTATATAAAGTGTATACATGCTATGTACAAGCATTGTACACGTGTAATACTATCAAAATGCTTATACCATATGTATATATTAAGTCCTATTAAATCCTCATTCTTGCATGGTTCATTTTACACATAAGTTGTCTATAAACATAGTTCGTATATATAATTAGCTTTGTTCAAACCACTGCTTTGTATAATCAATCATTTTATTCATAACATGGTTTTATTTTACACGTGTACATAATGAGAAATCACTCATTGCTGAAGTTCTTATAGCGTTTACAATGTTTATCTTGTAGCGTAAAAAGAGTTCTTTAAAATCCTGCTACACCAACATCATACTTATACATAACAGGAATGGTGATACTAACAAGCATTAATCTAAAATAAAATGAATGTTTCTAATGTGTATTATGCACAC
Organism: Dendrobium nobile; assembly: GCA_022539455.1. Taxonomy (NCBI): domain Eukaryota; kingdom Viridiplantae; phylum Streptophyta; class Magnoliopsida; order Asparagales; family Orchidaceae; genus Dendrobium; species Dendrobium nobile. The sequence continues at coordinate 37,114,578 of CM039735.1, forward strand.
TATGTTATGAACTTGTACAAGCATTAAAGACGCTATGTACATGCTTGTATTATGCACACTATGTATAAGTATTATACATGTTATATACAATGCTTGTATAAACTTTTATTAGGTCAAAGTTTATTTACAAGTATTAGGATGTATAAACTATACATTTGACTACAAAGTGTAAAGGCCGGGTAATCTTTAGAAACTTTTTTAACTCTAATTAAAATGTATAATAACTTACAAATTTTTTATAAACACTTATTAGCGTTATACACATTATGTACACTATGTATAATGCTAAGTCATGATAAATAATAACATGCATATCATTATTTATAACTTAGCATGAAATGTACTAAACTTGATTGAAATAGAGTTAAAAAAGTTATTCTAAGACCAGTCTATATTCTTGATTGGAATATATGATCAACTATGATATTGTATTACAACATATTCTATGTAAAGTACAACATAGTTTAACATTTTCATAATTATATCAGGCTTAAAACTATAATTAAAACATAGTTTTACAAGTTGAATTTTAGTACACATAAAAAATTGTAGCATACACACTAACTATGTATCAAATTGTATATATGTTTTATACAATTGCATTCAAGATAAATCCCAATAACTTTTATAGTTTGTACATAAATAAACTGTCTATATACATAAATTAATATACAAATGTACTATATCATAGTCCAACTTATGTATCAAGCCTTATGTTATATATGTAACATATACAAGTTTATTCATAACTTATACATATACAAACTCATATTTTAGTACATCCTTGTAACTTTCCTATCTTGTATATTGTATTGTAATGATCTTTAGTGCATTCGAGATAAGATAAGGTATGTATAACAAATTGTAAGTCACTCTGGTTTGTAACTGCCATGGGAGTGTATACACTTAAACTTAAGATCATAAGTTTGGTGTAAACTTTATGTGTTATCTATTTTGGTATTAAATAATACATGCTATGTAATGGTCCCAATATTAAGCAATAGTTATACAGTACAATACAAACTAAAGCAAAAGATAAGTAAAATGCTAGAACATAGTGTGTAGACATTATCCATTGCTCATGCTTTGTACAAGATGTTTCAAAATCTATGTATAATTTTTTGAGGTACGTTCTTATAATACTTGCCTATCTTGTATATTATATTATACGAATCTTTAGTGCATTTGAGATAAGATAAGGTATGTATAACAAATTGTAAGTCACTCTGGTGTGTAACTGCCATGGGAGTGTATACACTTAAACTTAAGCTCATAAGTTTGGTGTAAACATTATGTGTTATCTATTTTGGTATTAAATAATACATTCTATGTAATGGTCCCAATATTAAGCAATAGTTATACAGTACAATACAAACCAAAGCAAAAGATAAGTACAATGCTAGAACATAGTGTGTAGACATTATCCATTGCTCATGCTTTGTACAAGATGTTTCGAAATCTATGTATAATTTTTTGATGTACTTTCTTATAATACTTATCCATTGCTCTTACATTAATTTCTGAAGAATTTTACCATGGTTTCTACAGTATTACATTATAAGCCCTAGCTTATAATTCAAAGTTTGATCAGTACAATTTGCCTTAATATTCTAGTCTATGTATAATTTTCTCATAGTGTGTATAACGCTTGTGCAACTGTACCATGATTGCATTAATTTGTAAAAGCATTCATAAATAAATTAAATTTCTTAAAACTTTTAAAAGCCCTTTGCACCTGTAGCTAGGTTGGAAGTTTAGATAATGCTTTCTTTGCTGCTCTTGGACCCTAAAAATAAACTTGTTGAACAATCTCACTATGCTATTGCACACATTTAAAGTAGGCTGGAAAGTATGAAATAGATAATTTGGGAGAGAACTCAACACACTTTTTGTCAAAAAAAGTCTTTTGTCGAATGATAAAAATTAAAATCCCATGAAGATAGTTTTCTCTAAATATTGGAAAAAAAAATATCTTTAAAAAAATGAGATCTTTTCTTTCCTTCAAATAAGTGTGTGCTCAAATATTTGGTAGTGAGAGTCTTATGTTAAAAACCAAATTTATTATGGATAGCATTAATTATGTGTTAGGATATGGCTTTGAAAGAAATTTTTTTTTCTTATTAATCATCAAACTATGTTTTTTTAAAATGACAAAGAATTTTGAAGAGTACTCAAAATCTTTTTAGAACCATGGGAAAATATTATAAAATCATTAGGAAAATTAAGATAAAAAATAGAGAATCCGCACAAAGTATGATATTGAAACTTAGTATGATTTTTAAATAAATCAACTAAAATGTTATAAAGTTATTCCAAAGTAATAATAAAGAGCATAGGATAAACTAAATCTCCTTGTCTAATACCTAAAAAGGATTTAAAGAAACCATGATTCTTACTATTAATGATAATAAAAAATAGAAATTCTCAATACTATTCTTAATAGGAAAAATCAAATCTTAGTTAAAGTTAAAAGAAGCCAAAATATGGTATAGAGAATTCCAATTGAGATTACCAAGGGTTTTAGTAAACTCAATTTTGAAGATAATGTTACCACCGTCTAATTTATCATCATTGTCTTGAATAATTTCTTGAGAAGAAGCACATTATCAAATATGGCCATTACCTTAACAAAACCAGTTTGGCCAAGAGATTTTATGGAGAAATTTAGATAACCCCTCCATAAAAATTTTTGAAATTAACTTGTGCAGAAATAACACAAGCTTGTAGGCTTAAAGTGACCCCAATAGTTAATCGCCACCTTCTTATGAACCAATTTAATATTAGAGAAAGAGAAAAAATTAAGAAAGGGATTACCATTAAAAATATAAGTTATAGAAGCTACTAAATAAACATCAATGATTTCCCAAGATTAAAAAAAAAAAAAGCATAGTAGTGAAACCATCACGACCAACCATAGTTTCAAAGTTCATATATTTAATGGTATTACATATCTCCAAATTAGAAGTTAAACTAGTGAGAAAAGTATCTTCCTCATTGATTAACGTATGAATGAAAGAAGGATTTAAAATATGATGTGATTTGAAAGACTTGTTAAAAAAGCTTTGAAAATAGTCCACACTAGAAAGAACAATCGAATCAACAATTTCACAAATGGTCTCATTAGGATTAGTAATTTTATAAATATGATTGGTAACCCTTTTTTGATTTGCAATGACATGGAAAATTTAGTATTTTTTTTTCCATCTAAAAGAAGTTCAAAAGCTGGTTTTTTCACCAATAAAACACTTATTTTTCTTGAAGTTGAAACAACACCACTTTAGAATTATTGAGGCAATTCAAATTGTTAGCATAAGGATCCTCCATATAAATATTATCTAACAAAGAAGCATTTTTTAACTTTAATAATGCTACAGAGAATGCTTTTAAACACATAATTATTCCACCAATTTAATTTTTTCTTATATCTTTTAAGCTTAAAAATTATTCTATTCCTCCCACCAATATGTTCATCAGGAACCAAAGGAGCTTACTAATTGGAAGAATCCGTATTATCAAAGGACTCGTTTAAAAGAAACATAATTTGAAATCTAAAAATAGGATGAATAAAAACCTTATGAAGGTTAATTCTAATAATAGGAGGAGAGTGATAAGGGAAAGTTCTTCTCAAGTGTTGAATGTCAGTAAAAGGATAATCATCTTTCTACTTGTTATTTAGATGGATATATTCAAGCCTTTACCACAAAGTGGATGTATTCCAAGTAAAAACACTCATTAAAAAAAAACAGTAAAATGCAAATTACAACCTAGAATCAAGTTGTGAAAATCATCCGTAGAGGGAGTTAGGATGTCTAGTCCCAACCCTCTTTGAGACATTTGAAATGGTTCTAAAATTACCACCAACAAACCTATGTAAATTAGTATTGAAAACAAAATCACACAAATGCTTTTGAAGGATTTCTTTATCAAAATGAGAAGAAGAGGCATAGATAAAAGACCCAAAACATTTGAACTAATGAAAGATAATATAAGTATGAACAGCCCGAGGAAGCTCTTCAAGAATGTCAATCCTCACTAGGTAATTAAAAATATCCAAATATTATTTGAGAAAATTGCAAAACACATATTAGATCCAAGATTTATACCAGATGAAAATGGCTTAGAAGATGCAATAAGTAGCTCAAGTAAAAAAATAACAATAATATTATGAACTCTACATATATTCCTTGCATGATCTCAAGAAATAGAGCCCCCCTCCCCCCACCCCCCCACCCCTCCCCCCCTTCCACACACAAACACACACACCCGCACATTAAAAATAAGTGCATTAGCCATAAACACTATTCTGTGAAGTTTGAGCTCTCATGGTACAAAGAGCGAGTTTCTAGTATTTTATTTTTCTTTTTACCCACATTTGTATACACTTTATTGTCTATAGGATTAAGATTCTTATTACTAGATAAAGACATAATATTACTATTCTTAACATTAAGATCTTTAGGTTCCAAAGAAGTTGACACTTCACTAGGTAATGGATCAAATGCCCCTTCCTCACAAGCATCAATCTGCATAGGAAAACCACCATCCAAAGTAGTAGGACTATAGGAGTGAGTGGGTGTAGGGAGAGAGAGCATCCACTAAATCTAGAAGTTTTTTCAAATTTCTTCATTGACATTTTTCAGCCGAGCCCTTCTATGGTGGTAGAGGGTAGCCAGTCATCCTCTAATGACTGGAATACCTCAACCCCATCATCTAACGTGCGTCTGAATCCTTTGGATACAAAAGACAGATTTACAAATAAGGATTTTGTGATCAAGCAATGACCTTTGGTCATCAATGAATGTCGTCTACCTCCGATACACAATGTGGTTTTGGTGCTGGGTATGGGGAAAGAGTCAATGAAATTTTTGGAAAGGAAGAAGAGTTTGATGTCTCTTTCTTCATAATCAAAGAATCTATTGTCTAGAGCGGAGAATGATCCATAGGCTTCACCATCAACTGGCTTCAAACTAAAGGAAAATAGATTTTCAAATGTATCTTATGCTGGGAAAAAATAGGAGGTTTTGAAGCCAGATTTGAAAATGTCGAAGACTGATGAAGTTTTGAATTTTGTAGTTGAAACACAATTGGTGAGTGATAAGAATGTCTTAGAAAATCCAGATAATGGCCTTGGTGGTTTGGTATATGAATAGTCTAATAGCCAGCACATCAAAGTGCCCCCTACTAATCCTTATCAGGTAAAAAATGTGGATTTGGATCTTGTTAAACTTAATATGGAGAAGGTTTTTGAAAATATTAATTTACTGCCAAAATTTTTAATGGTGAAAGTATTTGGGAGAGAAATTCCTTTCTCTCTTTATAGCATTGAGTTAAGGCGTCAATGGAGTAGATTTGGGAGATTTCATATCACTTCATTGGGCCTTGACTGGATTTTGTGTTCATTTCATTATTCACAAATTATGGAAGAAGTGCTTAATGGACGTCATTGGCATGTGGGAGGACACAGAATAGGAATGTATAAATGGTCACCTCAATTTTCTCCAACATCATTGAAAGGATTATCCTCATCAATCTGGATTCGATTTCCACATTTGCCTTTACATTGTTGAGATTAGACTAATGTTACCAAGATTGTCTCATCGATAGGATTTCCATTGTTATTAGATGGAAAAATGTTTAAATGGGTCAGACGTGAATTTCCTAGAGCCTATTTTGTAATTAATCTAGACTCTAAATTATCTCAACGAGTTTGGATTGAAGGTTTATGCAGAAAAATTTTTCAAAGAGTTGAATATGAAAAAGTATCTTCTTTTTGTTTCAATTGTAGCAAAATAGGTCACAAAATTGAAAGTTGCATGGATGTTCTCAATGATGTGGGAAACAAGACTCAAAATGAAGTTGAGCGAATTAAATCAAAAGCTCCTGTTACAAGTCTTGATAAGAGTTTGATGGACAAAATGGATATTGTAGATTCACAAATGAGTTATGGCCCTTGGATACATGTGAAGTTTAAGAAATATAAAAGAATGAAGAATAATCGGAATCAGAAATCTAACTTTCAACCGATGATTAAGAACCCAAAAAACATGATGGCATCTATGGATGTTCCTTGAGGAAACAAGTTTAAATTGTTGTCTCAAGTCTTTGCTGAAGAATTGTCTAGATTGGATGCTGAGGAGCCAGTTAAGCAATCCAAAGATCACAAGATAGTTATAGATTTTGAAATCTCGATATTGGAAGCAGAAATTCCTGAGTCAGGTTTGTCCAAAGATACAGGTTTTGTTGATGAAATTCTGTATTAATTAGAAGAAGGAGAGATTGATCAAAATGCAGAAAATTGTGTTGTGGGTAAAGGTTTGAATGTAAATACTAATCATCAAGAGGAGCTTCATGGAGACAAGGTTGTTGATTTATCATTACCGGTTGGAAGCAAGGAAAAAATCGGTACTGCTGGAACTGATTTAATAGAAGAGGTTGTTGAAAGCATAGTGAGAAATTCTCCAAATTTAGAAAATGGAGAATTTGATTTGGCTTCTAATTTGGCTTGTAAGTAGAATGTGAAAGATAAAGAAGTTTTGATTGAAGAAGAGATTGATTTGGTTGGTGAAGGAGGTTCAGGCAGCTTTGTAAGTTCTCAATATCCTAAAAATCTAAAATAGGTTGTGATTTCTCCTTTGTCCAAGATTGGTAATGCGAATAGTGGAGAAGCCTTGTTTGAGGATGGAAAATTCCAACTCCCATTGAAATTGGTTTGCTAGAAGAAAAAGTTTAACAATGATTCAAATTTGTTTGGTCCTATTAATGGGAGCCTTTTTTTTGAAGAAATGCGATTTCATTAAGAGAAAGAAAGAAAACCATTATACAAACTAAAAAGAAAATAAAACTAAGGATTCCTTGATCCAAGGAAAGGATCTTTATTGAAGAGCATATTTGTTAAAATAAAACTATGATAATTGAAATGAGACCCACTACTTCCTATTTTAAACCCTTGGGGTGGAGGGGATACCAAATATTAAACAACCTAAAAGCTTGATTAGCATCCCAGAATTTCTAACCGGTTAAAAATTAAGAACTAGTACCGATCCTATAAACAATTAGAATAATTTTATAGAACAAATATAAAGCATAAAACATACTAAACAAATTAACTATAAAGTAAATACAATGATCATTAGACATCCGAGTAACACCTAAGAGAACTTCCAATAGGCATCTGAAAAATAAAATAACGCCATCCAATATCTCTGTAGGAAAGTATATCTTATCCACTGAAATAAATATATCCCACTTCCAAATGCCAAGGATGTGGCTCATAGCAAGAAATATGAAATAGGTTTTGAGGAGAATCTCCATCATTAGGTATCTCAAATAGACTTCCATCCTATTGCTATCAATGGAAGAACAATCAAGCATATCAATGATCTAAAGGGGAAGAGCCTCCCTTAAAATTCTTTGATCGGAAATCTGCGTTCCTTCATCTAGCTATATCCTCCAATGGACCCAATGATTGAAGTTCATTAAACAACTTATGTTTAGAATTGGAAGAAAAACAATCCTTATTAACAACAATTTTATCCTTCATAATCATAGCTTTTTTAAAATTTAAATTTTCCTCAGATGATGGAGTAACAATTTTCGGTATAATAGCAGAAATTGCACCACATAATCCTCCAAATTTGTTGAGAGATTCTTCAATTCCATCATTTTTATTGGCATTAGCTATTGGAGTAACAGCTTCTGGTTCAACAATAGGAATATCGCCTGTAAAACTTCCAATATCCCTAAAAGTTTTATCGGAAACAACAACTGAGTCGGAAGAAATAACTGCAGCATCCTCTTTTCCTTCTAGATTTTGTGCCATATTGAACACATCTTTTGAAATTTGAATAGATTCTAGAATTTGGATAGATTGAGTAGCAATCAAACCATCAGAATTAACCCAGCAATTCTCATTATCTAATGCAGACCAACTATTCTGAACATTATCAAGAATTTTGACAGATTCAGAATCCCCATTTAAACATTTATTAAAGGGATTCTTAGTGGTAAGAAATTGGGCATTCTTGGTGGTTGTATTGGAGCAAATTCATTAGTTATCACATGAAATGTTTGGTGAAATTGGAGTTCAAGACTGGTTTGTGGATTGGTTGAAGGTGGAGGAGCTTGGAAAGGATAGAACTTGTGGAGGCCTGAAGATCACATTTTATTTCTTGGTGGATTACTCTTGCTTACTTTTATATATTTTATTTTTTTTAGTATTCTTGCTTTTTGTAGATGTATTTTAAGCACAGGTTGGTATTTGAAAAAAAAAACTATATTAATGGAATTTAAGAATCATTCTATCTCTTATTTTTTATTTAATTTGGAATCCTGGGATACTAATCAACCATTTTGGTTGTTTTATCTTTGGTATCCCCTCCACCCCAATTAGTTTAAAACGATAAGTAGAGGGTCTTATTTTCATTATGATATTTCGTATTTTTCTAATATTTTCATTGTGCTAAAATTGCTCTTTAATAAGGCTACCTTTTGCTTTGTTTTGAAGGGAGTGCCTAGTAGTTTCTTTCTACTTTGTAGTAGCTTCTAGTTTTCTGTTTAATGTTATATGAATCTTTTCAAAAAAAAAAAAATTACAAGTCGAAACCATGTCATTGATTGAACAAAAAATAGATTAAAAAAACTCAGAATATTTTGTTTAATTCACATAAAGAATGTGATTATTCTTGCTCTGTATCAGAAGTCCCATCTTCAGCCCTATGAATTGTTATGATATGAGAAACATTTTGACAATTATGTTATAGAAAAATAGAAATATGAGTGTACGAGGTGAAATATATTTGATTAAATTGTGTTCATAAAAAACATTATTAAACTTGTCTAGCATTTGGAGGATATACAATTCATTTTGGATAATCTTAGGATATATCCTATTAATAGTAAGAGGACTAGATCTAAGATTATTATTATTAATTCAAAAGAATTTAGCTATTCAAAAGCAATATGAGCCAACTAATCAATATTCACATTAAATATATTAATGGCATTATAAGCAGTCTTCCTAGACTTTAAACCACCATCCTCATGAACTGATAGGTTAGGATACTTAAGAGACAAATGTGAAATAAATCATTTTTTTAGGAGAAACCCTTAGAGGGGCCTTCACATTAATGTAGGAAAAACAATACAAGGTCCTTAAAGGGACCTCAAGCTCACTAATACTCGAAAGAGCTACAAAAATAAAATAAAATAAACCTAGGAGGTCGAGTTCCATACTAGCAAAAAATATAGAATATTCTAGGTACATTCTATTGTACACAAGAAGGAGCACCCAAAAAAGATTATAGAGCCAAAAAATAGTGCCCAGATCCAACTTTCCATCCAAGATAAGGTAACTACGCTCACCTGCATAATAAGAAATATGGAAAGGAAGATAATGCACACAAAATACATAGCAGAAATATAAATAAATACTAGCATTAAAAACATTCCAACAGTTATAAATCCAATATATTCTCCAAAGATCCAACCAGATAGTACTCAACAATAGGTTGATACCCAACCAACAACACATAAACTTGACTAAACAGTAACAGTAATGATAGCTCATGGAATCATAATCCCAAACAAATTTAGCTAATAGGTAGGGATCACCATTAAGGCCACATCCCTCAAGCACAACAAGGTAAGAGAATAGCAAGACAATCCCAATAAAACATAAGACTCCCTTGGCCAAACCATAACTAGCATAAAAACCACACCACCCAATGAAATCAAAAACCAAAAGGCACTAGAACACTCAAGGTACAATATGCAACACAACACCAAAATACTTAAAGATTGTAGATTGAGAAAACTAACCAATAAAAGCCCAAGGATAAAAATAGCAGAGAACGAGAGCTAACCCACTCAACCCCAAACAAAGAATAACAATAAAAATTAAGTTAAAGGAAATCCAGGACAACAGCTCCATCACAGGCCCCACCAAATCTAAGGGCGATAAGACCAAATACCATGACCAACACCACCAGAACAAAATAAACCCTGTGAAAGAACAACTAGCTAAAGCTCCCCGAATGCCACCATAAGTAAACAATAAATAACACCAAAAGCCAAACCACCCGGGAAAAAACAACGCAGACCAAAAAGACCTATAGTAGATCCAAAACTAGGAAATCAGACAACTCAACCAGAGAATTAGGTTGCCAAGGAGCAAGTAAGAAACACCACAATAGGAAGAAAAAAAATATGGAGGGCAAGCTCCCCAAAAGCCACCACCGCAACACCAATAGCCAAAAAAACTCGGGTAGACCATACAAAAGAATAGCAATAATCCAAACAGGTTAAAAGAAACTAGAAGCCACCTTACCACACAAACATCAGCCAACCAAAAAGCAAAAAACACAATCACCATACTCCAGGATAGAAGAAGCACTTGTCCCACCCAAAGGGAAACCATAAAGATTAACATAAGCTAACTAATAGCATCTAATATTAAGGGCCCTTTCAATGGAGCAGGAATATTAGCACCAGATAAATCATAAAAACAATTGAAACAACAACACCAATTGGCAAGCCAACTCACACAGGCATTCCCCTCGTTGTAAACATGATGTAAGGAATAGTTCATAAAATTGAGAAGGTTCTTAATATCCCTCACAAGATAAAATTACTCGAGGTTGCAAACTATACCATGAATAGAATTTAAAAAGTGAAACTATAATTGGCATTGACTTCAATATCAATATTAGTTAAGCAAAGAGAAATACATAACCGAAGGCCATAAAGAATACCCAAAATAACAGCATAATACACATCACCCTTATAAACCAGACTAGAAAAGCCATATATAAAGTACCATTATTATCTCTGATCACCCACCTCACCCAAAAGAAGAACCGCTAATAGCACCATCCACATTCAACATATAAAAATTATTGGGGGGCATGCTCCAGTAAATAACCGTAGGCTCATTAGAATTAAAACCAAACTCCCAAATTATACCGAAAGAGAAACCCAAAAATGAATAGTTTTTAAGTTCTTAATGGAGAGAAGATTGATAGAATAAAGAGCTAAAACCATGTCTATCACATTATGAATGATTCTATGATGGTTTATAGTAACACCATTAAAAGAGAATTATTCCTATCCAACCATAAATACAATAAAATGAGAGAAGGGGTCACATTTCTAATATTACCTTTAATCTTAGTAATCCAAGAATTAAGCATAGCATAAAGAGGCAATTTAGCATTAAAGCAATTTAATTGAAACAAGTCATCAAAATAGACTCCAATTTTAACAGCTAAAGGACTAGAAATGAATATATGAGGCATATTCTCCATATAATAGCAATATTGACATTTAGAATTTAAAATAAAACCTCTTTTAATTAAGTTATCATCGACAGGAATGAACTTATGCAAAATCCTCTAGACAAAATTAGTCACAATGGAAGGAATACTTTTGTGCCAAATCATAGAAAAGATATTATGAACACCCTTTTTTAGTTCTAGTAGCATGTCGAACGTCCTTTAATTTAAAACTGCCATCTTTAGACCAATCGCATAAAATTAAATCATGAGAGGTCATATTCAGGAGGAGGTTCAAAATTTGTTGAATAATAAAGTTAGGAATAACATTAGCAAGTTTTTGATAGTTACAGCAATTATCATTAATTAAATAATTCATCTTAATGGTTACAGTGGAAGAAAAGTTAATAATAGAATCAACAGACTAGGCTACCCAACCAATAGTCTTGCCAAAAGTAAATATTACCATTTCCAAGCCCCTAAGAGATGAAGGGTTCAACAAACCATTTAACTTTGCAGAGTCTCTGCAACACTTTAGAATTACTTTGGTTGAATCAACAAGTAGTAGGGTGTTTACCCACATAATATTTAGTAAACAAGAAGTTAGCCCAAAGGCTCATTATAGCACAAAAGTTGTACCACAATTTGAATGATAAAATATAAGCCAAATCACTCATAGTCTTACAACCAAGGCTCCTTCTTCCAACACACCACAATAATTGTCCCAAGAGGACAAGATAAATTTAGAGCTGCTACTAGTTCCTTTCCAGAATTTTTTTTTTAATAAGTCTATCAATTTTAATGCAGACAACTTGAGTGGGTAACATAGTTTGAAAAATGTAAATATACATGGAGCAAAGGATACTTTTGATAAGAATTAATCTTCCCCCAAAGCATAAAAAATTAGAATCCTAGGATAACAGCTTATTCTACATTGAAGTAATTAAATCATAAAAAAAAGTTCTCTTTCTTCCTTTAAAAAGAGGAATTCTAAGATACTTTATAGCCAATTGATCGTGTACAAAGCCAGCTAATTCTTTAATAGCCACATTTTGATCATTAGACATTCTCTTGAGGGAAATAAAACAACACTTTTTTTTCAGTGAAAAACCACTAGCCATCTCAAAATGATGAAAGAAATTCATAAGTTTATTAATCCTGTTAACCGAAGCATTAGTAAAAATAATAAAGTCATCAGCAAAGCAATAGTGAGAAATAGGAAAACCACCATGGTTCTAAAATAAAGACCAGGATAGTTCTCAAAGAGGTTAGAAAGGTCTCTTGAAAAATAATCAACTGCCATAATGAAAGGGTAGGAGAATGCGGGGCACCCTATCTCAAACCATGAGAGGATTTGAAAAAACCATTGCTATTGCCATTAACAATAATAGAAAAATATGAACCTTCACTGTAATTTCTAGTAAGCTTAATCAAAATTGAGTCAAAACTAAAAAGCTTCAAAATATTATAAAGAAAGCTCCAATCAAGGTTATCAAACTCCAATCAAGGTTATCATAGGCCTTAAAAATATCAAGTTTTAAAATCAAGTTACCACCTCTAACCCTAACATCAACATCTTGACAAAATTTTTCTGCCAAAAAAATATTATCAGCAATAGCATGCCCTTTCACAAAACCCATATGGTACGAAGATATAATTCTAGGTATAATATAGGTAAGCCGACTCATAATAATTTTAGCAAGCAATTTTTAGAAAACGGTACATAGACTAATAGGTTTATAGTCATTCAAATTATTAACATAATTATTCTTAGGAATATGCACAACAAAAGTAGAAGTAAAAACCTTATGAATCAAATTGCCAGCAAAAAAATCCAAAATAATAGAATAAATATCATTACTAATAATATACCAAGACATTTAAAAAATCTTTGGGGTGAAGCCTTCCATCCTAGCCACAGAGTCCCCATTCATGCCATGAACAATCTCTTTAACTTCCTCTAAAGATGGATATTTTGAAAGAAAATCATTATCCTCAGGAGATATAAGAGTGTGAATAATAGAAAGATTCTCAATATGACCATGAGTAAACTCCTTATTGAAAAGGTTTTTGAAATGCTGAACTGCTAAATTAGCAATCTCCAATCTATCCTTAGTCACAGAGCCATCCTCTCGATGAATTTAGTTAATAGAAATTTTGGCTTGTTTTCTCTTAACTAAGGCATGTAATTACTTGGTATTATTATCACCTTCAACAAGATGTAAAGCACCAGCTTTTTGTTTCTAAAAAGCCTATTCATGCACTTTTATTTTAAAAAGGCAATCTTTATAATCCTTTAATAAATTAAAGTTAGCGTCAGAAGGATTAACTTGACAGCTAGTCTCAAAATTGTGGACTTGCTTCTCGGCTTCCAAAATATTAGTAAAAAAACTATTAAAAACATTATGATTCCACCAATTTAAAATTTTCTTAAGCATTTTTAGTTTAAACCAAAGTCTCCTCATACCATAAATAGAATAATCAAGATGGAACGGAGCTTGCCAATTCTCTAAAACCAAACCCAAAAAGGAATCATGAAGTGACCACATGTTTTGAAACCTGAATTGAGGGAAAGAGTTAATTTGTTAATTCTTAAGACTAATTAACAAGGGGGAATGATCCTATAGAGTCATACTAAGATTCTCAACATTAATAGCTGTAAAATATCTAATCCAAGAATCATTAAGTAACACTCTACCCAAGCGCTACCATAAATGACCACAATTTCAAGTGAATTTATTCCTAGAGAAACCAATATCAATTAAATCACAGTCCATAATCATGTTATATAAATCCTCCAAAGAGCAATAGGAAGGGGAAGAACCCCCTATATGCTTAAAAGATTAGTAATAGTGTTAAAATCACTGCCCACAAGCCAAGTTAAATAGCAAATACTATGAATGTTATTAAGTTGATCCCATAAATATTTTCTTGTATATTGAGAAGAAGCAGCATAGACAAAGGAAGTATGACATTCAAAATTTAAAACTTCCATATTACAATGAATCACCTGAGTGAAATCTCCAAGAAAATAAATCTTAATTGAATCCTTCCATAAAGACTAAATCTTATTATCTACATTAGAAATAACAAACTTAAAACCCAAAAACTGAGATGTACTACCCAACTTAGTAGAAGAAATAAAAGGTTCAAGCAAAACAAGAAGAGAAACATTGTAAATACAACATAAATTCTTAACTCCTAACCTATCAGAGGAACACGCAATGCCCCTAACATTACAAATAATGTAATTAACCATAAAAACTTACTTAATGAGAAGTATGTGATTAAGTTATTCTAGGCTATTGTAAAATAATGGTTTTCTTTTTCGTACCTCTCCTACTATTAAACTTGATAAAAATAGTTTCATTATCATCTTTAGAAAAACATTTAGCCATCATATCCATATCATTAGTATAAGTAAAAGCATCACTATGGTAATGAGAGTTTAAGGGAAGCTTACTATCCACATTCAAACCTTCTTGTCTAATCTCCTACTGTAATAAACCCTCATCGAAGATAATGCTATTGACCATATTCATTTTATCTCTTAATTCACTACCGACATTGCCAACCACCATACATTGTTGGTCTTTTTCCTGAGCAAGAACAATAGTTTGAGTAAGCTCCATATTAGTAAGATTATTACTGGACAACATGATATTCATCTTAGAAAAACTATTATTAGTAACACAATGAGTAGTGGATGAAGAAAAATCAATCTTATGGTTATTATCAATAGCAACCATATGCTCATTCACAAGTTGACGGTCACTATTAAAAGTGGGGATATAGTGAGGATTTACTCCCTGAGTTGAAATCGAATCAGCATTATGAATAGAATGTGGTTCATTATGCCTTAAGGAAAATGGGTACTCTATATCTTCCTCCACATTTCCATTACCCTTAATCAAGATAGGAGTAGATTCCTCCCTAATAACCAACATTGGAGCAACATTAACATGCATATGAGAAACATTAACCTCAACTATAACCAAATTATGCTTGATAATATAAAGGTCATCCGAAAGGGTTGCATTCCCCTGGGACAGTTTGGTTGAAACTTTCTCCTTTCAAAGTTGGGGATGCACTCTAAAGAACTCATTTAACCCATGGCCATGCATCTTGCATTAAGAACACAAAATGGGTAAGTTTACAGTTTCCACTTTTTGGAAATACCCATTCAATTCCAAGCCAATCAAAATTTCCTTAGGATATTTTTTAGAGGTATCCAACTTGACTAAAACACAAGCCAAAGAAGGCCTACAAATAGAAGTCATAGCTTGGTCGGTCTGTAAAGCCTACCAAAGATCGAAGTAAAAAAAAAGGAATATGAGAGTTAAAAAAATGAAGACTCAAGTTTGGGAATGAAATCAAAATAGGAGCAATCAGAGATTCCTCCCGTACGTCAAAATCTTGAGTACATTTTGACAAGCTTGTATATAGTAAGATGTTCTCAAAAAATGAGACTATAATTTATATAATTATTCCGTTGAATCACAATATACCGAGGATCTAACAAACTAATGTCAAAAGAACCAAACAGCTTAAGATTCATAAAAAACTTTTGGATCACATCCAAATTAGGCTAATGAAGAATGAAATTGCCTACCAAAGTATGAGCAAAAGGCGCAGCAAGTTGAGAGATAATAGAGTAATCGAACATCAAGTCTTGACACCCTTTAAAGGAAGTTTTCACAAAATTAAATTTAGTAGAAATAGATGAAGCACCCACCAAAACATCCTAAAAAGATCATAATTTCCCATCAAGAAATGAAGAGGGTGGAGGGTTAGATAACACCAATGATGTCATCTCCCAGAGCCAGCAAAACTTGAGAAAGACCTCAAAATAAAAAGAAAAACTCACCCAACAACCAAGCAGGAAGAAAAATAATTTATTGCCAAGAAATGAAGAGTTAGAGAAAAATACTGAAGCAAGGAGCAAAGAGATGAAGAGAGAGAGAAAAACACTAAATTGCCAAGAAATCACCTCATAAGCTATAGCAAAATAAAATAATTTGTTGAAATTGAAGTTTTGAAGGTTTAGAGTTTATTTGGTAAACCTAAGTTGACTCGGTCAAAAAGGCTTCACTAGGCCTTGGGGTTAGGTCTAATTGATTTAAATATTAGTTGCAACTTTTTGGAAGTGGTATTATGTAAAATGGTGGTCAAGCTATACAGAGGCAATATGATCTTGGCCATTCTTATTATTTTAATTTGGTAGAAATCTTTTATAAGCACCTATAATAACTTATGTTATTTTTACTTTAGTGAAATTGGACCCCCTTTTTTATAGACCTACACAAGAATGACCACCTAAAGAAAATTAGAACTCTAATAAGCAACACAAATTAGGACCATTGAGATCCAAATTTTCTTGGAGGTACATAAATGATAAAGAATCCTTGCTGCATGTGTTCCATCTGAATTATAGAAATATGTTGGAAAATGTAGATTCAGAAAGGATGGGCTCACTTATTTGGAAGATCATCTTGGATGGAGGTAAATCTCTAAGGACTTTAATTAGATGGAGCATTGCAAATCGAGAAGATATTGATGTATTCAATGGTATATGAATTTTGGATAAAAGTATTAGCAAATGGCTTACCTTTGTTACTTCTCATGATAGCAGCAGATTTTCAATTTCTAACTTCTTTTCTAATGGAGGTTGGAATGGGGAAGCATGAGTAGAATTATTGAGGATGAACTTGTAAACTTAATCTTACAAACTAATATTCCCAATGGATTGGAAGAAGACAAAATGGAGCTGTTGCTTCCGAATAATGCGAAGTTTATATCTTTTATGGTATTTGAGATTTTAGTGATTCATTCTGCACCAAAGAAGTTTTGGAGCTGAATTAAAAATGGAAAACTGAACCCAAAGGTGGAGACTCTATGGTGGTGAATTTTTAATAATGGACTGCTTATAGTTAAATTCCTTGAATATAGAAGAATGCAATGGGAGAATCACTGGCCAAGATGCTATAATGATATTGAAGATAGTTATCATGTTGCTGCTAAGTGTGATAGGCTAAAGGAAGTTCTTCATCAGATCTGAAAATGCGGCTTTGGAGTTCAGGTTTTTGATTCCTTGATAGAGTGCTGTAATTGGATTTCTAGCCAAAGTTCCTTTTTGATTAATTTGTATTCTATCGTGGTGTACTTCATATGGAAGTTAAGGAATAAATTGATTCACAATGGGATGGAAGATAGCTCCTTGATTATTTGTTCTAATGTAGTGAGTTATTCTTCAATTTCTGCTTAAGGTGTTGGTAGATTCTCGGGTATATGGGATGCTAATCAGCCATATAGGCTGTCAAATTTCCATTGGTATCCCCCTCCACCCAATTGGATAAAAGTAAATGCGGATGCTTCCTTAATTATATCTTATAAAACTAGAATTGGAGGTGTGTTTCATGATCATAAGGGAAGATTCCTGTTGGCTTTTGGCAAACCATATGTTTATTGGGACATATCTTCTTTGGAGTTTTTGGCCACACAATCAATAAAGGAGATGATAAAAAAGTAGATGTTTAAGTACAAGGGAATCATAATCAAAGGAGAAAATGTCAGTGTTATGAAGTTTTTAAGAAATGCCAAATTAAGTGGAGACTCAAGGTATGAAGATGTTCATTTATTTATTGAGTTTAACCATGTCATTTTTAATTGTGTAGATAGATGTTACAATAAGT
This sequence comes from Dendrobium nobile, assembly GCA_022539455.1. Lineage (NCBI taxonomy): Eukaryota > Viridiplantae > Streptophyta > Magnoliopsida > Asparagales > Orchidaceae > Dendrobium > Dendrobium nobile. Next base: position 37,132,537 of record CM039735.1, read on the forward strand.
TAGCGGATTTATATGCTAACTACGGCAGTTTGAGTTTTTTTATTTGGGATGATGTTAGTCTGAATAAGGTTCCTCCCTTATTTATGTTTTTATTAAAGGAGGAATCCAATGTTATGAGTCCTTAGTTTGTATTCCTTTTTTCTTTAATGAAATTTGCTTCATTTCCTTCAAAAAAATAAGAAACACAAATAGTCATAAGCTAGGATATCTATCGGCTCATCATTATATCATCATGTCATCACATGTTTCCAACAAACCAAACCATAATAAAATGAAATGTAAAAAAATTGCCATTGAACATAATATTTATAAAATCAGGAATAATAATGTAATTTAATAACCTTACCCTAACAGGATAAATAAAGGCATAAGTTCATTTTAATTTATTTAAGTTTAATGATTTATACTTTATGTATGTGGTTCATTTTTAATGATTACCCTTAATATTTGATTTTAAGATTTATTTAAAACTCTTAATATTAAATTAATTTTTGTGATGTTCTTTTTTAGTCTTTGAATTATAAATTCATCATTATTTAAATATATATATTGAATTAAAGAAAATTTATCTTATAATGAGTCCTTTTATGTTATTTGAATTAGGGTTTAGTATCTAGATGATCAAATGAAATCCAAGTTCATTAAACTTGATAAATGAGTTAGCACTGACTTAAAGAACAACTTATGGAAGTTTGGAGTCATTTGATGTCATTTATTTTTTAATGAGATTAATTTTGATATTAATTAATGACTAAACCTAAGGTTCACTTAAGTTTGACTTTTTTCAAAATTATAAACTTTGTTATTATTTATTTTTTTAATGTTCTATGACTTATTTAAAGTATAATACAAAATGCAATTTGTTTATTTATTTTTTACATTTATTTATAAATGTTTCAAAGTTCTAGGCTTTACTTATTATTTATTTATTAGTAAACCTTAGTGTTTCTTATATAATCTTCCAAATGATAACTAGTCATCATGAAACATTTAACTTAAGTCAGAACTAACCTAGTTAGAAATATATGAAAGTTTTTTTTTTTTCAAATGGGTTCTATTTTATTTTTTATAAAAATTTTATATTTATTTATTCAATATTCCCCAATTACCGATTGCATGCATTTAAAGTAATTTGAAAGAGAACTTTTATTTTTTTATAATTCTACATTAAATCCTAAGATGAATAAAGTTTAGTCCATATTTTTAAAAATTTTATATAATTATTTATGACTTTTCAAAATTATCATTGTGTTTACTTAAGTTTAAGTTTAAGGAATAAAATTTTTTTGTTTGACAAACCAAGTGGAACTCAATGATCAAGAAACCTCATATATTGTTTTGAGATGATCTAATATAATTCTCACAAATGTTTGAGGCTATTTTGATTTACATTTTATTTTTAATGATTTATTGAATTAATTATTAATTTAAATTTTAAAGGGCCCACTATATGTTTTCATTAGGTTTGTGATGGGACTTTCATTTTTCCTTGTTCAATAATTAACTATGAATTCTTTACATTTTACTCATATTTTGGATAGTTTTATTTTTTTATTTATGATTATTATAATTTGTAGATAATTTATGGTGCCAAAAAAGGATTAGCTAATTAATGACCTGATTTTGGTCGAAAGTCCGGGGAATTAATTCTATAGGTCGCTAACAACCCTAGGAATATTTCATATGAATTTGAAGTCAATTAAAATATTAAAATGTTTTTTAAGAGTTTATAATATTTCAAACCAAAAACTTAGGAAAATTTTTTAGCTTAATCTAATGTTCGCAATGGGCGTAAAATAAATGTCATTCTAACCTTCTTTCCTAATTTTAACAACCACAGAGAAATCCTACCAAAAAGTGCTATGGATTCAAAGTTATCAATTTTCAAATTATTTGTTAACTTTTTTACCTCTAATTTTGGATACTCAATTCGAGCCGCTTGATGGGTAGAATTTACCAAGATAATCAAAGATGGGGCACATTCCTAATTTCCATTGGGATTTTTTTAAACTCTAATTAAATTATGCAATGTATTAATTAATCATAGTTACATTCAATTTAATAAAAATTATACAACCAATAAACTAAATCAAACCCAAATACATATTCCATTAGATAGCTGATAAAAAATGAAATTCAAAGAGGGTTTATTTGCTCGGTTTCATCTAATATAATTTAATATTTGTTTTTTTTATGTTATGGTTAAAAAATTATACATTTTATGCTTTATTTAAGCCATTTAGACATTCAACATGAAAACTAAGAAGCACTTTTCACTTAGAATCAAAGGAATGTATACTTAAGACTATGGTGGGTCCATATGAGACATTTGTAATACTCACGACGATTCATTCATAAATCTAATAATTCTTATCAAACCATTTAAAACCATAAAACATAAGTGAGGATCTTAATCTAATGAATTTAGAGCTATTTATTCTAATTGAATAGAATAGACACCCTAGATTTCATCTCCAACCTCCTAGTAGGTAAAACCTTTGCATGCACCAAATTTCATATATTGTAATCAAGTTCTAAATAAGTCAACATTTTGATGCATGAAATAGGTCAAAATTATTGAATGTACCTAACATCTTACCAATATAGATCTAATGACATGGCACTATAACTTTCATCAATTCCATAGTGCCACCAGAGCAACGCTATATTAATTGAAGTCGTAGATGAGTGCTTGAGAGCTTAGCACTAAAGTGATACCTAGGGAGCATCATAGTGGAAAGTTTAGAGTTTTGGTGCAAAATAACCCTAGTACTATGATGGAAGTGGTTGTAGATAGTAGAATTGACAAACCCACATAATTAGTGGTGAACTAACACATTAGTTCTTAAGTTCTCTAGTAGTACATAAACTACACCTTGGCACAAGTTTAATTATAATAGACTTCTAAAAATATTATTCTCATATCACATCTAAGGGGGGATGACAAAGTTGATGGATGTGAGGTTTTGTGTGAGTGAGTTTGTTAAGTTACATATGGTGAAGGTTAGCCCTTGAAAATCTATTGTATTTGTCTTATAGTTATGTAAAGAGAATGAAGTAGAGTAAGGAGTTTGTACACAGGAATGGGAATTCTTTGTACTTACCTCAAGAATTTTTTAATATTTTTTAGGATGAATTCAGTTTGGGTTTGGTTTTTGATTAGTGGAAATGTTGGCATTTTTTGGTTTTTGCTAGTTGAAATTTATGTTCGGAAATTGCAATGAAGCATATGTTAAATTAAGAAGTTCGTACAACTTGGAAAAAAGATATATAAGTCATTTCTATCCTTATTTTCTTTCTTGCTATTTTATTTTTTTCACTAAAATAAAGCTACTTATTTTTTTAATTTTATATCCATGATTATCTAAACTAGTTTTTGTGTGCTTAAGATATGTTAGAAACAATGTATTACATAGAGTATAATTGAGATAGATTGAATTTTTTAATGTTTTTATTTTCCAATCCACCATGTTTCATTTTTTTTTGTATTTCACATGCATAAACTTAAAAAATGTAATGCTATTTATAGCCTTTTTTTGGAGGAATAGAAGAACAAATAGGAGTTTTAAAACATAGTTTTTTTTATTAAAACCCCCAATGGGGCCTACGCATTAAAATTTAAAAATAATTGTAGAGTCCTTATAGGAGACCATCGGCTCACTAATGCTCTTATGAGCTGCAAAACAAAGTAAAAGAAAATCTACAAGCCAATTATCTCCACTAATGAAAATTACAAGGCACCCTAGTAACATTCTAAAGATGCTATAAACAAGAAACCAAAAAAGAAAGATAAAATTAATGCAGTAATGCCTAATCTTTCTACAAAATAACTTGAACTCAGCCAAAAGCAGCTCCACATGTAAAGGAAAGCTGATGCAAAAGGAAAGGCTACACGACCAAAAAATATAGGTTAAATAATAACAATAATAGAAATAACAACTATCAAAAAATGAGACAAAATAAGCTCTGCTCCAAGTAAGGACAATTTTGGAATTAAGACTTAAAGTGCTCATAATAAAATTAATATAATAAGCCTCATTAGGAAAATCCACAAGAAACTCAATCCTACCTTCAGGGTCACCAAAAACCCTATAAACAAACCCATCCAGCAAATCATAAGAGCCCTAGAAAAATAGCACGGGTTACTTAGAAACCTAAAACTAATATCCACTCCAGGTTACCAAAAATAGAGAAACAGCATGAAAAATAGCATCCAAGGGATAAACAACCACCTGAGGGCAACAACCCAATCAACAATAGCAGCAACAAAACATGAAATCCCAGCAATAATCACACGTATGCGCCCAACACCCTAATAGCACTGGTTATCAAGAATCCCAAAACTAATATCCACTCCAAACCACCAAAAATAGAGGAACAATAGGCAAAATAGTAACCACCTATAAGCAACAACCCAACCAATAACAACACTATCATAAGAAGAAAGCCCAGCCAGATCCCACAGTTACCCCCAGCACCCAGAAAAATGAAGGAGGACACCATCAATGGGACATACCATTAGCATTATAACAGTGAAATCTTAGCTCAAGTCTAAATTTAGAAAGACAGCAGCTAAACTTGAAAACATAGATTTAAGATAGTAGCAGATAATAAGAAAATGTAAGAAGAAGTCACAAGTACAAATGAAAAGATTTATACAACACATATAACCATAGAGAATGGAGAAAATCTAAACCAACATAAAAAAATGACCACTCTAGATGTCCATCCAACCAACAATAGGGACTAAAAACCTCCAGCATAAAACACAAAAGAGCAGCCAGGAACCAAAATCAGATGGTGCAAATCCTCCACACCATAGATAGCCTAGCCATCATAAAAAATGCTCAAAGTTTAACAAGAAAAAACCAGAGAACCCCAGTAATCCAACAGGTGAAACCAAGAAACCCAGACAAATAAGAAGACCAAGCAAATCGAGAAGCAAATAAAATAAACAAACTAGAACAGCAGCCAAGCAAAGAGACAGCTAAGATCTAACATAAGGAATACCACCCCGCATCAAGATTAAGCAAGCCACAACGGAGACCGGGAGTAGTGGACCAAATAACATCAGAGAAACAGTCAAGACTACAACCCCACATAGAAAACCAAGAAGCACAAGCATTACTTTCCTTGTTAACATGGTGAAACGAGGAGTTTAAAAATAACAACAACTTTTTAATTTCTTTAACTTGATAGAAGAGACTCTGGGTATAACACAAATCCTCATCAGCTTGAAAAAGTTAAAAATTAAAACCCGAATTAACTTCAATATACAAGTTAATTAAGTTAAGAGGGATGCACAACTGAATACTATAAAAAATGACATATTGATAGTAGTAAAATTGTCACCATTATGAACTAGACCCACAAATTCAATAATAAGGTAGCCATTACAATCCCTAAAATCACCACCACAGCCAATAGATAAATCAGAACAAGCACCATCCACATTCAATTTAAATAAATTAATAGGGGGCTTATTCCAAAGATGATATTAAAAGCAGAAGGATCACCATCCAAGTTTAACCCTAAAGTAGTGCCAACAAAGTAACAGTTTTTAAAATTCTTAACATAAGGCAGATTAAGAGCCACAAGAGCTAAAACCTTATTCATCACCTTCTAAATAACATTATGATGGTTCATTATCACATCATTGAAAAGGGAGTTATTCCTTTCCAACCAAAGAAACCAAAGAATAAGGGAAGGAATAGCATTTCGTATGTGGCCTTTAGAATTAATAAACCAAGACTTAAGAAAAGATTTAAGGGAAAGGTGGGAGTTAAAGCAATTTAACTGAAAAAAATCATCAAGATAAACCCAAGTTCTAATACCAATAGGACAAGATAAAAAAAAAACATGATGCATATTCTCCATGTGAAAACGACATTGAGACTTGGAAGCTAAGATAAAGCCTTTTTTGATGAGATTATCATTCGTAGGAATACATATATGCAAGACACTCCAAACAAGAATAGAAACAGTAGAAGAAATGCACTTATGCCAAATATTAGTGAAAATATTATCAATATTGCCTTTATCTCTAAAAGTATGCCAAGCACTCTTTAAGTGAAAACGACCATCTTTGGATAAATCACATAAAATATTATCTTTATAAACATTATTAATAGGAAAGTTTAAAATATGGTAGAGGAAGCAAAGAGGAACCATATTAGAAAGCTTATCATAGTCCCAACAATTATCATTAAAGAAAGAATTAACTTTGACCGAAGTAGTAGAAGTAGAATTCAAGGAGTCAATATAATCTTTTCCTAACCACCTATCTTGCTAGAAAAAGATATTACCTTCAACAAGCCCCCAAGAAATAAAAGGATCCACCTCCCATTTAAAATTGGAAAGCCTTTTCCAAACTTTAGAATTACCTAGCTTAGCAAAAATATTAGTCGGATGTTTGCCAACACAATACTTAAAGAACATAAAATTAGCCCAAAGATTCTCTTTAGTGCATAAGTTATACCAAAGTTTAAAAGAAAAAGTCTTAACAAGATCATTTAAATTTTTGCATCCAAGACCACCTTCAACCAAAACACCACAACACTTCTCCCAAGCTGCCCAAGTAATTTTAAAACTAGAAGAAGTGCCTTTCTAAAAGAATTTGTTAATAAGCTTTTGGGCACTATTGTAACATGATAAGTTGGAAAAATAGTTTGAAAACTATAAACTAGTAAAGTACTAAGAACACTTTTGATCAGAGTAACTCTACTACCAAAGCTAATAAAATTAGAGTTCCAAGATAAGAGCTTATTTTGGATAGAAGTAATAAGATCTTCAAACAAAAAAGTTTTCCTCCTACCCTTAAAAAGAGGAACACAAAGATATTTGATGGGCAAGTGAAAATGGTAAAACCAGTAACACCTTAAATAACTTAAATACAATCATTCGAAATCCTCTTAGAAGCAATAAATCAACTTTTATTTTTGCTAAAAGATAGGCCATTAACCATCTCAAATTGATGAAAGAACTCCATAATTTTATGGACTGTATTAATAGTCGCATTAGTAAAAAAAATAATGTCATATGCAAAGCATAAATGAGATATATGGAAACCTCCCAAACTTCTAAAATAAAAACTTGGATTATTTTCAAACAAATTAGAAAGACCCTTAGAATGAAATTTAGCAGCAATAATAAGAATGGAGGGAGAAATAGTATCACCTTGCCTTAAGCCATGAGAAGACTTGAAAAAAACATGATTAGAACCATTGACAATTATAGAGAAATAGACATCTCAATACTATTCATAGTAAGTTCAATAAACACAGAATTAAAACCAAATAGCTCAAGGGAAAGGTAAATAAAGTTCCAATCAATATTTTCATAAGCCTTGGCTATATCAAGTTTCAAAATCAAATTTCCCCCTCTCACCCGAACATCCAAATCTTAAACAAATTCTTGAGCCAATAGAATATTATCCGTGATAGCTCTACCTTTGACAAAACCCATCTGAGAAGGGGAAATAATTTTAGGTAAAATAGCAGTAAGATGATTCATAATAATTTTAGAGATTAATTTGTTAAAGAAGGTACAAAGATTGATAGGATGAAAATTATTCCAAGTGTTAAAAGAATTGTTCTTGGGAATAAGCACTAATGAAGTAGAAGAAAAAAACTTAGGGATAGCCAGCAAAGAAATCCAAAATAGCAGCAAAGATATCATCATGAATAATGTTCCAAGCTTTTTGGAAGAAAAGAGTGGTAAATCCATCAGGCGCCACCAAAGGCTCACTATTTATATCCAACAAAGTCTCTTTAACCTCCTCAAGAGAAGGAGGCCTAGAGAGAGGGACATTATCCTTAAGGGATATAAGGTTGTGGATAAAAGAGTGACCCATAACCTAAGTAGGATTGAAAACTTTATTGAAATGGGTATGAAAGTGATGAACAAAAAAATTAGCAATCTTTATAGTGTTGTCAGTAAAAGAGCCATCCTCCCTTTGGATTTTATTTATATTATTTTTAACCCTTTTTCTCTTAGCTAATACATGGAAGTACTTAGTATTGTTATAACCTTCAATAAAGTGCTTAGTAGCAGCTTTTTATTTCCAAAAGACCTCTTCCTGAGCTTGGAAATTTAAAAGATAGACTTTAGACTTCTTTAATAGAGTAAAATTAGCTTTAGTAGGGTCATTTGGACACAAAATCTCAATATAATTCACAAGTTGTTCAGCTTGTAAAATGTTATAAAAATATTTCTAAAAACATGATGATTCCACTAATTATGAACTTGTTCCAACCTTTCAAGCTTAAAACAAAGTCTCCTCATGACAAAACTAGAATTATTCGGGTGTAAAGGAGCTTGCCAATTATTTTGAACAACATAAAAAAAGACTCATGAAGCAACCACATGGTTTGGAATCTAAATTGTGAAGGAGCATTAAAATGTCTATAATTAATGGTAATAGGTAGAGGACAATGATCAGACAAAGTTCTACTAAGATGTTGCACATTGAAGGAGTTAATGGAATTAAGCCAAGAGTCATCAAAGAACACACAGTCAAGCCTTTGCCATAAGTGACCCCTATTCAATGTAAAGTTATTACCAACAAAACTATTATCAATCAAATTGAGAGCAAGAATCATATTATTAAAATCTTTCATAAAGCGATACGAAGGAGTAGAACGACCAATCCTTTAAGTGGGATTAGTGATGGAATTAAAATCTCCACCAACAAATCAAGGTAGATTACAAATACTATGAAAATTAATAAGTTGATCCCATAACATTTTTCTAATATAGTGGGAAGAGGAAACATACATAAAAGAGGCACAACGATGAAAATTAAAAGCCTCAACTTTGCAATGCAAGACTTGAGTAAAATCATCAATAACATCAATTTTAACCGGATATTTCCAAAAGAGCTAAATTTTGTTGGCCATATTCAAATTAGGATAATTGAAACCCAAAAATTGAGAGGTGCTAGAAGAGGAAATAAGATGCTCAAGCAGGATAAGAATAGAAATATTGTGAATACGACATAAATTCTTAACACAAAATCTAGAAGATGGGTAACCACTATCCCTCACATTCAAAACAATCATACTAAACATAAAGAAAAGCTTAATGAGAAGTATTCAAGTGAGTGTTTCTAGGAGATTGCAAAGAAATATGCTTTGGCTTCCTCCCTCTTTTATAATGAGCTTTAGTAAAACTAGTATAATTATCATCCATAGCAAAACATTTAGTAACAATATGCATATCCTTAGTATCAGTAAAAGCATCACTATTATAATTGGAAGTTGAAGGAGTCTTACTATCATTATGCTGAACTGGTAGGGTCGTAGGACATTCATCCTCCATAAACATACCATTATCCTCCAAATTATCAGTAACCCTCATAACAGGATCTTTAATGCATTTTGATAGTGGAGAATAATGATCAACAGAAATAAATTCACCTTCCTATAAGGGCATGTCACTCCTATCACCTTCTTTAAAGGGCAATTGAATATTAAAATTAGCTCCCATCACATAGTCTTGTTCATTTAAAGGATTAGAAGGCATATGAGAAAGCATAATATCATTGGAATCAGACACATTGTGATTAATAATGCAAGAGAGAGAAGTTCCATCATTAAAATACTTTTAAGCTTCAATAGTAAGCAAGTTATAAGCCACATTCTATTCAAATTCAGTATTAGGTATATTTAAATTATTAATAATAACTCCCTGATCATGAGTCAAAGTGACAACATTGGTAACATCATTAGTAACATCTGGAAGAGGTTCCTCCTCAGTAACCACTAACGGGTCCTCAATATGTTGTGAGGGGTTAGAGGTATTACCCACCAAAGGAATCGTAATAAGATTAGAAACTTCCTGATCCACCACACCAATCATTTGTTTCAAACAATTCTTAGATATATGAAATTGTTTCCAAAAATAATCGTTCATAGCATGCCCATGCATTTTACTAAAAGAAGTAAATTCTCAAACTCAATTTTTTTGGGAAATAACCCTTAACATTGGACCCAATCCATATTTCCCTAGGATGTTTCTTAGAAACATCCAATTTAACCAACACCCTAGCAAAAGACAGCCTCGACACCGACAGTTTTAGAAATTTAAAATTTTTATGTTTCCTCATCTCAGTAATGGGTGTAGCACTAGAGCTCAAATACCTAGAGGAAATGCACAACCGTAGCTTTTTAAAAGTATACTTAAATCTTTTTAAAAAATATTGGGTTATCTAACTACAATTTAATCAACATTACTGCTATATACAAGCTAATGTAGAACTGTACCATGAATGCTTAGATGTTTTAATTTTGAGTCCTTCTAGAAAGTATACTATGAGCAATGGTCTAAAAAAGAATTAAGCTTGTACAAATGCTTCTATGACACATGTTTTGTACATATATTATCAGAATTAGGTGAATACAAGTTGATCTTGTAGTCTGTACAAGATGTTTTAAAATTTTGAAAACATCCTAAAGACTATGCACAATAGTCATATTACATAGCTTAAACTTGTACATAGTTATATATGTTATCATAAAGCATCGAGTACATAGCTTTAGCTTTCACTCTGGTGTGACTCATTTTCAAACCTCTATGTAAGACAAACTGGTGGGTAACTGCCATGGGAGTGTAATTCATAATATAAATAAAGAGTTTATATAACTTGTAAATTATATTATACAGATACAAGTCTACAAATATAGATATGTTAATTTATAGTGTGTGTTGCGGATTTATTTTCTGTTTTATGATTTTGATGATAGCAAACACTTTTATTTCTCTACGGCTGCCTTATCTAGTGACATTTCAGGTCCACAAGATCAGACTGCAATTTAGAATCAGCTCAAGATTAGGTAGATTAGGTCTGAGTCAGTTTGTACCCTTTTTCCTTTCTTGAGTCTTTTGTAATTGGTGTGGCTCCTGATGCTATGTAACTTTGCACACACGCACCTTGGAAGATTTTTTGACTGTTCTCTAGAGTTTACTGTTTTTGGTAATATCATTTGGGATGATATTTATGTAGGCCTGGATGATCAATTCAAAAAAATAGTAGCCCTTATTAGGGCATCATCCTTGTTAAGGCAGCTGTAATTAAACACATCATCCTGGATGATTTTGTATCGGCCGGGATGATAAGCTCAATTTAGAAAGAATCTGTCGATAGATCTATTTAGGAATTACTTGATTTTGGACATTGTCTCGGTGGATCGGCCCGGCCAATCCAACACAATATTTCTTAAACAAATCTGGCAATCAAGGAAAGCAATTAATGGTGATTTGCATGATCACATCGTCCAGACTAATCTCAGGATCGGCCAGGATGATTTGACATCGGCCGGCTTCTTTTCAGGGAGATGTTCAGGATGATTTTCCTCATATTTGAACTAATTGTCTTGGACGATATCCTATCTGGCTGGACGATATGACTAAAAATTTTCTAATTATCTCTAACCGGCTAGGATGATTGAGCATAATTTATGCTGATCGGCCAGGCCGATATTTATATCAGCCTGGACGATAATGTCGATTTTGCAAATATATTTAAAGACCTCTTTCTTTCCCATGAAGAGTGTCCTTGGCAGCCATTGTAGCTTCGCTCTATTGGGGGGAACTTGAAGAGAGAGCTTGAAAGGGAGTGAGGAACGGGTGAAGTCTGAAAGAGGGAGAAGATCCTGTGATGGGGGACTCAAGGGATTGTGGAGGGGGATTCCATATGGTTGCTTTCGCAGGCTTGCACCTTAATACCCTTAGATTTAAGGCTTTTCTTGAGGGAAGTTCACCAAAGAAGAAGATATCTTTGGTGTCAAAGGACCCGGCGACTCCGCCACACTGGGGAAGGTGGAAATTATTTTATAAGGGCTTCTCCACCTAGCTGTGTGGGCTAAAGGAGAGACACTTAGTTTAGTGCAATACTTGGAGGGTGCCTTAGAGGAGTGGACGTAGGTCAAGGTTTGTCCCGAACCACTATAAATCTGGTGTGTTCTTTCTTATTATTGCTTCCACATTAATTTCTTCCGCACTTTATTTTCTGTGGTGATTTCGATTTGAGTTTTATGTTTTGATTTAAAGATATTTAAAATACCAATTCACCTCTCTCTTTAGCTTTGGGCCAGTTCATACGGCCTAACATCCCTAACTAACTTACAAGTAGTATCAGAGCAGGATTCATAAAATAAGTTTTTGAAAGCTTTTGAATTTTTGATCCCTGGCTAATTTTCGTAATAGTAATATTGCAAAAGATTTTTCAATCACCAGACCTCCTTTATTTGAAAATATTACATTTGAATTTAAGAAAATTCGCATGTCTACTTTCTTACAATCAATAGATTTTTGTATGTGGTATATGATTTTAACTGGTTGTTCATTACCGTCACGTATTTTAGATGGAATTAAAACTAACATTCCTTTTAGTCAATGGAATAGAGATGAACGAATCGATTCTCATTAAAATCTCTAAATTTTTTTTCTGTGCTTTAAATTCTGAAGATTTCATGTTAGTATCCATGTGCACTACTGGTAAGAAAATTTGGGATAAATTACACACCATATACGAAGGCAATAGTGAAATCAAGCAATCCAAGTTGAATATGTTAATGCATGATTATGAAATGTTTCACATGAAATCTTATGAATGAAACAATCCTAGATATGTATACGAGATGTATTCAAATTATTACATCATTACATGCTTTAGTTAAAGAATTTTTAAATTTTGAAAAAGTTAATAAAATTATTCATTATCTACTAGATAAGTTTGAGGCTAAAGTTTTTATTATTTGTGAATCAAAAGATTTGAATGAATATTCTATTAATAATTTGATTGGCTCACTCATTTCCTATGAGTAAAGTTTGGGTCAAATACTTTTGGATGCAGGTGAAACGATAGTGCTAAAAGCTGAAGATACGAAAAAGGTAGCTTAGTTAGTGATGAAAATAATGACTTGACAAGCAAATCAAAAAGCTCACCAAAGGATAAGCATCAACAAAAGTGGAAGAAAGGTAAAAGTGGTAAGAATGTTAATATTTCTTCTAACGTTATTTTCTTTAGATGTAGGAAGCCTGGACATAGGAAAAAATCAGTGCCCTAATTTGAGAATTCTTCTTGCAAAAGAAAAGGGAAAAGCAAAGAAAATTATAAACTGGGGAAATAATGAAAAGCAAAAAATTTCTTGGGCAGATCCTGATTCTGAATCATCTGATTAGGAGCAAGATGATGTTTAAATAATTTTGTGTACCTTATTTTATTTGCATGTTTTGTTTGTTCTTTTGTTTTTGTGATTTTCTTTTCGTTAGATTTTTAATCTTTGTCTTTAATTTTCCTTTTCGTATGTTTTCTCTGATCTAACACTCACATCACCTTTCTAAAAATGAATAACCTACCTCTTATTTTTTCTTGAATTCTTATGAAAATTGTGTTTGACTTCTTTAAAAATAGTCAAAGGAAGGAAACTCATATTTTTGACTCTCAATCTCTATTTCCTAAAAGGGGTTATTCTACTTTTAATTTAAAATCTTTTTCCTATTTTAAATTAGTTTTTGAAACTAAAATTTTTTATCTCCCTATATTTTATTTATCGCATAGGGATCTTTCGCAAGTTGTTGAATCTAACTCATAATTTTTTTAATCAAGAAATTCACTTTGTATATATGATGGATTTACTTTTGTTTTTAAGATTTCACAAAGGTAAAATATTAAAAAAAAAAATTGGCCAATGACGCCAAATCAAAAAAAAAAAAGGCCAATGACACCAAATCAAAAGATGCACAATGACGTCAAATTAAAAAAGATACACAAAGTGTATCAAAAGAAAAAAATGCTCAAAGTGCGCTAAAAAACTAACAAGAGGCATAAAATGAGCCCACAAGGAGTATGCTTACCATTTTTGTTTTATTCAAAGCTTAAGAAATCCCTTGATATTTTTGATGCTTGAGTTTGAAAATTATGATTCCTAATTCAATAATTCATGCATTAATCTTCTATTAGATATATTTTATGGAAGGAGTTTTAAAAAATGACTGTTTCTTTCTCTAATTTATTCCTTGATTTAGATAGTAAATTAAAAAGTTTTTGAGCCTTTTTAAAAAACTTGAGTTTGGATTATCAAATTCTGAATTTCTAAACTTTTTTGGTCTATGCGTTGTCAATACAATTCTACCAAGTTTTTGATTAAAACCAAGAGGTAACTTTCTAATTTTAAGAATATTTGTTTTGTTCACTAGATCAGGGATCATTTTTTTTTCTTTTAATCATTTTGTTTGTACCCCTTCTCTTTTTCATAATATCAAAGGGGGAGAACATACTATTGAATTTATATCCTTTATCTTGTATTTTTTTCTTTCAAAAAAAAACAAAAATATTTTTATCTCACCTATTTTTAAAAGTTTTATTCTAGTGAGGGGCAGATTAGGAGAAAATGTTTTCTTCTTTGTAAATTAAAATAACAATGTTTGTCATCATCAAAAAGGGGGGGATTATTGTATATCTATTTTCTGGTTTATAATTTTGATGATAGCAAACACTTTTATTTCTCAATGACTTTCTTATCTACTAACATTTTAGGTCCACAAGATCATACTGCAATTTGGAATCAGCTCTTGATTAGGGAGACTAGGTCTGAGTCAGTTTATACCCTTTTTCCTTTCTTGAGTCTTTTGTAATTGGTGTGGCTCCTAATGCTATGTAACTTTGCACACACGCACCTTAGAAGATTTTTTGACTGTTCCCTAGAGTTTACTGTTTTTGGTAACATCATCCGGGATGATATTTATATCAGCTGGACGATCGGTTCAAAAAAATAGAAACACTGTTTATGGCATCATCCATGTTAAGGAAGCTGTCATTAAATAGATCGTCCTGAATGATTTTGTATTGGCCAGGATGACAGACTCAATTTAGAAAGAATCTGCCACCAAATATATTTAGGAATTACGTATTTTTGGACATCGTCCCGGTGGATCAGCTTGGCCTATAAGGATCGGCCTGGCCGATCCAGTATAATTTTTCTTAAATAAATGTGGCAATCAAGGAAAGAAATTAATGGTGATTTGCACAATCACATCGTCTGGGCCAATCTCAGGATTGGTTGGGATGATTTGACATCGGCCAGCTTCTTTTTAGGGCGATGTTCAAGAAGATTTTCCTCATATTTAAAGTAATCGTACAAAATGATATCCTATCGGCCTGGATGATTTGACCAAAAATTGCCTAATTATCCCTAACCGACCGGGCTGATTGAGCATAATTTATGCTGATGAGCTCGGCCGATATTTATATCAGCCTGGACGATAATGTCGATTTTGCAAATCTATTTTAAAACCTCTTTCTTTCTCATGAAGAGTATCTTTGGTAGCCATTGTAGCATCGTTCTTTTGGGGGGACTTGAAGAGAGAGCTTTAAAGGAAGTGAGGAACGAGTGAAGTCTGAGAGAGGGAGAAGATCCTGTGTGGGAGGCCTCAAGGGAGTGTGGTGGGGGATTCCACACGATTGCTCCTATTGCAAATTTAGGTCTATGAACTATGTTTTGATGATATGCAAACACTCTTACTTGTCTTGGACTGTCTTTTACTACTGACTTTTCAGGAATCAAAGATTGGATAGAAAAAATGGAGCCAGCTCAAGAATGGTTAGATTAGGGTTGAGTCAGTCTGTAATTTTTTTTTTCCTTCTTGAGTCAATTGTAATCTTTGGTGTGACTAATGCAAAGTAACCCTACACACACATACTTGAGAGACTTAGAATTTTTGTTTTTACTTAAATTGGCCAGGATGATATTTACATCATCTTGGACGATCGGGCTTAAAACAAAAAAATCTAATCAGGGGTTCTTAATTATGGTAGCCGTGATTAGCCAATCGGCTTGGACGATACTTATATCGTCTAGGACGGTAGGCTAAAAAAAAAAGAAATTACTGCCATAAACAATTACGGTATTCTATACCTTTGGTAACCGGCCGGGACGATCTAGGATAGGCCTGGACGATATTCAGAATTATGCCTTAACTGTTCAAACAATCAAGAAGGTAATTAAGGATGATTGATACGATCATATCATCCTGGACGATCATAAGATCGATAGGGACGATCTATTCTAAAATCCTTAGTTACTCCAGGACGATAAATATCGGCCAGCACAAATTTAGGGCGATGTGCTGGACGATCTGGATCGAACAGCTTGAATTCAGGGCGATGCTCTAGATGATTTTCCTCTGATTTGAACTGATCGACCGGGACGATCGTGAGATCTTCCTAGATGATCAAGCCAATTTTTAATTGTCCAGTTTGCATTCAGGGCGATGCTCTGGCCGATCTCATAGGAGTTGTACTGATCGGCCAGGATGATTTCCATATCGTCCTGGATGATATAGTCGACAACTTGCAATTAATGAGCTCCTTTAAATCTCTTCTCTTTAAGAGCTCTTGTTCAACATTTTTGAACATCCTTGGCTGCTATCTTGACCTGAGAAAACCTAAAGTAGAGAGAGAGAGAGATGGAGAGAGAGAGAGAGAGAGGATTTTGTGAGGGGGAGCTTGTGAGGGGATTCACAAGGGTTGCTCCAAGCATTGTTCCACTTCTTCTTCCCTAGAGTCTCTTATCCTTGGAAGGGTTGGGAGAGGTAAGTTCTGACAAGCGATCGAGGTTCTCTTCTTGCTTCAGGAGGAAGCAAAAGGAGGAAGGTTCTCTGCCTTGCCGGGTGTGGCAAAAAGAGGTGTTTGTAAAGGCTTCTCCACCTAGCTGTGTGGGCTAAAGGAGAGTCACGATTGTAGTGCAATACTTGGATGGCGCCTCTGGGCAGTGGACGTAGCTCAAGTTGACCGAACCACTATAAACCCTTGTGTTCTTATTTTTTACTTCTTCCGCATTTATTATCTTTCACGCTAATTTTTTTTTGTGGTGTTTTGGTTTGTATTCGTGCTTTGCTTAGAGAAATGTTTTAAATACCAATTCACCCCCCCCCCTCCCACTTGGTTAGTCTTCGGCCAGTTCTATAGGGCTTAACATCCATAACGAACTTTCAAGTGGTATCAGAGCGGGTTTCATAAAAACTAAGTTTGAAAACTTTTTGAATTTTGATCCATGACTAACTTTGGGAATCGTAATACACCGGAAGGGTACTCTTTTTCCTGACCACCTCTATTTGATAATATCCCATTTAATTTTTGGAAAACTCGCATGTGTATGTTTGTACAATCTACTGATTATCGCATGTGGATGCTTGTTACGGATGGTTATACACCTCCAACTAGTAAACTTAACAGTATTACTATTTAACTTCCTTTTACTGAATGGACTTTAGATGATAGGGATTTGGCTCAATTAAATGCAAAATATCTTAATTATTTTTTCTGTGCTTTAAAATCAGAAGACTACATGCGTGTTTCCACTTGCAAAACTGGTAAAGAAATTTGGGATAAATTGTGTATCACTTATGAAGGCACTAATGAAGTTAAACAATTCCGTTTGAACATTTTCTTGCATGACTACGAACTTTTTAGTATGAAACCTCATGAATCAATTTCTGAAATGTATATGAGATTTACTCAGATTGTTACTTCTTTGCATGCCTTAGGAAGAGAACTTTTAAACTTTGAAAAAGTAAATAATATTTTATGATTCTTGCCTTCATCTTTTGATGCTAAAATCACAGCTATAATTGAATCTAAGGATTTGAACACGTATTCGATTGACAACTTACTTGGCTCACTCATTGCTTAAGAGCAAGGGGTGAATCAAAGAAATTTTGATGCAGGTGAGAAAAAGAAAGAGAAAATGGTGGCACTGTAGGCACACAAATCTGACTCTGATTCTTCCGCGTCTGAGAGCGATGAAGTTGCATTCATCTCAAGGCAATTCAGAAACTTTCTAAGGAAGAAGCAAAAGCATCATTGGAGAAAAGGTAAGGATAACATATATTCTAAAGGATCTTCTGGTGTTGTTTGTTATGAATGCAGGAAGCCTGGACATGTGAAAGCCGATTGTCCTACACTTCAAGATCACTCAAGCAAAGGAAAGGGTTAGGAGAAACCAAAGTTCAGGAAGGACAAGAAAAGATTCCAAAAGGCATTTTGGGCGGATTCTGCATTGGATTCATTAGAGACGGAACCAGGAGATGAGACAACAAAATTGTGCTTGATGGAAAACAATCATCTTGATCAAGAAGAGGTATGTGAACTTTCCTACGATCAACTTCTTGAAATTTCTAAAAAAATTCATGCATCATATACGAAACTCAAGAAAACGCATTCAAGCTTAAAATTGGAATTTTTGGAGTTACAAAAAGAGCATGCAATTATGACTAAAGATCACTCAATAATTGATTCAAATCATATGGCTCTACTTGAATAATTTGATGAGCTAAACAAAAAGCATTGTGAATTAATTGAAGAGCATGAGTCACTAAAAGTCACACACACCTCACTTGAATCTGATTTTAAAAAGAGTAAAGAGATGGAGAAAAATTTGAGAATTGATAATGATGCCCTAAAAGTTACTAATTTGAGGATTCAAAATGAATTGGATACATTTAAGAAAACTAGGATGACACCAACACTTGATCAAAAGCTAAAACCTAGGAAGAGGTGTTATAACTCAAACCATTTAAAAAATCATTTTCCAAGTGTTAGATGTTTTTCATGTGCCATGCTAGGACACATCTCACACACTTGCACTGTTCACCATAGTACTCATTAGGTGTGGAGACCCAAGGTGCATGATTCACAGCATACCACACATGCATTGCATTCTACTTTTCATAAGAAGGAACCCAAATCTACTTAGGTTCCTAAATCTAAAATTTGATAATTTTGTAGGTGGCCTCTCACAAAATACCTCATGAGAGTATGTGGTACTTGGATAGCGGTTGGTCTCGACATATGACTGGTGATGCCAATCAATTTATTTCGCTAGAGTCCAGGACTGGAAGCAAGGTTACTCTTGGAGACAACACCACCAAGAAGGTGGTAGGTGCATGTATAATTGGTAATTCCAAGAACCTTATGATTGAAAATGTTTTGCTTGTAGATGGATTGAAGCACAACCTGCTTAGCATCAGTAAAATCTGTGACAAAGGCTTCATCATGCAATTCTTTGCAAATTCATACATTGTAAGTTTAAGTAACAACATTATTTTGCAGGGAACGAGGATAAACAATGTCTACATGCTTTATTTAAAAAACATTGAATGTGCTACTTCATTTTGCTTAAAAATAGTGATTGATGATTCATGGTTGTGGCATCGGAGTCTATGTAATGCAAGTATGAAAATCCTTAGGAAAGTGACCCAAAAAGACCTAGTTAGAGGTGTCCCCAAACTCAAGTTTTCAAATGGCCACCTTTGTGATGCCTGTCAACTAGGAAAGCAAGTTCACTCCACCTTTCACCCCACTAAGGAAATTATCACCTCTAGACCTTTAGAAGTACTTCACGTAGATTTGTTTGGACTCATTAGCACTGCCAGCTTGAGAGGGAAAGTCTATGGTTTTGTGATTGTTGATGACTACTCAAGGTTCACTTGGACTAGATTTCTTACACATAAAAATGAGTCTTTTGAGAAGTTTAAAACATTTTCTACTTGGATTCAGAAGCTAGGTTGTGAGATCTTGACCATCCATAGTGATCATGAGGGAGAGTTTGGGAATGAAAGATTTGGAGATTTTTGTGAGGACAAGGGGATTAGCCACAATTTCTCAGCTCCTAGGACCCCTCAGCAGAACGGGGTAGCTGAAAGGAAAAATCAAACCTTAGTGGAAGCTACTAGAGCCATGCTTGCTGAGTATTCACTTCAAAAATACTTTTGGGCTGAAGTGGTTAACACAACTTGTTATGTGTTGAATAGGGTGAACGTTAGAGCCAAATTAGAAAAGATACCCTATGAGATCCTTAAGGGTAGGACACCCAATCTTCCCACCTTCATGTCTTTGGTTGTAAGGTTTTCATTCACAATAATGGGAAGTCTCACTTGGGAAAGTTTGATCCTAAATCTGATGAAGGAGTGTTCTTTGGATATTCTAGCATTGGGAAGTCTTTTAGGGTGTTTAACAAGAGAACTTTAGTGGTGGAAGAGACTACCCACATAGTATTTGATGAGTCCTATCCTAAAAAGCATGGAGTTAAGGATGATGATGATATTGGAGAGATTGCTAGTGGAGTAGAAAATTTGGAGAAGGAAGTAGGTCACCAAACCATAGGAGTAGGAGATGTCACCCAAAGAGTAGAAAATTTAGATCTGGAGGAAAGGGTTGGACCTTCTCAGACCTTACCTAGATATTGGAGATACTCTACAAGTCACCTCAAGGATTTGATCTTAGGAGACCCTTCTAATGGAGTTAAGACTAGACATGGACTTAGGAAGGAGGTGAACCACTCTACCTTTATCTCAATGACTGAACCCACCAATATAAACCAAGCCCTTACTGATGAGTTTTAGATTTTAGCCATGTAGGATGAGTTGAACCAATTTTTTAGGAATGAAGTTTGGGAGCTTCTAGAAAGACCTAAGGAACAAAGTGTAGTTGGGACAAAGTGGGTCTTTAAGAACAAGGTGAATGATTCAGGAGCGGTGGTTAGGAATAAAACAAGATTGGTGGCTAAGGGGTATAACCAAATTGAAGGGATAGATTTTGATGAGACATTTTCCCCTGTAGCTAGATTGGAAGCCATTAGAGTGCTATTAGCCTTTGCCTGTTATAAAGGATTTAAGCTTTATCAAATGGATGTCAAGAGTGCCCTTTTGAATGGGGAAATAAAAGTGGATGTGTTTGTAGAACAATCCTAATGTTTTGAGAGTTCCCAATTTTCAAATCATATTTTTAAATTAAAAAAGTATTTGAATGGTTTAAAGCAGGCACCAAAAGTATGGTATGAGAGGCTTAGCACATTTTTACTTGAAAGAGAGTTTGTTAAGGGGAGCGTAGACACCACCTTGTTTCTTAAAAAAATTGGAGATAATTTTATCATTGTTCAGATTTATGTGGATGATATACTCTTTGGATCTCTTAATAAAAAACTTTGTGATGAGTTCTCTAAAATAATGAGTAGAGAGTTTGAGATGAGTACGATGGGAGAGTTGTCCTATTTTTTGGGGTTTAGCATAAAATAATTGGATGATGGAACCTTTCTTAATCAAACAAAATACATAAAGGACATTTTGAAGAAGTATGAGATGGATAAATCTAAGACAATTAATACTCCCATGACATCTAGTGTTCCATTGGATAAGGACCCAAATGGTAAGTCTGTTGATCAGAAGAAGTACAAAGGCATGATTGTATCTTTAATCTACTTGACTGCGAGCTGACCCGACATAATGTTTAGTGTTTACCTTTGTGCTAGATTTCAAGCCGACCCTAAGGAATCCCACCTGACTGCTGTTAAGAGAATTTTTAGATATGTTTTGGGGACCCAAAGCTTAAGGATTTGGTTTCCTAGACACAACACTTCTTTTGAGATTATTGGATTTTCTTACTCTGATTTGGCAGGATGCAAGGTGGATAGAAAAAGTACTTCAGGGACTTGTCAATTCATAGGACAATCTTTGGTCTCATGGTCTAGTAGGAAGAAAAATTCTGTTGCACTTTCTACTGCTGAAGCTGAGTACATTGCTCTTGGAAGTTTATGGCCCAAGTCCTTTGGTTGAAACAACAGGTATTGGATTTAGGATTACCTGTAGGCACCATTTCAACCTTTTGTGACAACACTAGTGCCATATGCATCTCTAAGAATCCTATCCAACATTCAAGGACTAAGCACATTGACATTAGGCATCACTTCATTAGAGGCCATGTGACTAAGGGAGACATTGAGTTACACCATATGACAACTAAAAATCAACTGGCTAACATCTTTACTAAACCACTGGCCTTCGACACTTTCAACTCTTTAAGGACCAGATTGGGTGTGATTGACATATTTGCATAAACTTGATCTTCTATTTGCTTTACTTGGTTTTTGTTCTTTTTCTTTTAATTGTTTTTCCTTTTTGCTCTTTATTTTCTTTTCTTTTTTTGTTTTATTTTTTTTTATTTAGCTTGCTTTCTTATTACTTTTCTTAATTTTTTAGCTTTCAAAAATCATCGCTGATATGAAATCGTATACCTTGTCCTTGCTTTTGAGAATTTGTAGTCAATGTTTTACATCTCTTAATCTATTAGATGGTAAAAATATTTTGTTGATTGTGTCTCCTTCTCTAACCTATGTTAGTGGCATAATTTTCTTTTCTAATCAAAAATCTATTTCAAATTAAAGATTGTGTATGAAATTAAGATCTTTTATAAACTTGCTTAAGTAAATCTTTCTTGTATTTATAATGCTTAAAGTTTTTTTGTCACATCAAGATTCCTCGTTACTCTTGTCATTGGTTATTAATTCTATTTTGTGGATAGTTCTTCTCTATGTTAGAGCGAGAGCTCCTATTCTCTAATATCTAGAAGATATACTCACAACTAAGAAGTTTCTTTTAAGAGATAAAAAAAGAAAATTTAACTTGAAAAAATAAAAAAATGGCCAATGACGCCAAATTGAAAAGAAAAAGTATATACATAAAATTGTATCAAAAATCAAGATGCTTAAAGAGCCTATCAAAGTGACAAGAGGCGTAAAATGAGCCCACTAAAAGGCAAGCTATTCTCTCTTTTCAAATCTTTTAAAACTTAGAAGTTTTCATGTATCAAAGACTTGATTTCGATTGTTTTGCGATTGTGACAAATTTACCGTTGTTCATTATTCTACAAGATATTTTTTTTCTTAAACCAAGTGATGAATGGATTCTTTTTTTTTTTCTCATATCCAATTGATTTTTTGAGTTAGGTCATTGGTTTCAAAAGACAATTCTACCCTAAGAGAAAGTCTGAGCTAAGGGTAATCATGATCGGATATTCTACCGTTCTTTGGATTATTAATGTTGTTAACTCATTAACTCACAAGTTTTTTAAAATCAATCACATGGAATACTACATCAACTTCATGCCATGGTAAAAAAAAAGGAGGATGTCTTGGGGTTTGCTTTTGGTCTTGATTCCCTCCTTTTTGAGATGTCAAAAGGGGGAGTAGTTTTTAGGATGTTTCTTGCACTTTCGATTCCGTGTGTTACACTGCAGTTTTTTTTTAAAATATTTGTCGTAGTGTTTTTCCACCATCAAAAAGGGGGAGATTGTTGCAAATTCAGGTCTATGAACTATGTTTTGATGATTAGCAAAAACTCTTACTTTTCTTGGACTGTCTTTTACTACTGACTTTTCAGGAATCAAAGATCGGACGAAAGAAATAGAGCCAGCTCAAGAATGGGTAGATTAGGGTTGAGTTAGTCTGTAATTTTATTTTTTTCCTTCTTGAGTCAATTGTAATCTTTGGTGTAACTGATGCAAGGTAAGCCTACACACACACTTGAGAGACTTAGAATTTTTGTTTTTACTCAAATCAGTGAGGATGATATTTACATCGTCCTGGTCGATCGGGCTTAAAATAGAAAATCTAATCAGCGGTTCTTAATTAAGGCAGCCATCATTAGCCAATCGGTCTGGACGATACTTGTATCGGCCAGGACGATAGGCTCAAAACAGAAAGAAATTACTGCCATAAATAATTAAGGTATTTTGTACTTTCGGCAATCAGTCGGGACGATCTAAGATCGGCCTGGACGATATTCATAATTATGCCTTAATTGATCAGACAATCAAGGAGGTAATTAAGGATGTTTGATACGATCATATCATCCTGGAAGATTGCAAGATCGTCCGGGATGATCTATTCTAAAATCCTTAGTTGCTCCTGGACAATAAATATCGGCCAGCACAAATTCAGGGCGATGTACTGGACGATCTAGATCGGACAGCTTAAATTCAGGGAAATGCTCTGAATGATTTTCCTCTAATTTGAACTGATCTGCCGGGATGATCGTTTGATCGTCCTGGATGATCAAGCCATTTTTCAATCGTCGAGTTTGCATTCAGGGCGACGCTCTGGCCGATCTCATGGGATTTGTACTGATCTGCAAGGATAATTTCCATATCGTCCTGGATGATATAGTCAGAAACTTGCAATTAATGAGCTCCTTTGAATCTCTTCTATTTAATAGCTCTTATTCAATATTTTTGAACATCCTTGGCTGCTATCTTGACCTGAGAAAACCTAAAGGAGAGAGAGAGAGGATTTTGTGAGGGGGAGCTTGTGAGGGGATTCACAAGGGTTGCTCCAAGCATTGTTCCACTTCTTCTTCCCTAGAGTCTCTTGTCCTTGGAAGGGTTGGGAGAGGTAAGTTCCAGCAAGTGATCAAAGTTCTCTGCCTATTTCAGGAGGAAGAAAAAGGAGGAAGGTTCTCCGCCTTGCCGGGTGTGGAAAAAAGAAGTGTTTTTAAAGGCTTATCTGCCTAACTGTGGGGGATAAAGGATAGTCACGATTATAGTGCAATACTCAGAGGGCGCCTCCGGGGAGTGGACGTAGGTCGAGTTGATCAGGCCACTATAATCCCTTATGTTCTTATTTTTTACTGCTTCCGCATTTATTATCTTTGCACTTATTTTTTTGTGGTGTTTTAGTTTGTATTTGTGCTTTGCTTAGAGAAATTTTTTAAATTCCAATTCACCCCCCCTCCCTCTTGGTTAGCCTTGGGCCAGTTCTATAGGGCTTAACATCCCTAACGAACTTTCAGCTCTGGCAGGATTGCACTTTAATATTGTTGGATTCAAGGCTTGTCTTGAGGGAAGTTCACTAAAGAAGAAGATCTCTTTGGTGTCAAAGGACCCGGCGACTCTACCGCATCGAGGAATGTGGAAGTGATTTTGTAAGGGCTTCTCCGCCTAGCTGTGAGGGCTAAAGAAGAGATACTTAGTTTAGTGCAATATTTGGAGGGTGCCTCCAAGGAGTGGGCGAAGGTCAAGGTCTGACCGAACCACTATAAATCTGGTGAGTTCTATCTTATTATTGCTTCCGTATTAATTTCTTCCACACTTTATTTTCTGTGGTGATTTTGGTTTGAGTTTTATGTTTTGATTTAAAGATATTTAAAATACAAATTCGCCTCCCTCTTTTGCCTTGGGCCAGTTCATAGGGCCTAACATCCCTAACGAACTTATAGTGTGTACTATGTAAACATGATAAGAACTATCTATATACATAGAAGGAATATATCTTACGTATACACTATAACGCTATGTACTCATGACATCACTGAGTCTACAGATAAATCTTTTATCTAACTATAGGCTGTTCTTAAGTACTATATTTTACACATGTGTATTATACATAAGTTCAATTTATACATAGTCCATATACATGCTAGTTTACATAGTCTATATGTATAGTGTGTATATATAACTGCTCAAAATAGCCATGATTGCTAATATAGTACAAACATTTTTAACAATTCTAATAACTATAGCTATAGCATTATTTATAACTGTTAATATCACTATGTATATAGATTTATGTATATAGAAAGTTTATAGTTATTAGAAAATGTAGCTCCATTAATGTATTATGTTGTATAGTATTAAAGAATTTGCATGTACTTTAATATAGTACAATTGTATAAAGCTTGAGTACATAAGCATTATACATATTATGGTAAGTAGTAATATATTTCATTTAGATGTGTATATGTACTTTTACACATAGCATTTATAAACTTATTCGCAGACATCATATTACATTTTCTAAATATAGAAACTTACTAATTTCTGTTGAAACTTTGAAAGACCCACTTTCTAGACAAAGACCTATTTTCTAGAGAGAGAAAGACCCATTTTCTAGACAGAGAAATATTCAAAAATTTGAACACCTATTGGATTGGTGGCTTCGCCGAAGGTGATGATTGGGTAGGAAACTACCATCTCAGGTAATCGGACTACGGTCAATCTTAATTATGGTCAAGCAATACCTCAGCAAGAATCTTCTAATACGGATTATGGCAGTAATCAAAATTTTCATTTCAATGGTCTGTTGTTAATCATAAAACCTGGTGTAGATCAGATAAAAGTTTCATCTCCAATCACTAGTAAAGGCATGCAAGTGGTAATGGATACAAATGTAGAAACACCTTCATCAATTCTGAAGTTTAAATCAAATGAAGTTAAGTCTTCATCATCTAAGATGAAGATTTTTGTTAATAGGTTAAGGAATAATGCAAATTTATCAAAGGGAGACCCTTCAGTCAAGGATATGGATGCAAGCACATTGGATGTTTATGAGAATGTCCGAACAAAATTTAAAGGTTTGAAATCAGGCCCGGTTGAAATTGAACATAATCCATGGACTAAACGTCCTTACATCAAAGTGGATATGCCAAAAGGAGAATCAATCTTATCTAAAGATGGCAAGGCAATTAAGTTGTTTGAACCAAAGATGATTAAGAATTCTGAGAAACTCCAAAAATCAATTGTGGTGAAATTTTTGCTAAAGCAATTCCAGTTCTTGTAATAGCTGCAAAATTGAGATGCCAATGGTCTCAATTCGGTAAATTCCATCTAATTATCCTTGGCTCTGGGTGGATGCTGTGTTCTTTCTTCTAACAAGAGGCTATTGAAAAGATTATTTCAGGAGGACCATGGTTTATAAATGGACATATTATAGGGCTAGACCAATGGAATTATAAATTCTCAACAACATCTCTGAAGGGTCTAACTTCCCCGGTATGGGTAAGATTGCCGAATCTTCCACTCTATTGTTGGGATGAAATTAATGTTGCTAGGATTACATCATTGATTTGTTTCCGTATGTTAATCGATGGTGATATGTTCCAATGGAGAAGAAGGTAGTTTGCAATAGTCTGTGTTCGTTGGAAACTAGACAAATAATTGCCTAAGGGTGTTTGGGTCGATAGGCTTGATGGATGGCTCTTCCAAAAAGTTGAGTATGAAAAACATCTCAACCTTTTGTTACAAGTGTGAAAGAATAGGTCATCCCAGCAATGGTTGTAATGAAAATGAAAGTTTTATTAATAACTATTATGATCCAGTTTCTAAAGAAGGAAGTGTAGGATTACCAAGGTTGAGTGACCCTATAGAAGATTCAAATTATGGCCATGGATACATGTTAATAATAAAAGAGGTAGGAGGGTGAATGCGCCTTATCAAAAGAAGAAGGTAGAGGTGAATAATGGGCTGAAGGAGGGATGCGTTGATAAAAACATCTTGGTAGAAGAGATAACTATTTCAAAATTGCAAAAGATAGAAGAAAGTTCAGAAGCTGCAGGAAATGCAATAACTGAAGCTGGGTTTCTAAAGAGTAAAGGAAATTATGTCGGGGATTGTGGAGATCTTGCAAGGAGTTCTATTGATGATATGGTATAGAAGGCTTCTTCAAACACGAAGGTGTTTCTAGTCCAAGAGAATAGGTTCAAACTATTAGAGTTAGAGATCAAAGATAACAATTTAGTTGAGAAAACATAATTGTCTGTCCTGGCAAAACTGAAGCTAGATGAAGGAGAAATTAGTAAATGTGATAAAGTTAGTAATGAAGGGATTGTGGTTCCTTCAAACACTGATAGCAAGATAGAAGATTTTCCCAACAATATGAGAAATATTTGCTTGGAGAAAGCTTATTATGGATCACAAAAATTGAAACTCTTGAAGGAACTCAAGCACCTTGGGACTTTGAGCAATTCATCCAGGAAAAAATTGGAGGAATTAATTAAAGGAAGGAGTGGGGGCCCTCCCACCTCTTTTTCTAAATGAGTTCTTTAGCTTTTTGGAATTGTAGGGGGGCTAATAAGAGGAGGCCTCTCTTTGTTTGAAAGAATTTGTGAAAGATTGGGATGTATTGTTTGTTGTTGTGGTAGAAACTAAAATTTCTTCTTTTGAGAGATTTGAGATTAATAAGTTGTTGGGCGAAGACCGGGAGTTTTTCTTATATCCCTTTGATGGTGCTTCAGGAGGAATTATAGTTTTGTGGAAAGCTAATTTGGCAAATTTCACTCGAGTGTAAGCTTCTCCCCAATGTGTTATTGAGAAGCTTAATATCTTCAACAAAGGAACTTTGATGGTCTCGATGGTGTATAGCAACGAAAACTTACACATGAGGAGGAGGTTGTGGGAATAATTAGAAGTATATGATGATAAGGAAATCCCTCTGGTAGTGGGAGGAGATTTTAATTATATATTGGCCCAAGAAGAAAAGAGGGGTGGGAAGAAATTCTCATTTTCACAAGGACCACAAGAGTTAAAAGCATTCATGGCAAGGATGGATCTTCATGATGTTGGCTTGGTAGGGCCAAAATTTACATGGTGCAACAATAGATCCAGGAATGCTCGTATTCTGGAAAGGCTTGATAGGTGTCTTTTGAACACTAAAGCCTTGAATAAGGTACACAATGTTGTGGTTAGACATTTGAAAAGGATTTCATCTAATCATTGCCCTTTAATTCTCCGAATTTTTAATGAAAAATTACATCAAAGCAGATTTCTTAGATATGGAGAGGTTTGGGCTTCATTTTCGGCTTCTAAAGCAATTGTTCTATAGACTTGGAACAAACCAGTTAAAGGTGATCAATGAATGTAATTAATGTTAAGTGCAAGAGGGTTTTGAGAGCCCTACATTACTGGAGCAAAACAAAGCTTAAGAATTTAATGAAACTTAAAGAATCCTTAAAGAAGGAGATTTCTAGTGTTCAGCTTGAAGAATTGAATGGCCAAGGACTATCCAATGAAAAGCTGATGTTGTTAAGATCCAAAACCCATGAATTCAATGTGACAATGGCAAGAGTAAACACATGGTGGAGACATAGAGCTAAGGTGATGTGGATTTAGGAGAATGACATAAATTCAAAAAAATTTTCATTCCTTTGCTAATGGAAAAAGAATGGGAAATGCAATTCACCAACTGAGAAATGAGGATGGGGTATTGGAAGAGGAGCAAGCTAAAATTGAAGATGTTATGATGAATTTCATCAAGGAAAAATGGAAGAAAAGAAACTGCTACTTGGATGGATGGCTGCCAGGTTTGAACTTTTTATCTGAAATAGATTACACGCATCTTCAGTTTGAATTCACTTTCCCAGAACTGGAATTGGTTATTAAAAATTGTGGTAGGAATGTATCTCCTGGATTAGATGGCATTACCTATTCATTTTTTAAATACTATTGGAGCATAATAGATAATGAAGTTTGGATTGCAGTGTAGCAATTTTTTCAGATAGGGAAGCTTTGTTTGAAATGGAAAGATTGGCTAGTGGCTCTTATTGTGAAAGTGCTAAATCTGGCTACTCCTACAAACTTCCGTCCAATCAGTCTTTGTGGTTCCTTATACAAAATTATTGCCAAAATGTTCCTGAATAGTCTTTTGAAGGATGTTAATGGGTTTATTTCAGAATTTCAAATAACTTTTATGAAAGGTAGATCTCTATATACACATGTTTTATTAGCTCAATAACTTTTTAACAAACTAAGATTTTTGAAATCTAGGAAAGATTTGGTTGCTATCAAGCTAGATATGGAGCAGGCTTATGATAGTATGGCTGGGAAATGTTAAGACTGGAATTGGATCATTTTGGATTTCCAATTAAATTTACTAATCTCCTAATTGAATGCGTGGAAAATCCATAGTTTTTATCATGATCAATGGTAAAATTTTGGAGGGGATCAAAGCTAAAAGTGAGATTAGACAGGGTTGCCCACCCTCTCCTTATTTGTTTAGACTTTGCTCTCAAATTTTGACAATTGATTTGTCTCATAGAGGAAGGAACTTGGGAATTAAAATCTCTGCAATTGCTCTTAGAATCTCACACTTATTGTATGCAGATGACATCCTCTTATTCTCTGAAGCAAAGATGAAATGTATGAAGAAATTCAAAAGAATTATAACAGCTTTTAGTAGCTGAATTGGATAGTGTGTTAATGAGCAGAAGTCTATGATTCTGTTTGAGAAGTTAGTGAAAAGGAGAAGAAGGAAAGAAATATCAAAGCTATGGGGCTACAAAATAGTCAATAAATTCAACTATCTCAAGATTAAGATGGCATTGAGAAGACTTGTAGCATCATATTACAACTATATCCTAGACAAAGCTGCTACTAAACTTAAAATTTGGGGTAAGCAAATGATTTCTCTAGCTGGTAGATTAGTGCTTGTTAGATTGATAATGGTTTCCTTACCTATTTATGTGGCTGCTCACTCATTGAATCCAATGAGTATTCTAAAGGAGCTTGACAAGGCTTGTAGAAGCTTTATTTGGGATAAATAAGGAGGAATCCACGGCTTACACTATATGGCTAGGGAAAATTTATGCAAAAGCTGGAAGAACGGAGGCCAAGGAGTGCATTCGGTGGTGTCTATAGCTGGTTCTCTAAGGGAAAAATTTGTCTGAAGTTTGTTAAATAAAGAAAATTCATTATTGAACAAGGTTTTAATGGCAAAATATGGAGCTAAATTTTGGGAAGATTCCAGTAAAGGCGATAGATCAACAACTTGGAAGATTTTATCTAGTGGAGCTTAATTCCTGCATCCAATTACAAAATAGATGATTTCTTTAGGTAAATCTATTAACATTATGAATGATGTATGGATTCTAGATAAAAGATTAGATAGATGGACAATCTTTATAGCAGTGGGAAACTTTGATTTTCCTGCACTTGAGTCCTTTATAATTGACGGTGTGTGGAACAAAGAACTTCTTCAAAATTTCTTTGGAGAGCAACTTGTACAGGTTATTCTTCAAATCCAAATTTGTCCTGATCTAAGTGAGGATTCCTTAGAATTGAGGCATAAATTCTCGAGAAAAAGCTTCATAGTTTTGGCTTCTTATTCTAATGATAAGGAGCTCATGGAGGTGGATTATAGAAGTTGGTTAAGATAGCTTCATCTGAATTCTAGAGTGGAATGCTTTTGGTGGAGGTTTTTCAATAACGCAATCCCTACTAATGGCTTTTTGATGTACCAAAGGTTGTTGGGAATGCTTTATGTCCTAGAGGATGTAATGGAGAGGAAAGTTCTAAACATGTAATGGTGCATTGCTTGAAGCTATATCAAGTTATAGAATTGTTAAAAAGTTGGGGTTTTTCGGTTCCAACTTTTTCCTCAACTAGAGAATGCTAACTCAAATTGAAATGGCTAGCTATGGACAACAAGTTTATTGCAAAGTTATGTTGCTTAATGGTTTATTTATCTTGGAAAATTAAAAATTTGGTCAAGCATGGTAAACAAGAAATGAGTTTAAACTATATAGCTTTTAATGCTATTAGTTATGCATCATATTCCAACATTAATCTATGCATGGACCACTCGGGTGCTAACCAGCTCGATCAGCTATTTTCTCATTGGAACCCTCCACCCCCAGGATGGATTAAGGTAAACATTGATGCTTCTTTAACAAGGTCTAACAATGGTGGGAACGGTGGAGCTTTTAGAGATTCAAAAGGGAGATTCTTGCTAGCTTTTGGAATCAGTTGCATTCATTGGGATATAGGTTTATTGGAGTTGATTGCCTTTCGTTCATTAAAAAAAATCATATGGAGTGGATGCGGATGCAAAAGGGACTATTATTGAAGGTGATAATCTCAATCATCAATTATTTGCAAAAATCAGTTGAGGAAGGTAATCGGAAAGGTCTAAATGAAGAAATTGAAGATCTATCATTCTTGGATGGCTTTGGTAAAGTTCTCTTTCATCTTGCAAATAGAAATTGTAATAAGTTAGCTAATTTTTGTGCTAACAAAGCTTTAGAGGGTGATTTTTTTTGGGAAGAATTGAGTAGCAATAAGGTTCCTCCTTTGTTTCTCAAATTGTTAAAGGAGGATTGTGATAGGCTATTTATCAAATAGTAGATTGTAATAACTTTTTTCTTCATTAATGCAATTATCATTTTAATAAAAAAAAAACATAAACTTACATTATGCCATGATGTAAGTTCTTAAGCATTGACTCGACTATACTTAGTTTAACATGCTATACTAGTAGTTAGTAATTTGATATTGAACATAAATGTATATATACACACTATATGTATATGTGTTTAGTATTTATACATACTATATGCTTAGCTACTATTTATATGCTTAAATCATATGTACCAAGTATATACACTAACTATGATACAAGCTTGAGCATAAAAACTTAATAAACTATTTATACAAGCGTGTACACACTTGTACAATCACTAAATGCTTACAGTTTATAGAAAACTCACTATAGTTAAGTTATAATACGTTTCTATGATATATGGTATCATAGCCTTATAATTATACATAATTACACACTATGCATGTAAGCATAGTATGTATACACTCCCATATTATAACTTTATCAAAATATTATTTGAAAAATGTTTTATGGTTCTACCCTTTCCTCAAAATTAATTGACTCTAATCCTTGTGTGACATACATATGCTTATACACGTTTACTAAAATATGAATTTTAGTGTATATACCCAAAATAACTTACTACATAATATCGGTATAAGTTCAAAGTAGTGGTTAGTTTTCATTTAAGCTTTGTATAATGGTGGCTACGCTATGTAAATCAATCAATAATAAGATTTTTATTTATTTTAATAACCTTTCCTCATTTGTGAAATTGAGGAAGCTCTCAATAACAAAGAAAATATGATAAAGTCATGATGAGATCTTTATGAATGGATAAAAAATGTTATGAGAGAAGAGGTAAAGCATTAGACGACAAATGTAATTTTTAAATAGCAGATACGTAAATAAATTAAAAAACTACCATTGCATATAAGTTGATGTGGCATTCTATTACTCGACCACATTCATTTGATAATATTCCTTTTTATTTCTTAAAAGTTTTTATGTTCAATTTTTAGCAATCCATAGAATTTTGTATTTGGCATATGTTTCAAACTAATTATATTTTATTAGTTAGTATTTTGAATGGGGTTAAAGTAAGAAACACCTTTTACTCAATAGTCCCTAGAAGATCATGAGGTTTCTTAACTAAATGCAAAATACCTTAACTATTTTTTCCATGCATTATAATTTGAGGGTTATGTGCAAGTCTCATGTTGAACTAGTGGTGAGGAAATTTAGGATTAACTTTGCATGCAACCTAAAAAATCTATTTATGATATGTGCACCATGTTTACAAAAATCATTAGATCACTACATGCTTTAGGTAGAGAGAAATAAAAATGCTAAAAAATTAAATAAGATTTTATTTAGTTTATTAGAATCTTGGGATGCAAAAGTTAATTTAATTTTTGGGTCAAAAGATCTAAATTATTATTCTATTAATAATTTACATTGTTCCTTTGTTGGCAAGGAGCAAAAGATAATACAAAGAAATGTAGATTTAAGGGAAATAAAATAGGAAAAGGAAAAATGCACTTAAAGTCGATGATACAAAAAGCATTGATTCTAGAATGGTTGGTAATGAGGACATTACTCTGATTATCCCATAGTATCAAAGAATTTTGAAAGATAAGTAAAACTACTTATTTCAAAAATATTGAGGTAAAAGTGCAAAACAAAATAAGTTATCTAGTGATGATATTTATATTTTGTTTAAAAAATTGCCAAAGCATACAAAACCACCTAACAAGAGAAAAGGGTGACGAGAAAGGAACTACAAAAGGGGATAACAAAAATTACAAAAGGCTTTTTGGAAAAAAATAGACTAAAAACCATCAAAAATAGAATTTGTGAAGGAGGCAAGAAAAACTTGTGCCTCATGGCCAAAATAGCTTTATTAGCATCAACAATGATCTTTTATGTGATTTATATTATGATGAATTATTTTCTCTTTTAGAATAAATGCATTATACTTATATAAAATTAAAAAAGAAGCATTCACTTCTTAGAAGAGAATATTCAATTTTGAAAGAAGAAAATACCAATGTTATTAATAATTATATAAATATAAAAGTTAATTTTATTTCATTAGAAGAAGAGATTGAGACCTTAAAAAAAGCATAATTTGTTAGAAGTGATGCCTAAATTCTTAAATAGAGGGCATCTTGTGTTATAAAAGGCATTCAAAGAATTAGCGTGGGATGCATTTCTTTTTTAAGAAGATGAATATGAATTAAAAGTTGAAGTAGAAAAATACAAAAGTATACATTCATTTTTAATAAAAAAATTTACAACACATAAAAAAAAAACATCAGGGCCTACACAACATGAAAAGCCACACTTTCAAACATAGCATGCATGACCATCTTTAAAAATGAGACATCACACATGATATAGATTAGTGGATCTATTTCGAAGAGTGGTTTTTTTTTGTGGATATTAGGGCACATTGCATGCATTTACACATAGAGAATCCACCAAAAATCACAACTGGTTTAGAGGCCTATGACATCATCTGCATAGTATAACATACATTCATTGCAATATATGGAGCGGCCCCAACAAGCTTAGGTTCCAAAAATAAAATTGTGATCAATTTTGTATCTGTGGTCTCACAAGAGGTATAGTGAGAGCATGTTGAACCTATAAAATAAATTCTCATAAATTATTACTGGAGACTTTAAATAATTCATCATTTTGGAAGTTTGGAGTGGAGGAAAGCAACACTTTGTTAAAACAGAACCATAAAGATAGTGGGAGTAGGTTCTACAGGTATAGATGATAGTTTTGTCTATTAAAAATGATCTATTTATTTATGGTTTAAAGTATTCTTTGAAAGCATTACTCAGTGATGTGATAAATGATTTAACATAAAATAACTTTCTACTAAAATCTCTAAATGGTATAAGTGAATTATAAGGCCTAAGGATTAATAATATATACAAGATTGATTTGAATAGCAATAATAAATCTAATAACATTTGTTGTTTGAAAATAGCTGTTGAAGAAACATGGATGTGGGAAAGAAGACTATATGATGAAAGCAAGAGGAATCTTAGGACATTCACTCTTATATAATTGTTTAGAGGCAATCCTATGTTACAATTTTCTATAGAACATATTTTTGATGCATGCCAAGAAGCAAACCAAATCTTCATTTAATTCCATTAAGGAAGTAGTCTCCACTAGACCTTTAGAAGTACTTCACATGGATTATTTTGATTTATTAGTGTAATAAGTCTAGGAGAAAATTTGTTTGGATTTGTGATAACCAATGATTTCTCTATAATTCCTTGCACACAAGTGTGTTTGATTTGTCAAATTTAGAATTTTCTCAATTTGGATTCAAATAAAAATAATTGTTTAATTTCTACAATCTATAGTTATCATAAAGGTGAATTTGAGAATGAAAATTTAATTTTTTTTAAAAACTAGTATATAATATATCTTTTTATCCCCTAAAACACCATAGAAGAATGGTATAGCTGAAAGAAAAAATTGAACACTAGTTGGGGCTACTAAGGCAATCATGGCCAGTATAATATACCAATGTATTTCATGGGTAGAGGTAGAGAATACTTATTTCTATGTGTTTAATTGGTTTAACATCGAATCCAAACTAAATACAGCACTAAATGTAATGTTTAAGAGTAGAATACATAAATTTTCTCATTTGTATGCGTTTGGGGGTAACTGTTCTATTTCAAATAATGAAAAACATGACATAGGGAAATTTGAGGCAAAAGAAGATGCAATAATATCTTATAGATATTTCTTAAAAGGTAAGGTTTGTAGGATATTTATTTGGAGAACTTTTATTATTAAGGAGTCCACCCATGCTAAATTTGATGAATTTGATATCGTTTTTTAAAGATAGAAGGATTAATGATGAAAACAAGATAACACGTTGTGTTAAAAATGTTATATTAGATGGTAGAGGAAATGTTCAAGATCCGTTATTTAGAAAATGGAGATATGCTTCTAGTCACCTTAGAGAACTTATCATAGGAGATACTTCCATATTATTTATAACTAAGGATAATTTTAAAAAGGAAGTCAACAACATAGCCTTCATCTTTAAGGTTCAGTCCACTAGTATAAAGCATGAAATAGAAGATAAATTTAAGATTATGGCAATGCAAGAAAAACTAAAAAAGTGCATGAGGAATGATGTGTGAGAATTAGTGGTTGGACCCTCTAATGAAAGTGTTGTTGGAACTAGCAAGGCTTTGAAAATTAAATTAAATGCTTATGGTTAATTAATTAAGAAAAAGGAAAAATTTGTAGTAAAGGTAACAATAACCTCAAAGAGATAGATTTTGAGGAGACCTTTGCCCTAGTATCTTCAATAGGATCCATTAGGGTATTATCAACATTCGTAAGATTTAAGGGATTTAAATTATATTTAATGGATATAAAGAGCAGTTTTCTAAATGAGATACTTAGGAAAGATGTGTTGGTAGAATGACACGCTTATTTTAAGAATCCAACCATTCCAAATAATGTGTATAAACTTAAGAAAGCATTATATGGGCACAAGAAAGTACATAGGGAGCGTTATGATATGCTTAATAATTTTTTAATACAAAATTCCTTTTTTATAGGTGTTGTAGATACCAATCTATTTTTATAGTGAGAAAACATTTTGGTTTCTACAAAGAGAAAGTTCTATTTTTTAAAAATGTTTCATTGCCACTTTTTCTTCATGTGGCCGGTGATGGCGGTAGAGGATCATCGGCCTCCTTCAAGTGGTACTATTTGAATCTATTTTCCTTGTTTGAATGGAAAAACTTCTAGTCATTTGACTGGAGGTTCTTTTATTGAAATTTCCTCTCATTCATCAATCTTCTGTGAACAAAATATAGTTGTCAAAGAGAAGCAATTTGTAATTAATTGAGTTCCTTCTTCTGGTATTCAGAAGGATTTATCTTTGATGGGGAAAGGTAAAGTTGTAGCTTCAAAGGTCAAGTTTAAGAGTTTAAAGTTTTTGGAAATTATAAAGGGGAATAATGAAGTTGTTTATTGTGGTTTGGATCCTTGGGCATCCTGGCCATCTTGGATGAAGATGAATATTAATAGATTTGGAAATTACATTTAAAACGTTTGTTCAAATGCCAAGGTTATTTTGGGTGAGTTGGCTTTTTATATAAAAAAGGAGGGTGGGAGGACTTTTAATCAAGGGAATGGTAGCATTGCTGTTGTGAAGGAGTCTGATGGTGTTATGGGTGATTCTTATCTTACTTCGGTGTGGAAAAGTTGATCTGGTGAATTAAATTAATGTGATCAAGTAGTTTTCAATTCCTCTTCTCTGTCTAAGAAGCAATGATTTGCATAATGATGGGGGGAGGAAATTAAAAATCAGAGTTATAAAAACTAATTTTAACTCAATTACTATAGATGATGGCATAGCTGTGAAATTAAATGTCCAAAATGATTTGAAGAATACCAAGAGGCTTCAAAATGCTATGGTGGTGAAAGTATTTGGTTAGAATATTCCTTTCCATATTATTAGTTTAGAATTACATCAGTAGCAGAATTAGTTTGGGAATATTCACATTACTTCCCTGGGTTAGAATGGGTGTTATGCTCTTTCTAGTCATCTAATTCTATGGAGACGATGTTATATGAAGGTCCTTGGTTTGTGAATGGACATATCATGTGTTTAGATAAATGGTATCATAGTTTTTCTCAATCTTCTTTGAAGGGTTTAACGACACATGTTTAGATTAGGATGCCTCATCTCCCATTGCATTGTTGGGATGAGATCAATATTAGTAGGATTGCTTCTATGGTGGGGCTTCCTTATATGATTGATGGTAATATGTTTCAAGGGGAAAGGCTGGAATTCACTAGTGTTTCTATTTTTCATGATCTTGATAGTAAATTTCTTTTGGGTGTTCGAGTGGAAGGATCTTCTTAAAGATTTTTTTAAGAAATAGAATATGAGCATATTCCAAAATTTTGTTTTAATTCTGGTAAGAATGGCCATCTCAAAGATTATTATTTAGAGAATGGGCTTGAGGAGAAGAGGGGAAATCATCCTGGAGATTTGGAGAAGCCTGTTTCTCCTTCTATTGTTGCTGTGGAAATGAATAGTTCTTTAGCTAAATTAACCGTTATATATTAAATCGTAACTACTGGGAATAATTTGGGTGGAGATTTTGACTTTAATTATGGTCCATGGATTCATGATGGATATGGTAAGACAAAATTTAAAAATTCTTGAAAGAGAAGGTGAACTTATAATATGTTCAATTCAAATACTATTAAGGTGCATGTTGTAAGAAATTTTAAAGTTGTAGGTATTTTAAATGTAGGAGTTCAAAATGTTGCTGGTGGTATTTTAGATTCTTTGGGGGTAAAGGCTTATAATCAGAAACAAGTTGATGTGGCTCATGAAAACGCTACTAATTTATTATTGGATATTCCTTGCGCTGGTATTAGTATAGTTTCTTTGAAGGTTTACTCGATTCATGATTCACTTATTTATGGTATGAATTTGGTGCTATTACTGATGATATGCATACTGATGTTAATAATGTGTTAAATGCAATTAATAAGCAATCAGAGGAGCAAATATTGGTAAGAATTCTAATTCTATTGTGCATGAAATTCCAACTAATAACAATAAGTTCATTATTTTGAATTATTTTGGTGATGAAGAACCTGATGCTAGATTGAATGAAAAGAAGAATGGAGAGATTGTGGAAGAAGGGGAAAGACGATTTGAATTGGTTGATGGGATGGATGGTGAAAAATCCGTTATGGTTAAATTTAAGCTTCAAAAGTACCTTATATCACTTGGTAAAGTCAATATCCCTACTCGTAATAGGAAAAATGTGATATTAAACAAGGAAAGTAGTGGGTGAAATCTCACGGTGAATTCCTAATGTCTTTCCTAGCCTTTTGGAACTATAGGGTAGCTAGGAAATTTAAAGCCTCTTGGTATCTCAAGGAGTTTGTTAGAGAATTTGACACATAATTTGTTGGTTTTGTGGAAACCAAAAGTTTTTTTATAGAAAGATTGGAATTCAATAGATTTATTGGTAATAATAAGGAATTTTCTATTTTTCCTGTGGAGGTTTTGTCAAGAGGTATTATGTTATTCTAGAGAACATATATTGCTTTTATCTCAGTCATGGAGGCTTCTTCTCAAATAATTATAGGAGAGAAAAGCACAAAACATAACGATGTGTGGATGGTGCCAAAAGTTAATTGTAGTAGTGATATATACAAAAGACAGAGTATGTAGGATTGTCTGGAAAAAAAACTTGAATAAAGATATTCCTATAGTTGTGGTTGATGATTTTAACTGTTTATTGTCTCAGAAATATAAAAGAGGAGGAAAGAAGTTTTTTCTTTCTTAAGGACCTTAGGATATGAAAAGGTTTATGAATCATAATGATTATCATGAGGTTAATGTGATTGTCCCAAGTATGCTTAAGGTAATAATAAGTGTGGTAGTGCTTGTATTTTGGAGAGGATAGATCGCTACATATTGAACTCTGGTGCACATGAAGCTATTCAGTTGGTGGCTGTCAAGCATCTTACTATAGTAGCTTCTGATCACTATCTAATATTGCTTTAGATTTGTAATTTTGGTTTTTAGAGAAAATGGAATCTAAAGTTTAAGGAAGTTTGGGCTTCCTATCCAATTGCATTAGCTATTATTTTTAAGCATTGGAATAAAAATATATAAGGAGATGTTGTTCAAATCCTAAATAAGAAATTTTGAAGAAGCTTAAAGGAATTGTTACATTCTATGACCCCTACTTTGAGATTGTTATTTTGACAAATAATGTTGATTGACTTATCTTATTCTTATTTAAAAAAATTGAATGTTACTTTTTTATGTGAGTACTAACATTTCAAGGAGATTACACACTGCTCAAGATAATGAAAGACTTGAGACTAGGTAGAGTAAGATATAAAGGTGTTCGTAACTTTGTATTTTCTTTATTTTTTTGGTTCTTGAGTCTGGTTGCAAAAGTGTATACAAACTGAGTAACCATGCAAACACACAAGGGGAGAGTCTTTTTCAAGAAAAAAAAATCAATTTTTATGAAGATTGTACCATACAATTTTAAATGATACTATATGATGCACTATGGCTTAAAGGCTATATTATGTTAACTAATCATATTATATGATTATTATCATACTATATGATTTGTTTTTAACCCAAAACCTTAGCCGCCATATTAATTTAAGTAAGATTTTAATTTTTTAATTTATAATTATTCGTTCTGTACAAGACAATCATACTGTAAGAATATTTGAATACTTGCTAAAATTAACCCACATAATTAGTCAATTAAATTAAGGCTTAAAGAATGATTGGTGATCATATTGTATGACTTGGTTCATGTCGTACGATGAATTAAGGCTATTTTTGATCATCTCGAAGATCATATCAGATGAAACCTTGATTTTTGAACTAATCGTACTATACAAT
Organism: Dendrobium nobile; assembly: GCA_022539455.1. NCBI lineage: Eukaryota > Viridiplantae > Streptophyta > Magnoliopsida > Asparagales > Orchidaceae > Dendrobium > Dendrobium nobile. Next base: position 37,172,695 of record CM039735.1, read on the forward strand.
GTATACATCATACCAAACGACCTGAATATTTTAATTGATCATACTGTATGAGTTGGATCATATCAAAATTTGGTCGTCTCAGTGTTTATTCTACATCAATACAAGAAGTTTGGTATATCATACTGGATGATATTTTTATCGTATTATACGATGTATTTGAAAATTATTACATGTTCGTACTCCTTCATACCTGGAAGAATGCTTTTTTAAACCGATTATACTATACGATCTGTGACTGAACAATACAAACATAAACAACAAAATTAAAAATTTTAGGTTTTTTTGAAGCCTGATATTTTGTAATGTTTTTTTCTCTTGATGAGAGAGAGGAACATAACAAAGGAAGGGAACTATTGAGAGGGAGCTTCTTGAAGGAATTTAGAGCTTGTGAGAGGAAGGAAAAGGTTAGTTTGTGAGGCAAAAGGAGTATGAGGGGATCACATAATTACTCCAAGCCTACTGCACTCTTTCTCCTCCTGTGGCTCGGGTCAATCTTGTAGGATCTCTCTAGGGGAAGAGCCTTCAAGGTCAATTTCCTCAAAGGTCCTCTGCCTTCTCTAGGAGGGAGAAAAAGCAGAAGGTCCAGTACCATCACTAGGAGGGAGACATAGTATCTGACACACTGCCACATAAGGGAAGGTGAAAGCGGGTTTTATGTAAAGGCAGCTGCCTTACTGTGGAGGAAGAAGGATAATTACTTTTGAGTAGTGAAATTCTAAGAGTAGAGGACTCTGGGTAGTGGACGTAGGTCAACTGATCGATGCACTATGAATATTTTGGTGTGATTTTTCCCTTTACCAGATTTTATTTTAGTTGCATTTAACATTGCTATAACTGCTTAGTGAGAATTTGATTTGAGTACTTCATTGTGTAATTTAAAGTTTCATCATCACTGTTGCAATCGTCTTTTAATCACTAGCTTTCACATCAAATTAGTTAAGTTATTTTTTGAAATTCACAAAGAAAATTAGATCTTTTGTTTAGGCTTTGTTTTTTATTTTAAAAAATACCAATTAACCCCCTTCTTGGCGCATCTCATACATTCAATTCATATCAGAGTGGGGTTTTAAAAATAGTGTTTTAGAAAACCTTAAAAAAATTGATCATGGGACATTTTAGTAATCGTAATATTATGGAGGGTTATTCCATAACTTGTTCACCCTTATTTGATAACATACCATTTGATTTTTGGAAAATTTGAATGCCTATATTTTTACAATCTATAGAATTTTGCATGTGGATGTTGGTACAAGAAGACTACACTGTACCTTTTAAACTTTTGAATGGTGTTAAAACTCAAATATCATTTAGTAAATGGAGCAATGAGATAGGGATCTAGCCTAATTAAATACTAAATGCTTGAATTATTACTTTCGTGCATTGAAATTAGAAGAATTCATGAGAGTGTTCACCTGTGCTACAGGTAAGGAGATCTGGGTTAAATTGTGTATCACGTACAAAAGAATTATTGAGGTTAAACAATTTAGATTAAATATTTTATTGCATGATTATGAACTCTTCTGCATGAAACCAATTAAAACTATATCTGACATCTATAGTAGGTTCACCCAGCTAGTGACATCCTTGCATGAACTAGGTAGAGATATTTCTAATTCTAAAAAAGTCAATAAAGTTTTGAGATGCTTATCAAATTCTTAAGATGCTAAAATCTTGTAATTACTAAGTTCAAAGATTTAAATGTTTATTCAATTGATAATTTTCTTGGGTCACTCATTGCTTACGAGCAAGGAGTGAGTCAAAGGAAAAAAGTTGCAGGAAAAAATAAAAAGTTGAAAACAATGGCTCTAAAAGCAAACAACTTAGAAAGTGAAAGTTCTATAGCAGAGGAAGATGACGATATAGTCCTGATGACATGTCAATTCAAAAATTTTCATAAAGGAAAACAAATGCATCATCAAAAGAACTGAACAAAGGAAAAAGCTCAAAGAAAACTAAAGTTTCATCCGACATAAAAATTTGCTTATAGTGCAAAATACTAGGTCACCTCTAAGTTGATTGCCCCAATGTAAATATCAATCCAACTAAGGAGAAGGGTGAGGAGAAGCCAAAGTATAATAATAGTAAGATGAAGACACAAAAGGCATTTTGGGCCAATTCTACCTCAAAATTTTCAGAAGAAGAAGTAGAGGAGAAGATAACTAATTTGTGTCGAATGGATAATGAAAATCTTGATCAATGGGATCAAGATGAGGTATGTCAATTTTCATATGAAGAATTATTAGTTATTTCTTAAAAAATTCATGATCGTATAGAAAGTTAAAGAAAATGCGTGGTAACCTTAACGTTGAGTTTAGTTCTTTACAAACTGAGCATGCTAATTTAGCTAAAAAAACATTATGATTTACATAGATTTCATATTTCCCTATTTGATGAGTTTGATACATTAAATAAGAAGCATATTGAATTTTCTGATGCACATGATTCCTTGAAGATATCTTATATTGTGTTAGAAAAAGAGTATATGAAATTAGATGAACTTGCATGGGAAATAGATAATAATGAACATCAATTAAAAGTGGAAGGGGTAGCTTATGAATATGAAAATAAAGGTCTGAAAGTAAAACTAACATCATTTAAAAATATTAAACCATCATCCCCATTAGCCCAAATAAGCAACCCCCACTATTGCATGCATCACACAACTTTAAGAAGAGGCATCACAACCCACATAGGTTAGTAAACACATTTTTTGGTGTTAGGTTCTTCTCTTGTGGCTTTCTAGGTCACATAGCCCACAATTTCAAGATTTGCTGTAGGACACATCTCGTGTGGAGACCAAAATTGCATTCATCATAGTATTACATGCATACATCTCATTCATGCAAGCATACGGAGGAACCCAAACTCAATTTGATTCCCAAATCTAACCTTTGAATGATATTATAGGGGTGCTCATACAAAAGACCTAGTGAGAGTAAGTGGCACTTGGATAGTGGATGATAAAGAAATATGACTAGAGACATGAAGAAGTTCATTACACTGGAAACTATGAGTGAAGGTAAGGTGACTTTAGGAGACAACACCACTAGGAATGTGGTGGGCTTAGGAATTGTTGGAAATTCTAAAAAAAAATTATTTGAAAATGTTTTATTTATTTGTGGTTTAAAGCATAATCTATTGAGTATTAGTAAAATATGTGACAAAGGATTTGACATAAAATTTCTTTCTGACAAATGCTTAATTATCTTAAATGATAAACTTGTATTATAAAGAAAATATATAAATAGTGTTTATATAATAAATCTTAACTAGATTGAAAATTCAAATTCACTATATTTAAAAATAATAATTGATGACTCTAAGCAATGGCATAGGAGACTATGTTATGCTAGTATGAAAACACTTAGGAATATCACTTAGAAAAACCTGGTTAGAGGCTTATCTAAGTTAGACTTCACTAAAGATAATTAATGTGATGCCTGCACACTAGTAAAATAAGTAAAATCATCATTTCATTTAATGAAGGATATGAATACATCTAGAACACTAGAAATCCTTCACATGGACCTATATGGACCCGTTAGCACTGCTAGCAAAGGTTGGAAAAATTATAGATTCATGATTTTAGATAACTTCTCTAGATTTACTTGTGTAAGATTCCTAGCACATAAGAATGAGTCATTTAAGGAATTTATAACCTTCTATTCTTAGATTAAAAAGAAATTAGGATGCATAATCTCAACAATCTATAGTGATCATGGCGAAGAGTTTCAAAATGAAAGATTTGAAACGTTTTGTCAAGAGATAAGAATGGAGTATAACTTCTCTGGCCCTAGAACCCCTGAGCAAAATGGGATAGCTGAAAAAAAGAATAGAACCTTAGTAGAAGCTACTAGGGAAATTCTAGGTTAGTATACTCTTCCTAAATATTTTTGTGCAGAAGCGGTGAACACTTCATGTTATGTCCTAATCAGGGAGAACATTTAGTCGAAGGTAAAACACCCTATGGAATCCTTAAGGGTCGAACACCAAAACATTCTCATTTACATGTGTTTGGTTGCAAATGTTTTATCATAATCAATGGGAATTCTCCCTTAATAAAACTTGATCCTAAAGCCGATGTGCGTTTCTTCGTAGGTTATTCATGTGTAGGCAAAGCCTATAGAATCTTTAATAAGAGGACTCTAGTAGTAGAAGAGTCTACCCATATAGTATTTGATGAATCAGATAAGTCCTCTAAATTTGAAGAAGATGAGATAGAGGCCATTCAGAAAGTAGAAACCATAACCATAGAGAAAGTAAGGGACCACATGAAGAATTGCCTAGATATTGGAGATATTCTTCTAGTCATCCTAAATAATTAATCTTAGGAGACCCATCAAAAGGTCTGAGAACTAGGCACAGACTTAGGAACGAGGTTAGTCATTTTGTGTTTATTTCTATGATAGAACTCAAGAGTATAGATCAAGCTTTAGGAGATGAATTTTGGATCCTAGGAATGCAAGAAGAATTGAATTAATTTACTAGGAATGATGTATGGGAATTAGTCAAGAAACCTATAGAGCAGAGTGTAGTGGGAACAAAGTGAGTCTTTAAAAATAAGGAGAATGACTCAGTAACCATAGTAAGAAATAAGGCCAGACTAGTAGCTAAGAGGTATAACAAGATTTAAGGCATAAACTTTGAAGAAAGCTTTGCCTCAATAGTTAGACTAGAAACATAAGGGTGCTCTTAGCATTTTCTTTCTACAAGGGTTTTATATTATATCAAATAGATGTTAAGAGTGCTTTCTAAATGGGGTAATCAAAGAGGAAGTTTTTGTTAAGCAACCCCCCAGATTTGAAAACTCATAATTTCCAAATCATGCATTCAAATTAAAAAAGGCACTATATGGGTTAAAGCAAGGACCTAGAGCATGTATGAATGAATTAGCACATTCGTACTAGTGAGATGCTCTGTTATAGGTATTATAGAGCACCCTCATTCTTAAAAGGGAAAAAGATGAAATTCTCATTGTTCAGATTTATATAGATGACATCCTATTTGGATCTTCAAATAAAACCTTATGTAATGAATTCATAAAAATAATGAGTAACAAGTTTGAAATGAGCATGATGGGAGAGCTAAATTATTTTCTTAGTTTTAGTGTAAAATAGAAGGAAGAGGGCACATTTCTTAGTCAAACTAAATACATTAAGGATATTCTAAAAAAATATGAAATGGATAATACTAAGGCCATGAACACTCCCACTAGTTTTATGATTCAATTAGTTAAAGACCTGAATGGAAAATCAGTTGATAAAAAAAAATATAAAGGAATAATTAGATCTCTCCTCTATTTAGCTTTCAGTAGACTTAATATAATGTTTAGTGTGTTCTTTTGTGCACAATTCCAAGCTGACCTTAAGGAGTCTCACATGACTGTGGTCAAGAGAATCCATATATATCTACTAGGCACCCCAAACTTAGGAATTTGGTATCCTAGATACAACACCTCCTTTGAAATCTTAGGGTATTTATATCTAATTTTGCAAGACATAGGGTAGATAGGAAAAGCACCACTCAAACCTATCAATTCATAAGACAATCCTTAGTTTCTTGGTCTAGTAGAAAGCAAAATTCAGTAGACCTTTCCATGTCCGAGGCATAATATATAATAGCAGGAATTTGTGTTGCACCAGTGCTATGGTTAAAATAATAAATTCTAGAACTTAGATTACTTATTGGAACCATCCTAATTATGTGTAACAACACAAGTATAATTTGCATATCTAAAAATCCAATTAAACACACTCGAACAAAATATATAGACTTTAGACACCACATCATAAAATATCATGTAGCCAAAGGAGATATAGAATCACACCATATAGCTATGAAGATTAATTGGCAGACATATTCATGAAACTACTAGCCTATGACACCTTTAGCACCTTGAGGACAAAACTAGGTGTCATAGACATTCATGCTTGATCCAAAAAAAAAATGGATAAAAGAAAAAAAAAACTAGTCTAATGTGTTTCTTTATCTCCATACACTCATATCACTAAATTTCCAATATGGCCAATTTTCTATCCCCATTGTACTATTCGATTCACCTTCGTATTATATGAACTATACAAAATGCACAGATCACAACCATCTTATCAACCAACATTCTAGATTCAATTTCTGATCTACCTATTATACTGTATGAACACCCGTTCATATTGTACGATACTATTTATCAAAGGTCATACCAATGATCACTTGGGACAAACATATTTTCTTCATATTTTCCAATATGATTCTAAACTTACTATATGATTTGACCACCTTTTCCCAACAGATCATTCACATAAAATAATTGCTTGATTTTAATGTATATTCCTCGAACATATTGTATGAACAATAAAAAATTCTATAAATGGGAGTGTTGCAACTCGGGCTTCCGAGTTTATGATTTTGATGATAACAAATAATATTTATTAATATTTTATTTCTCCAATTATTTGTAGTGCATATTTCTTTCTATGTTAACTAATATTTTAGGTACACCATGCACCGTTCTTTGAAGTTTCAAGGCTCAAGATTGTGTAGAATTGATTATATTAAATGAGTGTGTAATTTTCTTTTCTTGAGTCAAGCCTTGTAAAGATGTATGTTAGATTGTAACTGTGCACACTAAGAGGGAGCAAAAAATTTTTTAAAATATTTTATTTTTTCTATTCTTCGTATTGTACAAAATGTTAATATACTGTACGATCTAGTGTAAAAGAAATTAATTAAAATATTTTATTTTGCTGAAAAAATATTTTTAAATAAACCTTAACGTACTGTACGAACACCACGTCGTACTGTACGATCTGTTATAATTAGAAAGCTCATCGTCCATTAAATTAGGCAAAGATTGGAATTTGAAAAGTTGTTCTTATCGTACTATACGATCATGATCGTACTGTATGATATTTAAAATATTGCCTAATTTAATCTGATGATTGTTCAATCAAAATGGCTTAATTTCGATATTTTGGTTTTACTGTATGAAATGGATCGTACTATATGATCAACAGAGATAATTCTGGCCATCCCATGCTTCATCCTGGACGAACTACACTTTTATTGAACTGTTCAAACAGCACATCGTATAGTACGAACTTCAGCCGAACTGTTCGTACCGTACTAACTGGACATCGTACAATACTAAAGGTCAATTTCTGCACATCGTACTTGACGATCTTACGATCGTACTGTATGATATTTGACAGCTAAATTGAGTTTTTTTAGGGTTTTTTGAGCCCTCTATTTAAGCACTCTCATAAGAATTTGTAAGAATCTTTGAAAGCCATTGTGTCTTCATTCTTTTGAAGAAAACTTGATGAGAGGACTTGAAAGGGAGAGAGGAAAGGGTAGAGTTTGAGAGAGGGAGAAGATCCTTAGAGGGGATTTCAATGGAGTGTGAAGGAGATTTCACACGGTTGCTCCGGCGAGCTAGCACCTAAGTACCATCGGATTCAAGGTTCGTCTTGAAGGAAGTTTTGGGAAGAAGAAGATCTCATTGGTGCAAAGGACTCGGCTCCTCCACCGCATCGGGGATGGTGGAAGTGATTATGTAAAGGCTTCTCTGCCTAGCTGTGAGGGCTAAAGGCGAATCACTAAAGGTTTAGTGTAATACCTAGAGGGTGCCTCCGAAGAGTTGACGTAGGTCATGGTTTGACCGAACCACTATTAATCGGTGTGTTCTTTCCTTATTTTTTCTGTACTTTATTTCCACATTCATTTTTATTGTGATTAATTACGTGGGTGAAATTGATTACCTGTCTTTTTATTGTGAATGAAATTTTCTTCCGCATAAAGTTATAAAAATATATTTCTTTTCATTAAAGAAGTTTTTGATCATCCAATTCACCCCCCTCTTAGTGAATCTAGTAATTTAAATTGGTATCAGAGTAGGTTTTAAAAATAATATTTTAGAAAACCTTGAAAAAAATTGATCATGGCATATCTTAGAAATCGTAACATTGCGGAAGGCTATTGTATTACACGACAATCTTTATTTGAAAATATTTCTTATAATTTTTGGAAAATTTGCATGTCAACATTTTTGCAATCAATTGATTATCGAATGTGGCATATGATTCAAACTGGCTATTCTATACCTTCACGTAAGATAGATGGAGTCAAAATTAATATTCCTTTTAATGAATGGAGTAGAATAGAACTAGTCAATACACAACTAAATGCTAAATGTTTGAATTATTTTTTCTGTGCATTAATTCTGACGATTGCATGAGAATCTCAACATGTACTACTGGGAAAGAAATTTGGGATAGACTATGCATTTCTTATGATGGTACTAGTGAAGTCAAACATTCTAAATTTAATATTCTAATGCGTAATTATGAACTTTTCAGCATGAAACCAAATGAGACTATCTTAGACATGTTTACTAGATTTAATGAAATTGTGATGTCATTGCATGATTTAGGTAGAGAACTTTCAAACTTTGAAAAGGATAGTAAAATTCTACGTTCTTTACTTGATAAATTTGATGCCAAAGTCATGCCTATATGTGAATCAAAAGATTTGAATGCTTATTCTATAGATAATCTAATTGGCTAACTCATTGCCTACGACCAAAGTGTGAGTCAAAATTTTTGGATGCAGGTGATGAGAAGACTATTGTGCTAAAAGCCAAACACACAAATAAATATGGATTAGTAGATGATGAAAGCAAGGATATGGCATTGATAGCAAATAAATTTGGAAGTCTATTGAAGCACAAGCATGAACATCAACAAAAGCAGAGTAAAGGTCAAAATTATAAAAATGCTAAGTTTTCTTCAGACATAATTTACTTTGGGTGTAGGAAACCCAGACATTTGTAGCGTGAATGCCCCAACTTAAAAACTCTTCCTGCAAAGGAAAAGAGTAAAAAAAACCGTTTGTGATATGGGGAAAAGATAAAAAGCAAAAAGTCTTATGGGCAGACCTAGTTTCTGAAACATCAGAATAGGAGCAAGATGATGAGGTATAAGTATGTTAAGGTTTGTTTGTGTGTTTTGTTTATGTGTTTTGTATTTTTTAATCTATTTTGTATGTTTAACTTTCTTTATAATTGTATGTTTTTGTTTCGTTATTATGTTGCTATTTTATATTCTATTTTATCTCCTCTTTTTGATAATGTCAAATGGGGAGAAAGTATTGTAGTTTATTGCATTTTGTTTTAATTTTTACTATTATTTAGTTTTTTTTAAATAAAAAAATAAAAAATATAAAAAAGCTTTCACCTAATTTTAATGTAATTCTTTTAGTGAGCGGGAGTTTAGGAAAAAAAAATTTAATTTGCAAAGTCAACCAATATTATTTGACATCATCAAAAAGAGGGACATTGTTGCAACTCAGACTTCCGAGTTTATGATTTTGATGATAACAAATAATATTTATTAATATTTTATTTATCCTATTATTTGTAGTGCATATTTCTTTCTATGTTGACTAATATTTCAGGTACACCATAAACCGTTCTTTCAAGTTTCAAGGCTCAAGATTGTGTAGAATTGATTGTATTAAATGAGTCTGTAATTTTCTTTTCTTGAGTCAAGCCTTAAAATGATGTATGTTATATTGGTGATCGTGCACACTCAGAGGGAGCAAAAAATGTTTTTAAATATTTTAATTTTTTCTGTACATTGTACTGCACGAAATGTATAATAATGTACGATCTAGTGTAACATAAATTAATAAAAATATTTTATTTTGCTGAAAAAAATATTTTTAATTATAACTAATCTTACTGTACGAACACCACATCATACTGTATGATCTGTTATAATTAGAAAGCTCTTCGTCCTTTAAATTAGGCAAATATTGGAATTTGAAAAGTTGTTCTAATCGTAGTGTACGATCATGATCGTACTGTATGATGTTTAAAATATTGCCTAATTTAATCCACTGATTGTTCAATCAAAATGGCTTAATTTTGATATTTTGGTCGTACTGTACGAAGTGGATCGTACTGTACGATCAACATAGACAATTCTGGCCGTCCCATGCTTCGTCCTGGACGAACTGCAGTTTTATTGAACTATTCGTACAACACATCATACATGACATCGTACAGTATGAACTTCATCTAAACTATTCCTAACGTACTAACTAGACATCGTATAGTACTAACAGGTCAATTTCTACAAATCGTACTAGACGATCTTGCGATCGTAGTGTACGATATTTGACGGCCGAATTGAGTTTTTTTAGGGTTTTTTGAGCCCTCTATTTAAGCACTCTCATAAGACTTTGTAAGTGTCTTTGACAGCCACTGTGTCTTCATTCTTTTGGTGAAAACTTGAAGAGAGGACTTGAAAGGGAGAGAGGAAAGGGTGGAGTTTGAGAGAGGGAGAAGATCCTTAGAGGGGGTTTCAAGGGAGTGTGAAGGAGATTTCACACGGTTGCTCCGACGATCTTGCACCATAGTACCATCGGATTCAAGGTTCCTCTCGAAGGAAGTTTTGGGAAGAAGACGATCTCGTTGGGGTCAAAGGAACCGGCTTCTCCACCGCATCGGGGAAGGTGGCAGTGATTGTGTAAGGGCTTCTCCGCCTAGCTGTGGAGGCTAAACGAGAATCACTAAAGGTTTAGTGAAATACTCGGAGGGTGCCTCCGGGGAGTGGATGTAGGCCATGGTTTGACCGAACAACTATAAATCAGTGTATTCTTTCCTTATTTTTTCAGCACTTTATTTCCGCATTCATTTTTATTGTGATTAATTGCGTGGGTGAAATTGATTACCTGTCTTTTTATTGTGAATGAAATTTGCCTCCGCATAAAGTTATAAAAGGATATTTATTTTCATTAAAGAAGTTTTTAGTCATCCAATTCATCCCCCACTTGACGCATCTAGTAATTTTAGGGAGGGGAAACAAGCTCATTTCACTCAACCTCTCCTCACTACACTCATCTTTACTTATTTGTACTCAATGGCTAGCTTAAACAAATGAGGCTGAATCATCCAAAGAAACTCCACTTTCTTTCATCTTCATGAAGATCATTTTCTATCTACTTAAGATGAAGATGCCTATCAAAAATTAAAAGCATGCAAGATCACTCCTCGTTTGTTAAATCAAGCAGCCCATAACTTTGAGGTGATGAGCCTCTTTGCTTCCACTACCTTCCAATTTCTTCTCACCCTGGCATTTCCATTCAATTCAAAGCTCCTCTATGAGTTCCTTTGCAACCTGAGTATAAATTTAGACAACTTGATCCTCACTTCATTTGTTTTCCATCAAAATATCGAATTCACCAAAGCAGACCTCACTCAATATATCAGACTTTCTACTGAAGGTCCTCGAGCCTACTCCTTCATAACAAATGAGTTTGACTAGAGTTACATCAATTTGGTTCTTAAAATTATTACTTTGCACCAACACCAACCCCTTGTGCAGTCCTTAACCTAGAATGCCCGCATCATCCAACACATTCTTAGGACATGCATAATACCCAAAGTTAGCGATATGATATGTATGACCTCAATCTTATCTATTGTCACTTATCGAATCATGTCCAATATAAGATTTCATGAAGCCAATTACATTATTTACTATATCTAGAATATGACCCAAATTTTCATTCCTAGCACCCGCAGGAAACTCAATTTTTCCCTTGGCCATCTAGTTGATACATTCTTCATAATAAATACCAGTTGACCTATCCTAGTAAACCCAATAATGTATCTTTTATCATTAGGGATAAGCATATAATGGGTCAAATTTTGTTGAAAAAGAAGAGGCTTCTCTAATAGGAGAATCTGCTCCACCAAAAAGACTTGCTCCATAAAGATAACCTGCACTTGTATATCCTCTTGATGACATCATTTAATGACTCGACCAATTAAAAACCCAGCTTGACTATAATATCCAGGAATAACACCAACAGCACGAGGAGGACATGTGATGGTTTGGGGAATGATTTACTTCAATCGATCATCAGTTTTCATCCATCCATCACTTCTTTCAACCACCTCCATCACCAACTGATCAGGATCATTCTTTTGACTAAGTCACTATCTTATGTGTTTTATGTACTTTTCCTTTGGTACTCCTCTTTTTTTGTGATGTCAGACGGGAGAGAAGTTTGTTTATCCTTTATTAGTATGCTTCCCTATTGCATATCATATTTTCTATTTTAATTTTTAACTTAAAATGAAATGCAAGTTTCTATTCATATTTTTATGTTCATGTTTTTATTGATGTTTATATATATATATATATATATATATATATATATATATATATATATATACTATCTTGCTTATTAACAAAATTATTTGACATAATTTAGAGAGAGAAAGTAGCTAGAGAGAGAAGGTCCCATTTTCTAGAGAGAATTTCTTTTTGAATTTCTGTTGGTTTGGCAGTAATGGAGGAGCTGAAGATAGGCCAATCGACCTCCATCTCCAGTTGTCCAATTATGGTCGATCCTTCTGATCTTGATTTTCCTCTACTGCAAGGATCGATTAAAGGGAATCTTGGTAATTATATAAAATCAATCATGGCAATGGCATGTTGATCATCAAAGAACTATATGTAGAGCTAATCAAGATTTCGTCTCCTGTCATTGGAAAGGGGAAGCAGATGGTAGATGTTTCAAATGTAGAATCTTCTTCGTCGATTATCAAAGTTAAAGCAAATGAAATCGATTCTTCATCTTCTGACATGAAGATTTTTGTCAACAGATTTGGGAATTATGCAAATAGTTCCAAGGGATGTCTTTCAGTCCAAAACAAAGAATCTAGTGCTGTGGATGTTTGTGAGAATGTCCAAATGATTTCAGAACCGATACAAGTGCGTAATTCTTGGTCTAAACGTCAATATATCAAAGTTGATATGCCAAAAAGAGGATCAATTCTATCCGAAGATGGGATAGCTATTCAACTGTTTGAACCAAAGATTATTGAAAATGAGAAACTACAGAATTCAATAGTGGTTAAAGTTTTTGGGAAGGTCCTTCCAGCACAAGCAATTGCGGCGGAATTGAGACGTCAATTGTGGCAATTCGGAAAGTTTCACTTTGCAATACTTGGCTCAGGATGGATGATGTGCTCTTTTTCCTCAAAAGAGGCTGCGGAAAAGGTTTTTTTGGAGGTCCATGGTTCGTTAATAGACACATCATTGGGCTTGATAAATGGAGTGTTAAATTTTCCACAACTTCATTAAAGGGTTTAACTTCACCGGTTTGGGTGAGATTGTCGAACCTACCTCTCTATTGTTGGGATGAGATTAATGTTGCTAGGATTGCATCATTGATTGGTTCCCCAAAGCTTATTGATGGTGATATGGGAATGAGAGAGTTTGCTAGATTTTGTGTTCGACTGGAACTAGACAAATAATTACCATTGGGTGTTTGGGTGGATGCACTTGATGGAAGGTTTTTCCAAAAAGTTGAATATGAGAAAATCTCAACATTTTTTTTTACTTGTGGGAAAATTGGTCATCTTAGCAATGGTTGCAAAGAGAAGGAGATATCTCTTAATAAAGGTATTGATCCAAGTGTCAAGAAGGATGCACAGATGTTTCAAGGATTAGTGATCCTAATGAAGATTGTAAATATAGTCCTTGGATCCATGTGCATCACAAAAAAGGTTGGAAGATGATTTTTCCTCCCCAAAAAAACAAGGTTGAAGAGAATAGAAATCTGAAAGAAGAATGGATAGCTAAAAGAAGGACGACTGGAGGGATGTCTAACTCAAATTTATCTTTAATTAAAGAAGTTGCTGGTTTTGATGCTATTACAGTTATTGAGAATCTCAAGAATTATAAAGTTGATAAGGAGGTAGTTACAGAGATTTCTAGCAGTACAGGAAATGTGATGAAAAACTCTACTACCACTGAAGTATTGCCTGAATTACATAACAAATTCAAATTGCAGGAGGATATCAGCATTGATGAGATTTCAGTTATGTCTACTTTTGATGAACCAGAACTAGAAGAAGGACAAATTGCTAAAGGTAATGGTACAGCCAATGAAGGATTGAGGATTCATTCTGACCCAAGCAACAAGGCTGCTGAAGCTGCTCAAAATTTGGTGATTCCGTGCTTGGAGAATATTGGTTTTGGAACATAAAATCTGAAGTTGTTGAAAGAAATTATACACCTTGGGCCTTTGAACAATTCCTCAAGGAAAAAATCTTAGGTATTAAATAAAGGATGGAGTGGGGCCATTCCCGTCTCTAACCCAAAATAACATCATTTGCATTTTGGAATTGTAGAGGGGCCAATAAAAGGAAGGCTTCTCTATATTTGAAGGAGTTTGTGAAAACTTGGGATGTTTTTTTTTTGTTGGGTGGTGGAAACTAAAATGTCTTCTTTTGAAAAAGTGGAAATAAACAAATTATTTGGAGATGAATAGGATTTCTTTATGCAACCTGCTAATGGTGCTTCTGGAGGTATCAATGTTATGTGGAAAACAGTAATGGAAAGTTTCTCCTTAATTGATGCTTCACCATAATGTGTTAGTGGAAAGCTCAACATTTATAACAAAGGCTCTTGGATAGTCTCGACAGTTTACAGAAAGCAAAACTTTCAGTCAAGAAGGAGGCTGTGGGACCAATTAGAAGGCTGTGGTGATTTGGAACTCCAGATGGTTGTAGGAGGGAATTTCAATTGTATATTAGCTCAAGAAGAAAAAAGGGCATGGAAGAAGTTTTCATTCTCACATGGGCCTCAAGAAATGAAAGCATTTATGTCAAAGATGGACCTTCATGATGTTGGGATGGTAGGACCAAAATTTACATGGTGTAACAACAAAAAATGAAATGCTTGTATCCTTGAAAGGCTTGATAGGTGTCTTTTGAACTCCAAAGCCTTATATGAGATCCAAAATGTAGCAGTTAGACACTTGGAGAGAATCAGGTCGGATCATTGCCCGTTGGTTCTCAGTATTTTTAATGAAAAGTTACAACACAATAGAATTTTTAGATATGAGGTCGTATGGGCCTCATACTCATCTTCTAAAGCTATTGTGTGGAATACCTGGAGCAAATCGGTTAAAGGAGATGCTATGGAGGTGATTAATATGAAGTGTAAAGGGTGTTGAGAGCTCTTCACTACTAGAGTAAATCAAAATTGAAGAACTTCATGGAGCTTAAAGAAAAACTGAAACAGGAAATCTCTGTTTTACAACTTGAAGAATCAAATGTGCAGGCACTATCCTTTGAAAAGCTGTTATTTCTTAGAGCCAAAACTCATTAGTTTAACGTGACAATGGCTAGGATCAACCCTTGGTAGAGACAAAGGGCTAAGTTGAGGTGTATCCAAGATAATGACATGAACTCCAAATTTTTTCATTCCTTTGCCATTGGGAGAAGATTGGGGAATTACATCCGATAATTGAAGAATAAAGACGGGATGTTGGTTGAAGAACAATCTGAAATTAAAGAGATTTTATTGAAATTCTTTAGAACAAAATGGAAGGAACAAACCTGATGTTTGGATATATGGCCACCAGGTTTAAACTCTTTAAATGAATCAGATAAGAAATTTCTTCAGCAGGTTTTCACTTATTCTGAATTGGAATTGGTTATTCAAAGTAACAAATTGCACGTTTCACCTAGATTTGATGGTATCACATATTCCTTCCTTAAAAACTATTGGAGCATTATTGGAAAGGAGGTGTGGATGGCAGTGGAACAGTTCTTTCAGACAGGGAAACTTTATCCAAATTGAAAAGAATCTTTAGTGGTTCTTATTCCTAAAGTGATTAGCCCGGTATCTCATGCAAACTTCCGTCCTATCAGTCTTTGTTGCACTTTATACAAAGTCATAACCAAAATGTTGCTGAACTGGCTTTTGAAGGTGATTAATGGTTTTATTTCTGAAGAGAAAATGGCTTTTATTCGAGGTAAATCTTTATCTTCTGATATTTTGCTAAGCCATGAACTTTCAAAAAACTCAGATTCTCTAAATCTAGTAAAGGTTTGGTCTCCATTAAGATAGATATGGAACAAGCATATAATAGTATGGCATGGGGAACATTAAGACAAGTTTTGAACTATTATGGATTTCCTAGTACTTTTATTAAGCTACTCATGGAATGCGTGGAGAATCTTGAGTTTTTTATTTTGACTAGTGGTAAGATTTCAGAAGGGATCAAAGCCAAAAGAGGATTTAGACAGGGATGTCTTCTGTCTCCTTATTTATTCATTCTTTGTGCTCAGATTTAGACTGATTATTTGAGTCAAAAAGGAAGGAAATTGGGTATTAAAATCTCTTCAAATGCTCCAAGAATCTAACATTTATTATATGTAGATGATGTTCTCTTATTCTTAGAAGCAAAGCTTAAGTGCATTAAAAAATTCAAGAGGATAATTGAAGACTTTAGCAGCCGAACATGACAAAAGTGAATGAGCAAAAATTAGTGATCCTATTTGGGAAATCTATTAAAATGAAGAGTAGAAAAGCTATTTCCAAGCTTTGGGGGTTTAATACGGTTAAGGATTTCAACTACCTTGGGATCAAAATGGCTCTTAGAAGGTTGGTGGCTTCAGATTTTAACTTCATTTTAGAAAAATCTGCTAACAAACTTAATGTTTGGGGTAAGAAATCTATTTCTATGGCTGGTAGACTTGTGTTAGTTAAATCGGTAAGAGCTTATTTTTCGATTTTTATGGCTGCCCACTCATTGATTCCAATGAGTATCTTAAAGGAGTTGGACAAAGCTTGTAGAAGTTTTATTTGGGATAAACAAGGTGGAAGTCACGGCTTACAATATGTGGCTTGGGACAACTTATGCAAGAGATGGAAGGAAGGGGGTCAAGGCATACATTCATTGGCTAATATATTCGGTCCTCTAAGAACTAAATTATCTTGGAGTTCATGAAAAATGAAGATTCATTATTGAGCAAAGCTTTAATGGCTAAGTATGGATTGAAGTTTTGGGAAAAATCTGGCCCGAGAAATCGCTCTACCACATGGAAACTATTATCTAATTGAGCTCAATTTTTGAACCGGATCACTAGATTGAAGATTGCTATCGATAAGTCTATTAATTTCTTAAAAGATGTTTGGATTTTTTATAAAAAGTTTAGATAAGTGGCCTACCTATATAGTAGTGGGAAATTTTGAATTTCCTTCACTTGATTCCATGATTAGTGAAGGAGTGTGGAATAAAGTACTTCTTCAATAATTCTTTGGGAATTATCTTGTTGAATTATTCTTCAAATCCAAATTGATCCTGAAATTGCTAAAGATACTGTAGAATTGATGTTCAAATTTTTGAGCAGGAGTATCACGGGTCTGGCTTCATTGTCTCTTGATATAGAGTGGGTGGAAGTTGATTATGGAGGTTGGTAAAAAAAGCTGAAACTTAATTCTAGTGTGGATTGCTTCTGGTGGAGACTCCTTAACAATGCCTTACGTATTAATGACTTTTTGATGTACCGGAGGTAGTTGGGACAAGATTTTTGTCCTAAAGGATGCAATGAAGAGGAAAACTCAGAACATGTAATGGTTTTTTGTTCGAAGATTCAACAAGCTACATCAGTTTTAAGAGGTTGGGGTTTTCCAGTTCCAATGTTTACTTCAACTAGAGATTGCAAAAACAAGTTGGAGCGACTATTAGTGGAAAATTGGTTCATTGCAAAACTTTACTGTTCCCTAATTTACTAGTCTTGGAAAAGCAAAAATCTAGTTAAACATGATGATCGACAGTGAAGCTTAAATATTATAGCTGCCAATGCTATTATCTTTGCATCCAATGCCAACACTAATCTGTTCGTGGATCACTAGGGTGCTAACCAGCTGAATCAGCTGTCTTCCTCTTGGCACCCTCCTCCCCCAGGATGGATTAAGGTTAATAATTATGCCTCTTTAACAAAGTCTTACATTAGTGGAATTGGTGGAGTATTTAGAGATTCAAAAGGAAGGTTCTTGCTTGCTTTTGGAGTCTCTTGCATTCATTGGGATAGCAGCATAATGCAGTTGATGCCTTTTAGTTCCTTGAAGATGATCATCATGGAATGGATGTTGGATGCTAAAGGAATCTTAATAGAAAGTGACAACTTCAATGTGATTAAGTACCTGCAAAAGACGGTGGAACAAAAGAATTGGAGTGATCCAAAGGAAGGAATGGAAGATATTTCATTCTTGGACGGATTTGGTAAGCTTCTTTTTCATTTTGCAAATAGAAATTGCAATAAGTTAGCTAATTTTTGTGCTAACCATGCTTTACAAGGCGATTTTTGTTGGGAAGGGTTGGTTTGCAATAATATTCCTCCTATGTTTCTTCAATTGCTAAAGAAGGATTGTGATAAGATTTTTATCACATAGTAGTTTGTACTAATTTCCTACTTCACTTTTAATGCAATTTGCCATTTTCTTCAAAAAAAAAAACAAAATTATTTGACGTCATAAAAGGGGGAGATTGGTGCAGACTATGACCCCAAGTATGGGGTTTTGATGATGACAAATAATATTGATTGACTTATCTTTTTCTTTATTAAATATTCTGAATGTTTCTCTTTTTTGTGAGTACTTACATTTCAAAGAGATGACACACTTTTAAAAAAAAAAGACTTAAGATTGGGTAGAATAAGATGTAAAGGAGTCTGTAGCTTTGAGTTTTCTTTATTTTGTTTGTTCATGAGTCTGGCCAAAAAAGTGCATGCAAACTAAGTAACCATGTGTAGACATAGGGGGAGTGTTTTTTTTAAGAAAAAAAAATTAGTTTTTTATGAAGATCATACTATACAATTTTAAATCATACTATACGATGCACTATGGTTCAATAGGTATATTATGTGAAAAAATTATATTGTAGGATTATTACTGTACTTTTACGATTGGTTTTTAGTTTGGAACCCTAGTTGCCAAATTAATTTAAGCTAGTTTTAAATATTTTAATTTAAACTAATCATATTATATGATCTAATTATATTGTATGAATACTTGAATACCTGCTAAAATTAACCCTCATAATTAGTAAGCTAGATAATGGCTTAATTAATTATTAGTGATAAGACTGTATGACCTGGTTCATGCCATATGATGAACCGAGGCTACTATTGCTCATCCCAAAGATCGTACTCTATAAAACATTCATTTTTGAACTAGACATACTGTACGAAGTATACATCATACCAAACGACCTAAATATTTTAATTGATCATACTGTACGAGTTGGATCAAACCAGATAATGAACAAAGATGAATTTTTGCTATTCCAACAGTCAATTTGTATGAATAGAAGAAATTTTGTATATCCTATTGGATGATATTATATATCATACTGTATGATGTATTAGAAAATTGTTGCCTATTTGTAGTCCTTCATACGAGGAGAAAAGCTAATTTGAACTAATCATACTGTATAATATGTGATCGTACTATATATTCTGTGATATGTGATCACCTAGTTTTTATGTAATGCTTTTGTCTTTTGAAGAGAGAGAGGAACATGAAAAAGGAAGGGAACTCTTGAGAGGGAGCTTCTAGAAGTGTTTTAGGGCTTAAGAGAGGAAGAAGAAGGTGAGTTTGTGAAAGATAAGGAGTGTGAGGGGATTACACAATTGCTCTAAGCCTACTGTATGCTTGCTCCTCTTGTGGCCCGAATAAATCCTATGGGAGCTCTCTGGGGGGTGAGCCTTCATGGTTAAAATCCTAAAAGGTCCTCTGCCTTATCTAGGATGGAGAAAAATGAGAAGGTCTGCTACCATCATTTGGAGGATGACATAGCGTCTGACACTCCACCACACTAGGGAAGGTAAAAGTGAGTTTGTGCAAAGGCTTCTCCGCCTTACTGTTGGGGCAGAAGCAGAATTACATTTGAGTAGTGCAATTCCCAGAGTGGAGGACTTCGAGGTGTGGATGTAGGTTAAGTGACAAAACCACTATAAATATTTTGGTGTGCTTTTTCCATTTACCAAATTTTATTTTTTTGTTGCCCTTAACATTGCTATAACTGCATAGTGAGAATTTGATTTTAGTACTTTATTATGTGATTTAAAATTTCATCACTACTATTACAATCATCTTTTAATAACTAGCTTCCACTTCAAATTAGTTAAGTTATTTTCTAAAATTCATAAAAAAAAAAAATAGAAATCCTATTTAGGCTTTGTTCATTATTTCAAAAAATACAAATTCACCCCTTCCCCCTCTTGGTGCATATTATACTTTTAGGCATTATACTTTTGTAGTAAATTTAAATTTCAGAACTCTATGGTTTTGAAGGATTGCTTTAAAAAGGAGATTTTTCTGTTGCAAGTAGAGGAAGCTGAAGGTGGTGGTTTATCTAAAGAAAAGCTTTTCCTTTTGAGGTCAAAAGTGTGTGAACTTCAAAATCTATTGGAAAAAGCTTTTAATATGTTAAATGCATGGGGAAATAGATTAATCTCTCTTGCAGGAAGACTTCTTCTTGTTAAATTAGCTTTTCTTTCCCTTCCAATTTTTTTACCAACTCACATATTAGTTCCCAATGGAGTCTTGAAAGATTTTGATAAAATGTGTAGAGATTTTGTAAAAGGAGGAGACAGTCCATTACACAAATTTTGGGTGTTACGGAGGTGAAGTAACTTTCTTATCTTGGTATAAAAATGACATTAAGGAGACTGGTGGCTAATGATTTTCAGTTTGTCATGGAAAAGTCATTAAGGAAGCTTAACACATGGGGGAGTAAGTTCATATCTTTTGCTTATAAATTAACATTGATTAAATTGGTTATTTTGTCATTCCCAAATTTCTATAGCACACATTCTATTATTCCTATTCATTTTCTTGAGGAGATTGACAAATTATGTAGGAGTTTTCTATGGAACAAATAAAATGGAAGGTTGGGAATCCATTATGTCAGCTAGAATGGTTTGTGTAAACGTTAGGATGGGGAGGTCGTAGGTTGTGCTCCTCTACATCTAAGGTGGCTGCTCTGAGAGCAAGATTGGCTTGGCATTTTTGGAAAAATAAAAGCTTTCACTTATACAAAGTATTGGCTCCTAAATATGGTACCAAGATTGAAGTTAAAGATGAAAGGTGAAGTGTCTCATCTTCATGGAAGATAATTATTGATGGTGGAAAAGCTTTATATCCTTTCTTAAAATGAAATATTGCTAATGGCTCGTCAATTAATGTCTTTGAAGACAAGTGGCTACTGGATAGAAGTATCAACAAATGTCCAACATTTGTTGTACCTCAAGGTGAGGTGGATATAATGCTTGACAGATTTATTGAAGACAAGGAATGGAATGTTGATGAATTGTTGAAGATGTTTGGGAGTGAAATAGTGGAGCTCATTCTACATACCAGCATTAAATCATCTCAATGGGAGGACGAGCAGGAGATGGTTCACCTAAATTCAAGGAAGACAAAATCTTGAATGGTTCTTGAAGCTAGGCAGCAGAATCAAGAAGAATGTAAATTTTAAAAATGGTTAAGAAAGGCGAAACTTGCTCCTCCGGTGGAAGTCTTTTGTTAGAGGCTTTTAAGAATGCAATCCCAACTTTTCTGTTTCTAGCCCATAGAAGATTGCAAGACATTGAAGTTTGTCCAAGGTGTTTGGAAGATATTGACGATGTGGAACACGTTCTTATCAAATGCAACAAGCTGAAGGAGGTCATTTCACAGCTAAACAAATGGGGGTTTGGAATTCGAATGTTTTAAATCTATGAAGAATGTTGTGCTTGGATGGATTCAATGGAAAAACATAATGGTATGCTTCTCAATTTATTATGCAATGTTATATATCTCTCATGGAAGTCTAGGAACAAACTTATACATGATAATGTGGTAGAAGGAGCAAATTTAGTAGCTGCAAATGCTGTCAGTTTTTCTTCAATTTCTAAATTGATTGTTAACTCAAAATCAGAATTATGGGATGCTAACCAGTCTTTTAGGCTATCTAATACTTGGTATCCCCCTCCACCTGATTGGTTAAAAAATAATGTACATACTTCACTCGGTTCTTCTTATAAAGCCGGCATTAGAGGTGTTATCTGAGACATCAAAGGGAAATTCTTATTAGCTTTTGGTAAATCTTGCATACATTGGGATATTTATTAGTTGGAGCTATTACTTATCAAGTCATTGAAAGAAATAGTTAAAGATTAGATGTTGAAATACAATGGAGCAATCATTGAAGGTGACAATTAATGAGGATGCTTCATAAGGCTCTGATTGTGACTTTAAGGGGATGGAAGACTTTGATTTTTTTAAAGAATTTAACTATGTCATATTTAGTTGTGTAGATAGAGGTTGCAACAAGTTAGCAGATGTGTGTGCTAACTTTTCTATGGTTAGTAATTTTATTTGGGAGGATTTGGGTTTAAATAAGATTACTCCTTTTGTTGATTTTTTGAAGGAGGAATCAACATTGTAGTTTCTGCTCTTTTCTATTAATGCATTTACAGCTCTTTTCAAAAAAAAAAAAAATTTAGGATGATTTGGGAGAGTTTGGACAAATAGAAGGTCCCTTTATTCAGATTATCTAGGACAATATACTATCATCATGTACAATTAGTTCAAGTCAATGAATATTGTCCAGACCATCGCCTTGGATGAATGTTTTGATGATAAAAAAGTAACTTGATCATCTAGGATAATCTCACGATCTTTTGGGATGATTAGTTCATAATGTCATATATCATCCAAAACATTACCCTGGATGGATGTCTAGATGATGAAAAATTAACTAGATTTTCCAGGCCAATCTCATGATCTTCCGTGATGATTAGTATAAAACATTATATATTGGCCAGAACATCGCCCTGGATGGAGCTAGGCCCATTATGGATAATTCAGGAAGAACTAAGGTTTATTAACTGGTTTTCCCAAATAATCCTACAATTATCTAGGATGATATGATTGAGCAATCAAACCTTAATTATTTTCCTTAATTACCAAACTAATTTAGGCATAATTGTAGTGCATCATCTACGATGATGTCTTGGATGATGTCTAAAAATAAAACATGCCTAATAGGATTTGGTGGCAGATTCTTTTTGATTTGATCCTATCATCCCGGATGATGAAAATATCATTTAGGACAATTTGCTTAATTACAACTGCCTTAACCAGGATGCCCTAATTAGGGTTTTTATTTGTAATTGATTATCTAGGATGATTTGGTATCATCCTAGATGATTTGATAAAAAATAGAGAATACTAAAAATGGACAGAATTTTTCTCCCAAGTGTGTGTGGCACGGTTACTTAGCATCAGAACCCATATTGTTATAATGGACTCAAGATAAGGTCAAAGGCACCTAACGTACATTACAAGATTACTCAATTCTAATCTGCCTAATCTTGAGCAAGTTTGATTTGTAATTTGATCTTGTGGACCTAAAAAATTAATAGGCAAGGCAGTCATAGAAAAATAAAAATATTTGATATCATCAAAATTATATTCCCTAAAATTAGATTCGTAATAATATCACCCTTTTTTATGATAGAAAATAAAAATGATTTAAGTTGTTCAATCATAAAAAATAGTGTAAGTTAGGAAGTTTGAAGTTTACTAAAAAATGAATATACTACACAGTACAACTACTCTCTCCTTTGAGATTATAAAAAGGAGGGAAAGCCAGAAATGAAAATCAGAACAAAAGACGAAAAAGAATAATGAAAGCAAAGTTTTTTTTTTTATCAAAGCAGGAATATGATAATGTCTCCATATGACTGAATTAAAAAAATTGTAAGAACATCAGTTAACATCATCGAAATCCAAAAAATGGTAGAATAGCTGATCCTGTTAGTTCTTGCTTGGACTTCTCTCAAGGCAGAATCATCTTTTGAAAATAAAAGACCTAACTCAGAAAAACCAATTAGATAACAAAAAGAGATCCATTTAAAACATGATTTCAGAAAAAATATCTTATAAAATAGTATACCAAAGTAATTTGTCATAATCACAAAATTTAAAATCAAGCTTTGAAAATATCAAGTGATACATAAATTTTTCAAAGATTTAAAGGTTTGAAAGAGAAGAAAGCTTGCCTTTTATGGGCTTATTTTATGCCATTTGTCAAGTGATTGTCACACTTTGCACATCTTTTGATTTTTGAGACACTGTGTATCATTCATTTTTTTTTTTGTGGTTATTGTGCATCTTTTCAATTTTTCTTCTTTTTGGGGCTCATTTTATGCCTTTGTCATTTTTTGCAAGCTAGATCCGTTTTCAAAACTCTTAAATACTCTCATGTGTGAGCATATCTTCTAGATATTAGAGAAGAAAAACTAACTCTATAATATAAGGAAGAATAAACCACAAAACAGGATCAAATGATATGTTAAATGCAATGATAAGATTATGAAGAATTTGAAAGTAATATAAATACTTTGAATATTATATATAAGATAGATTATTGTAGAAAGATAGAAAAGATCTAAATCAAAAAGTCCAGTTGTTAATTTGAGATAAAATTTTATTTAGAAAGAATATTATACTGCTAAAAGAGGTTAGAGGGAGGGAATTAATCAACGGTGTTTCACCCTTTAACTGATTTAGGGATGTTAGATATTGACTACAAATTATCAACAAAAAATAAGGCATAAAATATCATTTTAGCACTGATCACAATGAAAAGAAAAAAAAACAAAATTAATAGAAATAAAAAACAAAAAAACAAAAGCAAGTAAAAAGTAAAACAAACAAAAGAGTTGAAAAACAACAAGCAACAAAATAGAAAATTCAGAATTCAGTAAACATCAAGTTCATGCATTTATATAAATCATATCCAATTTGGTCCTTAAGATGCTGAAAGTGTCAAAAGCTAGTGGTTTAGTAAAGATGTCAGCCAGTTGATTCTCAGTTGTCACATGGTGTAACTCAATGTCTCTTTTGGTCACATGGCCTTTAATAAAGTGATGCCTTATGTCAATATATTTGGTACTTGAATATTGGATTGGATTCTTAGAGATGTAGATGGCACCAGTGTTGTCATAAAGGATTGAAATTATGCCTATAGATAATCTTAAATCTAGAATTTGTTTCTTCATATAAAGGAGTTGGGCCACACAACTCCCTAAGGCAATGTGCTCAGCTTCAGCAGTGGAAAGTGCAATAAAGTTATGTTCTCTACTAGACCAGGTGACTAAAGACTATCCTATAAATTGGCAAGTCACAGAAGTGCTCTTTCTATCCACCCTACATCCTATAAAATCAAAATTAGAATATCCAATAATCTTAAAAGAAGTGATGTTCCTAGGATACTACATTCCTAAGTTTTGGTTCCCCAAAAGATATTTAAGAATTCTCTTAACTACAGTACGGTGGGATTCATTAGGATCAGCATGAAATCTAACACAGAGACACATATTAAATATTATATCAGGTCAGTTAACAGTCATGTAAAGTAAAGATCCAATCATCCCTATGTACTTCTTTTGATCCACAGATTTTCCATTTAAGTCCTTATCCAACTGAACACTAGAGATCATGGGAGTATTTATTGGCTTGGCTTTATCCATTTCATATTTCTTCAAGATGTCCTTTATGTACTTTTATTAAATTAGAAAGATTCCATCATCTAATTATCTTATGTTAAACCCTTAAAAGTAGGACAACTCTCCCATCACACTCATCTCAAACTTCGTACTCATTATTTTAGAAAAATCATCATAGCTTTTTATCAGAAGATCCAAAAAGTATATCATCAATATAGATCTGAATAATGACAAACTCATCTCCTACTTTTTCAAAAAAAAGGTGGTGTCAATGTTCCCCTTAATAAACTCCCTCTCTAGTAAGAATGTGCTAAGCCTCTCATACCAAGCCCTTGGTTCCTATTTTAATCCATATGAGGCCTTTTTAATTTGAAAATTGGGAACTCTCAAAACATTAGGGTTGCTCTACAAACACATCATCTTTTATTACCCAAATTAAAAAGGCACTCTTGACATCTATTTGGAAAAGCGTAAATCCCTTATAACCAGCAAAGCCTAGTAGCACTCTAATGGCTTCCAATCTAACTACAGGTGCAAAGGACTCCTCAAAATCAATCCCTTCTATTTGGTTATACCCCAAGCCACCAATCTCTCCTTATTCCTAATCACCACACCAGAATTATTCATCTTATTATTAAAGACTCATTTAGTTCCAACTACACTTTCTCCCTCTGGTCTTTCTATAAGCTCCCTAACATCATTTCTAAAAAATTGGTTTAATTCTTCTTATATGGCAAAGATCCAAAACTCATTAGAGAAGGCTTGATTATTATTGGGGGTTTAATCATTGAGATAAAAGTTGAGTGGTTCACTTTCTTCCTAAGTCCATGCCTAGTTCTAACACCTTTAGAAGGGTCTCCTAAGATAAATTCTTTAGGATAACTCAAAGAATATCTCCAATATCTTAGCAAAGTATGTGTAAGTTCAACCCTTTCCTCTAGATTTGCATTCTCTACACCTTGGGTAATCTCACCTACTACTTCAGTGTTTTGGGACTTAACCCTCTTCTCCAAATTTTCAACTCCATTGAAAATCTCTCTAACGCCATCTTCATCCTCAACTCTAGACTTCTTAGGATCAGATTCATTAAACACTACATGACTAGTCTCCACCATAATGTCCTTTTATTAAACTCCTTAAAGGATTTCCCAACACTTGAATATCCTAAGAACACTCCTTCATTAGATTTTGGGCTAAATTTCCCTAAGTGAGACTTCCCATTATTAAGAATGAAAACCTTACAACCAAATATATAGATGAGGGAAAGGTTGGGTGTCTTACGCTTAAGGAATTCATAGGGTGTCCTACCCTTAAGGATCTCATATGGTGTCTTATCAAGTTTAGCTCTAACATTCACCCTATTCAACACATAATAAGATGTGTTTATCGCTTAAGCCCAAAAGTATTTTGGAAGAGAATACTCAGTAAGCATGGCTCCAACGGCTTCTACTAAGGTCTGGTTCTTCCTTTCAGCTACCCTATTTTATTGAGGGGTCCAAGGAGCTGAGAAGTTATGGCTAATCACCTTATCCTCCCAAAAGTCTCCAAATCTCTCATTTTCAAACTCTCCCCCATGGTCACTATGGATGGTCAAGATCTTATAACCTAACTTTTTCTGAATCCAAGTGGAGAAGGATCTAAATTCATCAAATAACTAACTCACTGTTATGAGATAAAAATTTAATCCAAGTGAACCTCGAGTAGTTATCGATAATCACAAAACCATAAACTTTTCCCTCTAAGATGGCAGTGCTAATGGATCCAAACAAATCCATGTGAAGAACTTAGGTCAAGAGGTGCTAATGTCCTTAATAAAATGAAAAGAGGATTGGACTTGCTTCCCTAGTTGGTAGGCATCACATAGGTGGTCTTTGGTGAACTTAAGCTTGCCAACACCTCTAACTAGGTTTTTTTGGGTCACCCTTCTGAGGGTTTTCATATTGGCATGACATAATCCCCCGTACCACAACCAAGAATCATCAACACTAGTTTTTAAATAAAATGAAGTAGCATATTCAATATTATTTAAATCAAGATGTAAATATTGTTGATCCACTTTTCTTGTAAAATAGTGTTGTTATTCAAGCTAATAATGCATGTATTTACCAAAAATTTGATGATGAAGCCCTTATCATATAGTTGACTGATGCTTAGCAAATTGCGTTTCAGTCCATCTACTAGAAAAACAATTTCAATCAAAAGGTTCTTGGAGTTTTCAATTATACCTATGCCCACCACTTTCCTGATGGTGTTGTCTCCAAGAGTGACCTTGTCTCCAACCCTAGCTTCTAGTGAAATGAATTGGTTGGCATCTCTAGTCATGAGTCATGAGCATCTACTGTCCAAGTACCTCATGCTCTCATGAGGCCTTTTGTGAGAGCAAGCCTGTAAAATTACAAAACTTCATATTTAGGAATGCAAATAGCTTTAGATCCCTTCTTATGGAAGGATGAAAATGGTGCATCTGTGTTATATTATGAATCATACAATTTGGGTCTCCACACCTAATGTATATTATAGTGAACAGTGCAAGTGTGTGAATTGTGTCCTAGCATGCCACATGAAAAACATCTAACATCAGGAAAAGGATTTACTAATTTACTTGGGTGGTGATTCTTCATCTTAATATTATGTGATGCATGTAAAGTTGGTTTATTATTTACAAAAGCTTTGAGTTTTTCTAACTTCTTAAGCTCCTTTTCTAACTCAATATGAGATGACTTCATGGAATCATGTGCATTAGTTAATTCAATATACTTTTTGTTTAACTCATCAAACACATCAAGTAAAGATATGTGATTGCAATCAATTTGGGCATAATCTTTAAGTAAAACTTCATGCACTTTTTATAAATTTAAAAATTCTAACTTCAGGCTTACATGCAATTTCTTAAGTTTCCTATATGATGCAAGAATTTTCTCAATAACTTCAAGTAATTATTCGTAGCTTAATTCACATTCCTCTTATTGGATAGACTGGCCAAGATGATCATTAGCCATCAAGCAAAAGTTTGTTGGCTCCTTCTTAGCTTCAATCTCAAAGGATTCAGATGTAGAATTAGCCCAAAATGCCTTTTGGAATTGCTTCTTTTCCTTCCTGAACTTGGGTTTCTCCTCACTCTTCTCCTTGCTTGAGGGATCCTTAAGTATAGGACAATCAGCTTTAACATGTTCAGGCTTCCTGTATTCAAAATAAACAACATGAGAAGAACTTATAAAATTGTTTCTATCCTTACATTATTTCCATTTCTGATGATGTTTATGATTTTGCCTTAGAATAATTTTGAATTGCCTAGTGATTAAGGCAACATCATCACTTTAGACCAGGAAGAATTAGTATCTATATTGTTAGCTTTCAGCGCCACTGTTTTCTCCTTCTTCTTGTCACCTACATCAAGTTATCTTTGTTCACCCCTTGCTCGTAAGCAATGAGCGACCCAAGTAAGTTATCAATAGAATAAGTATTCAAATCCTTAGATTCTGTAATTATAGTAATCTTAGCATCAAAGGAAGAAGGCAAGCATCTCAAAATTTTATTAAATCTTTCATAACTAGTTAGCTCTCTTCCTAAGGCATGCAATGAGGTAAATATTTGAGTAAACCTAGTATACATATTTGAAATCAATTCAGTAGGTTTCATATAAAAAAGTTCGTAGTCATATAATAAAATATTCAACCTAGATTGCTTAACTTCATTTGTTCCCTCATAAGTAATACACAATCTATACCAAATTTATTTACCAGTAAAATAAGTTGTAACACGCATGTAATCTTCATAATTGAAAGCACAAAAATTAATGTTCAAGTATTTTGCATTCAGTTGCGCTAAATCCCTATGATCAAAAGTCCATTAAGTAAAAGGAAGTTTAATTTTAATGCCATTAATTTCACGAGACAGGTGAATATCCATCCTTAACAAGCATCCACATGCAATAGTCAAATGATTGTAAAAATATAGACATGTGAGTTTTTTAAAAATCAAAAGAAATTTTTTCAAACAAAGGTGGTTAGGTAATAGAATACCCTTTCACTGTATTACAATTACAAAAGTTAGCCATTGATCAATACTCAAAACTTTTCAAAAACTCATTTTATAAATTCCGCTCTGATATCACTTAAAGTTTATCATGATGTTACGCCCTTATGAACTAGTCCCAAGGTTAACCAAGAGGGGGGCAGGGGGGGGTATGAATTGGTATTTAAAAATTTCTCTAAACAAAATCACAAACACAGCCAAGAAATCACCATAGAAATTAATGTTTGGATATTAAATGCAAAATAATAATAAGAAAGAACACACCACATTTATAATGGTTCGGTCAACTTGACCTACGTCCACTCCCAGAGCCTCTCCTTTAGGTATTGCACTAAATTCAGTGTCTCTCCTTTTGCCCCCACAGCAAGGTGGAGAAGCCCATTTAAACAGTCATTTCCACCAACCCCAGTGAAGTAGAGAACCTAACTCCTTGGCTTCCTCCTAAAGTAGGCAGAGAACCCAACTCTTTTACTTCCTCCTGAACCAGGTAGAGAACCACGATTAGATGCTTATGTAGACCTCTCTCAAACCTCCAAGGAACCAGGGATGACGACCAAAGAAAAAGACTTGGATCCTTGTTTGGAGCAACCTTATGAAACCCCTCATAGACTCCCCCTTACAAGATCTCTCTCTCTCTCTCTCTCTCTCTCTCTCTCTCTCTCTCTCTCTCTCTCTCTCGCTCTCTTCCTTGCTCTCCATCTCTTTTTGTCTCTCTTAGGTCAGGATAGTAGCAAAATATCTCCTCTTGAGAAAATAAGAGATCTTTTAAATAAGGGCTTCAAAATTGCCATAATTTGCAACTAATCATCAAATATCATCAAGGATGATTTACTGATTGTCCCGTATGATCAGTTCAAATTTAGTTTAATCAGCTAGGATGATTTAAGAGAGTCTGGATGATTAGAAATTTCCTTTATTCAATTCGTTCATGATGAATTATCATCCTGTATGACTAGTTCATGTCAATGAATATTGACCAGACCAATGCCCTGGATGAACGTCTGGATGATGAAAAAGTAACTTGATCATCCAGGACGATCTTGTGATTATTCGAGATGATTGGTTTAAAATGTCACATATTATCTAGAATATCACCTTGAATTGATGTCTGGATTATAAAAAATTAACTAGATTGTCCAGGATAATCTCACGATCATTGGGATGATTTGTTAAAAAGATCACATATTGGCAAGAACATCACCTTGGATGGAGCCAGGTCAATTATGAATCATCCAGGAAGAAATAAGGATTATTAAATGAACATCCCTGATGATCCTACGATCGTCTTGGATGATATAATCGAGCTATCAAATCTTAATTACTTTCCTTCATTACCTAACTAAATTAGGCATAATTGTAGTGCATCATCAATGACAATGTTCTGGATGGTGTCAAAAAACAAAATATGCCTAACAAGATTTGGTGGTTGATTCTTTCTAATTTGATCCTATCATCCCGGAGGATAATAATATCATCTAGGATGATTTGCTTAATTGTGACTACCTTAACCAGGATGCCATAACTAGGATTTTTATTTTTAATTTATCGTCCAGGACGATTTGGTATCATCCTGGATGATGTGATCAAATATAGAGAATACTAAAAATAGATATAATTTTTCCCCCAAGTGTGTCTGTGCAAGGTTAGTTAGCATCAGGACCCATATTATTAAGATAATGTGCATTACAAGCTAAATCAAACGTAATCTACCCAATCTTGACCTAGTTAAATTTGTAATTTTATCTTGTGGACCTGAAATGTTAGTAGACAAGACAGTCATAGAAAAATAGAAATGTTTGCTATCATCAAAATTATGTTCCCTAAAATTAGATTCACAACATTTGATTGAGTGGATTCACCTGTATTTCAAAAGTTTCTTTTGTATGTTGGGTAGTCTTTGAATCGAGTTCGAGCAATAGGTAGATGTTGATAATCATGATTTCAATGATACTATGCTTGTGCTAGTATCTAATTCTACCAAGTACCCATTCGTGGTCAGAATATTTATGTTTGGTTTATTAAGTTTGCTTTTTGGGTTTGTTGTAATTTGTTGTTGTCATATTTAGAGGATTTGTTTTTGTTTTATTTCCTCTTTCATCATATCTTGGTGTTGCTAGATTGGCGGTGTTTAATCCTTACTTGTATAAATAATTCTGTTAGTGTTTTTTTTTTAATACTTTGGGAGCTAGTTTTTCTTCCAGGAGACGAATCTACTCTTACATTTTAAATATAATACATGTTCAATTCTATGGTTGGTTATCCCACTTACTGTTATGTTAGATTGGTATGTTGTGGCGAAGTCTCAACATTGCCATTATATTTTTTGTATGGGAACATGTTTTATCATTATAATAGTTGTAAGTGGGGCTATAATTATATGCTTCTCATCATTTGCTATTACATTTTATGGCTAATATATTTCTATTTCTTTCTAAATTGCTACACTTATATTTTATGTGGTAAATTATTATGGGGTGTCTACTGCATTCTGATACCAGCTGTGTAATTTGAATTATTATAATGAGCCATGCTTTTTATGGAGTAATAGTTGGAAGGCTATACAACCTTGCTTCTCTAATGTCAATATATTTACTTACTTTGCTATTTTTTTTAGTAATAGAGGCCACAAGGGTATTTTTTGTAATAATTTTATGAATGGTAGCTGCAACCATCATAAGAGCTATAATTTCTAGTTTTGGAATTTTAATTTTCTCCTATTAGTTGATGCTTGGGTTTTTTCTATTGTCTATTTTGAACTATTATAGTATAGAAATTTGGATGATGAATTTCTTTTTATGGTTTGGGTTATGTTCCATTTCTTTATTTTGTTTGAAAGTTCATTAGGATGTTAGGCCCTATGAACCGGCCCAAGGCTAATTAAGAGAGAGAGGTGAATCGGTATTTAAAACAAACACAATCTGAAAACCAAGATCAAGATTAAACACAATGAAAACCAACATGCAGAAATTAAATGCGGAAGTAATAATGGAAAGAACACACCAGATTTATAGTGGTTTGGTCAAACCTTGACCTACGTCCACTCCTTGGAGGTACCCTCAAAGTATTGCACTAAATTAAGGGTTTCTCCTTTAGCCCCCACAGCTAGGCGGAGAAGCCCTTACAAAATCACTTCCACCTTCCTTGGTGCGACAGAGTAGCCTAGTCCTTTGACACCAAAGAGATCTTCTTCTTTGGTGAACTTCCCTCAAGACAATCCTTGAATCTGACGGTATTAAGGTGCAAGCCTACCGGAGCAACCGTGTGGAATCCCCCTCCACACTCCCTTGAGTCTCACCTCATAGGATCTTCTCCCTCTCTCAGACTTCACCCATTCCTCACTCTCTTTCAAGCTCTCTCCTCAAGTTCCCCCCAAAAGAATGAAGCTACAATGGCTGCCAAAGACACTTACTAAGTGTCTTGTCAAAGCTTAAATAGAAGATCTCCAAACGAGCTCATTAACCCATCTTGCTGACTTTATCGTCCAGGCCGATTTGAATATCATCCTATCTGATAAGTACAAATTAAGCTCAATCAGACCGGGATGATTTGGGATGATCAGAAGAAAATTGGTTACATCGTCCAGGCTGTTACAATGTCATGCTGGCCGATTAGTTTAAAACCGAGTAGAATCATCCTGATCATCACCCTGAATCAAAGCTGGCCGATGTCAATCGTGCAGGCCCTCATCCCGACTGATCCTACGATCAGCCCTACTGATGTGATCGAATCAATCAACCTTTAATACTTTCAATAGATATAAGATTAATTTAGGCATAAATGAGTTAGATTATCTTGAACGATGTGGATATCGTCCTGGCCAATTTTCTAAAATTAAGAATACCTTAATTGATCACGGCGGCTGATTCTTTCTTAATTGAGCCTATTGTCCTGGCCGATACAAGTATCATCCAGGCCGATCCGCTTAATGACGGTTACGTTAATGAGGATGCCCTAATTAGGGTTTCAGCTTTTAAACCTATCATCTAGGCCGATATAAGTATTGTCCTGGATGATGTTTCCAAAAATAGTAAATTCTAGGGAATAGTTAGAAAATCTTCCAAGGTGTGTTTGTGCAAAGTTACATAGCATTAGGATCCACACTAAATACAATAGACTCAAGAAAGGAAGAATGGTACAAACTGACTCAGTCCTAGTCTACCCAATCTTTAGCTGGTTCTAAATTGCAGTCTGATCTTGTAAACTTGAAATGTTAGTTGATAAGGCAGACGTAGATAAATAAGAGTGTTTGCTATCATCAAAATCATAAACCATGAAAACAGATCTACAACATTGTTATGGAAAGTTTTGTAAGGTGAGATTACAAATTGCTAAAAATAAGATAATCTCAAAAAGTCTAAATGGGATTACTTTGCCTATATGTATATAATTCTAATTTTTCTCAACTCTTATCTATTTACAAACTTCTTTGTTGTTTTCATGTTCTGTTGTGCTTATTTCCTTATTGTAGTCCCTATTTCTTATAGGTTCTTTGGATTGAGGTTTTTGTTGATATGATGAGTATATTTTGTAGGAAGACTAAGCTCAATGTCTCTTTCTTATCTTACTTTTTTGGTTGTTGTTTATTTGTAGCCCTATAATGTTATTATAATATATATATATTTTAATTCATAGTATTCTATATCATTGACTCGTAGGTTTTATTTTGACTATTTTTGTAGCTTTGTTGAGTATTAGCTAACTGAAGGTCCCCTTTAAGGACCTTGTAACCTTTCTTTTATATTAATGTGGAGGCCCCTCAGAGTGTTTCTCCTAAAAATTAAGATCAAATTCTCCTTTATGAGCACCACAACTCCCATCGTTATTCCACACTATAGCAATGTGGAAGCATTATCATGCCTAATCACCTGTAGCATTAAGGAAATAGAGTTAGAGCGGGCTCACTATGAAGCATCTTGTTGATTAAGCCTAATTCCATGGTAGACACAAATTATTGAGTACTGAAGTGCTAGTTCATTATTACAACTTAATTACTTAAAACTATTATATGTCGTGACACCTAAATTAGTTCTTTGCATTAAATAAATTGTTTTCCTTTTGTTGTATTTGTGATGAACATCTATTTATTATACAAAACTATAAAAGAGTGTGGAACGTACAGTGGAGAATGATCATGCTTAATGGAAATAAATTTAGGATGCATCTATTTTTTAGAATTGATTGTGAATGTTACATTTGGTGATATTTTCTTCACTTAAACTTGTATGGTGTTGTAATACATATAATAAAATTTATTTTGTGTGAAATCATTTTAATTGCTAGCTTATTGTCTCATTTTGGGCTTAAAGTAAGAATGAATAATATTTTTCCTAATGTAGACTCTAATACTTGTCATGCTTATTATTATTTTTCAATTTCACTTGATCTTCATTTAATTCATGCAATGGTTGTATTTGAATTTAAAATCAAGTGTGATTCATTACCTTGATAGAGGAATGATGGAAAAATTATGAGAATTAAAATAGAAAACTTTCATTCCTAGACATAAAATGAGTATGTTTGTAGATAGTGTGGATATAAAATCACTATAATGAGGAGAAATCCTTACTTTATATCTTACAAGCTCAATAGAGTTCTAACGGTTCATATACTCTCATTTAAAACAAATCTTAGAAGAGTATTCCTAGGAAAACATTTGAACATAACCTTTCTTAGCAAATATAGAATTGAGTAAAGCACCATGTTCATTTTGATTCAGTAGGATAAACTTTACTATCGGAGGTAGAAAATATTAGGTAATTTTTATATAATATAATTTCCCTTGTTGGTTGGCATTCTTCTTTACACTTTATTACTTGATTAATTTATGCACTTTGATAGCAATATAATAGTAGCTTTTATCTTGTTTACTACCACTTTCTGTCATGGTATGATGTTTTCTTTCTTAGATTTGATATAGCTATGCATTAAGATATTTATGGATGACTTTCCTGCTTTTGGAACTACTTAAAATTTTTGCCTTGATCGTTTAACTATTGTGCTTAAAATATGTGTAGAAATAAATGTATTGTTGAAATGGGATAAGTGTTAATTTATAGTTGCTGAGGGCATAATGCTAAGTCATTATATTTAGGAGAAAGGACTAGACGTAGAGATGGGTAAGGTCCAAGTTATAGAAAATCCACCCTACTTTGGTAAATGGCATTAGGAGTCTTTTAGGACATGTTAGATTTTATGTGAATTTTATTGAGGACTTTTCTAAAATTTGAAAACCTCTATGTCACATTTTGGAAAAAGATGTCCCATTTTTTTTTATAATGTCAAAATGCCTTTAAAATATTAAAGCATCATTAAATCCTATAACAAATTTTTGTTTTATATATTTGTTCATTAAAGGTTTAATTAATGTGTGAAGCAAAAGATTATACTCTTGGAGCCATTTTGGGTCAAAGGAAAGACAAAATTTTTTAGGTAATATTCTATGCCAATATAACTTTAAATGCTACTTAATGCTATCACATCTCCACAAAGAAAGAGGAACTTGCTTTTGTCATTTCTTTGAAAAATTATGATCTTAATTGATTGACAACAAGATTCTAGTTTATTCAAATCATTCTGCACTCAATATCTTATGATAAAAAAGGATGTAAAGCCTAGATTGTTTTGGTGGACACCAATGTTGCAAGAATTCGACGTAAAAATCTTTGATAAGAAAAGTGCAACATAATCAAGTTTCTCATACAAACTTGAGTTATTATTTATTTTTTTTTTTGAAGAAAATGCTAAAATGCATTAAACTCAAAAACCGAAAACAAATACAAATCAAGTCTTCCCTAAAGCATCACATTCCTCCTTCAAGCAATACAAGAAATAAGGAGGAATCAAATCATCTTGTAGATTTTCCCACAAAAAGGATCTAGCTATAGCAAAATTAGCACAATATCAGCTAATTTGTTACCACATCTATTCGAAAAAGAAAAAACAACTTGATTAAACCTCAGTAGAAAGGCCAAATTATCATCAATCAATCTACTAACCTTCCATGATTTGACCAAATTTTGAAGCATCTTTATGATATTGAAGTTATCCCCTTCGATGATGACACCTTGTGCTTCAAACATCCACTCCATAACCACATTTTTCAGATAAGAAACTACTAGAAGCTCCAATTGTGAAATGTCCCAATGCAAACAATGAGCTCCAAAAGCAACCAAGAATCTACCTTTCTTGTCTCTAGCAACGCCACCAATCCAAGCCAAATTATCCCTTTTCAGAGCTGCGTCTACATTAATTTTAATCCACCCGGGTGGAGGAGGATGCCAAGGAAACAACAGCAATTGCTATTAGCATCCCAGTTATCCAGTTGAATATTTAAAAATTTACTTCTAACAACAAAGGAAATAGCATTCGCAGCAATAGTATTATCCGAATCATCCTTATCACCACGAACCACCATGCATCTACTCTTCAAAACAATATAAATAGGAGTACAAATAATATTTGCACTAAGAGAATTCTTTCCCACAAACATTTGAAGGCACTCCAGGCAATCCAGAAAGCCGTTAAAAATTGGAATTGAAAAACCCCAACTGTTCAGTAAAGATACTACATTCCGGATCTTGAAACAATTACCAACCAAATGTTTAGTAAAGATACAAACTTGAGTTGAAAGAATTTATATTTTATCAATATTAATGATTTCTTTCTTGATGATGAATTATTTGCATTGCATTTGAGTAGATTTCCTTGGTATGATGGTATAGTAACTTTCATTGTAAGTAGTGTAATTCTTGTTGATTTATAAGTAGCTAAAAAAAGAAAATTTATGTGTGATGCTAATTTTTTTTAATGATCCATATCTTTTCAAAAAATGTAATGTTCAAATCATTAGGAGATGTGTTCTTGAAATTAATAAGAACATATAATTTGAGAATGTCATGAATAATATTATGGAGGGCATTTTGGAGGATTTAGAACTATTTCTAAAATTCATCAAGACGGAATTTATTGGCCTACCCTATTTATTGATATTAATGCTTCTATTAGGAAATGTGATCAGTTTTAGAAAATAGGTAATATTAATAGATTAAATAGAATGCATATAATTTATATATTGAAGGTTGAATAAATTTTTGTTGGGAAACTTGATTTTATGGGTCCTTTTTTCAATCCCATAGATGCTAGAAAATTTGGGTTAATGTTAATTATGTATTAAAAATGATAAAAGGTGTTTCAACTCCAAAAACTAATGTTCATGCGGTACTTAAATTAAAAAAAAATTATTTCTTCATATTTAGAATGCTTAGAGTTTTGACCAGTGATGGGGAAGTCACTTCTATAAGAGAAGAGTGGAGGCATTGATCACTAAATTTTGTATCCAATATAGATTTTCAATATCTTATCATCCATAAACTAGCTTGTAAGATGAAATTAAACATATGGAGATTAAGAAAATTTTATAAAAGACTATAAGATCAAATATGAATAATTTTCTCATAAAGTTATATGATGCATTATGGGCTTATATAACTGGTTTTAAGATACCCATTGGAATTTATCACCATCATTAAGTTTTTGGAAAAGCTTGCCACTTACCTTTGGAATTTGAACATAAAGCATATTGGTAATTAAGAATTAAATTATCATATTAAGAAAGTTGTAAAAAAGTGATAAATATAGCCGAATGAGTTAGAAAAGCTAGAAGTGAATCTTATGAGATTGCTAGGGCATAAAGAGAAAAGATTATATGGTGTGATCATAAACTTCTTATAAAAATATTCACCTGTAGATTACATATACTTCTATTTAATTATAGATTGAAAATTTTTCTTAGAATACTTAAGTTTAGGTGGTCAAGATCATTCAATGTTATTATGGTGTTTCCTTATGGATCTATAGAGATTTAGGATAGCAAGACCTCACAAATTTTTAATTATTGGCCAAAGATTTAAGCCCTATTTAGGAGGGAACACAGATCGTCTGAGGAATATTATTGTTTTGGATTTTCCTAAATAAAAGTCTTAGCAAATTCAAAATGAAGACTAAAAACTTGGCACTACTTCGTAGGTAATCCAATTATGTTATATGTTTACTTTTTAATCCAAATTTTTTTAGTATTCATTAAGTTATTTCCATTAAATTCTTTACCCTATTATATTTATGTAGTTTACTATTTAGCTGCAATATTACCTTATGATTTCATCATGTTTACAATTTCCTACCAGCTTCTAGAATTGATTTCTCGATTTTATTTATTGACACTCTTTAATATTCTTTCATCCTTATGAAATTTACAAATTAGAATTGATTAGAATAGGAACAACACAAAACAATATGTGCTTAGCTTAAGGAGCAAATGATAAATATTACAAACTAAAAAAAACTTAACAATCACTAATAAAATCATCCACGCTAATACTTCATACTAAATTTAGCTAGTATAACATAAAAGTACTTTACTCTTTGTTGTAGATTGTTTGACTAAGTTTAGA
Organism: Dendrobium nobile; assembly: GCA_022539455.1. Lineage (NCBI taxonomy): Eukaryota > Viridiplantae > Streptophyta > Magnoliopsida > Asparagales > Orchidaceae > Dendrobium > Dendrobium nobile. The sequence continues at coordinate 37,211,548 of CM039735.1, forward strand.
AATTTGTAATACTTTGATTGATTTTAAAAAATTGTATAAAGTAAGCATGTCATTGGGAAACATTATAACAACCCTTATTCAATTCAAGTTTAGGTTACTTAATAGGACAAAATAATGAGGTAGTCAACATCATTACTAAGATATTACAAAAAGTAGTAATAAAAAGAGAAATATGAGTAAAGAAGAAAATAAAATAAAAATAAGTACCAAAACATAAAAAAATGGTACTTGAAAAGCTTGAATTCCAGAAGAACCTAATACTAAATAAACTAAAGGAAGTATTAGATCCCTAATAATCATTCTCATGTCTATATTCTCTCTCCTGGTACCATCTTAGCATTGGAAATTGTGTTCTCCTATATAGTAACTCATGTATTCTATTATAGATTTTGTATTATTTTATGCTTCTTGCTTTAATCATTTAATGTTATATTTGAGTTTCATCTTCTCTTCCTTTCCCTTAGGCCTCTCATCCTTAGGTCATTGCTTTTGAATCATGGTGGTTGGTTGGTCTTCATCTACTCCTAGCTAATGGGGTGCTTTTCCTTTGGTTTCTGTGGCTGAAAAGAAAGGATTTTTTGATAATGATGGTAGTGATTATACCCCTAAATCTCATTCATTTCGTGATGTTGTTGTTGGTGCTTGTTCTTAGATGGAACATATTCTCACATTCACAAAATCATCAGTCAAAGGCTTGACTAATATTTTAATGTTTTATAAGGATATTCCAAAACTTGCAATTTCTTATCAGTTTACTATTTTGGAAATATTTTTGTTCATAACCTAATCTTAAAGTGATTCGTATTTCTTTTTTTTTTTTTTGAAAATTTGAATTTGTTTGGTGTTTTTCCTTTAAGCAGTCTTCTTTCCTGAATTGAGGCCAATCGGAGAGGTCACATTTTCAATTTTTCCATTTATTTGCAAAATATTTCTCAAACATGTCATGTATAATTTCTGGATTTCTTTCCATTTCACCATTTGCATCAGTTACTTCATTAATCTGATTGCTATTTCTTCTATGTATTGCATATCTGTGGAAAAAATGAGTATTCTTCTCACCTTCTTCCATCCATTGTATCTTTAATCTTTGTCTCCACCATGTAGCCATTCTTGCCAAAGTACTGTTCAGTTCTAGTACATTTTTCTTCAGCTGAAACAGTTTACCCAAATTGAAAGCTCCTTCCCTCGCTTCTTCTTCTTGTAAACATAAGATATCTTTTTCCAAATCTTGCTTCTTCAAGTTGAGCTCTCTCAACTTATTCTTTTTCCAGAAATAAAGGTTTTTTAGTAACCTTTTAATTTTACTTCTCAGGATGTTTGTTGCTTCCCCATAATCATTCTTTTTCAATGCATTAGAAATAATACCTCTTGCCGCCTCATATGAACACCACAGATTTTCAAATTTTATTTCTTTAATCTTTTTTGGCTTCAAATATGATAAATTGAGGAGAATCAGGCAATGATCTGATGCCACTCTTGGTAGGTGTTTAATGATTGCATAAGGAAATTCCACCATGGATTTAGAGTTGAGCCAAACTCTATCAAGTCTCCCCATATATGAGCTAGTCCCTAATTGTTGCACCATGAAAATTTATGACCCATAGATTCTATATCATGAAGGTCATTATTTACCATGATTTCCTTCATTTCTTGAGGTCCTTGAGAGAAAAAGAATCTTTTCCCTCCTTTCTTCTCATGCCTCGCCAATAAGCAATTGAAGTCACCACCAATTATACATAGCTCCTCACTACTCATGTTGTCTCCCATCATCCTCCATAATTTCCTCCTTCCATATAAATCTTTGTTACCATATACAATTGATATCTTCACTGTTTTATTCACTAGTGTAGTCATTTTTCCAATTATGCATTGGTTGCTTGATTCCAAAACTGTCAAGGATTAAATCTTTTGCTTCCATAATGACAAAATTCCTCCTGATTTTCCAGCTACAACAAAGTGATGAAAATCCCATTCATCACCTACCATCTTTCGAACATCCTCTCTATCTATCTTCTCAAGTTTTGTTTCCATGAGATAATGAAAAAACATAGTTATCAACTATCAAATTCCTCAAGTAATGGGAAGCTTCTTTCCTTTTTACTCTCCTACAATTCCAAAATAAAATGGCAGACATTAAAAGGTGTTATGGGGATTTGGCCCAAACCTTTTCACAACATGTTTCTCCTTTCCTAGTCCTCTGCTTGACCTTAATTAGTCCAAGCAACTTTATTTCCTTTGCCATCTTCATTTTTCTATAAGATGCCTTTGGAATAATCTTACTTCCTTCACAATTTACCACTTTATTTTTACTTCTAAAATCACATGTTTTATCTTTGCCTGCTTCATATTTTGAATCATCTTCATGAGATCCTGCTACATAATTCTCCTTACATTTATCTGATTCTATTTCCACAAACTTCTCCTCTTTTGAATGAATTCCTCTACATTTTCCTTCCTGTTGTAATTCTTCTGTCAGATTATTGTGTGTGGCTGCTTCTTCTATATTTCTATCCTTTGTTTCATCCATTACCTCCACTGCAGGTTTGATTAATTCACAAGGTTTTGACACATTAATCAGCTCCATTTCAATCATAATCTGTCCTTCTTCTAAAAAACATTGTTTGTTATTTCCCCACTTTCCTCAACTTCATTAATGTCTTCCTTAATCTTCTGAATGATGGTATTGTCTACATCATTGATTGCTGGATTTTGATATACCTTCTTCATGTATGTATTTTGTATTGGCATCACCTTTTTTAAAAAATTCTTATTTCTTCTATAATTAATGTGGATTCCATGGGTCATAAGTAGTGTTGCTTTCCACTTCTTTTTATGCTTCACTATTACTATTTTGAATTCCCTTTGTAGCTTCATAATTCTATTTTTTTGTCACATTAATTTTCTTCTTGCAATCTTTCTTCACATGGCCTATCATTCCACATTCAAAGCACAATGTTCAAATTATCTCATATTCTATTTTTTGAAAAAATCTTCTGGCTAATCTCCCCACCTAAACACCCAATGGAAGAGGTTGATCTAATTTTACTCGGACACATACTCTAGAAAACTCTCTTCTCCCGTATTGAAACATATTCCCATCCAACATCAATGGTACACCCACCATAGAGGAAATTCTGGCCGCATTATTTTCATACCAACATTGCAAAGGTAATTGTGGCATTTTAATCCATATTGGAGAAGTAAGGCATTTCATGGATGATGGTGAAAAATCCATTGTCCATCACTCCAATCCGATTATATGGCCATTCACAAACCATGGGCCTCCTGAGAGCACTTCATCCACATCGTCCTTATTTTTGAAAGGGCGCTTGACCAAATTGTGACCATTGTCTTCTTAATTAATAAGCCACCGCATGGGAAGGAATTTCCCTACCAAATAATTTGGCTACCATAGAATTATCAAGCATGTTAGCATTAACTCTTTCAGCTTCTTCAATCATTTTAATTGCCTAGCCATCTTCTATCAAAATAGCTTCACATCCCTTAAAGTTTAACCTGATATACGGTTTCTTCAACCATGGGTTTAACACATTAGAGTTTTTAATTGTCTTCTCTGGCATTTTTTCATTTACTGGCAATGCACCATTGCTCAAAATAGAACCCGAAGCTGCAACCAATTTAATAGACCACTTCTTACCTGTATTATGAATAGTTTTGTTATCAAAATTTGGGAAATTCACATTTATCACACTGTCGCTAAGGATTGCATTTGAATTTTTGAATCTATTAACAAAAATATTCATGTTAGATCAAGAAGCATCATTTTCAGCTTTTGATAGAGATCTACATGCCGATTCCATTAGATGTGGTGTTTTAAATTCAATTTCTTTAGCAATTTCCTTGCCTTTGCCTTCCACCTTACTGGTATTAATCAATTTAAAATAGGACTTTCAATAATAATCAACTCACCTCGTAATCTTCTCCTACGTGCTTCCTCTAAATCCATAATGTAGCCTTCACCTTTATGAACAAAGCCGTCCGAGTCTTGAGCTATCCTTCCCCCAAATGGTTTTATGTTTTAAAGTGGATCACCAGGTTGTTGGCGGCCCTCTACCACAATGGCCGGAGGAAAACCGGCCAATGCAGACCAAAAAGTAGGATTATTTATTTTCGAAAATGAATACTTTCTCTCACTAGAATCTGAGAGCTTCTCTCACTAGAGCATTAAGAAATTTGGTAGTTATTGGACATTATACTTAAGTTATGCACTGTAATATTGAATTTTTAAATTTGAACTATTGTGCCTCCTTTGTGTATGTTGCCTCTTCTCGTAGTACTAGAAAGTTCTATGGGAGCAACTTAATAACTTTCATAGTATTTGTAACTTGCCCTGGCTAGTTGGTGGTGATTTTAACATAATTTATAATAGTTCTGAGCGTATTTGGGGTTTCATTCCTATTTATCATTCTATGAAGGATTTTAATAATACGATTTTTTATTGTAACTTAGTGGATATTGGCTTTTTTGGTAATAAATTTACTTGGAAATGTGATCAGTTGTGGTGACGATTAGATGGTGTGTTATTTAATGATAGCTAGATTAACTCATTTGATTCTATTTCTATTGAACATCTTAGCAGAATTCTTTTTGATCATTTTCCTATTTTAATTTGCCTCAAGTTGAGTTATATGCGTCCGTCCCCTCACTTTAGATTTCAAAATATATGATTACTTCATGATTCTTTTCTTGACTTGTTTTAGGAAAATTGGAATGCCCCTATGCATCATGTTAATTCTATCTTTTACATGATTAAATTATGGTTTAAGTTGAAAACATTTAAGCAATAACTCAGTTTGTGGAATAGAAATGTCTTTAATTTTTTTTTTCAAGAGCTATAAAATGTTTTATTGCAATAACTAGAAAGGAAACACAAATTCGACCTAGGTATTATACCCAACTAGTTGATCCTTTAACAAATTAAAAAAGGAGGAACCTTATTAGAGCTAATATCTTCCCAAATGAAATCACTAAAGATAAAATTGTTAGCACAAAGATCTGCTAACTTATTGTTATTCCTATAAACAAAATTGAAAATAACATTATTAAATTCTTCTAGTAAATCAAATATTTCCATCACTTTACCTCCTGATCTGAAGCATTGTCAAAAATATTTAATAACATTAGAATTATTACCTTTGATGATAATCCCCTTATATTGAAACATCCAATCTTTGAGAACTTCTTTTACTAGATGAATTGATGTGAGTTTTAGCTGTGAGATATCCAAATTTACACACTTTTTTCCAAAAGCCACCAAGAATTTACCTTTACTATCTCAAAATATACCTCCAATGCCATCCTTATAAGAAGGAAATAAAGATGCATCTACCTTCACTTTGATCCATTCGGCTGGAGGGGGGTGCCAACAATTTAACAGTTTATGTGACTGATGAACACCCTAGTGGCCCTAGCTTATGTTGCAATAAGAATTAGAGAACGAAGACCATGAAACTGCTTAAGCAGCAATGAACTTTGAACTTTCACTATGAACCTCATGTATGAACTTGTTCCTTGCCTTCCACATTTGATTAACTGTATTACTAAACAATTTAGTTAAGAAGCTATTGTCTTTAAAGGACCTGTCTAGCCAATTACATCAGTCTTCGATGTTAATAAACATCGAAATTTAAAATCCCTAGCTGTTAATCAGACCACTGATATCCAACAACTTCTCACATTTAGTAATAACATGATCCATATCTTCCACCGCATTACATCCTCTTGGACATGCCAAATTCTCTTGAATCCTTCTATAATATAAAAACTAATTAGTTGGAATTGCTTTGCTGAATACATGCCACCAGAAAACTTCCACTTTCGGCATCAATTTCACCTTCTTAATTCACTTCCAGTAAATAATGCTAACATTATTTTTTAATGCATTCTCATTGATTAAATAAGATAATGATTTCCCCGAATGCATATGGATCACTTCCATCTCATCTTGCTCTAAATTTTGCCTAATTTGAATTTGTACGATCACTTTCACAAGTTCATAGCCAAACATATTATGAAAAAAGCTATGTTCTAATCACTGTCCAACATAAGCTTATCCACTGTCAACTCTTCATTTTTTGAGATAGCCACAAAAGTAGGCCACCTATTGACGCATTTATCCAAAATCAAAATTTCATTGAAGATATTTATAGATTTTCTATCTGCAATATTCCATCTAACAATCTTTTTAAGACATTTGGAGCTCTTGATAATGATCTTCCATGCTGCATAATTTCCTTTCCTAAAAGCAGTTTCCACAATCTGATTACCATATTTCAGTTCTAGTACTCTATGGAGGAACGAGTTCCTATTTTGGAGAAATCTCCATGCCATCTTGGTCCTTAAAAGACCCAATTTATTAACCCATGATTGTAATCCACGTCCTCCCCAATCAATTGGTTTACACAACACATCCCAACTAACATAATGCATGCCCAATCCTCCATCCCTTTTATTCCAAATAAAATTTCTACACAATTTATCCATCAACTTTAAGACACTTTTAGGAAAAAGAGAATGTGTAAAGTAAAAATTTGGGTATTATAATAGAACTGACCAATCCAATGTTAGCTTCCCAGCTAAAGATAAGAATTTGCTACCCCAAATATTCATCATTTTTAAGGCTTTATCCATCATGCTTTGGTAATCGGAGCCCAGCAATCTTCTCAACACCATTTTCACTCCAAGATACATGAATTCTTTTACTTCTTTGAACCTCATAATCTGAGTTATAGCCTTCTTCCTTCTAGTCTTGAAAAATTTACCAAATATAATTATAGATTTGTTTGCATTTATCTTTTGCCCTGTCCACTCAAAAAAATCTGAGAGAATACCTTTGATTTTCTTCACCATTTTAACAATAGCTTCAGAAAAGATGATCATATCATCCGCATACAATAAATGAGAGATTCGTGGACCATTAGGAGAATTACGAAAACCAATTGAGTTGCTTCTTTGATGAAAAACATTTGAAAGAAGTTGAGAACACATAATGAAAAGGTAAGGTGATAAGGGACAAGCTTGATGGAACCCACTTTCGCCATTGATCCATGTAGAAGAGTTACAATTGATTAGCAAAGAGAACATTGGATTTTCTACACATTCCATAATAAGATTTGAGAATCACCAAAGAAATCTATAGTCCTATAGAACTTTTCTCAAAGTAGTCAAACACATACAATCATAAGCTTGTTCCATATCAATTTTTAAAGCTACTAACCCCTTTGAAGCTTTAGAAAATCTGAATTTGTTGAAGATTTCATGGGCAATCAACACATGTTCTGACATTGATCATCCTTTAAGAAATGCCTCTTATTCATCTCAAATTAATTTAGGCAAAATATTTACCAATCTATTCAAAATTACCTTGGCCACCACCACGTACACCGTCTTGCATAAACTGATAGATCTGTAGCTTGCTAGGTTCACCGGATTGAGAACCTTAAGTGTCAGCACAATTTGTGTTTCCTTCCATTTCGTATTCATCTTACCTGATTCAAAAAATTGATTAATTGCATTCCAGATATCTACCTCCACAATCTCCCAATAATATTTGAAAAAAGAGTATGTGACTCCATCTAGTCCCAATGCAATGTTCCCTGTAGCTTGAAAAATGACTCCATCCACTTCATCCCAAGAGACTACTCTGTTCAGCCATAATATATTGGACTCCTCCATTGAAACCAAAGGATCTAGCCAACCATCCATAACACAATTTCTCTCCTTCCATTTTCCATTAAAAAACTGCATAAAAATGTCTTCAATCAGATTTTGGTCTTCCACCATAGACCCATCTTCATTATGCACCTTGATTATCCAATTAGAATTTTTTCTAGCACTTGCAAAGGAATGAAAGAACTTAGAATTAGAGTCTCCACCCATCATCCACTTGACCTTAGCACGTTGTCTCCACCAAGTGTTCAATCTAGCTAAGGTAGTATTTAGTTCCGACATCTTCAATTTAAGCTGCCAACTCTCCTCATTCAAAAGGTATCCAACCCCAAATTCCCTCAATTGTAGATCTAGAATCTCTTTTAAAAGAGAATATTTTAATAGAGAAAAATTCTTCAACTTAGCTTTTCTCCAATATAACAACGATTTTAAAGCTCTTCTACATTTTGTATTCAATATTTCTGAGCAATTCCCACTTACATTTTTCCTCTAAACATTATTGATAATACCAAAGGAAGCGGGAAAGGAAGACCAAGCATCTTCAAATTTAATAAACCTGTTATTTACCAGTTTTATCTCAGGTAACTTCAATAACACCAGACAGTGGTTCAAAGCTACCCTCACCAGATGCCTATCCAACAATTCTTTATAGGCATTTATAGCTTATTGATTCAAAAAATACCTGTCCAATCTTTATAGAATTTGTGCTCCTCTAGATTTATTATTTAACCAGGTTAATCTAGGTCTAGTAAACCCAACTTCATGAAGATCATTATTGATTACAAATGATTTCATATCCTTTGACCCTTGAGAAAATACAAATCGATTTCCACTTCTTTTGTCTTCTTTTGATAACAAACAATTAAAGTCACCCCCTATAGCCACAGGGAAGTCTTTAGTTGAGAAAGCTTCCAAATCCCTTCAATGCTCTCTCCTCTTGTAGACATCTTTACTTCGATATACAACTGAGATCCTCCAAGATTCTCTATTAGCCAACAAGAGATCCCCGGATACCATTTGATGAGATTCATATAAAACTGAGAATGAAACCAACGAAGATTTCCACAGAAGAAGTATATTTCTAGATAAACAATCAGATGGAACATGATAATAATCCCAATCCACACCAATTAATTCTTCAACTTCCCTTCTACTTATAAAAAATAACATTGTTTTTAATAAACCCACAAAAAGAACTCCAAACTCCTTAATAAACTCTTTCAGATAAAGAGCAGCTTGCTTCTTCTTAGCTCCTCTACAATTCTAGAATACTATTGAAGTCATTAATTATTGAAAGGGGAAGAAGTCCCCGTTTAGTCTTTCATTTCCCCATCAAGCTTTCTATTTCTAAGAGAAGACTGTATAGGCCTCAAACCTCTGTGATCCTTTGTAAGTTTCTTCTTAACACAAGAAGAACTCTCATCCTTCTTATCCGATTCCATATTCACACCATATAAACCAACTGGCAAATCAATAATTCCTTTTCCTTTATCATTCAAAAGAGAAATTATTGTAACTTCCTTTTCTAAGATCTGCCCCTCTTATTCCAACTCACTTGACACATTAAACTTATTCAAGTTAGAAGGAATGCAAATATTATATGAAACCATACCAATTTCCATAATCAAAACCTGAGACAGTTCTGGTCCAATGCTAGAGACATCAGCAACCACCTTTGAAGGATAAATTACAACTTCTAGAGCACCAACAACTATTGTTTGTTCTTCTACCAAAATTTGATCATCCAACCCCATTTGATCCTTCATCTCCATAGCCGTTGTTTTGGAATTATTCATAACATCAGTATAATTTGTAGAAACTATTTTCTTCATAACATTTGAGCCTCACATCAATGGTCTCCAAGTGCCATTATTCTTGTATTTTCTTTGTCTTCCATAGTTAACATGGATCCACGGTCCATATTTATCATCTCCATCATAAGTATCCACTTTCTCCTTTCAATTAATAATTGTTTTTAGAATTCACATTAGGAATATCCTCTGCTACAAACTTCACTGGTTTAACATGGTCTCCTTTAACAGCATACTATTTTAGATCTGGACATTTGATCTTCTCATGAGCAACTCTACCACAGTTAAAGCATAGAGAAGTCATTATTTCATACTCAATTTTTTGAAAAAACTTCTCTGTAAGACCTCTACCCAAACACCAAGAGGCAACTTGTTTTCAAGTTTAATACGAACACAAATTCAAGCAAACTTACGTCTACTCCATTGGAACATGTTACCATCAATGAAGTATGGAATACCAACTTTCGAATTAATCCTGCATATATTGATCTCGTCCCAATAATTTAGAGGGAGGTTAAGTATTCTTTCGCAGACTGGAGCTGATAAACTTTTGAATGTTGAAGGGGAAAACATTGGTGACCTTTTATCAATACTAATAATATGCCCTTTAACATACCGCGGACCACTGCTAAGGACTTAATCTAAAGCTTGTTCTTCATCAAAAGCACATAATGTTCATCCATTATCGAGAATCGTGAGATGGAATTTTCCATATTGAGCCCACTACCTTCTAAGTTCTCCACTAACATCATGGATAGGTATATTTTTACCAAATTCTTTAATGACTAAAGCATTTTTAAGTTTCTAAGCATTATACTCCTCATTATGCAAATGAAGTCTCACTGTAGAACCATTTTCGGATATCCAATGTCCATAACCCAAATCGGATACTCGAAGGTTTTCTTTCCTCTTCCTTGCATTATTTCCAGTGGGTTCTTTAGTCTTCACAATCAATTCATCATACATTATGTCTGCATTTTGTTCTCCTGATTTGTAAATCCTGACAGAGTTTAAATCATTAGATACATTAATCGCACGAGCATTCATCGAAACCTACTGCATACTTATGACAGAATCTATAGTTTTTCCACTACATTTATTTTTAATAGAGTTTTTATTTTCATCAATAGTAATAACCATATATTTAACATTCTTCACTTGAATAGAATTTCTCCCTTCATGTGGAACGATAGAATTATTTACCTCCATTAAGCCAGCAAAAGATCATATTGATTCATTAATTTGATTAACATCCATAGCTCTAGTTGTAGATTTCTCAAATTTAAAATTGTTGTCAATGATTGTTCTATTTAATTTTTTTTTTTACCAATATCTTGAATGCTAAAGATAAAGTGAATACTATCAAGCTAATCTATCAATTGTCAACTTCTGATGAAAAATTTATTTTGCTTAGGTATGTGAAAGATTGCCTTTTTAAATTATAAGCTCAGGAGGAAGCCTTTTGGAAATAAAAGGTAGCTATGAAATACCATATTTAAGGGGATAATAACACTAAATACTTTTGCACATTGGTCTAGAGGAATCGGGCGAAAAGCTTTATTAACAAAATCTCTCATGATGATGGCTATATTTCTGAGGATGTTGAGGAAATTACAAATTTAGTGGTTCAACACTTTTAGAATTGCCTTAACAAGGCTTTTACTTCTGACCCCATTGAGATCCTTAGTGTCATCCCTAATCTCATCTCTCAAAATGATAATGATTTTCTCTCTAAGCCTCCAACTTTATAGGAAATCAAAGTGATTGTTCATAATATGATTATTGAGTCTGTTGTTGGGCCGGATGGCTTTACCTCTATGCTTTCCAAAAAAGCTTGGTATATGACTAGTAATGATCTTTATTATGATATTTTGGATTTCTTTGCTTGTCATAATATTACTAAATTTTTTACCTCCACTTCCATTATTCTCATTTCTAAAAGTACTATGTTAGCAATTGGAATGATTTTAAACCTATTAGTCCATGTCCCTTCTTTAGTAAGTTAGTTTCTATCGATTAACTTGTCTTATTCCAAAAATTATCTCTCCCTATTAAATAGGTTTTGTAATGGGTAGGGATATTTCTTATAATATCCTTTTGGACCAAGAATTTTGTCGTGATCTTGATGTTAGGGTGATAGGTGGCAACATCTTATTAAAACTTGATATTTCCAAGGCTTATGACAACATTGATTGGAATTTTCTTTACAATATTTTGTATTTGTTTTGTTTAAATTCTGTTTTCATTAATCTCATTAGGAATTGCATTGAAAGATCCTATTTTTCTGTTATTTTGAATTGCAAAGGCACTGGTTTTTTTAAATTATCTCATGGCTTAAGATAGGGTGATCCTATTATTGTTGAGTATTTGTCTAAAGCACTTTTTAACCTATTTGAGAATTGGTTGAGTCTCTATTTTAGAATTTGGGGGGTTTTTCTACTCCCCATTTATGTTTTGCTAATGATATCATTATTTTCACTAATGCTTGTTTAAAAAGGATTAATAGAATTATGGGCTTGTTTTATAAGTTTGAAAATGTTAGTGGGCTTTTTCTGAATAAGCATTAGTGTTGTTTTATTTCCTCCAACAAAGGGCCTAATGACTATATTTTTGCTATCAAAGGTCTTACTGGTTTAGTGCAAGGTCACTTCCCTATTAAGTACCTTAGCGTTCCTCTCTTTAAAGGTAAGAAGAAAACTTTTTTGTTTGATGACTTCATTACTTTTGTGTACAACAATCCTTTATACTAGGATTATAATTTTTTGTGTATTTGGGGTAGATTAACTCTCATTAAAAGTGTCCTTTACTCTCTCTCCATATTTATACCTTTAAAACTCTTCAACCTACTCGTATTGTGTGCAATAGAATTGATAAACTTTTTAATAATTTTTTTTGGAAAGGGACTAATAGCAATTCTAAAATTCTCTTGTCCTCTTGGGACAAATGTTGTGGGGTCTTCGATGATGATGGTTTGGGTTGCAAAAGTATGTTTGATTTGGATTATGCTTTTTTCCTTCAAGTTGTGGTTCACTTGTCAGGCTTAAGTTAGTCTTTGGGCGAAGTTTATGTTTGGTAAATATTGTGTGGGTAAGCATCCGACTATTTTCTTTTATAACAAGGGAGATTCTAAAGTGTGGCAGAGACTTTGCAATAATAAATGGGTTCTTGAGCCTCACATTAATTTGGGGCTTGGTGGTGGGAACATCTTATTTTGGCAAGATCATTGGCTAGGAACTAATTCTATTGATTCCATCATTAATGCCACTTCCACTGTGGCAATTAAGGTGAACTATTTCATTATTGAGAACTGTTGGGATTATGGTAAACATGTGAATGTTATTCCTGTTTTGATTATTCAATAAATTATGAATCTTTCACTTAACACTGATGTTGATGATTTATTATTATGCAATTTTTCTAAAGAAGGGGCTTCATATTAAGGGATGCTTGAGATGTTTTCAAAAATAAGAAGGATGTCTCTAATATCTATTATATGTTTTGGCATAAACGTATTTCTTCCACTATTTTTGGAGAGTTTTGCATAAGTTAATTCCTACTGATGATAACTTAATTAAAAGAGATTTTGTCTTACCGTCCAAGTGCCAATGTTGCTTTCATATGGAGAACATGCATCAAGTCTTTCATTCAAACCCCTTAGCTATTAAAACTTTGTCATATTTGATGATATTTTTAGCTTAAATTGATTTAATGCTAAGATGTTTATTAATATGTTGCTCAACTCTTGGTTCATTAATTCTAAAGTTAACATTAGAAATATTTTTCCTTCTTTAATTTTATGGTATTTATGGATGGATAGAAACAATTCCTTTTTTAATGGTATTGGTATGAACCATCATAGAATTATTAAGAGTTTGAAAGAGAGGGTCCTACAACTTTTTTTTATTAATATGCTCTCTATCAAGAATATTAAGAATTATTTCTTTGTGGAGCCTTAATTGAGGATCATTTTGGAGGGTGGTTATCCCTCTTCTGAACCTAGGTTTTGTTTACTGAATCAATACTCCTAATAATACCTATAAGCTGAATGTGGATGGTGCTGTCAAAGGTTCCATCTTGGGTTGTGGTGTGATTATTAGGGATAGTTTTGGGAACATTATTATGGCTTTTATGGGCCCTTTACATAGTGTTATGTGAACTTTGCTGAGCATCCTATTCTATAGTTTCCAACTCTTGGAGGAAACCAGGGAAAGGTAACAAGATGGTGATTTTGAATGTTAAATTATAAAGATCTATGAAGGCCTTATTTTTTGGAGCAAACCTGAACACAAATGCATAGATGAAATGAAGAAAATTCTTAAAAAAGAAATTCTTGACTTGCAAATTGAAGAATCAAGTGGTGAAGGGCTCTCAGATAAGAAGCTACAAATTTTAAAATCAAAAGTTTATGAACTCAATTCCACTCTTGGTCGGCTTTGCACTTGGTGGAAATATAGAGCAAAGGTTCAATGGATGAAAGATTGTGATTCAAACTCCAAATTCTTTCATGCTTATGCCTTGGCTAGAAAGAATAATAATTGGATCAAACAAATTAAAAATGAAGATGGAGAAATTATTAAAGATCAATAGCAAATTGAAAAATATCTTTATAGCTACTTAAATTTCAAATGGAGAGATCAGAAATGCTAGTTAAATGGGTGGCCTTCCCCTTCAACTATATTAAACAAAGATGATAAGGTGATGCTTGGATAGGAATTTTCTTTTGAAGAACAGGAGGATGTTATCAAAAAGTTGGAGTTGCACAAGTCTCCAAGTAATGATGGAATCAATTATTCTTTCCTTAAAGCTTATTGGAAATTTATAAAAAAAAGATGTTTGGATGGCTATAATTCTTTCTTCACTACTGGTGTTTTATGTTCTCAATGAAAGGAGACTAATGTGATTTTGATTCCAAAGGTGAATAACCCTTTGACGCCTTCCAATTATCGTCCTATTAGCCTTTGTAAATCCATTTACAAGATTGTGGCTAAGATGTTATTAAATAGGATGTCTCTTTTATTCCATAAAATCATTTTTGAAAGCCAATATGCTTATGTAAGAGGTAGATCCATGTCAGATCAGAATTTACTTGCTCAAGAATTGTTTAACAAATTCAGATATTCCAAATCTTAGAAGGGGTTGATGGCTACTAAAATTAATATAGAGCAAGCATATGATAGCATGAGTTGGTCCACACTAGCCCAAGTTCTCGAAGGTTTTGGGTTTCCAATGCCTTTTTTTAAATTGGAATTGGAATGTGTGAGAGAGCCAAAATTTTCTATCATGTTTAATGGTAGTCACTCAGATTGGATTGAAGCAAGAAGTGGATTTAGACAAGGTTGTCCTTTGTCTCCCTATCTATTTATTATGTGCTCTCAATTACTAACTGATGTCTTTAATCAAAGAGGTAAAAATGTTGGGATAAAGATTGCACCCAATGCTGCTTTAATATCAGATTTAATGCATGCCAATGACATAATCTATTTTTCTAAACAAACTGAAAAAACATGAAGAAGTGAAAAAAATAATTGAAGATTATTATAGATGGACCATCCAGAAGGTTAATGTAATTAAATCTTCTACTATATTTGGAAGGTCAATTAAAAGGATAATAAGAAGATCTCTTGCAAAGCTATTTGGAGTCAAAGTTGTGGAAGAAATGGAGTATTTTGGCATTAAAATTGCTTTAAGAAGAATGGTTTTTTAAAAATTTCAAAATCTATTAGTTAAAGCATCTAGTACATTGAGCTCTTTGGGAAATAAGCTTATGTTAATTGCTGCAAAATTGATTCTGATTAATACGGCTTGTCTTTCTCTTCCAATATTCTTGGTTACTCACACATTAGTCCCAATGGATGTTTTAAATGACTTTGAGGTAATGTACAAGAATTTTTTATGGAATAAAAATTATGTTACTAAGGGACTTCATTATGTTGCGTGGGTTGTGCTTTGTAAATCAAAAAAAGATATAGGTTGGGGAATACAATCTGTTGTAAAGAAAATTGGTCCTTTAAGGGATAAGTTTGCTTGGAATTTCATTAATAGGCCTAACACACTGTTGAATAAAACTTTGTCGGAAAAATATGTTCATGATATATGGAGCTCAAAACACATCATCAATTCTTCATCTACGTGGATAATTATTTCAAATGAAGCAAAATTTCTTCATCCAATTGTAAGGTGGAGAGTATCAACTGGTATGGGGATTAATACTATCAAAGATACTTTGATTTTAGACCAATGCATCAACAAATGGCCTACCTTTGTAAGGAATATGAATGAAGATACTGAAATAGTTGTTAGGTTCAAAAATGATGGAAACTGGATTGAAAGTAAGCTGAAAGATTACTTTGGGTAGGAGCATGTTAATGTCATTTTATCTATTCCAATACCATCAGAATTACGAAATGACAAATTGGAGCTGAAGGTAAAATATTCTGGTAAAGCAATTTTAGGTTTAGCTTCGAAAGTATCTAACACTTATGAAGAGAAGAATGATGACTAGAGCTGGATGAAAAAGATCAAATTAAGGCTTGGAATTGTTTTCTTCTAGTGGAGGTTGAAGAGAAATGTGATTCCTTGTAATCACTTTTTGAATTATAGAAGACTAGCTGAATTTGATAGTTGCTTGAGAGGATGTATTTTAGTGGAAAATTCTTAACACGTTGTAGTTTTTTTGTTATAAGCTTGCAACAAATTTTCAATGTTCTGACAATATGGGGATTTAATACTCCAATTTTCCAGTCTCTAGATGACTGTTACTATGGTTTCAAGCTTCTTGCAAAGTCTAATCCATTTCAAGGTAATTTGTTCTACATAGTTATTTTTTTCAGCTAGAAAAGAAGAAATAAACTAGGTTATGAAGGAGTGGAAGATAGCTCTTCTTATATAGCAGCAAATTTAGTTTGTAATACTATTGCATCATTTAATAAGAATCTAATTTAGGAGAACTGAGATGTCAATCAGCTTTGTTGGCTATCTTTGCCATCTTGGCATCCTCCACCTCCTAGATGGATAAAAGTTAATATTGATGCCTCATTACTTTATATAAACAAAGTCAGAATTGGAGGAGTATTTAGAGATTGCAAAAGAAGATTCTTATGTGGTTTTGGTACCAATTGGCTCCATTGGGATTATTCACAACTTGAGATGTTAGCTATTCCATCATTAAAAATATTTGTTTAAGATTGGATGTTCGATGCATAAGGTTTAATAATTGAAGGTGATAAGATTAATGTTATCAAATTCTTCCAAGAGGTTATGAATAAAGTTGATGTCAAGAATGTCAACATGGATCCAAAGGATATAGACTTTCTTTATCATTTCAAGCAATTTTTATTTCTTCATTCTAGTAGAAGTTGTAATAATTTTGCGGATTTATGTGCTAACTTAGCTTTGGTTTTAGATTTTTTTTCGGGATTACATTAGCTCTAATAAAATTCCTCCTTTCTCTAAATTGTAGAAGGAGGAATTTGATTGTTTGTAGTTCTTTTTAATAAAATTTTCTATTTGAATTTCTTCAAAAAAAAGATCAAACACAGACATAACTTTATTTAAATGTATGCCATTCGATCTACTTGAGTTAACAACAACCATACCTCTAGAACAACCTTTATTAACTACTCCAACAACATTATTTTTTTCTTTTCATTTGAATTCGATCTTCACTATCAGCAACTTTATCAATTTTAGAATTTCTTTAAAAAGAATAAGCCAGACTTTAAGCTTTAGGATTATCCTAAATAGAAATGGAAGCATCAACTATATTTATGATAGAACCTGATCCCATCTTAACATCATTTTGTTATTCCATACCATCTTCATTAGCAATAATTTTAATAAGTTTAGCTTCTACAACATTAACATGATTATCTTTGTGGATAATGTACTGAAGGTAAGTTTTCAGGTTGAAGGTAATGGAAAGGGCATTGCTTGTGACTTAGATTGCAAAACTCCTTATTTTGATAAGGCTTATGGAATTTCACCTTCAAAGCCTAGCGATAATCAAGCTTCCTCCTTTGGTTTGAAATTTTTTGTTAATAAATTTGGGAATTCAAATGCATCCCCGGCAACGATGCAATAAATGTGAATTCCCTGAGTTTAGTTAACAAAAATATTAAAAATTTGGAGAATGTTAAGACTTTAAATCTAGATTTTTCACTAAGGAATGTTTCTTCAGAATGAGGACTTTATTTTTGATAAAATGCCTAATAAGGGTGGAAATGGTTTTGGTATAAGTAATCCTTGGATCAAGAAAGAATGTATCAAAGTATCTTTCAATAATAGGGACAATGTGTTGACAAAGGATGGCAGGCTGTCAAACTTCATGAAGCTAGAGAGATTTTGAATGTTAAAACTCTAAAAAACTCTTTGGTGACTAAGGTATTTGGTAGAGAAGTTTCATCACACATTGTGGCTATGGAATTAAGACGTCAATGGCTACATTTTGGCCAATTTCCTTTTACCACCCTTGGTATGGGATGATTTTTATGTTATTTTAAGAATGTGAAAGCTTTGGAGGGTGTTCTCATTGGTGGGCCTTGGTATGTGAATGGTCATATTATAGGAATGGAAAAGTGGACTCTAGAGTTTTCTCCTTTATCTATGAAAGGTTTAACATCTCCTATTTGGATAAGAATGCCTCACTTGCCCCTACAATGTTTGGATGAGGAGAATGTGGTGAGAATTGCTTCCATGGTAGGAACATTATTGATGTTAGATGGTAACATGTTTCAATGGGGTAGAAGGGAATTTGCAAGGGTTTGTATTCGTGTGAAGTTGGACCAAGTTCTTCCCTTGGGTGTTTGGGTGGTGAGTATGGTGGGAAGGTTTTTTCAGAAGGTGGAATATAAAAGAATATCTTCTCTCTACTTTGATTATGGATTGATTGGGCATAATAAAAGAGATTGTAAAAAGAAAGAGTTGGTAGCTTATGTTTTGGGTGTAGAAGTTCAGAAGCTGGGACTAGAGAGTTTGGAGAATAAAGAACCAGAAGTTGAGAAGAATGGTACTTATGGACCGTGGGTCCATGTTAATTACAAAAAATAAATAAAAAAGTTGCTCGTGATGTTCCTAAAGAAGCATGGATGATAAAGCAGAAGAAGAAAATTAGCATCTTGGAGCCTTCTCTAAGCGCTGTTATTCTAGGTGATAAGATATCTTTAAAGGAAGGGATTGTCAAGAATCTGGAGAAAAGTTTGGAGGCAGTTGATGTTGTGGTAGGTGAAGAAGGAGAAATTATTATGGGTAATACAGAGTGCACAGCAAGCCTGAATCTTCCTAAAAATGAGAAGGGTTCTCCTCTAAAAGCAGTAAATTCTTCTGAGTTTTCTAAAAATGATATTGATCTTCTGTTGAAAGATGCAGGTGCTGAATTTATTCTTAAACTCGGTAAAAGTGAGGAGGCTGTACTTAAAAGCTCTCAGGAGATAGATCCAGATAACGATGGTTCTCCTTCTACTTCAAGTGGGAATGATGGGAAGGGTTTCTTGTAAACTCAAGTAGGTTCTACTGGATTACTTGCGAACTCAAGTATTCCCTATCAGAAATCTGATTTTAAATTCAAAAAATAAATTAAATCCTTGGGAAATGATAACATTATAATTCTTGGTATGAAGGGTGGTGGGTTTATTAAAGGTTGGAAAGGGAGAAATCCCATTTATTATCAGTAAAAGTCTTCCATAGTATTTTGGAATTGTAGGGGGGCTAGGAATAGAGAAGCCTCCCATTACTTGAAGGAGCGTGTGAAAGAGCATGATGTGATTTTTGTTGGTCTGTTAGAGACTAAGATCTCTTCTATTAATAGACTTGAGTGTAATAGGTTCATTGGTAACATTTGGGAATTTTTCTTATTTCCTGCTAAAGGTTTATCAGGGGTACTATGGTTTGCTGGATGAAGGACTTGGCTTCTTTTTCTATTTTAGAAGCCTCATCTCAGGTTGTTGTTGGGGAATTGATAATTGTTTTTAAAGGTGTGTGGATCATTGCTTCAGTATATGGTAGTAATGATTCTTATAAGAGAAGGAGTTTTTGGAGTAAACTTGAAGGGATTTCTAATATTAATCTGCCCATTATTATTGGAGGTGATTTCAATTGTATAATGTCCCAAGAGGATAAGAAAGGAGGGAAAAATTTTATTCTATCTCAAGGTGCTCAAGATATGAGCAATTTTATGAGCAATTGTGATCTTCATGATATGAAAGTCATTGGCCCAAAATACACATGGTATAATAATAAGAAAGGTGGTGCTAGGATACCTGAAAGACTAGATAGATGCATTTTGAACACAGCAGCCTTAGAAGCCATCCAAATGCCAGCTGTTTGGCATCTACCACGTGTAACTTCTGATCACTGTCCCATTCTCATTAAGTTGTTGCCTTCTGGTTTTCAGAAAAATAGAATTCAAAGATATGAAGAGGTTTGGTCCTCTTTCCCTGCCTCTGCTGTGATTGTTTATAAGTCTTGGGAAAGGATTATGTTGGGAGATGTTGCAACTTCTCTTAATATGAGATTCAGGAGAGCTTTTAAAGCCATTTATTTCTGGACTAAATCATGAGCTTGAATGAGAGTTTAAAGAAGGAAATTTTGGATCTACAAATTGAAGATGCCAAGGTTGGCGAGCTAACTGAAGAAAAGCTACTGTTGCTAAAATCTAAGGTTCATGAGATTAATATTTCTCTTGCTCGTCTTAATACGTGTTGGAGGAAAAGAGCAAAAGCTAAATGTCTAGTTGATGGTGACTCCAACTCTATATATTTTCATTCATTTGCATCGGGTAGGCATAATTTTAATTGGATTCATCAGGTTAAAGATAGTAAATGGAAGTTGGTTGAGGATCAAAAACTGATAGAAGGAGTTTTTTCTAATTACTTTGAAAGTAAATGGGAATAGAGGAACTATAGATTGACAGGGTGGCCAACCTCTTTACATGTGCTGAATGATTCGGACAGAGAATACCTTCTAGCAGATTTCAATGAGGAGGACCTGGATAGGGTGGTTGATTAGCTGGAATCAAATATGTACCCAGGTATTGAGGGTATTACTTACTCCATCATTAAAACTTATTGGCAAATTATTAGAGGAAATGTATGGAAGGCTGTTTCTTCATTTTTTTATGACTAGATCTACCAGTACAAGTTGGAAGGAGACATTGGTAGTCCTTATCCCTAAAATTCAGAATCCGATGAACCCCTCAAATTATAGAACTATAAGTCTTTGTTTGTTGATCTATAAGATGGTGGCTAAGATGTTACTGAATAGAATTATTGGAGTTATTCCTAAGCTGATCTCTAAGGAACATGCAGCGTTTGTCAAAAGGTAATATATTTCAAATCATGTTTTATTAGCCCAAGAAGTGTGTAACAAATTAAGATATTCTAAATCTAAGAAAGGACTTATGGTAATCAAAATTGATATGGAGCAAACTTGTGATAACATGAGGTGGTCAACTCTTAAACAAGTTTTGAAAAATTTGGGCTTTCCAGATAAGTTTTCTAATTTCCTTCTTCAATGTGTTACTGTCAAAAATTTTTCAATAATGATCAATGGAAATAATTCAAGTTGGATTAAGGCAAGGAGTGGGTTTAGGCAAGGATGTCCCTTGTCTCCTTATCTTTTTATATTATGCTCTCAACTTCTGTCTGATGCTGTTGCACAATGAGGGAAGGGATTGGGTATTAAAGTGGCTCCAAATGCAGAAATATTTTCTCATTTATTATATGCTGATGATATTGTCATGTTTTTGGAGAAAAATGTGAAGAGTGTAAAGAAAGCAAGCAAAATCTTGATGGACTACCATAAGTGGTCTGGTTAGAAAGTGAATATTCTGAAATCTTCTATTCTATTTGGTAATTTAGTCAAAAGATCTAGAAGAAGGACTATAGCTAAAATATTGGGATTGAAAGTGGTGAAAGAATTAATGTATCTTGGCATCAAGATTGCTATGAGAAGATTGACAGTTACTGATTTTAATATTCTTTTGGAAAAGGCTACAAAGTATTTGAATGTTTGGGGTAACCATTATATTTCTCTTGTAGGGAAGTTGCTACTTGTTAAAACCATCTTCTCTTCTATCTTTATTTTTCTTACTACACATTCATTAGTTCCGTTGGGGGTGCTTAAAGATTTGGATAGAATATGTAGGGATTTTTTATGGAACAAGCAAGATGGAAGTAAGTCTCTAGACTATGTTTCTTGGGATGTTTTATGCAGACCTAGAAGATTGGGTGGTTAAGGAGTCCAATCCATTGTTTCTAAAGTTGGTCCTCTTCGAGCTAAATTTTCTTGGAACCTCATCTCTAAGTCATCTTCCTTCCTTAATAGGGTGCTGTGTGCTAAATATGGGAATAAGTTATGGAACTTTCACTTGAAGAGGTACAACTCTCCTATGGTGAAGATAATTTTAAATGGCTTTAATTCTCTAATTGAAATTTTGAGGTGGAAAGTTTTTTCGGGAAGTTCTATTAAGACCATAGAAGATGTTTGGATTTTTGATAAATCCATAGCTAAATGGCCAACTTTTGTTGCAAATATGGAAGAGAATATGAAATTTTTGGATAGTTTTATGTGTGAAGGAGAATGGAATGAAGTAAAACTGCAACAATTTTTTGGAAAACAGCTGGTGGAGGCAAGAAAGGGTGTTCTTATCTTTCCAGGTCAAGAAGGGGTTCAGTTGGAACTCAAATTCAAATGTTCAGGTAAATCTATATCTGCTTTAATATTTAAGAAATTGAATGAGAATGGAGTTGAAGATCCACATTAGCATTGGAGAAGAGGTCTGAAGCTTAGGCCTCGGGTAGACTTATTCTGGTGGAGACTATCTATTAATGCTATTCCTTCAAATGAGTTTTTGATGTTCAGAAGGTTGTCTAGGAATAATAAATGTCCTAGAGGACGTGAGTTTGTGGAGAATGTTGAGCACATTGCGGTTAGTTATTTGATGCTGCTGCAAATTTTCAATATCCTTAGGAGTTGGGGGTTCATGATCCCGATTTTTTCATCTATTCAAGATTATTTTTTGGGATTGAGAAGTTTGGCAGAATCAGGACCTTTCATTGGGAATTTATATTGCTCTGCTATTTTCTTAAGCTGGAAGAGTAGAAATAAGGAAACGCATGGTGGAATGAAGGATAGCTTCATAATCATTTCAGCTAATGCAATTAGCATGGCTGAGGCATCTTTTAAAGAATGTTCGGAATACTGAGATACCAACCAGCTCTTTCTGTTGTCTTCTTATTGGTATCCTCCTCCCTCTGAGTGGATTAAACTTAATATTGATGCTTCTTTAGGAAGCAATTAAAATATAGGTGTTGGAGGTGCCTTCAGGAATCAAAGAGGCAGATTTTTGTGTGCCTTTGGTGTGAATTGTTTTCTTTGGGAATCAACATAGTTGGAGCTTTTTGCAATCTTGTTAGTTATTAAATTCATTTGTGGCTGGATGTATGAGTTCAAACGGATCATCATAGAGGAGGATAATCAAAATGTTATTTATTTTGTTCAAAAGATCTTTAATAAGGAGCCTATCAAAGAAGGAGGGCCAAAGATAGAGGATTTTTCTTTTCTCACTGATTTTAATCAAATTTTATTTCGTTATGTTTATAGGAAATGTAATAAGTTAGCTGGCTTTTGTGCTAACTATGCTCCTTCTTTAGATTTCTTTTGGGATGACTTAAGTAGTAATAAGGTCCCTACTTGCTTTATTTCTTTTCTCAAGGAGGACTGTGATTGTGGATCAATCACTTAGTTGCTTGCAATTTTTCCTTAATAAAATTGCTTCAAGCATTCCATCAAAAAAATAAACATTAACATGATTATCTACTTTCTTGATTTCTTCCTTCATTCTCAGTTCTTCTTGCGCAACAACAAGATTTTTAATAGGATTCTAAATAGAATAAGTTTCTATAACAACTGAATTAACATCTGATTTCTTTTAATGATAATTTATTTTAAATCTTTTGAAAGATTTAAATTTCTTCATCCTATAGTAAACTTGAATCTAATGACTATTTGAGTTGGATTCATAACTATTTTTTATTAACCTCAGTTTCAGTAATCACATTGTTCTTCACTACACCATAATTATCTTTTTTAGGTCCTTATATTAATTATTTTTATTAGCTGAAATTGAAGATGAATGCACATTAATTATATCCTCATTACTCTTTTTGCAATTAAAATGATTATGAACAATTCTACCACAATTAAAGTAGAATGAAGAGATCTTTTCTTATTTGATTTTTTTGAAAATAATCTTTCATATGAGCCTTCAGACTAGATTCCTAATGGATGTTGAGCATCTTGGTTGATACAAACATAAATCCTTGCAAATTTCCTTCTTCCACAATTAAGCATATTACTATCCAAATATAGAATTGTTATAACTAGAGAAGAAATTCAAAAAATGTTATTCTCATCCCAACAATTTAATGAAAGATGTGGCAAGCAGATCCAAATGGGAAAAAATAAACTCTTCAGGCTATTGGAGATAATTATTGATTTCAATTATGTATACCAATGATATGATTTCCAACAAACCATGTGCCTCCACTAGAACTGATTTCTTGGCTCAAAAGATTGAAAGAATAGAGAACCCACCAAACTAAGACTAGTTAGAAATGAACTAAATTTACTCCATTGATTCCTTAATTCATTACTAATATGAGAAAAGGAATATAATTGCCAAACAACTTGCTAACTAATGAATTCAAAAGTCTATAAATGTTTGCTTTTTTCATTTCCAAAATCTAGTTTGATAGCTACTCCATCCTAAGACTTCTCAACATTAATATCCAAAGAGACCACTTTAATATTTTAAAGGTTTTTTCCACACATTAGGAACAAATTTATATGGATAAACTACAATTTTATGTCGAGTAGGGCTTTTCAGGACTTTAACACCAACATCCTTTAGTTTAGAACTCTTACTATTCAATTAAACACATCTCTTAAAGAAGAATTGAACTTGACTTCTTCTTGCATAAGTCTTTTTTTTTTCCATTCGCAAAATTAAAAAATCTATTCACATTTAATATAGGTCCAGCATATGATGAGGCTTCAACATTTGAATGTACTTCTTATAGGAAGCTATTTACTTTGAATTTATTTGAGATAAGAGAAGATTTATTGACTTCTTCAGGAAAATCAACAATCACATTCTTTTCCTTTACAGCATATGAATCCAACATAATGACACCACTAGGCCTAGATGAATGGTAAAGTTCTTTAATAATTAGGGGAGCTCTGACATCAATTCTTTGTCAAATCCAAACTATTACAAGAGAAAATATCTCCATCATCTTGAATGGAAAGAATGATCACCGACGGTGGCCTCCGATCATTCCCTACCAACATGAACCACTCTAAAGATAATGATGAACTACTCGTAAACAATATTTTAATAGAAATTCAAAAATTATCTCACTAGAAGCTAGGACTCCCTATCACTAGGAATATTCTAGGTTCAGTGGTAGGCTCATTATTCGAGTATTAAAAGAAATTCAAAAATAATTATGAGGATGATGACAAACAACAGTTTTTTACTCAATATGCTTGATTCCTTATTTTAAAAACTATGCAAATTGCATTAATCAATAAATGAAAAGATACAGCTTAGAAGCTTATTACAGTCCTTCCTAATTAAGTCAACAAACCTTGATGGAATTTCACTATTTAAAAAAACATCCTAATAAATCACCTAATATGGAAAAATGGGAACAATAATCTGCCACATTATTAAAAATCTCTCAAAAAAATTGGAAACAAACATTATTAAACATTTCTAAAAAAGAATGATCTAGCCTTTGAGCTTTATTGTTTCTATTTGTAGACACCTTTATCAAATTTTGAAGCATCTTACTGATATTTACATTGTCACTTCTATGATGATCCTTTTATTCTCTAACATCCTTTCTTGAATAGAGTATTCAAAATCTAAAATAGCCTTCAACTCCTAAAAAGAAACATCCCAATGGATTAATTTCTTTATATATGCACAAAGCATCCTTCCTTTATTATCTCTTGATACACATGCTATTCAAGCCATATTGGATTGAATAATAGCCACATCTACATTCAACTTAATCCAACCTTTAGGTAGGGGACACCAACCATTCGATGTCAAATATTACTGATTGATATCACATTTCTTCTTGATTGGAAACAAGTGCAAAAATGAAAAATGTGGTTGAATTTTTGCAGCAATTAACAAAGCCAATGGAGCAGATTTCCAATTTTTAAAATAATTTCTTGCTTTCTAATTCTAATAGACAATAACAATATATATTCTGGGAAGCACTGATGTCACCCAAACTGCCTTCTTCAATCCTTCATATCAATGTGATAGACTTTGAAATTCAGGTACATTAATAACCCATTTTCTAAGGATATGAAATACTTCTAAAAGTTTCATATAATGGGTTGAAATATGCTCCAAGTCTTCAAATTCTTCTCAACCTCTCAAATATATGTCATTATTTTGTAGTTTTCTATAATTTAGGCATATATTTGTAGGCAATGCATTTTTAAAGAGTCTTCACAAAAATAAGAACTCCTAAGAGAGACATTTTATTTCTTCATCCACTTCAAATATTTCCACTTCCCTTCTTAAATTTGACAATGAGATTCATAAGCCATAGCAGTTACATATCTATTTGAATTGGAATTGATTAGTTCAATTTTATATTTTTCAACCTCAGTTAAGATATGAATTTGTAAAATTAGATTTTCCATTACATCAGAGAAATGCCTCTTCAATACATTACTTTTCCATCTTCTTTATTCACAATAAAAAAAGAAACCTTCTTATCATGAAGCTCTATAAAATTACAAGTTGAAAGGCACTTTCTCAAACATCTATCACAAACATCTTTTATAATCTCAATTTTGGAGCTAGAATATACCTTTCATCTAATAATAGGGTTCAAAAAATGGGCACCTTCTTCGAATTTTTGCTATGAAGGGGAGGCATTCCTTTTAATTTTATCATCCTATATTCTAATACCATATTTTGCCTTTAATACTCTATTAACAAGAGAATTCTTTTCTTGTATGAAATTCCAAGCATTGCAAGATCTAAGAGAGCCTTATCTCTTAGTAGCTCCTTAAATGCAAAAGCTTCCTATATTTATAGAAGAACACAAAGTATTCCATGTAATGTAATGTAATCATTGCCTCCTTGTTCTTTATACCAAAGAAAATTTCTACAAAATATATCAATTTCCATTAAAACACCTTTCAGGATAAAAAAATGAATCATTAAGAATGATGGAATAGATGAAAAAGCTATTTTAATTAACACAATTCTTCTTACCAGTGATAGGGATCGAGAACCCCAAGTGTTAAATTTTTCCATAGCCATATGAAATACTGAATTAAAGTCTGATGTTCATTCTCCTTAAAGCCATTTTTAACAACTAAATAAGAGATCTCGTCAACAAAACAATGTCCCTTTACTTTATTTAAATTTCTTCTCCTTTTCTTTGAAATCATCTTTTCATAAAAAACCATAGAATTTTTTGAATTCATATGTTATCCAATCCATGCTAATTAATCATTTAAAATCAATTTCAAAAGTTTAGCAATGCTTCTAGAAGTTGTGATATTTTTTCGATATTAGCAACCAATCTAATGCATATCTATTTAGCTTTAGCTTGTAAGGCTTTGGATAGAAGTTAATACCACAAAATAAATAGGCATGGAGAAAGTGGACAACCTAGCCTAAAGCCACATTTATCTGTTTTCCACTTAGTCATTCTTCCATTAATCTTAATGGAGAATTTTGTACAGAAAATACATTGCATAATCAAATTTATTATCTTGTTCAAAAAACCCATAACCTTTAATAATTGATTTAATGTATCCCAACTCATACTATCATAGGCTTGCTCCATATCAAGTTTCAAAAGCATAAACCCTAGTTTTGTTGTAGAGAATCTCATTCTATTCAAAATCTCATGACCCAAAAGGCAATTATAAGAAATATTTCTACCAGGAATAAAACCTAGTCAAAATCTAGAAATAATACTAGGAATACAAACCTTTAATTTACTTAGAATCATACCCAAAGCCATTTTACAAATATTCTGGCATAAGGTGATGGGATAGAACGTGGAAAATTTTTAGGCATTAGGAAATTTAGGGATAAGTACAACCATAATCTCAGTTTAATATTCAGACATGATGCCTAAAATAAGAATTTCATTAATAGCATTCCATGTTTCATTCCTCATAATACTCCAAAAGACATGAAGAAGCTTGCATTGGCCCCATCAATACTTGGTGACTTGTTGTTACTCATCTTCATAATAGTTGAATAAAGATCATCTTTAGTAAAATTTGTACTCAACACTTACTTCATTTCTTCATTTATCTAATCTTCCAATTCAAAGGATGGCCAATTAGATAGTTGACAATTGAGTTTTTTCCAATTTTTTATAAAGAACTCAAAAACTGAATGAAGAACTTCATGATCTGTCCCAATAATGCCATTAGGATAAGATAATTGATTAATCATATTTCCATTTCATCTACCAGCATAAGTTTGAAAAAAATGATAATTTTAATTACTTCCTTCCATCCATTGTGTATTTAAATGTTGCCGCACCAAGTAGCAATTCTAGCAATGGTAACATTCAATTCATGAAATTTTTCCTTAGGATCAGAAATTTTTCTTGGCTCAACATCTTCAGATCTGTCTTCTCTTCCTGTAAAAGTAAGTTTTCACTTTTTAGCAATATCTTAAGATTCGTCAGTTCTTTCAACTTTTTTTACTCCAAAAGTACAAATTTTTAATGGATCTATTAACCTTCCTCTTAAAAACATCTATAGTAGCCCCTTAATCTCTTATACTCCAAGATGGGTAATAATATCCTTTAAAGATTCATAAGAGCACCATATATTCTCAAATATGATTTATGTATGCTTAGTGACATTAGAATTAGTTAAACTTAGTTACAACATACATTTATCAGAGACAACTCTTGGGAGATGTATAATCACTGCAAAAGAAACATACATAAGTGCTTTAGAATTTAAGAAATCCCTATCAAGTATCTCACATTTAGGAGCAAGGCCATCCTTGTTATTGTACCAAGTATATTTGGGGCCAATAATACCAATGCCATGAAAATCATACCTAGTGATGAACTCCTTTATCACTTAGGGTCCTTGAGTGAACGAGAACCTTTTTCCACCATTCTTCTCTTGCTTCTATAATAAGCAATTAATGTCACCTCCTATATTACAAGGATTATCAGTTGTCATTGGTTCCTCTATCAATTTTCACAATTTCATTTTTTCATAAAGATCATTATTACCATAAACAATAGACACTACAGTGAAAGGCCTTTAGGAGAGATTAAGATCCTAACTATTCATTGATTAGAAGAATTCAAAATGGAAAAGAATGAAATCTTATTTTTCTGAAGAGCATGAATACCTCTAGATGTTCCATTTATAGCATAATGGAAAAAATCCCAATCATGGACAAGAATTCTTTGAACTTCTTCTTTATCCAATGTTTCTAATTTAATTTCCTTTAACCCAATGAAGAAAACATCATTCTCAAAAATCAAACTCATCAAATAATGGAAAGCTTCATTTTTCTTAGCACATTAAAATTTCAAAAATCTACGAAAGATATTAAAGATGAATTGGGATGTGGCCCAAACCCTTTTATTACTTCCTTCCATTGCAACTCGAGCTCACTAGTTTATAATTTTTTTATGATAGCAAATATTGTGGCTCACATCCTATTATCCACTTTTATTTTAAATATATTTTTATTTGTATGTGTACTAACTTTTCAGGATCACCATGAACCTTCCAACGAAGGTTCAAGGCTCAAGATTGGGTAGAACATGTTATGTTGTCATGATTTTTAAAATATTCATTATTGTATTTTTTATTTCTTCAGTGAAGTCCTATAATGGTGTATGCTTACTTGGTGACCATGCACAAATACCCTCGGGGGGAGTGAGATTGAGTCAACACCAGAAGTTTAATTATTTAACTAGTTATACTGTATAATTTATATCATACTGTTTAGTTCATTTAAGTAATCATAATGGACTATTTATATCATTCAGAATGATTAGTTATGATCATGAAAACTAGCCGCTAATAAAAATTTAGGAAATATTTTTAATTTTATTTTTTTATTCTAATCATCCAAGATGATCTACATCATACTAGATGATCTATAAAAATCAGGGCTAAATGTATCTTGTGATTAGGGGACAAATTATGGTTAAATTACTTGATCAAATTGTACTGGATGATCTTTGATATTTCATTTGACGACCCTCAATTATACCAGAAAAAATCCCATAATTTTTCTTCTAATTGTCAAGGATTATTCAACATATCATTCTGGATGATCTATATAAATTTGAATTGATCATGCAGGATTATCCTTAGATCAGCAAGGATTATTAAGTCAAATTCGGCACGTTATAGTTGATGATCTTATGATAATTATGGACGATATTTGGTGCTAGAATTGACTTTTTAGGGTTTTATGAAGCCCACTATTTAAGCACATCATACTGGATGATCTTGTGATCATATTGGATGATCTTTGCCTCCAAAATTTATTTTTAGGGTTTTTCGAAGCCCTTTATTTAAGCATTATCAAGGCACTTGGTAAGTGTCATTGGCAGCTATTATGTCTTCGTTCTTTTGGAGAAAACTTTAAGAGAGAACATGAAAGGGTGAGAGGATTGGGTGGAGTCTGAGAGGGAGAAGATCCTTGGAGGGGGTTTCAAGGGAGTGTTGAGGGGATTTTACACGATTTCTCTAGTGAGCTTGCACCATAGTACGATTGGATTCATGGTTCATCTTAAGGGAAGTTTTGGGAAGTAGAAGATTTCCTTGGTGTCAATGAACCTAGCTACTCTGCAACACCAGGGAAGGTGAAAGTGATTTTGTAATGGCTTCTCTACCTAGCTATGGGGGCTAAAAGAGAGTCACTAAAGCTTTAGTATGATACTCGTAGCGTGCCTATGGGGAGTGGACACAGGTCAGGTTGGACTGAACCATTATAAATCTAATGTGTTCATTTTGTTTTTCTTCACTTTTTTTTGCATTTATTTTTGGTTATAATTGCTTGCTTAAAAATCTTGGATAGATATTATGATGTAGTGATTATTTATTATCAAATGTAGAAAAAGCTTTAAGCAAGGGATTTTTCTTTTTGATGAAACAAAGTTCATTAATATCTAACTCTCCCCGCTCATGGATAGCCCAGGATTAGTTCATAAAGGTTTAACACCCCTCATAAACTTTCAAGTGGTTTCAGAGATAAATTCAAAAACAAAGTTTTTGAAAAATTTTGAAAAACGGTCAATGGCTAACTTTGGAATAAAGGTAAAAATGATAAGAATGTTATGATTTCCTCTAATGTTTTTTATTTTGGGTGTAGGAAATTTGTAAATATGAAAAATTAGTGTTCTAAGGTAAAAGCTATTCCAACAAAGAAAAATGATAAAAATAAGCAAAATGCAATAAAGGAAAATGATAAAAAGAAAATAATCTCCTCGATAGACCTAGTCTCTAAATCATCAGACCTGGAGAAAGGTAATGAGGTAAAAATATTTGGTTTTGTTTTTATGTGTTGTTGTTATTGCATGTGTACAAGTTCTTTGTTTTATTTTATTCATTATAAATGTTTTCTGTGCTATTTTTGATATTTTTGCTTGTAGTCATTTTATTTTATTTTTCTTATTTATTTTCATGATTTTTCTTTGATCTATACAGTCAAATCTCTTTTCACATTATATTTGCATAAGAGAATCAATTCACTTCTCTCAATTTTTTTAAATAAAAATTTTACCTCCTTTTACCTAAAAAATTTGAAAGTTATGATTGACATTCCTAAATTAGTTAAAGAAAGTAACATCGATGGTTATCTCTATTCCTATAACTTCTTTAATTGTATTTTTTTTCTTTTTAGAGCAAAATCTATTTCAAATTTAAAGTTCAACTTTGAAATTGAGATCTATTATATCTTCTTATAGTAATCTATCTCAAATGAATAATGCTCAAAGTCACTAAATCTCTTTCAAGTTTTCTTAATTAAGCTGATGCATTAATCATATGATTACGATTCTAATTTTTGATTTATTCATGCTTATAATAGATAATAAGTTTTTCTTCTCTTATATCTGGAAGATATTCTCACAACTGAGTTTTTAAAGTTTTTGAAATGGAGCTAGCTCGAAAAAATGACAAGAGACACAAAATGAGCACAAACAAAAATTAAAATGATGTGCAATAATGGCCCAATAATTAAAAGATATATAAAGTGTATCAAAAAATCACAAGATGTGCAAAGTGCATCAAATAATTAATAAGAGGCACAAAATAAACCCACAAAAAAAACTTCTTTTTCTTTCAATTATTTCAATTTTAGAAGAATTCATGTGCTACTTGATATCTTCAAAAACTTGATTTTAGAAAATCATGATTTTGGTTGATTACTCTGCATTATTAATCTATCAGATATTTTTTTAAAATGAAGTTTGAATAAATCGCTTTTCTTATCAGATTTCTTATATGAGGTAGATTTTTATTTTAAAAAAGGACTTATAACCTATATGGTGCTTGAGCTATGGTTAATAAAATTTAATTTTCTAACCTTTTTGGATCTTGGTGTGATCAATTCATTTCTTATTATGTTTTTAAATAAAATTACTAGGTAACTTTCTTATTTTGAGAAAATTTACTGAAATTAATTATTTTTTCTTAAAACATAAGCACCAGCTCTACCTAATCAGAGTCAGTTATGTGTCTTCCATTTTTTTTATGTGTGTTTCCCTTCTTTCTAATCAGAGTCAGTTATGTGTCTTCCATTTTTTTTATGTGTGTTTCCCTTCTTTCTTAGGGGGGGGGGGGGGGGGGGGGGGGGGGGAATGTATTTATCTTGTTGCATTTGTTCATATTATATTTGCATTTGTTTATTTATTGTTTAGATTTTATTTTTTTTATTTATACATTAAAAAATAATTTTTTTTATTTCGTCTGCTTTTAATATAATTATATTAATGAGGGGGTGATTAGATGAAATATTTTTAAATTTGCAAATTCAATCAGTAATATTTATCATCATAAAAAATGCGGAGATTATTATAACTCAAGATCACTAGTTTGTATTTTTGATGATAATAAACATTATGGTTTGGTCACATAAAACGGCGGCCTTCTGATGACCCGGTTAGGAGAGTAGAGGTATTATATTTGACTTATATTAAGAAAGGTAGGGGTAGACCTAAAAAGACTTGGTCAGAAAATATTAGGAATGACCTTTCTTTATTAGATTTAAACGAGAATTTGACTTTTAATAGGATACAATGGAGAAAAAGGATTCATGTAGCCGACCCCACGTAGTGGGATAAAGGCTTGATGTTGTTGTTGTTGTTGTTATTGTTGCTCACATCTTATTGTCTAGTTGTATTTGTAATATATTTTTATTTTTGAGTGTATTAACTTTTAAGGAATACCATGAACCATCCAACGAAGGTTCATGGCTATAGATTAGGTATAATAGGTTATGCTGTAATAATTTTTATAATATTCATTTATATATTTTTTATTTCTTGATTCAAGTCCCGTAATGGTGTTTGCTTCCTTCGTGACAATGCACTCACACACACACATAGGCAGAGTGAGATTTAGTCAAAAATAGAAGTTCAATTATTAAAATAATTAAGTTGTATGATTTATATCATATTATATTATCAGCTCATTGAACTAATCATGCTAGATGATTTAGATCATGAAGGACGATCAGTTATGATCATGAAAAATAGCCACCAATAAAAATTTAGGCAATATTTTGATATTTATTTTTTGTTCTAATCATCTAGGACGATCTACATCATATTGGATATTCTATAATAATCATGCCTAAATTGATCCAATGATTAGGGGACTAATTATGGTTAAATTTCTCTATCAGATTGTACTGGATGATCTTAAGATTATACAAGATGATCTTTGATCTTTCATGGGATGACCCTTAATTATACCAGACAAAATACTATAATTTTTCTTCTAATTGTCAAGTACATCCCACAATATCATATTGGACGATCTATACAAATTTCAATTGATAATCTAGGACTATCCTGAGATAATCTAGGACTATCAGGTCAAGTCTGCACATCGTGCTGGATGATCCTGGGATTTGTCTAAGATAATATTTTTCCCCAAAATTGACTTTTTAGGGTTTTCTGAAGCCCTATTTTTAAGAACATTATACTGGATGATTCTGTGATCATAATAGATGATCTTTGTTGTTATATAGAATTAATATTTAGGGTTTTTCAAAGCCCACTTTTTAAGCTTTCTCAAGGCACTTGGTAAGTGTCATTAGCAGCCATTGAGTCTTCATTCTTCTGGAAAAAACTTGAAGAAAAAACTTGAAAGGGAGAGAGGAAATGGTGGAGTTTGAGAGTGAGAAGATCATTAGAGGGCTTTTTAAGGGAGTGTGGAGGGTGTTTTACATGGTTGCTCCGGCAAACTTGCATCTTATTATCATCAGATTCAAGCTTTTTCATGAGGGAAAGTTTAGGAAGAAGAAGAACTCTTTTGTGTCCATGGTCCGGCTACTCTGTCGCACCGGGGAATGTGGAAGTGACTTTGTAAAGTCTTCTCCACCTAGCTATGTGGGCTAAAGGAGTGTCACTAAAGCTTTAGTGCAATACTCAGAGTGAGCCTCCAAGGAGTGAACGTAGGTCAGGTTGGATCAAACCACTATAAATCTAGTGTATTTTTTTTAATTTTACTTTTTCCACACTTTATTTTCCACATTCATTTTTGGAAATAATTACATGCTTGAAAATATGTGATTGATATTATGATGTATTAATTATCTATTTTTAGATGTTAAAAAAAAGCTCTTAGGAGATTTTTCTTTTTGTTGGGAGAACGTTTATTAATATCCAAACCCCCCCCCCCCCCCCCCCCCCCCACCCACCCCACCCCTCTTTGTTAGCCTTAGGATTAGTTCTTTAGGGTTTAAAACCCCTCATAAACTTTCACCTTCACCTTCCTTCGTTCTCTGGATGCACTTAATCAGACCTAACAACTTCAACTCTTTATTAATCTTCATCGTATGTTAAACATATTTAGGAGTACTCTTTTCATCCTTAATCTTTTAAGTATTACACTTTACTTTATGTTATTTTACATTACCATTCATTCCATCTTTAGAAATTAATAAAGTAAAATCTTGAACCTTCTAATCAACCTTCAGAATCACATGATAAGATTGTACTCCTAATCCTTCAAATGTTTTAGCATAATGCCCTTTATCAAGAGTTTCTTCCAGATCTAAACTGAAATTCTCATTAACTACAACAGCTTGGGTATCAAATTTTCTTTAACTAAATTGGATGATTTGAATAAACTTTCAACTGCTTCTCCATTCTTCATATCATCAACATTTGTAGGTTCCTGCCAATTATAAAATGATTTCTACCATTGTCTTCAACAACTAAAACACATTTATTCACCTTCTCAAAGCCTTTCTTTAATCTCTATTCTTCTAAGTAAACACCACTAATTTTTACCTGATTCTTTCCAATTTGAGTAATTGGGACCCCTGAAACTGGTTTCGTATGATGAAATGATGATATAGGTCTGTTAGCATATTTAAAATACTTCTTACATGAATCTATTTAATGTAAGAGTTTATTTTATTACTAATCTTCTTACCACAAGATTTAGCAGATACTGATTTCTTCAAAAACTCAGAGATATCACAATTTTTTATGCTAATATTTTGATTCATTGGACTAACAAAAGACTGCTTATTAATATATCCTCCACTACTCATCATGTAGTGGGAATGATTATTTCCAATTTTGCCTCAATTAAAACAAAAAGAATATATATTCTCATGATCAATTATCTAAAAGAATATCCATTGAGCACCTTCAATCCAAACTCCCAATTGAATTTGAGCATCCATATTAATTAAAATGCAAATCCTTACAAAATCCCTCCTACCATAATTAAATATTGTTCTCATCCAAACAATTTAAAGGGACATGTGGCAAACAGATCCAAATAGTCAAAAATATACCAATCTTTATTAATGGAGAGAAGTGAGGATTCCAATTATCCAAACCAATGATATGATTACCTACAAACCATGGTTTTCCACTCCGAACTAATTCCTTCGCTTCCTGAGATTGAAGGGAATAGAGAACCAACTCAAATCCCAAATTTATTAAGTGAAATGAACCAAAATTCCTGCACTGATTTCTTAATGCTTTGCTAAAATTAAAAAATGGAATATAATTTCCAAAGACCTTGAGAACTGCTGAGTTTTGATGTTTATGAATATTTAATTATTCATTAAGATGGTGTAATTTTATAGCAACCCCATCCTCGATCATTGCAATGTTAATATCCGAAGAAACTACTTTGATATTATGAGGCTTTTTCCACAAATTAAGAATTGATTTTCAACATAAGCAATAGATTTATGATGATAAGAGGTTTTTAAGACTTCTCCACAATCATTCTTAAAAATATTATAAAAAAAATAGGAAGAATAACTTCTTCTATCACATAGCCATATTTGCCTTCTTCTTACAACGAGCTTATCATTCAACTCACTGAGTTGGAGAACCTATTAACTTTCAAACTTGGACCGACCAATTATGAAGCATCTTTATCTAAGTGAGCTTCCTAAATGAATCTACTAAATTTGACATTATTACAAATAAGGAAGGATTTGAGGGAAACATCCTCCAACACATTCTTACCCTTGCCTTCATTCAAATCATTCTTCGATGTTTTAGAACATCTAACGCCTCTCTAATAACTAATTGAACACCGTCAACAAATTTGTGCAAGTTTGAACTCTTACTAGATGAAGAGCTACCATAAACATGATCAAAAGATATGACTGATGATGTTAATTTTTGATCAAGCCCTTATTACAAATTTGGATTCAGGAGTTATATTTTTGAAGATAGCAATCATTTTTGACACTTCTATTTTTTTCTACTATTTCCCTGCTTACTAATGTTTCAGTTCCATAAGGTCAATTGCAAATCAAACCAACTCAAGTTTGGATAGATTAGGACTGAGTCGGTCTATAAGTTTTCTTCAAGTGTTTTTACCTTTTCTTGAGTCAAATATAGCAAAGTGGATCTTGATGCTAAGTAACCTTGCACACACACACTCAGAGGGAAAAATTCAATCTATGATAGAGTTTTTTTTTTATCATATCATCCGAGTTGATCCAAAATCATCCTGGACGATCCGTTAAAAAAAACCTTAATTAGGGCATCCTAGTTAAGGCAACTAAATTAAGAAAATTATCCTATATAATATTAGTATCATCCTAGATGATATGCTAAAATCAAAAAGAATTAATCACTATCTTTTTTAGGCATGTTATTATTTTTAGAAATCATACATAACATCATTATGAACAATGTATTACAATTATGCCTAAATTAGTCTGATGATTAAGAAAAGAAAATAAGGTTTCATTGATCGATCATATCATCCTGGATGATCGTAGGATCATCCTAGATGATCAGCTAAACAAACTTTTGTTTCTTTCAAGACGAACATAATAATTTTCTGTATGATATGTATTGATTTGAACTAATCATATTGGATGATACAAGAATAATCCTTTCTGATCAGTTATTTTTTCATCGACCACATATAAAGTCTGGCCGGATAGAGCAATGGTCAGGACAATATTTAACATTTCAAACTAATCATATAGGATGATCCATAAATCATCTTAGACGATCAAATATTTTTTCATCATCCAGACAGGTAAAGTCTGGTCGAATAGAGTGATGGTATGGATGATCTTTAATGTTTTAAACGAATCATGTAGGATGATATACCCATCAACCTGGATGATCAGAATAAAGATATGTTCTAATCATCCAGCCTCCCATAGATCATCTTGGCTAATTGAGCTGAATTTGTGTTGATAAAAAAAATGATCTTTGTCATTTTGTTATAATTTAGGGAAAATTTGAAGCCCTTCTATATAAGATTTCTTGTTTACTCAAGTTGTTATCTTTGCTATTGTCCTAACCTAGAGAGCCAAAAGGAGAGAGAGAGCTTTAAAGAGAGAGAGAGGATCTTTTGAGGGGGAATTTGTGAGGGTTTCACAAAGGTTACTCCAAGCAAGGTCCAAGACATCTTCTACAGTCATCATCGCTGGTTCCTCGAAGGTTCTAGAGAGGTCTACTTTAGTGATTGATCGAGTTTCTCAACCTTCTTCAGGAGGAAGTGAAACGAGTCAGGTTCTCTACCTGCTTTAGGAGGAAGCGAAAGGAGCTGGGTACTCTACCTCATTGGAGTCGGTAGAAATGAGCTTTGTACAAGCTTCTTTTCCTTTTTATGGGAGAAAAAGGAGAGTCACTGAGTTTAGTGCAATGCCTGGAGGAAAGGCTCTAGGGAGTGGACGTAGGTCAAGTTGACCAAACCACTACAAAATATAGTGTGCTTTTTCTTATTTCATTTTCGCATTTAATTTCTACATTTTATTTTCTAGTGAATGATTATTTCATTTATGGTTTTAAAATATTCAAAAGATTGTGATTTTTGTTTAAAAATTTTCAAAACACTAATTCACCCCCACCCCCCTCTTGGTTAGCCTTGGGCTAGTTCATATGGGCTTAATATCTCTAATAAACTTTCAAGTGGTATAAGAGTGGGATTCTTAAAATTGAATTTTTGAAAACTTTTGAATTTTGATCAATGGCTAACATTGGTAATTGTAATACTGTAAAAGGGTATTCTATTATCTGACCACCATTATTTGTTAATATACCTTCTAATTTTTGGAAAACTCGCATGAACACATTTTTACAATCCTATTAACTATCATATGTGGATGCTTGTTAAGGATAAATATTCACCACCGTCACGTGAGATCAATGGCATAAAAACTAAACTTCTATTAACTAAATGGAATTTTGATCATAAAGATTTAACACAACTTAATGCCAAATGCTTAAACTATTTATAAAAATTGGAACAAAGGTAAGGGTAGCAAAAATTTTAAAAGTTCTCTAGATATGGTTTCTTTTAAATGCAGGAAGCTTGAATATGTGAAAGCTGATTATTTTACACTTATGGCTTCACCCAAGCAAGGAGAAGGATGAGGAGAAATGCATGTTTATGAAAGATAAGAAGTGGTTTCAAAAAGCTTTCTAGGTGAATTCTACATCTAACTCCTCTAAGATTGAAGCTGAGGAGGATATTACAAACTTGTGTTTAATGGCGGATGATCATCTAGATCAGTCTGACCAAGAAGAGGTATGTGAACTAACCTACAATCAATTACTTAAAGTTCCTAAAAAAATTTATGCATCATATATGAAATTTAAGAAATTACATGCTAGAATGAAAATGGAATTTTTAAATTTCCAAAAAGAGCATGAAGTTTTAATTAAAGATCATTCTACACTTGATAGCAATCACATTTCAATACTTGATGAGTTTGAAGAGTTAAATAAAAAGCATTATTAGGTTGTCATTGAGCATGATTCATTAAAAGTATCCCACACTACATTTAAAAATGATTTTAAAATATATATTAATAAATTTAAAATTAGTTAGCATTATTTAAAGTTAATAATGCAATTTTAGAAAGTGTTAACTCTTTGTTTAATGCTGAATTGAAATTACTTGAGGAAAATAGAACTCCACCCACACCTGAACAGTTTTTTAATCCTCATCCAAAGCTAAAAGTTATTAAACCTAGGAAGAGACACTATAGCCTGAATAAATAAGTAAACCCCTTTCTTGGAGTTAGATATTTTTAATGTGGCATGCTAGGACATATCTCACACAGTTGCACTATTCACCATAGTACACATTGGGTGTGAAGACCCAAATTATATGATTCATAGCATAACACATATGCATTGCATTTTTCATTCCATAAGAAGGGACCCAATTTTATTTGGATTCCTAAATCTAATATTTGATGATTTTATAGGTGTACTCTCACCAAATACCTCATGAGAGCATGTGGTACCTAAATTAACAGATGCTTATGACACATGACTAGAGATGCCAATCAATTTATTTCACTGGAGGCCAAGCCTAGAGGCAAGGTCACTCTAGGAGACGACACCACCAGAAAAGTAGTTGGTGTAGCTATAATAAAAAACTACAAGAATCTTTTAATTTAAAATATTTTACTTGTTGATGGATTGAAACATAATTTGCTCAAGATCAGCCAGCTTTATGATAAGGGCTTTTTCATAAAATTATTAGCAAGCACATACATCATTAGCTTGAATAATAATATTATTTTGCAGGGAAAAAATATTAACAATATTTACATGCTTGATTTAAATAATATTGAATGGTCTGCTTCATTCTGCTTAAAAACTATCCCTAATGCGTCTTGGTTGTGGCACAGGAGGTTAGGTCATGCTAGTATGAAAATTCTTAAGAGAGTGACCCAAAAAGACCTAGTTAGAGGTATCCCCAAGCCTAAATTCACTAAAGACCACCTATGTGATGCATGTCAACTAGGAAAGCAAGTCCAATCCTTTTTCCATTCTATTAAGGATATTAACACATCTAGACCTTTACTAGTACTTCACATAGATTTGTTTGGACCCATTAATAATGCCAGCTTAGGGGGAATTTATGATTATTGATGACTACTCAAGGTTCACTTGGATTAAATTTCTATCACATAAGAGTGAGACTTTTGATTAATTTAGATCCTTATCCACTTGGATTAAAAAAAAACTAGGTTGTGAGATCTTGACTATACATAGTGACCATGGTGGAGAGTTTGAAAATGGGATATTTGGATACTTTTGAGAGGATAAAGGCATTAGTCACACTTCTCAGCTCCTAGGACCTCTCAGTAGAATGGGGTAGCCGAAAGAAAGAATGGGACCTTAGTTGAAGCTGCTAGAACCATGCTTACTATGTATTC
Source organism: Dendrobium nobile (assembly GCA_022539455.1). Classification (NCBI taxonomy): domain Eukaryota; kingdom Viridiplantae; phylum Streptophyta; class Magnoliopsida; order Asparagales; family Orchidaceae; genus Dendrobium; species Dendrobium nobile. The sequence goes on from CM039735.1 coordinate 37,251,991, forward strand.
ACTTCCAAAATACTTTTGGGCTAATGCGGTAAACACAACTTGTTGTGTGTTGAATAGGGTGAATGTTTGGGCCAAACTAGATAAGACACACTATGAGATCATTAAGGGTAGGACACTCAACATTTCCCACCTTCATGTCTTTGGCTGTAAGGTTTTTATTTTTAATAATGGAAGTCACCCTTAGGAAAATTTGACCCAAAATTAGATGGAGTGTTCTTAGGATATTCAAGTGTGGGGAAATTCTTTAAGGTATTTAATAAGAGGACATTTGTGGTGGAGGATACTACTCATGTAGTGTTTGATGAATCTGATCCTAAGATGTCTAGCCTTGAGGAAGAAGATGAAGTTGGAGAGATTACTCAAGGAGTTGAAAATTTAAAGAAAAGTGTAGAACCCTAAAACACTAAAGGAGTAGGTGATATTGCCCATGGAGTAGAAAATGCAAATTATGGACGAAAGGGTAAAATCTAGACACACTTTGCCTGGAGATTGGAGATATTCTTCGAGTCATCCTAAAGAACTGATCTTAAGAGACCACTCTAAAGGTGTTAGAACTAGGCATGGACTTAGGAAGGAAGCGTACCACTCATCCTTTAACTCAATGACTAAACCCAACAATTTCAATCAAGCCCTTTTAGATGAATTCTAGATCTTAGCTTTATAAGAAGAACTTAATCAATTTGTGATGAATGACATTTGAAAATTGATAGAAAGACCTAAGAATCAAAGTATGGAAAGAACCAAATGGGTCTTTAAGAAAAAAATTAATGATTATGGTGAGGTGGTTTGGAATAAGGCAAGATTAGTGGCTAAGGGGTACAACCAAATAGATGGGATTGATTTAAGCTTTTCATGTTTTAAGGGATTTAATAGTCTATTCCTGTTATAAGGGATTTTAGCTTTTCCAAATAGAAATCAAGAGTGCCATTTTAAATGGGATAATAAAAGAGGATGTTTTTGTAGAGTAACCCCAAGGTTTTGAGAGTTCCCAATTTCTAAATCATGTTTGCAAATTAAAAAAGGCCTTATATTGATTAAAACGGTCACCAAGTGCTTGGTATGAGAGGCTTATCACAATCATACTAGAGAGGGAGTTTGTTAAGGGGAGCATAGAAACCACCTTTTCCTAAGGAAAGTAGGAGATGAGTTTCTCATTGTTGTTTTTCTTTTTTTGGAAAAGCAATTTGATTGCTCTAAAAACTAAGGAAACTATTACAGACTAAAACCCATAAACTGATTCCTCCTTTAACAATAGAATAAAACAAGGAGGAATCTTATTTTATGTAAAATTACACCAACTAAAATTATTAAAAAGAGCATAGTTAGCACATAAGTTTGCTAACTTATTACAATCTCTATTTACCTAATTGAAAACAACAAATTTAAAATCTTTTAAGAATGCAAGATCTTCCTTCCAATTACCTCGCAATTGTTATAGAAATTTGATAATGTTGTAGTTGTCTCCTTTAATGATAAACCATTTGTACTCTTCCATAAAATCATTTTTTATATCCTTAAAATTATGGATGGCCAAAAGCTCAAGCTATGAAATGTCCCAACGATTACAAGGATGTCCATAAGAAAGAAGAAATCTTCCTTTATAATCTTGGATTACACCTCCAACTTCTGCTTTATATGATTTTAGCAATGATGAATCCATATTTAATTTGATCTAATTGGGAGGGGGAGGGTACTAACAATCTAACAGTCTATACGACAGATTAGTTCCCCAGTTGCCCGATTTGATTCTATCACCCATAAAAGATATAGATCCAAAGCTTACCGAATTTAATGCAATCGCCATATCATTATCATCCTTCCGTCCATGAATATATCTGTTCCTAGCCAGCCAGTTTATATAAATTGAATTATAATTCACATTGATAATGATTTTTTATTTATCAGCATCTTTATCCATCCATTCAAATATTTCATTAAATGAATCAAAATTTGGAATGTCAAATCCCTAGATGTTAATATAGTTCAATACCTCCCATAGTTTTGCACATTTGACAAAAATATGTTTCAGATCCTCTTTAGCATTACATCCTCTCGGGCATCCAAATTCATCCTGCAATCTTCTTTGATATAGGAAGTTGAAGATAGGGATCATATTGTTAAAGATTCGCCACCATAAAACTTCCACACGGGGGATCAATTTGAATTTTTAATTATTTCCTAGAGATCACTTGAGTATTCATCCTTCAACTTAGCCTTATAAGCAATAGTAGTAATAGAAAGGCCTAACTCAAATTGAATGAGCTCGATCACATCTTCCTCCTTGTTCACAAGTATTGTAATTTTGTAGATAACGCAAACTAGCTCAACCCCAAATAAATTATTTAATTCCTCTACATTGCATCTTCCTTCAGCAATTAGCTTATCCACCTTCAAATCATTATGTTCGGGATTTGTCATGAAAGTTGGCCATTTGTTTAGGCATTTGTCCAAAATCCATATATCATTGTAAACTTCAATAGAACTACCTGATCCAACCTTCCATCTTATTAGCTGTTTAATGGACTCCATACCACTTATAATGATTTTGGAAGAAGAACTACCTTTACTACCACTGAAGACTCCACCGTGAATACCATATTACTCTCCCAGCATTTTGAATAATAATGATACTTTATCTTGAATAATTTTCTATACCAACTTAGCTCTTAAAGGACCAACCATTTCCAAACATGAACGAAGACCTATTCCTCCACTATTTGTAGGTTTGCATAGATTTATCCAACTCACAAAATGTATGCCAATGTTGCCATCATTTTTGTTCCAAATGAAATTCCTACAAATTTTTTCCAACTCCTTCAACACACTTTTTGGAACTAGAGCTAGTGTGCAATAAAAAATTGGAATAGATAAGAATATAGTCTTGATAAGATTGAATTTCCCTCCTAATGAGATAAGTTTAGCTCTCCAAATATGAACTAACCTCAATGCTTTTTCAATAATGAAGTGGAAGTCTTCCTCCATTAACCTTGTCAAAGCCACCTTAATACCAAGATAATTAAACTCTTTAACTACCTTGAAACCCATAATCCTTTCAATTTATTTTTTTCTTCTTCTTTCTCACATGTTTACCGAAAAAGATAGCCTATTTACCAGCATTGATCTTTTGACCAGTCCAACTACAAAAACCAGAAAGAATTTTTTTAATTTCCTTTACATCCTACATTTTTGCTTCAGAAAATATTAAAATGTAATTTGCAAATAGAAGATGAGAGATCCTTTGCCCGTTTGAGATTATCTGAACCCCATATATAATTCCTTTTATTTAAGCACATTAGAAAGTAGTTGAGAACAATGAATGAATAGATAAGGAGATAATGGACAACCTTGTCTAAATAGATTCTTTGTCTCAACCCATCTAGAAAGCTTTTCATTAATCATAATAGAAAATCTTGGTTCAATTACACACTCCATAATCTAATGCGCAAAAAATTGGGGAAATCAAAACATTCCAAAAACTTACCTTAAAGTCTTCCAGCCCAAGCTATCATATGCTTATTCCATGTCAAATTTAAAAGAAACCATACCTTTGGATGCTTTAGAAACCCTGAATTTATGAAAAATCGTCTGTGCAACAAAAATGTGATATTCAAGCGATCTACCATTAAGGAATCAGCTTATTATATTGAAATTAATATGTGAATAGCAGGTTTCATTCTATTTATAAGAATCTTTGCTATCAATTTGTAAATAGTTCTATATAGACTAATCCGCCTGAACTGACTAGGAGTAGATGGATTTTCTACTTTAGGAATCAACACTATCAATGTTTCTTTCCATTTTGGAATCATCACTCCCAATTTGAAAAAGAGATTGATAGCATTCCAAAGATCATCTTTAATTATGCACCAATACTTCTTCACAAAAGAGTATGGTATATCATCATTACACGGAGAGATATTACTGTCGGTTTGATGCACCATAACTTTCACTTCCTTTATTTCCAAAATCTTATTTAAGCCATAATTTTCATTATCATCCAAAGTACATATAGCAGTCAACCATCCATCTAGATTGTTGGGCCTATCTCTCTATTTTTCCCTGAAAAAATATAGAAAAACATTCTCAATTTGGTCAGGATTTTTTCACCTCCATCTTGTCCCTATCACTAGTTTTATGAATCCAATTCGAATTCCTTCTCACTGAAGCAAAAGAGTAAAAATTTTTTTAATTTGAATCAACATCAGATAGGCATTTCACCTTGGCCCTTTGCTTCCACCAAGTGTTTCGACCCATAATAGAATTTAATTCATTCATTTTTGCTTTGTGTCTCCACATTTCCTCTTCCAAAAGCCAGCCAGCATTTGATTCTTTCATTTGAAACTCCCATAAACTTTTCTTCAATTCTTCCTTAAGAGTACTAAGATCCCATTATTTTTCTTTACTTTAGAAGAACAAAGATTTTAATGTTCTTTTAAATTTTTTATTCAATATTTATGCATAATCACCTTCTGTTATATTGTTCCAAAAAAAGTTACTCATTATTTAGATCTATGTTGATGATATACTATTTGGATCATCAGATAAAAGGTTATGTGATGATTTTTCTAAAATAATGAGTAAGAAATTTGAGATGGGTATGACGGGAGGGTTGCCCTAAAAATAATTAGATGATGGAACCATTTTAAATCAATCACAGTACATTAAGGACATCTTGAAGAAATATGAAAGCCAAGCCAATAAATACTCCCATGAGCTCTAGTGTACGTTCAATTGGATAAAAACTAAAATGGAAATTCTATTTATCAAAAGAAGTATAGAGGAGCAATTGGATCATTGCTTTACTTGACTACTAGCTGACCTAATATAGTATTTAGAATTTGTTTCTATACTAGATTTCAAGCTGAAGCTAAAGAATCCCACCTGACTGTAATTAAGATAATCCTTAGATATCTCTAAGGAAACCAAAACTTAGGAATATGGTATCCTAGGCACAATACTTCTTTTAAAATTATTAGATCTTATTCTGATTTTATAGGATGTAGGGTGGATAGAAAGAGCACTTATAGTACTTTCCCATTCATAGGATAGTCCTTAGTCTCCTGGTCTTGTAGAAAACAAAACTTTGTTACATTTTCTATTGCTAAAATTTAGTACATTTCCTTAGGAAGTTGTATGGCCAAAGTCCTTTGATTGAAGCAATAAATTATAGATTTAGGATTATCCATAGGCACAATTTCATTCCTATGTGATAACACTAGTTCTATCTGTATCTCTATGAATTTTATCTAATATTTAAGGACCAAACATATTGATATAAGACATCACTTTATTAGAGACAATGTTACCAAAGATGACATTGACTTACACTATTTGACAACTGAGAATCAACTAGCTGACATCTTTACTAAATCACTGGCCTTCGACATATTCAACATCTTAAGGATCAAATTGGGTTTGATTGACATAAATGCATAAACTTGATGCTTACTAAATTATGAATTTTATGTTTTTTGATGTGTTGTTTGTTATTATTTTCTTCTCTTTCTTTTGCTTTTTAATTTTCTTTTATTTTTTGTTTTAATTATTAATCTTTATTATTTTTTGTGTATTCAATTCTATTTTTTAGTTTTTTTTTCTTTTCTCTCTTGGTTACTACTGCAATGATATTTCATACTTTGATTTTATTTTTGAATATTTTTAGTCAATATTTGACATCCCTAAATTAGTTAAAGAGAGAAACACTGTTGATTATTTCCCATACTCTAACTTCTTTTAGTGGTGTAATTTTATTTTCTCAAAAATAGTCTATCTCAAATTAACAATTGAAATTTTTGATTGAGATATTTTCTATCTTGCTATTGTAATATATCTTCTATAAATAATGTTCAAAGGCATTAAATCACTTTCAAGCTTTCATAATCTTGTTGTTGCATTTATCATATGAATTTGATTCTACTTTAGGGTTTACTCTTCCTTATATTAGAGAGTTTTTTTGTCTAATATCTAGAAGATAATCTTATAAATGAGAGTAGTTAAAAGTTTTTAAAGAGATCTAGCATGACAAAATGACAAAAGGCATAAAATGAGCTGAAAAAGAAGAAAAACAGAAAGGTTGTGCAATGATCGCAAAAAAAAGAAAGATACACAAAGTGTGTCTAAAAAATAAAGGATGCATAAAATGAACCAAATAATTTACAAGAAGCAGAAAATAAGCACATAGGAAAGCAAGCTTCATTCTCTTTCAAATATTTAAATCTTGGAAGAATTCTTGTGTTATTTGATATTTTCATAGGCTTAATTTTGAAATTCATGATTGTGACTAATTACTTTGGTATACTATTCTATAAGATATTTTTCTAGAACCAAGTTTTGCGAGGATCACTTTTTCTTATCTAATTGATTTTTCTAAGTTAAATCTTTACTTTCAAAAGATTTTTTGTCCTATAAGAAGTCTGAGCTAGGGTTAACAGTATCGATTATTCTACCATTTTTTTGATTTCGATGATGTTAACTCATTTTCTTACAAATTTTTAATTTAATCACATAAAAAATTTTTCATATTCTTGCTTTGATAAAGAAACTTGGTTTTTCAATTTTTTTGTTGTTTTCATCATCTTTTCATTATTTTATAATTTGTTTTTACTAGTTTTTTTATGTTTTGGGGCACCTTCTAATCACCTCCTTCCATCATAAAAATTTTATTTTTTTTCACATCAACATGGGCAATATTATTATTATCCTGGGTAATGTCATTAATCTACCCTTCGTCTTTCATCTGACAACTGATTTGACTCACTAATTTTTTATCATCTTGAATGATCTAATCGAATTTTGTTTTAATTATTTGTGATCATCATGGATGATTCACCTATTTATTCTGGAAGATCATTGTGGAAAAAAAGTTAAACATTTTAAAAATGGCTGGTATGATAAATTTTTGTCAATCATCCTAGATGATCCACCTAATTGTTTGGACGGTCTACTTTTTCAATAGTATTCCAGCATGACTCCTCAGAATGATCGCCTGTGACTAATCCTCTTGGATAATGTCTGATTGTCTTTGATGATATAACAGCCTTTTTGACCAATCATCCTGGATGCCATATTTTTTCATGATCGTGCAGGATGAGTTTGCGATCGTCCTGGATGATATGGCTGATTCTTTATAAATAGTCATGTTAAACCATTTTCTTCACTCCTTCCTTCTTCAATCCTTGATAATCCTTCCTTCAACTCCCTCATTTGTTAAATGGCAGGTGACAAGCCATCCAGAATATTGGCTATCATTTCTTTGAGGCTCTCTATTGACCCTCATTTCACTGAGGTGGATGAGCAAGCTGCATATCTTTGCTACAAGACTATCAGTATCACACTATCTAGGATTGTCAACCCTCATACGCTAACGTACCTTATCCTTAATCTTTTTGCTCACACCTCCCTCACATTTATTATTACACTCACCTTTCCTTTCAATTCTAAACTTTTTTATGAATTTTTTTTTTCCTTAGGATAAACTGCACTTACACTGCCCTTCAGTTTAATATAAACTAATGACCTATAAAAATTATCTATCAAGACTGCCATGAACTCCTCGAACTATTCACTACTAGAGATAAGATTCACCTCTTGTCTCAAGATCCTTATTATGATCAGGCTCCTACCAATCTCCTTCTAAGAAACACTCATATCTCTTATCATGATGGGGCGTCTAGCACCATAGTCAAGGATGCTAGGACAATCCATCATGTACTTTGCACCTTAGGAATGCCTAAGGCTTGTGATCGTGTCCATATCACTCCTCTCCTTTCAATCACCACCTTCTACGTAATGACCCATAGAGAATTCAACACTGCTGATCTTCTTTTTCATTACATTAAGCATCTGACTAGCATTAGGGATCTTGGACATAGAAGAAAGCCTGACCTAGTCTTATGACACATCTTAACTTATGTCCTTGAAACAAAATATAATCTTCAATATCCTGCTCCACCTAATTTTCATCTTGCCTTCTAGACCAATAGCTCCTTCCACATTCTTCATAATACTTGTCTCCACTCAGAGCATGAGAAGGCTGAGGGAGCTAAGGAGGAAGCTGCTCCTGCACCTATTCCTACACTTGCTTTGATATGCTAACATTCATAGCTAGATTAGCTGGTGAAGCATTTTGACTAGGTGAGGCACAGTTTGATTCTTATGTTGTGGCATAGGAGTAGCAACATGAGGCAAATATGGCTAAATTTGATGCATTTGTGGCACACCACCAACAGCAGCATGACTAGGATATGTCTTGATTTGGGGAGTAGTTTGTTGCTATTTCCAACTTCTTTTAGCCACCACCACCACCTCCTTTTGATGATTAGGGCCCTTCATACTTATAAACTGTTTGCTTGTGTTATTTTTTTATGATGTTGATTAGTTTCTATTTTATGCTTTGTTTTTTTTTTCTATTTTCCTCCTCCTTTTTGTGATGTCAAAAGGGGGAGTAGTGGTAGTGTTTTTGTTGTTTCATTAATGATAGCAAACATTTCTGACACTTCTATTTTTTCTACTATTGTCCTGCCTACTAACGTTCCAGATCCACAAGGTCAATTGCAAATCAAGCCAGCTCAAGATTGAGTAGATTAGGATAGAGCCAGTTTATAAGTATACTTCAAGTATTTTTATCTTTCTTGAGTCGAATGTAACAAAGTGGGTGCTGATGCTAAGTCACCTTACACACACACACTCAAAGAAAAAAAATTTATTTGTGTTAGAGTTTTTTGTTTTTGATCATATCATTCAGGATGATCCAAAATCATCTTGTACAATCAGTTACAAATAGAAACCCTAATTACGACAACCCTATTAAGGAAGCTAAACTAAGCAAATTGTCCGAGGTGATATTAACATCATTCTGGATGATATGGTTAGATTAGAAAGCATTAACCACCAACTCTTTTAGGAATGTTATTATTTTTAAACATCATATAGGACATCAACTTGGATGATGCATTATAATTATTCCTAAATTAGTCTGATGATTAGGGAAAGCAATTAAGATTTGATTATTGATCATATCATCCTAGATGACCACAGGATCATCTTAGATGATTAGCTAAACAAACTAAAGTTTCTTCTAGAAAGAACAAGATAATGTTATGGATGATATGTATTGATTTGAACAAATCATTCTAAATGATTCAAGAATAATCATGGTTGATTAGTTATTTTTTTATTGTCCAAATATATAAAGTCTGGCCAAAAAAAGTGATGGTCTGGATAATATTTAATGTTTGAACTAATCATATAGGACGATCCATAAATCATCTTGGATGATCAATTATTTTTTCATCATTTAGATAGGTAAAGTCTAGCCAAATAGAGCGATGGTTCAGAAGATCTTTGACATTTTGAACTAATCATACAAGACAATGTACCCATCTTTCTAGACAATTAGAATGAAAAGATCATCTAATCGTCCAGCCTCCCCCAGATCATCCTTGCTGATTGAGTTGAATTTTTACTGATCGTACATCGATCATCCTAGATGATCTTTATCTTTTTGTTGCAATATAAGGAAAATTTAAGTCCCCTATATAATAAGATCTCTTGTTTACTCAATATGTTATCTTTTGTTACTGTCTTGACCTGAGAGAGCTAAGAGGATAAGGAGAGCTTGGGAGAGAGAGAGAGAGAGAGAGAGAGAGAGAGAGAGAGAGAGAGAGAGAGAGAGAGAGAAGAGAGAGAGAGAGAGAGAGAGAGAGAAAGAGAGAGAGAGAGAGAGAGAGAGAGAGAGAGAGAGAGAGGGGATCTTATGAGCGGGAGTTTTTGAGGGTTTCATAATAGTTGCTTAAAGAAAGGATCCAAGACGTCTTCTCCAATTATCATCCCTACTTACTTGGAGGTTCTAGAGAGGTATACTTCTGCAATTGATTGAGGTTCTCTTCCTACTTTAGGAGGAAGTGAAAGGAGTCATGTTCTCAGCTTGCTTTGGGAGGAAGCGAAAGGAATTGGGTTCTCTGTCTCACCGGAGTCGGTGGAAAGGAGTTTTGTACATGCTTCTCCACCTTATTATGGGAATAAAAGGAGAGTCACTTAGTTTAGTGCAATACCCAGAGGAGAGGCTCCCAGGAGTGGACGTAGGTCAAGTTGAACGAACCACAATAAAATTTGGTGTATTCTTTCTCATTGCATTTCTGTATTTAATTTCTGCACTTTTTTTTCTGTTGAATGATTGTTTGGTTTGTGGTTTTAAAATGTTTCAAAAGTTCTTAACTTTTTTTTTTAAATTTTAAAACACCACTTCACCCCACCACCCCCTCTTAGTCATAAGCGCTTAACATCTCTAATGAACCTCTAACCTTGCAATGGCCAAGATGGAAGATGATAAAAATCATACGAATGAAGATTCAATTGAAATTCAAAAAAAAAAAAAAATTGCCTTTAAAAACATGGACTTTTTCTTTATAAAAAAATAAAAAACTTATTACATAGTAGCTAAGGAAGCATGTAAATGCTTGATTTTTATGGGAGGACATAAATGAATTAATTTGAGAGAACCTAGGATATGCTATTTGCATACTCCTAAATAATTTAAGACTTTAAATTAAAATATTCTTCAAAATAATTACAATGATTGTTAAATAAAGTACTAAATAAAAGTTGAAGGACTTTGCTTATTCAATTAATCTTATATGACAGAATGAAAGCATTAAAATTATTTGCATTGGGATTTGATGATTATTATTGCCATACTACCCTAAAGATTATTAATTATCATGATTCCTCACAGCTTAAAATTAAATAATAACCCTTTAAAATTAAAAATTTTTAATAAATGATTTAATAAATAAAAATTAAATTCAAATAAAAAAAAAACATTTGCTTATAATTAACAAATAAATCCATATGAAAGATAATTTAAGCATAAAACCTTCTAAGAACTATTAAAGCCACACAACCTTTTTGCACACTTTAGATAATTTTCCATGACAACCAACTCCAGCTTTGGTTAGGTCGGTGGTTTGTTTAATTTGGTGTGAAGCAGGTGCTTTGCTTGGATATCTATGGACAAATTTAACATATAAATGTAATGTCAAGCAAGAGTAAATTTATATTTTTGTTTCCTTTAAACACACACACACACACATACATAAGTTTTAAATTATAAATTCATTATTTTCCCTCTAAATTTTGATTTAGACTTTTTTGGAATTTATTGAATTGAATAAAAATGTGCAAAAAATAAAAGATGTGTTTACAATCTAGACTTACCTTTCTTTGAGTGAGTTTCCATTAAACAATCTTATTGCACAATCAATCACTTTAGATGTTTTGCATGATAGGCTAATCTCTACCTTATTAGATAAAAGGACGAATCAAACTCTAAACTTTATGACTTAAGATGAGTAATTTTAACTTTAAGCACAAACAACACTAAAGAGAAAAATCACAAAGAATTCAAAATGTAATCTTTATTTAATTTAACTCACTAAATTGTCTATCTCAGAAAACGTAAAGGGGTTGGTGTATACAATATCAGTATCATAACTTGCTTGAACTAGTATTCGTGTTCCTACAATGTCTGGAACATATACACTAAAAGAAACCTAAAATAATTTCTACCCACTAAAGCAAACTTCCAACTATATAAATGCAGTACATGAAGCAATGTAGTAAATGAAAGACAAAATATAAAAAGTAATTTATTTATTTATTTATTTGATAATCTATAATAGATTAAAGCTATATTAAATTGAAGGTGGTTAGGGTCCACCATAACGAACTTAGATTTCTAAGCCTACCATATATACTAATTTAAATATACTTGCTTATGGTATTCAACATCTAAGTCTTCCATGGAAATAAAAAAAAAAAGGAAACCTCTAAAGTAAATGAAATCAACTTTTGGAGCCCAATTTGTATATGTGTAAGAAGGTAGATTTAAATCTTTTACAACTCAAAATGTTATATAATTAGATCTTTATATGTTTTTCTTTTACAGTTACTTGTAAATGTATGCATCATTCTTAGGTAAATTCTACTTTGACTCATGTAGGAATTTAAAACAATATAAAAACATATAAAAGGTCAATGTAGTTATGAAATAACCTAACATTATTTTTCTAGGGAAGCCCACAGTAGGGCCTACTCGTTGATAAAAAAAGCATATACAATATTCTTAAAGGGACCTCGAGCTCACTAATGCTCCGAAAGCTAGAAAAAAAATAACCAAAACCATAAAGCTTAAGTTCCCTACTAATCACAACTACAAAAAGCTTATGTACAATCTAGGGTGGTAAGAGGCCATCACTCAAAAATAAGAAAAGATTAACATGACGTCATTGGGTTTAATCCTTTCATCCCAAAATTTTGAAGACAAAAAACCTGCAATATACAATACCATATAACAAGAATAATAATGAGAAAACTAATAATTTATCTAGAAACAACTTCTCAAGCTACGACCAGCTGAATGGACCAACTAGCAATATAAGCTCAAGCAATCAATCCATAAAAAATTTGACGAACTCAACCAATAGCAATCAAACACACTTTCTAAATTAGTCATAAAAAGTATAAGGATTAGTAAAATAATTCCTAAACATAATATCATTCCTAAAATTCTAGCATAACAAGCCCATCGATAGCATCAAACAATGAGTAAATAAGAAAAAAATATCTTGAAAATTGTAATTATTAGAGTAAATAAACAGCCATCGCCATGTATTTGAGCTATAAAACCACCCAACCGTCACATGAAATTTTCTAACGTGCCAACATATGCTCCCCTATGAAATATACTAAATAAATAGTAGTCCATAATACAAATAAACACATCCAGGCTATAAAACCCTCAGATTAATCCTGACCATAAAGGACTACCAACACGATAAATTAAAAAAATAGAAGGACACCAACAACTAAAAAATAGGTCAACCCTACCACTAGAAAGATTAAAATAACTGCAATTACAGACAAACCAAAGTATGAGTACAAAAAACCACAGTACTATAACTTGAAAAAATTGACATGTTGATAGATAAAGTAGATCATGCGTAGTGACCAACAAGCTCAGGTGTGCAGTATCATGTAAATCATAAAGGCAACATACTAGTTGTCACTCAAATCTAATTCAACTCCAAACCAAAATGGGTGAAGAGTATGACCAATAAATCAGAAAAGGATTAATGTTGCCACACCCATTGAAATGTTGAATATCAACACCCCCATTACCCATCTTACCCAAAACCATATATTTAACTAAATGGAGGTTCCAAAAAAGAATGGAAAACCATGAAACCCAACTATTGTTCAGGTAAGACAACTAATGATACCGTAAATATATACCATGCCAAACCATCAATTGATACCCACCCCTCCCACTCCAATAAGGAAGTGGACAAGATGGGCAACAATTAATAATACAACCATAATTAAACATATTCTAGTCACTGCTTGCCAAATTCTCATCTCGAACAGCATAAACAAAAGGAGAAATTAAACCTAATTGAACACATGAAGCATAAATTCCTTGGATCATAAACTCAATCAGATCACAAAACAAATTCCACCCCAAAAATGACAACCAGATCTAAGTATTAAGTTTTAACATAGGAGAAATAAATTTTATCTAATCTGATAAGTCCTTTAAGGAAATTAGCAAGAAATTGCAGATTGTAGCCATATTTCGCTAACCAATCAGCACATTCATTTCCTTCTCTATGAATGTAAGAAATATTAGCATTGAAAAAATAAACAATTACTTGATTCCCTTATTAAATAGGGCAGATCTTGGTTGCAAATTGTATCAACATTGTCTTTTAGTAGATATAATGCATAACTTTCACTTCTATCCAAATGTTGTTAATACCAAGAGGAAGTCATAGGTTTAAACCATTAAGTGTTACAGAAAGTTAAGCAAAAAATAACATAGCATTTTGAAAGCTACCCTACATAAGCCATATAAAAATTACCCTAACAATCTCTAATAGTGCCACCACAGCCATAACCATTATCTTTGACAGAACCATCACAATTAACTTCTAGAACTTTTAATAGTCAAAAGATTTGCAATAGATATATTAAGGATCTTATTTTAATATTCATAATTATGTGATTATGATCCATAACAACATTATTAAAAAAGGAATTGTTACAAGCAAATAAAAGATACCACAAAATAAGGGGTGAAATGATATTCCTAATATGATCTTTAGGACTAGTAAACTAAATATTTAAGATATCCTTGATTCCAATATTACCACAAAAATGATTAGCCCTAAAAATATCATCAAAATAAATCCAAATTTTAGAAGTATTAGGGCTAGATATATAGACATGATGCATATTTTCCAAATGAAAACAACATTGGCATTTTTAAGGTAAAATAAAACCTCTATTAATTAAATTATCATCAATAGGAAAATGTTTAAGTAAACACTCCAAGTCAAAATAGAAATTGTAGTCAGGATACTTTTATGCCATAACATAACAAAAATATTAGAAATAAATTTCTTAGTTTTGAAAACATATGAAGCATCCTTGAGTCTAAAAATGACATTACTAGCCATGTTACATAATAATAAATCATCAACATCTAAATTTAAAGGAATTTACATATGAGTAATTCAAGAACTACATATGAGAGCTTAGTATAATCCCAAATATTTAAATAATGAAATAATCCACCGTCGTAACCGCAGTTGAGAAGGAATTGAGCATTTGATCTATAGAGGTCATACCAAACCAATGATCTTGCAAGAAAATAATGTTAGCCAAACCAAGACCCTATTTTATGTGAGGCTCTGCATCCCATTTTTTTATTACAAAGCCCCTTCCAAACAATAAAATAACTATGATTATAAGTGCATAAGGTAGGGTGCTTTCCCGCACAATATTTTATCGGTCGTGTATTTCACCCAAAGACTAGACTTAGCATAAAAATTAAAACATAATTTGATAAAAAACACATGGGATAAATCAACCATTTTCTTACACCCTAAAGCACCATCATCTAACACTTCACAACAGTTTCTCCATGCAGTCCAGTGAATTTCGGAATTGGATCTATTACCTTTCCAAAAAAAACTTATTGATTAACTTTTTAATCCTATTACACATAGACAAACTAGGTTGAATAGTTTAAAAAAAATATATAGGAAGCAAACATAAGACACTATTGATTTAAATTAACCTTCCACCAAAACTAAGGCAGTGAAACTCGTAAGAGTTAAGCCTATTTTGCATACAGGTGATTAAATCATCTAACTAGAAAGATTTTTTGTGACCCTTAAAAAGGGGAACCCTTAGATACTGTAAAGGTAATGAGCCTTGAATAAAACTAGTATGATCTTCAATAGAATTATCCAATCCACAATCATGTTCTTAGTAGCAACAAAATAACACTAATTTTAAGTCATAGTAAGGCCACTTCTAATCTAAAAATCATTAGGAATTTTGGTAAGAAAATTAATCATATTCAAAGAACCATTAGAGAAAATAATGACATCATCAACAAAATAAAGATTAGTGTTAGTAAATCCACCTAATCTTAAATAACTAAGATTAGGATATATATCACATAATTGAGTAAGACCCCTAGAGAAGTGTTCAACAGTAATAATAAAAAAAGCAAGAGAAATAGTATCACCTTGCCTCAAACCTTGAAATGACATAAAGAAACCATAAACTAAAATAGAAAAAAAAGAGTCTTCAATGAGATTTTTGTTAAGATTAAAAAAATAGTTAAAACCAAATAAATTTAATAACGAGTACAAAAAATACCAATTAGTTTTATCATATGCATTAGCAATGTCAAGCTTAAAGATAATATTCCCACCTTTAACTCTAATATCAAGATCATGTGCGAGCTCATGAGCAAGTAAAATATTTTTAGTAATAGCTCTCCCTTTGACTAAACCTATTAGGTTTGAAGAAATTATTCTTGGCAGCAAAGGAGTATGGCTATTCATTAAAATTTTGGAAATGAGTTTACTAAAAAAGTAACAATGACTAATAGGATAATATTCATCCCATGTATTAACAACAACATTTTTAGGTATAAGTACAATAGAGGTACTATAGAATAATTTAGGAATACAATTACCATCAAAATATTTTAAAATAATAGCAAATAGGTCCTCACTAATGTTATTCCTGGCTTTTTAAAATAAATTAGTAGAATAAGCATCAGGACTAGCAAAAAAAAACCTTTCATGAATATTGAATAATAGCAAATAGGTCCTCACCCTAAACTTTTTCTTCAGCATCTAAGATGTTAGAAAATAATTTTTTAAAAACATTTTTATTCAACTAATTGATTTTATACTAAAGTCCTGTAAGCTTTAACAAAAATCTGTTCATACCACTAATAGAACTATCAGGATGCAAAGGGGCTTGCCAATTAGCTAGAGCTATAGATAAAAAAGAGTTATCAAAAAGCAACATATTTTGAAATTTAAAAAATAGGAATTACCATTATGCCTTATTATAATGCCAGTGAGTAGGGGAGAGTGATCCATTAATGTTTTACTAAGGTGCTCCACAAAAGTGTTATTGCTAGAATATATCCACAAATCAATATAACAGACATGATCTAACTATTGCCACATATTATTGTGATTCCAAGTAAAAGAATTACAATAAAACCCAATATCCATAAGTTCACAATAAAAAATAATATTACTAATATCCTCCAAAGCTTGATAAACATGATTAGAACCCCATATCTTTCAGAAGAATTAGTGATTGTATTAAAATCACCACCCACAAACTAAGGCATGTTAGTTTAATCATGAAAGGTAGTAAGTTGATTCCATAATTCTTGTCTAATATTGTGATAAGAGGAAGCATAAAAAAATCATGCATAGTAATTAAACTGCATAAATTGAATATTATAATGCATAATTAGTGGAAAATATGTAATAATTTCAATAACATCATATTCTTTCCAAAAAAAAAAAAACCATATATATATATTTTTAAACATTTGCTAAGTAATGGTTGAAGCTTAAATAATGATGTTTCAAACTATATTCAAGCACTATAATTTTTATGATAATAAACATTATTCTGTTTATTATTTCATTCTCTTATTTCTGTGATATTTTGTTTTGTGTTCATGAATACTAATATTTCAAGAAATTAGCCTACCATTTACTTGCAATTCTTATCAGCTCAAGATTGGGTATACTAGAGTTATAGTCAATTTTCATTTTATTCAATATTTTCTCTTTTCTTAAGCCATATCATGCAATTGGGTGGATTACTTTGCTAAGTAGCCTATTACACACAGGGGAGAGATGAAAATGTTTTTGAGAGAGTTATTTTTTAGGTAATTTATATTATACGAAATTGGTTTTATACTATACGTGGTATTTATATTATACAGTTTTAATTCTTATTGTACAAATTATTATGCTTTATCAAAACCCTAGCTGCTGAAGTTTAGAAAAGATACTAATTATACACTGATTGTACAGTACAATTTGGATCATACTATATACCGTAACTAAAATATTTCTTAATTAATCTAGTGATACCAGCAATCAAATCATTAACATTTATTGTGATTGACCATACTGTATAAAATAGTCCATACTATATGATTACTTATGTATGAAATTTATCATCCCTTAGATCATACAAAATAAAATCCATGATTTTTGTACTGATTATATCATATAATGTTCACAATATTGGATGATCACCCATGTACAAAGTTGGCCTTTCTAAGGATCATCCCAATGGAATAGAAGGAATTTATGCATATTGTACTATACAGTGTTGTATAATACTATATAATGTATTATAAAAGTTAAATAATTTTTCTGAATAATCTTATCAGATGAGTCTAAATTGAACTTTTTGTACCATTTGAAATGTGTATCGTACAGTACAAACAGAAGTTAGATGGCTTGAAATTTAGGGTTTTTTAAGCTCTCTATTTAAGGGTTTCAAATATTCTTTTTGAGGATTCTTTTGCTATGTATAAGATCTGAGAGAGAGCAAAGAGATGGAGGAGGGAGAGCTTGAGAGAGAGATATATCCTTGTGAGGAGCAGTTTTGATGAATTCATAAAGGTTGCTCCAAGTAAGGTGTTCATCATCTTCTTCAAGTTGCTTCTCTAGTTCCTTGGTGGCTCTGAGAGAGATCTTCATCAATATCTGATCTAGGTTTTATTCCATCACTAGGTGGATGAAAAAGGATTCCCAGGTTCTCTACCTTCACCAAGTGGGTGAAAATGATTTCTATGTTTTATGTGAACTCCAGGAGGGAGTAAAAAGATTAGAGGTTCTCTTCCTCACTGAGTCGATGGAAAAAATTTTTAAGGGATTGTTCACCTTTTTATAGGAGGCACAGAAGAGTCACTTCTAATTAGTTCAATACTTGGATAGGGAGTCTTCAAGGAGTAGACATAGGTAAAGTTGATCGAACCACTATAAATCTTCGTGTGTTCTTTTTTTTTTTTTGCAATTAAATTTCCTCATTTTTGTATGATTTGATTTGTGGTTAAAATATTTGATTTTCTTATTATAAAATTTTTCTACTTCCGCAACAAGATGTTTTAATTTTTTGTTTATTAAAGAAATTTTTGAAATAACCAATTCAACGCTCTCTTGGTTAGCCTTGGGACAAGTTCTTTAGGGTTTAACAACCCTCACAAACTTTCAAGAGATTTCAGAGTGAGATTCATAAATTAAGTTTTAGAAAACTTCTAAAAAATATCAAATGCTAACTTTGGAAATAGAAATAATGTGGTAGGATATTCATCAGTAGACCACCACTTTTATGATAGTATTCCTTTTGAGAGAGATCTTCATCAGCAATGGATTAAAGGTAAGAATTATAGAAATTCTAAAGCTTCTATTTATTTTGTCTATTATGAATGCAGGAAATCATTGTTTAGATTATTACAACTTAGTTTTTTTATTATTGAGATTATTGTAACATATGTATTTTTGATGATTTCAAATATTATTATTTTAATTATCGTTTCTCCTAATATATTTTAGATGTATTACTTTTATTGTTTGTGAGTACTAACATTTTTGAAAAATCAAACTTCAGATTATTGAAGACTTCAAATCAAATTAGATTAGAATTCATTGTAAATGGGGTATGCATTTTAATTTTATTGAGTCTGAGAGAGTGTGATTGTAATTGAGTAATTATACACACACACTGAGGGAGTGTTTAAAACTTGTAATTTTTTAATCTAATTATACTATATAAATTTATTTCATATGGGGCAATTTGTTCAATTATTTCATCCTACAAGAAGTTAAATATACTATAGAAACAATTTTTTTAGTGCAGATTATACTTTATGAAGAGTTCTTCGTATATACAATGTCTAGAGTACAAATTAGACGGGTCCTTTTTCATCCCGATAAATTCAAATCTTTTTCTTACCTGATTACACTGTATGATGCCTTGTTTGTATTGACGATGTCCAGAGTACAAATTAGATTGGTTCCTTTTCATCCTGATGAACGCCAAATTTTTTTGATCGGATCATACTGTATGATGCCTTATCTATATAGAAGATGTCCATAGTACAAAAATGTGGGGAACTTTTTTTTCCTGATGAATATGAATTTTTTTTTTTTACAGTTTGTGTATTATGAACATGTTTTGTGTTGGATGATTATCATGTACAAAAATATTCCGTACAAGTTCATACATAGTAGTTTTTAAACTATTCGTATGTATGAAGTATGATCGTACTATACAATAGTACACACTCAAAATGGTAATTTTTAATGTTCTGGATGGATTTTTATATCTTTCATATAAAAGTCAATTGAAACTGACATTAAAACTTGTTGTTCTTTGTTATTTTTTAAGAGCAAGTGAAAGAGCATTTATGGGAGAGTGTTTGAGAGAGAATTCTTGCATGTGGAGTGTGAAGGGATTATAAGGTTACTCGAAGGTAAGAATCTCTTCTGCTTTTTGGTTACTACTCTTTATTTCTTCTTTCTAGTTTCTTGAGAGAAGATATTTTAAGATGATCTGGTACTCTGCTAACACTCGGAGGGCATGAACAGATGATAGTACTCTACCGACACTTGGATGGTGTGAATAGATGATGGTACTTTGCCAACACTTGGAGGGTGTGAAAGGATGATGGTATTCTTATGCAATAGGGATAGGTAGAAGAGAGGAAAATTATAAAAGCTTCTTTGCCTTACTATGGGGGCAAAAGGCGAGTCAGTTTTGATAATAGTGCAATATCTTAAGAGGGAGTCTTCAGGGAACGGATGTAGGTCTTATTCTACCGAACCATTATAAATCTATATGTTCACTTATTTATTTCCGCGCTTTTATTTTTCTGTATTTTGTATATGTTGTTGAAAAATTATTTTTACAAAAATATAAGAAAATTGGTTTTCTATTAAAATTTTAAGAAGAAAATTTTAAAATTACCAATTCACCCCACTCTTGTTTAGCCTAAGAACTTTTGTGCACATTTAATAACCTATCTTAACTTGATAAATGGTATCAAAGCTTTATTTCAAAACATAAAGTTTAGATTACTTTTTGAAAATGATAATGGCTACTTTTGGAAACTATAACACACCTGAAGGGTATTTGATCATTAAATCTCCATTATTTTATAATATTCCTTTCAACATTTGGAAAATATGTACGTCTATTTCTCTTCAATCACTTAACTATCACATGTCGATTTTAATTCAGGAATGGTATACTAGGCCAACTAAACTTGTAGATGCTATTAGAGTTGAAACACCTTTTATTGACTGGACTATAGAAGAATGTGACTTAGCATAATTAATCACATAATATTCAAATAGTTTCTTTTATGCACTTAAGTCTGAAGATTACATGCAGATTTCTACTTATATAATTGGAAAAGATATTTGGGATAGGCTTTGTATTACGTACGAAGGGACTAATGAAGCATAATAATCTATATTAAATATCCTGTTACATGATTATGAATTATTTTGCATGAAACCAAATGAATTCATATATAACATGTACACAAGATTCACTCAAATAGTCACTTCGTTGCATGCATTAGGTAGAAAACTAAAAAAGCTGAAATGGTTAATAAAATACTTTGTTATTTTCTTATGACTTTGGAAGCTAAAATAACTACTGTTAGAGGATCTAAGGATTTAAATATGTATTTTATTGACAATCTTCTTGGATCACTAATTTCTTATGAGCATGAAGAGACTCAAAGATAGATTGATGTAGGAGAAAAGCGAAAGGAGAAGAATAAAGTATTGAAAGTGGATGACTTAGAGAGTGATTAGTCATAACCTAAGGATGAAGATGGTATTTCCTTGATGACTAGACAATTTAGGAGTTTTCTAAAGAAGAAGTAAAGGAGATGCCAATAGTGGAATAGAGGTAAGTTCCACAAAAATGTTAAAGTTTCTAATGATGTTATTTACTATGAATGCAAGAAACTTGGACATGTCAAATATGATTGCCCCAATCTTAAAGCCACTCCAAGTAAGGAGAAGGTGGAGGAGAAAGCGAATGTAAGAAAGGGCAAGAAGAAATTTCAACTAGCTTTTTGGTCGAATTTAGCTTCAGATTCATTAGAAATAGGAAAGGAAGAAAAAGTAAATAATCTATGCTTAATTGCTAACAATCGTGATCAATTAGATCAAGAGGAGGTATCTAACTTATGTTATAATGAATTACTAGAAGTTTATGAAAGAATTCATACAACATATACAAAATTCATGAAAAATGTATGCTAGATTGAATTTGGATTTTTTAGAATTATATAAAGAGCATGAAATCCATAGGAAAGATCATGCATAGATTGATAACAATCACATGAGTTTATTAGATGAATTCGGCGACTTGAGTAAATGAAATGAATGATTGAAATCATCCTGCACTTAATTGGGAAATAAATTTAAATCTTTTACGGATGAATCTGAAAATAGAGAGCATTATTTGAAATATGATAATACTCTATTAGAAGATGTAAACTCATTTCTTAAAATAAAAGTGAAATCTCTCAAGGAAAATAAGACACCCCCTATATTTAAAGATTTTACTGTTCCTATTTTAAAGTAAAAAAATTTAAAACCAAGGAAGAGATAGTTTTATTATAGGAGATTAAAAATTCATTTTCCTAGAGTAAAGTGGCTTTCTTGTGAAATGTTTAGGCATATTTCATACACTTGTACTATACATAGCAAAACTCGTTTAGTGTGGAGACTAAAGATGATAAAATAAGTCATATCATACATGTATCTAGCTGAAATTTGCCAAGAGGAGAACTAAACTTATTTGGATTCCTGAAACTAACATTTGATTATTTTGTAGAGATGCTCTGATATAAGATGTCATGAGAGCATTTGGTACCTGTATAATAGTTACTTGAAGTATATGACTTGAGACACTATATAATTCATATTCCTGGAAGTCAAGAATGGAGGCAATGTTACACTAGGAGATAATACCACTAGGAAAGTAATAGGCACAGGTATGATCAGTAACTTGAACAATTTTTTGAAGAAAAATATGTTTCTTGTAGAAGAACTAAAGCATAATCTATTGAGTATTAGCCAGTTATATGATAAAAGATATAATCTTAAATTTTTTCCTACTAGCTGCATATTAAGACAAATTTGAATTGATGTACTGCATGGAAATAGGATAAATAATATGTATATGCTAGACTTAAATTGTATTACATTTCCTAATATTATTTGTTTAAAAGTTTTTTTTAATGAATCATGGTTATAGAATATGAGGCTTTGTCACGCTAGCATGAAATATCTTAGAAAAATTATCTAAAAAGAAATTGTTAGAGATATACCAAAACTAGACATTACTATGGTTCACCTTTGTGATGCATGCCAACTAGAAAAATAGGGGAAGTCCTTAATTCATTCCTCTAAGGATCTTAGAACTAGCAAACCATTAGATATTTTTCATATAGATCTCTTAGGACCTATTAGTACTATAAGTTTAGGAGGGAATGTATACGGATTTGTGAATATTAACGATTCTTCAAGATTCAAATAGATTAGATTTTTATTTCAAAAGAGTGAATTATTTGAGAAATTTATAAACTTTTTAACTTAGATTCAGAGGAAACTAGGATGTAAAATTTTAACAATTCATAGTGATCATGAAGGTGAATTTGTAAATGAAACTTTTGAAGAATTTTATAAATAAAAGGAATTGATCATAATTTTTCTGCACCTTGGACACCTCAGTGGAATGGGGTAGTTGAAAGAAAAATAAAATACTAATTTAAGCCACTAGAGCCATATTGGAAAAATATTCATTTCTAAAATTTTTTTGGGTTGAAGTAGTTAGTATAGCTTGTTATGTTCTGAATAGGGTAAATATTAGATCAAAATTGAATAAAACACTATATGAGCTTCTTATGGGTACAACACCTAATTTGTCACATTTGCATGTTTTTAGATGTAAAGTGTTCATACATAATAATGAAAAATCAGATGAAGGAATTTTTCTTGGCTACAATAGTATTAGAAAATCATAGAGAGTATTTAACAAAAGAAATTTTGTTGTTGAGGAGTCTACATAGATTATATTTGATGATTCTAAGATTTTAGAAGAACCAAATTTGGAAGAGGATCATTTAGAAAATAACTCCCAAGGGAATGAAAAGATAAATTTGAAAGAAAATTTGGAGATAGAAAACCCTTTGCCTAGAGAATTAAAAGTTTCTAAAAATTATCCTAAGGAATTGATTTTAGGTGAACCTAGTAAGGGTGTTAGGACTAGGCATGGACTTACCTAAGAGATTAACAATTCTGCCTTCATTTCTGTGATGAAATCCAAGAATGTTATTCAATTACTTTCAGATGAATTTTGGATTTTGGCCATACAAGAAGAGTTGAATCAATTTATAAGGAATGATGTTTGGGAATTGATTGAGAGGCCAAAGGATCAAAGTGTAGTTGGAACTAAGTGAGTGTTTAAAAATAAAATGAATGATTCTGGAGTTATGGTTAGTGATAAAACTAGATTGGTGGCTAAGGGGTATAATTAAATTGAAGAAATTAATTTTGAGGAGATTTTTTTCCCATGGAGTAAGACTTGAAGTAATTAAGGTTTTGTTGGTCTTTGTCTATTTTAGAAGGTTTAAGTTGTTTCAAATGGATGTGAAGAGTGTATTTTTAAATGGGCTGATACAAGAGGATTTCTATGTTGAGCAACCTCTATGTTTTAAAAATTCAAAATTCCTTAATCATATTTTTAAATTAAAAAAGATATTATAAGGATTGAAACAGGCACTTAGGGCTTAATATGATAGGTTTAGAACTTTCCTATTATAGAGTTCTTTTGTAAAAGGAAGTGTGGACACCACTCTCTTTTTGATGAAATTAGGAGATGATATACTCATTATTCAAATATATGTTCATAATATAATTTTTGGATCTACAAATAAAAATCTTTGTAATGATTTTTCTAAAAGATTAAGTAGTGAATTTGTGATGAGTTTAATGGGAGATCTGAGTTATTTTCTTGGTTTAAGCATTAAGCAAATTAAGGGGAAAACTTTCCTTAGTAAGTCAAAGTATATTAAGGACGTCATTAATAAGTATGAAAATGATAATGCTAAATAAGTAAATACACCAATGAGTTCATCAATTCAGTTGGATAAGGACTCAATGGGAAAATCTATTAATCAAAAGGAATTTTGAGATATAATTAGATTATTGCTTTATTTGACTTCTAGCATAATGGATATAATGTTTAGTATTTATTTATGTGCTAGATTTTAATTTGATCTAAAAGAATCACATTTGACAACAGTGAAAAGAATTTTAAGATATCTTTTGAGAAATTAAAACTTAGGAATTTGGTATCCTAAGTATAACACGTCATTTGAGATTGTTAGATATTCTTATTTAGACTTTATATGCTATAGGTTGATCAAAAGAGTACATTTGGAACTTATCAATTTATAGGAAATTTATTAATTTCTAGGTTTACTAGGAAACAAAATTTAGTAGCCATATCTACTTCTTAAGCTGAATATTTTTCCTTAGGATGTTGTTTGAAATAAGTTCTTTTATTGAAATAATAATTGATTGGTTTTGGATTTATAATAGGCATAATTCAAATCTATTGTGATAACACTAGTGTCATTTACATTTCAAAGAATCCTATTCAACATTCTATAACCAAACATATAGACATAAGATATCATTTTATTAGGGATCATGCAGCCAAAGGTGAAATTGAATTGAATCATATTAATACTGAAATCAACTTACATATATTTTTACAAAATCACTAGCCTTTGATACTTTAGCACCTTAAGAATATGGTTAGGTGTGATTGATCTTAACATTTAAATAAAATTTTTTGCAAACTTCATATTCTTTTTATGTGTGTTTGATTTATTTTTTCTATTTTGTGAGTTTTTATTTTGGACATTTATCACTTATCAAAGGATGATGGCTTTTGAGAAAATTTTTCTTATTTTCATTATTTATTTTTATAAGTGTTTATTCATATTGTATGAAACTTTTTCATACTGTATGAATTATGTAGCATGTCATATTTGTTTTTGGAGTTGAACACAGAAAATTTGGATTTTTCACATACTTCATACTATACGATGATGTCATTATACTATATGAACTGTACAAATTCATCTGTACGCATATAGATAGTTATCTGTGTTGAGATAGTTGCAACTTAGTTCTTGATAGTTGATATTCTTGCAACATGTTTGTTTTTGATGATTTCAAATATTATTACTTTAATTATTATTTCTCCTAACATACTTTGGATGCATTGTTTTGTTGTTTGTGTGTACTAACATTTTAGAGAAATCATATTCCCGATTGTTGAAGACATCAAATTAGATCAGTTTAGGGTTTATTATTGTTGGATGACTATGGCACCCCAAGAGGGGGGGTGAATTGGGGTTTTTAAAATTTTTATTAAAAGAAGAAAATTAAAATGATTTTAAAGCACTTTTGAAAATAGTAAGTAATCACACAATAATTCTTATAAAAAAAAACAGAAAAATAAATGCAAGGAATGAAAATAAGAAGCACAATATTTTTACGTGGTTCTGCTCGGATTCCAATCCGACCTACGTTCACGCTAGCCAACTCTCAAACTAGAATTCACTATTCCCAGGTTTGCTTTGCAAACCTCACTTCTTTAAACCAAAGAAGTTCTTTACAACCTAAGTACTCTCCTATACGGGCGAGTACAACCCAATCTAATTACAATTAAAACTTCTCTAAGCCAAATGACTTAGATAAAGAAAATGCAAAATACAATTTGATATAAATAAGAAAAGCTCAAATAATCGTGCAATAAAATATCCACAATACTTGAGGTGATCTTACAAATAAATCTTAATCACCTCACTACTTGCAAATGACATATTAAATTTGCTCACTTTAAGACAGATTTGTATTTTATTTAAAATAAGAATAATATATGAAATAAAAATATATTCTTGGTGCTTTAAACTTTAACTTTTCAAATAAAGTAAAATGAATAAGAATATATATGTAAATCTATGCCACCTTAAAGAAGTTAAACTACTTATTTTGCTAAACTTTATGAATTTAAAAGATGTGATATATAAAACATTTAATATACAATTTCCAACAAGTATTTCACCATAAAATAAATATTTTCAAGAAAGAGATATATGGTGAAAGCTAAAAGAGCAGCAAGTAGAGATTTAGAGATGGAAAGCAAACTTAAGAACTTAAGAGATGCTACTTGGCTTTGTGTGTTGAAGCTTTCCAACAATGATTTCGATCTCACAAATGAAAAGAACTCTTTGAATAAACTCAAGGCTTCTCCTCTCAAGATTTAGCATGTAAAGAAGAAAGGAAGTATGAAAGAATTGCTGGAGTTTTTCTTGTGTAAGCAGCCCTTACATGAAGAAGAAGAGAGGTATTTAAAGAGAAAAGGTAAGTAAAGGCTTATTTGAATAAAAATATTATTCTAATATGTTTTCTATCAACTAATAATATTATATTTCATTAAGAATTCATTTATATTAAATATATATGACATTCAAACGGCTAGAAAACGGCTAGCCATATGGGAAGGTCAAAAAGTCATCATAAGCATCCAAAATAGGGCTAAAACGGCTAGTAGCAGCTTTTATTTAAATCAGATAAAGTTTGGAAATTCATTATAAATTCAAATGAAATCCAAATGAGTCATATAATATATCAAATTACATCTACCGAATCCAAACAATCTAATGCAATAAAAATTAGACCACGTTTCTGACATCATAATATCATATTCAGAAAAATAACAACTCATGCACATTTTTAAATATTTATGGATATATTGAATCCTAATATAATAATATTATGTAATATATATAAAATAATCATTCATTAAGAAATAGATATGAAACAAGTCAGTTTAAAATAATCATTCATAATCAGCTTATTACCTTTAATTCCCTAATTATATATCTCTCCTTATTTGATAATAATTAATCAATCAATGATGGTTATAAAATTTATTTAATTATGTAAGATTAATATATAATTAAAAAATGTTTAGATTGTGAGCAATTCATATAATGCAAGTAATATTGATGGACTACTAACAAACTCCTACGATAACATCTTGGTCCATCTTAATCTCAACATTTGATTGATCTTGAGTTGTGTAATATAAACCCCATAAGCAATTATAATGCACATCATTATACCTGAAATACTTAGCACATAAGTTAGAGCATCCAAACATATGTTTGTTATCATCAAAATCTCTTAAATAGATAATGAGGTAGATAATACCAACAATTATAAATGAAGTATGTATTTTTCATTTTATTGAGTCTAAGAGAGTGTGATTGTAGTTGAGTAACTGTACACACACACAAGGGGAGAGTTTAAAATCTAATTTTTTAAACTGATCGTACTATATGATTTGTTTTCTTACAGGATGATCTGATCAGTTATTTTCCATTTCGAGCAGTCAAAGGAACAAAAATGGAAATTTTTCTAAGTATTAATTATACAATATGATAACATTTCGATCATGCCTTTCATAGTATGAAATGGACCGGTTCCTGGTCATGCATAAAGATTTTTTCTAAGTATGTATTGTACTGTATGGTCATAATTCATACATGCCTTTTAGAGTATGAAATTGTGAGGTCCCTCTTCATCCCAACTTTTCATCTAGATGTTTTTGAAAATACTTGAATTGATTGAACCATACGATGTCATAATCATACGTACACCAATCGGAGTATGAAATGGATGGGTCTCTTTTCATCCCAACAAACTTAAATTTTTTTCATAACTGATCATACTATACAATGTTGGCATTGTATATATGCCATCCAAAAAAATTGTGGAGTCCCTCTTCGTCTCTACGAAGATGAAAAATTTTCTAACTATGTATCCCAGATAAACTTGGTGCAAACCGGACGATGATCATGTATAAAATGGTTTTTTATCAATTCATAATAAGTTCATATGTAATAGTTTTTGAACAATTCGTACGTATGAAATCTGACCGTATTATATGATCGTGTATGCTCAAATTTAAATATTTCGGTTTTCTAGATGATTTTTTATGTCTTTTGTTTAAAAGGTCCACTAAAACTGACATGAAAAAGTCTTATCTTCATGATTTTTCAAGGGCAATTGAAAGAAAGTGTGTGAGAGAGTGTTTGAGAGAGATTTCTTTCAAGTGGAGAGTGAAGGGTTCACAAGGTTACTCAAAGGTACGAATTTCTTTGTGATTTTAGTTGTCACTCTTCTTCTTGTCCATCTACTTGATCGTGAGAAGATCATTGGAGAAGATCTTGTTCTTTGCCGACACTTGGAGAGTGTGAACATACTATGGTTCTCTGCCAACACTTGGAGAGTGTGAAATGACTACAGTTCTCTAACAACACTTTGAGAGTATAAAAGGATGAAGGTTCTCTATCGACATTTAGAGAGTGTGAAAAGAACATGGTTATCTGCCGCGCTGGGGATTGGTGGAAGTGTGGCTTTGTAAAGTCTTCTCTACATTTTTGTGGGGGCAAAAAGAGAGACACTTTGGTAATAGAGCAATACCTGAAGAGGGAGTCTTCAGGGAGTGAATGTAGTTCATGTTTGACTGAACCACTACAATTCTTTGTGCCTTTTAATTTATGCATTTATTACTGCAAGTTATTTTTTGTGATTGAAAAGTTTGTTTTAAACCCTTATTAACTTGCTAGGAGAATCAACAGTTTTCAATTTTAAAAAATCCAAGAGTAATTTTTTTTAAATTACCAATTCACCCCCTCTTTGTTAGCCTTGGGATATTAGTTTAGTTTTAACAACCTAATTAAGAATCAACAAGGGTATGTGAGCTTTGATTCAAAATCATAAGTTTAGACTACTTTTTGAAAAAATGATAAAGACTACTTTTGGAAACCGATACATACCAGAAGGTTACTCGATCACTAAACCACCTTTATTTGATAATACCCCTTTAGATTTATGGAAAACACACATGTCTACATTTTTTCAATCACTTGATTATAGCATATAGATCCTAGTTCAAGAAGGGTATACTAGGCCAACTAGATAAGTTAATGGAATTAGAGTTAAAACACCATTTACTAACTAGACTGTAGAAGAACATGACTTAGCACAACTAAATGCGAAATGTTTAAATAATTTTTTTTACACTTAAGTCAAAAGATTATATGCGGGTTTCCACTTGTAAAAGTAGAAAGGATATATGGGATATATATTATATTATTGATGAAGGGACTAATAAAGTAAAGCAATTAAGATTAAACATCTTGTTACATAACTATGAACTATTTCGCATGAAACCCAATGAATCTATTTTTTATATGTACACAAGATTCACTCAGATGGTCACTTCTTTGTACGCATTAGATAGGGAACTAATGAATGCAGAAATGGCTAATAAATTTTTTAATTATTTTCTTACTTCTTATGATGCTAAAATAATAGCTATTATAGAGTCTAAAGATTTAAATATTTACCCCATTGATAATCTTCTTGGTTCACTAATTAATTTTGAGCAAGGAGTGAGTTAGAGGAAGACTGATGTAGGTGAACAATGAAAGGAGAAGAACATTACTCTAAAAGTGGAGGAGTCAGAGAGTGATCTATTATAACCTAAAGATGAGGATGACGTTACCTTAATGAGTAGGCAATTTTGAAGTTTTCTTAAAATGAAGTAGAGGAGACACCAATAGTGGACCATAGGTAAGTTTAATAAAAATATTAAGGTTTTTAATGGTGTTATTTGCTATGAATGTAGAAAACCTGGACACATAAAATCAGATTACCCAAATCTAAAAGCCAATCCTAACAAGGAGAAGGTAGAAGAGAAAGTAAATGTGAAGAAGGGAAAGAAGAGATTTTAGAGAGCTTTTTGGGCGGACTCAGCTTTAGATTTATTAGAAATATAAAAGGAGGAGGAAGTCACCAACCCGTGTTTAATGATAGATAATCTCTTTCAATCAGATCAAGAAGAGGGATATGACTTAACCTATGCTAAATTGTTAGAAGTTTTTTAAAGAATTCATGATGCATATAGAAAATTTAAGAAAATGCATGCTAGTCTAAACCTAAAAATATAAGAATTATGAAGAGAAGATAAATCCTTAAAAAAGATCATGCACTAATAGATAACAACCATCTGAGCTTACTTGATGAATTTGATGACTTAAACAAAAAAGAATGATCTTTTAAAATCATCCTATGGTCAATTAGAAAGTGAATTCAAAGATTTTCAGGATGAATCTTAGAGTAGAGAGCACTATTTAAATTTTGACAAGAATGTGTTAGAAGACTTAAACACATTTCTTAAAATGACGGTGCAAGCTCTTGAAAAAAATAGGAAACCCTCAATACTTAAAAATTTTACAAATCGTATTTTGAGGTTAAAAATTTTAAAACACAGGAAGAAATAGAATTATTATAAAAATTTGAAAAATCCATTTTCTGGAGTAAAATGCTTTTTTTTGTGAGATGATCAGACATATAGCACACACTTATACCTTATATAGAAAAACTCATTTAGTGTGGAGACCAAAGATGTATAAATATAGTCATATCATACATACATCTAGTTTTATTTTGCCTAAAGGAGAGCCCAAACTTATTTTAGTTCCCAAGATTAACGTTTGATTATTTTATAGGAATTCTCTCAAATAAGGCCTCGTGAGAGAATTTGATACTTGGATAGTGGTTGTTCGAAGCATATGACTGGAGACACTACATGATTTATAATGCTGGAAGCTAGGAATGGAGGCAGGGTTACAATAGTAGATAATATCACTAGAAAAGTTGTTGGCATAGGTACAAACAAAAATTTGCAAAAATTTTTTATTGAAAATAAGTTGCTTGTAGAAGGCTTAAAGCATAATTTGTTAAGTATTAGCCAGCTATGTGATAAACGTTATAGTGTAAATTTTTTCCAAGTAGTTGTATATTAAGCCTAAATGGAAATGATGTTTTGCATGGAATAAGGTAAATAATGTTTATATGCAAGATTTGAATTGTATTAAATCTCCTAATTCTTTTTGTTTGAAAACTATTTATGATGAATCATGGTTATGTCATAGGAGACTTAATCACTCTAGCATGAAAACCTTAAGAAAATTACCCTAAAAAATTTAGTTAGGGGTTTTTCAAGACTAGACTTTACTAAGGATCACCTTTGTGATGCATGTCAATTAGGAAAATAGGTAAAGTCTTCATTTTATTTCAATAAAGATCTTAGAACTAATAAACTTTTGGAGATTTTATATATGGATCTTTTTGGACCGATTGGCACTATAAGTCTAGAAGGGAAGGAAAACAAATTTATGATTGTTGATGATTTTTTTTATATTCATATGGGTTAAATTCTTATTTCATAAGAGTGAATCATTTGAGGAGTTTAGAGATTTTTCAACTTGGATTCAGAGAAAACTAGGGTGTGAGACTTTAACAATTCAAAGTAATCAATGGAAAGAATTTGAAAATGAAAAATTTGAGGAATTTTGTAAAGAAAAATAAATTGATCACAATTTTTTTGCACCAAGGACCCCTTAGCAGAATGGGGTAGCTGAAAGAAAGAAAAAAACATTAATTGAAACAGCTCGAGCCATATTGGCAGATTATTCATTTTCTAAATATTTTTGGGCTGAAATAACCAGTATTGCTTGTTATGTTCTGAATAGGGTGAACATTAGGTCAAAATTGAATAAAACATGCTATCAGTTTCTTAAGGAAAAAACACCTAATTTGTCATATTTGCATATTATTGGATGTATGGTATTCATAAATAATAATGGAAAATCTACCTTAGGAAAATTTGATCCAAAATTAGATGAAAGAATTTTTTATGGATACTCTAATGTTAAAAAATTATATAGAGTATTTAATAAAAGAATTTTGGTAGTTGAGGAGACCAAACATGTTGTATTTAATGAATCTAGAATTTTGGAAGAGCCAAATTTGGAAGAGGATGAAATTGAAAATAACTCCTAGAAGATTGATAAGATTGATTTGGAAGAAAATTTGGAGAAAGAAAACCCTTTGCCTAAATATTTAAAATTTTCTAAACACCAGCCTAATGAATTTATTTTAGGTAAACCTAATGAGGGTGTCAGGAATAGGAATGAAATTTTCAAAGAAGTCAATCATTCTTTCTTTATTTCTACAATAGAACCCACAAATATAAATCAAGCACTTTCAGATGAATTTTGGATTTTAGCAATGCAGAATTAAATCAATTTGTAAGGAATGATGTTTGGAAATTAATTACAAGGCCAAATGATCAAAGTGTAGTTGGATCAAAGTGGGTATTTAAAAATAAAATGAATGACACAAGAGTTATTGTTAGAAATAAGGCTAGTTTGGTGGCTAAGGAGTATAATCAAATTGAATGAATTAATTTTGAGGAGACTTTCCCCCTGTAGCGAGACCTGAAGATATTAGGGTTTTGTTAGCCTTTGCCTATTTTAGAGGATTTAAATTATATCAAATGGATGTTAAAAATTCCCTTTTGAATGGGGTGATATAAGAGGATATTTATATTGAACAACCTCAAGGTTGCAAAATTCCAAATACCCAAATTAGATTTTAAAATTGAAAAAGGCATTATATAGATTGAAATAGGCCCTTAGGGCATGGTATGAGAGGTTAAGCACTCTCCTACTTGAGAGATCTTTTGAACAAGGAAGTGTGTACACCACTCTCTTTTTGAAGAAATTTGGAGATGATATACTCATTGTACAAATTTATAATGACGATTTAATCTTTGGATTTACAGATAAAAATATTTGTGATGATTTTTTTAAAATAATGAGTAGTAAATTTGAGATGAGCTTAATGGGAGATCCTAGTTACTTTCTAAGTTTTAACATTAAGTAAATTGAAGATGGAACTTTTCATAGTCTGCCGAAGTATGTTAAGGACATCCTCAAAAAGTATAAAATTATTAATGCTAAACCTATTAGTACACATATGAGTTCCTCAGTTCAGTTGGATAAGGACCCAAATAGAAAATCTGTTGATAAAAAAAAATTTAGAGGAATTATTGGATCTTTACTTTACTTGACTGCTAGCAGACCTGTATTATGTTTAGTGTTTATTTTTATGCTTGATTTTAATCAGATTCAAAAGAATCACATTTGATAGCAGTAAAAAGTATTTTAAGATATCTCTTGGGAACTTAGAACTTGGAGATTTGGTATCCTAAGTTTAACTCTTCATTTGAAATAATTAGATATTTAGATTCAGACTTTGTAGGTTATTTGGTTGATCAAAAGAGTACATATGGAACATGTTAATTCATAAGAAATTCTTTATTTTCTTTATCCAATAGAAAATAGAATTTTGTAGCCCTATCTACTGCTGAAGATGAATACATTACATTAGGAAGTTATGTAGCACAAGTTCTTCGGTTGAAATAACAGTCTATTGATTTAGGATTTCTAATAGGCACAATTCAAATTTATTGTGATAACACTAGTGCCATTTGTATTTTAAAAAATTTTATTCAATATTCTAGAACCAAATATATAGACAGAAGACATCATTTCATAAAGGATCATGTATCCAAAAGAGAAACTAAATTGAACATGTTTCAATTGAAAATAAATTTGCAGAAATTTTTACAAAACCACTAGCTTTTAATACTTTTAGTATGTTAAAAACAAGGCTATGTATGATTGATCTTAATTCTTAAACAAAAATTTTCTGCAAACTTAATATTTTGTTTTGTGTCTTTTATGTTTTCAAATATTTTTGTTTTGTTTTTATGTATATGTTTATGTTTTTTTTTTCTTATTTCTTGTTTTTATTTTTTTTGTTTTTGTGTTTTGGATATGTTTTCATACATCAAAATTCCTATTTCTGAACATGCATGTTAAATTTTCTATGTTTTAAATTCATACTGCACAAAATTAATTTTGTCCCGTACAAATTCTGTAGCATGTCAATCATTGCTTAGGATTGAATGCATAAAAGTTTTGATTTTCCAATACACATCATAATGTATGATATTTATATTGTCCCAAATGATTTGTATTCATTTGTTTGTATGCACCTAGACGGTTATGCGAGAAAAATGAATTATTATAATTGATTGTATGTATGAAACTTTATTTCGTATGTATGAACCACATGTTATTTAATATGGGGGACGAGCCTAACCATCATGAAAATAATCTTAAATAATAGTTCATCATGGACAAACACCTATTCGTCTGTACATTTGCATGGTAAAAAATTCTGTATAAAACGACACTTCATAACTTGCGTGATTACTAAAAGTCATTTCATTTTGAATATATTAATTCATACATACGAATTTATTTTTGTTATGTATGAACCAACTATTGTAATGTACAAAGCCTTTTTTCATATGTACGAATAGTCATTTTTATTTAAATAGAAGGACTTTAGAATTCATTTTCATTCACTTCAATAGCCTCTTCCAATCCTTTTCATCTTAAGAAATGACCAGTTCTAGCAAGCGTGGTAGAGTCACTAAGGGATCATCTTCCAGGAGTGCAGATAAAAGCTTTCTATCTAGAGCAAATGAGGATTCTTTCCTTAGGTTTGTCTCTACTAAAATTACTCCTTTTATACTCTTACTCCATGAAGACATTCACTTCCAAGTAATGCCTCTTTTTGCCACACTTAATTTTCCTTCATCCTAACTTTGATTCATACCTACAATAAGGAAATCTTTCTCTATTTTTTGGTAAATATGTATGTTAGTTTTGATGAGAGTAGGATAGGATATTATGTCCTAAAGAAAATGGTAGAAATCACTAAGGAAGATTTGGGAACCTTTCTGCATTTAAGAACTGAACGGATTAGAGCACATATAATGACTTCAAAATTTGATTTTGATTGGTCCAAAATAAATAAAGTTCTTAGAGGGGTTGCACAAGTAGGTCAATTTCCTAGGATCCACCCCTTACATAAAAATGCAAGGATCATTCAACATGTTCTTAGAACTTCAATAATTCATAAGGCTGGTGATCGCATTAATATTACTTCACTTATATCCACTGTTACCTATCTTATCATGATTGGACAACCAATAGATAAAGCTCAACTTATTCTTGATTATATTCATAGGGTTTCTAAAATTGGGCATATTTCTCATAGGAAAAAGAAGAATATTGACTTAACACATCTTGTGACTTATATTTTAGAAAAGAAATACAAAACTGTTCATCTCGAGCCTTCACTTGAAATGCTAATCTACTTCATCAATACTTCATTTCGAGCACTTTTTGGGAAGGATGACAATACAAGTGAGGATACTGAAAGAGAAGGGGGTGCACCAGCACCTACAAAGGGATCTAATTTTTAGGAGATGATCCAATGCTTTGACCGACTAGAGAGTCATTTTGATCAACATTTTGATCAAATTCAGTCTCAGCTTAACCAGTAGGATGCACAGTACCAGCATGACATGGGTTGGATTTGAGGATAGTTTGAATCGATAAACACTAATATAGCTATGATGAATAGCTATTTTTCTATCTTCAACCAGCCTCCTCCTCTAGAATAGGGCCCTTGAAAGTTTTAGGTGTACTTCTTTTGTGTTGTCTTTATCAGTTCATTGAGATGTGTTAATCTTAGTGATGTTTTTTGATGTTTTATTTACTTGGGTTTATTTAGATCTTATCTTGATATTTTGTTGTATTTGTATTATGATTTGATATCAATTGTGCTTCAATGTATTTCATCTTTAAATTGATATCAATAAAAATTGCCTTATTTTCATTAGTTGCTTTTGTTCATTGTTTGAAATGTAAGTGTGCCTATATGATATTCCTGTGTTAATTGATCTAAAAAATGTTATAAATTAACTGCAGTACAAAAATTAATTTTATTATGAAAATTAATTTTTTAAAATATGCTAACTTATAACTCGATTAAGTTAAGGTTATCAATCTCATGTTCTTTTTAGGCATACAAAATTTAAATATTATTATTGCAATTTTGACGTCTTCATATTTTTTATTTTTCATTTCAATATAATTATCTTTGTAAATTAGAGAAGTTTGATTTTTTAGATTATTAATTTTGGAAAGATCAAATTAAAAAAATGTACAATGTGTATTAAAATCAAAAGAATGCTCAATGGTTCACAAATTAAAAAGAGGCACAAAATTAGTCCAACTAGAAAAAGATGCACAAAGTGTGCCAAAAATACATGAAAAGATGCACAATGTCGCCAATTGATAATGTTCTTTCCTCTATCTTTTAATCTTCCAATTCAAATCAATCTAATTTTTAATTATATTTTATATTAAAAATTAAAATTATCTAATCTTCATTTTGTCACTTTTGCAATAATTCTCATTATCTAATTGTCTAGAATGTTTCATGACTTTGACTAATTTTTATTATCTATATTATACTTTAATTTACATATTTTGAACATTTCCTTTTCACTTA
This sequence comes from Dendrobium nobile, assembly GCA_022539455.1. Classification (NCBI taxonomy): domain Eukaryota; kingdom Viridiplantae; phylum Streptophyta; class Magnoliopsida; order Asparagales; family Orchidaceae; genus Dendrobium; species Dendrobium nobile. The sequence goes on from CM039735.1 coordinate 37,288,851, forward strand.
ATGATCATTAACTTTGTTGTTGCAGTCACAGATCAATATCTTTCAAGATCAATTACTAAAGTTTCTCATATGGCTTCTTCCATTTCAACTGTCTTTCTTCCTTTTTTTTTGTCAAAAAGGGGAGTAATAACATAGTTTGTTTGATTTGGTGATCATTCATTTTTGTTTATGTGTTTTATGTTTAGTGTTTAAAAATTTTGATTTGTGGAAAATTAAAAAATGTGTTCTTTAAGGAATTCCCTTTATTCATATGTTATTCTTTTACGGGGAGCTAAGGAGAAATTTAGAGCATATAAGTTCACTCAGATAATAATTATTTTTCCATCATCAAAAAGAGGGAGATTGTTGAGATAGTTGTAACTTTGTTCTTGATTGTTGATATTCTTGCAACATGTTTATTTTTTATGATTTGAAATATTATTTCTTTGATTATTCCTTCTCCTAACATACTTTGGATGCATTGTTTTGTTGTTCATGTGTACTAATATTTTACGGAAATTATACTCTAGATTGTTGAAGACTTCAAATTAGATTAGTTTAGGATTTATTATAAATGAAGTATGTATTTTTCATTTTATTGAGTTTGAGAGAGTGCAATTGCAATTGAGTAACTATGAACACACACACACTGAGGGAGAGTTTAAAATCTAATTTTTTAAACTGATCAAACTGTACGATTTATTTTCATACGGGATGATCTGATCAGTTATTTTCTCTTTCAAGCGGTCAAACAAACATAAATGAAATTTTTCCTATGTATTAATCATAATGTATGATCACATTTCATACAAACCTTCTAGAGTACAAAATGGATTGGCTGTTAGTTCTGCAAAAAGCTTTTTTCTAAGTATGGATCGTAATATACGATCAAAGTTCATACATGCCTCCCAGAGTATGAAACTGTAAGGTCCCTCTTTATCCCAACTTTTTGTCCAGACGAATTTGAAAATTATTTGAACTGATCATACCGTACGATGTCCTCATTATACATATGTCGTTCAGAGTATGAAATGGACAAGACCCTTATCATCCTGACAAAATTGAAATTTTTTCATAACTGATCATACTATACGATGTCAGCATCATACGTATGCCATCCAGAGTACTAAATTATGGGGGTCCCTCTTCATCCCTATGAAGATGAAAATTTTCTAATTATTCATCCCAGACGAACTTGGTTTGTACCAGATAATGATCATGCACAAAATGGTTTCATATTGATTCATAACAAGTTCATACGTAACAGTTTTTGAATTGTTCGTACGTATGAAATCCGATCATACTATACGATCGTGTACACTCAAAATTGAATATTTTGGTTTTTTGGATTATTTTTTGTGTATTTTGTATAAAAGGTCCACTAAAATTGATGTCAAAAAGTCTTATCTTTGGGATTTTTCAAGGGCGATTAAAAGAGAGAGTGTGAGAGAGTGTTTGAGAGAGACTTCTTGCAAGTAAGTGTGAAGGGTTCATAAGATTACTCAAAGGTAAGGATCTCTTTGTGATTTTAGTTGTCACTCTTCTTCTTGTCTTTCTAGTTCCTCGTGAGAAGATATTTGGAGAAGATCTGGTTCTCTATAGACACTTGGAGAGTGTGAAAAGATGACGGTTCTCTACTGACACTTGGAGAGTGTGAATTGACAACACTTCTCTGCCGACACTTGGATAGTGTAAAAGGATGATGGTTCTCTATCGACACTTGGAGAGTGTGAAAGGATGATGGTTCTCTGCTACATCAAGGATTGGAAGAAGAGTGGTTTTATAAAGGCTTCTCTGCCTTTCTATATGGGCAAAAGGAGAGACACTTTGGTAATAGTGCAATGCATGAAGAGAGAATCTTCAGAGAGTGGATGTAAGTCGTGTTTAACCGAACCACTACAAATCTTTGTGTCTTTTAATTTCTACATTTATTTACATTAAGTTATTTTATGTGGTTGAAAATTTTATTTTAAAACCTTAATTAACTTACTACAAGAATCAACAGTTTTCCATTTTAAAAAGTTTAAGAGTAATTTTCTTTGTAAAATTAGTAATTCATCCCCCCTTTTTGTTAGCCTTGGGACATTAGATTAGGTTTAACAACCTAATAAAAAATCGGCAATCCAGCCAAACTCAATTATTATAACAGATCGTACGTATGAAATTGTATTTCATCTATACGATATAGGTGTTAATTTCTATGGGGGATGAACATAACTATCATTAAAATGATCCTAAATAACTGATCTTCCTAGATTAACACCTATTCATCTATATAAATGAATGGTGAAAAAGCATGTATGAAAGAAAACTACATAAATTGTATGTTTACGAAAAGTTATTTCATTTTGGACATTTTCATTCGTACATACAAAAAACTTTTCATCCCATATGATGTCAAGATCGTACGTACAAAATCAATTTCATACTATACGATAAGTCATTTTTCTTTAAATAGAAGGGCCATTGAAATCTTTTTCATTCACTTTGTAAAGATTTTTGAATCTTTCTAGAGGCTCCGACCTAGGAATGGTAAGCTCTAGCAAGTGCTCTCGAGTTACTAAGGGATCGCCATCTAGAGGTTAGGATGATAACTTTTTTGTCAAGGGATAATGAGGATGCTTTCTATAGGTATATAGTGCCAAAATCACTCCTTCTAGACTCCTCATCCAAGATTAAATCCATTTTTTTTCCATGCCTCTCTTTGCTTCAACTCGGTTGTCTTTTATTCTAACTTTGATCTATGTTTACCATAAAGAGACTATTCATTATTTCTTACCAAAATGAGGTTTAGTGAGGATGAAACTAGAATAACCTCTTTTGTCAAAAAATAACATGTGCAAATCACAAATGAGGATTTTGGGAACTTTTCTTCACGTAAGGACTCATGGCACTAAAGCCCACACCTTATCCTCTAAATATGATTATGACTGTTCTGAAATTAATAAAACTCTTAGAGGTGTAACTTAAGTATGTCACTCAGCGAGAGTCTACAAATTGAATTAAAATGCCACATTCCTCCAGCATGTCTTAAGAACTTTAATCATTTTTGGTGATCATATAAATATAACTCATCTTCTTTCAACTATTACATATTTGATCATGACCAGATAACCTATTAATGAGGCCCAACTTATCGTGGATTACATTAATAACCATTTTGGAATTGGGCTTCCACAACATAAGAGAAAGAAGAATATAGGTCTAGGACACTTAGTGACATACAATTTAGGCAAGAAGTACCATATTTCATCTTGAACCTCCCACTAAAATATTAATCTTTTTTATCGATGCTTCCTTTCAAACTTTATTTAGGGGAGACCAGAGTTCTATTGGATATTCTCTAGAAGAAGGGGGAGTTGCTGCACCTACACCTAGACCTGATGAACAATACTTTATGGAGTTGGTCTAGCATTTTGATCATAGAAACTCACTTTGATCAACATTTTGATTAAATTGAGACACATTTCAAGCAGTAGGATAAAAGGTACTAGAAGGACATTGGGTGGATTTGTAGTTAGTTTGAAATGGTTAATACAAATATAGCTATGATGAATAGCTATTTATCAATGTTTAACCAGCCACCTCCTCCAAACTAGGGCCCCTCAAAGTTTTAGATGTACTTCTTTGTTGTTGCTTTTGCAAGTCCTTCACTTGTTATATGTTGTGATGTGATATAATGATGTCCTTTTATTTCTCTCTTGTAGTACTTCCTTTTGTCTTCAGATATTTTAGATTTTTATGTTTGAATGTTATCTTATTGATATCAATGAACTGATTGTATCCAACATTTTATTTGTTATCAATAAAAGTTGTCATATTTTGTGAATTTGTATTTGTTCCTATTTTTGAAATGAGAGAATGTTTATAAAAAAACCACTTTTAATTGATCTAAAAATAATTTATAAATTAACTTGCATTACAAATTTAATTTCATTATGAAATATAGTTTTTTTTTAAATTTAAATTAACTTATAACTCAATTTAGTTAAGCATATCAATTTCATGTTCTTTTTAGGCAAATATAATTTGAATATTATTATTGCAATTTTTATGTCTTATTATTTTTTTATTCCTTTTTCAATATAATTATTTTTATTCTTAGAGAAGTTTGATTTTAAATTATTGAATTTAGAAAGACCAAATAAAAAGGGTATATAAAAAAATTATATTGTGTACAAAAAATGAAAGAATGCGCAATTGTTCGCAAAATGAAAAGAGACCCAAATTTAGCCAAAATAGAAAAAGATGCACAACGTGTGCTACAAATATTTTAAAAGATGTGCAATATCACCAATTACATTTTTTATGTTCTTTCCTCAATCGTTTAATCTTTAATTCAGCTCAATCTAATTTTCAATTATATTCTATATTGAAAATTCAAATTAACTAATCTTCATTTCATCACTTTTGTAATAATCATCCTTATCTAATTATCTCGAATACTTCATGATCTTGATTAACATTTCTTAGTTATGTTGTGCTTTAATTTAAAATATTTGAATCTTTCTTTTTCATATTATGTAATTAATTTTGTTATTACAACCATATTACAATCACTTTCAAGATCAACTCTTTTGGTTTCTTAGTTGACATCATTAATTTCAATTTTCTTCTTCCCTTTTTGTTTTTGTTAAAAGCAGAGTAATAATATTATTTGTGTTTGAGTTATCTGTGTTTGTATTTTTTTACTGTTCTTCTGTTCTAGCTTATTTGTATTTTTGTTTTTGTATTTTATTTATTGTGTTTATATTTTTTGTATTTTATTGTTTATGTTTAAAATTTGTGTGTGCTTCATAGAATCTCTCTATATTCAAATGTTCATTCTTTTAGGGGGAGCTAAAGAGAAATTCAGGGTATAAATGTTAACTCAAACAATAATTATTTTGCCATCATAAAAAAGGAGGAGATTGTTGAGATTATTGCAACTTAGTTTTTTTATTGTTGAGATTATAGCAACATGTGTGTTGTTGATGATTCCAACTATTATTATTTTAATTATAATTTCTCCTAACATATTTTAGATTTATTGCTCTTGTTGTTTGTGTACTAACATTTCAAGAATATTGTACTCCAGATTGTTGAAGACTTCAAATAAAATTAGATTAGGATTCATTTTAAATGGAGTCTGTATTTTTCATTTTAATAAGTCTGAGAGAGAGTGATTGTAATTGAGTATATGTACACACACACACACTAGGGGAGTGTTTAAAATTTTTTAATTTTTTAAACTTATCGTATTGTATGATTGCATTTTGTATGGGATGATTTGTTCAATTATTTCCTCCTATGAGTAGTTAAATAAACTATATAAAGAAAATTCTTCTAAGTACAGATTATACTATACGAAGGGTTCTTCATACAAATAACGTCTAGAGTATGAATTGGATGGGTCCCTTTTCATCAAGATGAATTCAAATCTTTTACTTAATTGATAGTACTGTACGATGCCTTATTTGTACGAACAACGTCTAGAGTATGAATATGGGTCCCTTTTTGTCCAGATAAATGCTAAATTTTTTTCTGAACAGATCATACTATATAATGCCTTATTCATACAGATGATGTCCATAGTATGAAAATATGGGGAACCTTTTTTCCTCGATGAATCAGAAAAATTTTCTTATAGTTAGTGCAGTATGAACATGTTTTGTACTAGATGATTATCGTATACAAAAATATTTCGTACAGGTTCTTATGCAGCAATTTTTGAACTATTCATATGCTTAAAGTATGATCATACTATATGATCGTATATGCTTAAAATGGTAATTTTTAGTTTTTTGGTTAGTTTTTTATGTCTTTCATATAAAAAACCCTTTGAAACTGAAGTGAAAATTTAATGTTCTTTGTGGTTTTTTAAGAGCAAGTGAAAGAGTGTTTATGGGAGAGTGTTTGAGAGAGAGTTTTTGCAAGTTGAGTGTTAAGGGATCACAAGGTTACTCAAAGGCAAGAATCTATTTTATTTTTTGGTTACCACTCTTCCTTTCTTTTTTCTAGTTGCTCGAGAGAAGATCTTTGAAGAAGATACGATATTCTGCAGACACTAGGAGGGTATGAATAGGCAACCGTACTCTACCAAAACTTGGAGGGTGTGATCTGACGATGGTACTCTGACACACCGGGGATAGGTGGAACAGAGAAAAATTATAAAGTCTTCTCTTCCTTAGTGTGAGGGAAAAAGGAAAGTCACTTGTGGTAATAGTGCAATACCTGAAGATAGAGTCTTCATGGTGTGGACATAGGTCTTATCGGACTGAACCAATATAAATCGGTGTGTTCATTTTTCTATTTCTGCACTTTTATTTTTCTGCATTTTCTATTTGTTGTTGAAAATTTATTTTTATAAAAATATAAGAAAATTGATTTTCTATTAAAATTTTTAATGGGAAATTTTAAAATATCAAATTAACCCCCATCTTGGTTAGCCTTAGGACTTTTGTATAGGTTTAACAACCTATCCTAACTTAACAAAGCACATTAAATCTTATTTCCCAAATCTCAAAGGTCACCAAAGCAAGGAGAATGCTGAAGGAAAAGAAAAGTACTATAAAAGCAAGTAAAGATCTCAGAAAGACTTTTTATCTAACTCCGCTTCAGATTTATCTAGAATGGAAGTAAAAGAGAACATAAAAAATATGTGCTTAATGGGAAATAATTATCTTGATCAGTCTAATCAAGATGATGTACTGCAAAAGGAAAATGAAATGCTTAGAAAAGATGGTTTTGTTGTTGATAAGGATTATATGTCTTTGATAGATGAGTTTGATGAATTAAATAAGAAATATTCTACTTCATTTGAAACACATGAGTCTTTAAAAGTATTGCATGTTAATTTAGAAAAGTCATTTAAAGAGTAGGAAGCATGTGTTAACATTTAATATCTTAGTGGGAACTCTTTAAAACTTAAATATCTACTCTTGAAAGTATTAATGAAATGTTATTAGAAAAGTAAATGGTTTTTAAAGTAAAAAAATTTGCAAGCAGCACTCACCATGTCATGCTTCTCATAAACCTAGGAATAGGAATCATAACTATTATAGGTTAGTTAACCCTTTTCCTAATGTTAGATGTTATTCATGTAGCATACTAGGACATATTAGCCACACTTGCACTATTCATCATACAACACACCTTCGGTGGAGACCAAAGCTGCATCAAATATAGCTTGAGAAGCATTTTGATGATTTATCAAAATTCAAAAGTGGACCTAAACTCACTTGGTCTCCAAAAACTTTTCTTCTATGATCTTTAGATTTGAATGCTCTCACAAAAGATCCAATGGGAGCAAGTGGCTTTTTGGCTCCGTATTCACTTCCAATCACTTGAAATTAGCCAATCATAAGCTTCTCAATGAATGTGTTTTTTGTCTTGTGGTTTTTGTTATTTTATTTTTTGTTCAAATTTTTTTGTTCTTTTGGATATGTTGTTCTCGTTCTTTATGTTTATATCTTTATTTGCACAAAAACCACCTTATTGAACCTCATAGTCTTTACTATAAAACCCTAAAAAATTCTAATTATACTATATGAACCACATTCATAAACCCTCTAATGTCTCTCTATGCTCTGGCTTTAAGGCGATTCCTGTGCAATTTTAGGGCTTCTTGTCGCATGATTATTTTTGGCCGTCTTGGCCTAGTTTCTTCACTATTTTCGATCATCTTCTTCTAATGTTCCTCTTTTATTTTTTTTCATTTGCCAATTTTGAGGTTATGTGGGTTTTTTGGGTGCTGGGAGATGACGACACCATTGTCATCCATCCCAATATCTTCTTCTCTTTTTGAGGAAAAAACTCAATCCATCAAAAATGTTTTGGCTAGTTCATCATCTTCTTCTCTTAAATTTAATTTTGTTCATTCCTCTTTCAAGGTCTAACCAGCCCTTTTGTTTGAGGACTCAGTTGTTGATCAATTAGATGCTCATTATGCTTTAACACTAGCAGGAAAATTTGTTTTGAGGTGACCAAATCATAATGTTATTCATAAATTTTTCCTTAATCTGAAGCTTTCTTGATCTTTTCACTTTGTTCTTCTTGATTAAAGACATATTGCTATCCAACTTTCTAATGATCTTGACTATAGTCGCATATTTATTAGGAGATCTTATTATATTCAATTGTGTCAAATACGGTTACTTAAATGGACTCCAGATTTTGATGTTAGGGAGGAATCCTCTATTGCTCTGATTTGAATTTCATTCCATAATTTGAGACTTCACTTTTTTAATCATCAAATCCTTTTTGGTATGGTTTCTTTTTTTGGGAGACCATTACAAACTAACCAAGCCATTGCTTCTATGTCGAGGTCGTATGTTGCTTGGGCTCTGGTTGAATTAGTTGTCTCTAGAAAACATCCTAGTGAGATATGGATATGGTCAGAAGTCAAGGGTAATTTCCAAAAATATGAGTTTGAAAATTTACCTATATTTTTTCTCTTTGGAAGATGCACGGACATGGTATGAATGATAGTTTTAGTAAGCATCCTCATCTTCATAAAGAAAAAGATCCATTGAAACAAAAAAATGGGGTGGTAGCTAAGAATGTCTCTAATCCCATTCAGGCTAATATAGAAGGAAATGCCTCTAATCCTCCTCATTCTCTTGAGGAGCTGTTGGTGGTTAATATTGGGACCCTCTTCCTTTTATTATTAATAACGTTTCATTGAATCATGATAAGGGAGCTATTGTACAATCATTTTCTTTTCCTTTTTTTGACTGTTAGAAGAATGTGACATAAACTTTGCCTAGTACTAAAGTTCAAAATGATGCAATTGTTGAAACTACCTCTTCTTGCACTTTTAATCAAAATGTTTATGAGTCGAATGGTATTATGCTTACCTATTATTCTTTTAATCCTTTAAATGTACATAAAGTTGTGGCTATTCAAGTGACTTATAAAGAGGGTGAGAGGAATGACATCCCTTTAGAGGAAGGTGAATTTATTTCTATTGAGCATGACTCGCCTATCTCTAAATACATTGAAGAAATTATTGTGTGGACTCATAATAATATGGGGGATGATGGAATATTTATGGTGGATGAATGTCCTCAATAGAGTATTCAAAGGGAACACCCAAATTGTAGTTAGACTCTTTCAATTTCTAATTATAATAGTGATGTACAGAGGATATGCATATTGCTGCTAAATGTCTTGTCAGGGATGATAATGATTTTAGTTTTAGTAAAGTTCATAGCAAAATAGGAAGGAAGCCTAAGCATATTTCTTTGCAACCTCCTAGAAACACACGCTCGCATACTTCCCATTATTTAGAATGTGAGGGGCATTGGTTATCCTTCTTCTAAAATTTGTGTTAAGAACTTATGTTGTGTGAAAAACCTTTCTATTCTTATGGTTTTTGAGCCTCTTATTTCCACTTCTAGGTTGCTGAACACCTCTCAATTCTTGGGTTTTAATCATGCAATTCTAATGTGGCTAACAAGATTTGGGTTTTCTAGAAAGACTCTGTTAAAATTGATGTTATTGGTGATTTTACTCAGGTCTTGCATTGTAAAGTTGAGGATCATAATTTTCATTTTTGTGCTTCTTTTGTGTAATAAAAAAATTGCTTTGGGATCAACTTATTGATTTACGTAATATTTGCAATTTGCCTTTGCTTGTTGGTGTTGATTTTAATGCTATCACTAACCCCTCTAAAAGGATAGGAGGTTCCTCTCCTTCTTATTATTCAATGGAGGATTTCAATAATATGATTTTGACTTGGAACTTAATTGATATTGGTTTTGTTTGTAATAATTTTACTTGGAGTAGGGGTCACTTATGGCAAAGGCGGATCGTGTGCTTTTTGATGACTCTTTGTTTAATTCCCTTAATTCCACCAATGTGTAGCATCTGAGTAGAACTTTGTCTGATCACTCCCCTTTACTTATTATCCTCAAGTTTAGACATTTTAATGCTTCTTCCCAATTTAGATTCTAAAATATGTGGTTACGTCATGACTCTTTTTTTGATGTTGTTCAGAATAATTGGCAAGCTCCGTTACATCCGGATAATTTATTTTTGGCATGAGGAGACTTTGGCTTAAGCTGAAAAGGATAAAACAAGTTTTAAATTGGTGGAACCATTATGTATTTAGAAATCTCTTCTCTAATATCCTGCAAGCTGAACAACTTTTTAATTCTATTGAGCCGATCTGTCTTGATGACCCTTCTGATGCTAATTTCTCTCTTTTAAAGAAGTCCAAAGAGGACCTTTTTAATTTTCAAGCTCAAGAAGAGTTATTTTTGGAAGTAAAAAACTACTGTTAAGCACTTGGTTGAAGGTGTTAACAACTCTAAATATTTACAGGCATTGGTTAAGAGGAAAGGGTTAAAAATAATGTCAATAAAATCCAAAGGGAGGATGGATTTGTCACAGAAAACACTGTGGAGATTGCTAATTTTGTTGTCCAACAATTTCAAACTTTTTTTAATAAAGTTTTTAATCCCACTCAGATTATGGATCATTCTTTCATTCCTATCCTTATTTTCCATGAGGAGAATGTCACTCTCTCTAGGCCTCCTTTTGAGGAGGTTAAAGAGACTCTGTTTGACATCAATAGTAATTTTGTGGCTGGGTTGGTTAGGTTTACCACTCTTTTCTTTCAAAAAGCTTGGCATATTATTAATAATGATATTTTTATTGCTATTTTAAATTTGTTTGCTGGTAACCCTATACCTATGTTTTTTACTTCTTCTTATATTATGCTTATACCTAAAAATAACACTGTTAACACTTAGAATGACTTTAGACCTATTAGTCTTTGTATTTTTTTAAATACATTGATCTCTAAAATAGTTATGAATTGTCTTACTACTATTTTGCCTAGAATTATTTCTCCTAATCATATGGGTTTTGTGAAAGGTAGGGCCATTATAGATAACATTTTGTTGGCTCAAGAGTTATATCAAGAATTTGATGTTAGGGTGAGAGGGGGTAACTTATTTTTGAAGCCTGATATTGCCAAGGCATATGATAATATTGATTGGAATATTTTTTATGTTACTTTAGAGTTTTTTGTTTTGATTCAATCTTTATCAAGCTTATTAAGAATTGTATTGAAGATGACTATTTTTTTATAATTGTTAGTGGTTCTTATAATGGCTTCTTCAAATCTTCTAAAGGCTTAAGAATAGGTGATCCTATTTCTTCTGCTCTCTTTATTATTGCTATTGACTTTCTTTCAAGGAGTATTACCAATTTATTTGATGCTAATCTTGGACTTTATTTTTAGAACTTTGGAAGGTTTTCCCATATCTCATTTGTGCTCTGCAGATGATTTTATTGTTTTTACTAATGCGGCTATTAATAAAATTCAAAAACTTATGGATTTCTTTTATCAATTTGAGATGGCTAGTGTCTTATCCGTTAGAAAAAAATATAAGTTGTTTCATTGCTTCTAAGAGAACTTCTAATGATCATATTTTAGCTATTAAGGATCAAACTGGCTTAACTCATATTCACTTGTCCATCTAATATATAGGGTCCCCTCTTTTTAATGGAAGGAGGAGATCCTTTTTGTTTGATTATCTTAATGCCTCTATCCAAAACAAACTTTTATCTTGGGATTTGAATTTCCTTATCTTTGGTGGTAGAGTTACTCTTATCAAAATTGTTCTTTGAGCTTTACTGATTTATAGTTTTCAAACTATTTTTCTGACTCAAGCAATTTTTATTAGGGTCCACGAGCTTATTAACAAATTCTTTTGGAAAGGCACTTCTACTAGCTCTAAAATCAATTAGGCTGCTTGGGAGAAGTGTTGTGGTGTTTTGCCTTAAGATGGTCTTGGTTGCAAGAATTTTAATGATCTTGCTAAGGCTTTTTCTTTTAAACTTTGGTATAATTTGCGCACTAAAGCTTCTCTTTGGGCTAATTTTATTATTTACAAGTATTGTGTTAGCAAACATCCTACTAATTATTTTTCTAAACAAGGTGATTCTAGAGTTTGGAAAAGACTGCAAGGTTAAATGGGATATGGACTCCTTTATTTCTTGGGGGCTTGGTGATGGTAATATTTTCTTCTGGAAAGATCGGTGGTTAGGTAAACATTCTATTAACTCTATTTTGAATTTTTCCTTTACTGCTTTAGATAAGGTCAATCCCTTTTTTAATGATAACTATTGAGACTATGGAAAACTCTCTAACGTGATTCTTGATTGCATTATTCACCTCATTTTAAACTTTCCTATCAATACTGATTCAAAGGACATTATCTTATGTGATTTTTCCAAAGATGGTGGTTTTGATTTAAAGGATGCTTGGCATACTTATAGAGCAAAAAGAAATATTAACAATATCATTAATTATATTTGGCATATGATCATTCCTTCTATTATATTTGTCTTTGTTTGGAGAATTCTGCATCTATTTTTATCCACAAATTATAATCTCACCAAAAAAGGTTTTATTATGGCTTCCAAGTGTCAATGTTGTTGCCATTTGGAGAAAATACATCATTTTTTTATCTCTGACCTTATTACTATTAGAACTTGGGTCTACTTTGATGATTTGTTTCAGTTAAATTATTTTAATGCCCATCTCAGCCATAAATCTATATTTAATGCTTGGTTTTTTAACTCTAATGGTCACATCCATAATGTTATTCCCCCTCTCATTCTTTGGTTTCTCTTGTTGGAAAGGAATAACTCTCTTTTTAATTATGTGAGTATGAATCATCATAATGTGATTCAGAGGATAAAGGATAAGTTTTGCTCTTTGTGGCTATTAAGATGCTTTCTTATAAGAATTTCAAGACTTATTATTTTGTTGGCAATGCTTTAGGGCTTAATTTGGAGGGTGCCCTAACTCCTTCTCGTGCTAATGTTATCTATTGGATCAAACCTCCAAATAATTTCTTTACATTAATGTGGATGGTACTTGTTGTGACACTCTTATGTAGGCTGTGGTGGTAATATAAGGGGTAGTAATGGCTACCTTATTTTAACTTTTACTGGTTCTGTTAATCTTGACAATTACTTTACTTGTATCACCTTGTCCATTCTTTATGGTATTCAGTTATGTGTTTCGCTTAACTAATTTATTTATTGAACTGAACTCTGATTATGATTTATGTTTATTTTTCTTTTATGGGGATACGTGTTGTATCCCTGACCATTTCTACCATATTATGGAAATTAAAAAGCTGTTGTTATTTCTTAATTATATATTTCTTCACACTTGCAAGGAGGGTAATGTGTGTGCTTCTTTTCTTGCTAACTGGGGTTGTAGTCTTGATTATTTTTTTGATGTTATTGGTACCTCCATTATAGTGCCTCTTCGTGGTTTGCATAATCTTGATGAGCTTAGTATTCCTTATGTAAGTTCTTAGGTGGTTTTACTCCTTGGTGGGGTGCTGGTTGGTTTGTTTGTTGTGGTTTTTTGGTGGCTAGGTTGTTTTGTTATTCCTTTTATTTGTTTTTGCACCTTGTTTTTACCTCTTGGCTGGTTGTGGTTGTATGAATCATATGGCATGGCCTATTTGGAGGGCTGTCTAGTCTGATGGTCTTCTGAGTTGATTTTTCTTCCCTCTTGGGGACTACCAGTGCAACTCTTTACTGTGTGAGATCAGTTACTGCAATAATTTTCTATTTATTGGGTTAGATTTAAAGTTGTGGGCTTTTTCTTACTGTGATTATTGCAACTGGTTTTTTTTGGGTCTATTTTGGTCCTGATGAACTTACTCCTCCCTATGGTTAATTTTAGTTGGTACCTCTAGTTCTTGTTATGGTTTTGTTGTGGGTTTTGGTTGCTTCTTTTTATTGCTAGTTATAGCTTTGGTAACTGAGGCTTCCTTGTGATTATGGATGCCTCTCGAGTTGCTTCTGCTGTTATGTGTTATTCCAGTTTTGGTTGCTGGGGGCACCTTCTTTGGTAGCTGAACTTTAGTGGGCATATTGTGTTATTTTGTCCTGGTTGCCCAAGTTGGTTATTTTCTCCTTATTGTTTCTTTGGGCTCTTTGGGTTGACTAGTTTGTTTAGTTTCTTTCTGTATGGGCCTTGTGTTGGATCCTATGGCATTTGGACTTGTTACTTTACTGAGCTTTTCTGGGTGTTGTATTTATTTTTCTGTCCACATCTCTTGGTTCTCTTCAATGTTGTTGTTGTCTAGATGGATATAAACTTGATATATGATTACACTATTTTTGTTACTGAGAGTTTTTTCCATTTGCGCTCTCCTTCATTCAGGGTGCTGCTTTAGATTTTTGGGGGTTTTTGTAGTCATTTGGATGGGGTTCTGGGCTATTTTTCCTATGGTCTTTATTTACCTGGGATTTTTGCTTAGCTTTTGTATAATGTCAGCTGCTGGAGTGCATTTGGGCAAGTTTTTTTTTTATTTTCTAGAGGATTTATGCCTTATTATGGGTGGCCTTTTGTTTTTATGTTCAGGTTTGGGTTATATATTCTTCTGCTGGTGCGCCTTTGGGCTAAGTCCTTGTAATAACCTGGAGTTGGTGTGTTGGTGTTCTATTGGTGTTATCCCCTACTGCTTAGGTTATTTAGAGGCTTTGATGGTGTTTGCATCGAAGGGTTGGATTGAGTGGCTTGTGGATTACCTTTATGAGGCTTCATATACCAATTTAATCTTGAGCTCTATAGTCTTTATCCCTATGTTTGCTTTCAATGGTGCATGCCTTTAGATCAATTCTATTTTAGTGCTTTTATAATTTTTTCCTCCACCTTAGATTAAAGATTTACAATTTTTATTAGAATAACTATAAAATCTTGTGCTATACCCTTTTGCTCTGCAGCCCTTTTGTTTTCCAGGTGAAGATGATTCAGGCCATCATCAACATTTTTTTCAGAAAGATTGAGATTTCATTCTTTTACTATATCATTCTTTTTTGGATGCTTTTCTGTAGCATCAGTAGTATGTTTCTAGGTTGTATTGTATTTTTTTATTAGTGGAGATTATCGGCTCCTAGGTTTATCTTTATTTTGTTTTGTAGCTCATTGGAGCATTAGTGAGCTGATCGTCTATGTTAAGGACTTTATAATCACTTTCTTATATTAACACGTAGGCCTTTTCATGGGTTTTAATTTAAAAAAAAAAATGAACCACTTTCTTACTGTACAATCTATACAACATTGTTTAGATCACAACCCATGGCTTAATAAAAGATCCAAATTGTAGCTATTATTTTCCATCATACCATACAAATTGCTCTTTATATGTTATGATCCATGTGCCAGCTCTATTTAGGATGAATTGAATTCTATTTGGTAAGGCATTTATTATTGATCGTACCGTATGAGCACCCGTTTGTACTGTATGAAACTTTTTGTCAAAAATCGTACAGCTTGACTTCTCTGGTCGAGAACCATGTCTCTAATCATCTCGTAAGAAGTCAGATCATACTATACAATTAGACACAACTTTTTGACTGGTTGTATGGCCAAAATAATTGCATATGATCATCCCTTACTATCTCACAATCGTATGGTATGATTTGTTCACTTTTATTTGAACAACTAACCTCATTCAAATTTTTTACACTAGTTTTCAAGTACAAGGAGGCCATGATCATGCCTTCTAGGCTTCTGAATCAGCTTGCTCTTAGGTTCCAAGTATTGAACTTCTTCAACTCTATTGAACTTCAATTTCTTCTAACTTTGGCCCATCCCTTCCTTTCTAAAATACTTCATGAATTTCTCATAAACCTTAGGATTAGTGGGGATGATTTAGTTATGTCTTACCTAATGTGTTGCTGAATGTAGAAATCTCCAAGGAGGACATAAGAATTGACCTTCAACTAAACACCGAGGGAAATATACCCCTTTCCATGCCTCAAAATTTGATTTAGACTAGAGTGATGTAAGTTGTTTCTTAGAAATCCTACTCTAAAATTCCACCAACCCTTAGTACAAAGTCCAAATCAAAATGTTAGGGTTATCCAACATCTTTTGAGAACATCTATTATCCCTAAAGCTAGAGATTGAATAAATATGACTCCCCTACTATCAATGGTCACCTACTTCATCATGTCATACACTCAAATGGATGTAGCTCAAATGCTAATTGACTACTTCCAAAACCTCCCTTACATTTGACTTCCAGCAATTAGAAGATAGAAAAACATCACCCTATGACATGTGATTGGATATATCCTATATAGAAAGTACAACGTCACATATCCTGCTCCTCCTAATCACAATCTAATCTTATTTTTGAATGCCTCCTTCTGGATGCTATTTCATAGGCATCAGGAGCCTGAAGATCCTCTCTTTGATAAAGAAGGAGAAGCTACACCTGCACGTGATCTTGTAACAACACCACCTCTTCACCACATACCATATGAGGAGTTGATTTAGATATTTAATAACTGGAGACTTGCTTGGATCAATAACAAACCCAACATGATAATCATATGGGTTGGTTCATGAAGAAATTTGGGAACATTCAACAGCAATTTACCAACATCCAATAAAAGTACAATAGCTTTAGTCAGTTCTACAAACCACCTTTACAACCACATTTTGATCTAGTTCCATCTCTGTACAAGTTTTTTCGTGTTTAACTTTTATTTTTATGTTGTTATTTTTCTTTTGTGGTTTGTTGTTTTGTGTATGTATTGTACTTTTCTTTTCTATTCTTTTTTATGTTATCATATTAAATTTATATAAAAAAAACTTTTTATTACCTTATATTCATTTCTTCTCTTTTAAGTTGTACTTTTTTTAGCTAGTTTTGTATTCTTAGATCATGTTTAGATGCTCTTTACTATAGAAATTGGTAGTCATAAGAAAATTTGATTTTGCTGATCATAATGTTTGATTTAACTCATATTATATGACTTAACTTATATTGTATGACTTGGATCGTACTATAGAAATGAATTCTCTTCAAGCCTCTTTGTTATTTATAATAAACATACTTCTATTCTGACATAAAAATTTAATAAGTAATTGCTGGCATTGTTAAAACTTGAAGAAATTTTTCATATCCCTTCTTATTTCCTTTGCATGATAATTTATTGTATGATCTTGAAATCTAAATTGAATTGGAGTTGAGATTGTTGATATTAAAACACATTCTTTTTATTGCATTTTTTATATAATGAGTATTTTCTATTAATAAATGAGACTAATTATTTTTCATAAATTAGGCAATTTATTCCTATTAGAAATATTACTTTTACTTTGTAGATTATTCCTCCCTATATATGAGTGTGAGTTACTCATCTCTTCTATTTGGAAGATAATCTTTACATCTGATATTCTTAAAGATTTAGAAAGGAAGCAATTTGCAAAGAATTCAAAATTGGCACAAAATGAGCCCCAAATCAAAAGATGCACAATGACGCCAAAAATTAAAAGATGCAAGAAGTGTATCAAAAATATAAGATACGGAATGTACACAAAAATATGATAAAAGAGGTATAGAATGAGCCCAACTTAAATTAGCTTCTCTTTCTAGTAAATCTTGGAATCATGGAAAATTTTAATCTTTAATAATATGGTTTATTCTTGATCTTGGAAATGGAAAATATTGGTTCTTTATTATCAATTTAACAGTAATATTCTATTCGATATATTCATGCTAGCATTCTAAAAATTTTAAGTTTCCCTATCTAATTGTAATTCTTGAATTATATTTTTTTTAAACAAAGGATTTTAGCCTGTAAAGAAGTTAAGATATGTGTGCAAAATCTAGAATTCAATTTCTTTGGTTACAATAAAATCAGCACTTATCTTATTTATCCTTTTTTATTTGACGTGTAAGTCTATTATATTAAAATTTCACACAAGAGTTCTCATATTTGTGAAAATTTTCTTTACCTTTAGTTGTTAGACATTTTGAGACTATTTATTTTATACATTTGTAGTTTCTATTTTTTGTTCTTCTTCATTCTGTTTACCCTATTTTTGTCATATGAAAAGGGGGAGTAGTATTTTGTTGTTTCTTGTCGTTATTGGAGTTTTTTTGTTGTTTCTTGTTGTTAGTATTGTCTACATTTTTTTTAAATAATAATAATAATAAATTTTATAAAAACAAAATTACACTCTATTTTGTTACAGTTTTTTATCTTCTAAGGGGGAGTTTAAAGGAAAGCAATTCTTTGAAAATCTAAAAACTACAATATTTACCATTATAAAAAAGGGGGAGATTATTGCAAACCATATTAAGGTATTATAATTTTGATGATAAAAAAACACCATTGTGTTTGTTTATGCATTCTCATATTTCATTGGTATTTTGTTTTCTTTTTGTGGATACTAACATTTCAGGAAATCTATCCATCGTTCACTTGTAATTCTGACCAGCTCAAGACTGCATATAAAAGAGTTACAGTATGTTTTCATTTTATTTTATATTTTCCCTTTTCTTGAGTCATATAATGTAATAGGGTGGATGACTTTGCTTAGTAACCTAGTACACACATAGGGGAGAGTTGAAAATGTTTTTGAGAGAGTTACATTTTTATGGTAATTTGTACTGTACAAAATTGATTGCATACTATATGAAGTATTTCATATTGTATAATTTTAATTTGTACAATAAAAAATAGTTGTGCTCTATTATAGGCCTAGCTACCAATTATTAAGAGATATACTAACTCTACACTGATCATATCGTACAATTTCGATAATACTATATACCCTAATTAAAATATTTCTTAATTAATCTCATAATAACAGGTAATCAAATCATGGACATTTATTATGATTGATCATAATATATAAAATAATTCATACTAAATGATTACACGTGTATGAAATTGGTCATCCCTTGGAATGTACCAAACAAAATCAATGTTTTTTTTGTATTGATCATACCATATAATGTCCAAAGTGCTGGACGATCACCCATCTATGAAGTTGACCATTAAAGAAAAATCCAAAACAAATAGAAGGAATTTTTGTATATAGTACCGTACAATGTTGGATTGTACTGTATTATGTATTATAAAACTTTAACAATTCACCTGAATGATCTTACTGGATGAGTCTAAATTAAATTGATTATATCGTATGATATGTGTGTCGTATTGTATGAACAGAAGTTGGATGGCTTAAAATTTATGGTTTTTTTCAAGCCTGTTATTTAATGGTTTTTAATATTCTTTTTGAGACTCCTTTTGCTATAGGAGAGATTTGAGAGAGTGCTTAGAGAAGGAAAAGGGAGTGCTTGAGAGAGAGAGAGAGAGATCCTTGTGAAGGGGAGATATGAGGAATTAACAAAGGTTGCTACAAATACAGTATTCATAATCTTTTTTGAGTTACTTCTCTAGTTCCTTAGTGGCTCTATGAGATATCTTCATCAACATCAAATCTAGGTTCTCTACATTCACCAGGTTGGTGAAAAGGATTCCCAGTTTCTCTTCCTTCACTAGGTTGGTGAAAAAGGATTCCCAGGTTCTCTGCCTTCACCAGGTGGGTAAAAAAGGATTTCTATGTTCTCTATCTACTCCAAGATGGAGTAAGAAGATTCAAGGTTCTCTACCCCACTGGGTCAGTGAAAAGATTTTGTAAGGGCTTCTCTACCTTGCTGTTGGAGAAAATAGCGAGTCACTTTTATTTAGTGTAATACTTGGAGAAGGATTCTCTAAGGAGTGGATGTAGGTGAAGTTGACCGGACAACTTAAATCAATATTTGTTCTTTCTATTTTTTTTTTTTTGCACTTTAATTTCCATATTTTTTTTTTGTGATTCGATCTATGGTTAAAATATATGATTTTTCTTTTTGTAAAATTAAGTCTACCTGTACATCAAGAGGTTTCAACTTTTTGTTTATTAAAGAAATTTTAAAAACCACCAATTCACACCCCCCTCTTAGTTAGCCTCGGGACTAGTTCTTTAGGGTTTAACTACCCTCATGAACTTTCAAATGACATGTTTCCTCCAATTTATAAGCCAAAATAAGAGGATTAGATAACACTAAAATAGCCACATTATGAATAAAACATAAATTCTTAACACTAATTCTAGTAGAAGGGAAACCAATGCCCCTGACATTCCAAATTGTACACTTAATCATAATAAATGCTATTTATTAGAAGCTTGAGATCGGGTAGTTGTAGGAGATTGCAATATCACTTCATTTTATATATTGTTTTTCTTATTTTTCAATCAAGTATATTGCAATCCAAGATCCCTAGTATGTGATTTTGATGATGATAAAAAATTTAGACTGAATTATTACTTTCTTCCTTAAATATTTTAGATATTATTTTTGTATGTGAGCACTAATGTTTTAGGTAAAATACACACCACTCCAAACTACTGAAGACTTAAGATTGGGTAGAATAGGATATGAAAGAGTCAGTAATTTATATTATTTTTTCCTTTTTTTTTTCATTTCTTGAGTCTGGCCTCAAAAGAGTATATACAAATTCAGTTACCATGTACACACACAAGGAGATTTTTTTATATAAATTATTTTAGGCACATCATACTGTATAATTTATGTTTGTACTATATGATCTTTTATCTAAGAATAGGCTTAACATCTAATTGATAGATTAGTTTTTATGAACTATTTGTACTGTACAATCTAGATCATACTATATGATTTATTTCGATCTAAAAACCCTATTCATCAAATTAATTTAAGTAAGATTTTGAATTTTGTGTTTTGATCTACTTATACTTTACAATTATAATCATAATAAAAAAATTTTAAAATCTTGTTAAAATTAACACCCATAATTACGTAATTAAATCATGGTTAATTAATTATTTTTATTCATAATATATGATCCTTATTATACTATACAAAGAACAAAAATAGAATTTGATTGTCCTATTGATCATACTAGGCAAAATACTATTTTTTTTCTAATCATGCAGCAAGATATTAATATTAAATTATACGAATGACTTGAAATTAATTAACATTATTGTATGAAGTATACAGTATGGGATGATTAACATAGATGGCTTTTAGTCATCCTATAATTTATCCTGTACAAATAGCGGGAATATAATAGATTATACTTGACAATCTCTAGATCGTATGATATGATATGTTGAAAACTTTTGAATTGTTGATTCCCCTTCATACTGGACGGTGGTTATTTTGAATTGATCATACTATACAAACTTCAATCATACTGTATGAACAGTGATAGCTAAACTTAAATTTTTAAGGTTTATTAAAGCCTCTTATAAAAACAATTCTTTAACCAATTTTTACATAGTAGTGAAGAGAGGAATGTGGCTAAAGAAGGAACTCTAAGACAAAGCTTTTAAAGAAAATCAGGATTTAAGAGATGAAGGAGAAGGTGAGCTTTAGCATGAGGGAGGAGTGTGAGGGGAATCATACGGTTGCTGCAGTCTAGTTACACGCTTGCTCATCCTATGGCCTTAGTGAGTCTTATGGGAGCTCTCTTATTAAAGAGGTTTCTTAGTTGGTCTTTGAGGTTATCTGCCTTCTTTAGGATGGAGAAAAAAAATAAGTCATGATTCTTTGCCTATAAGAGGAGTTTTTGTTCTCTTCCACACCGGGTTGGTGAAAGGGAGGTTTATAAGGGCTTCTCCACCTTGTTGAGGGAGTAAAAGGATAGTCACCTAGTGTTGTTACAAAATGTGGTGTGAAGGGCTCCAGGGAGTGGACATAGGTCAAGGTTTTATCGAACCACTATAAAATCTAGGTGTGTTCATTTTGATTTTACTTTTTGCACTTCATCTTACCTATAACTCCTTGATAAAATTTTCAGATCTATGTTCTATTGTGTTAATTAAAATGGCATCATAACTATTTTCAAGGCATTTTTAATTTGTTAGCTTTCGCATACAAAAGCTAAAAATGCTTATTTCTAAGTGTTTTAAAAAATCCAAAAAATAGTACTCTTGCTTAAGATTATTTTTTAAAAACATGAATTCAATCCCCCCCCCCCCCCCACCCCCCCCTCTTTGCACATCTCATACTTTCAAGTGGTATCAGAGAATGCCCCATAAAAAGTGTTTTAGGAAACCTTGAGATAAATGATCTATGACATATTTTTGTAATCATAACATTGTGAAGGGTTATCCAATAACCCTTCAACACATTCAGATTCAAACTGGTAGGGAATTATCTATTTCTAAAAAGGTCAATATGATTCTACATTATTTGTCTAACACTTATGATGCAAAAATAGCTGCAATTACTAAATCAAAAGATTTAAAAGTTTACTCTAACAATTATTTTCTTGGATCACACATTGCCTACGAGCAAGGGGTAAGTCAAAGACAAAATGATGCATGATAAAAGAAAAAAAAGAGAGAACAGTGACACTAAAAGGAAATGACTCTAAATGTAACAACTCTTTAGTAGATGAAGTTGGCAAAATAGCTTTGATGATGTACAAGTTTATGAGTTTTCTTAAAAAAAAAAACAAAAATGTTACCAAAATAATTGGAGCAAAGGTAAGGGTCACACATCTATTAAAGTTTTATCTGACACAATTTGCTTTGAGTGCAAGAAGCTTGGACACCTTCACGTTGACTGCCCCAATCTAAAGACTCACATGATCAAAGAAAAGGTTGAAGAGAAACCAACGTACAAAAGGGGCAAAAAAAAAAAAAGACAGAAATCCTTTTGGCTGACACTGCCTCAAAATCCTCAGTAGAAGAAGTAGAGGAGGAGGTATTAAACTTTTTCATAATGACTAATGATAATCTTGATCAATTTGATCAAATTGAGGTATGTCAATATAAGAAGCTTAAGAAAATGCTTTCTAGTCATAATACAAAATTTTATGTTTTGCAAAAAGAGCATCCTAGTTTAATTTCCAAGAACTCTACTTTAGATAATTATCATATGGCTTTATTAGATGAGTTTGATGCATTAAATAAGAAGCATATTAATTTATTTGATGCACGTAATTCCTTGAAAACATCATATATTTAGCTTACATCACATATTGAGCTTGAAAAACCATTTAAGGATTTAGATGAACTTGCATGTCAATTTGATATCAGTGAGAATGCATTAAAAGTTGAAGTGAAAAGCTATGAACATGCAAATAAATATTTACTAGAAAAAATTATTGCATTGGAAAGAAATTAACCACCACCTTCAATGGATGAATGGTACAACTCCTCAACATAGCATGTATCACATAATCCTACAAAAAGGCACCATCACACACATAGGTTAGTGTACCCATTTTCTTGTTTTAGGTGTTATTCTTGTGGCATGTTAGAAAACATAACCCACACTTGCACCATCCACCGTATGACTCATTTAGTGTGGAGGCCTAAATTACATTCATCATAGAATAACATGCATACTTCTCATTCATTCAAATATATGGTGGAACCAAAACTCACTTGGGTTCCCAAAACTAACCTTTACATGACATTATAGGGGTGCTCTCAAAAAAGCCCTAGTGAGAGCATATGATATATGGACAGTGGCTGCTCAAGGTATATGATATGTGATATGAAGCAGTTCATCACACTAGAGGTCAGGTCAGAAGGCAAGGTGACATTAGGAGATAACACTATAGGGAAAGTGATGGGATCATATACAACAGGAAACTCTAAATTAGTTATGATTAAAAATGTTCTATTAGTTAATGTTTTAAAGTATAATTTGTCAAGCATTAGTCAACTTTGAGGCTTTAATATAAAATTTCATTCTAACAAATGCATAATTAACCTAGATGATAAATTTATGTTAGAAGGAAAATGAATGAATAATGTTTACATGTTAGACTTGAATTGTATTGAATATTCAAATTTTCTATGTTTAAAGATAATATTACATAACTCGTGGCTATGACATAGGAGACTATGCCATGCAAGCATGAAAACACTTACGAATATCACTCAGATAAACCTAGTTATAGGCATACATAAGTTAAAGTTCACTAAAGACCACCTATATGATGCCTACCAACTAGGAAAATAAGTACAATTATCATTCAAAGTTATCAACACCTATAGGCCACTAGAAATTCTTCACATGGACCTATTTGGACTTGTTAGTACAACCATCCGAGGAGGGAAGACTTATGGATTTGTGATAGTAGATGACTTATCAAGATTTAATGTAAGATTATTAGCATATCAGATCGAGTCATTTGTGGAATTTAGAACCTACTCCACTTGGATTCAAAAAAAATTAGGATGTGAAATCACAATAATCCATAGTGATCAGGGTGGTGAATTTGAAAATAATAGGTTTGAATCCTATTGTCAAGAGATAGGAATAGAACATAACTTCTCTGCCCTAGGACCCCTCAAAAAAAGGGATAGGTGAGAGAAAGAATAAACATTAGTTGAAGTTACTGGATAATGTTAGATGAATACACTCACCCTAGATATTTTTGGGTAGAAGTAGTTAATACTGCTTGTTATGTCTTAAATAGGGAGAATGTTTGATCCAAACTTAATAAGACACCCTATGAACTTCTTAAGTGTAGCACACACAATTATTCTCACTTATATGTTCTTGGATGTAAATATTTTATCTTAATAAATGGTAAGTCACCCTTAAGAAAATTCGATCCTAAATCTGATGAAGGTATCTTCTTAGGTTATTCAATTATTGGAAAAGCCTATAGATTATTCAATAAGACGACACTAGTAGTTAAAGAGTCTACCTAAGTGGTATTTGATGAATCAGATAAGACCTCTAAACCTAAACCTAAACCTAAAGAAGAAGAAGAAGTTGAGGTCATTTAGAGAGTAGAAACCATTTTCTTAGGAGATAGTGTATATTCCCATGAGCAACTTCCTATAGATTGGAGGTATTCTTTTAATCATCCTATAGATTTGATCTTAGGAGACCCATCTGAAGGTATAAGAACTAGGCATGGACTCAGGAAGAAGGTTAGTCATTCTATAATTATCTCGATGATAAAACCCACTAATATATATAAAGCCTTAGGAGATAAATTATTGATCCTAGTAATGGAAGAAGAGTTAAACCAATTTGTTAGGAATGATGTGTGGGAATTAGTCAAGAGACCTAAAGAGCAAAGTGTTGTGGGAACAAAGTGGGTCATCAAAAATAAAATGAATGACTATAGAATAGTAGTTTGTAATAATGCTAGACTAGTAGCGAAGGAGTATAACCAAATTAAGGGAATAGACTTTGAGGAAACCTTTGCCCTAGTAGCTAGATTAGAAGCCATAAAAGTGCTATTAGCCTTTGATTGCTTCAAGGATTTTAAATTATATCAAATGGATGTTAACATTGCCTTCCTAAATGAGATAATGAAAGAGGTTGTTTATATTAAGAAACCCCTGGATTTGAGAATTAAGAATTATTAAACCATGTTTTCAAATTGAAAAAGACATTCTGTTAGTTAAAGAAAGCACCTAACACTTTGTATGAAAGGTTGAGTACCTTTGAACTAGATAGAGGCTTTGTTAAGGTTAGCATAGACACCACCCATTTCCTGAAAAGGTTAGGATATGAGCTACTAGTTGTCCAATTTTATGTACATGATATCTTATTTATATCTTCAGATAAAAACCTTTTTGATGAATTCTCTAATACAATGAGTAAGGAGTTTGAAATGAGCATGATGGAAGAACTTAATTATTTTCTTTAATTTAGTGTGAAATAGATGGATATGGAACCTTCCGTAGCCAATCCAAGAACATAAAAGATATTTTGAAAAACTATGAAATGGACAATGCTTAGGCTATGGAAAGTCCCATGAGCTCCACTATTTAATTAGACAAAGATCCAAATAGAAAATTAGTAGTTTAGAAAAGAAAAATAGGGGAATAATTAAATCTCTTATCTATTTTAATATTAGGGACAAAACATAATATTTAGTGTATATATTTTTTCCACATTTTCGGTTGACCCAAAAGAATCTCATTTGACTGTTGTTAGGAGAATCCTTAGATACCTACTAGGAACCCTAAACTTAGGAATATGGTATCCTGGATAAAGAACTTCTTTTGAAATTTTGGGATATTCATATTCTAATTTTGTAGAGTGTAGGGTAGAAAATAAAAGCAATTCTAGAACTTTTTAATTCTTAGGACAATCCTTAAGTTCTTGGTCTAGTAGAAAACAAAATCAGTAGCCTTTTCAATAACTCAAGATGAATATATGGAAGTAAGGAGTTATGTTGCTCAAGTTTTATAGTTAGAACAACAATTCTTAAATCTTGGACTACCTATAGGAACCATCATAATTATATGTGACAACACTAGTGGAATCTGCATAACAAAAAATCCAATTCAATACTCCTGCACAAAGCATATAGATATTAGACATCACTTCATAATAGATCACGTAGCCAAGGGAGATATAAAGTTTCATCACATAGCTTCAAAAGATCACTTGATAGACATATTCACCAAACAACAAGCATATGACGCATTTAGCATCTTAAGGACAAAATTGGGTGCTATAGATAATCATGCTTAATCCAAGAAAAAAAATTCTATTTGGAAATTATTCATGGAATATGTTTTTAACTTGGATATGTTCGTGCAAGTACTATTTTTAGTTTATTTATTGTTGTTCATTAAATTTAACAAAAAAATAGTAATTCAATATGTGTTTATTCTTATGTAAGTTATTTGTCATTTTTTTAAATTTTTAAAAATTGAGTACTTTTTCATTTATTTAATATGTTACCTGATCATCACAACCACATCTCACTAAATCACCCCAATTCTCATCTTTTCATTCCTATAATATTGTATGGTATAGAGTCGTATTGTATGATCTTTGCAAATATACATATCACAGCAATCTATTTAATCAATTGTCTAGATTAGCTCACTGTCTACATATTATACTGTACAAAATGACTGCTCATACTATATGATCCACGTGTCACCAACTATTGAGGAATTCAATCCATTTGGTATGAAGTTATTGACATTCATACTATATGATACCTCCCTTTATACGGTATGATATACGTGCCAAACTAGATTGGGATGAATTTAACTTAACCGGTGTGACAATAATTGTACTTCATACTATATGAACACCTATTCATACTGTATAATACTTTTCTTCAAATTTTATATCGACAACTCCTTGGGATGAATAAAAATCCTTAAGATAGTCCAATACGATGTCGAGCATATTATATGATTTGACTACCTTTTTTGACAAGTCATCCACACAAAATTACTTATACTGTACAAATGTCTTTATACTATATGATTGGTCAAAATTCTATGAACTATTATATGAGAATAGGCTTAATGGATAATTGAAAGATTAGTTTCTATGAACTAATTGTATAATATGTTCTTGATCGCATTGTACAATTTATTTCTATATAAAAATCATAGAAGCCAGATTAATTTAAGTAAGATTTTGAATTTTTAGTTTTGAACTATTTGGATTGTATGATTACAATCGTACTACATGATCTTTTGAAATATTACAAAAAATTAACTCCCATAATTAGGCTATTAAATCATGGTATGAAGAAGATAGATTGAATTAGTAGTCCCATAGATCATATCAAATGAAACCATAATTTTTGTTCTAATTGTATGATACAATATTAATATCATACTGAATGAATATGTTGAAATTATCTAATCATACTATCAAATGTATACAATATGGGATGACTTATAGAGATGACTTTCAATTGTCCCATGATTCATCTCGTATGAATAGAGGAAATATGATAGATCATTATGGATGATATCTAGATCGTACTATGTGATACATTAAAAATTTATGAATTGTTTTTTCTCATTTGTAGTGGATGGGAATAGTGTTGAACTAAATGTATTGTATAAACTTGGATCATTCTGTATGAAATAGTGATGGATAAATTTTAATTTTTAGGGTTTCTTGAAGACTATTATAAAAGCAATTCTTTTACTAGTTTTTACATAGTAGTGAAGAGAGCAACATGGCTAAATAAAGAACCCTAAGAGGGAGAATTTGATGAAAATTAGGATTAAAGAGAGGAAGGAGAAGGTGGGCTTGAGCATGAGGGAAAAGGAGTGTGAGGAGAAGCACATGGTTCCTCCAGGCCAGCTGCACACTTACTCCTCCTATGGCCTTGGTGATCCTTGTAGGAGCTCTCTAAGGAGAGAGGCTTCGCAGTCGATCCTCGAGGTTCTCGGCCTTCTCCAAGAGGAAGAAAAGGGAGTCAAGGTTCTCTACCTATAAAAGGAATTTTTGTTCTTTGACACACCAGTTTGGGGAAAGAGAGATTTGTATGGTCTTCTCCACCCTGATGAAAAGCAAAAGGAGAGTCACTTTACGTTAGTACCAAAATTAGAGTGGAAGAATCTAGGGAGTGTCAAGGTTTAAATGAGCCACTATAAAATCTAGTGTATTCATTGTGATTTTACTTTCTGCGTTTTACTTTTTGCACATCATCTTAGCTATAACTGCTTGATATTTTTTTAGATCTATGTTCTATTGTGATAATTAAAATTGCATCATCATTATTTTCAAAGCATTTTTATTTTGTTAGCTTTCGTATACAAAAATTAAAATTTTTTATTTCTAAGTGTTTTGAAAAATCCAAAAAATTAGTATTCAGCTTAGGATTATTTTTTAAGAGCACCAATTCTCCCCCCTCTTGGAGCAACTTCTACATTCAAAGTAAATACCAAATAATCATACACCTTAGTAGAATTATTAGTATAGTCATTACCATAATCATTAATATTATAAAGGGTTGAAGCATTCTTACAGCATATACCATCACCATTATCCAACAAATTGTCTATAATCATTATAGTGTAAATCAAGCAAATATTATTATGATCCAGATGGGCAGAAAATAGAATCAAAATACACTATGATTTTATTTGTGTAGTAAGGTAATTTAGAGGAATTTAAACTATTATTATGCTCCGAATAAATCATAGCTAATTGCTCCATTTTAGTACTCTCCACATTTATATTGTTGCCTTGCTTAAAGGCATATGTAACATCCATTTCCATTGATCCCACTAGATCAAATTTAACGTGTTCCTCTTCCTCATTTTCATTACTAAGAGGTGGAACCAGCACCCTAGTTTTATCATTAGGGACCTCCTTACATGATACAATTTCCTATAAATGTTCATTCTCATTAGAAATTAATGAAGAAATGATTAACTAACTTTCTTTCATATGTTTAGAGGAATCCTTTTTCTAATGCAAGCATAAGGGTACCAATAGGAATTTAAAATGTATGACATATAGATAGCTAAAAATTAATAAACATATAAAAGGTACTCACCAAGTAAAGCACCAAGCAAGCAAATCAAACCACCTGCCTCATATAGGCTAGATTAAGTTATCCTAGCAAACCATTTAGGTATGTGTAGAAAGACTAAGTGGATTAGATAGTTCCTAAGAATTATTTATTTAGAGTTGTCTATAAATAAATTTATTTGTTTATGGGGTTTAAAGGATAATTTGATTTCAAGTTTTAATGATTCAGAGATTTTAATTTTTTTTAACGATGTTTTGATTGTTGAATATATTTACCTTTATATTTTAAAAAATATAGTATTAAACAACTCCTAAGTGCCAGAAGTTGTTAATAAGTATATCTTAGATTTAAAAAGAAGAAAATGCTACTAACCCTCAAGAAATTGGGTAGATTGATAGCAAAGTCTTTTATTTGAATTAAATGTTTTTGGTCCCTATCTCTTCCAAAGTTATAAGAATGAACTCCAAAAATGTATAGGTATAAAAAGTTATGAATTCTCAAATGTATAGGTCTAAAATGGACCAAAGACTTCCAAAAATTAAATCATATAAATTTAGAGCTCATCATACCCTAAGAGATCTACATGGGATGTTAAATGTGTATAAGATTGAACTCCAAAAATTTAAGCTAAAAGTGGATAATTGTAACTTGAGATAATCAAGAAAATAGGTAAACCTATTTCTCTAATTTTCTCAAAATATAATATTTAAAAACTCTTGGAAATATTTTTAATAAACACTAGAGCTCAACCCTTTCTGTTGAGGCCAAAAGCACTTAAATTAGAGCTAAAATGTATTTAATGTGATTTATTGGGTTTCTTGACATTAATTTTAATATGTAATTCAACTTAAATTGTCTTTAACCATCATGGCTAATGATTTCAAATCATTGGCATGTAACCTTTCATTATACCATGGCTAATGGTTAGTTGGACACATAACATGTGATGGATCAAAAACATGTTAGACTTTGGATCTTACCATACAATTATAACCATTGAAGGTGAAAGACTTTGATACGGCATGTTGCCTGAAATCTAAGAAAACTTTGAGTTTGATCTTAAGATTTCAAATTGGAAATTAGTACTACCCTGTGAATGGATTTTTTTGCACTTTGGCATATTGGAATGCTTGTGATAAGCTCTTAAACTTCCTTCTAGACTCTAAAGGTAATAGTGGTTAGATTAAGAGCTAGACAAAATTATCCCTTTTCTCTCTTGTTCTCTTTTTTTTTTATGGTTTTGGATATTATTTTGAACTATAGAATTGATTTGACAGGATGTAGTAGAGTTTTGGAGGTTGTTATGAGTCTAGATAATTAAATTGATTAACCCTTTTCTTAAGAAAAAAGTGGTTATTTATATGAGAGAGAAATTATAATGGAGGGCTTAGATCTTACTACTAAGCCAACGCAAGTAGAATTTTTAATAAGAGATTTACCAAAAAGATCTAAGGAAATATTCTGAATATATTGTAAACTCAAGGGCTATTATTGGGAAAGTTATCATTAAATCAATCATTAGAGAGTGCTTGTTTTTTGGAATCATGCCACCTTAGCCACTTAAGTGGTAAGAGATTAGCATGAATTGTTGTACGAATGTTTAAAAGTCTATTCAAGCCATATCTTAGGACAAATTTGGGTTATAACAAGAATGGGCCTAAGAAAATATATTTTTGGTGGCTTGGTTCAACCGAATGGTTGACCCATGTCAAAACATCGGTGGAACCTCATAAGTAATGTGTACTGGGTAAATACACACCTACAACCATTTTGAAAAGCTAATTCCTTGAGGGTTGAGTTTTGACTCGTAATAACCTTTTTTGGTCCACTTCGTTTGACTCATATGGTCAAACGAAGTGAGCCCATGGGCCAAAACTCCTTTGGATGACTCATGCACATCGAAGGAGTAGTCCTATAGAGTCTGGTACCACAGCAAGGCGAAAATCATGAGTTTTCATTTTTTATAATGTATATGACATGTCTACCTCAACCATGGTTTGCTTGGTCAACAAAGTTTAACAATGGGTCAACTATGGGTCAAACTCATTCCAAATTATATTTTGGACATGTTCGAAGTGGTCCCAAGGCTTTGTTGGATCTTTTTATTCAAAATGCATATTAATTAGCTAAACAATCTCTTTGATCAAACTAGATTGACTTGGTCAAGGGTTAAAACTTGGTTTAATAGATTTTTAATGATGTTTAGGGTTTATTGGAGGTGGTCGCCTTATTTAGTACGTTCTCCATGTATGTAAGGTAGTTGAAAGGGGTAAAGGGCAATTTGGACATCCTATGTTGACATAGTCAACCAAGTTAAATAAGGCTTAGGATTTGGTTTAATGTTCCCTAAATGATATTATGGATTTGTTTGTAAAAGGTTGCATGGATCGGTTTAACTAGCCTATCTTGAGGTTTAAGAAAATTTTAGTTTTACTTATTTAAGTTTTTAGGGTTACAGGGTCAATCAAGGATAACAAAGGTTTAGTACTAACAAAATGAATCATGTTAGTGATGATAATCATGTTCATTGATTTTAGAGAAGACTCCAAGGTTAAAATAAAAATATACCATGTTCAATGGCATAGTCAATAAATAATTTAAGGTTTTGCAGCCAATGGAAATGTTATGAGTTTTAGGGTTAAGGATCTTTAAATGCATTAAAATTGATGTGGCTGAACATAGGGGCTTACCTAATAAATAGGCAAGTGATAGATCAAGAATCCAAGTTCATTTGGTTATGTTTCGTGGAAATGAAATGTTATCCAAAAATAGGTTTACCAAGGAGTTTTGGGTTTTGTTCTAACACTGAATTTTTGAGTTTTGAATTGATCAATTGGTTTAGTCAGTGGATTGGATTTATATATGATTTATAAAATGGTTTATTATTATTTAGGATTTTAAATGATCAAATCATTGACATTCATTATTGATCATCAGAGATTAAACATGCAGTCAGTTGACTATCATTAGGGACTGTCAATTGATGTTTTCAAATATTTATTTTTATTTATGTTTTTGATTAATTAATGGAGGTCAATGATTTGAGGGAATTTATCATTATAATAATTATATCACAAATAATCAAGGGTGATTGTTAAGTGGTAGATTAAATGATAAATGGCAATAACGTGTGATTATCAAGTGATGGTTTCTAGGTCAATGATGAAATCACCGTGCCAAAACACAGTGAAGAGTTTGATTTAAATTTTAAAATATTTTAGTTATAGAGCTTGATGTTAAATATTGAGGGGATTGAGCACATCAAAAAAAGGAGTCAATAGTATCCTTTGTATGTTTCTTTATCTTCTGCACTCTTTATGTCATATAAGTTTACTTTCCTATAGGCGTACTATAGATTTATTTGGTTGCATATAGCTACATTGCACACTATCATAATTGCATCATTGAATTTTTTATTGCAAATTTTAAAAGTAGAATATATCAAGGAAATGATGTAAATAAAAAAATATTCAATTGAAAATGCAAAAGTCAAAATTACGTACCTAGATTATAAATGTAAGGCTTTGGGAAAATTAATAAAGATGTTTGCACATATATATTTAGTGGGATCCAAAAGATAATGATCCTTATATTTTTGAGATAATAATCTTTTGGAATTATATAGAAGCCCAGGAGCCAAAATATTACAAGATCTAAATAAGCATATTTATAGATTTGTGTCATTCAAAAGTGTAGGAAATTTGGTTATTATGGTGACACTTGGCCATCTTTCTTTTCCACAAACCCTAATTTGTATTTATAAATAAAATATTCTTTTCAATACAATACTTCACACATGATTCATGCATTATGCATTGAATTCATGTCAGTGGTAGATTTGAAATAAAGGGTAGATGATTTTTATAGTTTTCATTTTGTGTTTATATTTTGATGTTTACAACAACATGCATACTAGATGTAGAATAATACAATAGTGGTACTATGTGCATAAACATAATTTCCATGACATTCATAAATACATTAATTTTACTTTATGAAACATACACTAGAATTACACACACGCCAATGGAAAGCAAGAAAAAGACCACTATGTCTGGGGCCAAGTCTATAGTTTTTTTTTTTTTTTTTTTTGAGAAATGCTAAGTAGAAATAATATAAAAAAAAGGCAATGAAAAGCTTAGATAGAGGCTAATGAGGAATCAACCACCTTTCACTTTCTTCCTTTACTAATTTAACAAAGGAAGAAGGAAGGTTGTCCTCAAGAAACTTGGCCCAATCAAAATCAAAAGATAAAGCTAAGTTAGCACAATGATCAGCTAACTTATTACATTTTCGATTTACATTATTAAAGATGACATTATTGAAATTGGTAAATAAAGAGATACCTTCACCACCGGATGAGTTCTCCCTAATGATCTTCGGTTTACTGTACAAATTGTGAAGATATTGGAGAACATATTTATTGTCACCTTCCAAAATAATTCCTTTAGTATCTCTCCTTCATTCTTGATTAATTCCTTCCAAAGCTTTGAATACAGAGAGCTCCATTTGTGCACTGTCCCAATGCATCTTCTTCCATCCAAAAGAAAACATAAATCTACCTTTATCATATCTTACCACCCCACCACTCCCAGTCATATAGTTATCTTTAAAAGTTGCATCAAGGATAATCTTAAGCCACTTAGGTGGAGGAGGATGCCAATAATGTGAAAGCAGTCCAAAGGACTGATAAGCATCCCAGTGTTCTGAGTGGAAGATATCCTATTTTACCCTGCAAAGAAAGCTTAAAATTGAAGAAGCAATCATTAACTTAATACTTCCATTTTTTCCATGCTTAACCTTGCACCTATTGTTCCAAACCATCCATACAATCAAAACATATATCATAGCTATCATGATCTCCTTATTAAATTTATCTCCTGAGATCGGTGATGAACTCATTCCAGCAACTGAATAGTGGAATCTTAAACCCCAACCTTGTAGAACTTTACACACCTCCTTAAGTTTAGAACAATTTGAGGTGATATGATCAAGATCTTTAATCTCCCCACACCCCATAGGACATAAACAATTAAGGGAAAGCATTCTTCTAAAAAGAAAAAATTCTGTAGGAATGGCATTGATGCTAATTCTCCATAGAAAAAGATCAACCCGAGAATTGATCTTTAATTTAAAAATCCAAGAAAATGATTCATTCAAAGAATAATTTTTGGACTTTTCTTCAGTAATCAAGGCAGAGAGAGTCTTACCAGACAATTTTCTTTTCAGTTCCATATGGTCTTTTGATGCATTATTGGAAATCTGCACCTCTTGGATGATTTTCTGGAGCTCCACTCCAAAATATTGTCTCAGTTTAGCCTCATTCCACTTGCCATCTTCTATGAAATAATCAAGAGCAGTAATATCCTCATCAAGACATCCTACAAAAGTAGGCCATTTAAGAAGACTTTTGTCTAGGATACAAGTATCCTGTAAAACATTATTGCTGGAACCATTCACCACTTTCCATCTGAAAGAATGCTTGAGTGCCTTCCATCCGCTTATGATGATTTTCCAAGCATTGGATTCTCCTTTGACATCTTCCTTGTTCCACCACAAATCTCCATATTTTGTCAGGAAGTTTCTATTTAACAATGTATTTGGTTTCTCCAAGTGATTCCAAGCATACTTTGCTCTAAGAGATCCAATTCTTGAAGTGACTGATTGAAGACCCCATCCTCCACAATGTTTAGGAGTACATAATAATTCCCATGCTACAAAGTGTAAACCTTTGCTTCTATCCATTTTACTCCAAATAAAATCTCTACTAAGTCTTTTTAACTCATATAGATTTTTCATAGGAACTAGAGAGTTAGAAATCAAAAAAATTGGTAGAGAAAGGATGACTGATTTTGCAAGACATAACCTGCTAGCAAGAGATATATGTCTGTTTCCCCATTCATTAATACGCTTCAAGGTTTTGTCTAACAGCACTTGAAAATCACTCTTCCTTAAACATCTCAGAGCAATTTTAATACCCAGATATTCTAATTCTTCTACCGGTTTGAAATCCAGCAACTTGAAAATCTGGTTCTTCCTTCTCCTCAACACCGAATTACCAAAAATCAAAGTTGATTTATGCTTATTAATATTCTATCTCGTCCAGTTGCAGTATTGCTCAATAATGCCTTTAAGCTTCTTCACATTATTCAATCTACCATCAGAAAATAATAAAACATCATCTGCGTATAACAGATGAGTAATTTTCTTGCATTCGAACAAATGCTGATGCCAAAATTTTTTCCCTTGCAGTAGAAAATATTAGATAGCCGTTGAGAGCACATGATGAATAAAAATGGAGAGATTGGGCATCCTTGATGAAACCCACATTTTCCCTCAATCCATTTAGATCTTGTCCTATTGATTAATATGGAATATCTGGGAAAGGAAATACACTTCATAATAAGATCCATGAATCTGTCCGGAAATCCCAAATCAATCATCATCTTCTTCAAGGTTAACCAACACATACTATCGTATGCTTGCTCCATATCCAGTTTGATAGCCAAGTATCCATTGCAAGCTTTAGAAAGCCTCAGTTTATTAAAAACCTCTTGAGCTAATAATAGATGATCGGAGATAGATCTATTCTTTACAAACACCACTTTCTCTTCAGAGATGATCTTGGGAATTACTAAAACCAATCTATTTAAGATTATGTTTGACACAATCTTATATATTGAGTTACATAGGCTAATTGGTCGATAATATGCAAAAGTTAGTGGATTGGTGGACTTTGGAATGAGCACTACCAAAGTGTCCTTCCACTCTTTACTCATTTTACCTGTAGAGAAAATAAACTCACTTCTTTACATACATCTCTACCAATAATCTCCCAAAAGTTCTTGAAAAAGGAGTGATTTAATCCATCACATCCAGGAGCTTTATTATTCCCTAGCTTCATAACTGCCTCCTTGATTTCATTTGCTGTAAGCTCCTTCTTCATCCAAGTTTTGTCATCATCATTCAATACCTTCCATGGATTCGGCCAATTATCTAAGCTGCAATGCCTTTCCTTCCATTTCTCTAGAAAGAAATAAAAAAAAAAAACATCTTCCACTTCCCTCGGATCTTCGGTGATTTGGCCTTCAAGATTCTTCACTTGAGAAATCCAATTGGCATTTCTTCTAGCATTGGAAAAGGCATGAAAGAATTTGGTATTTGAATTTCCTTCGACTACCCACTTTACTTTTGCTCTTTGTTTCCACCAAGTGTTTAAGCAATTGAGAATAGTATTGAACTCTTTCACTTTAGCTCTAAGAGTCCATAATGTCCCATCATCAAGCCATCCATTACTAGCCTCTTCTTCTTGGAGTAATAAAATTTCATCCTTTAATCTAGTTTTTCACTAGAAAAGTCTTTTAGTTTATTCTTACTCCAATAAAATAGCTCATTTAAGGTTCTTTTGCACTTCTTGTTGAGGACCTCCATATCATCTCCAATTAAATTCTTCTTCCAGATTTTAGAACCTGTGTTCCGTTGTCTTGAAGGATAACCAAACGTCTTCAAATCTCAAAGATATTGCCAATCTTCTAGTTTCATCAAATAATTTCAACACAATGGGACAGTGGTCCGAAGCCACCCCTGCTAAGTGTCTTACCACTGCAATTTGGATCTTTTGTAGAGCCAATGAGTTTAACAAGCATCTGTCCTGGCGTTCAAGAATTATTCCACTTTCTACTTTATTATTGCACCAAGTATATCTTGGAAAAACCATCCCAATATCACGATAATCACTATCATTCATAAACTTGAGCATTAAGGAACCTTGGGAGAAGACAAACTTCTTACCTCCTCTTTTTTCTTCATGTGATAGAATGCAATTAAAATCCCCTCCAATAACTGATTGAATCTTCCTTTGTGAATACTCTTGGATGGAATCCCATAACAATCTTCTCTTGTGAACCTCCTTGCTCCCATAGACTGTAGCTATCATCTGACTTCCTTTATAAAAGACTTTAAGATCTCTAATAACATATTGATCTGTAGTCTTTAACACCGAGAAGGAAGCAATATTATTTCTCCAAAGAATCATAATGCCACCAGATAATCCCTCCGAAGGCAGAATAAAGAAATCCCAATTAGGACCCATGATCTTATCAAACTCAGTTTTATCCAAAGAGCTGATTTTAGTTTCCACTAAACCCACAAAGAAAACCTTATTGTCTTTTATGAACTCCTTCATATATAGAGCGGCTTCCTTCTTCTTAGCCCCTCTACAATTCTAAAATGCTATGGAATCAATTAAAATTTAATTGGCGAGTAGCCCCTAACCTTCTTCTTGCTTCCTCCTTCTCCAAGTCTTCCATGGGTTTTATTTTTAATAGGACCTAAGGATCTTAATTCTTTAGCCAATTTGATCTTAGACAATTCTTCAATCAATTAATTGTCTTTTTTCCTAACCAAGTTATCTGCTGTTATTTTGTCAGTCACCGAACCACTTTATATATCCTATATTTCATCATCATCTCTCATCAAAGTGTCTGGTAGAATAGCATCTTCTTTATCATCAGCATTAACACTTTGTAGGATTGAAAACTTATTTCCCTTAATTAGAGACAGGGAACCTTCTACCTTCAAATTCATAATTTTATCCTTAATCCTTTCAGGATTTTTTCTGTTAGAACCTGCTGAAACTTGATAGCGACTACCTGAGTTCGCAAGTAATCCATTTGGACTTACTTGAGTTTGCAGGAAACCCTTCCCAACAGTGCGGTAGGATGTATAAGGCTCTTCCATAGCCAATTGATTATCCAGAACTGGTACAGAAGTTAGTTCTAGCCTGCAATCCCCATCCGCATCCATTTTCTGATCAGGATTAGAAGATTGATCTGGCATGAATTCCCCTTCTTCTAAATTATAAGCCTCAACACAGAACTTTACCAGACCTTCTTGATTCAAACTTCCTCTGGATCTTTCAACTACCACCTTCTGAGCTTTAATCCCACCTGATACAGGAATCTTAGATTTTTTAACATATCTGAGTGAGTTTGCTTTAAGCTCCTTGTTCTTTATTTTATTGTTCCTTCTTCTCTTGTTGTTGACCATAATCCATGGACCATAAGAAGGATCAATTAGTCCTACTTGTTTGCTTCCCACACACTTTTCTCTGCCAAATTTTTCACCATCCTGTACCACTTGAGGATTATTAACTTTTTGTCCACAGTCCTTATTCACATGACCAATTTTTCCACAACCAAAGCAAAAGTTTGAAACCTTCTCATAATCCACCTTTTGGAAGAACCTTCCAACCATGCTATCCACCCAAACTCCTAATGGAAGAGGATGATCAAGTTTAATTCTTACACAAACTCTTGCAAATTCTCTTCTTTCCCAATGGAACATATTACCATCCAACATTAGTGGTTTTCCAATTCTTGAAGCAATGCAAGCAACATTCTTCTCATCCCAACATTGTAATGGTAAATGAGGCATTCTAATCCATATTGGAGATGATAAGCCTTTAATAGATGTTGTATTAAAATTAGGAGTCTACTTCTCCATTCATACTATATGTCCGTTTACAAACAACGGGCCACCTGAATGGACTGCTTCCAACATTTCTTCCGATGAGAAAGAACATAAGAACCATCCACTACCTAATGTAGTAAAGTGGAATTGCCCAAATTGAGTCCACTGTTTCCTTATCTCCCAAGCCACCAAATGAGAAGGTAAGACTTTCCCGAAAACTTTAATAACCAATGAGTTGGCTAATTTTTCTGAATTCTTTTTTTCTATATCTTCATGCATCCTAACTTCAATTCCATCTTCTGAGTAAACCACTTCTTCTTCTTTGAAATCCAACTTAATGTAAGGTTTATTGCTCCAAGGATTAACATTCCCCAAGCCAATTGTGTTCTTCGGCATTTCATTAGGCAGCTTATCTACAATCTTTTCCTTCCTCAATTCAGGTTCTGAATGAATATTATTGTGAAACAAATTCTGGGAATTCTTATTTATCGTGCTGCGACAGAGTCCAGGGATTGCATTCGAATTCCTGAAATGATTAACAAATAATTTCATTCCAGAAGTAGATGCAGTGTTATCAGAGGGAAAAATTGTAGATGAAAATTTGTTAGGAGTTACCGAAATCAAATTCTCATCTATTGCCTTACCTTTGCCTTCCACATGTTGAATTTTCTTTGGAGATATTTCAGAGACCTCCTTAATCACCAACGGTCCTTGACGCTTAAACAGAGGATTTTGAATTCTTTGAAACGAATTCAAATTCACCAAGCCATCTTCTGAACCAAATTTTTTTGAATTAGCCACCATAGACAGAGATTTCGACGTCATCGACATCGACTTCCGTTGATCATCAGATACAAATTTCATCTGATGAGCTTGCCGGCGGCAGTCCGCCGCCATCCTCCACCTCCGTCCCTGAGAAAAGGGAGCAAAAATGGGAAAAGAAAATTTGAAATTCAAAATTTTCTCTCTAACGCCGTTCTATATCTCTACTATAGTTCTTATTGGTATATGACTATTGTACTACTAAATTTTCATAGAAAACTCTTCATGTAGATTAGAGTGAAAGTAGAATCTAGAGTGTAGTAAGTGCATCTTATTGAAGCTTTAAGTTAAGTGAAATGTCAATTTTAAATACTTTAGCTAGGCATTTGCTTGTTTTTAAAGTCTAGATTAAAAATATCATTGTAGAACCTTAATTTTAGGTAAATTATAAGCTGCCTATGTAGCATACATTAGACTTTATATGGGTTTTAAAATATATTTTTTAGGTGGTTAGCAAGTTGTGCACTCCAAGTAAACAAAAGTCAAGATTGCATAAACACTCTCAATATCTCCTTTATAAATAGGGAATGCTTTAAATTGCATCCGCACCTTAAAAAAGTAAAAGAAATTGCTAGGCATTTTAAAGTGCAAGAGGGTATGTCGAATGATCATGTTAATGCTATTTTGAATCATATTGTGGTGGAAGGTAATGGTGACTTTTCTAAGGGTAATGAAGTGGATAATCTTAAGTCTGATCACATTCAGGCCGTCCCCCCCCCCTCTATTAAAGGTGATTTCCTTAGTGTTCAAATCGTGGATCCTAATATGGCTACTAAATCAGTTTTGTCTGGTCGGGAGAAACAATTGTAACTTAATAACTCTACTATCATATTTGATCCATCTTCCTCTTCTAATCCCAATGACTCACAACAAGCTTGGACTCAAATGGTTGTTACTTATGTTACTGCTAACTTTCCTAATCCTCCTTAATCTTTTATAGTGAATGAGTAGGTTACAGATCTAATTCCTGAAAGAGATAAGCCTATATTGCTGAAGGATGATTTTTCTCAACTAGACAGCTTTCCTAATGTCCAGACTGATAGAGTGAAGGAATTTTGTGGAGGCATTGAGAGAAATGTTTCTATATTGGAAGATGGTATTTTATATGTGGTAGGTGAGCTGCCTCTTACTAAGGGGCCTTCAGGTAATTTAATTAATAATAAGCTTACTTTATCTGATCAATATCTTAGTGATGCTTTTAATGACACGGAGGTGGATATTTTGGCTTAAGGCTATGCTTGAGAAGATCATGATTTAAGTTTTTCCAAGGGTCATGGTAAGAGATGTAGAAAACCTAAAAATGTTTTCTTACAGACCTTAGAAGCACAAGCTCTCATACTTCTCATTAATTTTGTTTTTTATGTATAACACCATTATTCTAAATGTCGAGAGTATTGGTTGCCCTTCCTCTAAAGTTAGAGTTAAAAATTTATGTCGTATTCATAACGTGTCTATTCTTATTTTTCTTGAGCCTCTTATTTCTGTGAATAAATTACTTTGTACAACTAAATTTCTAGGTTTTAAACATGCTAAGTTGAATGTTGCGAATTAAATTTGGGTTTTCTTAAAAGATTATGTTAGAATTGAAATCATTGGGGTTTGCATTGTAATATTGCAAGTTCTAATTTCCAATATTGTGTTTCATTTGTCTATGCTACTTCTTTTTGATATACTAGAATGATTTTATGGGATCAAATCATTCAATTTCATAGTATTTGCAATTTTCCTGGGCTTGTTGATGGTGATTTTAACACTATTATGAACCCGACAGAGCGTATAAGTGGTTCTCTTCCTATCTATCGGTCGAAGGAGGATTTTAATGA
The DNA here is from genome assembly GCA_022539455.1 of Dendrobium nobile. Classification (NCBI taxonomy): domain Eukaryota; kingdom Viridiplantae; phylum Streptophyta; class Magnoliopsida; order Asparagales; family Orchidaceae; genus Dendrobium; species Dendrobium nobile. The sequence continues at coordinate 37,330,031 of CM039735.1, forward strand.
TATGATTATGGATTGTAACCTTATTAATATTGGTTTTTCTGGCAATAATTTTACTTGGCATTGTGGGAATTTGTGGCAAAGGCTTGATAGAGTTTTAATTAATAATGCTTGGCTTAATTCTTTTGAGTTAACTAAGGTTGACCACCTTAGCCGCACCCTCTCTAACCATTCACCTCTTCTTATCAAAATTTAGAATACATCTAGTTATCTCCCTTCTTAATTTAGTTTTCAAAACATGTGGTTGCTTCATGATTTATTTCTTGATGTGGTTCAAAATAATTAGCAATCCCCTCTCTTTCTAGATGATGCTATCTCGAGTATGAATAGACTTTGGCTTAAACTGAAAAGGCTTAAGAAAGTTGTGAACTAGTGGAATCATAATATTTTTAAAGATCTATTTTCTAATATTTTAATTGTGGAAGATAGGTGAACTCTATTGAGGATCTTTATTAGTTGGATCCCACTGAGTCTAATCTCTATCTTTTGAAAGAGGCTAAAGCTAAGCTTTGTAATCTTCAAGCTCAGGAAGAACTTTTTTGGAAGTAGAATGTGGTTGTCAAGCATTTAGCTGAAGGTCATAACAATGCTAAATGTTTTCATGGTTTGGTTAACAAGAAACATGTTATTAATTGCATTCATAAAATTACTTGTGAGGATGGCTCTATTTTTGAGGATGATGTTGAAATTCCTAATTTGGTTGTTAATCATTTTTAAAACCATCTTAATAAAACCTTTAATCTGTCTATTATTCCCAATCCATCCATTATTCCTGATGTTGTTTCTCTTGAGGATAACAGTGGCTTATCTAAATCTCCTTCTCTTGATTAGGTTAAAGATACTTTATTTGGTATGAATGTTGATTTTGTGGCTTGTCTGGATGGTTTCATGACTAAGTTTTTTTAGAAAATGTGGCCGATTATTTATAATGATATTTTCTCTGCTGTCACTAGATTTTTAATGGTAATCCTATTCTAAAGTGGTTTTCTTCTACTTATATTGTGCTTATTCTCAAGAATAGTGCTGTAAATTCCTAGCATAACTTTAGACCTATTAGTTTCTATATTGTCTTTTATAAACTGCTTTCTAAAATTTTGATGAATTTGTTAACTATTTTATTCCCTAAGCTTATTTCTCCTTTTTCAATGGGCTTTGTCAAAGGTCTTGCCATTGCTGACAATATCCAGTTGGTGCAAGAATTTTGTTAAGACTTGGATGTTAAGGTTAGCGGTGGTAATATGATTATGAAATTAGAAATTGCTAAGGCTTATGATAATATTAATTAAAATTTTATTTATAATATCTTGAGTTTATTTGGTTTTGATTATAATTTCATCAACCTCATCAAGACATGTATTGAAAGCTCTTTTTTTTCTATCATTAAGAATGGTAAGAGCCACAGTTTTTTATGGCTTCTCATGAGCATAGACAAGGGAATCCCATTTTACCTATGCTTTTTATTATTGATGCAGATTACCTTTCTTGGAGTCTTGCTGATTTTTTTGATAAATGTCCTAGCCTCTATTTCAGAGCTTTATGTGGCATTAAAATCTTGTATTTATGTTTTACTAACTATTTCAATGTGTTTTTGAATGCTTTGATGAGTAGGATTCATAAAATTGTGATTTTCTTTGACCAGTTTGAATTGTTTAGTGGTTTGGCTATTAATAAGCATAACTGATGTTTTATTGCTACTAAAAATGTTCCTTCTGATCATGTTGTGGCTATTAAGAATCTTACTAGTTTTACTCAAGGTTTCTTGCCATTAAAATATCTAGGTGTTCCTCTTTATAAGGGAAGAAAGAAGTCTTTTCTCTTTGATGATTTAATTTTTGTGGTGCAGAACAGGCTGTCTTCTTGGAATTCTAATATCTTAAACTTTGGTGGCTTCCTTATTCTTATTAAAAGTGTTCTTCGCTCTATTCCGGTCTATAGTTTTCAAACTCTTTTTCATACTAAAACTGTGTGTTGTAGAATTGATAGAATTTTTAAAATTTTTTTTGGAAAGGTTCAAAGAACAATTCTAAGATTCATTGGTCTTCTTGGGGTAAATGTTGTAGGACCTTGTAAGAAGGGGCTTTAGGGTGTAAGACTATATTTGATTTGGCTTCCACATTTTTTTTCAAACTTTAGTACAACCTTAGGGCCAATGTGAGTCTTTGGGCTTATTTTATGATGGTCAAGTATTGTGGAGGGAGACATCCCACCAGGTGCCATTTTAGTAAAGGCCAATCTAAAGTTTGGCAGTGGCTCTACTCTGTTAAGTGAAATGTTGAGCCTTCCATTATGTGAGGTTTTGGCAATGGCAATATTTACTTTTGGTAAGATCATTGGCAGAATGGCAAGTTGATTCACTCTTTATTGAACTATTTTTCCATTACTAATGTGAAGGTTAACTACTTATTTTCAAAAAATGGCTAGGATTTAGAGAAACAATCTACTGTTCTCCCTGATTTTATCATTCATATTATTTTAAAGATTCCTCTAAACATCAACTCCAATGATGTGTTTCTTTGTACTTTCTTTAAAGATGGTTTCTTTAGAGTTAAAGATACTTGGCATTCCATTAGAGCTAAAAATGGGACTTCTACACTTTTTAAAATGATTTGTCAAAAACACTTCCCCTCTACGGGTTCTATTTTTATTTGGGGAGTTTTACATAAACTTATTCCTATGGATGAGAATTTGAGGACAATAGATTTTTTCTTTACTTCTAAATGCCAATGCTATTATCATGTTGATAATATACGTCATGTTTTCTTTTTTGGTCATGTTATTAAAGTTTGGACTTATTTTGAGGACATTTTTCATCCTAACTTTTTAACTACGAGGATTTTTATTTATCATTTGCTTTATTATTATTTGTTAAGTCTAAAGGCCATGTCAAAAATGTTTTTCCCACTCTAATCGTTTGGTTCCTTTGGTTAGAGAGAAATAATTCTCGTTTCAATGGTGTTGTTATGAATTACCAGAGAATTATCCATAAAGTTAAGGATAAAGTTGCTGCCCTTTACTCCACTAATTTACTCTCTTTTAAGAATTTTAAGAACTTTTTGTTTACTTCTTATGCTTTGGCATTCACTTGGAGGTGGATAATTATCATAAGGTAATGAGGTGCATTACTTAGATGAAGCCTCATCCTAATTCTTTTAAGTTGAATGAGGCTAGTACGAGATTGGTTACTATTATTAGTTGTGGTGGTGTCATTAGAGATCATAAGGGAACCTACATTTTTTGTTTTGCTAGTCCTGTTGCTAATGGTGAGGTTAACTTTGCTATCTCCTATGCTGTGCTTCACGACTTAAGGATTTATGTTAACCTTTATCAAATTAATGTTGTACTGGAGGTGGATTCTTATTTTTACTACAATTTTCTTCATGATATGGCAAACAGGATTTGTTTCTCAGCTTTGTTTTACATTCGAAGGGACATAAGGGATATCTTGAACACTCTTAACTGCTCCTTTTCTATCATTTTGGAAGAAGGGAATACATGTGCTCAGTGTATTGCCAGTTTGGGTTGTGATCTTAATAGTATGACTGAGCTCTCAATTTCTCAGCTTTCATTTCTTATTAAAGGCCTCTAAAGTCTGGATCAAATAGGTTTATCTTATGTTAAGCATTAGTTTTTGTGGTTCTGCTCCCTTTCGGTGGCTGTGGGGTTCATCTTTACAACTATGTTATGTTTGGTCTCTTTGGGGTATTCTGTTTTCCTCTCGGCTCATGTTTGGTATTTTCTATAGCTTGGGTATCAAGCTACTATGTTTATTCTCTTGCTCTTCTTTGGGTTGGTTTTTGTTCTTTTTATTATTTTGCTACTTCGAGTTCTTAATGAGGTATAATTGGTGGCCCTTTTCTAGTTCACTTCTTTCCTAATATTTGTTCTACTACTATATGTTGCACTTCCATAATGTTTGGAAGCTCGTGGTTGGGTTTCTTCTGGTTAGTTGCTATTATATAGGTTTTGTCTGATTTACTATTTGTAATTTTCCCTGGAACTTCTATTGCAAGGGGCTTTATTTTTTGGCTGATGTTGTGACCCTTGGTGGTTTTGATTATTTTATCTTTCTCGCTGCTTCAAGTACTATCAAGAGCATCTTTGTTATGGGTTGGTGGGTCTCTTATTGGGTGGATTCTGTTGTTCTCTTGGGTTGTTATTTTTTATGTTCCTTGTTGTTTCAGCCTGGGCTTTTACTGGGGTGCAAGTTTTTTTTGTTCAATCTTGGGTTGTTGAACGGCTCGGTTTGGGTTTTTTTGTGTTATCGGGATCTTTTGGTTTTTTCCTGGGCTGAGTTTCATTTATTGGGTCTTGTTGCATAGTATGTTTTAAATGTTGGGAAAATTGGCGCCTTATATTGGTTGTATCCTTTTTGGTTGATTAGGGAGATGTGCTCTGGTAGCTTCATACTCCTAGTTTTTTATGGTTTCTCTTTGTTCTGTCATTTGGAAATTGAGAATCTTTTCTATCTTGTTGTTATTGTGGATAAGTAACTGGTAGTTAGCTTGGTTACTAAAGTTCCTATTGTCTATTTTACTAATGGTTTTGTTTTTAATCTTTTTAACTATCCTTATATTTTTCTTTGGCCATATTACTGCTATATCTACTTTGCCTATCACCCTTTTCTGTGGGTTCTTTTTTGGGTGGAGGACAGTAAGGATGGCACGGGGATTGGTTGTAGGGAGCATTTTGTTTAATTTTGGTTAGCTCCTTCTTTTGGGTTCTTTCTCTTATGCATCTTAGAATGTACTTAGGATTCTTATATTGCCTTTTAGTGGGGAACTCAAGCTATTAGGTTATATTTTTCTTTATTTTTGTAGCTCTTTAAGCAGTAGTTAGCTTGATATCCCCTTAAGGACTGTGTACAATTTTTCCTTAATTAATGCGTAGGCCCCTTTATGGGTTTCCCATATATATATATATAAATATAAACGCTATTTAGTTAAAATGAATTATAAAGATAAATTAAAGTTTATTCTACTAAAAATAATAAAGCTAAATAATTTATTTGGTTACTGTGTTTATGAGAACTAGAGTCTTAAATGCTCTCTAACTCCCCTTAAATTAATTTGATAAGTAAATCTCTAGCCTCAGTTCATTTTCCATTTGTTAGGTTGAAAAATTAAATGCTTTAGTCAAATAGTATAAACCTAAAAACTTATTGTCTCCCCTTTAAACAAATATTTTCTCAAGACATATTTTGAGATGTAATTCATTATTGAGGCTTGCCTTTATAGTAATCAGAAAACCCAATTTTATGTAAACACTACATAATTTTGTTATAGTAGAAGAAAATTCTTTAGACATAGATAATGCTTATCCATTGTTAGTATCATTTTTGAAATAATTGGTGAATGTTTCTTTTATCTTCTAAGATGAATTTAACATTTCCATACTATGATTGGTTATGACAATAAATATTGATTATATTTTCAAATTGATAATAAAACATATGTGCTTTTTGAGGTGTATAATGTTTCCTATGTAAAATTGATTAATGAAACATAAATTTAATCAGTGAGAAAATAATTTTTTTTCAAAAGATTATTGGAACAACACTAATGGGAGTGATCTACTATCTATCATTAGTGGAGACTAAACTATTTAATCAATTCTAATCGGTAGTAGAAATGCTCATTTGGAGTGATTCAATCAAACTTTCGTTACTGTGGCTCCTTTAATTAATTTCACTCTTGAGTAAAAGAGGTCAACATTTAAAACATCAACCAACTTTTAAGGTAAATTTCCAAAAGTTGTATTATAGTTGTATTTGATTTGGAACAATCATTTAAAAACCTTAATTCAAATCTAAATCAAAATTCATTCAATCTCCTTCAATTATAAATTTAGTATTAAAGTTTTAATTTATTAATACAAGAGGTTCTAGCATACTAACATAAATAGGGGGGGGGGGGGGGGGGGGGGGTGGCGGGAATTACTTCATGAAAAGAACTTTTTGAAATATTAAAAATTATTTTGATTAAAAATAATATTTGATATGTTGAAGCTTAAAGAAACTAGAACAATAAAAAAAAGCACTAACTTTGTGTTTTATTTTATTTTTGTAGAAAATAGTTTTCTAAAAGAATAAATTTGTTGAAGGAAAATAAGATATATATATATATATATATATATATATATATATATATATATATATATATATATATATATATATATATATATATATATATATATTCTTTATTGATTTTCAAAATAATATTCAACCAATAATTATCCACCAAAGTTCCTATTTCTCCTAGATAACCAAATAAGCATTAGGAAAGATTAGTGTAATAAAATTAAAGTATAGAAAAAGTAAAGTGCAGAAAAGTATTATAATACAAAATTGGTTTAAAATGGTCTAGTGAAATTTACCTACATTCACTCTCTGATGTTCCTCTTGTTTGGGAATTCCATTATATGTTTCTCTTCATCAACACAAAGCTTGGTTGACAACCACTTCTCCCTTTACCCGGTAGAGAATCACCCTTACAGATTCCTCACACTAGATGAATCTACTTCTATTATCACCTTTGCCCGACTAAGTTTTTATCCCTACTATCACTAGCAAGCCCATCAGAGATGTTAATCCATCCTCATCTCATAAAATTGTAGGAGATAGTGATCCCTCGTCTTACCTCCCATGATCAACAAATATGCCAAAACGCCATTCTCTTTGATGACCGTCAGAGATGACATCCCTCGTTTCACCTCTTAGCTTGTTAGACATACCAAAGCTAATTTTGCCTTTCTCGCTTATGGGAGATTCTAATACTAGCCTCCTCAAATAGTTAGAGCCTTTTCCATAAACAGTCTCTCTTTTAGAGCTCTCCTCAAAGAACTCCATATAAACAAAACTTCCAGACCCAAAGTGCTTATTAGCTTGAGTAACCATGTGAACCCCCTCACTTACCTCTACTGATCTTACCTCCTCTTTCTTTATTTTCTTTATGTCCTCTCGCCAAGATTTCTCATACAATGAAGACTAATCAAGATGCCAAAAAAAACATATTCTCTCATGTTCCTAACAAATTTATAAAGTGGGATCTTAAAACTATAACTTTTAATTAAGCATCCTCTAATCATATAATATGATCAAATGGATGTAAGGAGTTAAAGAATATAGAGTATAATAATCACTTTTACTTTTACACTCAACCATTGTGCAATGGATGTGGCCATTATGGCTCAATACCTAGTTTTTTATTTGATTTCTTTTATTTTCATATTGGTTTTCATTTTTGAGTCTTTGTTTTGATGTTTTTTTCATTTTCTTGTGTGGTTCGAGTGATGGAGATGTCGTCATCTTCAAAGTCATGGACTTCATTAATTGCCGATGATAAATCTCAGTCTTTCAAAGATGTTCTTATGGGTTATATTTTGCTATCTAACTTAAAGTTATAGTTGGTTCAATCTTCTTTCAAGGGATTCTTGCTTTAATTTTTTATGATAAAGTGGTTTCTCAACTTTTTATCCCTTTCACTTTTACTTCGTTAGAAAATTTGTGCTGAGAAGGTCAAATCTAGACATTTTTCAAAAAAAAAATCTATCACAGAAACTAATTGAAACCTTTTCTATTAGATTGTTTGACCAATGACACAATAATATACATCTCTCAAATGATTTATACTATAATATCATTTTCTCTAGAATAACATACTATATTCAGGGTTGTCAAATGTAATTGTTGAAGTGGACTCCAAATTTTGATTTTAGAAAGGAAACTCTAAAAGCTCCTATTTGGATATCCATTCCTATTTTGAGATTTCATCTTTTTAACTCTTAGATCTTATTTTCTTTAGGTTACATTTTTGGTATGCCCTTATAGATGATTTATGCTACCATGGGTATTTCCCTACCGTTTATGACATGTGTTATAGTGAAAATGGATATTTCTAAGAATCATTCTAAAGAAATCTTTATTGCTCGGAGATTAATGGGTATCAACAAAAAGTTGAATTTGGAAACTTGCCAATTTTTTTTAGCCATTATAAATTGCATTGTCATAACTACTCAGAATGTTTTATTTCGTATCCTCAATTATGTAATCATAAGGAAACAAATAAATAGTCTAAAGGAAAAAAATATTTTAGTTGATCATGCTTCTCATAAGAATACTACCCAAGTGTTAGTGCAGGAAAGGCTTAAAATATTGATCTATCTCAAGAGAATAATGGTAATGAGGTTAATAATATGACCAATGGTGATAATGAGCTAGTTTGTCTCATGGCGTAAGGTTCCAGTGAAGATGAAAATAAGAATGAGGATTGTATCCCATCTTCTAGTAAGGAAGGATTTCAAGAGTCTCTTCATATTATGTTCAGAACTCATATTCCTGCTAATTATGGTTTGGAAAATTTGGAAAGTGTTGAAGAATAAATGGTTGCTAGCTATTCAAAACAAAATTTCATATCTCTTATTTTTTCATTACCATGCACTACTAAACATAACTTATTGGATTTTATGGGGAACACTGATAAATGTAGTACTACATGTGTAGCTTATGCCTCCATCAATGCCTTGGATAATGATTTTGATGGTAATATTGATGAAGGAGAATATGGTAGGAGGAGATAGAGGAGGCCATTTATAACCCAAGGAATTCTGAAAATTTTTAGAATAATGGAGATGGTATGGTAGAGGTGTTAAATGCTTCAGATATTTCCAATGATTTGTATAGAAAGGGTAAAGGTATATGTTGCATGATTTCCTCTCCTAGTAATAATGATGTTTTTCCTAAAGATAGTTCTAAGAAAGATCTAGTTCAAGATGAGCATACTTACACTTCAGTCAAAAACAAGAAAAAAATATCAAAAATCGTAATGTGCAATCTCCATTATTAAGCTCCTTCAATCGGTCCAATTCAGAGGTAATAATGTTTTAGAATTTGATTTTTCTAATTTCAATAACATTATCTTTAATTGTATTGATAGAAATTACAATAAATTAGCGGATCTATGTGCTAATTATGCAATCTTTAGTTCCTTTATTTGGGACGATTAATTGCTTCATAAGATTCCTTCCTTTTTTATTTCTATACTAAAGGAAGAATCTATGGGCATTGGGTAGTTTTCTTTTCCCTTTAATTTTAATAAATTTCAATGCATTGATTTCATTTTCCTCAAAAAAAAAAAACAAAAAAACAAAAAGAATCACATGTTCTTAAACTCTTAACAAATTGCATTTTAATGATTAAGTTGAATATATGAATTGTTAGTGGTATTGGTTGCCATTCCTCTAGGATTAGGTTTCATAAAAAATATCATATTAATAATACTTATTTTCTTATCTTATTAGGGAATCTTATTTCCGCTTTCAAGTTGGATGAGACAACTATGAGTCTTGGTTTTAATCATAGTGTGGATAATGTTTCTCACAAAATTTGGATATTCTAGAAAGATCCTATTAGCATTAATGTTGTTGGTGATTTTACTCAAGTCTTAAATTTTAAAATTGAGAATATTTTGTTTAATTTTTATGCTTCTCTTATTTATGCTTCTTCTTGTTGTATTGTCAGAAAGGATATTTTGAATCAGCTTTTCATGTTTAGTGGTCTTATTATTTCTCCTTAGTTAACAGGTTGAGATTTTAACACTATATCTAATCCGTCTAAAAGGATTGGTGGTTCTAACCCTGTCTATCTGACGATGGAGGATTTTAACATTGTGCTAATTGATTGTAATCTTTTTGATATTAAGTTCACTGGTAAAACTTTTACTTGGAATCATGTTAACATATGAAAACATTTATATCGTGTTCTCTTTAATGATTTATGTATGAATTCTAGTAATAATACTTCTATAGAGCATTTAAGTTCAACTTTTTTCCAATCATTCTCCTATTTTATTAGTATCAAAGCTAGACAGTCTATCTCTTCTCATACTTTCAAATTTCAAAATATGTTTATTTCAGACAACTCCTTCATGGATTTGGTTAAAGAGAATTGAGAGGATCATTTGCATCCAGACAATGATAGTGTTGTGATGAATATAATGTGGTTTATACTCAAAAAAGCTTAAGTTTAAAGTTTGTTGGAAAAATAGAAATGTTTTCAAAAACCTTTTCACTAATATTATTTTTTCTGAGGAGAAAGTTAAATCTTATGAACTTATTTCTCAGGACGATCCTATATATGTTAATTTAGTTAATTTGAAAGAAGCTAAATGTTCCTTATTTGAGCTTCAAGAGCAAGAGGAGATGTATTTGAAATAAAAATCATCTTCAAAACACCTTATTGAAGGGGATAAGAATACAAAACATTTTCATTCTTTGGATAAGAAGACTAAAGCTAAAAGTTTTATCCATAAAATTGAGCTTCATGATGGGATTATTATTGTGGAGGAAGATGATATTGCTAAGTCAGTTGTTGATTATTTTTCTAAGTTATTTAATAAAAAATTTGAACCTCATCCAATATATCACCCTGAAATTATCCCTAACATCATTAGTGTGGAGGACAACAATACTCTTTCCCTTTTGCCTTCAATGGAGGAAGTCAAGAAAATTATTTTTGATATGAATGTTGATTCTGTTGCTGGTCCTGATGGTTGTACTACTAAATTTTTTAAAAAGCTCAGTATATCATTTTTGATGATTTATATTCGGCTATTTGGATTTCTTTAATCGTAATTCTATTCCTAAGCTTTTTCCTAGTACTTCTATCGTGCTTATTACCAAAAAAGTTGCTGCTAAAAAGTGTGATGATTTTCATCCTATTAGTTTGTGTTCTCTCTTTTGTAATCTTATTTCAAAAATTATTTTTGATTGTTTATCCCTCATGCTTTATAAAAGTCTTTCTCCTTATCAAATGGTTTTTGATAATGGTAGATCCATTATTAATAATAGCCTTTTAGCACAAGAAATTATTTAAGACCTTGACCTCAATGTGAGAGGAGGCAAAATGATTTTTAAATTAGATATTGCTATGGTATATGATAACATCAACTGGAATTTTTTGTACCACATTTTAAAACTTTTTTGTTTTAATTCTATTTTCATTAATTTGATCCATATCGTGATTGAGGGGTCTTATTTTTCCATTATTGGCAATGATAAAAGCAACTACTTTTTAAAACCCTCTCATAGTTTTCAGCAAGGTGATCCTATTTCCCCTGCTCTATTCATTATTCTAGTTTAATATCTTTCTAGAGGTCTTTCCCACCTCTATGAAGCTCATCCTAACTTGTATTTTAGAACTTTAAGGGTTTTTGTATCTTGCATTTATGCTTTACTAATGATGTTATTATTTTTTCTAATGGTTCTGTGAATATGGTTAGAATGCTTATTAGATTCTTATATAATTTTGAGCTATTAAGTGGTTTAAACCATAATAGAAATAAATGTTTTTTCATCAACCCTAACAATTTTACTAGAAATCTCATTATAGCTACTAAAGGTATTACTGGTTTTTTGCAAGGTTCCCTTCCTTCAAAATATTTGGGTGTTCCGCTTTTTAAAAGTCATAAAAGATCTTTCCTTCTTGATGATCTTATTGTTGTTATGCATAATAAACATAACTATTGGGAATTTAATTTATGTAGCTTTTATGGAAGATCAATTTTTATTAAAAGTGTTCTTTTTTCTTTCCTTGTTTATATCTTTCAAGCTATATAGACTATTTTTACTGCTTATGATAGACTAGAAAAATTAATCAATAATTTTTCTAGAAAGGTAAGAGCTGAAATTCTAAAATCATTTGGTATTCATGGAATAAGTGTTGTGGCACATTGGACGAAGGTGGTTTGGGGTGTAAGAATATGGAAGATTTAGCTCATGCCTTTTCTTATAAACTTTGATATAACTTTCTAGTTAAAACTCGTCCTTGGTCTAAGTTTATGGTGTCTAAGTATTGTGTTAGCAATCACCATACTATTTGTACTTATAAAATGAGGGATATCAGTGTCTAGAAAAGACTTTATAGCATTAAATGGGAAGTAGAACCTTATATTCATTGGGGTATTGGTTGTGCTTTTTTTTTTTTTTTGCAAACTAAGTGGTTGAATCAAACTTATATTGATCATATGCTCTAATCGGTCTCTACCTCTATGATTAAGGTTAACTATTTTATTATTAATAATTGTTGTGAAATTCAAAAATTACTTCAAGTTATTCTTATGTATATTATAAACTAGATCTTACAAATTTTATTAAATAATGATGTTGCTGATCCTTTGTTGTGTAATATGGCTAGCAATGGCATCTATAGTATTAAAAAGGCTTGGAATACAATTAAAATAAATATGCCTCCTCTAGTGTTTTTAATATGTTATGGTATAAAAGTATTTCCACTTCTATTGCTAATTTCATTTGGAGAGTCATGGATAATTATGTTCCTACGAATGAGTTTTAATTAAATGTGGTTTTATTTTGGCATCCAATTGCCAATGTTGTTATCATGTTGAGAATATCCATCATGCTTTTTTATTTCTGGATCTATTGATACTAAAGTTTGAATTCATTTTGAAAGATATTTTTAAACTTAAATAATTTAACGGTAACATTTCTTTCAAGGACATCCTCCATCTATGGTTTACTAAGTCTAGAGGTCATATTACTAATCTTATTTCTTCCTTTATCATATGGTACATGTGGATTGGGTGGAATAACTCACTTTATTAAAAATATAAATATGAGTCATGATCTTATTATTAAAAATATGAATGATAAAGTTTGTAGGATGTTCAATATTAATCTTCTGACCTGTAAGAATTTTAACAGTTTTTTCCATGTAGCTAAAGAATTTAGTAAGGTCCTACTTGATAAGGTTTTCAATCAGGGGTATAAATTGATCTATTTGATTAAACCTCCTTAGAAAATGTTCAAGTTAAATAGTGATGGCTCAATTAAAGGTAAGACGTGTGTTTGTGGTTGTATCATTAGAGATTATAATGGTAATTTTATTATTGCTTTTGCTATTCCTCTTCCCACTTGCTCTGTTATCTTTTATGAACTTTTTGCTTTTTTGTTTGGTTTAGATTTATGTCTTTCCATTGGAATAGCTAATATTTGGATTAAAGTTGATGTGCTGTACATATTATTTTTCCTCAAAGACAGTGATGAGAATATTTGTATTTCTAGATTTTTTCTTATTAGGGAAATTAAACAACTTTTAATTTTCCTTAATGTCAAGTTCAATCATATTCATAGAGAAGGTAATTCTTGTGCTGATTGGTTAGCTAATCATGGTTCTAATCTCCATTTTTATTGAATTTTCTTATAACATGCTTCTCACCTTTGTTAAAAGGCATCCTTAGATTAGATAAACATGGTTTTCTATATGTTATAAATTAAATTTTTGTTTTGGAGGGTATATTTTGGGTCTTTCTTTTTTCTATTACTTTGTTTAGTTTGCATGATTGTTTGTTGGTTCTAAATACTAAGAATGTTGACTTTAATATTATTCCATTGTTATGAACTTTATCCTTAGTAACAATTAGTACTTTATTTTTTGTTACTTGTTAATTAATGGATCGGAATAAGTATTATTTTTTGGTACCTTTCCACACTGCAGTATTTCTATTCTATAAAGTCATTGTTGTGACTATCATTTAGCTAGAAATCATTTTAGATCACATATTTTGGGCCGAATTTGGCTTTGCAAGCAGCGTAATAGTATTCTTCAATTACATTTTGATGCTGACTATTTGGAATGACCTATTATAAGCAGTGATTGGATAACTTTTAATGCTTTTCATTACTCAATGTGCTACTCATCTATTCCCTGGGTTAATTTGATTTGTCTTGGGGTCAGATTGTGTTTCTAGCATTTTAGGTTGGTTAGTCCATTTGTTTTATCTCTATGGATTTCCTATTATATTTTACTTCTTTTTCAATTTATCTTGTGGATTTTATGGCTCCAGATCATGTTATCATGAGTTTTTATTGGACTCTTTGGGTGATGGACTGTGGCTATGTGTTATTTCTAATTCCATTCAAGTGTATCTCCTTTTATTTCATTATCTCTTCCCTATGCAGGACCTTTTTGAGCCTATGTTGGTTTGGGAGAAGATTGGAGTGGAATGGGTGTTATTCATGGTAACATTACAGATACTACACACCTGAGCTTATATGGTCATTTTCAACTTTTTTTTCCTTATCATCCTTAGTGTTTTTGTAAGTTTTCTTTTAGGTTGATTTTATGGAGAATTATTACATTGAATGTTTGGAGGTGGATGTCTTTTGGTCTATTTTCCTCTTTTTTTCATTTATATTTATTATAATCAGGCCCTTGGTATTTTTGTTTTGTGGTTGTTTGGCATTATGGTTAGGGTTGGATGCAATTACACCTTGGTTTACAAGTGGATGCTTATCTGAACTAATTTCTTTAGGTCCTTTGGGCCTATTTCTTTATAGCTCTTCTTGAATTCTAATGTGTTAATTTATTACCATGGTATCTTAGTTTTTCGATACAGGCAATTTCCTGACGGTTTAATTTGTTTTACCTTTCCTTCTTGTGATCAGATGGGGTGTGGTTAAGGGATCTCTCAAGTTCCTCTTTACTGTTGGGACTCTAATGAGTCTATTTTAATTAACATTGCTTTTTAATATTACTGCACTTTTCCTCTTATTGTTTCCTTGGTATTGTAGTAATTTTAAATTCTCATTGTTTTCCTAAATGGTTTTTTTTTTGGGAGAAAGATTGTGCTTCATAATTTTCTTATTATCTTTTCTCTTTTTTGGAGAGTGGTCTTCTTGTCCCATTCTAGAATGTTACTAGGTAATTTTCTTCTTGTGCTTAGTAAGTATAATGAGCTCATAGGATCTTTGTTTCCTTTTCTTTGTAGCTCGTTGGAGATGTAGTGAGCTCGATGTCCTTTTAAAGGACTTCATAATTTAACTTATACTTAAAGCGTATGCCCTTATATTGGGTTTCCCTTAAAAAATGTATAGTTTGATTAGTTCAATATTGTCAAAGGTTATCTAGTATTATTAGAAATCATCTAGTATGATTATTTTAAATAAAATATCATAACAAATAGGATAAACCAAAGTTCATCTAGAGAGTGCTCAGTTGGATCAGACTGTAGATATCCGCATTGTACAATATGATCAATAATAAATTCAGATATTATTCAATACCTTAATAATCAAACTTGAATAATGCAAGAATAATTAAGTATAATACTATACGAAGAATTTCAAGCAATATGATCAGTTAAATAATAAATTTTCATATTTACCTGTTTTAAATAACTAGGATTCGATAGAGTATTTTCCTATTATACTTGAGCTTCTAATATTATTTGTAGATTATAAAGTATTATTAGTTATATGCCAATTCTAATTAATCACACTTATCTAACTATATTCATTAATTTTTATTTGAATACATCATTCAATATGATTTGGATTATATTGTTCAATTAATTAAAATATTAAAAAATTTAATTTTAACACCCATTTGTGAATGCGTTGATGTGAAGCCAACGTACACCTATTGCAAAAATAAACTCAAAAAGGTGAAAAATACAGGATCTATTACATACAAAATTACTTTAACCTGATGTTAAACATTATTGAGATGGTTCATCAATCATTGATTGGTATATGTTGTACCTAAATGGTTTCTAGCACACAAAGACAAATATAAAAAATGTGATATAGGAATAATTAAATGGAGCTTCCTATAATTTTTATAATCATAAAAGCATAGAATTAAACTCCTTGATTGTAATAATTTCCCCCTTTTTTTATGATTGCAAACATTAGTGGTTGGAAGTTGAATTTGCAAGTTTTAATTGTTATTTAAGATTATGTTCACCAACTTACTAAGTTTTTTTTCTCTTATAAGGTAACGAAATATTTAATTTTATTTTTATTTTAAGATTAAGTTCACCCACTTACATGCTCATAATAATAAATAATTAAAAACATACATACAATTAGAACTAATGTACCATTTCTCAAATTTTTCTAAGAACATATGTTACTGACACCAAGTATGCTAATTATGTTGAATGCATCATAATTTAGGGGTTTTATAAAGATACATGCCAACTGATTTTATTTATCAAGATGATGCAATTTTATATCCCCCTTGGCCACATGATCCCTAATGAACTAATGTCTAACATCAATTTACTTAGTGCATGAATACTAAATAGGATTTTTAGAAGTAAAAATGGCAATAATGTTATCGCACATGGTAGGGATAGTTCCTATAGATAGTACCAAACTAATAAGTTGTTCCTTATGATAGAGGGCATGGGAAAGACCACTTCCTAAAACTACAAACTTTGCATTAGAAAGGATAGAGCAAAAAAACAAATTTTTCTTTCTACTAGAGTAGGAGAATAAAGATTATCTTATAAAGGGTTATGTTCCTTAGGAACCTTTTCTGTAATCCTACATTCAACAAAATTTGAATTCAAGTATCCAACTAAGTCAATAGTAAAGCATGCCTAGGATATTAGACATCTAAATTTTGAGTACTCATTAGATATCATAATAATATTTTAATAACGATTAAATTTGATTCCTTAAAGTCAACTTGAATCCTAAAACATAGACAAAAACTTTACATAATATGACTCCTACTATAAATTAGGTTGAATAAAAAATGTATGATACCTCTATATTTCATTTGATCTATAAACTTTCCAACTTGAGCTGTATCTAACTAGGTGGTCATGCTCTTTAGTGCATTCATGTTTTTATAACCTTCTATATAAAATTTCTTAAGGAAATATTTAATGCATTTAGATTGTCTTAGGAAGGTACCATCATCTCTTTGTTTGACAGTTAACCTAAGAAAATAAGTTAACTCACCCATAAATCTCATCTTAAATGCACTACTTATAGTGGGTAAGAATTCATTGCATTAATTTTATTTTGTGCTACAAAATAGATTGTCTTCAACATAAATTTAAATAATGAGTTGTGTCTATGGTTCCCTTAACAAATGATTTTTTTTAAAAAAATTGATCATTCTATAATGCCAAACCCTAGGTGATTTCTTTATCACATAAAGTTCCATTTGAGCATATACAATTAATAGGGAAAGGTTGATTTTTTGAAACTTGGGTGCTATTCTATGAAGATTTCCCCTTTGATAATGGCATTCAGAAATTTACTATTCACTTCCATCTTATAAAGCTTGAAGTTCATAAAATAAGTAAAAGATTTTGAAACTCTTATGGATTCTATCCTAGATAAGGTTGTAAAGGTTTCCTCGAAGTCTATTCCTTATATATTATATACCCCTTGGTTACTATCCTAGCTTATTTTCTAAATACTAATGCAAAGTCATTTTAACTTATTTTAAAATACCAATTTATTTCATAATTCACTCTAATCATTTCGTCTACTCACCAACTCCCATACAGACTTTATTATTAACAAATTAAGCTCCTCTTCTATACCTACAATCCTGAATTCATCAACTAGTGCTTGATATGTATTAGTGTGTTCTATTATATAATTGAATGTAGTATGAACAACATCATGACTAATATAATGTCGTTTCCTAACCACAATAGATTGATCTCCTAGGATGAACTCTGTTGAGTGACTAGAAGAGTACCTCCATTCTTTAAGAAATAAATACTAACGTTCTACACTATTTTCTATATCAATAGCATCTGCTACATGATTTATATCAACTTCCTCATCAAAATCTATCCTAATTTTAATTAATTTATTTGACTCATCAAACACCATATGGTGAATTCTCCTATAATAAAGGTTCTATTATTTAAGACCCAATAGGCCTTTTCTACTAAGGAATATCATTGGAAATTAGCATCATCTTCCTTAGAATTAGATTTTCCTATGTGAGCCATTCCATTATTAAATACAAAACATTTGCATCTAAATAAATGAATAAGGGAAAGATTTGGTTTCCTAGCCTTATGTTTTTTATAAAGAGTTAATTAAGTTTGGATATAAAGTATACATAATTCAACACATGGAAAGTATTTTTAATTACTACTGCCAAGAAATATTTATCTATATTTTATTTGCAAATAAATATTATTATTATGGGTTTTATTCGCTAAGAAAATGAGCTCTATTCCTAACTCTTCATAGAATAATTCAAACTTGTCATTTTTGAACTCACCTCCATGGTCACTATGAATTGAAGAAATTGAACATCTAGTATTTCTTTGAATCAAACTAGAAAACTTTCTAAATTCATCAAAAGAATCACTTTTAATTCTCAAAAACTTTAACCAATAAATCTAGAATAATCATCCACAATAAAAAATCCAAATGATGTATCTATTGAGCATGTTGTACTAAATGATCCAAATAAGTATTTATGAAGAATTGTTTATGTACCCTTAGTTACAATGTGCTCAATAGAGTGAAAAAATAATTTTGATTGTTTTCAAAGTTCATATGATACATAGAAATGAACTTTAGAAAACTCTAATTTTTGGATGCTTCTAATTAAGTCTAGTTGACTAATTCATCTAACTATTTTCATGTTATAGTGACATTACCTTCTATGTCATCGCCATTACTCATCAATAAATATTCTCAAACAAGCATTATCACATGAGTTGTCAAAATATTTTAAATAAAGCATTTAAATGTTATTTATTTACATTCCTTCTACTAATAAAATATGTTTAATAGTAAACATGAGAATTTTAATAAATATATATGCTCCAACTACTTTCCTAATAGTATTGTCTCCCAAAGTGACTTTGCCTCCATTCCCTGCCTCCAGTATGATGATTGGCTTTTGATCTCCAATCATGTGCCATGACTATCCATTGTTCATTTACCACATGATCTAAATAGACCGCTTGTCAGAGTATTCCTCATCATTATCTAAGCTTCCAATGCTATCTTTCATCATTAATGAAAAGCCGATTACCTCTCCTTTTTATTTTGTTTCAAGCAAGTTTAATTCAATGTTTGCAAATAAGGCCTTTTAAATCATCTATTTGTATTTCATTGAATTTTTTTATCCTCTTATTTATATTTAGTTGGTTGGCTCATAATGTTAAGGAAATCAGAGATGACATCTCCTATCCTCTTCCACTCAAAATAAATCATGTTAGTGGAAAACTTGCAAGATTTTATAATTTTATCTTTTATATTAAAAATACAAATCATATATATATATATTTATTTGTTTCAAGAAGCTTTCAAATTATCATGTAATTAATGTAATAACATCACATCATTAGTTCTTGAATCAATACTATCTATGTTGTTAACCTTTAGCATAATTGTTCACTCCTTCCATCATTTACTTGAATCTGCATGTCTTTGACTCACATTTTACTCCTAAACAATTAGAGAGCCAATAAGATTCTTAAGATAGTAGACATTTTAATATGTATATTCAAATATATTAATTACTTTATCATTATTTGATTTACGTAAATAGTATATGATTTTACTAAACTTTTTCTAAATTTGAAATCTCTCTCCGTAAGTAATTCATAGATGTGAAGATTTTAGTGAACCTAGTATAAATATTTTAAATAGATGAATTTGGTTTCATGAGGAAGAGTTCATACTCATCTGAAGCTGAATTCATTCATGATTATTTTACTTTTTTCCTTCATAGGTATTTCAAAGTTTGTTTCGTACTTCTTATCCAAAAATGCAGGTAAAAACACACATGTAATGTTTTAATTTAAGTATACAAAAGAAATAGTTAAAAAACTAAGAATTTAATTATGTAAGTTCTCAAACTTGTAAACACCATTCATTAAATGGCATTTATACTTTTACTCCTCTCAAAATATGAAATGCTAAAGAATATCTAGATTGCATCATGTGTCTCCTGCAAAAACTAATTGATTATAAAAATGTTAAAATACATATTTTCTTCAATCAAATGGTATATTATCAAATAGTGGTGGACGAGTTATTGAAAACTTCAAAAGTTTTAAAATTATCAAACTCTATCATTAGATCTACTTAAGATATTGAAATCTATAAACAGTGAGAACCACATTATAATACTAGTTGAATGTGCTTTTGCGCACCAAGAGGGTTTGAATTGGTTCTTTAAAAAATATTTTTAAAGATTTAAATATATTTGATTGAACATCTAAACATGATAAGTAGAATCTTTAAATAAATTTAAAGGATTGAAAATAAAAATCTAAAGAAAATAATTTTATATTTTATTTTAGTTTTGTAGGAAGTAATCTTGTAGAATTAAAAATTTGTTGGAAGCAAATAATAAATTATTGTTGTTTTATTTCTTTGCTAATTTTTAAATAATATTCAACCAATGACTTCTCATCGAAGGGCCACTCTCTCAAAGATAACCAAATCAACACAAGAAAACATTAGGGTCTAAAAAAAAATTATAGAAAATGTAAATTGTAAATAAGTTAGATAATGCTATCCGAGCGATATAGTGATTCGGTCAAATTGACCATTGTCCACTCCCCAAAAGTCCTCGACTATGAGAAATTAACTATGATTGTTTACCTTTTAGCACTCATATATGTAAAAAAAATCCCTTTTCCCTTGACCAGGTTATGAGTCACCCATATAGCCTCTTCACACATTAAGAATTTACTCCTCTCTCATTCTCTATTTAGTGGGGCTATCATCTCTCCTTTCTCGCATAAGCCTGACCAAGATGCTGATATATTCTCTTGCCTCCTCATCCCGACTAAGATGATAATCCCTCATCTTGCCTCCTCATCTTGATGGATATGAAAAAATTTCTTTTTTCTTCCATGTCTTGAAGAGATGTCATTTGTTCCTTGGCATCCTAAATCGGTGGAGATAAAGGAACTCTATTAATTTCCATGTCTGATAGAGATGCCACTTTGAGCATCCTAAATAAGTGAGAGTCTTTTCCTCCAATGACTCTCCCTCATAGAGCTCCACATAAATAAATTTGATGGACCTAAGGTGCAGGCCAGCTAGAGCAATCATGTGTACCCCCTCACTCTACCTTAACACAGTCAATGCTCTTCTTCATCTCTCATCTGCATGTCTTCTTTCTTATTTTCTTATAGAATAGATCCAAGCACTCTCATAGAAGAAAGAATTCTCTGGTAGTAAAATAACTTGTTCTATTAAGTTACTAAAAAGTTTATAACGTGGGCACTCAAAACCATAATTTTTAGTTATACTTCCTTTGGTCAAAATAGTATGACACTTGGATGGATCATAAAATACAATTACTTCAATGATATAAAAGATAATCTTTTATTTTTAGTGGAAGAGGACAGGAGATGTACTAAAATTCATCCATAAAGCTCTCAAGTGGGTTAAATTATATGATATTTGCACCATAAAGTATGATCTTTAATTAATTCTTATCATATTTGATCCTTTAATTATAGAACATAAATTAGGTAAGTATAATTCAATATCATACAGTATAAATAACTTTGTAAAGTATGGCCAATTCAATAATGAAATTTAAAATTTACCTATTTTAAGTAACTTGATTCGATGGCTTGGTTTCTTAATATACCGTATTTTCGAATATGATGTGTACATTTTATTGTATAATTTTTTATAGTCTAATAATTATTGATCTCACTTAATTAAATATATTTGTTTTAATTTTTGCTATAACAGATCATACATTATGATTTAGATTGCATTGTATAATTAATACAAATATTAAAAAAATTTCAATTTTAGCTTGCATATATTTTTTTGCAAGGTTGCTAAGCTAACACACAACTAATATAAAAATATTCTAATGAAATGTAAAATATGGAATCTATAAGAAACATATGTATGAGCCAATTCTTCAATCTTTTCTTTGTATGTAGTACCACAATGATTAGTAGAACACAAAAATAAATATATAAAAAATGATGCAAAAATAAGTAAATGAAGAATGCAATAATATTTGCAATCATCAAAAAATATGGTTGAGCTTCTGAATTGCATAAACTATATCCAAACTCATATAATACGTAAATGTAAATTTAAATCACTCCTTTAATCATATGCTGGGAATTTAGCAAATTCAAGTTCAAAATGTTCCCCAAAAATAAACTATTGTCTAAGGCCAGTAAATGTAGAGGTTGATTCAAACTTCTTGTTCAATTTCAAAAATCTAAAGAAAGTTAATCATAAACATTGCTTTCAGTGAAGCCCAATCTGTAAAGGGCTCACATAACAAGTTTGGAATTTTTTTATAATCAAAAGTTCAAGTTCAATAGACCATAAACTAAAATGTTCAAGACTGTTAATATCTCTATTGATCAATCAACTGTGCATATCACTTTAGAGGGTGAGCCTATGGGTTCTAAACCTTTTGTATTTTCCTATCTCACTTTTCCTCAATTTATGAACAACCAAAAGTATAAATCTGTTTTATAGAAAATTAAAGATTTGATCATCTTCTATAGTTAATGTGATGACTAAATCTCAAGGGAGAAATAAGAGTTGTCATCTAAGGTAGAGGGCCAAGAAGGAAAATCCGATAAGAAGAGAGGCTGATCAATGCTATAATTAGCATAGCAATAAAAAAAATTCCTATACTTCCCCTACATTCCCCAAAGTTGGGTGGAATCCACTTCCATCGGCTGTCTACTTCTTACAGAGTGGAAAGTATCATTAGAATCACCAACTCTTCTTTCCAGCACCCCACAAAAATAATTTCTCTATTTCTTATCTAAGAGGAAATAAAAATTTCAGTCTCTAATTGAAGGATTGATTAATGACAGTGTAACCAAATTTTCATAGTGAAAGATTGAATTTATAAAAATTGTCAAAGATATTATCACTGTTAGAGCTGAATCAATAATATGTAAGAAAAGGTAGTCAACCCTTAGTTAAATAAGAGAAAATTTTGAAGGTCCAAAGCAAATTGTCATTGTAGATTATCGCTAAGGATTGAAGAATTTTTCTATAGTCAATGATCAAGTAGTGTCATATAGCACTCAAAATCATCACACTCTCAAGAGATCTTTGAGAAATTTTTCCTTCGCTCATAGAGTGTACCATCCAATATCTCCCCCTTCATTAAATCAATAAAAAAATAATCCAAGTAAACTCTCCCATCAATCTCCAAGAGTTAAGAAATGACACTTAGATTATAGCTAATCATTATTATTTTTTTATATGATGAGGCCAAAATTAATAAATCAATTACCATAGTATCTAAATAAAAGATGGAGTGGAAACCTAAGATGGTTTGCACTTTAACCATACTAATTACCACAAAAGAATGTGTGGTAGAGAAATTGAGAAAAAATAAAGATAAAACTCCAATGGAATCATCATTTGTTAAGAAATATACTAGGCACGAAACATAAAAAATATCACAAAGATCTATAAAATAAATGCTTAATCTTTGAAAGAGAGTATTAAATAGATAGATGAAGAAGTAGCTTCTAAAAAGGAAATCATAGACTCACATGATGAGGAAATGTCTAAGAGTACTTTTATGTTAGATACCCATTCATTAATACAAGGAAAAAGGTAAATCAAAATATAATAATACAAATGATAAGGTTAAGGAAGGCGATACACCAAATATAATCCATTATTTGTTAAATTATTTAATTAAAAAATGCATAAAGATCTCAAGGATAGAGAAGAAAATAGAAGAAATGATGGTTACGTTGGCTGCCTTGTAGAATAAAGAGTCTCCACCATCAATTGCATAAATGGAGTTTAATATGGATGTGTCTACATAGATAAATAGTAAAAACAATATGTCAATAAATAGAGAGCATAAAATAAACTGATAAAGTTTGAAAGGGAGTCAGTTTAATCTATGGATATACAATAGATGGAAGAACAACAAATTAAAGACTCATTAGGATAATCTAAAAGTTCCTGATCTTTTTAAAGGATTTGACCATAGCCAGAGTAATAATTTTTGGTCCCATATCAAAAAGGACTTTGCTAGCTTCATTAAAATAACTTTGATAGCTCGGATAATCTAAAACAATACCATACTTATTTTAGAGCTAGCTAATGTACTATTGGAGGAGGTGATGCATTCTTATTCTTATACTTTATTTGTAATTTATCTAGAATTGTATTTAATATGTCTATTAAACCACATAAATGGTCAGTTTATACCATTAATGAATTAGAAACTCTAATCATCAAAAGATTTATGGCAGCAAAGTATTACATCACCATAAGGGATCTAGTCGTAAAGAAATAAAAGTAGGATGAATGTTTAGTAGATTACATCCTAACATGGAGAAATCTTAGCATGAGGTGCAATCTAGAGATGTAAGAACAACATGTTTTAGAAATTTTTTTAAAAAATCTTTATAGTCTTATAGCTTTTTCATTGAATGGATTCACAATTAAGAATTAAAAAAATTGTTAAGCAATGCTTCTAATGTACTAAGGGAAGTTTTTCAGCTGTTTTACGAAAGAGATCAATCATTGTTAGATGTTAAGAAGTTAAAAATTCATAAGGTATTAGAAAAGTAGATTGAGACAGTGTTTATAGTTCATAAAGGAAAACAACCGATTATGATTCAACTAGAGAATTTATGTCAACCTTCCCAAAAATAATTGTATAATATACCATAAAATGATCAACAGTTTAAACCTCATTCTAATTTTTCTCCAGAAAAAAATAAAGAAATTTTTGAAGCATTTAGAAATATAATACATATTTATAAGGGAAGCTATGAAAAGAATATGAAGAAACAATTTTTAAAAGTTAGAATTTAAACATTTTTTATCCTAGGAATCAATAAAAGTTGGTAAATTGCGGCAAACTAATTATCGCCCATATCATTAGATGCTTCATCATGAGTTAGTAGATTGCATAATTTTAATGGTATGGCTTTAGAGGAACATTAAAACTTGGTCAACTGTCATACCAAAGTAATATTTAGCTGACTTAAGTTAAGGATTTACTAAATGTGTGATTGGTGTGCCTTTTACACCCTTTCTTACGTTAAAATCTCATGATAGGTGGAATGTTATATTATACAACATTTCTAAGAGAATCCTAAATAAAATATGTCTTCATCATTCCAGGAAACCTAAGGAGAATGGGGTTCCATCAAGGTTGATCTACTCTCTCTAGAAGGAGTTCAGAATAATGCTCTCTTTGGAAGAGTCTAAAGATGTGAGAGTTAATCGAACTTCTACCATACCAAATGAAGATCATAAAAGTAAAAACATAATTTTTTTTTATGAAATAGTAATCATGGTCAAATAAATGAGCCACTAATTCACCTTAAGTTTCTTTAATCAAATAATTATGGTTAGCATCATAATATATTTAGAGAAAATAAATGTTTTGCCAGTGACCTGAAAAGAGAAAAAAAATTATTTTCAAAATCAAACTCAACAAAGAGAATGTTCAATTCATCCTGAATGACAAAATTCACATTCTCCAATCATTTTCAAAATTAAATTAACTAAGGATATACTGCAGTCAACATCCAAATAAACTTTCCTCTCCTCTAAGAAACTAAAATATGGTTTATTTTAATTTGGGTTCTTGAACTTACTTTGAGTGGAGATTAATTTTATTTATATTTAAATTTTCATATATTTAACATGAACATTTAATGGTTTCAAACCATTATTTTGGAAAGATTTCTAGAGTTAAAGGTTAGGATAGTCCTCCAAGAAGGAAGTTTTAAGGTACAAATGCATCTATATTGTGCTCACTTCGAGTGAGTTGCCAAATAACAACCTAAGCATGCAATTTTAAAACCATGATTTGTAGTTCTAATACATGTAGATAGAAAAGCTAATTTAGATATTGAAATCAAGGATTCTAGTTTATTTCTTAAAATAGAGTTTAGTAATATGAGTTGGATCAAATGCACCAAGCCAATGCAATTTTGATGAAAAGACACCCCAAACTCTAAATTGTATTTTCATTAAAATTAAATTTATAAAAAGCTTTATTTATTTGATTTTCTAGAAAGTTTTGGTAGCATAATATCCATAAACACATAAGGATTTGTTGAGAAACCCTGTAACATAATCTATTTTTTATTTTAGGCTTATGTGCTTTTGTTTAGTGTATGTTGAAGAAATTTAAAATGCATGTATGCATGTATGTCAGGGTAAAGGTATTCATGTATATGGTACAATTATCTCATCTTCCTAGAACTATCATACATATACCCATAAATTCCTTAAAATGCGTACTTAAGGAAACTTATGAAAATGCTACCCTCTAATTTAAATCCACCACACATACGAATGTTATAAATGAGACATGAAACCTTATGGAACAATAATGTATAAATAAATCTTTTATTCATTCATTTTTATTATAGAATACAAAGTAGGGTCTACTAAAAGTAAGGTTGCCAAGCTCCCCAAAAATAGACTTAGATTTCTACTCCTATGAGTGCATGTTTAAATGTATTTACTTATTGTCTTTCTGCTCCATGTCTCCTATAGGATTCCAAAACATAATAATTCTCAATGGAAGAGAAAACATTTCCTTTTAAAGTCAAATGTGCATAATTAGTTACCTCTTACCTTTTACAACTCCTTATACAACATGATCAAGATACATTCTAAATAATTTACATTTAACATTTAACTTTTACATTTATATTGAAATCCTAAGTACATTTTAAGGACTTTATAATGTATGATAAAAATTTATGCAAAAATGAAAATTGTAATATATTCTTACATGCAACTATTAAACATAGTGCAATGTGCAAATAAAAGTATATAAGCATGTATGATTATGCAATATAGTAAAAATAAGTAAGTAGGCATAAGAGGCCCTCCAAAAATGGCATCTAAAAGTACACCAAATCAACTTCTGACTTTACCTAAAATAATGATTGTTGTCCTAACAAACCATTTACAATGTGTGGAGAATGTTATGTTGCTTTTATGTCTTAAGAGGTTTTATTATTTGAGTTATTTTGATTTGAAATTCTTTGTTTATTATAAGTCAAAGGGATTATGATTTAAGTTAAAATTTTAATGATTTATTGTTTTATTAATCATGATTTAAAGTGCTTAAATTTTTTATTTAATTTTAAATAACTATGTAAGTAATTGACTTCATAAAGTATAGAAGCCACTAAATTATAAGTCTAAAGGCTCATAATGTAACTATTTTAGAAGCAAATTCTAATATCTTTCTTGTTTCTTCTTTTCACTAAAAACAATTTTTTGATAATAGGGATACCAACTAGCTATTATGGCTGTCTAATTCTTCTTGGTATCCTCCTCCCCAAAATGGATTAAGCTCAATGTTGATGCTTCTTTACTGAGCTCATATAAAGCAAGCATAAAAGGTGTGATCAAAGATCATAGAGGAAGATTTTTATGTGCTTTCGGTTCAAGTTGTTTGCAATGGGACTGTTCGCAAGTGGAGTTGTTTTCTATTTTATCTTTGAGGATAGTTCTTCAAGAGCGGATGTATGAGCCTAAAGGAATCATAAAAGAAGGAGATAACTATAATATTATTAAGTATGTTTAAAGCATGTTGAATAATGAAGATGTTAAAGAAGATATACTGAAGGAAGAAGATTTATCATTTCTTAAAGACTTTAACCAAGTCTTATTCCACTTGGTTACAAGTGATTCTAAATAAGTTAGGTGATTTTATTGCTAACTATGCTCTTTCCTTAAATATTTTTTGGGATGATATTGGTTGTAATAAGATTCATCCTTACTTTATTTCTTTGTTAAAGGAGGAATGTGATAGGGGTGCTGTCGGTTGCATCATGGTTTTAATAATATGATTGCTTTTTGCATTTCTTTATTTTTTTGAACCTATGAAGTTTATTTTTATTTTTTTATTAATGATCTCGGAGATAGTTATTATAAAAAAATGTTTCAACTAAAATACATCAAATTGCATTGATGCCCTCAAACCGACATCCAATGCTCTATGAATGGAATGCTTGTATGCCTACAAAACGGAATTAAGCATATGCATAAAATACTTTCATTCATGAAAGATTTATTAAATACCTATAAATTTAATTCATATGTGCCTCCAATGGAATGAAATATAATGCATAGAGGTCTTCTTATTTTAGTTTAAGTATTTCTTAAGTGAGTTGATTTTTTAACTGTAAGTTTAAGTTGTTTAGTTTACTTGATTTTGAGTTTTTTTTTTTTTTGTTTTTTTTTAATTATTTTTTTAATTAAAGCTCGCAAAGGGGCCTACGGGATAATATAAAAAGCAATTACAAGGACTTTAAGGGTGACTGTCAGACATTACTGCTTAGGAGAGCTATAATAGTAAAAGAAAACCTACGAGTCGATAGTCCCTACTAATCCAATATTAAAAATAACCTAGGTACAATCTAAAGATGCTAAAGCTAAACATCCAAAAAGAAAGAAAGAGATAAACCCATGAAGCACAATATTTCTTCAAAAAACCTTAAGCACTGCCATATGCAAATCCTCCTATAAACCACTTCAACTGCACAAAAAAAGACTAAAACATAGAAAACTGTTGAGGTAAAATAAAAGATTAACTATATAAAGATCATAGAAAAAAGGAGTGATATCACCCAAAATCATCTTGTGCATAATGAAACTCCCATAGTAGATGAAGAAATGCTCCAACGAATTATGATCAGCAAAGTTAACAATCCAAAAATAAGGATCAAAGTTAACAGCACCAAAAAGATAGAAAAACTCCCTGACAAAACTGCACAAATCCCCAATGTGAAGGGAAAACAACCAACCAGCAAGGGCCCCAAAATACAAAGCCAACCGAGACTTATAGTGATAACACAAGGAACTCCCCAAACAATCACAGACCACCCAATAGCCTCATTGTAAAAAAAAAAAAAATCCATAGCAAAAGAATGCAGCCATAACAATCTCCCACAATAATGCAAAAAATCCCCAATAAGGAGAACACAAAAAAAAAACCAAGATAGACTAGTAATTAGATACTAACAACCCCCACAAACACAAATTATCTACAAAAAGAAAAAAGCCTATAGAGCTCAGGATAAGATGAAACTAGCAACTATCACAAGGGATAACACAAGGCCGCTCCATAATACCACCAAGACCAGTCCACCACCAACAGAGAAAAAGAGCCAAAGAGAAGTAAATCAAACTCCTAGAAAAACTTGGCGGAGAATAACACCGAAGAGTGATCCAGAAATAGAACATTTCCTAAAAAAACTGCATAGTTCCTCAATAAAAAGAGCAATCAACCTACCTGCAAGGGCCCTAAATTCCAAAGCCAACCGGGAGAAAAAATAGAGATATCTCTAGTAATTCTCCAAAATAATCACAGACCACTCAGCAAACCCAGTGGTAAGCCATAGCCAATGAATGCATCCATAACAAACTCCCAAGACAAGGACATGAGGTAGGAGAGCAACCATTAGGAATCTCATTAAAAGCTGTATTATAATCATAGCTCATGCCCAAAACCTCAAAAATCTTAATAGAAATTGGCAGAACCATAGAAAAATGCCAACAATAATTTAAGAAAAGAAAAACAATAGAGTTAATTAAATAAAGCAAACCAAAATGGGATACAAGATAACCAACCATCTTAGAATGATCCAATTTAAAAATAGCTCCCACACGGCCAAGAGTCAAGGCCAAACCAAACCAAATTAACATCCGCTTAAAGCAATCACGATGGTACCAGCCCATGGGAGAGAACACAAACCCAAACATCCAACCCTCAAAATAGCACGAAAAATAACAATCTCCAACAAATATAAGAGCAGCCCTAGAAAATGAATAACACCCTAACATTCCAGCCACACGGAACTGCACCAAAAACCACAACCACCAATGAACACAATACCATAAATAATAAGACTAAGAGACAAAGGGACCAACCAGGAGAAAATTGAACTGCAAGACACACCCCCATAACCAAACCAAACAAAAAACTTTACTATGCATGTAAGGCATACCAAGAATATCCAGTCGAAATAAGCCTTCTAGAGCCACAAGTATTGTAGTCCCAATGAAATCAGAGACAAATTCAAGGCCACGACCTCATTGAGCAAGCTAGTAAGCACTAGCATTACCATCTTTGCAAATATGAGAAAAAGAGAAGTTCAAAAAAATATGCAAGTTTTTTATCTCCCTAACTTGATAAAATAGATCAGGGCTACAAAATGAGTCATCAACATAGTTAAAAAAAAATAGAAATTATAATCTAAGTAACCTCAATAATAACATTAGTAATATTTAGGGAAATACATGACCTCAAACCATAGAGAATAGCCAAGGTGGTAGCATAGAAAAGATTAACATTCTAAAACAGACCCGCAAAGGCCATAATCAGACTAACATTACTGTCTCTAATAACCCCACCATAACCCTTAGCAGAGTCAAGGATAATACCATCCACATTCAACTTATAAAATTCAGAAGGAGGTTTAATCCAATAAATAATTTTATCCTACGTAATAATGAACCATCATCTAGAATAAGATTTAAAGCATAACCAACAAAAGAATAATTTTTAAAGTTCTTACCTGACACCAACTTAATAGAAAAAAGAGCCAAAACCTTATCTTTCACATTCTAGATCACCTTATGATGATTCATAAGAACTCTATTAAATAAAGAATTATTCCTTTCAATCCATAAAAACCATAAAATGAGAGTAGGAACAACATTTTTGATTTGACACTTAAACTTAATGAACCACGCATTAAGCATGGCATGAAGAGACAAATGTGCATTAAAGAAATTAAATTGAAACATGTTATCAAAATAAACCCAAGTTTTAACAGTAATAGGGTAAAAAATTAAAACATGATGCAATTTTTCTAAATGGAAACAACATTAACACTTGGAAGGAAAAATAAAACCTCTTTTAATTAGATTGTCATATGTGGGGACAAATTTATGCAGAATTCTCCACACAAATACAACCATGGTAGACGGAATACCGTTATACCAAATCATAGAGAAAATATTACCAATATTATTCTTGGTTGTAAAAGCATGCCAAGCATCCTTTAAATGAAAACTACCATCTTTAGAAAGATCACATAAGATAATATTCTTAAAATTCATATTGATAGGGAGATTCAAAATTTGATGCACAAGAAAATCAAGAACAACAATAGAAAGCTTTTCATAGTCCCAACAATTATTAGAGAAGAAAGAATTCACCTTAATAGCCACATTAGAAGAAGAATTCAAAATGGAGTCAATAGTCTATTTACCCAACCAAGAATCTTGCCAGAAGAAAACATTATCTTCACCAAGCAAGCCCCCAAGAAATGTAAGGCTCAATAGCCCATTTACCCTTGCAAATCCGTCACCATAATCTATAATCACCTTGATTAAACTGACAAGAAGTATGGTGTTTACCAACACAGTACTTGGCATACATAAATTTAGCCCATAGGCTAATTTTAAAACTAAAATTATGCCATAATTTAATGGAGAAGTCCATAGCCAAATCATTCATATTCTTGCAACCAAAAACCCCTTCTTCCAAAACACCACAGTGTTTATCCCAAGAAGCCCAGACAATTTTGGAAACAGTAGAAGAACCTTTCTAATAAAATGTATTGATGAGTTTATGCACTCTGTTGCAAACAGCTCGAGTCAAAAAAATAGTTTGAAAAATATACACTTGTAGAGAACAAAGAACACTTTTGATAAGAGTAACTCTACCAACAAAACTCAAAAAAATAGAATCTCAAGATAAAAGTTTATTCTGAACAGACGAAATAAGATCATCAAAGAGAAAAGCTTTCTTTCTACCTTTAAAAAGAGGAACACCAAGATACATAATAGGTAATTGGCCATGCATAAAAATAATTAAATCTTTAATGGCAACAATATGATCATTTGTAATTCTCTTAGAAGCAATAAAAAAACTTTTGTTTTTATTATGAGATAAGCCACTAACCCTTTCAAATTGATAGAAAAAATCCATAAGTTTTTTAATCCTATTAACAGAAGCATTAGTAAAATTAATTAAAGCATCAGCAAAGCATAAATGTTAAATGGGAAAACCACCTAACATTCTAAAATAAAGACTAGGGGTATTCTCAAAAAGATTGGTTAAGCCCCTGGATAAGAATTCAGCGCATTAATAAAAAGTGTAGGAGAAATAGGATCATCATGTCTTAAGCCGTGAGAAGATTTAAAATAACCATTACAAGAATTATTCACAATAATAGAGAAATAAAAACCTTCAATAAAATTCCTAATAAGGTTAATAAAAATCAAACTAAAGCCAAAGAAATTTAGAATGTGATCAAAAAGGTCCAATCAATGATGCCATAGGCCTTGGCAATATCCAATTTCTAAATCAAGTTACCTCCTTTGACCCGAACATCTTGGTCTTGGCAAAACTCTTGGGCCAATAAATTATTATCTACAATGGACCTCCCAGTCACGAACCCCATCGGAGAAAGCGATATAATTTTAGGTAAAATAGAAGTAAGACAATTCATGAGAACTTTAGAAATAATTTGTTAAAAAAGTAATAAAGACAAATAGGTGTAAGATCATGGAAAGTATTGATAGAGTTATTTTTGGGAATAAGCACAGTAGAAGTAGAAGTAAAAAACATAGGAATAGCTTCACTAGAAAAAAAAATCCAAAATAGTAGATAAAAGATCATTATTGATAATGTGCTAAGTTTTTGAAAAGTTGAGTGGTAAAACCATTAGGCCAAGGAACTTAGTCACTATTCATACCAAAAATAGTCTCTTTAACTTCCCCAATAGAAGGAGGTTTGGAAAGATTCTCATTATCCCCTTGGGACATAACATGAGAATAAAATAATGATCAACAGTCTGAGTAGGACTAAAATTCTTATTGTAGTGATTTTGAAAATGTTGCATAGCTAAATTAATAATTTCCACTGAATTCTCAATAAAAGAACCATCCTTATGTTGAATTCTAATAATATAATTTTAATCCCTTTTCCTTTTAACCAATGCATGAAAATATTTAGTGTTATTATCACCTTCATCCAGATGGTTAGCTACAACTTTTTATTTCCAAAAAGCCTCCTCATGAGCTTGTAATTTAAAAAGCACCTCTTTAGCATTTCATAAAAGAGTGAATTTATCATCAGAAAGATGAAATTGGCAAGCATATTCAATATTATCAAGTTGTTGCTCAACATTCAAGATATTGGAAAAAATATTTTTAAAAACATTACTGTTCCACCAATTTAAAACCTATTTAAGCCTTTTCGGCTTAAACCAAAGTCTCCTCATACCAAAACTTGAATTATCTAGATGCAAGGGGGATTGTAAATTGGTTTGAACATCATCTTAAAAAGAGTCATAAAGTAAACACATATTTTGAAATTTGAATTGAGAAGAAGCATTAAAATATATAAAATTAAGGCTAATAAGCAAATGAGAATGATTATAAAGAGTTCTGCTAAGATGTTGCACATTGATAGAGCTAAAAGAATTAAGCCAAGAATCACTAAAGGCACACAATTCGAATGTTTCCATTAGTGACCCCTATTCAAAGTAAAGTTATTACTAGAAAAACCAATAGCAATCAAATAGCAATCCAAAATCATGTTACTAAAGTCCTGCATTGAATGGTAAGAAGGAGAGGAGCTTCTTTTCCTCTCAGAAGGATTAGTAATAGCATTGAAGCCACCACCAACAAGCCAAGGAAAAATGCAAATATTGTGAAAATTTTTTATTTGATCCCAAAGCAATTTTCTAATGTAAGAAAAAGAAGCCACATAGACAAAAGAAGTATAACAATGAACAATAAAAAACTCAACTTTATAATAAAACACTTGAGTAAAATCACCAATAACAACAAGTTTAAAAGGAACCTTCCAAAAAATTCAAATATTATTAGCCACATTCAAAATAGCATAATTAAAACCCAAAAATTGAGAGGTGCTAATTAATCTAGTAGATGAAATAAGAGGCTTCAAAAGAACAAGAATAGACACATTGTAAACACGATATAAATTCATAACATAAATTTTAGAAGAGGGACAATGAATGCCCCACACATTCCAAATAATAGAATTAAACATAAAAAATAATATTAATAGGTAGTATGCAAATGAGTGGTCTTAGGAGATTGCAATATGACAAGATGTTTCTTTCTTCCTCTTTTACTATGAAACTTAATGAAACTAGTATCATTATCATCTTTAGCAAAGCATTTAGCAACAATACCCATATCTTCATAATCAGCTAAAACATCACTAGTATAATGAGAAGTTCAAGGAATCTTACTATCAATTTGTTAGATTTCTTGATTTACCTGTTGAGGACATTCAACCTCCATAAACATACCATCATCCATATTACCATTACTCCTCATACTAGGGCCTTACAAACAATCCCTAATAGGGGAGCAACCTTCCACGAAAACCAATTCACCCTCTTACAACCGGTTATCATTCCCTTCACTTTCTTTATGTGCTAAATCAATGGTTGAATTAACTTCCATCTCATTCTATTGGTCATTTAAAATAAAATGAATAGAGGGAATATTAGAGATCAGATTACCATTCAAATCCAACAAATTTTTATTAGTCAAATAGGGGTGGATGGAATCAACAATAGTATTATTTTAGATAGCAACATTAGGTAAGGTTGGTTCTATTTATTCTTGTTGAATATAGATTAGGTTGTTAAACCTAAACTAATGTCCTAAGGCTAACTAAGATGGGGGTGAATTGAAAGCATTATATAATTTAGCAAGTCAAGTCTGATTGTGCGCAACTTCTCTCTGAGCCTGGTGCAATTCCTGTGTGATTCCTAGGCGATTCTAGGGTTTCTCCCTTGTGCAGTGGTTCTCAACCCTCCTGGCATGGAATTTCCCTCATTTTCAGTTGATTTCATTGTCTTCTCTTGTTATCATCTTTTTCATGCGCTAATTTTGAGTTCCACATTTCTTTTTGTGCAGGGTGATGACGACTCCATCGTTATCTCATATGATTTCCTCTTCTCTTTTCGAGGGCAAATCATGATCATTCAAAGATGTAGTCACTGGATCTTCATCATCTTCGTTGAAACTTAACTTTATTCATTCATCTTTTAAGGGTTTTCCAGCTATTCTTTTCGAGGAATCGGTTGTTGAATAGTTAGCCACTCTTTTTGCATTAACTTTGGTTAGTAAATTTATGTTGAGGAGACCGAACCTTGATGTTATATGGAAGTTTTTTCTTAACCTAAAGCTATCTAGATCTTTTAACATTAGTTAGCTTGATCGATGACATGATAGATTTTAATAATATGATTTTTTCTTGTAATTTGATTGATATTGGGTTTGTTGGCAATAACTTTACCTTGAAATAGGATGGAAAAGGCTTGACTATGTGCTCTTTAATGATTCTTAGATTAACTCTATTAATTTCAAAAATGTGCAACATCTTAGTAGAAGTTTTTCTGACCATTCTCCTCTACTTATCTTTATTAAGAATAGACAATATAATGCCTCTTCTCACTTCAAATTCCAAAATATGTGGTTACTTAATAATTCCTTTTTTGGTGTTCTTAATTATAACTGGCAAGCTCCTTTATATCCTTATTACTCAACTTTTGGTATGAAAAGACTTTGGTTTAAGCTTAAGAGGTTGAAGCAAGTTCTTAACTGGTGGAATCACAATGTGTTCAAAAATATCTTTACTAATAATTTAGAAGCTGAATAATTTGTTTCTTATGATGAGAATTTAAGTCAAAATGATCCTTCTTATGCTAATTTTTCTTTGTTAAAATAGTCCAAGCTTGACCTTTCTAATTTTCAAGCTCAGGAAGAGGTATTTTAAAAGTAGAAAGCTACTGCTAAGCACTTGGTTGAGGGTGATAATAATACTAAGTACTTCCATGCCGTAACTAAGAGAAAGTAGATTAAGAATGGTATCAACTACATCCAAAGGGAGGATGGCTACTATTCTGATAACCTTGTTAAGATTGCTAATTTAGTTGTGGTTCATTTTCAAAACCATTTAAACAAAGTTTTCAATCCTATTCAGGTTATGGATCAGTCTTTTATTCCCAACCTTTTATCCCATTAGGATAATGCTTCTTTATAGGCCTCCCTCTTTTGAGGATGTTAAAGAGACTTTGTTTGTTATGAATAGTGATATTGTGGCAAGGCCTTATGGTATCATGACTCTTTTCTTCCAAAAATGTTGGTATATTATTCATAATAATATTTTTCTACTATTTTGGATTTTTTTCCTGGTAATCCTATCCCCAAATTTTTTACTTATACCAAGTTAGTGCTTATTCCTAAAAATAATTATGTTCAAACTTGTAATGATTTCCATCTGATTAGCCTTTGTACTTTCTTTAACAAATTGGTTTCTAAAATTATTTTGAATCAACTTTCTTCTATTTTACCTAAAATTATTTCTCCTTATCAAATGGGTTTTGTGAAAGGTAGGGCTATAACGGAGAATATTCTTTTGGCTCAAGAATTAAGTCAAGATTTGGATGTGCGGGTTAGAGGGGGTATTGTGATTTTGAAACTTGATATTGCTAAGGCTTATGACAATATTAATTGGAATTTCATTTACTTTATGATTGGGCTTTTTGGCTTTAACTCTATCTTTATTAATCTTATTAAGAATTATGTTGAATATGTTTATTTTTCCATCATTCTTAATTGTTCCAATCATGGTTTCTTCAAGTCTTCTCATGGCTTAAGGCAAGTTGATCCTATTTCCCCTGCCCTTTTTATTATTATGGTTGAGTTTATGTCTAGGGGTCTCTCTAATTTATTTGAGTTGAATCCTAGTCTTTACTTTAGAACTTTGGGAGGCTTCTATATATCCCATTTATGTTTTGCTGATGACTTTATTATTTTTATTAATGTGACTATTAATAGAATTCATAAAATTATGCAGTTTTTCAATCTCTTTGAAATGGTTAGTGGCTTTCTTTTACTAAAAATAAATGCTCCTTTATTGCTTCTAAGAGGATCTCCAATGATCGTATTTCAGCTATTAAAAATGCTACTAGTTTTACTCATTCTAACTTGCTTATCAAATATTTTGGTGTTCCTCTATTTAAAGGTAGAAGATAGAATTTCTTGTTTGACGATCTTATTGCTTCTGTTCAGAATAAGCTCTTATCTTGGGATTCTAATTGTTTTAGTTTTGTTGGTAGAGTGACTCTGATAAAAAGTGATCTTTGTGTTTTACTTATTTATATGTTTCAAACCATTTTTCCTACTCATGCTATTTGCAGTAGTATCCACAAGCTTATTAACAAGTTCTTTTGGAAAGGAACTTTCTCCTCTTCTAAAATTACTTGGGCAACTTGGGTTAAGTGTTGTGTTGTTTTGGGTGAAGGTGGTCTTAGTTGCAAAACTTTAGATGACATTAATAATCCTTCTCCTTTAAACTTTGGTATAATTTACGCTCTAAAGAGAATCTTTGGGCTAACTTTATGTAACCATCCGACTAATATCTCTCCTAAGATTGGGGACTATAATAAACTGAATTCTACTTCTTCTACATCGATTAAAGTTAACTTTTTCTTCAATGAGACTTGTTGGGACTCTTATAAACTCTCTAGTATGATTCCTGATTATATTATTCACCATATTTTAAACCTTCCTATTAATACTACTTCAAAAGATATTATTTAATGTGACTTATCTAAAGATGGTGGTTTTCATCTTATGAATGCTTGGCACTCCTTTAGAGATAAAGGTAACATTGACAATATTTTTTTTTAAGATCTAGCCTAAGAGCATCCCTTATATGGTTTCCGTGTTTGTCTGGAGAGTTTTACATAGATATATTCCTATGAAGGACAATGTCATTAAAAAGGGTTTCGATATAACTTCTATGTGTTAATGTTATTTTCATATGGAGAATATGCATCATGTTTTTGTTTCTGGCCCTGTGGCTGTTAGAACTTGGGTTTATTTTGATGATATATTTTAGTTAAATTGTTTTAATGCTCTCCTTGCCCTTTATTCTTTACTTAAGCATTGGTATATTGATACTAAAGGTCACATTCACAATGTTATACCTTCTCTCATTCTTTGGTTTCTTTGGTTGGAGAGGAATAACTCCATTTTTAATGGAGTGAGAATGAATCATCTTAATGTTACTCAAAGGGTAAAGGATATGATTTTAGCTCTTGTGGGTATTAAGTTGTTTTCTATTAAGAGTTTTAATAACTGTTATGATGTTAGCAATACTTTAAGGGTTTATTGGAAGAGAGCTCTTTTTGCTCTTAATGTTATCTATTGGAACAAGCCCCCTCTTAATTTCTTTAAATTGAATGTTGATGGTGTTACCTCTGATTAAGTGGCTGGCTGTGGTGGCCTTATTCGTGATAGTAATGGCCATCTTATTGCCTTTGCGGGCTCGATTCATAATGGTAATGCCTATACTATTCTTATTAGGGCAATTCTTTATGGTATTCAATTATGCATCACTCTTAACATAACTAAATTTTATATTGAAGTTAATTCTGCTGCGAACATTATTCCTTTACAGGATTTGGAGGAGGTGTTTTATAACCCTAATAATTTCTGTCTTGTTAGGGAAATTAAAAGGCTTTTGTTCTTTGTGAATTCATCTTTTTACCATGTTAGTAAGGCTGGTAATTGTTGTGCCTCTTGGCATGCTAATTGGGGTTATAGTCTTAGTTGCTTTATTGATGTTATTCAGTCTACTATTCCTTGCCCTCTTAAAGGTTTGCTTTACCTAGATGCTTGTGGGACTCCTTATGTTAGTACTTGACTGTTTTTCTTAGTTTTTTCTATCCTAGTTGGTCTTTTCCTGGGGTTTATGTATTAGCTAGGTTTTTTTGGTTTTCTGGCACTATTAGACTTATCAGTTGGTCTTATGGGGTCATTTGTCTTTTCCTAGTTCTCTTTGGTGCTTTTGTTCTATTGGCTGGAGCTATTCTGGCCATCCTATCCTTTGTTGGAATTGCTCGAGGCTCAATTTCTTTTTCTATTGGGG
This sequence comes from Dendrobium nobile, assembly GCA_022539455.1. Taxonomy (NCBI): domain Eukaryota; kingdom Viridiplantae; phylum Streptophyta; class Magnoliopsida; order Asparagales; family Orchidaceae; genus Dendrobium; species Dendrobium nobile. Next base: position 37,368,777 of record CM039735.1, read on the forward strand.
TGCATTATTGGACTGAATCCCTGTTGGTTGTGCCTCTTTCCTGTCTTTGGTGTATTTTGTGCTGCTACTGTAACACCTGGTATGCTCAAGTATGGGTTATTGGTGGATGGCATATTGATGAGTATCCTTGTTTAGCTTATGTCTTTGTGGAATTTGTCTGGAGCATTAATTTTTTTGGTTTTGTTGGCCGGATATTTTTTGGCTATCCTATCTTTTGTTGGTCTTGCTGGTTGTTCTGCCTCTTCCTTGCTATTGAGGTGCACTGCTGGATGGATCTTTATTCTCTATTTGATGTGCCTCTTTCCTATCTTTGGGGTATTATGTGCTTCTGTTGTAGCACATGGTATTCATAGGTTTGGGTTATTGGTGGCTGGTATAATGTTATGTTTCCTTGTTTAGCTAATGTCTTTGTGGATTTTTACTGGATCAATGATTTTTTTGGTTTTGTTGTTGAACGGCTGTCCCATTGTTTCTCTCCTACATGGTTGGGTGTTGGGGGTAATGGTGAGGATATTGTTTGGATTTTCTCTTATAGTGGTGGGTTTATTAAGCGCAATTACTGTTGATATTTTGCTACTATCTTAATTTCTGGCAATTTAGTTAACCCGAGCTCTTTCTGGAGTCTCTGTTGGGTTGTTGGGGGGAGCTGTGCTTCCTAGAATTTTATTACTAGCTCTTTTGTTTGTTTATTCTATGTTTATAGCTGGGTGTGGTGGTATACCTTGCTTTTTGTTGTTTGGTTTCTGGTTAACCCATCCTATGATTTTGGTATTATAAGGCTGAGCTGGTGGATCTTATCTATGGCTATTTTGGAAGGCTCCCCTGGTAGGATTGAGAGGCTTGTGGACTCTCCTAATGAGGCTAGTATTCATGAGAGTATTCTGAATTCAATTAGTCAAAAATCTAAGATTGATTTTACTTGGAATAGTTTTTTTTTCTCTTTTTTCACCAGCTCCTTTTCCATTTTTGGCAATTATTTCACTAATATTTTGTTTTGGTTTAGTTTCTTTTTTTGCATATTTTCCTATTTGCAAGTGGTGCTTATTAGGAGTGCTTTCAAGTTTTTTGGCAGAAAGATTGGGCCTTATTGTAATCATACTTTCTTCCTTTTTTGGATGCTTGTCTATAGCATCATTCGTATGTTACTACGGTTTCTTCTAATTTTTTGTAGTGGAGACAATTGGCTTGTAGGTTTTCTTTTGCTGTGTTTTATAGCTCGTAAGAGCAATAGTGACCTGATGGTATCTTATATGTACTCTATAACATATTTTTTATATTAACGCCTAGGCCCATCTGTGGGTTTTAAAAAAAAGAAAGAGAGGGTTGAATTTATAATTTTATAACTTACTCTTGGATTTCAAAATTTGAATCCGATTGATATACGAAGCAGGTTAATTTAAAGTTTTCAAAATAACTTTTCAACCACTAAATTAATAACTTGTAGTAAGTAAGCAGCAGAAAATTAAAATACAAAAAGATTTATAGTGGTATGGTCAAACACGGCCTACATCCACTCCCTGAAGCCTCCCACTTTAGGTGTTGCATTATTACCAAAGTGACTCTCCTTTAGCGCCCATAGCAAGATGGAAAAGTTTTTACAAAACTCTCTTCCACCAATCCCCGGTGTAGCAAAGAACGACCATCTTTTTACACCTCCAACTGTAGGTAAAGAACCTTCATCCTTTCACACCCTCTAAGTGTAGGCAGAGAACCTTCTTCCTTTCATACCCTCCAAGTGTAGGAAGAGAACCTTCATCCTTTTAGACCCTCCTAGTGTCAACAGAGAACCATCATCCTTTCACACCGTCCAAGTATAGGCAGAGAATCTTTGTCCTTTTACACCCTCCAAGTGTCTGTAGAGAACCGTCATCCTTTCACACCCTCCAAGTGTAGGAAGAGAACCTTCATCCTTTCACACCCTCCAAGTGTCGACAGAGAACTGGATCTTTCTCCAAAGATCTTCTCAACGAGCAATCTAAAAAGATAAGAGGTAGAGTGAAAAACACAAAACTCATATAGAGATCCTTACCATTGAGTAACCTTGTGAACCCTTCATACTCCACTAGGAAGAAATCTCCTTCAAACACTCTCTCACACTCTCTCTTTCAATCGCCCTTAAAAAATCATGAAGAAAAGGCACTTGCACATTAGTTTTAGTGGACCTTATATACAAAAGAAATGAAAAACCATCTAGAAAACTGAATTTTTTAATTTAGAATGTACACGATCATCCTGTATAATCAAGTGTTTGTACGTACGTATAATTCAAATACTATTACGTACAAACCTATTATGAATCAATACGAACTTATTTTGTTTGCGATCATCATCCACTATGAATTACCTTCATCGAGGATAAATAGTTAGAAAATTTAATTTTTGTTTGTACAAAACATCAAGATGAAATAAGCGAGAATAGACCTGAGACATTTGTCTTGGTGCGAAAATGAAATTGTCTCGTATGATCTAGACTTAGAAAAAAAAAATTTGTGAGAACAAAATAGAGGCATTCATCCCTGTACAAAATTAGGATCATCCCGTATTATTTCCATTTGAGATTAAAATAGAGATTTTTGTCCTGGTACAAACATTAATATCGTCCCATACGATCTTCATTTCAGGAAAAAATAGAGACATTCCTGGTACAAACATTAATATCATCCTGTACAATTTTTGTTTGAGAAAAAAAAAGAGATATTCATTCCTATACAAAATTTAATATCATCCCATTCAATCCATACTTAGAAAAAATATTTTCAAATCTATTTTTTCAACTGCTCATCGAGAGAAAAAACTAACCATATCGTCCCGTATGAAGTGATATCGTACAGTACGATCAGTTTAAAAAATATGATTTTTAAACTCTCCCTCTATGTGTGTGTGCTCAGTTACTCAATTATAATCATACTCTCTCAGACTCAATAAAATAAAAAATATAGACTTCAAACACAATAAAATCTAAACTAATCTTGATTTGAAGTCTTCAATAATCCAGAGTATGATTTCCGTGGAATGTTAATACATACAAGAGCAAAATAATTCTACCAAAATATGTTAGGATAAATAATAATCAAAGAAATTATATTTGGAATCATAAAAAATATACAAGTTGCAAGAATATCAAACATGTAAAAATAAGAAACAACTATCTCAACAATCTCCCCCTTTTTTTTGATGGCAAAATAATTTTTCTTTGAATAAAATTGTAAAATCTAAATTTCTCCTTAACTCCCCCTAAATGAATAAGCATGTAAATATAAGGAAATTTCTGTTAAGAACAAATCAAATTTTATTTTTTTTATAAACTCACAAAAATACTTCAAAAACTCACAAAACACTTCAAAAACTAATAGAACACTTCAAACTTAAAACAGAAAAATAAAACAACTCAAAACATCAAATGCACACAAACAATATTTCTCCCCCTTTTTTGACAACAGTAAAAATAGAAGATGAAAAGCAAAAGAAATATAAGAAGTTATATGAGAAACCTTTGATAATTGATCTTGAAGGAGATTGATTTATAATTGTAATAACAAGATTAATGTTCATTAGAGAAAAATAAAAATTCATAATATTTAAACTAAAATATAACATAGACAAGATAAATATATCAAGGTCATGAAATATTATAGACAATTAGATAAGGAAAGTTATTGCAAAGGTGACAAAATGAAGATTAAATTATGTCAATTTCTAATACAAAATTTAATTGAACATTAGATAGATTTGAAATTAAAGATTAAAAGACAGAGGAAAGAACATTATCAATATACATATTTGGTGACATGGCGCATCTTTTCAATATTTGTGGCACACTTTGTGCATCTTTTTATATTTGTGCTAATTTTATGCCTCTTTTGAATTTGTGAACCATTGCACAATCTTTAAAGTTCCGTACACTTTTACATTTCTCTATTTTTAATTGATCTTGCTAAAATCAATAGTAAAAAAACTCAAACTTCTCTTAGAACAAAGATAATTATATTAAAAAAAGAAATAAAAGAATAATAAGATATCAAAATTGACATAATAATATAAAAGTTATGTATGTCTAAAAATTAGATGAGATTGATAGCCTTAACTTAATCGAGTTATAAATTAACTTATATTTTTAAAAAATTAGATTTTCTATTGAAATTACTTTTTGTATTGCTGATCATATTATATCATCTTTTTAGATCAATTAAGTTAGAATTATCATATAGGCAAACTAATATTCCAAACTGAGAACAAAATTAACTAAACAAAGCAAGACATATTTTATTAATATAAAATTAATATAGAGATACATTGATACTCAGATGATATCAATCCAACCATAACATGGCATCAAAAATAAAAATAAAAGCAAAGGACAATCACAAAAAAATCACAGAAGTCAATATATGACATCACTAAGGACTGGCAAAAAGAACGCATAAGAAGTACTTCTATAACTCTAAGGGGCCCTAGTCTGGAAGTGGTGGCTTGTTGAAGATAGAAATATAGCTATTCATCATAGCCATGTTGGTGTTAACCGAGTTAAACTGACCTTGAATCCAACCCATGTCCTGCTGGTAATGTGCATCCTGTTGATTTAGATGAGCCTAAATTTGATCAAAGCACTAATCAAATGACTCTCTAGTTTATCAAATTACTAGACAATCTCCTGAAAGCTAGGTCCATGAGTAGGCACAGTTGCAGGTGCAGGTGCTCCCCCTTCTCCCTCAGAATCCTCACTTGTATCATCTCTCCCAAAAAGTGCTCGAAATGAAGAATTAGGGAAATAGATAGGCATTTCAAAATGAGGGTCATGTTGAACAAGATTGTACTTCTTCTCAAGGATATATGTCACTAGGTGTCCTAAGGTAGTGTTTTTCTTTATCTTATGTGAGACATGTCCAATTTCAAAAAGCCCGTGAATATAATCAAAAAGAAGTTGGGCTTCATCAATTGGTTGTTTGTCCATGATAACATATCTGATAGTGGACAAAAGAGGAGAAAATAGATACGATGACCAGCTTTAGGAATTATGGAGGTTCTAAGAACATTCTTGATGTTCATAGCATTTTGGTTCAAAGTAGAGACACTAGGCAGATGATATACTTGTTCAATCCCTCTAAAAAATTTATTTATTTCAATCCAATTAAAATCAGAAGTATAAGTCAAAGTGTGGGATCTAACTCCTTGAGTCCATAAGTTCAAAAAGGTTCCCAAATCTTCCTTAGTTGTTTCAACTCGCTTCTTTAGAATATAAGAATTTATCCTACGTTGACCAATACTACAGGTCATGTTGGCTAGAAAGTAATGAAAAGTTTTCCTGTTATAGGAGTGAATCATGGTTAGGATAAAAGCAAATTGGGTTGCAGCAAAAAGAGGCATCACTTGGAAGTGAGTATCCTATTGTAGAAGGATTCTAGAGGGTGAAATTTTTGCAGAAACAAACTTAAGAAAAGACTCTTCGTTAGCTCTGGAGAGAAAGTTGTCATTTCCACCACTGGAATATAGACCCTTCGTGAGTCTAACCCTCTTGCTAGAACTGGCCATTGCTAAGATTTGAAGGATTGGAGAAGGTTATTGAAGTGAATAAAAATGAATTCAAGAGCCCTCTTATTTAAAGAAAAAATGATCTTTCATACGTACAAAAATAGGTTTGTATAGTACGATACATGGGTTCATTCGTATGAAAATAAATTTCATATGCACGAAAAAATATGTTTGAAATGAAATGACTTTTCATAATCACGCAAGTTATAAGGCAACTTTTCATACACGCATTTGATGATACGATCGTATAGACATACAGGTGTTCATCCGGGATGATCGGTTATTTAAGATCATTTTAATGATGGTTAGATTCATCTCTCATATTGAATGAGACATGGTTCATACATACGAACTATGGGTTCATACGTACGATCATTTATAATAAAAGATTTTGCCCGTATAACCATTTAGATGCTTACATACGAATGAATACACATTGTCCGAGATGATCTCAAGATCATACAATATGATATGTATTTGAAAAATAAAATAATACGCAATCGGTCTGAACCAATGATGAAATGCTACAGAATTTGTACAGGACAAATAATTTCATACAGTACGAATTAAAAACTTAGAAAAATTTGCATGATTGATCGAAAACATGAAATTCAATGTAAAGCATTTCAAAATCACATAAAATAAAAAAAAATACAAATACAAAAATCACAAACATAAATATAAAAACAAAAACACATATCAAGTTTGCAAAAAGTTTTAATTAAGCAATGAGGTCAATCACACAAAGCCTTGTTCTTAATGTGTTAAAAGTATCAAAGGCTAGTGGTTTTCTAAAAATATCTGCAAGTTGATTTTCAGTTGAAACTTAGTTCAATTCAATTTCTCCTTTGAATACATAATCCCTTATGAAATGATGCCTCATGTTTATATGTTTGGTTCTAGAATGTTGAATAGGATTCTTTGAAATACAAATGGCACTAGTGTTATCACAATAAATTGGAACAAGGCCTATTGTAAATCTTCAATCAATTAACTATTATTTCAACCAAAGAACTTGTACCACACAACTTCCTAAGGCAATGTATTAAACTTCAGCAACAAATAGGGCTATGGAATTCTATTTTCTATTGGACCAAAAAACTAAAGAAATTCCATTAAATTGACATATTCTAGATGTACTCACTCTATCAACCCTACAACCTGTAAAGTCCAAATCTGAATATCAAATGATTTCAAATAAATAGTTTACAGGATACAAAATCCCTAAGTTCTTAGTTCCCAAGAGATATCTCAATTTTCTTTTCACTGCTGTCAAGTGTGATTCTATTGGATTTAATTGAAATCTAGCAAACAAATAAATACAAAACATAATATCGGGTGAGCTAGTAGTCAAGTAAAATTCATTATTCTCCTAAATTTCTTTTGATCAATAGATTTTTCCTTTGGGTACTTATCCAACTAAACTGAGGAACTCAGAGGTGTATTGACAGGTTTAGCTTTATCCATTTCATACCTTTTAAGGATGTCCTTAACATACTTTGACTGACTAAGAAATATTCCCTTCTCAATTTGCTTAATGCTAAAGCCTATAAAGTAAATTAAATCTCCTATTAGACTTATCTCAAATTCACTACTTAATGTTTTAGAAAAATCATCACAAAGATATTTATTTGTTGATTCAAAGGTGATATCATCAACATAAATTTTTACAATGAGAATATCCTCTCCCAATTTCTTCAAAAAGGGAGTGGTGTCCACACTTCCATTTTTAATAGATCTCCTAAGTAGGAAAGTGCTCACACTCTCATACCAAGCCCTAGGTGCCTATTTCAATCCATACATCCCCTTTTTCAATTTAAAAACATGATTTAGGTATTTTGAATTTTCAAAACCAAGAAGTTATTCAACATAACTATCCTCTTAAATTATCCCATATAAAAAGACACTTTTAACATACATTTGAACTAATTTGAATCCTTTAAAGCATGCAAAGGCTAATAAAACCCTAATTGCTTCATGTCTCACTACTAGGGAAAAAGTCTACTCAAAATCAATCCCATCTATTTAATTATACCCCTTAGCTACCAATCTAGCCTTCTTTCTAACAACAACTCCTGAATCATTTATTTTGTTCTTGAATACCCACTTAGTCCCAACTACACTTTGATTCGTTGGCCTTACAATTAATTCCCAAACGTCATTTCTCACAAATTCATTTATTTCTTCTTGTATTGCCAAAATACAAAATTCATCTAAAAGTATTTGATTTATATTTGTAGGTTATATCATTAAAATAAAGATAGAATGATTGACTTCATTGCTTAGTGTACGCCTAGTCCTAACACTCTCACTAGGTTCACCTAAAATTATATCCTTAAGGTGGTTTTTAAAAAATCTCAAATCTCTAAGCAACGGGTTTTATAACTCTAAATTTTCTTCCAAATTAACTTTCTCAATCAATTGGGAGTTAATTTCTAATTCATCCACTTCTACATTTGTCTTTTCCAAAATTTTAGATTCATCAAATATAATATGTGTGGTCTCCTTAATTACTAAAGTTCTTTTGTTAAATACTCTTTAAGATTTTCCAACACTATAGTATCTAAGAAAAATTCCTTCATCTGATTTTTGATCAAATCTTCCTAAGGCAGATTATTCATTTCATGTGTGAACACCTTACATCCAAGAACATGCAAATTTGATAAATTAGGTGTTCTCCCTTTAAGAAGTTCATACAGTGTTTTATTTAATTTTGATCTGATATTCTCCCTGTTCAGAATATAACATGCAGTGTTAACCGCTTCAGCCCAAAATATTTAGGAAGTGAATATTCTACCAACATGGCTTGAGCGACTTCTATTAATGTTGTGTTCTTTCTATCGACTACCCCATTCTGTTGAGGGGTTCTAGGTGTAAAAAAATTTTGATTAATTACTTTCTCTTTATAAATCCTCAAATTTTTTATTTTCAAATTAACCATCATGATCACTTTGATTATTTAAAATCTCACATCTTAGTTTCCTCTGAATTCAAGTCAAAAAGTGTCTAAATTTCTCAAATGATTCACTCTTATAACATATGTATTTAATCCATGTGAATCTAAAAAAATCATCTCCAATCTCAAATTTTTATACCTTCCCTCCTAGACTTACTGTTCCAACAGGTCCAAAAAGATCAATATGTAAAATCTCCAAAGGTTTACTAGTTCTAAGATCCTTATTGGACTGAAAGGTGGACTTCACTTATTTTCTTAATTGACATGCATTACAAAGGTGATCCTTGGTAAAGTCTAGTTTTGGTATATCTCTCACCATATTCTTTTGTGTATTTTTCCTAAGATTTTTCATACTAGAATGACACTCCTATGCCATATCCATGACTCATCAGAAAGAGTTTTCAAACAAAAGGTATTAGGATGTTTGATAAAATTTAAATCTAGCATATAAATATTATTTACCCTTAAACCATGCAAAACATTATTACCATATAGGCTTAATATGTAGCTAATAGGAAACAATTTCGCACTGTATTCTTTATCACATAGTTGGCTAATACTAAATAGATTATGCTTTGAGCCTTCTACAAGCAATACATTCTCTATGAAAAATTTTGCAGGTTTCCAATCATACCTAATCCAACCACTTTCCAAGCGGTGTTATCTCCAAGTGTAATCCTGCCTCCACTTCTAGCTTCCAGCGATATAAATTGCTTAGTATCACCAGTCATATGCTTTAAGCAACTGCTGTCCAAGAACCAAATGCCCTAACATGTCCTTGTATGAGAGCGTGCCTACAAAACTATCAAATGTTTGGGAACCCAAATAAGTTTGGGTTCTCATTTTGGCAAATTAAAAATAAATGCATGTATGATATGTCTAGGTTTATGCATCTTAAGTTTTCACACTAAAGGAGTTTTCCTATCTAAAGTACAGGTGTGTGCTATATGTCTAAACATGCCACAAGAATAAAATTTGATTTCAGGAAAAGGATTTCTCTATCTTCTACAAATACTCTATCTCTTCCCGAGTTGTATAAATTTTGGATACAAAATTAGATTTGTAAAATCTTCCAGCATTTGTGGTTTCCTATTTTCCTTAAGACCTTTTACTTTCAATTTAAGAAATGTTTTTAAATCTTTTAACTCATTATTGCAATAATTTAAATAACGTTCTTTATTTTTTTATTCATCCTTAAAATTCTTTAATATTTTTTCTAATTAAGCATAGGATGATTTTAAGATCTCATTCTCCTTATTCAAGTTATCTAATTCTTCAAGTAAGCTCATGTGATTGTTATCTATCAATGAATGATCTTTCTTAAGAATTTCATGTTCTCTTTATAGTTCTTGTAATTCTATATTTAAACTAGAATGCATTTTCTTTAACTTTCTATATGCATCATAAATCCTTTTGGAAACTTCCAACAATTCAGCATAGGTTAAGTCCCATACCTATTCTTGATCTAAATGATCAAGATTATCGACCATTAAGCACAAGTTGGTGACTTCCTCCTCCTTTTAAATTTTTGATGAAGTTGAAGCTGAGTCCGCCCAAAAAGCTCTTTAGAATCTCTTCTTTCCCTTCTTCACATTTGCTTTCTCCTCTGCCTTCTCCTTGCTAGGAGTGGATTTTAGGTTTGGGCAGTCTGACTTTATAAGTCCAGGTTTTCTACACTTAGATTCTGTAATTGTAATTATTTTAGCATCATTTGAAGAAGGAAAATAATAAAGAATCATATAAACCATTTCACCATTTGTTAGTTCCCTACCCAATGCATTTAAAGAAGTGACAATTTGAGTAAATCTTGTAAACATCTTATAAATGGATTCATTTGGTTTCATGCGAAATAATTTATAATCAAATAACAAGATGTTCAGTTTAGATTGCTTTACTTCATTTGTCCATTCATAGGCAATACATAGTCTATCCCATATATCCTTTCCACTTTTGCATGTGGAAACCTGCATGTTGTCTTCTAACTTAAGTGCACAAAAGAAACTATTTAAGCATTTTGCATTTAACTGTACAAAGTCATATAGTTCTACAGTCCATGCAACAAAGGGTGTTTCAACTCTAATACCATCGACTAATCTAGTTGGTTTTGTATATCCTTCTTGAACTAAGATCCACATACGATAATCTAGTGACTGTAAAAATGAAAGCATATGGGTTTTACAAAAATTAAAAGGGGTGTTATCAAATAAAGGAGGTCTAGTGATCGAAAACCCTTCAAGTGTGTTTCGGTTTCCAAAAGTAACCATGTTCCTTTATAAAAAAAAAGTAGTCTAATCTTATGGTTTTGAAACAATGCTCTGATACTACTTATTGATTCTTATAGAATCTCGATTAGGTTGTTAAAGCTAAACTAATGAACCAAGGATAACCAAGAGGGGGTGAATTGGTAATTTTATAACTTACTCTAGGAATCTAAAATTTGAAATTGATTGATGTATGAAGAATGTTAATTTAAAGTTTTCAAAATATCTTTTTAGCCACAGAATTAATAACTTGCAGTAAGTATGTATGGGAAAATAAAAAATAAAAAGATTTATAGTGGTTCGATCAAACACAACCTACATCCACTCCATGAAGCCTCACACTTAAGGTATTGCACTATTTCTAAAGTGACTTTCCTTTAGCCCCCACAGCAAGGAGTGAAGCCAAAACTCTCTTCCACAAAACCCCGGTGCGGTAGAGAACCTTTGTCCTCACACCCTTCAAGTGTAGGTAGAGAACCTTCGTCTTTTCACACCCTCTAAGTGTAGGTAGAGAACCTTCATCCTCTCACACCCTCCAAGTGTCGACAGAGAACTGTTATCCTTTCACACCCTCTAAGTGTTTGTAGAGAACCATCGTCCTTTTACACCCTCCATATGTAGGAAAAGAACCTTCATCCTTTCACACCATCCAAGTGTTGGCAGAGAACCATATCTTTCTCCAAGGATGTTTTCAATAATCAATCTAGAATGGCAAGAGGTAGAGTGAAAAACATAAATCACACATAGAGATCCTTACCTTTGAGTAACCTTGTGAACCCTTCATACTCCACCAGGAAGAAATCACTATCAAACACTCTCTCACACTCTCTCCTTTAATTTTCCTTAAATAATCATGAAGGAAAGACACTTTCATGTTAGTTTTAGTGGACCTTATATACAAAAGTCACAAAAAACCATCCATAAAATAAAATTTTTAAATTTAGGGCATTCACGATCATCCTGTACGATCGAGTGTTCGTACATATGAATAGTTCAAATATTATTATGTACGAATTTATTGTGAATTAGTACGAACTCATTTCATACACATTCATCATTCGGTACGAACTACATTTATATGGGATGAATAGTTAGAAAATTTAATTTTCATCTATACGAAACATCAAGATCAATTTAGCAAGAACAAACCTGAGGCGTTCGTCCTGGTATGAAAGGAAATCAACTCGTACAATCTGGACTAATAAAATTTTTTTTGTGTGAGAATGAAATAGAGGTGTTCGTCCCTATACGAAATTAAGATTGTCTTGTATGATTTTTGTTCGAGATCAAAATAGGGACATTCGTCTAGGTACGAACATTAATATCATCTTGTATGATCTTCATTTGAGGACTAAACAAAGACATTTATCCTACTATGAACATTAATATTATTCCGTATGATCTTTATTCGAGGCCAAAATAGAGATATTCATCCATGTATAAAATTTTATATCATCCCGTACGATCCGTACGTAGAAAAAATATTTTCAAATCAATTCATTCAACTGCTCTTCGGGAGAAATAACTTACCAGATTGTCCCATACGAAGTGATATCGTATAGTATGACCAGTTTAAAAAATGTGAATTTTAAACTCTCCCCCAATGTGTGTCTATTCAGTTACTCAATTATAATCATACTCTCTCAGACTCAATAAAATAAAAAATACAGTCTTCAAACACAATAAACTCTAAGCTGATCTTGATTTGATGTCTTCAACAATCCAGAGTATGATTTTTCTGAAATATTAGTACACACAAGAGCAAAATAATTATTCCAATAATTGTTAGGAGAAATAATAATCAAAGTAATAATATTTGAATCATTAAAAACATAAAAGTTGCAAGAATATCAAACATGCAAAACTAAGAAGCAACTATCTCAACAGGTTCCACTCTAATCTCACAATCAGCAGATGAAATAAAAGAGGTGTTAGCATTTGCTCCTTGGTCATTATTCGATAATACAATGTTAACATTTGGTTCAAGAACATCACCAGCTATGACATAGGCTCCTCAATAACTTAAAAAGGTTTAGAGATATTGTCCTCTAAGTTGATACCATCATGAGATAAATTGGCCTCCACCCCCTGTATATGTTTGGATGAATCCTTCTTTTTATGAAGATGTGGATGTTTTTGAATGTAATCATTAATACCATGATTGTGCATCTTGCAATAAGAACAAAAGATAAGTAAATTTTTAAATTCCACTTTTTGGAAATAATCTTTCATCTCTGACCCAATCTATATTTCATTAGGATGTTTCTTAGAAACATCCAATTTAACCAAAACACAAGGTACAAAATGCCGTGAAATAGAAGCAGTGGCTTTATCCGTTTGTAATGACCTTCCAAAAATTAAATCCAAACCAAATAAAATTTGACTATTAAGGAAATGAAGTATGAAAATAGGGAAGGAAATCCACACTTGTGCAATAGGAGATTATTCCCTAACATCAAAATTTGGCATCCATTTAAGAAAATGCATATGACAAGCTTGAATGTAATACAATCTTCTAGAAAATATATGATTGTAATCAAGATCATTTGATAGTTGGATAACAACATGCCTTTGATCCGATAAGCCAATATGAAATGATATAGAAAGCTTTAGGTTAAGAAAAACTTTTTGTATAACATCAAGATTTGGTTGCCTTAAGAGAAATTTACACACCAGCATTAAAGCAGAAGGAGCATCCAACTTTTTATCACTAAGGGAAGCAGTTGATGGGTTGGATGATGAGGGAGTTGTCATCTCCCAGAGTAAAAAATTGAAAAATAACCTCAAAACTAGTGACGCGAAGAGAACGAATAGTGAAAATTGAAGGAAATAAATCAAAATTGCAAAAGAAATCCAAGACATAAGGGTTAAACCCCAATTACAAACCTAGATCACGAGGGAGTCGCCTCAAGAGCCAGAGCATAGAGAGAGGTTACGAGCACGATGAATTGGTTTTGAGCATAACTTAGGTAAATTGAGTAATTAGGTTTGATTTTAGTGTTATAAATTTGATTTAAACTTCTCAAAATTTATTTTTTTAATTTATTTTTTAATTTTTATTTCTTAGATCTTTTAATTATGTTTTTTTTTTGTTAAAACCCACGGAAGGGTCTACACATTAAATAATAAAAAACAATTACAAGGTTCTTAAGGGAGACCATCAGCTCTTTAATGCTTGAATGCGCTACAAAACATCAAAAGAAAAATTATAAGTCAATAGTCCCCACAAAGCCAGAATACATGACAACCTAGTAACATGCTAATGATGTTATATACAAGCATCCAAAAACGAAAGATACAAATAGGGAATTGTAGCACAATCTTTCTGTAAAAATTATTAACCATAACCATAATCAAATCCACCTGAGAATCAAAGAGGCTACAAAATAAATAATTAAAGCACAGAAAAGTATAGAGGTAATAAAGAAAATTAACTAAATTTAAAATAGAACAAAAGTAAATTGAGCAAATCATGAGGAATAATAAGTGATCCAAGCCCTTCCACCACATTAAATCCAATAAAAGATATAGACTAATAGAGCTTAAGATAAAATGAAACTAACAATCATCACTTAGGTAGCCCACATGCCACTAATTACTATCACCATGCTCAATCAAAAACCCCGAATCAAATAGCTCTGAACTACAGAAATCTAGGCTCATAGAAGACCAGTACAATGGCCCCAAGATAAAACCAACAACCTGCCTAAAACATGACCCCAAACCATCCACCAAAAATAGGTAATCTAGATACCAAGCAAGGCTCCAAAGACCACACGACATAAACAAAAGAAAATTAGCAACCTCCTAACCCAAAATAGGACAAAAATTGCCCCAAATCCCTACAAATTCCCATATGTACCCCCAACCAAACTATATAGCCACCTGAAGGTAGGAATGCAACAATTAAGATAACCAATAGCAGAATAACTAGTGCAATAATAGCTCAAGTCCAAACCCCATATAAACCTCAGCGAAAGTGAAGAAAGCCACACAAAAAGACTAACAATAATTCTTTTTTTTTTTTTTTGAAGAAGAAGCAATAAATGCATTAATAACTAAAAAAGAAAGGAGCAACGTACAAAGGGCATCCTATAAATTCTTCCTTTAACACTTTAAGAAAAGGAGGAGGAACCTTATTCATAACAACATCTTCCCAAACAAAAGAAGAAAAAATAGCATAGTTAGCATATAGATCCGCTAACTTATTACAACTCCTTTCTATACAATTAAAAATCCCATAATTAAAATTCTTGATAAAAGAAAAATCTTCTAACCCTTGTTTACCTTTTTAATTGCATTTTGTATGACTTGATGATGTTGGCATTGTCACCTTGAATGATGACTCCATTATACTCAATCATCCATTCTTTAATAACATATTTAATTCCTTTTATAGCTAAAATCTCCAAATGAACACAAGATTTGCCAAAAGCTAAAAGAAATCTGCCTTTTTCATATCGAAAAACACCTCCTATACCTCCTTTATAGGACCACAATAAGGAAGCATCTAAATTAATTTTGATCCAATAGGGTGGAGGAGGATGCAAAGTATTATCCAACAGCATATGCTGATGGGCAACCAATCTGCCCAGAGTTATAGAGATTATAGCCTTTAAAAAAATTTGCATGACCAATCGCCTCAGATGCAATAAACATGGAGCTCCTCTTAGATTTCTCTTGAAGCAATTGGTTCTTTTCCCTCCACGTAAAGTACACTAAATTTCAAAACAAATTCACCAATAATAAATTTTGATGATACAACACCTTACATCTATCTACAAAGGAATAAAATGTTGGAATTCCAAAGCCCCCTTCTTTCAAATGATAAAACACCTCATTAATATTCTTGCATTTACTAGTCACATAATCTAAGTCTTCATTCTTAATACAATCTCTTGGACAAAGGTTATTTGTTTGCAATCTTTTATATAATAGGAACTGAAAGGTCGATAAAGCATTATTAAATAATCCCCACCAAAAGTTTTCCACTCTAGAATTGAGCTTAGCTTCTTTATCCATTTCCAGTATTCTTGTTTAAGACACAATTCCTCCAATATCACAGCAGCCAGCACTAATATAGACCTCCCAGATTTGTTTTGAATAAGTTCAAGCTGATCTTCATGAAGATTTGAGTAAATTTCTATGTTACAGATCACTTCCACAAGTTCTTTGCCAAAATTCTTCTTTAATTCTTCAATATTCCATCTTCCTTCTGAAATGAGAGTGTTTACTATCCCAATTCCTCCATTGACATCATCAGATACTAGAAATGTAGGCCAAATATTTATATTTTTATCCAAGACCCATGTATCATTAAAGATATCTATTGAATCACCATTTGCAACACAACGCCTGACAATTGTTTCGAGAAACTTGCCTTCATCCATGAATAATTTCCATACTAGCGAGGTAACATTCTTCCCAACACTGTGGTCCCAAAAAGAACCGTATTTTGGGTACAAGATTTTATGAAACAAAGACTCTTTGTCTTGAGTATATTTCCATGCTGATTTATCCCTTAATGGGCCAACTTTTTTTGAGCAAGAATGTAAACCATGCCCACCACTTTCCACTAGTTCACACATTGTATTCTATAACATAATGGAGGCCTAATCCTCCATTCTTTTTATTCCAGATGAAACTTCTACATAGCTTATCAATCTCATTTAATAAACACTTTTGAATCATATAAAATGTGGAATGGAAAGCCGGATAAGAAAGTAGTACCGACTTCACAAGTGTGATCCTTCCAGCCAATGAAATAAAATTTCTTCCCCAAGTGTTCAACATCTTTAAAACTTTATCAACGATGAATTGAAAATCAATTCTTACAATCCTTCTCAAAGCAATCTTGATTCCAAGATAATTGAACTCATTTACCACTTTAAAGCCCATGATATGAGATAAAGCTCTCTTCCTTCTTCTTCTTCTAATAAAATTCCCAAACAAGGTCACTAATTTATTTTCGTTCACCTTTTGTCCAGTCCAAACATAGAAGTTCTTCAAAATGCCTTTAATCTTCTTCCTCGTCTTCAGTTTAGCTTCAAAGAAAATTATAATGTCATCTGCATAAAGCAAATGCAATATCTTTGGGCCATTTGGACTAACCTTAATACTAATAGAATCATTCCTCAAAAAGCATTTGACTTAAGCTAAGAATAGAGAATAAAAAGAAATGGTGATAAAGGACATCCCTGCCGGAATGCACTTCTAGCATTAATCCAACTAGACAAATTTCCATTAATCAATAATGAAAAAGAATGATCATGTACACAATCCATGATTAATCTAAAAAAGAGTATAGGGAATCCAAAATACTCTAATGCTTTACTCAGAGTCGGCAATCCCATGGAATCATAAGCTTGTTCCATATATATTTTAAAAGAGACCAAACCTTTATTTGATTTAGAATACCTAAACTTGTGAAATATCTATTGAGCCAAGAGTACATGATCAGATAGAGATCTGCCTGCAATTAAAACCACTTGCTCTTTAGAAATTAGTTTTGGAATGATGCAAGACATTCTGTTCAATAAAACCATGGCTGCTATTTTGTAAATATTATTGCATAAGCTGATTGGTTTGTAATTAGAGGGAGTAATGGGATAGCTAATTTTGGGAATCAACACTATAAGAGTTTCTTTCTAGCTATTACAAATTTTTGTAGAATAAAAGAATTGGTGTAAAGCATTCCTTAAATCATTCTTTATAATGGTCCAATAACTCTTAATAAAAGAGTATGATATGCCATCAATCCCTAAAGCAATGTATCTCTTGTTTGATTGATCACGATCTCTACTTCATCCAAAGAGAAGTATTTGTTCAACAACCTTCTATCCTCCTCCTCCAATAACTCCATGGGTTGGGCCACCCGTTTAAAGCACAACTACTTTCACGCCACTTTCCTTTGAAGAATTGAAGCATTATTTCTTCAATTTGATCTTGATCCTCTTCTAGACTTCCATCTTCACCTTTTATGCAGTTAATGAAATTTGTTTTTCTTCCTTCACTAGCAAAAGATTGAAAAATCTTCAATTACAATCTCCCTCTACCATCCATTTAACCTTTGCACATTTTCTCCACCAAGTGCTTAAGTGAGCTAAAGTAGAATTTAATTCATTTATTTTAGATTTGAGTAACCAAATCTCTTCAACCGAAAGGCATCCATAATCACCTTCTTTTAATTGTTTAATATTTTGGTATCCCTTGCATTTCAACGATTTTAAAATAGGAAACAGTGGGTTTCATTTCAAAAATAATAAGCTTAATTTAAACAAATATGCTTTCAATAAGGATCCTTTTCTCTTGATCAAGCATCCATTAGTTTCTACTTTCTAGTATGTATTAGGTTGTTATTTCTTTCTTTTTAATGCAACTTTTACATTTCATCTAAAAAAAATAATAATAATTAAAGATCCAAGATATCCTTCTTAAGAGTTTCCTTTAGCTTATTTAAACATTTCATTTTTTCTCTACTCCAATAAAATAAGGACTTTAGATCTCTATTCATTTTTAAGTTAAAAATATGAGAAAAACTTCCATAAGTCTTCATATTTCAAGCCTTTCTCACAACTATAGAAGATGCTGGAAAGGAAGCTCATATATCCTCAAACTTGATAAATCTTTTAGCCATAGGACAAATTTGAAATAGATTTAACATAATAGGACAGTGATCCAATGCCACTCTTGGTAGGTGCATAACCACAAAACAATGAGACAAGCTTAATGCCAGTGAGTTCACAAAACATCTATCCAACCTCTCTAGGATACGATCGACACCAGTTTTGTTTTTACATCATATATATTTCAGCCCAACAAAACCAACCTCATGAAGGTCATTGCAAGCTAAGAAAGATTTCATTTCTTTTGAACCCAAAGAAAAAGTAAATCTTGTTCCACCCCTCTTATCTTCCTTCGAAAGTAAACAGTTGAACTCACCACCGATAACCATAGGCAAATCAATACTAGAATAAGTTTCCAATTCTTCCCAAAGAGATCTTCTTTTATAAACAATTGTGCTACCATAAATGGTAGCTACCCACCATCTTCCTTTATTATGAACATCCAACTCACCAATTACAAACTGAGAAGAATATTCCAACACACTGAAGGAAGCAATATTATTTTTCCTGACCACCACAATACCTCTTGACAACCCTTCAGAAGGGACATGGAAAAAGTCCCATCGACTGTCAATTAAAGAACTTATATCCCTATTATCAATGGAAGCCAACTTGTTTTTTTTTTTTTTTTTGGAGAAGTGAAAACTGCATTAAGAACTAGGAAATGAAACTATTACAAACTAATTACAAATATCATATTCCTTCTTCAACAAAATATATAATGAAGAAGGAATATCAGAGGAAGTAAAAGAATCAAAGTAAAAACTATTATCCAAAGCTAGAGAAGCACACAAATCAGCAACTTTGTTATAATTCCTAGAGGTATAATGAAAGATAACCTTATGGAAGTCGTGAAGGAATGAAATCTTCTCTGAAATTTGGTTGTTGACCTTGGATTTCGTCACTGAGTCGTGAAGAAATTTGATGGCATTGCAGTTATCTCCCCCTATAATAAGACCTTTAAAATCAAACATCCATTCTTTGATGAAATCTTTTAAAGAAAAAACTATTTCAAGCTCTAGTTGGTTAATATCCCAATGGAGACTCTATTTACCAAAGGCAAGGAGTAATCTACCACTGGAGTCCCGGACAACTCCATCAATACTGGCTAAGTTTGAGTCTTGTAATGAGGCATCAACATTGATTTTTATCCAATATAGTGGTGGAGGATGCCACGAAGTTTCGAACTCAAAAAGGAGAGAAGCATCCCAGTTAACTAGCATTGGATTCTTATTGGTAGCAGTGAAAAGGATGTTAGCAGCAATCACCAAGATGGGTAGAATGGATTTACCATGCTTAACATCATTTCTGCAGTTCCAGGAAAAAAAATAGATGTGCAATAAATCTTGACAATGTCCAAGTTAGCATTTGAGAGGAATATAAGTTGTTGAAGACAGTCAGCTAGAGAGATAAAAATGGGAATGAAGAAGCCCCAAGATCTTAGCATGCTAATAGTATCAATGAGAAACTTGAAATGGACTATAATATGAGCACAATTTTCCACTGCTGGACAACCCCGGGCACAAAGGTCTCTGTTGCCAAGTTTTCTACATTTCAAAAAATCATTAGTAGGAATGGAAAACCAACTAAGCCTCCATCAAAAAAGCTCAACTCTAGGCTTGAGTTTCAATTTTCGAAGCCAATTAACATAATCAAAATCATCAAAAGATTTGTGGAGTTTTATGGTTTATGTATAAGCCAATGAAAAAATAGATTTATTAGAATGCTGGAAGAGTAGTTCCATACAGTCTTCATCCCCTTTGTGAATAACGCAATATTGTATAATTATATCTATCAAACTTCTGCTGAAATAACGGTTGAGCTCCAAAAGATTCCAGTTGCCATCTTCAAGAATGTAATTCTGAAGTAGCAAATTATCCAGTCCAATGCAACCAGCAAGCAAGGGCCATTTGTTGAAACATTTATCAAGTAACCAAATGTCACTCATGACATTATTGTTTGCTCCACTCACAATCTTCCACTTTACTATAGGTTTCAAATAAGAGGCTCCATCAAGAATGGTAAGCCGAGCAGCAGATTGTCCATACTTGGGCTTTCCTCTCCAAATAGCAGGACAATATCTAGCAGACATACATTTGTATAAAACAGTGGAAGGAATCTGGAGAAGCCTCCAGGCAAGTTTGGCTCTAAGGGGACCAAGTTTTTTAACTGCAGAATACATTTCCAAACCACCGAAAGCTCTAGGAATGCATAAATCATCCCAGGCAAATTGTTTCCTTGATTATGATGCCAGATAAAATCTCTACAAATGCGGTCCAATTCATATAGAATTTTCTTATGGATCAAGGAATGAAATGAAATAAAAGTGGGCAAAGAGAGTAATGAAGTCTGGACTAGAATAATTATACAGGCCAAAGAGAGGAATCTAGCACCCCAAGCATTGAGTTTATCCAAGGCATGATCCACCACAAATTGGAAATCATTCTTGACCAATCTCCTGAGAATGATTTTGGTACCCAAATAATGAAGCTCATTAACAATTTTGAACACATATTTATTACCAATATTTTTTCTTTATACCAGGTCTAACAAATTTTCCAAAAAGAGTTTTGTTGCAAAACTATTTTCATGGCTTATGTTTTGATGATTGACAAGTACTATTGAGTCTCTTGGACTGCTTGTTACTTCTAACATTTCAGGAATCGAAGATCGGACGAACAAACGAAGCCAGTTCAAGATTGTGTAGGTTTAGGGTTGAGTCAGTCTGTACTTTGTTTTTACTCTTCTTGAGTCTACTTGTAATGGTCAAAGAGTCCGATGCTAAGTAACCCTACACACACACACCTGAGAGACTTAGAATTTCCATTTTTACTCATATCGGCCAGGACGATATTTACATCGTCCTGGACGATCAGGCTTAAAACAGAAAGTCTAATTAAGGATTCTTAGTTAAGGCAGCTGTCTTTAACAGATCGTCCTGGACGATACGTGTATCGGCCAGGACGATCAGCTCAAAATAGAAAGAAGTTTCCGCCATAGACAATTAAGGTATACTGTATTTTTAAATTATCGGCCAGGACGATCATTGATCAGCCTGGACGAAATTATCAAATTATGCCTTAATTGATCAGGAAATCAAGGGAGTAGTTAAGGATGATTGATACGATCATATCATCCTGGACGATCGCAGGATCGGCCAGGACGATCCATTCAAAAACCTTAAGTTACTTCAGGACGATAAATATCGACCAGCTCGTATTCAGCGTGATGCTCTGGGCGATTTTCCTCTGATTTGTACTGATCGGCCGGGATGATCGTGAGATTGGCTTGGACGATCAAGCCAATTTTAAATCTTCCAGTTTTGCATTCACGACGATGCTCTGACCGATCTTCTAAGATTTGTACTGATCGGCCAGGCCGATGTCCATATCGGCCTGGACGATATTGTCGGCAACATGCAATTAATGAGCTCCTTTGAAGCTCTTCTATTTAATAGCTCTTGTTCAATATTTTGAACAACCTTGGTGCTGCTTCCTTGACCTTAGAAGGCCTTGAGGAGAGAACGAGAGAGAGGGAGAGAGAGAGGATCTTGTGAGGGGGAGCTTGTGAGAGGATTCACAAGGGTTGCTTCAAGGATCGCTCTGCTTCTTCTTCATCTAGAGTTTCTCATCCGTGGAAGGGTCGGTAGAGGTAAGGAGTCAGCATCTGGTTATGGTTCTCTGCCAGCTTCAGGAGGAAGCAAAAGGAGATAGGTTCTCTGCCTTGCCAGGGTGGCAAAAAGAGGTTCTTTGTGAGGGCTTCTCCGCCTAGCCGTGGGGACTAAAGGAGAGTCACGTTTGTAGTGCAATACTTGGAGGGAGGCTCCGGGGAGTAGACGTAGGTCGATTTGACTGAACCACTAGAAATTTCTGTGTTCTTGTTTCTTTCTTTCGCACTTTAAATTTCCGCATTTATTTTTCTCATGGTGTGATTTTGGTTTATGTGATTTTTGTTCTTTGTGATAAAGAAATTTTAAAATACCAATTCACCCCCCCTCTTGGTTAGCTTGGGACTAAGTTCATAGGGCTTAACATCCCTAACAAACTTTCAAGTAGTATTCCAAAAGTCGGGGACCGAATCCACATCACCCCTCTACTTTCCCTCACTACTTTCTACATCATGGCATGTAGAGAATTCAATACTGTGGACTTAATTTTTCATTACATTGATCACTTAACTACAATCCTCGATCCAGGTCATAAGAGGAAACCCAATCTAGCCTTAGGACACATCATAGCCTATGTCCTTGAAACCAAATACCAACTTCAGTATCCTATTCCACCTAACCTCCCAACTCCCTTCTACTCAAACAGTTCCTTCAGTACCCTTCATAGAACTCGTCTCCACCCAGGAGATGGGGAACCTCAGGGGGCTGGGGAGGAGGAGGCTCGCGCTTCCGCTCCCATTCCTGATCCTGTTCCTCTCCACCAGCACTCTCCGTTTGATCAGTTGATAGAGAGGTTTGATCGATAGAAGACCCGCTTTGACGCTTACGTTGCTGCACAGGAGCAGCAATATTCTGAGGACATTGCTCGCTACGAGTAGCATCGCACAGAGGATTTAGCCTGATTTGATAGTTACCTTACTCACCAGCAGCAGCAGCACGACCAGAACATCGCCTGATTCAATGCTCAGTTCACCATGCTTGCCAGTTAATTTCAGCAGCCACCTCCACCACCGCCATCTGATGATCAAGGTCCCTCATTTTTCTAGTCTGTGTTTTCTGTTGTTTGTTTCCTATTTTCTGTAGTTTGTCTTTTAGTTTGGTTTAGTTTCTATTGTGATGTTTTCTTTTTCCTTTTTGTACCCTCTTTTTATGATGACAAAAGGGGGAGTAGGTTGTGGTAGGAAAAAGGATATGTGCCTGTAACTTTGAAATTTTAATGAACTATTTATTTTTTAGTTTTTTCCTACTTGTGTTTGCCATCATCAAAAAGGGGGAGAATATTGAAAATCTATTTTCATGGCTTATGTTTTGATGATTGACAAACACTATTGATTCTCTTGGACTGCTTGTTACTTCTAACATTTCAGGAAATGAAGATCGGACGAACAAACGAAGCAAGTTCAAGATTGCGTAGGTTTAGGATTGAGTCAGTCTAAACTTTATTTTTTCTCTTCTGGAGTCTACTTGTAATGGTCAAAGAGACTGATGCTAAGTAACCCTATACACACACACCTGAGAGAGTTAGAATTTTTGTTTTTACTCATACCGGCCAGGATGATATTTACATCGTCTTGGACGATCAGGCTTAAAACAAAAAGTCTAATTAAGGATTCTTAATTAAGGCAGCCGTAATTAACAGATCGTCCTAGACGATACGTGTATCGGCCATAATGATAAGCTCAAAATAGAAAGAAGTTACTGCCATAGATAATTAAGGTATACTGTATTTTTAAATAATCGGCTAGGACGATCATTGATCGGCCTGGACGATATTCACAAATTATGCCTTAATTAATCAGGAAATTAAGGGAGTAATTAAGGATGATTGATACGATCATATTGTCCTAGACGATCGCAGGATCGGCCTGGATGATCTATTCAAAAACCTTAGTTACTTCAGAACAATAAATATCGGCCAGCTCATATTCAGGGCGATGCTCTGGACGATTTTCCTCTGATTTGAACTGATCGGCCAGGATGATCATGAGGTCGGCCTAGATGATCAAGCCAATTTTAAATCATCCAATTTTGCATTCATTGCGATGCTCTGGCCTATACACGTATCGTCTAGGACGCTCTGTATTCATTGCGATGCTCTGGCCTTCACAAATTATGCCTTAATCGTGAGGTCAACATTTTGAACAACCTTGGTGTTGCTGCCTTGACCTGAGAACGCCTTGAGGAGAGAAAGAGAGAGAGGGAGAGAGAGAGTATCTTGTGAGGGGGAGCTTGTGAGGGGATTCACAAGGGTTGCTTTAAGGATCACTCTGCTTCTTCTTTGTCTAGAGTTTCTCATCCATGAAAGGGTCGGTAGAGGTCAGGAGTTAGCATCTGGTTGTGGTTCTCTACCTTCAGGAGGAAGCAAAAGGAGATAGGTTCTCTGCCTTGCCGGGGTGGCAAAAAGAGGTTCTTTGTGAGGGATTCTCCGCCTAGCCGTGGGGGCTAAAGGAGAGTCACGTTTGTAGTGCAATACATGGAGGGCGCCTCCGGGGAGTGGACGTAGGTCGAGTTGACCGAACCACTATAAATTTCTGTGTTCTTGTTTCTTGCTTCCGCACTTTAAATTTTTGCATTTATTTTTCTTGTGGTGTGATTCTGGTTTATGTGATTTTTGTTCTTTGTGATAAATTTTTTTTTAAAATACCAATTCACCCCCCCTCTTGGTTAGCTTGCGACTAAGTTCATAGGGCTTAACATCCCTAACGAACTTTCAAGTTTGGGATTTAGCCTAATTTAAACTTTGCCCAGTCCAGCCACAGTAATCCCTTACTAACTTCATCATCACTTGAAGTTGGGAGGAGGAAGCAGTTCCAAACAGTAAGACATCATCAGCATATAATAGGTAAGTAATTCTCGGTGCTCTGGAAGCCGTTTGGATGCCCAAGATAGAACCTCTTTGCTTAATAACGCTAGAAAGAAGTTGGGAGCACAAGATAAAGAGATAAGGCAACATAGGACATCCTTGCCTGAAGCCACTTTTAGCTTCAATCCTTCTAGATCCTTTACCGATTTGGAGAATAGAGAAACGCATGTTGGTGACACATTCAAAAATGAGGAATGAGTGTTTCACAGGGAACCCGAACCAATGTAGAACATGCTCCAAAGTCTCCCAACTCATGCTATCAAAGGCTTGAGCCATGTCAAGCTTTACAACCATAAGTCCCTTCTTGTGTTTAGAAATTCAAAATTTGTTGAACATTTCAAGAGCAAGAAGGCAATGATCGGACATAGATCTTGTTGAGTATAGTGAATAAGTTATTAAACCTAAGTTAATGTCCCAAGGCTACCAAGAGGGGGGGGGGGGGGGGTGAATTGGTAGTTTAAAAAATTGTCCCTCTTTTAGATGAGTTGAACCGAAAATAAACTTTAATGAATTTTTATAAAAAAGTTTTTCAAACACAACTTTTTAACAGAAAAATGTAGAAAATAAAAAGCAGTAAAAATAAATGACACAAGATTTATAGTGGTTTGGTCTAAACCAGACCTACATCCACTCCCTAGAGGCACCCTCTGAGTATTGCACTAATACCAATAGTGTATCTCCTTTTGCACCCACAATAAGGCGGAGAAGCCTTTATAAACACTCTTTCCACCACTACCTGGTGCGGTAGAGAACCGTCATCCTTTTACACTATCCCTAATATTGGCAGAGAACCGTCCGTCCTTTCACACGATCCTAGTGTGGGCAGAGAACCCTTCATCCTTTCACACTCTCCTAGTGTGAGCAGAGAACCCTTCATCCTTTCACACTTTCCTAGTGTGGGCAGAGAACCCTTCATCCTTTTACACTCTCCTAGTATGGGTAGATAATCCTTCGTCCTTTCACACTCTCCTAGTGTGAGCAGAGAACCCTTTGTCCTTTCATACTTTCCTAGTGTGAGAAGAGAACCCAATCTCCTTGACATATCATCTCATAAGAAATCTAGAAGGAAGGAAGAAAGAAAAGGGTGAAGTAATCTCAAATCACAAGTAGAAAATCATACCTTTGAACATCAAGCGAAGCCTTCTCGCTCCAGTGGTAGAAATCCTTCCTTGAATGCTCTCTCTCACTCTCTCCTTGACTCTTCTTTCAATAGGCATGAAGATCAATGAGCAAAAAGATTTGGTGGCAGTAAAAATGGGATCTTATATAGGAGAGAGAAGAAAAACTATCCAAAACTGCAAATTTTTAAGTTATCATGAAATGGATCGTCCCGTACGATCGTGGATCATCCCAGACAATTTTACTTTAAGTGTTAGAAACGATCCTGATGTATATTGGTACGAATTATGTTCATACACGCTAATCGTCCTGTAGGAACTAAGTTCGTCCAGTACGAAATGGTTATTGCATACGTCGGTTCCCAAATCCCTGCAGAACGTAACCAATTGAGGTAAGTCAGTACGGTTCATTCTGGCATGAAAAAGTTTCATCCTGGATGATTTTATACAGAGAGTTCTGTCCAGAGATGAAGTTTAATTTCATCCTGTATGATTTTATATAGAGAGTTTTGTCAAGAGATGAACCATACATTTCATCTGGACGAACAGTGCAAAGTGAGAATCCCGAGACCTTTGTCCTGGGACGAATGTTAAATTCGTCCTCGATGATTAGGACTTAAAAAAAATTTCTCCCTGCCTGTTCAATCCATTGCACTTCCGAGGGCTTAATTGACATGATTGTCCCGTATATTCGTCCCGTACGATCAGTTCTTAAAAATTATTCCCCCAAGTGTGTGTGTTGTGATTTTTCACTCAATTACAATCACTCCCTCTCAATTCAAAACTTATAATTTACAAATGAATATTTGCTAAATTTGATTTAAAGTCTTCATTGCTTGGAGTTGATTTTCCTGAAATGTTAGTACACACTAGAGCAAAAATAAATTTTCCAAAAAGTGTTAGGAGATATATATACATAAAATAATAATGCTTGAAATCATCAAAATAATATAAGTTGCAAGAATGTAAAACATGCAAATAGCAACTCTCTTAACAATCTCCCCCTTTTTGATGATGGCAAAACAATTATTGTTTATAGGATTTCAAATTCTAAGAATCTTATAAACTCCCCATGAATTGATGAATAAACAACAAAACTATACAAATTCTAAGGAGGCATAAATTTATTCAAAAAAAAAAATTACTTTTCAAAAATTTTATACAAAACAAGAAACATACAAAACACACAACTAAATCAAACAAAAACAACAAAACAAACATACAATTTCTCCCCCTTTTTGACAACAGCAAAAAGTGAAGAAGAAAAGAAGTTTTGAAATGTAGGCAGAAGTATGAAATTCATTTGATAATTTAATCTTGAAAGTGATTGAAATAAGGTATGCAAATAAAATTAAAATATTAGAGAAATCATAGAATTTCATATAATTTAAGAAGTGATATAACATAGATAATGAAAAGAATTTTTCAAAGACATGAGTCAATTTAGACATTAAGATAAAGAAAATCATTGCAATAAGGATGAATAAAAAATTTTAGATTTCAAATTTCAATGTTAATTATAAATGAACATAAGATCAATTTGAATTAGGAGATTAAAAGAGTTCGGAAAGAAGTAACTACCACATGTGGTGCTTTGTGCATCTTTTTCAATTTTATGGCACATTTTTGTGCAGCTTTTTCAATTTTATGGCACATTTTTGTGTATCTTTTTACTTTGGACTTATTTTGTGCCTTTTTTTTCTTATTGCAAACTTTTGTGCAATACTTTTGATTTTTGTACATTTGTACAATTTTCAAGTGTAATTGAATTCTTTCCGAAATCAATAATCTAAAATTTCAAATCTTTTCAAGTGTATAAATACTATTTAAAAAAAGAAATACAAAATAAGAAAACCTCTAAATTGCAATAATAATATTAAAGATAATGTAGTCTAAATAAGAGTCATGAAATTGAAAATCCTAATAATATCAAGTTATAAGCATCACTTAAATTTAGAATAATTAGAGTTTCTAATGAAATTAATTTTAATTTACAATTTTGGTTAAAGCACTATTAAGATTAAAAAATAATGAATGTCATAAAGTCTAACACACATTTCTAAATAGTTAAACAACAAAACATTGGAACATATATTGATATCGAATGAAGATATTACAATTTTAAGTTCAAGATATCAATAAAAACACAACTAAAATAAGAAAAATATAACAATCTAAAAGAAAATATCAAACACATAAACCACATAAACACATAACAAACACATAAACTTCAAAGAAACACAGAACAAACACAACTATCATTCACATGGACCCTGATCTGGTGGAGGAGGTGGTGGTGTTGCACCAAAGAAGTTGAAGTAGCTACTCATCATAAGCATGTTGGTATTTATGTTATTTATCTGATCACGCATAAATCCCATATCTTGATTGTACTGAATATCCTGCTGCTGTAAATGAGTTTTAATTTGATCAAACCTTTGATAAATATGAGCCTCTAAACTGTCAAATCTTTGAACCAAATTCTGATAATTTGGTTCAGTAGTAGATGTAGGTTCAGCTTCTTCTTCGGTTTCACTTAGAACAACATGAGTTTTTCTAGGCACTTCCTTGTTGAAGATAGCTCTAAAGGATGCATCATTGTAGTAGAGTGGTTCTTCAAAATATTGTTCTGGATGAATCAAATTATATTTCTTTTTCAAAATATTGGCAATCAGATGTCCTAAGGCTATGTTCTTCTTTCTTTTATGATAAACATGACCAATTTCAGAAAGGCAATAAATGTAGTCAATTAGGAGTTGGGCCTCATCTATAGGTTGTCTAGTCATTATCAAGAAGGTAACAACAGAAATAAGTGGTGTGATATTGACTCTATCACCAGCTTTAGGTATAATGGAAGTTCAAAGTACGTGCTGGATGATACGGGCATCAGGAACTAAAGTTGCTACCTTAGCGAAATGATCCTTAAAGTTTACTCATCTAATCGCTCGATTTACTTCAGTCCAATTAAAATTTGAGGAGGTTAAGGTGTGTGCTCTTAATCCTTCAGTTCTTAAGTTTAGGAAGATACCAAGGTCAGCCTTGGTGATTTCAACTTTCTTTTTAAAAACAAAGGAATTGATGACAGAATGGTCGGAGTTGAAAGACATGTTCGCCAAAAAATAATGAAAGGTTTTCTTATTGTAGAAGTGTACTAAGGTGAGGATTAAGCCAGATTGAGTAGAGGTAAGCAAGTGCATTACCTTAAAAGTTAATTCTTCCTGTAGGAGTACTCTAGATGGGGAAATTTTTGCGGAGACAAACCTAGCATAGGATTCTTCATTGGCTTTAGAAAAGAAATTTTCAAGTACTCTAGATGGGGAAATTTTTGCGGAGACAAACCTAGCATAGGATTCTTCATTGGCTTTAGAAAGGAAATTTTCAGAAGTGTTTCTTGGTGGGCCCTTAGTCAAAGACTTTTGATGTTTGCTAGAACTTGCCATTGAAAGATCTTAAGGGAAGAAAGGTTTGAAAGAGATGTGTGAATGTGACTGTTCAGTAAAAAATGCCATCAATTTATGGAAAAATGACTGTTCGTACCAGACAAAATTTTCGTTCGTCACGAACGAATGAGTCAAAAAAGAAATAGCTTTTTGTAAACACACAACTTACAAAGCATCCTTTCGTACAGGCTTTTGACCAAAATGATCATACAGACGAACACGTATTCGTCCGGATGATCAGGAATTCAAGTCATTTTTATGGCAATTGGAAACCGTCCCCCGCTATGAACCGATATGTGTTCGTCTGGACGAACCAAAGGTTCGCACGGATGAAATTAATATTAAAAACTGTCTTATCCATTCAACTGCTGCATTCGCTTGTCCCGTCATTTGAAAAAATATTTCATCCTAGACGATCGTGACGATCGTACAGACAAATTACATTAAAACTGCGCTTAAAATGGTTCGAAATCATTTAGTTTGTCATAATACACAAATCATCCCGTACGAAGCATTTTCATCTCGGACGATGATGACCACAAATTCACATTTTCACACTAAAAAAAAAATGAATAAAAACAAATAAGACAATACTTAAACACATACATTTTTAAGAAGAAAATATCACATAAACAAATTAGAAAACACAATGAACACAAAACAGAAAATATCAATGTTGCAAAAAAAACGTTTTTATCTAAGCATTTAAATCAATCACTCCAAGCCTTGTTCTTAATGTACTGAAAGTATCAAAGGCTAAAGGTTTTGTAAAAATGTCTGCAAGTTAATTTTCAGTTGAAACATGGGTAAGTTAAATTTCTCCCTTGGATACATGATCCCTTATGAAATGATGCATTATGTCAATGTATTTGGTTCTTGAATGTTGAATAGAATTTTTAGAAATACAGATAGCACTAGTATTATCACAATAAATTGGTATAGTGCCTATAGTTAATCCTAAATGAATCAACTGTTATTTTAACCAAAGAACGTATGCCACATAACTTCCTAAAGCAATGTATTCAGCTTCTGCAGTAGATAGGGCCACTGAATTTTGTTTTCTACTAGACCATGAAACTAATGAATTTCCAAAGAATTGACATGTTCCAAAAGTGCTTTTCCTATCCACCCTACAGCCTGCAAAGTCAGAATTTGAATAACCAATAATTTCAAATGAAGAGCTAAACTTAGGATTCCAAATTCCTATGTTCTGAGTTCGTAGTAAATATCTTAAAATCCTTTTCACTGCTGTGAAATGTGACTCTTTTAGATCTGATTGAAATTTAGCACACAAGCAAACACTAAACATGATTTCTGGTCGGCTAGCAGTCAAGTAAAGTAAAGATCCAACAATCCCTCTAAATTTCTTTTGATCAACAGATTTTCCCTTAAGATCCTTATCCAACTGAACTGATGAACTCATTGGTGTACTAACAGGTTTAGCATTGTCCATTTCAAATTTTTTGATGATGTCCTTAACATATTTAGATTGGCTAAGAAATGTACCTTCCTCAAGTTGCTTAATGCTAAAACCTAGAAAGGAATTTAAGTCTCAGATTAGAATCATTTCAAATTCACTACTCATTATTTTAGAAAAATCATCACAAAGATTTTTATTTGAAGAACTAAAAATGATATCATCTACATAAATTTGAACAATGAGTATATCCTTTCCAAATTTCTTCAAAAAGAGAGTTGTATCCACACTTCCTCTTTCAAAAGATTTTTTAATTAGGATGGTGCTCAACCTCTCATACCGAACCCTAGGTGCTTGTTTTAATCCATATAATGCCTTTTCAATTTAAAAACATGATTTGGGTATTTTAAATTTTCAAAACCTGGTGGTTGTTCTACAAAAACATCTTCTTCAATTATCCCATTTAAGAAGGCACTTTTCACATCCATTTTATATAATTTGAATCCTTTAAAATAGGCAAAAGCTAGCAAAACCCTAATTGCTTCAAGTCTGGCTATAGGGGCAATAGTCTCTTCAAAATCAATCCCTTCAATCTGATTATACCACTTAGCAACTAATTTGGCCTTATTTCTAATGACTACACCTGAGTCATTAATTTTATTTTTGAATACCCACTTAGTTCCAACAACACTTTGATCTTTTAGCCTTGAAGTTAATTCCCAAACTTTATTTCTTATAAATTGATTCAACTCTTCTTGCATGACCAATATTCAAAATTCATCAGAAAGTCCTTAATCAATATTAGTGGGTTCTATAGTTGAAATAAAGGCTGAATGTTTGACTTCCTTTTTTAATCCACGCCTAGTTCTAACACTCTCACTAGGTTCACCTATAATCAATTCCCTTGGGTGGTTTTTAGAAAATCTCAAATCTCTAGGCAAAGGGTTTCCTATTTCTAAATTCTCTTCCACATTTTCTTCCAAGTTTATTCTATCAATCTTTTGGGAGTTATCATCCTCAATCTCATCTTCAACAATATTTGGCTCTTCCAAATTTCTAGATTCATCAAATACAACATGTGTGGTTTCCTCAATAATTAAAGTTCTTTTATTGAATACCCTATAGGATTTTCCAACACTTGAGTATCCAATAAAAATTCCTTCATCTGATTTTGGATCAAATTTTCCTAAGGCAGATTTTTCATTATTATGAATGAATACCTTACAACCAAAAACATGCAAATGTGAAAAATTAGGTGTTCTGCCTTTAGCAACTCATAAGATGTTTTATTTAATTTAGATCTTACATTCACCCTATTCAGAACATAACATGCAGTGCTAACCGCCTAGGCCCAAAAATATCTAGGAAGTGTGTATTCTGCCAACATTGCTTGGGCGGCTTCTATTAATGTTCTGTTTTTCCTTTCGACTACCCCATTTTGCTGAGGGGTTCTAGGTGCAGAAAAGTTGTGATCAATTCCTTTCTCCTTACAAAAATTATCAAATCTCTCATTCTCAAATTCTCCTCCATGATCACTTTGTATAAAAATAATTTCAAACTCTAATTTTCTTTGAATCCAAGTTGAAAATTTTCTAAATTCCTCAAATGATTCACTCTTATGAAATAGAAATCTAACCCAAGTAAATCTTGAGTAATCATCCACAATTATAAATCTGTATACCCTCCCTCCTAGACTCACTGTTCTAACTGGTCCAAAAAGATCCATGTGTAAAATTTCCAATGGTTTACTAGTCCTAAGATCCTTAATAGACTGAAAAGAGGACTTCACTTGCTTTCCTAATTGACATGCATCACAAAGGTGGTCCTTAGTAAAGTCTAGTTTTGGTATACCTCTTACTAAATTCTTTTGGGAATTACTCTTAAGGTTTTTCATGCTAGAATGACAAAGTCTCCTATGCCAAAGTTATGATTCATCAGAAATAGTTTTCAAACAAAAAGCAATAAGAGTTTGAATGCAATTTAAATCTAGCATATAAACATTGTTTACCCTTTTACCATTTAACACATCTTTCTCATTTAGGCTTAATATGCAACTAGTAGGAAAAAATTTTACACTATAACCCTTATCACATAGCTGACTTATAATTAACAGATTATGCTTTAAGCCTTCAACCAATAACACATTGTCTATAAAAAAGTTTTTCAAAATTTCAATCATACCTGATCCAACCACCTTCTTTATGGTGTTATCTCCAAGTGTAACCATGCCTCCACTCCTGGCTTCCAACGTTATGAATTGAGCAGTATCTTCAGTCATATGCTTTGAACATCCACTGTCAAGGTACCATATGCTCTCACGAGGTCTTGTGTGAGAGCGACCCTGCAAAAATATCAAATGTTAGACTTGGGAACCCAAACAAGTTTGGGTTCTCCTTTTAGAAATTTATAATCAGATGAATGTATGATATGTCTAGGTTTATGCATCTTAGGTCTCCACACCAAATCAGATTTCATCTTCAAAGTACAGGTGTGTGCTATATTTTCGAGCAATCCACAATTATTACATTTAATATTAGGAAAAGGATTCCTAAGTCTTCTACCATTTGTTAGTCTTCTAAGGGATTCCATATATTTACGATAAAGTTTAGGATTTGTAAAATATTCAAGTTTGGGGGGTATCCTATTATCCTCGAGAGTTTTTATTTTCAACTTATAAAATGAATTCATATCTTCCAAGATTCGATTTATATAATTGATTCGATATGTTTTGCTCTCTGATTCATCCTTAAATTTTTTAAATTCTTTTCAAGATCAGCATAGGATGATTTTAAAATCTCATGATTTTTATTCAAGTCATCGTATTTGTCAAGTAGTTTCATGTGGTTGTCATCTATTAAAGCATGATCTTTCCTAAGGATTTCATGTTCTTTTTTAAGTTCTTCTAATTCTAAACTTACACTAGCATGCATCTTTTTCATTTTCCTATATGCATCATGCATGTGTTCAAAAATTTCAAACAATTCATCATAAGTTAAGTCACTTACTTCTTCTTGATCTTACTGATCAAGACTATCTTCCATCTAGCAAAGATTGGTGACTTCTTCTTCTTTTTTAGTTTCTAATTAATCTAAAGTAGAGTCCGCCTAAAAAGCTCTTTGAAACTTTTTCTTGCCCTTTTTTACAATTGGTTTCTCCTCAACCTTCTCCATGCTAGGAGTGGCTTTGAGTTTTTGGCAATCAGTCTTGATATGACCAGGTTTCCTTCATTCATAATAAATCACTTCATTAGATACTTTGTCATTTCTATTAAATTTACCTTTATTCTATTGGTGACGTCTCTTCTGCTTCCTCTTAAAAAATCATCTGAATTGTCTAGTCATCAAAGCAATATTATCTTCATCCTCAGGTTATGAGTCTTCACTCTCAGATTCTTCCACTTTCAGTGCTATGTTCTTCTCCTTTCATGGTTCACCTGCATCAATCTTTCTTTGCCTAACTCCTTGCTCGTAAGCAATAAGTGAATAAAAAAGATTGTCAATAGAATAAATGTTTTGATCTTTAGACTCGGTAATTGCAGTAATTTTGCATCATAAGCAGTAGGTAAACAACGAAGAATCTTATTAACCCTTTCAACATTCGTTAGTTCCCTACCAAATGCATGCAAAGAGGTGACTATTTGTGTGAATCTTGTGTACATATCAGAAATGGATTCATTTGGTTTCATGTGAAATAATTCATAATCATGTAACAAGATATTAAGTCTTGATTTCTTAACCTCATTAGTCCCCTCATAATTTATACAAAGTCTATCCCATATGTCCTTTCCACTTTTGCAAGTGAAAACCCGCATGTAGTCGTAAAATTTTAAAGCACAAAAGAAACTATTTAAACATTTAGCATTTAGTTGTGCTAAGTCACGTTCTTCTATAGTCCAATTTGCAAAAGGTGTTTCAACCCTAACTCCATCAACTAATCTAGTTGGTTTTGTATAACCTTCCTGGACTAAGATCCACATACGATAATTAAGTGACTGTAAGAAAGTAGACATGCGTGTTTTCTAAAAATCAAAAGGTATATTGTCAAACAATGGAGGTCTAGTCATAGAGTATCCCTCAGGTGTATTTCAGTTTCCAAATGTAGCCATCTACATTAATCAAAAACTAGTTTAAACTTATGATTTTGAAACAAAGCTCTGATACCACTTGTTGAGTCTACTGAATAAGTTGTTAAACCTAAGTTAATGTCCCAAGGCTACCAAGAGGGGGGGGGGGGGGGGGGTGGGGGGGTGGGGGGGGGGGTAAATTGGTAGATTAAAAAAATGTCTCTCTTTTAGATGAGTTCAACCGAAAATAAACTTTAATAAATTTTTATAAAAAAGTTTTTCAGCCACAACTTTTTAACAGATAAATGCAGAAAATAAAAAGTAGTAAAAATAAACGACACAAGATTTATAGTGGTTCGTTCTAAACCAGACCTACATCCACTCCCCAGAGGCACCCTCTGAGTATTACACTAATACCAATAGTGTCTCTCCTTTTGCACCCACAGCAAGGCGGAGAAGCCTTTACAATCACTCGTTCCACCACTACCCGGTGCGGCAGAGAACCATCGTCCTTTTACACTATCCCCAGTGTTGGAAGAGAACCGTAAGTCCTTTCACACTCTCCTAGTGTGGGCAGAGAACCCTTCGTCCTTCCACACTCTCCTAGTGTGGGTAGAGAACCCTTTGTCCTTTCACACTCTCCTAGTGTGGGCAGAGAACCCTTCATCCTTTCACACTCTCCTAGTGTGGACAGAGAACCCTTCATCCTTTCACACTTTCCTAGTGTGGGCAGAGAACTCGATCTCCTTGACAGATCTTCTCATAAGAAATTTAGAAGGAAGAAAGAAAAGAGTGAAGTTATCTCAAATCACAAGTAGGAAATCTTACCTTTGAACATCAAGCGAAGCCTTCACACTCCAGTGGTAGAAATCCTTCCTTGAATGCTCTCTCTCACTCTCTCCTTGACTCTTCTTTCAATAGGCACGAAGATCAATGAGCAAAAAGATTTAGTGGCAGTAAAAATTGGACCTTATATAAGAGAGACAAGAAAAACCATTCAAAACTATAGAATTTTCAAGTTATCACGAAATGGATCGTCCCGTACGATTGTGGATCGTCCCGGACAATTTTACTTAAAGTGTCAGAAATGATCCTGATGTATATCGGTACAAATTATGTTCGTACATGCTAATTGTCCGGAAGAATTAGGTTCGTCCGATACAAAACGGTTATTGCGTAGGTCGGTTCCAAAATCCCTGCAAGACGTAACCAACTGAGGTAAGTCAGTTCGGTTCGTCCTGGGATGAACAAGTTTCATCCTGGACGATTTTATTACAGAGAGTTTCATCCAAAGACGAAGGTTAATTTCATCCTGTACGATTTTATACAGAGAGTTTCGTCCAGAGACGAACCATACATTTCATTTAGACGAACAGTGCAAAGTGAGAATCCCGAGACGTTCGTCCCAAGACAAATGTTAAATTCGTCCTGGACGATTAGAGCTTAGAAAAAATTTCTCCCTGCCTGTTCGATCCATTGCACTTCCGAGGGCTTAATTGACATGATCGTCCCGTACGAACTAGGTTCGTCCCGTACGATCAGTTCATAAAAATTGTTCCCCCAAGTGTGTGTTTGTTATGATTTTTCACTCAATTACAATCACTCCCTCTCAATTCAAAACTTATAATTTGCTAATGAATAATTGCTAAATTTGATTTGAAGTCTTCATAGCTTTGAGTTGATTTTCTTGAAATGTTAGTACACACTAGAGCAAAAATTAATCTTCCAAAAAGTGTTAGGAGATATATATACATAAAAAAATAATATTTGAAATCATCAAAATAATACAAGTTGCAAGAATGTAAAACATGCAAATAGCAACTCTCTTAACAATCTACCTAGAATGAAGGCTACCTGCTCCTCAGAGATGAGTTTGGAAATGCAACACTTTAATCTGTTCATTACCATAGTAGAAGCAATTTTGTATCTGGTTTGACAAAGACTAATAAGGTGAAAATTGGAAGGAAATACCGGAGAATTGATCTTTGGGATGAGAACAGCCAAGGTATCCTTCCAAGCACCATTCATGTGTCCAGACGTAAAAAAACTTATTGATAGCTTTCCATGCAACCTCTCTGACAATTTCCCAATAGAACTTGAAGAAAGAGGATGTAGAGCCATCCATACCCGGGGATTTATTTAACCCTTGCTAGAATACGGCAGTAGAGAAATCTGATTCAGTAAAATCAGCATCCAGAAAATCTCTGTCAACTGCATCAAGCAACTGATCTGGTTTGGCTGGAGGCTAATTTTGGTAATTGCACTACCGCTACTTCCATTTATCCTCAAAGAATTTTAAAAAATTCTCTTAATTTCTTAAATATCTTCAACCACATTATTATCCTTATCCTTGATTTGCCTAACCAATTTACCATTCTTTCTGGCAGTGGCATATGCATGAAAAAATCTTGAGTTGGTGTCTCCCCCCTCATTCCAATTAGCCTTAGCTCTTTGGTTCCACCACATAGAAAGTCTTAGCAAGGTAACCTTGAGTTCCCTTACCTTACTACATAAAAGAGTGAGATTATCAGGACTGAGGCCACCTTCCGCTTCCTCTTGTAGTTGTAGATTGAGGATATCATTCTTCAGTTCTTCTTTTAACAAATTCAAATACTTACATTTATTTTTATTCCAAAAAAAAAGAGATTTCAGAGATCTCTTAATCTTCATATTAAGAACATCAGTTTCATCACCAAAATCATGTTTTTCCCAAGCATTTGCTACAATTTTCCAAGTGGCTGGATAGGATTCCATGTATCCTCAAATATGATAAAATTGGTCTGAATGCATTTAGTATCAAAGTAAAAAACAATGGGGAAATGGTCTGAAGCCATCCTTGCAAGGTGCCTAATCGATGCTGACGGGACAAGCTGGAGAGCTAAGGAATTCAGCAAACAGCGGTCCAGACGCTCCCAAATCCTAGCAGTTCCATGCTTATTATTGCACCAAGTATATCTATGACCAATCAAACATAGATCATGAAGATCTTGATTAGCCATAAAAAGATTCATCTCCTTTGGCCCATTAGTCATACAAAAATGCTTGCCACCTCTCTTATCTTCTTTGGAGACAAGACAATTGAAGTCTCCTCCCATAATTGTCGGAATCTCTTATGTCAAAAGATTGTCAAGACGGCTCCAAAGATCTCTTCAAACTTGAAATTCTTTATGGCCATAAACCATAGCCACGTTCCAAAGACCCTTATTGGGATTAGTCAAATCACTGAAAATAAATTGAGGAGAATGGTCAATTACAGTAAAGGCAGCCATATTATTTTTCTCCAACACCAGAATTCCACTAGCATACCAGCCGTTGGTTTGTGATAAAAGTCCCATTCCGATCCAATGATTCTATTTTCATCCTTCCTAGTGATCATAACCAGCTTAGTTTCAGCTAGGCCAACAAAAAAACAATAGAGTTGTCTTTCACAACTTCCTTAAGGTAGAGGGAGGTCTCCTTTTTCTTCACCCCTCCATAATTCCCAAAAATGAGTGAAGACATTTATTTAACGGAAGGGGAAAAGTCCCCACCTTTTTTCTTACCTTTTCCTTCAACTTTTCTTTCTGGATAAAGGTTCAATAGGTCCCAGAAACTTCAATTGTGGCTTGTTTTTTTGCTTCGCAGAAATAGGGATCTCTAAATTAGAATATTCATATTTTGGTATGTCAGCATGCTCACTAATACAATCCTGAGTAATTTGATTCAGGATTTCTTTGACCGTAGAAGAATCTGAAATAAGAGTTTCTGAATTATCAAGGGAGATAATACAATTGTGAGGAACATAAGAACCTACGTTTGCTTCTTCAGATTTATCGATTGAAAAAGTTGGAAGAATAGATATCACTTTAGGGTCAGTGGTGGCTTCAGCAGAATTACCATCAACCAACTGATTAGAGATTGCATTAAGAACCTCAAAGCTGTTTGACAGATTAATGCCCTCATCTGAAATGGACTTCAAATTTTGGAGATTTTTAAGTGGACTATCCACATTCATGGTAACATCAAAAGAGTCCTTATCTGGATTGTCTGGAAAATTGCTGTTGACAATAAAATGAGTTTCCAAAGCATTGGCTTCCTTCTTCCTGGGACCAGGATGATTCCTTATTTGATTTGGTCTTTTTTTGAATTTTACGTGAATCCACAGCCCATACTCTTCTTGATGATCAATATGCAAAACATCGTGAATGTACTTATTATGCAAATCAAAGCTATGATCAATAGGTTTGGCCACCCAGATATCAGGACAAACAGATTTCAGATGTCCGATTTTGGCACAGTTAAACCAGACAACTGAGCCATTTTCAATAAAGTCTTCACCAAATTTCATACATACTACTTTTATGTAAGATTTTTTACTCCAAGCATTATTCAACACCTTGTTTGATTCCAGTTTGAGAACATCCAAACAACTAGTTTATAAATTACAATTACCCAAATCACCTGATTAACATTCAGGGACTGTATTCAGATCAGAACTTGATTGACTCAGGCTTCGATTCCTTAGCACATTAGGTTAAATAGATTCATCCTTGCTTACCAAATCATTCTCCACCAATACTTTAACTGGCTCCTTAACAGAATTAATTTCATAGGTCTCCATATCTCCAAGTTTAGCCACCACATTACCAAAAGGTTTTGAAACAAAATCTTCACTAGAATTATTCTTTGAACCAGGTGCTGAAGGGATAAAAAATTAGCATGAACATTCGAATTAGATTCACGGATACTAGCAGCATTAGTTTAGTTTTTACCATAGTTATCAATCAAAATATTTTTGCCTTTCCCTATAACTTCAGCTTGATTTTTAGGAATCAATAAATTGCTCTTGTTTATGATTAGTGGCCAATTTTCATAAACCATAGTTTTGCATCTTGATAAGAATCAACAAAAGTAGGAGGATACAAACCTGCATCAAGCCAGGAATAGCTTTTAGATGGTGTAGAAATTTAACAAACATTGAAGGAACCACTAGCAGAAGGAGGCCGGCATCCCTCTGATGTCATCGGAGTGGAGCTGAAAATGCTTGAATAGAGAATTGAAATTTCAACTTTCACCCTGAAAATAGACCTTCTCTCTCTTCACAGGTAGAAGAGAGTTTAACAGTAATTCAGTAACACCAGAACAAAATAGGAAAAGAAATAAGTCACAGCCAAATACAATATAAGAGACGAAACAGGCATGAACCACAAAACCTCCAGAGAAAAGTCAGACCCCACTAAGCTTAAGGACAATTCCAACACATAAAACCACCAATCCAGGTAGCCATTAAGAAAACCTAATATAAAGTAGGAACCCCAAATTGATCGGAAGAAATGTAATAGTGTAGAGACCTAACCAATCCTGGCACAACCATAGCATAATTCTAGCTGGAAATCTAGAAGTCGGCATTATAGCTCCCAACAACACAGAAGTTCAAACAAATCCCCCCACCGACAACCAACAGAAAACTAGAGAGAGCTAGGCTAAGTTGAGAAATACTAAAACCAGCCAGATAGAAACAAAATAGTAGAAAGAACCAAATCCCCAAATAGAGAAACTAAAATGTATCCAAGGAAAAAGTTCCCAATGAAAAAGAATAAGAGGAATCCAACGAAAAAAATGCCTTAAATTCTAACTAGGGTAAACAATAGCATCAAGTCTAAGAATACCATTCAAAGCCATTGGGATGGTGGACCCACTAAAATTAGAGAAACACTCTAAACCACAATCCCAATTAGCAAGTTAGGAATCACAAGTATGAACATATTTACAAATATGATAGAACGAGAAATTCAAAAAAATCAACAGATTCTAAATCTCCCTCACTAGATAAAAGATATCAAAATTGCACCATGTATCATCACCAGAATATATGAATTGGAAATTATAATCAGAATTTACCTTAATAAAAATATTAGTTAAATATAGAGAAATATACAACCTAAGGCCATAAAGAATAGCCAAGGTGGTAGCATAGAAAACACCCCATTATGTAAAGGACCAGCAAAGGCCATAATAAGACAACCATTACTGTCTCTGATAGCCCTACCACAACCCATGGATGAATTAATGCTAGCACCATCCACATTCAGCTTATAGAAATTTATAGGGGATTAGGTCTAATAAATAATTCTAGCCCATTTAGTAATAGGATCACCCTCCAAACTAAGACCTAAAGTAGAACCAACAAAAGAGTAAATTTTAAAATTCTTAAAAGTGAACAGTTTAACATAGAAAAAAAGACAAAACCTTATCCTTCACATTCTTGATAACCTCATGATAATTCATACGAACGCCATTAAAGAAAGAATTATTCCTCTCCAACCATAAATACCATAATATGAGAGAGGATTTAACATTTCTGATGTGCCCTTTAAACTTAATGAACCAAGCATTAAGCATAGAATCAAGGGACAAATGAAAATTAAAATAGTTCAATTGAAACATGTCATCAAAATAAGCCCATGTTTTAGTTTCAATAGGGCCATAAAACATGATGCATATTCTCTATATGGAAACAACATTGGCACTTGGAAGACAAAAAAAAACAACTTTTGATGAGATTATCATCTATGGGAATGAATTTATGCAAGATTATCATCTTTAATTATGTATTTAATTCTTCCTTATGGAAGAAACTTGGATTGTGTTTTAATTAATCAAATAAATCATAAATATTTAAGTGATTGATACCATCAATTAAGATAACCTATGGATCAATCCGTAAAAAAATGGGATTAATTTGAATATTATTTAATTTTATATTAATTTAATTAGTTAATTATTATTTAAAGTTTCATTTTAAATTACATTAAGTTTAACTAAAATTGAAGATTGGCTTTAATTTACCTTTATTGTAGGTTTGATTTAGAGTTGTTTGAAATTTAATTTTTTTTTAATGATTTTTTTTGTTTAATTAGGTGTACTTTATATAAAATGTTCCCAAAATTAAGGGCTACTTTTAGGGATTGTTGTTTAGCTAACTTAATAAACTCCAATTAAGGTGAAAGTAATTCCTAGGATTTTCCATGTCACTTAATTTACTAGCTTAGATTTTCATGCATATTGAATATAGGGAGAATTTTCTAAATTTTTTTCTAAGTTTATTTGACCGTAAACAATGTTATTTTCCTTACGTATCTCGACTATTCAAATG
The DNA here is from genome assembly GCA_022539455.1 of Dendrobium nobile. NCBI lineage: Eukaryota > Viridiplantae > Streptophyta > Magnoliopsida > Asparagales > Orchidaceae > Dendrobium > Dendrobium nobile. The sequence continues at coordinate 37,410,851 of CM039735.1, forward strand.
GGTTTGATTTGTTATAATAATTTAAACTATAAGTCATGGACAAGAATGTTAGTGAGAACAAGATTTTTAATCATACTTCAAGACTAATGTGTGAAGAACATGCATCTTATGAAAATATTAATTATCTAAAGGGTTTGGAAAACATTTTAAGGTCATATAAATGATAATCTCTTCTAAAACTATACATGATGAGATTATCAACATAAAACTTCACTTTTCATGGATAAGTTTATAAAAAATCCTCATCATTGCTCACAAGTATGTTACCCCAACATTTATTAATACAAAAGACATAACTTTATAATAGCAAACTCCTATCGATGATATGAATACTATAAACTTTTCATCTTAATGAGCAATTTTAATCTAGTTGTATCGAGATGAACCATCCATGAAAGAGAATATTGCATGCGAGGAAGTAATATAAACCATGATTTTTAAGAAAGGATGCAAAACTTATATTTAGGACAAGCATTTTTAAAATTTTTTATAATAAATTTTGACATAAATTTTATTATTCTTCTTTATTACTGGTATAAAACTAGCTTACTAGGTTAAATATTTATCTTCCATAACAAAATCAACATTAATTAGCTTCTTAACTTCAACTACTACTTATTATTCAACATTGAGTTACATTAATTGAGTTTCTTATTCTACATGAACCATATTAGTTGAATTTCTAATTTATACAATGCTCTATCTAGATATAATCTAAGCATTTCTTCATAGCTCAAGACAAAATAGTTTTAACTTTTGTGAGAAATTCAACCACTTTATTTGCTTCATCGGATCGGACAAGGGTATTCTTCATAACCCTTATTTATTTATTTTAAATAAGTAACTATAGATTTAATCTCATCTTCATGTTGTGGTAGTGCATCAATAACTTGAGACATATCTAGATCATGTGAAGTATCTAAAATAAGTTTGTTATAATATTTAATATTTATTATTAAGTGACTGTCATATTCACGATTATTTAATATAACTAAGAAACATTCTTCATCATTGAATGGATGTAGAGTAAGTAAGCTAACACCCTCTCTTGAAGTATATTTATGATCTTTAATACTCCAGAAGTAATCAAATTATCAGGCTTCTTCTCTAGTCCAAAGGGATAGTGTTAAATATTACTTAACAATTTTACTTTTTTAATTAGACTTCCAATCAAAAAAAGTTCAATTACTTCATCTGTGAATGGTTCAACAGAGAGAGAAGCTCTCATTAGAGAGACAAAATTCCTTTTTCAAAATTCCACATTCTCGATTATTCATCCACATTTTCTGTAGGTTTATAGGACATGGCGGCGGACGGCCGCCGGCCATCTGTGGCTTCGACTATGAAGGCCAAGTCAATTGGTGGATTGGTTGCTATGAATAGAAGTGATCATGTTTGTATGAATGCTGGATTGGATCACGATGCAGATGAGGCACGTAGGAGGAGATCAAAAGGTGCATTAGAAATAAATGAAAATACTAGTTTTGATTCTTAAAAGATTAAGCATGTTGAAGGTAAGGGGAAGGATATATCTTTGAATGTGGAATGTAAGACATCATGTGTTTTGAAATCATCTGGATTTTCTACATTAAAAGCTTTCAACATCAAGCCTTCTTTGCCTATAATGAAGATTTTTATTAACAGATTCAAGACGGTGTGATAAATGTGAATTCCCTGAGTTCAGTTAACAAATTTTTTTGTCAAATTCTCAAAAAGCCTTCAAAGAAATTGTTGGTGGAATCAACTTCAGGTAATGAATATAATGCAATGCTTGTTAATGATAAAATGCCTATTCATAATGAGGGAGATAGCAGTTTGGACAATCCATGGAATAAGAAATCATATATTAAGTTAAACTTTAAGAAGGAAGATATTGTTTTAAAGGATGATGGGATGGCAGTAAAATTTGTTGAAGCTACTAAAATTATGAATACTAATAGACTTGGAAACTCTTTGGTAGCCAAGGTATTTGGTAGAGAAATCCCATCGCATATAGTGGCTTGGGAGTTAAGGCGTCAATGGGCTCTTTTTGCCCAGTTTCATTTTACTGCCCTATGGATGGATTGGTTTTTATGTTCTTTCAAAACATCGAAAGCATTGGATGGAGTTCTTTTAGGAAGTACATAGTTTGTGAATGGTCACATTGTTGTTATGGATAGGTGGTCTCCAGGGTTTTCTCCTTCTTCGATGATGGGCCTTACTTCACCCATATGGATTAGAATGCCTCAATTTATATTACAAAGTTGGGATGAAAACAATGTGGCAAGGATTGCATCTATGGTAGGTTTACCATTGATGTTGGATGGTAATATGTTTCAATGGGGGAGAAGAGAGTTTGCAAGAAAGTGGAATATGCGAGGATTTCCACTTTTATCTATGAATGTTGAATGATTGGTCATTTCAAAGATAATTGAAAGAAGGAAAAATGGTGGTCGAAAGTAGGGTGGATGGTGTTATCAAGCAAGTTCAAGACAACAATATTTATTTGATACAAGAAATGGAGAAGAATACAACTTATGGACCTTGGGTCCATGTTAATTACAAAAGAAATAAGAGGCTTCCTAAAAGTATTTCTAGTTGAAGGCCAATGTAGAAGGTGCTTATTAAGAAGGCTTTAAGCAATCCTATTGTTTTGGAGATAGATGAATCTACTGGCTTGGGGATCAATGTAATGGAGAATGTTATAAATGTGGGAGTAGAGAAGGTTATTGAAGGCATTATGTTGGTGGAAGAGGGTGAGATTACTATGGAAAGTGAGATGGCTAATGAAAGTTTGGCAAACAATTTGGAGTTAAGTAACCTGTCTACTGAGGAGCTGGAAGAGCTAGGTGGTGACAAGGTAATTGGAGACTTGAATGTGTTTAGCAAAGGGACTTGGATGATCTCTACTATTTATAGTAGTAAGGAGGATCATAAGAGAAGGGAATTGTTGGACTCTCTTCAAGAGGTATATCATAGAAAGGTTCCTTCTGTTATTGGTGGTATCTTTAATTGTATTTTGGCTCAAGAGGATAAAATAGATTGTAGGAAGTATATTTTTTCTCATGCTTCTAAAGATATGATAAACTTTATGAATCATAATGATTGTCATGAAATTGGAGTAGTTGGACCAAGGTTTACTTGGAGCAATAATAGAAGGCATGGGGGAAGGATATTGGAAAGGTTGTTTAGAAGCTTTCTTAATTCCATTTGTTTGGATGAAATGCAAGTGGCATTTGAGAGGAATATTTCTAGGATGGCTTGAGATCATTGCCTTATTATCTTAAAGATTTTTCACTCAACTTTTAAGAAGAAGAATTTTTTTCAAGTTTGAAGATATTTAGGTATCTTTTCAAGCCTCCTCTTGTATTGTTTTGATGGTATGGAAAATATCCTATATTGGAGATGATATATAGATTTTAAATAGGAAATGCAAAAGAACGTTGAGAGAATTATTCATTTGGAGTAAGGAAAAATTGAAGAACTTTTTAATTCTTAAAGATGGGTTGAAAAAGGAGGTGTTGCAACTACAGGAAGAGGAGGCTATAGAACGCGTATTGTATGAAAAAAAATTGAGGTTATTGAGAGCTAAGGTGGGTCAACTTAATGTCTACCTGGCTAGATTGAATACTTGGTGGAAGGAAAGGGCTAAGGTAAGGTGGATTGAGGAAGGGGATTCTAACTCCAAATATTTTTATTCTTTTGCAAATGCTAGAAGGAATGGTATCTGGATTAACCATGTCAAAGGGATAGATGGAAAAATGGTTGAAAAACTGGAAGAGGTAGATAAGGTTTCTTTTTTAATATTTCAATGAGAAATGGAGGGAAAGGGAGTGTTCTTTGTATAATTGGCCTTCTCCTTGGAGAGTATTGGATGATGATGATAGAAACAAGTTGAATGCCAAATTCTATATTTCAAAAATTTTGGATGTCTTCAGGAATTTGGGAGAGAACAAAGCTCCAGGATGTGAGGGAATAACATATTCCATCTTCAAAACTTATAGGGATGTCATTGGTGAAGATGTATGTTAAGCTCTCAATAGATTTTTCTCGACGGGTTTGATTTTTAATGAATGGAAGGAGAATTTGGTTGTTTTGATTCCTAAGGTCCAAGATCCAATTTCACCAGCTGGATACCATCCTATTAGCCAATGCAACTCTATTTATAAGATTGCAACTAAATTCCTATTAAATAGGTTGTTATTAGTGGTACATAAGGTAATCTCAAAAGAATAGGTGGCTTTGTGAAAGGAAGATCAATCTCGGATCACCTTCTCTTGAGTCAAGAAGTTTGCAACAAAATCAGATGTTCTAAAGGAAGGAATGGGCTATTAGCAATCATGATTGATATGGAACAGGCATATGACAGTATGTGTTGGGAAACTTTGAGATAAATGTTGAAGATCTTGGGTTCTCCTTCTAAATTTGCAAATTTGATTATGGAATGTGTGTTGGAACCTTGGTTCTCTTTTATGATTAATGGAATAAACTCAAAGTAGATTAAGGGGAAATGTGGATTTCGACAAGGATGCCCATTTTCTACCTTATTATTTATTTTGTGTTCTCAATTACCTTCTAATTCATTTTTAATCAAAGGCATGGATCAAGGTATCAAAATATCACCAAATGCACAGAATATTTCTAATCTCTTGTATGCAGATGATGCTTTACTTTTTTCAGATGCAAAGTTGAAGAAAATCAAAAAATGAAGAAGTTGCTCCAAGATTATTGCAAGTGGAATGGACAAGCGGTAAATCTTCAAAAGTATTAGTAGAAGAATGAAGAAACAAATCTCAAAGCTATTAAGCATTAAGGTGGTTGATGAAATGGAATATTTGGGAATCAAGGTTGCTTTAAGAAGATTGAAGAAATCTGATTTTTATCATCTTTTGGATAAAGCCTCAAAGAGACTCAATGATTGGGGAAATAAATTCATCTCTCTTGCAAGAAGGATAATCTTGATGAAAATCATTTTTCTTGGTCTTCCTTTATTTCTCTCTTAACACTCATTAGCCCCCTTGAGTATTTTGAAAAAGTTTGACAAGATGTGTAGGAATTATATTTGGAATAAGCATTATGGCTCTCATGCTCATCACATTAAGACTTGGAACGTCTTGTGCAAAACCAAAGATACACTGTGGATTGGGTCTATATTCTGTAGTATCTAAAGTGGGGCCTTTAAGGGCATGGTTCACTTGGAGCCTATTAGTGAATCCTAATTCTTTGCTTAATAGGAACTTTGTGGCTAAACAAAAGAAATTTTGGTAGAAGGGTGAGGGGAAGAAGAGTTGTTCGGCTACATGGAAGATTATTATTAATGGTTGGAGTTCTCTTAAAGGTATCATCAGGTGGAATATTGCTTCAGGATCTTTAATTGATATCTGAGAGGATGTGAGGATTCTTGATAAAAGTATATAGAAATGGCCTACTTTTTTAGCTAATTGGGTGGTGGAGAATGTAACTTTCGATTCTCTCATTGATAATGGAGCTTGGAATTTACCTATACTAAATAAGTTCTTTGGTGAAGAACTAGTGAATGTGATCAGCAAAGTTGATATACTTCACAACATAATTGAAGATAGGATGGAGCTAAAGTTTAAATTATGTAGAAAATCCATTTTAGAACTTCAGTTTAAGTCTATGATTCATGAGTGTATAAGCTTAAACTCAATCCTTGGGTTGAATTATTTATTTGGTATTTATGCAGGAATGCCATTCCCATTGCAAATTTTCCCTTATATAGAAGACTTGCTGATTCTAATATTTGTCCTAGGGATTGCCATAGAGTGGAAAACATTGATCATTGTACAACAACTTGTTCAAAACTTATTCAGGTGACAAATTTGTTAAAAGCATGGGGATTTATGGTGCTGATTTATTGTTCTTTCACGGACTGTATGAAGAGCCTGAAATTGATTTCAGTAAGGAATCCATTCATTCCTTAGTTTTACTTAACTTTGCTACTATTTTCCTAAAAGAGTAGAAACAAAGAGAAACATGGTGGTGTGGAACATAGTGCTGCTTCTATTATGGCTAGAGTCATCAGTTTTATGGAAATTTTACAAAAAGACAAAATAATCTTAAGTCACTGGGGTGCTAATTAGTCTTTTGGACTTTCAATTTTTGGCACCCTCCTCCAAAATGGTTTAAAATAAATATTTTTGGCTCCTTATGTAAATCTAATAAAGCTGGAGTTGGTAGAATGGTTAGAGATAGTAAGGGAAGATTTTTACTAGCCTTTTGTTTTGGTTATGTTCATTGGGATAGTGCACAGTTGGAATTATTAGCTTTCAAATCCTTAAGAAATGTTATACAAGAGTGGATGCATGAGGAAGATGGTATTGTGATAGAAGGGGATAATCAAAATTTCATCAACTTTCTCCACAAATTGTATAGTATGCCAAAGAAGATGATGGGAGGACAGATTGATGAAGACCTATTATTCATGAAGGATTTCAATAATGTTTTATTTCATTTTGTTAGTCGTCATTGTCTTAAGTTTGTGGATTATTGTGCTAACTTAGCTTGTGAGTATAACTTTTGTTGGGAAGTTTTTAGTGAGAATAATATTCATCCTTCCTTTGTTGCTCTTTTGAAGGAGGAATGTGATAGGTTTCCTTTTGTTTAAGTAGTATGTATCTAGGTCTTTCCTTTTTCTAATGGTATTTGCATTTCTTCTCAAAAATAATAATAATAATAATTATTCATCAAGGATTATGTCAATTTTTTTAGTTTACTGGTGGATGATACAAGATTACTGGCTTCATAATATGGGTTAAAAGCTTTGGAGACTTTTGCCATTATCCCCATTATATTATCTTGGTATAATGGGGTTAGGGATATGTTCTATATGTGCCTCTTTAATAGCTCTTTGGTAGATATATTTTAATTATTTTGCCTAGAAATTTGGATCCTACCCATGTCATTATCTGCTTCTGTATAGGTGTTAATCATTGGTTTTTTAATGTTATTCTTATATTTTACAACCATTGGTTTTTCCAAAACATGTAATTTTTTTATTCTCAAAACTAAATTCCAAATTGATATGTATTATAGGTACCACTATTTATATATAGAATTTTTCCCTTTCTTTTATCCTTTCATTATGCCATCCTCTACTTTACCTCTACCTCTACCTCTAAATCATTGATACATTCTACAACCTTTTTGTGAAGGAGGAGTCCTTCTCTAATTTATTAGAATAGGGGAAAAATCTTTGAACATAGATTAAAGCTTTATTCATGGCTAATTTCATTTTCAAAAATGATAGGTGAATTTCATTTTTATCTTTTGAGATGGATATTATATTCTCTGTAAAGAGTTTGATTATGAAAACAAATTTTATTTTTATCTTTAAATTGATAGTGATGCATCAGTCTATCTTCTAATAAGGCATGTCATCAGCTATGTGAACTTTATTATTGAAATATAAATCAAATCAATTGGTTGCACCATTAAACTTTTCTACAAGCTAGGGTACATTGTCAGAAAGTAAAGAGAATCAATGTACTATTAAAAAGGTCTTTGGGTATGCAGTACCAAACTATATTATCCTAAATCTATTATATATGTCCTTACAAAGGAAAAGGTACAAACACTACCAAATCAAAGAAAGCAATCTACCTCTGATGCAGTAAATCTACCATTCCATATGTATGATGCAATATATCTGCCATTTCAAAGGTATTTTAGAATGGTAGCAAGAGGATTGAAGTTGTGAAGATAAATCATCCTAGTGATGGAGAAAGTGTTGGATTGTTTTCTCGAAATAAGAGAAAGAACATCATAAATTCACCATTGGTTATTAAGGATGATATTGTTCCTTCAGCCAAGAAGGTGGAATTTTGTGAAGGTAAAGAGGTAGATGTTAAGGGGGTTTTCAAAAGCCTAGTTCACAGAAAAATTATATAGCATAATGGAAGATTTTGCACGTGTAAATGATTGGGAGGCTTCTTCTTCTTCGTGTTTGAAAAACTTTGTCAAAAGATTTAGTAATTTAAATAAATCGAATGAAGGGAAGGGTGATATAAAATCTAATATGAGTAGGGATGATGCTAAAAAATCTAATTTTTTATTTTCTTTAAATTTGGATAATCATTTATCAGAGGATTGTCATGTCATCTCAAATGTTACTAAATAAAATAATGTGCAAAAAATTTTGAGAAGTCATATAGAATGAATAATTTGGGGAAAGGTTTTTTACTAAATTCATGGGTGACGTGTCCCAATATTAAAATGGTGAATCCTATTTCTAAATCTATAATGACTAAAGATGGAATAACTATTCAAATTCATGCTGAAAGTATGTTGGTGAATAATCAGAGATTGAATAATGCATTTGTGATTAAATTTTTGGGTAAATATATTACTTTTACATTAATTAGGACTGAGGTAAGACCTTAACGGAGTCATTTTAATGGATTCCATTTACTTGTGGTTGGTTTAGATTGGGTTTGTTGCTCCTTTGAATCTTCTAATGTGTTGGAAGTAGTTTTAAGTGGTGATCCAAGGTATTTTTGTGGCCACATTATAGGAATGAAAAGATGTTCACTATGCTTTACTCCTTCATCAATAAATGGAATGTCTTCACCTATGTGGATTAGAATGCCACATCTTCCATTGGAATATTAGGATGACATAGATATTATAAGAATAGTTTCTAAGGTTTTTGTTCATTTATGGCTTGATGGAAAAATGCTTCAATGGGGAAAGAGGGAATATGCTAGAGTATGTGTTCAGAATAATCTTAGTTTTCAATTACCATTGAGGGTTTTGGTGGAAGGTTTATCATGAAGATTCTTTTAAAAAATTAAGTATGAGAAGATTACTTTGTTTTGATTCAAGGGTGGTATAATATAGAATGAGCAGATTAATTTTTTTGAAATTAATCCTCTTAGTATGACAGATCTAACTAATGCATATAAATCTAAAGAAGAATTCATATCTCCTAATCCTGAAGGTATGTCTCAAAATAGCTTTGTTTCTCATTCAATAAATTATGGTACTTTGATTCATGTCAAATTTGGTAGGAATAAATTCAAGGCTACTAGTAGGAGGTATTGTAAAGGATGTGTTGACAATAATTTGAAATTGTCAAATAATTTATCAAAGACTGGCAAGAATGGTTTTGTTGAGAAAGGAAATAAGGTGAAAGTGAATGAATAAATCAAAAAATATAAATAATAAAGTTGAAGGTGTTAACGATGCTGAAAAGAAAGAGTTTAAGAATAGAGTTAAAGTTACTCATGTTAATATTAGTCAGGTTATTCCTGTGCCTCATTCCAAGTTATATGATGTTCTAGTTGTTCTTGATTCTCAAGTGCAAATATTATTTTTTATGTTTAGGAAAATACTTATATAATTTCTTATTGTAATTCTTCATTTATTCCTCAAGATGTTAAAAAGTTTAATGTGTTAATGGGGATTAATGAAGATAATGGAAAATTAGAGGTGAATGAGAAGAAGTATTCTGATGTAGTCAATGATTACAGGGAAAAGTGATGGTAATAATTTGAATGTTGGTATATTGGTGGTGGACAAGTATGGAATATGATGTAAGGTGTTTGTTCATCCTAACCTTAGTAAAGAAATTTAAGCCTTAGGGACTGTTGAAATTCTTCCTAGAAAATGGAAGGTTGATGTTGGGAATAGATAAATGGGTGGGGTTTCAACTCCTGCTATTTAAATAAGTCTATCATTACTTTTTTGAATTATAAAGAAGAAAGATAAAAGTGGCTTATCTATATTTATAGGATATTAAAAAGGATTATGAGGTTTTTTTATGGTCATATTAAGACTAAAGTATATTATATTGATAGGGTTCAGGTGAATAGGATTGTTGAGGTTGTTTGGGACATTTTTTAGTTGTCAGCTGAAGGTATGTCTAGAGGTATTTCGATGTTATGAAATTTTGATATTGCTTCATTTAATATGATTAAAGCTTCTTCTCCATATGTCACTAGAGAACTCAAGATTCAGAATAAAAGGAAGTTAATGATTTCAACTATGTATGGTAATAAATATTTTCAAATTAGAAGAGAATTGTGGAACATGTTTGATTTCTTCATCTAGAAAATTGTCTATTATCATGGGAGGGGATTTTAGCTATAGTCTATCTCATGAACATAAAAAATGGGTAAGGAATTTTATTTTTTTTCTCGAGGGCCACAAGAGATGAAAATGTTTATGACCAATAATTATTTTCATGAAGTAAGTGTTATTGGTCCTCACATGGTGTAATAATAAGGATGGTGGTGCTTGTATTCTGGAAAGTTTGAATTGGTGTATTTTGAATACTAATTCTCTTAATGTTGTTCCATTGGCAATTGTTAGATATTTTTTGAGGGCGGCTTCTGACCATTGTCTAACTATTATAAATTTAAGTAATTCAAATATTGTTCAAATGAAAGTAATTTGATTTGATGATGTTTGGGCTTCATATCCAGCCTCATACATCATTGTATTGAATTATTGGAAAAAAGTATATGTTGATAATGAAGCAGAGATTTTGAATAAAAATGCAAAAGGGTATTAAGGTATTTATTCTACTATAATAGAGCTAAGTTCAAATATTTCATGAAGTTGAAAGAATGTCTTAAGAAGGAGATTTTAGTCTTACAAATGGCTGAAGTTGATTCAAATGAATTTTCTTTTGATAATGTGTTTTTTGTAATGGATAAAGTTCAAGAGTTAAGTATAACTCTTACTCATTTAGCTACTTAGTGGAGACAACATGCAAAAGTCAAATGGTATATAGAGGGTGATGGCAAATCAAAAACAATTTCTTATTTTTATTAGTGCAAGGAGAAATTGTAACAGAAAAGTCAAATCAAAAAATGAAGATGGGTCATTAGTTTAACATCAACAATTAATTGATAGAATTGTTTATAAATTCTTTAAAATTAAGTGGAGGGATGGAGGATGTAATCTTGCAGAGTGGATTTCTTATGTGAAAAGCTAGATGATAGTGATAGGGAATTGTTGGATGTTGAATTCACTAAGGAAGTGATTTTTTAAATGATTATTAAGATAGGAAGTAATAAATTGCTAGGTTCTAATGTAATTACTATTTTTTCTTCAATGCTTATTATAAAATTATAAATGAAGAGGTTTATAATAAAATAATCTTGTTTTTTTCTGAATGGTATGATGTGTAATCATTAAAAGGACATGTTCTTAAGAATCCTCTGGATCCTTCAAATTTTAGAACTATTAGTCATTGTAAGACTATTTAGAAGGTTGTGGCTAGAGCTTTGACTATTAGATTACAATTTCTTTTTCCAAAATTAATATCTGAGGACCAAGAAGCTTTTGTTCATGGGCATTTTTGTTGGATCATGTATTGCTTGAGCAAGATGCATTCAACAAGCTTTGGTTTTCAAAGGAAAACAAAGTATTATTTGTAATAAAAACTAATATGGAGCAAACATCTACTTTAAATTAAGTGTTGAAGTATTTTGGTTTTTCAATAAATTTTCTAGGCCTATTATGGAATATGTGGTTAAGCCCAGTTTTTCCATTGTGATAGATGAAAGAAAGATTACTTGGATATATGCAAGAATTGGGTTTAGACAAGGTTGTCACTTGTCTCCCTATTTATTTATTTTATGTTCTTAATTATTATTAGATGCCTACCATCAAAGAGGTCAGGAGATTTCAGTTAAAATTGCTTTAAATGCTCAAATAATTTCTCATATGATATATGCAAATGATGTTTTTCTTATTTTTAAGAAATTATTTGTATAATCAAGAAGATTAGAAGAATATTTGTTTATTATTATTGTTAGATAAGATAGAAGGTAAAAAAAGAAAAGCATTTAATTGTATTTGGGAATGCAGTTTGAAATAAGAAGAAAAGTACATATCTAAATGTTGGGTTTTCAATTTGTTAAGGAGATGAATTAACTTGGTGTGAAGATTGTAAGGAGGAGGATAGTGCTTTAAGATTTTCATATTTTGATGGATAATGCACTAAGAAGAATGAATGTTTGGGGAAATAGATTTATTTCCATTACTGGTAGAATTTTACTTATCAAAAAGGCATTTCTTTCTCTCCCTATTTTCTTAACTTCTCATTCTTTAGTTCGTATGAGTGTATTGAATGATCTAGACAAGTTGTGTAGGAATTTTTATTTAGCATAACAAATTGGCAAACAAGATATGCATTATTTGTTTTGGGAAGTTCTTTACAAGCCTATTCAGAGGGTTGGTCTATGTATTCATCAGTAATGGAAAAACTTATTCCATTAAGAGCCAAATTTTCATTGAATTTCATTATCAAACCTAATTCATTATTAAATAGAAATTTAATAGCTAAGTATGGGAAATAGATTTGGAATGCAAAAATCAGAAGATGTTCTTCCCCTACTTGGAAGATTATTATTAATGGAGAAAAGTTTCTTCAATGCATTATTAGATGGAAATTATGTACATGTGAGTCTATAAATATATTAAAGGATACATGGATTAAATAAATGTTTTAAAAAATTGCCTATATTTATTATGGATTACGATCATCTGAATCTATTAGTTAGTAATTTCCTTTGTGATGGTGAGTGGGTTGAAAAAGAATTTAAGAAATAATTTGAGATAACATGGTTAATTTCACTTGGAAAATATAGATTTTTCCTAAATAATATTTGGATATGCGGAAACTATTATATTATTCTTCAGGAAAACAATAACTTGAATGATGTATGAGGTGGCTATTCAATACTATATAGATGAATATAGCAGGAAATGATTGAAGAAATTAGGGCTTAAGCCTCATCTTGAACTATTCTAATGGTAGTCAAATAGAGAGGTGATCCCATCAAATGAATATTTAATAATGCGAAGATTACATAATACAAATATATGTTCTACCGGGTGTCAATATATTGAGCAAAATCAACACATTTTAGTTGTGTGCATTTAATTTCATGAGGTAATAGATAAGTTAATTACTTGAGGATATCAAGTTTTTGTTTTTGGGTCATCTGCTTCCTACTGCTATGAGTTAGAAGAATTTCCTTTGAAGAATTTGAATATTGCTAAGCTTTATTATTCAACTATATTTTTTTCATGTAAAAATTGAAACTCTATTATGAATGGAGGTTCACCTAGTACTTCAGTGTTAATAACTACAAACCTGATCAATCATGTTCTTACTCCACATTTTAATTCTATATTGGAAAACTGGGGTATTAATCAGCTTCAAAAGCTTCTTAAAAATTATTGGCATTCTCCTCCACCAGATTGGATTAAAGTTAATATTAATGTTTTGGATTTAAAATATAATATAGTTGGATTAGGAGGTGTACTCAAAGACCATTATGGAAGATTTATGCTTGTGTTTGGAATAAAATTTATGTTTTGGGATGTTTCTAGTATGGAGCTTGTGGAAGTTACTTCTTTGTTAAAGATAATTCAAGATTGGATGTTTAAAAGTAAAGGAATTATCATAGAGTATGATAATATGAATATTACAAAGTTGATTCATAATTCAATATAGAATGCTAAATGGTGTCCAGAAGATTCGCTATTGAAGGAGCTGGTTTTTTTCAAAGACTTTAATCATGCAATTTTCAACTTGTTTATAGAAATTGTAATAAGTTAGCTAATTTTTGTGCTAACTTAGCCATTGTTAGTGATTTTTATGGGGATAATTTTAGTGATAATATTATTCCTCCATCTTTGAGTTCTTCATTAAAGCATGAATGTGATAGTTGTCTTTTGCTTTTTTTTTTTTTGAAAGAAAATGCTCATTAAAATAAGAAACTATTACAAACTACTCAAAGAAAATCTAAAGCATCACATTCCTAATTCAAAAGAAACAAGAAATAAGGAGGAATATCTACATCACTAAGGTATTTCCAAATAAAACTTTTAAACAAAGAAAACTTAGCACAAAAGTTGGCTAATTTATTACATCTTCTACTAGAAAAATTAAAAGAAACTTTAAGAAAATCTTAAATGAAGGACAAGTCTTCTTCAATCCTTGTTTTATTCTTCAATTTATTCAAAGAATGTTGAAGTAATCTGATAATATTAACATTATCTCCTTCTATAATGACTCCTTGTGTTTCTAACATTCATTCCTGAATAACATTTTTGAATGCACAAATAGCCAATAATTCTAATTGTTCTATGTCACAATGCAAATAATTAACACCAAAAGCAAGCTAAAATCTTCCTTTATGATATTTGAAAACTCCGCCAATACCAACCTTATTTTTACTTAATAAAGAAGAATCAATGTTAACCATTGTCCATCCGGGTGGAGGGGGATGCCAAGAAGAAGACAGCTTACGCTGGTTGACATCCTAGTTGTCTGAATAAATTTTAATAACTGGTGATATCAAAGCCATGGACACCATGTTACCATAAATTAACAAATTTGTGTCTTCATTATCACCATTAACCAATTTGTTTCTACTTTTCCAAACTAGAAAATAGTTGTAAAATAAATATTTGTAATCAATGAGTTAATACCTGCTAATCTCCTTAATTACTTTATACAATTCAAAAAGTTGGAAAAAACCAGAACTTGGTATCCCCAGATTGTAATGATATCCTTTAATTTTTCACATTCAACAGCTATATGATTTATATCTTTTGGCTTCTCACATCCTCTTGGGCATCCATAATAGTTAAGCAGTCTTCTATACATCAAGAAAGAGTTGGATGGAATTGCATCATTTTGTAGTCTCCACCAAAACAATTCTACATGTGGTCTTAACCGAATTTTCATCATTCAACTCCATACTTCTACACCAGATTCGTAGTTTATAGCAGCTTCCTAAGACAACGCAGCAATTATCTTACATTTACCTTTCATCTTCAATTCAATTTGATACATATAACTATCAACATAGATTGAAATTTATATAATCAGTTCAACCAGATGCTTTCCAAAAAAGTTATGAAGTAGATTTTCATTTCAAATTACATTTGCAATAAAGCAACTAAGATCATAATCCATATTCTCTAAGTTAGCTACAAACGTAGGCAATTAGAAAGATTTTTATCAAGTATCCATCTATCTTGTAGAATATTTATAGAAATGCCATTAGAAACTCTTCATTTTTTAATATGTCGAAGTTAAGTTGCACCATTAAGAAAAATTCTCCAAGTGGTAGATCTCCCCTTCTTCACTGTCACATTCCAAATATCTCTACAATACTTTGCTCTTAAATTACGGTTAAGCAAAGAATCTAGATTCATAAGAAAGTTCCAAGAAAATTTAGCATGAACAAGTCCCACTTTAGAAATAGTAGAGAAAAGACCACGACCTCTTTATCATTTGGTTTGCATAACAAATTTCAAGAAGCATAATGCATACCTTCCTTACATTTTTTTTTCCATATGAACCCTCTACACATTTTGTCAAAATCTTTAAAGATACCCAATGGTACCAAGGAATGTGTAGACAAGAAAATTGGAAGAGATAAAAAAGCATATTTTACCAAGACCATTCTTCATTCCAAAAAAAAAAATTTCTTACCCCAAGTATTTAATTTGTTCAAAGCAACTTCCATCCACATTTGGAAATCTGAACCAACCATCCTTCTTAAAGTTAATTTAACTCCAAGATAACACTTTTCATTATCATTATTGAAATGTAACATCTTTGCAATAGCATTCCTTCTTTTAAGCTTTACAAATTTCCCAAAATAAATGGCTGATTTATTTTCTTTCATCTTTTGACCCAACCATTTGCAATAGTTGATTAAAATATTTTTGACCTTTTTAACTCTCTTGATGCTAGCTTCTGAAAAAAAAAGAATGTCATCTGCAGAAAGCAAATGAGATATTTTTGGAGCATTTGGAGCAATTTGAATCACCATCTAACTGCCACTTTGGTAAAAAACATTAGACAAAATCTTTAAGCCTATTAAAAAAAGATAGGGGATAATGAACACCCTTGTCTAAATCCACTATTTGCCTCAATCCAATTAGATTTAATCCCATTGATCAAAATACAAAATTTTGGTTCCATAACACATTGTAGTAACAATTCTGAAAACTTCAAAGGAAAATTTAAATACTTGAGCACTTGCCTCAAAGCCAGCCACCCCATACTATTATATGCTTGCTCCATATCAATTTTTTTAGCCACATAGCCCTTCATAGCTTTGAAATAATGAAATTTATTAAACACTTTCTGAGCTAGTAAAACATGATCAAATAAAGACCAGCCTTTATAAAAGTAGCATGATCATCAGAAATAATCTTATGAATGATTCCCTCCAATTTGTTTAACAACATCTTGGCCACTATTTTATAAATTAACAAGCAAAGGATAATGGGATGAAAATTAGAGAGAACCATCAGATTATTCATCTTCGGTATAAGCACCATAAGTGTTTATTTCTATTTATGGGACATAATACCCATCGTAAAAAATTAATTGATAGCATTCCACACATCTTGATGAATGATTTTCAAATAAGTTTTCATAAAAGAAAAAGTAATTCCATCCATACTTGGAGAGATATTACTACCCAAATTGTCCACCACCATTTAAATTTCTTCTTTATAACAAACAACATCAAGTTTAACTAGATCATCCTCAGCAATTGAATGCATAGGTTTCAGACAGCCATGAAGCAAGCATCACCCCTCCCGCCATTTATTTTTTAGGAATTCCGTGTTAATATCCTACACCTCCACTTGGTTATCAATCAAAACACCATTCTCATCTTTGATATGATTGAACAAATTAGTATTCCTTCTAGCATTAGCATAAGAGTGAAAAAAAGAAGAATTAGAGTCACCCTCTTCCATCCATTTTGCTTTTGCCCTTTGTTACCACCACGTATTTAGTCGAGCAAGAGTAGTGCTAAGTTCATTAATCTTGGCTCTTAAGAACACCAACTTGTCTTCAGGAAAGTTACCTTCAGCCTCCTCCTATTGTAATTCAAAATTTTCTATCTTTAAAGAGTCCCTCAACAAATTAAGACTCTTAAACTTGGTGTTACTCCAAAAAAAAAACAAAGCCCTCCTTTTTAATTTTAAATTTAGTAAAAGTGCTGGATCATTTTTGCCACAACTCATCCATGATTTAGCAATAATAGCAGAAGCCCCATGATAAGAAGACCAAACATCCTCATAATGAATACCTCTATAATGGAAACTAATAGGTTTAAAAACCTCCAAAACAATATAACAATGATCAAAAGCTACTATAGAAAGATGTCTCATAAGAGCTAAGTGAATACAATTTATAGCCATATAATTTATTAATCATCTATCAAGTCTTTCCAATGTGAGCTCCTCCTGATTTATTGTTGCACCATGTAAATTTAAGACCAACAAACCCAACCTCATGATAGTCATTATTATTCATAAGTATCTTCATATCCTTTAAACCATGAGATTGTTGCAAATCTATTTTTCATGACTTATGTTTTGATGATTGACAAACATTATTGATTCTCTTGGACTGCCTGTTACTTCTAACTTTTCAGGAATCAAAGATCGGATGAACAAAGGAAGCCAGTTCAAGATTGCGTAGGTTATGGTTGAGTCAGTCTGTAATTTGCATTTTCTCTTCTTGAGTCTATTTGTAATGTTCAAAGAGTCTGATGCTAAGTAACCCTACACACACACACTTGAGAGACTTAGAATTTCTATTTTTACTCACATCGGCCAGGACGGTATTTATATCGGCCTGGATGATCTAGTTTAAAATAGAGATTCTATTCAGGATTCATAATTAAGGCAGCCGTCCTTAACAAATAGTGCTTGAACGATACGTGTATCGGTCAGGACGATAAGCTCAAAATAGAAAGAAATTTCCATCATAAACAATTAAGGTATTCTGTATTTTTGGCAATCGGCCAGGACGATCTTGGATTGGCCTGAATGATATTCACAATTATGCCTTAATTAATCAGACAAATCAAGGAAGTAATTAAGGATGATTGATACAATCACATCATCCTGGACGATCGCAGGATCGGCCAGGATGATCTTTTCAAAAACCTTAATTACTTCTGGACGATAAATATCGACCAGCTCAAATTCAGGGCGATGCTCTAGACGATTTTTCTCTGATTTGAACTGATCAGCCTGGATGATCGTGAGATCGACCTGGATGATCAAGCCAATTTTAAATCGTCCAGCTTACATTTAGGGCGATGCTCTGGCCGATCTTCTGAGATTTGTACTGATCGGCCAAGACGATGTCCATATCATCCTGGACGATATTGTCGGCAACTTACAATTAATGAGCTCCTTTGAAGCTCTTCTATTTAAGAGCTCTTGCTCAACATTTTTAAAAAGCTTTTGCTTCCTTAACCTGAGAAGACCTTGAGGAGAGAAAGAGAGAGAGAGAGAGAGAGAGAGAGAGAGAGAGGATCTTGTGAGGGGGAGCTTGTGAGGGGATTCACAAGGGTTGCTTCAAGGATCTCTCTGCTTCATCTTTGTTTAGAGTATCTCGTCCATGGAAGGGTGAGTAGAGGTAACGATTCAGCAACAGATAGGTTCTCTGCCTTGTCAGGGTGGCAAAAAGACGTTCTTTGTAAAGGCTTCTCCACCTAGCTGTGGGAGCTAAAGGAGAGTCACGATTGTAGTGCAATACTCGGAGGGCGCCTCCAGGGAGTGGACGTAGGTCGTGTTGACCGAACCACTATAAATTTTTGTGTTCTTGTTTCTTGCTTCCCCCCCCCCTCTTGGTTAGCTTGGGCTATTTCTATAGGGCTTAACATCCCTAATGAACTTTTAAGTGGTATCAGAGCGGGATTCCAAAATTTAAGTTTGAAAACTTTTTGAATTTGATCCATGGCTAACTTTGGGAATAGAAATACTACTGAAGGTTATTCAATTACACGACCTCCCTTGTTTGACAAACTTACCTTTTAATTTCTAGAAAACCCGCATGTCAACATTTTTATAATCATTTGATTATCATATGTGGATGCTTAGAGAAGGTTATTCTCCACCTTCTTGTGAAATAAATGGTGTTAAAACAGAAGCTGCTTTTACTGAATGGACTTTCGATGAACGAGATTTAGCTCAATCGAATGCAAAATGTTTGAACTATTTTTTTTGTGCTTTAAAATCTGAGGATTACATGCGTGTCTCCACTTGCAAAACGGGTAAAGAAATTTGGGATAAATTATGTATCACTTATGAAGGAACCAATGAAGTAAAACAATCTCGTTTGAATATTCTCTTGCATGACTATGAACTTTTTCATATGAAACCCTCTGAATTTATTTCTGACATGTATACAAGATTTACTCAAATTGTTACTTCATTGCATGCTTTAGGAAGAGAACTTTCGAATTTTGAAAAAGTAAACAAAATTTTGAGATGCTTGCCTTCATCTTTTGATGCTAAAATTACTGCTATAACTGAATCTAAGGATTTGAACATGTATTTGTTTGATAATTTACTTGGCTCACTCATTGCTTACAAGCAAGGGGCGAATCAAAGAAGTCTTGATGCAGGTGAGAAGAAGAAGGAGAAAGCAGTTGCACTGAAGGCGCACAAATCAGATTCTAAAACTTCCTGGTCTGAAAGTGATGGAGTTGCCTTCATCACAAGGCAATTCAAAAGCTTTCTAAGGAAGAAGCAAAAGCATCATTGGAGAAAAGGTAAGGATTATAAATATTCTAAATGATATTTTGATATCGTTTGTTAATAATGCAGGAAGCCTGGACATGTGAAAGCCAATTGTTCTACACTTCAAGATAACCCAATCAAGGAAAAGGAAAAGGGCGAGGAGAAACCTATGTTTAGGAAGGACAAGAAGAGAATTCAAAAGGTGTTCTGGGCAGAATTTGGTACTGATTCCTCTGAAACTGAACCAGAGGAAGAGATAACAAACCTATGCTTAATGGGGGAAGATCATCTTGAGCAAAATAAGGAGGAAGAGGTATGTAAACCAACTTATGATAAATTATTTGAGATTTATGAGAAAATTCATGCATCATACAAAAAACTTAAGAAGACTCATGCTAACCTAAAATTGGAACTTGTAAATTTACAAAAAGAGTTTGAAGTTATTCTTAAAGATCATTCAATGATTGATTCTAATCATATGGCTCTTCTTGATGAATTTGATGATTTGATCAAAAAGCACTCGGAATTAATTAATGAGAAAGAAGCATTAAATGTTTCACACACCTCTCTTCAATCTGATTTCAAGAAATTTAAAGAGAAAGAGAAAAGCTTAAGGGTTGAGAATGATGTTCTACAAAATACAAACTTGAGGATTAAAAATGAACTTTCTACTTTTAAGGAAACTTGGATGATGCCTACTCTTAATCAAAAGCCAAGACCTAGGAAGAGGCACTATAATTCAAATCATTTAAGAAATTCTTTTCCTGGAGTTAGATGTTTTTCTTGTGGCATGCTAGGACACATCTCACACACTTGCACCGTTCACCGTAGTACATATTAGATATGGAGACCTAAGGTACATGATTCACAGCATACCACACCTGCATTGTATTCTATTTTTCCTGAGAAAGGACCCAAACCAGTTTGGGTTCCTAAATCTGATTGTTGTTGAGTTTTTGCAGGTGTGCTCTCACCAAAGACCTCATGGGAGCACAGGATAACTGGACATATGGAGGCTCGCAGCTCATAAATGCTTATACTTGCTGCTTCATAATTTCTTAAAATATTTTTTAATTAGTTTTGTGTTATTTTTTTTTTTGTGTTGTGTGCTATTTTTTTGTTGTTTTAGATTGTTTTGTTTTCACTTTGCTTTTATGATTGGTTTTCTATATGATTATTTTTTAAGCTTTTAGATTTTGGAGATTTAAAGTCATGATTATCATATCTAATTCGGTTAAAGGGAGAAACACCGTTGATGGTTTCCCTCCCTCTAACCTCTTTTAGTAATATAATTTTCTTTTCTAGACAAAAGTCTATCTCATATTAAAACATCTGGTTTTTGAAACTAAGATTCTTTTTATCTTGTTACAATAATCTATCTTGTGCATAATATCCAAAGTTCTTATATATATTTCAAGTTAAATGAAATCTTGCCATTGCATTTATCACATGATTATGATTTTGTTTTGTGGGCTGTTCTTCCCTATGTTAGAGAGAGAGCTCCTATTCTCGAATATTTGGAGGATATACTCACAACTAAGGTTCTTTTTAAGGGTTTTGTTAAAGAGAATTTAGCTCAATATATATATTAAGAGTGAAAGTGGAAAAGAAACAAATTTGAAATGAAAAATTTGTATACACAAATGTGTATCAAAAATTAAGATGCCCAAAGAGCCAAATCAAAGATACAAGAGGCATAAAATGAGCCCACTAAATTCAAGCTATTATCTCTGTTCTGAACTCTTAAAACTTAGAGAACTCATTGGTTATTTGATGCTTTCAAAGGCTTGATTTTAAATTCCATGATTGAGACAAATTACATTGGGATATTATTTATAAAATATTTTCTTTGTAATCAAGTTTTGATTGAATCTTATTTTTACCAAGTAAAGTTTTTCTGAGTTAGATCTTTGTTTTTAAAAGAATGATTATTGCCTTGAAAGAAGTCCGAGCTAGGGATTAACAAGATCGGATATTCTACCTTTTCAGATTTTTTACTTGTTAAAATCTTTGATCTTTTAAAATCTCTAAAATTTAATTGTTTGAGAAATTTATCTATGGATTCTTTGTTAACAAAAAAAAAAAATATTCGTTGTTCTTTTTATTTTTTTTTGTTTTCAGCTTTGTATTGTGAGTCTTTTATTTTTGAGGGCTTTGATCATTAACATCTTTTCTTGGATTCAAATTTCTAGTCACATCGTCCTTGCCAATTCTCATATCATCCTGGATGATAGGACAAATTTTTTATAAAATTTCATCTGCTAAACTTTTCTGTGCTTGCTATAACACTTCGTCCTGGACGATAATTTATCGTCCTGGACGATCTGATCAAACTCTGTTGCAATCTTGATGATAGTCCTGGCCAAAAACATATTTCGGCCTGGTCGATGCATGTTATGGTCATCGTCCTGACCGATACACTAGATCGTCCTGGATTATCCACGTGTAAACACGTTTAAATCCTTAAAATCGGCCCCGGACGATCCATTATTGGACAATCATCCTGGCCGATCCACTGTTCGTCCTGGACGATACATGTGGCACAGATTTAAAATGTTTTAACTTCAACTAGTATGATCAATTATTGTGCATCATCCTGGATGATACACCTAATCGGCCCGGACGATCTGCTTTTTCAACGGTCGTCCATCTTGACTCCCCGGGACGGTCGCCTGTGTCTAATCGCTCTGCCCAATATCTGATTGGCCTGGATGATCGGACTGTCTTTTTGACCAATCAACCTGTACGCAATTATTGTGCCATATCATCCTGAACGATTCTACGATCGGCCTGGACGATATGGTCGTTTCTTTAAATTCAGGCCATTCCAGCCATGTTTTTCACCTCACACCTCTTCCCCTCTTGTGTTTCCTTGCAAACTCCTTCTTATGGCTAGTGGGAAATGAGTTCGACAAACTTCTGGGAGTTCTTTGAGGGCTAGGATTGACCCTCATTTCAGGGAGGCAGAAGATGAAGCTACTTACCATCAATATAAAGAATGTGGGATAACTGTCTCCAGAATCATCAATCCTGTCCACATTTCATATCTGGTAATGGATATTTTCGCTCACACTTCCCTTTGTTACATTCTGTCTCTCGCTTTCCCTTTTCATTCTGAGCGCCTTTGTGAATTCTTCGCAAATCTTTGCATAAATCCTACCTTCACAGCCTTAACCTCCTATGTGAATCGATGCCCCGTCGAAATCATATATCAGGATGGTGTTGAACTTCTGCAGCTATCCACCACCGGGGATAAGCTGCACATAATCATTTCAGATCTTGATTTTGACTGGTCCACAGCAAACCATTTCCTTCACCAGGCTAATGCACCTTTTCATGTTGGAGAGACTAGCTCTTTAGTAAAAGATGCTAGGACAATTCAGCATGTCCTTCGAACGTCCATTATTCCAAAAGTAGGGGACCGAATCCACATCACTCCTCTACTTTCTCTGACTACTTTTTACATCATGGCACAGAGAATTTAATACTGCAGACTTAATTTTTTGGTACATTGATCACTTAACCACAATCCGCGATCCAGGTCATAAGAGGAAACCCAATCTGGCTTTAGGACACCACATAGCCTATTTCCTTGAAACCAAATATCAACTTCAATATCCTGTTCCACCCAACCTCCCAACTCTCTTCTACTCAAATAGTTTGCTCAGTACCCTTCACAGTACTCGTCTCTACCCTGGGGATGAGGAACCTCGGGGGGTTGAGGAGGAGGAGGCTCCCGCTCCCGTTCCGGTTCCTGATCCTACTCCTCTTCGCAAGCACTATCAGCTTGACCAGTTAGTAATGAGGTTTGATAGATGGGAGACCCGCTTCGATGCTTACGTTGCTGCACAAGAGTAGCTACATTACTCACCAGCAGCAGCAGCATGACCAGGACATTGATTGGTTCAATGCTGAGTTTACTATGCTAGCCAGCTACTTTCAGCAGCCACCTCCACCACCTCCATCTGATGATCAAGGTCTCTCATTTTTCTAGTTTTTGTTTTCTGTTTTCTATTTTCTGTAGTTTGTCTTGTACTTTGTTTTAGTTTATGTTGTTTTTTGTTTTTCTTTTTTCTTTTGTGTGTCTAGGACCCTCTTTTTGTGATGATAAAAGGGGGAGTAGGATGTGGTAGAAAAAGTTGACGCGTGTAACTTTGAAATTTTAATGAACTACTGTTTTTACTGAGATTTTCTTACTTATGTTTGCCATCATCAAAAAGAAAGAGATTGTTGCAAATCTATTTTTCATGACTTATGTTTTGATGATTGACAAACACTATTGATTCTCTTGGACTGCTTATTACTTCTAACTTTTCAAGAATCAAAGATCGGACGAACAAACGAAGCAAGTTCAAGATTGCGTAGGTTAGGGTTGAGTCAGTCTGTAATTAGCTTTTCCTCTTCTTGAGTCTATTTGTAATGTTCAAAGAGTCTGATGGTAAGTAACCCTATATACACACACTTGAGAGACTTAGAATTTTTGTTTTTACTCACATCGGCCATGACGATATTTGTATCAGCCTGGACGATCTAATTTAAAACAGAGATTCTATTCAAGATTCTTAATTAAGACAGCCATCATTAACAAATCATCTTGGACGATACGTGTATCGGCCAGGATGATAAGCTCAAAATAGAAAGAAATTATCATAAAAAATAATTAAGGTATTATGTATTTTTGGCAATCGGCCAGGACGATCTTAGATCGGCCAGGATGATCTTAGATCAGCCTGGACGATATTCAAAATTATGCCTTAATTAATCATACAAATCAAGGAAGTAATTAAGGATGATTGATACGATCACATCGTCCTGGACGATCGCAGGATCGGCCAGGACGATCTTTTTAAAAACCTTAGTTACTTCTGGACGATAAATATCAGCCAGCTCAAATTCAGGGCGATGCTCTGGACGATTTTCCCCTGATTTAAACTGATCGGCCTGGACGATCGTGAGGACGGACTGGATGATCAAGCAAATTTTAAATCTTCCAGCTTGCATTCAGGGCGATGCTCTACCAATCTTCTGAGATTTGTATTGATTGGCCAGGATAATGTCCATATCATCCTGAACGATATTGTCGGCAACTTGCAATTAATGAGCTCCTTTGAAGCTCTTCTATTTAAGAGCTCTTCCTTAACATTTTTAAAAAGGTTTTGCTACTGCCATGACTTGAGAAGACCTTGAGGAGAGAAAGAAAGAGAGAGAGAGAGAGAGAGAGAGAGAGAGAGAGAGAGAGAGGATCTTGTGAGGGGGAGCTTGAGAGGGGATTCACAAGGGTTGCTTCAAGGATCACTCTGCTTCATCTTCGTCTAGAGTTTCTCGTCCATGGAAGGGTTGATAGAGGTAAGGATTCAGCAATAGATAGGTTCTCTGCCTTCCCGGGGTGGCAAAAAGAAGTTCTTTGTAAGGGCTTCTCCGCCTAGCTGTGGGAGCTAACGGAGTCACGATTGTAGTGCAATACTCGGAGGGCGCCTCCTGGGAGTGGACGTAGGTCGAGTTGACCGAACCACTACAATTTCTATGTTCTTGTTTCTTGCTTCCGCACTTTAATTTCCGCATTTATTTTTCTTGTAGTGTGATTTTGATTTATGTGATTTTACTTCTTTGTGAAACGAATTTTTTTTAAACACCAATTCCCCCCCCCCCCCCCTCTTTGTTAGGTTGGGCCAGTTCTATAGGGCTTAACATCCCTAACGAACTTTCAGAGATAATACAAATTTTGACATTGCACAATTAAAATCTCCTCCAATTACTGAAGGAAGATTTTTTGGAGAATACAGCTCCAAAAAAATCCCAGAAAGCCCTTCTTTTCTGAGTATCTCTACTCTCATACACTACTAAAACAAGCCAACTTCCTTTATTATTCACATTCCGTTTGCCAATAATAAATTGAGAAGAAACTTCAACCACAATGAAAGAAGCTAAATCTAATCTCCATAAAACGATTAATCCACTAGAAAGTCTATCTGAAGGGACCATAAAGATTTCCTAATTCTTGCCAAAAAAGTTGAGAATCTACACTTTATCCATAAAAGTAAGCTTTATTTCCACAAGACCAACAAAAAGAGCATCGTTATCTTTAACAAACGCCTTAAGATATAGAGAGGCCTCCTTCTTTTACCCCTCTATAGTTCTAAAATGCAAAAGAAGCCTTTAATTAATCAATGGGTATGGATCCCATTTCTCTTACTCTTACCACCATCATTCTTCCTGTTACAACTAATAATATTACTTGAACCTAGTGATTTCAGTTCTTTACGAAGCTTAACTTTACTCCCTGAAGAAGAACAATCAGCCACACCACCAACCTATTAAACTCCTCCAAAACCACCTCCTTACCAAACCCCAGCCCCTTCATCAAAAGCACCCTCTACCAACCTAGATGTCCCAAATGTTTCCTCAGTACCAACTATAAACTCTTTTATCCTGTATAGGCATATTTTTCTTTGCAAAAAATACTTTCTTATTAGCTATAGAAACTCCATTTTATTTGTTTCACCTTAAATCAACATGTTTGAGTCTTTTCTTGCCATAACTAACATGTAACCATGGCCCATATTTAGTATCCTTTTTAACATTAAATTTATTAGCATCATCTACTTTGTCCATAAGAATTTCAATATTCCTAAGTAAAGCAGGTTCCACAATAACCTTTTCCACCTCCACCTTTACATCTAGACAATCCACTTTAACATGAGCAATTTTACCACATTCAAAACAAAGCTTTGAGATTCCTTTATTGTCAATTTTTTGAAAGAACCTTCTTGCAATTCCTTCTAACCAAACACCTAAGGGAAGTTTTTTGTCTAATGGACCAAACACAAACTCTAGGAAACTCCCTTCTTCCCCATTGAAGCATGTTCCCTAAAAAATATGCTTTGCTAAATTGGGAAGCTATCCTACAAATATTAATCTCATCCCAACATTGCAAAGGCAGATTGGGCATTCTAATCCACATCGGAGATGAAAGCTCTATAAGTAAAGAAGGAGAGAACATGGTGACCATTTATCAATACCAATAGAATAACCTTAACATACCACGATCCTCCGATTAGAATAGACTCCATAAGTGTTAAATTATCAAATGAGCAAAGCACTCATTCAAGACCCAATCAAGTTATATGGAATTTCTCAAATCGACTCCACTTTGTTCTCAATTAAAAACATATCAGCTGAAAAAAAATAGTATCATAAAACACTTTGACAATAAGCGCATTTTCTTATTTCTTTGCATTCTCTACCACTCTTTCAACATTTTGTATTACAGTCTTCCCATCCTCTACAAGACATGAACCCATCACCAAATTATCAATTTTGATATTTGGCTTTCTTGTCCAAGCAGATGATAATCTGCCCTCCCCTTTAGTGGCAACTGTAGGTAGATTATTATACTCTTGAGGTAGTCAATTTAATCTATCCATATTCCACTAGAGGGCCTTCTTGATTCTGTGGAAAATCCTTAGTTAACTTATTCACATTTAAACTTACTTTATCAACCACCAGAGAAAAATTATAATTTTTAATAGAGCCACTCTTAATAGGAGTTGATGGAAGATATGGAACTATAGAACTTATTAGCATAAATTTTCTAACCATCTGAAGGCGATGCTCCAAATAAAATTTCCCAATAACAATTTTAATCCCAGCTTTGTAGCTTAAAGGTTTCGAGCTTTTAAATTCATTCTCCATCATCAAATCTTTAAATTTACCTAATACTATTGAGACCCTTTTGTAATTTAACAATCCTCCTTCATTTATAATCAATGGCTTCTCTTTCAAAATTTTATTTTGACTATTATGAATCTAATTTTAGGGAATAGAATTTTGATGATAGCAAATACTTCTATTTCTCTATGACTGCCTTGCCTACTAACTTTTTAGGTCCATAAGATCAAAATTGCAATTTGAACCAGCTCAAGATTAGGTAGACTAGGTCTAAGTCAGTTTGTAATCTTTTCTTTTTCTTGAGTTAATTATAAAAGATATGGTTCCTGATGCTAAGTAACCTTGCACATACACTCTTGGGGAAATTTTTTTGACTATTTTTAGAGTTTATTATTTTTGGTCACATCATCTGGGACGATCCATAAATTTGCTTGGATAATCAGTTAAAAGCAAAAACCCTAATTAGGGCATACTGCTTAAGAAAGCCATCATTAATCACATCATTCTGGATGATATTCGTATCAGAGGATGATAGGCTCAAATTAAAAAGAATCAGCTACCTGATCTATTTAGGTAGCTTTTATTTTTGAACATCATCCAAGACATCATCCTTGATGATGAAGTATAATTATGCCTAAATTAATCTAGTAATCAAGAAAAATAATTAAGATTTGATTACTCGATCATATCATCTTGGATGATGATTAGTTCAAAAACCTTAGTTTTTCTTAAATGATCAAACATCAGCTAGCTTCTATTTAGAGCGATGCTCTGGATGATATGCAGTGAATTAAACTAATCATCCAGATCGATCGCAGGATCTGCCAGGATGATTAGGTTATTTTTCTATCATCTAGACATCCATTCAGGGCTATATTCAAGATGATATTCAAAGACTTGTACTAATCGTACATGTTGATATCCTATCATCCTGGATGATATGAACAAAAACTTTCTAATCATCCCAAATCATCCAAGCTGATTAAGCTTAATTTGTATTGATCGTAAATGATGATAATTATATCATCCTAGATAATAATGTCAGTTTACTGCAATTAAGAGATATTTTGAAGCTCTTCAATTGAAGACCTCTTATTCTACCCAAGAGATCATCTTTTGTTATTGTCTTGATCATATGAGAGCCTTGAGGAGAGGGAGAGAAAAGGAGAGTGAGAGAGAGAGGATCTTATGAGGGGGAGTTTATGAGGGAATTCACAAAGGTTGCTCCAAGAAAGGATCCAAGTTGTCTTCTCTGATCATCATCCCTTGTTCTTGGAGGTTTGAGATAGTTTACTTTAACAATCAATCAAGGTTTTCTACTTGCTTTAGGAGGAAGTAAACAGAGTCGGGTTCTCTGCCTCACTAGTGTTGGTGGAAAGGAGGTTTTGTAAAGGCTTCTCTACCTTGCTGTGGGAGCAAAAGGAGAGTCACTAAGTTTAGTGCAATACTTGGCGGGCCCCTCCAAGGAGTGGACGTAGGTTGAGTTGACTGAATGACTATAAATTTTTGTGTTCTTTATTATTGCTTTTTCTGCATTTAATTTTTGCACTTTAAATTTCTTTGTGGAGAATTTTAGTTTGGTTTGAGTTTGTGATTTTGATTGAAATATTTTTTAAAATACTAATTCACCCCTCCCCCCCCCCCCCCCCTCTTAGTTAGCCTTAGGCTAGTTCATAAAGGCTTAACATCCCTAACGAACTTTCTAGTGGCATTAGACTGGGATTCATAAAATATAGTTTTTGAAAAATTTTGAATTTTGATACCTAGCTAACTTCGATAATCTTGATGCTGTGGAAGTGTATTCTATTACCTGACAACCTTTGTTTCACAATATTCCTTTTGATTTTTGGAAAACTTGCATGCCTACATTTTTATAATCGTTTGACTATCGCATGTGGTTGCTTGTTAAATATAGTTATACACCTCTGAATAGTAAAATTAATGGTATAACTATTCCACTTCCTTTCACTGAATGGACTCTTAATGATAAGGATTTAGCACAACTTAATGTGAAATGTTTTAACTATTATTAATTGATTAAAAAATCTAAAGATTGCATGTGTGTTTCAACTTGTGCTAATACTATAGAAATTTGGGATAAATTGTGTATCACTTATGAAGGAACCAAAAAAGTCAAACAATCAAGGATGAATGTTTTTTTGCATGACTATGAATTTTTTGTATGAAACCTAATGAATCAATTTCTGACATATATACTAGATTTACTCAAATTGTCATCTCATTATATGCTTTAGGAAGAGAACTCAAAAATTATGAAATGGTAATAAAATTTTGAGATGTTTGCCTTCTTTCTTTGATGCTAAAATTATGATAAATTTTAAATCTAAAGATTTAAATACCTATTCAATTGATAACTTACTTTGATCACTCATTGCTTACGAGCAAGGAGTGAATCAAAGAAACCTTAATGCAGGTTAGAAAAAGAAGGAGAAAACTATGGTGCTAAAGGCTAATGACACGGACACTGACTCTTCCTAGTCTAAAAGCAATGATGTTGTCTTAATCACAAGGAAATTTAAAAGCTTTCTAAGGAAGAAACATAAGAACCATCAGAAGTGGAATAAAGGTAAGGGTTGAAAAATTTTTAAGAATTCTAATTATATAATTTATTTTTAATACAGGAAGCCGGGACTTGTTAAAGCTGATTGTCCTACACTTAAAGCTCACTCAAGCAAGGAGAAGGGTGAGGAAAAACCTAAGTTCAAAAAGGACAAGAAGAGGTACCAAAAGGCATTCTGGGTGGATTCTACATCGGACTCCCCTGAGATTGAAGCTGAAGGGGAGACAACAAACTTGTTCTTGATGGCTGACGATCATCTTGGTAAAAGTGACCAAGAAGAGGTATGTAAACTAACCTATGAGCAATTACTTGAAGTTTTTGAACAAATTCTTACATCATATAGAAAACTTATGAAATCACATGCTAGTTTGAAATTAAAGATTTTAAATTAGTAAAAAGAGCATAAAATTTTATTTAAAGATCACTCTACAATTGAGTTTGATGCATTAAAAAAAAAAGAATATTGAATTAACTGATGCACATGATTCCTTAAAGTCATCTCATGTTGAGTTAGAAAGAGAGTTTAAAAAATTAGAGAATCTCAAAGCATTTGAAAATAACAAATCAATATTGCATGCATCACATAACATTAAAAGGAAGCATCACCACCCGAGTAGATTAGTAAACCCTTTTCCTAGTGTTAGATGTTTTTCATGTGGCATGTTAGGATATATCTCACACACTTGTACTATTCACTATAGTACACATTGGGTGTGGAGACCCAAATTGTATGATTCAGAGCATAACATACATGAATTGCATTCTTTCCATAAGAAGGGACCCAAATATGTTTGGGTTCCTAAATCTGACGTTTGATGATTTTGTAGGATTGCTCTCATAAAAGGCCTCGTGAGAGCGTGTAGTACCTAGACACCAGATGCTCATGACACATGATTAGAGATGCTAACCAATTCATTTTGCTAGAGGCCAGAGTTGGAGGAAAGGTTACTCTTGGAGACAACACCATGAAGAAAGTGGTGGGCATAGGTATAATCAGAAACTCCAAGAACCTTTTGATTGAAAATATTTTTTTTATAGATGAACTGAAACATAACTTGCTCAGCATAACTTAGCTATGTGATAAGAACTTCATAAAAAAAAATTCTTGATAAATACTTGCATTATAAGCTTAAATATCAACACTCTTTTGTAGAAGAAGTGGATCAACAATATTTACATGCTTGTCTTAAATAATATTAAATATGCTACTTCATTTTGCTTAAAACTACTATTGATGATTCATGGTTATGGCACAGGAGGTTATGTCATGCTAATATGAAATCCCTTAGGAGAGTGACCCAGAAAGACCTAGTTAGAGGTGTACCAAAGCTTAAGTTCTCTAAAGACCACCTTCATGATGCCTGCCAACTAGGGAAGCAAGTCCAATCCTCTTTTCACTATATTAAGGATATTAGCACATCTAGACCTTTTAAATTCCTTCACATGGATTTTTTCGGACCCATTAGTACTACCAGCTTAAGGGAAAAATTTTATAGTTTTGTGATTTTAGATGACTACTCGAGGTTTACTTGGATTAGATTTCTGTCACATAAGAATGAGTCTTTTGACAAGTTTAGATTCTTCTTTACTTGGATTCAGAAAAAGCTAGGTTGTGAGATTTTGACCATCCATAGTGACCATGGGGGAGAGTTTAAAAATGAGAAATTTGGAGACTTCTGTGAGGATAAGGGGATTAGTCACAACTTCTCAGCTCTTAGGACCCCTCAATAGAATGGGGTAGCTAAAAGAAAGAACTGGATCTAAGTTAAAGCTACTAGAGCCATGCTTGCTGAGTATTCACTTCCAATATACTTTTGGGCTAAAGTAGTAAACATAATTTATTATGTGTTGAATAGGGTGAATGTCAAAGCCAAACTTGATAAGACACCCTATGAGATCCTTAAGGGTAGGATAACTAACCTTTCCCACCTCCATGTCTTTAGCTATAAGGTTTTTATTCTTAATAATGGGAATTCACACTTAGGAAAATTTAACCCAAGATTTGATGAAACAGTCTTCTTAGGATATTCAAGTATGGGGAACTCCTTTAGGGTGTTTAATAAGAGGACTTTGGTAGTGGAGTAGACTACACATGCAGAGTTTGATGAATCTGGGCCAAAGATGTCTAAAGTTGAGGTTGAAGATGAAGTTGGAGAGATTACCCAAGGAGTAGAAAATGCAAATTTGGAGGAAAGGGTTTAACCTTTACACACCTTGCCTAGAGATTGGAGATATTCTTTGAGTCATCTTAAAGAACTAATCATAGGATACCCTTCTAAAGGTGTTAGGACTAGGCATGGACTTAAGAAGAAAGTGAACCGCTCTGCCTTTATCTCAATAACTAAACCCAACAACATCAATCAATCCCTTTCTGATGAGTTTTGGATCTTAGCCAAGCACGAGGAATTAAACCAATTTATTAGGAATGATGTTTGGGAGCTTGTAGAAAGATCAAAGGGACAAAGTGTAGTTGAAACCACATGGGTCTTTAAGAATAAAATGAATGATTTTGGTGTGGTGATTAGGAATAAGGCAAGATTGGTGGCTAAGGGAAATAACCAAATTGAAGGGATTTATTTTGAGGAAACCTTTGCCCCTATAGCTAAATTGGAAGCCATTAGAGTGCTACTAGCCTTATCCTGTTATAAGGGATTTAAGCTTTTCCAAATGAATGTTAAGAGAGCCTTTTTAAATGGGGTAATAAAAGAGGATGTATTTGTAGAGCAACCCTAGTTTTTGAGAGTTCTCAATTTCTAATTCATGTTTTTAAATTAAAAAAGACATTATATTAATTAAAGCAAGCACCTAGAGCTTAGCATGAGAGGCTTAGCACATTCTTACTAGAGGGGAGCATTGACACCTCCCTTTTTTTTTAGGAAAGTAGGAGATGAATTACTCAATTTTTAAATCTATGTCGATGATATACTTTTTGGATCCTTTGATAAAAGGCTATGTGATGATTTTTTTAAAATAATGTGTATGAAATTTGAGATGCGTATGATGGGAGAGTTGTCCAACTTTTTGGGGTTTAGCATAAGACAACTGAATGATGAAACCTTTATAAATCAATCGAAGTACATAAAGGACATCTTAAAGAAGTATGAAATAGATAAAGCCAAGCCAATTCATACTCTCATGACCTCCAGTATTCAGTTTGATAAGGTCTCAAATGGAAAATTTGTTAATCAAAAGAAGTACAAAGGGATGATTGGATCCTTACTTTACCTAACTGTTAGCTGACCTGATATAATATTTAGTGTTTTTCTATGTGCTAGATTTCAAGCTGATCCTAAATTATCCCACCTTACTACAATTAAGAGAATTCTTTGATATCTCTTAGGGACCCAAAACTTAGGAATTTGGTATCCTAGGCACAACACTTCTTTTTTTTTATTATTGGATATTCTGATTATGATTTTGTAGGATATAAGGTGAATAAAAATAGAACTTTTGGGACTTACCAATTCATAGGATAGTCTTTAGTCTCCTTGTCCAGTAGAAAGAAAAACTCTGTTGCACTTTTCACTGCTGAAGCTGAGTATATTGCTTTTGGGAGTTGTATGGTCCAAGTCCTTTGGTTGAAGTAGTAAGTTCTAAATTTAGGATTACCTGTAGACACAATTTCAATCCATTATGACAACACTAGTACCATCTGCATTTTTAAGAATCCTATCTAACATTAAAGGACCAAGCATATAGACATAAGGCATCACTTTATTAGTGATCATGTGACTAGAGGAGACATTGAGTGACACCATCTGGAACCTAAGAATTAACTGGCTGACATCTTTACTAAACCACTTTCCTTTGACACTTTCAACACTTTAAGGACCAAATTGGGTGTGATTGATATAAATGCATGAACTTAAGTCTTACTGATTTTTGATCTTTTATCTATTATTTGTTATTTTCTTTCTATAGTTTTTTCCTTGCTTATTTTTATTGTACGTTTTCATCTATTTTTCTTTTATTGATTTAATTTTCTTCATTATTTTATTTTCTTTTAATCACTGGTGAATTGATATCTTACGTCTTATTTTCTTTTTTGAAAATTTGTAGTCAATATTTAACATCTCTAAATAAGTTAAAGGGGGAAACACCATTGTGATTGTTTCCTTCTCCTTAACTTCTTTTAGTGGTGTAATTTTTTTTCTAAATAAAAATCTATCTCAAATTAACAATTGGACTTTGCAATTGAGATCTTTTCAGTCTTACTACAGTAATCTATCTTATATATAATATTCAAAATCTTTATTTTAACCTAAAATTTTTTGTAATCTTGTCGTTCCATTTATCATATGATTTTTTATTTTATTTTGTGATTAATTCTTCTTTATATTAGAGAGTGAGTTTTTCTTCTATAATATCTGGAAGATATAATCATAACTGAGAATATATAGGAATTTTGAAAAAGGGATCTAGCTTGCAAAAAATAAATGAAAAAAGGCTATTGATGTCAAAATCATGATGCGCAATGACGCCATATATATATATATATATATATATATATATATATATATATATTCAAAGTGTATCAAAAATTTAATGCAATCTACATTTTGTTCAAAAAAAAAAAAGGTGTATCAAAAATCGAAAGTTGCGTAAAGAGCGCCAATCAAATTGATAAGAGGCATAAAATGAGCCCACAAAAAGCAAGCTTCTTCCCTTTTAAAATTTTTAAATCTTAGATGAATTCATGTGTCACTTCATGTGCATGATTTTGGAATTCATGATTGTGAATAATTACATTGATATATTATTCAATAAAATAATTTTCTAAAATCAAGTCTTGAAGGGATCTCTTTTTCTTATCCAATTGATTTTTTTGATTTAGATCTTTCTTTTCAAAAGATGGTTTCCCCTACGAGAAGTTTGAGTTAGGACTAATAGGATTTGTTGTTCTACCATTTTTTTAGATTTCAACAATGTTAACTCATTTATTCTTATCAATTTTTTTAATTCAATGACATGAAGAATTTATCATATTTAAGCTTTGATTAAAAAGAAAACTTTTTTTTTTTTTTTGTTCTTTTGATGTTTTTATCTTTTTTGTATTTTATTTTTATCATTTCTTAAGTTGATTTTTATATTTTTGCGCCTTCTCTAATCATCTCCATCTATCCTTCGATTTGAAACTTTTTTGTCACATCATCCTGGATGATAATCATATTATCTGGATGATATGTTCAATTCACTCTTAAACTTCTATCTAATCATTATTTTGACTCTTCTACTTAAGATCATCCTGGATGATCTGATCATTTTTTATTTCAATTATTTATGATTGTCTTAGATGATCCTCCTCATCCTGGACAATCTTCATAATTTCTGCACAATTATTGATGATCATCCTTGATGATACACCTATTTATCTAGGATGATCCACGTGGCAAAATACGGCAAAAAACTTTAATTTTGTTGGTACGGTCAATTATTGCTAATCATTTAGGATAATCCACATAATCATTTAAGATGATCTGCTTTTTCAACAGTCATCTAGAATGACTCGTTGGGATGATGGCCTGTGTCTTACCATCTAAAATGATATTTGATCATCCTAGACCATATTACTACCTTTTTGACCAATCATCTCGGACGTCATTATTACACCTGATCATCCTAGATGATTCTGCGATTATCTTGGATGATTTTGCGATCATCCTAGAGGATTCTACTATCATCTTGGATGATCGGTCCAATTCTTTTTAAACCGAGGCTCTTAAATAGATTTTCTCACACAATCCTTCTTAAACCCTCTTGTGCTCTTACTCACTCCTTATTTTCTTGATAAGTATAGCAGAAAGAGGTCTCTCATGCCTTCTAGAAGCTCATCGAGGGAAAATCGTGACCCTTGTTTAACTGAGGCGGCCGATCAATCCGCCTATCAGAGGTACAAGACTGCTGGGATCACTGTATCCTGAATTATCAACCTACACATTCTTTTGTATCCTAACCTTGATCTATTTGTTGTCACTACTCTAACTTTCTTCCTCACTCTTACTATTCCATTTAATTCAGAGTTACTATTTGAGTTCTTCTCTAACCTTCGCATCAATTCCTCTTTCACCATTTTTCATTCCTATCTAAACAGATGACCTGTCAAAATCACTTATCAGGATTGTTAAGAGCTCCTACAACTATCTACCATGGGAGAAAAACTCCACACCTTGTATTCTAATCCTGACTATGACTGGGCTCTGGCCAACAACTTTCGAAGAAACACTAATGCTTCCTTTCTTGTTGGAGAATCTTACAGCTTACTCAAAGATGCTAGGACAATCTAATATGTCCTTCGCACCTCTATTCTCCCAAAAGCTGGTGATCAAGCTCATATCACTCCACTCCTTCCAATCACCACTTTCAATATTTTGACCCATCATGAATTTAATGCCTCTGATTTGATTTTTTAATATATTGAGCATCTGACCAGTGTTTGAGATCCAGGACATAGGAGGAAGCCCAATTTTTCCATAGGACATATCATAGCCTATGTCTTAGAATCTAAATATAACCTCTAATATCTTTCCCCTCCAAATTTTCAGCCTGTCTTCTACTCAAACAACTCCTTCCACATTCTTTATAATACTCATCTCCACCTAGGGCATGAAGAAGCTGGGGGAGCTATGGAGGAGGCAGCTCTTTCACCAGTTCCTCCACCTACTCCACTCCACAATACTCTCAGCTGGATCAATTGGTGGAGCAATTTGACCAATGGGAGAAACGATTTAAGACCTATGTTGCTATGCAAGAGCAACAACATGCTGAGGATGTTGCTCGCTTTGACGCTTATGTGGCTCACCAACAGCACCAGCACAACCAGGATATGGTCTGGTTCGGATAGTAATTTGCCACTCTTTCCAGTTATCTTTAGTAGCCATCACAACCACGACCTCCTCATTCGGATGATCATAGACCATCCTTCTTTCAGTTTATTTTTTTTGGTGTTGTTTCTTTTTCTTATTATAGTTTGATTCTATTTGGTAGTCTCTACTTTATTTCTTTCTAGTTTCCCTCCTTTTTTTGATGTCAATAAGGGGAGTAGTTGTACTATTTATTCTATTATGTTTTATATTGGATAGTTGAATATTTATTTCTTCACACTATTTCCATTAAACTGCTTTGAACTATTTTAATTATTTTTGTGTTTGCCATCATAAAAAAAGGGAGATTGTTGTGGATCTAATTTCAGGGAAGAGAATTTTGATGATAGAAAACAATTCTATTTCTCTACGACTTCCTTGCCTTCTAACTTTTTAGGTCAACAAGATCAAAACTACAATTTGAACTAGCTCTTGATTGGGTAGACTAGGTATGAGTCAGTTTGTAAGCTTTTTCTTTTCTTGAGTCAATTGTAAAAGATGTGGTTCTTGATGCTAAGTAACCTTGCACACACACACTTGGGGGGAAAAATTTGGCTATTTTTAGAGTTTATTACTTTTGGTCATAACATTTGAGATGATCCATAAATCAGCTTGAACGATCAGTTAAAAATAGAAACCAAAATTAGGGCTTCCTATTTAAGGCAACATACCATTATTAAGCTCATCGTCCTAAATGATATTTGTATTGATCAGGATGATAGGCTCAAATAAAAAAGAATTAGCTGCTAGATCTATTTAAGTAGCTTTTATTTTGGACATCATCCAGGACATCATCCTTTATAATACAGTATAATTATGTCTAAATTCATCTGGTAATTAAGGAAACCAATTAAGGTTTGATTGCTCAATCATATCATCCAGAATGATCTCAGGATCGACCAGGACGATCAGTTCAAAAACCTTAGTTATTCCTGAATGATCAAATATTAGCCAACTTCAATTCAGTGCGATGCTCTGGACAAGATACACTAAATTAAACTAATCATCTAAGAGGATCATAGGATCAGCCTAGATGATCAGGTTATTTTTCCATTTAGAGCGATGTTTTGGATGATATTCAATGACTTGTACTAATCATAAAGGATGATATGTTATCATCCTGGGTGATATGAATAAAAACCATCTAATCATCCAAAACATCCTGGCTGATTGAGCTTAATTTGTACTGATCATACAAGATGATATTTATATCGTCCTAAATGATAATGTCAGTTTGTTGCAATTAAGATCTATTTCAAATCTCTTCTATTTAAGACCTCTAGTTCTACCCAATTGATCATCTTTTGCTGCTATCTTGACTTGAGAGAGCCTAGAGGAGAGGGAGAGAAAGGGGGGGAGAGAGAGAGAGAGAGAGAGAGAGAGAGAGAGAGAGAGAGGATATTGTGAGGGGGAGTTTAAGAGGGATTTCATAAAGGTTGCTCCAAGGAAGGATCTAATTCATCTTCTCTAATCATTGTCCCTTATTCTTGGAGGTTCGAGAGAGGTCCACTTAAGCAATCAATCAAGGTGCTCTACCTACTTCAGGAGGAAGCAAAAGGAGTCGGGTTCTCTGCCTCATCGGTGTTAGTGGAAAGGAGGTTTTGTAAAGGCTTCTTCGCCTTACTGTGTGAACAAAAGGAGTAACTGAGTTTAGTGCAATACTCAAAGGGTGCCTCCGGGGAGTGGATGTAGGTCGTGTTGACTGAACCACCATAAATTTCTATGTTCTTTATTACTGCTTTTTTCGTATTTAATTTCCTCGCTTTAAATTTCTTTGTGGTAAATTTTGGTTTTGTTTGAGTTTGTGTTTTTCATTGAAAGATTTTTTAAAATATCAATTCACCCCCCCCCCCCCCCCCCACCCCCCCCTCTTGGTTAGCCTTGGGCTTATTCATAAAGGCTTAACATCCCTAATGAACTTTCATTGACCCCTTATAATCGAAATACCTTTAGAACCCCCATTAAAAACATTTGTAGCAGATTGTACGGGGACATTCTATCATTTCCAAAAATTCATCCAGGAACCATACGTTGCTAGGAGATTACCTTACATTAGTACCATAAGATGCCACCAGAGGGATAGCGAAAAATGTGGGAAGCAGGAAATTTAAAAAAATTTAGTTTCTCACTAAAAAACCAAACTTTGTCTCACTAGGTTTCTCTCACTATAGAAGCTAGTATGTGAACTAAAATGAGAAATAAAGAAGAAAAATAAGGATACAAATAGAGTGAGAATTAGAATCAATTTCTAAAGTTGTCTTTTACTTAGTAGTTTGTAATAGTTAATTTTTTAATGCATTAAGTTATTCTAATACGAAAAGTTATAGAGAAATTGCCACTAATATTAATCAAATCAAGAATTTAAATGGTGAATTGGTGGATGATCCCATTTCAATTGAGTTAATAATATATATTTTTAAGATAAATTGATACAAAGATATTGTAATCATGCTGAATGGCATGAATTTTAGTTAGTTGACAAACTGTTGCAAGGTATTAAGGACTTGATGGTTCTTGATTTTAATAGGGTAGATTATTCTCTACTTTCAATCAAATGGGGAATAATAAGTCTGTAGGAGCATATGGAATTTTTGCCAATTTCTTTAAAAATTATTGGAAAATTATGAATTAGGAGTGGAAAGCTGTAAATTGTTTTATTAAATTTTCTAAAATGCCACTACCGAAGAAAGATACTATTATTCTTCTTATTCATAAAAAACAACATTCTGTGGGACCTTCAAAATTTAGACCTATAAGTTTATGTTAAACAACTTATAAGATAATTGCAACAATGTTGATGAATAGATTGAAAAATTTTCTTCCCTCACTTATTTAGAAGAACAAGCTACATTTTTTCAGGAGAGGTCTATTACGGACAACAAATTATTAGATCAAGAAATATTTAATAAATTCAATGTTCTCTTTCAAAAAAGGGTTTTCTTTTTCATTAAAGGTAGATATGGAGCAAGCATATGATATTATGTATTAGCCTACTCTTGGTCAAGTGATGAAACTTATATGTTTCCCTCAAATTTTTATTTTATGGATTAGGGCATATATTACTAATCCAGGATATCTTGTTAAAGTTAATGTGAATAAAATTGAGTCGATAGAAGCTAAATTTTGATTTATACAAGGGTGTCCTTTATACTCTTACATGTTTATATTGCACTCAGAATTATTATCTAATGTAATTCACCAGAGAGGAACTAATTTGGTAATTAAAATTCCTCCTTCAGCTGAATTTATTTCTCCTCTATTATGTATGGATGATTTATTGATTTTGTCTTATGCTTCAATGTCTTAAAAAAAACTATTAAATTTATTCTAACATATTATAGTAGCTGGACTAGTTAGAAAGTTAATAAAGTAAGTATATGGTTATTTGTTCAAAGAATCTTTCTAAAAGATGGAAGAAGAAAATAGCAAAGAAATTAGGTTTTTCTTTGGTAAAGGAAATAATATATTTAATTGTCAAATTTATTTTATGAAGCTATGTGGCTGCTTACTTTAAACAATTGATTAAGCATGCTTTGGACACTTAATACGTGGCAAGCAAATCCTTCACTATGGGTATATAATGTTTTACTGGTGGAAAAATCCATTGAAAAATGCCCAAAATCTGTCTGAAATTAACATATATCTTAAAAAAAAAAATTTCACAAAAAAAGCACACGTAAAAAAAATGTTATCGCATGTGAAATAATCTGCCAAAAAGATTTCTGGCTAATTTCTAGGGGAAATATTTGATCAGTAAAATTTTTGGTGGAGTTTTCCATTGAAAATATTTTATAATCCTACTGACATAACCCAGCTCATCTAAGCAGTTTCAAACCTTGCCTAACTAATTTTTGCAAGAAAATCGACCAACCACAAACCTCCCTTGTATGCCCCTTGTGCCTCAATCTGCCATTTCAATCAAACCCAACCTGGCAACCCACTCATGTTTCCCGAGTGCCTACGGCAGGGTTTGATCCCTGCCCACCCCACCTACTTAACCATCAAGCCACTTAAGAAAAGCTGCTTAATGCCTTTTTTTATTTAAATTATAACATATAAAATATTAAATTAATTATTATTTTAAATTAAAAAACAAAATTTTTGTAAAGGTAATAAAAATTAATTTAGCTTAATAATGAATTATTAAATTAGTTAATTTAAATTAGTTTAATTTGAATTTTTTTCATTTATATAAATTTATTTGATAATAAGTTACTAAATTATTTAACTTGTTTGAAAAAAATAAATAATTATAAGCATTTATTATAATCATTTTTAAAAAAAAAAAATTATTTTTTAGCAAAAAATATGCCAGAAATTTTATTGAAAATGATTTCATAGGAAAGCCAAGGAAATTCTAGTGGAAAAAAATATGGTAGAATATTGAGCAAAGAATCAGTCAGAGTTCTATCAAAAATTTGATGGCAATTTTTTGTTAGAAATCTGCCAAAAAATCTTCAAAAAATTCGGTCAAATTTATTTCTGCCAAAAATTAATTTTTTCGTGTAGTGTTTATCTTTATCAGGAAAAGTTATCCACATTAATCCTTCTTTTTTGCTCTTCCTACTTTTTAATGGTACATTCTTTGGTACTTAAAGGTGTGTTAGATGAACTTGATTAGATGTGTAGAAGCTTCTTATATCATAAGAATCAAGGAAAGTATAGGATGTACTATGTTGCTTGGAAAGAGCCTTATTTACCTACTCGAATGGGTGGTATTAGTTTTCATTTTGCAAAAATTTCGCAAGGCCCACTGATTTCTTGTGTTGTTTAAAAATTCTACCATAATTCTAATTCATTATTAAATTGGAACATAAGAGAAAACTATGAAAACGATTTATGGGTAGATCACCCAAGAAGAGGCTCTTCACTAATATGGAAAATCCTTGTTCATGAAGCTATCTTCTTAAAACCATAGTAAGATGGAAGTTAACGGTTGGAAAAAAGTTTTAATTAAATCGCTAATATATGGATTTGGGACATTTGTCTTAATGAATGGCCCACATTTCAGTGTTTTGGAATTAAATAATTTTAAAGTTGAACATTTATCCAAAATGGTGAATGGAAGCTAGATGTGCATTTTGTATCCTTTAGTAAGGAACTTACTCATACAATTCTTAACTTATTGATAAATATTAACATGTGTGAAGATTAGAAGTTAATTCATGTAAAAAAGTGGGAAGACCATTACAGCAGTGGCGTTTCATAAACTTCAAGATTGGGAACCTCATGAAAACTTCATCTAGATTAAGGAGGTGAGAATGAATTTGAGAGAAGCCTTGTTCTGGTGGAGGCTATATAAAAATGCATTACCAATATCGATATGG
The DNA here is from genome assembly GCA_022539455.1 of Dendrobium nobile. Classification (NCBI taxonomy): domain Eukaryota; kingdom Viridiplantae; phylum Streptophyta; class Magnoliopsida; order Asparagales; family Orchidaceae; genus Dendrobium; species Dendrobium nobile. The sequence goes on from CM039735.1 coordinate 37,452,817, forward strand.
ATGAATCACAGGAAAATGCAAGATTCAATGTTTTGTCTAATAGGCTGTCAATCTGATAAAAATAAACAGCATATTATAGTCAACTATAGTAAATTGTTGGAGGCTTTCTGTTGTTTGAAGAGAAGGGGAGTAAATATACCATCCTATCAATCATATGCATAGTTAATTCATATTTTGAAAAAAAGAAAACTTTACATATTTTATCGTATGTTGGCTCAAATATATTGTTATATAATTTTATATTCATGGAAATCAAGGAATTATTATAAGCATGGGTATTTACCAAAATTTGCAAGTGTAATTGTTGCAATTGCTCTAGATAAAAAATCAATGTTGCATTTTAATATGTGTTTTGAAAATGTGAAGCTAATTTGCATGTAAACCTAAAAAATTATTTTTGGCATCCTCCTCCAAACTAGGTGAAGATAAATATGGATGCTTCATTTTCTTAACCTAATAAAGCTTCAATTGGTGGAGTCATATGGGATTATAAAGAAAGGTTCTTTTGGCATTAGGTTGTTACTCAAATAAAGTTAGTCTTTTTACTGTAAAGGAAGTTATTAAAGACTTCATGCTTCATATGGACAGAATTTTGATCCATGGGGATAACTTAAGTATACTTAAGCTTTCACAAAATTCATTGAAGAAAATAAAGTGCAAGTGTGTAGACAAAAATGGATCCTATTATTTTCTTTCTTCTTAATTTTAATTTTTTTTTTTTTTCATTTTGTTCCAATAAATTGCAATAATGTTACAAATTTATATGCAACATATGCTTCACAAGGTGATTTTCCTTTTTCTAACATTTTAGATAATAACTTCTCATTAGCATTATTTGAAATGTTGAGGAGGGTGATAGAACATCTATCACTTAGTGTGTTTTTTATTATACTATTAAAATGATCTTTGCATGCTTTAAAAAAAAAAGTGATAGTGAAGCTGCATTCATTCTTTCCATTTTTTTTAACACTTTATCTAAGGACTTACTAATTTTTGCTTCAAGAAACTATGGTACTTAAAGACATTAAATTAATTTGAAATCTTCAAATAACAAGTCCTTGATTATCAAATGAAATTTATTTGCTCCCCCCCCCCCCTGTTGCAACCCATGGCCCCGAGTTTGAGATTTTGATGATGCCAAATAATGAGTGACTTGGAACTGCTTTTCATTGCTTATTATTTTATTTGTTATTTTCCTTGAGCACTAACATTTCAGGAAGATCACAAGTGACTCAGGAAGAAAGGAAGACTCAAGACCGGGTAGATTAGGAGTACGAGTCAAACATTGTATTTTTCCATTTATTGTATTTTTTACTTTATTGAGTCTGGCCACAAAATGCGAAAGAGTAAGAGCAACCATGCACACACACAGGGGGAGAATTTTTTTTTTTACTGAAAATATAAGTAAAATTCTTCTCTGGAGATCGTACTGTACGATGTTATTTCGTACCGTACGATCCAAGCTATGTGGGCAAATCTGTGAATAGATCGTACTGTACGAAGTACTTCGTACTGTACGATATGTTCAGATCCAAAAACCCTAGCCGTGTCTTAATTTGAGGAAGTGATTTTTGCGCCGTTCGTACTATACGAACTTGTTCGTACTGTACGATCTGTATTAAATACTTACTTAAATTAACACGTGATTAGTGCACGTAATCAAGGCCTAATTGAGATTTGAACATCGTACTGTACGAATATGTTCGTACTGTACGATGGGTTTCAAATACTTACTTAAATTAACCCGTGATTAGTGCACGTAATCAAGGCCTAATTGAAATTTGAACATCGTACTGTACGAACTTGATCGTACCATACGATGAACAGAGACGAAGTATGATCGTCCCGGATATCGTCCGGTACGATCTCTTGGTTTTTGTCACATCGTACTGTACGATGTCAATCGTACCATACGATGAACAGAGACGACATCCGATCGTCCAGACCATCGTCCTGTACGAATAGTATGTTGTTGAATCGTACCGTACGATATTGTATCGTACAGTACGAATTGTTTTTGTACTGTTCGTACACCTTCGTACCAGGACGACGGCTGTTTATGAAGATCGTACTGTACGATGATGAATCGTACTGTACGAACAGTAACGGCTAATTTTGAATTCAGAGGTTTTTGGAGCCTTTTTTAGATGCCAATCAAGTTCTTTTTGAAAAAGTTTTGTTAGAGAGGGTGAACGTGATTAGAGAGGGGATTCCAAGGGAGAAAACTCAAGAGAAATTCTTGAGGGTTGAAAGGTAGGAGGAGGTGAGCGTTGTGAGGGAGAAGAGGTGTGAGGGAGATCACACGGTTGCTCCAAGCTCGCTGCATCTTGCTCCTCCTGTGGCCCGAGAAGGATTTGAGGGAGGATCTCCAAGGGAAAGGCCTGTCTGCATCCGTTACCTCGAGGTTCTCTGCCTTCTCCAGGAGGGAGAAAAACGAGAAGGTTCTCTGCCGTCGCCAGGAGGGCGAAAACAGAGTTTGGTCTTCCGCCACGCCGGGTTGGTGAAAGGGAGGTTTGTACAGGCTTCTCCGCCTTGCCAAGGGGGGCAAAAGGAGAACTATTTTTATAGTGAAAATCCCGGAGTGGAGGACTCCGGGGAGTGGACGTAGGTCATATTTTGACCGAACCACTATAAAAATCTTGGTGTGTTCTTTCTTTATCATTGTTTACTTTTTGCTTGCACTTTAATTTTTCATATCTATTGCACGTGGTTTTTTGGTCAAGTAAAATTGCATTGATCTTTATTTTAATATTTCAAAAACCAACAAAAATTAGAACTCTTGTTTAGGGTTTATTTTTTATTAAGAGAAAACTTTTTACAATTCACCCCCCCTCTTGTCGTTTAGTAATTTCAATTGGTATCAGAGCTTGTTTTTCAAAAATAGTGTTTTAGAAAACCTTGAAAAAACGATCATGTCGAATTTTGGTAATCGTAACACTGCGGAGGGTTATTCAATAACTCGTCCACCACTTTTTGATAACATACCGTTTGATTTTTGGAAAATTAGAATGTCTACATTTTTGCAATCTATAGATTACCGCATGTGGATGTTAGTTAATGATGGGTATGTTGCACCGTTTAAAACTGTTAATGGTTTGAAAACCCCTGTACCGTTTAATGAATGGAGCAATGAGGATAGGGAATTAGCCCAACTGAATGCTAAGTGCTTAAACTGTTTCTTTTGTGCATTGAAATCTGAGGATTATATGAGAGTATCTACTTGTGCTTCTGGTAAGGAGATTTGGGATAGACTGTGCATTACATACGAAGGAACAAACGAAGTAAAACAGTCTAGGCTTAACATTTTACTGCATGATTATGAATTATTCCGTATGAAACCTAGCGAAACAATTTCTGACATGTACACTAGGTTCACCCAAATTGTGACATCCTTGCATGCTTTAGGTAGAGAAATTTCAAATTCTGAGAAAGTAAATAAAATTCTTAGATGTCTGCCTAGTTCCTATGATGCTAAGATAACTGCTATCACTGAGTCCAAAGATCTTAATGTTTATTCTATTGATAACCTCCTCGGGTCACTCATTGCATACGAGCAAGGAGTGAGCCAAAGGCAAAGTGATGCAGGTGAAAAGAAAAAGGAGCGGACGGTGGCATTAAAAGCTAGCAACTCAGAAAGTGAAAGCTCTGCAGGGGAGGAAGACGATGAAATAGCATTGATGACCCGACAGTTCAAAAATTTTCTGAAGAGAAAACAGAAGCGTCATCAAAACAGCTGGAATAAAGGTAAGAGCTCAAGGTCCAATAAGGTTTCATCTGATACAATTTGCTTTGAGTGCAGGAAGCCAGGTCACCTACGAGCCGATTGTCCTAATCTGAAAAGTCAACCAGCAAAGGAGAAAGGAGATGACAAAGATAAATACAAGAGAGGAAAGACCAAGACACAGAAAGCTTTTTGGGCCGACTCTGCCTCAGAATCATCAGAAGAAGAAGCAGAGGAGGAGGTAACAAATCTGTGTCTTATGGCTAATGATAACCTTGATCATTTGGATCAAGATGAGGTATGTCAACTCTCTTATGATGAATTATTGCTTATTTCTGAGAATATTCATGACTCTTATAGAAAACTGAAGAAAATGCATGCTAAACTTAATATTGAATTTAGTTCCTTACAAATTGAGCATGCTAACTTAGTTAAAGAAAATTCTGATTTAGATAAAGATCACATGTCACTTCTTGATGAGTATGATGCATTAAATAAGAAGCATATTGATCTAATTGAAGCGCATGAATCCTTGAAAACATCACATATTGAACTAGATGTAGAGTATGAAAAACTAACTGCACTTGCATTAGAAGTAGACCATAGTGAGCACTTGCTATTGATAGAAGTTGATGGATTGACCGCTCAAAATAAAACGTATAGTGAAAAGATAAAAGAACTAGAAAATGAAATTGCATCACTCACAGTAGGCCATCCTAGAAAACCTCCAACACAGCATACATCACAAAACCTTAGGAAGAGGCACCATCACACTCATAGATTAGTGAACCCATTTCCTGGTGTTAGGTGCTTCTCTTGTGGCATGTTAGGTCACATAGCCCGCACATGCACAATTCACCATAGGACACACTTAGTGTGGAGACCTAAATTGCATCCATCACAACATAACATGCATACATCTCATTCATACAAGCATAAGGTGGAACCCAAACTCACTTGGGTTCCCAAATCTAATCTTTGAATGAAATTGTAGGGATGCTCTCACAAAAGACCTAGTGAGAGCATGTGGTACCTGGATAGTGGCTGCTCGCGTCACATGACTGGAGATATGAAGAAGTTCATCCTATTGGAGACCAAAACTGGAGGCAAAGTAACGTTGGGAGACAACACTACCAGGAAGGTGATAGGCTCAGGTATCGTTGGTAATGCTAAGAACTTTATAATTGAAAATGTTTTACTAGTTGATGGTTTGAAACATAATTTACTTAGCATTAGTCAACTGTGTGACAAAGGTTTTGATGTTAAATTTTTTACTGATAAATGCCTGATTAGTTTATTTGGTGAAACAATTTTAGAAGGAAAACGAATGAACAATGTTTACATGTTAGACCTTGATCGTGTAGATAACTCAAAATCATTTTGCTTGAAAACAATAGTTGATGATTCGTGGCTATGGCATAGGAGACTGTGCCATGCTAGTATGAAAACTCTTAGAAACATCACTCAGAAAAACCTAGTTAGAGGTGTACCTAAATTAGAATTCACCAAGGATCACTTATGTGATGCTTGCCAACAAGGAAAACAAGTCAAATCATCCTTTCACTCAATTAGAGACGTGATCACCTCTAGGCCACTAGAAATTCTACACATGGACTTATTTGGACCCGTTAGTACAGCCAGTCTAGGTGGAAAGAATTATGGGTTTGTGATTGTAGATGACTTCACTAGATTTACTTGGGTAAGATTCTTAGCACACAAGAATGAGTCTTTTGAGGAATTTAAAATTTTCTCCACATGGATACAACGAAAATTAGGTTGTGAGATATCAACAATCCATAGCGATCATGGTGGAGAGTTCCAAAATGAAAGATTTGAGTCATTCTGCCAAGAGATAGGAATAGAGCACAATTTCTCAGCTCCAAGAACACCCCAACAGAATGGCGTAGCAGAAAGGAAAAATAGAACCTTGGTAGAAGCTGCTAGGGCAATGTTAGCGGAGTATACCCTTCCTAGATATTTTTGGGCAGAAGCAGTCAACACAGCCTGTTATGTTTTGAACAGAGTAAACATTAGATCGAAGCTGAATAAAACTCCGTATGAACTCCTTAAGGGTAGGACACCAAACCTTTCACATTTACATGTCTTTGGGTGTAAGTGCTTCATCTTAAATAATGGTAAACATCCCTTAGGAAAATTCGATCCCAAATCTGATGAGGGTGTCTTCTTAGGCTATTCTTCTGTAGGTAAGGCCTATAGAATTTTTAACAAGAGAACCCTGGTAGTAGAAGAATCCACACATGTGGTATTTGATGAATCTGATATGCCCTCAGAAACTAAAATTGAAGATGATGAAATAGAGGCAATTCAAGGAGTAGAGACTATGACCTTAGAAGAGAGGGTCGAATCTCAGGAAGACTTGCCTAGAGAATGGAGATATTCTTCTAGTCATCCTAAAGAGTTAATTTTAGGTGACCCTTCAGAAGGTGTAAGAACTAGGCATGGACTTAGGAAAGAGGTTAGTCACTCAGCTTTCATCTCTATGATAGAACCTACAAGTATAGATCAAGCCTTAGGAGATGAATTTTGGATTCTAGCAATGCAAGAAGAGCTGAACCAATTCACCAGGAATGATGTTTGGGAGTTAGTTAAGAGACCTAAGGAGCAGAGTGTTGTTGGAACAAAATGGGTCTTCAAGAATAAGGTGAATGATTCAGGAACAATAATAAGGAATAAAGCAAGGCTAGTAGCTAAGGGGTACAACCAAATTGAGGGAATAGACTTTGAAGAAACCTTTGCCCCGGTTGCTAGACTAGAAGCCATAAGAGTGCTCTTAGCTTTTGCTTGCTTCAAGAACTTTAAGTTATATCAAATGGATGTAAAGAGTGCTTTTTTGAACGGGGTAATTAAGGAAGATGTTTACGTTGAGCAACCCCCCGGATTTGAAAGCTCACAATTTCCAAACCATGTATACAAATTAAAAAAGGCACTATATGGATTAAAGCAAGCACCTAGAGCATGGTATGAAAGACTTAGCTCATTTCTTTTGGATAGAGGTTTTCAAAAGGGTAGTGTAGATACTACTCTCTTTTTACAAAAAGTTAAAGAAGAAATTCTCATTGTTCAAATATATGTGGATGACATCCTGTTTGGATCCTCGGATAAAAATTTATGCGATGAATTTTCAAAAACAATGAGTAATGAGTTTGAAATGAGCATGATGGGAGAGCTTAACTACTTTCTTGGCTTTAGTGTGAAACAAATGGAAAATGGAACCTTTCTTAGCCAATCAAAGTACATTAAGGATATTTTAAAGAAATATGAAATGGATAGTGCAAAACCCATGAACACCCCAATGAGTTCGACAATCCAATTAGATAAGGATCCTAGTGGAAAATCAGTAGATCAGAAAAAATATAGAGGAATGATTGGATCACTTCTTTACTTGACTGCCAGTAGACCGGACATCATGTTTAGTGTATGCCTTTGTGCCCGTTTCCAAGCCGATCCTAAAGAGTCTCACCTAACTGCTGTTAAAAGGATTCTTAGATATCTACTAGGCACACCAAACTTAGGAATTTGGTATCCCAGACACAGCACTTCCTTTGAAATCCTTGGGTACTCAGACTCTGACTTTGCAGGATGTAGGATAGATAGAAAGAGCACCTCTGGTACCTGTCAATTCATCGGACAATCATTAGTTTCTTGGTCCAGTAGGAAGCAAAACTCAGTAGCACTTTCCACAGCCGAGGCAGAATATATTGCAGTAGGAAGTTGTGTTGCACAGGTACTATGGTTAAAACAACAAATTCTTGATCTTGGACTACCTGTTGGAACCATCTCGATCATGTGTGACAACACAAGTGCAATTTGTATCTCGAAGAACCCAATTCAGCACTCCCGAACAAAACACATAGACATTAGACATCATTTCATTAGAGATCACGTCGCTAAGGGAGATATAGAATTACATCACGTCGCTACAGAAGATCAATTGGCAGACATATTCACAAAACCATTAGCGTTTGACACCTTTAGCACCTTGAGGACTAGATTAGGTGTCATAGATATAAATGCATAATATATATAAAAAAAAAAAAAAAAAAAAAAAAAAAAAATCTTTAGGGCTGCTCCTGATCACCACACACTCACCACACCAAAATTCACACTGACTGTTCATCGTACTGTACGATCTATATCGTACTGTACGACGTATCACAAATCTAGCGTCCACCAATAGGCAGAATTCAGCTCTGTTGATCGTACTATACGATACCCATCGTACTGTACGATTATCGTCCCGCAATATTACCTACCGTACTGTACGATACCTCCCCTTCGTACAATACGATCCACGTCAGCAACGGATTGGGACGAATTAAAGCCGTTTGGTACGACATTATTGCGTATCGTACCGTACGATCCACGTATTCGTACTGTACGATCCACATCAGCACAACGGACAAATTCGAGTTAAAGCGCGCTGGTACGATATTTATTATGTATCGTACTGTACGATCCACGTATTCGTACAGTACGAAACTTTTGGTCAAAAGTCGTACTGAGAACCTCGGGACGATCGATATTCGTCTGATCGTACTGTACGATAACTATCGTACTGGACGATTTGACCTCTTTTTCCGAAACGACCGGTCAGGATATTAATTGTATTTCGTACTGTACGATCTCCTGTTCGTACTGTACGATCTCCGGAAAATTCTATATAAACCCTTGCATAGGCTGTTAAATTCATTCACCTATCTTCCCTCTCAGCCTTCCACTAGTTTTCGTGCCTTCCTACAATGTCTAAGCGAGGTCGGATGACTGCCGGAAGCTCATCCTCATCTAGTCGTCAACCCGATCGCTTTCTGAATAGCGAAAATGAGGAAGCCTACTACCGCTACAAGGCTTGCAAAATCTCGCCCTCGAAAATGCTAAATCAAGCCGCTCTAAATTTCGAGATAATGGGCCTCTTTGCCTCCACTACCTTTCAATTCCTACTTACCCTTGCGTTCCCTTACAACTCTGAACTCCTTTTTGAATTCCTCGCAAATCTCACCTACACAGTAGATAACACCACTTTTCACTCCCTTGTTTGTGGCCGCCCTGTGGAAATAACTAGAGCCGACATCGCCCAACATATTGGGCTGTCCACTGAAGGACCTATGGTTCGCTCGTTTCTAACTGATGATTTTGATTGGAGCGATGTAAATAGAGTCCTTAGGAACACTGTTTTTCATCAACACCAGCCCCTAGTCCATTCCTTAAACCGCAATGCCCGTATAATTCAACATGTCCTTCGAACCTCTATCATACCCAAAGGTGGCGACCGCATCAATCTGACCCCTACCCTGTCAGTCGCTACCTACCTCATTATGTCCAATATTAAGTTTGATGAGGTCGATTTGATCAGCAACTATATTAGGCACATGACTTTTGTTCGTCTTCCCACCACTCAACGGAAACAAAATCTGGCTCTTGGTCACCTCATAGGATATATCCTCTACCATAAATATCAATTAACCTATCCTGCTGAACCCGATATGCTTCCTATTTTCTATACGGATGCTTCCTTCCGTATCCTCTTTCATCGGGGACATGAGCCTGAAGAACCCGTCTTTGACGAAGAAGAAGGAGAAGATGCACCAGCCGCAGCTCCAGCTCGACCCCGACGCCATGCTGCACCCCGAGCACCTGCACCAGCACCAGCTCCTCCACTCCCAAATGATGATCTAGTCGCCCGCTTCGACCAGCTGCAGACCCGCCTCGACATGCACATTCAGGAACAACATCAGCAACACGAGGCTGATATGCGATGGTTTGGCGAGCGTTTTACTGCGATTGATCACCGCTTCGACACTTTATTTCAATACTTTCAGCCAAATCCACCTCCACCTCCACCTGATCAGGACCCGTCTGACTAGATTGTCTATGTATGCATTGTAGTCTTTTCTATTTTTTCTGCTTTTGAGCTTTTAGTGGCTCCTCCTTTTTGTGCTGTCAAAAGGGGGAGAAGTTTGTTGTAATGCCTTTTTATCTAAATACAGTTTCTTTTGTGTTGTTTCCTACCTGCTTGTAGTTTTTTTTCCTTCTTCCCTTCTTGTGTTTAATTTTTTTTTTAAAAAAAAAAATTAAAAAAAAAAAAAAAAACAAAAAAAAAAAAAAAAAAAAAACAAAAAAAAAAACACAAAAGAAATATTTATCTTTCTTACTTGCAACAAATTGTTTGACATCATCAAAAAGGGGGAGATTGTTGCAACCCATGGCCCCGAGTTTGAGATTTTGATGATGCCAAATAATGAGTGACTTGGAACTGCTTTTCATTGCTTATTATTTTATTTGTTATTTTCCTTGAGCACTAACATTTCAGGAAGATCACAAGTGACTCAGGAAGAAAGGAAGACTCAAGACCGGGTAGATTAGGAGTACGAGTCAAACATTGTATTTTTCCATTTATTGTATTTTTTACTTTATTGAGTCTGGCCACAAAATGCGAAAGAGTAAGAGCAACCATGCACACACACAGGGGGAGAATTTTTTTTTTAACTGAAAATATAAGTAAAATTCTTCTCTGGAGATCGTACTGTACGATGTTATTTCGTACCGTACGATCCAAGCTATGTGGGCAAATCTGTGAATAGATCGTACTGTACGAAGTACTTCGTACTGTACGATATGTTCAGATCCAAAAACCCTAGCCGTGTCTTAATTTGAGGAAGTGATTTTTGCGCCGTTCGTACTATACGAACTTGTTCGTACTGTACGATCTATATTAAATACTTACTTAAATTAACACGTGATTAGTGCACGTAATCAAGGCCTAATTGAGATTTGAACATCGTACTGTACGAATATGTTCGTACTGTACGATGGGTTTCAAATACTTACTTAAATTAACCCGTGATTAGTGCACGTAATCAAGGCCTAATTGAAATTTGAACATCGTACTGTACGAACTTGATCGTACCATACGATGAACAGAGACGAAGTATGATCGTCCCGGATATCGTCCGGTACGATCTCTTGGTTTTTGTCACATCGTACTGTACGATGTCAATCGTACCATACGATGAACAGAGACGACATCCGATCGTCCAGACCATCGTCCTGTACGAATAGTATGTTGTTGAATCGTACCGTACGATATTGTATCGTACAGTACGAATTGTTTTTGTACTGTTCGTACACCTTCGTACCAGGACGACGGCTGTTTATGAAGATCGTACTGTACGATGATGAATCGTACTGTACGAACAGTAACGGCTAATTTTGAATTCAGAGGTTTTTGGAGCCTTTTTTAGATGCCAATCAAGTTCTTTTTGAAAAAGTTTTGTTAGAGAGGGTGAACGTGATTAGAGAGGGGATTCCAACGGAGAAAACTCAAGAGAAATTCTTGAGGGTTGAAAGGTAGGAGGAGGTGAGCGTTGTGAGGGAGAAGAGGTGTGAGGGAGATCACACGGTTGCTCCAAGCTCGCTGCATCTTGCTCCTCCTGTGGCCCGAGAAGGATTTGAGGGAGGATCTCCAAGGGAAAGGCCTGTCTGCATCCGTTACCTCGAGGTTCTCTGCCTTCTCCAGGAGGGAGAAAAACGAGAAGGTTCTCTGCCGTCTCCAGGAGGGCGAAAACAGAGTTTGGTCTTCCGCCACGCCGGGTTGGTGAAAGGGAGGTTTGTACAGGCTTCTCCGCCTTGCCAAGGGGGGCAAAAGGAGAACTATTTTTATAGTGAAAATCCCGGAGTGGAGGACTCCGGGGAGTGGACGTAGGTCATATTTTGACCGAACCACTATAAAAATCTTGGTGTGTTCTTTCTTTATCATTGTTTACTTTTTGCTTGCACTTTAATTTTTCATATCTATTGCACGTGGTTTTTTGGTCAAGTAAAATTGCATTGATCTTTATTTTAATATTTCAAAAACCAACAAAAATTAGAACTCTTGTTTAGGGTTTATTTTTTATTAAGAGAAATCTTTTTACAATTCACCCCCCCTCTTGTCGTTTAGTAATTTCACCCCCCTCCCACCACCACTTTTTTTTTAAAGAAATGCACATAAAATAGATTTAAAAAAATAATGGCTACATAAAACCAATGTGATAGCTATTCTATCACAATATTTCTTCCACAACTAAAAAAAATTATTGGAAAGGATTCATCAATTTCATAATCCCAAAGGAAATCACCCAGGATGGCATTTGAAGGATAAAAATCCACCATCATATTACAACCTATCTGAACATTTTAAAAAAATAAGTTAAAAAAAAAAAACAAAATTGAAATCATTTATGTAGGAAATGTCATCCAATACAATTTTTTCAGCTTGACGGACTTCATTGTTGACTACATCATTTTCATAACATACACATTTTGTCCTTCAATAATAATTCCTTTCAATTCAAACATCCAATTTTGAATAATTTCTTTTATAGATAAAACCACCATTAGCTCAACTTAAATGATGTTCCAATACAACAACTTCTTTCCAAAGTCCCTTATTAGTCTTCCTCTATGATCCTTGGTAATGATTCAAATACTAGACTGACTTTATTTGTAGACAGCCACAACAACATTGATTTTAATCCATTCATGAGGAGGGTATTCCATGAATAAGATATTTGCCTAGTTGGGTTAACATCCCAAATTTCCAAAATTGGATTAAACTGAGTTTTATTTGATGAAGTATGTTAATAGCCATCCTTATAGGATGTTCAAATGAATTTCCTTACTTCACATCATTTCTAGCATTCCAAGAATGGAAACAAATACAACAATATATTCTAACAATGGACAATTTTTTCTTAGAAATTTCTCTTCGCATCTTCGAGACATTATGATAATGAATTTTACTTTGGAAAAATAATTCCCCATTCACTAGTCATGGCTTCATGCATAATTCTCTATTGAACTACAATATGTTCAATATTTGCTTCCCCCTTGTGGATAAAACAAGGACAAGTAGTCTTTAATAAATTATTGAATTAATTAATCTTTTAAATTTAAAATAATGTTTATTTAACTATATTTGACTTAATTTGGATTTTTTTTAATTTTATTTGATATAATCACTTAATTTTCATTGTTATTAAATATTTTATTATTTTTATTTCTATTAACTTTTATTGTTTTGTATTTTTTTATTATTTTTAATACCTTTCCTTTTATTTATTTATAATTTCCATTTATCATAACTAAATGTGTTAAAAAAATTTGATATTCTATTTTGATCAAATATTTTAAAAGTTATTATTTCTAATAAATTATACAATTTATTTTTAATTTAATGAATTTAGTTATTATTTTAAATATTTTTTATTTAATTAGTAAGAATTTTAAAAAATATGCTAATACATTGATTTATTTAATTAAGACTTCTTTTCAAAGTCAATCAGCTAGCAGCAAAATCCTTTTTCAACTATGCCTATCGTCTTTTGCCTACTACTTCTTCACCCAAATTGGCAAGATTTTGATATTTTAAACCAAATGAACTTCAATCAACTTCAAATCATCACCAAATGTGATGGGTGCACCTAACATGATGATTTAAAGAGCTCTAAGTTATTTTGGTAATTTATTTATATTATTTTTTTTTAAATCATATTAAATTTTGTTTAATATTCAAATATTGTTTTAGAGATTTTATGATAAGGATTTTAAAAAAAAATTAAAGGATTAAGAGTTGAGTAACCATTACTTTTCAAATATTAATAAAATATTAAAAATCATTTTTTTTAAAATTTTGGTTAGAATTAATAGGATGGACTACGCATTAATAAAAAAGGAGATTACAAGGTCCTTAAAGGGGATTTTCAGCTCACTAATACTTAGACTAGCTACAAAACAAATCAAGAAAAACCTACGAGCCAAAGTCCCATTTAAGCCATAAAATTTTGAGAAGGTCGTTAAATCTTATAGAACAAGCTCGAGGCTATTGCGGATCTATTTTCATGGATAATGATTTTGTTGATAGCAAACACTCTTATTTATCTACTACTGCCTTATCTATTGACATTTCAGGTCCACAAGATCATACTGCAATTTGGAACTAGCTCAAGATTGGATAGACTAGGTCTGAGTTAGTTTGTACCACTTTTTCTTTCTTGAGTAAATTGTATTTGGTGTGGCTCATGATGCTCTGTAAACTTGCTTATACTCACCTTGGAAGAATTTCTGACTATTCCCTAGAGTTTACTGTTTTTGGTAACTTCATCTGTGATGATATTTATATCGGCCTAGATGATCAGTTCAAAAATAGAAACCCTAATTTAGGGCATCATCCTCATTAAGGAAGCCGTCATAAATAACATCGGCCTGGACGATTTTGTATCAGCCAGGACAATAGGCTCTAATCAGAAAGAATATACTGCCAGATTTATTTAAGAATTACTTATTTTTGGACATCGTCTAGGGGATCAGCTTGGCCAATCCAGCACAATTTTTCTTAAATAAATCGGGCTATTAGGGAAAGTAATTAATGGTGATTTGCATGATCACATCGGCCGGGCCGATCGTAGGATCATCCGGGCCGATTTGACATCGGCCAGTTTCTTTTCAGGGTGATGTTCAGGATGATTTTCCTCATATTTGAACTAATCGTCCAAGACGATATCCTATCAACCTGAACGATATGACCAAAAATTGTCTAATCGTCCCTAATCAACCGGGCTGATTAAGCATAATTTATGTTGATCAGCCAGGCTGATATTTATATCGGTCTATCGAGACGATAATGTCGACAAGTTGCATTAATGAGCTCATTTTAAGATCTTCTATTTAAGCTTTGATAAGGCACTTTGTATGTGTCTTTCGCAGCCATTGTAGCTTCATTCTTTTATTGGGAACTTGAAGAGAGAGCTTGAAAGGGAGTGAGGAATGGGTGAAGTCTGAGAGAGGGAGAAGATCCTGTGAGGGGGGACTCAAGGGAGTGTGGAGGACGATTCCACACGGTTGCTCCGGCAGGCTTGCACCTTAATACTATCGAATTTAAGGCTTGTCTTGAGGTAAGTTCACCAAAGAAGAAGATCTCTTTGGTGTCAAAGGATCGGCTACTCCACCGCACCGGGCGAGGTGGAAGTGATTTTGTAAAGGCTTCTCCGCCTAGCTGTGGGGGCTAAAGGAGAGACACTTAGTTTAGGGAAATACTTGGAGGCTGCCTCCAAGGAGTGGACGTAGGTCAAGGTTTGATCGAACCACTATAAATCTGTTGTATTCTTTCCTTTATTAATTCCGCATTTAATTTCCGCACTTTGGTTTTCATTACGGTGAATCTTGATCTTGGTTTTAAGATTGTGTTTATTTTAAATTCCGATTCACCTCTCTCTCTCTTAATTATCCTTGGGCCAGTTCATAGGGCCTAACACCCCTAACAAATTATCAGAGGCCCACCAAGATGGGGTTGAATTGGTAATTTAAAAAATCCTAAGCATGAATATTATTCTTTTTATAAAATTTTCAAAACTTATAATTAAATAATTTAATCACCTAAAATGTAAGTTAATAATTTAACAACAATTTTAATAATGATGATGAAATTTAAGATAACAAAATAGAATATTATTATCAGATATTCACCAATTAGGTATCGCAAAAATTAAGTGCCAAAAGTGAAAGGCTAAAAATGGAAAAGCACACCAGAAATTTTATTGTGGTTTGATCAACCTTGACTTTCGTCCACTCCTCGGAGTCCTCTGCTCCAAAAATTGCACTAATAAAAAGTTACTATCCTTTTTCTCCCATAGTAAGGAAAAGAAGTTTTATAAACTCACTTTCACCAAACCTGATACATCAGAGTGACTGAAGCTATGTCACCTTCCCTGGTGATGGTAGCAGACCTTGAATCATTTTTCTCCCTCCTTAAGAAGGCAGAGAACCCAAAGCTTTTACTCCCTCATGGAGAAGGTAGCTAGCCCAGAATGGTATCTGAATGACTCTACTTAGAATCCTCTTTATAGAGAGCCTTGAAGTACTCACCAAGGCTATATAAGGACCAAATGTGTAGCTAGATTGGAGTAACCATATGATCACCTCACACTACTTCTTCCTCAAGCTAAATCTCACCTTGTCCTTCCTCTCAAACCCTGGATCTCTCTCTAAAGCTTCCCGCTTATAATTCCTTCAATAGTCACACAATCCTCTTTTGTTTCTTAAGAGATTCTAAAAATATTGATGATGTCTTGGGCCTGAAGAAACCCTAAAAATTAAAGTTGGTTGTCACTATTCATATAATATGATTGAAATTTATTCAAAAACTAGGCCTATCAAGTGTGATGTAAACAATTGTTTAGACAAATTGTTTAACTTTTTGAATACATCATACAGTATAATCAAAAGAACCCCCAGTACGATCTATTTACTTTCTCTGTATTCGTATATGATAATTCCTAAGAAGAATGGATATCATCTCTTTCAATCATCTCATATTATTATTATTGTACAGTATAGTTTGTTAATTTTAAATCAATTGTCTAGTACGATATAACTATCATATATAAAAATTAATTCAAAATATATTCTTTCATTTATTATGATCTTTGGGAAGACCAAATTTTGTCTCTACCAATCATACAGTATGATGAAGATCACACAGTATGAATTGTTATTATTAATTAAACCATGATTACATTAACTAATTATGGAGGTTAATTTAAATAAGATTTTAGATTTTCATATATAACAAATAAAATTGTACAATTTGATTAGTTAAAAAAATCAAATTTTTATTATCTTGCTTAATTTATCTAGCAGCTAGAGTTTTTATATATTAATAAATCATACAAACTAATTTAGATCATATAATACAATTAGTTCATAGAAACTAATTATTCAATTAGTCATTAAGTTCCATTTTCTCTATAACTAATCATACAGCATGATTGTAAGTTGTATAGTATGATTAGTATAAAAAAATAAACTTTAAATTTTTGTCACTCCCCCTCTATGTGTGTGCACATTCACCCAATTACATAAAATATTATAAGGGCAAACTAGAGAAATAACAAATAAAGAAAGATAAAAGTACATTCACTTTTTACTTGACAATCATATTCTACCAAACTTCGAGCAACCTGTAGCCTTCAGCAGTGTAATTTAACCTGCAATTTGTCATGATAAAAATGACAAATTAGAATCCTGAACTGCAATAATCTCCCTCTTTTTTATGATGGCAAATTGATAAGTAAAATATATATTCTTTTCTCCTAAGCTCCACCTTAATAAGAGATAGATTTAAAAATTAGGAGTAACATTTTTTTAATCATTTATATATATATATTTTAATTTTTTAATGAAAGACAAAAATAAATTAAAATAGCATAAAATAAAATACAAACACAGTAATCTATTAAATAAAATATGGTGTGGACCTACATTTTCTCCTCCTTTTGACATTAAAAAAAAAAAAGAGGAATAATAAAATAGGTGAACATTACAAGAAATAAAAATAGTAAAACACAACAAACATAAACTATAAATATGGCGGATCCTGATTAGGTGGCGGTGGTGGTTGTTATTGAAATTATTTATGAATGGAGGTGAATTGATCTTCAATTTAGGAAAACTTTTTCTCCAAACTATCCCATGTCATCCTCATGTTATAGTTGTTGTTGTTATTGAATATGATAGTCTAGCCAGACTTCCAATCAATCGAGTCACTGAATTTTGTCATCGTGAGGGTAGGAAGTGTAAGAAGATGCTTTAGCAAACTCTAGCTCATCATGCTTGTGCCCCTGATGGAAACGAATATGGAAGGAGGCATCCATATAGAAAATGGGAAGATTATCGAGAGGAGCGGGGTAGTTGATTTGGAATTCCTTGTCAATGACATATCCTATAATGTGTCCTAACATGACATTTTGCTTTCTTCTAGTATTGGGATGTTAAATAGGAGTCAAATTTTGGATATAATTAATAATCATCTAAGCTTTATCAAATTGGGTATTGGACATTATTTGATAGGAAATATGGAAATAAGTGGAGTGATGTCGACATGATCTCTAGCTTTAGGTATAATTGATGTATTAAGAACATTCTTGATAAAAATTGATGTTTTAAGAACAAGCTTGATAATCTTGGCATTCTGATTTAAGGAGTGGACTAAGGGCTGATGTTGATTTATGGCCACATTTTGAATAGTCGGGTTTACAACACTATAAAAAATTAGTTGAAGAGATTAGGGATTTTTAATGAGGACCTTCAGTATAAAGATAGATATACTCCCTAAGTTTTCCTTAGTGATGTTTATGGGTATTCAACATACATATGAGTTCATGGTGAAAGTTTTCATATTGAGCCTAAAGATTACATGGAATTTGTAGAGTAGTTTGGAATTAAATGGAAAGGCTATTGTGTGTAAGAATTGGAATGTGGTAGAAGCAAAGAGGTTCATCTCCTTGAAGTTTATGGCATATTAATTGAGCAATTTAGATGGGGTGATTCAAGCCTCCTTGAATTTGTAGTAAGTGTTTTCATTTCTCACGAATAGAAATCAATCTTCGAAGCAATGGGAGGAGAAGCTCCCCTAGGTTATTCTATTGCATTTTCTTCCACCGACCATTGGAGGATTCTATTATATGAATGTAGGAATTTAGAGAAGGTTTGTTTTGAATGGATTAATAGCTTAAAACCCTCTAATTTAAAGAATTAAAGCTGGTCGTACAATATAAAATGAGATCATACATTACAATCAAGGGAATTTAATCATTTGGAGGACTTGTTTGAAAAAGGTGGTCAAATCATATAGTATAATCGATATCATACTGGATAATCTTATGGATTTGCATTCATCTTAAGGATCATCTGAATGACTTTTGACAAAATGCATCATATAGTAGAAATAGGTATTTGTATAATAAGAATTGTAATTATAAATGTACCAACCATATTTAATTTATCCTAGCAGATTTTGACATTATATCGTACAGTACGAAGGGTGGTTTATATAGAAAATCACTAATAAATGAATTCATCTTGGCCTTTTATTTAGCCAATAGTTGAGATTTATGCATAAGTGGAAATATTGTTTAGTATAAATCATGGATTATATAGTACGATAAGAAAATTTTTATTTTTTTGTTTTCTTTTTTGTATGTAGTGAAGAGTGTGTGATGAATAAAAAACACCCTTTTTTTAATTTCTTAAACAAAAAGATGACAACACATGAATCAACAAACACCAAATAAATTAACAAGTGCAATGAAACAAAAACAAATTGCTAATTTCAAATAATAACAAAATTTGATTTATCTTGAATTAAGCATGAATGTCTATAATACCTAGTATAGTCCTCAATATGCTAAAGATGTCATAGGCTAGGGGTTTAGTAAATATATCTTCCAATTGATTTTTATTAGCTATATGATGCAGCTCTATATCCCCTTTTATCACATGTTCTCTGATGAAATGGTGCCTAATGTTTATGTGTTTGGTCCTTAAATAATCAAATGGCACTAGTGTTATCACATATTATTTGAATGGTGCCTACAGGTAGTCTAAGATCTAAGATTTGTTTTTTAAGCCATAGGACTTGTGCAACACAACTCCCTACAACTATATATTTTGCTTCAATAGTAGATAGGGCTACAGAGTTTTATTTTCTACTTGATGATGAGACTAATGATTGTCCTATGAATTAGCATGTTCCAGAGGTACTTTTCCTATCAATTCTATAACCTATAAAGATAAAATCATAATATCTACAATTTCAAAAGAATTGTAATGTCTAGGATGACATATTTCTAAGTTTTTGGTTCATAGAAGATATCTAAGAATTTTTTTAATAACAATCATATAGGACTTTAGGGCTGAAATATAGCATAAAAACAAACACTAAATATGATATCTAGTCTAAGAGAAATTAGTTAAAGGTGTGATCTAATTACCCCTCTATACTTTTTCTGATCAACTAATTATCCATTAAGGTCCTTGTCCAACTAAATAGTTGAGCTCATCAGAGTGTTGATTTCTTTAGCATTATGCATTTCGTATTTCTTAAGGATTTTATTAATGTATTTTTATTGAATAAGAAAAATTCCATCATCGTTCTACTTAACATAGAATCCAAAAGAGTAGTTTAGCTCTCCCATTATACACATCTCAAACTCACAACTCATTTTTTTTGAAAATTCATCACATAGGTTTTTATCTAAGGATCCAAACATGATGTCATTAATGTAAATTTGAATAATGAGTAATTCATTTTCTTCATTCTTTAGGAAGTGGACCATGTCTACACTACCCTTAACAAAGGCTCTATATAGAAGGAATAATCTAATCTTTCATTTCAGGCTCTACGTGCTTGCTTCAATCCACACCAAGCCTTCTTTAGTTTGAATACAAGATTTGGGAATTTTGAGTTCTCAAAACATGAGGGTTTCTCAATATATACATCCTCTTATATTACCACATTTAAGAAAGCACTTTTAATTCCATTTTATATAGCTTAATCCTTTAAAGCAAGTCACTAAGAGCACCTTAACGGCCTCTAATCTACCTACAGGGGAAAAAGTTTCTTCAAAATTAATCCCTTCAATCTAATTGTACACCTTAACTACTAACCTAGCCTTATTCCTTACTACTTTGCCAATGTCATTCATTTTATTCTTAAAAACCCATTTGGTTCCTACAACACTCTGGTCTCTAAGTCTACCCACCAACTCCCAAACATTAGTCCTAATTGATTTAATTCCTCTTATGTTGTTAGGATCTATAATTATTCAGATAAGTCTTGATTATATTGGTGGATTATATCATCGAGATAAATTTAGATTGATTAACCTCCTTCATAAGTACATGCCTGACTTTATTGCTTTCAGATGGGTCTCCTAAGATCAGTTATTCAAGATGTCTAGAAGAAAATATCCTATCTCTATGAAATTGCTCCAGACTTTCTACTCTATCTTGTATAGAAATGGCATTTACCCCTTGAATGACCTCCACCTCTTCTTCTTTAGGTTGAGATTAAGAGGTCCAATTTTATTCTTCAAATATTACGTGGGTTGAGTATTCTACTACTAGGGTTCTCTTATTAAATTTTATATAGTCCTTCCCTATAAATGAATAACCTAAGAATACTCTTTCCATTATTGGAATAAATTTTCCTAAGGGTTATTTTCCATTAATCATGAATAAGTATTTACATCGAAAGACATGTAAGTGGGAAATATTGGGTGTCCTTCCCTTAAGGAGTTCATAGAGTGTCTTATTCTTCTTGGATCTAACATCCACCCTATTTAAAATATAACAAGTTGTATTCACTACTTTAGCCCATAACTATCTAGGGAGAGTGTATTAAGCTAACATTCTCCTAGCATATTCTACCAAGGTTATATTTTTCCTCTCAATTATTCTATTCTACTGAGGGGTTCTAAGGGTAGGGAAGTTATATTCTATAACTATCTCTTAACAGAAAGATTCAAACCTATCGCTCACAAATTCTCCACCACAATCACTATGAATGGTTGACATTTCAAATCCTAATTTCCTTTGAAACCAAGTTGAGAAAGTTCTAAATTTTTCAAAATGACTTACTCTTATGTGCAAGAAATCTAAACAAAGTAAATCTATAGCAGTCATTTACTATTACAAATCCATATGTCTTCTCTCTTAAGATGGTTGTTCTACGAGGTCCAAATATGTGCATATGAAGGATTTCTAATGGCCTAGAGGTATTTATGTCCTTAATCAAATTAAATGAAGAATTAACTTATCATCCTAGTTGGTAGGCATCACATAGGTGGTCCTTAGTCAAGTCTAACTTAGGTATGCCTCTAACTACATCTTTTTGGGTATTCTTCCTAAGAGTTTTTATGCTTGCATGACATAGTCTCCTATCTCATAGCCATGAATAATCAATAATTGTTTTCAAACATACAATATTTGATTATTCAATAAAATTCAAGTTTAGCATGAAAACATTATTCATTTATTTTCTTTCTAACATAAGTTTTCTATTAAAACTAATTATGCATTTTTAGAAAAAAATTTGATGTCAAAACCTTTATCGCTCTATTGACTAATGCATAGTAAATTATTCTTTAAACAATCAACTAAAAAAATATTTTTAATAATAAAGATTTTATCATTGTTGATTACACCTGAGCCCACTACATTCCTAGTGGTGTTGTGTCCTAATGTCACCTTACATCTTGAATTGGCCTCTAGTGTGATGAACTACTTCTTATCACTAATCATGTACCTCAAGCTTCCGTAGTCCTGGTATCATATGCTCTCACTAGGCCTTTTATAAGAGTAACCCTACATATTTATTCAAAGGATTAATTTTGAAACCCAAGTCCGTTTAGTTTCCACCTTATTCATAAATGAAAGAGATGAATGCATGCTATGTTGTGATGAATGCAATTTCACCCTCCACATTATATGTTTCATACGATGGATTATGCAAGCGTGGGCTATATGACTTAACATGCCACAAGAGTAACACATAACACCAGGAAATGGATTTATTAATATATGTGGGTCATTATACCTCTTCCTAGTTTTACGTGATGCATTTAGTTTGGATAAATCCCTATCCTTATTACTCCATTCATTAAATGGTAATTTAGTTTTACCACCAATCATAAAATGAGAAGTTGCATAATATCCTGTTGGATGATTATGGCACCCCAATAGGGGGGGGGGGTGAATTGGGGTTTTTAAAATTTTTTATTAAAAGAAGAAAATTAAAATGATTTTAAAGTAATTATGAAGAGAGTAAGTAGTCACACAAAATTTATAATGAAAAAGGCAAAGAAAAATAAATGCAAGAAATGAAAATAAGAGGCACAAAATTTTTATGTGGTTCGGCCCGGATTCCAATCCAACCTACGTCCACGCTAGCCAACTCTCATGCCAGAATTCACTAATCCCAGGTTTGCTTTGTAAACCTCACTTCTTTAAACCAAAGAAGTTCTTTACAACCTAAGTACTCTCCTACATGGGCGAGTACAACCCAATCTAATTACAATTAAAACTTCACAAAGCCAAATGGCTTAGATAAAGAAAATGAAAATTTTAATTTGATATAAATAAAACTAGATCAAATAATCTTCCAATAAAATATCCACAATATTTGAGGTGATCTTACAAACTAATTTTAATCACCTCTCTACTTGCAAATGAAATATTAAATTTGCTCACTTTAAGATAGATTTATATTTTATTTAAAATAAGAATAATATATGAAATAAAAATATATTCTCATTGATTTAAAATTTAACTCTTCAAATAAAATAAAATAAATTAGATTATAGATGTAAACCTATGCCACCTTAAAGAAGTAAAATACTTTCTTTGTTAAACTTTATAGATTTAAAAGATATGATACATAAAAGTTTAATATAAAATTTCCAATAAGTATTTTACCATAAAAAAAATATTTTCAAGAAATAAATATATGGTGAAAGCTAAAAAGAATAGCAAGTAAAGATTTAGAGATGGGAAGCAAACTCAAGAACTCAAGAGAGATTACTTTGTTTTGAGTGTTGATGCTTTCCAACAATGATTTCGATCTCACAAATGAAAAGAGATATTGAAATAAAATCAAAGCTTCTCCTCTCAAGATTTAGCATGTAAAGAGGAAAGAAAGCATGGAAGAATTGCTGGAAATTTTCTTGTTTTTGGCAGCCCTTACAAGAGGAAAAAGAGAGGTATTTAAAGAGAAAGGGCAAGTAAAGACATATTCGAATAAAAATATTATTCTAATATGTTTTCTATCAACTAATAATATTATATTTCATTAAGAATTCATTTATATTAAATACATAAGACATTCAAACGGCTAGAAAATGGCTAGCCACATGGGAAGGTCAAAAAGTCATCATATGCATCCAAAATAGGGCTAAACTGGCTAGTAGCAGATTTTATTTAAATCAGATAATGTTTGGAAATTTATTATAAATTCAAATGAAATTCAAATGAGTTATATATATATCAATTTTCATCTATAGAATCCAAACAATCCAATGCAATAAAAATTAGACCACGTTTCTAACAGCATATTATTATATTTAGTAAAATAAAAACTCATGCACATTTTTAAATTTTTATGGATATATTAAATATTAATATAATAATATTATGGAATATATATAAAAGTAATCATTCATTAAGAAATAGATATGAAATAAGTCAGTTTAAAATAAATACAAAATAAAATTTTTACCAAATAAGCTTATTACCTTTAATTTCTCTAATTAGATAACTTTCCATATTTGATAATAATTAATCAATCAATGGAGGATATAAAATTTATTTATTAAAGAAATCTTATAGATTTCTATATCAAGCTTAATATATAATTAATAGTTATTTAGATTATGAGCAAATTAAATCATGCAAGTTATATAAGTGGACCACTAACATACTCCTACAATAATGTAAAATCCTTCAAGTTGTCCATCTTGGTCCATCTTTATTTCAACATTTGATTGAACTTGAGTTGTGTAATGTAAATCCCATAAGTAATTACTATGCACATCATTACACCAGAAATACTTAGCAAAAAAATTAGAGCATCCAAGCATATATTTGTTATCATCAAAATCTCTAAAATAAATCAGGAGGTAGATAATATCTACAATCTCCCCCTTTTTGATGATGCCAAACTTATATTGGGTATAGTTATAACAAAGGTGCAAATTAACCTTTTATTATAACTTTTAAACATTAGAAAAATATATATGATAATTGAGAAATATGAGAATAATTCTCCCCCCAAATATATGCATGTCAAAAGAATTATGACCAACATATATTATTCTTCTCCTCATTTGACAACATTAAAAAGAATAATCAAACATATAAAAGAAATTTAAATGTTAGGATCTAACATCCCAAGCATACGTCTTAACATGCAAAATCATTCTTCAACCAAAGGTTGTGTAGAGATATCTGCTATTTTAGAATCTGTGTTTACAAAATCTATTTTCACATCGCCTTTATTAACAAGATCTCTAATAAAATGATGTCTAGTCTCTATGTGTTTAGTTCGTGAATGTTGTATAGGATTTTTTGTCAAACTTATAGCACTTGTATTATCACATTTAACGGGAATATTTTTAAGCTTAATTCCAAAATCTTCTATTTGTTACTTTAGCCATAAAACTTGAGCAACACAACTTCCTGCGGCTATGTACTCTACTTCAGCAGTGGATAAAGCGGCTGAATTTTGTTTTCTAGATAACTAAGAAATAAGCGATGATCCTAAAAATTGACAGCTTCCAGATGTACTTTTTCTATCAACCTTACAACCAGCATAATCTGCATCAGAATATGAAACTAAACTACATGATAATAAATTTTTAGGATACCATAAGTCTAACTTATGAGTTCTAATCAAATAGCAAAATATTCTCTTAACTGCTATTAAGTGTGATTCCTTAGAATTAGCTTGAAGTCTTGCCCATAAACATATAACAAACAAAATATCAGGCTGACTAGCAGTAAGATACAAAAGTGAACCTATCATACTCCTATAAAGTTTTTGATTTATTGATTTTCCTGATTCATCCAAATTAAGTCTAGTTGATGAGCTTATAGGAGTTTTACTCAATTTGAATCTCTTCATATCAAACTTTTCTAATAATTCATTTATGTATTTGGTTTGACATATGAATGTGCCAGACTCTAATTGTTTTACTTGAATCCCTAAGAAAAAGGTGAGTTCTCCCATCATAATCATTTCAAAGTCTTTTGACATTAATGAGAAAAACTCATGACATAAACTTTCATTTGTACTTCCAAATAATATATCTTCTACATAAATTTGTATAATAATCAAATCATCTCCAATATTTTTAATAAAAAGAGTTGCATCTACCTTACCTTTTCTAAAACTATGTTCAATTAAAAAGTTACTTAACCTATCATACCATGCATGTGGAGCCTACTTTAAACTGTATAATGCTTTCTTTAATTTATATACATTATTAGGAAAATTAATGCTTTCAAAACCTGGTGGTTGTTCTACAAAAACATCTTGATCAATATATCAATTCAAAAATGCACTTTTGACATCCATTTGAAAAAGTTCAAAGTCTTTAAAACAAGCAAAGGCAAGAAGTAATCTCATGGCTGCTAGTCTTGCTACTGGTGCAAAGATTCTTCAAAGTCTATTCCTTCTATTTGTGTGTACCCTTGTGCAACTAATCTAGCTTTATTTCTAATAATACTTCCTAAGTCATCTAGCTCATTTTTATAAACCCATTTAGTTCCAATTATATTTTGATCATGAGGTCTTATGACTAACTCCCAAACATCATTTCTTATAAATTGGTTAAGTTCCTCTTCCAAAGTGATTATCCAAAAATTATCTTGTAAAGCTTCATCTTTTTTTTTTTGGTTTAATTTCTGATAGGAATGCAGAATGATCTACCTCATCCCTATGGTTACTTCTAGTCTTAACACCTTGGATGATTTCTATTATATCTCCATTCTTTAGGCAATTAATCATCCTCCTTTTCTTTTAAATTTATTTTCTTTATATTTTCAATATCATCATCATTCAAATCATTTCTTATAAAATCTATGGGATTTTCATCAAAAATTACATGAACAGATTCTTCAACAATTAATTTTCTCTTATTGAAAACTCTAAAAGATTTTCCAAAAATTTATCAAATTTACCTAAATGATCCTTATCATTATTTGAAAAAAAAAACACTTACATCCAAAAACATGTAAATGACTAATCTTAGGTTTCTTTCCAAAAAATATTTCATAAGAGGTCTTTTTAAGAATTGGTCTTAAATAAACTCTATTTGTAACATAACATGCTGTGTTTATTGCTTCTGCCCAAAAATACTTTGGAAGTTTATATTCATCTAACATTGATCTTGCTAATTCTACCAAAGTACGATTATTTCTTTCAACTACACCATTTTGTTGAGGAGTCCTAGGAGCTGAAAAATTATGTCTAATTCTATTTTCATCACAATAAATTTCAAATGATTTATTTTCAAATTCTTCACCATGATCATCGAATTCTATGAATCAAATAACCTTGTTCTCCTTGAATATACTTAGCAAATTTTTTAAAATCATCGAATGCATTATTTTTATTAGCTAAGAAAAATAACCAAGTATATCTTGAATAATCATCTACAATAACAAATCCATAATTTTTACCACCGAAACTAGTTGTGTTAATTGGCCCTAATAAGTCCATGTGTAATAATACTAAAGGTCTACTTGTAGAAACTATATTTTTACTCTTGAATGAACTTTTCATATTTTTACCATGAATGCATGGATCACATATAGAATCAAAATGAAAACTAATTTTTGGTAAACCAACTACTAAATCAAGTTTAGAAATTTTATTTAATGTGTGGATATTAGCATGACATAGCCTTCTATGCCATAACCAAGCATCATCATTTGTAGATTTCATGCAAAGTAAATTCAAATTAACATCATTTGTATTCTCTAAATCAATCAAATAAATATTTTTATGTCTATTTCCTATAAACAAAATAGTTTCATTATTTATAATAATGCAATGTGAAGTATAAAATGAAACATTTAAACCTTTATCGCATAGTTGACTAAATGATATTAAGTTATATTTTACACCAGAAACAAATAAGACTTTTTCTAAAGTAATAATCTTTCCCTTTGCATTATCTCCATATGTGACATATCCTCCATCACTTGATTCTAATGTAGAGAATTTTGCTTTATCGCCTGTCATATGTCTTGAATATCCACTGTCCAAGTACCACATTCCTTCATTGGTTTTACTTTGAAGGCATTCCTACAAAAGAAAATCAAATGTTAACTTTTGGAACCCAAATAATTTTGGATCCACATTCCAAATGAGTAGCATGATATCTATTATGTATGGTAGTTGAAGTGCTTGCATTTTTTGGAACCCATATAAAAGATGCTTTGGGAACTTAGAAGACAATGGGCTCGATTTGATAATTTCCATTTCACAACTCTGGGAAAAGGGTGGTTCCTGTGCTCGTTCAGAATAGTTGAAGCCTTGGAAGGAGTTCTTATGGGAGGACCTTGGTTTGTGAAGGAGCATATAATTGGAATGGAGAAATGGACACCGGAGTTCTCCCAGTCATCTATGGAAGGTCTGACCTCTTTGATTTGGATGCGAATGCCATAGTTACCTCTTCAATGCTGGGATGAAAAGAACATAGCAAGGATAGCAGCTGCAGTTGGGAAGCCAATGATGCTAGATGGCAATATGTTCAGTTGGGGCAGAAGGGAGTTCGCTAGAATCTGCGTCCGAATCAAGCTGGATTAGAAATTATCGGCTGGAGTATGGGTTAAAAGCCTGGGAGGGAGATTTTTCCAGAAATTTGAGTATGAAAGAATCTCAAATTTCTGCTTTGATTGTGGAAAAATCGGCCATGTGAAGGAGGAATGTTTGAAGAACAATGCTGTAGAAAATTTGGCTTCTGATAAAAATATATTGCAGGAATCAAAAATGAGAAAGGCAGAGGATAGTAAGGACAACTACGGCCCTTGGGTGTTGGTGAATAACAAGGGAAGAATTTTCAAAACAGTGTTAAAAAAAACTGGAGATAGCGAAGCATTGGAGAAAAAGACACAGCAAGGAAAGACTTGGAACATCAAAACTAAGAAGAAAATTTTGGAAGTAATAAAAGAAAATATCCAGGATGAATTGAGCATTCTAGTTAATTCTCAGGAATTAAAGTGTGTTGAAGAAGGAGAAATAATTGAGGAACCAGTGGAGGTTTGTGAAGTAGATAGAGCTGATCAAGAAGACAAAGAAGACCTGGGTATGGAAGAAATGTCTCAGGAAATTTCAGAAGGGAACACAATAAAAAGGAAAGTTATGGAGGTGATGAAATCTAATAATCCTTTTGAAATATTGGGAAAAATTGAAGAAGAAGGAAATACCATTTTAGTGTCTGAAATGGAATCTCATTCTTTAAACACTTCAGAAGTATTGAGAAAGAGAATTCAGGATAATCAAGGGGAATTGAATCAGATGTCCATGAAAACTTCTAGTGGTAAAACAAAATTGGCTAAGGAGATGAAAATGCTTGGTCCCATCAAAGGGAAGACTAGAACGAGAAGAGGTGAGGGAGGAGGAGTAAAGGCTGGGGCCTTAAACCCAAAGTTTGTTTAATGACTTCAATGTTAGTATGGAATTGTAGGGGGGGGGGGGTAAAAAAGGCAGCCTCCCACTACCTCAGGAGCATGATAAATGAGAATGGTATTTTCTTCATTGGCTTACTTGAAACTAAAATGGAAAAGTTAAACAATTTTGATGTTAAAAAGATGGTGGGGAAAGAATGGGATTTCCACAATGTTGCTGCGGCTGCAAAATCTGGACGGTTACTTGTTCTATGGAAGCATAGAACGGCCACTTTCAAAGTTAAGGTAACTTCAAATCAATGCATTATAGGGGAACTAACTACAGCTAAATGCAAAACTGTGAATGTTTGTATTGTTTATGGAAATAAAAGCTTGTATGAAAGAAGAAAGCTTTGGGAAATGATAGAGAATAATATTAATTGCGAATCGCCTTGTTTAGTTGGAGGAGATTTCAATTGCCTTATCCTTAGTAATGAGAAATTGGGGGAAAAAATTTTTGTTTTCTCCAAAGGCCCACAAGAAATGAAGGAGTTCATGATCAACAATGACTACCATGATATCAGTTTCATTGGACCCAAGTACACTTGGTGTAACAACAAAGATGGGAGTGCTAGATTATGGGAGAGATTGGACAGGATATGGCTTAATTCTAAAGCTATTATGGAATTTCCTAATGCTGTGATCAAGCATCTCGAAAGGGTATCCTCGGACCACTGTCCTGTTCTCATACAGCTGGAAGAAAATACTAAGAATTTCAAAAAAGATTTCAGATTTGAAAATCTGTGGTGTTCTTATGAAGCTGCAAATGGTATTATCAAAAAATCATGGTGGAAGAAGGATTATGGTTCTGCAAATGAGGTTCTTCAAAGAAAAATTAGAAGATCACTCAAAAATCTCTTTTACTGGAGTAAGAATAAGCTAAAGGAGTTAAATGATAGAAATCAATTGCTGAAAATGGAAATTTTAGTATTCTAGAACGAAGAAGTAGAGGAAGGAGGATCAAATCATGGTGATCTTTTGTTACTAAGAAGCATGGTTATAGAATTCAAGACCAATCTGGCGAGAATCGCAACATGGTGGAAGCAAAGATCTAAATGTCAATGGATGGAGGAAGGAGAAAAAAACACTAGCTATTATCATACGTATGCTTCAGCCAAGATAAAATGCAATAGGATTCTTCAAATTGCTAAAGAGGATGGATCTCTTGTATCTAATCAGGAAGAAATTCATGGTATCATGGAAAGTTTTTTCAAATAGAAATGGAGAAAATGACAATGTGATATTAATAACTGGCCGATTTTCTAAGATTCTGAATGCATACAGGATAATCTGAAGAAGATTTTAGAAGCAGAATTCACTCTGGATGATTTGAAGTCCACTCTTAATAAAATGGGAAAAAATAAATCACCAGGTGCTGATGGGGCTATTGCTTATTTTTTCAAATATTATTGGAACATTATAGAGAAGGAAACTTGGAATGTCGTGAATTGTTTCTTCAGAACAGGGGAAATGCCGGATCAATGGAAGGAAACGGTTGTGGTCTTAATTCCGAAAATCCAAAATTCTAGAGAATGTTCTAAATACAGACCAATATGCTTGTGTCAAACAATCTAGAAGATGGTTGTTGGTATGATCTTGAATAGATTTAAAAACTGCCTACCGATGGTTGTATCTGAATTCCTGGGAGCTTTTATACAGGGGAGAAGCATTTCAGATAACTGCATTATTGCACAAGAGATGGTTAGCAAGATGAGATCTTCTGTTGCTAAGCCATGTTTTTTTATTCTAAAAATCGACATGGAACAGGCATACGATTGTATGTGCTGGGAAACTCTAGAGAAGGTATTGAAATTGTCGGGATTTCCGGAAAGGTTTATAATGCTCATTCTTCAATGTATTTCAAACCCGAAATTCTCCATTGTTATTAATGATAAGATAACAGAATGGATTAATGCACAGTGCGGTTTCAGACAAGGGTGTCCGTTATCATCGAGCCTTTTCATTTTATGTTCAGACCTCCTCTCTAAAGCTATTAGTGAGTACAAAGATCAATTGGGAATGACTCTGGCTCCAAATACTGAAAGAATTACACACTTACTGTATGTGGATGACGTACTGGTAATGGCTAAAGCTTTCAGTAGAAATGCAAGAATATTAAAGAAAATTTTCAAAGTTTACTGCAGATGGACAGGGCAAGCGGTGAATTCACATAAATCCATGGTGATCTTTGGTAAAATAGTGTCCAAAAACAGAAGAAGGAAAATAATAAAAATTTTGGAATTTAAGGAAGTCAAGGAGTTAAACTACCTGGGAATTAAAATGGTGCTCAGAAGACTGAAAGCTGAAGATTATAATAGCAATATGGAGAAAGCAATGAACAAGCTAAATTCATGAGGAGTTAGATGGCTTTCTCTAGCTGGAAGAATTCTTCTAGTTAAAACTGCTTTTTCGAGCATGATAAACTATCAGGTGATACATTCCCTCATTCCCAAAAGTATTTTACTTAATATTGACAAAATTTGTAGGAATTTCTTGTAGCATAAAGAAAACGGGGAGCAAGGGGCACATTATATTTGTTGGATACTCTATGCCTTCTTACAGAATTAGGGGGATTTGGCATTCATGGAGCTGCGGTAAGTCACGGGCCTTTAAGAAGTAGAATGGCTTGGATGTTCCTGCAGAATAAGGATTCTCTCCTCCACAATTTTCTTTTCAAAAAATTTGGAACAATTAGATGGGAAGATAAAGTTAAGAGAGGTGCTTCTACAGCATGGAAATTAATTAAAGATGGAATTGAACATCTTAAACCTATTGTTAGATGGCAGATTAACAATGGGAAAAATATCAATATAAATTCTTATATTTGGATTATTGATAGAAGCATAAATAGATGACCAGCACTATGTAATACGTTGGATACTGAGGATAAGAAAGTTTCTGATCTTATGAATGAAGATGGAAGCTGGAATTCAGAAATTTTATCTGAATTGTTTTCAGAAGATATGGTAAAGCTAATACGGCAAATGAAGAAGGGATCAAATAGTATGGAAGATGATGTAGAACTTATTCATACTAATACAGGGAAAATGATTTTGGCTTTAAGCAATGAGGCCATCTGGTTTTAGAAAAATTGTAAGTTTATCAAGCACATTTGGTTGAAGAAGTTGAAACTGGATCAGAGAATCTACTTGTTCTGGTGCAGAACTTTGAACGGAGCCTTACCTACAATGGAGTGGCTTTGTCATAGGAAGTTATCTGATTTGTTATGGTGTCCAAGAGGCTGCCAGGAGATTGAAAATGTAGAGCACGTTCTTGTCAAGTGCTTAAGGCTGAAGGCGTTATTATAGAAACTGAGGAAAAATGGATTCAATGTTCCAGAATTTAAAGACCTGGAGGAATGTAATAATACAATAGAGATGAATTCTGGAAAAGGACTAATGAAGATTTATGCGGTTGCAGTGTTCTATAACTGGAAATCCAGAAATTTGATGAAGCATGGCAAGGCATAAATTCCTTTAGCATATGCAGTTACTGAAATCATTTCTCATTCTTCTCATATCCATTCTAATCAAATTGATAAGAACTGGCACACCAACCAGCAATTGCTGTCCAAATCTTGGTGCCCCCCTCCTCACAGTTGGATTAAATTGAATGTGGATGCTACTCTTTTAGTAAATAACATGGCTGGTAAAGCGGGAATTCTTAGAGACTACAAAGGGAGATTACTTTGCGCTTATGGCAAAAAGCTTATACATTGGGATATTGCCCACCTGGAACTCAAAGCTATCATGTCTTTTGGAAACTACATCCAAGATTGGTTTTGTGAATACAATGGAATAATCATTGAAGGAGACAATGTAAATATAATGAAGATGATTCAGGATTCAATTAACTTGAAGACCAGCAAAGGTACAAAATCGTACCTTTCCTTCTTACAAGTTTTCAATAGAGTAATTTTCCTTTTTGCTCATAGAGAATGTAATAAATTGGCAGATTTTTGTGCCAAGCATGCTTTGTTAGGAGATTTTTTTTGGGATTCTTTTATTGAATCCAATCTTCCTACAAGTCTTGTTGACTTGTTAAGGAAAGATACTTCTTTGTAAAGTTCTTGGTTTTACATTTTAATGCAATTACATCTTTTTCAAAAAAAAAATATAAAAGATGCTTGTTTAGTATTTTGTGATCTACGAGCATAACAATCAAATGAGATATGTCCTTTTCTACCATAATAATTGCACCAAATATTAGTATTTGCATATGGCTTTACATGATTTCTTTGTGACATATAAGAAGAATTTTTGTTTGATGTCGTACTTGAAGGAGATTTATAATAGACATGTGATTTCATGCATAAATCTAGTCTTGCTTTTAATAGAACATTTTCTCTTTCAAGTTTACAAACAAGTAAAGAACGATCTAATAAAGAATTATTTTTATTTTTCAAATCATCACATTCATTTTTTTAATCATGAAAACGCTTATCTAAATTTTTATGCTCTTTTTCTAAAGCATTATATTTTCTTTTTAATTTTTTATATTCAATGAATAAATTATTAGAAGCATCATCTAATTCTTCATAAGAAATATCATTACATACCTCTTGAGAACACAATCCGATTCTCCTCCCACCATTAGGCAAATGTTTACCTCTTCATCTGATGAACTTGATTCATCTGAATCTGAGTTGGCCCATAGTGTCTTCTTTTTCTTCTAGAAACACTTCTTTTATTTCTTGTCATTCTTTCTCTCTACATCCATCTCTTTCTTCTTTGAATCAATAAGATCTGAACAATCTCCTCTTATATGTCCAGGCTTCTTGCAAAGGTAACAAATAATCCCTTCTCCTACAAGAAAGTTCTTAGTTTTAAATTTATAATTTTTGGATTTCTTATACCTTTGATTTTTCATCCTTCGTAAGCTTCCAAGTCGTCTTGAAAGCATGGCCACCTCATCACTATCTTCATTGTATCTTGATGAACTAGGTTCATCATTGTTATCAATCTGCAAGGCAATAGTTTTACCTTTCTCTTTCTCTTTCTTTGAAGATCCATCCAATTTATCCTTTTGAGCTATAACCTATTCATGTGCTATCAAAGAACCCAAAAGATGATCAAGTGGATAAGCAGATAAATCTTTAG
The DNA here is from genome assembly GCA_022539455.1 of Dendrobium nobile. Lineage (NCBI taxonomy): Eukaryota > Viridiplantae > Streptophyta > Magnoliopsida > Asparagales > Orchidaceae > Dendrobium > Dendrobium nobile. Next base: position 37,486,699 of record CM039735.1, read on the forward strand.
CCTCACTTACTGCAGTTACTTTAACATCCCATTCTTTGGGAAGGCATCTAAGAATCTTATAGACTAAGTCTTGATTCTTATATATTCTTCCAAGAGAATGTAACGTATTAATTATTTTCAAAAATCTTGTATACATATCAGAAATAGATTCAGAAGGAGACATATAAAATAATTCATATTCATGAACAAGTTTATTTATGTGAGCATCTCTAACATCACTAGTACCTTCATAAGTTATAACTAATTTGTCCCAAATTTCTTTTGCTGAATTTAACATAGAAATTTTCATGTAATCATCCGGAAGAAGTGCACAATGCAAAGTATTACATGCCCTAGCATTTAACTCATCTAATTCTCTCTCTAATGCAGTCCATTCATCAAAAGGTTTTTGAATTATAATTCCATTAATTTCTTTTGTGGGTGTATGATATTGGTGTCTAAGCATGTGCCACATACGAGAGTCTTTCCCTCTTAAGAATGTACTAATTCTATTTTTCCAAGAATCAAAAGGAACCTTATCTAATAATGGAGGACGATGAGTGGATTGTCTTTTGAGAAGTAAACCCTTAGGAAAACCTTGTGCCATAGTTTATAAGTGGATCTACTCTAGGTTGTTAAGACAAAATAAAAAGAGCCAAGGCTCTGATACCTATAGTTGGATGATTATGACACCCCAAAAGGGGGGGGGGGGGGGGGGGGGGGGCAGTGAATTGGGGTTTTTAAAAAATTTTATTAAAAGAAGAAGATTAAAATGATTTTAAAGTAATTATGAAAAGAGTAAGTAGTCACACAAAATTTCTAATGAAAAAGACAAAGAAAAATGAATGCAAGAAATGAAAATAAGAGGCACAAAATTTTTACGTGGTTCGGCCCGGATTCCAATTCGACCTACGTCCACGCTAGCCAACTCTCGGGCTAGAATTCACTAATCCCAGGTTTGCTTTGCAAACCTCACTTATTTAAACCAAAGAAGTTCTTTACAACCTAAGTACTCTCCTACACAGGTGAGTACAACCCAATCTATTTACAAATAAAACTTCACTAAGCCAAATGGCTTAGATAAAGAAAATGAAATATACAATTTGATATAAATAAGACAAGCTCAAATAATCTTGCAATAAAATATCCAGAATATTTGAGGTGGTCTTGCAAACTAATTTTAATCACCTCTCCACTTGCAAATGAAATATTAAATTTGCTCACTTTAAGATAGATTTAAATTTTATTTAAAATAAAAATAATATATGGAATAAAAATATATTCTCACTGATTTAAACTTTAACTTTTCAAATAAAATAAAATAAATTAGATTATAGATGTAAATCTATGCCACCTTAAGGAAGTAAAATACTTGCTTTGTTAAACTTTATAGATTTAAAAGGTATGATACATAAAAGTTTAATATAAAATTTCAAATAAGTATTTCACCATAAAATAAATATTTTCAAGAAATAAATATATGATGAAAGCTAAAAAGAACAGCAAGTAAAGATTTAGAGATGGGAAGCAAACTCAAGAACTCAAGAGAGATTACTCGATTTTGTGTGTTGATGCTTTCCAACAATGATTTCGATCTCACAAATGAAAAGAGATATTGAAATAAAATCAAGGTTTCTCCTCTCAAGATTTAGCATGTAAAGAGGAAAGGAAGCATGGAAGAATTGCTGGAAATTTTCTTGTTTTTGGCAGCCCTCACAAGAGGAAGAAGAGAGGTATTTAAAGAGAAAGGGCAAGTAAAGACATATTTGAATAAAAATATTATTCTGATATGTTTTCTATCAACTAATAATATTATATTTCATTAAGAATTCATTTATATTAAATATATATGACATTCAAATTGCTATAAAATGGCTAACCACATGGGAAGGTCAAAAAGTCTTCATATGCATCCAAAATAGGGCTAAAACGGCTAGTAGCATATTTTATTTAAATCAGATAATGTGTGAAAATTTATTATAAATTCAAATGAAATTCAAATTAGTCATATAATATATCAATTTTCATCTATAATCCAATGAAATAAAAATTAGACCACGTTTCTAACATCGTAATATTATATTTAGTAAAATAAAAACTCATGCACATTTTTAAATTTTTAAGGATATATTGAATATTAATATAATAATATTATGGAATATATATAAAAGTAATCATTCATTAAGAAATAGATATGAAATAAGTCATTTTAAAATAAATACAAAATAAAAGTTTTGCCAAATAAGCTTATTACCTTTAATTTCTCTAATTAGATAACTCTCCGTATTTGATAATAATTAATCAATCAATGATGGATATAAAATTTATTTATTAAAGAAATATTATAGTTTTCTATATCAAGATTAATATATAATTACTAGATATTTAAATTGTGAGCAAATTAAATCATGCAAGTAATATTAGTGGACCACTAACATACTCCTACAATAATATAAAATCCTTCAAGTTGTCCATCTTGGTCCATCTTTATTTCAACATTTGATTGAACTTGAGTTGTGTAATTTAAATCCCATAAGTGATTACTAATCACATCATTACCCCTAAAATACTTAGCAAACAAATTAGAGCATCCAAGCATTTATTTGTTATCATCAAAATCTCTAAAATAAATCATGAGGTAGATAATATCTACATCTCCTTCTTAGACTAATATCTGTATGTGATAATCTATAGACTACAACAAAGTAGACATGCTAATTTTCCAAAAGTCAAAAGGTATATTGTAAAATAATGTTGGATGGGTTATTAAATAACCCTCAATAGTATTACAATTACCAATATTCGTCTGGACGAAATTTTTACAGAGGACTGATCGTCCTGTACGATAATTTATTTCGTCGGGACGAAAATTTTCCCTTAGGACTGATCGTCCTGGACGATAATTTATTTCCGTCTGGACGAAAATTTTCCCGAGGACTGATTGTCCTGGATGATAATTTAATTTCGTCTTGGACGAATAGGACTTAGAAAAAATTTCAAGCAAGTTCCTATTCGTTCCAAATGCTCTATAGGAGATAACTGTCTGATCGTCCAGTACGAATAGAATATCGTCCTGTACGATCAGTATAAATTCTACATGATCTCCTTATGTGTGAATGTTTTTATTTTCTCAACATACAATCACTCCCTTTCAATTTGATTTCTAAGAAAAGTGCAAGCTTCAAATTTTACAAAGTATCTCATGCTGAATTTAAATTGAAGTCTTCGTAGTCTGGAGTTCGTTTTTCCTGAAATGTCAGTACACACAAGAGCAAATACAATTCTTCCAAAATTGTTAGGAGATAACTACACATTTGAACAATAATGTTTGAAATCATCAAAACTTTATAAGTTGCAAAAATGAAAAGCATGCAAATAGCAACTATCTTAACAGAGGGCTCTAATTAGCCCAAATTGGCTCATCATAAACCAATTGAAATCGAATTGACAATAATGGAATTTAACAAATAGATTCAATTCAGTCTAAATAAAAATTTTAGCTAATTTTGCATAAATAATTTACTAAGTTCATTAAAATCAATTTTATTTAAATATTTCAATTATTTAGTTAAATTTTCATGTATAAACTATTTAAATTACAAATAAATGATCCATATTCACTCAAAAATTTCATGCAATAGGCATCATTTAAAGAGGGGAGAGTTTACATAGAACTAAAGAGATAGTTTTAGCATCATTTCAAGAAAAATAAGAGGAAGTGATGAACTCTAGGTTGGTTACAAGGCCTCTTCTTCATGAAGTTTCCTATTCATTCAATTCTCTCATTTACACAGCCGATAACCGCATCCATCTACATAATCGTACCAAGGCCCATCGATCTTGATCATTCTTCCCTTCGCTCATATTCTCTCCATATCCACTTCCATCTACTTTTATAAAAGCCCCATCCCATAGATTAACTCGTCATTATCTTACATGAAGCCATCAGGTTTGAAACCCTCCTACTCATATACGATCGTCATTATTTATCCTTAGTGTTTTATCCTATAAAGAGATAAGTGGACTTTGCAAGTCCATATAGGTTGTTAGACCTTATAGAACTATCCCAAGGCTAACCAACAGGGGGGGGGGGGGGGGGTTGAATTGGTAATTAAAAAAATTTATTCAATTTTTTAAAACCTTTTTAGATATTCTTAGAAAATATTAGGAATCTTAGCACATGTGGTTGTTTATAGAAATGATTATCACAAAGGATTTTTTAAGCACAAAATTTTAAATGCAAAAAAATAAAAATGAAGGGAAAAGTTAAACACAAATGAAGAACACTAAATGTTTAGTGGTTTGGTCTAACTTGACCTCCATCTACTCCCTAAAGAGTCCTTCTCCACGTATTAAACTAAATAATAGTGACTCTTCTTTTGCCCCCACAAAAAAGCGGAGAAGTCATTACAAACTCTCTTGCAGCAACTCAGTGCAATAGAGAACTATGGCCTTTTACACTCTCCAAGTGATGGCAGCGTACCATCACATCCTTTTTCACCCTCTTGGTGAAGAAAGAGAACCTTGATCCAATCTTGAAGATCTTATCTCAAAAGCCTCCAAAGAAGTTGGGTAGAAACTTAAAGAAGACAAAGATATCCTCACTTTGGGCAACCATGTGAATCCCTCACCACACCCCTTCACTAGATCTATCGCACTTCATTCACAAAAGGTTTGCTAAACACACTCTGAATGGTCCCTCTTAAGTGAAATTTGAAATAAAAGATACTTGAGATGGTTTTAGGACCCTTTATATAGAAAATATGTGAAAATCATCTAAAAACTTATTTTTAAGAGAATCATCCTACATTTGTACTATACGTCCATGTATCATCCAAAATAAATAGTTTAAAAAATCAAGGTTTCATTTTCTATAAACTTAGATGGCATAGTTTTGTACACCGTCAGTCGTCTGTACAAATGAAGATCATACTATATGAACAATTCAAAAAATAAATATGTTATTTTAGTATGACCTAGGATGAACTTAGTTTTATACTCTATGAGTTGTATGTACAAAGTCATAATGTATTGCATGAATAGTTAAAAAAATCAAGCTATGATTTGATTAATTGCATTCTTAAAGAAAAGCATATCAAATAGTGTACTACATTTAGATATCATATAGTACCATTTGTCCTCAAAAAAATTATCAATCTCTCTCTATGTTTGTGCATGGTTACCTAATTAAAATCACACTTTCTTAGACTCAAGAAATAAAAATAGAGATATATAGTCTCTATTACATAAAATCCTAATCTAATTTATCTTGAAATATTCAATAATCTGGAGTAGAATATGATTTTCATAAAAGGTTAGTACACACAAAAACAAATAGAAATATCAAATATATACTTGAAGAAATAATAAAATCAAAACAATAATATTTTTTTATCATCAAAAATCACAATCTCAATCTAGATTTCTTATTTGCAACAATCTCCCTCTTTTTAATGATGGAAAAAAACAATTATTATTTGAATTACAAATTAAAGATTTTTTCTCTAAAACTCCACCTCAATGAATGAAAAATAAAAATCATAAGGAATAAAAAAAATTATTTCCTCCACTTTTTTTTAAATTTGATTTTTCTAAAATACAAACACAAAACTCGTAAGAAATACACAAGACAAACATAAAAAAACAAAAAAATTGACTAAAATAATAAAAATTAAATCACAAACACAAGACTAAGAAGACTTCAAACTTACACAAATTACGTCCTCCTTTTCACATAAGTAAAAGAGGAAAGAGAAAAGAAATCACTTGAATATGAAAGCTATTATGAATGAATCAAAAAGTTGATAAGGAAAATAATTTTAACTTTATAAAACAAACATTAAATTCATGATGCAAAAACACATATTTTAAATCAAAGAATAAATAAGATAAGAAAAATTGACCATATTCAATCTTTATTATAGAGAGCAAAAGTAACAAATAAAATAATTATCACAAAAATAAATAAATAAAATAAATTATTTTTAAATTCAATAGTTGAAATCATAATTTAATGTATGGATTTTTCTAAGAATTAGAGATATATAGGAAAAAACTAAATGTAACGAGGGCTCCTTTTATGCCTCTTCATAAACTAGAATTAAGAATTTTTTGTTTATTCAATTGCATATCTTTTGAATTTGAACTTTATTTGGAGAACATTGAACATCATTTCAGATTGGGTTCATTTTATGCCTCTTTTCAAATTTGGCTCACTTATACATCTTTTGATATTTTGTTCTTACCCTAATTTAAATCAGCAAATCATAGCTTGTGTGAATATCTTCCAAATAAAAAAAACTTTCTGAAATAAAGCAGAATAAACCACAAAATAAACCAGAATAGATAACAATAAAATCAACACATTGAACAAGAAAATAAAAGAAAAATAAGTTATATTTTTTTTAATGAATATAATTATAAGATAAATGTCTATTAGAACTTCAGGATGATCTCCTCATCTAAATCTAATTATAATTTGTTTTAATGTTTTTAAAGAAAATCTAAGGAAATGATGATGTTTTGCAAAGAATTTAAAATTTTCAATGTTTAGATTAACATTCTAAATTAGTCAATAATAACACATCGATAATTTGAGAGGAAAAATAATATCAACATTAATAAAATTTTTTTTTTTTAAACACTACTCAAACATAAAGAAAATTCAACCATCATGAACAAAAGCATCTAAATTAAACATCATATAACATAAATTAATAAAAGGTATAATAATCAATGACCAAATTAAAAACTCGAAGGATCTTGATCTTGAAGAGGTTGTGGAGGACTGAACTAGGTAAAGTAGCTATTGATGGTAGTTACTTGAGTACTAAGTGAATCAATTTGTCCTCTTACCCAGCTCAAAAAAGAGATAATGAAAAATTTGAAGATGTCATTTAGTACAAAAATGATTCATTCATACAATACAAATGGAAATCAAATTTTGGATTTGCACACGATGATCAAGACTCTTTTCCAACATAAACCAAACAAGACCCATTCAACACAAAATAATAAAAGGATAAATCAAAAACAAAATAAAGAGGTACCAAACAAGATAAAACAAAAATAGAAACTTAATACAATCATGAATACAAGAAAAGAAAAGGAGAAAAGTATAAACAATAACATTTTGTAGACTTATAATTTTTAAGCATGGATATCAATAACACTCAATCTTGTTCTTAAGGTATTTAATGTTTCAAAACTAGTGATTTTGTAAAAATATTCATAAGTTGATTTTCAAATGCTACATGATGTACCTCAATTTCTCATTTGGTGATAATTAAGTGATACCTTTTGTGTAGATGCTTAGTACTGAAGTGTTGGATTGGATTCTTTAAAATGTAAATGGCACTTGTATTATTACAAAAAAATTGGAATAGTACCAATTAAAAAACCTAAATCCTTAAGTTGTTATTTTAACCAAAGAACTTGTGCCACATAATATCCTATGGCTATATATTCTTATTCAACATTAGAAAGGGCTAATGAATTATATTTTCTGGTAGACCAAGAAACTAAAAAGTTTCCAATAAATTGATAAGTTCTAGCAGTACTTTTTCTATCAATCCTATCTCCTACAAAATTTGAGTCAGAATATCCAATGATTTCAAAAGAAGTTTTGTGCTTAGGATACCAAATCCATGCTTTTTAAGTTCATCAAAGATATCTTAAAATTCTTTTCACAACAGTCAAACGGGATTCTTTTGGATCAACTTATAATCTAATATAAACATAAACAATAAATATTATATTAGGTCTGTTAGCAGTTAAATAAGTAATGATTTAATTATCCCTCTAAATTTCTATATATCAATAGATTTGCCTATAGAGTCTTTCTCTAATTGAACTGAGAAAGTCATGGGAGTATTTAATATTTTAACTTTATCCATTTCATACTTCTTAAGGATGTCCTTAATTTATTTTGAATAAGTAAGAAATGTGTCATTCTCTTTCTACTTTATGCTAAAATAAATAAATTAATTCAAGTCTCCCATCAAACTCATTTCAATTTCCTTACTCATTATTTTTTAAAAATCATCACAAAAATTTTTATTAGATGATCCAAACAAGATATCATCAACATAGATTTGAACATTGAGAATGCTATATGCTACTCTTTTTATGAAGAGAGTTGTGTCCACACTCCCTTTAATGAAAGAACTTTCTAAAAGGACTAAGCTTTAGTTACTTATTTTAGTCCATACAATGCCTTCTTTAATTTAAACACATGATTAAAAAATTATGAATTCTCAAAACTTAGAGGTTGCTCAACATAAACATCCTCTTTTATCAACCCATTCAAAAAGGTATTTTTGAATATCCATTTGAAAAAATTTAAATTTTGTTAATATTTGAAAAGGTTAGGAGCACCCTTATTTCTTCAAGTCTGGCTATAGGTGCAAAATGTCTGCTCAAAATCAATTCCATATATTTGATTGCACCCCTTGGCCACCAATCATGCCTTGTCTCTAACAACTACACCTAAATCAATCATCTTATTTTTGAAAACCCACTTAGTTCTTACAACACTTTAATTTTTTTGTCTTTCTACCAACTCCTAAACAACATTTCTAATAATTGAGTCAACTCTTCTTATATAGATAGAATTTAAAATTAATCAGAAAGTGCTTAATTTATATTAGTGGGTTTAATCATTTAAATAAATGTTGATTGGTTCACTTCTATGCTAAGCCATTGCCTAGTTCTAACACCTTCACTCAGGTCTCCTAAAATCAATTCTTTAGGATGATTTTTTAGAATATTTCCATTCTCAAGGCAATTTATTTTTTGTTCCAACCCTTTTTTTAAGATTTACAATTTTAAATTCCATGGGTAATTTCTTCAACATTTTCTTCTTCTAACCTAGACTCTCCAGAAATATTAAATTCATCAAAAATTATATGTGTGGCCTACTATACTACCAATTTCCTTTAGTTAAAAAGTCTTAAGGATTTGCCAAATTTTGAATATCCTAGAAAAACTCCCGCATCAGATTTATGATCAAAATTTCCTAAAAGAGTTTTCCCATTATTATGAATAAACACTTTACATCAAAAGACATGTAGATGTGAGATGTTGGGTGTCGTACACTTAATAAATTCATAGGATATCTTATTCAACTTAGATCAAATGTTGAACCTATTCAGAACATAATAAGATGAATCTCAAATATATTTAATAAGTGAATATTCAGCAAACGTGGCTCTAGCGGGTTCTATTAAAGTTCTATTATTTCTTTCAATAACCTCGTTATGTTGAGGGGTGTTAGGAGCTAAAAATTTATGATATATCCCTTGCTCTTTATAGAAAACTTCAAAATTTTCATTTCTAAAATCTCCAATATGGTCAATAAGAATTGCAAGAATTTAATAACATAGCTTCCTCTGAATCCAAGTAAATAAATTTCTAAACACATCAAATGAATCACTTTTATGTGATAAGAATCTAAAACAAGTTAAAATAGAATAATTATCAACAATCACATACATAAAAACTTTCCTTCCTAGACTTACACTACTAGCAGGTCCAAAGCGATATATTTGAAGGACTTCTAAGGTTTTACTAGTTCTAAGATCTTTAATTGAATAAAAGGAGGTCTTGAATTATTTCCTTAATTGGCACACATCACACAGGTCATAATTAGTGAAGTCTAATTTGGGTATGCTTCAAACTAATTCTTTTTGAGTAATTTTCCATAGATTTTTCGTGCTTGCATAACAAAGTCTTCTATACCATAACCAAGATTCATCAACAATAGATTTTAGGTGAAAATTATTAGAAGATTTAACATAATTTAAATCAATAAAGTAAACATCATTTACCCTATCTCCATGTAACACATCAACTCCATTTTATCTTATAATACAGCTTGTAGAAAAAACAGTTATGTTAAAATATTTATCACAAAACTGACTAATACTTAGCAAATTATGTTTTATGCCTTCTACCAATAAAACATTTTTAATTAAAAAATTCTTCATGTTACCGATCAAACTTTAACCTACCACTCTCCTATTGGTGTTATCTCCAAGCATCACTTTGCCTCCAGTCCTAGCCTCTAGCAACAAAAATTGATTTCTATATATAGTCATTTGTTTTAAACATCAATTTTCCAAGTACCAAATGACCTCATGATGGCTTGTATGATAACATTTCTTCAAAATTATTAGACATTAGTCTTGTGAACACAAATAAATTTGGATTCACCTCTTGATAATGATAATCTATATGCATGTTAGATATGTTATGATTGACGCATCTTAGGTCTCCACATTAAATGTGTTTTATTATGGATAATACAAGTGTGAGAAATAATCCCCAAAATTCCACATGAAAAATATTTTACACCACAAAATTGATTTATTAATCAATATTAGTTATAATATCTTTTCTTAGGTTTTGAACCTATTTGGTTTTGATTAGGATTGCAAAATTATTCAGGTGTAAGAGCTAACTTATTTTCTTTAAAAGCTATCAATTTTACTTGAATATATGAGCTTGCATTTTCCAAAATCAAATTTTCAATCTTCAAATCATCTTCCCTTTGATCGAATTCACCCATAAATACTTTAAAATCATTTTTAAGTTCAAAATAAGATATTTTCAAAAGTTGATGCTTATTTTTCAAATCATCAAATTCATACAGTAATGCTTTGTGATTTCTATATATGTCTATATGATCTTTCCTATGATTTTTATGCTCGTTTTATAAGTTCAAATACTTGATACTAAGATTAGCATGCAATTTTTTAAGTTTCTTATATGCATTATGAATTTTCTCAAAAAAATCAAATAATTTATCATAAAATAGGTTGTATACCTCCTCTTGATCTAAATGATCAAGTTTATCTGCCATCAAGCACAAACATGTTACCTCCTCTTCTACTTCTACTTCTACTTCTAAAGACTCTGACGCAAAGTCAACCTAGAAAGCTCTTTATATTCTTTTCTTGCCCTTCCTAACATTAATTCTCTCCTCGACTTTCTCTTTATTATGATTAACTTTGAAATTTGCACAATCACTCTTTATATGTCCAAGCTTTCTGCATTCATAACAAATGACTTTATTATTAAAATTTGAATTCTTTTAAACTTACCTTTACTCTAATTCTAACATCATCATTGCTTTCTCCTCAGAAAACATTATAATTGCTTAGTCATAAGTGCATTATATTCTTCATCCTCTAGCATTGATTGATCACTCTATAAATCTTTAACATTTAAAGCTATATTTCTTTATTTCCATTTTTCACATGCATCGATCTGTCTTTGATTCACTCCTTGCTCATAAGCAAAAAGTGACCCAAGCATATTGTCAAAGGAATTTATATTCAGATCTTGAGACTTAATTTTGACAGTTATCTTTGTATCATAAATTTTAATTAACCTTTTTTCAATTTGTAAGTTCTCTACCTAAAGCATTCAATGAAATTACAATCTGAGTAAACCCCATATACATATAAAAAATTGATTCATTTGGTTTCATGCAAATAGTTCATAGTCATGTCATAAAATATTCAACCTAGATTGTTTTACCTCATTTATTCCTTTATAAGTTATGCAAAGTATATCCCATATTTCTTTTCCAATTTTTCAAGTAGAAACACACATGTAAACCTAAAATTTTAAAACAAAAAAAAAGTTTAAACATATTGCATTTAAGTGTGCTAATACACTTTTTTCTAAAGTCCATTCAATAAGTGGTGTTTTAGTTTTAATGCCATTAACAATTTTAGTAGGTTTAATATAGTCATCATGTAAAAATATCCACATATGGTAGTTAAGTGGTTGTAGAAAAGTATACATGTGGTATTTCAAAAATCAATAGGAATATTATTGAATAAAGGTGAAAGTATGAGATGTGCCAAGACGGGGGGTGAATTGGAAATTTCTTGCAATAAAAAGACAAAATCTTGAGCAGGAGTTCTAATTTTTTTATATTTTTAAATTTTAAATAAGAAAATCAATTGATATGGAAGAAATGCTTAAAATAAAATTTGTAACAACAGGTGGTAAAACATTTACTTGCTCAACAAAGAAATTCACAATGATTTTCATCATGATTTAAAGAAAATAAAATGCATAACATAAATAAAGTGTAGTAAGGGAAAAATCACACTAGAGAATTTATAGTGGTTCGATTAATTGACCTACGTCCACTCCGCAGAGTACTCCACTGTAAGAATTCTACTACTAAATAGTAATTCTCCTTTTTCCCCCACAGCAAGGACAAGAAGCCTTTACAAACCTCACTTTCACCAACTCAGCATAGTGGAGTGCCAAGCGCTATGTCACCCTCCTGGTGACGGCTGTGAACCTTTTGATTTTTCTCCCTCCTGGAGAAGGCAGAGTACCTTAGAGGACACATATATAGAATAATTTCCCCCTCAGAGAGCCTCCCATAAGATCTAATCGGGCTATAGGTGGAGCAATGTGTAGCAAGCTAGGAGCAACCGTGTGATCTCCCTCACACTCCTTCAGCCACATAAAGCCCACCATCTCCTTTCTCTCACAAACCCCAAAATCATTTCAAGAAATCTCTCACAAGGAATCCCCCTCTAATCATGTTCCTCTCTCATTGAATTTTTTTTAAATAGGAATTTAGACATTTAAAATTGCCTCCAAGTGCCCTAAATATTTTCAATTTAGGTGTTATGATTGTACAGTATAATCCAATATCATATAGTATGATCAATACAAAACAGGCATCAAGGATCAGCTTGAAAAAGAACATAGAGGCACACACTAAACATTATGTCCGATCTATTGACAATTAAGTAGAGAAGAGATTGGATTATTCCTTTATTTTTTTTTTTGGTCTACTAATTTTCCATTCAGGTCTATGTCGAGTTGAATCATTAAGCACATTAGAGTATTCATGGTATGAGCACTATCCATTTCATATTTTTTTAGAATATCCTTAATGTATTCTGTTTGGCTAAGAAATTTTCCACTTTTCATTTCTTTTACACTAAAAATAAGAAAGTAATTAAGCTCTCCCATCATGCTCATTTCGAACTCATTACTCATTATTTTTTAGAATTCATCACATAAATTTTTTTTGAATATCTAAACAGAATTTCATCCACATTAATCTGAACAATGAGAATTTCTTCTTTGACCTTTTGTATAAAGAGAGTGGTGTCCACACTACCCTTTACAAATCCTCTATCTAATAAGAATGAGCTAATTCTTTTATACCAAGCTCTTGGTGCTTGCTTTAACCCATATAGTTCCTTTTTTAATTTTAATACATGGTTTGAAAAATGTGTACTTTCAAATCTGATTGGTTGCTCAATGTAAACATCCTCTTTGATTACCCCATTCAAAAAAGCACTCTTTACATCCATTTGATATAGTTTAAAACTATTGAAGCAAGCAAAGGTTAAGAGCACTCTTATATCTTCTAGTCTAGTTACTGGGGTAATGGTTTCTTCAAAGTCTATGCCTTCAATCTGGTTATGCCGCTTGGAAACTAGTCTGGCCTTATTTCTTACTATCGCTCCTAAGGCATTCATCTTATTTTTAAAGACCCATTTTGTTCCAACTACACTTTGCTCTTTAGGTCTCTTGACTAGTTCCCAAACATCATTCCTGGTGAATTGGTTCAATTTTTCTTCTTGCATTGCTAGGATCCAAAATTCATCTCCTAAAGCTTAATCTATATTTGTGGGTTCTATCAGAGAGATGAATGCAGAATGACTAACCTCCTTCCTAAGTCCATGCCTAGTTCTAACACCTTCTCACAGGTCTCCCACAATTAATTCTTTAGGATGATTGGAAGAATATCTCTATTCTCTAAGCAAGTCTTCCTGAGGTTCTTCCCTTTCTCCTATGGTCATAGTTTCTATTCCTTGAATTGCCTCTACTTCATCTTCTTCAATTTTAGATCTAGAGGGCTTATCCAATTCATCAAACACTACATGGGTGGATTCTTCTACTACTAGGGTTCTCTTATTGAAGATTCTATAGGCCTTACTTACAAATGAATAACCTAAGAAGTTATGCTCATCAAACTTGGGATCAAATTTTTCTAAGGTAAGTTTGCCATAAATTAAGATAAAGCACTTACAGCTAAAGATATATAAGTATGAAAGATTTGGTGTCTGACCCTTAAGTTATTCATAAGGAGTTTTATTCAGCATCAATCTAATGTTCACCCTATTTAAGACATAACATATCGTGTTAATCGTTTCTACCCAAAAATATCTAGGAAGAGTGTACTCAGCTAATATTGCCCTAGTAGCTTCTAAAAAGGTTCTATTTTTTATTTCTGCTTTTTTTTTATTGTGGAGTTCTAGGGGCAGAGAAGTTATGCTCTATTTATAAATCTTGATAGAATGATTTAAATCTTTCATTTTGAAACTCTCCATCATGATCACTATGGATTATTGACATTTTGCATCCTAATTATTGTTGAATTCAAGTGGAGAAGATCTTAAATTCCTCAAAAACTCATTCTTATGTGCTAAGAATCTTAGCCAAGAGGATCTAGTGAAGTCATCTACAATTACAAATCAATAATTCTTCCCACCTAGGATAACTGAGCTAATGGGTCCAAAAAAATCTATGTGAAGGATTTCTAGTGGCCTAGATGTGTTCACATCTTTAATTGAATGAAAAGATTATTTTATTTATTTTCCTAGTTGTTAGGTAGCACACAGATGGTCCTTAGTGAAGTCTAACTTAGGTACGCCTCTAACTAGGTTTTTCTGAGTGACATTTCTAAGTGTTTCATACTAGCATGGCATAGTCTCCTATGCCATAGCCACAAATCATCTATTATTATTTTTAAACAAAGTGAATTTGAATTTTCAATGCAATCAAGATCTAACATGAAAATATTTTTCATACATTTTTTTTCTAAAACAAGTTTATCATTTAAAATGAGAGTTTGTCATGGATGTTAAGCCCTTATGAACTTGTCCTAAGGCTAAACAAGTGGGGGATGAATTGGTATTTAAAATTTCTCCAAACAAAAAGAGAATATTAAATCAAACCAAGATTCATCATAAGAGAAATGAAGTGAGGAAATTAAATACGGAAGTAATATTAAGAAAGAACACACAGAATTTTATAGTGGATCGGTCAACTTGACCTAGGTCCTCTCCCTGGAGCCTATCCTACAAGTATTGTACTAAACTCAGCATCTCTTCTTTTTCCCCCATAGTAAGGCAAAGAAGCCCGTAGAAAAACTCCTTTCCACTGACCCCAGTGAGGCAAAGAACCCAACTCCTTTTGCTTCCTGCTGAAGTAGGCAGAGAACCCAACTCTTTTTGCTTCCTTCAGAAGCAAGTAGTGAACCCAACTCTTTTGCTTCCTCTAAAAAAAGGCAGAGAACCCAACTCATTTTGATTCCTCTAGAAGTAGGTAGAGAACCTTGATTAGTTATTGAAGAAGACCTCTCTAGAACTTCCAAGGAACCAAGGATGATGACCGAAGAAGATGTCTCAGATCCTTGCTTGGAGTAACCTTTGTGAAACCCCTTATAAACTGTCCCTCATAAGATCCTCTCTCTCTCTCTCTCTCTCTCTCTCTCTCTCTCTCTCTCTCTCTTTTGCTCTCCCTCTCCACTTAGCTCTCTCAAGTCAGGATAGCAGCAAAAGATTTCCTCTTAAGAAAATAAGAGATCTTTTAAACAATGGCTCCAAATTAGCCCTAATTAGCAATTAATCATTAAATATCATCAAGGATGATCTTTCGATCATCATGTAAAACTAGTTCAAATTTAGCTCAATCAACTAAGACAATTTGGAAGAGTCTAGATAATGAGAACGTTACTTTGTTCAGGTCATCTAGGACATTAGGATATCATCCTATACGATTAGGTCAAGTGGTCAAATATCATTCTGACCATCACCCTGGATGGATATTTGGATGATGAAAAAATAACTAGATCATTCAGGATGAACTCATGATCATCCGAGCCAATTAGTATAAAATGATGAATAACACCACCCTAAATGTATGTTTGGATAATGAAAAAATAACATGATCATCCAAGCCAATCTTGTAATCATCCCGGACGATTAGTTCAATTTAGTATATATTATCCAGAGCATCGCCTTGAATGTAGCTAGGCTGATTATTGATCATCCAAGAAGAACTAAGGTTTGTGAATTGATCATTCTGGATGATCATGCAATCATCCAGGATGATATGATCAAGAAATCAAACCATAAATGCTTTCCTTAACTACCAGATTAATTTAAGCATATATGTATTGCAATGTCCAGGATGATGTCTTGGATGATGTCCATAAATAAAATAGGCATAATTAGATCTGGCAGCTGATTCTTTCTAATTTTAGCATATCATCCTGGACGATGCTAATATCATCCAGGAAGATTTGCTTAATTGCGACTACCTAAACCAGGATGCCCTAATTAGAGTTTTTATTCCTAACTGATCATCTACAAAGATTTTGGGATTATCTCGGATGATGTGATCAAAATAGAAAACACTAACCAACAGATAAAATATTTCCCCCAAGTGTGTGTGTGCAAGCTTACTTAGCATCAGGATCCCCAACGTTATAATGGACTCAAGAAAAAGAAAAAAGACACTACGTGCATTACAAACTGACTCAGTCATAATCTACCCAATCTTGAGCTAGTTCGATTTGCAATTTAATCTTGTGGAACTAAAACATTAGTATGAAAGGCAGTGATAAAAAAAATAGAAATATTTTCTATCATAAAAATTATATTCCTTGAAATCATCTTCGCAATATAAATAAATAAGGAATTTTTCAGAAAGAAATTTTATGTCAAAACATTTATCACACAATTGACTAATGCTTGATAAATTATGCTTTAAATGATTAACTAATAAAACATTTTCAATTAAAAAATTCTTAGCATTTCTAATAATACCTGATCATACCACTTTCTTGGTGGTGTTGTCTCCCACTATTACTTTGCTTTTGGTCCTGGTCTCCAGTATAATGAACTTCTTTATGTCTCCAGTCATATGTCGTGAGAAGCCACTGTCCAGGTACCACATTCTCTCACTAGGTCTTTTGCGAGAGCACCCCTAAAAAGCCATTCAAGGGTTAGATTTAGGAACCCAAGTGAGTTTGGGTTCCTCCTTATGCTTGTATGAATGAGATATATGCATGCTATGCTATAATAAATGCAATTTAGGTCTCCATATTAGGTGTGTCCCATGGTGAATCATGCACATGCGGGCTATATGACCTAGCATGCCATAAGAGAAGCACCTAACACCAGAAAAAGGGTTTACTAACATATGTGTGGGGTGATGCTTCTTCCTAGGTTTGAATAATTCATGCTATTGTGCTGGATTGGAAAATTCATCAAGTGAAGATGGTTTTTATTTTCATTCAAAGCCTTTATCTTAACTTATAAGTAATCATTTAGATGTTTAAGATTTGCATTTTCAAATTTCAAATGATGTTCATTACAATCTATCTCCCATACAAGTTCCTCTAATCTCTTATGCTACATTTCTAATTCAATATATGATGTTTTCAAGGATTCGTATGCATTAGTTAATTCAATATGATTCTTATTTATTGCATCATATTCATCAAGAAGGGACAAGTGATCTCTATCTAAATAAGAATTTTTTTGGCATGCTCAATTTCTAAAGTACTAAACATAATATTAGGACTAGTATGCATTTTCTTTAACTTTCTATACGAGTCATTGATGTTCTCAGAAATAACAAAGAAATCTTCATATGAAAGTTGACATATCTCATTTTAATCTAATTAATCAAGATTATCATTAGCCATTAGACACAAATTTATTACCTCCTCCTCTGCTTCTTCTTCTAATGATTCTAAGGCAGAGTCGACCAAAAATTCCTTTTATGTCTTCTTCTTTCCTTTCTTATATTTAGCTTTGTCCTCGCCTTTTTCCTTAGTTGGTTGACTCTTTAGGTTGGGGAAATTAGCTTTGAGGTGACCTGGTTTTCTGCACTCAAAATAAATTGTGTCAGATAAAACTTTAGTAGTTCATGAGCTTTTACCTTTCTTCCAATTATTCTGATGATGCCTTTTTTTTATTTTCAAAAAATTCTTGAACTATCAAGTCATCAAGGCTATGTCACCTTTTTCCTCCACTATAAAACTTTCACTTTCTGAGTTATTTGCTTTTAATGCCATCGTCTGGTCCTTCTTCTTTTCTCCTACATCACTTTTCCTTTGACTCACTCCTTGCTCGTAAGCAATGAGTGACCCAAGCAAATTGTCAAAAGAATAAACATTTAAATCTTTGAATTTGGTAATTATAGTAATTTTATCATCATAAGAACTCAGTAAGCATCTAAGAATCTTATTAACTTTTTTTAGAATTAGAAATTTCTCTACCAAAAGCATGCAAGGATGTCACTATTTGGGTGAACCCAGTGTATATGTCAGATATTATTTCTCTAGGTTTTATCTGAAAGAGTTCATAATCATCCAATAGAATGTTAAGTCTAGACTATTTAACCTCACTAATTCCTTCGTATGTGATGCATAGTCTATCCCAAATCTCCTTACCAGTAGCACAGGTAGATACTCTCATGTAGTCCTCAAAGTTTAATGCACAAAAGAAATAGTTTAAGCACTTCATATTTAGTTGTGCCAAATCCCAATCCTCATTACTCCATTCACTAAAAGGTATTTGAGTTTTCATGCCATTCATAAGTTTTAAAGGTGCAATGTAACCTTCTTGAACTAACATCCATATATGATAGTCTATAGACTGTAAAAATGTGATCATTCTAATTTTTAAGAAATCAAATAGAATATTACCAAACAGAGGTGGATAGGGTATTGAATAACCCTCCACAATATTATGATTACCAGAATGAGCCATGGTTAATTTCTCAAGGTTTTCTAAAATACTATTTTTGAAACCCAACTCGGATACCAATTGAATATACGAGATGTGCCAAAAGGAAGGTGTGAATTAGAAATTTGTTGCAATAAAAAGACAATACTAAGCAAAAGTTCTAATTTTTTAAAGTTTTTAAATTTTAAATAAGAAAATTAATTGATACAAAAGCGAATTCCTAAATCACAATTTGTAACAACTGGTGGTGAAACATTAAGTTGCTCAACAAAGAAATTCACTATAATTTTCACCAAGAAATTTTAATGAAAATAAAATTTAGAATGTAAATAAAGTATAAAAAGGGAAAAAATCACACCAGAGAATTTATAATGGTTTGGTCAATTGACCTATATCTACTCCTCGGAGTCCACCACTTTGGGAATTTCAATACTGAATAGTAATTCTCCTTTTACCCCCACAGTAAGGTGGAGAAGCTTTTACCAACCTTACTTTTACCAACCCAACATGGCGTAGTGCGAAGTGCAATGTCACCCTCCTAGTGATGGCAGTGAACCTTCTCATTTTTCTCCCTCCTGGAGAAGGGATAGTACCTTAAAGGATATATATGTAGAAGAATCTACCCCTTACAGAGCCTCCCATAAGATCTTCTCGGGCCATAAGAGGAGCAATGTGCAGCAACCTAGGAGCAGCCATTTGATCTCCCTCACACTCCTTCTCCCTCATAAAACCCACCTGCTCCTTCCTCTCATAAAACCTAAAATATTCTCAAGAGCTCTCTCCTAAGGAATCCCCATCTAATCATGTTCCTCTCTCACTGATTAAAAAAAAACAAACAAATAAAAATTTAGACATTTAAAACAGGCTCCAAGAACCCTAAAATTTTTCAATTTATCCATTATGATCTTACATTATGATCCAATATCATACAGTATGATCAGTATAAAGTAACCTTGATCCTGGTACGAAGGATTATGAACAGGCAATATTTTTTAATACTATCATACAGTATGATATAACATCATCCAGTATGATATTTAAAATCCTTTTGTTCATAAAGGATGATTGATGGGATGACAAAAACATTTTTATACATCATATGGTACGAACCACTTCATATAGTATGATTGGTTCAAAATCAAGGGATTGTCCGGTATGATGTCCGGGATGATCGAAAATAGCCTCGATAAATCATACAGTATGACCCATGTCATATAGTATGATAACCAATCAAAAATTAATCCTTGATTTACTAACTAATTGTAGGATTAATTTAAGTATTCAAAATATCATACAGTACGATACGATAGTATAGTATGATCAGTTCAAATTTTTTGTATTAAGAACATACTTAAATTAATCTGGCAGCGAGGGTTTTCAATTAGAAATATATCATACATTATAATATTGATCATGCAGTATGACATGTTTATAGATCAGATCGTACAGTATGATTAAAACTCGTACAGTACGATCAATAGAGAAAAAAAAATTTCCTTCATTTTAAAACACTCTCCCCCTGTATGTGTGCATGGATGCTCAGTCTTGCATATAATTTGGGGTCATACTCAAGAAAGAAATAATAAAAAAAGAAAAATTATAAGCTTATAAACTCCAAATCCTACTCTACCTAGTCATGAGTCATCTTGTTATCCAGTGTAACATTTGATCTCCCTGAAATGTTAGTACTCACAGATAAGAGCAAAAAAAAAATATTTAATGAATAATAATAGTACAATCGACATTATTTTTCATCATCAAAATCTCAGACTACGGGTCATGGATTACAATAAAAGGTGATATAGAGATCGAATATTCTTCAGCAGTATTTCAGTTTCCAAAATTAGTCATGATCTTTTTCAAAAAGTAGTCTAAACCATAATTTTTGAAATTGGCTCTGATATCACTACAAAGTCTGTATAGGTTGTTAAACCTTATAGAACTATCCCAAGGCTAACCAAGAGGGGAGGTGAATTATTATTAAAAAAAACCTATGATTTTTTAAAACCTGATTATATCCTATTAGAAAATTAAATCACTAATCCTTAAACATGCACTTATTTATGGAAATGATTATCACATAAAATTTTTAAAAATAAAATTTTAAATCCAAAAAATAAAATTGCAGAAAAAGTTTAAGACAATAGAAGAATGAAAAATTCTATAGTGGTTCGGTCCAACTTGACTTACATCCACTCACTAGAGACTCCTTGTCTAGGTTTTGCACTAAACAATAGTGACTCTCTTTTTACCCACACAGAAAGGCTAAGAAGCCCTTACAAAGTCTCTTCCATCAACCCGGTGCGGTTGAGAATCATCACCTTTTATGCTCTCAAAGTGATGGTAGTGTACCATCACATCATTTTTCATCCTCCTGGTGAAGGTAGAGAACCTTAATCCAAACTTGAAGATATTCTATCAAGAGACTCCAAAGAATTTGGGTAGAAACTTTTAGAAGATAAGGAGATCCACACTTTAGGCAATAGTGTGAATCCCTCATAACTCTCCTTTATGAGATCTCTCACTCTTCACTCACAAAATTTCTCCCAAACACACTCTCAATGGCCCCTCTCTAGAGAAATTCAAAGAAAAGGATATTTGATACAATTTTAGGACCCTTTATATAGAAACATATGAAAAACTATCCAAAATTTAAAGTTTTCAAGAAAACTGCCCTAAATTCATACTGTACAATCATACATCATTCGGTATAAAGAGTTTAAAAAATCAGGGCTTTATTTTTTATGAACTTAGTTTCATACACCACCAATTATCTATATGAATGAAGGTCATAATGTATAAACAATTCAAAAAATAAATATGTTCATCTGGTACAATCTGGGATATACTTAGTTTCATACTCTATCAGTCATCTATATGAAGTTAGATCATACTATATGTGCAGTAAAAAATTTCAAGCCATGATTTGATTAACTAAAATCTAGAGGAAAGATAAGTTAAATTATATAATAAATTTAGATATAGTACATTATGACTAGTCTTCAAAATAATTATCACTCTCTCCTCATGAGTGTGTGCACGGTTACCCAATTATAATCACACTTGCTCAGACTCAAGAAATAAAAATAGAGATATACAAACTTTATTACCTGAAATCCTATTCTACCTTGTCTTTAAGTCTTCAGCAAACTGGAGTAGTATCTGATTTCTCTAAAATGTTAGCACACACAGAAACAAACTAAATATTCAATATATGCTATTAGAAATAATAATATTTTTTTATCATATAAAATAACAATCTCAATCTAGATTACTAATTTCTAACAAGATCTTAATGTTCTATTGGGTTTCATCAATCTGCAGTCTATCGAAGAAAGTAAACACAAACTACAATATATATATATATATATATATATATATATATATATATATATATATATATATATATATATATATATATATTTATATATATATATATATATATATATATATATATCCAAGGAAAATTAAAAAGTGCCTTTTAATATATATTTTATATTTTCATATTATGATTTATTAGATTAAATCGTTAATTCAAAATGATATGACTTGGTTAAATATTAAAGGCAATAAAAGAATAAATTATGGAATGAAATTTTATTTTCTTAGTTAGTTAAAATTGACACTCTCTCATTTATTATTACTATTTCAATGTATAATGTGTTACTATTTGTTAAAAAATAAAATTTATATCACTAAATGAAAATTGTCATTTTCCATCATCATTTCCTTCAAAAAATGAAGAAAACACATTGGTAATTTTTAAATTTCTTGCTAATTTTCTATAAAAAAAATTTCGATGGTAAGTTACATGTCGGAAAAAAAAAACAACCATAAAAAATTTTTGCTGAAAATATTTACATTGAATTTTTTTTCTTGAAATTGCTTAGGAAAAAATAGCAAATATGATAATTAGCCTTAGTGAGCTTATTACCCACCCCATAAATCTTAATAGTAGCCCTCATCCTACTGTGAACCAGGCTTGCTTGCAAGAACCGCATGCCTATGAACCCGCCTGCACTATAGGGGCTCGTGAACCTGGACTGTTAGTGGACCCACAGGCCTGTGGACCATGACCATTTATATACCCACCTATGCGACCTCGTGCCTATACTTCATAAGGTTTGAACCCTACCCACTTCAAACCAGCTATATCTAATGAGATATGATGTATACAGTATTACTTTAGCTACACTTTTTATTTAAAGTATACTTTCTTGATATTTTTTAATACATAATATGTTAAGATTATTTAATATATTTAATAATATCTATTAGATTACATAATTTGTTTTTTTATTTAGATGATGTTTTCTCTAATTATGGAGTTCACAAGGTAATTTACTTAAAATTTGCAAAGAGAAGTATAAGAAATAAATCATCTAAAAAATGTGTAGCACCCCTTTAAAAGTTTAAGCTATGAAGAAACAACCAAAGTCAATGAAGAAGCCCAAAGAATGGTAAAATATTATTTTCTTTTAGAGTCAAATTTAATTTAATTGATTTATATGATTGCCTCCCTAACCACATTTTTCCTTATTTGTCTGCATGAACTATGAAGAATGGGAGTAATCAAATAAGAAAAAGAGCCTAAGGAGGGCAATCGCCTCCATTACTACCAGATGGAGGTGCTACGGTTTTATACCACCAGAAATTGGCTAGGGTATAGGTAAGTTTTCTAGAACTTAGCAAGCCTTAAGTATTATAGCCAATGATTGTGCTATTCTCTAAACTTAGGGCCTTTATAGTATTTAATTTGTACATTATTGTTACTTTGATAATTAGATCTCAAATCCAATCACTTACATGTCTGGAAACCACATTAATAACTAGGAACACTATAATATGATTTTATTTCCCATAGTTTTGTCTACATTTAGTGTGATAGGTTCTAAATTAATTAGAATTTAATAATTTGAAAACTCGATAATAATAATTTCAGTAAACCATAAAACATACGCAAACAAAAATAATGAAAATGATAAACAAAATCCACCCATTAAATAAGAATAAAAAATAGCAACATTCAAATTAACATTCACAAATAAAACAATATATATAAGTTAAATAAAACAAACTTTAATAAAATTTATTTTATAGAAAGTTCAAAATAGATTCAGTTTAACTACATTAAAAAGAAACACATATAGCAAGACTAAATTAGAAATTAAAAATTATATAGATAATAATAAATATATATAATAATTAAATAAATTGAAAAATTGATAAAAAGTTGAAGCAAATTAGAGATGGAATCAAAAATCAAATTTCAAAGGAAATTAAAAAAAAGGTCAAATGTTTGGCTTAATTTAATAATAATAACTAAATAATAAATATAAAATTAATAAATCATTATAAAATCAATAACATATCAAATCAAATAAATAACCAACATTTTTTCAATATGATTTATAGGCTCGACCCTTTGAGTTGTGAGGCTATGTGTCCTATGTTGGTTCTATACCTTGTGCTCACTCCTACAATGCCACGAACTAATTAATAAAAATGAAATAAATATACATAAAAATTTTAATATTAAAAAATTAGTAATTAATAAATTAAATTCATAAAAGTCATTAATAAAATACTTAAATATATTTTAAAGCTCTTATACCCTTGTGTTTAACTTTTTTTAGGATTGCAAAGGTGTATTGGATTATGAGCTCTAAGGACAAATAATTAATTAAAAACATACAAAATAATCAATTATTAATCAACTATAATAAATAAAATCCAACATAAAATGAACTTAAAAAATTTTGAGACACTAAAACATAAATTTGAACATAATATTCCCATGACCTTTTAACAAACCAAATTCAAATTATAAAAAACCTCAACTAATATTAAGCATAGGATATCCCCACGCCCCACAACATATTACATACTAGATTTATTTGTTAAGGCATGGACTCTAGTTTAAGGTTAAGCCAATGTTATGTTTTTGCTTATAAATTTATGCATGTGATCGAGTGTTAGTTTATTTTACTATGATGGATGTAATGATGATCATATTTATACGTTTCATCTATGATACTTGATGGATGTTTATATTTCTCTATATTTTGAGTGTTCTGGATATTTATGTCTAATCTATTAATAAAAACATAGCCAAGTTTATGATTTTCTCAAAATGAACAAATGATTATGATTTGGTGTGTTATGGTTTTATTTATGTAAACAACTTTTCATACTAAGCATACAGAAGGCTTAGTATCCCTTTACAATTTAAATTGTAAATAAAATAGTAGAGTTGTGAAAGTCTATAAAATGAAGTATTTTATAAAGAAAGAATAGCAACCCAAACATAAAAAATATCCACTAGGTTAACCAGGTCCACAACATTCACTAGGTCAAGGTTTATCATTATCAAATGTAGAATTTTATCATTATTGAATTATGGTTCAGTAGGTCTAGGTTTTTAAAGAGAGAACGGCTAGGTTTTTAGAGGAAGAAAATTCTATTTTATCAAATTTTTCTTTTGTTGCTTTTTATGCTTCCATCTAGTGATGGTGCTTAAGGATCTTCGGCCCTCTTTGGGTGGTGTTATTGGGAATTATTTTGGCCATCTAAATGTAAAATTCTCATGTCATTCGAAGGGAGGTCTTTTTATTGGATTTTTGTCTAAATTGTCCATGTTTGGAGATCAGAATAGAGGTATTAAAGTGAAGGCCTTTGTTATCAATGATGCTCCTTCTTCGGTTTCTAAGAAGGATTTTCTAGTGGTATGGAAAGGTAAAAGAGTTGTTTTAGAGGGTAATAATAAGAAGTTTTATGATAACATGAAAGAAAATAAGGAAGTTGTTTTTGGAGGTTAGAATTCAGAAGAATCTTCCTCTCATGGATGAAGATTTTTTTTAACAAATTTGTGAATGGAAACTCTAATGTTTATTCTAAAGCCAAGGTTGGAGCAAGTGATTTGTCTGATCTTGTATCAGAGAATACTTGTGGGGTTTTAGAGGAAGAGAAATTATGTATAGCAATTGTTGTTAAGGAAATGGAGGTATTTAATTTTATTCAAGATGGGATGGTGGACAGTGTCTCTAATCTATTTTCAGTGCAGCAATGTGAGTCAGGTGCCTTGAATCCATGTAATCCAATGAACATCAATTTATGTTCTCCTCCCAACAAAGCTTCCTGCTCAAAAAGATTTGTCTAATGTTTGGGGTAAAAGGTCTAATATCAGAATTACTAAAACTAATTTTAATACAATCACTATAGATGATGGTGTCATAGTAAAATTAATTTCCCAAAATGAAATGGAAAATAAAAAAAAGCAATAGTATGCGATGGTGGTGAAAGTTTTTGGAGAAAATATTCCATTCCATATGATTAGCTTTGAATTACATCACTAGTGGAGCCAATTTAGAAAGTTTAAATTACTTCATTGGGATTAGAATGGGAACTTTGCTCTTTTAAGTTACCAGATTCGATGGAGTTGGTGCTTTTTTAAGGTCCATGGTATGTGAATGAATATATTATTGGTATAGATAAATTGTCTCCTAGTTTTTCTCAATCATCCTTGAAGGGCTTAACAGCATCTGTTTGGATTAGAATGCCTCTTCTTCCTTTCAAATTTTGGGATGAAGTTAATGTGAGCAGAATTGCTTTGAAAAGTGGGGCATCTATATATGATTGATGGTAATATGTTTTAGTGGGCAAGACGTGAATTTATAAGAGTTTATGTTCAAATTATGCTTGACAGTAAATTACCTTTAGGTGTTTGGGTGGAAGGTTCTTATGGAAGTTTTCTTAGAAAATTGAATGTGAATGCATTTCAAAATTATATTTGAATTATGGTAAAACTGATCATTTGAAGGAACCTTGTCCTGAGCATAGAGGGGAAGTGGAACTAGGTAACTTTGCTGGAGGCATGGAGAAGGCTGAAGGCCTTTCTTTTAGTGCAGTGGAAGCTATCATGGCTTCAGGAATCTCTTCTATTATGAACAATGTGGCTGATTTTGGGAAGATTGTGAGTGGCGATTTGGATTCTAATTATGATCCATGGACCCATTTTAACTAAGGCAAGGCAAGATTTAAAAATTCCTGGAAGAGAAATGAGACTTAGAATGAGTTCAACTCATATACTTTAAAGGTTCATGGATCAAAAGAGATTCAAGGTACTGGAATTATCTCAGATGATAAGGAAACGTCTTCTATTGTAAAGGAAGTTATTTAAGAAGTAGTGGCTATAGTTCAACCTCATGGTCAAAAAGTGGTGTTAGATCTGGATGTTCCTTTCGTTAGTATTAGTACTAATACTATGAAGACTTCTTCAACAATAGATTCTCCTGTTACTAGTATGGATTCGATAGTTAATATTGATGCTAGACATAATGATAGTAATCCTTTTAATGTGTTGAATGAGGTTATTGATGAGGAGTTGGATGTGGGAAAATATAGTGATGGAGTTGGTGAAATAAATAATTCTAGTAACCCTATGGAGGTGAAGGAAGAATTGCTTAATTCTTCTAGATCATGTTATTTAGAGGGTGGTTCTTCCTATGTGAAGAAGAAGCTTTCTAAGGAATTAAAAAGGTTAGGCCCGACTATGGGGTTTCCTAGAAATTGGAATATTTATGGGGGTGGTAAAAAAAAAGGCGGTGAGGGATCCCCTTGTATTCATTAATGTCTTCTATTGCTTTTTGGAATTGAAAAGGAGCTAGGAAAATAGAAGCTTCTCTATATTAAAGGGAATTTTTGAAGGAGTTTCAAGATTTTTTTTAGGGTTACTAGAGACTAAGTTTTTGGTTGATAGAAATGATGTTCCTTATCTTATTTGTAATGGGTGAGATTTCTTTTTTGTTCCGGGTGTAGGCTTGTTAGGTGGGATTATTGTTCTTTGTAAAGCTAGTTTGGCTTCTTTTTTGTCTTGGAATCTTCCTCTCAATTTGTTATTGGTGAGTTGAATGTTTTGAATTAAGGAGTGTGGTTAGTTTCTTCGATTTATGGAAATAAGGAGGTGTATAAGAGAAGGGAGTTGTCGAGTAGAATAGAATTTTTTTCTTCCCTAAATAAGACTGCTATTGTTGGGGGAGATTTCAATTGTCTTTTATCCAAGGATAATAAGATAGGAGGGAAAATTTTCTCTTTTTCCCAGGGACCCAAGGAGTTGAAGGATTTATTGGTGGATAATAATTATCGTTAATTAGGCTTAATTGGGCCGAAGTTTACATGGTGTAACAATAAGGATATAGGAGCTCATGGTTTGGAAAGGTTGGATAGGTGTCAGTAAAACTCTACAGCTCTTAATTATTCTCAATTGTTCTTGGTTTGTAATCTTGCAAGGGTAGATTGTGATCATTGTCCATTGGTTCTTAACATGTTCAAATCTAATGTAGCTTCTAAGAAAGTTGTTAGATTTGAAGATGTGTTGGGTTCTTATCAGGCTTCTTCTGTTGTTTTGGCTAAATCTTGGTTGAAAAAGGTGGTTGGGAGTCATGTTGATATTCTTAATAAAAAATTTAAGAGATCCTTCATGGTTCTATTTTATTGGAGTAGATTATAGCTAAAAATTAACATGAATTTGAAGGAAAGCTTAAAAAGAGAAATTCTAGAGTTGCAACTGAAATAATCAAATTATGTAGGTATTTCTGCTAAAAAAAATCTTCTTTCAAGGCCTAAGGTAAATGAACTTAATAGTACTATGGTGCATTTGAACACATGGTGGAGGCAATGAGGTATGGTGAAGTGGTTGTCGGATGGAGATTCCAACTCTAGATTTTTTTATGCTTTTGTTAATGCAAGAATGAACATGAATTGGATTCATCAAATCAAAGATAAAAATTGTATGGTGGTTGAAGATCAAGATGGTCTTGAGGAAGTTTTTTTTAATTCTTTCAAAACAAATGCAAGGTAAGGGACTGTTTGCTTGATAGATGGCCTGATCCTACACAGGTTCTGAGTGATTGTGATAGGGTGTTATTAGAATTGAAAGTTTCTAAGGAGAAAGCCAGAAATGTAGTGAAGTATCTTAAATCTAATAAATCTCTAGGTAATAATTGTATTACCTATTCTTTTATTAAGGTGAATTGGGATATTATTAAAGAAGATGTTTGGAATTCTATTAAATATTTCCTTACTTATGGAAAGATAAATGCTGATTGGAAGGATATGTTAATTGCGCTTTTTCCTAAAGGCAATAATCTGATTATTCCATCAAATTTCAGGCCTGTTAGTCTTTGTACAACCATTTATAAGATTGTTACTATTATTCTTTTAAATAGATTTAATGTTATCCTTCCAAAGTTAATTTTAGTTTAGCAAGCGACGTTTATGAAAGGATGTTTCTTATCATATCATGTTTTAATAGCTTAGGAAGTGTACCATAAGTTCAAATTTTCTAAATCAAGTAAAGGGCTAGTAGCTTTCAAAATTGATATGGAACAAGCAGATGATAGTATGGGGTGGCCGTCTTTAAACCAAATTTTGTGCTATTTTTATTTTCCCAACAAATTCTCAAGGCTTATTATGGAATGTGTTGTAGATTCCAGATTTTCTATCTTGGTGAATGTGATTTTGTCTAATTGGATAAAAGCAAGAAGTTGTTATAGGCAAGTTAGTCCCTTTTCTCCGTTCTTATTTTTTTTATGTTCTCAATTATTATCACTCTTTCTTAGAGGAAGTAATGTGGGTATTAAGATTTCTCCAAAAGAGCCAAGGATTTTGCATCTTTTATATGATGTTGATATGTTTATTTTCTCTGAGGCAAATGTAAATATGGTGAAGAAAATGAAGTGTATTTTTCAAACTTTTGTAAGTGGTCTTGCCAAGGCATTAATTCTCATAATATTTCTATTTTGGTTGGTATATATGTTAGAAGGAGGAACATGAAAAGAATCTCTCATATTATGGGCTTAAAAATGGTGAAAGAAATAAGTTATTTAGGAGTGAAGATTGCCTTGGGGAGATTGGTGGCTACAAATGTTTGGAACATCATTGATAAAGCCTTCGGTAAATTCAAAAATTGGGGTATTAAATTATTCTCCCTTGCGGGATAAATTGATCTTATTAAATCAGTGGTGCTCACATTTCCAATGTTTTTATCTACTAATCTTTTTTTCCTTAGGGGCATTTTGATGAAGGTTGACAAGTTATGGAGGAATTATATTTGGCATAAGCAAAAGGGTTTTAATGGGCTACATTATGTATTGTGAGATGTATTATGATTTCCAAAGAGGTTTAGTGGACGTGGATTGCATTCTTGGGCAAGAAAGGTGGGTCTTTTATATGCTAAATTGGTGTGGAAGATATTCACTAATACAAAAATTCTTCTTTCAAAAAATTTTATAGCCAAATATGGTTCGGCTAGTTGGGAAGGTGAGTTGAAGAAGGGTTGTTCTTCTTCTAGGAAGATCATCGTGGAAGTGGCTAAAGCTTTGGGTCCTTTTGTAAGATGTAGATTTGCTAATGGAAAGTGTATTAGAGTATTTAAAAATATTTGGTTGTTGGATAAGAGACTTAATGAATGACCTACTTTTGTAGTTGGTTTTGAAGATTATGAGGTCTCTTTAAATAAAGTCAGATTTAATTTTGTTTGGAATGTTGCTGAGCTGAAGTTGCTTTTTGGAGATCAGTTGGTGTAGATGATTCTACAAACTAGGATTGATCAATATATGTTAAATGATTAGCGGGGCTTATCAATAAAAATTCTTGAAATTCTATCACTACGTTGGCCTAGGGAGTTGCTATTCAGGTACAATCAAAGAGGGTATACTGGAAATGGATTAGAAAATTGAAGCTAAATCCTTGAGTGGAAACTTTTTGTTGGAGACTATTTAATGATGAACTTTCCACATTTAATTTTCTTATGTATAGAAGGTTGAGAGAAAGGAACCTTTGTCCGAGAGGCTGCTGAAAGGTGGAAGATGCTGAGCATATAGTGATGAAATGTGTGAAGATTGTTCAGGTTATTAATTGCTTAAATATGTGGGGTTTTTAGTTGCCTTAGTTTTCATCCTTAGAGGACTGTTATATAGGTTTGAAATATATGGCTAAGAAAGATGTTTTCTTAGCTAATGTCTATTGTTCAATATTATATATTATCTGAAATCAAGGAATTGACTAGTTCATGGAGATCCTGAAGACGGAATTATTGGTATTACAACAAATTCCATTAGCATTACTTCTACAATTCATTTTAGTTTTTGCTCTGGTATCTGAGGTGTTAATCAACCTTCTTAGCTATTTTTTAATTGTTGTCATCCTCCTCCTTCTAATTGGATCAAAGTAAATGTAGATGCATCCTTATCAAGATCAAATTTGTTTAGTATTTACGGTGTGTTTCAGGATTATGAAGGTAGATTATTTCGTACCTTTTGTTTTAACTTTATTCTTTGTGATATATCTCAGTTGAAACTTTTTGATATATCTTCGTTGGGTTAGTTTATAAAGGATTGTATGGTTCAAGTGAAAGGAATCATCATTGAAGAAGATATGGTAAACGTGATAAGATTTCTTCAAGTTTTTTTATAAAGAATAAGGAAGCAGGAAAGAATTGTGAAAATTGGGAGGAGCTATCATTTTTTAATGACTTCAAGAAGGTGGTCTTTGATTTCTTAGTCAAGGATGGTAATAAGTTAGCAAATTGGTGTGCTAGCTTTGCTATTAATAATGATTTTTTCTAGGTTGGCTTGGATAGTAGTAGTATTCCTCCTTCCTTTATTAATTTGTTAAAGGAATATGATGGTATTGTTTTTCTTTAGTAGTTTATATCTTGTTTTTTTAATTCAATTTGCACTCTTAATATATATATATATATATATATATATATATCCCTTAATAGAAAATCCATTTCATATGGGTATCCTATTTGATGAACATGCATCGATCTTGAATAAAATTATAAAGCTAGGAAGGAAAAAGTGAAGATGAAAAATAGTTCATTTTAAATGAGTTGGGCCTTTTCATAAGTGTAGAGTCTTGGTTATTGGTGGTGGAGCCTAGCCACCTTTACTTACTAAAGAGTCTAGGTTGTAAATTAACTGGGACATTCACCATGGACTTTTGAAATTATATTTTAGTTAATGATTTGATAAGATTTGTTGTTTGTTTTGATTACATAATAGAAATTGCTTATCTCTTATAGGTTTCTTTCTTGCATGTACATGTGGTTGAATTTTTTTAGGCTCTTAAAAAAAGAAATATTTTTCTACTCACACCTAAAAAAGATAACTATTCTAAGAAAGTAAATCAAAGACCGTCCAGGTTCACATACATATTTTGATAATTCTATCTTTATTTTTTACACTTCCCCACCCGAGGGTAGAGTTTTGATAATTTGATCAATAAGGATGCGGTCCTGGACCTTAGGAAGCCTAATCTTTTAAAATATTATTTTTAAAAGTCCTTTTAAATTTTTACACATTCATGTTTAGTGATATTTCAACTAGCATGCATTGTATTAGAAATAATTAAAGTTAAAATTTAATTGCATTCATTATAAAAGCATACTACCACTCATATGTGTAGGGCCACTTAACATTTTCTCTACATCTTCATCCTTAATTGTTAAAAACATAAATAACAGCTTACCCATCTTTCATAAGGGTAAACAACTTGGTTTTGAATGTTTCGGTTGTTTAATTATGTTTTCTATTTTAGGTAATATGTACGTCTAAACTGAACTTCTTTAGGTAAATTCAAGTTTTTAATTTTTAATAACCAATTTAGTTCTAGATACTAAGCTAGATTAAAAATTATAAGTCTTCACACCACAGAAATATAATCTTATTTTTCTAATAAAATTCCAAGTCAAACAACAAATTCTCTCTTAAAATTAAAACCACAATATAAGATAAACTAAGGTTGCCTCTAAGCTTCTCAGAATGGGCACCTCAAACATTTTCTCCTTAAATAATTTCTATTTCTTTTCTTATCTTCTACATTGTAATCAAAAGAGTATGTAATCATTGCTTTAATTAAGAGATATCTTAGGAGTACCCCTCTTAAGAAGTAATTAACAATAAGGGCTTGCCCTTATAAGTAATTGAGAAACTCCAGATTAAAATAAAACTTGCTTTTTTTTATAAAGCAAGGGAAAAATCTCTAGGAAAGAATATTTCTTTATAAACTCATTTTCTTTTGCAAATCTAATCTAAGAATTGTACTTTTGTTTTAACAATAACAAACATTATTATGTTTGATACTACTTTATATGATTTCTTTGATACTATGTTTCATTTTGTGTGTACTAATGTTTCAGGAATTCAGTCGACCATTCAATTGTAATTCTGATATGCTCATATCATGTATTTGGGTTGATATCTTTGCTAAGTAACCTTGCACACATATAAAGGGAGATAGAAATATTTTTACGGAGAGTTTTATTTTAGTAATTCGTACTATACAATTTTCTTTGTACTGTACGATATGTTTATCATATTGTATGCTTTAATTTTGTACGGTATAGTTTGTTGTGTACTAATCATACAGTATAATTTGGATCATACTACATGCCCTAATTAATATCTTTCTTAATTAATCTGATGATATCAGGCAATCAAATTATAGAAAATTATTACGATTGATAATATTATATAAACTGGTTTGTACTGTATAATTACTTAAGTATAAAATTGATCATCCCTTTGTTTAACCAAATAAAATCCATGATTTTTTTACTAAGCATACCATACGATCTCCATAGTGTTTAACAATCACTCATGTATGATGTTGGTCGTCCTAAGGATCGTCCCAAATGAACAGAAGGATTTTTTACCTATCGTACTATATGATTTTAGATCATATTGAATGAAGTAATGTAAAAATATAATAGTTTGTCTGAATAATCTTGTTGTATGATTTTGAAATGAACTGACCATGCCAAATGATACATCTATCATACTGTACGAATATAAGCTTGATGGCTTAGAAATTATGGTTTTTTGAAGCCCTCTTTTTAAGGATCTCTATCACTCCTTTAAATATCTTTTGTTTCTTGTTCTTCTTGAGAGGGAGCATGTGTGAGGGAGATTATGTGAAGAAGAAATTGTGAAGGGATTCACAAGGTTATTCTAAGCATGGATCTTGCATAGTACCTACAAGCATCTTTGTAAAATCTCTATGGCACTGGAGAGGAAGTTCTTCAGCAAAGATCATGGTTCTCTGACTATCACCTAGAGGGTGAAAATAGAAGTGTGCTTCTCTGACCATCACCTGGAGGGAGAAAATAAAGTTAAGGTTCTTTGACTACTCCATGTGGGAGTAAAAGGATTCTCGGACTCTCTTCCTTCACCATGAGTGTAAAAAAGGATCACCATGTTCTTTGCCTACTCGTGGAGGGAGTAAAATGATTTAAGGTACTCTTCCTCACTGGGTCGGTGGAAAGATTTTGTAAGGGCTTCTCCGCCTTACTGTGGGGGAAAAATATGAGACACTAATGGATTAGTGCAATACCAGAAAAAGAGGTTTTTTATGAGTGAACATAGGTCACATTTGACCAAACTAATATAATATCAGTGTGTTCTCTCTTATTATTTTTTTCCACATTTTATTTATGCATATTTTTGTGATTTGTTTTGTGGTCAAAATATCTAATCTTTGTTATTATTA
This sequence comes from Dendrobium nobile, assembly GCA_022539455.1. Classification (NCBI taxonomy): domain Eukaryota; kingdom Viridiplantae; phylum Streptophyta; class Magnoliopsida; order Asparagales; family Orchidaceae; genus Dendrobium; species Dendrobium nobile. Next base: position 37,521,039 of record CM039735.1, read on the forward strand.
AATTAATTTTTCTTTCGCATAAATCATTGGTATTAAAATACTCAAAAGGTTTTCCTTTTGATTAAGAAATTTTTAAATAATAAATTTACCCCCCCCCCCCCCAACCCTCTCTTGCTTAGCCTCAGGCTAGCTATTTAGGGTTTAACACCTCTCACGAACACTAAAGTAGTATCAAAATAGGATTTATAAGATAAAATTTAAGAAAACTTTTGAATTAAGATCCATGGCTTACTTTGGTAATATAAACACAATAGAAGGTTTTTAAATCACAAGACCACCTCTTTTTGGTAATATGCCTTTTGATTTTTGGAAAACTCGCATGTCCATCTGTTTATAATCAATTAATTATCATATATGGATGCTTGTTAGGGAAGGTTATTATACACCTTTTAGATTAGTAAATAGTATTAAAAATGAAATTTCTTTTGCTGATTGGACTACTGATGATAAAGATCTTACACAACTGAATGCTATGTGTTTCAATTATTTTTTATGTTCCTTAAAATATGAAGTTTATATATGTGTTTCCACTTCTTATACTAGCAAAAAAATTTTGGACAATGTTTGCATAATATATGAAGATACAAACAAAGTTAAATAATCTATGTTAAATTTAATGTTGCGTGAATATAAACTTTTTCGTATGAAACCTAGAGAATCCATATCTAAAATGTATATTACCTTTACCCAAATCATCACATCCCTTTATGCTTCAGGTAAGGAATTATCGAGTTTTGAAAATGTAAATAAGATTCTACATTATTTACCTTCCTCCTACGATACCAAAATTACTACTATTACAAAAATCAATGATTTTGAATATTTATTCTATGGATAATTTAGTTGGATCACTCACTAGCTGCGAACAAGGAGCATACCAAAGCCATCATCATGTACGAGAAATAAATAAGGAGAAAACTATAGCCTTTAAAGCTAGTGATTCAAAAAATTCCTCTGAAGGAGGAGATAAAGATATTGCACTAATGACTCAACAGTTCATAAGCTTTCTAAGGAAAAGGAAAAAAGCATCATCAACAGTCGAATAAAGGTAAGAATTATAGAAATTCTAAAGCTTCTGAAGATATTGTCTATTATGAATGCAGGAAACTAGGGCATGTTAAAATAGATTGCCCCACTCTTAAATGCTACCAAAGCAAGGAGAATGCTGAAGAAAAAGTCAGGTTACATGAGGACAAACGCAAATCTCAGAAAGTTTTTTTAGCAAACTCTACTTTAAATTCATTAGGAATAGAAGAAGAAGAGAAAGTGAAAAATTTGTGCTTAATGACAAAGAACTATCTTTATCAGTCTGATAAAGATGAGATATTTTAGCTTTCATACGATGAATTACTTTCTATTTTAGAAGACATTTTTTACTCTTACACGAAACTACAAAGTAGCACTCAATTTTGCAAAAAGAAAATAAAATGCTTAGAAAAGATGGTTCTGATGTTGATAAGGATCAAATGGCTTTGTTGGATGTGCTTGATGAATTGAATAAGAAATATTTTGATTTATCTGAAACACATGAGTCTTTGAAAGAATTACATCTTGATTTAGAAAAATCATTTAAAGAGTTAGAAGCATGTGTTGACATTTTAGATCTAAGTGAGCACTCTTTAAAAATTGAAATATCTGCTCTTCAAAGTGCTAATGAAATTCTATTACAAAAAGTAAAGGCTTTTCAAAATAAACATGTTTTAAAGCACTCACAATGTCTTGCATCTTTAAATCTAATAATAGGAGTCACAACTATCATATATTAGTTAACCCCTTTCCTGATGTAAGATGTTATTCATGTGGCATGTTAGGACATATTATCCACATTTGCACTTTTCATAGAAGAACACATTGGGTTTGGAGACAAAAGTTGCATCAAACATAGTATAAAATACATTTTGATGATTTAACCAAATTTAAGAATGGACCAAAACTCACTTGGGCTCCCAAAACTATTCTTCCATGAGCTTTGGGTTTTAGGGCTCTCACAAAAGATATAGTTAGAGCACAAGGTTTTTAGGCTTAATATTTATTCCTATCACTTGAAAAAAAACCATTTACGTGCTTTTCAATGTATGTGTTTTTGTCTTGTGATTTTTCTTGATTTTTTATTTTTAATTTTTTCTTCATTACTATCTTTATTTCTTATTATTATTATTTTTTTTAATTGTATCTTGATCATCACACAAACGACCTTATTGAACCTCACTATCTATTTTACAGAATAAAAATATTCATCCACAATCATACTATATGATCCGTATTCATACTATACGATCTGCACAACACTGCTGATCACAACCCTTTCCTTGATGAATGATCTAGATTATTTCTATCATATATCATCATATTATATGAACACCATTTAATATTGTACACTCTACACAACACCGTTGATCACAACCCTTAGCATGATGAATAATCCAAATTGTGCTATCATTGACCATCATACTATATAAACACATCCTTGTATGGTATGATCCTTGTGTCAACTCCATTTGGGACAAATTCAATTCAGTTTAGTATGACATTTATTATAGATCATATTATACGAACATCCATTTGTATTATACAAACCTTTTTGTCAACAGTCATACAGCTTGACTTCTCACAAAGTGATCCATGTCTCTAATCATCCCATATGATGTTGGATCATATTGTACAAACAGACACAGCTTTGGATGAATCATATGACCAAAATAATTGTATACAATCATTTAGTATGATCCCATGAATGGTATGTTCTATTCATTTTCTATTTAAACATCCAGCCCCTTTCAATATTTTCACAAATCTCTTATGATTCATCCTTCTTAGACTCCAATCCATGAAATGGCTGGTGGGAAATGTAGTCATCAAATTATGGGGACTTCCTCCTCTAGGAGCACTATAGATGAGCATTTTCTTATATCTTCTGATGAAGCTTCTTACAAAAAGTATACCTCTAAACTACTAAATCAATAGGCTTTTAGCTTCCTTGTAATGAACCATTCCAACTCAACTGCACTTCAGTGTCTGCTAACCTTGGCTCATCCCTTTTATTTTGAAATATTGTATGAATTCTTGCTAACCTTAGGATTAGTGGGGATGCCATGGTTATGACCTACCGAATGTGCTACAAAAATATAGAAATAACCAAGGAAGACATAGAAATCTACTTTCAATTGAACACCTACGGGAATAGACCTCTAGCCATTTCTTCTAAATCCATTTTTCATTGGAGTGTTATGAACCTTTTTCTAAGAAATGTTTCCCTTAATATTCAACAACCTTTTGTTAAGACCCAAAACAAGAATGATAGGGTTATCTAGCATGTTTTAAGAACTTCAATGACACCTAAAGGTGGAGACAAAAAAAATATGACTCCCCTACTTTAAATTACTACCTATTTCATCATGTCAAATACCCAAATGGATGAAGCTCAAATGTTAACTAACTACATCCAAAACCTCACTTGCATTTTACTCCCAGTCAATATTAGAAAATAGAACATTGCCTTAGGACATGTGATAAGATATATCGTATTTATAAAATACAACATCACATATCCTGCACTTCCTGATAAAATTCCATTCTTCTTTTCAGATGCCTCTTTTTGAATGTTATTTCATAGGGATCAAGAATCTTAAAATTCTCTCTTTGATGATAAAGGAGAAGTTGTCCCTGCAGCTGATCCTACACCAGCACCGCCTCCTTACTTCTACCAATATGAGGAGATGATTTAGATATTTGATAGACTTTAGACTTGCTTAGATTAATAACAGATCCAACATGATAATGATATGGGTTGGTTAAGGAAGTAGTTTGGAAACATTCAACAACAGTTCAGCATAATCCATCAATAATAAGATAGTTTTAGCCAGTTCTATTGCAAATCTAATTTTATGGATTAGAATTTTGATGATAGCAAACATTCATGATTTTCTACGATTGCCTTACCCACTAACTTTTTAGGTCCACAATATCGAGTGCAACTCAAGCCAGCTCAAGATTGGGTAGATTAGGTTTGAGATAGTTTTTAATTTTTCCTTTCTTGATTTTATTATGAATGGAGTGGTTCCTATGCTAAGTAACCTTATATACACATACATGTTGGAAATATTCTATATGTTGATTAGAGTTCTCTTTTTTGATCACATCATCCGGGATGATCCTAAAATCATCTTGGTTGATCAGCTAAAAATAAAAATCCAAATTAGGTCATCCTGGTTAAGGCAGCCGTTATTAATCACATCATCTTGGATGATGTTTATATTGATCAGGATGATATATTCACATCAGAAAGAATTAGTCGCTATATCTATTTAGGTATTCTTTATTTTTAGACATCGGCTTGGACAATGCTGCATAATTATGCCTAAATTAATATAGTAATTAAGAAAATTAATTAAGGTTTGATTACACGATCACATCATTTGGGATTATTGTGGTATCATCTGGGATGATATCTTGGATAATTGGCATCAGCCAGCTTCTATTCAGGGTGATGTTCAGAATGATTTTCTTCGAATTTGTACTAATCTTCCATGATGATATTATATCAGACTGAATGATATAACCAAAAATCTCTTGATCATCCCAAATCGACCGGGTTGATTGAGTGAAATTTATGCTGATTCGATAAGATGATATCCATATCGTCTTGGACAATAATGTAAGTTTATATAAAATAAGAGCTATTTCGAAACTCCTCTACTTAAGAGCTCTTGTTCTCCACAAGAGCTCATCATTTGATGCTGCTTTGATGTGAGAGAGAGCCAAGAGGAGAAGGAGAGAGAGGGAGAGAGAGAGAGAGGATCTTGTGAGGGGGAGTTTATGAGGGAGTTCCAAAAGGTTTTTCCAAGCAAGGATCCATCATCATCTTCTCCAATCATCATCCTTAGTTCCTTGGGGGTTCTAGAGAGGTAAACTTCAGTATCTGATCAAGGTTCTCTGCTTGCTTCAGGAGAAAGAAAAAGGAGTTAGGTCCTTTACCTACTTTTGGAGGAAGCAAATGGAGTTGGTTTCTCTGCCTGCTTCAGGAGGAAGCAAAAGGAGTTGGGTTCTCTGCCTGCTTCTGGAGGAAGAAAAAGAAGTTGGGTTCTCTACCTCACCTGGGTTGGTGGAAAAAAGGTTTGTATAGGCTTCCCTGTCTTGCTGTGGGGGAAAAAGGAGAGATATTGACTTTAGTGCAATACTCGAAGGGTGCCTCCAGGGAGTGGACGTATGTCATGTTGACTGAACCACTATAATATTTTGTCTTCTTTCTTACTACTTCCGCATTTATTTTCCACACTTTGATTTATGTGGTGAATCTTGGTTTTTTTTTAAAGATCATGTTTTGATCGAAAGATTTTTTTTTTTAATACCAATTCATCACGCCTCTTTGTTAGCCTTGGGGCTAGTTCATAAGGGCTTAACTTCTCTAACAAACATTTTAGTGCCATCAGTGCACTTTCAAGTGGTAGAAGAGCGGGATTCATAAAATTAAGTTTCAAAACTTTTTGAATTTTGATTCATGGCTAACTTTGATAATCGTAACACAGTAGAAGGATATTCTATTACACGTCCACCATTGCTTTATAATATTCCTTTTAATTTTTAGAAACTTGCATGTCTATGTTTTTACAATCGCTTGATTATCGTATGTGGATGCTTGTTAAACAAGGTTAACACCACCTTCTTGTGAACTTAATTGTATTAAATTGAAATTCCTTTTAATAAATGGACTTTTGATGAATGAGATTTAGCACAACTCAATGCAAAATACATAAACTATTTTTTCTATGCTTTGAAATTTGAAGATTATATGCGCATTTCAACTTGTGCAACTGGTAAAGTAATTTAGGATAGATTGTGTGTAACTTATGAAGGAACTAATGAAGTTAAAAAATCTCAATTGAATATTTTATTGCATGACTATGAATGTTTTCGTATGAGAGCTTCTAAATCAATTTCAGACATGTATATAAGGTTTACTCAAATCGTCACCTCATTACATGCGTTAGGAAGAGAGCTAACTAACTATGAAAGGGCTAATAAAATTTTGAGATGCTTGCCTTTTTATTTTGATGCTAAGATCACTACAATTACTAAATCTAAAGATTTGAATACTTATTCAATTGATAACTTACTTGGATCACTCATTGCTTATAAGCATGGGGTGAATCAAAGAAATCTTGATGCAGGTGAGAAAAAGAAGAAGAAAACTGTGACACTAAAAGCCAACAATATGGACACTAATTCTTCCGGATCTAAAAATGATGATGTTGCCTTCATCACTGGGTAATTCAAAAGCTTTCTAAGGAAGAAGCATAAAGACCATCAGAAGTGTAAAAAAGATAAGGATAACAAAAATTAGAAAAGCTCTTTTGATATTGTTTGCTTTGAATGCAGGAAGCCTAGACATGTAAAAGCTGATTGTCCTACACTTAAGGAGCACCCAAGCAAGGAGAAGGGTGAGGAGAAAGCCAAATACAGGAAGGATAAGAAGTGATTTCAGAAGGTGTTCTGGGCAGATTCTATATCTGACTCCTTTGAGACTGCAGTAGAGGAGGAAACCACAAACTTGTGTTTAATGGCCGATAATAAACTAGAACAATCTGATCAAGAAGAGGTATGTGAAAAACCTATAATCAATTAGTCAAATTTTTTGAGAAAATTCATGCATCATATAGAAAACTTAAGAAAACACATGCTAGTTTGAAATTGGAGTTTTTGAATTTACAAAAATAGCATGAAGTTCTTCTTAAAAATAATTCTAAATTTAATAGTAATCACATATAATTACTTAGTTAGTTTGATGCATTAAAAAAAGAGGATACTGAATTATCTGATGCACATGATTCCTTGAAGTCATCCCATACTGAGTTAAAAAAGGAGTTTAAGAAATTAGCATATCTCAAAGTTTTTAATAAAAAATCATTATTGCATGCAACACATAAAAGGAAGCCTCACCACCTAAGTAGATTAGTACATCTTTTTCCTAGTATTAGATCTTTTCATGTGGCATGTTAGGACACATTTCACACACTTACACCATTCACCATTGTACACATTGGGTGTGGAGACCCAAATTGCATGATTCGCCTTCTTATTTTTATAAGAAGGTACCCAAATCTATTTGGATTCCTAAATCTGATGTTTGATGATTTTGCAGGCTTGATCTCACAAAAGGGCTCATGAGAGCATGTGGTACCTGGATAGCAGATGCTCATGACACATGACTGGAGATGCCAATCAATTCATTCTGATAGAGACTAGGATAGGAGGCAAGGTTACTCTTGGAGACAACACCACCAAGAAGGTAGTGGGCACTGGTATAATTGGAAACTCTAAGAACCTTTTGATTGAAAATGTTTTGCTTGTAGATAGACTAAAACATAACTTGCTCAACATCAGTCAGCTTTGTGATAAGGGCTTCTTCATTAAATTTTTGGCTAATACTAAAATTACAAGCTTAAAAAATAATACTATTTTGCAAGGAATGCAGATCAATAATATTTATATTCTTGACTTAAATAATATTGAAAGTGCTACTTCATTTTGCTTAAAAACTGCTACTGCTCATTCGTGGTTGTGGCACAGGAGATTATATCACACAAGTATGAAAACCCTCATAAGAGTGACCTAGAAAGACCTAGTTAGAGGTGTCCCAAACTTAAATTCTCCAAAGACCACATTTGTGATGCCTGCCAACTAGGAAAACAAGTTTATTCCTCTTTTCACTCCATTAAGGATATTAGAACCTCTAGACCTTTAGAAGTCCTTCACATAGATTTGTTTGGACCCATTAGCACTACCAGCTTAGGAGGAAGATTCTATGATTTTGAGATTGTCGATGACTACTCGATGTTTACTTTTTTTTTGAGAAGATGCATGGATCAATTTTATTTTCTTTCTTTTTTTTTTTTTTTTGAGAAAATGAAAAGTTGCATTAAAATTAAAAGAAAAAACAACCTAATACAAACTAGGAAATAAGAAACTAAAAGATCCTTGATGAAAAGGATCCTTATTGAAAGTAATTTTGTTATCATTAAACCTATTAATTTGAAATGAAACCCATATTAATTATAAATGAAACCCACTGTTTCCTATTTTGAAACTGTTGAGATGCAGGGGATACCAATAATATGAAACAACCCAAAGTTTGATTAGTATCCCAAAGTTCCCATCTGGTTAAAGAATAGAATCCAGTAACGATCCCATAAACAAATATAGTAGGTTTAAAAAACAAAAAATGCCAAAAGAAAAAAATAGCTATAAAGGAAAATCAAAAGAAAATTACAAAAAAGATAAGACATTCTCAAAATACCTATAAAAACCAAAGATAGGTATTTTAGAAGTCTTTTCCAAATACCAATTCTGTAATAACATGCAAAATAAATGGAAAATTCTTTGTTTAGAATTTCCGTCTTCATGTCTCTAACGGCTTTGTAAATTGAGATGAGAAAATTGGGTATCATATTACTGAAAGGTTTTGGGAAGAACTGTTCCAATCGTTCTTCACTTTGTGATCAGTAATCCTCCTATTTTGATCTTTCACTGGTTCTAGTCCTTGTAGTTCTTTAAATAGCTTGGGTTTAGAACCGGATAGCTCCAATGAAGTACTTTTTTTATCCTTTAATAAAATAGTTTTATTGAATTTCAAACTGATTGTAGAAGAAGGAGATATGAAATTAGAAAACCAGCTCTTAGTTTATCATTATAAGCAGATAATCCTGAAATATTATCAGCTTTAGAAGGAGTCAAAACTGTGACATGCTCCTTCTCAATCTTCTCCATAACAACCTCCATCATTTGTGGAACTTGAAAATTCAAATTCTCAACAATCTTAGGAGTATTCATTGGAATAATAAAATTTTGTCCAGCTGGATTTGTTGGGAATAAATCTGGCTGAAGCTCCTCAACTGCCTTATCTGCCTCCATGCTTGGTGGGATTTCAAAATTTGAATTTTGAGATCCCGAATTTACAACACTATTAGTTTGAACTCTAGTAGAATCTTTCTCATCTATTGGAATAACCAAATCAACTTCAGTAATTTCATCACTAATTTCAGGAATCAATGAACCAGCTTGATTATTTTTAGTATTTGTATTTTGAGCTATATCCGGCTCAACCAACAAGTTTGAATTAAGTGTAACAGCACCTTCTTCTCTTCCCTTAATTTCAGCTTTTTTTTTAGCTGTCTTCAATGTATGGCGTTCTGAATTTGATCCACTATAGCTCCTGCAAAATTGTTGGAATTTTGAACCATGTTTTAAATGAGAATCCCTCTTAGCACTTTAAATATTTCTTTTGGATTTGAATTTAACGTGCATCCAAGGTCCGTAAGACCTATCTTCAACTAATAAAGGATCTTTGGGAACTTCCTTGTCAATTAAATCTGGCTTTTGAAAACCATTTGGACATACCACATCTCTATGTCCAATTCTTCCACATTTGAAATAGATAGAAGATAAATTCTCAAATTCAAATTTTAGAAAAAAATTTCCATGCATACCTTCAACCCAAATACCACAAGGGAGTTTCGAGTTCAATTTTACACAAACACATGCCTAGCGAATTCCCTTCTCTCCCATCTAAACATATAACCATCCAATAAAAAAGGAGTCCCTGTACTCAAAATAATTCTCGTAATATTGGTTTCATCCCAGCAATGTAATGGAAAGTGAGGAAGACGAACCCAGATTGGAGAAGAAATTCCATCCAAGGAATAAGGAGAAAAATTAGGAGTCCATTTATCTAGACCAATGACAAAACCTCCCACATACCATTGACCTCCATTGAGAACTTCCTCCATTGCTTCCTGAGATTGAAAAGAGCACAGGAACCAATCTAATCCCAGAAAAGTAATATGAAATCCTCCAAATTTACCCCATTGCCTCCTTAATTCAACAGCACAATTTGAAAGGGGCAATTTTTTGCAAAGGATGAACATTGGATACTTCTTTTTAAGTCAAGTTTAACCACATTATCATCTTTATTACCTTCATGAATTATAGACGAATTAATTTTAATGTGTGGTTTTTTACTCCACACATTAGAATTATTCAAATTGTGATCGGAGCCACTAGAGGTGGAAGCCTCAAAATCATTTTCTCTAGGGATCAAAACTGGCAAAGATAAACAAGACTTACTTATCAAAGCATCCAATACTTCTTTTCCTTTACCACTTACCATCATAGCTTTTTTCTTAGAAGCCAAACCTCCCTCTCTAATGACTAGAGGAGAGTTAAAAAAACTAGAAAAGCTATGACTGAATGTAAACCAACCTTTTGTATCCAACAAAGTTGGACGCATGGTAGATCTAAGGGAATAGGTGTTTCGGTCATCCAAGGATGACCAGCCACCATCCTCCATTTACAAAGAATGTAGCCGAAAATCTCCTTCCAAATCCTTCCTCAAATTGTGGAGGTTCTCTCTCTTCACGCCTTGGCTCTCTTTGATTATTCCTCAAATAGAGCAATTTTATTAAAAGACAAAATGTTCTCAACAAAGTTAAGATTATCACATTCCTCCTTCAACAAATTGAAGAACATTGGAGGAACAATATTTATAATCAAATTATTCCAAATAAAATCACCCAACCTAGCATGGTTAGCACAACAATCGGCTAACTTATTACATCTTCTATTCACAAATTGAAAAATGTCTTGATTAAACTTTCTAAGAAAGAAAAAATCAAGTAATTCTGGATGATTACTTACAGTTGGACCCTTTTTAAAAGTATCTTGGATGTGCTTCATAACATTGTAGTTGTCTCCTTCTATAATGATACCTTTAGCTTCATACATCCACTCTTGAGTTATCTTCTTTAAAGCCATCAAAGCATCCAAATCAAGTGCCGAGATATCCCAATGTATACTTTTGAAACCAAAGGCAAATAAAAATCTACCTTTGCTATCTCTAATTACTCCACCGATTCCTGCAGAATAATTGGTATCTAGAGAAGCATACACATTTAGTTTGATCCATTTAGTTGGAGGGAGTTTCCAAGTGTTTTGAAACAGCAATTGCTGATTAAAAACCCAATTTGCCGAAATAAGATCTTGACTGAAGGATGAAGAAGCAAAATTGATTGCATTGGCTGCAATAACTGATATGCTGTCTTCCACCGTCCCATGCACCAGTTTACTCCTGCTCTTCTAAGAGAAAAATACTGTAGAACAATACAAATTGGCCATGAAAGGATTGAGGCTAGAAAGATTAGATAGCCAATTTAGATAATTCTCCAAATTAGTAAATACAGGAATCTGATATCCCCAGCTTTTTAAGAGTTGATGATATTAATCATGAAAAAACAATTAACAGCTAAGTGACTAGCGTCCTCCACAGCACAACATCCTCTTGGGCAGCCATTGTGATTGATAATCCTTCTATACATTAAGAAATCATTGGTTGGAATTGCCTTTTCTAACAATCTCCACCAAAAGATATTTACTCTTGGCCTCAACTTCAACTTTTTTAGCCATCTCCAGCTAGCATCTTCATCATCATTTAAGTAGCTTTGATTAGTAATCATTGAATTAAGAGATTTCCCAGAAAACTTATGTATGATTTCCACTTCATCTTCATGAACTCCAACATTTGTAGGGACCAAAGAAATTAAATCAGCTAATTCCTTACCAAACGCTTCATTCAATCTCTAGATGTTCCAGCTACCATCATTTAGAAAAAACTTCAAACATCATTGATTTTCATGTAGATTAGACACAAACATAGGCCATTTTTCTAAATGCTTATTAAGGATCTAAATATCCTTCGTAGTGTTGATATGTTCACCATTAAATACCTTCCATCTGGTAATCTGTTGAAGAAGTTTGCCTCCACGATTTATAATTTTCCAAGTTGGAGAACTACCAACTTTAGTTTCAGAAAAACTGAAGTTTCTTCCGTATTTGGCAATGAGAATTTTGTTCATTAAAGAAGAAAGATTAGATAACATACTCCAAGCAAATTTGGCTCTCCACGAGCCAACTTTGTCAGAAGCAGACATAACTCCTTGACCTCCAAATTTGATCTTCTTACGAAGGGTTTTCCATTCCATATAATAAATTCTTTACTCTTGTCCTGTTTCATCCAGAGAAAATTCCTACACAACTTATCAAGGTCTCTTAACACCCCCATTGGCACAAGGGAATGGGTAGAGATGAAAATTGGAATGGATAAGAGTGCTGTTTTAATCAACTGAAGCTTACCGGCTAAAGTGAGAGAGAGGTTACCCCAAACGTTAAGTTTGTCAAAAGCTTTTTCTAATACGTCTTGGAAATCAGAAGCTTTAAGCCTTCTCATAGCCATCTTGATGCAAAGATAATTCATTTCACCAACTGCTTTGAAGCCCAGGATTTTGGACAGAATTTTAGATTTGTCTCTGTGTACAGTTTTACCAAAAATCAGAGAAGATGTTTGGTTATTAACCTTCTGCCCTGTCCAGCCGCTATACTTCTTAATTATTTTTTTTTATTTTAAGAGCATTTCTTCTATTAGCTTCATCAAATATAATGATATCATCTGCATACTGAAGATGGGAAACTTTTTTCTACATTCGGTGCCACCTTCACTCTTATCTTGGCTCCATCTCTATGAATGCTTCGGTGAGTAGTTGAGAGCACATGATAAACAAATATGGGGATAGAGGGAAGCCCTGCCTAAAGCCACATTCAGCTCGAATCCAATTAGTATTCCTACCATTAACGTTAATAGAATACTTGGTGTCCACCACACATTGGATTAGGAGGTTAACAAAAAAACTTGGAAAGCCATAAAGTCCCAAAACATTTTTTAAGGTGTTCCACCCCATACTATTGTATGCTTGCTCCATGTCCATCTTAATGGCCATCAAACCTTTCTTAGCTTTAGAGTTTCTAAATTTATGAAATATTTCTTGGGTGAGCAAAATATTCTCAGAAATTGATCTTCCTTTGATGAATGCTACTTGATTTCCTGAAATAATCTTTGGAATAATATTTATAATCCTATTCAATAACATCCTTGCCACTATCTTGTAGATAGAATTACATAGACTAATAGGCTTATAATTAGAAGGAGTTGAAGGATTTTTGAGTTTAGGAATAAGAACCACAACTGTTTCTCTCCATTCATCACACATCAAACCAGATTTAAAAAATAGGCAAATAGCCTTCCAAACTTCTTATTCAATAATTAACCAATAGCATTTAAAAAAAGAGTAGGAAATACCATCAATGCCAGGTGAAATATTGCTTTCCAAATGTGAGATAACATTCTCCAATTCTTCCTCAGAAAAGTCTGCCATGAGCCATTCCCTGTCGGCTTCATCAAGAGATCTGGAAATGTTTGGCCAGCCGGTGAGAGAGCATCTTCTGAATTTCCATTTCTCATGAAAGTAACTTGAGAAGATTTCTTCAATGCAGCTTTGGTCTTCAGTCAGGATGCCATCTGAGCTTCTAATTCATTTAACAAAGTATTTGTTACGTCTTGTCGAAGCCACTGAGTGAAAGTATTCAAAGTTAGTATCACACTCTTTATACCATTTCACTTTAGCTCTTTGTCTCCACCAAGAGCTTAATCTACCCAAGGTAGAATTCAACTCCTTTACTTTGAATCTTAACAAAGAGATTTTGTCTTATGAAAGACTCCCAGAATTGGCCTCCTCCTCTTGCAAAGACATGATATCTGCCTTCAAATTTGCTTTCAAAATGTTGAGATTTGCATGTTTGGCTCTACTCCAATGAAAAAAAGCTTTAAGAACTCTTTTGAGTTTGAGATTTAACTTCTAAACATCATCTTCACCTGCTGGCTTCTTCCATGAATTGGCCACAATTCTTTTAGAAGCTCGAATAGAGGTCCGAACTTCTTCGAAATGTAGTTTTCTATTCTTCTTAAACCCCGAACTACAAATACTGATGGCTATTGGGCAGTGGTCTGAAGCAATTCTTCCAAGATGACAAACAGCTGCAGGTTTAATGATCTTCAAGGATGCTGAATTCAGTAAACAGCGATCTAGCCTCTCAAGGATGCGTACTCCTTTTTTGTTATTACACTAAGTAAATTTGGGACCTATAATCCCAATGTCATGAAAATCACACCTCTTCATAAACATTTGCATATCTTGAGGTCCTTGAGAGAAAACAAATCTCTTCCCACCTCTCTTCTCCTCTTGAGAAAGAATGCAATTAAAGTCTCATCCAATAATGCAAGGGATACTAGAATTTGTAAAGGTTTGTAGATCTTCCCAATGTTGTCTTCTTTTATAAACCTCCTTGCTGCCATAAGAGGTGGAAATAAGCTATTCACCTCCATTATGCATTTTCAAATGCCCAATAACCACTTGATTAAAAGAATGGATGATATTGAAAGAACAAATGTTGGATTTCCAGCAGATAAGAATTCCTCCCGACAAACCTTCGGCTGGGACATTAAAGAAATCCCAATTACTTCCAATTAATTTGTTATTTTCAACTCTATCAAAAGAATGGCCTTTAGTTTCAATAAGTCCAACATAAAAAACTTCAAGATCCTTGACCAATTCCCTTAAGTAACAAGAGGCCTCAACCTTTCTAGCCCCTCTACAATTCCAAAATGAGAGAGACGTCATTTGGATTTAAAAATGGGATTACTCCCATTTTTAAGCTTCTTAGTAACTTCTTTCCATTTTTGTAGTAAAATATTGTCTCTTCCCGAAGAATTATGCTCTTTGATAAGCTTACCTTTGCTTTTCACAGAATCATCCATCTTCTTTTGCATGAACATCTGGAGAAGGTTTGGCACAAAGAATTTCTCCTTCTTCAAGGTCTCCTTCTTTATCCACCTTGCAAGATAAACCTTCAGCTTCTGAATTAAGGCAATCCAATAATTTGAACTTATTTAGATTTTTAGTAGAATTTGTTAGATTATTAGGAAGCAGAACTACCACATCCAGATTTATGTTTTCTCCTGCTATGTCTCCATTATTTTTGCAATCTTCTTTCAGTTTTTCATCCTTATTAACATCAGGATTTGGAATCTTCTTGTGCTCTATAGTCACTTCCTTTTCAACATCTGGATCAAGAGAATCTTCAGCAACTCTTCCTTGACCAATTGCAGATTCCTTACCAGCTTCCTCAATAACAGAGCTTAATGATGGCATGGAGTAAGATTTCTAAACATGCACATTTTTAGTTTTCTTGAAGCTGGAATTTTTGAGAAATTCCTTCCCCTTATCTAATGTTGGCTTCTTTCTTCTTCTATAATTTCGGACAAGATTCCATGGCCCATAAATTTTATCAGAAACTGCATCTTGCTGAGAATGAATGATTGAAGGCTGAGCTTCCTTATCCAAAGATTTTGCTGGTTCCGTTTGATTTGCCATCAAACCATCTCTACAATTAGCATCTAGATGTCCAATTTTTCCACGTTTGAAACAAAAATTGGAGACTTTTTCATATTCTACCTTTTAAAAGAAGTGTCCAAAGAAGCCTTCGATCCATACTCCATTTGGAAATTGCTAATCCAGAGAGATATGAACACAAATTCTAGCATACTCCCTCTTGCTCCACTGAAAAATATTGCCATCAATCCAAAGTGGAACTTCGATTTTAGTAGCTATTCTAGCCACATTTTCTTCATCCCAACAAATCAAAGGGAGATGAGGAAACTTGACCGAAATTGGGGAAGATAAACATGTTAAAGAGGTAGGAGAAAACATTGGAGACCATTTATCAATACCCATAATGTGGCCATTGACATACCATGGGCCACCTTCCAAAACTTTTTCAACAGCATCCATATCAAAAAAGGAGCACAAAATCCAGCCAAGTCCAAGGGAAGTGATATGAACCTTCCCAAATTGACTCCATTGACGACGGAGCTCTCAAGCAATCACATAAAATGGAGCATTTCTCCAAAAACCTTTACCACCAAAGATAATTGTAATTTGTCTGCATTCATCTTCAAACATTCTTTATTCAGTTTAATAGATTCACCGTCCTCTGATAGAAAAGAATCTTTTCCTTTAAAGGAAACTCTGATATTCAGCTTCCTGGACCAAGTGTCGATAGGATTGGACTTAGCTTCATTGATAATACCATCTTCCTCGGCATTACTTCGAATACCTAATGTGTTTGCCATCAGTTTCTAAGAAAATGAGACTCCTTTATCAACTAATTGAGTCTTGACAGCAGGATTGTTTAATTTGTTCACAAACAATTTCAATCCAGACGACGACGACGCTTCATTGTCAACCAAATCCTTTTTGTAATCAACAGGAGACTTGAAAAATTCGTAGGGGATTGACTCAAAATCTCTTTTCCTTTGCTTCGAACAATCGGAGATTTCTTCCGAACAACTTCAGATGGTTCGTTAATCTATAGAGAACCAGATTTTTGAATTCTGAGTGAACCATCTTTGTAAACAGAGTTCAGAAGGGTGTCACCAGGAGGAATCCGGTGATTTGCGATGAATGCTGCAGCTTCTTCCATCGGAGGAGAACAAACTGCCACCAAAATCCGACTGTTAAAATTTGAATTTTAACAAACTTTCTCTTACTAATTCCGGGAGCTTCTCTCACTACTTTCTCTCACTACATATTTTTTTACTCAATGTTTACTTGGATTAGATTTCTGTCATGTAAGAATGAGTCTTTTGATGAGTTCAGATCTTTCTTCACTTAGATTCCAAAAAAGTTAAGTTATGGGATTTTGACCATCCATAGTGACCATGGGAGAGAGTTTGAAAATGAGAGAATTGGAAACTTTTATGAGGATAAGGGGATTAGACACAACTTCTCAGCTCCTAGCACCCTTCAGTATAACAAGGTACCTGAAAGGAAGAATCAGATCTTAGTTGAAGCCACTAGAGCCATGCTTGTTGAGTATTCACTTTCAAAATATTTTTGGGCTAAAGCGGTAAATACAACTTATTATGTGTTGAATAGGGTGAATGTTAGAGCTTAAACTTGATAAGACACTCTATGAGATCCTTAAGGGTAGGACACCCAATCTTTCCCATCTCCATGTCTTTGGTTGTAAGGTTTTCATTCATAACAATGGAAAGTCTGTTGATCAAAATATGTACAGAGAGATGATTGGATCTTTACTTGATATGACTACTAGCTGACCTGATATAATATTTTTTGTTTGCCTCTATATTAGATTTCAAGCTGATCCTAAAGAATCCCATATAACTGTAGTTAAGAGAATTTTTAGCTACCTCTTAGGAACCGAAAACTTAGAAATCTAGTATCCTAGGCACAACACTACTTTTGAGATTATTAGATATTTTAATTTTGATTTTGTAGGTTATAAGGTAGATAGAAAGAGCCCTTCTGGGACTTGCCAATTCATAGGATAGTCTTTAGTCTCCTAGTCTAGTAGGAAGCAAAACTCTGTTGCACTTTCCACTGTTAAAGCTGAGTACATTGCCTTAGGAAGTTATGTGTCCCAAGTCCTTTGGTTGAAGCAGCAAGTTCTTGATTTAGGATTACCTGTAGGAACAATTTCAAT
Organism: Dendrobium nobile; assembly: GCA_022539455.1. Taxonomy (NCBI): domain Eukaryota; kingdom Viridiplantae; phylum Streptophyta; class Magnoliopsida; order Asparagales; family Orchidaceae; genus Dendrobium; species Dendrobium nobile. Next base: position 37,538,481 of record CM039735.1, read on the forward strand.
CCTTTGTGATGACACTAGTGCCATCTGCATTTATAAGAATCCCATCCAACATTCAAGGACCAAGCACATTGATATAAGGCATTACTTTATTAGAGACCATGTGACCAAAAGAGACATTGAGTTACACCATGTGGCAACAGAGAATCAACTGGCTGACATTTACTAAATCACTGGCCTTCGACACTTTCAGCACTTTAAGGACCAGATTGGGTGTTAATAACATGAATGCATGAACTTTATTAGTACTAATTTTAGATCTATTTTTTCATCTATTATTCTATTTCCGTAGTTTCTCATTATTTATTTTTTGTTTGTTTTTGTTTGTTGCTTTTTTAACCATTGAATTGATATCTTATGTCTAGTTTTCATTTTTGGAAATATGTAAGACAAAGATTGACATCTCTAAATCAGTTAGAAAGGGAAAAATATTGTTGTTTGTTTCCTTCTCGATAACTTCTTTAAGTGGTAGAATTTTCTTTTCTAAATAAAATTCTATGTCACATTAACAACTAGATTTTGAAATTAATATCTTTTCAATCTTGCTACAGTAATCTATTATATATATATATATATATATATATATATATATATATATATATATATATATATATATATATATATATATATATATATATATATATATATAATATTCAAAGTCTTTATTTTTCATTCAGATTTTGGTAATCTTATCATTGAATTAATCACATAAATTTTTATTATGTTTTTTGATTCATTCTTCCTTATATTAGAGAATGTGTTTTTCTTCTCTCACCTCTAGAAGATATAATCACAACAGAGAATTTTTAAGGATTTTGAAAAAGGGATCTAGTTTGCAAAAATAAAAAAGAAAAAAAAAAGTGGCCAATAATGCCAAAATCAAAAGATGCGCAATGATGCCAAATTGAAAAAATATATACATAAAGTGTATAAAAAATTAAAAGATACGTAAAGAGCACTAATCAAATTGACAAGAGACATAAAATGAGCCCACCAAAAGTAAGCTTCTTCTCTTTTAAAAATTTTAAAACTTAGAAGAATTCATGTGTCACTTGATATTTTTCAAAGGCTTGGTTTTAGATTTAATGATTGTAACTAATTACTTTGATATATTATTGTATAAAATATTATTCTAAAACCAAGTTTTGAATAAATTTCTTATTCTTATCCAATTGGTTTTTATGATTTTGATCATTGTTTTCAAAAGGCAGTATCCCCTGGGAGATGTCTGAGTTAAGGTTAACAGGATCGGTTGTTCTAACATTTTCTCAAATTTTGATGATGTTAACTCATTGATTCTTACAAATTTTTAATCCAATCACATGAAAATCTTATCATATTCAAGCTTTGTTTTAAAAAAAAAAACCTTTCTTTTGCTTTTGTTTTTGTCTTTTTTCATTTTTTAAAGTTTCTTTCTATTTTTTTGTCTCTGCCTTATTTCATACTTTACTCCTCCTTTTTGTGATGTCAAAAGGGGGAGTAGTTAGTTGTACTAGTTGTTTTGATTCTACTATTGGATAATTAAAACTGAGTTTTATTTCTTCTCACTATTTCTTTTAAAATGTTCTTGAATTGCTTAGATTATTATTTGGTTTGCCATCATCAAAAAGGGGGAGATTATTGCAAATCTGATTTTATGGATTAGAATTTTGATGATAGCAAACATTCATGATTTTCTATTGCTGCCTTGCCCACTAACATTTCATGTCAATAAGATCGAGTGCAACTCAAGCTAGCTCAAGATTGGGTAGATTAGGTCTACTTTAGTTTGTAATTTTTTCTTCTTTGAGTCTATTGTAAATAGAGTGGTTTCTGATGCTAAGTAACCTTGCACACACACACACATATGGGGGAAATTTTCTGTCTGCTGATTAGAGTTCTCTATTTTGATCACATCATTCAGGACGGTCCTAAGATTATCTTGGACGATTAATGTTTTGCAATATGCTTATCTAGTTTTGGGGGTCTAGTGTGGATTCTAATATAGGGACAATGGTTAACCCGTAATATTTTTCTCGGGGTATTATGGTTTGTTGGATGGGTTTTGGCATGGTGTTTTTGGGAGACCCTAAAGGTAGGATTGAGGGTCTTGTGGATTTTTCAAATAAGGCTTATGAAGTTATGTGTATTCTGAGCTCTTTATGTCTTAATTCTAGGATTGGCTTTACTTAGAGCCATTTTTGCTTCTTCTTCTTTTTTCCTAGCAGTCATCTAAATTATTGTTATTATATAACTTATCTATTTTGTTGGTGTAGCCTTCCTTTTTGTTTCCCTCTGCAGGTGAAGAAACTTTTGTCTGCATTCAGGTTTTTTTGTAGAAGGATTGGGCTTTATTCCATTTATAATATCTTTCTTTTTTGGATGCTTTTCTATTGCATCATTAGAATGTTACTAGGGAGTACTCTATTTTTTATTAGTGGAGAAAATTGGCTTGTAGGTTTTATTTTGATTTGTTTTGTAGCTCATAAGAGCATTAGTGAGCTAATGATCTCCTGTATGGACTTAGTAATTGCTTTTTCTATATCAATGCGTAGGCCCCTTTGTGGGTTTTAATTAATATATATATTAACTAGGGTTTTATATTCTGCATAAAGGCATGCCCCTACAGTTAAATACCTCTGAAGAGAAACTTATGAAAACTCTCAATTAAAGCGATGATTAAATCTTTTATGTTTTCAAAGATTTTAAGTCAAATATTTATCAACAAGGATTTATTCAAAAGTGAACATGTACTTCATGAAGTAATAGGATAAAAGATAGAGGTGCTTATAATTCTAGGAAACCCATAAGCACTCAAGCATATACAACAATTAGACTTTAATGATTTAGAATAAAATTTAATTTATGTTTGAGTTTATAAAAGTATTAGATAGGTGAAGAATTTTGCATCCAGACTTATGTTTATCATGAGTGGAGTTCCAAGTAACCACACCTGTAGATTAAAAAATATGATTTTAGGAAAAAATGAAACTAATAATTGGTAGGTTATTATTTACTTAAAAGTGAAGGGTTTAGGTTTACGGTTTTAATCAAAGCTTAAATATGGTAAGTATTCAAATACAACTAACTAACACAATTTGAATAAATAAACTTTTCCTTACTTCTAAATCTTTTTAATGCAACTAATGTAATCTACATGTTTGGCTTTCTAAGAAAAATCTAGTAGCATAATAGGCATATACTAAAAAAAATAGTATACTCCTCCCCATGCCTTAGGCTATTGTTAGCTCTCTACTAGCATGTGCAAGTTTAGTGTCTGTAATAGTTAAGTAAATATATATGACATGATTATAGGAATCCTAGGAGCCTAATGAATGCCATGGAATAATCACATGAAATGTAAGGAAACTTCAGAAAATCAAATAACTTCTAATTTGCATATCATATATAATCAATAATCATACAATTAAAGTATGTAAAAGAAGTAAAACAGAAGGACGGGTAGCAAGTGCCACTAAATATATATCTTAGGATCTAAAAGGAAAGTAAAGGTGGTCAAGCTCCACAAAAAAAAAAAAAAAAAAAAGCTTTGATTTCTACATCAAGTCTATACAAAATGAAGATATATATATATATATATGTATATATATATATATATATATGTATATATATATATATATATATGTATATATATATATATATATATATGTATATATATATATATATATATGTATATATATATATATATATGTATATATATATATATATATATGTATATATATATATATATATATATATATGTATATATATATATATATATTAGTATTATATATATATATATATATATATATATATATATATATATGTATATATATATATATATATATATGTATATATATATATATATATGTATATATATATATATATATGTATATATATATATATATATATGTATATATATATATATATATATATATATATATATATATATGTATATATATATATATATATATGTATATATATATATATATATATATATATTACAATCTTCTTCAAGATCTCAAGACTATGATCTTCCTTTTAAGGAATTCCAAAAGCATCGTCTTCAAAGAAGATTCATTCTTTTGGAAATATTTATTATATAAAAAAATAATATAATTTATGACATTCACAATCTATACATTTACTATTCTTTATAAATTTATAAAAAGAATATAAAAGAAAATTAAATCATTTTACACTTATAGGGATTAGTATACAAATAATTCATTTATATAATATCATCTGCATGCCACACAACATCGTGCTCGAAAGTAAATATTCACATTATCACACATCTACAAGAACATCAGCTCACAATCAACAAAGTATAGAATATGTAAACACACACACACTATAAAACACCGCCCTTAGTAAATGGTTAGATTTGGTTATTCTATTAAATGATTATATGTGTGAGCAAAGTTATGTGGTTTGGTTTTGTACAAAATGCATTAGGGTTTGAATTATTTACATGATGAACTTACGTGTTGTAGGCTAAGAGCTTTAATTTAAATTTATAGATTAATGATTTAAAATTTATTAACAAAATTTATTTATTTAAGTTTTATTATATGTTTTAGGTTCAAAAGAGAAATAAAAATTAATAACTTCAACATACATTGAAATTAGTAAACAATAAGTCCTAGGCTTTAAAGAAATAAATGCATTTGTTTTACTTCAAAGGAATAAGTTAAATAAATAAAGCCAACAATATCATATTAGTAGTTTTTATCATAAATTCATTTAATTGAATTTGTTTAAAAATGAATTATTTAACTTGATTTAACTGATTTCAATTTATACTTTTGAGTTGTTAAATTTTAATTACATTGATTTATTTAATTATTTTTTATTTTATTTTTATTTTTTTACTTTAACTTATTTTAATTTTATTTAATTTTTTTTTAATTTGAGATTCATTTCTTTATTTATTTATTTTGGATTATCTTAAATTTAATTAAAATTTTGATTTATTTGAATTGAATTAGTTACCCTTTATTTATTTATTTAAAATTTTTAGTTTTTATAATTAAATATATTTTTTAAATGTCATTTAAATTAGCTTTAATTACAAATTAAATTTCTTTATTTATTTAAGTTTTATTGTCTACTTTAATTTATGTTTAACTAATGAATTTTTTTTTTATTTATCTTGTTTATTTAGTTTATTTTTTTAATTATTTATTAAGTATTTAAAAATTATTTCGTATTGATTATTCAAAAGGATTTATTTAGAATATTATTATTATGTTATTTATTATTTCATTTTTTATTTTAATATTTTTTTATTTATTTTTGCATTTAAGTTTGACCATCATTTGACTTTTTATTTAAAATTAGAATTTTTAGTTTTAATATTTTTTTTTTGATATTACAGTATTCATTTAGCATCCAATAATTTTTTTTTTATTTTAATTTATGAATATTTTAAATTCTCTAGAAATTTATTATTTATTTTTCTAAAGGTTTGGGTATTTTCTCATTTTTTCTTTAAATGGCATCCAATTATCACTAAATTTTCATCATAGGTCAAGAATGAACTAAAATTAAACTCATGAAAATTTGAAATTTTTGTTATATTTTATTTTAAACATTTTATTTATTTTATTATTTATTTTATTTTAAATATTTATTTTATTTATTCAAGAAATGTTTTTTAAAAAATAATATTTATTTAATTATATTTATGATTTTAGGTGAAATGAACATTATTTATTTTTATTTTTATTTTTATGACTTATAAAGATTTCTATGTCATTTAAAGGATCAGAATTAGGGTTACCAAATTAACTGACCAAATGGCCTTCCATTATTATGAAATTTAAACCATATAAATTATTTACAATTTTGACACTTATAAATTTTAATATAATTTTAAAGAAGTAAATGTGTTAGTACATTTAGATAATTAATTAGGTAAACTAAATAGTGAATTAAGATCAAATAACTAGCTAACTAACCCTTACAATATAATGCACATTGTCTCTAAATTACATGTACTTATTTTAGGATCTAAAGTGGATCAAATGAGTTCACTTTAGTGCACTTTGGTTAGCCAAGTAGGCCAATCCAAGTCAAATTAGCTAACTCAAGTCAGCCCAAGTGATGGGAAATCTTAGTGAGGTTTAGGGAGGTTATAATCAAGTTTTACATGCATTGGTTTAGTCCAATTTTATTTAAAATGTGAAATGGCTCAAGTTAACTAACATAGATGAACTTGGGTTAGAGAATTTGGAAAAACTAAGTCAACCCAAGTGATTATTAGGCTTGTTGATGTTCATATAAACCCTAAGGACCTAATGGATATTTTAGAAGTTAAGGGTCAAAAAGATTGAGGTGTTTGTAATGAACTTAACCCTATGGAGCCTTTGGTTAAACTAGCTTGACTGGATTAATAAATGTCAACTTAGTCATTGGTTTGGTACATTTGGTTTAATGATGTATAATTAGATGTTTTAATGTGTTTGGGCAGCATGTCAAGGGATAGAAAGTGAATGCATGAATTAATCATTTAGGTCAAAATGGTTAACCATTACAAATTATGTCAACTATGTTTGACCATGGTTGTCCATAAGGTCTAATGGATTTATTCAAGTTTATATAAATATTTAGAATATTTATGATGTAATTTCATGATAAAACATGGGTTGAATCTACTATTTTGCACATTAGGTCAAAGGATTTTAAAATGGTTAATTTGACCTATCATGGTCAACCATGACTTCAAATTAGTTGAAGAATTCTTAGAGATGAATGTTGAAGCCTGATGGGGAAACCTTTCTTTCTATTATAAATGTATGAGTTATATGCTCTTAACTACAAAAGCGCATGTGTCAATCAAGTAATAAAGTATATGAGAATATCATCGATCCTACAAAGAAATATGTGTGCTATAACTAATTTTAGTATTAACTACTCAAGCCATAAAATATATCTTACATTGTTAAATAAAATGGGAGGTGCTATCACATCTAAGAAATTTAGTAAATAGTGGAGAAAACATAAATTAAATATGTTTTGGACCAAAGATAGTGAAGTAATGTAAGTTTTCCAAAGTAGACTCATCTATAATAGTTGTGAATTAGAGCATATACACCCTTAAATCTCGCTCAGGCATGTAAGGGTGTAAAAAAGGTTTTTGGCCTTTCTATTATGTGTATATCACCATAAACCCTAGAATCTTATGTCTATGTATGAAAGTATTCCATCGAGGTAATGTATAACACTAAAATTTTACTTTTTTAAAAAAGAAATTACAAATTGCATTAAAACCATAAAAAAGATAATAGCATAAGTGATAGAAAGTATATCATACTCTTCCCAAACCTATTACAATATGAAATCATCAGCTTATGATTTTGATGATAACAAACATTATTTATTGTACTTTCATTTATCTTGACATTTTATCTTGCATATATATTTTGGTGTGTACTAAAATCTAAGGTACGATATATACCAAGCAAAAAAATTCGAAGCTCAAGTTTGGGTAGTATAGGAACTTGGTTTACAAGAGATTATAATTATTATTTATTTATTTTTAAGTTTACTAAGTCAAAATCCTATAAAAGGAATTTGTTATTTTGGTGATAGTGCACACATATAGAAGGGAGTGAGAAAATATATTTTTAATTTTTTTTATTAATCATACTGTACAATCCAGATTGTACTATACAATTACTTACTTTTTAAATAATTTAAAATGGATAATTTTATATTAAATTTTTTTAAACTAATCATATTGATCCATATCATATTATATGATCTGTTTAAAATGAAACCCTAGCTGCTAATAAAAATTAAGTAAGTATTTTAATTTTTTTATTTTTAAATTGATTATATAGTATGAAGTCATTCATACAGTGTGATATTTAAAAACTTACTTAATTTAATCCCCATGATTAGTCAATCAAATCATGGTTTAATTAATTTGGTTCATCATACTATTTGATGTGATTATATTGTACAATGGCAAAGACAAAAAAAATCTTCATCATGGTGATCATGTTGGATGAAACCTTAATTTTTGAACTAATTATATAGTTTAATGTTAATCTTATTGAATGATAGGCGGAGACAATTTTTAATTATCCTGTTAATCATATTATGCAATCATAATAAAATTGTACTAATTGTATTATTGATCTATAGATCATACTTTAAGATCATTATATAGATTTTAAATGGTTCTTCCCAAGATCAGTATTATATAGATGTTATGTAGTTTTTTCATTAATCTTATTGTATGATCATCGATTGTATGAAATGAACCATTTCGGCTGAATTAAAATTTTAGTATTTTTTGGGACCATTTTTTTAAAGGTTTTCTTTATTATCTCAAATAGAGACTTGTGGTTGTTAAAGGAATTCTATGAGAGAGCTGTGAAAGAACTTGAAGAATGGAGAAGGAGAAGGAGCGTTTTGTGAGAAAGAGAGAAAGAGTGAGGGTTTTCACATGGTTGCTATAAGCAAACTTGTAACTTGATTCCTTCATAATGCTCTGTGGATTTATAGGGCCACTTCTTGGAAGAAAAGCTTTAAGGTCAAAGGATGAGGTACTTTTCCTTCACTAAGAAGATGAAAAATCTTCCAGATTCATTGCCTTCAATGGGAGAGTGAAAATAGCATCCAAGTTTCACTACCTCACTAAGAGGCTAAAAAGGATTCTTGGTTTCTACTATATAAGTTTGATCGATGTGATTCTTCTAAGGTATTTCTGCCTTACTCTCGGGCATAAATGAGAGACACTAAGAGATAGTGTAATACTCTGAGAGGAGGACTCTAGAGAGTGGGCATAGGTTATTATTTGACTAAACCACTATAATATTCTAATAAAGTCATTTTACCTTACTTTATGCATTTTAATTTTCAAACATTTTTATTTTTTAGTATATTTGTTCTATTATTGCTTTGATTATTATTCCTCCTAACATATTTTAGATGCATTATTTTGTTATCTATCTATACTAACATTTTAGGGAAATCATACTCCGAATTATTGAAAACTTCAAATCAGATCAATTTAGGGTTTATTATAAATGAAGTATGTATTTTTTATTTTATTGAGTCTAAGAGAGTATGATTGTAATTGTGTAACTATTCACACACACACCAAGGGGAGAGTTTACAACAACAACAACAACATCAAGCCTTTATCCCACTATGTGGGGTCGGCTATATGAATCTTTTTTCTCCATTATGTCCTATTAAAATTCAAATTCTCGTTTAAATCTAATAAAGAAAGGTCATTCCTAATATTTTCTAACCAAGTCTTTTTAGGTCTACCCCAACCTTTCTTAACATAATTCAAATCTAATACCTCTACTCTCCTAACCAGGTCATCGAAAGGCTGCCATTTTATGTGAACAAACCATCTAAGGCTACTACTCTCTCTAATCTTATCTTCTACTGAACCTACTCCAACCTTTTCACGTATATGCTCATTTTGTATCCTATATCTAAGCGTAAAGCCACCATCCACCTGAGCATCCTCATCTCTGCCACACTAAACTTAGTATTATGCTTCTCTTTTAATGGCCAACATTTGGCACCATAAAGCATTGCAAGCCTCACTACCATCTTATAGAATTTTCCCATAAGTTTGAGGGGTACATTTCTATCACATAACAAGCCCGATGTATTCCTCCACTTCAACCATCCAACTTGAATTCTACTGAAAAATATCCCATCTATTTCACCATCACTCTGACCACTGCCGTTGTTAGGTCCCAAGTCCTGGATGAGAAAGTGGAGGGTTTCGTTAGGTAGTCGACAGCCAGTGTAAAATTTGTCGAACAATAATGACCAAGGGGAGAGTTTAAAATATAAAATTTATAAATTGATTGTAACGTATGAAGTCTTTTCATACGAAACAATTTGTTCAGTTATTTTCCCCTACGAGCAGTCAAACAAATAGAAAGTAGTAAAATTTTGTAAGTATGGATAGTACTATACGGTATACCATTCATATGTGTGCATCCAGGGTACAAGATGAGTATCTTTTTAACCTGATGAATTCAAAGTTTTTATAAATAATTCATACCATACGATGTAGTCATCATACGTACACCGTGTAGGGTACAAATTGATAGGTCCTATTTCGTCTAGATAAACTTGTAAAATTTCAGAGTGGTTTGTACCGTACGATGTCATCATCGTATGTATGCCAGGGTCCCTTTTTGTCTATATGATCTTCAAAATTTTTATAATTGATCATGCCATACGATGTCATCATCGTGCTTATGCTATCCAGGGTATAAAATTGTGGGGTCCCTCTTCCTCGCGACGAATATAAAAATTTTTCTAACTGTTTGTACAATATGAACTGGGTTTGTACTGGATGATCATCATGTATGAAATTATTTCATACCTATTCATATAAGGTTCATAACCAATAGTTTTTGAACTAGTCATACATATGAACATTTGATCATATTGTACGATCGTATACACTCAATAATGAAAATTTTAGTTTTCTGGATAGTTTTTCATGTCATTGATATAAAAGGTGCTCTAAAATTGATGTGAAAAAGTCTTGTCCTCAGGAATTTTCAAGATTAAGTGAAAGAGAAAGTGTGGGAGAGTGTTTGAGAGAGATTTCTTATAAGTGGAGTGTGAAGCCTACTAGGTTACTCAAAGGTAAGGATCTCTTTGTGTTTTTGGTGATTATTCTTCTTTTCTTTTTTCTAGTTGCTCGTTAGAAGATCTTTGAAGAAGATCTAGTACTTTGCCGACACTTGGAGAGTGTGAATAGACAACGGTTCTCAACTGACACTTGGAGAGTGTGAAAGGATGACAATTCTCCGCAGACACTTGGAGAGTAAGAAAGGATGACGGTTCTCTGTCGATACATGGAGAGTGAGAAAGGATGATAGTTCTCTACTGACACTTAGAAAGTGTGAAAGGATTATGGTTCTCTGCCACGCTGGGGATTGGTCGAAGAGAGGATTTGTAAAGGCTTCTCCGCCTTACTGTGGTGGCAAAATGAGAGACACCTTAGAAATAATGAAATACCTTAAGAGGGAGCCTTTAGGGAGTGGATGTAGGTCATATTTGATCTAACCACTATAAATCTTTATGTCTTTTAATTTCTGTATTTATTTACTGCAAGTTATTTATTGTGGTTGAAAAGTTTATTTTAAAACATAAATTATCATGCTACGAGTTTCAAAATGATTTTTTATTTAAAAATCCAATAGAATTTTTTAAATTACCAATTCAACCCCCCACCCCCCCCCCCCCCCCCCCCCTCTCGGTAAGCCTTGGGATAATAGCTTACGTTTAACAACTTATATAAAATCAACAAGTGGTATAAGAGCTTTGTTTCAAAACTATAAGTTTAGACTACTTTTTGAAAATCGAGAATGGCTACTTTTAGAAATCGAAACACACCTGAAGGGTATTTGATCACTAGTCCTCTATTATTTGACAATATCCCTTTCAATTTTTGTAAAACATGCATCTCAACATTTCTATATATCACGTGATTATCGCATGTGGATTTTAGTTCAAGAAGGGTATACTAGGCCAACTAGATTAGTTGATGGCATTAGAGTTAAAACACCCTTTACTGACAGGAATGTAGAAGAATGTGATTTAGCATAATTAAATGCAAATTATTTAAATAATTTTTTTGTGCACTTAAATCAAAAGATTACATGCAGGTTTCCACTTATAAAAGTGAAAAGGACATATGGGATAGGATTTGTATTACTTACGAAGGGACTAATGAAGTAAAGCAATCTAGATCAAATATCTTGTTGCTTGACTATGAATTATTTTGCATGAAACCCAATAAATCTATTTCTGAAATATACACAAGATTTACTCAAATAGTAACTTCTTTGCTTGCATTTGGTAAGGAACTAACGAATGCTGAAATGGTTAATAAAATTCTTCATTGTTTACCTACTTCTTATGATATTAAAATAACTGTGATTATAGAATCTAAAGATTTAAATATTTACTATATTGATAACCTTCTTGGATCACTAATTGCTTTGAGCAAGGAGTGAGTCAAAAGAAGATTGATGCAGGAGAACGGAGAGAGGAGAAGAACGTAGCACTAAAAGCAAATGATTTAGAGAGAGATTAATCACTACTTGAGGATGAGGATGACATTGCATTGATGAAGGGGCAATTCAAGAATTTTCTTAAAATGAAGTAGAGGAGATGCCAGTAGTGGAATAGAAGTAAGTTCAATAAAAATGTTAAGGTTTCTAATGATGTGATTTGTTATAAATGTAGGAAACCTTAACATATATAATTAGATTGCCTAAATCTAGAAGTCACTCATACTCAAGAGAAGGTAGAAGAGAAAGAAAATGTTAAGAAGGGTAAGAAAATATTTCAAAGAGCCTTTTGAATTGACTCGACTTCGGATTCATCAGAAATAAAAAAGGAGGAGGAAGTTACCAACCTGTGTTTAATGGACGATGATATTGATCATTCATATCAAGAAGAGGTATGTGACTTAACCTATAATAAATTATCTGAAGTTTTTGAAAGAATATATGATGCATATAGAAAACTTAACAAAATGCATTCTAGATTAAACCTAAAATTGCATGTTTTGCAAAAAGAGCATGACATGCTTAGAAAAGATAACACACTGATAAAAAAACCATATGAGCTTACTTGATGAATTTGATGATTTGAATAAAAAGAATGACCATTTAAAATCATCTTATACTAAATTAGAAAAAGAATTTAAGGATTTTAGAAATGAAACTGAGAATAGATAGCACTATCTAAAATATGATAACACTATGTTAGAAGATTCAAATTCATTTCTTAGAGTGATAGTGAAAGCTCTTGAGGAAAATAGGAAACCCCCAACACTTAAAGATTTTACTAATCCTATTTTGAGGTCAAAAATTTTAAACCCAAGAAGAGATAGTTTTATTATAGAAGATTGAGAAACCCATTTCTTGGAGTTAAATATTATACTTGTGGGATGATTGGACATATTTCATACACTTGTATTGTAGACAGAAAAATTCATTTAGTGTGGAGACCTAAGATACATAAATCAAGCCATGTCATACATGCATCTAGTTTTATTTTTGCCAAAAGGAGAACCCAAACTTATTTGGATTCCCAAGACTAATGCTTGATTATTTTGTAGGAACAGTCTCATACAAGGTCTCATGAGAGCATTTGGTACCTAGACAGCAGTTATTCGAAGCATATGACTGGAGACACTACACAATTCATATCACTAGAAGCCAAGAATAGAGGCAAGTTTACACTAGGAGATAACACCACTAGGAAAGTGGTTGGCACAAGTATAATCAGAAACTTACAAAATTTTTTATAGAGAATGTATTACTTATTGAAGGCTTAAAGCATAATTTGTTAAGTATTATTCAGCTTTATGATAAAGGGTGTAATATAAAATTTTTTTCCATTAGCTGCATATTAAGCCTGAATGAAATGATGTATTAAATTCTGATGAATCTTGGTTATATCATAGGAGACTTTATCATACTAGCATGAAAAACCTTAAGAAAATTACCCAAAAGGATTTGGTTAAGGGTATACAAAAACTAAACTTTACTAAGGATCACTTTGCAATGCATGTCAATTAGCAAAATAGGTGAAGTTCTTATTTCAACCAATAAGGATCTTAGAACTAGTAAACTATTCGAGAAAATTCATATAGATCTTTTTGGATCAGTTAGAACTATAAGTATAGGAGGAAAGGAATACATATTTGTGCTTGTTGATGATGTTGCAAACCTATTTTCATGGCTTATGTTTTGATGATTGACAAACACTATCTCTCTTGGACTACTTGTTGCTTCTAACTTTTCAGGAATCGAAGATCGGACGATCAAGAGGAAGCCAAGTCCAGGATCGCGTAGGTTTAGGGTTGAGTCAGTCTATAATTTTATTTTTCACCTTTTGAGTCTACTTGTAATAATCAAAAAGACTGATGCTAAGTAACCCTTCACACACACACTTGAGAGGCTTAGAAATTCTGTTTTTGCCCACATCGGCCCGGCCGATATTTATATTGTCCGGGACGATCAGCTTAAAATAGAAAGTCTAATTAAGGATTCTTAATTAAGGTAGCCGACATTAACATATCGGCCTGGACGATACGTGTATCGGCCAGGACGATAAGCTCAAAATAGAAAGAGATAGCCGCCTTAGACAGTTTAGGCATACTGAATTTTAAATTATCGGCCAGGATGATTCCAATATCGGCCTGGAAGAAATTACCAAATTATGCCTTAATTGATCAGGAAATCAAGGGAGTAATTAAGGATGATTGATACGATCATATCGGCCAGGACGATCGTTAGATCGGCCTGGACGATCAAGACAAATTTCAATCGGCCAGGACTGTTCCCAAGGCTGTGCTCAGGACGATTTACCTCTGATTTGAACTAATCAGCCAGGACGATCGTGAGATCAGCCTGGACAATCAAGCCAAATTTCAATCGTCCAGGACTGTTCCCAGGGCTGTGCTCTGGCCGATCTTCCTTGATTTGTACTAATCGGCCAGGCCGATGTCCATATCGGCCTGGACGATAAAGTCGGCTACTTGCAATTAATGAGCTCCTCTTGAGCTCTTCTATTTAAAGAGATCTTCTTCAATGTTTTTGAGAGACCTTTGGCTGCTGCCTTGACCTGAGAAGACCTTGAGGAGAGAAAGAGAGAGAGGGAGAGAGAGAGGATCTTGTGAGGGGGAGCTTGTGAGGGGATTCACAAGGGTTGCTCAAGGATCGCTTTGCTTGTCTTTCGTCTGGAGTTTCTCGTCCGTGGAAGGGTCGGTAGAGGTAAGGAGTTTTGCTTTTGGTTGTGGTTCTCTTCCAGCTTCAGGAGGAAGCAAAAGGAGGTAGGTTCCCTGCCTTGCCGGGGTGGCAAAAAGGAGTTTCTTGTGAGGGCTTCTCCGCCTAGCTGTGGCGGCTAAAGGAGAGTCATGTTTTGTAGTGCAATACTTGGAGGGTGCCTCCAAGGAGTGGACGTAGGTCGAGTCGACCGAACCACTATAAATCTTGTGTTCTTATTTTTGCTTCCGCACTTTTAAATTCCGCATTTGGTTTTGTGGTGTGATTTGGTTTGTGAATTTATTTCTTTGTCTTAAGAATTTTTAAAATACCAATTCACCCCCCCCCCCTCTTGGTTAGCTTGGGACTAAGTTCATAGGGCTTAACATCCCGAACGAACTTTCAAGTGGAATCAGAGCGGGATTCGAAAAATTAAGTTTGAAAACTTTTTGAATTTGATCCATGGCTAACGTAGGAAATAGAAACACTACTGAAGGTTATTCGATTACACGACCTCCTCTATTTGACAACTTACCTTTTGATTTTTGGAAAACCCGCATGTCAACGTTTTTACAATCTACTGATTATCGCATGTGGATGCTTATTCAAGAAGGTTATTCTCCACCTTCTCGTGAAATTAATGGTATTAAAACTGAAGTTGCTTTTACTGAATGGACTTTCGATGAACGTGATTTGGCTCAGTTAAATGCAAAATATTTGAATTATTTTTTCTGTGCTTTGAAATCTGAAGATTACATGCGTGTTTCAACTTGCAAAACTGGTAAAGAGATTTGGGATAAATTATGCATCACCTATGAAGGTACTAATGAAGTTAAGCAATCCCGTTTGAACTTTCTCTTGCATGACTACAAACTTTTTCGTATGAAACCTCATGAATCGATTTCTGACATGTACACTAGGTTTACTCAGATTGTTACTTCATTGCATGCACTAGGAAAAGAGCTTTCGAATTATGAAAAAGTTAACAAGATTTTGAGATGCTTGCCTTCATCTTATGATGCAAAAATAACTGCAATCACTGAATCAAAAGATTTGAATACTTATTCCATTGATAACTTACTTGGCTCACTCATTGCTTACGAGCAAGGTGTGAATCAAAGAAATCTTGATGCAGGTGAGAAGAAAAAGGAGAAAACAATCGCACTGAAGGCGCACAAATCGGATTTTGAATCTTCCGGGTTTGAAAGCGATGAAGTTGCCTTCATCACAAGGCAATTCAAAAGCTTTCTAAGGAAGAAACAAAGGCATCATCAAAATTGGAGGAAAGGTATGGATCACAAATATGTTAAAGGATCTTCTGATGTTATTTGTTTTGAATGCAGGAAACCTGGACATGTGAGAGCCGATTGCCCTACACTTCAAGATCATTCAAGCAAAGAAAAGGAAAAAGGTGAGGAAAAAGCCAAGTCAAGGAAGGACAAGAAGAAAATCCAAAGAGGATTTTGGGCAGAATCTGGTACTGATTCCTCTGAGACTGAACCAGAGGAAGAGACTACGAATTTGTGTTTCATGGGAGAAAATCAAAGTGATGAAGAAGAGGTATGTAAACCAACCTATGATGAATTGTTTGAAATTTGTGAAAAAATTCATGCATCATACAAAAAACTTAAGAAAACTCATGCTAGCCTAAAATTAGAACATTCAAATCTACAAAAAGAGCATGAAGTGTTTCTCAAAGACCATGCAATGATTGATTCAAATCACATGGCTCTCCTTGATGAATTTGATGAGTTGAACAAAAAGAATTTGGAATTAATTGATGAACATAATGCATTAAAAGTTTCACACACCTCACTTAGTTTTGATCTTAAGAAATCTAAAGATCTTGAGAAAAATTTGAGGATTGAGATTGATGCCTTAAAGAGAACAAATTTGAGGATTCAAAATGATCGGATGACTTCCATTGTTGATCTTAAGCCAAAACCTAGGAAGAGGCATTATAACTCAAATCATCTAAGAAATTCCTTTCCTAGAATTAGATGTTTCTCATGTGGCATGCTAGGACACATCTCACACACATGCACCGTTCATCGTAGTACTCATTGGGTGTGGAGACCTAAAATGCATGATTCACAGCATACCTTACCTGCATTACATTCTACTTTTTCTAAGAAGGATCCCAAACCTGTTTGGGTTCCTAAATCTGACTGTTGTTGAGTTTTGCAGGTATGCTCTTACCAAAGCCCTCGTGGGAGCATAGGATAACTGGACATAAGGAGGCTTGCAGCTCAAAAATTGCTTAAACTCGCTGCTTTATCACGTGCTTGAAACATTAGTTTTGTGTGTCTTTTTATTTTATTTTTTATTTTATTTTTTCTAGTTTTTGTGCTCACTTTGTATTGATTTTAGTTTGCTTTATTTTTCATTTGTTTTTTTTTGTTTTGTTTTGTTTACTCTGTTGCTCTTTCCACTGCTGAAGCTGAATACATTGCTCTTGGAAGTTGTGTGGCCCAAGTTCTTTGGTTGAAACAACAGGTATTGGATTTAGGATTACATGTAAGTACCATCTCAATCTTTTGTGATAATATTAGTGCCATATGCATCTCTAAGAATCCTATCCAACATTCAAGGACTAAACACATTGACATTAGGCATCACTTCATTAGAGATCATGTGACTAAGGGAGACATTGAGTTACACCATGTGACAACTGAAAATCAACTAGCAGACATCTTTACTAAACCACTGGCCTTCGATACTTTCAGCTCTTTAAGGACCAGGTTGGGTGTGATTGACATAAATGCATGAAACTTTTTACTTTCTTTTGTTTTTCTTTCTTTTGCTTTTGTTTCCTGTTTTGTTGTTTTAGTTCTTTTTTTGTGTTTTATTTTTTTTTCTTTCCTTTTTGTCTTTTTTTTACTTAGTTTTCAAAATCATGGCTAATATGGTATTATATTCCTTGTCCTTGCTTTTGGGAATTTGTAGTCAATATGCTTTTATCTACTCAATCTCTTAGATGGTAGAAATATTTTGTGATTGTGTCTCTTTCTCTAACCTATTTTAGTGACATAGTTATCTTCTTTAATCAAAAATCTCTCTCAAGTTAAAGATTGTTTATGGAATTGAGATCTTTTCTTAAACTTGCTTAAAAAACTCTATCTTATACTTATAATGTTTAAAGTTTTTTTTCACATCAAAATTGCTCGTTAATCTTATCCTTGATTATTGATTCTGCTTGTGATAACTCTTCCTTTGGTTAGAGAGAGTGCTCCTATTCTCTAATATATGAGAAGATCTATTCACAACTTTGTCTTTAAAAGATCATAGAAGAGACTATAGCTTGCAAAAAAAAAAAATGGCCAATGATGCCAATAAAAGATGCGCAAAGCGCCAAATTGAAAAATATAGAATACACAAAGTGTATCAAAAGATGCGCAGTGCGCCAACCAATTGTCAAGAGGCATAAAATGAGCCCACTCCAAAATAAGCTACTCTCTCTTTTTAAATCTTTTAGAACTTAGAAGTGTTGGTTATCAAAGACTAGACTTCGATTAAATTGCGATTGTGATAAATTTACTCTACCTCATTATTGTATGAAGATAGTTTTTTCTTAAGCCTAGTGATAAGTAAATTCCTTTTTTTCTCATAACCAATTAATTTCTTGAGTTAGGTCATTGATTTCAAAAGACAATTCTACCCTAAAAAATGTCTGAGCTAAGGGTAGCCATGATCGAATATTCTACTATTCTATAGATTGATGAGCTTATTAACACATTAACTCACAAATTTTTGAATCAATCACATGGAATGCTATATCATGTTCATGCCTTGGTTAAAAAAAAAAAAAGGGTCTCTTTGCTTTGCTTTCTTGAACCCTCCTTTTTGATATGTCAAAAGGGGGAGAAGTTTATGAGGTTCTTTTTTCCATTAACTGTTTTCGTAGTGGTTTGCCATCATCAAAAAGGGGGAGATTGTTGCAAACCTATTTTCATGGCTTATGTTTTGATGATTGACAAACACTATCTCTCTTGGACTACTTGTTGCTTCTAACTTTTCAGGAATCGAAGATCGGACGATCAAGAGGAAGCTAAGTCCAGGATCGCGTAGGTTTAGGGTTGAGTCAGTCTATAATTTTATTTTTCACCTTTTGAGTCTACTTGTAATAATCAAAAAGATAGATGCTAAGTAACCCTTCACACACACACTTGAGAGGCTTAGAAATTCTGTTTTTGCCCACATCGGCCCGGCCGATATTTATATCGTCCGGGACAATCAGCTTAAAACAGAAAGTCTAATTAAGGATTCTTAATTAAGGCAGCCGACATTAACATATCGGCCTGGATGATACGTGTATCGGCTAAGACGTTAAGCTCAAAATAGAAAGAGATAGCCGCCTTAGACAGTTTAGGCATACTGAATTTTAAATTATCGGCCAGGACGATTCCAGTATCGGCCTGGACGAAATTACCAAATTATGCCTTAATTGATCAGGAAATCAAGGGAGTAATTAAGGATGATTGATACGATCATATCGGCCAGGACGATGGTGAGATCGGCCTGGATGATCAAGACAAATTTCAATTGGCCAGGACTGTTCCCAGGGCTGTGCTCAGGACGATTTACCTCTGATTTGAACTAATAGGCCAGGACGATCGTGAGATAGGCCTGGACGATCAAGCCAAATTTCAATCGTCCAGGACTGTTCCCAGGGCTGTGCTCTGGCCGATCTTCCTTGATTTGTACTAATCGGCCAGGCCGATGTCCATATCGGCCTGGACGCTAAAGTCGGCTACTTGCAATTAATGAGCTCCTCTTGAGCTCTTCTATTTAAAGAGATCTTCTTCAACATTTTTGAGAGACCTTTGGCTGCTACCTTGACCTGAGAAGACCTTGAGGAGAGAAAGAGAGAGAGGGAGAGAGAGAGGATCTTGTGAGGGGGAGCTTATGAGGGGATTCACAAGGGTTGCTCAAGGATCGCTCTTCTTGTCTTTCGTCTGGAGTTTCTCGTCTGTGGAAGGGTCGGTAGAGGTAAGGAGTTTTGCTTTTGGTTGTGGTTCTCTGCCAGCTTCAGGAGGAAGCAAAAGGAGGTAGGTTCTCTGCCTTACCGGGGTGGCAAAAAGGAGTTTCTTGTGAGGGCTTCTTCGCCTAGCTGTGGGGGCTAAAGGAGAGTCACGTTTTGTAGTGCAATACTTGGAGGGTGCCTCCAAGGAGTGGACGTAGGTCGAGTCGACCGAACCACTATAAATCTTGTGTTCTTATTTTTGCTTCCGCACTTTTAAATTCCGCATTTGGTTTCGTGGTGTGATTTGGTTTGTGAATTTATTTCTTTGTCTTAAGAATTTTTAAAATACCAATTCACCCCCCCCCCTCTTGGTTAGCTTGGGACTAAGTTCATAGGGCTTAACATCCCGAACAAACTTTCAGATGATTTCTCAAGATTAATGTGGGCTAAATTTATATTTCATAGGAGACTAAATCATTTGAGAAATTTAGAGATTTTTCGACTTAGATTCAAAGAAAACTAGGGTGTGAAATTTTAACAATTCAAAGTGATCATGGAGGTAAATTTAAAAATGAAAGATTTGAGAATTATTATAAAGAATGAAGAATTTAACATAATTTTTCTGCCCCTAGAATCCCTCAGTAGAATGTGGTAGTCAAAAGAAAGAATAGAACATTAATAAAATTCGTTAGAGCCATATTAGTTGAATATTCACTTCTTAAATATTTTTGGGCTGAAGTAGTTAGCACTATATGTTATATTCTGAATAGGGTGAACATAAGGTCTAAATTATATAAAACACCCTATGAGCTTCTTAAAGGAAAAACACCTAAGTTATCACATTTGCATGCTTTTGAATGTAAGGAGTTCATACATAATAATGGAAAATCTTCCTTAGGAATTTGATCCAAATTCAGATGAAGTAAATTTTCTTGGATACTCTACTGTTGAAAAATCATATAGAGTATTTAATAAAAGAACTTTGGTAATTTAGGAGACCACACATATTATATTTTATGAATCTGGAATTTTGGAAGAGCCAAGTTTGGAAGAGGATGATTTAGAAAATAAATTCCAAAGGACTGAGAAGATTAATTTGGAGAAAATTTGGAGATAGAAAATCCTATGCCTAGATATTTGAAATTTTCTAAAACCACCCTAAGGAATTTATTTTAGTTGAACCAAGTGAGGGTGGTCAGGCTAGGTGTGGACTTAAGAAAGAAGTCAATCATTCTACCTTTATTTCAATGATAGAATCAATAAATATAAATCAAGCACTTTCAAATAAATTTTAGATTTTGGCAATACAAGAAGAATTAAATTAGTTTGTAAGAAATGATATTTGCGAATTAATTGTAAGGCCAAATAGTTAAAGTGTAATTGGAACTAAGTGGGTATTTAATAATAAAATGAATGACTTAAGAGTTGTTGTTAGAAATAAGGCTAAATTAGTGGCTAAGGGGTATAATCAAATTGAAGGAAATGATTTTGAAGAGACTTTTGTACATATAGCAAGACTTGAAGTAATTAGGATTTTGTTACCCTTTTCCTCAATTTGAGGATTTAAATTACATCAAATGGATATTAAAAGTGCCTTTTTGAATGCAATGATACAAGAGGAAAGTTAAACAACCTCTAGGTTTTGAAAATTTAAAATACCCAAATCATGTTTTTAAATTAAAAAATGCATTATATGGATTGAAACAGGTACCTAGGAATTGGTATGAGAGGTTAAGAACTTTCCTACTTTAGAGATCTTTTGAAAAAGGAAGTATGGATACCACTCTCTTTTTGAAGAAAATGGCAGATGATATACTCATTGTACAAATTTATGTTGATGATATCATTTTTAGATCTATAAATAAAAGTCTTTATGATGATTTTTCTAAAATAATGAGTAGCGAATTTGAGAAGAGCCTAATGGGAGATCTTAGTTACTTTCTAGGTTTTAGCATTAAGAAAATTGAGGAGATAACACTTCATAGTCAGTCAATGTATATTAAGGACATCCTCAAGAAGTATGAAATGGATAATGCTAAACCAGTTAATACACCTATGAGTTCCTTAGTTTGGTTGGATAAGAAAAAATCTATTTGATCAAAAGAAGTTTAGAGAAATTATTAGATTTTTACTTTATTTGACTGTTAAAAGACTGATATTATGTTTAGTATTTTTTTGGGTGCTAGATTTCATTCAGATCCAAAAGAATTTCATTTGACAGCAATAAAAAGGATTTTGAGATATCTCTTTGGAACTTAGAACTGAGGGATTTAGTATCCTAAGTATAGCTCTTCATTTGAAATTATTGAATATTCAAATTTAGACATTGCAGGCTATAGGTTTGATCAAAAGAGCACATCTAGAACTTATCAATTTTTAAAAAATTCTTTAATTGCTTGGTCTAGTAGAAAATAGAATTATGTAGCCTTATCTAAAAGTGCTCTGATACCACTTAAAAGTTCGTTAGAGATGTTAAGCACTTGTGAACTAGTCCCAAGGCTAACCAAGAGGGGGGTGAATTGGATATTTAAAAAACTTCTTTAACAAAAAGAAAAATCTTTTTATATCTTGCAACAAAAAGAAAATAAATTAATGATAAAATGATTAATTAAAGATTTCACCCAAGCAGTTAATCAAATTAAAAATAAAGAGCATAAATAATAAAGAAATTAGCACACCAAATTTATAATGGTTTAGTCCAACTTGACTTACATCCACTCCTCAGAGGCACCCTCCGAGTATTGTACTAAAACCTTAGTAACTCTCTTTTAGCCCGCACAGCTAGGTAGAGAAGCCCTTACAAAAATCACTTCCATCTACTCCGGTGTGGCAGAGTAGCTGGGTCCTATGACACCAAAAAGATCTTCTTCTTTCTAAAACTTCCCTCAAGATGAACCTTGAACCTGATGGTACTAAGGTGAAAGCTTACCAGAGCAACCATGTGAAACCCCCTCCAAGGATCTTCTCCTTCTCTCAAACTGAACCCTTTTCTCTCTCTCTTTAAGTTCTCTCATCAAGTTTTCTCCAGAAGAATGTAGCTTAAATGGCCGCCAAAGATAGAAAACTTTTAAAAATAAGAGGTCATAAATATAAGAGCTCCAAAATTGCTCTTAATTGCAACAAACCTACTTTATTATCCATGATGATATAAGGATCATCCTGTATGATCAGTACAAAATGTGGAGTATCATCCAGTACATCACCCTGAATGCTTGTCTGGATGATTGAAAAGTAAACTGATCGTCCGAGATGATCACACAATCGTCCAGGCCGATTAGTACAAAAAAGGCACATATTATCCATAGCATCACCCTGAATGGAGCCTAGCCGATTATAGATAATCCAAAAAGAACTAAGGTTTGTGAATTGATCATCCCAGACGATCCTACGATCGTCTAGGATGATATGAACGAGCAGCCTACCCTTAATTAATCTCCTTAATTACCAAATTAATTTAGGCATAATTGCACTTCATCATCCAGGATAATGTCCAAAAATAATATAGTCCTAAATTAATTCAGTGACAGATTCTTTCTTATTTGAGCCTATCATCCCGGATGATGATAATAGCATTCAAAATGATTTGTTTAATTGTGGCTTCCTTAACTAGGATGCCCTAATCAGGCTTTCTAATTTTAACTAATCATTTAGAATGATTTTTGGATCATCCCAAACAATGTGATCAAAATAGAAAACACTAATAAACAGACATAATTTTTCCAATTATGTATGTGCAAGATTACTAAGAAAGCATACACCCTTATAGGACATGAGTCAAGAAATAAAAAAGTACATGAAAGAATATTATAGATAAAGCCTTTTCTCTCAAATCTTGTGCCTTAAATGGTGCATCATAATCCTGAAAAGTTAGTATACACATAAATAAAAATACAGGTAGACCACAGAAAGTTAGCCATAATATTTATTATTATAAAAAAATATCTACTGCTGAACCTGAATACATTGCCATAGGAAGTTGTGTGGCACAAGTTCTTTGGTTGAAATAATAGTTAATTGATTTATGAGTTGCAATAGGCACAATTCCAATTTATTATGATAACACTAGTGTCATTTACATTTCAAAAAATCCTATTCAACATTCTAGAATCAAATATATAGACATGAGGCATTATTTCATTAAAGATCATGTATCCAAAGGAGAAATTTAACTGAACCTTGTTTCAATTTAAAATAAACTTGCAGACAATTTTACAAAACCACTAGCCTTTGATACTTTTAGCACATTAAAAACAAGTCTTGGTGTGATCGATCTAAATGCTTAAATTAAATCTTCTGTAAACATCAAATATTTATGTGTATTATCTATTTTTGGTTGTCAATATTTTTATTTGTGTGTGTGTTTTTAGAATTTTGTTTTGTTTTTGTTTTAAAGTTTTGTGTGATTTGAATAAGTATCACATATAAAATTTTCTATTTATGATCATTCATGCTAAATTTTTTAAGTGTTACATTCGTACTGTATGAAATTATTTTTGTCCCATACGAATTCTGTAACATGATAATCGTGGTTTTGGACTGAATGCATAAAATTTTGATTTTCTAACACCTATCATACTATATGATACATATATCATCTCGTACGATCTATATTCATTTGTTTGTATGTATATAGATGATTATTTGGGTAGAATAAATTATTAAAACTGATTATACATATAAAATGATATTTCATCTATATGAACCACATGTCATTCTCTGTGGGGACGAACTAATCATCGTTAAAACAATATTAAATAACAAATCATCCCAGATAAACACCTATTCATCTTTATGATTGTTTGGTCAAAAAGTCTGTATGAAAGGATCCTTCATAACTTATGTGATTATGAAAAGTCATTTTGTTTTGAACATTTTTGTCTGTCCAATTGAAAAAAATTTCATCCCGTACAATCTCAAGATTATACGTACAATTTTATTTTCATACTGTATGAAGGGTCATTTTTGTTTAAATTGGAGGGCTTTAGAATTCATTTTCATTCACATCAACATCCTCGAATCCTTCTTGACTTGGAAATGTCAAGTTCTAGCAAGCACGGTAGAGTTTCTAGTGGTTCATCATCTAGGGGTGGTGACAAAAACTTTCTATCTAGAGTAAATAAGGATTTATACTATAGGTTTATCGCTGCAAAAAATCACTCCGTCTAGACTACTGATTCAAGAAAATACCAATTTCATGTAATGCCCCTTTTTGCCTCAAATCAATTTCCTTCATTTTGATACTAATCCAGTCTTATCATATAGAGACCTTTCACTACTTCTTGGAAAATATGAGTTTTAGCAAGGATGAGGGTAGGATAAAATCATATTTCTAAAAGAAATGGGTAGACATCACTAAGGAAGATCTAGGAACTTTTTTGTATCTAAGGACTCAAGAAACTAGAGCATCCACTATGACCTCTAAATTTGACTATGATTGGTCTGAAATAAATAAAAGTCTTAGAGAGGTTACTCAAGTTAGTCACTTGGCTAGAGTCTACACTTCAAATCAAAATGCCAGGGTCATCATGCTTGTCCTTAGAACTTCAATCATTCCTAAGGCTTGTGATTACCTAAATATTACTCCTCTTCTATCCACAATTACCTATTTAATCATGACTAGACAACCAATTGATGAAGCCCAACTCATTCTATATTACATTCATAACCCTTCTAAAATTGGGTTTGCTTCTCATAAGAAGAAGAAAAATATTTCTCAAGGACATCTAGTGACATATATCTTAGAAAAGAAGTACAATATTATTCATCCTAAGATTTCACTTGAAATGCCAATCTACTTCACGGATGCCTCTTTCTTATCTCTTTTTAGGAAGAATGATAATTCAAGTGAAGATTCTGAGCAAGTAGGGAGGGCATCTGCATCTGCTCAGGGACTTGACTTTTAGGAGATGGTGCATCACTCTGATCGATCAAAGAGTTATTTTGATAAATGCTTTCATAAAATTAAGACTCACTTAAACCAGTGGGATGCACAGTACCAGTAATGATGCGAATCTGGATTCAAGAATTGTAATTTTGATGATAGAAAATATTTATGTTACTTCTCTTTTTTTATGACTGCCTTTCTACTAACATTTTAGGTCCACAACATCAAATTGCAAATTAAACCAGCTCAAGATTGGGTAGATTAGGACTAAGTCATTTTGTAATGTATGTTAAGTGTCTATTATCTTGTCTTGAGTCCATTGTAATAATGTGGGTCCTGATGCTAAGTAACCTTACACGCACGCACACTTGGGGGAAAATTTCTGATTATTTTAGAGTTTTATATTTTTAATCATTTTGTTTAGGATAATTCTAAATCATCCTTGATGTTCAATTAAAAATAAAAACCCTAATTAGGGCATCCTGATTAAGGTACCCGTAATTAAGAAACTTGTCCTGAACAATATTATCATTATCCGGGATAATAGGCTCAAATCAGAAAGAATCAGCTGCCACAACCTTTTAGGCATATTTTATTTTTGGACATCATCCTAGATGATGCACTTAAATTATGCCTAAATTAGTTTGGTAGTTAAGGAAATCAATTAAGATTTGATTGCTCGATCATATCATCCTGGATAATTACAAGATCATATGTGATGATCAGTTAAGCAAACCTGTGTTCTTCCTGGATAGCCTGAATGATGCTTTGGATGATATGTACTGATTTGAACTAATTATCCAGGATGATCCAAAATCATCTTAGATAATCAAGTTATTTTTTTATTATCTAGATATCTATCCAAGGAGATGTTATGAATGATATGTGATGTTTTATACTAATCGGCCTGGACGATCATAACATCGTACTAGATGATCAAGTTACTTTATCATCATCTAGATATCCATCCAAAGTAATGTTTTGGATGATATTCGATGACTTGAACTAATTGTACAGGATGACATACTGTCATCCTGGATTATCGAGATAAAGGAACCTTCTAATCATCCAGACTCTCCCTAATCATCATAGCTGATTGAGCTAAATTTGAACTAATCATACAAGATGATCATTTGATCATCCTGGATGATGCTTAAAAATTGGTTTCATTTCTTTCATAAGGGTGGATATAGAACGAGGGAGAGCTTTTTCTCTCTTTGTGAGAAACTAGCCCTTAACCTTAAGTAAGCCAAGATCTTATCATATAGCTTTTTGGCACTTCATAATCAATTGCAAATTAGGGCAAATTTGAAGCCCTCATTTACAAGATCTCTTATTTTCTCAAGAGGATACCTTTTACTGATTTCCTGACTTGAGAGAGCTAGAAGGAGAGGGAGAGCAAGCAATAGAGAGACAGAGGATCTTGTGAGGGGGAGTTTGTGAGGGGTTTAATAAAGGTTGTTCCAATCAAGGATATGAGATGTCTTCTTTAGTCATCATCCCTAGTTCCTTTGAGGTTCAAGAGAGATCTACTTTAGCAACTGATCAAGGATCTTTGTCTTCTTTAGGAGAAAGCAAAAGGAGTTGGGTTCTTGTTTGATTGAAAAATGTTATGGTTTTGAAAAATATTAATTTTCTTTGGGAGGACTAATATCTTGAATTTTGAAATTGAACACATTATTATGAATGATATATCATGTCAGGAGGCAAATGTATCATTCTCTAATGGGTTCAAATTTGAAAACTTTAATTTTATGTTGATTATCAGAGTCAAACTTAGGGGAAGACAATATATAATCCTAGAGGATCAAAATGATGTTTGATCAAATATTTGACTACAATAATTTAGATAAGATATCATTAATTTCATAATTAAGATCAGGATAATAGAATGATATATCTTTTAAAGGAAAGAGAATATCACATATTATAAATCATTTGGATATGAAGATAATGATCATTAAATTGAATTTCCCAAAGATAATTAATTAAAAGTTTTAAAAACTTGATTTTAAAAGTTTGGTCTGGACTATTAAATATCCTACAAGTATAATCCCTCGTAGTTAATTACATCATAGGAAATTGGAATTTCCTGCAAAAACTCTTGATTAAAATAGCGATAAAAATTTTATTTAAGATTTCAAGGCTCGATATCAAAGGAAGGTAAGGTTTAGAATTTGAATAAGGATTGGTTGAAGTTTGAACATTTATTTCCACAGTCAATAGAGGAAGGGTAGGAGGCACTTGAGATTCTGAAACAATTTAGAAGTGCCCCAGTCTATCCTAAGTTTTAGGCTTGAACTTGATTGAAAGTGATATTTAATTTAATGGTCAATTTAATTAGAATGTTGAGATTCAATTCCCGGAGGTCGACGTCTTATATCCCGAACCTAAGTTTAAATTGGGTATAGAAAAGTGATTCGAACCTAACTAATGCAGTGCAAATCTAGACTTACGCTAGCCTAGATTGGGGAGCAAGCTAAACCACCTATGCGCTTTAAAATCATGTGTCCGATCTTTTAATGTTGAGTGGTAAGGATGTTACTTAAGATAGGTTTTTGAGAATAGGGCCAACATCTAGAGCAGATCCTATTTGGCCCTTTGACTTATGTTGTGTGTTTAATGTCTAAATAGGTGCGATTAAAATTTTAGACTCGATTTAATTTATTTCTAATGTAATGCATACTAGTCGAGTCGATTGAATGCATAAATCAAAATGAAGCAGTTTTTAAAATTTTTGGCTTAAAAAATATATTTTTCCCTAGATATTGTACAATATCCCTTGACAAATCGGCACTTTCATAGGCTAGGTGGTCTGCCAGGACCTGTAGGTGGGGAGGTGCCTAAAAAGGTGAGAAGATTCAATATGATGCATGAAAAAACCTCGACGAGTCTGAGCTTACATGTTAAGTCCGTTTAGAGTTTCTATATTGTCTTAAAAATTTTAACTTTAATTAATGTAGAAGAATTATTGACCGATCCTTATGTGCATATAATCGTACTCCACGCTAAAGCAACTACGACATGAAGGTAAAAAAGGTTAGAAAAACATATAATTTCTACTGCACAATCAAGTAAACAAATCAACTAAATTAATTATTCAAATTGAAAGTTCATAGGCAAATTCCTTTTAATATTACATCCAAGAATTGCAGAAAAGTAAAGTGGCCGGGAACCACTAACAACAACCCAAATTCTATTCCTAAGACTTAAGTGATTTTTAGATTTGTGATTCTTCTTGCTATCTAGTTCTTTGTCTTCACACGAGCATCTTGATTCGTCAGTTCTTGATATCCAAATGGAAAGAAACTCCCCGTTAAATGGGGTGTTATCATTCCTCTTTGGATATTTAAAGAGTGTCCTAACTCGATCTTTCAAATGGAAGAAGACTCTCCCTTTAGG
The DNA here is from genome assembly GCA_022539455.1 of Dendrobium nobile. NCBI lineage: Eukaryota > Viridiplantae > Streptophyta > Magnoliopsida > Asparagales > Orchidaceae > Dendrobium > Dendrobium nobile. Next base: position 37,567,486 of record CM039735.1, read on the forward strand.
GATGTCTTCTCTCCTTTGGAATTCAAGTTGGACATAAATATCCCAAACTCAAATCACTTTGAATATTTATAACCATGAAATAATCAAATTATATTTAAAAAATAAAATTCTTGACTCGATTGTGCAAGGTTATCCGAATAATCGATAATTGTATATAGTCCCAAGTAGTTATAATCAATCTCAAGTAGTTATAATCAATCACAAGTAGTTAATACTTGAAATTTAAAATGCTCAATTACTCACAACACAGAGTACAAAAAATTAAATAACTAAACACATCAATTCTAAGCTAGCAACCAACATGTAATGAAAGCTCAAAAACCTGGCACACAACTACAGAAAAGTAAACATCAGCCTAGCCTAAAACTAGATTTAGTTGTCATAGCAAACCATCTAAAGTGGGTGCAAAGGCTGTGGTTTTGATATGTCCCATATAGGATAAGTAGTTTAAGTTATTTGTTGTTCTTATTGGTTGTAAGGCTTAAGGGAAATTTAATTGAAGTTTAAATCTTAATGACTTAAGATTGATTTTAAAATTAATTTTTAATTATTTGTTGGATACCACCTTTGTTTCTCACCGAGGCCATGAAGTTTATTTCACCTTCTTTGGGGCTAATTTAATAGCCTCGTAGACCTGGGTTACTAGTGGCACCCGGTATAATTAAATTGCTTAAGTTGATTAAAGTTTAAATATTAATGAATTTTAATTAAGGTTGGTTGCTTGCTGGTTTTAAGGCTAAATTAATATTTTTTGGACTTCTTAAGTGATTTTCAATTTTTAGGAATTTTTGTAATTATTTTAATCATTTAATTAGTGGTTCAAAATTGACTTTTAATTAAGGTCAAATTCTTAAAAGTTAGAATTTTATTAAAATATTATACCTTAAGATGATTTGTTAGCCACTAAATTTGCTGGATTTAGATTTTTCTACATTTAGTTATGAAGGTTAAAAGTTTTAGCTTGATTTTGACTTAAGTTTGACCAAATTGTTGACTTTTTTGAACTTGAATGATTTATGGAGGTTTAATACTTTTAATAAATACTAGACTTAATTTTGAGTTGAATGCCTTTGAGTTTGTTCAATTTTGACTTTTCTAGAATTAGTTATGATGTTTTAAAGTTTGTGTATTCATTAGAATTCTTAAAATTGTTTAATTAGAGGGGTTTTCTTGATTTTGTTCAAAATGAACTCCCAACTCCTTGAAATCAACTCCAAAGGTCAGGAATAACCTAAGGAGAGATTTCCAAGTGTTTGGGAATTTTCTTGAATTTTTAATTACTATTAATTGATTAAATTAATTAAATATTGAATTTTACTTAAAATTAAATTAAACTTTAATTTGCTATCAAATCAAATTAATTTTATTTTTTATTGAATAGGGTTTTGATTCTCGTTACATAGAGGTATTATGAGTGGTTTTTGAATTTAAATTAGATTTATTAGAATTTTAAAAGTTTTAAAGCTTAATTAGGGGTTTAAGCTTAAGAAAAATGATTAAGGGGCATAATGATCTCTAAAACTAGTGAATTTTTTTCTATGGGCTAAAAGTGTCACTAAGTTTAAATGGTCAAAGTTTAAGTTATGAGGATGTCTATCCTAATTATTGTAAATATTCTAAGTTCTCTAAATAAGTCCTTAATTATTATCCTTAATGATGTCACTAGATTAAGTGAATTTGAATCAAAGTTTCTAACCCTAGGACAAATATGAATAAGCACACACAACAATACAATCAAGTCCTTAAAACTAGGAGAGCCTAGGCTAAGTGGTGTGTATTCCCTAAGCAAGCAAATTAAGTTAAAGCGTAATTAAATAAAGGATTAATCATTGAATAATTAACAAAAATAATTATTCATTGATTAATCATCACTCCCCAAAAATTCGATTCAATCCTGCTTAATCTATATTTAAAGTTTCAAAGGTGGATGTCTCAAATATTTTAAATATTTAATATACATAATTTTAAAGGAAATTTCAAAATATAGGTATTTAAATATATAAACCTATATACATAATAATATAAATTTTAAAATAATATAATTAAAAAGATCCTTAAAATATTATTTTTAAACTTGAGAGATCCACTTATTTTTCAAAGTAATTTGAAAATATTTTTTTTTATTTTTCAAAATATTTAATATAATATTTAATTAAATACTAATTAAATATTAAAGATAATTAAAAAAATAAAATTATTTAAAATAAATTATTATTTAAATATAAAAATTAACTTTAAGTTAAAGTATTTAGAATTTAAATAATTTTGATATAATATTTAAATGTTTCAGATTTAAAATGAATTTAATTTGAATTTTCAAAGTTTAAGATTAATAAATGTATTTAAATGAATTTAAAATTAACTAAACAAAAAAATAATTTAGAAAATCAAATTAAATTAAGCCTTGACAAATCTCTAAAATTTTCAAATTATATAAATTATTTTGTTTGAATTGCTCAAAATCATTTAAGTTTATTTTCAATTAAGTATTAATAAATATTTAAAAAATTAAATAATGTATAAAATAAAAGAAATATTCAAAATCTAGTTTAAATTATAAATTAAATTAATTTAAAATATATTTTTAATTATTTAACATAATTTGATATATAAAATTTTAAAATTAGAAAATTATTTAATTAAAGATTAATTAAATATTTCAAATTAAGTATTTTTTAAATTATTTAAAATATATTTAAAATTTTAAAATAATTTTATATTTAAATTAAATGATTTAATTTTATGGTTATTTTAATATAAAATATTTATTTTTATTTAATTTTTAGTTAATTTCTTGGATTTATTGAATTTAAAATAATTTTAATTAAAATAATATAAAAAAAAGGTGGCAGCTATCGGCTTTGCCACATGGCACTGTAGGATTGGGTGCTCCAATCAGCAGTAGTGGCACCGAATCATTACCGCACGGTGGAATACGTGGTGGGCCCACGTTGTTTTGACTTATCTACATCAGCTCACGTCCGACATCGTCCGATCTCCCATGGGAATGAATCAACTTATCAGATATCATCGGATGGGAGAAGAAACCACGGGATCGCCCGCGTGGGTGAACTAGAATGCGGGATGGCGAGATCAGAGCCGATGATCTTCAAATCAACGGCTCAAAAAACGTACTCATGCATCTGATTAAAGAGACTCCCTAAATCTCATTTTTTTGCTCCTTAGTTCAATCCAGTTAATAAAAATCAATGAAAATTTAAGCCTAGATTTAGGATATGAACAGAAAACTTGCGGATTTAGCTTAAACTAGGGATTAACTTTTACCTCGATTTAATCGATGGATTGAACCATTTTTGGATTCTCTGAGCTTGTAGACACTCCAATCTTAAGTTCCCAGTTGAATCCACATTCTGAAAATCCATGGATCACCTCGAACGAGCCTTGGACGGATTTGAACTAGGCCCACTTGATAGGTTAATGGGATGCTGCCAAGTGGTCTGGGGGTTGTTGAGAGTAGGTGGATCAAAGGACAAAAGGACTATAAGGTGGAAAGCCTCTTTTGTTCTCACTTGAGCACATGGGTTTGATTCAAGCCATTGGATCTTGATCAAGGGCTAGGGTGAGCTCCAGGAAGCTTCTAAAGAATGTTTAAACAGCTGGCAAGTATTAGGGAGGAGTAGATTAAGCTTAAGAGGTCATTTGACCATCTTTAACCCCTCCAAAGCCCATGTTGACTATTTGATCAGTCAATATGCCACATGGGCTTGTGAGTTGGCATGTGGGGATGCCTTAATTTGCTGGAAGGATTTTGAATGGAGTGGATTAGCTCCTATGGGATGATCTAACCACTTCAAGAGGTTTTAATGCCTTGTTGACTAGTTTGACTGGTCAACAATCAACTTGGCTGCCAAGGTGGCACATGAGAGTGTTGATTGCTGCTTGGACTAAGTCTTGAAGGCATTGATTGAGGATACATGAAGGTTCAATCAAAGCCATGGATATTTATCCAAGCATATGAGTTAACTTGGTCTAATAAGCTAAAGTTTGACTCAAAGTGAGTCTGAAAATATTCCATGCATCAAATGGAATGGATTTGAGGGATCAAGTTAAGGTTTTGAATGAATGTAATGAATAAGCTCAAATGGGTCAAGTTTGGCCAAGTTCAAGCTTAGTTTACCAAATCAACAGCTAAATGGGTAAGGAGTCCAATCAAGTCCAAACCATTAGATAATATGATCAGAAGAGCTTGAATGGGTTTGATATTGATATTTGAAGCTTGCTAGAGGTGATGGGAGGGTCAAAAGGGTTTAAATGATCAAAATGACTATTTAAGCCCTTAAGGGGCCATTGGGTCAACTAAAGTTATCTCGATCAACCATGTTGACCCATAGGATGGATTTGGTCTAGATAGGTTTGGTTTGATATTTGGAGACCATTGGAGGTGGTCCCCAGGTCTAAGGAGGTGAATTCAGTCAAAATGACTATTTTGACTCTTAAAGGGCTTATTTGGTCAACCTAGGTTGACCCAGGATCTGGGTTTGCATCCAACAGGTTTGGTTTTATATTTGAAACTTGTTGAAAGTGGTTCAAAGCAATTTTGAGTTCATTTGGTTTGAAACGGGTATTTGAATCCTTGAGGGATATTTTTGTCATTTTGACGCTTGGTCAACTGGGGGTCAAAATAGGTCCACCAAAGTGTAGTTTAATGTTCAATAGGTCGTAATTAAGTGTCTAAAAGTGATTGGAGGCTTTGTAGTAAACTCCAAGGTCAAAATCCACTAGATGGCAGGGCTAGTGGCATAGGATGTAAATATTTGAAGTTTTTAAAGACTTTGGATTTCAATTCAATTTCTGGGGTTAGAGACGTCAGATTGGGCTCAAATTTTGAGGGTTCCCTCTAGAGACATGTCTTATAAATATGTAATTGATAGACTCTGAATCAGAGGGCATTTGATTAGGTTTTGAAGTGTTTGAAAATTCACTGGAAAGGCTTTCAAGACTTAGACATTTGGCCTTAGATTTTAGTCTTGATTGATCTAAGGTCTAGGTAGATCCTAAGGTCTGGATTGATCTTAGATCTTGGTAGAACCTAAGGTCTAGATTGATCTAAGATCTAGGTAGATCCTAAGGTCTAGATTGGTCCTAGTAACCTCATACAAAAAATGAGGTCAAAAAATGGACCCCCAATATTTGTAGTAAAATGAAGTTCTATTGCACATATTGGCGTTGACCAAATTGAAAGGTCAAGTCTAGAGTTTTGATACTAAGAGAAGGAAAGGTCTATCTCTAAGGAATCGGGGTTTGAATACTAGGGTAGTGCCACAGAGGGCGTACTCTACCACTAGTGGGTCGAATCCTAAGGGAAGGAAAAGATTATACCTAGGGAATCGAGGTTTGAATACTAGGGTAGTGCCACGAAGGGCGTACTCTACCACTAGTGGGTTAAATACTAAGGGAAGGAAAGGCCTATACCTAGGGAATCGGGCTTTAAATACTAGGGTAGTGCCATAGAGGGCGTACTCTACCACTAGTGGGTCGAATCCTAAGGGATGAGAAAGTTTATCCCTAGAGGAAAAGAAAACCTAGGTGATCATATAGGAAGAAAGGATTCCTAACTATTTAGGATCAGATTTGAATTTGATACTAGGGTAGTGCCGTGAGGGGCGTACTCTACTACTAGTGGGTCTAATCCTAAGGAAGGGAAAAAACCTAACCTTAAGGAGAAGAAGATTGAGTGATCGTATATGAAGGAAGAATTCCTACTACAGAGGATCAAAATTAGGTTTGATACTAGGGTAGTGCTACGAGGGGCGTACTGTACCACTAGTGGGGTCTTATCCTAAGGGAAAGAGGAAACCTAACATTAAGGATAAGAGAATGATCATTTAGGAAGGAAGCATTACTTCCCAAAGAGGATCGGATTTGAAATTTGAAACTAGGATGGTGCCATAGAGGGCGTGCTCCATCACTAGTGGATCTAATCCTAAGGAAAGGAAGCACTGGGACTCACACCTAATCTTAACAAAAATAAAGTGACTGAACTATTGTAGGGCCCAATAGGCTTAAATCCACCACTAGTTAGCCGAGATCCTAGGAGATAGGAAGCCCAGGGACTCACACCTACTCCTAAAAAGATTGAATTTAGATTTGGAACTAGGATGGTGCCACAATGGGCGTGCTCCACCACTAGTTATTCTAATCCTAATGAAAGGAAGCTCTAGGACTCACACCTAACCTAATGGAAAAGAAAGTGACTGAACTATAATGGGGCAAAATAGGCATAAATCCACTACTAGTTAGTCGAGATCCTAGGAGATAGGAAGCACAGGGACTGACACCTACTCATATAGGATCAGATTTATTTTTGGTGTTCAATGATTAATCTAGCTAGAAAGCACAGGGACTCACATCTAACTAAGGGAACTAGACAAGGAGATAGTCTGTCCGAACCACTAAGGATTTGGCAAAAGCTATCTAACCCTAATTAATTCTAATCCGAAGGAAAGAAAGCTCTAGGACTCACACCTAACCTTAAGGAAAAGTAAGTGACTAAACTATAGTGGGGCTCGATAGGCTTAAATCCTCCTTTAGTTAGTCGAGATCCTAGGAGATAGGAAGCACAGAGACTCACACCTACTCCTAAAGGATTGAATTTGAATTTAAAACTAGGATGGTTCCGCAGAGGGCGTGCTCCATCACAAGTGATTCTAATCATAAGAAAAGGAAGTTTTGGGACTCACACCTAACTTTAAGGAAAAGAAACGAGAAGATCTTGTGGGTAGGAAACACTGGGACTCACACCTAACCACAAAAGATTGAATTTGAATTTGAAACTAGGATGGTGGCATAGAGGGCATGTTCCATCACTAGTGACTCTAATCCTAAGGAAAGGAAGCTTTGGTACACACAACTAACCTTAAGGAAAAGAAAACTAGAAAGATCTCATAGTAAGGAAGCACTGCTTCCCACGAAGGATTGGATCTAAATTTTGAATATATTATGGTGCCATAGAGGGAGTACCCATCACCAAAGGACGATCCTGTGATGAGGAAACTTGCTCTACATAGAAAACTGAGTTTATATGATCATATGTGGAGGAAACTTGCTCCACATAGAGGATCGAATCTAGAATGATTGTATATGGAGGAAACTTACTCCATATAGAGGATCAGGTCTAGAATGATGGTATGTGGAGGAAACTTGCTCCACACAAAAGATTGGGTCTGGATGATCGTATGTGGAGGAAACTTGCTCTACATAGAGGATCGAGATAGAATGATAGTATGTAGAGGAAACTTGCTCTACATAGAGGATCGGGTTTGAACTTTGAAATTTGATATTTGAGTATTTTTTGAATTTGAGTTGATTTACTTTTAAATTTGAACGTGTTTGAATTTCAAGTTTAATTTTATGAATTTGTACTTCAAGATCTTTGAATCTGAGTTTTGATTTGATTTTAAATTTGACTTTTGAATTTTAGTGTGAATTTGAAGGTTTTTGAATTTGATTTTTAGTTTGATACTCATCTGGCATGGTACTTCCTGAAAAGAAGGCCTGACATTTGAAATTATCGGGTGGCATCAATCAGGGTTGATCAATTAATGTTTAACATTCCCTCAAAGTTCATCTCTACGACAAGAGGATAATCTTGTATTTGTTCAAACTCCTTCACCGATCTCTCGGTAGGCTAAGATATGCATCCAAAGAACTTAGACCATGTCTCATACTTGGAAGGTTATAAGTCGTGCTATCTTATCACGAGCTTAAACCACTCTGGCTTTGTATGATTCTGAGTTTTATTGAGCCTTAAAGAAAAACTCTACAAGCCTCGAGCTCTTCAAATTAGAGTCGGGCACGCTGCTCATTCATGGTTTGATTTTGAATGACAATTCCCAACATTACAAAATACTCATCTAATGGGGTTTGATCTTGGACCCAATATAGAGTGTAATTTTGTTGAAAAGTCCTTGAAGGGAAAAAGATGCCTACTCGTAAGGACTCACACACATTCCTCAAGGACAAGATTTGAATTCTTATCTGGAATAGAAGATTCATTCATATTATTAGAAATTTTCTCTAGTTATTTGGACCCTGTCAGAATGACAAGCGGGAATAAATTTGCAAGTGCATTGAGAAGTAGAGTTAACTCTAACTAAATTGGAAGGAGTTAAGTTTAGCTGACCCAGACCAAGTTTTGTAGAAATTAAACTGAGGTCTCCCTTAAATAAAATTTGAATTAAAATTAATTATGAAAATGTTTAAGTAGAATAAAGAAATTTGATCTTTTTAATTCTCTGGCAGAAGAGATTATTCTATCTGATAGATAATTCATGCATGTTGAAGAATTTGAATTCAGGATTTTCAAAGTCAAGTATTTAAATTTGATTGGGTTTTCTTTTGAGATTTAATGATTTAAAAGAAGGGAGCCTCTTTCTTTCTTTTTCTGGTAGCACGCATTACACATCATTTAATTTATAGTGCATTTTGCACTGCTCTTTAATCTTTGGCGCATTCGTGCATCTTTCGAGTTGTGACACATTTTGCACTTTTTTTTTACTTTTTTGTTGATCTTGAGAAGAGGCTTCAATTCCTTCAAACATCTTGAAATGATTGCTCTTCTTTATTTTGAAAGCTGGGATTATATCTTAGGAATTAGAGAAGAAAAGTCATTCTCTTATACAAGGAAGAATAATCCTCAAAGCACACCCAATCATTTTGACAGGAATGTCGACTTGACCAAGAAAATTTTTGAGTAGATTCAAAGCATGCAAGATATGCCTATAAAGATAGAAAACTACAAGAAGATTGAGAAAATCTTCATTTCATACGTCAACTTAAGTTTGATTTTGATTTTAGTTTAATAATTAAATCATCCCACTGAAGCGGTCGGAGGGATGGCCGTTTAAACATTTGATGGAGTCAACTACAACTCTTTCCTGCTTAAGACTTAATATATATGTAAATTTTCATTAAAAATAGGAATCAACTATCTTGAAAATTTTTATCTAGTACAAATGAGAAATTGAAAGTTTTCCTTAAAGATTGAAAGTCTAGGTGGCAAGACCCTTGTCAACATGGAATTGAATTCAAATAATCTCTTTAGAAGGAGAGTCTTATAGGGTCTGCACTATCCCTAGATAATGCGGTGTTAAGGTAATTAAAAGATTTATCATGACAGGACCCCGTCAAAAGTTAAATTTTGATGGTACACTATATGACATAATCTTAAATTATTTTCCCTCTTAAATTGCTATTGGGCTAGTAGTTAAGAGAGTGGCTCTCCGAGTGGTTTCTACTCCTCCTCCTCTATAGATGATGTAGTGGGACACGTGTAATAACATGCCTTAACATCTTTTAATAGAGTGGACGGATCATAACCCTCAGTTGGGGGGCCAACGGCCTATTGCTGGTGATCGCTCAATTCTGTCTTGCTTGAGTCTTTTTTTGTAGCAGTCAAGCATGTGTATTGAAGATCGTGCTCTCATTCTTACAACCTCCCTCCTTTGTGCAAGGAGAGGGTACATAAAAGGAGAAATGGATTTTTGATTGGCCTCAAAGTCGGCCCTCTCTAAGGCTTCCAACTCAGCGGTCTTTCTAGAATTAAGATTCCTTTTATGGCTCTTCAAAGGTAATTTTTTATCTTGTTCCTACCAATGACAGGGATGCTAGAGCTTGACCCAATACCAGACTGAGATGGTAGCTCTTCCATTGTTATTGATCTTAAAATTGCATTTGAATTTTGAGTTTAATTGATTTTATTCAAAATTTTATGACTCAATCATGTTACGTTTATACTCAACATGGTGGTTCATAAAATTGACGAGTGAAGCATAAGAGTTGAACTTGACTCTTTTGCTACACCAATTGATATGGGGCAAAATATCAAAGTTTGAATTTAAATTTGAAATCAAATTTAAGGTTGAATCTAAAGTTGAAATCAAACTTGAGTGTAAGGTTGAGATTGAATTTGGCTTTGAAGTTGGAATTAAACAGATCTTCTTCAAACTTTGAAACTAAACACATTTATTTTTATTCGAATATATAGGTTTACAAAAGTAACCTGAAGACTCTTTCATCCCACCAAGTGATTTGTGGGTGAAATGTTAAAGCCCAGAATTGACTAAAAATTTTGAATTTGCGTTGCATGAGTTGAACTACAATAGCATGTTATAGAAGGACATGGCAATAATGGTTGGAATCAGTTTAAAAGATTTTCCTTTACTTTTGAAACTCAAAATGTTGATTGTTATTTTAAACATATTGGTTAACAAAATTCAGGGAAAATCTAGAGAGCTTGACTCGACTCTTTCACTATAGTGACTAGCTCAAAGTGAAGTGTCAAAGTCTAGGTTTGATTAAGAGTTTGAATTTGTGTTGCCTATGTTAAACTATAAAAAGTATTGTATAAAATATAAGACAACGATGATTGAAATCAGACGATTCTGGAAGGAATTTGAAAGTTTTGAAAATCTGGCAGCATCTCCCCTTATTTCTAAAACTCAATGTGTTGAATTCACATTCAACATAAAGGTTTACAAATTTAGAGGGAAGATTCTTAGAAGTCGACCCGGCTCTTTCATCCCGTCAAATTGTTTGGGATTGAAATGTCAAAAATAGACTTTACCAGAAGAATCAATCTTTTGTATCAAATTTAAAGAATGTGTGTATATTCTATCACTAGTATTGAATTATAAGAGTTACAATTCTCCATCTAGTGATAGAATATAGAGATCAATAGGATTTCAAAAGGATTGAATTTTTCTAAATGCTTGAAACTATGATTTTGAAATTGAAGGATCTTCTGTAAATTATGAAACTTAGCATGCTAGATGTTTATTCGCATGCAAGTTTACAACATATATAGTAAAATTTAAAAGAAATTTGGCTTAACTCTTTCGCTCTACCAATTAACTTTGAGGCAAAATGTCAAAGCCCGACTTAGAGGAAGGTTTCCTACACTCACCTCTCTTTTAACATGTCTTAATTGATTTGGTCATACTCACCCAAGGAAAAAATGAGAGAGGGGCCAACAAAAGAAAGGGTAGTCAAAACTACCGATGCAATAAAATTTGAACTGATATTAAAGATGGAGAGTGAGACTTATCCCAAGTGGAGTCGCCATTTTTTATTTGATTGAAAAATATTATGGTTTTGAAAAATATTAATTTTCCTTGGGAGGATTAATTTTCTTGAATTTTGAAATTGAACACATCATTATGAATGATATATCACCTTATCAGGCAAACGTACCATTCCCTAATGGGTTCAAATTTCAAAACATTAAGTTTATCTTGATTATCATTATAAAATTTAGGGGAAGACAATATATAATCCTAGAGGATCAAAATGATTTTTGATCAAATATTTAACTACAACAATCTAGGTAAGAGAACATTATTTTCATAATCAATATCAGGATAATATAATGATATATCTTTCCAAGGAAAGAGAATATCACCTATTATAAATCATTTGGATATGAATATAATGATCGTCAAATTGAATTTCCCAAAGATAATTAATTAAATGTTTTAAAAACTTGATTTAAAAATTTGGTTCAGTTTACTAAATCTCCTACAAGCACAAGCCCTCGTGGTTAATTATATCGTAGGAAACTGAAATTTCCTACGAATACTGGATTAAATTAGTGATAAAAATTTTATTTAAGATTTCAAGACTCGATATCAAAGGAAGGTAAGATTTGGAATTTGAATAGGGATTGGATCAAATTTGAACATTTATTTTCGGAGTCAATGGAGTAAGGGTAGGAGGCACTTGGGATTCTGAAATAATTTAGAAGTACCCCAGTCTATCCTAAGTGTTGGGCTTGAACTTAAATGAAAGTGATATTAAATTTAAAGGTTAATTTAATTAGAATGTTTGGATTCAATTCCCGGAGGTTGACATCTTATAGCCCGAACCTAAGTTTAAATTGGGTATAGAAAAGTGACCCGAACCTAACTAATGCAGTGCAAATCTAAACTTACCCCGGCCTGGATTGGGGAGCCAGCTAGACCACCTAGGCGCTTTAAAATCATGTATCCAGTCTTTTAATGTTGAGTGGTAGAGATGTTAATTAAGATAGGTTTTTAAGAATAGGGCTGACATATAGAGCAGATCCTAATTGGCCCTTTGCCTTATGTTGGGTGTTTAATGTCTAAATAAATGCGATTAAAATTTTAGACTCGATTTAATTTGTTACTAATGCAATGCATGCTAGTCGAGCCGATTGAATGCACAAATCAAAATGAAGCAGTTTTAAAATTTTTTGGCTTAAAAAATATATTTTTCCCTAGAGATTGTACAATATCCCCATGATAGATCGGCACTCTCATAGGCCAGGTGGTTTGTCAGGACCTGTAGGTGGGGAGGTGCCTAACAAGGTAGAGAATATTAAATATTATGCATGAAAATCCCTAGGCTAGTTCGAGCTTACTTGTTAAGACCATTTAGAGTTTCTATCTTGCCTTAAAAATTTTAACTTTAATTAATATAGAAGAATTTTTGACCGATCCTTATGAGCCTATAATCGTACTCCAGGCTAAAGCAAATACAACATGCAGGTAAAAAAGGCTAGAAAAACATATAATTTCTACTGCGCAATCAAGTAAACAAATCAACTAAATTAATTATTCAAATTGAAAGTCCATAAGAAAGTGCCTTTTAATATTACATCCTAGAATTACAGAAAAGTAAAGTGGCCAGACACCACTAACAACAACCCAAATTCTATTCCTAAGACTTAAGTGATTTTAAGATTTGAGATTCTTCTCGCTTTTCAGTTCTTCGTCTTCTCATGAGCATCTTGATTCGTCGGTTCCGGATATCCAAATGGAAATAAACTCCCCCTTAAATGGGGTGTTATATTTTCTCTTTGGATATTTAAAGAGTATCCTAATTTGATCTTCCAAATGGAAGAAGACTCTCTCCTTTAAGGATGTATTCTCCTCTTTGGAATTCAAGTTGGATATAAATATCTCAAACTCAAATCACTTTAAATTTTTACAATCATGAAATAATCAAATTATATTTAAAAAATAAAATTCTAGACTCGATCTTATAGGGTTTTCCTAATAATTGACAACTGTATATAGTCCCAAGCAGTTATACTCAATCCCAAATAGTTAATATTTGAAATTTAAAATACTCAATTACTCACAACACATAATGCAGAAAAGTAAATAAACAAACACATCTATTCTAATATAGCAACCAACATGCAATGAAAGCTCAAAAACCCGGCACACAACTACAGAAAAGTAAACACCGGCCTAGCCTAAAACTAGAGTTGGTTGTTCTAGAAAATCATTTAAAGTGGGTGCAAAGGCTGTGTGGTTTTGATATGTCCTATATAGGATAAGTAGTTCAAGTTATTTGTTGTTCTTATTGGTTGAAAGGCTTAAGGGAAATTTAATTGAAGTTTAAATCTTAATGACTTAAGATTAATTTTAAAATTAATTTTTAATTATTTTTTGGATATCACCTTTGTTTCTCACCGAGGCCATGAAGTTTATGTCACCTTCATTGGGGCTAATTTAATAGCCTCATAGGCCTAGGTTACTTTGTCGTACACGATATAATTAAGTGGCTTAATTTGATTAAAATTTAAATTATAATGAATTTTAATTAAGGGTGGTTACTTGCTAGTTTTTAGGCTAATTTAATATTTTCTTGACTTCTTAAGTGATTTTCAATTTTTAGGAATTTTTTAATTATTTTAATCATTTAATAAGGGGTTTAAAATTAACTTTTTAATTAAGTTCAAATTCTAGAAACTTAAAATTTTATTAAAATATTAGACCTTAAGATGAGTTGTTAGACATTAAGTTTGCTGGATTTAGATTTTTCTACTTTTAGTTGTGAAGGTTTGAAGTTTTAACTTAATTTTGACTTAAGTTTAACCTAATTGTTGACTTTTTTGAATTTAAATGATTTATAAAAGTTTGATATTTTTAATAAATACTAGACTTAATTTTGAGTTGAATGCCTTTGAGTTTGTTTAATTTTGATTTTTCTAGAATTAGTTATGATTTTTCAAAGTCTATGTATTTATTAGAATTTTAAAATAGTTTAATTAGAGGGGTTTTCTTAATTTTGTTCCAAATGAACTCCCAACTGCTTGAAATCAACTCCAAAGGTCAAGAATGACCTAAGAAGAGATTTTCAAGTGTTTGAGAATATTCTAGAGTTTTTAAATTATTATTAATTGATTAAATTAATTAAATATTGAATTTTACTTAAAATTAAATTAAACTTTAATTTACGGTCAAATCAAATTGGTTTTATTTTTCATTGATTAAGGATTTGATTCTGGTCAGTTAGAGTTATTGTGAGTGTTTTTGGATTTAAATTGGATTTATTAGAATTTTTAAAAGTTTTAAAGCTTAATTAGGGGTTTAAGCTTAAGAAACATGATTAAGGAGCTTAATGATCTCTAAAACTAATGAAAATTTTTCTAAGGGCTGAGAGTGTCACTAAGTTTAAATGGTCAAAGTTTCAAGTTATGAGGATGTGTATCCTAATTATTGGAAATATTCTAAGTTCTCTAAACAGATCCTTAATTATTGTCCTTAATGATGTCACTAGGTAAAGTAGGCTTGAATCAAAGTTTCTAACCATTGGATAAATATGAATAAGCACACAAAACAATACAATCAAGTCCTTAAAACTAGGAGACCTAGGCTAAGTGGTGTGTGTTCCCTAAGCATGCAAATCAAGTTAAAGCCTAATTAAATGAAGGATTAATCAATGAATAATTAACAAAATAATTATTCATTGATTAGTCATCACTCCCCAAAAATTCTATTCAATCATGCTTAATCTATGTTCAAAGTTTCAAAGGTGGATGTTTCAAATATATTAAAGATTTAATATATATAATTTTAAAGTAAATTTCAAAATATAGGTATTTATATATATAAACCTATATACATAAGAATATAAATTTTAAAATAATATAAATAAAAATATCATTAAAATAATTTTTTTATCAAAATGCAAATTGCATTAAAAAAGGAAGAACTTATTACATGCTACTATGTGATAAAAATTTATCACAATCCTCCTTTAACAATTTGAGAAACAATGGAGAAACCTTATTGCAATCCATCTCTTCCCAAAAAAAATCACCTTCTAAAGCATTGTTAGCACAAAAATTAGCTAACTTACTACAATTTGTATTTGAAAAACAAAAAAGAAACTTACCAAATCCATCCAAGAATGAAATGTCTTCCATTCTTTCATTTGGATCATTCTGATTATTCTCTTCCACCATCTTTTGCAAGTAGTTGATAACATTGAGATTGTCACTCTCTATTAAAATTCCTTTAGCATCCAACATCCAATCCATGATGATCATCTTCAAAGAACGAAAAGCCATTAACTCCAATAGGCCACTATCCCAATGAATGCAAGAGACTCCAAAAGCAAGAAAAAACCTTCCTTTTGAATCTCTAAAAACTCCACCAACTCCACCTTTATATGATTTTATTAGAGAAGCATCAATATTAACATTAATCCATCCTGAAGGAGGAGGGTGCCAATAAGAAAACAGCTGATTCAGCTGGTTAGTACCCCATTGACCCACGAATAGATTATTGTTAGCATTGGATGCAAAGCTAATAGCATTGGTGGCTATAAGATTTAAAATTAATTATAGGTCACCATGCTTTGCCATTTTTCGGCTTTTCCTAGACCAATAAATCATTGAGCAGTATAACTTTGCAATGAACCAATTTTCCACTGCTAGCCGCTCCAAATTGATATTACAATCTCTGGTTGAAGTAAACATTGGAACCGGAAAACCCCATCTTCTTAAAAATTCTGTAGCTTGCTGAATCTTCAAACAATGCACCACTACATGTTCAGAATTTTCCTCTCCATTGCATCCTCTAGGACATAAGTCATATTCCAACAACCTCCGGTACATCAAAAATGCATTAGTAGGTAAAGTATTGTTAAAAAGCCTCCACCAAAAGAATTCCACTCTAGAGTTAAGTTTCAGCTTTTTTAACCAACTTCCATAATCAACTTCCACAATCTCTTTATCAAAAGAAGATGAAGCCAATCCCATGATACTTTTACCTGAAAATCTGAACATCAATTCTAAAGTAACTTCACCAATGTCAGGCTGAATTAGATTTTGGAGAATAACTTCAACTAGAGAAATTCCAAAGAATTCATGGAGGAGTACTATATTCCACACTCCTTCCTTAATAAAGGATTCGAGTGGAGGAAATTCAAAATTCCCCACTGCTATATATGTTGGCCATTTATCTAAACTTTTATCAAGAATCCAAAGATCTTTTAAGATGTTAATATCTCTACCTGTTGATATCTTCCACCTAGTAATTCGGTGCAGAAATTGAGCTCCATTGGATAAGATTTTCCAAGTGGTAGATATATTGCTCGAGCTGGAATTTTCCCAAAACTTCAATCCATATTTAGCCATTAAAACCTTGTTCAACAATGAGTCTTCTTTTTTCATGAAACTCCAAGCAAATTTAGTCCTTAGAGGATCAGTTATATTGACCAATGAATGTATACCTTGGCCCCTTCCTTCCAACTCTTACATAATTTATCCCAAGCCACATAATGTAAACCGTGACTTCCTCCTTGTTTATCCCAAATAAAACTTCTACAAGCCTTGTCCAACTCCTTTAAAATACTCATTATAATGAATGAGTGAGAAGCCACAAAAATTGGTAATGAAACCATTACCGATTTAACCAACATAAGTCTTCCAGCAATAGAAATAGATTGCTTACCCAAACATTGAATTTGTTAGCACCTTTCTCTAAGATGAAGTTAAAATCTGAAGCCACCAACCTTCTAAGAGCCATCTTGATCCCAAGATAGTTGAACTCATTAATAGTTTTATATCCCCAAAGCTTGGAATTTGCTTTTGTCCTCTTCCTCTTTACAGATTTCCTAAATATGATCACTGATTTTTGCTCATTCACTTTCTGTCTAGTTCAGCTGCTAAAGTCATCTATTATCCTCTTCAATTTCTTCATACATTTAAGCGTTGCTTCTGAGAATAAAAGTATGTCATTTGCATACAATATATGTGAGATTCTTCAAGCATTTGAAGAGATTTTAATACCCAATTTACTTCCTCTTTGACTCAAATCAAGAGTCAAAATCTGAGCACAAAGGATGAATAAATAAGGAGAGAGCAGACAACCATGTCTAAATCTGCTTTTGGCTTTGATTCCATTAGAAATTTTACTATTTATCAATACGAAAAACTCAAGATTCTCCGCACATTCCATGAGTAGATTAGTAAAATTGTTAGGAAATCCATAATGATTCAAAACCTGTCTTAAAGTTCCCCAAGCCATACTATTATAGGCTTGTTCCTTATCTAGTTTGATGGTCACCAAGCCTTTACTAGACTTAGACAATCTGAGTTTGTTGAAAAGTTTATGGCCTAACAAAATATGAGTAGATAGAGATCTACCTCTGATAAAAGCAATTTGCACTTCGGAGATAAGAACATTAACCACCTTCAAAAGCCGATTCAACAACATTTTGGCAATGATTTTGTATAAAGTGCTACAAAGACTGATTGGTCTGAAGCTTGCAGGAATTATTGGGTTGAGCACTTTAGGAATAAGAACCACTAAAGATTATTTCCAATTTACAGAAAGTTTCCTTAATTGAAAGAACTGCTTCACTGCCAGCCACACCTCCTTTCCTATTTTGCTCCAATAGTTTTTTAAAAAAGAATAGGTAATATCATCCAATCCAGGTGAAACATTAAAGCTACCGCTTTGGATAACCAATTCCAATTCAGAAAAAGAGAAAACTGCCTAAAGCAACTTATAATCAGATTCAGTTAAAGAATTCATACCTGGCG
Source organism: Dendrobium nobile (assembly GCA_022539455.1). NCBI lineage: Eukaryota > Viridiplantae > Streptophyta > Magnoliopsida > Asparagales > Orchidaceae > Dendrobium > Dendrobium nobile. The sequence goes on from CM039735.1 coordinate 37,585,307, forward strand.
ACCACCGCTCCAAACAGCTGATCCATTCCTTACATTTTAGTTTAAACAAATTCAATATGATCTCTTCAATTTTTGATTGCTCTTCAACCAAGATCCCATCAACATTCTTTAATTACCAGATAGTATTCCCCAATCATGTCCCATTAGCAAAGGAATGAAAGAAGTTGGAGTTCATGTCATTTTCCTGGATCCACCTCACCTTAGCTCTTTGCCTCCACCAAGTGTTAATCCTTGCCATTGTCACATAATATTCATGAGCTTTGGCTCTTAACAACATAATCTTTTCAGTGGAAAGTTCTTGCTCATTAGATTCTTCAAGCCGTAAAATATAGATCTCCTTTTTTATTGTTTCTTTAAGCTCCATGAAGCTCTTCAACTTTGATTTACTCCAGTAATGAAGGGCTCTTAACACCCATTTACACTTCACATTAATAACATTCATTGCATCACCTTTAACTGATTTGCTCCAGGTCTTTAGCACAATAGCTCTAGAAGCCGGATATGAGGCCCAAACTTCCTCATATCTTAGAATTCTGCTATGTCATAATTTTTCATTACAAATCCTGAGAACCAATGGGAAATGATCAAACTTGATTCTCTCCAAGTGTCTAACTGCTGCATTTTGGATCTCATATAAGGCTTTGGTGTTCAAAAGACACCTATCAAGCCATTCAAGGATACGAGGATTTCCTTTTTTATTGTTGCACAATGTAAACTTTGTCTCTACTAGTCTAACATCATGAAGATCCATCTTTCACATGAAGGCTCTCATTTCATGAGGCCCTTGTGAACAAGAATACTTCCTCCCTCGCTTTTTTCATCTTGTTCTAATATATAATTGAAATCCCCTCCTACAACCATCAGAATTTCCATGTCACCATAGCCTTCTAATTGATCCCGCAGCATCCTCCTCAAGTGAATGTTTTTGTTTCCATACACTGTCGAGATCATCCAAGTGACTTTGTTGTAAATGTTAAACTTCCCTTTAACACATTGGGGAGAAGCATCCACTAGGGAGAAACTTGCCAAATTTGTTTTCCACAAAACAATCATTCCTCCAGAAGCACCATTAGAGGGATACATAAAAAATCCCATTCATCACCCAATAATTTTTTAATCTCAACTTTCTCAAAAGAAGAGATTTTAGTTTTAACCACACCAACAAAAAATAACATCCCATGTTTTCACAAAATCCTTCAAATATAGAGAAGCCCCTCTCTTATTGGCCCCTCTATAATTCCAAAATGCTAATAAAGTCATTTGGGATAAGAGTTGGGAGTCATCCAACTCCTTCCTTTAGTTAATACCTCAACTTTTTTCCTGGATGAATTGTTCAAAGGCCCAAGGTGTTTAAGTTCCTTCATTAGCTTTAGTTTTTGAGTTCCAGAATTAGTTTTCTCCAAGAACGAAATCCCCAATTTCTAAGGAGCCTCTTCAGCCTTGTTGCCAGGATTTGAATTAGCCACTGTCCCTTCATTATCTGCACCATCATCTATAACAATTTCTCCTACTTCTAGAATCGGATCAGCTAGTGTAGTCACCACTGAAAATCTCATCAATACTGCTATCCTCCATCAATTTGAACCTGTTTTGTAATACTTGCAACACCTCAATGATATTAGATGCTTTATTCATAGTTCCAACAACATTTGCAACCTCTGTAACCACTTCCTCAGCAATCTCTTTATTTTGAAAATTCTCAATAACTGGAATAACATTTGTTGCAGAACCAGCAATTTCTTCAATCAATGATTAATCTGAATTAGATTTTTCTCCAGTCACCCTTCTTTTAGCTATACATTCTTCCTTCAAATTTTTATTCTCCTCAACCTTTTTTTTTTTTTGAGATGGCAGATTCAACCTACTACCTTTTTAGTGATGCACAAGAATCCAAGGCCCATATTTAGAATCTTCATTAGGATCATCCATCCTTGGTACTTCAGAACTCCCTCCTTTGGAAATTGGATTAGCATATTTATTAAGAGAGATCTTCTTCTCTTTACAAACATTGCTAAGATGACCAATTCTTCCATAATTGAAACCAAAATTTGAGATTTTCTCACACTCAACTTTTTGGAAAAACCTTCCGTCAAGCCCATACACCCAAACATCCAATGGCAGTTATTTGTCTAGTTCCAATCCAACACAAGCTCTAGCAAACTCTCTCCTTCCCCATTGGAACATATCACCATCAATAGGCATAGGGGAACCAATCAATGATGCAATCCTAGCAACATTAATCTCATCCCAACAATAGAGTGGTAGGTACGAGAATCTCACCCAAACCGGTGAAGTTAGACCCTTCAAGGAAGTAGTGGAGAATTTAGCACTCCAATTATCAAGCCCAATGATGTGTCCATTAACGAACCATGGACCTCCTGAAATAACCTTTTTAACAGCCTCTTTTGAGAAGAAAGAATATAGCATCCACCTTGAGCAAAGTATCGTCAAGTGGAACTTCCCTAATTGAGACCATTGGCGTCTCAATTCCGCAGCAATTGCTTGAACTGGAATGGCCATACCAAAAACTTTAACCACTATTAAATTCTAGAGTTTCTCATAGTTTTCAATAATCTTTGGTTCAAACAATTTTATTGCCTTCCCATCTTCAGATAGGATTGATTCTCCTATTGGCATAATTCTACCTGTACAGTTTTTTATTTTTCATAAGTTTTTTGTACATTTTCATGAACATCCAATGCACTAGTTTCTCCATCTTGGACTGAAAGACCTCCCTTAGAATTATTAGCATAATTCCCAAATATGTTGACAAAAAGCTTCATTTCAGAAGATGAAGATTCGATTTCATTTACTTTAAATTTGATAATAGATGAAGGTGATACTATGATTGAATCTGCTACAATTTCCTTCCCCTTGCTGGTGATAGGAGAAGTTATTTTGATTTGCTCTGTATAAGGTTCTTTGATGATCAAAGTGCCATTGCCACAATTTAATTGATTATTACCAAAATTTCCATTAATAGAACCTTGTTGTGGAGGAAACTATGATCAGTAAGATCAACCACATTCCGAACACCGGAGATGGAGGTCGAATGGCCGATCATCAGCTCTGCCGTTACCTCCAATCCAATGGCAAATAAAAAATTGAGACTTTATCTCTCTAAAAAATGGGACTTTCTCTCTCTAGGTTTTAGTTTTTACGATACTCTTGACGTCCATTTGGTAAAGCTTAAGTAATTTTTTCTAAAGACTTAAGAGATCCACTGATTTTTCAAAGTAATTTGAAAATAAATTTTTTTCAAAATATTTAATATAATATTTATTTAAATACTAATTAAATATTAAAGATAATTAAATAATTCAAATTATTTAAAATAAATTAATATTTAAATCTTAAAATTAACTTTAAATTAAAGTATTTAGAATTTCAAAAATTTTGACATATTATTTAATTATTTCTAAGTTTTTTTTTTAAAAAAGAAAAGCAATAAAGCTTTAATTTATCAAAGAAAACTAATTACAAACTAAAGGTGATCGATTCCTCCTTTAACACTTTAGCAAAAGTAGGAGGAATCTTATTAATGTCTAAATCATCCCAAATGAAAGAACAAACAATAGCATAGTTAGCACATAGGTCCGCTAACTTATTACATTCTCTATTTACACAATTGAAAATTGCATAATTAAAACTTTAATAAAAGATAAGTCTCCCAAATCATTATTACCTTTTTTCCTGACGCCTTGAATGAAGTTGATGATGTTATGATTATCACCATCTATGATCATTTCCTTGTAAGCATACATCCAATCTCTAGTAACTTCTTTGAAGGAAAGAATAGCTTGAAGTTCCAAGTAAGTGATATCCCAATGAGTAAGCTTTTTACCAAATTCCAATAAGAATCTTCCTCTACGGTCCCGCATCACACTACCAATTTCGGCCTTATAGGAAGAACAAAGTGAAGCATCAAAGTTTACCTTCAACCAATCAGGTGGATGAGGATGCCAATTATTTTCAATAAACCTAATTGGTTGGTTGACATCCCTTATACCCGAGCTCATTCCATTAAAATGTTGGGATACAACAACATAACTTATTGCATTAGTAGCTATCATCCAAGAGCTAGAACTTCAGCCATTGTGAAGTAATTCGTTTCTCTCTCCATAAAAGATAAACCACATTACAATAGAGACCAATTAACCAAAGGTTTTTGCTCTTAAGCCATGAGAAATAATTTTCCAATGAGTTGAAACATGGAAATTGAATGCCCCAATTGCTTCAGGCATTTGGTAACTAAATGTTCAATATCTTCCATCTCTCCACATCCCCATGGGCAGGACTCCATTCCTTGTAATCTTCTATAACATAAAAAGTAGTTTGTAGGAATAGCTTTATGAAGAAGTCTTCACCAGAAATTCTCCACTTTGGAACTTAGAAAAAGTTTTTTCAACCAATCCCAATCATTTGAGGTACAAAAATGATCTTCCAAAAACTCAGCAGCCATTGCAGTAATTGTTTTACCTGGAATCATATGAATTAATTCCAACTTGTCTTCACCTTCATCAACCAAAATTTGAATGTCTGTAATAAAATTAACGAGATCTAGACCACGGAATTTATTCAACTTCTCAACATTCCAGCTTCCGTTAATGATCAAGCTATCCACTGTGTAATCACAACACTCTATTGTCTTCACAAATGTAGGCCATTTGTCTAAGCTTCTATCAAATAACCATTTGTCTTTAAAGATATTAATAGATTTTCCATTTACAATTTTCCATTTGACAATAGAATTTAAGGATTTTTCTCCACTTCATATAATTCTCCAAGCTGACGAACCATGTATGCCCGAAGAATTGATGTCTGTACAATTTCCATATTTTCGAAATAGGAATTTATGTACCAAGGTATCTTTTTCTTGAGAATATTTCCAAGCCAATTTTTCCCTTAATGGTCCAACTTTCTTTAAACATGGAACCAACCAAAGTCCCCTTTGATTGTTTTGTTTGCAAATTGAGTCCCAACTAACATAGTGAATCCCGTTCCTTCCTTGACTCTTGCTCCATATAAAGCTCCTACACATTTTGTCAATTTCATATAGAATGCTTTTAGGGACCAAAGAAAGAGATGAGTGGAAAGTGGGAAATAACAATTGCACTGATTGGACCAAAGTTAGTCTTCGAGCCAAGGAGATAAATTTCCCTCCCCAAACATTTAACATGTTCTGAACTTTGTCTAACAGAAACTGAAAATCTGCTTTGACAAGCGTTCTTAATTCCATTTTAATGCCCATATATGAAAATTCTTTTATTTCCTTCAATTCCATGACTTTAGCAATCCTCCTTCTCCTTCTTTTTTCGACAGATTTTCCAAATAGAATTCCTGATTTCTTTGGATTAACACTTTGGCCCGTCCATCTACAAAAATCCTTGATTGTTTTAACTTTCTTGACCATTTTCATACTAGCTTCTCAGAAAATGATAATGTCGCCAGCATATAGTAAATGGGAAATCAGAGGCCCATTAGAAGAAATTTTAATGCCAATCGAATCCTTCTTTTGATAGAATGCATTGGATAATAGTTGAGCACATAAGATAAAAAAGAATGGTGACAATGGGCACCCTTGTCGAAATCCACTTTTTGCTTCAATCCAATTAGAAAGATTCCCATTGATAGATAAAGAAAAGAAAGGACAATAAACACAGTCCAAGACAAGCTTAGAAAAATTAATAGGAAAGACAACATACTCCAAAGCTTTTCATAAAGTAGGCCAACCCATTGAATCATAGTCTTGTTCCATATCTATTTTAAAAGAGACTATACCTTTGGAAGATTTGGAAAACCTAAACTTGTGAAAGAATTCATGAGCTACCAAAACATTATCTGAAAGAGATTTACTTTTCAAGAATGCTACTTGTTCTACCGATATCAGTTTGTGGATCACTAGCAATAATCTATTCAAGATCATCTTTGCAGCTATTTTATAAACTGAATTACATAAACTGATCGGTCTATGGTTAGAAGGAGATAAAGGATTTTTTACCTTTGGAATCAGCACAATAATAGTTTCTTTCCACTCCTTGCACATCATACTAGTTTTTAAGAAGTGATCTATTGCATTCCATATATCTATTTTGATAATAGACCAATATGCCTTGAGGAATGAATAGGAAATCCCATCTATGCCTGGAGCAATGTTTGGACCCAGCTCTTGGATTACTTTTTCCATGTCTTCCTCCGTGAAATCTTTGTCGAGAACCAAAGAATCTTCAGAGTTTAGTACATTCCATGACCTTGGCCAATCCAGTAATGAGAGTTTTCTTTCTTTCCACTTCTCCTTGAAAAAGTTATTTAGAACATGTTCCACTTGACTTCGTTCTTCCATGATCATTCCATTCTCATCCTTAATTTTGTGAATAAAATTCATTTTTCTCCTTGAGCTGGCATAATAATGAAAAAATCTAGAGTTTAAGTCCCCTTCCTTAGGCCATTTAACTTTGGCTCACTACTTCAACCATGTACCAAGATGAGCTAAGTTAGAATTCAGATTATCCATCTTCACCTTGAGTAGCCATGATTCCTCCTCATTAAGAAGTCTGAATTCAGATTCCTTAGTTTGCAATTCCAGGATTTGTTCATTTAATTCTTCTTTCAGCTGATTAAGCTCCTTATGCTTGGCTTTACTCCAATAAAATAGAGCTTTTAATGCTCTCTTCATTTTTTGATTCAAAATTTGAGGAAGATTGCCACCAGATTTTCTCTCCCAAGCCTTCTTAACCACTGTCATAGAAGCTGGATACGAAGCCCACACCTATTCAAACTTAATCAACTTTTTACTTGCTTTATTGAACTCCAACAAGTTTAATAATATAGGATAGTGATCCGATGCTAACCTTGCTAGATGCCTCACAACCATCCGGTGGGATGTGTTCATAGCCGCTGAATTGAGAAGACATCTGTCCAACTTTTTTAGTATCCTTTCTGCTCCCTTTTTGTTTTTACCCCATGTGAATTAAGGGCCAATGCTATCAACTTCATGTAAATCATTACAAGTAATGAAGGACTTCATCTCCCTAGGTCCAAGAGATTAAACATATTACCTTCCTCCTTTCTTCTCTTCCCTAGATAGTAAACAATTAAAATCGCTACCCACTTTCATAGGGACTTCCTTGGATACATTATATTCCAACCTTTCCCAAAGAGATCTTCTACAATAAGGGTCTCTGCTTCCGTAAATTATAGCAATAATCCACTTCCCTTTGTTGAGCACCTCCAATTCTCCTACCACAAATTGTGAAGAAGATTCTAATACCTTAAATGAAGCCATGCTTTTCTTCCATAACAGCATGATACCGCCAGATAAGCCTTCCGCAGGGACATGAAAAAATTCCCATTCCATTCCTAACAATTGATCCACATCTTTTGTATTAGTAGAAACAAATTTAGTTTCAAGTATCCCAATGAAGAACACCACATACTTCATAGTAAACTCCTTTAAATAAAGGGAAGCCTACTTTTTCTTAGCTCCCCTATAGTTCCATATTCCAATTGATGAATTCATTGTTTATTGGGGAAAGATTTCCCCAGAATTTCCTTCATGTCACCTTCCCCTCTCCTAGTCCTTGAGACCGAATATATTGGTCCTAAACCTTTCAGTTGCTTCAAACCATTTTTCTTTGCAGTAGCTGAATTCTCTCATGGGTTGTTCATTAGAGCTATAATTTCACTTTCTTCCCCTATATCAACAATTTTATCTCCATTAATAACAACTGGAACTTCAATCAAATTCTTCTCCTCAATGTTCATCTGATCCATATCTTCAGAAATTTGATTTAACACATCAAATTGATTGGTAATGCATAGAATACCTAAAGAGTTGATAGCAGCAATTCCTTTTTCCACTGGTTCATCATACATACTGCTTTGATGAGGATTAGTAAGTAATTTGTTCCAGAACTTCTGCCCAAGAGCTGGATATCCTCATGTTATCGTCATTTTGATATCCTGCTCAATTATCTATTCTCTTCATGAATTGCTTTGCTTCATCATTTTCTTCTCCTTTTGATTTCAAGGATTTATTCGACTCCTTATAACCTGGTCCTACCTAGGTATTTTTGAACTTCATATTTCTAAATTTTTTCCTTCCATACTCAACATGTATTCAAGAACCATAAGATTCTTTATCAATTTGTATTTCTTGTCTCAGGAATAGGCTTTCTGATGTTGTTACTCCCTCATTAGTTGATTTAATTTGAAAAGCATCCGGATTATTGCTAGTTACAGATTCAGAACATCTATTCTGCATATGCCCACTTTACCACAGTTGAAACAAACATCTGATATCTTTTCATACTCAAATTTTTGATAGAATTTACCAGTAGCTCCATCCACCCAAGCTCCCAAAGGCAACTTGTTCTCAAGTTTAATTTTCACACAGATTCAGGCAAACTCCCTTCTCCCCCATTGAAACATATTTTCATCAAGAAGAAATAGTTTTCTAACCATTGAAGCAATTCTACATACATTAACTTCATCCCAACATTGCAAGGGGAGGTTTGGTATCCTGACCCACACAGGAGCCGTTAAACCTTTAAGTGAATTAGGTTGAAACGATGGAGACCATTGTCTAGACCAATGATGTGCCCATTCACATACAAAGGCCCATTAGAGAGGACTGATTCTAGTGCCTTTGGGTCTTCAAGAAGAAATAGTTTTCTAACCATTGAAGCAATTCTACATACATTCACTTCATCCCAACATTGCAAGGGGAGGTTTGGTATCCTGACCCACACAGGAGCCGTTAAACCTTTAAGTGAATTAGGTTGAAAAGATGGAGACCATTGTCTAGACCAATGATGTGCCCATTCACATACAAAGGCCCATTAGAGAGGACTGATTCTAGTGCCTTTGGGTCTTCAAAGCACATAAGATCCAACCTCCTCCATGTAGAGTAATATGAAACTTGCCAAATTAAGACCATTGTCTCCTTAGCTCCATCCCTATCACATTAAAAGGCACAAATTCTCCAAAAACCTTCACAACCAATGACTTCTTCAATCTGTTAGTATTGTTTAACTCTTTTTCCTTGTTAAGCATAATAATGCCATTAACATTTGAGCATTCTCCATAATCAAAATCAAAAACTTTGAAGTTGGATTTCTTAATCCAAGCATTAGTGGTAACTTTAGTAGATTGGACCGGGCCTTCAACTATCAATTCCTTGCTGTAATTGCCCAATTCTACTGAGTTGCATTCCCAAACTTTATTCGAATCACCTTCTACTATCTGATCCTTGCTGCAATTACCAGAAACCAATTTGCTACAATCGAATTTGGAAAAACTAGGAGTTTATCAACATTAACTTCTTCTGAAACATGGGCATAACAATCTTCAACAGGAGACTCCATCGTTAAAGCATTTAATGAAATCATATCAGATTTTGATAAAATAGCTTCAGATTCACCAGAGGAAGAACAATGATGAGTTTTCATTCCCTTTTGTATAACAAATAAGTTGATGGCATCATCCGAGACTTCATTGATCACATTTTTACTTTTCCCAAGTGCTACGGTAAAAATTTTCACTGAAAATAACCTCATTCATTTATTACCAGTGCACTAGACTTTTTGATCCTTTGTTTAGACTCAGGATCAAACACCACTCTTGCATCGCCAAAAATAGGAGGAGATGACCCATCACTTAGACGAGGAAGAATCCGAACATTGTTGGATGATATCCAATGACCATCAGGGGTGTCAGAGGGTGGAGGCCGGTGGCCCTCCACCGTCATCGATGGAAAACGAGAATTGTGGGAGACAAAATTTGAAAAAATGATAGTTTTTTTCTCTATCTAGATTTTTCAGGAGCTTCTCTCTTACAGTTGCTTATAAATATTTCTGATTTAAAATGAATTTAATTTGAATTTTTAAAGTTTAAGATTAAGTAAAGTATTTAAACTAATTTAAAATTAATTAGACATCAAAGTAATTTAAAAAATCAAATTAAATTAAGTCTTGACAAATCTTTGAAATTTTCAAATTATATAAACAATTTTGTTTAAATTTCTCAAAATCATTTAAGTCTATTTTTAATTAAGTATTAATAGATATTTAAATAAATAATTAATATATAAAAAAAATAAAATATTCAAAATATAGATTAAATTAAACTTAATTTAAAATTAAATTAATTTAAAATATATGTTTAACTACTTAACATAATTTGAAATATAAAATTTTAAAATTAAAAAAAAATATTTAATTAAAGATTAATTAAATATTTAAAATTTAAGTGTTTTTTTAATTATTAAAATATATTTAAAATTTTAAAATAATTTTATATTCAAATTAAATGATTTAAAGTTTTTGCTATTTTAATATAAAATATTTATTTTTTTTATTTTTATTTTTAATTAATTTCTTGGATTTCCTATATTTAAAATTGAATTTAAAATAAATTTTAATTAAAGTAATATAAAAAAAGTGTGGCGGCTGTTGGCTTTGCCATGTGGCACGGCAGGATTGGGCGCTCCAATCCATGGTAGCGGTGCCCAATCATTGCCGCGCGATGGAATACACGGCGGACCCATGCGATTTTGACTTATCCACATCAGCTCACTTCTGGTGCCATCTGATCTCCCATGGGAATGAGTCAATAGATCAGATGTCTCCGGTTGGGAGATGAAACCATAGGATTACCCACATCTGATTAACGAGATGCCCTAAATCTCTTTTTTTTTTTTTGCTCGTTCGTTCAATCCAGTCAATAAAAATTGATAAAATTTTTAGCATAGATTTAGGATATGAACAGAAAACTTAGGGATTTATTTTTGTAGCATAAGATGCATTAAATCAAAAGCTATTTAGCCTAAGTGTCGTAAACTAGGGTTAAGCTTTTACCTTGATTTAATGGATGAATTGAACCATTTTTGGATTCTTTGAGCTTGTAGACTGTCCACGCCTATGTTCCCAGTTAAATCTACATTCCGAAAAGCCATGGATCACCTCGAATGAGCCTTGGATACAGATTTGAACTATGCTCATCGAGAAACCCGCTGCCGGTGGCTTTAACCGGCTGGGATAGGATCAGGAAATGTGGAGGAGGTTTTTGAAAGCTCTAAGGGACTGGAGTTTGGCTCTCGGAATGCTTGATAAGTGAGAGAGAGAGCTAAAGTTAGAATGATGGCTGTTTTAGGTCTCTTAGCCCATTCAAATGTCCCTGGAATGAATGGATGGCTAGGATCCACTTGATAGGTTACTGGGATGCTGCCAAGTGGCCTGGGGGTTGTTGAGGGCATGAGGATTAAAGGACTAAAAGACTATGAGGTGGAAAGCCTCTTTTATTCTCACTTGAGCACATGGGTTTGATTCAAGCCCTTGGATCTTGATCTAAGGGCTAGGGTGAGCTCTAGGAAGCTTGTAGAGAATGTTTAAATAATTGGAAAGTATTAGGGAGGAGTGGATTAAGCTTAAGAGGTCATTTGTCCATCTTTCAACCCTCCAAAACCCATGTTGACTATTTGACTAGTCAATATGCCACATGGGCTTATGAGTTGGCATGTGGGGATGCCTTGACTTGCTGGAAGGATTTTGAATGGAGTGGATTAGCTCCTATGGGATGATCTAACCACTTCAAGAGGTTTTAATGCCTTGTTGACTAGTTTGGCTGGTCAACAACAACTTGGCTCCCATGGTGGCACATGGTAGTGTTGAGTGCTGCTTGGACCAAGTCTTGAATGCATTGATTGAGGATACATGAAGGTTCAATCAAATCCATGGATATTTGACCAAGCATATGAGTTAACTTGGTCCAATATGCTAAAGTTTGACTCAAAGTGAGTCTGAAAATATTCCATTCATCAAATGGAATGGATTTGAGGAATCAAGTTAAGGTTTTGAATGAATGTAATGAATAGGCTCAAATGGGTCAAGTTTGGCCAACTTCATGCTTAGTTGACCAAGTCAACAACTAAATGGGTCAGGAGTCCAATCAAATCTAAACCATTAGGGAATTTGATAATAGGAGCTTGAATGGCTTTGATATTGATATTTGAAGCTTGCTAGAGGTGATCTGAGGCTCAAAATGGTTTAAATGATCAAAATGACTATTTAAGCCCTTAAGGGCCATTAGATCAACTAAAGTTGACTCGATCAACCAAGTTGACCAAGTGGTTGGATTTGGTCTAGAGAAGTTTGGTTTGATATTTGGAGACCATTGGAGGTGGTCTATAGGTCTGGGGAGGTCAATTTAGTCAAAATGACTATTTTGACCCTTAAAGGGCATAATTGGTCAACCTAGGTTTACTTGGTCAACTAGGTTGACCCAAAGTCTGGGTTTAGATCCAACAGGTTTGTTTTAATATTTGAAACTTGCTAGAAGTGGTTCCAAGAAATTTTGAGTTCATTTGGTTTGAAATGGGTATTTGAATACATAAGGGGTATTTTGGTCATTTTGACCCTAGGTCAACTAGCGGTCAAAATGGGTCCACCAAAGTGTATTTTAATTTTCAATAGGTCATAATAAAGTGTCTGAAAGTGATTGGAGGCTTTGTAGAAAACTCCAAGGTTAAAATCCACTAGATGGCAAGTCTAGTGGCATAGGCTTAAATATTTGAAGATTTTAAAGACTTTGGATTTCAATTCAATTTTTGGGGTTATTGACCTAAGAATGGGCTCAAATATGAAGGATTGCCTTTAAAGACATCTCCTATCAATATGAAATTGATAGAATCTAAATCAGAGGTCATTTGATTAGGTTTTGAAGTGTTTAAAAATTCATTGGAAAGGCTTTTAGGACTTGGACCTTTGGCATTAGAATTGAGTCTGGATTGATATAAGATCTAGGTAGATCCTAAGGTCTGAATTGATCTAATATCTAGGTACATCCTAAGTTTTGGATTGATCAAAGATCTAGGTAGATCCTATGGTCTGGATTGGTCCTAGTGACCTCATACCAAAATGAGGTCAATAAATGGACCCCCAATATGTGTAGTAGAATGAAGTTCTACTGCACATATTGGCATTGACTAAATTGAAAGGTCAAGTCTAGAGTTTTGATCTTAAGGGAAGGAAAGGTCTATCTCTAGGGAATTGGGGTTTGAATACTAGGGTAGTGGCATGGAGGGCGTACACTACCACTAGTTGGTCGAATCCTAAGGGATGAGAAAGTCTATCCCTAGAGGACAAGAAAACCTGAGTGGTCATATAGGTAGGAAGAATTCCTAACTATAGAGGATCAAATTTGAATTTTATACTAGGGTAGTGCCTCGAGGGGCGTACTCTACCACTACTGGGTCAAGTCCTAAGGAAGGAAAAAAACCTAAACTTAAGGAGAAGAAGATTGAGTGATCATATAGGAAGGAAGAATTCCTAACTATAGAGGATCAAAATTTGGTTTGACACTAAGGTAGTGCCATGAGGGGCGTACTCTACCACTAGTGGGGTCAAATCCTAAGGGAAGGAGGAAACCTAACATTAAGGAGAAGAGAATGATTATGTGGGAAGGAAGCATTGCTTCCCACAGAGGATCGAATTTGAAATTTGAAACTAGGAAGGTGCCACAGAGGGCATGCTCCATCCCAAGTGGATATAATCCTAAGGAAAGGAAGCCCTGGGACTCACACCTAACCTTAAGGAGAAGAAAGTGACAGAACTATAATAGGGCCCAATAGGCTTAAATCCACCACTACTTAGTCAAGATCCTAGGAGATATGAATCACAGGGACTCGCACCTACTCCTAAAAGATCGAATTTAGATTTGGAACTAGGATGGTGCCATAACGGGCATGCTCCTCCTCTAATGATTCTAATCCTAAGGAAAGGAAGCTCTAGGACTCACACCAAACCTTAAGGAAAAGAAAGTGACTTAACTATAGTAGGGCCAAACAGGCTTAAATCCACTACTAATTAGTAGAGATCTTAGGAGATATGATGCACAGGGACTCACACCTACTCATAAAGGATCAAATTTGGTTTGGGTGTTCAATGACTAACCTAGCTTGAAAGCACATGGACTCACATCTAACTAGGGGAACTAGCACAAGGAGATAGTCTTCCTGGACGTCTGAGGATTTGATAAAAGCTGTCTAACCTAAATTAATTATAATCCTAAGGAAAGGAAACTTTAGGACTCACACCTAACCTTAAGGAAAAGAAAGTGACTAAACTAAGTGGGGCCTGATAGGCTTAAATCTACCACTAGTTAGTCGAGATCCTAGGAGATAGAAAGAACAGGGACTCATACCTACTCCTAAAGGATCAGATTTAAATTTAAAACTAGGATGGTACCACAGAGGGCGTGCTCCATCACTATTGATTCTAATCCTAAGAAAAGGAAGCTCTAGGACTCACACCTAATCTTAAGGAAAAGAAAACGAGAAGATCTTATGCGTAGGAAGCACTGGGACTCACACTTAACCACAGAAGATTGAATTTGAATTTGATAATAGTATGGTAACATAGAGGGCGTTCTCCATCACTAGTGACTCTAATCCTAAGGAAAGGAAGTTCAGGGACTCACACCTAACCTTAAGGAAAAGAAGACTAGAAAGATCTCATGGGAAGGAAGCATTGCCTCCCACGAAAGATCAAATCTAGATTTTGAATGTAGGATGGTGCTATAGAGGGCGTACTCCATCACTTAAGGACAATCCTTTGAAGAGGAAACTTGGTCTACATAGAAACCTGGGTCTGGATGATCATATATGGAGGAACTTGCTCCACATAGAGGATCGAGTCTAGAATGATCATAAATGGAGGAAACTTGCTCCATATAAGGAATCAGGTCTAGAATAATCATATGTGGAGGAAACTTGCTCCACATAGAGGATCGAGTCTTGATGATCATATGTAGAGGAAACTTACTCTACACAGAGGATTGAGCTAGAATGATCGTATGTAAGGGAAACTTGCTCTATATAGAGGATCAGGTTTAAACTTTGAATTTGATATTTGAGTATTTTTTGAATTTGGGTTGATTTAGTTTTGAATTTGAGTTGATTTAGTTTTAAATTTGAATGTGCTTCAATTTGAAGTTTGATTTGATGAATTTGAACTTCAAGATCTTTGAATCTTAGTTTTGATTTGATTTTGAATTTGAATTTTGAATTTTATTATGAATTTGAAGGGTTTTGAATTTTATTTTTAGTTTGATACTCATCTGGCATGGTACTTCTTGAAGAGCCACCCCGACATTTGAAACTATCGGGTGGCATCAATCAGGGTTGATCAATTAATGTTTAACATTCCCTCAAAGATTGTCTCTATGAAAAGAGGATACTCTTGTATTGGTTCAAACTCCACCAATCTCTCGGTAGGCTAAGATATGCATCCGAAGAACCAAGAATAAGTCTCATACATGGAAGGTTCTAAGTCATGCTATCTTATCATGAGCATAAACCGCTCAGGCTTTATACGATTCTGAGTTTTATTGAGCCTTAAAGACAAACTCTACAAGGCCTCGAGATCTTCAAATTAGTGTTTGGCACCTGCTCAATCGTGGTTTAAGTTTGAACGATAATTCCCAGCATTATAAAACACTCCTCTAATGGGATTTGATCAGGGACCCAGTATAGCGTGTAATTTTGTTGAAAAGGCCTTGAAGGAAAAAGATGCCTACGCATAAGGACTCATACACATTCCTCAAGGTCAAGATTTGAATTCTTATTAGGAATAGAAGATTCATTCATTTTATTAGAAATTTTCTCTAGTTATATGGACCCTGCCAGAAAGACAAGCGGGAATAAACTTGCAAGTGCTGTGAGAAGTAGAGTCGACTCCAACTAAATTGGAAGGATTTAAGTTTTGTTGACCCATACCAAGTTTCATAGAAACTAAACTAGGGTCTCCCTTAAATAGATTTTGAATTGAAATCAATTTCAAAAAGCTTTAAGTTGAATAGAGAAATTTGATCTTTTTAATTCTCTAGCATAAGAGATTATTCTATCTGATAGGTAATTCATGCATGTTGAAGAATTTGAATTCAGGATTTTCAAAGTCAAGTATTTAAAGTTGGTTGGGTTTTCTTTTGAGATTTAAGGATCTAAAAGAAGGGAGCCTCTTTCTTTCTTTTTCTAGTAGAGCGCATTGCACATCTTTTAATTTATAGTGCATTTTGCACTGTTCTTTAATCTTTGGTGCATTTGCGCATCTTTTGAGTTGTTGCACACTTTGCACTTTTTGTTTACTTTTCATTTATCTTGAGAAGAGGCTTCAATTCCTTCAAACACCTTGAAAAGATTGCTCATCTTTACTTTGAATGCTGGGATTATATCTCAGGTATTAAAGAAGAAAAGTCATTCTCTTATACAAGGAAGAATAATCCTCAAAGCACACCCAATTATTTTGACAGGAATGTCAACTTGACTAGGAAAATCTTTGAATAGATTCAAAACGAGCAAGATATGCCTATGAAGATAGAAAACTACAAGAAGATTGAGAAAATCTTCATTTCATAAGTCAACTTAAGTTTGATATTGATTTTAGTTCAACAGTTAAATCACCCCACTGAAGCGGTGGGAGTGAGGGACGTTCAAACATTTGATGGATTCAACTACAACTCTCTCCTTCTTAAGACTTAAGATAGAGGTTAATTTTCATTAAAAAGAGGAATCAACTATCTTGATAATCTAGATCTAGTACACTTGAGAAATTGAAAAGTTTTCCTTAAAGATTGCAAGTCAAGGTGGCATGACCCTTGTCAACACAGAATTGAATTCCTACAATCTCTTTAGAGGGAAAGACATATATGGTTTGTACTATCTTTAGATAATGCGGTGTCAAGGCAATCAAAAGATTTAACGTGATAGGACCCCTTCAAAAATTAAATTTTGACGGTATTACTATCTGACACAATCTTAGATTATTTTCCCTCTCAAATTACTACTGGGCTAGTAGTTAAGAGAGTGGCACCCCGAGTGGTTTCTACTCCACCTCCTCTATAGATGAAGTAGTGGGACACGTGTAGTAACACTCCTTAATATCTTCTAATAGAGTGGACGGATTATAACCCTCAGTTGGGGGACTATGGCCTATTAATGGTAATCGATCAATTTTGGCTTGCTTGAGTCTTTCTGTGTAGTAGTCAAGCAGGTGTATTGAAGATCATGGCTCTCATTCTTACATCCTCCCTCCTTTGTACAAGGAGAGGGTACGTAGAAGGAGCAACAAATTTTTGATTGCCTCAAAGTAAGACCTCTCTAATGATTCCGACTCAGTGGTCTTTCTGGCCTTAAGATTCTTTTTTTTGGCTCTTCAAAGGTAATTCTTCATCTTGTTCCTGTCGATGACAGAGGTGCTAGAACTTGACCCGATCTCAGACTGAGATGGTAGCTCTTCCATTGTTATTGACTTCTGGTTCTTATCCTCCTGAGTAGAGGATACAGTGGGTAAAGGGGTGACAATAACCTCCATCTTGGAGATGGGGGAGTCAACTCCATACCCTAAAGTAATCTCAATAAAGGGGGAATCCTTTTGAGTGCCAGCAAATAAATCTATGATTCATTCTCCATTAACTGACAATTTCAAATTTTGAAATCGTATTCAAAACGGAATTGAACTGCTTTCGTGGACTTCTTCTACAGGCATGTTTTTATTCAGTGAGAGGATTAGTTTTCCAGCCATTTGAGTATGCTTGATTTCATGGAATTAAGAAAGTATCTTTAATTAGTTGATCTGAAAATTGAGTGTGAATTATTTGTTTGATTGATTTTATTCAAAATTTTATGACTCAATCATGTTGAGTAAATTTTATGACTCAATCATGATGAGTTTATACTCAACATGGTGGTCCATAAAATTAACGAGTAAAACTTAAGGGTTGAACTTGACTCTTTCACTACACCAATTGACATGGGGCAAAATAACAAAGTTATAATTTGAATTTGAAATCAAATTTAAGGTTGAATCTGAAGTTGAAATCAAACTTGAGTTTAAGGTTGAGATTTAATTTGGCTTTGAAGTTGAAACTGAATAGATCTTCTTCAAACTTCGAAACTCAACACATTGATTTTTATTCAAATGTATAGGTTTGCAAAAGTAACCTGAAGACCCTGAAAAACTAGGCTCGACTCTTTCATCCCACCAAGTGATTTGGGGGTATTAAAGCCCAGAATTGACTAAAAATTTTGAATTTGCTTTGCATGTGTTCAACTACAACATCATGTTATAGAAGACACATGGAAACAATGGTTGGAATCGGTTTGAAAGATTTTCCTTCACTTTTGAAACTCAACATGTTAATTTTAATTTTCAACATAATGGTTAAATATATTCAGGGAAAATCTGGAGACCTTGACTCAACTCTTTCACTGTAGTGACTAGCTCAAAGTGAAATCTCAAAGTCTAGGTTATATTAAGGGTTTGAATTTGTGTTGCCTATGTTAAACTACAAATGGTATTGTATAAAACATATGACAATGATGATTAAAACAGACGATTCTGGAAGGAATTTGAAAGCTTTGAAAATCCGGCAGCATCTCCCCTTATTTTTGAAACTCAATATACTGAATTCGTATTCAACATAATGGTTTACAAATTTTGGGGGAAGATTCTTAGAACTCGACCCGACTCTTTCATCCCGTCAAATTGTTTGGGAATAAAATGTCAAAGAAAGACTTTATAGAAAGAATCAATCTTTTGTATCAAATTTAAAGAATGTGGGTATATTCTATCACTCGTACTGAATTATAAGAGCTATAATTCAACATTTAGTGACAGAATATAGAGATCAATAGGATTTGAAAAGAATTGAATTTTGCTAAATGCTTGAAACTATGATTTTGAAATTGAAGGATCTTCTGTAAATTGTGAAATTTAGCATGCAAGATGTTTATTCGCATGCAAGTTTACAACATATACAAGAGGATTTAAAAGGAATTTGGCTTGACTGTTTCCCTCTACTAATTGACTTGGAGGCAAAATGTCAAAGCTTGACTTAAAGGAAGGTTTCCTACACTCACATCTCTTTTAACATGTCTTAATTGAGTTGGTCACACTCACCCAAGGAATAAATGGGAGAGGAACCAATGGAAAGAAGGGTAGTCAAAACTACTGATGCAATAAAATTTGAATTGCTATTAAAGATGGAGAGTGATACTTATCCCTAGCAGAGTCGCCATTTTTTGTTTGATTGAAACATGTTATGGTTTAGAAAAATTTTAATTTTCTTTGGGTGGATTAATTTTCTTAAATTTTGAAATTGAACACATCATTATGATATATCACCTCAGGAGGCAAACATATCATTTCCTAATGGATTCAAATTTCAAAACTTTAAGTTTATCTTGATTATCATAGTCAAACTTAGGGGAAGACAATATATGATCCTAGAGGATCAAAATGATGTTTGATCAAATATTTGACTAAAATAATCTAGATAAGAGATTATTAATTTTAGAATCAAGATCAGGATAATAGAATGATATATCTTTCCAAGGAAAGAGAATATTACCTATTATAAATCATTTGTATTTGAAGATAATGATTGTTAAATTGAATTATCCAAAGATAATTAATTAAAAGTTTTAAAACCTGATTTTAAAAATTTTGTCTAGGTTCCTAAATCTTCTACAAGCGCAAGCCCTTATAATTAATTATATTATAGGAAATTGGAATTTCTTACAAATATTCTCGATTAAAATACTAGTAAAAATTTTATTTAAGATTTCAAGGCTTGATATCAAAGGAAGGTATCGTTTGAAATTTGAATAGGGACTAGATCAAGTTTGAACATTTATTTTCGGAGTCAACGGAGGAAGGTTAGGAGGCACTTTGGATTTTGAAACAATTCAGAAGTGCCCCAATCTATCCTAAGTGTTGGGCTTGAATTTGATTGAAATTGATATTTAATTTAATGGTCAATTTAATTAGATTGTTGGGATTCCATTCTCGGAGGATGAGGTCTTACAGCCCGAGCCTATCTCGGAACCTAATTCTAAATTGGGTACTAAAAAGTGACCCAAATCTAACTAATGCAGTGCAAATCTGGACTTACCCCGGCCTGGATTGGGGAGCCAGCTAAACTACCTAGGCACTTTAAATTCATGTGTCCGGTCTTTTAACGTGGAGTGGTAGGGACATTTCTTAAGATAGGTTTTTGAGAATAGGGTTGACATCTAGAGCAGATCCTAATTGGCCCTCAGACTTATGTTGGGTGTTTAATGTCTAAAAAGATGTGATTAAAATTTTAAACTTAATTTAATTTGTTACTAATGCAATACATGCTAGTCGACTCGATTGAATATATAAATCAAAATAAAGTAGTTTTAAAAATTTTGGGCTTGAAAATAGATTTTTTTCCTAGAGATTGTACAACATCCCCTTGACAGATCGGCACACTCATGGCCAGGTGGTCTGCAAGAACCTTCAGGCGGGGAGGTGCCTAATAAGGTAGAGAAGATTCAATATGATGCATGAAAAACCCTCGACAAATTCGAGCTTACTTATTAAGACAGTTTAGAGTTTCTATCTTGTCTTAAAATATTTAACTTTAATTAATGTAGAAGAATTTTTGACCAGTCCTTATGAGCCTATAATCGTACTCCAGGCTAAACCAAATATGGCATGCATGTAAAAAAGGCTAGAAAAATATATAATTTCTACTGCACAATCAAGTAAACAAATCAACTAAATTAATTATTCAAATTAAAAGTCCCTAGGAAAGTGCCTTTTAATATTACATCCAGAATTGTAGAAAACTAAAGTGGTCAAGCACCACTGACAATAACCCAGATTCTATTCCTAAGACTTAAGTGATTTTGAGATTTGGGATTTTCTCGCTATCCAATTCTTTGTCTTCTCACGAGTATCTTGGTTCGTCAGTTCCAGATATCCAAATGGAAAGAAACTCCCCCTTAAATGGGGTATTATCTTTCCTCTTTGAATATTTAAAGAATATCCTAACTTGATCTTTCAAATGAAAGAAGACTCTCCCCTTTAGGGATGTCTTCTCCTCTTTGGAATTCAAGTTGGACATAAATATCCCAAACTCAAATCATGTTGAATATTTACAACCATGACATAATCAAATTACATTTAAAAAATAAAATTCTAGACTCTATCCAGCAGGGTTATCCTAATAATCGACAATTATATATAATTCCAAGCAGTTATAATCAATCCCAAGTAGTTAATATTTGAAATTTAAAATGCTCAATTACTCATAACATAGAGTATAGAAAAGTAAATAAACAAACACATCAATTCTAAGCTAGCAACCAGCATACAATGAAAGCTTGAAAACCCATCACACAACTGAAGAAAAGTAAACACCGGCCTAGCCTAAAACTAGAGTTGTTTGTCATAGAAAACCATCTAAAGTGGGTGCAAAGGTTGTGTGGTTTTGATATGCCCTATATAGGATAAGTAGTTCAAGGTTGGTTGAAAGGCTTATGGGAAATTTAATTGAAGTTTAAATCTTATTGACTTAAGATTAATTTTGAAATTAATTTTTAATTATTTATTGGATACCACCTTTGTTTCTCACCGAAGCCATGAAGTTTATTTCACATTCCTTGGGGCTAATTTAATAGCCTCGTAGGCCTGTGTTACTAGTGGTAGCCGGTATAATTAAATGGCTTAAGTTGATTAAAGTTTAAATGTTAATGAATTTTAATTAAGGTTGGTTGCTTGCCCATTTCATGTTTAAATTAATATTTTATGGACTTCTTAAGTGATTTTCATTTTTTAGTAATTTTTTGATTATTTTTATCATTTCATTAGGGGTTCAAAATTGACTTTTTAATTAAGCTCAAATTATAGAAAGTTAGCATTTTATTAAAATATTAGACTTTAAGATGAGTTTTTAGACACTAAGTTTGCTGGATTTGGATTTTTCTACATTTAGTTATGAAGGTTTGAAGTATTAGCTTGATTTTGACTTAAGTTTAACCGGATTGTTGACTTTTTTGAATTTAAATGATTTTTGGATGTTTGATATTTTTAATAAATAATAGACTTAATTTGAGTTGAATGCCTTCGAGTTTGTTTAATTTTGATTTTTTTAGAATTAGATATAATTTTTCAAAGTTTGTGTAATTATTAGAATTTCTAAATTATTTAATTAGAGGGGTTTTCTTGATTTTGTTTCAAATGAACTTCCAACTCATTGAAATCAACTCGAAAAGTCAAGAATGACCTAAGGAGAGATTTCCAAGTGTTTGGGAATTTTCTAGAATTTTTAGTTATTATTAATTGATTAAATTAAATAAATATTGAATTTTACTTAAAACTAAATTGAACTTTAATTTGCTATCAAATCAAATTTATTTTATTTTCTTTGATTAAGGGTTTGATGCTGCTCAGTTAGGGTATTATGAGTGTTTTTTTAATTTAAATTAGATTTATTAGAAATTTTAAAATTTTTAAAGCTTAATTAGGGGCTTAAGCTTAAGAAAAAGGATAAAGGGGCTTAATGATCTCTAGAACTAGTGAAAATTTTTCTAAGGGCTGAGAATGTCAATAAGTTTAAATGAAAAAAATTTCAAGTTATGAGGATGTGTATCCTAATTATTGGAAATATTCTAAGTTCTCTAAACTAGTCCTTAATGATGACACTAGGTTAAGTAGGTTTGAATCAAAATTTCTAACCCTTGGACATATATGAATAAGCACACACAACAATACAAAAAAGTCCTTAAAATTAGGAGAGCCTAGCCTAAGTGGTGTGTGTTCCCTAAGCATGGAAATCAAGTTAAAGCCTAATTAAATGAAAGATTAATCAAAGAATAATTAACAAAATAATTATTCATTGATTAATCATCACTCCCCAAAAATTCTATTCAATCATGCTTAATCTATGTTTAAAGTTTCAAAGGTGGATGCCTCAAATACATAAAGATTATATATATATATATATATATATATATATATATATATATATATATATATATATATATATATATATATATATATATATATATATATATATATAATTTTAAAGTAAATTTCAAAATATAGGTATTTATATATATAAACCTATATACATAAGAATATAAATTTTGAAATAATATAATTTAAAATATCAATAAAATAATTTTTTTTTAGACTTGAGAGATCCACTGATTTTTCAAAGTAATTTGAAAATAAAAATTTTTTTTTCTAAACATTTAATTAAATACTAATTAAATATTAAAAATAATTAAATAATTCAAATTATTTAAAATAAATTAATAATTAAATATTAAAAGTAATTTTAAATTAAAGTATTTAGAATTTCAAAAATTTTGATATATTATTTTAATATTTTAGATTTAAAATTAATTAATTTAATTTTTTAAAGTTATGATTAATTAATGTAGTTAAACTAATTCTAAATTAATTAAACATCAAAATAATTTAAAAATCAAATAATATTAAGTCTTGACAAATCTCTAAAATTTTGAAATTATATAAAAAAATTTGTTTGAATTTCTTAAAATCATTTAAGTCTATTTTCAATTAAGTATTAATAAATATTTAAATAATTAATTAATATAATAAATAATTAAAATATTCAAAATATCTTTTAAATTAAACTTAATTTCAAATTAAATTAATTTAAAATATATGTTTAACTATTTAACATAATTTGATATATAAAATTTTAAAATTAGAAAAATATTTAATTAAAGATTAATTAAATATTTAAAATTAAATGTTTTTTAAATTGTATAAAATATATATAATATTTTAAAATAGTTTTATATTTAAATTTAATGATTTAATATTTTGGATATTTTAATATAAAATATTTATTTTTCTGATTATTATTAAATTTTTAATTAATTTCATAGATTTCCTATATTTAAAATTGACTTTAAAAAAAATTTTAATTAAAAAAGGGTGATGGCTATCAGCTTTGCCATGTTGCGCGGCAGGATTGGCACTCCAATCCGTAGTGGCGACGCCCAATCATTCCGCACGATGGAATACACAGTGGGTTTACAGCTAAATGGGTAAGGACTCCAATCAAATCTAACCCATTGGGGAATATGATCAGAAGAGCTTGAACGGGTTTGATATTGATATTTGAAGCTTGCTAGAGGTGATCTGAGGGTCAAAAGGGTTTAAATGATCAAAATGACTATTTAAGCCCTTAAGGGGCCATTGGGTCAACTAAAGTTGACTCGGTCAACCAAGTTGACCCAAGGGCTGGATTTGGTCTTGACAGGTTTGGTTTGATATTTTGAGACCATTGGAGGTGGTCCCTAGGTATGGGGAGGTTAATTTAGTCAAAATGACTATTTTGACCCTTAAAGGGCATATTTGGTCAACCAGGTTGTCCCAGGGTCTAGGTTTTGGGTCCAATAGGTTTGGTTTGATATTTGAAACTTGTTGGAAGTGGCTCCAAGCAATTTTGAGTTCATTTTATTTGAAATGGGTATTTGAATCCTTAAGGGGTATTTTTGTTATTTTGACCCCTGGTCAACTCTGGGTCAAAATGGGTCCACCAAAGTGTAATTTAATGTTCAATATGTTATAGTCAAGTGTCTGGAAGTAATTGGAGGCTTTGTAGAAACTCCAAGGTCAAAATCCACTAGATGGCAGGTCTAGTGGTATAGGCTGTAAATATTTCAAGGTTTTAAAGACTTTGGATTTCAATTTAATTTCTAGGTTTAGAGACCTTGGAAAGGGCTCAAATTTGGAGGGTTACCTCTAGAGACATGTCCTATCAATATGAAATTGATAGACTCTAAATCAGAGGTCATTTGACTAGGTTTTGAAGTGTTTGAAAATTCAATGAAAAGGCTTTCAGAACATGGATCATTGGCCTTGGATTTGAGTCTTGATTGATCTTAGATCTAGGTAGATCCTAAGATCTGGATTGATCTATGATCTAGGTTGATCCTAAGGTCTAGATTGATCTAAGATCCAGGTAGATTCTAAGGTCTAGATTGGTCCTAGTGACCTCATACAAAAATGAGGTCAACAGTTCTTTGCCTACTTGAAGATGAAGTAAAAGGAGTTGGGTTATCTACCTGCTTTGGGACGAAGCAAAAGGAATTGTTTTCTCTACTTCATCGGGGTCGATGGAAAGGAGTTTTTATATCTGTTTCTCTTCTTTATTAAGGGGGTAAAAGGAGAGACATAAAGTTTAGTGCAATACCCAGAGAAGAGGCTCTGAGGAGTTGACGTATGCCAAGTTAACTGAACCACTATAAAATTTGGTGTCTTTTTTCTTATGGTGTTTTTGCATTTAATTTTTGCATTTTTATTTTTATTGTAATTTTTCAATTATGTTTGTGATTTTGCTCGAAGAAAATTTTAAATACCAACTCACACCCCCTCTTGGTTAGCCTCAGGCTAGTTCACATTGGCTTAAGATCCCTAACGACTTTCAAGTGGTATCAAAGCGGGATTCATAAAAATAAGTTTTTGAAAACTTTTGAATTTCGATCAATGGCTAACTTTGGTAATCGTAATACTGAAGAAGGGTATTCTATTACCCGACCACCTTTGTTTGGTAACATACCTTTTGATTTTTGGAAAACTCGCATGTCTATATTTTTATAATTGATTGACTATCACATGAGGATGCTTGTTAAGGATGAATATTAACCACCAATGTAATTAATGGCATTAAAACTAAACTTCCTTTTAATGAATGGCTTTTGATTATAGGGATGTAGCGCAACTTAATGCAAAATACTTGAACAATTTTTTTGTGCTTTGAAATCGAAAGATTACATGCGTGTTTCAACTTGTGCAACTAGTAAAAAAATTTGGGATAGATTGTGTATTACTTATGAATGAACAAATGAAATTAAGCAATCTAAGTTTAATATTTTATTGCATGACTATGAACTTTTTGTATGAAACGTACTGACTCAATTTCTGACATGTATACTTGGTTTCTCAAATTGTCACCTCATTGTATGCCTTAGGAAGAGAGCTAACTAACTATGAAAGAGTGAATAAAATTTTGAGATGATTCTCTTCTTTCATTGATGCTAATATTACTTCTATTACTGAATCTAAGGATTTGAATACTTATTCTATTGATAACTTACTTGGGTCACTCATTGCTTACGAGTAAGGGGTGAACCAAATACAACTTGATGCAACTAAGAGGAAGAAGGAAAAAACTATGGCGCTAAAATCTAATAATACATATACAAATTCTTCTAGGTCTAAAAGTGATGATGTTGCCTTAATCACCAGGCAATTCAAAAGCTTTCTAAGGAAAAATCACAAGCATCATCTAAAGTAGAAAAAAGGTAAGTGTAGCAAAATTTTGAAAGTTCTTTTTGATACAAATTATTTGAATGAAGGAAACTAGGACATATCAAAGCTGATTATCTTAAACTTAAGGCTCATCCAAGCAAGTAGAAGGGTTAGTAGAAACGCAAGTTTAGAAAGGATAAGAAGCATTTCTAAAAGGCATTTTGGGCAAATTTTGCATTAGACTCCTCTGAGACTGAAGCTAAGGAGGAGACAACAAACTTGTGCTTGATGGCCGGTCATCATATTGGTTAGTTTGGCCAAGAAGAGGTATGTAAACTAGGCTATGATCAATAACTTAAAGTTGGTGAGAAAATTCTTGCATCATATAGAAAACTTAAGAAATCATATGCTAGTTTGAAATTAGAGTTTTTAAATATACAAAAAGAGCATGATGTTCTATTTGAAGATCACTCTATAATTAATATCAATCACATATTTTTACTTGATAAGTCTGATGAGTTAAATAAAAGCATATTGAAATAACTGATGCATATAATTCCATGAAGTCATCTCATATTGAATTAGAAAAGGAGTTTAAGAAGTTAGGAAACTTAAAGCTTTTGAAAATGATATACCAACTTTGCATGCATCACATAATGATAAGAAGAAGCATCACCACCAGAGTAGATTACTAAATACTTTTCCTATAGTTAGATGTTTTCATGTGGCATATATTGCGAATCTATTTTTAGCGAATATAATGTTGATGATAGCAAACACTTTTGTTTCTCTATGACTTCCTTGCCTACTAATATTTCAGGTCCATAAGATCAAATTACAAATTGAATCAGATCAAGAATGGGTAGATTAGGACTGAGTCAGTTTATAATATACTACATGTGTCTTTTTTCCTTTTTCTTGAGTCCTTTATAATAATGTGGGGCATGATGTTAAGTAACCTTACACACACATTTTGGGGAATTTTTTTTGACTATTTTTTAGTTTTTGGTTTTCGATCACATCGTCTGTGATGATCCAAAAATTGGTCTGGACCATCAATTAAAAATAAAAACCCTAATTAGGGTATCCTGGTTAAGGCAGCTGCAATTAAAGAAATTGTCATGGATGATGTTAGTATCGGTTGGGATGATAGGCTCAACTCAGAAAAAATCAACCGCTAGATCTATTTAGATATCTTTTATTCTTGGATATCGACCAGGACAACATCCTGGATGATGCATTATAATTATGCCTAAATTAATTTAGTAATTAAGGAAAGTAATTAAGGTTCGATTGCTCAATCATATCATCTTAGATGATCTGAGGATCGGTCAGGATGATTAATTCACAAACCTTAGTTATTCCTGGACGATCAAATATCAGCCTGGTTCTATTCAGAGCGATACTCTGGATGATATGTACTGAATTAAACTAATTATCCAGGATGATTGTGAGATCAACCTAGACGATCAAGTTATTTTTACATCATCTAAACATCCATTCGGATCGATGGTCTGCATGATATTCAATGACTTGTACTAATCATACAATATAATATCCTATCGTCATGGTTGATATAAATAAAAACACCTTCTGATCGTCCCAAATCATCCTGGCTAATTGAGCTAAATTTATACTGATCGTACATGATGATATTTATATCATCCTGGATGATATAATCGATTTGTTAAAATTAAGAGCTATTCTGAAGCTCTTTTACAAAAGACCCCTTGTTTTACCCAAGAGAGTATCTTTTGCTATTGTCCTGACTTGAGAGAGCTAAGAGGAGAGGGAGAGTAAGGGAGAGAGATAGGATCTTATGAGGGGGAGTTTGTGAGGGGTTCCATTAAGGTTGCTCCAAGAAAGGATTCATCTTCATCTTCTCTGGTTATCATCCCTGGTTCCTTCGGGGTTCTAGAGAGGTCAAATTCAGCATCTTATTAAGGTTCTCTACTTGATTTAGGAGGAAGTAAAAGGTGTTGGGTTCTCTGCCTGCTTCAGGAGGAAGTAAAAGGAGTTAGGTTCTCTACCTCACCTGGGTTGATGGAATGTAGTTTTTATATGGGCTTCTCTGTCTTTCTATGCGATCAAAAGAAAAGACACTATTTAGTGCAATACTCAGAGGAGATTCTCTGGGGAGTGGAATAAAGGTAAGGGTATTCTATAACATGACCACCTTTATTTGACATTATTTATTTTGATTTTTGGAAAACTCGCATGTCTACATTTTTATAATCGATTGACTATCGCATATGAATGCTTGTTAAAGATGGATATTCACCACAAACTCATAAAATTAATGGCATTAAAACTAAACTTCCTTTTATTGAATGAAATTTTGATGATAGAGATTTAACAAAACTTAATGCAAAGTACTTGAACTATTTTTTTGTGTTTTAAAATCACAAGATTATATGCGTGCTTTAACATGTGCTACTGGTAAAAAAATTTGGGATAGATTGTGTATTACTTATGAAGGAACCAACAAAGTTAAATAATCTTGGTTAAATATTTTATTACATACTATGAACTTTTTCAAATGAAACCTTTTAAATCAATTTTTGAAATATATATAAGGTTTACTCAAATTGTCACCTCATTGCATTCTTTATGAAGAGAGATAACTAACTATAAAAGAGTAAATAAAATTTTGAGATATTTGCCTTCTTCCTTTGATGCTAAGATCACTGTAATTACTAAATTAATCCAAAGATTTGAATACTTATTCTATTAATAACTTTCTTGGATCACTTATTACTTACGAGCAAGGAGTGAACAAAACATACCTTGATATAGGTGAGCGAAAGGAGGAGAAAACTGTGGTGCTGAAGGCCAACAACACGGACACTGATTCTTCTGGGTCTAAAAGTTATGATGTACCCTAATCTCGAGGCAATTTAAAAGTTTTTAAGAAAGAATCACAAGTATCATTAGAAATGGAACAAAGGTAAGGGTAGTAAAAATTATAAAAGTTCTTCTAATATTATTTATTTTGAATGCAAGAAGCCTAGACATATCAAAGCTGATTGTCCTACACTTAAGGATCACCAAGCAAAGAAAAGGGTGAGGAGAAACCCAAGTTCAGAAAAGATAAAGACAAGAAGCAATTCCAATAGGTTTTCTGGGCAGATTCTGCATCTGACTCATCTGAGACTGAAGCTGAAGAGGCGACAATAATTTTATGCTTGATGGGTGATCATTTTGGTCAGTCTGAACAAGAAGAGGTATATGAATCAACCTAGGATCAATTACTTGAAGTTTATGAGAACATTCATTCATCATATAGAAAACTTAAGAAAATTCATGCTAGTCTGAAATTGGAATTCTCAAATTTACAAAAAAACATGAAATTTTTAGTAAAGATCACATTTAAATTGATAACAATCACATATGTTTACATTACAATTTTGATGAATTGAATAAAAAGTGCTTTGAGTTGATTATTGAGCAAGATTCTTTGAAAGCATCCTACACCTCACTTGAATCTAATTTTAAAACTTATATTGAAGAATTTGAGCATAGGGAGCACTATTTGAATGTTGGTAATACTATTTTAGAAAATGCTAACTTGAGGTTTAAAGTTGAATTGAATAAACATGAGAGAAATAGAAAAACATCCACACTTGATCTAAACCCAAAACCTAAGAGGAGGCATTATAAACCGAATAGATTTGTAAATCCTTTTTCTGGAGTTCGACGTTCTTCATATGGCATACTAGGACACATTTCACACACTTGCACTATTTACCATACTACACATTGGGTGTGGAGACCCAAACTGCATGATTCATAATAAAATACACATACATTGCATTCTTCTTTTCATAAGAAGGGACCAAAACCTATTTGGGTTCCTAAATCTGACATTTGATGACTTTATAGGAGTGCTCTCATCAATGACCTCATGAGAGCATGTGGTACTTGGACAGCGACGGCTCACTGCTCTTAATTACATAAACTTCCTTCTTAATAAATTCTAATTTGCATGTTTACTACTCTGTTATTTTCTATTCTTTCTATTTTAGTTTTGAGTTTTTTTTTTTTTTTTGCTATTTTTTTGGTAGTCATTTCATCTTTGTTGTTTTTCTTTTAGTTTATTAGTTTTTCTTATTTTTGGTCATAGCTGAAATGATATTTATGCCTTGTTTTTATTCTTAAAATTTATAGTCAATATCAAACATCCCTAAATCAGTTAAAGAGAGAAACACCGATGATTTTTTCCCTACCTCTAACCACTTTTAGCGGTATAATTTTCTTTTCTAAACAAAAGTCTATCTCAAATTAATAATTAAACTTTGCAATTAAAATATATTCGATCTTGCTACAGTAATCTATCTTATATATATAATATTTAAAGTCATATATTACTTTCAAATTCTTTGAAATCTTATTGTTACATTGATCATATGAATTTGATTCTATTTTGTAGTTTATTTTTCCCTTTATTAGAGAGTGAGTTTTTCTTCTCTAATATCTGGAAGACATATTCACAACTGAGAGTTTTTAAGAGCTTTCAAAAGGGTTCTAGCTTGCAAAAATGACAAGGACATAAAATTAGCCCCAAAAAGAAAAGAAAAAAGAAAAGATGCGCAATGATCGCCAAAAATTGAAAAATATACAAAGAGTATCAAAAATCAAAAGATGCGTAAAGTTTGCCAATCAATTTACAAGAGGTATAAAATGAGCTCACAAAAAGCAAGCTTCTCTCTTTTTCAAACCTTTAAATCTTAAAAGAATTCATGTGTCACTTGATATTTTCAAAGGCTTGAATTCAAATTTTATGATTGTGACAATTTATTTTGGTATATTATTTTATAAGATTTTTTTTCTCTAGAACCAAGTTTTGAATGGATCACTTTTTATTATCCAATTAATATTTTGAGTTATGTCTTTTGTTTTTAAAAGACAATTTTGCTCTGAGAGAAGTCTGAGCTAGGGTTAACAGGATCAGATATTCTACCATTTTTTTAGATTTCGATGATGTTAACTCAATGGTCTTACAAGTCTTTAAATTCAATCACTTGAAGAATTTATCAAATTCATGCATTTTTTATTTAAAATAAAAAAATTTCTTTTTTTCATTTCTTTTTCTCCTATTTCACTGTCTTTTTCATATTTTAATTTTATCTTTTACTAATGTTCTTATGTTTTTGGGCACCCTCTGGTCATCAACATCCACCTCTTAAATTTAATTTTTGTTCCCATCAACCTAGACAATTTTTATATTATCCTAGATGATACATTCAATCCACTCCTAACCTTTAATCAGACGGCTGATATGTTTTCTCTATTTTTCATCATCCTGGATGAAACATTATCATCCTGGATGATCTGATTGTATCTTGCTTTTCTTTTTGATGATCAGCCCAGACAATTCTATTCATCCATGATAATGTTCTTAATCTTTACTCAATTATTGGTAATCATCTTATTCGATCCACCTATTCGTCCTTGATGATACATGTGGCAATGCATTTAAACGCTTAAATTTGGTCGGTACAATCAATTATTGATAATCATCCCGAATGATACACCTGTTCATCCTAAATGAAATATGTGGCAATGCTTTAAAAATTTTAAATTTTGCCAGTATAATCCATTATTATGCATCTTCCTGGATAATCCACCTAATCGACCTGGACGATCTTCTTTTTCAACGGTTGTCCGGCTTGACTCCTCGGGATGATCACCTGTGTCTTATCATCCTGGATGATATATAATCATCTTGGATGACTTTACTACCTTTTTGACTAATCATCCAGGATGTAATTATTTCTCCTGATCATCCTAGATGATTTTGTGATTATCCTAGATGATCAATCCATTTCATTTTAAACCAAAGTATTCACACAAATTTTTCTCATTCAAGCCTTCTACCTTTAGACTTGCACTCCCAATTTCTCTATTTTCTTGATCATGGCTGGTAAAAAAGGTCTTGCATGGCCTCTGGAAGCTCCTCGAGGGTAACTCTTGACCCTCATTTCATCGAGGTAGGTGACCAAGCCACCTATCAGAGGTACAAGATGGCTAGGATCACTATATCCTGGACTGTCAACCCTCACATCCTTTCCTATCCTGTTCTAGACTTATTTGCTCACACTTCTCTCATTTTTTCTCCTAACTCTTACCATCCTATTCAATTCAGAGTTATTATTTAAATTCTTTGCTAGCCTTTGTATCAATTCCAACTTCACTGCTCTTCAATCCTATGTGAATAGACATCATGTTGAAATCACATATCATGAATGTCAAGAA
The DNA here is from genome assembly GCA_022539455.1 of Dendrobium nobile. Lineage (NCBI taxonomy): Eukaryota > Viridiplantae > Streptophyta > Magnoliopsida > Asparagales > Orchidaceae > Dendrobium > Dendrobium nobile. The sequence goes on from CM039735.1 coordinate 37,617,658, forward strand.
CTCCTACAACTGTCCACCATAGGAGATAAATTCCACATCCTTTGTCAAGATCCTAACTACAAGTGGGATCAAGCCAATCCCTGTTTGAGGAACTTTAATGCTTCCTATCATGTTGGATAGTCTAGCAGCTTACTCAAAGGTGCTAGGATAATCCAACATGTCCTTCGTACTTAAATTCTTTTTAAAGCTGGTGATCGCATTCATATCACTCCACTCCTTTTGATCATCACTTTCTACATCATGGCCCATCATGAGTTTAATGCCACTGATCTAATTTTTCAATACATTAAGCACCTGATGTGCATCAAAGATCTAGGATATAGGTGGAAGCCCAATCTTGCATTAGGATACATCAATATATATACCCTAGAATCTAAATATAATCTCCAATATCCTGCCTCACCAAACTATTAGCCTACCTTCTACTCAAATAACTCCTTCCACATTCTTCATAATACTAGTCTCCACCGAGGACATAAGGAAGCTAAGGGAGATGAGGAGGAGGCGGCTCCTGCACCTATTATTATACTTGCTCCGCTCCGCCAGCACTAATAGCTGGATCAACTAGTAGAGTGGTTCAACTGAAGGGAGACTAGATTTGAGTCATATATTATTGCACAAGAGCAATAATATGCAGAGGATGATGCTCACTTTGACTCTTTCATAGCTTATCAGTAGCCCCAGCACGACCAGGACATGGCCTAGTTTTGCAGAGGATGAACTTCTTGATTCATGCTATTTCTATTGAACTACTTTGATTGTTTAATTATTTACCATCATAAAAAAGGGTGTGATTGTTGTGAATCTGTTTTGATGATAACGACTACTTCTATTTCTCTATGACTACCTTGCCTACTAATATTTCAGGTCCATAAAATTAAACTACAAATTAAATTAGCTCAAGATTGGATATATTAGGACTGAGTTAGTTTATAATGCACTACATGTTTCTTCTACCTTTTTCTTGAGTCCTTTGTAACAATTTTGATCCTGATGCTAAGTAACCTTGCACACACACATTTGGGGGAAAATTCTTGACTATTTTAGAGTTTTTTATTTTTGATCATATTATTCAGAATGAATTAAAAATTGGTCTGAACAATTACTTAAAAATAGAAATCCTAATTAGGGCATATTGGTAAAGACAGCCGTAATTAAGAGAATCGTCATGGATGATATTAGTATTGGCCAGGATAATAGGCTCAAATCAGAAATAATCAACCACCATATTTATTTAGGTATCTTTTATTGTTGACATATTCCTGGACGATGTAGTACAATTATGGCTAAATTAACCTGGTAATTAAGTAAAGTAATTAAGGTTTGATTGCACGATCATATTCCTGAAGATCTTAGGATCAGCCAGGAAGATCAATTCACAAACCTTAGTTATTCCTGGATGATCAAACATCAGTCTGGTTCAATTCAAGGTGATACTCTAGATAATATATACTGAATTGAACTAATCATCCAAGACGATCATGAGATCAACCTGGACGATCAAGTTACTTTTACATCATCCAGACATCCATTATGGGTGATGGTTTGGATGATATTCAATGACTTGTTCTAATCATACAGGATGATATCCTATCATCCTAAATGTTATGAATAATAAAACCTTCAGATCATACCAAATTGACCTAGTTGATTGAGCAAAATTTATATTGATCATATAGGATGATAATGTTTGTTTGTGGAAATTAAGAGCTATTCCAAAGTTCTTCAATATAAGACCACTTATTTTACCCAAGATAGTATCTTTTGCTACTATCCAGACCTGAGAGAGCCAAGAGGAGAGGGAGAGCATGAGAGAGAGAGAGAGAGAGAGGATCTTATGAGGGGTTTTATAAAGGTTGCTCCAAGCAAGGATTCATCATCATCTTCTCCAGTCATCATCCCTAGTTCTTTGGGGGTTCTAGAGAGGTTGACTTCAGTATCTTATCAATGTTCTCTGCCTCTTTTAGAAGAAAGTAAAAGGAGTTCGGTTCTCTACCTACTTTAGGAGGAAGCAAAAAGAGTTTGGTTCTCTACCTCACCTGGGTTAATGGAAAGGAGTTTTTGAATGGGCTTCTCTGCCTTGCTATGGAATTAAAAGGAGAGATATTATATTTAGTGCAATACTTAGAGGAGAGGCTCTGGGGACTGGACGTAGGTCTGGTTGATCGAACCACAAAAAAAATTGGTGAGTTCTTTCTTATTATGCTTCTATATTTAAATTTCTGCACTTTATATTTTATGGTGAATTTTGGTTTGGTTGTGATTGTGCTTTTGCTTAAATAATATTTTAAAATACCAATTCACCCCCTTAATGGTTAGCCTTAGGACTAGTTCATAAGGGCTTAACATCCCTATTAAACTTTAAGCATGCTAGGACCTATTTCACACACTTGCACTATTCACCATAGTACATATTAGGTGTGGAGACCCAAATTACATGATTCATGGCATAATCAATATGTATCACTTTCTTCTTTCCATAAGAAAAGACCCAAACTTATTTGGGTTTCTAAATTTGACATTTGATAATTTTGTAGGCTTACTCTCACAAAAGGCCTCATGAGTGTATGTGGTACCTAGATAGTGGATGCTCACAACACATGATTGGAGATGCTAACTAATTCATTTCGCTGGAGACCAAGATTGGAGGCAAGGTCACTCTTAGAGACAACACCATAAGAAAAGTGGCGGGCACAGGTATAATCGAAAACTTCAAGAACCTTTTGATTGAAAATGTTTTGCTTATAGATGGCCTAAAATGTAACATGCTAAGCATTAGTCAGTTGTGTGATAAGAGCTTCATCATAAAATTTTTTGCAAATACTTATATTATTAGCTTGAATAACAACACTATTTTATAGGGAAAGCGGATCAACAATGTTTATATGCTTAATTTAAATAATATTGAATGTGCTGCTTCATTTTATTTAAAAACTATTACAAATGAGTCTTGATTACGACATAGGAAGTTATATCATGCTTATATGAAAACCCTTAGGGTAGTGACCCAAAAAGACCTAGTTAGAGGTATCCCGAAGCTTAAGTTTACCAAAGACCACCTGTGTGATGCCTGCCAACTAGGGAAGAAAGTCCAATCCTTTTTTCATTCCATTAAGGACATTAGCACCTCTAGACCTTTAGAAGTCATTCACTTGTATTTGTTTGGACCCATTGGCACTACCAGCTTTGGGGAAAGTTTATAGATTTGTGATTGTCGATGACTACTCGAGATTCACTTAAATTAAATTTTTATCTCATAAGAGTTAGTCTTTTGATGAGTTTAGTTCCTTCTCCATTTAGATTCAAAAAACGTTAAGTTGTGAGATCTTAACCATCCATAGTGACCATGGGGGATAGTTTGAAAATGATAGATTTAGAGACTTTGTGAGCATAAGGGGATTAGCCATAACTTCTCAACTCCTAGGACCCCTCAGTAGAATGGGGTAGTTGAAAGAAAAACTAAACTTTTGTAGAAGCCATTAGATCCATGCTTACTAAGTCTTCACTTCCAAAATACATTTGACTGAGGCGATAAACACAGCTTATTATGTGTTTAACAGGGTGAATGTTAGATCCTAACTTGATAAGACACCCTATGAGATCCTTAAGAGTAGGACACCCAACCTTTCCCACCTCCATGTCTTTGGCTATAAGATTTTCATTCTTAATAATGGGAAGTCACACTTAGACAAATTTGACCCAAAATCTGATGAAGGAGTGTTTCTAGCATATTCAAGTATGGGGAAATCCTTTAGTGTGTTTAATAAAAGGACATTAATGATGGAGGAGACTACTCATGTAGTGTTTAATGAATTTGATCCTAAGGAGTCTAGAGTTGAGGATGAAGATGGTGTTGGAGAGGTTTCCAAAAGAGTTAAAAATTTAGAGAAGAGGGTAGAGTCCCAAAACATTGAAGGAGTAGGTGAGATTACCCAGGGAGTAGAGAATATTAATATGAAGGAAAGGGTTACATACACACTCTTTACTTAGAGATTTGAGATATTCCTTGAGTCATCCTAAGGAATTGATCTTAGAGACCCTTCTAAAGGAGTTAGAACTAGGCATGAACTTAGGAAGAAAGTGAACAACTCTATGTTTATCTTAATGACTGAACCCACCAACATTAAATAAGCCTTATTTGATGAGTTTTAGATCTTAGCCATTTAAGAGGAATTAAATCAATTTATTAGGAATGATGTTTGGGATCTTGTAGAAAGACAAAATGGACAAAGTGTAATTAGAACCAAATGGGTCTTTAAGAATAAGATGAATGATTATGGTGTCGTGGTTAGGAATAAGGTGAGATTGGTTGCTAAGGGCTACAACTAAATAAAATGGATTGATTTTGAGGAGACCTTTTCCCTTGTAGCTAGATTGGAAACCATTAGAGTTCTACTAGCCTTTGCCTATTATAAGGGTTGTAATCTTTTCCAAATGGTCGTCAAGAATGACTTTTAAATGGGGTATTAAAAGGGGATGTGTTTGTAGAGTAACCCCAAGGTTTTAAGAGTTTGCAATTTTTAAATCATGTTTTCAAATTAAAAAAGGCCTTATATAGATTAAAATAGGCACCTAAAGCTTGGTATGAGAGGCATAGTACAGTCTTACTAGAGAGGGACTTTGTTAAGGGGAGCATAGACACCACCCTTTTTGTGAGGAAAGTAGGACCTGAGTTACTCATTATTTAGATTTATATTGATGATATACTCTTCGGATATTCTGATAAAAGGTTATGTGATTATTTTTCTAAAATAATGAGTATGGAATTTGAGATAAGTATGATAGGAGAGTTGTTTTATTTTTTAGGGTTTAGTATAAGATAATTGGATGATGGAACCTTTCTAAGTCAATCAATGTACATAAAGGACATCTTTAAGAAATACGAAACGGATAAATCCAAGCCTGTTAAGAGAGTTGCTATTTGCATGTTTTACATTCTTGCAACTTGTATTATTTTGATGATTTCAAATATTATTGTTTTATGTATAGATATCTCCTAACACTTTTTGGAAGATTTGTGTTTTTTCTCTATTGTGTACTAACACTTCAAGACAATCAACTCCAAACTATGAAGACTTCAAATAAAATTCAGCATCCAATTATTTGTAAATTAAAATCTTTAAAAATGTCTTTGAATTGAGAGGGAGTGATTATAATTGAGTGAATATTCACAACACACACATATGGGGGAATAATACGGGACGAACATAGTTCGTACGGGACGAACATAGTTCGTACGGGACGAACATAGTTCGTACGGGACGAACATAGTTCGTACGGGACGATCATGTCAATTAACCCCTCGGAAGAGCAATGGATCGAACAGGTAGTGAGAAAATTTTTCTAAGTCCTAATCGTCCGGACGAATTTAATATTCATCCCAGGATGAATGCCTCTGGATTCTCACTTTGCACTGTTCGTCCAGAAGAAATGCATGGTTCGTCTCTGGACGAGATTCTCTGTATAAAATCATCTAGGACAAAATTTACCCATCGTCCCTGGATGAAACTCTCTGTTTAAAATTGTCCAGGATGAAACTCGTTCGTCCCAGGACGAACCGAACCGACTTACAACAGTTGGTTACGTCCTGCAGGGATTTGGAAACCGACCTATGGAATAACCGTTTCGTACCGGACGAACCTAGTTCATACGGGACGATGATTGTGTATGAACATAGTTCGTACCAATATACATTAGGATCATTTCTGACACTTTTAATAAAATCGTCCGGGATGATCCACGATCGTATGAGACGACCCACTGCGTACAGAATTGAAATTTTGCAGTTTTTGGGCAGTTTTTTTTGTCTTTCCTATATATAGTCCAAATTAGACTACCACCAAATCTTTTTGGTCATCGATCTTCATGACTAATGAAAGAAGACTCAAGGAGAGTGTGAGAGAGAGCATTCAAAAAAAGATTTCTTCCACTGGAGCGTGAAGGCTTTGCTTGGTGTTCAAAGGTAAGATTTCCTACTTGTGATTTGAGATTACTTCACCCTTTTCTTTCTTACTTCTAGATTTCTTGTGAGGAGATCGGTTAAGGAGATCGGGTTCTCTGCCCATAATAAGAGAGTGCGAAAGGATGAAGGGTTCTCCGCCCACACTAGGAGAGTGAAAAATGACAAAGGGTTCTCTGCCCACACTAGGAGAGTGTGAAAGGACGAAGGGTTCTCTGCCCACACTAGGAGAGTGTGAAAGGACGGACAGTTCTCTGCCCACACTAGGAGAGTGTGAAAGGATGAAGGGTTCTTTGCCCACACTAGGAGAGTGTGAAAGGATGGACAGTTCTCTGCCAACACTTGGGATAGTGTAAATGACGACAGTTCTCTGCCGCACCGGGTAGTGGTGGAAAGAGTGTTTGTAAAGGCTTCTCCGCCTTGCTGTGGGTGCAAAAGGAGAGACACTATTGGTATTAGTGCAATACTCAGAGGGTGCCTCTGGGAGTGGATGTAGGTCTGGTTTAGACAGAACCACTATAAATCTTGTGTCGTTTATTTTTACTATTTTTTAATTTCTGCATTTTATTATTTAAAAAGTTGTGGTTGAAAAACTTTTTATAAAAATTTATTAAAATTTATTTTTAGCTCAACTCATCTAAAAGAGGAATAATTTTTAGCTACCAATTCACCCCCCCTTTTGATAGCCGTGGGACATTAACTTAGGCTTAACAACCTATTCACTAGCCTCAACAAGTGGTATCAGAGCTTTGTTTCAAAATCATAAGTTTAAACTACTTTTTGATTAACGTAGATGGCTACATTTGGAAACCGAAATACACCTGAGGGTTAATCTATTACTAGACCTCCACTGTTTGATAATATACCTTTTGATTTTTGGAAAACATGAATGTCTACTTTCTTACAGTCACTTAATTATCATATATGGATCTTAGTCCAGAAAGGATATACAAAACCAACTAGATTAGTTGATGGAGTTAGAGTTAAAACACCTTTTGCAGAATGGACTGTAGAAGAACGTGACTTAGTACAATTAAATGCTAAATGTTTGAATAGTTTCATTTGTGCTTTAAAATTTGAAGATTACATGCGGGTTTCCACTTGCAAAAGTGGAAAGGACATAAGGGATAGACTTTATATAACATATGAGTGGACTGATGAGGTTAAACAATCTAGACTTAATATCATGTTGCATGATTATAAACTATTTTGCATGAAACCTAATGAATCCATTTCTAAAATGTACACAAGATTCACTGAAATAGTCACATATTTGCATGCAGATGATAGGGAACTAACGAATGCTGAAATGGTTAATAAGATTCTTTGTTGTTTACCTACTACTTATGATGCTAAAAATTACTGCAATTATAGAGTCTAATGATCTAAACATTTATTCTATTGATAATCTTCTTGGTTCACTTATTGCTTACGAGCAAGGAGTTAGTCAAAGAAAGATTAACATAGGTGAACCACAAATGGAGAAGAACATAGCACTAAAAGTGGAAGAGTCTAAGAGTGAACACTCACAACCTGAGGATGAAGATGACATTGCATTAATGACTAGACAATTCAAAAGCTTTCTGAAAAGGATGCAGAAGAGACGCCAGCAATGGAATAGAGGTAAATTTAATAGAAATGGCAGGGTTTCTAATGAAGTAATTTGCTATGAATGCAGGAAACCAGGTCATATTAAAACTGAATGCCCAAAACACAAAGCTACTCCTAGCAAGGAAAAGGTAGAGGAGAAACCAACTGTAATGAAGGCAAGAAGAAGTTTCAAAGAGCATTCTGGGTGAACTCAGCTTCAGATTCATCAGAGGCTGAAAAGAAAGAAGAAGTCAACAATCTTTATTTGATTGCATTTAGTCTTGATCAGTTAGATTAAGAAGAAGTGACTTAACTTATGATGAATTATTTGAAGTTTCTGAACACATGTATGATGCATATAAGAAAATGAAGAAAATGCATGCTAGTCTAAGTTTATAATTTGAAGAACTTCAAAACGAACATGAAATCCTTAGGAAAGATCATGCCTTAATAGATGATAGCCACATGAAACTACTCGATGAATTTGATGTCTTGAATAAAAATCATGAGAATTTAAAATCATCATATACTGATCTTGAAAAAGAATTTTAAAAATTTAAGGATGAATCAGAGAGCCAAACATATTGAATCAATTATACAAATCGAATCTTGGAAGATATGAATTCATTTTATAAGTTAAAAATAAAAGCTCTCGAGGATAATAGGATACCCCCCAGACTTGAAGATTTTACTAATCCTATTTTGTATCGTAAATTTATGCAATCCCTAAAATGACAGATAAGTGGTAAAAGACTTAGGAATCCTTTTCCTAATGTTAAATGTAATAATTATGGATTTCTTAGACATATAGTTCACACCTGTACCTTGAAGATGAAAGCTAATTTGGTGTGGAGACCTAAGATGCATAAACCTAGATATATCATACATGCATCTGATTATAAATTGTTAAAAGGAGAACCCAAACTTGTTTGGGTTCCCAGGTCTAATGTTTGGTAATTTTGTAGGGTTGCTCTCACACAAGACCTTGTGAGAGCATATGGTACCTAGACATCGAATGTTCAAAGCATATGACTGGAGATACTGCTCAATTCATAACGCTGAAAGCCAGGACTGGAGGTAAGGTTACACTTGGAGATAATACCACAAAGAAGGTGGTTGGATCGGTATGATTGGAAATCTTAAAAACTTTTTTATAGATAATGTGTTATTAGTTGAAGGCTTAAAGCATAATTTGTTAAGTATAAGTCAGCTATGTGATAAGAGTTATTGTGTAAAATTTTTTCCTACTAGCTGCATACTAAGCCTAAATCATAAAGATATTTTGAATGGAAAATGGGTAAATAATGTTTATATAATAAATTTAAATTGCATTCAGTCTCCTACTGCTTTTTGTTTGAAAACTATTTCTGATGATTCATGGCTTTAGCATAGAAGACTTTATTATTCTACCATGAAGAATCTTAGGAGGATTACCCAAAAGAACTTAGCGAGAGGTATACCAAAACTAGATTTTACTAAGGATCACCTTTGTGATGCATGTCAATTAGGAAAATAGGTGAAGTCCTCTTTTCGATCCAATAATGATCATAGAACTAGTAAACCATTAGAAATTTTACACATGGATCTTTTTGGACCAGTTGGAACTGTAAGTCTAGGAGGGAAGGTATACGAATTTCTTATTGTGGATGATTACTGAAGATTCACTTGGGTTAGATTTCTATTTCATAAGAGTGAATCATTTGAGGAATTTAGAAATTTTTTGACTAGGATTCAAAGGAAATTAAGATGTGTAATTATTTCTATACAAAGTGATCATTGAGGAGATTTTGAGAATGAGATATTTGAAGATTTTTGTAAGGAAAAAAGAATTGATCACAACTTTTTTGCACATAGAATCCCTCAACAGAATGGGGTAGTCGAAAGGAAAAGCAGAACATTAATAGAAGCTGTCCGAGCAATGTTGGCAGAATACTCACTTCCTAGATATTTTTGGGCTGAAGCGGTTAGCACTACATGTTATATTCTGAATAGGGTGAATATAAGATCTAAATTAAATAAAACACCCTATGAGTTGCTAAAAGGTAGAACACCTAATTTGTCATATTTGCATGTTTTTGGTTGAAGGTGTTCATTCATAATAATGGAAAATCTGCCTTAGAAAAATTTGATCCAAAATTAGATGAAGGACTTTTTGTTGGATACTCAAGTGTTGGAAAATCTTATAGGGTATTCAATAAAAGAACTTTGATTATTGAGAAGACCACACATGTTGTATTTGATGAATCTAAACATTTGGAAAAGCCAAATGTTATTGAAGATGAGATTGAAGATAACTCCCAAAAGATTGATAGAATAAACTTGGAAGAAAATGCGAAAGAGAATTTGGAGATAGAAAACCCTTTTCCTCGAGATTTGAGATTTTCTAAAAACCACTCAAGGGAATTGATTATAGGTGAACCTAGTGAGGGTGTTAGAACTAGGCGTGGATTAAACAAGGAAGTTAATCATTCAGCCTTTATTTCAACTATAGAACCCACTAATTTTGATCAAGCACTTTCTGATGAATTTTGGATATTGGCCATGCAAGAAGAGTTTAATCAATTTGTAAGAAATAAAGTTTGGGAATTAACTTCAAGGCCAAAAGATCAAAGTGTTGTTGGAACTAAGTGGGTATTCAAAAACAAAATGAATGACTCAGGAGTAGTCATTAGAAATAAGGCTAAATTAGTTGCTAAGGGGTACAATCAGATTGATGGAATTAATTTTGAGGAGACTTTTCCCCCTGTAGCTAGACTTAAAGTAATTAGGGTTTTGCTAGCCTTTGCCTGTTTTAGAGGTTTCAAATTGTTTCAAATGGATGTGAAAGTGCCTTTTTAAATGGGGTAATTAAAGAGGATGTCTTTGTAGAACAACCTCCAAGTTTTGAAAACTCTAAATTCCCAAATTATGTGTTCAAGTTGAAAAAGACAATATATGGATTAAAACAGGCACCTAGGGCTTGGTATGAGAGGTTGAGCACCTTCCTACTTGAAAGATCTTTTGAAAAAGGAAGTGTGGATACAACTCTTTTTTTGAGGAAATTTGGGAAGGATATACTCAATGTTCAAATATATGTGGATGATATCATTTTTGGATCTTCAAATAAAAATCTTTATGATGATTTTTCTAAACTAATAAATAGTGAATTTGAGATGAGTCTAATGGGAGACTTAAGTTACTTTCTAGGCTTTAGCATTAAGCAACTTGAGGAAGGAATATTTCTTAGCCAATCTAAATATGTTAAGGACATCCTCAAAAAATATGAAATGCACAATGATAAACCTGTTAGTACATCAATGAGTTCCTCAGTTCAGTTGGATAAGGACCTTAAGGGAAAATCTGTTGATCAAAAGAAATTTACAGGGATTATTGGATCTTTACTTTACTTGTCTAATAGCCGACCTGATATCATGTTTAGTGTTTGCTTGTGTGCTAGATTTCAATTAGATCCAAAAGAATCACATTTGACAGCAGTAAAAAGGATTTTAAGATATCTGTTAAGAACTCAGAACTTAAGAATTTGGTATCCTAAGTTTAGCTCTTCATTTGACATTATTGGTTATTCAGATTCTGACTTTGCAGGCTGTAGAGTGGATAGAAAAAGCACTTCTGGAACATGTCAGTTCATTGGAAATTCATTAGTTTCATGGTCTAGTAGAAAACAAAATTCAATGGCTCTATCTACTCCTGAAGCTGAATACATTGCTTTAGAAAGTTGTGTGGCACAAGTACTTTGGTTAAAATAACAGTTGATTGATTTAGGATTGTCTATAGGCATTATTCCTATTTATTGTGATAACACTAGTTCTATTTGCATTTCTAAAAATTCTATTCAACATTCAAGAACCAAACATATAGATATAAGGCATCATTTCATAAGGGATCATGTGTTCAAAGGAGAAATTGAACTTACTCATGTTTCTACTGAAAATTAACTTGAAGACATCTTTACAAAACCATCCTTTGATACTTTCAGTACATTAAGAATAAGGCTTGGTGTGATTGATTTGAATGCTTAAATAAAAATGTTTTCTGCAATATAGATATTTTTTTCTCTAGTTATGGTTTTTGTGTTTGTTATTTTGTTGTTGTTGTGTTTCTTAATTTTAGTTAGTGTGAATGATTTCATTTTATTTTGTTTATGAATTTTTTTTCCATCATCGTCCGGGACGAAATATTTTTCAAACGACGGGACAAATGAATGAAGCAGTTGAATGGATAAGGTCATTTTTATTATGAGATTCGTCCGTATGAACCTTTGGTTCGTCCAGACGAACACATGTCGGTTCATAGCGGGGGACGGTTTTCAACTGCCATTAAAACAAATTGAATTTCTGATCGTCGGGACAAACACGTGTTCGTCTGTACGATTATTTTGGTCAAAAGCCTGTACGAAAGGATGCTTCGTAAGTTGTGTGTTTATAAAAAGCCGTTTCTTTTTTGACTCATTCATTCGTCCATACGAAATTTATTCGTACAGGACAAAAGAAATTTTGTCTGGTACGAACAGTCATTTTTCCATAAATTGACATTATTTTTTAACTGAACAGTGACTTTCACACATCTCTTTCAAACCTTTCTTCTCTTAAGATCTTTCAATGAAAGTTCTAGCAAGCGCCAAAAGTCTTTGGCTATGGGTTCACCAAGAAATACATCTAAAAAATTCCTTTCTAAAGCCAATGAAGAATCATATGCTAGGTTTGTCTCCACAAAATTTACCCCATCTAGTGTACTCCTACCGAAAGAATTAACTTTTAAGGTAATGCACTTGTTTGCCTCTACTCAATTTGGTTCAATCCTCACCTTAGTACACTTCTACAACAAAGAAACCTTTCATTTTTTTTTTTGGCGAACATGTCTTTCAACTCCGACCATTCTGTCATCAGTTCCTTTGTTTTAAAAAAAAAAAATTGAAATCACCAAGGCTGACCTTGGTATCTTCCCAAACTTAAGGACTGAAGGATTAAGTGCACACACCTTAACCTCTACAAATTTTAATTGGACTGAAGTTAATCGAGTGATTATACCAACTTTAGGTATAATAGAAGTTCTAAGTACGTGCTGGTGATAGAGTCAACATCACTCATCTTCTTTCTACTGTTACCTACTTGATAATGACCAGACAACCTATAGATAAGGCACAACTCCTAATTGACTACATTTATGATCTTTCTGAAATTGGTCATGTTGATCATAAAAGAAAGAAGAACATAGCCTTTGGACATCTGATTGCCTATATTTTGGAAAAGAAGTATGATTTGATTCATCCAGAACAAGATTTTAAAGAACCACTCTACAACAATAATGCATCCTTTAGAGAAATATTTAAAAAGGAAGAGCCTAGCAAAACTCACGTTTTTCTGAGTGAAACAAAAGAAGAAGTTGAACATACATCTGCTACTGAACCAAATTATCAGAATTTGGTTCAAAGATTTGACAATTTAGAGGCTCATTTTGATCAAAGGTTTGATCAAATTGAATCTCATTTGCAGCAGCAGGATATTCAATACAATCAAGATATGGAATTTATGTGTGATCAGATAAATAACATAAATATTAACATGCTTTTGATGAGTAGTTACTTCACCTTCTTTGGTGCAACACCACCTCCTCCTCCTCCAGATCAGGGTCCATCTGAATGATTGTTGTGTTTGTTCTGTGTTTCTTTATAGTTCATGTGTTAAGTGATTTCTTTTAGATTGTTGTATTTTTCTTGTTTTAGTTATGTTATTATTGATATCTAGGACTTAAAATTGTAATATCTTCATTTGATATCAATATATGTTCCAATGTTTTGTTGTTTAATTGTTTTAGAAATGTATGTTAGACTTTATGACATTCATTATTTTTTTTAATCTTAACAGTGCTTTAACCTAAATTATAAATTTAAATTAATTTCATTAGAAAATCTAATTATTCTAAATTTAAGTGATGCTTATAACTTGATATTATTAGAATTTTCAATTTCATGTCTCTTATTTAGACTACATTATCTTTAATATTATTATTGCAATTTAGATGTTTTCTTATTTTGTATTTCTCTTTCAAATAGTATTTATGCACTTAGAAAAATTTAAAATTTTAGATTGTTGATTTTTGAAAGAATTCAATTACTCTTGAAAATTGTACAAATGCACAAAAATCAAAAGAATTGCAAAAAAGTTTGCAATAAGAAAAAGAGGCACAAAATGTGCCATAAAATTGAAAAAGATGGGCAAAGCGCCACATGTGGTAGTTACTTCTTTCCGGACTCTTTTAATCTCTTAATTCAAATTGATCTTATGTTCATTTATAATTGACATTAAAACTTGAAATATAAAATTTTTTATTCATCCTTAGTGCTATGAATTTCTTTATCTTAAATGTCTAAATTGACTCATGCCTTCGATAAATTCTTTTTATTATCTATGTTATATCACTTCTTAAATTATATGAAATTCTATGATTTCTCTAATATTTTAATTTTATTTGCATACCTTATTTCAATCACTTTCAAGATTAAATTATCAAATGAATTTCATACTTCTGCTTACATTTCAAGACTTCTTTTCTTCTTCACTTTTTGCTGTTGTCAAAAAGGGGGAGAAAGTGTTTGTTTGTTTTGTTTGTTTTTGATAGTCCTTTTATGTTTGTCATTATTGTAGTTGTGTGTTTTGTATGTTTCTTGTTTTGTATAAAATTTTTGAAAAATAAAAATTTTGAATTTATGCCTCCTTATTTTTCATGTATTCATCATTTCAGGGGGAGTTTAGGAGATTCTTAGAATTTAAAATCCTACAAACAATAATTATTTTGCCAACATCAAAAAGGGGGAGATTGTTAAGAGAGTTGCTATTTGCTTGTTTTACATTATTGCAACTTGTATTATTTTGATGATTTCAAATATTATTGTTTTATGTATAGATATCTCCTAACACTTTTTGGAAGATTTAATTTTGCTCTAGTGTGTACTAACATTTCAGAAAAATCAACTCCAAACTATGAGGACTTCAAATCAAATTCAGCATCCAATCATTTGTAAATTAAAAGCTTTAAAATTGTCTTTGAATTGAAAGGAAGTGATTATAATTGAGTGTATATTCACAACACACACATATGGGGGAATAATTTTTGTGAATTGATCGTATGGGATGAACATAGTTCGTATGGGACGAACATAGTTCATACGGGATGATCATGTCAATTAACCCCTTGGAAGAGCAATGGATCGAACAGGCAGTGAGAAAATTTTTCTAAGTCCTAATCGTCCGGATGAATTTAATATTCATCCCAGGAAGAACACCTCTGGATTCTCACTTTGCACTGTTCGTCCAGACAAAATGCATGGTTCATCTCTAGATGAGATTCTCTATTTAAAATAATCTAGGACAAAATTTACCCTTCATCCCTAGACGAAACTTTCTGTTTAAAATCATCCAGGATGAAACTCATTCGTCCTAGGATGAACCGAACTGACTTACCAAAGTTGGTTACGTCCTGCAGGGATTTGGAAACCGACCTATGAAATAACCGTTTCATACCGGATGAACCTAGTTTGTACGGGACAATGATCATGTACAAACATAATTCATACCAATATACATTAGGATCATTTCTGACACTTTAAGTAAAATCATCCGGGATGATCCACGATCGTACGAGACGATCCACGATCGTACGGGACGATCCACTGCATACAGAATTAAAAATTTGCAATTTTTGGGTAGTTTTTCTTGTCTTTCCTATATATAGTCCTAATTAGACTGCCACCAAATCTTTTTGGTCATTGATCTTCATGCCCGTTGAAAGAAAACTCAAGGAGAGAGTGAGAGAGAGCATTCAAAGAAGGATTTCTTTCACTGGAGCGTGAAGGCTTTACTTGGTGTTCAAAGGTAAGATTTCTTACTTGTGATTTGAGATTACTTCACTCTTTTCTTTCTTCCTTCAAGTTTTCTTATGAGGAGATCTGTCAAGGAGATTGGGTTCTCTGCCCACACTAGGAGAGTGTGAAAGGATGAAGGGTTCTCTGCCCATACTAGGAGAGTGTGAAAGGATGATGGGTTCTCTACCCACTCTAGGAGTGTATAAAAGGATGAAGGGTTCTCTGCCCACACTAGGAGAGTGTGAAAGGATGGACGGTTCTCTATTGACACTAGGAAAGTGTGAAAGGATAAAGGGTTCTCTGCCCATACTAGGAGAGTGTGAAAAGACAGACGGTTCTCTGCCAATAATAGGGATAGTGTAAAAGGACGATGATTCTCCGCCGCACCGGGTAGTGGTGGAAAGAGTGTTTGTAAAGGCTTCTCCGCCTTGCCGTGGGTGCAAAAGGAGAGACACTATAGGTATTAGTGTAATGCTTAGAGGGTGCCTCTGAGGAGTGGATGTAGGTTTGGTTTAGACTGAACCACTATAAATCTTGTGTCGTTTATTTTTACTATTTTTTATTTTTAGCATTTTACTGTTTAAAAAGTTGTGGTTGAAAAACTTTTTATAAAAATTCATTAAAATTTATTTTCGGTTCAACTCATCTAAAAGAGGGATAATTTTTAACTACCAATTCACCCCCCCTCTTGATAGCCGTGGGACATTAACTTAGGTTTAACAACCTATTCACTAGCCTCAACAAAGCCAATAACCACTCCCATAACCTCTAGTGTTCATTTGGATAAGGACCAAAATGGAAAATATATTAATCAAAAGAAGTATAGAAGGATGATTGGATCTTTACTTTACTTGATAAGTAATCGACCTGGTAAAATGTTTAGTATTTGTCTCTGTGCAGATTTCAAGCTGATCCTAAGGAATCCCACCTGAGTGTAGTTAAAAGAATTCTTGAATATCTCTTGGGGATCCAAAACTTAAGAATCTGGTAACCTAGGTACAACACTTCTTTTGAGATTATTAAATATTCTGATTTTAATTTTATAGAATGTAGGGTGGATAGAAAGAGCACTTCAGGGACTTGCCAATTTATAGGATAGTCTTTAGTCTCCTGGTCTTGTAGAAAAAAAAACTATATTGCACTTTCCACTGTTGAAACTGAGTACATTGCCATAGGAAGTTGTATGGACCAAGTCCTTTGGTTGAAGTAATAAATTTTGGATTTTGAATTACTTATAAGCATAATTTTAATCCTTTGTGACAATTCTAGTGCCATCTATATCTCTAAGAATCTTATCCAACATTGAAGGACCAAACATATTTACATAAGGCATCACTTTATTAGACCATATGACCAAATGAGACATAGAGTTATACCATGTGACAACTGATAATCAACTAAGAGTGAGTTATAAATTTAATGAAAAACTCCAGAATTCTAGATAGAGAAACTCCTGAATTCTAGAGAGAGAAAGCTGTCTTCTTGTTTTTGAATTTTGTCTTTTCACGAGATGCCCACGATCGGTGGTGGCGGTAGTGGATGATCGTCGGCGTTCATCTTCATGAACACTCTGCGACCTATGGGACCTGCACGTCTAAGTGGTAGAGGTTCTAATGGAATTGTGATCAGAGAAGGTGAGGTAAATCGTTGTTGAATAGCCCTTGTTGAAGGTAAGGGAAAGAGCGTGTTGATTGAGAATATGGATGGGAAGGAAATTCTTGGTGGAAAAGTGAATCCAGGAGTAGCAATTCATGAATCATCGGCTTTGGATGATTTGATTCTTCGTGTGAATAATTTTTTAGGGGTTCTTGATATGCTTAAGGGGCGTAATATTGGTGATGATTTGTCATCGGTGGGATTTCTGAAGGAGTATGAGTTGTGGAGGAAGGACCAGTGGACACGGAATTGCGAAAGAATAAGAGTAATTAGGTAGTTGAAGCCTGGTCGAAACCAAAGCCAATCAAACTATCGTTCAATAAGGACCATGTTAAATTTTCAGAAGATGGAATTGCTGTTAAGTTAAATGCTGATATGGAGGCAAGGAATTCACAGATTTTGAAGAATTCTATGGCGATTAAAGTGTTGGGTAACAATATGCCTTTTTCGGTTTTTAGCACCAAATTGAGAAAGCAATGGAGAAGGTTTGGGGGATTCCACTTAACGTCGATCGGTATGGATTTGATCCTATGCTCATTCCATACGAGTGAAGTGGTTGAAGAAGTTCTGAATGGAGGACCCTGGTACGTAAATGGATTCAATGTTGGAATGGATAGGTGGTCGACAGCATTCGATCTAAACACGTTTAAAGGAGTTTCGGCACCAGTATGGGTTAGATTTCCTTGTCTACCGTTGTATTGCTGGGATGAAGACAACATTGCAAGAATTGCATCTTGCTTGGGAACGCCAATGTACATTGATGGAAACACATTCCAATGGAGTAAACGGGAGTTTGCTCGAGTGTGTGTAAGGATTGATCTGGAGAAAAAGCTGCTGAATGGTGTGTGGGTGGATGGCTCAGCTGGGAGGTTCTTTCAACGGGTTGAATATGAGAAAATCGATCTTCTATGTTATCAGTGTGGTAGAGTTGGCCACAACAGAGTGATATGCCCAGAAAATGTGTCTATTGGAATACAAAATCAACCTTTGAAGGAGAAGGAGGTAGGTAAGGAAACTGGTGAGAATAAAATATAGGAGAATAAATCCTCAGTGATTAGTTCCTAATATGGTCCACAGATCCATGTTCACTTCAAAGACAGGAGAAACAACAGAGGAAATGTTGCTAGGAATGGTGTGAATGCTGAAAGAATTGGCAATTCTATCAGGGAAGACAACAATCAGAATAATAATGTACAGTTTGATAGAAAAATGTTGAATAAGAAGGATAATGTTGATGGAAACAATGTCCTGGCTCCAGAAAGTAGGGATGAGCATGAAAAACATGTTGGAAAGGAGAACTCGGAGACTGCTATAACCAACAGGTTTGCTGTACTGAGTGAAAATACCGAAGAAAATTGTTTGGTAGAGCAGGCAAAAGATATAAAAACTACAGAAATAGACAGGGAATGTATTGATGCTGAAATCAATAACAGTGGTGTGGGTGGCTTCAGTGCTGCTGTCAAGGTGAAGTTGGCTAAGGAATTGAAATCACTAGGACCTATGGAAGTGGATCATAAGAAGAAAAAGAGGTATGATAGGTTGAACCCCAAGAGTGGGGGGACATCAATTACACCTGTTTAATGTCTTCAATGCTCTTTTGGAATTGTAGGCGGGCAAGGAAAAAAGAAGCCTCCTTATATTTGAAGGAAATTGTTAGAGATCATAGTATCTATTTTATTGGGCTTATAGAGACCAAGTTGACTAGCATTGACAGAAAAGATGTTGATTATTTGATTGGGAAGGTGTGGGATTACTTTCATTACCTTGCTGAGGGTACTTCAGGAGGCATCCTGGTTTTATGGAATAGGAATATGGTTTCTTTCAATATAGGTGAGACATCATCACAAGTAATTGTTGGTAGTCTCTTGGTTCCTAACTTGGGAATTTGGAGAATTGCCACGGTTTATGGGAGTAGAATTTGTAAGGAAAGGGAAAGCTTGAGGAAGCAACTTCAGGATTGTATGGAAGATGCAATTCCCTCTATAATTGGAGGAGATTTTAATTGTATTGTTAACAAGGAGGAGAAGAGAGGATGCAAAAGGTTCTTATTCTCAAAAGGACCTAGGGAGATGAAAAGTTTTATGGTGAATTCTGATTTCCGTGACATTGGAAGTATGGGACCAAGATTTACTTAGTGTAATAACAAAGAGGGGACCTCTCGGATTTGGGAAAGGTTTGATAGATGTATTTTGAATTCAGCTGCTATTCAAATGCTTCCTGTGGCTACTATCAAGCATTTTGCTAGAGTAGCATCGGATCACGGTCCTATTGTTCTAAGTATGAAGGATAAAACGCATTGTAAAGCTAAAATATTTAAGTTTGAGGACACTTGGAGATCATACCCTGCTGCAAAGAGTATTGTTTATAACTCTTGGATGAAGAATGACTATGGTGATGAGTATAGTATACTTCAAAGGAAACTCAAATGTACGATGAAAGCTTTGTTTTTCTGGAATAAAAATAAATGCAAGGACTTGAATGTTTTGAAGGAAACTTTGAAGAGCAAAATTCTTGATCTTCAAAATAGAGAAGCTTGTGATGTTAACTGGACTGCTGATGATCTTGTTTTGCTAAGGAACAAAGTGCATGAATTGAATGTTACATTGAGACGGTTGTCTACTTGGTGGAATCAAAGGGCTAAATTGAGATGGCATGAGGAAGGAGATACTAATTCAAGATTTTTTCAGAATTTTGCATCAGCAAAACACAATGGCAATCATATTAACCAAATTAAAGATGAGTTCAATATTCTACATGTGGAGGAGAATAAAATAGAGAAGGTTTTTACAAATTTTTTTGAGAAAAAATGGAAGCATAGAGAATGCGAGTTGATGGGATGGCCATTCATTGAAGAAATCCATAAAATAAATAATGCTGATTTGGTTATGCTTAATGAGGAATTCTCAATTCAGGAACTGCAGATCTCGATATTTCAGCAAGGGAATAACAAGGCATCAGGTATTGATGGAGTTACTTCATCTTTTTATAAAAGCTATTGGAGCATAGTTTGGGAAGTCTTATGGAATGTAATCAACTGTTTTTTCAAAACGTGTATTCTAAATAGTGAATGGAAGGATACTTTAATTACTTTGATCTCTAAAGTAAAATATCCTTTGCTTCCATCAAACTATAGGCCTATTAGCCTATGTCAGACCAACTACAAAATTGTGGCTAGCATGTTAGTCAATAGATTGAAGAAAGTCATTGACAAGATGGTGTATGAAGAGCAAGAAGCATTTATTCTCGATAGATCCATTTCTGAGCATTGTCTGTTGGCTCAGGAGATTCTCCATAGGTTCAAGGTATCCAAGAATAAGAAGGGATTGATGCCCCTTAAATTGGATATGGAATAGGCATATGATAGCATGGGCTGGTCAACACTTCATCAGGTTCTTAAGTGGTATGGTTTTCCTACTTTGTTTTCTAACATCCTTATGGAATGTGTTGTAGATGTGAGGTTTTCTATCATTATCAATGGAAGAAATTCCAATTGGATTTGTTCTAAAAGTGGCTTCCGTCAAGGATGCCCACTTTCTCCATATCTATTCATTCTGTGCTCTCAACTCTTATCCAATTCTTTGGAGCAAAGGGGGAAGGATCTTGGTATTCAGATTTCACCTAGAGGTCCAAGGATCACACATCTCCTTTATGCAGATGATGTGTTGATTTTGTCTCATTTTTCTATTACTTTAGCCAAAGAATTAAAGAAAATTGTGAAGGAGTTATGCAAGTGGACTGGACAAAGAATCAATATCAACAAATCACAGATTTTATTTTGCAAGGTGGTGAGCTACCCTTTGAAGAAGAAGATTACCAGAATCCTTGGTTTTAAGGAGGTCAAGGAGATGAATTATTTAGGTGTCAAGATCTCACTTGGAAGAAGCAAAGTGGCGGATTTTCAAGAACTTTTGAGTATGGTCATGGACAAACTCAATTCTTGGGGTAAGAAGTCCTTATAAATGGGAGGTAAGCTCACTCTCATTGAAACTTCTTTACTTTCTATGCCAAATTTCTTAATCACTCACTCTTTGGTACCTAAAAGAGTACTTCAAATGGCTGCAAAAGCTCAAACTCAGCAAGAAGGTTGAAATTTTTTGGTGGAGGTAAGGTAAAGCTGCAATTCCAACTAATCTTTTTCTTAAGAATCATAGAATCTCATTGCTGGATAGTTGTGAGAGAGGATGCCAAGTGGTGGAATCCTATGAACATATTATGGTTCATTGTAAGTATATGGTGGAGATCATCATGAAGGTACACAAATGGGGTATTATGATCCCTGTTTTTAACTCTTTGGAGGAATGTCTACGTGAACTTAAAAGGCTTTCAACCTCTAATTCTGGAATTGCAAAGTTGTATTGCTCGGTGATTTATCTTTCTTGGAAGAACAGAAACTATGTGAAGCATGGTAAAGTTGCATTTCCTGCATCTTTGGTTGCTTCCAATGCATTGTTCTTAGCTGTTTCCAAGTCTAGTCCTTATCTTTCTAGCTGGGGTACTAACCTCCTTAGGGAGTCTTCAAATACTTGGTGCCCTCCACCAAAAGAGTGGATTAAGATCAACTTAGATGCTTCTTTACTTAGCTCTAATCTTGGGGGTATTGGTGGGGTCTTTCGAGATCATAAAGGACGTCTGATTACTGCATTTGGCAAGAAGAAGATTCATTGGGATGTGGCACAACTGGAAATTAAAGCAATCATTACGGTGAAGGATTTTCTTAAAAGCTGGATGATGGAATGCAAGGGGGTGATCATTGAGAGTGATAATGTTAACATTATCCATTTCATTCAAGATTCTTTGAAGAAGAATAAATGGCCTTTAAATAGTTGGTCTACAAAGGAGGTATTGTTTTTAAATGATTTTAATAAAGTTGTTTTCCATCATGACTATAGATCTTGTAATAAAGTAGCTAATTGTTGTGCTACTTTGGCATTGGAAAATAATTTTTCCTTTGATAGTTTTTCATTTGATAGTATCCCTTCCGTCTTGATGACTTTAATAAAGAAGGAATGTCATATTTTGAATACTTGTATGTAGTTCTTTTGCTGTTATTTTAATGCAATTAATGCATTACTTCATAAAAAAAAATTTGATAATCAATTGGCTGACATCTTTACTAAACCACAGGCTTTTGACACTTTTAACATCTTAAGGAACAGATTGGGTTTTATTGGTATAAATGCATGAATTTGATGTTTTGTTTTGTTTCTTGTTGTTGTTTTTTCTCTTCTTTTATTTATTTCTAATTTTACTTGCTATTATTTTTTATGTTTTATTTTTTTTATTTTAGTTTTTCTTCTTTTTTTGTGATTACTATTGAAATGATATAGTATGCCTTATTTTTTATTTTAAAATTTGTAGTCAATGTTTGACATCTCTAAATTAGTTAAAGGGAGAAATAACGTTGATTATTTTCCTTCCTCTAACCTTTTTTAGTAGTGTAATTTTCTTTCTAAATAAAAGTCTATCTCAAATTAATAACTGGATTTTATAATTGAGATCTTTTCTATCTTGCTACAGTAATCTATCTTATATATATAATGTTAAAAGTCTTTATATTACTTTCAAATTTTTTGAAATCTTGTCATTGCATTTATTATATGAATTTGATTCTATTTTGTGGTTATTCTTCTTTATATTAGAGAGTGAGTTTTTCTTCTCTAATATCTATAAGATATACTTACAATTGAGAGTTTATAAGAGTCTTGAAAAGAGATCTAGGTTGCAAAAAATGACAAGGACATAAAATGAGCACCAAAAAGAAGAAAAACTAAAAAAATGTGTAATGAATGCCAAAAACATTTTTTTGAAAGATACACAAAGTGTATCAAAAGTTAAAAAATGCACAAAGTGCGCCAATCAATTGACAAGAGGCATAAAATAAGCCCATAAAAGGCAAACTTTCTTCTCTTTCAAACTATTAAATCTTAGAAGAATAAATGTGTCACTTGATATTTTTAAAGGCTTGATTTTGAATTTTGAGATTGTGACAAATTACTTTGGTATATTATTTTATAAGATATTTTTAATAACCAAGTTTTGAACAGACCTCGTTTTCTTATCTAATTGGTTTTTTTGAGTTAAGTCTTCTATTTTCATAAGATGATTTTCCCTGAGAGAAGTCTAAGCTAGGACTAGCAGGATCGGCTATTCTACTATTTTTTTCAAATTTTGATGATATTAACTCATTGATTCTTATAAATTTTTAATTTAATTACATGAAAAATTTATGACAAAAAAAAACTTTGCTTTTGTTCTTCTTTTTAGTCTTCTTTTATGCTTTTCTTTTCAAGTTTCCTCCTCCTTTTTATGATGTCAAAAGGTGGAGTAGTGGGTAGTGTTTGAGTTGTTTTGTCATACTATTTTTCTTCTATTTGTGTTGTATTTGATTTTATGATTTTTTTTCCATAATAAAAAAGGGGGAGATTGTTACGAATCTTTATTCAGGAATTATAATTTTGATGATAGCAAACATTTATGTTACCTCAATTTTTCTATGACTGCCTTACCTACTGACATTTCAGGTCCACAACATTAAATTGCAAATCAAATCAGCTCAAGATTGGGTAGATTAGGACTTAGTCTGCTTGTAATTTACGTTAAGTTTCTTTTATCATATCTTAAGTCCATTATAATAATGTGTGTCCTGATGCTAAGTAAACTTGCACTCACACACTTGGGGAAATTTTTTTGATGATTTTAGATTTTTTAATTTTCAATCATATCATCCAGGATGATCCCAAATCGTCCTAGATGAGTAGCTAAAAATATAAACCCTGATTAAATCATCCTTATTAAGGAAGCCGCAATTAAGCAAATCATCCTAGATGATATTATCATCATTTGAGAATATAGGCTCAAATTAAAAAGAATCAACTGCCACAACCTTTTAGGCATGTTTTATTTTCAGACATTATCCAGGACATCATCCTAGATGATGCACTTTAATTATGCATAAATTAGTTTGGAAATTAAGGAAAAGAATTAAGGTTTGATTGCTTGATTATATTATCTTAGACGATCATAGAATCATCCGGGATGATCAGTTAAAGAAATATTAGTTCTTCCTGGATAACCTGAATGATCCTCTTGACGATATGTAATTATTTTAACTAATCATCCAGGACAATCCAAAATCATCCGGGATGATCAAGTTTTTTTTTATCATCCAAATATACATCCAGGGAAATATTCTAGATGATATGTGACATTTTTTACTAATAGGTCTGGATGATCATGAAATCATCTTAGAAAATCAAATTTCTTTTTTATTGTTCAGATATCCATCTAGGGCGATGATTTTGAAGATATTTGATAACTTGAACTAATCATACATGACTATATACTATCGTCCTGGATGATCTAATTAAAGAAACCTTCTAATCATCTAGACTCTTCTAAATTGCTCTAGCTGACTGAGCTAAATTTTAACTGATCGAACAAGATGATCTGTCAATCATCCTGAATGATGTTTAATTATTAATTACAAATTAGGGCAAATTTGAAGCCATTCTTTATAAGATCTCATATTTTCTCAAGAGGATATCATTTGCTGCTTTCCTAACCTTAGAGAGGCAAGAGGAAAGGGAGAGCAAGGGAGAGAGAGAGACAGAGAGGATCATATGAGGGGGAGTTTGCGAGGGGTTTCATAAATGTTTCTCTAAGAAAGGATCTGAGTCATCTTCTGTGGTCATCATACCTAGTTCCATTAACGTTCGAGATAGGTCTACTTTAGTAACTGATCAAGGTTCTCTACCTGCTTTAAGAGAAAGCAAAAGGAGTTGGGTTCTCTTCCTGCTTCAAGAGGAAGTAAAAGGAGTTGGGTTTTTTGCACGCTTCAAGAGGAAGCAAAATAAGTTGGGTTCTCTAAAATAACTAGATGGATAAGAGGGGGGTGAATTGTGAAAACTTTCTAGCAACAATTAAAACCTAAGCAAGAGTTATAATATTTTTGATGTTTCTAAATTTTTAACACGTAAATTTAAACTACTACGAAGTCAAGTGATTGATCTCAATGTGCAACACTACATTACTTTTCTTCCACAAATATTACCAAACAAATAATATGAGAATCAAGTGCAAGATAAAGTAAATCGCTATAAGGAAAAAACACACCTGAGTTTTATAGTGGTTCGGTTAAACCATGACCTACGTCCACTCCCAGAGTCCTCCGCTCCAGGAATTTTACTATAAACTATAGCTCTCTTTTTTCCCCCCTCGACAAGGCAGAGAAGCCCCTAAAATACTCCCTTTCACCAACCCGGTTTGGCTAAGAGCCAAGCGCTGTTTTCACCTTCTTGATGACGGCAAAGAACCTTCTCATTTTTCTACTTACTGGAGAAGGCATAGTAACTTCGAGGTGATGGATGTAGACGAGTCTCTCCCTTAGAGAGCCTCCCACAAGTTCTTCCCGGGCCATAGTAGGAGCAAGATGAAGCAAGATTGGAAAATTCGTGTGATCTCCCTCACACCTCTTCTCCTTCACCAAGCTCACATTCTCCTTCCTCTCTCAACCCCACAAAACTTCTCAAGAGCTCTCCCAAGGATTTCCTCTCTAATCACGTTCTCCACTTCTGTCTCTCTCTCAAAATATGACAATTTTGACACTTTAAAATGGGCTCCAAAATCCCTGAATTTATAAAGTATCTGTTACAATCATACAGTAAGATTCCTTATTGTACAGTACAATATCTATAAATAGGCTTCGTTCTGGTATGAATGTGTATAAATAGTTTAAAATAACTCGTGCAATATGATACTAAATTATATGGTACGATCCTCAACATAACCGATCATACATGATGATAGTCGGGACGATCAAATATTGTCTCTGTTCATCGTATTGTACGATATACATCATCTAGTAGGAATGGTCAAAATCAAGGCATCGTCCAAGATGAATTTCGGGATGATCAAATGTCATCTCTGTTCATTATCAAGTATGATTTACATTATACTGTACGATGAGGAAAAAAATAAAGGATCATCCAGGACGATCTCCGGGACGATCAGAATTTGTCTCTGTTGATCGAATTGTACGAACGGGTTTGTACAGTACAATATTCAATTTGAAATTAAACCTTGAATTTTTCCACTAAATTCAGGTTAATTTAAGTAAGTATTTAAAATACATCGTACAGTACGAAGAGTTTCGTACAATACGAACGGCTGAGAAAACTTAAATTAATTTGACGGCTATGGTTTTGGATTTGGAACACATCGTACAATACGATATAAATTGTACGGTACGACCTATTCACAGAAAATTGTTTTACCAACTTAGGTCATACAGTACGAAATAAATTCATACAACACGATCACCAGAGAAGGAAAAACTTCATTTTTACTTTTAAAACCCTCTCCCCCTGTGTGTGTGCATGGTTGCTTAGACTTACATGCAGTTTGAGGCAAGGCTCAAGAAAATAAAAAAAAAAATAAATAACAAAATACATTGTCAGGCTCTTACTCCTAATCTAACCATTCTTGAGTCTTCCTATCTTCCTGAGTAGCTTGTGATCTTCATGAAATGTTAGTACTCACGGAAAATAACCAATAATAAATGATATTCAATAAATAGTAAATCAGACGACATTATTTGACATCATTAAAATCTCAAACTCAGGGTCATGGGTCACAACAATCTCCCCCTTTTTGATGATGTCAAATAATGTTATTGAAAGCAAGTTTGAAATGCATTTTTTTTATTTTCTTTAAAGGATATGCAATAAAAAGGAAAATGCAGTATGAGATAAAAAGAAATGCATTTAACCTTTGAAAAAACTACAACAACCTTCTCCCCTTTTTGACAGCACCAAAAAGAGGAGCAAACGCTAGGAAAGAAAAAAAAAACTACAATACAAAGATAATTTAAAACCTAGGATCCTGATCAGTTGGTGGTGGAGGTGGGTTTGGTTGGAAATATTAAAGGAGAGCATCAAATCAGTGATTAATAGTGGTGAAGCGTTCCCCAAACCATTGCATGTTAGTCTCGTGTTGCTGATGTTGCTCTTAAATGTGAATATCGAGACGAGTCTGAAGTTGGTCGAAGCATTTGACCAAATCATCATGAGGGTGTGCTGGTACAGGTGCTCGGGGTGCCGTATATCGTCGTGGACATGCTTGAGCTGCGGCCGTGGCATCTTCTCCTTCTTCTTCGTAAAAGACAGGTTCTTCAGGCTCATGTCCCCGATGGAAAAGAATATGGAAAGAGGCATCCGTGTAAAAGATAGGAATATTATCGGGTTCATAAGGATAGGTCAATTGATATTTATTTTGGAGGATATATTCTATTAGGTGACCAAGAGCTAGATTTTGTTTCTGTTGAGTAGTAGGCAGGCGAATGAAAGTCATATGGCGAATGTAGTCAATAATTAAATCGGCTTCATCGAATTTTTTATTGGTCATGATAAGATAGGTAGCGATAGATAAGGTCGGGGTCATATTGATACAGTCGCCACCTTTGGGTATAATGGAGGTTTGAAGGACATGTTGAATTATTCACACATTTCAAGTTTGTGATTAAACGAGAGGTTGGTGTTAATGGAATGCAGCATTCCTAAGGACTCTATTAACATCACTCCAATCGAATTCATTTGTAAGAACGGAGCAAACCCTAGGACCTTCAGTGGATAGCCGAATATATTGGGCGATGTCGGCTCTAATGATCTTGGTGTTTTGACCACAAACAAAAGAATGAAAGTGGTATTGTCGATAGTGTAGGTGAGATTCACAAGAAATTCTAAAAAAAGTTCAGAGTTGTAAGGAAAGGCCAGGGTAAGGAGGAATTGGAAGGTGGTAGAAGCGAAGAGGCTCAGTAACTCAAAGTTCAGGGCAGCCTGATTAAGCATTTTGGAAGGAGTAATTTTGCAGACCTTATACCTGTGGTAAGTTTCTTCATTTTTAGTGTTTAGAAAATGAGCACGTGGATGACTAGAAGAGGATGAGCTTCCAGCAACCAACCAACCTCAATTGCTAGAACCAGACATTGTCAAGAGGGCAAGAAGACTAAGTGAAGGAGCGAGTGAGGAAGGTGTGAGTGAGAAGAACTGCCTAACAAGGTTATTTATAGAGAGATTCTCACATCGTACAATACGATATATAATAATTGTCCTGACGGGTCATTTTGAGGAAAGATAGTCAAATCATACAGTACGATAGAGATCGTATAGTACGATCAGAAGAATTTTGATCGTCCCGACGGTTATCTGTACGACTTTTGACACAAAGTTTTGTACTATACGAATGCGTGTATCATACAACACGATCAATAATAATATCGTACCAGACAGCTTTAACTCGTGCTCATCCATTTTGCTGAGGTGGATCGTATAGTACGAAGAGTAGTTATTGTATAGTACGAACATCAATAATATCATACCAACTATACTTAATTTGTCCCAATCCATTCGCTGACGTAGAACGTACAGTATGAAGAACATATATCGTACACTATGATGAGCAATAAATGTCATACCAGATGGATTGAATGCCGTTTTGCTGTATCGTACAGTATGATTGATCGTGCAGTATGATCAATAGAGGCAAAGTTTGCCTATGGTTATTTTCTTTGCAGATTTAGATGTATCGTACAGTACGATTGTGGATCATACAGTACGATGATTCAATGTCAAATTTGGTGGTTTTGTGTAGTGACTGAGTGTGTGATGATCGGGAGCAAAATTATTTTTTTTTTTGTACTTTTTTTGTTTTTTTTTTTTTGTTTTTTTATGCACTAATGTCAATGACACCTAGTCTAGTTCTCAAGGTGCTGAAGGTGTCAAATGCTAGAGGTTTTGTGAATATGTCAGCCAATTGATCCCCTGTAGCGATGTGATGCAATTCTATATCTCCCTTAGCAACGTGATCTCTTATAAAATGGTGTCTAATGTCAATGTGTTTCATTCGAGAGTGCTGACTTGGGTTCTTAGAGATGAAAATTGCACTTGTGTTGTCACATATTATTGAGATGGTTCCTATATTTAGGCCAAGATCAAGAATTTATTATTTTAACCATAGTGCTTGTGCAACGCAACTTCCTACTACAACATATTCTGCCTCAGCTGTGGAAAGGGCTACTGAGTTTTGCTTCCTACTGGACCAAGACACTAATGATTGTCCTATGAATTGGCAGGTACCAGAGGTGTTTTTTCTATCTATCCAACATTATGCAAAATCAGAATCTGAGTACCCTAGGATTTCAAAGGAAGTGTTGTGCCAAGGATACCAAATTCCTAAGTTCAGGGTGCCTAGTAGATATCTATGGATTTTCTTGACCACAGTTAAGTTAGACTCTTTAGGATCGAATTGAAAATGAGAATAGAGGCACACACTAGACATTATGCCCGGTCTACTGGTAGTGAGGTAAAGAAGGGATCCAATCATTCCTCTATACTTTTTCTGATCCACTGATTTTCCACTAAGATCTTTGTATAATTAAATTGTTGAGCTCATTGGAGTGTTCATGAGTTTAGCACTATCCATTTTGTATTTTTTCAAAATATCCTTAATATACTTTGTTTGGTTAAGAAATGTTCCGTTATTCATTTGGTTTACACTAAAGCCAAGAAAGTAATTAAGTTCTCCCATCATGCTCATTTCAAACTCATTACTCATTATTTTTGAGAATTCGTCACATAAGTTTTTATCTGAATATCCAAACAAGATGTCATCCATGTAAATTTGAACAATGAGAAATTCTTCTTTAATTTTTTGTAGAAAGAGTGTAGTATCTACACTACCCTTTTCAAATTTTTTATTCTAGGTGCTTGCTTTATTCCATAAAGTGCCTTTTTTAATTTGAATACGTGATTTGGAAATTGTGAACTTTCAAATTCGGGGGATTGCTCAACATAGACATCTTCCTTAATTACCCCGTTCAGAAACGCACTCTTTACATCCATTTGAAATAGTTTGAAGTTCTTGAAGCAAGCAAAAGCTAAGAGCACTCTTTTGGCTTCTAGTCTAGTAACAGGGACAAAGGGTTTCTTCAAAGTCTATTCCCTCAATTTGGTTGTACCCCTTAGCTACTAATTTAGCTTTATTTCTTATTATTGTTTCTGAATCATTCACCTTATTTTTGAAGACCCATTTTTTTCCAACAACACATTGTTCTTTAGGTCTCTTTACTAACTCCCAAACATCATTCCTGGTGAATTGGTTCAGCTCTTCTTGCATTGCTAGAATCTAGAATTCATCTCCTAAGACTTGATCTATACTTGTAGGATCTATCATAGAGATGAATTCTGAATGACTAACCTTTTTCATAAGTCCATGCCTAGTCCTTACACCTTCTGATGGGTGTCCTAAAATTAGCTCTTTAGGATGACTAGAAAAATATCTCCATTCTCTAGGAAAATCTTCCTGAGGTTCTACCCTTTCTCCTCAGGTCATAGTCTCTACTCCTTGAATTGCCTCTATTTCATCATCTTCAATTTTAGATTCAGAGGGCTTATCTGATTCATCAAATACTACATAGGTGGACTCTTCTACTATTAGGGTTCTCTTATTAAAGATTCTATAGGCTTTACCTGCGTATGAATAACCTAAGAAGACACCCTTATCAAACTTGGGATTAAATTTTCCTAAGGGATGTTTACCATTATTCAAGATGAAGCACTTGTACCCAAAGACATGTAAGATTGAAAGATTTGGTGTCCTACCCTTAAGGAGTTTATAAGGAGTTTTATTCATCCTAGATCTGATGTTTACCCTACTTAGAACATAATAAGCTGTGTTGACTGCTTCTGCCCAAAAGTATCTAGGATGGGTGTACTCCACTAACATTGCCATAGCAGCTTCTACCAAGGTTCTATTCTTCCTTTCTGTTATACCATTTTGTTGAGGTGTTCTAGGGGCTGAGAAATTGTGTTCTATTCATATCTCTTTATAGAATGATTCAAATCTATCATTTTAAAACTCTCCACAATGATCATTATGGATTGTTGAGTCTCACAACCTAATTTTCATTGAATCAATATGGATAATACCTTAAATTACTCAAAAGACTCATTCTTATGTGTTAGAAATCTTACCCAAGTGAACCTAGTGAAGTCATCTACAATCACAAATCCGTAATTTTTTCCACCTAGGCTGGTTGTACTAACAGGTCCAAATAGGTTCATTTGTAGGATTTCTAATGGCCTAGAGGTGATCACATCTCTAGTTCAATGAAAGGATGATTTGACTTGTTTTCCTAGTTGGCAAGCATTACATAAGTGATCCTTAGTAAATTCTAACTTAGGTACACCTCTAACTAGGTTTTTCTAAGTGATGTTTCTAAGTGTTTTCATACTAGCATGACATAGTCTCCTATGCCATAGCCATTAGTCATCAACAATCATTTTCAAAGAAAATGAATTTGAACTATCAATGCAATCAAGGTCTAATATGTAAATATTTTTCATTCATTTTCCTTCTAAAACTAGTTTATCATTTAAACTAATCATGCATGTATCAGATAGAAATTTAATATAAAAACCTTTGTCACACAGTTGACTAATGCTAAGTAAGTTATGCTTCAAACCATAAACTAATAAAATATTTTCAATTAAAAAATTCTTAGCATTACCAATAGTACCTGAGCCTATCACTTTCCTGGTAGTGTTGTCTCCCAATGTTACTTTGCCTCCAGTTTTGGTCTCTAGTAGGATGAACTTCTTCATATCTCAAGTCATGTGTCGCGAGCAGCCACTATCCAGGTACCACATGCTCTCACTAGATCTTTTGTGAGAGCATCCCTACAATTTCATTAAAAGATTAGATTTGGGAACCCAAGTGAGTTTGGGATCCTCCTTATGCTTGCATGAATGAGATGTATGCTTGCTATATTATGATGGATGCAGTATAGGTCTCCATACTATGTGTATCCTACGGTGAATTGTGCATGTATGGGCTATATGACCTAGTATGCCACAAGAGAAGCAGCTAACACCAGGAAATTGATTCACTAACCTATTTGGGTGGTGATGCCTCTTCCTAGAGTTGTGTGATGCATGCTGTGTTGGGGGTTGACTAGGTTGGGCTAATGTGAGTGATATAATTTCTTTTTCTAATTCTTTGATTTTTTCTTGAAAAGTGTTATTTTGATATGTCAATCCATGAACTTTTATTTTCAACAAATGCTCACTGTGATCTACTTCTAATGCAAGTTTGTCTAATCTTTGAAAAGTCTCTTCTAGTTCAACATGAGTGGTTTTCAAGGTTTCATGCGTTTCAGTTAGTTCAATATGCTTCTCATTTAATGCATCATACTCATCAAGAAGTAGCATATGATCTATATCTAAATCAGAATTTTTCTTAAACAAGTTAGCATGTTCAGTTTATAAAGAACTAAATTGAATACTAAGCTTGGCATGCATCTTTTTCAACTTTCTATATGAGTCATGGATATTCTCAGAAATAAGCAATAATTTTTCTTATGAAATTTGGCATACCTCATCTTGATCCGATTAACTAAAGTTATCATTAGCTATAAGACACAAATTTGTTACCTCCTCATCTGCTTCTTCTTCTGATGATTCTGAGGCTGAGTCGGCCCAAAAAGCTTTTTATGTCTTCATTTTTCCTTTCTTATACCTGGCTTTTTCCTCGCCTTTATCCTTAGTTGGTTGGCTCTTCAAGTTGGGGTAATCAGCTCGAAGGTGACCTGGCTTCCTGCACTAAAAATAGATTGCATTAGATGAAACTTTATTAGACTTTGAGCTTTTACCTTTATTCCAGCTGTTCTGATGACACTTTTGTTTTCTCTTTAAGAAGTTCTTGAACTGTCAGGTCATCAATGCTATATCGTCTTCTTCCTCCCCTGTAGAGCTGTCACTTTCTGAGCTGTTTTCTTTTAGTGCCACCGTTCACTCCTTCTTTTCACCTACAACACTTTGTCTTTGACTCACTCCTTGCTCGTATGGAATGAGTGACCCAAGGAGATTATAAATAGAATAAATGTTAAGATCTTTAGATTTAGTCATAGCGTTTATCTTAACATCATAGGAACTAGGTAAGCATCTCATAATCTTATTTACTTTCTTAGAATTTGAAATCTCTCTACCTAATGTAAGCAAGGTGTCATGATTTGGGTGAACCTAGTGTACATGTCAGATATTGTTTTGCTAGGTTTCATACAGAAGAGTTCAAAATCATGCAATAGAATGTTAAGCCTAGACTGTTTTACTTCACTTGTTCCTTCGTATGTAATGCACAGTCTATCCCAAATCTCCTTACCAGTAGCACAGGTAGAAACTCTCATATAATCCTCAGACTTTAATGCATAGAAAAAGCAATTTAAACACTTAGCATTCAATTTGGCTAATTCTCTATCCTCATTGCTCCAATCATTGAAAGGTACTAGAGTTTTCACTCCATTCATAGTTTTAAATGGTACAATATATCCATTGTTGAATAACATGCACATGCGGTAATCAATAGATTACAAAAAAGTAGACATTCTAATTTTCTAGAAATCAAATGGAATGTTATCAAAAAGTGGTGGACGGGTTATTGAATAACCCTCCGCGGTGTTACCATTACCAAAATGCGGCATGATCATTTTTTCAAGGTTTTTTGAAACACTATTTTTGAAAGCAGGTTCTGATACCAATTGAAATAACTAGATAGACAAGAGGGGGGGGGTGAATTGTGAAAACTGTCTAGCAACAATTAAAACCTAAGCAGGAGTTCTAATATTTTTGATGTTTTTAAATTTTTAACACAAAAATATAAACTACTACGAAGTCAAGTGATTGATTTCAACGTGCAACACTACATTACTTTCTTTCCAAAAATACTACCAAGCAAATAATATGAGAATCAAGTGCAAGAAAAAGTAAATCGCGATAAGGAAAAAACACACCAGATTTTTATAGTGGTTCGGTCAAACCATGACCTGCATCCACTCCCCGGAGTCCTTCGCTCTGGGAATTTCACTATAAACTAAAGCTCTCCTTTTACCCCCCCTCGGTAAGGCGGAGAAGCCCTTACAATACTCCCTTTCACCAACCCGGTGTGGCAGAGAGCCAAGCGTTGTTTTCACCCTCTTGGTGACGGTAGAGAACCTTCTCATTTTTGTCCCTCCTGGAGAAGGCAGAGTACCTTTGAGGTGATGAATGTAGATGAGTCTCCCCCTTAGAGAGCCTCCCATAAGTTATTTTCGGGCCACAGGAGGAGCAAGATGCAGCAAGATCGGAGCAACCGTGTGATCACCCTCACACCTCTTCTCCCTCACCAAGCTCACCTTCTCCTTCCTCTCTCAACCCCACTCTCCCAAGGATTTGCTTTCTAATCTTGTTCTCCTCTTCTGCCTCTCTCAAAATATGAAAACTTTGACACATTAAAATGGGCTCCAAAATCCATGAATTTGTAAAGTAGTTATTACAATTATACAGTAATAGGCTTCATCCTGGTACGAACATGTATGAATAGTCCAAAATAACTCGTACAGTACAATACTAAATCATACGGTATGATCCTCAATATAACTGGTCGTACAGAACAATAGCCGGGATGATCAAATGTCATTTCTGTTCATCGTATTGTAGGATATACATCATTCAGTACGAATGGTCAAAATAAAGGCATCATCCAGGATGAATTCCGGGACGATCAAATGTCATCTCTATTCATCGTTTAGTACAATTTACATCATACTGTACAATGAGGCAAAAAACAAAGTATCATCCTAGACAATCTCCGAGACAATCAAAATTCATCTCTATTCATCGTATTGTACAAACGAGTTCGTACAGTACGATATTCAATTTGAAATTAAGCTTTGAATTATTCCACTAAATACGAGTTAATTTAAGTATTTTAAATACATCGTACAATACGAAGAGTTTCGTACAGTACGAACGGCTTAGAAAACTTACTTAAGTTAATTTGATGTCTAGGGTTTTGGTTTTGGAACACATCGTATAGTACGATATAAATCGTACGGTATGACCTATTCACAAAAAATCATTTTAACAACTCAGGTCGTACAATAGGAAATAAATTCATACAATACGATCACTAGAGAAGGAAAAACTTCATTTTTACTTTTAAGACCCTCTCCCCCTGTGTGTGTGTATATAGTTGCTCAGGCTTACATGCAGTTTGTGGCCAGACTCAAGAAAAATAAATAAATAAATAACAAAATGCATTGCCAGACTCATACTCCTAATCTAACCATTCTTGAGTCTTCTTATCATCCTGAGTAGCTTGTGATCTTCCTGAAATGTTAATACTCACAGACAATAACCAATAATAAATGATATTTAATGAATAGTAAATCAGACGACATTATTTGTCATCATTAAAATCTCAAACTCGGGGTCATGGGTCGCAACATTCTCTACCTCATCGGGGTCGGTGCAAAGGAGTTTTTATATGGGCTTCTCTGCCTTACTGTGGGGGAAAAAGGAGATACACTGCATTTGGTGTAATATCCAAAGGAGAGGCTCTAGAGAGTGGATGTAGGTCAAGTTGACCAAACCACTATAAAATTTGGTGTGTTCTTTCTTATTATTTTTCTGCATTTACTTTTTGCACTTTAATTTCTGTGGTGATTATTTGGTTGTGTTTGTGATTTTGTTTGAAGAACTTTTTAAAAACCAATTCATCCCCCCCACCCTCTTGGTTAGCCTAGGGCTAGTTCACAAGGGCATAATATCCCTGACAAACTTTCAAATAAGACATGGGTTGGATTTGAGGTTAGTTTTATTTGGTGAACACTAATATAGCTATGAAGAATAGCTATTTCTCAGTCTTTAATCAGCCTCCTCCTCCAGACTAGCGTCCCTCAAGTTTTAGATGTACTTCTTTTATATTGTCTTTGCTAATCCTCTTCAAATGTGATGATTTCAGTGTTTATGTCTTTATGTCTTTATGTTATACTTGTCTTTGTTTAGGTTTATGCTATTTCGTTATTATGATTTGATGTCAATTACTTTAATATATCTGATCCTTAATTGTTAT
Organism: Dendrobium nobile; assembly: GCA_022539455.1. Lineage (NCBI taxonomy): Eukaryota > Viridiplantae > Streptophyta > Magnoliopsida > Asparagales > Orchidaceae > Dendrobium > Dendrobium nobile. Next base: position 37,653,666 of record CM039735.1, read on the forward strand.
CAATAAAAAATGTCTTATTTTTAATTAGTAATTTTTTGTTCATTATTTGAAATGTGAGTTTGTCTATATGATAATCATATCTTAATTGAGCTAAAAGTATTATAAATTAACCTGTAATACAAAAATTAATCTCATTATGTATTCTAATTCTCAAAAAATTTAAGATAATTTATAACTCGAACAAGTTAAGGATATCAATTTAATGTTCTTTTTAGGCAAACATAATTTGAATATTATTATTATAATTTTCGATATCATATTATTTTTTATTTCTCTTTTTAATATAATTATCTTTATAATTAGAGAAATTTGAATTTATTAGATTATTGATTTTGGAAATATCAATTGAAAAAAGGATATCAAAAAGAAATGTAAAATATGTACAAAAATTGAATGAATGTGTAATTGTTCGTAAATTGAAAAGAGGTATAAAATTAGCCCAAATACAAAAAAATATATAAAGTGTGCCCCTAAAATTTGAAAAGATGTGCAATGTCGCCAACTGAATATGTTCTTTCCACTCTCATTTAATCTTTAAATTCAAATGAATATAATGTTCAATTATGTTTTATATTAAAAATTAAAATTAGTTAATCTTTATTTCACCACTTTTGTAATAATTCTTCTTATCTAATTGTTTATTATGCTTCATGACCTTGATCAATTTTTCTTATTTAAGTTATGCTTTAATTTAAATTCTTTTGAATATTTCTATTTTATCTAATAATAATTAATTTTTTTTATATCAATTCTATTTTAATCCCTTTCAAAATCGATTACTAAAGTTTCTCATATGACTTCTTTTATTTCAACCTTTCTTTTTCCCTTTCTGTTATTGTTATAAGGCGGGGGGGGGGGGGGTAATATTGTTTTTTGTGTTTTGATGTATTATTATTATTATTATTTGTTTTTTGATGTATTTTTATTATTTTTTTATGTTTTGTGTTTGTGTACATTTTTGTGTTTTTGTTATTTATGTAAAATAAAAAAACAACTTTTGTTCTTCAAATAATCCTCAATATCCATGTTTATTCCTTTAGGGAGAGCTAAGAAGAAATTTAGGGTATTCAATTTTACTCTAACAAATAATTATTTTGCCATCATAAAAAAGGGGGATATTATTATGATAGTTGCAACTGAGTTCTTGATTGTTGATATTCTTACAATATGTATATTTTATATGATTCCAAATATTATTGTTTTAATTATTATTTCTCTTAACATATTTTAGATGTATTATTTTATTGTTTATGTGTACTAACATTTTAGGAAAATCATACTCTGGATTGTTAAAGACTTCAAATCATATCAGTTTAGGGTTTATCATAAATGAAGTCTATATTTTTCATTTTATTGAGTATGAGGGAGTGTGATTGTAATTGAGTAACTATTCAAACACACACACACACCGAGGGGAGAGTTTAAAATCTACATATTTTAAATTGATCGTACTGCACGAAGTCTTTTCATACGGGATGATTTGTTCAGTTATTTTCCCTTATAAGCAATAAAATGAATAGAAAGTATAAAATTTTTCTAAGTATCGATCATATTATAAGATATACAATTCGTACATATGCATCAAGGGTATGAATTGGATGGTCTCTTTTCATCTAGATGAATTCAAAGTTTTTTTGAACTGTTCGTACCATATGATGTTTTCATCATACATACGCCGTCATGGGTTTGAATTAGACTGGTCCCTTTTTGTCCAGACACACTTATAAAATTTTTGAATAGTTCGTACAATATAATGTCATCATCGTTAGTACGCCATCAAGGGTACGAATTGGACAGGTCGCTTCTCATCCAGATGAAAATAAAAATTTTTGTAATTAATCATACCGTATGATATCATCATCAAATGTATGCCATATAGGGTATGAAATTATGTGGTCCCTCTTCGTCCTGACGAATATGAAAATTTTTCTAACTATTTGTACAGTATGAACTGGGTTTGAATTGGGTTCGTACTAGATGATGATCGTGTATGAAATTATTTCATACCTATTCACATAAGGTTCATAGCAATAGTTTTTGAACTATTCATACATATGATTATGTGATCGTATTGTACGATCTTGTACGCTCAAATTAAAAATTTTAGTTTTCATGAGGGTTTTTCATATCTTTGATATAAAAGATCCTTTAAAACTGATGTGAAAAATTCTTGTCTTCATGAATTTTCAAGAGCATGTGAAAGAAAAAGTGTGGGAGAGTATTTGAGAGAGAGATTTCTTGCAAGTGGAGTGTGAAGGGTTCACTAGGTTACTCAAAGGTAATGACCTCTTTATGTTTTTGGTGATTACTCTTCTTTTCTTCTTTCTAATTGCTCATGAGAAGATCTTTGAAGAAGATCTGGTAATCTACTGACACTTGGAAACTATAAACAGATAACGGTTCTTTGCTGACACTTAGAGAGTATGAAAGGATGATGGTTCTCTACTGAGAAGTGGAGAGTGTGAAAGGATGAAAATTTTGTGCCGACAATTAGAGAGTGTGAAAGGATGACAGTTCTCTACCGACCCTTAGAAAGTGTGAAAGGATGATGATTATCTGCCATAATGGGGATTGGTGGAAGAGAGGATTATATAGGCTTCTCCGCCTTGCTGTGTGGGCTAAAGGAGTGACACTTTGGTAATAGAGCAATACCAGATGAGGTAGTCTTCAGGAAGTGGATGTAGGTCGTGTTTGGCCAAACCACTATAATTCTTTATGTCATTTAATTTTTGCATTTATTTACTGTGGTTGAAAAGTTTATTTTAAAACTTAAATTAACTTGCTACATGTTTCAAAATGGTTTTCTATTTAAAAATCCAAGAGAATTTTTAAAATTACTAATTCACTACTCCCCCCCCCCCCCAGTTAGCCTGGGGAGAATAACATAGGTTTAATAACCTATATAGAATCAACATGTAATTATTGCAAAATATGGGAGTTGTTTATCATGTTATGTTTAGTTTTAACACATGTTAAAAAAAGAAAAAAAGAAAAATAAAGAAAATTATTTTTTCATGTATATTTATTAAAAGAGTCGATTAAAGTAAAATTCTATTATTTATTATTATGTTCTTTCATTCATTTTCACTCATTATTAGTTTGAAGTTTTTTAAAGGGGTAATTTTTAATGAACCAATCCAACTACCCCCACCCCCCCCCCCCCCCCCCCCCAACCTCTCTTTATGCCTAGGGATAGTTTAATAAGTTTTGACACCCTCCATTGAACTTTTAATTTGTATTAGAGCTGGTTTCAAATATTATATTTTATTTTATTTTTGTAAAACCCACATGCCTATTATCTTTCAATCGATTGATTTTTACGTGTGGCATATAGTTCAAGAGCATTATACTACACCTTTTTCATTTTATTAATGGCATTAAAATAGAAACAACTTTCCCTAAATAGAGTAATGAGGATAGAGACTTAGCTCAACTGAATACTAAATGCTTAAAATATTCTTTCTATGCTTTATAATTCAAAAACTATATTAGAGTCTCTATATGAACTTCTAAAAAAGAGATTTGGGATAGGTTATGCATCACTTATGAGGGAAATAGTGAAGCTAAACTATCCAAGTTGAACGCTCTATTACATGATTATAAATTGCATGAATTAAATGAGATTCTATCAGACATGTATACTAGTTTTACCCAGATAGTGACATCCTTGCAAGTTCTAGGTTGAGTATTACAATCTAGGATCCCAAGCCTATGATTTTGATTATAATAAATATTATTGATTGAAATTTTATTTCTTATAGTATAAATATTGGATAGATTTTTTGTATACTAACATTTTAGGTACATAATACATCACTCAAGATTGATTAAGGCCTAAGGTACTGGAGAATAGGATGTCTTTCAAAAGAGTCACTATTTTTCATTTTCCTTAATTTTTTTATTTATTGAGTCTGGCCATATATGCATGTATGCTAAGTTGGAGACCATGCTCACACTCATAGGGGAGTGAGAAGAGAGAGTTAAGTGTCTTTGAACTAATCATACCATATAATTATGACCAACGTATGATTAATTATATGGAAAATGATTAATGACTAATTTTATAATTAGTATTTATGAGCTAATCATAAGGTATATTTTGTTGAGATAGTTACTACTTAGTTCTTGTTTGTTCATATTCTTACAACTTATATATTTTTGATAATTTCAAATATTATTACTTTGATTATTATTTCTCCTAACATATTTTTGAAGAATTATTTTTCTCTTATGTGTACTAATAGTTCAGGGAAATCATACTCTAAATTATTGAATACTTCAAATCATGAGCAGTTTAGAGTTTATTGTAATTGAATTCTGTATTTTTCAGTTTATTAAGTGTGAGAGAGTGTGATTGTAATTGAGTAACTGAACACACACATATCGGGGGAGAGTTTAAAATCTATTTTTTTAAAAATTGATCGTATTATATGGTATATGTTCATACAGTACGATATGATCACTTATTTTCCCCGACCTGCAGTCAAATGAACAAAAAATGAAAATTTGTATAAGTATTAATTATACTGTACGATCATAGTTCGTACATGCCTTCTAGAGTACAAAATGGACGGGTCCCTTTTTTCTCAAAAATATTTTTTTTTTAAGTATGAATCATACTGTATGATCATAGTTCATATATAGCATCCAGAGTAAAAAATTATGAGGTCCCTTTTGTCCCAACTCTTTGTACCGAAAAACTTGAAAATTTTCATAATTGTTTGTTCCGGACGAACTTGGTTCATACCGAATGATGAACGTGTATGAAATGGTTTCATATCAATTCACAACAGGTTCATACACAATAGTTTTTGAACTTTTCGTAGGTACTAAATGTGATCATACTTTATGATCGAGTATGCTCAAAATTGAAAATTTTAATTTTCTAGATAGTTTTTCGTGTCTTTGGTATAAAAGGTCCACTAAAACGGGCATGAAAAATTCTTATCTTCATGATTTTTAAAGGGAAATTGAAAGAGACAGTGTGAGGGAGTGTTTGAGAGAGATTTCTTCCAAGTGGAGTGTAAAGGGTTCACAAGATTACTTAAAGGAAAGGAGCTCTTTGTAATTTTGGTTATCACTCTTCCTCTTATCTTTCCAGATTGCTTGTGAGAAGATCTTTGAAGAAGATCTAGTACTCTACCGATACTTGGAGAGTATGAAAGGATGACAGTTCTCTATTGACACTTGGAGAGTGTAAAAGGATAATAATTCTCTGCCGACACTTGAAGGGTACGAACAGATGACGGTTCTCTGCTGACACTTGGAGAGTGTGAAAGGATGACGGTTCTCTACTGCACCAGAGATTGGCGGAAGAGAGGTTTTGTAAAGCCTTCTCTGCCTTACTGTGGTGTTTGACCGAACCACTATAAATGTGTCTTTTAAATTTCCACATTTGTTTAGTGCAAGTTATTTTTTTGTTGTTGAAAAGTGATTTTGAGGTTTTCTTTTTGTTGATAATTTCAATTTGGAAGAAAGAGAAGCTCCATTTTTTCTAGTGGAAGGTGAAATTTGAAATCTCTGTTCATGCATTTTGCTCTCTATTTAGATGACATCGGAGGGACGCCGGCCACCTATTGCTGGTGGTTCCTTCAACGTTCAGCTAGGCCCAGCCTGATCTTGTAACTATTCTTAGTTTAATGCAGGTATGTCTCCTCTGGCATTTGGAGACTTTGATTATGATGCAAAAATGAGAATTAAAAAGGATTATTCTCTAATCATAATTAAAGGCGGGATATCGATTCCTAACTTAAGGTGAAGTTATTGGAAAAGGGAAAAATGTTCTGATCAAAAGCTCTGGTAATAAGCAGATTAATGTTGTTGTTATCCTTGAATTTAGATCATATGTTTTTTGTTGAATGTGGTATTCCATCTACACCTGGGTCAAAAATTATTCCATTGGAGATGATGTTCCTAAAACTAGTGGCAATGTGGTGGTTAAACTTGGAGATTCGAAGACCTTTGATACTAATTCTATTAAGGAACTGGTTAAGGTCTAGGTGGAGAATGATTTGGTAAGTAATAATGTATTGGTGAAACCTAATGTGATAAGGAATATAGGACTGAATCAATTAAGCTCTGATCTGAATATAGTTCGTGAATGTGAATCAGGAGATTTGGGTAACTGCAATGTACAAACAACATCTTGGATGTGCTGAAACTTGGAGCAAACAAGGTCATTAATAATGTTTGGAGCAAAAAGTATAACATTAAAGTAGAAGATCTCAAATTTGGTGAAGTATTGTAAATGGCTCGGTTGTAAAACTACACATTGAAAATGAATTGGAGAACTCAAACAAACTACATAAATCTCTTATAATCAAATTATTTGGTAAAAATATACCCTTTCACATCATAAGCATAGAGTTAAGGTGATAGTGGGGTATTTTTGGCAATTTTCACTTGACTTTACTTGGAATGGGTTGGGTTCTTTGTGCTTTTGAAGAACCTGAACCTTTGGAAAAGGTTTTAACTTTGGGACCTTGGTATGTAAATGGAAACATTATTTGAATGGATAGATGGTCACCAACATTCACACCTACTTCCTTCAAATGTCTCACTACTCCAATATATATTCATATGCCTAATCTCTCACTTCAATGCTAGCATGAGATCAATGTTTGCAAGATTGCATCAATGGTAGGAAATCCTTATCTGATTAATGGTCATATGTTCCAATGGGGTAGGAGAGAATTTGCGAGAGTTTGTGTCCATGTCAAACTCGATGAGAAATTATCACTGGAGTATGGGTTGAAGGCAGTTTTGGCAAATTCTACCAAAATATCAAATATGAGAGGTTACCTACCTTTTTTTAGTTGTGGGAAGATAGGACATTTAGAAAATTGCTATTTGGGAGGAGGTCTTATTCCTAACAAAGGTCCTATTCACATAGAAAGCCAAGCTATGAAATGTAATGATGTATCTTCTAGAAAAATAAGGAAGATGTTGCAGTTGATGTTGAAGATGGACATGGACCTCTTCAACTGGAGTGTGAAGGGTTAACTAGGTTACTCAAAGGTAATGATCTTTTTATATTTTTGGTGATTGCTCTTCTTTTCTTCTTTCTAATTACTCGTGAGAAGATCTTTGAAGAAGATCTGGTACTCTGCTGACACTTGGAGAGTGTGAACAGATGACGGTTCTCTGCCAACATTTAGAGAGTGTGAAATGATGACGGTTCTCTACCGACAATTGGATTGTGTGAATAGATGATAATTTTGTGCCGACACTTAGAGAGTGTGAAAGGATGACGGTTCTCTACCAACACTTGGAAAGTGTGAAAGGATGATGATTCTCTGTCATACTTGGGATTGGTGGAAGAGAGGATTTGTAAAGGCTTCTCCGCCTTGTTGTGTGGGAAGAAGGAGAGATACTTTGGTAATAGTGCAATTCCTGAAGAGGGAGTCTTCAGGGAGGGATGTAGGTCGTGTTTGACCAAACCACTATAAATCTTCTTGTCTTTTTATTTCTGCATTTATTTACTGCAATTTATTTACTGTGGTTGAAAAGTATATTTTAAAACATAAATTAACTTGCAACGTGTTTCAAAATGGTTTTCTACTTAAAAATCCAAGAGAACTTTTTAAATTACCAATTCACCACCCCCCTCTCTATTAGCCTTGGGAGAAGAGCTTAGGTTTAACAATTTATATAGAAACAACATGTTATTATTGCAAAATATAGGAGTTGTTTATCATGTTGTGTTTAGTTTTAACACTTTAAAAAAAAATAAAAAAGAAAAATAAAGAAAATTATTTGGTCATTTATATTTATTAAAAGAGTCGATTGAAGTACATTTTCATTATTTATTATTAAGTTCTTTCATTTTCACTCATTATTAGTTTGAAGTGTTTTTAAAGTGATAATTTTTAATGAACCAATTTAACCCCCCAGCACCACCCCCCCCCCCCTTGCCCCACCTTTTATTATGCCTAGGGATAATTTAATAAGTTTTTGCACCCTCCATTGCACTATCAATTTGTATTAGAGCGGGTGTCAAATATTCTATTTTATTTTTGGAAAACCCACATGCCTATTATTTCAATCAATTGTTTTTTACATGTGGCATATAATTCAAGAGGGTTATTCTACACCCTTTTCATTTTATTAATGACATTAAAATAGAAACATCTTTCCCCAAATAGAGTAATAAGGATAGAGACTTAGCTCAACTGAATACTAAATTCTTAAAATATTCCTTTTATGCTTTATAATCTAAAAACTATATGAGAGTCTTTATATGTACTACTAAAAAAGAGATTTAGGATAGGTTATGCATCACCTATGAGGGAACTAGTGAAGCTAAACTATTCAGGTTGAACATTTTATTACATGATTATAAATTACATAAAATCAATTGAGATTATATCAGGCATGTATACTAGGTTTACCCAGATAGTGACATCCCTGCAATTTCTAGGTTGAGTGTTACAATCTAGGATCCCAAGCCTTTGATTTTGATTATAATAAATATTATTGATTGAAATTTTATTTCTTATAGTATAAATATTGGATATTTTTTTGTGTACTAAAATTTTAGGTACATAATACATCACTCAAGATTGATAAAGGCTCAAGTTTTGGGAGAATAGGATGTCTTTCAAAAGAGTCACTATTTTTCATTATCCTTAATTTTTTATTTTTTATGTCTGGCCATATAAGCTTGTATGCTAAGTTGGAGACCATGCCCACACACACAGGGGAGTGAGTAGAGAGATTTGAGTGTCTTTGAACTAATCATACCATATAATTATGACCATAATGTACGATCAATTATATGGAAAAAGATTAATGACTAATTTTACAATTAATATTTATAAGCTAATCATAAGGTATAATTTGTTGAGATAGTTGCTACTTAGTTCTTTTTTGTTCATATTGTTACAACTTATATGTTTTTTATAATTCCAAATATTATTGCTTTGATTATTATTTCTCCTTACATATTTTGGAAGAATTATTTTTCTCTTGTGTGTACTAACATTTCAGGGAAATAATACTCCGAATTATTGAATACATCAAATCAAGATCAGTTTAGAGTTTATTGTAATTGAAGTCTATATTTTTTCATTTTATTGAGTCTAAGAGAGAGTGATTGTAATTGAGTAACTAAACACACACAGACACCGGGGAGTTTAAAATCTAATTTTTTTAATTGATCATATTATACAATATCCGTTTTTATGGGAAGATCTGATCAGTTTTTTTCCCCGATGAGTAGTCAAATTAATAGAAATAAAAAATTTTCTAAGTATTAATCGTATTGTACAATCGTAGTTCATACATGCCTTCTAGAGTTAGAAATGGATGGGTCCCTTTTTGCTCAAAAATATTTTTTCTAAGTATGGATCATATTGTACGATCACTGTTCATATATAGCTTCCAGAGTATGAAATTATGAGTGCCCATTTTGTCCCAACTCTTCGTACCGACGAACTTGAAAATTTTCATAATTGCTTGTACCTGACAAACTTGGTTCGTACTGAATGATGAACGTGTATGAAATAGTTTCATACCGATTCATAATAGGTTCATACACAATAGTTTTTGAACTATTCGTATGTACGAATCTGATCATACTGTATGATCGAGTATGCTCAAAATTGAAACTTTTTAATTTTCTGGATTGTTTTTTATGTCTTTTGTATAAAAGGTCCACTAAAACTTATGTGAAAAATTCTTATCTTCATGATTTTCATGGGCAATTGAAAGAGAGAGTGTGAGAGAGTGTTTGAGAGAGATTTCGTGCAAGTGGAGTGTAAAGAGTTCACAAGGTTACTCAAAGATTATGATCTCTTTATAATTTTGGTTATCACTCTTCCTCTTTTCTTTCTTGATTGCTCGTAAGAAGATCTTTGAAGAAGATCTGGTAGTTTGCTGACACTTAAAGAGTATGAAAGGATGACGATTCTATATCGACACTTGGAGAGTGTGAAAGGACAACAGTTCTCTGCCGACACTTGGAAGGTATGAATAGATGATGGTTCTTTACCAACACTTGGAGAGTGTGAAAGGATGTTAGTTCTCTACCGCATCGGGGATTAGTGGAAGAGATGTTTTGTAAAAGCTTCTCTTCCTTACTGTGGGGGCTAAAGGAGAAACACTTAGGTAATAGTGCAATACCTGAAGAGGGAGTCTTCATGTAATGGATGTAGGTCATGTTTGACCGAACCACTATAAATCTTTGTGTAAACTCCCACATTTATTTACTACAAGTTTTTTTTTGTGGTTGAAAAGTGATTTTGAGGTTTTCTTTCTATTGATAATTCAATTTGGAAGAGAGAGAAACTCTATTTTTTGGTGGAATGCAAAATTTGAAATCTCTTTTCATGCATTTTTCTCTCTGTTCAGATGATATCGGAGGGACGCTAGCCACCTACTACTGACAGTTCCTTCAATGTTTGGCTAGGCCTAGCCTCATCTTGTAACTAATCTCAATTTAATACAGGTATGTCTCCTCCAGCATTTGGAGACTCAGATTATGATGCAAAAATGAGGATTAAAAAGGATTGTCCACTAATCATAAATGAAGGCGTGTTATCGATTCCTAAAAAATAAGCTGAAGTTTTTGGTAAAGGGAAAAATGTTCTAATTGAAAGCTCTGGTAATAAGCAGATTAATGTTGATGTTATCCGTGAATTTAATTCGGATGTTTTTTGTTGATTGAGGTATTCCATCTACACCTGGGTCAAAAAATTATTCCAATGGATATGTTGTTCCTAAAACTACTGGCAATGTGGTGGCTAAACTTGGAGATTCAAAGACCTTTCATACTAATTCTATATAGGAACTGGTTAAGGTCTAGGTGCAAAATGATTTGGTAAGTAAATATGTATCTGTGGAACCTAATGTGATAAGGAATACACGATTGAATCAATCAAGCTCTGATCTGAATATAGTTCATGAATGTGAATCAGGATATTTGGGTAACTACAATGTACAAACAAGCACCTTGGATGTCCTGAAACTTGGAGCAAACAAGGTCATTAATAATGTTTGGACCAAAAAGTCTAACATTAAAGTAGCAGATCTCAAATTGGGTGAAGACTTTATTGAAAATGGATCGATTGTAAAACTACACATTGAAAATGAATTGGAGAACTCTAGCTAACTACAGAAATCTCTTATAATAGAATTATTTTGTGATAATATACCCTTTCACATCATAAGCATAGAGTTGAGGAGGCAGTGGGGTATTTTTGGCAAATTTCACTTGACCTTACTTGGAATGGGTTGGGTTCTTTGTACTTTTGAAGAACCTGAACCTTTGGAAAAGGTTTTAACTTCAGGACCTTGGTATGTAAATGGAAACATTATTGGAATGGATAGATGGTCACCAACATTCACACCTACTTCCTTCAAATGTCTCACTGCTCCAATATATATTCATATGCCTAATCTCTCACTTCAATGCTAGCATGAGATCAATGTTTGCAAGATTGCATCAATGGTAGGAAACCCTTATCTGATTGATGGAAATACGTTCCAATGGGGTAGGAGAGAATTTGCGAGAGTTTGTGTCCATGTCAAACTCGATGAAAAATTATCACTGGAGTATGGGTTGAAGGCAGTTTTGGCAAATTCTACCAAAATATCAAATATGAGAGGTTACCTACCTTTTTTCAGTTGTGGGAAGATAGGACATTTAGAAAATTTCTATTTGGGAGGAGGTCTTATTCCTAACAAAGGTCCTAATCACGTAGAAAGCCAAGCTATGAAAGGTAGTGATGTATATGCTAGAAAAGATAAGGAAGATGTTGCAGTTGATGTTGAAGATGGGTATGGACCTTTAGTCCATGTTAAATATGGAAAGAAAAATTTTATAAACATAAAGCCCAAACTCCCAGTACAATAATTTGGTAAAGAAGATTATGTCCAACAGATTGATTCAATACCTGTTGATGTGAACTCTACAGATGTTGTGGTTAAGTCATATGATGGAACAATATTGGTTAGTATGGATACTACTGGGAAGCACTTAGATGATGGAAAGAATCTTGATGCTACTGTTGAGAGAGTAGCTGATCTTGTAAAAGAAGCTTCAGGAATTATGAACAATGACTTGGGAACTATCTTTAAAGATGTTGGTGTTATGAAGGCTATAGATGTTGGGGAGGCACACAACAATTTGCATCTTCAAATGGCTACTGGAAATTTTCATGGTATGGCTTAGAATTCTACTGGAATTTTATTTAATAAAAATAAATTTGATGTATTAAATTCTATTATGGAGGAAGGGGAGATTGTTGATGTGGTGGTGTCCCCTAGAAATTGTGTTATCAAGGAATCTAAATGTGGTGTTGATAAAATGATTCTTATTGGTGAATCAAATGAGGAGTTAAATATTGTTGATGGGAGTTCTTCTACTATTAAAAAAAAATGTGTCAAACAAATGAAAGGGCTAGGAACCAATCAAATTGGTTACCAGGAGTAGAGGGATGGATGGTGATCTAAGGGAGAAGGTGGGGAACTCTTCCCCCTCTTACCCATTAATGGCTTCCATAATTTTTTGGAATTGTAGAGGAGCTAGGAAGAGGAAAGCTTCTCTATACCTCAAGAAGGTTATGAAGGAACATTATGTCTTCTTTTGTGGGGTTGTTAGAGTTTAAGTTGGCTTCCATTGGTGATAGGGATATAATTTCCTTAATAGGCACTGGACGGAATTTTTTTCAAGTTCCATCAGAAAGGTTGCCAGGAGGGATTGTGGCGGTCTGGAAGAGCAATATTGCTTCATTCAAAGAGTTGGATTATTCTTCTTAGTTTATTTATGGTGAGTTGGATGTCCCTAACAAAGGAAGATGGGTAGCTACCATTTATGGTTGTACAAATGTTTATAAAAGAAGGAATCTTTGGGAAAAACTTGGAACCTATTCTGGTACTTATATGCTTATGGTTATGGGTGGTGAATTAAATTGTCTACTTTCGAAGGAGGATAAAATTGGGGGAAGAAGATTTTCTTTCTCATTGGGCTCAAAAGAAATGAAGTCTTTCTTAACATGTAATGACCTTCATGAAGTTGGTTTTGTTGGGCCAAAATATACATGGTGTAATAACAAGACTGGTGCTGATCATATACTGGAAATGTTGGATAGATGTTTTGTGAATTCATCGGCACTAAGCTTGTTTCATCATTTGGTAGTTAGGAACGTACCAAGGGTGGCTTTGGATCACTGTCCTATTATATTAAATCTATTTTAAACATGTCCAAGGGTCAAAAGATCTATAAAATTTGAGGACATAAGGGCTTCATTTCCTGCATCTGCTGCGGTTGTGAGGAAGGCTTGGAATATGAAGACTTATGGAAGTTATTTTCAAATTTAGAACTTTAAAATGTATAGAGCTATTAAGTCTTTATTCTAGTGGAGTAGAGATAAAAAGAAGTTTTAAAATCAGCAAAAGGAAAATCTCAAGATGGATATTTTAGACCTTCAATTAAAAGAAGAAGACCAAGGGCACCTCTCGATGGAAGAGATTTGGTTACTCAAATCTAAAATACATGAGTTGAATTCAACTTTAGCTCGTTTAACCACTTGGTGGAAACAACGAGCAATGGTTAAATGGATGTTGGAGGGAGATTGCAATTCAAGATTTTTTTAATTGTTTGCTAGTGCAAGAAGGAATTTAAACTTCATTAATTGCATAAAAGGTGAAGATTGAAGTATCAAGATCAAATTGATGAAATCTTGATGAATTTCTTCGAAGTGAAATGGCGTGAAAGAAGCTTTTATCTAGACAGGTGGCCCAACCCATGGAACTGTTTGGAGGAGGATGATATAAAGCTACTGAACAAAGACTTTTCTTTTGTTGAAGTAGAGAACGTGATCAAGAAAATAGGAAGATACACTACTCCAGGTATTGACACCATAACATACTCTTTTAGTAAGAGTTATTGGACCATTATAAAGAATTATTTATGGAATGCTCTTCAACATTTTTTTCTTACAGCTGAAATGTATGGAAGCTAGAAAGAAACTCTTATAGTTTTAATTCCCAAAGTAAGTAGTCCCATTACTCCTTCAAATTATAGACTAAACATCTTATGCAACACTATTTACAAAATAGCAACCAAGGTGTTGTTAAGCAGAATGTCTGGAATCATTCCAAAACTGATTTCCAAAGAGCAAGTGGCTTTTATCATAAGAAGATCTCTATGTGATCATGTACACATAGCTCATGAGGTATTTCACAAGTTCAGGTATTCTAAATCCAATAAAGGTTTGGTCTCTTCTAAAATAAACATGAAAGTCTTTTGATTCCATGGGATGGCTGACTATGAGGAAAGACTTAGAGTATTTTGGTTTCCCTATACTCTTTTCTAAATTAATAATGGAATGTGTACGAGATCCTTCTTTTTCGTTATTGTTTAATGGGAATCCGTCTAGTTGGATAAATTCTAGAAGTGGATTTTGGCTGGGATGTCATTTATTGCCATTTCTTTTTATTCTCTATTCCCAACTAATGTCTAATGCTTTTTTGAGGAAGAGTATTGACATCTAGGTTAGCCCAAATGGCCCAAAGATATCGCATTTTCTTTATGTAGATGACATTATAATCTTCTCTGAAGCTAAGTTGAAGATGGTTAAGAAGATTAAAGGCATTTTGAATGACTTCAATGGTTGGATAGGGCAAAAGGTGAATGGTAGTAAATCAGTGATTTTTTGGGAATTCTGTTAGAAGGAGAAAAAAAATAGCTATATCAAATATCATGGGATTTAAAATGGTAAAGGAATTCAATTATCTTGGGATCAAGATTGCTTCGAGGAAGCTTATAAGAATGGATTTCCAGCTCATAATTAATAACTTTTAAACATTTTGAACACTTGGGGTAGCAAATTTATTTCATTAGCTGGAAGGATCACCCTTGTGATGACAGTATTGCTTTCTTATCCAACTTTATATTCTACACTTTCGTTGATTCCAAAGTGTTTATAAAATGAGATAGACAAACTTTGTAGAAGTTTCCACTGGAATAAAAAAATGGTGGATTAGGCCTCCATTATGTGAGTTGGAATACAATGTGTGAACCGATGAAGAATGGTGGACGGGTTTGCATTCTTGTTCAAGGAAGGTTGGCCCACCAAGGGCTAAATTGGCAGGGAAATACACTCAGGACAAAGACTCCCCGCTGCATAGATTCTTATACCTGAGTATGGTTCAATTTTAGACCTTAGTGTTGAGAGGAAAACTAACTCACCAGCTTGGAAATTAATCACGAATGGAGGGAAGTTTCTCAAACAAATAGTCAGGTGGTGTGTTGTCAATGGCGAGTTAATTTATATTCTTAATGATACCTGGGTCTTGGATAAAAACATAAACAGGTGGCCTACAATTATGGTACATGAAGACATCAATGGAGGTATAGGGAAGGTAAATTTTCTCATTTTAGAAGGTCATTGAAATATTGAGGAACTGACTAAGATTTTTGGATACATGTGAAGAAATGGCTAGTGCTCATTCTAAATCATACGGTCCTTGGATACATGTGAAGTTTAAGAATAAAAAGAAGAATAAGTTTCGGAACTAAAATCAAAATTCTGTAGCTCATCCTTCAATTGAAACATGAAGTATTCTTTTATGGTCATATGGAAAATGCTAATAAATTAAATGTGCTATCTCATGATTCTGACCCTGAGCCAAGAATGGAAGTAGAGAAATCAAGTAGTCCAGATTTAGTTGAGCAAGTAAACATACATTCTAGAGATACAAACAGTGAAGGTATTGATTTGGAAAATAAGGCTCAGGTTTCAAAAATTATAGTTCTTGATCTAGAAATAGATGGAATACATAATTCTAGGGTAAAAAGTGTTCCAGTTGAATGATATAATGTTGCTATTCATCAAGATAAGCTCTCAGAGAATGGGATTATACAGCAGTCAAAGAAGGCAATGGTGGAGATCATCTTGTTGATGTGGCTGTTCAGGATAATGTTCTAGTTTCTGATAAACCAAAATCTGTTATGGCTAATTCCTTGCTTGTGATAGCTAATGTGAATGAAAAGGAATGCTTGATTGAGGATGGAAAATTTTAGTTGCCGTCTAAATATGTTCAGCATAAGAAGAAGTTTCACAAAGATTTGAAATCTTTTGGGTCTATCAAAGGCAGTCTTAGAGGAAGAAAATTGGGAATGCTTGGTCAAAGTGATGGTGGAACTTTGCCATTTATCACATAAATCAGATTGAATGGATGAAGATGGTTTGAAACAAAAGAAATGGGAAAAGTCTTGAAGGAAATTGGATATCTATAGATGGATATGATAAGTTATTCCATTTATAGTGTAGTCTTTAAAAGGAAAATTTTCCTTTATAAGACTATGGAGCATGATGATTGGTGTCTTGAATGTCATGTCATGGTTTAAATGAAGATGGTAGAAGTGAAGATCCAGTGGTCATCAAAGCATGAAGATCCTTGTTTTTATTTAATTTTTTTTCTTTATTAGTTATAATGGTTATTATTATTTAAGTTTTAAATTAAGCATTAGTGGGTATTTGAAAGATGGGAATAGAATATGGAAATTTAAGAATCTTTCTACTCTTTTTTTTTTTACTTAATCGAGAATTTTTGGACACTAATCAACCTTTTGGGTTGTTTAATTTTTGGTGTCCCCTCCACCCCAATTGGTTTAAAATAAGGAGAAGATGATCTTATTTTCTTTATGAAATTTCTTATCTTTCAAATATACTTCTTTTTCTTTATTTTCTTTTAATAAGGCTTCCTTTCGCTAGTTTTGGATGGATTGCCATTAGGTTACTTCAGTTCTAGTTTGTAATAGCTTTGTTTTTATTTAATGCAATTTGCATTTTCTCAAAAAAAAAAAAGAATAAGATTTTTGTGGAACTAATCAGTAACATTGAAATCAGTTCGTATCTCCATGATGATCGCTTGGAACTGATTCAAAATAATTCTGGAAGGTCGATATCAGCTCTAGCTACTGCGGCATTTAATGTATTGAATACAGAACAAGTTTACTAAAAATGGACTAAGAAGGCTAAGCTCAATGCTAGAGTGGAAAACTTTTTGTGGAGGTTATTCAATAATGTTGTACCGACATTTCACCTTTTATCCTATAAAAGATTGCAAACAAATAACCTTTGTCCTAGAGGCTATAATGAAATTGTAAACTTATCATGTGACCAGCAGGCAAGAAACTAAATGAAGTTTTCTCTCATTTGAATGTATGGGGATTTGGTATTCCAATCTATGATTCCTTTGAAAATAGATGCAAATGGTTGTACCATCAAAATGCATTATTGGTGAATTTGTTTTGAAATTCAACATACTTTACATGGAAGGATTGGAATGATGTGGTTCATGAGAAATTGGAGAGGAGCTCAATGTTCATTGCATCTAAGGCGATTGGTTATGCTACTATTTCAATAGGTTTTAATCTATATAGCTTGGGTTGATTGGTTGTCAATTTGCAATTACTGTTAAATAATACTTGGCATCCTCCACCCGATTAGATCAAAATTAAATTGGATGCTTCCTTATTGTGGTCTTACAAAGAAGGCATAGGAGGTGTTTCCCAAGATCACAAAGGCAGGTTTCTATTGGCTTTTGGCTAATCTTGTATTCATTGGGATATAGCTTATTTGGAGCTCCTAGCTAAAAAAGCAATCAAAGATGTTATTAAAGATTGGATGTTTGAGTATAAGGGTGTCATCATTAAAGAAGATAATGCAAACATCATAGAGTTCATTCAGGATGGGATTAAAAAAGGTGAGCGAGGATTAGAAGGCTTTTCTTTTATCAAGAATTTTAATTGTATAGAGAGAAGTTCTAATAAGTTAGTGGACCTATGTGCTAACTATGCTATTTATTCTTCTTTTGTTTGGGAAGACATTGTTATGAATAAGGTTCCTCATTCATTTCTTAAAGTGTTAAAGGAGGAATCTATAGGATGCTCTTTGTAGGTTGTTTCTTTCTTTTTATTAATTAATGCAGTCATTGCTTCTTTCAAAAAAAAAGTTATTTTGAAACTTTAATTAACTTCCTACGAGAATCAATGGTTTTAAAATTTTAAATCCAAGAGTAAATTTTTAAAATTACCAATTTACCCCCCCCCCTTTTTGTTAGCTTTGGGATAATAGCTTTGGTTTAACAACCTATTAAAGAATCAACAAGTGGTATCAGAGCTTTATTTCAAAACTATAAGTTTAGTATACTTTTTGAAAAAGGTGAATGGCTACTTTTGGAAACCAAAAACACACCAGAAGATTACTCGATCACTAGACCTCCGTTATTTGACAATATCCCTTTCAAGTTTTGGAAAACACGCATGTTTACATTTTTACAATCATTAGATTATCGCACGTGGATTTTAGTTCAAGAATGGTATACTAGGCCAACTAGGTTAGTTGATGGCATTAGAGTTAAAACACCCTTTATTGACTGTATTGTAGAAGAACATGACTTAGCATAACTAAATGCAAAATGTTTAAACAATTTCTTTTGTATACTTAAGTCAGAAGATTACATGTGGGTTTCCACTAAAAAAAGTGTAAAGGATATATTGGATAGACTTTGTATTACTTACGAAGGGACTAATGAATTAAAGTAATCTAGATTAAACATCTTATTACATGACTATGAATTATTTCTCATGAAACCAAATAAATGAATCTCTAAAATGTATATAAGATTTATTCAAATAGTCACTTCTTTATATGCATTAGGTCGGGAACTAACGAATGCTGAAATGGTTAATAAAATTCTACATTATTTGCCGACTGCTTATGATGCAAAAATAATTGCTATTACAAAGTTCAAAGATTTAAATGTTTACTCTATTGATAATCTTCTTGATTAATTGCTTACGTACAAAGAGTGAGTCAAAGGAAGATTAATGTAAGTGAACAGAAAATTGAGAAGAACATTGTACGAAAAGTGGAGAACTCGGAGAGTGATCAGTCCCAACCTGAGAATGAGAACAACATTACCATAATGACTAGGAAATTCAAATTTTTTCTTAAAAGGAAGTAGAGGAGATGCCAGCAGTGAAATAGAGGTAAGTTCAATAAAAATGTTAAGGTTTCTAATGATGTGATTTGCTACGAATGCAGGAAACCTAGACATATAAAAATAGATTGCCCAAATCTAAAAGCCACTCCTAACAAGGAGAAGGTAGAAGAGAAAGCAAATGTGAAGAAGGTCAAGAAGAGATTTCATAAAGCTTTTTGGGCAGACTCAGCTTTGGATTCGTCAAAAATAGAAAAGGAGGAGCAAGTCGCCAACCTATGTTTAATGGCCGATAATCCTATTTAGTCAGATCAAGAAGTGGTATGTGACTTAACCTATGCTGAATTGTTAGAAGTTTCTGAAAGAATTCAAGATGTATATATAAAACTTAAGGAAATACATGCTAGTCTAAACCTAGAATTAGAAAAAGAATATGAAATCTTTAGGAAAGATCATGCACTGATAGATAACAACCACATGAGCTTACTTGATAAATTTTATAACTTGAAGAAAAAGAATGATCTTTTAAAATCATCTTATGCTCAATTGAAAAGGAATTCAAAGATTTTAAGGATGTATTAGAAAGTAGAGAGCACTATTTGAATTTTGACAAGAATGTGTTAGAAGACTTAAAAACATTGCTTAAATTGAAAGTAATTAATTGCAATGCTAAAGTATTAAAGTGTAGTTGGAATTAAGTGGGTATTTAAAAATAAAATGAATGACTTAGGAGTTTTTTTATAGAAATAACACTAGATTGGTGGCTAAGGGGTATAATCAAATTGAAGGAATTGATTTTGAGAAAACTTTTTCCCCTGTAGTTAGACTTGAAGCAATTAGGGTTTTGTTAGCCTTTGCCTATTTTAGAGGATTTAAATTATATCAAATGGATGTATAAAATGCCTATTTTAGAGGATTTAAATTATATCAAATGGATGTATAAAATGCCTTTTTTAATGGGGTGATTCAAGAGGATGTTTATGTTGAATAACCTCTTGTTTTTGAAAATTCTAAATACTCAAATCATCTTTTCAAATTGAAAAAGGAATTATATGAATTGAATTAGGCACCTAGGGCTTAGTATGAGAGGTTGATCACTTTCCTACTTGAGAGATCTTTTGAAAAAAGAAGTGTGGACAAAACTCTCTTTTTGAAAAAATTGGGAGATAATATACTCATTGTACAAATTTATTTTGATGATATCATCTTTGGATTTACAAATAAAAATCTTTGTGATGATTTTTCTAAAACAATGAGTAGTTAATTTGAGATGAGTCTAATGGAAGATCTTAGTTACTTTCTAGGTTTTAGCATTAAGCAAATTGAGGAGGGAACATTTCTTAGTTAGTCAAAGTATGTTAAGGACATCCTCAAGAAGTATGAAATGGATAATGCTAAACTAATTAGTACACCTATGAGTTCCTCAGTTCAGTTGGAAAAGGACCCTAAGGGAAAATTTGTTGATCAAAAGAAATTTGGAGTTATTAGATCTTTGCTTTATTTGATAGCTAGCCGACTCGATATTATATTCAATGTTTATTTGTGTGCTAGATTTCTATCGAGTCCAAAAGAATAACATTTAATAGTAGTAAAAAGGATATTGAGATATCTCTTGGAAACTCAGAACTTAGGTATTTGGTATGCTAAGTATAACTCTTCATTTGAAATTATTGGATATTCAGATTTAGACTTTACAGGTTGTAGGGATGATTGATAGAGCACATCTGGAACTTGTCAATTTATAGGAAATTCTTTAGTTTCTTGGTCTAGTAGAAAATAGAATTTTGTAGCCCTATCTACTACTGAAGTTGAATATATTTCCTTAGGAAGTTGTGTGCCATAAGTTCTTTAGTTAAAGTAGTAGTTGATTTATTTATGATTTACAATTAGCAAAATTCTAATTTATTGTGATAACACTAGTGCCATTTGCATTTCAAAAAATCCTATTCAATATTCTAGAATCAAACATATTGACATAAGGCATCCTTTTATTAGGGATCATGTATCTAAAGGAGAAATTAAATTGAATCATGTTTCAACTAAAAATCAACTTGCATATATTTTTATAAAATCACTAACCTTTGATACTTTAAGCACATTAAGAAAAAGACTAGGTGTGATCAATCTTAATGCTTAAATAAACTTTTCTGCATACTTGATGTTTTGTTGTGTATTTTCTATTTTATTTTCATTATTTTTTTGTAAGAGTGTTTTTTTGTCTTTGGTTTTGTTTTTGTTTTTTTTTTGTGTTGTACCACTTATCAAAATTTTTTTTCTGATAATTCATGCTAAATTTTCTAAGTGTTATAATCATACTATACAAAATTATTTTTGTCCTGTACAAATTCTATAGCATATTAATTATTGTTTTGGATTGAATGCATAAAGTTTTGTTTTTTTCCAATACTGTATGATGTTTATATCATCCCAGACGATTTGTATTAATTCATTTATATGCAGCTACATGGTTATTCAAGGAAAATCAGTTATCATAACAGATCGCACGTATAAAATTATATTCATACATATGAACCACGTGTCATTCGATTAGGGGGATGAACCTAACTGTCATAAAAATGATCTTAAAGAATTGTTCATCCCGAACAAACTTCTGTTCGTCTATACGATCATCTGGTCAAAAAGTCTATATGAAAGGATGATTCGTAACATGCGTGAATACAAAAAGTCATTTCATTTTGAATGTATTCATTCATACATATGAAATTATTTTCATCATGTATGAACCTTCTATCATACTATATGAATCCTTTTTCATACGTACAAATGGTCATTCTTCTTTAAATAAGAGGGCTTTAGAATTTTTTTTTCATTCACTTCAATAGCCTCTTCCAATCCTTCTCATCATAAGAAATGGCTAGTTCTAGCAAGCATGGTAGAGTCAATAAGGTTTCATCTTTCAGGAGTGGAGACAAAAACTTTCTATCTAGAGCAAATGAGGATTCTTACTATAGGGTTGTCTCTACGAAAGTCACTCCTTTTAGACTCTTAGTCCAAGAAGACATTCACTTTCAAGTAATGCCTCTTTTTGCCTCAACCCAATTTTCCTTCATTCTGACTTTAATCCTTGCCTATCATAAAGAAATCTCTCACTACTTATTGGAAAACATGACTTTTAGTGAGGATGAGAGTAGGATAAGATCATATGTTCTAAAGAACAGGTAGATATCACAAAAGAAGATCTTCGAACTTTTTTGCATTTAAGGACTCAAGGAATTAGAGCACACACTATGACCTCCAAATTTGGCTTTGATTGATCTGAAATAAATAAAGTTCTTAGAGGGGTTACTCAAGTTGGTCACTTGCCTAGGGTCTATACTTTAAATCAAAATTTTGGAGTCATTCAGCATGTCCTTAGAACCTTAATTATTCCTAAGCCTGGTGATTGCATAAACATTACTTCTCTTCTATCCATTGCTACCTATCTAATCATGATTGGACAATAAAAAAGTGCATCCCAACTCATTAGATTATATTCATAGCCTTTCCAAAATTGGGCATATTTTTCATAAGAGGAAAAACAAGTATTGCTCTAGGATATCTAGTGACCTATGTCTTAGAAAAGAAATATAATATTATTCATCCTGAGAGTCCACATGAATTACCAATCTACTTCACCGATGCTTCATTTCAAGAACTTTTTGGGAAGAATGATAATTCAAGTGAGGATATTGAGAAAGAAGGCGGAGCATCTGCACCTGCTCATGGAACTGACTTTTTGGAGATGGTCTAGTGCTTTGACCAGTTGGAGAGTTACTTTAATCAATGTTTTAATCAAATTCATACTCACTTAAGTTGGTAAGATGCATAGTACCAGCAAGATATGGGTTGGATTCAAGAATAGTTTGAATTTGTGAACACTAGTGTAACTATAATGAATAGCTATTTTTCTATCTTTAACCAGTCTCTTCCTCCAGACTAGGGCCCCTTAGAGTTGTAGATATACTTCTTTTGTGCTATGTTTGTTAGTCCTCTGAGATGTGATGGTCTTAGTGATGATTTTAGTGGTTTGTGCTTGTGTTTGTTCAATGGTTTGTGTACTTATTCCTATTTAGATTTTATTTATTGTTATGTTATTTTTGCTACAATGATTTGATATCAATTGTGCTCAATGTATTTCATCTTTAAATTAATATCAATGAAAAAATGTCTTGTTTTGATTATTTGCTTTTATTCGTTATGTGAAATGTAAGTTTGCTTCTATGTTAATCCTTTCTTAATTGATCTAAAAAGTGTTATTAATTAAACTAAAATATAATAATTAATTTTATTATGAAATCTAATTTTTTCAAAAATTTAAGTTAACTTATAACTAGATCAAGTTATGGCTATTAATTTCATTTCTTTTTAGGCAAACATAATTTAAATATTATTATTGCAATTTTATTATTTAATTATTTTTTATTTCTCTTTTCAATATAATTATCTTTGTAATTAGAGAAATTTGATTTTTTAGATTATTGATTTTAGAAAGATAAATTAAAAAAAGTGGTATCAAAAATAAATATACAAATGTACAAAAAATTGAAAGAGTGCGCAATAGTTCACAAATTGAAAAGAGGCACAAAATTAGCCCAAATAGAAATTGATGCACAAAGTGTGCCACATATATTTGAAAAGATGTACAATGTCACCAATAAATATGTTCTTTCTTATATCATTTAATCTTCAAATTCAAATCAATCTAATCTTCAATTAAATTTTATATTGAAAATTAAATTTATCTAATCTTCATTTCGTCACTTTAGCAATAATTCTCGCTATCTAATTGTCTAGAATGTTTCATGACCTTGATTAATTTTTCTTGTATGTGTTATACTTTAATTTAAAAGTTTTGAATATTTATTTTTATCTAATGGACATTAATCTTGTTATTGCAATTATAGTTCAATCTCTTTCAGGATTAATCATTAAGGTTTATCATATGGCTTCTTTCATTTCAACTTTACCTTCTTCCTTCTTTTTGTTGTTGTTAAAAGAGGGAGAAATATTGTTTGTGTTTGATTGTTTAGTGAGTTAATGTTATTTGTGTTTGTTGTTTTGTGTTTTGCTTTTGTTTTTGTTTATTATTTTGTCTTTTGCTTTTATGCTTTATCAAAAATTAAAAAATTTGATTTGTTCTTAAAGGAATTCCCTTTTATTCACATGTTTACTCATTTAGGGGGACTTAATGAGAAATTTAGGGTGTTCAATTTTATTTAAACAATAATTGTTTTGCCAACATCAAAAAGGGGGTGATTGTTGAGATAGTTGCTACTTAGTTCTTATTTATTCTTATTCTTGTAACTTGTATATTTTTTATAATTCCAAATATTATTGCTTTGATTATTATTTCTAATAACATATTTTGGAAGAATTGTTTTGCTCTTGTGTGTACTAATATTTCAAAAAAAACATACTCCAGATTGTTAAGGACTTCATATCATGCACAATTTAGAGTTTATTGTACATGAAGTCTATATTTTTCATTTTATTAAGTCTGAGAGAGTGTGATTTTAATTGATTAACTAAACACACACACACACACAGTGGGGGAGAGTTTAAAATCCATTTTTTTAAAACTGGTCATACTATATGATATCCATTCTTACGGGATGATTTGATCAGTTATTTTCCCCGATGAGCAATCAAATAAATAGAAATGAAATTTTTTTTAAGTATTAATCATAATGTATGATCACAGTTCATATATGCCTTCTAGAGTATGAAATGGATGGGTCCCTTTTTCACTTAAAAATATTTTTTCTATGTATGGATCATACTGTACGATCACAGTTCGTACATGGCTTCCAGAGTACGAAATTGTTAGGTCCCTTTTCATCCTAACTCTTCATATCGACAAACTTGAAAGTTTTTGTAAATGTTTATACCAGACAAACTTAGTTCATATCAGATGATGAACGTGAACAAAATGGTTTTGTACCAATTCATAACAGGTTCATACGCAACAATTTTTGAACTGTTCGAGCGTATGAAACCCGATCGTACTATATGAACGAGTACACTCAAAATTAAAATTTTTAGTTTTCTGGATGGTTTTTCATGCCCTTGCTATAAAAGGTCCACTAAAATTGACATGAAAAAGTCTTGTCTTCATCATTATTCAAGGGAAATTGAAAGTGAGAGAGTGAGAGAGTGTTTGAGAGAGATTTCTTGCAAGTGGAGTGTGAAGGGTTCACAAGGTTACTTAAAGGTAAGGATATATTTATAATTTTAGTTATCTCTCTTCCTTGTATCTTTCCAGATTGCTCGTGAGAAGATCTTTGAAGAAGATCTGGTACTAACCCGACACTTGGAGAGGGTGAAAGGATGTCAGTTCTCTTCCAACACTTAGAGTATGAAAGGATGATGGCTCTTTGTCAACATTTAGAGGGTGTGAACAGATGATGTTTATCTGCTGACACTTGGAAAGTGTGAAAGGACTATGGTTCTCTGCTGCATCGAGGATTGGTGGAAGAGAGATTTTGTAAAGGCTTCTTTGCCTTGCTGTGGGAACAATAAGAGAGACAGTTTGGTAATAGTGCAATACCTGAAGAGGGAGTCTTCAAAGAGTGGATGTATGTCGTGTTTGACCAAACCACTATAAAAATCTTTGTGTCTTTTAAATTTTTGTACTTATTTACTATAAGTTATGTTTTTGTGGTTGAAAAGTAATTTTGAAACTTTAATTAACTTGCTACGAGAATCAATAGTTTTCAAATTTTAAATCCAAGAGTAAATTTTTAAAATTACCAATTCACCCCCCTCTTGATTAGCCTTGGGACAATAGCTTAGGTTTAACAACCTATTCAAGAATCAACATAATTTATTTCCATCAATAAACCCTAGCTGGCAGATAATGTGAGTAAGTATTTTAAAATTTGAATTTTTAATTAATTATAGTGCATAATCCTAATAATACAGTATAATATTTAAAATATTACTTATTTTATTCCCCTTAATTAGTCAATTACAACAAGGTTGAACAAATGTTGCAAATCATACTATATAATTAAGATTGTACCGTACGATTGAAATAGATGAAATTCTATCAACCTGGATATCATACTGGAAGAAAATATTGATTTTTGAACTAATAGTATAGTACGTTATTTATCGTACTATATGTACCAATATATTTTAACTAAGCATACCGTACGATGTTTATCATACCGGATGGTAGATAAACATAATTTCTAATCATCTTAGTAATCATTCTGTACAGACATTGTTAAATTAAAAAAAAAATCATACCATACAAATTTACAATTGTACTTTATGATAAATATGTTAAATTTATATAGTTTGTCTGAACGACTATTGTATCATACTGGGTAAACCCCTGGTTTGAATTAATCATTTTGTATGAACCTAGATTATATTATATAAACAGTGATGGCTTATTAAAAAAGTAGGGTTTTTTTAAGCCATGTATTTTAGGAACTCAAAGAAGTCTTTTGAAAAGACTTTTGGCTATTGAAGGAACTCTTGAGAGAGCATTGGACTTAAAGAGGGAGAAGGTGAGGTTGCACAATAGGGAGAAGGAATGTGAGGAGTGTTCACACGGTTGCTCCAAGCATGCCTAAACTTTGCTTTCACCAGTGGCCTTGGTAAGTTCTTGGAGTTTCTCTCAGGAGAGAAGATTTAAAGTGAGGGTCTAGGGTTCTCTTCCTTTAGCAGGAGGGTGAAAAATGATTGAGGGTTCTCTACCTTCACTAGGAGGGTGAAAAATGATTGAGGGCTCTCTACCCTCATCAAGAGGGTAAAAGGGACTATAGGTTCTCTACCATCACCTAGAGGGTGAGAAAGATTTCTTTGGTTCTCTTCCTTCACTAGGAGGGTGAAAAAGGATTGGAGGTTCTTTGTAGTCATCAGGAGAGTGGCAAAGGTTTTGATTCTTCATTGCACTATATTTTTTTTTTTTAAGAAGAAAGCAATCAAATTGATGATACTATTATTAAATGGAAAACCTAATTACAAACTTAAAATAATTTGATTCCTCCTTTACAAGTTTAGCAAACAAAGGAGGAATATTATTTGAAGATAAATCTTCCCAAAAGAAATCCGTAAGAATAGCATAGTTAGCATAAATATTCGCTAACTTATTTCATCTTCTATTCACCCAAATAAATAAAATAAATTTATGATCCTTGAGAAGTAACAGTTCATCACTCCATTTACCTCCCAATTCCTTTAAAAGAATGATGACATTACAGTTGTCACCTTCAATAATGATGCCTTGATAATCTAGTATCCAATCTTTCATGATTTCCTATATAACTTTAACCGCCATTAGTTCTAGATTAGATATATCCCAATGAATGCATGATTTACCATAGCCCAATAAAAATCTTCCTTTGCTATCCCGAACTACCCCTCTAATACTAGCCTTATATGATTGTAGCAAAGAAGCATCTTCATTAATCTTGATCTAGTTGGGAGGAAGAGGATACCAATGATCTAACAGTCTAGAAGACTAATCAGTACCCCAGTGTCCCAATCTTCTATCCTTCATATAACATATGGAAGCACAACTTACAACATTTGAAGCTATGAATATAGAACTATCTTCCTTTCCATCATGTACTAATTTGTTCCTTGATCTCCATGTTAGATAAACAACATTATAATAAATATTGATGAGGAAACCATGAATTTTACTTTTCTAATCCATCCATCTCCAACAATCATGAAAGGATTCAAAAAGCTGGAATCCAAATCCCATATGTTTAGATAACCTATAACTTCCTTCAATTTTCCACATTTAACCATCAAATGCTCAATATCCTCTATTATACCGCATCCTCTAGGACTTTCAAATAAGCTTTGAATTCTTCTTTGATATAAAAATAGAAAATTGGAATAGCATTGTTAAAGACTCGCCGCCATAATGCCTCTACTCTAGAGCTTAATTTAATTATTTTTAAGCATTTCCAATACAAACATTCAACATTCTGCATTTTAGAAGTCTTATAAACCAAAGAAGAAATTGAATAGCCTGAATTATGATGAATGAGCTCTAGATAATCTTCTTCTTGATCTCTTAGAATCTCCACCCTTTGAATAAGTCTGCTAAGCTCCTCTCTAAATAAAGTTTGTAATTTTATATTGTTCCATTCACCGTTGATAATTAGTGTCTACCATATGGTTTTCATATTCTGGATTCGAGACATATGTAGGCTAATTGTTCAAACTTTTATTAAGTATCCATATATCTACCAAGATATCAATGGAATAGTCATTAACCACTCTCCACTTAACTATAGATTCCAATGCTTTCTTGCCATTATACAGTATTTTGTAAGTTGATAATGCTCCTCTCTCATAACCAATTTGGCCACCATACAAGCCATATTTTTGTTTAAAAAATATATACAACAGGGAACATTTATCTTGAATTACTTTCCAAGCCAAATTTTCTCTCAAAGCTCCCACAACACACACATGAATAAAGACCTCTTCCTCTATCTTTAACTGGTTTACTTATATCATTCCATCTTACATAGTGCAGACTCAGCTTCCCATCTTGTTTTTTCCAGATAAACTCCCTACTCAATTTATCCAATTCTTTTAGAATTCCTTTCAAGATTAAAGAAAAAGATCAATAGAATAAAGGAATAGTTAGAAAAACTGTTCTTATCAACATGAAATTTCCTGCCAAAGATAAAAGTTTTCTTCCCCATACACCAATTACCTTTAAAGATTTCTCAATTAAAAAATAGAAATCAGTAGCAACTAACCTTATTAGTGCTATTTTAACACCAAGATACATGAAATCCTTCACCACCTTAAAACCCATTATCCAGTCAATTAATTTCTTTGTTCTCTTTTTAACCTGCTTGTCAAACAAAATTGCTGATTTATTCAAATTAATATTTTGACCTATCCAGCTGTAGAAGTCTGATAATAAAACTTTAATCTCCTTCACTTTACTAACTTTAGCATGAGAAAATATTAAGATGTTGTCTGCATATAGAAGATGAGTAATCTTTGCCACATTATTGCCCATTTTTATACTCAATGATGCTTGTTTCTGTTTCAGCCCATTAGTAAGCATTTGAGAGCATAGAATGAACAAAAAAGGAGAAAGTGGACATCCTTGATGGAATCCACTCTTTGCATGAATCCAATTCAAATTTTTTCCATTAATAATCAAAGAAAATTTTGGATTTTCTATGCACTCCATAATCTATAAAGAGAACATTTTAAGAATTCCAAAATATTCCAATACTTGCCTTAAGGTCATCCAACACATGCCATCATATTCCTATTCTAAATCAACTTTAAATGAAACCAATCCTTTTCAAGACTTAGAAGTCCTGGATTTTTGAAAAACCTCTTGAGCCACAAGAATATGATCTCCTAAAGATGTTTTATTAAAAAAAGTAGCTTGCTCCATTGAAACTAACTTTGGAACCAAAAGTTTCATCCTATTTAATAATATTCTAGCCACAATTTTGTAAACAGATTTACATAGGCTAATAGGAATGTATTGGCTTGATATAACAGGATTTGTAAACTTAGGAATAAGTACAAGTAAAGTTTCTTTCCAGTCTGTATTCATTTTTTCCAATCCAACAATCAATTTTAATAATACTTCAATACATTTTGAGAAATGAGTATGAAATTTTTTCATTACCTAGTGAAACACTTTCTCCAGCTTGGTTCACAACCGTCTCCAACTCTTCCATAGATAGCTCTTTAATCAACAATTCCCTATTATTTTATATCAAGTGAACAATTGGGAATGTCTAACCAGTTAAAGAACTCTTCCTTTCCTTCCATTTACCATTGAAGAAACTTAGAAAGACTTCAGAGATTAGACTAGAATCTTAAAATACCGATCCATTAACATCTTTTATTTTAAAAATCTAGTTTGCATTTTTTATGGATGAAGCATCGGAAAGAAAAACTTTGAA
Organism: Dendrobium nobile; assembly: GCA_022539455.1. NCBI lineage: Eukaryota > Viridiplantae > Streptophyta > Magnoliopsida > Asparagales > Orchidaceae > Dendrobium > Dendrobium nobile. The sequence goes on from CM039735.1 coordinate 37,683,536, forward strand.
TCTATATCTCCCTTAGTCATCCATTTTACCTTGGCTCTCTGTTTCCATCAAGTATTTAATCTAGCTAAAATAGAATTTAACTCGTTAATATAAGACCCAAGAATTGAGATATCATCCTTTGACAGCCATCTGACTTCTAACTCCTTTGATTGTAACTCCAGAATTTTTATTTTAAGAGAATCTTTTTATTGATCATATTCCTTGTGTTTAGCTTTGCTCCAATAAAAAGGAGCTTTCAAGGATCTACAAAATTTATAATTGAGAGTCTCTACATAGTTTCAACTAGTCTTTTTATTCCAAGCTGCTCTCACTATCCCAATGGATGTAGGATAAGAAGCCCATACCTTCTCAAATCTGATATTTCTATCAGTAAAAAAGTTGTTATACATAAAATTCAATAATATTGGATAATGATCAGAAGCCACTCTAGACAAGTGCCTCAAGACCAACTGAGATGCATTCATTGTTGTAAGATTAACTACACACCTATCCAACCTCTCCAATATACGATCTCCACCAATCTTGATATTACACAACGTAAATTTAGGTCCAATAACTCCCATCTCATGAAGATCATTATTAACCAAGAATGATTTAATTTCTCTAGATCCCTGAGTAAATAGAAATGGTCTTCTACCTCTTTTCTCCCCTGTAGACACTATGCAGTTGAAATCCCCTCCAATAACCATCGTAATATTACTAGAACATAAATATTCCTACTTCTCCCAAAGTTTTCTCCTTTGGATCACTTCATTGCCACCATAAATAGTGGCTATTTTCCACACACCCTTATTCACAATATTATGCTCCTATAACCACTTAGTTAGAAGAAAATAATAAGGAAAAAGAAGCTACCTTGACTTTCTAAAGAACCAAAATTCCTCCAGATAATCCCTCGACCATAACTTGAAAGAACTCCAATTCGCTCCCAGTGAGTTCATTAATCTCCATCCTAGTTGAATTGGAAATTTTAGTTTCCAACAAACTCACAAAAAACACATTATTATCTCTTACTACCTCCTTTAAATATAGAGAAGCTTGCTTCTTTCTTGCTCCTCTACAATTCCAAAAAACCATTGAAGCCATTAATGAACAAAACGGGAAAATTTCCCCGCCTTTTCTTTTATCTCACTTTCAATCTTCCTTCTTCTAGACCTCAATTTAATAGGACAGAGACTTTTTAGTTCCTTTGCAAGTTTAATTTTGATGGTAGTAGAACTACCATCCATTGCCTCTTCAAAAAATTTCATATCTTGACTAGTAGGAGATTTCTCTCCTTCTTTCACATCCATTGAAAAACCAGCATTTTCTTCTTTTCCTTGCCCTGCAGCTTCCCGTTGACTGATATCCTCCCTTGCTTGAGCATTGTACATCAACTCACCTTCATCTGTCACATCTTTAAAAATAGGAAATTTGTTTCCTACTTTGTTAACAAGAAAAATATCTCTAACAGCTTCCGTCTTCAAATAAACATTATTATCCTATTTTGAAATAGACAGGATTTCAAGGTTCTCTTCCATATTTCCAACAATAGGTTTATTTTCATTCTTATTAACCTTCTTGAATTCTTTTCTATGAACTTGAGTAACATTTTACTTGTTAGTTGTTCTCTTCCACTACCCCTTCTTTCTACAAAAGCCATAACCTTTAGTAGGATTTCTTTTATAACTTACATGAAGCCACAACCAATACCCATTTCTCTCTTCTGAAGTTGATAACAACACCTTCTCACCAACTAAATTAGATTCTGGTTCCTTCATGTTATTATTAGCATCTTTTGACTCATTTATAGCATCTGTAGCAACCTTCTCTGGATAACAATTTTATTCGTATCCAATTTTACCACAACCAAAGCAGAGGTAAGGAATCCTCACATATTCAAATTTTTTGGAATAGCCTTCCTGAATTTCCTTCTACCCACACACCAAGTGGTAAAGCTTCTTCTAGATGAATATTGACACAAACCCTGGCGAACTCCCTTCTACCCCACTAAAACATATTTTCATCAATCAGATAAGGCTTTCCTACTTTAGAAGCAATTCTACACACATTGGCAGCATCCCAGCAATGTAATGACAAATTAGGCATTCTTATCCATATAAGGGCAGTCAATCCCTTCAATGAATTTGAAGAGAAAGATTGGGTCCATTTATCAACACCAATAATGTTACCCTTTACATACCAAGGACCATTAGCAAGCACCTAGTCTACCGAAGCTTCATCATTAAAGGCACATAAGCTCCAACTCTTTCCAAGACAAATAAGGTTGAATTTGCCAATCTGGGACCATTGTCGCCTCAGTTTTGCATTCACAATGTACTGTGGAATATTTTCACCAAACACCTTGACTACAAGAGCATTATGAAGTCTTCTAGTATTCTCCATTACCTTCTCCTCATAGAGTTTAACTGTCATTCCATCATCCAAAAGAAAGCAGCCAAAATCCCAGTCAGAATCAAAATTCTTCTATGAGACTTCTTTTGCCCCACATTCTATAAATCATTCCCAGATGATTCTTTAACAGTTACTTTTTCATTTCCATCTGAACTTGGTATAGCATGATTCCTCTCCCCAGATTCACAGTTCCGAACAACATTCATCTCACCATAGTCTTCCTTCCCATTAATAACATTATCACTATTGCAAGAATTCTCCCTAGAACCTTTGTTTTTAACATCACCATCATCAATTTCTTTCAGAATTGACTTAGTGACAGCTTCCAACATGAAATTCTGAAACTTATGAATCTCATATTTCTTCAAGATTTCATCTTGCATCAGAACATTTTTCCCTTTCCCAATCACCTGGATAGGTTTAACATTTAAAAGACCCCCTTCATTAATAACCAAAGTTACACCATAATTAGATGAAATTTAAACACCATTATAAGCAGCTTGAGACATTATCCTGGTTGTTGAATCTCTGAATACCGGAGGAAATTTATTACGTGAATAGTGTAGTTGAACTTGTTACAAATATGATTTTATTGATTAAAAATTTTGATAATAACAAACATTCATGTTTTTTTACTAACATTTCAAGTCCACAAGATCGAGTACAACTCAAGCCAACTCAAGATTGGGTAGATTAGGTCTGAATTAGTTTGTAATTTTTTTCCTTTCTTGAGTCTATTGTAAAAGATTTGGTTCCTGATGCTAAGTAACCTTGCACACACACATGGGGGAAAATTTATATCTGTTGGTTAGAGTTCTCTATTTTGATCACATCATCCGGGATGATCCAAACATCATCATGAATGATATGTTAAAAATAAAAACCCTATTTAGGGCATCCTAGTTAAGGCAACTGATATTAAGCACATTGTACTGGATGATATTTGTATTGGAAGAGATAATAGGCTCAAATTAGAAAGAATCAGCCGCCATATCTATTTAGGTATTATTTATTTTTGGACATCCTCAAGGATATTGTCCTGGATGATGTAGCATAATTATGCCTAAATTAATCTGATAATTAAAGAAAGAAATTAAGATTTGATTGCACGATCATATCATCCTGGACAATCGCATAATTGTCCGAGATGATCTATTGGATAATTGACATCGGCCAGCTTTTATTCTGGGTGATGCTCTGGATGAGTTTCATATATTTGAACTAATCGTCCTGGATGATTGTGAGATTAACCAGGATGATCAAGTTATTTTTTCATCATCCAGACATTCTTTCATAGCGATTGTTTTGAAGATATTCAAGGATTTGTACTGATCATACAGGATGATATTATATCAACCTAGATGATATGAACAAAAATCTTCTGATAGTCCCAAACCATCCGAGCTGATAAAGAAAAATTTATGCTGATCGTCTAGGATGACATCCATATCATTCTAGATGATAAAGTTGGTTTGTATAAAATAAGAGCTATTCTAAAACTCTTCTATTTAAGAGCTCTTGTTCAACCTAAGAGCTCATCTTTTGCTGTTGTCTTGACCTGAGAGAGCCTAGAGGAGAGGGAGAGAAGGGAGAGAGAGAGAGAGAGGATCTTGTGAGGGGGTGTTTGTGAGGGGTTTCACAAAGGTTGTTCCAAGAAAGGATCCAAGTTGTCTTCTCTAATCATTATCCCTTATTCTTGGAGGTTCGAGAGAGGTTCACTTTAGTAATTGATCAAGGTTCTCTACCTACTTCAAGAGGAAGTAAAAGGAGTTAAGTTCTCTGGCTCACCGGTTTCGGTGGAAAGGAGGTTTGTATAGGCTTCTCCGCCTTGCTGTGGGAGCAAAAGGAGAGTCATTGAGTTTAGTGCAATACTCGGAGGGCGCCTCCAGTGAGTGGACATAGGTCAAGTTGACCAAAACACTATAAATTTATGTGTTCTTTTTTACTACTTCTTTCCATATTTTAGTTCCGCACAATTTCTTTGTGGTGAATTTTGGTTTGGTTAAGATTTTGTTTTTGATTGAAAGATTTTTTAAAATGCCAATTAACCCCCCCCCCCCCCCCCCCCCCCACTCCTCTTGTTCAGCTTGGGCTAGTTCATAAGGGCTTAGCATCCCTAATGAACTTTCAAGTGGTATCAAAGCGGGATTCTTAAAAATGAATTTTTAAAAACTTTTGAATTTTAATCCATGGCTAACTTCGGCAGTTGTAATACTGTGGAAGGGTATTCTATTACCCGACCACCTTTGTTTAATAATATTCCTTTTAATTTTTAAAAAATTTACATGTCTACATCTTTATAATTAATTGACTATCGCATGTAGATGTTTGTTAAAGAAGGATATTCACCTCCTTCACATGTAATTAATGGCATTAAAATAGAACTTCCTTTTTCTGAATGGAATTTTGATGATAAGGATTTAACATAACTTAATACAAAATGTTTGAACTATTTTTCCTATGCTTTAAAATCTTAAGACTACATGCATATTTTAACTTCTGATACTGGTTAAGATATTTGAGATAGATTGTGTATTATTTATGAGTATTATTTATGAAGGAACAAATGAAGTTAAGCAATCTCGATTGAATATTTTATTGCATGATTATGAACATTTTCTTATGAAACCTTCTGAATAAATTTCTAAAAGATATATAAGGTTTACTTAAATTGTTACCTCTTTGCACACCTTAGGATGAGAACTCACTAACTATGAAAAATCGAATAAAATTTTAAGATGCTTGCCTTCCTCTTTTAATATAAAGATTACTGCAATTACTGAATCTAAAGATTTGAATACCTATTCGATTGATAACTTACTTTGATCACTCATTGCTTATGAGCAAGGGGTGAATCAAAGAAATTTTGATACAGGTAAGAAAACAAAGAGAGAAAATTATGGCACTGAAGGCTAATAACATGGACACTAATTCTTCCGAGTCTGAAAGCGATGCTGTTTCCTTATTCATGATGCAATTAAAAAGTTATATAAGGAAGAAGTATAAGAACCATCATAAGTGGAATAAAGGTAAGGTTAATAAAAATTTTAAGAGTTTTAATAATACTATTTATTTTGAATGCAGGAAGCCAGGACATATTAAAGCTGATTTCCCTACACTTAAAACTTAGCCTAGCAAGAAGAAGGGTGAGGAGAAAACCAAGTTCAAAAAGGACAAGGAGAAGTTCTAAAAGGCATTCTAGGTAGATTCTGTATCTGACTCCTCTGAGACTGAAGTTGAAGAGGAGACTACAAATTTGTTGTTGATGGAAGATAAAAATCTTGGCCAAAGCAACCAGGAAGATCTATGTGAACTAACCTATGAGCAACTACTTGAAGTTTCTGAACAAATTCATGCATTTTATAGGAAACTTAAGAAATTACATGCTAGCTTGAAATTGGAGTTTTTAATTTTATAAAAAGAGCATGAAATTTTTCTTAAAGATCATTCTATAATTGATAGCAATCACATGTCATTACTTGATGAGTTTGATGTAGTAAACAAAAAATATACTGAATTATCTGATGTACATGATTCGTTGAAGTCATTCCATGTTGAGTTAGAAAAAGAGTTTAAGAAATTAGCAAATCTCAAAGCTTTTGAAAATAACAAATTATCACTACATGTATCATATAACTTTAAAAAGAAACCTCACCACCTGAGTAGATTAGTACAACTTTTTCCTAGTGTTAGATGTTTTTTTATGTGACATGTTAGGACACATTGCACACACTTATACTATTCACCATAGTACACATTGGGAGTGGAGACCCAAGTTACATAATTCACAACATAATACAAATGCATTGCATTCTACTTTCCATAAGAAGGGACCCAAACATGTTTAGGTTTCTAAATCTGATGTTTGATGATTTTGTAGGCTTACTCACATAAAAGGCCTCATGAGAGCATGTGGTACCTGGATAGCAGATGCTCATGACACATGACTGGAGATACAAATCAATTCATTCTGATAGAGACTAGGATAGGAGCTAAGGTTATTCTTCGAGACAACACCATCAAGAATATAGTGGGCACTGATATAATTAGAAACTCCATGAACCTTCTGATTCAAAATATTTTGCTTGTAGATGGACTAAAACATAACTTCATCAATATCAGTCAGCTTCGCGATAAGGGCTTCATCATAAAATTTTTGCCTAATACTTGTATTATAAGCTTAAATAATAACACTAGTTTACAGGGAAAGCGGATCAATAATATTCACATGCTTGACTTAAATAACATTGAATGTGCTGCTTCATTTTGCTTAAAAACTACTGCTGATGATTCATGGGTGTGGCACAAGAGGTTATATCATACCACTATGAAAACCCTTAGGAGAGTGTCCCAGAAAAACCTAGTTAGAGGTGTCCCCAAACTTAAATTCTCAAAAGACCACCTTTGTCATGCCTGCCAACTACGGAAGTAAGTTTATTCCTCTTTTCACTCCCTTAAGTACATTAGCACCTCTAGACCTTTAGAAGTCCTTCACATGGATTTGTTTGGACCCATTAGCACTGCCATCCTAGGAGGGAAATTCTATGATTTTATGATTATCGATGACTACACGAGGCTTACTTGGATTACATTTCTGTCACATGAAAATGAGTCTTTTGATGAGTTTAGAACCTTCTTCACTTGGATCCAGAAAAAGTAAGATTGTGAGATTTTGACCATCTATGGTGACTATGGGGGAGAGTTTGAAAATAAAACATTTGAAGACTTCTATGCGGATAATGGGATTAGTCATAACTTCTCAGCTCCTAGGACCCCTCAGCAGAACGAGGTAGCAGAAAGGAAGAATCAGATCTTAGTTGAAGCTACTAGAGCCATGCTTGGTGAGTATTCACTTCCAAAATACTTTTGGGCTGAAGTGGTAAACACAGCTTGTTATGTGTTGAATAGGGTGAATGTTAGAGCACAACTTTATAAGACACCCTATGAGATCCTTAAGGGAAGGACACCCAATCTTTCCCACCTCCATGTCTTTGGTTGTAAGGTTTTCATTCATAATAATGGGAAGTCACACTTAGGGAAATTTGACACAAAATTTAATGAAGGAGTATTCTTAGGTTATTCAAGTATGGGGAAATCCTTTAGGGTGTTTAACAAGAGGACATTGGTGGTGGAGAAGACAACTCATGTAGTGTTTGATGAATCTGATCCTAAGAAGTCTAGAGGTTAAAAAGAAGATGAAGTTGGTGAAAATACCACTGGAGTTAAAATTTATAGAAGAGGGTAGAACCCCAAACACTAAAGGAGTTGGTGAGATTACCCAAGGAATAGAAAATATCGATCCGGAGGAAAGGGTTGAACCTACACACACCTTGCCTAGAGATTAGAGATATTCTTCAAGTCATCCTAAAGAACTAATCTTAGGAGACCCTTCTGAAAATGTTAGGACTAGGCATTGACTTAGGAAGGAAGTAAACCACTCTTCCTTTATCTCAATGACTGAACCCACCAACAATAACCAAGCACTTTCTGATGAGTTATGGATCTTAGCCATGCAAGAGGAGTTAAACCAATTTGATAGGAATTATGTTTGTGAGCTTGTAGAAAGACCGAAGGGACAAAGTGTTGTTAGAACCAAATGGGTCATTAAGAATAAAATGAATGATTCTGGTGTGGTGGTTAGGAATAAGGCAAGTTTAACTGCTAAGGGGTACAACCGAATAAAAGGGATTGATTTTGAGGAGACCTTTGCCCCTGTAGCTAGATTGAAAGCCAATAGAGTGCTACTAGCCTTTGCCTATTATAAGGGATTTAAGGTTTTCCAAATGGATGTTAAGAGTGCCTTTTTAAATGGGGTAATAAAAGAGAATGTGTTTTTAGAGAAACCCCCAGGTTTTGAGAGTTCCTAATTTTTAAATCATGTTTTGAAATTAAAAAAAAGCCTTATATGGATTAAAGCAGGCACCCAAAGCTTGGTATGAGAGTCTTAGCACATTCTTACTAGAGAGAGAGTTTGTTAAGGGGAGTGTAGACGCCACCTTTTTCTGAGAAAAGTATGAGATGATTTACTCATTATTTAGATCTATATCAATGATATACTCTTTAGATCTTCGGATAAAATGCTATATGATGAATTTTTTAAAATAATGAGTAAGTTGTTTGAGATGAGTGTGATGAGAGAGTTGTCCTATTTTTTAGGATTTATCGTAAGATAATTAGATAATAGAACCTTTCTAAATCAGTCAAAGTATATAAAGGACATCTTGAAGAAGTATGAAATGGATAAAGCCAAGCTTATTAGTACTCCCATAACCTCCAATGTTCATTTGGATAAGGACCCAAATGGAAAGTCTGTTGATGAAAAGAAGTATAGAGGGATGATTAGATCTTTACTTTACCTGACTGCTAGCTAACCTAATATAATATTTAGTATTTGTCTCTACGTTAGATTTCAAGCTGATCCTAAAGAATCTCACCTGACTGCAGTTAAGAGAATTTTTAGATACCTCTTAGGAACCCAAAAGTTAGGAATCTGGTATCCTAGGCACAACACTTCTTTTGAGATTATTGAATATTCTGATTTTTATTTTACAGGTTGTAAGATGGATAGAAAAAGCACTTCTAGGACTTGCCAATTCATAGGATAGTCTTTAGTCTCCTAGTTTAGTAGGAAGAAAAACTCTATTACACTTTCCACTTCTAGGACAATTTGCTTTTTCAACGGTAGTCCAGCTTGACTCCTTGGGATGATTATCTATATCTTATCATCCTGGATGTAATTATTATACCGATCAGCTTGGATGATTCGATGATCGTCCTTGATGATCGAGCCAATTCTTTAAAATCTGAGGATTTCTATTATTTTTTCTCACACCCACTTCTTCTTTCAGCCTTATACTTCCTATTCCAGTATTGTTCTTGATCATGGTAGGAGGAAAGTGATCTCACCATCCTTTTGGGAGTTCCTCATGAAAGTTCATTAGGGATGTTAAGCCCATATGAACTAGTCCCGAGGCTAACCAAGAGGGGGGGTTAAAATTGAATTAGTATTTTTAAAAAAAATTCTGAATCAAATCAAAAAATTAAACCAAAACATAATCCACCACAAAAATAACGAGTGCAAAAATAAAATGCGTAAGTAAAAATGAAGAAAGAATATATCAGATTTATAGTGGTTTGGTGAAACCTCGACCTACGTCCACTCCTCGGAGGCACCATCCGAGTATTGTACTAACTTAGTGTCTCTCCTTTAGGCCCCATAGCTAGGTAGAGAAGTCCTTACAAAAACTCCTTTCACCAACCCTGGTGTAGTAGAGAACCAACTCCTTTTGCTTCCTCCTGAAATAGGCAGAGAACCAGACTCCTTTTGCTTCCTCCTGAAGTAGGCAGAGAACCTCGATCAACTGCTGAAGAAGACCTCCCTTAAGCCTCCAAGAACTAGGAATGATGATTGGAGAAAACTCCTTGGAACCTTGCTTGGAGCAACTCTTGTGAAACCCTTCACAAGCTCCCCCTCATAAGTTCCTCCCTTTCTCTCTCTATCTCCGTCTCCTCTAGGCTCTCTTAGGTCAAGACAATAACAAAGGATCCTTTATTCTTGAGAAAATATGAGTCCTTTAAATAGATTTCAAGAACTAACTTTATCATCTAGGACGATATATTATCGTCCTGTATGATCTGTACAAATTAAGCACAATCAGCATAGATGACTTGGGACGATTAGAAGATTTTTTGTTCATAACATCCAAGATGATACTATATCATTCTGTGCAATTAGTATAAATTAGGTAGTATCATCTAGAACATCGGTCTAGATGGGATTCTGGTCAAAAATAAAATGACTTGATCATCCAGGGTGATCTCGCAATCGTCCTAGCCGATTAGTTTAAATCTACGCTAAATCATCCAAAACATCGCTCAGAATAGATGATGTATGATTTTTGTCATCCAAGAGCAATCAAGGTTTTTGAACTGATCGTCTTAGCTGATCTTGAGATCTACCAGGAAGATATGAACGAATTAATCTACCTTAATTACTTTCCTTAATCACTAAATAAACTTAGGCATAATTGAACCCCATTGTCCAGGTCGATGTCCTAGACGATGATTAAAAAATAAAACTTCCTAAATAGATCTGGTGACTGATTCTTTCTGATTTAAGCATATCGACCTGATCGATATAAAAATCGTTCAGGATGATATGCTTAATGAAGGCTGGTTTAACCAGGATGTCCTAATTAGGGTTTTTATTTTTAATCGATCATCCAGAATGATTTTCGAATCATCCCAAAAGATCTTAGCAAGATCAGAGAACTCTAAGTCAGACAGTAAAAATTCATCCAAGTGTATGTGTGTAGAGTTACTTAGCATCAGGCACCACAAAGATTACAATTGACTCAAGCAAGGGAAAAATACATTACAAACTGACTCAGACTTAATCTACCTAATCTTGAGCTAGCTTGAGTTACACTTGATCTTATTGTCCTGAAATGTTAGTGGGCAAGGTAGTCGTATAAAAAATAGGTATATTTGCTATCATCAAAATTCTAATTCATAAAACCAAATTTACAATAATCTCCCCCTTTTAAATGATGGCAAACTAAAATTAATCTAAGAAATTCAAGTCATAAACTGGAAGAAATGCAAACATAGAAAATATAACATATTCAAATTTCAAAATAGAACAGTGCAAGTACAACACACTACTCCCCCTTTTAATATCTCAAAAAGGAGGAGGAAAACAGACTCAAAGCAGAAAATAAGTGAAAATGATAAAAATAAACAAAGGATTTTTTTTAATCAAGGCATGAAATATGTTATAGTTTCCATGTGATTGATTTTAAAGATTTGTAACTCAATGAATTAACATCATCAGAATCAAAAAATTTGTATCATAACCAATCCTGTTATCCCTACCTCGGACTTCTTCTAGGGTAAAACTTTCTTTTGAAAACAAAGATCTAAATCAGAAAATCAATTGGATAAGAAAAAGAAATATATTCAAAACTTGATTTTAGAAAAAATATTTTATAACATAATATATCAAAGTAATTAATTTCAATCAAAATATTAAAATCAAGCCTTTGAAAACTTATGAAGTGACATATGAATTCTTCTAAGATTTAAAAATTTTGAAAGGGAAGGAGCTTGATTTTGATGGGCTCATTTTATGCCCATTATCAATTTAATTGGTGCTCTTTATGCATCTTTTGATTTTTGAATCATTGGCCACTCTTTTTTTTTTTTAGTTTGGAAACATTACGCATCTTTTGATTTTGACATCATTGGTAATGTTTTTGCATTTAATTTCGGAAGCTAGGTCCCTTTTCTAGAAATTCTTAAAAACTCTCAGTTGTGATTATAACTTTCTGATATTAGAGAATAAAAACTCACTCTTTAATATAAGGAAGAATGAATCACAAAACAGAATAGAAAATTATATGATAAATGCAATGACAAGATTTCAAAAAATTTGAAGGTAAAATAAAGACTTTAAAAATTATATATATATATATATATTACTGTAGTAAGATTGAAAAAATTTCAATTGCATAGTCCAGTTGTTGATTTGAGATAGACTTTTGTTTGAAAATGAAAATTACACCACTAAAGGAAGTTAGAGAAAAGGAAACAATCAAGGGTGTTTCCCTTTTTAACTGATAAAGAGATGTAAAATATTGAATACAAATTTTCAAAAAATAAAAACAAGGCATAAAATATCAATTTCAGCGATGATTATAAGAAAAATTTAAAGCATACAAAAAATAAAGCAATAAAAACAAAAATAAATAGAAGCAAAAAAATAGACAACAAACCAAGTTCATGCATTTATGTCAATCACACCCAATCTGGTCCTTAAAGTACTAAAAGTGTCGAAGGCCTGTGGTTTATTAAATATGTTAGCCCGTTGATTCCCAATTGCCACATAGTGTAACTCAATGTCTCCCTTAGTCAGATGATCTCAAATGAAGTGATGGCTTATGTTATTGTGCTTAGTTCTTGAATGTTGGATAAGATTCTTAGAAATACTGATGGCACTAGTATTGTCACAAAGGATTGGAATTGTGCCTACAAGTAATCCTAAATCTAGAACTTGTTGTTTCAACCAATGGACTTGGGCCACATAACCTCATAAAGCAATGTACTCAGCTTTAAGAGTGGAAAGTGCAACTGAGTTTTGCTTTCTACAATACTAGGAGACTAAAGATTGTCCTATAAATTGGTAGGTCCCTGAAGTGCTTTTTCTATCCACCTTACATCTAGTAAAGTCAAAATTAGAATATCTAATAATCTCAAAAGAAGTGCTATGCTTAGGATACCAGATTTCTAGGTTTTGGGTTCCTAAAAGGTATCTAAGAATTCTCTTAATAGCAGTCAGGTGGGATTCTTTGGGATTCTTTGGGATTGGCTTGGATTTGTCCATTTCATATTTCTTCAAGATGTCCTTTATGCATTTTGATTGACTTAGAAAGGCTCCATCATCTAATTATCTTATGTTAAATCCCAAAAAGTAGGATAATTCTCCCATCATACTCATCTCAAACTCCTTACTCATTATTTTAGAGAATTCATCACATAGTCTTTTATCTCAAGATCCAAAAAGTATATCATCGACATAGATCTGAACAATGAGTAAATCATCTCCTACTTTCCTTAGGAATGGTTGGTGTCTACGCTCCCTTTACAAACTCCCTCTCTAGTAAGAATGTGCTAAGCCTCTCATACCAAGCTCTGGGTGCCTATTTTAATCCATATAAGGCCTTTCTTAATTTAAAGACATGATTTGGAAATTGAGAACTCTTAAAACCTTGGGATTGGTCTACAAACACATCCTCTTTTATTACTCCATTTAAAAAGACACTCTTAACTCCCATTTGAAAAGCTTAATCCCTTATAATAGGCAATGGCTAATAGCACTCTGATGGCTTCCAATCTAGCTACAAGGGTAAAGGTCTCCTCAAAATTATATTGCAGATCAATTTTTATAGATTATGATTTTGATGATATCAAATACTCTTATTTCCCTATGACTACCTTATCTACTAACATTTTAGGTCCACAAGATCAGACTATAATTTGGAACCAGCTCAAGATTGGGTAGACTAGGTCTGAGTCAACTTGTACCTTTTTCCCTTCTTGAGTCTATTATAATTGGTGTGGCTCTTTACGCTATGTAACTTTGCAAACACACACCTTGGATGATTTTCTATTTGCTCCCTAGATTATACTATTTTTTGGTAACATTGTCCGAGATGATATTTTTATCAGCCTGGACGATCGATTCAAAAATAAAAACCCTAATTAGGGCATCATCCTCATTAAGGCAGCTATGATTAAGCCGATCGGCCTAGACGATCCATGTATCAGCTATGATGGTAGTCTCAAATTAGGAAGAACCAGCCGCCATAATCAATTTAGGTATTTTTTATTTCAGGACATCGGCCAAGATGATCTATACATCGGCCTGGACGATGTAGCACAATTATGTCTAAATTAATCTGGTAATTATGGAAAGTAATTAAGGATGATTGATATAATCACATCGGCCGGGCCAATCGCAGGTTCGGCCGGGATAATGTCCTAGTCGATTAACATTGGCCAAACTCTATTCCGGGCGATATTCAGGATGATTGTACTTGGAGTTAAATTAAGCAGCCAGGATGATATTGTATCGGCCTGGACGATGTAACCAATAATCTTCTGATCTTCCAAATCATCCCAATTGATTGAGCTTATTTTTTATTGATCGACCAGGACGATATTCATATCAGCCTTGACGATAAAGTCGGCTAGTTGCATTAATGAGCTCATTTTGAGTGCTTTTATTTAAGCTTTTCATAAGGCACTTTTGTAAGTGACTTTGGCAGCCATTGTAGCTTCATTCTTTTGAGGGAAACTTGAAGAGAGAGCTTGAAAGGGAGTGAGGAATGGGTAAAGTGTGAAAGAGGGAGAAGATCCTGTGAGGGGGACTCAAGTGAGTGTGGAGGGGGATTCTACACGGTTGCTCCGGCAGACTTGGACCTTAATACCATCAAATTCAAGGCTTATCTTGAGGGAAGTTTACGGAAGAAGAAGATCTCTTATAAGTTTACAGAAGAAGAAGGACCCGGTGACTTTGCTGCACCGGGGAAGGTGGAAGTGATTTTGTAAGGGCTTCTCCGCCTAGCTGTGGGGGCTAAAGGAGAGACACTTAGTTTAGTGCAATACTCGGAGGGTGCCTCCATGGAGAGGACATAGGTCAAGGTTTGATCGAACCACTAAAAATCTGGTGTATTCTTTCCTTTATTATTTTCACATTTAATTTTCACATTGTGTTTTCTTTATGGTGAATCTTGGTTTTGGTTTTAAGATTTTGTTTATTTTAAAATACTAATTCACCTCTCTCTTAATTAGCCTTGGGCCAGTTCATAAGGGGCCTAACATCTCTAACGATCTTTCAAGTGGTTTCAGAGCCAGATTCATAAAATAAGTTTATGAAAGCTTTTGAATTTTTGATCCATGGCTAATTTTTCTAATCGTAACATTGCTGAAGGCCAATCACCAAACCACCTTTATTTGAAAATATTACTTTTGATTTTTAGAAAATTCGCATGTCTACTTTCTTGCAAGAAATTGATTTTGGAATGTGACAAATGATTTTAACTAGTTATTATGTACTGTCACGGATTATTGATGGAATTAAAACTAATATTCCATTTAATCAATGGAGTAGAGAAGATTAAATCAATGCTCAATTGAATGCAAAATCTTTAAACTATTTTTTCTCTGCTTTAAATTCTAAAGACATTATATTAGTTTTCACGTGCACTACTGGTAAGGAAATTTGGGATAAATTATACACCATATACGAAGGCACTAGTGAAATCAAGCAAACCAAGTTGAATATTTTAATGCATTATTATGAATTATTTTGCATGAAACCTTATGAATCAATCTTAGACCTGTGTACTAGATTTATTCAAATTGTGACATCATTGCATGCTTTAGGTAAAGAGTTTTAAAACTTTGAAAAAGTCAATAAAATTCTATGTTGTCTACTTGATAAGTTTGATGTCAAAGTTATTGCTATTTTTGAATCAAAGAACTTGAATGAATATTCTATTAAAAATTTAATTGGCTCACTCATTACCTACGAGAAAAGTTTGGGTCAAAGATTTTTGGATACGGGTGAGATGATAGTGCTAAACGCTGAAGACTTGGAGAAAAGTGGCTTAGTTGGTGACAAAAGCAATGACTTATCAAGAAAATTAAAAAGCTCACCAAAGCATAAGCCTCAACAAAAGTAGAATAAAGGTAAAAATGGTAAGAATGGTAAGATTACTTCTGACGTTATTTACTTTGGATGCAAGAAACCTAGACATATAAAAAATAAGTGCCCTAATTTGAGAACTCTTCGTGCAAAAGAAAAGGGTAAAGCTAAGCAACTTGTAAAAAGGGCAAATAATGAAAAGCAAAAAATCTCCTAGGCAGACCTGGTTTCTAAAGCATCGGACCAAGAGCAGGATGGTGTTTAAAAGCCTTACTTATTTGTTTTGTGTTGTATTTTAGTTTTTTTTTTTTAGTGTTTTCTTTTTTTCCTTTTTTTTTCTTTCTCATCTTGAGTGTTCAATTATTTTTTTTGTTGTTTGTTGTTGTTTTTTCTTATGTGAATTTTTAACTAATCAACACACATATCACTTTTTTTATGATCTTTTTAAAATGAAAAGTCTATCACTTATTTTTCTTGATTTCTTAGGTAAGTTGTGGTTGACTTCTCTAAAAATAATCAAAAAAAAGGAAACTCATGATTTTGACTCTCAATCTCTATTTTCTAAATTGCTGCTGTTGTGCTACGTACGTCTCGAAGAGGGTCTCCCACAGATCAAATCTCACCATCAACTCATCCAGCTGAGAGTGCTAGTGGAGAGGAACAGGTTCAGGAACAGGAGTGGGAGCCTCCTCCTCCTCAGCCCCCTGAGTTCCCTATCCCCTGGGTGGAGATGAGTACTGTGAAGGGCATTGAAGGAATTATTTAAGTAGAAGGGTGGTGGATGGTTAGGAGGAGCAGGATATTGAAGGTTGTATTTGGATTCTAGAATATATACAATGATATGTCCTAGAGCAAGATTTAACTTTCTTTTATGACATGGATCTCAAATGGTAGCGAAATGCTTGATATAGTGAAAGATTAGGTCTGTTGCATTGAACTCTTTAAGGAGCCAGAATACAAAACGTAGTGAGTGAAAGAAGTGGAGTGATATGGATTCGATTATCTGCTTTTGGAATCACAGAGGTGCGAAGGACGTGCTGGATCATCCTAGCATCTTTAAGTAAAGAGCTAGTCTCTCCAACATGAAAAGGTGCATTGGTGTGGTGAAGAAAGTGATTTGCAGTGGACCAGTCAAAGTCAGGATCAGAAACAAAGGTATGCAGCTTATCCCAGAGGGTGGACATGTGCAATAGTTCAGCACAATCCTGATATGTGATCTTGACAGGACGTCAATTCACATAAGAGGTGAGAGCAGTGTAGAAAGAATTTATGCTGAGGATTGCGTAAAATTCAAAAAGAAGTTCAGAACTAAAGGGGAATGCGAGGGTGAGATAAAAGCAAAGAGAGATGTGAGTGAAAAGATCCAGTACCGGATCGGAGAGATAGGTTGGATTGATTGTTCTGGAGAGAGTAATGCTGCACTATTTATAATGATGCTAGGTAGCCTGATTGTCTGCCTCCCTCCCAAAAATGAGGGTCCAGCAATCCCCTCATGGAGCTGCCATACGTTTGATGAGCACGCTTTTCGCCAGCCATTTTGAAGAAAAGGAAAGAAAATAGTAAGCAACAACAAGTAGAAAGTCAAAGAGAATGTGTGAAGAAAAAATGGCTGAATTCAGGCTCTATTTAAAGAATCGGCCAGATAGTCCAGGCCAATTGCAAGATCGTCCAGGATGATCTGGTGTAATTATTATGACAGGTCGAATGGTCAAAAAGGCGGTCCGATAGTCCAAAACGATCTGACATCATCCGGGATGATTAGACACAGACGATCGTCAGGAGGAGTTAGCCCAAATGACCGTTGAAAAAGGAGATCATCCAGGCCGATTATGTGGATTGTATAAGACAATGCTCAATAATGGATCATTTCCGCCAAATTTAAAATGTTTTAAATCACGTGCCACATGTATCGTCCAGGATGAACAGTGGATCATCAGAGCCGATTGTCCAAAAATGGATCATATTGCAAATCTATTTTCATGACTTATGTTTTGATGATTGATAAATACTATTAATTCTCTTGGACTGCCTATTATTTCTAACTTTTTAGGAATAGAATATTGGACAAACAAACGAAGACAGCTCAAGATTGCGTAGGTTAGGGTTGAGTCAGTCTGTAATTTGCTTTTCTCTTCTTGAGTCTAATTATAATGTTCAAAGAGACTGATGCTAGGTAACCTTACACACACACACACTTGAGAGACTTAGAATTTCTGTTTTTACTCACATCGTCCAGGACGATATCTTTATCGGCCTAGACGATTTAGTTTAAAACAAAGATTCTATTCGGGATTCTTAATTAAGGCAGCCGTCATTAACAGATCGTCCTGGACGATATCTGTATCTGCCAGGATAATAAGCTCAAAACAGAAAGAAGTTGCCACCATAAATAACAAAGTCATTCTGTAATTTTTGGTAATCGGCCAGGACGATCTTGGATCGGCCTGGATGATATGCACAATTATGCCTTAATTAATCAGACAAATCAAGAAAGTAATTAAGGATGATTGATACGATCATATCGTCCTGGTCGATCACAGGATCGGCCAGGATGATCTATTCAAAAACTTTAGTTACTTCTGGACGATAAATATCGACCAGCACAAATTCAGGGCGATGCTCTAGATGATTTTCCTCTGATTTGAATTGATCGGCCTGGACGATCGTGAGATCGTCCTAGATGATCAATCCAATTTTAAATCGTCCAGCTTGCATTCAGGACAATGCTCTGACCGATCCTCTGAGATTTATACTGATCGGCCAGGATGATGTCCACATAGGCCTGGACGATATTGTCGGCAACTTGCAATTAATGAGCTCCTTTGAAGCCCTTCTATTTAAGAGCTCTTGTTCAACATTTTGAACAATCTTTTGCTGCTGCCTTGACCTGAGAAGACCTTGAGGAGAGAGAGAGAGAGAGAGAGAGAGAGAGAGAGAGAGAGAGAGAGAGAGAGAGAGAGAGAGAGGATCTTATGAGGGGGAGCTTATGAGGGGATTCACAAGGGTGCTTCAAGGATCGCTCTGCTTCTTCTTCTTCTAGAGTTTCTTGTCTATGGAAGGGTCGGTAGAGGTAAGGTTTTCAACAACGGATCGTGGTTCTCTGCCAGCTTCAGGAGGAAGCAAAAGGAGATAGGTTCTCTGCCTTGTTGGGGTGGCAAAAAGGACTTCTTTGTGAGGGCTTCTCCACCTAGCTGTGGGGGCTAAAGGAGAGACACATTTTGTAGTGCAATACTTGGAGGGTGCCTCCAAGGAGTGGACGTAGGTCATGTTGACCGAACCACTATAAATTTCTGTGTTATTGTTTTCTTGCTTCCACACTTTAATTTCTGCATTGTTTTGTCTTGTGGTGTGATTTGGTTTTGGTTTGTGATATTGCTTTTGTTGAAAAAAAATTTTAAAATACCAATTCACCCCCCCCCCCTCTTGGTTAGCTTGGGACAAAGTTCATAGGGCTTAACATCCCTAGCGAACTTTCAAGTGGTATTAGAGCGGGATTCATAAAAAAATTGTTTGAAAACTTCTTGAATTTTGATTCATGGCTAACCTTGGGAATCGTAACACTATGGAAGGGTATTCTATTACCCGACCTCCCCTTTTCGATAACCTACCTTTTGATTTCTGAAAAACCCGCATGTCGACATTTTTACAATCTACTGATTATCGCATGTGGATGCTTATCAAAGAAGGTTATTCTCCACCTTCTCGTGAAATTAATGGTGTTAAAACTAAAATTGCTTTTACTAAATGGACTTTCGATGAATGAGATTTTGCCCAATTAAATGCAAAATATTTGAACTATTTTTTCTGTGCTTTAAAATCTGAGGATTACATGCGTGTCTCCACTTGCAAAACTGGTAAAGAAATTTGGGATAAATTGTGTATCTCTTATGAAGGCACTAATGAAGTTAAACAATCTCATTTAAACATTCTCTTGCATGACTATGATCTTTTTCGTATGAAACCTCATTAATCTATTTCTGACATGTATACAAGGTTTACTTAAATTGTTACTTCATTGCGTGTCCTAGGAAGAGAACTTTTAAACTTTGAAAAAGTAAACAAGATTCTGAGATGCTTGCCTTCGTCGTATGATGCTAAAATCACTGCAATCACTGAATCTAAGGATTTGAACACTTATTCTATTGATAACTTACTTGGCTCACTCATTGCTTACGAGCAAGGAGTGAATCAAAGAAATTTTGATGCATGTGAGAAAAATAAGGAGAAAATAGTTGCACTAAAGGTGCACAAATCAGATTCAGAATCTTCCGGGTCTGAAAGCAATGCAGTTGCCTTTATCACAAGGCAATTCAAAAGCTTTCTAAGGGAGAAGCAAAAGCATCATTGGAGAAAAGGTAGGGATCATAAACATTCTAAAGGATCTTCTGATATTTCTTGTTATGAATGCAGGAAGCTCGGACATGTTCAAGCTGATTGTCCTACACTTCAAGATCACTCGAGCAAAGAAAAGGAAAAAGGTGAGGAGAAACCTAAGTTTAAGAAGGACAAGAAGAGAGTCCAAAAGGCGTTCTGGGCAGAATCTGGTACTGATTCCTCTGAGACTGAACCAGAGGAAGAGACTACAAACATGTGCTTAATGGGAGAAGATCATCTTGAGCAAAGTGATGAGGAAGAGGAATGTAAACCATCATATGATGAATTGTTTGAAATTTGTTATAAAATTCATGCATCATACAAAAAACTTAAAAATACTCATGCTAGTTTAAATTTAGAACTTTCTAATTTACAAAAAGAGTATGCAATTATTCTCAAAGATCATTCTACGATTGATTTAAATCAAATGACTCTACTTGATGAATTTGATGATTTAAATAAAAAGAATTTGGAATTAATTGATGAGCATGTTGTATTGAAAGCTTCACACACCTCACTTGAGTCTAAGCTTAAGAAATCTTAAGAGATAGAAGAAAAGTTGAGGATTGATAATAATGTTTTGGAAAATATAAACTTGAGATTAAAGAACGAATTAGATTCACTTAAAGGAAATTGGAAGATACCCACTTTTAATTTAAAGCCAAGACCTAGGAAAAGGCATTATAACTCAAACAATTTAAGAAATCCTTTTCCTAGAGTTAGATGTATTTCATGTGGCATGCTAGGACACATCTCACACACTTGCACTGTTCACTGTAGTACACATTGGGTGTGGAGACCTAAGGTTCATGATTCACAGCATACCACACCTGCATTGTATTCTACTTTTCCTAAGAATGGACCCAAATTAGTTTGGGTTCCTAAATCAAACTGTTGTTAAGTTTTGCAGGTGGGCTCTCACCAAAGACCTCGTGGGAGCATAGGATAATTGGACATATGGAGGCTCGCAGCTCATAATCGCTTAAACTCGCTGCCTCATAATTTCTTGAAATAATTTTTCTTCAATTAGTTTTGTGTTATTTTTGTTGTGTGCTTGCTTTGTGTTGTTCTAGATTGCTTTGTTTTCAATTTTTTTTATGCTTGGTTTCTTATATGATTATTTTTTAAGCTTTTAAATTTTGGAGTTTTAGATATTATGTTTAGCATTTCTAAATCGGTTAAAGGGAGGAATACCATTGATGGTTTTCCTCCTTCTGACCTTGTTTAGTGGTATAATTTTCTTCTCTAAACAAAAGTCTAACTCATTTTGGCCAATAGTTTTTGAAACTAAGATTCTTTTTATCTTGCTACAAAAATCTATCTTGTGCATAATATCCAAAGTTCTTATCTTTCTCTCAAGATAATTGATATCTTGCCTTTGCACTGATCATATGTTTTTTAGTTTTGTTTTGTGGGTAGTTCTTCCCTATGTTAGAGAGAGTGCTCATATTCTCTAATATCTAAAAGATATACTCACAAATAAAAACTTCTTTTAAGAGTTTGCAAAAGAGAATTGAGCTTGCAAAAGATAAAAAGGAAAAGTGACAAAGACGCCAAAATTGAAATAAAAAGTATATACACAAATGTGTATAAAAAATCAAAAGATGATCAAAGAGTCAATCAAATATTCAAGAGGCATAAAATGAGCCTACTAAAAGGCAAGCTATCCTCTCTTTTCAAAACTTTTAAAACTTAGAAGAACTTATGGGTTATGTGAGATTTTTAAAGGCTTGATTTCAAATTCCATGATTGAGAAAAATTACTTTAACATATTATTTATGAGATATTTTCTTTGTAAACAAGTTTTGAAAGGATCTTCTTTTTATCCTATTTAGTTATTCTGAGTTAGGCCTTTATTTTTCAAAAGACAATTTATACCCTGAAGGATGTCCGATCTAGGGTTAATAGAATCAGATATTCTACCTTCTTTCGATTGAAATTTGTTAACCTATTGATCTCTTGAAACTCTAAAGTTTAAATTATTTGAAAATTTCTCATATGAATTGCTTTGATAAAACAAAAAAAAAATTATAAAACATAGAAAAATTAAAGAAAAAAAATTGTATTTGACTTCTTTTCAATTTGTTTGTTTTTTTTTTTGCTTTTTATCGCTGTTCTTTTTCTTTTCCTCTGCTTTTCTTTTGTTTTATTTTTGAGGGCTTTGATTATCACCATCCTTCATTGATTTTCAATTTCTAGTCACATCATCCTGGCCGATACTTTTATCGTCCTGGACGATATGACAAATTTTCTTCAAATTTCCATTTGCTGAACTTTTTTGTGCTTACTACAACTCTTTGTCCTGGACGATCCATTATCATCCTGGATGATCTGATCGAACTCTGTTGCAATCATGATGATAGTCCTGGCCAATAACATATTTCGGCCTAGCCGAGGCATTTTATGGTCATCATCCTGGCCGATACACTAGATCGTCCTGGACGATCCACGTGTCAGCACGTTTAAATCCTTAAAATCGGCCCCGGATGATCCATTATTGGACAATCATCCTGGCCGATCCACTGTTCATCCTGGACGATACACGTGGCACAGATTTAAAATATTTTAACTTCGATCGGTATGATCAATTATTATGCATCGTCCTGGACAATACACCTAATAGGCTCAGATGATCTGTTTTTTCAACGGTCGTCCGGCATGACTCCTCGGGATGATCGCTTGTCTCTAATCGACCTGGCCGATATCTGATCGGCCCGGCCGATCGGACCGCCTTTTTGACCAATTGGCCTGTACGCAATTATTATACCATATCATCTAGGACGATTCTACGATCGGCCTGGACGATATGTCCGTTTCTTTAAATTCAGGCTATTTCAGTCATGTTTTTCACTTCACATCCCTTCTCGTCTTGTGTTTCCTTGTTAACTCTTTACTATGGCTTGTGGAAAATGAGTTCGACAGGCTTCTGGAAGTTCCTCGAGGGCCACGCTGGTCCCACGATTTAGGGAGGCAGAGGATCAGGCTGCTTACCATCGATATCAAAAATATGGGATAACTGTCTCCAGAATCATCAATCCTACCCATATTTCGTATCCAGTAATGGATCTTTTCGCTCACACTTCCCTTTGTTTCATTCTGTCTCTCGCTTTCCCCTTTAATATTGAGCTTCTTCGAGAATTCTTCGTAAACCTTCACATAAATCCTACTTTTACAGCCCTGACCTCCTATGTGAATCGACGCCCGGTAGAAATCACATATCAGGACTGTGTTGAACTTTTACAGCTATCCACCACTAGGGATAAGCCGCACTTAATCATTTTAGATCCTGATTTTGATTGGTCCACGGCAAACCATTTTCTTTGCCAGACCAATGCACCTTTTCATGTTAGAGAGACTAGCTCTTTAATCAAAGATGCTAAAACAATCCAACATGTCCTTCGCACCTCCATAATTCCAAAAGCTGGGGACCGAATCCACATCACTCCTCTACTTTCTCTGACTACTTTTTACATCATGGTACATAGAGAATTCAATACTGCAGGCTTAATTTTTCGGTATATTGATCACTTAACCACAATCCGCAATCTAGGTCATAAGAGGAAACCCAATCTAGCTTTAGGACACCTCATAGCCTATATCCTTGAAACCAAATATCAACTTCAATATCCTATTCCACTCAACCTCCCAACTCTCTTCTACTCAAACAGTTCCTTCAATACCCTTTACAGTACTCGTCTCCACCCTGGAGATGAGGAACCTCAGGGGGCTGAGGAGGAGGAGGCTCTCGCTCCCGCTCCTGTTCCTGATCCTACACCACTTCGCCAGTACTCTTAGCTTGACCAGTTAGTGGAGAGGTTTGATCGATGGGAGACCCACTTCGATGCTTACGTTGCTACACAAGAGCAGCAACATTCTAAGGATATGGCACGCTACGAGAAGCACCGCACAGAGGACTTATCCCTATTTGACAACTATATTACTCACCAGCAGCAGCAGCATGACCAGAACATTGCCTGGTTCAATGCTCAGTTTACTAGGCTTGCCAGCTACTTTCAGCAGCCACCTCCACCACCTCCATCTGATGATCAGGATCCCTCATTTTTCTAGTTTTTTTTTCTGTTTTCTATTTTCTGTAGTTTATCTTGCAGTTTATTTTAGTTTCTGTTATTTTTTTTTTTCCCTTTTTCTTTTGTGTGTCTAGGACCCTCTTTTTGTGATGAAAAAAGGGGGAGTAGGATGTGGTTAGGATGTGGTAGGAAAAAGTTGATGTGCTTATAACTTTGAAATTTTAAATGAACTGCTATTTTTACTAAGTTTTTCTTACTAGTGTTTGCAATCATCAAAAAGGGGGAGATTGTTGCAAATCTATTTTCATGACTTATGTTTTGATGATTGACAAACACTATTGATTCTCTTGGACTGCCTGTTATTTCTAACTTTTCAGAAATCGAAGATCGGACGAATAAACAAAGCCAGCTCAATATTGCGTAGGTTAGGGTTGAGTTAGTCTGTAATTTGCTTTTTCTCTTCTTCAGTCTATTTGTAATGTTCAAAGAGACTGATGCTAGTAACCCTACACACACACACTTGAAAGACTTAGAATTTCTATTTTTACTCACATCGGCCAGGACGATATCTTTATCGGCCTGGACGATTTAGTTTAAAATAAAGATTCTATTCAGGGATCTTAATTAAGGCAAACGTCATTAACAGATCATCCTGGACGATACGTGTATCTTCCAGGATGATAAGCTCAAAATAGAAAGAAGTTGCCGCCATAAAAAATTAAGACATTCTATAATTTTTGGTAATCGGCCAGGACGATCTTCGATCGACCTGGACGATATGAACAATTATGCCTTAATTAATCAGACAAATCAAGAAAGTAATTAAGGATGATTGATACGATCATATCATCCTGGAAAATCGCAGGATCGGCCAAGATAATCTATTCAAAAACCTTAGTTACTTCTGGACGATAAATATCGGCCAGCACAAATTCAGAGCGATGCTCTGGACGATTTTCCTCTGATTTGAATTGATTAGCCTGCATGATCGTGAGATCATCCAGGATGATCAAGACAATTTTAAATCATCCAGCTTGCATTTAGGGCAATGCTCTGGCCGATCCTCTGAGATTTGTACTGATCGGCCAGGACGATGTCCATATCGGCCAGGACGATATTGCCAGCAACTTGCAATTAATGAGCTCCTTTAAAGCTCTTCTATTTAAGAGCTCTTGTTCAAC
This sequence comes from Dendrobium nobile, assembly GCA_022539455.1. Lineage (NCBI taxonomy): Eukaryota > Viridiplantae > Streptophyta > Magnoliopsida > Asparagales > Orchidaceae > Dendrobium > Dendrobium nobile. The sequence goes on from CM039735.1 coordinate 37,708,720, forward strand.
ATTTTAAACAATCTTTTGCTGCTTCCTTGACCTGAGAAGACCTTGAGGAGAGAAAGAGAGAGAGAGAGAGAGAGAGAGAGAGAGAGAGAGAGAGAGAGAGAGAGAGAGAGAGAGAGAGAGAGAGAGAGAGAGAGAGAGAGAGGATCTTATGAGGGGGAGCTTGTGAGGGAATTCACAAAGGTGCTTCATGGATCGCTCTGCTTCTTCTTCGTCTAGAGTTTCTTGTCCGTGGAAGGGTTGTTAGAGTTAAGGTTTTTAGCAACGGATCATGGTTCTCTGCCAGCTTCAAGATGAAGCAAAAAGAGATAGGTTCTCTACCTTGCCGAGGTGGCAAAAAGGACTTCTTTGTGAGGGCTTCTCCGCCTAGATGTGGGATCTAAAGGAGAGACATGTTTTGTAGTGCAATACTTGGAGGGTGCCTCCAAGGAGTAGATGTAGGTGAAGTTGACCGAATCACTATAAATTTCTGTGTTATTGTTTTCTTGCTTCCACACTTTAATTTCAGCATTATTTTGTCTTGTTGTGTGATTTGGTTTTGGTTTGTGATATTGCTTTTGTTGAAAAGAAATTTTAAAATACCAATTCACCTCCCCTCTTGGTTACTGCCTTGGGACTAAGTTCATAGGGCTTAACATCCCTAACAAACTTTCAGATCGTACTAGGCCAAATTATAGATTTTAAATGTGCTGACACGTATATCGTACATGATGAACAGGTGCATCAGATTGGATGATAACCAATAAATGCATCGTATAAGATGAAAAAGGTATCGGCTAGGACGTTCAATATGATTGTAGCAGAGGATGATCATATTGTCCAGGACGATAAAGGATCGTCCAGGACGATGAGAGCATAAAAGTCAGAAATTTCAGCATATAGAGTTTTTGATGAAAAAAGAACATATCATCCAGGACGATAAAGGTATCGGCCAGGATGATGTGGCAAAAATTTGAAGTCAAAGGAAGGATGGAGATGATCAAAGAAACCCCAAAAATAATAAAATCAACTAAGAACAATAATGCTAAAACATGAAAAAGGCATAAAAACTAGCAATGAAAACAAGTTTTTTTTTAATTAGCAAGGCATGCATATGATAAATGCTCCAAATAATTAAATTATAAAGATTTATGTGATCAATGAGTTAACAAAGTTAAAATTTGAAAATGGTAGAATATCCGATCCTGTTAACCCTAGCTCGGACTTCTTTCAGGAAAAAATCATCCTTTGAAAATAAATGACCTAACTCAGAACAAACTAATTGGAAAAAAAAAGACCTATTCAAAACTTTCTCCAAAGTTAATATCTTATAGAATAATATACCAAAGCAATTTGTCTCAATCATGAAAATTGAAATCAAGCCTTTGAAAATATCAAGTAACCCATGAATTCTTCTAAAATTTTTAAAGTTTGAAAGAGGGGTAAGCTTATCTTTTGTGGGCTCATTTTATGCCTCTTGTCAACTTGAATGGCGCTCTTTGCGCATCTTTTGATTTTTGATACACTTTTGTGTATATTTTTTAATTTAGAGTCATTGCGCATCTTTTTGTTTTTGACGTCATTGGCCTTTTTATTTTTTGTTCTTGCAAGTTAGATCCCTTTTACAAAAACTCTTAAAATATATTTAGTTGTGATTAGATCTTTCAGATATTAGAGAAGAGAAACTCACTCTATAATATAAAAAAGAATAGACCACAAAGCAGACTTTAGTAATTTTATGATAAGTGCAATGGTAAGATTTCAATTAACTTAAAAGATATATAAAAACTTTGAATATTACAAATATAAGGTAGATTATTGTAGCAAGCTAGAAAAGATGTTATTTTCAAAAACCAGTGGTTAATTTGAGATAGACTTTTATTTAGAAAAGAAAATTATACCATTAAAAGAGGTTGGAGGGAGGTAAACCATCAACGGTGTTTCTCCCTTTAATTGATTTAGAGATGTTAAAACATTGACTTTAAATCTCCAAAAAATAAATACAAGGAGAAAATATCATAAAGCAAAAAGAAATCAAAGCAAAAGCAACTATAACAGCAAATATAAAAAGCTAACACAAACTAAGGTAAAAAATAATAACACTTAATAGAGTAGAAGCATGTAATTCAAAATTTTATTTACCAGCTAGTTTAAGCAATTTTATGAGTCGCGAGCCTCCGCAGTCCAAGTACCATATGCTCTCACGTGGTCTTTGGTAAGAGCACACCTGCAAAACCAACAAATGTCAGATTTAGGAACCCAAATAGGTTTGGATTCCTTCTTATGAAAAGAAGAATGTAATGCATGAGTGTTATGCAGTGAATTATGCAATTTGGGTCTCTATACCCAATGTGTACTATGATAAATGGTGCAAGTATTTGCTATGTGTCCTAAAATGCCACATGAAAAACATCTAACTCCAAGAAAAGGATTTCTTAATAGGTTCGGGTTATAATACCTCTTCCTAGTTATTGGCCTTTGATCAAATGTGGGTGTCGTCCAATTTTTCTTACGTGCATCCAATTCAACTTTAAACCTCAAGTGAGCATTTTCTAAATCAATCTCCAAACAGTGCTTTGTATGCTCATATTCTTTAGTAGAAGCTTTAAAATTAGATTCAAGCGAGGTGTAGGAAGCTTTCAAAGAATCATGCTATTTTATTAAATCAGAATGCCTTTTATCTAAATCATCAAATTCATCCAGTATATACATGTGATTGCTATCAATTTGAAAGTGATCTTTTCCTAAAATCTTATGCTCTTTTTATAGATTCAAAAACTCCAATTTCAAACTAGCGTGAGTTTTCTTAAGTTTTCTATATGCTGCAAGAATTTTCTCACATATTTCTAGCAATTGGTCATAGGTTGGTTGGCATACCTCTTCTTGGTCAGATTGTTCAAAATCATTAGCCATTAAGCACAAGTTTATTGTCTCCTCTTCATATTTAGTCTCAGAGGAGTCAGTGTCTGAGTTATTCGCCTTAGGTGCCACCATTTTCTCCTTCTTCCTTTCACATGCATCAAGATTTCTTTGGTTCACCCCTTGCTCGTAAGCAATGAATGAATCAAGTAAGTTATCGAATAGGAATTTAAATCTTTAGATTCAGAAATTACCGTGATTTTTGCATCAAAAGAGGAAGTCAAACATCTTAAAATTTTGTTTACTTCTTCATAAGTAGAAAGTTCTCTTCCTAAGGCATGCAACAAAGTAACAATCTGAGTAAATATCATATACATATCAGAATTTATTTCATTAGGTTTCATACGAAAAAGTTCATAATCATGCAATAAAATATTCAAACGAGATTGCTTAACTTCATTAGTTCCTTCAAAGGTGATACACAATTTATCCCAAATTTTTTTTCCACTAGAGCAAGTAGAAACACACATGTAATCTTCGAATTTTAAAGTACAAAAAAAAAAGTTCAAACACTTTGCATTAAGTTGTGCTAAATCTCTTTCTTCAAAAGTCCATTCAGTAAAAGGTACTTCAGTTTTAATTCCATTAAGTTCTCGAGAAGATGGAGAATATCCTTCTATAATAAGCATCCACATACGATAGTCAATCGATTGTAAAAAAGTAGACATACGAGTTTTCTAAAAATCAGAAGGAATATAATCAAACAAAGGTGGTCATGTTATAGAATATCTTTCTATTGCATTACGATTATCGTTGTTAGCCATGGATCAAAATTGAAAAAGTTATCAAACTTAATTTTTATGAATCCCGTAATGATACCACTTGAAAGTTTGTTAGGGATGTTAAGCCCTTAAGAACTGGCCCATGGCTAACCAAGAGTGGAATGAATTGGTATTTTAAAAATCTTTCTTATAACCAAAGAATAAAACTTAAAACCAAAAATACCACAGAAATCAAAGTGTGAAAAAATAAATACGGAAATCAAAACAAAGAAAGATCACACCTGATTTATAATGGTTCAGTCAACTTTACCAACGTCCACTCACTAGAGGCGCCCTCTGAGTATTGCGCTACAAAAGTGACTCTCCTTTTGCTCCCACAGTAAGGCGGAGAAGCCCTCACAAAAACTCCATTCCGCCAACCCCGACAAGGCAGAGAACCCTACTCTTTTTGCTTCCTCCTGAAGCAGGCAAAGAACCCAACTCCTTTTGCTTCCTCCTGAAGCAGGCAGAGAACTCAACTCCTTTTGCTTCCTCCTAAAGCAAGCAGAGAACCTCGACTCCTTTTTCTCCCTCCTGAAGCAGGCAGAGAACCTCAACCAATAGCTGAAGCTTACCTCCCTTGAACCCCTATAGATGAAGGATAAAGACTGGAGAAGACGCCTTGGAACCTTGCTTGGAGAAACCTTTGTGAATCTCTCTCACAAACTGCCCCTCACAAGTTCCTCCCTCTCTCTCACTCTCTCTCCCTCTCCTCTTGGCTCTCTCAAGTCAAGACAGCAGCTAAAGGTCTCTTTGCATAAGAAAATTTGGTTTTGTTAAATAAAATTTCAAGAACCGTCGTCCTGGTCGATCAGTACAAAGTAAGCTCAATCAGCCGAGATGGTCTGATATGATCAGAAGAAAATTGGTTACATCATCCAAGCTGATACAATATTGTCCTGGACTATTAGTTCAAATTTGAGGAAAATCATATTGAACATCGCCCTGAATAGAGTCTAGCCGATGTCAATCATCCAGGACATCGTCCTAACCAATTTTATGATCTGCCCGGCCGATGTGATTGTATCAATCTTCCTTAATTATTTTTCATAATTATCAGTTTAATTTAGGCATAATTGTGCTGCATCATCAAGGACGATGTTAGTTTCATCTTGGCTAATGTTTTTTAAATAGAGAATACCTAAATTTATTATAGCGATTGATTCTTTCTGATTTGAGTCTATCATCCTGGCCGATATAAGTATCGTCCAGGCCAATCGGCTTAATGACGGGTTCTTAACCATGATGCCTTAATTAGGGTTTCTATTTTTAGTTAGATCGTCCTGGCCGATATTAACATCGTCCAGGCTGATGTACTCAAAACAGAAAAATTTAGAAAACACCTCAAGTGTGTGTGTTCAAGTTTACTTAGCATCGAAAGAACTCGGGTGCCATTGTTGGAGATGGAAGAAGGTGGCCGGTCATCCATGGATGACCGGATCACCAAAAAATTGCTATCTACCATGAGTCCAATCATGTTGGATTCAAGAGGTAGATTCTCCTTCAAACGCATTTCCCCTTTTCCGATTTTGGAAACTCCTCTAGTCATAAGAGAGATAGGTTTGAATACTATGCATAAACCTTTGCCAGTTTCAGGCAAAGGGAAAGAAATAATTTCTTTTTTGAATGATAAGCCAAAACCTTTGTCGACTATCATTTCTGGAGCAAATGACAAGGAAGCATCTTCATCAGGAGGAAGTTTCACTGATATCTTGAAGAATGACTTTGACATTAATAAAAGAAAGGTTAATATCAAAAATCCAATTACTACTTCAAAATTGGATAATTCTAATGTGTGGGTTAAAAACCCTCACATTAAAATTAATTTTTGTGAAATTCGTGATGATATTGGCGATGCAAATGTTGTCATTCTTGACAAGGAAAAGGAAAGATCTAATGCTCAAATTTTGAGCAATTCCTTGGTTGTTAAAATTCTTAGAAAAAACTATCCTTTTTCTATGTGTTCATTTGAATTAAGGAAGCAATGGTCGAAATTTGGAGGATTTCATATAACATTGCTTGGTCTAGATTGGCTCCTTTGTTCTTTTCAATCTCATGAAGCAATGGAGGAAGTTATCAATGGAGGTCCTTGGCTTGTAGGGGGTTTTATGGTAGGTTTAGATAAATGGTCTCCTACCTTCTCTCCTAATTCTTTGGAAGGGATCTCATCTCCAATTTGGGTTCGTCTTCCTCATTGACCATTACATTGTTGGAATGAATCAATATCACTAGAATTGTTTCTAGAATTGGAACTCCATTATTATTGGATGGCAACATGTTTAGATTGGGGAGAAGGGAGTTTGCTAGAGCTTGCATTCGAGTAAATTTAAATTCTAAGCTCCCCTCTGGAATTTGGGTGGAAGAACTTTATGGTAGATTTTTTCAAAAGTTTGAGTATGAAAATCTATCATCTTTTTGCTTCAAATGTGGTAAAATTGGACATATTGATTCTATATGTCCTAATCCAACACATATTCAAGATCTTCTTGTTAATAATGAACATTTTAGTTCTTCACAAACTGAAAATAATTCTTTTGGACCATGGATGCATGTAAAGTTCAAAAACAAAAGGCGGATAATTCCAGAAAAGAAGCATTTTAAATTTGTTTTAGCTTTAGATAAACCAGCTGATGTTTGTGTTAATGGTGCCTTGTAAGATGCTGGAGAGAACGGGTTTACTAGTTTAGGAGTTTATGGTGTTCCTATGACAGATCAGGTCATTGCTGAAATCGAGGAAGGTGATGAAAAGGCAGTTAGACAAGGAGCTGATTCTTCCAATGTTGATCCAGTTTTGGTTGATAAAATTCAAATTCAAATCCCTAATATTATGGAGGAGACTAAGGAGAATTATATGTCTCCTGATTTCATTAAGGAACAAACTCAGGAAATTCAGATTTCAAATTCTGAATTTTTGATCCTTGTGGCTAATTCCATGGGAATGGATGGCATTACTCCTATTATAGAAGATATAGTTTTGGGAGCTTATAAAGCAGATTTTAATGTGAGTAAGAATTTGAATTCAAATCCTGAATTCAAAACCCCTGAAATCATGGAAGCTATTAAGGAAGGAGGTTATAAAGCTTCACTAGATGCTGACTCATCCGATTCAGATCAGGTTGCTGAATTTCAGGTACCTAACAAACTAGAATTTGAATTCATCAATTCAGATTCTCAAGTGGAAATAATTGCAGCTGTTTCCAGCATTATTGCTGATATTATTCAGCTTCTATACCTGAAATAAAAAATTGTTTTGGCTTATTAAGAGATTCTTCTCCAATGTTGGCTGTTAGTTTGAATTTTAAGAAAACTTCTCTTAAAAAAGTTGCAAAGGAGAGTAAGTCCCCGGGAACTAAGCACATATTGTTCAAGGAACTTCAAGCATTAGGACAGGTGAAAGAGCTACCTAGAAGGAAGATGGCTGATCTCAAAGTGATGAATGGTATAAGGGGTTCTTCTTCCCTTTTATCTCATTAATATGAATGATGGTTATCCCGTTGACAAGGTCAAAGTGGATAGATACTTGAAGTTGAAGCAAATTATCAAAAGGTTTGGAGTAATGCTATCATTGAGTCATGACTTTGGAAGTTGGAAAAAGCTTATGGAATATCTATCTATGATATTCTTAAGTGATTTTTGGTATTCTTTATTAAAATGTAATTTCCTTTTTAGCTTTTGTTGCTTTTTTTTTCTTCAAGTTTGTTCTTTTAGACTTCTTCTAATTGATTATGGGATCATTACTGAGTCATATTATCTAACTGGATTGGAACTCTGGGATACTAATCAACCCTAGGGGTTGTTTAATTCTTTGGTATCCCCTGCATCTCAACAGTTTCAAAATAGGAAATAGTGGGTTTCATATCATTTATAATAAGTTTAAATTAACAAATTTATGTTCAATAAGGTCATTTTCTTATGTTAAAAAAGGAACCATTAGTTTCTTTTATCTAGTTTGTATTAGGTTGTCTTTTCTTTTTTAATCAATGCAATTTTGCATTTTCTCAAAAAAAAAAAAGAGGTTAACATCAGGAACCACTTTTATAATTGACTCAAGAAATGAAAAAATATAGAGTTGACTTAAGCTAAATCTACCCGATCTTGAGCTGGCTTTAGTTGCATTCGATCTTGTGGACCTAAAAAGTTAGTATGCAAGGTGGTCATAGGAAATCCTGAATGTTTGGTACCATCAAAAGCCTAATTTATAAACTAAGATTTTCAACAGCTATCATCCAGTACGATCAGTACAAATTAAGCACAATCAACTCGGACAACTTGGGTCGATTAGAAGATTTTTTGTACATATCATTCAGGATGATACTATATCATCCTGTACGATTAGTATAAATCAGGGAATATCATCCAGAACATCGCTTTGGATGGGAGTCTGATCAAAAATAAAATGACTTGATCGTCCAGGTCGATATCATGATCGTCTTGGCCGATTAGTTCAAATCTACGCAAAATCATCTAGAACATCATTTTGAGCATATGATGTATAATTTTTGTCATCTAGGAGAAATCAAGGTTTTTGAACTGATCATCCTGAACGATCTTGAGATCGTCCAGAACAATATGATTGAATCAATCAACCTTAATTACTTTCCTTAATCACCATATTAATTTAGGCATAACTGAACCCCATCGTCCAGGCCAATGTCCTCAATGATGATTAAAAAATAAAACATCCTAAATAGATCTGGCTGCTGATTCTTTCTGATTTGAGCATATCGTCCCAGCCGATATAAAAACTGTCCAGGATGATATGCTTAATGACTGCTTCTTTAACCAGGATGTCCAAATTAGGGTTTCTATTTTTGATCGATCATCCAGGTCGATTTTTGGATCATCCTGGACGATGTTATCAAAATCAGAAAACTCTAAGTCAGACAGAAAAAATTCACCCAAGTGTCTGTGTGTAGGGTTACTTAGCATCAGGCACCACAAAGATTATAATTGACTCAAGAAAGGGAAAAAATACATTACAATTTGACTCAGACCTAATATACCCAATCTTGAGCTGGCTTGAGTTACACTTGATCTTATTGTCCTAAAATGTTAGTGGGCAAGGTAGTCATAGAAAAAATAGGAATGTTTGTTATCAACAAAATTCTAATTCATAAAATCAGATTTGCAACACCTCAAGGGCTACTCTGGACCCTCAATTCATTGAGGCAGACTATCAAGCCACCTACCAAAGATATAACATGGTTGGAATCATTGTCTCCTGTTCTATTAACCCGAACAATCTCTCATATCTGACAAGTACTTGATCTATTTGCTCACACCTTCTTGTTCCTCCTTACACTCACTGTCCCCTTCAATTCTAAAATACTCTTTGAATTCTTTGCCAGTCTTCGCATAAATTCTTCTTTTACTTCTCTCAGATCCTATATGAATCGACTTTCCATTGAGATCACATATCAAGACTATGCAGAACGTTTACACCTTTCCACCATAGGGGACAAACTTCATATCCTCTGTTATGATCCTGATTATGCTTAGGCTCTAGCCAACCACTTCTTAAGAAACACTAATGCTCACTTTAACGTTGGAGAGACTAGCACCTTACTCAAAGATGCTAGGATAATCCAACATGTCCTTCGCACCTCTATCCCTTGAAAAGTTGGTGATCACGTTCATATTATGCCACTTCTCTCAATCACCACCATCTATATTTTGGCCCATCACGAATTCAATGCCACTGACCTGGTCTTTCGTTACATCGAGCATTTGGCCACTATTCGAGATCCAATACATAGGAGGAAGCCCAATCTAGCCCTAGGACATATGTTTGCATATATTCTAGAATCAAAATATAACCTCTAATATCCTGCCCCACCCAACTATCAGCCTGACTTCTATTCGAATAATTCCTTTCACATTCTTCACAGTACTCATCTCCACCTGGGGGACGGGAAAGCTTAGGGGGTAGAGGAGGAGGAGGCTCCTACACCTGCTCCTGCACCTATTCCTGCACCTTCTCTGCTGTTCTAGCACAGTAGGATCTTTGCTTGGAGGCATACATTGCTATATAAGAGCAGCAACATACTAAGGACATTATTCACCTGCAGCATCAGCATGACTAAGATATGGCCTAGTTTGGAGAGCAGTTTGCCACTCTTTCAAGTTACTTTTAGCCACATCTACCTTCACCACCACCTCCATCAGATGATCAGGGTCCATCATTCTTTTAGTTTTTTTTATGTTGTTTTTTATTGTAATTTATTTCTATTTTTATTCTCTACTTTGTTTCTGTTTTACTTTCCTCCTCATTTTTGTGATGTCAAAAGAGGGAGAAGTTTGTTATACTCTTTATTTTATAGTTTGATTCTATTATTGGATTGTTGATCCCATTAAATTGCCTTGAACTACTTAGATTATTTTTTTATTTGCCATCATAAAAAAGGGGGAGATTGTTGCAAATCTAATTTTATGGATTAAAAATTTTGATGATAGCAAACATTCATATTTTTTTACGACTGCCTTGCCTACTAATATTTCAGGTCCACAAGATTGAGTGAAACTCAAGCCAGCCAAGATTGGGTAGATTAAGTCTGAGTCAATTTATAATTTTTTTCCTTTCTTGAGTCTATTATGAAAGATGTAGTTCCTGATGCTAAGTAAACTTGCGCACACACACATGGGAGAAAATTTTTGTCTATTGGTTAGAGTTCTCTGTTTTGATCACATCGTCCTAGATGATCAGTTAAAAACAGAAACCCTAATTATGGCATCCTGGTAAAGGCAACTGACATTAAGCACATTGTTCTAGACAGTATTTTTATCGGTCGGGATAATATTCTCAAATTAGAAGGAATCATTCGCCTGATGTATTTAGGTATTATTTATTTTTGGATATCGCCCAAGACATTATCCTAGATGATGCAGCACAGTTATGCCTAAATTAATCTAGTAATTAAGGAAAGTCATTATGGTTTGATTGTACGATCACATCATCCTGGATGATCGCATGATCATCTAGGATGATCTCTTGGAGTATTGACATCGACCAGCTTCTATTCAGGGTAATGCTCTGGAAGAGTTTTATAGATTTGAACTAATCATCCTGGATGATTATGAGATTAGCCTGGACGATCAAGCAATTATTTCATCATCCAGACATTCTTTTAGAGCGATTGTTTGGATGATATTAAAGGATTTGTACTAAACATATAGGATGATATTATATCTGCCTAGATGATATGAACAAAAATCTTCGGATCGTCCCAAACTTTCTGGGCTGATTGAGCAAAATTTATGCTTATCATCCGGATGATATCCATATCATCCTGGACAATAAAGTTGATTTGTATAAAATAAGAGCTATTCTGAAACTCTTCCATTTAAGAGCTCTTATTCTACCCAAGAGTTTATCTTTTGCTACTTTCTTGACCTAAGAGAGCCTAAAGGAGAGGGAGAGAAACGGAGAGAAAGAGACGATCTTGTGAGGGGGAGTTTGTGAGGGGTTTCATAATGGTTGCTCCAAGCAATGATTCAAATTGTCTTCTCTAATCGTCGTCCCTTATTCTTGGAGGTTCAAGAGAGGTTCACTTCAGCAATTGATCAAGGTTCCCTGTCTGCTTCAGGAGGAAGCATAAGGAGTTAGGTTCTTTACCTCATTGGTGTCGGTAAAAAGGAGGTTATATACAAGCTTCTCCACCTTGCTATGGGAATAAAAGAGGAGTCACTCAGTTTAGTGCAATACTCGAAGGGCGCCTCCGGGGAGTGGACATAAGTCGAGTTGACCGAACCACTATAAATTTCTGTGTTCTTTTCTACATCTTTTTTCTGTATTTAAGTTCTACATGATTTCTTTGTGATGAATTTTAGTTTGGTTAAAATTTTGTTTTTGTTGAAATATTTTTTAAAATACCAATTCACCCCCCCCCCCCCCCCCCCCCCCCCCCCTCTTGGTTAACTTAGACTAGTTCATAAGGGCTTAACATCCCTAATGAACTTTTAGAACCATGGCAACTTCAAATGATGAATGATGTAACTCATCAGATTAATGCTAACAATGTTTTGGCAATCATTCGCTGTCATCAAAATCTGCCTTTCAAACTGCTAATTAAAATTTTGAAACTCCATTTTCTCTCTCTAAAAACCTACAGCTTCTCTTTCTACTCGCAGCTCAAAAATATGCTTATTGCACTACATTTGAGGGATAATATTTGTAAAGGATTCTCTACTTTAATTTTGGTGAAAACGGAGAGTCACTATAATGTACATACAATACTCAGAGAGGAGGACTTCGATGAGTAGATGTTGGTCAAGGTTGATAGAACCATTATAAAATATTAGGTGTACTCTTTTCATTTTTTTTCTCTGCATTTTAAGTTTCTGCACTTTAAATTTCCTTTATGAATTTAATTTCTCATTAATGCAATTTGTTTAATTTGTGTTAGTAAAACTTTAGCTTGATTTACATGTGCTTCAAATTAAATTTAAATCAAGTTTTAAATTATTTTCACTCATGTTAGTTATGCATCTAGAATTTTTTTAAAAAGGTTATTATCTCGTATAAAATAAAAAAGGTAGGTTTTGTTGTTGTATTTTTTAAAATTACCAATTTGACCACCACCAACGCCCCTCCCCCCCCCCCCCCCCCCTTCTTTGTGCTCCTATAACAAGATCCTACAACCTCCTTGAAATTTTAAGTGGCATCAGAGCGGGTCTTCGAATTAACATTATTAAAATCCCCAAGTAAAGATCTTATAGCACATTTTGGTAATAGAAATAATGATGTGGGTTATTATATTACTTGTCGACCTCTATTTGAAATTATTCTTTTTAATTTTTAGAAATTTTGCATGTCTACATTTTTGCAATCCATTAATTTTAAAATTTGTCATATGATTAAAATTGATTATTCTCATCTATCCCAAATAGTTAATGGAGTCAAAACTGATTTCATATTTATTGAATGAAGTTATGAGGATAGGGTGCTCACTCAATTAAATGCAAAATATTTAAATTATTTTTTCTATTCTTTGAAATCTGAAGATTATATGAGAGTGTCTATATATATCACGAGGAAAGAAATATGGGATAGACTGTGCATCACATATGAGGGAATGAGTGTAGTCAAATAGTATAGGTTGAACATTTCACTACATTACTATGAATTATTTTGTATGAAACCTAGCGAGGCTATTTCTAAAATGTACATTAGATTCACTCACATAATGACAACTCTACATGCATTAGGTTGAGAACTTTCAAATTATAAAAAGGTTAACAAGATTTTACATTACCTACTTAGTGTTTATGATTCTAAGGTCACTATAATTTCTTAATCTAAAGATTTAAATGTGTATTAGATTAATAACTTGCTTGTCTCACTCATTGCCTATGAAAAAGGCATGAGTTAAAGATTACTTTATGCATGTGATAGGAAAAGGAAAAATTATGGCATTGAAACCCAATAACTCAAATAGTGATAGTTCTATAGATGAGGAGGATAATAGTGCTACATTGATGTCCCTTTAGTTCAAAAATGTTTTGAAAGGAAAGTAGAAGCGTCATTAATAATAATGGAGTAAAGGTAAGAATATGAAAAATTTAAAGTATTATCTAACATAATTTGCTTTGAATGTAGGAAAGCAGGTCACCTATTACATGAATGCCATAACCTAAAAACTCACCCGATCATGAAGAAGGGTGAAGAGAAGATAAAATTCAAAAAGGGGAAGCAATGGAAATAGAAAGTATTGTGGGCTAACTTTGCCTCAAAATCATTTGAATATGAAGTAGAAGAAGAGGTAACAAATGTTGCAAACCTATTTTCATGTCTCATGTTTTGATGATTGACAAACACTATTTCTCTTGGACTACTTGTTGCTTCTAACTTTTCAGAAATCGAAGATCGGACGATCAAGAAGAAGCCAAGTTCAGGATCGCGTAGGTTTAGGGTTGAGTCAGTCTGTACTTTTGTTTTTTACCTTTTGAGTCAAATTGTAATGGTCAAAAAGACTGATGCTAAGTAACCCTTCACACACACACTTGAGAGACTTAGAATTTCTATTTTTGCCCACATCGGCCCGGCCGATATTTATATCGTCCGGGACGATCAGCTTAAAACAGAAAGTCTAATTAAGTATTCTTAATTAAGGCAGTCGACATTAACATATCGTCCTGGACGATACGTGTATCGGCCAGGACGATAAGCTCAAAATAGAAAGAGATAGCCGCCTTAGACAATTTAGGCATACTGTATTTTAAATTATCGGCCAGGACGATTCCCGGATCGGCCTGGATGAAATTACCAAATTATGTCTTAATTGATCAGGAAATCAAGGGAGTAATTAAGGATGATTGATACGATCATATCGGCCAGGACGATCGTGAGATCGGCCTGGACGATCAAGCCAAATTTCAATCGGCCAGGACTGTTCCCAGGGCTGTGCTCAGGACGATTTACCTCTGATTTGAACTAATTGGCAGGACGATCGTGAGATCGGCCTGGATGATCAAGCCAAATTTCAATCGTCCAGGACTGTTCCCAGGGCTGTGCTCTGGCCGATCTTCCTTGATTTGTACTGATCGGCCAGGTCGATGTCCATATCGGCCTGAACGATAAAGTCGGCTACTTGCAATTAATGAGCTCCTCTTGAGCTCTTCTATTTAAAAGAGCTCTTCTTCAACGTTTTAGATGACCTTTGGCTGCTGCCTTGACCTGAGAAGACCTTGAGGAGAGAAAGAGAGAGAGGGAGAGAGAGAGAGGATCTTGTGAGGGGGATTCACAAGGGTTGCTTCAAGGATCGCTCTGCTTGTCTTTCGTCCGGAGTTTCTCGTCCGTGGAAGGGTCGGTAGAGGTAAGGAGATTGCTTTTGGTTGTGGTTCTCTGCCAGCTTCAGGAGGAAGCAAAAGGAGGTTCTTGTAAGGGCTTCTCCGCCTAGCCATGGGGGCTAAAGGACAGTCACGTTTTATAGTGCAATACTTGGAGGGTGCCTCCAAGGAGTGGACGTAGGTCGAGTCGACCGAACCACTATAAATCTTGTGTTCTTATTTTTGCTTCCGTACTTTTTAATTCTGCATTAATTTCTTGTGGTGTGATTTGGTTTGTGATTTTCTTTCTTTGTCTTAAGAATTTTTTAAATACCAATTCACCCCCCCCCCCCCCCCTCTTGGTTAGCTTGGAACTAAGTTCATAGGGCTTAACATCACGAACAAACTTTTAAGTGGTATCAGAGCGGGATTCAAAAATTTAAGTTTGAAAACTTTTTGAATTTGATCCATGGCTAACTTAGGAAATAGAAACACTACTGAAGGTTATTTGATTACACGACCTCCTCTATTTGACAACTTACCTTTTGATTTTTGGAAAACCCACATGTCAACGTTTTTACAATCTACTGATTATCGCATGTGGATGCTTATTCAAGAAGGATATTCTCCACCTTCTCGTGAAATTAATGGTATTAAAACTGAAGTTGCTTTTACTGAATGGACTTTCGATGAACGTGATTTGGCTCAATTAAATGCAAAGTGTTTGAACTGTTTTTTCTGTGCTTTGAAATCTGAAGATTACATGCGTGTTTCAACTTGCAAAACTGGTAAAGAGATTTGGGATAAATTATGCATCACCTATGAAGGTACTAATGAAGTTAAGCAATTCCGTTTGAACTTTCTCTTGCATGACTACGAACTTTTTCGTATGAAACCTCATGAATCAATTTCTGACATGTACACTAGGTTTACTCAGATTGTTACTTCATTGCATGCACTAGGAAAAGAGCTTTCAAATTATGAAAAAGTTAACAAGATTTTGAGATGCTTGCCTTCGTCTTATGATGCAAAAATTACTGCCATTACTGAATCCAAAGATTTGAACACCTATTCTATTGATAACTTACTTGGCTCACTCATTGCTTACGAGCAAGGGGTGAATCAAAGAAATCTTGATACAGGTGAGAAGAAAAAGGAGAAAACAATCGCGCTAAAGGCGCACAAATCGGATTCCGAATCTTCCGGGTCTGAAAGCGATGATGTTGCCTTCATCACAAGGCAATTCAAAAGCTTTCTAAGGAAGAAACAAAAGCATCATCAAAATTGGAGGAAAGGTAAGGATCACAAATATGTTAAGGGATCTTCTGATGTTGTTTGTTTTGAATGCAGGAAACCTGGACATTTGAAAGCCGATTGCCCTACACTTCAAAATCATTCAAGCAAAGATAACGAAAAAGGTGAGGAGAAAGCCAAGTCAAGGAAGGACAAGAAGAAAATCCAAAGAGGTTTTTGGGAAGAATCTGGTACTGATTCCTCTGAGACTGAACCAGAGGAAGAGACTACAAACTTGTGTTTCATGGGAGAAAATCAAAGTGATGATGAAGAGTTATGTAAACCAATCTATGATGAATTATTTGAAATTTGTGAAAAAATCCATGCATCATACAAAAAACTTAAGAAGACACATGCTAGCTTAAAATTAGAACATTCAAATCTACAAAAAGAGCATGAAGTGTTTCTCAAAGATCATGCAACGATTGATTCAAATCACATGGCTCTCCTTGATGAATTTGATGAGTTGAACAAAAAGTATTTGGAATTGGTTGATGAATATAATGCATTAAAAGCTTCACACACCTCACTTAAAGTTGATTTTAAGAAATCTAAGGAGATAGAAAAGAATTTGAGGATTGAAAATGAAGTTTTAAAAAGCACAAATTTGAAGATTCAAAATGATTTAGAAGCATGTAAGAAAACTAGGATGACATCTACTTTTGATCAATTGCCAGAACCTAGGAAGAGGCATTATAACTCAAATCATTTAAGAAATCCCTTTCCTGGAGTTAGATGTTTCTCATGTGGCATGCTAGGACACATCTCACACACTTGCACCGTTCACCGTAGTACTCATTGGGTGTGGAGACCTAAGATGCATGATTCACAGCATACCTTACCTGCATTACATTCTACTTTTTCTAAGAAGGATCCCAAACCTGTTTGGGTTCCTAAATCTGACTGTTGTTGAGTTTTACAGGTGTGCACTCACCAAAGCCCTCATGGGAGCATAGGATAACTAGACATAAGGAGGCTTGCAGCTCAAAAGTGCTTAAACTCGCTGCTTTATCACTTGCTTGAAACATTAGTTTTTTGTGTGCCTTTTTATTTTTATCTAGTTTTTGTGCTCACTGTGTGTTGATTTTAGTTTGCTTTATTTTTATTTGTTTTATTTTATTTTGTTTTGTCTACTCGTTGCTCTTTAAATATGGTCTTCCATATGATTAATCCTTTCAAACTTTTAGATTTTGGAGTTTTTGGAGATAGGGTTTAGCTTTTCTAAATTGGTTAAAGGGAGTAATATTGTTGATGTTTTCCCTCATTCTGACCTTGTTTAGTGGTATGATTTTCTTCTCTAAAACAAAAGTCTAAACTCGGTTTAACCAATGGCCTGTTATTTAATATCTTTTTCTTATCTTGCTACATTAATTTATCTTATGCATAATAGCCAAAGTTCTTAGATATCATTCAAGCTTTTTGAAATCTTGCCATTGCATTTATCACTTGATTTTGATTTTGTGTTGTGGATTGTTCTTCCCTATGTTAGAGAGAGAGCTCCTATTCTCTAATATTTTGAGGATATACTCACAACTAAGTTTTTTTTTAAGGGTATATTAAAGAGTTTATAGTTTGCAAAAGTTAAAAAGGAAAAAGGCCAATGAAGCCAAAATTGAAAAGAATGCTGTATACACAAAAGTGTATCAAGAATCAAAAGATGCTCAAAAGAGCAAATCAAAATGACAAGAGGCATAAAATGAGCCCACTAAATGCAAGCTATCCTCTCTTTGGTAAAACTCTTAAAACTTAGAAAACTCATTAATTATGTGATGTTTTCAAAGACTTGATTTCAATTTCCATGATTGAGAAAAATTACTTTGGTTTATTAAATATGAGATATTTTCTTTGTAAACAAGTCTTGAATGGATCTTATTATCCTATTAGTTATTCTAAGTTGGATCTTAGTTTTTCAAAAAGAATTTTTGTACCCTGAAGAATGTCCGATCAAGGGTTAACAAAATCAGATGTTCTACCTTCTTCTAATTGAGATTTGTTAAACTTCTTGATCTCTTGAAACTTTAAAAGTTTAATTTTTTGAAAAGAATTCTCATATGATGCCTCCATAAAACAAAAAAAAAATTAGAAAGATTAAAATCCAAAAATATTCGTTTTTCCTCTTCGTGTTTTTTATTTTTCTTTTATTGTGTTTTGTCTATTGTTTCTTTTGTTTTATTTTTGAGGGTCTTGATCTTCACCATCTTTTCCTTGAATTCAATTCCTAGTCACATCGTCCATCTGCTGACCTTTTTGTTTGTAAACCCTAACTCATCATCCCGGACGATCCCATATCGTCCTGGATGATTTGATTGAACTCATGGAGATAGTCTTGGTTGATAGTATATTTCGTCTGGCCAATGCATTTTATGTGCATCGTCTGGCTGATACACTGGATCGTCCTGGACGATCCACGTGTCAGTACGTTTTGATCTTTAAATTCAGCCCCGTACGATCCATTATTGGACAATCGGCCGTGCCGATCCACTATTCGTCCTAGACGATACACGTGGCAAGCATTTTAAACGTTTTAACTTCGGTCGGTACGATCAATTATTGTGCATCATCCTGGACGATACACCTAATCGGCCCGAACGATCTGCTTTTTCAACGGTCATTCGGCCTGACTTCTCGGGCCGATCACCTGTGTCTATTCGGCCTGGCCGATATCTGATCGGCCCGGACAATCGGATCGCCTTTTTGACCAATCGGCCTATACACAATTATTGTACCCTATCGTCCTGGACAATTATGCGATCGGCCAGGATGATAGGGCCGTTTCTTTAAATTCAGGCCAATTCCAGCCATGTTTTCTCACCCTCTTCTTTCAGCTCTTGTGTGTTTCCTTGCTACCTCTCTCAAATGGATGGTGGGAAACGTATTCATCAGGCATCTGGGAGTTCTTCGAGGGTGACTCTGGACCCTCGATTCAGGGAGGTAGAAGATCAGGCTGCCTATCATCGCTACAAGGAGAGTGGCATCACCCTTTCCCGGATAATTAATCCTGCATATCTCTCATACCCGGTAATGGACCTTTTTTCCCACACCTCTCTTTGTTTTATACTCACTCTCGCCTTCCCTTTCTATTCTGAACTTCTCACTGAATTTTTTGCTAGCCTGCTCATTAACCACACCTTCACAGTCATGACCTCCTATGTGAATCGACGCCCTGTCGAAATCACATATCAGGATTGTGTTGATCTTTTACAGCTATCCACCACTGGGGATAAGCTGCACCAAATAGCCTCTGATCCTGATTTTGACTGGTCTATGGCGAAACACTTCCTTCGTCAGACCAATACACATTTCCATGTTGGAGAGACTAGCTCTTTTGTCAAAGATGCTAGGACAATCCAACATGTCCTTCGCACATCCATAATCCCAAAAGCCGGGGACCGGATTCACATCACCCCTCTACTGTCCCTCACTACTTTCTACATTATGGCCCAAAGAGAATTCAATGCCGCTAATCTACTCTTTCGCTACATCGATCACCTAACTACAATTCGCGACCCAGGCCATAAGAGAAAGCCCAATCTAGCCTTAGGACACATCATAGCCTATATCCTTGAAACCAAATACAATCTCCAATACCCTAATCATCCTGACCGTCACCCTACCTACTACTCAAACAATTCCTTCACTGCACTTCATAGTACTCGTCTGCACCCAGGAGATGGGGAAGGTCGGGGGGCAAGAGAGGAGGAGGCTCCCACTCCCGCTCCCGTTCTGGATCCTATCCCTCTCCACCAGCACTCACTATTTGATCAGTTGATTGAGAGGTTTGATCGTTGGGAGACTCGATTTGATGCCTACGTTGCTGCACAGGAGCAGCAACACTTTGAGGATATTACCCGCTACGAGCAGCAACACTTTGAGGATATTACCCGCTACGAGCAGCACCGCACTGAGGATTTAGCTCGTTTTGACAGTTTCGTTACTCAGCAACAGCAGCAGCATGACCAGGACATCGCCTGGTTTAATGCTCAGTTCACCACACTTGCCACCTACTTTCAGCAGCCACCTCCACCACCTCCATCAGATGATCTGGATCCCTCGCTTTTTTAGTCTGTACTTTATGTTATTTGTTTCCTGTTTCTTTTTAGTTTGCTTGATTAATCTTTTGTGATGTTTTTTCTTGTGTTTCTAGACCCTCTTTTTGTGATGACAAAAGGGGGAGTAGGGTGTAGGAAAAAGCTGTTTGGTCTTGGGTTTTGTAACCTAGCTATTTTAATGAAATTTTTCTACTTGTGTTTGCCATCATCAAAAAGGGGGAGATTGTTGCAAACCTATTTTCATGTCTCATGTTTTGATGATTGGCAAACACTATTTCTCTTGGACTACTTGTTGCTTCTAACTTTTCAGAAATCGAAGATCGGACGATCAAGAAGAAGCCAAGTTCTGGTTCGTGTAGGTTTAGGGTTGAGTCAGTCTGTACTTTTATTTTTTACCTTTTGAGTCTAATTGTAATGGTCAAAAAGACTGATGCTAAGTAACCCTTCACACACACACTTGAGAGACTTAGAATTTCTGTTTTTGCCCACATCGGCCCGGCCGATATTTATATCGTCCGGGACGATCAGCTTAAAACAGAAAGTCTAATTAAGGATTCTTAATTAAGGCAGCCGACATTAACATATCGACCTGGACGATACGTGTATCGGCCAGGACGATAAGCTCAAAATAGAAAGAGATAGCCGCCTTAGATAATTTAGGCATACTGTATTTTAAATTATCGGCCATGACGATTCCCGGATCGGCCTGGACGAAATTACCAAATTATGCCTTAATTGATCAGGAAATCAAGGGAGTAATTAAGGATGATTGATACGATCATATCGGCCAGGACGATCGTGAGATCGGCCTGGACGATCAAGCTAAATTTCAATCGGCCAGGACTGTTCCCAGGGCTGTGCTCAGGACGATTTACCTCTTATTTGAACTAATCGGTAGGACGATCGTGAGATCGGCCTGGACGATCAAGCCAAATTTCAATCATCCAGGACTGTTCCCAGGGCTGTGCTCTGGTCGATCTTCCTTGATTTGTACTGATCGGCCAGGCCGATGTTCATATCAGCCTGGATGATAAAGTCGGCTACTTGCAATTAATTAGCTCCTCTTGAGCTCTTCTATTTAAAAGAGCTCTTCTTCAACATTTTAGATGACCTTTGGCTACTGCCTTGACCTGAGAAGACCTTGAGGAGAGAAAGAGAGAGAGGGAGAGAGAGAGAGGATCTTGTGAGGGGGAGCTTGTGAGGGGGATTCACAAGGGTTGCTTCAAGGATCGCTCTGCTTGTCTTTCGTCTGGAGTTTCTCGTCCGTGGAAGGGTCGGTAGAGGTAAGGAGTTTGCTTTTGGTTGTGGTTCTCTACCAGCTTCAGGAGGAAGAAAAAGGAGGTTCTTGTAAGGGCTTCTCCGACTAGTCGTGGGGGCTAAAGGAGAGTCACGTTTTGTAGTGCAATACTTGGAGGGTGCCTCCAAGGAGTGGACATAGGTCGAGTCGACCGAACCACTATTAATCTTGTGTTCTTATTTTTGCTTCCGCACTTTTTAATTTCGCATTAATTTCTTGTGGTGTGATTTGGTTTGTGATTTTCTTTCTTTGTCTTAAAAATTTTTTAAATACCAATTCACCCCCCCCCCCCCCCCTCTTGGTTAGCTTGGGACTAAGTTCATAGGGCTTAACATCCCGAATGAACTTTCAACAAATCTGTGTCTTATAGCTAATAATAAACTTGATCAGTCAGATTAAGATGAGTCATGTCAACTATCTTATGATGAATTATTTAACATATCAAAAAAATTCATGATTCATATAGAAAGCTCAAAATGTTGTATGTTTTTTTAAACACTAGCTTTTTTACTTTACAAAAAGAGCATAGTTATCTGATAGTTAAGAGTTCTGCTTTAGATAGTAATCACATTTCATTACTTGATGAGTTTGATACATTAAACAAGAAGTATATTGATCTAACCAATATATATGAGACCTTGGAATTAAAGCATCTGAAGATAAAAAATTTATACAAATAATTAGAAATATTTGAAACCAAATTAGACAGTAATGAGCATACATTAAAATTAAAAGTAAAATGTTTTAAAATTACAAATCAATTTCTAAAAGAAAAAAAAAATCCATTCACTTAAATAAAATAAAACACCACCTACATTAACATATTGGTATAACCCCACTTTACATCATACATCACATACCCCTAGGAAGAGGCATAACCTCCACCATGAACTAGTAAATTTGTTCCCTAGGGTTAAGTGTCATTCTTGTGGCATGCTAGGTCATATAGCATGCACTTACATAATACTCTGTAGGACACATCTAGTATGCAGATTGAAATCACATGCACTACAGCATAGCATGCAAGCAAGTCATTTATTATGGCATATGATGGAACCTAAACTAACTTGGGTTCCAAAATCTAATATTTGATTCACTTTATATGAGTGTTCTCATAAAAGGCCTACTGAGAATATGTGGTACCTAAATAAAAGATGCTTAAGACACATGATTAAAGATTTGAAGTAGTTCATCATGTTGGAGGCGAGGTCAGGAGATAAGGTCACACTGGAGATAACACCACCAAGAAAGTGGTGGAATTAGGTATAATTGGAAATATAAAGAAATTCATCATTTAGAATGTCTTAATTACATATGTTTTAAATAAGAATTTATTTAGCATTAGTTTGTTGTGTGATAAAGGTTTTTATATTAAATTTTGATCTACAAATAGCATGATTAGTTTGAATGGCAAATTGGTTTTAGAAGGAGAAAAGGTTAACATTATTTATATGCTCAATTTAAATTTCATTGAACTAATTCTCTATGCCTGAAAACCACTATTGATGAATCCTAGCTATGGCATGGGAGACCTTATTATGCAAGCATGAAGGCCAGTAAGAAGTATACCCATAAAGGCTTAAGTAGAGGAATACCCAAGTTAGATTTCTCTAAGGACAACCTATATGATGCCTATCAGCCACAAAATAAATTTAAGTCTTCATTTCACTTAATCAAGGAGATCATTACCTCTAGGCCACTAGAAATTCTTAATATGGAACTGTTTGGACCTGTTAGTATAGCCAACCTAAAGGGAAAATTATATGGATTTGTGATTGTTTATGATTACTCTAGATTCACTTGGGTTATATTCCAAGCATAAAAAAAAAATCATTTAAAGAATTTGAAACCTTCAACATCTAGATATAGAGAAATGTAGGATGTGAGATAATAACTATTCATAGTGATCATGGTGAAGAGTTTGAAAATTATAAGTGTGAAACCTTTCATCTGCAGGTAGGGATAGAGCATAACTTTTTTTCCCCTATGACCCCTTAGTAGATTGTAATAGCTAAGAGAAAGAATAGGATTTTGGTAGAAGCTATTAGTGCCATGTTAGCTAAATATTCTCTCCCTAAATACTTTTAGGAAAAAGTAGTAAATATTGCTTGTTATGTATTAAGTAGGGTCACTATTAGTTCCAAGTTAAATAAGATATCTTATTAGCTCATTAAGGGTAGACCACCTAATCTATCTTACTTGTGTTGTAATTTGGGCTTCTAAGTTTATGATTTTAATGATAATAAAAAATAGTGATTAATTTTTCATTTTTTCTAGTATTTGCAGTGCATATTTATTTGTGTGTTTACTAATATTTTTGGTACACCACGCATATTTCTTTGAAGATTCATGAATCAAGATTGTGTATAATTGGTTATATTAAATAAGTCTATAATTTTCATTTCTTGAGTCAAGTCTTGTAATGATCTATGTTAGTTCATTGATCATGCACACACATAGACGAAGTAAAAAATGATTTTAAATATTTTAATTTTTCTATACATCATACTGTATGATCTGTATCGTACTGTACGATCTAGTGTAATAGAAATCAATTAAAATTTTATTTTCTTGTAATTTTTTTTTTAATTTAACTAATCGTACTGTACAAATACCACGTCGTACTATACAATCTTTTATAAATCCAATAAATTAGGCAAAAATTTGATTTTGAAAAGTTGTTCTAATCGTACTATAAATTCATGATCGTACTATATGATGTTTAAAATATTACTTGATTTAATCCTACAATTAGTCAATCAAAATGGCTTAATTTTGATATTTTAATCATATTGTATGATCAATAGAGATAATTTTGGGCATCCCATGTTTCTTCTTGGACAAACTATTCGTTTATTGAATTGTTCGTATAACACATCGTATAGTACGAACCACAATTGAACTATTCGTACAGTACCAAAAGGTCAATTTCTGCACATCGTACTAAACGATCTTTTGATCGTACGGTATGATATTTGGCTGTTGAATTGTGTTTTTTAGAGTTTTTTGAGCCCTCTATTTAAGCACTCACATAAGACTTTATAAGAGTCTTTGGCAATACTTGTGTCTTCATTCTTTTGAGAAAACTTGAAGAGAGGACTTGAATGGGAGAGAGGAAAGGTTGGAGTTTGAGAGAGGGAGAAGATCCTTGGAGTGGGTTTTAAGGGAGTGTGAAGGAGATTTCACATGGTTTCTCTGACGAGTTTGCACCTCAGTACCATCGGATTCAAGGTTCATCTTGAAGGAAGTTTTGGGAAGAAGAAGATCTCTTTGGTGTCAAAGGACCCTGCTCCTCCTGCGCACTAGGGAATGTGGAAGTGACTTTGTAAGGGCTTCTCCACCTAACTATGGGGGCTAAAGGTGAACAACTAAATGTTTAGTGTAATACTTGGAGGGTGCCTCCGGGGAGTGTTTTCGAACCAATATAAATCAGTGTGTTATTTCCTTTATTATTTCTGTACTTTATTTCTGCATTCATTCTTATTGCGATTAATTACGTGGGTGATATTAATAATATGTCTTTTTATTATGAATGAAATTTGCTTCTGTATAAAGTTATAAAAAGATTTTTTTTTCATTAAAGAAGATTTTAAATATCCTATTCATCCCCCTCTTGGTGTATGTTATAATTTTAATTGGTATCAGAGAGGGTTTAAAAAATAGGGTTTTAAAAAACCTTGAAAATTTGATCAAGGAATATTTTGGAAATCGTAATATTGCGGAAGGCTATTCAATTACATGGCCACCTTTATTTGAAATTTTTTTTTTTTTATTTTTGGAAATTTTGCATCTCTACTTTCTTGCAATAAATCGATTATCGAATGTCGCATATGATTCAAACTTGCTATTCTGTACCGTCATGTATTATAGATGGAGTTAAAATTGATATTACTTTTACTGAATGGAGAAAAATAGAACAAATCAATGCTCAACTAAATGCTAGATGCTCGAATTATTTGTTCTGTGCATTAAATACCGAAGATTGCATGTGAATCTCTATATATACTACTGGTAAAGAAGTTTGGGATAGATTATACAACATATACGAAAGTTTTAGTGAAGTCAAGCAATCTAAGTTGAATATTATAGTACATGACTATGAACTTTTCTACATTAAACCTTATGAAATGATATTAGACATGTATATTAGGTTTATGAACATTATGATGCCATTGCATACTTTAGGTCGAGAAGTTTTGAACTTTTAAAAGGTTAACAAAATTCTATGTTATCTACTTGATAATTTTGATGCCAAAGTTACGGCTATATGTGAAACAAAATATTTGAATACATATTCTATAAATGATCTAATAGGCTCACTCATTACTTAAGAGCAAAGTGTGAGTCAAAGACTTTTGGATATAAGTGATGAGAAGACTATAGTGTTAAAAGCTAAAGACATGGATGAATGTGGCTTAGTAGGTGATGCGAGTAAGGAGATAACATTGATAACAAACAAATTTCAAAGTCTACTGAAGTACAAGCATAAGCATCAATAAAAGTGGAGCAACGGTAAAAATGGTAAAAATATTAAATTTTCATCAGACATTTTTTTCTTTGGGTAGTAATATATACGACCTGATTGTACCAACAGGTTTCTCCCACCCAATACATCAGCTTGAGTGAAATTTATTTGATGGTGGAATTTAGTTTCCCACTGACATAAGCACCCATGGTTAATTACATCTTAGGCTGGAACCTAAGAAGACTCTTGATTAAGGATCCTATATTAACATTTCCAAAATGGGATTGACATAAGGGTGGAGACTAAAAAGTTCCTAATCAAGGGGAAGAAAGGTCCGATTTGGATTAATCAACACACGTGGTTCATTCTAGCATTCGGAGGGTCTAAGGCACTAAGGAGAAACTAGAGAAAAGAAAGTCAAGCATTCCATGCATATAGGAGAGAAAGATGGAAGTGGTTATCCATGTGATGAGGATTGGTAGGATTTATAGTCTCTGAAAATAGGGAACTTACGTATTGATGAGGCGTACTATGAGATCGAATATAGTAGCCTTAAATCATAAATCTAAATTGGGTTTAGTGTTCTACACATAACACTAACATCCATGTCCTAACTAATGCAATGTAAAACCTAGACTTACCCCGTCTTGGATTAGGGAGTCAGCTAACCACCTAAGTGCTTTAAAACCATGCTGTCTGATCATTTATAAAAGATGGGTGGGTAGTTTAATTTTTTTAGAATTAGTGCCGATGTCTAGAGAGTTTTCTAATTAGCCCTGAACTTATATAGGGTAAATGCTACTAGAGCTAATGCAATTAAATTTTAATTTAATGAGTTTCTAATGCAATGCGTGCTAGTTAAAAGTTCCAAATCATGAATGGTTCAAATTTAAAATATACTTATATAAAAATAATTTTTATAAAAGGAGACTAGACTTTCTCAAGTCTGGCACCTCATCCTCATAAGCCAGATTATCCTGACTCTACCCACAGGCTGGGAAGTGTCTCATAGCAAGGGAGGAGAAGAAATGTAGTAATATCCATGCGACCCTAGGTGATTTTGGTAGTTCCCTGGGTCATTAGATTTCTATGTTATTTAAGTCTTAAAATTTTGAAGATTAGTTATGAGTAAAAAAAATTTTATTCCTTAGAGAGCCTAACGAAATCTAGGCTAAAACAAAAGTAACAGGAAAATCGCCAATAAACTAAAAAAATCAAACATTCCTAGAGGCACGACATTACAAATAAAACACATCAGAATAATCAAACTAATTAATAAATGGCCATAGGCAAACTGTCCTAAATTACAAACCAGGGTCTACAGAAAATAAAGTGGCTGGGCACCACTGCCAACAACCCGGATTTCTAAACCTAGGAATGATGCAAATGACTTTGAGTGGGATATTGGGTCTTTAACTCTTTATCCTTCTTGGACTTCTTCTCCTTGGACTTCTTGCATCTCTCCTCCTTGGACTCCTTGGATTCGTCATGACTTGAATATCCAAATGAAGAGATAATTTTTCCTTAAAGAACTATTGCCTTTTCTCTTTGAATATCTAAAAGCCATTTGAACTCGACCTTCCAAATGGAAGAAGACTCTCCCTTGAGGTCTTCTTTTGGAATTTGAGTTGGATAAGGATATCCCAACTCAAAGACACTAATTCATAACTCACACCAATATTACAAATAATTTACATTAATATAAAGCAGTAAATTCTAGACTCTCCTATAAGGTTATCCTAATAAAAATTCCCAAGCAGTTAATATATCATCTCAAGCAGTTTATATAAAAATGAAAATACTCATTATAGCCACACACTTGCCATGCTCTTAATTATTTTTAAGGGCTAATCAGTCTCTAAAGCATCTGTAGCAGTTATGTTTATTTATGATTTTAGCTCTCATTTATTTAAGGGGGGGGGGGGGGGGGGGGGGTTGTTGAGCAATTTCTAAAGCACCTGCATAAGATAACATTAGTATTTAAATCATGACTTATTGACCCCCTTTTATTTAGCACTGCATGAACTTGGCTATCTGCAGAAAATATTGTTAGTATAAAAATATTGATCCTAACCTATGGTTAAATCTAATGCATAATCATATCAATTCTCAGAGTGCAGTAAAAGTAAGCAAAAACAACATCAATTTCACTCACAATATGTAGTAAAATCTCAAAAAGACTGGCACACAGTAGAAAAGTAAACATCAGCCTAGCCTAGGTCTAGAAGTGGTGCCCTAGCAAATAAATCTACGTGTGTGTAAAGGCCCATGTGGCTAAGATAGATCTTAAGCTACGTAGTTAATTAAAGTTACTAAGAGTTCAGGTTTGTTGAAGGTCTGAAAACGAAACTTTATTTAAAGTTTAAATATTAGTGACTTAGGGTCCATTTTAGTTAATTTAGTTGGTTGATTCATTTTAATGCTTAGGGTAGAAATAACTGAAGTTTAAATTATATTAGTGAATTTTTAAGACGTTCGGGGTTCACCTATATACTAAACTAAGGGGGTCCAAAAGGTCACTATGAGAAATAGGCTAGGTTTGAGGTTCCTAACTTTTTATTTAAATATTAGGGCTTATAAAGAGTAAATAGGCTTTGAGTTTTTTGGATTTGGAGTTTCCAAGATAACGATATGAATTTTAGAAGTTTTGTACAATTAATGAATTATTAAAATTGCTTAATTAAGGGTGATTTTATAGTTTTACTCCAAATTAGCTCCAAAATCATTAGAATCACTCTCAAAGATCAAAATACCTAAGAAGATGTTATCAAGTGTTTAGGGAAAATTTGGAATTTTTAATAAATTTTAATTATTTAATAAGGTAAAAAAAGTTATTTTTAGTTAAGGTTAATTTTAAGTCCAGCTTAAAGTCCAACTAAGGAGCCCTAATATTCAAAGGTTAAGGGCTAGATTTTGAAGAGTTTGAGGTATTATGGGTAATTTTCTAAATTGAAATGGATTTATTATAATTTTTTGAACTTATAGTGGCCTAATTATCAGTTAAATTAGGAATTATTAATTAAGAGGTCTAAAGGCTCCTAAAAAATCCTAGAAAATTCAAAGAGGTTTAAGATGTTATTAAATTTAAATGTTGAAAGTTTTATATCAAACAGGGATCTATCCTAGCTCCTATAATTTTCTTAGTTTGCTAGATGGGTTCTTAATTATTATCCTTAAGGTGTCGCTACATTATACGGGCTTAAATCAAGTATTTGAGACTAACCCTTAAGGAAACATGCAAGGAGTACATAAAAAATAGTAAACAAGCCAAGTCTTTAGACCTATGAGAGCTTAAACTAGGTGCTCGTGCATTCTACACATGCAAAATATGATAAAGTAACAACTAAGTACGGTTAATAATGTGATTAGTGAATAATTGGAACTTAATCATTCATAACCCACTCCACCATGAATGCTATTCACATGAATGATTTATGTTTAAAATTTCATTGAATGGATCTCCCAAAATTAGAAATTTACCAATATATGTCATTTTAAAATAATTTAAAATACATTTATTAAATATATAAATATAAATTTAAGAAAATAACATAATTAAAAGTAATTTTATTTATATGTATTTAGGAGATCCACTGGTCACTCGAACGAGGCTTCGAAAAGGGTTTAAAAATAATTTTTAGTCTCAAAATAATTAATATATTAATTAATTAAATAATATCTAAATATCAAAATAATTAGTAAAGAAATATGTTAGAAAAATAATTTTTTAGTTTCTAAAAATAGTTTCAAAATAAACTGCATAATTTTATAGAGAGAACGAGGTATTGCACCCCGAAATCTGATTTAAAATGAATTTAATACAAATTTATAAAGTTTAAAGTAATAAAAAAAATAATTTTAAATCAATTTAAAATTATTTCCATTTAAAAATAATTATTGAATTAGGTTAAAATAAATATCAAAATTTCTAAATTTTAAAATAAATAAACATATCATAAAATGATTATTTAAAAAGAAAAATAAGGATGATAATAAAAAAATAATTTCTTCAAAAAAGATTTTTAAAAGAGTATAATAATAATAATAGTAATAATAATTTAAAAATAGTACTAATAATTAAAATAATAGTAATAAGAAAAATAAAATAAAATAAAAGATTTTTTGATTTAAAATAAATAAATATAATAAATTATTGATTTAAATAATAAAAATAAATAAAGATGATTGATTTAATAATAATTCAAAATAATTTTTTTAATTAAAAATAACTTTAAATAAAAGAAATAAAAATATGGTTGATTTGATATATTATATGTATTTTTTGGATTTAAAAAATAATTTTTAATAATTATTTGAAATTGTTTGAATTTAAAATACATTTAAAAAGAATTTGGATTTCGACAGCGTTAGCGGCGATAGGGCACGTGTCACGCTCGGGCTAGTTCGACGGACCGCGGGCAATCATTTACAATGATTGTGCCACTGCGCAATCATTGTAAATGATTGTAATGGTGGCGGCGATCATTTCCGCAGTTACTAAACCATGTCAGCTCTGATCTCCACCATTGATTTTGTGCGGTATGGAATCAATGGCTCTGATTAAGCCTAATGGAGAATGAATTAGCGTGGCAGAGATCCACGGTCGTTCTGAAGAGCAGAACGATGGAATCTTGATCGTTGATCATGGGATTAACGGTCAAGATCACGCCCCAACGGACAGAACCCTATTCTGAAACCCAAAATAATAATTTTCTTCATTATCGTGATTTACTCAACCAAATCAAATGAAATTTTAAACATACGATCTACACATGAAGAGCATCAATGGGGAAATGAAAGTGCAGCTTAAAATGTGATAATCATAAAGCTATTTAGATCTAGGTGTACTAGACTAGGGTTTTGATTTTACCTCATTCCAAATGATGGATTTGGGAGATCTTTGTACAATTGAGCTTGTAGACTGTCCTCGTACAAATTCCTAATTGGGATCAAGCTCCGAAATGCCTTAGATCATCGTGTAGGAGACTTGGAACTTTCCTAGCTTTGGGTGGCCGGAGATATCACCTTCAGCGAGGCTTGGCCAATGACTTTTGGTTGGGAAGGGTAAGGGAAAGTAGTGGGAGCTAGAGTGCAAAGAGTCTCGGGATTAGGGAGGCTAACGTGAGAGCAAGAGAAAGATTCTTAATTAACCCTAATTTCCTCTATTTAAAGCCCCTAAATATATCATGGATGGCTACGATTGAATCAAGGTATGAATTTAATGCAGAAATTGGAGTTGAATAGCCATGGTTTTTAATTCAGGAGAAAAAGGAATGAATTTAATGCATTAAATGGGTTTTAATTGACCTAGTTAACACGAGCGGTCAGGCAAATATTGAGTCACTACAAACAAACTAGTTGACCGAATGTGACAAGTAAAGTATAGTAAAGTGTAACCAGTAAAGGAGTCACCAAAAGGTGAAAAAGTAGGGAAGCATATTCTCCTTGCCTTACCATATAGTGAGGGAAGAGCCGAGGACAGGACCAAGAGTAAAGTTGAAAAGTGGAAGATCACTGAATAGTGATTAGGTAGTGGGACCCTATCTTGGCCTTACCCCATAGCAAGGGCAGAGCTGAGGAAAGAACCAGAGAAAGTAGAGCTCACTAAAAGATGAGAAAGTAGTGGGATCTTCTCCTGGCCTTACAGTATAGTAAGGAAAAAGCCGAGGAAAGAATCTAAGTAAAGAAGCTCACCGAAAGGTGAGAAAGTAAATGGGGCTACTCTTCTTACCATACCCTATAATGAGGGAAGATTTGAAGAGAGAACCAAAAGTAAAGTAGTAAAGTAAACTATCTGCCTTACCATATCGAAAGAGCATAATAGAAGGTTAAGGGCTCCCGTCTCCTCCTGGCCTTTCAGAATAGTAGTTTGTAGTGACTCAATATTTGCCTGACCATATCAAAATAGTCAATAAATGAGTCACAAAGTATGATGTCTTTCTGATAAAAACAATAAATTTAGGGAAAAAGGTGGTGAGGAATGCCTTCCAGGTGCTCTGTCAGGCTCTCTCAACTAGATAAGTAAAGCCAACTACCTGCCTGACCATATCAAAACAGCATGATAGAAGGTAAAAAGGATTTCCTCTCCTACTGATCATTTCAAAATAATGGATTGGGGTGACTCAATACTTCTGTCTGACCTCAGCAAAAGTAAATGTGCCATAAAATTGAAAGCCTGCCTATTCTTTAATAGGACATTCGGAGTAAAGGGGTAATGAGGAATGCCTCCCAGGAACCCTGTTGGGCTCTCTCAATCGAGTAAGTAAAACCAAATACTAGTCTGATTGTATCAGAACAGTAGGGTAGAAGGTGAAAGGATCTCGTCTCCTCCTGATCCTTTCAAAATAGTGGATTGGGGTGAATAAATACTCCTGCCTGACCTCATCAAAAGTAAATAAGCCATGAAATTGGAAGTCTACCTAGTCTTTAACAGAACTTTCAGGGTAAAAAGGGTGGTGAGGAATGCCTCCCAAGGACTCTGTCGGGCTCTCTCAACTGGGTAAGTAAAACTAACTACCAATCTGATCGTATCGAGACAGTTGGGTAAAAGGTGAAAAAAGGATCTTGTCTCCTCCTGATCCTTTTGGAATAGTGGATTTGGGTGACTACATACTTCTGCCTGACCTCAACAAAAGTAAATAAGCCATAAAATTAGAAGCCTGCTTAGTCTTTAACAGAACATTCAGAGTAGAGGGGTGGTGAGGAATGCCCCCCAGGGACTCTGTTGGGCTCTCTCAACTGGTTAAGTAAAACCAACTACCAGTCTGACCGTATAGGGACAGCAGGGTAGAAGATAAAAAGGATCTCGTCTCCTCCTGATCCTTTTAGAATAGTGGATTGGGGTGACTCAATACTTCTGCCTAACCTCAATAAAAGTAAATAAGGCACAAAATTAGAAGTATATCTAGTATTTAACAGAATATCCAGGGTAAAAAGGTTGGTGAGGAAAACCCCCAAGGACTCTATTAGGCTTTCTCAACCGAGTAAGCTTACATATCTTCTCAACCATATTGGCCTTTCAAATGAGGAAGGGTTCAACACCCATTTGCTCTTATCAGGAGTAGTGGGTAAAGAGCCAGCCTTTAATGCCTGCCTGATCACAATAGTATAATCAAAAAGAAAATAGATGGTGAGGAATGCCTTCCAGGGTCTCTGCTAGGCTCTCTCGACCATGTAAATAAAATAAACCACCTGTCTGTTAGTATCAGAACAGTAGGGTATAAGGGAAAGTCATCTCATCATCAACCTGACACAGATTTGTGAAGGGATGTGTAAGAGAAAGGAAATGTGAATGAAAGAATTTTAAGGGTAGAGTTATCTAAGGAATCCCAAGCTAGCATATTGTTAACCATATGGTAGAAGAAAAATTGTCGTGGTCATGAGTATCCAAATGCCATCGGGATCTCTTAGGGAACCCTAACCCTACACAAAAGGGGAGAAAAGCGTCAGAATGATGTCTCACAAGACAACAGGAAGCGATGCACCCTCAGTAAAGTGTGCAAAGGGGGAGCCTCACTCTAATGGAGTACAAAGAAGTGAAGTACCGATGGGGAACCTCTGCTATGGAAAATAAGACTAAGCCTAATAGAAACAATCATCAACGGAGCTACAATGGTAAACCCATACTAACTGATGGGAACCCTGTAAGAAGTACAAGCAGCATCAACACATCCAATTGGCCTTTCCAGCAGCTAGGAGTAGGATCTCAATGGGAAAATAAGTGGTACAAGGAACTGAGGAGCTAACTTTATGCTAAAAAATCAAAGCTCAATAAGAAGGTGATGGCAGCACCTAAGGCCTGATACCGCAAATCAACTTCTAGGAGAAAGAGAACTGAAGTAAAGAGGAGACACACTCACCATTGATGACAACAATTCTGAATAGGATCAATAATAATTTAAAACTTATAGTAGTAACAACCACACAAACTAGTGGGACCCTGTGGGAAGGGAAAGTGACCTTAACTATATCACTAAAAGAAGGAAGAGACATGCTCTTCTGTTAGGAAAATAAAAAAACCTCAAAGTGGTGATACTAACATCCATAACAAGGATGTACTACATCACAACTGTGGAGCAGCTCTTAGTAGTGAGGGGACACACTTGCTATCGAGGGTAGAAACTATGAATAAAATTGATAAACATCAGAGGGTCATAGGGGTAACACCCAAACAAGCTGGTGGGACCTTGTGGGGAGTAAAAGCAATACTATCACATTCATAGGACTACTCTAGCAGCTAAGAGTAGGGTATGAATGATGAAGTAGGTCGGTAAAGAAACTAAGGAGCCAATCTTCTGCTAAAAAATCAAAGCTTCTGAGGATATGATGGTGAAATCTGAGATAAGATGAACTACATCATAACTAAGGAAGCAACTTGAGGTGACAAGGGAATATATCTACCACTGAGTATAGTATTCATAAGTGAGACAATGATCATCAAAAGGTCATAATGGTAACACCTACCCTAACTTGGTAGGACCATGCAAGGAGTGAAAGCAACCCTAGTGCATCCATAGGAGTACTCTGGCAACTCAGACCAATATATGAATTGGAGAGTGGGTTACCAAAAGAGGGCAGAAGGGGATAGATCTTGCTGTTGCACTCCATGACCCCTAGTTTGAGCTTTTGCTGATGACAAATAATGTCAACTTAACTTCTATTCATTAAATATGTTTTAATTTTTGCTATTATCTATGAGTACTAATATTTAAGGAAGATCACAAGTTACTCAGGACAATAGGAAGACTCAAAACTTGGTAGAGTATGAGTATGAGTCTGAAATAATGTAATTTTCTTTTTTTTTTTCTTTTCTTGGTTTGGCCACAAACTGTATGTAAGTCTGAGCAACCATGCACACACACAAGGGGAGAGGGTTTTAAAAGAAAAAAATGTTAAAGATTTTTCTCTATTGATCGTACTGTACGACTTTATATCGTACTATATGAACAGATCTTGTAAAATGATTTTTTGTGACACATCATACTGTACGAACAATATCATATGGTACGATGTGTTACAAATCCAAAAACCCTAGCCGCCAGATTAGTTTAAGTAAGTTTTATTAGACGTTCGTACTATATAAATATGTTCGTGATGTACGATTTATTTTGAACAATTACTTAAATTAATTCGTGATTAGCGGAGTAAATCAAGATTTAATCATTGATTGGTACTCGTACTGTACGAACATGTTCATAATATACGATGAACAAAAATTAGTTTTGATCTTCCCGGACTTCGTCCTGGACTATCTCTTATTTTTACCTTATCATATTTTACGATGTATATCATACCATACGATGTATAGAGCTGAGTTTTGATTATCTCGGACCTTGTCTTGGATGATGCCTTGATTTTGACTATTCGTACAGTATGAATCAGGTCGTATCCTACGATGTACAGAGATGAGTTTTGATCGTCCTGATTATGGTCCTATACAAATAGAAGAGTTGCTTATCATACCGTACGATTGTTAATCGTACTGTACGATTGTTAATCGTACTATATGACTATATTTAAAAGTTTTTGAACTGTTTATAAACATTCGTACTAGGACAAAGACTATTATACAAATCGTACTGTACGATGATAAATCGTACTATACGATAGTAATAGATACTTTGAAAATTTCAA
This sequence comes from Dendrobium nobile, assembly GCA_022539455.1. Taxonomy (NCBI): domain Eukaryota; kingdom Viridiplantae; phylum Streptophyta; class Magnoliopsida; order Asparagales; family Orchidaceae; genus Dendrobium; species Dendrobium nobile. The sequence goes on from CM039735.1 coordinate 37,743,877, forward strand.
GGATTTTGGAGCCCATTTTAAGTATCAAAATAGTAATATTTTTGGAGAGTGACAGAAAGAGGGGAATGTGATTAGAGAATGAATCCCTGGGAGAGAGCTCCTGAGAAGTTTTTAGGGTTTAAGAGAGGAAGGAGAGGGTAAGCTTGGTGAGGGAGAAGTAATGTGAGGGAGATCACATGATTGCTATGTTCTTGCTGCATCTTGCTCCTCCTATGGTTCGAGAAGAACTTGTTGGAGGCTCTCTGAGGGGGAGACTCTTCTACATCTATGACCTCGAAGGTACTCTGCCTTCTCCAGGAGGGAGAAAAATGAGAAGGTACGCTGCCGTTTCCAGGAGGATGAGAAAAGCCCTTGGCACTCCACCACATCGGGTTGGTAAAAGTGAGTCTCATGAGGGCTTCTCCGCCTTACTAAGGGGGCAAAAGGAGAACAATAGTTTGCAGTAAAATTCTCTGAGTGGAGGACTCCGTGTAGTGGATGTAGGTCATGGTTTGACCGAACCACTATATGAAAGTTCGTTAGGGATGTTACGCCCTATGAACTTAGTCCCAAGCTAACCAAGAAGAGAGATGAATTGGTAATAAAATTCTTTCACAAAGAAATAAAATCACAAATCAAATCACCACAAATAAAGTGCGGAAATTAAATGCAGAAGCAATAATAAGAAAAGAATACACCGGATTTATAGTGGTTCGGTCAAACCTTGACCTATGTCCACTCCTTGGAGGCACCCCCCAAGTATTGCACTACAAAAGTGTCTCTCCTTTAGCCCCCACAGCTAGGCGGAGAAGCCCTTACAAAATCACTTCCACCTTCCCCGGTGCGGCGGAGTCGCCGGGTCCTTTGACACCAAAGAGATCTTCTTCTTTGGTGAACTTACCTCGACACAAGCCTTGAATCTGATGGTACTAAGGTGCGAGTTCGCCGGAGCAACCATGTGGAATCCCCTCCACATTCTCTTGAGTTCCCCCCCTCACAGGATCTTCTCCCTCTCAAACTCCACCCTTTCCTCTCTCCCTTTCAAGCTCTCTCTTCAAGTTTCCCCCATAAGAATGAAGCTACAATGGATGCCAAAGACTCTTACAAAGTGCCTTGTCATAGCGTAAATATAAGTGCTCAAAATGAGCTCATTAATGCAAGTTGCTGACATTATCGTCCAGGACAATAGGTTACCTATCGTCTTGGCCAATCAGTACAAATTCAGCTCTTCAGTCCGGGATGATTTGGGACGATCAGAAGAAAATTGGTTACATCGTCCTAGCCGATATCACGATCGTCCAGGCCAATTAGTTTAAAACCGATTTCAATCGTCCTGATTATTGCCCTGAATTCGAGCTGTCCGATGTAGATCATCCAGGACATCGTCCTGGCTGATCAGGAGATCGTCCCGGACGATGTGATTGTATCAATCAACCATTAATGCTTTCTAAAGATATCAGATCAATTTAGGCATAATTTAGTTAGATCATCCTGGCCGATACGAATATCGTCCTGGACAATTTCCTAAAACAAAGAATTCCTAAACTGATTATGGCGGTTGAATCTTTTTGAATTGAGATTATCATCCATGCCAATATAGGTATCGACCAGTCTGATCCGTTAATGACGGCTACCTTAATGAGGATGCCCAAATTAGGGTTTCTGATTTTGGACATATCGTCTAGGACTATATAAATATCGTCCCGGCCAATATTACAAAAAATAGAATGAAAGTTTGTTAGGGATTTTAAGCCCTATAGAACTGGCCCAAGCTAACCAAGAGGTCGGGGTGAATTGGTATTTTAAAATTTTCTTTTCACAAAGAATAAAAATTGCATAAACCAAAATCACACCACTAAAATAAATGCGGAAATTAAAGTGCAGAAGCAAGAAAACAAGAACACAAAAATTTATAGTGGTTCGGTCAACTCGACCTATGTCCACTCCCCGGAGGAGCCCTCCGAGAATTATACTACAAATGTGACTCTCCTTTAGCCCCCATAGCTAGGTGGAGAAGCCTTTACAAAGCACCTCCTTTTTGCCACCCTAGCAAGGCAGAGAACCTATCTCCTTTTGCTTCCTCCTGAAGCTGGCAGAGAACCACAACCAAAAGCTAACTCCTTACCTTTACCGACCCTTCCACGGATGAGAAACTCTAGACGAAGAAGAAGCAGAGTGATCCTTGAAGCAATCCTTGTGAATCTCCTCACAAGCTCCCCCTCCCAAGATCCTCTCTCTCTCCCACTCTCTCTTTCTCTTCTCAAGGCCTTCTCAGGTCAAGGCAGCAGCCAAAGGTATTTCAAAACGTTGAACAAGAGCTCTTAAATAGAAGAGCTTCAAAGGAGCTCATTAATTGCAAGTTGCCGATAATATCGTCCAGGCCGATATGGACATCAGCCTGGCCGATCAGTACAAATCTTAGAAGATCGGCCAGAGCATCGCCCTGAATGCAAACTGGATGATTTAAAATTGGCTTGATCGTCCAGGCTGATCTCACGATCGTCCTGGCCGATTAGTTCAAATTAGAGAAAAATCATCCAGAGCACCGCCCTGAATACGAGCTGGACGATATTTATCGTCCTGAAGTAACTTAAGGTTTTTGAATTGATTATCCTGGCTGATCCTGTGATCGTCCAAGACGATATGATCGTATCAATCATCCTTAATTACTCCCTTGATTTCCTGATCAATTAAGGCATAATTTTGAGAATATCGTCCAGGCCGATCAATGATCGTCCTGGCCGATTATTTAAAAATATAGTATACCTTAATTGTCTATGGCGGCAACTTCTTTCTGTTTTGAGCCTATCGCCTTGGCCGATACACGTATCGTCCAGGCCGATCTGTTAATAATGGCTTCCTTAGTTAAGAATCCTTATTTAGACTTTCTATTTTAAGCCTGATCGACCAGGACGATGTAAATATCATCCTGGCCGATATGAGTAAAAATAGAAATTCTAAGTCTCTCAAGTGTGTGTGTGTGTAGGGTTACTTAGCATCAGTCTCTTTGACCATTACAAGTAGACTCATGAAGTGAAAAAACAACGTACAGACTGACTCAACCCTAGACCTACGCAATCTTGAACTGGCTTCTTCTGTTCGTCCGATCTTCGTTTCCTAAAAAGTTAGAAACAACAAGCAGTCCAAGAGAATTAACAGTGTTTGTCAATTATCAAAACATAAGTCATAAAACTAGATTTGCAACAATCTCCCCCTTTTTGATGATGGCAAACACAAGTAGGAAAAACAAAAAAATGTTCATTAGAAATTTAAAGTTACATATCCTTTTTCCTACCCAACCTACTCCTCCTTTTGTCAACACAAAAAGAGGGTCTAGACACACAAAGGAAAAGAACACAATAGAGAAAAAAATAGACTAAAAAAGCAAACTACATAAAACAGGAAACACACAACAGAAAACACAGACTGGAAAAATGAGGGACCCTGATCATCAGATGGAGGTGGTGGAGGTGGCTGCTAAAAGTAGCTGGCAAGCGTGGTGAACTGAGCATTGAACCAGGCAATGTCCTGGTCATACTGCTACTGCTGGTGAGTAATAAAGCTATCAAATCGGGCTAAATCTTCAGTGCGGTGATGCTCGTAGCGGGCAATGTCCTCAGAGTGTTGCAGGATCGGCCAGAATTTAAAGAAACGGCCATATCGTCTTAGTTGATCATAGAATCATCCAGGCTGATATGGCTCAATAATTGCGTACAGGCTGATTGGTCAAAAAGGTGGTCCGATCATCCGGGCCGATCAGATATCAGCCAGGACGATTAGACACAGGCGATCGTCCCGAGGAGTCAATCTGGATGACCGTTGAAAAAGCAGATCATCCGGGCCGATTAGGTGTATCGTCTAGGATGATGCACAATAATTGATCGTACCGCCCGAAGTTAATACATTTTAAATCTGTGCCACGTGTATCATCCAGGACGAACAGTGGATCGGCCAGGACGATTATCCAATAATGGATCGTCCGGGGCCGATTTTTAAGATTCTAACGTGCTGACACGTGGATCGTCCAGGATGATCCAGTGAATCGACCAGGACGATGCACATAAAATGCATTGGCCAGATGAACTATTCTATCGGTCAGGACTATCATCATGATTGCAAAGAGTTCGATCAGATCGTTCAGGATGATATGGTATCATCCAGGACGATGAGTTACAGCAAGCACAGAAAAGACCAGTAGATAGAATTTGAAGAGATTTTGTCCTATCATCCAGGATGATAAAAGTATCGGCCAGGACGATGTGACTAAAAATTGAAACCAAGGAAAAGATGGTGATGATCAAGGCCCTCAAAAATAAAACAAAATAAAAGCAGAAAAAACACAATAATAGAAAGCTAAAAGCACAATGAAAATAAAAAAATGAATATTTTTGAATTTTAATTTTTCTAATTTTTTTTTGTTTTATGGACGCATCATATGAGAAGTTCTCAAAAAATTAAACTTTAGAGTTTCACAAGATCAAGGAGTTTAGTCAATCCTAATCAGACAAAGGTAAAATATCCGATTCTGTTAACCCTAGATCAGACGTTCTTTATGGTACAGATTTTCTTTTGAAAAATAAAAATGCTTAACTCAGAATAAACCTAATTTGGTAAAAAGAAGATTCAATCAATCTTGTTTACAAAGAAAAAATCACATAAATAATAAAACAAAGTACTTTTTCTCAATCATGGAATTTGAAATCAAGCCTTTGAAATCATCAAATAACCAATGAGTTCTCTAAGTTTTAAAAGTTTTGAAAAGAGAGGATAGCTTGCTTTTTAGTAGGCTCATTTTATGCCTCTTGAATCTTTGATTGGCTTTTTGAGCATCTTTTGATTTTTGATACACAATTGTGTATAAATATTTTTTTATTTTTCAATTTGGCATCATTGGCCTCTTTCCTTTTTAGTTTTTGCAAGCTAAAGGCTCTTTAACAAAAACCCTTAAAAAGATCCTTAGTTGTGAGTATATCCTCCAAAATATTAGAGAATAGGAGCTCTCTCTCTAACATAGAGAAGAAACAAGTCACAAAACAAAATTAAAGTCATGTGATGAAAACAATGGCAAGGTTTTAAATAACTTGAAAGATACATAAGAACTTCGGATATTATGCATAAGATAGATTTTTGTAGCAAGATAAAAAGAATCTTAGATTCAAAAACCATTGGCTAAATTGAGTTAGGCTTTTGTTTAGAGAAGAAAGTCATACCACAAGGTCGGAAGGAGGAAAGCCATCAACGGTGTTTCTCCCCTTAACTAATTTTAGAGAAGCTAAACACAATCTTCAAAACTCCAAAATCTAAAATCTTGAAAAGATTCAATATATGAAAAACCAATTTTAAAAGCAAAGTGAAAACAAAATACATTAAAAAACACAGACAAAGCAGAACTAAAACACACTGAAACAAAACACATTTCAAGAAATTATTGAAGCAGCAGGTTTGAGTATTTATGAGCTACGAGACTTCATATGTCCAGTTATCATATGCTCCCACAAGGTCTTTGGTGAGAGCACTCCTGCAAAAACTCAACAACAGTTAGATTTAGGAACCCAAACAGGTTTGGGCCCCTTCTTAGGAAAAGTAGAATGTAATGCAGGTATGATATGTTGTGAATCATGCATCTTAGATCTCCACACCCAATGTGTACTACGATGAACGATGCAAGTGTGTGAGATGTGTCCTAGCATGACACATGAAAAACATCTAACTCCAGGAAAAGGGTTTCTTAAATGGTTTGAGTTATAATGCCTCTTCCTAGGTTCTGGCTTAGGATCAAAAGTAGATGTCATCCGATTTTTCTTACATGTATAAAAATCATTTTGAATCCTCAAGTTAGTTCTTTTTAATGTATCATTATAAATCCTCAACTTTTTCTCAATCTCTTTAGATTTGTTAAGATCAGATTTAAGTGAGGTGTGTGAAACTTTTAATGCATTATTTTCATCAATTAATTCCAAATAGTTTTTGTTTAAATCATCAAATTCATCAAGAAGAGCCATGTGATTTGAATCAATCATTGCAGGATCTTTGAGAAAACTTCATGCTCTTTTTGTAAATTCAAAAGTTCTAATTTTAGGCTAGTATGAGTTTTCTTGAGTTTTTTGTATGATGCATGTATTTTCTCACAAATCTCAAATAATTCATCATTGGTTGGTTTACATACCTCTTCCTCATCACTTTGATCTTCTCCCATTAAACACAAGTTTGTAGTCTCTTCCTCTAGTTCAGTCTCAGAGGAGTTAGTACCAGATTCTGCCAGAAAGCCTTTTGGATTCTCTTCTTGTCCTTCTTGAACTTAAGTTTCTCCTCAATCTTTTCCTTGCTTGTGTTATCTTGAAGTGTCGGGCAATCAGTTCTCACATGTCCTGGTTTCCTGCAATTATAGCAAACAATATCAGAAGATTCTTTAACATGTTTATGATCCTTACCTTTTCTCCAATTTTGATGATGCTTTTGTTTCTTCCTTAGAAAGCTTTTGAATTGCCTTGTGATGAAGGCAACTTCATCGCTTTCAGACCCGAAAGATTCAGAATCTGATTTGTGCGCCTTCAATGCAACTGTTTTCTCCTTCTTCTTCTCACTAGCATCAAGATTTCTTTGATTCACCCCTTGCTCGTAAGCAATGAGTGAGCCAAGTAAGTTATCAATAGAATAAGTGTTTAAATCTTTAGATTTAGTGATTGTAGTGATTTTAGCATCGTATGACGAAGGCAAGCATCTCAAAATCTTGTTAACTTTTTCATAGTTTGAAAGTTCTTTTCCTAGTGCATGCAGTGAAGTAACTATCTGAGTAAACCTAGTGTACATGTTAGAAATCGATTCATGAGGTTTCATACGAAAAAGTTCATAGTCATGCAAGAGAATGTTCAAACGGGATTGTTTAACCTTATTAGTACCTTCATAGGTGATGCACAATTTATCCCAAATCTCTTTACCAGTTTTGCAAGTGGAGACATGCATGTAATCCTCAGATTTTAAAGCACAGAAAAAGTAGTTCAAACATTTTGCATTTAACTAAGCTAAATCTCGTTCATCGAAAGTCCATTCAGTAAAAGCAACTTCTATTTTAACACCATTAATTTAACGAGAAGGTGGAGAATAACCTTCTTTAATAAGCATCTACATGCGATAATCAGTAGATTATAAAAATGTTGACATGCGGGTTTTCCAAATATCAAAAGGTAAGTTATCAAACAAGGGAGCTCGTGTAATTGAATAACCTTCAGTAGTGTTACGATTCCCAAGGTTAGCCATGGATCAAATCAAAAAGTTTTCAAACTCAGTTTTTACGAATCCCGCTCTGATACCACTTGAAATTTTGTTCGGGATGTTAAGCCCTATAAAACTGGCCCAAGTTAACCAAGAGGGGTGGTGAATTGGTATTTTAAAATTTTCTTTTCACAAAGAATAAAAATTGCATAAACCAAAATCACACCACTAAAATAAAAGTAGAAATTAAAGTGCGGAAGCAAGAAAACAAGAACACATAAATTTATAGTGGTTCGATGAACTCGACCTACGTCCACTCCCCGGAGGCGCCCTCCGAGTATTGCACTACAAACGTGACTCTCCTTTGCCCCCCACAGCTAGGCGAAGAAGCCTTTACAAAGCACCTCCTTTTTTCCACCCCGGCAAGGCAGAGAACCTATCTCCTTTTGCTTCCTCCTGAAGCTAGCAGAGGACCACAACCAAAAGCTAACTCCTTACCTTTACCGACCCTTCCACGGATAAGAAACTCTAGATGAAGAAGAAGCAGAGCGATCCTTGAAGCAACCCTTGTGAATCCCCTCACAAGCTCCCCCTCACAAGATCCTCTCTCTCTCTCTCCCTCTCTCTCTTTCTACCTGAATACGAACTGGCCGATATTTATCGTCCTGGCTGACCTGCGATCGTCCAGGACAATGTGATCGTATCAATCATCCTTAATTACTCCCTTAATTTCCTGATCAATTAAGGCATAATTTGTGAATATCGTCCAAGCCGATCAATGATCATCTTGGCCGATAATTTAAAAATACAGTACACCTTAATTATCTATGGCGGCAACTTCTTTCTATTTTGAGCTTATCGTCCTGGCCGATACACGTATCATCCAGGCTGATCTGTTAATGATGGCTGCCTTAATTAAGAATCCTTATTTAGACTTTCTAATTTAAGCCTGATCGTCTAGGACGATGTAAATATTGTCCTGGCCGATATGAATAAAAATAGAAATTTTAAGTCTCTCAAGTGTGTTTGTGTAGGGTTACTTAGCATCAGTCTCTTTGACCAATACAAATAGACTCAAGAAGTGAAAAAACAACGTACAGACTGACTCAACCCTAGACCTACGCAATCTTGAACTGGCTTCGTCTGTTCGTCTGATCTTCGTTTCCTAAAAAGTTAGAAATAACAAGCAGTCCAAGAGAATCAACAGTGTTTGTCAATCATCAAAATATAAGTCATAAAACTAGATTTGCAACATAGAAATCTTATAGGGAATAACAGGAAATCTTCTAAGTAACAAATCAACAGATCCCACACCAAATACAACAGACTCAAAAAAGGAAAAAGATTACAAACTGACTCAGACCTAGTCTACTCAATCTTGAGCTGATTCCAAATTGCAGTCTAATCGTGTGAACCTGAAACGTTAGTACATATGGCAATTGTAGAGAAAATAAGAATGTTTGCTATCATCAAAGTTATAAGCCATAGATCTCCAACAATCTCCCCCTTTTTGATGATTGCAAACAATTCAATTTGAATTTTTTAAAAAATAATTTCTCCTAATCTCCCTCTCACTAGAATAAACCTTTAAAAATAGGGGAGATAAATTTTTTTTTTTTTGAAAAAAAAAGGAAAATAAAAACATACAAATTAAACAATACGTTCTCCCCCTTTGACATTATTAAAAAGAGAGGAGGCACAAAAAGCAAAAATGAACAAAAGAAAAAAAATATTCCCTGATCTAGTGAAAAATAAATATTCTTAAAATGAGAAAGTTACCTCTTGGTTTTAATCAAAAACTTAGTAGAATTGTATTGACAACGCATAGCCCAGAAAAGGTTAGAAATTCAAAGTTTGATAATCCCAACTCAAGTTCTTTTAAAGGCTCAAAAACTTTTTAATCCAATATCCAAATCAAGGAATAAATGAGAAAAAGAAACATTAATTTTTCAAAACTCCTTTCATAAAACATATCTAATAGAAGATAAATGCACGAATTGCTGAATCAGGAACCAAGATTTTCAAGCACAAGTTTCGAACATATCAAGGATTTTCGTAGGCTTTTAGTAATATAAGAAAAAATAAGCATTTTTTTTGTGGGCTCATTTTATGCCATTTATCACTTGAATGGCTCTTTGAGCATCTTTTGATTTTTAATACACTTTGTGTATTTTTTTTCAATTTGGCATCATTACGCTTCTTTTAGTTTGGCATCATTGGCCACTTTTTTTATTATTTTCAAAAAATATGCTTTCTTTCTTATATTTTTCAAAATGAAAGTAAACCCAAATTATTTAAAATACGAACAACTTGATTAAGAAAATTTTAAGGTGGATTCAACAATCTTGAAAAAGATTTCTATGCGATAGAAAAAATGTAGGGAGATGAAAAAAATCAGTTTCAAAATCCAATCTAATATATGATGAAGATTTTAAATCAAAAGTAGAATAACCTTTTTTAGGAAACAGAGATTGAGAGTCAAAAACATGAGTTTCCTTCCTTTGACTGTTTTAGAGAAGTCAAACACAACTTACCAAAGATTTCAAAAAAAAATCAGGAAGTAGATTTTTATTTTTAGAAAAGTGCATGTGTGTGTTGATTAGAAAAAAACTTTCACGAAAATAAAAATTTCAAAGAATAAACAAAACAAAAACACGAAATAAAAATGAAAAACATAAAAACAAAAACACAACACAAAAAACACGAAAGGCTTTTAACCATTATCTCTCTTATGGTCTGATGCTTCAGAAATCAGATCTGCCCATGAGATTTTTTGCCTTTCACTATTTCCCCAGTTTAAATTTTGCTTCGCCTTGTCCTTTTCTTTCATAGGAAGAATTCTTAAATTAGGATACTGATTCTTCATATGTCCAGGCTTCCTACATCGAAAGCAAATAACATCAAAAGAAATATGGACATCTTTACCACTTTTACCTTTTTTTCACTTTTTCTTATGCTTTGGTGAGCTTTGAGATTTTCTTGACAAGTCTTTGCATTCGTCACCAACTAAGCAATCTTTCTCTATATCTTTAGTTTTTAGAACAATCATTTCACCTGCATCCAAAAGTCTTTGACCCAAACCTTGCTCATAGGTAATGAGTGAGCCAATCAAATTATCAATAGAATAATCTTTCAAATCTTTTGATTCACAAATAGCAACAACTTTGGCATCAAATTTTTTAAGTAAATAACGAAGAATTTTATTGACTTTTTCAAAATTTGAAAACTCTTTTCCTAAGGCATGCAATGATGTTATAATTTGAATGAACCTAGTGTATATGTCTAAGATCGTTTCATAAGGTTTCATTGAAAATAATTTAAAAGCATGCATTAACAAATTCAACTTGGATTGCTTGATTTCATTCGTGCCTTCGTATATGGTATGTAGTTTATCCCAAACTTCTTTACCAGTAGTGCAAGAGGATATTAACATGAAATCATCAGAATTTAAAGCACAGAAAAAACAGTTTAAAGATTTTGCATTCAATTGAGCATTTACTTATTCTTTCCTATTCCATTGATTGAAAGGAATATAAGTTTTAACTCCATTAACAATACGTGACGGTGAAGAATAACCAGTTAAAATCATATGCTACATACAAAAATTAATCGATTACAATAAAATAGACATGCGAGTTTTCCAAAAATTAAAAGACATATTTTCAAATAAAGGAGGTCTGGTGATTGAACAACCTTCCGCAATATTACAATTAGCCATGGATCAAAATTCAAAAGCTTTTAAAAACTTTATTTTTTGAAAATGGCTCTGATACCACTTCAAAGTTCGTTAGGGATGTTAAGCCCTATGAACTTAGTCCCAAGCTAACCAAGAAGAGAGGTGAATTGGTAATAAAATTCTTTTCACAAAGAAATAAAATCACAAAACAAATCACCACAAATAAAGTGCAAAAATTAAATGCGGAAGTAATAATAATAAAAGAATACACCAAATTTATAGTGGTTCGGTCAAACCTTGACCTATGTCCACTCCTTGGAGGCACCCCCCAAGTATTGCACTACAAAAGTGTCTCTTCTTTAACCCCCACAGCTAGGTGGAGAAGCTCTTATAAAATCACTTCCACCTTCCCCGGTGCGGCGGAGTCGCCGGGTCCTTTGACACCAAAGAGATCTTCTTCTTAGGTGAACTTACCTCGAGACAAGCCTTGAATCCGATGGTACTAAGGTGCGAGTTCGCCAGAGCAACCGTGTGGAATCCCCTCCACACTTCCTTGAGTTCCCCCCCCCCCCCCTCACAGAATCTTCTCCTTCTCAAACTCCGCCCTTTCCTCTCTCCCTTTCAAGCTCTCTCTTCAAGTTTCCCCCACAAGAACGAAGCTACAATGGCTGTCAAAGACTCTTACAAAGTGCCTTATCATAGCTTAAATAAAAGTGCTCAAAACGAGCTCATTAATGCAAGTTGCTGATATTATCATCCAGGACGATAGGTATATCGTCCTGGCCGATCAGTACAAATTCAGCTCATCAACCCGGGACGATTTGGGACAATCAGAAGAAAATTGGTTACATCGTCCTGGCTGATATCACGATCGTCCATGCCGATTAGTTTAAAACTGATTTCAATCGTACTGATCATCGCCCTGAATTTGAGCTGTCCGATGTAGATCGTCTAGGACATCATTCTGGCCGATCAGGAGATCGTCCCGGATGATGTGGTCGTATCAATCAACCATTAATGCTTTCCAAAGATACCAGATCAATTTAGGCATAATTGAGTTAGATCATCCTGGCCGATACGAATATCGTCCTGGACGATTTCCTAAAATAAGGAATTCCTAAATTGATTATGGTGGTTGATTCTTTCTGAATTGAGATTATCGTCCTAGCCGATACAGGCATCGTCCAGGCCGATCTGTTAATCATGGCTGCCTTAATGAGGATGCCCTAATTAGGGTTTCTGAATTTGGTAATATCATCCAGGATGATATAAATATCGTCCCGGTCGATATTACCAAAAATAGAAATCTTATTAGGAACAATAAGAAATCTTTTAAGTTACAAATCAATAGATCCCACACCAAATACAATAGACTCAAGAAAGGAAAAAGATTACAAACTGACTCAGACATGGTCTACCCAATCTTGAGCTGATTCCAAATTGCAGTCTGATCGTGTGAACCTGAAACGTTAGTACATAAGGCAGTTGTAGAGAAAATAAGAATGTTTGCTATCATCAAAATCATAAGCCATAGATCCGCAACACTATAAAACTCTGGTGTGCTTTTTCCTTATCATTTTTTATTTTTTCTTGCACTTTATTTTTATTATATTTGCTTGGTGATAATTGTGAGAGAAAAAGAATTTCATTGTTGCAATTTGATTTTAATTAATTGCTTCTGCATTAATTAAATTTTTCTTGTTAAAAATTTAAAAACACAAAAAATATTAGAACTCTTATTCAGGATTTTAAATTATTGCAACAAATTTTTGCAATTCAGCCCCCCCCCCCCCCCCCCGCCCTCTTTGCGATCTAGTAATTTCACTTTCATTAGAAAAATCTAAGCCCACAAGGCAGTAATGTCGACATCCAGGATGTGATGTTACTAGATAGGTATACATTCATCCTTGAAGCAAACACCAAGATGCTTCAAAGGAGAGGAAAGAATAATTTTGGGGAACTTATACTCTTAGAGAGTATAACCGAATTCCTCTTGTAACAAGGGAAACCAATTTTGCTCTACTAAGAGCTTCCCTCTTTTTTTTATCATATGTAATTTTTTTAGTTTATATATTCTCAATCATAGATTTGTATTATCCCATACTATCGAAGATAACATGTAGTAGAGGTAACATTTACTATATTTATGAGTTACTTCTACCATAAGAAGATCCTCTAATGATTGGAACACAAAGAGAGGGAGTTATGAATAGTATTGATATCACAGGCCATATTCACCACATGAACAAAACTGTGGTAAGCGATTACATAGAATCTGGTAAAGAAGTGAATCATTGGTTTTGATAACCAAGACCACATTCAATTCATGTGAATGAACTGGGGAGCACGATCATAGCAATTGATGTATGAATAAAAATTAAAATTAGGATAGAGGATCAATATTATCACTCCTGATTAACAAGGATGATATGGACCCAATATCCCATCTCTAGAGGGTCTAAACTAATGATTTTGACATCCTCAATCACATTCAACTCATATGAATGGGCTGGGGCTATAACTATTAGAGCATGATTAATAGGAGGAAGAAATTCACATAGGAATAGTGGATCGCCATCACCACACCTGACTAATATAGGTGGGTGTGGACCGAGTATCATATCTAAAAAATAGACTTGAATAATTAGTTTTGATATCTCATACCATACTTGGAGTGGCAAGTGAAATTTGGGGGCTAAGCCCTGCTAAGAGGAGAACAAACAAAACATTCTATCCACTAGGACCAATGTGATTGGTGCGCATAGATAGAAGTACAAACATCCCTACGACGTATTAGCATATCACCTTTCAGGGTAATCTTATACTCTTCGTAACGAACATTGTGTTGTAGAGGACAAATCATTGTGTCCACACAGACTACCGAAAAGTAAAAAGGATCCTTTCAGGGGGTATATATATAGAGGGATATCTATAAGTAGTAAGGAGGCTCCCCTATAACGTACTAGACTCAAGCATGTACTTTTTTAAGTACTGACCAATTATGATTGGCATAGGGTGAATACCATTTGCATCAATAAGGAGGTAGGCACCACCTTTATAAACTTGTTCTACAATGAAGGGCCTTCCCCAATAGGCTCAAACTTATCACTTCGGTATCGACACAAAATGATAGGCCTACACAAAATAAGAACTAAATTACCTACCTAGAAAGTACAGGGACTAACAAGGCGATCGTGTTACTGGGCCATTCGGGCCTGGTATACCTTAAGGTTCTGATAAGCTTGTAAATGAAGCTCTTCCAAACCATCAAGCTCTTCCAACCTTAGTCAGGAGTTATCTTCCTGAGATAGATTATGATTAACTGCTACACGTAGTTAGGGGAGCTCGTCCTCGAGTGGGAGGAATGCTTCAACCACAAAAGCTAAAGTATATGGGGTGGACTGGGAAGGTAGTTCTATAAGCTCATAATGCTTTAGGTAACTTATCATTCCATTCTCATTTATTTACAATAAGGATTTTCCTTATCAGTTTCACAAGAGTTTTATTAAATGCCTCCCTATACCATTGGCTTTTTTGGTAGTAAATTGAAGAGTATAACTAATTAATATTATGACGGCGAGCAAATCTGATAATTTTTATGCTTCTAAATGATGGGATGTTATCAGATATTATATGGCACGGAACACCAAAGTGCTAAATAATGTTATTGCAAAATAAATGCATCATATCTTCTTATTTAACTTCTTTTAATGGGATAGCTTCTATCTATTTGGAGAAGTAATCAGTGGCGGCTAAAATAAACCTATGACCCTTAGAAGAAGGAGGGTCTATAGGACCCACTACATCTATGCCTAGACCTCAAATGGCCAAGATGATATAGTAGGATGCAATGGATTAGGGGATTGGTGAATCACCGTGCCATGAATCTGGCACTGGTGGCACCTTCTAGGGTCATAGTCAGCCAATAATAGTCAAGACATTTAATTCTGCCTTTCATTTTAGGTCCAGACGGATGGGCACCACAAATCCCTTCTTATATCTCGTCCATAACCTTATGAGCTTCTTCCTTATTAAGGCAATGCGGCCACATTTGGTCAAAAGAGCATTGATGTAAGGTATCATTTATATAGGTAAATGATAGAGCTATCTTTCTAATTTGAGTGGCGAGAGATATATTATCCAAAAGCCTGTCATGCTTCAAGTATTCTATGAAGGACACTCTCCAATCTGACTCCTTATCGATAACCAACCCTGTGATGGTCTAATTGGGAGAAGACAAGTCTATGGGGCACAAGGTTTGATGCTATTGGATAATAATAGATATAGGGTTTCCAATAGAGTAGCTAATTCTTTTACTAACTTAGCCAAGGCATCTTCTTTTCTATTGGCAGATCTTGAAATTTTGGCCAAAGTCACTTCTAGGATTAAGCACAAGAGCTCAATTACTTTAATATGATAGGAAAAGAGCTCAAGCTTAAGTACTTTATAGACTCCAGCTACTTGATTTATTATTAGTTGGTGTGGATCTCCGAAAGGATTTTGTTTATGTGGTTCAAATGCAAAGAGTACGATCACACTATCCCGTAAGACAAAATGGTCGTAGACCACTACACCCGACACAAGCAGACTGGTGGAAGAGCAGATGGAGTTATACATATGATTAGCCATAGAAGATAGCGGCTTTCACCTACACAATTCGATGGATAATAATATATATAACCCAAAGTTCACGAGATTTCCCCCATTCTATACATCAGCTCGAATGGGGTTTATTTGATTGTGGGGATCGATTTCCTACAAGAGCAAGCCCCCATAGTTAATTACATCCTAAGCCTTGAGTTAAGAAAACTCTCGATTAAGGGTGTTGCATTATTCACTTATTGATTTGGTGCACAGAAAAAATTCCTAAGTTCTATTCCAAAGAAAATTAACTCTTCTCTTTATCCTTAGTGATTTTTAGATTTTTTAAATGAATAAAGATGTGATTGAGATTTTGAGTTTAAAAGATTAAAGATCGGATTACTATCCTAAGAGAAATGATAGACTCAAAACACAAATAAAAGGAGACACACTGAGTGGTGTACAACCTGGGCTTATACTTGCCTGGAGTGAGCAGCCAACTAACATCCTAAACACAATCAATCTCCCTATATATATACAAGATTGGAAGGCTTTATCCTAGGAAATCAAGGATTTGCAGTTCAAAAAGGGTTTCAATCTGGGACTCTATAATATGCAAAAGAATATACCTATCGCTGTATGATGCATAAAAAAGATACAAAATATTCCTATGTCTACTGATGTAATGTATGCATGTGAGTGAAGTGCAATGTGAAATAAGGTGTGTAACCGCAAATGCATGCATGACATCCTGAGTATGGAAAAAGTAAATAAACACACTAAGGGTACCCTCCAAGTAAGGTACCCGTATCACATCACAACAAAAAATCATCCTAATGGTGCACACTTCATGTGGGAAAACAATGATGCTCATGGCACAATAGGTGGCCTACTCTAAAGGCCTAAATGACCCTATTGGTCTCTAGGGCTCATAGATGGTGGGGGGGTATCATACCCAAAATCAGGAAAAAGCCAAAATCCTAGCGATGCCCACTTCTTGTGGGAAAATAATGATGCCCAATGGCACAACTGGGTGGCCTACTCTATAGACCTAAATGACCCTAATGGTCTCTAAGGCTCACAGAAAGGGGCAAGCTTTAACCTATAGGGCCAAAGCTTTGTCAGTGCACTAACCTATGGCTGACTACCTAAACTTGCTAGAATACCTATTAACAATATATGTGTGGAGTGTAGCAATTTTGATATATATTTAAGAGTTTGCTTTACAAGTTAGATAAATTATGCCCGATTGTGGCGCTTCCACTTACAAACTTATGACCAAATGATCCCAGATTGTGGCGCGGCCACTTAAAAGCTCCTAAGCAAATGCTCCCGTTTAATTCCTAATCATTAAGCTCTGATGTACCTTGCAAGATAAGATAAAAGAGAAATATGCAAATGAGCGTAGATGCCATTCATAAAAGAAATGCAGGTAAATATAATAATATAACTGACATAAAATTTAAGAATTGCATTTATAGAACATGTGCATGTAGTAAACACTAAACAATAAAAGAGAATATCGACCTAACCTAGAGCTAGAAGTCGTGTCCTAACCAAACAAGTCTAGGTGTGTGTAACGGTGTGTAGTTTTGGATAGGTCCTATGTAAGATAGTTTAATTATAGTTGCTTTCATTTGATTTGTCGAATGACAGAAGGAAGATTTTGGTTTAAGTCTAAATATTAGTATTTTATGATTGATTTTTAGAGATTTTATTTTAGTATTTGATTGATTACCACCTTTGTTTTACACCGAGACCGTGAGGTTTATTTCACCCTCCTTGGGGCTAACTTAATGGCCTCGTAGGCCTGGGTTACCCAGTAGCAACCAATTTTTGTTGAATTATTTAGTTGGTTGTAAATTAAAAAGAAAGGTGAATTAGGTAGTTTATTATCAATTAAGGGTTTAGATTAATCAAGTTTGCTATCAACTGGTTCGTGGCGTTGTGCCACCAGACTCGAGGAACCAGTGCTCCTTAGGACACCTAGCCCCGCAGCCCGAAGTAGTCCATCCTAAAAACCAAGTTGATATATTTATATTAAGAGGTTTGTTGATTGGTTTTAAAAGATTAGTTTAAGGTTTGATTGAGTTTTAGGTGAGTTAGAAGGTTTTGGGTTTTAGAAGACTTTTAACTTAATGAATTTTAGTTTAGGTTCACTCTCCTGATTTAATCTATATCTTTTAAATTTTAAATTGGTTAGAGATTGATTAAGAGATTAATTAGAGTTGATTTAAGTTTATGTTTTAGGTTTGACCTCCTAATTTTACTCTATCTCTTTTAAGCTTTAAATGGATTAGAAATTAATTATTAGATTATGTAAACTTGATTTAGATTTTGTATTTTAGGGATTATGAAATATCAGTCATGGTTTAAATACTAAATTAGATGTTTTTAGTGCATTTTTAAGACTTGAATTAAGGTTAATTTGGTTGGTCGATTATTAATGGATTAAAGAAAACTAAACCTAAGAAAACGTGTCACTAAGTTTTCATTTTGATGTCTCTATCCTATAGGAAGCATGCACCCTAAGTCTATGTTATCCAAGACTCGACCCTTAATTTTTGTCCTTAGATATCACTAGTGTTATAGGAGAAAAAAGGAAATATTTTTCTAACCCTTTTAGACATTTGTGCATGTATCAAAACATTTAGAATTCCATGAATGAAATAAGCCAATGAGTAGAAAATTAGTAGAAATGCAAAAGCTAAAAAAAAAAAGTGAAGCAATATGACAAAATGCCAGAAAGAACAAATGGAGACTAAGATAATAAATAGAATGTTGGCATTTCATCATTGGACATGCTTCTTCGAAGCCAAGCATGTCTCTAAGACACCCTTCACTCTCATTCAATATAATATGAATAGGAGAGAAGGTGCTTAGATGTCGTTTACTGTCCCCACATTCAAAATAAAGCACTCGAGAAAAACCTGACTCAATTAAATATGTTATTTCCCACATAAGACTCAAAAACTAGCAAAGGGAAAGCAGCTCCCCAAATCTAAAACCCAAAATAAGCATTCTATTGTTCCACGTTCATCCAAAACTTCCACATTCATCCAAAACTCACTTCTAGAAACAAACATAAAAAAGAAAAAAAACAACTCACATACGAAATATCACTTCGTTTCAAAAAGATATAAAGAAATCTCCCACTCGAAACCATTTATAAAATTTTTGATCCCAAAACAACTTATGAAAAATTTCCAAATCAAACGACACATAAAATCCCTACACAAATAATCCACCAAAACTCGTTCTGACACAAAACAATCGAGTGCACTTATATTTGGTGTGGGGTTTATCCATGAAAATATTCTAGCAAGAAGATTCCATGAAGCTCTCTATTATAAAATATTAACAAAACATATAGTAAAACTTCTCAAGATAAAACAATTCACAAAGCTTTCCGTAAAGCTCTCAACAATAAAAGAACTCATGAAACTCTTAAACAAGAAAACTTTGTAAATCTTTTTTTTTTTTTGTAAAACATTTGCAAAGATTTCTCAATAAATATAACTCGTGAAAGTCTTTAATCATAAGAAAATTTTTTAAACAAATCGTGAAACCCATCATTTTTTGAAACAAACATATAACCCAAGCTAACATAAAACATTCTATCCAAAAGAAAGTCTAAAACTAACAAATGGTTGACGAAGTATGAGAAGAGATATCCTTGAGGTTTTGGATATAAGCTGAAGCATCTCCTTTCACTTTCACTTTAACCACTTTTAATGAAACCCCAAACATTTAAGAACAAGAGTCTATAATCTTCCATGCCAAGCAATGAAATGAATGATCTAATAGAAGTTTGAAACTTGACGTCTATTAAAATACAATAATGAAAGAAGGGGTTCAATGCAAAAAAAAGTTCTTTCCGCATTTTAGAAGAATACTCCAGTCGTTCAACATGCTCACTAATACTATCTTTTACATAAACTCAAGCAAATAGAGAAGGAACAAGTTCCGGGAAAGCATAGAATATTTTGTCATCCACCGTAATCTCATAAAGCCAAATGGTCTCTAACCCAATCATCTATCTTATTGTATGACGTGCATCACTTTCCATCATACAAGAACCACTTCATGCCAAACCTATAGTATATTCAAAATCGAAACGCAAGGTACATATAAGCTTTCCAAACTTCACACATTTCCAACATATGCAATCTTTTGTTACCCAATATACTTCTAAGCACCCTTTACAAGGTCAAAACACAACGCTAATAAATGAATTTCAACACGAATGATTTCACCCTATCAAGACTTTTTTTTACACAATACATGGTACTCAAACATGACCTTGATTGTAACACATCATTTCTTATATTGAACTTCACTGATCACGTTCAAATTATTAGGATTATAATTAAACTCTACCAAGCATGTTCACATCAATGTAATTATAAGACAAGCCATTACTCTTCAATGCTGACATAATCTCATTATTGAATAGATAAAAAAAAAAAGATCATGTAACAACCTATTGGTAAGGAGGAGAGAAAGAGTCACATCCTTCCAACCAAAACTCATAACCGTGTGCCCACGTATGTATAAATTTCTCTAAAATCTGATTTGGAACATTTCAACTGAAAGAAAAACAAACATAAGCTAGGGTGCTCATACATGCTATACTAGGTTTTCCTCCTTGACTCATTTAACCAATCCAATTTTTTTCGCTCACATTTCCATCTCCAACATTCACATTAGAAAAGAAACAGAGATCTATAAAGAATCACATCTCAATTTATAAGAACATATCTCACACCCTTCCTTTAACAATAGTTCATCAATCATTTGATGTGATACATCTACAAAATTATACAAACTAGCATGAGAATCATAACCTATACACATGTTTGAGTGAAATCATCCAAATGATTCATACAAGATCCTTCATGATTCACACAATAGTCTCCTTAAAGATACCTGACAATTTTGTTACTAACAATAATAACAAGGGCCTTCTCAAATCTCTAAACAAAACGATTCAAAGTATATGCTTGTTCACTTGCAAAACATGGACTAATTTTATTTCAAAACTAATATAAGTAAAATAAAGGCTTGTAGTCATCATTCATTACCGTTCCTTATACAAACTAGTATGAAAGGAATATGGAAGAAATGAGATATAATTATGCTTGCTCAATATCTTTACTAGGTTAATCCGTATGACATTTCCTAATAAACATTAGGACAAACACATCGTATGCATTTAGTAGGGGATATCATGACCCTCTTCAATCTACACAACTATACATCTTATAATACAAATCATCAATGAATACATCATTCTATAGATTTCCCATTTAAGAAACTCCATTTCAAACAACAGTGACTTTCCTACAAAGCCCATTCATGCTTCAAAAGACTTATCTAGTTAAATCGTCAAGAGAAAATATTCATGAATAGGAAAAATATCTAATCCAAGCAAGTACAGAAATTTCATCACAGCAAGAAATTAAGGACTTGCTGAATGATCTCACTTAGTAGGTTGACTACTCTATTTTGTCATCCACATAAGCAAGGAGAAGAATAAATAGGAAAAGGAGAAAAAAAAAAGGAAAAGAAGAGTAAGAGGAAGGGGAGGAACAAGAAGGAAAATACCTGAGAAGAAATTTACCTATTGTTTTGGAGGACATCGGTCAGCTAGAACAGGGGAGACCTCTGACTGGAGCTTGCAAGCGGAGCGAACGTCGGTGTCGGACTCGGCTAGGGCAAGGTTCGTCAAGGATGGATTGGCCGAAGGAGGAGCAGGCGTAGGGAGTTCGGGTTCTTCTGGGATTCGTGAAGCCGCGAGAAGAAGGGGGTCGGGAGTCTTCCGAACGGAGCTAGGTCATCCGATCACAGGGAGAGCCCATAGGCTTCGACGTCGGGTGGGATTTGTGAAGCCGAGAGCGAAAGAAGGAGGGGGATCCGCCCCTAGCTCGTGCGAGCACAGAGAGACGGAGGGGAAGAGGGGGAGATGGGACAGACCTCTTTGGTCTGGGACGTGAGAAAACCCCCATAGGAGGTGTCGAGTCCGGTTCTAAATAAGAGAGGATCGGGGAGGGAGATCTTCGGCCTCTCCTGGAGTTCACGAACGAAGGAACTGGAAGGGTGCTCGGGGCGTCTGTGAACAGAGAGGGAGACAAGAGAGAGAGGGAGCTCAGTCTTGCTGGGGTTGTGCAAACGAGTCAGAACATGAAAGAGAGGGAGGTGGGAGCTAAGCTTCCCTCTAGGGCTTCTTCGGACCAGAGAAAATAAGACCACCCGAGAGATCGTCACCTCTACCTTGTCTTGGGATGGAGAAGGCTTCGAAAGAAATGAACGCCGAAGCTCGAAAATAGTTACCCGCCATCTCGCTGCCTCTTGCTTTAGCCACTTAAATGCATACCAATAGCACTGATCCACTGACCAAGATTGCAGATATCACGCTGAAACCTTAAATAAGTGGTCGATTTTGATTCAAGCCATTCGATTAAATTTCTTGATATGGAACTTGGATTCAAATTGATCCAAAAGCAGATCTTGAGTCAATTAGGCGGAGACCAGGTTCGAATTTGACCCAACTTGAATTAACTCGACTCAGGTCTACATGGGTTTAGCCCCTCGATCAAACTAACAAAATTAAACCCGAATAAATTGACGAATCAAATCAAACCAAACTCGATGGAGCTGAAAATGAATGGATTTAATTTAATTGAATGTGATCGGGTCTAATTTAACCCAACTTCGTGTCTATTTGGGTTCGATTAAATTTTCATCAAGTCGATTTTAACGGAATCGAATTTGAATCGACCCAATCGGACATGAATCGGCATTGATCTGGGTTAAACTAGTCTCAACGAGACTTAACTAAATCAACCAAAGATCGTTGGGGCTTGTGAACAAAAAATGGGGTCAACATTTGGGAGTCTCTAAAGATTTTCACCTGCATAATGTTCATCTCGATGGCCAACTCAAGCCCCAAAATTTGAGCTTCATACTCAGCTTCATTGTTAGTATGAGGTGCTGATAAACTATAAGAGTACCATAGAGTATGACCTTCAGGGGATAAAAAAATCAGGCCTAAACCTACCAAAATTGTACGAGTTTTATTTAGATTTAAGGATTTAACGGATGATGTACCGTCAAAGTAAAACTCCTAAGTATGGGACTATTGTTCATCCACACTCATGATTAGTTCATCAGGTAGAACATCATAAAGTGGGGAATTAGCAGGGATCAAGTGATCGGCTAGAAAGTTAGCTAGAGCCTATCCTTTGACGGCCCGCTGAGGGATAAAAGTAATGTCAAATTGCAGTAGGATCATAGACCATCATTCTAGATAACTTGAGAGGGTTGGACGGGTCATAAAGTATTGTAATGGGTTGACATAAGAGATCAGGTTAACCTTATGTGAAAGCATATAATGTATAAGCTTCTATACCGTGAAGATCAAAATATTATTTTACCATCGCTGCGTACTTAAACTCTGTAGGTATTAATCATCTGCTAAGGTAGTATAAGGCATTTTCCTTACCTTCTTCATTCTCTTGAGCCAACAGTGCACCCAAAGACTCATCCAAGGCTATGGTGTAGAGAATCAATAGCCTACACGGGATAGGTGCAACTAAAATAGGAGGATTCATCAGGTAGCGCTTTATACTATCAAAGGCCTCCTGACAACACTCATCCCAGTGGAATTGGGCATCCTTCTTCACCAGGGAAGCGAAGGGATGACACCTACTAGAAATATTGGAGATAAATCTCTGCAAGAAATCAAGTTTACCCTAAAAAGATCTCAATTGGGTAAGACTTTTAGGGGATTTCAAATCCACTTTGGCTTTGATTATAGAAGGGTCTATCTCAATGCCCTAATAGCAAACTATAAACTCTAAGAACTTTCCTGCACTAACTCCAAATGCGTATTTTAAAGAATTCATTTTCAAGTCATATTTACGCAGGCGTTAAAAAATGATCCGTATATCTTGAAGGTAATCTCCACGGACCTTGCTTTTGACAACCAAATCATTCACATAGCACTCAACTTGCTCATGTATCATCTAATCAAAGATAACAATCATAGTATGTTGATTGGTGGCCTTGGCATTCTTGAGGCTGAAAGGCATCAGCTTGTAATAAAATACACCTATAGGTGTACGAAATGCATTGAACTTCTCATCCTTAGGGTCTATCTTTATTTGATTATAACTAGATGAACCATCAATGAATGAGAAAATGTTATGGGATGATACTATATCCACCATAAGCTCGAGGACAGGAAGAGAGAAATCATCCTTAGGACATGCCTTATTCAAATCATGGAAGTTGATACAGACATGAATTTTTCCACTCTTCTTCCAGACTGGAATGATGTTGGCAAGCCAGGTAGGATACTTCTATTTGCAGATGAATCCAGTTTCTATCAGTTTCTTAGTTTCAGCGATCACCTATTGTTCAATTTCTGACCTCATCCTGTGAGGTGTTTGTTTAACAGGGACTGCATCAGGCTGGATAGCCAACTTATGGACTGCCACTTCTGGGTTTAAGCCAGGCATCTCGGTATAGTTCAAGGCAAAGCACTCTCTAAACTCTGATAATAACTTGATGTATTCTTGAGCCTCTGAATCAGATAGTAGATCACTATAAAAAATAAGCCTAGGATCTGACTCAATACAAAAGTTAACCTCATACAGTTCATCAATTATGGAAGTGATGCCGTCTTTAAACTCTTAAAGAGCATTAAGGACCCTGGCCTCACCATTATCTGGGTCTTCTTCATCAACAAGAGAAATAAGTAGATAAGAATTAGAGACAGTAGAAATATTTCCATGATTAGACTAACTCAACCCTATATAACCAACACCTTCTAGGTTTTGAGGGAAATAAGTTCACCAAACTTAGGCTTATTGTAGAGCTTATTCATCGGGCCAAGTAGAATGAACGAGACCCCGCTCGACGTAACTCTCTATAGTAGGGAAAAATTAATGAGGGGCACTCTTAACCTCTATATCTATAGCGGTCTCCTCCCGATCCTGGCTCCCAAGACCTAGTCGTGCACCTATACTACAGGGTAAAGAGGCACACTCTTTAAACTGTGCCGGCCTAAATATTTCTTATAGTGGAGGTATATGGCATTCACTAATCTATAGTGCACTATCACCACTAGTGGAGGGAGTGTCAGAAGATCTTTGATCGGAATTCTCAACTCTTATTCCATATATTTGATGGGGAATAGACTGTCCACTAGTAATCTAACGTCGGAAGTCTTCTTCTTTGTCTGAACTATTATCAAAAACTAATCCAACCTCAAGTATCTGATGCCCATGAAAGGTAGGATGTGAATCATAACCAGTGGAATTTGGAAGTGATTAAGGGACTAAACGAAGAAGAATATCGATTATTTCATCATTTGAAGAGTCGGACTCGACGGACAAAGAAGAAGTGTAAAGGTCTAAGGGAGGGGGAGTTCGAGTGTCCTAATTTTATGGACCATGGGTTGAGCCTCTACCTCTACCTCTACCTCATCCTCCCCTACCTCTATTAGGGAAAATATCGTGCCTTACTACAAACTGAAAAGGAGCTTTATCAGAATGCATAGTGGAAACACCTTCCTCAATACTAACCTATGACGAACCCTATACTAACGATTATATAGGACCCTATATAGATGACTGCATAGGACCCTATATGGCACTAGCAAGTGTCACTGGTTACTAGGCAGGTGGAGGTTTACAAGTCTTTTGAGGTACATAATACTCGGCATCATCATAAATAGAGACCTCATGTACAGAAAAGGACTGGGTATCTGCAAGAATGGTATACTCGACATTATTCCTCATAAACTTTATACATTAGTACAAGGTAGAGGGCACCATTCCATACTCGTGAAGCTAAGACCTTCCTAAGAGAGCCCTGTATAAAGTGTCAACCTCAAGTACATGAAAATTTGCCTCAGTTTAAATATTTATGAACTTCAATGGTAGGGTAAAAATGGACCCTAGAGCACATTGGCCTTGATCATTAAAGCCTTTCAATATAATCTTGTCAGAAGTGAGCTTCAAATGACCTAGTAAGAGGCTCTTTAAAGTTTCATAAGTAAGAATATTTTTTGAAGCCCCTTGGTTTATAAGGACCTTATTTAACTCATAACCATTGATTTTAGTAGTGATATACAAGGGAAGATTGTTCTTAGAAGTCCCTAAAAGAGGGTTACGATTAAAAAAGATAATGTATGACATCTCTTTCAAGTGGCATGCATCTCCAACAAAATTAGAATCAAAGAAAGCTTGATAGAACTCTGGTTCAAGTAGAGCTTTCACCAGTGTCTCTCTCAATTTATGGGGCATCATCAAAGCATCATAAACCTTAAGAAGGGAAGGAATTTTCCTTAAGTGAGTCAACACATTGTAATCCACTTCTACCTGCGGGCCTTTCCCTTTCACCTTAGACTGCTTTTGGGAGGAAGGGATAATATTGTCCTACTGGGTAATAATGTTTTTATATTTTTCTTTTATATTGTTATCCATCCGAGGTGGAATGAACTTCCATGAATGCAAATAAACTTCCTGTATTGAGTCATTCACAACAGGAGGTTCATTTGGTTCAGTGGTTGTGGCTTGTGTTAGCTCTAAAGGAAGTGTCTAGAGTGGGTTCTCAGATTTTTGGCTCAAATCCATGTAACAACCACCCTCTAGAATAGTGAATATAGATTCTTCATTAGATTCAGACTCATCATTACACATAAAATCATTTAGATTACAATAGATATGTAAGATGTGAAAAGAACATGTATTAGAAGAAACTAAAGTAAAAGCAGAAGGTAAAGAAGGCCAAAAGTAGTCTGAATCATCTTCTTCTATTATTTCATCATCAATAGAAGAGAGAATAAAGTCCTTCAACATAAGTACTGGAAGGGGACCTATCTTCCCTTCTGAGATTACAATAATTTTTTCTCTTTCATACATTTTCTTATTATATATAAAAGTAGAAAAAGAAATGTGCTCAACTGGCACTATAATAGAAGAAGCAAAAGAAGAAAAGGGTGCTAGCAAAGAAACTAGAGTGGAAACTATCAACTTGGCCTAGGGAGGCCTCCTCTCAACTGGCTCTGAACTCAATACAGCTTGGTTAATCATCTGCTTGGTCTTCTTGGAGAGTGCTAACTTCCACTCTCTCTTAGAATTACTGGGTGATCTACTACTACTTCCCTGACTGTAACTCCATCTGTCACTATAGCTTGAGTCTGAAATCATCTGCCCTATTTGAGTACCCTTGCCCTAAGGATGTACCAGATCACTATCCTAGAAATGTATCTTCTTAGTATCCATCAACCTCTCAACCTTATCCTTGAAAACTTAACAGTCCTCCAAATTATGCCCAACATATTTGTGAAAGGGACAATAGAGTGGGTGGTCTATCTCTATAACTGAAGAGTAGCCTGAGAAATCTTCTAGAGTAACCTCTCTTCACTAATAGGCCCTCTACCACATACTAGGAAGACTATTCTTTGAATCCTCTAAGAGAGGGCTCGAACAGCAGCATCCCTAAGGACCCTAGCTCAGGGTAGAGTAGTGATGATAGGAGGGGTCGCCGTAATGTAGGTAATGTCCTCTTCATCCCCACTGTCTAATAGAAGATAGAAGCATCCTCCCTAAATTGCCTCTACCTCAAGTGTAACTACTACCTCAAAAGTAGGTGTGACTATAGCTGGTCATGACCTCTGCTGCCTGGGAGCCACTCTCCTTTTAACGGGCTCCTAGTGAGCCACTTCTATTGCAATCTACTACTTTTCTACCTCATATACAGGCAAATAAAGATTCTCCTATTTCTATTCCTACTTTCCCTTCTCCCAAGGTCGGAGGTAGAGGGGGAAGGAACATCTGAACCCACTGCCTGGGTGGTAGGGGGAATAGGAACAAAAGGAAGATTGGATTCTACCCAGTGGTCTAAGGGTGAGAGAGCCGAGCGAACACAAAAACTCGATAAGAAGAAGGTGAAGGAGCCACATTCTGGGCACCCCTCTTCCTAGCGTAAGTGGGAGGGGAACCCAAACTTGAGGTACCTCCGTTAGAATAATGGGGGTAACAACAGCAGGCTACCGGCACTAAGGGGCCGAAGCAACTTGTACAATAGGTGTAGTAGGCATTGGTTGCCTAATCATAGAATGAGTGGGGGGAATAGGAAGTGGTCTAGGCACTGGTTTCCTAACCATTGGGCTCACTAGCTATGTAGGAATATGAATGGGACAGGCAAGTGCCAAGGCTATCTACCAAGCAACTGGATATCCGAAGGGACGTATGGTTGCACGTCCTCTCCTCTAGGGAGGAGAGAATGCAATAGCCTCAATAGGGGTGGGTCCGCTAAGGGCGATGAACATCGAGTCAGTGAAGAAACCAAAAGTGATTCCTCTAGTGGGAGGACTAGAAATTAGGGACTTAGGAAGAGTCACCCGTATGTCCGAGCCAAAGCTAAAAGTAATGGAAGGTATGAACAAAGACATTACACTGATGTCAAGAAAATAAATTTAAAAGGTTAGTCAGAATTGAAATCACAAAAGAAGAAATGAATGAGGATGGATAAGGGATGGAATAGCCTGCGAGGCTGGAAGGAAGTATATTAGGGAGAAACCCTAGCTTAGAGGAAAAAATCCTAACTAAAGAAAGACCTTAACTAAGAATGGGATGGACCTAATCTAAGGAGTATCAATCCTGAAGTACACATAAGAAAGAATAATATATGATCCAAAGATGGAGAGAGAAATTGGCCCTACTACGGTAGCCAAAAACCTATGGATCTCCAAAAGGACACCGCTATACTGTAGAGTATAGAGGGGTATACGACCTCACCACCCCGAGGGATAGAGATGACCGTGGACCTCCATGCTCCTCATAAACGGGAAGGGCATATTAGATCGCACATAAAACAAACCATTGAGGATAGTGGCTCTCACCATCACACCCCGATTAGTAGTAATATATATAACCTGATTGTAACAACCAGTTTGCCCCACCTAATATATCATCTCGAGTGGGGTTTATCTGATGGTGGAATTCAGTTTCCCATGGACATAAGCCCCCGTGATTAATTACGTCTTAGGCTAGAACCTAAGAAGAGTCTCGATTAAGGATCATACATTATCCTTCCCAAAATGGGATTGGCATAAGGGTGGAGACTAGGATGTTCTTAATCAAGAGGAAGAAAGGTTTGATTTGGATTAATTAACACATGTGGTTCATACCAACATTTGGAAGGTCTAAGCCACTAAGGATAAACTAGAGAAAAGAAAGTCAAGCATTCCACGCATATAGGAGAGAAAGAAGGAGGTGGTGTCATCCATGTGATGAGGATAGGTAGGATTTATAGTCCCTGAAAAAAGGAAACTTACCTACTGATGAGGCATACTATAAGACCGAATGTAGTAGCCTTAAATCCTAAATTTAAATTAGGTTTAGTGTTCTACATACAACACTAATATCTCATGTCCTAACTAATATAAAGCAAAACTTGGACTTACCCCAGCCTGGATTGGGAAGCCAGCTAACCACCTAAGCACTTTAAAACTATATTGTCCAATCATTTATGAAGGATGGGTAGGTAGTTTAATTTTTTTTGGAAGTAGGGTCGAAGTCTAGAGACTTGCTTAATTGGCCCTTGACTTTTATAGGTTGAATGCTCTTAGAGCTAATGCAATTAAATTTTAATTTAATGAGTTTCTAATGCAATGCATGATAGTTCAAAGGTCCAAATCATAAATGTTTCATATTTTAAAAATAGGCTTATATAAAACTAATTTTTATAAGGAGACGAGACTTCCCCAGGTCCACACCTCATCCTCATAGGCCAGATTATCCAAACTCTACCTGCAGGCGGAGAAGTGTCTCATAATAAGGGGGAAAGAAATGCAGTAATATGCATGAGACCTCAAATGATTCCAATAGTTTCCTAGGTCGTTAGATTTCTATATTATTTAATTCCTAAAATTTTAAGTATTAGTTATGAGTAGAAAAAATTTATAGTCCTTAAAGAGCATAATGAAATCCAAACTAAAATAAAAGTGGCATGCAAATTAACAATAAACTAAGAAATTTAAATAGCCCTATTGGCAAGACATATACATCAAACACATCAAAATAATCAAACTAATTAATAAATGTCCATAGGCAAACTGCCCTTAATTACAAATCAGGGTCTGCAGAAAATAAAGTGGTCGGGTACCACTACCAACAACCCGAATTTCTAAACCTAGGAAAGATACAATTGACTTTGATAAAGATATTGGGTCCTCAACTCTTCAGCCTTCTTGGACTTCTTCTCCTTGGACTCCTTGGATCTCTCCTCCTTGGACTCTTTGGATTCATCGTGGCCTGAATATTCAAATGAAGAGATAATTCCACCCTTTAAAGGGGTGTTATCTTTTCTCTTTAGATATCTAAAAGCCATCCAAACTCGATATCCCAAATGGAAGAAGACTCTCCCTCTTGAGAATGACTTCTTTTAAAATTTGAGTTGGATAAGGATATCCCAACTCAAAGTCACTTTCACAACTCAAACCAATATTACAAATAATTACATTAATGGAAAGTAGTAAATTTCATACTCTCTTGCAAAGTTATTCTAATAAAAACTCCCAAGAAGTTAATATAGCATCTCAAGTAGTTTATATGAAAATAAAAGTACTCATTACAACCACACTTAGCCATACTCTTAATAATTTTTAAGGGTTAAGCATTCTTTAGAGCACTTGTTGTACTTATTATTTATAATTTTTATCCCTCATTTATTTAGGGGGGCTGAGTAATTTCTGAAGCACCTGCATAAGACAGTATTAGTATTTAAATCATGACTATTGCCCACCTTTTATTTAGGACTGCATGAGTATGGCCACCTATATAAAATATCGTTAGTACCAAAATATTGATCCTAACCTAGGGGTAAATCTAATATATAATCAAATTGTTGCAAATGTATTTTCATGAATTATGTTCTGATGATTAGCATACACTCTTGCTTCTCTACGACTGCCTTCTCTACTGACATTTTAGGGCCTCAAGATCAAACAGCAATCGGAACCAGCTCAAGATTGGGTAGACTAGGTCTTTGGTCAGTCTGTAATTTTCTTTTTCCCTTTCTTGAGTCAATTATAATCTTTGATGTGTCTAATGCTAAGTAACCCTACACACATATACTTGAGTCATTTAGAATTTCTATTTTTACTCACATTATCCCGGACAATATTTATATCGTTCTGGACGATCGAGTTCAAAATAGAAACTCTAATCAGGATTTCTTAATTAAGGAAGTCGTTATTAGCCAATCATCCTGGACGATACATGTATCAGCCAGGATGATAGGCTTAAAATAGAAAGAATCAGTTGCCATAATCTATTTAGGAATTCTTTATATATGGAAATCGACCAGAACGATCTTATATCGGCTAGACGATATGATATAATTATGCCTAAAAAGATCTATCAATTAAGGCAAGCAATTAAAGTTGATTGATACAATCACATCGTCCTAGATGATCGCAAGATCGGCCGGGGCGATCAATTCAAAAAACCTTAATTACTCCTAGACGATCAATATCGGCCAGCTCAAATTCCGGGCGATGGTCTGGACGATAAGGATCGGCCAGCCCAAATTTTGGCCTGGACGATCAACCTATTTTGGAATCATCCAGAACTCTTTTCATGTCTGGCCGATAGTCTGTGATTTGAACTAATCATACAGGATGATTTATTATAGTCCTGGATGATAGGAACACCTTTCTTCTATTCGTCCCAGATCATCCAGGCTGATTAGGCTTAAATTGCACTGATCGTACAAGATGATATACCTATCATCCTGGACGATAACGTCGGCAATATGTAATTAATGAGTTATTTTGAAGCTCTTCTATTTAAGAGCTATTGTTCAACATCTTGAACAATCTTTTGCTGCTGACTTGACCTGAGAAAGCCTAGAGGAGAGAGAAAGAGAGAGGGGGAGCTTATGAGGGAGATTCAAAAGGGTTGCTACAAGCATTGTTCCACTTATTTTTCCACTAGAGTCTCTTATCCTTGGAAGAGTTGGGAGAGGTAAGTTTCAGCGATCTACCAAGGTTCTCTGCCAGCTTCAGGAGGAAGCAAAAGGAGTTGGGTTCTCTACCTTGCTGGGGTGGCAAAAAGGAGGTGTTTGTAAGGGATTCTCTGCCTAGCTGTGGGGGCTAAAGGAGAGTCACGATTGTAGTGAAATACTCGAAGGGCACCTCCGGGGAGTGGACGTAGGTCGAGTTGACCGAACCACTATAAACCCTTGTGTTCTTTTCAATGCTTCCGCATTTAATTTTTCACACTTGTTTTTCCATGGTGATTTTGGTTTGATCTTTGTTGTGCTTTGGTTAAAAGAATTTTTAAATACTAATTCACCCCCCCCCCCTCTATTGGTTAGCCTTGGGCTAACTCATAAGGGCTTAACATCCCTAACAAACTTTACAAATCTATTCTCATAGTACATTAAAATTAAGCAAACACAACATCAACTTCACTCATAACATGCAGTAAAATCTCAAAAAGCCCAGCACATAACAGAAACGTTACCACCGACCTAACCTAGATTTAAAAGTTATGCCCTATTAAACAATTCTATGTGTGTGTAAAGGCATGTATGGCTAGGATACATCTTGAGCTGGGTAGTTAATTTAAATTACCTAAAGTTTAGGTTTGTTGAAGGTCTGAAATGGAAATTTTATTTAAAGTTTAAATATTAGTGAATTGTGATCTATTTTAGTTAATTTAGTTTGTTAATTCATTTTAATGCATAGTGTATTAGGATCCTTTGATTCATTTTAATTATAATTCACTAATATAATTTAAACTTCAAATATTCCTATCCTAACCATTAAAATGAATCAGCAAACTAAATTAACTAAAATGGATCCTAATTCGTTAATATTTAAACTTTAAATAAAGTTTTCTTTTCAGACATTCAATAAACATAAACTTTAGGTAATTTGAATTAACTACCCAGCTCAAGATCTATCCTAGTCACACAGGCCTTTACACACATGTAAAATTATTTACTAGGGCATCACTTCTAGATCTAGGTTAGGCCAGTGTTTACTTTTTATTGTGTCTCAAGCTTTCCGAGATTTTACTACATGTTGTGAGTGAAATTGATGATGTGTTTGCTTACTTTTACTGTACTCTAGGAATTGATTTAATTATGCGTTAGATTTACCCCTAAGTTAGGATTGATATTTTGATACTAACGATGTTTTCTGCAGATAGCCATGCTCATGCTGCACTAAATAAAAGGTGGGCAATAGTCATGATTTAAATGCTAACACTATTTTATACAGGTTCTTTAGAAATTGCTCTGGCCCTCTAAATAAATGAGGGCTAAAAATTATAAATAATAACTGATAC
The DNA here is from genome assembly GCA_022539455.1 of Dendrobium nobile. Taxonomy (NCBI): domain Eukaryota; kingdom Viridiplantae; phylum Streptophyta; class Magnoliopsida; order Asparagales; family Orchidaceae; genus Dendrobium; species Dendrobium nobile. The sequence continues at coordinate 37,776,697 of CM039735.1, forward strand.
AGGTGCTCCAGAGATTATTTAGTCCTTAAAATAATTAAAATCATGGCTAAGTTTGGCTATAATGAGTACTTTTACTTTCATTTAAATTGCTTGAGATGATATATTAACTGCTTGTTTTTTTATTAGGATAACCTTGTAGGAGAGTCTAGAATTTATTCCTTTCCATTAACATAATTATTTATAATATTGGTTTGAGTTGTGAAAGTGTCTTTGAGTTGGGATATCCTGATTCAACTCAAATTCCAAAAGAAAAAGGCATCCTCAAGAGGGAGAGCCTTCTTCTATTTGGGAGATTGAGTTTGGATGGCTTTTAGTTATCTAAAGAGAAAAGGAAACACCCCTTTAAGGGGGGAATTATCTCTTCGTTTGGATATTCAAGCCACAATGAATCCAAAGAGTCCAAGGAGGAGAGATCTAAGGATTCCAAGGAGAAGAAGTCCAAGAAGGCTGAAGAGTTGAAGATCTAATATCCCACTCAAAGTCATTTGCATCATTCATAAGTTTAGAAATCCAGGTTATTGGCAGTGATTTCTGGCCACTTTATTTCCTGCAGATCCTGATTTATAATTAAGGCTAGTTTTCCCATGGCTATATATTAATTAGTTTGACTATTTTGATGTGTTTGATACATATGGCTTACCTCTAGGGTTGCTTATGTTTCTTAGTTTATTGTTGATTTGCATGCCGCTTTTATTTTAGCTTAGATTTTGTTATACTCTTTAAGGACTAAAAACTTTTTCTACTCATAACTAATACTTAAAATTTTAGGAATTAAATAACATAGAAATCTAATAATCTAGTGAATAGATGGAGCCATTTAGAGTTGTATGCATATTACTGCATTTCTTTTCCCTCTATACTATGAGTCACTTCCCTGCTTGTGGGTAGAGTCTAGATAATCTGGCCTATAAGGCTGAGGTGCCGAACTTGATGAAGTATAGTCTCTTTCTAAAAATTATTTGTATTTAAGCCTATTTTTAAGATCTAAAGCATACATGATTTAGACTTTCAACTAGCATGCATTATATTAGAAACTAACTGAATTAAAATTTAATAGCATTAGCTCTAGGAGCATTCACCTATATAAGTATAAGGCCACTTAGGAGCTCTCTAGAAGTCGGCCTTAATTTCTAAAAACTAAACTACCCATCTATCATTCATAAATGATCAGATAATATGGTTTTAAATCGATTAGGTGGTTAGCTGGCTCCCTAATTTTGGCCGAATAAGTTTAGGTTTTACACTGTATTAGTTATGACATAAGCGTTAGTGTTAGGTAGAATACTAAGCCCATATTAGATATAGGGTTCGAGGCTACTATACTGAGGTGCCGCGTAGTATGTCTAAATGATAGGTAAGTTTCCTTCTCTTCTGGAGCTATAAACTCTACCTATCTGCGTCATAGGATGATGCCACCTTCATTTTTCCCTCTGTATTTCTTGGAGTGCTTGACTTTTTTTTCTCTAATTTCTCTGTAGTGATTTAGTCTCTCCGGAAGTCAGTATGAACCGTGTATGTTGACTAAGCCATTTAAACCTTTTTTCCCATTTGAATAGGAATTCCTCGTCTTAGCCCTATATGATAATCCCATTCGAAAGGATAATAAACTAAGAAAAGTAGCATGCAAAGTCGCATACCCCTCTGCACTCTATAATATAGAGGTGTCCTTTTGGAGGTCCACAGGTTTCTATGTTATTTAATTCTTAAAATTTTAATGATTAGTTATGAGTAGAAAAAGTTTTAGTCCTTAGAGAGCCTAATGAAATACAAGCTAAAATAAAAGAGACATGCAAATCGCCAATAGACTAAGAAAAGCAAGAAATCTTAGAGGCAAGCCATTACAAATAAAACAAATCAAAATAATCAAATAAATTAAGAAATATCTATTGGGAAACTGCCCTTAATTATAAACTAGGATCTGTAAAAAATAAAGCGGCCGGGCACCAATGCCAATAACTAAGATTTCTAAACCTATGAATCATGCAAATGACTTTGAGTGGGATATTGGGTCTTCAACTCTTCAACATTCTTAGAATTCTTCTCCTTGGACTCTTTATATCTCTCCACCTCGGTCTCCTTGGATTCATCCTGACTTGAATATCCGAACGAAGAGATAATTTTCCCTGAAAGGGGTATTACCTTTTCTCTTTGGATATCTAAAGGCCATCCAAACTCGACCTTCCAAATGGAAGAAGACTCTCCCTCTTGAGGATGCCTTCTTCTTTTGGAATTTGAGTTGGATAAGGTTATCCCAACTCAAAGACACTTTCACAACTCACACCAATATTACAAATAATTTATATTAATAGAAAGCAATAAATTCTAGGCTCTCCTGCAAGATTATCCTAATAAAAAATTCCAGGTAGTTAATATATCATCTCAAGTAAATTATATGAAAATAAAAAAACTCATTACCGCTACACACTTGTCCATTCTTTTAATTATTTTTGAGGGCTAAGAAGTCTCTGAAACACCTATAATAGCTATTATTATCTGTGATTTTAGCCCTCATTTATTTAGGGGGGCTGAGCAATTTTTGAAGCACCTGCATAGCACAACATTCGTATTTAAATCATGACTTATTTTCCCCTTTTATTTAGTGCTGCATGAGTCTGTCCATCTATAGAAAACATCATTAGTATAAAAATATCAATCCTAACCTACGGGTAAATATAATGCATAAGCACATTAATTCTGGAGTGCAATAAAAGTAAGCAAACACAACATTAATTTTACTCACAACATGCAGTAAAATCTCAAAAAGCTTGGCACATAGTAGAAAAGTAAACATCGGCCTAGCCTAGGTCTAGAAGTGATGCCCTGACAAATAATTCTACATGTGTGTAAAGGCCTATGTGGCTAAGATAGATCCCAAGCTAGGTAGTTAATTAAAGTTACCTAGAGTTTAAGTTTATTGAAGGTCTGAAAAGGAAAATTTATTTAAAGTTTAAATATTAGTGAATTAGAGTTCATTTTAGTTAATTTAGTTGGTTGATTCATTTTAATGCCTAGGGTAGGAATATTCGAAGTTAAAATTATATTAGTAATTTTTAGTAGGTTTATGCTAAGCTAAAGGGGTCCAAAAGGTCACTATGAGAAATAGGCTAGGTTTGGAATTCCTAATATTTTAATTAAATATTAGGGCTTATAAGGAGTAAATAGGCTTTGAGTTTGCTTGATTTGGAGTTTATTATGCAAAGTTATGAATTTTGGAAGTTTTAGGCAATTAAGGAATTATTAAAATTACTTAATAAGGGGTAATTTTATAGTTTTGATCCAAATCTGCTCCAAACTGATTGGAATCACCCCCAAAGGCTAGGAATGACCTAAAGAGGTGTTCGTATGTGTTTGGAGAAAATTTAAAATTTTTAATAATTTTTAATTATCTAATAGGGGTAAAAAGGTAATATTTAATTAAATTTGAATTAAGGGTCTAATTAAGTCCAACTATGGAGCCCTAATTATCTAAGGTTAGGGATCAAATTTTGTAAATTTTATAATATTACTGGTAATTATTTGAGTTAAAATGGATTTATTTTTTGAAGGCATTAGAGCCTAATTAACGTGTAAATTAGGGTTGGTTAATTTATGGGGTCTAAAGGCTCCTAAAAATTCTTAGAAAATTTTTGAGAGGTTCAAGATATCACTAAGTTTAAATGTTAAAGTTTTCATGTCAATCAGGGATCTATCCTACCTCATAGAATTTTTCTAAATTTGCTAGATGGGTCCTTAATTCAGGAAGTTGGGTAGGTTTAAATCAAGTTTTGAAATAACCCTTGGGATAATATAGAGGGATAATGCAGCAAAACATAAACACACCAAGTCCTTAGATCTAAGAGAGCCTAAGCTTGGTGCTCGTGTATCCTACACATGCAAAAAGCAATGAAAATAGTAATTAAACATGATTAAAGGTGTGATTAGTGAATGATTGGGAATCAATCACCCACTAATCTACCTCCCCATGAATTCTATTCATAAGCTCAACATATGTTTAAAATTTCATCAAATGGGTCTCCCAAATTAGATTAACTTAATAATATAAGTAATTTTAAAATAATTTAAAATATATATAATAAATAAAAGAAAATATAGGTTTTAAGAAAATAGTATAATTCAAAATAATTCCATTCATAAATTTTTGGGAGATCCATTGGCCATCTAAGCGAGGATTCAAAAAAGGGGTTTTAAAATAGTTTTATAGTTTCAAAATAATTAGTATAATAATTATTTAAATATTATCTAAATGGTCAAATATCTAAATAGTACATACATAATCTAGAAAAATAATTTTTAACTACTAAAAATAGCTTTAAAATAAAGCTCATAATTTTCTTAAAAGAACAAGATATTGCACACCAAAATCCAATTTAAAATGATTTAGTTATGATTTATTGAAATTTAAAATGATTAAAAGGATTTTAAAATGATTTAAAATAATTAATGTTTAAAGAAAACCTATTAAATTAAAATAAGTTAATTATTAATGTTATCTGAACTTAAAACTAATCAAACCTATAACTAAAAAAAATTATTATTATAATAATAATAATAATAATAATAATAATAATAATAAAATAATGATTATCAATATAATTTAATAATAATAATATGACATAATCTAAATAATTAAAGATAATAATAGTAATAATAATAATAATATAAAATAATTAAAATAATATAAATAATAATAATATTTAAAAAAAGGTTTTTTACTATTTTTAAAATAATTCAAAATATAATTATTATTTTTAAATGAAATTATTTTTATATTAATGAAGATTAAAATATGATCAATTCAATTTATTATACATATTTTTTGAATTACTATTTAATTTATTATAATTCTTAGAAGAAATCAGACTTTAAAAAGGATTTAAAATTAATTTTAAAATAAATGGTGGCGGCGGCGATCAGATGCATAGCGTGCTCCCATTCATTCCCTTAAAACCACAAGGTAGTGGCCAATCATTGGTAATGATTGCACTGCCGCGCAATCATTATCCATGATTGGGACGACGGCGACCGCGCAATGTAGATTCATTAACCACATCAGCGTGTGGTCCAGGCTGTCGGATCATCCACTTATACGAGTGGACGGCTGTGATCTCACTGGATTACATGATTGAGCGCAGGATCAGGATAGCAGTCGGATGAGTGTGGTGGAACTAATGGATCTAGACCATTAATCGCATGATGAATGGTCTAGATCTCACATAATGCTCGGGTTATGTAAACCGAAACCCTAGAACATTTTTGGCACATTCTCACAATTAGATGGATCAAATGATATGAAATTTTAAACATGAATCATATATATGAAGAGCATTCATGGGGAGATGGGGGGGGACATTCGTGGTCTAAAATGCGCATTTCCAAATGTTAAATTGATCTAAGTGTTATGAGTTAGGGTTGGTAATTTACCTCAATCCACATAGTGGATTATGGAGATCTTAGACCTGTTGCACTTTTACACTGTCCACGCTCCTATTTGTAAAAGAAATCATGTTCTGAAATGCAATGGATTGAATGGAAGAAGCTTTGGAACTTATTTTCCTTTGATTCACCAGAGTTCTCACCGCCGACGAGCTTTTGATGGTGGGTTTAGGCTGGGAAGGGTGTAGGGAGGTTGTGGGAGCCTTCTCCCTAAGTTTCAGGAGCTGAGGAGGTCTAGGCCATGAGTAATTGTAAAATGTCCCCTCACCTCAACCCTAATTCTCTTATTTAAAGCCCTTGCTCTATCATAGATGGCTAGGATCCGATCACAAGTAAATTAGGGGGGAAATAGGAGAATTTGACCTTGGTTTGCATGAGAGATCAAAAGGAAAGGTTTTAACTACATTTAAAGGGTTTAAATTGACCTAAATATGCTAAATTTGACCATACAAAACTTGGGTTGACCAAGTCAAAGGTTATGAAAGCTCGTTAGGGATATTAAGCCCTTCAGAACTAGCCCGAGGCTAACCAAGAAGGGGGGTGAATTGGTATTTTAAAAAAATTTCTTACAATCAAAGCACAAATAAAAATCGAACCAATATCACCACAAAGAAATCAACATGTGAAAAAATAAATGCGGAACATAGTAAGAAAAGAACACAGAGAATTTATAGTGGTTCGATCAACTTGACCTACGTCCACTCCCCAAAGGCACCCTCCAAGTATTGCACTACAATAGTGACTCTCCTTTTGCTCCCACAGCAAGGTGGAGAAGCCCTCACAAAAACTCCTTTCCGGCAACCCCGGCGAGGCAGAGTGTTGCAAATTCAAGTCTATGAACTATGTTTTGATGATTGGCAAACACTCTTACTTCTCTTGGACTGTCTTTTACACTGACTTTTCAGGAATCAAAGATCGGAGGGAAAAATGTAGCCAGCTCAAGAATGGGTAGATTAGGGTTCAGTCAGTCTGTAATTTTATTTTTCCCTTCTTAAGTCAATTATAATCTTTGGTGTGACTGATGCAAAGTAACCCTATACACACACACACACACTTGACAGACTTAGAATTCCTGTTTTTACTCATATCGGCCCGGACGATATTTACATCGTCCTGGATGATCTGGCTTAAAATAAAAAATCTAATCAGAGGTTCTTAATTAAGGCAGCTGTCATTAGCAAATCGGCCTGGATGATACTTATATCGGCTAGGACGATAGGCTCAAAATAGAAAGAAATTGCTGCCATAAATAATTAAGGTATTCTGTACTTTTGGTAATCGGCCAGGATGATCTCTGATCGGCCTGGAAGATATTCACAATTATGCCTTAATTGAACAAACAATTAAGGAGGTAATTAAGGATGATTGATACAATCATATCATCCTGGACGATCACAAGATCTGTCGGGATGATCTATTCTAAAATCCTTAGTTACTCCTGGATGATAAATATCAGCCAGCATAAATTTAGGGCGATGTATTGGACGATCTGGATCGGACAGCTTGAATTCAGGGCGATGCTCTGGACGATTTTCCTCTGATTTGAACTGATCAGCCAGAATAATAATGAGATCATCCTGGACGATCAAGCCAATTTTTCAATCGTCCAATTTCCATTCAGGGCAATACTCTGGCCAATCTCATGGGATTTGTAATGATCGGCCATAACGATTTCTATATCATCGTGGACGATATAGTCGGCAACTTGCAATTAATGTGCTCCTTTGAAGCTCTTCTATTTAAGAGCTCTTGTTCAAAATTTTTTACATCCTTGGCTGCTGTCTTGACCTGAAAAAACCTAAAGGAGAGAGAGAGAGAGAGAGAGGGAGAGAGAGAGAGAAAGAGGAACTTGTGAGGGGGAGCTTGTGAGGGGATTCACAAGGGTTTCTCCAAGCATTGTTCCACTTCTTCTTCCCTAGAGTCTCTTATCCTTGGAAGGGTTGGGAGAGGTAAGTTTTAGCAAGTGATCGAGGATCTCTGCCTGCTTTAGGAGGAAGCAAAAGGAGGAAAATTCTCTACCGGGTGTGGCAAAAAGAGGTGTTTGTAAAGGCTTCTCTGTCTAGCTGTGGGGGATAAAGGAGAGTCACATTTGTAGTGCAATACTTAAGGGTGCCTCTGGGGAGTGGACGTAGGTTGAGTTGACAGAACCACTATAAACCCTTGTGTTCTTATTTTTTACTGCTTTTGCATTTATTTTCTTCCGCAGTTATTTTTATGGTGATTTTGTTTGTATTCGTGCTTTGCTTAAAGAAATTTTTTAAATACCAATTCACCCCCCTCTTGGTTAGCCTTGGACCAGTTTTATAGAGCTTAAGATCCCTAACAAACTTTCAAGTGGTATCAGAGCGGGATTCATAAAAACTATGTTTGAAAACTTTTTGAATTTTGATCCATGGCTAACTTTGGGAATCGTAATACACCGGAAGGGTACTCTATTACCCGACCACCTCTGTTTGATAATATCCCATTTGATTTTTGGAAAACTCACATGTCTATATTTTTACAATCTACTGATTATCGCATGTGGATGCTTGTTATGGATGGTAACACACCTCCAACTGGTAAACTTAACAGCATTACTATTCCACTTCCTTTTACTGAATGGACTTTAGATGATAGGGATTTGGTTCAATTGAATACAAAATGCCTTAATTGCTTTTTCTGTGCTTTAAAATCAGAAGACTACATGCGTGTTTCCACTTGCAAAACTGGTAAAGAAATTTGGGATAAATTGTGTATCACTTATGAAGGCACTAATGAAGTTAAACAATACCGTTTGAACATTCTCTTGCATGACTACAAACTTTTTCGTATGAAACCTCATGAATCAATTTCTGAAATGTATACGAGATTTACTCATATTGTTACTTCTTTCCATGCTTTAGGAAGAGAACTTTCGAACTTTAAAAAAGTAAACAAAATTTTATGATGCTAAAATCACTGCTATAATTGAATCTAAGGATTTAAACATGTATTCGATTGACAACTTTCTTGGCTCACTCATTGCTTCCGAGCAAGGGGTGAATCAAAGAGATCTTGATACAAGTGAGAAAAAGAAAGAGAAAATGGTGGCACTGAAGACACACAAATCTGACTCCGATTCTTCCGGGTCTGGGAGCGATGAAGTTGCCTTCATCTCACGGCAATTCAGAAACTTTCTAAGGAAGAGGCAAAAGCATCATTAGAGAAAAGGTAAGGATAACAAATATTCTAAAGGATCTTCTTATATTGTCTGTTATGAATGCAGGAAACTCGGACATGTGAGAGCTGATTGTCCTACACTTGAAGATCACTCAAGCAAAGGAAAGGGTGAGGAGAAACCCAAGTTTAGGAAGGATAAAAAAAGACTCCAAAAGGCATTTTGGGCAGATTCTGCATCGTATTCATCGGAGACAGAACCAGAAGATGAGACAACAAAATTTTGCTTAATGGTAGACGATTATCTTGATCAAGAAGAGGTATGTGAATTTTCCTATAATCAACTTCTTCAAGTTTCTAAAAAAAATCATGCATCATATAGGAAACTCAAGAAAACACATGCAAGCTTAAAATTGGAATTTTTGGAGTTACAAAAAGAGCATGCAATTATGACTAAAGATCACTCAACAATTGATTCAAATCATATGGCTCTACTTGATGAATTTGATGAGTTAAACAAAAAGTATTGTGAATTAATTGAAGAGTATGGGTCACTAAAAGTCACACACACCTCACTTAAATCTGATTTTAAAAAGTCTAAAGAGATGGAGAAAAATTTGAGGATTGATAATGATGCCCTAAAATTTACTAACTTGGGGATTTAAAATGAATTGGATACATTTAAGAAGACTAGGATGACACCAACACTTGATCAAAAGCCAAAACCTAGGAAGAGGCATTATAATTCAAACAATTTAAGAAATCCTTTTCAAGGTGTTAGATGTTTTTCATGTGGCATGCTAGGACACATCTCACACACTTGCACTGTTCACCATAGTACACATTAGGTGTGGAGACCCCAGGTGCATGATTCACATCATACCATAAATGCATTACATTCTACTTTTCATAAGAAGGAACCCAAACCTGCTTGGGTTCCTAAATCTAACATTTAATAATTTTGTAGGTGGGCTCTCACAAAAGGCCTCGTGAGAGTATGTGGTACTTGGATAGCGGTTGCTCTCGACATATGACTGGTGATGCCAATCAATTTGTTTCATTGGAGTCCAAGACTGGTGGAAAGGTTACTCTTGGAGACAACACCACCAAGAAGGTGGTAGTTACAGGTATAATTGGTAATTCCAAGAACCTTATGATTGATAATGTTTTGCTTATTGATGGATTGAAGCATAACTTGCTCAGCATCAGTCAACTCTGTGACAAAGGCTTCATCATGCAATTCTTTGCAAATTCATGAATTGTAAGTTTAAGTAACAACTCTACTTTGCAGGGAAAGAGGATCAACAATGTCTACTTGCTTGATTTAAATAACATTGAATGTGCTGCTTCATTTTGCTTAAAAATAGTGGTTGATGATTCATGGTTGTGGCACCGGAGACTATGTCATGCAAGTATGAAAATCCTTAGAAAAGTGACCCAAAAAGACCTAGTTAGAGGTGTCCCTAAACTCAAGTTTTCAAAAGACCACCTTTGTGATGCCTGTCAACTAGAAAAGCAAGTCCACTCCACCTTTCACCCCATTAAGGAAATTAGTACCTCTAGACCTTTAGAAGTCTTTCACATGGATTTGTTTGGACCCATTAGTACTTCCAGCTTTGGAGGGAAAGTCTATGGATTTGTGATTATTGATGACTACTCAAGGTTCACTTGGACTAGATTTCTTACACATAAAAATAAGTCTTTTGAGGAATTTAAAACATTTTCTACTTGGATTAAAAAAAAGCTAGGTTGTGAGATCTTGACCATCCATAGTGATCATGGGGGAGAGTTTGAGATTGAAAGATTTGGAGATTTTTGTGAGGACAAGGGGATTAGCCACAATTTCTCAGCTCCTAGGACCCCTCAGCAGAACGGGGAAGCTGAAAGGAAGAATCGGACCTTGGTGTAAGCTGTTAGAGCCATGCTTGCTGAGTATTCACTTCCAAAATACTTTTGGGTTGAAGCGGTTAACATAGCTTATTATGTGTTGAATAGGATGAACGTTAGAGCTAAATTAGAAAAGACACCCTATGAGATCCTTAAGGGTAGGACACCCAATCTTTCTCACCTTCATATCTTTGGTTGTAAGGTTTTCATTCACAACAATGGGAAGTCTCACTTGGAAAATTTTGATCCTAAATCTGATGAAGGAGTGTTCTTGGGATATTCTAGCGTTGGGAAGTCTTTTAGGGTGTTTAATAAGAGAACTTTAGTGGTGGAAGAGACTACCCATGTAGTATTTGATGAGTTGATCCTAAAAAGCATGGAGTTGAGGATGATGATGATATTGGAGAGATTGCTAGTGGAGTAAAAAATTTGGAGAAGGAAGTAGGTCACCAAAACATAGAAGGAGTAGGAGATGTCACCCAAGGATTAGAAAATTTAGATCTGGAGGAAAGGGTTGGACCTTCTCAGACCTTACCTAGAGATTGGAGATACTCTACAAGTCACCCCAAGGATTTGATCTTAGGAGACCCTTCTAATGGAGTTAAGATTAGACATGGACTTAGGAAGGAGGTGAACCACTCTGCCTTTATCTCAATGACTGAACCCACCAACATAAACCAAGCCCTTACTGATGAGTTTTGGATTTTAGCCATGCAGGAGGAGTTGAGCCAATTTGTTAGGAATCAAGTTTAGGAGTGGAAAGACCTAAGGGATAAAGTGTAGTTGGGACAAAGAGAGTCTTTAAGAATAAGGTGAATGATTCAAGAGTGGTGGTTAGGAATAAAGCAAGATTGGTGGCTAAGGGGTATAACCAAATAGATCGGATAGATTTTGAGGAGACATTTGCCCCTATAGCTAGATTGGAAGCCATTAGAGTGCTATTAGCCTTTGCTTGTTATAAAGGATTTAAGCTTTATCAAATGGATGTCAAGAGTGTCTTTTTGAATGGGAAAATAAAAGAGGATGTGTTTGTAGAACAACCCCGAGGTTTTGAGAGTTCCCAATTTCCAAATCATATTTTTAAATTAAAAAAGACTTTGTATGGTTTAAAGCAGGCACCAAGAGCATGGTATGAGAGGCTTAGCACATTTTTACTAGAATGGGAATTTGTTAAAGGGATCATAGACACCACCCTTTTTCCTAGAAAAATTGGAGATGATTTGCACATTGTTCAGATTTATGTGGATGATATACTCTTTGGATATCCTAATAAAAAACTTTGTGATGAGTTCTCTAAGACAATGAGTAGAGAGTTTGAGATGAGTGTGATGGGAGAGTTGTCCTATGTTTTGGGGTTTAGCATAAAACAATTGGATGATGAAACCTTTCTTAATCAAACAAAATACATAAAGGACATTTTGAAAAAGTATAAGATGGATAAATCTAAGTCAATTAATACTCCCATGACTTCTAGTGTTCCATTGGATAAGGACCCAAGTGCTAAGTCTGTTGATCAGAAGAAGTACAGAGGCATGATTGGATCTTTACTCTACTTGACTGCGAGCCGACCCTACATAAAGTTTAGTGTTTGCCTTTGTGCTAGATTTCAAGCCGACGCTAAGGAATCCCACCTGACTACTGTTAAAAGAATTTTTAGATATCTTTTAGGGACCCAAAGCTTAAAGATTTGGTATCCTAGACACAACACTTCTTTTCAGATTATTGAATTTTCTAACTTTGATTTTGCAGGATGCAAGGTGGATAGAAATAGTACTTCAGGAACTTGTCAATTCATAGGACAATTTTTAGTCTCATGGTCTAGTAGGAAGCAAAATTCTGTTGCACTTTCCAATGCTGAAGCTGAGTATATTGCTCTTGGAAGTTGTGTGGCACAAGTCTTTTGGTTAAAATAACAGGTATTGGATTTAGTATTACCTATAGGCACCATCTCAATCTTTTGTGACAACATTAGTGCCATATGCATCTCTAAGAATCCTATCCAACATTCAAGGACTAAGCACATTGACATTAGGCATCACTTCATTAGAGACCATGTGACTAAGGGAGACATTGAGTTACACCATGTGACTACTAAAAATAAAATGGCTGATATCTTTACTAAACCACTGGCCTTCGACACTTTCAGCTCTTTAAGGACCAGATTGGGTGTGATTGATATAACTGCATAAACTTGATCTTCTATTTGCTTTATTTGGTTTTTGTTCTTTTTCTTTTAGTTGATTTTCCTTTTTGCTCTTTGTTTTCTTTTCTTTCTTTTTTTTTTTTTGTTTGATTTGGCTTTACTTTCTTTTTTATTACTTTTCTTAATTTTAAGTTTCAAAAATCATCGCTAATATGATATCGTATGGCTTGTCCTTGCTTTTGAGAATTTGTAGTCAATGTTTTACATCTCTTAATCTATTAGATGGTAAAAATATTTCGTTGATTGTGTCTTCTTCTCTAACCTATTTTAGTGACATAGTTTTCTTTTCTAATCAAAAATCTATTTCAAATTAAAAATTGTGTATGAAATTAAGATCTTTCCTAAACTTGCTTAAGCAAATCTATCTTGTATTTATAATGCTTAATATTTTTTTGTCACATCAAGATTCCTCGTTACTCTTGTTATTGATTATTGATTCTATTTTGTGGATAGTTCTTCCCTATGTAAGAGAGAGAACTCCTATTCTCTAATATCTAGAAGATATACTCACAACTAAGAAGTCTTTTTTAAGAGATTGAAAAAGAGAATTTAGCTTGCAAAAATAAAAAAAAATGGCCAATGACACCAAATTGAAATGAAAAATATATACACGAAAGTGTATCAAAAATCAAGATGCTCAATAAGCCAATCAAAGTGACAAGAGGCATAAAATGAGCCCACTAAAAGGCAAGTTATTCTCTCTTTTCAAATCTTTTAAAACTTAGAAGTTTTCATGTATCAAAGACTTGATTTTGATTGTTTTGCGATTGTGGCAAATTTATTGTGGTTCATTATTCCATAAGATATTTTTTTTAAACCAAGTGATGAATGGATTCTTTTTTCTCATATCCAATTGATTTTTTGAGTTAGGTCATTGATTTCAAAAGACGATTCTATCCTAAGAGAAAGTCCGAGCTAAGGGTAATCATGATCGGATATTCTATCGTTCTTTGGATTATTGATGTTGTTAACTCGTTAACTCACAAGTTTTTAAAATCAATCACATGGAATACTACATCATCTTCATGCCTTGGTAAAAAAAAAATGTCTTGTGGTTCGCTTTTGTTCTTGATTCCCTCCTTTTTGAGATGTCAAAAGGGGGAGTAGTTCTAAAATGTTTCTTGCACTTTCGATTCCGTGTGTTACACTGCTGTTTTAAAATATTTGTCGTAGTGTTTTGCCATTATCAAAATGGGGGAGATTGTTGCAAATTCTGGTCAATGAACTATATTTTGATGATTGGCAAACACTCTTACTTGTCTTGGACTATCTTTTACTACTAACTTTTCAGAAATCAAAGATCGAACGGAAAAACGGAGCCAGCTCAAGAATGCGTAGATTAGGGTTAAGTCAGCCTGTAATTTTATTTTTCCCTTCTTGAGTCAATTGTAATCTTTGGTGTGACTGATGCAAAGTAACCCTACATACACACACTTGAGAGACTTATAATTCCTGTTTTAACTCATATCAGCCCGGATGATATTTACATCATCCTGGATAATCTGGCTTAAAATAGAAAATCTAATCAGGTGTTCTTAATTAAGGCAGTCGTTATTAGCAAATCGGCCTGGATGATACTTGTATCGGCCAGAACGATAGGCTCAAAACAGAAAGAAATTGCCTCCATAAATAATTAAGGTATTCTGTACTTTTGGTAATTGGCCAGGACGATCTCTAATCGGCCTGGACGATATTAAGAATTATACCTTAATTGATCAGACAATCAAGGAGGTAATTAAGGATGATTGTTACGATCATATCATCCTGGATGATCACAAGATCGGCCAGGATGATCTATTCTAAAATCCTTAGTTGCTCCTGGACGATAAATATCGGCCAGCAATAATTCAGGGCGATGTGCTGGACGCTCTGGATTGGACAGCTTAAATTCAAGGCGATGCTCTGGACGACTTTCCTTTGATTTGAACTAATCGGCCAGAACAATCATGAGATCGTCCTGGACGATCAAGCTAATTTTTTAATCATCCAATTTGCATTCAAAGTGATACTCTGGCCAATCTCATGGGATTTATACTGATCAGCCAAGACGATTTTTATATCATCCTGGATGATATAGTCGGCAACTTGCAATTAATGAGCTCTTTTGAAGCTCTTCTATTTAAGAGCTCTAGTTAAACGTTTTTGACATCCTTGGCTGCTATCTTGACCTGAGAAAACCTAAAGGAGATAGAGAGAGAGAGGGAGAGAGAGAGAGAGGATCTTGTGAGGGGGAGCTTGTGAGGGGATTCATAAGGGTTTCTCCAAGCATTGTTCCACTTCTTCTTCCCTAGAGTCTCTTGTCCTTCAAAGGGTTGAGAGAGGTAACTTTCAGCAAGTGATCGAGGTTCTCTGCCTGCTTCAATAGAAAGCAAAAAGAGGAAGGTTCTCTGCCTTGCCGAGTGTGGCAAAAAGAAGTGTTTGTAAAGGCTTCTCCGCCTAGCTGTGGGGGCTAAAGGAGAGTCACGTTTGTAGTGCAATACTCGAAGGGCGCCTCCGGGGAGTGAACGTAGGTCGAGTTCACCGAACCACTATAAACCCTTGTGTTCTTGTTTTTTACTGCTTACGCATTTATTTTCTTCCGCACTTATTTTTTTGGTGATTTGGTTTGTATTCGTACTTTGCTTAAAAAAAATTTTAAATACCAATTCACCCCCCCCCTCTTGGTTAGCCTTGGGCTAGTTCTATAGGGCTTAACATCCCTAACAAACTTTCATAGAGAACCCAACTCCTTTAGCTTCTTCCTGAAGCAAGCAGAGAACCTCGACCAATTGCTGAAGAAGACCTCCCTTGAATCCCCAAGGATAACGGATGAAGACTGGAGAAGACACCTTGGAACCTTGCTTGGAGAAACTTTTATGAATCCCTCTCACAAACTCCCCCTCACAAGTTCCTCCCTCTCTCTTCCTCTCTCTCCCTCTCCTCTTAGCTCTCTCAGGTCAAGACAATAGCTAAAGGTCTTACAAAGTAAAGAACAAGAGTGCTTAAATAGAAGAGCTTCATGAAAGTTTGTTCGGGATGTTAAGCCCTATGAACTTAGTCCCAAGCTAACCAAGAGGGGGGGTGAATTGGTATTTAAAAAATTCTTAAGATAAAGAAAGAAAATCACAAACCAAATCACACCACAAGAAATTAATGCGAAATTAAAAAGTGCGGAAGCAAAAAATAAGAACACAAGATTTATAGTGGTTCGGTCGACTCGACCTACGTCCACTCCTTGGAGTCACCCTCCAAGTATTGCACTACAAAACGTGACTCTCCTTTAGCCCCCACGGCTAGGCGGAGAAGCCCTTACAAGAACCTCCTTTTGCTTCCTCCTGAAGTTGGCAGAGAACCAAAACCAAAAGCAAACTCCTTACCTCTACCGACCCTTCCACGGACGAGAAACTCCAGACGAAAGACAAGCAGAGCGATCCTTGAAGCAACCCTTGTGAATCCCCCTCACAAGCTCCCCCTCACAAGATCCTCTCTCTCTCCCTCTCTCTCTTTCTCTCCTCAAGGTCTTCTCAGGTCAAGGCAGTAGCAAAAGGTCATCTAAAACGTTGAAGAAGAGCTCTTTTAAATAGAAGAGCTCAAGAGGAGCTCATTAATTGCAAGTAGCCGACTTTATCGTCCAGGCCGATTTGGACATCGGCCTGGCCGATCAGTACAAATCAAGGAAGATCGGCCAGAGCACAGCCCTGGGAACAGTCCTAGACGATTGAAATTTGGCTTGATCGTCTAGGCCGATCTCACGATCGTCCTGGCCGTTTAGTTCAAATCAGAGGTAAATCGTCCTGAGCACAGCCCTGGGAACAGTCATGGCCGATTGAAATTTGGCTTGATCGTCCAGGCCGATCTCGCGATCGTCCTGGCCGATATGATCGTATCAATCATCCTTAATTACTCCCTTGATTTCCCGATCAATTAAGGCATAATTTGGTAATTTCGTCCAGGCCGATCCGGGAATCGTCCTGGCCGATAATTTAAAATACAGTATGCCTAAATTATCTAAGGCGGCTATCTCTTTCTATTTTGAGCTTGTCATCCTGGCCGATACACGAATCGTCTAGGACGATATGTTAATGTCGACTGCCTAAATTAAGAATCCTTAATTAGACTTTCTGTTTTAAGCTGATCGTCCCGGACGATATAAATATCGGCCGGGCCGATGTGGGCAAAAACAGAAATTCTAAGTCTCTCAAGTGTGTGTGTGAAAGGTTACTTAGCATCAGTCTTTTTGACCATTACAATTAGACTCAAAAGGTAAAAAACAAAAGTATAGACTGACTCAACCCAAAACCTACGCGATCCTGAACTTGGCTTCTTCTTGATCGTCCGATCTTCGATTTCTGAAAAGTTAGAAGCAACAAGTAGTCCAAGAGAAATAGTGTTTGTCAATCATCAAAATATGAGACATGAAAATAGGTTTGCAACAATCTCCCCCTTTTTTATGATGGCAAACACAAGTAGGAAAATTTTATTAAAACAGCAAGGTTACAAAACCTAAGACCAAACAGCTTTTTCCTACACCCTACTCCCCCTTTTATCATCACAAAAAGAGGGTCTAGAAACACAAGAAAAAACATCACAAAAGATTAATCAAGCAAACTAAAAAGGAACAGGAAACAAACAACACAAAGTACAGACTAAAAAAGCGAGGGATCCAGATCATCTGATGGAGGTGGTGGAGGTGGCTGCTGAAAGTAGGTGGAAAGTGTGGTGAACTGAGCATTGAACCAGGCGATGTCCTGGTCATGCTGCTGCTGCTGCTGAGTAACGAAACTGTCAAAACGAGCTAAATCCTCAGTGCGATGCTGCTCGTAGCGGGTAATATCCTCAAAGTGTTGCTGCTCCTGTGCAGCAATGTAGGCATCAAATCGAGTCTCCCAAACGATCAAACCTCTCAATCAACTGATCAAACGGTGAGTGCTGGTGGAGAGGGACAGGATCCGGAACGGGAGCGGGAGCGAGAGCCTCCTCCTATCTTGCCCCCCGACCTTCCCCATCTCCTGGTGGAGACGAGTACTACGAAGTGCAGTGAAGGAATTGTTTGAGTAGTAGGTAGGGTGACGGTCAGGATGATTAGGGTATTGGAGATTGTATTTGGTTTCAAGGATATAGGCTATGATGTGTCCTAAGGCTATATTGGGCTTTCTCTTATGGCCTGGGTCGCGAATTGTAGTTAGGTGATCGATGTAGCGAAAGAGTAGATTAGCGGCATTGAATTCTATTTGGGCAATAATGTAGAAAGTAGTGAGGGACAGTAGAGGGGTGATGTGAATCCGGTCCCCGGCTTTTGGGATTATGGATGTGCGAAGGACATGTTGGATTTTCCAAGGATCTTTGACCAAAGAGCTAGTCTCTCCAACATGGAAATGTGTATTGGTCTGACGAAGGAAGTGATTCGCCGTAGACCAGTCAAAATCAGGATCAGAGGCTATTTGGTGCAGCTTATCCCCAGTGGTGGATAGCTGTAAAAGATCAACACAATCCTGATATGTGATTTCGATAGGGCGTCGATTCACATAGGAGGTCAGGACTGTGAAGGTGTGGTTAATGCGCAGGCTAGAAAAAAATTCAGTGAGAAGTTCGGAAGAGAAAGGGAAGGCGAGAGTGAGTATAAAACAAAGAGAGGTGTGGGAAAAAAGGTCCATTACCGGGTATGAGAGATATGCAGGATTAATTATCCGGGAAAGGGTGATGCCACTCTCCTTGTAGCGATGATAGGCAGCCTGATCTTCTGCCTCCCTGAATCGAGGGTCCAGAGTCGCCCTCGAAGAACTCCCAAATGCCTGACGAATACGTTTCCCACCAGCCATTTGAGAGAGGTAGCAAGGAAACACACAAGAGCTGAAAGAAGAGGGTGAGAAAACATGGCTGGAATTGGCCTAAATTTAAAGAAACGGCCCTATCGTCCTGGACGATCGCAGAATCGTCCAGGCCGATAGGGTACAATAATTGCATACAGGCCGATTGGTCAAAAAGGCGGTCCAATCGTTCGGGCCGATCAGATATCGGCCAGGCCGAATAGACACAGGTGATCGGCCCGAGGAGTCAGGCCGAACGACCGTTGAAAAAGCAGATCGTCCGGGCCGATTAGGTGTCTCGTCCAGGACGATGCACAATAATTGATCGTACCGTCCGAAGTTAAAACGTTTCAAATACTTGCCACGTGTATCGTCTAGGACGAACAGTGGATCGGCCCGGCCGACTATCCAATAATGGATCGTCCGGGGCCGAATTTAAAGATCAAAACGTACTGACACGTGGATCGTCCAGGACGATCCAGTGTATCGGCCAGACGATGCACATAAAATGCATCGGCCAGATGAAATATACTATCGGCCAAGGCTATCTCCATGAGTTCGATCAAATCGTCCAGGACGATATGGGATCATCCGGGACGATGAGTTAGGGTTTACAAACAAAAAGGTCAGCAGATGGATTTTGAACAGAATTTGTCATATCGTCCAGGACGATAAGTGTATCGGCCAGGACGATGTGACTAGGAATTGAATTCGAGGAAAAGATGGTGAAGATCAAGACCCTCAAAAATAAAACAAAAGAAACAATAGACAAAACACAATAAAAGAAAAATAAAAAACACGAAGAGGAAAAACGAATATTTTTGGATTTTAATCTTTCTATTTTTTTTTTTTTTTTATGGAGGCATCATATGAGAATTCTTTTCAAAAATTTAAACTTTTAAAGTTTCAAGAGATCAAGAAGTTTAACAAATCTCAATTAGAAGAAGGTAGAACATCTGATTTTGTTAACCCTTGATCGGACATTCTTCAGGGTACAAAAATTCTTTTTGGAGAACAAAGATCCAACTTAGAATAACTAATAGGATAATAAGATCCATTCAAGACTTGTTTACAAAGAAAATATCTCATATTTAATAAACCAAAGTAATTTTTCTCAATCATGGAAATTGAAATCAAGTCTTTGAAAACATCACATAATTAATGAGTTTTCTAAGTTTTAAGAGTTTTACCAAAGAGATGATAGCTTGCATTTAGTGGGCTCATTTTATGCCTCTTGTCATTTTGATTTGCTCTTTTGAGCATCTTTTGATTCTTTGATACACTTTTGTGTATACAGCATTCTTTTCTATTTTGGTTTTAATGGCCTTTTTCCTTTTTAACTTTTGCAAACTAGAAACTCTTTAATATACCCTTAAAAAAAAACTTAGTTGTGAGTATATCCTCCAAATATTAGAGAATAGGAGCTCTCTCTCTAACATAGGGAAGAATAATCCACAACACAAAATCAAAATCATGTGATAAATGCAATGGCAAGATTTCAAAAAGCATGAATGATATCTAAGAACTTTGGCTATTATGCATAAGATAACTTAATGTAGCAAGATAAGAAAAAGATCTTAAATAACAGGCCATTGGTTAAACCGAGTTTAGACTTTTGTTTTAGAGAAGAAAATCATACCACTAAACAAAGTCAGAAGGAGGGAAAACATCAACAATATTACTCCCTTTAACCAATTTAGAAAAGCTAAACCCTATCTCCAAAAACTCCAAAATCTAAAAGTTTGAAAGGATTAATCATATGGAAGGCAATATTTAAAGAGCAACGAGTAGACAAAACAAAATAAAATAAAACAAATGAAAATAAAGCAAACTAAAATCAATACACAGTGAGCACAAAAACTAGAAAAAAATAAAAAGACACACAAAAAACTAATGTTTCAAGCTAGTCATAAAGCAGCGAGTTTAAGCAATTTTGAGCTGCAAGCCTCCTTATGTCCAGTTATCCTATGCTCCCACGAGGGCTTTGGTGAGAGCACACCTGTAAAACTCAACAACAGTCAGATTTAGGAACCCAAATAGGTTTGGGATCCTTCTTAGAAAAAGTAGAATGTAATGCAAGTAAGGTATGCTGTGAATCATGCATCTTAGGTCTCCACACCCAATGAGTACTACGGTGAATGGTGCAAGTGTGTGAGATGTGTCCTAGCATGCCACATGAGAAACATCTAACTCCAGGAAAGGGATTTCTTAAATGATTTGAGTTATAATGCCTCTTCCTAGGTTTTGGCAATTGATCAAAAGTAGATGTCATCCTAGTTTTCTTACATGCTTCTAAATCATTTTGAATCTTCAAATTTGTGCTTTTTAAAACTTCATTTTCAATCCTCAAATTCTTTTCTATCTCCTTAGATTTCTTAAAATTAACTTTAAGTGAGGTGTGTGAAGCTTTTAATGCATTATATTCATCAACCAATTCCAAATGCTTTTTGTTCAACTCATCAAATTCATCAAGGAGAGCCATGTGATTTGAATCAATCATTGCATGATCTTTGAGAAACACTTCATGCTCTTTTTGTAGATTTGAATGTTCTAATTTTAAGCTAGCATGTGTCTTCTTAAGTTTTTTGTTTGATGCATGGATTTTTTCACAAATTTCAAATAATTCATCATAGGTTGGTTTACATACCTCTTCATCATCACTTTGATTTTCTCCCATGAAACACAAGTTTGTAGTCTCTTCCTCTGGTTCAGTCTCAGAGGAATCAGTACCAGATTCTGCCCAAAAACCTCTTTGGATTTTCTTCTTGTCCTTCCTTAACTTGGCTTTCTCCTCACCTTTTTCCTTATCTTTGCTTGAATGATTTTGAAGTGTAGGGCAATCGGCTTTCACATGTCCAGGTTTCCTGCATTCAAAACAAACAACATCAGAAGATCCCTTAACATATTTGTGATCCTTACCTTTTCTCCAATTTTGATGATGCTTTTGTTTCTTCCTTAGAAATCTTTTGAATTGCCTTGTGATGAAGGCAACATCATCGCTTTCAGACCCAGAAGATTCAGAATCTGATTTGTGCGCCTTTAGTGCGATTGTTTTCTCCTTTTTCTTCTCACCTGTATCAAGATTTCTTTGATTCACCCCTTGCTCGTAAGCAATGAGTGAGCCAAGTAAGTTATCAATAGAATAGGTGTTCAAATCTTTGGATTCAGTAATGGCAGTAATTTTTGCATCATAAGACGAAGGCAAGCATCTCAAAATCTTGTTAACTTTTTCATAATTTGAAAACTCTTTTCCTAGTGCATGCAATGAAGTAACAATCTGAGTAAACCTAGTGTACATGTCAGAAATCGATTCATGAGGTTTCATACGAAAAAGTTCGTAGTCATGCAAGAGAAAGTTCAAATGGGATTGCTTAACTTCATTAGTACCTTCATAGGTGATGCATAATTTATCCCAAATCTCTTTACCAGTTTTGCAAGTTGAAACACGCATGTAATCTTCAGATTTCAAAGCACAGAAAAAATAGTTCAAACACTTTGCATTTAATTGAGCCAAATCACGTTCATCGAAAGTCCATTCAGTAAAAGCAACTTCAGTTTTAATACCATTAATTTCACGAGAAGGTGGAGAATATCCTTCTTGAATAAGCATCCACATGCGATAATCAGTAGATTGTAAAAATGTTGACATGCGGGTTTCCCAAAATCAAAAGGTAAGTTGTCAAATAGAGGAGGTCATGTAATCGAATAACCTTCAGTAGTGTTTCTATTTCCTAAGTTAGCCATGGATCAAATTCAAAAAGTTTTCAAACCTAAATTTTCGAATCCCGCTTTGATACCACTTGAAAGTTCGTTCGGGATGTTAAGCCCTATGAACTTAGTCCCAAGCTAACCAAGAGGGGGGGTGAATTGATATTTAAAAAATTCTTAAGACAAAGAAAGAAAATCACAAACCAAATCACACCACAAGAAATTAATGCGGAATTAAAAAGTGCGGAAGCAAAAAATAAGAACACAAGATTTATAGTGGTTCAGTCGACTCGACCTACGTCCACTCCTTGGAGGCACCCTCCAAGTATTGCATTACAAAACGTGACTCTCCTTTAGCCCCCACGGCTAGGCGGAGAAGCCCTTACAAGAACCTCCTTTTGCTTCCTCCTGAAGCTGGCAGAGAACCACAACCAAAAGAAAACTCCTTACCTCTACCGACCCTTCCACGGACGAGAAACTCCGGACGAAAGACAAGCAGAGCGATCCTTGAAGCAACCCTTGTGAATCCCCCTCACAAGCTCCCCCTCACAAGATCCTCTCTCTCTCTCCCTCTCTCTCTTTCTCTCCTCAAGGTCTTCTCAGGTCAAGGCAGCAGCAAAAGGTCATCTAAAACGTTGAAGAAGAGCTCTTTTAAATAGAAGAGCTCAAGAGGAGCTCATTAATTGCAAGTAGCCGACTTTATCGTCCAGGCCGATATGGACATCGGCCTGGCCGATCAGTACAAATCAAGGAAGATTGGCCAGAGCACAGCTGTGGGAACAGTCCTGGACGATTGAAATTTAGCTTGATCGTCCAGGCCGATCTCACGATCGTCCTGGCCGATCTCACGATTGTCCTGGCCGATTAGTTCAAATCAGAGGTAAATCGTCCTGAGCATAGCCCTGGGAACAGTCCTGGCCGATTGAAATTTGGCTTTATCGTCCAGGCCGATCTCACGATCGTCCTGGCCGATATGATCGTATCAATCATCCTTAATTACTCCCTTGATTTCCTGATCAATTAAGGTATAATTTGGTAATTTCGTCCAGGCCGATCCGGGAATCGTCCTGGCCGATAATTTAAAATACAGTATGCCTAAATTGTCTAAGGCGGCTATCTCTTTCTATTTTGAGCTTATCGTCCTGGCCGATACACGTATCGTCCAGGATGATATGTTAATGTTGGCTGCCTAAATTAAGAATCCTTAATTAGACTTTCTGTTTTAAGCTGATCGTCCCGGACGATATAAATATTGGCCGGGCCGATGTGGGCAAAAATAGAAATTCTAAGTCTCTCAAGTGTGTGTGTGAAGGGTTACTTAGCATCAGTCTTTTTGACCATTACAATTAGACTCAAAAGATAAAAAACAAAAGTACAGACTGACTCAACCCTAAACCTACGCGATCCTAAACTTGGCTTCTTCTTGATCGTCCGATCTTCGATTTCTGAAAAGTTAGAAGCAACAAGTAGTCCAAGAGAAATAGTGTTTGTCAATCATCAAAACATGAGACATGAAAATAGGTTTGCAACACTTCAAAATAGCTCTTTAATTGCAACTTGCCGACTTTATCATCCTGTACGATCAGTGCAATTTAAGCCTAATCAGCTGGGACAATCTGGGATGAACATAAGAAATTTGTTCATATCTTCTAGGACGATAAAATATCATCCTGTACGATTAGTTCAAATGACAGATTATTGGCCAGAAAATTGCTCTGAAAGGAGGTCTAGACGATCCAAAATTAGCTTGATCATCCGGACCAATCTCATGATCGTCCCGGACGATTAGTTCAAAACCGAGGAAAATCATCCAGAACATCGCCCTGAATAAGAGCTTGCCGATGTTGATCGTCCAGGAGCAAACAAGGGTTTTTGAACTGATTTTCTTGGATGATCCTGTGATCATCCATGATGATATGATCGTATCAATCAAGCCTTAATTACTTTCCTTAATTACTAGATTAATTTAGGCATAATTATGTTGAATCTTCCAGGACGATGTAGTGGATCACCCTGGCTGATGTCCAAAAATAAATTTTACCTAAATAGATCTGGCGATTGATTCTTTCTTATTTAAACTTATCATCCTGGCCGATGCAAGGATCATCCAAGGTGATGTGCTTAATGACGGCTTTCTTAACCAAGATGCCCTAATCATGGGGTTTTTATTTTTAGTCAGATCATCCTGGCCGATATGAACATCGTCCAGGCCAATGTACTCAAATAAAAAATAATAAAAAAACCCTCAAGTGTGTGTGTGCAAGGTTACTTAGCATCAAGAACCACTTTTACAATGGACTCAAGAAAGGAAAAATTACAAACTGACTCAAACTAAATCTACCCAATCTTGAGCTGGCTTGAGTTGCACTCAATCTTGTGGACCTGAAAAGTTAGTAGGTAAGGCAGTCGCAGACAATTATGAATGTTTTCTATCATCAAAAGTCTAATCCATGAACTTAGATTTGCAATAATCTCCTCCTTTTTTATGTTGGAAAACACAACTAGAAAAATCTAAGCGGTTATGATAGTCTAATGAAAAAAGTGTAATGAAAAGCAGTTAACTAAACTCCAGAATCAAAAGTATAAGACACAGCAGACTACTCCCCCTTTTGACATCATAAAAAGGAGGAAACTAAGAAATAGAACAGAAACTAAAATAACCATAAGAAAAACAAACAACAGAAAAATAGTATAATAAAAAACTAGTAAAATGAGGGACCCTGGTCATAGAATGGAGGAGGAGGAGGTGGTGGTGGCTGAAAGTAACTGGTCAATGAGGCAAACTGAGATCCAAACCAGGCCATGTCCTGATCTGCTGCATGCAGATGATGTCCTTAGTATGTTGCTGCTCCTGTGCAACAATGTAGGCCTCAAAGCGGGTCTCCCACTAATTAAATCTCTCCACTAACTGATCCAACTGAGAGTGCTGGTGGAGAGAAACAAGTATAGGATGAGGAGCAGGAGCCTCCTCCTCCTCGGCCCCCTGAGCTTCCTCATCCCTGAGGTGGAGTCGCGTACTATGAAGGACGTTAAAGGAACTGTTTGAGTAGAAGGGTGGCTAAAAGTTGGGAGGTGTAGGATATTGAATGTTGTATTTGGATTCTAGAACATATGCAATGATGCGTCCTAAAGCATGATTGGGCTTCCTTCTATGACCTAGATCTCAAATATTAGTCAAATGTTTGATGTAGCAAAAGATTAGGTCAATTGCAATGAATTCACGATTGGCCATGATGTAAAAAGTGGTGAGTGAAAGAAGGGGAGTGATATGGATTCAGTCGCCAGCTTTGGAAATCACATAGGTGCGAAGGACGTGCTGGATCGTCCTAGCATATTTTAGTAAAGAGCTAGTCTCTCCAATATAAAAGGGAGCATTGGTTTGACGAAGAAAGTGATTGGCTGTAGCCCAGTTAAAATTAGGATTAGAAACCAAGGTATGCAGCTTATCCCTAGTGGTAGAAAGCTGTAGAAATTCTACACAATCCTGGTATGTGATCTTACCAGGGCATCGATTCACATACGAGGTAAGAGCAGTGTAGGCAGAATTGATTCAGAGATTGGCATAAAAGTCAAAGAGAACTTTTGAATTAAAAGGGATTGCGAGAGTGAGATTAAAACATAAAGAGGCGTGGATGCAAAGGTCGAGTACCGGATAGGAGAGGTGGTTTAGATTGATTGATCTGGAGAGAGTAATATTGTAATCATTGTATCGGTGGTAGGCAGCTTGATCGTCTGCCTCTCAAAATTGAGGGTCCAGCGTGGCCCTCGAGGAGCTTCCAGACGTGTGACGACAATGCTTACCGCCAGTCATTAGCAGAGAATAGAAAGGAACAGGAAAGAAGAAGCTAGATGAAGAGTTTGGTGTGAAACATCTTGCTAGATGGCTCAGAATTTAAAGGATTGGCCCGATCGTCCAGGCCGATCACAGGACCATCCAAGATGATCCGGTGCAATTATTATGTGCAGGCTGATTGATCAAAAAAGGTGGTCAAATCGTCCAGGACGAACAGATATCATCCAGGATGATTAGACACAGGCGATCGTCATGAGGAGTCAGACCAGACGATCAATGAAAAAGCATATCGTCCAGGCCGATTATGTGGATCCTCCGGACGATGCTCAATAATAGATCGTACCGGCCAAATTTAAAATATTTTAAATCATACGCCATGTATATCGTCCAGGACAAACAGTGGATTGTCCAGGACGATTGTCCAAAAATGGATCATCCCAGGCAAATTTATAGATTTTAAACGTGCTAACATGTGTATCATCCAAGACGAACAGGTGTATCGGACGAGACGATTACCAATAAACCCGTCAGCCATGACAAAAATTTATCGTCCAGGACGATCAAGATGATTGTAACAGAGGACAATCATATCGTCCAGGACGATAATGGATCGTCTAGGACGATGAAAAGTATAAAAGTCAAAATATTTAGTAGAAGGAGTTTTTTGAAGAAAGATGAGCAGATCGTCTAGGACGATGTGACAAAAAATTTAAAATTAGAGGAAGGATGGAGATGATCAGAGAAGGCCCAAAAATAATAAAAATAACTAAAAATAACAACGATAAAACACGAAAAATGCATAAAAACTAGCAAAGAAATAAAGTTTTTTTTTTTATTTTTTTTTGTTATTTTTTTATTTTAAATCAAGGCATGAACATGACATAGTCTCCATGTGATTGATTTTAAAAATTTGTAAGTTAATGAGTTAACAACATCAAAAAAATCTAGAAAATGATAAAGTATCCGATCATGTTAACCCTAAGCTCGGACTTCTTTTAGGGTAAAATCATCTTTTGAAATCAAAAGGCCTAACTCAGAAAAATCAATTTGATAAGAAAAAGAAATTCTATCAAGACTTGGTTTCAGAAAAATATCTTCTAGAATAATGTATTAAAGTAGTTTGTTACAATTGTGAAATTCGAAATCAAGTACTTGAAAATCTCAAGTGATACTTTGAATCTTCTAAGTTTTAAGAGTTGGAAGAAAGGAAGATAGCTTGCTTTTTTATGGGCTCATTTTATGCCTATTGTCCATTGAATGGCACACTTTACACATCTTTTAATTTTTGATACACTTTGTATGTTTGTGTGTGTGTGTATTAAATTTTTTTTCAATTTGGTGTCATTGCGCATCTTTCCATTTTGGCATCATTGACCATTTTTTTTAATTATTTTTTGCAAGCTAGATTCTTTTCCAAAAACTCTTAAATATTCTTAGTTGAGATTATATCTTCTAGATATTAGAGAAGAAAACTCACTCTCTAATATAGGGAAGAACAAACCACAAAACAGAATAAAAAATCATATGAGAGATGCATTGACAAGATAATGAGAAATTTTGAAGTAACATAAAAACTTTGACTATTATAATATAAGCTAGATTACTATACCAAGGTAGAAAAGATCTCAATTGCAAAATCTAGTTGTTGATAGACTTTTGTTTAGAAAAGAGAATTTCACCACCAAAATAGGTTAGAGAAAGAGACACAATCAATGGTATTTTTACCCTTTAGTATATTAAGAGATGTAAAATATTGACTACAAATTTTCAAAAAATAAAAATAAGGAAAAATTATCATAAAGTAAAAAGAATGCCAAGAAAAAAAAGACAACTATAGCAAATAATATGAAAAAAAAATTAATACAAAAACAAAAGACAAACAATAACAATAATTAACACATGCAATTTAGATATTATTAAGTCATAAGTTTAAACAATTATGAGCCACGAGCCTCCACTATCAAAGCTCTCACGAGGTCTTTGGTGAGAGCACACCTACACAAATCATCAACCGTCAGATTTAGGAACCTAAACAGGTTTGAGTCCCTCCTTATAAAAAGAAGAATGTAATGCATTTATTTTATGCTATGAAACATGCAGTTTTGGTCTCCAAACCAAATGTGTACTACGGTGAATGGTGCAAGTGTGTTCTATGTGTCCTAACATGCCACATGAAAAACATCTAACACCGGGAAAATGATTTCTTAATCGGTTCGGGTTATAATACCTCTTCCTAATTTTTGGCTTTAAATCAAGTGGGTGTCATCCAATTTTTTGTAAGTGCATCCAACTCAACTTTAAACCTTGAGTTAGTATTCTCTAAAGCAGCATTATCCATTCTCAAATTGTGCTCCCTCTATTCAGATTTCTTAAAATCATATTCAAGTGAGGTGTGTGATGCTTTTAATGAATCATGCTCAACAATTAATTCAGAATGCTTTTTATTTAAATCATCAAATTCATCAAGTAGAGACATGTTATTGCTATCCTTTTGGAGGTGATCTTTAATCAAAATTTCATGCTCTTTTTGTAAATTCAAAAACTCCAATTTCAGACTAGCATGAGTTTTCTTATGTTTTATATATAATACATGAAATTTCTCATATATTTCAAGCAGTTGTTCATATGTTGGTTCACATACCTCTTCTTGGTCACTTTGACCTAGATGATCATCTGCCATTAAGCACAAGCTTGTTGTCTCCTCCCCTACCTCAGTCTCAGAGGTGTTAGTTGTAGATTCTGCCTAGAACGCCTTTTGGACTCGCTTTTTATCCTTTCTGAACATAGGTTTCTCCTCATCCTTCTCCATGCATGGATGCTCCTTGAGAGTAGGACAATCAGCTTTAACATGTCCAAGTTTCTTGCATTCATAACAAACAAGATCAGAAGAATCATTAAAATTTTTGTTATCCTTACCACTTTTCCAATTCTAATGATGCTTGTGGTTTTTCCTTAGAAAGTTTTTGAATTGCCTAGTGATGAAGGTAACTTCATCGCTTTCAGATCCGGAAGAGTTTGTATTTGTTTCATTGACCATCAGTGCTATAGTTTTCTCCTTCTTTTTCTCACCTACATTAAGATTTCTTTGATTCACCCATTACTTGTAAGTAATGAGTGAGCCAAGTAAGTTGTCAATCGAATAAGTGTTCAAATCTTTGGATTCAGTAATTGCAGTGATTTTAGCCTCAAAAGAGTAAGGCAAGCATCTCAAAATTTTAGTAACCTTTTCAAAATTTGTGAGTTCTCTTCTTAAAGCATGCAATGATGTAACAATTTGAGTAAACCTCGTATACATATCAGAAATTGATTCATGAGGTTTCATACGAAATAGTTCATAAGCATGCAAGAGAATGTTCAATCGGGATAGCTTAACTTCATTAGTGCCTTCATAGGTGATACACAATTTATCCCAAATCTCTTTACCAGTTGTACAAGTTGAAACACACATGTAATCTTTGGATTTTAATGCACAGAAAAAATAGTTTAAACACTTTACATTAAGTTGTGCTAAATCCCTATCATCATGAGTCCAAACAGTAAAAGCAAGAGAAACACTAACGTCATTAAGTTTATCAGTCGGAGCTGTATAACCATCCTTAACAAGCATCCACATGCGATAATCAATTGAATGTAAAAAAGTAGACATGCGAGTTTTCCAAAAATCAAAAGGAATATTATCAAACAAAGGTGTTCGAGTAATAGAATACCCTTCAGCGGTATTACGATTACTAGAGTTAGCCATGGATCAAAAATTCAAAAAGTTTTTAAACTTAATTTTTATGAATCCCGTTCTGATACCACTTAAAAGTTTGTTAGGGATATTAAGCCCTTAAGAACTAGCCCAAGGCTAACTAAGAGGGGGGGTGAATTGGTATTTTAAAAAATATTCTTACAATCAAAGCACAAATAAAAGTCAAACCAATATCACCACAAAGAAATCAACATGCGGAAAAATAAATACGGAATGTAGTAAGAAAATAACACAGAGAATTTATAATGGTTTGGTCAACTCGACCTACGTCCACTCCCCAGAGGCGCCCTCCGAGTATTGCATTACAAAAGTGTCTCTTCTTTTGCTCCCACAGCAAGGCGGAGAAGCCTTCACAAAAAACTCCTTTCCGCCAACCCAGGTGAGGCAGAGAATGCAACTCCTTTTACTTCCTCCTGAAGCAAGCAATGAAACTCGACCAATTATTGAAGAAGACCTCCCTTGAACCCCCAAGGATGAAGAACGAAGACTGGAGAAGACACCTTGGAACCTTGCTTGGAGCAACCTTTATGAATCCCTCTCACAAACTCCCCCTCACAAGTTCCTCCCTCTCTCTCCCTCTCTATCCCTCTCCTCTTGGTTCTCTCAGATCAAGATAGCAACTAAAGGTCTTACAAAGTGAAGAACAAGAGCTCTTAAATAGAGGAGCTTCAGAATAGCTTATTAATTACAACTTGCCGACTTTATCATCCACGATGATATAAATATCATCCTGTACGATCAGTGTAATTTAAGCCTAATCAGTCAAGATGATCTGTGATGAACAGAAGAAATTTGTTCATATCGTCCAAGATGATAAAAATCATCCTGTACGATTAGTTCAAATCACAGATTATCAGCCAAACAATCGCTCTAAAAGGAGGTCTAGATGATCCAAAATTAGCTTGATCATTCAGGCCGATCTCACGATCATCCCAAACGATTAGTTCAAAATCTAGGAAAATCATCCAGAACATCGCCCTGAATAAGAGCTGGCTAATGTTGATCATCCAGGTGCAAACAAGGGTTTTTGAACTGATCGTCCTGGACAATCCTGTGATCGTCTAGGATGATATAATCATATCAATAAAGCCTAAATTGCTTTCCTTAATTACCAGATTAATTTAGGCATAATTATGTTGAATCATCTAGGACGATGTATTGGATCATCCTGGCCGATGTCTAAAAAAAATTTTACCTAAACAGATCTCGCGGCTGATTCTTTCAAATTTGAGCTTATCATCCTGGCCGATACAAGGATCGTCCAGGATGATGTGCTTAATGAGGCTTCCTTAACCAAGATGTCCTAATTAGGGTTTTTGTTTTTAGTCAAATCGTCCTGGCCGATATGAACATCGTCAAGGCTGATGTACTCAAAAAAGAAAACAACAAAAAAAACCCTCAAGTGTGTGTGTGGAAGGTTACTTAGCATCAGGAACCACTTTTATAATGGACTCAAGAAAGGAAAAATTACAAACTGACTAAAACTAAATCTACCAAAACTTGAGCTGGCTTGAGTTGCACTCAATCTTGTGGACCTGAAAAGTTAGTAGGCAAGGCAGTTGAGACAATTATGAATGTTTGATATCACCAAAAGTCTAATCCATGAACTTAGATTTGCAACAGGTTAACCATGTCAATATGGTTAATTTGACCTAAGGGGTAAAAGGCTTGAGTCAAAGCAAGGCTTGGATTATATTAGAACTTGATATGACCCAAAGGAGCTAATCAGGTCAACCTAGGTTAACCTTGTCATCCATGTTGACACAAGGCCTGGGTCTAGGCCCAGTAGGTCAGGTCTGACCCACTGAGTCCAAGGGAAGTTGGAATTAAATGCAAGGGAAATTGAATTGGATTTGAAATCAAATTGAGGTATTTGGGCCAATCTGGGTCAACCCAGGTTGACCCAAGACCCTAGTCTGGGCTCAGCAGATTTATTTGGACCTGAGAAATTGATTGGGAGGGGTCTTGGGACCTAGCTTGGTCAATTTGACCAAGTCAAATCTCTAGACCAAGGATTTGGAATTTTAAGGTCAATAATTTTTGTTGGGGGTATGCTGAGAGTTTCTTATTGAATCTTCTTGGTTGCGTGGTGGTTTAAGGGCAAGGCTAGTTATGGCTTAGCTTTTTGATTCTTATGGCTTGGCTTGGCCTTGTTATTGCTGGTGAGCTTTGACACCCGAGTGAATGAGGGTCTTAATTTTTCCAAGGTGTTTTGCATTGTTTTATCCCTCATTTCTTGAGTGGCTTTCATCTGTGGTATCATTGTTGTTGGTTTGGAATTCTACTAGTTTGGCACTTATTCTTGTGTTTGGAGGCTGAGGTACATCTGTTGTTTGGTGGATAGTAACTTTTTTATTGGTAATATCTATTTCAGCTCAATCAGAACCTATTTTGTTAATAACTATTGGGATTAGTTTACTAGATTCTGGTTTAATTTTTGTTATATCTATCCTGGGCTATAGATTTTTTTTTTAGAATTTTGTTTATGCAAGTGCTTGTAATGAGCTCTCTTTGGATGGGAAGATGGAGATGGTTTCTACTTTTTGGTTCTCTCCTTATGTTTGGGTGCTTGTTCTTATGCACTATAGATTGGTTTTTTTGTAATTTTACTTAGCAGGGACCCCAAGCTCTTAGGTTTATTTTGCTTTCTTTTTGTAGCTCGATCGAGCAATAGTGAGCTTGAGGTCTCTTTAAGGACTATCTAATTTTTTTCTTAATTAACGTGTAGGCCCCTCTGAGGGTTTTCCCAAAAAAAATACTAATAATAATAATGCAAGAAGAATTAAATCAATTTATTAGGAATAATGTATGGGAACTGGTTAGAAGACCTAAAGGCTAGAGTTTTGTAGGAAACAAGTTAGTTTTCAAGAATGAAATAAAATGACTCTAGCATTATGGTTAGGATTTAGGCTAGATTAGTAGCTAAGGGGTACATTTAGCCCTTCATTTATACTAGAAGCCATTAGAGTGCTACTAGCCTTTGCTTTAGAAGATTCAAGTTATATTAGATGGATATTAAGATTATCTTTATAAATTAAAGAAGGAAGTATATGGATTGAAGCAAGCACCTATGATTTGGTAAGAGAGGTTGAGCACATTCCTCCTAGATAGAGCCTTTATTATAGGAAATGTTGACACCACCCTATGCCTTAAGAAAGTTGGAGAAGATATACTCATTGTTTAGATTTATGTATATGATATAATGTTTAGATCAACAAATAAGAATCTATTAAAAGTTTATGAAGGTTGTTAGACCATATAGAACTAGCCTGAGGCTAACCAAGAGGGGCGTGAATTAGTAATTTAAAAACTTCTTTAAACATTAAGAAAATCCCATTTTAAAAGCTTTTTAAAATATCTAAAAATATCAATTTTATCTCTTGAAGCAGAAGCAAAGTAATTTCACAACAAAAAAAAATCAGAGATTTTCAACCATGCAGTTATCACAAAAATAAATACAAAAAAGAAAGTTTGGAAAAATAAAATAAAGAACAAACACTCTAGAGATTTATAGTTGTCCAATCAACCTGATCTACATCAACTCCACAAAGTCTCCCACTACAGGTATCATACTAAACCCTTAGTGACTCTCCTTTAGCCCCCACAACTAGGCAGAGAAACCCTTACAAATTCTCTTCCACCAACCCGGTGCGGCAAAGGACCGTACACCTTTCACAGACATAGAACCTTGACTCCTTTATCACCCTCCTGGTGAGGCAGAGAACTTGGACTCAGTTTCACCCTCCTTGTGACATAGAGAACCTTGAATCACTTTCACCTTCCTCGGTGTGGTGGAGTAGTTGGGTCCTTTGACACCAAAGTGATCTTTTTCTTCCTGAAACTTTCCTCAAGAAAAACCTTGAATAATATGGTACAAAGATGCAAGATGGTCGGAGAAATTGTATGAAACCCCCTCCACACTCCCTTGAAACCCATACGAATCTTCTCCCTCTTGAACTCCACCCTTTCCTCTCTCCCTTCCAAGGCTCTCTCTTCAAGTTTTCTCTAGAAGAATAGAGACTCAATGCGTACCAAAGGCAGTTATCAAGTGTTTTGAGAAAGCTTAAAAAGAGATCTTTGGAAAACCCTAAAATTTATTTCAAGTAGCATTGATCATCCAATATGACCTAGGATGATCCTATATAATTAGTTCAAAATAGCGCTTTGAGCTAGTATGAATTGTATTTCCCTATACAATTAGTTTAAGTGTTTGTACGAATCATTGAATGATTAGTTAAAAGTTATGGTTTTTGTCTTGTACAATTAGGGGATTTTCCCATGCACCATCTTGGTCTTCCAATATGATCATCAGCGATCATTCTCTCTGATCGGATCAAAGAAATTAACTATAATTAGTCTCCTAATCACATGATTAATTTAGGCATAATTGTCATAGATCTTCCAATATGATGTATATCATCCTGGATGATTAGCATAGAGTTAGAATTTAAAAAACTTGCCTAAATTATGATTGGCATATACATTTCATTATCATAACAAGTTATCATGTACGATCTAAATCATCTAATATGATTATTTAGATGAGCTGATCATATAGTACGATATAAATCATAAAACATGATTAGTTTAAAATTTGAACTTCTAGTTTTGACTTAATTTCACTGCCCCTAAGTGTGTGTGTGTGTGTGTTCATGGTCTTTTTTATTTGAAGGATTGAAAATATGAATTAAATAAGAAACAAAACATACAGGCTAAAAACAAAAGACAAGCCTATCAAATTCCTTCTTGATTAACTCAATAAATGTTGACGAAAGTTCACTACCCAAGAAAACATTCCAGAAAAAATCATCCAAAATGGCATGATGAGAATAGAAATCAGCCACCTTATTACAATCTCTAGGAACAAAATGAAAAATAGCATTCTTAAGCAACCCTAAAATATAAAGATCCACTCTATGTGCCTTTGGCTTATTCCTGTTAATTGGCTTCAAAATCAAATTCTGAAGGAGCTTTATAATATTGGCATTATCACCTTCAATAATAATGCCTATATTTTCTATCATCTAGTCATGAAATGAATTTTGAAAATCTAGAATAGCAGACAGCTCCAAAATGGATGCATCCTAATGAATGACTTGTTTCCCATATGCACAAAGAAATCTTCCTCTATCCTCTCTCAAGACCCCAACTATACCCACCATGTTAGACTGCATTAAAGCTGCATCAACATTTAATTTGATCCAATCTTTAGGTGGGGGGCACCAAGCATTCAATAGTACATCATGCTGATTGGTGTCCTAATTCTTTCGATTGGAAATAAATATAAATACGAAAAACTAGATAAAATTTCTATAGTAATGTATGAAGTTGAAGGAATAGATTTACCATGCCTAGAAAAATTCCTAGCTCTCCAATTTTGATAAATAATAGAGATGTAGATCCTGGCAAGACCTGACCGCATCCCCACAACCTTCTTCAAACCTTCATAGCAATGGGTCAAGATGTAAAACTTTGGAACATTAATGCCCCATTGTCTCAACCTATCCATCACTTTAATTAATTTGAGACATTTAGTAGTAATATGCTCCAGGTCTTCAATTTCCTCATAGTTCCTTCGACAATAGGAGTTTTGATATAATTTATTAAGAAACAACAAAAAGTTTGTATGTAGAGCATTTTTATAAGGCCTCCACCAAAATAAATACTACCTTTTAGATATTTTTAATTTATTCATCCAATTTACATCAGTCAAGTTGATTAGTTGAACATGAGAATTAGCATCATACACCAGATCAGCAATAGATTTACCAAAATTTGAATAAAGCAGTTGCAGCTCATCTTCCTCTGAATCCTTTACTACAGAAATATTCAAAATCAGTTTAATCAAATCATCAAAGAAATTGGTTTTTAATATCCCAATATCACACCTTCTTTCATCATCAAGAAGCTCTGAAACCTTTTTGTTAGTAAGCTTCACCGCATTTCATGTTGTAGGCCACACCTTAAAGCTTTAATCTAGCAACCAAACATTATTTATGTTATCAATTTTATCACCATATGAAACCAGCCATCTTACAATAGGTTTCAAATAATGAGCTCCGTCTTTAATGATGCGCCATGATGGGGAAGAATTTCTCTTCACGTCTTCCTCCCAAATACCATCTCCATATTTAGAATTTAAAGTTCTATTAAGAAGAGAGTTATTGTTTTGTAAAAACATTTCACGCAAAACGTGACCTCAAAGGACCTTGCTTTTCAATAGCTCCTTGAATACCAAACCCACCTAAGTTCACTGAAGTACATAAGGACTTCCAAGAGATATAATGTAAACCTTGCCTTCCCTGTTCCTTATGCCAAGGAAACTCTTGCATAATTGGTCCATTTCTAGCAGAAACTTTTAGGAACCAGTGAGTGAGTCATTATAAAGGATGGTAATGAGGAGAATGTGGATTTAATTAACATAATCCTTCCTGCAAAAGAAAGAAATTGAGTGGAATGGTAATGAGGAGAATGTTGATTTAATTAACATAACCTTTCCTGCAAAAGAAAGCAATCGAGTGGAATAAGAGTTTAATTTATGCATTTCCTTATCCATAACAAACTAGAAATTAGACACTTTCATTTTTCTCAAACCCATATTAACTCCCAAATAAGTGATCTCATCAACATTATAGAGACCCAGCTCTTTATTAACACTTCTTCTCGTTCTTTTTGAGACCACCATACCAAAGAGAATCATATATTTTTTAAAGTTAGTATGCTGACTAGTCCATCTGTAGTAATCAATAAAAATCTATTTGAGAAGTCTAGAATTGCTTCTGGTTTCATCAGCAATTATTAGTACATGATTAGTATGAAGAGGATGTGAAATATTCACAGAATTTGCATCCAATTTAATGCCAAGTTGGTTCCCCTTCCAACATAAGGCCTTAGATAGGAGTTTAAAACACGAAATGAAAGGCACGGTGATAGAGGATGACCTTTCCTAAAGCCACATTCAGCTATAATCCATTTACTTCTTTTCTCATTCAATTTAATGGAAAATTTTGGATATATAACACATTGAATTATCAGGTTTATCAACTTACTGGGGAACCCCATAATCTTCATAACTTGGTCCAATGTTTCCCAACACATACTATCATAGGCTTCACCCACGTCAAGTTTCAAAAGCATAGAGCCTGTCCTGACAATTGAATATCTTAATCTATTGATAATTTCTTGAGCCAAAAGATAGTTATCAAAAATACTTTTACCAGGAATAAAAGCACCTTAGATCTTAGATATGATTCTAGGCTGGTAAACTTTTAATTTGCTCAATATCATACTTGCAGCCATCTTATAGATAGTCTGACATAAGCTGAATGGGTAGATTTTGTAGAATTCAGAAGCATTAGGGACTTTAGGAATGAGAACAACAAATATTTCCTACCAATAATTAGGAGTGAAAGTCAAAGAAAAAAATGAATTGATGGCATTCCA
This sequence comes from Dendrobium nobile, assembly GCA_022539455.1. NCBI lineage: Eukaryota > Viridiplantae > Streptophyta > Magnoliopsida > Asparagales > Orchidaceae > Dendrobium > Dendrobium nobile. The sequence continues at coordinate 37,813,839 of CM039735.1, forward strand.
TGTTTCATCCTTACTAGGCTCCAAAAAGATTTGAAAAAAACAAGCATTGGCATCATCACACCCCGGCAATTTCTTATTACACATCTTCATAATAGTACATAAGAGGTCTTCTTTAGTGAAAGGGGAGTTAAGTTCCACCTTCATGTGTTCTTCAAGCGTATATTCATCATCAAATGATGGCCAGTAGTTTAACTCACACTTACACCTCTTCCACTTATGCATAAAGAACCCCTCAAAAGCTTAAAGGATCACTTCATGGTCAGTCTCAATACTGCCATTAGAATAAGAAATTTGGCTAAACATGTTACCATTTCTCTTAACATAAGCAAAAGCAAGAAAAAAAATGAGAATTCTGGTCTCCTTCCTCCATCCATTGAGTTTTTTGAATATTGCCGCCACCAAGTAGCCAGTCTTGTAAGAGTAATATTCAGTTGATGAACATTTTCCATTAACAAGAGCAGCTCTTTAGAACACAAAGCCTTCAGGTTTGCTTCCTCTTCTTGTAATAACAAAATTTCTTTTTGTAAGCTTTACTTAAGATTAGTCAAGTCTCAAAGTTTACTTTTTCTCTAGAAGAATAAGCATTTGAGGGATCTATCAATTTTCCTTTGAAGAACATCTGTTAGTGACTCATGGTCTTTTTATTCTAAGCTCTGACAATAATACCTCTCGAAGCCTTATATAAACATCAAATATTTTCAAATCTGATCTCTTTATGCTTATAAGCAACATATTAACTAAATTGAATAACAAATGGTAATGATCAGATGCTATTCTTGGAAGATATTTTGTCACTGCACATGGAACACTCAATAAGGCTTTAGTGTTTAAGAAAACTCTGTCAACTCTTTCCCAAATAAATGCAAGGCCTTCCTTATTATTGAACCAAGTGTACTTTGGACCCACTACCCCAATGTCATGGAAATCATTCTTGATCATAAACTCCTTCACTTCTTGGGTTCCTTGAGAGAAAATAAACCTTTTACCACCCTTCTTCTCTTCTTTAGAAAGTAAACAGTTGAAATCACCACCAACAATATAGGGGTTCTTAGAAGAAGAATGACCTGTCTATCATTTTCCATAAATTTCTTCTTTCAAATATATCCTTATACCCATAAATGATGGAAACATACAATGAAATTCCTCCGGGGTCAACTAAATTACCAATCACACATTGGTTGGAAGAATTCAAAATATAGAACGAAGAAATGTTCTTTCTCCAAAGAAAAAGAATACCACCATAAGTTCTACTGGCAGGATAGTGGAAAAAAATCCCAATCTACACCAATAATTCTATGAACCTCAAAAGTATCCAAAGAACCAAGTTTAGTTTCCAACAAACCAATAAAAAAGACATCATTTTTTAGACACCAAACTTCTTAAATAATGGAAAGTTTCCTTTTCTTAGCTCCCACACAAGTCCAAAAAATCAAAAAAAACATTAAGAATGAAATGGTGATGAGGCCCTAGCCCTTTCACTACCTCCATCGCCTTTCCTCGTTCTTTGGATCCCCTTTATTTAGCCCAATAATTTCAATTATTTAGACAACTTAGGTTTTATTTTTCTAGCCTCTGAAGACACAAGGGTACGTTCTCCATATTGGGTTTTATCAATGCCATTGATGTCATAATCCTATCCATAAGTGATAGTCTTTTGAGCTTCATGATCAATTACTGACAAAACACATACATTCTTCAGTCCAATTACATCTCCCAAGAGTATTTCTATATCCCCCCCGATACCACCAGCATCCTCACGACCAGGGCAACAATTTATTTTAAAATTAAGGATTTTAACTTCACCATCTTGAATTACTTTCTAAACTAAGAGCCCACGATCAAAAATACTAACATTATGCTCCTTAATAAGACCTAAAATAGGTGGTTCTATCACTTCTGGAGTGACACCTACAGCTATAATAAAATCCAAGACTTTTGTAGCAAACAAAATGAACTTCTCTTTGACACCAAAAACTACCTCTTCCTTCTTCTAAAATTCTTCCTTCAAACTTTTTTCTTCTAATGCAAAAACCATAGAAAAAGGATGAAAATGCCCTGAACTAAAGGCCTTGACCCCAGGTAAAGGCTTCTTAGACTGGTAAGATGGCCTATATTTATTTGTAAAGCTGAGATTTTTTCTTCTACTGTTAATGTGAATCCATGAACCATAGGAATAAGTATTTTTAGTACCCTTGTTTTTACCATGGGCAAGTTCCTTCAAAACATTAGGAACTACTTTATCAATGTGCTTTTCACCATCAATTTGATTTTAAGGATTTTTGGAATGCTTCATTTCAACTTAGACCTCCTTAGTCACCTTATATGTAAGGTGTCTATGACCAATTTTTCCATAACTAAAATAGAAAGACACAATCTTCTCATATTCAATTCTTTGAAAAACTCTACCCTTAGCACCATCAATCCAAATTCCTATTGGAAATTAAGCATCCAAATTAACCCGAACAAAAGTTCTAGCAAACTCCCTCCTACCCCAATTGAATATATTTCCATCCAAGTAAAGTAGAGTACCAACCCTAAAAGTAATTCGGGCAATATTGAACCCATCCCAATAGTTTAATGGAAGATGAGGTAAATGCATCCAAATTGGAGAAAATAAATCTTTCATAGTCACGAGTGAGAAGTGAGGATTCCAATTATCCATACCAATGGTATGGTTACCAACAAACTAGGGTCCTCCACTCAAATGAATTGAACCAAAATTATTCCATTGAATTCTTAGTTCATAGATAATTAAAGAAATTAGAATGGAGTTACCAAACACCTTGATAACCATCAATATATATAGTCTATTCATATTAACCTCTTTCTTTTGGGGTTCTAAATTTATTGCAATACTATCATAAGATAATTCAATATTAAAATTAGATGGAACAACCTTTATATTTGGATTCTTCTTCCACACATTAGGTACTACAAATATTTTAGCATCTAAAATATTCTATGGAGGATTATCCACAACAACTTCATAAGCATTATCAATCATTCGGATCAATATCTCTATAATAAAATAAAGCTCACCTTATTCAAGACCAGTGTTCTTGATAATATTGGATGTGTTGGAGAATCTACTAACTTTAAGAATAGGACTAGATGAGGTTAACGCTTCTTTATTAAAAAGATCTACATGAAAAGATATTTTAGTCTTTGAGTTATTAGAAGAGGAAGAAGCAAAACCAGAGTCATCAACTAAAAAACTTTTATCCTTAACAGAAGAAGAAATAATAACTGATGGTTTAGAACAAAAAGGATTATCCCTGATAACAAGAGGAGCTAAAGAAAATATCTTACCAAGAATCTCTAGCTTTTGATTAATGGATCTACCGAGGGAAGAAGAATGAGAGATGACCATTGGTGGAGGCTTACGGTCAGGTCCAGTCATGGCAGTGTTGGCAGAGGGTACCGAACTCCCCCGCCAAAAAAACTCTAATAGAAATTTAACTTTGTGCCTTTAGAAATATGGACACTCACTCATTAGAAAGACTTTATTATAACTTTGTGCCTTCCTAAAAGTGTGTGTGAATGGTCATAAAGCTAGCATAAACCCTTATAGGAATTATCTCAATAAATCAAAAATATATTAATGAATATTACAAAATCTTTATAGCATAACCTATTCCTCCTAATCTTGAGCCTTGAATCTTTGTTGGATGGTGCATGGTGTTCTTAAAATGTTAGTACACACACAAATAAATATATATTGCAAATATAAGTAGACATAAGGATGTGAACCACAATGTTTGTTATCATCAAAAATATAAACTCATAAGCTCCAGTTGTAATAATCTCACCCATTTGATGATGACAAACATTACTGGTTGAATTTGTAAATTTCAAAATATTTTTTTCTAATCTCCCCCTTACAAAGATAATTATAATAAAAATAAGATAAAAATTAAAAAGCTTTTCTTTTAAATAAAGACAAATAAATTTTAGAAACTAAATAATAAAAAATACCAATACAAGATGAACAGATGGAACCTAACCACAAATATAACAAAAATATATATTCTCTCCCTTTGGCATTATCAAAAAGAAGAAAAACATAAAAAATGGAACACATGTAACAAACTAAATATCATACGGACCCTCATTAGGTGTAGGTGGTGGTGATGTTTAAGAAAAATCAATTAATTTTAGCAAATTTTCTTGGAATGAGAAAGTTATCTATTTATTTTATTCAAAAGCTTAGTAAGAAATGAATTGATTGTAGTAAGATCTAGAAAGATTGGAAATTTGAATTTTATCAACCCTAGCTCAGGCTCCTTACAAGTTAAAGTCCTTTTTAAACAAAAAACTAATTCAAAAAATAAATTATAAAGGAATTGTGATATTTACAAATTTCTTTTTAGAAATATATCATAAGAGAATTGCATTGAAAAGTGATGAACTAGAAATCATGATTTTCAAAATAAGGTGTGGATAATACCAATCAGCACATGAATTTGTTTGAGATTTAAAGATTTTACAGAAAAGGAAGCTAACTTATTGTCAGCTCTTTTTTTGTCTTGTTTATCTATGGTTGGAGCACTTTCTACATCTTTTTACTTTTGTTACACTTTGTGAATCTTACAATTTATTTGGTAAACATTCATTACGTATCTTTTCAGTTTAGGCTCATTTTGTGCCTCTTTTTCTCTTTTGCAAACTTGCATCCTTCTTAAGTCTTTAAAGATTCTTAGTTGTGCGATTATCTTCCAAATATAAGAGAGGATGAACTTACTCTATATTATAAGGATGAGTAAACCATAAACCAAAACCTGATCCATCTGATATAGACAAAATAGCTCAAAAAAGAAAATTTGAACTATATTCATTAATTTGCAAAAATATTCAAATGAGATAGAGATCTGTTGGAAGATGAAACATATCTTTTTTTCTTGGTCCAATTTTTAATTTGAAATATTTTTTGATTCTAAATGAAATTATATCACTAAAGGAGTTAGAGGAAGAGGGATAGTCATTAATTCCTCTTCCTTTAACTGTTTAAAGAAGTCAATAATCACTTATCAAAAATTTTAAGCACAAAAGGAGGTAAAATTTTCATTTTTAAAAAAAATTGAGATTAGAGAGAATTAATTTTATTCTCTTATGAAAATATAATGTGAGAAGTTATTTGTGTGTGTCAATTAGAGATTACCCTCAAAAACATAAATGGAGAATAAAATAAAAGATTGCACACATATATATCTTACTATAAAACATGACCACTAAAACAATATAAAAAAATGAAAACATTCATGATAAATAAAAAAATAATAAAGAACATTCATGCATACATTATCTATAACACAGATAAAAATAGAAACCAAACTTTATACCTCTTTACCTTACTCCTAGGCTGACATTCAAAAGCTAGTTCTTCCCAAGAGATTTTTTGTTTTTTATTGTTTGCTCATATTACAATTGGCTTATTTTTAATATTTACCTTTGCAAGAAGAGTTTGTAGATTATGGCATTAATTTATATATTTCTGGACTTCCTACGCCTAAAACAAATAACATCAAAATAAATCTTAACATTCTTACCATTTTTATCTATATTCCACTTTTGTTGATGTTGATTCTTGCACTTTAGTATATTTTCAAATTTGGTTGTTATTGATGATATTTTCTTACTCTTATCATCTACTAAGTCACTTTTATTTATGTATATAGCTTTTAGCATTATAATTTCATCTGCACCAAAAAGTCCTTGACTCATACATTGCTTGTGGGTAATAAATAAACTGATCAAATTATAAATAGAATAATTATTCATGTCTTTTGATTCACATATAGCAATTAATTTAGCTTTAAATTTATTAGGTAGAAAATTTAGAATTTTACTGACCAATTCAGTTCTTTACCTAAGGCAAGTAATTATGTCACTATTTGAGTAAACTTAGTATATATATCTAAGATAGTCTCACAGGCGGAGAACCTTGACTCCTTCTCACCCTCTTAGTGAAGAAGATAATTTGGACTCCTTTTTAGCTTCCTGTGAGGTAGAATCATTTTTTCCTTCCCTAGTGCGATGAAGTAGTCAGGTTCTTTAACACCGAAGAGATCTTCTTCTTCCCAAATCTTCCCTAAAGAAAACCCTTCAATATAATGGTACTTAGATGGAAGTTTGCTAAAGCGATGAAACTCCCTCCATACTCTCTTAAAACCAACAAGGACGATCTCCCTCTCAAACTCCACCCTTTCCTCTTTCACTGTCAAGGTTCTCTCTTAAAGCTTTCTCTAGAAGAATGGAGACTCAATGAATGCCAAAAATACTTACCAAGTGTCTTAGAAAGATTAATTATAAGGCTTTAAAAAACCCAAAAAATTCAATTCTAGCCACATTGATCATTTAGTACGATCTACGATCATCTTGTATAATTAGTTCAAAAGAGCCCTTCATCTAGTATGAATAGTATTTCCCTACACAATCAGTTCAAGTGTTTTTACTGATCTTCCAGTACTATCCTGTGATCATCTAGGATAATTAGTTGAAATTTTATAGTTTTCATCTTATACGATTGGGGGATCCTCTCAACCATCTAGTATGATCATCATTGAACATCCTATATGATTATATCAAACAAATTAACTTTAATTAGTCCCATAATCATAAGATCAATTTAGTCCTTATTATTATAGATTATCAAGTATGATATATATATTGTATTTGATGATTAGCAAAAAAATTGAATCTTAAAAACTTGTATAAATTATAACTGGTGACCATTTTTCACGATCATAACTGATCATCCTGTACGATCTAAATCGACTGGTAAGATTAGTTAGATGAGTTGGTCGTATATTACGATGAAAATTATATAGTATAATTAGTTCAAAATTTGAACTTTTTGTATTGACTCAATCTAACTCCCCCTGAGTGTGTGTTTGTATGGTCACCAAGCTCGAACACACTCTTACAGTTAAAAATCTTTATAGCATAACCTATTCTACCCAATATTGAGCCTTGAATCATAGTTATATGGTTCATGGTGTTCCTAAAATGTTAGTACACACACAAATAAATATACATTACAATTATAAGTAGCTATAAGGATGTGATCCATAATATTTTTTATCACCAAAAACATAAACTTGTGAGCTTGAGTTGCAACATCTATGTGATGAATTTTCAAAGAAAATGAGTGAAGAGTTTAAGATGAGCATAATGATATAACATACCTATTTCCTTGGATTTAGTGTGAAGCAAAGGGATGATGGAACCTTCCTTAGTCGATCAAAATATATCAAAGATATCCATATGAACTATGTGATGGATAATGCTAAGGTAATCAATACTCCTACGAGCTCTACCATTCAGTTAATTTAGGATCCCAATGAAAAATCAATTTATCATAAGAAGTATAGAGGGATAATTAAATCAATTATTTATTTGACTACCAATAGATCCATTCATATTTAGTGTATGTCTCTATGCCATATTTAATGCTGATCCCAAATGGTCTTATATGAATATAATTAAGAGAATTTTTAGATACTCATTAGGCACCCAAAACTATGGTATCTGTTACCCAAGACATAGCTCATCCTTTAAAATCATAGGATATTCAAACTTTGACTTTGTAGGGTGTAGGGTAGATAAGAAAATCATTTAAAGACCATATCAGTTCATAGGCCAATCATTAGTCTTCAGGTATAGTATAATACAAAATTTAGAGTCTCTATATACCGTTGATGTGGAATACATTATCTTAGGAAGCTATGTTGCTCAAGTATTATGTCTAAGGATATAAATCTTAGATCTTGAACTACCTATAGACACCATTCCTATTATATTTGACAACACTAGTGTCATCTGCATTTCTAAGAATATAATCCAACACTCCCGCACTAACATATTGACATTAGGCATCATTTCATTAGAGATCATGTTTCTAAGGTAGATATAGAATTGCATCATATAGCTACTAGAGATTAATTGGCAGACATCTTTACCAAACCCTTTGCCTATGACACGGTTAGTACCTTAAGGACTATACTTGGAGTTATAGACATTCATGCTTTATTTATAATGAATATAAAATTTTCTATCATTTCAAATCAACCATTTTTTATGTTTTAAATGTGTGTCACCTTTTTTTTTAATTTTTGTGACTATTTGTTTGTTGTTTTGTATTTCTTATTTTTTTAGTGTTTTTATTATTTTGGAATTTGGTAGATGTTCCCTGAGCATCACACACCCATCATTTTAAATTAACAAAAAAAATGAAACTAAAATGTATTCACATCATACTATATAATTACATTAGTACTATTTGATTTAAACATTCATCACACATGCTATATTCAAAACCTTACTCCCATTCATCTTCCTTCCACTAGAAGGATGTAAAACATTACATTTGGGTGTGTTATTGATTATATTATGCATAATAAATATGATCTTAGCTACCTTATTACTACATATCATTTTTTTAATTTTTACATTGATGATTCCTTCCATATTCATTTTTTAATCACGAGGGGAAAGAATAAGAACCTGATTCTGAGGAGGAATAGGGAGCTGGTCATGCAGCTGAACCTACACTAGAACTTGCCCCAACACCTATGCCACCACCTACACTAGCATATCAGCCTTACTCTTATGATGAACTGATAAAATAAATTAATTGATTTAAATCTAGCTTAGATACTCATATTCAATAATAATAATATTAACATTAGGTGGACATGTCAGGGTTTGGGGAATAAATTTCATTCATTTGCAAATATTTTCAGCCACCACCACTACCTGATCAGGGGCCTTTCTACTTTTGGTATTTGTGTGCTGTCCTTTGTGTTATTTTTTTATGTTTTTCATGTTCTATAGTTTTTTAAAGTCTCTACTTGTTCCTCTTTTTTGGTGATGTTAAAAGGGGAGTTGTAGTTGGCTATTTATTTGTCTGTTCATCTTTATTAAACAGGTTCATCTTACGTATTTTCTATTTATAGTGCATATTTTATTTCTTTTGAATTTTGTTTTAAAATTTTAAAAAAAATCTAAATAAAAATAAAATAATCTCCGGTCTATTTTCAAATCTATCACCTTGTGAAGGAGGGATTAGGAGAAAATATTAACTTGTTTTTTTAACCAAAATGTTTGACATCATTAAAAAGGGGGAGATTATTACGATCTAGGATCCTTAGCCTTCAATTTTGATGATAACAAACATTATTGATTGAAATTTTATTTCTTCTAGTAAAAATATTGGATAGATTATTTCTTTGTGTATTAACATTTCATGCACATCATACATCACTCAAGATTGATTAAGGCTCAAGATTGGGTAGAATATAATGTCTTTTCAAAGAGTCTTTATTTTTCATTTTCCTTAATATTATATTTCTTGAGTCTATCCTTATAAGGGTGTATGCTAAATTAGCGACTGTGCACACACACAGGGGAGTTAGAAGAGAGAGCTGAGTTTTTAAACTAGTCCAACTATATGATTATGATAGTACTATATGATATTTTATATAGAAAAAGAGGATTAATGACTAATTATGTAATCCATACTTATGAACTGATGTGCTGTATGATGAAGATCATATTGTATGATTTGTTTACATCAAGAAACCCTAGCCGCTAGATATTTTAAGTAAAATTTTAAAAATTAAATTTTGAAAAAATTGTATTATACCATCCTAATCATATTGTACAATATTTGAAATCACACTAAAATTATTTCCCATAATTAGTTAATATAATCAATGTTTAATAAATGTGGCCAAATATACTATATTATTAAGATCACAACTATTGAAAGAGATGAAATTCGATTATCTCAGATATTGTATTGGACGAAAATCTTAATTTTTAAACTAATTATATAGTAAATGCTATCATACTTTACGAACCATTGAATTTAAATTGAACATATTATATTATGTTAATCATACCAAACGATGGATAAAGATGAATTCCAATCTCAGCAATCATTTTATACGAATAGAGAGAAATTGAACTAATTAAACTAATTTGAATACATGATTGTGAAATTTCTTGCATTAATTTAATTCTTTTATTACAAGCTACAATTATTGCATATAATTCCTACTGAAAATCTTATTTGTAAATCGATACAGAGCATATACAACCCTAGATCTCTATCATTCTTGAAAAGGTGAAAAGGATATCAGGTAACCTCCTAAAGTTATATCATCTTCCTAAGAACCTAGCATATTTTACATCCTATTTTTAGGTATGCAAACATACTATTTCAATATTTCTAATTATTCTTGTGTTCCTCCATCGAGGCTATACATTACACTAGGTTTTAACTACATATATGGTTACTATATGCATTAAAGAAATAGTAGAATAATGTTAAAAATATCTTTTAACATTGGAGCACAATAATTTTTATTAGTAATTAATATGTTCTATACATGCTCAATCCAAAACTACAGAATTAGCAAGAAATAAAAGAAAAGATAAGCAAACTTATTTCAATTGAAATCATACAACAACAACAACAACATCATCAAGCCTTTGTCCCACTACTTAGGGTCGACTACATGCATCCTTTTTCTCTATTATATCCTGTCAAAAGTAAAATTCTAAATTAAATCTAATAAAGAAGTCATTTCTAATATTTTCTAACCAAGTCTTTGTAAGTCTATCTCTACCTTTCTTAACATAAGTAAAATCTAATACCTCTACTTTCCTAACCAGTTCATCAGAAGGCTGACATTTTATGTGACCAAACCATCTAAGGTGACTCTCTAATCTTATCTTCCACTGGTGCTACTCCAACCATTTCACGTATATGGTTATTTTTTATCTTATTTCTAAGAGTAAAGACCCTCATCCACCTAAGTGTCATCATCTCTGCAACACTTAACTTAGTTTTATGCTTCTTTTTTAATGACTAACATTCAGCACCATAAAGAATTGCAGGTCTCACCACCATCTTATAGAATTTTCCCTTATGTTTGAGGGGGACTTTTCTATAACACAATAAGCCCAATGCATTCCTCCACTTTAACCATCCAACAAGAATTCTACTAATAATATCCCCATCTATTTCACCATCACTCTAAACAATAGATCCAAGATATCTAAAATTTGTCCTCTTATTGATGAATTCATCACCCAAAGTAACAATCCTCTCACTAGGTTTATTATTATCAAAATTACATACCATGTATTCAATTTTAAATGTACTCAAGCAAAAACCATTAAACTTTAAGGTTGACCTCGTTAATTTATGTTTACCTTCAACTCCCTCTTTAGTCTTATCAACAAGAAGAATATCATCGGCAAAAAGATTACACAAAGCTACATCCTCTTTCAAATGTCTAGTGAGAACATCCATGACTAAAGCAAAAAAGATATGGGCTTAAGGTTGATCCTTGATGTAATCCAACCAAAATAGGAAACAACTTGGTCAAACCACCATGTGTTTGAACACACGTAATAGCTTATGCATATATATCATTAATAACTCTTTTTATTTTAAATAACTCTCCATAATACTTCTCCTGGAACTTTATCATATACTTTCTCTAAATCAATAAATATCATTTGTAGATCATCCTTTTTCTCTCTATATTTCTCCATCAAACCTCTCAATAAATGTATGGCTTTCATATTAGACCTACTCGGCATGAATCAAAATTGATTTTGACAAACATTAGTATCACTCTATAACCTATACTCCATAACTTGCTCCCATAGTTTTAAAGTATGACACATTAAATTATTCCTCTATAATTCAAAAAATCTTGTGCATCACCTTTATTCTTAAAAATAGGAATCAAAACACTTATTCTCCACTCATTTGGAATATTTTTAGTCTTCAAAATAGTTTTTAAAAGTTTATAAAACCAAGAAATTCCTTCATCTCCTAAGAATTTCTACACCTCTATTGGAATATCATTAGGTCCAACAACTTTTCCACACTTTATTTTCTTTAAAGCCTCTCTAACTTCAATTTTCTTAATATATCACAAAAATAGAAATATTTATTTTAATTTATGGTGCTAAGGTCACTAAAGTCAATCATATTTTTACATTATTCATTAAAAAGGTTTAGGAAAATATCTCATCCACCTTTGACAAATATCATCTTGTAAGAAAAGTACTTTTTGATCTTCATCCTTAATACACTTCTCTTGAACTAAATCTTCACTATTGTTATCTCTTTGTTTGGCTAACTAATACATATATCTTTCTCCATCCTTAGTATCTCATCTATTATATAAATCATTAAAAGCTAAGATTTTTACCTCTCATATTGCTTTCTTAGATTTTGTATGTGCCTCTTTATATCTTTTCCAATTATCAGAGTTTTTACATCTAAACCAATTTTTATAACAAATCTTCTTATTTTTTATCCTTTCTTGCTTATTTGGATTTCGCCACCAACTATTTTAACTATTAGGAGCATTTCCCTTTGATACTCCAAGCGAATCTTTTGCAATATTCTTAATATCAATAGCCACTTTTTCCCAAATAACATTAGCATCCTCATGTACGGACAAAATCTTAAGATCTAAAATCTTACTTTTAAAATTATTTTTATTAATATTCTTTAAATGTACCAATCTAATCCTAGAATATCATTTTACTTTAATTTTATTTTATACCCCTTTATCTTAAAGTCCAAAACAAATAATCGATGTTAGGTACATAAATTTTCACTTGGAATAACTTTACAATCTTCGCAATCTAAATGATATAAGTTTTTAAAGAAAATAATCAATCTAAGTTTTACCATAACCATTTTTATAAGTGATGAGATGCTCATCTCTTTTTTTAAATAAGGTATTAGTAATTAAAAAATCATAAGCTAAAGAAAAATCAAATATGATCTTAATACATTCATTTGTCATTCCAAACCCATAGCTACCATGAATGATTTTAAAATCATCTACCCCTCTACCAATATGTCCATTTAAATCTCCTCCAATAAAAACTTTTCTTCAAGAGGTATCTTTTGTGTTAATTATTCTAAGTCATTACAAAATTTTAATTTTGAACAATATCAAAACCTACTTGATGAGCATAAGCACTTATAATATTAACAATCATAGCATCATAAATAATCTTCAAAGCTATAATTTTATCTCCAATAATCTTTAAAGCCATCATTTTATCTCTAATTCTATAATCCTTCAAATACTTATCTATAATCACACTACACCATTTATAGTATAACTCCTACCTAAATACCATAGTTTAAATCCTAAACTATCAATCTCCTTAGTCTTCTCTCCAACCTATTTATGTTCCTAAATTCACAGAATATTTATCTTCTTATGAAACATAATATCTATTAATTCTATTAATTTTCTTATAAGGGAACATATATTTCAAGATCCTATCCTAATTTTAGTTTCATTGACTAGCTTATTTACCCACATCCATCCTTGATATGGTAACCCTTGCTTATTTAACACTGCACCTTCATGCCGGTATAGTTGCCCTTGCATACTTATCACTGTATTTAGGCCATACAACATATCACTTCTAGGGGATGCCCTAGCATTAATAAAAAAATTTAAAGGATCCATGTCATTATTATTCAATAAGTTTTATGATGGTTATCGACTACCTAACTCAACCCTCCACGTTTCTCATCTAAAATATGGGAAATAGCAATGGCAGTGTTAAAGGTACATCACGAGGACTTCTAAGGAGGTCACCCATCCTGGTACTCCCCCCACCAAGGCATGCTTAACTATGAAGTTCTGATAGGATTGGTTCACTGGTGCTGGTATGGTCATAACCACTTCAATGAAATCAAAGAAGACTAAAAATATTAGAGAATTATATCACCATGAAGGATAAATGTATCTCCTCTATGCTCCTACCTTAATGTATGAACTTACTCAAACAAACATAGACTAAACACACTAAGGATTATATCAAATATTTTCCTAAATTCCATTAGTTGTCACCTTGAGATAGATTAAGAGAAGTACTCTGAAATGTACTAAAATTAAATAAGTGACTGAACCCTCTTACAAACATAATGCAAGGACCATTTATAATAAAACATAAAGTAGGTAACTTGAGCTACGGTGCTTGAAATGTTGGCACCGCTACTCCTAACAAATGAACTAACACCAAGGTGCTATTATTTTGGTTCTGCCATGGCACTTTCTGAAGTAGATCAATTTCATAGTAAACAATCACATCATTTTGTTGAGAAGTCATATCCTTTGGAAGTTAAAACTACTACATTGTGGTACTCTTGACTTATAATATTGTGGTGCTAATGGCAATTTTGGCATCGAGGCATAATAGACTATGACACTGTGGCACTTGAAGATAGAGGGGAATTTTAATAAAACTTAATTAAAAGAAACAAAAAATATAATTAACACTACACTTACTTTCATATAAATAATAAAAGGCACATATAACTTGTGATAACAAAATATAACATAACATAGGTTACAAGATAAATAGTGCACTAGGCAACATGCATAGCATACCAGCTTCAAAAGCCGAAATAATAAGTCATGCTCCCACTAGATATACCAATTACTTATAAGTCCATTTTCTTCTAAAAGAAATGAAGTACAACCAAGATACAAGCACACATCCTCTCTACCTCAAAATTCATGATTTCCTTATTCTTCTAATTACATGGTGTCAATCTATGCCCATTGACCATAAAAATGTGAAATATTTTTTTATCTTGAATGTTAATGACACTATTGAGATATATTCAAATAATAAAATATGGTCCATCCCATACAGAGTTATGTTTGTCTTAGCAAAACTTCTTCTTGTTATAAAATAATTGACTATGTTGCACCGATACACCCATTTATGAAGGCGTGTTATATCAGACACATGACGAACATTGATAAGAATCTTATATGGAACTGATACATGTTGAATATGACAAATCCATAAATAAAAAAAAGTATTATTTAATTTAAAATGGATACACATATCAGATCTGTGTGTCCATTGAAAAGAAAAAATAGTCATATTGAGTTCTGCAACTACAAGCAACTCTCTCATTTAAAAACCCATGAGATAAGAGGTGTTAGGGCTCCATTATTTTGTCTTCATCATTTATGTTGAAGAAGAAGATAGGAGAAGTGGCCAACCTCGAGCAGACCAAGCAACCGAGGGTTTCTTAAGACGAGTTAATTATGCGAGATGAGTGAACATCCAAGTCCATCATCAAGAATGAGGGCATACATGTGATGATCCGTCTTCTTAAGCTAGACCTTCATTGAGGTTGAGGGCATCTTACGTAAGATAGATGTCAAGACTGGCAGCTTCTTACGTGAGACCGAGGGTTTCTTTTCACAAACAAAAAGGTTATTCTGATCTCTTCAAATTTTCCTCAAGTAATATTTAATTTGTAAGATTTTTTAATGGGCTTCCAAAAGAATGGATTTATTCTGATTAAACATCATTATTATCACTTTTTTGTATCCCTATTGTTTGCATTTATTTATCATAACTTAGTTCAGTTCTTCTATTTGTTTATAATTTTTCTGATTAGTCTAAGAATATTTTTACTCTTTCTTATTTTGGATATCAAAATTTCTCTCTATTTTTAAGGAGAATTCTTTTAGATCAACAAAAGAAAGATTTTGTATTATTTTTCTTTGTAAATCTCTATTTTTAACAAGTAGTAGAGACACATGGAATGTTTATAACAACTAATAGCATGATCTACATAGTAGAAAGCAATGTTGACAGCAGCTAATTAACTTGGGCCATTAACATTAATGTTAGTTTACTAGAAAATATGATATTAAGGCATCAAATTATTTCACATTTGTAATGCTTTGATTTTTGTTTCTTGTATTAAAAAAAAAATCATGTTATTGTAACTTGTATGATGATGTCATGTCTGCACCATATCCGTATCCTATATTTTTAAGAATTGACATGTCCCATATCCGTATCGTGTCATATATGTGTCATTGTATCCATATCGGTGTAACATAGATAATAGAACATCTTCACCAATATGAAATTCACAATCTAATCCTTCACATTTATAATTTTTGTCATATCTTCCGTGTATCTTCTTGTATCCTCGTGAACCTCATCATTGAACTTATAAAGCTTATTAATGATAATAGAACTCTATATGTGGAGGAGAAAAAAGGAATCTTCATTTTCAAAATACTCTCCACTTTTAATTTTAAAAAATGAATGTCTTTGCTTGGTTCTACCCAATACTTTTATTGAATTTTCAGGAAGAAGAAGATATATCAATACCCAAAAATTAATAAGGATTGAGAATTAAACTTATAACATGTCATTTTTATAATTTTCAACTGAGAGAAAGTTTTCAAATTTGATTTTTTTAAACCATAAAGTCTTAGCTCAACGCTATGGCACTAAAGGTTGCATTGTGATTCTCCCTCTTCTCTCAAGGATTTTTTATGTAAACTAATAACAATTAATAAAACTAATAATCCCTACTTATCACACATAAATTATAAACTAGGTTTCCTTCCTTAAAGAACAAAATTTAAAGTCTTCAACTAGACTTAATAATAAACTAAATCTAAATTTAGGTTGTGCCCACACAATTCTAAGTTTATAAACTTCAGCCTGACTTACTTAGATTTTTTTAATTTGACTGGGGTATACTGTTTCCATTCTTGAAATGACTTTTATTAAAATCTTTTCTTTTCTATCAAATTAATTTCATTATTACTAAGTAAATATCCAATAGGTCTGCTACTAATTGAATTTGTAAGTTGGCTTAATTAGGTTTCAAAAATTTTAGTTGAAGTAGCTTGATTTTAAAATTGATTCTCTAATTGCATAACTAAATTCTCCAATACTAATTTTTTTTTATTTCCAAATTAATTACTTTGATTCAATCCTAAAGGACATATAAGTTTAGGATTAATATTAGGTTGTTGAGAAGTGTTCCAATTTAATCCTTGATTATTTTGACCATTATTTCATTGATTACTACCACCCATATTAATTGACCAATTAAAATTAGGATTGCTCCTCCAACCTGGATTATATGAATTTGAATAGGGATTATTATGTCTTCTAATTACATTAATATTTTCAATCGCATGCATATTATTATTTTCAATTGAATTTTGATCTCCTAATGCTTTAGTTCCTATTATGGAATTTACTCATATTATATTCAACTTCTTAAAAAGTTCTATGACTTGTGCAACCAAAATTGATAAAGCATTATATTCATAAATTTCAGCTACCTTTTTATGATTTACCCTTTCAACAGTCCATTAAAAACAATTAGAAGTCATTTCCTCTATTAATTCATAGGCTTACTTAAATGGCTCATACATTAATGATCCTCCTATTGTAGTATCAATTATAGCTCTAAGAGATCCTACTAATCCATTATAAAATATTTAAATAATAAACTAACCATGAAGTGAATGATTCCTATAATTTTTAATCTTTTCCTTAAATCTTTCCCAACTTTCATAAATGGATTCTCCTTCAATCTAAGTAAAAGAAGTTACTGCAATCCTAAGTTTGGAAATTTTTTAAGGTGGAAAATATTTGGCAAGAAACTTATGAGACATATCATTCCAAGTAGATATGGAGCATGGGGATAAATATTCAACCACATTTTAGCTTTATCTCTTAGGGAAAAGGAAAATTATATAAGTCTAATTACATCATCTCTAATAGCATTGTAATTAAATATTACATAAATTTTTAAAAAGCTAGCTAAATATAAATTGGGATCTTCTGAAGGAGTTCCCCCAAACTGAGAGTTTTGAGCCATTTGAATAATAGCTAGTTTTAATTCAAAATTATTACCTTAGATTGTAAGTATATTTATGCTCCAATGAATTATGTCTACTAAAAGGTTTGCATAAACCTTAAGAGGTCTATAATGATATTTTCTAATTCAGATTCACCCATTTTCAAAGTCTTTTTGGTTTTCTGAATTTTAGAAATAGTTCTCTAAATTTTAGGATCAAATGACAAAAGTTTATTTCTTTGGCTAAAAAACATACAAGCTAGAAGAAATAAAATATATAATTAGTGATCAAAACAAATAATAAAAATAAATATGTAAGTATAAATATATAATTAATTCAAGAATATAGTTAATAGTTTATAAATATTGAAATACTTCCTTGACAAAGGTGCCAAAAATTTGATATTAGGTGATACGGTGGACTATAATTTTGAATTATAAAAATGCTTAAAGCTATATCTTCCCTAAATAATACTTAATTTTTTTTATGTAAAATAGTAAATTATACTTAACAAATGCAAGTTTACATGTTGAATTAATTATTAAAGTGATAGAGTAGAGTATAAAACCCATGAGAAAGTATGCTTTTTAGTAAAAAATTATTATTATTTACTCTAATTACAAAATTATCCGATTAAAATAAATTTATTTGTTGTAGATATTCAATCACAACAAAAAAATAGTAAGATAATGGATACAAAATATGAATAAATTATTTTGGACTGATGAATATAAATTACATATCTTTCTAGATGAAATTCATATTTGTAATATGATTCAGAGCATATGCATCCCTAGATCTCTATCGAGTTTGTAGGGATGAAAAGGATATCTGTTGAACTCCTATAATTATATCATCTCCTTAAGAACCTAGCTATTTTACACCTTATAAATAGGTAAGCAAAAATATTATTTTAATATTCCTAACTATTTTTGCATTCCTCCGTTGAGGCTATACATCACACTAGATTTTAACTATACATATGAACACTATATATATTAAATAAAGTATAGGATAAAATTATAAATGTCTTTTAACTTTAGTGAAAGTTAGTTAGGGATGTTAAGCCCTTAAGAACTTGCCCGAGTCTAACCAAGAGGGGGGTGAATTGGTATTTTAAAAATCTTTCATACAATCAAAGCACAAAACTTAAAACCAAACTAATATCACCACAAAGAAATCAACGTGCGGGAAAATAAATGCGAAAATAAAATAAAGAAGGATCACACTGGATTTATAGTGGTTCGGTCAAACCTTGATCTACGTCCACTCCTCGGAGGCACCCTCCGAGTATTGTACTAACTAAGTGACTCTCCTTTTGCTCCCACAGCAAGGAGGTGAAGCCCTCACAAAAACACCTTTTCACCAACCTCGATGAGGCAGAGAACCCATCTCCTTTTCCTTCCTCCTGAAGCAGGTAGAGAACCCAACTCCTTTTGCTTCTTCATGAAGAAGGCAGAGAACCCAACTTCTTTTGCTTCCACCTGAAGTAGGCAGAGAACCATAACCAATTACTGAAACATACCTCCCTTGAACCCCCAAGGATGAAGGATGAAGACTGGAGAAGACACCTTTGAAACTTTCTTGGACCAACCTTTGTGAATCCCTCTCACAAACTCTCCCACACAAGTTCCTCCCTCTCTCTCCCTCTCCTCTTTGCTCTCTCAGGTCAAGGCAGCAGCTAAAGGTCTCTTTGCATGAGAAAATTTGGGTCCTTTAAATAGAATTTCAAGAATTGACATTATCGTCCAAGACGATAAGAATATCTTCCTGGCTGATCAGTACAAAATAAGCTCAATCAGCTGGGACAATTTGGGATAATCAGAAGAAAATTGATTACATCGTCCAGGCTGATACAATATCGTCCTGGTCGATTAGTTCAAATCCGAGTACAATCATCCTGAACATCACCCGAAATAGAGTCTGACCAATGTTAATCATCCACGACATCGTCCCGGCCAATCCTGCGATTGGCCCGGTCAATGTGATCATATCAATCAGCCTTAATTGCTTTTCATAATTACCATATTAATTTAGGTATAATTATGCTGCATCATCTAGGTCAATGTATAAATCATCCTGGCCGATGTCTTGACATAAGGAATACCAAAATTAATCATGGTGGCTGATTGTTTTTTATTTGAGCCTATCATCCTAGCCGATTAAAGGATCGTCTAGGATGATGTGCTTAATTACGGCTGCTTAACTAGGATGCCCTAATTAGGATTTTTGTTTTTAGTCTTATCATCCTAGCCGATATGAACATTATCTAGGCTGATGTACTCAAAATAGAAAAACACATAAAATCCCTCAAGTATGTGTGTGCAAGGTTACTTAGCATCTGGAACCACTTTTACAATTGACTCAAGAAAGGAAAAAATTATAGACTGACTCAAACTAAATCTACCCAATTTTGAGCTGGTCTTGAGTTGCGCTCGATCTTGTGGACCTGAAAAGTTAGTGTGCAAGACAGTCATAGAAAAACATGAATGTTTTCTATCATCAAAATTCTAATCCATAATCTTAGATTCGCAACAATCTCCCCCTTTTTGATGATGGCAAACACAATCAAAAAAGTTCAAGCAGTTAAGGCAGTTTAATAAAAATAGTGTGATGAAAAAAATAGTTCACTAAGTTTCAGAATCAAATTACAAGATACATCAGACTACTCCCCCTTTTGACATCACAAAAAGGAGGAGGAAACTAAAAGACATAACAGAAATTAAAACAACCATAAGAAAAAATAAACTACATAAAAACTAGCATGGAAACAAAGTTTTTTTTTTATTTTTTTTTTAAATCAAGGCATGAACATGATATAGTCTTCTATGTGATTGATTTTAAAAATTTGTAAGTTAATGAGTTAATAACATCAAAAATCCAAAAAAATTATAAAATATCCTATCATGTTAACTCTAAGCTCAGACTTCTTTTATGGTAAAATCATCTTTTGAAATCAAAAGGCCTAACTTAGAAAAAATCAAATTGATAAGAAAAAGAGATCCGATCAAGACTTGGTTTCAGAAAAGTATCTTATAGAATAGTATATCAAAGTAGTTTGTTACAATCACAAAATTTGAAATCAGGTCCTTGAAAATCTCAAGTGATATAAGAAATCTTCTAAGTTTTAAGAGTTGGAAGAAAGGAAGATAGCTTGCTTTTTGATGGGCTCATTTTATGCCTCTTGTCCATTAAATGGTGCACTTTGTGCATCTTTTGATTTTTGATACACTTTGTGTATTTTTTTTTTAAATTTGGCGCATTGCGCATCTTTTGCTTTTAGCATCATTGGACACTTTTTATTATTATTTTTGCAAGCTAGATTCTTTTCCAGAAACTCTTAAGTATTCT
Organism: Dendrobium nobile; assembly: GCA_022539455.1. Lineage (NCBI taxonomy): Eukaryota > Viridiplantae > Streptophyta > Magnoliopsida > Asparagales > Orchidaceae > Dendrobium > Dendrobium nobile. The sequence continues at coordinate 37,834,889 of CM039735.1, forward strand.
TAGTTGTGAGTATATATTCCATATATTAGAGAAGAATAACTCACTCTCTAATATAGGGAAGAACAAATCACAAAACAGAATCAAAGATCATATAAGAGATGCATTAACAGGATAACAAGAAATCTTGAAGTAACATAAAGACTTTGACAATCATAATATAAGCTAGATTACTGTAGCAAGGTAGAAAAGATCTCAATTGTAAAATCTAGTTGTTAATTTGAGAAAGACTTTTTGTTTAGAAAAGAAAATTTCACCCTCAAAATAGGTAAGAGAAAGAGACACAATCAACGGTGTTTTAACCCTTTAGCAGATAAAGAGATGTAAAACATTGACTACAAAGTTTCAAAAAGACAAAAACAAGGCATACGATATCAATTCAGTGATGATTTAAAAAAACAAATTAAGGCATACGAAAAAATAAAGTACCAAAAGATAAAAGAACATAAAAAAATAAATAACCAAAAATTTAACAAAAGATAAAGCAAAGTAATAAACAGATAACAAATCTGTAGAGATCAAATTCATGAATTAATGTCAATCACACCCAATCTGGTCCTTAAAGTGCTAAAAGTGTCGAATGCTAGTGGTTTAGTAAATATGTCAGCCAGTTGATTCTCAGTCGCCACAAGGTGTAACTTAATATCTCCCTTAGTCACATGGTCTTTAATAAAGTGAGGCCTTATGTCAATATGCTTAGTCCTTGAATGTTGGATAGGATTCTTAGAAATGCATATGGCACTAGTGTTGTCACAAAGAACTGAGATGGTGCCTACAGGTAATCCTAAATCTAGTACTTACTATTTTAACCAAAGGACTTGGGCCACACAACTTCCTAAAGCAATGTACACAGCTTCAGCAGTGAAAAGAGAAACAGAGTTTTACTTTCTACTATACCAGGAGACTAAAGATTGTCCTATGAATTGACAAGTTCCAGAAGTGCTTTTTCAATCCACCTTACATCCTATAAAATTAGAATCATAATATCTAATAATCTCAAAAGAAGTGTTGTGCCTGGGGTACCACATTCCTAAGTTTTGGGTCCCTAAAAGGTATCTAAGAATTCTCTTAACTACAGTCAGGTGGGATTCCTTAGAATCAGCTTGAAATCTAGCAAAAGACAAACACTGAACATTATATTAGGTCGGCTAGCGATCAGGTAAAGTAGAGATCCAATCATCCCTCTGTACTTCTTTTGATCAACTAATTTTCCATTTGGGTCTTTGTTCAACTGAATTCCTAAGGACATGGGAGTATTAATTTGCTTGGCTTTGTTCATTTCATACTTTTTCAAGATGTCCTTTATATATATTGATTAATTTAGAAAGGTTCCATCATCCATTTGTTTTATACTAAACTCTAAAAAGTAGGACAACTCTCCCATCAAACTCATCTCAAACTCCTTACTCATTGTTTTAGAAAAATCATCACATAGCCTTTTATTAGAAGATCCAAAAAGTATATCATCGACATAGATCTGAACAATGAGTAAATCATCTCCTACTTTCCTCAGGAATAGGGTGGTGTCTACGCTCCCCTTAGGAAACTCCCTTTTTAGTAAGAATATGCTAAGCCTCTCATACCAAGCTCTAGGATCCTACTTTAATCCATATAAGGCCTTTTTTTAATTTGAAAACATGATTTAGAAATTGGGAACTCTCAAAATCTGGGGGTTGTTCTGCAAACACATCCTTTTTATTTCCCCATTTAAAAAGGCACTCTTAACGTCCATTTGGAAAAGCTTAAATCCCTTATAATAGGCAAAGGCTAATAGCACTCTAATGGCTTCCAATCTAGCTACAGGGGCAAAAGTCTCCTCAAAATCTATCCCTTCTACTTGGTTATAGCCCATAGCCACTAATCTTTCCTTATTCCAAACCACCACTCAAGAATCATTCACCTTATTCTTAAAGACCAACTTGGTTCCAACTACACTTTGTTCCTTAGGTCTTTCTACAGGCTCCCAAACATCATTCCTAATAAATTTGTTCAACTCCTCCTGCATGGCTAAGATCCAAAACTCATCAGAAAGGGCTTGGTTTATGTTGATGAGTTCAGTCATTGAGATAAAGGCAGAGTGGTTCACTTCCATCCTAAGTCCATGTGTAGTCCTAACTCCATCATAAGGGTCTCCTAAGATCAGATCTTTAAGGTGACTCAAAGAGTATCTCCAATCTCGAGGTAAAGTGTTAGAAGGTTCAACCCTTTCCTCCAGATCTACATTTTCTACTCCTTAGGTAACATCTCCTACTCCTTCAGTGTTCTGGTGATCTACCCTCTTCTCTAAATTTTCTACTCCAGAGGTAATCTCTCCAACATCATCATCATCCTCAACTCCAGGCTTTCTAGGATCAGACTCATCAAACACTACATGAGTAGTTTCCTCCACCACCAAAGTTCTCTTATTAAACAACCTAAAAGACTTCCCAACACTAAAATATCCTAAGAACACTCCTTCATCAGATTTTGGGTCAAATTTTCTTAAGTGAGACTTCCCATTATTGTGAATAAAAACCTTACAACCAAAACCATGAAGGTGGGAAAGATTGGGTGTCCTACCCTTAAGGATCTCATAGGGTGTCTTATCTAATTTGGCTCTAACATTCACCCTATTCAACACATAACAAGCTGAGTTAACCGCTTCAGCCCAAAAGTATTTTGGAAGTGAATACTCAGTAAGCATGGCTCTAGCGGCTTTCACTAAGGTTCGTTTCTTCCTTTTAGCTACCCCATTCTATTGAGGGGTCCTAAGAGCTGAGAAGTTGTGTCTAATCCCCTTATCCTCACAAAAATCTCCAAATCTCTCATTTTCAAACTCTCCCCTATGGTCACTATGATTGATCAAGATCTCACAACCCAGCTTTTTCTGAATCCAAGTGAAGAAGGCTCTAAACTCATCAAAAGACTCATTTCTGTGTGACAGAAATCTAGTCCTAGTGAACCTCGAGTAGTCATCGATAATTACAAAACCATAAACTTTCCCTCCCAAGCTGGCAATACTAATGGATCCAAACAAATCCATGTGAAGGACTTCAAAAGTTCTAGAGGTGCTAATGTCCTTAATGGAGTGAAAAGCAGAGTGGACTTGCTTTCCTAATTAGCATGCATCACAAAGGTGGTATTTTCAAAGCTTAAGCTTGGGTACACTTCTAACTTGGTCTTTTTGGGTCACTTTCCTAAGGGTTTTTATACTAACATGACATAATCTCCTGTGCCACAACCATGAATCATCAACAATAGTTTTTAAACAAATTGAAGTAGCACATTCAATATTATTTAAATCAAGAATGTAAACGTTGTTGATCCGCTTTCCCTGCAAAATAGTGTTATTATTTAAGCTGATAATGCATGAACTTGCAAAAAATTTTAGGATAAAGCCCTTATCACAAAGTTGACTGATGTTGAGCAAGTTGCGTTTCAGTCCATCTACAAGAAAAAAATTTACAATCAAAAGGTTCTTGGAATTATCAATTATACCTGATCCTACCACCTTCCTGGTGGTGTTGACTCCAAGAGTCACCTTGCCTCCGGTCCTAGTCTCCATCAAAATGAATTGATTGGCATCGCAAGTCATATGTTGAGAGCATCTGCTGTCCAGGTACCACATGCTCTCACAAGGCCTTTTGTGAGAGCTTGCCTACAAAATTATCAAATGTCAGATTTAGGAACCCAAGTATGTTTGGGTTCCTTCTTATGGAAAGTAATATGCAATGCATGCTGTGAATCATGTAAAATCATGTAACATGGGTCTCCAGACCCAATGTGAACTATGGTGAATGGTGCAAGTGTGTGCTATGTGTCCTAGCATGCCACATGAAAAACATCTAATTCCAGGAAAATGATGCACTAATCTAGGGTGATGCTTTTTATGTGATGCATGGTTTTTTATTTTCAAAAGCATTTAGACTTTCTAATTTTTTATATTCTTTTTCTAAATTAGCATGGGATAATTTTAAATAATTATGAGCATCAGATAAATCATCTCATTTTTTATTTAAAGCATCAAACTCATCAAGTAAAGCCATGTGATTAGAATCAATTATAAAATGATCTTTAAGAAGAATTCATGCCCTTTTTGTAAATTTAAAAATTCTAATTTCAAACTAGCTTGAGTTTTCTTAAGTTTTCTATATGATGCTTGAATTTTCTCACATATTTCAAGCAATTGGTCATAGGTTGGTTGGCATACCTCTTCTTGGTCAGATTGTTCAAAATCATCAGCCATTAAGCATAAGTTTGTTGTCTCCTCTTCAGGTTCAATCTCAGATGAGTCGATGCAGAATCCACCCAGAAAGCTTTTTGGGCTCGCTTCTTATCCTTTCTGAACTTAGGTTTCTCCTCATTCTTTTCTTTACTTGAGTGATCTTGAAGTGTAGGACAATCAACTCTGAGATGTCCAGGCTTCCTGCATTCAAAACAAACAATATCAGAAGAATCTTTAAAATTTTTGTTATCCTTACTTTTTCTCCAATTTCGATGATGCTTGTGACCCTTCCTTAGAAAGTTTTTGAATTGCCTAGTGATGAAGGAAACTTCATTGCATTCAGACCTAGAGGAGTAGTGTCTGAGTTGTTCGCCTTAAGTGCCACCATTTTCTCCTTCTTCCTCTCACCTGCATCAACATTTCTTTGGTTCACCCCTTGCTCGTAAGCAATGAGTGAACTAAGTAAGTTATCGATCGAATAGGTATTTAAATATTTAGACTCAGAAATTGCAGTGATTCTAGCATCAAAGAGGAAGGCAAACATCTTAAAATTTTGTTCACTTTTTCATAGTTAGTAAGTTCTCTTCCTAACGCATTCAATGAAGTAACAATCTGAGTAAACCTTGTATACATTTCAGAAATTGTTTAATTAGGTTTTATATGAAAAAGTTCATAATCATGTAATAAAATATTCAAACGAGATTGCTTAACTTCATTAGTGCCTTCATAGGTGATGCACAATTTATCCCAAATTTCTTTTTCAGTAGAGCAAGTAGAAACACGCATGTAATCTTCAGATTTTAAAGCACAGAAAAAATAATTCAAACACTTTGCATTAAGTTGTGCTAAATCTCTTTCATCAAAAGTCCATTCAGTAAAAGGTACTTCAGTTTTAATTCCATTAAGTTCACGAGAAGGTGGAGAATATCCTTCTTTAATAAGCATCCATATACGATAGTCAATCGATTGTAAGAATGTAGACATGCGAGTTTTCCAAAAATCAAAAGGAAGATTATCAAACAAAGGTGGTCATGCTATAGAATATCCTTCCGTTATATTATGATTACCATTGTTAGCCATGGATCAAAATTCAAAAAGTTTTCAACTTAATTTTTATGAATCCCGCTCTGATACCACTTGAAAGTTCGTTAGGGGTGTTAAGCCGTTAACAACTAGCCCGAAGCTAATTAAGAGGGGGTGAATTGGTATTTTAAAAATCTTTCTTACAATCAAAGCACAAAACTTAAAACCAAATCAATATCACCACAAAGAAATAAACGTGCAGAAAAATAAATACAAAAATAAAATAAAGAAGGATCACACCAGATTTATAGTGGTTCGGTCAAATCTTGACCTACATCCACTCCTCGGAGGCACCCTCCTAGTATTGCACTAACTAAGTGACACTCCTTTTACTCCCACAGCAAGGCGGAGAAGCCCTCACAAAAACTCCTTTCTACCAACCCCGGTGAGGTAGAGAACACAACTCCTTTTTCTTCCTCCTGAAGCAGGCAGAGAATCCAACTCCTTTGTCTTCCTCCTGATGCAGGCAAAGAACCCAACTCCTTTTGCTTCCTCCTAAAGTAGGCAGAGAACCTCGACCAATTACTGAAGCTTAACTCCCTTGAACCCCTAAGGATGAAGGAAGAAGACTGGAGAAGATGCCTTGGAACCTTGCTTAGAGCAACCTTTGTAAATCCCTCTCACAAACTCCCCCTCACATGTTCCTCCCTCTCTCCCTTTCTCTCCCTCTCCTCTTGACTCTCTCAGGTCAAGGCAGCAGCTAAAGGTCTCTTTGTATGAGAAAATTTGGGTCCTTTAAATACAATTTCAAGAACCGATATTATCATCCAGGATGATAGAAATATCATCCTGGCCGATCAGTACAAAATAAGCTCAATCAGTCGAAATGATTTGGGATGATTAGAAGAAAATTTGTTACATCGTCCAAGCTGATACAATATTGTCCTGGCCGATTAGTTCAAATCTGAGTACAATCATCCTGAACATCACCCGAAATAGAGTCTAGTCGATGTTAATCGTATAGGACATCGTCCCGATCGATCTTGCGATCGGCCTGGCCGATGTGATCATATCAATCAGCCTTAATGACTTTCCATAATTACCAGATTAATTTAGGCATAATTGTGCTGCATCATCTAGACCAATGTATATATCATCCTAGCCGATATCCTGGCATAAAGAATACCTAAATTGATCATGGCGGCTGATTATTTCTGATTTGAGCTTATCATCCTGGCCGATTCAAGGATTATCTAGGATGATGTGCTTAATTACACTTACTTAACCAGGATGCCCTAATTAGGGTTTCTATTATTAGTTAGATCATCCTGATCGATATGAACATCGTCCGGGCCGATGTACTCAAAATAAAAAAATACGGAAAATCCCTCAAGTGTGTGTGTGCAAGGTTACTTAGCATCAGAAATCACTTTTACAATTGACTCAACAAAGGAAAAATTATAGACTGACTCAAACTAAATCTACCCAATCTTGAGCTGATCTTGAGTTACGCTCGATCTTGTGGACCTGAAAAGTTAGTAGGCAAGGCAGTCGTAGAAAAACATGGATGTTCACTATCATCAAAAGTCTAATCCATAATCTTAGATTCTCAACATTTAGAGCATAAGAATTTTTATTAGTACTTAATATGCTCTCTACATCATTAATCTAATACTAGAGAATTAGTCAGACATTTAAGAAAATATAATCAAACTCATTTTCATTGAAATCATAATTGAACAAAATTGTAAGAGAATGATATTACCAGAAGGTTCAATGTAACTCCTCTACACTCATTCCATAATGTATGGAGTTTCTTAAATAAATACGAACTAAATACTCTAATGATTGTATCATGTACTTCCTTGAATTCCCTTAGCCATCCCCCTAAGAGAGATTTAGAGAAGAACTCTAAAATGTACAAAAATTAAATAAGTGATAGAGAATTTCTTACAAACGTAACACAATAAGTATTTATAGGAAAACATAAAGTAGGAAATTATCACTATAATGCTTGAATAGTTGGAGCCACTACACCCAACAAATGAACTAATGTTGCTGGCTTTTAAATGTTGCGATGTTGGAATGGTAATTTTGGCATCGATATGGATGATAGATTATGATGCTTTGGTGCTTAAAGATAGAGAGATGGTGCTACAAAGCTAACCATTTTAAAATCACAAAGCTATCCAACAAAGAAGTTGGTGTCACCATGTAAATGTTGCAGCACTCTGATGGTTCTTTTGATAGAGCTACATACTTGATTTGTCTAGCGCCACAGCACTAAATGTGACTTAGAATTTTGTACCATTATTATAATCTTTCTACACAACACAACAAAAATAACATAATTTCACTAGAAAAAAAGCACATAAAACAATAATTTATCTTCACTTATCAAGAGGTTTTAAGTTATACCAAATGGATATAAAGAGATCCTTTTTTAATGGAGTGATTAACGAAGATATAAATAAAGATCAGCCCCCTAAATTTTAAAATTCAACTTCTCCCAATATTGTCAACAAATTGAAAAAGTCATTGTATGGGTTGAAACAAGAACCTAGGGCATGGTATTAAAGGCTTAGAACATTTCTCCTAGACAGATCATATTTTAAGGGTAGTGTAGATACCACCCTATTCCTCAAAAAAGTAGGAGATTTATTTTTTGGATCAATAAATGGAAATATTTATAATTAAATTTCAGGAACCATGAGTACAGAATTTAAAATGAGCATAATGGGAGAGCTAACTTCTTTTCTTTATTTTAATATAAAGCAAATGGATGATTAAACTTTTATAATCCAAGCTAAAAATACCAAGAATATTCTAAAGAAATATGAGATGGAATGTACTAGAATAATTAATATGCCCATGAGCTCTATCATTCAATTAGATAATGTTGCAAGTAGAAAGTTAGTAGATTAAAAGAAGCATAGGGGTATAATACGATCACTTTTATATTTGACTGCTAATGGACCTAATATTATATTTAGTGTTTATCTTTGTGCAAGATTTTAAGAAGATCCTAAGGAATATTATATGATAACTATTAAGAGAATCCTTATATACCATCTAGGAACCAAAAGTTTAGGTATATGCTACCCTAGATATAGTTCCTTATTAGAAATCATAGGATATAAAAACTAAGACTTTATAGGATATAGGATTGATAGCAAAAGCACCTCTAAAACCTATAAATTTAGAGGTCAATCCTTGGTTTCTATGTGCAGGAAAAAGTAAAAGTTTTGTATCTCTATCTACCACTGATGACTCCTCGGGAAGATTAGTTTTAATAAAGATTATCCAATATGATTATGATCCTAATGTACGATTTGACCATTTTTTCATAGATCATCAAATTGAATAGAATTATTCTGATGATTTTGTATGAAGCTCAATCGTACTATATGATCTACTAAATTTCTATAATTAAGGATGGATTTCAAGGTTTCACACACTCCATCCTTCTATTCCTCTTTTCACTTAGACTTAAACATTCAACCTTCTTAATGGATAGTGGCAAGTGAGCCTATCAATTGCTCCAAGGAAATTCCTCTCATCATCCTGTTAACGATTGCTTCCAAATGGTTGAGGTTAAATTTTGCCAACCATAAATTCAATAAAGCTCAATTTACACCATACAATATCCTTGGCCAGTCAATTCTTAGTTATAGAGTAATGGATCTTTTTTCCACTTGCACTCATCAATTCCTTCTTACCCTCACCTTTCCTTTTAACTCTTAAATTCTTTAAGAATTCTTTGCAAGCCTATGAGTGTTTACAGACTTCTATACCATGACCTCATTCATGAAAGTTTATGTAGGTTGTTAAATGAAAAGGAACCAACCTGAGGCTAACCAAAGGGGTTGAATTGGTTATTTAAAATTTTAAACAAAAAGAAATCATCTAAATCCCCATAATGTGGAAGCAAAAAATTTTTATAATAGAAAAGTTTGTTAACCACATAGTAAACCACAAAAAAAAAGTGTGAAATAATAAAAAAAATTTATAATAGTTCAATCCAAACTGACCTACGTCCACGCCCTGGAAACCTCCTTTTTATGTATTGCACAAAAATTACTCTCTCATTTTTCCCCCACAACAAGGTGGAGAAGCCCTTATAAAATCTTTTTCACCAACCTAACGAAGGTATAAAACCTAAAAATCTTTTTCACCCACCTGATAAAGGCAGAGATCCTACAATCCTTTTCACTCTCTTGGTGATGTTAGAGAAAGAGTAAACCTTTTTCTCCTTCCTGGAGTAGGTACAGAACCTACAACTATTACTACAGAATGTCTTCCTGGAGCCTCCAAAGGATTAAGGTAGAAGTTTGAAGAAGATGAGAAAGAACCTTGCTTAGAATAACCTTGTGAAGCCCTCATAAATCTCTCTTAAAAAATCTCTCCCTCTCCTCTCTCCCAAAGCCCTCCTAAACACCTCTTTATTATTTCACTAAAATACTTAGCAACCAAAAATCTTGTGAAACATAACAATAGAAGACTTTAAATAGAGAGCCTACAAGAAAGCCATAAATTTTAATCTGGCAGTTTTGATCATCCAGTATAATCCAAGATCCTATTATTCGATTAGTTCAAAATAGCACTTTTAACCAATATGAACTATAACCCACTATACAACTAGTTCAAGTGTTCATATTGATCATCCTATATGATTGGGCACATCATCCTGTATAATTAGTACAAATATATATCTAATCATCCAATACGAGGGGCAACATTCAATTATCATCTCATTCAGGAATCGAGTCATACAATACGATCATCTTGTATGATTAGTATAAATAAATATCTAATCATCTAGTATGAGGGGAAGCATTTAATTATCATCCCATATAGGAATCAGGTCATATAGTACGATCATCTCCAATCATCCTATATAATTTAATTAAATAATTTAATAGTAATTAAACACTTAATTATAAGATCAATTTAGGCATGATTTTTATAGATCATACAGTATGATGATGATTTTATTGTATGATTAGACATGAATTTGGAAAATTAAAATATTACCTAAATTGTGATTAATGGCTATTTTGTTGACTTTAATGGATCATCATGTATGATAAAGATCATACAGTATAATGAGTTTAATCATTCGTAATGAACTGAGATGTCCTAATTATGGTTTTTTATTTTAACTAATCATCCAGTATTATATAAATCGTATTATAAGATTAGTTCGAAAAAGAAAAATTTTTTAACTCACCAACACAGTCCCTTAAGTGTGTGTGTGCAAGATTACTCTGCTTAGTATCCACCATATATATGACTTGACTTAAGAAATATATAAGTACATTAAAGCTAAAATTACAAATAGACTTAACCCTAGTCTATCCAATCTTGAGCTGATTGAAGTTCCAAGTGAAATACGGACTTAAAATGTTAGTGAGTATGGAAATAAAATAGATATTCAATAATAATAACTAATAAAAGATAGCAATATTTTTTGTTATCATCAAAATCATAGTTCTTTAGTTCAGATTTGTAATAATACATAAGTAGATGACCCATAGAAATGACCAACTATGACATAGTTGAATGCCAACACCTATCTAGTGAAGGGGTTCAATAACATATCCTATCATCTAGGGGAGTTTATAATTGGACCACCATAAATCTAGTAATTAGGAACTCTCTTCTAAACCAAAACCAACCACTAATCCAATCATTAAACAAAAATGCTCATATCATTCAGCATGTTCTCCAAACTTCTATTCCTCCTAAAGGTGGAAATAGGGAAAATATCACTCGTTTATATATAGTTACCTATTTAATCATATTCGAAAATGCTTTTGATGAATCCCATATGATCATTTATTATCAACAAAACCTCAATTCCCTTTTCATTGCACTACTCGTTTTAAGCACAACCTTGCACTTGGTCACCTGATTGACTATGTTTTGGATCAAAAATATCTGCTTATATATCTAACACTGGTAGATAAATTCCCTATTTACTATTATAATGGATTTTTCCATGTTATCTTTTATCATCACCAAGGGGAATAGCCTGAAAAAGTGCAATAGTTTGATGAGGAAGGGGGAGACCTTCTAGCACCAGCACTAGCACTATAACTAGTAGAAGCACCAGCATACCTGCCTTATTCCTATGACATTCTGATACAATATTTTGATTAATAGGGATCCCATTCATATAGTTATATTCAATAGTAGAAATAGTAGCATGAAGACAAAATAGCATGGTTTGGTGAGGAATTTGCAGCAATCACCACAATTTCTAACCACTACCACCTCCACCACCATCTGATCAAAGACTCTACTTCTAGGTTGCTTGTTTGATTAGAGTCTTTTTTTTTAAATCTATATTGTATTCTTTGTTATGGTTGTTCCTTTTATTTTTCTCTCCTTATTGGTGATGTCAAAAGAAGTGGTATATGCTTGGTTGTATTTTGTGATTTTCTATTTAATCCATTTTTTTAGCCTCTATGGTACTTGTGTGTTCGTTTGCGTTTACAACTAAAAAAAATTAAAAATGGAAAATACAAAAATAAAAAAATAAAATTACTTTCCCATATTTTTAATATTTTTAAAAGTATCTCATCTAATATGGAGAAGATTTGGAGAAAATATAAGTTTATTGTATTTTCAACCAAAAATGTTTGCCATCATCAAAAAGGTGAAGATTGTTGCAATCCAAGATCTCAAGCTTGTGATTTTGATGATAACAAATATTATTGATAATACTTTTATTTATCCTACCATTTTATATTACACATATGTTTTTGTATGTACTAACATTTTAGGTACGTCAAACACCATGCAAGAAGATTCAAGGCTCATGTTAAGTTAGAATAGGAACATGACTGATAAGAGACTATAATTGTTATTTATTTATTTTTAAATTTTTTAAGATAGAGTTATGTAAAAGGTGTATGCTATTTTTGAGACTATGCAAAAAAAAACAAGGGAGTGAGAAAATAAGTTTTAAATTTTTGAACCAATTATGTAGTATGATACATATCGTATTGTATGATCAATTATTTTTTAAACAATTTAAAATAACTACTTTTATCATTAATGTTCTTAAACTAATTACACAATATGACATGTATCATATTGTACAATACGTAGAGACAAAAAGCATTCATCTCGATAATCATCTTGGATGAAACTTTGATTCATGAACTGATCATATGATATAATGTTAATCATACTGGATGATAGGCAAAGATGATTTACAATCATCCTAACAATCATATTGTATGATCACAAGAAAATTGATATAATCATACTATATGATCTACATATCATGTTGTATGATCAATATATTGATTTTGAACAGTTCATCCTGGCACTATTCCATCATATTAGATGTTATTTGGTTTTTGAACTAATCGTATTATATGATCATTGAACATATTGTATGAACAATTTTAGCTGAATTAAAAATTTAGAGTTTTTGGAGACCTTGTATTTAAAGCTTTTCTTAATTATCTCTAATAGAGACTTTTGGCTATTAAAGGAATTCTATGAGAGAGATGTAAGAAATCTTGGATAGTGGAGAAGGAGAAGGTGAGTTTTATTGGAGAGAGAAGTAGTGTGAGGGTTTTTACATGGTCGCTCCAAGCAAGCTTGCACCTTGATTCCTCTATAAGGTTCTATGGATATGCAGGGACTGCTTTGGAAATAAAATCTTCAAGTTCAAAGGTCGAGGTATTCTTCCTTCACTATGATGGTGAAAAAGCTTCCAAACTTGTTGCCTTATTAGGAGGGTGAAAAGAGCTTCCAAGGTTCTCTGTCTCATTAGGAGGGTGAAAAAGATTTTGGTTCTCTACCGCACTAGGTTGGTGGAAGTGATTCTTATAACATCTTGTCCACCTTATTGTGAGAATAAAGGAGAGATACTAAGAGTTAGTTCAACACATAGAGAGGATAACACCAGGGAGTGGGCATAGGTCATTGTTTGATCAAACCACTATAAAATTCTAATGTGCTCATTCTATATTACTTTATATATTTTTATTTCCCTTGTTTTTATTTTCTTTCATACTTGTTATTGTTGAAAATTTTAAGAATTATTTATCACATTGTATTTAGTTGTAACTCTTGTCGAAAAAAAAATTTGAAAAAGAAAAATAAAGAAAAATTTGTGGTCATTGATATTTTTGAAGAGAATCGATTAAAGCAAAGCTACATTATTTATTTCTTTGTTATTTTACTTGCACTCATTATTAGTTAAAGTGATTATAAAGGGGTAAATTTTTAAAGAACCAATTCAACACCCCCCCCCCCCCCCCCCTCTCTTTGTGTGCTTAGGGATAGTTCAATGAGGCTCAACACCCTCCATTAAACTTTTAAATCCATCCTAACAAAAGAAGGAGGATAATTATTAAAACTAGAACAATCACAAATAAAATTCCCATTAATATCTGAGGAGGCATAATAATTTACCAACTTATTTCAAATCCTATTAATAGAAAAAATTGCAACAAAATTAAAATCTTTAGGAAAAGATAGAATTGTCTTTAAAAAAATATACTATTGACTAAGGGCCTTCTTCAAAAAATTATTGCAAGATCTCATAATATTAATCATATCACCTTAAATAATAATACCTTGGAAATAAAAATTCCAATCTTGTATCACCTCTTAGATAACAAAAAATGCCAACAACTCCAATTGAGCAATATCCCAATATAATAATTGCCTACCATACATAAGCATAAATCTTCCTCTATGATCACAGATCATGCCCTAATGCCAACTTCATCATTATTTAGTAGTGATGCATCAAAATTAATTTTAATCCAACCATGGGAAGGATGATGCCAATTATTTTCATTCAACTGTGGAAGTTATTTAACATCCTAGTATTCCTTGATCATATTATTAAAAGAAGTTGACAACATATCAGCCACAACTAAAGTGGCAGTAAAAACTATAAATCCATTCTTATGCAGATTTCTGGATCTCCAAGATTGATACACAACACAATAATAGATTCAAGATAGTTTAGGGTTATGACATGACTTATTATCTAATTCAGAAAAACATTTAGAAATGGAAGTGAAAATAGGAATTTGAATACCATATTGATTAATTTTGGCAATGATTTCCAACAACTTATCAAACTTTATAGCATTATGCTCTATGTTCTGAATAGCATTACAACCTCTAGGACAACAATTGTCCTCCTTCAACCTTCTATAAACTAACCAGTCATTTGTAGGGAAAGAATTCTTACACAAATGCAACCTAAAAACACGTTCTTAATTAACTTTGGTAGTTTTAATAATTTATAATTTCAATCTTCAACCAAATATTCTCATAAAGAACAGTTCTGAAAAGCTAAGGCAATAATTGTTTTACTTTACATAGAGTTGAGAATCTTGAGTTGATATTTATGCAAATTATAATTCACAGATATATTGAGAATAGAATTTATTAAATGCTCACCATAAAACTATTGCAGCTTCTCTAGATCTCATTCCCTATTTTCCTGAAGCAGGAATGCTACTTTTTGGATGTACAAATTAAGAGCATCAAGCATTCTTAGCCAACTTTGAAAATTTCTACCCCAAATCCATACATCATTTAAGATATTAACTTTTTATCCGTTAGCAATCTTCCATCTTATTAAAGCTCTAAAAAATTTACCACCATACACCAAAATTTTCCATATAGTTGAGGAACATCTCTTGATATCACCATCCCACACATTATCTCCATATTTAGCAATAATAATCTTACTAAGAAGCGAGTTAGAACTATATACAAATCTCCAAGTGAGTCTTGCTCATAATGGACCTTATCTTGAACTTACTAAAAATAATCCAAATCCACCAATAGCCACCATAAGACATAATTAGTCCCAAGCCATGTAATCTAAAAAGAAGCAGGAATGCTACTTTTTGGATGTACAAATTAAGAGCATCAAGCATTCTTAGCCAACTTTGAAAATTTCTACCCCAAATCCATACATCATTTAAGATATTAACTTTTTATCCTTTAGCAATCTTCCATCTTATTAAAGCTCTAAGAAATTTACCACCATACACCAAAATTTTCCATATAGTTGAGGAACATCTCTTGATATCACCATCCCACACATTATCTTCATATTTAGCAATAATAATCTTACTAAGAAGCGAGTTAGAACTATATACAAATCTCCAAGTGAGTCTTGCTCATAATGGACCTTACCTTGAACTTACTAAAAATAATCCAAATCCACCAATAGCCACCATAAGACATAATTAGTCCCAAGCCATGTAATGTATATTGATTTTGTATAGGTTGTTAAACCTATGCAATTATCCCAATGCTAACTAAGAGGGGGGTGAATTGGTAATTTAAAACATCTCTTAGATTTTTAATAGAAAACTGATTTTTGTATTTTTTTACAAAAGTTAATTTTCAACCATAATTACTTAAATGCAGAAAAATAAAAATATAGAAATAAAAATGAACACAAGAATTTATAGTGATTTGGTCTAAAAAGACCTACGTCCACTCCCTGAAAACTTCCTCTTTAGGAATTATACTATTACCAAAGTGACTCTCATTTTATCCCCACAACAAGGCGGAGAAGCCTTTACAATTTTCCTCTCTTCTACCAATCCCTGGTATGGCAAAGTATCATCATCCTTTCACACCCTTCAAGTGTCGGTAGAATATGTTGAGAAAAGTTGCTACTTAGTTTTTCCTGTTTAATATTCTTGCAGCTTGTATGTTTTTGATGATTTTAAATATTTGCTTTGATTATTATTTCTCATAACATATTTTGGAAGAATTATTTTTGCTCCTGTGATACTAACATTCCAGGGAAATCATACTACGGATTATTGAAGACTTTAAATCAAGATCAGTTTAGAGTTTAATTATAATTGAAGTCTGTATTTTTTATTTTATTGAGTCTGTGAGAGTGTGATTCTAATTTGAGTAACTGAGCACACACACCGGGGAAGAGTTTTAAAATTCACATTTTTAAACTGATCGTACGGTACAATATCACTTCATACGGGACGATCTGGTCAGTTATTTACCCCAATGAGTAGTGGAACGAACAAAAAGGCAAAATTTTTCTAAGTACAGTTCGTACGGACAATATTTTTCAATCATACCGGGACGAACGGCTCTATTTTTGCCAAATACACAGACAATATTTTTGGATCGTACGGGGACGAACCTCTCTGTTCTTTTTTCGTTCAATTTGTCCTGATGATTCATAAAGAAGAACTTTAAAATTTGTTCTGTTCATACCAGACAAAATGAGTTCGTACCGATGCACAACATGTTCGTACACAATAGTTTTTGAACTGTTCGTATGTACTAACATAGGTTCGTACGGGACGATCGTGAGCGCTCAGAACTTGAAATCTTTAATTTTTGGACGACTTTTTCTTGTCCTTTCTATATAAGGAGTCCTAGAAACTATTACAAGAGCCTTTGGTGTTGTTTTCTCTTGAGAGGGATCATTGAGTGTGAGTGTTTGGGAGAGATTGTGTGAGTGAAGAGTGAGAGATCAAGTGAGGGTTTTGTGAGGGATTCATAATGTTAACAAAAACAAAGATCTCTTTATTTCCTTTAAGGTTTTGCCCATCTCCTCTGAAGGCACTTAAGTGAAGTTCAACAACATCGATCCGGTTCTCTGCCGACACTTGGAGAGTGTAAAAGGATGACAAGGTGTACTTTGGTAGTCATTGTGTCTTCGTTCTTTTGGAGAAAACTAGAAGAGAGAACATGAAAGGGAGAGAGAAAATGGTGGAGTTTGAGAGGGAGAAGATCCTTGGAGGGGATTTTAAGGGAGTATGGAGGGGATATTCACACAGTTACTCCGACAAACTTGCACCTCAATACCATCAAATTCAAGGGTCATCTTGAGGGAAGTTTTGGGAAGAAGAAGATCTCTTTGGTGTCAAAGGACCCGGCTCTTCTGCCGCACCAGAGAAGGTGGAAGTGATTTTATAAAGGCTTCTCCGAATTGCTGTGAGGGAAAAAGGAGAGTCACTTTCGTATTAGTGCAATACTCGGAGGGTGCCTTCGGGGAATGGACGTAGGTCAAGGTTTGACCGAACCACTATAAATCTAGTATGTTCTTTCTTATTTTTCTTCTGCATTTAATTTAATTGCTAGTTATTTACTCTGGTTGAAAAGTTTATTTTTAAACTTTAAATTTAATTTTTGTTAATAATTAAAAAGGTTTTCTAAAAATCCAAGAGTAAAAGTAGAATTTTTAAATTACCAATTCACCCCCCCCCCCCCTTTTAGCTTGCCTCGGGACAATAGCTTAGGTCTAACCACCTATTCATGATCCCCAATAAGTGGTATCAGAGCCTTGTTTCAAAATCATAAGTTTAGACTACTTTTTGAAAAATGAGTATGGCTAATTTTAGAAACCGTAACACATTAGAGGGATATTCGATCATTAGACAACTTTTATTTGAAAATATTTCTTTTGATTTTTGGAAAATTTGAATGTCTACTTTCTTGCAATCAATAGATTATCGAATGTGGCATATGATTCAAAGTGGTTATTCTGTACCGTTACATATTATAGATGGAATCAAAACTGAGACCCCTTTTTCTAAATGGAGTAGAGTAGAATAACTTTATGAATTAATTGCTAAATGCATGAATTGTTTGTTTTGTGCTTTAAATTCTGAAGATTATATGAGAATCTCTATATATACTACCGGTAAGGAAATTTGGGACATTTTATGCATTATATATGAAGGTACTAGTGAAGTCAAGCAATCTAAGTTGAATACTTTTATCCATGACTATGAACTCTTTAGCATGAAACCTTATGAGATGATCTTAGACATGTATACTAAGTTTATTCAAATTATAACATCATTGCATGCTTTAGATAAAGAATTTTCGAACTTTGAAAAAGTCAATTAAATTCTACGTTGTTTACTTGACAAGTTTGATGCCAAAGTTGTTGCTATTTGTGAATCAAAAAAATTGAATGAATATTCTATTGATAATTTGATTGGCTCACTCATTGCCTGCGAGCAAAGTTTGAGTCAAAGTCTTTTGGATGCAGGTGAAATGATAGTGCTAAAAGCTGAAGATATGGAGAAAAGTGGCTTAGTTGGTGAGGAAAATGATGACTTAACAAGCAAATTGAAAAGCCCACTAAAGTACAAGCCTCAACAAAAGTGGAATAAAGGTAAAAATGGTAAGAATGTTAAGATTTCTTTTGATATTATTCCTTGGATGTAGGAAATCTAGACATCTGAAAAATCAGTGCCCTAATTTAAGAACTCTTCCTGCAAAAGAAAAGGGTAAAGCTGAGCAAATTATAAAAAGGGAAAATAATGAAAAGCAAAAATCTCCTGGGCAGACCTAGCTTCTGAATCATCATACCAAGAGCAAAATAATGTTTAAACCATTATTTATGTTTTTATTTGTTTTTGTATGCATGCTTTTTTGTTTGTTGTATTTTTATTTATGTTTGTTTTGTGTGTTTTTCTATTTTTATTTTTTGTGTTTTGTATGATTTTGAAATGTTTTCACATCAGATTCCATATTTTTGATCGAACGTGCAAATTTTTCTAAGTATCCTATTCATATTATACAAAATTATTTTTGTACTGTACATATCATACTGTACAATCTACTGATCGTCTTGGATGATTTGTATTACTTCTTATGTACGCATATAGATGGTTATACGGGCAGATTTAGTTTTTATAACTGATCGTGCGTACGAACCCAAAGTTTGTATGTACGAACTACGTGTCATTCAATGTTGAGAATGAATCTTTTTGTGAGATATTTTGGATGTGATGTAATGATTTTATATAGTTTATGTACTTGTGTTTGTTTAGTGTTTTTCTATACTTATATTGATTTAGATTTTTTGAAAGTTTAAGTGTTTTTGTTCTGTGTTTGAAATGTTTGTTTGACTATATGATTATCCTGACTTAATTGATCTAAAAAGTGTTATAATATGATTTACAATACAAATTAACTTCATTAGAAAATCTAATTTTTCAAAAATTTAAGTTAATTTATAACTTGATCAATTAAGCTATCAATCTCATGTTCTTTTTTAGGAATACAAAATTTTAATATTATTATTGCAAGTTTGATGTCTTGTTATTCTTTTCTATTCTCTTTTTCAATATAATTATCTTTGTACTTAGAGAAGTTTGAATTTTTAGATTATTGATTATGGAAAGATCAATTAAAAAAAATGGAGATGTACAAGTGTACAAAAATCAAAAGAATGCGCAATAGTTCGCAAATTAAAAAGAGGCACAAAATTAGCCCAAATACAAAAAGATGCACAAAGTATGCCATAAATATTTGAAAAAGATGTGCAATCTCGCCAACTAATCTTTCCTCTATCTTTTGATCTTCAATTTCAAATCAATCTAGTGTTCAATTATATTTTGTATTGAAATTTGACTTAAATTAATCTTCATTTCATCACTTTTGCAATAATTCTTCATATCTAATTGTCTAGAATGTTTCATGACCTTGATATTTTTATCTTGTCTATGTTATATTTTAATTTAAATATTTTGAATCTTTATTTTTATCTAATGGACATTAATCTTGTTATTGCAATTATAAATCAATCTCTTTTAGGATCAATTATCAAAAGTTTCTCATATGACTTCTTACATTTCTATTGTTTTTCTTCTTCTCTTTTTGCTATTACAAAAAGGGAGAGAAATATTATTTGTTTGCTATGTTTGATGTTTTTCCTTGTAATTTATTTTTGTGTTTCTTGCTTTTTGTTTTTATGTTTTGCCTTGTAATTTGTTTTTGTGTTTCTAGTTTTGTGTTTTTAAAACTTAAAAAACAAAAAAAAAAAATTAAAATTGATTTGTTCTTAATATAAATTCCCTTATATTCATATGCTTATTCATATAGTGTGAGTTAAGGAGAAATTTTCTTTAATGTTATTACATCTTCTCAAAAAAAAAGGAGAAATTTATAGTATTCAATTTTATTCAAATAATAATTATTTTGCCATCATCAAAAAGGGGGAGATTATTAAGAAAAGTTGCTACTTAATTTTTCCTGTTTAATATTCTTATAACTTATATGTTTTTGATGATTCTAAATATTATTGCTTTGATTATTATTTCTCTTAACATATTTTGGAAGAATTATTTTTGCTCTTATGTGTACTAACATTTCAGGAAAATCATACTACGGATTTTTGAAGACTTCAAATTAAGATCAGTTTAGAGTTTAATTATAATTGAAGTATGTATTTTTATTTTACTGAGTCTGTGAGAGTGTGATTGTAATTTGAGTAACTGAGCACACACACACTGGGGAAGAGTTTTAAAATTTGCATTTTTAAACTCATAGTTCTATATGATACTACTTTGTACGGGATTATCTGGTCAGTTATTTACCCCAATGAGCAGTGGAACGAATAGAAAAGGTAAAAAATTTTCTAAGTACAATTCATACGGATGATATTTTTCAATCGTACTGGACGAACGGCTCTGTTTTTGCCAA
Source organism: Dendrobium nobile (assembly GCA_022539455.1). Taxonomy (NCBI): domain Eukaryota; kingdom Viridiplantae; phylum Streptophyta; class Magnoliopsida; order Asparagales; family Orchidaceae; genus Dendrobium; species Dendrobium nobile. Next base: position 37,855,590 of record CM039735.1, read on the forward strand.
ATACACAGTTTATACGGACGATATTTTTGGATCATACGGGGATGAACCTCTCTATTCTATTTTTATTCATTTCGTCCTGACGATTCGTATAGACAACCTTTGAAATTTGTTCTGTTCGTACCGGATAAAATGAGTTTATACCGATGCACAACATGTTCATACACAACTATTTTTGAACTGTTCGTATGTACTAACATAGGTTCGTACGGGACGATCATGAGTGCTCAGAACTTGAAATCTTCAGTTTTTTGGACGATTTTTTTTCCTTTCTATATAAGGAGTCCTAGAAACTATTACAAGATCCTTTGGTGTTGTTTTCTCTTGAGAGGGATCATTGAGTGTGAGTGTTTGGGAGAGATTATGTGAGTGAATAGTGAGAGATCAAGTGAGGGTTTTGTGAGGGATTCACAAGGTTATCTAAAGCGAATATCTCTTTATTTCCTTCAAGTTTCTGCCCATCTCCTCTAAAGGCTCTCAAGTGAAGTTCAACAACATCGGTCTGGTTCTCTGCCGACACTTGGAGAGTGTAAAAGGAAGACAAAGTGTATCTTTGGCAATCATTGTGTTTTCATTCTTTTGGAGAAAATTAGAAAAGAGAACTTGAAAGAGAGAGAGGAAACGGTGGAGTTTGAGAGGGAAAAGATCCTTGGAGGGGATTTCATGGGAGTGTGGAGGGGATATTCACACGGTTGCTCTGGCAAACTTGCACCTTAGTACCATCGGATTCAAGGGTTATCTTGACGGAAGTTTTGGGAAGAAGAAGATCTCTTTGGTGTCAAAGGACCCAGCTCCTCTACCGCACTGGGGAAGGTGGAAGTGATTTTGTAAAGGCTTCTCCGCCTTGTTGTGGGGGTAAAAGGAGAGTCACTTTGGTATTAGTGCAATACTCGAAGGGTGCCTCCGGTGAGTGGACGTAGGTCAAGGTTTGATCGAACCACTATAAATCTGGTATGTTCTTTTTTTATTTTTCTTCTGCGTTTAATTTAATTACAAGTAATTACTCTGGTTGAAAAGTTTATTTTTAAACTTTAAATTTAACTTGCGTTAATAATTAAAAAGGTTTTCTAAAAATCCAAGAGTATAAGTAGAATTTTTAAATTACTAATTCACCCCTCCCCCCCCCCCCCCCCCCCCCCTCTTAGTTAGCCTCAGGACAATAGCTTAGGTCTAACAACCTATTCACGAGCCCCAACAGAGTACCGTCGTCTATTCACACCCTCCAAGTGTCGACAGAGTACCGTCGTCTATACATACCCTCTAAGTGTCGGTAGAGTACCATCGTCTATTCACACCCTCCAAGTGTTGGAAGAGTACTAAATCTTCTTCAAAGATCTCTCGAGCAATTAGAAAGAATAAAGGAAGAGTAGTAATAAAAAACAAAAGAGATTTTTACCTTTGAGTAACCTTGTTATCCCTTCACACTCCACTTGCAAGAACACTCTTAAACACACTCCCAAAAATACTCTTTCACTTGCTCTCAAGGAAATCATAAAGAACAACACTTTTTGAGTTAGTTTCTAGGGACCTTTTATGTGAAAGACATGAAAAACTATCCAGAAAACTGAAATTTTCCATTTTGAGCATTTACGATCATACAGTACAATCATATTTTGTGCATACGAACAGTTCAAAAATTGTTGAGTATGAACTTGTATGAATTATTTTTGTACATGATGATCAACTAGTATGAACAATTTTCATACTATACGAACGGTTAAAAAAAAAATTTAACTTCATCGGGACAAACAATTACCCCACATTTTCATACTCTGGACATCATCTTTACAAACCATGTATCGTATAGTACGATAAGTTCAAAAAAATTTGTTGTTTATCAGGATGAAAAGGAACCCATTCTTTTCATACTCTGGACATCATCTATATGAAGGTCACTTCATACAGTACGAACCATTCAGAAAAATTTGATGTTCTTCGGGATAAAAAGGAACCCATATTTTTTGTACTATAGATGTCGTCTATACAAATGGAACTTCATACAGTACAAACAGTTTTAGAAATAGTTAAAAATCATCATGATGAATAGGGATGTATCTATTTCATACTCTAGATGTCGTTTGTAAGAAGAAGGATTCATACAGTACGATCAGTACTTAGAAAAAAAAAATTCTCTTGTTCATTTAACTGCTCGTAGGATAGAATAACTGAATAAATTGTCCCATACAAAATGAATTCATACAGTACGATTAGTTTAAAAAATTATAAATTTTAATCACTCCCCCAATGTGAGTACATAGTTACTCAATTACAATCACACTGTCTCAGACTCAAATAAAATAAAAAAAATACATACTCCAAATACAATGAACTCTAATCTATCTGAATTGAAGTCTGCAAAAATCTGGAGTATGATTTCCCTGAAATGTTAGTACACACAAACAACAAATGCAATATATCTAAAATATGTTAGGAGAAACTATAACTAAAATAATAATATTTAAAATCATCAAAAACACACATGTTGTAATAATCTAAATAATTGAAACACTAAGTTGCAACAATCTCAAAAATTTATATATTGACATCCTTCTACTTTTATTTTATACTTATAGTTTCATTCGAACACTTATATATTCATCAATACACATTCATAAATTCATAGATTGAAAATGATTTAGATTAGAACTACATATTTTTCTTAATTTTATGCCTTTGCATATATATTTATTTAGACATACACGTTAGGATCCTAGGATGTTGTGGCTTTATAATTTTACTCCTTAACTCTTTTACCTATAAATTGCATACATGGTATGCATATTAAATTATTGGTACAAATACAAACCATTGAACACAAGCCTACAACAAGCAAGCAGCAACCTATATGACAGAGCTAAGTCTATTAATCCTATTAGTATAGGACAATTATGCTACAAAGTTTTATCTTAAAAATTGGCCATTTAGTGTTCATTAGCATCATTTAAAAATTTTAGAGTTAGGATAAATTTTGTTTTAAATTGTATTAGTTAGGTGGATTTGAACCCCTAGCATCTTTAAATCCTTCATTAAAGTTTAATCATAAATCCTTAATTCCAAAAGTAAATAGCTTGTCTACCTTGCATACATTAAACCAAAAACATTATGGTTTTAAAAAAGTGCTTAGATGATTAGGTTGGATGTCCACTCTAAGATGACGTAAGACTAATTTTTACTAGTGCATGATTCTTGCATTTCCTTCAATGAGGATTATCTTGATCATCTCCTTCTATGAGGATTATCTTGATCATCTTATTAATTATAAAGTTAAACCCTAAATTCAATCTTGATCTAAATTATAAATTCAAATCCTATTGTAGGTTAGATTATTTTTTATTTTCTAGAATCTCATGTACTCTTTATATTCTATCAATTTACTCCATAAAAAATTGTCCAGGCTTTAACTTTTCCAATTGGTAGGTCTATACTCAAATCCTTCATAAAAAACTTTATAAATCTAATGAAGTATACACCAGTTTAATTGAATTTTTCTCAAGACTTGTCTTGGAAAGTAATTAACCATAAAAGCTTGCATTTATGAGAGACATAGAATAGAGTAAAAAAAAAAGAACCTCCCTTAGTTCGCTAAAGTAGGAAAAAAAATTTCTAGACGTAGATAAGGTATTATCCTTGGTTAAATTCATTTTCAAAATAATAGTTTAATATCATTTTGTCTTTCAAGATGAATAACAAATTCTCTATGCTAAGTTTAATTATGAAAATAAATCTTATATCTATTCTTAAATTGATTACAAAATAATAGTCTATCTTTTATGATTGTATATGGTTAGCTATAAAGATTAGATTACAAAAATATAAATTAAAATATAATGGCACAATATATTTGTCAACAAATTTTTTTGGCAATTCCGCTAGGGATAAGTTTTACGTTTTATCTTTGGTGGTGACTAAACATTTAAATTGGTAGTAGAATTGCTCTATAAGTAAGCTCAAACTATCTTTCATTCCTTTATTCATTTCATTCTTATCACCCTTGAGTGGAAGTAATCAATATTAAATTTCTAACCTACCTTCAATTGAATTTAGCATGAATTAAACTTTCATCTCTAAAAGCTAGTTTCAATCATGCCTTATTTATGAATAATGTATCTTAGTTACATTTCCCTATATAGCTTTGTGTGGTTATTTGGATTGACTCTAAATCAATCATTTCAAACCTTAAGTTTAAAATCCATATTTGATCAATTTTTAATCTTAAATTGAAATTCCAGTTTCAATCAATCCTTTAGTCTTGAGTGATGTATTTTAGTTACATTCCTCTTCTTATAGCTAGATGTGTTTACTTGGACTATGTCTAAATTTAAATCATTTCAAATTCTAAATCTAAAATCTAGATTCTTATTAAGCTTATTGTTGTGACTAAGTAAATATCTCTTAGTATTTTATTAGAAGTAGATATTTGTTATGTTTGGGAACTAGATTTTATAGGACCTTTTGTGTATTCATATAGAAATTAATATATTTAGATAGAAATTGATTACGTATCGAAGTAAATTGAAGAAGTAGAAACCCCCATAATATATGCTAAACATGCTATTAAAATTTAAAATTAAAATATAATTTCTAAATTTGGAAAGTCATATATGCAATAAGAGAGTGGAGGATTTGATTTTAAAATTTGATATTAAACATAGAAATGAAACTAATTTTCATCCTAAAAATAGAGGTCAACCTGAAATAAGTGATAAGAAGATTAAGATTATTTATATAAAAAAAAAACTATATGTACAAATAGAAAAGATTGGGCTTTAATATTAGATGATACCCATTGGGCTAACATGGCTGCATTTATAACACCTATTGGAATGTCTCCCTATAAATTAATTTTTAGAAAAGCCTATTTCTTATCGTTATAATTAGAACATAAATTATTTATGGTAGTGAAAGAATTAAATTACATTCTTAAGGATTCTAAGGAGAAAAAAAATAATATAGTTGAATGAGTTAAAAGAAATTATACATGAGGCTTATGATAATGCAAAGCCGTATAAGGAGAAATATATAAAATGGTATAATCATAAGCTTATTATATTAAGAAAGAATTTTAGCTTAAACAAGTATATATATTTAATTAAAAATTGAAATTATTTTCAAAAAAATTGAAGTATAGATGGTCAGGACCATTCATTGTAGTAAAGGTGTAACCTTATGAAGCTATTACTCCTTGAGACCATAAAACTATCTAGATTTTCAAAGTAAATAATCATATATTAAAACCCTATCTAGTTGGAGATATTGATCACCTTAGAAGCTTTATCGAGCTGGAACATCTTGAATAGGATTCTATCATAGTCCATGGCTGAATACTATAAACATAGTACTATTTAAGATGCAACCTAATTTATCCCTATGTATATCAGTAGGAGTTGTATTATTTGTGATCATTATTGAGTCTAGAAAATGATGTGGTTAGAAGTAAGCATATATGCATCCATCTATTTTTTTTTTTTTTAGTTCATTTTTAGTATAGGAATTAATTTGGAAAAATTCATCCCAGTACTGCAGCACTATCCCTTGAAGCATTATATCCCTATATCAATTATCAAAATTTTAATTAAGTTGATCGCACTGTAGCAGTGGAGGAATCTAACGCCAAAATGCAAAATTACCCTCTGGAGCACTACAACACTGTTCATGTAGCACTGCAGCATTACCCATGTAATATCTCCATTGAGCTCTCTAGTCATTTTATTGCTTTGAGCATCATAGTCACCCATGTAGTACTATTGTAGTGCTTTGTTAAATCATAAATAGGGTAGATGGAGAATCATGGTTGCAGTCACTTGAAGTGTTATAGCTTGCCATATGTCACCCACCGCAAAGATCTCACGGTAAAAAAGCTTGAGATTCAATTCCTATGGGTAGCATTGCAGCACTACCTATTTCAAGTGTCATAGTACTAATACCCCTATTAACTAATTTGGCTTAGTGTTATAGTACCTCAATCAAACATTATAGCATTATCTTAATTATAAAAAGGGATAACGGTGTATTTTATTTCACACTTGCATTCCTGTGACATTTAAGTTTTAGATCTTTAGTGCATTCATGTCTATGTGTTCCTGTTCAGCTTTCTTTTATTATAGATAGCCATAAAACTCATAATTGATTAGAAGAGGGGAGGCTCAACCTTCTATGAAGCCCTTTGTTTGTTAGTGCAGCCGTTGAAGAGTGGTTAAATAGTTTTGTAGGGAAGTCTATTATCCCATATCAAGGAATCGACAACTTTAAGGAAATTATCTAGAGTCAAGTTATAAATCATAATTAAGATTTCCTTATCATCTAGGCATGTCTATCTAATGTCATTTTCATCCGGGAATTCTTTGCATATGCTAATGAGCCCTAGAATGTGTGTTTTTGTACACAACAAGTGGGTTTCTTTCACTCCTATGTCTATAAACAAAATTATCCAAACCCCTAATTTTTCATTTAACGACAATGAGTATTTAAAATTTTGTACCATTCCCATAAACTATGAAAAAATCATTAGGATACTAATTTTGAGGGGTTTGAACATCTAGTGGAAGAGGAGATATGATAAAATAAAAAACATTTATACTTCTTCCCTCACCCAAAAATCCCAAGCCTAGCATTATTTTATCTCTGTGAAGCTTATGATAAGTAGAAATATTAGTGAGGTAACCAAGGATTGGGTGGTGAAAATTTATTATATTCAAAAGAATATGACTATGGACTTTAGAAAATATTATTTTTTTTTATCAATCTAATGCATGCTTAGAGGGTCTACTTTTATGGATCTAAGGCATCCCAATTTAATTTGTGAATTATGTGAATAAGCAAGGTTAATAGGAAACACAAATGTAGAGCAGGTCATGCCTGCTTCTTCCTTGACTAAATATAAGATCATGTCTTTAAAAATTACCATGTCAAAGCATAATGAGGGATCTAGCATACCAAAGCATGGCAGATATCCTATGATGCTAGAAGATCATAAGGTGGACATCTAGGAAAGTGTTGATTGGATTGGGGTTTTTATTGATCACTTTGGGAAATAACTGTCTATGTTAGAATAAGGGATGTATGCATGTTACGACCATATGATGCTCCACAACCAACAGTAGTACCAATATCAGACTGCTTACAATGTTGCCTTGAAAGGCATGTTTGGAGCTCGGAGATGGACTCCCGTAACGCAATTTCTTCCCTTTTCCAACCCCACCCCCCCCCCCCCCACGCACACACAATGTATCCAAGAGAAGGACCCTTGGCAGCAACACTAGAAGGAAAAGAAGAAGGAGACAAAGATGAGGAGTAGGGAAAGCCCTACTACTGTGTTTATTGTAGGATTTTTTTATTTATTTTTCTATTTAGCTTAAATATTGTTAATTTTTAAGTAATTATTTTAATTTTTATTGTAATTTTCCTTTATTTAAGTTTTTCTTTATGTTTTATTTTATATGCTTGTTAGAATGTCCTAAAAGTTCTTTTTTATGTTATTTTGTAATTTGGAAAGAAATAATGAAGTTAAATTTTTTTTAAATTTTTATTTATTACTTGTCTTACTATTACACTTTTTGCTTGAGATATGAATTTTAAAGATTTCAAGATTAAAATCCTTAAGTAATTAATATTCTATAAATTATAGAACTTTTCCTAATAAAATAGTAGAGGTGAATGAACCACCCGGATGGGAATCTGGATAGGAAATGGCGTCAGTCATTGCATTCTTTAGAGTTTAGACGTACTACTACTATCCCATTCAATGTAAGAAAAAATAGGGAATCACTAAAAAAAATGACAAGGATGGAGCAGGCATCGCAGGCTGCTAACTACCATCCAATTAAACACGCCACTAGCTGGTGCACAAAACACAGGCAAATAGAAAATGGTCAAAGCAGACATGAAATTTTGAGTTAATGCTAAGGGGTTGTTTGGGACAGCGTCACTTCTACTTTACTATATAAGAAGCAATTAAAGGATCATTTGGACTAGTCGTGATAGAGGTTGTTACAAAATTTTTTTATGCCCCTCAGTTCTTTCCCTGATCAAACATCACTTCTTGTGGTATGCTACTTTCCACAGTTTTCAAGAACCCAATTCATGCCAAAGTGCTCAATCATTTCGCCATACCCAAGCCCTTGTCTCCACTACCATAGCTCTCTTCACGGCTTTCTGATCAGGAAAATATCCTTACAGCCAATTAAAGGTCAGTCATTATCGTAATCCCCATTCTCATACTCATCTCTATCAGGCTGTATCGTCTTCTCTAGTCGCTAGGAGGTCACTTGGTGGTCACTTATCCATTTAGCTGCTTCTTTTTAATAGGTATACCCTTCTTAAGACAATCTCATTTCTTCCTGTGTAACATTCAAATTGACTGCAACTCTCATGACCACACTTGAAGCCAGCAAGTCCCGCCTCCTCTCCTATTTACAAATCCCCATTCCTCCATCTGTCTTATGCCAATATCGACCCAAACAGAAATCATCTCCTTTCCAACTTCCACCTCACGCAAGAAGCAGATTGGAATCTCCCCACTTCCAACTTCCCACTACAGCAACCCCACCTCAGCAGATCCAGCAACTACCTACTTCTCCTCCAATACTATAGCAGTCTCCTTCCAACCTTAATCCCTTACCAACCTCTGACCTGCTCTTAGTTTAGGTGTTTCCTCTTCTCTGCTTATAACCTACGGCAGAAACCCACATCCCCTCCCATAATTTCCACACCACAGCCGAACCTCTTCTATCAAATGCCTATTGCAGCTAACCTTGATGCAGATAACGCCTCCACTGTACCATCCTGAATCAAAATCCCTTCTACGCCTTTCAATCCCAGGGATATTTTGGAGTTTGAATTTTGTCATCTATTTTTCTACATAAATCATTTTTAGATGTTCATCTTGTATTATTATATTTTCTTCCTATTATTAAACTATGATTTGTAATAACTAATGCATATGCACTTGTTTTTGTTAACTTCTTATGGTTTGAACTAATTATTACTTCAATGATTGTTTGTTTTTCTTGGTGTTATTTTTGTTTGCATGTTTTCTTACTCTGTTATTTTTCTATGTCATTGTTATTCATCTATTGTTGGCCTTAAATATATTAGATATAGAAGATGGAGTCACTCTACATTTGGTTTAAGGAAGGCATCCCTATCTCAACCAACATCCTCCTGTGGTGATGTTGAATCAATAAGAGCTAGTATCAGGCAAGGTCTGCTATTCAACCATTACAATTGTGTTATCTATGGGTGGTACTTTAGTAGTATTATACTGAACCAATACATGAAGATGTTGTATGTATGAGAAAATATAATTTTTACAAGTGATGTTTAATTAAGGAACTTGTGATATTATATTTGTATTTTCATTGGCCTCTCTGTAATTTTTGTGACTATACTTTTATGAATAAAATTAGCAAAAGTCAATTTATAAGGGATCTAAAAAAGTTCAACACAAGCAATCAAAGTAGCCAATTATGGCACATAAAAACAAGATTTTTTTCAAACAAAAAACTTGTATGTTATGGTCTGCCTTCTAAAACTGCTATTAGAATTTTTTTTTTTTTTTTGAAGCAGTAGTTCTTACGTATTGATTGAAAGTTTGTGAGAATGGTTAAACCCTAAGAACTATTGTCGAGGCTACCCAAAACGGGGGTGAATTGGTTATTTTAAAAATTTCTAAATCAAATGAAAAATTAAATCTCTTGATGCGGAAGTAGAATTAATTTCATAATAACAGAAATCAGATATTTCAAACACTAATCAAATCACATAAAGATATGAAAATTAAAATGCAAAAAGTAATTAAAAAGAACACACCAAGATTTATAATGGTTTGGTCAGCTTGACTTATGTCTACTCCTTGGAGACTCCCTCTCTAAGTATTACAATAAATAGAAGTGACTCCTTTTTCTCTCACAGTAAGGAGGAAAAGACCTTATTAAATCTTCCCACCAATTCGGTGAGGTATAGAACCTTGAATATTTTTAATCCCTCCTAAAGTAGGCAAAGAACTTAGAAATCTTTTTTTCACCCTCCTAGTGAAGGTAGAGAACCCAAGAATCATTTCACTCCCTCATGGAGTAGACAGATAACTTTAGATCTAATGCAAATGAAGATCTCCATCATAGCCACTAAGGAACCAGTATATCAGCTTGAAGATGATGAACACCTTTCTTGGAGCAACCTTTATGAATCCCTCACAACTCCCCCTCATAAGGAACTCTCTCTCTCTCTCTCTCTCTCTCTCTCTCTCAAGCTCCCCCTCCTTTTTTAAGCTTTCTCTCAGGTCAACTACATATAAAAAGATTAACTCAAATGTTAATATAATTGTTTAAATAAAGAGCCTCTAAAAGAAGCCCTAATTTTCACTTTTACAAAATTGATCATCTAGTACGATTGATAGATCATCCTATATGATTCGTACAAAATAACTCTTTTTGTCAGGACAACCAGCACTGCCTTGTACAAATTGTTCAAGAGCATTAGGTTGATTGTCCCAGATAATTATAATATCATCCTGGATGATTTTTTTTAAATCTATTGAATTTCATCCAGTATTATACCTGGCAATGCCTAATCGTCCCATGCACTTCTCTATCATCTAGGACAAAAGGGGTCAATCGTCTTGGACGATTAGTTGAAAATTATGGTATTCATACATTACGATAGGTGGCAATCCCTTATCATCCCATACATGTTCTCTATCATCGATTGTATCAAATTAAGTTTTACCATAATTATTCATCTAATCATAATACTAATTTTGGCATGATTGTCCTAAATTGAGCAGGATGATGTGCATCGTCCTGTATATTTATTATAAAATTTAAGAATTAGAATATTTTCTAAATTATGATTGGCGATTATTTTCATAATCTAAATTGAATATCCTGGATGATAGGGATCATCTAGTATGATTAGTTTAATCACTATAATTAACATAGATTCCCTAATCAAGGTTTCTATTTTAACTAATCATCTTGTATGATTAGGTAAAAAATATAGAATTCTCTAACTCACAAAATCTCTCCTCCTAAGTCTGTGTGTAAGGTTATTAAGTTTGGTGTCCACAAAATACATGACTTGACTCAAAAAAAGTAAAAGGTGCACTAAAATTGATTTTGCAGAAAGACTCAAACCTAGTCTATCAATCTTGAGCTGATTTGTATTGCAAGTAATCTTGTAGACCTGAAAGGTTAGTAAGCAAGACAACCAAAATAGATATGCAATAATAGCTGTAGTAAATAAATAATATTGTTTGTTACTTGGATCTAGATTTGTAATAATATCCTTTTTTTATGATAGCAAACATTATTGATAGAAATTTCAAATCAAGCAAGGAATTTTTTTTAATTAAGAAAAATTAAATAAGACATAAAAAATAGTAATAGAACAAAGCAAATTTCACTAAAACATAAGCCAACAACATACTACTCCCTCTTTTGACATCACAAAAAGGAGAAAACAAGAAAAATATTAAACAAAATAAAATACAAAAAAGAGGACCATATAAATATAGAAATAAACACTAACAAACTAAAAAAAAGAAGAACCTTGATTAGGTGGAGGTGGTGGTGGATGAAAGTCTCCATGAAGAGAAGAAAATTATTCACCAACCCATGCCAAATCCTGGTCATGCTGCTACTGTTGGGCGACGTAGTTTTCAAAATGATTAATATCCTTGTCATGCTGCTGCTCCTGTGCAGCTACATAAGTGTCAAACATAGTCTCCCACTGATCAAACCTCTCGAACAATTGATCTATCTGTGACTATTAGTGGATAGGAACAGGCATAAGCATCGGTGCTAGACCTTCATCATATTCATCTGCTTCTTAGTGACGAGCCTACCAATGAGAAGCACTTAAAATAACATGGAAGGAAGTATTAGAGTAGAAGATTGGAAAATGATCCAGTGGAGTAGGAAATTGGAAGTTGTACTTAGATTACATGCCAAATGCTATAATATTTCCTAAGGCTAGATTGGATATTCTCTTATGTTTGGGATCTCTAATGTAGGTCATATTTAATGCAATTTAAATCAAGCATGTAGGCATTATTGATTCTCCTTCCTTGTAAAATATTTTTTATCATTTAAGCTTATTATGCAGCAGGTAGATAGGAATTTGATGATAAAGCCTTTATCACAAAGCTGGCTTATACTGAGTAGGTTATATTTTAAGCCATCTACTAGTAAAATATTTTCAATGATGAATTTTTTAGAGTTTCCAATTATATCTGACCCCACCCTCTCCTAGTGGTGTTATCTCCAAGTTTTACCATACCTCATGCCCTGGCCTCCAGCTAAATGAATTAATTTGCATCTCCAGTCATATGCCTTGAACATCCGTTGTTCAGGTACCACATACTCTCATGATGCCTTCTGTGAGAGCACCCCTACAAAATCATTAGATATTAGATTTTGAAACCCAAACAAGTTTTGGTCTCATCTTATGGAAAGAAGAGTGAAATGCATACATAATATGCTGTAAATTTTGAAGCTTTGGTCTCCATACTAAAAGTGCACTATGATGAATGGTGCGAGTGTGGGAGATATGTTCTAACATGCCACAAGAAAAATATCTAACATTAGGAAAAGGGTTTACTAATCTTATTGGATTATAGTACCTCTTTCTATGTTTGAATGATGCATGCTGATGTGATGGATTATGAAATTCCTCAAGTGTAAGTGGTTTCTTATTTTTCTTAAAAGTAATTGCTTCAGCTTCTAAAATTTTATTTATAATTTCAGGAATTAAATTTTCTATTTTTAATGCATGCTCCCTACTATCTAAATTAGATGCAAGACTCTAAGTTCTTATATGCATTTTCTAATTCAACATATAATAGTTTCAAGGAATTGTGCTCTTTAGTTAAATCAAGATGCTTTTATTTAAAAAGTTAAATTCATCTAACAAAGTCATGTCACTGTTATCTAGAGTGGAATGATCTTTTCTTAAAATTTCATACTCTTTTTGCAAATTTAAAAAATCAAATTTGAGGCTATCATGAAATTTCTTAAGCTTCCTATATAAATAATGATTTTTTTTAGAAACCTCAAGTAATTGATCATAGGTAAGCTCACATACCTCTTCTTGATTAGAGTGATCAAGATGATCATTAACCATTAAGCACAAGTTTGTTACCTCTTATGCTTTATTTTTAGAGGAGTCTGATATTGAGTTTGCCTAGAAAGCCTTTTGGATTCTTTTCTTGTCCTTCTTGAACTTAAGTTTCTCTTCACCCTTCTCCTTGCTTGGGTGAGCTTTAAGAGTTGGGCAATCAGACTTCAGCTGCCCTGGATTATTGCATTCAAAATAAATAACATTAGAAGAAACTTTAGAATTTTTATTATTCTTACCTTTGTTTCATTTCTTATAATGCTTTTGCTTTTTCCTTAAGAAGCTCTTGAATTGCCTAATTATTAAGGCAATGTCATAATTTTTCATAACTTGAAGAATCAGTGTTAAAATCATTAGCCTTTAAGGCTATAATTTTCTCCTTTTTTTTCTCACCTACATCAAGATGCCTTTGGTTAACTCCTTGCTTGTAAATAATGAGTGATCCAAGTAAGTTATCAATTGAATAAATATTTAAATCCTTAGATTCAGTAATGGAAGTATTTTTTACATCAAAGGAAGAAGGTAAACATCTCAAAATCTTGTTAACTTTTTATAATTTGTGAGTTCTCTTCCTAAGGCATACAAGGATGTAATAATCTGTGTACACCTAATATACATTTTAGAAATTGATTTGCTTGGTATCATACAAAAAAGTTCATAATCAAGCAAAAGAATATTAAGCCTAGATTATTTAACTTCCTTTATTCCTTCAAAAGTAATGCATAGTTTGTCCCAAATTTCTTTACCAGTTGTACAAGTGGAAACACACATATAATCCTTATAATTTAATGCATAAAAAATAGTTCAAAAATTTGTCTTTCAATTATGATAAATCTCTATCATCAATTTTTCATTAAGCAAAAGGTATTTTAGTTTTAACACTATTTACTAATCTAGAAGGTGTAGAATAACCATCTTGAATAAGCTTCCACGTATGATAATCAATTGATTACATAAAGGTAGACATGTGAGTTTTTCAAAAATCAAAATGTATATTATCAAAAAAGGTGGTATAGTAATTAAATATCTTTCTATAGCATTTCTATTTCCAAAGTTAGCCATGGATCTTAATTAAAATTTTTTCTAAAATTTAATCATATGAATCCCACTCTAATACCACTTGAAAGTTTGTGAGGGTAGTTAAACCCTAAAGAACTAGTCCCTAGGCTAACCAAGAGGGGGATGAATTGGTTATTTTAAAATTATCTAACAAAAAATTAAAACCCCTTGATGCGGAAGTAGAACAAATTTCATAATATCATAAATCAAAATTTTCAAACACTAATCAAATCAAATAAAAATGGTAAAATTAAAATGCAAATATTAAATAAAAAACACACCAAGATTTGTAGTGGTTCAATCAACTTGACCTACGTCTACTCCTTAGAGACTCTCTCTCCAAGTATTACTTTAAATAGAAGTGACTCTCCTTTTTCTCTCATAGTAAGGCTGAGAAGTCCTTACAAAATCTTTTCGTCGACCCGGTGAGATAGATAATATTGAATTTTTATTCCTTCCTCAAGTAGGCAGAGAACCTAAAAATCCTTTTTAACCCTCCAAATGAAAGCAGAGAACTCGAGAATCCTTTCACTCCCTTCTGAATTTGTAGATAACTTTGGATCTAATGCTGATGAAGATCTCCCTTAGAGCCACAAAGGAACTAGGATAGCAGCTTGAAGATGATGAACACCTTGCTCGGAGCAACCTTTGTGAATTCCTCATAACTCCCCCTCATAAGAATCTCTCTCTCTCTCTCAAGCTCTCGCTCTTCCTTCTCTAAGCTCTCTCAGGTCAACTCCATAATAAAATATTAACTCAAGGTTAATATAATTGCTTAAATAGGGAGTCTACAAAAGAAGCCCTAATTTTCAATTCTATGCAACTGATCGACCAGTACGATCGATTGATCATCATGTACGATTAGTACAAAATAGCCCTTTCAGCCAACATGACAAGCACTGCCCTGTACAAATAGTTCAAGAGAATTAGGATGATCATCCAGGACAATTATAATATCATCCTGAATGATTAGCTTAAATCTATTGAATTTTGTCTAGTTCGATACCTGACAATGCCTAATCATCCCATTCACTTCTTTATTATCTAGGATAAAAGGGTCAATCGTCCTGGACGATTAGTTAAAAATTTATGGTATTCATCAGGTATGATAGATGGCGATCCCTTATTGTCCCATACATGTTCTCTACCGTCCAGAACGATCGTTACCAATAGTCCTGTAAGATCGTATTGAATTACGTTTTATCATAATTGTTCTCCTAATCATTGGATTAATTTAGGCATGGTTGTCACAAATCGTCTAGGATGATGTACATCATCATATACGATTAGTATAAAATTTGAAAATTAAAATATTTCCTAAATTGTGATTTACGACTATTTTCACGATCTAAACTGATCATCCTGGACAATGGGAATCGTCTAGTATAAATAGTTTCAATCACTCGTAATTAGCATGGATGCTCTAATCATGATTTCTATTTTAACTTATCGTCCAGTATGATTTGAAATCATCCTCTACGATTAGGTCAAAAACAGAGAAGTCTCTAACTCACCAAATTTCTCCCCCTGACTCTGTGTGTGTAAGGTTACATAGCTTGGAGTCCACCAGATACATGACTTGACTCAAGAAAAGTAAAAAAGTACACTGAAATTGAATTTACAGATAGACTCAACCCTAGTCTACCTGATTTTGAACTAATTTGCATTACAAGTGATCTTGCGTACCTAAAAAGTTAGTAAGCAAGGCAATAAAAATAGATATGCAATAGCAATAGTAGTAAAGAAACAATAATATTTGTTATCATCTAGATCATAGTACTTGGATCCAAATTTACAACATTGATTGGCATATTAAACTTGTTGATTCAGTAACCGGAGTTGTGCAGATATTGTTTACTAACTAGGGATTGAATTTTGATTTTATAGCTTATATTTAAAAGTTCCATCATGATTGCATCAATATGACTTTTTGGTTTTGTAGAATTGAGAAATGAGCTTTGTAACATTCCTGATTGATAAGTATCAAGATCGCAGACCCTAGCTTGTTATTTTTAATTAATATTGAACATCAAATTGTGTTATGTCACCATTTTTATTTGGTTGGCTATATTTATGCGAACTTTATTATTAGAGATTGCTGAATTTGGCGAAGTATTGATCAAAATAGTCAGTACTCTTTTTAAACTACAGCTAAACTTAGGTGCTTCCTATAATTTTGTTGAGAGTATTGTGTAAGTGCCTGGTTTGAATAGTCGAAAATTAGAATGATCAGAAATAGTTTATTAGCAATCATATTTCATTAAGCTCAATTTGAAATCCTCTCCTTTGTTGAGCAGTGCATAATTATGTCAACGTGGGAAAGAAGCTTTCTTAATACAAGACCCAATCGCTTTTTTTTTTTTTTTTTTGGGGGAGATTGCAAATTGCATTTAAGAAAACAAGACCTATTACAAACTATAAATAGAAACAACTATCACATTCCTTCTTTATTAGACTATACAAAGAAGAAGGAATGTCAAAAAAAGAAAATAAATCAAAACAAAAGCTATTTTCTAAAGTCAGAGTAGCACACAAGTCGGCTACTTTATTACATTCTCTTGAAATATAATGGAAAACAACTTTATTAAAGTCATTGAGAAATGACAACTCTGAAACAGAATTGTGAGCTTTGCATGTTGATTTCATCATAGAATTTTGAAGGAACTTGGCTACATTGTAGTTGGCACCTTCAATTATTATACCTTTACTTTCAAACATCCAATCTTGTAAAAATTCTTTCAAAGTAAAAATAGACTCTATCTCCAACTGATTTATGTCCCAATGCATATTCTTTTTCCCAAAAGCAAGAAGAAATCTACATTTATGATCTCTAACAATGCCTCCAATGCTTGCAATATTCGAATCCAACAAAGAGGCATCCACATTTATCTTTATCCAATCAAGAGGTGGAAGGTGCCAACAAATACCAAACTCCATATGGAGAGAAGCACCCCAGTCGACTAGCATCAATCACTTATAGTAACAAAAATCACATAGCAATAGACCTAGGGGCGATTTTACCATGGAGGCCCTGGGGGAATAGGCCCCCGCTGACTGTACAATTAATACTTAATTAAATTCATTTATTACTACTTAATTACTATTAAAAGCATATTTTAGGATTTTTTTTCTTTCCATTTTACGGTTCTTGTCGCTCTACTCTACCTCTCCTTTTCACGCATACGACGGACCAACTGAACTCCTATTTTTCTCTTTAAGCATTTGTTGATAAAATTTTTAAATAAAATCAACCAAAACATATTTGTATTATTATAAAAAAATATTTTATTATAAAGTAATAATGGAGAATCTAAAATTTGAATAAATTATTTTGAAATATGATAGAGAAAATTTAGTTAAAAATTTATAGTATTTTGATATATAAACTTATAAAATATTTGATAAAATTATTTGATTTTAATTCAGAATTATTAGTTTGTTATCATATACATTTCAAAAAAATTATATTTAATATATATATATATATATATATATATATATATATATATATATATATATATATATATATATATATATATATATATATGAGAGTATCAAGATAATTTATTATCATACAGTAGCAAAACAGCAGTTTGGCAATTTTTTTAACCAAACAAAATTTATTAATTTTTGTACAACAACTTTAAAAAATAGCTTTCTGAACAATAACTTTACAACCTGCTTTACCGACAACTGCAACAGTCCCAAATGAACCCTTTGGTTTTGTTTGGGACAGCTTTCTTTATGCTTCTTATAGCATATTTTTAATATAAAAATTAAAAATTTTGTACTAAAAAGTTGCTTTAAGAAATAATAAAAAAGTCATCCCAAATGAAGCCTTAGTCTTTGCATTCATCAGACGTACTACCACAATCACATTCAATGTAATAAAGATAGAGAATTACTGAAAAAAAATATAAGGTAGGTGCAGGCACCAGAGTCTGCTTAGTACACAACTCCAAAACCCAGTAACTTCTCTCTGTAAGTATATACAAAATTAAACTTCCAACTGCACGTAAGTATATACAAAATTAAACTGCAAACAGCACAGATGCCGAAAATGTAGCAGTGCTCAACGAGAAGCAACTCTCATTCTCAAGGGAGCGCCAAACAGGGAAGCTAGTAGTAACACTAGGAAACCTAAACTTATGCTGTCTTCAAAATTATACTATATCAAAAATCACCTAAAGGATAAAAAATCACCTACATGATAGGAGAAATGAGTTGAATTTCACCAATAAGAACCCAGAAAAAACCTGTGAGATCAACCAGAGACCCTAATGAGAAAGTACGTTAACCAGCCTGGTCCGGAAGATATCATCATCATCACCATTGTCACTACCGCCATCGCCACGAATTTCATTAATCTGATAGCCATTAAGAAATTCTCTATTTCGCTTGCCAGCAGTAGCCTCGAGATGCCGATCATTTACTTCAGCGTCAGTTGTCCTACTCTTAACCTGGCAACTTAGATCAACGTGCTCCAACTTTGCCCACATACTATCTTGAGGTTTTCCAGATCTTCTCTTGTCTTTAAGAATTTCCTCTAAAGGTTTTGGTCCCTCAAAGTCCACGGTCGCTTGACGCCTTTGAAGCTGAGGTCTAAAATCCTGATAGTTCGTAAAATCTGTCTTGGATCTGTTTTTCTCTTCTTTGATTTGGGCTAGAGTTTTCGGTCCATCAAAACCATTACTAATAACTTTTGCAGATTTCTCTGCATCAGGAGCATAGCTCTGTTGAACCTCAGAGGTGATACGAGAGTTTTTCTGTCTTCTCTTTTCCCTCTCCCGATGTTTGGAACGGGTGAACTTGCTAGTTCCTGATTGAACTTGTTGCCACCTTTGCCTATCATGATATGTGTCACCGTTTGAAGAAGTATTCATACACCGCCCTCGTTGTGAAGCACACCTACAGTGTATCGAACCATTTATTCCACGTCTTGTAAGTTGTTCCTGGCTCCTAGGAAGTGCATGGGACCAGCGACGTTTTCTAGAATAGAAGGGTAGCCAGCGACCATCAATCCTCCTGCGCTTCTTCAGATGTTCTCGAAGGTCCAAAGCAGCATCTTCTCTGGCATGCAATTCATGGACCCTACGCAGCAATTTCTGTTTCGAATGATCGTCATGCATTGGCTCAAATATTATCTCTTCCCTTGGTAAATGAGAGCTATGCTGAAAGTAACCAGCAGCATAAATATCATCGACGTAATCAAACTTTTCGTTAAGTCCTTCAGGATAACCAATATGGTCATAACAAGCAGGGCCATCAAAATCATACTCGACTAAGCTGCTGCGAAATAACTCAGATTCTCTAATATGAGCAAGTTGATAATCAACATCCTCCTCATAGGCCAATTGCTTTGAACCACCATCAACAAGTACATCAAATTCTGGTGAAGATTCCCATCGCTTATCTAATTCCTGCTCAAGGTACTCTTTCGCAATTTCCTCAGAACTCTGATAAGGAGAAATTTGACCATTATGATCCAAAAGCTCAACAGATTGAATCGGGTTGTCAGCTGGCTCCTCACATTCGGGCAATATGGACTGTATCGAGGGGCTAAATTCATCCAGTGCACAGCTAGGAACTGCCTGATGGGAAACCTCCTTCGTTTTGCTCAGCACCAAGGATTCTGCTGGAAGTTCTACTGATGCTAGTCCAGTATCACCACTGGATATTTTATTTTGAAGAGGATAATTAGCAGCTGCTTCAGGAACTACTCTTGAAGCTTTTTGAGTAGGAAAGGTATCATGAAGGTAAGGGCACTGCTCTCCTTTGGCACAAATTGCATTAAAGTAGAAGTAGCAAGGAACATTCAACTTGCTCGTGGGGACAGCGGAAAATGAAGGGGTATAAAAGAAATCAGCTTTTACTCCATTGAACACTTCAAGTGGCTGGAAAAAGTAGCAACATGAGAACAGATCACAATTACTTGAAAACACCAATAGTACAAGGAAAAATATAAAAATGACACAAATTCAACTTGCGAAGAAGTAAACTAATAATATGTCATGTCAGGTTTGGTTGCTTCGGTTGAAAAATGAAATAGAGTAAATATAAATGGACAAAGCCAGGATAAGAATAGCCATCCGCACTAACACACTTTGATTGGTTTTTACAATATAAAAATAAAACAGCATAAACTCATACACTTTAGCAGGATGGTCAAAGTGGCATGTCTATCCTGCTTGTATACTCATATGTACCTATCCAAATAATCCATAGATACCTAATAGGTCCTGGTTAAGGAACTCTGTCGAAATGGTCGTGTCGCCAAAAGGCTATCAATGGAAGGGAACGTGACCTCACAGAATACTGGTTGGTGCCAATCCATAGATCAACATTCACTCTCCGCTTACATCATGGCATGAACACTAGCTTTGGTAGCTCAATCCGAAGGCGCCATCATCCTTGACGAGCTTTGTCAAAGGATGCTTCCAAACCAATCTACACACTGATAGACACTCACAATAGCAAAGCCTGCAAACTTGCAGAAGCTATCTACACTGCTAATATCCGCGAACTGGTTATAGGAAACATAGCTCAAAAGCTCGAGGCTATGATTTTGTTGACTAGGTCAATTCTTGATTCATGGCTATTTCCATCCAAGGGAACTCACCCCTCGCCCAAAGATCTAAATATTTCCTCTAAGAACTCACTCTTGCATCCAAAGTACCCCTTTCACAGACTTGCCCTACATGCTAGATCCCGAAAACTAACCCAAAAATATTCACCCCCAAAGATTAATCCAAGACACTCAACTAGGAGGGAGCCATGTCAAAGGCAGGGATCCACATGGGTATCAACTAGGTGGGTCACATGCCTATGTCAGTCCATAACATTCAAACTATATATTATATTTTCTATTTTTATTCTAGGTATAACCCTCCTTGTAGCCTTATTAGTCCTATAAATAAAAAATAAACAGTCATATTTTAGTACTTAATTTTGGATGCTATAGGAAAATTTTTAGTGTCACCCGAAGCCTTTCATTATTTCTCCATACTTGCTCAATCCTCACCGAATTTTCTAGCTCTAATCCATCCATCACCTGCAAATAAGGTAAAATGTCATCCATGGGAAAATTTGAGAACAATATCATCAAAAGTATGGTAAATGTAGATTAATGCATGTGACCAGAAACCCCAAATCACCATTGAACATTGAGAACTAAGCCTACACTATTTTTCATGACTTGATGAAAATAGAAGAGAGATTTACTAAGATAATCTAGGATACAATAGGGAGACTGTGGAGGACTGCACCAATGGAGAGTACCCTAGAAGGATCATCTAACTTGACAACTCGTCGATGAAGGTCAGAGAACAAAGCGCTTAGTTCGAAGCCAAATGCCAAAATACTTATAGTCACACCAATGACGAAGAGTACAAACCTACGCCTTGGTGAGTGCGAAGGAGGAAATTTGAACTAACCATTGCATTTTCTAGGGAGATTGCCAAGGCAAGACCACCTTCCATGTTTAAAATGTCCAATCCAAAATCATACCGAGACATGTCAAACCCTACCTACCATGTCTCATATTTTGAGTCGGCAACATCGCCGCTCGACGTCAATGATGCCTTGAAGTGTTGGTTATTCTTTACCACCTTCAAGGAGTCTGCCCATTGGTGGTTCTCTCGCCTACCACTAGCCGTGATCACTTCATTCTAAATGTTCAAGAGAATATTCATCACCTAACTCACGAGCACCAATAGATCACTCAAGAACTCATAGGACATTTAAAAATGCATTAAGAGCCAAGAGTGTGAGTCACTATGAAGTTTTTTTCTTTGGATTCCAAAAAGATATGCTAGATGTGAAAATTTTAAGGTCAGCAGTCACGCAAAATGCCCCAATGTAAGGCCATTGAAAATACCCATTCTAATATGCACTTAACTCCAGTAATCAAGAATGTTGGCCTAGTTTCTTGCACTTGCTAACAACTATGTCAATGTGGAAGAATACAACCAGTTGAAGTGTCCTTGATGACTCGTCACAAAGACTCATCATAAGGCATGATCGGCATCAAAGCCGCAAGCATGATAGGGGTTGCCCAAGAATCACATATCAGATAGGACGTCCCACATGTTGTAGAAATGGTGTCATCCCAATTAGCAAAGAGAACTCTTGTAGGTGAGACAGCTCAAAATAGCAAAGTTTCCCACTCCCCAAATGGAGGAAGTGTCCTAAGCCACTTGCCCATACCAGGAAGAAGATACGCATTATGCTCATCAAAACCCCGGCAAAACTCCTTTCTGCATATGCACAACCAATCTCGTGGATGTTATACTAAATAAGGAGTTCATTAAATGTCCAGCTCCCATAAAGGTGGGTGCCCACATGATAGATACCTCTAAATATTGTGTCTTCTACAAAGATCATGGGCACAAGACAGAGGAATGCAAGCATCTCCATGGAATGGTTGAAAATCTCATCAAGGAGGAGAAATTGAAGGAGTTCATCCTCTCTAACCCAAGTAAGAGCCATGAGAAAATGCCAATGAAAGATGAAGGGAACCAGCCCATTCTTGTCCATGTCATTCACACATTCGAGGTGGTGCCCACCATTCTCAAAGGTGATAGAGCCTAAACATCCTGGGAAGCTAGCCTCAAAAGACCTTACATGGGGAAGTCAACTCGACCATACCACCTCACAGGCACCAGTGATCGATGTTGTTATGATACCTACCGTGAAGCAAATATACTGACAAGTTCAAACCTCTTCAATGACGTTGTGATGGCCATAGCAGTAGTGCAACTATCAAATTGATAACATTCTTAATGACACATAGAGTTCTATAAACGTTTTCAAATCTATTTTTTATAAAATGAACTTGATTAATTCCCGACACACTCCCACCGCAAGTTCTCTTTACTATTTCTTAGGCAAGCGATGAAAACCCAAAGGCGTGATCGCCCTACAAGTCACCAAGGGCAAGGGCGAGCGAAAATATACCGTGATGGCCAACTTTATCATGGTGGACGCATTGTAACTTTTTTTAAATGTGATGTTATAACAAGTAAATCATGTAAGTATCCATACAACAATCATAAGGAATTGCCATGGTAAAATGTAAAAAGAAAAAAAAAACCATAATTTAACATAACATGATGAAAACATTAACACTATCCAACTAATAGAAGAAGCAATTTTTGGAGAGCTCTCATTCATGGCCCCTAGACATTTGCAAGAGGATGTACCTTGGTGTATGCTTTTTGCTGATGATATTCTTCTTGTTGATAAGACTAGAAAGGGAGTTGAAGGTAAACTTGAATTATGGAGGTCAACCTTAGAGTCTAAAGGTTTTCGCTTGAGTAGATCTAAAACGGAATATATGGAGTGTAATTTTGGTAGTAATAGACCTAGTGAGGGGATTGTGACTTTGGGCGATCAAGTCATTAATAAGAGTACACGTTTTAGATATCTTGGATCTATTGTTCAGAGTGATGGTGAAATAGATGGGGATATTATCAGCAGAATTCAAGTTGGATGGTTGAAGTGGAGGAATGCATCAGGCTTGTTATGTGATAGAAATGTACCCCTCAAACTTAAGGGAAAGTTCTATAAGATGGTAGTGAGGCCTGCAATGCTTTATGGTGCCGAATGTTGGCCATTAAAAGAGAAGCATAATACTAAGTTAAGTGTGGCAGAGATGAGGATGCTCAGGTGGATGAGTGGCTTTACCCTTAGAGATAGGATACGAAATGAGCATATACATGAAAAGGTTGGAGTAGCTCCAGTAGAAGATTAAGATTAGAGAGAGTCGCCTTAGATGGTTTGGTCACATAAAACGGCGGCCTTCCGATGACCCGGTTAGGAGAGTAGAGGTATTAGATTTGACTTATGTTAAGAAAGGTAGGGGTAGACCTAAAAAGACTTGGTTAGAAAATATTAAGAATGACCTTTCTTTATTAGATTTAAACGAGAATTTGACTTTTAATAGGACACAATGGAGAAAAAGGATTCATGTAGCCGACCCCACGTAGTGGGATAAAGGCTTGATGTTGTTGTTGTTGTTGTTCTCATTCATGGCCCCTAGCTTGTAGATCATTGAATGGAGAATGACAACAACAACAACAACAACAATATCAAGCCATTATCCCACTACGTGTGGCCGGCTACATGAATCTTTTTTTCTTTATTGTGTCAAGTTAAAAGTCAAATTCTCATTTAAATCTAATAAAGAAAGGTTATTTCTAATCTTTTCTAACCAAGTCGTTTTAGGTCTACATCTATCTTTCTTAATATAAGCAAAATCTAATACATCTACTCTCCTAACCAGATCATTGGAAGGCCGCCGTTTTATGTGGCCAAACCATCTAAGACGACTCTCTCTAATCTTATCTGCCACTAGAAGCTACACCAACCTTTTCACGTATATGCTCATTTCGAATCTAGTCTCTAAGTGTAAAGCCACTCATCCACCTGAGCATCCTCATCTTTGCAACACTTAACTTAATATTATGCTTCTCTTTCAATGGCCAACATTTTGCACTATAAAAAATTGTAGGTCTCACCACCATCTTATAGAATTTTTCCTTACGTTTGAGGGGTACTTTTCTATCACACAACAAGCTCGGTGCATTCCTCCACTTCAATCATCAAGCTCGGTGCATCTTTTTAGTCTTCAAAATAATATTAAAAAGTTAAATAAGCCAAGAAATTCATTCATCTCCAAAGCATTTCCACACCTCTATTAGTATATCATCAAGTCTAACAATTTTTTTCACACTTCATTTTATTTAAAGTTTCTCTATCTTAGATTTTACTAATACGACAATTAAAAAAAATCTTTATTTTCATTTAGGTTGCTAAGGTCACTAAAGTCAATCGTATTCTCACAATCTTCATTGAAAAGCTAAGTAAAATATCTCATCTATCTTTGTTGAATATCCTCTTCTAATAAAAGCACTTTTTGATCTTCATGATCTTCATCCTTCATGCACTTAACTTGAGCTAAATCCTTACTACTCTCATCACTTTGTTTGGCTAACATATACACATATCTTTTGCCCTCCTAATTATTTAATCTATAATATGAATCGTTAAAAACTAAAATATTTGCATCACATATTGTTATCTAAGACTCCTAACATACCTCTATATATTTTTCCCAATTTTTAGAATTTTTACATCTAAGCCAAATTTTATAACAAAGCTTTTTTATTTTTTATGTTTTCATACACAATTTGATTCCACCACCAACTATTTTTACTATTAGGAGCTTTTCTTTTTGATACTCCAAACACATCCTTTGCATCATTCTTAACATCACTAGATAATTTTCCAACATAACAAGACAAAATCTTAAGATCTCAAATATTATTCTTTAAAAATTTTTTGTTAGTGTTTAATGCCCTCATCTAATTCTAAAACTACATTTTACTTTATTTTTCATAATCCATCATTTCATCTTAAAGTTTAGAACTAATAAGCGATGTTGGGTACATAAACATTCACTCGGAATAACTTTACAATCTTTACCATATAAACGATCTATTTTTCTTACAAGAAAATAATATTTTGAGTTATACAATATCCATTCTTATATGTGATGAGATACTCATCTTTTTTCTTAAATAAGAAATTGGCAATTATAAAAGTATAAGTTATAGCAAAATCTAACATGATCTTACCACTTTCATTAGCCACTCCAAACCCATAGCCACCATGAATACTTCTAAAATCATCTATCTCTCTACAAACATGTCCATTTAAATATCTTCCAACAAAAATTCTTTCTTCAAGTATCTTTTGTATTAATTATTCCAAGTCATTACAAAATTTTTATTTTGAACACATCCAAACTTACTTAAGAAGCATAAACACTTATAATATTAATAATCTTAGCATTAATAATAATCTTCAAAGCTATAAATATATCTTCAATTCTATCAATTTTTATAACATTATCCTTTAAACTCTTATCTATAATCGCATCTTCACCATTTCTACTACGACTCATACCAGAATATCAAAGTTTAAATCCTAAACAATCAATCTCCTTAGCCTTCTCTCCAACCCATTTAATTTCCTAAATGTATAGAATATTTATCTTCAAACCTACATTCCAAGATCTTATCATAATTCTATAAGAATATCAGGATGTAAAATCTCATATTCACATAGACATTCATTCAAATTACCATATGAATCAAAAAGTTGCTCAGAGTTGTGGCATCGAAGTTCTCATTGATAAGAAGGGAATGAGTGGTGAGCTTATCAAAAGGATTTGTATAAATATTCTTTGATGCTGACGAGATAATGATAGCATTCTCTATGCATAGTTCAATATAAGAAGGCTCTGGAGGTTTTAATTTTGTATTACTAGCAAGGATTTGTTTCAGATTTTATGAGCATTCTTAAAATGATGATGGTCGGATTGCATCAACCATTAATGGAGATAGATTTGGATCTTTTGTATGCACCCCGTATTCCGACCGTTAGGATTAATACAACAATATTTTCTTAATTTTGTATGAGCTTGAAGCAATCGGAGTATTTATGCCTAGATATTTTATAAGAAGTGCCATACAAAGTAATGCTTTCAAATATAATCTACTGTCAATAACCACAAGTAGAGAGACTTCTTAAAATTTTGCATGTTCACAATATTATTTTTACGGTTTGAGGAGTTAATCTGCATGGCCTAGAACCTCCGTTAAATACAGGTATTTTGAAAAAATAGCCGCAAACAATGAAGTCAGTCATAAAGCATTGTTCTAAACTTCCAAAATGGCAAACCATTGGCAAAAAACTCTAAGCAGGTTTCCAAAGCATCAAGTGGATTATAGATAGATTTGTGGGCAAAACATTGAATTAAAGCCGATTTGGCCCTTCATTCAAAATTCATATTTGTTAAGGAGAGGTGGTAGTAATTGAAGAATAGAAGTGTGTTAGACCGGTCCATTGAACCGGTCAAGTCAGTCCGACTCCTATATGCGCCAAACGCACGCATGGCGTGCATGAGGCGTTTTAGGAAGAATTTTTGAGAGAGTTAGGAGGGAAATTTGAATGTAGGGATTGTTTAGAGATTTCCTTTTGATTTGTATGAATTAAATAGTTTGTTTTCTAAGGTTAGGGCATCTTGAATTTGGTTGAAATTTGATATCTCCTAGATTTAGGTTTTTCTTTGGGCTCTAGCGGCGTCTAGAGATTTGGGAGAGATCGATCCTCCTCTCGAATTGAGGATCAACTGTATCTTGCTATTTTCCGTTTCTATTTCATCAAATAATACAAATTTTCTACTGTTTTCTTGGTTGTTTGGATTCTAGTGGAGGATTTTCGCTGTTTTCCGAACATGGATAGGAAATACTTGAGATCTACAAGTATTTCCTATCAAATTGGTATCAGAGCGCTTTCTTGGGGGAAAAAACAAGATATCTTGGTTGTTTTGCAATTGGAGACTAGATCCAATTAATGGCAACAAAGAGGATGGAGACGTAGGAAGGCGAAATGGAGCAATTTAAAACCGGCTTGGAGAAGTTCTCTACATGGGGAGAAAAATTTTCATACATGGAAAACTACAAAGAAAATCGATTTAGAAGGGTGGAGGAGATGTTAAGAAGGCTCTTGGAGATGCAAACAAACACTTCGCAGGAGGTTCCGATGGCTAATCCTAATCAAGATTTGACCGGGATTCCCTTTGTCGAATAAAAGGGAAAGGAGATCGGACAAGAGAAGTCTGACGAGGGGAGTTTCTTTCATCAAGAGCCACCTCTTGTGGCTCCGATAAGGGGTGGATCAGGGTTTCTGGATAAGAAGACAACAAAGATTAAATCTTTTGGTGGAGGCGCTAGGGCGGTCGACCACTGGGATCTTTTGGGCAAGGGGAGTGGACGACCGAATGAGGGGACGAGCCGAACCATGGAGATCGGGTCATGTGAGGCGAAGGGAAGGGGGGGTTCCCAACCTCGATACATGGGGGAAATATGGAGAGATCATGACAACCGTTACAATAAAGGAGGAAGAAGCTATTGGGGTGGTAGTGATCCTAAGGTGAGAAAGTTGGGGATGCTAGTATTGGAAAAGGATGATGCTTATGGGTGGGTGCACCAGGTGGAGATGTATCTCATGGTGAATTGGGTGACGGAGGAGGAGAGACTGGCGACAGTGACCTTATCTTTGGAAAGAAAAACTTTAACTTGGTTCTAGTGGATGATAGCATGTCCACTAATAGAGCAGCTAAAGAAAGCTATCAACAGCGTCCCATCCTTCCACCTTGAGGACAAGGTGAATCTTTAGGAGGGGAGCATTATTAGACCGATCCAGCCAATGCAATTGGACCGGCCTATGTGAATAGAGACAGATTTCTCTGCCTCCTATACGCACAGAACACACACATGGCATGTGTGAGGCATGGTAGGAAGGATTTTTTAGGGAATTATGAGGGAAATTTGAATGTAGGGATTGTTTAGAGATTTCATTTTAATTTGTATGCATTAAATAGTTTGTTTTTCTAGGTTTATGGCATCTTGAATTTGGCTGAAATTTGATTATCTCCTAGATTTAGGTTTTTCTTTGGGCCCTAGTGACGTCTAGAGAATTGGGAGAAATCGACCCTCCAATCGAATTGAGGATCAAATGTATCTTGCTATTTTTCGTTTCTATTTCATCAAATAATACAATTTTTCTACTGTTTTCTTGGTTTTGTGTGGATTCTTGTGCAGGATTTTCACTGTTTTCAGAAGATTGATAAGAAATACTTGAGATCTACAAGTGTTTCCTATCAGAGTGCATCTTGGCCATGATGGAATAAAGAGTGTAGGCTAAGCCTTGATGAATAGGTAATAAACTGACGAAGAATTGATATAACATTATCATGAATTATTAAAAAAAAAATGTAATCAATGAAAGAAAAAAAAATTAAATTTTTCATTCATTATTGAAATAAGCATACAAATATCGTTTCATGAACAAATCATCAGACTTTTTATAAGAGAGCCAACTAGCCCTGCCTATAAGCAAAATGCAACATCATTCAATCCAAGCTTATTTTCAATTACAGTAATATTATATATTTATATACATTACATTATAATTACAAGATTAAATAATTCAATAAATTCCTTCATTGAGCCAACCATATCTTCTTTAAATTTGAAATTTAGAATTGCCTTCAATAATGTATCATTACCATAACTCTTTAACCTGAGTATTGCTTCAAGGGAGAGAGTGTTATTAAATTTGAAATGTAAAATTGCCTCTAATAGTTAGTATAACTCTTCCATAATTTAAGTCTTGCTTCAACAAAGAGAATGTTTTTTAATTTGAAATTTAAAATTGCCTCTAATAATGCTTCATATAACTCCTTAATTTAAGCCTTCCATCAAGAAGGATGTGTCGGTCAAATTTGATAAGGAACATTATGAATAGAAATTTGCGTACGAACCACAGTTTGAGGAGAAAGAAAGAGCAAAATTTTGATGATTTGAGGTGGAGGGGTTGGCCAAGCATGGAATTTTTTAATAAGTGTCATTAGACCTTAGTTTCATATGACTAATACAAAGAAATTATAGCTGCAAGCGAATTTCCTACCTCTTGCTCCTTCGTTGTTGTTCGATTTCGCTTCTTCAACGACGTTCCCTCCCTGTCACGGAACTTTAGGTTTATCGGAAGCAACGACGGTAGATCGCTCGCTCTGTGGTGAGACCTTCATTCCGCCTTGAGATTTACGGGAACACGTTTGACAGGATTTTGCAAAAAACTTGCTTGAATCTTGCATTAATCCTGTTGCTAAACATTCCCTAGTGATTTTAGGGTCGCAGATGCATACGTCGGACAACGTTACAGATTTCTACCGCTAGAAGCCTGGTTAGGTAATATGCAATGAATCAAGATGACACCATCTATGTCTTTTGTTAAACAAACTGGTCAATCAAGTTGGAAAAGCTTTGGAGTTATTTTCTTCTAATTCTGACATAGCAGTTGCCAATTCACCTACAAAATTTGGAAATGACTAGTTCTGCCATAAGTTTCCATGAGGTTTAAAAAAAAAACAGAGAAGAATGCTAAACGCTTTTTCTTCCATCAGCTACGAAGGATTCCATTAAGATTTGTGTTTGATTCTTTGTATTTTCTCAAGTTCAAAAATAATTTATTTGAGAAGAAAATAAATTAATTTTCCAACATAAATATTTTTTTTGTTTAAGTTGAGTTTTTTTATAGAAGAATTAATAACAAAATATTGTAAGAAGTATAATAATAAATTAATATGATTTAAATTTTATCATATTTGTAGTAAAATTTATGTTGTATGTTAAAAAATTATGAGTTAAAAATGAAAACTTTTTATATTATAAATTATTAGATAATTAAATTTTTCTTTAGAAAGTTATATATATATATATATATATATATATATATATATATATATATTAATTACATGTACATAAATTTCATGGGCAATTATGTCTTTTATAATAAAATCTCAAAAATAGAACTCCTAAACAAACAATTTAAATTAACTTTCAAGTATTAATAAGCACTTTTAAAAATATTATTCAAACATATCTCATTATTGAAATTCCATTTTATTGAACGGCTTTTTCTCAAACTCCTTTTTTAAAACTCATTTTTATATAAGCATAAACCGAATCAAACGAAGCCTAAGAGTCAAATTCTCATTTAAATCTAAAAAAAAAGGTCATTTCTAATATTTTCTAAACAAGTCTATTGGGTCTACTCTATCATCCTTAACATAAGTCAAATCTAATATATCTACTTGACTAATCGGTTCATCGGAAGGCTGACAGTTTATGTGTTCAAATCATCTAAGGCGACCCTCTAATCTTATTTTTTCACTGGAGCAACTCCAACTTTTTCACGTATATACACGTTTCACATTCTACCTTTAAGAGAGTAGCCACTCAACCACCTGAGCATTTTCATCTCCGCAACACTTAATTTATGCTTCTTTCTTAACGACCAACATTCTGCGCCATAAAGCATTACACATCTCACCACAATCTTATAGAATTTTCCCTTAAGTTTGAGAGGTACTATTTTGTCACTCAACAGGCTCTATGCAATCCTCTACTTCAACAATCCAACTTGAATTGTGCTAATAAGATCCCCATCTATTTCACCATCACTTCGAACAATAGACATGAGATATCCAAAACAGGTACTCTTATTAATGACATGATCGTCCAAAGTCACAATCCCCCCACTAGATCTATTACAACTAAAATTACTCTCCAAAAAGTGTTCAAAAGATCTTCTCTAGTCAAGACAAATATTTAAAGGTGGATTGATGCAATGTGTGAGTCATTAAAAGATTTGGTGATGATCAAAGAGACATTAAGATTTTCTATTGAAAGAAAATAATCAAGGGTAGCAAAATGACAATAAGAAAATCTAAACTGGATGAATACTTCTTGATAGCAGTAAAGAAAATATTTTAATCCAATCAATCTTCAAAAAGATTAGTGCAGATCACCAAACCAATGAATGCACAAAAAGCTGCCAACTCCACTTCTTGAAAAATAGAAAAAAAATGTTTTCAAACCATAAATGTAAAAGAAGTAAATGAACAAAATAGCGGGGTGGATAATTCTTTCTTAAGCTAATAATTTTCTAAAAGGGTTAGCATAGGTCACTAAACTATGGGGTAGAACAAAAAGCCACCAAGCCCTTAATTTCTTAAAGAGGAGATTGATATATATATATATATATATATATTCAAATTATAGATGAAAAGACAAAAACAAGATAAAAAAAACCTTTTAAAATGGTTAGTCTAGGTCACCAAACCAAGGAATAATACACAAAGCCATCAAGCCCTTAACTTCCTGAAGAGGAGATTGAAAAAAAAGAATTTCTAGACAATGATTAAAATAGCCACGAAGTAGACCAAACTAAGATTAGAAATAACTATTTAAAGATAAGAATGCCACTAAATTATTATCATATTTAATGAGATCTTATTTAGCTTTCCGCTGGTTTATAGGAGGCGGAGACTTCCGCCTCCTTTGGCTGGGCTTGCTTAATGGGGTGGGCCCCACTATTCCAATGGATTTGAAATTTCAAATGGAGTGGGGAGATTAGGACTTGGGAGGGAAATTAAAATAGGAAAGATCTTGTATTAAAGGGGATGTTTTGATTGATTGCAATTAGAGTTTTCTTGGAGGCTTGGGCTCTAGAACGAATTCTAGAGATTGGGAGAGTGCGATCTGTTTGAATAGTTGCTATTTGAATGAGTTATATTTATGCAACTTATGTAGTTTTGATGATTCCAAACATTATTGTTCAAATGTATAGTTATCTCCTAACAATTTCAGAAGATTTGCACTTGCTCTTGTGTGTACTAACATTTCAGGAAAATCAGACTCCAGACTACGAAAACTTCAATTCAAATTCAACATGAGATATTATGTATAATTGATGTTTATCTTTTCTTTGAATTAACTTTGAAAGGGAGTGATTGTAATTGAGTGAATAAAATCTCACACACACACACAAATAAGGAGATCTTGAAATTCTATACTGATCGTACAGGACGATATTTATCGTACTGGACGATCTGTCAGTTATCTCCTATAGAGCACTTGGAACGAATAGGAACTTGCCTTGAAAAATTTTCTAAGTCCTATTCGTCCAGGACGAAATTTATCATCGTCCCAGGCGATGGGTTCTCTGCAAAATTTTCGTCCAGACGAATTTTACCATCGTACGAGGCGACCAGTCCTCTGGAAAATTTTCGTCCCGACGAAAATAAATATCGTACAGGACGATCAGCTCTCTGGAACTTTTTTCGTACAGACGAAAACAAGTTATCGTCCGCGGCGATAGGTTCTCTGGAAAATTTTCGTCCAGACGAAATAAATAATCGTCCAGGACGATCGGCTCTCTGGAAAATTTTCGTCCAGACGACCACATTTTCGTTCAAACGACAAACCGACTTAGAACAGTTTTCAGCAGTTTCTAGAACCGACCTTGTAATAACCGTTCGTACTGGACGAACCAAGTTCGTACAGGACGATCAGATGTACGAAGTCAGTTCGTACACATATACAAATTGGGTCGTTTCAGATCGTTTAAGTAAAATCGTCCAGGACGATCCAGAATCGTACAGGACGATCCACTGCGTACAGAATTGAAAATTTGCAGTTTTTGGGCGGTTTCACTTGTCTTTTATATAAATAGTCCAAATTAGACTGCCACCCAATCTTTTTGTCATTTGATCTTCGTGCCTTTTGAGAGAATAGCCAAGGAGAGAGTGGAAGAGAGCATTCAAAGGAGGATTCCTACCACTGGAGCTAGAAGGCTTCACTTGGATTGCTAAGGTAAGAGTCTCTACTTGTGAAATTGGATTTCTTCACTCTTTTTCTTTCTTCCTTCTAGATTCTTGTGAGAAGATCATTCAAGAAGGTCCGGTTCTCTGCCGACACTTGGAGAGTGTGAACAGACGAAGGGTTCTCTGCCCACACTAGGAGAGTGTGAAAGGACGAAGGGTTCTCTGCCCACACTAGGAGAGTGTGAAAGGACGAAGGGTTCTCTGCCCACACTAGGAGAGTGTGAAAGGACGAAGGGTTCTCTGCCCACACTAGGAGAGTGTGAAAGGACGAAGGGTTCTCTGCCCACACTAGGAGAGTGTGAAAGGACGAAGGGTTCTCTGCCCACACTAGGAGAGTGTGAAAGGACGAAGGGTTCTCTGCCTACACTTGGAGGGTGTGAAAGGACGACGGTTCTCTGCCAACACTGGGTTTTGTGTAAAAGGACGGACGGTTCTCTACCGCACCGGGGAGTGGTGAAAAGAGTGTGTTGTAAGGGCTTCTCCGCCTTGCTGTGGGTGCAAAAGGAGAGTCACTATTGGTATTAGTGCAATACTCAGAGGGTGCCTCTGAGGAGTGGATGTAGGTCTGGTTATAGACCGAACCACTATAAATCTGGTGTCATTTACTTTATAGCTTTTACGTTTCCGCACTTTTAAAATTCAGTTTTAACAACTCTGTGGTTGAAAAATATTTTTCTACTAACTTTAAAAAAGAAAATTTTATTTCGGTTCAACTTTATTTTTAAGAGGGTTTAAAATTTTAAAAACTACCAATTCACCCCCCTCTTGGTAGCCTTGGGACACTTACTTAGGCTTAACAACCTAATTACTGGACTCAACAAGTGGTATCAGAGCAGAGTTTCAAAATCATAAGTTTGAACTACTTTTTGATTAACGTAGATGGCTACATTTGGAAACCGAAACACACCTGAGGGTTACTCTATCACTAGACCTCCACTGTTTGATAATATTCCTTTTGATTTTTGGAAAACACGCATGTCTACTTTCTTACAGTCACTTGATTATCGCATGTGGATGCTAGTCCAGGAAGGTTACACAAAACCAACTAGATTAGTTGATGGAATTAGGGTAGATACACCCTATGCAGATTGGACTATAGAAGAACGTGACTTAGCACAATTAAATGCGAAATGTTTAAATAGTTTCTTTTGTGCTTTAAAATCTGAAGACTACATGCGAGTTTCCACTTGTAAAAGCGGAAAAGACATATGGGATAGACTTTGTATTACTTATGAAGGGACAAATGAGGTTAAGCAATCAAGACTCAATATCTTGTTACATGACTACGAATTATTTCGCATGAAACCTAATGAATCTATATCTGACATGTACACAAGATTCACTCAAATTGTCACCTCTTTGCATGCACTTGGTAGGGAATTAACTAATGCTGAAATGGTTAATAAAATTCTTCGTTGTTTACCTACTACATACGATGCTAAAATTACTGCAATTACAGAGTCAAAAGATCTGAACATTTATTCAATTGACAATCTTCTTGGTTCACTCATTGCTTACGAGCAAGGAGTAAGTCAAAGAAAGATTGATGCAGGTGAACCAAGAAAGGACAAGAATCTTGCATTAAATGTGGAAGAGTCAGAAAGTGAACACTCACAACCTGAGGATGAAGACGATATAGCACTGATGACTAGACAATTCAGAAGCTTTTTAAAGAGGAAGCAGAAGAGACGCCAGCAATGGAATAGAGGTAAGTATAACAAAAATGGCAGGGTTTCTAATGAATTGATTTGTTATGAATGCAGGAAACCAGGTCATATAAAAACTGATTGTCCAAAACTTAAAGCCACTCCTAGCAAGGAGAAGGTAGAGGAGAAACCAATGGTAAAAAAGGGCAAGAAGAAGTTTCAAAAGGCTTTTTGGGCTGACTCAGCTTCAGACTCATCTGAGACTGAAAACGAAGAAGAAGTCACCAACCTTTGCTTGATGGCAGATAAAGCTGAACAATCAGATCAAGAAGAGGTATGTGATTTAACATATGATGAACTGTTTGAAGTTTCTGAACACATGCATGATGCATATAGGAAAACTAAAAAGATGCATTCTAGTTTAATTTTAGAATTGGAAGAGCTTAATAAGGAACACGAAATCCTTAGGAAAGATCATGCTTTAATTGATAGCAACCACATGAAACTACTTGATGAATATGATGACTTGAATAAAAATTTTGAAAATTTAAAATCATCCTATGCTGAACTTGAAAAAGAATTTAAGAAATTTAAGGATGAATCTGAGCACAAGACATATAGAATCAATTATACAAATCGAATCTTGGAGGATATGAATTCATTTTACAAACTTACTATAAGAGCTCTCGAGGATAATAGGAACCCCCCTAAACTTGAAGATTTTACAAATCCTAAATATTATCCTAAATTCATGAAATCCCTTAGAAGACAATCATATGAAAGAAAACATAGGAATATTTTTCCTAATGTTAAATGTAACAATTGTGGATTTTTGGGACATATATCTCACACCTGCACTTTAAAGATGAAACCTAATTTGGTGTGGAGAACTAAGATGCATAAACCTAGACATATCACACATGCATCTGATTATAAATTTCATAAAAGTGAACCCAAACTAGTTTGGGTTCCCAGGTCTAACAATTGAGAATTTTGCAGGAATACTCTCACACAAGACCTCGTGAGAGTATATGGTACCTGGACAGCGGATGTTCTAAGCACATGACTGGAGATACTGCTCAATTCATAACGCTGGAAGCCAGGAGTGGAGGCAAGGTTACACTTGGAGATAATACCACAAAGAAGGTGGTTGGATCAGGTATGATTGGAAATTTGAAAAACTTTTTCATAGATAATGTTTTATTAGTTGAAGGCTTAAAACATAATTTGCTTAGCATAAGTCAGCTATGTGATAAGGGCTATAATGTAAAATTTTTACCTACTAGCTGCATAATTAGCCTAAATGGGAAAATTGTTTTAAATGGAAAAAGGGTGAACAATGTCTACATGCTAGATTTAAATTGTATTCAATCTCCTACTGCTTTTTGTTTGAAAACTGTTTCTGATGAATCATGGCTTTGGCATAGGAGACTTTGTCATTCTAGTATGAAAAATCTTAGAAGAATTACCCAAAAGAATTTGGTTAGAGGAATACCTAAACTAGACTTTACTAAGGACCACTTATGTGATGCATGTCAATTAGGAAAACAAGTGAAGTCCTCTTTTAAATCCAATAAAGATCTTAGGACCAGTAAACCTTTAGAAATTCTTCACATGGATCTTTTTGGACCTGTAAGCACGGTTAGTCTAGGAGGAAAGGTATATGGATTTGTAATAGTAGATGATTTTTCAAGATTCACCTGGGTTAAATTTCTTTTTCATAAGAGTGAATCATTTGAGGAATTCAGAAATTTTTCAACTTGGATACAAAGAAAACTAGGATGTGAAATAATTTCTATACAAAGTGATCATGGAGGAGAATTTGAAAATGAAAGATTTGAAGATTTCTGTAAAGAAAAGGGGATTGATCACAACTTTTCTGCACCTAGAACTCCTCAACAAAATGGAGTAGTTGAAAGAAAGAACAGAACATTAATAGAAGCCGCCCGAGCAATGTTAGCAGAATACTCTCTTCCTAGATATTTTTGGGCTGAGGCGGTTAGCACTGCATGCTATGTTCTGAATAGGGTAAATGTGAGATCAAATTTGAATAAAACACCCTATGAATTGGTAAAAGGTAGAACACCAAATTTGTCTCATTTACATGTATTTGGTTGCAAGGTGTTCATACATAATAATGGAAAATCTGCCTTAGGAAAATTTGATCCAAAATCAGATGAAGGAATTTTTGTTGGATATTCAAGTGTTGGAAAATCTTATAGAGTATTCAACAAAAGAACTTTAGTCATTGAAGAAACCACACATGTTGTTTTTGATGAAAATGGAAACATAGAAGAGCCAAAAGTTGTTGAAGAAGAAATTGAAGAAAACTCCCAAAAGATTGATAGATTAAATTTGGAAGAAAATGTGGAAGAAAATATAGAAAGAGAAGACCCTTTGCCTAGAGATTTGAGATTCTCTAAAAATCACCCAAAGGAATTAATTATAGGTGAACCAAGTGAGGGTGTTAGAACTAGGCGTGGATTAAACAAGGAAGTCAATCATTCAGCCTTCATTTCAACTATTGAACCCACTAACATTGATCAAGCACTTTCAGATGAATTTTGGATATTGGTCATGCAAGAAGAGTTAAATCAATTTGTAAGAAATAAAGTTTGGGAACTAACTACAAGGCCAAAAGATCAAAGTGTTGTTGGAACCAAGTGGGTGTTCAAAAATAAAATGAATGACTCAGGAGTAGTCATTAGAAATAAGGCTAGATTAGTAGCTAAGGGGTATAATCAAATTGAAGGAATTGATTTTGAGGAAACTTTTGCCCCTGTAGCTAGACTTGAAGCAATTAGGGTTTTACTAGCCTTTGCCTGTTTTAAAGGTTTTAAATTGTTTCAAATGGATGTTAAAAGTGCCTTTTTAAATGGAGTAATTGAAGAAGATGTTTTTGTAGAACAACCTCCAGGTTTTGAAAATTCAAAATTTCCAAATCATGTTTTCAAATTAAAAAAGGCATTATATGGATTGAAACAGGCACCTAGGGGTTGGTATGAGAGGTTAAGCACCTTCCTACTTGAAAGATCTTTTGAAAAAGGAAGTGTGGATACAACTCTCTTTTTAAGAAAAATTGGAAAGGATATACTTATTGTTCAAATTTATGTGGATGACATCATCTTTGGATCTTCAAATAAACATCTTTGTGATGATTTTTCTAAAACAATGAGTAATGAATTCGAAATGAGTCTAATGGGAGATTTAAATTACTTTCTAGGATTTAGCATTAAGCAACTTGAGGAAGGTACTTTTCTTAGTCAAAACAAATATATTAAGGACATCCTCAAAAAATATGAAATGGACAATGCTAAACCTGTTAGTACACCAATGAGTTCTTCAGTTCAGTTGGATAAGGACCTTAAGGGAAAATCTGTTGATCAAAAGAAATTTAGAGGGATAATTGGATCTTTACTTTACTTGACTGCTAGCCGACCAGATATTATGTTTAGTGTTTGCCTATGTGCTAGATTTCAATCAGATCCAAAAGAATCACATTTGACAGCAGTAAAAAGGATTTTAAGATATCTACTAGGAACTCAAAACTTAGGAATTTGGTATCCTAAGTTTAGCTCTTCATTTGAAATTATTGGTTACTCAGATTCTGACTTTGCAGGCTGTAGAGTGGATAGGAAAAGCACTTCTGGAACATGTCAATTCATTGGAAATTCATTAGTTTCATGGTCTAGTAGAAAACAAAATTCAGTGGCACTATCTACTGCAGAAGCAGAATACATTGCATTAGGAAGTTGTGTGGCACAAGTACTTTGGTTAAAACAACAGTTGATTGACTTAGGATTAACTATAGGCACTATTCCAATTTATTGTGACAATACTAGTGCTATTTGTATTTCAAAAAATCCTATTCAACATTCTAGAACCAAACACATCGATATAAGGCATCATTTCATAAGGGATCACGTATCCAAAGGAGAAATTGAACTCATACATGTTTCAACTGAAAATCAACTTGCAGACATTTTTACAAAACCTTTAGCCTTTGATACCTTCAGTACTTTAAGAACAAGGCTTGGTGTTATTGATTTGAATGCTTAACTCAAATGTCTTTGCAAACATTGATACTTGTTATGTTTTGTTTTTGAAATTTTGTGAATTTTGTGTGTTTTTTTAATGAATTGTTTTTGGATTTATGATTTTGTTTTATGTTTTCTGTGTTTCTGATTGTTTTTGTTGATTTTGTTAATTTAAAAATTTAAAAAATCAAAATTAATTTTTGGAGGAAATCGTCCAGGACGAAATATTTTCGTACGGGACGATGTGTAAAGGAACAGTTTGCGAAAATTTAAACCGTTTTAGAGCAGTTTTTTATTGGATCGTCTGTACGATCTGTGATCGTCCAGGACGAAATTTTTTTTTCTCTCAAACGTCGGGACGATTGAATGCAGCGGTTGAGTGGATAAGATAGTTTTTAATACGAACTTCGTCTGTACGAAATTTTCGTTCGTCCAGACGAACATGTGTCGTTTCATTGTAGGGGACGGTTTTCAAGAGTCATCAAAACGAAATACTTTTCGATCGTCTGTACGAAATTTTTTTCGTCTGTACGATCGGTCAAGTCAAAAAGCCTGTACGAAGGGTCGCATCGTAAGTTGTGTTGAATACGAAAAGCCGTTACATTTTGGACGAATTGGATCGTCTGTACGAACATTCTTCGTCCAGACGAATTATTATGTTCGTCCAGGACGAATATTTTCGTCCAGGACGAAAGTATCGTTTTTCCTTTAAATATGAAGGCTTTTCAAACTTGAAAATCACACTTTCAAATTTCTTTTTCAATCCCTTTCAACATCAAATCAACAATGGCCTCCTCTAGCAAAAGACAAAAGGTTTTGGTGAAGAAACCAAACAGGAATGCCCCAGACAACTTTCTTTCTAAGGAAAATGAGGAATCTTTTCCTCGTTTTGCCTCAGCAAAAATCACTCCGTCTCGCATTCTTATCCCAGCAGAGTTGAAATATCGGGTAATGCACCTCTTCGCCTCAACCCAATTTCAGTTCATTCTTTCTCTCGTTTACCTCTACAACAAACAAACCTACCATTACTTCCTTGCCAACATGAGTTTCAATTCTGACCACTCTATCATTAGTTCTTTTGTTTTTAAGAAAAAAGTTGAGATCACCAAGCACGATCTTGGTGCATTTTTAAACTTAAGAACTGAGGGATATAGAGCCCACACCCTAATGTCAGAAAACTCCTTCAAATGGTTTGAAATCAATAGGGTAATTAGAGGAAATGCAATTGACAATCATGTTGCTAGAGTCTCAGGTATGACCCAAGATGCCCGAATCATCCAGCATATCCTTAGATCCTCAATTATTCCTAAAGCTGGTGATAGGATTAACATCACTCCTCTCCTTTCTTGTCTAACTTTTTTAATCATGTCAAGACATCCTATTGATGAAGCCCAACTCATCATAGATCATATCTATAGGCTTTCAGAAATAGGACATGCTGATCAGAAGAAAAAGAAAAACATTTCATTAGGGCACTTAATTACCTATATTTTGGAGAAGAAATACAATATAGTGCATCCTGATGAAGAATATGAAGAGCCAGTTTACTATAACAATACATCATTCAGACTGCTCTTCAAGGAAGAAAAAGAAAAAGGGAAAGCACATGACAGTGCTTCAGAAGAAGAAGAAAGAGAAGAAGGAGAGCATACATCTGCACCTCAGTCAGATTATCAGAATCTGATTGAGAGATTTGATCGTTTAGAGACTCATATTGATCAAAGATTTGATCAATTTGATGCTCAACTTGTGCAGCAACAACATGACATTGGTGTTATTAGAAATGAAGTACATGATATCAATACCAATGTAATGTTGATGGCCTCC
The DNA here is from genome assembly GCA_022539455.1 of Dendrobium nobile. Classification (NCBI taxonomy): domain Eukaryota; kingdom Viridiplantae; phylum Streptophyta; class Magnoliopsida; order Asparagales; family Orchidaceae; genus Dendrobium; species Dendrobium nobile. The sequence goes on from CM039735.1 coordinate 37,896,563, forward strand.
TACTTTAACCTTTTCGGTGGCATTCCTCCTCCTCCTCCTCCAGAACAGTAGAGATGATTTTATGTGTTTTTGTAGTACTTGTGTTGTATTTTTTGTTGTGTTGTTGTGATTGTTACTCATTTTTTTCTTGTTATGTTAATGTTTTTGTTAAATGTAGGTATTTGTCTTTTATTTTATGTTGTGTTTAGCTTTTGTGAAATGTAATCTTTTCATATAAATCAATGCATTTCACACTTGTTTCAGTATTGATTTGTTATTGAAATGTGGTTAATTTTTTATGAATTTCATTAGTATTATTTAATCTTCATAGTGCTTAAATTAGATTGTAATTGGAGATTATCTACATTAGAAAATCTAGTCTTTCAAAATTTAAAAGTTGTTTATAACTTGTTGTAATTAGAATTTTTAAATTCATGTCTATTCATTTAGACTACATAAAAGTTAAAATTATTATTGCAATTTAGATGTTTACTTATTTTGTATTTCTTTGTTCAAATAATATTTATGTACTTAGAAATATTTGAAATTTTAGATTATTGATTTTGGAAAGAATTGGTGTAAAGTACTCTTGAAAATTGTACAAAAAGTACAAAAAATCAAAAGAAATGCGCAATGGTTCGCAAATATGAAAAAGAGGCACAAAATCAGCTCAATATCAATAGATGCACAAAAATGTGCTCAAAAAGTTGAAAAAGATGCGCAAAGCGCCACATGTGGTAATTCTCTTCTTTCCAAATTCTTTCAATCTCTTAATTCAAATTGATCTTATGTTCATTTATATTCTATTGAATTTTGAAATATAGAATTTTTTCTTCATCTCTCTTGTAATGATTTTCTATATTCAAATGTCTAAATTGAATCATGTCTTTGCTAAATTCTTCTTACTTACAATGTTATATCACTTTTTAAATCTCCTGAATTTCTATGATTGACCTAATGTTTTTAGTTTAAAATTGCATACCCTATGTCAATCACCATTTAGATTAAATTTTAACAATGAATTTCATATAATTATTTACATTTCTGGTCTTTTTCTTCTTCACTTTTTGTTGCTGTCAAAAAGGGGGAGAAATTATTAGTTTGTGTATGTTTGTGTTTTATCTTTTTTAGTTGTTCTGTTTGCAATTTTAAAAAAAAAAAAAAAAAAAAAAAAAAAAATATTGTTCTTTAATGCCTCCTTATTTTAATGTACTCATAAATTCAGGGGGAGTTTAGGAGATAAAAAATGTGTTTTAACTTGAAACCATACTAATAATAATTGTTTTGCCATCATCAAAAAGGGGGAGATTGTTTGAATAGTTGCTATTTGAATGAGTTATATTTATGCAACTTATGTAGTTTTGATGATTCCAAACATTATTGTTCAAATGTATAGTTATCTCCTAACAATTTCAGAAGATTTGCACTTGCTCTTGTGTGTACTAACATTTCAGGAAAATCAGACTCCAGACTACGAAAACTTCAATTCAAATTCAACATGAGATATTATGTATAATTGATGTTTATCTTTTCTTTGAATTAACTTTGAAAGGGAGTGATTGTAATTGAGTGAATAAAATCTCACACACACACACAAATAAGGAGATCTTGAAATTCTATACTGATCGTACAGGACGATATTTATCGTACTGGACGATCTGTCAGTTATCTCCTATAGAGCACTTGGAACGAATAGGAACTTGCCTTGAAAAATTTTTTAAGTCCTATTCGTCCAGGACGAAATTTATCATCGTCCCAGGCGATGGGTTCTCTGCAAAATTTTCGTCCAGACGAATTTTACCATCGTACGAGGCGACCAGTCCTCTGGAAAATTTTCGTCCCGACGAAAATAAATATCGTACAGGACGATCAGCTCTCTGGAACTTTTTTCGTACAGACGAAAACAAGTTATCGTCCGCGGCGATAGGTTCTCTGGAAAATTTTCGTCCAGACGAAATAAATAATCGTCCAGGACGATCGGCTCTCTGGAAAATTTTCGTCCAGACGACCACATTTTCGTTCAAACGACAAACCGACTTAGAACAGTTTTCAGCAGTTTCTAGAACCGACCTTGTAATAACCGTTCGTACTGGACGAACCAAGTTCGTACAGGACGATCAGATGTACGAAGTCAGTTCGTACACATATACAAATTGGGTCGTTTCAGATCGTTTAAGTAAAATCGTCCAGGACGATCCAGAATCGTACAGGACGATCCACTGCGTACAGAATTGAAAATTTGCAGTTTTTGGGCGGTTTCACTTGTCTTTTATATAAATAGTCCAAATTAGACTGCCACCCAATCTTTTTGTCATTTGATCTTCGTGCCTTTTGAGAGAATAGCCAAGGAGAGAGTGGAAGAGAGCATTCAAAGGAGGATTCCTACCACTGGAGCTAGAAGGCTTCACTTGGATTGCTAAGGTAAGAGTCTCTACTTGTGAAATTGGATTTCTTCACTCTTTTTCTTTCTTCCTTCTAGATTCTTGTGAGAAGATCATTCAAGAAGGTCCGGTTCTCTGCCGACACTTGGAGAGTGTGAACAGACGAAGGGTTCTCTGCCCACACTAGGAGAGTGTGAAAGGACGAAGGGTTCTCTGCCCACACTAGGAGAGTGTGAAAGGACGAAGGGTTCTCTGCCCACACTAGGAGAGTGTGAAAGGACGAAGGGTTCTCTGCCCACACTAGGAGAGTGTGAAAGGACGAAGGGTTCTCTGCCCACACTAGGAGAGTGTGAAAGGACGAAGGGTTCTCTGCCCACACTAGGAGAGTGTGAAAGGACGAAGGGTTCTCTGCCTACACTTGGAGGGTGTGAAAGGACGACGGTTCTCTGCCAACACTGGGTTTTGTGTAAAAGGACGGACGGTTCTCTACCGCACCGGGGAGTGGTGAAAAGAGTGTGTTGTAAGGGCTTCTCCGCCTTGCTGTGGGTGCAAAAGGAGAGTCACTATTGGTATTAGTGCAATACTCAGAGGGTGCCTCTGAGGAGTGGATGTAGGTCTGGTTATAGACCGAACCACTATAAATCTGGTGTCATTTACTTTATAGCTTTTACGTTTCCGCACTTTTAAAATTCAGTTTTAACAACTCTGTGGTTGAAAAATATTTTTCTACTAACTTTAAAAAAGAAAATTTTATTTCGGTTCAACTTTATTTTTAAGAGGGTTTAAAATTTTAAAAACTACCAATTCACCCCCCTCTTGGTAGCCTTGGGACACTTACTTAGGCTTAACAACCTAATTACTGGACTCAACACGATCCTCCTCTCGAATAGAGGATCTTTGTATCTTTGCTATTTTCCTTGCATCTACTAGTAAAATACAAGTTGTTTCTCCATTTTTTTTCTCAGATTTTCCCTGTTTTTCCACTGTTTTTGCTGTTTTTCCTGCTGTGAACAGCAGTTTGCATTGAGATTTGTTGTAGAAGTGAATAGGAGCCTATCAAATTGGTATCAAAGCAATTCTTGGGACCAATCGTGGGCTATTTTTGACGAATTTCAGCGGCTGAAATTTGTGCCGGCGAAGAGGAAATTGCTGGAATTTTTTTTCAGATCTAGAAATCGTCACAAAAAATTTCATGCTTTAGGAGATGGTGGCTAAGAAGATGGACGCTTTGGAAGAGAGGCTTGAAGGAGAAATGAACCAAATCAAGGAGACCGTGAAGGAAAGAATTTCTTCCATGAAAGGGCAAGTGGTCGATCTACGAGATATGATGAAGAAGATGTTGGAGTTTCAAACTCAATCGGCGGCATCAGATGCAAAAAGGCCGGAAGCGAAAAACACCAACTCTAAAATCCATCGGGAGGAAGAGGAAGTAGAAATCGTGGAAGGGAGTAGGGCAAGACCTCATCTGGAGCCTTTCCAGAGGGAGGAGCGAGGAGGAAGATACGGGGAAAGGCAAGGGTATGGAGGCATGGAGCCAAGAGGTGCTGGTTGGGAGCACCGGGGGGGGGGGGGGGGGTTATTATGAACGCCGAGGGGCTGTTTTTGAAGATCGGAGAGGGGATTTTCCCTGTTTTTCCACTGTTTTTGCTGTTTTTCCTGCTGTGAACAGCAGTTTGCATTGAGATTTGCTGTAGAAGTGAATAGGAAATACTTGAAATCAAGTATTTCCTATCAGAAGAGTGGACATAGCACTATCACGAACTATGAAAAGTAAATGTATTTGTTGGAAGACCAGATGACCACGGAGGAGCATCAACGGTGCTTAGAAAATAAAGCAGCATACACATTGTTGCAAAAAGACGAAGAGCCTCGGATGGCAGCTTTGTCAGTACCCATGATCCTAAATTGAGAAGCTTTGAAATAAGAGAATGAACAGGATGAAGGACTGAGGAAGATAAAATTTAATTTGCTGCAGAACTTGGATGCACATTGAGAGGAGTCCAGCTGCTACGTTAGGGGACATTCGCTCGACCGAGAGGATCAGGATACATTCCTAATCTGTTACAGGAGTTTCACGAAAGTGTCATTGGAGGACATTCTGGAGCTCAGAAAACCTACAGTTGATTGTAAACAAAATTATACTGGGAGGGGATGAGCCACGATGTAGATGACTGGGTAGCCAGATGTGATGTGTGCCAAAGACACAAGTACATAACCATGACACTAGTAGGGTTACTATAGCCTCTAGCCCTGTCGGAGAGAGTGTGGGAGGAAGTGACGATGGATTTTATTGAGGGGTTACCGCTTCGGAGAGATTTTTTTTAGTGATACTGGTAGTAGTGGATCGTTTGAGCAAGTATGCACACTTAATCCATCTTAAGCACCTATACAATGCGGTCCTTATGGATACTATTTTTATATGAGAGATGATACGCCTGCATGGATATCTAGAATCCATTGTGTCAGATAGGGATAAGGTGTTCCAAAGCCACTTTTGGAAGGAGTTGTTTCGTTTGCAAGAGGCAATTCTGAAGAGAAACACAACATATCATCCCCAGACAGATGGCCAGACAGAACTAATCAATAGAAGCATAAAGACCTATTTGAGATGCTTTGTATCAGACACACCGAAAAGTTGGGCAAGGTGGATTACGTGTGTAGAATATTGGTACAATATCTCGTAACATTCAACAGCAAAGGCCACTCCCTTCAGGATTCTCTATGAGAGAGATCCACCCCATCTGATTCATTATGGGCAGAACACTACACCTATGCCCAGCATCGCGCAGTACTTAGGACAAGGTATTACCTAAGCAAAACTGACTTTTGTTGAGAACCCAACAGATCATAAAAAGGAAGGCTGATGAGCACAAGAGAGAAGTAAACTTTGAAACAGAAGATAGGGCTTACTTAAAACTAAGGCCCTACAGACAAAAAACACTAGCCAAAAAGAGGAATGAGACATTATCCCCGCAAAACTTTATGCCTTATGAGGTTGTGGAGCGTATTAGAGTGCCTATCAACTGAGGCTATCGCCTTCATAAGCTTTGCACCCATTCTTTCATGTCTCACAGCTGAGGAAGACAATAAGAGAGCATGCATCATCATCTCTACCCCCGACCTTGATAGAGGGCATAGAGGTCATTTTAGAAACTATGGAAGTAAAGGATGTGTGCAGAGAGGAGATAGGGGCACAAGAAGTGCTAATCAAATGGAAAGATCTGCCATAGCATGAGGCTACATGGGAGTCTTACCAGCTTACTCAACAACAATTCCCTTCATTCCACCTAGGACAAGATGGAACTTTGGGAGGGAGGCGAGGGGGGGGAGCATTGATACGAAGACTTTCTCCATATCCCGCCCGGAGTGGGCACGGGAACGACTAAACCGGCCAGTCCAGCAATCCCCTGTCCAAGGAGATTCGCCGGGAGTTCAATCCTCTAACTCAATTGATTTGGTGGGGCCCAATAGATATCTAATAACTTATGTGAGGAGCGGAGCAATTAGGAAAGAATCTCCTAATTGAATTTCGAATAGGAGAGAAATTTATTAGGCAAGAGAGTTGTTTTAGAAGGGAAGATTAAGAGAGCTTATTTAAGTCTATCCTTAGGGCTTTTTTTTTAATGCAGAATTTGAATTGAAATTGTTTAAGTTTTTCTTTTCGTGAGGGATCCTAGCGGTGTCTAAATATCACCATCTATTGCACTATCACTCTGAATAATAGATCAAAGATATCTAAAATATATACTCTTATTAATGACTTAATCGTCCAAAGTCACAATTCTCTCACTAGGTCTATTACTACTAAAATTACTCTCAATATATTTAGTTTTAGATCTACTCAAGCGAAAACCTTTAGACTCTAAGATTGACCTCCATAATTCAAGTTTGCCTTCAACTCCTTTAGTCTTATCAACAACAGGAAAAATATGACAATTTGCAGCATTTTATATGACAAAAAGTCTGTTATAAGAATGCCCGGATTCCAAGAAAGCTTATTTTAAATATAAGGATGTATATGCATAAACAACTAATATGAAAGTGAATCATCTTTCTTAAAGCGAAAAAGAAAAAAGAAAAAAAAAACACAGAAAAGTACCCAATTCAAACAGTTGAGAGATAATAGCAATTATAACAAGAAACTCGTCAATCATAAGATGCCTTTTTTCCATAAAATTTGAAAATCTTATTAATTATTTGATGCAACAGAAAACATGACAGAATATATATCCAGGTATCGATTCAAATAATCAAAAAGTATTTGTACAAAAAAAGAACTCACGGGATGTCGAAAAGCACAGTTGGGATTATGGCAACTGCCACTAAACCAATACCAGCAATCTCTTGGATTAAGTCTTGCACTATCATTGTGACGATACTCACATTCACTCCCCTAAAACAAAAGAAAAAGGATGAAAACAAATCAGGATAAATGAAAAGAGTGGCAGAAATTAAAAAAAAAAAAACTAGGTCCGCATGCATTCACATACACATATTGAAATGTTTATTGCATACATGGTCATCCATGCTTCAAAAGATGAGTGTGTAAAAAGTGTACTGAAAGAAATAATACAATACATTAAACAATTCAATTTTAATCTCATCAGCTTAGCACCTTTTAGTTTTACCAAAAACTAAAAAAATTGCAATCCACACTATTCAAACATATCGTTGAAAAATGGGTATCAAAAATACATGGGAACAACTAGGTGTTGCGCAATTTTGCTCATCTACCTCAGAAAGCTGAAACATCAATTTCGTATTTCATATATAAAGATGTCAGAACAAAAAAAAAAAAAAACTATCATTTACTAATAGCATCACGCCATCACCTTAAAAAATAGATGTTAACAACTAAATAGTCCTTTAATGAGGAATGCATGTACGCAAATACGCATATTGAAAGAATTTAGACATTTTTATTGAAAGAATATACATCAGCAGTCAAAAAATAAATGGCACATGATACAAAATGAATTTGAACCAGCATGGTTATACAAGGAAAAAGAAGATAATGGCATGGCTCCATCAACAAGTACAAAAGCAAAACCAGTCAAAGCAAAGTTTTTAGGCATGAAAACAGTAAAACAATCACAAAATCAGTATTTCTCTTGGCTGGCAATATATATATATATATATATATATGCGCGCGCGCGCGCGCGTGGGGAATGAACTAGCATTGCCGTAGAACAAACTGGATCAAACGGCGCAACCAACTACAAAACCCTACAGGAGAAAGAAAATCCCAGCCCTATAACCACAAGGATGAACCGGAGCACAAATATAAAAAAGGCCCGCTCCATAGCATCAGGTTCCACCTCAAAATAACTTAGATCTTAACAATTCCAGTTGCACGAGCAAAATCCGTGAAAGATAAGAGAACCAATCAATCAAAAACGAGAAAATGGGGAGAGAAAAAAAAAAAACCTAATTGGCCTACTCGTGATGTTGAAACCGCTGAAAATGGAAAATTTCTTGGGTGAGAAAGGGGATACATAGCGAAAACCTTCTTGCAGGTGAGGGGAGAAGCCAAAAAGTAGAGGCAATCTGTATTGCTTTTCTGCGTTTCCATCCACGACAATTTCAATTATCAATTAAAATGCAAATAAAATGAAACGAATCCAGATTAAACACGTTAAGGAACAAAGAAAGGTAAAGAAACGGAGGACGAAACAAAGATAGAAGGCATGGGAGGGGAGGACGAAAAATTAATGAGTTATATATGCTAGGTGAGGGCCTATTTAGGGGTGTCAATTGGTGACGATGGATCGAGTTCGGATCAACGGATCGGGTTCGGGTCGAATCCGATTTGACCTGGTAACAAATGGGTCAATCCAAATCTGACCCGTTTTTACAAATGGGTTAAGTTTAGCAACCCGAACCTGACCCGCGAGGGTTACCAGGTTGACCCGACCAACTCACGACCATTCTTAAAATACAACCCCGGAGGTTGCAGTGCCAAGGCCAGCGCGTGGTGCGACACTATGACTCGAGGGGACGCGCGATAGGTCCAGCTTGACCATGGATGCGAGGCCTGAGGCCAACATGTGGATGTAGTGCGAGTCGGGCGAACATGTGGTATGCCTGAGGCCAGCATGGCCAGCTCTATGCGTGGTGCGACTTGGGCGAAGTCTGCGAAGGCGCGCCATGGGCAAGGTTCTCAAAGGCGCAAAGGACCGATTGGTCCGGCTTGACCGTTGGTCAGTGGGTGTGAGGGCCAATGTGCCACGAGGACTGGCTGCCCGCTGCCGCATGCGGGGACGGAGAACCCTACGCGAACTGACGAACATATGGCAAACTGGTTGAAATTTTGGGTTGGCGGGTTAATTTCGAGTTGGTGGGTCAACCCTAACTAGACCTGTTTATAGAAATGGGTTGAAATCTTGAGCCCGAACTCGACTTTATGGCAAACGGGTTAACCCGAACCCAGATTTTTTTGTGTCGGGTTCGGCTCGAGTCAGATTTTGACACCCCTAGGTCTATCCATTCCTTATTAATTTTGTTATGTTTCATAATTTTTGGAGAGACTTAGAGGTATATTTTATTCAACTATTTAATATCCAATCTTTAAATTTACTAATATAGCACATTGTAATTAGATCAATATAAATAAAAATGTAATTGGTAAACTATCTTAATCACTTCATAGTGATATTTTTAGAGTCGTTACAAGTCTATTGGTAAACCATCTTTATCACTTCATTGATAATATTGTGCACTAATTATAACAATTTTTTTCTAATTTTATGAGCATTTTAGATATGAAAATAAGAGGTTATTTATTCTATTAAAATTTCTTAAAAAATTAACATATGTCGATTCAAATGAGCTTTTTAGACTTGTCTAGCATACATGTTGAAAAATAATATCACCAGAGTATTCTATACATGATTAACTATTTTATAGATATTTTTTCAAAGTTTTAAAGCCCCAAAGTCATAGTTATAAAAGAATTTATATGAACTTTGTGCTATAAGCTAAACAATTTGTATTAGGGGCGGAACCAGATTCAATTTTGAGGGGGGCAAGTACAGTACAAAAATAATTAAATATTAAAAATATTATATATATATATATATTTAACAAAACTTTATTTAAAAAAAGTTAAGCAAGAAAAATGAAGAAAAAAAAGGTGTAATTAAATTGTCATGAAAAACATCAAAGAAAATATTAGAACTAAATGCGAAGAAATATCTAGATATTTTAGGGAAAGTAAGGACAAACGGTTTTTTAGGGGGGGCAAAAGTAATTTTTTAGGAGGCGTAAAAATTTTTTGTTTACTCTCCTATAAAAAGAATTTTTTAGGTTCCGCCACTATTTGTATAATTAATATCTATGTATTATCCGCTATAAAATATCTAATAACTTTGATAAGGTAATTTCATTTCTTCAAAAATAGATAAGGAGAAATAGAAAATAGGCATAAAACGATAGATTTGGGGTCCTCGAGTAATTTTCATAGGATGGGCCAAGTGGCAAAATTATCTACTCAAGGTAGGTTAATGATATAGGAGCTTGCTGGCTAGCTGGATAAACTATGCATTCAATGGGATGAGATACACGCAAATTTTAGAGTAGCTTAGGTTTCCTTTGAAATAAAATAATGAAAAGCCAACTAATACTCAAGTATATATGTCGATAAAGTAATAAAGTGATAGAAAAGAATGTTAATTCCATGAGAAAGTATTATGCTTAATTGCAATTAGGCTTCTATTGTTTAGTATAAATGTATGATTTTATTCTACTGAAAATAAAATGATTGTTTTTGAGTTTTTGTCACTTAAATTAGACTTACAAGAAAATTGGTTACTGATAGAAATAAAACATTTTGGGCTAATGAATGCAAAACAATATAGTTTTTTCTAATGTGACTCTTAATTTTAGATGTGGATCAGAGTATATGCATCCATAAATTTCATTCAATCTTGTAAGGGTGAAAAGAGAGGTTTATGGCCTTCCTATAATTATAATATCTCCATAAAACCTAGAATGTTCAATATCATTTATCTAGCTACCAACATTTCATTTTAATACCTATATTTATTCCAATATTCCTCTGTCAAGAAAATATATCACACAGATATTAACTACACAACCATTGTATGCATTAAATTAAGAAAGGGAGATATTGAAATTATCTCTAATCTAATTCAAAGCACAAGAGTTTGTATTAGTACTTACTATATGTTTACATTATTAGCCTAAAACTTAGAGATTTAGCTAGACATAAAAACATAAAAAGCAAATTCAAATTCATTTTATTAATATGCGAAAAAATACGTGAGAAATAATAAAGATAAATATCACCTGAAAAGATCAATTGATATTCTCCACAATCCTTCTTCTTCCTATAATAGAATTTCTTATATAATATAGGTTAAGATCTCCAAATGAAGATATCTAGCACTTTCCTAGCCTCCCTTAGACTTTATTCTAAGAGGGAACTATAGGAATACACTCCAAAATTCTAAGAGGAAACTACTTGAATACACTCCAAAATACAGGACTTCGTTTAGAAGAATTGAACTCTCTAAACAAAAGAACTGAAAAATTATTTATACAAAAGTAGGAACAAACTCAGTCATTATGACACTTGACATGGTGGCACTATGGGTGTATAATATAAACTAACATCATGACATTGTAATGCTTGCTTAGTTGTGACGCTGGGCTGACCTTGTATGATTAATAGTCAAATGGGCACATCTTTTGGCTGGGTCGGTACAACTTCTCATTTTGATAACTACTCAATCATAACAATGTAAAAGTTAAGCACTATGACTATTTAAAAGCACAATTCGGTGCTGCAACATTTTGATGATCGATGCTCTGACATTTAAATTCATGAAACTTTTAGTGTTGTAGTGTTGATTTCTCATAGTTGTGCTGATAGGCACTACGGTGCTGACCTTAGCTCCTCCGGGTGATGATTTTTTTTTTCCCTTAAATTTTAGAGAGTCTGGAATTATAAAATCAAAAATAGGTAATGGGTGATGTAGATGACCACATTATGGTGCTATATCTATGGGTGCTATAGTGCTCGTTCATCTCTTATGAATTTTGTCTTCTCCTGAATATTTTTATGCAATCAAAACTAAAATAATACATTTATACTAAATTTAAACACAATAAAAAGTTATTTATACTTAAAAAATTCCTCCTAGCTTAAACTCTTGTTTGTTCTCAAGCAATGGTGAAATCACCTATTGATTAACTTAATAACCAAAGTAAAAAATTTGATAATTTAAAATTACTAAAATATAAGATAATACATCATAGTCTATAAGTAATTTGGAATGTATAAAATTATAATTCTACTTTGAATGGTCATAACAAGTATCCCAATCAATCACCCTTATTATTGCTTATATTGAACATATCCACTATGAGTTTATGTGTAAGATTGACTTATAATTTCAGAAATGAATAATATATTATCGAGGAAGTTGTTCTATTTTTAGTTAAATTAGAAGTTCATTAGTGTACAATTATATCTATTAGTTCACTTACATTATCCTATTTGATTTAAGTGTTAGGATACTTTTGGACTTGTGCATCAATAGGTACCAATATTTTAATGTACTAATTTTTTTTTCTATTTATATATTTTCATTTATTATTTTTTATGTTTTTCATTTTTTTTATACTTATGGTGTACATATTTAATTATTTTGAATATCAGTTTAGCTTTCATCCTTCTATGACCCTAATTAAATATTATGTAAGAATTTAATAAGGTCACTAATTCTATATTTAAGTTTACTATGATTTTCCTAATTTAAGCTACCAACTCTTTTTCTCCAAACTCAATTATTAATTCTTCAATTTAATAGTCAGCATATTAGTTTAAGGTTTCTAAATTCAAAATAAGTTAATAGCTTAAGCGATCTATATTAGTTAAGTATTAAGCTTTTTAAATTATGAATTATTTTACAATGTTCATTCAAACTATCATCTAGGGTTTTATTATTATCTTAATTTTATATAATATTCAATTATTATTTTATTCAAGCTAAATAAGCAATGAAAGTGCAAATGCTATGTGATAAGTGTAAATTATAAATTATTTAATGTATTATATTCTCAGTGAAAATATATTATTTTAGTTATTTATGTGTAGGAAAAAAACTAAAAAATTGGCAGAAACTCTAAGGAGCCTTTATCACCAAGGCCTCCAATGACATAACACCGCAACCTTACCTTCAATACCACCAAGGTGCCCCAATTCTAATATTATGGCGATGAGTTCTCTATTTTTAAGCACTACAATGATAACACAGACAACATTACAACATTATCAGTGTTGCAGTGTTAGAAAGTTAGCTTGACAACACTGGATCCTCTTTTTCAATTGTTGCGGTGCAATAATTTACTACGCCTTTGTGAAATTTTTACCCTTTCAAAAATTAAAAAATTAAAAAAAATGTAGTGAAGATGGATGAATCTATATTAGATCAAGATCAATCAAGACCTCTTAGGGATTATACTAACCCTTTAGTAGACAAAATTCATCAGAGCATCAATAAACCTACAATTCAAGATAATAATTTTTAATTTAAACCTTTCATAATTCAAATAATTTAAAATTCTCAATTTGCAAAAACTCCTGCTGAAGATTTCAATTTATACATAGTTATTTTCTTAGAAATTTTTGCAATATTTAAGTATAATGGTATCAATAATGATGTTATTAGACTTAAGTTGTTCTCATTTTTTCTAAGAGATAAAACTATGATGTGGTTGAATTTTTCACCCTCAAGCTCTATAACCATTTGGAATGAGTTGGTTCATAAGTTTTTTGCAAAGTACGACTAACCTACAAAGAATGCTAACCATAGAAATGATATCACTTCTTTTACTTACCATACTTTACCTAATTGGTTGGTTATTCAAACATTTTATAATCAATTAGTAAGATCTCTTAGATCAATAATAGATTCTACAAATTGAGTATATTTAATGTCTAAGCTATTTGAGGAAGCATATGAATTAATAGAAGAAATTACTACTAATAATTTCTAGTGGCCATCTAAAAGCGAAAATCTTAGGAGAGTAGCAAGAGTATATAAATTTGATTCATTATCAAATTTGATTGCACAAATTATAACAATTTCTAAAAGGTTGAGCACAATAGGAGAAAATACATAATTTAGAACTGATATGCAATTGGAGGACAAGAAGTTAATTAAAAATAATAACATGCAATGTATTAAAAAAATTATTTGATTGGAAGATAAAATAATCTATTCTCTAATACATATAATCTAGGTTGGAGGAACCATCCAAATTTTAATTAGTCAAAAAATATTTTTGGGAATAAATAATTGAATTGTAATCAAAATAATAAATGAGTAAATTAGAATAATCCTAAGAAACCTTCTATTAATTTTAGACCTATATATAATTCATAATGTAATAAAACCAATTAGTTTGGAATTAGAAAATTATCATTGGAAGATGTAGTAATGCAATAATGTATTCAGTTGCAAAGTTAAGCTGCTTCAATTAAGAATGTGGAAACCTAATTAAGTCAACTTGTAATTCAGTTAGTAGTAGAGCTCTTCAATCTTTGTCTAGCAATACTGAAGTTAACCTAAAGGAAAAAATAAAATATCTAAGTTATTATCATTTGAGGATTTGTAACAATGTACCCCATCCAAATTGATAATTCTAGGCAAGTCTGTCTGAAGACTATAAACTTAGTGTTATGTGGGAGGTGACCTAGATTCAGGATTAATGTGTTATCAAGTTTTGTTGAAAACTATTAATTTAGCAATATAAGGGTGGCAACCCAAATTTTTATTTTAGTTATGCTTAGTAGAATAATTTAGGAAGTAGATTTTTTGAGTTAGTTTTACCTCAAAATAAAAAACAAAAATACTTGAGAGATGAAGGGATCGTAGCAGTGCGTAGCATTGAACAAAACTTAAACAATTTTAAAATTCAAAATTTGACCCCTTCACCGTCATGAAAATTATAAAAAAAAAGTAAGTTGGGAGTTACTTTTCTATCCATGATAGATCTTTGTGAGTAAAGTGTTGTTGAGTATCATCCTTCACTTTCTTGAAATTTTTTTTAAGTAATGGTTGGAAAGAAACATAAGAGTTCATCTTCCAATAAAGATGAAGTGTGTTTAAAGAATGAAGGTCAATTATCTATTATAAACACTCAAAGTTATGCTATTATTGATAAACTTCATTAATATAAAAATAAAGTTCATGAAGATACAAAATGGTACAATGCAAAAATGAAGAAGATATATAGGTGTGAAGTTCTAGATGGTGAATTTTATCCTGGTCAAGATGTCTTATTTGTTTTATTATAGAAAGAAATATTTCCCCAAAAATATGAAATTATGATGGATTGACCTTTTATTGTTATTAGAATGTATCCTAATGGTTTGCAAACTTTTCACATCTTTAAGGTTAGTGGAAATAGAATGAACCCTTATGGATGAAAATATTAGGAAGAAGGAATATTCTAAATATACATAAATGGAGTCTTCATTTTCTATGTATTTTAGTGTTTGGATGCTTCTTTAGTTTGATGGCATATATTTGGAGGAGATTTCTTATGTGAAAAGATTATCACATTTAGATTGAGGTTTGATTGAGGATATACTACAGAAAAATCGTCCATTATCAGCGACAATTTTTGACATTTAATATCAATTTTTTGGTGGTTTTACAATTTAAAGGTAATTTTCTGGTGGTTTAAAAACCTTTGGTATAAATCATGTAGAAAATGTATTACAACAATAAATTTTTGGAGTTAATTTTTTCTGATAGTTTTTCGACGACAATTTTAGCCATAAATTATTTGACGCAAAACCACAAGTAAACCACCAAAAGATTCCAGCATAAATGCCACTGGCAAACTATTGTTCATTACCCACGGTCAAAACCGCAAGTGTTTTTGGTGGCTAAACTGCCAGATAGCTGCCGATTATTATCGATGCCAGAATTAAATAACCAACGATAAATTGCTATCGTCCGGTATCAAAGTTTTTGGTAGCCAAATAGCCGGTTAGCCACTGAAAACCTGTAGTAATTGCAAAAAAAATTGACAACCCCCTATGTATAAGCTAATTTCCAAAATTATCTATAGGCAGTTCAAAACACAAAATAAATACTTTTAACTATATTCTCATGCAATTCAAAATATAATATATGAATTACACTAACATCCATAATTAATAGATACTTTTATAGTTCAAATATTAAATATATAAAGCTCAAAACAAGTGACAACATTAAAATATAAAATAATGTTTAAAACATAAAATAAGTTCTTTCACCTCCATGTATTCAAACTGAAAGTTTGTTAGGCATGTTAAGCCCTTATGAACTAGTCCCAAGGCTAACCAAGAGAGGGGGTGGAGGGTGAATTGCTATTTTTAAAAAAATCTTTCGATCAAAACATAATCTTAAAATAAATACCAAGATTCACCACATAAATCAAAGTGCAAAAAATAAATGCGGAAGCAGTAATGAAGAACACAGAAATTTATAGTGGTTCGGTCAACACGACCTACATCCACTTCTCAGAGGCACCCTCCGAGTATTGTACTAAACTGAGTGTCTCTCCTTTTCCCCTATAGCAAGGCAGAGAAGCCTTTACAAACTCTCCTTTCCACCGACACCAGTGAGGTAGAGAACCCAACTACTTTTGCTTCCTCCTGAAGCATGTAGAAAACCTTGATCGATTGCTGAAGTGAACCTCTCTCGAACCTCCATAAAAAAGGGATAATGATCAGAGAAGACAACTTGGATCCTTGATTGGAGCAACCTTTGTAAAACCCTCAAAAATTCCCCCAAGATCCTCTCTCTCTCTCTCTCTCTCTCACATACACACACACACTCTCTCTCTCTCTCTCTCTCTCTCTCTCCTCTAGGCTCTCTTAGGTCAAGACAACAGCAAAAGATAAGCTCTTGGGTAGAATAGGAGCTTATAAATAGAAGAGTTTTAGAATAGATTTTATTTTATACAAATAGACTTTATCGTCCAGGATGATATACATTCCCTGAATAGAATGTCTGGACTATCAGCATAAATTTTGCTCAATTAACACGGACGATTTGGGACGATCAGAAGTATTTTTGTTCATATTATCTAGGTCAATATAATATTATCCTGTATGATCAGTATAAATCCTTAAATATCATCCAGACAATTGCTCTTAAAGAATGTCTGGATGATAAAAAAATAGCTTGATCGTCTAAGCTGATCTCATGATTATTCTGGACGATTAGTTCAAATATATGAAACTCGTCCAGAGCATTCCCTGAATAGAAGCTGGCCAATATTAATCGTTCAAGGGATCATCCCGGATGATCCTGCGATCATCTATGTATAGCGAATCTGTTTTCATGGATTATGATTTTGATGATAGTAAACACTCCTATTTCTCTACGATTGTCTTATCTACTTACATTTCAGGTCCACAAGATCAGACTACAATTTGGAACCAGCTCATGATTAGGTAGACTAGGTCTGAGTCAGTTTGTACCCTTTTTTCCTTTCTTGAGTCTATTATTTTGGTGCTTCTGTTGCTAAGTAACTTTGCACACACACACACACACACATTAGAAGAATTTCTGACTACTCCTAAGAGTTAACTGATTTTGGTAACATCGTCTGAGATGATATTTATATCGGCCTGGATGATCGGTTCAAAAATAAAAATCCTAATTAGGGCATCATCCTCATTAAGGCAGCCGCCATAAAGAACATCGGCCTGAACAATTTTGTATAAGCCAGGATGGTAGGCTCAAATTAGAAAGAATCTGTCGTCAAATCTATTTAGGAATTACTTATTTTTGGACATTATCTAGGGGATCGGCCTGGCCTAACTGGGATCAGCTTGGCCGATCCAGCATAATTTTTCTTAAATAAATTTGGCAATTAAGGAAACCATTTAATAGTGATTTGCACGATCACATCGGCCAGGCCGATCACAGGATCGTCTGGGCCAATTTGACATCGGCTAGCTTCTTTTCAGGGCGATGTTTAGGACAATTTTCCTCATATTTGAACTAATCGTCCAGAACGATATCCTATCGACCTGGACGATATGACCAAAAATTGTCTAATCGTCCCTAACCGACCGGGCTGATTGAGCATAATTTATACTGATCGGCCAGACCGATATTTATATCGGCCTTGACGATAAAGTCGATAAGTTGTATTAATGAGCTCATTTTGAGATCTTCTATTTAAGCTTTGACAAGACACTTGGTAAGTGTCTTTGGTAGCCATTGTAGCTTCATTCTTTTGGGGGAAACTTGAAGAGAGAGCTTGAAAGGGAGTGAGGAAAGGGTGAAGTTTGAGAGAGGGAGAAGATCCTATGAGGGGGGACTCAAGGGAGTGTGGAGGGGTATTCCACACGGTTGCTCCGGCAAGCTTGCACCTTAGTACCATCGGATTCAAGGCTTATCTTGAGAGAAGTTCACAGAAGAAGAAGATATTTTTGTGGTCAAAGGACTCGGCTACTCCACCGCATCGAGGAAGGTGGAAGTGATTTTGTAAGGGCTTCTCCGCCAAGCTGTGGGGGCTAAAGGAGAGACACTAAGTTTAGTAAAATACTCAGAGGGTGCCTTCGAGGAGTGGACGTAGGTCAAGGTTTGACCGAACAACTGTAAATCTGGTGTGTTCTTTCCTTTATTATTTCCGCACTTTGGTTTTCGTAGTGGTGAATTTTGATTTTGGTTTTAAGATTGTGTTTATTTTAATTACCGATTCACCTCTCTCTTAATTAGCCTTGGGCCAGTTCATAAGTGGCCTAACATCTCTAATGAACTTTCAAGTGGTATCAGAGCGGGATTCATAAAATAAGTTTTTGAAAGCTTTTAAATTTTTGATCCATGACTAATTTTTGTAATCGTAATTTTGTGGAAGGTTATTCAATCACCAGACCATCTTTATTTAAAAATATTACTTTTGATTTTTGAAAAATTCGCATGTCTACTTTCTTCCAAGCAATTAATTTTTGTATGTGACATATGATTTTAACTGGTTATTCTTTATCGTCACGTGTTATAAATGGAATTAAAGTTGATATTCCTTTTAATCAATGGAATAGGGAAGAACAAATTAATGCTCAATTGAATGCAAAATATTTAAACTATTTTTCTAGGCTTTAAATTTTGAAAACTTAATGTTAGTTTCCATGTGCACTACTGGTAAGGAAATTTGGGATAAATTACACACTATATACGAAGGCACTAGTGAAATTAAGTAATGCAAGTTGAATATTTTAATGCATGATTATGAATTATTTTGCATGAAACCTTATGAATCAATCTTAGACATGTATACTAGATTTATTCAAATTGTGACATCATTGTCTGCTTTAGGGAAGGAGTTTTTATACTTTGAAAAAGTAAATTAAATTTTACATTGTCTACTTGATAAGTTTGATGCCAAAGTTGTTGCTATTTATGAGTCTAAAAATTTGAATGAATATTCTATTGATAATTTGATTGGCTCACTCATTATCTACGAGTAAAGTTTGGGTCAAAGAATTTTGGATGCAGGTGAGATGATAGTGCTAAATGTTGAAGAGTCAGAGAAAATTGGCTTATTTGGTGATGAAAGCGATAACTTGTCAAGCAAATTAAAAAGCTCACCAAAGTATAAGCCTCAACAAAAGTGCAATAAAGATAAAAATGATAAGAATGTTAAGATTTCTTCTAACATTATTTTCTTTGGATGTAGGAAGCCTAGACATTGTTGAAACTTGTTCAATATGAATTAGGTTGTTAAACCTAAGCTTATATCCCAGCACCTAACCAAGAGGAGGGTGAATTAGCAATTAAAAAATTTTATCCATCTTTAAAATTTAGAACTGAGAAAATTAACTTTAGTAAATTTTATAAAAAAGATTTTTCAACCACAAGTTAGAAGTAGTAAAACAAAAAATAAAAAGCAGCAGAAAAATAAATGACACGAGATTTATAGCGGTTCGATCAAACACGGCCTACATCCACTCCTCGAAGGCACCCTCCGAGTATTGCACTAATACTACTAATGACTCTCGTTTTGCACCCACATCAAGACGGAGAAGTCTTTACAAAACTCTCTTCCACCACTACCCAGTGCGGTAGAGAACCGTCGTCCTTTTACACTCTTCCCAGTATTGGTAGAGAACCATTCATCCTTTCACACTCTCCCAGTATAGGCAGAGAACCCTTCGTCCTTTCACACTCTCCTAGTGTGGGCAGAGAACCCTTCGGATGTTCACACTCTCCTAGTGTCGGTAGAGAATCAGATCTCATTGACAGATCTTCTTCACAAGAAATTTAAAAGGAAGAGAGAAAAGTGTGAAGTAATCAAAAACCAAAAGTAGAGACTCTTACCTTTGAGTACCAAGTGAAACCTTCATGCTCTAGTAGTAAGAATTCTCCTTCAAACTCTCTCTCACACTCTCTCCTTGACTTTCCTTTTAGTAGGCATGAAGATCATTAGACAAAAAGATTAAGTGGCAGCTTATATTGGACTTTATATAGGAAAGACACAAAAAATCATCCAAAAACTGCTAAAATTCATGTCTATCAGTATTGGATCGTCTCGTACGATCATGGATCGTCACGAACGATGTTACTTAATTCAGTTGGAAATGAAACTTATGTATATTGGTACGAACTGACTTCGTACACGTTAGTCGCCCTGTACAAATAAGGTCATCTGGTACGAACGGTTATACCATAGGTCGGTTCCGAAATCTGTAGGAAGTTGCCAAATTTTCAAGAGTCTGTTCGCTTCGTCCTGGGACAAATATGAGTTCATCTGGATGATATTTTTACAGAGGACATTTCGTCCTAGGACGAATTTGAATTCGTTTGGACAAAAATTTTTCAGAGAGCATTTCGTCGTGGCACGAATATGAATTTCGTCTGAACAAAAATTTTCACGAGCCCATTTCATATTGGGATGAATAGGAAATTTATCCTGGACGATCAGAACTTAGAAAATTTTCTACGCTTCCTATTCATTCCATTGCTCTTCCGAGGAGATAACAGACTTGATCATCCCATACGAACTATGTTTGTCTTGTATGATCAGTATAATTTTTAAAGATCTTTTTAAGTGTGTGTGTGTGTTTATTTACACAAATATAATCACTCCCTCTTAAACTCAATTCAAATAAAAATACAAGCTTCAATTTACAAACTATCTCATGCTGAATTTGATTTGAAGTCTTCATTAGTCTGGACTTTTAATTTCCTGAAATGTTAGTCCACAGAAGAGCAAAAATAAATCTTCCAAAAGTGTTAGGAGAACAAAACTTAAAACAATAATATTTGGAATCATCAAAACTATACAAGTTGCAAGAATGTAAAACATGCAATTAGCAACTCTCTTAACAATCTCCCCCTTTTTGATGATGGTAAAATAATTATTGTTTGTATAATTTTCAAATTTTAAGAATCTCCTAAACTCCCCCTGAATTGATGAACATTTAAAAATAAGGAGGCTTTGCACAATAATTTTATCTCTCTCTTTTCTTTTCTTTTTTTATTTTAAAATGCAACAAAAATAATACTACAAAATAGAAATACGATACAAATAAGGATACAAAAAGATACGAGTTACAAAAAGATACGATCAAATAATATTTTCTCCCCCTTTTTGACAACAACAAAAAGAGAAGAAGAAAAAGACCAAAAATATAAGCAGTCATATGATATCAATCCTTTGATAATTGATCCTTGAAAGTGATTGAAATAAATTTTGCAAATAAAATTAAAATATTAGGTAAATTATAGTAATTCATAGAATTTAAGAAGAGATATAACATTAATAATAAAAAGTATATATAAAAAATATGAGTCAATTTAGATACTAAGATAGAGAAAATCATTGCAAAAAGGATGAATAGAAAATTTGTATATTTCAAATTTCAATATGGATTATAAATGTACAGAAGATCAATTTGAATTAAGAGATTAAAAGATTATGGAAAGCATTAACTACCACATGTGGCACTTTGCGCATCTTTTTCAAATTTGTGGCACATTTTTATGCATCTTTTCACTTGTGGGCTTATTTTGTCTCTTTTTCAACTTGCAAATTATTATGCATTTCTTTTGATTTTTGTACATTTGTACATTTTTTAAGAGTAATATTGATCTTTCCAAAATCAATAATAAAAAATTTCAAATTTTCGTAAGTGCATAAATATTTATTGATAAGTGAAATACAAAATAAGAAAATATCACAATTGCAATAATAATATTAGACATTAATGTGGTCTAAATAAGAGACATGAAATTGATAATCTTAATTATATTAAGTTATAAGAAAAACTTAAATTTAGAAAAAATAGATTTTCTAATGAATTTAATTTTAACTTGCATTTCAAAGTATAGCACTCTTAAGATAAAAAAATATAACGATTGTCATATGGGCTAACACACGTTTCAAAAATAAGATTAAATCCAAAACATGATAACTTATATTGATATCAAAATAAAAGATATTACAATCTCAGCAAATGATATCAATACGACATAAGATTCAAAAACAAAAACATCTAATGAAAAGAAAATACATCACATTTTCCTAAATCACAAAACTAACACATCAACTAAAGAAAACACATAATCAAGTACATGAAATCTTTCTGATGGACCCTGATTTAGAGGGGGAGGAGGTGCAGCACCGAAGAAGTTGAAATAGCTACTCATCATAAGCATATTGGAATTTATATAATTTTTCTGTTCTCGTATAAATCCCATATCTTGAGTGTACTATATATCCTGCTGCTGTATATGAGCTTTAATTTGATCAAACCTTTGATCAAAGTGAGTCTCTAAACGGTCAAATCTTTGAACCAAATCCTGATAATTTGGTTCATTAGCAGGTGCAGGTGTATCTTCATGTTCTTCCTCAGTATCATTAATGATATGTGTTTTACTTGGTTCATCTTTATTGAATATTGCTATAAATGATCCATCGTTGTAGTAGAGACTTTCTTCAAAATCTTGATCAGGATGAACCAAATTGTATTTCTTCTCTAGAATGTAGGCAACTAGATGTCCTAAGGAAATGTTCGTCTTTCTTTTATATTCGACATGACCAATTTCAGAGAGTCCATAAAGATAGTCAAGGATTAGTTGAGCTTCATCTATAGGTTATTTAGTTATAATCAAATAGGTTATCATAGAAAGAAGAGGAGTAATGTTGATTCTTTCACCAGCTTTAGGAATTATATAAGTTCTAAGAACATGCTGGATGATACGAGCATTACGAACGAGACTGGATACTTTAGGCATATGCTTGCTAAAAATAGTTCCTCTAATCACTATATTAATTTCAGACCATTCAAATTCAAAAGTGGTGGTCAAGGTATGTGCTATAGTTCTCTCAGTTCTTAAATTTAAAAAGATTCCTAGGTCAGCCTTGGTGATTTCAACTTTTTTCTTAAAGACATAGGAACGGATTACAGAATGGTCGGAGTTGAAAGACATGTTTGCAAGGAAATAGTGAAAGGTTTCTTGGTTGTAGAGATAAACTAGTGTGAGGATGAAACCAAACTGAGTTGAAGCAAACAAGTTCATTACCTGAATGGTCAGTTGATCATGGATAAGAATTCTAGAGGGGGGAAAAGACTCTTCATTGGCTTTGGAAAGAAAGTTATCGAAAGAGTTTCTAGGTGGTCCCTTGGCTAGAATCTTTTGTCGCTTGCTTGAACTTGCCATTAAAAAGGATCTAAAGGACGAAATGTTTTGAAAGTGATGTGTGAGGGTGACTATTGAGTTCAAAAGCCTGCCAATTTATTGAAAAATGATTGTTCGTACAGATGAAATTATGTTTGTCCCATACGAAACTTGATTCATCCTGTATAAAAAAAAATTTGTGTGGACAAATGAATGAGTTCGAAATAAAATGGCTTTTCGTAATCACACAACTTATGAAGCGTCCTTTTGTATAGACTTTTGACCAAAACAATCGTATAGACAAACACGTGTTCGTCCTGGATGATCAGAACTTATGATCGTTTTAATGGCAGTTGAAATCGTCCCCTACATCGAACCGCCATTTGTTCGATCGGACGAACCAAAGATTCGTACGTATGAATATAGTATTAAAAAAGACCTTATCCATTTAACTTTCATTCAATCGTCCCATCATTTAAAAAAAAAAATTCATCCCGGATCATCGTAACAATCGTACAGATGACGTGATAATTAAAAACTGAAAAATTGCACGCAAAAGGTTTAAATTCGATAGTTTGACACACTACAAAATTTGTCCCGTAAGAAAAAATTTCGTCCCGGATAATTGTCACTCAAAAAATTTTTTTTTTAAACATGCACTCAATAAAAACTAAAACACAAACACAATAAAAAAATGCATAAAGTCACAAAAACAAAAACTCAAATACAGAAAATCACAAACACAAGATAAATAAAATCATAAAAACACACAAAATCATTAACTAGAAAACATATATCAATGTTTCAGAAAACATTTTTAATTAAGCATTCAAATCAATTACTCCAAGCCTTATACTTAATGCACTGAAAGTATCAAAGGCTAAAGGTTTTGTAAAAATGTCTGCAAGTTGATTTTTAGTAGAAATATGAGTGAGTTCAATTTCTCCTCTGGATACATGATCCCTTATGAAATGATGTCTTATGTCTATATGTTTGGTTCTTGAATGTTGAATCGGATTTTTAGAAATACAAATAGCACTAGTGTTATCACAATAAATTAGAATAGTGCCTATAGTTAATCCTAAATCAATCAACTGTTGTTTCAACGAAAGTACTCTTGCCACACAACTTTCTAATATAATATATTCAGCTTCTGCAGTAGATAGGGCTACTGAATTTTATTTTCTACTGGACCAAGAGACTAAAGAATTTCCAATAAACTGACATGTTCCATAAGTGCTCTTTCTATCCACCCTATAACCTGTAAAATCAGAATCTGAATAACCAATTATTTCAAATGAAGAGCTAAACTTAGGATACCAAATTTCTAAGTTCTGAGTTCCTAACAGATATCTTGGAATCCTTTTTACTGCTGTCAAATGTAATTCTTTTGGATCTGATTGAAATCTGACACACAAATAAACACTAAACATGATATCAGGCCGGCTAGCTGTCAAGTAAAGTAAAGATCCAATTATCCCTCTAAATTTTTTTTGATCAACAAATTTTCCCTTAAGGTCCCTATCCAACTGAACTGAGGAACTCATAAGTGTACTAACAGGTTTAGCATGTCCATTTCATACTTTTTGAGGATGTCCTTAAAATATTTTAACTGACTAAGAAATATACCTTACTCAATTTGCTTAATGCTAAATCCTAGAAAGTAACTTAAATCTCCCATTAGACTCATCTCAAATTCACTACTTATTATTTTAGAAAAATTATCACAAAGACTTTTATTTGAAGATCCAAAGATGATATCATCTACATAAATTTGTACAATGAGTATATCCTTTCCAAATCTCTTAAAAAAAAGAGTTGCATCCACACTTCATTTTTCAAATAATGTTTTAAGTAGGAAGGTGCTCAACCTCTCATACCAAGCCCTAGGTGCCTATTTCAATCTATATAATATTTTTTTCAATTTGAAAATATGATTTGGGTATTTAGAATTTTCAAAACCTGGTGGTTATTCTACAAAAACATCTTCTTGAATTATCCCATTTAAAAATATACTTTTACATCCATTTGATATAATTTAAATCCTCTAAAACAGGCAAAGGCTAGCAAAACCCTAATTGCTTCAAGTCTAGCTACAGGGGAAAAAGTATCCTCAAAATCAATCTCTTCAATCTGATTATACCCCTTAATAACTAATCTAGCCTTATTTCTAATGACTATTTCTGAGTCATTCATTTTATTTTTGAATACCCACTTAGTTCCAACTACACTGTGATCCTTTGGCCTTGTAGTTAATTTCCAAATTATATTTCTTATAAATTGATTTAACTCTTCTTGCATGACCAAAATCCAAAATTCATCCGAAAATGCTTCATCAATATTAGTGGGTTCTATTATTGAAATGAAGGCTGAATGATTTACTTCTTTATTTAATCCATGCCTAGTCCTTACACCCTCACTAGATTCACCAATTATCAACTCCTTTGAATGGTTTTTAGAAAATCTCAAATCTCTAGACAAAGGGTTTTCTATCTCCAAATTTTCTTCCACATTTTCTTCTAAATTTTTTTCCAAATTTATTTTATCAATCTTTTGGGAGTTATCCTCAATCTCATCTTCTATAATATTTGGCTCTTCCAAATTTCCAGATTCATCAAATACAACATGTGTGGTCTCCTCAATTACTAAAGTTTTTCTATTGAATACTTTATAAGATTTTTAAACACTTGAGTATCCAACAAAAATTCCTTCATCTGATTTTGGATCAAATTTTTCTTAGGAAGATTTTCCATTATTGTGTATAAACACCTTGCAACTAAAAATATGCAAATGAGACAAATTAGGTATTCTTCCTTTTAGTAACTCATAGGGTGTTTTATTTAATTTAGATCTCACATTCACCCTATTCAAAACATAACATGCGGTGCTAACCGCCTCAGCCCAAAAGTATTTAGGAAATGAGTATTCTGCCAATAATGCTCGAGCAGCTTCTGCTAATGTTCTATTTTTCCTTTCGACTACCTCATTATGCTGAGGGGTTCTAGGTGCAGAAAAATTGTGATCAATTCCTTTCTCCTTACAAAAATCTTTAAATCTTTTATTTTCTAATTCTCTTCCATGATCACTTTATGTAGTCATGATTTCACACCCAAGTTTTCTTTTAATCTAAGTCGAAAAATTTCTAAATTTCTCAAATGATTCACTCTTATGAAATAGAAATCTAACCCATGTGAATCTTGAGTAATCATCTACAATCATAAATCCATATACCTTCCCTCCTAGACTTACAATTTTGGTCCAAAAAGATCCATATGCAAAATCTCTAATGGTTTATTAATTCTAAGATCCTTATTGGATTAAAAAGAGGACTTCACTTGCTTTTCTAATTGACATGCATCACAAAGGTGGTCCTTAGTAAATTCTAGTTTTGGTATACCTCTCACTAAGTTCTTTTGGGTAATTCTCCTAAGATTTTTTATGCTAGAATGATAAAGTCTCCTATGCCAAAGCCATGACTCATCAGAAATAGTTTTTAAACAAAAAGCAGTAGGAGTTTGAATGCAATTCAAATCTAGCATATAAATAGTGTTTACCCTTTTATCATTCAAAACATCATTTCCATTTAGACTTAAAATGCAGCTAGTAGGAAAAACTTTTACACAATATCCTTTGTCACATAGCTGGCTTATACTTAACAAATTATGCTTTAAGCATTCTACCAATAACATATTTTTAATATAATTTTTTTTTAGATTTCCAATCATACATGTCCCAATCACCTTCCTTGTGGAGTTATCTCCAAGTGTAACCTTGCCTCCACTCCTAGTTTCCAGCAATATGAATTGTGTAGTATCTCCAGTCATATGCTTTGAACATCCACTATCCAGGTACCATATGCTCTCATGAGGTCTTATGTGAGAGCGATACTGTAAGATTATCAAACGTTAAACCTGGTAACCCAAACAAGTTTAGGTTCTCCTTTTGGCAATTTATAAAGAGATGCATGTATGATATATCTAGGTTTATGCATTTTAGGTTTTTACACCAAATAAGTTTTCTTCTCCAAAGTACAGGTGTGAGCTGTGTCCAATCAATCCACAATTGTTACATTTGACATTTGGAAAAGGATTCCTAAGTCTACTACTATTCATTTATCTATTTAGGGATTGCATAAATTTAGGATACAAAATATGATTAGTGAAATCTTCAAGTTTAGAAGGTATCCTATTATCCTTGAGAGCTTTTATCATTAATTATAAAATAAATTCATATCTTTCAAATTTTGATTTATATAATTTGATCTATAAATCTTGCTCTCTGATTCATCCTTAAAGTTTTTGAAATATTTTTCAAGTTCTGTATAGGATGATTTTAATTTTTCATAATTTTTATTCAAGTTATCAAACTCATCAAGTAATTTCATGTGGTTGTTATCAAATAAAGCATGCTCTTTCATAAGGATTTTATGATTCTTTTATCGTTCTTCAAATTCTATACTTAGACTAGCATGCATTTTCTTTATTTTTTTATATGCATCATGCATGTGTTCAGAAACTTCAAAAAGTTCATCATAACTTAAGTCACATACCTCTTCTTGATCTGACTTATTAAGACTATAGGCCATTAAGCACAGATTAGTGACTTCCTCATCCTTTTCTATCTCTGACGAGTCCAAAGTTGAGTCTGCCCAAAAAGCTATTTGGAATTTCTTCTTGCCCTTCTTCCCAAAAGGTTTCTCCTCTACCTTCTCCTTACTAGGAGTGCCTTTGAGTTTGGGCAATCTGTCGTTATATGTCCAGATTTCCTACACTCATAGCAAATAACATCATTTGAAACCTTTGCATCTCTATTAAGTTTACCTCTATTCTATTGCTGGTGTCTCTTCTGCTTCCTTTTCAGAAAGCTTCTGAATTGTCTAGTCATTAATGCGATGTTGTCTTCATCCTCAGGTTGTGAGTGTTTACTCTCAGACTCCTCAATTTCAGTGCTATGTTCTTCTCCTTTCGTGGTTCACCTTCATCAATCTTTCTTTGGCTAACTCCGTGCTCGTAAGTAATTAACGAACCAAGAAGATTGTTAATAGAGTAAATGTTTAGATCTTTAGACTCTATAATTGCAGTTTTTTTAGCATCATAAGCAGTAGACAAACAACGAAGAATCTTATTAATCATTTCAGCATTCATTAGTTTCCTACCTAATGCATGTAAAGAGGTGACTATTTGTGTGAATCTTATGTACATATCAGAAATGGATTCATTAGGTTTTATGCGAAATAATTCATAATTATGTAACGAGATATTAAGTCTATATTTCTTAACCTCATTAGTCCCCTCATACATTATACAAAGTCTATCCCATATGTCCTTTCCACTCTTGCAAGTAGAAATCCACATGTAATCTTCTGATTTAAGTGCACAAAAGAAACTATTCAAGCATTTGGCGTTTAGTTATGCTAAGTCACATTCTTCAACTGTCTAGTTCACAAAAGGTGTTTCAACTCTAACTCCATCAACTAGTCTAGTTGGTTTTGTATACCCTTCATGAACTAAGATCCACATACGATAATCAAGTGACTATAAAAATGTAGACATGTGTATTTTCCAAAAATTAAAAGGAATATTGTCAAACAATGGAGGTCTAGTTATAGAGTAACCGTCAGGTATATTTTGGTTTCCAAATATAGCCATCTACATTAATAAAAAAGTAGTCTAAACTTATGATTTTAAAATAAAGCTCTGATACCACTTATTGGAACTTGTTTAATATGAATTAGGTTGTTAAACCTAAGCTTATGTCCCAGCGGCTAACCGAGAGGGGGGGGGGGGGGTGAATTGGTAATTAAAAAAATTTTATCCCTTTTCAAAATTAAGAACTGAGAAAATTAACTTTAGTGAATTTTATAGAAAATATTTTTCAACCACAAGTTAGAAACTGTAAAATAAAAAATAAAAAGTAGCAGAAAAATAAAAGACACGAGATTTATACTGGTTTGATCAAACACGACCTACATCCACTCCTTGGAGGCATCCTTCGAGTATTACACTAATACCACTAGTGACTCTTCTTTTGCACCCACAGCAAGGCGGAGAAGCCTTTACAAAACTCTCTTCCACCACTACCCGGTGCGGCAGAGAATTGTCATCCTTTTACACTCTTTCCAGTGTTGGTAGAGAACCATTCATCCTTTCACACTCTCCCGGTGTAGGCAGAGAACCCTTCATCCTTTCACACTCTCCTATTGTGGGTAGAGAACCCTTCAGCTGTTCACACTCTCCTAGTATCGGTAGAGAACCGAATCTCCTTGATAGATATTCTTCACAAAAAATCTAGAAGGAAGAGAGAAAAGAGTGAAGTAATCAAAAATCAAAATTAGAGACTCTTACCTTTGAGTATCAAGTGAAACCTTCACACTCCAGTAGTAAGAATTCTCCTTCAAACACTCTCTCACACTTTCTCCTTGACTTTCCTTTCAGTAGGCACGAAGATCAATTAGCAAAAAGATTAAGTGGCAGTTTATATTGGACTTTATATCGGAAAGACACAAAAAATCATCCAAAAACTGTTAAAATTCAAGTTTGTAAGTAGTGGATCGTCCCGTATGATTGTGGATCATCCCGGATGATGTTACTTAATTCAGTTGGAAACGAACCCAATATATATATTGGTAAGAACTGACTTCATACACGTTAATCATCCCGTACGAACAAGGTTCATCTGGTACGAACAGTTATATCATAGGTCAGTTCCGAAATCTGCAGGAAGTTGCCAAATTTTCAAGAGTCGGTTTGCTTCATCCTGGGACGAATATGAGTTCGTCTGGACAATATTTTTATAGAGGAATTTTCATCCTGGGACGAATTTTATTTTGTCTAGACGAAAATTTTTCAGAGAGCATTTCGTCCTGACACGAATATGAATTTCATCTGAATGAAAATTTTCCAAAGCCCATTTTGTACTGGGATGAATAGGAAATTCATCCTGGAAGTTCAGGACTTAAAAAAATTTTCTACGCTTCCTGTTCGTTCCATTGCTCTTCCGAGGAGATAACTGACTTGATCATCACGTACGAACTGTGTTCGTCCCGTGCGATCAGTATAATTTTTAAAGATCTTCTTAAGTGTGTGTGTGTGTTTATTTACACAAATACAATCACTCCCTCTCAAACTCAATTCAAAGAAAAATACAAGCTTCAATTTACAAACTATCTCATGATGAATTTAATTTGAAGTCTTCATTAGTCTGGAGTTCGAATTTCCTGAAATGTTAGTCCACACAAGAGCAAAAATAAATCTTCCAAAAAGTGTTAGGAGATAACAAAACTTAAAACAATAATATTTGGAATCATCAAAACTATACAAGTTGCAAGAATGTAAAACATGCAATTATCAACTCTCTTAATAGACATATGAAAAATCAGTGCCCAAATTTGAGAACTCTTCCTACAAAAGAAAAGGGTAAAGCTAATCAAATTATAAAAATGGTGAATAATGAAAAGAAAAAAATGTCCTGGGCAGACCTAGCTTCTGAATCATCTGACCAAGAGTAAGATGATGTTTAAACCATTATTTGTGTGCTTTATTTTTCTGTTTTTGCATGTTTTGTTCATTTTTATTTATTTTCTGTGTTTTTTTCTTTTTCATTCTTTTTTTCTTTCTTTATTTTCTTTTTCATTAAAATTTTTAATTTTGTTTTTCCTTTTTCTTTTATGTAGTGTTTTCCTTTTAAAATTTTTTTAAGAGGATTAAAATTTTAAAAATGAAAAATCTACCTCCTGTTTTTCTTGAATTCTTATGTAAGTTATGGTTGACTTCTCTAAAAACAATCATAGGAAGAAAACTCATGATTTTGACTCTCAATCTCTATTTCTTAAAGAGGTTATTCTACATTGATTTAAAATTTTCATCTTATTTTGAATTGGATTTTGAAACTGTACTTTTTCATCTCTCTACATTTTATTTATCGCGTAGGAATCTTTTGTAAGTTGTTGAATCTACCTCAAAATTTTTGTAATCAAGTAGTTCGTTGTATCAATATAATGGGTTTACTTTTGTTTTTAAAATTTCAAGAAGATAGCATATTCAAAAATAAAAAAAGGCCAATGATGCCAAATAAAAAAAAAGCGGCCAATGATGGCAAATCAAAAGATGCGCAATGACATCAAATTAAGAAAGATACACAAAGTGTATCAAAAGAAAAAGATGCGCAAAGTGCGCGTAAAACCTGACAAGAGCCATAAAATGAGCCAACAAAATTTAATGCTTACTATTCTTGTACTTCTTAAAGCTTAAGAAAACCCTTGATACTTTTGATACTTGAGTTTGCAAATCATGATTCTTAATTTAACAATTCGTGTATTAATCTTCTATTAGATATATTTTATGGGAGGAGTTTTAAAAAATGATAGCTTTTTTCTCTAATTTATTCCTTGATTTAGATATTGAATTAAAAAGTTTTTGAGCCTTTTAAAAGAACTTGAGTTTGGATTATCAAATTCTGAATTTCCAACCTTTTCTGAGCTATTGGTTCTTTGCGGAATTTGATCTTGGAGATTCAATGGATGGCCGCCGGTCATCTTCGGCTATGGGAGACGTTGGAATTGCTAAAGGTAAAGGATCAGCCTTGTCTAGAGAGAAGGAGGGTCGTCGTTCTTCTTTGATTGTTACAGATGGGAACTGACGATACGATTTCTTGTGATCAAGATTTGGGAGGAATTGTTCGAAGAAAACATGTAGATGGTACGTTCATTCGTCCTTTTGGACCTTTGGTGATTAAGGAGAATGGTATGGAAATGGTCAAGAAGGTTTCATTTGTCGCCGACAAGGGTAAAGAAATTATCGGAGAAAAGGACGGTGTTTCTCCTGGACTAGTAAATAATGCTTTTGAACAGAACCCGGCTGAACCAATGGCATCATCTGCTGAAATGAACATCTACGTTAACAGATTTGGCAATTCAAATGCAATCTCTGGTTTAGGCCATGGGATAAATGCGAATGTCTGTAATCTTGGTAACAAGGATGGTCAATTCAATTCTAGTTCTGGTTCGGATGTTACTAAGGAGGAAGATAAGGTGAATGATGGAATGTCAATGAAGAATCTGGCCAAGGAAGTAGAAAACCCATGGAAAAAGACTCATGTTGGATTTTAAGGAAGAGGGTTTGGTTTTCTCGGAAGATGGTACATCTGTGAAATTGATAGAAGAAAAATATATTGCTAATTCTCAAAAGCTTAAAAACTCTTTGGTGATTAAGGTTTTTGGAAAGGAAATTCCCCCTCATGTTGTTGCTTGGGAAATTTGGAGGCAATGGAAACTGTTTGGTAATTTCCACTTCACAACTTTGGGGAAAGGATGGTTTCTTTGTTCTTTTGAATCTAATGAGAAGATGGAAGCAGTCTTATTGGGAGGACCTTGGTTTGTCAATGGCTTTATTGTGGGAATGGAAAAATGGTCCTTGGAGTTCTCAACTCTTTCGTTGAAAGGGTTAACCTCACCAATTTGGATCAGAATGCCTCACTTGCCCTTATAGTGTTGGGATGAAGTGAATGTGGCTCGCATTACTTCATCTATTGGTAAACCATTGATGTTGGATGGTAACATGTTCCAATGGGGGAAGAGAGAATTTGCCAGAGTTTGTGTGAGAGTGAAGCTGGACCAATGCCTACCCTTAGGAGTTTGGGTTAACAGCATCTCGGGGAAATTCATCCAGAAGTTTGAATATGAAAATATCTTAACTCTTTGCTATGGATGTGGGATGATAGGACATCTTAAAACTGATTGTAAAATGAAGAGTATTGGAAATTCTAGCAAGGAGCTGCAAGAAAACAAATCCTTGGAGGCAAAGACTGGAAAAAATACTTCGGAAGAAGATAATGAGCATACTTATGGGCCTTGGATGATGGTGAAGAAGAAAGTGAACAGAAGACCTGCTTCCCTTGAATTAGAAATTGAAACCTGAAAAGAAACAGTGGTTGAAAGTGAGGGATAACTTGGAGGAAGATGCTGAGAAAGTCACCCAAGAGGATAATCCTGTTCATAAGAAGATTGAAACAGCTACTGGCGATCAACTTGAAGAAGGGGAAATACCTGCTGAAGAGATAATGGCTGGCTCGAGTAAGGGAATAGGTTGTTTGGAATTTGCTGTTTTGAAGGCCGTCAATTCAGTTAATGCTACAGCAATAACAAATGGTATGAGCTCTAATGATGGAATTCCTCATATTCTTGTCAATTTGAATAAATTTGCTGTATTGAAAGAAATGGAGGATGATGGTTTAGGGGATGGGGGACTTATTCCTGAAGATTGTGTGAATAATAATAATGGGAACAGTCCAGATGAGAAGAATCTTACTAAGGGGTGTGAAGGCAATAAGTGTGTTGTGAGTAGTAAGAAGGAGCTTGTTTCCAGTGAAGATATGGTGAAGTGCAAACTTTCTAAAGAAATTAAAGCATTGGGCCCAATCAAGAAAAGTTCTAGAGGAAGGAATATGGAGGGAGGAATGAAAAAAAGAGGCGGGGGCCCTTCCCCCAAAAATTATTAATGAATTCCATAGTTTTTTGGAACTGTAGGGGGGCCAAAAAAAGGGAGGCCACTCTCTACTTAAAGGAGATCATTAAGGATTATAATGTCTTCTTTGTTGGGTTGGTTGAAACAAAAATTTCCTCTATGGATAGAGATTCTCTTACAAGGATGATGGGGCAAAATTGGGATTTCTTTTTTGCTTCCGTCTGCAGGACTTTCTGGTGGTATTATGGTTATATGGAGATCTGATTTGGCATCTTTTTCTGTCCTGAAGACCTCAAATCAATGTGTCATTGGCGAGATCAATGTTCTTAATAGAGGAGCTTGGAGAATTACTACTGTTTATGCTAGTAAGGATAATCTTAAGAGAAGAGAACTTTGGGATGATGTGCAAGAGAATTCTAATGAAGATATTCCTTCTATTATTGGAGGGGACTTTAATTGCATCTTGGCTAGAGAAGACAAAAAGGGGGGAAGAAGATTTAAATTCAATCAAGGATCCTTGGAAATGTTAAAGTTTATGAATGAAAATGATTATCATGAAGTTGGTTTTGTGGGACCAAGGTTCACCTGGTGTAACAATAAAAGGGAAGGAGATAGGATCCTAGAAAGACTTGATAGATGTATTCTTAATACTTTGTCCATCAACAATATCCAAATTGCTGTGGTTAGACACCTTGCCAGAGTTTCTTCAGATCATTGTCCGATTGTTTTGAAAATGTTTAAAACAGATGGGAAACACATAAGTGGATTTAAATTTGAAGACACTTGGCTTTCATTTAAAACGGTGGAGCACATTGTTTCTAGTAGATGGAAAAGAACTTTCTTGGGAGATGATATGGAAATTCTAAAAAAAAAATGCAAAAGAACCTTAAAAGACTTACTATTGGAGTAAGGCTAGATTGAAGAACTTCACATTAGAGAAAGAAAGACTAAAGGGTGAGATTTTAAGCTTGCAAGATGAAGAATCTAGAGACGGGTGGCTGGATGAGGAGAATCTATGGTTACTTAAAGCTAAGGTCAAGGAGCTTAATGGTGTTCTCAATAATCTCAATACTTGGTGGAAGCAAAGAGCAAAAGCTAATTGGATTAAAGATGGGGATGCAAATACTAAATTTTTCCATTCCTTTGCTAGCTCCAGGAGGAATGCTAAACGTATTTCTCAGGTTAAAGACTATAATGGGATGCTGACAGAAGACCCAACAGAAATTGAAGAGGTATTTAAGAGGTTTTTACAGGGGAAGTGGAAATATAGAAACTGCAGTTTTTCTGGGTGGCCAGAACCGTGGGTATTGTTGGAAGACAGTGATAAGGATTTGATGAATACGGAACTGGATGAAGCTGAAATCAAAAGTTTTATATGCAATCTGGAAAGCAACAAAGCTCCGGGAATTGATGGAATTACTCATTCCTTCTTCAAAAAATTCTGGGAGATCATTCAAAAGGATGTGGTGAAAGCTGTAAAGCAATTTTTTGTTACTGGTTTGATGAATAAGGATTGGAAAGACACCTTGGTTGTGCTCATTCCTAAATCTCCTAATCCTTGTACTCCTTCGGCTTATCGTCCTATAAGCTTATGTAATTCAATATATAAAATTGTTGCTAAAATTTTGCTTAACAGAATGTTGAAAGTCTTGCCCAGGATCATCTCTGAGGAACAAGCGGCTTTTGTGAAAGGGAGATCAATCTATGACCATCTTCTTCTGGCTCAGGAGGTTTTTAACAAGATGAGATTTTCCAGGGCTTGTGATGGATTTGTGGCTATTAAAGTGGACATGGAGCAAGCATATGATAGCATGTGCTGGCCAACATTGGAGAAAATGATGCTGGAAATGGGATTCCCTATTAGGTTTGTTCAATTAATTCTGGAATGTATTACTAGTCCAAGGTATTCAATTATAATTAATGGTGTGAATTCTAGCTAGATAGAGGGATGGAGTGGATTCCGTCAGGGATGCCCTTTATCTCCATTTCTTTTTATCCTATGTTCCCAACTACTTTCCAATGCCTTTAAAAGCAGGAATTCAGATGTGGGTATCAAAATTTCTGCTAACGGCCAGAAGATATCTCACCTGTTATTTACAGATGATATTTTGTTGTTTATGGAGGACAAAATGAATATCATGGATAAGGTTCGAGAGACTATGAAGAATTATTGTAACTAGACTGGCCAAAACATCAATTACAACAAATCCTCCTTGGTTTGTGGCACCTCGGTGGATAGAAGGAGAAGAGTACAGATTTCAAGGCTCATGGGCATTAAACTGGTTAATGAGGATGAATATTTGGGTATTAAATTGGTTTTGAGACTGTTAAGGAAGGATGACTTTCAGGTTCTATTGGACAAAGCTACTAAAAGGATTAATGCATGGGGAAACAAATTTATCTCATTAGCTGGTAGATTGGTTCTTATTAAAATAGTTGCTCTTCCTCTTCCAGTCTTTGTTATGTCTCACTCTCTTATTCCACTCAAGACATTGATGGAATTTGAGAAAATTTGCAGGGACTTTATCTGGAACAAGTCTGATGGCACAAGGGGATTCCACTATGTTGCTTGGGAACAATTATGTAAACCAAAACACTTTGGTGGTTGGAATGTACACTCTGTTATGTCTAGGAGGAATGCCATAAGAGCAAAATTTGCTTGGAAAATGATTGATAAATCGGAGTCATTGTTAAGTAGACATCTTATAAGTAAATATGGTGATAATTGGTGGAGCTATGGGCTGAAAAGGAGTAGTTCCCCTAGTTGGAAGATCATGGTATCTGGATGGAGCGCACTCAAGGAGCTGGTTAGATGGAGGATTGGTGATGGTTCAAAAATTAAAGTGCTAAAGGATGTTTGGATTTTGGATAAATCCTTACTCAAATGGCCAACTTATGTGGTAAATTTCGAAGATGAAGACAGTTCTCTGGATTTTTTCATTGAAGACGGAAGCTGGAACCGGGAAAAACTGTCTATGTTCTTTGGGCCTGATCTGATTGAGCTCATTTGCAATATTAAGATTGATCTTTGTTTGAATGAGGATTGTATGGAATTAAAATATAAGATGACGGGCAAGTCATTATCTGCTTTAATTGTGCAAGATAAATGCAATAACCTAGAAGATGTGATGCCTCTTCCATGGGTTTATAAGTTGGGTTTAAATGCTAGATTGAAGGTGTTTATATGGAGGATGGTTATGAATGCTCTTCCTACAAGTGATTTCTTGTACAGGAGGAAGCTTTCTGATGATTATCTTTGCCCATGGGGACGTGGAACTATGGAAGATATCAATCATATTTCATCCAATTGCAGTAAACTCAGAAATGTTCTGTATGTGCTGAAAGGGTGGGGATTCCAGGTTCCGATTTTCAGTGGATGGGAGGAATGCTAGACTTGTCTTCAAAGGATCAAAGAAAGTAATAAGATGATGGTAAAATTGTATTTGTCCGTTATTTGGTTCGTTTGGAATCATACAAACAAGATTAAACATGGGGATCCGGAAACTAGTGAGGTGGTTATTGCTTCTTCAATTCTATGCTTTATCAGTCAGGATAAATTATAGCTTATTCAATTGGAGAACTGGGTTGTCAATCAGTCCTATGGGCTGTCCTCAAATAGATGGCAACCTCCTCCCCCCGATTGGATCAAGATTAATCTTGATGCTTCCATTAAAAAGAATTATGAGGCAGGCATTGGTGGAGTTGTAAGGGATTGCAAAGGAAGATTTCTTCTTGCTTTTGGTATGAAGAAAACACATTGGGACATAGCTCAGCTGGAATTGTCTGCGGTTTCAGCTCTTAGAGAAATTCTACGTGGAAGGTTTGATGATGTTGGAGGTATTATAGTTGAGGGGGACAATAAAAATGCTATGGAATTTCTTCTCAATTTGCACAGTATACCGAAGAAGTTCGATAGGGGATTGGATATTGAAGATTCTTCATTTCTTACCAAGGTAAATAATGTGATTTTTCATTGGGTTAATCGTAGTTGTAATAGATTAGCTGATTTCTGTGCTAATCATGCTCTTCTTTCCGATTTTTTGTGGGATTTGTTTTGTGATAGTGATCTACCTTCTTCCTTTTGTGATTTGTTAAAGGAAGATTGTGGTAGTGCTCTTCACTTTTAGTAGTTTGTATCTAGGCTTTGTTATTTTTTCCTTTTATGCAATGTTAGCATTCTTCAAAAAAAAAAAAAAACCTTTTCTAGGCTATACATTGTCAATACAATTCTACTAAGCTTTTGAATAAAATCAAGAGGTATCTTTCTCATTTTAAGAATATTTACTTTGTTCACTAGATCAGGGATCATTTTTTATCTTTTAATCATTTTTTTCTTAATTGTTTGGGCCCCTTCTCTTTTTGATAATGTCAGAGGGGGAGAACGTACTATTGAATTTATATCTTTTTTCTTGTATTTGTTTTTTTTTTCTTTCAAAAAATATAAAAAAAAAACAATTTTTTTTATCTCCCCTATTTTTAAAGTTTTATTCTAATGAGGGGGAGATTAAGAGAAAATATTTTCTTTTTTGCAAATTCAAATAGTAATGTTTGCCATCATCAAAAAGGGGGAGATTATTATGGATCTGTTTTCATGGATTTTGATTTTGATGATAATAAACACTCCTATTTCTCTACGACTATCTTATCTACTGACATTTTAGGTCCACAAGATTAGACTGCAATTTAAAACTAGCTCAAGATTGGGTAGACTAGGTCTAAGTCAGTTTGTACCATTTTTCCTTTCTTGAGTCTATTGTTTTGGTGTGGCTCCTATTGCTAAGTAACTTTGCATATATACACACACACACACCTTGGAAGAATTTTTGACTGCTCCTAAGAGTTAACTAGTTTTGGTAACATTGTCCGGATTGATATTTATATCGGCCTGGATAATCGGTTCAAAAATAGAAACCCTAATTAGAGCATCATCCTCATTAAGGCAGCCATCATAA
This sequence comes from Dendrobium nobile, assembly GCA_022539455.1. Taxonomy (NCBI): domain Eukaryota; kingdom Viridiplantae; phylum Streptophyta; class Magnoliopsida; order Asparagales; family Orchidaceae; genus Dendrobium; species Dendrobium nobile. The sequence goes on from CM039735.1 coordinate 37,934,995, forward strand.
AGAACATCAGCCTGGATGATTTTGTATTGACCACGACGATAGGCTCAAATCAGAAAGAATCTGTCACCAGATCTATTTAGAAATTACTTATTTTTGGACATTGTCTAGGGATCGGCCTGGCCTATCTGGGATCGGCCTGGCCTATCTGGGATCGGCCTGGCCTATCTGGGATCGGCCTGGCCGATCCAGCACAATATTTCTTAAATAAATTTGGCAATTAAGGAAAGCAATTAATGATGATTTGCATGATCACATCGGCCGGACCGATTGCAGGATCGTTTGGGCCGATTTGACATTGGCCAGCTTCTTTTCAGGGCGATGTTCAGGATGATTTTCCTCATATTTGAACTAATCATCCAGGATGATATCCTATCGGCTTGGATAATATAACCAAAAATTATCTAATCGTCCCTAACCGTCCGGGCTGATTGAGTATAATTTACGCTGATCGGCCAGGTTGATATTTAAATCAGCCTGGATGATAAAGTCAGCAAGTTGCATTAATGAGCTCATTTTGAGATCTTCTATTTAAGCTTTGACAATACACTTGGTAAGTGTCTTTGGCAGCCATTGTAGCTTCATTCTTTTGGGGGAAACTTGAAGCGAGAGCTTGAAAGGGAGTGAGGAAAGAGTGAAGTTTGAGAGAAGGAGAAGATCCTGTGAGGGGGGACTCAAGAGAGTGTAGAGGGGGATTCCACACGGTTGCTCCGGCAAGCTTGCACCTTAGTACCGTCGGATTCAATACTTATCTTGAGGGAAGTTCACAAAAGAAGATCTCTTTGGTGTCAAAGGACCCGGCTACTCCGCCGCACCGGGGATGGTGAAACTGATTTTTTAAGGGCTTCTTCGCCTAGCTGTGGGGGCTAAAGGAGAGACACTAAGTTTTGTGCAATACTCGGAGAGTGCCTCTGAGGACTGGATGTAGGTCAAGGTTTAACCGATATAAATCTGGTGTGTTCTTTCCTTTATTATTTTCGCATTTAATTTTTTGCATTTTGGTTTTCGTAGTGGTGAATCTTTATTCTAGTTTTAAGAATGTGTTTATTTTAATTATATTTTCACCTCTCTTAATTAGCCTTGGGCCAGTTCATAAGGGGCCTAACATTCCTAATAAACTTTCACCAAGATGATGTGATCATGCAATCAAACCTTAATTGCTTTCCTTAAAATTAATTTAGGCATAATTATATTACATCATCCAAGACGATGCCCTAGATAATGTACAAAAATAAAGAATACCTAAATAGATCTGGCGGCTGATTTTTTCTGATTTGAGCCTATCATCCAGGCCGATATGAATATCATCCAGGATGATGTGCTTAATCACAACTGCCTTAATCAGGATACCCTAATTAAGGTTTTTATTTTTGAACAGATCGTCTAGGACGATGTTTGGATCATCTTGGATGATGTGATCAAAACAGAAAACTCTAACCAACAAATTAAAGTTTTCCCCTATGTGTGTGTGTAAGGTTACTTAGCTTCAAGAATCATATCGTATAAAGGAAAAATTACAAACTGACTCCGTCCTAATCTACCCAATCTTGAGCAGGCTTGAGTTGCACTCGATCTTGTGGATCTGAAATATTAGTAGGCAAGGTAGTCGTAGAAAAATATGAATGTTTGCTATCATTAAAATTCTAATCCATAAAATCATATTTGCAATAATCTCCCCCTTTTTGATAATAACAAACTAAAAAATAATCTAAGTAGTTCAAGGCAGTTTAATGGAAACAGATCAACTATCCAATAACATAATCAAACTATAGAATAAATAGTATAACTAACTACTCCCCCTTTTGGCATCACAAAAAGGAAGAGAGAAAAAAGAAATAGAGCAAAGACATCCAAATAGAATCAAACTATAATATAAAAAAAACATAAAAAAACTAAAAGAATGATGGTCCCTAATAATCTGATGGAGGTGGAGGTAGTGGTGGCGGGTGAAAGTAAATGGAAAGGGTGCAAACTACTCTCCAAACCAGGCCATATCTTGATCATGCTGGTACTACAGGCGAAAAATATCCTCAGTATGTTACTGCTCCTGTACAGCAATGTATGCCTCAAAACGAAGCTCCCACTAGTTGAATCACTCTACCAGCTGATTAACCTGAGAGTGCTGGCGGAGTGGAATAGGATCAGGAATAGGTGAAGGAGCAGGTGCAGAAGCCTCCTCCTCCTCAGCCCCCTGAGCTTCCCTATTCCCCAGGTGGAGATGAGTACTGTGAAGACATGAAAGGAATTATTCAAGTAGAAGGCAAGCTGATAGTTGGGTGGGGCAGGATATTGGAGGTTGTATTTTTATTCTAGAATATATGCAATGATATGTCCTAGGGCTAGATTGGGCTTCTTTCTATGTCCTGGATCTTGAATAGTAGTCAAATGTTCTATGTAATGAAAGATCAGGTCAGTGGCATTGAATTTGCAGTGGGCGAAAATATAGAAGGTGGTGATTGAGAGAAGTGGAGTAATATGAACTCGATCACCAACTTTTGGGAGGATAGAGGTGTGAATGACATATTGGATTATCCTAGCATCTTGGATTATCCTAGCATCTGAGTAAGGTGTTAGTCTCTCCAACATGAAAGTGTGCTTTGGTATTCCTTAAGAAGTGGTTGGTCGGAGCCCAATCATAATCAGGATCAAAACAAAGGAAATGTAGTCTGTCTCCTTTGGTGGAAAGGTGCAAAAGTTCTGCACAGTCTTGATATGTGATCTCGTCAGGATGTCGATTCATATAGGATCTAAGAGAAGTAAAAGAAGAATTTATGCAGAGACTAGCGAAGAATTCAAAGAGTAATTTGGAATTGAAAGGGACAATGAGTGTAAGGAGGAAATATAAGAAGGTATGAGCAAAAAGATCAAGTATCGGATATGAGAGAATGTTCGGGTTGATAGACGGAGAGATAGTGATTCTGACTGTCTTATATCTTTGGTAGGCTACTTGATCGTCCGCCTTAGTGAATTGATGGTCTAGAGTTGCCCTCAAGGAACTCCAGGAAGGAAGGTGAGATCGCTTTCCCCCTGCCATGAGGAAGAACAACACTAGAATAGGAAGTATAAGGCTGAGAGGAGAAGTGGGTGTGAAAAAAATGGCTGAAATCCTCAGATTTTAAAGAATCGGCTGAATCATCCAGGGTGATCGTAGAATCATCCAGGACGATCAGGTGCAATAATTGCATCTGGGATGATTGGTCAAACAGACAGTGATATCATCCAGGATGATCAGATATTATTTGGGATGATAAGACACATGCGATCGTCCCGAGGAGGGATTCCAGATGTCCGTTGAAAAAGAAGATTGTCCAGGATGATTAGGTGGATCATCCAGGACAATACACAATAATGGATCGTACCGGATAAATTTAAAACATTTAAATCACGTGCCATATGGATCATCAAGGATGAATAGGTGGATCACTCAGGATGATTACCAATAATTGAGCAACGAGTAAGAGCATCATCCAAGACAAAAGAGGATCATTTAGGACAATCACAAATGATTGAAGCAGAGGATGATTATATTGTCCATAATGATAATAGATCGTCCAGGACGATCAGAAACAGAAAAGTTAGAATAACTAGTAGATGGGATTGTAAGAATAATTGAAATGCATCATCTAGAACGATATGAATATCCTCCGGGACAATGTGACAAAAAGTGGAAAAAATACAGAATGGATGGAGATGATCAGAGAAGGACAAAAAAATAGAAAATTCAACTAAAAAATAAAATATGAAAAATGACATAAAAATGAACAAATTTTGTTTAAAAAGCTTGAATATGATAAATTTTCCATGTGATTGAATTAAAAAATTATAAGAATCAATGAGTTAACATCGTCGAAATCAATAAAATGGTAGAACAACTGATCTTGTTAGCCTTAACTCGAACTTCTCTCAGGGAAAATCGGCTTTTGAAAACAATGATCTAAATCATAAAAAAACAATTGGATAAGAAAAAGAAATCCATTCAAGACTTGGTTTTAGAAATATATTTTATACAATAATATATCAAGGTAATTAGTTACAATCATGAATTCTAAAATCAAGTCTTTGAAAAATATCAAGTGACACATGAATTCTTCTAAGATTTAAAAATTTTGAAAGAGAAGAAGCTTGCATTTGGTGGGCTCATTTTATGCATCTTATCAATTTGATTGATGCTCTTTGCATATCTTTTGATTTTTGATACACTTTATGTATATATTTTTTGAATTTGACATCATTGCACATCTTTTGATTTTAGCATCATTGACCACTTTTTTTATTTTTTGCAAGCTAGATCCCTTTTTCAAAATTCTTAAAAATTCTTAGATGTGATTATATATTCCAGAGTTTAGAGAAAAAAAACTCTCTCTAATGTAAGGAAGAATGAATCACAAAATAGAATCGATAAATCATATGATAAATTCAATGACAAGATTATAAAAATATAAAGGTAAAGTAAAGACTTTAAATATTATACATATAAGATAGATTACTGTAGCAATATTGAAAAGATCTCAATTTCAAAATCTAGGTGTTAATATGAGATAGATTTTTGTTTATAAAAGAAAATTCCACCACTAAAAGAAGTTAGAGAGAAGGAAATAATAATGGTATTTTCCCGCTTTAACTAATTTAGAGATGTCAAATATTCACTACAAATTTTCAAAAATAAAATAAGATTTAAGATATCAATTCAATAATGATTAAAAGAAAAAGAAAACAAATTTAAAATATACGAAAAAAATAAAACAATAGAAGTGAAATAATAAACAAAAAGGAACTACAACAATAAAAAAAAATAGGAATCAGTAAGAATCAAGTTCATGCATTTATGTCAATCACACTCAATCTAGTTCTTAAAGTGCTGAAAGTGTCAAAAGCCAATGGTTTAGTAAAGATATCAGTCAGTTGATTCTCAGTTGTCACATGGTGTAACTCAATGTCTCCCTTAGTCACATGGTCTCTAATAAAGTGATGTCTTATGTCAATGTGCTTAGTCCTTGAATGTTGGATAGGATTTTTAGAAATGCAGATGGCACTAGTGTTGTCACAAAGAATTAAAATTATGCCTACAGGTAATCTTAAATCTAAAACTTGCTGCTTTAACTAAAGGACTTGGGCCACACAACTTCCTATGGTAATGTACTCAGCTTCAGCGGTGGAAAGGGCAACAAAGTTTTGCTTCCTACTAGACCAGGAGACTAAAAACTATCTTATGAATTAGCAAGTACCAAAAGTGCTCTTTCTATCCACCTTACATCCTATAAAATCAGAATAAAAAAATCTAATAATCTCAAAAGAAGTGTTGTGCCTAGGATACTAGATTCCTAAGTTTTGGGTTCTTAAGAGGTATCTAAAAATTCTCTTAACTGTAGTCAGGTGGGATTCTTTAGGATCAGCTTGAAATTTATCATAAAGACAAGAACTAAATATTATATCAGGTCGGCTAGTAGTCAGGTAAAGTAAAGATCCAATCATCCCTCTTTACTTCTTTTTATCAACAGACTTTCTATTTGGGTTCTTATCCAACTAAATACTAGAGGTCATGGGAGTATTAATTGGCTTGGCTTTATCCATTTCATACTTCTTCAAAATGTCCTTTATATATTTTATCTAATTTAGAAATGTTCAATCATCAAGTTATCTTATGCTAAACCCCAAAAAGTAGGATAACTCTCCCATCATACTCATCTCTAACTCCATACTCATTGTTTTAGAAAAATCATCATATAGTCTTTTATCAGAAGATCCAAAAAGTATATCATCAACATAGATCTGAATAATAAGTAAATCATATGCTACTTTCCTCATAAAAATGGTGGTGTCTACACTCCCCTTAATAAACTCCCTCTCTAGTAAGAATGTGCTAAGCTTCTCATACCAAGCTCTGGGTGCCTTCTTTAATTCATTGAAGGCCTTTTTTAATTTGAAAACATGATTTGAAATTTGGAAACTCTCAAAACCTGGGGGTTGCTCTACAAACACATCATCTTTTATTACCCCATTTAAAAAGGCACTCTTAATGTTCATTTGGAATTGCTTAAATCCCTTATAATAAGCAAAGGCTAGTAACACTCTAATGGCTTCCAATCTAGCTACAGGGGCACAGGACTCCTCAAAATTAATCCCTTCTATTTGGTTATACCTCTTTGCCACTAATCTTGCCTTATTCTTAACCACCACATAAGAATAATTTATTTTATTCTTAAAGACCCATTTGGTTCCAACTACCTTTTTTGGTGTTATTATCTCCAAGAGTAACCTTGCCTTCTGTCTTGGTCTTTAGCAAAATGAATTGATTAGCATATCTAGCCATGTGTCGTGAGCATTCACTGTCCAGGTACCACATGCTCTCATGAGGCCTTTTTGGGAGCAAGCTTGTAAAATCATCAAATGTCAGATTTAGAAACCTAAGCATGTTTGGGTCCCCTCTTATGGAAAGTAGAATTTAATGTATATGTGTTATGCTATGAATCATGCAATTTGGATCTCCATATCCAATGTGTACTACGGTGAATGGTACAAGTGTGTGCAATGAGTCCTAACATGCCACATAAAAAACATCTAATTCTAAGAAAAGAATGTACTAATCTATTCAGGTGGTGAGACTTCTTTTTAAAGTTATGTGTTGCATGCAATGATGATTTATTATTTTTAAAAACTTTGAGATTTGCTAATTTTTAAAACTCCTTTTCTAACTCAGCATGGAATGACTTCAAGGAATTATGTGCATCAGATAATTCAGTATGTTTTTTGTTTAATGCATCAAACTCATCAAGTAATGACATGTGATTGCTATCGATTGTAGAATAATCTTTAAGAAGAATTTTATGCTCTTTTTATAAATTTAAAAACTCCAATTTTAAGCTAGCATGTGATTTCTTAAATTTCCTATATGATGCATAAATTTGTTCAGAAACTTCAAGTAGTTGCTCATAGGTTAGTTTACATATCGTTACAAACATGTTTTTAGATTATAATTTTGATGATATCAAACATATCTTGCTTCACTATGACTGCTTTTTTCTATAGACTTTTTAGGACTCAAAGATCGAACAGAAATCGGAACCAGCTCAAGATGGGGTAGATTAGAGTTGAGTCAGTCTGTAATTTTATTTTTTCCCTCTTGAGTCAATTGTAATCTTTGGTGTGACTAATGCTAGGTAACCCTACACACACACACACTTGAGAGACTTAGAAATTCTATTTTTACTCAAATCAGCCAGGACGATATTTACATCATCATGGACGGTCTGGCTTAAAATAGAAATTCTAATCACGGGTTCTTAATTAAGGCAGCCATCATTAGCAAATCAGCCTGGATGATACGTGTATCGGCCAGGACGATAGGATCAAAACAGAAAGAAATTGCCACCATAAACAACTAAGGTATTCTGTATTTTTGGCAATCCGCCAGGACGATCTTGTATCGGCCTGGACGATATTCACAATTATGTCTTAATTGATCAGACAAATCAAGGAAGTAATTAAGGATGATTGATACGATCACATCATCCTGGATGATCACAGGATCGGCCAGGATGATCTATTCAAAAACCTTAGTTACTTCTGGATGATAAATATCGGCCAGCACAAATTCAGGGCGATGCTCTAGACGATTTTCATCTGATTTGAACTGATCGGCCAGGACGATCAAGCCAATTTTTAATCATCCAATTTGTATTCAGGGCGATGCTCTAGCCATTCTTCTAAGATTTGCACTGATCGGCCAGGATGATTTCCATATCGTCCTGGACGATATAGTCGGCAAATTGCAATTAATGAGCTCCTTTGAAGCTCTTCTATTTAAGAGCTCTTCTTCAACATTTTTAAGGATCTTTTGCTGCTGCCTTGACCCGAGAAGATGTTGAGGAGAGAAAGAGAGAGAGAGAGAGAGAGAGAGAGAGAGAGAGAGAGAGAGACATTCTCTTGCATGACTATGAACTTTTTTCGTACGAAACCTCGTGAATCTATTTCTGAAATGTATATGGGATTTACTCAGATTGTTACTTCCTTGCATGCCTTAGGAAGAGAGCTTTCGAATTTTGAAAAAGTAAACAAGATCTTACGATGCTTGCCTTCCTCTTTTGATTGAAAAATTACTGCTATAACTGAATCTAAGGATTTGAACATGTACTCGATTGATAACTTACTTAGCTCACTCATTGCATACGAGCAAGGGGTGAATCAAAGAAATCTTGATGCAGGTGAGAAGAAGAAGGAGAAAATAGTTGCACTGAAGGCGCACAAATCTGACTCTGATTCTTCTGGGTTTGAGAGCGATGAAGTTGCCTTCATCTCAAGGCAATTCAGAAACTTTTTAAGGAAGAAGCAAAAGCATCATTGGAGAAAGGGTAAGGATAGCAAATACTCTAAAGGATCTTCTGATGTTGTTTGTTATGAATGCAGGAAGCCTGGACATGTAAAAGCCGATTTTCCTACACTTCAAGATCACTCGAGCAAAGAAAAGGAAAAGGGTGAAGAGAAACCTATGTTTAGGAAGGATAAGAAGAGAGGACAAAAAGCATTTTGGGTAGAATCTGGTATTGATTCCTCTGAGGCTAAACCGGAGGAAGAGACAAAAAACCTGTACTTAATGGGGGAAGATCATCTTGGGCAAAGCGATGATGAAGAGGTATATAAACCAACCTATGATGAATTGTTTGAGATTTGTGAGAAAATCCATGCATCATACAAAAAACTTAAGAAGACTCATGTTAACTTAAAATTGGAACTTGTAAATTTACAAAAAGAGTATGAAGTTATTCTTAAAGATCATTCAACGATTGATTCTAATCACATGGCTCTTCTTGATGAATTTAAAGATTTAAACAAAAAGCACTCGGAATTAATTGATGAGAACGAGGCGTTAAAAGTTTCACACACCTCTCTTCAATCTGATTTCAAGAAATCTAAAGAGAAAGAGAAAAACTTGAGGGTTGAGAATGATGTTCTAAAAAATATGAACTTGAGGATTAAAAATGAACTGGATACACTTAAGAAAACTTGGATAACGCCTACTCTTGATCAAAAGCCAAGACCTATGAAGAGGCATTATAACTCAAACCATTTAAGAAAACCTTTTCCTGGAGTTAGATGCTTTTCTTGTGGTGTGTTAGGACATATCTCACACACTTGCACCATTCACCATAGTACACATTGGGTGTGGAGACCTAAGGTACATGATTCACAGCATACCACACCTGCATTGTATTCTACTTTTCCTAAGAAGGGACCCAAACTAGTTTGAGTTCTTAAATCTGACTATTGTTAAGTTTTGCAGGTGTGCTCTCACCAAAGACCTCGTGGGAGCATAGGATAATTGGACATATGGAGGCTCGCAGTTCTTAATTGCTTAAACTTGCTGCTTCATAATTTCTTAAAATATTTTTTAAAATTAGTTTTGTGTTTTTTTTAGTGTGCTAGCTTTTTGTTATTTTAGATTATTTTGTTTTCACTTTGCTTTTATGATTGGTTTTCTATATGATTATTTTTAAGCTTTTAGATTTTGGAGATTTAAAGCCATTGATTATCATATCTAAATCGGTTAAAGGGAGAAACACCGTTGATGGTTTCCCTCCCTCTAATCTCTTTTAGTGACATATTTTTTTTTTCTAGACAAAAGTCTATCTCATATTGACAACTGATTTTTGAAACTAAGATTCTTTTTATCTTGCTACAATAATCTATCTTGTGCATAATATCCAAAGTTCTTATATGTCTTTCAAGTTAATTGAAATCTTGTCATTGCATTTATCACATGATTATGATTTCGTTTTGTGGCTTGTTTTTCCCTATGTTAGAGAGAGAGCTCATATTCTCTAATATTTGGAGGATATACTCACAACTAAGGTTCTTTTTAAAGGGTTTGTTAAAGAGTTTTTAGCTTGCAAGAATTAAAAATGAAAAAGGCCAATGACGCCAAATTGAAAAGAAAACTATATACACAAAAGTGTATCAAAAATCAAAAGATGCTCAAAGAGCCAATCAAAGTGACAAGTGGCATAAAATGAGCCCACTAAATGCAAGCTATCCTCTCTTTTCAAAACTTTTAAAACTTAGAGAACTCCTTGGTTATTTAATGCTTTCAAAGGCTTGATTTCAAATTCCATGATTGAGACAAATTACTTTGTTATATTATTTATAAGATACTTTCTTTGTAACCAAGTTTTGATTGGATCTTCCTTTTTACCCAGTAAAGTTTTTCTGAGTTAGACCTTTTGTTTTAAAAAAGATGATTATTGCCCTGAAAGAAGTCCGAGCTTGGTATTAACAAGATCGAATATTCTACCTTTTTTAGATTTTGACTTGTTAACTCTTTGATCTTTTGAATATCTAAAATTTAATTGTTTGGAAATTCATCATATGCTTGCTTTGCTAAAAAAAAAAATAGATAAATTAAAAAAAAAAATTATTAAAACAAAAAATAAGATAATTTTTCCATTCCTTTGTTTTTCTTTTTCTGCCTAGTTTTTTAGTTTTTTATTATTATTTCTAGCTTTGTATTGTGAGTCATTTATTTTTGAGGGCTTTGATCATCAACATCTTTTCCTTGGATTCAAATTTCTTGTCACATCGTCTTGGCCGATTCTTATATCGTTCTGGACGATAGGACAATTCCTTCAAAACTCCATCTGCTGAACCTTTTCTGAGCTTTTTGTAACTCATCGTCCCGGACGATCCCGTATCATCCTAGACGATATAATTGAACTCAATTATAATCTCTTTTGATCATCTTGGTTGATACAACTTTTATCCTGGCCGATGCATTTATGGTCATCGTCCTGGCCGATACACTAGGTCGTCCTAGACGATCCACGTGTTAGTGCATTTAAAATCCTTAAAATTGGCCCCGGACGATCTAAAAGTTCGTTAGGGATGTTAAGCCCTATAAACTTAGTCCCAAGCTAACTAAGAGGGGGGGGGGGGGTGAATTGGAATTTTAAAAACTCTTTTCACAAAGAAAAAATTGCATAAACCAAATCACACCACAAGAAATAAATACGGAATTAAAAGCGCGGAAGCAAGAATAAGAACACAAAAATTTATAGTGGTTCGATCGACTCGACCGACATCCACTCCTTGGAGGCACCCTCCAAGTATTGCACTACAAAACGTGACTCTCCTTTAGCCCCCACGGCTAGGCGGAGAAGCCCTCACAAGAACCTACTTTTTTCCACCCCGGCAAGGCAGAGAACCTACCTCCTTTTGCTTCCTCCTGAAGCTGGCAGAGAACCACAACCAAGACCAAACTCCTTACCTCTACCGACCCTTCCACGGACGAGAAACTCTAGACGAAGAACGAGCAGAGCGATCCTTGAAGCAACCTTTGTGAATCCCCTCACAAGCTCCCCCTTACAAGATCCTCTCTCTCTCCCTCTCTCTCTTTCTCTCCTCAAGGTCTTCTCAGGTCAAGGCAGCAGCCAAAGGTCTTTTCAAAATGTTGAACAAGAGCTCTTTAAATAGAAGAGCTTCAAAGGAGCTCATTAATTGCAAGTTGCCGACAATATCGTCCAGGCCGATATGGACATCGGCCTGGCCGATCAGTACAAATCACAGAAGTTCGGCCTGGGCATCGCCCTGTTTTGGGTGTTGGACGATTGAAATTTGACTTGATCGTCCTGGCCGATCTCACGATCGTCCAGGCCGATTAGTTCAATTTAGAGGAAAATCATCCTGAGCATCGCCCTGTTTTCTTGCTGGCCGATCCCGATCGTCCAGGAGTGACCAAGGATATTGAATATATCGTCCTGGCCGATCCTGCGATCGTCCAGAACGATGTGATCGTATCAATCATCCTTAATTACTTCCCTGATTTGTCTGTTTAATTAAGGCATAATTGTGGATATCGTCCAGGCCGATCAATGATCGTCCGAGCCGATAATATAAAAATACAGTATACCTTATCTGTCTATGGCGGCAACTTCTTTCTGTTTTGAGCTTATCGTCCTGGCTGATATGTTAATGTCAGCTGCCCTAATTAAGAATCCTGATTAGAGTCTCTATTTTGAACTCGATCGTCCAAGACGATCCAATGGATTGGCCTGGCCGATGTGAGCAAAAATAGAGATTCTAAATCTCTCAAGTGTGTGTGTGTAGGGTTACTTAGTATAAGTCTTTTGAACATTACAAACTGACTCAAGAAGAGAAAAAATAGATTACAGACTGACTCAACCCTATCCTACCCACTTCTGCATTTGCATCGTTTGTTCGTCCAATCTTTGATTCCTGAAATGTTAGAAAAAATAGGCAGTCCAAGATAATCAGTAGGGTTTGCCAATCATCAAAACATAAGCCATGAAATAAGGTTTGCAACAATCTCCCCCTTTTTGATGATGGCAAAAAAAAAAAAGCAATTCCTATTTTTCCTATTTCTCCCCCTTTTGACATATCAAAAAGAAAATATGCAAAAACAAGAAAGAAAAAGAATCTCTCCTACATTTTTTTTAATTTTGATTCAAAGCATGAATATGATATAGCATTCCATGTGATTGATTTTAAAAGCATGTAAGTTAATGAGTTGAACAACATCAAAAATTCAAAGAATCAGAAAAGTATTCGATCATGTTTACCCTAAGCTTGAAGCATCTTTGTAGGGTAGAGTTGTCTTTTGAAATCAATGACCTAACTCAAAACTTCAATCATATATTAGTATAAAGGATCTAATCATCACTTGAGTTAAGAAAAAACATCTTATAGAATAAAGGATCAAAGTAGATACATCATAATCGCAAAACAAACTCAAGTCTTTGGTATATGAAAGCTTCTAAGTTTTTAAAAGATTTGAAAAGAGAGAAGAGCTTGCTTTTGATGGGCTCATTTTATGCCTCTTGTCATTTGAATTGCGCTTTGCGCATCCCCTTTTTTTTCATAAATTCAATTTAGCGGCTTTGCGCTTCTTTTGTTGGCATCTTTGGCCAAATTTTTTTTTTCAAGCTAGGTTCTCTTTTAGTCATCTTTTAAAAAGGACTTAGTTGTGAGTATATCTTCTAGATATTAGACAATAGGGGCTCTCTCTCTAACATAGAGAAGAACAATCCACAAAACAGAATCACGGACCAATGTCAAGAGTAACTATGAATCTTGATTTGATAAAAAGACTTTAATCCCTATAGTATAAGATAGATTTGCTTTAGCAAGATTAGAAAAGACTTTAATTTCATATATAATCATTAATTTGAGATAGATTTTTGATTAGAGAAGAAAACTGTGCCACTAAAATATACTAAAGAAAGAGACACAATCAACAGAATTTTTCAATCATCTAATGGATTTAAGAGATGCAAACCATTGACTACAAATTTTCAAAAGCAAATGCAAGGCATATGATATCATATTAGCGATGATTTTGTTCCTTTTTTTTCAAAAAGAATAAAACAAAACAACACAAAAAGGAACAAACAACCAAAAAAAAAAAACATATAAACTAGAAGAAAAAGAAAGAAAGAAAAAAGAAGAAAAGCAAGTAAAGAAATCAAGTTCATGCATTTATGTCAATCACACCCAATCTGGTCCTTAATGAGCTGAAAGTATCGAAGGCCAGTAGTTTAGTAAAGATATCGGCTAGTTGATTTTCAGTTGACACATGGTTTACCTCAATGTCCCCCTTTGTCACATGATCTCTAATGAAGTGATGTCTAATGTCAATGTGCTTAGTTCTTGAATGTTGGATAGGATTCTTAGATATGCATATAGAACTAGTGTTGTCACAAAAAATTGAGATAGTGCTTACCAGAACTCCTAAATCCAATACCTGTTGTTTCAACCAAAGAACTTGGGCCACACAACTTCCAAGGGCAATGTATTCAGCTTCAGCAGTGGAAAGTGCAACAGAGTTTTGCTTCTTACTAGACCAAGAGACCAAAGATTATCCAATGAATTGAAAAGTTGCAGAAGTTCTCTTTCTATCCACCTTGCATCCTGCAAAATCAGAGTCAGAAAAACCAATAATCTCAAAAGAAGTGCTGTGTCTAGGGTACCAAATCCCTAAGCCTTGTGTCCCCAAAAGGTATCTAAAAATTCTCTTAACAGCAGTCAGGTGGGACTCCTTAGGGTCAGCTTGAAATCTAGCACAAAGGAAAACACTAAACATAATGTAAGGTCGGCTCGCAGTCAAGTAAAGTAAAGATCCAATCATGCCTCTATGCTTCTTCTGATCAACAGACTTACCACTTGGGTCCTTGTCCAATGGAGCACTAGAAGTCATGGGAGTGTTAATTGGCTTAGCTTTGTCCATCTCATATTTCTTCAAAATGTCCTTTATGTATTTTGTTTGATTCAAAAAGGTTCCATCCTCCAATTATTTTATGCTAAACCCCAAAAAGTAGGATAATTCTCCCATCAAACTCATCTCAAACTCTCTACTCATTATTTTAGAACCTCACATAATTTTTTATTAGAAGATCCAAAGAGTATGTCATCCACATAGATCTGAACAATGAGTAAATCATCTCCAACTCTCCTAAGAAAAAGGGTGGTGTCTACGCTTCCCTTGACAAACTCCCTCTCTAGTAAGAATGTGCTAAGCCTCTCATACCAAGCTCTTGGTGCCTGCTTTAAACCATACAAAGCCTTTTTTAATTTAAACACATGATTTGGAAATTGGGAGCTCTCAAATCCTGGGGGTTGTTCTACAAAAACATCTTCTTTTATTTCCCCATTTAAAAAGGCACTCTTGACATCCATTTGAAAAAGCTTAAATCCTTTATAACAAGCAAAGGCTAATAGCACTCTAATGGCTTCCAATCTAGCTACAGGGGCAAAAGTCTCCTCAAAGTCTATCCCTTCTATTTGATTGTACCCCTTACCCACCAATCTTTCTTTATTCCTTACCACCACTCCTGAATCATTCACTTTGTTCTTAAAGACCCACTTTGTCCCAACTACACTTTGTTCCTTAGGTCTTTCCACAAGTTCCCAAACATCATTCCTAACAAATTGATTCAATTCTTCTTGCATTGCTAAAATCCAAAACTCATCAGAAAGGGCTTGGTTAATGGTGGTGGGTTCAGTCATAGAAATAAAGGCAGAGTGGTTCACCTCCTTCCTAAGTCCATGTCTAGTCTTAACTCCACTAGAAGGGTCTCCTAAGATCAAATCCTTGGGGTGACTTATAGAGTATCTCCAATCTCTAGGCAAAGTGTGTGAAGGTTCTCTCCTTTCAACAAAGTTTTCTACTCCTTGGGTGTCTCCTTCTACTCCTCCATTACTTAGGTGCTCACTCCCCTTCCCCAAATTTTTTACTCCACTTGTAATCTCTCCAACATCATCATCTTCTACTCCATGTTTCTTAGGATCAGACTCATCAAAAACTACATGGGTTGTCTCTTCCACCATCAACGTTCTCTTGTTAAACACCCTAAAAAACTTCCCAACACTAGAATATCCCAAGAATACTCCATCATCAGATTTAGGATCAAATTTTCCCAAGTGAGACTTTCCATTGTTGTGAATGAAAACCTTACAACCAAAGACATGAAGGTGGGAAAGATTGGGTGTCCTACCCTTATTGATCTCATAGGGTGTCTTCTCTAATTTGGCTCTAACATTCACCCTATTCAACACATAACAAGCTGTGTTAACCGCTTCAGCCCAAAAGTATTTTGGAAGTGAATACTTAGCAAGCATGGCTCTAGCGGCTTCCACCAAGGTCCAATTCTTCCTTTCAGCTACCCCATTCTGCTGAGGGGTCCTAGGGGCTGAAAAATTGTGGCTAATCCCCTTGTCCTCACAAAAATCTCCAAATCTTTCATTTTCAAACTCCCCCCCATGATCACTATGGATGGTCAAAATCTCACAACTTAGCTTTTTCTGAATCCAAGTAGAAAATGTTTTAAACTTCTCAAAAGACTCATTTTTATGTGAAAGATATCTAGTCCAAGTGAACCTCGAGTAGTCATCAACAATCACAAAATCATAGACTTTCCCTCCCAAACTAGCCATGCTAATGGGTCCAAACAAATCCATGTGAAGGACTTCTAAAGGTCTAGAGGTGCTAATGTCCTTAATGGGATGAAAAGTGGAGTGGACTTGCTTTCCTAGTTGACAGGCATCACAAAGGTGGTCTTTTGTAAACTTAAGTTTGGGGACACCTCTAACTAGGTCCTTTTGGGTCACTTTCCTAAGGGTTTTCATACTTGCATGACAAAGACTCCTGTGCCACAACCAAGAATCATCAATCACAGTTTTTAAGCAAAAAGAAGTAGCACATTCAATGTTATTTAAATCAAGCATGTAGACGTTGTTGATCCTCTTTCCTTGCAAAATAGTGTTGTTACTTAAACTTACAATGCATGAATCCGCAAAGAATTGTACGATGAAGCCTTTGTCACAGAATTGACTGATGCTGAGCAAGTTGTGCTTCAATCCATCTACAAGCAAAACATTTTCAATCATAAGGTTCTTGGAATTACCAATTATACCTGCTCCTACCACCTTCCTGGTGGTGTTGTCTCCAAGAGTAACCTTGCCTCCAGTCCTGGACTCTAGTACAACAAACTGGCTAGCATCACCAGTCATATGTCGAGAGCATCCACTGTCCAGGTACCACATACTCTCACGAGATCTTTTGTGAGAGCCCTCCTACAAAATTATCAAATGTTAGATTTAGGAACCCAAGCAGGTTTGGGTTCCTTCTTATGAAGAGAAGAATGCAATGTATGTGTGGTATGCTGTGGATCATGCACCTTACGTCTCCACACCCAATGTGTACTATAGTGAATCATGCAAGTGTGTGAGATGTGTCCTAGCATGCCACATGAAAAATATCTAACTCCAAGAAAGGGATTTCTTAAGTGATTTGAGTTATAATGCCTCTTCCTAGGTTTTGGCAATTGATCAAAAGTAGATGTCATCCTAGTTTTCTTACATGTTTCTAAATCATTTTGAATCTTCAAATTAGTGCTTTTTAAAACTTCATTTTCAATCCTCAAATTTTTCTCTATCTCCTTAGACTTCTCAAAATCAGATTCAAGTGATGTGTCTGTGACTTTTAATGCATCAAAATTTTCAACTAGCTCACAATGATTTTTATTTAACTCATCAAATTCATCAAGTAAAGTAATGTGATTTGAATCAATTGTTTGATGGTCTTTAATCAAAATTGCATGCTCTTTTTGTAGTTTTAAAAATTCTAATTTCAAGCTAGCAAGTGTTTTCTTTAATTTCCTATATGATGCATGAATTTTTTCGAAAACTTCAAGAAGTTGATCATAGGAAAGTTCACATACATCTTCTTGATCAGTATTGTTGTCTGCCATCAAGCACAATTTTGATGTCTCATCTTCTGGATCTGTCTCTGATGAATCTGATGCCAAATTCCACCAAAAAGCTTTTTGTACTTTCCTCTTGTCCTTCCTTGGCTTAGGTTTCTCCTCACCTTTTTCTTTGCTTGAGTGATCTTTAAGCGTAGGGCAATCAGTTCTCACATGTCCAGGCTTCCTGCATTTAAAACAAACAACATCAGAAGATCCTTTAACATGTTTATGATCCTTACCTTTTCTCCAACTTTGATGATGCTTTTGTTTCTTCCTTAGAAAGCTTTTGAATTGCCTTGTGATGAAGGCAACTTCATCGCTTTCAGACCCGAAAGATTCAGAATCTGATTTGTGCGCCTTCAGTGCAATTGTTTTCTCCTTTTTCTTCTCACCTGCATCAAGATTTCTTTGATTCACCCCTTGCTCATAAGCAATGAGTGAGCTAAGTAAGTTATCAATAGAATAGGTGTTCAAATCTTTAGATTCAGTGATTGCAGTGATTTTAGCATCATAAGACGAAGGCAAGCATCTCAAAATCTTGTTAACTTTTTCATAGTTTGAAAGTTCTTTTCCTAGTTCATGCAGTGAAGTAACTATATGAGTAAATCTAGTGTACATGTCAGAAATCGATTTATGAGGTTTCATACGAAAAAGTTCGTAGTCGTGCAAGAGAATGTTCAAATGGGATTGTTTAACTTCATTAGTACTTTCATAGGTGATGCATAATTTATCCCAAATCTCTTTACCAGTTTTGCAAGTTGAGACACGCATGTAATCCTCAGATTTTAAAGCACAGAAAAAACAGTTCAAACATTTTGCATTTAATTGAGCTAAATCTCGTTCATCAAAAGTCCATTCAGTAAAAACAACTTCAGTTTTAACACCATTAATTTCACGAGAAGGTGGAGAATAACCTTCTTGAATAAGCATCCACATACGATAATCAGTAGATTGTAAAAACATTGACATGCGGGTTTTCCAAAAATCAAAAGGTAGGTTATCGAACAGGGGAGGTCGGGTAATAGAATACCCTTCCGTAGTGTTGCGATTCCCAAGGTTAGCCATGGATCTAATTCAAAAAGTTTTCAAACTTTAATTTTCGAATCCCGCTCTGATACCACTTGAAAGTTCGTTAGAGATGTTCAACCCTATGAACTTAGTCCCAAGCTAACCAAGAGGGGGGGGGGGGTGAATTGGTATTTTAAAAACTCTTTTCATAAAGAAAAAATTGCATAAACCAAATCACACCACAAGAAATAAATGCGGAATTAAAAGTGCGGAAGCAAGAAAAAGAACATAGAAATTTATAGTGGTTCGGTCGACTCGACCTACGTCCACTCCTTGGAGGCACCCTCCAAGTATTGTACTACAAAACGTGACTCTCCTTTAGACCCCACGGCTAGGTGGAGAAGCCCTCACAAGAACCTCCTTTTTGCCACCCCGGCAAGGTAGAGAACCTACCTCATTTTGCTTCCTCCTGAAGCTGGCAGAGAACCACAACCAAGACCAAACTCCTTACCTCTACCGACCCTTCCACGGATGAGAAACTCTAGATGAAGAATGAGCAGAGCGATCTTTGAAGCAACCCTTGTGAATCCCCTCACAAGCTCCCCCTCACAAGATCCTCTCTCTCTCCCTCTCTCTCTTTCTCTCCTCAAGGTCTTCTCAGGTCAAGGCAGCAGCCAAAGGTCTTTTCAAAATGTTGAACAAGAGCTCTTTAAATAGAAGAGCTTCAAAGGAGCTCATTAATTGCACGTTGCCGATAATATCGTCCAGGCTGATATGGACATTGGCCTGGCCGATCAGTACAAATCACAGAAGATCGGCCTGGGCATCGCCCTGTTTTGGGTGCTGGACGATTGAAATTTGACTTGATCGTCCTGGCCGATCTCACGATCGTCCAGGCCGATTAGTTCAATTTAGAGGAAAATCATCCTGAGCATCACCCTGTTTTCATGCTGGCCAATCCCGATCATCCAGGAGTGACCAAGGATATTGAATATATCTTCCTAGCTGATCATGCGATCATCCAGGACGATGTGATCGTATCAATCATCCTTAATTACTTCCCTGATTTGTCTGTTCAATTAAGGCATAATTGTGAATATCGTCCAGGCCGATCAATGATCGTCCAGGGCCGATAATATACAAATACAGTATACCTTATCTGTCTATGGCGGCAACTTCTTTCTATTTTGAGCTTATCGTCCTGGCCGATACTCATATCGTCTAGGCCGATATGTTAATGTTGGCTGCCCTAATTAAGAATTCTGATTAGAGTCTCTATTTTGAACTCGATCATCCAGGACGATCCAATGGATCGGCCTGGCTGATGTGAGCAAATATAGAGATTCTAAATCTCTCAAGTGTGTGTGTGTAGGGTTACTTAGTATCAGTCTTTTGAACATTACAAACTGACTCAAGAAGAGAAAAAATAAATTACAGGCTGACTCAACCCTATCCTACCCACTTCTGCATTTGCATTGTTTGTTCATCCAATCTTCGATTCCTGAAATGTTAGAAAAAATAGGCAGTCCAAGATAATCAGTAGGGTTTGCCAATCATCAAAACATAAGTCATGAAATAAGGTTTGCAACACGATCCATTATTGGACAATCATCCTGGCCGATCCACTGTTCATCCTTGACGATACACGTGGCACAGATTTAAAATATTTTAACTTCAGCCGGTACTATCAAATATTATGCATCATCCTAGACGATAAACCTAATCGGCCCGGACGATCTACTTTTTCAGCGGTCGTCTAGCTTGACTCCTCAAGACGATCGCCTATGTTTAATCGTCCTGGTCGGTATCTGATCGGCCCGCAGACCGCCTTTTTGACCAATCAGCCTGTACGCAATAATTGAACCAAATCGTCTTGGACGATTTTGCGATCGTTCTGGACGATTCTGCGATCGTCCTGGACGATTCTGCGATCGTCCTGGACGATTCTGCGATCGTCCTGGACGATATGGCCATTTCTTTAAATTCAGGCCATTCCAGCCATGTTTTTCACCTCACACCTCTTCCTCTCTTGTGTTTACTTACTAATTTCTTGCTATGGCTGGTGGGAAGCGAGTCCGACAAGCTTCTAGAAGTTCTTCGATGGCTAGGATTGACCCTCGTTTCAGGGAGACAGAAGACAAAGCTGCTTACCATCGATATAAAGAATGTGGGATAACTGTCTCCAGAATCATCAATCCTGTCCACCTTTCGTATCCGGTAATGGATCTCTTTGCTTACACTTCTCTTTATTTCATTCTTTCTCTCGCTGTCCCCTTTCATACTGAGCTTCTTCGTGAATTCTTCACAAATGTTCGCATAAACCCTACTTTCACAGCCCTGACCTCCTATGTGAATCGACGCCCGATCGAAATCACATATCAGGACCGTGTTGAACTTTTGCAACTATCCACCACCGGGGATAAGCTGCATATAATCATCTCATATCCTGATTTTGACTGGTACATGACAAATTGTTTCCTTTGCCAGACCAATGCACCTTTCATGTTGGAGAGTCTGGCTCTTTAGTCAAAGATGCTAGGACAATCCAACATGTCCTTCGCACCTCCATAATTCCAAAAGTCGGGGACAGAATCCACATCACTCCTCTACTTTCTCTGACTACATTTTACATCATGGCTTATAGAGAATTTAATTCAGCTGACTTAATTTTTCGGTACATTGATCATTTAACCACAATTCGCGATCCAAGTAATAAGAGGAAACCCAATCTAGCTTTAGGACACCTCATAGCCTATGTCCTTGAAACCAAATATCAACTTCAATATCCTGCTCCTCCCAACCTCCCAACTCTCTTCTACTCAAACAGTTCCTTCAATACCCTTCACAGTACTCGTCTCCACTCAAGGGATGAGGAACCTCGTGGGTCTGAGGAGGAGGAGGCTCCCGCTTCCGCTCCTGTTCCTGATCCTACTCCTCTTTGACATCACTCACAGCTTGACCAGTTAGTGGAGAGGTTTGATCGTTGGGAGACCCACTTCGACACTTACGTTGCTGCACAGGAGCAGCAACATTCTGAGGACATGGCCCGCTACGAGCAACACCACACAGAGGACTTAGCCCATTTTGATAGTTACATTACTCACCACCAGCAGCAGCATGACCAGGACATCGCCTAGTTCAATGCTCAGTTTACTACGCTAGCTGGCTACTTTTAGCAGCCACCTCCACCACCTCCATCTGATGATCATGATCCCTCATTTTTTTAGTTTTAGTTTTCTGTTTTCTGTAGTTTGTCTTATAGTTTGTTTTAGTTTCTGTTGTATTTTTTCTTTTTCTTTTTGTGTGTCTAGGGCCCTCTTTTTGTGATGACAAAAGGGGGAGTAGGATGTGGTAGGAAAAGTTAATGCTTATAACTTTGAAATTTTAATGAACTGCTGTTTTTACTGATATTTTCCTACTTGTGTTTGCCATCATCAAAAAGGGGGTGATTGTTACAAACATGTTTTTAGATTATGATTTTGATGATAGAAAACATATCTTGCTTCACTACGATTGCTTTTTTCTACCGACTTTTCAGGACTCAAAGATTGAATGGAAATCAGATCTAGCTCAAGATGGGGAAGATTAGGGTTGAGTCAGTCTGTAATTTTATTTTTTCTCTCTTGAGTCAATTGTAATCTTTGGTGTGACTAATGCTAAGAAACCCTACGCACACACACTTGAGAGACTTAGAAATTCTATTTTTACTCAAATCGGCCAGGACAATATTTACATCGTCTTGGACGATCTGGCTTAAACAGAAATTCTAATCAGGGGTTCTTAATTAAGGAAGATGTCATTAGCAAATTAGTTTGTATGATACGTGTATCAGCCAGGACGATAGGATCAAAATAGAAAGAAATTGTCGCAATAAATAATTAAGGTATTCTATATTTTTGGCAATCAGTCAGGACGATCTTGTATCAGCATGGATGATATTCACAAATATGCCTTAATTGATCAGACAAATCAAGGAAGTAATTAAGGATGATTGATACGATCACATCATCCTGGACGATCTATTCAAAAACCTTAGTTACTTCTCGACGATAAATATCGGCCAGCATAAATTCAGGGCAATACTTTGGACGATTTTCATCTGATTTGAACTGATCGGTCGGGATAATCATGAGATCGGCCTGGACGATCAAGCTAATTTTCAATCGTCCAATTTGCATTCAAGGCGATGCTCTAGCCGATCTTCTGAGATTTGTACTGATCGGCCAGGACAATTTTCATATTATCCTATACGATATAGTCGACAACTTGCAATTAATGAGCTCCTTTGAAGCTCTTCTATTTAAGAGCTCTTATTCAACAGTTTTAAGGATCTTTTACTGCTATCTTGACCTGAGAAGACCTTGAGGAGAGAAAGAGAGAGAGAGAGAGAGAGAGAGAGAGAGAGAGAGAGAGAGAGAGAGAGAGAGAGAGAGGATCTTGTGAGGGGGAGGTTGTGATGGGTTTCACAAGGGTTGCTTCAAGGACCGCTCTGCTTCTTCTTCATCTAGAGTTTCTCATCCATGGAAGGGTTGGTAGAGGTAAGGATTCAGCAACTGATAGTGGTTCTCTTCCAGCTTCAGGAGGAAGCAAAAAGTGATAGGTTCTCTGCCTTCCCGGGGTGGCAAAAAGAGGTTCTTTGTAAAGGCTTCTCCGCCTAGCTGTGGGGGCTAAAGGAGAGTTACGATTGTAGTGCAATACTCGGAGAGCGCCTCCGGGGAGTGGACGTAGGTCGAGTTGACCGAACCACTATAAATTTCTGTGTTCTTGTTTCTTGCTTCCACACTTTAAATTTTCATGCTTATTCTTCTTGTGGTGTGATTTTGGTTTATGACATTTTACTTCTTTGTGAAATTTTTTTTAAAATACCAATTCACCCCCCCTCTTGGTTAGCTTGGGCCAGTTTTATAGGGCTTAACATCCTTAACAAACTTTCACATACCTCTTCATGGTCACTTTGGCCAAGATTTTCGTCCGCCATCATGCACAAGTTTGTAGTCTCCTATTCAGCTTCAGTCTCAGACGAGTCAGATGTAGAATCTGCCCAGAATGCCTTTTGGTACTTTGTCTTATCCTTTTTAAACTTGGTTTTCTCCTCAAAATTTTATTTGCTAGGATGAGTTTTAAGTGTAGGGAAATCAAATTTAACATGTCCTGGCTTCCTGCATTCAAAATAAATAGTATCATTAGAACTCTTAAAATTTTTGCTACCCTTACCTTTATTCCACTTATGATGGTTCTTACGCTTCTTCCTTAGAAATCTTTTGAATTGCCTCGTGATTAAGGCAACATCATCGCTTTTAGATTCGGAAGAGTCAGTGTTCGTATTGTTGGCCTTCAGTGCCATAGTTTTCTCCTTCTTTTTCTCACATGCATCAAGATTTATTTGATTCACCCCTTGCTCGTAAGTAATGAGTGATTCAAGTAAGTTATCAATAGAATAAGTATTCAAATCTTTAGATTTAGTGATTGCAGTAATCTTAGCATCAAAAGAGGAAGGCAAGCATCTTAAAATTTTATTCACTTTTTCATAGTTAGTGAGTTCTCATCCTAAGGCATGCAAAGAGGTAACAATTTTAGAAAACCTTGTATATATTTCAGAAATTGATTCAGAAGGTTTCATATGAAAAAGTTCATAATCATGCAATAAAATATTCAATTGAGATTGCTTAACTTTATTTGTTCCTTCACAAGTAATACATAATCTATCCCAAATCTCTTTACCAGTACCACAAGTTGAAACACACATGTAGTCTTCAGATTTTAAAGTACAAAAAAAAGTTCAAACAATTTGCATTAAGTTGTGCTAAATCCCTATCATCAAAAGTCCATTCAGTAAAAGGAAGTTCAGTTTTAATGCCATTAATTTCACATGAAGGAGGTGAATAACCTTCTTTAACAAGCATCCACATGCGATAGTCAATTGATTATAAAAATATAGACATGCGAGTTTTTAAAAAATTAATAGGAATATTGTCAAACAAAGGTGGTAGTGTAATAAAATACCCTTTCGCAGTATTACGATTTTTGGAGTTTGCCATGGATCAAAATTCAAAAGTCTTTAAAAACTCATTTTTATGAATCCTACTCTGATACCATTTAAAAGTTCATTAGGGATGTTAAGCCCTTATGAACTACTCCCAAGGCTAACCAAGAGGGGGGGGGGGGGGGGGTGACTTGGTTTTTTTAAAAAAAGTTTCGATCAAAACATAATCTTAAAACAAAAACCAAGATTCACCACAGAAATAAAAGTGTAGATAAAAAATGCGAAAGCAGTAATAAAGAACACATAAATTTATAGCAGTTTGGTCAACACGACCTATATCCACTCCCAAAAGGTGCCCTCCGAGTATTGCACTAAACTCAGTGTCTCCCCTTTTTCTCCCACAGTAAGGCAGAGAAGCCTTTATAAACCCTCCTTTCCACCGATACCGGTGAGGTAGAAAACCCAACTCCTTTTGCTTCCTCCTGAAGAAGGCAGAGAACCTTGATCGATTACTGAAGTGAACCTCTCTCGAACCTCCAAGAATAAGGGATGACGATCAAAGAAGACAACTTGGATCCTTGCTTGGAGAAACCTTTTTGAAACCCCTCACAATCTCCCCCTCATAAGATTCTCTCTATCTCTCCCCCTCTCCTCTAGGCTCTCTCAAGTTAAGACAGCAGCAAAAGATAAGCTCTTGGGTAGAACAAGAGCTCTTAAATAGAAGAGTTTCAGAATAGCTTTTATTTTATATAATTCGACTTTATAGTTCAAGATAATATATATATCATCCTTGATAATCAACGTAAATTTTGCTCAATCAGCCCAGATAGTTTGGGATGATCAAAAGATTTTTGTTCATATCATCCAGGCCGATATAATATCATCTTATATGATTAATACAAATCCTTGAATATCGTCCATATAATTGCTTTAAAAGAAAGCCTGAATGATGAAAAAATAGCTTGATTGTCCGAGACGATCTCACGCTCATCCGGACGATTAGTTCAAATCTATGAAACTTGTCCAGAGCATCACCCTGAATAAAAGATGACGGATGTCAATGGTTCAAGGGATCCTCCCAGACGATCCTATGATTATTTAGGATGATGTGATCGTGTAATCAAACCTTAATTATTTTTCTTAATTACCAGAGTAATTTAGGCATAATTATGCTGCATCATCTAGAATGATGTCCTGAATGATATCCAAAAATAAAGAATACCTAAATAGATCTGGTGGCTGATTCTTTTTGATTTGAGCCTATCATCCAGGACGATGTGCTTAATGATGGCTACCTTAATCAGGATGCCCTAATTAGGGTTTTTATTTTTGAATAGATTGTCCAGGATTATGTTTAGATCATCCCGGATGATGTAATCAAAATAAAGAACTCTAACTAATAGACACAAAATTTTCCCCATATGTGTGTGTTCAAAGTTACTTAGCATCAAGAACCACATCGTTTATAATAGACTCAAGAAAGGAAAAAATTACAAACTGACTTAGACCTAATCTACCCAATCTTGAGCTGGCTTGAGTTGCACTCGATCTTGTGGACCTGAAATGTTAGTAGGAAGGCAGTTATAGGAAAATATGAATGTTTGCTATCATCAAAATTCTAATCCATAAAATTAGATTTGCAACACAAACTAAGTATTTTTAGGTCTAGCTACTCTACCTTTCTTAACATAGGTTAAATCTAATACATCTACTCTCCTAATTGGGTCATTGGAAGGCCATTATTTTATATGACAAAAATATCTGAGGTTACTCTCACTAATCTTATCTTCAACTGGAGCTACTTCAACCTTTTCACGTACATGCTTATTTTGTATCTTATTTCTTAGGGTAAATCCACTCATCCACCTTAGCATTCTCATCCATGCAACACTTAACTTAGTATAATGCTTCTCTTTTAATGGCCAACATTCTACACCATAAAGCATTGCAGGTCTCACCACCATCTTATAGAATTTTCCCTTAAGTTTGAGGGGGACTTTTCTATTACATAACAAGCCAGATGCATTCCTCCACTTTAACCATCCAATTCGAATTCTACTAATAATATCCCCATCTATTTCACCATCACTCTGAATAATTGATACAAGATATCTAAAGTGTGTATTCTCATTAATGACTTGATCACCCATAGTCGCAATCCCTTTACTAAGTCAATTACTATTAAAATTACACTCCATACATTCAATTTTAGATCTACTCAAGAGAAAACCTTTACTCTAAGGTTGACCTCCATAATTCAAGTCTACCTTTAACTCCCTATCTAATCTTATCAACAAGAAGAATATCTTCAGTAAAAAGCATACACCAAGGTACATCCTCTTACAAATGTCTAGTGAGAACATCCATAACTAAAGTAAAAGTGTATGGGCTTAAGGATAAGGAGATAAATAGAGAATAAAAGGCATGCATAGTCCGAGCATAAAGTTAAAAAAAAAACTAAGGAGATGCATGGAAATGACCTTTGGGTAGGACGGGCAGGCGGGAATCGACTATGCGAAGGAGTCAACAGTCAAGGTTAGTCTGATGAAGGCTAAAGGTGGTGGCTTCTTTAGAGGAATAGAATGAGCAGGAGACTAAGGGAAGAATTTGGCAAGCACGAACGTGCTCTAGAAAAAATAAGCCAGGTGAAGAAAAGACGAATAAGATGGGGGAGTTCATTTTTTGGGTCCTATTTGGCAACATTTTTAGTGATTGAAAGAGCCATAATTTTTTTACTTAAAAATGGAGGCTAAACCACAGATAAATACCGACATGAAAACATAAAGTTGGTAGAGCTTCCGGAGGTCAAATGATTGCCAGAAATACTAGTGGTTTACTCTTGATTATAAACTCTAGTTTAACTGAGGGTATTCGTAGGAAGTTCTACCGGTATTCAGTTAATTTTCTATAGTGATATGGCTATAGGAGCTATTATTGTATCATGGTGCTATTAGGGCATGAGTTGTCTTGTATATAGTATTTTATTTTAGTTATATATCACATATTTTGTATCTTTTTATCTTTCATATACAAACATGTATTTGTTATTAATGTTTATGTGTGTTGTTATTTACATTTGATTAAATTCCCTTATGCTTAAATTTTATATTATCCTCCATTAATATATCTGCTTTTTGATTTTTTAATTAACCCTAATAAAAATGATAATTAAAAATTATGTAAAATTAATACAATAATAAAAGCCTAGATCATAGTTTAAATAATCATTGCTTTATTCTTTGTAGATTTAATAAACTAATAATTACATAACTTAAGATCATTTAAGTTCTTGACTTAACTTTAATTTATAAGTTATATTTTTATACATTGACCTTAGAAGTAAAAGATAAATAGCTAAGATTAAAGAAGTGACATAGGTAAATTAAAATTGAAAATCATAAGCAAACAAAATTTGGAATTACTGAACCTATCAAATCCTTACATTAAACTCATTAAGATTGTAAGAAGATTTTAAGCAAAATTGTTATTCAAAATTATTAACTATGTACCTGCAACAGTAAAAAGAAAATAATGTTGAAAAGAGTTCTAAAAAGAAAAAAAAGAGTACATTAAAAAATTCATATAAGTTAAAAGTTTAGAATCTAACTACAAACTTATACTTAAATTCATAAAGGACAAGATGGGAGAACTAATATAAATAATGGATAACTTATGAAAATTCAATTTTAACTACAAACAAATTTAATCTTTAAGCTACATTATTTACTTGAAAATTTCAAAAGTCAATAATAAAATCTATAACCTATAAATTCAAATTAAGCAATAATAAGAATGACTAGTTAGAATAATTGTTAATATTTTTTCAAACTTTAGAAAACTAAAATTGTTATGCATCATCCAAGAAAAAAATTGAGCTTAAAACTAGTTTAATGGATATACAAGAGAAATATGAGGAGCAAGTAAGATCATTAAATCTTCACAAAAATATTATAGATTGGTTAAAGATGGTAGTAGAAAAAATGGGTATGCAAACCCCTAAGGATGATGATAAGTTTTTACAACAACAACAACAACCACATCAAGCCTTTATCCCACTACGTTGTGTCGGCTACATGAATCCTTTTTCTCCATTGTGTCCTATTAAAAGTCAAATTCTCGTTTAAATCTAATAAAGAAAGGTCATTCTTAATATTTTCTAACCAAGTCTTTTTAGGTCTACCCCTACCTTTTCTTAACATAAGTCAAATCTAATACCTCTACTCTCCTAACTGGGTCATCGGAAGGCCGCCGTTTTATGTGACTAAACCATCTAAGGCGACTCTCTCTAATCTTATCTTCTACTGGAGCTACTCCAACCTTTTCACGTATATGCTCATTTCGTATCCTATCTCTAAGGGTAAAGCCACTCATCCACCTGAGCATCCTCATCTCTGCCACACTTAACTTAGTATTATGATAAGTTTTTAGAATAAGAATATTTTGGTTGACTTAATAAGATAAAAAAATGTTTAACTAATATTACAAATTTCTTGTAGGTCAAGACTTCTATATTATAGAAAATGATGATTAGACATTTGATTTATTTGTATTTTTTTGGAACTATAACGTTCTAAAGTTTCTTTCAATTTAGCTCTTAAACTACTTTATTTTATTGCATCAAATTCCTTGTTTTAACACATAGTTGTTTTATCAATTTTGTGATATGTTCCCATAGTAGCAATTTGAACATTGTTAGAATCATAATTTTGAATGGAAACTTCTTGATGAAATCTAAATTTCCTAAATTTAAGCATGCAGTGCAAGGCTTTGACTTGTCAGATTATGAGAAATTATTTATTTTTTTATTTTTGGGTTATAAATATGACTCTCATGATATATTAAATTCATTAATTATTTAAGTGCAATATATGTTTTCATTTAGTTCTTGTGTGTTCTTAGAGATGGTTATATGAAGTGAGCTAGTGTTAGAGAGAGAAACCCCCATGTTTTCAAATTTTCCATTTCCTAATTTTTTGCCACCTTCGTCATCATCCATTAGGCAATGGCGGCGGATAGCCACAGCCAATCAGTCGGTGCACCTGGTCAAACTGGTGGCCTAATTGGACATGTTAGAGAAGGCGGCCACCATCATCGGACGAATCTGAGACTGGAAGCTAATGACGCGTGTATAAGGCTATATGTGCGGCCTTTAGTAATCAAGGAGGTTAGTGATTCACCTATGAAGAAGTTTGATTTTGCGGAAGGAAAGGGAAAAGGTATTTTGAATACCTCTGCATGTATTACTCCTCGACTTCTAAAATCTAGTGTTGAATCGCATCATAAATCAAATGACTGTGAAGCTTCTTCATCAGATATGAAGATTTATGTTAATAAATTCGGTTATTTAAATGAAATCCCTGACCACAGGCCAAGGATAAATGTGAATTTCTTGAATGAGGTTAACAATAATCCTTTTCCTGATGACAAGCAACCTTCTGGTGATAACAAAGATTTAACTGCTAAGTCAAATACACCAATCATTCCTGAGAATGATTTAAAGAATTGCTATGATCAATCTGTGAATGATGCTAACAATGGCCCTAAAGGAAATTTCCTAAATGCTTGGAAGAAGACTCAGCACATTAAGTTAGATTACAATGTGAATTCTACTCCTATTACTGAGGATGGAATAGCAGTTGTAATGAATTCTGATTTTGAAAATGCTAATTCACAGGTGTTGAAGAATTCTCTGGTTATTAGGGAACTCTGGAGGAAATGGTCTAAATATGGAAATTTTTACCTAACAATATTGGGTTTGAATTGGATTCTCTATTCATTTAAGAATCCTGATGCATTGGAAGAAGTCTTAGATGGTGGCCCTTGGTTTATTAGAGAAAATATAATTGGCATGGACAAATGGTCCCCTTCGTTCTCCCCTGAATCACTTAAAGATCTTACAGCACCGGTATGGCTTCGTATGCCTTGTCTACCGCTACATTGTTGGGACGAACAAAATATTTTAAGAATTGCATCTATGATTGAAGTCCCTTTGTATCTTGATGGAAATTCATTTAAATGGGGTAAAAGAGATTATGCCCGAGTATGTGTTCGAATTGAACTAGATAAAAATTTACCAAAAGGTGTTTGGAATGAAGGAATGCATGGTAGATCTTTTCAAAAGGTAGAGTATGAAAAGATTTCATCTCTTTGTTATCATTGTGATAAAATTGGCCATTTGAAGACTATGTGCCCTCTCAACAATAGTCTTCCTATAAAAATAGTTGATGTTGTTTCTAATGTAAGAAGAGGAGGGGAGATCCATGAGAAAGAAAACTCTATTAAGCATGATAAATATGGACCATGGATACATGTTAAATTTAGAAAAAATAAATTTTTCAAAATGGTTGAAGGTCGACCAAATCAGAACACTAGAAATCAAGATCAAATTAAGGATCCAATTGTCCATAATCAATCCAGCATTGAGGAGGGGGAATCATTCCATCGGATAACAATGCTGAAGTTCTAATTACAAATCCTGTTATTGAGATGAGCTTAAAGGATTTTATGAAACCCAATTGTTCTGAAGTATGTTTGAAAAACAAATTTAGCTTTCTAGAAGAGGAAAAGCAAGAATTAGGAGTGGATGAAGCCATGGAAGATGAATGCATTCAGGAATCGATGAAAAGTGGTATTTTTTCTCCTAATGCAAATAAAGGAGAATGTGCTTCACCAAGAGATTCTACCAAACAAGATACATTAATAACAGGAGAAGGAGTCTCTAGTGATGATTTTGGTATGATCTCAACTTCTGGTAAATTAAAGCTTGCCAAAGAAGTAAAATATTTGGGACCTGTTGATGTTGTTATAGAAGAGGCAGAACAAAGAATTAAAAAAAGAGGAGGGGATTCATCCCCTCTAGGAAATTAATGTCTTCCTTTTTATTTTGGAATTGTAAGGGGGCCAAGAAGAGGGAGGCCTGCCTTTATCTAAGAGAGATTGTGAAGGATTATGGAGGATGCTTTGTTGGTCTTATAGAGACTAAATAATAAAAAATTGAAAGATTTGATGTTGATATGGTTATTGGAAGTGAGTGGAACTTCTTCCACCATCCTGCAGAAGGTACCTCTAGAGGAATCCTTATTTTTGTGGGATAGAAATAAGGTATCTTTTGAGGTTGTGGATCATTCTTCTCAAGTTATTATTGGAGAGTGCTTGAATCTCCTTTGATTGGTTCTTGGAAAGTGGCCACTGTGTATGCTAACAAGGACTATCGTGTGAGGAGAAGTTTATGGGAAATGCTTGAGAAATATGCTATGGACAATATACCTTCAGTGGTTGGGGGAGACTTCAATTGTATATTGTCTAAAGAAGATAAGAAATGAGGTAAGAGGTTCCTTTTTTCCGAAGGGCCTCAAGAGATGAAGTTGTTTATGACTAACAAAGATTTTCATGATGTAGGTACTATTGGACCAAGATACACTTGGTGCAATAACAGGGAAGGTGCCATGAGAATATGGGAAAAACTGGATAGGTGACTGCTGAATGCTGCAGCTCTTCAAAAAGTTCCTTTGGCATGTGTTAGACACTTAGCAAGGGTAGCATCTGATCATTGCCTAATTGATTTCAAAGTACTGGAGAAACAGTACAACTCTCATTTTATCAGATTTGAGGAGACTTGGAAGTCCTATCCGGCTGCATGGAGCATTGTTTCAAATTCTTTTGGAGAAAATTTGATCATGGTAATGAGATGGATGTTTTGCAAAGGACGCTAAGAAGATCTTTGAGGTCCTTATTCTTTTGAAGCAAGAACAAATGCAAGGGTTTGAATCAGTTAAAAGATGACTTAAAGAAAGAGATCTTGGATCTACAATTGGAAGAATCTACACAAGGCGATTTGATGGTAGAAAGGCTTAACTTACTCAGGAACAAAGTGCATGATCTCAATGTAACTTTAGAAAGATTATCAACATGGTGGAACCAAAGAGCTAAGGTGAGATGGCATGAAGAAGGTGATGTTAATTCAAACTTCTTTCACAAGTTTGCTTAAGCTAAAAGGAATGGTAATCTTATAGGACAAATTAGAGATGAAGATAATGTATTGGTGGACAATTTTGAACAGATTTTTATCAATTTTCCAGAAATTCTTTGAAAATAAATGGAGATCTAGAACTTGTATCCTTACGGGGTGGCTTATTTTTCCTTAGAACCAGAAACTAAATTCGGTGGATGTAGAGTTTCTAAATGAAGATTTTACTTAGGAGGAATTAAAAACTGTAGTTTTTCAGCAAGGGTGGAATAAATCTCTAGGTTTGGATGGGATCACACCTACATTTTTTCAATTCTTTTGGAGTATTGTGAGAGAATCAACTTGAAAAGCTGTTGACAGCTTATTTAAAACTGGTTACATGAAGGATGAATGGAAAGACACCTTGATTATGTTAACCCCAAAGGTAATGTATCCTACAGTGCCATCAAATTTCAGACTTATTAGCCTGTGTCAAACCGCTTATAAGTTGGTCACAACTATATTGGTTAATAGAATTAAAATTTATATCTCCAAGATCATTTCGGAAGAGAAAATTGCTTTTATCCCAGGTAGATCAATGTCTGAGCATTGTCTTCTTGCTCAAGAGAACTTCAACAAATTTAGGACCTTAAAGGATAAGAAGGGATTGATGGCAGTGAAATTAGACATGGAACAAGCTTTTGATAGCATGGGTTGGCCAACATTGTATCAAGTGCTAAAAGTTTATGGATTTCCCAATTCTTTTTGTAAGATCAAAATGGAATGTGTCATGAATGTTAGAACTTCTTTTATTTTAAATGGAAGAATTTCTAATTGTATTAAAGCTGAGAGTGGGCTTCGACAAGGCTGCCCATTATCTCCTTACTTATTCATCATGTGTTCCCAGATCTCATGCAATTACTAAAAGAGGGCTGCATTTGGGAGTTCAACTAACACCCAAAAATCAGAAAGTTACTCATCTTCTATACGCAGATGATGTATTAGTTTTTGACCAAGCTTCTTCAAGAGCAGCTCAAGAGTTGAAGGTCATTGTGGCAGATTTCTGTAGATGGTCTGGACGGAGAGTGAATGACTCGAAATCTCTGATTTTATTTAGCAAGGTTGTGAAGCAACCAATAAAGAATCAAATAAAGAAGAAGTTGGGTTTTAAGGTGCTTAAAGAGTTTGATGCTGGAGCTCCTCCCAAGTCTCCAGAACACCTGCAAGAAGTTAAAATAGAGGAACAAAAGAGGTTTTGCACAAAAGCAATGGAACAGTGATAAAAAGTTCTATGTATTTCTCTATCTGTAAAAGCATCGACTAAGGGGATTAAATCATCCCAGCTTTACTCCAAATGGACAATGCCAGAAAAAGGTGCCTTGTGGCAGAATAACTAATTAAAGTAAAAAAGGGAAGTGGAGCTCAAGCTCACTAACTAACTAAGCAGTAATAGAAATAACTAATAATAATAAGAGCTAATATTCAAGTAATAAGCAGACTCATCTGGCAGCTCTCAAGCAGGTATTAGCAGCTCCAAACAGGTATGCATCGCATCATTCACCTCTGCTCTCAAAAGAATCTATGTCAACAGATTTGAAACAGGCGGTACTGTCATCAGGAGGGTTGTAGGAATAGATGTCGGCAACATTGAAGGTGTGCGAAGTAGTGAATTCCGCTGGAAAATCGACAACATAAGCATTGTTGTTGAATTTTTTACTAATAGAGAAAGGACCCCATTTCTTTCTCGTGAGTTTGGAATAGTTTCCCGGTGGCAGTCTTCCTCGTCGCAGACGTACATAAACCAAATCTCCTAGTTGAAAAATCTTCTCCTTGCGATGGGCATCGACAAAACTTTTATATTTGCTGTTTGAATCTTGTAACTTTAGTCGTACTTTTGATAAGAGCTGTGTAAACTGGTCGGCTAAGGCATTTGCAGCTTTGTTTTGGGTCTTGGGCAGTACTGCAATATCAAGTATGGTGTTTGGCATCTTAGTGTAAACAATGTTAAAAGGGCACATACTGGTTGACCGATTGGTAATGGAATGGAATGCAAATTCTGCGTGTGCCAGCACTTCATCCCAATGTGCCGGGTGTTCTTGAACCAAGCAGTGAAGAAGATTGCCGAGAGTTCGATTAACGACCTACATCTGCCCATCCGTTTGAGGGTGATATGAAGGGCTCAGTTGGATTTATGTGTTCAGCTTCTTCCACAACTCCCGCCAGAAATGGCTTATAAACTTCACGTCTCTATCGGATGTGAGACTACGCGGTATGCCATGGAGGTGCACAACTTCCTTGAAGAATAACTTGGCTACATTAAGAGCATCAAATGTTTTTTTTGCAGGCAAAAAAATGCGCCATTTTGGAGAATCGATCTACCACTACCATGATTGAATCATTACCGCATTTTGTCCTGGGTAAGCCCAAAATGAAATCGATACTTAAGTCTTCCCAAATAGATTCGGGAACTGGCAATGGAAGATACAATCCTGCATTCTGTCCATCGTCCTTATACCCTTGACATACTGCACAATGTTGGATAAACTTGGTGACATCTCTTCTAAGATGCAGCAAAAAAAAGTTTTTGTAGCTGGGCCATTGTGTTGTCACGGTTTACGTGTGCCGAAAACCCCCCAGCATGAGCTTCTTGAATCAACCATTGCCTCCATGATGACAGTGGCATGCAAAGCAGGTTAATTTTAAAAAGGAAACCTTGTTGTATAGAATACTCACTTACAAGCTCCTGATTTGTGCATTTATTCCACAAATTTTGAATGAAGTAATCACTGGCATATAATTCATGTAAACTGATCATGCCGTTAAACTCATTTTGTAATTTAGTTATAATTGCAATTCTCCAGCTCAATGCATCCGCCACCGATTTTGCGAACCACTTTTGTGTTTTAAAACAAAAGTAAACTTCTATAAAAAATGATCCAACGGGCATGCATGCGGTTGATATTATTTTGAGAATTAATATACTGCAGAGCTTTATGATCGCTACTCAAAACAAAATCTTGATGTAGCAAGTAATGTTCCCATTGTTTTAAGGCTCGAATCACATCATATAATTCCTATTCATATACGGTCCATCTTTGTCTCGACGGGCTCAGCTTTTCACTGAAAAACTCCACTAGTTTGTTGTCTTGGGACAAAACCGCATCAATGCCAACCATTGAAGCATCTGTGTCTACCGTGAATGGCTTGTCAAAATCGGGTAAAGATAATACTGGTGCAGTGGAGAGTGCTTCCTTTATGTTGTCGAAGCTCCGTTGCTGTTCTTCTTCCCAAAAGAACTGGGACTTCTTTAAGATGTCTGTGATTGGTGCCATTATCACACTGAACCCTTTAATAAATCGTCGGTAAAAGTTTACCAGTCCATTAAAACTGCGTATATTGAATAGAGATTGTGAAATTGGCCAATCCACAATGGCAGCCACCTTCCGCGGATCGACCATAATGTCGTCCGATCCAATAAGAAATCCCAGAAATGCAACCCATGACAGAGCAAATTCACATTTGGGTAAATTTAAATACAACTTATTTTTTCTCAGGATATCAAAAATGGCAGCCAAGTGCTTGATGTGATCCTCCATGTTGGAACTAAATACTAATATGTCATCAAAATATACCACACAGCAGTGATTTAAGACCGGTTTTAACACTTCATTAATCAGACTCATGAAAGTTTCCGGTGCGTTGCACAATCCAAATGGCATTACTCTCCATTCGTACAAGCCTTGGCGTGTCTTGAAAGCAGTTTTCCATTCATCACCAGGTTGCACTCTGATTTGGTGGTATCCACTTCGTAAATCAAGCTTAGAGAACATTTGGGCTATGGATAGTTTGTCTAACATATCCTCCATTCTTAGCATAGGGAATCTGAATTTAACTGTGATCTTGTTTATGGACCGGCTGGCCATGCACATCCTCCAACTACCATCTTTCTTGGGCACCAACAAGGCAGGCACCGCGCAAGGGCTAAGGCTTGGTTGGATCAACTGTTTGTCCAGCATTTCATCTACAATTTGCTGTAGCACCTTGTGCTCATTTCTGCTCAACTTGTAATGGGGCAGATTCGACATGTTTGCTCCTGGCACAAGCTCGATTTGATGCTGGATGGCCCGCAACGGTGGAAGACCAATGGGCAATTCTGGTGGGTCAATGTCAGCAAACTGTTGCAACAACGAGTTGACCTCATCGGGCAATGTATGCACTTCTTAATTGTAGTTTTGTTCTTCAACCATCAATGCCAAAATATAGGATGATTCCTTCCATTCATTGAGCAGAGATTTTCCCGTGACAGCCAAAAGCGTTGCTTTAGAATTAACATTGTTGTCATCCAGATCGGGCACTCGAGGCATCAAGCGTAACCTCTTACCTTTCCATTCGAAAGAATAAGTATTAGCTCGGCCATCAAAAATTGCTCCCACATCATATTGCCAAGGCCGCCCTAATATCAAATGGCACACGTCCATATCCACTACGTCGCATAAGACTTTGCTTACATAATGTTTGCCAATGGAGAAAGAGACTTTGCACATGTCCGTTACTGACATTTCTATCCCCTTCTTTACCCAGCTTATTTTATAGGGGTTCGGGCTCTTCATGGTTTTTAATTGCAGAGATTGCACAACCAGACGAGAAATAACATTCTCTGTGCATCCACTATTGATCAACACTTCGCAAACCTTACCCTTGATAGTGCATTTAGATTTGAAAAGGGCATTCCTCTGAGTTTTAACGGGTCGCCTGGGTGCCAATAGTAGGCACTGAAGAACACATAACAACAGTTCTCCCTCGTCTCCTGTTACATCTTCCGTTACATCTTCAGTCATCTCCGATTCATTATAGTCTTCTTCTTCTTTTTCACCATCTAACAGCTGCAATTGAGCACGAGTAGGGCACTCGTTAGAATTGTGGCCGAGTTGGAAACAGTGAAAACATTTGAAGTTAGCTGGTTTTGTATATGGATTTTCTTTCAAGGGGACTTTGCCTTTCAGATTGTTCTTGGCTTCAAGCTGCTCAGGTCCTGGCTGTTGAGATTCATTCACTATGAATTAGGTTGTTAAACGCTTATGTCCCAAGGCTATCCAAGAGTGTGGGGGTGGGGGGGGGGGGGGGGTGTGAATTGGTATTAAAAAAAAATTTATCCCTCTTGAGTATGTTGACTCGAAATTAAACTTTAATGGATTTTTAGAAAAAGTTTTTCAACCACAATTTTTTGTATTAAAAAGCAGTAAAAATAAAAGACACAAAATTTATAATGGTTCGGTCTAAACCAAACCTACATCCATTCCACGGAGGCACCCTCCGAGTATTGCACTAATACCAATAATGTCTCTCATTTTGCACCCACTGCAAGGCGGAGAAGCCTTTACAAACACTCTTTTCGCCACTACCCGGTGCGGTAGAGAACCATCTTCCTTTTACACTATCCACAGTGTTGGCAGAGAACCCTTCATCCTTTTACACTCTCCTAGTGTGGATAGAGAACCCTTCGTCCTTTCACACTCTCCTAGTATGGGCAGAAAACCCTTCAGCTGTTCACACTCTCCCAGTGTGGGCAGAGAACCCTCCGTCCTTTCATACTCTCCTAGTGTGGGCAGAGAACCCTTCAGCTGTTCACACTCTCCCAGTGTGGGCAGAGAACCCTCAGTCTGTTTACACTTTCCAAGTATCGGCAGAGAACCGGATCTCCTTGATAGATCTCCTCACAAGAAATCTAGAAGGAAGAAAGAAAAGAGTGAAGTAATCTAAAATCACAAGTAGAGATTCTTACCTTTAAACACCAAGCAAAGCCTTCACGCTCCAGTGGTAGGAATCCTCCTTTGAATGCTCTCTTGCACTCTCTCCTTGACTCTTCTTCCAATAGGCACGAAGATCAATCAGCAAATTGATCGAGTGGCAGTCTAAATTGGACTATATATAAGAGAGACAAGAAAAACCGTCCAAAACTGCCAATTTTTCAAGTCAACACGAAATAAGTTTTCCCGTACGATCGTGGATCGTCCTGGACGATTTTACTTAAAGTGTCGGAAATGATCCTTATGTATATTGGTACAAACTATGTTCATACACGATCATCATCTCGTATGAACTAGGTTCGCCCGGTACGATTCGTTATACCATAAGTCGGTTCCCAAATAACTGCATGGACGTAATCAATTTCGGTAAGTCGGTTCACATCATCCTGGGACGAACAGGACTTCGTCTGGACAAAATTTTTACATAGAAGAATTCATTCTACGACGATTTGGATTTCCTCTGGACAAAATTTTTACAGAGAAGAAATCGTCCTGAAACAATTTTGGATTTCGTCTGGACAAAATTTTTACAGAGAAGAAATCATCTTGGGACAAAAATAAATTCGTCCTGGTTGATCAGGATTTAAAAAAATTTCCTCTAACTCATGTTCGTTCCATTGCTCTTACGGGGAGAAAACTGACCTGATCGTCCCGTATGAACGAGGTTCGTCCCGTGCGATCAGTACAAATTTTGTAAGATCTCCTTAAGTGTGTGTGTGTGTTTTTATTCACTCAATTGCAATCACTCCCTCTCAATTCAAAGAACAATTTAGAGCTCCAATTTGCAAAGTATTGTATGCTGAATTTAATTTGAAGTCTTCATAGTTTGGAGTTCAATTTTCTTGAAATGTTAGTACTCAAGAGCAAAAACAATTCTTCCAAAAAGTGTTAGAAAATAATTGTACATAAAACAATAATATTTGAAATCATCAAAACTATACAAGCTGTAAGAATGTAACATATGCAAATAACAACTTTCTTAATAATCTCCCCCTTTTTGATAATGACAAAACATTTATTGTTTGTCGAATTTCAATTTCTAAGAATCTCCTAAACTCCCCCTAAATTAATGAGCACATGAAAATAAGCGGTCATTGGATACAAATTTGTTTTTTTTTTTCAAAAATTTCAAAAACACCCAACAACGAACAAAACAACGAACAAAACACAAAACAAGACAAAACAGACAAAACTAAACGGCACGATCACAACAAAAAACAAACAATTATTTCTCCCCCTTTTTGACAACAGCAAAAAGGCAAGAAGAGAAAAAAAGAACATGAAATGCAAGCAGACATATGAAAATCATTTGAGAATTCATTCTTAAAAGTGATTGTAATAAAGTTATGCAAATGAAATGAGTACATTAGACAAATCATAATAATTCACAGAATTCAAGAAGAGACATAACTTAGATAATAAAAAATTTATCAAACAACATGATTCAATTTAGATATTTAGATGGAGACATCATTGCAAAGAGGATGAAAAGAAAAATTGTATATTTCAAAATTCAATATACATGAATGAACACAAGATCAATTTGAATGAGAAGATTAAAAGAGTCTGGAAAGAAATAACTACCACAAGTGGCGCTTTGCGCATCTTTTTTAAATTTTTGATAGACTTTTGTGCATATTTGCATTTATTGGGCTTATTTTGTTCCTCTTTTCCACATTGCGAACCATTGCATCTTTTTGATTTTTGTACATTTGTAAATTTGTCAAGAGTAATTATATTCTTTCCAAAGTCATTAATCAAAGTTTTCAAATTAATCTAAGTGCATAAATATTAATTGAAGAGTGAAATACAAAATAAGAAAAATATCACAATTGCAATAATAAATTAATGTAGTCTAAACAAGAGACATGAAATTTGACAATCTTAATTATTATCAAGTTATGAACTAAACTTAAATTTAGAAAAAAATTAGATTTTCTAATGAGTCTGATTTTTAATTTGCATTTTAAGAATTATAGCACTGATAAGAAAATAAAATCCAAAGATTTTCATAGATAAATACACATTTAAAAAACAAGATAAAGACAAGACATGTTTACTTATATTGATATCAAAAAGATATTACAGTCACTACAATCGATATCATTGCACACCAACTTGAGAAAAATAGAAAATACATCTAAAAATCCATCCAAAGAATTACAACAAAACAACAACAAACACATGAACCATAACAACTCAAACACAAAATAGAAAGTGCAACAATCACTCGGACGGTCCCTGATCTGGAGGAGGAGGAGGTTGAGCATTGAAGAAGGTAAAGTAACTGCTTACCATAAGCATGTTACTGTTCAAATCATTTATTTGCTCTCTAATGAAGCCTATATCCTGATCATAGCGATTTTCAAATTGATCAAAATGTTGATCAAAATGAGTCTCCAGCTGATCAAATCTTTGAACCAAATTTTGATAATTTGTATCATTGGTCGGTGCTGGTTCGGCTTAAGGTTCCTCCTCGGTGTCACTAATGACGTGTGCCTTACTTGTGTCATCATTTTTGAAGATTGCTCTGAATGATGCATCATTATAATAGAGCCAATCTTCAAACTCCTGATCAGGATGAGTAAAACCATACTTCTTCTCCAGAATATAAGCAACTAGATGTCCTAAAGCAATATTCCTTTTTCTTTTATGATCAGCATGACCAATTTCAGAAAGCCCAAAAATATAGTCGAGAATTAACTGGGCTTCATCTATAAGATTTTTAGTCATGATAATAAAAGTGACTATAGAAAGAAGTGGAGTTATGTTCACTCTATCACCAGCCTTAGGGATAATGGAAGTTCTAAAGACATGCTGGATGATTCGTGTAGTTTTCCCAAGACCGGATACTCTAATCACATGTTCATTCACATTAATCCCTATAATCACTTGATTGATTTCAGACCATGAATAGTCATCGGTAGTGATCAGATAATTTTCTCTTTCCCCTTCAGTTCTTAAGTTTAGAAATGCTTCTAAGTCATGCTTAGTAATTTCTACTTTTTGTTTAAAGACAAAGGAGTGGACTATAGACTAACGAGGCACAAAGGACATATTGGGCAGGAAATAGTGAAAAGTCTTTTTGTTGTAAGGGTGGACCAGAGTAAGAATGAAATCAAATTGGGTCATGGCGAACAAGTTCATTACCTGGAAAGTATGATTTTCTTGAAGTAGGATCCTAAAGGGTGTGATTTTGGCAGAGGCAAATCGAGGAAAAGATTCATCATTTTCCTTAGATAGAAAGTTCTCTAAAGGCTTCCTATGTGGTTTCTTTGCTATGACCTTCTACCTTTTACTTGAACTGGAACTAGCCATCTAAAAAGGACTGATTTAAAGTTTGAAAGAGATTGAAAGTGATGTTTAGAGTGTGACAGTTAAGTTCAAAAGCCTGCCAATTTATTGAAAAATGGCATGTTCGTACTGGACAAAAAAAATCATCTCGGACGGAAAAAAAATTCATCCCGTACGAAAAATTTTCATACAGATGATTCAATGCGTCAAAATGAAATGGCTTTTCGTAATCAACACAACTTACGATGCATCCTTTCGTACAGACTTTTGACTAGTCTGATCGTACAAACGAACACGTGTTCATCCCGCGATGATCAGAACTTATATCATTTTAATGATAGTTGAAACCGTCCCCTACATCGAACCGACATGTGTTTGTCCAGATGAACCAAATGTTCGTATAGACGAAGTTCATTTTAAAAACTGTCTTATCCATTCAACTTCTCCATTCATTCATCTCGTCATTTGAAAAATATTTCATCCTGGACGATCGTGAAGATCGTACAGTCGAAGTACATTAAAAATGCACTTAAAATGGTTCAAAATCCCACAGTTTGTCATACTACATAAATCGTCCCGAACGAAATGATTTCATCCCGGACGATGATGATAAAATTATCTTTTCTTTTTGCACTCAAAACTAAAACTAGAAATAAAAAACACTAAAATACTAAAATCAATGATGAAAACATAGACTCTAAAAAGGAAAGAAATCACACAAACAAAATCATAAAAAAAAAAAAAAATAAATTAATAAACAAACATCAATA
This sequence comes from Dendrobium nobile, assembly GCA_022539455.1. Classification (NCBI taxonomy): domain Eukaryota; kingdom Viridiplantae; phylum Streptophyta; class Magnoliopsida; order Asparagales; family Orchidaceae; genus Dendrobium; species Dendrobium nobile. The sequence continues at coordinate 37,977,048 of CM039735.1, forward strand.
TTGCAAAAACATTTTTATTTAAGCATTTAAATCAATCACACAAAGCCTTGTTCTTAATGCACTGAAAGTATCAAAGGCTAAAGGTTTTGTAAAAATGTCTGCAAGTTGATTTTCAGTTGTAACATCAATGAGTTAAATTTCTCCCTTGGATACATGATCCCTTATGAAATAATGCCTTATGTCTATGTGTTTAGTTCTTGAATGTTGAATAGGATTTTTAGAAATGCAGATAGCACTAGTATTATCACAAAAAACTGGTATAGTGCCTATAGTTAATCATAAATCAATCATCTGTTATTTCAACCAAAGTACTTGTGCCACACAACTTCCTAATGCAATGTATTCAGCTTCAGCAGTACATAGGGCTACTGAATTTTATTTTCTACTAGACCATAAAACTAATGAATTTGCATTAAATTGACATGTTCCAGAAGTGCTTTTCCTATCCACCCTACAACCTGCAAAGCCAGAATCTGAATAACCAATAATTTCAAATGAAGAGCTAAACTTAGGATACCAAATTCCTAACTTCTGAGTTCCTAGCAAATATCTTAAAATCCTTTTCACTGCTGTCAAATATAATTCTTTTGGATCTGATTGAAATCTAGCACATAAGCAAATACTAAATATGATATTGGGTCGACTATCAGTCAAGTAAAGTAAAGATCCAATTATCCCTCAAAATTTCTTTTGATCAACAGATTTTCCCTTAGGGTCCTTATCCAACTGAACTGAGGAATTCATTGGAGTACTAACAGATTTAGCATTGTCCATTTCATATTTTTTGAGGATGTCCTTAACATATATGGATTGGCTAAGAAATGTACCTTCCTCAAGTTGCTTAATGCTAAAGCCTAGAAAGTAACTTAAATCTCCCATTAGACTCATCTCAAATTCACTACTCATTGTTTTAGAAAAGTCATCACAAAGATTTTTATTGGAAGATCCAAAAATGATGTCATCCACATAAATTTGCATAATGAGTATATCCTTTCCAAATCTTTTTAAAAAGATAGTTGTATCTACACTTCCTTTTTCAATTGATTTATTAAGTAGAAAAGTGCTCAACCACTCATACCAAGCCCTAGGTGCCTATTTCAAACTATATAGTGCCTTTTTAAATTTAAAAACATGATTTGGGTATTTAGAATTTTCAAAACCTGGAGGTTGTTCTACAAAAAACTTCCTCTTGAATTACCCCATTCAAAAAAGCACTTTTTACATCCATTTGGTATAATTTAAATCCTCTAAAATAGACAAAGGCTAACAAAACCCTAATTGCTTCAGGTTTAGCCACAGGGGCAAAAGTCTCCTCAAAATCAATACCTTCAATCTGATTATACCCCTTAGCTATCAATCTAGCCTTATTTGTAATGACTGCTTCAGAGTTATTCATTTTATTCTTGTACACCCACTTTATTCCAATAACACTTTGATTCTTTGTCCTTGCAGTTAATTCCCAAACTTCGTACCTTATAAATTGATTTAATTCTTCTTGCATAGCCAAAATCCAAAATTCTTTTGAAAGTGCTTGATCAATATTAGTGGGTTCTGTGGTTGAAATGAGGCTGAATGATTGACTTCCTTATTTAATCCACGCCTAGTCCTTACACCCTCACTTGGTTCACCTATGATCATTTCTCTTTGGTGGTTTTTAGAAAATCTCAAATCCCTAGGCAAAGGGTTTTCTATCTCCAAAATTTCTTCTATATTTTCTTCCAAGTTTAATTCATCAATCTTTTGGGTGTTGATCTCAATTTCATCTTCTACAATATTTGCCTCTTCCATATTTCTAGATTCATCAAACACAACATGTGTGGTTTCCTCAATTACCAAAGTTCTTCTATTGAATACTCTATAACATTTTCCAACACTTGAGTATCCAATAAAAATTCCTTTATCTGATTTTGGATCAAATTTTCCTAAGGAAGATTTTCCATTGTTTTGAATGAACACCTTGCAACCAAAAACATGCAAATGAGACAAATTAGGTGTTCTCCCTTTTAGTAACTATAGGGTGTTTTATTTAAACAAGATCTCACATTCACCCTATTCAGAATATAGCATACTGTGCTAACCGCCTCAGCCCAAAAATATTTAGGAAGTGAATATTCTACCAACATTGCTCGGGTGGCTTCTACTAATGTTCTATTTTTTCTTTCGACTACCCGTTCTGCTGAGGGGTTCTAGGTGTTGAAAAATTATGATAAATTCCTTTCTCCTTTAAAAAAATCCTCAAACTTTTCATTTTCAAATTCTCCTCCATGATCACTTTGAATTGATATAATTTCACAACCTAGTTTTCTTTGAATCCAAGTCAAAAAATTTCTAAATTCCTCAAATGATTCACTCTTATGAAAAAGAAATCAAACCCATGTAAATCTTAAGAAATCATCCACAATTACAAAACCTTATACCTTCCCTCCTAGACTTATAATTCTAACTGGTCCAAAAAGATCCATATGAAAAATCTCCAATGGTTTTTTTGTTCTAAGATCCTTATTGGACTGAAAAGTGGACTTCACATGTTTTCCTAATTGACATGCATCACAGAGGTGGTACTTAGAAAAATATAGTTTTGGTATACCTCTCACTAAGTTCTTTTGGGTAATCTTTTTTTTTGATGAATACTCTTTTGGGTAATCCTCCTAAGGTTTTTCATGCTAGAATGATAAAGTCTCCTATGCTAAAGCCATTACTCATCAGATACAATTTTCCAACAAAAAGTAGTAGGAGTTTGAATGCAATTTAAATCTAGCATATAAACATTGTTTACCTTTTTTCCATTCAAAACATCTTTACCATTTAGGTATAATATGTAGCTAGTAGGAAAAAATTTTACATAGTAACCTTTATCACATAGCTGACTTATACTTAACAAATTATATTTTAGGTCTTCAACCAATAATACATTGTCTATGAAAAAATTCTTTAAATTTCCAATCATACCTGTCCCAACCACCTTCCTTGTGGTGCTATCTCCAATTGTAACCTTGCCTCCACTCATGGCTTTCAGCGTTATGAATTGAGCAGTATCTCCAGTCATGTGCTTTGAACATCTGCTGTCTAGGTACCATATGCTCTCACGAGATCTTGTGTGAGAGCGTCCCTACTAAATTATCAAATGTTAGACCTGGGAACCCAAATAAGTTTGGGTTCACCTTTTAGCAATTTATAATCAGATGCATGTATGATATGTCTATGTTTATACATCTTAGGTTTTTGCACCAAATTAGTTTTTATCTTCAAAGTACAGGTGTGAGCTATATGTCCAAACAATCCATAATTATTACATTTCACTTTAGGAAATGAATTCCTAAGTCTTCTAACATTCAACTATCTTTTCAGGGATTGCATAAATTTAGGAAAGATAATAGGATTAGTAAAATCTTCAAGTTTAGGTGGTATCCTATTATCCTTGAGAGCTTTTATCATTAATTTGTAAAATGAATTCATATCTTCCAAAATTCAATTTGTATAATTGGTTCTATAAAGTTTGCTCTCAAATTCTTCCTTAGAATTCTTAAAATCTTTCTCAAGTTTTGCATAGGATGATTTTAAATTCTCATGATTTTTATTCAAGTCATCAAACTCATCAAGTAATTTAATGTGGTTGTTATCAATCAAAGCATGATCTTTCCTAAGGATTTCATGTTCCTTTTTAGATTCTTCAAATTCTAGACTTAGACTAGCATGCATATTCTTCATTTTTCTATATGCATCATACATGTGTTCAGAAACTTCAAATAATTCATCATAAGTTAAGTCACATACCTCTCCTTGATCTGAGTGATCAAGATTGTCAGCCATTAAGCACAAATTAGTGACTTCCTCTTCTTTTTCAGTCTTTGATGAATCTGAACCTGAGTCTGCCCAGAAAGCTTTTTGAAACTTCTTTCTACCCTTCTTTATAGTAGGTTTCTCCTCTACCTTCTCCTTGCTAGGATTGGCTTTGAGTTTAGGGCAATCTGTCTTTATATGTCTAGATTTCCTGCACTCATAGCAAATAACTTAATTTGAAACCTTGATATTTCTATTAAATTTTCCTCTATTCCATTGCTGGTATTTCTTCTGCTTCCTTTTCAGAAAGCTTCTGAATTGTCTAGTCATCAAGGCGATGTCTTCTGCATCCTCAGGTTTTGAGTGTTCACTCTCAGACTCTTTCACATTCAGTGCTATATTCTTTTCCCTTCGTGGTTCACCTGCATTAATCTTTCTTTGGTTAACTCCTTGCTTATAAGCAATAAGAGAACCAAGAAGATTGTCAATAGAATAAATGTTTAAATCCTTAGACTCTGTAATTGCAGTAATTTTAGCATCATAAGCAGTAGGTAAATAAAAAAGAATCCTATTAACCATTTCAGCATTCGTTAGTTCCCTACCAAGTGCATGCAAAGATGTGACAATTTGTGTGAATCTTGTGTACATGTCAGAAATAGATTCATTAGGTTTCATGCGAAATAATTCATAATCATGCAACAAGTTATTGAGTCTAGATTATTTAACCTCATTAGTCCCCTCATATGTTATACAAAGTCTATCCCATATATCATTTCCACTTTTGCAAGTATAAACCCTCATGTAGTCTTCTGATTTTAAAGACAAAAGAAACTATTCAAGCATTTGGCGTTTAGTTGTGCTAAGTCTCGGTCTTCTACTGTCCAGTCTGCAAAAGGTGTTTCAACTCTAACGCCATCAACTAATCTGGTTGGTTTTGTATATCCTTCCTGGACTAAGATCCACAGACGATAATCAAGTGATTGTAAGAAAGTAGACATGCATGTTTTCCAAAAATTAGAAGGTATATTATCAAACAATGGAGGTCTAGTAATAGAGTAACCCTCAGGTGTGTTTTGATTTCCAAATATAGCTATTTACGTTAATCAAAAAGTAGTTTAAACTTATGATTTTAAAGCAAGGCTCTGATACCACTTGTTGAGATTCGTTCACTATAAATTAGGTTGTTAAACCTAAGCTTGTGTCCCAAGGCTATCCAAGAGGGGGAGGGGGGGGGGGGGGGGGGTGAATTGATATTAAAAAAAATTATCCCTCTTGAGTATGTTGAACTGAAATTAAACTTTAATGGATTTTTAGAAAAAGTTTTTCAACCATAATTTTTTGTAATAAAATAAAATTCAAAAAATAAAAAGCAGTAAAAATAAAAGATACAAAATTTAAAGTGGTTCGGTCTAAACCCTACATCCACTCCATGGAGGCACCCTCCGAGTATTGCACTAATACCAATAGTGTCTCTCCTTTTGCACCCACTGCAAGGCAGAGAAGCCTTTACAAACACTCTTTTCACCACTACCTAGTGCGGTAGAGAATTGTCTTCCTTTTGCACAATCACCAGTGTGGGCAGAGAACCCTTCGTCCTTTCACACTCTTTTAGTGTGGGCAGAGAACCCTTCGTCCTTTCACACTCTCCTAGTGTGGGTAGAGAACCCTTCAGCTTTTTACACTCTCCTAGTGTGGGCATAGAACCCTCTGTCCTTTCACACTCTCCTAGTGTGGGTAGAGAACCCTTCAGCTATTCACACTCTCCTAGTGTGGGCAGAGAACCCTCCGTCTGTTACACTCTCCAAGTATCGGTAGAGAACCGGATCTCCTTGACAGATCTCCTCATAAGAAATCTAGAAGGAAGAAAGAAAAGAGTGAAGTAATCCAAAATCATAAGTAGAGATTCTTACCTTTGAACACAAAGCAAAGCCTTCACGCTCCAATGGTAGGAATCCTCCTTTGAATGCTCTCTCACACTCTCTCCTTGACTCTTCTTCCAATAGGCACGAAGATCAATCAGCAAAAAGATTGGGTGGCTGTCTAAATTGGACTATATATAAGAGAGACAAGAAAAATCATCCAAAACTGCAAATTTTTCAAGTCAACACGAAATGAATCGTCCCGTATGATTGTGGATCGTCATGGACGATTTTACTTAAAGTGTCGGAAACAATCCTTATGTATATTGTTATGAACTATGTTCATATACGATCATCGTCCCGTACGAACTAGGTTCGTCCGGTAAGATTCGTTATTCCATAAGTTGGTTCCCAAATAACTGCATGGACATAATCAATTTTGGTAAGTCGGTTCACATTGTCCTGGGATGAACAGGACTTCATTTGGATGAAATTTTTACATAGAAGAATTTGTCCTAGGACATTTTGGATTTTGTTTGGACGAAATTTTTATAGAGAAGAAATCATCCTTGGATGATTTGGATTTTGTCTGGACGAAATTTTTACAAAGAAGAAATCATCCTGAAACAATTTTGAGTTTCGTCTAGACGAAAGTTTTACAGAGAAGAAATCATTTTGGGACGAAAATAAATTTGTCCAGGACGATCAGGACTTAGAAAAATTTCTTCCAACTCCTGTTCGTTCCATTGCTCTTACAGGGAGAAAATTGACCTGATTGTCCCGTACGAACTAGGTTCGTCCCGTACGATCATTACAAATTTTGTAAGATCTCCTTAAGTGTGTGTGTTTTTATTCACTCAATTACAATCACTCCCTCTCAATTCAAAGAACAATTTAGAGCTCCAATTTACAAAGTATTGTATGCTGAATTTGATTTGAAGTCTTCATAGTTTGGAGTTCAATTTTCCTGAAATGTTAGTACACATAAGAGCAAAAATAATTCTTCCAAAAAGTGTTAGGAAATAATTACACATAAAACAATAATATTTGAAATCATCAAAACTATACAAGTTGCAAGAATGTAACATATGCAAATAGCAACTTTTTTAATAATCTCCCCCTTTTTGATGATGGCAAAACAATTCTTGTTTGTCAAATTTCAAATTCTAAGAATCTCCTAAACTCCCCCTGAATTAATGAGCATGTGGAAATAAGGGGTCATTGAACACAAATTTTTTTTTTAAATTTTTATTTTCAAAAATTTCAAAAACACCCAACAACGAACAAAACAACGAACAAAACACAAAACAAGACAAAGCAGACAAAACCAAATGACACGATCACAAGAAATAACAAACAATTATTTCTCCCCCTTTTTGACAACTGCAAAAAGGCAAGAAGAAAAAAAAAGAACTTGAAATGCAAGCAGACATATGAAAATCATTTGATAATTCATTCTTAAAAGTGATTGTAATAAAGTTATGCAAATGAAATGAGTACATTAGACAAATCATAATAATTCATAGAATTCAAGAAGAGAAATAACTTAGATAATAAAAAATTTATCAAACAACATGATTCAATTTAGACATTTAGATAGAGACATCATTGCAAAGAGGATAAAAAGAAAAATTGTATATTTCAAATTTCAATATACATGAAAGAACACAAGATCAATTTGAATGAGAAGATTAAAAGTGTCTGGAAAGAAATAACTACCACAAGTGGCGCTTTGCGCATCTTTTTCAAATTTTTGACACACTTTTGTGCTTATTTGCATTTATTGGGCTTATTTTGTGCCTCTTTTTCACATTGTGAACCATTGCGCATTCCTTTTGATTTTTATACATTTGTACATTTGTCAAGAGTAATTGTATTCTTTTCAAAGTCATTAATCAAAGTTTTCAAATTAATCTAAGTGCATAAATATTAATTGAAGAGTGAAATACAAGATAAGAAAAACATCACAATTGCAATAATAAATTAATGTAGTCTAAACAAGAGACCTGAAATTTGACAATCTTAATTATTATCAAGTTATAAGCTAAACTTAAATTTAGAAAAAAATTAGATTTTCTAATGAGTCTAAATTTTAATTTGCATTTTAAGAATTATAGCACTGATAAGAAAATAAAATCCAAAGATTTTCATAGTTAAACACACATTTCAGAAACAAGATAAAGACAAGACATGTTTACTTATACTGATATCAAAAAGATATTACAGTCACTGCAATCGATATCAATGCACACCAACTAGAGAAAAATAAAAAATATATCTAAAAATCCATCCAAAGAAATACAACAAAACGACAACAAACACATGAACCATAACAACTCAAACACAAAACAGAAAGTGCAACAATCACTCGGACGGTCCCTGATCTGGAGGAGGAGGAGGTTGAGCATTGAAGAAGGTAAAGTAACTGCTTACCATAAGTATGTTACTATTCAAATCATTCATTTGCTCTCTTATGAAGCCCATATACTGATTGTAGCAATTTTCAAATTGATCAAAATGTTGATCAAAATGAGTCTCTAGCTGATCAAATCTTTGAACCAAATTTTGATAATTTTTATCATTGGTCGGTGCTGGTTCGGCTTCAGGTTCCTCCTCGATGTCACTGATGACGTGTGCCTTACTTGTGTCATCATTTTTGAAGATTGCTCTGAATGATGCATCATTATAATAGAGCAAATCTTCAAACTCCTGATCAGGATGAGTCAAACCTACTTCTTCTCCAGAATATAGGCAACTAGATGTCCTAAAGCAATATTCCTTTTTCTTTTCTGATCAGCATGACCTATTTCAGAAAGCCCAAAATGATAGTCGAGCATTAACTGGGCTTCATCTATAGGTTTTTTAGTCATGACCATAAAAGTGATCATAGAAAGAAGTGGAGTTATGTTCACTCTACCACCAGCCTTAGGGATAATGGAAGTTCTAAAGACATGCTGGATGATTCGTGCAGTTTTCATGAGACCGGATACTCTAGTCACATGTTCATTCACATTATTCCCTCTAATCACTTGATTGATTTCAGACCACGAATAGTCATCAGTAGTGATCAGATAATTTGCTCTTTCCCCTTCAGTTCTTAAGTTTAGAAATCCTCCTAAGTCATGCTTAGTAATTTCTACTTTTTGTTTAAAGACAAAGGATTGGACTACAGACTGACAAGGCCCAAAGGACATATTGACCAGGAAATAGTGAAAAGTATCTTTGTTGTAAGGGTGGACCAGAGTAAGAATGAAATCAAATTGGGTCGAATCGAATAGGTTCATTACCTGGAAAGTAAGATTTTCTTGAAGTAGGATCCTAGAGGGTGTGATTTTGGCAGAGGCAAATCGAGGAAAAGATTCCTCATTTTCCTTAGACAGAAAGTTCTCTGAAGGATTCCTATGTGGTTTATTTTGCTATGACCTTCTACCACTTACTTGAACTGGAACTAGCCATCTGAAAAGGACTAATCTAAAGAACGAAGAGATTGAAAGTAATGTTTAGAGTGTGACAGTTAAGTTCAAAAGCCTGCCAATTTATTAAAAAACGGTATGTTCATGCTGGACAAAAAAAAAATCATCTCGGACTAATAAAAAATTCATCCCGTATGAAAAATTTTCGTATAGATGATTCAATGCATCAAAATAAAATGGCTTTTCATAATCAACACAACTTATGATGCGTCCTTTCGTACAGACTTTTGACCAATCTGATCGTACAGACGAACACGTGTTCATCCCGGGATGATCAGAAATTATATCATTTTAATGACAGTTGAAACCGTCCTCTACATGGAACCAATATGTGTTTGTCCAGACGAACCAAATGTTCGTACATACGAAGTTCATATTAAAAACGGTCTTATGCATTCAACTGCTCCTTTCATTCGTCCCTTCGTTTGAAAAATATTTCGTCCTGGACGATCGTGACGATCGTACATATGAAGTACATTAAAACTGCACTTAAAATGGTTCAAAATCCCACAGTTTGTCATACTACTTAAATCATCCCGTACAAAATGATTTCGTCACGGACTATGATGATAAATTTTTTTTTCTTTTTGCACTCAAAACTAAAACTAGAAATAAAAAACACAAAAATACCAAATTCAACGATTGATACACAGACTCTAAAAAGGAAAGAAATCACACAAACAAAATCATAAACAAAAAAAAAAAATAAATTAAATCAATAAACAAACATCAATGTTGCAAAAACATTTTTATTTAAGCATTTAAATCAATCACACAAAGCCTTGTTCTTAATGCACTAAAAGTATCAAATGCTAAAGGTTTTGTAAAAATGTCTGCAAGTTGATTTTCAGTTGTAACATGAATGAGTTCAATTTCTCCCTTGGATACATGATCCCTTATGAAATGATGCCTTATGTCTATGTGTTTGATTCTTGAATGTTGAATAGGATTTTTAGAAATGCAGATAGCACTAGTATTATCACAATAAACTGGTATAGTGCCTATAGTTAATCCAAAATCAATCAACTGTTGTTTCAACCAAAGTACCTGTGCCACACAACTTCCTAATGCAATGTGTTCAGCTTCAGTAGTAGATAGGGCTATTGAATTTTGTTTTCTACTTACCATGAAACTAATGAATTTTCAATGAATTGACATATTCTAGAAGTGCTTTTCCTATCCACCCTACAGCTTGCAAAGTCAGAATCTGAATAACCAATAATTTCAAATGAAGAGCTAAACTTAGGATTCTAAATTCCTAAGTTATGAGTTCCTAGCAAATATCTTAAAATCCTTTTCACTGCTGTCAAATGTGATTCTTTTGGATCTGATTAAAATCTAGCACACAAGCAAACACTAAACATGATATCAGGTCGGCTAGCAGTCAAGTAAAGTAAAGATCTAATTATCCCTCTAAATTTCTTTTGATCAACAGATTTTCCCTTAGGATCCTTATCCAACTGAACTGAGGAAATCATTAGAGTACTAACAGGTTTAGCATTATCCATTTCATATTTTTTGAGAATGTCCTTAACATATTTGGATTGGCTAAGAAATGTACCTTCCTCATGTTGCTTAATGCTGAAGCCTAAAAAGTAACTTAAATCTTCTATCAGACTCATCTCAAATTCACTACTCATTATTTTAGAAAAGTCATCACAAAGATTTTTATTTGAAGATCCAAAAATGATGTCATCCACATAAATTTGCACAATGAGTATATCCTTTCCAAATATTTTTAAAAAGAGAGTTGTATCTACACTTCCTTTATCAAATGATCTATTAAGTTGAAAAGTGCTCAACCTCTCATACCAAGCCCTAGGTGGCTGTTTCAAATCATATAGTGCCTTTTTCAATTTAAAAACATGATTTGGGTATTTAGAATTTTTAAAACCTGGGGGTTATTCTACAAAAAACTTCCTCTTGAATTACCCCATTCAAAAAAGCACTTTTCACATCCATTTGGTACAATTTAAATCCTCTAAAATAGGAAAAGGCTAATAAAACCCTAATTGCTTCAAGTCTAGCTACAGGGGCAAAAGTCTCCTCAAAATCAATACCTTCAATCTGATTATACCCCTTAGCTACCAATCTAGTCTTATTTCTAATGATTGTTCCTGAGTCATTCATTTTGTTCTTGAACACCCACTTTGTTCCAACAACACTTTAATTCTTTGGCCTTGCAGTAAATTCCTAAAGTTTGTTCCTTATAAATTGATTTAATTCTTCTTGTATAGCTAAAATCCAAAATTCATCTGAAAGTGCATGATCAATATTAGTGGGTTCTATGGTTAAAATGAAGGCTGAATGATTGACTTCCTTATTTAATCCACGCCTTGTCCATATTTAACTTACTTAGTTCACCTATGATCATTTCTCTTGGGTGGGTTTTAGAAAATCTCAAATCTCTAGGCAAAGGGTTTTCTATCTACAAATTTTTTTCTACATTTTCTTCCTAGTTCAATTTATCAATCTTTTGAGAGTTGATCTCAATTTCATCTTCTATAATATTTGGCTCTTCCATATTTCCAAATTCATCAAATACAATATGTGTGGTTTTCTCAATTACCAAAGTTCTTCTATTGAATACTCTATAAGATTTTCCAACACTTGAGTATCCAACAAAAATTCCTTCATCTGATTTTAGATCAAATTTCCATAAGTCAGATTTTTCATTGTTATGAATGAACACCTTGCAACCAAAAACATGCAAATGAGACAAATTAGGTTTTCTCCCTTTTAGCAACTCATAGGGTGTTTTATTTAAACAAGATCTCACATTCATCCTATTCAGAACATAGCATGCTATGCTAACCGTCTCAGCCCAAAAATATTTAAGAAGTGAATATTCTACCAACATTGCTCGGGCGGCTTCTACTAATGTTCTGTTTTTCCTTTTGACTACCCCATTCTGCTGAGGGGTTCTAGGTGCTGAAAAATTGTGATCAATTCCTTTCTCCTTACAAAAATCCTCAAACTTTTCATTTTCAAATTCTCCTCCATGATCACTTTGAATTGATATAATTTCACAACCTAGTTTTCTTTGAATTCAAGTCAAAAAATTTCTAAATTCCTCAAATGATTCACTCTTATGAAAAATAAATCTAACCCATATAAATCTTGAGAAATCATCCATAATTACAAAACCGTATACATTCCCTCCTAGACTCACAGTTCCAACTGGTCCAAAAAGTTCCATATGCAAAATCTCTAATGGTTTATTTATTCTAAGATCCTTATTTGTTTGAAAAGAGGACTTCACCTGTTTTCTTAATTGACATGCATCACAGAGGTGGTCCTTAGTAAAGTCTAGTTTTGGAATACCTCTCACTAAGTTCTTTTGGGTAATCCTCCTAAGGTTTTTCTTGCTAGAATGACAAAGTCTCTTATGCCAAAGCCATGACTCATTAGATACAGTTTTTAAACAAAAAGCAGTAGGAGTTTGAATGCAATTTAAATCTAGCATATAAACATTGTTTACCCTTTTTCCATTCAAAACATCTTTACCATTTAGGCTTAATATGCAGCTAGTAGGAAAAATTTTACACAGTAACCTTTATTGCATAGCTGACTTATATTTAACAAATTATGTTTTAAGCCTTCAACCAATAATACATTGTCTATGAAAAAATTCTTTAAATTTCCAATCATACCTGTCCCAACCACCTTCCTTGTGGTGTTATCTCCAAGTGTAACCTTACCTCCACTCCTAGCTTCCAACATTGTGAATTGAGTAGTATCTCCAGTCATGTGCTTTGAACATCCGCTGTCTACGTATCATATGCTCTCACGAGATCTTATGTGAGAGCGTCCCTACAAAATTATCAAATGTTAGACCTGGGAACCCAAACAAGTTTGGGTTCACCTTTTAGCAATTTATAATCAGATGCAAGTATGATATGTCTAGGTTTATGTATCTTAGGTTTTCACACCAAACTAGTTTTTATCTTCAAAGTACAGGTGTGAGCTATATGTCTAAATAATCCACAATTATTACATTTCACTTTAGGAAATAGATTCCTAAGTCTTCTAACATTCATCTGTCTTTTTAGGGATTGCATAAATTTAGGATACAGAATAGGATTAATAAAATCTTCAAGTTTAGGTGGTATCCTATTTTCCTTGAGAGCTTTTATCATTAATTTGTAAAATGAATTCATATCTTCCAAAATTTGATTTGTATAATTGGTTCTATAAAGTTTGTTCTCAAATTCATCCTTAGAATTCTTGAAATCTTTCTCGAGTTCTGCATAGGATGATTTTAAATTCTCATGATTTTTATTCAAGTCATCAAACACATCAAGTAATTTCATATGGTTGTTATCAATCGAAGCATGATCTTTCCTAAGGATTTTATGTTCCTTTTTAAGTTCTTCAAATTCTAGACTTAGACTAGCATTCATTTTCTTCATTTTTCTATATGCATCATGCATGTGTTCAGAAACTTCAAATAATTCATCATAAGTTAAGTCACATACCTCTTCCTGATCTGAGTGATCAAGATTGTTAGCCATTAAGCACAAATTAGTGACTTCTTCTTCTTTTTCAGTCTCTGATGAATCTGAACCTGAGTCCGCCCAGAAAGCTTTTTGAAACTTCTTTCTGCCCTTCTTTACAGTAGGTTTCTCCTCTACCTTCTCCTTGCTAGGATTGGCTTTGTGTTTAGGGCAATTTTTCTTTATATGTCCAGGTTTCCCGCACTCATAGCAAATAACTTCATTTGAAACCTTGTTATTTCTATTGAATTTACCTCTACTCCATTCCTGGTGTTTCTTCTGCTTCCTTTTCAGAAAGCTTCTGAATTGTGTAGTCATCAAGGCGATGTCTTCTTCATCCTCAAGTTTTGAGTGTTCACTCTCAGACTCTTTCACATTTAGTGCTATGTTCTTTTCTCTTCGTGGTATACCAGCATCAATCTTTCTTTGGCTGACTCCTTGCTCGTAAGCAATAAGAGAACCAAGAAGATTGTTAAAAGAATAAATGTTTAAATCCTTAAACTCTGTAATTGTAGTAATTTTAGCATCATAAGCAGTAGGTAAACAATGAAAAATCTTATTGACCATTTCAGCATTCGTTAGGTCCCTACCAAGTGCATGCAAAGAGGTGACAATTTGTGTGAATCTTGTGTACATGTCAGAAATGGATTCATTATATTTCATGTGAAATAGTTCATAATCATGCAACAAGATATTGAGTCTAGATTATTTAACCTCATTAGTCCCCTCATATGTTATACAAAGTCTATTCCATATATCCTTTCCACTTTTGCAAGTGGAAACCCGCATGTAGTCTTCCGATTTTAAAGCACAAAAGAAACTATTCAAGCATTTGGCATTTAGTAGTGCTAAGTCACGTTCTTCTACTATCCAATCTGTAAAAGGTATTTCAACTCTAACTCCATCAACTAATCTAGTTCATTTTGTATATCCTTCTTGGACTAAGATCCACATACGATAATCAAGTAACTATAAAAAAGTAGACATGCGTGTTTTCCAAAAATCAAAAGGTATATTGTCAAACATTGGAGGTCTAATAATAGAGTAACCCTTAAGTGTGTTTCGATTTCCAAATTTAGCTATTTACGTTAATCAAAAAGTAGTTTAAACTTATAATTTTGAAACAAGGCTCTGATACCACTTGTTGAGATTCGTTCACTATGAATTAGGTTGTTAAACCAAAGCTTATGTCCCAAGGCTATCCAAGAGTGGGGGGGGGGGGGGTGAATTGGTATTAAAAAAAAAATTATCCCTGTTGAGTATGTTGAACTAAAATTAAACTTTAATGGATTTTTAGAAAAAGTTTTTCAACCACAATTTTTTGTAATAAAACAAAATGAAGAAAATAAAAAGCAGTAAAAATAAAAGACACAAAATTTATAGTGGTTCGGTCTAAACCAGACCTACATCCACTCCCCAGAGGCACCCTCTGAGTATTGCACTAATACCAATAGTGTCTCTCCTTTAGCACCCACTGCAAGGCGGAGAAGGCTTTACAAACACTCTTTTCACCACTACCCGGTGCTGTAGAGAACCGTATTCCTTTTACACTATCCCCTGTGTTGGCAGAGAACCCTTCATACTTTCACACTCTCCTAGTGTGGGCAGAGAACCCTTTGTCCTTTCACACTCTCCAAGTGTGGGCAGAGAACCCTTCAGCTATTCACACTCTCCTAGTGTGGGCAGAGAACCCTCTGTCCTTTCACACTCTCCTAGTGTGGGCAGAGAACCCTTCAGCTGTTCACACTCTCCTAATGTGGGCAGAGAACCCTCCATCTATTTACACTCTCCAAGTATCGGTAGAGAACCGGATCTCCTTGATAGATCTCCTCACAAGAAATCTAGAAGAAAGAAAGAAAAGAGTGAAGTAATCCAAAATAACAAGTAGAGATTCTTACCTTTGAAAAACAAGCAAAGCCTTCACACTCCAGTGGTAGGAATCCTCCTTTGAATGCTCTCTCACACTCTCTCCTTGACTCTTCTTTCAATAGACACGAAGATCAATTAGCAAAAAGATTGGGTGGCAGTTTAAATTGGACTATATATAGGAGAGACGAGAAAAACCGTCCAAAACTGCAAATTTTTCAAGTCAACATGAAATGAATCGTCCCGTACGATCGTGGATCATCCTGGACAATTTTACTTAAAGTGTCGGAAATGATCCTTATGTATATTGGTATGAACTATGTTCGTACACGATCATCATCCCGTACGAACTTGGTTCGTCTGGTATGATTCGTTATAACATAAGTCGGTTCCCAAATACCTGCATGGACGTAATCAATTTTGGTGAGTCGGTTCACGTCTTGGGATGAACAGAACTTCGTCCGAACAAAATTTTTACAGAGAAGAAATCTTCCTGGGATGATTTGGATTTCATCTGGACGAATTTTTACAGAGAAGAATTCATCTTGGGAAGATTTGGATTTCGTATGGACAAAATTTTTACAGAGATGAAATTATCCTATGACGATTTGGATTTCGTCTGGACAAAATTTTTACAAAGAAGAAATCATCATGAAAGGATTTTGGATTTCGCCTGGATGAAATTTTTACAGAGAAGAAATCATTTTGGGACGAAAATAAATTCGTTCTGGATGATCAAGACTTAGAAAAATTTCCTCCAACTCCTATTCGTTCCATTGCTCTTATAGGGAGAATACTGACCTGATCATCCCGTATGAACTAGGTTTGCCCCGTACGATCAGTATAAAGTTTGTAAGATCTCCTTAAGTGTGTGTGTGTATTTTTATTCACTCAATTACAATCACTCGCTCTCAATTCAAAGAACAATTTAGAGCTCCAATTTGCAAAGTATTGTATGCTGAATTTGATTTGAAGTCTTTATAGTTTGGAGTTCAATTTTTCTGAAGTGTTAGTACACACAAGAGCAAAAACAATTCTTCCAAAAAGTGTTAGGAAATAATTGTACATAAAACAATAATATTTGAAATCATCAAAACTTTACAAGTTGCAAGAATGTAACATATACAAATAGCAACTTTCTTAATACCAGCGATGCAGGTAGCCCGGCTGTTACTGAACTTGGCATTTGCTTACTGACATGAGCTGGATGTGGTGTTGAATACCTATTGACTTCAGCTGGAGAATCCCAACTTCGTCGGCCTTGCTGATTTTGAGTGTGTCTTTTTGACTATAGCTCGATCTTGAGAGCATAGTTCACAGCTTGTGATAGTGACCAAACCGAATTGAGTTCAAGCCTTTCTAAATATATTCCTTCAAACCGCCAATGTATCTTGCTACTAGTTGATTTAAGATTCTTGAAGGTTGTTACGAGCACTTAACTGATAAAACTCCTCTGTATACTCATTGACTGTCTTACTGCCTTGCGAACAAGGTTGATACTGCACATACAACATTTGTTCATAATCTGTCGGTAAGAAATGCCCACAGAGCATTTGTTTCATACGAACCCAACTCCAGACTGATCCCCTTCCTTCACGTCTCCGGGATTGAATGACTTGTTGCCACCACGCACTAGCACCGCCCTTTAATCTGTAGGCGACATAATTTACCTGTCACTCTGGTTCAACATCCATGTACTCAAAAAAAGATTCAACCGACCATTCCCAATCAAGATAGTCCTCAATATGCAATTTACCATCGAAGAATGGCATATCTAATATGATTTGAAAATCACCATGAGCCCTATCTCTTCCCAATTGACGGCATCTCTGATTCAAAATTATCTCACCTTCTGAATCTGAATGTTCTTTAGCTCACACAT
Source organism: Dendrobium nobile (assembly GCA_022539455.1). Lineage (NCBI taxonomy): Eukaryota > Viridiplantae > Streptophyta > Magnoliopsida > Asparagales > Orchidaceae > Dendrobium > Dendrobium nobile. Next base: position 37,994,404 of record CM039735.1, read on the forward strand.
GATCCACCTCCTCTTCAGAATCCATCAGTTCAAATCATCAAACATTTCGTTGATAATCCCTTCTAGCCACAAACCCACGTCTCGTCGCCGGCAAATTCACTGGGTCGGCTGGACGAGCGGCTTGGCTCCTGTCGAGAAGGGCATTGATCATCCGTAACTCCTGATGCAATTCCCCAAAGAGATGGTGCATATCTGTAGAGAGTTCATCTGTTCTCTTTACGAGATGGGTATTCTCGGCCCACAGGCCATCCAGGCTGCGTTCTTCACCGGCGGCCACCCATTTGCTTCCTTCTGCCATCCTTGCTCTGATACCAGAATGATGCCGGAGCTCCTCCCAAGTCTCTAGAACACCTGTAAGAAGTTAAAATAGAGGAACAAAAGAGGTTTTGCACAAAAGCAATGGAACAGTGATAAAAAGTTATATGTATTTCTCTATCTGTAAAAGCATCGGCTAAGGGGATTAAATCATCCCAGCTCTACTCCAAACGAACAATGCCAGAAAAAGGTGCCTTGTGGCAGAATAACTAATTAAAGTAAAAAGGGAAGTGGAGCTCAAGCTCACTAACTAACTAAGCAGTAATTGAAATAACTAATAATAATAAGAGCTAATATTCAAGTAATAAGCAGACTCATCTAGCAGGTCCCTAGCAGGTATTAGCAGCTCCAAACAGGTATGCACTGCATCAGAGTTACTTTATTTGGGTGTTAAAATAGCTTTAAGAAGATTAAGAAGACATGATTTTCAATGCATGATTGACCACATATTGGAAAGACTCAATTCTTGGGGGAGTAAGCATTTATCTATGGCTGGCAAGCTCACCCTTGTCAAAACATCTCTTTTATCCATTCCAAGCTTCTTATCAACTCATTATTTGGTTCCAAAGAAAGTATTATATCAAGTTGATCAATTTTGTAAAGAATTCATTTGGCATAAAGGCATTGATAGAAAGGGACTACACTATGTTTCTTGGGATGTATTATGTAAACCAAAATCTGATGGTGGTTTGGGATTACATTATGCTGTTCATCGCATGGGACCTGTTAGATCGAGGTTAGCATGGAGGTTCATCAAATATCCAAGGAACTTCTTGCATAAGAATATTATTACTAAATATGGCGATGATATCTTGAGTGGAGAAAGAAAAATTGGAGCTTCTATGACATGGCAGATTTTATTTGAAGGCGGGAAGTCACTCAAACCTATTGTTAGATGGAGAATTGTTGATGGGAAGAAAATCAATGTTATGAAGGATATTTGGCTCTTGAATAGATGCTTCAACACTTGACCCACTCTTGCTGATTGTGTGGGGTTGGAGAACCTAAATCATAATCATTTCATCACGCCAAACTGCAGCTGGAATGTGGAGTTGCTACAACAATTTTTTAATGAAGAACTTATTCTACTAATTTTACAGGTTCCCATTAATCATGAGGCTGATATGGATTTTTTGGAAACCATGTATTGCCATAATGGGAAATCTATCACTACTGTGGCTTATGAGGAATCGATTTTTTTTTGAACAAAGCCCATGAAAAGGCTTATGAGGAATCGATGAAGAGGTGGTCTAAGGAGGAAGACTATGAGTTTGTAAGATGGCTAAGAAGTCTAAAGCTGAACCTGAGAGTGGAGCTTTTCTGGTGGAGGATAAGCAAGTTTGCTATTCCTACATATGAGTTTCTTAAATATAGAAAGCTAAGCCATAATGACTTATGTCCAAGAGGTTGTCAAGAAGTAGAAAGTTATGCTCATATTGTGGTGCATTACAAATTCATTAAGGAGATCATTCTCAGATTAAAAGAGTGGGGTTTTTATATTCCCTTGTTTCATTCATTGGAAAATTGTTTGAAAGAGTTTAGAGGACATTCATTTCGTTTTCCTAACATGTTGAAGATTTACTTCACAATAGTTTTCCTCTAGTGCAATGGTTGCTGCAAATGTCTGGTACATGGGAACACCACCACCTCTAGTGCAATGGTTGCTGCAAATGTCCTATTTTTGGCTAAACACAATTTGTATCCAAATCAAGATAGCTGGGGTGTTAATCTCCTATGGGAGTTTACTAAAGTTTGGAACCCTCCACCGCTAGGTTGGATCAAAATCAATTTGGATGCTTCATTATTGGAATCTAATCAAGCTAGAATTGGAGGTGTGTTTATGTATCATAAAGGAAGGTTGTTGTTGGCATTTGGGAAGAAGAAACTTCATTGGGACGTATCTCAACTTGAATTAGAGGCTGTTTTGACTATAAAGGACTTCATACAACCTTGGATGATTGATACTAAAGGAGTTATCATAGAAGGAGACAACATAAATATCATCAATTTTATTCAAGATTCTTTGAAAAAATTGAAGTGGCATTTTAACAAAAGGATTACCAAAGATTTTTTATTCCTAAATGATTTCAATAGAATCTTTTTCAATCATGTTCATAGAGAATGTAAGAAAGTAGTGGATGTTTGTGCTACTTTAGCTTTAAATAACAGTTTTTGTTTTGATAGTTTCAGTTTTGCCGACATTCCTTCTAATTTGTTTAGTTAGTTAAAGAAGGAATGTGAGGTTTTTAGTTACTTGTAATTAGTCCCTTCTTGAATGCAATTTGCAATTTCTCAAAAAAAAAAAAAAAAAAAAAAAAAAAAAGAAGTGGATTCTTTGACTGTTTGCAAGTTTTGATGCTAACTTTGTGGGGATAATTCTTCTATTGTTAGTAAGAGTTGTGGATTTTCTTTATTTGGAGATATCTATCTTTGTTCCATCATCTAAACTATTTTGTGATTGTTTTTTCTTTTTTGGGTGAAAGAGATTTTATCAAATTCATCACAACATTGGCTTTTATCTTCATTCTATAAATTCATATCATTACATAATTATTATGGAATTATATATTTTCTTACTTTTTTATTTTATTATTTTGAATGGATCTTGAAAAATGTATTTTTCGAAATAAGCCTTGGGAAATTAAATTTACCAATGAAATTTTGCAAACTTCAACTGGAAATTTCCACCGAGTATTTATTCCAGTAGTGGTAACTCATGTGCTAACATGTTAGCTAAATATGGTTCGAGCTTAGATGATAATGTTGAACTTGTTCTTCTGTTATTCCATTAGAATTAAATGGACATGGCTAACCTTGATAATAATGGTTTGCCTTGTATGAGAGTTAAATGATTGGCCTCTTTTCTTGGCATAGTGGTTTTTCTTGTAGTAGCTAATGTATTGAAGTGCTTTGGGTAATGAGGTAATAATGAATGCTTGCATAATTTTTATAGCCTTTTTGGTAGATATATATATATATATATATATATATATATATATATATATATATATATAATATATATATATATATATATATATATATATATATATATATATATATATTTGGCTTTCCTGTTCCATAGGATTTTAGAAGTTCCTTGGCAAACATTTAGTTGGGATATTTATATGCATTAGAAAATTACCCTTGTTATAAGTATGTTTATTGAGTTTGGGTGGCCCTTCGCTATTACGCTTTTAGCTTAGCCCAAGTTAATTTATATTAAATAGTTTTCCTCTATGAGGTATCAAATTTTTTGGATGGAGGCTCTTTTGCTTTTCTTCCTTCTATCAGATGGTGATTATGGGCCTATTTAAGGCAAAAAAATTTTAAAATATTAGTTGTGGAATTATCATAATTTGTGTTTTAATAGAAAACTAGCTAAAAAGATAACCCAAAAAGGGTTTTCATTTATTTAATTTTAGGTAAATATATTTCTTCATGTTATTCTAAATTTATTGAGAGATTAGCATATGCTCATCTTTTCCATCAAGCACAAATGATTTTTTCACTTTAATTTTTATGCTTAACAATTTTTTTGGGCCTTTGCCATTCATCCAGTGAGCTTACAGTAATAGGTAAAGGTATTCTGAGCGTCCCCTATTTGTTGGTCTCTTACAGGTAGATATAATATATTTTCATCATTTGATTTATTCTACTTATCCTTATAATCTTATATAAAAGTTTTTTTAGCCATCTAAATTGATGCGCAAATGGAATATTGAGATTCCTGCAATTGTTACGAAGTCCATCTTCATACTTTTGGATGTAGGGACTGGGAATGGAAATATTTTTCCTTAGTAAGATTATAGTGCTCACAAGTTATTTTCTTATATACCACTTTGAAAAGTAATATGTTGGTAGAGGTAACTGAAGATGGTAATGGGCATGCAGGGTTGTTAATGGCATTGCAGGTAAGGATTACAACACGTGCGAATAAGGAGGAAACTTTCATTTTTCTAGTGAGATTCCATGCAAGACCAGTTGTTATGGTCGAAACCTTCATAGCTGAATCACTTTGAAAGGTTAAGCTATAAAAGTTATAGCATACTTTTTGTCAATATTAAGATTTTAGGACTAAGATTTTAGACATCACATTTTCTATTTTAAATTAATGAATGCATTTTTAAAATTATATGAATGAATATAATTTTCATTTTCTTCTAGCTAATCCTTATTTACTATATTGATGAATGAATATTTTTTTTTACCTCAATGTAATAAAATTGGTATTTTTCTTTATTATGAATTTTATATGTCTAATTAATCAGAAATAATTAGATGCAATAATATCTCAAAGTGATTGATTGATCTTAAATGTTTTAGCTAAGGTATAATAATTGGGTAAGCAATAAATTTTACTAAATATGACCACAATTGATATCCCTAGATATAAATATCAACATTCAACAAAATTAAAGGGACATGTGATTTATTTTTTTGATCATTTTGCAAAAAACTTTTATTTTGATCGCTATTAAAAAATGTCATAAATGAAATTAATAATTAAAATCACTAAATAGCATCCAAATAAATAATTATTAACATAAAAAAATTATCGCTAAAACGTATAATTTTAGCTATCAATACTAATTAGTGGTAAATAATTTAGTAACCAAAAAAGGTTTTGGCCGTAAATAGCCTCAACGGTGAGGCTACTACGACAAACCAGCTACCAAAACTTTTTGGTCCTTTTCACTTTAGCAATCAAATTAATATTATTAGTAACCAATTTTGAGGGTCACTAATAACCATTTTTCTTTTAATGATTACCCGGAGTTCTCTTCTAGTATTGCACTAAAGATTTAGTGAGTCTCCTTTAGCTCCCATAGTAAGGAAGAGAAGTCCATGCAAAATCACTTACACCCTTCTATGGTGCGGCTGACAAACTGAATCCTTTCCACCCTCCTAATGAGGCAGAGAGCCTGGAATCCATTTCAGCCTTCTGGTGAGGAAGAGAACTTGGAATCTTTTTCACTCTCCTAGTGAGGAAAAAATCCTAGAATCTTTTTCATCCTTTTGGTGAGGTAGAGATCTAAATCACTTTCACCTTCATGATGCGGCAGAGTAGCCTACCCCATTGACGCTAAAGGTGTCTTCTTCCCAAAGATTCCCTCACTAAAAACCTTAATTCATGGAGGAAATTAGGTGTGAGTTCATCAGAGTAATTATGTGAAATTCCTTCTTGCATTCCCTTAAACCCAAAAGGATCTTCATTCTCTCTCACAAACTGCACCCTTTCTCTCCCAAGCTAAAAGCTCACTCTTCAAGCTTTCTCTCAAAAGACTCAGCCCAATGAATGCCAAAAAAACTCTTATAAAGTCTAATGATAAAGCTTAAATAGAGGGCTTCAAAAAAACCCTAAAAATATATCACTGTTCATACAGTATGATTAGTGATCATTAAGTGAAATTAGTACAAAGAAGCCTATTCATCATGTATAAGGAGTACGCTCTATTAGAATCTATTCAAATGTTGTATAATGATCGTACAATATGATTATTGGATCATATGGTATGAATAGTTCATTCTTCTTAAGATCATACAGGATAATATTTGGGACAATCCAAAATTGTCTCAACAAAATATCTAGTGCGATTTGGATCGTATTATATAATTAGTTCAAAAATTAAGATTTTATCTAAGAAGATCTCTGGATGAATAAATTTCAACTCTGCTAATCAACCTGATCAACATAATATTGTATGATTTAATTTATTTAGTAAATATTGATTTGATTAACTAATCAAGGGGATTAAATTTAGGCAATAATTTAACCTTTGTGCAGTATGATACAGTTGTACTGTACGACTAGAATAATGTTTAAAACTCAAATTATTGTCTTATTAAATTAATGATGGGGATTCTGATTACAATTGATCATCCCATACAATGTGTGTTCGTGAGGTACAATTAGTTATACTTTAAAATAATGTTTTTAATTAAATAAAAAATTTTAAATAATATATATAGCAATATATCATACAATATGATTTGATTCATACAATATGATTTATAGAAATATTAAATAAATTAAATTTCTTATTTTCACTTCCCCTATGTGTGTACAATTGCTAAGCTTACTAAACACCATTTATAATGCATAGACTTAAGAAAAAATAAAAATATAGACTTCTTGCATATTAAAATCTTATAATACCTAGTCTAGAGCTATGATCCTTTGGCATTAATTGGTGTATGCTTAACCCGAAGCATTCATATAAACAAAAAACATATGTAATAACAAATCATAGGAGAAATTTAATATAATATTATAATATTTATTATCATCAAAATCAAGCTCAAGCTCTTAGATTGCCACAATCTCTCTAATTTTATGATGACAATTATTGTTAGTTAAAATTTTTAATTAGTTGTATTTCTCCTAATTTCTTCCTCACTAAGTGATATATATATATATATATATATATATATATATATATATATATATATATATATATATAAATGCAAAATAATAAGGCAACATAAAAAATAGAAAAATAGAAAAAGCAAACTAAATTGAGTAAAAGGTCAGTAATTATAACAAAACACCTACTTCCCCTTTTGACATCACCAAAAGGACAACTAATAAGTAATACCAATAAAAATAATAATATAATCATGGTAACTACCAAGGAGAGAGAAAAAAACTAACTTCAAAGATAGAATATGCTACTCATAGATGGTCCCTAATCAGGTGGTTGTGGAGGAGGTTGAATGTATCAGTGAATGGATGCAAACTATTTACTAAACCAATCCATCTCAACCTCATGCTAATGATGCTATTGTTGAATAAGAATTTCAAGATGTATCTCCAATTGGTCAAATCTCTTAATCAATATATAATGGTAATAAGGCTAGTATATAGGTGTAGGTGGAGGAGATGGTGCTTCTGTCGGTGCTCCCCCTTCCTCATCATACTTATGCTCCTCCTTTACAAGCTACGCCCCACAGTGATTGTCACAAAAAAGGAGGTGAAAGGAACTATCAATGTAGAAAATAGAGAGGTGATCAACTTGTGCACGGTACGTTAGGCTATATTTGATATCTTAGATATAGATAGATATATCCTAGTGCAAGGTTTTGCCTACGTTGGTCTCTCACATTCAATTATGATAGTCAAGTTTTCTATATACCTACTAATCATATCTGCTGCATTAAATTTAGGGCCATTCATACAAAAATAGATAACAATAGAAAATAATGGATTGATTTTTATCATAACTCTTGCCTTAGAAAGGATTAAAGTTCTAAGCACTTATTGGATGATATGGGCATTTTGAACTAAGGAGCTCAGTAAAGGTAATTATTGATTAAATTGGATGTTCCTAAGAGTAAGGTTTATAGTTGTCCATTCATAATCTACTATATTAAAAATATCATGAGGTTTAATGCCAGTTGTACGTATTCATGAAAGTCTTGGTGTGAGATTTCTATCGGTCTTCTACAAAAACATGATACCATTAAGGTATGCCAATAATTAATTTGGAGGTTTGCAAAGAATTTGAAGAGTAATTTTAAGTGAAATGAAAAGGCAAGTGTCAAGATAAATTAGAGATTGTTTTCTGCAAGAAGATCTAGTATCTGGTAGTTTAGGTTTTCTTGGTTTATAATATGTGAGGGTACGATCTGGGCAGCTTGATAGTGGTGATTGGCATTCTCATTATCCTGTGTTTGGAGTCAGTCAGTCGCTAGAGGATGAGAGGAACTTCTAGGAAGAAGATGTGGTCTCTTACTAGCCATTGAAACACTCAAGTAATGAAAATGGAAGTTCTGAATGTTAAAGAAGAGAAGGTATGAAGGAAAGTGAAGTCATTTCCCTCATTTTGTAAAAAATAAAACATATTGTACAATGTAAAGTAGTATCATACAGTACGATCATAGTAGGATGAACTATCTCATATGAATACCTCAAAAGTTAGTCAAATTGTAGGTTATGATTGGGTATTATACAGCATGATCTTAACCTTTTTCTTCATCCAGAGAGGCCATCGGTACAATCTTTGACCAAGAAGGTGATACGGTACAAACAAGTTTTTGTACAACACGATTTCAACATACTATCATACCAGATGAAATTAAATCATCTAACAAATACTAACACATCTATCATATGATATGAATTTGTGTGGTCATACTGTATGATCAACGATAATTAAATTGATATGGGCTATTTGAAATTTTATTTTGAAGACTATGTGATGATTTATTAAGATCCTATTATATGATGTGGATAATACAGTAGTTGAGAACAAATGTGAAGAAGAGGGTGGTGAATAGAGAAAGCACATATAAATAATTAAACATATAACAATCTTTGAGAGGCCATCGGTACAATCTTTGACCAAGAAGGTCATACGGTACAAACAAGTTTTTGTACAACACGATTTCAACTTACTATCATACCAGATGAAATTAAATCATCCAACAAATACTAACACATCTATCATATGATATGAATTTGTGTGGTCATACTGTATGAACAATGATAATTTAATTGATATGGGCTATTTGAAATTTTATTTTGAAGACTATGTGATGATTTATTAAGATCCTATTGTATGATGTGGATAATACAGTAGTTGAGAACAAATGTGAAGAAGAGGGTGGTGATTAGAGAAAGCACATATAAATAATTAAACATATAACACACAAAAACAAAAAAATAACCAAATATAACCATGAACACAAATATATATATATATATATATATATATATATAATAAAACAAACATTTTTTTTTCATTTTAACCATAAACCATATCATAAGTCATTTTTAAAAATAATACGTATTGAAAGATATTTTAAAAATAAAAGTTACAAAAAAATCATTTTCAAAGCACTAATCAACATTCAATCACTAGATAATTTATCATTGCAACTCAAATAAGTTTATTAATCCATAATTTATACAATTTCTTTTATTTAAAAACTACAACCATTTGTGAACATTTTTTGTAATAATACATTTAATATTAAAATATTTACTATAATTGAACAACGCTTATATATCGAAAAACTATTTTAACACTTGATAATTTATCATCTTTACAAATAATGCATACATATGCTATCTTTCTAACAGTGCAATTATCTGATGTAGCTTTACCTTTATCCCTGATCTTCAATATTATTAAATATTTTATATTTCCAGTTAGGTGTTTTTTTTTAAGATAATGCCAATTACATTAAAAAAGAAAAAGAAGTTACAACCTAATGAAGAAAATCTAACCCATCACATTCTTTCTTTAACATAGACGAAAATGAAGGAGGAATGTCAACACCACTAATACCATCTCAAACAAAATCACGAAACAAAGTAAAGTTAGCACATAAATTAGCTAGCTTATTACAACTCCTTTTAGTAAAACTAAAGATAACTTGATTAAAATCTTTAAGAAAAGAAAAATCTATTTCCATTAAATGGTTGGACATAACCTTGGAACCTCCAAAAGAACCTTAAAGAAGTTTGATAATATTGAAATTATTCCCTTTAATAAATATACCTTTTTCTTCCAACATCCAATCTTAAGTAACCTTCTCCAACAAATGAATAGCCATCAATTCAAACTAAGCTACATCCCAATGTAAACCCATAAAAACAAAAGCAAGCAAAAACCTCCCTTCATGGTCTCTTAATACACCACCAACACCAGCTCTATTAGATTGTAAAAGCGAAGCACCTTTAACCATTCGGGTGGAGGAGGATGCCAAGAAGAAGATGATAGCTTAGATAGCTGATTAACATCTTAGATTCCCAAATGAATACAAGGAAGTTAAGAAGCCAAAGCAAAAGATAAAGAATTTGTCATAATAGATACTAGACCATCCTCTTTCTCACCATGTATAAACTTATTACTGCTTTTCTAAGCAAAGAAGGTTGATGTACAATATAAATTTCCTATAAAAGGACTATTATATGAAAGCCTTCTCAACTTATCAATGTAATTCACAAAAGAAAAAAAATTGATACTTCAAAACCCTAGTTAGGTGTTGTTCCTAGAATACAGGTTCTTTTTTCACTCACTTGACCTCTTGTGAGAGTACACCTACACACTTAGTCAAATATCAAATTTGGAAATCCAGGGTTTGAGTCCCACCTTATGTTTCCACGTATGCATGTTATATATTTTATCCTATGATGCTACTTTGGACCTCAAAATTAGGTGTGATTTAAGTGTATAATGCAAAATTTGTGCAAAGTATCATAACATTCCATAAGAGTAACATGTTACAAATATGAATTCATGGATTATGATTTTGATGATAGAAAACACTCTTATTTCTCTACAATTGCCTTACCTACTAACATTTCAAGTCCATAAAATCAGATTGCGATTGGAACTAGCTCAAGATTGGGTAGACTAGGTCTGAGTCAGTTTACACCTTTTCCCTTTCGTGAGTCTATTATAATTGGTGTGGCTCCTGATGCTAAGTAAGCTTGCACACACACACTTTAGAAGAATTTCTTACTAGTTCTTAGAGTTTACTGTTTTTGGTAACATCATCCGGGATGATATTTATATCGGCCTGGACGATTAACTCAAAAACAAAAACCCTAATCAGGGCATCCTCGTTAAGGCAGCCATCATTAAGCACATCATCCTGGACAATTTTGTATCAGCCAGGAAGATAGGCTTAAATCAGAAAGAATCAGCCGCCATATCTATTTAGGCATTACTTATTTTTGGACATCTTCTCGGGCATCATCCAGGGCATCGGCCTGGTCAATCCAGCACAATTTTTCCTAAATTAATCTGGTATTTAAGGAAAGCAATTAAGATTTGATTACATGATTACATCATCCTGGATGATCATAGGATCAGCCGAGATGATCCACTAGACGATTGGACATCAGACAGCTCTTATTTAGGGTGATGTTCAGGACAATATTCCATGATTTGTACTGATCGGCCAGGATGATATATTATCATCCTGGATGATATGAATAAATTTCTTCTAATCGTCCCAAATCATCCTGGCTGGTTGGGTTTAATTTATACTGATCAGCCAGGACGTTATACATATCAGCCTGGACGATAAAGTTGGCAAGTTACAATTAATGAGCTCATTTTGAGCTCTTCTATTTAAGCTTTGATAAGGAACTTAGTAAGTGTCTTTTACAGCCATTGTAGCTTCATTCATTTAAAGGGAACTTCAAGAGAGAGCTTGATAGAGAGAAAGGAAAGGGTGGAGTTTGAGAGAGGGAGAAGATCCTTAGAGGGGTTTTAAGGGAGTGTGGAGGGGGATTCCACACGGTTGCTATGGAAAGCTTGCACCTTAGTACCATCAGATTCAAGGCTTATCTTGAGGGAAGTTTTTGGAAGAAGAAGATCTCTTTGGTGTCAAAGGACCCGGCTACTCCGCCGCACCAGGGAAGGTGGAAGAGATTTTGTAAGGGCTTCTTCGCCTAACTATGGGGGCTAAAGTAGAGACATTGAGTTTAGTGCAATACTCGGAGGGTGCCTCCAAGGAGTGGATGTAGGTCAAGGTTTGACTGAAGCACTATAAATCTGGTGTGTTCATTCCTTTATTATATTCGCATTTAATTTCCGCACTTAGATTTTTATGATGAATCTTAGTTTATTTTTTTTATTATGAAAGATTTTTTTTAAAATACCAATTCACCTCTCTCTTGGTTAGCCTTTGGACTAGTTCATAAGGGCTTAAAATCGCTAATGAACTTTCAAGTGCCAACAGAACACTTTCAGTGGTATCACAGCAAGGTTCATAAAAATAAGTTTTTGAAAGCTTTTGAATTTTGATCCATGGCTAATTTTGGTAATCATTATATTGCGGAAGGTTATTCAATCACCGGACCACCTTTATTTGAAAATATTAATTTTGATTTTTGAAAAATTTGCATGTATACTTTCTTGCAATCAATTAATTTTCGAATGTGGAAAATGATTTTAACTGGTTATTCTATACCGTCTCTTATTTTAGATGGAATTAAAATTGATAATCCTTTTAATCAATGCAGTAAGAAAGAAAAAAATTAATGCTCAATTATATGAAAATCATAAATTGTTTATTTTGTGCTTTAAATTCTAAAGAACTTATGTTTGTTTCCACGTGCACTACTGGTAAGAAAATTTGGGATAAATTACACACCATATACGAAGGCACTAGTGAAATTAAGCAATCCAAGTTGAATATTTTATTGCATGATTTTGAACTATTTTGCATGAAATCTTATGAGATGATCTTAGACATGTATACTAGGTTTATTCAAATTGTGACCTCATTGCATGCTTTAGGTAAAGAGTTTTCAAACTTTGAAAAAGTTAATAAAATTCTACATTATCTACTTGATAAGTTTGATGCTAAAGTTGCTACTATTTGTGAATCAAAAAATTTGAATGAATATTCTATTGATAATTTGATTGGCTCACTCATTACCTACGAGTAAAGTTTGGGCCAAAGACTTTTGGATGCAGTAGAGATGATAGTGCTAAATGCTGAAAACATGGACAAAAGTGGCTTAGTTGGTGACGAAAGTGAAGACTTGTCAAGTAAATTAAAAAACTCACCAAAGCATAAGCATCAACAAAAATAAAATAAAGGTAAAAATGGTAAGAATGTTAAGATTTCTTCTAATGTTATTTGGTTTGGATGTAGGAAGCTTGGACATGAAAAATCAATGCCCAAATTTGAGAAGTCTTCCTACAAAAGAAAATGGTAAAGGTAAGCAAATTATAAAAATGGTAAATAATGAAAAGCAAAAAATCTGCTGGGCAGACCTAGCTTCTGAATCATCAGACTAGGAGCAAGATGATGTGTAAACCATTATTCGTGTGCTTTATTTTTTGTGTTTCGTTCGTTATTATGTATTTTATATTTTTTTTATTTATTCTTTTTCACTCTTCTTTCTTTCTTTCTTTTTCGTTAAAATTTTTAATTTTTTTTTTACATTTTCTTTTTATGTAATATTTTCTATATTTTTAAAAAAAATTAAAAATTTTAAAAATGAAAATTCTACCTCCTGTTTTTCTTGAATTCTTATGTAAGTTATGGTTGACTTCTCTAAAAATAGTTAAAGGAAGAAAACTCATGATTTTGACTCTCAATCTCTATCGTATAGGAATCTTTTACAAGTTGTTGAATCTACCTCATAATTTTCTTAATCAAGTAATTCATTGTGTCAATAGAATGGGTTTACCTTTTATTTTTAAAATTTCAGAAAGGTAGCATATTAAAAAAAAAAAGACCAATGATGCCAAATAAAAAAAGTGGCCAATGATGCCAAATTGAGAAAGATACACAAAGTGTATCAAAAAATAAAAGATGCACAAAGTGTGCCAAAAAACTGACAAGAGGCATAAAATGAGCCCACAAAAAGTGTGCTTACTTTTTCTGTGTTTACTTAAAGGTTAAGAAAACCCTTGATATTTTTGGTACTTGAGCTTGAAAATCATGATTCCTGATTCACCAATTTTTGCTTAATCTTTTATTAGATATATTTTATAAAAGGAGTTTTGAAAAATTAATATTTCTTTTTCTAATTTATTCCTTGATTTAGATATTGGATTAAAAAGTTTTTAAGCCTTTAAAAGATTTTGAGCTTGGATTAACAATTTCTGAATTTCTTATCTTTCCTGGATTATGCGTTGTCAATCCATCCCTTACTTAATTTTTGAATAAAATCAAGTGGTAACTTTCTCATTTCCTTAAAGACCTTTTCGTGCCCTTTCTCTTTTTGACAATGTCAATGGGGGAGAACATTCTATTGTATTTGTATCTATTTTTTAAAATTTTTTTTTCAAAAATTAAAAACAACAAAAAATTTGATTTCTCCTATTTTTAAAGTTTTAATTTAGTAGGGGCGAGATTAGGAGAAAATATTTTCATTTTTGCAAATTCATGGAGATTAATGCGAATCTGAATTCATGGATTATGGTTTTGATGATAGCAATCACTCTTGTTTCTCTACAACTGCCTTGCTTATTGATATTTTAGATCCATAAGATTAGACTGCAATTAGAACCAGCTCAAGATTAGGTAGACTAGGTCTGAGTCAGTTTGTACCTTTTCCCTTTCTTGAGTCTATTGTAATTGGCGTGACTCCTGATGCTAAGTAACCTTGCACACACTCACTTTGGAAGAATTTCTAACTAGTTCTTAGAGTTTACTATTTTTGGTAACATTGTCTGATTTGATATTTATATCTGCCTGGATGATCGGCTCAAAAATAAAAACCCTAATCAGGGCATCCTTGTTAAGGCAGCCATCACTAAGCACATTATCCTGGACAAATTTGTATCGGCCAGGATGATAGGCTCAAATCAGAAATAATCAGCTGTCAGATCTATTTAGGTATTTCGTATTTTTAAATATCATCCAGGGCATCGGCCTGGTCGATCTAGCACAATTTTTCTAAATTAAGCTAGTATTTAAGGAAAGGAATTAAGATTTGATTAATAGATCATATCATCCTGGACGATCGCAGGATCGGCCGGGACAATCCATAGAATGATTGGACATCGGACAGCTCTTATTAATGGTGATGTTCTTGATGATATTCCTCGACTTGTACTGATTGGCCAAGATGATATATTATCATCTAGGATGATATGAACAAATTTGTTCTGATCATCCCAAATCATCCTGGCTGATTGGGCTTAATTTATAGTGATTGGCCGGATGATATACATATAGGCCTGGACGATAAAGTCGACAAGTTGCAATTAATGAGCTTCTTTTGAGCTCTTCTATTTAAGCTTTGACAAGGCACTTAGTAAGTGTTTTTGGCAGCCATTGTAGCTTTGTTCTTTTGGAGGGAACTTCAAGAGAGAGCTTGAAAGGGTGATAGGAAAGGATGGAGTTTGAGAGAGGGAAAAGATCCTTGGAGGGGGTTTTAAGGAAGTGGGGAGGGGGATTCCACACGGTTGCTCCGGCAAGCTCACACCTTAGTACTATCAGATTCAAGGTTTGTCTTGAGGGAAGTTCTGGAAAGAAGAAGATCTCTTTGGTGTCAAAGGACACACTACTCCGCCGCACCCGGAAAGGTGGAAGTGATTTTGTAAGGGCTTCTCCGCCTAGCTGTGGGGGCTAAAGGAGAGACACTGAGTTTAGTGCAATACTCGGAGGGTGCCTCCGAGGAGTGGACGTAGGTCAAGGTTTGACCGAACCACTATAATTCTGCTGTTTCTTTCTTTTATTATTTATGTATATAATTTCCACACTTTGATTTATGTGGTGAATCTTAGTTTGTGTTTTTGATTATGAAAGATTTTCTTTAAGATACCAATTCACCTCTCTCTTGGATAGCCTTGGGACTAATTCATAAGGGCTTAACATCCCTAACAAACTTTTAAGTGCCAATAGAGCACTTTCATAACACTTGTCCCCAATGAATGGATTCAGTAATCTATATAGGGTGTTGTTCCTTTCCTAAGGATATGTGATGTATGTTGTGTCCTATGATGTGATAGTGAATACATAGCCCCATGATTGTTCTATTGAAGTGTATTTATTTTCTTCAATAAATAATCAGATATAGTTTTCTCAATAGCTAGTTCAAGTAGTAAATTATGTTCCTTACTAACCAATTTCAATCCAAAATTTCCTTGTTCTTTAATTGATTCCTATAATTCATTATACTCAACCTTCAAGGACTCATGTGACTTAGCTAACTCAATATGCTTCTTATTTAAATCATCAAATTCATATAACAGAGATGCATGTTATTTATCTAATGAAATTTGTTTAGATTTAACATTAGCATGCTCTTTAACTAATAAATCATGCACATATTTCATTTCAAAAAAAAAAAAAAATAGCATACAATTTCTTTAGCTTCATATATGAGTAATGACTTTTTTTTCAGAAATAGTAAATAGCTCATTATAGGATAATTCACATACCTCATCTTGATTAGAGGTAAGAATTAAAAATTGGCCATCGTACATAGCTTTGTCGCCTCCTCTTATGACTCATGTTCTGATGAGTTAGAGGCTAAAGTCTATCCAGGAGATTTTTTGCTTCTTTTTGCTTCTCTTTTTTCCATTAGGCTTATCCTCACCCCTTTCCTTCATAGGGTGGCTCTTAAGAATGGGGCATTCCGATCTAAGATGTCTAGGCTCCCTCCACTCATAGCCAAAAGAAAACTTGTTATTTTTAATATTTTTACCTTTGCTCTTATTGAGGCGATGCTTATGTTTACACTTCAGGAAGCTTTTGAATTAGCTTGTTATTAAAGTTATGTCCTTGCTACCATCAGCACCTAAGCCATCGCTATCCATGTAATTATCCTTTAGCACTATAGTCTTCTCAATTTTCTTATCATCTACATCCAAAAGTCCTTAGCTCACATTTTACTCGTATGCAATGAGAGAGCCAAGTGGATTGTCAATGAGTAAACATTTAAATCTTTAGATTAATAAATAAAAGTAACTTTTTCATCAAAGTTATCAAGTAAACACCAAAGAGTTTTATTAACCTTTTGAGTTTGACAATTCTCTTTATATAGCATGCAAAGATGTCATTATTTTTAAGCCTAATATACATATCAAAAATCAATTTACTAGGTTTTTTTATAGAAGAGTTCATATTCAAGTAATAAAATATTTAAACGGGACTGTTTGACATTGTTAGTTCCTTTATAAGTGATGCACGGTTTATCCGAAATCTCTTTCCTAGTTGTATAAGTAGAGACTCTCATATAATCCAAAAATTTAAGTGGATAAAAGAAATAGTTCAATCATTTAGCATTAAGTTGTGCAAAGACTTATTCTTCCACACTCCATTCAGTCAAAGAAAAATTTGTTTTGACTCCATTAACTATACGTGATGGTAAAGAATAACCAGTTTGGATCATATGCTACATTCTAAAATAAATAGACTTTAAAAAGGTTGACATTCTTATTTTCAAAAATCAATAGGAATATTATCAAATAATGGTGGACAAGTTATTTAATAACGCTTAGCGGTATTCTTATTTCCAAAATAATCCATTTGATTTTTTTCTCATGATTTTTTAAATCACTAACTGTAAGACTCACTCTAATACCAATTAAAAGTTCAATTTGGGTAGTTAAACTGACTTGAACTATAAATACACACCAAAAGGGGCGTGAATTGGTTATTTAAAAATTCTTTTTTAAAAACCTTTCCCCTTTTAAGAATGATGTTAAACAAAAACACAAGCGAAAGCAAATATTAAAGAACAAAATAAATTTATATTTATGATTGAATAGAATATATTTTTTGTTCTATTTTATTTTACTTTTTTTATTTTTTCTCGCACACATAAAATAATACAAAGCTATCACAATATCTTCATCTCAAATTTCATGAAAATAATATATAAAAAAAATGTAAGAAATAAAAGTGCAAAATAAAAGGAACGAGAACATAAAAAAATTTATGGTGGTTCGATAAAACCTTGACTTTCATCCATTCCCTAAGTCCTCTTCTTTCAGTATTACACTAAATCTTTAGTTATTCTCCTTTAGCTCCCACAGTAAGGCATAGAAGCCCTTAAAAATTACTTCCACCCTTCCCCAATGTAGATGAAAACCTGAATCCTTTCCACCCTCCTAGTGAGGTAGAGAACTTGATATCCTTTTCACCATTCTGGTGAGGTAGAGAATCTAGAATCATTTTCACCCATCTAGTGAAGTAGAGAACCTAGAATCCTTTTCACCCTCATGGCAAGGTAGAGAACCAAATCACATTCACCTTCCTCATTATAGTGGAGTAGTTGGGCCCTTTGATGCTAAAGGGATCTGCTTCCTAAAGCTTCCCTCAAGAAACATCTTGATGCATGGAGGAACTCAAGTGCAATATCGTTGGAGTAACAGTATGAAACTCCCTCTCACACTCGCCTAAATAAACAAGGGTCTTCTCCATCTCTAATAAACTTTACCATTCTTACTCATGCTAAAGCTCTTCAAGCTTTCTCTATGAAGACTCAACCCACTGAATGCCAAAAAGACTCTTTTCAAGTCTATTGAGGTAACTTAAATAGAGGGATTTAGAAAACCTAAAAATTTAATTCAGCCTCCAATGTTTATACAGTACAATCAGAGATCATACATTATGATTATTATAAATAAGCCTACTCATCTTATATGAAGAATTTAGTCCAGTACGATCTATTCAAAAATTATATATTGTCATACAATATGATTACTGGATCATACAATATGATTAGTTCATTCTTCTTAAGATTATACATGATGATCTATGTGATGATCAAAAATCATCTCTTCCAATTGTCTAGTATGATTCTGATTATACAATATGATTAGTTCAAAAATCAAGCTTTCATCCAGGACGATCCCTGGGATGAACAAATTTCAACTTTACCAAATGTCTAATTTGATCAACATTATACTGTATGGTATAATTTATTTAATAAACTTTGATTTGATTGACTAACATAGAGATTTAATTTAAGCAATAATTTAATCTTTGAACAATATGATAAAATTCAAACGGTATGAATAGAACAATGTTTAAACTTAAATTAGTAGCTAGTTAAATTAACGATGGGGATTCTCATTACAACTGATCATCTTATATCATGTGGTGTTCATATGGTATGATTAGTTATACTTTAAAATGAATTTTTTAGTTAATTAAAATATTTAAGTTAATATTTATAGAAATAATCATACATTGCAATTTGAATCGTGTAGTACAATTTACAAAAAAAATTAAAATATTTATATTTACTACTTTCAGTTCCCCTATGTGTGTGTATGGCTGTTAATCTTACTAAGCACCATTTACAATATAAAGACTCAAGAAAAGATAAAAATATAGACTTCTTACATATAAAAATCCTATATTATCTAGTTTTGAGCTCTAATCGCTTGGCATTACTTGTTGTATGCTAAACCTGAAGCGATAGTAGAAAAAAAAATGTAATAACAAATTATAGGAGAAACTAAATATAATCCAATAATGTTTGTTATTATCAAAACACAAGCTCAGGCTCTAGGATTGCAACATAACGAACTCTCCCAAGCAACTTCCGCCAATGTAAGGAACTTCATTTAAATAAATATTATCTATCACTATGATGCCCTGTTCACCATCATCATAGGTAATGAACTTCAATTAGCTCATCAAAGTTTAAAATAGTTTTGTAACATGCAAGGGATTTGCCTTAAGTTTTTTTTAGTCCACCATCCTCAGACCCAATAACTAAATAGAAACCACTAATAAGCTCATCCTTGACCTCAGGAAGAAAGTGAAATGTGTCAAAGGTAGATGGATAGATACACTTCCCTTAGAACTCTGGGCTTTGAGGATAACACCTTGTTTAGCTACTAGGTAGACACCCTATTAACTCTTCCACATCTCCAAGTCCATGCTACTAATTGAGCTCATCATGCAAGCCAATGGGTGGTCATTATTGTTAGTAAGGAGATATAGATACCAATGAATAGGAGATGACCAACTAGGAAGGATTATGGGTGGTGATTGGTTTATTAAAAAAACTTAGAGTAGAGGTCACACTAAGATAAGAAGAAGTGAAGATAATAATGGCCAAGAATTATAAATTGTATATAAAAGGGAAGGCTTTCTAACTTGGAAATCACATCATAAAAAAATATATATGACTGCTTGACATTCTAGATTTGGTAAACTAGCAAGCACTTTGAAGGGTGCATGCATCATAAAGGCTTTCCCATATTTTGTCTTCCTTGAGTTGCATTCACTTCCTTACCTTAGGCAAAGCCACCATCATGAGATGAATCACCGCCGGTTGGCCAACCGAACCAATCGAATGAGTTGACACTTTTCCTCACATTGACACTTTCTCCTCTAAAGGCACTATGCATGAGCAATAAATTCTAAATAGGAAAAACAAAGAGACCTTTCTTTCTAAATACTTCAAAAATCCATCATCATGATACATTTAAATAATTTCATACAATAGTTATACTAAAATAGGACATTTGCATTGCATTACACATTTTCATATTATAATAAACTTCCCATCCAAAGTAGAGAACTAAAAAAAGCTTTACAACCCAAGATGTCAATTATCATGATCATTCATCATAATCATTGAGAAACCTCCTATTCTCTCCAAATACTCGAGAAGGTACTTACCAGTGGATTGGAAGCTCTCCAGCTTTGTTTACTAAATGACTGAGCCCTCCACAACATCGCTTATTATCATGATTTGTGTCCAAGTAAGGGAAAGAACTTCTTTAACTCTCCCATAACTATTTAAAACTTGGTGACCTCCCTGTAAACCACTTCATCCCTTATAAAATTGGGCTCATGGATACCCTAGAGATTAATTAACTAATCTAAGGTTATCAATCTTATAATAACCTCCTCTATCATATTAGTTTTGTGGGAGGGAGATTGAAAGATGGGGGTTGGAGAGACTTCAAAAGCATATCTTTGCACTTTCCCCAGATTGCTTGTTGATATTTCAGTATGCGCCTCCTATGTAATGAGAATTGGCATCACCATCTCCTCAGTGATGCCTTAATCTACTTGGACCCTTCAAAGCTACCTTATTCCAAACCAACCTTCTTACCAATATCTATATCTCTATTAGTCTCTATAACATCATTTAGTTTATCCATGGGAGGTGATGGAGATTTGGCAATATTAGGTGCTTTAGTAGTGTACTTAACAATAAAAAAAAACCTATAAACATCATGGAAAGCTTGTCAAAATTCAAGTTAGAATCCATAGGTAAATGGATAGTGACTAATCTCATGGCTTATTCCCCATAAGGTACTTGAACGTTTCCCACATCTCTAAATCTTTCATTTCATATTCACTCTACTAATTTATCAACAAGTTTAAGTACATATAAACTATTAGATCTCTAGAGAGAAGGTAACTCTTAAATAGCTATGGTTATCTTATTTGTGCTTACCAGTCATAGGAAGAGTCCCCAAGAAACTTACCTATGACAACATAAGCTCCTTGAGTCCTATCACTACAAGCTTAAGGAGTGAAACTTGCTTTAACATCTTGAGGCTTGCAGGCACATTATCCATATTAACAATAATGATTTCAACTATGAGAACTATCAAAGTGTCGGCTAGGGGTTGGCACCACCTAAGGTACAACCAACACCTCAGTAACAATGTTCACCCATCCAGTCTCAGTTGAGTGTTGTGCCTCTTTCTCATTCATTTTTTTTCCTAAGTGATGCTCCAATTGCCTCCAAATCCTCCCATCAAGATGAGGTCACTCTCCCTATATGGAAGGCCTTCTTAGATGAAACTTCATGAGCTTGATTCCTTAATGATTTATTTCATAGAAAGCACTTATCAATTCTTTATAATAAGGAATATGGAAATTAGTCTTCTAAGGCATGAAGATATTATTTTTAGAAGAGCATCACACAAAAATAATAGCATGATGACTTCAACATCATTAAGTCAATTGGGATTTTAAGATTATACTTAAGGAGGATATTAAAATCACATTTTCTTCTAAATTTTTTTTGGTATCTTCTATTAATATAATAACTCACCCTTCTTATAGCCCATATATTCAAGGCTAAGTGAATCGGGGAACTAAATGTGCATCTTTAGTTACCTTCATAGGTAGTATTAGAGGTAATGACCTGGTCTTCACAATATATTCTTTCACAGGAGAAGACACATAAAAAAACATATCATGGTCACTAGAGAAGTTCACATATGGATAAGGAGACCACTTGCCCACACCCACTCAAAGATCTTTTCCCACGTTAGGCAACTACAGGTCTCTTAACAAAAAAATAGATCATCGCTCATCCTAGTTAAACTCTCACCCCATGAAGTCTACCAAACTCACATTCATAAGTATGTTAACATACATCCACTTGTGTTACTCTCCAACATTATGAGATGACCCTCTAGATATATGTCTGTCCCCCTCTAATGACTCACATTACACCTAATCACTCTGTCTTAAGCTCACCCGATGATAAATAACTAACAAGATTATAGAACTCACACTCCAGGAATAATCAAAATGTAGCACATATCCTATATTAGCATGTAGCATTATATAAGTATATGTGTATAATTCATATGTTTCCTTTTACTATAGACCTCCCAGTACCCTTTAAAACCCTATAAATATGTGGTGAAGAGGAACAAGAAGGAGATCTTCTTTTTCAAATTTTGATATTTAGATACCCTTTTTGGCTCTAAGCGCGTTCTTATATTTTTTTATTAGGATAGTGAAGATTTGGGTAATCTAATCTTGTGCATTATCTTTATTCATCTCCATTATGATCAATCCTAACTAAAAATTCCTAAGCTCACTAGACATATCTTCTAGTAAAGTCTTGCATCATCTACTTGATAAATCTAGATACTACATATACTATCAATTAATTGACTATAAAAGTAAACATAAATCGAGTAAGTGAATCAATATGCTACTCATATATATAATATAATCATGACTAAAATCATTATTTTAAAATCATATTTCGTAGAGGTCATAATAACATATCAGAATAAACTTAAATATTCCATATCAACATAAATATAATACATCATATTATACGTTAAGTAAGTTAGATGTTTTGGCTCATTAAATCATACAACATGACATTTTCCTATACCAATCATAAAAGTCATGATAACATCATATAACTTTATATAACTAAGAATAGTTAGGTTACGTGGCACAAGGGAGTCATCTCCCCTTTCCCTTCGGCACTCAAAATTATATCACATTTCCCTCATGTCTAACATCATACTTCGAGTTCGCACAATTAACTTATATTTAAAGAAAAGTTCATTGGTTTACCCTCCTGTGCAGGGTATCATATCTCCACTATCCTAAATCATATAGTAGCCAAACTTTCATGTATCACACATTTTGTAGCGTGTATAACATAGTGTACATTTGAAACCATACTCAATATTAAGCTTATTCTATCATTTCCAATACTTATTATATTTACATGTGAATAAAAAATAGTGAAATTTATAGGACAATTTAATATGATCATTTTTACATATATAACTACATTTAATAAACTATATCAGTTATGCATGTCATCCTTTTATATAAATCTAACCACTAAACATATATAAAATTTCATAATTTATGTATATCACTCAATTTAGGGAAAAGGCCTAAAAAAATAGGAATACATGATGAAAATTCAAAATGATCATATTAACAAGTATAAAATAAATAGAACTATTATATATTAGAAGTTACATGATTAGAACTTATTAAATATTGAGATATGAAAGCTTTTCTTTTTTTTACCAAATTAAAATTAAGAAAATACAAAATAAGTAAAATTATTGAAACCAAGTGTAAGGTAACATTAACAATTAAGTATAAATTATGTAATATTCATTTTATTTAAATTTAATAAAAATGTTTTGTTTTAGTTATGTTTGTATTTTAATTGTAAAATATTTATTGTGTTTAAATTTAGAAAAAGGAAAAAATTAACAAGTGATGAACGAGTGCCGCAATGCCCATAGATATAGCACAACATCAAGGTCATTTACAGCACCCAAGCACCTGTTTTTAACATTATAGTTCTAGACTCTCATGAATTTAATAAAAAATTAGTGATGTGGCAGAGAAAAGGCAAGCATCGTAATGTCTATTAATGCTGCTGCACCAGAAATTAGCACCACAGCACTAGAGTCTCAAAACTTTGAGCATCAAAGCATCGATCATCATAAAACCATAGCATTAAATTGTGCTTTCAAGCATCACAACACTCAACTTTTATAGCACCATGGAAAAGCAGTTACCAAATGAGGAGCTATGCCAACTTATACGAAAGACATGCCCACTACATCATTAATCATATCAAGTCAACCTAGCATCAAGCATGTATTATAGTGCTGAGGTGCTAGTTCATATTATACTTCTATGGAATTACCAAGTCAAGTGTCGTAGTGTCTAAGTATGTTCCTACACTTATATATATAGTTTTTCAATTCTTTTATTTAGAGAGTTCAGTCATTTTAAGCGTAGTCTTGCACTTTTGAGTGACATCCACTTGTTCCCCCTTAGAGTAAAGTCTAATGGAGACTAGGGAAGTGTTAGATACTTTCATTTGGAGATCTTAGCCTGTATTATGTAAGAAATTCTAGGAGGAAGAAGGATTGTGTAGAATATCAATTGATCCTTCTTGATGACATTTATCTTGACTAATTCTCCATTTCTCCTATATCCTTTTCTTATAGAAATGAAATGAACATGAATTGACTTTTAGTGTTATCTATGTTTGACTTAACCCCTACATTTTATGTAAATATTATAATTATAGAAAGCTATAAACATATAGTAAGTACTAATGTAGACTCTTGTGCATATAATGGCTATATGTGTAGTTAATATCTTGTGTGATATACTGCCTTAAGAAAGGAATATTAGAATAAATAGAAGTATTGAAATGGAATGTTAGCTTTTCTAGACATAGGATGTTAAACCTTCTAAGTTCTATGTAAATATTATAATTTTAGAAAAGCTATAAATATCCATTTTCACCCTTATAAGCTTGACAGAGAACTAGGGATGCATATACTTTGATCTACATCTAAATTTGAGAGTATATTATGAAAATGAAGTTGTTTTGCAGTTATTAGTCAAAAATACTTTGTTTCTCTTAGTATCCAATTTTCTTATAAGTCTTATTTATGTGATGAAAACTTAAAAATAATCATTCAATTTTTGTAGGATAAATAATGCATCTATAATACATAGTAATAGTTTAGTCGTAAATAAGCATAATACTTCCTCTTGGAATCAACACTCTTATATATCACTTTATTACTTTATCAACCTTTGTTCTTATGTGAGCAAAATAAAAGGGTTTTTATTTGGCCACTAATTTACTTTAGTGTTTCTTTAGATAAATTTGTATAGCTAAACATGAACTACCTACAAAGATAGACTAATACTATACTATTGACTGTAAAAGAGAAATAATTTATTTTCATAATCAAACTTGACACGAAAAAATGTAAAATTTATCCCGAATGACAAAATTCATATTCACCTATCAATTTAATTATGAAATTAACTAAAAAAATAAGATTTAGTGTTTATCAAAAGTTTTTTTCCCCAACTTTAGTAATCTAGATTAAGGTTTATTTTATACAGAGTTCTAGACTCAGGCAAGCCTCTATAGTTAATTACATCCCTAAAGAGAATACTCTTGATTAAAGTGAGGATTAAACTTTTTAAATATTTAAAGATTTAATTAAGAATTTGAGTTTAAAAGTTTTAAAAATTAAATAACCTTTTTGAAAGAAGTTATATATATAGAATTTATTAGGGATTAGAGAAGACACACTGAGGGGTGTACAATCTAGACTTATTTCTACCTAGAGTGGATAGTTAGCTAACATTCTAAAACTCAATCAATGCCTTATACATGAAAGATTGGATGTATCTATCTTAAGGAGTTAAGGATTTAATTAAAAAATTTAAATTAGGGCTATATAAAACATGAAAATGAATCTAGGTAATGCTATGTATGATGTATAAAACAAATCCATAAAAACAATTTCTTTTATTCAGAAATATTAATATAGCCTGGGGTCTATAAAAAATGTAAGGTGTATAAGCTTCACCCCAACATGAATGGGTTTCCTTACATATAAAATATAGAGACTTAAATATACTTGCTTATCATTTTTTGGCTATAGGTCTTCTTATATAATTCCAAAATGGAATGCCCTCCAAAGGAGAGAGAATTATCTTTTGGAACCCTATATATATGCATAAATAAATACATTTAAATCAATATAACTCCTTGACACTTTATATTTACAATCGACTCATTACATGTACATTTACACCTGGGTAAATTGTACTTTGCTCTTTTACTTTTATAAGTAAGCCTAGATGCATTCTACTTTGATTATTTTCTTTACAAAAAGTAAAGATAACATGAAGCATTCAGTTCTAAAGATAACCTAAGACTAGAGTCAGTGGCCTTAGCGAACAAGTTATAGTGTGTGAAAAAGGTTGTGTGACATTGATATGTTCTAAAGGGTTTGATATTTAAGTTATTTAGAATTGAAGTTATTTATTGGTTATAGGTCAAGAGAGATTTTGTATTCAGTTCTAATATTTTAGAATTTTATTAATAGGATTTTAGATTATTTTATTTGTTTGAGTTATTTTATTTTAGATTTTAAAAAACCATGGCAATTAGCAGTTTTAAAGTGCAAAAGCAAGTCCTATGGCTCATAATTATAATGCTATCATTCCCCCAAAAAGGATAGGATTGGTTACATAGAGCTCTTTATTTTGATTAAATGTTTAAGTCCTTAAGCATTCAATCCAATACCTCTTTGCCTTTTTATAAAGACTGAAGCA
The DNA here is from genome assembly GCA_022539455.1 of Dendrobium nobile. Lineage (NCBI taxonomy): Eukaryota > Viridiplantae > Streptophyta > Magnoliopsida > Asparagales > Orchidaceae > Dendrobium > Dendrobium nobile. The sequence goes on from CM039735.1 coordinate 38,021,008, forward strand.
TAAGGGTATGAAAGCTTTACTTTCTAAGTGTATTATTACTAATTTATTAATGGTGATTTATGTTGAATAGCAATCATGTACATTTGTTCAACTATGGCTATGAGGTTTACTTAACCTATCTTGAGGCTAATCTAATAGCCTTGCCAGCCCGAGTTACCCAATAATTACCAATTTATTTAAGTTTAATTATTAATTCTTGATTATTATTTAATTTAATTCATCAATTACTAATTTATAAGATTTACAATTCAACACTTATATTTCATCAATTCATTTATTATCACAATGATTATGAAGACTAAAGCCATATGGCGAAATTTTAACTCTTTAGTTTACATTCAATTCTAAAAATCTTATATTTTAATAAATACCAAACCCAATGAATTATTTAAAGACCCCCCAATCTAATGCATATGTATTATTTAAAAGGAATTGGATGCAATGCATATGAGTCTTTTATTATTTAAAATTAATTAAAGACCCATAAAATTCAATTATATTATGCACTACAAAGATATTAACATGAAGCATAAGGGACCTTTAATTAATGGTTTAATATTTAATTAAATCAATTTTAACTGACTGAATTATGAAATTTTATATAGTTTGAGTTAATTAAGATTTGTTTGTTATTCAATGAGCATTATTTAATTTATTTACATTTTTATTGATTTATTTAAGTTTTTAATTAAATTTTAATTAAGCATAAGGGTGCTTGAATCACATTAATGAATTTTAATTAATACAAATTTTATTTTAATTAAATTTTCATTTGTTTTTATTTGATTTACTTTACTTTTAATTTTCTTATATTTTATTTTTAAGTTATTTAATTTAAATTCATTAATATTATTTATTTATTTATATTTGATAGGTTTAATTAATTTATGTTTTATTATTCAATTTTATTTTTATTGCTATATTTATATTATTATATGCATTATGATTTAGGAAAATCAAAAGGAAAAATTCTAAAGGTGGGGTGTTAAAATCAATGCTATAAATGCTTAATTTTGGTGCTAAAGAATAAAGTCCTACTGAATAGCAAGTAATCGGATTTTAAAAATTAAATGGAGGTTTCTACATGGACTTAAGGTTAAAGGGATCCTATTCACACTACAAGAAAATTACTTATTACCTGCGGATTTTCCGACGGCTTTCCGGTCAAATATTTTCCGGTAGATTTCTAATGGATTATGATGAAATATTTTCGACTAATTTGTAAGTAGATTTTCTGGCATTTTTCGGATGGATTACCTAGGGATTTTCCGGTGACTTTTCCGACGGATTTAAAAATTTCAAGAAAATAATTCATGGTTAGTAATTTTATAGCTTATTTTAAATAATTATAAATATAATAATTTATTTTAATTAATTATAAATTTGATAAATTATTATAATTAAATGTTAATGTAATAACTTATTTAATTATTTATTAAAATAATACTTTTTATTAATTATTAAATTTAATTTTTTAAATGTATTTTTAAATAATATAAAAAGTTATTAAATTAATTAATTATTTATTAAAAATTTTAAAATTTATTTTAATTAATTATTAATGTAATAACTTATTTTAATTATTTATTAATTTTAATATTTTATTTAAATTTATTTTAAAAATATAATTTTTGTATTATGTTATAGGGGCCACTTGTGGGCGGGCCAGTAGAAGGATTTTTTTTTTAATTTCTTTTTAGTTACTATTGCGGAGTTTTTTCATCGGAAAGCAGCCGATATAAAGTTTCGGCGGCCTACTTCTGCCGGAAGCTTTTTCCAGCTAATTTGTTTTGAAGAAATTTTTTCCGACACTCAATTTACCATCTAAAATGTTTTCACCAAAAATCGGCAGAAAAATTTAGAAATCCATGGAAAATTAAGAATTTTCCACCAGAAAATCTGCCGGTAATATCATACTTTCCTGTAGTGTCACATGCATGGATTTTAATACCAAAGTAGCTCTAAGTTTTATGATACTTACCTCGTTAAAGGGATCTCATTGAATTTTAATCTCCAAATTTTCATACATCAGAAATTCAAAATAACATCTAATAATGATATTAAATATAAACATGATATGAGGAATTAGAAGGCATCACCTTATTATTTATAAAACTTAAATGAAATTATCTATAACATGAATGTATGGGTAATGAGATTTTACAATTGTCACACTTCATTTACATCTAACTTCTAACAATAAGAAAACAATTATAATAGTTTCAGTAATAAGAAAAGTGTTAATGCAATAACAAGCTCACTAATATGAATATAAGATTATAATTACAAATTTTGATGTGACAAATATAGATACGATGAATTATAAATTAAACTCTATACAAGCTATTTTCATATAGACTTTAGAGTAAAACAATTCAAGAGAAGACATTCACATTATGTAAGGAATACTATTCAAACCCATCCATTATAACTTGACATGAATAATCATACCATTTGAGCTAATTAAGAAAAGAAATATTTATGCACATTCAATTTTAAGAAGGGGTTATTGCATTTAAGTTGATGTTTTAATAACATTTATTTTTTCATTTTTGAATAAAAGCCTACACACATGTTTTCATTAATGTATATTTGTGTTAATGAAATTAAGACAAAGCCTTGCAATTAAAAGAACCCATAGAATGAAATATAAATAAAAGTATGTGAGAGATTAAGCAATTAATGGGGGTGAATCCATTAGTCACTTTCCAAGCCATACACATTGAAGTTGCATTTCAAGTACTATTTATTTGAATATTAAGACATGAATGTTCCTATAAATTCTATAACCAAACATCATTTGTAAAATACTTGGAACATCACCTTACATCGAAATTCCAACAAGCCAATTAATGAGATAATTTGAACAAGAATTAACATAAAAGCCTCTCCAACTTAGTGATAAAACATGCAAAAATGTAAGCATATGAATGATCTACCCTTGCTAATATTCAAGATATAAATGGGGCATTACATGAAAGTAAAACATAGCATATATGCCAAGATTTAAGTATGATTGTAGCTCAACTTATATATTTTATTATATATATATATATATATATATATGTAGACCCAAATGAATCTAATGTATACATCTTATAATATAGTTACCGCATTTAATATTTGAAGATTTATAGTTTTCTTAAATTCAAAATGTGAATAATATTCCCACATGATCTTATAAATATCTTTTGAAATCTCTGTCAATCAAATTAACAAGGCATTGGAAACTTTCATTCATCAATCATATGTATGTTTTTTTAGTGATGAAATGACCAATAGTATATAACCATTGCTCTTTCAAAATTCCATTAAAGGAACATAATGAATGGTTGCTATAGTATATACAAGAATATCCCAAAAGAAAATCTGATTAGAAGCATTCACATAAGAAAATTTGGTTCAAATCATTCTCCCAAGAAAATCCGATACAAAATATTCTTACAAGGGAAAATCTAGGTCAGGCTATTTTAACAAGAAATTTGATCTAAAATATTCATATAAGAAAACCTTATTCAAAACATTCTCAGTCAAAATAATAAGCAAATAATAATAAAAGGAATAAGCAAAAAATTATTCTTAAGTTTTCAATTAGAAGCAAACAAACAATTATTTTTGAAGAAGCCTCCTTATTTTGTAATTTCAAAACAAAGATTGGCTTAATCCCAAAGAGCATTAATCTCAAACTATATCCGAATAAGTCAATAAGGACAAACAATTGAAATGAACAAAAGAAGAGCTAATAATAGAACAAAGAGCATCCGCTTCATAACAAATATGATGCTAAGTGTCATGGATATTAATATGAAGGAAAACTACTAGTGTAGTTACCAAGTGTAGTTAGAAAGAGTATTATATATATATATATATACATTGCAAAAAGTCACTTGTAACCCCTCACCTTACTATGCAACTCATTTTTATGGAAGGATATAATGATTCTAATTCATAAAATACAACCAAAGAAAAAATCAGCATAACTATACCAATCAAATTACTCGCCATTAATTATATCAAAAATCATTATTTAATTTTAAAGAGGATCTAAACAAAAAATATATAAATTGATAACTCCTCTTAAGTTTAGATTAGTATTGTTGAATTTAGTTCGCCTCTAAGATAATAAGATTTCTACAAATAGTTGTATGAGGAAGAAAGGTCTGACCTGATCAAATCGGGGAACATACTACAAAATGATCCATTGCTATGTCAACTTCTTCCTTATTCTCAATAATTTCAAAGAAGAGCTTGATGTACTTCTTAACAAAGTTATTACGGATAACCTTAAGTATCTTGTTCTATTATATTGTTTCTTGCTTGTAGGAATTAACAACAGCTTTGTTTCTTTCTTCTCTTTGTTCCTAACTTCCCCTTGCTTAAATCTGTGAAAATAATATGAGGGGAGAAATGAAGCTCTTCATCTAACGACTCAAATTACATCTTTGGTTGATGCCCTTAATCGAATGTCTAATATCAAATATGGAAAAGCTTTAAAAGGTATTATACTCATGATGAATTACTGCCATTATATCTAGGGATTTCTTGATTTTGGAATATATAAAAGGGTGAAGATATCTTTTTTTGTATGCATGCTTAAAAGGGAATAATTTGGATGAAGTTTGTCTTGTTATTATAATAATAATAATTATTATTATATATTTATATATATCACTAAATCAAAATCACCTATTACCATCAGCTTTTTCCGACGGAAAGTGATAATTTTCCGGCGGCTTTAGAAATTATCTGCGATTTTTTGGTGGAAAAATTTTAGCCGGAGAAACACGTGTAGGAAAAAATTTTTTGTTGGCCTTTTTTGGCGATATAAAATTTTGGTGGATGTTCGGCGCTCTTCAGCCACCAAAAAATTAAAAAAATTCAAAAAATGTTTACCACCTGAAAGCCGCCAGAAAATTCTATCGGTAATTGGTGATTCTCCTGCAGTATATATATCACTACAGGAAATTCATTGTTTACTGGCAGTAATACCGGCGATTAAGTAACCGCCAGAATTACCACCAGTTTTCAATAAAAAATCACCCAGAAATACCTACAGTAAACTGACAGCCGGATATACCAATAGTTTTTTATTTAGACAATGACTATTACTAGTAGTTTGGACGCCGGTTTTAAGTGATTTTTTTTATGTGGTTCAAACTGCCAAAAAATGGCCAAAAAATGTACTAAATTTTTTTGCCTTAGCTCTTCCTCCTCATTTATTCATGTTATTGATTTAGGGTTTCAAACGATGCTCTCGCCCTCACCTCCGACCTACGTCCACAAGACTCTGGATGTTGATGCCCTCAATCCGCCTGTCGATGCCCTCCACTACAGTAAAATCACATATTATCGACAGCCTTTTCTGGAGGAAATTGATCATTTTCTGGTAGTTTTAGAATTTACTTGCAGTTTTTTGATGACAAAATTTTCGCCGATAAAACCCGCATAGGAAAAATTTTTCTGTCGGTATTTTTCAGTGGTAAATAATTTTGGCAGTTATTCGACAGAATTATGCCACCAAAGAATAAAAAAACTAATTAAAAAAAATTTGCTCTTCCCAGCCGCCTACCTTCCTATGCTGCCTGAAGGAATTCCCGCGTTTCCCACCCAGCTGCCCACCTGCCCGAAGCCTTGATGCGCTATCCAAAGCCCTTGCCAGTGCTGCCTGAAGCCCTGCCCACCTTCTCGTGCTACCCGCCAAGCTGTCTGAAGCCCTACTGAGCTGCCCACCTGTAACATGCCCCCGCCCGCGCTGCCTGAAGCCCCGCCCGCCTTCCCACGCTGTCCGCTCAGCTACCCGAAGCTGCCGCCCGCGCTGTCCACCTGCCCACATGCCTTCATCCCGTGAGATTTGAACTTGGGTTTGTTATAAATTTTTTTAACACCCAACCAGATTACTACACAAAAAAAATACATCTTAATTTTAGCTTTCTATATTTAAACCACATAATTACACAAAATTGAAAACTTTCTAAATAGTTCTTTTAATTTAAGTGACTAAATTTATTGTAATGTACTTATTGAATTGTAGTTTTTAGAAATCAAGTTTGTAAACAAATCTTGATAAATGTCTATTTTTATATCATGTTTGTATATAAATCTTTGTACATATGTAATTCTTCAGGTTTATTTCAACTGAATATTTTACTTTCTATTTTTTATTTTATTTTTTACTTATGCAAATCTTCATAATTATTACAATTTAATTTTTTATATGTCATAACAATTTACTAATTGCTTCTTTTACTATAGATGACTTTAGGTTATGATTCTCATCGTAGATCCTTCACTTCAATGTTTTATGGTAAGAAACTTCTGAGTGGTGGACCAAGCAGGTCTAGACAAGGTGATGAAGGTGAGGGGCAGAGGCCCATCCACTAGTGATACCATAACCATCACCTGGGAGTCAGCAGTAGTCCCCCACTAAGCAGGGTCAAGGACAGTTAGATCCACCTATGGTTGGAGAACCACCCTTTCCTAGGTACTTCCCTAATCCTACCTATACGAGTCCTTGATTCCCTCTCTCGATCATATACATTCAGCTCCATTCTATCCATATTATCCTCCACCAATATCTCAAATTGCTCCATATACCTGCCCTTTCCCTCCCCCACCACTATTATTACCCACCTCCTGTGCAACCAGAACATGGTGGACCATCAACACAAGTAGAGGTTGGTGCTGGGGATCCTGCAACTGTAGCTATAGGTAAGGCTTATAAAATCTTCAATAAGAGGTCCCAGTATTAGAAGATTCTACCCATGTGGTATTTGATGGATTAGATAGGACCTCTGAATCTAAACTTGAAGAAGAAGTAGTAGAGGTCATTCAAGGGGAAGAATCTATTACCATAGGAGATAGAGTAGAACCTCATGAGCCACTACCTAAATAATGGAGATATTCTTCTAGTCATCCTAAAGAACTAATCTTAGTATACCCATCTAAAGGTATTAGAACTAGGCTTGGGCTTAAGAAGGAAGTTAGTCATTATGCATTCATCTCTATGATAATACTCACCAATATAGATCAAACCCTAGCAATGTAAAAAGAATTGAATCAATTTATTAAGAATGATGTTTAGGAGATGGTGAGTAGACCTAAAGACCAGAGTGTTATATAAAATGAATGACTCTAGAATAATAGTAAAAATAAGGCTAGATTAGGTTCTAAGGGGTACAATCATATTAAAGGAATTGATTTTGAAGAAACTTTTACCTAGTAGCTAGATTAGAAGCCATTAGAGTGCTCTTAGTCTTTGCTTGCTTTAAAGGATTTAAGCTATATCCAATAGATGCTAAAGTACTTTCTTAAATGAGTTAATTAAAGAGGATATATATTTTGAGCAACCTTTAGGTTTTGAGAACTCAAAATTCCCTAATCATGTATTCAAATTAATTGTATGGGTTGAAGTAAGCACCTAAAGCCTGGTATGAAAGGCTGAGCATATTCCTTCTAGATAGAGCCTTTCTTAAGGGTAGTATAAACACCACCTTATTTCTAAAAAAAGAAGGATAAAATTTACTCATAGTGAAAATCTATGTTGATGTTATATTGTTTGAATCTATAAATAACAATCTTAGTGATAAATTCTCAAAAATAATGAGTGAGGAGTTTGAGATGAACATGATGGGAAAGTTAAACTACTTTCTTAGATTTTGTATGAAGCAGAAGGATGATGGAACATTCCTTAGTCAATTAAAATACATTAAGGACATCCTTAAAAAATATGAAATGGATAATTCTAAGGCAACAAACACTCCCATGAGCTATAATATTTAGTTAGATAAGGACCCAAATGGAAATTTAGATGATCAAAAGTAGTATAGAGGGATAATTGGATCACTTCTTTACTGACTACCAGTAGACCTGATATCATGTTTAGGGTTTGCATCTGTGCTAGATTTTAGTTAGATCCCAAAGAATCCCACATAACTTTTATTAAATGAATTCATAGTTATATTCTTAGAACCAAATACTTAGTAATATGGTATCCTAGATATAGTTCTTCCTTTGAGATAATAGGATATTATGATTTTGACTTTATAGGTTGTAGGGTTGATAGGAAAAGCACATATAGAACATAAGAATTCGTAGGACAATCTTTAGTCTTTTGGTCTAGTAGAAAATAAAATTTTGTAGCATTATCTACCACTAAAGTAGAATATACAGCTATAGGGAGTTGTATTGCACAAGTCCTATGGCTTAAACAACAATCTTATATCATGGACTACCTATAAGTACCATTCAAATTATATGTGATAACACTAGGGCCATTTCTATATCAAAGAATCCAATCTAACATTCAAGGACTAAACACCTATACTTTAGGTACCATTTCATTATATATCATGTAACAAAAGGGGATATAAAGCTATAGCATGTAACAACTAAAAATCAATTTGCATATATAATTATAAAACTCCTAATTTTTTAAAACTTTAGCACCTTAAGGACTAGAATAGGTGTTATACATATTCATGCTTGAATCAGGATGATTAAAAAAAAAAAAACTTTTTGTATATATTTCTTTTGAATTTGTGTTGCTTTTGTTTTCACAAAAAAAGTTTGATATTTGTGTGTGTGTGTGTGTGTGTTGTGTTGTGTGTTTTGCTTTTAAATTTAATATATTAATGTTTATATTATTTCTTGTGATTTATTTTGGGATATTTTTTTAGAGATTTCAAGATCATCACACACCAATTTCTGAATTTTGTTTACATTGTATTATATGATTTCACATCATACTGTATGATCTTCACAAACACACTTGGTCACTAATCACAGCGCATCCAATAGCTAATATTTATCAATCATTGGTGATCGTACTGTATGATACACATTACAATGGACATTAGACGAATTGAATTTATCTCTGATATTTAATATGGTAATGTACTGTACGAACACCTATTCATATTGGATGATCTAACTAGCCAATGATCATCTAGGTTGACGCCTCAGGATAAACATCTTGTCTTTAATAGTCCAGTATGATTCTGATCTCACTGTATGAAATTGAATGCACTCAATTGTATTATATGATATCTCTATCATATTGCATGATATGGAAATTCTATTTAAGGAGATTAAATTTAAAGTATTTCTTTAATCAACTCATTCCACTCTTCCTACATCCTTCCTAAATATCTTGTTCTCTAAAATGGTCAGAGGAAAGAGTTTACAAACTCTAGTAGGAATTTCTTTTTGATGCCCTATGGATCCTCAGTTTTATGACTCTGATGAAGAAGCTTATAATCGCTACATAATTGTAGAGATCATGCCTTTCATGATCATAAACTATGAAAATTTAAACTTCTAGGTACTCTCTTTCTTTGCTCGCATACCCCTTCAGTTTATTCTCGTACTTGCCTATCCATTTAATTTTGAAATTCTTTTCAAATTTTTTGCTAATCTATGAATCAATCATAACGGTATTACCCTCCAATTTTACATAAATGGGAGGCCTTATCAAAATCACCTACCAAGATTTTCATGAATTCCTCCACCTTTCCACAACTGGCAAAAACGTTCACCTTCTAGCTTCAAATCCTGAATATGATTGGCCTCTTCTAAATACTACCCTTAGGGAAACAAATATTAGATACCAAGTCACTCAAGTTAATACCTTAGTGCAAGATGCTAGAATCATCCAACTCATCCTTCGCAACTCCATAATTCCAAAAGCTAGGAATCCAATTAATATCACACCTCTTCTATCCATGAATACCTACTTCATAATGGCTGAGATAGATTTCAATATAGATGATCCAACCATTCAATATCTTAAGCATCCAACTTATGTAAGTTTTCATAGACATAAAAGAAAGCCAAATATTATCTTAGTCCACATAATTGCTTTTGTTCTTGAATCTAAATACAGCTTCCAATTCCCTGCCCCGCCAAATCACCTTCCAATTTCTTATTCCAATAGCTCCTTTCACATCCTTCAAAATGCTTGTCACTGTAATTCTTGCTATATGGATGATGAACCAGTGGAAGTAGAGGGAGGTCCAACACCAGCACTAGTACCAGCACCTGTCCACTAGTAGTCTCAGTACGATATGCTGGCAGAGGTTTGACCCATGGGAAGCTCATTTTGACACCTACATATCATAGCAGCAACATCAGCATGATGATTATATGGCTCGATTTGTTAACTTTATAGCACATCAGCAACAATAACACAATAATGACATAGCTTGGTCTGGGGAGCAATCTGCTTCAATCCACTGATTCTTTCAACCACCACCTCCACCTGATTAGGATCCTTTATACTTTTAGGTTGCTTTGTATTTTCATCTGTGTGTTTGTATTATTTTTACTTCTGCATTTTGTGATGTTTTTGTTTCTTTTTAGTGTCTTTGTTTAACATTTTCATCCCTTTTGTGATGCCAAAAGGAGGAGTAGTTTATTATTGGTAGGTTGTACTTTATGAATGGAAATATTAATCTCTTATTTTCCTACTATTTGTGTGCTCTTTACTTATGCATTGTTTTCCATATAAAAATAAAAAAAATCAAAAAATTAAACTCGCTATTTGGAAAAATTTACTTAGTTAGGAAATATCAAAAACATGTTTGAGATATTTACCAACAATATTATCCATCATCAAAAAGTGAGAAATTGTTACAAATCTAGACCTAACTCCAATATTTTTATGATAACAAACATTATTAGATTTCTTACTATGATTCTCTTATTAATTGCTATTATTTCATATTTGTTTTTCTTATGCACTACTATTTCAATTTCATCGTACACTTAATTGTATGATCATGTCAGGTTTGGGTAGACTGGGGTTAAGTATTTTATGAAGAGTTTATATTTTTAATTCTCATGTATTTTTATCTTTCTTGAGTCAAATCATATATTTGGTAGATATTAAGCTTAGTAACCATGCACACATACACACACACTCAAGGGAGTGAGTTAGTGATAATATAAGAAGTTAAATTTTTTGAACTAATAATATTGTATGATACATATCGTACTGTATGATCAGTTAATCAAAAAATGATCAGAATGGCTAAATGTGATAATTAATGCAAGATGAACTAATTATATTGTACAATGAATATCGTACAGGACGATCAATTAAAAATCAGGATCCTAGCCGCCTATCACAACTTAGGTAATATTTTAAAATTCAAATTTTGTACTCAACATATTAGATGATAGCTTTTTGTATTTTAAGATGTATTAAAATCTTTCCTAAATTAATTCTATGATTAGGGAGCAAATTTAAATTAATTGATCCAATCATATCACACAGGATGATTCGACCAATCGTACTATACAACCCAATTTCTACATGGGATGATAATTAAATTATAGTTAATCATACTGGATGATAATCCAAATCATTTGAACTAATCATACTTGATGATGATCTAAATTGTCCACAAAAATCAGCTCAATTCCTTCAATTGATCCTACAATACATAGCTCTTCGTATTGTATGAATAGAAGTACTTTGAACTAATAATACTAGATAATCCATGATCATATTGGATTTAAAGTGTCACTAAAATTAAATTTAGTGCTTTTTGTAAGGCCATGTATTTAATCTCTCTCATTGACTTGTTTCAGAAGTCTTTGGTTGCTGAGTATTCTTGAGAGGGAGTTTTGAGAAGAAGATCTTGGAGAGCTTTGGGAAGAAGAGGAAAAGCTTGTCTGTGAAGGAGAAGTACTGTGAGGGGATCATAGGATTGCTCCAAGAAAGTGTCTTTCCTTGTTCCTCCAAGTATCTATCTAGTAATCTTGGGTGGCTCTAGGGAGAAATTCTTCAGCTCAAGGATGTGGTTCTCTTCCTTCACCAGGAGGGTGACAAAGGAGTTCAAGGTACTATGCCTTATCTAGGAGGGAGAAAAAGATTGAAGGTCCACTGCCATCTCTTGGAGGGTGATAAAGCTTACAGTTCACTGCCACACCAGGTTTGGAGGAAGGGATTTGTGGAAGGGCTTCTCTACCTTATTGTGGGGGGAAAAAGGAGAGAAATTATAATGATAGTTCAATACTAAGAGTGAAGTACTCCAGAGAGTGGATGTAGGTCAAGGTTGACCGAGCCACTATATAATCTTCTAGAGTATGTAAAGAACAAAAAAAAAAATTCTCTTTTTAAAATTATTAATTTCTTCCACATAATTTTAAGTTATCTACTTTGATTTAGTTTACAAATTATTTTTTGAAGAAAAAACAAAAAAATCAATATTTTGGTTTAGCACTTGATTTTCAAATTACCAATTCACCCTCTCCCCTCTCTCTTGGTATGCCGCTAGCTAGTTTATTGAGGTCTCACAACCTCCTCAAACTTTCATATTAATTACTATGCAATCAAATATCTTATGATAAAGAAGGAAACCAGACCTATATTGGTGATGTAGATTTTTATTATAAAAATTTAATGTAAAATTTAGATAAAAAAGGAACAAAAAATTAAATTGTTAATCACTTATCAAAACTAATAATTGAATAATATGCATGTAATGAATGTGAAATTAATGAGTTTTTCTTAATGAGGAATTGTTTGACTTTCATCTGAGTAGATTATCTTGGTATGATGATATTATCAATTTGATTGTTAGTGGTGTGCTTCCATTTGATTTATCTTTTACTTTGGAAAAATTTTCATATGATGCCAAATATTATTTTTGGGGTGAATCATATTTATTTAAGGCATTTAATGTCCAAATTATTAGGAGATGTGTTCCTGAAGAAGAAATAGATACTATAATCGGGGAATATCATTATTCTCATTATAGAGTGCATTTTGGATGATTTAGAATTGCTTCTGTGGTACTCTAATTATGATTTTATTGAGCTACATTATTTAAGGATGCTAAAGAATATGATAGGAAGTGTGAACAATGTCAAAGAGTAGGAAATAAATCTAAAAGATGAAATGCCCTTAAATTATTTCATGGAAATTAAGTTATTTGATATTTGAGAATTGAATTTCATGGGACCATTTGTACAACCCCATATATGCAAGTATATTCCTATTAATGTTTACCATATATCGAAATGGATTGAAGGAGTGACAAACCCTACAACAAATGCTTAGGTTATGCTTAAATTTAATATATATATATATATATATATATATATATTAGATTTTAAATGCCTAAAGTATTAATCAGTGATGGGGGAAGTAATTTCTATAGTAAGATAGTAGAAAAAAATGTTAATAAAATATAGTATTCAACATATAATTGCAATAACTTATCATTCTCAAACTAGTGGTCAATTAGAAATTAGTAATATGGAGACTAAAAGAATTTTGTAGAAAATTACTAGTGCCAATACAAAATACTTTGCTATTATATTAGATAATACACTTTGGGCATATATGACTATTTTAAAGACTATTATTGGAATGTCTCCATTAAGGTTAGTATTTAGAAAAGCTTAAAACCTTCTTGTAAAATTAGAACATAAAGCATTCTGGATAGTGAAAGAACTAAATTTAAATCTTAAGGGATCAGAAGAAAAGAAATTCATACAATTGAAGGAATTAGAGAAATTTAGAAATGAGGCTTATGAAAATGTTGAGATTTATAAAAATAAAATTAAGAAATGGCATGATTGTAAGCTTATTAAGAAAGAATTTACCTCTATGTAAGAATATTTTCTCTTTTACCTTAGATTAAAGTTTTTTCTAGGAAAATTGAATTTAAGGTGGTCAGGACTATTAACTATTATAAAATTATTTCCCTTTATAGTTGTTGAAATTCAGGATAAAAAAAGTTTGCACATTTTTAAACTCAATGTTCATAGATTGAAACTTTGTTTAGGAGGGAACATAGATCGCCTAAGAAATATGACAAACTTTGTTTATCCTTAAAAAGAATAATTAGCATAGTCTAGCTGCATACTATAAACTTAGCATTGATAGGAGGCAACCCAATTATGTTTCATGTTTTGAATTCATTATGTTTTTTGTTATTTTTATTTTGTCTTATTCTTTATTTACTTGTATTTATCTTGTTTTGTTATGTTATTTATATTTAATTTAAATTTTTTATACTTGACTGTTGAATATTATTCTCTATATAATGATGGGGGTTATAGAGTACTAAACTTTTAAATTACATAAAATTTAGGGCTCTATCAATCATAAATAATGCTTAGTTATATATATATATATATATATAATAATAATAATAATAATTAACCCCACTTAATATACATAAATACTGAATCAAGTAATAAAGTAATAGAGTAGAGTGTGAAACCCACAAGGAAATATGCTTACTTGCGACAAACTACTAGTGTCTACTCTAAATGTAATGATTATCCTACAAAAAGAAAAATGATATTTTTAGAGATTCTATCATTAAATGAAATAGTAAAATATTTGATACAATATTAAATTAAAGTGTTTTGGATTGATTAGTATAAATTGCATATCTTTCCTAATGTGAATCTTCAAAGTAATGTGATTCAAAGCATAAACATCCCTTGATCTCTATTAAGCTTATAGGGGTGAAAAACATATTTGCTGACCTTCTATTGTTATAATATCTCCTTAATAACCTAGAATATTTTACATCCTATATTTAGGTATGCAAAATATCATATCTGAATACTCTTTGTTTTCTTGTATTTCTCCGTCAAGGCATTACATCATACTAAGTTTTAACTGCACATATGACCAATATGTGCATTAAATAAAGAGCAGAATAATACTAAAAACATATTTTAATTATTTATAGAATAAGAGTTTTCATTAATACTCAATCTATATATATATATATATATATATATATATATATATATATATATATATATATATATATATATATATATATATATATATATATATATATTATTTCATCAATGTAAAATAAGATAATTAGCCAAACATGGAATGAATAATAAGTAAACTCATTTTCATCAAACTCATAAAATAATAATAAATATAATAGAGTGCTATCACCATGAAGGATTAAAGAATCTCCTTAACACTCTTTCTCCCTTTATCTTATATAGTTGCTTCAAAAAATATAGGCTAAATACTCTATGATTATATCTTATACTTCCTAACCTGCCTTAGATTTTACTCTAAAAGGGAATTCAAGAAGTACTCTAAAAATAATGAAATTACACAAGTAACTAAACTCCTCTACAAACATAACATCATAACTATTTATAAAAAATATAAAAAATTGTAATTGGTGCTACAGTGCTCAAAATAATGGAATCACAATGCCCGCCTCAACGATGGAGCTTTTACACCACTACATTACTTGTAGACGTGGATCAATTAGTTGGTGAATAGTCACGTCTCTTCACTAATAAAACATGGCCCTTGGAAGTTATAATTAATACTCCATGGCATTCTTGATATTAGAGCATTGCAGAGCCTAAGTATAAAATTGGCTCCAAGGTGTGAGAAATTGTGGCATCGTGGTATTTAAAATAGAGAATCTAGTGCTATCAAGCTAATTTTCTAACATCGCGGTGCTGATAATGCTATGGCACTATTTGTATTGTCATCGCAGTGTTTACTAATAGAGAACTCAGCACCACAATGTTATAATTGGGGCACCTCAGTGGTATTTAGGTTAGCACTGCAATGTTGTATCGCTAGACACAACAGCACTGAAGGCTCCTTACAAATCTATTAATTTTTTTAATTTTTTCTACACAGAAGTAACTAAAATGATATATTTTCATTGAAAATAAAATACATTAAATAATATGTAATATACACTTATCAAATTCATCCCACCTTAAATTCTTGTTTGTCCTTAAGCAAATAAAGAAACATGTGATTTTGATTAATTAAATAACCAAAATAAAAGTTGATAATTTAAAATTACTAAAATATAGGATATTACATTATGAACTAGAAATAGTATAAATGAACAAGGTTATAATTTATAAGCTTTGTCCCAAAACCAAGGTCACAAATATATAAAGATGTTTAACCTAAAACTGTAGCACAAATTATTATCTCATAAACTATTCCTCCATCTTTAATAATGTTTTGGTAAATTTTCGTCATCATGTACTTTATGTTTTTAAGAAAATAAACATAGAAATGATAAAATTTTACTAATAAATTTAATTTATATTAACTTTTTTTGCCCAATAATCTTTAGAAACCCATTTCTTTTTGTTGCAACTCAGGCTCCTGAGTTTATGTTTTTGATGATAGAAATTATTATTAATTACCTCTTTATTTCTCTCTGTATTTATAATGCATATCTGTTTGTGTGTTGACTAATTTTTCGGGTACAACATGCAAGGTTTCTTTTTAGGGAAAACCCATAGAGGGGCTTACGCGTTAATATAAGAAAATAATTACAAAGTCCTTAAAGGGCCCTCAAGCTAGCTAATGCTCAGAAGAGCTATAGAAAGAAAGCAAAAGAATCCTAAGGGCTTGAGGTCCCTACTAAGAAAAAATACAAATAAGCCTTGGTACAATCTATGGTGCACAAGAAAGAGCACCCAAAAAGAAGGAATGCTCAACAGATCAACTTTCAGCTCTAGCTTCCTAACCATGAAAGCAACATTGCAAAAACCTGCACTAAAAAAATTTTGCAAAAAGGGATAAAGATCAATATAGAGTAAACACAAAAAAATAAAAATGATAGCAAGATGATGGAACCAACAATTATTCATAATGACAAAAAGAAGGAAGCAACATATAACCAGAACAGTCTCAGTAAGGATAGCAGAATGGACAACAACAACTTCAAAGACCATCTTAGAAATGACATAAAAAACACTAGAAGAAACTCAATACCTGTTTTCCATCAACTTAGCAAGGATAACCTTGCCAACATGAAAACTGTAGTAATAGTATTATATCCAATGCAAATGAGTAGTAGAGTCAAGAGGCAATAAGACATAGCATGAGAGGATATTAGATGATCATAAAAGAGACAATAAATAGTCCAACTTGTAGAGTAAAATACCAAACACCTTACCAGAAATCAACAACCAATAAGAGAAATGCCACCAGTAATAGGTAAACAAAACCCAAATCCTAATAGCCACAACGATCCAAGGATACCAGGAATCACCCAGCCACCAAGCCTGATAACCACCCCATAAGCAGAAAAACTCACAGCAAGAGTTGGAAAAGGCACTAAAATCCTCAGCCAAAGCAAGGCAATAATAACCCAAACATCAAATAATATGCACAAGCAACCGAGAAAAATAGAACATCCCCACATTAGACAACATAATGAACTAGGAAGCCAACATCCAATAAATATCAAAATGCCTGAAACAATCACCAACACCATAACAACAAAGAAGAAAATACTTAGGCTGAAAAAACTTCAGCTTGAACTTGCCAGCATCAACAACCACCTAGGAATAAGCCAACAAACCTAGCCATCCAAGGAAATTACTCTAAGAAACTAGGCAATAGAAACAAAAAGGACAGAAAAAGAATAGCCAAACAATTAACCAAAGATTAACACTCACACAACCCTTAAGAATTAACATAAGGTAAACCAATCTTATCCAAACTTAAGAGGCCTTTCTTCAGAGGAGGAAGATTTGAAACAAAGAAATTAACCATGGAACTCAAACCACAACCCAACCTGGCCATCGAACGAGCACATGCATTACCTTCCACAAGAACAACAAAAAAAGAGCATTTTAAAAGGCTCATTAAATTCTTAATGTCCCTCCTCATGTAAAATAAGTCAGAAGAGCAAACAATATCATCCCTAGAATTAAGAGGCTGATAACATTAACTAAAACCAACCTCACCCACAATATTAATGTAATCAAGAGAGAAGCAAAGTCTTAATCCATGAAGAATAGCATAGGTAGAAGAAAAATTAACATCACCATTAAGAAGAGGATTAGCATAGCCCAAAATAAAATTACAATTATAATCTCTGATCACACCACCACAACCCATAATATAGTTCATACTAACACCATCAACTTTTAGCTTAAGAATGTTTAAAGGAGGCTTCATCCAAGAAATACACCTAAGAACTTTATGAAGAATATCCACATCCAATTTAATACCTAAATCAGCCATAATAGAGTAATAATTTTTGATATTCTTGACATAAAGTAACTTAGCAGAATAAAGAGCCACAACCTTATCTTTAATATTTTGAATAATTCTATGGTGGTTCATAACCACACCAATGAAATGAGAATTATTCCTCTCTAACCATAAGTACCAGAGAATAAGGGAAGGAATGACATTTCTAATATGACCTTTGGATTTAACAAACCAATAGTTAAGCAAAGAACTAATAGAACCCATAGCATTAAAATAATTTAAATGGAAAATTTCATCAAAATAAATCCAGTCTTTGACAGCTAAAGGACCAGAAACAAAAACATGGTGCATATTGTCCATATTATAGCAACATTGACATTTAGACAAAAGGATAAAGACTATTTTTTATCAAATTATCATCCGTAGGGATAAACTTATGTAAAATTCTCCAGATAAAAATATAAACTGTAGTAGGAATACTTTTATGCCATATCATATGGAGAATCTTAGAAGCCTCTTTCTTAGATATAAAAGAATGCCAAGCATCCTTTAATCTAAATCACCCATCTTTAGTCAAAGCACATAACTGAACATCATTAGAATTAGTGTTCAGAGGGATCTTCAAAATTTACTAAATAATAAAGTTAGGAAGGACACTAGCAAGTTTCCCAAAAGCCCAACCATTATGAGTAAGAAAATAATTAACCTTCACAGTAGCATTGGAGAAATTATAGGTTATAGAATCAATAGATTGGCCCCCCAACCAACGATCCTGCCAAAAGAAAATATTACCACTACCAAGACCCCAAAAGATAAAAGGCTCAACATACCATTTGACTTTGCAAAGATGTTACCAAACTTTAGAGTTACCTTTACTAAAACAACACGTGGTGGGATGCTTCCCCCCATAATATTTGGCAATCATAAAATTAGCTCAAAGGCACAAATTAGCACAAAAATTGTACCCTAACTTCAAAGAGAAAGCTAAGGCTAGATCATACATAGACTTGCACCCCAAACCCCCTTATGCTAAGGTTTCACAACATTTATCGCAAGAAGACTAGTGAATTTTAGAACTGCTACTACACCCTTTCCAAAAAAACTTACTGAGAATTCTATCAATCCTATTACACACAGTCTGAGTAGGAAGCAAAGTTTGAAAATTATAAACAAGTATATAACAAAGAATACTCTTGATAAGAATAAACTGACCACAGAAGCTTAAGAAATTAGAATCCCAAGTTGAAAGTTTGTTCTGCACAACCGTAATTAAATCATCAAAAAGAAAGGATTTCTTTCTACCCTTATAAAGAGACACACCCAGATAATTTAAAGGAAAAGACCATGGCTAAAACCCTTTAAATTCATGATAACCTCAATACAATCATGAGTAATGTTTTTAGCATAAATAAACCAACACTAATATTTATTAAGTGCCAGACCACTCACCAATTCAAATTGGTTAAAAAGTCTTAAAAGTCTATGAATCTTATTCATAGAAGCATTTGTAAAAATTATGAAATCATCAGCAAAACATAAGTGCGATATATTTAAAGCCACATAACATTCTAAAGTAGAGGCTAGGATACTTCTCAAAAATATCAGCGAGGCCTCTAGAAAGGTACTCAGTGGCAAATGATGAAGAGAGTAAGAGAAATAAGATCCCCATGTCTGAGCCCATGAGATGCCTTAAAGAAACCATGGCTCTTTCCATTCATAATGATAAATGAAATTCCAATCAAAACCAGGGCTTTCAATATAATTTTTAATGAAATTGATAAACTTTAAATCAAAACCAAACAAATTCATAATATTATAAATGAAATTCCAATCAATATTATCATAAGTTATAGAAATATCAAGTTTCAAAATCATATTACCACCTCTAACCTTGAAGTCCAAATCTTGATAAAACTCTTGAGCCAAAAGAATATTATCAGCATTAGTACGTCCTTTAACAAAGCCCATTTGAAAAGGGAAAATAAGCTTGGGAAAATAAATAGTAAGTAGATTCATTAAAATTTTAGAAAGCAGTTTATAAAAAATGGTGCACAGACTAATAGGTCTAAAATCATGCTAAGTACTCACAGAAATGTTATTGGGAATAATCACAAAAGAAGTAGAGGTAAAAAACTTAGGAATAGAATTACCCTCATAGAAATCCTTTAGGCTTAGTTTTAATGAAAATGAATTAACAGGATAAATTTTAGACATTATACTAGACAGTCCTGCAATCGTACTATATGATCATTAAAAATGAATTAAATTTTTAGGGGTTTTTAAGCCCTCTATTTAAGATTTCTCATAAGACTTTGTAGTAATATTTTGGGCATTCATTAAGTGTTTTCCTCTAAAGAAGGCTTAAAGAGAGATCCTAGAACTTGGGATAGAAAGGGTGAAGTTTGTGTGAGTGGGAGAAGATCCTTGTGGGTTGTAAGGGAGTGTGAGCATGAGTTTCACATAGTTGCTCTAGAAAACTTGCCCTGGATTTCATCTATGTGTCAACGTTAGTCTTGGGGGAAGCATGGGAAGAAGACCTCTTTGGTGTCAAAGGATTGGGCTACTTCACTTCACCAGGGAAGGTGAAAGTAATTTTAGGTTGTCTGCCTTCACTAGGAGGGTGACAAAGGATTCCAAGTTCTCTACCTAACTAGGAGGGTGAAAAGGATTCTAGGTTCTTTATCTAAATAGGAGGGTGAAAAGGATTTCAGGTTCTCTACCTCACCAGGAGGGTAAAAAGGACTACAATCATCTGTCACACCGGGTTGGTGGAAGAGATTTTGTAAGGGATTTTCCATCTAGCTATCAGGGTTAAAGGAGAAACACTACAGTGAAAGGGTAATACCTAGAGAGGAGGACAATATCATCTAAGCTTGCACCATATTAGCTAACATGTTAGCACTTGAGTTAGCACTACAGGAATAAATGCTCGGTGGAAATTTCTAGTTGAAATTTGCAAAATTTCATTGGTAAATTTAATTTCCTAAGGCTTATTAAGAAAATATATTTCTCATGATCCATTCGAAATAATTAAATAAAAAGTAAGAAAATCTATAATTCCACATTAATTCTATAATGATATAAATTTACAGCATGAAGATAAAAACCAATGTTGGGGTGAATTTGATAAAATATCTATCACACAAAAAAAGGAAAAAACAATCACAAAATAGTTTAGATGATGGAACAAAGATAGATATCTCCAAATAAAAAAAATCCACAACTCTTACTAATAATAGAAGAATTATCCCCACAAAGTTGGCATCAAAACTTGTAAAAACTCAAAGAATCCACTTCTAAGAACACACAAGAACTAAAAGAAAACATATATTTCACTTAAATATTTAATGAATTTAACATATCATGAGAGTCATATTTATAACCAAAAACTACAAAAATAAATAATTTCTCATAATCCGACAAGTCAAAGCCTCACACTGCATGCTTAAATTTAGGAAACTTGGATTTCAGCAAGAAGAAGAAGTTCTTAGGCTTAGTTTCAATGAAAATAAGAAGTTTCCATGTGAAAATTATGATTCTAACAATGTTCAAATTTCTACGATTAGAACATATCACAAATTGATAAAACAACCTTGTGTTAAAACAAGGAATTGGATGCATAAAATAAAGTAGTTGAAGAGCTAAATTGAAAGAGACTTGAGAACATTATAGTTCCAAAAAAAAGAAAAGAATAAATGTCTAATTATCATTTTCTTTAATTGAAAAGTCTTGACCTACAAGGAATTTATAATATTAATTAAACAATTTTTTATCTTATTAAGTCAACCAAAATATTCTTATTCTAAATACTTACCATCGTTATTAGGGGGTAGCATACCCATTTATTCTACTACCATCTTTAACCAATCTATAATATTTTTGTGAAGATTTAATGATCTTACTTGCTCCTCATATTTCTCTTGTATATTCTTTAAACTTGTTTTAAGCTCAAATTTTCTCTTGGATGATGCATGACAATTTTAGTTTTCTTTATAAGTTTTGGCCCAAAACCAAGGCCACAAATATATAAATATGTTTTACCTAAAATTGTAGCACAAATTATTTTCTCATAAACTATTCCTCCACCTTCAATAATTTTTTGGCAAATTTCCATCATCATGTACTTTATGTTTTTAAGAAAATAAACATAGAAATGATAAAATATTACTAATAAATTTAATTTATATTAACTTTTTTTGCCTGATAATCTTCAAAAACCCATTTCATTTTGTTGCAACCCAGGCTCTTAAGTTTATGTTTTTGATGATAACAATTATTATTGATTGCCTCTTTCTTTTCTTAGTATTTATAGTGCATATCTATTTATGTGTTGACTAATATTTCAGGTACAATATTAATATCTTTAAACACTTAGGGCTAAAGAGTGAATAGAACATGATATGTTGAAAGTGACTATAATTTTTATTTATTTATTTTTAATTTATTGAGTCAAGTCCTATAATGGTTTATGCTAGCTTGATGAATGCGCACACACAAAAAATGAGAGGAGAAATAATTTTAAATATTTTAATTTTTTTTAACATTATATTGTATGATATATATCATTCTGGATGATCTATTATAACAAAAGTTATCTAAAATATTTTTTCATTTAAAAAAATAATTTTGAAATATAAATAATCATATAGTACAAAATCC
The DNA here is from genome assembly GCA_022539455.1 of Dendrobium nobile. NCBI lineage: Eukaryota > Viridiplantae > Streptophyta > Magnoliopsida > Asparagales > Orchidaceae > Dendrobium > Dendrobium nobile. The sequence continues at coordinate 38,043,650 of CM039735.1, forward strand.
ATATAGTACTAGATGATCAGTTATAATTAGATACCCCACTATTCATTAAATTAGGCAAAAATTTAAATTTGTAATATTGCTCTATTTGTACTACTTGAATGAACTCATATTCTATAATGTTTAAAATATAACTTAATTTAATCCTGTGATTAATTAATCAAATCTATTTAATTATAATAATTTGATCATACTGTAGGAACTGGATTATATTGTATGATCGATAAAGATGATATTTGGTCATCCTAGATTCATCCTAGATAATTTGATATTCAGTTGAACTAATCATGCTGTACGATTGTTCCTCTGGAGAATGCTTGAAGAGAGAGCCTAGAACTTTGGAGAGAAAGAGTGGAGTTTGTGTGAGTGGGAGAAGATCCTTGTGAGTCGTAAGGGAGTGTGAGAGTGAATTCCACACAGTTGCTCTAGAAAACTTGCACTGGAGTTCCTCTATGTGTTAAGGTTAGTCTTGGGGGAAGCATGGGAAGAAATTGTCTTTGGTGTCAAAGGACTGTGCTACTTCGCTGCACCAAGGAAGGTGAAAATGATTTTAGGTTCTCTGCCTTCACTAGGAGGGTGAAAAAGGATTCAAATTTCTCTGCCTCACCAAGAGGGTGAAAAGGTTTCCAGGTTCTCTATCTCACTAAGAGGGTGAAAAGGATATTTAGTTCTCTACCTCACAAGGAGGGTAAAAAGGATTACATTCGTTTGCCACACCGGGTTGTTGGAAGAGATTTTGTAAGGGCTTTTCCTCCTAGCTATGGGGGTTAAAGGAGAGACACTACCGTTATTGTGACCTAGAGAGGAGGACCGTGGGGAATGGACATAGGTTATGGTTTGACTTTGCCACTATAAACTTTGGTTTTTTTATTCTGATATCTTATTTTGCATTTACTTTTTTGCACTTTTTAATTTTTTAAGATTAGATGATAGATTTTTTTTTTATGATAATTGCTTAATGAAAATCTATTGTTGATATTACATTATGTTGATTAAATTGTCATCACCATTATTGTAATCTTAAAATTTTTATTAGATTTTGCATTAAGAGATTGTACTACTTCCACGTTAGTGTGTCTCGAGCTAGTTCATTGAGATCTAACAGCCTTCTAAAACTTTCAAGTGGTATAAGAGCAGGTCTCAAAACTACTATTTTAGAAAACTTGAGAAAAATTATTTATGGCATACTTTAGAAATAAAAATATCATAGAGGGTTATTCAATAATTTGTCCACCATTATTTTTGAAAACATTCCCTTAAATTTGTCAAATATTTGCATGTCTACATTTTTATAATCTATTTATTTTAGAATATAGCATATGAATCTAATTGGTTATTTTATACCAACATGTGTTGTTAATAGAGTCAAAACTATTATTCCTTTTACTAAATAGAGTAGAGAAGAACAAGTCTTTGCATAACTTAATGCTAAATGATTAAACAACTTCTTCCATGCACTTAATTTTTAAGATTATATGTAAGTATCTACCTATATTACGAGGTAAGAGATATGGGATAAACTGTGCATCACATATAAGGGAACTAGTGAAGTTAAACAAACTAGGGTAAATATTTTATTGCAAGATTATAAACTCTGAGAAGGTCAACAAAATTTTATGTTGTTTACTTGATAATTTTAATGCTAAAGTCACTTCTATATGTAAATTGAAAGACTTAAATGTTTATTCTTTTAAAAATCTAGTCGGCTTACTCATTACCTATGAGCAAAGCATGAGTGAAAGACTTTTGGATGCAGGTGATAAGGAGGTTATAGTGATAAAGGCAATATATACAAATAAAAATGGCTTAGGAGATGATGAGAGGTAGGATATTGCATCAATAACAAGAAAATTCAAAAGTCTCTTGAAGTGCAAGCACAAGCGTGAATAAAAGAGGAGCAAAGTAAAAAATGTTAAATATGATAATGTTGCTTCTAACATTTTTTGGTGTAGTAAACGTGGACATCTAAAATATGAATGCACAATTTTAAGAGACACCCTATATAGGAAAAGGGTGATGATAAGCAAATTATAATAAGGGAAAATGAAAAGAAATAAAATATCTCCTTGCCAGACTTAGCCTTTAATACATCAGAACATGAGCAAGAAGATGAGGTAAAAAACTTATGCTGAAAAGTCAAAGATTCAATTGTTAATTTTGATCAGTATAAGTATGTTAAGATTTGTTCGTGTGTTTTTTTTATGTGTTTTGTGTGTTTGTTTATCTATTTTGTGTGTTTAATTTTTATTATGTTTTAAGCATGATTTCATGTTTTAGTTTCTTTTTGTATGTTATTATTTTTGTTTGCTTGCAGTTTAACTTATGTGTTACATTTTGTCTCCTTTTTGGTGATGTCAAAAGGGAAAGAAGATATTTGGTTGCATTTGTTCATATATCATTTATTTTCAAAATTTTATATTTATTCATTTGTTATTTAGTTTTAAATTATTATTTTTTATATTATAAAAATAATTTTCCACTATTTTTTAGTGTAATTACCTTAGTGAGGGGGAGATTAAAAGAAAATTATATTAGTTTTGAATTTCAATTAATAATATTTACCTTCATAAAAAAAGGGGAGATTGTTGCAGCTTAAGCTCCTGATTTTATATTTTTGATGATAATAATTATTATTGATTACCTCTTTATTTCTCCTAGTTTATAACACATATTTGTTTGTGTACTAACTAACATTTAAGGTACAACATGTACCGTTCTTTAAAGATTTAGGGCTTAAGATTGGATAGAATATGTTTGTTAAAAGGGTCTATAATTTTCATTTATTTATTTTTAATTTCTTTAGTCAAGTCCTATAAAAATGTATGCTAACTTTCTGATCGTACACAACACACTAGGGGAGGAGATATAATTTTAAATATTTTAATTTTTTGTGCATCATATTGTACATTCTATATCATACTAGACGATATCTTATTACAGAAATTAATTAAAATATTTACTTTATTTGGAAAAATAATTTTAAAATATAACTATTTGCGCAACACGAACACTATATTGTAACAGATAATATGATATAATTAAAAAGCCCATCATTAAATTAAGCAAAAAATTTGAATTTTAAATATTGATCTATTCATACTATATGAACCAAATCATAATATATAATGTTTAAAATATTGCCTAATTTAATGTTGTGATTAATCAATCGAATCTACTTAATTTTGATATTTTGATCGTACTGTACTAATTGGATCATACTATATAATCGACAAAGTTGATGCTTGGTTGTTCCAAAATTCATCATGTATGAATTATAATTTAATTAAACTAATCGTATTATATAACTATTCATTAATACTCGTGATCGTATAACATTAACAGGCAAAATTGAACTGGTTGTACTGCATGATTGTTCATTTGTAAAGATGATCATACAGTGCTAAAATGTCAAATACTTCACATCATACCAGATGATCCCGCAATCGTACTATATGATCTTTGACTGATGAATTAAATTTTTAGAGTTTTTTAAACAATTTATTTAAGCTTTCTCATAAGACTTTATAATAGTATTTTGGGCATTCATTGAGTGTTTTCCTCTGAAGAAGGCTGGAAGAGAGAGCCTTGAACTTTGAAGAGAGAGGGTGGAGTTTGTGAGAGAGGGAGAAGATCCTTGTGGCTTGCAAGAGAGTGTGAGAGGCAGTTCCATATAGTAGATTTGGTAAACTTGCACCTGAGTTCCTCCACGTGTCAAGGTTTGCCTTGAGGGAAGCTTTGGAAAGAAGACATCTTTGGTGTCAAAGGACTGCACTACTCTATCACATCGAGAAAGGTGAAAGTGATTCCAAGTTCTCTACCTTCACTAAGAGGGTGAAAAAGGATTTTAGAATCTCTGCCTCACCATGAGTGTGAAAAGGATTCCAGGTTCTCTGCCTCACCAGGAGGGTGAAAAGGATTCTAGGTTCTCTACCTCACTAGGAGAGTGAAAAGAATTATGATCCTTTGCTACATCAAGTTAGTGGACTATATTTTGTAAGGGCTTCTCTTTCTAGCCGTGGGGCTAAAGGAGAGACACTATAGTGATAGTATAGTACTCAGAGAGGAGGACTCTGTAGAGTGATCATTTGTTATGGTTTGATCAAACCACTATAAAATTATGGTATATTGGTTCTAATTTCTTATTTTTCATATTATACTTTTTTGCACTTATTGATTTGCTAAGCTAGCCTGATAGATTTTTTCTATAATAATTTCTAAGTGAAAATCTATGGTTGATAGTAGGTTTTATTGATTGATTGTCATCACCGTTATTTTAACTCTTGAAATGTTTATTAGATTTCACATTAAGAGATAGTATTGCTTCCACATTAGTGTCCGTCAGGCTAGTTTATTGAGATCTCACAACCTTGTCAAACTTTTAAGTGTTATCACAATAGGTCTCAAAAGTAGTGTTTTAGAAAACATTATGAAAAATGATCTATGACACACTTTAGAAATAGAAACAACATAGAGGGTTATTCAATAACTCTTCTACCATTGTTTAAAAATGTTCCTTTTGATTTTTGAAAAATATGCATGTCTACATTTTTACAATTTATAGATTTTAGAATGTGGCATATGATTAAAATTAGTTATTATGTACCATCAGATATTGTTAAGGGAGTCAAACCTTTTATTCCTTTTATTGAATGGAGTAGAAAATAACAAGTGCTTGCACAATTGAATGCTAATTGCTTAAACAGCTCTTTCTATGTGATTTATTTTGAAGATTATATGCGAGCATCTACCTAAACTATGGGGAAAGAGATATGGGATAGACTATGCATCATAAATGAGGGAAATAGGGAAGTTAAGTAGTCCAGGCTAAACATGTTATTACATGATTATGAATTTTTTTGCTTGAAACCTTATGATACTTTCTCAGATATGTATATTAGGTTTACTCAGATAGTGATATCATTGTATGCCTTAAGTACATAACTTTCAAACTTTGAGAAGGCTAAAATAATTTTACAATATTTACCTGATAATTTTAATGCAAAAGTCACTGCAATATGTGAATCAAAAGGCTTGAATGTTTATGTTATTGATAATTTGATCGTCCACTCATTGCCTATGAGAAAAGTGAGAGTCAAAGATTTTTGGATGCATGTGATAAGAAGCTTATAGTGCTAAAGTCAAAAGATACTCATAAAAATGGCTTAGGAGATAATGAGAGTAAAAAAATTGCATCAACAACTAGCAATTTCAAAAGTCTCTTAAAGCTTAAGCACAAGCATGAATAAAAGTGGAGTAAAGTTAAAAATGGTAAACATGATAATATTGCTTCTAACATTATTTGCTTTGGGTGTAGAAAACCTGGACATCTAAAATATGAATGCCCCAATTTTAAGAGACACGTTATAAAGTAAAAGGGTGAGGATAATCAAATTGCAATAAGGGAAAATGATAAGAAGCAAACAATCTCTTAGGCAGCCTTAGCCTCTAACTCATTAGAATAGGATCAAGAAGATGAACTAACAAACTTATGCTGAATAATCAAAGTTTAAATTATTAATTTTGACCAGGTGTAAGTATGTTAAGGTTTGTTTGTGTGGTTTTTTTATGTGTTATGTTTGTTTTTTTATTGATTTTGTGTGTTTAATTTTAATTATGTTTTAAACATGATATCATATTTTTGTTTCTTTTTATATTTTATTATTTTCTTATGCAAGTAGTTTAACTTATGTGTTGTATTCTCTCTCCTTTTTGGTGATGTCAATAGGAGGAGAAGACATTTGGTTGCATTTTTTCATCTATCAATTATTTTAAAATTTTTATAATTTTTCTCTTATTTAGTTTATAATTTATTTTTTTTATTAAAATAAAAAAATAAAAAAATATTTTCCCCTATTTTTTAATATAATCCCCATAGTGAGGGGGAGATGAGGAGAAAATAATATTTGTATGCAAATTCAACCAATAATATTTGACATCATAATAAAGGGGGAGATTGTTGCAAGTTAGCTCCTGAGTTTATATTTTTGATGATAGCATTTATTTTTTATTGACTCTTTTTTTCTTCTAGTAGTTGTAGTGCATATATGTTTGGGTGTTGACTAACATTTCAGGTACAACATGCACCATTCTTTGAAGATTCAGGACTCAAGATTGGATAGAATAGGTTATGCTGAAAGAGTCTATAATTTTTATTTATTTATTTTTAATTTCTTGAATCAATTCCTATAAGGGTGTATGCTAGCTTGGTGATCGTGCATATACACACAATAGGAGAAGAAATAATTTTAAGTATTTTAATTTTTTGTGCATTATACTGTATAATCAATATCATATTAGATGATCTATTTTTATAAAAATTAATTAAAATAATTTATTTATGTGGAAAAATAATTTTTAAATATAATTAATTATATAATATGAACACACATTGTATTGGATGATCTATTATAATTAGAAACCCCGTTGTTCATTAAACTAGGCAAAATTTTGAATTTAAAATATTACTCTATTCATATTGTACGAATCAAATTATACTATACGATGTTGAATGTCTTATATAATTTAATCCTATTATTAATAAATTAAATTTGCTTAATTTTTATATTTTGATCATACTGTCTAAATTGGTTCGTACTATATGATTGGTAGAGGCAATATTTTATCATCCTAGGATTCGTCATAGATGAATTACAATTCGATTAAACTAATCGTACTATATGACTGTTTATTCATACTGGTGATTGTACATCACTAATAGCCAAAATTTTAACTGAGAGTACTATACGACCGTTCATTGTACTGATGATTATGCAATACTACTAGGTCAAGTTTTGCATATTATACTGAATGTTACTGTGATCATACTTTTTTATCTTTGATGGATGAATAAAATTTATAGTATTATTTTAAGACTTCTATTTAATCATAAGGCTTTGTAATAGTCTTTTGGGTATTCATTAAGTGTTTTCCTCTAAAGAAAGCTTGTAGAAAGAGCATAGAACTTGGGAGAGAAAGGGTGGAGTTTATGAGAGAGGGAGAAGATCCTTGTGGGTTAAAAAGGAGTGTTAGAGGGAGTTCCACATGATTTCTCTAACGAACATAAAACTGAGTTCCTTCTTGTGTCAATGTTTACTTGAGGGAAGCTTTGGGAAGAAGACCTCATTGGTGTCAAAGGACCCCCACTCCACCATGCTGGGGAAGGTGAAAGTGATTCTAGATTCTCTACCTTCACCATAAGGTGAAAAAGGATTCAAGGTTTTCTGCCTCACTAGGACGGTGAAAAGGATTCCATGTTCTCTGCCTTACTAGGAGGGTGAATAGGATTCCACATTCTCTACCTCACCAGGAGAAAGAAAAGGATTATAGTCCTCTGTTGCACCAGGTTGGTGGAAAAGATTTAGTAAGGGCTTGTCTGCCTTATTGTGGGGTGTAGGAGAGATATTATATAGTGATAGTGCAATACCAGAAGAGGATGAATCCGGGGAGTGGATGTAGGTCATGGTTTGACTGAACCACTATAAATTTCTAGTGTGTTTATTATAATTTCTTATTTTTTTCCATTTACTTTATGCACTTTTTTATTTGCTAAGATTATATAATGGATTTTTTTTGTGATAATTTCTTAGTGAAAATCTATGGTTGGTGGTACATTCTGTTGATTAAATTTTCATCACCATTATTGTAACTCTTGAACAATTTATTAGATTTCACATTAAGAGATGGTATTGATTCTGCATTAGTGAGCGTCGGGCTAGTTCATTATGGTCTTTCAACCTCTTCAAACTTTCACTTTTCTTTGTCTATAAAATCCACCTTGTATAATTTAACTCTGCATAATTTCTACACCATAACAAAATAACTGTGCCAAATCTATCATAAAGACTAAGATGAAGAATGCATTGCCTGCAAATGCAAATATGAAAAACATGGAGGAAATTTGTATGGATGAAGGTAATCAGAATCTTGAAAAAGAGAGGGTGAGACTGAAAAAGAGGAGTACAGGCCATGGATGTTGGTGAAGTATGGGAAGAAGAAGAATGTGCTCAGGAGACCTGTCTCTCTGGTAGAAAGTAAAAAAATCTATGTTATGGTTTAGAACAATGATAAATAAAATGGAGACAGCAAGGAAAATGAGCTATATGTAGCTCATGAGACAAAGCAACAACAATTGTCTAGCAATGCAACTGAAAAACTGGAAACAGTAATTTCAGATGCTCCAACAATCAAAAATTCTGTGGTACGCAGAGATGGAAATTGCTTTAATGCTCTTTTGGATCTTGAATAAGAAGGAGAGATTTTCTAACAAATGGAAGATGGCACAGCTGATAAAGAGGTAATTAGAGACAATGATTCGAATGTCATAGCAACTCATGAAGGGAAGAATAATAGTGAAACTAATGAACCTGGAATTGGAGTATTAGTGAACATTGAAAGTGGAGGGAAGGATGGCTGCTCTCAATTATAAGAAAAGAAGACACCAAACTAGTTGAGGGAGTTGGGCCCTATCAATTCTTCATCCAGGACTAGGAGAATGGAGCTAGAAGGGAAAGGTACCTTGGGGATGTATTCCCCTAATCACAATTAATGTATTCTATTACATTTTGGAATTATAGAGGAGCAAGGAAGAAGAGTGCTTCTCTATATCTTAGGGAATTTGTTAAATTACATAATGTGTTTTTTTTTGGGATTGGTAGAACCAAATTGAATTCTATTGATAGAATCGAAGTTAATCTTATGATTGGCAACGAATGGGAATTTTTCTATGTTCCTTCATCAGGATTATCTGGTGGTATTTTGATTTTATGGAAGACAAATGTTGCTAGCTTTTCGGTTGTTGATTATTCTGCTCAAGTGGTCATTGGAGACCTTAAAATGCTTAACAAAGGCTTGTGGAGGGTGGCCACAGTCTATGGCAGCAAAGAAGTGCAAAAGAGAAGGGAATTATGGGATATGCTGGATAAGTATTCTGTTATTGATGTACCTATGGAAATAGGTGGAGATTTCAATTGTATAATGGCTAAGTTGGACAAAATTGGAGGTAGAAGGTTCCCTTTTTCCCAAGGTCCTAAGGAGATGAAAGAATGTTTGATGAAAAACGATCTACATGAAGTTGGGTTCATTGGACCAAAATACACTTGGTGCAACAATAAAAGCGGTGGAACAAGGATACTTGAAAGATTGGATAGGTGCTTCATTAATTCCACTGCATTGGGCTCTTCTCAATGATTGATTGTTAGGCATTTGGCTAGAATAGCCTCGGATCATTGCCCAATCCTTTTGAACATTCTTGAGTCTTTTCCATCCTTCAAAAGTATATGGTGATTCAAATTTGTTTCATTCCTATGCCAGTGCTAGAAGAAATTCAAATAAAATTGTCAAAGTTAAAAATGAATATGGTGATTTGGTGGAAGAACAAGACCTGATTGAAGTAGCATTTTTCAAATTCTTTGAGAAGAAATGGGATGATAAAAACTGTAAATTAACTGGATGGACGGCAGCAACATATTGCTTGAACATGAGTGATAGGGATTTTCTAGATGGAGACTTTTCAATTGAAGAAGTGGAGAGAGTGCTGAAGCAAATGTGTGGTAATATCTCTCCAGGCAAGGATGGTATCACATACTTATTCATTAAGGCATATTAGAGCATCATAAAAGCTGATTTCTTGAAGGCATTAAATCAATTCCTTTGCTATGGGGAGTTGAACAAAGAATAGAAGGAAACTCTAATTGTCCTAATACTAAAGGTATCAAATCCTCTTCTTACTTCTAACTATAGAACAATAAGTCTATGTAATTATGTATACAAGGTGGTAGCAAGGGTGTTATTAAACAAGTTAATTGAGGTCATTCCAAAGCTTATTTCAAAGGAGCAAGAGGCATTCATCAGGGGGAGATCATTTTCAGATCATGTATTGGTGGCTCAGGAAATGTTCCACAAGCTCAAGTTCTCAAAAGCTGCTAAAGGACTGGTTTCTTTCAAGGTTGACATGGAACAAGCTTATGATTCTATTTCCTGGACTTCTCTCAGGAAAGTGTTGGAGTATTTTAACTTTCCTCCAAAGATATCTAAACTAATCATGGAGTGTGTGGAAGATCCAACGTTTGCTTTGATTATCAATGGAAATTGCTAGAGTTGGATACAAGAAAAGAGTGGCTTTCGCCAAGGTTGTACTTTGTCTCCAATCCTCTTCATACTTTGCTCACAACTTCTTTCTAATGCTTTTGCTCAAAGCACTTGTGGAATTAAAATCAATTCTGGTGGGCCGAGAATATCCCATCTATTTATGCAGATGATGTGATTATGTTTTCTGAAGCTAACAGAAAAGCTATTAAGAAAGTCAAGGAAATCTTATATGACTTTTGTGAATGGACGGGTCTATGTATAAATATGAGAAAATCTGCCATGTTGTTTGGTAAACATGTGTAGAAAGAAGAGAAAAAGCATTTCAAGGATAATGGGCTTCAAAACAGTAAAAGAATTCAACTACCTTGGGATGAAGGTGGAATTAAGAATACTCTCATGTGAAGATATCCAATTCATCATTGATAAAGCAATAAGGATGCTCAATATACGGGGAAGTAAAATTTTATCTCTAGCTGGCAAACTAACTTTGGTAAAATCAGTAATGCTGTCTTTACCTTCCATCCATGCTACATATTCTCTTGTCCCAAAACATGTATTGAAAGATTTAGATAAACTCTACAGGAGTTTCATTTGGAAAAAGTCTAATTTGGAAGAGGTTTACACTATGTCAGTTGGGGTGAAATGTGTAAACCGATAAGCAAAGGTGGAAGAGGTTTGTATTCAAGTGCTTCTAAAACATCTGCTCTAAGAGCAAGGTTGGCATGGATGTTCTTTCAAGATAGAGACTCTCTTTAACATGTGGTAATGGCTACTAGATATGGAGAAAGGCTCGATATGGGAAACACTAGAGGGAAATGCTCCTCATTATAGAAATTATTGAACGAAGGATGTAAGATGTTGAAACCAATTGTTAGATGGTCATTGGTAGATGATGAAGCAGTAGATGTTTTTAAAGATAAGTGGATATTGGATAGGTGTATTAACTTATGGCCCACATTTGTAGTTCCACAAGAGGATGAAGTTGTTTTGGTAAAAGAATTCATTCATGATGGATGCTGGAATGTACCAATGCTGTTGGGTACGTTTGGTACAGAATTAGTCAATCTCATATTGCAGGTGAAGATTGTTCAAGATGGGGAGGGGGATCAAATGGAGCTGATTCAACAAAAATCTGGAATGTCAATTACTAGAATGGTATATAATGCTTCGATTCAAGACAGTAGTAAATCTCAACATTGGAAGTGGATAAAAAAAAGCAAAATTGAATGCTCGGGTGGAAGTGTTTTGGTGGAGAGTAAGTAAAAATGCAATCCCATCATTCAAATTCTTACGGTATAAAAGATTACTAGACAATGCTAACTGTTCAAGAGGATGCAATGCTATTGAGGATGAGAAGCATATTGTGTGTAATTACTTGAAGCTAAAAGAGGTAATTCATCATCTAAACCAATGGGGGTTTACAATTCCTACATTTCTAAGCTTTGAAGAATATATAAAATGGATGGAATTGATTGCATTGAAGAAAGGTATGCTAGCAAATTTATACTATAATGCAATCTTTTTATCATGGAAAGCTAGGAATAAGAGCTTTCATGAAGAAGTGGAAGATAGCCCTGCTTTTATTGCTTCCAATGCTATTTGTTATACATCATTTTATCACAGTTTCAGCCATTTCTTTTTGGGCCACTAGGATGTCAACCAATCTATCAGACTGTGAAATACTTGGCATCCTCCTCCACCTTAATGGCTAAAGGTAAATGTAGATGCATCTCTACTTCCTTCTTATATAGCAGGTATTGTTGGAGTATTCAGGGATTGTAAAGGTAGATTCCTATTTGCTTTCACTAGAAGTTGCATTCTTTGGGATATAGCACAATTGGAGCTTCTAGCAATTCATTCTTTGAAAGAGGTGATCAAGGATTGGATGTTCAAATACAAAGGTATCATAATTGAAGATGACAACTCCAATATCATTTCTTTTCTGCAAGGTATTTGGAAAAAAGAAAAATATAAAGAAGAGGATCTTGGCTTTCTTAAGGAGTTTAATTATGTCATTTTTAATTGTATAGGTAGAGAAAGCAATAAGTTAGCAAATTTGTGTGCTAACTATGCACTTTTTAGTAGCTTTGATTGGGAAGAGTTTACTTTGAATAAGGTTCCTCCTTCATTCTTTAACATGTTGAAGGAGGAATCCACTATTTAGTTGTATTTTTTTCCTAGTTTATTAATATAGGCAAACTTTAGCTTTTTATTAAAAAAAAAAAAAAAAAAAAAAAAAAAAAACATGTCACACAAATTAATAGGTTCCAAAATTTAAATAATTAAAAAATTATAGATACCTTGTCATACAGATGTGCTATGAGGGATTTTGTGCCCACTCAGTGAGTAAACTTCAACGAATGATTCTGAGAGTTTGATTCTAATTTTTTTGTATTTAAAAAACTATATTCAACATAATATAAAAAAAAGTAACAACAAAATTTGATCTTCATCTACCTAAAATTTAAGCATTTTAATATTGATATATTTTGAATATATGCCCATTTCATTTTGGTCATATTATCTATAGAACTCATTTATTTTTTTTTCCTCATAAATTCATAACATGATAAGAAGTTTCATCTATCACTAATAAGAATATAACTAAATTAGCAAACCTATAGTTTCTTTTAAATTAAAGAATGTTTATGAGTTAATAAATTTAAATAACCAAATACAATCATCTAGTCTCTCAATAAGCTCTTTATAAGGATTTTTCTTGCTAACATTCCACCTGCAAGTTCTTTATATTGTGTATAAGCCTTTGAGAGAAAATAAAATAAATCTCATACTCATTGAGCGCATCATGCAGTCCTTTATAATTATTCAATGGGCAAATTAAACTATACTTATAAATGTTTTTGCATGCAATCATATTACAAAAATAAAAAATGAATGAGCAATTTCTTCCATATATTTTAGACAAACATAAATTTACCCCTTCAAGAAGTTGACAAATATAATAGGTTTATATGTAGACTTGTGCAAAATCCTTTATTGAAATCAAATCCTTATAAAACATGATATCTAACAAGAATAAGCATGTATCTGGAAAAATTGCAGACAACCTTAGAAGATAAAACTAAAGTAGAAATATAAAAAATACCAAACTTGCTAATATGAAACCAAAAAAAAAATTCCCAAAAGATCCCATTATTATTTTCAATGTCAATGAACTCAAAAAGTGGCAAGATTCATTACATTTAATGATGTATGATCTCCATCAGATTCCAATATAAAAATGAAGTTTAAATTTAAACAATATACTCTAAAACATTAAAAACCAACCATAAATTAAAAAGGTCTATCACCATACAATACATTCCAATCTCCCAACTATCATGAGATTATGTATTTTGTTCTACGATTTTCCTAGAGAGAGAAAATGTTTTTTTCAAATTCTTTTTTCAAGGGTAATCCACTCTTGTTCATGATGGCGTTAGACCTCTGATTGTCGTCAAAGTTCTGGCCACCTCCTGATAATGTTCCGTCTTCTAATCCTTCTTGTGGATCACCTCTGTCTTCTATCAAGAATGCAGTTGATTTAAACGTTAGAAGAACTATGAACAGAGATCCAGGAAATCTTCAAAAACCTTTGATCATCAGAGAAGGTTTTGACTCAATTTCTATTGATGACAAAACTCGATTCTCGGTTGAGGGAAAGGGTAAGAAATTGGTAGAACCTTTGAAGATGTTTTCTTTGTAAGAATATGGCAATAAGTTCGATATCATGGATCAAGATGCCTCTACATCCTCAAACTTGATTCTTAAAGTTAATAAATTTGTTGGAATCAATGAGGAACCTCTTAAGCACAATCTATCTATTGACTTCTCTAGTCCTAAAGTATCATATGTTGAAACTGTTAAACCTGTTTCGTTGATTTGCAAAGTTGCAGAGCAATAGATCGACGATATTAGCAATAAAAAAGATTCCATTATCAATGCTTGATGAAAGCCAAATCATATCAAAATCAATTTTTATATTAACTCAACTGAAATGTCCTCAGATGGAGTGGCTGTGAAATTAAATTTTGAATTAGAGCTTGCTAATTATCAAATCTTGAAGAACTCTATTATGCTGAAGGTTCTTGGGAAGAAAATTCCTCTTTTGGTCTGTAGCATGGAACTACAGCAATGGAACAAATTTGGTAATTTCCATTTGACTACTTTGGGAATTAATTGGATTTTCTTCTCCATTAAAACTCCTGATGAGATGGAAGAAGTTCTCAGTGGTGGCCCTTGGTATGTTGGTGGGCACATTGTAGGTATGGGTAAATGGTCTCCTTTCTTTTCACCTTCATCTCTTAAAGGTTTATCTGCTCCCATTTATATTCGATTTCCACTTTTGTTGCTATATTGTTGAGATGAAGTTAATATTGCTAAGATTGCTTCAAGGATTAGAACTCCAATGTATTTAGATGACAACTCTTTTAAGTGGGGGAAGAAGGAATTTGCTCGTGTATGTGGTCGTATCAACTTAGAATCCAAATTGCCTTTGGGAGTATGGGTTGATGGTATGAGGGGAAGAATCTTCCAGAAAGTTGAATATCAAAAGTTAACTTCATTTTGCTATCATTGTGCTAAAATTGGATATGTAAAAAATGAATGTCCTATTCTTAGATCTGAACATGATATGGCTAAAGGAAAATGTAGTGAGTAGAATTTTTCCACTGATAATGATGTTATTCATCATAAAAAAAGTTAGGAATCTGGCCCATGGATTCATTTTAAATTCAAAAATATAACCAATAAGAACTGGATCCGACTGGGCAGCAGGAATAAGTAGTCAATGTTAAGCAACCTGATAATCCTAATAACACTAATGCTGATAAGTGCAACCTCATGTACAGGATGTGAATCCTTTTCAAGTTGAAAAGGCACATATTATGGATAGTAGTCTTAATGGAAACCATCTGGGTTCCTCTCATAAGAAGTCTTTATTTGATGTTTGTATGTCAAACATGTTTGAAGTTCTAAGCAATGTTAGTAATGTAATCATTGATACTATCTCTGATGGGGCAAATGTTGACCCTATTTCTAATTCATCCGAAAAAGTTGAATCTCCTTTTATTTATTCTTTTGTTAATCTTATTGGCATTATAAATTCTATTAGCATTGCTAATTCTATTCTACATCTTGTAGCTTCTGGTTCTGCTCTCTCTGAGATCATTGCTGAAGAAATCGTTATTGATCATGCTGTTTTTGATTTTATCATGGAAGGAAGTGATATTATTGAGGGAACTAATTTTGTTGGATCTAAAGATCAAATGAATGCTATCCAAATTAATCATAGAAGTGATGATAAAGAGCTCTTAAATTATTCTAAACATAAACCCACATTAAAACTAAAATTTTTGTGTCCTATTGAACCCATCTCCAGAAAGAGGAAAGGTGAAGGAAAGATGAAGAAGAAAGGTGGGAACTTTTCCCTATTAAGTAATAAATGAATTCCTTTGTTTTTTGGAATTGTAGAGGGGCAAGAAAGAAGGAAGACCCTCTCCTCCTTAGGGGAATTGTGAAAGATAATGCTGTGTTTTTTGTTGGTTTAGCTGAAACCAAGTTATCTAATGTTGATTGAAGGGATGTTAATAAAATTATTGGTTGTGATTGGGATTTTTTATCAGCCTGCTGAAGGTTCATCTGGAGGCATTCTGGTCCTTTGGAATAGAAATCTTGTTTCCTTTTCGGTGTTAGATCACTCTTCTCAACTTATGTTTGGGGTCCTTGATACTACTAGCAAGGGATGTTGGCATGTGGCCATGGTGTATGGTAATAAAGAATTCCAAGTTAGAAGGGATCTTTGGGAGAGTCCTGGCAGAAATATGTCGGGTGGTACACCCACTATTATTGCTGGAGACTTCAATTGCCTTCGTTCTAAGGAGGACAAGAGAGGTGGTAAATAGTTTTGCATGTCCAAAGGACAAAAAGAGATGAAACGTTCATGGCTAATCATGATCTTCATGATTTAGGTGTTATTAGTCCAAGATTCACTTGGTGTAATAATAAACAAGGAGCTGCTAGGATTTGGAAGAGACTGGATAGATGCTTACTGAATTCTGCGGCTCTGTAGTTAGTTCCTTCTACTTTGATGAGACATCTAGCAAGGGTGGCATATGACCATTTCCCCATTGCATTTAAATTTGATGAAATTCCTTGGGAACATTCTAAAGTATTCAGGTTTAAGGATACTTGGAAATCCTATCCAACAAATTGGATGATTGTTTCCAATTCGTGGGAGAAACAAGATTTTGGTGAGGCTGCTGAAGTTTTAAATAGGAAAATCAAGAGAACTCTAAAGTCTCTTTATTTCAGGAATAAAAATAAGTGCAAGAATATGAATCTGCTCAAGGACGAGCTGAAGGATGAAATTCTCAAATTACAACTGGAAGAAGAAGCGGGGATGCCTAAGCCCTGATAAGTTGGCTTTACTTCGTGCTAAAGTTAATGAACTTAATATTACTCTATTCAGGTTAGCTACTTGGCAGAATCAAAGAGCTAAGGCGACTTGGAATGATGAAGGTGACACAAACTCTAAATTGTTTTATGCCTATGCCTCAGCTAGAAGAAATGGTAAATTAATCAGACAAATTAAAGATGATAACTACATGGTTGTGGAAGATTTGGAGCAGATTGAATCCATTTTCCTGAAGTTCTTTTCAAATAAATGGAGATCGAGGAAGTGTGTGAAGCTTAACTAGCCTTCACCTAATCTGGATTAGATGATTGATGCTAATGACAGGATCTTGTTAGAGTCAGAATTCACTGAAGAGGAGTTCACTTCAGCGGTGTTCCAACAAGGCTCTAATAGGTCTTCCGATTTGGATGGTTGCACCTCCTCTTTTTTCAAATTTTATTGGAGTATTGTCAAAGATGCTATGTGGAAGGCTATTGATCAATTCTTCAAAATTGGTAAAATGCATGGTTCTTTGAAAGATACTTTGATTGTTCTTATTCCCAAAGTCAAAAACCTGGTAACTCCTTCTAATTTTTGTCCCATTAGTCTTTGACAAACCATTTATAAGATTGCTTCTACTATGATTGTAAATAGGCTGAAATGTTATATTTCTAAAATCATCTTCGAAGAATAAGTTGCTTTTATTCCTGGATGGTCAATGTCTAATCATTTCCTTTTAGCTCATGAAATCTTTAAAAAATTTAGAAATTCCGAAAACAAAAAATGTCTTATGGCCATTAAGCTTGACATGGAAAAAGCTTTTGATAGCATGAGTTGGGAGACCTTGGATCTTGTTTTAAACTGGTTTGGGTTTCCAACTAAGATCTCCAATCTTATTATGGATTGTGTGATCAACGTTTGGTTTTCTATCATTTTAAATGGCAAGGGTTCTAGTTGGATTGAAGCAAAAAGTGGACTTCGACAAGGATGTCCTATGTCACCATACCTCTTTATTATGTGTTCTCATCTTTTATCAAATGCTATCAATGAAAGAGGACATCAATTGGGCATCCAGATTTCTCCAAATTCTCTGAAAATTACTCATCATCTCTATGCAGATGATGTACTTTATTTGGAGTTGCATCTTCATGTATGTTTAAATCTATTATGAAGTTAGTCTTGGAATATTGTGGTTGGACTGGACAGAGTATTAATAATGCCAATTCTAAGATTCTCTTCAAAAATTATGTGAGACCAAGCTTGAGAAGGACAATTGAGAAGAAATCCCGTTTCAAAGTTGTAAATGAGCTTCATTATTTGGGCATTAAAATTTCCATAAGGAGGATGGTGAAAAATGATTTTCAATATATCATTGATCATGCTTTGGAAAGGCTTAATGCTTAGGGAGCTAAATTCTTATCTTTAGCTAGTTAAATCCTTTTCTTTATCTTTGCCTATTTTTTCTTCAACTCATTCGTTGGTCCCAAAAAGTATTCTACATGAATTGGACAAACTTTTCTGTGATTTCATTTGGCATAAAGAGCATGGTAAACATGACCTTCACTATGTTGCTTTGGAGGATTTATGTAAACCCAAAAATCTGGGCGGTATGGGTTTATATTATGCTGTCCATAAAACTGGCCCTCTAAGAGCTAGACTTTCTTGGAGATTCTCTCAAAATCCTTCTTCTTTGCTGTATAAATGCATGGTTGCTAAATATGATATGAACATTTGGAATGGAGTGTTTAAAAGAGGGAATTCGGCTGCTTGGTTTATTCTTTTGGATGGAGCCTCTTACTTAAAACCAATTATTAAATGGAAAATTATTGATGGTAAATGTATCAATGTTATTAATAACATTTGGTTATTAGATAGGTTCTTTAATAAATGACCATTGTTAGCCGATTGTATTGGTCTTGACGGCTTGATTTTGTAGCAGTTCATTCTCCATGATGGTCATTGGAATATATCTGAATTGAATCATTTTTTTCATTTAATCTTATTTTTCTAATCTTGCAGCATTATGAGATCCATGATGGACTTAAGAACAACATGGAGCCTCACTTCCAGCTTTTAGGAAAATCAATTTCTGCATTGGCTTACACAGATTTTGTTAAAAACTATTTCTAGGATGATGATTTTGGTCTTTCGGACTAGTTAAAGAAGTTAAAGCTCAAACCAAAGGTTGAACTTTTTTTGTGGAGGATGAGAAGGTATGCTTTACCTACTAATGAATTTCTTAAATATACATGAATTTGGCATAGTGACCATTATGCTATAGGTTGCCAAGATGTTGAGAGTTGTTCGCATATCGCTGTCCACTGCAAATATCTCATTGACATCATTTGTAAGCTAAGATATTGGGGATTAATTATTCCTATCTTTTAATCTTTAGATAGCTGTTTATCTCAACTGAGAGTTCTATCCGAAAACTGCTTGAATATTGTTAAGATCTACTGTACAAATGTGTTTTTCTCTTGGAAATGTCAGAATGATAGCAAATTTGGTAAATCTGTTTTACTTGTTTCAATTATCGCTGCAAACATTTTTTCATCCACCATGAACAGATACACAATGCTAGTTAACTGGGGTGCTTCTCTCCGATGAGAGTCTAGCTCTTCTTGGCACCCCAACAACTAGATTGGTTAAAAATAAATGTGGATGCTTCTTTACTATACTCAAATGATTGTTGACCTCATTTTTGTATGAGGTCACTAAGGCCCTTCCAAACTCCAGATCAATCCTAGATCCTAGGATCCCCTCTAGGCTTTAAGATTCTTTCCTAAAGCCAGACCTTAGGGCCTACTCTAGAGTTTAAGATTCTTTCCTAGAACCAGACCTTAGGGCCTACTCTAAAGTTTAAGATTCTTTCCTAGAACCAGACCTTAAAGCCTACTCTAGAGCTTAAGACTCTTTTCTAGATCCAAGACCTTAGGGCCTACTCTAGAGCTTAGGATTCTTCCATATCCCAAATTCTAGAGCCCCTCTAGATCCTAGATCTTAGAACTCTTCTAAACCCTTTGATCAACTCCAACCTCAAATCAATCCCTATCTTTGATCAACTCCAACCCCTAATCAATCCTTACCTTTGATCAACTCCAACCTCTAATCAATCGCTACCCTTGATCAATTCAAATCTCAAACTCCATTCAATTGAAATCCAAATTAATTCAAGCTTCAAACACATCCAAGCTTTGACCCAATCAACTTGAGAATCCATACTTCAATTTAGACTTTGATCCTACCTTTGATCTAGCTTTGACCCTATCCATTCATTAACAATCACCACATGATTGTAAATGATTTGGATATTTCAATATTAATCACTCAAACTTGAAATCCATTCCAAATCCAGAAATTCAGACTCAAATCCAAAGTCTTAAGGCCCTGTCCTAAAGACCTTTTTCATGGATTTTTTCAAACACTTCAAAACCTAGTCATATGACTTCTGATTCAGGGTCTATCACTTACAAAGTGATAAGACATGTCTCTAGAGGTTACCCTCCAATTTTGAGCCCATTCTGAGGTTCCTAACCCCAGAATCTAAATTAAAATCCAAAGGCCGTAAAACCTTCAAATATTTACAGCCTATGCCATTGGACCTAACACCTTGAAGGTTTTGATCTTGGAGCCCTCATCAAAGCCTCCAATCACTTCCAGACCCCTGATTGTAACCCATTGAGCAGTAAACTGCATTTTTTAGACCCATTTTTGACCCTAGTTGACCAATGGGTCAAAATTGACCAAAATACCCCTATGGGGATTTCAAATGCCCATTTCAATCCAAATCAACTCCAAATTCTTTGAAACCACTTTCAACAAGTTTCAAATACCAAACCCAACTTGTTGAGCTTAAGTCCAAACCTTGGGTCAACCTGGTTGACCAAGTCAACCAAGTTTGACCCATACACCCCTTCTCCTTCAAATCTTTGAATCAAGTCTATTCCAAGTCCTTTTGAATGTAAGGGATGGCCCCTTGGGTACCCAAGAGACCTCTCTTGGAGGCCCAACCCTTGAACTCACTTAAGTTAGCCATATAGCTTGACCCAAGTGACCAAAGAGAGGTCTCCCTTGAGCCATCTTTTAACCTTAATTAAATTGAATCCAAATCAAGGTGTCATTGGATTCCCATTGACCCAATACACCTTCCTTGACCAGCCCAACCCTTGGGCTCACTTGGGTCAAGAGTTAGGCTAACCCAAAGTGCCCAAGATCACATAGGATTGAGCCAATTCTCAACCTAAGCCCAATTGAACTTGATCAACACCTCCCATAGGTGGCCCTAGGTCCAACACACCTCCTCCAGCCAGCCCATGCTCTGGGCTAACATGGGTCAGGTTTTAGGCTAACCCAAAGTAGCCAAAAACACATAGACCCGAGCCATCTTTCAACTCAGATCAAATTGGACCCAATTGCAACTTGCATTGGGTCCACCAGACCCAGACCCACTTCCCACCTCAAGCCCAAGGTCTGGCCTGACCTGGGTTAAGCCCAAATCGACCCGAACCGAGCAGATTTGGATCAACCCGAGCCATCTTTTAACCTAGACCAAATTGAATCCAATTGACTCTTTCATTGGGTGCACCAGACCAAAACCTATCTCCCATACCAAACCCAGGGTTTGACCTGACCTGGATCGAGCTCAATTCAACTTGAACCGAGCAGGTTTGGGTCCAACCCAGTCACCAACTCAATCCAGACGTTCTCAGGCCAAATTGACTCCACCCCTGACTCCAGCATGTCCCCATCGGCCTCCCCCAATCAACCCGATCCAAACCATGGCCGGCGGCGGTCAGAACCAATGGAAAATGAGTTCCGGTGGTCCCCCCCAGACAACTCCTGGATCAAAGCTGCTGCCACCGGTTTGATCCCCACGACCTCCCTAGGACGTCGCCATCTTCCACCTGGCAGCAATCTGAGCCCCCCTACAGCTCAATCTCGGTCGTCCAAGCTCGCAAAAGGTGGCCAAATAGGCTCGAGCTCCCTAGACCACCAGAAGCATCCTCAGTCACTCAAAATCATTTCCCAAAGCTTCTGCGACCTCCCAGGCTCTCACTTCGAGCTCCCAGACCGATCCCTTCACCCGTTCGAGTGAGTGCCCATGAAAGCCTCCGGCATCCCGCTCGAAATCTCACCTCCGGCCATCCTCTGATCCCGACGCCTGAAGGAGATCAGTTCACCATCGTCCCCTGAAGCTTCCTGATAGAGAAGCTCATTCCTTGAGACTTTCTCTGCGGTAATCCCTTCATCCCGAGCTCCCTAGCTAGGTAGTCCGGTCAAGTGTGAAGGAAACCTTCACCCCAACGGATCTTCACCGTTGGATTGAAGGTTTCCACTGTCCTGATCTTCCCTATGAAATTTCATCGGAGTTCGCCGGCGGGATAGCCTGGATCACGTCGGAGAAGCTTCACGGTCTCGGATACGAGCAGGAGGTTGAAGACGTAATCTCAGCTGTTGATTCCGATCAACGGCTCGGATCAGATCCCGCGGTATCGGAGCGCGTTTAATCCCAGCCGTCTGATCCGCCATCTGACAGCTGTGGTTAATCGGACCGTTAACGGTTAGCGCCAATGATTGCCCAGCCAATCAGCGCGCGGCACGTGTAAAGGGCTGCTAACTGTGTAATGGCCGAATTAGTAATTCCAAAAATTTAAGGGAACTTCAAAAAATCATAACTCCCTCCACACTTATCCAAATTAGGTGTTCTTAGGCTCATTGGAAAGGTCTCACGGATATCTATAAAAGCCCTATGGTTCCAGGCCCTGGTTAGGTCAGTGTTAGGTTTAATTTTAGTTTGAGCATTTTATTAATTTCTTTAATTAGTCTTTAAATACAAGTCCACCAGGCCTGGAATTTTGGGAGGCTGAAATTGAACATGTTTTTGACATGTCCAAATTTTATCTCCCCATTTTAAGATGTTCAAGGGCATTTTCCCCAAATTTTGAGTTTAAGGGTCATGGATTGACCCTTATCTTCAAAATGGGGTACAGACCTATCCAATGGGATTTAGGGTGTGATTCTTTGTGTGAAAATGATGTGTAGGGTAAGAAGTGTAGAGCCACTGATTTTACCCCAATCCAAGCTTAGGATAGATCCCTATAATGATTTGAAGGTGACTTAGAGCTCACCTTGGGTGGTTTAGTTAACCACCTTAGAGTACTCCATTTGAGCTCAAATTTTGTGGGTTTAGTCCTTAGGGTCAGATGATCCTATGGTCTAAATTTCATCAAATTTGGAGTTCATTTGGTTCCCCAAGTAGGAGCCTCAAAAATCCCTCTTAGAAGTGGCCTATCAACACTAATTAATTAATAATGAACTATATTTAACTCATAAAATCTATTAAAATGTTTATAATTGTTCCTAATTAATTCATTAATCATTGAGAATTGAAACCCTTTTGAATTGGCTTCTAGATTTGGCTTAATTTAGTCTTTAGGTAAGATCAAGGGTTAATCAATTTTAATTAATTAAAAATTATTAAAATTCCCAAAAAATCTTTAAACACTTGCTGATCTCTCCTTAGATTATTTCTGATCTTTGGAGTTGATTTCAAGAAGTTTAAGACTCATTTGGGTTTCAAATCATTAAAAGAGCCCTTAATTGAAATAATTTAATAATTCCAATAAATACCCAAACTTCCAAAATTCATAATTAATTATAGAAAATCCCAAATCACTAAAACTCAATGTCAAATGACTTCAATTATAATGTAGTGTTCTCTAAAAATATTAAACCTCCATAATTTGGTCAAAAGGAAGGAGTCAATATTTTAGGTCAACTTTAGGTCGAAATCGGGCCAAAACTTTTAAAAATCATAACTTTTCATAGAGAACTCCAAATTGAATGTACCACCTGTCTAACAACTCATAATTAGGTCTAGTATTTATTAAAAATCTGAAACCTTTAAGATTAACTCTGATTCTAAAAGTCAAATTTTGACCCTTTAGTTAACATATCGAGATGACCTCCAAAATCTGTTAACTCTAACAAACTCCAGAAATTTCCTAATTGGTTAATAAAATTTCTCAACTAATCCATTAAAATCAGTAACCAACTCCCTTTAATATCAATCCACTCCTTTAATTCCAACCAATTTAAATAACTTAATCAACCCCAATTGCTACTGGGTAAACCAGGCCTATGAGGCTATTAGCTTAGCCCCAAAGAAGGTGAAATAAACGTCACGACCTCGGTGTGAAACAAAGGTAGTAATCAATTAACTTTTAAAATATATTTAATTAAAAATCTTAATCCATCAATACTTAAATTTTAATCTAAATCCCATTTTAAGCCTTAACAAATTCAGAACTTTTCTAGACAACTTTAACTAATCGCCCACTTTAGGACCTACCCCAGCCACACGACCTTTTACACACACTTTAGATGATGTGCTAGGACAACCAACTCTAGATCTAGGTTGGGCCGGTATTTACTTTACTGCTGTGTGCCAGATTTTTCATAATAAGCAAGGCATCCTTTACTTGCGTCATTATTAGGTTTAGAATCCTGGTTGTTGTCAGCGGTGCCCGGCCACTTTACATTCTATAAAATTCTGGTTTGTAATAAGCAAGGCAACTTTGCCTATGGACATTTATTGATTAATTAATATTTGATGTGATGAATTGATTGCCTCTAGGACTGCTTGCTTTTCTTAGTTTTTTGGCGATTGTGTGCCGCTTTTGTTTTTGCCTGGATTCGTGAGACTCGTAAGGGTGTGAAAGTTTTGTACTCATAACTTTAAAGTCTAAAATTTTAGTGAGTCTGAACAACATAGAAAGATAACGAATCTAGGTAATTAGCCGGAGATCGACCCCGGGGTCACATGCATATTTCTGCATTATTCTTTCCTTGCTTTAGACCCTTCCCCGCCTGCGGGTAGAGTTCGGATAGTCTGACCTATGAGGATGAGGTGCCGGACCTGGGGAAGTCCAGTCTTCTAAAAAATTATTTTCTAAGCCTGTTTTTAAAATTTCAAGCATATTTGATTTGGAAGTTGTCGACCAGCACGCATTGCATTAGATACAAATTAAAAGAGTCAAAACTTTAATTGCACCAGTTTTAGCATTTTAGCACCCAGCATAAGTCGAAGGGGCCAATTAGGAAAATTTCTAGATGTCGGCCCCAACTCTCCAAAACCTTAAGTACAATGTCCCTACCACTCTTTCATAAAAAGACCGGACTCATCTCTTTTAAATTGATTAGGTGGTTAGCTGTCTCCCTAATCCAGGCCTGGGTAAGTCCAGGCATTACGTTGCATTAGTTGGGTTTGGATGACTGTGGTCCAGTGTCCAAAATAGATTTAGGATTCGGGGCAGATCTTTGATCATAAGACCCCAAATTTCGGGAATATAATCCCAAATTTCTAATAAGACACTCAACTTCAATTAAAGTTTCCTTTCAATCCTAAAACATAAAGCCCAACACTTAGATTAAGTTGGGACACTTCCGGATGGTTCTAGAATCTCAAGGTGTCCCCTACATCTCTTCCCTCGATTCTGTTAATAAATGTTCAATCTTAATCCCTTCCCTCTTGATTTTCCAAAAAAAATTCCATTCATCTTTGATATCACTCCTAGAAAATCTAACAAAATTTCATTATTATTTTAATCGAGAGTTTTCGTAGGGGACTTTGTCTCCCTACGATGTAATTAACTATGAGGGCTTGCGCTCGTAGGAGATTTGGAACCACACACACATGATTTCAAAATTAATCTTTTTAAAATCTTCTTAGATTTCTTTGGGAAAGGTTAAGGAATGATCGTCGTTATTATATCAGAAGAATTATCATTGAAAGGTGTCATCTCCCTCCGGGGAGGTACATCCTTCTTTGATAAGGCTTCGGATATGAATTCGACGATCATACTTCTTGGATATCATAACTGGATATTTAGTTGAACTTTACCTTGTCCCCTATAGGCCATATAAAGTTCTCCTTAGAATCTGGTCATGATATTCAAGATGAGTTTCATAATTCTAAGTCTGAATACCGTTATGAAATTTTATTTTCGTCCTTCGGGGTGATATACTTTTTCTACCGAGTTGATTCGACTCTAGAATTGGAATCCAATCTAGATTTTGAAATTCCCAAAGAAAGCTAACTTTTTTTAAAAACATGTTTTCAAAATTCCACCAACAATGATGCAAGCATTGGAGGTATAATTAGAGACTTTAAAGGTCATCTTCTTCTTTCTTTTGGTAAAGGAAGATGCATTGGGATATTAATCAACTTGAGTTGGAAGCTATTTCATCTTTGAAAGAATTCCTACACTATTGGTTGTTTGATTGTAAAGGCATAATAATTAAAAGGGACAGTCACAATGTGATCAAATTCCTTCAAGATTATATGTCATTCTTATAATGACTTCGGAAATGTAATATTCCATCATATTGTTAGAGAAGGTAATAAAGATGCTGACTTGTGTGCTTCTATAGCTTTAAACAATAGTTTTTGTATTGATTCTACTTCTTTTCTGATATTCCTTCTTCCTTGTATAGTCTTTTGAAGGAGAAATGTGATAGTTGTTCTATTGATTAGTTTGTAATAGCTTTACTTTCTTTTAATGCAATTTGCACTTATGAAAAAAAAAAACTATTATGCTCTTCGATGTTCTTCCCCAAACTAAAAACCCAAATCCAAACAAAATCTAGATTCCAAATCTACCATCCTTGAATAGTATTTAGCTTCAAACAAGGTGTTCAAAATAGATAAGAGAAGCCCAAATCAACTATTTAAAACATTTCAGCCATTACAAACAGACTCTTAGTCTCAAAATTCCAAGAATTATTATGAAAATTTTATTAAAACTTTAATTACTTGAACAACAAGCAAAATAATAAGAATTATAGTCAATAGTTTATCTATTTTTGGTAGCTTTTATTAGGTATGAAAGGCCAAATCCTCTCATGATAACTAAAAAACAGATAAAAAAACAAATACCAATCAATACAAGACACAAAAAATTATAAAAATGTCAAAAATTGCATAAATTGTCTTGAGATGTGATAGATAAAATTGAAAAAAGCCATCAAGAAAATTTTATTATCATTTAGTCATAAAAATAAATACTAATCATAAAAAGAATTGCATTATAGATAACAAATAACTAAGATCATAATTAAAGATATTACCATCATTTTTTTCCAAAGTATTTCTTTATCGACAAAACTAATTTGATACAATCTTTTAACTTTCAAGGGTGCAAAATTTCTAATGATTATACCCTCCTCTCAATAGAAACTTTGAGTGATGCTCTCCAATTGGCATATTAAAGCCATCTAGAATGAAAATTGATATCATACCTTTAGTTCAAGAAAACTTCTTTAGTTACACACCTCTATATTTTTTTTTTTTTTGAAGAAAATGCATCACTTTGCATTAGAAATAAAAAAAGAAGTACAACCTACAAAATGAAGACATTAGATTCCTCCTTTAACAAAGACCAAAATGTAGGAGGAATCTTATTCATGCTAAACCCATCCCATGTAAAAGAACTGAAAATGCCATAGTTAGCACATAAATCCGCTAACTTATTGCACCTTCTATCAATGCAACTAAAAATAACATTATTAAAGCCATTGAATAAATGAATATCTCCATACCTTGCAACTCCACTATTCTTAGCTTGTGCAAGAAATTCATAATGTTGATATTATCTCCTTCAATTATTATACCTTTGTATTTAAACATCCAATCCTTAATCATTTCCATGATTGTTTGAGTGGCCTTAAGCTCCAATGCTGAAATATCCCATTGAATTAATTGTTTCCCAAAAGCCAGGAGTAGTCTTCCTTTATGAACCCAAAACACCCCACATATATTGGCTTTATAAGAAAGCAGAAGAGTTGCATCCTCATTTACCTTTAACCAATCAGGTGGAGGAGGATATCAATGAACATTAAACAGCCTATAAGACTGATTAGCATCCCATATGTCCAAGAACTTACCAATTCCATGAGCTAAAATAGAAGCACTGCTCAATGCATTAGAAGCAATGGTCACCTCCATTATGTATCAATTTATTCCATGATTTCCATGTAAAAAAAACCACAGTATAATATAAATTGATCATGAAAGGATTTTCCTTAGATAGCCAAATACAATAATTCCTTAAAGAATTTGTTTCCAGAAACTAAAATCCCTATTTGCCTAGATGAGATAAAACTTCCTTTAGTTTTGTACATCTCACTGCAACATGATCTTCATCCTCTGCTTCATTACCAGATCCTTCCTCCACCCTCAAATTATCCTCCTGAATAAGATTGTCAGATGTCAAAGAAACTTTGTTCAATAAATTAGAAACTGATAGCCTTCTAGACAATTTCCTAGTTTTGAATTGATTCTTCACTGATTCTTCAGTTACAACATTTTCCCCCTTTCTGATAACTTCTAAATTTTTCTTAGAATTTAATAACCCTCCTTCATTAATCATCAGAGGCATACCATATCTTCCCTTAGGTTTTGCTCCTTAAGAAAAAGCCTAAACTCCATCACCAAATGCCGGAGAGGATGAGGAGATTATCCGACTAGGAATTAGGGAATTCCAAACAGCCGCAAGTCGAACCAATGATGGATCACCAGCCGTAGATGGCCTACAACCCTCCGCTTCCATTAACCTTATCAAGAAACCTACGAAGTTTGAATTTAAAAATAGAAAAAAATCCACTCATTTTCTCAGTCCTTCTTTCTCTAGTTTTTCTCACTTCTTTCACTTTGTATAGTCTTTTTACACACCTCTATTTGGACCTCTTTTTTTAGCACTTGAAACTACAAAATAAAGAACATTATTATCACTATTAAATAAGAAACTAATTTATGTTCAACATAATTACTAAATTTTAACAAGCCATATGTAATAATACCAATAATAGTTTCCCCATTTCTTGTGTAGATGGATAAGTTAAACCTAAGCTATCAGCTTTTAGATATGCTTCTCGAGTTGATAAATCTCCTTCAATTGGTACATGCAAATAGTTAGATGTAAGTGTGTCAATTACAAAAGAATTTATATTTATCTAAGGATAGTTTTTAAGCTTATAATAGAAAGAAATATTAAAAGGAATTTAACCTAATAAGATAAAAAAATACCAACTTATCATTATTAATATTAGAAACATATGAAGCATTATTTTTCAATATAGACTACACATTCTTACTAGTTCATGGTGAAACAAAAGTGATTAATTTTCAATTATTCAAGAGCTTATCCTTTTTCCAAGAGCCATGAGGTAATGAATTGTAAAATGAAATAATGAAAAAATGTTGGAAAGCTATGATATCTTTTTATTATGATATATAAAATAAATAAGTTAAAGATGAAAGTGCTCTGATGGCACTAGAAAGTTTGTTAGGATGTTAAGCCCTATGAACTGGCCCAAGGATAATTAAGAGAGAGAGGTGAATCGGTATTTAAAACAAACACAATCTTAAAACAAAGATCAAGATTCACCACAATAAAAACCAAAGTGCAAAAATTAAATGCGTAATAATAAGAAAGAACACACCAGATTTATAGTAGTTTGGTCAAACCTTGACCTACAACCACTCCTTGGAGGCACCTTCCAAGTATTGCACTAAACTAAGTGTCTCTCCTTTAGCCCCAACAGCTAGGTAGAGAAGACCTTACAAAATCAATTCCACCTTCCCTGGTGCGGCGGAGTAGCCGTGTCCTTTGACACCAAATAGATCTTCTTCTTTGCTGAACTTCCCTTAAGATAAGCCTTGAATCCGACGGTATTAAGGTACAAGCCTACCGAAGAAACCATGTGGAATTCCCCTCCACACTCCCTTAAGTCCCCTCTCACAGGATTTTCTCCCTCTCAGACTTCACTCGTTCCTCACTCCCTTTCAAGCTCTCTCTTCAAGTTCCCCCCAAAAGAATAAAGCTACAATGGCTGCCAAAGACACATACAAAGGTACCTTGTCAAAGCTTAAATAGAAGATCTCAAAATGAGCTCATTAATGCAATTTGTCGACTTTATCATCCAGGCTGATATAAATATCGGACAGGCCAATCAGCATAAATTATGCTCAATCAGCCCAGTCGGTTAGGGACAATTAGGATATTTTAGGTCATATCGTTAAGGCCGATAGGATATCATCCGGATGATTAATTTAAAATATGAGGAAAATTGTCATGAATATTACATTGAAAAGAAGCTGGCCGATGTCAAATAGGTCTGGACGATCTTGAGATCGGCCCAGCCGATGTGATTGTGTAAATCACCATTAATTGCTTTCCTTAATTCCCAGATTTATTTAAGAGAAATTGTGCTGGATCGGCCAGGTCAATCCTGATAGGCCAGGCCGATCCACCAGGATGATGTCCAAAAAGTAAGTAATTCCTAAAAAGATCTGGCAGCAGATTCTTTCTAAATTGAGCCTATCATCCTAGCCAATACAAATTCGTCTAGGACGATGTGTTTAATGACGGCTTCCTTAACAAGGATGATACCCTAATCAGGGTTTCTGTTTTTGAACCGATCTTCCAGGCTGATATAAATATCATCCTGGACGATGTTATCAAAAATAGTAAACTCTAGGAAACAGTCAGAAATTTTTCCAAGGTGTATGTGTGCAAAGTTACATAGCATTTGGAGTCACACTAAATACAATAGACTCAAGAAAAGAAAAAGGGTACAAACTGACTCATAACTAGTCTACCCAATCTTGAGCTGATTCCAAATTATAGTCTGATCTGATGAATCTAAAATGTCAGTAGATAAGGGAGTCGTAGAGAAATAAGAGTTTTTGCTATCATCATATTTATAAACCATGAAAATAGATCCGCAATAATCTCCCCCTTTTTGATGATGACAAACATTACTATTTGAATTTACAAAAAAGAAAATATTTTCTCCTAATCTCCCCCTCACTAAAATAAGCTTTAAAAATAGGGGAGATAAAAAAAGTTTGTTGTTTTTAATTTTTTTGAAAGAAAAAAATACAAGTACAAGGATACAAATTCAATAGTACGTTCTCCCCCTTTGACATTATCAAAAAGAGAAGGGGCACAAACAATAAAAACAAAATGATGAAAAGACAAAAATGATCTCTGATCAGTTGAACAAACCAAATACTCTTAAAATGAGAAAATTACCTCTTGATTTTAATCAAAAACTTAGTAGAATTGTATTGATAATGCATAGCCCAGAAAACGTTAGAAATTCAGAATTTGATAATCCAAGCTCTAGTTATTTTAAAGGGCTAAAAAACTTTTTTAATTTCATATCTAAATTTAGGAATAAATTAGAGAAAGAAACAATCATTTTTGAAAAGTCATTCCATAAAATATATCTGATAGAAGATTAATGCATGAATTGCTGAATCAAGAATCATGATTTTCAAACTCAAGCATAAAAAATATCAAGGATTTTCTTAAGCTTTGAATAAAACAAAAAAGGTAAGCATACTCCTTGTGGGCTCATTTTATGCCTCTTGTCAGTTTTTTTGGCGCACTTTGCACATTTTTTTTCTTTTGATACACTTTGTGTATCTTTCTCAATTTCGCGTCATTGCGCATCTTTTTGATTTGGCGTCATTAGCCTTCTTATTTTATTTAGCATCATTGGCCTTTTTTTTTTTTTTTGAAAATGCTACCTTTCTAAAATTTTAAAAATAAAAGTAAACCCATCTTATTGACAAAGCAAATTTCTTGATTAAGAAAAATATGAGTTAGATTCAACAACTTGCAAAAGATCCCTATGCGATAAATATAATGTAGGGAGATAAAAAAATTAGTTTCAAAAACTAATTTAAAAAATGAAAAAAGATTTTAAATTAAAAGTAGAATAACCTCTTTTAGGAAACAGAGATTGAGAGTCAAAAATATGAGTTTCCTTTCTATGATTGTTTTTTAGAGAAGTCAAACATAATTTTCATAAGAATTAAAAAAAAATAGGAGGTAGTTTTTTTTTTAATTTTTAGAAAGGTGATTGTGTGTGTTGATCATAGAAAACACATAAAAAATTTAATGAAAAAAAGAAAAGAAAGGAAAAATAAATTAAAAAAAATCACAAAAATAAAATAACAAACAAAACATGCAAACATAAACATATAAACAGAGGTTTAAGCATCATCTTGCTCCTGATCAGATGATTTAGAAGCAAGGTCTGTCCAATAAATTTTTGCTTTTCATTATTTTCTCAGTTTATAATTTGCTTTGCTTTACCCTTTTCTCTTGTAGGAAGATTCTCAAATTAGGGCACTGATTTTCATATGTCCAGGCTTCCTACATCCAAAGAAAATAACGTCAGAAGAAATATTAACATTCTTACCATTTTTACCTTTATTCAACTTTTGATGATGCTTATGTTTCATGAGCTTTTTAATTTGCTTGTCAAGTCTTTGATTTCGTCACCAACTAAGCTACCTTTTTTCATATCTTCAGATTTTAGCACTATCGTTCCACCTGCATCCAAAAGTCTTTGACCCAACCTTTGCTCGTAGGCAATGAGTGAGTCAATCAAATTATCAATAGAATATTCATTCAAATATTTTGATTCACAAATAGCAACAACTTTAGCATCAAACTTATCTAGTAGACAACGAAGAATTTTATTAACTTTTTCAAAATTTTAGAATTCTATACCTAAAGCATGCAATGATGTAACAATATATTCAACTTTGTATTAATATATTCAACTTTGATTGCTTGATTTCACTAGTGCCTTCGTATATAGTGTGTAGTTTATCCTAAATTTCCTTACCAGTAGTGCGTGTGAATACTAACATAAAATCTTCAGAATTTAAAGCACAGAAAAAGCAATTTAAAGATTTTGCATTCAATTGAGCATCGATTCGTTCTTCCCTATTCCATTGATTAAAAGGATTATTAGATTTAACTCTATCTAAAACACGTGACGGTAATGAATACCCATTTAAAATCATATGCCACATACGAAAATCAATTGATTGCAAGAAAGTAGACATGCGAATTTCAAAAAATCAAATATAATATTTTCAAATAAAGGTGGTCTGGTGATTGAATAACCTTCCGCAAATTACGATCACTAAAATTAGCCATGGATCAAAATTCAAAAGTTTTTAAAAACTCAATTTTATGAAATCCACTCTGATACCAATTGAAAATGCTCTGATGGCACTAGAAAGTTCGTTAGGGATGTTAAGCCCTATGAACTGACCCAAGGCTAATTAAGAGAGAGAGGTGAATCGATATTTAAAACAAACACAATCTTAAAACAAAGATTAAGATTTACCACATTGAAAACCAAAGTGCGGAAATTAAATGCGGAAGTAATAATAAGAAAGAACATACCAGATTTATAGTGGCTTGGTCAAACCTTAACCTACGTCCACTCCTTGGAGGCACCCTCCAAGTATTGCACTAAACTAAGTGTCTCTCCTTTAGCTCCCACAGCTAGGCGAAGAAGCCCTTACACAATCACTTCCACCTTCCCCGGTGTGGCAGAGTAGCCGGGTCCTTTGACACCAAAGAGATCTTCTTCTTTGGTGAATTTCCCTCGAGACAAACCTTGAATCTGATGGTATTAAGGTGCAAGCCTGTCTTCTATGGAGCAACCGTATGGAATCCCCCTCCACACTCCCTTGAGTCTCCCCTCACAGGATCTTCTCCCTTTCAGACTTCACCCATTCCTCACTCCCTTTCAAGCTCTCTCTTCAAGTTTCCCTTAAAAGAATAAACCTACAATGACTGCCAAAGACACTTACAAAGATATCTTATCAATTCTTAAATAGAAGATCTCAAAACGAGCTCATTAATATAATTTACCAACTTTACCGTCTAAGCCGATATAATTATCGGCCTGGCTGATCAGCGTAAATTACGCTCAATCAGCCCAGTTAGTTAGGGATGATCAGGAGATTTTTGGTTATATCGTCAAAGCCGATAGGATATTGTCCGGGATGATTAGTTTAAAATATAAGAAAAATTGTCATGAACATTATCCTTAAAAGAAGCTGGCCG
Organism: Dendrobium nobile; assembly: GCA_022539455.1. Classification (NCBI taxonomy): domain Eukaryota; kingdom Viridiplantae; phylum Streptophyta; class Magnoliopsida; order Asparagales; family Orchidaceae; genus Dendrobium; species Dendrobium nobile. The sequence continues at coordinate 38,077,070 of CM039735.1, forward strand.
ATGTTAAATCGGCTTGAACGACCCTGAGATCGGCCCGACCAATGTGATCATGCAAATCACCATTAATTGTTTTCCTTAATTATCAGATTTATTTAAGAAAAATTGTGAAGGATCAGCCAGGCCGATCCATCGAGACAAAAATAACTAATTCCTAAATTGATCTGGTGGCAGATTCTTTCTGAATTGTGCCTATCGTCCTGACCGATAAAAATTCATCCAGGATAATGTGTTTAATGATGGCTTCCTTAACAAGGATGATACCCTAATCAGGGTTTCTGTTTTTAAACTGATTGTCCAGGCCGATATAAATATCATCCCGGACGATGTTACCAAAAATAGTAAACTCTAGAGAATAGTCAGAAATATTTCCAAGGTGTATGTGTGCAAAGTAACATAGCGTCAAGAGTCACACCAAATACAATAGACTCAAGAAAGAAAAAAGGGTACAAACTGACTCAGACCTAGTCTACCCAATCTTGAGCTGATTCCAAATTATAGTCTTGATTTTATGATCCTGAAATGTCAGTAGATAAGGCAATCGTATAGAAATAAGAGTGTTTGCTATCATCAAAATCATAAACTATGAAAATAGATCTGCAATAGAAGGAACAACCTAGTCTTTATCACTATCAATGTTGAAATATACATCAACATTATCTTCATTACAATATTCAGCTAATGTTGTATCATATTCCTCTTCTTCATCTTCATCGCATCTAAAATCCACAATCTGAGTTGGTTGTACATGAAGATTTTCTACATAATCTAAAATATGTTGTTCTAAATCTTCCCTTTGTAAGGTACCAATCTCGCCAAAACCATCTTGAAAGTTCATATCATTTTGCTAATCTTGGTTATATGTCATATTTCAGTTAGTTGATTATTGTTAAGTTGATATTCATTCAAGTAATTCATGAGGGTGGGATCAAATAAATGCCTATGCTGCACTTTGTATTCAACATGATAATCACCTCTTAACTTTGTATCTTGAATGTAAAATACTTGAGTAACTTAACTTGCTAATACCTAGAAATCATTATCATACCAAGTTTTTATTATATTTATAGATGTGAAATCATCATCAATTACAATAGGTTTTTCATGCTCAAAGTCAAGCAAATTGTTCTTGAATAATACTACATAAATTCCAATAATATAGCTCAATTCAACTACAACAGTTAAAATCCTATAGGTAAATTAATACTTTCATCTTTATGAGATCCCTGAACTGATATTCTGGGTTACCCTCCGAATGTCATGTTGGTTGACTAGAAACTTAACTCCATTAATAAAGACCCATGAATATACATTGACATGAATATCTGGACTCATTGCTAAAGAGTAAAGATGCTCATTACCTTCCAGTGAACCATGAAGATTCAAGTTTTTTATTTAGAAGCAAGTCAATAATCAAGTTTTGTGAAATTGTTAACATTTTAAAAAATTCTAAATATAAATAGCAAACAAAATTAAGAAATTGAGTATCTCACTCTTTATTCAAACCATAATGAAAACAATTCTTTTTTGCTTTGTTGCCTCATCTTGAATAAATGGATTCTTTTTTCATAGCTCATTCGCATGTTCATTGACACATATGTAAAAAAGTTTAATAAAAATTTATGCAAATTATCAATAAAATATATAAGAAATAAAAGTTACTAGTATAAGAAGTAACCTTGCAATTGGAAATATCCACCCATAGTGAATAGGTCCAGCAAGCCTACCCTCACGTGACAAATGAACAACCAAATGAATCATTATGTCAATGAATGCTGGTGAAAATACCATTTTAAATTGATAAATTATATTAATGATTATATCTTCTAATTTCTCTAACACATCCAATCTCAATGTCTTAGCACATAATATCCTACAAAATCTTGACAAATCACTTTAAACATTATGCACATCCTTATTGAAATATCCATGTAATCCTAAAGGAAGGATTCAATGCAACAAACCATGGAAATCATGGTTTTTTGATCCCATAAGCTTACAATTTGGAATATATACTGATCTAGATATATTTGCTACTTAAATGTATGGAAAATTTATTGATCTAACAAAGTTGAGAAACCCTTTTATCACTTTTAGAGATAGTGTGTAAGAGGTTAGAGGTTTAAGATACTTCTCACCTTGTTTTTGCAAATGTAGCTCATGCCTTATGCCCATATCTTGTAGATCCAAATGTGCTTTCTCTGTATCTTTTGTATTTCCTTCTATATTTAATATGGTTTCCAAAATACAAATCTTCTTTTCAATTTTCATTACATCATGATTACGCGGCAACATAAGACTTCTCTACTAAGGCAACTAAAAAAAAAACACTTTTTTTGTCCAAGTTTATTCATGAATGTTACAATTTCTTTTTTTAATGCTAGGATGCTTTTCAAACTTCACATCCTTTAATGATTCCATTTCTGATAATATTTCATCTCTTGATACAACTTGAGGACTCACTCTAACATCATGATTTCAACTGAACTTCCTACTTTTTTACCATTTGTATTCTTTAGGCATGAAGCGGCTATGACCCATGTAAAAAATTTTGATTCACATCACATATTAGGCGAGCCTTGTAACCATGTACTTCATGGCTTGACAATATACCATATGCTGGAAAATCATTTATAGTCCATAAAGGAGAAGCATGCATTTGAAAGGTATTCTTACTTACAAAATCATAAGTTTTGATACCATTCACCCACAAGTCATTTAATTCTTTTATCAGTATCTTTAAATACAAGTCTATGTCTTTCCCAGGAGTAGATGGACAAGGAATTAATAGTCTCATAAACATAAACTCTGATGATATAGAGTTCTAAGGAGGTAAATTATTTGGCATAAGAATTACGTGACACGTGCTATATAAATTTCTCATATTACCAAAAGGATTGAGTCCATTTGAAGCTAATCCAAAGCATATATTATAAGAATCTTCTACAAACCAAGGGAATGTAATATCAAAATCCTTCCAAACTTTAGACTCAACTGGATGCCTTAATAAATTTTCATCCCCAAATTATTTTGTTTATGCCAACTCATTTCATGAGCAATATTCTTGACATGGATAACCGTTCTAATCAAGATGTAATAAGAAAAAAACATTGAATTTTTTAAAGAATTTTGTTTCCTTTTACAATATTAACTTTCCTTCTTGATTCCATGAACTTAAGGCATTCTTCTTTGTCCTTATAATCTTTTCAAAATAAAGCACAGTCATTTTTACAAGTATGAATCTTTTCATATCACAATCCAGGGTCTAATAGAATCTACCTTGATTCATAACATGAAGACGGAGGTGTTTCACCCTATGACAAGATAGCTTTTATGAATTCAAAGATCATGTTGAATAATTTATTTGTACAAGTGTAAATAACATAGATAAATTTGAAACAACATATAAAACACGTTGTGAATCCTTCATTAGTCTATCAAAAATAGTTGTTTCAACTTTGTTGATAATATTATCTCCTTCCCCATTTGGTGAATTGTCGGGAGAAGAGTTCATGAAAGTTCCCCTATGCATATCCCCTAAAATTACTTGCATCTCATCAGCCTCTTCATTTGCATTATCAAGATCATTCACATCTCTTCTACCTAAATCTGCATCACTGAAAGCTTGAGAGGTTTCCCCATGACATGTCCACTCAATGTATGATGTTTGTATTCTTCTATTAATTAGTAAATGATTCTCTACAATAATATAAGTCTTAAAAAATACATTTTCATAATATTGACAAAAGCACCAAATCTTTTCCTTTTGAGGATTATTTTTATGAGCAAATTTAATAAATATAGAGACTCCATCCTTATATCATCGCAAATGTCTATCATTGAGATTAATCCAAATTTTATCCATTGCTTTGACCTAACAAAATTATGAAGCAAAAATATTTATTACATGACTAATCTTTCACCCCTTTTCAAAAATTATTTAGATTTAGTTAAATATTTATAAATGATATGTTTCATATCATTTCTCATTTAAAGCTTTTTTTTTGTGAAGACAATAAAAAATTCAATGCTAATGGAAAGAAATGAAGTTTGAAGAAGAAAATAAAAGTTCATTATAAGTAATGATGATAATCTCTCTATTGCAAAAAATTAAGCTAGTTTAGAATAATAAATAAGTCAAGTTCAAGTTAATTTTGAATAATCTATAAGCACATTTCTTAAAAAAATTGCAAACAAATTAAATGGCCCATAATCTTGATTAATATTGGTGTTCACCTATTTTTTAAATATTGACACTTCCCCTATGTTTTTTGTTCCTTTCAAGAAGTTCTTGTAAATCTAACCTATACTTCATTGGTTAGCTAAGCAGCCCTGTTATAAGCATAGACTATTGTTAACATTCTCATGAGTACAACCCTAACTTTTTAAAGAAACTATAAAAATCAATAATGTTTGATAATACCTTAAAAATGAGGGCAAGGATACTATAAAGGAGATCATCAAAAATTTAAAAATAAAATGAGGTAGAATGACATTATAGATAACTTGAGATCGAGGGAAACATTGATAGAGGTGAGTTTGCAGGATTGTTTGAATAATTTTGAGGGAGGGAACTCATATCAGTGCACGAAGGAGAGTGGTGGAGGCATGGCCGCTAAATAGGGAGTCGGTCGATTGTGGTTGGAGGTCTCACTAAATAGAAAAATCTTGGGCAAATGGGTGTAGCAAAATCGAGTGCTAGCCGTGTGCATGAGACAGTTAGAACGTAAGAGTCATAAGTACATGTTAATGTATAGTTTTATTTAAATAATTAATTATTAAAAATTATATAATTTATATTGTAATTAATTTTATAAATGAATTATTAGATCTCTCAACTTAAATATGTGCATATTAATTTGAAGTCATCATCATATTTAATAATTTGAATTACAAAAATTCACTTAAAACCAAAATTTTTTCAAGGGTGCTTCCCTTGGAAACCCTCTTAGAGGGCGTTGCCCCCTTGTACCCACAAAATATCTGTGAATTATATGACGATCAAGGACATAACAAATAAGTGTCGAGCCATTTTAAGGTAAGTTCAACCTATATTTATAGAATAAGGTGTATAAAAATTTAATTTTCTTTATATTATATTTAATATTATTTCAAACTAAATTTTATCACATGTTTTAATTTTGAGTAAAAAACTATACAATAAAGAGATTAATCAATAATAATTTTTATTTAATGAAAATATTAAATTCTTAATTTATTAAAAAAATATCAAGTAAAAAATCATTATATATATATATATATATATATATATATAAAGAAAATCATTTTTTTTTTCTGTTCAATCATAAATATATATTTTATTTAGTTCTTAGATATTTTCTTTCTCTTGTGTTTTTGTTCAACATTGTTCTTAAAAGGTGAAATGTTTTGAAAAAGAAAATTTTTAAATAACCAATTCAGCTCTCTCTTGGTGCGTATTTGTAGTTCAATTTTGTCTAACAACCCAAATTGAACCTTCACCATGGTCTCTATCCACTTAGTGAAATAGTCAACCATCACTAAAAATATTCTTTGCACGTTGGATGTTGGAGAAGCTCCAAACAAGTCCATTTCCCAAATTACAAATTATCATGGGCTAATGATCATTTATTTTTTGTATAAGGGTTAAAGCTGAATGAGGTAAACTTTTTGGTATTATGGACATTTATTACATAATTCTTTAAAATCCTTCCTCAAGTTTTGCAAAAAATAGCCTTGTCTAAGGACTTGGTAAGATAGTGTCCCTACTCTGAAAACATCAACATTATCCCAAGTAAATTACTTTCACTACCACCCTTTTTCCTTGCTCCCACACATTTTAAATTTAGTGAGGACACCATTCTTCTAAATAATTAGCCTCTCATGAGTAAACAGTTTGTCATTATGATTTTAAAGTGCATTAGATCATTGACTTTAGTGTTGACAACCCCTATTTTAAGTACTTGATATAGTGATCGACCCAACATGCTAGGTTATTAACTTTAAATCCTTATCCCTTCTTCTACTATGGTTGGCTTCATGATTTTGAGTATTGGTCATTCTTCAAGATTCCCTTATTTGGAGAGGAGGTCAACAAATTGATTTTAATCTCTTGGAATTTAATAAATTAAAAAATATTCCAATTTGCTAATTTTTTCCTTTACCTTGATTAGGTATTTAGTAATATATCATCTATTACCTCAAACTTACCATTAATTTGAGTGACCATCAGTTGTGAATCAGATAATACATTCAACTGGGTTGCCCCTAACATAAGGGAAAGATGTAGGCTAGTGAGCAAAGGTTTATACTCAACTTTATTATAGGTGACTTTGAGTACCATATTCATAACTAGAAAAATAATTATTCCTATTGAGCTTTTAGTATCATGATAGCACCAACTCCTTTAGTTGACACACCGCCAATGTAGGGGTCTAGTGTTTTTGTGAGGTCTCCCTCTCTATTTTATAATGGGATAGTTAATTTTGATGAGATAGTCAGTGAGTACTTAATCTTTGATTTCTATCCTTAGTTAGTGTGGGATTTTATATTAACTAAGTTCTAAGGCCCACTTGAGTAATCTACCAAAATGATCTAGTTTCATGAGCACATATTTAAAAAGGGTAAAAAAGTATAGGCACGATTTTCTTACAGAGCATATTAACAACCATGAGAGATTTTCCATGATAGGATATGATAGTTCTGCACCTATAAGCGTTTTTCTCAAATAATAAATTAACCATCACTTCCTTCACTCTATTTTGATAATTATCCAATTTATTACATCCTCACTAACACTCATATACAATATTAAGGTTTGACTTGGCCATGGGCTTTGGTTAGCGGTGGCAAGGTAAGGTTGTTGGAATGTTGTTTCATAGTCCTTACTTCAAGTGAACCTCTTCATGTTCTATAGGACTTTGAAGATTTGTTAGTACCTTTCACTAATTATGGAGATAAAGCAAATAAGTCTTGGAATCTGTCCAATGAGTTGTTGCACCTCCTTGGCCATCCAGGTTTACTTTATTTTTAGGATGGCTTTCACCTTATTATAGTTGACCGTTTTGCCTGCTAACATGAGGATGAAACAAAAGAATATTTCTAAGTTTCTATATGATAGTACATTCTAATTAATTCCATCTCATATTTAATCTTTTTGGGGTGGTGAACGTTTCCTTCAAGTCTTCAATATGTTTGCTGAGTGACTTGCTTTTCACTAGGAGGCTGTCCACATGAACTTTAATGTTTCTTCTCTTCTATTCCTTAAAAGCTTCATCCATCATTATCTCATAGGTCACCCTAGTTTTTTTTTTTTTGCCTAAAAGTTATGACCTTGTAGTAATAATAGCCTTCTATTATAATAAAGGTTTTCTTCTCACATTCGTCTAGATGGATTTTGATTTATAACTGGAGAATGCTTCAAGACATTTATCATAAAATATCCCACTATTGAGTACTAGAGTGCCAATCGTAGAGAATAGGTAGCCATTATTAGAGATATTGAATTTAGGTTCATGAAGTCCACAAACATTCTTTACTTACCTATTGCCTTCTTTTAACCATGAAAAAATTAGAGATCTTTTCCGAGTATTGAACCTCCCTATTTATGCTTTCAACAACATACTTCTCTACTTCTTCTCTAGTAGTTTTAAAGAGTAAGGTTTATATTATTCATATTTTTTTCTTAATGGGGCAAGCATCTCTCAAGATGGTAAGTTAGTGTCAAGTGATGTCTCCATATATATATATATATATATATATATATATATATATACATTGAGGTCACCTCAGATTGTTTGAATGAGCTACCCTTGATACTCCTTATTGAAAGAAGTGTTTACCATTAGGATTCTACCATATTCACCTTCCATAATAGGAATCCTAGTCTTAATTATGAGTTGGGTGAATTGTCAAGTAAGTAGGGGACCCAAGAGAGGAACTTATTATGCCTTCTTTTGTCTTAACAAGATCTAAGATTCAATCATTCAAAATAATTATATCAAAGAGAGGAGAGGGGTATGGACAACAAATACAACCTAACTAGCAGTGGGGTAGAGATCTTAGGATACTAGGGTACCAAGTGACGAACCTCCTAAATAGAGTGGATCAGATTGTAGTTTTTATTGATTACTTTAGGTAGTAATTGAAAGGACTAGAATAGGGGGGTGTATTCCTATTATGATCATATGATTCCCTAACACCAATTATAGTATCAATATTATATTGACTTCAATGCAACCATGCTTGGCATGTTTAGGAGCTAGGAGATGGACTCCCATGATTTATGGAATTTATTTTGAGACACACACCCCTTTGTGATGTGTTGAGGATTGGGATCATCATCACCACAGGAAGTAGAGGAAGAAGAAGAAGTGAGGATGGGGAGAGGCCTAATAATGTTGTTGAGTTTATTTTTATTTTACATTATTATAATTTGTTGTTGTATATTTTATTAAAAAAATTATTATAATGTTTATTTTATTTTTTTATTTCTTTTATGTAATTTTTATTTCCAACATTTTTTAGTTTTATCACACATAGTTGTAATTTGTACCAAATATAATGAAATCAATTTCCCTAGTTTTAAGCACAATTAGTTTTCGTATTAAATTACATGTTTTGCTTAAAATATAAAATTTATAAAATTCAGAATTAAGATCCTTAAGTATTTAATAGTATGCATTTTGTAAATTTTTAATAATTTAATAATTACAAGTAATAGCTAATCTTCTCATTTAAAATTAATAATTCCAAATAAATTAAATTCCTAGATGTTACCTTTTCCACATAAGTGGAACTTTGGTATCTTTAAAGGAAATCATCTCTTTCATTCATACATGCATATGCCTCATGTTTTGCTTTTACATATAATTTTTTTGGTGTGAGAGTATTACAGTAGTGGTTTCATGCATTCTCAAGAAAAATAACTAATGAATAAACATTTTGCAAAGAATTATAGGCATAGAGTGTAATAGTTCCTATGACATTAGACACTATGATGTAGTTTTCAAGTTTTGTATCTCAACTGATGGGTTACGCAAAAAGTATATAGTTTGGTTCTAAAGAAGATGAGAGAGATAGACATCAATATATATTTGTATGCTATTGAAGCATAACGTTTTAAAAGTGCATTAGAGCCATATAATAGAAAAGATTTTTTACTTAGATATAGTGCTTAAAATTGAAAGATACTACTAGCAATATGTTTATTTGAGGGTGAAGCAGAGCGTTGAAAGTTAGGTTAGTAGAAAGAGAAATTTTGTGGTAGGTAGAATTATCAAACACTTAAAAGAATTTTACAAGTACATTTTTAGAGTTATTTATTCTTCCTTTGCTAGGCAGTTGATGTCAAAAGCTTTTATGAGTAATATCATCAACAATATCGGCTTTACATATTGAGAAGATGTGGAAGGAAAGTATTATATAACTTGAACATGGGAAATGTGGGAGTACTTCATTAGAAGAGTTTCCTATAGTATTAGAATTTCTCAATATATTCCATAAGAAATTTATTCAATTTATGTTTGATCAATAAGTGGGTTTTGTATTAAAGTGCTACTTGGTACATCTCCAATAGCTAAGATCCTTATATGATGCCACCAAAAGTGTTACAATTGTTGAATTTCTAATTACTTGAGTTGGTGGATAAAGGCTTATTTATCCCTAATGTATTGCTTTGGGGCAGACTACTGTTACTTGTAAAGAGGAAAGATTGCAATGCAAATGCATATTAATTATAGAGAATAAAAAAATGGTGACTACCAAGAATAAATATTTTTTACTTAGAAATAATGATTTGTTTGATCAACAAAAAGAATCATTTGTGTTCTCTAAAATAGATTTAAAATTAAAATGCTATAAAATAAAGGTGAAGGAAGAACATAAGGCTAACACAACATTCAGTACATTTTATGTTTATTATTACTTTTTAGTCATGCCTTTTGGGTTTGCCAAATGCACTTTTAGTTTTTTTTTTAAATTGATAATGAATTCTTAAAGTGCGTTTAGTAAGGATATATTGTGCATTCAAGAATAGAAGAAGATCATGCAAGTCATTTGAGGCTAGCATTAGAGGCATTAATGAAAAATAAGTTATATGATAATTTTTTTAAATGTGGATTTCTGTTACAAGCTATTTCATTTCTAAGACATGTAATATGCGGAGAAGGGACTTCTAGATCAAAAGTAGGAAAATATTATAAATATTTGTAAAATACATTCAGTTTAAATTAAAATATACCTTTTTTGGAAATTTATAGTAAAGGGTAAGTTTTATTTGAAATATCTGATCATAAAGTTTTATGCATATTATTCAATATGATTAGTTATCTTTTAATTCCTTATTTTTATTTCAGGTTATTTAGGCTTAGCTAGGGCTAAGAGCATGAGTTACCTCTTATGGCTTTTATTAATTAGGTCTACACTAAGGTTGGAGCACTTAAGCACTATGGATGATAAGGGATGGGATTTGACCTCATTTTTGAATGAGGTCAATAAATAGATCCCTAATATGTGTGACAAACTCACCTTAGTTTTCAACATGTATTGGCATTGACCAAGACAATCAATTGGATCCAACAAGAATTTGAATTTAGAAAGGATTTTGAAATTAAGAACTAGACTTTGAGATTAACAAAATTTTAATTTAATTTATATTTTAAGGCAAGATTTGGAATTTTATTAGGAAATGGGGAATCACTTGGAAATTTTATACATTCATTTTGAGAAATTTTTATGAAGAAAGGAAGGAATAAAAAGACTTATACTTAACCAAAAAAAAGATAATAAAAGGATACAATAGAAGGACTTACACTAGTCATTAGAATAAGTTATAGAAAGTTTTTGAAGAAGGACTCACACCTAACTCCGGACATAGGGCAAAGGAAGGCTGCAATATGAGGACTTACATTGCACTTAGGAAATTAGATGGCAAAATGATTTTATACTAGAATTAACACTTAACTGTAGAAATAGGGCAAAGAAAAGATGCATAGGATGACTTACACCTAACATCAGAAATAGGATAAAGAAAATATATCATAGGAGGACTCATACCTAACTAATGAAATAGGATAAATAAATGATGTCATAGGAGGACTTACTCCTAACTTCAAGAAAAGATTGGAAGGATGACATTGGATGACTTGCACCTAACTTTAAAAAGCATGGCAAAGAAAGAATGTCATTGGAGAACTTACACCTAACATCTGGAACATGATGGAGAAAACTAGTTACAAGATGCTCATGACTAACACTATAAGTATGTTTAAAAAAGGATTTCATTGCAGGACCTACATCTAATTTCATAAATAGGGAAAATAAATGTCTTAGAAGGACTTCTACCTAAATATGGAGATAGAGTGAAGAAAATTTTTCGTAAGATGACTCATACTTGACTTCAAAAGTAGGATAAAATATCTTATTGGTGGAATTAAATCTAACTCTATAAGTGATCTAAGAATGGATGTTATGGGATAAATAATATTGTTGATCTCATTTCTGTATAAGGACAATTCACAACATAGAAATCCATATATTATAGGAATCCATTACCAGTAGGATTCCCTAGCCTAGAAGAAACCCTTGGTTAATCCTTATAACAAGTGGTTCCTAGAAGCCTTCATGTCCTTCATAAAATTAGAATTCACTAAATTCTAAACATAAATTAAAATCCTTCAAATTTTCATTCATTGACCCTCAACATAGATTATTGATCTAAAGTTTTGTTTAAACCTTTGTAATTTATATGAACTTATTCATGATCATCATTTACATGATTTGAACTCATTTGGATTCATGGTTATCTTAGGTTGATAATGTTTGACTTTTAAATCCTTAAATCCTAAAATTGAATCCTATGTATGAAAAATCATCCAAAAATGATTCTAAATCATAAGAATGATCCCTACGGCTTTCAGAATAATCATTAAGCAACCCTAAACCCATTTGAGGCCTTAGTTGAGCATGCTTAACCATGATTATTCAAGCTAACAACATGGCCATGATTTGACCAAAAATATCATATCATGGATTCATTTCATTTCAAACATTGGCATTGCATTCTAAATCTTTCAAAAACATTCATTAAAATTAGTTTAAACCCATGAAAACACATGGTGAGCCATTGTTATCCTAGATTGACCAACATCACCATGTTTGACCATTTTTCCCTAAATGTACATTTCTTGCATCAAACCTAATCTACTGATAGGTATGCCTCCCAAGTAGTTTCAAACATCTTTATGAATTTCCATAAACCTAAGGGATCCCATCATTAGGCTAGATTAACCTTTGTTGACCAAGTTAACATGTTAGCCTCATTTCTTTCTGAGTTCAACTAAATATTTAAACCTTAAACTATAATCGAAAAGCTCAGTGCATTGCTCCATGTAGTACACTGACTCCTTAACTTTTAATTATTTTCAAATCTAACTTTTTGGAGTTTCATATATTAAACTCATCAAAGCTAATTCCTTAAGTTAATGATGGACCCATCTGACTCAGTTGAGCTAACTTAACCTTGCCCAATTGGTTAAACCTCTTGATTGAAATATTTCAAACTCCAATTTACGTTAAAACTCACCACATTAGTTTAAACCCAACTCCTCATGGATTGAACATGTTTGGTCAACCCTACCTGAAACTAGTTAAACTAGGCAAGTTTGGATCAAGCCACTAATTACAATTATTTATACAACTCCAAACCTTTAACTTTATACATTTAATGCTCTTAGTGAATCCAAGGCATGGGTGAGTCATTCCAAAGTGAGTTGACTTGGATAACTCACTATAAAAGTTAAACCCCTTCATAAATATATTTCTTACATTCAAAATCATAAACATTGCTTTAAATCATCTAAATTGCATGCAAATAACCCCTAAAGACTCCCAATAGTCTATCTAAGATGGCTTAATAATTTTGACTAGTCAAACTAGTCAAATATATTAAAAATGTCTAAATTGTTTAATATGGTCAAACCTATATAAAACTTCTTATACAACCTTCAACAAGCTTTTTAGCTTACTAGAACTTTAAAACATTTCCAAAGCTAAATAAACCCAGGCCAAATCCCGGGTTTAGTCAAACCAACCCCAAGTGATCCCCCATGTGTAAAATGCCAAAAATTACTTTATTGTCCTTCCAAGATAAAGGCCTAGTCCTCTAATAACCTGGAACACTTGTAAATCTTCCAAGGAAAAGCTTTGATATATCCCATCCTTTAGATCTTCTTATACGGATTGGAATAGGAAAAACTACCCAAAACCTTCATTCAAGCCATACTCCCTGTCCAAAGCCACCAAAGAGAAAAATTTCCTTTCATTATACTCCTAGATAATCCCTCTTCACTTTACCACTCTTTCTAGGCCTTGATATTTTACTAGTGAAGAAATTTAAGAGTGACTTAAGACTTCATCCTTTAAAATTCCTAAACTCTCCATACAGCCTTTCTCCAATCTTTGCCTCCTCAAAGAAGTTCTTCTCAACGAGCAAAGGAAGAGAATATGCCGAAGATCAAGCTTGGGATTCATTTTATAGTGTCAATTTTTTTGGGAGAAAACCCACAAAGGGGCTTATGCGTTAATCAAAAGCAAAAGATTATATGATCCTTAAAGGCGACCTTTAGCTCTCTAATGTTCATAAGAGCTACAAAAAATCCTACGAGCCAATGGTCCCCTAAACTAAAAAAAAACAAAATTATATAGTAACATTCTAGGGCTACAAGAAGATAGTGCCTGGTGGAAAAAAATTGTGTATCACCACGCAGATTTTGATTTCTCCTATTTTGTAATCAAATACTGCATTAAGAATAAAGTACAATCTCGAGAGACTGACACAATATTCTATAATGGATTCAATATCAAAATAGGGTTTTGAAAATTGATATTTCTATAATCAAACATAGTTCAAAGAATAACATTTCATCTCAAAAGATGAACATGAAATTCTATAGAATATGTTTAAAGATAGAAATACATTTTTAAAAAAGTTTATTCATTCTTTTATTTAGATATGGCAAGAAGAATATTATATCATCTTAAAAGACGAACATAACATTCTTCAAGATATCCAAAAAGCGAGAATGAGTTTTATAAAATTCATCATTTCTAAAGTTGAATATAACAAGTATAATATTATATTATCTAAAAAGATAATAATAACATTCTACAAGTCTATTCAAAATTAGAAATGTGGTTTTAAAAATATCTACGTTCCCAAAGATTCTTCCCTTATTTTATAAGAATAAAATAAGGTTTGTTTTAGTCTGGGGTTCTCAAATCCCTATAGAGGCAAGCCCCTATAGTTAATTATATCCTAGGAGAGAAGCTCCTAAGAAAACTCTCGATTAAAGCAGTGATTTCATACCCATTGACTACAAAGTAAAAGACAAGGATTAGAAGTAGGAATTTTTCAAGGTGAAAGCTCGATGTTGAACATTTATTAGCGAGTCAAGGGAGGAAAAGTAGGAGGAGCCAGATTCTGAGAAGCTCAGAGGCAACCTCAGTCTACCCTATGTTGGGCTTTACATTTTAAGAGAAAATTTTATGTTTAAGTTGACATTTTATTAGAAATTTGGGATTATATTCCAAGAGGGCGAGGACTTAAGATTCTAAAAGAAATCAGCCTCAGAACCTAAATCTAATTTGAGTACTACAAAATAGTGACCCGAACCTAACTAATGAAATGCAAATCTGGACTTATCCCGGCATGGATTGGGGAGCCAACTAACCACCTAGGCGCTTTAAAACCATGTATCCAGTCTCTTATGAAAGATGGGTAGGGACATTGTTTAAATTTTAAGGAATTGGGGGCAGACATCTAAGATAATTCCTAATTAGACCCTCAACTTATGTAGGGAAAAAAATGTCTAGAAATGCAATTAATATTTTAGACTCTTTTTAATTTGTATCTAATGCAATGCATGCTAATTGACTCGAATGCATAAAATGAATACGAAGCAGTTTTAAAATTAGGCTTAGAAAATAAGTTTTTTCCCTAGAGATTGCACAACTTCCCCTTGACAGAACAGCACCCTCATAGGTCAAGTGGTCTGCCAGAACCCGTAGGCGGGGAGGTGCCTAACAATGAAGAGAAAGTATTAATATGCTTATGCTGAATCTCGGCGGTCCCGAGCTTACTTCTTAGAACGTTAGAGTTACTATGTGAGCCTAAAATTTTTTATTAAAATTACAAGTAGAAGAATTTTAAGCGTACCCTTACGAAAAAAAAGCACTCCGATTTGTATCCAGGCTAAAACAAAACACGGCATGCAAGGTCCTAAAAAAATCTACTGCACAAATAATGTAAACAATCAATTTTAATAATCCAAATATATTTTCCAATGTCCAATGTCCATATTACACCCAGAATTTGTAGAAAAGTAAAGTGGCCGGGTACCACTGACAACAAACCCGGATTCTAATCCTAAGAATGGCGTAAGTGATTTTTAAACTGGGATATACTGTTCCTTGAATTTTTATTTCCTCATCTTTTTCTTCAATCTTCTCATTCTGTCTTTTCTTCTTCTACAAGCTTCTCGAATCCGCCGGGTTCTAGATATCCAATTAAAAAGAAACTCATCCCTAAGAGGGGTATTTTCTTTTCTATTTAGATATTGAATCATTCTAATTTGGCTTTCTAAATAAAAGAGAATTATCCTTTAAGGTATATTCTCTTTTCTTCAGATTCCAAATTGAATGTGATATACCATTTTCAAAATCACTTTCACAATTTTGACTTTTGATATATTATATTTACATTACATTTCATTTCACAGAAAGAGAAGAAAAATCTAGTCCACTTGCAGGGTTATCCTAAGCAATTTATATGAAAATCATCCCAAGCAGTTATATATTCGCATTTAAATTAAATCATATAGACACACTTAGCCACACTCCTTTTTATTTGGGGGCTAGGCAACTGGAGTACCTGTAGCATTTATATAATTTTTTTTTATTAATTAGCCCCCTTTTTCTGCCCTGCACGAGTGTGGCCACCTGCAGAAAATCATATTAACAATCCATATCGCTCCTAACCTATGGGTAATCTAGTCGTTAATCAAATCACAACACAGAGTGCAGTAAAAATAAATAAACAAACACACTAACATTTTACAACCAGCATGCAATAAAACTCGAGAAAAAGCCCGTCACACAACAGTGAGGAAATAAACACCGGCCTAACCTATAACTAGAGTCGGTTGTCCTAGCAAACAAATCTAAGTATGTGCAACATGTTGTGTGGTTTTGATATGTCCTATATAGGTTAATTATTAACTAAAGTTTTCTAATTGATTGAATTTTAATTTAAAAATGTTCACTAATTCTAGGGTGATGTGTCACTAAGTTTTCTATGTTATATGTTTCTATCCTATAGTGTGCATGCATCCTAAGTCTAGGTTTTCTAAGACCCGATCCTTAATTTTTATCCTTAAATGTCACTACTATTATAAAGTTGAAAATCTTTGTTATTACTAACCCTTAGGACTTTACGCGTGTGTAAAAGAAGTTTGGGGATTTAAAAACAAAAAGTAATCCTAATTAAATTGAAGTTACTACAGGGACCTAAAGGAATGGTTCATGCACACCACATCATGGGGACCCTAAAGGTTTTCTAAGTTTAGAAATACTCACAGTCACCGGGGGCTACGACCCGGTGGTTCCGCCCGTAGCACCTCTACCCAGTTGGATAGAGGCGACTGACATCATTAGCTCCTTGTCCTTTTGTTCCCTCGACCAGTACCATTCCTCGCAGTTTATGCAAATAAAACAAAGAAACAAGAAAAATAGGGATTAGAAAGCACTTTTAATAAATAATAATAATATAATTAAAATTTATTGAAAATAAAAGACATACCTTTCTTCGGGCTGGATCACTGGTTGTGTTGACTTGGCTTTTGAAACCTTTACTTTTGGAAGTACACTTTACAATCTTTCAATATTCAATACCACTCTTTCTAATTTACACAATTTTCACAAAATAAACAATTTACCTCTCACACTTGTACACTTCAATTTTCATCCTTTATGAATCTCAATCGTTTAAAATCCAAATACTTTCTAACACACACTTTCCAAAATATCTCATCTCTCAATACACATAGTCAAAAGCATTTTACTTTTCAAAACCACATTATCTCCACACACGTTTCATTTTACCCAAAATTCCTACATTTCACCTTCTAACATATTTCATATATAGTTTTCAAAACAATCACTTAGCTATTCATATACACATACTTTAACTTTTAAAACACATAAATATCAACTTTTCGATCCCATTAGCCTCACTATATTTCTCACACATCGCTTTTAACTTATACACAATTCATTTCAACACTATATTTTTCACTATTATAGATTTACACATTTCATATTTCAAAGCATATATAACTTTCATCTTACAAAGATCACACGATTACGTTTTAAAGCACACGCACGAATCACTTTTCAAAAACATCACCCATACTTTTAGAGAGATACACACATACACTTTTCACTTCTCACAAATACACACTTTTACTTACCCACAATATTTACTTTTCACCTCTCCAAAATGTACAAAAATATCCTTCCCAAAAAATTTCACAATTCACCTTTCAAAATAATACACACCTCTCCCTCAACGCAAAGCACTTTTCAAAACATTCAATTCTCAACACAAAATATTTCCAACATATACTTCCACCTCTAAAACAAACAATTTTCGCTTCCTATTTTTCAAGACATGCACAAGTTACAATTTGCACATATATGCATATATTACACCCTTAGATATTGATGAAGAAAAATCAACTTAATCATACGCAATAATTTACAATTTTAACAAGAAATGATATATTTAATCTCTTCTCTTAAAGACAACAACAAAATTTCATCACATTTCTCACCAAAAACTTTCTTAAAACAACATCAAAGACATGTAACTATTAGAAGCAATAGGAAATTTTAAAGATAATGCTTTATGACTTCTATAAAATCAACATTATATCCCAAAATGAAAGAAATGAAATGATCTAAATCCCTCATCTTCTACAACCATAGAGAGAAATGGGAATCAATATATTCTTAATCTTTTGATGATTGATATAGTGAAGAAGAAAAAAAAAAGAATGTAGAAGAAAGAGATCAAGAAGAAGAAAATTTACCACTTTTTGTTGCCTCTGGTTGAACAAGCCGTAGCATAGAGGGGTTCATTTGGGGTTCCTAGGGCTGGAGATTAGATGAGAGGAGGGGCTTGGACGTGTCATGTATGAGAGGAGGGAGGCTTGGACATTTTTTGGGTTGAGGGAGAGTGAGAGTGGGTGGTTATGGGTTGAGGGAGAGGGAGAGTGGGTGGTTATGGGTTGTTGTTGAACCCTTTGATCGTGGACCGTTCGTTGGACATTTGAAGGCCTTAATGATTTTGGAATTCGGTGATCTTGGGCTCATTTGGATTGATCTTGGTAACTCAAATTGCGGTTTGAACCTTCCAACAGCGCTTTGAGCCCTTGATTTGGACTCATTTGGGCTCGGATTGGGTTGATCTTGGTCTCGTTGGATTTGTATTCCTGAGACGCTCAGTTCGACTATAAGTTTACTGAAATCAGAGTTCGGATGGTCTCCGAATTAATTTTTGAAGTTTCCAAACTTGATTTTGCATCGAGATTCATGCCCGATTAAGATAATTTTTGACGACGTATCAATTATTATTATATATATACTTGTGACGAGTCAAAACGGGTTAATCGGAGCCATTGAAATCGAATTCAATGTGAGTTAATTTGATTTGATTTTGATTCGATTGGTGAATTGATTTGAGCCCAATAATGAATTGATTTGAGCCCAATAATGTATCAATTTGATTGAGTCGATCGACATCGACGAATCAAAAATCGAGCCTGATTTGAGTTGAGTGATAGGTTCAAGTCGATGCTACGTCAATAGGTATCCACCTAAGGGAAATCCTACGGGTGAGACATCTACACTAGGCTACGAAAAACCTAAGTACTAGAGTCGATTCCGGGGAAATTGACCTCGAATAATGAGGTCAACAAATGGACCCCCAATAGGCATGATAAACTTGCCAAAGTTTATCGTGCGTATTGGCGTTGACTGAAACGATCATCTAGATCCAAAATTGAAATTTAAGATCTAAGTATATGAAATGAAGGGATTTTAAGAATTTATTGAAAATCTAGAGAAAAGTTGATAGAGTTTTTGAGTTGATTGAGTGATTTTGAAGTTGATATTGGCATTGATGCTTTATCAAATAATAACTAAAGATATTAGTATCATTTGGTAAAGTTAAGATTTGAAAATTTTGAATATAATGATTTGAATGTAGTTTGAAAGGAATGTAAGAGTTGATGTAATTTTGATTTGAAAATGATTTTGATAAGACTAGAGTCTTCTTTCTAGTCGAAGAGAAAGGATGCCACCAAGTGGGTACTTATACCTAACTCAACAAACTAGAGGGCGTCTTCCAAGAAAAGAAAGCAACCTATGGAAAAGATTGTATCTAATCTTGGAAGGTTTAAAAATTTAAGTTTTACACTAGGATGGTACCACGAGGGGCGTTCTCCAACTCTAGCGGATGATCGTAAGGAAAGGATGCCTAAGTGTGGGGACTCACACCTAACCTTAGAGGATCGATTTAAGATTTAAGATTTACACTAGGATGGTGCCACGAGGGGCGTTCTCCAACTCTAGCAGATGATCGTGAGGAAAGGATGCCTAAGTGTGGGGACTCACACCTAACCTCAGAGGAGCGGATGATCATATGGAAAGGAAGCCTAAGTGTGGGGACTCACACCTAACCATAGAGGATTGATTTGAGATTTAAAATTTACACTAGGATGGTGCCACGAGGGGCGTTCTCCAACTCTAGCGGATGATCGTAAGGAAAGGATGCCTAAGTGTGGGGACTCACACCTAACCTTAGAGGATCGATTTAAGATTTAAGATTTACACTAGGATGGTGCCACGAGGAGCGTTCTCCAACTCTAGCGGATGATCGTAAGGAAAGGATGCCTAAGTGTGGGGACTCACACCTAACCTTAGAGGATCAATTTAAGATTTAAGATTTACACTAGGATGGTGCCGGGCGTTCTCCAACTCTAGCGGATGATCGTGAGGAAAGGATGCCTAAGTGTGGGGACTCACACCTAACCTCAGAGGATCAGAAGATCGTATGAAAAGGAAGCCTGAGTGTGGGGACTCACACCTAACCATAGAGGATCAGATTTAAGGTTTATAATTTAATGAAGAAAAGATGCCGCTAGGGATGCTTATACTTAACTTCTGGATAAAGATTAGGATGCCACTAGGGATGCTTAGACCTAACTTCAAGGATGTCAATAAGATGTCGTAGGAGGACTTAGACCTAAAGACAAATTTAAACTGGATGGCTGCCGTAAGAGCGGACTTAAGCCAGAAAGTCAGTAGGATGCCGTAAAAGCGAACTTAGACCTAAAGACGGATTTTAGAGTAGTGAATTTTTAAAGTAAAGTTGATTTCTTTAAAGATTTGAATCTTTTCCCTCAACCACAAATGGCATTGACAACTTGCAAATGTTCTACTAGAGATCATAAGCTTTTACATATGTCACTTTCTAAAAGGGAAAGAAAAACATTTTGAAGATTGATAGACTTGAAAATCGTCTGATTAAAATTTATTTTATCCTTCATTATAAATGATCTTTATAACTTACAAATAATCCACTACGGAATATGTTTTTATATCAGATCATCATATGTGAGGAAAACAAAAGGGGAGTAGTTTGATCATCTTTGATAAGTAAAGACTTAACAAAGCATCTCGACCACCAAAGGGGAAATGCAAGATTTTAAAGATCGATTCTATGATTGAATTTGTTTCGATTAACTCGAAGAAAATAATATGAATTTTCTAGAGTCTTCATTTACATGTTCTAAGAGAACTAAATGCAACATGATAAAATTTTCCTTAGAAAATTTTAACTTTTGCATGAGTGGTTATAGAACAATGAGTATATTTGAGCATCTTTTATAGTGAAAACACTAAGGAATACCAAATACTCACAATGATTGAGAAAAGTTTAATTTTCATCAAAGAGTGAAAACTTTATTTTTCATTTGATAATTTTCTTATAATATTTGACTGTAATCGCTTAAGTTTTAATCATCTTCACCCAATCAAAATGACATTGGAAAAGATTCAAAAACTCAACGAAATATGGGTTGACTCCCTCTAAAATTATATAGTTTGAATATGACCAACATGAATTTAATCAAAATATCCAAAACTCAACAATTTTCTTTAAAGAAAAGTGTAGTTTCAAAGATTTGGAATTTCAATGATATAGAAAGATTCTTTAATGGGAATAGAGTTATTTAGACTCTAACATCCAATTCTAGTTTATGATAAAGATATATCTTGAATTGAATTTTATATCTTTTTGATGAAGTTACAATGGACTTTATCAGGAATAGAATCCCTTCAATTCTAACATCCAAGATAAGTCAATAATCGACTAGGTTAAATTGTATCTTGATTTTGATTTGACATTTTGACAAAGATTCAAACAAAGGTATCATCGACATCGCTAAGGATAGAACCCCTCATGTTCTAACATCCTAGTTCAGTCAATAATATATTTAAAATTGTATGATATCTACTCAATAGTGAATGAGAACATTAGACAATTATTTCATAACCAACTAAGGGATGTCCTTTAGTTTAGTTTCAAAATTTTGAATCTAAAGAAAGTGATTTTTATATCTATAAATATCACTATAGATCATCCAGAACCAGGACGTTGTCTAGAATCTCATTTAAATTGGAAGATGTCCAAAAGAGAGTTAAAGATTTTTGGATCATGGTTTGTTTATACATCTCAATTAGGTTAGATATATGAAACCCAAAAATGTACAACCAGCACCATTACAATTCCATTTAAATTGACCATCTATGTGATTTTTCTTGATAAAGATTTGAAAATCTGAACTGACCTGCTTAAGTTTGCTAACTAGAGAGGTCTCGGGACTTAGATTTTGTTAACCCAGATCAAAGCTCCCTACAAGCAAAACTGGGGTTTCCTTATTTATGTTTTCATTAAATTAAGAATTATATCAAAAGAGAATCAAATTAGAGGTAGAAATTCAATATTTCCAAATCTTGTAGATGATATTTATATTTTACATCTAATAGAACATCAATGCTTGATGATGAACCAAAATTTTGAATTCTCAAAATCAAGTGTTAAAAATACTAAAGGATAAATAGGTCCTTTGATATTTAAGATTTAGAAAGGGAAGCCACTTTTTTTCTTTTTTTTTTTTGCTACACATTTAATGAATGAGTCTCTTTTTTTTTCTTTTCTTTTCCTTCTTCACTTTTTTTTTAAGAGGCTTCCTTTACTTAAATCTTGTAATTATTATTTCAGTTGTAAAATCATCTTCCAAGTATAAAAGTAGAAAATTAACCTTCTTATACAAGAAAGATGGATCTACAAATCGGACCCGGTCCTTATAGTATGAATAGACAACTTAGTTGAGATAATTATAAAATAAGTTCATCAACTCGTAAGATGCTTATGAGATGTATAACGATAAAAAGATGAATAAAACTTCCACCTCCTCCAATTTCAAATTGACATAAATCTTAATTTAAAAGAAGTTATTTATGGATAACATAATGGGTGAACCCAAATATGATAATTTTTTTTCTCACTACTGAAGAAGGAAACCATTAAAGATGTTATGAAGTCGACTAACTTAGTATCAATTCAAGAAATGTCAATTTATTTTGATGGAAAATCACATGATAGAGGGAATATTAACCATATCATGGATTAACCATAATAAAGAACCTTGAATCGTCCTAAGTTTTTTTTTTTTTTTTTTTTTGACAAAAAAAAATTTAAGATGATCAATCTTTAATAAGAACTGTTCATGAGTTTTCTCAAATGGACTAATAAAGCTAAGAGTAAACTTAGATAATATTTGATTTAAAAATATTATCATAAGAGAAAACTTCAGATGATGAACAAAAGCTTTTATGTACTTGACTAGGCATTTATTTTCATCTAATGCTTTAAGATCCAATTTCTATCAGAGTTAAACCACATAGTAGATGACAAATCGTCGTATCCATGTAGTACCCCTTAAGAAATATGATTTAAAAGCATCTTAAACTCTAACCTAGAGGAAGGTTTAAAGATGAGGGAATTCAAAATATTTTAAAACTTCAATATATCAACCAATAATTATTCATTCCTAAGATTAGAAAAATTATAATATGGTTGAATATGAGATTTGAAAATATATTTGAATTTAATTCAGATGATTGCTAGGAACTTAGCAAAATTAGCAAAACTTTTGTGCTTTGAGGTTTCAAAAGGAAATTAGATTAAATATATCTTCATCTAAAGCGTTAATCCACCCAAGTGGAGGGAGGGAGGGAACACACTTTTCTTTTTAGCATTGATAACCATTGGTCTTATTCATTAAAGTGTTTAGAGGAGTCAACCACAATGAAGTTCTAATTACAATTTAAAGAAGATAGAGATAAATTTCTTTTTAAAAGAAATCGACCTGCTATTTTCACTAGCAAAAATTATTTTTATAAGCTTGACTTGTATTTGAACTTTCAAACTTTTCTCAATGTAAAGTGACTTTAATCTTGAAAATCTTGCATAGATCAAGTTATGGTCCCTGTCCTAGCAAACATATCAAGCTACAAAGGACATGTAACTACAATATGTTAATAGGACAAGCAAAAAGTTTTGATTTGAAGGTTTGAGCTTTTGGACCTTGTCCTACCACACATATTAAGCTATAAAAAAAAATATAACTATAATATGTTGGTTTAGATAAGGAGAAAACTTTGATTTAAAAGCTCAAATTTTCTTGAGATTTATCCAACCACATATTGAGTTATAAAAATATATAACTGCAACATATTAGCTAGGATACAGAAGTTTAAAATTTTTGAAGACTTAAAGTTATTTGGACCCAATCCAAATAATACATTAAGTTACTAAAAGAAGTAACTATACATATTACTAAAGATTGGGCAAAGGGGTTTTGGACCCAGTGCTAAGTCAAACATCAAGCTACAAAAAAAATGTAACTGTAACATTCGAATTAACACAGAAAATTTCTATACAAAAAGGTCATACAAAGGATCTTCCCGTTAGTTTTCTAACGGGGTCCGAAATAAGACCTCTAAAATTTATTTAGATACCGACCAAATTATCCAAGAATGAAATGAATAAAAGAACCGGCGGAAGAAAGGTAGTTACAACCTATGACGAGCACAAGTATACTATCGATTAAAGGGCATAAAATACTGCTAAAGATGGAGAGAGGATTGATCCCCAGCGGAGTCGCCAAAAAAACCTTGGTGGAAAAAATTTGTGTATCACCACGCAGATTTTGATTTCTCCTATTTTGTAATCAAATACTGCATTAAGAATAAAGTACAATCTCGAGAGACTGACACAATATTCTATAATGGATTCAATATCAAAATAGGGTTTTGAAAATTGATATTTCTATAATCAAACATAGTTCAAAGAATAACATTTCATCTCAAAAGATGAACATGAAATTCTATAGAATATGTTTAAAGATAGAAATACGTTTTTAAAAAAGTTTATTCATTCTTTTATTTAGATATGGCAAGAAGAATATTATATCATCTTAAAAGACGAACATAACATTCTTCAAGATATCCAAAAAGCGAGAATGAGTTTTATAAAATTCATCATTTCTAAAGTTGAATATAACAAGTATAATATTATATTATCTGAAAAGATAATAATAACATTCTACAACTCTATTCAAAATTAGAAATGAGGTTTTAAAAATATCTACGTTCCCAAAGATTCTTCCCTTATTTTATAAGAATAAAATAAGGTTTATTTTATTCTGGGGTTCTCAAATCCCTATAGAGGCAAGCCCCTATAGTTAATTATATCCTAGGAGAAAAGCTCCTAAGAAAACTCTCGATTAAAGCAGTGATTTCATACCCTTTGACTACAAAGTAAAAGACAAGGATTAGAAGTAGGAATTTTTCAAGGTGAAAGCTCGATGTTGAACATTTATTAGCGAGTCAAGGGAGGAAAAGTAGGAGGAGCCATATTCTGAGAAGCTCAGAGGCAACCTTAGTCTACCCTATGTTGGGCTTTACATTTTAAGAGAAAATTTTATGTTTCAGTTGACATTTTATTAGAAATTTGGTATTATATTTCCTGAGGGCGAGGACTTAAGATTCTAAAAGAAATCAGCCTCAGAACCTAAATCTAATTTGGGTACTACAAAATAGTGACCCGAACCTAACTAATGAAATGCAAATCTGGACTTATCCCGGCCTGGATTAGGGAGCCAGCTAACCACCAAGGCGCTTTAAAACCATGTATCCAGTCTCTTATGAAAGATGGGTAGGGACGTTGTTTAAGTTTTAAGGAATTGGGGGCAGACATCTAAGATAATTCCTAATTAGCCCCTCAACTTATGTAGGGCGAAAAATGTCTAGAAATGCAATTAATATTTTAGACTCTTTTTAATTTGTATCTAATGCAATGCATGCTAATTGACTCGAATGCATAAAATTAATATGAAGCAGTTTAAAAATTAGGCTTAGAAAATAGGTTTTTCTTTAGAGATTGCACAACTTCCCCTTAACAGAACTGCACCCTCATAGGTCAAGTGGTCTGCTAGAACCCGCAGGCGGGGAGGTGCCTAACAAGGAAGAGAAAGTATTAATATGCTTAAGCTGACTCTCAGCGGTTCCGATCTTACTTCTTAGATCGTTAGAGTTACTATGTGAGCCTAAATTTTTTTATTAAAATTACAAGTAGAAGAATTTTAAGCGTACCCTTACGAAAAAAAGCACTCCGATTCGTATCCAGGCTAAAACAAAACACGGCATGTAAGGACCTAAAAAAAATCTACTGCACAAACAATGTATACAATCAATTTTAATAATTCAAATATAATGTCCAATGTCCAATGTCCATATTACACCCAGAATTTGTAGAAAAGTAAAGTGGCCGGGTACCACTAACAACCAACCCGGATTCTAATCCTAAGAATGACGCAAGTGATTTTGAACTAGGATATACTGTTCCTTGAATCTTTATTTCTTCGTCTTCTTTCTTCAATCTTCTCGTTCTGTGTTTTCTTCTTCTACGAGCTTCTCGGGTCCTCCAGGTTCTGGATATCCAAATGAAAAGAAACTCATCCCTAAGAGTGGTATTTTCTTTTCTATTTGGATATTGAATCATCCTAATTTGGCTTTCCAAATAAAAGAGAATAATCCTTTAAGGTATATTCTCCTTTCTTTGGATTCCAAATTGGATGTAATATCCCACTTTTAAAATCACTTTCACATATATGATAATTTTCAAATACATTTACATTTACATTACATTTCACAGAAAAAGAAAGAAAATCTAGACCACCTGCAGGGTTATCCTAAGCAAAAATCATCCCAATCAGTTATATATATGTATTTAAATTAAATCAATTAGCCACACTTGGCCACACTCTTTTTTTTTTATTTGGGGGCTAAGAAGCTGAAGCACCTGTAGCATTTATATGATTATTAATTAATTAGCCACCTTTACTGCCCTGCATGAGTGTGGCCACTTGCAAAAAATTTTGTTAATAACCAGATCGCTCCTAACCTACGGGTAATCTAATCGTCAGTCAAATCATAACACAGAGTGCAATAAAAGTAAATAAACAAACACACCAATAATTTTACAACCAGCATGCAATGAAACTCGAGAAAAAGCCCGTCACACAGCAGTAAGGAAATAAACACCGGCCTAACCTAAAACTAGAGTCGGTTGTCCTAGCAAACAAATCTAAGTATGTGCAATAGGTTATGTGGTTTTGATATGTCCTAAATCAATTATTATTTAAAAGAAATTTTTTTAATTAAATTTAATTTGTTAAATAAATAAGTAAAAATAAAATAAAATAATAATAATAATAATAAATGAATGTCACTAAGTTTTCTATGTTATATGTCTCTATCCTAAAGTGTACATGCATCCTAAGTCAAAGTTTTCTAATACCCGGTCCTTAATTTTTGTCCTTAAATGTCACTACTGCTATATAGGTGAAAATCTTTGTTATTACTAACCCTTAGGACTTTTCGCGTATGTAAAAGGAATTTAGGGATCTAAAAGCAAATAAAAATAAACCTAATAAAAATGAAGTTACTACAGGAACCTAAAGGGGAAGGGTTCGCGCACACCATCTCAAAGGGCCCCTAAAAGTTTTCGAAGTTTTAGAATACTCACATTCACCGGGGGCTACGACCCGGCGGTTCCGCACATAGCACCTCTACCCGGTTGGATAGAGGCGACTGACATCATTAGCTCCTTGTCCTTTTGTTCCCTCGACCAGTACCATTCCTCACAGTTTATGCAAATAAAACAAAGAAACAAGAAAAATAGGGATTAGAAAGCACTTTTAATAAAAAACAATAATATAATTAAAATTTATTGAAAATAAAAGACGTACCTTTCTTCGGGCTTGATCACTGGTTGTGTTGACTTGGCTTTTGAAACCTTTACTTTTGGAAGTACACTTTACAATCTTTCAATATTCAATACCACTCTTTCTAATTTACACAATTTTCACAAAATAAACAATTTACCTCTCACACTTATACACTTCAATTTTCATCCTTTAGATCTCAATCGTTTAAAATCCAAATACTTTCTAACACACACTTTCCAAAATATCTCATCTCTCAATACACATAGTCAAAAGCATTTTACTTTTCAAAACCACATTATCTCCACACACGTTTCATTTTACCCAAAATTCCTACATTTCACCTTCTAACATATTTCATATATATTTTTCAAAACATTCACTTAGCTATTCATATACACATACTTTAACTTTTAAAACACATAAATATCAACTTTTCGATCCCATTAGCCTCACTATATTTCTCACACATCACTTTTAACTTATACACAATTCATTTCAACACTATATTTTTCACTATTATAGATTTACACATTTCATATTTCGAAGCATATATAACTTTCATCTTACAAAGATCACACGATTACATTTTAAAGCACACGCACGAATCACTTTTCAAAAACATCACCCATACTTTTAGAGAGATACACGCATACACTTTTCACTTCTCACAAATACACACTTTTACTTACCCATAATATTTACTTTTCACCTCTCCAAAATGTACAAAAATATCCTTCCAAAAAATTTTCACAATTCACCTTTCAAAATAATACACACCTCTCCCTCAACGCAAAGCACTTTTCAAAACATTCAATTCTCAACACAAAATATTTCCAACATATACTTCCACCTCTAAAACAAACAATTTTCGCTTCCTATTTTTCAAGACATGCACAAGTTACAATTTGCACATATATGCATATATTACACCCTTAGATATTGATGAAGAAAAATCAACTTAATCATACGCAATAATTTACAATTTTAACAAGAAATGATATATTTAATCTCTTCTCTTAAAGACAACAACAAAATTTTATCACATTTCTCACCAAAAACTTTCTTAAAACAACATCAAAGACATGTAACTATTAGAAGCAATAGGAAATTTTAAAGATAATGCTTTATGACTTCTATAAAATCAACATTAGATCCCAAAATGAAAGAAATGAAATGATCTAAATCCCTCATCTTCTACAACCATAGAGAGAAATGGGAATCAATATATTCTTAATCTTTTGATGATTGATATAGTGAAGAAGAAAAAAAAAGAATGTAGAAGAAAGAGATCAAGAAGAAGAAAATTTACCACTATTTGTTGCCTCTGGTTGAACAAGCCGTAGCATAGAGGGGTTCATTTGGGGTTCCTAGGGCTGGAGATTAGATGAGAGGAGGGGCTTGGACGTGTCATGTATGAGAGGAGGGAGGCTTGGACATTTTTTGGGTTGAGGGAGAGTGAGAGTGGGTGGTTATGGGTTGAGGGAGAGGGAGAATGGGTGGTTATGGGTTGTTGCTGAACCCTTTGATCGTGGACCGTTCGTTGGACATTTGAAGGCCTTAATGATTTTGGAATTCGGTGATCTTGGGCTCATTGGATTCGTCTCGTCGAGCCATTTGATTCGAGTATAAGCTCGTCAAAATTCGAGACCATTTGGTAACTCAAATTGCGGTTTGAACCTTCCAACAGCGCTTTGAGCCCTTGATTTGGATTCATTTGGGCTCGGATTGGGTTGATCTTGGTCTCGTTGGATTTGTATTCCTGAGACGCTCAGTTCGACTATAAGTTTACTGAAATCGGAGTTCAGATGGTCTCTGAATTAATTTTTGAAGTTTCCAAACTTGATTTTGCATTGAGATTCGTGCCCGATTAAGATAATTTTTGACGACGTATCAATTATTATTATATATATACTTGTGACGAGTCAAAACGGGTTAATCGGAGCCATTGAAATCGAATTCAATGTGAGTTAATTTGTTTTGATTTTGATTCGATTGGTGAATTGATTTGAGCCCAATAATGTATCAATTTGATCGAAAATAAATTAGATTGAGTCAATCGACATCGACGAATCAAAAATCGAGCCTGATTTGAGTTGAGTGATAGGTTTGAGTCGATGCTACGTCAATAGGTATCCACCTATGGGAAATCCTACGGGTGCGACATCTACACTAGGCTACAAAAAACCTAAGTACTAGAGTCGATTCCGGGGAAATTGACCTCGAATAATGAGGTCAACAGCGCCCAAAAAAGAAAGAAGAAAAA
This sequence comes from Dendrobium nobile, assembly GCA_022539455.1. NCBI lineage: Eukaryota > Viridiplantae > Streptophyta > Magnoliopsida > Asparagales > Orchidaceae > Dendrobium > Dendrobium nobile. The sequence goes on from CM039735.1 coordinate 38,106,785, forward strand.
TAATCACTGAGCGCATTCTTTCAGCAAAACTTATACATATCCTACACCAAAAAAACCTTCCCTTTAACCTACAAGAGATAGAAAAAAGAAGAGAAAACCAAACATAGCAAAAAAAAGAGAACACAAAAATAACAACAAAAACAACATCAAGCTTTTGTCACACTATGTGGGGTTGGCTACATGAATCCTTTTTCGCCATTGTGTCCAGTTAAAAGTCAAATTCTTATTTCAATCTAATAAAGAAAGATCATTTCTAATATTTTCTAACCAAGTATTTTTAGGTCTACCTCTACCTTTCTTAACATAAGTTGAATCTAATACCTCAACTTTCCTAACTGAATCATTGAAAGGCCTCTGTTTAATGTGAACAAACCATCTAAGGTGACTCTATATAATCTTATCTTCTACTGGAGTGACTCCAACCTTTTCACGTAGATGATCATTTTGTATCCTAACTCTAGGTGTCAAGCCACTCATCTACATAAGAATCCTCATCTTTACAACACTTAACTTAGTATTATGCTTCTATTTTAAAGGCCAACATTCGACACCATAAAACTTTTCAAGTCTCTCCACCATCTTATAGAATTTTCCCTTCAGTTTGAGGGTTACTTTTCTATCACATAATAAGCCCGATGCATTCCACTACCTTAACCATCCAACATGAATTTTGCAGATAATATCCCCATCTATTTCACCATCACTTTGAACAATAGAACTAGGATATATAAAATGTGTAATCTTATTAATGACTTGATCGTCTAAAGTCACAATCCTCTTACTAGGTCTATTGCTACTAAAATTACACTCCATATATTCAATTTTAGATCTACTCAAGAAAAAAACCTTTAGACTCTAAGGTTAACCTCCATAATTCAAGTTTAACTTCAACTCCCTCTTTAGTCTTATAACAAGAAGAATAAACAAAAGAGATAACACAAAGGATAAAACTTAGTTAAGAGAAGGTTCCAAAAATAATTATCAAAAAAGTATGTAGAGATGCTCCGTTCATCATTAATGATCTATAACCTGGAAATCCTCAGACAACCTTTAATACAGCATGGCAATACAATAAGCCCACAATCAAAGGAGCAGACAAAATAGAAAATAATCCAACTTAGGGAATAATAAATATAAACACAATAACCCAGGAACTGGGTGAGGAAGCCCATAAAAAAAAAAAAAAAAACTAGGCCAAAAAGCTCAAGAAGATAAACCCACAACAACCATCATAATGAAAACCCCAATGCAACTCAATTCTAAACCCATAATCATTCATGTAAAAAGAGATGCAGTAGGCATTAGTTAAAGTTAGCAATTATAGATAATAGGCCATCACAACCAAATTGGAAATAGAAATACACTTTTATATCCCATAAAATAGCCAGTACAGATAAGTAGAAAGAGAATCATAACTGATATCAACCATTAAAAAACCAACCAAAGCCTAACCAACAAGTGATCCCCAATAACCCAAAACCCCTTCGAAAACAACCAGCTTGGCAAACCAAACCAACACGACCAGCCTTAAAAGAGGCTCCCAAGAATTGAAGAGCAATAAGAGGGGTTAAAATTAGGGTAATAACAAATCCAATCATTTCTTAGGCTCCAATCACTAAATCACTAGATATATTAGAACATATTACAGATCTAAAGACAAATGCCACACACCAAAGAACTGATAAAAAACATAATCATGCTTAATAGAATAACCAGAACGAAGCCATAGAATGATAGAGCCAAAAAGAACCTAAATTCAACCTGATCATACCATTCAGTAGATTAGGTAAATTGGTAATAGTGAAGTTAGTAAGATCATTCCAATTGCAATCCAAATTAGCAAGAAAATTAGCACATGAATTACCTTCCCTATAAACATAAGTAATACTAAAGTTAACAAAAATTAAGAGCTAATTAATTTCATGGATAAGGTAGAAAAGATCCGAATTGCAAATACTATATGGTTGCTTCATAAGACAAAGGGTATTGGAAGAGTATCCACCTCAATCCAAATATTGGTAATACCAAGAGAGATACAGGATTTAAGACCACTAAAAATAGCATTGAGTTCAACCAACACCATAGAGAACTTCTTCAATGGGGTGGCAAAGGCCATAACCATGTTATCTTGTGCATCCCCAATAATACCACCACACCTATAAGAGTTGTTCTTCACCACCCCATCAACATTTAACTTATAAATATTATAGGGAGGTTTGATCCACTGAACCTCTAAAGTACTTCTATAGTGCAAAGATATACCATAACTATGAGCCAGGAAAATGAAATTCTTAAAATTTTTGGAAGTCAAAAAGTTGATAGCACAAATATGCACACTTTATCTTGAATATTCCTAATAATATGGTGAAGTCCATCTAACAATTATTTAAAATAGAGTTGTTTCTAGCAAGCCACAAAAACCACAAAATTAAAGAAGGACTTACATTTCTAATATGTCCTTTAGAGTTAATCAGGAATCAAGCAAAGTGATAATAGAAATATGAGCACCAAATTTGTTTAACTTGAAAATATCATTAAAATGAGACCAAATTTTAACAGCAATCATATTGAAAATAAAGACTTGAAGCATACTTTCTTCAGGAAAGCTACATTGACACTTGGAAGTAATAATAAAACCTTTCTTTCTCAAATTATCATTAGTAGGAAAATAATTATGCATGATTCTCCAAACAAAAATAGAAATAGTCTTAGGAATACTCTTATGCCAAATCATGGAGAATTTTTTTTTAACACCAAGCTTCTCCCTGAACTCATGTCAAGCATCTTTTAAGGTAAACATACCATTGTAAGATAAATCATATTAATAAATCATCAGCATCAATATTAAGCTAGATTAAAAATTCTAACAATAACAGTTTTAAGATTGATGTCAACAAGTTTATTTTAATCCCACTTGTTATCAGTAATAAGAGCATCAACTTTAATAGCAGCCATAGAAGAAGAATAAATCAAGGACTCAATGGATCGACCATCTAACTACTATCTTACCAGAAAAATAGGTTAGCTTTACCCAGACCACATTTGACATTCGGTTTAGCACTCCACTTGATATTGCACAGCCTTTTCCAATCCTTTAAATTGCCATTATTATAATAGCACATAGTAGGATGCTTACCAACATAATATCTCTCAGTCACAAACTTGGACCACAGAGAAAGTTTGGAATAAAAGTTAAACCATAGTTTATAAGAAAAAGCATAAGATAAATCCTATATATTCTTACAGTCTAATTCCCCTTGTTCAAGCACATCATAATAGTTGTTCAAAGATGACCAAATAACTTTAGAATTCACATTGGAACCATTCCAAAGGAACTTATTAATTAATTTCTCAGACCTATTACACGCAGCATGGGTAGGTTGCAAAGTTTAAAAAATATTCACATGTAAAGAGCACAAAACACTTTTAATAAGAGTAAGTCTACCACCAAACCTAAGGAAATTAGAATTCAATAAATAAAGCTTATTGTGCACTTTAGAAATATGATCATAAAAAATAAAAGTCTTCTTCCTACCCTTATAAAGAGGAATCCCAAGTTACTTAATAGGCATATAAGTTTTGAGAAAACTAGTACTATTCTTAATGGCAAGCATCCTACCATAAGAAAACTTTTTAGAAACAACAAAATAGATCTTTTTTTTAATAGAAAGACCACTACTACTTTCAAATTTATTTAAAAAACTCATGATTCTCTTCACCCTTTTAAAAGAAGCATTAAAAAAATAATAAATGATAACATTATCATCAAAACCCAAATGAGAAACAGAAAACCCAACCAAAGTTCTATAAAAGTTGTTGGGATATTTCTCACAAAAATGAGAAATGCCTCTAGATAAGTATTCCATAGATAGGACCACCTTGTTTCAAGCCATGGAAAGACTTAAAGAAGTCATTACTTATACTATTAATAATAATAATATAGAAAAAAAATCAATTGACTATTTAATAATGTTAAGAAAAGTAGTATTAAAACCAAACAAACTAAAAACATGATAAAGTAACTCATAGTTGATGTTATCATAGGCTTAGGTAATGTCTAATTTGAAAATAATGTTACCCCCAAGAACCCTAACATATATATCATGCACAAGCTCTTGAGCTAATAAAATGTTATCAGAACTAGATCTATCTTGGATGAAGCCAGTATAGTTCAAAAAATAATTTTAGGTAGAAAAGGAGAAAGACAGTTCATAATTAACTTGGAGATAAACTTATTTAAAAAGGTACAAAGACTTATAGGTCTAAAATCATTTCAATTACAAGCTCTATTAATTTTAGGAATAAGCACAACGGAGGTGGAAGAAAAGAACTTAGGCATAGTATTACCAGCAAAGAAATTAGAAATAGCATCAAAAAGATCCATGTAAATAAAATCCTAAGTTTTTTTTGTCAAATTTACTTGTGTAGCCAACGAGAATAGAAATAGACTCAGTATTTAAGTCAAAACCGTCTTGTTCACTTCTCCAAAGTAGGAAAAGCAGTAAGAGCCAAATTATCCTCTTGGTTAATGATGTGAGGAATAATGCTAGGCATATCAATAAGAGCAGGAATGAAATTTTTATTAAGCAAACCTTTAAAGAATTCCATACTAGAAAAAGCAATTTCCTTAGCATCTTCAGTGGAGGAACCATCAGCAAAGTTAATTTTATGAATCCAATTTCTATCTTTATTCCTCTTAAAAGAGCATGATAGTACTTAGTGTCCTTGTCCCCATCAATAAGATGCTTCAAAACAGCTTTCTATTTTCAATAAGCTTCTTCTTGGGCTTATAAGTTAAAAAAGAGAGTTTTTTGCTTGTTGTAACTGAGTAAAATTAACATCATAAGGGGATTGTTGATAAACAAGCTCCAAGAAATTAACTTTCTCCTATGTAGAAATGATATTAATTAAAACATTTTTAAAAACAATCCTATTCAGCCAATTAATTTTATGATTTAACCTACTCCACTTAAGTCAAAGTCAATTCATGCCAAAAATAGAGTTATCCGGATGAAGAGGGGCTTGCCAGTTCTATTTGACAACATCAAGAATATAGAAGCCACATGTTCTAAAATTGAAAGTTAACAACAGAGGTAAGTAAATTCAACTGTAAAGAAATAAGTTACAGAGAATGGTCAGATAAGGTTCTACAAAGGTGCTCAACATACGTGGAGGAGAAGGAATTAACCCAACTATCATTAAAAGAATATGATCCAACCTTTGCCAGAGATTAGCATGATTCCAAGAAAAATTGCTACCAATATAACCAATATCAAAGAGATTGCAATCCAAGATCATATTATTAAAATCTTCCATATATTGGTAAAGAAGCTTAGAGCCCCCAAGTCTTTCAGTAGGGGTAGAAATAATATTAAAATCCCAAAAACCAACCATGTAGAATTAATAGTGGCATGAAATTGACTAAGTTGATCCGACAAAATCCTTCTATTAATATGGGAATATGCGATATAGACAAAAGAAGAAAAAATGTTCAAATGGAAAATTTCAATACTACAATGAATCACTTGGTTAATTTTTTTTTAGGAAAATTCATTAAATTAAAACAAAAAGGATACAATGAGTACAATCAATTATAAAGAAACAAAAGAAGCATCCCACAACAAAACAAAGCAAAAAAGAGAAATAAAGAAGATTCCCAAACAATCAACACTGCCTAAAAAAGATATTAATAATTGATGTCTTATTGATAAAGTGATGAGAATGGGTGACATCCCTGCAACCTTCCTTCTTCTATTTCTTTGGTTGATCAATAAGTGGCCCCAAATGTTGAAGTTCATCAGTAAAATGAGTCATAGAGACTCTATCTTCCTTTGAGTCAGTTCTACTTGGATGCATGAGGAATGCCTCGGTAGAAAACTTAAAAGGTATGTTAGAGAGATCACCATTCCTTGATGAAGCAACCTTCTGGGCTGGTTCACAAACTTCCCCTCTTGAGACTTATAAGGAAGGGGAGTAGCTTTCTGCCCAATACCAACCACGAAATTCTTCTTCTTCCATCTTCTAAATTTTTTAGGAGAAACTAGACTCCAAGGCCCATAAAATTCAGGATTTTCCCCATCTCTTTATAGAAGAATAAGAGTGCTCACTTTCTAAAGGGGTTGGTTGGAGGACTTGCTGGATCATATAGAATGACTTTGTATCATTAGTCACCTTGGGGGGAGAACTATTTGTGATGAGAGAGCTTTCGTTCAATTATGTAGAACATCTTTGAGGTTGAGTGGTCTTCTTGGAGGATTAAGAAGCATTTGGACATTGATTTATATTGTACCAAAAAATGCCACATTGAAAGAAAATTAGAGCGTTCCCCTCATATTTTTCCCTTTAGAAAAAACTTGCCATCTAGCCCAGAGATCCAAACTCTAGGAGTAAGATTGGAATCAAGATCCATCAGCATGAAAAAATGAGCAAAAGCAATTCACTCCCAAAAGTTTGTTTGAGCATCAACCCATTAGTGGACAGCATCCTGAGCATCGTACTTTCAAAGAGGCAAATGAAAGAATCCAGAGATATTGAGAAGAAGTAAAATTCTCCAAACATTGACCATTTGTTCTTTAATTCATTGCTAAGAATAAAATAAGGCAACCTTCACCCATCAAGCTTGCCCACTAACCCTCTTTCAAGCCTAGCTAATTTGGCATTGATGGACTCCATGTTCAAAGTCACAAAACTACCATCATTTCACATAACTGTCGCCTTAGAAACATTATTAATTTTTAATACTTCTGATGTTTTCCAAGCATTGGGTAAGTTTAGGAAAGTTTTAGGACCAAAGAAATGCTTGAAGGGATGTTGAATTTAAACAGTTTGGCCATTTAAGCACCTAGATTTTGAAGAGACATTTGCACAAACTCCTGATGTGCAATTTATAGATTTAGAAATATCATGAATGGTTGCATCTGATGGAGTTACACACATGAAATCTAGCTTAGAACCAGCATAAAATTCATTAGGTTCAAGCAAAGACCTACAATCCCTTACAATTTTAGCTCCAGAAATGCTCAAATTGGTTGCAACAGCAGTAGCCAAATCAACAAAGCCTTGCGAGGCAACCAAATCATCGGTCAAAACCTGCATAGAAGCTGAATTGTAAGGTTCCATATCAATAGTTGGAGATGCATGGGCCAAATCGGATTGGATCTCATAGATGGAGGAGTCCCTTTCAATTAGATAATGAGGTTTGATATCCCCAACCTACATGACCAAAATGGTTTCGAGTTAGATCTCATAGATGGAGTCAGACTAGAACTCACAGATAGACAGGTCCAGGGAATGCCAAACAGGAGAAGAATCTCTTTCCATTTGAAAAGCTTAATCGAACAAAGGTTCACCCAACACCAGCTCAATATTGACCAGACCCCAATGAGTGAAGCTGGTCTTTAACAATGGAGTGTAATACCCGTTCAGGCTCCATAGCAGACCACCATCAGCCAAAGAATCAACTTCAAAATCTGCCACAAGATCTGACTTCAAAATCTATTGGAAAACCTCAAATTCCTTAAATTCCAAGACCTTCCAATAATTACCATGCCTTGAATTAAACCTATCACCATAATACCAGCTAGAACGGGGAGGAGGTCAACGGCCTCTCCTGTTCACCATTCTTCTTCCGTTGAGCTACATGATAATGATAATCGTTAAAGTGTGTATGAATCACTTAGGTAATTTTTTATTAAATAAAACCCATAGGGGCTAACAAGTTAAAATAAAAAGCAATTACAAGGCCCTTAAGGAGGACCGTTAGCTCTCTAATGCGCAAAAGAGCTACAAAATAAAGTAAAGAAAACCTATGACCCGATAGTCTCTACTAAAACAAAATACAAGATAACCTAGGTATATGCTAAAGATGCTAAAGATAAGCATCCAAAAAAGGAAGATATAGATATACACATGAAGTGTGATCTTTATGCAAAAAAAACTTGATCACAGGTGTTTATGCTAAATCTGTCAAACCCTTAGGTTAAGATGTTGACTTCGACAAATTGACCAAGCCAAGCCCCAAGATGACTTCTACTAAGTTCAATGGGTCAAACCAAGTCTGCTGAGCCCTAGCACAGGCCTTGGCTTAAACTGATTGATCAGGTCAACCCTGGTTGACCCAATTTGACACAAATGCTCATTATTTGATTTAAATCAGATTCAAGCTTCTTTGATTCAAACCCTAATCCCTTTGGACTTAGTTGACCATGTTGATTAGGTCAACACTTAGCTTGGTCAAACCACACCATATATGGTCAAATTAAGTCTAATTTGGTCAAAATCAACTTGATTTCAATTGCATCCCAAAGATTCTAGGCTCAATCTTTCACCTCCCTTAGGTTCCATGGGTCAGACCAAGTTCATTGAGCTTAAACCCATGTCTTGGGTCAACCAAGTTGACCAAGTCAACCTAGGTTGACCAATTGAGCCCTGATGGATCAATTCAAGCTCTATTCAATTTCAAACCCTATCCTTGGCTCGAAACCTTACCTACTTTAACCTAATTGACTAAGTTGACCAAGTCAAGCTTTGACTTGGTCAACCCAAGTCTCATTAGGTCAATTTGACCTTTTTAGGTCAATTTAAACCTTTTAAATGCACTGAATTTATTCCTAAATATCCCTAGACTCAAATAATGGCTAGGTGATCTCCTTTTCCCATGTAATCCTCCCTAGATTTGATCTAAGCCATGTATCAAGAGCCTAAGGCTATATATAGGCTTTTTAGGGTTGAATAGGGGGACTTTTTGCTCATACGATACCCCCAAGCCTCAAAAATCTAAAAATTTTGTGGGTGAGCTCCCTTGACCCATATCCATCTTTCCTAAGACAAACCCGACCAGTCAAAGTCGCCGGTGATGAGATCTTTAGCAAACCGAGACTTAATATTTTCCAAGGAAATTTCCCAATGATCCATAGCTTGTTTGATCATGACTTCAACTAGAGATTTGTATGAGAACAATCTACAAGCTCAACCGTGTTAAGATCTCGAAGATCCAACAATTATATTCCCTTAAAACCCTTAGCATAGGTCACTACACATAGGAAAAAATAACTTTTTGAATAGTGCTTATCAAGCCAAATAAACACTTCTCCATTGACTCTGTTCATGTTATAGATATGTATCTAAAATTTCATTCAATTTGGGTGTTTGGATCAAGAGAATGAGTCATTTTCTTAGATTAGGGTTTTAGTTCGGCAGGTTATCCGCTACGACTGTTCTGGACCATTGATCTCGCAAATCAACGATCAAGATCTGGCTTAATCGCTATTTCGATCCCGCAACACCGTTCAAAAATTTGGCTCAATCTGAGCCGTTCGTTTCTTACAGAGGGGATCCAACGGTGGCCATAAGCTGCTAACTCGGATTAGTAAAAGCTCTTGGGTCCCATTTGCTTTTCAATCAGTCAGTAATGATTGTGCGGCGGCATAATCATTGCTAATGATTGCCCACCATCGCTGCATTTTGAACTAACTAATCGTCGCTTGCCATGTGTGTCGCCTCCAGATTTAATTAAAATAAGTGTTTTAATTATTTTAAAAATCATATTTTATTTAAAAATTATTTTAAAAATATATAAAAATCCAAAAATTATGTATTTTATATTATTTTTTTTAGAAAATTATCCTCATTATTTTAAAATTAATATTAATTTAAAATATTAGCTATATTTTAAATTATATTAATTAGTAAATATTTCCTATATTTAATTAATATTTAATTATAAAATGATAATAATAAAAAAAAATATATATTTTTTATTAATTTAAAATCCTGTTTTAAGCTTTATTTTTTTTTATTTCAAAATATGCTTGTTTTTTTAAAAATTAATATTTATGTATTTTTGAGTAATTATTTAATATAATTAATTCTTAATTGCTATTTATTAAAAAATATTAATAATTATATATATACTATTTTATTTTCCTTAAAATTAGAAAACCTTGTTTTTAATTATTATGATTATTATTATTTTTTAATTATATTTAATAATAATATTTTGAGTATTTTATAATTATTTAAATAATTAAAATGTTTAAAGCATTTCATTCAATATTATTTAAACCTAATTTCAAATTATTTCTTGAATAATTATATAATTATTTCTTTAAAATTTTAGAAAATTTAATTCTTATTTCAATTTGATATATTTATTTTTATATACTAATTAAATTTAAATTATTTTGAAATACCTTTACAGGATTTAAATTTTAAAATTCATAACTAATTTGCTTCTAATCAAATTTTAGCCTCTAATGCCTCTAAATTTTCAAAAAAATGTGTACTTTCATTTAAAAATATTTTCAAAATTTTAAAAATTATTTTTCATACTTATTTTTATATTATTTTATTATTTATATTATTTAACTATTATTTAATTAAATAATATGTTAAATATTTTGAAATTCTAAATTTATTTTCAACCACTTTTTAGCCTTGCTTGGGTGACTGTTGGATCTCCCCTATAGTTAGGAATTCCTATTAATTGAAATACATTTAATTATGTTATTTTCCAACATTTCTATATTTATTGGTATTTTAAATATTTTAAAATTACCTAAACAATTAAATTCCTAATTTTGGAGATCCACTCATAAAATTTTAAACTCATGTCATGCACATGGATAGTATTCTTGGGGGGGGAGGATTAGTGGATGATTGAGTTTCAAGCATTCACTAATCACTTCGTTATTGCACTTAACATTTTTTTTCCGCCTTTTGCATGTGTAGGATGCACGAGCACTTAGCTTAGGCCCTCCTAGATCTTAGGATTGGTGTGTTTACTATTTTAATGCATTCCTTGCATGTTATCCTAAGGGTTAGTCTATAACTTGATTTAAAACTCACTTAATATAGTGACACCCTGTTGATAATAATTTAGGACCCGTCTGGCAAATTTAGATTAATTCTAGGAGCTAGGATAAATCCTTGATTGCCATGAAAATTTAAAAACATAAACTTAGTGGCATTTTAAACCTCTTACAATTTTCTAGAAATTTTTATGTGCCTTTAGACCCCTTAATTAATAAACCCTAATTTACCTATTCATCAGGCCCTGATAACTTTAGAAAATTCTAATAAATCCATTTGAACTCACAAAATTTTCCATAATACCACAAACTCTTTAGAATTCAGCCCCTAATCTTAGATAATTAGGGCCCCTTAATTGAAGTTTAATATGAGCCTTAATTTAACTTTAATTAAAAATTACCTTTTTACCCTTATTAAATAATTAAAAATTATTAAAAATTTTAGAATTTTCCCAAACACTTGGGAACATCCTCTTAGGTCATTTCGGACCTTTGGCGGTGATTCCAATCAGTTTGGAATATATTTAGATCAAAACCCTAAAATACCCCCTTGTTAAATAATTTTAATAATTCATTAATTGCCCAAAATTTCAAAAATTCATAACTTTGCCTAAAAAACTCCAAATCAAGAAAAATCAATGCCTAATTACTACCCTTAAGGCCTAATATTTAACTAAAATGTTATAACCCCCAAACCTAGCCTAATTCTAATAGTGGTCTTTTGAACCCCCTTAGCCTAGCACATAGGAGGACTCGAGATCTTCCAAAATTGGCTAATATAACTTAAACTTCAAATATCACTACCCTAAGCATAAAAATGGATCAACAAACAAAATTAATTAAGAATGAATCTCAATACAGTAATATTTGAACTTTAAATAAAGTTTCTTTTTTAGACCTTTAACAAATTTGAACTTTAGGCAACTTGAATTAAATACCCTACCTAGGACCTATCCAAAGCCACACAAGCCTATTGCGCACACATATAATTGTTTGCTAGGGCACCACTTCTAGCTTTAGGATTAGGGCTGGTTCTTTACTTTCTTTTTATGTTCTTTGTTATGTGATGAGATCTATATGTGGCAAGAGTGATTATTTTTTTTTTAGGGGAAACCCAAAAAGGGGCCTAGGCATTCATTTAAAATTAAAATTACAAGGTCCTTAAAGGGTCCTCGATCTTTACTACTACTCAGAAGGGCTACAATCCAAAAATTAAAAAATCTTAAAAGCTCAAGGTACCTGCTAAGCCAAAGTACAAGAAAACCTAAATACATTCAACAGTGCTCAAGGTTGAACACCCAAAAAATGGGGAGACAATTCACATCAGCTTTCGGCATAAGCTCCATGACCCAAAATTGCTTGAAGCAGTACAAAACACAAAAAGGATCTTGCAAAATAGAGGTAGGAAGAACACCAAAAAAGAAAACAAAAAGAGACAAATACCAAAAAGAAAAAGGATACCACCCATGGAAAAGATATAAGGTCTTCCTACAAGAAATAAAAAATCGTTAGTATAGCAAATAACAAAAAAGAGACAAGTATTAAAGTCAGGCCAATTCCAACCTCTTAAAAATCCAGAATACACCAGCATCCACCAACTAAAGAAAAAACCACCCCCATCCAAACAAAAAAATTATAATTCTCTTCAGAATACATCCAAAGAGCACAACCCCCAAAATACCCACCAGCAATACCATAGAAAACAAACAATATAACAGGGAGAAAATACCATATGGAATCATAATGAATAAACATAGTATCCAACAAATACCAATTAGAGAGATAAACACCATCTGTGATAGGGAACAAGAAACCATCATTAAGAGGAATCTAAAGCCGCACCATCCAACCCCACCTCTGCAACCCAACAAAACAGCAGGTATTGGAAACCATAATCCATAAGATAACAAAACCCCACCTTAATTCATAGAAATAGTTAAGGCAGTAAAACTCAAAAACCCAACAACCAAAAATATATAACCCAGATCTCCCATAGATAACAGCAGGTTGGGGAGTAAAAAACAAAACAAAATAGTAATTAACACCAGCAAAACTCCCAGTAATGAACCAATAATAAATCCCCAAGGCCATCCACAACCCAGGAAATAACCACTCCCACAAAGTAAAGAGCACCAGAATACCAAAACCACCCAGCCAAAGCCAAACCAGCGTCAAGGAAAGGAGAGTAACAAACAGGCAAAACTTGTAGTCATAACTCCACCCAAAATCACAAAGACAAAACCCACCAAGAAATAAATCCTCTAAAACCTCCAGACCACTAACCAGATAACAAAATACCAGTAAAGGAAAAATAATGAGATAAGACCACCAAGCCGATCCAACACAACAGAGCAGCACCAAGGAAACAGAACCCGACAACAGTAAGAAAAGCAATTAAGTCCTAACATAAGGAGGAGAAATTTTGTCAAGTCTAAAAAGGCCTATAAGAGGCGCAGGAGAATTGGCTTCCACAAAATCCTTAAAACCATCAATACCAGCACAAAAAAGAGCAAGCCATCTAGCATAAGCATTACCATCTTTAAGAATATGAGAATAATCAATATGAATAAGAACCATTAAATGTTTGATAGCACGAACAATGTAAAAAGCTTCAGAATCACAAGGAACATCCACATTATTAAACAAACATTGAAAATTAAGAAGGCACTCAACCTCAATGATAATATTGGTAATACTAAGGGAAAGATAACTATTTAACCCATAGAGAATAGAATTCAAAATAACCAAATGAAAATTAACTTTAGAAGGCCCAACAAAACCAAGAATAACATTACCAGAACCATCTCTAATGATGCCACCATATCCCATAATATCGTTATCCACCTCAGCACCAACATTAAGTTTGAAAGAACGCACCCTCGATTTTAAGCACACAACAAGACGAGGGGTGGAAGAAATGGGATACAGCTGCAGCTTGAGGCCAAGATCAGCAATAACATGATAACAATGTTTAAAGCCTTTTATAGACATTAAATTAATTGAAGCCAGTCTAAATAGTTTATCTTTCACATTCTGAATAACCCTAGAAGAATCCATTTTAATACCTTTCAACACAGAGTTGTTTCTTTCCAAATAAAGATACCAGAGAATAAGGGAGGAAGTGACATTCTTAATTTGGCCTTTATAATTCACAAACCAAGTCTGAAGAAGCTCATAAATGAACATGCATGTTCCCCTTAAAATTATTTAACTTAAAGATATCATCAAAGTAGCACCAGGTTTTGACTGCAATAAGCCCTGACACAAACACATGATGCATGCTTTCAACATGGAAATAACATTGGTATTTAGAAGGAATGACAATACCTATTTTAGTCAAAATGTCGTCCGTATAAATAAATTTATTTAAAATTCTCCAAACAAAGGTAGATACCATGTAAGGGATACTTTTATACCAAATCCTTAAATAAATTAAATTAACCTCTTTTTTAATTTTAAAATCATTCCACGCATCTTTTAGTTTGAATAAATCATCACTAGCTAACTTACATAAAAGAACATCTTTAGAATCAACGTTAATAGGAATAGTAAGGATTTTTTTAATAATTCAATCAGGAACCACCTCAGCAAGCTTATTATAATCCCAACAATTATTCTTGATAAAGTGATTAAACTTAACATTAGCATTAGAAGTATAATTAATAAGAGAATCACTAGAAATAAAATTCAACCATTGATCCTGCCAGAAAAAAAAAACATTATCACATCCAAGACCCCAAGAAATATAGGGCTCTACATCCCACTTAATCTTACACATCCTTTGCTAGATTTTAGAATTTCTAATATTAAATGAAGAAGCATAAAGATGCTTCTCACCACAATACTTCGAAAACATAAACTTAGCCCATAAGGACAAATTAGCATGGAAATTGAACCATAATTTATAAAAAAAAGCATGGGCCAGGTCAGCCATAGATTTATAGCCAAGTCCACCCTCTTTTAAAAACCATAGCATTTATCCCATGAAGCCCAAATAATTTTAGAGTTACTAACAGATCCTTTCTAGAAAAACTTCTTCAGGAAAATATCAATACGGTTGCACACCCATTTAGTGGGTAAGCATAGTTTGAAAGGAATAAATAGGAAGAGAACAAAACACACTTCTAATGAGAGTAAGCTTACCCTATAACTAAAAAAATTGGACTCCCATGACATGAGTTTATGCTGAATCAAAGAAATTAAATCATTAAATAAGAAAGATTTTTTTCTTCCATTAAATAGAGGAATACTAAGATACTTAATAGGTAACTGCCCATGCATAAAACCAGTCAGATCCTTAATTAATGAGATACGATTCTTCATCTTATTATTAGAGATAATAAAACAACTTTTGTGGTTATTTAAGGACAAACCACTAACAGTGTAAAAATCATGAAAAAAATTCATAAGTTTATTGATATTAGTACGAGAAGCATTCATGAAAAAGATAAAATCATCAGCAAAACAAAGGTGAGAAATAAGGAAATCCCTCTTGGTTCTGAAATACATGTTTGGTTGAGTTTCAAATATGTTAGCCATACTTATAGAAAGATAATCAATAGCTATAATGAATAGCGCAGGGGACATAGAATCACCTTGCCTTAAGCCATGAGAAGACATAAAAAAACTAGAACCCTTGCCATTAATAATCAAAGAAAATAGGACCCCACAATACAATTCTTAAGCAGATTAATAAACTCTAAATTAAACCCAAAAGATTACAAGTTTTTATAAATGAACTGCCAACTAATATTATCATAAGCTTTGGAAATGTCTAGCTTGAGGATGGAATTACCACCCCTCACCTTAATATCCAAATCCTGACAAAATTCTTGAGCAAGCAAAATATTGTCATAAATAGAGCAACCTTTAACAAAGCCCATTTGAAATTGAGAAATGATCTTAGGAAGAACATTAGATAATCGAGACATAAAAATTTTAGAAAGCAATTTATTGAAAAAAGTGCAAAGACTAATAGGTCTATAATCGTCCCAACTATCAGCAATAATCTTCTTAGGGATGAGAACTATATAAGTAGAGGCAAAAAACATAGGCATAGGGTTACCAGCAAAGAAGTCCAGAATAGCAACAAAAAGATCATCCTTAATGATATCCCTAGCTTTTTGAAAAAAATTTAGTAGTAAAACCATCAGGACCAGCGACAGATTTATCGTTCATATATAAAATAATAGCTTTTACTTCCTCAAGAGAAGGAGAGCTAGCAAGCATAACATTATCCACCTCAGAAACAAGAGAGGGGGATAATGCTAGGATTAATCTGATTACAATGATAGAAATCATTATTAAGACTATTTTTAAAGTGTTGAATGGACAACATGGAAATTTCCTCTCCATTCTCAATAAGATAACCATCATCACGAGTAATTTTCAAGATAGAGTTAGAAGCACGTTTATATTTAACCAAAGCATGAAAATATTTATTATTACTATCACCCTCCACCAAAAACTTAGCAGCAGCCTTTTGTTCCCAAAAGGTCTCTTCTTCATCCTAAAGATTACTAAGACTAGATTTAGCTTCTCGAAGAGAAGCAAAATTAGCTTCAAAAGGAAAGTTTTGAAAATACTCTCTCTATTATTAACCATATCTTCAGCATTTAAAATATTAGTAAAAATATTTTTGAAAATATTATGATTCCACCAATTTAAAAGCTGCTTAAGTCATTTCAACTTAAGCCAGAGTCTTTTCATACCCCCAATAAAGTTATCAGGATGTAGACTAGCATTCCAGTTCTCTTGAACAATACCTAAAAAGGAATCATGTTGAAGCCACATATTTTGAAACTGAAATCTTATTAGCACAATTAGCCATAGAATGCTTAAAACCAAGAAAACTAGTAGTACTAAATAAGTTAGAAACATTAATAAGAGGCTTAAGCAAAATAAGAATAGAGATATCATGAACACGACAAAGATTTTTAACTCGCGCCTGAGAGGAGGCACACCCAATGCCCATCACATTCCAGATGATCGATTTAATCATAACAAAACATTAACAGCTAGTTTGAGACCGAGTATTTCCATCAGATTTTAAAACAAGATTGGTATTCCTACCCAATTGTAACATAAGATTCTTGCTTTTCCTACCACGTTTCCCTTGACCTTTAACAAAGCTAATATCAATATCATCTCTAGCAAAACATCTAGCCGCAAATTCAAGATCCTCAGTATCAGTAAGATTATCATAATTCAAATAAGATGTAGTAGGGGACTTACATTCTAGATTAAGATCTATACCTTTACCTTTGTGAGGAAACTCACCTTCCTCCAGCAATTCTTTCGCATCCATCTCACTATTATTCAAACCTAGCTCAGCATTTTCAATTTCTACTAGATCCATCTCACTATTATCACCCTGTATAGGAAGAGAATTTTCTTGGGAGGACTGAGCCATTAGAGTTGCGTAATTAGGTACAGGTAAGGGGTCAATCAAAGTATTTAAAGAACCATTAGCAGCAGGTAAGGGCACATCCTTAGATTTGGAATTAATTTCTTCATTCTTAGCATGTTCCTCGATACCATTACCATTATGAGCAACATGGTGCAAGTTTTGATTATCAGAAATAGCCTTAGCATTATGTTGAGATTGTTCGTACATAGCATTACCTTTGTGAAGATAAGGATGCAGCCTATAATAATCATTAAAAGTATGTCCATGCATTTTACTGTGAGAATAGAATATAGGTAAATTTTCAAATTTGACCTTTTGAAAGTAACCGTTAAGCTCGGAACCTAACCAAACCTTTGACGGATACATTTTAGAAACATCAAGTTCCATAAGCACATGAGTAATATAGGGCCGAGAGATGGATGTCGTGGCTTGATGAATTTGTAAGGGCCTTCCAAAAATTGACGCAAGACCAAACAAGATTTGCATATTGAAAAAATGCAATCTCAAGTTAGGGAAGGCAATCCAAACCAGTGTAATAAGAGATTTCTCTCACACATCAAAGTTAGGCATCCAGTTGAGGAGCCGCATTTGACACCCCTGAATATAATAAGATCTATGAGCAAAGATATGACTGTAATCCAAATCATTCGTTAATTTGATAGCAACATGTCGCGGATCCAGCAACCCGACATGAAACGACCTAAATAATTTCAAACTAACAAAAAACTTTCTGATCATATCCAGATTAGGATGACGTAGAACTAATTTACCTACAAGAGTTAAAGCAAAAGGGGCTGCAAGCTGACAAATAACAAAGTCATCGAACCATAGAGTCAGACAACCCTTAAAAGAAGACTGCACAAAACTGAGCTTAGGAGCAATAGATAACGATCCAGAGACAGCATCCTTGAGTGATCTAGTGTGACCGTTAGAGAAAGCAGCATCCGAGAGGAGAGATGACGATGGAGTCATCATCTCCCAAATGAAAACTGAATAAAAAACTCAAAACAAAGCTAGGAGAGAACACAAAATAAGCCAAAGGAAAAAAATCCAGCGAAAAATCAAAATAAAAAGCTAGACAAAATGAGGAAGAATAACGAAAGCAATGTAAGCCCTAAATAGCCTTAGAGTTGCCAGACAGGAGTACTGAAGAGTCAAAAATTATGGGCAAAACAAGTACCATGGTTTAAGCCTGTTTTTAAAGTGTTGAACGGCTAAGAGTGATTGGTTGGTTTGCTTTGTTTTGTTATATTGTGTTTGATATGATATTTATTTCATTACTAAGCTTTCTATATTTTTCTTGTGTTATGATGTGTGTGTTTGATTTCCCATGAGCTAGGGCCACTTTTATACTAATCCAATCTTATACCGGTGTCAACACTCATGCAGCGCTAAAATAAGGAGGCATTAATAATTAAAAGATTTAAAACTAACACTATTTTATGAAAATTCTCCAGAGACATGCTTAGCTCCCTTTAAAAGTAAAAGAGCATGGCCAAGTGTGTTTATTTTTTCTGCACATATATAAATGTTTGAGGTGTATTATATAAATTACCTGTTATTTTTTTTATTAGGATAATCATGCAGGAGTCCAAGTCTAGATTTTCTTTTGTAAATATAATGTAATTTGTATTCATATTGAGTTGTTAAAGTCTTAAAAAGTTTAGAATTTCAAATACTTGGAACCCAAATAGAATAAGAAAGGCCCCCTCTTGGGGAATTTCTTAGTCATTTGGGTACCCTTCCAAAGGATGAACCATTTGGAGCTCAAAGGAGATGATCCAAAGGGAAATTATCTGAAGAAGGATGATACCCTCTAAGATGGTGACTTGAAGATGAAATGCCTAGCTTTTAAGACTTGTGTCATTCATTTGGATTAGAATCTAGGTTGTTATCGATGGGGCCTAACCACCATTATTTTTCTGCAGAGCCTGTGTTATATTTATACGACATTTATTGGGGACTTTTGACTTTTCTATGTATTCTGAATTTTTATTGATGTGTTTATTTTCTTTGCATAGTTGAACTTGCCTACTTTTTCTAGATTTATTTCTTGGATGAACTTGGCCTATTTTCGCTAGGCTCTCTAAGATAAAATTATTTTTTTACTTGTAATTAAATCCTAAAATTTTAATAATTAAATAACTTAGAAACTTAAGGATCAAGGAAATAGCAGGAATTATCCAGGGTCACATGCATACTGTTGCATTCTTCTCTTTCCTTCTAATAAGACACCTCCCCCTATGGGTAAAGTCAGGATAATTTGGCATTTGAGGATGAAGTCTCGGACCTGGGGAGGCCCAATCTTTTCTAAAAATAATTTTCTATAAGTCTATTTTTAAAATTTCAAGCATACATAATTTAGGCTTTTTAACCAGCTTTCATCGCATTAGAAACCATCCTAATAAAAAATTAATGGCATTAGCTCTAGGGGCATTCACTCTATATAAGTCCAGGACCAATTAAGAAACTCTCTAGGTGTCGGATCTACTTCTAATAATTAAACTACCTACCAATCTTTCAAAAAGATTAAACTACATAAATTTGATGCACTTAGGTGGTTAGCTGGCATCCCTTTTAAGGTAGGGTATAATCCTAGGTGCTTTAACTAGGACACGGGTGTTAGTGTTGGGTATAATACTAAACCCACCTTAGATTTTAAGATTTAAGGCTACTACATTGGATGTCTCATAGTATGCCTCATTAGTGTGTAAGTTCCTTTTGTTCCATGACTATAAATCCTACTTATCCACATCACATGGATGATGCCACCTTTATCCCTCTCCTCTATATATTTTGAGTGTATGAGTTTCTCTATCTTCTCAAATGCCTTTGTCCCTCTGAATGTCAATACGAACCATACATGTTGACTAAGCCAAATTGAGCCTTTTCTTTCCTTTTGTGTAGGAATTTCTTAGTATCCCCTTTTCATACGAATCCCTCTCCTAGAAAGAATATTGTTGGATCCTTAATCGAGATTTTTCTCGGGCCCTAGGCTCGAGATGTAATTAACCATGGGTGCTTGTGCCCATGGGTTCTTGTGCCCATGGGAAACAGAACTCCACTATCAATTAAACCCCACTCGAGCTGATATATCGGGTGGGGAAACTAATTGTTATGATTAGGTCATATATATTACTACCCACTAGGGTGCACTAGCGAGAGCCTCTATCCTCAATGGTTAGTCGTATGTGAAATCTAATCTGCCCTTCTATTGGCCAACTTGAGAGGAGCACGGAGGCATACAATCATCTATATCCCTCAGGGTGATGAGGTTATATACCCCTCTACTCTTGGTAACCATGAGCGGTGTCCTTTTAGAGGTCCACATGTTTTTGGCGACCATGGTGGGACCCATTTCTCTCTCCATCTTTAGATCCCATATTATTTTTTTCTTATGTGTAATCCATGATTAGTACTCCTTAGATTAGGTCTATCATACTCTTAGATATGATCCTTTTCTTAGTTAGTTTCCCCTGCTTAGCTAGGGTTTTCCCCTAGCTATGCACCCTTTCCTTCTGGCCTTTTAGGCCATTCCTTACCTTTTCAATTCTCCTCTTCCCATTGTGTTTCTTTGATCGCTCGGCTCTCTCACCCTGAAACCACTGAGCAAACCCCGGCGCCTTCCTTCCTTTTTATAGGTACTTGATACATAAGAATTTATTGATAGTAGCTCAGATGAGGAAGGAGACTTCTGTCATTAGAGTACTAGTAAGTAACATATTACCTATCAGATATATATAGAATGAGAGTCAAGGATTCCTATCAAAATCCATTTGACACTCCTTCCACTAGAGCTAGTATTTCACTACATACTAGCAAGCCTCCCTACCTTCTTTAATTTCCCTCTTTATTTGTATCCTCTTAAATGATCCTTTTTACTTTTTAATAGTTTGTGTGGCCATAACAATTTGTCCTCTACCACACGATGTTCTTTATGAGGAGTATAAGGCAATTATTAAAGATGATATGGTGATACGCCACAGGAAAATTTGTTTACACCAATGACATTGGTGCCAATGCATAAAACTAATAATTTAAACCCATTTCTAATAGGTGATACTGGGTATATGCCCACCTAGGTTAATCAGGTGTGGTTATGTTGATCCAATGTCCCTAATTCAAATCTATTTTTTATAGGTAATATTAGGTCCATGCTCACTAGTGGTAGTTAAGTGTGGTGATGTTGATCCAATGTCCCTCATTCAAATTCATTTCTAATAGGTGATACTGGGTCCATGCTCACCTAGGTTATTCAGGTGTGATGATGTTGATCTAATGTCCCAAATTCAAATCTATTTTTATAAGTGATACTGGGTCCATACTCACTGGCGATAATCAAGTGTGGTGATATTGATCCAATGACTTTAATTTAAATCCATTTTCTAGAGGTGATAGTAGGTCAATGCTCACTAGCAGTAGTCAAGTGTGGTGATGTTGATCTAATTTCTCTAATTCAAATCCATTTTTAAGAGGTGATACTATGTCCATGCCCACTTGTATTAATCAGGTGTGGTGATATTGATCCAATGTCCCTAATTCAAATTCATTTTGTAGAGGTAATATTGGGTCTATACCCAACTAAATTAATCAAGTGTGGTGATGTTGATCCAATATCCCTAATTTAAATCTATTTTTTTAGAGGTGATAATAGGTCCACACCCACTTGCGTTAATCAGGTGTGGTGATGTTAATCCATTATCCCTAATTCAAATCTATTTTCTAAGAGGTGATACTGGGTCCATGCCCACCTAGGTTAATCAGGTGTGCTATTGTTGATCCATTGTCCCTATATGAATTCCTCTCTTACTAGTCTTGGTATGATATCCGTGCTACCCAGTTTCGCTTGGCACCCCGAGTGTAGTCTAGGATATCAAAACTAATGATTTAAAATTTCTTTAAAAGGTGATACTAGGTCCATGCCCACTTGCATTAGTTAGGTGTGGTGATGTTGATCCAATATCCCTAAGTAAATTCCCTTCTGCTATCAGTCATCATATGATAGTTCTGCTACCCAATTTAACTTGGCACTCCCAAGTGTAGTGTGGGATATCAAAACCAATAATTCAAACTTCTTTGGGATGAAATATTAGGTCCATGCCCACCTATGATAGTCAGGTGTGGTGATGTTTATCCGCTATCACTCTGTTAACTTCTTTTCCCTATTAATTTCATTATATTAATTCTTCCCCAGTTTCTCTTATCACCCTAAGTGTGGTATGGGATACCAAAACTAATAATCTAAATCCATTTTCTAGAGGTGATACTGGGTCCATGCCCACTCGAGTTAGTAAGGTGTGGTGATTTTTATCTAATGTCCCTGTGTGGATTTCTTTCTTCTTTCAATCATGATATGATGGTTGTTCTACCCAGTTTCACTTGGCACCCCTAAGTATGGTTTGGGATATCAAAACCAACAATTCAAACTTTTTTGGAGAAGTGATATTGGGTCCATGCCCACTCACATTAGTTGGGAGTGGTAATGTTGATCCACTATCTATATATGAATTTCTTTCTCCTATCAATTTTCTTTATAATTATGCTCCCCAGTTCATTCACTCAAGTTGAATGGGGTCTGGGATATCAAAACCATTGACTTAAACTCTTGAAATGTGTGATACTAGGCCCATACTAACCCATGTTAGTTGGAGTGGTAATGTTGATCCATTATCCATATATAAATTCCTTTCATCCTTAAAGGATGTGAAACTGGATCCATACCCACCCAATTTAGTTGGGAATGGTAGTGTTGATCCATTATCCATATCTAAATTTCATTCTTATATCAATTTTATTATGATTATGCTCCCCAGTTTCATTCGTGTGGCGAATATGGCCTGGGTTATCAAAAGCCAACCATATCCCCGCACTTTTTATTATTTTAAATCTTTTGATAAAGTTGCTTAAGGAATTTTGCTGCCAATTGGATACCCATGGCCACAATGTTTTGTCCTCTTCCACGAGATACCTAGAAGTCAGTTTGAGAATGCTTAAATAACTTTTTCCCCAAAAGTTCTTACAATTACCATTACTTTTTCCCTCGTATCCCTACACGAATATGTATTAGGTTAGTGTTGAGGTAACTTTCACCTTATATCTCGTTGTTCTGACATGGCTAGGAAGGTAATTGGTAACTTACTTACATGGTGGAAAGCCTGATAGGGTCCCTGGGAGGCATACCCCACCACTTAAATTAAATTCACTTTTTTTTCCCCCACATCCCTAAACATAGCTGTGTTAGGTTGGTGTTGAGGCCACACTTTCCTCTTTACATCATTGCAAGCATATGCACCGGGTGATTATAATGAGTGTTCTTTCTTTGTACTACTTTTGGCATATGCGTCGGGTAGGTACTCTACTGTAGGCATATACATCGGGAAGAGGTGACTTTTTCCTTTTGTCCTACTACAGGCATACGCGTTGGGTGGAAATCAGGTTTTTTGGTTGAGAGAGCCCGATAGAGTCCCTGGGAGGCATTCCTTGCCACTCTTTCCTCTTCATATCATTACAGGCATACGTGCTAGGTGATTGTGTTGAGTGTTCTTTTTTTATACTACTTTTGGTATATGCACTAAGTAGGGACCCTATCATAGGCACCTACACCAGGTAGAGGTGACTTTTTTGTTTTATCTTACTACAAGGATATACGCTAGGTGGACATCAGTTTTTTTGGTTAAGAGAGCCCGATGGAGTCCCTTGAAGGTATTCCTCAGAGCTCTTTCCCCTTCACATCACTGCTAGCATATGTGCCAAGTGCTTGTGTTGAGTGTTCTTTCTTTGTACTATTTTTGGCATATGCACCAAATAGGGACCCTGCCGTAGGCACATACATCGAGCAGAGGTGATTTTTTCCTTTGTCCTATTGCAAGCATATGTGTCATGTGGACATCAGGTTTCCTGGTTGAGAGAGCCCGACAGAGTCCCTTGAAGGCATTCCTCACCACTCTTTCCTCTTCACATCATTACTGGCATGCGATCTAGGTGATTGTGTTGAGTGTTCTTTCTTTGTACTACATTTGGCATATGCGCCAAGTAGGGACCCTGCCGCAGGCACATACATCGGGCAAATATATCCTTTTTCCTATTTATCCTACTACAGGCATATGCATTGGGTGGAAATCAAATTACCTGGTTGAGGGTGTCTGATAGATCCCCTGGGAGGCACACCCACAACCTTGACTCATTATTTTATTGGTTGAAATGATCAAGTAGACATCGAGCCCATTTATGTTTGTCAAGATGAAATGGCAAGGCAAATGTATAGAATTACCTGGTTGAGAGAGCCCAATAGAGTCCTTGGGAGGCATTCCTCACTACTTTTCTTTTCTGATGCCCTATTGTGATTAGGCAGGCATTAGACCCCGAATTTTTATTCACTTGATTGAAATGATAAAGTGGACATCAATCCCATCTATATCTACTAAGCTAAAATGGTAAGGTTAAATTAGAGAATTACTTGGCTGGGGGTGCCCGACAGAGCCCCTAAGAGGCATACCCCATCATCTTGACTCTTTATTAACTTGGTTGAAATGATCAAATGGACATCAAGCCCATTTATATTGGCTAAGCTAAAATGGAAAGGAAAATTTAGAGAAATATCTGATTGAGAGAGCCCGATAGAGTTCATAGGAGTCATTCCTCACCACTTTTCTTCTACAATACCCTATTATAATTAGGTAGGCGTCAAACCCTGGCCCTTTATTCACTTTATTAAAATGATCAAATGGACATTGAGCCCATCTATGTCTGCTAAACTAAAATGATAAGACGAGCGTAGAGAATTACCTAGTTTAGGGTGCCTGACAGAGCCCCTGGGAGGCACACCCCACCGCCTTGACTCATTATTCACTTAATTGAAATGATCAAGAAGACATCATGCCCATTTATGTTTGCCAAGCTAAAATTGTAAGGCATATGTAGAGAATTACCCAATTGAGATAGCCCAACAGAGTCCCTGGGAGGCATTCCTCGCCAGTTTTCTTCTATGATATCCTATTGTGATCAGGTAGGCATCAAACCCTGACTCTTTATTCACTTGATTGAAATGATCAAGTGGACATTGATCCCATCTATATTTGCTAAGCTAAAATGGCAATGAAGATGTAGAGATTTACCTGATTGAGAGAGCCCAATGGAGTCTATAGGAGGCATTCCTCACCACTATTCTTATCTGATATCCTAGTGTGATCAGGCAGGCATCAGACCTTGACTCTTTATTTACTTGATTGAAATGATCAAGTGGAAATTGATCCCATCTATGTCTGCTAAACTGAAATGGTAAGGCGGGTGTAGAGTCATACCCCACCACCTTGTCTCTTTATTTACTTGGTTAGAATGACCAGGTGGACACCAAGCCCATCTATGTTTTCTAAGATGAAATGGCAAGGCAGATGTAGTGAATTACCTGGTTGAGAGAGCCAGAAAGAGTCCCTAGGAGGCATTCCTCACCACTTTTCCCCTCTGATGCCCTATTATGATCAGGCAGGCGTCAGACCCTGACTCTTTATTTACTTGATTGAAATGATTAATTTGATATTGAGCCCATATATGTTTGCTAAACTGAAATGGTAAGCCAGGCGTAGAGAATTACCTAATAAGGGTGCCCGATAGGGCCCCTAGGAGGCACGCTCCACCACCTTGACTCATTATTCACTTGATTGAAATAATCACATGGACATCAAGCCCATCTCTTTTTGCTAAGTTGAATGGACAAGCTATATGTAGAGAATTACCTAGTTGAGAGAGCACAATAAAGTCACTAGGAGGCATTCCTCACCACCTTTTTCTTCTCTAATGCCCTATTATTATCAAGAAGGCATCAGACCTTGACTCTTTATTCTCTTGGTTGAAATGACCAAATAAGTATTGATTCCATCTATGTTTGCTAAGCTAAAATGGCAAGGCAAATGTAGAGAATTACCTGATTGAGAGAGCCTGACAGAGCCATTGAAAGGCATTCCTCACCACCCCTTTTTACCTTCAATCCTACTGTTTTGATAAGATCAGGCAGATAGTTGGTCTACTTTGCTAGTTCATTTTGGTTCTATCCTCGACTTTGCCCTTACTATAGGGTAAGGCAAGAAGAGAGTTCCATAACTTGTTCACCTATTGGTGACCTCTTACTTGTGTACTTGGCTTTATTACTTTGACTCTTTATCAATTTGTTTGAAATGATGAAGTGAGTATTAAGCCCATCTCATTTGCGAGAATGAGCTAGTCAGATAGATATAGAAATTTTCCTGGTAGATAGAGCCCAATAGAGTCTTTGGGAGGCATTCCTAACCACCTCTTTTACCTTCTATACTGCTGTTTCGATAAGGTCAGGCGTATAGTTGGTTAGCTTTTCTACTTTCCTCTTTATTCTCTCCTAGGCTCTGCCCTTGCTATAGGGTAAGTCTCTGAGAGAGGATCCCACTACTTATTCACCATTCGGTGATCTTTTACTTTGCCACTTTCACTCTTTGTTCACTGCTTCGAAATGAGCAGGTGAACATTAAATCTGTCCATATTCACCATTTCTCTATAGTTAGGTGGATCTGTAACACCCCTATTTACTTTTGATCTCTCCTTGGCTCTTACCTTACTATAGGACAAGGCTATGAGAGGAGCTCCCCTACTTTTCACCTTTTGGTGATTGTTATTGATGCTCTTTACTTCACTTTACTTCTCATAGTCGAACAACGCCAATATGAGCGGTTCACTAGCTTATTTGCCGCTCCTGTTGGGGGTCCGTTTGTTAATTAGGTCAACACTTAGCTTGGTCAAACCAAGCCATTAGGTCAAGAGGTTGACTTGGTCAAATTGACCAAGCTAGTCCCCAAGACCACTTCTATTGAGTTCAATAGGTCAAACCAAGTCTACTAAGCCCTAGCCCAAGCCCTGGTAAACCTGGTTGACTAGGTCAACCTGGGTTGACCCAAATGCATATTATTTGATTTTAAATCAAGTTCAAGCTTCTATGATTCAAACCCTAATCCCTTTAGACTTAGTTGACCATGTTTATTAGGTCAACACTTAGCTTGGTCAAAACAAGCCATATTTGATCAAATTAAGTCTAATTTGGTCAAAATCCACTTAATTTCAAATGCATCCTAGAGCTTCTAGGCTCAATCTTTCACCTCCCTTGGGTTCCATGGGTTAGACCAAGTTCATTGAGCTCAGACCAATTGTCTTGGGTTAACCAAGTTGACCAAGTCAACCTAGATTAACCCATTGAAACCTTACCTCCTTTGACCTAATTGACTAAGTTGACCAAGTCCAAGTATTACTAGGTCAATTTGAACTTTTTAGGTCAATTTAAACCTTTTAAATTCCTTGAATTCAATCCTAATCATCCCTAGATTCAAACCACAACTAGGTGAGCTCCTTTTCTCCTCTAATCTTCCCTAGATTTAATCTAGGCCATGGATCAAGAGCCTAAGGATATATATAGGTTTTAAGCGTTTAATAGGGGGACTTTTTGCTCATACTATCCCCCCAAGCCTCAAAAATCTGAAAAATTTTATGGGTGAGCTCCCTTGACCACTCTCTACCTTTCCCAAGCCAAAACCGACCTGTTAGAGCCACCAGCGGTGAGATCTCTGGCCTACCGAGACTTGAGATCTTCCAAGACGATTTCCTGATAATCTGTAACTCATTTGATTATTACTTCAACTAGAGATTTGTACAAGGATAATCTACAAGCTCAACTATGTCATGATCTCGAAGATCCAATGGTTAGATTCCCTTAAAACCCATAGCATATGTCACTACACATAGGTAATATTAATCTTTTGAATAGCACTTATAAAGCCAAACAAACACTTCTCCATTAACTTTGTTCATGCTATAGATATATAACTAAAATTTTATTTAATTTAGGTGTTTGGATCGAGAGAATGAATCATTTTCTTAGATTAGGGTTTCAATTAGGCTGGATATCCTTTACGGGTGTTCTAGACCATTGATCTCACAAATCAATGGTCCAGATCTGGCTTAACCATTGCTCTATCCGACCGTAATCTCGATCCCGCAGCCCTGTTCAAAAATGTGGCTCAATATAAGCTGTTTGTTTCATATAGAGATCCAACGGCGGCCACAAGCCACTGACTTTGATTAGTAAAATCGTAAGGGTCCCATGTGCTTTTCAATCTATTGACAATGATTGGGTAGCGGCATAATCATTGCCAATGATTTTCCACCGCCGTCGTGTTTTAAACTAACCAGTTGCCACATGCCACAAGTGCTGCCGCCGAATTTAATTAAAATAAGTGTTTTAATTATTTTAAAAATTAGATTTTCTTTAAAAATTAATTTAAAAATATTTAAAAATCTAAAAGGATTAATATTTAACTAAAATGTTAGAACCCCCAAATCTAGCCTATTTCTAATAGTGGCCTTTTAGACCCCCCTCGGCCCAGCACATAGGAGGACTTGTGATCTTCCACAATTGACTAATGTAACTTAAACTTCAAAGATCACTACCCTAAGCATTAAAAATAGATAAACAAATTAAATTAATTAAAAATGAATTCCAATGCAGTAATATTTGAACTTTAAATAAAGTTTCTTTTTCAGACCTTCAATAAATCTGAACTTTAGGCAACTTGAATTAAACACCCTACTAAGGACCTATCTAAAGCCACACAAGCTTATTTCACATACATATAATTATTTTCTAAGGCTCCACTTCTATCTTGAGTATTAGGGCCAGTGCTTTACTTTCTTTTGTATTCTTTATTATGTGATGTGATCTGTGTGTGGCATGAGTGATTGGTTGGTCTCCTTTGTTATATTGTGTTGTGATTGATATGATGTTTATTTTATTACTGTTCTGTCTATATTTTGCTTGTGTTATGATGTGTGTGTTAGATTGCCCATGGGCTAGGGCCGCTTTTATACTAATCTAGTCTTATACAAGTGGCCACGCTCATGCAATGCTAAAATAAAGGGGGCATTAATAATTAAAAGCTTTAAAACTAACAATATTTTTTGTAGATGCTCAAGAGACATGCTTAGCCCCCTTTAAAATTAAAAGAGCATGACCAAGTGTGTTTACTTTTCTGTACTATTATTAACTGCTTGTGATGTGCTATATTAAATTATTTGAGATTTTTATTAAGATAATCATGCAGGATTTTGAGTCTAGATTTTCTTTTTCAAATGTAATGTAATTTGTTATTCACCGAGTTGTGAAAGTCTTTAAAAGTCAAGCATTTCAAATACTTGGTACCTAAAGAGAATAAGAAAGGCCCCCTTCCGGGGAATTTCTTAGTCATTTGGGTACCCTTCCGGAGGATGCACCACATGGAGCCTGAAGGAGATGGTCCAAAGGGAGATGATCTGGAGAAGGATGATCCACTCGAAGACGAAGACTTAAAGACAAAATGCATAGCTTTTAAGACTTGCGTCATTCATTATGATTAGAATCAAGAATGTTTTCAGTGGGGCGTGGCCACTATTATTTTTTTGTAGACCCTGGATTGTACTTATATGGAACTTGTCGTGGTTTTTCTTTTCTTACTTTACTATTCTGGTTATTTATATTCATGTGTTAATATGGATTACACAGTAGAACTTGCATACCTTTCTTAGGTTTCTTTTCTTGCATGTGTATGGCCTAATTTTTTGCTAGGATCTTTAGGATAAAAAATATTTTCTAATCATAATTAAATTCTTAAATTTTAAGAATTAAATAACATAGAAACTTAATGACCTAGGGAATAGTCAGAGTTGTCTGGGGTTGCATGCATATTATTGCATCTCTCTTTCTCCTTCTATAAGACACTTCCCCGCCTGTGGGTAGAGTCAGGATAATCTGACCTATGAGGATGAAATGCTGAACCTGGGGAAGCCTAGTATCTTTTAAAAATTATTTTATATAAGCCTATTTTTAAAATCTTATGCATACATGATTTGGACCTTTTAATCTGCATGCATTACATTACAAACTTACTAATTAAAAATTAATTACATTAGCTCTAGGAGCATTCACCCTACATAAGTCCAGGACCAATTAAGAAACTATCTAGATGTCAGCCCTACATCCAAAAACTAAACTACCTACTAATCTATCATAAAGACTGGACTGCATAGATTTTTGCGTTTAAGTAGTTAGTTGGCTTTCCCTTTTAGGCAGGATATAAGTCTAGGTGCATTAGTAAGGACACGGGTATTTGTGTTGGGTAGAACACTAATCCCACCTTAGATCTAGAATTCAAGGCTACTACATGGGGTGTCTCGTAGTAGGCCTAAATGGTTGGTAAGTTCCATTTCTTCAAGGACTATAAATCCTGCCTATCCGCACCACTTGGATGATGCCACTTCCATCCTTTCCCTCCATATGTTTTAGGTGTTTGAGTTTTTTTCTCTCCTCAACTACCTTAGTCCCTCCGGATGTCAGTATGAGCCATGCATGTTGACTAAGCCAAGTTGAGCCCTTTCTTTCCTTTTGAGTAGGAATTTCTTAGTCTCCCCTTTCATACCAATCCCTTTTCTGGAAAGAATAATGTTGGATCCTTAATTAAGAGGTTTCTTAGGCTCTGGGCTCAAGATGTAATTAACCATGGGGCTTATGCTTGTGGGAAACGAAACTCCACCATCAAATAAACCCCACTCGAGCTGATGTATCGGGTGGGGGAAGCCTATTATTTCGATTAGGTCGTATATATTACTACCATCGGGGTGCACTTGTGAGAGCTGCTATCCTTAATGGTTAGTCATATGTGTGATCTAATCTTCCTTCACATTGGCCTACTTGCGAAGAGCATAGAGTCCTACGATCATTTCTATCCCTCAGGGTGGTGCGGTCTTGTATCCTTCTGCACTCTGCAGCTGCGATTGTGTCCTTTCGTAGGTCCATAACAACCATCTACAAATCTACCTGAAAATCACTGAAGCTTCACAAAAATAAACTAAAGCACATTATAATATAGAAGTATAATTGAGAATTACCTAAATAAAAATTAGAGTACAAAGAAATGGTATCACCCAAAAACATCTTATGTGAAAAGAACCTCCTATAGTAGATCAAGAAATGCTCCCATTAATTATCAAAAATAATGTTAACAATCCAAAACCAAGGATCCAAATTTTACTTAAAATAATGCCAAAAATACAAAACTAGGAGAACACAAAAAAGGAGAAAACAGTCCAGCTAATAAGGAAATCCAACCCATACAGCCACAAATAATCCAAACAAAGATACAGGCATATAGAGCTCAAGATTTGATAAAACTAGAAACCATCATAAGGGATAACCCAAGGCCACGCCATCCTACCACCAAGCCCAATCCACCACAACCAGGAAAATAGAGCCCAAAAGTAACAAGTCAAGCTACCATAAAAATTGGGTAGAGAATAGCACCAAAGAAAGGGCCAGGTGCAGAAAAACAACTAGAAAAAACTTCACAGACTCCCCCAGGTCAAGACCAACAAACCAACCAGCAACAGCCCCAAAGGCCACAACCAACCGAAAGAAAAAATAGAACCAGAGAGAGCCCCAGGTTTTCCCCCAAACAACCATAGGCCACCTAGCAACCATAGAGGAAGGTAAACCCAGAGCCAAAGAATGCATCCAAAAATAGGTCCCAAAATAGAACCTGGAGGTAGGAGAACAACCACTAGGAATCCTGTCAAAAAATGAACCGAAACAATTATAGCTCATGCCCCAATCCTCAAAAACCTTAATTAAAATAGGTAGAACCATAGAAAAATGCCAACAATAATTCAAAAAAACTAGGACATTAGAGTAAAATAAATAAATTGTGCCATTAATTTGATAAGTGACATAACTAGCAATCACAAAGTGCTGTAGGTTAAAATCATCCCCCACACTTCCAAGAGACAAGGCTAACACAAACAAAAATAACATCAAGTTCCAGAAACCACAAGGGTGCCAGCCTCATGAGGAATTCACAATCCCATCAGCCCAGCCTACAGAACAGCACCAAACAACATAAACTTCAAGCAACCACAAGTGAATCAGCCCCAGAAAAACTTCAGAACCTAACATCCCAGCCACACAGAATAGCACCATTCAACACAACAACGAATGATCAAGTAATTTTTTTAATTAAAACTCGTGGAGGGTCCTACGCATTAATATAAGAAAGCGGTTACAAAGTCCTTAAAGGAGACGATCAGCTCACTAATACTCCAACGAGCTACAAAATAAAATAAAGAAAAACCTAGGAGCCATCAATCTCTACTAATAAAAAATACAATAATACAAAGTTACAAACTACTGATGCTACAAAGAAGCATCCAAAAAAGAAAGATATAGTAAAAGAATGGAAAGCTCGATCTTTCTGCAAAAATTGTTGATAATGATCTGAATCATCTTCACCTGCAAGAAAAAAGGGCTACAGAGCAAGGGATATAACACAACACAAAATTTTATTGTTAACCAAATAAAAATTGTAAAACTTTAATCTAAAGAGGAGAGAAAAATGATAAAAATCACTAAAACAGAATTGATCTAAACGCAAGCACCACTGAAAGCAAAAAAATGGATAAAGACTGATAGAGTTCAGGATTAAATTAGAATAAGAAGCCTCAAAAAGGTAATCCACTAGACACTCAATCTAACCCTCAGATGTAAACACCATCCAGCCCTCTAAATAACCCGAGCAGTATGGGATAATGCTAAGATCACACAACTCCAGGTTATCACAAGCACCCAAACAAAAGGCACACCAGTAGAAGATCAGATAACCAAAACCAGAATAGAACAACATAAGGCCACCCACAACAAGGCAAAAATCCTCCAAAAAATCACAAAAAACTAGCCCAATGACACTTAAGTAGTTGACATGATACAAAAGCCAAGACAAAATCTCAAGTAATTGAAGACCATAGGCAAAATAGCCTAGATTCCCATCCAAACGACTACAAAAACCCCCAACAATATAGAGCAATACCCTGAAGGAAGGAGAGCACTAATGGGAAAAACTCTCATCAATAATATCACTGCAATCATAGCTCAAGTTCCATCCAGACAACAGATACATTAAAGAAAACTGAGAGATGCAGATAGAAAAAATAAATACTGCACCAATAAAAGCTCAACAAAGTAATAGGTCCAAAAGCCATATCAGCTAATAGAAGGCCCAGACAGTAAGAAACCAGACAAACAAGTCAACCCAAAGAAGTAATTAGGAGAAAGCAGCCTACTAGGGAAACCAGGCCAAAATAACATAATAATGCCACAAAAAAATAGATGCCAAAGAAGATGCCTCCATCAACCAAAAATAATAGCAGAAGTAACTAGAGAGGCACCAAGAATTACAAAGAAGCCCCAGTAACCAAAGCTAGAACCAGAAATAAAAAAGAAACAACAAAATCTCACCATAAAACCATAACCATACTCTGAGGTATTAACTAAAATTAACCATAGGGAGGAGCAAGTTTATCCAACCGCAAAATGAAAAGCTAGGACCAAAATAGACCCAAAAAATAACCATTAACAACAAACACAAAAAGAACAACCCCACAACTTTTTGAATTAATCTAAGAAATAAAACATTATGGAAACAACTGATCTCACACAGAAAAGAGTAGCACTGATAGTCCTAAAGAGGGAAGCAAAACCAACTCAGAAGACCATCAGGCCAGACAGTCCTCTAAATAGGCCAAGCCATATGATGCATACCACCACAACGCCCCAACAGGTGAAGCCAAGAAGCAAAAATAGGATAAAGGAACATCAAAATAGCCTAACCACCAAAAAACCACAGCAAACAAACTAGCCAACACCCCACCAAGGAGGAAAAACACCTAAGAACTAACATAAGGAAAACCAATCATTCAATTTAAGCAAATCATGAAGAGGCACCAAAATGAAGGTCCCAATTATTACAAACCTATTTTTGGATTATAATTTTGATGATAGCAAACAAATCTTGTTTCACTACAACTGCCGTTTTCTCTATTGACTTTTCAGGACCCAAAGATCGGACGAAAATCAGGAAAGTTCATTAGGGATGTTATGCCCTATAGAACTGGACTAAGGCTAACCAAGAGGGGGGGGGGGGTGAATTGGTATTTAAAAATTTTCTCTAAGCAAAGCACGAATACAAACCAAATCACCACAAAAAATAAGTGCAGAAGATAATAAATGCGGAAGCAGTAAAAAATAAAAACACAAGGGTTTATAGTGGTTCGATCAACTCGACCTACGTCCACTCCCCGGAGGTGCCCTCCGAGTATTGCACTCCAATCGTGACTCTCCTTTAGCCCCCACAGCTAGGCGGAGAAGCCTTTACAAACACCTCTTTTTGCCACACCCGGTAAGGCAGAGAACCTTCCTCCTTTGCTTCCTCCTGAAGCAGGAAGAGAACCTCGATTGCTTGCTTGAACTTACCTCTCCAACCCATCCAAGGACAAGAGACTCTAGGGAAGAAGAAGTGGAACAATGCTTGGAGCAACCCTTGTGAATCCTCTCACAAGCTCCCCCTCACAAGATCCTCTCTTTCTCTCCCTCTCTCTCTCTCTCTCTCTCTCTCTCTCTCTCTCTCTCTCTCTCTCTCTCCCCCTTTAGGTTTTCTCAGGTCAAGACAACAGCCAAGGATGTTCAAAATGTTGAATAAGAGCTCTTAAATAGAAGAGCTTCAAAGGAGCTCATTAATTGCAAGTTGCCGACTTTATCGTCCAGGATGATATAAAAATTGTCCTGACCGATCAGTACAAATCCTATGAGATCGGCCAGAGCATCGCTCTGAATGCAAACTGGATGATTGAAAATTGGCTTGATCGTCCAGGATGATCTCACGATCATCCCGGCCAATCAGTTTAAATCAGAGGAAAATCATCCAGAGCATCACCCTAAATTTAAGCTGTCTGATCCCGATCGTCCAGCACATCGCCCTGAATTTATGATGGCCGATATTTATCGTCCAGGAGTAACTAAGGATTTTAGAATAGATCATCCCGGACTATCTTGCGATCATCCAGGACGATATTATCATATCAATTATCCTTAATTACCTCCTTGATTATCTGATTAATTAAGGCATAATTGTGAATATCATCCAAGATTATCAGAGATCATCCTGGCCGATTACCAAAAGTATAGAATACCTTAATTATTTATGGCGACAATATCTTTCTATTTTGAGCCTATCGTTCTGGCCGATATAAGTATCGTCCAGGCCGATCAATAAATTATGGCTGTCTTAATAAGAAATCCTGTTTAGAACTTTTATTTTAAACTTGATCATCCAGGCCGATAATTATATCGTCCTGACCGATGTGAGTAAAAATAAAGATTTTAAATCTCTCAAGTATGTGTGTGTAGGGTTACTTAACATCAGTCCCTTCAAACATTTATAATTGACTCAAGAAAAGGAAAAAAGAAGATTACAGACTGAATCAACCCTAATCTACCCAATCTGTAGCTGATTCTGATTTTCGTCCGATCTTTGGGTCTTGAAAAGTCAATAGAGAAAATGTCAGTTGTAGTGAAACAAGATTTGTTTGTTATCATCAAAATCATAATCCAAAAATAGGTTTGTAACAATCTCCCCCTTTTTGATGATGGAAAACATATCAAAAGTAAATTCTAAACAGTAATGCAAAAACTAAACAAGCTTTTAAATTTTTTACCATAAAAAGTACAAACATACCAGAAAAAGTACAAACATACTACTCTCCCTTTTGACATCTCAAAAAGGAGGAGGAAACTTCTAACTAAAGCAACCAACTGAAAAAAAAAACATAAAACAAAAGCAATCTAAAAAAAACTAATACTAAAAGAATGAGGGATCCTGATCATCAGATGGAGGTGGAAATGGTGGAGCCTGCTGAAAGTAGCGAGCTAGCGTAGTAAACTGAGCATTGAACCAGGCTATGTCCTGGTCGTGCTGCTGCTGCTGGTGAGTAATGTAGCTATCAAAATGGGCTAAGTCCTCTATGCGGTGCTGCTCGTAGCGAGCCATGTCCTTAGAATGTTGCTGCTCCTGTGCATCAACGTAAGAGTCAAAACGGGTCTCCCAACGATCAAATCTCTCCACTAACTGGTCAAACTGTGAGTGCTGGCGAAGAGGAGCAGGATCAAGAATGGGAGCGGGAGCCTCCTCCTCCTCGGCCCCCTGAGTTCCCCATCCCCTAGGTGGAGATGAGTACTGTGAAGGATATTGAAAGAGTTGTTTTAGTAGCAAGGAGGCTGAAGTTTGTAACGAGCTGGATATTGAAGATTGTATTTGGTTTCAAGAATATAGGCTATGAGATTTTCTAAAGCAAGGTTGTGTTTCCTCCTATGGCCTGGATCATGAATAGTTGTTAAATGATCAATGTATCAAAAGATTAGATTAGTAGCATTAAATTCTCTACATGAAATGATGAAAATGGTAGTCAGAGAAAGCAGAGGAGTGATATGGATTCGGTCCCTAGCTTTTAGAATAATGGAGGTGCGTAGGACATGCTGAATTGTACTAGTATCTTTGACTAAAGAGCTAGTCTCTCCAACATGAAAGAGTGTGTTGGTTTGGCGAAGAAAATGGTTTGCCGTGGACTAGTCAAAATCAGGATCTAAAATGATTATATGCAGCTTATCCCTAGTGGTGGATAGCTGCAATAGTTCAGCACAGTCCTGATATGTGATCTCGACCGGGCGTTGATTCACATAGAAGGTCAAGGCTGTGAAAGTAGAATTTATACGAAGATTTGCATAAAATTCTAATAGAAGTTCTGAGGAAAAAGGGACAGTGAGGGTAAGAATGAAATAGAGAGAAGTGTGAGCAAAGAGATCCATTACCGGATATGAAAGGTGGGCAGGATTGATGGTTTTGGAAAGGGTGATGCTACATTCTTTGTAACGATGGTAAGCTGCTTGATCCTCCACTTCCTTGAATCGAGGGTCCAGAGTGGCCCTTGAGGAACTTCTAGAAGCTTGTCAGACTCGCTTCCCACTAGCCATAGC
Source organism: Dendrobium nobile (assembly GCA_022539455.1). Lineage (NCBI taxonomy): Eukaryota > Viridiplantae > Streptophyta > Magnoliopsida > Asparagales > Orchidaceae > Dendrobium > Dendrobium nobile. Next base: position 38,143,899 of record CM039735.1, read on the forward strand.
AAGAAATCACTAAGCAAACACAAGAGAAGAATTAGGTCCAGGTGAAAACAATGGCTGGAATGGCCTGTATTTAAAGAAACAGCCATATCGCCCAGGACAATAAGGTTCAATTATTGCGTACAGGCCAATTGGTCAAAAAGGCGGTCTGATCGGCTGGGGCGATTAGATATTGGCCAGGACAATTAGACACAGGCGATAGTCACGAGGAGTCAAGCCGGATAACCGTTGAAAAAGTGGATCGTCTGGGCCGATTAGGTGTATCGTCCAGGATGATGCATAATAATTGTTCGTACCAGCCAAAGTTAAAATGTTTTAAATTTGTGCCACGTGTATCATCCAGAACGAATAGTGGATCGGCCAGGACGATTGTCCAATAATGGATTGTCCAGGGGTGATTTTAAGGATTTAAACGTACTGACACGTGGATCGTCCAGGACGATTTAGTGTATCGGCCAGGACGATGAACATAAATGCATCAGCTAGGACAAAAATGGTATCGGCTAAGACAATCACAAAAGATTGTAATAGAGTTCGATCACATCGGCCAAGACGGTAAGGGATTATCCAGGACGATGAGTTACAGAAAGCCCAGAAAAAGGTTCAACAGAAGGCATTTTGAAGAGAAATTGTCCTATCATTTAGGACAATATAGGAATCGGCCAGGACAATGTGACAAGAATTTCAAAGTCAAGGAAAGATGGAGATGATCAGAGAAAACCCTTAACGAAAATGAAAACAAACTAAAAAATAAACACAAAAAGAAATGAAGTTTTTGGTTTTAAATTTTTCTTTTTTTTTTTTTGGTTTTAGCAAAGCAAGGATATGACAAATTTCCCAAATAATTAAATTTTAAAGATTTGAAAGATCAAAGAGTTAACAATGTCACAATCTGAAAATGGTAGAAAATCCGATGTATAAATTCTACTTTCACAACCCTGACCTCTTATGTGAATCGACGCCCGGTCGAGATCACATATCAGGACTGTGCTGAACTATTACAGCTATCCACCACCAGGGATAAGCTGCATATAATCATTTCAGAACCTGATTTTGACTGGTCAACGGCAAACCATTTTCTTCGCCAAACTAACACACCCTTTCATGTTGGAGAGACTAGCTCTTTAGTCAAAGATGCTAGGACAATTCAGCTTGTCCTTGGCACCTCTATTATTCCAAAAGCCAGGGACCAAATCCACATCACTCCTCTTCTTTCTCTGACTACCTTTTTCATCATGACCCAGAGAGAATTTAATGCTACTGATCTAATCTTTCGATACATTGATCATTTACCAACTATTTATGCTCCAGGCCATAGGAGGAAACCCAACCTTGTTTTAGGGCTTCTCATAGCCTATATTCTTGAAACTAAATACAATCTTCAATATCCTGCTCGTCACGACCTTCAGCCTCCTTGCTACTCAAACAGCTCTTTCAATATCTTTCACAGTACTTGTCTCCACATAGGGGATGGAGAACCTCAGGGGGCCAAGGAGGAGGAGGCTCCCGCTCCCGTTCCTGATCCTGCACCTCTTCGCCGGCACTCACAGTTTGACCAGTTAGTGGAGAGATTTGATCGTTGGGAGATCCATTTTGATTCTTACGTTGCCGCATAGGAGCAACAACATTCTGAGGACATGGCTCACTACGAGCAGCACCGCACAGAGGACTTAGCCCATTTTGATAGCTACATTACTCACCAGCAGCAGCAGCACGACCAAGATATAGCCTGATTCAATGCTCAGTTTACTACGCTAGCTAGCTACTTTCAGCAGGCTCCAACACCTCCACCTCCATCTGATGATCAGGATCCCTCGTTCTTTTAGTTTTAGTTTTTTCTTTTAGATTGCTTTTGTTTTATGTTTTTTTTTAGTTGGTTGCTTTAGTTAGAAGTTTCCTCCTCCTTTTTGAGATGTCAAAAGGGAGAGTAGTATGTTTGTACTTGTTCTGGTATGTTTGTACTTATTCCGGTAAAAAATTTAAAAGCTTGTTTAGTTTTTGCATTACTGTTTAGAATTTACTTTTGATATGTTTTCCATCATCAAAAAGGGAGAGATTATTACAAACCTATTTTTTTATTATGATTTTGATGATAGCAAAAAAATCTTATTTCACTACAACTGCCATTTTCTTAATTGACTTTTCAAGACCCAAAGATCGGACGAAAATCAGAATCAGCTATAGATTGGGTAGATTAGAGTTGAGTCAGTCTGTAATCTTCTTTTTTCCTTTTCTTTAGTCAATTGTAAATGTTTGAAGGGACAAATGTTAAGTAACCCTACACACACATACTTGAGAGATTTAGAATCTCTATTTTTACTCATATCGGCCAGGACGATATAATTATTTGCCTCGACGATCAAGTTTAAAACAGAAATTCTAAACAGGATTTCTTATTAAGGCAGCCGTAATTAATTGATAGACCTGGACGATACTTGTATCAGCCAGAATGATAGGCTCAAAATAGAAAGAATTTGCTACCATAAACAATTAAGGTATTATGTACTTTTGGTAATCAGCCAGGACGATATTCACAATTTTGCCTTAATTAATCAAACAATCAAGGAGGTAATTAAGGATGATTGATATGATCATATCATCCTGAAAAATCGCATGATCGTTCGGGACGATCTATTCTAAAATTCTTAGTTTCTCCTGGACAATAAATATCGGCCAGCATAAATTCAAGGCAATGTGCTGGACGATCGGGATCGGACAACTTGAATTCAGGGCAATGCTTTGGACGATTTTCCTCTTATTTGAACTGATCGGCCGGGACGATCGTGAGATCATCCTAGATGATCAAGCCAATTTTCAATCCTCATGTTTGCATTCAGGGCGATGCTCTGGCCGATCTCATGGGATTTGTACTAATCGGCCAGGATGATTTTTATATCATCCTGGATGATAAAGTTGGCAACTTGCTATTAATGAGCTCCTTTGAAGCTCTTCTATTTAAGAGCTCTTGTTCAATGTTTTTGAACATCCTTGGCTGTTGTCTTGACTTGAGAAAACCTAAAGGAGAGAGAGAGAGAGAGAGAAAGAGAGAGAGGATCTTGTGAGGGGGAGCTTGTGAGGGGATTCACAAGGGTTGCTCCAAGCATTGTTCCACTACTTCTTCCCTAGAGTCTCTTATCCTTGGAAGGGTTGGGAGAGGTAAGTTCCAGCAAGCGATCGAGGTTCTCTACCTGCTTCAGGAGGAAGCAAAAGGAGGAAGGTTCTCTGCCTTGCCGGGTGTGGAAAAAAGAGGTGTTTGTAAAGGCTTCTCCGCCTAGTTGTGGGGGCTGAAGGAGAGTCATGATTGTAGTGCAATAATCGGATGGCGCCTCTTGGGTGTGGACATAGGTCGAGTTGACCGAACCACTATAAACCCTTGTGTTCTTGTTTTTTACTGCTTTCGCATTTATTATCTTCCGCACTTATTTTTTGTGGTGATTTAGTTTGTATTCTTGCTTTTCTTAGAAAAAATTTTTAAATATCAATTCACCACCCCTCTTGGTTAGCCTTGGACAAGTTCTATAAGGCTTAACATCCCTAAAACTTTCAGCAATAACATCAAAAAAATAATAAAGACTTCAACCTGAGTTAGCAAGCCAAGAAGCACACACATTACCCTCCTTGCAAGTGTGAAGAAACGAATAATTCAAAAAACCTACAGCTTTTTAATTTCCCTAATTTGGTAGAAAAGGTTAGGGATACAGCACTTATCCCCCCTCAACAAAAAATAGCCTAAAATCATAATCAGAGTTCAGTTCAATAAGTAAATTAGTTAAGTTAAAGGAAACACATAATTGAATACCATAAAGAATGGCCATGGTGATAGCAGTAGCGTATTTTCCAAGATGAACCAGACCAGCAAAAGATAAAATAAGGTAGCCATTACTATCCCTGATAGTACCACCATAGCCCACAGCAGAGTTAAAACAAGCACCATCCACATTCAATTTAAAGAAATTACTTGGAGGTTTGGTCTAATAGATAATATTAGCACGAGAAGTAGTCGGAGCACCCTCCAAACTGAGACCTAAAGCATTACCAACAAAATAATAATATTCTTGAAACTCTTATAAGAAAGCAGTTTAATAGCCACAAAAGAGCAAACCTTATCCTTTACCCTCTGAACCACATTACGATGATTAATCCGCACATCTTTAAAAAGAGAGTTATTTCATTCCAACAAAAGAAACCAAAGAATGAGAGAAGGAATAACCATACGGATGTGACCTTTAGAGTTAATATACCAAGCATTAAGCATCGATTTAAGGGAGAGATGGGCATTAAAATAATTTAACTGAAACAAATCATAAAAATAGACCCAGGTTCTAATAGCAATAGGGCCAGAGATAAAAACATGATGCATATTCTCCAAATGGCAACAACATTGACACTTGAAAGCCATAATAAAACCTTTTTTGTTGAGATTATCATCAGTGGTAATCTATGCAGAATTCTCCAAACAAAGATAGACATAGTAGAGGGAATGCTCTTATACCAAATATAAATAAAAATATTATTAATATTTCTTTTAGCTCAAAAAGTATGCCAAGCATCCTTTAAGTGAAAACCACCATATTTGGAAGAATCACATAAGATAATATACTTAGAATCAGTGTTGATAGGAAAGTTTAAAATGAGGTGAATAAAGAAATCAAAAATCATGTTAGAGAGTTTATCATAATCCCAAGAATTATCTTTAAAAAAGGAATTGACCTTAATCGAAGCAATAGAGGAAGAATTCAAAATAGAGTCAATAAAGTGTTTACCTAACCACCGATCTTACTAGATCAAAATATTAACATCACCAAGCCCCCAAAAAATAAAGGGCTCCACATCCCATTTAACCTTGCAAAGTCTTTTCCAAACTCTAGTGTCACCTTGTTTAGAAAAAACATTTAGTAGGATGTTTGCCAACACAATACTTGGAAGTCATAAAATTAGACCAAAGACTAGCTTTACTACGCAAAATATACCTAAGTTTAAAAGAAAAAGCCTTAGCAAGGTCATTAAAATTCTTGCAACCAAGACCACCTTCAGCCAAAACACCACAATACTTCTCCCAACCTGCCGAATTGATTTTATAGCTAGAAGAAGGGCCTTTCCAAAAGAATTTGTTAATAAGCTTATGGACCCTATTACAAATAGCTTAAGTCAAAAACATAGTTTGAAAATTATAAACCCATAAAGCACAAAGAACACTTTTGATAAGAGTAACTTTACCACCAAAGCTAAGGAAATTTGAGTCCCAAGATAAAAGTTTGTTTTGGACAGAGGCAATAAGATCATCAAACAAAAAGGATCTCCTCCTCCCATTAAAAAGAGGGACACCTAGATAGTTGACGGGCAAGTGAGCATGATTAAAGCTAGTTAGATCTTCAATAGCTAAAATACAATCATTAGAAATTCTCTTAAAAGAAATTAAACAACTTTTATTTTAGCTAAAGAATAAGCCACCAACCATCTCAAATTGATAAAAGAAATCCATAAGTTTTTGAATTCTATTAATAACCACATTAGTAAAAACAATATAATCATCCGCAAAGCATAAATGAGACATGGGAAAACCTCCCAAAGTTCTAAAATAAAGGCTAGGATTAGCATCAAAAAAATTGATAAGATCCTAGAAAGAAATTCAGCAACAATAATAAATAGCAGGAGAAATAGGATCACCTTGCCTTAAGCTATAAAAATATTTGAAGCAGCCTTTATTAGAACCATTAATAATTATAGAAAAATAAATATCTTCAATACAATTCTTAATAAGCTTGATAAAGATAGAATCAAAACCAAAAAACTCTAAAGTAAGATAAAGAAAGTTCCAATATGTATTATCATACGCCTTGGAAATATCAAGCTTCAAAATTAAATTACCCCCTCTCACCCTAACATCCAAGTCTTGACAGAACTCCTGAGCTAACAAAATGTTATCTATAATGGCCCTATCTTTCACAAAACCCATCCGATTTGGAGAAATAATTTTAGGTAAAATAGGAGTAAGACGATTCATAATAATTTAGAGATCAACTTTTAAAAAAAAAGTACAAAGACTAATAGGTCTAAAGTCATTCCAAGTGTTAACAACATTATTTTTAGGAATAAGCACAATAGAAGTGGAAGTAAAAAACTTAGGTATAGGGTTACCAACAAAGAAATTTAAAATAGCAGTAAAAATATCATTATGAATAATATGCCAAGTATTTGGAAGAAATGAGTGGTAAACACATCAGGACCAGCCACATAATCACTATTCATATCAAGCAGTCTCTTTAACCTCCTCAAAAGAAGGAGGCCTCGAGAGAGTGTCATTTTCCTCATGGGTAATAAGGGTACGAATGAAAGAATGATCCATAATCTGATCCGAATTAAAAACTTTATTAAAACAGGTTTGAAAATATTGCACAGCTAAATTAGAAATCTCCACCAAATTATTAGTGACAGAGCCGTCCTCCCTTTGGATTTTATTGACATTATTTTTAACCCTTTTCCTCTTACCAAAACATGGAAATATTTAGTGTTATTATCACCTTCAACCAAGTGTTTAGCAGTAGGTTTTTGCTTCCAAAAAATCTCTTCCTAAGATTGAAAATTAAAAATGTCCTCTTTAGACTTCTTTAAAAGAGAGAAATTATCATCAGTAGGGTGATCTTGATAAGGCAACTCAAGAGAATTAACAAGTTACTTTACTTGCAGGATATTAGAGAAAAGATTTCTAAAAACACAATGGTTCCACCAATTTAAAACTTATTTCAGCCTTTTAAGTTTAAACCAAAGTCTCCTCATACCAAAAATAGAATTATCTGGATGTAACGGAGCTTGCCAATTATTCTGAATAACATCAAAAAAAGAGTCATGAAGTAATTACATGTTTCAGAATCTAAACTTGGATGAAACATTAAAATGTCTAAACTTGAGGCTAATAAGTAAAGGGGAGTGATCGGACAAAGTTCTACATAGATGCTACACATTGGTGGAATTAAGGGCATTAATCCAAGAGTTATTAAAGAGCACACGATCTAGCCTTTGCCATAAGTGACCCCAATTCCAAGTAAAATTATTACCAAAAAAACCAATATCATTTAAGTTGCAAGTCAAAATCATATTATTGAAATCCTCCATAGAACGATAAGAAGGAGAGAAACCTCCAATCCTTTTAGAGGGATTAGTGATAGTATTAAAATCACCACCAACAAGCCAAGGCAAACAGTAAATATTATGTAAATCAATAATTTGATCCCAAAGTAGTTTCTATTGTAAAGAGAAGAAGCAGTATACACAAAAGAAGCACAACAATATAAATTAAGAGCCTCAATTTTACAATTCAAAACATGAGTAAAATCACCAAAAAAATCAATTTTAATCGGGTCTTTCCGAAAAACCCAAATCGTATTAGCCACATTAGAAATAGCATAATTAAAACCTAAGAACTGAGAGGTGTTCAACAATATAGAAGAGGAAATAAGAGGCTCAAGCAACACAAGAATAGAAAGGTTATACACATGACATAGTTCTTAACATGAATTCTAGAAGAAGGACAACCAATGCCCCTCACATTTCAAATAATAGCATTAAACATAAAGATAAACTTAATGGGAAGTATGTGAGTGAGTGGTTCTTGGAGGTTACAAAGAAATATGCTTAGGCTTCCTTCCTCTTTTGGTATGAACTTTACTAAAACTAAATCATTATCAACCATGACAAAACATTTAGCAGCAATATGCATATTCTCAGTATCAGTCAAAGCATCACTATTATAATAAGAAGTTGAAAGAGTCTTACTACCAATTTGGTGTTCCCTTTGAATAGTCTATTGAAGACATTCATCCTCCATAAACATTCCATCATCCTCTATATTATCATGAGTCCTCACAACAAGCTCTTCAATCCATTTAGAGATAGGTGAGCCATGCTCCATAGAAACAAATTCACCTTCCTCTAAAGGGATGTCATTCCTCTCACCCTATTTGCAAGGCATTTGAATAGCCACAACTTCATGTTCATTTATAGGATTAGAAGAAGTATAGGTACGCATAACACCATTAAACTCATAAACATTTTGATTAAAAACTTTTTTTTTTTTTTTTTTTGGGGGGGGGGGACCCACAGAGGGGACTACGCGTTAATATAAATCCAAAAATACATGGTTTTTAAAGGGACCTCGAGCTCTCTACTGCTCCAAAGAGTTACAAGAAAAAAGACAAAAATCCAATTGAGCTTAAGGTCCCTGCTACGTTAAAATAGAATAAAATCTAGATACAATCTATGGTGCACAAGATAGAGCACCCAAAAAGAGAGGAAGAGACCAACATAAGATTTCAGAACAAGCTTCTAGATCCAAAAAATGAGTAGAACAATGACATGCAAAAAAGGATCCTGCAAAATAGAGAGTGAAGCACAACAAAAATTGCACCAAAATAACCAACATAAATGAAAAGGAAAGTACCAAAACTAAATAATGTTCTAATTATTCCAGCTTGTACAACAACCAAAATACCAAACTTCATACTAATTAAACACAATACCCATCACATAGTAGGAATCCATGAAAACATGAAAACTTATGTCCATACTAGAGGGTATGAAATAAGAAGAGCCCAGGAAGTAATAAGACACAACAGCAACCCAGAATTTAACCCTAAATCCGCACCATCCAGCCAAAAGGACTCAATAAATAGTACCCCCAACACTCTAGGTAGAACCAGCAACCACAACCCCGAGAGGCAAAAACCCCCCAGCACTCAAATAAAAAATAAACCACACCATAATAATACCTTAGATAGCCTAATAATTCATGGCCACAAAGCAATAGCTCAGACCTGAACTAACAGAGCATCCAGAAAACACATCAGAATGGAAAACCCACCAGAAAGCATATAAACTTAACATTAACCGAAAGTCAATCACCAAATCAAATACAACCATATAATGCCGAATGGGATCGGGCTAGAAGAGCTCAGGAAAGAATGAAACATGCCAACATTATAGGGTAAAACTTGATGCCACTCCACCCCAGCATGCCAACAAAGAAGGAAAAATTAGAAATCACCACCCAAAGGGTCAACCACCTCCACCAGAAATCCACCTCCCTCATGTTGCGGATCAATGGTTTATGATTTTGATGATAGCAAACATTTTTTCTCTATAACTGCTTTTGTACTAACATTTCAGGTTCCCACGATCGGACTATAATTTGGAATTAGCTCAAGATTGGGTAGACTAGGTCTGAGTCAGTTTGTAATCTTTTTCCTTTCTTGAGTCTGTTGTATTTGGTGTGGGATCTGTTGATTTGTAACTTGGAAGATTTCCTGTTGTTCCCTACAAGATTTCTATTTTTGGTAATATCGGCCAGGATGATATTTATATCGTCCTGAACGATATGTCTAAAATCAGAAACCCTAATTAGGGCATCCTCATTAAGGCAGCCGTCATTAAAGGATCGGCCTGGATGATACCTGTATCGTCCAGGATGATAATCTCAATTCAGAAAGAATCAACCACCGTAATTAGTTTAGGAATTCTTTGTTTTAGGAAAATGGCCCGGACGATATTATTATCGTCCAGAACGATCTAACTAAATTATGCTTAAATTGATCTGGTATCTTTGGACAGCATTAATAGTTGATTGATACGATCATATCGTCCGGGACGATCTCCTGATTGGCCAGGACGATGTCCTGGACGATCTACATCGGACAGCTTGAATTCAGGGCAATGATCACGACGATTGAAATCGGTTTTAAACTAATCGGCCAGGATGATCGTGATATCAGCCAGGACGATGTAACCAATTTTCTTCTGATCATCCCAAGTCGTCCTGGGCTGATGAGCTGAATTTGTACTAATCAGCCAGGACGATATGCCTATCGTCCTGGACAATAATGTCGGCAACTTGCATTAATGAGCTCGTTTTGAGAGCTTCTATTTAAGCTATGGCATGGCAACTTTTGTAAGTGTCTTTGGCAGCCATTGTAGCTTCGTTATTGTGGGGGAAACTTGAAGAGAGAGCTTGAAAGGGAGAGAGGAAAGGGTGGAGTTTGAGAGGGAGAAGATCCTGTGAGGGGGGGAACTCAAGGGAGTGTGGAGGGGATTCCACACGGTTGCTCCGATGAACTCGCACCTTAGTACCATCGGATTCAAGGCTTGTCTCGAGGTAAGTTCACCAAAGAAGAAGATCTCTTTGATGTCAAAGGACCCGGCGACTCCGTCGCACCGGGGAAGGTGGAAGTGATTTTGTAAGGGCTTCTCCGCCTAGCTGTGAGGGCTAAAGGAGAGACAATTTTGTAGTGCAATGCTTGGAGGGTGCCTCCAAGGAGTGGACGTAGGTCAAGGTTTGATCGAACCACTATAAATCCGGTGTGTTCTTTTCTTATTATTGCTTCCGCATTTATTTTCTTCCACACTTTGATTTCTCGTGGTGTGATTTTGCTTTATGTGATTTTTGTTCTTTGTGAAAAGAGATTTTTAAAATACCAATTCACCCCCCCCCCTCTTGGTTAGCTTGGGACTAAGTTCATAGGGCTTAACATCCCTAACAAACTTTTAAGTGGTATCAGAGCACTTTTACCTCACAGTAACAAAGTCCCAGAAAACACAGCCAGCCAAGACCAGCCAACAAAGCATCCAAGAGCCCCCACCAGCATTCATAGAGCACCAACCATACTAAAACCATAGAACACCATAAAACAACCCAAAAATGATCCAGCAAAACTAAACCCACCAGTAACCTACGAAACATTCACCCCCATGCACCAGAGAAGCCAAGACTCTCAAAACCAAAATTCCTTCCTACCCAGAGCCAAAGGGAGGAGGGAAACAATAAGGCAACCCCTCAAAAGAGTGTTGTAATCATTGCTCCCAAAGAACTTTTCTAATACCATGAGAAGATGTCGCATAAATGAACAAAGCACAACACTTAACACTTAAAACTTTGATATGACAATGCTAAACTTGAGTAAAGTTTCTAAGAACATCAATGTGAATTGGAACATTCCAAAAAACCCAAATCTTCTTAGCACAATTAGCCATGGCATGCTTAAAACTAAGAAATCTAGTAGTACTAATTAAATTAGATACATTCACAAGAGGTTCAAGAAAGATAAGAATAGAAATATCAAGAATGCAATAAAGATTCTTAACCAGCAAGCTAGATGAAGCACACCCAATACCCCTAACATTCCAAATAAATTGATTTAAACATAAAAAATAAAAAATTAATGAGTAGTTTGTGAACGGGTATTTCTACCCGATAGAAAGACAAAGTTTTTGCTTTTCCTACCACGTTTACCATGGGCTTTAACAAAGCTAATGTCATTGTCATCTATAGCAAAACATTTGGCAAAAAATTTTAATTCCTCGTTATCTATAAGAGCATCATAATTAAGTAGAGAGGAAGAAGGAGACTTACAGTCAATATTCACATGTTTTCCCTTACCCTTTTGAGGAAGCTCACCTTCCTCTAATAATTCTTCCTCTGCAGTCACAACATTATCTAAACCAAGTCCAGCATTTCCTGTTTCAACCAATTCCTTTCACTAGGACCCAAGTTATTGTCAGAATTAATCGGGACATTAGCAACAACAACTTCCTGATTAAGATCAGAACAAAGAACATCATCAATATTAATAAGTTTATTAGTATTTAAAAAACAATTCATAATAGATAAACCAGAGATAGTATTATTTAGAGAAATAAAGTTATTTAACCCATGTTTTTCCAAGATGTCACCGACACTCGGTGGATAAACTAATGTAGTAATAATATCAACCTAAAGAATTCATTAAATCCATGGCCATGCATTTTACAGTGAGAGCAGGATATAGACAAATTTTCAAATTCCACTTTTTGAAAGTAACCATTTAGCTGTGAACCTAACCAAACTTCAACCGGGTGCCTCTTAGAAACATCAAGTTCCATAAGAACCTAAGCTACAGAGGGGTGAGATATGGAAGCAGTGGCCTTATCAGGTTGTAAAGGTCTTCCAAAAAATTGAAGCAAGGTGAAATAAAGCATGGGGGTTAAAAAAGTGGAATCTCAAATTAGGAAAATAAATCAAAATCGATGTAATGGGGGATTCTTTCCTCCCATCAAAGTTTGGCGTCTAGTTGAGAAGTCGCCTGTAGCACCCTTGAATATAGTAAGACCTATGTGTGAAATACAACTATAATTGAGATCATTCATCAATTGAATCGCAACATGCCAAGGATCTAGCAAATCGACATGAAATGCACCAGACATTTTCAAGCTAACAAAAAACTTATGGATAACATCCAAATTTGGGCATCACAAAAGAAATTTACTAATAAGAGTTAGGGCAAAAGGGGCCGCTAACTGAGACACAAGCGAGTCAACAAACAAAAGAGCCAGGAAACCCTTAAAAGATGATTGTACAAAGTTAAGCTTAGGAGCAGAAGAAGATCATCTAGAAACCACATTCTTGAAGGATCGAGAATGGCCATTAGGTAAGGAAACTATTGGGGCAAAAAATGATGACGGAGTCGTCATCTACTGAAGAAAAAACCGAAAGAAAACTCAAATAAAAACCACAAGGGAATAATAATAAAGCCAACGATTAAGAATAAGAAGCAAAAATCCAAACAAGATCACCAGAGATTTGAATAACGCAGGCTTCCGAACGGTAACCCTAAATCGCCCCAAAATCGCAAGGGAAAGCAGAGTGCTATGATTCAAAAGTTTTCACTCAATTGTGATATCAATTTTTATTAAAAGTAAATATCAAACCCTAATCCTAGAATTAGGGTTTTAAATAACTTCCATAATATGTTATATGAAGCTCTAAAATTTCATGTAATGGTTAGAAATAATACCAGAAAGTTTCATAAAGTTTGGTTCATTAAATAATCTATAATAAGCAAATGATATTTTAATTAGAAAATATATCTTGAGGAATAAGAAGATATCTCAGCCAACCACTTAGCATGTATGGCTAAGATTTCATTTGAAGGATCATCCAATCCACCCATTTCAAATAGTTAAATGGGTCCATGTTCATAAGACTACATTATAATTGTTGATTAAAAATCATGTGAAATGGAAAGTTTGGTTTCATGCTAACTTATTCGAGTGATTGAAGGCCACCATTTTCTTTTTGGGTGGCGGGGGGGGGGGTGGAGGGTGCGTCAATTAGAGAATGATGTGTGCTAGCCATCATTGCCAATGATTGCTTCATTGCTAATCATTATCTACACCAATGATTACTTAATTGATTTATTAAATGAACTAAATATTTAGGAAGTTCAAAAATTCATAGTAAAACCATTTATGTGCAAAATTTGTATATAAGGACTCTATGGATTCAAAAAAGAGCTCTTTCTTAAAAAAAATAAATCTAATGAAAAACTAGAGAGTAATTTAAATTTTAGTAACCAATAATTTTCCTTAATTACTCCATAAATATATGTCCAATTGACTTGAAAATTTGTTGAGTTTACCGTCTATTTCATAATTCTCTTACCTATGTTTGTAGTCTCCACAAAGCTGAGTTGAATTTTTAAATACATGGGTCATTTTTTATTCCAAATATTAGAAATTCATAAGTGATAATCCATATAGCATTAGTTCACCAAATTTATTTGATTTGTTTATATTAATGAAAGGGTTAGGCACACTTAATTGTAGACCTATTAGAACATTGGAGACACCTAAGTAAATCTACTTAGGGTATGGTCTAGTGAACTTAGAAAAAATCTAAGAAATTTTTAATATATTCAATATGGTTGAAACTAAAATATAGTAAACTTATTGACATAATGAACCCTAGGAATTAATTTCACCTTAATTTGAGATTATGTCAGTTAAATCACAAATTATAAAATAAGCATCTCTTTTCGAGCTGAAATTTTTTAAATTCATAATTAATTAAAGAAAAATCAAGAAAATACAAATTAAATCTTAAACTTTTTAATAAAACCTACAATCAAGGAAATTAAAATCAATACTCAATTATAATTAAAATTAATCCAATTTTAATTTTAATTTTAATTAATAATTAATTAATTAATTAATTTAAAATTAAATATTAATCCAATTAATCCCTAATTTTTAGAGATTTATCTATTGGTTTTTCCTAAATAGCAGTATCAATCAGTTGAACATTTGTATTTGATTTGATTAATCAAAACCTAACCGAAGTTCTTTCCATAATGAAGGAATTAAATAAATAATTTAAGGACTACATGAATAATAATAAATCTTAAATAAATTAAGTAGAATAAATAAAATCTAAAGAATATAAATCAAACTTAAGGTAAATACATTAACTCACTTTATAATACATAAACTAAATTAAGAAGACATTTATGCATTTAGTTTTATTCCATTGGATTACATAAAAAAATTAAATTTATAGGTCTTTAAATAATCTTTAATAAATTAAATCCTTTTATGCATATGCTTGATTCCTTTTGGAAGGCATACATGCATTTCATTCATGAATCTTAGGATGTGGGGTTGAGTTCTTCAAAGTAGTTTAAGGTTTTTTAATTATCATATTCTTTATGATAACTATCTTTTAAATCATTAAACAAAATTATAAAATAAAACTTTAAGAACTTTATGGAATCACTCTATCTTATAAAGAGGAATGAATGCATTACATTATTAGCTTTAGGACTTATAGGTTAGGGTTGGTGGAATTTTGAAAACATGTTTTTAAAAAAAGTTAGCTTTCTTTGGGAATTTCAAAATCTAGATTGGATTCCAATTCTAGAGTCGAATCAACTCGATAGAAAAAGTATATCACCCCGAAGGACAAAAATAAAATTTCAAAACGGTATTCAGACTTAGAATTATGAAACTCATCTTGAATATCATGACCAGATTCTAAGGAGAACTTTATATGGCCCCTAGGGGACAAGGTAAAGTTCAACTAAATATCCAGTTATGATATCCAAGAAGTATGATCGTCGAATTTATATCTGAAGCCTTATCAAAGAAGGATGTACCTCCCCGGAGGGAGATGACACCTTTCAATGATAATTCTTCTGATATAATAATGACGATCATTCCTTAACCTTTCCCAAAGAAATCTAAGAAGATTTTAAAAAGATTAATCTTGAAATCAGGTGCGTGTGGTTCCAAATCTCCTACGAGCGCAAGCCCTCGTAGTTAATTACATCGTAGGGAGACAGAGTCCCCTACGAAAACTCTCGATTAAAATAATAATGAAATTTTGTTAGATTTTCTAGGATTGATATCAAAGACGAATGGAATTTTTTTTGGAAAATCAAGAGGGAATGGATCAAGATTGAATATTTATTAACAGAATCGAGGGAAGAGAGGTAGGGGACACCTTGAGATTCCAGAACCATTCGGAAGTGTCCCAACTTAATCTAAGTGTTGGGCTTTATGTTTTAGGATTGAAAGGAAACTTTAATTGAAGTTGAGCATCTTATTAGAAATTTGAGATTATATTCCTGAAATTTGGGATCTTATGATCAAAGATCTACCCCGGATCTTAAATCTATTTTGGACACTGGACCACAGTCATCCGAACCTAACTAATACAATGCAATACCTGGACTTACCCCGGCCTGGATTGGGGAGCCAGCTAACCACCTAATCGATTTAAAAGAGATGAGTCCGGTCTTTTTATGAAAGAGTAGTAGGGACGTTGTACTTAAGGTTTTGGAGAGTTGGGGCTGACATCTAGAAATTTTCCTAATTGACCCCTTCGACTTATGCTGGGTCCTAAAATGCTAAAACTGATGCAATTAAAGTTTTGACCCTTTTAATTTGTATCTAATGCAATGCATGCAGGTCGACAACTTCCAAATCAAATATGCTTGAAATTTTAAAAACAAGCTTAGAAAATAATTTTTTAGAAGACCGGGTTTCCCCAGGTCCGGCACCTCGTCCTCATAGGTCAGACTATCCGGACTCTACCCGCGAGCGGGGAAGGGTCTAAAGCAAGGAAAGAATAATGCAGAAGTATGCATGCGACCCCGGGGTCGATCCCTGGCTAATTCCCTAGATTCGTTATCTTTCTATGTTGTTTAGACTCACTAAAATTTTATACTTTTAAAGTTATGAGTACAAAACTTTCACACCCTTATGAGTATCACGTATCCAGGCAAAAACAAAAGCGGCACGCAATCGCCAAAAAACTAAGAAAAGCAAGCAGTCCTAGAGGCAATCAATTCATCACATCAAATATTAATTAATCAATAAATGTCCATAGGCAAAGTTGCCTTGTTTATTACAAACTAGAATTTTGCAGAAAGTAAAGTGGCCGGGCACCACTGACAACAACCCAGATTCTAAACCTAATAATGACGTAAGTAATTTTGAGTGGGATATTCTCAATCTTCAAGTCTTCAATCTTGTTCTTCTTTGAACTCCTTTTCTTCAAACTCTTTGGATTCTTCGTGGTGAACTACCCAAATGGATAAGAGGGCACTTCCCTTCAAAAGGGAAGGCCACTCTTTCCTCTTTGGGTATAGAAGAGGTATGATCCAAATTTGGATTCCCAAATGGAGAAGGAATGTTTCCCAAAGGGGCATCCTTTCCTCTTTGGAATCCAAACTTTGGACCTATATATCCCAACTCAAAATTAACTTTCACAACACTTGACAATTACACAAATTACATTTATTTAAAAATAAAATCTAGACTCACCTGCAGGGTTATGCTAAGCAGTTAATAAATAAAAAGCAATTTTTCCCAAGCAGTTATATTTGTGCAAAAAAATAAGTAAACACACTGGCCACGCTCCTTTTATTTGAGGGCTTTAGCAGCCGAAGCACCTGTGCAAGCATTTATAGAAATTAATATTTTTTTCTTGATTTAGCCCCCCTTTATTGCCCTGCATGAGCGTGGCCACCTACAGAAAACTATGTGAACATCCAGATCGTACCTAACGTAAGGGTAATCTAGTCATCAAACACATCAATCCATCCACAGAGTGCAGAAAAAGTAAGCAGACACAGCAAAGCAATTTCATCCACAATATGCAGTGAAAACTACGAAAAATCTGGCACACAGCAGTAAAGTAAACACCGGCCTAACCTAGATCTAGAGTTGGTTGTCCTAGCACATCATCTAAAGTGTGTGTAAAAGGTCGTGTGGCTGAGGTAGGTCCTAAAATGGGCGATTAGTTAAAGTTGTCTAGAAAAGTTCTGAATTTGTTAAGGCTTAAAAGGGGATTTAGATTAAAATTTAAGAATTGATAGATTAAGATTTTTAATTAAACATATTTTAAAAGTTAATTGATTACTACCTTTGTTTCACACCGAGGCCGTGAAGTTTATTTCACCTTCCTTGGGCTAAGCTAATAGTCTCGTAGGCCTGGGTTACCCAGTAGCAATCGGGGCTGATTAAGTTATTTAAATTGGTTGGAATTAAAGGAGTGGATTGATATTAAATGGAGTTGGTTACTAATTTTAATGGATTAGTTGAGAAATTTTATTAACCTATTAGGAAAGTTCTGGAGTTTGGGAGAGTTCACAGATTTTGGAGGTCATCTCGATATGTTAACTAAAGGGTCAAAATTTGACTTTTAGAATCAGAGTTAACCTTAAAGGTTTTAGATTTTTAATAAATATTATACCTAATTATGAGTTTTTAGATAGGTCGTACATTCAATTTGGAGTTCTCTATGAAAAGTTATGATTTTTAGAAGTTTTGGCCCGATTTTGACCTAAAGTTGACCTAAAATGTTGACTTCTTGATTTTGGCAAAATTATGGAGGTTTAATATTTTTAGAGAACACTACATTCTAATTTAAGTCATTTTACATTGAGTTTTAGTGATTTGGGATTTTCTATAATTAATTATGATTTTTGGAAGTTTGGGTATTTATTGGAATTATTAAATTATTTCAATTAAGGGCTCTTTTAATGATTTGAAACCCAAATGAGTCTTAAACTTTTTGAAATCAACTCCAAAGATCATAAATGATTTAAGGAGAGATCAACAAGTGTTTAAAGATTTTTTGGGATTTTTAATAATTTTTAATTAATTAAAACTGATTAACCCTTGATCTTACCTAAAGACTAAATTAAGCCAAATATAGAAGCCAATTCAAGAGGGTTTCAATTATCAATGATTAAGGGATTAATTAGGAACAATTATAAACATTTTAATAGATTTTATGAGTTAAAAATAGTTCATTATTAATTAATTAGGGTTAATAGGCCACTTCTAAGAGGGATTTTTGAGGCTCCTACTTGGGGAACCAAATGAACTCAAAATTTGATGCAATTTGGACCATAGGATCACCTAACCCTAAGAACAAAACCCACAAAATTTGAGCTCAAATGGAGTACTCTTGTTACAGATCTATGGTTTATGATTTTGATGATAGCAAACATTCCTTATTTCTCTGCGAATGCTTTATGTGCTAACGTTTCAGGTCCACACGATCAGACTGTAATCTGGAACCAGCTCAAGATTGGGTAGACTAGGTCTATGTCAGTTTGTAATCTTTTTTCTTTCTTGAGTCTGTTGTATTTGGCGTGGAATCTGATGATTTGTAACTTGGAAGATTTTCTATTGTGCCCTAAAAGATTTCTATTTTTGGTAACATCGTCCGGGACGATATTTATATCGTCCTGGACGATCTGACAAAAGTAGAAATCCTAATTAGGGCATTCTCATTAAAGCAGCCGTCTTTTTGCAAAACACATCGTCCGGGACGATTTTGTATCGGCCAGGACGATCGGCTCAATTCAG
This sequence comes from Dendrobium nobile, assembly GCA_022539455.1. Taxonomy (NCBI): domain Eukaryota; kingdom Viridiplantae; phylum Streptophyta; class Magnoliopsida; order Asparagales; family Orchidaceae; genus Dendrobium; species Dendrobium nobile. The sequence continues at coordinate 38,162,577 of CM039735.1, forward strand.
AAAGAAGTAGCCGCCATGGACAAGTATGGTATAACATATCTTTAAATTATCGGCCAGGACGATCCTCGGATCGGCCTGGACGATATTAACAGATTATGCCATAATTGTTCAGGAAATCAAGGAAGTAATTAAGGATGATTGATACGATCATATCGTCCTGGACGATCGCAGTATCGGCCAGGACGATCTAGTCAAAAACCTTAAGTTACTTCAGGACGATCAATATCGGCCAGACCATATTCAGAGCTATTGTCAGGACGATTTTCGTCTGATTTGAACTGATCGGCCAGGACGATCGTGAGATCGGCCTGGACTATCAAGCTAATTTTCAATCGTCCACTCTGGCATCCAGGGCTATGCTCTGGCCGATCTTCATTAATTTGTACTGATCGGCCAGGCCGATGTCCATATCGGCCTGGACGATAAAGTCGGCAAATTGCATTAATGAGCTCGTTTTGAGAGCCTCTATTTAAGCTATGGCAAGGCACTTTGTAAGTGTCTTTGGCAGCCATTGTAGCTTCGTTCTTGTGGGGGAAACTTGAAGAGAGAGCTTGAAAGGGAGAGAGGAAAGGGTGGAGTTTGAGAGGGAGAAGATCCTGTGAGGGGGAGGAACTCAAGGGAGTGTGGTGGGGGATCCACACGGTTGCTCCGGCGAACTCGCACCTTAGTACCATCGGATTCAAGGCTTGTCTCGAGGTAAGTTCACCAAAGAAGAAGTCTCTTTGGTGTCAAAGGACCCGGCGACTCCGCCGCACCGGGGAAGGTGGAAGTGATTTTGTAAGGGCTTCTCCGCCTAGCTGTGGGGGCTAAAGGAGAGACACTTGTGTTAGTGCAATACTTGGAGGGTGCCTCCAAGGAGTGGACGTAGGTCAAGGTTTGACCGAACCACTATAAATCCGGTGTGTTCTTTTCTTATTATCGCTTCCGCATTTACTTTTCTTCCGCACTTTGATTGTGGTGATTTGGATTGTGTTTTGGTTTTAAAGTTTTCCAATTCACCTCTCTCTTTAATTAGCTTGGGACTAAGTTCAAGAGGGCCTAACATCCCCCATCGAACTTTCAAGTGGTATCAGAGCGATTTTCATAAAATAAGTTTTTAAAAGCTTTTGAATTTTGATCCATGGCTAATTTTTCAAATTGTAATGTTGCGGAAGGATATTCAATCACCAGACCTCCTTTATTTGAAAATATGTCATTTGATTTTTGGAAAACTCGCATGTCTATTTTCTTGCAATCGATTGATTTTCGCATGTGGCATATGATTTTAATTGGTTATTCATCACCGTCGCGAATTGTTAATGGAGTTAAAATTGATATTCCTTTTAATCAGTGGAGTAGGGAAGAACGAGTAAATGCTCAATTGAATGCAAAGTCTTTAAATTGCTTTTTCTGTGCTTTAAATTCTGATGATTTTATGTTAGTATCCATGTGCACTACCGGTAAGGAAGTTTGGGATAAATTGCACAACATATACGAAGGCACTATTGAAATCAAGAAATCCAAGTTGAATTTGTTAATGCATGATTTTGAATTATTTTCCATGAAACCTTTTGAAACGATCTTAGACATGTATACCAGATTTATTCAAATTGTAAACTCATTACATGCTTTAGGAAAAGATTTTTCAAATTTTGAAAAAGTTAACAAAATTCTTCGATGTCTACTGGATAAATTTGATTCTAAAGTTGTTGCAATTTGTGAATCTAAAGATTTGAATGATTATTCTATTGATAATTTGATTGGCTCACTCATTGCCTACGAGCAAGGTTTGGGTCAAAGACTTTTGGATGCAGGTGAAACGATCGTTCTAAAAACTGAAGATATGGAAAGAGGAAGCTTAGTTGGTGACGATAGCAATGTCTTGTCAAGCAAATCACAAAGCTCACCAAAGCATAAGCAAAAGTGGAAAAAAGGTAAAAATAGTAAGGATGTTAATATTTCCTCTGACATTATTTGTTTTCGATGTAGGAAACCTGGACATATGAAAAATGAGTGCCCTAATTTAAGAATTCTTCCTACAAAAGAAAAGGGCAAGGCAAAACAAACTTTGAACTGGGGAAATAATGAAAGGCAAAAAATCTCATGGGCAGATCTGGTCTCTGAAGCATCGGACCAGGAGAGAGATAATGGTTAAGAGCCTTTCGTGGTTTTTGTGTTGTGTTTTTGTGTTTTTCTTTTTTTTGTGTTTTTTAGTTTTTTTTTTTTTGAATTTTTTTTTCTTTTCGTTGAAGTTTTTTCTGATCAACACACACACTCACTTTTCTAAAAATGAAAAATCTACTTCCTGTTTTTCTTGAAATCTTTGGTAGATTTTTTTTTGACTTCTCTAATACAGTCGAAGGAAGGAAACTCATTATTTTTTTTCAAATCCTTGTTTTCTAAAAGAGGTTATCCTACTTTTGATTTAAAATCTTTTTCATCTTTTAAATTGGTTTTTGAAACAAATTTTTTTTATCTCCCTACGTTTTATTTATCGCATAGGAATCATTTGCAAAGCTTTTGAATCTAACTCATAATTTTCTAAATCAAGAAATTCGATTTGTCACTAAGATGGGTTTTCCTTTGTTCTTAAGATTTAAAAAAGGAAGCATATTAAAAAAAAAAATGGCCAATGATGCCAAAAATAAAAGATGCGCAAAGTCGCCAAATTGAAAATATAGAATACACAAAGTGTATCAAAAGATGCGCAGTGCGCCAACCAATTGTCAAGAGGCATAAAATGAGCCCACAAAGTTAATGCTTACCATTCTTGTATTTCTTAAAAAACTCAAGAAAACCCTTGATACTTTCGATACTTGAGTTTGAAAATCTTGATTCTTGATTCAAAAATTCGTGCATTGATCTTCTATTAGATGTATTTTATGGAAGGAGTTTTTGAAAAATCATTGTTTCTTTTTCTAATTTATTCTTTGATCTAGATATTGAATTAAAAAGTTTTTGAGCCTTTTTTAAAGAATGAGTTTGGATTATCAAATTATGAATTTCTAACCTTTTTCTGGGCTATGCGTTGTCAATCCAATTCTACTAAGTTTTTGATTAAAACTAAGAGGTAACTTTCTCATTTTAAGAATATTTGTTTTTTCACTAGATCAAAACACGTTTTTTGTCTTTTGTTTTATTTTTTTTGTTTTTTTTTTGTTTGTGCCTCCTCTCTTTTTGATAATGTCAAAGGGGGAGAACGTATTGTTGAATTTTTGTACTGTTATCATGTTTGTATCTTGTTTTCAAAAAATTAAAAAGAACAAAAATATTTTTATCTCCCCTATTTTTTAAAAAGGTTTTTAGTAAGGGGGAGATTAGGAGAAAATAGTCTTTTTTGAAAATTCAAATTGAAATGTTTTGCCATCATCAAAAAGGGGGAGATTGTTACAGATCTATGGTTTATGATTTTGATGATAGCAAACATTCCTTATTTCTCTGCGAATGCTTTATGTGCTAACGTTTCAGGTCCACACGATCAGACTGTAATCTGGAACCAGCTCAAGATTGGGTAGACTAGGTCTATGTCAGTTTGTAATCTTTTTTCTTTCTTGAGTCTGTTGTATTTGGCGTGGAATCTGATGATTTGTAACTTGGAAGATTTTCTATTGTGCCCTAAAAGATTTCTATTTTTGGTAACATCGTCCGGGACAATATTTATATCGTCCTGGACGATCTGACAAAAGTAGAAATCCTAATTAGGGCATTCTCATTAAAGCAGCCGTCTTTTTGCAAAACACATCGTCCGGGACGATTTTGTATCGGCCAGGACGATCGGCTCAATTCAGAAAGAAGTAGCCGCCATGGACAAGTATGGTATAACATATCTTTAAATTATCGGCCAGGACGATCCTCGGATCGGCCTGGACGATATTAACAGATTATGCCATAATTGTTCAGGAAATCAAGGAAGTAATTAAGGATGATTGATACGATCATATCGTCCTGGACGATCGCAGTATCGGCCAGGACGATCTAGTCAAAAACCTTAAGTTACTTCAGGACGATCAATATCGGCCAGACCATATTCAGAGCTATTGTCAGGACGATTTTCGTCTGATTTGAACTGATCGGCCAGGACGATCATGAGATCGGCCTGGACTATCAAGCTAATTTTCAATCGTCCACTCTGGCATCCAGGGCTATGCTCTGGCCGATCTTCATTAATTTGTACTGATCGGCCAGGCCGATGTCCATATCGGCCTGGACGATAAAGTCGGCAAATTGCATTAATGAGCTCGTTTTGAGAGCCTCTATTTAAGCTATGGCAAGGCACTTTGTAAGTGTCTTTGGCAGCCATTGTAGCTTCGTTCTTGTGGGGGAAACTTGAAGAGAGAGCTTGAAAGGGAGAGAGGAAAGGGTGGAGTTTGAGAGGGAGAAGATCCTGTGAGGGGGAGGAACTCAAGGGAGTGTGGTGGGGGATCCACACGGTTGCTCCGGCGAACTCGCACCTTAGTACCATCGGATTCAAGGCTTGTCTCGAGGTAAGTTCACCAAAGAAGAAGTCTCTTTGGTGTCAAAGGACCCGGCGACTCCGCCGCACCGGGGAAGGTGGAAGTGATTTTGTAAGGGCTTCTCCGCCTAGCTGTGGGGGCTAAAGGAGAGACACTTGTGTTAGTGCAATACTTGGAGGGTGCCTCCAAGGAGTGGACGTAGGTCAAGGTTTGACCGAACCACTATAAATCCGATGTGTTCTTTTCTTATTATCGCTTCCGCATTTACTTTTCTTCCGCACTTTGATTGTGGTGATTTGGATTGTGTTTTGGTTTTAAAGTTTTCCAATTCACCTCTCTCTTTAATTAGCTTGGGACTAAGTTCAAGAGGGCCTAACATCCCCCATCGAACTTTCAACTCTAAGGTGGTTAACTAAACCACCCAAGGTGAGCTCTAAGTCACCTTCAAATCACTATAGGGATCTATCCTAAGCTTGGATTGGGGCAAAATCAGTGGCTCTACACTTCAAACCCTACACATCATTATCACACAAAGAATCACACCCTATATCCCATTGGATAGGTCTATACCCCATTTTGAAGATAAAGGTCAAACCATGACCCTTAAACTCAAAATTTGGGGAAAATGCCCTTGAGCATCTTAAAATGGGGAGATAAAATTTGGACATGTCAAAAACATGTTCAATTTCAGTCTCCCAAAATTCCAGGTCTGGTGGACTTGTATTTAAAGAGTAATTAAAGAAATTAATAAAATGCTCAAACTGAAATTAAACCTAACACTGACCTAACCAGGGCCTGGAACCATAGGGCTTTTGTAGATCTCCCTGAGACCTTTCCAATGAGCCTAAGAACACCTAATTTGGAAAAGTGTGGAGGGAGTTATGATTTTTTTAAGTTCCCTTGAATTTCTGGAATTATTAATTCGGCCATTACACAGTCAGCAGCCCTTTACACGCGCCGTGCGCTGATTGGCTGGGCAATCATTGGCGCTAACCGTTAACGGTCTGATTAACCACAGCCATCGGATGACGGATCGGATGGCTGGGATTAAACGCGCTCCGATACCGCTGGATCTGATCCGAGCCATTGATCGGGATCAATGGCTGAGATTACGTCTTCAACCTCCCGCTCGTATCCGAGACCGTGAAGCTTCTCCGGCGTGATCCGGGCGATCCCGCCGGCGAATTCTGATGAAATTTCATAGGGAGGATCAGGACAGTGGAAACGTTCAATCCAACGGTGGAGATTCGTTGGGGTGAAGGTTTCCTTCACACTTGACCAGACTACCTAGCTAGGGAGCTCAGGATGAAGGGATTACCGCAGAGAAGGTCTCAACAAGTAAGCTTCTCTATCAAGAAGCTTTAGGGGACGATGGCGAACTGATCTCCTTTAGACGTCGGGATCGGAGGACGGCCAGAGGTGCGACTTCGAGCGGGATGCCGGAGGCTTTCATGGGCGCTCGCTCGAACGGGTGAAGGGATTGGTCAGGGAGCTCGAAGCGAGAGCCTGGGAGGTCGGAGGAGCTCTGGGAAACAATTTCGAGCGACTGAGGATGCTTCTGGCGGTCTGGGGAGCTCGAGCCTATTCGGCCACCTTTTGCGAGCTCGGATTGCTGCCAGGTGGAAGATGGCAAAGTCCTAGGGAGGTTGTGGGGATCAAACCGGTGAGCAGCAGCTTTGATCCAGGAGTTGTCTGGGGGGGGGACCACCAGAACTCATTTTCTATTGGTTCCGACCACCGCCGGCCATGGTTTGGGTCGGGTTGACTGGAAGAGGCCGATGGGGACATGCTGGAGTTAGGGGTGGAGTCAATTTGGCCTGAGAACATCTGGATTGAGTTCATGACTAGGTTGGACCCAAACCTGCTCGGTTCGAGTTGAATTGAGCTCGATCCAAGTCAGGTCAGACCCTGGGTTTGGTATGGGAGATAGGTCTAGGTCTGGTGCACCCAATGCAAGCGGCAATTGGATTCAATTTGGTTTGGGTTAAAAGATGGCTCGGGTTGATCCAAATCTGCTCGGTTCGGGTCGATTTGGGCTCAACCCAGGTCAGGCCAGACCTTGGGCTTGAGGTGGGAAGTGGGTCTGGGTCTGGTGGACCCAATGCAAGTGGCAATTGGGTCCAATTTGATCTGAGTTGGAAGATGGCTCGAGTCTATGTGTTTTCGGCTACTTTGGGTTAGCCTAAAACCTGACCCAGGTTAGCCAGAGCATGGGCTGGCTGGAGGAGGTGTGTTGGACCTAGGGCCACCTATGGGAGGTGTTGATCAAGTTCAATTGGGCTTAGGTTGAGAATTGGCTCAATCCCAAGTGATCTTGGGCACTTTGGGTTAGCCTAACTCTTGACCCAAGTGAGCCCAAGGGTTGGGCTGGTCAAGGAAGGTGTATTGGGTCAATGGGAACCCAATGACACCTTGATTTGGATTCAATTTGATTAAGGTTAAGAGATGGCTCAAGGGAGACCTCTCTTTGGTCACTTGGGTCAAGCTATATGGCTAACCCAAGTGAGCCTAAGGGTTGGGCCTCCAAGAGAGGTCTCTTGGGTACCCAAGGGGTCATCCCTTACATTCAAAAGGACTTGGAATAGACTTGATTCAAGGATTTGAAGGAGAAGGGGTGTATGGGTCAAACTTGGTTTACTTGGTCAACCAGGTTGACCCAAGGTTTGGACTTAAGCTCAACAAGTTGGGTTTGGTATTTGAAACTTGTTGAAAGTGGTTTCAAAGAATTTGGAGTTGATTTGGATTGAAATGGGCATTTGAAATCCCCATAGGGGTATTTTGGTCAATTTTGACCCATTGGTCAACTAGGGTCAAAAATGGGTCTAAAAAAATGCAGTTTACTGCTCAATGGGTTACAATCAGGGGTCTGGAAGTGATTGGAGGCTTTGATGAGGGCTTCAAGATCAAAATCTTCAAGGTGTTAGGTCCAATGGCATAGGTTGTAAATATTTGAAGGTTTTACAGCCTTTGGATTTTAATTTAGATTTTGGGGGTAGGAACTTCAGAATGGGCTCAAAATTGGAGGGTAACCTCTAGAGACATGTATTATCACTTTGTAAGTGATAGACCCTAAATCAGAAGTCATTTGACTGTGTTTTGAAGTGTTTGAAAAAATCCATAAAAAAGGACTTTAGGACAGGGCCTTAAGACTTTGGATTTGAGTCTGGATTTCTGGATTTGGAATGGATTTCAAGTTTGAGTGATTAATATTGAAATATCCAAATCATTTACAATCATGTGGTGATTGTTAACGAATGGATAGGGTCAAAGCTAGATCAAAGGTAGGATCAAAGTCTAAATTGAAGTTTGGATTCTCAAGTTGATTGGGTCAAAGCTTGGATGTGTTTGAAGCTTGAATTAATTTGGATTTGAATTGAATAGAGTTTGAGATTTGAATTGATCAAGGGTAGGGATTGATTAGAGGTTGGAGTTGATCAAAGGTAAGGATTGATTAGGGGTTGGAGTTGATCAAAGGTAGGGATTGATTTGAGGTTGGAGTTGATCAAAGGGTTTAGAAGAATTCTAAGATATAGGATCTAGAGTGGCTCTAGAATTTGGGATATGGAAGAATCCTAAGCTCTAGAGTAGGCCCTAAGGTCTTGGATCTAGAAAAGAGTCTTAAGCTCTAGAGTAGGCCTTAAGGTCTGGTTCTAGGAAAGAATCTTAAACTCTAGAGTAGGCCCTAAGGTCTAGTTCTAGGAAAGAATCTTAAACTCTAGAGTAGGCCCTAAGGTCTGGCTCTAGGAAAGAATCTTAAAGTCTAGAGGGGATCCTAGGATCTAGGATTGATCAGGAGTTTGGAAGGGCCTTAGTGACCTCATACAAAAATGTGGTCAACAGTTAGTTGCTTCTATACTTTGCATTTATTATCTTATATGATTTATTAAAACTAAATAATTAAACTCAATCACATTATAATGAGATTAATAAAATTCTAAATTATTAAAATTTTAAATTAAAATAATAACATATTTAATTTATAATAAATAAATAATTTTAAATAAAAAAAACTTAAATAATAAAACCTTTTAGGATATATCAAAGCCACACAACCTTCTTCACACACTGTAGATGATTTCCTAGAATAACTAACATTAGCTTAGGCTAAGATGGTGGTTGTTTTGGTGAGACTGTAGATGCTTTATTTGAAGAGTATCTTATGTCTGTTTACTTGCTTTCAGTATTCTATATAATGATACAAGTTTACGCACTTTTGCCTACACAATACACTTTGTTTAGTAGTTACATATAGGATTGCTTCACAATTTAATTTCTTGCTTATATTTTTTTCTTACAATATAGTGCCTTTAGAATGTACTCAGGCTTTCATTATAAATGTAAAAGTTAAATATGAAATGTTAAGTGTCTAGAGTGTATCTAGTTTGAGTTATATAAAGAGTTATAATAGGTTAAGAATATTTGCCTGTATATATATATATAGGCCTCCAAAAGGAAAATGATTTATCTTCCTTTGAGAGGCATTGCATTTTGTAAAATTATAGTAGACAAAGAGCCATAAGATAATAACTGAATACATTTAAACCTATATTCATAGGAGTAGAAACCAAAGCCTATTGTGGTGGAGTATAGCCACCTTACCTTTTAGCAAACCTAGGTTTGTATTCGACATTAAAAATAAATGAACAAAAGTTTTATTGATACACTTTTGTTTCATATTACTTCATATTACATATATAACATTTATAAAGGGCATCCTTTCATAGGTTTCAAGCTAGTTCTAGGATGATACGATAGCAGTACCATATACACGAACACCTTTATATATATATATATATATATATATATATATATATATATATATATATATATATGCATTTTAAATTTTGTCAACATATACTAAACAAAAAGCACATAAGCCTATGACAGTAGACAGGGGGGACCCATGGCATTATGGGATTTCTCTACTATTCCCTATGGGTTTAAGGACATTACTCTATAATTTTTTTTTAGGAAATCTAAACTTAAGAAGTTTTTAAAATTTTGTTAGAGCAAGGGAAATTTGTTATGTCTTTCCATGAAAACTACAATAGTTAGGTACATTTGACCCAACTCATATTGCTAAACTTTAATTTAAGATCTTAACCAAAATCCTTGATGCTGGTATTAAAATTAGCTTTCTTACCTACATGCATTAGACTTAGAAATTATGGTTTTAAAATGGTATGCTTTAGTGGTTAGCTACCAATGCACCCAGATTCATTTGAATCCCTCAAGCATCCTTTTGGGAGGATTATTACAACCTTAGAATAAGTTTTATAAACTTTTTTCTTTCAAAATAATGGATTAAAACCTTTAAATCATCAAACCAAATATATTAAATTTTAAATCTAAAATAAAATTGATCTCCAATTTAATAAAAAGTTTTCATTTATTGATGTAATTAACTATAAAGATTTGTCTCTATAAAAGGCCAATAACCTAATTTATAGTATATCTTATTTTAGTTTGTTAGAGCAAGGTAAAATCTTTTAGATGCAGACTAAAGCATTTCCTTGGTTAAATTCATTTTCAAAATGATAAGGGAATGTGAATGTTATCTTTAGGAATGAATGTAACATTCTGTATATAATTTTTTATTATGAGAATAAATTTTGTTTCTCTTTTAAAGATAATAGGAAAGCATTAATCTATCTCTCAAGGTAGTATAATGTTTAACTATGTGGATTTGACTAAAGAAACATTAAAGCAAATCATGTACAATATTTATTTATCTACAAGAATTTTCTAGCAACTCTAATGGGGACTAGGGCTTACTTACCCTCTTTAGTCAAGACTAGACTTTAAATTGATAGTATACTCATTATTGTAGTAGGTTAAACTACTTTCTTTGGTTATTCCTTTTGTCCATTTCATCCTTGGATTAAAGTGATCAACATTATATTTTTAATTTTAAGCCCTTAAAACCCAGTTTTTAGTCATGCATTTTAATCTATCAAATTCAAAATAATAATTAACTATAAATATGAAATATAGTTTTCACTTAATTATAAAACAAATATATATTTTAGATTTAATTAATTATAATAGTTGGCAGTACATTATAATTGCACTTATTTGGGTAGCCCAATGTGATTACTAGGATTAGGTCAAGATTTAAAATCATCTTTCACCTTATATTTAAAATCACTTAAGCTTGTATTAGGAATTCAATAAATTGAAGTTTGGTATACTTTCCATACCTAGGCTTTCATTCAAATCTAGTAAATTTAGCGATTAATTTAGATTTTTTTTGTTTGATTCTAGAAAATGTTAGGATAACTAATCTTCAACATCACCATCAACCAAGCTAGATCTGCTCAGGGTGCTCAAACTAAGTTCTTATCAGGATTCGATAACATGTTATTCGCATTCACTAGACCATAAACAAAAGTGGTGAAATCTATAGAAGCCCTAGTAAAGTTATCTTCTGCTATGGTTAATGTCGAGGGTGGGTCTATAGTTGTTAAACCCTATAACTTCTCCAAATTAATCTACACTCAAAATATTGCTAATCAAATACTTAAATAAATGTTTTATTCTAAATATCCTACATAACAAGTTTGAAAGTGGGTCATCATCTATTATTGCTTAGATGACCAAATCCCAACACTGCAACATGAACTATCATTTGAGATGGAGGGGTTAAAAGGCCAAGATCTTAAAAGAAGATATATTGATCACCGTTTTTATTGAAGCACAAACAAAAGTAAATTTTGAAGTTCCTAAAGCCTATTTTAACTCTCCAAAGTTGATTAGAAGAAGATTTTATCCACTATCAACTATTCGTGGGGAAGGAATGTTTTTTAGATAGCAAACTCTCCACTAGAGCTACTATTTTAAACATATCATACAGTATGATCTAGATTATACAATACAAGTAGTTGAAAATTTTAATTATAAAATTAGTAATTTTAACTCATTTAAAAAAAACTGATCATAAAGTATAATTTGGATCAAACAATACAATTATTTCAAGAATTTAAAAATTATTTTCTGACTTTGTTGTGTGTATGCATGGTTGAAAAAAGAAATTAAGATTAAATAAGTAAAAATATAGACTCTTACCAACCAAGTTCCTATTCTAACCAACTTGAGACTTGAATCTTCTTGCATGGTGTGTGACATAACTTAGATGTTTTCATACACAAAAATATTTACGCAATATATAATAGTAGGAATAATAAAAATTCAATCAATAATATTTTTTATTATTTAAATCATAAGCTTGGGATCTTAGATTGCAATAATATCCCCCTTTTTATGATGGAAAATATTTTTTGTTAAATTTGTAAGAACTTGTATTTTCTCATAATCTCTCCCTCACTACATGAGATATTTTTGAACAAATAGGAGAAAGTAAAATTTTTTATTTTTTTAAATAAAAACATATATTAAAACATAAACAAAAGAGAGAAAAAATTTTTCCATAGAAAATCAAAAAGTACAATTAACCATATACTCCCTAGTTCAACATCACCAAAAAGAAGATAAAAGACAAATAAAAAACACAAACACAAGAAAGACTACAACACAAATATAAAACAAAGACTCCAACCAAACACACAATGTTGAAATAAGATCCCTGATCAAATAGTGGAGGAGGTGCATGTTAGTTGAAACAGTGGTGAATAGTGTCAAATTGTTTGCCAAAACATGTAATATCAGTTTCATGCTGCTGCTGCTACTGTTGAATGAGGCTATTTAGTTGGTACTCTAATTGATCAAAACATTCTATCAGCACCTCATAGGAATAATTGGAATACTGGTTCTGGTGGTGCGAGTGTCACAATATTTGAGGTGATCTTATAAATTAATTTTAATCACCTCACTACTTGCAAATCAAATATTAAATTTATTCACTTTAAGATAGACTTATATTTTGTTTAAAATAAGAATAATATATTAAATAAAAATATATTCTTGCTGATTTAAACTTTAACTTTTCAAATAAAATAAAATGAATTAGATTATAGATGTAAATCTATGCCACCTTAAAGAAGTAAAAATACTTATTTTGCTAAATTTTATGAATTTAAAAGATATGATATATAAAAATTTAATATAAAATTTCCAACAATACCCTCCTAGTGATGGCAGAGTACCAACATCCTTTTTCACTCTCTTGGTGACGGTAGAGTATCAGATCTACTCCATATATCTTCTCTTATTAAATTAGAAAAGTTCCATCATTCATTTTTTTACACTAAAATAAATGAAATAAGTTATCTCTCCCATCATACTCATTTTAAATTATATACTCATTGTTCCTAAAAATTCATTACAAAGATTTGTATTTTTTAATCCAAATAAGATGTTGTTTATAATATTTTTAATATATTTAAATAATGAGCAGATATTCTCCTACATTCTTAATGAATATGGTGGTATCTATACTATAATTTTGAAAGGATCTATCTAGGAGAAAAGTGCTAAGCCTTTCATATTATGCCCTAGGTTCTTGCTTCAATCCATATAAAGCCTTTTTCAATTTATAGACATGATTGGGAAAGGTTGAATTTTCAAATCCAAGGGGTTGCTCTACATATACAACTTCGTTAATCACCCTATTAAAATGGCACTCTTCACATCTATTTGGTATAGCTTAAAGCCTCTAAAGAAAGTAAACACTAATAACACTCTAATAGCATCTAACCTATCTACAAGGGAAAAGGTCTCCTCAATGTCAATAACTTCTATTTTATTATACCGCGTAGCTACTAATCTGTCTTTCTTTCTAATAACTATTCCAGAGTCATTCATTTTGTTCTTGAAAACCCATTTGGTTCCTACAACACTCTGGTCCTTAGGTCGATTGCCAAATATTATTTCTAACAAATTTGTTCAATTCTACTTACATAGTTAGATCCAAAATTCATTAGATAGGGCTTGATTTATAATATTGGGCTTTATCATAGAGATGATGGCAAAATGACTAATCTCCTTCTTAAGCCATACTTTGTCCTAACTCCTATAGAGGGATCTCCTAAGATGAGTTCTTTAAGATTACTAGATATATATCTCTAATCTTTAGGCAAGGTCCCCTGAAGTTCTTCTCTATTTTCTAGATTAACAAATTATATTCCTTGGGTGACCTCTATCTCCTCTTCTTATTCTAACCCATGCTCACCAAATTTATCAAATTCATCCAGTACTACGTGGGTGGTCTCCTCTATCGCTAAGGTCCTTCTAGGTGATATGGGTGGTGTCCTCTATAGCTAAGGTCCTTAGGTCATATTCCTTAGAGTTTTCGTGCAAACATGACATACTCACATATTCCATAACCAAGTTTCATCAACAACAAATTTTAAACACATAAAATTTAAATAGTTAACACAGTTCAAACCGAGCATATATTATTAAACATTTTTCCTTCTAAAATGATTTTACCATTTAAGTTAATCAGACACTTGGTAAAAAAAAAAATTAATATCAAAATTTTTATCACACAATTGACTAATACTAAGAAGGTTATGTTTCAATCCATCTACAAATATGACATTCTTAATAATAAAATTCTTTGGGTTGCCAATCGTACATGAACACACCACTTTCTTGGTGGTGTTTTCTCCCAATATTACCTTGCATCCTGCCTTAGAATCCAATGTAATGAATTGTTTTATACCTTAAGTTATGTGTAATGAGCATCTATTATCCAGGTACTACATGCTCTCACCAGGCCTTTTGTGAGAGCACCTCTACAAAGTCATTCAAGGGATAGTTTTGGGAGCCCAAGTGAGTTTGGGTTCCATCTTTTGCTTTAATGAATTAGTTGCATATATGCTATGTTGTGATGCAAATAATTTTAGCCTCCATACCAGATGTGTTCTATGGTGTACCATATACATGTGGGCTATGTGACCTATCCTAGCACAAGAATAAAATCTAACCCCACTAAAAGGATTTATTAATATATTTTAGAGCTTGTTCCTCTTCTTGGGGTTTCAAGGTACATGCTTTGTTTTAATGTTATTCCATGATGGTAATGTAATTGGAGGTCTATTATTTTGAAGTGCATAAACTTTTGCTCTCAATAACTCATTAGAACTTCAATACTTTTAACTTCAAGTTTCAATGCATATTGATTATGATATAGTTCAGATGATAGGACTTCTATTTGTTTGTATAACTCTTTTAGCTCAATATGCTTAGATTTTAAGGAATCACATGCATTGGTTAACTCAATATTCTTCTTGTTAATATCATCAAAATCAACAAGTAAGGAAGCATGTTCTTTATATAAACTAAAATGATAAATCCTAAGAATGTCATACTCTTTTTGTAACTAAAAAAATTTAACATTCAAGCTAGCATGAAATTTCATTAGCTTTCTATATGCATCATAAATTCTCTCAGAAAATTTAAATAATTCATCATATGAAAGCTCGCATATCTCATTTTGATCTGAATGATCAAGATTATCATTTTCCATAAGGCATAGATTTGGTACCTCCTCCTCTGCTTCTGGTTCTGATGACTTTGAAGCAAAGTTTTACCCAAAATGCCTCTAACAACCTTTATTTCCCATTTTTTATCCTTATCTTAACCTTGACTGGGTGAGCATTTAAGTTGGGGTATTCTAACTTTAGGTGACCTTGTTTCATGTTTTCAAGACAAATGATATCAGATAAAACTTTTATATTTTACTTATTTTACCTTTCAAAACAAATGATGAGTCTAAAGTAGAGTCTGCCCAAAATACCATTCATTTTTGCTTTCTTTTTAGAAAGATATTAAATTGTAAAGTCTTCAATGCCATGTCATAATCCTCATCATATGCAAAGCTATCATTTTTAACGTTATTGGCTTTTAACACTACATCTTTCCTCTTTTTTTCACATATATCCAAAAGTCTTTGATTCACACTTTGCTCATAGGTAATGAGTGAGCCAAGTAGGTTATAAATTGAGTAAACATTTAAATCCTTAGACTCATATATTACATTGACTTTGGCTTCGTAATTACTAAGTAGGCAATGGAGAATTTTGTTAAGTTTCTTAGAGTTTGAAAGTTCTCTACTAGAGCATGCAAGGATGTCACTATTTAAGTAAATTTAGGGTAAATGTCTAAGATAGTTTCAAATGGTTTCATAAACAAGTTCATAATTGTGCAATACAATAATCCAACCATATTATTTGACTTTGCTAGTACCTTCACATATAATACATATTTTATCTTAAATATCCTTGCTAGTGGTTCAATAGATAATCATCATACATAAGTGCATAGAAAAAATAGTTTAGGCATTTAGCATTTAGTTAGGCTAAGTCTCTATTCTTATTATTCCATTCAGTGAAAGGTGTTTCTACTTTAATGCCATTAAAAAATCTAAAAGGTGTAGAGTATCCCTCTAAATCATATGGCATGGAGGGTGCTAAGCCACGTTAAACTGTCTTAGGCACTCCAAGAGTGGGGGGGGGGGGGGGGGGGGGGGGGCGTTGAATTAGTTATTTAAAATTTTCTTTAACACCAAAAAAATTCTTTTTTGAAATTTTTCAAAAACTTAAAAATAAACAACTTTCATCACCTGATGTGGAAGAAAGTTAATTAAACAATAGTTACAATAATGGTGATGATAATTTAATCAAATCAATATAACACCAACCACAAATTTTTCAACATGCAATTTCAAAAAAATAAATCATATAAAATAAAAAGTAGAATGAGCACATCAAAATTTAATAGGAGTTTATCCAAATAATGACATATGTCCACTCCTCAAAGTCTTCTACTCTAGGTATTATACTAACCCTTAATTTCTCTCCTTTTTCCCCCATAGCAATAAAGAGATTCCCTTAAAAGAATCACTTCCACCAAATTGGTGCAGAGGATAATCAAAACCCTTTTCACTACCTTGGTGAGGTAGAGAACCTTAGAAGCTCTTCTAACCCTTCTAGTGAAGGAAGAGAACCTTGAAGCTTTTTCATCCTTTTGGTGAAGGAAGAGTACCTTGCAATCCTTTTTCATCCACTTGGTGAAGTCAAAGATCCCCAGACATTAACCTTGAAGCCTTTCTTCCCAGAGCAACCCAAGTAGATCTATAGAGACCTGGGAAGGAATTAAGGTGCTAGCTTGATTAAAGCGGCCATGTGAAACCTCCCACACCACTTCTCCCTCTCACAAATCTCACCTTCTCCTTCTCCACACTCCAAGATCTCTCTTTTGTTCTCTCCTAAAATACCCTCAACAGCAAAAATCTCTAACTTGCAAAATTTTAAGAAAATCTTTTTATAAAAGGTCTTCAATAACACAAAATTTTTAATTCATATGAAACTAATCATATAGTATGATTAGTTCAAAAACTAGATAATTTTCAATACGATGGAATAATCTTGAGACGAGCTGTTCAAAACATCTATATCGATTACACAATACAATTTTGATATTTTATCATATGATTAGTTCAACTGCATCTTGGTTATACATGATAATTTCTTGAATGATTACAAATTATCTCACTAGTATCCAATACAATTGCATTATGTTGTATGATTAATACAAAAATTAAGGTTTCATTCAAGACAATCATTGGGATGAATGTTTCTATCCAGCCAATCATACTGTACAATCAACATCATATAGTATGATCGACCAATTTAATTAAACCTTAATTTAATTAAGAAATCATAGGGATTAAATCGAGTAAGATTTAAATATCATACTGTACGAACAAGATTGTATAAATCAATTAGTTTAAAATTCAAAAATTTAAATACTTACTTAGTTTTCATTTGCAACTAGGGTTACTTTTTTAAATAGATCTTATAAAAAAATTTAGATCGTACAGTATGAGTAGCTTAAAATTATTAATTATAAAATTCGTTATTTTAACTTGTTTTAAAAAATAATTACTCGTATAGTATGATTTGGATTGTACAGTATGATTAGTTCAAGAACTTAAAAATTATTTCTCTCTCATTTATGTGTGTGTGCATGATCACCAAAATGGTATACACATATTATAGGACTTTGACTCAAGAAAGTAAAAATAAAGAAGTAAAAAAATTACAGACCTTATCAACTAGGTTCCTGTTCTACCCAAACTTGAGCCCTAAATCTTCTTTCATGGTGTATGACATGCCTAAAATTTTAGTATTTGAAAAAATATATACACAATATATATAGTAGGAGAAATGAAAATCTAATCAACAATGTTTGTTATCATCAAAATCATAAGCTCGAGATTCGAATTGCAATAAGTTGGTATGTTCAAAAGGAGTGCATTTGTGGAAAATATAGATTAGCTGCAATTCCTGCTATCTTTTGTATACGACCCTTTTATGTTGCACTGCCAACAATAGTAGTAGATGATAATGATAAGTAAAAGGGTGAAGAGAAAGAAGAAGAGGATGATTGGAATTAATCCTTGTTTATTTATTTTTCTTTTCCTTGCATGAGAGAGATGAGATGT
Organism: Dendrobium nobile; assembly: GCA_022539455.1. Taxonomy (NCBI): domain Eukaryota; kingdom Viridiplantae; phylum Streptophyta; class Magnoliopsida; order Asparagales; family Orchidaceae; genus Dendrobium; species Dendrobium nobile. The sequence goes on from CM039735.1 coordinate 38,180,418, forward strand.
TATGGATGTGGTTTTTTTTTCTTCATTTTACATTTTTGCTTAAGAGGTACTTGTGACTTGGATGTTGTGGGAAGTTCTTATGATTAAATTATGGAGTAGTGCACAAGTTAATATAGTTGTAGTTTAGTATATGCCAATATATTAAGCGTTTTGTACTCAGTATCATTCTAATTAAAAATTCATGTTTAGTATTTGCTTTGTTAAGTTAGTTTTTTTTTTTTTTTTTTGAAACGTGCAAAACTTTGCATTTAAAAGGAAACAAATCTAATTACAATTGATAAAAGGGTAACATTTCTCCCTTGATTAAGTTTATCAAGGAGGCTGGAATGTTACAAAAAGAAAAACTATCAAAAATAAAACTTCCATCTAATGCCAAAGTAGAACAAAAATCAGCTACTTTATTACACTCCCTATTAACATGATGAAAAATGACATTATTGAAATCATTAATGAAGAATAGCTCCTTGACCGACCAATTCTTCAAGTGCCAATCAATTTTCTTCAAAGAATCTTGAATGAATGTAATCACATTGATATTATCACTTTCAATGATAGGTCCTTTACTTTCAAGCATCCAACTTTGGATGAATTCTCTTATAGCTATAACTTCCTCCATCTCAAGTTGAGCAACATCCCAATGTACCTTATTCTTACCAAATGCATGAAGAAGTCTACCTTTGCAATCTCTAAAAATCCCACCAATACCAGCCCGATTTGAGCTCAATAATGAGGCATCAACATTAATCTTGATCTAATCTAGTGGTGGAGGGCACCAAGTTCTGTGGAACTCCCATGGGAAATTAGCACCCTAGCTATCTAGATATGGAGAAGATTTTAACATGGCTAAAGAAATCACATTAGCAGCCACCAAAGAGCTAGACATAGCAGTCTTCCCATGTTTTACCAAATTTCAGTTTTTCCAGGACAAAAAAACTACAACACAGTAAATTCTAGCCGTACCAGCGGTTTGGCCAGAGCTTCTTCTCAACTTCTCTAAACAGCAATCCAATGATTGAAACACAGGGATATAAAATCCCCATTCTCTAATTTTAGAAATAACATTCACAAGATACTTGCAATGAACCACGATGTGTTCATAATTCTCCACCTCCTGACATCCTCTAGCACAAGAATCATCAACAGCAAGCCTTCAAAATTTAAGAAAATGATTAGTATGAATAGCAAACTTACTGAGTCTCCACCAAAAAATTTCCACCTTAGAGTTGAGCTTTAGATTCTTAAGCCATTTATAGAAACAACCATCTTCTTCTTTACCTCACCCTTCCATCACTTGATCAGCTTTATTAAGTTAGTTACATATATAACTTTAGATTTTTTTATTATATGTTATTTATATTGTTTCAATAAATTATTATTAATTAAATTTAATATTTTCTTAACTATTGAAATGTCATCCATATATTACACTAGTATAACCAAGTTAACTAAAATGAAAAATGATAATTCAAAGTTATTTAAAATTAAGAACATAACAAAATTACAGGTGTTAGATCGAATGAACAAAGAACAACAATTTCTAATTTGAAAATCATAACAATCAACCAAAGAAATTTATTTAAGTTGGTACTTCATTTTTGAAATAAAATAAAATAACACCAAAACATTGATTATTAATGATGTAATTGAATAACTAAGTTTAGAAAAAAAAAGGTACTTAGATTACTTTATACAACTCATTATGAACTTAAGTATGTAATCACATAACCTGTACAATCTTTAAATAACTCTAATTTAGGATTTCTTAAAGGAATACATCTAATCAGATATTGAAAATCATTATTGTAGTACTCATGTGCACTAAATAATGTGAAGAGTGAACATTACATTGTTAGAGTCTCAAGAAAAATTATAAATAATTCAATGCTGGAGCATCAACCTCAAAAGAATGGTAGTGCCAAATAATGTAAGTGAGTGTCATAGTGTGCAACTTTTGCAGCCACGCGAAAGGGAATTTAAGGAAAGTGACAGCATGGCAGATTAGTCAAGCATCACAAAAAATCAGTAAACAGCCACACTGGGTCAACCGAACACCGTAGTGGAGAACATTTAAAAATGTTAAGGTTCCTGTTCATTTTATAGTGTTGTGGCTCCACCTTACCGAGAGCTGTAGTACTTGAGTTTTTTTATGTATTAAGTATAAAAAGTTTTCTATCTTTTTATGGCAACATTTTTTAGAGTTTACTTAGAAAAAATTGTGATAGACCAGGGAATAGTGAGATACATCATTTAGATTGGATGGTCAGTATTATTGTGAGTAAACAATCAATTGGAGAGCAAAAAAGTATGGAGTGCAAAGTTTCATGGGGCGATTTACTTTGGGAAGGATCCATCCAAGAGAACTATTTCGGATTCTTCATTCTAGGTGATATATACTTCATCTTATCTATTTTGTACTTTCTTTCTTGAGCATGTAATGAAATTTATGTTGTCTAATTTTAATTCCATGGCTCACTAAACTTATAGTTTTGGAATAATGATGTGATAAACTTTATAATTCCTAATGTAGACTCTTGTGTTTTAAAGTAAGAAAGGTTATTTTCAATATATCCTATTCTTCATTATTTTTTGGTCATGTATAAAATTTAAAATATAATCTGATGCTTTACCTTGATAGAGGAATGTTGGAAAAAAAAAATTAAAATGGAATGCTTGCATGCCAAGACATAGGACATTTAGTATTCTAGCATCTATGGAAATAAAATAATTGTTATAAATCCATAAATCTTTTTTTACATCCATATACACTTAATAGATATCAAAGGATGCTTATGCTCTAGTTCACAACAATCATGGAGGAATCTGGTTTGGAAAAACTTAGGATATGAACTATTATAAGTCCAAAACTCTTTAGTTATTGGAATCTTCTTTATTTCTTGCATTTCTCAATGGAAATATAAATTATCTCTCATTTTTTTATAGGATAAATATCAAACCTTGATTAGATAGTACTAAAAATATTTGTGTAGCACATAATTTTCTCTTGGCTTGATATTCTCTCATTCACTTTATAACTTTATCAACACATGCACTTGCATTTTCATTGGGTTATATCGAAGAAAAAAAATTAAATATAACATAGCCCCTATCACAGAACTCCCCATGAGTATAAAGTACCATACAAGTTGATGTGGTAGCTACTGATAAAGATAAGCAAAATAAAGTTTTAATCGAAGTGGCTAAAAAAGTGGGATTTAGTTAAGCTTCTACGGTCTTTAAGGAGGAAGATAAGAGCAAAATAAAAGTTGTATATGATAATTTTTTTTTTTTTTGGAAAGTCGGGAATCTAAATCCCTTAATTCATAATTGATAAATTAATTTTATTTTGTCTAGCAAGAGAATAAGAAGTTAACAAGAAAGGATTCTACAAACATCTCATTTATTTTTGCAAATGAATATCCAAATGAAAATTCAAATGATGAAGTAAATAATTCTCATGAAATATTAATGAATTTAAATAATTTAATAGAGTCTCTATAATATATTTTTGATATTGAATCCCTTTTTATAGCCATTCAGGGTGATCCTATTAGCATTAAATTAGAGATGTCTAATACAAATAGTGTATCAAAAGAAAATCCAAAGACACTCAATGATCATGAAGTAAAGCAATATAATACTTTCTTCTAAAGATGTAATTGAATTTAATATTCATAGTCTTAAAGTTTTACTTTCATGACCTTCAACTAAAAATAAAGTAAGCCATAAATAATACAAAGGCTTTAAATCAACCTTAACTAGTTTAAACTTCATTTTTTATAAATCTAGAAGTCGCCAGTGGACTATAAGGTCTTAGCATATTTCAAAATACTGCATATAAAACTTAGTATTTATGATGCAGTAGTTCACTTTGAAGAATAATGAAGGCTTTAATCAAAGCCTTACTAGACCCAGAGATCTCCATGGCTCACCAAGCATCAATACAATCTGAAGAAACCATATACTTTAAAGAGGTTCTAGGACTCACATTTTTAGATGAAGATTTCTTGTTGGAAACTCTAGACCATAATCATATATTGTATATCACTATCAATACAAATAATTTTAAATTGTCTCATATTCTAATTGATATGAGTGCATTATTTAATATCATGACACTTAAAACTCTCAAATATCTAAAATTGGATAATCATAAACTCATCTATGATAAAATAATGTTGTGTGCACTTAAAAAAAAAAGTGAGAGAGGTTTTGATTCCCTTCTCTTTGAAGTAGAAACCTTGAAAATTTAAGCCAAATTTTATATTATAGATTCTAAGGCATCTTTTAATTCTCTCTTTGGTAGACCCTAGCTCTGTGAATATAGAATGGTGCCTTCCACCTTCATTAGTGTATCAAACACTCTCTTAAGGGAGAATTGTATTAAAGGTGATATGTAACTATTTGTAATTCATAAAGTTGGTATATAAAATGATGTTTTATAGTATTGTTGACCTCATTTATATTTGAGGTCATATAAACATCAAAGTCATAAATTATAATCAATATAACCTATGCATTACTTCTTGTAGAGCATTAGCTCCTTGACTTCAGTTATTGTTGAAATTGCACTATTTCGAGCCATATATATCAAATTCATCAACATTGGTTCCATGACCAAGTCACTAACTCTTTTGACTTAGTTGGTTAGTTCAACCTAGATCAATTGATTAAACCCTCAATTCACTCAATATTAAACCCCAATTTATATCTAAATTTACCAAACCACTCTAAATTTAGCTCCTTATAGATTAAACTTGAATGGTTAACTTAACCAAGTTAATAGTTAACTTGATCAACTCTATCCAAAATTGGTCAAACTAGGTCAGTTTGGGTAAAATCATTTTATGTGATCAACTAGGACTCTCCCATTACTCAATCTAAGTCAAATTACCATCCTAAACATACTAAAAGCTCACATTATCCAACCCAAGGTGAGTTGACTTGGTCAACTTAAGAAAATTGATAAAACACAGTCATGAATGGTATCACATATTTAAACCTCAAATATGTTGATCCAAAGACACCAAAAAACATGCAAATAGCCTCTAGAGACTCATAACAGTCTATCCTAGATGGCTTCACCAATGTTGACTAATCAACATGGTCGAATTCTCAAAATCTATTAAAATTGTTAAACCCTTTTGAGTTGTCCTTTCCATAATTTCTTGGATAATTCAAACCCCTAAAATCCCTTCCATGTAAAGCCATACCCAATACATTAGTTTAGCTAAAAATATCCTAGCGATCCTCCCTTGTGGAAAGATATAACACATCCTTTTCGTCCTTTTCAAACCACCTCGCTATCTTCGTCCTTCATCCTTGGGGGTTCAAGGGAGGTAAGCTTCAGCAATTGGTCGAGGTTCTCTATCTGCTTCAGGAGGAAGCAAAAGGAGTCAAGGTTCTCTGTCTGCTTCAAGAGGATGCAAAAGGAGTCAAGGTTCTCCTTTTGCTTCAGGAGGAAGTAAAAGGAGTTGTGTTCTTTGCCTACTTCAGGAGGAAGCAAAAGGAGTTGGGTTCTCTGCCTCGCCAGGGTTGGCAGAAAGGAGTTTTTGTGAGGGCTTCTCTGCCTTACTATGGGAGCAAAAGGAGAGTCACTTTTGTAGTGCAATACTTGGAGGGCGTCTGTTGGGAGTGGAAGTAGGTCAAGTTAACCAAACCACTATAAATCCGGTGTGGTCTTTCTTTGTTTTGATTTCCACATTTATTTTTCCGCACTTTGACTTCTATGGTGATTTTGGTTTGTGATTGTGTTTTGATTGTAAGAAGATTTTTTAAAATACCAATTCACCCCCCCTCTTGGTTAGCCTCGGGCTAGTTCTTAAGGGATTAACATCCCTAACAAACATTCAAGTGGTATCAGAGCGGGATTCATAAAAATTAAGTTTGAAAACTTTTTGAATTTTGATCTATGGCTAACAATGGCAATCATAATGCAACGGAAGGATATTCTATAACACGACTACCTTTGTTTGAAAATCTTTATTTTGATTTTTGGAAAACTCGCATGTCTACTTATTTACAAGGTTTACTCAGGATTTTTGGAAAACACTCATTTAGGTTTCATACAAAGCATTTAGATTGACTATCGTATGTGGATGCTTATTAAAGAAGGATATTCTCCACCTTCTCATGAACTTAATGGAACAAAAACTGAAGTACCTTTTACTGAATGAACTTTTGATAAAAGAGATTTAGCACAACTTAATGTGAAGTGTTTGAACTACTTTTTTTGTACTTTAAAATTTGAAGATTACATGCGTGTTTCTACATGCTCTACTGAAAAAAGAATTTGGCATAAATTGTGTATTACCTATGAAGGCACTAATGAAGTTAAGCAATCTTGTTTAAATATTTTATTTCATAATTACGAACTTTTTTGTATGAAATCTAATGAAATGATTTCTGAAATATATACAAGGTTTACTCAGATTATTACTTTATTGCATGCATTAGGAAGAGAACTTAGTAACTATAAAAAAGTGAATAAAATTTAAGATGTTTGCCTTCCCTTTTTGATGCTAAAATCACTGTAATTTCTGAGTTAAAGATTTAAATACCTATTCGATCGATAACTTACTTGGTTCACTCATTGCTTACGAGCAAGGGGTGAACCAAAGAAATATTAATGCAGGTGAGAGGAAGAAGGAGAAAATGATGGTACTTAAGGCGAATAACTAGGACACTGACTCCTCTGGGTCTAAAGGCGATGAAGATGCCTTCATCACTAGACAATTCAAAAACTTTCTAAGGAAGAGTCATAAGCATCATCAAAATTGGAGAAAAGGTAAGGATAACAAAAATTTTAAAGGTTCTTTTGATGTTGTTTGTTTTGAATGCAGAAAGCCTGGACATGCTAGAGCTGATTGTGCTATACTTTAGGATCACTCAAGCAAAGAAAAGAATGAGAAGAAACTTAAGTTTAGAAAGGATAAGAAGCGAGCCCAAAAAGCTTTCTGGGCAGTGTCTGCATCTGACTCATCTGAGACTGAACTTGAAGAGGAGACAACAGAGTTGTGCTTAATGACTGATGATTTTGAACAATCTAACCAAGAAGAGGTATACCAACCAACCTATGACCAATTGTTTGAAATATGTGAGAAAATCCATGCATCATATAGAAAACTTAAGAAAACTCACGCTAGTTTGAAATTAGAGTTTTTGAACTTACAAAAAGATAATGAAATTTTAAGTAAAGATCACTTTCAAATTGATAGTAATCATATGTCTCTACTTGATGAATTTGATGATTTAAATAAAAAGTATTCTGAATTAATAATTGAGCATGATTCTTTGAAAGCTTCCTACACCTCGCTTGAATCTGATTTTAATGCTTCTACTAAAGAATATGAGCATAAAAAGCTCTATTTGGAGATTGATTTAGAAAATGCTCACTTGAGGTTTAAAGCTGAATTGGATGCACTTAAGAAAAATTTGATGACACCCACATTTGATCCAAAGCCAATAACTAGGAATAGGCATTATAACCCAAACCAATTAAGAAATCATTTTCTTGGAGTTAGATGTTTTTCATGTGGCATATTAGGACACATAGCAAATACATGCACCATTCACCATAGTACACATTGGGTGTGGAGATCCAAATTGCATAATTCACTGCATAACACTCATGCATCACATTCTTCTTTTTATAAGAAGGAACCCAAACCTGTTTGGGTTCCTAAATCTGACATTTAATGATTTTGTAAGTATTTTCTCACCAAAGACCTCATGAGGGTATATGATACTAGGACAAAGGCTTGCAGCTCATAAATTGCTTAAACTTGCTGCTAAATAAAATTCTGAATTGCATTATTACTACTCTATTGAGTGTTATTATTTTCTGCCTTAATTTTTGTGTTAACTTTTCATATTTGTTGTTTTAGTTACTTTTACTTTGGATTCTTTTTGCTTTATGATATTTTCTCCTTGTTTTTATTTTTTGGAGATTTATAGTCGATGTTTTAACATCTCTAAATCAGTTAAAGGGAGAAACACTGTTGATGGCTTCCCACCCTCTAACCTCTTTTTGTGGTATAATTTTCTTTTCTAATCAAAAGTTTATCTCAAATTAACAACTAGTTTTTGAAATTAAGATCTTTTCTATCTTGCTACAATAATTTACCTTATATTTATAATATTCAAAGTTTTTATATATCTTTCAAGTGAATTGAAATCTTGCCATTGCATTTATCATGTAATTACTAAAGTCTACTTTGTGTTCTATTCTTCCTTATGTTAGAGAGTGAGTTTCTCTTCTCTAATATTTGGAAGATCTACTCACAACTAAAAATATTTTAAGAGTTTTTGAAAAGGGATCTAGCTTGCAAGAACAAAAAATAAAATGGTCAATGACGCGAAAAACAAAAAGATGTGCAATGACGCCAAATTGAAAAATATACACAAAAAGTGTATCAAAAATCAATAGATGCGCAAAGAGTACCATTCAAATTGATAAGAGGCATAAAATGAGCCCACAAAAGACAAGCTTACCCCTCTTTCAAACTTTTAAAACTTTAGAAGAATTCATAGGTTACTTGATATTTTCAAAGGCTTGATTTCAAATTCCATGATTTAGACAAATTGCTTTGGTATATAATTCTATAAGATGTTTTCTTTGGAGCAAGTTTTGAATGGATCTTTTTCTCCCAATTAGTTTGTTCTAAGTTAGGTCTTTTATCTTCAAAAGATGATTTTGTCCTGAAAGAAGTCCGAGCTAGGGTTAACGGGATTAGATATTCTACCATTTTCAAATTTTGACTTTGTTAACTCATTGATCATACAAATCTTTAAAATTTCATTAATTGGAGCATTTATCATAAGCATGCCTTGCTAAACTTTAAAAAAAAAAACTTTATTTCTTTGCTAGTTTTGATGCCTTTTTCTCGTGTTTTATCGTTGGTGTTTTAGTTGATTGTAGTGTTTTTTGGGCCTTCTCTGATCATCTCCATCCTTCCTCTGATTTCCAATTTTTTTCACATCGTCTTGGACGATCCTTATATCATCTAGGATGATGTGCTTATCTTTCTTCAAAAAATCCATCTGCTTAATATTTTGACTGTTTTGCTCTTCATCATCCTAGACAATATGATCGTCCTCTATTACAATCATCTTGATCATCCGGGCCGATATCTTTTTCATCTTGACTGATGCATTTATTATTAATCGTCCCATCCGATGCACCTGTTCATCCTGGATGATACACATGTCAGCACGTTTAAAATCTATAAATTCGCCCAGGACGATCCATTTTTGGACAATCGTCCTAACGATCCACTGTTCGTCATGGATGATACACGTCGTGCTTGATTTAAAATGTTTTAAATTCAGCCAGTATGATCCATTATTGAGCATCGTCTTAGATGATCAACATAATCGGTCTGGACGATCTGCTTTTTTAATGATTGTATGGCTTGACTCATCGAGATAATCGCCTATGTCTAATCATCCCGGATTATATCTCATCATCCTGGATGATCAGACTGCCTTTTTGACCAATCGGATTGTGCACAATAATTGCACCGGATTGGCCTGAATGATCCTGCGATCGTCCTGAATGATCTAGACACTTCTTTAAATTGAGCCCCTTCTAGCCATTTATTTTTACATCAATTTCTTTCTTTGGCTTTCTACTTCCTGTTCCTTATTTTTTCTTGCTAATGGATGGCGGCATGTGTTCTCGACACACGTTTGGAAGCTCCTCAAGGGGTACACTGGACTCTCATTTTTGGAAAGCAAACGATCAGGCTGCCTACCACCGCTATAAAGAATGTAACATTTCTCTCTCCCAAACAATCAATCCAGTCCACCTCTCCTATCTGGTACTCGACCTTTTTACTTACACCTCTCTGTGCTTATTCTTACACTCGCTGTCCCCTTTAATTCTAAACTTCTTTTTGAATTTTATGCCAACCTCCAAATTAATTCTGCCTACACTGCTTTCACCTCGTATGTGAATCGATGCCTAGTCAAGATCATATACCAGGATTGTGCAGAATTGCTACAGCTTTCCACCATTAGGAGTAAGCTGCATACCCTGATTTCTAATCCTGATTTTAACTAGGCTATGGCCAATCACTTTTTTTGTCACACCAATGCCCCTTTTTATGTTAGGGAGACTAGCTATTTGCTTAAAGATGCTAGGAAAATCCAGCACGTCCTTCGCACCTCTGTGATTCCTAAAGCCAGTAACCGTGTCCATATCACTCCCCTTTTTTCACTCACCACTTTTTACATAATGGCCAATCATGAATTCAATGCAACCGATCTAATCTTTCGCTACATCAAACATTTGACTATAATTCGAGATCCAGGTCATGGAAGGAATCCCAATCTTGCTCTAGGACACATCATTGCATATATTCTAGAATCTAAATACAACCTTCAATATCCTGCTCCTCCTGACCTTCAACCACCCATCTACTCAAACAATTCCTTCAACGTCCTTCACAGTACTCGTCTCCACATAGGGGATGGGGAGGCTCGGGGGGGGCGATGAGGAGGAGGCTCTCGCTCCTGTTCTTGAACCTGTTCCTCTCCGCCAGCACTCTCAACTGGATCAGTTAGTGGAAAGATTTGATCAGTGGGATACCGGCTTTGAGGCCTACGTTGTTGCACAGAAGCAACAACATACTGAGGACATCATTCGCATGCAGCTCCTGCACAACAAGGACATGGCCTAGTTTGGATCTCTGTTTGCCACTTTGACCAGTTACTTTTCACCGCCACCTCCTCCATCTGATGATCAGGGTCCCTCATTTTTTTAGTTTTCTTTGTTATACTATTTTTATGTAGTTTATTTTTCTTATAGTTATTTTAGTTTTTATTTTCTATAGTTTGTTTTTCCTATGGTTGTTTTAGTTTTCCTCCTCCTTTTTGTGATATTAAAGAGGGAGTAGTCTGTTGTACCATGTAATTTGATTCTGGAACTTAGTGAACTTTTTTTTCATCACACCATTTTAATTAAACTGCCATAGACTGCTTGAACTTTTTTGATTGTGTGCAAATCTAAGATTATGTATTAGACTTTTGATGATAGCAAACATTCATGTTTTTCTAAGAATGTCTTTCCTACTAACTTTTCAGGTCCACAAGATTTAACGCAACTCAAAACCAGCTTAAGATTGGGTAGATTTAGTTTGAGTCAGCCTGTAATGTTTTTCTTTTTCTTAAGTCATTTGTAAAAGTGGTTCCTGATGCTAAGTAAACTTGCACACACACACTTGAGGAGTTTTTTATGTTTTTCTATTTTGAGTACATCAGCCTAGACGATGTTCATATCAGCTAGGATGATCCAACTAAAAATAGAAACCCTAATTAGGGCATCCTGGTTAAGCAGCCGTCATTAAGCACATCTTCCTATACAATCCTTGTATCAGCCAAGACGATAAGTTCAAATCATAAAGAATCAGTCGCCATGATCAATTTAGGTATTCTCTATTTTAGGACATTGGCCAGGACGATCTACACTTCAGCTTGGATGATGCAACACAGTTATGCCTAAATTAATCTGGTAATTATGGAAAGCAATTAAAGCTGATTAATATGATCACATCGGCCGGGCCGATCGCAGGATTGGTCGGGACGATGTTCTGGATGATTGACATCGGCCAGTATCTATTCCAGGCGATGTTCAAGACGATTATACTCGGATTTAAACAAATCGGCCAGGACGATATTGTATCGGCCTAGATGATGTAACCAAATTTTTTCTGATCGTCCCAAATCATCACGACTGATTGAGCTTATTTTATACTGATTATCTTGGATGATATTCCAATCATCTTGGACGATAATGTCGGTTCTTGAAATTCTATTTAAAGGACCCAAATTTTCTCATGCAAAGTGACCTTTAGCTGCTGCCTTGACCTGAAAGAGCCAAGAGGAGAGGGAGAGAGAGGGAGAGAGAGGGAGTAACTTGTGAGGGGGAGTATGAAAGAGAGATTCACAAAGGTTTCTCCAAGCTCAAGTGTTCATCCTTCGTCCTTGGGGGTTCAAGGGAGGTAAGCTTCAACAATTCATCGAGGTTCTCTTCCTTCTTCAGGAGGAAGCAAAAGGAGTCGAGGTTCTCTGCCAGATTCAGTAGGAAGCAAAAGTAGTCGAGTTTCTCTGCCTTCTTCAGGAGGAAGCAAAAGGAGTTGGGTTCTCTACCTGGTTTAGGAGGAAGCAAAAGGAGTTGGGTTCTCTGTCTGCTTCAGGAGGAAGCAAAAGGAGTTAGGTTCTCTGCCTTGCCGGGGTTGGCGGAAAGGGGTTTTTGTGAGGGCTCCTCTGCCTTGCTGTGGGAGAAAAAGGAGAGTCACTTTTGTAGTGCAATACTCGGAGGGCACCTCCGGGGAGGGGAAGCAGGTCGAGTTGATCGAACCACTATAAATCTGATGTGATCTTTCTTTATTTTGATTTTCGCATTTATTTTTCTGCACTTTGATTTCTATGGTGATTTTGGTTTGTGAACATCCCTATCAAACTTTCACCAACAGCTTTCTCCAATAGGAATTGGAAATCTGAAACTCTCAACCTTCTCAAAGCAATCTTGATGCCAAGATACATCATCTTTTCACCACTTTAAAACCCAACATCCATGAAATGGATTTCCTTCTAGACCTCATAGTCGAATTGGCAAAAAGGATAGAAGATTTTTCAAGATTAACATTTTGACCCATCCAACAGCTATAATCTTTCAATAGTTTACAAATCTTCCTTGCTTTGTTATGATAAGCCTCCAAAAAAATTATAATGTCATCAGCATACAACAAATGAGAAATTCTATCCATGTTTGGGGTGATTTTAATACCAATGTTAGAACCTCTATGAGAAAATGCATTGGAAAGCATATGGGAGCATAAAATAAACAAATAAGGCAACAAGGGACATCCTTGTCTAAAACCACATCTAACCTCAATCCACTTTATATTACTCCCATTGATTGAAATAGAAAACTTATGATCATACACACATTGAAGAAGAATATTAGAAAATTCCATAGGAAAGCCCAAAACCTGTAGAGCTTGCTTGAGGGTAGACCATCCCATACTATTGTAAGCTTGCTCCATATCTATTTTGATTACCATAAGCCCTTTAGAAGATTTGGAAAATCTTGACTTGTTGAACAATTCTTGAGCAAGTAGAACATGATCAGTGATTGAACACCCTTTTACAAAAGCAACTTGTTCCTTAGAAATAATCTTGGGAATGATGAAATTAATCCTATTCTAAAGCATCTTAGCCACAATCTTGTAAACACACAAATAAAGGCTTATAGGCCTAAAGTTGGAAGGTAAAGCTTGATTTTTAACTTTCAGAACAAGAACAACTAATATTTCCCTCCAATTTGGACACATGATGCCCTACTTGAAAAAGGCACTAATATTCTTCCACATGTCTTCTTTAATAATTGACCAATAAGCTTTAATCAAAGAGTAAGAGATGCCATCAATACTTGTGGAGATGTTTGCTTCAAAATTAAACACCACTCTTTCCAAGTCCTCAATGGTGAAACCAGCCAATAAGATTTTTTTATCCATATCATTTAGAACATTACTAGGAGCCGGCCAGCCATCAAGCTTACATGTCCTATCTTTCCATTTACTATTGAAGAAATCAAAGGAAAATCCTTCAATCTCTTTAGGATTTTCTTCCCAATCTCCTTGACTATTTTTGATCTGATGAATCTAATTGCCATTGCATCTACCAGAAGCAAAAGCATGGAAGAACTTTGAGTTGGAGTCTCCATCCGCAATCCACTTCACCTTAGCCCTTTGCCTCCACCATGCGTTTGAATATCCAAGAGTACTATTCAGTTCATGAACTTTGGATTTGAGCAAAAGCAGTTTATCTTCTGGTAACCCGTTAATTTTTGCTTCTTCCTTCTGCAATTCTAAGATGTCTTTTTTCAATCCGTCCATCAAAGCAGCAAGACTTTGATGCTTCAATCTGCTCCAAAAAAAAGAGCTCTCATAGCTCTTATAAACATTAATTTCAATACATTAGCTTCGTCCCCATAAGCAGTTTTTACCCATGAATTGGAAACAATAGCCACTGAAGCTGGGAATGAAGACCAGATTTCTTCATACTTTAAAAATCTATTTTTCTAAATATTTGTCGGAAGGAGATTAATGAAGATTGGATAGTGGTTCAAAGCTATTCTAGCAAGATGATGAATATAAGTGGTTTTAAGAATCTCCAGAGCAGCCATGTTCACAAGATAGCGATCCAAAATACATGCCCCCCCCCCCCCCCCCCCCCCCCCCCCTTCTTATTTTTGTACCAAGTATATTTTGGGCCAATACTCTTCAAATCATGAAAATCACATGAGTTCATAAACAAACTCATGTCTTGGGCTCCTTGTGATAAGGAAAATTTCTTCCCCCCTCTTTTCTCATCTTGAGATAAAATATAATTAAAGTCACCTCCCACAATGGAGGGAAGATTAGAATCAAAAAGCAATTCTAATTTACTCCATAAGCTTCTTCTTCAAAGAGAATCTCTACTAGCAAAAACGGAAGAGATAATCCACACTCCTTTGTTGAAAATTTGAACTTCCTCTATAACAACTTGGGATGAAGCTTCTAAAACTGAGAAGGAAGCTAAATCCTTTCTCCAACATACCAAAATTCCTCCAGATAAGCCATCTGAAGGAAAAAGAAAAAAATCCCAATTGTTGCTAATCAATTTATTACATTCAAATGTATCCATAGTAGAGATACTAGTTTTAACAAGCCCAACGAAAAAGATATCAAAATCTTTCACAAACTCCTTTAGATAATGAGAGGCTTCTCTCTTCCTAGTCCCCTTATAGTTCCAAAAGGTGATAGAAGACATTTAAAGATAAGAGTTGGGATTACTCCCTTTCCTACCTCTTGACAACATGCAACCTTTTTCTATTATGTTGGAGGATATTAGTCCTTCCCAAAGAATTAAGCTCTTTTAAAAGCTTCCCTTTCTCCCTTCCATTGGAAACACCCATCTTCATGTTACCTAAAAGAGTAGGTTTAATAATATCTTCAATAACCTTCCCCTCTTCTATCTCTTCAACCGGAACCAAACGAACTAGTTCTGTATTTACAATAAATTCTTCATCACAATTTTGAAGAATATTAAATTTATTATTGACCTTGATAGAGTTGGGATTAGCAATCACCTATCCCTGTTCAAAAATCTTGGTGGAAACTGGTTGCTACGGCATCTTCAAAGCCTCAGCATTTGACAAAACTTCATCTGGATTAGCAACAATATGATTTTCAGCTTCTGGTTGAACTTCAATTTCCTTTTCAATTCCAACTGATATATTAACTATTTTGTTTACAACTTTTGTTTGAGATTTCTTGACATACACAGAAACCTTCTTAGCACAACTAAATTTGGATTCAACATTAGATTGAATAAATATCTTCCCTGCTAGCGAGAATCTCCTTCTGCCTTTTTGATTCATGTGAACCCATGGACCCTACGAAACATTGTCTTCTGCTTGGAACATATCAACTGAGACTCCTCCAATAGAAACCTTTGGATCTTCAACAGTTTGAACATCATCCTTCACCTTACAATCATTAATGAGATGGTCTGATTTCCCATATTTAAAACAAAATGTTGACATTTTTTCATATTCAACTTTTTGGAAAAGGCGGCCATCAGGTCCATCAATCCACACCCCCAAAAGAAATTTCTCATCGATAGCCATTCATACACAAACTCTGGCAAACTCCCTCTTCCCCCATTGAAACATTTTTTGGTCAATCCACATTAGGGTCCCTAACATGGATGCAATTCTAGTAACATTTTCTTCATCCCAACACATCAACAGAAGGTGTGGCATTCTAACCCAAATTGGTGAAGTCATCCCTTTCAAAGAGTTTGGAGTAAAATTAGAAGTCCATCTATCTATGCCCACCACATGACTCTTCATGTACCAAGGACCAGTAGTTAGAACATTATCCATTGCTTTAACTGAAGTGAACGAGCACAACACCCATCCTAACCAAAGAGAAGTTAGGTGGAATTTGCCAAATTGCTGCCATTGCCTATGGATCTCTTCAGCTATCAGATAAATCAGAATGTTACTTCTGAAAACTATCACCACAACAGAGTTTTGAAGCTTAGTTGAACTTTCTGTCACACCAGGTTTAAAAGCTTAACATCAATCCCATCATCAGAAAGAATAAACGTATCTTTTGAAAAATTGATCATAATATGTGGATTTTTCAACCAAGGATTGCCAGCTCCCTTCACTACATATGAAATACTTATTACAACCTTCTCTTCAACACTAACATGAACATCTGGATGATTAAACACAGCTGCATCCATAGCATTAGATTATGATCTGGCATTTCTAAATCTATTGACGAACAATTTCAAACCAACAGAAGAAGATGCCTCTTGATCATTAAAAGTCACAAGATCAAAAGGAGGAGGAGAAGACGCTTCAACCACTTTCTTTCCTTTTCGATAACAGGAGATTTCTTCACTGACATTTCGATGATTGGCTCTCTAATAACTAGAGGAGTCGAGTAACAAATTGGAGTTTCTCTCTCTAGAAATGGGAGATTCTCTCACTAGCTGAAATTCATTCACTAGCAGAAAACTAGTAGTGGTGCTATATGCACAACCACCTTTAACTACTCATGGATACATACATGTATTTTAATTTTTACACCATAAACTAGCCCTGAACACTGACAATGATAAGGAATGAGGAGCCTAAGAGATGGATCTAACGTAGTTTTCCTATGGGTTAAGGTCATTATGCTATAGATTTTCTTATAAAATGTCTAAATAGAAAATATTAGAAAGTCTAGTTTTAGTTAAAAATAAAATTTAGAGTTTAGGGTGTCTTTGCATCAAAACTGCATTAATAAGGTGCATTTGATTTGATTCATATTACTAAACTTTGATTAAATATTTACTATAATCCTTATTTCTAATGTTAAAATAGCTATCTTATTTATATGTATTAGACATGGAAATCTTGGTTTTAAAGTTGTATTCTTAGGTGGTTAGCTGGTAGTGCTCCTCAAGCAAGCAAAAGTCCATATACATTTGCACCCCTCAAACTTTGTTTAGGGAGGAATATCCTTTTCTTAAAATGGATTTTATAGACTCTTAAAATATTAGCAAAAGGATTGATTAAAATCATTAAGTAAAATTTGTTAAATTTAATCTAAAAAAAGTTTAATCTCCACTTTAATCAAAAGCTTTCTATTCAGAGATGTAATTAACAATCAAGGCTTGCCTCTATAGGGGTCCAAGAACTCATATTAAAATAAACCTTATCTTAGTTCCTTTCTAAGGAGGAAAAAATATTTTTGATGTAGACTAAAGTATATCCTTAGTTTATTTCATTTTCAAAACGATATGTGAATGTTTCCTTTATCCTTTGAAATGAATTTTACATTCACTATGCTGAGTTTGATTATGATAACAAATTATATTTCCATTTTCAAGTTAATAGTGAATCATTATCATATCCCTCGAGGTTGTATAATGTTGGCTATAAAGATTTTATCAAAGAAACATAAAGTTAATTAGTAACATGTTTATTTATCCAAAAGATCTAGGAACTCCACTATGGAGTGGAATTTCTTTCCATCATTAGTGGAGATTAGATTTTAAATATGTAGTTTATTTTCTTGCATAGTGAATTGAGCTACCTCTTTGAGTTCCTTTTGTTCACTTCATCTTTCGATCAAAGTGATCAACATTATAATTATCAATTTTATAAATAATCATCTCAAAATAAATTTTTAACCAATCATTCCAAAATTAAATTTTAACAACTTCAAATTCCAACACTCATCCACTTTCAAACTCAATTCCAAAACTTTAATCAATAACCAATTTAAATACCAACTCTAGAGTCAACTATTTCCTAGCTCTAGATAGTACATCATAGTAACGTTCTTCTTTGTAGATCAATGATATTATCTGGACTAGGTCCATAGTAAAAATTATGTTACCCTCCATCATCAATCATTTAAAACATACTTTGGGGAGTAAATAGATTAAATATAGTGTATTCTTCTAATTCAACATCAAATTTGTAATTCGTATGTTAAATAACTAATATAGATTTTTGGTTCAATTTCAAAAAATGTTAGGAAAGTTAATTTTGAACTTCAACATCTATTAGGCCTAATCTTTTGAGGGTACTTAAATTAAGTAAAGATTAGGCTTTGATAATATGTAATTTATAATTACAGAGATCCATACCAAATAAATTCCTATTTAAATCAATATTATAGGTGGGTTATAGATTCTCTTATAGTTACCAAACCATCTATCTTTTCTCATATAACCCTCCCTAAGTCTACGATAAACAACAAAGAATAATACCCTGCTCAATCTAAAATGCAAGTGTTTAAGAACTTTAAGATGGGATCATTTATTGAATTAAAGGAGATAACTAAGTATCAATTCCATTAAATGAATTATCATTTGAGGTGGAGGGCCGAGAAGGTCAAACTTTTAGAAGAGGATGTGTTGATCATTATTTCCTCTAAGGAAATAATAAGTACAGATAATGAAACCACTGAAGTAACTACCAAGTACATGTTGCTAGCTGGAAATCATTTCCATGCACTCTTTATTTACCATAGAAGAGAATATAAACTATTATTTACTCTAATTGAAAAATCATCCTTTTAAAATAAAAATATTAGTGATGGAGATTCAATTACAGAATAAAAATAGTAAAAATAAAGGATATAATATTAAAATAAGTTTTTTTTTTATTTCTGAAATTTTATTTGTAAAGTGATTCAGATCATATCCATCCCTAGATCTCTATTGAGCTTATAAGGGTGAAAAAGATATATGCTGACCTCCTACTATTATATTATCTCCTTAAGATCCTAATATATTTTATATCGTATGTCTATGTATGTAAATGTACTATTTCAAAATTCCTGATTATTCTAGCATTCCTCTATCAAGGCTACACATCATACTAGATTTTAACTACACATATCGACATTATTTGTGTAGAATAAAGAACAAGAAAATATTAAAAACATCATTTAAATTTATAGCACAAGAATTTTCATTAGTACTTAATATATTCTCTACATCATAAATCCAAAATTAGAAAATTAGCCAAACATCAATGAAAAGAAAAGCAAACACATTTTAATTTAAATAAAAAATAATACAAGAGAATGATATAACCATGAAGGATAAATGTATCTCCTTTACACTCCTTACTTAACATATAAAGTTGCTCAAATAAACTGACTAAAACACACAAATAATTATACTCTGACAGAGATCTAAATAAGTACTCTAAAAAATATTGAAATTAGACAAGTGACTAAACTCTCTTACAAACGTAATATCACTACTATTTGTAGGAAAAATATAAAAATAGTAGGTTGAGCTGCGGTGCTGGAAAGAGTTGTGCCAAGGTGCCCATAAAATTAATTAGTGCTTCAGTGCTAGAACTTCTGTATTCCCATGATGCTTGCTAATGTGGGCTAATTACTTAGTGAACAGTCGTGTCACTCCACTGGCAGATTATGTCCCTTGGAAATTACAACTACTATGCCATGGCCCTACTAACTTTAAAATTCTATATCCCTCAAGTGGAAGATTTGGCACCAAGGCGTGATTAATTATGACACCACGGTGCTTGAAGACAATAAACATAGCGGTACCAAGCTAACCATTTTCCTTCATAGAACTTGAAGAGAGTGAACATGGTACTGCCATATCCAAATGTAATGCCTTAGTGGTATGTAAGAGGGTGCTGCGGCATGTAATTATTGAGCATCATGGCGACGTATTCTACTTTAGATTTTTTATCATTTTTTAGTTTTTCCTCCACACAAATAACTAAAACAACACATTTAAACTAAGAAAAAACACATATAAAAATATAACATAACTTACACTTATCATAACCCATATCTCCTTTATCTTTTAATCAATCTAGAGACTTTCCAATTTGAACTTTTGGTCACTCTTTGAATCAACATTCATCAACAGTTGACTGTCATCATTTATGAAGTAACAAATCATTATCCTATTTTGATAGGAGGAAGATGAAATCAATAAATTAGTAAGCCTTACTATTTAATGTCAGGAAGCTTTGGTGGACAAAAATGGTTTCTAGTTTGACTACACTCATTGCCCACAAAAATAATGTTGCGTAAGAGAGAACAAAAAAATGAAAATCTATAGTTGAATCTTCATCTATTAGAGAATACAATCCAGTTAACCACAAAATGTGGTAAGAAAATAATCTAAGAAACGATGGATCACCTAAAGGAGAGTATCATATAGATAAATGAGTAAGAAGTTGTAGAGAATGCATAATTAAACTTTTAAAATGAAGAAATGTCTAGGAGTGTCAATATGGTAGATACTTGTTTATCTTTACAAAGAGAAGCAAAAAAGGAAAGAGTAAAGCAAAAGACATAAATGTTGAGGCTGATGAAGAGGATATAATATACTCAACTCAACCTCGCATTGATTAGTTGAATAAAAAAAATGGATAGACTTTAAGGATGGAAAAGAAAATATAAGAGATGATGGCTATGATGGTTGTCATGCAGGGTAAATGGTCTCTTACATAAAATACACAGATCAAATCACCACCTAATGAGTCAGAGTAAATTAATAAGAAAAATTAAAAAAATGAATAAAGTAGAAGTACAGAATAAATTGGTAAAGTTAGAAACAAAATTAGTCTAATTTGTGGATATAAAATAAGTAATGGAGTAGTAGGTTAAAAAAGTGCAAGCTAAGTTTAAGAATACCTCATATGTTCTAAGGGGTAGACCATACCTAGAAGAATATGACATGGTCTCAAATAAAAAAGGATTTGTTCCATTTTTATTCAAGAAATTTAATGGTACATGTAATCCTAAAAAAAAACCTTACACTCTTTAGGGCTAGCTATATAATGCCGGAGGCAGTAATACATTATTGTTCCAATAATTTATCAATAGCTTATCTAGTATTACATTTGATTGTTATGTTGAACTACATAATGGGCCAATATAGTATACTCATAAAATGATTTGTTTGTAATAGACATCGCATCACCATTGGCAATCTTGTAGTAGAGAAAGAAAAACCACATGAAGTTTGGTAGATTATACCCTGAGATAGAGAAATCTTAGCATGAGATGTGAGCAAGAGTTACAAGTGCAACATCCTATAAAAAGCTCATTAAAAAATATTCATGGTCCATTCTCCTTTTTGTTCAAATGTTTTACAATCAACACTTTCGATAAGCTATTGGGTAAGTATTTAAGAGGAAACTTCTTAGTTGACAGTCCAAAAAAATCAATCTTCCCTAGAATTAATGAAGTTAAAACCTCAGAAGAATCTACAAAAAGAAACCATAAGTAGCCAACGCAGACCATCTCAATATTAATAATATTATAAACCTTAGAGTGAAAAACATATCAAATCTTGATCTTATTTTAGTTTAGAAGAAAATAAGCATAGGTTTTAAGCACTTAAAAATATAAAATTTTCATTAAAAAGAGAAGTTATGAAAAGAATCAATAAAAATCTTGTTAAAAAGTCTAAAATTAAACTCCTTGATCCTACGAATTTGGAAAAGGTATTTAAATCTTAACAACCTAAATATTGCCCATATCACTGAATGATTAGTCATGAATTGCAAGGTTGTGAAACTTTCAAGGAATGGCTTAAGAAGAACATTAAAAATAGGTCAATTGTGATACCCAGGGAATATTTAGTTGAATCGAGTACTCAAGGATCCTCAAATTAGTAATTGGTGAAACTTATATAGCCTCCTTTATTTTAAAACCTAATGATAAGTGGGATGTCACATCATCACATTCTTCTAAAAGAATTTTTAATAGAATATATTATTCATCTTTCCAAGAATCCCTAGGAGCATAAATTACCATCAAGGTTGAACTGGCAGTTCCTAATGAGAAGTAGAATAAACTTTTGATTAAAGAGCCCAAGAAAGTGCAATTTACTGAAGCTTCAATAATCTCAAAAAAAGAAGTGAAGAAAAAAATTAAAGTTGTAAATGATAAAATAGTCATTTTTGTAATTAGGGAATCTAAATTTATTAAACATGTATGTTGTATGACTTTTACTTTGTTCCATATGAACTAAGAATGTAATGAAAAAAAATGTCATGTATATTTATTTCTACAAATGAATATTTGGATCAAAATTTTAAAAACAAAAAAATATTTCTCAAGAAATACCTTTAAATGAATTAGAATAATCCTTTTAATAGTTTTATGACAGTTATTCACTTGTTCTTGATGTTCAAGCTGATCCTACCAATAGCAAATTCAAAATGTTTGATTCACATAGTTTTCCAAAAGAAATATGATAGATAATCAATGATCAAGAACTAAAGCAATTTGATGTTTCTTTTCTTGAATAAGTAGTTGATGTCAACCTTTATAGTGGTAAAGCTCTACCTCTAGGATCTTTAGCTTCAGCTAAAAAAAAAGTTGTAGACAATATAAAAGTTTCAAATCAACCTCAAGAAGTTTAAAACTTAGATGAAGTAAATCTAGAGATTCCTAAGTGGATTACAATGTCTTAGCTCATCACAAAAAGCTTCTTATATAACTAAGTATTTAGTCAAAGCCTTACTAGACTCAAAAATCTTTATGGATTAACTAGCATCTAGGTAATCCAAAGAAGCACTCTATTTTGTAGAAGTTCCATGGATCACATTTTTAGATGAAGAGTTGCTTTTGGAACCCCATTTCATGAAACCATGAAAATAAAAGCCAAATTACATATAATAGATTTTGAGGAATCTTTTAAAGCTCTCTTAGGGAGACCTTTGACCCTTGAATATAAAATGGTGCCCTCAACCCTTCATCAGTGTATAAAATACTCTCACAAGGGACTAGAGGCCTATATTAAAGGTGACTTGCAATCATTTTCAATTAATAAAGTAAGTATATTTGAAGATGCTTCAAACTATATACCTAAGAAGTAGACTATCTTCTCTAGAAAAATAAACTAACTAAGTATAAGAAAAAAATAGAATAAAAAGAAAGAAAAGAGAAAAAAGAAAAAAAGGAAAAGAAAAGTGTTTTTATCTCGAACATGATGTTCGTAGGTCACTTGATCCTCCTTCATAAAGAGGTGGTAAAATTTCTCAATGATCTAAGAAGAAGGTCGAGGATGGAAAAACTTAATAGTAGAAGAAAATGAAAATAAAGTATATATCAATAAGGGCATCTGTAATATATATTATTTTTTAATCTAATTTGGAGGACAAATCCTATATGTTTCAAAAAACCCCATAGGTTTTGGAACATAGGAAATATATAGAATAAACAAAGTATAAAATTTAAATAAAAGCAAATAGCAATGAGGATAGGGTCCAAATTACTAAGGAGATAATTCAAATATATTTACCATGGAAAGATTAAATAGGTATGCAGAAAATATTATCTTGACCCTCTTATCCTAGAGCGATGTAAAAAAGATAGAGATGAAAATCTCTCCTTCTTATGGACAATTTTAAATGATGATAAATGACCATTGATTTGGGATTTAGTGTTTTTATAATCAAATCCACATAATTTGTATTAATTATCTCTTTTTTTAGAAAGCAAAGCAATTACATTAATCAATAAAAACTAATACAAACTACAAAGCAATACTACCAAGTTTCTCCTTTAACAAGATAGAAAAGGAAGGAGGAACCTTATTAGAACTAATATCATCCAAAATAAAATTATCCATAATAGCATATCAGCACACAGATCTGCTAACGTATTGCATTTCCTGTCTATACACTTGAATATAACATGATTAAAAGCATTTAGAAAATCTAATTCATCCATCCACTTTCCATCCTTGTTTTTTTTTTTTTTTGAGAGAATGCATAAATTGCATTAAAATGAAAATGTAGATAACCTAATACAAACTAGGAAAAAGAAGCAAATGGTCCCTTTTTCAACAAGAAAAAAGGACTTTATTAAAATTAACTTTGTTAATTTAAACTTATTATAAATGTAATGAAAACCACTATCTCCTATTTTGAAACTGCTGAGATGCAGGGAATACCAAAATATAGAACAACCTGAGGGTTGATTAGTATCCCAGAGTTCCCATCCAGTTAGAGAATAAGAAATAGTAAAGATCTCATAAACATTTAGGCAAAGTTTAAAGTAACAAGTTGAACAAAGGAAAAGGAAATTAAAGCTGAAACTGAAATTACAATTCAATAATAAATTCCAAAAGTTTGGTATAATTATTCCAAACTTTAAGATCATATGGTCCATCTTCAAAAAAATCACAATTTTGTTGCTATCCACTGGAGAATCATTCTTCATATTAGTGAGAAAAAAGGGAAGAAGAACCTTTTGAACCGTTCTTCTCTTTGTGTTCAGCCATCTTCCTTCTCGGTAGATCTCTCACCGGTCCCAATGCTTGGAGTTCTTTGAATAAAACATGCTTTGAACCAGGGGAAACATTCTTCTTAAAAAAGTTTTTATCTTTTTTAAGAATAGTTTTTTTAAAATTCAAACTAATAGCTGATGGAGGAGAAGAAGAATCATGGATTGAAGTATGAGTGTAATTACCCTTCACACTAGCATCAGCCGCCAAAGTTGTTGAGGGTTCAAATTCTGTATTTTGAGCTCCCAAAATTTCAGCATCATGAGGAGATTCGGTAGCCTTTTGACGAGTCAAACTTGAAATTTGAACTTCCTTATTTTCAGCCTCCAAAGTATGTGGAAGGTTATTGCATTCCACTTCCACTAGATCAGCCCAACAAATTACCGTTTTTAAATTTTGAACTTCCTGAATCTGTCCCATCGTTCCAGAATAGTTTTCAGGCTTATTAGGAGTCAAACCCATGACCTGCTCCTTCCCAACCTTCTCCATAACATCCTCCATTGTTGATGGATTTTGAAAACTCAAATTCTCAGCAATCTTAGGAATGTTCATTTGAATAATAGACTTTAGTCCATCTGGAATTGATGGGGATAAATCCGGCTGAAGCTTCAAATTCTCAGCAATCTTAGAATTGTCCGTTTGAATAATAGACTTTGTTCTAGCTGGATTTGTTGGGGATAAATCCGGCTGAAGCTCCTAAATAGCCTTATCAGCCTCCTTGCTTTGTGGGATTTCAAAATTTGAATTTTGAAATCCAAATTTTTGAAGAAGCTTTATAATATTATAATTATTCCCTTCAATGATAATTCCCTTATAGTCCAACACCCAATCTTCTATTACATCCCTCGGCTTTTGAATTGCTAAGAATTTTTGGTGAGCAATATCCGAATGAACATATCTCAAGCCAAAAGCTAGTAGAAACCTGCCTTTACTATCACAGAACACACCAGGTTATCACAAGGACCCAGCCCAAAGGCACACTAGCAGAAGATCAGATAACCAAAACCAGAATAGAATAGTATAAGGCACCCATAATAAGGCACAAATCCTCCAAAAAATCACAAAAAAACCAGTTTAAAGACGCTCTAGCAGTTGACATGATACAAAAGCTAAGTTAAAATCCTAGGTAATTGAAGACCATCTGCAAAATAACCTAGAACCTCATCAAAACGACTACAAAAACCCGCAGCAATCTAGAGCAACACCCTGATGGAAGGAGAGCACCAATGGGAAAAACTCTCAGCAACAGTATCAGTGCAATCATAGCTTAAGTTTATATCCATCCAGACAACAGCTACATTGAAGAAAACTGAGAGATGCAGATAAAAAATTAAATACAGCACCCATAAAAGCTCAGAAAAGTAATAGGTCCAAATGCCATACCAGCCAATAGAAGGCCCAGACTGTAAGAAACCAAACAAACTAGTCAACCCAAAGAATCAATTAGGAGAAAGCAGCCAACCAGGGGAACCAGGCAAAAATAATACAATAACCCACCAAAAAATATATGCCAAAGAAGATGCCTCCAACAAATAAAAATAATAGCAGAAGCAACTAGAGAGGCACTCAGAATTGCAAGGAAGCCTAGTAACTAAAGCTAGAACCAAAAAAAAAAACAACAAAATCCCACCACAAAACCAAACCAGACCCTGAGGTACCAACTAAAATTAACCATAGGGAGGAGCAAGTTCATCCAACCGCAAAAACCAAAATCTAGGGCCAAAAAAGACCCAAAAAATAACCGATAACAACAAGCACAGAAACAGCAACCCCACAACTTTCTAATAAATCCAAGAAACACAAAATTAAGGCAACAACTAATATCACACAACAAAGAGTAGTACTTGTAGTCCCAAAGAGGGAAGCAAAACAACCTCAGAAGACCATCAGACGAGACAATCCTCCAAACAGGCCAAGCCATATGATGCATACCACCATAACCCACCAACAGGTGAAGCCAAGAAGCAAAAATAGGACAAAGGAACATCAAAACAACCCAACCACCAAGAAACCATAGCAAACAAACCAGCCAGCACCCCACCAAGGAGTAAAAACACCTCGGAACTAACATAAGGAATATTAAGCTCATTTAGTTTAAACAAACCATGAAGAGGCATCGGAATGGAGGTCCCAATAACATCAAAAAAATAATCAAGACTACAACCTAAGTTAGCAAGCCAAGAAGCACACACATTACCCTCCTTGCAAGTGTGAAGAAATGAATAATTCAAAAAAAAACTAATGGCTTTTTAATTTCCCTAATATGGTTGAAAAGGTCAGGGATACAACATGTATCCCCCTCAATAAAAAATAGTCAGAAATCATAATCAGAGTTTAGCTCACAAAATAAATTAGTTAAGTTAAGTGAAACACATAACTGAATACCATAAAGAATGTCCATGGTGATAGCAGTAGACTAATTTCCAAGATGAACAGGACCAGCAAAAGCTAAAATAAGATAGCCATTACTTTCCCTGATAGTACCACCACAACCCACAATAGAGTCACAACAAGCACCATCCACATTCAATATAAAGATATTATTTGGAGGTTTGGTCCAATAGATAAAATTAGCACGAGAAGCAGTCGGAGCACCTTCTAAACTGAGACATAAACCATTGCCAACAAAATAATATTTCTTTAAATTCTAATAAGAAAGTAGCTTAACAACCAACAGAGAGCAAACCTTATCCTTTACCCTCTGAATCACATTATGATGATTCATCCGCACATCATTAAAAAAAGAGTTATTCCTTTCCAATCAAAGAAACCAAAGAATGAGAGAAGGAATAACATTACGGATGTTACCTTTAGAGTTAATAAACCAAGATATAAGCATAGAATTAAGGGAGAGATGGGCATTAAAATAATTTAACTATAACAAATCATCTTATAGCAATAGGGCAAAGATAAAAACATGATCCATATTCTCCAAATGGAAACAACATTGATACTTGAATGCTATAATAAAACCTTTTTTGGAGAGAATATCATTAGTGGGTAAAAATCTATGTAGAATTCTCCAAACAAAGATAGACATAGTAGAAGTAATGCTCTTATGCCAAATATAATTAAAAATATTAATAATATTTCTTTTAGCTCTAAAAGTATGGCGAGCATCCTTTAATTGAAACAACCATATTTGGAAAATTCACATAAGATAATATCCTTAGAATCATTTTTGATAGGAAAGTTTAAAATGAGGTGAATAATGCAATCAGGAATCACGTTAGAGAGTTTATCATAATCCCAATAATTATAATTAAAGAAGGAATTGACCTTAACCAAGGTAGTAGAGGAAGAATTCAAAATAGAGTCAATAGAGTATCTACCTAAGCACCGATCTTACCAGAAGAAAATATTACCATCACCAAGCCCCCAAAAAATAAAGGGCTCCACATCCTATTTAACCTTGCAAAGTCTTTTCCAAACTCTAGAGTCACCTTTTTAGAATATCAATAAGAAGGATGTTTGCCAACATCATACTTGGAAATTATAAAATTAGCCCAAAGACTAGCTTTAGTGAACAAATTATACCAAATTTTAAAAGAAAAAACGTAGCAAGATCATTAAAATTCTTGCAACGAAGATCACCTTCAGCCAAAACACCACAACACTTCTCCCAAGCTGCCAAATTGATTTTATAGATAGATGAAGTGCCTTTCCAAAAGACTTTGTTAATAAGTTTGTGGACCCTAGTATAAACAGCTTGAGTCAGAAAAATAGTTTGAAAACTATAAACTAGTAAAGCGCAAAGAACACTTTTGATAAGAGTAACTCTACCACCAAAGCTAAGGAAATTTGATTCCCAAGATAAAAGTTTGCTTTGGATAGAGGCAATAAGGTCATCAAACAAAAAGGATCTCCTCCTCCCATTAAAAAGAGGGACACCTAGATATTTAATGGGCAAGTAAGCATGAGTAAAGCCAGTTAGATCTTTAATAGCTAAAATATGATCATTAGAAATTCTCTTAGAAGCAATGAAACAACTTTTATTTTGCTAAAGAATAAGCCACTAACCATCTCAAATTGATAAAAGAAATCCATAAGTTTTTGAATTCTATTAAAAGTCGTATTAGTAAAAACAATAAAATCATCCGCAAAGCACAAATGAGATATGGGAAAACCTCTCAAAGTTCTAAAATAAAGGCCATGATTAGCATCAAACAAATTGGTAAGACCTCTAGAAAGAAATTTAGCAACAATAATAAAGAGAGCAGGAGAAATAGGATCACCTTGCCTTAAGCCATGAGAAGATTTAAAGAAGGAATTATTAGAACCATTAGCAATTATTAAAAAATTAACATCTTCAATATAATTTTTAATAAGCTTAATAAAGACAGAATCAAAACAAAAAAAACTCTAAAGTTAGATAAAAAAAATTCCAATCAATACTATCATACACCTTGCCAATATCAATCTTCAGAATTAAATTACCCCCTTTCACCCTAACATCTAAGTCTTGATAGTACTCTTGAGCCAACAAAATGTTATCTGTAATGGCCATACCTTTCAGAAAACCCATCTGATTAGGAGAAATAATTTCTAGGTAAAATAGGAGTAAGATGATTCATAATAATTTTAGAGATCAACTTTTTGAAAAAGTATAAAGACGGATAGTTCTAAAGTCATTCCAAGTGTTAATAGCTTTATTTTTAGGAATAAGCATAATAGAAGTAGAAGTAAAAAACTTAGGTATAAGGTTACCAGTAAAGAAATCCAAAATAGTAGTAAAAATATCATTATAAAAAATATGCCAAGCTTTTTGGAAGAAAAGAATGGTAAACCAATTAGGCTCAGCCACAGAATCACTATTCATATCAAACAGAGTCTAATTAACCTCCTTAAAAGAAATAGGCCTCAAGAGAGTGACATTCTCCTCATGGGAAATAAGGGTAGGAATGAAAGAATGATCCATAATCTGAGTTGGATTAAAAACTTTATTAAAACTAGTTTGATAATGTTACATAGCTAAATTAGCAATCTCCACATAATTATCAGTGACAGAGCCATCCTCCCTTTGGATTATATTGACACTATTTTTAACCCTTTTCCTCTTAACAAACACATGGAAATATTTAGTGTTGTTATCACCTTCAACCAAGTGTTTAGCAGCATTTTTTTGCTTCCAAAAAACCACTTCCTGAGATTGAAAATTAAAAAGGTCCCCTTTGGACTTCTTTAAAATAGAGAAATTAGCATCAATAAGGTCATCTTGACAAGCTAGCTTAAGAGAATTAACAAGTTGCTTGGCTTGCAGGATATTGGAGAAAAGATTTCTAAAAACATGATGGTTCCAATAATTTAAAACTTGTTTCAGCATTTTCAGCTTAAACCAAAGTCTCCTCATACCAAAAATAGAATTATCCGGATGTAATAGAGCTTGTCAATTATTTTGAACAACATCAAAAAAAGAGTTATGAAGTAACCACATGCTTCGGAATCAAAATTGGGAAGAAACATTAAAATGTCTAAACTTGAGGCTAATAACTAAAGGGGAGTGATCAGATAAAGTTCTACTCAGATGCTACACATTGGTGGAAGTAAGGGAATTAATCCAAGAGTCATTAGAGGGAACACGATCTAGCCTTTACCAAAAGTGACCCCTATTCCAAGTAAAATTATTACCAATAAAACTAATATCAATTAAGTTGCAAGTCAAAATCATATTATTAAAATCCTCCATAGAACGAAAAGAAGGAGAGGAACCTCCAATCCTTTTAGAAGGATTAGTGATAGTATTAAAATCACCACCAACAAGCCAAGGCAAATTACAAATATTATATAAATCTATAATTTGATCCCAAAGCAGATTTCTATTGTAAAGAGAAGAAGCAGCATACACAAAAGAAGCACAAAAATGTAAATTAAGAGCCTCAACTTTACAATGCAAAACTTGAGTAAAATCACCAATAACATCAATTTTAACTGGGTCTTTCCACAAAACCCAAATCTTGTTAGCCACATTAGAAATAGCATAATTAAAACCCAAGAACTGAGATGTGTTCAACAATCTATAAGAGAAAATAAGAGGCATAAGCAACACCAGAATAGAAAGGTTATGCACACGACATAAGTTCTTAACACGAAGTCTAGAAGAATGACAACCAATGCCCCTCACATTCCAAATAATAGCATTAAAAATGAAGAAGAACTTAATGGGAAGTATGCGAGAGAGTGTTTCTTGGAGGTTGCAAAGAAATATGCTTATGCTTCCTTCCTCTTTTGCTATGAACTTTATTAAAACTAAAATCATTATCATCCCTGGCAAAACATTTAGCAGTAATATGCATATCCTTAATATCAGCCAAAGCATCATTATTATAATAAGAAGTTGAAAGAGTCTTACTACCATTTGGGTGTTCCCTTTGAATACTTTGTTGAGGACATTCATCCTCCATAAACATACCATCAACCTCCATATTATCATGAGTCCTCACAATAAGCTCTTCAATGCATTTAGCAATAGGCGAGCCATGCTCTATAGAAACAAATTCACCTTCCTCTAAAGCGATGCCATTCCTCTCACCCTCTTTGCAAGGCACTTGAATAACCACAACTTCTTGTTCATTTAAAGGATTAGAAGAAGTATAGGTTGGCATAATACCATTAAACTCATAAATATTTTGATTAAAAGGTTTTTATTTAAATTAAAACCCACAAAGGGACCTATGCCTTAATCTAGAAACAGCTTACAAAGTCCTTACAGGCAATCATCTGCACACTAATGCTCTTACGAGCTACAAAATAAATCAAAATAAATCCTACAAGCCAATTTTATCCACTAATCAAAAATACATAACACCCTAATAACATTCTAATGATGCTATAGAAAAGCATCCAAAAATGAAAGATAGAATAAATGGAGTAAAGCTCAATCTTTCTATAAAAAATGTTGAAGGCGGCCAAAATCATCTTCATCTGCATAAGGGAAGAAAAGGAAGGTTACACCAACAAAAAAGATTGGTTAAATAGTAAAAGTAAGATAAATGACAGCTAGGAAAAAAGAAGAAGAAGCAAAATTTGCTCCAAATAAAGCCAATCCTGGAATAAAGACTTAAAGAGCTCAGAATACACATAATATACTAAGCCTCATTTGGAAAATCAACAAGCCACTCAATCCTACCTTCAGGGTCTCCCAAAACCACCTTAGCAAAACCCATCCAACAAATTATAATACCCACAAAAAAATAGCACGGGTTAAACATAATCCCAACATTAGAATCAAAAAAAGAAAAACTAAAAAGTAACGCTAAGATTGAACCAGCACACAGAATCCCAGAATAAGGATAATAACACAGTCATAAATAGAAAAACACCAGTCCAGAAGCCCATCCCACCAGCAATAGGGTCAATAAACATCCAGCAAGAAATAGAAAAGAACATCCATAAATCAAAACCAGGATGTAAAGGAACCTCCTCATCACAGAGAGGCCAACCAACATAAACATTGAACCAGTTAATTAATGAAACACCACATCAGCCCAGTAATCCAGTAGGAAAAAGTAAGAAGCCCATAAATATAAGAAGACCCTGCAAACACAAATCCGAAGAAAGTAACCAATCCCAGACAAGAACCAAGTATTAAACAGTTAAGATATAACATAAGGAAAACAATAAGCATCAAGATGAAGCAAACCACAAAGAGGCATAAGGCTAGTGGACCAAATAACATCAGAAAAATAGTCAAGGCTACAACCCCACATAGCAAGCGAAGACACAAAGGCATTACCATCCTTGCTAACATGGTGAAACAAGTAGTTCAAAAATAACATCAGCTTTTTAATTTCCCTAACCAGATAGAAGAGATTCGGATTACAACTCATCTCTTCATCAGCTTAAAAAAGTTGAAAATCATTATCAGAATTAACTTTAATATACAAATTAGTTAAGTTAAGAGGGATGCACAACTGAATACCATAGAGAATGGCCATAGTGATAGTATTAGAATAGTTACCATTATGAACCAAACCTACAAACAACAATAAGGAAACCATTACTATCCCTAATAACACCACAATAACCAATAAATATATCAATACTAGTACCATCCACATTCAACTTAAAAAATTAATGGGAGTTTTTTCCAATAGATAATATTAGACATAGGAGTACCATCAAGTTTAACCCTAAAGCAGTACTAATAAAGTAGCAGTTTTTAAAATTCTTAACAGAAAGCAGATTAATAGCCACAAGAGCTAAAACCTTATCCTTCACCTTCTGAATTACATTATGATGGCTCATTCTCACATTATTAAAAAGGGACTGGTTCCTTTCCAACCAAAGAAACCAAAGAATTAGGGAGGGAATAACATTGTGTATGTGACCTTTAGAGTTAATAAACTAAGACTTAAGAATAGATTTAAGAGAAAAATGAGAGTTAAAGCAATTTAATTGAAATAAATGTTCAAAATAAACCCAAGTTCTAACAGCAACAAGACCAGATATTAAAACATGATGCATATTCTCCATGTACAAATAACATTTACACTTGGAAGCCAAGATAAAACCTTTTTTAATGAGATTATCATCCATAGGAATAAATCTATTCAAGTCTCTCCAAAAAAACAAAAATAGTAGAAGGGATGCTCTTATGCCAAATATTATTTAAAATGTTATTAGTATTTCTTTTATCTCTAAAGTATGTCAAGCACTCTTTAAGTGAAAACAACCATATTTGGAAAGATCACATAAAATAATATCTTTAGAAGCAATATTGATAGGCAAGTTTAAAATATGATAGAGGATGAAATCCGGAATCTCACTAAAAAGCTTATCATAATCCCAAAAATTATCATTAAAAAGGAATTGACCTTGACTAAAGAAGTAGAGGATTTAAAACATAGTCAATAGAGTGTTTACCTAACCAATGATCATGCCAAAAGAAAATATTTCCATCACCAAGGCCCCAAGAAATAAAGGGCTACACCTCCCATTTAACCTTGCAAAGCCTTTTCCAAATTCTAGAGTCACCTTGTTTAGAAAAACAATTTGTAGGTTGCTAACCAATATAATACTTAGAAATCATAAAATTAGCTTAAAGATTATTTTTAGAATGCAAATTATATCAAGCTTTAAAAGAAAAAGCCTAAGCAAGGTCATTTAAGTTCTTACAACCAAGACCGCCTTCAGCCAAAACACCACAACACTTCACCTAAGTAGCCCAATGGATTTTAGAGCTAGAAGAAGTGTCTTTCAAAAAAAAATTTATTAATAAGCTTGTGAACACTATCATAAACAGCTTGAGTCAGAAAAATAGTTTGGAAACTATAAACTGGTAAGCACAAAGAACACTTTTAATAAGAGTAACTCTACCACCAAAGCTAAGAAAATTAGACTCCCATGATAACAGTTTGTTTTGAATAGAGGCAATGAGATCATCAAACAAAAAGGAACTCCTCCTACCATTAAAAAAAGGAACCTCGAGCTATTTGATGGGCAAGTGAGCATGGGTAAAGCCAGTAAGATTATTAGTAGTTAAAATCCAATCATTCAAAATTCTCTTGGAAGCAATGAAACAATTTTTGTTTTTATTAAAGGATAAGCCAGTCACCATCTCAAATTGAGAAAAGAAATCCATAAGTTTTTGAAATTTATTAATATATCCATTAGAAAAAAATAATAAAATCATCCACAAAAGAATAAGTTAGATATGGGAACACCTCCCAAAGTTCTAAAATAAAGGCCAGGATTGGCATTAAATAAGTTGGTTAGACCCCTAGAGAGAAATTCAATAGCAATAATAAAGAGAGCAGGGGAAATAGGATCACTTTATCTTAAGCCATGAGAAGCTTTGAAGAAGCTATTATTAGAACCATTAATAATAATATAAAAATAAACATCTTCAACACAATTCTTAAAAAGCTTGATAAAGACAGAGTTAAAACCAAAAAAATTCTAAGGTAAGATAAATAAAATTCCAATCAATATTATTATAGGCCTTGGTAATATCAAGCTTTAAAATTAAATTACCTCCTCTCACCCTAACATCCAAATCTTGATAGAACTCCTGAGCCTACAAAAAGTTATACGTAATGGCCCTACCTTTCACAAAACCCATCTGATTAGGAGAAATAATTCTAGGTAAAATAGAAGTAAGATGATTCATAATAATTTTAGAGATCAACTTATTGAAAAAAGTACAAAGAAGATAGGTCAAGAATCATTCCAATTATTAACAATATTATTTTTAGGAATAAGTAAAATAGAATTAGAAGTAAAAAACTTAGGTATAGGGTTACCAGCAAAGAAATCTAAAATAGTAGAAAAAATATCATTACCAAAAATATGCCAAGCTTTTTGGAAGAAAATAGTGGTAAACCCATCAGGCCCAGCCACGAGCTCGCTATTTATATCAAACAGAGTCTCCTTAAACTCCTCAAAAGAGGGAGGCCTAAAAAGAATGATATTTTCCTCAAAATAAATAAGGGAAGGAACGAAAGAATAATCAATATTCTGAGCTGGAGTAAAAACTTTATTGAACTAGGTTTGAAAATATTGCACAGCTAAATTAGTAATCTCCATAGAATTTTCAATGTAAGAACCATCCTCCCTTTGGATTTTATTGACACTATTTTAAACCCTTTTTCACTTAATTAATGCATGAAAATACTTAATATTGTTATCACCTTCAAGCAAATGCTTAGCAGTAGCTTTTTGCCTCCAAAAAGTTTCTTCCTGAGCTTAAAATTAAAAAAAATCCTCTTTGGACTTCTTTAGAAGAGAGAAATTAGTATCAATAGGATCATCCTCATAAGACAATTCAAGAGAATTGACAAGTTGCTCAGCTTGCAGGATATTAGAGAAAAGATTTTTAAAATCAGGTTGATTCCACCAATTTAAGATTTGTTTCAGCCTTTTCAACTTAAACCAAAGTCTCCTCATGCCTAAAATAGAATTATCAAGATATAACAGAGCTTGCCAAATACTCTGAACAATATCAAAAAAAGATTCATGACTAAACCACATGTTCTGGAATCTAAATTGGGAAGAAACATTAAGATGTCTGAACTTAATGCTAATAAGTAAAGGGGATTGATCCGACAAAGTTCTACTCAGATGCTGCACATTAGTGGAAAAAAGATAGTTAAGCCAAGAATCATTAACGAGAACATGATCTAGCCTTTGTAATAAGTGACCCTTATTCCAAGTAAAGTTATTACCAACAAACCCAATATCAATAAGATTACAAGATAAAATCCTTTAATTAAAATCCTCCATAGAATGATAAGAAGGAGAGGAGCCTCCAATCCTTTTAGAAGGGTTAGTGATAGCATTAAAATCACCACCAAGAAGCCAAGGCAAATTGCAAATATTATGAAAATCCATAAGTTGCTCCCGAAGCAATTTTCTATTATAAAGAGAGGAAGCAGCATACACAAATGAAGCACAACAATTAAAATTAAGAGCCTCAACTTTTCAATGCAAGACCTTAGTAAAATCACCAATATATCAATTTTAATCGAGTCTTTCCAAAAAACCCCAAATCTTGTTAACCACATTATAAATAGCATGATTAAAATCCAAAAAAAATGAGAAGTGTTAAGCATCCTAGAAGAAGAAATAAGAGGCTCAAGCAACATAAGAATAGAAAGGTTATGCACACGACATAAGTTCTTAACACAAATTCTAGAAGAAGGACAACCAATGCCCCTCACATTCCAAATAATAGCATTAAACATAAAGAAAAAAACTTAATAAGAAGTATACGATCGAGTGTTTCTAAGAGGCTGTAAAGAAATATGCTTAGGCTTCCTTCCTCTTTTACTATGAACTTTACTAAAACTAAAATCATTATCATCTCTAGCAAAACATTTAGCAACAATATGCATATCCTTAGTATCAGTCAAAGCATCACTATTATAACAAGAAGTTGATTAAAATGTAAATATCAAACCCTAATCCTAGATTAGGGTTTTAAATAACTTCCATAATATGCTATATGAAGCTCTAAAATTTCATGTAATGTAATTTTACATGATTAGAAATAATCTCAGAAAGTTTCATAAAGTTTGGTTCATTAAATAATCCATAATAAGCAAACGATATTTTAGTTAGAAATATATCTTGAGGAATAAGAAGATATCCCGACCAACCACTTAGCGTGGATGGCTAAGATTTCATTTGATGGATCATCCAATCCACCCATTTCAAATAGATAGATGGATCCATGTACAAAAGACTATATTATAATTGTTGATTAAAAATCATGTGAAATGGAAAGTTTGGATTCATGCTAACTCATTCGAGTGACTGACAGCCACCATTTTTTTTTGGGGGTGGAGGGCGTGTTAATTAGAGAATGATGTGTGCTAACCATCATTGCCAATGATTGCATCATTGATAATCATTATTGTGCCACACCAATGATTACTTAATTGATTAGTTAAATGAACTAAATATCCAGGAACTTCAAAAATTCATAGTAAATCATTTATGTGCAAAATTTGTATATAAGGACTCTATGGATTCAAAAAAGAGCTCTTTCTTAAAAAAAAAAGAATAAATTTAATGAATAATTAAAGATTAATTTTGTTTTAGTCACCAATAATTTTCCTTAATTACTCCCTAAATATATGTCCAATTGACTTGAGAATTGTCAGTCTAGCCTCTGTTTCATAATTTTCTTATCTATGTTTGAAGTCTCCACAAAGTTGAGTTGAATTTTTAAATACATGGGTCATTTTTTATTCCAAATATTTGTAAATTCATAAGGGATAATCCGTAGAGAATTAGTTCACCAAATTTTATTGATTTGTTTCTATTCATGAAATGGTTAGGCACACTTGATTGTTGACCTATTAGAACACTAGAGACACCTAAGTAAATCAACTTAGGGTATGGTCTAACGAACTTAGAAAAAATCTAAGAAATTTTTTGTATATTTAGCAGGGTTGAAACTAAAATATAATAAACTTAGTGACATAATGAACCCTAGGAATTAATTTCACCTTAATTTGAATAATTATAACAATTAAATCACAAATTATAAAAAAAAACATATCTTTTAGGGTTGAAATTTTTATAATTCATAATTAATTAAAAAAAAAATCATAAAAATACAAATTAAATTTTAAAAAATTTTAATAAAACCTACAATCAAGGAAAATTAAAATTAATATTTAATTAAAATTAAAATTAAGCAAATTTTAATTTTAATTTTAATTAATATTTAATTACATTAATTAATATAAAATTAAATATTAATCCAATTAATCCCTAATTTTTAGGGATTTATCTATTAGTTTTGCTAAATAGTGGTATCAATCAGTTGAACATTTGCGATTGATTTTTATTAATCAAAACCTAACCCAAGTTCCTTCCATAATGAAGGAATTAAATAAATAATTTAATGATTACATAAATAATAATAAATCTTAAATAAATTAAATAGAATAAACGAAATTTAAAGAACTTAAATCAAACTTAAGATAAATACATTAACTCACTTAATAATACTTAAACTTACCCTCTTTAGTCAAACTGTTCCAAAAAGTGTTTTGAAAGATATTGAGAAGATTTGTCGTGGCTTTCTGTGGGATAAGGATTCTAACCATTGAGGATTGCACTATGCTTCATGGGAGAGCATTACCAGATCGAGAAGATTGGGGGGACTCGGGTTTCACGCTAGCAGCAACTAGATTTCTCCCGTACGGGCTAGAATTACCTGGGAATTCTTATCGAAGCCTTCTAATTTATTCCAGGAATGCATGAAGCACAAATATGGGGAATGGTCGTGGGTGCAATAGCATAAATGTGGAGACTCTAATGGCTGGAAGGTGATTTGCAATGGTGCAAATAGTTTGGCTACTTGTGTGTGCTAGAAGGTGTGTAATGGGAAGGCTGTAGATGCTTTAGATCATATTTGGATTTATGATAAGGCTATTGCTTACTGGCCCGTATTCTGTGAAGTTAAAGCTATTGAAGGCTGTAAGGTTGAAGAAATTATTACGGAAGTACGGATTTGAAATATACCTAAATTGTTGCAATGCTTCGGTGTAAGTCTGGTGGATAAAATCTATGAAGTCAAAATCTGGGTTGAGTTAAATGCCAATTCTTTGGAACCCATTAAAAGCATGTTAGGCTCATCTATATCAGCTATGTGCTATAATAATTTGTTTCAGGGAGATGAAGATCCCGTATGCAATATTCTAAATATTGACTTGAGATCCTTTGAACGATTATTTTGGTGGAGAATATATAAAGACATGATTCCAACTGGTACGCAGCTACATAGATGTGGACTAGGAGCAGATTTAATGTGCCCAATTGGTTGTAATGAGCATGAAGATATGTATCACATCATAATAAACTATAAATAGCTCTTGGAAATCCTGAAGTGTTTAGACGGGTGGGGGTTTTTCACCCCACGGTTTTCATCGTTTGAAGAGGTACAGTTTGCTTTGGAGGAAAATAAATATGATAAAGACCAACGAGTTGTATTATATTGTCATGCTGTTTATTCTGGTTGGGTAAACAGAAATGCTATTAAGCATGGTAAAGAAAAGTCCACTCCTATAGTTATGGATGCCAATATTTTAGAATCCATCAAGAATATTTTTTTTCTTTTAGCCTGGAGCAACGATTCACCAACCAATCCTTTGGATTGTCTTGTTCTTCTTCTTGGTGTCCCCCCCCCCCCCCCATAGGTTGGTTGAAAATTAATGTGGATGGAGCTCTCCTTAGATCCAATGCTAGAGGGATTGGTATAGCGATAAGAGATAGTTTGGGCAATTTGGTGGTTGCGGCCGGTTGGAGCATTACACATTGGGACAACACCTAGGTGGAGATGATGGAAATCCTTTATATTGAGAAGCTCCTTCAAGATTGGATGTTTAAGGTAAGTGTAGTTATTATTGAAGGGGAGAATGCAAGTGTGGTGAAACATATGCAAAAGTTCATGCAGGAGGAATTATGGAGGCATCAGTCCGTGGATGGTGAAAAGTTTAATTGGTTAAAGTTATTCCAGAAGGTCTTATTTGTACATACTCTCAGGGGATAAAACAAGGCAACTCATTTTTGTGCCCAAAGGGAGATTTAGATACCTTTGTGTGGGACATAGGAGATAGTTACAGTATATGTATTCCTCAAGAATTTTTGGACATTCTTGAGGATGATAGTAGTTATTTTTCTCTTGCTTAAAGATCTGTAGACCTTTCTTTATTTTACTTGGTTGTAATT
Source organism: Dendrobium nobile (assembly GCA_022539455.1). Taxonomy (NCBI): domain Eukaryota; kingdom Viridiplantae; phylum Streptophyta; class Magnoliopsida; order Asparagales; family Orchidaceae; genus Dendrobium; species Dendrobium nobile. Next base: position 38,219,949 of record CM039735.1, read on the forward strand.
GTTTTTAGATGAATGCAAATGCAAAAGTTCACCTCTTTAGTCAAGAGTAGACTTTAAATTGATAGTATACCCATTATTATAGTGGGTTAAACGACTTTCTTTGGTTATTCCTTTTGTCCATTTCATCTTTGGATGAAAGTGATCAACATTATATTTTTAATCTTAAGTCTTTAAAACCCAATTTTTAACCATACATTTTAATCTATCAAATTCAAAACTTCAAATTCAAAATATTAATTAACTATAAATATGAAATATAGTTTTCACTTAATTATTAATCAAATATATATATTATATTTAATTAATTATAATAGTTGGTAGTATATTATAATTTTACTTTTTTGGGTATCCCAATGTGATTAATAGGATTAGGTCATGATTTAAAAACACCTTTCACCTTATATTTAAAATCATTTAAGCTTGTACTAGGAATTCAATAAATTGAAGTTTTGTATACTTTCCAAACCTAGATTTTCATTCAAACAGTAAATTTAGTGATTAATTTATTTATTTTTTTATTCTAGAAAATGTCAGGATAACTAATCTTCAACATCACCATCAACCAAGCTAGATCTGCTCATGGTGCTCAAATTAAGTTCTTATCAGGATTCGATAACATGTTATTCACATTCACTGGACCACAGACTAAAGTGGTCAAAACTATAGAAGCCCTAGTAAAGTCAGCTCCTTCTTTGGTTAAAGTCGAGGGTGGTTCTATAGTTGTTAAACCCTATAATTTCTCCAAATTGACCTACACTAAAAATATTGCTAATCAAATACTTAAATATATGTTTTATTCTGAATATCCTGCATAGAACAAGAGTGGGTCATCTTCTATTGTTACTGAGATGACCAAATCCCAACACTACAACGTGAACTGTCATTTTATATGAAGGGCTAAAAAGGACAAGATCTTAAAAGAAGATACATTGATCACCATTTCTACTGAAGCACTGACAAAAGTAAATTTTGAAGTTCCTAAAGCCTATTTTAATTCTCCATAGTTGATTAGTAGAAGATTCAATCCACTATCAACTATTTATGGGGAAGGAATATTTTTTGGATAGCAAACTCTCCACTAGGGCTACTATTTTAAACTGATCATACATATGATCTACATTATACAATATGAGTAGTTGAAAATTTTAATTATAAAATTAGTAATTTTAACTCATTTTAAAAACAATTGATCATAAAGTACAATTTGGATCGTACAATATAATTAGTTCAAGAATTTAAAATTTTTTTCCTGACTCTCCTGTATGTATGCATGGTCAAAAAAAGAAATTAAAATTAAATAAGTAAAATATAGACTCTTACCAACCAAGTTCCTATTATAACCAACTTGAGACCTGGATCTTCTTGCATGGTGTGGGACCTAACTTAGATGTTGTTATACACAAAAATATTTATGCAATATATAATGGTAGGAATAATAAAGATTCAATCAATAATATTTGTTATCATTGAAATCATAAGCTTGGGATCTTAGATTGTAACAATCTCCCTCTTTTTATTGATGGAAAATATTTTTGGTTAAATTTGTAAGAACTTGTATTTTCTCCTAATATCTCCCTCACTATATGAGATATTTTTGAACAAATAGAAGAAAGTAATTTTTTTTAAATAAAAATATAGATGAAAACATAAACAAAAGAGAGAGAAAAAATTATTCCATAGAAAATCAAAAACTACAATTAACCATATACTCCCCCTTTTGACATCACCAAAAAGGAGATAAAAGATAAACAAAAAACACTAACACAAGAAAGACTACAACATAAATATAAAAGAAAGACTCCAACCAAACACACAATGTTGAAATAATATCCCTGATCAAATAGTGGTAGAGGTAGACGTGAATGAAAATAGTGGCGAATAGTGTCAAATTGTTTGCCAAAACATGTAATATCAGTTTCATGCTGCTGCTGCAACAGTTGAATGTGGCTATTTAGTCGGGACTCTAATTGATCAAAACATTCTATTAGCATCTCATAGGAATAAAATTGGTATGCTGGTGCTAGTGGTGCTAGTGGTACGAGTGTCAGAAGGTCTCCCCCTTCTACATCAAATTTTAGCTCATCTTTGGGCAATCCCCCTATGTAACAATGAAAGAGAACATGGAATGATCCATCAGAGTAAAAAATATGAAATTTATTTGCTGATGTGGGAAATGTAAGCTAATATTTTTGGTCCAAAACATAGGCAATCAGAAGGTCTAATGCAAGGTTTTTCTTACAACGTATTGAGCATGATCGAAGGGAAGTGAGGTTATAAAGATAAGAAATGATCATTTGGGATTCATCAAAAATAATGTCAGACCTGATAAAGTAGGTGACTACATACAAGAGAGAAGTGATATTTATCCTAACTCAGGAATGAATGTCAATGACACCTAGTATAGTATTCATTTGCTAAAGGTCTCATAGCTTAAGGGTTTGGTGAAGATGTTTGCTAGTGTATCCTCATTTACTATATTATTCAACTCAATATCTCCCTTTGAACCATTATCTCTAATGAAGTGGTGCTTATGTCTATATGCTTAGTACGGGAGTGTTGGAAAGGATTCTTGGAGATGCATATTGCATTAGTATTATCACACATAATTTGAATAGTGCCAACAAAGAGTCCAAGGTCAAGGATTTATTACTTTAATCATAAGACTTGAGAAACACAACTTACTATAGTAATGTATTCTTTCTTAGTAGTGGATAGGGCTATAGAGTTTTATTTTCTACTAGACTAGGAAACTAAGGATTGATATAAGAATTGACAGGTTTCAGAGGTATTTTTTCTATCAATCCTACATCTTGCAAAGTTTGAATCTAAATATCCTCTAATTTTAAATGAGGAGCTATATTTAGGCTTCCAGATACTTAGATTGTGGGTTCCTAAAAGGAATCTAAGAATTCTTTTAACAACTTTTATGTGTGATTGCTTATGATTTTCTTAAACTCTGGCATGGAGACAAATGTTAAAAATAATGTCAGGTCTTCTAGCAGTCAAATACATAAGGGATTTTATACTTCATTTGATCTACTGACTTTCCATTTACATCTTTATCTAACTAAATGGCAGAGCTCATGGGTGTATTAATTTCTCTAGCATTTTCATTTAATATTTTCTTAGAATATCCTTAATATATTTGCCATGGATTAGAAAAGTTCCATCATCCATTTTTTTACACTAAAACTAATGAAATAAGTTATCTCTCCCATCATACTAATTTCAAATTCTATACTCATGGTTCCTAAAAATTCATTACAAAGATTTGTATTTTTTAATCCAAATAAGATATTGTTTGATATATTTAAATAATGAGTAGAAATTCTCCTATATTCTTAATGAAAATGGTGGTATCTACACTATACTTTCCAAAGTATCTATTTAAGAGAAATTTGCTAAGCCTTTCATAATATGCCCTAGGTTCTTGGTTCAATCCATATAATGCCTTTTTCAATTTATATACATGATTGGGAAAGGTTGAATTTCCAAATCCAAGGGGTGTCTCTACATATAAAACTTCATTAATCACTCCATTAAAAAGGCACTCTTAATATCTATTTGATATAGCTTAAAGCCTCTAAAGCAAGTAAAGGCTAACAACACTCTAATAGCATCTAACCTATCTATAAGGGAAAAGGTCTCCTCAATATCAATGACTTCTATTTGATTATACCCCTCAGCTACTAATCTTTCTTTCTAATTATTACTCCATAGTCATTCATTTTGTTCTTGAAAACCCATTTGTTTCCTACAACACTCTATTCCTTAGATCAACAACCAAATATTATTTATAACAAATTGGTTCAAATCTACTTACATAGTTAGATCCAAAATTTATTAGATATGGCTTAATTTATACTATTGGGCTTTATCATAGAGATGAAGGAAAAATGACTAACCTCATTCTTAAGCCATACTTTGTCATAACTCCTACATAGGGATCTCCTAAGATGAGTTCTTTAAGATTACTAGATACATATCTCCAATCTCTAGGCAAGGTCTCTTGAGGTTCTTCTCAATTTTCTAGGTTAACAAATTATATTCCTTGGGTGACCTCTATATCCTCTTCTTCTTCTAACCCAGGCTCACCAGATTTGTCAAATTCATCTAGTATTTCATGGGTGGTCTCCTCTATCGCTAAGGTCCTTCTAGGTGATATGGGTGGTCTCCTCTATAGTTCAAGTCCTTCTAGGTGAGATTCCTTAGAGTTTACATGCAAGCATGACATACTCACCTATGCCATTGCCAAGTTTTGTCAACAACAAATTTTAAACATGCATAATTTAAATAGTCAACACGGTTCAAACTGAGCATATATTATTAAACATTTTTCCTTCTAAAATGATTATACCAGTTAAGTTAATCAGATAATTTGTAAATAAAAATTTAATATCAAAACTTTTACACACAATTGACTAATACTAAGAAGGTTATGTTTCAATCCATCTACTAATAAGACATTCTTAATAATAAAATTCTTTGGGTTGTCAATTGGATATGAACCCGCCACTTTCCTGGAGGTGTTATCTCCCAATGTTACCTTGCCTCCTGCCTTAGACTCCAATGTAATGAATCGCTTTATACCTTAATTTTTGGGTTGTCAATCGTACATGAACCCACCCCTACAAATTCATTCAAGGGATAGTCTTGGGAGCCCAAGTGAGTTTGGGTTCCATCTTTTTCTTAAATGAGTTAGTTGCATATATGTTATGTTGTGTTGCAAATAATTTTAGCCTCCATACTAAATGTGTTCTATGTTGTACCGTACACATGTGGGCTATGTGACCTATCCTGGCACAAGAATAAAATCTAACCCCACTCAAAGGATTTACTAATATAATTTGGAGCCTTTTCTTCTTCCTAGGGATTCATGGTACATACTTTGTTTTAGTTTTATTCCATGATGCTAGCATAGTTGGAGGTCTATTATTTTGAAGTGCATAAACTTTTGCTCTCAATAACTCATTAGAACTTCAATACATTTAACTTCAAGTTTCAATGCATACTCATTATGATCTAGTTCAAATGCTAGGGCTTAAATTTGTTTGTATAACTCTTCTAGCTCAATATGCTTAGATTTTAAGGAATCACGTGCTTTGGTTAACTCAATATGCTTCTTATTAAGATCATCAAAATCAACAAGTAAGGAAGCATGTTCTTTATCTAAACTAAAATGATAATTTCTAAGAATGTCATTCTCTTTTTGTAACTAAAAAAATTTAAGAATCAAGCTAGCATGCAATTTCATTAGCTTTCTATATGCATCATGAATTCTCTCAGAAACTTTAAATAATTCATCATATGAAAGCTCACATATATCATTTTGATTAGAATGATCTACATTATCATTTTTCATAAGGCATAGATTTGGTACCTCCTGCTCTACTTCTGGTTCTGATGACTTTGAAGAAACATTTATCCAAAATGCATTTTATAACCTTTATTTCCCATTTTTTATCTTTATCTTGTCCTTAATTGGGTGAGAATTTAATTTGGGGTATTTTAACTTTAGGTGACCTTGTTTCCTGTATTCAAAATAAATGATATCAGATAAAACTTTTATATTTTACTTATTTTACCTTTCAAAACAAATGATGAGTCTAAAGTAGAGTCAGCCCAAACTACCTTTCATTTTTGCTTTCTTTTCAGAAAGATCTTAAATGGTAGGGTCTTCAATGCTATTTCACAATCCTCATCAGATGCATAGCTATGACTTTTAAAGTTATTGGCATTTAACACTATATATCCAAAAGTCTTTTACTCACGCTTTGCTCATAGGCAATGAATGAACCAAGTAGTTTATAAATTGAATAAACAATTAAATCCTTATATTCATATATTATATTGACTTTGGCATCGTAATTACTAGGCAGACAATGCAGACTTTTGTTAACTTTCTTAAAGTTTGAAAGTTCTCTAACTAGAGCATGCAAGGATATCACTATTTAAATAAATTTAGTGTATATGTCTAAGATAGTTTCAATTGGTTTCATGAAAAAAGTTCATAATTGTGCAATACAATAATCCAACTAGATTATTTGACTTTGCTAATACCTTCACAGATAATACATAGTCTATCTCAAATATCATTGCAAGTGGTACAATAGATACTTACATGTAATCATCATACATAAGTATATAGAAAAAATAGTTTAAGCATTTAGCATTCAGTTAGGCTAAGTATCTATTCTTATTATTCCATTCAATGAAAGGTGATTCTACTTTAATGCCATTAAAAAATCTAAAAAGTGTAGACTATCCCTCAAAATCATATGGCACATAAAAAAATTAATAAAGTACAAAAAGGTAGACATATGATTTTTTCAAAAATCAAATGGAATGTTGTCAAATAGTGGTGCACGAGTTATAAAATAACCCTCCATAATACTCCAATATCCAAAATGTGCCATTAGATCTTTTTTCTCATAGATTTTTAAATCCCAAATTTGAGACCCTTTATGATACCAATTAAAAGCTCAATGGAGGGTGCTAAGCCACGTTAAACTCTCCTAGGCACACCAAGAGCGGGGGGTGGGGGGTTGAATTAGTTACTTAAAATTTTCTTTAACACCAAAAAATTTTTTTTGAAATTTTTCAATAACTTAAAAGTAAATAACTTTTATCACCAGATGTGGAAGAAAATTAACAAAACAATAGTTATAATAATGGTGATGATAATTTAACCAAATCAATATAACACCAACCAAAAATTTTTCAACATGCAAATTTTTAAAAAAATAAATCATAAAAAATAAAAATTAGAATGAGCACATCAAAATTTTATAGGGGTTTTGCCAAATAATGACATATGTCCACTACTCAATGTCTTCTACTCTGGGTATTATACTAACCCTTAATGTCTCTCCTTTTGCGCCCATAGCAATGAAGATAATCCCTGACAAGAATCACTTCCACCAAATTGGTGCAGAGGATAACCAAAACCCTTTTCACTATCTTGGTGAGGTAGAGAACTTTTTAAGCTCTTCTCACCCTCCTAGTGAAGGAAGAGAAACTTGAAGCTTTTTCATCCGCCTGGTAAAGTAAGAGTACCTTGCAATCCTTTTTCACCCACTTGGTGAAGTCAAATAACCTCAGATATTGACCTTGAATCCTTTCTTCCCAGAGCAGCCCAAGTAGATCCATAGAGCTCTAGGAAGGAATCAAGGTGCAAGCTTGATTAAAGCAACCTTATGAAACCTCCCACACCACTTCTCCCTCTCACAAATCTCACCTTCTCCTTCTCTACACTCCAAGATCTCTCTTTTTTCTCTCCTAAAATACCCTCAAAAGCCAAAGTCTCTAACTTTAAAAAATTTAAGAAAAACTTTTTATACAAGGTCTTCAAAAACACGAAATGTTCAATTCATATGAAACTAATCATATAGTATGAATAGTTCAAAAACTAGATAATGTCTAGTACGATGGAATAATCTTGAGATGAGCTGCTCAAAATATATATATGGATCACACAGTACAATTTTGACATTATATCATATGATTAGTTCAACTGCATCTTGGTTATATAGGATAATTTCAGTAATGATTACAAATTATCTCTACCAATAATCCAATACAATTGCATTATGTTGTATGATTACAAAAATTAAGGTTTCACTCAAGACAATCATTGGGATGAATGTTTTTTATCCAACCAATCATACAGTACTATCAACATCATATAGTATGATCGACCAATTTAATTAAACCTTGATTTAATTGACAAATCATAGAGATTAAATCAAGTAAGATTTAAATATCAAACTTTACGAATAAGATCTTATAGAACAATTAGTTTTAAATTCAAAATTTTAAATACTTAATTAATTTTCATTTGCAACTAGGGTTACTTTTTTAAACATATCTTATAAAAAAATTTAGATCATACAGTATGAGTACTTAAAAACATTAATTATTAAATTCATTATTTTAACTTGATTTAAAAAATAATTACTCATATAGTACGATTTGAATCATACAATATGATTAGTTCAAGAACTTAAAAATTATTTTCTCACCCATTTATGTGTGTGTGCATGATTGCCAACATGGTATACACCTATTATAGGACTTTGACTCAAGAAATTAAAAATAAAGAAGTAAAAAAATTATAGACCTTATCAAGCAGGTTCCTGTTCTACCCAAACTTGAGCCCTAAATCTTCTTTCATGGTGTATGACATACCTGAAATTTTAGTATTTGCAAAAATATACACAATATATATAGTAGGAGAAATAAAAATCCAATCAACAATGTTTGTTATCATCAAAATCACAAGCTTGAGATTCAGATTGCAATAAGTTTGTATGTTCAAAAGGAGTGCATTAGTGGAAAACATAGATCAACTGCAATTCCTGCTAGCTTTTGTATACGACCCTTTTATGTTGCACTGCCGACAGAAGTAGTAGATGATAATGATAAGTAGAAGGATGAACAAAAGGAATAAGAGGATGATTGGGATTAATCCTCGTTTATTTATTTGTCTTTGCCTTTCTTGAGAGAGATGAGATGTTATGGATGTGGTTTTTTTTTTTTTTTCCCCTTCATTTTACATTTTTGCATAAGAGGTACTTGTGAGATGGATGTTGTGGGAAGTTCTTATAATTAGATTATGGAGTAGTGCACAAGTTAATATAGCTGTAGTTTTATATATTCTAATAAATTAAGTCTTTGTACTCAATATCATTCTAATTAAAAAGTCATGTTTACTATTTTCTTTGTTAACTTAGTTACTTATATAACTTTAATATTTTTTATTGTTTGTTAGTTATATTGTTTTAATAAATTATTATTAATTAAATTTAATATTTTCTTAACTATTGAAATGTCCTCCATATATTACACTAGTATAACCAAGTTAACTAAAATGAAAAATGACAATTCAAAGTTATTTAAAATTAAGAACATTACAAAATTATAGGTGCTAAATTGAATGAATAAAGAATAACAATTTCTAATTTGAAAATCTTGACAATCAACCAAAGAAAGTTATTTAAGTTGGTACTTCATTTTTTTAATTAAATAAAATAACACCAAAGCATTGATTATTGATGACGTAATTGAATAACTAAGTTTAGAAAAAAAAAAGTACTTAGATAAATTTATACAACTCATTATGAACATAAGTATGGAATCACTAAAAAAAAAAGTATGGAATCACTAAACTTGTACAATCTTTACATAACTCTAATTTAGGATTTCTTAAAGGAATAAATCTAATTAGATATTCAAAATCATTACTATAGTACTCATGTGCATTAAAAGAAAAGAATTGAAATGCAAGAAAATCAAATGAAAGAAAAATTCAAAAGAAAAATAAGAACTATAGTATTGTATTACATTTTTATTAATTTTATATTATAAAATTTTCATTTGAACTAATAAAGCTAATCAAGGTGTAAACATAATTGCTTAAGGTCAAGTAAGAGTTTAAGTTGTGGGAATTTATTAAGTAATAATTATATTGTGTTTTTATTATATTAATTCTATTAATAAACTATATTTTTAGTACATATCACATACGAAAGGCTCAGGAAGAGGTACAAAATTTTAATGTTTAGCCCTAGCACTTCAGTGTCTTCAATGCCTCAGCCTAGATCATGACACTGTAGAACTGGCAACTTAGAAAAATTTCATTTAATTTAGCACCCTGATGGAGTAAAGGACATCACCACAACACTAAATAATCCAAAGACTGAACATTACATTGTTAGAGTCTCAAGAAAAATTATAGTTATTTCAATGCTAAAGCATCAACCTCAAAAGAATGGTAGTGCCAAATAATGTAAGTGAGTGCCATAGTATGTAACTTTTGCAGCCTGGCAAAAGGGAAATTAAGGAAAGAAACACCATGCCAGATTAGTCAAGCATAACGCAAAATTAGTGAACAACAACACTGGGCCAACCCAACACCATAGTGGAGAACATTTAGCAATGTTGAGGTACCAGTTAATATTATAGTGTTGTGGTGTCACCATATCGAGAGTTGAGTACTTGAGTTCATTTATGTATTAAGTATAAAAAGTTTTCTATCTTTTATAGCAAGGTTTTTTAGAGTTTGCTTAGAAAAATTTGAGAGAGACCAGGGAATTGTGAGATACATCATTTAGATTGGATGGTTAGCATTATAGTGAGAAAACAATCAATTGGAGAGCAATCAAGTATGGAGTGAGAACTTGCATGGGGAGATTTTCTTTAGGAAGGATCCATCCACAAGAACTATTTGGGATTCTTCATTTTGGGTGATATATATTTCATCTTATCTACTTTGTACTTTCTTTCTTGAGCAAGTAATGAAATTTATGTTATTTAATTTTAATTCCATGCTCACTATACTTATAGTTTTGGACTAATGATGTGATAAACTTTATAATTCCTAATGTAGACTCTTGTGTTTTAAAGTATGAAAGGTTATTTTCAATATGTCCTATTCATCATTAATTTTTGTTCATGTATAAAATTTAAAATCTAATCTGATACTTTACCTTGATAGAGGAATGTCGGAAAAAAAATTAAAATGGAATGCTTGCATGCCAAGACATAGGACATTTAGTATTCTAGCATCTATGCAAATAAAATAGTTGTTAGAAATCCATAAATCTTTTTTTACATCCATATACACTTAATAGATATCAAAGGATGCTTATCTATAGTTCACAATAATCATAGAGGAATCTGGTTTGGAAAAACTTAGAATATGAACTATTATAAGTTCAAAACTCTTTAGTTATTGGAATCTTCATTGTTTCTTGCATTTCTCAATAGAAATATAAATTATGTCTCATTTTTTTATGGGATAAATATCAAACCTTGAGTAGATAGTACTAAAATATTTTTGTAGCACATAATTTTCTCATGGCTTGATATTCTCTCATTCACTTTACAACTTGATCGACACATGCACTTACATTTTCATTGGGTTAAATCCAATAAAAAAAATTAAATACAACATAGCCCCTATCATAGCACTCCCCATGAGTATAAAGTACCATACATGTTGATCTGGTAGCTATTAACAAATATAAGTAAAATAAAGTTTTAGTCAAAGTGGCTAAAAAAGTGGGAGTTTGTTATACTTCTACAGTCTTTAAGAAGGAAGATAAGAGCAAAATAAAAGTTGTATATGATACATTTTTTTTTTTTTTTTTGGAAAATGGGGAATCTAAATCCCTTAAATCATCAATGATATTTTTTATTTTGTCTCGCAAGAGAATAAGAAGTTAACAAAAAAAGGATTCTATAAATATCTCATTTATTTTTGCAAATGAATATCCAAATGAAAATTCAAATAAAGAAGTAAATAATTCTCATGAAATATTAATGAAATTAAATAATTTAACAGAGTCTCTGTAATATATTTTTGATGGTGAATCCCTTTTTATAGACATTCAGGATGATCCTATTAGCATTAAATTAGAGATGTCTAATTCGGATAGTGTATCAAAAGAAAATCCAAAGACACTCAATGATCATGAAGTAAAGCAATATGATACTTTCTTCTAAAGAAGTAATTGAATTTAGCATTTAAAGTCTTACAGTTTTGCTTTCATGATCTTCAACTAAAAATAAAGTAAAATAAGTCCTAAATAATACAAAGGCTTTAAATCAACCTTAACCAGTTTAAACTTCATTTGTTATAAATCTAGAAGTCCCTAAAGTGGACGATAAGATCTTAGCATATTTCAAAATGTTACATATAAAACTGAGTGTTTATGATGCACTAGTTCTCTTTGAAGAAATAATGAAGGCTTTAATCAAAGCTTTACTGGACCTAGAGATCTCCATGGCTCACCAAGCATCAATACAATCTGGAGAAACCATATCCTTTAAAGAAGTTCTAGGACTCACATTTTTAGATGAAGATTTGTTGTTGGAAACCCTGGAACTTAATCATATATTATATATCACTATTAATATAAATAATTTTAAATTATCTCATATCCTAATTGATATGAGTGCATCATTTAATATCATGACACTTAAAACTCTCACATATTTAAAATTGGATACTCATAAACTCATCTAAGTAAAATAATATTGTGTGCACTTAAAAAAAAAAGTGAGAGAGGTTTTGATTCCCTTCTCTTTGAAGAGGAAACCTTGAAAATTGAAGCCAAAATCCATATTATAGATTCTAAGGCATATTTTAATGTTCTCTTTGGTAGACCCTAGCTCTGTGAATATAGAATGGTGCCTTCCACCTTCATCAGTGTATAAAACACTCTCCTAAGGGAGAATTGTATTAAAGGTTATATGTAACTATTTGTAATTCAAAAAGTTGGTATATGAAATAATGTTTTATTGTATTGTTGATCTCATTTATATTTGAGGTCATATAAACATCAAAGTCATAAATTATAATCAATATAACAAATGCATTACTCCTTGTAGAGAATTAGCTCCTTGACTTCAGTTATTGTTGAAATTGCACTATTTGGAACCTTTTATATCAAATTCATCAACATTGGTTCCATGACCAAGTCACTAAATCTTTTGACTTAGTTGATCTAGTTCAACCAAGATTAATTGATTAAACCCTCAATTCACTCAATATTAACCCCAATTTATATCTAAACTATACCAATTCACTCTAAATTTAGCTTCTTATGGATTAAACTTGATTGGTTAACTTGACCAAGTTAATAGTTAATTTGAACAACTCAATCTAAAATTGGTCAAACCAGGTCAGTTTGGGTGAAATCATTGCATATGATTAACTAGGACTCTCCCATTACTCAATCTAGGTCAAATCACCATCCTAAAAATACTGAAAGCTCACATTATCCAACCCAACATCAGTTGACATGGTTAACTTAAGAAAATTAAGTAAACTCAGGCATGAATGGTATCACCTATTTAAATTTCAAATCTGTTGATCCAAAGACACCAAAAATCATGTAAATAGCCTATAGAGACTCCTAACATTCCATCCTAGATGGCTTCACCCATGTTAACTAGTCAACATGGTCAAATTCTCAAAATACTATTAAAATTGTTAAACCCTTTTGAGTTGTCCTTTCCACACTTTCTTGGATAATTCAAACACCTAAAACCCCTTCCATGTTAAGCTTAAAAGCTCCAAAGCCATACCCAGTCCATTAGTTTAGCTTAAAATATCCTAGTGAGCCCCCCTTGTGGAAAGATATAACACATCCTTTTCTCCCTTTTCAAACCACCTCCCTACCTCATGTTTGTGCCACATGACAAGCATCCAGTGAACCTTCAGTATGAATCCCATCCATTGGAGTTGACTCCATGGCATGGAATAGCTGAAAATAGGGTAAACCATCATGTAAAGTTTATTCTTTATATACGCCTCCTTAATGCTTACTCTCATTTTTTTGTATTCATGGAGCTCTTTTACATTTCCTAATGTTTCTCTATTATCTATATGTTACTAGTAGTGAGATCAATAGTGTGCTATGAGAATTTACATCCCAAATGCCTAAACCTCTACTCCAATCATCCTAAAGCTTTTACCCCTTTACCAAACTTGTGTTATATGAGTTAAGGAAAAAAACTTGGGTTTAAACTCTCTCTGAGAAGCTTCCTATAAAGCTATTTCTTAAACCTTGGAGTTTTATCTAGGATTTTAAATAACATTGTAAATATTATATGTGAAGCCTTCAAAATAATCACCCATTCTTTATTTAGATATGGTGAACCTTGCCTAAAGTTTTAGGCTAAGAGGTTTGTTGCAAATCTATTTTTCATGACTTATGTTTTGATGATTGACAAACACTATGTCTCTTGGACTACTTGTTGCTTCTAACTTTTCAGGAATCAAAGATCGGACGATCACGAAGGAGCCAAGTTCAGGATTGCGTAGGTTTAGGGTTGAGTCAGTCTGTACTTTTGATTTTCACTTTTTGAGTCTACTTGTAATGGTCAAAGAGACTGATGCTAAGTAACTCTTCACACACACACTTGAGGGGCTTAGAATTTCTGTTTTTGCCCACATCGGCCCTGCCGATATTTATATCGTCCAGGACGATCAGCTTAAAACAGAAAGTCTAAGTAAGGATTCTTAATTAAGGCAGCCGTCATTAACATATCGGCCTGGACGATACGTGTATCGACCTGGATGATAAGCTCAAAACAGAAAGAAGTAGCCGCCATAGTCAATTAAGGTATACTGTAATTTTAAATTATCGGCCAGGACGATCCACATATCGGCCTGGACGAAATTACCAAATTATGCCTTAATTGATCAGGAAATTAAGGAAGTAATTAAGGATGATTGGTACTATCATATCATCCTAGAAGATTGCATGATCGGCCAGGACGATCTAGTCAAAAACCTTAAGTTACTTCAAGACGATAAATATCGGCCAGCTTGTATTCAGGGCTATTGTCAGGACAATTTTTCTCTTATTTGAACTGATCGGCCAGGACGATCGTGAGATCGGCCTGGACGATCAAGCCAATTTTCAATTGTCCTGTTTTGCATCCAAGGCGATGCTCTGGCCGATCTTCTTTGATTTATACTGATCGGCCAGGCCGATGTCCAGATCGGCCTGGACGATATTGTCGGCAACTTGCAATTAATGAGCTCCTTTGAAGCTCTTCTATTTAAGAGCTCTTGTTCAACATTTTTAAAAACTTTTGGCTGGTGCCTTTACCTGAGAAGACCTTGAGGAGAGAAAGAGAGAGAGGATCTTGTGAGGGGAAGCTTGTGAGGGGATTCACAAGGGTTGCTTCAAGGATCGCTCTGCTTCGTCTTCGTCTAGAGTTTCTCGTCCGTGGAAGGGTCGGTAGAGGTAAGGAGTTTGCTTTTGGTTTTGGTTCTCTGCCAGCTTTAGGAGGAAGCAAAAGGAGGTAGGTTCTCTGCCTTGCCGGGGTGGCAAAAAGGAGGTTCTTGTAAGGGCTTCTCCGCCTAGCCGTGGGGGATAAAGGAGAGTTACGTTTAGTAGTGCAATACTTGGAGGGTGCCTCCAAGGAGTGGACGTAGGTCGAGTCGACCGAACCACTATAAATTTCTGTGTTCTTTTTCTTGCTTCTGCGCTTTTTAATTCTGCATTTATTTCTGTGGTGTGATTTGGTTTATGCAATTTTCTTTCTTTGTGAAAAGAGTTTTTAAAATACCAATTCACCCCCCCCCCCCCTCTTGGTTAGCTTGGGACTAAGTTCATAGGGCTTAACATCCCTAACAAACTTTCAAGTGATATCAGAACGGGATTCAAAAATTAAAGTTTCAAAACTTTTTGAATTTGATCCATGGCTAACATTAGGAATCGTAACACTACGGAAGGGTATTCCATTACCCGACCTCTCCTGTTCGATAACCTACCTTTTGATTTTTGGAAAACTCGTATGTCAACGTTTTTATAATCTACTGATTATCGCATGTGGATGCTTATTCAAGAAGGTTATTCTCCACCTTCTCGTGAAATTAATGGTGTGAAAACTGAAGTTGCTTTTACTGAATGGACTTTTGATGAACGGGATTTAGCTCAATTAAATGCGAAATGTCTGAACTGTTTTTTCTGTGCTTTGAAATCTGAGGATTACATGCGTGTTTCAACTTGCAAAACTGGTAAAAAAATTTGGGATAAATTGTGCATCACCTATGAAGGTACTAATGAAGTTAAATAATCCCGTTTAAACATTCTCTTGCATGACTACGAACTTTTTCGTATGAAACCTCATGAATCGATTTCTGACATGTACACTAGGTTTACTCAGATAGTTACTTCATTGCATGCACTAGGAAAGGAACTTTCAAATTATGAAAAAGTTAACAAGATTTTGAGATGCTTGCCTTCGTCTTATGATGCAAAAATTACTTGCTTGCCTTCGTCTTATGATGCAAAAATTACTGCCATCACTGAATCTAAAGATTTGAACACCTATTCTATTGATAACTTACTTGGCTCACTCATTGCTTACGAGTAAGGGGTGAATCAAAGAAATGTTGATGCAGGTGAAAAGAAAAAGGAGAAAATAATTGCATTGAAGGCACACAAATCGGATTCTGAATCTTCCGGGTCTGAAAGCGATGAAGTTGCCTTCATCACAAGGCAATTCAAAAGCTTTCTAAGGAAGAAACAAAAGCATCATCAAAGTTGGAGAAAAGGTAAGGATCATAAACATGTTAAAGGATCTTCTGATGTTGTTTGTTTTGAATGCAGGAAACCTGGACATGTGAGAGCCGATTGCCCTACACTTCAAGATCATTCAAGCAAAGAAAAGGAAAAAGGTGAGGAGAAAGCCAAGTCAAGGAAGGACAAGAAGAAAATCCAAAGAGGTTTTTGGGCAGAATCTGGTACTGATTCCTCTGAGACTGAACCAGAGGAAGAGACTACGAACTTGTGTTTCATGGGAGAAAATCAAAGTGATGAGGAAGATGTATGTAAACCAACCTATGATGAATTGTTTGAAATTTGTGAAAAAATCCATGCATCATAAAAAAAACTTAAGAGGACTCATGCTAGTCTAAAATTAGAACATTCAAATCTACAAAAAGAGCATGAAGTTTTTCTCAAAGATCAAGCAACGATTGATTCAAATCACATGGCTCTTCTTGATGAATTTGATGAGTTGAACAAAAAGCATTTGGAATTTGTTGATGAACACAATGCATTAAAAGCTTCACACACCTCACTTAAGGTTGATCTTAAGAAATCTAAAGAGATTGAGAAAAATTTGAGGATGGAGAATGATGCATTAAAAAGAACTAACTTGAGGATTCAAAACGATTTTGATACATATAAGAAAAATCGGATGACTTCCACTTTTGATCTTAAGCCAGAACCTAGGAAGAGGCATTATAACTCAAACCATTTAAGAAACCCTTTTCCTGGAGTTAGATGTTACTCATGTGGCATGCTAGGACACATCTCACACACTTGCACCGTTCATCGTAGTACACATTGGGTGTGGAGACCTAAGATGCATGATTCACAGCATACCATACATGCATTGCATTCTACTTTTCCTAAGAAGGATCTCAAACCTATTTGGGTTCCTAAATCTGATTGATGTTGAGTTTTGCAGGTGTGCTCTCACCAAAGTCCTCGTTGGAGCATAGGATAACTGGACATAAGGAGGCTTGCAGCTCAAAATTGCTTAAACTTGCTGTTTTTTCACGTGCTTGAAATGTTAAGTTTTTGTGTTTCTTTTTATTTTATTTTTGTGCTAGTTTTTGTGCTTATTTGGTGGTAGTCTAGTTTGCGTTGTTTTCATTCTTTTTGTTTGTTTTTATGTGTTCTGTCTTCGCGTTGCTCGTTAAATTTAGTCTTTCATATGATGAATCTTTTCAAGCCTTTAGATTTTGGAGTTTTAGAGATAGTGTTTAGCTTTTTCTAAATTGGTTAAAGGGAGTAAACTGTTGATGTTTTCCCTTCTTCTAACTTTGTTTAGTGGTATGATTCTCTTCTCTAAACAAAAGTCTAAACTCAGTTTAACCAATGGCTTTTCTTCTAAGATCTTTTTCTTATCTTGCTACATTAATTTATCTTATGCATAATAGCCAAAGTTCTTAGATATCATTCAAGCTTTTGAAATCTTGCCATTGCATTTATCACATAATTTTGATTTTGTGTTGTGGATTGTTCTTCCCTATGTTAGAGAGAGAGCTCCTATTCTCTAATATTTGGAGGATATACTCACAACTAAGTTTTTTTTTAAGGGTATATTAAAGAGTGTTTAGCTTGCAAGAGTTAAAAAGGAAAGAGGCCAATGAAGCCAAAATTGAAAAGAAAGCCATATACACGAAAGTGTATTCAAATCAAAAGAGCCAATCAAAATGACAAGAGGCATAAAATAAGCCCACTAGATACAAGCTACCCTCTCTTTGGTAAAACTCTTAAAACATAGAAAACTCATTGATTATGTGATACTTTCAAAGACTTGATTTCAATTTTCATGATTGAGAAAAATTACTTTGGTTTATTATTTATGAGATATTTTAGTTGTAAACAAGTCTAGAATGGATCTTTTTATCCTATTTAGTTATTTTGAGTTAGATTTCTGTTTTCCAAGAATTTTTGTACCCTGAAGGATGTCCGAACTAGGGTTAACAGAATCAGATGGTCTACCCTCTTCTGATTGAAATTTATTAAACTACTTGATCTCTTGGAACTCTAAAAGTTTAACTTTTTGAAAAGAATTATCATATGATGCCTCTTTAAATTAAAAAAAAATTAGAAAATTTAAAATCCAAAAATATTCGTTTTTCCGTGTGTTGTTGTTTTTGTTTTTCTTTTTCTGTGTTTTGACTATTTTTTTATTTTTGAGGGTCTTGATCATCACCATCTTTTCCTTGTTTTGAATTCCTTGTCACATCGTCCTGGCCGATATTTTTATCGTCCTGGATGATAGCACAAATTCTCTTCAAAATCCATCTGCTAAACTTTTCTGTGCTTTATGTAACTCATCGTCCTGGACGATACTATATCATCCTAGACGATTTGATCGAACCCTGGTAATAGTCCTGGCCGATGGAATATTTCGTCTGGCCGATGCATGTTATGTGCATCGTCCTGGCCGATACACTGGATCGTCCTGGACGATCCACGTGTCAGTACGTTTTGATCTTTAAATTTGGCCCCAGACGATCCATTATTGGACAATCGGCCGGGCCGATCCACTGTTCGTCCTGGATGATACACGTGGAAAGAATTTGAAATGTTTTAACTTCGACCGGTATGATCAATTATTGCGCATTGTCCTGGACGATACACCTAATCGGCCCGGACGATCTTCTTTTTCAACGGTCGTCCGGAATGACTCCTCGGGACGATCGCCTGTGCCTAATCGGCCTGGCCGATATCTGATTGGCCAGGACAATCAGACCGCTTTTTGACCAATCGGCCTGTACGTAATTATTGAACCATATCGGCCTGGATGATTCTGCGATCGGCCAGGACGATATGGCCGTTTCTTTAAATTCAGGCCAATTCCAGCCATGTTTTCTCACCCTCCACCTTTCTTCCTTGTGTGTTTTCTTGCTAGCTCTCTCCTATGGCTGGTGGGAAACGTGTTCGCCAGGCATCTGGAAGTTCTTCGAGGGTGACTCTGGACCCTCGATTCAGGGAGGCAGAAGATCAGGCTGCCTATCGTCGCTACAAGGAGTGTGGCATCACCCTCTCCCGGACAATTAATTTTACACATCTCTCATATCCGGTAATGGACTTTTTTGCCCACACCTCTCTCTGTTTCATACTCACTCTCACCGTCCCTTTCTCTTCCAAACTCCTCCTTGAATTTTATGCAAGCCTGCGCATTAACTGCACCTTCACAACCCTGACCCCCTATGTGAATCGACGCCCTGTCGAAATCACATATCAGGATTGTGTTGATCTTTTACAGCTATCCACCACCGGGGATAAGCTGCACCTAATCGCCTCTGATCCTGATTTTAACTGGTCCATGATGAATCACTTCCTTCGCCAGACCAACGCACCCTTCCATGTTTGGGAGACTAGCTCTTTAGTTAAAGATGCTAGGACAACCCAACATGTCCTTCGCACCTCCATTATTCCAAAAGTCGGGGACCGAATCCAAATCACCCCACTACTTTCCCTCAGTACTTTCTACATTATAGCCTAGAGAGAATTCAATGCCACTGATCTACTTTTTTGTTACATCGATCACCTAACCACAATTCGCGATCCAGGCCATAAGAGAAAGCCCAATCTAGCCTTAGGACACATCATTGCCTATATCCTTGAAACCAAATACAATCTTCAATATCCTACTCGTCCTAACCTTCACCCTCCTTTCTACTCAAACAATTCCTTCACTACCCTTCATAGTACTCGTCTCCACCCAGGAGATGGGGAAGGTCGGGGGGCGAGAGAGGAGGAGGCTCCCGCTCCCGCTCCCATTCCTGATCCTGTCCCTCTCCACCAGCACTCTCCGGTTGATCAGTTGATTGAGAGGTTTGATCATTGGGAGACTCGGTTTGACGCCTACGTTGCTGCACAGGAGCATCAACACTTTGAGGATATTACCCGCTACGAACAGCACCGCACTGAGGACTTAGCCCGATTTGACAGTTTCCTTACTCAGCAGCAGCAGCAGCATGACCAGGACATCGCCTGGTTCAATGCTTAGTTTACCATGCTTGCCAGTTACTTTCAGCAGCCACCTCCTCCACCTCCATCTGATGATCAGGATCCCTCATTCTTTTAGTCTGTGTTTTCTGTTGTTTGTTTCCTGTTGTTTGCTTTTAGTCGTTATTTGTTTTTTGGACCCTCTTTTTGTAATGACGAAAGGGGGAGTAGGTGTGGTAGGAAAAGTTGTTTAGGTGTGGTAGAAAAAGTTGTTTGTAACTTTGAAAATCTAATGAATGTTTTTGGATAATTTTTCCTACTTGTGTTTGCCATCATCAAAAAGGGGGAGATTGTTGCAAATCTATTTTTCATGACTTATATTTTGATGATTGAAAAACACTATGTCTCTTGGACTACTTGTTGCTTCTAACTTTTCAGGAATCAAAGATCGGACGATCACGAAGGAGCCAAGTTCAGGATTGCGTAGGTTTAGGGTTCAGTCAGTCTGTACTTATGATTTTCACCTTTTGAGTCTACTTGTAATGGTCAAAGAGACTGATGCTAAGTAACCTTTCACACACACACTTGAGGGGCTTAGAATTTCCATTTTTGCCCACATCGGCCCTGCCGATATTTATATCGTCCGGGACGATCAGCTTAAAACAGAAAGTTTAAGTAAGGATTCTTAATTAAGGCAGCCGTCATTAACATATCGGCCTGGACGATACGTGTATCGACCAGGATGATAAGCTCAAAACAGAAAGAAGTAGCCGCCATAGTCAATTAAGGTATACTGTAATTTTAAATTATCGGCCAGGACGATCCACGTATCGGCCTGGACGAAATTACCAAATTATGCCTTAATTGATCAGGAAATCAAGGGAGTAATTAAGGATGATTGGTACTATCATATCATCCTGGACGATTGCATGATCGGCCAGGACGATCTAGTCAAAAACCTTAAGTTACTTCAGGACGATAAATATCGGCTAGCTTGTATTCAGGGCTATTGTCAGGACAATTTTTCTCTTATTTGAACTGATCGGCCAGGACGATCGTGAGATCGGCCTGGACGATCAAGCCAATTTTCAATTGTCCTGTTTTGCATCCAAGGCGATGCTCTGGCCAATCTTCTTTGATTTATACTGATCGGCCAGGCCGATGTCCAGATCGGCCTGGACGATATTGTCGGCAACTTGCAATTAATGAGCTCCTTTGAAGCTCTTCTATTTAAGAGCTCTTGTTCAACATTTTTAAAAACTTTTGGCTGCTGCCTTTACCTGAGAAGACCTTGAGGAGAGAAAGAGAGAGAGGAGAGAGAGAGGATCTTGTGAGGGGGAGCTTGTGAGGGGATTCACAAGATCGTTCTGCTTCGTCTTCGTCTAGAGTTTCTCGTCCGTGGAAGGGTCGGTAGAGGTAAGGAGTTTGCTTTTGGTTTTGGTTCTCTGCCAGCTTCAGGAGGAAGCAAAAGGAGGTAGGTTCTCTGCCTTGCCGGGGTGGCAAAAAGGAGGTTCTTGTAAGGGCTTCTCCGCCTAGCCGTGGGGGATAAAGGAGAGTTACGTTTTATAGTGCAATACTTGGAGGGTGCCTCCAAGGAGTGGACGTAGGTCGAGTCGAGCGAACCACTATAAATTTCTGTGTTCTTTTTCTTGCTTCTGCATTTATTTCTGTGGTGTGATTTGGTTTATGCAATTTTCTTTCTTTGTGAAAAGAGTTTTTAAAATACTAATTCCCCCCCCCCCCTCTTGGTTAGCTTGGGACTAAGTTCATAGGGCTTAACATCCCTAACGAACTTTCAAGGTTCACCTTATAATATGTTAAATAATTCTTCCATATTATGTTTTTGTTGGCTTGAGCAGGAAGATGAAATCATGTCGATCCATTTTCTTTTTTTTGATTTATTATGCATGAATTCTTTATTTTCATTATTTGATTTAATGACTTCAATCCTATGGGATGGATCAAATCTTATTCAGCTAGATCTGGGCCATTTATCCAAAATCATATGAATTTGATGGCTTTGAGTACAGCTGACATAGTTAAGTCAGCTAACTCAACTAACTGTCACTAGAAAGAATTAAATTGCAATCAATCAAAAGCAAACTATTCTACATTAGTTGTGAATCAGAACATAATCATTCTATTTTAGGGTTGATTTTCTAAAATTTATAATTAATTGAATGAAAATTACAAGATTTCAAAATAAATTGCAATCAATGAAAAATTAAACCTAAAATTAAGGAAAATTAAAATTAAATTAATTAAAAATTAAACCTTAATTAAATATTAAAAAAATAAAATAATATAAAACTAAATATAAATCAGATTAATTCTAAATTTTTAGGGATTGGTCCATTAGTTATGCTTAACCAATGGTATTAATCACCTATGTATTTAGGATTGGTTTGGTTAATTAAAACACAACCCCAAAATCTTCCCATAAGGAAAGGATTAAAATAACTAAATAAATAAAATAAAACTTATTAAAATTAAATAAAATTTTAAAATAAATAAAACTACATAAAAAAAAATCTTTAAGATAATTTAAATCAAATTAAAAAAAAAAATAATTAAACTTAAACCATAAAAATAAATTAACTAAAAATTGATCAACACATTAAATAAATTAAATTAAAATTATAAAATATTAATAACATTTAATTGATTTAAATTAACTAAAATTTAATAAATCATCTATTTAAATCCAATCTAATTAAATAAATTCATTAACTAAATATTAAATAATTAATTGAAAGAACTTTATGCATTATG
Source organism: Dendrobium nobile (assembly GCA_022539455.1). Lineage (NCBI taxonomy): Eukaryota > Viridiplantae > Streptophyta > Magnoliopsida > Asparagales > Orchidaceae > Dendrobium > Dendrobium nobile. The sequence continues at coordinate 38,242,721 of CM039735.1, forward strand.
TTTAATTCCTTTTGAAAAGCACAAATATTAGATTCATAAGTCTTTAATAAACTCTTAATTAATTAAAGCCTATATATTAAGATTCATTCCTTTTGGAGGATTATATGTACTTGATTTATAAGGCTTAGGATCAGAGGTTTAATGCTTCAAAGCTGTTGCGACCCATGACCCTGAGTTTGAGATTTTGATGATGACAAACAATGTCGTCTGATTTACTATTCATTGAATATCATTTTTTATTGGTTATTGTGTGTGAGTACTAACATTTCAGGAAGATCCCAAGCCACTCAGGACGACAGGAAGACTCAAAAATGGTTAGATTAGGAGTATGAGTCTGACAATGTATTTTGTTTTTTATTTTATTTTTTATTTTCTCGAGTTTGGCCACAAATTATATGTAAGTCTAAGCAACCATGCACACACACAGGGGGAGAGGGTTTTAAAAGTAAAAATGAAGATTTTCCTTCTCTGGTGATCGTACTGTACAAATTTATTTCATATTGTATGACCTGAGTTGGTAAAATGATTTTCTGTGAATAGTTCGTACCGTACGATTTATATCGTACTGTACGATGTGTTATAAATCCAAAACCTTAGCTGTCAAATTAACTTAAGTAAGTTTTCTCAGTCATTCGTACAGGACGAAGTTCTTCATACTGTACGATTTATTTCAAATACTTACTTAAATTAACCCAATATTAGTGGAATAATTCAAGGCTTAATTTCAAATTGAATATTGTACTGTACGACCTTATTCGTACAATACGATGAACAGAAATAAATTCTGATCATCCCGGAGATCATCCTGGACGATCCTTTATTTTTTGCCTCATTGTATAGTATGATGTATATCGTACTAGACGATGAATAGTCACAACATTTGATCATCCCAAAATTTATCCTGCACGATGCCTTGATTTTGACCATTCATACTATATGATGTATATCGTACAATAAGATGAACAGAGACGACATTTGATCGTCCCAGTTATCGTCCTGTACGATCTGTAATGTTGAGGATCGTATCGTACGATTTATTATCATACTGTATAAGTTATTTTGAACAGTTTGGTCACGTTCGTACCACGATGAAGCCTGTTTATACATATCATACTGTACGATGACTAATCGTACTATACGATTGTAAAGGCTACTTTGCAAATTCAGGGATTTTGGAGCCCATTTTAAGGTGTCAAAATTGTCATATTTTATGAGAGAGACAGAAGAGGAGAACATGATTACAAAGGAAATCTTTAGGAGAGCTCTTGAGAAGTTTTATGGGGTTGAGAGAGGAAGGAGAAGGTGAGCTTGGTGAGGGAGAAGAGGTGTGAGGGAGATCACACGGTTTCTCTGATCTTGCTGCACCTTGCTCCTCCTGTGGCCCGGGAAGAACTTGTGGGAAGCTCTCTAAGGGGGAGACTCTTCTACATCCGTGACCTCGAAGGTACTCTGCCTTCTCTAGGAGGGAGAAAAATAAGAAGGTTCTCTTCCGTCACCAGGAGGGTGAAAACAGCGCTTGGCACTCCGCCATATCGGGTTGGTGAAAGGGAGTATTGTAAGGGCTTCTCCGCCTTACCGAGGGGGGCAAAAGGAGAGCTATAGTTTGTAGTGAAATTCTTGGAGTGGAGGACTCCGGGGAGTGGACATAGGTCATGGTTTGACCGAACCACTATAAAAATTCTGGTGTGTTTTTTCCTTATCGCTTTTTATTCTTGCGCGCATTTTATTTTCATAATACTTGCTTAGTGAAAACTTGTGAAAGAAAAAGGATTCTACTGTTGCACATTGAGTACAATTATTTGCCTTCGTAGTAGTTTAAATTTTCTTGTTAAAAATTTAAAAACATCAAAAAAAAATTAGAACTCCTGCTTAGGTTTTAATTATTGCATTAAAATTTTCACAATTCACCCCCCCCCCCCACTCTTGTCCATCTAGTAATTTCAATTGGTATCAGAGCCTGATTTCAAAATTAGTGCTTTACAAAACCTTGAAAAAATGATCATGTCAAATTTTGGTAATCGTAACACCGCGGAGGGTTATTCAATAACTCGTCCACCACTTTTTGATAACATTCCATGTGATTTCTGAAAAATTAGGATGTCTACATTTTTGTAATCAATTGATTACCGCATGTGGATGTTAGTCAATGATGGATATATTGCACCATTTAAAATTATTAAAGGAGTGAAAACTCAAGTACCTTTTATTGAATGGAGCAATGAGGATAGGGATTTAGCCCAGTTGAATGCTAAATGTTTAAACTTCTTTTTTTATGCATTAAAGTCTGAGGACTATATGAGAGTTTCTACCTGTGCTTATGGTAAGGAGATTTGGGATAGACTGTGCATTACATACGAAGGAACAAATGAAGTAAAACAGTCTAGACTTAACATGATTATGAAATCTTCCGTATGAAACCTAACGAAATAATTCTAACATGTACACTAGGTTCACCAAAATCGTGACATCCTTGCAAGCATTAGGAAGAGAGATTTCAAATTCTGTGAAAGTAAATAATATTCTTATATGCTTACCTAGTTCCTATGATGCAAAGATAATTGCTATCATTGAGTCTAAAGATCTTAATGTGTATTCTATTGATAATCTCCTTGGGTAGCTTATTACTTACGAGCAAGGAGTGGGCCAAAGGCAAAGTGATGCAGGTGAAAAGAAGGAGCGAACGGTGGCATTAAAAGCAAACAACTCAGAAAGTGAAAGCTCTGCAGGGGAGGAAGAAGATGATATAGCACTGATGACCCGACAGTTCAAGAACTTCTTAAAGAGAAAACAAAAGCGTCATCAGAATGGCTGGAACAAAGGTAAAAGCTCTAAGTTTAATAAAATTTCATTTGACACAATCTGTTTTGAGTACAAGAAACCAGGTCACCTTCGAGCTGATTGCCCCAACTTAAAGAGCCAACCTGCTAAGGAAAAGAGTGAGGATAAAGCTAAGTATAAGAAAGGAAAAATGAAGAGATAAAAAGCTTTTAGGGCTGACTCTGCCTCAGAATCATCAAGAGAAGAAGCAGAGATGGAGGTAATAAATTTGTGTCTTATGGCTAATGATAACCTTGATCAACTGGATCAAGATGAGGTATGCCAAATTTCATATGAAGAATTGTTGCTTATTTCTAAGAATATCCATGACTTGTATAGGAAGTTGAAAAAGATGCATACCAAGCTTAATATTGAATTTAGTTCTTTACAAACCGAGCATGCTAACTTGTTTAAGGAAAATTCTGATTTAGATAGAGATCATATGCTACTTCTTGATGAGTATGATGCATTAAATAAGAAGCATATTGAACTAACTGAAATGCATGAAACCTTGAAAACCACTCATGTTGAACTAGAAGAGGCTTATCATAGATTAGACAAACTTGCACTAGAAGTAGATCATAGTGAGCATTTGTTAAAAATAGAATTTCATGGATTGACAAATCAAAACAACACTTTTCAAGAAACAATCAAAGAATTAAAAAAGAAATTGCATAACTCACATTAGCCCAACCTAGTCAACCCCCAACACAGCATGCATCACACAACTTTAGGAAGAGACATCACCACCCAAATAGGTTAGTGAATCCATTTCGGGGTGTTAGGTGCTTCTCTTGTGGCATGCTTGGTCACATAGCCATCACATGCACAATTCACCGTATGACACACTTAGTATGGAGACCTAAACTGCATCCATCACAGCATAGCATGCATACATCTCATTCATACAAGCATAAGGAGGAACCCAAATTCACTTGGGTTCCCAAATCTAATCTTTGAATGAAATTATAGGGATGCTCTCACAAAAGACCTAGTGAGAGCATGCGGTACCTGGATAGTGGCTGCTCGCGACACATGACTGGAGATATAAAGAAGTTCATCCTACTAGAGACCAGAATTAGAGGCAAAGTAATATTGGGAGACAACACTACCAGGAAAGTGATAGGCTCAGGTACTGTTGGTAATGGTTAGAATTTTTTAATTTAAAATGTTTTATTAGTTGATGGTTTGAAGCATAACTTACTTAGCATTAGTCAACTGTGTGACAAAGGTTTTGATATTAAATTTCTATCTGATAAATGGCTGATTAGTTTAAATAATAAACTAGTTTTAGAAGGAAAATGAATGAACAATGTTTACATGTTAGACCTTGATTGCATTGATAGTTCAAATTCATTTTATTTGAAAATGATAGTTGATGACTCATGACTATGGCATAAGAGACTATGCCATGCTAGTATAAAAACACTTAGAAACATCACTCAGAAAAACCTAGTTAGAGGCGTACCTAAGTTAGGTGTTACTAAGGATCACTTATGTGATGCTTGTCAACTAGGAAAACAAGTCAAATCATCCTTTCATTCAATTAGAGATGTGATCACCTCTAGGCCATTAGAAATCCTACACATGGACCTATTTGGACCCGTTAGTACAGCCAGCCTAAGTGGAAAAAATTATGGATTTGTGATTGTAGATGACTTCACTAGGTTCACTTGGGTAAGATTCCTAGCACATAAGAATGAGTCTTTTGAGGAATTTAAGGTATTCTCCATATGGATTGAACAAAAATTAGGTTATGAGATCTCAACAATCCATAGTGATCATGGTGGAGAGTTTCAAAATGATAGATTTGAATCATTCTGTCAAGAGATAGAAATAGAACACAATTTCTCAGCCCCTAGAACACCTCAACAAAATGGTATAGCAGAAAGGAAGAATAGAACCTTGGTAGAAGCCGCTAGGGAAATGTTAGCGGAGTACACCCTTCCTAGATACTTTTGGGCAGAAGCAGTCAACACACCGTATTATGTTCTAAATAGGGTAAACATCATATCTAAGCTGAATAAAACTCCTTATGAACTCCTTAAGGGCAGGACACCAAATTTTCACACTTACATGTCTTTGGGTGCAAGTGCTTCATCTTGAATAATGGCAAACATCCCTTAGGAAAATTCGATCCCAAGTCTGATGAGGGTGTCTTCTTAGGTTATTCATCTATAGATAAAGCTTATAGAATCTTTATTAAGAGAACCCTAGTAGTAGAAGAGTCCACCCATGTAGTATTTGTTGAATTGGATAAGCCCTCTAAATCTAAAATTGAAGATGATGAAATAGAGGCAATTCAAGGAGTAGAGACTATGACCTTAGGAGAAAGGGTAGAACCTCAGGAAGATTTGCCTAGAGAATGGAGATATTCTTCTAGTCATCCTAAAGAGCTAATTAATTTTAGGAGACCCGTCAGAAGGTGTAAGGACTAGGCATGGACTTAGGAAAGAGGTTAGTCATTCAACATTCATCTCTATGATAGAACCTACAAGTATAAATCAAGCCTTAGGAGATGAATTCTGGATTCTAGCAATGCAAGAAGAGCTAAACCAATTCACCAGGAATGATGTTTGGGAGTTAGTCAAGAGACCTAAAGAATAAAGTGTTGTTGGAACAAAATTGGTCTTCAAAAATAAGGTTAATGATTCATGAACAATAATAAGAAACAAAGCCAGATTAGTAGCTAAGGGGTACAACCAAATTGAGAAAATAGACTTTGAAGAAACCTTTGCCCCTGTTGCTAGACTAGAAGCCATAAGAGTGCTCTTAGCTTTTGATTGCTTTAAGAACTTCAAACTATATCAAATGGATGTAAAGAGTGCGTTTTTAAACGGGGTAATTAAGGAAGATGTCTATGTTGAGCAACCCCCCGAATTTGAAAGTTCACAATTACCAAATCACGTATTCAAATTAAAAAAAGGTACTTTATGGATTAAAGCAAGCACTTAGAGCATGATATGAACGACTTAGCTCATTCCTATTGGATAGAGGATTTGAAAAGGGTAGTGTAGATACTACACTCTTTCTATAAAAAATTAAAGAAGAAATTCTCATTGTTCAAATTTACGTGGATGACAGCTTGTTTGGATCTTCGGATAAAAACTTATGTGATGAATTCTCAAAAATAATGAGTAATGAGTTTGAAATGAGCATGATGGGAGAACTTAATTACTTTCTTGGCTTTAGTGTAAAACAAATGGATAACGGAACATTTCATAGCCAAACAAAGTACATTAAGGATATTTTGAAAAAATACGAAATGGATAGTGCTAAACCCATGAACACTCCAATGAGCTCAATAATTCAATTAGACAAAGATCCTAGAGGAAAATCAGTAGATCAAAAAAGGTATAGAGGAATGATTGGATCCCTTCTTTACCTAACTGCCAGTAGACCAGACATAATGTTTAGTGTGTGCCTCTGTGCCCATTTTTAAGTCGATCCTAAAGAGTCTCACTTAACTGCTGTCAAGAGAATTCTTAGATATCTATTAGGCACCCCGAACTTAGGAATTTGGTATCCTAGGCACAGCACTTCCTTTGAAATTTTAGGGTACTCAGATTCTAATTTTTGTAGAATGTAGGATACATAGAAAAAGCACCTCTGGTACCTACCAATTTATAGGATAATCATTAGTGTCTTGGTCCAGTAGGAAGCAATACTCAGTAGCCCTTTCCACAATCGAGGCAGAATATATTGCAGTAGGAAGTTACGTTGCACAAGTAATATGGTTAAAACAATAAATTCTTAATCTTGGCCTACTTGTAGGAACCATCTCAATCATGTGTGACAATACAAGTGCAATTTGCATCTCTAAGAACCCAATTCAACACTCTTGAATGAAACACATTGACATTAGACACCATTTTATAAGAGATCACGTTGCGAAGGGAGATATAGAATTGCATCACATCACTATAGGGATCAATTGGCTGATATATTCACAAAACCTCTAGCATTTGACACCTTCAGCACCTTGAGAACTAGACTAGGTGTCATTGACATTAATGTATAAAAATTAAAAAAAAAACATAAAAAAAAACCACAAAACACAAAAAAAAAATTGCTCCAGATCATCACACACTCACTCACTACACAAAACCACCAAATTTGATATTGAATCATCGTACTGTATGATCCACTATCGTACTGTATGATACATCTAAATTTGCATAGAAAACAACCATAGGCAGATTTCGCCTCTGTTGATCATACTATACGATCTACATCATACTATACGATATAGCTGGCAGTCATTCAAGTCCGTCTGGTACGACATTATTGAGCATAGTACGGTATGATACCTCCACTTCGTACTATACGAGCAATGTCAGCGAACGGATTGGGATGACATAACTTGGTTTGGTACGACATTATTGGTGTTCGTACTGTACGATCCACCTCGGCAAATAGATAAGAATAACATAAAGGAGTCTGGTACGACATAAAAGTCATTCGTACTATACGATACACCTGTTCGTACAGTATGAATCTTTTGGTCAAAAGTCATACTGATGACCCTCAGGATGATCGATATTCTTCTGATCGTACTGTACGATATTTATCGTACTCTACGCTTTGACCACCCTTTCCTGAAATGACCCGTCAGAATAATTATTGCCATATCGTACTGTACAATGTTTGAAAAACTCTATAAATTGGCTGGATAGGCAGATATCTTCACTTGCAACTCACTTCACTCACTACACCTGTTCCTTCTCACCTTTCACTCAGCCTCTACACGATGTCTAGCTCCAGCAAGAGAGGTCGCTTGGTAGCTGGAAGCTCGTCTTCCTCTCACTGCCACAGTGCTCGATTCTTGAATATAGATAATGAGGATGCATATCACAAGTTCAAAGCCTGCTAAATTACGCCATCCAGACTGCTCAATCAGGATGCTCTGAATTTTGAGGTACTAAACCTTTTTGCTTCCACCACCCTCCAGTTCCTTCTCACCCTGCCTTCCCCTACAACTCTAAACTTCTTTTAGAATTCCTAGAAAATCTAACCTACACCATCAATAACCTCACTTTCCACTCCTTTGTTTGTCGTTAAAATATCAAAATTACCAAAGCTGACATCACCCAATACATTGGGCTATCTACTGAAGGGCCTATGGTTCGTTCCTTTCTCACAAACAAATTTGACTGGAGAGAGGTTAATTAAGTCCTTCGGAACGCCGCATTCTATCAACACCAGCCTCTCATCCAATCACTCACTCGAAACTCCAAAATCATTCAACATGTCTTTAAAACCTCCATAATATCCAAAGCTGGCGACCGGATCAACATGAACCCGACTTTATCTATCACTACCTATCTTATCATGACCAACACCAAATTCGATGAGGCCGATTTGATTATTGATTACATTCTCCATATGACTTTTGTTCGCCTCCCTACTACTCGGCGGAAACAAAATATAGCTCTTGGTCACCTTATAAGATACATCCTTCAAAATAAGTATCAACTAACCTATCCTGGTGAACCCGATAATCTTATAATCTATTATACGGACGCATCTTTTCATATTCTTTTCCATCAGGGACATGAGCCTAAAGAACCCATCTTTGATGAAGAAGAAGGAGAAGATTCCCCAGCAGCTACTCCAGCTCGACCATGACGACATACAACACCCCGAGCACCTGCACCAGTTCACCCCAATGATGATTTGGTCGAACACTTCGACCAACTTCAGACTCGTCTCGATACGCACATACAAGATTAACATCAGCAACATTAGACTGACACGCAATGGTTTGGGGAACGTTTCACAGCGACTGATCAACGATTTGACACAAACCTTCACTATTTTCAGCCAAACCCACCTCCACCTCCAACTGATCAGGATCCTCCATTTTGAATTGTATCAGTGTTGTAATTTTTTTTCTTAATGTTTGCTCCTCTTTTTGGTGCTGTCAAAAGGGGGAGAAGGATGTTGTAGTTTGCATGTTCTTTTGTTTCCCTATGGTTAACTGCATATCTTTCTATTACTTTACTTGTTCTTTTTATTGCTTTTCTTGTCCTTATGTTTAAATTTTTTAAAAAAATGCCTTTCAAACTTTCTTTCAACAATATTATTTGACATCATCAAAAAGGGGGAGATTATTGCGATCCATGACCCCGAGTTTGAGATTTTGATGATGACAAACAATGTCGTCTGATTTACTATTCATTGAATATCATTTATTATTGGTTATTGTCCGTGAGTACTAATATTTCAGGAAGATCACAAGCTACTCAGGATGACATGAAGACTCAAGAACGGTTAGATTAGGAGTATGAGTCTGACAATGTATTTTGTTATTTATTTTATATTTTATTTTCTTCAGTCTAGCGACAAACTGCATGTAAGTCTAAGCAACCATTTACACACATAAGGGGAGAGGGTTTTAAAAGTAAAAATGAAGATTTTCCTTCTCTGGTAATAGTACTGTATAAATTTATTTTGTACTGTACGACCTGAGTTGGTAAAATGATTTTCTTTGAATAGTTCGTACCGTATGATTTATATCGTACCGTACGATGTGTTCCAAATCCAAAATCCTAGCCATCAAATTAACTTAAGTTTTCTCAACCGTTCGTACTGGACGAAGTTCTTTGTACTGTATGATTTATTTCAAATTCTTACTTAAATTAACCTGTGATTAGTGGAATAATTCAAGGCTTAATTTCAAATTGAATATCGTACTGTATGACCTTATTCGTACAATATGATGAACAGAGATGAATTCTGATCATCCTGGAGATCATCCTGGATGATCCTTTATTTTTTGCCTCATCGTACAGTACGATGTATATCTTTCTAGATGATGAATAGAGACGATATTTGATCGTCCCGAAATTCATCCTAGATGATGCCTTGATTTTGACCATTCATACAAGATGATGTATATCATACAATACGATGAACAGAGATGACATTTTATCAACCCCAGCTATCATCCAGTACAATCAGTAATGTTGAAGATCTTACTGTACGATCTATTATCGTACTGTACGAGTTATTTTGAACTATTCATACATGTTCGTACCAGGACGAAGCCTGTTTATACATATCATACTGTACGATGACTAATCTACTGTACGTTTGTAATGGCTACTCAACAAATTCAAGGATTTTGGAGCCAGTTTTCAGGTGTCAAAATTGTCATATTTTGTGAGAGGGACAGAAGAGGAGAACGTGATTAGAAAGGAAATCCTTGGGAGAGCTCTTGAGAAGTTTTGTGGGGTTGAGAGAAGAAGGAGAAGGAGACCTTGGTGAGGGAGAAGAGGTGTGAGGGAGATCACACGGTTGCTCCGATCTTGCTGCATCTTGCTCCTCCTGTGGCCCGGGAAGAACTTGTGGGAGGCCCTCTAAGGAGGAGACTCTTCTACATCCGTGACCTCGAAGGTACTCTACCTTCTACAGGAGGGAGAAAAACAAGAAGGTTCTCTACCATCACTAGGAGGGTGAAAGTAGCGCTTGGCACTCCGCCATACCTGGTGGGTGAAAGGCAGTATTGTAAGGGCTTCTCCGCCTTACCAAGAAGGGCAAAAGGAGAGCTATAGTTTGTAGTGAAATTTTTGGAGCGGAGGACTCCGAGGAGTGGACGTAGGTCATGGTTTGACCGAACCACTATAAAAATTCCGGTGTGTTTTTTCCTTATCGCTTTTTATTCTTGCGTGAATTTTATTTTCATAATACTTGCTTGGTGAAAACTTGTGAAAGAAAAAGGATTCTATTGTTGCACATTCAGTACAATTGTTTGCCTTCGTAGAGTTTAAATTTTCTTGTTAAAAATTTAAAAACATCAAAAAAAATTAGAACTCCTGCTTAGGTTTTAATTATTGCATTAAAATTTTCATAAAGCATCACCCCCCCTCCCCCCCCCCCCCCCCCCCCCTCTAGTCCATCTAGTAATTTAAAAAGCAATTAGGAGTTTTTTAATTAACATATTTTTATAACAACTATTCCCTGATTTATTTAACAATTAGCTAATAAACTTCGAGTACTCTATGAAACCAATCTATCATATATGGCAGAACGGATGAATTGTAATTATGAGCATTAAGAATTGTAGATTAGTGGCTTCTCCACTTTGAAGTCATTAGCTTACATTATTCTTTAAAATTAAAGAATCAACTCATCCATTTTAAAACATAAATAATTAACTACAAAATCATTAAAACTTAAACTTAAATCAACATTTTTTGGCCTATAATAAACAAATAATTTCAAATAAAACAACATAAATTAGAAATCTCTTAGGACATATCAAAGACGCACAACCTACCCTACATACTATATATAGTTTTTTATGACAATTGATTCTAATTTAGGCTAGGTCATTGATTATGTTTAATGCGCTTGCAGATGTCTTTCTAAGAAAGCATCTTATATTTATTTGCTTATTTTTTTGCACTTTATATGTCATACGAGTTTACTTTTTACTGGTTTTCCCTTAGTCTTTATTAGGTTGCATTAGATTCATTAGATCTTATACACCTACAATACACTTAGTTTTATACTCACTTTATTACTTTTTATTACTTGCAATAGTTAATATACAATGTACTTAGGATCTCATGTAAATGTAAAGAGTTATTATAAATGTAAACTTTGTATAGATCAAGTTGTAAAGCATCAATTAGTTGTAAAATATAAAAGCGCTTTCTTATACATTATATATAGACCACTAGAAGATAATTTTCCTCTCATTTGGAGGGTATTCACTTATGGAATTCTATGAAAGGCCCAAATCTAGAAGATGATAAGAAAATACTTTTAAATCTATACTTCATAGCTATAGACAATAAGGTTTGTTATGGTGGAGTATGGTCACCATTATTTCTTTTAGATCTTAGGTTGTACAAAGATTTTATATAAATGAAATAAAAATTCTCTTTTATATTATTTTGCTTTAATACACTACTCTTTCATGCATGATATCAAGCAACATGCTTTGCATTCATATGGGTGGTGCATAACATTAGAGGGTATCCTTATCACATGTTTCTTATGGTGTACATGTTCTAGAGTTTCTTTGAACAAGTAAGCTTATTCTAGGATGATATGGTAATGGTACTATATACATGACCATCTTTAACCAGTCATGGATACATACATATATTTTATTTTTTACACCATACACTAGCCCTACACACAAATAATGACAAGGAATGAAGACCATAAAAGATGGGTCTAACGTACTTTTCCTATGGGTTAGGGTCATTATGCTATAGATTTTCTTATAAAATGTCTAAATAGAAAATATTATAAAGTCTAGTTTTAGGTAAAAATATAATTTAGTGTTCAGGGTGTCTATGCATCAAAACTGCATTAATTAGGTGCATTAGATTTGATTCATACTACTAAACTTTCATTAAATATGAACTAAAATCCTTAATTCAAAGGTTAAAATAGCTATCTTATTTATATGTATTAGATATGGAAATCTTGGTTTTAAAGTTATATTCTTAGGTGGTTAGCTGGTAGGTCTCCCTAAGCAAGCAAATGTCTAGATGCATTTGCACACCTTAAACTTTATTTAGGGAGGAATATCCTAGTCTTAAAATGGATTTTATACTCTTAAAATATTAGCAAAAGGATTGATTAAAATCATTAAGTTAAATTTGCTAAATTTAATCTTAAAAAAGTTTAATATCCACTTTAATCAAAAGCTTTCTACTCATAGATGTAATTAATTATCAAGGCTTGCCTCTTTAGGAGTCCAAGAACTCGTATTAAAATAAACCTTATCTTAGTTCCTTTCTAAGGAGGAAAAAATATTTTGGATGTAGACTAAAGTATATCCTTTGTTTATTTCATTTCCAAAATGATATGTGAATGGTTCCTTTATCCTTCAAGATGAATTTTGCATTCACTATGCTGAGTTTGATTATGATAACAAATTTATTTCCCTTTTCAAGTTAATAGTGAAGCATTATCATATCACTCGAGGTTGTATAATGTTTGCAATGAAGATTTTATCAAAGAAACATAAAGTTAATTAGTAACATGTTTATTTATCCATAATCTGGGAACTCCACTAGGGAGTGGAATTTCTATCCATCATTAGTGGAGATTAGACTTTAAATCTATAGTTTATTTTCCTGCACAATGAATTGAGCTACCTTTTTGAGTTCGTTTTGTTCACTTCATCTTTCGATCAAAGTGATCAACATTATAATTATCAATTTTATAAATAATCATCTCAAAATCAATTTTTAATTAATCATTCCAAAACTAAATTTCAACAACTTCAAATTGTAGCACTCATCCATTTTCAAACTGAATTCCAAAACTTTAATCAACAACCAATTTAAATCCCAACTCTAGAGTCAACTATTTCCTAGCTCTAGATAGTACATCATAGTAACACTTCTTTGTAGATCAATGATATTATCTAGACTAGGTCCATAGTAAAAATTATGTTACCCTCCATCATCAATCATTTAAAACTTACTTTGTGGAGTAGATAGATTCAATATAGTGTATTCTTCTGATTCAACATCAACTTTGGACTTGGTAAGTTAAATAACTAATATAAATTTTTGGTTCAATTTCAAAAAATGTTAGGAAAGTTAATTTTGAACTTCAACATCTATTAGGCCTAATCTTTTAAGGGTACTCAACTTATGTAAAGATTAGGCTTTGATAATATGTAATTTGTAATTATAGAGATCCCTACCAAATAAATTCCTATTTAAATCAATATTATGGGTGGGTTTATAGATTCTCTTATAGTTACCAAGCCATCTATCTTTTCTCATATAATCTTCCTTCAGTCTATGATAGATAATAAAGAAAAATACCCTGCTCATTCTAAAATGCAAGTGTTTAAGAACTTTGAGATGGGGTCATTTGTTGAATTAAAGGAGATGACTAAGTCTCAATTCCATAACATGAATTATCATTTGAGGTAGAGGGCCGAGAAGGCCAAACTTTTAGAAGAGGATGTGTTCATCATTATTTACACTAAGGAAATAATAAGTATAGATAATGAAACCACTGAAGTAACTGCCAAGCCCATGTTCCAAGGTGGAAGTCATTTCCATGCACTCTTTATTGCTTCCAGAGAAGAGAATATCATAATGATAGAAAACGCTCCTCCTCAAAATCCCTGTTAGATGGATTAATTAATGATTGTACTATTAGGTAGTCAAAGAATGAGTCTCAGAGGAGTATCAAAGATGTCATTTGCACCAAGACAGTCACACTCATTCAATGAAAGAGAAATTTCTCCACATGCTAAAAAGTGGAGTTTAATTTAAAGAAACAGGTCAAACTTGACCAAGAATTACTATAAATTATCATGAGGACTAAAGAAGTTTATTATTACCAATGATTGAGTAACATTATCAAACTATCAGAGTCGTCAAACTACTATTAAATCTCTAGCATATATAGCATTGTCTCATTAAGGGTATAACTGAGAGAGGCTGCTGTGGAATGCACTATTGAATTTTTAAAATATTTAAGGCTCTATCTTCTCTAAACAAGGCTTTGATTTTCTTTGATATTTAAATAATGACAAACCCCACTTAATATACACAAGTATATGTTCTGAATCAACTAATAAAGTGATAGGGTAAAGTGTCAAACCCACAAGAAAGTATGATTTAAATCAAATAACAACTGATATTTACTCTAATTGAAAAATTATCCTTTTAAAATAAAAATATTAGTGATGGAGATTCAATCACTGAATAAAAATAGTAAAAATAAAGGATATAGTATTTAAATAAGTTTTATTTTATTGATTAATTTTTATTTATAAAATGATTCAATCACTATTGAGCTTCTATAGGTGAAAAGGATATACGCTGACCTCCTAAAGTTATATTATCTCCTTAAGATCCTAGTATATTCTATATCCCATGTCTATGTATGTAAATGTACTATTTCAATATTCCCTATTATTCTAGCATTCCTCTATCAAGGCTACACATCATACTAGATTTTAACTACACATATCAACATTAGGTGTGTAGAATAAAGAATATGAAAATATTGAAAACATCATTTAAATTTATAGCATAAGAACTTTCATTAGTACTTAATATATTCTCTACATCATCAATCCAAAATTAAAGAATTAGCCAAACATGGATGAAAACAGAAGCAAACTCATTTTAATTGAAATAAAAAATAATACAAGAGAATAATATAACCAGGAAGGATAAATGTATCTCCTCAACACTCCTTCCATAACATAAAAAGTTGCTCAAACAAATACTGACTAAAACACACAAATAATTATACTCTGAGAGAGATCTAAATAAGTACTCTAAAAAATATTGAAATTAGATAAGTGACTAAACTCTCTTACAAACATAATATCACTACTATTTTTAGGAAAATATAAAAATAGTAGGTAGAGCTAAAGCGCTGGAAAGAGTTTTCCCAAGGTACCCGTAAAATTAATTAGTGCTTCGGTGCTGGAACTTCTGCATTTCCATGATGCTTGCTAATGTGGACTAATTACTTTGTTAACAGTCGTGTCACTTCACTAGCAGATTGTGTCCCTTGGAAGTTACAACTACTATTCCATGGCCCTACTAACTTTAAAAAGATGTATCTCTCAAGTGGCAGATTTGGCACCAAGGCATGATTAATTATGACACCGCAATGCTTGAAGTTAGTAAACATAGCACTACCAAGCTAACCATTTTCCATCATAGAACTTGAAGATAGTGAACATGGTGCTGCCATGTCCAAATGTAATGCCTCAGTGGTATGCAAGAGGGTGTTGCGACATGTAATTATTAGGCGCCATGGTGATGTATTCTACTTTAGATTTTCTTATCATTTTTTGGTTTTTCCTGCACACAAATAACTAAAACAACACATTTAAACTAAGAAAAAACACATATAAAAATATAACATAACTTACACTTATCATAACCCATATCTCTTTTATTTTAATCAATCTAAGGACTTTCCAATTTGAACTTTTGGTCACTCTTTGAATCAACATTCATCAACAGTTGACTGTCATCATTTATGAAGTAATAAATCATTATCCTATTTTGATAGGAGGAGGATGAAATCAATAAATTAGTAAACCTTACTATTTAATGGGAGGAAGCTTTGGTGGCCTAACATGGTTTCCAGTTTGACTACACTCATTGCCCACAAAAAATAGTTCTACATAAGAGGGAACAAAAAAATAAAAATTTGTAGCTGAATCTTCATCTATTAGAGAATACAATCCAGTTAACCACAAAATGTGGTAAGAAAATAATCTAAGAAATGATGGATCACCTAAAGGAGAGTATCAGATAGATAAATGAGCAAGAAATTGTAGAGAATGCATAATTAAATTTATAAAATGATGAAATGTCTAGTAGTGTCAATATGGTAGATACTTGTTTATCTTTATAAAGAGAAGCAAAAAAGGAAAGAGTAAAGAAAAAGACAAAAATGTTGAGGCTAGTGAAGAAGATATAATATACTCAACTCAACCTAGCATCGATTATTTGAATAAAAAAGAAGGATAGATTTTAAGGATGGAAAAGGAAATATATGAGATGATGATTATGATGGTTGTCATGCAGGGTAAATGGTCTCTCACATAAAATACACAGATAAAATCACCACCTAGTGAGTCAGTATATATTAATAAGAAAAATTAGAAAAATGAATAAAGTAGAAGTAGAGAATAAATTGGTAAAGTTAGAAACAAAATTAGTCTAATTTGTGGATACAAAATAGGTAGTACAGTAGCAAGTTAAAGAAGTGCTAGCTAAGTCTGAGGATATTTCATATGTTCTAAGGGGTAGACCATACCTGGAAGAATATGACTTGGTCTCAATAACAAAAGGATTTGTTCCATTTTTATTCAAAAAATTTAATGGTACATGTAATCCTAAAAAAAATACTATTATAATGCCAGAGGTAGTAATACATTATTGTTCCAACAATTTATCAATAGCTTATCTAGTATTGCATTTGATTGGTATGTTGAACTACATAATGGGCCAATATAGTATATTCATAAAATGATTTGTTTGTAATAGACATCGCATCACCATTGGCAATCTTGTAGAAGAGAAAGAAAAACCACATGAAGTTTGGTAGATTATACCCTGAGATAGAGAAATCTTAACATGAGATGTGAGCATGAGATGAGAGCCATAGTTGCAAGTGCAACATCCTATAAAAAGCTCATTGAAAAATAATCATGGTCCATTCTCCTTTTTGTTGAAATGTTTTACAATCAAGACTTTCGATAAGTTATTGGGTAAGTATTTAACCTTTTAGAGGAAACTTCTTAGTTGACATTCCAAAAAAATCAGTCTTCCCTATAATTAATGAAGTTAAAACCTCAAAAGATTATAGAAAAGAAACCATAAGTAGCCAATGTAGACCATCTCAGTATCAATAATATTATAAACCTTAGAGTGATCAACATATCAAATATTGTTCTTATTTTAGTTTAGAAGAAAATAAGCATAGGTTTTAAGCACTTAAAAATATAAAATTTTCATTAAAAAGAGAAGCTATCAAAAGTATCAATTAAAATCTTCTTAAAAGTATAAATTTCAACTCCTTGATTCTAAGAAGTTGGAAGATGTATGTAAATCTAGACAATCTAAATATTTCCCATATCACCGAATGATTCGTCATGAATTGGAAGGTTGTGTAACTTTGAAGGAATGCTTAAGAGGAACTTTAAAGATATTTCAGTTGTGATACCCAAGGAATATTTAGTTGAATCGAGTACTCAAGGATCTTCAAATTATGTAATTGGTGAACCTTATATAGCCCCCTTTATTTTAGAACCTGATGATAAGTGGGATGTCACATCATCACATTCTTCTAAAAGAATTTTTAATAAAATATATGATTCAACTTTCCAAGAATCCCTAAGAGCATAAAGTCCCATCAAGGTTGAACTAGTAGTTCCTAATGAGAAGTAGAATAAACTTTTGATTAAAGAGCCCAAGAAAGTGCAATTTACTGAAGCTTCAATAATCTCAAAGAAAGAAGAGAAGAAAAAAATTAAAGTTGTATATGATAAAATAGTCATTTTTGTAATTAGGGATCTAAATTTCTTAAACCTTTATGTTTTATTACTTTTATTTTGTTCCATCTGAACTAAGAATGTAATGAAAAAATGTTATGTATATTATATTTATTTCTACAAATGAATATTTGGATCAAAATTTAAATAACAAAAAAATAATTCTCAGAAAATACATTTAAATGAATTAGAATAATCCTTTTAATAGTTTTGTGACAGTGATTCACTTGTTCTTCATGTTCAAGCTGATCCTATCAACAGCAAATTCAAAATGTTTGATTCACATAGTTCGCCAAAAGAAATTTGATAGATAATCAATCATCAAGAACTAAAGAAATTTGATGTTTCTTTTCTTAAATAAATAGTTGATGTCAACCTTAATAGTGGTAAAGCTCTACCTCTAGGAGCTTTAGCTTCAGCTAAAAAAAAAGTTGTAGACAATATAAAAGTTTCAAATCAACCACAAAAGTCAATGTAATTAATTATTTATGATGTCTTAGCTCATCACAAAAAAATTTATATAATTAAGTATTTACGATGCTCTGGTTCTCTCTAAAGCAATGAGGGATGATTTAGTCAAAGCCTTACCATACTCAAAAATCTATATGGATTAGCTAGCATCTAGGTAAATTAAAGAAGCACTATATTTCAAAGAAGTTCCATGGATCGCATTTTTAGATGAAGACTTGATTTTTGGAACCCCGTTTCATAATGATCAATTGTATAACACTATAAGCATAGACAATGTCAAATTATTTTATGTCCATGTTGATCTAGGTGCGTCAGTCAACATCATAACTTTTAAAACTTGCATATTTAAATAGTGGATCTCGTAAACTCAGCTATGATAAAATATTATTAAGAGCATTTGATGAGAAAAATGAGAGAGTGTTGGGATCGATAACCCTTCTTTTAGAAGTAGAAACCATGAAAATAAAAGCCAAATTACATATAATAGATTTTGAGGCTTCTTTTAAAGCTCTCTTAGGGAGACTCTGGACCCTTGAATATAGAATGGTGCCTTCTACCCTTCATCAGTGTATCTACTACTCTCACAAGGGACTAGAGGCCTATATTAAAGGTGATTTTGCAATCATTTTCAATTAATAAAGTTAGTATATTTGAAGATTCTTCAAACTATATACCTAAGAAGTAGACTATCTTCACTAGAAAAATAAATTAACTCAAGTATAAGAAAAAAAAAAGAATAAAAAGAAAGAACAGAGAAAAAAGAAAAAAAAAAGGAAAAGAAAAGTGTTTTTTTCTCGAACATGATGTTCAGAGGTCACTTGCTCCTCCTTCATAAAGAGGTGGTAAAATGGCTCGATGATATAAGAAGGGGGTTCAAGATGGAAAAACTAAGTAGTAAAAGAAAATAATAAAAAAAGTATATATCAATAAAAGAATCTATAATATATATTATTTTTTAATCCAATTTGGAGGATGAATCCTACATGTTTTAGAAAACCCCATAGGTTTTAGAACATAGGAAATATATAGGATAAACAAAGCTTAAAATTTGAATAAAATCTAATAGCAATGAGGATAGGGTCAAAATTACTAAGGAGATAATTCAAATATATTTACCATGGAAAGATTAAATAGGCATGTGGAAAATATTATCTTGACCCTGTTATCCTAGAGTGATGTAAAAAGGTTAGAGATAAAAGTCTCTCC
The DNA here is from genome assembly GCA_022539455.1 of Dendrobium nobile. NCBI lineage: Eukaryota > Viridiplantae > Streptophyta > Magnoliopsida > Asparagales > Orchidaceae > Dendrobium > Dendrobium nobile. The sequence goes on from CM039735.1 coordinate 38,262,231, forward strand.
TCCTGATGGAAAATTTTAAATGATGATAAATGACCATTGATTTGGGATTTAGCATTTTTATAATCAAATCCACATAATTAGTATTAATTGTCTCTTTTTTTTTAAGAAAGCAAAGCAATTGCATTAATCAATAAAAACTAATACAAACTACAAAGTAATACTACCAAGTTCCTCCTTTAACAAGATAGAAAAGGAAAGAGGAACCTTATTAGAACTAATATCATCCAAAATGAAATTATCCATAATAGCATAGTCAGCACACATATCTGCTAACTTATTGCATTTCCTATCTATACACTTGAATATAACATGATTAAAATAATTTAGAAAATCTAATTCATCCTTCCACTTTCCATCCTTGTTTGATGAATTTTGAAGCTTTATAATATTGTAATTATCCCCTTTAATGATAATTCCCTTAAAGTCTAACACCCAATCTTTAATTACATCCCTCAGCTTTTGAACTGCTAAGAATTTTAGGTGAGCAATATCTCAATGAACATATCTCAAGCCAAAAGCTACTAGAAACCTGCCTTTACTATCACGAAACACACCTCCAATGCCAGTTTTATACGATGGTAGAAGAGAAGCATCTACATTAACTTTGATCTAATCAAATGGTGGAGGGAGCCAATGATTCATTAGCAGTTAATTCGACTAATTAGTACCCCAGTGGCCCAATATAAACCCATAACCAAAAGTTGTTACCAAAGAGAAGCTCGAAGATTTTTAGCTATAATGCAGAACATTCATCAATGCTTTCATGAATGTACTTGTTCCTCAACTTCCAAGTAAGAAAAACTAAATTACAATACAAGTTGACTAAGAACAAATTATTTGAATAATTATGAAACATCTACTAACTGCAATCTTGAACAGAAATAAAAGATGATATTCCAAATCCCCATTTATTCAAGCATTGAAAAACTTCCCTTAGCTTCAAGAAATTGGTTGTCACATGATGAATATCTTCATTAACATTTCACCCTCTAGGACACAAAAAATCCATCTTGTAATCTTATATATGATAAGAACTGAAATGTTGGAATTGTCTTATTGAAGACACGCCACCAAAACACCTCAACTCTTGGAATGAGCTTTGAATTATTAATCCACTTCCAGTACGACATAACAGAATACACGATCATAGATGCTTCAAAAGCCATTACCAAAATAAATTTCCTAGAGTTTTGAAATCTAAGTTCCAATGTATCCTCTGTCAAATCTAATATTATTCAGATTTGAAGTTTTTGCTCCACAAGATCAACACCAAAGTATTTACAAAGCTCTTTTATATTGCACAATTCATCTTTAATGAACATATCAACTATCAGGCCTTCTTTTTATGGATTTGTCACAAACATTGGCCATTTGGCAATACATTTGTCCCAAATCCACACATCCTTGAAATCGTTGATTGAACTACCATCTAAAATACTCCATCTGACAATATATCTCACAAAATTGCTACCTTCTGAAATAATCTTCCAAGTAGTTGAGCACCCATTTTTTGATCCAATCTCATTTATCCAAGAACCATATTTCATAGAAAGAGCTTTATATAATAGGGATTCTTTGTGTTGAATTAAATTCCATGCCAATCTAGCTCTTAAATGCCCTACTTTACTCCCACAATAATGTGTTGCATATCTATTTTTAGAAATAGATTTTTGATGATAGCAAACACTTTTGTTTTTCTATGACTGCCTTGCCTACTAACATTTTAGGTCCATAAGATCAAGACTGCAATTTGAACCATCTCAAGATTGCATAGACTATGTCTAAGTTAGTTTGTAAACCTTTTATTTCTTGAGTCTATTTGTAAAAAACGTGGTTCCTGATTCTAAGTAACCTTACACACACACACTTGAGGGAATTTTTTTTGTCTGACTTAGAGCTCTTTATTTTGAGGAAATCATCCAAGACAATCCTAATGTCATCTTGGACGATCCATAAAGGAAAAAATTATAAACCCTAATTAGGATATCCTAGTTAAGGCAGTCGTCATTAAGTACATCATCCTTAATGATATTTGTATCATTTGGGATGATATGCTCAAATCAGAAAGAATCAGCCACCAGATCTGTTTAGGTATTATTTATTTTTAGAAATTATCCTGGATGATGAAACATAATTATGCCTAAATTAATTTGATAATTAAAGAAAGTAATTAAGGTTTGATTGATATGATCACATCATCCTAGATGATCATAGGATCGTCCGGGATAATCAGTTCAAAGACCATAATTTTTCCTGGAGGATCACATATCAGACAACTTCTATTCATGGCAATGTTCTGGATGATTTTCACAGATTTGAACTAATCATTTGGGAAGATTGTGAGATCATCCTGGATGATTAAGCTATTTTTCAATCGTCAAGACATCCTTTCAGTGCGATTATCTGGATGATATTCCATGATTTATACTAATCGTACAAGATGATAATATATCATCCTTGATGATATGAACAAATTTCTTCTGATCATCGTAGATCATCCCGACTGATTGAGTTAAAATTGCACTGATCATCCTGGACAATCTCCAGATCATCCTAGACGATAATGTAAGTTTGTTGCAATTAAGAGCTATTCCGAGGCTCTTCTATATAAGCTCTCTTATATCACCTATGAGGGCATCATTTTCTATTGTCTTGACCTGAGAGAGCCTATAGGAGAGGGGGAGAGAGAGAGGATCTTGTGAGGGGAAGTTTGTGAGAGGGTTTCACAAAAGTTGCTCCAAGCATTTATCCACTTCTTCTTCGTCCATCATAGTCCCTTGTCTTTGGAGGGCTGAGAGAGGTTCACTTCAACAATCAATCAAGGTTCTCTGCCTACTTAAGAAGAAAGAAAAAGGTTCTCTGCCTCACAGGTATCGGTGAAAAGGAGATTTTGTAAAGGCTTCTCCGCCTTGCTATGGGAGTAAAAAAAGAGTCACTGAATTTAGTGCAATACCTAGAGGGAGCCTCTGGGAGTGGATGTAGGTCGAGTTGATCAAACCATTATAAATCTCTGTGTTCTTTTACTACTACTTTTTTCGTATTTAATTTCTGCACTTTTCTATGTGGTAAATTATGGTTTGAGTTTTATGTTTTGATTAAGATTTTTTTAAAAAATACTAATTCACCCCCCTCTTAGTTAGCCTTGGGCTAGTTCATAAGGGATTAATATCCCTAGCAAACTTTCAAGTGGTATCAGAGCGGGATTTATAAAAATGAGTTTTTGAAAACTTTAGAATTTTGATCCATGGCTAACTCCAGTAATTATAATACTACAGAAGGGTATTCTATTACCCGACCGCCTTTACTTGATAATATTCCTTTTGACTTTTAAAAAACTCGCAGGTCTACATTTTTACAATCGATTGACTTTCACATGTGGATGCTTGTTAAAGAAGGATATTCACCTCCTTCACGTGAAATTAATGGCATTAAAACTGAACTTCCTTTTACTGAATGGACTTTAGATGATAGGAACTTAGCACAACATAATGCAAAATATTTGAACTATTTTTTATATGCTTTAAAATCTAAAGACTACATGCGTGTTTCAACTTGTGCTATTGGTAAAGAGATTTGGGTAGATTGTGCATTACTTATGAAGGAACAAATGAAGTTAAGCAATCTTGATTGAATATTTTATTGCATGATTATGAACTTTTTTATATAAAACCTTCTGAATCAATTTCTAAAATGTATACAATATTTACTCAAATTGTTACCTCTTTGCATGCCTTAGGAAGAGAACTCACTAACTATAAAAAGTGAATAAAATTTTAAGATGCATGCCTTCCTCTTTTGATGCTAAGATCATTGTAATTACTGAATCAAAAGATTTGAATACTTATTCGATTGATAACTGACTTAGATCACTCATTGCTTACGAGCAAGGGGAAAATCAAAAAAATCTTGATGCTGGTGAGAAAAAGAATCAGAAAATTATGGCACTTAAGGCCAATAATACAGACACTAATTCTTTCGGGTCTGAAAGAAATGATGTTGTCTTAATCACAAGGAAATTCAAATGCTTTCTAAGGAAGAAGCAAAAGAACCATCAAAAGTGGAATAAAGGTAAGGGAAACAAAAATTTCAAGAGTTTTAATGATATGATCTATTTTGAATGCAGGAAGCCATGAAACATTAAAGCTGATTGTTCTACACTTAAAGCTCACCCAAGCAAGGAGAAGAGATATTAGAAACCCAAGATCAAAAAGGATAAGAAGAGGTTCCAAAATGCATTCTAGGAAAATTCTGCATCAGACTCCTTTGAGACTGAAGCTGAAGAGGAGAGAACAAACTTGTGCTTAATAGCAGATGATCATCTTGGTCAGAGTGACCAAGAAGAGGTATGTGAACTAACCTATGAGAAACTACTTGAGGTTTCTAAAAAAAATCATGCATCATATATGAAACCTAAGAAAACACATGCTAGCTTGAAATTAGAGTTTTTAAATTGAAAAAAAGAGCATGAAATTCTTCTTAAAGATCATTCTACAATCGATAGCAATCACATGTCTTTACTTGATGAGTTTGATGCATTAAACAAAAAGCATACTGAATTATCTGATGCCCATTATTCCTTGAAGTCATCCCATGCTGAATTAGAAAAGAAGTTTAAAAAATTAGAAAATTTTAAAACTTTTGAAAATAAAAAACCATTATTATATGCATCACATAAAAAGAAGTATCACCACCTGAGTAGATTAGTACATCATTTATCTAGAGTTAGATATTTTTCATGTGGCATGATAGGACATATAGCACACACTTGCACCATTCACCATAATACATATTGGGTGTGGATACCCAAATTGCATGATTCACAACATAACACACAGGCATTACATACTACTTTCCATAAGAAGGGACCCAAACATGTTTGTGTTCCTAAATCTAACATTTGATGATTTTGTAGGTGTGCTCTCACAAAAGGCCTCGTGAGAGCATGTGGTACCTGGACAGCAGATTCTCTCTACATATGACTTGAGATGCTAATAAATTCATATCGCTGGAAGCTAGGGCTGAAGCTAAGGTCTCTTAGAGACAACACCACCAGGAAAGTGATGGGCGTAGGTATAATTGGAAACTCCAAGAACCTTTTGATTGAAAATGTTTTACATGTAGATGGACTAAAACATAACTTACTCAACATTAGTCAACTTTTCTATAAGGACTTCATCATAAAATTTTTGGTTGATACATGCATCATAAGCTTAAATAATATCACTATTTTATAGGGAAAGCGGATCAATAATATTTACATGCTTGATTTAAATAATATTGAATGTGTTGCTTCATTTTACTTAAAAACTACTGTTGATGATTCATGATTCTGGCAAAAGAGATTATGTCATGCCAATATGAAAACCCTTAGAAAAGTGACCCAAAATGACATAGATAGAAGTGTCCCAAAACTTAAGTTTTTCAAAGACCACATTTATGATGCCTGTCAATTAGGGAAGCAAGTTTATTCCTCTTTTCACTCCATTAAGGACATAAGCACCTCTAGACCTTTAGAAGTCCTTAACATGGATTTATTTGGACCCATTAGCACTGCTAGCTTAGGGGAAAAAATCTATGGTTTTATGATTATCGATGATTACTCGAGGTTTACTTAGATTAGATTTCTATCACATAAGAATGAGTCTTTTGATGAGTTTAGAGCCTTCTTCACTTGGATTCAGAAAAAGCTAGATTGTGAGATCTTGACCATCCATACTGACCATGGGGGAGTTTAAAAATGAGATATTTGGAGACTTTTATGAGGATAAGGGTATTAGCCATAACATCTCAGCTCCTAAGACCCCTCAGTAGAACGGGGTAGCTGAAAGGAAGAACCGAACCTTAGTTAAAGCTGCTAGATCCATACTTGCTGAGTATTCACTTCCAAAATACTCTTAGGCTGAAGCAATAAACACATCTTGCTATGTGTTGAATAAGGTGAATGTTAGATCCAAACTTAATAAGACACCCTATGAGATCCTTAAGGGTAGGACACCCAATCATTCCCACCTCCATGTCTTTGGTAGTAAGGCTTTCATTCATAATAATCGAAAGTCTCACTTAGGAAAATTTGACCTAAAATCTGATGAAGGAGAGTTCTTAGGATATTCTAGTATTGTGAAGTCTTTTAGGGTGTTTAATAAGAGGACATTAGTGGTGGAGGAGACTACTCATGTAGTGTTTGATAAATTTGATCTTAGGAAGTTTAGAGTTGAGGATGAAGATGAAGATGAAGTTGGAGAGATTACAGTTGGAGTTAAAATTTTGGAGAAGAGGGTAGAGCCTTAAAATACCGAAGGAGTATGTGAGATTACCCAAGGAGTAGAAAATATAGATCTAGAGGAAAGGGTTGAACCTATACACACCTTGCTTAGAGATTAGAGATACTCTTTGAGTTACCCCAAAGAATTGATCTTAGCAGACCCTTCTGAAGGAGTTAGGACTAGACATGGACTTAGGAAGGATGTGAACCACTCTGCCTTTATCTCAAAGACTTAACCCACCAACATCAATCAAGCCCTTTCTAATGAGTTTTGTATCTAAGACATACAGGAGAAGTTAAAATAATTTATTAGGAATGATGTTTGGGAGCTTGTAGAAAGACCAAAGGGATAAAGAATAGTTGGAACCGAATGGGTCCTTAAGAATAACGTGAATGATTCTAGTGTGGGGGTTGGGAATAAGGAAAGATTGGTGGCTAAGGGGTACAACCAAATAGAAGGGATAGATTATGAGGAGACCTTTGCCCCTATAGCTAGATTGAAAGCCATTAGAGTGCTATTAGCCTTTACCTATTATAATGGATTTAAGCTTTTCCAAATGGACGTTAAGAGTGTCTTTTTAAATGGGATAATAAAAGAGGATGTGTTTGTAGAACAACCCCCAAGTTTTTAGAGTTCCCAATTTCCAAATCATGTTTTCAAATTAATAAATGCCTTATATGGATTAAAGTAAGCACACAAAGCTTGGTATGAGAGGCTTAGCACATTCTTACTAGAGAGGGAGTTTGTTAAGGGGAGCGTAGACACCGTCCTTTTTTTGAGGAAAGTAGGAGATAATTTACTAATTATTCAGATCTAAATTGACATAAATGCAAGAACTTGATTACTACTAATTTACGATCAGTTATCTGTTGTTTATTTTTCACTTCTATTGTTTTATTTTTGTAGTTTTTTTCTTTATTTATTTTTTTTATTGTTGTTTTTGTTTTTGTTGCTTTATTTTTTTGTATACTTTAATTTTTTTCTTCTAATCATCGCTAAATTGATATTTTATGCTTTTTTATTTTTGAAAATTTATTGTGAATGTTTTACATCTCTTAAATTAACAACTGAACTTTGCAATTGACATATTTTCTACCTTGCTATAGTAATCTAGCTTATATTTATAATGATCAAAGTCTTTATGTTACTTCAAGATTTCTCATTATCCTGTCATTGCATTTCCATATGATTTTTTATTCTATTTTATGGTTGGTTCTTCTCTATATTAGAGAGTGAGTTTTTTTTCTCTAATATCAAGAATATATACTCACAACCAAGAATATTTAAGAGTTTTTTTAAAGAGAATCTTGCTTGAAAATAAAAAAAATTTCCAATGATGCCAAAAACAAAATATGCGCAATGACGCGAAATTAAAAAAATATACACAAAGTGTATTAAAAATCAAAAGATACGTAAAGTGCGCCATTCAATGGATAAGAGGCATAAAATGAGCCCATCAAAAGTAAGGTCTCTTCTCTTTTTCAACTTCTAAATCTTAGAAGAATTCATATAGCACTTGAGATTTTTAAAGGATTGATTTCGAATTTTGCGATTATCACAAATTACTTTGATACATTATTCTATAAGATATTTTTTTGAAATTGAACGAATCTCCTTTTCTTATCCAATTTGTTTTTTTGAGTTAGGTCTTTTGATTTCAAAAGAAATTATTGCCCTGAGAGAAGTCCGAATTAAGAGTTAACATGATCGGATACTTTACCGCTTTTTCAGACTTTTGACATTATTAACTCATTTACTTACAAGTCCTTAAAATCAAGCACATGGGGATTATCTCACATTCATGCCTTGATAAAAAAAACCTTTGTTTTTGTTCATTTTTATGTTTTTTTTTTTTTGTATCTTATTTTTATCATTTTTAGTTGATTTTAATGTTTTCGGGCTTTGTCTGATCATCTCATCCATCCTCTATTTTAAAGTTTTTCTCACATTATCCTGGACAATATTCATATTGTCCTAGACGATCGGTTTAATTCACTTCTAAAATTCCTTCCGTTGGTTGTTTTGACCTTTGTGCTCTTTATCATTCTGGACGATGCATTATCATCCTGGATGATCTGATCGTCTTCTACTTCAATCATCTTTGATCATCCTGGACAATCCTCTTTCATCCTGGATGATCCTATTTCATCTTAGATGATGCTCTTAGTCTTTTCTCAATTGTTGGTAATCATCCCGTACAATCCACCTATTCGTCTTGGACGATACATGTGGAAATACATTAAAAAGCCTTAAATTTGGCTGGTACGATCCATTATTGGTGATCATCCTAGACGATCCACATGGCAGTGTGTTTAAACATTTTAAATTCAGTCGATATGATCCATTATTGTTCATCATCCTAGACAATCTACATAATCATCCTGGACGATATTCTTTTTCAACAGTCATCTAGATTGTCGCCTCAGGACAATTGCATGTATCTTATCATCCTGGACGATCTCTGATCGCCCTAGATGATATAACCACATTTTTGACCAATTGTCCTGGACTTAATAATTGCATCTGATCATCCTGGATGATCTTGCAATCGTCCTGGATGATCCAACCGATTCTTTATAAATTGAGCCCCTCAAGCTATTTTTCTCATATCCTTTTCTTCTACTAGCCTTATATTTTCAGTTGCATCGCTATTTTTGATAATGACAGGAGCAAAGAAATCCTGCCACCCTTCTAGGAGTTCCTCAAGGGTGACTCTTGACCATCGCTTCACTAAGGCGGATGATCAAGCTGCCTACCAAAGATACAAGACTACTGGAATCACTGTCTCCTGGTCTGTCAATCCAAACATTCTCTCATATTCGGTACTATATCTATTTGCTCACACCTCCTTGTGTTTTCTTCTTGCTCTCACTGTCCCCTTCAACTCTAAACTTTTGTTTTAATTTTTTGCTAGCCTTCGCATTAACTCTTTTTTTACTTCACTCGGATCCTATGTGAATCGACGCCCTATCGAAATCACATACCAGGACTGCACCGAAGTTTTACAACTTTCCACCACAAGGGATAAACTTCACACCTTATATTCTGATCCCGACTATGATTGGGCTCTGGCCAACCACTTTCTTTGAAATTCCCATGCTCACTTTCACATTGGCAAGACTTATAGCTTGCTCAAAGATGCTAGAACCATCCAGCATGTCCTTCGCACATCCATATTTCCAAAAGCTGGTGATCGCATCCATTTAAAGATGCTAGAACCATCCAGCATGTCCTTCATAACGAATTCAATGCTACTAATTTGATTTTTCACTACATTGAACATCTGACCACTATTCGGGACCCAGACCATAGGAGGAAACCAAATCTAGCCCTAGGATATATCATTGCCTATATCTTAGAATCTAAATATAACCTCCAATATCCTGCTCCTCCAAATTTCTAGCCTGCCTTCTACTCCAATAACTCCTTCCATGTTCTTCATAGTACTCGTCTCCACCTAGGGCATGAGGAAGCCGAGGGAGCTGAGGAGGAGGAGGCTCCCCCACCTGTTCCTGCACATGCTTCACTTTGCTAGCACTCTTAGCTAGACGAGCTGGTCGAGTGATTTGACCAGTGGGAAGCATGATTCGATACTTTTGTTGCTGCATAGGAGTAGTAACATACTGCGGACTTAGCCTATTTCAAGCAGCAATGAGCTAAGGACTTAGCCCGTTTTGACACATATGTTGCACACTAGCAGCAGCAGTACGACTAAGACATGGCCTTGTTTAGAGCATAGTTTTCCCCTCTATCTATCCACTTTCAGCAGCCACCACCACCATCTCCTCCTTCAGATGATCAGGTGCCATCTTTTTATTAGTTTTTTAATGCTTTTTTCCCATTGTAGTTTGTTTCTGTTGTTTAGTTTCTGCTTTATTTAAGTTCTACTTTTCTCCTCCTTTTTGTGATGTCAAAAGGGGGAGTAGTTTGTTGTACTGTTTACTTTATTGAATGGTTGATTTGTGTCTTTCTTTTTCACGCTATTTCCATTGAATTTTCTTAACTGCTTGGAATTTTTTGTGTGTTTTCCATCATCAAAAAGGGGGAGATTTTTGCATATCTATTTTCAGAAATAGAATTTTGATGATATCAAATACTTCTATTTTTCTATGACTGTCTTGCCTACTAATATTTCAGATCTACATAATCAAGACTACAATTTCAACCAGCTCAAGATTAGATAGACTATGTCTGAGTCAATTTGTAAGCCTTTTACTTTCTTGAGTCTATTTGTAATAAATGTGGTTCCTGATGATAAGTAACCTTGCACACACACACTTGAGGGAATTTTTTTTGTCTGACTTAGAGTTTTCTATTTTAAGGACAATGTTTAGGAGGATCCTAATATCATTCTGCATGATCTGTAAAGGAAACAAATAAAAACTCTAATTAGGGCATCCTAGTTAAGGCAGCCATAATTAAGCACATCGTCCAGATGATATTTGTATCATCCTGGATGATATGCTCAAATTATAAAGATTCAGCCGCATATCTATTTAGGTATTATTTATTTTTGGACATCATTCAGGACATCATCCTGGATGATGCAACACAATTATGCCTAAATTAATCTAATAATTAAGAAAAGTAATTAAGGTTTGATTGATATGATCACATCATCCTGGATGATTACAGGATTGTCTGGGATGATCAGTTCAAAAACCGTAGTTTTACTTAGATGATCACATATCGGATAGCTTCTATTCAGGGCAATGTTCTGGATGATTTTCACATTATTGAACTAATCGTCTGGGATGATCATGAGATTGGCCTAGACGATCAAGCTATTTTTTAATCGTCCAGACATTCTTTTAATGTGATTTTATGGATGATATTCCATGATTTGTAGTAATCATACAGGATGATAATATATCATCCTGGATGATATGAACAAATTTCTTCTAATTGTCCCAGATCGTCCTGGCTGATTAAGCTAAAATTGCACTGATCGTCTTGGAAGATTTCCTGATTGTCCTAGATGATCACTAGACCGTCCTCGATGATAATGTTGGTTTGTTGCATTTAAGATCTATTATGAAGCTCTTCTATATAAGCTATCTTATATCACCCATGAGGGCATCATTTGCTGCTGTCTTGACTTGAAAGAGCCTAGATAAGAGGGAGAGAGAGAGAGAGAGAGAGAGAGAGAGAGAGAGAGAGAGAATCTTGTGAGGGAGATTTTGTGAGAGGGTTTCACAAAGGTTGCTCCAAGTATTGATCCACGTCTTCTTCTTCCATCATAGTCCTTTGTCCTTGGAGGGTTGAGAGAGGTTCACTTCAGCAATCGATCAAGGTTCTCTGACAGCTTCTGGAGGAAGCAAAAGGAGTTGGGTTCTCTGCCTCACCGGTGTCGGTGGAAAGGAGGTTTTGTAAAGGCTTCTTCGCCTTGCTGTGGGAGTAAAAGGAGAGTCACTGAATTTAGTGCAATACCTGGAGGGCACCTCTGGGGAGTGGATGTAGGTCGAGTTGACCGAACCACTAGAAATCTCTGTGTTCTTTTACTACTACTTTTTTTGCATTTAATTTCCACACTTTTCTTTGTGGTAAATTATGGTTTGAGTATTGTGTTTTGATTAAGATTTTTTTTAAAATACCAATTCACCCCCCATCTTGGTTAGCCTTGGGCTAGTTCATACGGGCTTAACTTCCCTAACGAACTTTCTTAATGCAAACTGTAACCTCCCCACTTCACAGGTTGGTACATTGAATTCCATCTCACATAATGAAGACCGTGACTCCCATCTCTTTTAATCCATATAAAATTCTACATAACTTATCTAGCTCATCAAGAACACCTTTAGGAAGAAGAGAATTAGTACAATGAAAAATATGATAGGATAACATAACATATTTCACAAGTACAAACTTCACAGCTAAACAAATGAATTTACTCCCCCACATATTAAGCATTTGCAAAGCTTTATCGATAATGAATTAAAAATCAGATCTAACAAACCTTCTCAAAGCAATCTTCACTCCAAGATCTTGAACTCTTTAACTTGATTAAATCCCAAAACACGAGTTATGGATTTCTTTCTTCTCCTATTAACAAACTTACCAAAAAGAATGGCAGATTTTTCATTATTAATTCTTTGACCAGTCCAACCACAAAAGTCATGTAAAATAGCCTTGATTTCCTTAACAATTTTTTTGTTAGCTTCAGAAAAATAATAATAACATTTGCATAAAGTAGATGAGAAATTTTAGGACCATTTGGGAAAATTTGAACACCAATAGCATCACCTTTCTAACAAAGTACATTTGATAGAAGTTGTGAGAAAAGAACAAAAAGAAAAGGTGATAACGGACAACCTTGACGGAAGCTGCTTTTGGCATTGATCCAATTAGAACCATTGCCATTAATCATTAAAGAGAACCTAGGATTTTCCATACATTCTATAATAAGATTAGAGAAGTTCATAGGGAACCCAAAATACTCCAATGCTTTTCTCAAGGATCCCCAACACATGCTCTCATACGCTTGCTCCATATCGATCTTGAATGAGACTAAACCTTTAGAAGATTTAGAGAATCTGAATTTATGAAAGACCTACTGAGCTAGAAGAACATGATCAGACAATGATCTTCCCTTAATAAAATCCACTTGTTCAACTAAAATCAATTTAGGCATCATGATACTCATTCTATTCAAAATAATCTTAGCTACCACCTTTTAAAATGTTTTATAAAGAATGATAGGTCTGTAATTATAAGGAGACATTGGATTCTTCACCTTTGGTATAATCACCACTAAGGTATCTTTCCACTCTGCATTCATGTTCAAGATTTGCAAAATTAGTTAACATCATTCCAAAAATCATCCTTAATAATACACCAATAAGCTTTAATAAAGGAGTAAGAAATACCATTATTACCCAGGGATATATTAGCATCGCCTTGCTTCACAATCAACTCCACTTCATCCAAAGAAATAGCCTAACACATCCATCTTTTATCTTCATCACCAAGAGGCGTCATAGAAAAAGGCCAATCTTCAAGAACACAATCCCTTTCTCTACACTTACTATTAAAAAATTGTATAAAACAATCTTCAATCTGAACTTGATGTTCAAGCAATGTTCCATTATGATCTTTGACTTTAAAAATCCAATTAGAATTTCTTCTCACACTAGAAAATGATTGGAAAAACATGGAATTCATATCTCCATCAGTCCTTCATTTGGTCTTAGCTCATTGCCTCCACCAAGTATTTCAACTCGCCAATATAGAATTAAGTTCATAAACCTTAGCTTTGAGAATCCAGATTTCATTATATGAGAGTTGACCACCATCCGATTCTTTTTCCTGCAGCTTCAAAATTTCTTCCATGAGGTGATCCTTCAGTTAATTGAAATTTCTTTCCTTTGCTTTACTCCAGAAGAACAATGCTTTCAAGGTTCTTTTACATCTGATATTCAAAATATCCAAGTAGCTACCTACAACATTCTTACTCCATTCTTTCCTTACCATGGCATAGGATGCAGTGAATAAAGACTAGACTTTTTTCATATCTGATTATCCTCTTAAGCCCTGGATTTAGATCCAAAAGATTTAAAACTACATGTAAATGATCTGAAGAAACTCTTGCAAGATGCCTAACCACCATCTGATGAGAAGAATTGAATGCTATTGAGTTCAAGAAACATCTATCCAACCTCTCCAAAATCTGAGCTCCCACTACCTTGTTATTGCACTAAGTGAACTTAGGACCGACAAAGCCAACCTTATGCAAATCACTATTTGCCAAAAGAGTAGTCATATCCTTAGATCCCCGGGAATAAATAAATTTCTTCCCTCCCCTTTTATCCTCCTTGGATAATACACAATTAAAATCTCCCCCAACCACCACAGGCAGATCCTTTGAAAAAAAGGCTTCCAACTTGCACCATAACTCTCTTCTTTTATACACATTTGTGCTTCCATAAACCTAAGAAATTCTCCACACCCCTTTATTTAGTACCTATAGGTCACCAATAATACATTGATTAGAAAACTCTAAGATGGAAAAAGATGCCACAGTAGACTTCCATAGCACTAGAATTCCTTCAAACAACCCATATGAGGGAACTTGAAAATAATCCCAATCCAAACCAATCATCTCACTCACTTTCCTACTTTTAATTGAGGTTATCTTAGTTTCCAATAACCCCCCCCCCCCCCCCCCCCCCCTCCCAAAAAAAAAAAACACCATGCTCCCTAATAAAATCATTAAGATGTAGAGAAGCTTGCTTCTTTTTAGCTCCTCCACAGTTCCAAAAAGCAATAGATGTCATCATCGATGAAGAGGGGAAGAATTTCCCATCTTTTCTTTGAACTCACCACCTAGCCTTTTATTTTTGAGAGACAACTTAATAGATCCCACACTTCTAGGTTCCTTAAAATGTTTTTTCTTCACAGAAGAAGATCCCCCTACCTTGATTTCCTTCCAGACCTCCTCAATCTTTCCTTCCGATCCAACTAGAAGTTCTTCTCTATCATCAGATCCCACAGAATATATTGCATCTTTCTCATCTAGAACAATTTCATCCTCCTCAGTTATCTCATATAATATCTTGAATTTGTTATTAACAACAGGAAGAGATTTATCCACAAAACCCCTATAATTAGAATATGAGGAAAACATTTGTAAATCCCCCACATAAGCATCAACAGTCCCTTGTAGGGGAGGATCATACACCCGAGAAATATGATTTTTTACCAAAGGATTTATATTTGAATTCTCACTACCCTTAGGCACCACCTTTTTAACAGAACATGTATCATTACTCCTAATATCTTTCATAGTGAGACTTTACCAACAACATCATTATCCACACAAACTCCCGGTCTCTTAGACCCTGCATTTCTAGCTTTCCTTTTGGCATAGTTGACATGAATCTAAGACCATACTCAGCTACATTAGATTCCTGCACATAATTAGACTTGGTGCCAACATAATTATTCAAATTCATCTTAGATAAAGCTACACCTTCTCCCCCAACCTCAAGTACTTTAGACCCTTGAACAACATTCACCTATCCTCTAGACAACTATGTTTTAGTGACCAGTCTTACCATAATTGAAGCATAAGTTGGACACTTTCTCATAAACAATCTTCTAAAAGAATATACCGGGGCTTCCCACCACCCAATCACCCAATGGAAGCTTATTTTCCAATCTGATACGAACATAGATTCTCGAAAACTCCCTCCTACTCCACTAAAACATGTTTTAATCAATCAAATATGGAGTGCCAACTTTGGAAGCAATCCTGCACACATAATTTCATCCCAGCATTATAATGGAAGATTTGACATTCTGATCCACACCGGGGATAATAATCCCTTTAATGAAGAAGGAGAGAATGATGGTGACCATTTGTCAATACCAACGATATCACCATTAACATACTAAGGTCTATTAGTAAGAACATCATCAAAAGCCTCAAAATCATTGAATGCATATAAGATCCACCCTTGGCCAAGCACAGTAAGATGAAAATTTCTAAACTGAGACCATTTCCTTCTCATTTCTGAGCTAATTACTTAGATTGGAATATCTCAGTAAATACTTTGACAAATAAAGCTTTTCAAGTTTCAATGCATTTTCCATTTAATTTAACATATGTAGTTTCACAGCCAAACCGTCTTCTGTCAAGCAATCACAATAATCTAAATCAACAACTCTTATATTAACTTTCCTATTCCATCCATTTTGCAGAGTA
Organism: Dendrobium nobile; assembly: GCA_022539455.1. Classification (NCBI taxonomy): domain Eukaryota; kingdom Viridiplantae; phylum Streptophyta; class Magnoliopsida; order Asparagales; family Orchidaceae; genus Dendrobium; species Dendrobium nobile. The sequence continues at coordinate 38,278,197 of CM039735.1, forward strand.
TTTCCACCAGGATATTTAGGCATCTCAAAAAATTTTTCAACAAAATTGGAAGAATCCAATTCTCCTATTTCACACTACCGAACCTTATCCCTGTCTAGATGATTCATAACAAGCTCTCCAGCCTCCAAATTTTTAGTGGATGGAACATCAAATTTGTAAGCAGTACCACTATCATCATCCTTACGAAGAATACCAGCAACTATATCCTTATTGCTTGAATTCTCTACCACAGAATTTGCCTTACAATTCAAATCAGTACTTCCCACCATTATATCAGAATTGCCTTCTCCAATCCTCAAAATCCCTATAGACGGAGCCTGGGTTACATCTGAAATTTCGGGATACTTGAAATTGCCTTCAATCATAACACTTTTTCCCTTCCCAATATTTGGAATAACATTCCTTTTAGCAATTAAACAACCCTCATTAATGACTAATGGTTAATGACTAATGGTCAACCATTCCTTTTCAACACATCTTGAATCGAAGAGTTAACTCAAACATCCATTGAATCATCTCTAAATGCAGGAGAAGCTGAACAGAAAAATGATTGAGGTGGGAAAATCATACCTCTAGAAGAATAATAACCCACGTCTACACGAATGCCGGTAGATGGAGTACGCCGACCATCCGCCGCCATCAGAACACCTGGCATAAGCACTAAAATGAAGACTTTCAAAAATCTCTTTCTCTCTCTAGAAACCCGCACTATCTCTCTCTAAAAAACCTGCCTTAGTATTAATTACCATAAAAGATAAACTAATACTCATATTATCGACTTTAGAATGTAAAAGTTTATTTTAAATTTCAAATTTAGTATAGTGGATATGAAATTCATACTAAAGAAAAATATTCACATACACTTATCATTTCAAATATAAAACTCACCCAGGATTAGCTTTAGTCTACATCCATGATATTTTTCCCCTATCGTACCAAACTAAAATTGGTTTATTTTATGGATTTGTGATTATTGATGATTACTCTAGATTCACCAAGGTTAGATTCCTAACACAAAAAAAAAATCATTTAAAAAATTTAGAACCTTCTCCACCTAGATACAGAGAAAATTAGGATGTGAGATATTCAATATTCATAATGATCGTGGTGGATGAAAGTTCGTGAGGGTTGTTAAAACTTTATGAACTAGACCGAGGCTAACCAAGAGGGGGTGAATTTTTTATTTAAAATTTTCTTTAACAAAAGAAAATGTTTTTGAAATCTTTTTTAATAGTTTTAAACAAATGATTTATGCAATAGCAACAATAATTTCATAATAACAAAAATTAGAGATTTAGACCATAAAACAAATCATAGAATAATACAAAAATTAAATGCAAAAATATAAACAGAAAGAACACAACAGATTTATAATGGTTTGGTCAACTTGACCTACGTCAACTCCCCAAAAATCTCCTTTCTAGGTATTGCACTAAAAGTAGTATCTCTCCTTTTGCCCCCATAGTATGGCAAAGAAGCCCTTATAAAATCTTTCCAATGACACGATGAGGCAGAGTGCCTTGAATCCTTTTACTCCCTCCTAGAGTAGGCAGAGAATCTTGGAATCTTTTTCACCATCCAGGTGATGGCAGAGAACCTAGATCTGATGTTGATGAAAGATCTCCCCCAGAGCCACCAAGGAACTAAAAAAGCAACTTGAAGAAGGTGATGAAAAACTTGCTTGGAGTAACCTTTGTGAATCCCTTAAAACTCCTCACAAGGATTTCTCTCTTTCCTTATCCATCTTTCTTCCTTCTCTAAGCTCTCTCTTAGATTAACTCTAAAGCAAAAGATTATCTCAAGTGATGATAAGAGAGCTTAAATAGAGAGCCTCAAAAGAAGCCCTAATTTTAACCAGCTGTCAAAGATCGTCCAGTACAATTGGTAGATTGCGTTGTAAGATTAGTACATAAAAAAACCCTTTCATCCAGTTTGATCAGTTTTGCCTTGTACTATCTATTCAAGTATTTGTAGATTACATCCACAATTCTTTGATTGTCTAGGATGATTAATTCAAGATAATGTATTGATTGTCCAGTATGACATGAGATGATGGGTGGTAATCAATATATCAACCCACAAACCTCTCAGAATGTCTAGTATAAACTCCTGAACAATTAAAAGAAAATTATGATTTTCAACTTAAACAATAGGGGATCGTCTTACGAAATATAACAAATTGTCCAATATGATCCAAGTGGATCATCCTGTATGATATGATCAAGCAATCTAATAATAATTATTCCCCAAATCACTAGATCAATTTAGGCATGATTGTGATCAATCATACAAGATGATGCATATTATCCTATAAGATTAGAACAAAATATAAAAATTAAAATATTACTTAAATTGTGATTGGCGATGATTTTTAACAAATTTAATTGATCATCCTTTATGATACAAATCATACAATATGATCAATTTAATCACTCTTTTTTTAAAGGGAAACCCACATAAGGGCTTATGTGTTAATATAGAAAATAGTATAGGGTCATTAAGGGGTCCCTCAAGCTCACTAATGCTTGAACAAGCTACAAAAAGATAACAAAAAACCTAAGAGCTCGGAGTCCCTACTAAGGAAAATTATAAAATACCCTATGTACATTCTTCGGTGCACAAGAACGAGCACCCAGGAAAAATAAGAGGACCAAAAAATGGCTATCTGATCCAGCTTTGCTTCCAAAATTAGATCACTATGATCACCTGCATAAAAGTAATACTGCAAAATAGGATAAACTACCAAATACACATAGCAAAAATAGAATTATATTCTAGCAAAAGGAAGAAACCAACAATCATAAGTCCATCAAGTTCTCCATAATTCCATCCATATATTACTCAACATCAAAAATATAAGCAACCATCAGTAGATATACCTGACCAGCTAGCAACAGTAAGGATAACACAAATAATTATATACCAAAAGAAGGTAATCTAACATATGAGGCATCTCAAAAAACTTGATAAATAACATATCACCCTACAGGTAGATCCCAACCTCCAAATTACAACAACAAAATAGAACCGAGTGGCACAACCAAGTAGTCAAACCTCCAGAGCACTGAAACCCACCACAGCCAACATTAAGACCACACCACCCAGAAAAATCAAAAATCAAAAAGCACCAGGATAACCCCAGACGCAATAAACAACAAACAACCAAAAGATATAAATTAGAGATAACCGAGGAAACCAACCAACAGAAGCCCACAGATAAACAAAGAAGAAAAATAGAACCAACCCACAAGACCCCAAACAACTAAGAGCAGAGAAGAAAAAATTAAAGCAAACCCAAGAAAGTAGCACGAGCATAGGCCCCACTAACCACACAAGTGATAAAACCAAATGTAAGATCCAGCTCCACTGGAGCCAAAACCAAACATCCAAATAAATCAATTAGAAAGTCACAGCACCCAGCAATATGTCAGAAACAACACCACAGCACCAAGTGACCAAATAGGAAAAATAACCAGGTAAAGCCCCCCCAAATACCACCACAAACAAACACCAAATATTTCCAAAAACCAAACATTCTGGGAAAAAACAACCCAGACCGAGAGCGACTGCTCACCAGAAAAAAAACCAAGAAACCAAACAAATCAACCAGAGAGTCACAGTGCCAAGGAATAGGCCTGGAACAACACCACAACATGAAGAGAAAGAATAGGGATGACAGGCCCCCCAAGCACCACCATAACTCCAAAAACAAAAAATTTTGGGATAAAATAACCCAGACTGAGAGAAACAATTGAAATCACAATAGGGATAAAGATGCCAGAACCCACAATTCCTCACTAACATCAACCAGCGAAAAATAGAAAAAAACAACCTTGAGATCCCAGGAAAACATAACCACCTGCTCCAGCCAAAGGCAACTCTTAAATAGTAGCATAAGGTAAATTAATAACATCTAATCTTAAGAGACCTTTCAATGGAGCAGGAAGGTTAGTATGAGAAAAATCAAAAAAGCAATTCAAGTTACAACCCCAGTTGGCAAGCAAGTTTGCACAAGTATTCCCCTCCTAGTAAACATGATATAAGGAATAGTTCATAAAAATGAGAAGATTCTTAATATCCCTCACTAAATAAAGCTGCTCAGGAGAACACACTGTATCAATGATAGAATTTTAAAATTGAAAACTATAGTTAGAATTGACTTCAATACCAACATTAGTTTTTTTTTTTTTTTTTGAAAAATGCATAAAGCAAATAGCATTAAAAATAAGGAAATAAGCTAATACAAGCTAATAGCATCACATTCCTCCTTTAATAAAGTAAAAAAGGAGTTAGGAATGTGATCCAAAAGAAGGTTGTCCCAATCAAAGTCTCCATTAAGAGCAAGGTTAGCACACATATCCGCTAACTTATTGCTTTCCCTACTAACATATTTGAAAATAACAAAGTTGAAATAAGTAAGAATGGAAGAAGTTCTTACAGCCCTCTCCGTGTTTTGCCAAGATTTCTTGTTGTTGTAGCTTTGAAAGCATTTCATCACAATTTCATTGTCTCCTTCAATAATAATGCCCTTGTATAGATTGATACACTCCAAAATAGTATCATGGATAGAAAGAATAGATTCCAATTCTAGTTGAGCAATATCCCAATGAATACCTTTCCTTCCAATAGCAAATAAGAATCTTCCCTTGTGGTCACGTCCAACAGCTCCCATACTAGCCGTATAAGAAGTAAGTAAAGAAGCATCAACATTTATTATGATCCAATCGGGTGGAGGAGGATTCCAAGATTTATTAAACAACCAAGATGGTTGATTGACATCCCAAAGGCCCAATTTATTTCTAAATAAAATACCAACATTAGTTAAGACACGAGAAATACATAACTGGAGGCCATAAAGATTACCTGAGATGATAGCATAATTCATATCACCCTTATGAACAGGACCAGCAAAAGCCATAATCAGAGTACCATTACTAACTCCGATAACCCCACCACACCATAAGGAGGAACCACTAATAACATTATCCACATTCATCTTATAATAATTAGTAGGGGCTTGATCAAAAAATAACCCTAGGCTCATTGGAATTAAGGCCAACCTCACAAATAATACCTAAAGCAAAAACAATAAATGTTGTAACTCGAGCTTAAGAGTTTATGTTTTTGATGATAACAAATATTATGGCTCACTTTTTGTTGTCTACTTGTATTAGCAATATATGTTTGTTTGTGTGTATACTAACATTTCAGGAATACCATGCAACATCAAACAAAGAATCAGAGCTCAAGATTTGGTTGAATAATGTTATGTTATAAAGGGTCTATAATATTCATTGAAGTAATTTTAATTTCTTGAGTCAAGTCTTGTAAGGGTGTATGCTTGCTTGGTAGCCATGCACATACACACTCAAGGGAGTGAGATCTAGTCAAATCTATAAGATCAAGTTTTAAACTAATCATACTGGATGATTTTGGATCATCCAGGATGATCCTTTATGATTTTGGAAAATAGCCGCCAATGTTAATTTAGGCAAGATTTTAATATTTAAATTTTGTTCTAATCATCCTAGACTAACTTGATCATCCAGGACGATCAATACAAATTATGCCTAAATTGATCTTTTGATTAGGGGATTAATTATGATTAAATTTTTTAATATGATCGTCCTGGAGGATCTGTATATCATACAGGATGATATTTGCTGATATACTTGATTTTCCTAAATCGTCAACGCCGAAATACCATAATTTTTCTTCTAATCATCTTGGAGGGTCCACAATATCGTCCTGGATGACTTGTACATTTTTTATACTAATCATCCTAGACTATCCTAATATCGTCCTGGACTATCAGGTTAAATTATACACATCATACTGCATGATCCTACAATCATCTAGGACAATTCTGGGTGCCAAAATTGAGTTTTTAGGATTTTTTAAGCCCTCTTTTTAAGCGCATCTTACGGGACAATCTTGGGATCGTTCTGGATGATGTTTGGCGCCAAAATTGAGTTATTAGGATTTTTGGAATCTCTCTTTTTATGTATATCATACGGGATGATCCAGCAATCATCATGGACGATAATATCAGTTTTGCAAATCTATTTAAATACATCTTGCTTTCTCATGAAGAGTGTCTTTGGCAACCATTGAAGCTTCATTCTTCTAGAGGAAACTTGAAGAGAGCTTGAAAGGGAGAGAGAAAAGGGTGGAGTTTAAGAGAGGGAGAAGATCCTTGGACGGGATTTCAAGGGAGTGTGAAGGGGGTTCCACTCTATTGCTCTGGCAAGCTTGCATCTTAGTACCATTGGATTCAAGGCTCGTCTTGAGGGAATTTTTGGGAAGAAGAAGATCTCTTTGTTGTCGAGGGCCCGGCTACTCCGCCGCACCGGGGAAGGTGGAAGTGATTTTGTAAGGGCTTCTTTGCCTAGCTGTTGGGGCTAAATGAGAGACACTGAGTTTAGTACAATACTTGGAGGGTGCCTCCGAGGAGTGGACGTAGGTCTAGGTTTGATCGAACCACTATAAATCAGGTTTGTTATTTCCTTTATTATTTCTACATTTATATTTTCCACCTTGATTTACTTTGTGGTTTATCATGGTTTTAGATGTAATTTTGTTTTTAGTTTTAATATCCAATTCACCCCCCCCCCCCCCCCCTCTCGGTTAGCCTTGGGACTAGTTCTTAAGGGCTTAACATCCCTAACGAACTTTTAAGTGCCTTCAGTGCAGTTTCAAGTGGTATCAAAGCCAGGTTCATAAAAATGAGTTTTTGAAAACTTTTGAATTTCAATCCATGGCTAATTTTTGTAATCGTAATATTACAAAAGGTTATTCAATCACTCGACCACCTTTATTTGAAATATCACTTTTGATTTTTAGAAAATTTGCATATCTACTTTCTTGCAATCTATTTATTTTCGAATATGGCAAATGATTTTAACTAGTTATTCTTTATCGGCACGTATTATAGATGGAATTAAAACTGATATTCCTTTTAATCAATGGAGTTGAGAAGAACAAATCAATGCTCAATTAAATTCTAAATCAATAAACTATTTTTTCTATGTTATAAATTCTAATGATTTTATGTTTTTTGCCACGTACTCTACTGGCAAGAAAATTTGGGATAAATTACACACTATATACGAAGGAACTAGTGAAATCAAGCAATCCATAATAAATATTTTAATGCATGATTAAGAATTATTATGCATGAAATCTTATGAGATGATTTTAGACATGTATACTAAGTTTATTCAAATTGTGACATCATTGCATGCTTTAGGTAAAGATATTTTAAACTTTGAAAAAGTCAATAAAATTCTATATTGTTTACTTGAAAAATTTGATGCCAAAGTTGTTGCTATTTGAGAATCAAAAAATTTAAATGAATATTCTATTGATAATTTGATTATCTCACTCATTGCCTACGAGCAAAGTTTGGGTCAAAGACTTTTGGATGCAAGTGAGATAATAGTGCTAAATGCTGAAGACTCGGAGAAAAAATGGCTTAGTTAGTGATGAAAGCGATGACTTATCAAGCAAATTAAAAAGCTCACCAAAGCATAAGCATCAACAAAAGTGGAACAAAGATAAAAATGGTAAGAATGTTAATATTACTTTTGACATTATTTTCTTTGGATGCAGGAAACCTGGACATATGAAAAATCAATGCCCAAATTTGAGAACTCTCCCTGCAAAAGAAAAGGGTAAAGCTATGCATGTTGTAAAAATGGCAAATAATGAAAAGAAAAAAATCTCCTGGGCAAACCTAGATTCTAAAAAAATAGACCAAGAGCAAGACGATGTTTAAACCACTGTTTGCGTGTTTATTTTTCTGTGTATGCATGTTTTGTTCATTTTTGTATATTTTTTCTTTGTGTTTTCTTCGAATTTACTTCTCATTCTTTGTTTCCTTTCTTTTCTTTCTCGTTATATTTTTAATATGTCTTTACTTTTCTTTTTGTGAAGTTCTCTCTGATCAACACTCACATTCACCTTTCTAAAATTGAAAAACCTACCTCTTATTTTTCTTGAATTCTTATATAAGTTGTAGTTGACTTATCTAAAAACAGTCAAAGGAAGGAAACTCATGATTTTGTCTCTCTATCTCTTTTCTTAAAGATGTTATTTTACTTTTGATTCAAATTCTTCATCATATTATAAATTGGATTTTGAAACTTGTCTTTTTCATCTCCCTACATTTTGTTTATCGCATAGGGATCTTTTGCAAGTTGTTGAATCTACCTCATATTTTTCTTAATCAAGTAGTTCATTTTATCAATAGAATGTGTTTACTTTTATTTTTAAAATTTCAAAAGGTAGCATATTTAATTTAAAAAAATAGCCAATGATGCCAAATCAAAAAAGTGGCCAATCATGCCAAATCAAAAGATGCGCAATGACGCCAAATTGAGAAAGATACACAAAGTGTATCAAAAAGTAAAAGATGTGCAAAGTGCACCAAAAAACTGATAAGATGAATAAAATAAGGTCATAAAAAGTAATGCTTACCTTTCTTATAATTCTTAAAACTTAAGAAAACCCTAGAAATTTTTTATACTTGAGCTTAAAAATCATGATTCTTGATTCACCAATTTTTGCATTAATCTTCCATTTGATATATTTTATGAAAGGAGTTTTTGAAAAAAATTAGTATTTCTTTTTCTATTTTGTTCCTTGACTTAGATATTGGATTAAAAAGTTATTTAGCCATTAAAAGAACTTGAGCTTGGATTAATGATTTCTAGATTTCTAACCTTTTCTAGATTTTGCGTTGTCAATTCATTCCTTACTAAGTTTTTAAATAAAATTAAGATGTAACTTTCTCATTTTAAGAATATTTGTTTTTTTTTTCTTTTCACTAGATCAGGGATCATTTTATTTTTTATTTTTTTTTATTGTTATGATTGTTTGTGCCCCTCCTCTTTTTGATAATGCCAAAGGGGGAGAACATACTATTGTATTTATATCTATTTTCTTTAAAAATAAATAAAATCAACAAAAAATTTTGACTTCCCATATTTTTAAATTTGTATTCTAGTGAGGGAGTGATTAGGAGAAAATGTTTTCAATTTTGCAAGTTCAACCAAAAATATTTATCATCATCAAAAAGGAGGAGATTGTTGCAACTCGAGCTTATGAGTTTATATTTTTTTATGATAACAAATATTATGGCTCACCTTTTGTTATCTTCTTATATTTGTAATATATGTTTGTTTATGTGTATTCTAATATTTCAGGAATGCTATACAACATCAAACAAAGAATTAGAGCTCAAAATTGGGTTGAATAATGTTATGTTGTAAAGGGTCTGTAATATTCATTGATGTAATTTTGATTTCTTGAGTCAAGTTTTGTAAGGGTGTATGCTTGCTTGGTAACCATGCACACACACACACTCAATGGAGTGAGATCTAGTAAAATCCAGAAGATCAAGTTTTAAACTAATCATACTAGACAATTTTGGATCGTTCAGGACGATCCTTTGTGATCTTGGAAAACAGCCGCAAATGCTAATTTAGGCAAGATTTTAAGATTTAATTTTAGTTCTAATCATCCCAGACGATCTTAATCATCCAGAACGATCAATACAAATCATGCCTAAATTGATCCTATGATTAGGGGATTAATTATGGTTAAATTCTTCAATCCGATTATCCTGAACGATCTGTATATCGTACAGGATGATATTTGATGACATACTTGATTTTCCTAAATCGTCCAAGCCGATATACCATAATTTTTCTTTTAATCATTCTGGACGATCCAAAATATCAACCTGGATGATTTGTATATTTTTTATACTAATCGTCCTGGACTATCCTAATATCGTCTAGGACTATCAGGTCAAATTCTACACATCATAGTAGATGATCCTGCGATCGTCCAGGATGATTCTACTCGCCAAAATTGCATTTTTAAGGTTTTTAAAGCCCTTTTTAAGTGCATCATACGGGACGATCCTGCGATCATCCTGGATAATGTTTGGCGCCAAAATTAAATTTTTAGGGTTTTTAGAAGTTCTCTTTTTATGTATATCATACGGGACGATCCGGCGATCATCCTGGACGATAATGTCAGTTTTGCAAATCTATTTAAAAACCTCTTGCTTTCTCTTGAAGAGTGTCTTTGGAAGCCATTGAAGCTTCATTCTTCTGGAGGAAACTTAAAGAGAGAGCTTGAAAGGGAGTGAGGAAAGGGTGGAGTTTGAGAGAGGGAGAAGATCCCTAGAGGGGGTTCCAAGGGAGTGTGGAAGGGGTTCCACACGGTTGCTCTGGCAAGCTTGCACCTTAGTACCATCGGATTTAAGGCTCATCTTGAGGGAATTTTTGGGAAGAAGAAGATCAATTTGGTGTCAAAGGGCCCAGCTACTCCGCCGCACCGAAGAAGGTGGAAATGATTTTGTAAGGGCTTCTCCACCTAACTGTGGGGGCTAAAGGAGAGACACTGAGTTTAGTGCAATACTCTGAGTGTGCCTCCGATGAGTGGACGTAGGCCAAGGTTTGACCAAACCACTATAAATCTGGTGTATTCTTTCTTTTATTATTTTCATATTTATTTTCTGCTCTTTGATTTTCTTTGTGATGAATCTCGGTTTTGGATGTGATTGTGTTTTTAGTTTTAATATCCAATTCACCCCCCCCCCCTCTTGGTTAGCCTTGGGACTAGTTCTTAAGGGCTTAACATTCCTAATGAACTTTTCAAGTGCTTTCAATGCACTTTCAATAAAATAATAGTTTTAAAAGTTCTTAATAGAGAGAAGTTTAATAGAGTAAAGAGCCAATACCTTACTTTCATATTATTAATAATCCTATGATGGTTCATAGAAACACCATTAAAAAGGGAATTATTCCTATCCAACCGCAAATACCACAAAATGAGAGAAGGGATAACATTTCTTAGATGCTCTTTAGTCTTAATAAACCAAAACTTAAGCATAGCATTAATAGGCAATTTAGAATTAAAATAATTTAATTGAAACAAGTCGTCAAAATAGACCCAAGTTTTAACAGCTAAAGGACTAGAAATAAACACATGATGCATATTCTTTATATGATAACAACATTGACAATTAGAAGGAAAAATAAAACCTCTTTTAATTAAGTTATCATCCATTTGAATAAAGTTATGCAAAATCCTCATGACAAAAATAGCCACAGTGGAAGGAATACTTTTATGTCAAATCATAGAAAAGATATTATTAACATCATTCTTAGATCTAAAAGTAAGCCAAGCATCCTTTAATCAAAAACATCCATCCTTGGACAAATCACATAAAATCAAATCATGAGAGTTCGTATTCATGGCAAGGTTCAAAATTTATTGAATAATAAAGTCAGGAATAATATTTACAAGTTTCTGATAGCCCCAACAATTATCATTAATGAAGTAATTCACCTTAATGATCATGATGGAAGAGGAGTTAATAATATAACCAATAAATTGGTCACCCAACCACCAGTCTTGCTAATAAAAAATATTACCATTACGAAGCCCCTAAGAGATGAAGGTTTTAACAGCCCATTTAACTCTACAATGTCTCTACCACACTTTAGAATCACCTTGGTGAAGCAATAAGTAGTAGGGTGTTTACCCATACAATACTTAGCAAACATAAAATTAGCCCAAAGGCTCACTTTAGCACAAAAGTTATACCACGGTTTGAAAGAAAAAGCATAAGCCAAATCGTTCATACTCTTACAACCCAAGGCCCCTTCTTCCAATACACCACAATAATTGTCCCAAGTGGACCAGATAATTTTTGAATTGCTACTATCCCCTTTCCAGAAAAATTTATTAATAACTTTATTAACTCTGTTGCAAACTGCTTTAGTAGGGAGCATAGTTTGAAAAATATAAACAGACAATGAATATAAGACACTTTTGATAAGAATTAATCTACCCCTAAAACTAAAAAAATTAGAATCCCAAGATAAAAGCTTATTATGCACAGAAGTAATTAAATCATCAAAAAGAAAATTTTTCTTTCTGCCTTTAAAAAGAGGAACCCAAAGATACTTAATAGGTAAATAACCATGTACAAAACCAGTTAAGTCTTTAGCAGCCACAATACGGTCGTTAGACACCCTCTTGGGGGCAATAAAATAACACTTCTTTTTTATTTAGAGAAAGACCACTAACCATTTCAAATTGATGAAAGAAAACCATAAGTTTATTAATCCTTTTAACAGAGGCATTAGTAAAAAAAAAAAGTCATCAATAAAACATAAGTGAGAATTAGGAAGACTACCCATAGTTCTAAAATAAAGGCAAGGATAATTCTCAAAGAGGTTGGTGAGACCTCTAGAAAAGTAATCAACCACAATAATGAAGAGGGCAGGAGAAATTGGGTCACCCTGTCTTAAACCATGAGATGATTTAAAAAAACCATTGCTATTATCATTACCAATAATAAAGAAATAAGAGCTTTTAATGCAGTTTCTAATAAGCTTAGTGAAAATAGAATCAAACCCAAGAAGATGCAAAATATTATAAAGAAAATTCCAATCAAGGTTATCATAGGCCTTAGAAATATCAAGTTTCTAAATAAAGGTACCACCACCATAACATGTAGATCTTGACAAACTTCATGGGCCAATAAAATATTATCAGTAATAGCACGTCCTTTCACGAAACCTATTTGATACAAAGATATAATTCTTGGTAAAATAGAAGTTAACTAACTCATAAAAATTTTAGAAAGCAATTTATAAAAAAAGGTACACATTCTAATAGGCCTAAAATCAATCCAATTATTAATAAAGTTGTTCTTGGGAATAAGAACAATAAAATTAGAAGTAAAAAACCTAGGAATAGAATTACCAACAAAAAAAATCCAAAATAGCATAATAAAAGATCATTACTAATAATATGCCTGGACTTCTGAAAAAACTTAGTGGTGAAGCCATCCGACCGAGCCTCAGAATTACTATTCACGCCATAAACAATCTCTTTAACTTCCTCTAAAGAAGGGGGTTTAGAAAAGAACTCATTATCCTCTTGAGATATTATATTAGGAAATGATTATAAGGATAATCAATTTGAATAGGAGTAAAATTTGTATTGAATAGTTTTTTAAAATGTTGAACTACTAAAATAGCAATTACTAAACTATCCTCAGTCACAGGCCCATCCTCTTGATGAATTTTGTTAATAGAATTTTTGGTCTATTTTCTCTTAACCAAGGCATGGAAATACTTGGTATTATTATCATCATCAATAAGGTGTTTAGAAATATCTTTTTATTTCCAAAAAGCCTCCTTCTGTGCTTGTAATTTAAAAGGGTATTATTTAGCATCCCTTAGTAAGCTGAAGTTAGCATCAGAAGGATTAACTTGATAAGTAGTCTTAAAATTATTCACTTGCTTCTCGGCTTCCAAAATATTAGTAAAAAGATTTTTTAAAAACTTTATGATTCCACCAATTTAAAACGTATTTAAGCCTTTTCAGCTTAAACCAAAATCTTCTTATGCCAAAGATAGAGTTATCGGGATGAAGCAGAGCTTGCCAATTATCCTAAACCACAAAAAAGAATCATGAAGTAACCACATATTTTAAAATTTGAATTGAGGGGAAGAGTTAATTTTCCTAGTATTAATACTAATTAACAAGGGAGAATGGTCAAAAAGAGTCCTCTTGAGATGCTCGACAGTAGTAGCATTAAAAGAGTTAATCCAAAAATCATTAAATAACACTCTATCCAACTGCTATCACAAGCTGATTCCAAATGAATTTATTACTAGAAAAACTAATATCAATTAAATTATAATCCATAGTCATGTTACCAAATTCCTCCATAAAATGATAGGACAGAGAAGAGCCACCTATACGCTCAGAAGGATTAGCAATAGTGTTAAAATCAGAGATACCCTAATTAGGGTTTTTATTTTTAAATGATCATCCAGTATGATTGAAATTGTCCTCTATGATTCGATCAAAAAATAGAAATTTCTCTAACTCACCAAATCACTCCCCCTGAGTGTATATGTGCAAGGTTACATAGCTTAGGGTCCACCAAATACATGACTTTACTCAAGAAAGATAAAAAGTACATTAAAATTAAAATTGCAAATAGACTCACCTCTAATCTACCCAATCTTGAGCTAATTTGTAATATAATTGAACATATGGACCTAAAAGGTTAGTAAGCAGAGAAAAAAAATATAACTATATATATGCATTACTAAAAGTAGTAAAGAAATATTAATGTTTATTATCATCAAAATTATAGTACTTGGACCCTGATTCGCAATAGTTGAGAGTTTAAAAATGATAAGTTTGAATCCTTTTATCTAGAGATAGGGATAAAGTATAACATTTCTTCCACTAGGAACCCTCAGTAGAATAGAATAGGTGAAAGGAAGAATAAAACTTTAGTATAAGCTACTAGGACCATGTTAGCTGAATATTCTCTCCCTAGATACATTTGGGCTAAAGTAGTGAATATTACTTATTAAGTATTGAACATGGTCAATGTTAGATCCAAGTTAAATAAAAGTCTCTATGACTCCCTTAAGGGTAGGATATCCAACCTATCTCACTTGCAAGTCTTTAGTTGTAGATGTTTTTTTCTGACTAAGGGAAAATGACCTCTAAGAAAGTTTGATCTCAAATTTGATGAAGGATTCTTCTTAGGATATTCATCTATAGTTAAAGCCTCTATGATTTTTAATTAGAGAACCTTAATAGTAGAAGAGTCTATACATGTCATGTTTGATCAATCATATAAATCTTTTAAGCCTAGGTTAGAAGATGAAAAGTAGTAGAGGTAACCTAAGGGGTAGAATACATCGACCTAGGAGATAGAGTAGAACCTTAGAATCATTTTCCTAGAGAATGGAGATATTCATCTTGTCATCCTAGAGAGATTATCTTAGGAGACCCATCTGAAGGTGTTATAACTAAGCATGGACTCAGAAAGGAGGTTAGACATTCTGCATTTTTCACAATGGTAGAACCTACCAACATAAATCAAGCCCTAGCCGATGAATTATGGATCCTAGTAATGTAAGAAAAAATAAATCAGTTTCTTAGGAATGATGTATGGGAACTGGTTAAAAGACCTAAGTACTAGAGAGTTGTAGGAACTAAGTGGTTTTTCAAGAATAAAATGAATGGCTCTGGCATAGTGGTTAAGAATAAGGCTAGATTAGTAGCTAAGGGGTTCAATCAGATTTAAGAAATTAATTTTGAGGAAACCTTTAACTCGGTAGCTAAACTAGAAGCTATTAGAGTGCTACTAGCCTTTGTTTGCTTTGGAGGATTCTAGTTGTATCAAATAAATGTTTAGGGTGCCTTTCTAAATGGGGTGATTATAGATGATGTGTATGTTGAGAAACCCCAAGGTTTCGAGAATTCTCAATTTTTCAAGCATGTATTCAAATTATAGAAGGCACTATATGGATTGAAGTAAGGAACTAGAGCTTGGTATGAGAGGTTGAGCACATTCCTCCCTGATAAAGCCTTTATTAAGGTTAGTATAGACACCACCCTATTTCTTAAAAAAGTAGGAGAATATCTACACATTGTTTAAATTTATGTTGATGATATATTTTTTGGATCCATAAATAAGAAACTAGATGATGAATTTTCAAAGATAATGAGTGAAGAGTTTGAGAATATCATAATGGGAGAGCTTTTTTCCTTGGATTTAGTGTGAAGAAAAGCGATGATGGAACCTTTCTTATCCAATAAAAATATATCAAAGATACCCTTAAGAAATATGAGATGGAAAATCCTAAGGCAATTAGTAGTCTCATGAACTCTAACATTAAGTTAGAAAAGGATCCCAATGGCAAATCAATTGAACAGAAGAAATATATAGGGATAATTGGATCACTTCTTTATTTGACTTCCTATAAACTTGATATTATCTTTAGTGTATACCTTTGGGTTAGATTTCATGTTGATCCAAAAGAGTCTCAAAAGAATAATATTAAAAGAATTCTTAGATACATATTAGGCACCCAAAACCTAGGTATCTGGAACCCTATACATAGGTCATCCTTTGAAATTATAGGCTCTTTAAACTATGAGTTTATAGGATGCATGGTAGATTGGAAAAGAACTTTAGGAACCTGTTTCTTCAAAGGCCAATCATTAACTTTCTAGTATAGTAGAAGGTAGAATTCAAGGGTACTGTCCATCACTGAGGTGGAATGCATTACTATAGAAAGTTGTGTTCCTCAAGTCTTATGGCTAAAGCAACAAATCTTAGATCTTAGACTACCTATAGGCACCATTCTTATTATGTGTGAAATAGTATCATCTACATTTCAAAAAATCTAATCAAACACTCCCACACTAAGCATATAAATATTTTCCATCATTTCATTAGAGATCATGTTGCTAAGGGATATATAGAACTATATCATATAGCTATTGGAGATCAATTGGCAGACATCTTTACCAAACCCCTTGTCTATTACACCTTTCACATATTAAGGACTAGACTAGGTGTTATAGACATTCATGCTTGATTAAGGATGAATCTGAAAATCTCTATCATTTAAAATCAACCAATCATTTTGTATTTTTTAAATGTGTGTCACCTTTTGAATTTTTATGTTTATTATTTATTATTTTCTTTTTTTTTTTTGTATTTTGTAGGTGTTCTTTAATCATCACACACTCTTAAATTTAAATTAACAAAATAATTAAATTAAAATTTGTTCACATCGCACTGTATGATTATATACGTATTGTATGATCTATGCATCTCTGCATAAATCTCTGACCTAAGTTTAATCAATGTTCTAAATCAACTCAATTATTGGAGATCGTACCGTATGAAGCCCATTTTGTATTGTATGACACACATATCAAAAGATACTGGATGAATTCAAATAAGCAATTATGATAAAAATTAACCTATTTTACCATATGAACACCTATCATACTTTACAATAAATTTAGTCAAAAGTACTATAGATGACTCCTCGGGACAAATGCATTTCCTTAAGATCATAAAGTGCAATACTGATCATAATTTATAAATTGACCTCTCTTTTCTAACAAGTTGCACGTAATATTTAATTCATCTAATCATGATGTATAATAAAAAATCACGCTGTATAATCGATTGAAAACTCTATAAATTGGAAGGATTTATAAAGGTCAACTCATCCAATTTTTCAATTATCTTCTTCCCTCTTGAAACAACCATTTTATTCATCAAATGGCCAGAGGTACCAAGCGCGCTCATCTAACCTAAGAAGATTCTTCCTCCCATCATATTATTGATGCAGCTTCCAGTCAACTGAAGATGTGATTGCATATTATAGGTAATAGGATGTTGCATCACTCCACCCATGAAACTCAATCAATAAGCCCTAAATTATGAGTTGATGAATCTCTTTGCATCCACTACTATGTAATTCCTCCTTACCCTTTCTTTTCCCTTCAACTCTAAGATTCTTTATTAATTTTTTGCCAATCTTACGATTAGTGCCATAAACCTTTCCATTTTTGAACAATTCATATAGTATGATCTTAATTCATATAGATGATAGATAGAGTACGAAATAACGTTCAAACCAGATCATATTAAATGAAAGGTCTAATTTTTTAAACTATTCATACCATACAATATATGATCATACCATATGATTGTAAGTCGTATCTCTTACAAATTTCAATTTTTGGATAATTTTTTATGGTTTTCTATAAATTAAGTCCTAAAAAATGACTGAGAGTATCCTTTGCTATAAACTTCTTGTTAGAGTGACTATTGAGAGTGTGTTTGGGAAAACTTTTGTGAGTGAAGAGTGAGAGATCTTGTGAAGGGAAATTGTGAGAGATTAATAAGGTAACCTATGGTAAGGATCTTTTTTGTCTTCTTCTTCAAGTTTATGCCTGACTTCTTTGGAGTATCTTGGAAGAAGATCTTCAATATTAGATCAAGGTACTATGCCTTCACTAGAAGGGTGAAAAAGGATGTGACAGTTCTCTAACTTTACCAGAAGGGTGAAAAAGGACATGACGATTCTCTTCCATCACCAGGAGGGTGAGAAAGGATGTAACAGTACATTGCCATCACTTGGAGAGTGTAAAATGTGTCAGTTCTCTGCCGCACCAGGTTGGTGGATGAGAGTTTGTAAGGGCTTCTCTGTCTTATTGTGGGGGAAAAAGGAGAGTCACTATTGTTTAGTGCAATACCTGGAGAAGGAGTCTCCATGGAGTGGATGTAGGTTGGGTTTAATTGAACCACTATAAAATATGGCATTCTTCTTATCTTATTTATTTTTTCACATTTTTATTTTCTGTATTTACATCTTAATGGTTGAAAGATTCTCTGATAATTATTTCACTAAGAAATTGTATATTTGAGGAACATTTATTTACATTTCTAAAATGGTTTTCAAGAATCCAAGAAAATTTTGAAATAACTAATCTACCCCCCACCCCCCCCCCCCCCCACCCCCCTCCACTATTGGTTAGCCTTGGGAAAGTTTTATTAGGCGTAACAAACTACACAAACTATCAAGTGGTATCAGATACTACTTTTTAAAGCATGATTATGGCTACTTTTGGAAATCAGAATACTTTTGAAAGATACTCAATCATTAGACCACCTTTATTTGATAACATTCTATTTGATTTTTTGGAAAACTCGCATGTCTACTTTTTTGTAATCACTTGACTATCACATGTGGATATTAGTACAAAATGATTATACCATACCTACTAGACTTGTTGATGGCATTAAAACTGAAACATCAATTTATTGATTAGGCATTAGAAGAAGAAAAATTAGCAGAATTGAATGCAAAGTGTTTGAATAAATTTTTTTGCATTTTGAATTTAAATGACTATATGTGTGTTTCTACTTGTAAAATTGGGATAGAAATCTGGGATAGACTTTGCATAACTTATGAAGGGATAAATGAGGAGAAACAATCTAGGCTCAACATTTTATTACATGACTATAAATTATTTTGCATGAAAATAAATTAGTCAACTTTTTATATGTATACACAGTTTAAATAGATTGCTACCTCATTGCATACTTTAGGTAAAGAACTCACAAGTTCTGAAAAAGTTAATAAAATTTTATGTTGTTTACCCACTGCTTATGATGCAAAGATAACTACCATAACTAAGTCTGAAGACTTGAATGTATGTTCTATTGATAATCTTCTTGGACCACAGATTTCTTATGAGCAAGGAGTGAATCAAAGATAGATTGATACATATGATAAGAAAAAAGAAAAGAATATAGCCTTAAAAGTTGAAGATTTAGAGAGTGATCAGTCATTGCCTGAGGATGAAAAAGATATTACATTGATGACAAAATAATTGAAAAGTTTCCTTAAGAGAAAGCAATAAAGACGTCAGCATTGGAACAAAGGTAAGTTCAATAAGAATACAAAGATTTCTGATGAAGTCATTTATTATGAATGTAGAAAGCCTAGACATATAAAGACTAAGTGTCCAAATCTCAAAGCTAATTCAAGTAAGGAGAAAGATGAGAAGAAAACTAATTTCAAGAAGGGTAAAAAAAGGATGTAAAGAGCTTTCTAGGTTGACTTAGCTTCAGACCCTTTAGAAATAAAAGCAGAAGAGGAGGTTACAAATATATGCTTCATGGTAAATAACCTTGATTATTCATATCAAGAGGAGGTATGTGACCTATCTTATGATGAATTATTTGATGATTGTGAGAAAATTCATAACGCATATAGTAAACTAAAAAAATTGCATGCGAACCCTAATATTAGGCATTTAAATTATAAAAAAAGTATGAAAATCTTAGAAAAGATCATGTTTAATACATAGTAACCATATGGCTTTGCTAGATAAATTTTATAATTTGAATAAGGAGCATAATTTATTGAAAACGTCTTATAATGAACTTGAAAATGATTTTAAAGTGATTAAGGTTGAATCAGATTAAAGAGAACATGAGTTGGAAGTTGAAAATTCAGTTTTAGAAAATGCAAACTCATATCTTCACATAAAATTAAAAGCTTTTAAGGAAGATAAGATACCTCCCACATTTGAACCATTTTATAATCCTAATCAAAAGCATATAATTTCAAAAATTAGGAAAAGATATTATAACTCACATAGATTGGTAAACCCATTTCCTAGTGTTAAATTCTTTTCATGTGGATTGATCGGGCATATGCCCCACACTTGCACTATTCATTATAGAACATATCAAGTGTGGAGACCTAAGATGCATCAATTTTAGCATATCAAACATCCATCTAGATTATTATTGTCAAGAGGAGAACCCAAATTTATTTGGGTTCCCAAGTCTAATGTTTGTTAATTTTATAGAAATGCTCTGATATAAGCCCTCATGAGAGCATTTGGTACCAGGATAGTGGATGTTCAAATCATATGACTGGAGATGCAAATCACTTTATATCGCTAAAAGCTAGGAGTTGAGGCAAAGTGACACCAGGAGATAACACCATAAGGAGAGTGGTAGGTTCAAGTATGATTAGTAACATAAACAATTTTTTGATTGAAAATGCTTTATTGGTAGAATGCTTAAAATATACCTTCTTAAGTATTAATCAGCTTTATGATAAGGGTTTTAATATAAAATTTCTGTCAGCAAGTTGTATTATAAGCTAAAATGGTGTTTATGTGTTGCATGGAAATAAGATAAATAATGTTTACATGCTTGATTTAAACTGTGTTAAATCTATTAATGCTTTTTGCCTAAAAACTACTGCTAATGAATCTTGGTTATGGTATATAAGACTTTATCATGCAAGCATGAAAAATCTTAGAAAGATTACTCAAAGAGAATTGGTTAGAGGCATAGCTAAATAAGATTTTATTAAGAATCACCTATGTGATGCATATCAATTAGGAAAATAAGTCAAATCTATCTTTCATTCAATTAAAGATCTTAGAACTAGCAAACCCTTAGAAGTCCTTCACATGGATCTCTTCGAATCCACTAGCATTGTAAGTCTAGTAGGGAAAGTTTACGGGTATGTAATTATAGATTATTATTCGAGGTTCACTTGGATTAGATTCTTATCTCATAAGAGTGAATCTACTTGGATCTAGAGGAAGCTAGGTTGTGAAATCCTTACAATTCATAATGATTATGTTGGAGAATTTGAAAATGAAAATTTTGAAGTTTTCTATAAAGGGCAAGGAATATATCATAATTTTTAGCTTCAAGGATCCCTCAATAGAATGGGGTAATTAAAAGAAAGAATAGAATAAGGGTAGAAGCTGCTAGAGTCATGTTGGCTAAATATTCACTTCCTAAATATTTTTGGGCTAAGCTCTGTTTAAATAACCATTATATTATAATCCGTCTGGCTAAGGAGAGAGAAGCTCCATTTTTTCTATTGAAGGTGATTTTTGAAATCCATGTTCACAGGTTTTCAGCTACCCTCCGATGGCATCGAAGGATCGCCGGCCTCCTCCGACTGGTGGCTCCTTCATCATTCATCTTCCTCCCACCTCATCAAGGAAGTTTTCATGTCAAACTATAGGTTCATCTCCTCCAGTATTTGGAGACAATGGTAGTGAGAAAGATAATAAGTTCAAGTATTCAAAGGAATGTCCTCTGGTAATAAACAAAGGTGGATCAGTAGTCAAGAAAAAATAATTTGATTGCATTAGAAAGGGTAAAAATATTCTGATTCAGAATGACTATAAATTCCAATCCAATGATGTTCGTGAATCTGACATGAACATTCATATGGTTTCTAGCATTTCGATCCCACTTGCAAATGGTATACCAACCTCTTGTGATAATGCGGCTGCAACTGTTGAAAGCTCTACAAAGGAAGATTTGATTCCTATTAAAGTGAACTTTTAGATTACGAATGATCTGGGAATAGATGGTACAATTGCTATTTGTAATGAGCAAAATGGAATAGAGATGAGCAAACTAAAAGCTGATCTATTTACGGTCTATGAATGTAAATCAGGAGAATTGGGGAATTGTAATAGACAAACAAATAGTGCTAACGTCTCTAATCCAGAAAACTTGCAGACTGGAAACAATGCTTGGAAGCAGAAAACAAACATTAAAGTCTCTGAGTTGGGATTTAGAGAAGGATTTGTTGAAGACAATGGTGTGGTTAAACTGCATATGGAGAAGGAGCTAGATAATTCAAACATGTTAAAGAAGTCCCTTGTGATTAAGATTTTTGGAGACAATATACCCTTTCATATTATAAGCATAGAATTAAAGAGGCAATGGGGCATGTTTGGAAAACTCCACTTGACCCAACTTGGTTTGGGATGGTTTCTTTGTTCTTTTGATGAATCAGATTCCTTGGAGGAAGTTTTAACTTCAGGTCCTTGGTACGCTAATGTCAATATTGTGGGTATGGATAGATGGTCACCAGCATTTTCCCCATCTTCTTTCAAAGGTCTTATGGCTCCAATATGGATCTGGATGCCCAACCTTCCACTCCAATGTTGGGATGAAATAAATGTTTGTAGAATTGCATCCATGGTGGGCACTCCGTACTTGATTGATGGGAACATGTTCCAATGGCGTAGAAGAGAATTTGCAAGGGTTTGTGTGCGAATTAGCCTTGATGAAAAATTACCATTGGGAGTATGGGTGGAAGGTAAATTGGGTATATTCTATCAAAATAAAGAATATGAAAGACTACCCACTTTATATTTCAATTATGGAAAGCTTGGACACCAAAAAGAAAACTGTTTGAAAAATAGTTTAAAACTCAATCAGGTTTAGTCAAATATGGAAATTCAATCCAGCAAAGATCAGTTGGAAGAGGCAGTCAAAGAAGCAAATTTGATAAAAAAATCTCAAGCTATCGTTGAAGTTACTGGAGATGGATATGGTCCATGGATTCATGTTGAGTATAAGAAGAATAAATTCCCCAGAGCAATTACCATTCAAGTAAATAGAGTTCTTATTTCTAAAGAAGGAGAAAGGAGTTGAAAAGCTGTCCTTAAAAAAGTTAAAAATGATTTGGTTATTCCCATGTCTACTAATTCTGTTATGTCTGCAAAGGAAATAAATGGTGATAAAGTCCAGATAGAAGCTATTCATACGGATCCATAATTTATAAATCTAGATTCAGACAGTGAGAAGATAAGGTCTTCTTAGAATGGAGTAGACTGTAACATTAGATTGGATCCTCATAAAGCTACGGGAGATGGATCTGGTAAGACTCCTACTGCTAGTAGAGATTTTGTTAATAATAACAAATTTAAAGCTTTAAATGCCATTGTTGAGGAAGGGGAGATTGTAGAAGAGGGATTGACTATTGATAATTCAATTTTAATGATGGATAAAACTTCTGATGAAGTGTTAAATCCAACATTTAAGCCTAATGATGAACCAAAAAGTAATGAAGGGAGTTCTTCCACTATTAAGAAGAAAGGAGTAAAACAACTGAAAGGATTGGGTCCAATAAAATTGATGTCTAAATATAGAAGATCGGATGGAGATGAAAAAGAGAAAGGGGTGAAATCTTCCCCACTAATCCAGCAATGAATTAGTATGTGTTGGTCCCAATTTCACATGTAGCAACAACAAAAAAGGGGCTGATCGAATTATGGAAAGGTTTGATAGAATTTTTGTTAACTCGACATCAGTTAACTTGTCTCATCATATGGTGGTTAAACATCTTCCAAGAATTGCTTTGGACCATTGTCCCATTTTACTTAACCTCTTTGAATCAGCTCCCAAATCAAAAGATCCATCAAATTTGAGGATGTTTGGGCTTCTTACTCGGCATCCATTGCAGTGGTGAAAAAAGCTTGGAACAAGGCTTCTACTGGTTCGGCCTCTAATATTCCTAACTACATGATGAAAAAAGCTTTAAAATCATTATTTTTTAGAGCAAGGCCAAACTTAAAAATCTAAACTAATTAATAGACACTCCTAAAATGGAAATACTAGAGCTTCAAACTAAGAATTAGATATTGCTATGCTTTCTCCAAATGAGGTTTGTTTGCTAAAATTGAAAATAGATGAACTGAACTCTAAATTGGCACAATTTAGCACTTGGTGGAGACAACGTGCTAAGGTGAAATTGATAGATGAAGGTGATTATAACTCCAAATTCTTCCATTCTTTTGCTAGTGCTAGAAAGAATGCAAACTTCATTTCTTGTATTAAAGATGACAATGGGAATATGGTGTAAGAGCAAAATTAGATTGAGAATGTTTTAATACAATTTTTTAAGAAGAAATGGTGTAAAAGGAATTGATTTCTAAAGGGGGGGGCCGAAAAATCTATAATGCCTAGAGGATAGAACTTTTCTCAGTAAAGATTTCTCTCTTGATAAAGTGGAAAAGGTAATTAGAGACACTAGTGGTTACATAGCTCCAAGTGTGGAAGGAATATCTTATTCCTTTCTTAAGAGCTATTGGACAATAATCAAAGAGTACTTCTGGAAAGCATTTCAGTTGTTCTTCTCAACATCTGAAATGAATGATAACTAGAAGAAAACAATTATTGTTTTAATCCCCAAAGTAAGTAATCAAAAAACTCCATCCAATTATAGACCTATTAGTCTATGCAACACGATTTACAAAGTAGCTTCCATGGTCCTTCTCAACTGATTAAATGGCATCATTCCAAAATTATTTTCTTGGAGCAAGCGACTTTTATTAAGGGGAGGTTGCTTCAAGAGCATGTCCTGATTGCTCAAGAACTTTTCCATAAATTCAGATATTCTAAAGCTACAAAGGGATTAGTCTCCTTCAAATTAGGCATGGAACAGGCCTATGATTCTATGGAATGGCCAACTTTGTATATAGCATTGAATTATTTTGGATTCCCACCATTCTTTTCTAAGCTTATCATGGAGTGTGTTCAAAACCCTGCTTTCTCATTATTGATCAATGGAAGTCCTTCTACTTGGATCAATGCTAGAAGTGGATTCAGACAGGGATGTCCCTTGTCTCCTTACCTCTTTATCCTATGTTCTCAGCTTCTATCAAATGCTATTATGGAAAAGGAACCAATTGGAGTTTGGGTTAGCCATGACAGCCCAAGGATTTCGCATTTGCTATATGTGGATGATGTTATTATTATTGTTGAAGCAAAAAATTAATATTGTAAGGAAGATCAAGGATATTATAAAAAGGTATTGCAACTGGACCGGGCAAAATGTTAATATAAGCAAATCTGGAATTTTATTCAGGAAAGCTATCAAAAGAAGGAAAAGGAGGAAGATTCAAAATATTATAGGAATTAAAGAGGTTAAGGAATTCAACTATCTTGGAACTAAAGTTGCTTTAAGAAGACTTGCTAAGGTGGACTTCCAATTTATCATAGATAAAGTGTTGAAGAAGCTGAACACTTGGGGATCAAAATACATCTCATTGGCAGGGAAAATATCTTTGGTGAAATGGTTAATTCTCACTCTCCCCTCTTTCCATTCCACTACTTTTTCTCTGATTCCAAGAGGTATTCTAGAGGAGATAGAAAAACTTTGTCATAATTTTATCTGGAATAAAATGAATGGCTGGCTAGTCATGCATTATGTATGCTAGAATAGATTGTGTGAACCGCTAGAAAATGGAGGTAGAGGGTTGCATTCATGCTCTAACAAAGTAGGTCCTCTAAGGGATAAGTTAGCTTGGAGGTAATTGAAAGATGAAGGTGCTTTGTTGTATAAAATGTTGTACCTGAGATATGGTTCCTGTTGGATTTCTGGAAGTACGATAAAATCTGCTTCGGTGGCTTGGAAATTAATCAAGGATGGAGGCAAATTCATAAAACCAATTATTAGATGGAACATAGCAAATGGTCAATCTATTCATATCCTTGAAGACATATGGATTATGGATAAAAGCCTTAACAAATGGCCAACATTTGTAAACACTCAAGATGATATTGTTGAATTGTTCACGGTGGATAGATTCATCTTGGGAGGTAAATGGATTGTATTAGAACTAGAGAAACACTTTGGGAAGGACCTTATAGCTCTCATTTGTAAGGTTCAGATTCATCCCAATCTTGATGAAGATCAAATAGAACTCAATCATATGGAATCAGGAAAGACCATTACTTCAATGGCCTCTGTTAACATGGCACATCAAAGCAGTGAAATCAAAATCTGGAATTGGCTAAAAAATTCAAAATTGAATGAACGAGTAGAAAATTTTTAGTGGAGGGTATTCATGCTTTGCCAACTAACTCATTTTTATTGTATAGAAGACTTCAAAGGCTTGAACATTATCCAAGAGGTTGCAATTAGGTGGAGAACTTATATCATGTGGTTAGTAGTTGTTACAAGATTGGTGAAGTAATACAGCAGCTAAACAGTTGGGGATTTGCTATTCCTACTTTGATTTCTAAAGATGAAACTTATAATTGGTTGGAAAAATAGAATGTATTTTTATCTAATCTATTTTATAACGCCATTTACTTCACATGAAAGGAAAGAAATGAGCTAGTACATGGAAAGAAGGTAAGGAGTTCGATTCACATAGCAGCTGAGTCTATTTACTATGCACGAGCTGCTAATGCTCCAAATTATGTCATTCCGGGCCGGTTGAATACTAATCAGCTTTAGCTGTTGGAAAATCATTGGTACTCTCCTTCACCCGATTGGATCAAGGTAAATGTGGATGCAGCATTATTTTCTTCATACAAAGGGGGCATCAGTGGAGTGTTTAGAGATCAAAGAGGAAGAATACTAGCAGCTTTTGGTAGACTATGTATTCATTGGGATATCTCTTACTTGGAGCTTCTTGTTATAAAATCTATTAAAGATGTTATCAAAGATTGGAGGCATGCGTACAAGGGAATCATTATTGAGAGTGATAAAAAGGAAATGTAATCAAGTTCATACACAAAGCTCACAAAAGAGGTGGAAAAGGTATACAAAATCTATCTTTTATCAAAGATTTTAATTATGTTATTTTCAATTGCATAAAGAGTGATTATAATAAGTTAGCGGACTTATGTGCTTACTTTGGGATATTCTCCACTTTTTTTTTTTTTTGGATGATATTTTTCTTGACAAGATTCCTCCTTTTTTTATTAATGTGTTAAAGGAGGAAACTTTAGGTTGCTGTTTTTTCCTCTCTTTTTATTAATGCAAATTCTACTTTATTCAAAAAAAAAAAAAAATTGGGCTGAAGTGGTTAACACAGCGTGTTATGTTCTGAATAGGTAAACATTAGATATAAGTTGAACAAGACATCCTATGAACTTCATAAGGGAAAAACACCCAACCTCTCACATCTGTATTTATTTGGATGTAAAGTGATTATTCATAATAATCATAAAACTATTTTAGGAAAATTTGATCCTAAATCTGATGAGAGAATTTTTTTAGGATATTTAAGTGTTGGCATATCCTATAAAGTTTTTAACAAAAGGACATTGGTAGTAGAGGAGACCACTGATGAATTTTATTATAAATCTGATATTTCTGGAGAGTCTAGGGTGGAAGAAGAACATGTTGAAGAAATAACCTAAGGAATTAAAAATGCAAATCTTGAAAAAAGGGTTGGAATAGAAATGACTTTGCCTAGAGAATTAAAATATTCTAAAAGTCATCCTAAAGAACTAATTTTAGGAGAACCAAGTGAAGGTGTTAGAACTATACATGGGCTTAATAAAGAAGTAAACCACTCAGCATTTATTTCAATGATTGAACCCACTTATGTAAATAAAGCACTTTCTAATGAATTTTGGTTTTTAGCCATGTAGGAAGAATTGAATCAATTTGTTAGAAATGATGTTTGGGAGTTGTTATAATGACCTAAAGATCAAAGTGTTGTTAGAACTAAGTGGGTTATTAAGAATAAGATGAATGATTTAGGTGTAGTGGTTAGAAATAAAGAAAGATTAGTGGCTAAGGGGTATAATCAAATAGAAGAAATTAATTTTGAGGAGACTTTTGCCCCTATAGCCAGACTCGAAGCAATAAGGGTGCTTCTAGATTTTACCTGTTTTAAAAGTTTAAGTTATATAAAATGGATATTAAGAGTGCATTTCTTAATGGGGTGATACAAGAGGATGTTTATGTTGAGCAACCTCTAGGTTTTGAAACTATACAATTCTCTAATTATGTGTTTAAATTGAAAAGGCATTGTATATACTAAAACAGGCACCAACGGCATGGTATGTAAGGCTAAGCACATTCCTACTAGAATGATAATTGGTTAAAGGGAATGTGGACACCACTCTCTTCTTAAAAAGAGTAGGAGATTACATTCTCATAATCTAAATATATGTTGATGATATCTTGTTTATATTCTCTAACAAAAATCTTTGTGATGATTTTTAAAACAAAATTAGTAATGAATTTGAAATGTGTTTGATGGAAGACTTCAGTTACTTTCTTGGTTTTAGCATAAACCAAAAAGAGGATGGCACATTTCTTAATCAGTCAAAATATATTAAGGGCGTCTTTAAAAACTAAGAAATAGATAAAACTAAACCAGTTAGTACACCAATGAGTTCCTCAGTTTAATTGGATAAAGACACTAAAGGAAAATCTATTGATCAAAAAAAATTTAGAGCTATAATTAGATCATTACTTTATTTAATTGCTAGCAGACCTGATATCATATTTAGTATTTATCTTTATGCTAGATTTCAAGCTAATCCAAAAAATCTCATTCGACTATTGTTAAAAAAAAATTAGATGACTTTTAGGAAATCAAAACCTAGGGATTTGGTGTCCTAGACATAGCTCTTCTTTTGAAATCATTGGATATTTTGATTTAGATTTTACAATATGTAGGCTTGATAGAATGAGTTCTTCTAGGACTTATCAATTCATTAGAAACTCTTTACTTTCCTGGTCTAGCAAAAAATAGAATTCAATATCCCTTTCTACTACTAAAGAAAAATATATAGCCTTAGGAAGTTATGCGGCATAGGTTATTTAGTTAAAATAATAACTTATAGATTTAGGAGAGTAGAGGTATTAGATTTGACTTATGTTAAGAAAGGTAGGGGTAGACCTAAAAAGACTTGGTTAGAAAATATTAGGAATGACCTTTCTTTATTAGAATTAAATGAGAATTTGACTTTTAATAGGACACATTGGAGAAAAAGGATTCATGTAGCCGACCCCACGTAGTGGGATAAAGGCTTGATGTTGTTGTTGTTGTGTTGTTGTTGTAATAACTTATAGATTTAGGGTTTTTAATTATTACTATTCCAAATTTCTATGATAATACCAGCGTCATTTACAATTCAAAGAATCTAATACAATACTCCAGGTCCAAGCATATAGACATAAGGCATCACTTCATTAGAGATCATATCACTAAAAGAGAAATTTAGCTACATCATGTAGCTACTGAATATCAACTTCCATATATTTTTACAAAAACACTAGCTTTTGAAAACTTTTAGCATCTTAAAAATTAGATTGGGTGCTATTGATATTCATACTTGATAATTATAATTCTGTAAATTGCATATGTGGTGTATTTCTTTTAAGTTGATATTTGTATTTGGTAATTTATTGTGATTATTTTTTGTTCGATTTTTTCTCTCTATTTCAGATTTGATTTTTATTTTTATTTTTTACATTATTTTTGTGTTTGTTTTTGTGTTTATGGATCTTGTTTGATTTGTCTTTTTTTTTTTTTTTTTTGGAAAAGAATCTTGATTATCATACACAAATATAAAGTTCATCTTCCATTCATCTTGTAAGAACCACTCTCGTACTGTACAAACTCACTAAATTTTAGTTGATATTTTTTACATTAGTTAGATAGAAAAATATAATTATGTAAAGATATTGTACTATATGTTGACATCATCATCTGTACAAACTGTTGATTTTTTTGTCTGTATGAAAATGGTGGGAATTCCTAGGATAGTTATTTTTCAAAGATCATCTGTACGAACACATGTTCTTCTATATGATCTAGGTGTCAATTTCCATGTGGACAAACCTAATTGGTAAGTATGATCATTATTAATTGTTCATCCCATATGAACACCTATTCATATGTATGATCAATTTGGTCAAAGATCGTACTAAATGACTCTTCATAAAGGAACACTTTACAAAAAGATGTTTCGCTAAAATAACTGCTCTTGACTATTTTCTTCAAATGTAAAATCCCTTATTCATATGGTAAAAATTTTAAATTTGTACGTATGATCCCAACTTTGTACGGTATGAAATAGGCCATTTTCTATAAATTAGAAGTTTTTCCTTAAAATTCTTTACAATCCTTTCCATTTTCAACTCTTATGCTCAATTCTTCTAAAAATGGTAAGCATCAGCAAGCAATCATGTACTTCAAAGTTGAGTTTATCCCATGCCAAATGAGATGATGACTTTCTTTCTAAAGAAAATTAATAAGCCGTTAATCGGTTTGTTCTTGCAAAAATCACTCCAACCCATCTTCTTATCCAAGAGGACATTAACTTTTTTGTAATGCCTATGTTCAGCTATACTCATTTTTCCTTTATTCTCGCTTTAATTTATGCATTCCATTCAAACACTTTTTATAATTTTTTGGCAAACCTGAGAATAAGATAAATCCCACAAGAATGTCCTCATAAGTTTTCCGTCAAAGAGTTGAAAT
Source organism: Dendrobium nobile (assembly GCA_022539455.1). Taxonomy (NCBI): domain Eukaryota; kingdom Viridiplantae; phylum Streptophyta; class Magnoliopsida; order Asparagales; family Orchidaceae; genus Dendrobium; species Dendrobium nobile. The sequence goes on from CM039735.1 coordinate 38,308,647, forward strand.
TACTAAGGAAGATTTAGGTACATTTCTCCATCTTAGAAGTGACGGAGTTAGGGCTCATTCAATGATTTACACAAGTGATTTTAACTAGTCTCAAGTAAATCAAACACTTAGGGGTATACCTTCAGTCTCACATTTGTCCCTTGTTTATACCTTGAATCAAAATGTCAGGATTATCCAGCATGTCTTAAGAACATCTATTATTCCTAAAGCTGGTGATCAAATGAATATCACTCCTTTACTTTCTATTGTCACATATATTATAATATCAAACACTCCTATTTAGGAAGCCCAATTGATTCTGGACTTCATCAATAACCTTATCGACATCAGACTTCATAACCTTATTCACCTTGTAATTTATCCCAAATTTCTTTACCAGAAGAGCACGTGGATATAAACATAAAATCATCAGAATTTAAAGCACAGAAAAAATAGTATAGTGATTTTGCATTTAATTTAGTATTGATTTGTTCTTCTCTACTCCATTGATTAAAAGGAATATCAACTTTAATTTCATTTATAATATGTGACGTTATAGAATAGCCAGTTAAAATCATTTGCCATATTCAGAAATTAATTGATTAAAAGAAAGTAGACATGCAAATTTTCAAAAAATCAAAAGTAATATTTTCAAACAAAAGTGGTCGGGTGATTGAATAACCTTCCAAAACATTATGATTACAAAAATCAGCCATGGATAGAAATTCAAAAGTTTTCAAAAACTCATTTTTATGAATTCCGCTCTGATACCACTTGAAAGTGCTCTGATGGCACTAAAAAGTTTGTTAGGGATGTTAAGCTCTTATGAACTAGCCCGAGGCTAGCCAAGAGGGGGTGAATTGGTATGTTAAAAAATCTTTCGATCAAAATGCAATCTTAAAACAAAAACCAAGATTCACCACCAAAAAAAATCAAAGTGCAGAAATTAAATGCGAAAATAATAAAAAAAAATAACACACCAGATTTATAGAGGTTCGGTCAAACCTTGACCTACGTACACTCCTCGAAGGCACCCTCCTAGTATTGCACTAAACTTAATGTCTCTCCTTTAGCCCCCATAGCAAGGCAAAGAAGCCATTACAAAATTACTTCCACCTTCTCCGGTGCAGCGGAGTAGCTGGGTCCTTTGACACCAAAGAGATCTTCTTCTTCCCAAAACTTCCGTCAAGATGATCCTTGAATCCGATGGTACTAAGGTGCAAGCTCGCCAAAGAAACCGTGTGGAACACCCTCCACACTCCCTTGAAACCCCATCCAAGGATCTTCTCCCTCTCTCAAACTCCACCATTTCATCTCTCCCTTTCAAGCTCTCTCTTCAAGTTTCCTCTAGAAGAATGAAGCTTCAATGGCTATCAAAGACACATACTAAGAGCCTTGTCAAAGTTAAATAGAATAGCTATAAACAAGCTCATTAATTGCAACTTGCCGACTTTATCATCTAGGACGATATGAATATCATCCTGTATGATCAGTACAAATTAAGCTCAATCAGCCAGGATGATTTGGGATGATCAAAAGGTTTTTGTTCATATCGTCCAGGCCGATAGTATATCATCCTGTATGATTAGTTTAAATTAGCACATATCATCCAGAGAATCACCTTAAATAGAAGTTGTCTGATATGTGATCATCCAGGAACAACTAAGGTTTTTGAACTGATCATCCCGGCCGATCCTGTGATCGTCTAGGATGATGTGATTGTATCAATTAAGCCTTTATTGCTTTCCTTAATTACTAGATTAATTTAGGCATAATTGTGTTGCATCATCCAGGACAATATCATGAACAATGTCCAAAAATAAAGAATATATAAATAGATACGGTAGTTGATAATTTCTAATTTGAGCCTATCATCCCGGCCAATAAAAATATCATCCAAGACGATGAGCATAAAGATGGCTGCCTTAATCAAGATGTCATAATTAGGGTTTCTATTTTCAGCTGATCGTCCAGGCTGATTAATGGATCGTCCCGAACGATGTGACCAAAAATAGAGAACTCTAAACCAGAAATAAGTGAGCAAGGTTACAAGAAAGCAAACACCCTTTTAAACCAAAAAATACATTAATGAAAATACAAATTGAACCTGTTCTGCTAAAACTTGAGCCTTATAAGGTGCACTATAACCCTGAAATGTTAGTAAACATAAAAAAAAAATTACAAATATAGGTAGACAACAGAAAGTGAGCCACAATATTTATTATTATCAAAAACATAAACTTATAGGCTCGAGTTGCAACAAAAATAAAGCAAAATAAAACCTACGAGCCGATAATCTCCACTAATCAAAAGTACAAGGCAACCTAGTAACATTCTATATATGTTATAGTCAAGCATTTAAAAAAGAAAGATAAAAGTAAGGCAATGAAGCACAATCTTTTTGTAAAAAAGCTTAAAGTCAGCCTTAAGAAATTCCACCTGCAAAACAAAGCGGCTACCAAAACACAAGCTTTACCACAAAAAATTATAGGTTAACCAAAAATAATAATCAAAATTTAAGCTGGTAAAATAAGAGCAGTAAAATCTGCATACTTAGAAGTAATCCAAGCCATGCCACCACATTAAGCCAAAGAGAGGATGAAGTCTTATAGAGCTCAGAGTAAAATTAATATAGGAAGCCTCATTCGAGAAATCCATAAGCCACTCAGTCCTACCCCCAGGATCAATTAAAGATACCATAAAAGGCCCTAAATAACAAAGCATAAAGCCCCTAGAAGAACAACACAAAAACTCCATATTGTCACTAATATCCAGCCCAAAATAAAGCCCCACGCCAATCAACCAAAATAGGTTAGGCAGATGCCAAGCAAAAATCTAAGGAAAAGCCAAACACCTCCAGGCAACATCCAAACCAAAAATAGAGCCAACATAGCCCCAAAGCACAGCCAAAGTCTCACGGATACCCCTAGCAAGCCAAGAAAGAATCCTAAAGGTAGGAGACCAACAATGGGAAAAATCATCAGCCATATAACCTATATAATCACAACTCAAGTCTAGATCCATAATGATATCAACTAAAATGAAAGACATAGATAGATGCAGTAGCAATTCCCTAACAGCAACAATAAATAATACTAGAACATTAAGACAAGATCAAAATAACACATAGAGCCCCAAAGAAGGAAAAAAAACTCTTAAGCCAACACAGAAAGCCAATAGTCTAGCTGACCATCCAAAGAATCCAAACTAAAGAAGACACCACACACCTCCAGGAGAAAAAGAAATTGAACAGCAAACTAGCCAACCCGAGAAGATCTAAACCAGCAACCACACAGATTAATCAGCCGCCATAATGAAGGAACGCATCAACACAAGAATTAGCAGATACACTAGCAGCCACCAGTAGATGATGTCAAGGAGCCAAAATAGAATGAAGACACTGAAAAATAACCTAGCAACATAAAATCCACATCAAACCCTAACAAACCACCCAACACACTACCCATGATAACCAAAAAATGCCCACAGGCAGAGAATAAGAAAAAAGCAACTCGAAAAGCCACTTTAGTTTTAACATAGGGGATACAAAGTGCATCAAGTTTACCTCTAAGAACCTCCAGAATGGTTGACCAAATAACATCAGAGAAACAGTCAAGACTATACCACCAGTTAGCAAGCTAAGAAGCACATGCATTACCCTCCTTGCAAATATGATGAAACGAGTAATTCAAAAAATCATCAAATTTTTAATTTCCCTAGTTTGATAGAAAAGATCAGGGATGTAACTCATATCCTCATCAGCATAAAAGAGTTGAAAATCATAATCAGAGTTCACCTTAATAAATAAGATAGTTAAGTTAATAGAGATACATAATTTAATGATGTAAAGAATAGCCATGGTGATAGCAGTAAAATAATTACCAATATGTAAAGGGCCAATAAAGGACATAACAAGGCTTCCATTACTATCCCTGATAACACCACCACACCCCAAAGAAGAGGCACTAATAGCACTATCCACATTTAACATAAAAACATTACTTGGGGTTTGGTCCAATAAATAATATTAGCATTTAAAGTAGTAGGATAACCCTCCAAATTAATGCCTAAAGCAGTCCCACCAAAATAATAGTTTTTAAAATTCTTTAACAAAAGCAATTTAACAGCCAAAAGAGACAAAATCTTATCCATCACCTTTTGAATAACATTATGATGGTTCATCCGCACATCATTAAAAAGAGAATTATTTCTCTCCAACCATAGGAACCATAACATGGGAGAAGGAATAACATTACAAATGTTTCCTTTAGAGATTATAAACAAAGCATTAAGCATATATTTAAGGGAAAAATGAGCATTAAAGCAGTTTAACTGAAATAAATCATCAAAATAAATCTAATTTTTAATAGCAATAGGACCAGACATAAAAACATGATGCATATTCTCCATATGGTAAAAATGTTGACACTTGGAAGCCAATATAAAACCTTTTTTGGTGAGATTATCATCCGTGGGAATAAATTTATATAAAATTCTACAAACAAAGATAGGCACAGTAGTAGGAATGCTCTTATGCCAAATAAAAGAGAAAATATTATCAATATTTCATCTAGATCTAAAAGTACGACAAGCGCTCTTTAAGTGAAACCATCATTTTTGGATAAATCACATAAGATAATATCCTTAGAAGCATTATTGATAAGAAAATTCAAAATTTGATGAAGAATGCAATCAAGAATAACATTAGAAAGTTTCACATAGTCCCAATAATTATAATTGAAAAAGAATTAACCTTAATCAAAGCAATAGAGGAAGAATTCAATATGGAATCAATAAAATGTTTACCTAACCACCGATCTTGCCAAAAGAAAACATTACCTTCACCAAACCCACAAGAAATGTAGGGCTCCACATTCCATTTAACCTTGCAAAGCCTTTGCCACACTCTAGAATCACCTTGCTTAGAGAGACAAGTAGTAGGATGTTTGCCAACACAGTATTTGGAAAACATAAAATTAGCCCAAAGGCACTTATTAGTGAGAAATTATACCAAAGTTTAAAAGAAAAAGCCATAGCTAAATCATTCAAATTCATACAACCTAGACCTCCTTCAGCCAAAACACCACAACATTTCTCCCAAGCAGCCTAAGTAATTTTGGAATTAGTAGAAGTACCTTTCCAAAAAAAATTTATTGATAAGCTTATAAACACTATTACAAACAGCTTGAGTCAGAACAATAGTTTGAAAACTATAAACCGATAAAGAACAGAGAACACTTTTGATAAGAGTAACTCTACCACCAAATCTAAGAAAATTAGAATCCCAAGATAAAAGTTTGTTTTGAATTGAGGCAATAAGATAATCAAAAAGAAATGATTTCCTTCTACCTTTGAAAAGAGGGACACCAAGATATTTAATGGAAAAATGAGCATGCATAAAACTAGTTAAATCTTTAATGGATAAAATAAAATCATTAGAAATCCTCTTATAAGCAATGAAATAGCTTTTATTCTTGCTAAAGGATAAGCCACTAATCATCTCAAATTGATAAAAGAAATTTATAAGTTTATGGATTCTATTTATAGAAGCATTACTAAAATAATAAAGTCATCTGCAAAGCACAAATGGGATATGGGAAAACCACACAAAGTTCTAAAATAGAGACAAGGATTATTTTCAAAAAGATTCATAAGATACCTAGATAAAAATTCAGCAGCAATAATAAAAAGAGCGGGGCAAATAAAGACACCTTACCTTAAACCATGAGAAGATTTAAAGAAACCAATATTAGAGCCATTAACAATAATAGAGAAATAGACATCTTCAATACAGTTCTTAATAAACTTAATAAAGATTGAATTAAAGACAAAAACGTTCAAATCGACATTATCATAAGCCTTGACAATATCATGCTTCAAAATCAAATTCCCCCCTCTCACCCTAACATCCAAGTCTTAGTAGAATTCTTGAGCCAACAAAATGTTACCCATAATTGTCCTTCCTTTCATAAAACCCATCAAAGAAGGAGAGATAATTCTATAAAAAAGAGAAGTAAGATGATTCATCAGAATCTTAGAAATCAATTTGTTAAAAAAGGTACAAAGACTGATAGGTCTAAAATCATTCCATGTGTTCACAGAGTTTTTTTTTTTTTTTTTTTGGTATAAGCACTATAGAAGTAGAAGTAAAAAACGTAGTGATAGGGTTACCATCAAAGAAATCCAAAATAGCAGCAAAAATATCATTATTAATAATGTGCCAAGATTTTTGAAAAAATTGAGTGGTAAACCCATCAGGTACTGCCACAGAATCACTATTCATAGCAAACAGAGACTCTTTAACCTCCTCGAAAGGAGGCTTAGAGAGAGTCACATTCTCCTCTTGGGATTTAAGGCTATGAATAAAAGAATGATCACTAATCTAAGCCGGGTTAATATTCTTATTGAGACGGGTTTGAAAATGTTGAACAGCTAAATTAGCAATCTCCACAGTATTCTCAATAATAGAACCATCCTCCCGTTGAATTTAATTAATACAGTTTTTAGCCCGCTTCCTCTTAACTAATGTATGGAAATAATTAGTATTGATATCACCTTCAACCAAGTGCTTAGTGGCAGCTTTTCTGCTTCCAAAATACCTCTTCCTGGGCTTAGAATTTAAAAAGCCCCTCTTTAGCATTTTTTAAGAGAGTGATATTAGCATCAGAAAGGTCATCTTGACAAGAAAGCTCAATATTATCAACATGTTGTTCAGCTCCCAAAATATTAGAAAAGAGATTTCTAAAAACATTATGGTTCCACCAATTTAAAACTTATTTCGGCCTTTTTAGCTTAAACCAAAGTCTCCTCATGCCAAAACTAGAATTATCTGGATGTAAAGGAGCTTACCAATTATTTTGATCAACATAAAAAAAAAGAGTCAGGAAGTAATCACATGTTTTGAAATCTGAAATGAGAAGAAACATTAAATTATCTAAAATTAAAACTAATAAGCAAATGAGAATGGTCAGACAAAGTTCTATTAAGATGTTGCACATTAGTGAAGTTAAGAAAATTAATCCAAGAGTCATTAAAGAACACTTGATCCAAATATTGCCATAAGTGAACCCTATTCTAAGTAAAGTTATTACCAAAAAACCAAATATCAATTAAATTGCAATCCAAAATCATATTGCTAAAATCCTCCATAGAGCGATAAGAAGGAGAAGAACCTCCTATCCTCTAAGAGGGGTTAGTTATAGCATTAAAATCATGACTAATAAGCCAAGGAAAATTACAAATACTATGAAAATTAATGAGTTGATCCCAAAGTAATTTTCTAATGTAACGAGATGAAGCGGCATACACAAAAGAAACACAACAATGAAAAATAAAAACCTCAACTTTATAATGCATCACTTGAGTAAAATCACCAATAACATCAATTTTAACTGGATCTTTCGAAAAAAACCCAATTCTTGTTTGCCACGTTCGAAAGAGCATAATTAAAACCCAAAAACCGAGAGGTGCTTAATGACCTAGAAGAAGAAATAAGAGGCTCATGCAATATAAGAATAAAAATATTATGAACACGACATAAATTCTTAACACGAATTCTTAAAGAAGGACAAACAATGCCCCTCACATTCCAAATAATAGATTTAAACATTAAAACACACTTAATGAGAAGTATGCGAGTGAGTGGTTCTAGGACATTGCAAAGTAATATGTTGTTTCTTCCTCCCTTTTTTACTATGAACCTTGCAGAAACTAGTATCATTATCATCCTTAGTAAAACATTTAGCAACAATTCTTATATCCTCGGTATCAGTAAAAGCATCACTATTATAATTCAAGGTTGAAGGAGTCTTACTATTATTTTATTTGGCCCCTTGAATAATTTGTTGAGGGAATTCATCCTCCATAAACATACCATCATCCTCCAAATTATCTTTATCCCTCACAGCAAGATCTACAATGCATTTCCCAAGAGGAGGGCTATGCTCCACAAAAGCAAATTCACCTTCCTCTAATGGGATATCATTCCTCACATATTCTTTATAAGGTACTTTAATAGCAACATTAGCTTCAATCTCAATTTCTTGTTCATTCAAGGGATTAAAGAGAGTGTAAGAAAGAATATTACTATTCAAATCTAAAACATTTTTATTAATCATACAAGAATGGATGGAATCAACATTAGCATCATTTTGGACATCAATATTAGGCAAAGTTTTTTCCACACTATTATCACAATCAATAGATTAAATAAAAAAGGTTTTAGCAATAACTCTCTGATCATGATTCAAAGAAATAGCATTGGTAACAGTAGGAACAAAGCCATCAACAACTACAACCAACGGATCCTCAATAATTTGAGATAGATTAGAGGTATTACCCTCGAAAAGCACCAGATTAGGATTAGTAACTTCCTAATGAATCAAATTAGGTACCACCCCAGTCATTTGTTAAAATGAATCCTTCTCTTTACGAAGGTGGGAATGCTTTTGGAAACAAGATTTAATACCATGACCGTGCATCTTGAAAAAAGAACAAAATATAGGTAATTTTTCAAATTCAACTTTTTCGAAATAACCCTTCACCTCTGACCTAACCCATATTTCATTTGGGTGTTTCTTAGAAACATCCAATTCAACCAAAACCCGAGCCATAAAAGGCCTCAACACAAAAGCAGTGGCTTGGTCTGTTTGCAACGGTCGTCCAAAGATTGAGGCCAAACCAAATAGCATTTGATGATTAAAAAAGTAAAGTCTCAAATTAGGGAAGGAAATCTAAACTGGGGCAATAGGAGATTCCTGCCTAACATCAAAATTTGGAGTCCATTTAAGCAAACACATTTGACATGCTTGTATATAATAAGATCTCTTAGAAAATATACGACTATAATTAAGATCATTTGAAAGTTGGATAACAACATATCTTTGATCTAGAAAGCTAATATGAAATGACCTAGAAAGCTTTAGGTTAAGAAAAAATTTTCATATAGCATCAAGATTCGAACGCCTCAGAATAAATTTACCCACCAACATCAAAGCATAAGGAGCAGCAAACTGAGCAACAATAGAATCCTCAAATAATAGGTTTGGATAACCCTTGAAAGAAGAATGAACAAAGTTCAGTTTAGGAGAAGCAGAGGAGAACTAGCTAGCACATCTTTGAAAGATTGAATTTTCCCCACAAAAAGAGAAGAAGATGATGGGTTCGATGACGATGAAGTTGTCATCGCCCAGTACTGAAAAATAACAAGAAACCTCAAAATCGACGTAGGAAAGAGCACAAAATAAGCAAAGTAAAAGAATTTGATTGGAAAATGCAAAGAAAATGAGCTAGGTGGGCAAAAACCATGTGTGTGAGAAGGAACCCTAAATCACCCAGAAATTGCCTCGAATGTGAGAGTGTAGAGAGACGTAACAGGAGAAATAAATGTGTTTGGTACTTTGGATCCAAATTTTCATTTTCCTTGATTGTATATGTAATTAGGGTTGATTAAAATTTGTTTTGTATTTTTAAAAAATTTACATGATTTATTCTAAATTATTAAAGTTTAAACCCTTAATTAAGGATGGTTTTAATTAATTCTTATTTAAACATAAATTTATGGAAAATCAAGTTGTAATTTATTCCCAATTTGTATGATGTGTCTAAATTTGATATTTTTATGTTTCACCCTTATTTAGTACGTATACAATTTCTAAAATTTTCTATGTTCGCTAATACTCATCCTTATAATTGTCATTAGATGCCACTTATATTGAAATAGGTTTGAACAATCTTTGTCACTAACCCTTGCACAACCTTTGCACACTTGTAAACAAATCAAAAGCAATATTTTTTCCTAAAAATAAGAAAAATGAGTGTTAATGAATTTACAAATATTAAGACAAAAAAAAATCTAATTATTTGGAAATTAAACTAATGAACAATCAAGCCTCAAATTGATTTTTCAAGGCTATGTTACAACAATAACATGTTATCTTCTCACCTAGCTAAGAATGAAAATAGATGGTTAAGTACCTGGTGAGTAGGTGAAGGAAGTTTAGAAACAATCATGATATAATTACTCACTAAATACTCAATATACACCATTAGATTCATTTTTAAATGTTAAAACACTGTTTAATGATTTGATAGAGTACTTAAATATATGAAATAGATTTGAATTTTTTTTATAAAAAATTTTTAAAAATATGAATCAAATCAAGAACTATAATTTTGTAAATTCAATAAAAATTTGAATTGAAATGATGTTAGAAAAGTAAGGATAGGCAATATACATGTCCAAAAGTATCCCCTCCAAATTTTAAATCAAATGGATGTGTATTTCATAAGTAATTAGTGAAAAAATAAGTATAAAACTTAAATTAATTAATCAATACTCAATAATTCCATCTAAATTTACTTTTAAATGAAAGAGGGAATTATTCTGAATCAATTGACATAAAAATCATTAAAATTGGCTTTAAAATGAATTTACTATGTTTTTAGAAGTTTATTACTTTTTTAAATTATTTAAAATGTTTTATTATTTATTTAGTGGGTGGCTAATAATTGGAAATGATTGACCAACATAGATTAAAATTTAGCGATGTGCCTTTTTATTCATGCGGTTTTTACATAATCTAGTCAACACGTGCACAAAGTCATTAGATTGCCCATGATTCATAACGAGTAATTGAGGTCAGGTCATATAGAGATCTGAGCTACCAAATATGCCATATGTTTTGAATGAGAAATGCAACAGAGAGATCTTGGTCATTGATATTAAGATCAACAATCCAAATTTTGTATAGTTCATGATACTATTATTCTAAAACCTTTTGGTGAAGAATGCATTAGACTTGAAAATGGCCAAACCAAATTTCATGATACTTTAAACATAGATTTATTAGGACTAGATGAACAATGGGGAGTATTTTTTAAAGTATAAAAGGCACTTTATAAAAAAATTACTTAAATTTAAAGCTTCTAAATTAGGATTTGTGATTTACCTCAAAATAAAGGATCTTAGAAGTTGTTATAGGGCTTACTTTATTCCTTATGACTCCTAGCACACTTCTCTTAAAGAACCTGATCAATGAAGAGCTCTGGATAACAAGTTAGAAGCCTTGGACAAAATTTAAGAAAGTGTCAATCGAGAGCAACTACCAGTGAGCTTTGATTAACTAGTTGAGAGTTAGGAAGTGTAGAAGAGCTCTGTGTGGGCTCAAGCAAAAAAGAGAAAATGCATTGGGTGGCTTAGTCTTGGGAGAAGCATTTAATGAGGGTTTTGTGACCATTATCCAATTCAAACCTTAGAAGTCAATTCGAGGGTTGCGATCCATTTGGTTGCATTCTAGGATGAGTGAGACATGTCCCCAAGTGGTTAAAGATAAAGTAAGGTACAATGAGGTCAAAATCTTATTTGTCTTCACATGGAGAGGGGACCATTGAAGCTAATTTAGATTAATCTTGGGATTAGGCTAAGCTTAGAGAGTTTTTAAGAAGTCTCTATAAGGGATTTGCACAATTGAGAAGGCTTAGGCTTAGAAGAATTAAGTGTTTATCTTAGTTTGACCAAATGAGCTTACTTGGAGTGACCATTTGATAGTCAACAGGTCAAAGGTGCTGAGGTGGAGTCTTAGGAAAATGTGTAGGTGCTAGTGAGGTGGAGAATAAAGGGTCTGATGCAATGAGATTAAAGTTTGGATGAATGAATGTGTATGTTTATGAGTTTGACCAAGTTTTAGTAGGTTGACTTTGTCAAACTCACTTGATTTGACTAACTAATAATTTAGATGTTTTTAAGCCATACATTGAAAAGATTGGAGAACATGGTGGATCTTGAATAAGCTCTAGTTAATTATGTGCAGTGATTTGACCTAATTCTAGTTAATTAACTAAGTTAAACTAACTATAACTTGAATCATGATGAATTCATGTATATTTGAACTAAATAATGAAGTGAGATTGGATCCTCAATGAGATTTGGATAACATGATCTGATTTTATGTAGTGAGTTAACTCAAATGGGTCAAATTGGACTAGACTTAGGCTCTATTGATCAACTCAATTGTAGACTGGATCAAGGTGATCATTCATGTCTATTTAACTAGGAGTGATGTTTAAAAAAGTTAGGTGAAGCTCATAGGTTATTTGATGTTCAATTGGTGGTGATTGAGTTAGATAATCTATTAAGCTAACCTAAGCTAGCCCAACAGGTCAACTTAATTATTTACTAGTTGCAGAGATAGGGATGTATGATCTCTATATGGATGCCTTGGTGAAGTGATATGGATAATGACCTATGTTAAGGAATCAGTGTACTACGTAGGGTAGTGCACAAGTTAACCTGATTATAATGCAAGGCTATAATTATCTAGGTAATTATAGTTCAGTGATGGTAGCCAATGATTATTGACAATAGAAGTGATTAGAGTGTTTGGAGGCCAAGATGATTATGAATCAACTAGTTATAGGTTGGGTGTTTGCAAGTCATTTAATTATGCATCAATTGATTATAATCTGAATGATTATTCTGAATGTTAGATGTATGATTGAAGCTCATTGAAGGTTGATTGCAGAGTTGATTGAGATGTAGATTGATTGAAGTGTTGATTGTAAAGGATGATTGAATGTGAACGGAGAAATATAGTTAAAGATGACCTCATACAAAAATGAGGTCAACTTTCCTATAAACCTATATTCCAAAGACAATACTATTGTACCTTCTACAAATAAAACTATAGAAATTGATGTATTCCTTAATGATCCATTTATGGATGAGATAATAAAACTACATTTTGATTGGTTCTCAAATCTTGTAAACAATTTTTTTATGCAAGGTTTAACACCATTAAATTGTACTAGAGGGAAGCCCAAATATACTTCAAATTTAGAATATGAAATAACACAAATATGCATTAGGATCAGGTATTAGCTTTGCGACTCTACGCCCATGTAATGATGAAAAATATTTCTTAGCCATATTAAATAATCTAGAATCTGATATCTTTTTTTATCAAATGTCAAAGATTTTAACAAACTCTATTTCAAAACTTTAGATGATTTGGATGACTCTCAAGATAGGGATGCACCTCCAAAACCTAAAAGAGGAGATTAAATCTATAATATATTATTTAAAAGAAATAAGTATGGGCAACAACAAAAACCCTCATCCGATTTTCATATGTTCTTTAATGAATGAGGATGAGTCAAATCAAAAGATCAAATTACTTAAAGAATTCAAAGATTATTTCACTTGGAGTTGTGATGAAATGTCCAGTCTATCTCTAGACAGTGATTAAAAAACTAGAAATTCAATAAAAAAATAACTCAACTAAAACAAACACCTCGATGAATGTGACTTGATGTTGAAGAGCTAGTAGTGGCTGAAGTCAAGACTTTGTAATTCTATGGTAATTAAGGTGTTTGGTAATCTTATTCTTTATTCTTTGATTAGTTCATAATTATGAAAGCAGTGGAGTAGATTTGGTTCTTTTCATCTTACTAGTTTGGGAAAAGAATGGTTCTTTATTCTTTTCAATCGCCTGAAGCAAAAGAAGCTATTGTTAGTGGGGTTCCATGGTATATAGGTGGTCACCATTATCTATGAAGGATTTATTTTCCTCAGCATGGATTTGTTTGCCTCATCTGCCATTACATTAGTGGGATAAAACTAATATCATTAGAATAACTTCTTTAGTTGGTACTCTGATGTATTGAGATGGTAATATTCTTAATTGGGGAAGAAGAGAATTTGCTAGTGTATGTGCCCGAATTAAACTTGATGTTTAACTTTCTGCTAGCATTCGAATTAAAGGATCTCAAGGCAAATTTTTTTCATAAAAATATAATACAAAAATATATCATCTTTCTGCTTCAATTGTGATAGAATTGGCAAAATAATCTTAACTGAAAAAGGATTATTGTTGATATGAACATGGTGTCTTCTTCTTCAGCTAAATTATTGGTTGATGTTGATAATAATTCGAATGAAGTTGAAAATCACTATTTTTCTAAATCTAATAGTAAAATGAATAATAATGATTCTTCTTCCTATGGTCCTTGGATCCATGTGAATTATGGAAGGAATAAATTTAAATATTTCAATAGATTTAAATCCAATCAATTCTAGAAGAATTTCAGAAGAGTTGTAGACATTTCAAAGGTAAATAAATTTCAAAGTTTCCAAGAGAATTTTAATAATTCTTACGGTGATAAGAAGGCTTTCCAAAAACATGTAGTTGTTCCTAAAGAGTTAATGATGAAAGAAGAATTCAAAAATATTATTGCTAATACTAATTATGTCGTTGATGCTATTAAAAGAAATGGGGTTCTTGATAATGTTGAAATTGTTGATGCTCGTAAAATAAAGGATGTCGGTGATGTTTATGTACAAGATGAATTAAAGATGAAAGAAGAATCTAAGAAAGATGTTGATGTTGTTGAAGATATTGAAACTTTTATAATTGATGTTGAATTTGTATATGATGATGATGTTGTTAAAAGAAAAGAGGTTACAGAAGTTGTTGAATTTGTTGATGATTCTAATGTTGCGGTTATTATTAATATTTCTGATGTTGTTGACACTGAAAATAATTTTAATGTTTCTGAAGCTTCTAAACAATTTAATCAAACTATTGATTGAGATATAGTTTTTTTTCTTCCAAATATTATAATATGGAGATTCCTCCAAGGAAAGTGAAGGTATTGAAGTCAACATCTTCTTTAAATTCTTGTAATTTTAATTTTTAAAATGTTGATGGTTGTAGTAAAAAAGGATTAAAGTTGAATATATCTTCTACATCAAATGTGTTGAGAAAGATTTCTCCTAAATCTTCTCAACATAAGAATAAACTCAATAAAGAACGATGATTATTAGGTCCTATTAAAGAAATCAAAGGAATAAGAAAAGGTGATGGTAGTCATGAAGGGTATGTGGCCTTTTCCCCATATGTATCTCAATGTCATCTATTTTATTTTCGAATTGTAGGGGAGCTAAGAAAAAGTAAGCTTCCTACTATTTTAGAAGTTTGGTGTTAGAAAATGCTTTTTCTTTTGTTAGTTTATTAGAAACTAAATTAGATTTTATAGATAATAAAGAGGTTAGAAGAATTATTGGTGACAAATGGGATTTCTTTCATATTTCTTCTAGAGGAACTTTAGGAGGAATTTTGGCATTATTATAAAAAAAACATTTTGTCTTTTACTAGGTTAAATTCTTCCATTCAATGTGTTATTGGAAATTAGATGTCTCCTAATGGAATTAATTTGACTGTTTATATATTCTACAATAATAAGGATCTTCTGAAAGAAGACAGTTATGGAAACATATTCAAGACTATACTTCTAATGATAATCCATGGATCGTTGGAGGAGATTTTAACTGTATTTTATCAAAGCAAGAGAAGAAAGGTGGCAAAAGATTTATGTTTTCCCAAGGTTCACAAGAGATGGAGTTCATAACAAAAAAATGATTATCATGATATTGGTTCAATTGGTCCAAAATATACATAGTATAATAATAAAGAATGTCTTACTCATTTTGGAAAAGATTTGACAAAATTTATTTAAATTCTAAAGCTTTATTAAATATTCCTTTTGTTGTGATAAGACATTTACCAAGAGCTTCTTCAGATCATTGTCCATTATTGCTTAACTTAAATAATCCATTTTGTTATAATCAAAAATTTATCAGATTTGAGAGTGTATGGTGTTCATATGTAGCTTTTAGGGGTATTGTTAATAAAGCTTGGAGTAAACAAGATTTTGGAATAGCTACTGATATTCTTCAAAGGAAGATGAAAAGATCTCTTAGATGCTTATTTTTTTGGAATAAAAATAAGTTTAAGGAGTTGAACAATCTATAAACATTGTTACAAAATGATATATTGTTGTTACAAGAAGAGGAAAGTAGTTCATGTGGTCTAACCCCAAAAAAGTTACTTAAGGAAAAAATTTCATGAATTGAAATTTACTCTTTCTAAACTTACAACTCGATGGAGACAATGTTCTAAGTCACAATGGATAGAAGAAGGGGAAAAAATTCTAGTTTTTTTTCATGTTTATGCTACAACTAGAAGAAATGGAAATATGATAAACTAAATTTATGATTCTAATGGCATATTCATATGGATCTCGATATAATTAGATCAACCTTTAAGAATTTTTTAAAATGGAAAAAGAGACATTACATTCTACATAATTAGCCATCCTTTGAAGTGAAAGATCAAATTACTAAAGATTTAAAATAGTTGATGAATGTTAAATTTTCTAAAAAGAGTTTTTTCCACTATTATGAAGATGGATAACAATAAATACCTTGTAGAAAGAATGAAATTCGGAATGCTATTGAAAAATTCTATCTGTCGGGTATAATGTTAGAATTCTGGAAAGAAACTATGGTTGGCTTATACCTAATGATTCTAATACTTCAGATTTTTTTTTATTAAAACCCATAGAGGGACCTACGCGTTAATATAAAAAAAAGGTTTCAGAGTCCTTAAAAGAGACCATCAACTCACTATTGCTCTTACAAGCTACAAAACAAAGCAAAAGAAAACCTACGAGCCAATTGTCTCCACTACATAAAATTACAAGGAACCCTAGTAACATGCTATTGATGTTATAGACAAGCATCCAAAAAAGAAAGATAGTATGATTACAATAAGGCCTAATCTTCCTACCAAAAAACTTGAAAGCATTCCTAATCAGCTCCACCTACAAATAAGAAAAGATGCAAAAGAAGAAACTACACCAAAACAAAATATTTGTGAAATAATTGCCAAAAATTGAATAGGTGCTTGTGAAAAAGAGAAAAAAAACAAAACTGTTCCAAATAAAGCTAGTCTTAGAATTTCGACTAATCAAGCTCAGAATACTCTCATTATACTAGCCTCATTAGGAGAGTCCACAAGCTACTCAATCCTACCATGGGAGCCTTCCAAAATAACCATAGATAAGCTCCACCAGCTCAACGTTAGAATACCAAAAGCATAGGATGGGTTAACCAGAAACCAAAAAGAGAAAAGCAAGGCAGACCTCCACACCGAGCTATAAACACAGAACCAATAAACAAAAGAGCCAGCAATAAAATTCCGGGAAGCACGGCTCTCCCCAACAACCCAGCAGAGAAAAAGGAAAGAGCTCGAGTTAACCAAATTGCCAGAAATCAAAACAGTAGCAAAATACCACCAGCAACTGCACTTAATAAACCCACCACTATAAAATAAAATCTCAGTCAAAACCCGGCCATTACTCCCAGTACCCAACCAGGTAGGAGAGTAACAATGGGATAGCCCTTCACCAACAAAACTAGAAAAATCATTGCTCCAATCAAAATCCACAAAGACATTAGTGAAACAAGGAAACACAATATAATACCAGCCACCAATAACCCAAACTTGAGAATACCAGGTGCTACAACAGCAGCACACAATACCCCAAAGATAGGAAAAAGGCACATCCAACAGAGAATAAAGATCCATCCAGCAGTGCACCCTAATAATAAGGAAGAGGTAGAACAACCAGCAAGACCAATAAAAGATAGGATAGCCAAAAAAGATCCAGCCAACAAAACTAAAAAAATTAATGCTATAGACAAAATCCATAAAGACATAAGCTAAACAAGGATACACATCAATATGCCAACCACCAATAACCGACACTTGAGCATACCAGGTGTTATAGCAGGAGCACAGAATACCCCAAAGATAAGAAAGAGGCATATCCAACAGGTATTAAGTCCAGCAATGCACCCTAATAACAAAAATGAAATCAAGCCTCCAGCAACACCAACAAAGGATAGGATAGCCATAATAGCTCCAGCCAACAGAACAAAAGCACCAAAGAGAACTAGGGAAAGACAAATAACTCCAGAAGACCAACTGATAAGTCCAATAGTGAAAATCAAAAAAACCTAACTAACACATAAATCCAAGGAAAAGACCAACTAGGATAGCAAAAACCAAGAAAAATAGTCAAGTACTAACATAAGGAGTCCCACATGCATCCAGGTAAAAAAAACCTTTAAGAGGGCTAGGAATAGTAGACTGAATAACAATAGTAAAGCAACCAAGGCTACAACCCCAATTAGCAAGCCAAGAGGCACAACAATTACCAGCCTTACTAATATGGCAAAAAGATAAATTCACAAACAACAAAAGCCTTTTAATTTCCCTAACAAGATAGAAATTATTTGGGTTGCAACACACCTCCTCCACATCCTGTAAAGGAATAATGTTCACAGCAGAATTAACTTCAACATACAAATTAGTTAAGTTAAGAGGGATGAATAATTGAATACCATAAAGAATTTCCCTAATAAGAACATTATCAGCATTACCATTATGAACTGGGCCCGCAAAGGCAACAATAAGATGGCCATTACTATCCCGAATAAGACCACCACAGCCAACCACAGAATCAGAGGTAACACCATCAACATTCAATTTAATGAAATTAGGAGGGGGCTTGTTCCAATAGATAACATTAAGAGCAGAAGGAGCTCTCTCCCAATTAACCCCTAAAGCATTGCTAACATCATAGCAATTATTAAAACTCTTAACAGAAAGCAAGTTAACGTCCACAAGAGCTAAAATCTTATCCTTCACCCTTTGAATAACATTAAGATGGTTCATCCTCACTTCATTGAAAATGGAGTTATTTCTCTCCAACCAAAGAAACCAAAGAATGAGAGAAGGTATAACATTGCGAATGTGACCTTTAGTATCAATAAACCAAGACTTAAGTCACATAAAAAAATATCTTTGGAAGTAGTATTAATAGGAAGGTTTAAAATATGGTGAATAATACAATTAGGAATCATACTAGAGAGTTTATCATAGTCCCAATAACTCTCATTGAAGAAAAAGTTAACTTTAACCAATGCAGAAGAAGTAGAATTTAGGATAGAATCAATACAATCTTTACCTAACCACTTATCTTGCTAGAAAAAAATGTTACCTTCACTAAGCCCACAAGAAATAAAGGGCTCCACCACCCATTTAACCTTGCAAAGCCTTTTCCAAACTTTAGAGTCCCCAATTTTAGGAGAGATATTAGTCGGATGGTTACCCACACAACATTTAGAGATCATAAAGTTAGCCAAAAGATTCTCTTTAAAGCATAAATTATACCAAAGTTTAAAGGAAAGGGCCTTAGCAAGGTCATGTAATGTTTTTCAACCAAGACCACCTTCATCCAAAACACCACAACACTTGACCCAAGTAGCCCAAGTAATTTTAGAAGGGGAGGAAGTACCTTTCCAAAAGAACTTGTTAATGAGCTTGTGGATCCTACTGCAAATAGCATGAGTTGGAAAAATGGTTTGAAACATATAAACAGGTAAAGCACAAAGAACACTTTTGATCAGAGTCACTCTACCACCAAAACTAAGAAAATTAGAATCCCAAGATAATAGCTTATTCTGAATAGAAGAAATAAGATCGTCAAACAAGAAAGACTATCTTTTCTACCTTTAAATAGAGGAACACCAAGATATTTGATAGGCAAGTTAGAATGAGTAAAAATAGTAGCATTTTTAATAGCTAAAATATAATCATTCGATATCCTCTTAGAACCAATAAAGGAGCATTTATTTTTACTAAAAGAAATGTCACTAACCATTTCAAAGAGATTGAAAAACTCCATAATTTTATGAATTCTATTAATAGTCGCATTAGTAAAAATAATAAAGTCATCAGCAAAAAAATAAACGGGATATATGGAAGCCTCCCAAAGTTCTAAGGTAAAGACCAGGATTCAACTCAAATAAATTAGAGAGACCCCTAGACATAAACTCCGTCATAATAATAAAAAGGGCAGGGAAAATAGGATCACCCTGCCTTAAGCCATGAGAAGACTTGAAAAAACCATGATTGGAACCATTAAGAATGATGCAAAAATAAACATTTTCAATACAATTCTTAATAAGATTAATAAAGATAGAGTTGAAGCCAAAAAGCTCAAGCATAATGTAAATGAAATTCTAATTAATATTATCATAAGCCTTAGAAATATCAAGTTTCAAAATCACATTACCCCCTCTAACCCATACATCCAAATCTTGACTTAATTCTTGAGCCAAAAGAATATTCTCCGTGATAGCCCTACCTTTCACAAAACCCATTTGATAAGGAGAAATAATTTTAGGTAAAAGCAAAGAAAGATGATTTGAAATAATTTTAGAAGCCAATTTGTTAAAGAAAGTATAAAGGCTAATCGAACAGAAATCATTCCATGTTTGAACAGAATTATTTTTAGGAATAAGCACTAATGAGGTAGAAATAAAAATTTGGGGATAGGATTACCAGTCAAAATATCCAAAATAGTAGAAAAAATATCATTATAAATAATATGCCAACATTTTTGGAAGAAAAGAGTCGTGAAACCATCAGGCCCCACCACCAAATCACTATTCATGCCCAACAAGGTTTCTTTAACCTCCTCAAAAGAGGGAGGCCTAGAAAGAGAAGCATTATCCTCATGGGATAGAAGATTGGGAATAAAAGAATGATACATAACCTGAATAGGATTAAAAACTTTATTAAAATGGTTTTGAAAATGAACCACAGCTAAATTAACAATCTCATGTATTTGGCTGATTAATGGGAGGAAAACTAATTGGATTGAAGGCATGAGTGGATTTAGGCAAGGATGTCCTTTGTCACCCTATTTGTTTATTTTATGTTCTCAAATTTTATCTGATGCACTAAATCTAAGGAGAAATACATTTGGAATTTCTATTACTCCTAATGCTCCTAGAGTATCACATGTACTCTATGCCGATGATATCTTGATTTTCTCGGAAGCAAATGTTAGGGAGATTAAGGAGTTGAAGAACATTGTTATCAACTATTGCAAATGGTCGGGTCAAATTGTTAATCAATCCAAGTCTATGATTATATTTGGCAAGCATATCAACCGAAGGAGGAAGAAGAAAATTAAAAAAGTACTCAAGTTCATGGTGGTGAAAGAGATTAGTTATCTTGGTGTGAAGATAACTTTAAGAAGGATGGTGGCTTCAGATTTTCAAAATCTTTTGTAGGTAGCTTCTAACAAATTGAACACTTGGGGGAAAAATTGCATTTCATTGGAAGGGAAGTTGGTTTTGGTAAAATCTGCATTTCTTTCTCTACCAATGTTTTTATCTTCTCTTTCATTAGTACCATTGGGTATACTTAAAGAGTTTGACAAGATGTGAAGAGGCTTATTGTGGAATAAAAAGAATGGAAATGCAGGATTGCATTATGTTTCTTGGGAGTTACTTTACAAACCACAGAATGAAGGTGGTCGTGGATTATTCTCGGCGGTCTCCAAGGTAGGACCTCTTCGGGCAAAGTTTGCTTGGGATTTCTTCATGAAGCCTAACTCTTTGCTAAACCAAATTCTTAGAGGCAAATATGGAAGTGATCTATGGACAGATCCGGTGAAAAAAGTATGTTCTCCTACATGGAAGATTATTACCATGGGAGCTATGTATCTTAGAAACATTGTTAGATGGAATGTTTCTAATGGTAATTCAATTAATTGGATGCTTGATTCTTGGATTCTAGATAAATGCCTATCAAAATGGCCGACATTTGTGAATAATCTAGAAACATCAAACTATAATCTAAGCTCATTCATTTTGGAGGGAGAATGGAACATGAATCAGCTCCAGATTTTCTTTGGGAAGCATTTTGTGGATCTTATTACTCAAATTCCTATTGATGCTGGAAGAATAACATATCACATGGAGCTGAAATCAAAGAATTCAGGTAAATCTATAGTTGCCTTGTCATTTGAAGCCGTAATGGATCACAATAAAGAGATTGCTCACTGGACATGGATGAAGAAATTAAAACTGAGATCGAGAATTGAGCTCTTTTGGCGGAGAATTTACAATGAAGCAATCCCATCTAATGCTTTTCTATTGAAGAGGAGATTAAGCAACTTTTTTGGTTGCCCGAGAGGTTGTGATGAGGAAGAGAATAGCTGCCATATTGCTGGGAGATGTGCTAAATTTCGGAAAGTGATTCATCTTCTTAATAGTTGGGGTTTTCAAGTCCCTGTGTTTGAAGACTTTAAAGCTTGCTTGGACGGGTTAGAGAGGCATGCAGGTATAAAGTCTATAATTGCAAATATCTTTTGTACAACTGCATTCTTTGTTTGGAAAAGCAGATGTAAGCTAGTTCATGGAGCTATAGATGATTCGGACAATGCTATAGCAGCTAACTCTGTGTCTATGGCTACAGTGAGCAACTTTATCAATCTTTTCTCGGAGCAACTGGGATGTCAACCAGTGAAAGCTATCTCCTTCTTGGCATCCTCCTCCACCGAGTTGGATAAAGATCAATGTTTATGCTTCACTTAAAAGTAATAACATAGCAGGGATTGGAGGCGTGGTAAGGGATGACAGAGGAAAATTTTTGATAGCATTTGGAGCCCAATATTTGCATTGGGATATAACTCAAGTGGAGTTGATGGATGTTTATTATTTAAAGAATATTGTGTGGGATTGGATTTGTGAAGCTCAAGGTGTGATTATAGAAGGTGACAACTTCAATATTATCATAATTCTTTAATTAGCTTTGAAGAATTGAAGAGAATTTGGCTTTTTTACAAGATTTCAATCAAATATTGTTTTCTTTTTGCAGTAGAGTTTGTAACAAATTAGCGGATGTTTGTGCTAATTTGGCTTTATAAAGGCCTTTTATTTGGAATGATCTTAGTGATGTAGAGATTCCTCCTTCTTTCATGTTTTGCTTGAAGGAGGAATGTGATTCTTTAGGATTTATTTGAGTAGGTTGTAATAAAGTTTTTATTTGATTTTTAATGCATAGTAGCATTTCTCTTTAAAAAAAAGAATTATTTTCATACTCAAACTATATAAGGAATATTCAATTCATTCATAAGAATAAAAGGAATATTTACTTATCATTTAATCATGAAATTATTTCATCTATTTGTTTTTATCAAATATATAAAGAACATTCAAATTACCCCTAAAGATAAAAAGAATATTCACTTATCTTTTGATTATAAAATTAAACCAATGTTTAAAGATTTGGTCCGTGTCCACAAAATTTTCACCTACCTTAGAAAGAAATAAAGATAAAGTTTATTTAACATTGGGCTCTAGACTCCCTAGGGAAGAAAGCCTCTATAATTAATTATATCTCCTAAGAGAATACTCTCGTCTAAAGTGAAGACTAAGGATTTTTAAATACATGTAGATTTAAAGAAAGGATTGGGCTAATAAGATTTCAATTTATAGGCTTTAGATTATAAATTCTATAGTTGCATTTAGATTTTAAATTTAGATTTAGATTTTAAAATAATAGAATAAGAATATACAGAAACTAAGGTGTATACAATCTGGACTTACATTTACCTAGAGTGATTTGCTAGCTAATAATCCTAAGCACAATTATTCGCCACACGAATACAAGATTAGATAGGCATTATCCTAGGAATTAAGAAACTAGTTTAGAAAACTTTATAATCAAGAATTTATAATATGTATATGATCACCAAAGAAATGTTGCATGAACTATAATGTAAATAAAATAACTTTTATTTATATATAATTTTAGAGTACAACCAAGGGTCTACTATAAAAAAAGGTGGCCAAGCTCCACTAACAATAAGTTTAGATTTCTACTCCTATTTAAAGTAGATTTGAATATGATTGTTTTCTTTTTCTTTTTTGGTATTCAATCTTCTGAATGATGGATCTTCTATAGTATTTTAAAAGATAATGATCTTCAAAAGAAAAAGAATCATTTTCTTTTGGAATATATATATATATATATATATATATATGCCACTACTTTAAAATCTCTCATTTTATCTCAACCTTTAAAATCTAAGAAAATATATGCCACTACTATAATCATGAGTATTCATAGAAGGTTCTCCTCTTCTTAGATGTGATTAACCATTAAGGTTTGCCTTTATGGGAAACTTGTAACTCCAAAATAAAATAAACCATATCTTATTTTCATAAGGTAGGCAAAAAAATATCTAGGAAAGTTGAGAAATTTTTTAAAATCATTTTGGTATTCAAATATACCTCTATAAAATGTCATGATATCCCTCCAAGGTGATATGATATTTTTTTTGTTATATTTGCCTACACAAATGATGATTTTTTAAAACCTATTTTTGCATCTAGTTACCTTCGGAGAATGTCACATTCACCTTTCAAGGTGATATAATATTCTCCCTGTTGTCCTTGTTTGTAGAAAAAATAATTTTGTAAGAAACTCATTTTCATATTTAAATACTATTTTAGAATAGAAGGTTTGAGTGTCTAGGCATCGTGGAGTTGATGTAGAACTTCCTACTTTGTTGTCTTTTCATGAGATTTTTTTCCAAAATTTAAACTAAAATAAACATTTTAATAGGAATTTATGCACAAAATATTAAAATAGTGTTTACTTAATAGGGGGGCAAATGACATTCTTAAAACTTTGAAATTCAAGAAACACTTATATAATTAATTTAAGCTTTCTTAAAATATAATGTTTATTGAAAATATTTGTCATCATAAAAAAGGGGAGTTTGTTGGATTCCATGAGCCTGATGCAAACTAGAGTTTTGATGAACACAAATATTATTGGCTATACTAATCAAAAGTCTAATTATATGTGCATGATATTACTTTATATACTAACATTGCAAGTTAAGGAAGGATAGCAGTACTTAGCATATAGGAGATGGAATTAGAATGAGGACCTAAGGAAGCTATAGAATAGAAAATAAGAAGACTATCAAAGATAAGAAGATCAAGAAGTAAACTGTGGGTTAATTTCTATTTTTTTTCTTGAATCTTTTTGCACTTTAGGTATATAGTGGGTTGAATAGCCAAGGACACACATGAGTTTAAGTAAAAATAAACAACTCAAAAGTTAAATAAAATATTTGATTCTTTAATTGATCATAAAGTACGATTCCAATCTTATCATATGATAGATATGCCAATTTTATAAATTTTAATAACCAAGTGGTATTAATTAACATAAATTTAAGATTCAATATTTGCATAACTAATAAAATATTTGATTCTTTTTTCTCATATATATATATATATATATATATATATATATATATATATATATATATATATATATGCTGTTAAAATTTCAATGAATAAAACATTAATCATTTCTTAACGAAGCTTAGTTGTTTTAAAGGCGATCGACCAAAACCAGACCTTCGGCTATCTTTCACATCGCCTTATCGCTTCCTGACCGCAACCGCCGGCCTCTCCCTGGAGTTCATGGCTCTGCTGCTCCCGTCAAGGCTGCAGCAGGCACTTAACTTTAGCGGTGCCGTCGTGACTCGGAGGGCTAGTAGGTTTCGCTGCTCGGCAATCGCTGTAGACGCTTCCTCCCGTCTTGCTGGTGGAGTCTCGGGGATTCGATGGGGGTCGAGCACCCTCCAGGGCCCCCGTTCTGAGATGGAGGATGTCGTCGTCCTCCGATCCGACGGCCTTTCTGGCTTCACCTTCGCCACTGTCTTTGATGGCCACGCCGGCATCTCTTCTGTCGAGTTTCTTAGGTTGGAGAAAAATTCTTCTATAATCTTTTTTGGAGATTAGTTTCCCATGGACACTTCTTCAAATACTTGTAATGAGTACGTTTCTGAAGAATCTGGCATTTTGGCGTCTATCTAAAACAATTGGTATCTCAAAGACAGTTGTTTGCAGATGTGACCAATTAATTAAAAAGTAGAAAATTTTTTACATCTAGGGTTGTTTGAGCTCTTTAGTTTATGGACTCTTTTACATCTCACCAATATAAACTATGTAATCTTTGAAAAAAAAATTCGTTCAAGACATCCTCATTCACATTAAAAGCATAACGGAATAGAGCTCTTAATGCTTTAGAATATAGTTTTGAAGTTTTTTTTTTTTTTTTTCAAGACAGCCCTCTTAATTTTGCAACACTAGCAATCAAGACGGTCAAAAGAAAAGTTGTATTTTAAATTGTCTAAACTATCTTAGAAATCATTGACATATTTATGTAAAAAATTCAGAACCGTTTAAGATTCTGAGCATTTTTTTTGCAATAAAAGCAATTTTTTTGGCCTAATCGTGACTTTTATTTATACGTGTTCAAGTTACCAATGGAAATAACAAAAAATCATTAACATTATGCTTTATAATTTTTTATATCTTGTTCGGCTTAGATTCCTTGTTGTTATTGCAGGGATGAACTATACAAGGAATGTATGAATGAATTGCGAGGGGGATTATTGTTAGGCAGCAAGGATTTTCATGTTATAAAGGATGCACTTACCAACGCTTTTGAAAATGCTGATGGTAGACTCCTGGCTTGGTGAGTGATTATTTATGGGGCTAGAAGCCATTTTAATTTTAGCCATATTCATTATTTTTTTCTTGTTTATTTTTATTTTCTTCTTGAAGGCTTGAACAGATTCAGAATGAAGATGAATCTGGTGCAACAGCTACAGTTATGTTTGTTGGGAATGATGTCTTGATTATTTCGCATGTCGGAGACTCATGTGTGGTATTTTCCTTCTAGTTTTGTTTATGCTAGGCAGTCTTCATATTTACAAAAAGATTCTTGATTTATTATTTTTTTATGTTTATTGGAACTTGTGTCCTATGTGTTGGTATTAGTCTACCCATGCCATTCATGACTAACAACATCTATTATGTGCGAAGTTCCTTGAGCATTTGTTAGATTAATGTTTTTGGGTACCTATGACATGCGAGGTTTGTCTCAACCTTATATGTGCACAAAGTACATGTAGGGGCTAGTATTGATTTTGGGATGACGACTCCTGTCGTGGAGTTTGCGCTGACTTTGCCTTTGGTCGAGGCTACTATTGGCCATGACTTGGTTCATAAGGAGGCCGAATAGCTGGGGTAAAAGTTGAAGGTGAGAGGAATTCTTTTTCAATCTTCTAAGGAATCATGTCTGGAGATCGAGAGTTGTTTGCTTTACATAAGGCTAGTGTCCATTTAACCTTGAGCAAGTTCTTTGGTCACATGTCGAGCGAGTACGAGGTGTTGGTGTCGACCTAGTGGGCACCTAGGTTATACACAAGGATTGTAAACTTGCATTACACACTTCTAGAGATATTGTTGAGTCTTTTGGACAATGAATTCCCTCCTCCTGATTCTTCCCTCTATTCCTTAGGGCTACCACTGTGGGCTAGCGCATGCCTCCGGCTACAAAAACTTGGTTCGTGACCAATGATGTGGAGATCTTGAAGGGCAAGCATGCTAAGGAGTTGGTTTTGTATACTCATCTTAAGAATTGCTTATTGCCCCTCTTGCGATGTCCATGATGATTCTAAACACTCCTCCCTCAACTGGTGACTTAGGTGTTGAAACCCCCATCAAGGGGTACACACGCTCAGTGCACTTGTTGAGCAAGTTAGCTAGATGGAGAAGATGCTTGACATCACCCTTCACCCTACCCCAATCTGAGGGAACACTTGAAGTTCCAGTGAAGGCGAGTGATCACGTATCCCTACTTCATGGGGAGATGTTGGTGTTAATGCCGGTGGTGATGTGACTCATTAGGATGAGGGTGAATCAATTCATAGGTGTTGGCATTTCATCCTATGATAGTTAGGAAAGAGAGGAATGGTGCCTCTCAAGTTATTATTTGACCCTATGTATAGGATATTTTTTGGGGACGAATAGGCTTGTCCCATTATGTAAATTAAAATTGTTATGTAAGTTTTTTTTTAAGTAAAATATTTTTGTTTCATGCATACTCTTGTGACAAGCTTGTATGATTTTCTTGTTTAGCTTCCCCTGGCGATAGTATTGTCTTGCATATGGTGAGTATTTTTCTTTATTCTTTACTGTTTTTGTTGAATGGCAAGTCAATACCTTAGGTTTGGTCTTCACTCATTGTTGAGCGAGTCAATAATGACTTGTAATGAGGTGAGTCAAGGTAGACTCTATGTGAGGTGTCAAGGATGTCTTTTAGTGAAGCGAGTAGAGGTCGACTATTAGTGAAATGAGTTGAGGGAGGCTCACTAGCTTTCTTGATTAGTTCGATGTCTACTTTTTCCCATGAGGGTGACCCCCATGTATAACAAATGAAGAAAAAGATATCGAACATTTTCGATGAAAATTTAGGCAAAATCTATAGCTTTAATGAGATATGTGACTAAAGCCTTAAAATCTAAGTTACTACCCTTTTATAAATACCCTCTCACCTAGAAAGTAGTAGGAATGTAACACCATTCTTGCGTTTTGCACTTGGCGCTTTCTCTTCTTCTCTTCTCATCTTGCATTGGCACGTGCTTTCCCTTTTGAGATTGCAACTTTGAAGAAATGTCATAAGGCCTTCATTGAGTCTCTGAGTCAAAAGTTCAATCATGTCTTGATGGTGGCTAAGAGGTGCTAAATTTCATGGGCCTAAAAGTTTATTTGAGATTTTGATAATCATAAATACTATTGGTTTCGTAGATGCTTGACTAATAATTTTATACATGCAGGCTTTCTGTCCATGCTAACAATCATATGTATACATTAGAAGAAGGCTGATACGAGATTGAACATAAATATATTGACATATGATGAAGAAGTTGCACTCAATCTTAGCTCAATAGGAAATCATTTATATAGAATCTGAAACTATCAAGACAAAAGAAGACTGTCAAAGAATATCAAATTTGTAATTTTATTTTGAGCCATCGTTTTTGTACGTGTCAGACACATAATTGATGAAACAACCAAGCATACACACATGAGAGTATAATTAAGATAAAATAATTTTAAGAAAATGCTTTAAAATAGTTAACCAATCCAACTTAATCTTTGAAAGTCATACTATATTAATATGATCATACTATATGGTGTACATGGCATTTTTGTTTTTTTGTAAGATCGAGTTATATCGATTCCTTGAACCTTCAATATTGAAAACTATGAACTAATTATACTGTATGATGCCGTCATATGCTCTTTACCTGAATTAGGGAAATTAAAAAATTAAATTAACTTTGCTGTATGATATCCAATGTACTATATAATGCTTAAGAAATAAAACTTAATTAAATTAACTTAATTAATGCTTAAAAAATTAAATTAATTCTCGATTGAATAAATCATATTATATAGCGTGATTGGACAATATGATTAAATTAAGATAATTTTTCGCAGAAATCACCTTAATTAACTAATCATATTGTATGGCGAGGTTGGAAATTTTTAATACAATTATTTAGGATTTTTAATCAAAGGCACATAATTTAAATATCTGATGCAAGCAAAAATTTGGAAAAGCTCTAAATTTTTGCAAGCAAAAAGAAACACTTCCTAGGTCACCAAAAAGATACAAAGACACTCTTGAAATAACAAAAAAAAAACAATTTTATAACATTGTATGACACTTACAAACTTTGACGCTTACACAAAATAAAGACACCTAAAGGAGCTTGCATTTGTCGAGAAGAAAGATACAGGTGGGATGGACACTTGCGGAGAGAAGAACGAGATAAGAAGTCCGAGACGAAGGAGGAGATGATCGAAAGCTTTCCTAGAAGAAGAGAGGAATGGAATAAGCTCGCAAGCTTTTCCACGACGAAACCCGCAGGTTTAGGCTCCAAAAATCACATCATAATACTCTCTTTTTTATGCCTCAAGGCACCTTATATTTATAGGAGAAAAGGGGAAGCCAAACAGCCAAAACAGCCACCCACACTAACCAATCAAAAAACATGAAACAGAAGACCAAAAGCCACTGCAGGACAACAGCCAACAGTCACATAACTCTCTAAAAACTCTCTTAACATCTATTATATATAGGGGAAAAGGCAGCCAAACAGTCCTCTTAAAACCATTAATTAAGCTAATTAAAATAGGGGAATTTGGAAGGCTAGTGACTGTCCAGAAACAACCCAGAAACAACTCCCAAATAGCCAGCTAAAGGCCACAACTAATCCCATAATAGCACCTGAAAAGACAACACAGGAACCGGGTAAAACATCCATGGGAAAACAACCATGGAAGAAACCGAAAAAATAGCAGCTGGGGAACTGGAACAGTAGCACAAATAACGGGGAAAAGCAGCCAAAGGGAACTGGAACAACAGCCAGGGAATTCAGATCAGCAGCCAGGGAGAAGGAACCATTCACGGGAAGGCAGCCAAGGGGAGGAAACCAAGGGGACACAGTGAAAGGAAAGAGGCAAGAAAACACTCCATTAATGAGCTATCAAGTGCAATTACTCTTCCGATTAATGAGCTAAAACATCAGTTCAAACATTTATGAGCTAGAGCCAAGTAATTCTCAATTTTCCAGCTCAAAACCAAAGCAGCCGAGGCCCAACTTGAGAGCAGCCAAGGCCCAACCCGAGAGGCAACAAGCAGCCCAAAGCTTGCCTATATCAATTCTCCTTCGGTTGAAAGAACTCATCTCCCAATGAGGTTGCTTTTAAGTTTTTCCCTTATGCAACATATGCTAATTCCAACTCTTGAAATTGGGCCGCATACCTTTTCTTTTTCCTGAATAAATTGGGCTTGAAGCTGACTCTTTCTCTTCTCATATCTTTCAGCGTACAAAATCATTTTCTCCTGAAGTTTGTAGAGCTCATTCTGGATTGAAGCTGTAGGGCTTCCTTGCGACGGGACCCATTTGTTTGTTGGAAGTTGGACATCAAGAACACCTAGTTGAGTTTTTCATTTTTTAAAGAATACCCAACAAAAACTTAGATTCCCTCGACACCACAAACTCACCTAACACTCACATACATGACACCAAGACCTAGGATTTGCTAACTCGCTCTGATACCAAATTGATGCAAGCAAAAATTTGGGAAAAGTCCCAAATTTTTGCAAGCAAAAAGAAACACTTCCTAGGTCACCAAAAAGATACAAAGAAACTCTTGAAATAACAAAAAAACAACAATTTTATAACATAGTATGACACTTACAAACTTTGACGCTTACACAAAATAAAGACACCTAAAGGAGCTTGCATTCGTCGAGAAGAAAGATACAGGTGGGGTGGGCATTTTGCAGAGAGAAGAACGAGATAAGAAGTCCGAGACGAAGGAGGAGAAGCTCACAAGCTTTCCCATAAGAAGAGAGGAATGAAACAAGCTCGCAAGCTTTTCCAAGACGAAACCCGCAGGTTTAGGCTCCAAAAAACACATCATAACACTCTTTTTTATGCCTCAAGACACCTTATATTTATAGGAGAAAAGAGGCAGACAAATAGCCAAAACAACCACCCACACTAACCAATCAGAAAATAGGAAACAGAAGGCCAAAAGCCACTGATGGACAGCACCCAACAGTCAAATAACTCTCTAAAAACTCTCTTAACATCTACTATATATAGGGGAAAAGGCAGCCAAACAGTCCCCTTAAAACCATTAATTAAGACAATTAAAATAGGGGAATTTGGAAGGCCAGTAAGACTGGCATGGAATGTCATTAACAACCCGGATTCCTTATTGCATAGTGTTAAATCTCAACCTTACGATCCCAAAGATATCCACGGCTGTGAACAGTAATCCGTGGGAAGACTACATGGATAGCATTAATTCCTCCCATTGATTTAGGAATAATTGTATTCTCATTATTATAAGAGTTATTTGTTTCCTTATCGATACACCTTGTATAGATCTATAAATAGGGAGTAGATTACTTAATAAAATTCAAGTTTTTCCCTCTCAAATCCCGGTTTTAACATGGTATCAGAGCCCGGGGTATAGATCGCTGCTGAACCGTCTACGCCGGACAAGACGAGCGACTCGATCGGAGAACTTTCGATCGGAAATTCTGATCCGAGAGGAAAGCCGACAAAGGAGCGAAGGCAGCCGCTCGACTCGCCCCCCTCTTCCGATCGTACATCCCAGAAACTCGATCTCGCAGGCCGACGAAGGAGTGAAGGCAGCCTGACGAAGCTTGGCGAACGGACGGAAGCCGAAGACGCAATCCATGCCAGAGAGACGAGCTGAAGAGGCGACTCAAACTTCCGATCCGACGGGAGGAGCAAATCGCCGAAGGAGGAGGGTCGAACAGCCACGAACGAGCCAAATAGGCGGAGCTCGTGTGCGGTTCTTCTGTCCCAGGCAAAGCGTGCGGATCGCAGAAGGAGGAGAGTCGAACAGCCACGAGCAAGCCAAATAGGCGACCCGTGAAGAAAAAAAAAGGGCCACCTAGTTTTTCTCTTCTAGAAAAGTTGGCCCGTGCCCTATTATAATCCGAGACTTGTAAAGGCTAAAAGATCCGGTCCGCTTTCCTAAAACCGAAGAAAAAAAAAAGAAAAAAAAAATTATCGGCCTTTATTGCCGACAACGAAATACCGGAGGGATTTTTTTTTAGGAAAGCCTTCATTGCTATCCAAGGTAGTCTTTATTACTATCATCATGTCAGAAATCAATTCCTCCCAAAGTATTGACCAAACGGAGGAGTCGATGGTGCACCAAGGGCGAGGTGACCTTCAAAGCATTCAATCTTCCTATCGTCTACATGGGAAGAACTACCTGAAGTGGTCTCAATTTGTGAAGACCTATTTAAAGGGGAAAGGGAAAATACAACGGAGGACCAAAAGAAGGAGATCCTAAATTTGGGGCATGGGATGAAACAGACTCCATGATTATGTCATGGTTGTGGAATTCCATGACTTTAGAAATTAGCGATTCATTTATGTTCCTTTCGACTGCAAAGGACATATGGGATGCTGCCAGACAAACCTTCTCCAAAGCTCGTGATGCGGCTCAAATCTTTGAAGTTAAAGTCAAAGTTGGAAGCACGAAGCAGGGGAGTAAGACAGTGACGGAGTATGCCACCATTCTACAAAATCTATTACAAGAACTTGTTCACTATAGGTGCATTGAAACCAGATGTCTGGAGGATGCTGCGATGCTAAAGAACTTTATTGAAAAAGATAGAGTTTATGATTTTCTTGCAGGACTCAATGCAGAATTTGATCAAGTTAGAGTTCAGTTCCTTGACAAGGAGGAGACACCATCACTCAACGAAACTATTTCTCTCATCCGAGCAGAAGAAAATCGACGAGGAGTGATGTTAGAACCAAAGGACGTTGAAAGCTCAGCAATGGTGATGAACAAAGAATCATCATAGAAGGAGAAAGGTAAAGATTCTTCAAAATTCAAAGACAAAGACTCACTTTGGTGCAGCTATTGCAAAAAGTCAAGACACACGAAAGAAACATGCTGGAAGATACATGGAAAAACAAGGAGTGGAATCAAAAGGGTGAAATAAGGAGCACATCACATGCCAACAACACTACAAGTAAGCCAGAAGCTCAGTCCAGTCTTGGAGAATTCAATAAAGAAGATATTGATAAATTGAAACGACTTCTGGTATCTCTTGAAAAACCAAATGCTTCTTCTTCACTTGCACTCTTAGGTAAGACTCCAATGTCTATTAGTTTAAGTGCTTCTAGAAATCATTTAAAGGAATTATGGATCATTGATTTAGGAGCCGCAGATCATATGACCCAATCACCAACCCACCTCATAAACTATACTCCTTGCCCAAACAACAAAAAAATCATCACTGCTGATGGTTCTCTTACCACGGTATTGGCCAAGGAGACATCATATTATCACCATCCCTCACTCTAAAAAATGTGCTCCACGTATCACAATTATCCACAAACCTTATATCTATACAAAAACTTACCAATGACCATAGTTGTCAAGCATTGTTTAACCCTACTTATTGCTTATTTCAGAACAGGTGATGCAATAAAAAATTTGGGAGAGGGACCCAAATTTTTGATCACAAAAAAGAATCTCTTTCTAAGAACAAAATAAAGACATAAAATGCTTAAAAGAACACAAATACTATAAAACATAACTTTATATAATAAAAACGACTTACAAACTTTTGACACCAACAAAATGACACCCTAAACTTGCTTACTTTGAGAAGAGGGATACAGGTGAGGTGGCACTTGCGGATAGAAGAAAGAGATTAGGAGACGAGATGAAGGTTGGAAAGAGCCCGCAGGATTCCCATAGGAGGAGGGGAAGAAGATTGGAAAGAGCCCGCAGGATTTCCAAAACAAAAACCTTTCAGGTTTTCTCTCCAAAAATAACTCACATCATCTTTTTTTTAAAACTCTAAAACATATACTATATATAGGCATAAGAAGAGGAATGGCAACAGCCATCAACCTTGCTAAAACAGCCAACAAAAACAGTCCACGGCTTCACCAAAACAGCCAACCAAAAACAGCCAAAAGTTTCCAAGTTTCCATGAAGAAATGAAAAGCCAAGAGGCACACTTGTTGAATCCCAAGAGTCCATGAACAAAGCCACGGAACCAGCCAGGGACAGCACAAACCGTAGCAACCATAGGCAGCATTTAATTCACGGTCAACAGAGAGGATGCCAAGGCGGTAAAGAAGACAGCACCCGAAGAGGCACCTCACACCCGAAGCAGC
Source organism: Dendrobium nobile (assembly GCA_022539455.1). Lineage (NCBI taxonomy): Eukaryota > Viridiplantae > Streptophyta > Magnoliopsida > Asparagales > Orchidaceae > Dendrobium > Dendrobium nobile. The sequence continues at coordinate 38,342,964 of CM039735.1, forward strand.
CAGCCGTGAGGGAATTTTCCAGAGAAGAAAAAGGGCTGCAGCAATTTAATTTCAAGAGGAATGTGAAAGAGCAAATTCCACACACCAAATCTTGTTCCCAATTCATATTTTTATAGCAAGTCATTAGCTCATAATGAGCTACTTCTCCACTAGATATTAATGAGCTTGGCACAACTAAAGTTTTAACTTCTTAAGCTCAAACCGAAACAACCATTGCCTTCATGAAACCAACAAAAATCCAAAGGACAAATGGAAGATGAAAGGACAGATAACGTAAAAGGAGAGGGGGAAGATGAAAAGACAAAAGGCAAGAAAATACAAGAAAAATTCAACTTGTGTTGACCCCCCCTTTGCATACATCAAACTCGAACTCATCTCCCGATGAGTTGGCTTTTGTTTTCTTTTGAGAAGGAGAAGATGGTGTATTAAGTTCTTGAATTTTTTCTTCATACCTTTTTAAAATTTCTTCTCGTTCTTGCATAAACTGATCTTGTAAGAGTTGCTTCTTCTTCATATACCTTTCTGTACACAAATGCATCCATGACTGTAGTTTGTATAGCTCGTATTCCAAGGGATTTGTTGATTCTGACGGAATCCATCTGTTCATCGAACCATGATCTTCAGAATCTTCTTGCTTGCTTTCTTCTGTCTTTTGGTCTTTTTTCATTTTTTTTTTGACAGACTCAAAAAAAGAAAAGGACTCAAAGAAAGACTCAAAAGACTCAACCTAAAAACTTAAGACAAGACTCACAACTTGACTTGACTTGACAAATGATTTGACAAACAAAACTTTGACAAACTACTACTTGACGACTAAAACAAATTTGACAACCTAAAATTTGACGACCAAATCCTAGGACTACCTAAACTTGCTCTGATACCAAATTGATGCAATCAAAAATTTGGGAGAGGAACCCAAATTTTTGATCACAAAAAAGAATCTCTTTCTAAGAACAAAATAAAGACATAAAATGCTTAAAAGAACACAAATACTATAAAACACAACTTTATATAATAAAAACGACTTACAAACTTTTGACACCAACAAAATGACACCCTAAACTTGCTTACTTTGAGAAGAGGGATACAGGTGAGGTGGCACTTGCGGATAGAAGAAAGAGATTAGGAGACGAGATGAAGGTTGGAAAGAGCCCGCAGGATTCCCATAGGAGGGGAAGAAGATTGGAAAGAGCCCGCAGGATTTCCAAAACAAAAACCTTTCAGGTTTTCTCTCCAAAAATAACTCACATCATTTTTTTTTTAAAACTCTAAAACATCTACTATATATAGGCATAAGAAGAGGAATGCCAACAGCCATCAACCTTGCTAAAACAGCCAACAAAAACAGTCCACGGCTTCACCAAAACAGCCAACCAAAAACAGCCAAAAGTTTCCAAGTTTCCATGAAGAAATGAAAAGCCAAGAGGCACACTTGTTGAATCCCAAGAGTCCATGAACAAAGCCACGGAACCAGCCAGGGACAGCACAAACCGTAGCAACCATAGGCAGCATTTAATTCACGGTCAACAGAGAGGATGCCAAGGCGGTAAAGAAGACAGCACCCGAAGAGGCACCTCACACCCGAAGCAGCCAGCCGTGAGGGAATTTTCCAGAGAAGAAAAAGGGTTGCAGCAATTTAATTTCAAGAGGAATGTGAAAGAGCAAATTCCACACACCAAATCTTGTTCCCAATTCATATTTTTATAGCAAGTCATTAGCTCATAATGAGCTACTTCTCCACTAGATATTAATGAGCTTGGCACAACTAAAGTTTTAACTTCTTAAGCTCAAACCGAAACAACCATTGCCTTCATGAAACCAACAAAAATCCAAAGGACAAATGGAAGATGAAAGGACAGATAACATAAAAGGAGAGGGGGAAGATGAAAAGACAAAAGGCAAGAAAATACAAGAAAAATTCAACTTGTGTTGACCCCCCCTTTGCATACATCAACAGGAGATCGGGGAAGAAGATTGGACTTGCTAAGGAGAAAGCAGGATTGTACTACCTGGAAGACCCACGTTGGAATATTTAAGGTACAGGAGAATTATCAATGATAATGGCTGTTCAAGGGGTTGTTCAGCTGAAGAAAATGAGGAGCACATAGCAGAGATATGCAGATTTCTTACTGGTTTGTTTGACACCTTGAGAGGATGGGGTTTCCTCATTCCTAGATTCAGGGATTGGTCTGGGTGTATACACGGATTTAATTTGACAGCTCGGGTTAATCCTTTCTTGGTTAATCTTTACTGCACAGCTGTTTATTATTCTTGGAAGAGTAGAAATGAGGTTACCCATGGTGGCAAGGAAATGGGAACGAGTTTTATTGCAGCCAAAGCAATTGAAGTGGCTGTTGTTTCTTCTAAATGTGGTATCCTATCGTATAACTGGGGAGCTAATCAGCTTGACAAGCTGTCTAATCATTCTTGGCACCCCCCTCCACCCGACTGGATTAAAGGTAATTTTGATGATGCACTTCTTGATTCTAATATGGCTGGGCTTGCTGGAGTTTTTAGAGACAGTAAAGGGAGATTCTTATTTGTTTTTTGAATTAAATGTATCCATTGGGACATTGGTTTGCTTGAGCTGATGGCTATTCGGGCAATGAAATTGTTCCACAAATTATGGAAGTTTGAAGCTAAAGGGATCGTCATCGAAGGAGATAACCAGAATGTAATCAAGTACCTACAGAAATCGGTGAATAAAGATCAGCACAACAAGGAAGAATTGGAAGATCTGTCTTTCTTGGAGGATTTCAATATGTTCCTTTTTCATTGTGTTCTTAGGAATTGTAATCGTTTAGCAGATTTGTGTACTAGTTGATGACTTTGTTTGGGAGGATCTTGGTGGTAATAAGATCCCTCCAAATTTTTTTGCTTTGCTTAAAGAAGAGTGTGATAGGTGTTCTATCATTCTCTAGGTTGTATCCGTTTTTAGTTTTTTAATTGCTGCCTTTGGCATTTTCAAAAAAAAAAAAAAACATCATCAAATTCATTCAAGATTCAATGAATAAATCCAAATGGAAAGTGGACAAATGGATGGAAAAGGAGCTATTCTTTCTAGAAGACTTTAATAAGGTAATTTTTCATCATGTCAATAGAAAGTGTAATAAAGTAGCAAATCATTGTGCTACTCTTGCATTACGAAATAGTTTTATTTTTGATAGCTTTTCTTTTGACAACATTCCTCCTTCATTGGTCAAATTGATTAAGGAGGAATGTGATCATCTTGGCAATTGTACCTAGTTTTTATTTGATTTAATGTAATCTGCAGTTCCTAAAAAAAAAAAAAACTAAGTTCCACCACATGTTCATTGTCACTGGTAGCTTGCAGTTCTCATCAGGTTGCATGAGGATGGGTTGCTTGGCAAATAAGGTGAGAGAGTGTCAAGTGAAAATCATCTTTGCAAAGTCCTCAATGGGCCGGGTAGACCCAACTCGCCCTGTGCCTTTCACTTGGGATAAGGCTGTGGTGGCTGAGTTGAATGAAGAGAGGGCTCGGGCGTATGATCAGCTCAAATGGAAGTCATTGCTGGTTGGTTTCCACGTGAATGTGTGGAGCATTTATGATATCTTTTTATGTTAAGTAACTAACATCTTAGTTGTGTCAAGTTTATCTCTAAGAGTTCTTCTCTCCCTTTACTCTAAATGTTCTTCACAGGTGTGGTGTTCTTCACAGGTGTGGTGTCGAGTTTTTAATATCCAGAGGACTCTGATGTGTTGGAGTTCCTTGTGGATGACACCCCTGCTAAGGAAGGAGTTGGGAAGAAGAGGATGGTGGGAAAGGAGGCTCCTGGGAGTTTAAAGGACGAGCTTCTAAAGAAAAATAAAAAGGTGGCTTCAATTCAATCGCCAAACTGAGGTAGAGAAGAAGATGTTGGAGGGTGCCTAGAAGAAATCTCCCATGAAGAAGAAGTGGTGGTGAGTCGCCTGTTAGTGAAGGCTGTGCCCATTTGTGTTCGACAGAGCCTCAAGAGTGCTGAGTGAGGCCGTTGCGTTGGAGCCAATTGAAGTTGCCTCGGCTCCTCCTGCCGCTACAACTCAGCCCATTGCTGCTATTGACGAAGACTTGGCTCAACAGATGGCAGAGAAGTCTCTGAAGTCCTAACTCAAGCTTTTGAAGGGCAATGGCAAGTGAGTGGTCACTTCCTCGGAGAGTGAGTCCGAGTAGTGTGGCAACAAAGAGTGTGTGAGCTCGAAGGAAAGACCACTAATGCCTCTGACATCTACGAGGAGGAAAAACAATTCTTCCATTTCTCATGGATGATTTTTGACATGGGGAAGGTGGCATCTCGGTTTTCGTGGAGAAGGATATGCAAGCGATTCCTGAGGATGAGCTCATTTTTTGTCACAATGAACTTATTTGCTTGTAGACTATCTTTTCCATGGCTCATAACCATTGGGAGGCAATGAGGACACTTACTAACGTACTGGAGGAGATAAGGAAGGTGAATGCTTCCTTCTATGATAAGTTCATTGCGTGGCAGGCAGCTAAGACGCTAGTGGAGTCCCTGACGGCTGAGCTGGCAAGTGTGAAGGTGGCTCACCAAGAGGTTGAGTTGGTGATGAAGTAACATATTAAAGAGCTTGCTTGACAAGAAACTCAGTTCAAAGCTGTTTGGCAATGAAGTAACATATTATAAAATAATTGGGTGTCCTTCACTTCTCCATAACACTAGGAGTTCCTTAGTAGGAAATACTGTTATGATGATGTTTGACGGTGGTGTATTTTTCCTCTAAGTTTTGAGTTTGGCTTCTCTATAAATGACCAAGGCGGACATGGAACATCCTAGAGCTCGCTCTCCTGTAGCTAAGAAATCGTTGAGTTTTAACTCGGCTATCCTTGAGAACTTATTATTATTCATATTAGTCAAAATAAATATGAGGCTTATTGAAGATGCTAATATCTATTTGAATGAGGCTAAGCATTTGACTCAACTAACCTGAACTTGGCAAGTTTTGACTTGGCGAATTTTATTGAATGCATCATCAACAACAACAACAACAACAACACAAGCCTTTATCCCACTACATGGGGTCAGCTACATGAATCCTTTTTTTTCCATTGTGTCCGATTAAGATTCAAATTCTCATTTAGATCTAATAAAGAAAGGTCATTTCTAATATTTTATAACCAAGTTTTTTTAGGTTTACCTCTACCTTTCTTAAGATAGGTTAAATTTAATACATCTATTATCCTAACTGGTTCATCGAAAGGCCGCTGTTTTTTGTGACCAAACCATCTAAGGCGACTTTCTCTAATCTTATCTATCACTGGAGCTATTCCAACCTTTTCACGTATATGCTCATTTCGTATCCTGTCTCTAAGAGTAAAGCCACTCATCCACTTGAGCATCCTCATCTCTGCAACACTTAACTTAATATTATGCTTATCTTTTATTGGCCAATGTTCTGCGCCATAAAGCATACAGGTCTAACCGTCTAATCACCATCTTATAAAATTTTTCATAAGTTTGAGTGATACTTTTCTATCACACAACAAGCCCGATGCATTCTTCCATTTCATCCATCTAACTTGAATTCTATTAATAATATCCCCATCTATTTCACCATCACTCTGAACAGTTGACCCAATATATCTAAAATACGTCTTATTAATGACTTGATTGTTGAAAGTCACAAATCCTCCACTAGATCTATTACTATTAAAATTACACTCAATGTATTCAGTTTTAGATCTATTCAAACAAAAATCTTTAAACTCTATGGTTGGCCTCCATAATTCAAGTTTACCTTCAACTCCCTCTTTAGTCTTATCAACAAGAAGAATATCATCAACAAAAAGCATACACCAGGGAACATCCTCTTACAAATCTCTAGTAAGAACATCCATGACTAAAGCAAAATTATATGGGCTTAAGGCTGATCCTTGTTGTAATCCAACTGAAATTGGAAAATACTTGGTCAAACCACCTTGTGTTTGAACACAAGTAAGAGCTCCAACATACGTATCCCTAATGACTTGAATATAAACATTATTAATCCATTTCTTTTCTGGAACTCTCCATATCTCTTCCCTTGGAAATTTATCATATGCTTTCTCTAAATCAATAAATATCATACAAATATCTTCCTTTTTCTCTCAATACTTCTCCATCAAACCTCTCAATAAATGTATGGCTTCCATAATAGACCTATCCGACATGAAGCCAAATTGATTTTGAGAAACATTAGTATCGCATCGTAACCTATGCTCCATAACTCTTTTCCATAGTTTTAAAGTATGACACATCAATTTAATTCCTCCATAATTTGCACCATCTTGTGCATCATCGTTTTTCTTAAAGATAGGAATCAACACACTCATTCTCCACACATCTGACATCTTTATAGTCTTTAAAATAATATTAAAAATTTTAGTAAGCTAAGAAATTCCTTCATCTCCTTAAGTATTTCCACACCTCTATTGGAATATCATCAGGTCAAACAGTTTTCCCACACTTTATTTTCTTTAAAGCCTCTCTAACTTTAGTTTTAGTAATACGACGACAAAAATAAAAAATCTCTATTTTCATTTAGAATGTTAAAGTCACTAAAGCCATTCATATTTTCACAATCTTCATTGAAAAGCTTAGCAACATATCTTATCCACCTTTGTTGAATATCCTCTTCTAAAAAAGAACAATTTTATGGAATGCATCGTGACTATAAAATAATTATAAATTGATGGATGATGATTTTCCTTGAGAGTACTTGTTGGTTCATCGAATTATCTCCATTTCAACTTCTTGGATTGAATGAGTGAGTAAAATATTGTATTAATGATATGGAGATGTATATCCATTTATGATTCGACTGATGCTTGATAAGGAAATCCTGAGTCATTGGCTTGGCATTTGACAAGGTAAAACAAAGATCATATTGTCATGCAAGTAGATATCTTTAGCTAACCATATGGTCTTCTTAGGTGAGCCTTGCCTTATGTAAGATATTATGTCTTCACAAGATAACTACTTAAATGTTGTTTGACAAAAGTAGGATTTAATTTTACTAGAATTTAGTAAATTTTGTAAATCCAGGATTTAATAAATCCTGGGTATGTTAAATTTTGAAAATTGTTTGGCAGGCTAGTTTTTAAATCATGCTAAATCCTATTAAATAGTTTGGCAACATAATTCAGGATTTAATGTGGTTGGTTCTTTTAAAAATTAAATTTAATGTGGTATGAATATAATTGCATGTAAGTACAAGTTACTTTTTAATTTTAATTATAGTCAAGAAGTTATAATGATAAATAATTTAATTAGAAATTAGCTTAATTATTAAATAATTTAATTACTATTTATAGTGTTATTTATTAAATTACTTAGTTAGGTGTTAATTTAATAAGTATTTAATATCTAATTATATCAATGGTTATTTAATTAATTAGTTAATTTTAAAAATAACTAATTATTTAGCTAATACTTCTACTAATGATTTAATTAATTTTAAAGTATTATTTAATTAATTTTATTTTTAATTATCTCATTAATGATTTAAATATTCTAATACTAATTAATTATTTAATTATTATTTATAATATTATATAATAATTATTTCTATCTGAAATTATATTAATTAAATATTTATTTTAATTTTTAATTATCAATTAGTTAATTAATCTAAGGTTTGCTTTTTCAGCTTCTCCATTTTGCTTTTTCCTCGTCGCTTTTTCTTCGTGCTTGCTTCGGCCTCTTGTGCTTTACGTTAAGTGAAGTTTGAAGGCTAGTGTGTTGAAAGAGTAGCTAAAGAAGCTTCTTCACCACCTTCGATGATGTCCGATCAGAAGTCATGGCGGGAGCTGGCTCGCTGTAAAGGTAACATCTTTATCCCTTTCATGCGCTTCTTCGGCCAAATCCCATAATTCTGCCGAACTACAGGATTTAGTAAATCCGGGATTTATAGTAAAAAGAGGGAAAAAGAGGATTTATTCTATCGTGAGATTTTGTGCTCAAATCTTGTTTGGTAAGATTTAGCATAAATCCCTCTCAAATCCTGTTGCCAAATAGTCCCTTAGACTTCTTAGATGGAAGGAACTTGTATGCTATTTATTACAGATTTTTTTCATAGGGGGAAGTCACAATCAAGAGCTATTATTTTTCCCTTCTTTGACTCACAGTTGTTTTTAGATGGAACTTGCCTTATGTCATTCATTTATGACTTTGTATGGGTAACCATCCTACTAGCCAACTAGAAGGGATTTGTATGTTATTTATTGTGGATCGTATCCTAGATGGGGGAGACACCATCCAGGGCTTGGCATAGATAAGTGAGAATTATCATTTGATGCTCAGTAAATTATTTGCAGATCTTTCATGAAAGTTAAGAAAAGTATTAGACACATTAGTTTATTATTCTAGTATGTTCAATGGGGAAACTTTTTTTTTTAAGCAGGAAAGGATGGATGTGTTGAATTTTTTTAGGATTTATTTAACTTGTAGAGGAAGTCAATTAGAATAGGGAGGTGATATTGCCAAGTATAAACTAGCATTGTTCCTATTGGCCTCGACTCTCCTGTAGGCTTTATGTTTGGGGGCTTTAGCTTGCCTATAGGGAGTACTCCCACCTATTTTAGACTTTAACCTGGATTAAGACTAGTTGGCTGACCTCGTATAGTGCATTGACCGAGTCGTTCTCACTTGTTAAAACTTCCTGTGGTACACTGTCGCTCATTAGAGTCTGAAGATGGTTAGGGTCGAATATGACTAGCTAAGATGGGATGTTGTCATGACCATTATTTCGTTAGTAGGTGTTCGTTGCTTATGCATGAGTTCACTAAGCACACCTTTTTAGGTTTTCAACAAGTTTGTTTTTCATTACTTTAATGGGCGAGTTCTGTGTGTGTGCTCGAGGAAGCTCAATGAGTTCCTCAAGCGAACACAAGGAATGGGTTGAGTTCCTGAGTGTTATTTCCTTCATTTTTTTATAATTTATTAGCTTTACAATTGATTTGCCAAGATAGGAATAACACAAAATAGAGTGCTCTATTATTAAAATGGTGGAATGTTCAATTCAAAACATAATCGCTTCCCTTAGGAGTAGAAAATTTTATGGTCGTCGATGCTCCAAGTTTTGGATGCTTCTTTGTCCGAATGTGTTTACAATTATTATGATGTTGAGTTAGAAAAGTTGCTTTTAATTTATGTATGCATTTTCTATGCAAAAGTTACCTAAGTTTATTGTTTGATGCCATAATTTTCTTAATAATTCAAAGTATATAAGAATTACAGCAAAGCACCGCGGCGTTAACATATCAACACTGCAAAGCCCCCAGGGATGAATATTGTTTCAAAACAGAGGATGATGCCGCATTGTAAACATTACAATGCCGTAGTGCTACTAGAGGATGAATTTTTGTCTAAAACAAAAGAGTGGCGCCGCAACGCCGATATTTTAACATTGTGGTGTTGTGATGCGAGCCGCAGTGCTGGTATTTCACCGCCGCCGCACTATTGTAGGATAATTTGAAAGTATGGCACTACAGTGCCAAAATTCTAAAAACATAGTGCCAGTGCCGCAACGCCCAATTTCGAGCACCATTGTGCTGTGATATCACTTCCTCACATGACGAATCAGGGTAGCAATAGTCATTGGAGCCAAAAAAGATAGAGAGCTTAGCACTATGATGCTATGGCACAGTAGTGCCATAGCGCCCCGTCGAAGTGTTCTGTTGATTTAGGATGAGTAGTTATACTCGTAGTGCCACATTGAGTCAGGTAATCATCCTAGTGTTACATATGAGTGCTGTAGTGTTGTGGGTCTGCCAGAGGAATTTAATAGTTATTTGTGTATAAATGTGGAGCCTAAATTAAGAGGGGGTTGATTTTTGTCCTTTTTTCTGCTTCTTTGTCAGTGTGGGAGTGGGAATTAGTGCAAAAGATTTTGCAAGTGAATTTGAGAGCATTTCTTTGGAGGAAGAGAGGACTCTAATACTAGATTGCATGCAATGGTTATATTTTTCTAACTTTTGTTCTCATTTTTTATTTTTAATTATCTATAGAGTGATGTTGTTTGTGTTGTCCAATATGCATTTCCATGGCTAAATCTTTCTACTGAATTTATTATTTAATGGTAGTGCTTTGTGTAATGCTATAATATGTCTAATTTTTACTTGTGCAAAAATTATTTCCCCGTACTTTATTTAATTGTGTTCCGGCCAATTGAAAATTAAAAATTTAGTATGAACTAATGTTCTTGATGGTGATGTAGTCAACAACTAGAGATTTGAACAAAAACTTGAAAATATAGACATGTATTTTTAAAGTTTTTGGAATCACCAGGAGATGATGTTATTGCATTAAAGTAGGTTTATTAGAATAGACATAGTATTCTTATGGGCTCGATAGAGATCATGAATTAGAATTGCACTGATTCATAATTATATTTGGAAGAACTAATTAACATGCTCATTTTACCTATTAATCATAAATTTAAAAATATATATATATTTTAAAATATCTTTTGTTTTTTCCTGCTTTAAAATTTCAAGTGTGGTAGGATAATTTAAGCAATTAATAAAAACTAATAATTAACTAAAAAAAATTATAATATCTATTCTCGTATCACCAAGTATTACAGTGTAGCATTTGGTCAAGTTTTTTAGTGCCGTTGCAATGATCGATGACATTTTTTTATTAGTTAATATTAATTTTAAAATCATTGTGTTAATCTGTTCTTTAATTTATTTTATTGTGACACCTATGATATTGTGTTATTATTTTATTTGTTGCATATGTTATTTACAAGTTTCTTTTACAATTTCTATAAATATTAAATTGTTGCAGGAATTGTCTACTATGTTTTAATCAATATGCCTTGTGAGTGATGTCTTATTTGTTGAATTAATTATTGTATGCGTTGTAGAGAATTGTTATCATTAGTACCATTTGATCTTAAAATAGATAAAACCTATGAAAAAAACTAGAAAAACTCGAAAAAGTAAAAAACAATTAGGAGGAATGGTTAATTAACATAATGTAGAAGATCAATTTAGATCTCTTAAAGACTTTGCAAATTCTTTAATTGATGTAGTTCATCATAGTATCAATATACTTATCATTCATGCTTAAAACTTTGAACATAAATCGACTATCATTCAAATGGTTCAAAATTCACAATTTGAGAGTTCACCTATAAATGTCACACCCTATTTTTGCCCACCTTAGTTAACCTGAGGTGTAACAGAGATGAAAAATCCGAACATATACATTTCTCACTAGCATAAATTCTGCGCTACATTCTCCAAGATCAAGTATGAAATTAATCTGTTTAGACTATCCCAACATTAATATTTTTCAGCCATAAAATTATATCTCAAAATCTCACGTTTGGAAGAATGCACAACATACATAAAAAATAAAGTATAGAGCTTTACTAAAACTACAAATAAAATTTTATATACCCCAATAACATAATTTACAACTTATAGGTCCATCTTCTATCTACACCAAAAAATGAACACCCAAAACGATTATGTACGCAAGGCAATCAAATCTCATGCTTAAAGCTCTGCTTTCCCTATTCCCCTTCCTGGAATACATCAACTGATGAGCTAAATGCTGAATGTAATACGTAATCTTAATACAGGAACAAGGATCAATTAACATGTATACTGATAATTTGAACTAATATAAGGATCATTAGTATAGTAAATATCAAGGCATAGAATTGTGCAATTTACTGTATGAACTCTTTCAGGTTTCTCCCATATTTCTTATTATATTCATTGTATACTATTTTAGGAAAGTCATGTGATCACTATAAGCTTTAGCGTATTTATTTTAGGAAAGTCATGTGATCACTATAAGCTTTAGCGTATTTATGATCCCTCACTTTAAGGTTGGATCTTAAAACTTCAACTTTTTAGAAGAGAGAGTCAGGTACCTCCTATACGGTTCCTTGTCAAGTCTTTCGCCTTTACTTGTGGAGGTCTATCCCACATTATATGACTTTTCTTAATAACTTTCAAACTAGCATAGCAGACGTCAAGAATATTATCTAACATTACACAAAATATTATATTTATAAAATAAATTCATAATGAACCAATAATTATAATACTTTTTTTTGAAGAAAATGCAGAATGCATTTAAAAATAAAAACTATTACAAAAACTAAGTGATAGATAGTCTATCACAATCCTCCTTTAATAACAAATAAAATAAAGGAGGAATCTTATTACTACTAAGATCTTCCCAAAGAAAATCTCCATTTAAAGCTATGCATGGGGAAAAGAATGTTACCAAAACCATCCAAGAATGAGATATCTTCAAATTCTTCATTATGTACATTCCGGTTATCCTTCCTCAGAGCTTTTTGTAAATGTTTGATAATATTAAAATTATCACCTTCAATAATAATCCCTTTAGCATCCATCATCCAATCCAAGAAAATTCTTTTTAAAGACCGAAAAGCAATCAATTCTAGTTGTCCGGAATCCCAATGAGAACAATTGATTCCAAAAACAAGTAGAAATCTTCCATTTGAGTCTCTAAACACTCCACCTACTCCACCATTATTAGAACAAGTTAATGCAGCATCAAGATTTACCTTGATCCATTTCGGGGGCGGAGGGTGCCAATGAGAAGACAGCCTATTTTGCTGGTTGGTACCCCAGTGATCCAAGAATAGATTGGTATTAGAATTTGAAGCATAACAGATGGCATTAGAGGCTATAAATGATGTACTCAACTCTTGCAAACCATGCTTAATTAAGTTTCTACTTTTCCAAGAAAAATATACTAAAGAGCAATAAACTTTACCAATGAATTTATTCTCCATGGTTAGCCACTCCAGTTCCTTTTTACATTCAGCTGCAGTTGAGAAAATGGGCACAGAAAAACCCCATTTTATAAGAACCTCAATAGCTTGATGTAGCTTCAAACACTGTACCATAACATGTTCAGAATTTTCTATATCATTACAATCTCTTGGGCAAGAGCATTGATCAGTCATTCTACGGTACAGTAGGAAACCATTAGTTGGAATTGCTTCATTAAAAAGCCTCCACCAAAAACATTCAACTCTTGAGTTAAGTTGAAGTTTTTTAAGCCATTTACTATATTCAACAGAAGTAATTTCTGTTCCAAAAGAATTGGAAGCCATAGCTGATATGCTTTTACCAGAGAATTTATTTTTAAATTCCATTGTATCTTCAAGAATTCTGGGATGAATTTCTATTTTTGAAATGAGATCTACTAGAGCTTCCCCAAAGAAAATATTAAGGAGATCAATCTTCCAATCACCTTCTTCAATAAAATTATCAAGAGAAGGGAATTCAAAGTCTCCAATAGCTATAAAGGTAGGCCATTTCTCTAGACATCTATCAAGTATCCATACATCTTTAAAGATGTCTATAGAATTATCTTTAGCTATCTTCCATTTCAGTATCGGCATCAGAGAATTAGCTCCATTAGCAATGATCTTCCAAGTGATGGATTTGTTGCATTTGTTACTGTCTTCCCAGAAATTAGGACCATATTTAGCCATTAAAACTTTATTAAGTAAACTTTCTTCATTCTTTAAAAAACTCCAAGCAAATTTCGCTCTAAGTGGTCCTGCCATATATTTTACTGAGTGAATTCCTTGACCTCCTTCCTTCCAGTTTTTACAAATTTTTTCCCAAGATAAATAATGTAAACCATGAGCTCCTCCTTGTTTATCTCAAATAAAATTCCTAGTCATTTTATCCAGTTTTTCCTAAATACTAACTGGAATCCAAGCATGAGTAGTAACAAAAACTGGTAAAGTCTCCAATACCGATTTAACTAAGACAATTCTTCCTGCTAAAGAGATTAACTTGTTTCCCCAAACATTAAGTCTTGAAGCTGCCTTCTCAAGAATGTAGTTATAATCAGAACCAACCATTCTTCTCAATGCCATTTTGATGCCAAGATAAAAGAATTCATTTACTGTTTTGAAATTCCAAAGTTTAGAAATAGAAATCTTCCTTTCTCTGTCAACAGATTTCCCATACAGAATTACAGATTTCTGTATATTAACTGATTGCCCTGTTCTGGAGCAGAAATCTGAAATAATAGTTTTGAATTTTTTCACACTACTCACTGAAGCTTGGGAAAACAAAAGAATGTCATCTGCATATAAAAGATGTGAAATTCTCGGTGCATAAGCAGAATTTTTAATACCCAGATTTCTACCTTTATGCCGAAAATCATTTGTCAAAATTTGAGTACAAAGGATAAACAAATATGGGGAGAGTGGACAACCTTGTCTAAATCCACTACTAGCTTGTATCCCTTTAGAAATTTTTCCATTAATCATGATAAAAAATTCAGGTTGTTCCACACATTGCATAAGCAAATTTAAAAATCTGCTAGGAAATCCCATGCTATCCATAACCATTCTCAAAGATTGCCAAGCCATACTATCATAGGCTTGTTCAAAATCAAGCTTAATAGCCATCCATCCTTTCTTTGATTTTGAAAACCTTAGCTTATTCAACAATTCATGAGTTAAAAGAATATGATTTGAAATGGATCTACCTCTTAAGAATGCCTTTTGTTCTTCAGAAATAAGATTCCTAATAACTTTCAATAATCTGTTTAACAATAATCTTGCAATAATTTTATAAAGAGTATTGCACAAGCTGATGGGACGGAATTCAGCTGGAGAAAGAGGATTAAGCACTTTAGGAATAAGAACCACCAAAGACTCTTTTAAGCTTGAACAAAGATTTCCTGTTAATAAAAACTGTTGAACAGCTTTCCAAACATCACTACTAATAATGTTCCAATAGTTTTTGAAGAATGAGTAAGTGATTCCATCTATCCCAGGAGAGATATTAGATCCACTGTCTTTAATCACTTCTTCTAATTTAGTAAATGAGAATTCTTCACTGAGAATTTTACAATCTTGATCGGAAAGTGTATTTAATACAGGCGGCCAATTCTTCAAATTGCAATTCCTGCTCCTCCATTTCTTACTGAAGAAATTCAATAATAAATCTTCAATTTCATTTTGTTTTTCAGTCAATATCCCTTCTTCATTTTTTAACTGAAAAATTGAATTTCCAATTCTCCTGCCATTAGCAAATGTTTGAAAAAATTCAGAATTCATATCATTCTCCTTAATCCACTTCAATTTGGATCTTTGTCTCCACCAAGTACTTAGAAGAGCCAAATTAACATTGTAATCATGAATTTTGGATCTTAAAAACAGCAGCTTTTCATGAGAAAGGCCATTCCTTTCAGATTCTTCCATTTGTAAATCTTCAATTTCTCTTTTTAAAACATCTTTTAACTCATGGAAATTCTTCAGTTTGTTCCTGCTCCAGTAATGAAGGGCTCTCAAGGTTTTCTTACATTTCACCTTAAGAACCTCCATAGCATTTCCAGAAACCTGTGTATTCCAAATCTTAAGCACAATAGCTTTGGAAGCTGGATATAAAGTCCAAACATCTTCAAACTTAAGATGACCATTATGAAGAATTTTGTCATGTATATTTTAAGAATTAAGGGACAATGGTCTGAAGCTATCCTTTGTAGATGTCTTACTGTTGCAATTTGAATTTCTTGCAGAGCTTTAGCATTCAAGAGACATCTATCCAGCTTTTCAAGAATCCGAGCACTTCCATTTTTGTTATTGCACCAAGTGAACTTTGGACCCACCGTTCCAACACTATGAAAATCATTCCTGTTCATGAAGGCTGCCATCTCTTGAGGCCCTTGGGAGAATGAAAACTTTTTTATACCTCTCTTTTCTTCTTGTGAAAGAATACAATTAAAATCCCCTCCTACCATCAACGGGGTCTCTTTATCATAGTTTTTCTCCAACTCCTCTCATAATCTCCTCCTCAGAACATGATTTTTGTTTCCATATACCGTAGCCACAATCTTCACCCATTAGCTTATTTACTTCAAATCTCTCAAGAGAAGAGATTTTTGTTTCAACCACTCCAACAAAGAAAACATTCCACTCCTTCACAAATTCCTTTAAGTAATGGGAGGCTTCCCTTTTATTGGCCCCCTTACAATTCCAAAACGCTAATGAATTCATTTTGATAAAGAGGGGGTCTGATTTTTTATTTCTGGAAGAAGTGCTCAAAGGTCCCAAATGTTTAAGTTCTTTCAACAATTTTGGTTTCTGAGAACCAGAAGTAGCATTAATAAAATTGGAATTAGAATTACAGCAGTCTATAGATTTCTTCCCACTGAGAACTTCCTTAGTCACCGTCTCAAACTTCCCGTTTTCTTCATTGTTACAGATTTCACCTTCTTCAGTTTCTGGTTCAACAGGATTATCCAGTGCATCAATTTTTGTTGAAGAATCTTCAACTTCTATTGCTTCCAACAATTTAAACATATTACTATTAACTGCTGAAAATTTTTCAGAACTCACAGTTACCGTGGGCAACTCATTTTTACCCAGATTCTCTTTCTCAATGGAACTTGATATCTTCTGATTTCTGAATTCTTCTTCTTGATAGGGAGTACTTGAGTTTGCAGATAATCCCAAAGGATATACCTGAGTTCGCAAGCAACCCTTCCCATAATTGCTAATTGGATGATCATTTGGAATAATTTTCTGTTCCAATTTATCCAGAACAGGTAAATCTCCCTCCAGATTTGCAGATCCCTCTTCT
The DNA here is from genome assembly GCA_022539455.1 of Dendrobium nobile. Taxonomy (NCBI): domain Eukaryota; kingdom Viridiplantae; phylum Streptophyta; class Magnoliopsida; order Asparagales; family Orchidaceae; genus Dendrobium; species Dendrobium nobile. The sequence goes on from CM039735.1 coordinate 38,359,567, forward strand.
AAATGATCAGATATCTTATTTAGAGTCCTTGGGATTTCCTGTTTAGAAATAATGCCAGAGCCATTTTCCCTACCGCCATTATCATTTTGTTCATTCCTTGCAGGAATAACAGTTTTTTTGACATAGCTGACAGTATTTGAATTATTATTTCTGCTTTCCATCTTGAAATTCCTCCTCTTTTTGTTCTTGACCATGATCCATGGACCATAATTAGGTTCTTTGACAACCTCTTGAGCTTTTCCCATATCCTTCTTCAAAAAACAGTCATCAGAATTATTTGTAGCATTCTGATTAGTTATCTTCAATTTACATTCATTCTCCATGTGTCCAGTCTTCCCACAACCATAATAGAGATTTGACACCTTTTCATATTCCACCAATTGGTAAAATCTTCCAGCAATGCTGTCCACCCAAACGCCTAATGGGAGGGGTTGGTCAAGATTAATCCTTACACAAACTCTGGCAAATTCTCTTCTTCCCCATTGAAACATATTACCATCCAGCATTAGAGGTGTTCCAATTCTTGAGGCTATACAAGCTACATTTCTTTCATCCCAACATTGCAATGGTAGATGTGGCATCCTAATCCAAATTGGAGAGGATAGACCCTTATTAGAATCTGTAGAAAATTCTGTAGACCATTTCTTCATTCCTACTATATCATTAACAAACCAAGGGCCTCCTGAATGAACAACATCTGTCATCTCTTCTGAAGAGAATGAGCATAGGAACCATCCTTTTCCCAAAGTAGTGAAGTGGAATTGGCCAAAATGGTTCCATCGTCTTCTAAGCTGCCATGCCACCATGTGAGATGGTAAATCTTTACCGAAGATTTTAATAACCAATGACTTTGAAAGTTTTTTTGCATTTAACTCTTCCATTTCCTCATAAAGCCTTACTGCCTTCCCATCTTCAGATAATACCACATCCTTTTCATTAAAATTCAATTTAATGTAAGGTTTGTTACTCCATGGATTCACCTTCCCCAAATCAACTTTGCTTTTAGGCTTTTCATCAAAAACCTTTCCTATCTCCGAGACTCTGTTTGCTTCCAAACCAGAATGTAAATTGTTGTTAACCAAACTCAGGGAATTCTCATTTATCGCGTTGCGATAGAGTCCAGGGATTGCATTCGAATTTTCGAATCGGTTAACAATAATTTTCATTCCCGAAGTAGAAGCATTATTATCCGACGTAAATTCAGTAGATTTCCGAGTCTTAGGAGTAATCAAATCCAAATTTTCAGAACAAGCCTTACCTTTGCCTTCCACATGCTTTAACGTTTGGAGAGTAATTTCTGAAACATCCTTTATCACCAGAGGACCTTGATGCTTTCTTTCAGAATAATGGCCAGGTTGAATATAATTACCAAACGATAACTCCTTTTCCATCACTTTTTGCACCGATTTATCCATCACAGCAGAAGACCGAAATGAAAACTGGTTCTCGATCTCAGAGATATCCGTCTGATTCATTAGACGGCAATTACCTGTATCTTTTCCCCTTCCATCAATAAATGTTGAATTCCGACCACCTTCAGCAGCGTCGGATGGTGGAGGCCGACGGCCATCCACCGTCATCGATAGAGAACGGAAAATGCGGGAGAAGAAATTTTGAAAAAACGAACGTTTTTTCTCTCTCTAAAATCCGGGAGTCTCTCTCTCTAAAAACCTTTTTAAAAAGAGACCCAAGGCAAGAGAAGTTAGATCTCTAATACTGAAGTTGTTCTTGTTGCCGAAAATTTCATCTTATGATTAATATAAAAAAATGCTATAAAAGTTTGATTTAAAAATTTGCCACTTTCGATAATATAAATTGGGTTTCTCACCTTTCCTGTTGAACAGGATGGATTTGATCCCTTAGGATATCCCGACTTCTTTTGTTTCATAAACAACCTAAATAAATCATGATTTTATCAAATTATAAAGTGTCTTTAATTTAGAAATTTAATTTACAATAAAATCTCAAACACAAGATTTTACCTCAGTTAAATTTCTACTCATTCAAGTTTCTTGTTCTTACAACACAAAACGAACACTATAAAACTTTTGCTTTTAATTTTTTTTCTCCCCTTCCCTTTTCTTCCCCCTTTTCTCTTCTCCTTTCCTGCTACTTTCCCTGTTTTCCCCCGCTTTTACAGTACCTGCCACAGTATCTCCCCACAACGCTATTGCTACAGTACCAGATCTAGGTTTTCTTTCTGCTTCACTTCAGCCTTCTTCTCACGCTCTTGGGAGGCTGTTGCTTCGGCTCTAAAGGTTACTGGAGGAAGGAATTAAAAGGGTTTAATGTGTAAGTTTATATAACTAATACTTATTGCCAATTAATTTCGGCCGCTAGATTACCGCAGTACATTAAGTTTTGCTATGGTATTTTTAATTAATGGGTGGTAATTTTCCTATGTTTTGATTTCCTAAAAATAATAATTTGTATGTATCTATTAGGCTTATATTTTATATGCACTTAGGTAATTAAACCGTTATGTAACTTAGGAGCTAGTATTAACTTGATGCCCTTATTTATCTTTAGAAAATTAGACCTCAGAGAGGTTCAACTTGCTATTCTGACCCTTCCGTTTCCTGATAGATCTCTTACTTATCCTAGAAGGGTTGTTGAAAATATTTTAGTTAAGATACATAAGTTCATCTTTCGTTTAGACATCATAGTTCTAGATATAAATGAAGGCAAGGAGATTCCAATCATCTTAAGGTTAACCTTTCTTGGCAACTGATAAAGCTATGAATGATATTAAAAAAGGAGAACAAACAATGGGAGCAAGATCAGATAGTTACTTTTAATTTATTTATATCCATGAAGTTCTCTAGTTACTCTAGTGATGATTAGTGTTTTAGATAGATTTTGTGGATGGGTGTTTGAAGAACAATTTAGCTAAGACATTGGATTTGGACCTAGTAGAGCAAGCATTGATTGAGAAAGAGATAGAAGAGTCTAAGGAAAGAAATGTAAGTGTTATGGCTATGCTCTTAAAAAGAAGAGAGAAAGTCAACCTAATTTAAAAATGAGGTCAATATGTCCCTGCACTCATATTCATGTTATTATTGAACTTATGTATTGCGTCGCTACCCCAAGAATTTTTACAGAAAAAAGCATGTGGTCCACTTGTTTAGGTGGTTCAATCAGAATGGGAAGTGTTGTTCACTTTTCTTTTGGGAAAATTTCTCAGGTCCACCGAATCAATTGATAATGTGCCCTGAGATTTTCTGAATGATTTTGTTTTTTTTTTTTTTTGGGGGGGGGGGGGGGGGAAGTCTTAACATTTCTTTTGAAATTATGCTGATTTGTTTAATTTTTGAAATATGGAAAGCGGTAATTTTATGCTTCAAAGTTTCATCTTCTATTATTTTTTTGCTTTAACTTTGTTGACCTGCAGGTGTTATCTCGCAAGGGAAAAGCAGAAGTTCTGACCAGTCCTCACAGACCTTTTGGGAGTAATAAAGTTTCCATGGAAGAAGCAAGGCGGATCAGAGCAGCTGGTGGATGGGTGTGTGTTTCTTTTAAAGTTTATTTTCTTGCCATCAAATCTAATTTACATTTATTTTAATGCTCTTGAAGTATTTTTAAAATATGCCAATCCATGCTATCTATCTTTTTTGTGGTTTCCTATGTTGATCGTAGCTGGCATATAAATAAGAGGTTGATACTCTATGCTAAAATGAACAGCAACTACAAGCTATAAGGTTCAACTTGTATGTTTGATAACTCATTTTCTCTTTTGTATTTTCCATAATTTGTACATTTGTTCTCAGTTGGTACTAGGTATGTATTGTATAATTGTTTTAACTATTTTCTGAATGTGTTTTGCAATATTATATTGATCTAAATTTTATATTTTAGAATCATTTTTTTTTGTATTTTATTTGTTTAAAAATTAGTATAATTTTATTATGTATGCGAACTATTGAGCAAAATATTATCTAGAATTAGTATGTTTTCTTAATTGTGTATGCGAACCTAATTGCCTTCGCTTAAACATAACCAAATAGAGAAAAAGGATCAAAATGATCTTCAATTCTTTGTGCGATACCAAAATAGTCCTCAGCTCTTCTAAGGGATCAATTTGGTCCCTCAACTCCTCAAATGTTATATTTTTTTGTCATAATATATAATGTTAGAGTTAATGATATTAAATGTAAGGGTATTTTGGTCATTTTTTAATTAAATTTTTTAATAAATATAATTTTTTGTAAATTATAATTAAAAAAAAAGTTTCTTCAATAAAAAAATATAATTAATTTTACTTTTAATTTTAAAAATTTTAGTTATATTTATAAAATATGATTGGTCAAAATATGTGTGACCCGGTTAGGAAAGTAGATGTATTAGATTTGGTTTATGTTAAAAAAGGTATCGGTAGACTTAAAAAGACTTGGTTAGAAATGAAATGGCCTTTCTCTGTTAGATTAAATGAGAATTTGACCCTTAACATGACACAATGGAGAAAAAGGACTCTTAACATGACACAATGGAGAAAAAGGATTCATGTAGTTGACCCCACGTAGTGGGATAAATGCTTAATGTTGCTGTTGTTGGTAAAAATATGTTTGTCTAAGTTGAAAATAACATTTATTTGCATGTGATTTCTCTAAATCTATAAATATCATATGTATATTCTCTTGGATCAAAATAATCCGAATTTTTTTAATAAATTAACAATGCTCTATGGCTCAAATTCAATGGTCTAATCCAAATATGTCTACACGTGTCTCTTGCAACTCCTCATGTTAATCAGGATTTTGCTTGTTCTTCCAGAAAGAGCTATGCAAAAAAAAAAAAAAAAAAAAAAAATAAAATAAAATAAAAAAAAACCCTGCATACTTCAGTGCAGAAATTTTCAATTTTAAAGCAGCTACGCAAAAAATAATTACACAAAATTGGAAAATTTTTTTGGCAATTAAATAATCTCTCAATGCTTTATTGGATTAATCCATTGTTTCATTACATACATTATAGATTAAAGATACATACAACAGAAAAAAAAAACTACAAAACAAAAGCAAAAATGCATTTCAAGAAGCATATGCTATTAACCATTGAATAGTTAAATTCTATTCATTAAAGGCTTCTCCATCCCCCATTTTTGAAAGCAAAAAGCCATGCAGCTGAACCAGCAACAAAGTTTGGATAAATCCTATGCTCCTAAGCTCTCTTGTACCAAACCATTAATCTATAAAAATTAACAAAGTGATTAAACATTATAAACTATAATCAATAAGTACTATTAAACATTATAAACTATAATCAATAAGTACTATTAATGAAAACAACGAATGTAAAACCTTTATTTTCTTGATTACATTCAAAAGTTTCATTCAATGAGATTTTTTTTTTGGAGGTTTAAACCTATGAAAAAAAGTGATTTGATTAGATTTACATAGCAAAATAAAAATTCAATTATGAAGAAAAAAATTGAAATCAACATACTAATGTTTTGTATTGGAAGATCCTTGAGTAAGAATTTCCAAAAAGGTTCAATTTGTGGTTGACACTTCAACTACTCCAAAGGCTAGTTTAGAAAACAACATTGTTAAATGAAAATCATTATTAATGTTAATAAAATTGATGGGATGATATGACTCATCATCTCAATCAATGGTTGAGCAACTTCTTGGACTTTTTCATATCCCTCCTCAGTATGCGTTCTCTTATTACATGTTATGAATTTCAGCACATGATACTCCACTTAACTTCCACTTCCGACAAGAACACGATTCAAGTTAACCTTATAGTAACCTCCATGCATGGTACTTATCTCGTAATTGTTACATCGGATTTGTAAATAATGCAAGAACTTGCTTCATGCATGTTGTTTTCCAAAATTACCGTAATTTTAGGCATAGCGTTCCATTCCAATTTAATGCTTTCTCCTTGTTCTCCAATATTCTTGTCATAACCATAGCCCTAATACTTTCGAGCATTGACACAATGGGCAATTCTCTAGCATCAATAATGAATGAGTTAAAACATTCACAAATATTATTGAGCGAAGTGTCGCATTTAGGTATAAAACTAAAATGAGACTTGGATCATCAGTTGGAGGCTTCTCACTTAATCATTTATATGTTGCTATATTTAATTTCTCCAACTCTGTTATCCTGAAGGTCAATTGCTTAAGAGTGCTTGCCCTTGCTGTTGCACATAATGTATTCTTCAAAGTCATGCTAGTGAAGCCTACCAATTTGAAAATTTGATGCAAATACATGACATAGAATCTATTGGTAACATCAGGTAAAATGCTTTTAAAAGAAGGTAGTAAACCGTTTTTTTTTCCTTTTTGAAATGAAGGTATGGTGTTGTTGATTCTCTAAAATCTGTATATCTTTGTCTAACCAACTCTGAAATTATTCCCAACTGCTTCTACTTTTTGCTTCAAGCACTGCCCATGCAATAAGAAATATGCTATTATTACGATCAAGCCCAGAACAGTTAACATCTGACCTCCTTGTCGCCCTTTCATAAAATAACCATCAACACCAACTATTGGTCTATGCCCCCCGATATAAAGCCTTTCTTGCATACGTCAAAGCAAACATAAAGTCGTATAAATTTTTTTCTTCCATACAAATCTCGGTCCTTAGTAGTAAGCACAAAAATAGTAGATTCTGGATTACTCCATGATACTTCAAGACAATAGTCCTAAATTTATTAAACTGATCTTCCTCCTTCACGTTGACAAACTAATGTGCCTTCTTTTGTCCTTTTTAGCTTGAGGTTTCGATACATGCAATTTCAAGTAATCCATCACTTCTTTTCTAAATACACTACACATCATTTGAGGACTCAGTTTGATTTTATTCACATACCTCTTCGCAATAAATGTTGATGTCAAAGTCTTGCTATGGTAATTCCATGTGCATGTATGATCCTGTAATGATTTAATCTGCCATGATTTGCTGCCTTCATGTGTCGAGATTTATATACTAAAAAGGCAATTAGGCCACCTGCAGATAACCTTACAGCTTCTTTTATCATTCCTTATATAAATTTAACTATTTTCCTTGTCAAAATAAACCAATTTTCAATTGCTTTTTTGAACTTTTTACCACTAAATAGCAAGCCAATTTTAAAAAGGTTGGGAGAGGAATTTGTCATTGGATTGAAAGATGGTAATTTTCAAATTTCATCTTCATCACTACTATTTAGACTAGCATCATCATCACACTTTCTCCCTTTTAAAAATTTTTGTAGGATTTTCTTCATTGTTTTCAATGATTTGTTTTCCTTTATGTTATGTTTTTTCACACTCAAACTAATCATCAACATCGTCGTCATCACCAACATCATCATTATCAAAACTATCATCATTAGCGTCACCATCACCCATCTCTACCTCTACATTACTGTTAATATCATTCTTGGCAGTTAAATCGCAAAATAACTATCTAAAATTTGAATCTTTAAGCCACTCAGTTGGTATTTCATTTCTAGGATTTTTGACATAAAAGTAATATATGGCATTTTTATTTGAATTTGAATTGGAACATTAAAAGTAAGTTCATTGAGTAATAATATTTTTGAAGTTTTCACAACTTTTTTTTGCATTTTCAGCCTTTTTGTTACCTTGAATTATTCCTATTTTGACAAATACAGAAGTTGTCAAATTCAAAGAAAATGAAACAATCAAATCTGCAATATCAACTTAAAAAAAAGAAATTCATACCTCTCACTGTCTCCTAGATAATACTCATCTGGGCAACTCTTAGCTCGGGAGAAGTCGACAAGTTATGTGAGTTGAACATGGGAGAATCCATGGCTAAGTGCTCCTTCAAGGTTGCGGTGGGAATGTATACTGAAAATTAATAGTAATATTCTAGTGAATAAAAATCATACAACTGCATTCTTTGGAAAGCCCTCCACATTCTTATGACTATATCATACAATATTAGAGTATGGCCATGGGATTGACGCAATATCTACTGCGGGATACGAGATAGATGTCAGGCTCGACTGCGGGATACGAGATAGATGTCAGGCTCGACTGCGGGATACGAGATATATGTCAGGCTCGACTACGGGATCCACGCTCAATGCTTGTGGGGATCGACTGCGTGATCGATGCGATCCACGCTTGTTGCTCTGGGTATTGACTGCGGGATCGACGCGACCGATGCTGCAGGACGCTTGGTTGAAACTACGGTCGAAGCACACTGCGGAACGTTGAGTTGAAGCCATGGTCAATGCTATGCGAGATATTGGGGGTTGATGTCATAGTGGAGGCTGCAGTGTTGCAGGATGTTGGGGTCAAAGAAGGGTTCGGTTGCTTGGTTTTTGATGCGCCTGAAGGGTTGCTATTAAGATGTTATTTTAATGTTTCTTTGCTTATTCTGATTATACCGTCAAGCCCATCTCAGTTTTCCGTTTAAAATTGACGGCAGGATAAAAAAGATCCAATTTTGGGGGAGTTGAGAAGAATTGGGGATCATTTTGGTCCTTCATGAAGAGTTGAGGGACCATTTTGATCCTTTTCCTTAAAAAATAATATTATTGATTTGATAGTAGTGGATAATGTTTAAGCTAAACTTATGTTGTTAGAATTTGCCAGAAACCATTTTATTGTGATTGAAACACTTTAGTTGAATCTTAAATGGAATGGAAGTTAAAAAGAATAAAAAAATTTCATATAAAATTTTTTAGATGAGAGTACTTGTATTTGAAATAGTTTGATATCCTTATAACATGCATAAGCTAAGAGCAACCTAATGATTGCTTAGTCTTGCTACGGGTTAAAGTTTTATTTTTCAAAGAAAATGAAAATCAAACAATTTTGTGAGAGACAAATTTAATTCAATTGGTTCTATCTGAATTCAAACATCTATCAAACTACCCAAATAATTAAACAAACAATAATCCAACATAAATTTATAAAAAAATCATAATTTAAATTAACCCTAAATCTACTAATCGTATTGCATCATGATTGGTCATCATATCAATAGATAAAATAAACAATTGAGTAGAAATTATGGGTTAGATTTTACCAAATGTTGCATTGCAAGAATGTTTGAAATTTCCAAATTATTCTCTGAAGTAAATCATTAATAATCGGGCTGTGAACAAATATGGTAAGAATTATATTAAAGAAATTTATGAGACATTCATAAATTGCAAAACCATAAATTAAAAAATTGTCCGCAAAAAAAAAAAATCATTATGCTTGTACAATAACCATAACATTGAGAGGGAAAAAGGCAAAAAGAGTGTTAATTGTAACAAAAGGGAGGAGATGTTTAAAAAAGTGAATGATATGAAGAGAAAAAAATGTCTTGATTGTTTTATTTAAAAATATTTTGTTTCTTTATTATACACTTTATATTATTTATTTGTGACATTAACTAATGAATGCAAAGCATACTAACTTAAAGGTTCAGTTAAAATCTATTTATTCATGTTGTATTGTATCTTTACATTCCAGGTCAAAAATAAATGTCGAAAACACCAAAACTATCAGTAGACTCTTAACTACATATAAATTAAAGGGGTAACCGGTAAGTAAATCCAAAATAATTTCTTAAATATGAATACTAAAATCTTCCACAGTCCATAAAAAACCCTTAAAAGAAAAAGCTGCTAATGCCCAGACGCATATACCCGCGTACATAACCTGACTCTTTACATATAATACTCAAAATAACATGGCAAGGGGAGAGCTATAACCGTTTCTGCTAATTCAGGCAGCCTGAAGGCTCTTAATAAAATCGGTGTTCTTAACAGTCCTGTTCAGCAATATAATTTAATTGATATTTATGTATGCATTAAAAACATGGTTTTTACTTCAGTTCATATAGAACACTAGGCTTTAATAAATCCAAATTTTAAATGAAAATTTTATTTCCTGCATCCGCATCAGCTTTGGACAACGGGGGAAAGATCTTATTTTAAGAGAGGATTTACTTAGCGAGTCAAACTTTATTTAAAATAAAAGGACTAGGTTAGGCTTTTCTTTTTCAGTAGAGGTTGATGCTCTACTGTTGAAAACCTACTTTAACAAGCAATTTCATAGGTGCGTTTTAAAAGCACTTATTAAAAAATCAGCCTTTTTTTTCCAAACAAGCTGCTGCAAATCTGATAAAATGCTCAACCCAACAAGCACTTCGGTAGTTCTGTATGATGCATAGTGTTTTCAACCAAGGTTTTAAAAGGTGAAATCGGGAATCGAGGCTTTTTTTCTAAGCGAGGCGAGGCGTAGCGTAAACCTCGAGGCGGATCGAGGCGTAAGCCTCAAAACGATTAAAATAAATTAATTAAAATTATAAATAATGACAAAAAATAATAAAATATTATGTCAACTATGAGTTTGAATATTTGTTTTTAAGATAATATTACTGGAATACAAGATTTAAAATAAACTCACTTAAAAATAAAACATCCCCTTAGGATCAAGACCCAAAGCAGGCTCATCATCACTTTGATTGTCTTCAGAAGAATCTTCATAATTAATGTCAAAGTCATCCTCCAACTCTTCTTCATCTATAATATTTTTTCTTTTATCTTCTTTATCAGTTAATATTTTATTAGCTCTAAAATGAAACAATAGTAACATACAAAATAATTCATTATATTTAAGAATACCTTTAAATTTTTTTGAAGCTCCAATCTCACTTTGTTTCTTTCTTTTATATACTTGGGTAGTTGCTTCATTGTCTTCTTCATTGATATGATTTTCTTTTTCTGCTTCAACTTCAGATACATCAGCATTCTTAGGAGTAATCCATTCATCATTAGATTGTAACTCATCAACAAGTAAAGGGTCAATTTCATTCTCAACATTTCCTTGATTTTGCAATTTGCGATGTCTATCTTTCAGTTTTTTGTTAAACATAACATAAACTAGTTTGTTCATTCGATCTGCCGCCAATCGATTTCTTCTCTTTGTATGAATTTGATTGAAGATACTCAAATCATGGTTTAAAATTACGCAATATAAAGCTCGCCTTGAGGCCCGCCTTTGCGCAATTCCAGTAAAAAACGCCTCGATACTTACGCCTCGAGTTTTTTGTATGAGGCTTGCGCCTCAACTTGGTTGAGGCCTGCCTCGCCTCGCTGGCACGAGGCTTACGCCTCACGCTATATAAATTAAAACTTACATAAATCTTGAAATAAATGCCCGACATTGGACTCTATAGGAGAGGAGGAATGGGAGAGAGCAGTTCACCATAATGATGATTCAAATGAAGAACCCCCTTAGTAATGACAGTGCTGATGACTTATGAGTTCTTATGTGATATGTCATTGCTATGTATTTTTGGAAATAAGAATTACATGTTAATGAAAAGAATATTGGGATTTTAGAAAGATAGAATTTTGAGTTGAACTATATTTCATGTTGTCTTATTATTGAGATATTTTGATTTCACTTCATATCTTATGTTTTTTTATGTTTTATATTATTAGTATATAACAAATTTATCATTTTATGTTTACGCAATCTTTTGATTTTGAGGCTTACGCCTCAAAACGCCTTGAGGCTTACCACTTGCCTCAGAAGCCGAGCACGTTAGGCTAAGAACTTCAACTGCAAAAGCTTTTAATTCAGGAACATCATCTCCAAACTAAGCCCACCAACGTTCTACATGAAGACAAACATAATATTTTATGAATATTGGTTGAAGTAGAAGACTTGAATATAAATATTAATATTAAAATTATAAATACTCAAACTATAAACATACTAGGAGATCGTGTTTTGTAGCATGCTTGTGCTGCTCTAAATCCAAACATTCTCTTCTTCAAATGAAAATTCTCAAGTTGATCATTCACTTTGAAATAGTCTTCTTTAGAAATGCGTCTGTCCATACATGCATACAAACTAGTTTTCGCCTTTTTGTCAACATGAAAATCCTTATCATAATGAAATTGGGGATTTAAATAGTACGCAATAGCATGTAAGTGTCGGTATAATTGTCGATCCCACTTTTCATCTATAATATCCCATATTTCTTTGTAGGCACTTTCTTGACCTCCCAATTCTTTTGTAATATCTTATTTAGCCATATTCATTGCTTCATAAATAAATCCCATAGCCGGGGCCCTCTCACCATCAACCATTCTAAGCACCTTTACTAATGGTTATGTTGTCTTCAAAGCATAATTTGTACTGCGCCAAAATGAATCGTCTTTCATAACAATCTTTTTAACTTGTTTTCTTTCTTGTTTTTTGGCCCATGAACTTTTATCTCTCTCTTCAGAAGCAAACATTGCTTCCAAAGGTTGTCTTAACTCCTTGAATCTCTGCAATGTTAAATATGCAGTAGCAAATCTTGTAACAGCAGGTCTAATATTTTCCTTGTCAGTGAATTTTCTTATCAAGCTGAGTACCCAAGAATGATTGTATATAAACTTACTAACGAATTTGGCTTTCAATATGGCTGATTTATGTTGAGGCAACTGTCCCAACCTCTCAAGCATCAAGTCAATACAATGTGCAGCACATGAGTCCAGTATATGTGAGGCCTCTTCTCCATTAACATTCTTCATGCAGTTTTGTATGCACTTGCATTATCAGTAACAACCTGTACTACTAAGGCATCTCCCACTTCCTCCACAACTTCATCCAACATTTCAAACAATAATTGTGCATCCTTTACAAAGCTTGAAGCATCTATTGATTTGAGAAAAACTGTTATATATGGATTGTTGACCAAAAAATTAATAATACTTCTATGTCGAATATCTGACCAACCATCTGACATTATTGTCACTCTTGTCTCAATCCAAGTCTTCTTAACATCATCCACCATTTTTGAAGTTGTCTTAACCTTCTCATTTAGTATCCAAGTCCTCAGCTCATACATGCTTGGAAGTTGTAATCCTCTTCCTTAGCTTCCAACAAATCGTAACATATTGATCCACGACGGACTCCTAACAACATTAAATGGAATCCCATTTTCATAGATGAATCTGGCGATATCCAAACAAACTCTGTTTCTGAGTTCTTTTGTAGATGTAGGAGGCTGAATATCCTGAGTATTTATGTTTTCCTCGTTATCAATATTTAGCATAAATCTATCCATGGGCCCCCGACTGCCTCGGTCAGAAGAAACTAGATGGCTTTCAGTACTGGAACCTTCATGCTGTGATCCATAGTAAGAAGAGTTTCCTATCATCTCTTTCATATTTCTTTGTGTGACCTCTTTTGTCGTGGCAAACTTCTTTAAATAATTTGTACATTCCTTTTTCACCTCATCAGGAACTTTTGCACATGGTCCGACATTGACATGAGTGCAGGCTATATGATCCTTCAATCTCTTGACGTCACCAGTTATGCGTTTCTCACAGAAATTACATTTCATGTAAACATATCCCTTCTTTGCACCTTCGCCTGATACTTCAACTTGAGTTCCATATTTCCATGCAGGATCTTTCCTTCTTGTGCCACTAGTCATGCTAACAATAGGACATATTTTAACAATTATTTGTACTACCAATAATAAAACAACATGAATACAAAAATATACCAGTCTACTGGGGGTCCAAGGGGGCGCTGCCCTGGCGGGATTCGACCTTGCTCGGTACCGAGCATGTACAGCTAAGTACCGAGCGGTACTGGCTCGGTACCGAGCATGTACTGAGCAGTACCGAGCATGTACTGAGCAGTACCGAGCATGTACTGAGCGGACGAATTAAAGAAAGCCGAATCAGGAGTTATTCAAGCTTTCGTTACTGCACGTCAAAGTCAAGGCCACAACACCGCGTACCTGCTCTTCCGACCTAACCGATGCCTGAACGTTTCCTGCACTCACAACTTCGGCTTCGTTTCTTTGCTTGCGTCGTCTTCTTCCGGCTTCGTCTCCTTCCCTCACGGCTTCGTCTCTTTCCCTCACGGCTTCGCCTCTAGTTCACCTTTCAATTCTCACAGGAAGCCCTAATCTTATACGCGAATACACGAACACGAATCGGCTGCGTCGTATTTACATATATACCGAAGAAAAAATTTCGAGGCGGTGCCTCATACTGCCTCGAGGCGTTACGCTCTAATGCGTACGACTCGTGCGAAAAAATCGTAGGCTTCGCTGGATGGTTCGAGGCGTAAGCCCTGATACGCATGACTTCCGCCTCGATTTGAGGCGCGACTCAATGCGGACGCCTCGTCCGCTTTTTTAATGGTTGTTTTCAACAATCATATAGTATCACAAACTAACCTGCGGAGTTTCTTCTGTGATAGGCATCTTCTCAGGCTGTCCATAAGTTGCATATATGCTAGAAAATATCAGTGTTTTGGCTTCATGTGCTGCCATAGCTTCAAGCAAGATCGGTGTATTTTCCATGATGCTGCGATAATACCTGTAGTAGTAATAAAACAGATAATTAAACCTTTAAAGTTGGAGATATTAGTAGGCACTTCAATGACATTAAGACAATAAATTTGTAGTTAAATAAATACTTCCACCGTAAAATCCTAACCACTAAAAATTATCATCAAAAGCAAAATCATTAAATTAAAACTGAATGCTGATAACCTCAACATCATCTTGGCAGTTAACAATTCCAGCAACAATTTCACATCAGTTTTTTCCGATCTCCATTGGGATTCAATTGGTTGCTTGCAGATAGAAACTCCGTTAGGATTCAATTGGTTGCTTGCAGATAGAAACTCCGTTAGGATTCAATTGGTTGCTTGCAGATAGAAACGTGTTTTAAAAATTCATGATTCCTAAACTCATTTTGTGTCAAAATGAAATGATGTAATCTATTATTGGTAACTATTTTTCACATTTTCTAATGTGTTTGTAATGGATGAAGAAGTGTAGGAATTTCCCAGAGAAAATTTATGCCTTCAATTCCTTGTATGATTTATATTAAAGGATGAGAGAATAAAATAATTTAATGTGATATGTTTAAAATCTTTTTTGAGATTATTTTGTCGATTTTTTATTGATTTGGCTTTAACAAATTAGGTGGCTTTAATGATAGAATAGTTATGGTTTTTCAAATCATTCTATCATCAAATTCATAGTATGAGTAAAGGTTAGTCGAAATATTTAAGTTTCATAGGTTGGGTTATTTTTGAACGAATTTCAAGAAAGGAAATGACTTTTAAAATGGTAAAATCAACAAAATAGATAGTACAATGTTATGGTGGAGATCATTCCATAAATTGTTAAGATAATAAGTTATGTTCTCTCCATGTACATAAATTACAATTTGACAGATGCTTTTTATGTTCTCTCCATTTTATATTTTTCACATTCTATATTCATACATTTAGGCATTTAAATATAATGTCTATAATTGTTTGTTTGGTGAGTTGTTAAGCCTCAATCATGGATGAGTATGATAGTAGGAAACTATCTATTTTTTTCCATGTAATGCTGTATAGGTTTCGAAAAAGGATTCATGTAGCCGACCCCACGTAGTGGGACAAAGGCTTGATGTTGTTGTTATTGTTGTAATACTTTATAGGTTTATTGAAGAATATGAATGCTTTCTTAGACAGAAATCTTCTTAGGAAGTTCAAGACTTCTATTAGTGATGAGCATATATTTCATCTTATGTGTTCCTTCTCTACTACTATGTTGTTTTGTTTTTTGTTGATTAGTTCATATATTAGAATTTTACAAATGTCTTATGTTCACTCCATATTATATATATATATATATATATATATATATATATATATATATATATATATTCCAACCACTCCATACTCTTCTTGTATATTTTTCTACCATCTTCAACAATCATCTCATAAGCCTCTCTCTTTTTGCAGAATTTAATTTTCCTCACGTAACTATTCTTGCCACTTTATGGTACATACATATTTTACTTAAGTCAGCTGCTGAAATATTTTCTAGGGTTCAAATGGATCAATTTTTCAGAATTATATCATTTTTGTGATATGTGGAACTCATGATTTACTATATTTTTAATTGGAACTAAGGAGAAAGATCTCTCGGTGTCTACATATTTCTAATATAGTTTGATTAATTGTATATTTTCTTTTAGCAGATTTTTTTTTATGCTTGATAATTCGTGGTTAAAATTGCATTTAAAACATTTTGAAAAGAAATGTGAACGAGTATATTACCAAATTGAATTTAAGTTTGCACTATTAATACTTGAAATTGTCATATTAATTAACGGTACACTACAAGAATAACAACATCAAACCTTTATCCCACTATGCGGCCGGTTGCATGAATTTTTTTTCCTTTATTGTGTCTTGTTAAGAATCAAATTCTCATTTAAGTCTAATAAAAAAAGTTCATTTCTAATATTTTTCAAGTCTTTTTAAGTCTACTTCTACCTTTCTTAACATAGGTCGAATCTAATACATCTACTTTCCTAGTCGGGTCATTGGAAGGCTAGCGCTTTATGTGCCCAAACCATCTTTGGAGAATCTCTAATCTTATGTGTCACTGGATATGCTTGTTTCGCATTATGTTTCTAAGAGTAAAGTTGCTCATCCACCCGAGCATCCTCGTCTTTGAAACACTTAATTTAATTTTATGCTTCTCTTTTAATCACCAAAATTCTGTGCCATAAAGCATTGCAGGTCTCACCACCATCTTATTGAATTCTCCCTTAAGTTTGAGTATATTTTTCTATAACATAACAGACTCGATGCATTCCTCCACTTCAACCATACAACTTGAATTCTACTAATAATATCCCTATCTATTTCACCATCATTTTGGACAATAGATCTGAGATATCTAAAATATGTACTCTTATAGTCTTATTAATGACTTGATGGCCCAAAGTCACATTGCTCTCACTAGATCTATTACTACTAAAATTATACTCCATTTATTCTTATTTTAGATCTACTCAAATGAAAACCTCAAGGTTGACCTCCATAATTCAAATTCAACTTTAATTCCCTCTCTAGTCTTATCAACAAGAAAAATATCATAAAAAAAAACATACACAAGGTTACATTCTCTTTCAAATGTCTAGTATGGAAATCCATGACTAAAGTAAAAAGATATGGGCTAAAAGCATATCCTTAACATAATCCAATTGAAATAGGAAAGTACTTGGTCAAACCATCTTGTGTTTGAACACAAGAAACAGCTTCTACATATATTTCTTTAATGAATTGAATATAAGTATTATTAACCACTTTCTTTTTTAGAACTCTCCATAGCTCCTTTCTTGGGACTTTATCATAAGCTTTCTCTAAATCAATAAATATCACATAAGCTTTCTATGCCATCCTTATTCTCTTTATACTTCTCCATCAAATGTCTCAATAAATTTATAACTTCCTTTGTAGACCTATCTAACATGAATCCAAATTGATTTTGAGAAACATTAGTATCATATCGTAACCTATGCTCAGTAACTATCTCTTATAGTTTTTAAGTATGACACATTAACTTAATTCCTCTATAATTCACACCTCTTGTGCATCACCTTTATTCTTAAAAATAGAAATTAATACACTCTTCTACTCATCTAGCATCTTTTTAGTCTTCAAAATAATATTAAAAAGTTTTATAAGCCAAGAAATTCCTTCCTTCTAAGCATTTTCACACTTCTATTGGAATATCATCAAGTCCAAAGCTTTTCCAACTTCATTTTCTTTAAAATATTTTTAACTTAGATTTTATTAATATGCTGATAAAATAAAAATCTCTATACTTTCATTTACGGTGCTAAGGTCATTAAAACCAATCGTATTATCATAAATTTTATTGAAAAATTTATCAAAATATATCCACCTTTGTTAAATATTCTCTTCTAATAAAAATATTTTTTTTATCTCTTCCCTTAATGCAGTTCACTTGAACTAAATTCTTACTTATTCTATCTTTTTGCTTGTCTAATTTATACATATATCTTTCACCCCCTAAGTATCTAATTTATTATATAAATCTATAAAAACAAATTTTTTGCATCGTCGATTGCTTTCTTAGACTCCTTACGTGTTTTTTATATCTTTCCCAATTTTTTGAGTTTTTACATCTAAGCAAATTTTTATAATAAAGCTTTTTATTTTTGATCTTTTTTTGTACATTTTGATTTTACAAACTATTTTTTCTATTAGGATATTTTCATTTTGATATTTCAAGCTTATCCTTTACAACATTGGTAATATTACTTGCTACTTTTTTTTCACATAATATTAGCTTTCTTATGTACACTAAAAAATATTAAGATTTTGAATTTCTCTTAAAATTTTTTTGTTAGTGTTCTTTAAATACCTCCATCTAATCGTAGGGCATCTTTATTTTTTATATTCTTTCATTTCTTCTTAAAGGATTCATGTCATTATTGTTCGACAAATTTTACGCTGGCTGTCGACTACCTAACGCAACACTCCACTTTTCTCATCCAGGACTTGGGACCTGGCAACGGCAGTGTTAAGTTAATGTGTCATACTTTAAAACTATGGGAGCGAGTTATGGAGCATAGGTTGCGGCGTGATACTAATGTTTCTCAAAATCAATTTGGATTCATGCCGGGTAGGTCGACTATGGAAGCCATACATTTATTAAGAGGTTTGATGGAGAAATATAGAGAAAATAAGGAGGATTTTCATATGATATTTATTGATTTAGAAAAAACATATGATAAAGTTCCAAGAGAAGTGCTATGGAGAGTTCTTGAAAAGAAAGGAGTCAATAATGCTTATATTCA
Source organism: Dendrobium nobile (assembly GCA_022539455.1). NCBI lineage: Eukaryota > Viridiplantae > Streptophyta > Magnoliopsida > Asparagales > Orchidaceae > Dendrobium > Dendrobium nobile. The sequence continues at coordinate 38,378,167 of CM039735.1, forward strand.
AATCATTAAAGATATGTATGCAGGAGCTATTACTTGTGTTCAAACACAAGGTGGATTGACCAAGTATTTCCCTATTTCGGTTAGGTTACATCAAGGATCAGCATTAAGCCCATATCTTTTTGCTTTAATCATGGATGTTCTCACTAGACATTTGCAAGAGGATGTACCTTGGTGTACGCTTTTTGCTGATGATATTCTTCTTGTTGATAAGACTAGAGAGGGAGTTGAAGGTAAACTTGAATTATGGTGGTCAACCTTAGAGTCTAAAGGTTTTCGCTTGAGTAGATCTAAAATGGAATATATGGAGTGTAATTTTAGTAGTAATATACCTAGTGAGGGGATTGTGACTTTGGGCGATCAAGTCATTAATAAGAGTACACGTTTTAGATATCTTGGATCTATTGTTCAGAGTGATGGTGAAATAGATGGAGATATTATCAGCAAAATTCAAGTTGGATGGTTGAAGTGGAGGAATGCATCGGGCTTGTTACATGATAGAAATGTACCCCTCAAACTTAAGGGAAAATTCTATAAGATGGTAGTGAGGCTTGCAATGCTTTATGGTGCCAAATGTTGGCCATTAAAAGAGAAGCATAATACTAAGTTAAGTGTGGCAGAGATGAGGATGCTCAGGTGGATGAGTGGCTTTACCCTTAGAGATAGGATACGAAATGAGCATATACGTGAAAAGGTTGGAGTAGCTCCAGAAGAAGATAAGATTAGAAAAAGTCGCCTAAGATGGTTTGGTCACATAAAACGGCGGCCTTCCGATGATCCGGTTAGGAGAGTAGAGGTATTAGATTTGACTTATGTTAAGAAAGGTAAGGGTAGACCCAAATAGACTTAATTGGTTAGAAAATATTAGGAATGACATTTCTTTATTAGATTTAAACGAGAATTTGACTTTTAATAGGACACAATGGAGAAAAAGGATTCATGTAGCCGACCCCACGTAGTGGGATAAAGACTTGATGTTGTTATTGTTGTTGTTGTTTCATTTCTTCTTAAAGTCCAAAACTAATAAGTGATGTTGAGTATATAAACTTTTACTCCGAATAATTTTTCGTTCTTTGCAATCCAAACTATCTATTTTTCTTTTAAGAAAATTTTTAATTTGAGTTATACTATATCAATTCTTATTAGTGATGAGATTCTCTTCTCATTTCTTAAATAAAGTTTTAACAATTATAAAATTATAAGCTAGAGAAAAATTTAATATGGTCCTACCACCTTCATTAGTCGCTCCAAACCCATAGACATTATGAATGTTTTTAAAATCTTATACCTCTCTACCGAACATGTCTATTTAAATCTCCTTCAATAAAAATTTTTTCTTCAAGCTGTATCTTTTGTATTAATTTTTCTAAATCATTTTAAAATTTTAATCTTGAACATATATCCAAACCTACTTGTGGAGCATAAGTACTTATAATTTTAATAATTTTAACATTAACAACAATCTTTAAGGCTATAATTTCATCTCAAATTTTACTAATTTCTATAACATTATCCTTCAAGTGCTTATCAGTAATCACATTTACATTATTTCTACTATGACTTCTACTTTAATACAATATTTTAAATCCTAAACTGTCAATATCTTTAGCCTTCTCTCCAACCCATTTAGTTTCCTGAATGCATAGAATAATTATCTTCCTCATGATCATAATATCTATTAATTCCATTTATTTGCTTGTAAGAGAACCTATATTCTAAGTTCCTATCCTAATTTTTCTTTCATATACTAGCTTTTTTGCCCACATCCATCCATGATGTGGGAACCCTTGCTTATTTAACATTATACCCTCACGTTGGTGTAACAGCTTTTGCAAACTTCTCACTATATTCCGGCCATGCACTACATCGTTGGTGGACTGGTTGACCTAGTCCATTCACTAAAACCGACCCAAAACTTAGCCGGCTCAACCCAGTAGGCGGGCAACTCAGAACAGGGGCGGGAAGGCCAGGCGGTCAAGGATGTGGGCCTAGGTATGGGGGCGGCTGCCTTGTTGGAAATGGAGGGGAATTAAAAGAGGATGTTGGAAAGGGAGGAGAATTAAAGGATGGGGCTGGAAACATAAGAGAATTTAAGGGGTGGATCACTTATTAAATGAGAATGTGGGGGAAAAACATGGAGTAAATTTAGGTTTCTGGGCAAAAATAGAGAGTTATATTAGGCCTTTTGGTTATATTATTTTTTTCTTCACGCAGATTTTGTGTATGTTCTTGTTGTCCGCTATTTTCGTGAGGGATTCTAGCGACTTCTAAAGTTTGTGAGAGAAGGTCCTCCTCTTAAAAAGGGACCATTTTATCTTGTTTGATCTTATTTGCTTTCTTATCAATAAAATCTATTTAGTTTGCTGAAATTTACTATTTGTTCACTGATTTTGGTGTTCAAGTCCTAACAATTGCTTCTAAGGAATGCTCTAGCATTAGCACACTGTATTAAAGAAGGAAATGATGAATATTAATGGGGGCTTTGAAAATGAGAGAAGAATTTGAAAATTCAGAGAAGTGAATCCAATCTTCCTGTGGTTCATTTGGTTACTTAAATTAGTAAGTATATTTTGAAAAATAGGAAAGTTTACATCATCTGTTATTTGCCATTAATTGGTTGCTTGTTGTTTGAAATAAACATTATGGTTCATCTTTCAACTTCAGGCCATGGAAAATTTCCTTGACACGTGTTATTTAATTTTTTTGTAAAATCTTCGTGCTTGCACAACTTTAAAATGTGATTGAACTTTAAACCTTTTTGGTGTTCGTGAATATTTATTTAACTTTCTAACTTTGTTTCAAGGTTTGATGTTCTCTTGGAAGAGATAATATGGTTTTTCCCCTGCCATGAAAAAAATTAATATCTGTTCATTTCAAAAAAAGAGAAAAAAATGGTTGACCGCTGGAAATTCTTTTGAGTATTCTCATTCCTGCACTGTATAAGTTACAGGTCTATGGTTGCATCTTTTTTTTCTGTAGATTGTTGATGGCAGAATTTGTGGTGACTTATCTGTATCCCGTGCTTTTGGAGACCTACGGTTCAAGACAAAGAAGAACGAGTTAGTTTTTTTTTTTTTGACTTTGGCTGTTCCTTGGTTACTATGTACTGCTATATAATTTTATAGCAATATTTGAATTCTTCTTCTTTCTGTTAACGAACTTTACAGAATGCTGCTAAAAGGAGTCGAGGAGGGCAAATGGACAGAAAAGTTCATATCAAGGTATAGCTGTTAATCTGACTTTACCGGCTTTAGTGATGATGATTATACCAAATTTATTTACACGAAAATCATATGAGTTGATAACATGCTAAGTAAACTGTTTAGACATGCTATATTAAGTGACAAATTTTGGCTATGATGCACAAATACAGACACTGCGATATATATATGACATGAAACAGACATGGGGCATGTCAATTATTTAAAATATATGACGGATATGGTATTAATTTTTATATCTTAAAAAATGTATAAAATTTGAATAAGTATACTATTAAATATAATTTAGAAATAATAAATCATTTAATTAGAATTTGTGCTTAAAATGATTAATATTATGATGTTGAGAGTTATCAGTTAATGCTGTGTATTAAGCATCAAAAGAGGAGACGACAATGTTGTCGAGAGTCGGACATCAATGTTATGTAGTATCGGGCGTCGATGTCAAGAGGGTGTTGGTCGTCAATGTTAAGACGACGTTGGTCAAAGATGAGCTTTCAAGTTGTGGGTGTCAATATTACTAGCGTCGAATATCAATGTCAAGAAAATGTCAGACTTTGATGTTGAGATGATTTTGAAATGTTGATGCTATAACAACATTAGACGTCGATGTTGAGATCACATCAGACATGGTTCTGAAATCAAAGTCGCAACCTGTCAAAGAGAAAACAAAATGAAAATATTCAATGAAAGGGGAATTGAGCATGGATGGTTGATTTGGTTTTATGGATAGGAAATAAAAAATTTAGTTTTTATATTTTAAATAAACAAAAAATTTAAATACAAGAAATTATATAAAAAAATTCATAAAATATTTAAGACACGCGTGTCCAATTTGTATTTAATATTTTTTTAATCAGACACGTTTTCGGCGTGTTTGACACATGTCGAAGGTGTGCTAGATGCGTATATGTGTCGGATACGCGTCGGACACTGCTTGCCTCTTTGAGAAGCATTGGTGAATCATAGGATTTTGGCAATATGAAGTGACAAGGCACATGTCAAACAGTGGATTTCCATAAAATTAAAATATGGTTTCTGTGCATGTTTTTTGGCATATGTTGGCGCATTTAGTAGTTTTGATTTATTATGTATGACTTATAATATTAAAAGGTGAGTATATTGGAAAGATATTCATATTGTTATAATTGTGGGTATTATTCCAAATTATTTGTTTCCGTTTTGTATCCTCTTGTGTGCATTCATAAGTCCTTCAAGTCAATGGTATTGCTGAAAATTTCTTTCTATTCAACATAGAAAACTGTAACTGCTTACCTAATTGATTTGTCCATGGGCTTGCTACCCTAGATGCTCCTTCTCGTGCATGTTTAGTCTCAGACCCATGAATGGTGTTGCTTGCTGCTCGCCATGCACATGATCTCACTTCAAATCCAATGAACCAATTTGAATACACTTCCGTTGGTCACGACTTTGAATACAATTCTTAGCAAGGATGTGAAAATCGGACGGAACGTCGAATAAAAAAAAGGGGAGGTTCAAGGTTCAACAGTTCAACTGGGGTTAAACCGGATGACATAATAAATATTAAAATTACTTAAATAAGAAAATACAACAACAACAATATTAAGCCTTTATCCCACTTACGTTGGGTAGCTATATGATTACTTTTTTTTCCATTGTGTCATGCTAAGAGTCTAATTCTCATTTAATTTTAATAAAAATGGTTATTTCTAAAATTTTCTTGCCATGTTTTTTAGGTATACCTCTACCTTTCTAACATAGGCCAAATCAAATACATCTACACTTCTAACTGGGTCATTGGATGGCCGACATTTTGTGTCCAAACAATCTAAGATGACTCTCTAATCTTATCAACAAGTGGAGCTACTCTAACCTTTTCATATATTTTACTTTTTATTTTTTTTAATTTTGTTTGAATATATATTATTAAATATTAATTTTTATCTATTTATTAATTATAAATAATATAGCATAAATAATTTATAAATGCAAGTTTATAATGTGAATTTAGAATATAATTTATAGTCATAACTTTTATCTAAATATATAAATAGATTAGCAATAATTTATATCATTCTAAATTTTATAAGTTTAAATTTGAACAAAAATTTATTTATTTTTTATCACAATTTCATATCAGTGTTGATTATTATACATTTTTATTTAAATAATTAAAAAATAAAGGATGTAATATCGATATAATAATTATACAATGATATAAATTCATGATAAAAAATAAATTTTGTTCACATTTAAAAATATTAATTATTATTAATCTATGTTATATTTTTAGATAAAATGTATAACTATAAATTATATATTAGATTCATATTATAAACTTTCATTTATAAATCATTTATGATAGATTATTTATAATTAATAAATAGATAAAAATTAATTTTAAATAATATATATTTAAAATAATAAAAGTAAAATATAGAAATAATTAAATATAATTAATGAACAAAATAAATATTGTTCCCATTATAAAAAAATAATTTAAATGATTTTTTAAAAATATATAATTTATGTGTTTTGAAGTATATCATTTTAACTGAGTATTTAATTCTATATCTCTTAAGAGGTTTGTTTTGTTTTGTTTATATAACTTTTTTATTTGCTTGCATCAGTAACTCGTATGGGGTGGTGGAACCATGTGAGTATGTTTTGTTATTGTTTGGTTGATAAATGCTCATTATAGATTATTATAATTTTAAATATAATATATTTAAATTAATTTATGGAATTTTATGTTTAATTTAATATTTAAATTAATTTAATTTTTTAAATAGAAAATCAATTGAACTGACCGGTTCATAAAAAACCCGAACCGGTTTAACGGTTTGCTAGTTGAACTGGCTGTTTGGGCGAGTTCACACTAGTTCCATGCTGAGCCTATTTTTCTTATGGACCGAACCGGTTATATGACTGGTTCACGATTGAACTGGCCGGTCCAATCCGATTGTCAAAACCATGGTTCTTAGATTCTCGGTACCTTTCTCCAAAGTGTCATGGCTTTTATCTCTTTTATGTTAAGATAAAACTTTCCTCCACAAATAATACTACCATCAGATTTAGTGGTACTATCTTCTATGGTTGAGAGCCTTTTATTTTCAGTAGTCTTGAACCTTCATTTTTCTGAAATGTCAAGCTTTCTAATTAAGCTAAGATGTGATATTTTCTTTATTTCGCATTTTTTCAAGAGAATAATATTTCTTTTGTTTGTATTTTTTACTATGATATATTCTCTCTCTAGCAAAATGATATGTAGATCCATAAATATTTTGGCATTATATAAAAAAAATTGGATGAGTTACATCAATACTATCCTTTCATGGAGGCAAAACAAAAATATTCATTCTTCCTAAATTATCTTTGGTTTGCACCTTTTCCTTCAAGCTTTAAAATCTTCATTAATAAGAGAGTCCATAGTCCTTAATATTGTGACCGTTCTCCCTTGCTTTCTTCGCATCACTTAGCTCTTCACCTCTCAATCTTTGGTTTTCGATCAATAAATTTTGATGGTTATCTGCAGAGGTGGCAAGGGTAGTCGTGGACATGGTTTAAAGAGTAATGGTGTCCATGGTGGTCGTCATAATACCTATTCCTGTTGCCCCTATTACAACCATACCATTTATCATATTGAATGTCATTAAGAGAAATTTTGTTACCTCTCCACTACTCAATATGTATCCTATCTAATCCTACTTTATCTACCTTAGTGCCTCCTCTTCTGAATTGGTTACAATCTCTCAGTAAGACTATGATTGACTACTTAATAATCAGAGACATCAATCTTTGCCTCTCTCGTTGTCTCTTCTTTTGATCCATCATAGGTGTCTTTATTAATAGATCATGGATTTTTTATTCAAGTCCCTTTTTTCATATGACAGTTGATCTTCACTTATTTTCATCTCTTTACTATCCTCTAGACCTTCTGTCATTACTTTTAATGGTTCCCTTTCTCTCATTTGTGATAGGGCATTATCTATACCTCTAAATCTCTTTATTTTAGAGGTTCTATATGCTTCTTAATTTCTCATCACTGAATGATCTAATGACTATAACATCAAAATTCATTAACTATTTCATAACATTTTCATTCGTCTTATTTTGTCTTTCAGGATCATAGCTTGAGAAAAATTCTTGGTGGGGGTATTGATGCTAGGAACATTTATTACATAGCTACTAATACTTTTTTGGCTCTCTATTTACTATTAATCCATATCATTTAGCTGTTAGTTGGGTCTTGTGTTAAACCGGTCCATTTTTAGCTCTTTCGGACTTCAACCAAATTTTTGTAGTGGAGACTAATGCGTTAGGATATGGTTTGGGGGCAGTGCTGATGCAAAACTACAGACCTATAGCAACCAGGGCTAGATTGAAGTCAGTGTATGAAAGGGAGCTGATGACCATTATTTTGGCTATTCAAAAATGGCGCCCGTACCTTTTGGGAGGTATTTCATTGTTCGAAGAGCTGATGACCATTGTTCTGACTATTGAAAATACCATCTTTCAAAAACAGCCCATAGAACTTCCAAATAGAGTATGAGAGGAAGTATCTATGGATTTCATAGATGGTCTGTCCTGTTCAGAAAAATTCACGGTAATTCTAGTGGTGGTATACAGATCAAGCAAATATGCTCATTTTATTCCCCTCTGACATCCATACACATCAGTAACCAGAAGCGATAGTGTCAGATAGAGATAAGGTATTCCTTAACCATTTTTGGAGGGAGTTGTTCAGACTACAGGGGACAGTATTGAAGAGGAGCACGGCCTACCACCTACAGACAGATGGCCGAACAGAAGTGGTCAACAAGAGCTTGGAGATTTATCGAAGGTGCTTCATATCGGAAACACCCTGGTTGTGGGCTAAGTGGCTATCATGGGCTGAATACTGGTACAACACCTATCATTTGTCTTCTCAGATGACTCCATTCAAAGTGTTGTACAAAAGGGATCCCCTCACTTGGTATATTTTGGAAACAACAACATTCCAGTATCGTCAGTAGAAGAGTACTTGCAGGAAAGGGAGAAGGTTGAGGGCCCAACAGATTATGAAGAAACAAACTGATGGAACAGGAGGGACTTTCAGTTCGAAGTAGGATAAAATGTGTTCCTGAAGCTCAGAACATACCGGCTGTTGGCCTGTAATGTGATATTAAAAAAAATGCCAAAATCCCGTACATGTCCGAATCACACGTCGTCGCCATCTCGTGCACGTTTGACGTCCCGTCTGGTCTCTTCTACGCATGTCTTCGCTCGTGGTTAAATGTTAAAGAGGTGACGGCCGCTGGGTAGAGCTCTTCCATTCGGTCCCCTCTCCTACTCTTGTGTGGCCGCTCGACTCAGCACCTTCGACGACTTCCAATTCCTGGCAGATAGGAAGTTACGCCATTTCGATCGGAAGCAAGAACTGGGGCTCGCCGGCAGTGGTTTGTTCGATCCCGCTCCCTCGACGACTTTCTCCTGCCGAACCGGAAGTCACGACATTGCGATTGGAAGCCAAAACGGGAGCTCGCTTGCTCTGAAGTGAACTTTCTCCCTCCTGAATCCCTCTCCGGCTCCTTCATTGCAGTTCGACCGCACCCCTTTGATGACGTTCCCTGCTTGCTGGAGCGGAGGCTACAACATTTTGATCGGACGGAAGAACAGGTGCTCGTCGGTTGTGAAGGTCACTTTCTCCCGATCGTGCGCTTCTTCGGCCCCCTGGTTGCCGTCCGACTGTGTTCGTCCGATGACTTTCCCTTCCTATTTGATCGGAATATGGGGAGCTCGCCGGCTGTGCAGGTGACTTTCTCCCTTGCACATGCTTTTCGGCCAAATCCCATAGGTCTGTCGAATTATAGAGAGAGGGGGGGAGAGATGTAATTAGTGTTAATTAATTTTCTTTAATTATAAATATTTTTAATTAATTATATTTATTATTATTAATCATATTTGATTTTAATTAAATGATTATAATTAATTTTTAATTAATTTTAATTAATAATTTTTAATAATTTTAATTAATTATCATTCATTAAAATTAATTAATATGAATTAATTATAATTTAATCATAATTAATCATTTTTTAAAAATAATTTTATTTAGTGTAATTAATTATTCTAATTAATATAATTAATTATGAGTAAATATGATTAATTTAGGATAATTATAATTAATTATAATTAATTAATGTCTAAACAACATATAAAGTAAAAAAATATAGGCCTTCTCCCGCCTCGATTCACGAGCCTCCACCATCGGTCCACCTAACCGAGCCCCAAGGTATAAATTTCTAACTTAAATCCTGCCCTTGACGCGCTGGTGGATCCCCTATACAGCTCTTGTAGCACGGTGTGGGAGAGTCTGGTGCGACAGGCGTGACGAGGCGGGTAAGTCCTATACACGCTCTTGTAGTGTGGTGGGGATGGTCCTCGACCTCGATATCGGCGCCAACGACTGCTACGCAAAGGTATGATGTTCCAAATCCCACTCTCGATGTTTGTAGCGGATCGGGGAATCACCTATACGCGCTCTTGTAGCGCGGTAGGAGGGAGCCTGGTGTGACGCATACGACGAGGTGGGTAAGCTCTGTATACGCTCTTGTAGCGTGGTGGGGAGAGCTACTGGTGTTCTCGTATGGGTATTGCTGAAGGCCCCATACACGCTCTTGTAGCGTGGTGGGATGAAAATTTGTACGGCCGCGGTGTCTAAGGACACCTACCATACACGCTCGAGTAGCATGGTGGGAAGGCCCAGCTCCCATACATTTCGCCCAAACGGGGGATATGCCGGGGTGCTACCGGAATTTTCTCTGAAATGCACATGACTTGAATAATTTGAATACATCATTTGAGCAGCAATACGAAGGACAACAGAGGACCCGTACTTGAACTGAAAGCATAGAACTTGGACTCAAACGAACAGTGGACTTGAGGACTTGTACTGGAACACAAATCAAAATGAATTCAATTCAAACTTGAACAAAATACAATTTGGAATTTAACATAATATGAGGACTTGACTCAAACTCAAGTGAACTCAAACTCAATTTGAAAATGAAATGAATTAAATCAGACTACTTGAACTTGCATTTTGGACTCAAATTGAACACTAATGGTCTGGACAATTTGAACTTGAGCGAGTTCTTGAATTGAACCAAGACTTGAACTTGAATGGAGTTTGAACTCAAGAAGACCACAAGGAATCCAAGCATGGGTTGGACTCGAACAAGAATTTGAATTCGCACTTGAACTCATGCTATACAACATTAAGTGGGAGTTGTAGACTCGATGAACCCGAGTCTAAGTGAAACTTAACTCAGACTCAAACATATACAAGGGACAAAGCTTGAATCATGTGCAAGGGAGCTCAAATTATAAGAGCATTCGTATGGTCAGAAGTGACTCAAAGTACATTACAAGGCCTCAATGCATGGATTCCTACAACAATCCCTACAAGTACCTATAGATTGAGAAGGCAACACTGCAAATGATTATAGAAGACCTGTCCCCTGTAAACAAGTACAATCAGCAAAACCACCTGAGATTGGTAAAAGGTGGATATGATGCAAGAACAATGGGTCTTCTACAAACACTTTCAGGAGGTCGTAGTGTATTCAACAATTCCCTGCAAATGAATACTTGTGGGTAACAACAGTGGTTGTATCGTAAGTACAACGAATCACTGTGGACACAAATACGAATATCTCCTACGACAACGGTGATCAAGATCTTTAAGTACGCCGAGTACGAGGGCAACTCGATGTACGGAGAAGGACACCCCTGGCAGAACGGAAGGGAAGTTTGAACAAATTAGAACTAAACTTCCTGGTATTGCAAAGTTTCTTCTTAGTCCTATACTTAAGAAGTCAATCGTTTTGGTGTCCACAAACATCGGAAGTAACAAGCCTACGACATTAAAGAGCTTGAAAAAAGTTCTCTTCAAAGCAATGATCATTAATTCCAAAGCCTAAAAAGACCACCCCGGTGAATGAGAAAGGGGGGAGTCAACATCAAGATAAGGAGATGCCTCATAACATCAAGACCATAACGCCACCGGATCCGCAACATTTGTACTAGCGGACAGAAGGTGTGTATAAGTTCTCAAATGAAAGGTTGCGTGCATTCAAATGGTAGTTACTTGCACAACTACAATTATTTGAAAGTACCCCTGCACATGCACTATAAATTGTATACATATAGGTACACTAAAGGGGAAAATACAATCTCGACTCGCATGGGCCCTAACGAGCGTGTTATTGGTACACACGTGACGTCTAGGGATGCTACGCGGGTCGATAAGTGAATTCAGGTTCGAACCTGATCCTTCTATACGGATCAATATGAGTCGACATGGTTCGAACATTCAAACAAAATACACGGTTGTAGTGACCAGTGTATTTGTTTAAATACATTCATATTAGGCCTTCAAGGCATATAATCAAAAGAATTCACTAATAAAGGCATGAAGCCTATGAAACCCGATCATTCTATTTGAATCAATAAGAGTCAACAGGGTTCGAACCTTCAAACAAAATATATGGTTGTGGCGACCGGTGTGTTTGTTTAAATACATTCATATTAGGCCTATAATCAAGAAAAGTCATAAACAAAGGCATAAAGCCTACGAGAAACCCGATCCTCGAGCAACAGCTTGGTCGAGTTGACAGGGTTTAATCAATAAAGGAAAATGACCCCAAACACCCCGATGATGGCCGTGTTGAATGTTTATCTCAACCGGAGGGGTCCATTCAACTTCCAAAACTCCAAAAATGCCACTCAAAATCCCAAAATTCCAAGATATTTAAAATTTAAATCAAACCATCAACCACTCAAAGTAAAATCCATCCACCATCTGTAACAGTTTGCCGAGATTGACAAATCTAAAAATTACTTCAGCTCACAAAGAGCCAAATATCTAGTCGAAAATATCACTAGGATCCATTCTCAAACAATCTCCTACCAATAAGGGCGTGGTACGTGTCCTCTAACTGGTGGTTTTGTCGCCAAATGGCACCGCAGGATAAACAGTTATGACGACCCGGGGCCCTCTGAACCTACTGGTTTGCCGCCAAATGGCACCACGAAATACCGGTTATGGCCAGCGCCGATACGTTCCTTATTGGCATCAAATCCTTGAGATATGAATCAATAGGATATGATCGATAGGGCACAAAGTCCTCTGTTAGCTAAGTTGGATTTAAATTTGTCTCTTTATACAAACATTCACCCCAGATCTACAAGGTCCCTTTGGACGAAGCAACCCATGGCTGCCGACAAGGATCCTTCTTTCATGTTGGGTCGACTACCTCTGACTAAATAGACCAGGGACCACGATAGCCCGGGATGACGGAATCATGGGATCTTGATCGGGTCCATCATCCATTCCCCCACCATCTGTTTTAAGTGTGAGATGGTGAAAATTTCTACTTTTAAATATCAAACATTTCAAATTCTCAACCATTTTCAAATCCTAATCCCATTGCTACTACTATATGCCAGATAACACGTATCTCTATATATCTGATTGACGACTAGCCTTAATCGAAAGTTCTCTCTCGTGATCGGGAGGGGTAATTAACTATAGGGGTTTGCGCCTATAGGAAACTAGAACTCAGATCATAAAATCCTCACAAAATGAGGGCGAAATCTCTGGGTAGTGTCTTATCTACAAACTCATCTGCCTTCCCAAAATTTACCCCGGAACTTAATTCCGTTAAAACTCCCTCGTCGAAAAGCAACACAAATCAGCGCGGCGAGGAGGCCGGGGCCGAATTTTCGGAGCCCACACTGGCAGAAGACTGTCGCCAGCAGGAGGAATGAGAAGCTTGCTACAAAGTATTTTTGAAGTTTTGGAAAAGATTATAAAGGTAGCATATAAACTAAAATTGCCAGCCACAACAAACCTACATCCTATCTTTCATGATTCATAACTTAGAAGGGCGATTGGGGAGCAAGCCACTAGTTCTGAGATACTAGTAACTATAACAGAGGACTTGAATGTGACATTAGAACTCTTTGAGTTACAAAGGGTACACCAGGGAGGAGTAAAAGAGCTATTAATCAAATGGAAGGATCTTCCAGAGTATGAGGCAACCTGGGAGCTTTATGAGAGGTTAACACATCAGTTTCCCTCTTTCCACCTTGAGGACAAGATGGTTCTTTGGAAAGACGGTATTGTTAGGTCTGTTCTTGAACCGACCCAGCCGACCCAACATGGGTCAGCCTTAGTCTACAGGAGGCAAGTCTCCCATGTTGCCACCCAAGCAATAGGGGACCATGCCCTATTTGATTGCCACCCATTAGTATTGGGGTGCACGATTTGATTTAATCTATTTTTAGCAAGAGGATTAATCTATTTGATTTAATTATGATGTAAGCAAAAATTTGGGAGAGGGCCCCAAATTTTTGCTAGAAAAATACTAACCTTTCTAGAAAATATAAAAAGCATAAAAGAAGACAAATTAAACAAAAAACAAACTTTACTTATATAAATTAAAAGACTTACAAACTTTGACTCTTAGAAACGACACAAACACAAATTGAAGCCATAAACTCCTAAAGTTACTTTCCTTGAGAAGAAGGATACAAGTGGGGTGGATACTTGCGATGAGAAGAAAGAGGTTAGAAGCCAAGACGAAGTGGAGACAAGCTCGCAAGCTTTCTCAAAGAGGGAAGGAAAGAGGGAAGTTGGACAAAGCTCGCAAGCTTTTCCAAACAACAAGCCCGCAAGTTTTATTTCCAACAATCACATCATATATCATATTCTAAAACATCCCAAAATAACTCTATATAGACATGAGAGGGAATACAAATAGCCCCACAACATTAATTTAATCTTATTTAAATAGGGAATATGAAAAGCCAACAGTCAACTCCAGGAAACAAAGCACCATAAGCCACGGAAAAAGCCGCCCCCCAAAAGTCACGGAAAAGCAGCCCAGGCGGAATCCGAAGAGGCAGCCGTGGGAACCAAGGAGCCAAGGCACGGGAACCCAAGAGCCATCCATGGGAAACGAATAGACAAGGGGAAGGAGAGGAGATAAAATTAATGAGCTACTAATAAATTAATAAGTGAACTAAAGCATAGCTCATAATGAGCTAACTCTTAGTTCAATAAATGAACTAAAAACCAGCTCATCATGAACTAAATCTTAGCTCAAAAATTAATGAGCTAGCAAGCTCAAAGGAAGTCAAAACCAATTTGTTTTGGGTTTGATTTGACCCCCCCTTTATCTACATCAGACTCCTCTACTTGAGAACTCATCTCTCGATGAGTTAGCTTTGTTCTGAAGGCGTTGCATCAAGAGACACCAAGGCTTGAGATTGCTCACTTGACACCAAGACTTAAATGACAACATGACTCAAAACAAAACTTACATGATAACTAACATGACATCAAGACACACACGACAACCTGACTCATAAACCTAGGGCTTCCTAAATTGCTCTGATATCAAATGATGTAAGCAAAAATTTGGGAGAGGGCCCCAAATTTTTGCTAGAAAAATACTAACCTTTCTAGAAAATATAAAAAGCATAAAAAGAAGACAAATTAAACAAAAAACAAACTTATATAAATTAAAAGACTTACAAACTTTGACTCTTACAAATGACACAAACACAAATTAAAGACAAACTCCTAAAGTTGCTTTCCTTGAGAAGAAGGATACAGGTGGGGTGGATACTTGCGACGAGAAGAAAGTGGTTAGAAGCCAAGACGAAGTGGAGACAAGCTCGCAAGCTTTCTCAAAGAGGGAAGGAAAGAGGGAAGTTGGACAAAACTCGCAAGCTTTTTCAAATAACAAACCCGCAGGTTTTATTTCCAAAAATCACATCATAAATCATATTCTAAAACATCCCAAAACAACTCTATATATTGACATGAGAGGGGAATACAAACAGCCCCTCAACATTAATTTAAACCTATTTAAATAGGGAATATGAAAAGCCAATAGTCAACTCCAGTTAACAAAGCACCATAAGCCACGGGAAAAGCCCCCCAAAAGTCACAGAAAAGCATCCTAGGAGAAATCCGAAGAGGCAGCCGTGGGAACCAAGGAGCCAAGGCACAGGAACCCAAGAGCCATCCACGGGAAACGAATAGACAAGGGGAAGGAGAAGAGACAAAATTAATGAGCTACTAATAAATTAATAAGTGAACTAAAACATAGCTCATAATGAGCTAACTCTTAGTTAAATAAATGAACTAAAAATTAGCTCATAATGAGCTAAATCTTAGCTCAAAAATTAATGTGCTAGCAAGCTCAAGGAAAGTCAAAACCAAATTTTTTTGGGTTTGATTTGACCCCCCCTTATCTACATCAAAGTCCTCTACTTGAGAACTCATCTCCCGATGAGTTAGCTTTGTTCTGAAGGCGTTGCATCAAGAGACACTAAGGCTTGAGATTGTTCACTTGACACCAAGACTCAAATGACAACATGACTCAAAATAAAACTTAACATGATAACTAACATGACATCAAGACACACACGACAACCTAACTCATAAACCCCTGGACTTCCTAACTTGCTTTAATACCAAATGATGTAAGCAAAAATTTGGGAGAGAACCCAAATTTTTGCTAGAAAAATACTAACCTTTATAGAAAATATAAAAAGCATAAAAAGAAGACAAATTAAACAAAAAACAAACTTTACTTATATAAATTAAAAGACTTACAAACTTTGACTCTTACAAACGACACAAACAGAAATTAAAGACATAAACTCCTAAAGTTGCTTTCCTTTGAGAAGAAGGATACAGGTGGGGTTGATACTTGCGACGAGAAGAAAGAGGTTAGAAGCCAAGACGAAGTGGAGACAAGCTCGCAAGCTTTCTCAAAGAGGGAAGTTGGACAAAGCTCGCAAGCTTTTCCAAACAACAAACCCGCAGGTTTTATTTCCAAAAATCACATCATATATCATATTCTAAAACATCCCAGAACAACTCTATATATAGACATGAGAGGGGAATACAAACAACCCCACAACATTAATTTAACCTTATTTAAATAGGGAGTATGACATGCCAACAGTCAACTCCAGGAAACAAAGCACCATAAGCCACGAGAAAAGCCCTCCAAAAGTCACGGAAAAGCAGCCCAGGCAAAATCCGAAGAGGCAGCCGTCGGAATCAAGGAGGCAGCCGTGGGAACCAAGGAGCCAAGGCACGGGAACCCAAGAGCCATCCACGGGAAACGAATAGACAAGGGGAAGGAGAAGAGACCCAATTAATGAGCTACTAATAAATTAATAAGTGAACTAAAACATATCTCATAATGAGCTAACTCTTAGTTCAATAAATGAACTAAAAACTAGCTCATAATAAGCTAAATCTTAGCTCAAAAGTTAATGAGTAAATGAAATAAAAACTAGCTCATAATAAGCTAAATTTTAGCTCAAAAATTAATGAGCTAGCAAGCTCAAGGGAAGTCAAAACCAAATTTTTTTGGGTTTGATTTGACCCCCCATTTGTCTACATCAATCTGTTTTTGGTAAGGGGAATATTCTATTTGATTTATTCTATTTTTGGTAAGGGGATTAATCTATTTTGATTTAATCTATTTTTGGCAAGGGGTGGGGGGTGGGTGGGCGGCTAAGGCTATAAATAGGCATGAGAGGGAAGGGATAGAGCATGCTTGAATATTGTTTTCTCTTGGAGTATCTTGGGTGCCTTGTGCTCTAGACTTGGTGTCTAGAGATTGGGAGAGAACGATCCTTCTCTCGAATAGAGGTTCAATTGTATCTTTTCTTATGTTTGTTTTGCTTTGAGTATTTAATAAAAATCTATGGTTATTTTGGGTTGTTTCATTATCGTTCTTGTGTCTTCTCACTGTTTTAACAATTTCTTGTTAGGGTTGCTTGCGAACTCAAGTACACCCTTTATGATTACTTGCGAATTCAAGTATTTCCTATCTGGCTATTATATAATATGATTGAGTTCTGAATATTAAAGAATGCTGTGTGCTGATTATGCTTGCTTCGTTGATGATAGAAAGTCTATTTCAATATATTATATTTTTTGTGGGGGTAATTTGATCGCCTCAAAAAGTAATAAACAAAATATTCTTATCAGATCCAATGAAGATTATAAATGTAGAATTATGAATCATTCAACATGTGGAAAAAATGTTAGCAAAAATCATATAGGAGAGTTTGACTTATTTGTTAATCTACCTATGAAACTATTCGAAAATTGTCATTATTTATATTGCAAACAAACAATCCTATTTCTGATGGTTGAAATAAACATATTTAAGTTGATTTCTATTTTATATGAGATGCACTTTCTAAAGGATTGTTTCTCATGTCTATATATATATATATATATATATATTCCTGAGTGAGATTGCTTGCATCTATGTTTCACCGACACGGATACGACACGGTATAGATACGGGACATGTCAATTCTTAAACATATAGGATACGGGTACAACCCGGACACGTCATTATAATTTATAAATCATACATAAAAATTAAGAAAACAATCAAAGCATAATATTTGAAATTACAAAAAAAAAAAAAAAAAGAAGGCAAAAACATCATTTGTAACCTTGTAGCTTATAATATCAAAATATAAGTAAGCATTAAATGTCTAGTACAACAATAAGAGCATAAGCATAAATTATCTAGCACATGATGTTTCAATTATTCAATCGAAGGAATGATATGATTCGCTTCTTATGTGGTTTGTTTTTGAACTTCTATATCATCTTCAATAAATGTCATAACTTCTAATTTAGGCTCATCAAGCGAAATATTAGTAATTTCTAATATTCCTATATCATCAAGAGACTCAAATCCATCTCAACAATGAGAGAACCTTGCCGTAGCCGTGGAAGTAAATACGACACGTCTTTTTTTTTTTTTCTGATTTCTTTTTGTTTTTCAACGCGTGTCCTTTTAAAATTAAATAGTATTTTAATTGGATACGGCTTTGGCGTATCCGACATGTATCGGTGGCATATCGGAGGCGTATCGGTGTATCAGATACAGCACGCCTTCATACATAGGTGTATTGGTGCAACATAGGTTTGCATATTTTGTAGTATTAATTTATTAGGCAGCCTTTCTAATTTTAGGGGAGTATATTGGAAACATATCCTATTCTTTCCAATTGTTTATAGTCATATTACTTCTTCTCTTGTGCCTTCATCTACATTCTTTTAAGTCAAGAATATAAAATTCCTTTTTTGCTAATATATATGATAACCAATCTTCGTGGCACTTGGTTAAGAATTAATTCATAAATATCATACTTGATAAGTTATATTTCATAATGCGTCCCTATATTCTGTATTTAGAACATTCGATTACTGTCATAAATTTTATAGTCTTGGAACAAGAAAATCTGTATTATATTTGTTTAAAGGTATGGTAAATTGACTCTAAATTTGAAAATTTTTGAAGCAATTCTACTTCAGTGATTTGTATTTTCAAAGAGACGCGATACTTGGATAAGCAGTGGTCATCATATGTTGATTTTTGTTAGTATTTTCAGGTGGACTTTTGTATTATTGATTACAACAACAAAAATAACATCAAGCCTTTGTGTATCAAAGGATTCATTTCATTATTATTTCACAAGTTTTATGCTGGCTATTGAGTACCTATACAGTCCTATGTTTTTCTCATCCAGGTATTAAGACCTGACAGTGATAGTGTTAAATTGATGTTATTGATAAAATAAAAATATAAAATGAAAAATGGGTGTTGCCATATATTGTGGTGGTTGGACCGCTGGTTCCTTGGATTGATTTTTGCTAGATTTTTGTTGATTGTGCATTGGAATATCCTTACTAGTACTATATATGGAATTCTTGATGATTGGCGGTCCTGCATTGGGCTGATTTGAGGTTTTAGCATGTGATTTCTATGGGCTTCCATGGTTTCTGAGTGAATCTGGCAAGCTGTGCTAAACTAGGCTATGGTATAATATTTTGGGGAATTGGTTAAAATTGGGATTAATTTAAATCAAAATTGAGACTAATCATGTGCTAACATTGTTTACTAAACTAGGCTGTGAGCTGTTTTTAAATAGTGATGTGCGATATTTAATTCATAATTTTGTAATTGAATAAAATGTTTATTTTCTAATTCAATCATATGAGTGCTAGTTTCAGGTTTCAATTGTAGTACAATTGTGATTATCTAATTTTGAGGGAAGTAATTCATTGTACGAACATGAAGCTTTATTTTTCCTTAATTTGGTAATTCGCACACTCTTGTAGAGGAATTAAGTTAATATGTCATACATTAAAATTTTGGGAGTGTAATTCAGCATATGTTATGTTGTGATACTAATGTTTCTTAAAATCAATTTTGATTCATGCCGTGTAGGTCTATTATGGAAGATATACATTTGTTGAGAGGTTTGATGGAGAAGTATAAAGAGAGGATCTGCATATGATATTTATTGATTTAGAGAAAACATATGATAAAATTCCAACAGAAGAGCTCTGGAGAGTTCTAAAAAGGAATGTAGTTACTAATGCTATATTCAAGACATTAATAATCAGTTTGCAGGAGCTGTTACTTGTATTCAAACACATGGTAGTTTCCCAAAATATTTTCCTGTTTTAGTTAGATTACATCAAGGATTAGCTCTAAGCCCATATCTTATTGCTTTAGTCATTGTTGCTTTTACAATACATTTGCAAGAGGATGTACCCTGGTGTATGCTTTTTGCTGATGAGTGATGATATTCTTTTTGTTGATAAGATTAGATAAGGAGAAGGAAAACTTGAATTATGGATGTCAACCTTCGAGTGTAAATGTTTGTGTTTGAGTAGTCTAAAACTGAATACATGGAGTATAATTTTAGTAGTAATGGATCCAGTGGTGGAATACGACTTTGGATGATCAAGTCATTAAAAAGAGCACTCATTTTAGATATCTCGGGTTTGTTGTTCAAAGTGATTGTGAAATATATGGGGATATTATTAATATAACTCAAGTTTGATGTTTGTAGTGGATGAATGCATCGTACAACTCAAACTTAAGGGAAAATTTTATACGATGGTGGTGAGACTTGCAATGCTTTATGGCGTAGAATATTAGCCATTATAAGAGAAATATAAAATTAAGTGTTACATAGATAGAAGAATCTTTGGTGGATGAGCGGTTTTACACTTAGAGACAATACAAAATAAGTATATATGTGAACAATTTAGAAGCATCAGTGGAAGACAACATTAGAGAGACTCTCCTCAGATGGTTTGGTCACATAAAATGTTGTCCTTTCGTTGACCTGGTTAGGAGAGTAGATGTATTAGATTCGACCTATGTTAAGAAAGGTAGAGATAGACCTAAAAGCTTTGGTTTGAAAGTATTTGAAATTTATTTTGTTTTTAATATTTAAATGAGAATTTGGCCCTTAATAGGACACAATGGAGAAAAAGAATTCATGTAGCCAATACTACACCATGTAGTAGGATAAAGGCTTTTATGTTGTTGTTATTGTTGTTATTGTAATTATATTTCTTGTCTAGTTTTCCTAAATTTTTTATTGGTTTTTTAATTTTCTTGATTTTACTCAAAAAGTGATAATTGTAGATCCGATTTGAAAAAAATATTTCCTTTTTTTTGGATTTTTTTTTATATAAATTCTTGTTGAAATTTTTAGATATTTATGTCCATTTTACTATTAGTTGGACTTGAACTCTAATATCGTTGTATTTTCATCTAAAAAAAGATTTTGGATTATTTGGTAACTTTTAATATGTGATTATTCAATTTTCTTTTGTATGAAAGCATAATACACATCATATTAGTTGCGAGAAAAGGACCAAAATGGTTGCTTGACTCATTATGAAAGATCAAAATAATTCTCAATTATATTAAATAACCATTTTGGTCCCTCAACTCCCAAAAGAGGAATTGAAATAGTCCCACCATGTGACTATTTTGATCTTTTTTAAAGACTTGTGAGATCAAAATTGTCCTTTAATATAGTGGAGATTATTTTTATCCTTCATAAATAGTTAAAGAGTCCATTTTATCCTTTTTCCCCTATTAGTGCATTAAAAACTCTAATCCTGAATCATGGTGCATTAAATTGGCTTTTAGATCTAATGATTGCGTAATTTTAATGATAAAATGTTAGACATATTAATTAGATATTTAGATCAATAAAAACTAAATGATGTTGCAATTCATTCATGGTTGAGTAAGTAATGGTTTTTGCCAAAAATATTATAATTATTATCTGGTTCAAAATTATATTTTTATATTCTACAAGGGTATTATCTTATAATTAATAATTTAGAGTTTTTTTTTTAATTTTTTTTTATATTCTTTAAGATGAAGGGGTAGAAAATTACAAATAAAGTAAATCATTGTTCTAGGATTTGATGAGAAATTTAAAAAATATTTTACAAAAATATATTTGAGAGTAAGATTTTAGATCTAAAATTTTATCTTGTGCATGAGGAAGCTAATATTATGTGGGAAAAAATAGCTATTGATATTAAGAATATTGCAAAAGATGTGTTTGGAGTATCAAAGGAAAAATCTATTAATAGTAAAATATAGTTGGTGGTGGATTCAAAATTTGCAAGAAAAGATAAAAAATAAGCAGATTTGTTATAAAAATTAATTTAGTAATAAAAATTCTGATTATTGGAGAAGATATAAAGATGCCCGTAAGTAGTCTAAGAAAGCAATTTGCAATGCAAATATTTTAGCTTTTAATGAGTTATATAATAGATTAGATGCTAAGGACGGCGAAAGATATATGCATAAGTTAGCTAAATAAAGAGATATGAGTAGTAAGGATTTAGTTCAAGTGAAGTGTATTAAGGATAAAAATCAAAAAGTGTTTTTATTAAAAGAGGATATTCAATAAAGGTGAATGAGATATTTTGCTAAACTTTTAAATGAATGTTATGAGAATGCGATTGACTTTAGTGACCTTAACACCCTAAATGAAAATAAAGATCTTTGTTTTTGTCGACATATTAGTAAAACTGAAATTAATGAGGCTTTAAATAAAATGAAGTGTGGAAAAGCTATTGGACATGATGATATATTTAAATAGAGGTGTGGAAATGCTTGGGAGATGAAGGAATTTCTTGGCTTTCTAAACTTTTAATATTATTTTGAAGACTAAAAAGATGCCAGATGAGTGGAAAATGATTGTGTTGATTCTCATTTTTAAGAATAAAGGTGATGCACATGATTGTGCAAATTATAAAGAAATTAAGTTAATATGTGAGGTAGTTATGGAGCATAGGTTGCGGTGTGGCACTAATATTTCTTAAAATCAATTTGGATTCATGCCATGTAGATCTACTATGGAAGCTATACATTTATTTAGAGGTTTGATGTAGAAGTATAGAGAGAATAAAGAGGATCTATATATGATTTTTATTGGCGAAAACATATGATAAATTTCCGAGAGAAGTGATATGGGGAGTTCTACATAAGAAAGGGGTTAATAATGCTTTTAATCAAGTCAGTAAGGATATGTATGCAGGAGCTGTTACTTATGTTCAAACACAAGGTGGTTTGACCAAGTATTTTCCTATTTCATTTGGATTACATCAAGGATCAAACTTAAGCCCATATCTTTTTGCTTCATTCATGGATGTTCTCTTGTGACATTTGCAAGAGATTGCACCCTAGTGTATGTTTTTTGCTGATGATATTCTTCTTGTTGAGAAGACTAGAGATGGAGTTGAAGGTAAACTTGAATTATGGAGGTCAACCTTAGAGTCTAAAGGATTTCGTTTGAGTGGATCTAAAACTGAATATATGGAGTGTAATTTTAGTAATGATAGATCTAGTGGGGGGATTGTGACTTAGGGTGATCAAGTCATTAATAAGAGAATACATTTAAGATATCTTGGGTATATTATTTAGAGTGATGTTGAAATAGATGGGGATATTATTAGTAGAATTCAAGTTGATAATTGAAGTGGGGGAATGCATCGGGCTTGTTGTGTGATAGAAAAGTCACTCTCAAACGTAAGAAAAAATTCTATAAAATGATAGTGAGACCTGCATTGATTTATGGTGCAGAATGTTGGCCATTAAAAGAGAAACATAATATTAAGTGTTGCAGAGATGAGGATGCTTAGGTGGATAAGTGGCTTTACTCTTAGAGACGTGATACAAAATGAGCATATACGTGAAAAAGGTTGAAGTTGCTCCAGTGGAAGATAATATTAGAGAGAGTCGACTTAGATGATTTGATCACAAAACAACGGCCATTCGATGACCTGTTAGAAAAGTAGATGTATTAGATTTGACTTATGTTAAGAAAGGTCGAGGTAGACCTAAAAAGACTTGGTTAGAAAATATTAGAAATGACATTTCTTTTTTAAATTTAAATGAGAATTTGACTCTTGACCGGATACAATGGAGAAAAAAGATTCATATAGCCGACCCCACATAATGGGTTAAAGGCTTATTGTTGTTGTTGTTGTTTAATTTTGAGAAAGCTAAGATTCCTAAAATAAATTTAGCGGGACATGCTATTTTTCTTTTTCGCTAAGTGTTTAACAGTAATGAACTTAGCATAGGCTGGTATTGAACATAAGCTTAAAGAGTACCATCTACCACCTGGTTAACGTAATGATTTATTGCACAATCAATTTTAGAGCTATAAATAAAGATTCTGGTGTGCTTGAATGTTATGCAATATTTATATTTAACAATTATATATGATTCACGTTTGGACTATTTTGTTAAATGTACTTAGCTTTATTAAAGGTCCAATGCGAGATTTAGGAATCAACTAAGCTACAATTTACAAAAGCATATTATCTAAGGCTATATGTAGTCCTTTGAGTATTGAGGCATGTAGTGAGGATTATGTTAGAAATGTTGCATTTATGCCAATTTCTATGGAAACTTCTAAAACATCTCTTCAAAATTTATCGAAAATCTACTAATGCAAGAATCATGTATGGTTGAAATTGATATAATAAAAAAAAATGTAGTTTTGAATATTCATTTGAGGATTTATTAGATACAAAATGTGATTTTTAAATTTTTCATGGTGGATGATTAGACTAGTTTCAGATGAAGTGCATTAAGGATGAAAAAAAAAAGTTTTTTTTAGAAAATGATATTCAACAAAGGTGTATGAGATATTTTGCTAAACGTTTTAATGATGATTATGATAATACAATTGACTTTAGTGACCTTAGCATGCTAAATGAAAATAAAGATTTTGGTTTTTATTAGCATATTAGTAAAATCGAAATTAAAGAGGCTTAAAAGAAAATGAAGTGTGGAAAAGTTGTTGGACCTGTTGATATTCCAATAGAGGTGTGGAAATGCTTAGGAGATGAAGGAATTTCTTAGCTTACTAAAGTTTTTAATATTATTTTGAAGACAAAAGATGCCAGATGTGTGGAGAATGAGTGTGTTGATTACTATTTTTAAGAATAAAGGTGATGCACAAGATTGAGCGAATTATAGAGGAATTAAGTTAATTTATCATACTTTAAAACTATGTGAGAGAGTTACGGAGCATAGTTTGCGGCGTGACACTAATATATCTCAAAATCAATTTGGATACATGCCAGATAGGTCTACTATGGAAGCTATACATTTATTAAGAAGTATGATGGAGAAGTATAGAGAGAATAAGGAGGATCTACATGATTTTTATTGATTTAGAGAATGCATATGATAAAGTTCCAAGAGAAGTGCTATAGAGAGTTCTACATAAGAAAGGGGTTAATAATGCTTATATTCAATTCATTAAGGATATGTATGCAGGAGCTGTTACTTATGTTCAAACAGAAGGTGGTTTGACACTTTGACCAAGTAATTTCCTATTTTAGTTGGATTACATCAAGGATCAACCTTAAGCCTGTATCTTTTTGCTTTAGTCATGGATGTTCTCACTAGACATTTGTAAGAGATTGTACCCTGGTATATACTTTTTGCTGATAATATTCTTCTTGTTAAAAAGACTAAAGAAGACGTTAAATGTAAACTTGAATTATGGAGGTCAATCTCAGAGTCTAAAGGTTTTCGTTTGAGTGGATCTACTGAATATATGGAGTGTAATTTTAGTAATAATAGATTTAGTGGGGGGATTGTGATGGTGATCAAGTCATTAATAAGAGAATATATTTCAGATTTCTTGGGCATATTATTCAGAGTGATGTTGAAATAGATGGGGATATTATTAGTAGAATTCAAGTTGGATAATTGAAGTGGAGGAATGCATCGGGCTTGTTGTGTGATAGAAAAGTCACTGTCAAACTTAAGGGAAAATTCTATAAGATGATAGTGAGACCTGCATTGATTTATGGTGTAGAATGTTGGCTATTAAAAGAGAAGCATAATTTTAAGTGTTGTAGAGATGAGGATGCTTAGGCAGATAAGTGGCTTTACTCTTAGAGACGTGATACAAAATGAGTATATACGTGAAAAAGGTTGAAGTTGCTCCAGTGGAAGATAGTATTAGAGAGAGTCGACTTAGATGGTTTGATCACAAAACAACGGCCTTTCGATGACCGGTTAAGAAAGTAAATGTATTAGATTTGACTTATGTTAAGAAATGTCGAGGTAGACCTAAAAAGACTTGCTTAGAAAATATTAGAAACGATGTTTCTTTATTAGATTTAGATTAGAGTTTGATAATTAATGTGACACAATGGAGAAAAAAGATTCATGTTGCCGACCCACATAATGGGATAAAAGTTTGTTATTTTTGGATGATTAGACTTATTATGAGGTTCACTATTTAGTGACATAAATTCCTAAAATAAGCCTTGGAATAAGAACTAAGTGGTATCTATTTCATTAAATTTGTTAAGAATAAATTTTTTAAAAGAAACATGAAATTTAAAACTTAATCTTTTTGGTTAATTCTAAAGGTTCATAATTTACCAAAAATAGAAATTTCAATTATTTGTGTTTGCTTTCTTTTAAGGAGGTTAGTTTTCCATATAGTCATATCTTAAATGTGTGGTATGTTTGCATGTAATTATATTAACATTACACACAATAGGATTTCTCATAGGTATTTATTAGTATTCTGATGCACCTCAGTATAAAAACGGCAACAAACTTAAAGAGATTCAACACCAAAAATATATTTTTATTGATAGAAAATCAAATACGAATAAAGCAAGATACAATGGTTCTCTTTCGAGAGGACATTTTCTCCGAAATCCTAGACGCCGCTAGGATCCCTCACAAAAAGAAAATCATAGCACTCTCAAATCAAATTCTTCATACAAACATAATATTCATCCTACTACTTATAGCAAACAATAAAACAACAAATTCCAAAGTAGCCCTCCCCCAATTTCCTTTCAAATCAGCATTTAAATCAGCCCCCAAATCAGCCCTCTCTAATTACAAAATATCTCTTAATTAATCTCCTCCAATTCAGCCCTCAAATTAGTCCTTTTTAATTAGGAAATATCTCCTAATTAATCTCCTCAAATCAGCCCCCTAATCAACCTTTTTTAATTAGGAAATATCTCATAATTAATCCCTTCCTTGATTTCTCTTCTCATATATGTAATGATAGGTTTAATGGGCCCCACAAGGGGAGCTGAATTGCCCTCTCCTATTTTAAAACTCGCCTCACAAAATGCATCTTGTCCTCAATGTGTAAGGTTGGGAACTATATCCTGATTGCCTTGTATGGCTCCTATGTGACATCATGCTTTGGAAAATCTTTCCATTTGATTAGCACCTCTTGTGCCACTGTCTCCCTTTTGAGCACATCCGCTACTTCCAGGGGTTCCAAAATGACCTCCATGTTCTCTCTCTAAGTCTGGTGTAGAGATGATGGTGTATGCTCTCCCATTGCCTTCCTAAATTATGAGACATGAAAGATCGGGTGCAAAGCTGATTAAGGTGGTAACCTCAATCAATAAGCTACTACTCCATGATCTCATTAAGTCCAAAGTACCGTGAGGTTAATTTCTCATTCATTCTTCTGGCTAGTATTTTTTTTTTTCTGTAGGGCCTCAATTTTAAGTAAACCATATCTCATGCCATGAAGTTTACTTCTCTCCTGTGCTCATCATCCTTCATTTTCATGATTATGGGGCTCTGAACAAATGTCCCTTTAGCTCAAGTAATACCTTGTTTCTCTCCTCTAAGTATTGCTCGATGTTGGACATGGGTGTAGCGCTCTGCCCATAATGAATTAGATGTGGTGGATCTCTCCCATAGAGAATCCTGAAAGGAATGGTCTTTGTTGTTGATTGGTACGAGGTGTTGTATCAATATTTTGCCCACGCAATCCACCTTGCCCAACTCTTCAGCGTGTCCGATACAAAACACCTCAAATAAATCTCTATTCTTCAGTTAACCACTTATATCTGACTATCTATTGTGCTTCTCTTCAGGACTATCCTCTGCAAACAAAACAACTCCTTCCAAAAGTGGCTAAGGAACACTTTATCCCTATCTGACATAATGGACTCTATAAATCCATGCAAGTGTACCACCTCGTGTAAAATAATAGCCACAAAGACAACAGTGTAAGGGTGCTTCATAGGGATGAAGTGTGCATACTTGCTCAGATGATCCACTACTATCAGTATCATTAAAAATCTCTTTGAAAGCGGCAACCCCCTCAATAAAATCCATCATCTTTTCCTCCCACACCCTCTCCGGCAGGGCTGGAGGCTGTAATAACCCTGCTGGTGTCATAGTTTAGTACTTGTGCCTTTGGCATACATCGCATATGGCTACCCAGTCCTCTACATCACGGCGCATCCCCACCTTGTTTAATTATGCTGATTATCGACTTTAGGTTTTTTGAGCTCTTAAATGTCCTCCAACTGCACTGCCATGAAACTCCTGCAATAGTGTGGGAATGTATCCCATTCCTCTCGGTTGAATGAATCTCCCCTGATGTAGCAGCTGGACTCTTCTCAACGTGTAACTAGGATTACTATCCGGGTTCTGCAGCAAATCAGTTCTAATCTTCCTCAGCCCTTCATCTCGTTCATTCTATTGTTTCAAAGCTTCCCAATCTCGATCATGGGTACTGATGAAGCTGCTAATTGAGGCTCTTCTCCTTTCAGGGATAAGACGTATGCTGCCTTGTTTTGTAAGCCCAATCGATATTGTATATCAAAGTTATATCCAAGCAATTTGGATAATCACTGCTGATGCTCCTCCGTGACCATCCATTGTTCAAAAAAATACTCCAGGCTCCTCTGATATGTCCTGACTAGAAAAAGTCTCCCCAACAAATAGGGTCGTCATTTTTGAATAACTAAGACAATAGCCATCGGCTCCCTCTCATATACAGACTTGAGTCTCGCCCTAGCTGTGAGCACTTGATTTAAATAGGCGATAGGTCACTGATCCTGCATGAGCACTGCCCCCAGGCTATATCTTGACGCATCTATCTCCACCACAAATGGCTTGTTCTATTCGCGAAGTGCTAACGCTGGTACACTGGTCATCGCCTTCTTCAGCTGCTCGAAAGCCTCCGTAGCTGCCTCTCCCCATTTGAAAATGTCATTCAGGTGCTCAGTAACGGCCATGCTATCGTGCCATACCTTTGCACAAACTTTTGGTAGTATTCGGCGAGGCCTAAGAACCCTCTCAGCTCCCTCAGCTTCTTAGGTAAAGGGCAATCCAGCATAGCCTTAATCATCGACTGGTCTGTTGCTTCCCCTGCTTCGCTCACCACATTCCAAGGTACTCCACATGTGGTTGTGCAAACAAACTTTTCTTCAGGTTGGCATATAACTAGTTCTCCTTCAATGTCTCTAGTATCGTCTTCATTTGATCCATATGCTCTATCTCTGTATGATTATAGATCAGAATGTCATCAAAAAATACCAAGACAAACTTTCTCAGGTAGGGCTAAAAAATCTGATTCATGAGAGACTGAAAAGTGGTTGGGGCATTGTTGAGGACGAAATGCATCACCAAAAAACTCGTAATGACCTTCATGAGTCCTGAAAGCTATTTTGTGTATTCCCCTTGCTTCATTCTGATATGATGGTATCCCTTCATGAAATTTTCCTCCAATACTGCCTCCTAAATTCCTCTCAACCTCCCTAACAACATCTTAAACCTCTCCTTATATTCCATGATATTCCCCTCCTGTGTTAAGGCAATGAATTGCTTGTGCAAGTCTCCTTCTTGAATGGCTCGGAAACATTCCAACAAGCAATCCTTAAACTCCTGCTATGAACGGATTGGGTATCTAGCCTCTCTCCACTGGAACCAAGCGAGAGCTTTACCCTCCCTCTCCGATTGTCCACTCCCCTTGCCCAAATGGCTTCCCATAGTGGTCGGTTGCCCTATCACCTCTTTCATAAATCCCACCATAGCACTCTGTTCTTGTTGTCCTTTCATCTGAAAACTAATCCGGACCTTCTTGGAGCTCTGGCGGGTGGTTCTTGATGGAAGAAACTTGCCTTGTCAAACTCCTCCTGTTCGATCTCCTTTTCCTTAGATTCAGCCAATGGAACCCTGGTCAAATCGCATTGAGGATTAGCAATCAAAACCGTTGGTGGGGCTTAGGATTGCATCTCTATGAGCTTCATTATTATCTCTTCCATCCCTCTCAATCAACTCTCCATATTATTTTCTAGAGTTGAAAATCTTTCCTCCATCCCAAATTTGATTTGCTCAACTTATCCTTCTAACGCATCAATCTTTTTTGCTGCCATTCACAAATTTAAGTTTGAAACCACAAAAAAAAAAAATCAACGACTATGGTCTTTAAACAGCAAGAATCAGCCACTGGGAAGAAGTATGCAGGAAAAAGAAGTGAAGAGAATTGCAATTTTTGTTTAGGACATGGCTGTGATACCAATTTGATGCTCTTTGGTATCAAAAATAGCAACAAACTCCATGACATTTAACACCAAATACTTATTTTTATTGATAAAAAATCAAATACGTACAAAGCAAGATATAATGATCCTCTTTCAAGAGGATGACCTTCTCTCCCAAACCCTAGGTACTGCTGGGATCCCTTATAAAAAGAAAACTATAGCACTCTCAAATCAAATTCTCCAGACAAACATAACATGAATCCTGTTACTTATAGCAAACAATAAAATAGCAAATTACAAAACAACCCTCTCCCAAGTTCCTCTCAATTTAGCCCCCAAATCAGGCCCCAAATTTTCCCTTTTTAATTAGGAAATATCGCCTAATTAATCTCCTTCAAATAAACCCTTTTTAATTAGAAAACATCTCCTAATTAATCCCTTTCTTAAATCTCTCCTCACAAATGTGATGATATGTTTGATGGGCCCCTCAAAGGGGGCTGAATTGCCCTCTCCTGTATCATATTCCTTAGGATATATCTTATCATTGTTGTATTTTCATTACTTGCCTCTTATCATATTGACTATGGCATAGTTTGCATGCCATGTATGAGGATATTTGCATAACATTAGTTACTAACTATGATGCCCCAACACTTCTCCTTAAAGAGACGTGCAGTGTCCGATACGTATTCGACACGACACGCGTCCGACACTCCTCTGACATGTGTTGGACACGCCGAAAACGTGTCCAATTAAAAAAATATTAAATAAAAATTGGACACACTTGTCTGATACGCGTATCCTAAATATTTTATGATTTTTTTTTAAAATATAATTTATTGTATTTAAAAATTTTATTTATTTAAAATATAAAAACTAAATTTCTTATTTCTTATCCACAACATCAAATCAATTGTCCGCACTTGATACTCCATTCATCGAATATTTTCATTTTCATTTCTTTTTGGCGGGTTACCACCACTTTGATTTCACAACAATGTCCGATATCATCTCAACATCGACGTCTGGCGCCGTTACAACATCAACATTTCAAAACAATCTTCATATCAAAGTGACGCTGTCTTTATATTGATGCTCGATGCTAGCAATTTTTACACCCACAACTTGACATCTCATCTTTGTCCAACGCCTTCTCAACTTCGACGACCAACGCTCTCTCAACATCGACGATAAGCGCCCTTTAACATTGACGATCAATATTTACTGCATAACATCAATGCTCAAGTCTCGACGGCATTGTCATCTCCTCTCTCGATGACTGATAAATGACATCGACGCCCGACTCATGACATCCTAATATTAATAATTTTAAGCATAAATTATTGTTAAATGACTTATTATTTCTAAATTATTTTTAAAATTATACTTATTCAATTTTTATACACTATTTTTAAAATATAAAAACTATAATACCGTGTCCAATCCGTGTCCGTGTCTTATATTTTCAATAATTGACGTGTCCCGTGTCCGTTTCGTGTCGTGTCCGTGTCTGTGCATCATAGGCTACTATGTGTGATAATTACTAATTTTCTACTAATATAAACATGACATGTGTGAAGCCTATTGACAAGGTTATGGTGCATTTAAATCCAAAAGCTTCAATCTAGCACTTCTAAGAAATTTAATGCAAGAAAGGTGAGATAATTTAAAATTGTGTAGCACATTAGAACTAGTTTCTAAAAATTTAAATTTCAAAAAATTATGTCATCAGCCTACTGTCAATTTCTTAAATTCTATTCTCTTTCCTTCTTCTTTGAGTCCACATCCAAATCTTTACCCATACTTTTATGCAGCTCATTCATTAATGTAATTCTGGATGACGGGATGAGTTCACCGTCGATTGTGGATTTCAACAGTATTTTATTCATTGGTGAGACACTTCCAACTGTGATGACTTATGGGTTGCTCTGTAGAATGATACCAAATTAAGAAGAGCTACCTTTGTCGAAGCCAAACAAATTTTTTTCGAGTTCTTTGTGTTTATTCTCACCTGAAGCATCAAATCAAACATTAATTTATATATAGTTTATGTATTTTCTTTTTATTTTTTGCTTAGTTATATTTGTTATTTCTATTTTGAGGACATATTAGTGATGATGACTAAAAATGATTGTTTTTGCTGAAAATTTTTCTATTTTATTCTTTTCTATGGTTTGCTTATTTATTGGCATAAATTTATTTTTTATTTAGTTTAGCTTAATTTCCATGAAATATTGAGGGATTATGGTCGATTTTTGTTGGGTTTGATATCATAAGTTAGTCGGAGCCAATTTTTTTTAAGCCAGCTATATTGATGCTGTTAAGATGGCAGTTGTCTTTGACATCTTGTGTTGCTGCTGTTAGTATTATGTAGTGGACTTTAGTGTTATTGATTAGTTGATAAGAAAAAAAAAAAGATAAGTTAAAAAAAAAGGAGTTGTGGTGTATGGAAATGGATGGACGCGTGGTTTCTTAAAAGGGTTGTGCAATTTTAGTTGATTGTGCATGGACTTATCCTTGATACTGTGTGGAATTGTCGATGGTTGGTGGATCCTGTTCATGCGTTCAACAGGTTGATTTTGTTGCCCAAAAAGTTTGTTTTGTGGGTTTTTGCAGCCTACGAGTGAATCTTAAGGTAGTGCAGGTCCTACTATTTTATGAATTTAAAATTAAAATCAGGATTAATTTAAATCTAAATTGAGATCAGACAAATTTTAGCTTTTTCTACTAACATAGTTTTTGAAGAATAAATAGACATATGAGGCATGTAATTTATAACTATGTTTTGTTTTTTTTCTTTTCTTGTGTAATTTTGTTTTCTTTCTATTCTTTTACTCAATTCGTTATTGGTTTGTTTACTATTCTTATGATAAAAAATCTGATTGTTTGGAAATTAAGTTTATTTGCTCTCTAATTTAATATTTTCCAGCTTTTTGCTGCAAATTTTGGATATTTACGATTATTTCATTAGAAGTTGGACATACTCTACTATCTTATGTTTTCTTTAGGAAAATAAGTTGATTAATTGAGAACTTGAGATTTGTGAATCCCCAATTTTCTTTTGCATGAAAAAGATCATAACATCATATTTAGTTGCATTGGAAAATTCTAAACCTGATTTCAATTCGTGTTGCATTATCAAGAGACAACAATGTTTGCATCTTTATGCCAAGCATCTTTCATGTGGCATCACTTCAATCACGCACAAGCATTCCATCCTCAATTTCTGAGAAAACTTACGATCATGTTTTTTATTAATTGTCAAAGTCAAAGACTGCACTTAGCGATTGAGACCTTTAACTTAAATTAAGAACTCTGTTATTCAAATAAAATGCAGTTGAGTTTTCTAGGGTAGATCAGTGGTAAGTTATTTAAAAAATAAAAAAATTGAGCACAGTTGGTTTCATTTCTCATATAACACTGAAGAACAACAAATGGAGAATGAAGGTTCTTGTTATAGCTGACTCAAAATAGTTAAGAGTAAGCTTAATGATAAGATGATATTGTTGATGGAATTTCACTGTTTTGATTCCCGAGGGCATAATTAGCCTTTAGATGCAGCTGTTAAGTTGGAACCAGTTAGTTGAAGCAATGTTTCATAAATGGGTTTCTCGTCTGAAATTTCTCGTGTCCTGTTGCCAGAATAAATTTTAAGGAGGACTTGGTAACTCCTACTCCAGATATCACTCACATATATCTTGGATCTGATGTGGAATTTATCTTGCTAGCTTCTGATGGCTTATGGGACTACATAAAAAGGTTCACATGCCATATCTCTAACGAGTGAATTTTCATTAGCATGATATTCTAATCAATATTCTCTATTTCAAATATTTCTGGAGCAAATACTTACACTTCCGATAAATTGGTTCATTATCAGCTCTGATGCTGTAAACTTTGTGAGGAATCATCTTCGTCAACATGGTGATGTTCAGGTACATGCTTTATCAAAATTCATTCGCAGGACTATTTTCTGAAGATGGAAGTTGCAAATTTTTTATGTTTATTATTTTTGTGTTTCAGCTCGCTTGTGAAGCACTTGCGCAGGCCGCATTGGTACTTGCTCAATAAAATTAGTTCCTAATGTTTAGAAGTCTTTACACATTCGTCTTTGGCTTTCTGTGGAACTCATGTATTCGTTATTCTTGTAGGACCGGAGATCACAAGACAACATCAGCGTCGTGATTGCTGACTTAAGGTGTTAATTATCAACAACTTCTTGATTCTCTTAGTTTTTGTCTTAACTTGAAGTTAATAGCATCCAAGTTTGTCTTCTAATTGTGTACAATTGAGGAGACTCGGACCTTTGCATTTCCTGATATGTTTTTTTGGTGTAAGCATCATGATACCTATTGATTCTCTTCGTTAATACAGGACAGATTGGCAAAACCTGCCAGATCAAAGGCCCAACATGTTTTTTGAAGCAGGACAAGCATTTGTTACTGTCGGCATTGTTTCATTAGGAATATGGGTGGCATATTTTCTTTTTCTGTAAATTCGTCTCTGATGTGTAGTAGAATTCCACCCCTTCCTGCTCCTGTGTACATACAAGAAATGTTTAAGATACATCTGTTAATTGTCTTGCTAATTAGACTGTGCTTTCTTGGTTATATCTCATGTATTTTGTGCTGTAAGGGTTATGTTGATATATATATATATATATATATATATATATATATATATATATATATATATATATATATATATATATATATATATATTTTAAATGCTTAATAGGTTAAAGTCCAAGTCATGAAAAAAATGTAAGGGCTGGCCATATTAGACTGTAGAAGAGGAGGTGGTTATAAGTTGTTGCTAGTGGACCCAATTATTAGGTCCGGTGATCGGACGTAGAGCTACATTCGGTCACCATTGAGTTACCCGGTATTTGCTTGGTATTTGCTCGGTATTGCTAGGTATTGCTTGGCAATAACGAGAAATACCGCTCTGTGAAGACCAATACCGAGTAATACCGAGTAATATCGAGTTTTTATAGAAAAAACTCGGTATTGCTCGGTATTTGTCTTCACATAATGGTATTTCTCGTTATTGCCGAGCAAAATCGACAAATACGTGATTTTGTGTCTGTTACGTGGCGCGATCTAGTGCCGGCCGAACGTAGCTCTACGTTCGGTCACCGAACCTAATAATTGTTCCAAGCAAGGGGCCCGCACCTCTCTCATTTCTCTTCGTTGTTTTAATTTTAAATTGAATAGATGTGTCTTTTAATTGTGTTTTCAGTTGTATAAAACGTTGTAAAATTGAAATGAAGTATTTTTTGGTTTGTTTACTTATTTTTGGATAGAATTTCAAGGCTAGGAGACTTGGTTGCCTACAAACTAAAGGAGATTGGGTTATCTCTTCGAAACTCTACTTTTATGAGTAAGTTTATTATTTTATCCATTTTCTTTATTACAATTTTCTATTTTTTTATTCTAGTGTGTAATCCATTTAAAAGAAAATCCAATTATCTTCCTTAAATTTTAAGTCTAATCAAACCAATTAGAAACAGCCAATGAATTTGCCTTCGTTTCATCAATCTTATTCCTCTTATTATTTGATGTACAAAACTCTAAAATTTCACCAAATTCATTAGATCATTAGTCCATAGCCCATAATACAATTATACTAAATTTATTTGGTGTTCTATTCAAATTCTTGGTGAATAAATCAATCGTAGTTCGATGTCTTGTCTGTTATTTGTCTGCAATTGTTTTTTAGTCATTTGTAAAATATTAAGAAAATATTGAAAAAAAAAAAAATCTAAAATCTGTAAGATAACATATATAGAGTTTTCATGATTATTTTCAATTGAAATTATTGAATTCTCCTCAATCTATAGAAAATCTTAACATAATTCTTAATATTGATTTATTTTGGATAGAACTAATCATCACTCATTCTAAAGTACATTTTGATCATGTAAGCATACCTAATTATTACCAAATTTTGTAAAAATAAATGAGAACATTTCCTTCAAAGTAAGCTCATGTTTGTTGGATTTAGATACTTATAGAGGAGAATCATTTGGTAAGAGTAGGGGTGTTAATTTAGGGCCACAGGTTGGGTTCGGGTCGAACTCTGAACTTGCCCGGCATTATTCGGATCAATTTGAACCTAATTTGATTTTTGAAATGGGTTGATTTGTTGAATTTGAATCCGACCTGTTTCGTGTCCGAGTTGATCCTAACTCGAAATTTTCGGTTTGGTTTCGACTCGGATTTTCAGGCCGTGTCAAATTTTGACATTGCTAGGTAAGAAGTTGAATTTGCCTTATATGGACTATCATGGACATAATTTTCAAATATTAAACAGCTTAATTTCTTAAATATAATTTAAGGGCATTTTATTTCTTATAGAAATATTTTCTACTCTGATATTGTTCACACTTTTTAACATATTTATTAATATATTTAAATATTGTGTGCTAATAAAATCTTTATTGTAGCATCTTAGAAGTAGTTCTAAAATTTTCAAAATGCCCTCCATAATGTAAGTCATGGCATTCCTTAATTATTGATTGTACTTCATTCTCAGAGACACATCTTCTAATTATTTGGTCATTATAAATTTGAAATAGATGCAGCTCATCCCAAAAATTGTATTTGATATCCTGCAAATTTTTATTTTTCTTGAGTTGAAATAAATCAAGAGGAAGCACATGACTTATAATAAAATTAATAATATTATTATAGGAAGGCAATCTACTTGGATGCAAAGCAAAGAGTTGTTCATCATAAAAGTAAAAGTAAAAGTGTCATAGGGATTGGTGAAGGTGGGTTTGTTCTGATCCTCATGTGTTATAAGAATCTAGTGGTATCTTGAATATTCATCCATAAAATAGTAAAAAGAGTATCCTATCAACATGTCTAACATTTGGTAAAGGAAATGTAAGGGAAAATGATCTTTTGAAGTGGCTTTATTATGCTTCTTGTAGTCTACACAAAATTTTCAACAAGTGACCATTCTAATAAAATAATGCTCATTATGTTCATGGGATACTGTAGTCAAATCATCCTTCTTAGGAACACAATGAATAGGACTCATCCAAGCACTGCCTGAAATGTAGTCAATTTCAACATATTGCCATTTAAGTCTCTCTTTTCTTAACAATTTTTTTTATAGAGGGATTTAGTTATCTTTGAGGGTTAGCTTTGGGTTCAGGATTTTCTTCCATTAGGATCCTATGCATACATAATGAGGGGAAAATTACTTTGGTATTAATAATAGATAACCCAAAAGCTTTTTCATAATCTTAAAAAATCTCGCCTTCTTGTTCCTTTTTCAAATTAGTAGAGATTATAACAGGCAAGTTGATTCACAACCCACAAAGGAACTTAATATGATTGGGTAAAACTTTAATTTCAAGAATAGTTAGTTCCTCTACAGATGATTTTAAAGTTCTACCCATAGATGAGGTATTTGAGTCTCAAGTCTCTCTTTGAATTACCTAACAATATCTCCAATAATCTGAACTAATTCTCCTAAATCCTCGTCACTTTTCTCCAATTATTTCTCCAATGAATTTTTCCTAAATGATCTTCCTTAAAGTTCTCGATAACATTTTCTTCCAAATTAACTCTAAAATAATCTTTATTCTTTTCATTAGAGAGTTTTATAGATTTTGAGTACATTAATTGACACTCTTATAGTTAATTCTACTTTATGAACATCAACCATAGCCTTCCTCGCTGTGAAGGTCTTCCTAAGATAATATGTATCCCCCTATCATCTTACATGTCGAAAATAGTGAAGTGAACATGAAAAATAAATTTAGCAACATTAACAAGAACATCCTCTATCATCCCCCTAGGATAAATTAATGATCTATTAACAAGCTGAAGGGTGACAGAGGTAGGTTGAACCTCTCCTACATCTAATATTTTGAAAATGGATAGGGCATAAGATTAATACTATATCCGAAATAAAACAAGGATTTACCACATATTTTTATCTTTTATAATTATGGGAATTAGTGAAGATACCATGATTTTTTAAATTTTTTGGAAGTTTCTTTTGAATAATTGTACTACACTTCTCAATTGAAGTTATAGTTTCAAACTCTCCTAACTTTTTTTCTTTTTCAGAATATCCTTCATGAACTTAGCATAAGTAGGCATCTACTATAAGGCTTCAAAGAAAGGAATGTTTATAGTTAACTTTTTAAATACTACTAAGAACCTAAAGAATTTCTTATTCAAGATTTTCTTGATTAGCTTTGAGGAAAGGGTGGCGGTGTTCTCTCTATAACCTTCCTAATAAGTTTATTTATTTCTTTGCTTAACTCAGGTTGTTAGGTAGGTAATGGATCTTCTACAGGCTCTTCTACCCCATTATCATTTTGAAATTGATCTTTATCCTTGTAAGGGGTACCCAAATCTTTTCCATTCCTCAAATGGATATTATTGAATTACTATTCATATTATGCTTGTTGATCAAACTAAT
Organism: Dendrobium nobile; assembly: GCA_022539455.1. NCBI lineage: Eukaryota > Viridiplantae > Streptophyta > Magnoliopsida > Asparagales > Orchidaceae > Dendrobium > Dendrobium nobile. The sequence continues at coordinate 38,416,537 of CM039735.1, forward strand.
GAGCAACCTATCTGATTTTTTATTTTTTTGAGGGTTGTAACTTGATCATGTAATTAAATTCGCATTTGAATTACTCTCTTCTAATGGCATCTTTCTATTTTTGAACTGATTGTGTTGATCAAAACCTAAGGGAAAAAAAGGTCTAGAATTTACTATAAGTTGCTGAGGATTATTTCTATTTCCTTCTTGATTTAATTGACCTACATTTTACTTATTATTATCACTAAACAAGCTGAACTTAGGGTGGTTCCTCAAATTTGTATTGTTAGTATTGGAATGGGGGTTATTTTATTTTCTAATGACATTCACATTCTCAATTCCTTGAATATAATTCCTTCCTGCAAAATTTAAATCATGCTTTTCTAATTGCACATGTGATCTTCATCCAGAACAAACTCTAATATCATCTTACTTTTAGAAATAAAAGCTATCTGAGCAATAATAATTAACAAAGCATTTGATTCATAAACTCCAACTACTCTCTTAAGATTCACCCTATTAGAAGGCCACTGAAAATTATTTGCAACTATTTCCTTAATTATTGCATATCTTTATTAAATGGCTTAGACATTAAAGATCCTCTAGTTGGAATTAACTAAAGGGATCCTGCTAGTCCTTTTAAAAAAGTTTGAACAACCAACCAATTGGGTAAATCTTAGCACGGGCATTTCTTAAGCATTTCTTTAAATCTCTCTCAACTTTTATGAATTGAACTTCCTTCAAACTGGATAAAAGATGTGACATCATTCATAAGCTTGGCTATTTTGAAAGGTGGGAAATGCTTATCTAGGAATTTGTGTGCTAACTCATTCCAAGTGGTTATAGAGCTTACGCCAACAAATTCAATCACATCTTAGCTTTTTCCTAATGAAAATGAAAATAAACAAAGCCTAATACATCATTATTGACACCATTATTTTTGAATGTTTCACATATTTCAAAGAAGCTAGTTAAGTATTGATTGGGATTCTCAGCATGAGTTGTTTTAAACTAAAAAAATTGAATCATATGAATTATGGTGGGTTTCAATTTAAAGTTATTAGATTGGATAGTAAATCCATTGATACTCTAGTGGATTCCATCTACTTTAGGATTGCCATAAACCCTAAGAGGTTTAGAATGTTCCTGATCTTATACGGGTTCAATCATCTTTAAAACTAAAATCTATTTGATTTTTTGGATTTTGTAAGGGTTCTTTCTATTTCATAATCAAACAATATGGCCACCTTACTATATCTACTATACATACAATAAAAATTCACTTAAAAGTAAAAATAAAAAATAACAATTTTTTTTCTTTTTCAAAAACTTAAAAAAATATATAAAATAAAGATACATGGTACAAGTAGGTCTAAATTTACAATTAGTTAAACAATATAGTTTAAAATTATAATACACACGTTATTTTTCCTACAACAATGCCAAAACTGATGTATGACGTGGAAAGTTTAATGTGTTTATGAAATAGAATATGACTTAGTATCAATTAACGAATAGATTTTTTTTATATAGATTTCTCACTGGATACAAAAGTATACATATCGATCAAGTAATAAAGTGATTGAGAGAGTATCGATCCCATGAGAAAGTATATTTCTAGATTGGAATTAAACTACTACTGTCTACTATAGATATAAGATTTATTCTACTGAATGAAAATCATGAATTTTTTATTTTTCCACTTATAAAAAAAAAATAAAAACATAAATGACATACAAAATATTAAAAATATTTTGAATTAATGTATGTAAAATAATAAAGCTTTTCTAATGAGACTCATAAATTTTTATGTGGACTACGACATATACATCTCTAGATCTTTATCGAGCTTGTAGGGAGTGAACAAGGAGGTTTATAGCCTTCTTATAATTCTAACGTCTCTATAGAACTTAGAAGTTTTAACATCGTATGTTTAGGCTTGCCAACATTTAATTCCAATACTCATATTTATTTCAATATATTTCCATTAGATAATATATCACACTATATATTAATTACACATATGAAAATGATGCATTAAATTAAGAATAAGAGATATTGAAAAAATTCATAATTTTATTCAAGGCATAAGAGTTTATATTAGAACTTTTAATGTGTTCCTAATATTGGTCCAAAATTCAGATATTAGCCAAACATTATAGAGATAGAAAGCAAGCATATATTCATTTCTTGCATAAAAGAGAAGATATAGGAGAGAAAGTATGATAAAAAGTCACCTGAATAGCACAAATGTACTCTTCACACTCATTTCTCCTGCAAATGTGTGATTACACCCAACAAGTTAGGATAAGATATTCAAAGAAAATATTTTGTTCATCCTTAGCCTTTCTTTGACTTGACTTTAAGGGGGCACTATAATAAAGTATAACTCTACACTAATTATGGTAGATACCTTACAAACTTCAAATTAAAAACTATTTATACTAAGTAAAAAAATAGGCTTAGGCGGTGTGACGATTGAATACTAGCACTGTAGTGTTTTAATTTGAACTAGCTCCTCAACCCTTGTGGGCTTGCTCTGCTGCAGTTCTATGTTGATTTGATGTGTCTTTTTGCCGAACCAATGAATCATTTGGATGATTCAACGTAGCTCCAACTTTTATCAACATCTTCACCATGGTGCTGCAAAAGTTTAGCATTGTGATGCTTGACAGATATAGTTGGTGCACTACGCGTTTGTTCAACACTTGTTAATTTTTCTTCTTTTCTTGAATATTTCTTTCATAACAACTAGAACACCAAATTTTCATTAATTTATAAGATGATAAAATATTATAAAATTTACACTTAACACTAACCACTTAGATCTATTCATTTGGGAACAATTTTTTATTTGATTATTTAGTAACCTGCTTGTTCGAGATAGAACTCTCATTAACATATAAGTTCTTGCATTTAAAGATCCATGAATTCTCACTTTTATGAAATTTATTTTGTATTAAATTTATCTTTAAGTCTAAGTCCGCTCTTACTGCAGGTTATTGGCTTCTGGTGTAAGCTCACTTTTATGATAGTTATCCTACTTTAATTTTAGACTTTATGTCTAAGACTGCTCTTACATCATCATATTGACTTCTAGCATAAGTCTACTTTTTTGACAACCATCCTATTTTAAGCAGTCTTTAGGTTTAAGTTTACTCTTATGGTAGCCTATTGACTTTTGGTGTAAGCCCACTTTTATGGAATCTATCTTATTTTAAATCAATCTTTAGGAATAAGTACACACTTATGATATCTATTGACTTCAAGCATATGTTTTCTTTTACAATAACCATTCTTCTTAAAAATAATCATTAAGTCTAAGTCTACCCTTACGTCATTCTATTGACTTGTAGCATAAGATCACTTTTATTGCAGCCATATTGCTTAAAAATAATTGTTAGGATTAAGTTCACTCTTATGACATCCTATTAACATCTAGCATAAGTCTGCTTTTACACAACCATTCTGATTAAAAATAGTCATTAAGTCTAAGTCTACAATCATGACATCTTGCAAAATTCAGATATAAGTCCACTTTTATATCATCCCTCTTTGGAGTTAAGAGTAAGTTTCCCAAATGATATCCTATCTTTACTAAATGTCATTCTTAAGGTTGAGTGTAAATTTCCATACTTAAACATCATTTCCTTTAATGCATGTATGAAATAAAATATTTCTTGGGGTTAATTAATGCTTAGATTTTCTAGATTACTCGCTAGATATGCAAGTATACATATTAATCAAGTAATAAAGTAATTGAGAGAGTGTCAATCCCATGAAAAATATTATGCTAGATTGAAATTAAATTATCACTATCTACTACAGATATATGCTTTATTCAATAAAAAAAATGGATTTTGGATTATGCCATTTATAAAACAAAAAATAAAAAGATAAATGATATACTATATATTAAAAATATTTTGGACTAATTTATGTAGAACAATAAAGTTTTTTGAATGATACTCTTAAATATTGATGTGGATTAGAGCATATAAATCCCTAAATTTCTATCGAGCTTATAGGGGGTGAAAAAAGAGGTTTAAATCCTTCTTACAATTATTAATTTTTACTTTGGATATTGAGTTAATTAATAGGAGATTTTACCTTTGCTTGAGGATAAGAAAGAGTTGAAGAGGGAAAAAATTTGTTAAGTATAATTTATGTATATTTTATTATGTTATAATTAAAGAAAATATGCTGTTTTAGATGTATTTGTGTGAATAATATTAAGGAGAAAGTAAAAATTTATAAGAATTGAATGAGCATTGGAACACATATTGATTTTGTGTAGTAGCTTTGCCATATACAACACTATAGTGTATAATTTAGACATTGTAGTGTTGGATGCTCTAAAATTTAATAAAAATTAGGGCTACAGTGGAGCTAAGGTCAGTGCCGCAGTGCATCACAATGCCGAAATGTTAGAAATTAAGACGACGTCACTTCAATCTCAAGAAGTTGAATGCCAGAGTGCCAAGCTTCACAATGTTGTAGTGTCTTATTGCACTTTCAAGTGCCACAATGTTATATTTTTTAATTCTATGGTGGACTAGTTACCAAAATGAGAGAGTGAAGCTCCCAGTTTTTCTAGAGAGAGAAATCTTGATTTTTTTGAATTCTTGTGTTCGCGGGCTTTGCGCGGACGGAAGATCTTGTTGCCGGAAGTTTGTGAAGTTGGATGATCACCGGTCTTATGATCGGCGGTTCTTCTTTGTTTGGATCATGACAAATGTTCGTCCGATGGGTACCAATCATGGTATTGGTAAGTCTGGAATTATTATCAGGGAGGGGGCGAGGCCGTTGGCTCGTCGAGAAATGATTGATGGTAAAGGAAAATAGGTTGCGGTTAATCGTGAAATTGAAGAAAGAAAGGTCGATGTGATTGGGAAATTGGTTCTTGACAATTTTCCAGATGCATCCGGGTCGGCGGATGCAATTCTAAAAGTTAATAAGTTCGTGTTAAATATTGATGAATAAGTTGAACGGGTGTTGGTTTTTGTGATTGAGGATGCTGCAAAGGAAGTGGTTGATGAATTTCCTCAAAAGAAGCTGAGTTTGAACAAGAATCAGGTTTCCTCTGTTCTTCGGGAATCTGATTTGAATTATAGGAAGGAAAAGTTTAAAGAAGCCTGGCAAAGAACTCAACATATCAATATCTCTAATGACATGATGGTATCGGAGATATCTGAAGATGGGATGCCGGTAAAACTCAATGCTGAAAAGGAAATGTTGTATTCAGAAGTTCTGAAACATTCCCTGGTTTTTAAGGTTTTAGGAGACAAAGTTTCATTTCCTCTGTGTAGCTTGGAGTTGAGGAAACAGTGGAGTAAGTTCGGAAACTTTCATATGACTTCCACCGGTTTAAACTGGATCTTATGCTCGTTTAAATCAGTGGAAGTAATGGAGGAAATTTTGAATAGGGGCCCTTGGTTCGTAGGAGGCCATATTGTCGGGATGGATAAATGGTCTCCATTTTTCAATCCTAACTCCTTCAGAGAAATTACTGCACCGGTTTGGGTTCGGTTTCCTTGTTTACCGTTGTATTGTTGGGACGAGGAAAACATCATCAGGATTGCGTCGAGAATTGGAGCTCCTATGCTGTTGGATGGAAATTCATTTAAATGGGGAAAGTGGGAGTTTTCCCGAGTATGTATTAAACTGAATTTGGAAAATAGTCTCCCAAATGGAGTGTGGGTAGATGGAATTGCTGGGCATTTTTTCCAGAGAATTTAATACGAGAAGATAGATTTAATCTTCTACCAGTGTGGGAAGGTTGGGCATGATAGCAAGATGTGTCCTGAAAGTGTGAAGAAAGTCCCTATGGAGCAACCGGTTAAAATAGATGAAGCTAAGAAGAATGTGGATGGGAAGGATAGTAGGAAAGATGCTGAAGAAGCTGATGAGAATTACGGGCTGTGGATACACGTTAAGTTTAAAAATAGGAGGTTTTGGAATGGTAAGGCAAGGGGTGTTGATAAGCCTGGAAGAAATATTGCTGGAACTGAGGTTCTGGCTCGAGGTTCTCAGTTTGATGCAGGACATAATCAGATGATGGGAAATAAATCTGTGATGGAGCCAAAAGTTCAGAGGGATCAGAATGATATGAATATTGTAAATAATGGTAGTAATGAAGTTTGTGATAATGAACATACTTGGGAGGTTATTGTTTCGAACAAATTTGATGCCCTGTTTAATGATATTGAAGAAGGAGAAGTGACAGATCATTCGTGTATGAACCTTCAAAAGAAAATGGCTGATGATGTTGAGATGCCAGAGGATATGGAAATGGTTGTTCCTCGGAATAACAGTCTGATGAAGGTTAAACTTGCAAAGGAATTGAAAGCATTAGGATTGGGATTACTTTCACTTCCCAGCTATGGGAATTGCGGGTGGTATTATGGTGAGGTGGAATACGAAAAGTGTTTCTTTTGCTGTTAAAAGAAGTTCTTCTCAAGTGGTGATTGGGTCTCTTCATACACCTTCTTTGGGTGTGTGGAAGGTGGCTACGGTATACGGCAGTAGGTGTAATAATGAGAGAAGGAGTCTTTATAGTATGCTTGAAACCAGTTTGATGTATTCAGGTCCTGCTATTGTGGGGGGGGGGGGGGGGGGGTGGACTTCAATTGTATCTTAAACAAAGAAGAGAAGAAGGGTGGCAAGCGGTTCTTATTTTCTATAGGGTATAGAGAGATGAAGGAATTTTTAACTAATGCAGATTTTCATGTTGCAGGTTTTGTTGGACCAAGTTTTACTTGGTGTAGCAATAAGGATGGCTCTTCAAGGATTTGGGAAAGGCTTGATAAGTGTTTTCTCAATTCCTCAGCTCTACAGTTGATGCCATTTGGTAAAGTTAAACATCTTGCTTGGGTGGCGTCGGATCACAGCCCAATAGTGTTCAATATGGATGCAAGGAAAATCAACAGGAACAAGAGCATTAGATTTGAAGATACATGGAGGTCATACCCGGCTGCCTGGAGTATTGTTCAGAATTCTTGGAAGAAGGCTGACTTTGGGGTTGAAGAAGAGGTACTTCATAGAAAGTTGAAGAGGTCATTAAGAGCATTATTTTTATGGAATAAGAACAAATGCCGAGATTTGTATAAAATAAAGGAGAAACTAAAGAGTGAGATCATGGAATTACAAATTAAGGAGGCTGCAGGTTCTGGGCTCTCTAGTGATGATCTGATTATGCTTAGAAGGAAGATTCATGAGTTAATTATAACTCTTAGAAGACTATTAACTTGGTGGAATCAAAGAGCTAAGACTAGATGGTATGAGGAAGGGGACTCCAACTCAAGGTTGTTTCATAACTTTGTGTCAGCACGCAGGAATGCCAATTGGATTCGGCAAATTAAGATCCTAACAATAATCTTGTGGATGAAGATGATAAAATTGAGCAAGTCTTTTTACAATTCTTTGAGAAGAAATGGGAGTATAGAGAATGTGATCTATCTGGTTGGCCATTTCCTTCAGAAAAACAAAAGTTGATGGATCGTGGTGCTGCATTGCTATGTGTAGAATTCACTATGGAAGAATGCAGGAGATCAGTTTTTCAGCAAGGAAATAATAAGTCTCCTGGATTTGATGGGGTAACTGCATCCTTTTTCAAATGTTATTGGAATATAGTAGGAGAGACTACTTGGAATGCAATTAAAAAATTTCTTATGGGTGGAGCAATGCATAAAGACTGGAAAGCCACACTTATTATCTTAATTCCTAAGACTAAAAATCCAATGGTGCCATCTAGTTTTAGACCCATCAGCTTATGTCAAAGTACATATAAAATTGTGGCCACTATGCTGGTAAATAGGTTGAAGTATTGTTTACCCAGCATGATATCTAAAGAGCAAGTTGCCTTCATTCCGGGAAGGTCCATGTCAGAACACTGCTTATTGGCACAGGAAATTTTCATTAAATTCAAAGTGTGTAAGAACAAAAAAGGATTGATGGCGGTGAAACTGGATATGGAGCAGGCGTATGACAGTATGGGGTGGCCAACTTTGAATTAGATTCTCCAATGGTATGGGTTTCCTGCTACCTTTTCAAAGCTTCTTATGGAGTGTGTGGTTAATGCTAGATTTGCTATTGTTATGAATGGAAAGTACTTAAGATGGATTGATGCTCATTGTGGATTCAGGCAAGGTTGCCCTCTTCCCCATTTTTATTCATAATGTGCTTTCAATTGTTGTCCAGTGTTATTGAACAAAGAGGTCAGACTTTGGGTATCCAAGTGTCTTCTAGAGATCCTTATATCTCACACATGTTATATGCTGAAGACGTATTGGTATTCTCCGAAGTTTCAGCTCCCATTGCTCGGTTGATTAATGATATTGTGAATAATTTCTGTAACTGGACAGGGCAAAGAGTGAATGTTAATGAATCACAAATCATGTTTGGGAAGTATGTTAATAGATCTTGCAGGAACAAGGTGGCAAGAATACTTGGCTTCAAGGTGATAAAGGAATTACAATATTTGGGGATTAAGTTCTCATTACAAAGATTGGGTGTTGTTGATTTTCAAGATTTACTAAGCCATGTTACTGATAGGCTTAATGTGTGGGGCAAGAAATCCTTATCGCTTGGAAGAAAGATCACTCTTATAAAAACTTCTCTGATGTCTTTACCGAGCTTTGCTATAACCCATTCTCTTGTTCCTAAGAGAGTGATTCAAGAGGTAGAGAAGTTGTGTAGAAAATTTCTTTGGCATATGCAAGATGGGAAATATGGATTGCATTATGTTTCATGGGAGGAAATTTGTAATCCACGAAATGTTGGTGGACTGGGTGTACATTCATTCACAAAAAAGCTGCAGCTCTATGAGCCAGACTATCATGGAATTTAATCCAGAAACCTGAGACTCTTTTGCACCGAACAATCTTGGCCAAATTCGGTGATAATGTGCTAAACGATGGCCACACAAACTGCACCTCTAATGTTTGGAAAATTTTAAAAGATGGAGGGAAATTTTTATAGCATATTGTTAGATGGAGAGTGGGAAGAGGAGATCAAATTCAGGTTCTCAATGATGTTTGGCTGATGGATAGATGCTTAAATGAGTGGCCTACTTTCTTTGATTGTGGTGCTTTGGAGAATATAAAAGTTCAACAGCTTATTATAGACACAGGACAGTGGGATGAAAGGAAATTAATTAGTTGGTTCCATGAAGATCTAGCAAGTTTTATTAGAACTGTGAAACCAGATGCTCAATGGGAGGATCAACTGGAAACTGTATGTAAGTTCTCGGGTAAGTCTTTATCTGCTTTGGCTTATGATAAAGCTATGAAAGACAAAGGAATTAGTGATGTGGATGGTTTTTATAGTTGGCTTATGAGTCTAAAACTTAACTATAATGTGGAGATTTTTTGGTGGATGCTTAGCAAGTTTGCTATTCCTACAAACCACTTTTTAAAAAATTGAGGATTGGCTAATGATGATCGTTGTGCTAGAGGATGTCTGGAAACAAAAAATTATGAGCATATTATTGTTCAGTGTAAGTATCTTCAAGAGGTGATTAATAAAATTAGTGATTGGGGATTTTATATTCCTTCTTTTCAGTCTTTGGAGGGTTGTTTTGAAGAGCTTAAAAGGATTTCTGGTTAGAATTTTGGAATGGTTAGAATTTACTGTGTTGCTATTTTTTTAAATTGGAAAAACCGCAATTCAGTGAAGCATGGTAAGGTGGCTTTGCCGTGTTCCTCAGTGGCTGCGAATGTGCTTTCATTAGCTGTTTTGAAATCTTCTCCTTATCTAGTTAGCTGGGGTGCTAATCTCACAAGGGAGTTACTTTCTACTTGGCGCCCTCCACCACTAGATTGGATCAAGATAAATGTGGATGCATCTTTGTTGAGATCAAATAGAGGTGGCATTTGTGGTATCTTTAGAGACCATAAAAGTAGACTTCTTCTTATTTTTTGGAAGAAATAAGATTCATTGGGATATTGCCCAATTGGAGATGGAGGTCATTGTGGATATTAGAGATTTTATACAAAGTTGGATGCTTGAAAGTAATGGTATTATCATTGAAAGTGATAATACTAATGTGATTACATTCTTACAAGATTCTTTGAAGAAAATTGATTTGGATTTGGATACATGGCCGGGCAAGGATCTCTTCTTCTTGAAGTGAAAGTTCGTTAGGGATGTTAAGCCCTATAGAACTGGCCCAAGCTAACCAAGAGGGGGGGGGGGGGGGTGTGAATTGGTATTTTAAAAATTTTCTTCTAACAAAGAATAAAAAACATAAACCAAAATCACACCACAAAAATAAATGCGGAATTAAAAGTGCGAAACAAGAAAATAAGAACACAGAAATTTATAGTGGTTCGGTCAACTCGACCTACGTCCACTCCTTGGAGGCACCCTCCAAGTATTGCACTACAAAACGTGACTCTCCTTTAGCCCCCACGGCTAGGCGGAGAAGCCCTTATAAGAACCTTCTTTTTGCCACCCCGGCAAGGCAGAGAACCTACCTCCTTTTGCTTCCTCCTAAAGCTGGTAGAAAACCACAACCAAAAGCTAACTCCTTACCTCTACCGACCCTTCCACGGATGAGAAACTCTAGACGAAGAAGAAGCAGAGCGATCCTTGAAGCAACCCTTGTGAATCCCCTCACAAGCTCCCCCTCACAAGATCCTCTCTCTCTCTCCCTTTCTCTCTTTCTCTCCTCAAGGCCTTCTCAGGTCAAGGCAGCAGCCAAAGGTCTTTAAAAACATTGAACATGAGCTCTTAAATAGAAGAGCTTCAAAGGAGCTCATTAATTGCAAGTTGCTGACTTTATCGTCCAGGCCGATATGGACATCGGCTTGGCCGATCAGTACAAAACACAGAAGATCGGCCAGAGCATCGCCCTGGATACACTCCTGGACGATTGAATTTTGGCTTGATCGTCCAGGACGATCTCACAATCGTCCTAGCCGATCAGTTCAAATCAGAGGAAAATCATCCTGAGAATAGCCCTGGATACGAGCTGGCTGATATTTATCGTCCTGAAGTAACTTAAGGTTTTTGACTGGATCGTCCTGGCCGATCCTGCGATCGTCCAGGACGATATGATTGTATCAATCATCCTCAATTACTCCCTTGATTTCCTGATCAATTAAGGCATAATTTATGAATATAGTCCAGGCCGATCAATAATCGTCCTGGCCGATAATTTAAAAATACAGTATACCTTAATTATTTATGGCGGCTACTTCTTTCTATTTTGAGCTTATCATCCTGGCCGATACACGTATTGTCTAGGCCAATATGTTAATGATGGCTGCCTTAATTAAGAATCCTTATTTAGACTTTCTGTTTTAAGCCTGATTGTCCAGGATGATATAAATATCAGCCTGGCCGATGTGGGTAAAAACAGAAATCAATCATCCTTAAGTACTCCCTTGATTTCCTGATCAATTAAGGCATAATTTGTGAATATCGTCCAGGACGATCAATGATTGTCCTGACCGATAATTTAAAAATACAGTATATCTTAATTGTCTATGGTGGCTACTTCTTTCTATTTTGAGCTTATCGTCCTGGCCGATACACGTATCGTCTAGGCCGATATGTTAATGATGCCTGCCTTAATTAAGAATCCTTATTTAGACTTTATGTTTTAAGCCTGATCGTCCAAGACGATGTAAATATCGGCCTGGCCGATGTGGGTAAAAATAGAAATTCTAAGTCTCTCAAGTGTGTATGTGTAGAGTTACATAGCATCAGTCTCTTTGACCATTACAAGTAGACTCAAAAGAGAAAAACAAAAGTACAGACTGACTCAACCCTAAACCTACGCAATCCTGAATTGGCTTCATCTTGTTCGTCCAATCTTCGATTCCTGAAAAGTTAGAAGCAACAAGCAGTCCAAGAGAAATAGTGTTTGGCAATCATCAAAACATAGGTCATGAAAAATAGGTTTGCAACAATCTCCCCCTTTTTGATGATGGCAAACACAAGTAGGAACATATCCAAAAAAGTTCATTAGAATTTCAGAGTTACAAACCCAACAACTTTTCCTACCTTACCCTACTCCCCCTTTTGTCATCACAAAAAGAGGGTCCAGATACAAAAGAAAATACCACAACAAACAAAGACTAACAAGCAAACTACATAAAAAAGGAAACAAACAACAGAAAAATACATACTAGAAAAACAAAGGATCCTGATCATCAGATAGAGGTGGTGGAGGTGGCTGCTGAAAGTAGCTGGCAAGCGTGGTAAACTGAGCATTGAACCAGGCGATGTCCTGGTCATGTTGCTGCTGGTGGTGAGTAAGGAAACTGTCAAATCGGGCTAAATCCTCAGTGCGGTGCTTCTTGTAGCGGGCAATGTCCTCAGAGTGTTGTTGCTCCTGTGCAGCAACATAGGCGTCAAAGTGGGTCTCCCATCGATCAAACCTCTCAATCAACTGATCAACCGGAGAGTGCTGGTGTAGAGGAACAGGGTCAGGAAAGGGAGCGGGAGCGGGAGCCTCCTCCTCTCTAGCCCTCCGAGGTTCCTCAGGGTGGAGACGAGTACTGTGAAGGGTACTGAAGGAATTATTTGAGTAGAAGGGAGTTGGGAGGTTTGGTGGAATAGGATATTGAAGTTGGTATTTAGTTTCAAGGACATATGCTATGATGTGTCCTAAGGCTAGATTTGGTTTCCTCTTGTGACCTGGATCGCGGATTGTGGTTAAGTGATCAATGTATCGAAAAATTAGGTCCGCAGTATTAAATTCTCTATGAGTCATGATGTAGAAAGTAGTGAGGGAAAGTAGAGGGGTGATGTGAATTCGGTCCCCGACTTTTAGAATTATGGAGGTGCGAAGGACATGTTGGATTGTCCTAGCATCTTTGACTAAAGAGCTAGTCTCTCCAACATGGAAAGGTGCATTGGTATGGCAAAGGAAGTGATTCACCGTGGACCAGTCAAGATCAGGATCAGAGGCGATTAAGTGCAGCTTATCCCCGGTGGTGGATAGTTGCAAAAGATCAACACAATCCTGATATGTGATTTCGACAGGGCGTCGATTCACATAGGAGGTCAGGGCTGTGAAGGTAGGGTTAATGCGAAGGTTTACGAAAAATTTTCGAAGAAACTCAGTATTAAAAGGGAAGGCAAGAGACTGAAGGAAGCAAAGGGAGGTGTGAGCGAAAAGATCTATTACCGGGTATGAGATGTGGGCAGGATTGATGATTCTGGAGACAGTTATCCCACAGTCTTTGTAACGATGGTAGGCGGCTTCATCTTCTGCTTCCCTGAAATGAGGGTTAATCCTAGCCCTCGAAGAACTCTTAGAAGTTTGTCAGACACGTTTCCCACCAGCCATAGAAGGAAGTTAGCAAGAAAACACAAGAGGAGAAGGGGTGGAAAGTGAGAAATCATGGCTGGAACGGCCAGAATTTAAAGAAATAGTCATATCGTCCTGGCCGATTACAGAATAGTCCAGGCCTATATGGCTCAATAATTACGTACAAGCCGATTGGTCAAAAAGGCGGTCCGATCATCCGGGCCGATCAGATATCGGCCAGGCCGATTAGACACAGGCGATCGGCCCGAGGAGTCAATCCGGACGATAGTTGAAAAAGCTGATCATCCGGGCCGATTAGGTGTATCGTCACAAGGAAGGTGGTTGGATAAGGTATGATTGAAAATCTTGAGAACTTTTTTATTGAGAATGTGATGCTAGTTGAAGGCTTAAAGCATAATCATTTTAGTATTAGTCAGCCATATGATAAATGATACTATGTTAAATTTTTTTTCTACAAGCTACATATTAAGCCTAAATGGTAGTGATGCTTTGCATGGTATACAGCTAAATAATATTTATATGCTAGATTTGAATTGTATCAAAACTTCTACTGCTTTTTGTTTGAAAACAGTTTTTGATGAATCATGGCTTTGGCATAGGAGACTTTGTCACTCTAGTATGAAAATCCTTAAGAGGATTACCTAAAGAACTTAATAAGAGGTATACCAAAACTAGATTTTACTAAGGATCACCTTTGCGATGCATGTTAATTAGGAAAATATGTAAAGTCCTCTTTTTAGTCTAATAAGGATCATAGAACAAGTAAACCATTAGAAATTTTGCATATGGATCTTTTTGGACTAGTTGAAACTGTAAATGTAGGAGGGAAGATATACAAATTTGTGATTGTGGATGATTTTTCTAGATTCATATGAATTAAATTCTTATATCATAAGAGTGAATCATTTGAGGAGTTTGGGATTTTTTTACTTGGATTCAGAGGAAACTAGGGTGTACAATTTTAACAATCCAAAATGATCACAGTGGAGAATTTAAAAATTTTTATAAGAAAAAAGGGATTGATCACAATTTTTTTGCACCTAAAACCCCTCAGTAGAATGGGGTAGCCGAAAGGAAGAACAGAACATTGATTGAAGCCACTCGATCCATGTTGGCAGAATATTCACTTCCTAAATACTTTTGGGCTGAAGTGGTTAGCATGGCATGTTATATTCTGAATAGGGTGAATATCAGATCAAACTTAAATAAAACACTCTATGAGTTACATAAGGGGAGAACACCTAATTTGTCACATTTGCATGTTTTTGGATATATGGTGTTCATTCATAATAATGGAAAATCTGCCTTAGAAAAATTTGATCCAAAATGAAGGATTTCTTCCTGGATACTCTAGTGTTACAAAATCTTATAGGCTATTTAATAAAAGAAACTTGGTAGTTGAGGAGACCACACATGTTGTATTTGATGAACCTGGAATTTTTAAAGAGCCGATTATTAAAGAGGATGAGATAGAAATTGACTCCCAAAAGATTTTGTAAATAAATATAGATGAAAATTTGGAGATAGAAAACCCTTTGCCTAGAGATTTGAGATTTTCTAGAAGTCACCCAAAGGAATTGATTATAGGTGAACCGAGTGAAGGTGTTAGGACTAGGTGTGTACTGAACAAAGAAGTCAATCATTCAGCCTTTATTTCCATGATAGTACCCTTAAATTTTGATCAAGAACTTTCAGATGAATTTTAGATTTTGGTAATACAAGAAGGATTAAATCAATTTGTAAGAAATGAAGTTTGGAAATTAATTGCAAGGCCAAAGGATCAAAGCATAGTTGGGACTAAGTGGATATTCAAGAACAAAATGAATGACTCAAGAGTATTCATTAGAAATAAGGATAGATTGGTGGTTAAGGGGTATAATAAGATTGAAGGAATTGATTTTGAGGAGAGTTTTGCTCTTGTAGCTAGACTTGAAGCAATTAGGATTTTGTTAGCCTTTACCTATTTTAGAGGATTTAAATTGTATCAAATGGATGTTAAATTATCTTTTTGAATGGGATGATTCAAGAGGATGTTTATATTGAACAACCTCTAGAATTTGAAAATTTAAAATACCCAAATTATATTTTTAAATTGAAAAAGGCATTATATGGTTTGAAACAGTCACCTAGGGCTTGATATGAGAGATTGAGCACTTTCCTACTTGAGAGATCTTTTGAAAAAAGAAGTATGTTCACAACTCTTTTTTTGAAGAAATTGAGAGATGACATACTCATTATATAAATTTATATTGATGCTATCATCTTTAGATCTACTGATAAAAACCTTTGTGATGAATTTTCTAAATAATGAGTAGTGAATTTGAAATGAGTCTAATGGGAGATTTAAGCTACTTTTTAGGCTTTAGCATTAAGAAAATTAAGGAAGGAATATTTCTTAGTCAATCAAAGTATATTAAGGACATTCTTAAAAAGTATGAAATGGATAATGCTAAACCTATTTGTACACCTATGAGTACCTAAATTCAGTTGGATAGGGACCCAAAGGGAAAATCTATTAATAAAAAGAAATTTAGGGGAATTATTGGATCTTTGCTTTACTTGATAGCTAGCCGACCCGATATTAGGTTTAGTGTTTATTTGTGTGCTAGATTTAAATCAGATCCAAAAGAATTATATTTTACAGCAGTGAAAAGGATTTTGAGGTATCTCTTGGGAACTCAAAACTTAAGGATTTGGTATCCTAAGTTTAGCTCTTCATTTAAAAAAATTGGATATTTAGATTCTGATTTTGTAGGATGTAGGGTTGATAAAAAGAGTACTTCTAGAACATGTAAATTTATTAAAAATTCTTTAGTCTCTTGGTCTAGTAGAAAATAGAATTCCATAGCCCTATCTACTATAGAAGCTGAATACATTGCCTTAGGAAGTTGTGTGACATAAGTACTTTGATTGAAATAATAGTTGATTGATTTAGGATTAATAATAGACACAATTCCCATTTATTGTGATAACACTAGTGCTATTTACATTTTGAAAAATCCTATTCAACATTCAAGAACCAAACATATTGATATCATACATCATTTCTTAAGGGATTATATATCCAAAAGAGAAATTGAACTCAATCATGTTTCAACTAAAAACCAACTTGCAGACATTTTACAAAATCACTAGCCTTTGATACTTTTAGTACATTAAGAACAAGACTTGGTGTGATTGATTTGAATGCTTAATTAAAGTTTCTGCAACCATGAGTGTGTTTTGTATTTTTTGATTTATTTGTGTGTTTTCCTTTTTTTGCTATTTTATGTGCGTGTTTTCTTTTCTGATTTTTATCTTTCTATTTTGTGTGCTTTCAAAATGTTTTTACATTGAAATTCATGTTTTTGATCGATCGTGCAAAATTTTCTAAGTGTTCCATTTGTATTGTAAGAAATTCAATTCGTACTGGATGAATTCTATAGCGAATCGATCGTTGGGTAGAATAGAATGCGTATAGTTTTTCAATTTTCATTACAGTTCATCTATACGATCAACAGAATATCTGGATGATGTGTAATTATTCATATGTACACATGTAGATGGTTATATGGATAGGAGCAGTTATTATTTCTGATTGTACGTATGAACCTTGCGTTCGTACATATGAACACATGGCATTCTGAGTGGGGGATGATTCAAACCGTCATAAAAATGATCTTAAATAACTGATCATCCTGGATGAACACCTATTTGTCTGTATGATCATTTGGTCAAAAAGTCTCTATGAAAGGATGTCTAGTAACTTCATGATTACTAAAAGTCATTTCATTTTGGATATATTCATTCATACATACAAAAATTTATTTTATATATATGACTTCAAGCATCGTATAGTACGAAGCCCTTTTCATACGTACGAAAGATAAATTTTTCCTTAAATAGAAGGCTTTAAAACTCTAATTTTATACACTTCAAAAGCCTTTCTAAACCCTCTCATCTTTCCAAATCCTTCAATGGCAAGCTCTAGCAAAAGGGGTAGATAGGCTAAAGAACTAACTAATTGACCTTCCTCTAGAAATGCTGAAGAAAATTTCCTATTCAAAACAAGCAAATAATCTTTTCGTTGGTTTGTCTCAGCAAAAAACACTCCTTTTTAGAGTTCTTTTGTAAGAAAATATCATCTATCAAGTAATGCCACTTTTTGCCTCTACCCAATTCGCATTTATCCTCACTCTGATTTACTCTTACAACAAGAAAGCTTTTCACTATTTTCTTGCCAATATGACTCTTAGCACAGATCAAACTAGGGTTAGGAGTTATGTTTTAAAGAAAAGAGTTGAAATAACTAAGGAGGATATGTGAATATTTTGAATTTGAGGACTAAAGGAATAGGAGCCGACACCTTGACTTCTTCTTCTAACTATGACTGAATAGTAATAAATCAAGCGATTAGAAGAATTAGATAAGTATGTCATTTGCCTAAGGTGTCAACATTGAACCAAGATGCCCAGATCATCCAGCATATTCTTATAACTACTATAATTCATAAAGTTGGTGACCGTATCAATATCACACCTCTTCTTTCCACTGTAACCTATCTTATTATGACTGGTCAGCCTACAGATGAAGCCCAACTCATCCATGACTATATTTATGGGCTTTCTGAAATTGGCAATATCTCCCATAAGAGAAAGAAGAAGTATGACCTAGTCCACCCTGATCCTCATATGGAAACTCCTACCTATTTTACTGATGCTTCATTCCGAGCAATGTTTGGGAGAGCAGGTGGACATGAAGATTTTGAGGAAAAAGGGGGAGCACCTACACCTGCACCTGAGCTTGCTCAAGGACTAGCCTTTCAGGATATGGTCCAACACTTTGATCATCTTAAAAGCCACTTTGATCGATGCTTTGATCAAATTGAGACTTATCTACAACAGCAGGATTATCAATATAAGCAGGATATGGGTTATCTGAGGTCAATTCAACTCGGTCAACACCAACATGGTGAAAGTTTGTTAGGGATGTTAAGCCCTATAGATCTCGCCCAAGGCTAACCAAGAGGGAGGGGGGGTTGAATTGGTATTTAAAAAACTTTAGGCAAAGCACGAATACAAACCAAATCACCACAAAAAATGCGAAAGAAAATAAATGCGGAAGCAGTAAAAATAAGAACACAAGGGTTTATAGTGGTTCGGTCAACTCGACCTACGTCCACTCCCCAGAGGCACCCTCTGAGTATTGCACTACAATTGTGACTCTCCTTTAGCCCCCACAGCTAGGTGGAGAAGCCTTTACAAACACCTCTTTTTGTCACACCCGACAAGGCAGAGAACCTTCCTCCTTTTGCTTCCTCCTAAAGCAGGCAGAGAACCTCGATCTCTTGCTGGAACTTACCTCTCCCAACCCTTCCAAGGATAAGAGACTCTAGGGAAGAAGAAGTAGAACAATGCTTGGAGCAACCCTCGTGAATCCCCTCATAAGCTTCCCAACACAAGATCCTCTCTCTCTCTCCCTCTCTCTCTCTCCTTTAGATTTTCTCAGGACAAGACAGCAGCCAAGGATGTTAAAAAATGTTGAACAAGGGCTTTTAAATAGAAGAGCTTCAAAGGAGCTCATTAATTGTAAGTTGCCAACTATATCGTCCAAGATGATATGGACATCGTCCTGGCCGATCAGTACAAATCCCATGAGATCAGCCAAGGCATCGCCTTGAATGCAAAGTGGATGATTAAAAATTGGCTTCATCGTCCAGGACGATATCACAATCATCCAGGATGATAAGTTCAAATCAGAGGAAAATCGTCCAGAGCATCGCCCTGAATTTGTGCTGGCCGATATTAATCATCTAGAAGCAACTAAGGTTTTTGTTTAGATCATCCTGGCAGATCATGCGATCGTCCAGGGTGATGTGATCGTATCAATCATCTTTAATTACTTCATTGATTTGTCTGATTAATTATGGCATAATTGTGAATATCGTCCAGGCCGATCCAAGATAGTACTGGCCGATTGCCAAAAAAATAGATTACCTTAATTGTTTATGGCGGTAATTTCTTTTTATTTTGATCCTATCATCCTGGACGATACACGTATCATTCAGAACGATTGGCTGATGATGGCTGCCTTAATTAAGAACCCCTGATTGAATTTTCTGTTTTAAGCCAGATCGTCCAGGACGATGTAAATATCGTCCTGGCCGATTTGAGTAAAAATAGAAATTCTAAGTCTCTCAAATGTGTGTGTAGGGTTACTTTGCATTAATCACACCAAATATTACAATTGATTGAAGAGGGGAAAAATAAAATTACAGACTGACTCAACCCTAATCTACGCAATTTGAGCTTGCTCCATTTTTCCATCCGATCTTTGATTCCTGAAAAAGTTAGTAGTAAAAGACAGTCCAAGTCAAGTAAGAGTGTTTGCCAATCATCAAAACATAGTTCATAGACCTGAATTTGCAACAATCTCCCCCTTTTTGATGATGGCAAAATACTACAACAAAAATTTAAAGAAAAGCGGTGTAACATACGAAATCGAAAGTGCAGGAAACATCCTAAAACTACTCCCCCTTTTGACATCTCAAAAAGGAGGGAACCAAGAACAAAAGCAAACGACAACACACACATTTTTTTTTTACCAAGGCATGAAGATGATGTAGTATTCTATGTGATTGATTTTAAAAACTTATGAGTTAATGAGTTAACAACATTAATAATCCAAAGAATGGTAGAATATCCGATCATGATTACCCTTAGCTCAGACTTCTCTTAGGATAGAATTGTCTTTTGAAATCAATGACCAACTCAAAAAATCAATTGGATATGAGGAACAAGAATCCATTAATTACTTAGTTTAAGAAAAAAATATCTTATAGAATAATGAATCAAAGTAAATTTGTCACAATCTCAAAACAATCGAAGTCAAGCCTTTGATACATGAAAACTTCTAAGTTTTTTAAAAGATTTGAAAAGAGAGAGGAGCTTGCTTTTTAGTGGGCTCATTTTATGCCTCTTGTCAATTGATTGGTGCTTGTGCACATCTTTTTACTTTTTGATATATAATTTTTCAATTTGGCGTCATTGCGCATCTTTTGTTGGCATCATTGACCAATTTTTTTTTATTTTTGCAAGCTCCATTCTCTTTTACAACTCTTAAAAGGTTCTTAGTTGTGAGTATACCTTCTAGATATTAGAGAATAGGGGCTCTCTCTAACATAGAGGAGAATTATACACAAAATAGAATCAATTAATCAATGACAAGAGTAACGAGGAATCTTGATGTGACAAAAAGACTTTAAGCATTATAAATACAAGATAGATTTGCTTAAGCGAGTTTAGAAAGGATCTAAATTTTCATACACAATCTTTAATTTGAAATATTTTTTTGATTAGAAAAGAAAACTATCTCACTAAAATAGGTTAGAGAAGGAGACACAATCAATGAAATATTCGTACCATCTAACAGATTAAGAGATGTAAAATATTTACTACAAATTCTCAAAAGCAAAGATAAGACATACGATATCATATCAGTGATGATTTTTGAAAGCTAAAAAGTAATAAAGAAGAAAGCAAGCCAAATCAATAAAAAAAGAAAAGAAAATAAAGTGCAAAAGGAAAAACAATTAAAAACCAAATAAAGCAAATAGAAGATCAAGTTTATGCAGTTATGTCAATCACACCCAATCTGGTCCTTAAAGAGCTGAAAGTGTCGAAGGCCAGTGGTTTAGTAAAGATGTCAGCCAGTTGATTTTCAGTTGTCACATGGTGTAGCTCAATGTCTCCCTTCGTCACATGGTCTCTTATGAAATGATGCCTAATGTCAATGTGCTTAGTCATTGAATATTGGATAGGATTCTTAGAGATGCATATGGCACTAGTATTGTCATAAAAGATTGAGATGGTGCCTACAGGTAATCCTAAATCTAATACCTGTTGTTTCAACCAAAGGACTTGGGCCACACAACTTCCAAGAGTAATGTACTCAGCTTCAGGAGTGGAAAGTGCAACAAAATTTTGCTTCCTACTAGACCATGAGACCAAAGATTGTCCTATGAATTGACAAGTTACTGAAGTACTTTTTCTATCCACCTTGCATCCTGCAAAATAAGAGTTAGAAAATCCAATAATCTCAAAAGAAGTGCTGTGTCTAGGATATCAAATCCCCAAGCTTTGGGTCCCTAAAAGATATCTAAAAATTCTCTTAACAGCAGTCTGGTGGGATTCCTTAGGGTCGGCTTAAAATCTAGCACAAAGGCGAACACTAAACATTTTGTCTGGTCGGCTCGCAGTCAAGTAGAGTAAAGATTCAATCATGCCTCTGTACTTCTTCTGATCAACAAATTTACCACTTGGGTCCCTATCCAATGGAACACTAGAAGTCATGGGAGTATTAATTGGCTTAGATTTATCATCTCATACTTCTTCAAAATATCCTTTATGTATTTTGTTTGATTAAAAAAGGTTCCATCATCCAATTATTTTATGCTAAAACCCAAAAAATTGGACAACTTTCCCATCATACTCATCTCAAACTCTCTACTCATTATTTTAGAAAACTCATCACACAGTTTTTTATTAGGAGATCCAAAGAGTATATCATCCACATAAATCTGAATAATGAGTAAATCATCTCCAATTTTTCTAAGAAAAAGGGTGGTGTTTACGCTCCCCTTAACAAACTCCCTTTCTAGTAAAAATGTGCTAAGCCTCTCATAACATGCTCTTGTTGCCTGCTTTAAACCATACAAAGCCTTTTTTAATTTAAAAACATGATTTGGAAATTAGTAACTCTTAAAACCTCGGGGTTGTTCTACATACACATCCTCTTTTATTTCCCCATTCAAAAAGGCACTCTTGACATACATTTAATAAAGCTTAAATCCTTTATAACAGACAAAGGCTAATAGCACTCTAATGGCTTCCAATCTAGCTACAGGGGTAAATGTCTCATCAAAATCTATCCCTTCTATTTGGTTGTACCCCTTAGCCACTAATCTTGCTTTATTCCTAACCACCACTCCTGAATAATTCACCTTGTTCTTAAAGACCCACTTTGTCCCAACTACACTTTGTCCCTTAAGTCTTTCTACAAGCTCCCAAACT
Organism: Dendrobium nobile; assembly: GCA_022539455.1. NCBI lineage: Eukaryota > Viridiplantae > Streptophyta > Magnoliopsida > Asparagales > Orchidaceae > Dendrobium > Dendrobium nobile. The sequence continues at coordinate 38,438,848 of CM039735.1, forward strand.
TCATTCCTAACAAATTGGTTCAAATCCTACTGCATAGCTAAAATCCAAAACTCAATCAGTAAGGGCTTGGTTTATGTTGGTGGGTTCAATCATTGAGATAAAGGCAGAGTGATTCACCTCCTTCCTAAGTCCATGTCTTGTCCTAACTCCATTAGAAGGGTCTCCTAAGATCAAATCCTTTGGGTGACTTGTAGAGTATCTCCAATCTCTAGGTAAGGTCTGAGAAGGTCCAACCCTTTCCTCTAGATCTAAATTTTCTACTCCTTGGGTGACATCTCCTACTCCTTCTATGTTTTGGTGACCTACTTCCTTCTCCAAATTTTTTATTCCACTAGTAAACTCTCAAATATCATCATCATCCTCAACTTCATGCTTTTTAGGATCAGACTCATCAAATACTACATGGGTAGTCTCTTCCACCACTAAAGTTCTCTTGTTAAACACCCTAAAATACTTCCCAACACTAGAATATCTCAAGAATACTCCTTCATTAGATGTAGGATCAAATTTTCCCAAGTGAGACTTCCCATTGTTGTGAATGAAAACCTTACAACCAAAGACATGAAGGTGAGAAAGATTGGGTGTTCTGCCCTTAAGGATCTCATAGGGTGTCTTTTCTAATTTGGCTCTAACGTTCACCCTATTCAACACGTAACAAGATGTGTTAACCGCTTCAGCCCAAAAGTATTTTGGAAGTGAATACTCAGTAAGCATGGCTCTAGCGACTTCCACCAAGGTCCGGTTCTTCCTTTCAGCTACCCCGTTCTGCTGAGGGGACCTAGGAGCTGAGAAATTGTGGCTAATCCCCTTATCCTCACAAAAATCTCCAAATCTTTTATTCTCAAATTTTCCCTCATAATCACTATGGATGATCAAGATCTCACAACCTAGATTTTTTTTGAATCCAAGTAGAAAATATTTTAAACTCCTCAAAAGATTCATTTTTATGTGTAAGAAATCTAGTCCATGTGAACCTTGAGTAGTCATCAAAAAACACAAAACCATAGACTTTTCCTCCCAAGTTGGCAGTGCTAATGGGTCCAAACAAAGGTCTAGAGGTGCTAATTTTCTTAGTGGGGTGAAAGGTGGAGTGGACTTGCTTTCCTAGTTGATAGGCATCACAAAGGTGGTCTTTTGAAAACTTGAGTTTGGGGGCACCTCTAACTAGGTCTTTTTGGGTCACTTTCCTGAGTGTTTTCATACTTGCATGACATAGTCTCCGGTGCCATAACCATGAATCATCAATAACTATTTTTAAGCAAAATAAAGAAGCATATTCAATGTTATTTAAATCAAGCATGTAGATGTTGTTGATCCTCTTTCCCTGCAAAATAGTATTGTTACTTAAACTTACAATGCATGAATTTGTAAAGATATGCACGATGAAGCCTTTGTCACAGAGTTGATTGATCCTGAGCAGGTTGTGCTTCAATTCATCTACAAGCAAAATATTTTCAATCATAAGGTTCTTGGAATTACTAATTATACCTGCGCCTACCACCTTCTTGGTGGTGTTGTATCCAAGAGTAACTTTACCTCCAGTCCTAGACCCCAGCGAAATAAATTGATTGGCATCACCAGTCATATGTCGAGAGTAACTGCTGTCTAAGTACCACATACTTTCATGAGGCCTTTTATGAGAGCCCTCCTAAAAAATTATCAAATATTAGATTTAGGAATCCAAGCAGGTTTGGGTTCCTTCTTATGAAGACTAGAATGCAATGCATGTGTGGTATGCTATGAATTATGCACCTTGGGTCTCCACACCCAATGTGTACTATAGTGAATAGTGCAAGTGTATGAGATGTGTCCTAGCATGCCACATGAAAAATATCTAACTCCAGGAAAAGGGTTTCTTAAATGGTTTGAGTTATAGTGCCTCTTCCTAGGTTTTAGCTTTTGATCAAAAGTAGGTGTCATCCTAGTTTTCTTGCATGAATCTAATTCATTTTGAATCTTCAAATTTGTGCTTTTTAAGACTTCATTCTCAATCCTCAAGTTTTTCTTCATCTCTTTAGACTTCTTAAAATCAGATTCAAGTGAGGTGTGTGTGACTTTTAGTGACTCATGCTCTTCAATTAATTCACAATGCTTTTTGTTTATCTCATCAAATTCATCAAGTAGGGCCATATGATTTGAATCAATTGTTGAGTGATCTTTAGTCATAATTGCATGTTCCTTTTGTAACTCCAAAAATTCTAATTTTAAGTTTGCATGTGTCTTCTTGAGTTTCCTATATGATGCATAAATTTTTTTAGAAATTTCAAGAAGTTGATTGTAGGAAAGTTCACATACCTCTTCTTGATCGAGATGATCGTCTGCCATCAAGCACAGTTTTGTTGTCTCATCTTCTGGTTCCGTCTCCAATGAATCTGATGTAGAATCCACCCAAAATGCCTTTTGGAGTCTTTTCTTGTCCTTCTTGAACTTGGGTTTCTCCTCACCCTTTCCTTTGCTCGAGTGATCTTGAAGTGTAGGACAATCGGCTTTCACATGTCCAGGCTTCTTGCATTCATAACAAACAACATCAGAGGATCCTTTAGAATGTTTGTTATCCTTACCTTTTCTCTAATGATGCTTTTGCTTCTTCTTTAGAAAGTTTTTGAATTTCCTTGAGATGAAGGAAACTTCATCGCTCTCAGACCCGAAAGAATCAGAGTCAGATTTGTGTGCCTTTAGTGCCACCATTTTCTCTTTCTTTTTCTCACCTGCATCAAGATTTCTTTGATTCACCCCTTGCTCGTAAGCAATGAGTGAGCCAAGTAAGTTGTCAATCAAATATGTGTTCAAATCCTTAGATTCAGTTATAACAGTAATTTTTGCATCAAAAGAGGAAGGCAAGCATCGTAAAATCTTGTTTACTTTTTCAAAATTTGAAAGCTCTCTTCCTAAGCCATGTAAGGAAGTAACAATCTGAGTAAATCTCATATACATTTTAGAAATTGATTCATAAGGTTTCATGCGTAAAAGTTCGTAGTTATGCAAGAGAATATTCAAACGGGATTGTTTAACTTCATTAGTGCCTTCATAAGTGATACACAATTTCTCCCAAATTTCTTTACCAGTTTTGCGAGTGAAAACACGCATGTAGTCTTCTGATTTTAAAGCACAGAAAAAATAATTAAGATATTTTGCGTTCAATTGAGCCAAATCTCTATCATCTAAAGTCCATTTAGTAAAAGGAAGTGGAACAGTAATGTCGTTAAGTTTACCAGTTGGAGGTGTGTAATCATCCGTAATAAGCATTAATATGCGATAATTAGTAGATTGTAAAAACGTAGACATGCGAGTTTTCCAAAAATCAAATGGGATATTATCAAACAAAGGTGGTCGGGTAATACAATACCCTTCCGATGTATTATGATTCCTAAAGTTAGCCATGGATCTAAATTCAAAAAGTTTTCAAACTTAATTTTATGAATCCCACTCTAACACCACTTGAAAGTTCATTAGGGATGTTAAGCCCTATAGAACTGGCCCAAGGCTAACGAAGAGGGGGGTGAATTGGTATTTAAAAAAATTTTTTAGGCAAAGCACGAATACAAACCAAATCACCACAAAAAATATGTGCGGAAGAAAATAAATGCGGAAGCAGTAAAAAATAAGAACACAAGGGTTTATAGTGGTTCGGTCAACTCGACCTACGTCCACTCCCCGGAGGCGCTCTCCGAGTATTGCACTACAATCATGACTCTCCTTTAGCCCCCACTGCTAGACGGAGAAGCCTTTACAAACACCTCTTTTTGCGACACCCGGCAAGGCAGAGAACCTTCCTCCTTTTGCTTCCTCCTGAAGCAGGTAGAGAACCTCGATCGCTTGCTGGAACTTACCTCTCCCAACCCTTCCAAGGACAAGAGACTCTAGGGAAGAAGAAGTGGAACAATGCTTGGAGCAACCCTTGTGAATCCCCTCACAAGCTCCCCCTTATAAGATCCTCTCTCTCTCTCTCTCCCTCTCTCACTCTCTCTTTTAGGTTTTCTCAAGTCAAGACAGTAGCCAAGGATGTTCAAAAATATTAAACAAGAGCTCTTAAATAGAAGAGCTTGAAAAGAGCTCATTAATTGCAAGTTGCCGACTATATCGTCCAGGACGATATGGACATCGTCCTGACCGATCAGTACAAATCTCATGAGATCGGCCAGGGCATCACCCCGAATGCAAACTAGATGATTAAAAATTGTCTTGATCATCTAGGGTGATATCACGATCATCTAGGCCGATCAGTTCGAATCAGAGGAAAATCGTCTAGAGCATAGCCCTGAATTTTTGTTGGCCCATATTAATCGTCCAGAAGTAACTAAGGTTTTTGTCTAGATCATCCTGGACGATCCTATGATCATGGAGGGCGATGTGATCATATCAATCATCCTTAATTACTTCCTTGATTTGTCTGATTAATTAAGACATAATTGTGAATATCGTCCAGGCCGATCTAAGATCGTCCTGGCCGATTGCCAAAAATACAGAATACCTTAATTGTTTATGGCGGCAATTTCTTTGTTTTTTTATTCAATCGTCCTGGACGATATACATATCATCCAGGAAGATTGGCTGATGACGGCTGCCTTAATTAAGAACCCCTGATTAGATTTTCTATTTTAAGCCAGATCGTCTAGGACGATGTAAATATCGTCATGGCCAATTTGTGTAAAAACAAAAATTCTAAGTCTCTCAAGTGTTTGTGTGTAGGGTTACTTTGCATTAGTCACACCAAATATTATAATTGACTAAAGAGGGGACAAATAGATTTACAGACTAACTCAACCGTAATCTACCCCATCTTGAGCTGGCTCCGTTTTTCCATTCGATCTTTGATTCCTGAAAAGTCAGTAGTAAAAGACAGTCCAAGTCAAGTAAGAGTGTTTGTCAATAATCAAAACATAGTTCATAGACCTGAATTTGTAACACATGGCTATGATAAATAGCTATTTTAATCTCTTCAACCAGCCACCTCCTCTAGACCAAAGCCCTCAAAATAAAAAATGTATTTTTTTTGTGATTTCCTTTACCAGCACTTAGGATTTGATGTGATGACTTTGGTAGTTTTTGTGATTATTTTTAGTTTTTGTTTTTATGTTTTAAAAGATTTGCTGTGAATTGGTATCAGCAGAGCTCCAATGTATTATCCTTTATTTTGATATCAATAAAACATGTCCTGTTTTAATTTACTTGATTTTGTTTGTTGGTTGAAATATTTGTTTTCCTGTATGATAATCCTTACTTAGTTGATCTTAAAGTGGTATAATTTGACAAGCAATACAAAAATTAACTTCATTAAAAAATTTAATTTTTTGTAAATTTAATTTAGCTTATAACTCGATCAAGTTAAGGATATCAATCTCATATTCTTTTTTGGGCATACAAAATTTTTAAAATTATTATTGCAATCCTCATGTCTTATTATTATTTATTTATCTTTTCAACATAATTATTTTTGTACTTATAGAAATTTGAGCTTTTATATTATTGATTAACGGTTCACAACTTGAAATGTGGCACAAAATTAGCTCAAATATCAAAAGATGCTCAAAGTGTGTCACAAATATTGAAAAGATGTGCAACGTCATTATAAGTATATATTATTTCCTCTATCTTTTAATCTTCAATTTCAAATCAATCTAATGTTTAATTATGTTTTGTATTAGAAATTGACTTACATTAATTTTCATTTCATCACTTTTGTAAAAGTTTTCCTTATCCAATTATCTAGATTGATTCATGACCTTGATATATTTATTTTGTCTTTGTTATATATTAATTTAAATGATATGAATCTTTATTTTCTTTAATGAACATTAATCTTGTTATTGTAATTATAACTCTATCTCTTACAGGATCAATTATAAAAGGCTTCTCATATGACTTCTTATATTTCTGTTGCTTTTTTTTTTTCTTCTATTTTTGCTATTATCAAAAAGGGGGAGAAATATTATTTGAACTTTTGTGTGTTTTTATGTTTTTTTTGTTCGTGTTTAGGGAAGAAATATTGTTTGAACTTTTATGTATTTTTGTATTTTTTTGTTCCTGTTTAGGGGAGAAATATTATCTGTGCTTTGTGTGATAAAAAACATAAAAATTTACAAATATTTTAAACTATTTATAATAGAAAACTCCTTATATTCACATGTTTATTCATTCAGGGGGAGTTAAGTAGAAATTTAGGATTTTTAATTGTACTCAAATAATAATTATTTTGCCATCATAAAAAAGGTAGAGATTGCTGAGATAGTTGCTACTTAGGTTTGCATGTTTGACATTCTTACAACTTCTATGTTTTTGATGATTCCAAATATTATTGTTTTGATTATTATTTCTCTTATCATATTTTGGAAGTATTGTTTTTGTTCTTATGTGTACTAATATTTCAAGGAAATCAAACTCAAAATTGTTGAAGACTTCAAATCAAGATCATCTTAGAGTGTTTTGTAAATTAAAATCTATATTTTTTATTTTATTGAGTCTGAGAGAGTGAAAATATAATTGAGTAACTGAAAATACAGAGTTTTTAAAATTTTTAATTTTTAAACTGATCATACGATACGATACCATTTTGTATGGGATGATCTGGTCAGTTATTTTCCCCAATGAGTAATGGAACAAATTAGAGAAATGGCAAAATTTTTTCCTAAGTATAGATCATATGGATGATATTTTACAATCATACTAGGATGATCTTCTTTATTTTTGCCAAATATGAAGTTCGTACGGATGATATTTTACATTCATTCCAGGATGATCTTCTCTATTTTTGACGAATGTAAAGATCATACAGATGACTTTTTTGTTTGTATCAGGACAATCTTCTCTATTTTTAACGAATGTGAAGATCGTATGAACAATATTTTTCATTCATACCGGGATGACCTTCTTTGTTTTTAATGAATGCGAGGATCGTATGGATGATATTTTTCATTCGTACTGGGATGATCCTCTCTATTTTGTCCTCTAAAGCTATTCGTACAGATGAGATTTTTCGATCGTACCGGGATGATGGGCTCTATTAAGTTTTCATGAAGACATTCGTACATATGTTCTTTAAAATTTCTATTCATATCGGATGAACATATTTCATATAAATGACAATTGGGTATGAATATAGTTTGTACCTATTCAGCATGAGTTCGTATTCAACAATTTTTGAACTATTTGAATGTATAAAATTTTATCGTACAGGACGATCGTGGATGGTCAAATTTGAAAAATACAATTTTCTAGATGGTTTTTCATGTCTTTTCTATATAAGGTCAACTTAAGACTGTCATTTTTCCTTTTTGCCACTTGGTTTTCATGAATGGTAAAGGGAAATTGAAGGAGAGAGTGAGAGAAAGTATTTGAAGGAGATTTCTTCCTATTAGAACGTTAAGGGTTTGGTTGGTTACTCAAGGGTAAGGATCTTTCTGTGTTATTTATTCTTATTTCACTCTTTTCTCTTATCCTTCTAGATTTCTAGTGTGAAAAGCTTTCAAGAAGATCTGGTTCTCTACGGACACTCGAGGAGTGTGAAGAGCCGAGGGTTCTCGGCCTACACTTAGAGAATGTGAATAGCCGAAGGTTCTCTGCCTATACTTGGAGGGTGTGAAAGGATGAACGTTCTCTACCTACACTTGGAGAGTATGAATAGCCAATTGTTGAGTCTAGTATTTAGGTTGTTAAGCCTAAGTTAATGTCCCAAGGCTACCAAGAGGGGGGGTGAATTGGTAGTTTAAAAAATATTTTAAACCCTCTTTGAATTTAAGTTGAACCGAAATGAAAATTTTTCTTTTGAGTTTTTCTAGAAAATATTTTTCAACCACAGAGTTCTTAAAATTAAAAATAAAATGTGGAAACGTAAAAAATTGTAAAGTAAATGACACCAGATTTTTAGTGGTTCGGTCTAAAACCAGACCTACATCCACTCCCCAGAGGCACCCTCTGAGTATTGCACTAATACCAATAGTGACTCTCCTTTTGCACCCACAGCAAGGCGGAGAAGCCTTTACAAAACACTCTTTTCACCACTACCCGGTGCGGCAGAGAACCGTCGTCCTTTTACATAATCCCCAGTGTTGGCAGAGAACTATCCGTCCTTTCACACTCTCCTAGTGTGGGCTGAGAACCCTTCGGCTGTTCACACTCTCCAAGTGTAGGCAGCGAACCCTTCAGCTATTCACACTCTCCAAGTGTAGGCAGCGAACCCTTCGGCTATTCACACTCTCCAAGTGTCGGCAGCGAACCCTTCGGCTATTCACACTCTCCAAGTGTCGGCAGCGAACCCTTCAGCTATTCACACTCTCCAAGTGTCAGCAGCGAACCGGATCTTCTTGACAGATCTTCTCACAAGAAATCTAGAAGGAAGAAGGAAAAGAGTGAAGTAATCCCAATTCATAAGTAGAGATTCTTATCTTTGAACTCCAAGTGAAGCCTTCACGCTCCAGTGCTAGGAATCCTCCTTTGAATGCACTCTTACACTCTCTCCTTAGCTATTCTCTCAAGAGACACAAAGATCAAATGACAAAAAGATTGGGTGGCAGTCTAATTTGGACTATTTATACAAAAGACAAGAAAAACTACCCAAAAACTGCAAGTATTCAATTTTGTACGCAGTGGATCATCCCGTACGATCGTGGATCGTCCTGGACGATTTTACTTAAATGCTTTGAAATGACCCTATTTGTATATGTGTACGAAATGTCTTCGTACACTCTAATCGTCCCGTACGAACTAAGTTCGTCCGGTACGAACGGTTATTACTAGGTCGGTTCTAGAAACTGCTGAAAATTGTTCTAAGTCGGTTAATCGTCTGGACGAAAATGGGTTTGTCTGGACGAAATTTTTTACAGAGACCAGATCATCCTGGATGATAATTAATTTCGTCTGGATGAAAATTTTACAGAGAGCAACTCATTTTCTGACGATAATTAATTTCATCTGGACAAAAGTTTTACAGAGACCAGATCGTCCTGGACGATATTTAATTTCGTCTGGACGAAAATTTTACAGAGAGCAACTCGTTTTCTGATGATAATTAATTTCGCCTAGACAAAATTTTTACAGAGACCAAATCGTCGTGGACGATATTTAATTTTGTCCCGGACGAATAGGACTTAGAAAAGTTTTTCAAGCCAGTTCCTATTTGTTCCATGTGCTCAATAGGAGATAACTGTCTGATCGTCCCGTACGATCTGATATCATCCCGTACGATCAGTATAAATTTTATATGATCTCCTTATGAGTGTGTGTATGTTTTTATTCACTCAATTACAATCACTCCCTTTCAAATTTAATTCAAAGAAAAGTACAAGCTTCAAATACACAAAATATTTCATGTTGAATTTGATTTGAAGTCTTCGTAGTCTGGAGTTCAATTTTCTTGAAATGTTAGTACAAACAAGAGAAAATACAAATCTTCTAAAATTGTTAGGAGATAACTACACATTTGAACAATAATGTTTGGAATCATCAAAACTATATAAGTTACAAAAATGTAAAGCATGCAAATAGCAACTATCTTAACACCAATGGTTCTCTGCTGACACTTATAGGGTGTAAAAGGATGACGGTTCTCTGCCACATTGGGTAGTGGTGGAAGAGAGTTTTGTGAAGGCTTCTCCGCCTTGCTGTGGGAGCAAAAGGAGAGATACTTATGGTAATAGTGCAATACCTGAAATGGGAGGCTTTAGGGAGTGGATGTAGGTCGTGTTTGATCAAACCACTATAAATCTTTGTGTCTTTTTATTTCAACTATTTTAATTTCTACATTTTATTTTTATGTAGTTGAAAATTATTTTAAACAAAAAATTTAAATCAACTTGCTCAAGTTTGTTAATCGATTTCTATAATTTTAAAATCCAAGAAAGGGTCAAGTTTTTTTTTTAAAATACCAATTCACCGCCCTTTTAGTTAGCCTTTGGGACATAAGCTTAGGTTTAACAACTTATTTCATATTCAAAAAGTTTCAATAGTTATATGGCCTCAACCTACCTTATAACCTAAGTCTATATTAGGTACTAAAAATTAGTGACCTAAACCTCGATAATGCAATGCAGGATCAAGATTTCTCTAGTCTGGATTAGGGAGCCAACTAAACACCCTAGGCGCTTGAAAACTATGTATCCAGTCACTTTTGAAAGAGTGGTAGGGACATTTAATTAAGTTATGTTTGAGGAAAGGGGGGCCGACATCTAGAGATATCCTAATTTAACCCCTTGACTTATCTTGGGTGATATAAAACTTAAGCTAAAATGTAATTAAGTTTTAAACTTATTTAATGCAATGCATTCTAGTTGACTTAATTAAATGCTTAAATCAAAATTAAGCAATTTTAAAATTAGGCTTAAAAAATAGATTTTATCCCAATGAATGCATAACTTCCCCTCGATAAGACTACACCCTAATAGGTTAGGTGGCCTGCCAGAACCTGTAGATGAGGAGATGCCTAAGAAGGTAGAGAAAGTCAAAATATGAATGCATGAAAGAGACGTGGCGGTCCCGGGATTACTTCTTAATTTGTTAGAATTTCTATATGAGCTTAAATATTTTATATTTTTTTAAGTAAAAGAGTTTTTATTATACCCTCATGAGCCTCCGTTTGGGTTCCAGAATAAAACAAATACGACAAACAGATCACGAAAAAATAAGAAAAGTAGGAAAATCCTAATCGCATTCAACATCAAATAATCAACTTAATAATCAAATTAATTAAATGAATAAAATTTTCATAGGCAAGTGAGTTTAGTATTATAACACAGGGTCTGCATATAATGTAAAGTGGTTGTTTATCACTAAAAAAACTAGAATTCTACTCCTATGACTTAAGTAACTTTGAGAATGGGTCTTCTTTTTCCTTCTACGGAGCTTCTTAGATTGCCAGGTGTAGATATCCAAATGAAAAGAAACTCTCCCTCAAGAAGGGTGATATCTTTTCCCTTTGTATATTTTAAGTTCATCTTAATTTTGATCTCCAAATGAAGAGGGACTTTACCTTAAGGGATGACCCTTCCTCTTTGGATTCCAAATTGGATGCTTAAACAACCTATCTCAATGCACTTTAAATACTTACAACTCAATTCTAAAATTAAATTACATTTTAAGAAAAAAAGACTCAAACAACTTGAAGGGTTATTCTAGGCAATTAATATTGAAATTCATATCAAATCTCAAGTAGTTAAATATTTTAAAATTAAATGCCCAAATCACAGCCACACCAGGCCATGATCTTTTAATTTAAAGGGGAACTTAGCAATAATTGAAGCACCTGCAAAAAATATCATTTCATTTAGAGCTTAATTTTTTGCCCTTTTTATTCAATTCCCTATATGAGCATGACCACCTACATAAGATTAAATTAATATAAATTGTCACTAACCTAGTGTTAGATCTACTGCATAATCAATTACATCATAGTGTGCAAAAATTAAGTAAATAGTCACATCATTCAATCAAATTAACCATCATGCAATTAAAACCATGGAAAACTCAACACATAGCAGAATATATAACATCGGCCTAACCTAAGACTAGAGTTAGTTGTCTTAGCAAACTAGCTAAAGTGTGTGAAGGAGGCCATATGGTTTGGAGATATCCTATATAGGACAATTGGTTAGAGTTGTTTTGATGTTCTAATTGGTTGAAAGGCTTAAGGGAATATTTAATTAATGTTTAAATGTTAATGATTTAATATTAATTTTAAGTTGTGTTTTAAAGGTTTGGTGATTACTACCTTTGTTAAACAAGGGTCATGAAGCTTATTTTACCTTTCTTGGGGTTAAGCTAATAACCTCATAATTTCGGGTTACCAAGGAGTAACTAATATAATTAAGTGAATTTAATTTATTAAGGTTTGAATGTTAATGATTTTTGATTAAGATTGATTGATTATTGATTTTAAGGTTAGATTAATGTTTTCTATGTTTTTAAATCAATTATTAAATTTTATGAAATTATTTTAATATTTAAATGTATTAATTAAAATGGTCAAAATTTAACTTTTAGGTTAAGATTGATTTCTAAAGTTTTAATATTTTTGTTAAATATTAGACAGTTTGAAGAGTAATTAGGCTTTGAGTTTATTAGATTTGGATTTTTTATAATTATTTATGATATTTAGAAGTTTAAGAATTTATTGAATTTTTAGAAATTATTTAATTAAGGGTGTTTTGTTGATTTGAATCAAAATGAATTTATAGCTCAAAATCAACTCAAAAGGTCAGGAATGACCTAAGGAAGATTCCCAACTGTTTGAAAATTTTTCAAAATTTTTAATTATTTTAAATAATTTAATAAAATATATATTAATTTTTAGATAAAATTAAATTAAAATTAAAAAAGGAATCAATTCAAAATGGTTTTATTTTGTTTAAATTGGAATTTAAATTCTAGTCAGTTTGAGGCATTATATGCATTTTTTGAATTTAATTTGGATTTATTAAATTTTTTGGAAATTTTAAGGGTTTAATTAAAGGATTAATTTAAATAAATTAATTAAGGGGCTTAATGATTTCAAAAATCAGTAAGAAAATTTCTATGGGCTATATGTGTCACTATATTTAAATGGTTTAAGTTTCATATCAATAGAGGTGTATCCTAATTTCTAGAAATTTTTTTTATATTTTCTTATAGCGTATTTAATTATTGTCCCTAATAATGTCACTAAGTCAAGTAGGATCAAATCAATGTTATGCAAACCCTCTACAAACATATATATATATATATATATATATATATATATATATATATATATAATATATATATATATATATATATATATATATATTATATATATATATATATATATATATATATATATATATATATATATATATATATATATATATATATATATAACAAACATGCACAATCACACTCAAGTCCTTAAATTTAGGAGAGCTTAGGCTAAGTGGTGTGTGAATCCTAAGCATGTAAAGATTAAACACTAATTAACCTGATTAAAAATTTAATTTGTGAATAATTAAAGTATAATTATTCACTAATCCTTCCCATAAATTCCATTCACATGCTCAACCTATGTTTAAAATTTCTAAGAGATCTCTCAACATTTAAAGATTTAAAAATATATATATATATATATATATATATATATATATATATATATATATATATATATATATATATATATATATAAAGTCTTAAAATTAAATATTCAAAAATATCTTAAGATGATTTTAGAATATTTTTGAGAGATCTAAAAAGTATTTAAAATATTTAAATTTTTTTTGCTTTTAAAATATTTAATATAAAATTAACTAAATATTAAAATTTTCAAATAAATTAAATTAGTTATAATAAATTAATTTTTCAATTTAAAAATTAATTTTAAAATAAAATATTTAAATTTGTGAACATTTTGATATATTATTTGTATTTTTCTAATCTAAATTGAATTTGTTTTGAATTTTTGAAATTTAATGTAATTAAATGCTAGAAAACTAATTAAAATGTTATTAGAATTTAAAATAATTATTAAATTAATTTTAATTAAATATTAATGGTTTTTGAAATTTTAAAATTTTAAAAATAATATTATTTGAATTTCAAAATTATTTGACTTTAATTTTAATTAAATGTTAATAAATATTTAAATATTTAATTAATTAAAAATAATTTAAAATTAATTTTAATTAAATAATAATTAGATATGAATTTATTAAAATTATTTAAGATTATTAAATGAATCATTTAATTTAAATTAAAGTTTTAAAGAAATTAAATTTTAAAATAAAAATACCTAGATATTTATCTCAAAATTTAAGATATGTTTTAAAAATAATAATTTCAATTTTATAAAATATTTTTATCATTTTTTATTTGTTATTAATTTAAAATATCATATATTTAATTAATTAAAATGATCTAATATATGTTGAATATTTTAAAATAAAATTAATTTTAAATTTTAGTATTTAATTTTTTAAAAATATTACTATAAAATTTTATTTTTTTATTTTATTTAATTTTAAATAATTTCATTAAAAAACTAGATTTGAAAAAGTTAAAAACTATTTTTTTAGTTAAAATAGGCTCTAGCGACAACAGTAACATATGTGGCAGCTTTTAGTTGGTCCGATCAAAAATGCTGTGGCGGAAGGGCACGTTGCATCTCTAAATTTTTTGGATCAAACTACTAAAATTATTTGCAATGATTATGCGATGGTTCAATCTTTTTAAATCATTACAATGGTGGCGTCGGTAGAATCCATGATGACTTAACCATGTTAGAAAGCTCGGATAGCTATTAGATCTCCGCGGTTTCATAATGGAAGACTATGATGAAGCTTAATGAAATAAATGACTACGGGATCAGATCCATGATTGAATGAAGCTGTAGAATAGTTTGATCTGGGCTGTTGATCAAAAGATGTATGGTCCAAAAAACGTACATTCACAATTGTTATGAATGATGCACTAGAATGTGTTTTTTTAAAAATTCTCCCATTCCGGTTAATCAAAATATTTGAAATTTGAAACATAGATTCAATATATGAACATAAATCTTGAGGTTATGATGTTGTGGACCAAAATACGCAGAGTAGAAATCTATTTAACTCTAAGTGTCCTAAACTAGTGTTAGCATTGCACCTCAATTTAATGGATATAATTATTTGTTTAATTACTTATTGCATTTGTAGACTATCGACACTCTATTTCACATCAATTTAATAGATAGAATTATCTTTTTAATTACTTATTACATTTGCAAGCTTGAATGGATTGGGAGATTGGACTAGAAGGGCTTAAGGTAGTGAGAGAGAGGCCAAGTTAGAATGATCGTTTAAATGAAAGTTTTACCCTATTGAAACATCCCAGGACATTTGGATGGCTGGGATGGCTTAACTAGAGTCCCTGATACCCTCCATATGTATTGGAGTTGTTTGGATGTCAGGAAATCAAAAGACATAGGTATAAGCCATGTGGAAAGGTTATCTAGCCATTGCAAGCACATGGGGATGATCTAAGCCATTTGATTTCAATTTGAGGGCTAGGGAGAGTTCAAGGAAGGTTTTAGAGTCCACCTAACCTGCTGGAGAGGTTTGGAATCTAGGGGATTAACCTTAAGATGTCATTTGACCATCTTTAAGCATTCCATTTGCCTGATTTAACATTTTGACCAGTCCAAAGCCATATGAACTACTGAGGTCGCAATAAGAAGGCTTTAATGATCTTATGGAATGCATTGGGCTCAATGCATAAAGAGGAGAATCATTGCTTGAAAGGGTAAGACCACTTTAAAGCCCTTCATAAACTTATTAACTGGGTTGACTAGTCAACTAATCCACATGGCTAATGAGGTGGCATACAAATAATGCCTAGATGTTAATATGATTGATTACATAAGGTCCTAATGAGTAAAACCATTGGATATTGCAAATATATGGAGATTTGATCACATATGCTATGTTGACTTGGTTAACTATACTTGGGTTTGATTGACCAATGGTTAGGGCATGCCTAGGTCATGTATTAAAGTTGATTTGGAGTTTTCAAAAGGGTTAGATAGTTTAAATGGGTTGGAATAACCCATTAAAAACCTTAAGAGACATTTGGGTTAACCTTTATTAACTTGTTTGGGCTTAACATGATTGATATGATGTTTGAAATTTTGTAGAAGTGGTCTCAAACAATTTGGTTTGAAATGAGTATTCAAACCCCTAAGGGGTATTTTGGTCAAAACGGTCGACCTGGTCAACCAATCTTGACTGCGGTCTGGGTCTAGGTACATATGGGATTTGGATTGGTCCTAGTGACCTCATATAAAAATGAGGCCAACAGTATTAAATGGATCAACATTTATCTAGTAAAAAAGTGGGCAGTTTATTATCTCATGCCTGCACCACAGTGCCATGCATCCTTCACTGCTACAATATCTATCATCTGGACCAATATATTATTTAGTGTTCTTTATCACTATGATATCTCTCTCTTGAGTGCCACATTGCGCATTTATATCTATAAATAAGAATTATTTTTATTGATTTGTTCCTCACCATGTTAAAGAGCTTTTTATTATGAGTTTTTAAGTTAATTCCTTATATTTGTGAGTTAGTTAAGCAATGACCCTTAAGATGTTTTGCAATAAGAATAGAGCCTCTTTATCCTATGATTAGAATCATTTCGTATCTGCCAAAGTTGAGCAGCATTTTGCTTAACTACTTCTAAGTAAACAACTTATTTTTGAGAGAGGTTTTCAAAACCATGGTGGGGTATAATGCAAATGATTTTGAACAAGGGTTGGAAAGTACATTATGAGGAAATTATGTGTTGTTATGGAATTTTATGCTAATGTTAAGGAAGATATAAAGAATAGAGCTTACGTAAGGGGAAGTATATATGTTTTGATTCCCATGCAAGAACCTATTTGAACAAACTAAAGGATTTTAAATTTTATGAGTATAACCCTTTCTCTTTAGCACCCAATGACCTTGAGGAGTTATTGAGAGTATTGTTTGGGCCTCGAGGTGGGGTTGTGTGGAAGAATACTCTCCCTTTCTCATTAGCAACCTATGGCATTTGTACTATCTAGGTGACATCTAGAATAACTTTTACTCCTATATATTTTTATTTTATACAAGTAATGACATTTAATTTATTTTCTTTACATTCCATATCTGCCTTATCTATAGTTTTGGGTTAATGATATAAATCTTATGCAATAAATGAGAAATGGTTATTTTGAATATCTCTTCTTCTTAATTTAATATATATTGTTGTCATATTTGTAGTTCAAAATTACTGTGATATATTGCCTCAACGGAGGAATATCTAAAGAAATAAGAGTATTTAAATGGAATATTTGTATGGCTATACATAAGATATTTAACTTTCAAAATTTAAATTGGATACAATCAATTTAAGAAGGTCATAACCCTTCCTTTACATCCCTACAAGCTTTATAGAGATCTAGGAATGCTTATGCTATGATCCACATCAATAAAAGATGTTCTTATTAAAAAAAAATTAGTAATTTTCATTTCTTTGTTCAAAATATTTTATTATATGGTATCTTATGTTGAGATTCTTGCAATTTAGTTTTTTATTGTTGATATTCTTGTAACATGTTTGTTTTTTATGATTCAAAATATTATTATTTTAATGATTATTTCTCCTAATATATTTTAGATGCACTACTTTGTTTTTTGTCTATACTAACATTTCAGGAAAATCATACTCTGGATTTTTGAAGACTTTAAATAAGATCAGTTTAAAAGTTTATCGTATATGAAGTCTGTATTTTTCATTTTATTGAGTCTGAGAGAGTGTGATTGTAATTGAGTAACTATGCACACACACAGGGGGTGAGGTAAAAACTTTAATTTTTGAAACTAATCACAAATTGACTTCGTATGAGATGATTTGTTTAGTATTTTCCCCGACGAGCAGTCAAAAGAGTAGAAATGAAAATTTTTCTAAAGAATATAGGTCATACATGCCTTCATAAGTATGAAATGGACGGGTTTTTTGTCACGTAAAAATAATCTTCTAAGTATGGATCATACTGTATGAACATAATTCGTACATGCCTTCCAGAGTACGAAATGGATGGGTTCCTGAATGTGTAAAAAGAGTTTTTCTAAGTATGAATCATATTGTACGAATACAGTTCGTACATGCCTACTAGAGTATGAAATGGACAGGTTCCTTAACGCATAAAAAGAATTTTTCTAAGTATGGATCATATTTTATGAATAAAGTTTATACTTTCCTTCCAGAGTACAAAATGGAAGAGTTTCAGGTCACATAAAAGGAATTTTTCTAAGTATAGATCATATTGTATGAATATAGTTCATATATGCATTCCAGAGTACGAAATTGTGAGGTTCATTTTCATTTTAACCTTTCATCCCTACGAACTTGAAATTTTAATAACTAATTGTACTATATGATGACATCATCATACGTATGCCATTCAGAGTATAAAATATTGGGGTTCCTTTTCGTACTGACAAATTTTTGAAAAATTTGTAACTATTCATCCCGAACAAACTTGATTCGTACCGGATGATGATTCGTCCCGAATGAACTTGGTTTATACCATACGATGATCGGGTATGAAATGATTTCATATCGATTCAAAACAGGTTCATACACAACAGTTTTTAAACTATTCATACATATGAAATCTGATCGTACTGAACGATCGTGTACACTCTAAATTAAAATTTTTAATTTTCTGAACAGTTTTTTGTGTCTGAGTATAAAAAGTCCACTAAAATTGATATGAAAAAGTTTTGTCTTCATGACTTTTCAAGAGCAATTGAAAGTGAGAGTGTGAGAGAGTGTTTGAGAGAGATTTCTTGCTAGTGGAGTGTGAAGAGTTTACAAGGTTACTCAAAGGTAAGGATCTTTGTATGTTTTATATTTATCACTCTTCCTCTTATCTTTTTAGATTGCTTGTGAGAAGATCTTTGAAGTAGATCCAGTTCTCTATCGACATATAGAGAGTGTGAACAGATGAAGGTTCTTTGCTGACACATAGAGGGTATGAACAGCCGACGGTTCTCTGCTGGCACTTAGAGAGTGTAAATTGCTGACAGTTCTCTACTGACACTTGGAGAGTATGAAGGGATGATGGTTCTCTGCCTACGCTTGGAGAGTGTGAAAGGATGATGGTTATGTATTGGGAATTAGTGGAAGAGAAATTTGTAAAGGCTTCTCCGCCTTGCTGTTGGGGCAAAAGGAGAGACACTTTTGGTAATAGTGCAATACCTGAAGAGGGAGTCTTTAGGGAATGGATGTAGGTCATATTTGACCTAATCACTATAAATCTTTGTGTCATTTAAATTTCTGCATTTTATTTACTACAAGTTTTTATTCTGTAGTTGAATTTTTTTTTAAATCCTAATTAACTTATTAAGTAAATGAAAGGATTTCAAATTTTAGAGCCAAGAGAATTTCTTAAAATTACCAATTCACCCCCCTCTTGGTTAGCCTTGGGACATTAGCTTTGGTTTAAAAACCTAATCAAGATTCATGAAGTGGTATTAGAGCATTATTTTAAAACCATAAGTTTAAACTAATTATTGAAAAATGAGTATGACTAATTTTGGAAACTAAAATACACTCGAAGAGTACTCGATCACTAGATCTCCATTATTTAATAATATCCCTTTAAATTTTTGAAAAATATGCATGTCTACTTTTTTACAGTCACTAGATTTTTGTATATGGATTTTAGTTCAAGAAGGATATTCAAAACCAACTAGATTGATTAATAGCATTAGAGTTGAAACACCCTTTGCTGACTGGATTGTAGAACAACATGACTTAGCACAGTTAATTGCTAAATACTTAAATAGTTTCTTTTGTGCACTTAAGTCAGAAGATTACATGCAGGTTTCCACTTGTAAAAGTGGAAAGGAAATATGGGATAGACTTTGTATTACTTATGAAGGGACTAATGAAGTAAAGTAATCTAGATTAAACATCTTATACATGACTATGAATTATTTCATATGAAACCAAATGAATCCATTTTTGAAATATATACAAGATTCACTCAGATAGTCACTTCTTTGCATGCATTAGGTAGGGAATTAATGAATGCTGAATTAGTGAAAAAAATAGTTCATTATTTTCCTACTACTTATGATGCTAAAATAATTACAATTATAGAGTCTAAAGATTTAAATGTTTACTCTATTGATAATCTTCTTAGATTACTAATTGCTTACGAGTAAGGAGTGAGTCAAAAAAAGATTGATATATGAGAACAATTAAAGGAGAAGAACATAGCACTAAAAGTGGAGGAATAGAAGAGTGAACAGTCACAACCTGAGGATGAGGATGACATTGCTTTGATGACTCGGCAATTCAGGAGCTTTCTTAAAAGTAAGCAGAGGAGACGCCAGTAGTGGAACAGAGGTAAGTTTGATATGAATGTTAAGGTTTCTAATGATGTGATTTGCTATGAATGAAAGAAACATGAACATATAAAATTGGATTATCCCAATCTCAAAGCCACTCTTAGCAAGGAGAAGGTAGAGGAGAGCAAATATGAAGAAGGGCAAGAAGAGATTTTAGAAAGCTTTTTTGGCGGACTCAGCTTTGGATTTATCAAAAATAGATAAGGAGGAAGAAGTCACCAACTTGTGCTTAATGGCCGATAGTCTTGATCAATCAGATGAAGAAGAGGTATGTGACTTGACCTATAATGAATTGTTATAAGTTTTTGAAAGAATTCATTATACATATAGAAAGCTTAACAAAATGCATGCCAGTTTAAATCTTAAAATGTTAGAATTGCAAAGAAGTATGAAATCTTTTGGAAAAATCATGCATTGAAAGATAATAACCACATGAGTTTACTTGATAAATTTGATGACTTGAATAAAAAGAATGATCTTTTAAAATCATCCTATGCTCAATTGGAAAAAGAATTTAAGGATTTTAAGGATAAATTAGAGAGCAGAGAGCATTATTTGTATTATAGTAAGAATGTGTTAAAAGATTTAAACACATTTCTTAAATTGAAAGTAAAAGATCTTAAGAAAAATAGGATACCCCCAACAATTGAAGATTTTACAAATCCTATTTTGAGGTCCAAAATTTTAAAACCCGAGAAGAGATAAATTTACTATAAAAATTTGAGAAACCCATTTCTTGGAGTAAAATATTATTCTTGTGGCATGTTTAGACATATAGTACACACTTGTACCTTGGATATGAAAAATCATTTAGTTTGAAAACATAAGATGCATAAACCTAGACATATCATACATGCATCTAGTTTTATTTCACCAAAAGGAGAACCCAAACTTGTTTGGGTTCCCAAGTATAACATTTGATAGTTTTACAGGCATGCTCTCATATAAGGCCTCATGAGAGCATTTGGTACCTAGACAGCGGTTGCTCAAAGCATATAATTGGAGACACTACATAATTTATGTCATCGGAAGCCAGAAATGGAGGCAAAGTTATACGGGAGATAACACTACTAAGAAAGTGGTTGGCACAAGTATGATTAGAAACTTGCAAAATTTTTTCATTGAAAATGTGTTACTTGTAGAAGGCTTAATGCATAATCTATTGAGTATTAGTCAGCTATATGATAAAGGATATAGTGTAAAATTTTTCCTACTAGCTGCATATTAAGCCTAAATGGAAATGATGTTTTGCATGGATTAAGGGTAAATAATATTTATATACTAGATTTAAATTATATTAAAACTCCTGATACTTTATATTTGAAAACTATTTTTGATGAATTATGGTTATGGCCTAGAAGACTTTGTCACTCTAGTATGAAAAAACTTAGGAAAATTATCCAAAAAAAATTGGTGAGAGGTATACAAAAACTAAACTTTAGTAAGGATCACCTTTGTAATGCATGTTAATTAGGAAAATAAGTGAAGTCCTCTTTTCATTCCAATAAGGACCTTAGAACTAGTTAACCTTTGGAGATTTTATATATGGATCTTTTTGGACTGGTTGGAACTAAGAGTCTAGGAGGGAAGGTATATAGATTTGTGATTATAGATGATTTTTCTAGATTCTCTGTTTAAATTCTTATATAATAAGAGTGAATCATTTGAAAAGTTTAGAGGTTTTTCAAATTGGATTCAGAGGAAATTAGGGTGTGAGATTTTGACAATCCAAGTAATCACAAAGGAGAATTTAAAAATTAGAGATTTGAGGATTTTTATAAAGAAAAAGGAATTGATTACAATTTTTTTACAACTATAACCCCTCAGCAAAATGGGGTAGTAAAAAAAAAAGAATAAAACATTAATTGAAGTCGCTTGAGCTAAGTTGGCAGAATATCCACTTCCTAAATATTTTTTGATTGAATCGATTAGCATTGCATGTTATGTTTTGAATAGGGTGAACATTAAATCAAAATTAAACAAAACACCCTATGAGCTTCTTAAGGGGAGCACATCTAATTTATCACATTTACATATTTATGGATGTAAGGTATTCATATATAATAATGGAAAACCTACCTTAGGAAAATTTGATGTAGAATCAATTGAAGGAATTTTTCTTGGATACTCTAGTGTTAAAAAATCTTATAATGTATTTAACAAAAGAATTTTGGTAGTAGAGGAGACCACACATGTTGTATTTGATGAATATGAAATTTTGGAAGAGCTAAATTTTTAAGAGGATGAAATAGAAAATAACTCCCAAAAGATTGAGAGGATTATTTTGGATAAAAATTTGGAGATAGAAAACCCTTTGCCTTGAGATTTGTAATTTTCTAAAAACCACCCTAAGGATTTGATTTAAGGAGAATCAAGTGTGGGTGTAAGGACTAAGCCTGGATTAAGCATAGAAGTCAATCATTCTATCTTTATTTTAATAATAGAACCCACAAATATAAATCAAGCACTTTCAAATGAATTTTGGATTTTGACAATGTAAGAAGAATTAAATCAATTTGTAAGAAATGAATTTGGGAATTAATTATAAGGCCAAACGATGAAAGTGTAGTTAGAACTATGTGGGTATTTAAGAACAAAATGAATAACTCTGGAGTTTTTGTTAAAAATAAGGCTAGATTGGTGGCTAAGGGGTAAATCAAATTGAAGGGATTGATTTTGAGGAGACTTTTGCCCTTGTAGCGAGACTTGAAGAAATTAGGATTTTGTTAACCTTTGCCTATTTAGAGAATTCAAATTATTTTAAATGGATGTTAAAAGTGTCTTTTTAAATTGGATATTCAAGAGGATGTTTATGTTGAATAACCTCTATATTTTGAAAACTCAAAATACCCAAATCCTAATTTTAAATTAAAAAAGGTATTATATGGATTAAAATAGGCACCTAGGGCTTGGTATGATAGGTTGAGCACTTTCCTACTTGAGAGATCTTTTAAAAAAGGAAGTGTGGACACCAATCTCTTTTTGAAGAAATTGAGAGATAGTATACTTATTATACAAATTTATATTAATGATATCATCTTTTGATCTACAAATAAAATTCTTTGTGGCAATTTTTCTAAAATAATGAGTAGTGAGTTTGAGACGAGTCTAACGAGAGATTTGAGTTACTTTCTAGGTTTTAGCATTAAGCAAATTAAGGAAGGAATATTTCTTAGTAAGTCAAAGTATGTTAAGGAAATCCTTAAGAAATTTAAAATGGACAATGCTAAACTAGTTAGTATACTTATGAGTTCATCCGTTCAGTTGGATAAGGACCCCAAGAGAAAATTTGTTGATCAAAAGAAATTTAGGGGAATAATTGAATCTTTGCTTTACTTGACTACTCGCAGACCCGATATTATGTTCAATATTTATTTGTGTGCTAGATTTTAATCAAATAAAAAAGAATTACATTTGATAATAGTAAAAAGGATTTTGAGATATCTCTTGGAAACTCAAAATTTAGGAATTTGGTATCCAAAGTTTAGCTCTATATTTAAAATAATTGAATCTTCAGATTTGAACTTTGTAAGTTGTAGGGTTGATAGAAAGAGTACATCTAGAACTTATCAATTTATAGGTAATTCTTTAGTTTCTTGGTCAAGTAGAAAATAGAATTTAGTAGCCCTATCTATTACTAAAGTTGAATATATTGCCTTAGAAAGTTGTGTGGCACAAGTTCTTTGGTTGAAACAATAGTTGATTGATTTAGAATTTTTAATAGGCACAATTCAAATTTATTGTGATAACACATATACCTTTTGCATTTCAAAAAATCCTATTCAACATTCAAGAACCAAACATATAGACATAAGGCATCATTTCATTAGGGATCATGTATCTGAAGGAGAAATTGAATTGAACCATGTTTCTACTAAAAATCAACTTGCAAATTTTTTAATAAAACCACTATCCTTTGATACTTTTAGCAGATTAAGAATAAGGCTAGGTGTGATCAATCTTAATGCTTAATTAAAATTTTTTTTACAAACTTGATATGTGTTTTTTTGTGTTTTTTCTTATTTTCAACGTAGTTGTTTTTTTTTTTTATGTGTTTGCTTCTTTTTTTTCTTTTTATATTTTTGTGTGTTTTGGACATGTTATTGACACATTGAAATTCTTGTTTCTAAATGATCATGATGATTTTCTAAGTGTTTTATTTGTACTGTACAAAATTAATTTTATCATGAACAAATTCTGTAGCATGTCGATCATTGATTTGAACTGATTGCATAAAGTTTTAATTTTCCAATATATATCATATTGTTTGATATTTATATCATCTCGGATGATTTGTATTACTTTATCTGTATGCATGTAGATGATTATACGAGCAAGATTAGTTATTATAACCGATTATACTTATAAACTTTTAGTTCGTACATATGACAGATGTACTTATTATGTGCTATCTTTGTCAGTCATTTGAGATGTGTTTATCTTTGTGATGTTTTTTGATGCTTTGAGCACTTGTCTTGTTTTTATATCTTTGATGATGTTGTTTTTATGCTATCTTATTTTGAGATTTATTATATTGATATCAGTTGTGCTTTATTGTATTAGATCTTTATATTGATATCAATAAAAATTGTCTTATTTTGTTTAGTTGATTTTTTTCCTTATTTGAAATGTTAGTTTGCCTATATATTAATCTTATCTTAATTGATCTGAAAAATGTTATAAATTAAATAGCAATATAAAAATTAATTTCACTATGAAATCTAATGTTTAAAAAATTTTAAGGTAATTTATAACTTGATCAAGTTAAGGAAATAAATTTTATGTTTATTTAGGCAAACATAATTCACAATATTATCATTGCAATTTTTATATCTTACTCAAATCAATCTAATTTTAAATAATGTTTATATTGAAAATTGAAATTATCTTATTTTCATTTCATCGCTTTTGCAATAATTCTCTTTATCTAAATTGTCTAGGATGCTTCATGACTTTGGCTAACTTTTCTTATCTATATTATACCTTAATTTAAATGTTTTTGAATCTTTCTTTTCAACTAATGAACATTAACTTTGTTATTGTAATTGCAGTTCAATCTCTTTTAGGATCAATTTCAAAAGTTTCTCATGTGACTTGTTTCATTTCAAACTATTTTTCTTCCCTTTTTGTTGTTGTCAAAAGGGGGAGAAAGATTATTTGCTTGTTTCCTTTTCATTATTTTTCGTGTATTAGTATTATTTTGGTTGTTGTGTTAGTGTTGTTTTTGTGTTTTGTTCTTGTTTTTTTTTGTGTGTGTTTTATTATTTTATTTTTGTGTGTTTTAAAATTTAAATATAAAAAAATTGACTTATTCTTTAAAGAATTCCCTTATATCCACATGTTTATTCATTCAGGGGGAGTTAAGGAGAAATTTAGGATATTCAATTTTATTTCAAGTATTACTTATTTTGCCATCATCAAAAAGGGGGAGATTGTTGATATTGTTGCAACTTAGTTCATTATTGTTGATATTCTTGCAATATGTTTATTTTTGATGATTCCAAATATTATTATTTTAATTATTATTTCTCCTAACATATTTTGACTGCACTGTTTTGTTGTTTGTGTGTACTAACATTTTAGGGAAATCATACTCTGGATTGTTGAAGACTTCAAATCAGATATATTTAAAAGTTTATCATATATGAAGTCTGTATTTTTCATTTTATTGAGTCTGAGAGAGTGTGATTATAATTGAGTAACTATGCACGCACACATAGGGGGTGAGATAAAAACTTCAACTTTTGTAACTAATTGTATTGTATGAATTGACTTCTTACGAGATGATTTGTTCGGTTATTTTCCCTGATGAGCAGTAAAATGAACATAAATGAAAATTTTTCTGAAGTATAAATCAAACTGTATGAATATAATTTGTACATGCCTTCATGAGTACGAAATGGATAGTTTTTTTGTCATGTAAAAATAAATTTCTAAGTATGGATCATACTATAGGAACAAAGTTCATACATGCCTTCCAGAGTATGAAATTGCCAGGGTTCTGAACATGTAAAAAGAATTTTCTAACTATTGAACTATACAAACACAGTTCCTACATGCCTTCTAGAGTATGAAATGGACGAGTTCCTGAATGCATAAAAAGAATTTTTCTAAGTCTGTATTGTACTGTACGAACACAGTTCATATATGACATCCATAGTATGAAATGGATGGGTTCCAAGTCATGTAGAAATAATTTTTCTAAGTATGGATCATACTATTTAAACATAGTTCGTATATGCATTCTAGAGTAGAAAATTGTGAGGTCCATTTCTGTCCCAACCTTTCATCCCTACAAACATGAAATTTTTATAACTAATCATATCGAATAATGATGTCATCGTATATACTCAATCCATAATATAAAATATTGGGGTTCCTTTTCATACAGATGAAATTTGAAAATTTTCTAACTATTCATCCTAGAAGAACATGGTTCATATCGGATGATGATTGGTTATGAAATGATTTCGTACTTATTCACAACAGGTTTGTACAAAATAGTTTTTAAACTGTTCATACATATGAATTTATATCATACTGTATAATCGTGTACACTCTAAATTAAAATTTTTAGTTTTTTGGATAGTTTTTCATGTCTTAAGTATAAAAAGTCCACTAAAACTGATGTGAAAAACTCTTTCCTTCATGATTTTTTAAGGGTAATTGAAAGAGAGAGTATGAGAGAGTGTTTGAGAGAGATTTCTTGCTAGTGCAGTGTGAAGAGTTCACAAGATTACTCAAAGGTAAGGATCTCTATGTGATTTGTGTTTTTCACTCTTTCTCTTGTGTTTCTAGATTGCTCGTGAGAAGATCTGGTTCTCTGCCGACACCTGGAGAGTGTGAACAGACGATGGTTCTCTGCCTACACTTAGAGGGTGTGAACAGCTGAAGATTCTCTACCGACACTTGGAGAGTGTAAACAACAGACAGTTCTTTATCGTCACTTGGAGAGTGTGAAAGGACGATGATTCTCTTCCTACACTTGGAGAGTGTGAAAGGATGACGATTCTCTGCCGCACCAGGGATTGGTAGAAAAGAGATTTTTAAAGGCTTCTCTACCTTGCTATGGGTGCAAAAGGAGAGATACTTTTGGTAATAGTGCAATACCTGAAGAGGGAGTCTTCAGGGAGTGGATGTAGGTCTTGTTTGATCGAACCACTATAAATCTTTGTATTATTTAAATTTTAGCATTTTATTTACTACTAGTTTTTATTCTATGGTTGAAAAACTTATTTTTAAAATCCTAATTAACTTGTTAAGTAAATCAAAGGTTTTCAAATTTTAAATTCAAAAGAATTTTTTAAAATTAACAATTCACCCCCCTTTTTAGTAGCCTTGGGACATTAGCTTAGGTTTAACAACCTAATCAAGATTCAACATCTTATCTTTTTGTTAGTAGTCTTTCATAGCAATAGACTCAACCATTAGTTTTGTTCAGTAGGACAAGCATTGTAGCTATATTAGGCAATACTAATTTACTTGCAAGTTAGAAGAACACTTCCTTATGGGATTGATATTTTGTCATTCACTTTATTACTTGATCAAAACTTATAATTACATATTATGTGGGTATTGCATATCAATGAAAACCAAAGCATATTTCATTCCTTATCAAACACATAATTATGAGTTCAATGTAGATCACATGGCTTGCATTATTTACTTCAATGTTTTTCTTTGATGGTACTGCATTGTAATAAAAAATTTAAGGATCATGAGATATTTTATCAAGGAAGGGTAGAATAAGTATAGTATTCATTACTCCAAAAAATGTCTGTGTACTACTCTTACCATTTCTTAGAACCTTGTATTAAAAATCTAGTGTACAAGACATTGATAATTAGGTTTGAGTTACTTATTCTAAATAAAATTAAAGATGGAAAGATGTTTAAAAATTAAAAAGTAAAAATCCAAATTTATTAAACTCAAGAGCATTAGACTTATCTCTAAATTTAGTAATTATGAAGAATATGAATACTCCTAAATTCACTAAAGATCAAAAAGTCAATATTTAGGTCAAACTTAATATGCAAAATGTATTAAACTTATAAAATTTATAACTAATTCAAAAAAGTCTAAATTCAACATACTTAATGGCATTTTACTCATCTCCAGGTTTAATATTTATGAAAAACATAAAAACTATAAGAATTAGTATAAAAAAAAGGTTAACTTTTTGGTGAAATTTAATTCAATGAAAAACCAAAACTTCTAAAATTCATAACAAATTCTAAAAAAAGGTGATTGGTGACCCTTGTACGCCCTCTTAACCTGGAAAACAACATGATGTATAGGATGTTTCTTGATATTATATACATCATAACCTATTCTAGTAATTTTGATGATAACAAACATATACTTGGATGTTCCAATTTAGGTGATAAGTACTTCAGGCGTAATGATTTAGTTGATGTGCATAATAATTACTTATATGAGATGTATATTATATAACCTAAGTTAAACAAAAATTCAAGGTTAAAAAACTCAAAGAAGCACTAGGATTGATAGCTTGAAGGTATTGGTATTAACACACAAGTATGTTAGAAGTTCATTAATATTTACTTGCATGGTTTCATTTAGTCAAAATGTAAATATCATCTAAAATGCTTTACTTGTTACTAACTAAGGGTTAAAAACTTGATTTATAAATCTATAAGATTCCTTTATTAAATAAAATTTATATTCATCATAAATTACATGAATGTTATCAAATATGGAAAGATAATTAATTAGGGAAATTATATGTAAAAAGCTTGTGGAAAAAATTTTATTATGTATTGATTTTAAATTGAACTTGTTTCACATAAATTTATTGATATATAATTTTTTTTATCTAAATTACATTGTATTATTTTATGATTACTTAATACATATTTACATAAATTAAAATATACATACATTTTTTTTTGTTGTATATCATATTATAATGATGAAAACATGGCTTAGTTTTTATTTCAATAGATTCCTTAAATTTTGTAAATATAAATTGATAGGTTATACGATGCTTTAGAATTGAAATGTATTTATAATAAATTTCTAAATATTATCATATTTTAATATTATGTGATGGGTTGTAATTTTTTACTTATTTTGGATAAATATAAAGAATTTTGGAGTTTTTCATGGGTCTTGCTATTTTATACTCATTTGAAACTTATATTTATTTAATAGAAATGAATTCTTTGTCAAATATAATATTATTAGTTAATAAATTAATATTATATTATTAGTTATATTCAAAATTTTCTATACTTACCCTTTTCCTTTAATCTCATCTTACAAAAGCTTTTCAAAAGATAAAACTCTAGACATCTTTTCATTCCTCTTTCCTTCCTTACATGCTAAAACTTGAGAGGAGGAGCTTCGGTTTTATTCCAAGAGCTCTTTTTATTTGTATGATCAATATTTTTTTTGAAAGTCTTCAATGCACTAAATCGTGTAACTTCTCTTGGAGTTCTTGAGTTTTTTGTTTCTGTAAATATTTGCTTGTTGTTCTTTAGTTTTCATCAAATATTTTTCTTAAAAATATTTATTATTTGGTGAAATAAGTTTAGAGTGCTATATTAATTTTTCTATGTTAAATATGTTAAATCCATATAGATAGGAGAACATTTATTTTTCATTTTCTTTTACGTTGTAGAGATTACATTTCAAATCTATTTGTTTTTTAAAGTATTATATAAGTTGAGGATTTATAGTTAAATTAGAAAGAAAACTATTTTTATTTAAAATATTATTCTTATATTTATCAAAATTTAAATCTATCATAATGCTTAGAAATAGGCATAAAAATATTTATTTAATTGATTTAGACAATATAAATTATATTAATGTTAATTTACTTTGTATGTAATCTACAAATGATGATGCTTGGTTATGGCATAGAATGCTAAGCCATGCCAATAAATATACTTTAAATAAAGTTTTAATTTAGTAGTTGGTTTATAAGAGATTAATTTTCATTTTGATTCTATATGTGATGCATTCATTCATGTTAAACATATGGAAAGTTTATTCAAGAGTAAAAGTAAAGTTTCTACGAGTAGACCTTTAGAATTATGATACATGGACTTATTTTGGCCAATTAAAAACTAGTTTAGGTGGTAACAATTATGGATTTGTTGTTGTAGATGATTATTCAAGATACACTTGGGTATTAGTCTTAGCTAATAAAAAATTCGTTTGATGAGCTTAGAAAATTTGCTAAGTATATTAAGAGAGAACATGGTTATTCGATTCATACAATTCAAACATATAATTGTTGAGAATTTAAAAATAAATCATTTGAAAATTATAATGGTGAAAATAGAATTAGTCATAATTTTTAAGCTCCTCAGACTCCTCAATAAAATGGTGTAGTTGAATGAAAAAATCATACTATGGTTGAATTAGCAACATTAATGTTAGATGAATTTTAATTTCCAAAGTATTTTTGGGCAGAAGCAAGAAAAAAAAGCCTGTTATGTTGAAAATAGTGTTTATTTAAGACCTATTCTTAAAAAGACCCTTTAAATACTACTCTTTCTCATCTTATAAAGGCTATTCAAAAGAGAAAACTCTATCAATCTTTTCATTTCTCTTTCCTTCTTTACATGCTAAATCTTAAGAGGAGAAGCTTTGATCTTTATTCAAAGAGCTCTTTTCATTTGTGAGATCAAATTCTTAGTTGAAAGGCTTCAACACAATACATCATGTAACATCTCTTAGAGTTCTTGAGTTTTCTGTTTCTCTAAATATTTACTTGCTGTTCTTTTATTTTTCACAAATATTTTTCTTGAAATATTTATTATTTGGTGAAATACTAGATGAGAATGTTATATTAAGTATTTTTATGTTAAATCTGTTAAATCCATAAAGATAACAAAGCAATTATTTTTATTTTTTTGTATTTGGAAGAGATTTACATTTCAAATCTAATTGATTTTTAAAAGTATTATATGATTTGAGGATTTATAATTAAATAGGAAAGAAAACTATTTTTATTTTAAATATTATTTATATTTTTATAAAAATATAAATCTATCTTAAAGCTTAGAGATAGACTTAAAAATATTTATTTAATTGATTTTGAGAATACAAATTATATTATTGTGAATTAACTTTGTACAAAATCTACAAATGATGATCCTTGGTTATGGAATAGAAGGCTATGTCATGCCAATATCTATACCTTAAATAAAATTTCTAAACTTGATGTACTAGTTTGTTTATCAAAAAATAATTTTTATTTTGATTCTATATGTGGTGCATGCATTCATGATAATTAAATAAAAGTTCATTCAAGAGTAAAAATAAGGTTTCTACGAGTAGACCTTTAGAATTATGACACATGGTAATAATTATGGATTGGTTATTATAGATGATTATTCAAGATACACTTGGGTATTATTTTTAGCATATAAAAATAATGCATTTGATGAGTTTAGAAATTTTACTAAGTATATTTAAAGTGAACAAGGTTATTTTATTCATAGAATTCAAACAAATCAAAGATGATAATTTAAAAATAAATCATTTGAAAATTATTATAATAAAAATTCAATTAGACATAATTTTTCAGCTCAATGGACTCCTCATCAAAATGGTGTAGTAGAAAGAAAAAATTATACTATGATAGAATTAGCATGTTTAATATTAGATGATTGTTAATTTTCAAAGAATTTTTGGGCAGAAGCAAAAAATACTGCATGTTATGTTACAAATAGAGTTTATTTAAGACCTATTCTTAAAAAGACTTTTTAAGATTTTTTTTTTAAAGAAACAAAATATTTGTAATTTACATGTTTTTAGATGTAAGTATTTTATTTTAAACAATGGCAAGAATCCTTTAAGTGAATTTGATAGTAAGTATGCTGATGGTATATTCTTTGGATATTCATTTTTTGAAAATCTTTTAGAATTTTTAATCAAAGGAAATTAATTATTGAATAATTTGTACATTTAATTTTTTTATGAAAACCCTATAGATTTAATAAGAAATGATTTGAATGATAATAATATAGAAGAAATAAATTTAAAAGAAAGGGAGGATTACTAACTGCCTAAAGAATGAACATATAATAGAAGCCACTGAAATTAATTAATAATTGGTGATTAATCTCCAGGTGCTAAGACTAGTAGAAACCTTAGGGATGAGGTAGAACATTCTGCATTTCCATTAGAAATTGAACCTAAAAATATTGATGAAGCCTTACAAGATAATTTATGGATAATTTCTATGGAAGAAGAACTTAAAAAATTTATAAGAATTGATATTTGGGAGTTTACCCTAAGACCTCATGAATAAAATATAATTGGAACTAAATGGCTCTATAAAAATAAGCTAGATGAATAAGGAGGTTTATTAGAAATAAAGCTAGATTAATTGCATAAGGGTACACACAAATAGATGGAATAAACTTTGAATAATCTTTCCGAACAGTAGTAAAACTATAGCCCTTTAGATAACTCCTTGCCTTTGCTTCTTTTTAGGACTTTAATTTTTTTTAAATAGATGTCAAAAATAAATTTTTGAATGGGTATATTAATAAGATGTTTTTGTAGAACATCCACAAGGTTTTGAAAGCAATAATTTTGCTATCATGTGTATAAATTAAAAAAAGCTATATGTGGTTTAAAATAGATTGTACGTGCTTGGTATGATAGGTTAAGTAACTTTTAATTGGACACAATTTTAAAAAAAGTTAAGCTAGATACAACACTTTTTTATTAAAATATTGGAGATGATTTGTTTGTTATAAATATTTATGTCTATGTTATATTACTTGTAAGTACAAATGAAAGTTTGTGCTATGAGTTTTCCTCATTAATATCAAAAGAATTTAAAATGAGTACGATGGGATAAGTCATCTTTTTCTTAGGACTCCATCTAAAACAAGTAGAGGTTGGAACATTTGTATATCAAACTAAGAACATAAAGGAATTATTAGAAAAGTTGGATATGAAGGGATTCAAATTGAGTACAACCCCTATAATCCCATCAACTTGACATAATTTAGGTGAATTAGAAATATTGTAGGAATATGATAACTTCACTTTTATATCTTATTATTAGTAGGAATGATATTATGAAATTTATATATTTGTTTGAAATATTTCTAGCTAATATTTTGGAATTACACTTCACATTAGTTAAGTAAATATATTGTTATTTTATAGGAACTCCTAAGTTTGAATTATAGCATACCAAAAATTTGTTATCATAAAACTTAGTTACATATTCTGATGCAGACTATGCTGGTTGTAAAGTTGATAGAAAAAGTACATATTTAACTTGCTAATTTTTAGAATCATCACTTATTACTTAGTCTTCTAGAAAAAAAATTCTTATTGATTTATCCATTTCTGAAGCAGAATATATAACTGTAGGTAGTTGTGTTTCTCAATTTTAATGACTAAAGTAAGAATTAGAAGATTTTGGGATTAAGCTTACAAATATTCTCATTTAATTTGATAACACAAATTCTATTAGTTCATCAAAAAATCCTATAAAATACTCATGAAATAAACACATAAAGATTAGAAATCATTTTATTAGAGATCATGTTAAAAAAGGTGATGTGGATTTAGATTTTGTAAACACAGATTCTCAAATAGCTGATAATTTTTAAAAACTATTAGAAGAAGAGAGATGTTGCATATTAAAACGTATTCTTGGGATGCTTTTTTTTTGATAAATGCAGAATTGCAA
Organism: Dendrobium nobile; assembly: GCA_022539455.1. Taxonomy (NCBI): domain Eukaryota; kingdom Viridiplantae; phylum Streptophyta; class Magnoliopsida; order Asparagales; family Orchidaceae; genus Dendrobium; species Dendrobium nobile. The sequence continues at coordinate 38,472,397 of CM039735.1, forward strand.
TTCAAAACGAAAAGGAAAACTATTACAAACTATTAAGTGATAGGTAACCTATCACATTCCTCCTTTAAAAGAGAAAAAAAAGAAGGAGGAACCTTATTGTAACTAAGATCTTCCCAAAGAAAATCTTCAAGTAGAGCAAAGTTAGCACAATAGTGTGCTAACTTATTACAATTTCTATTAGTAAAGTGAAAAAGAATGTTACCAAATCCATCCAAAAATGAAAGATCTTCAACCTCTTCTTTGTACAGCAGCCGAGCGTCTTTATTAAAAGATTTATGTAGAAGTTTGATAATGTTGAAATTATCACCTTCTATAATAAGACCCTTTGCATCCAACATCCAATTGTAGATAACATTCTTCAATGAACGAATGGGCATAAGTTCTAAATAGCCAATATCCCAATGTAAGCATTTGATTCCAAAAGCAAGTGAGAATCTTCCTTTAGAATCTCTAAAAACACCACCTACACCTCCATTGTAGTTATTAGTTAGTGCTGCATCAAGATTTACCTTAATCAATTCTGGGGGAGGGGGATGCCAAAAAGAATTCAGCCTGGAAGGCTGGTTAGTATCCCAGTGATCCAAGAATAGATTTGAAGAAGCAATTGAAGCATAACTAATAGCATTTCTGGCAATAAAGTTCAAACTCCATTCATTCTTACCATGTTTGATTGAATTCCTACTCTTCCATGAAAAGTAGACTAGAGAGCAGTATAAATTTGCCAGAGATTTATTATGCACAGATAATTTTTCCAAATGATACTTACAATCTTTTGCAGATGTAAACAGCGGCCATGTAAATCCCCATATATTGAGAATACTTATAACTTGCTGCAGTTTATGGCAATGAACCATGATATGGTTAGTGTCTTCACGTTCCTCACAGCCTCTTGGACATAAATTATGTCCCAGTAATCTACGATTCATTAGGAATTCATTGGTTGGAATCGCCTCATTGAGTAGTCTCCACCAAAAGCATTCAATTCTAGGATTGAGCTTTAATTTTTTAAGCCATATTCCATAATCAACTGAACAGATATCATTAGATTTATAAGCTGTAGCCATTGCCGTAATGCTTTTTCCTGAGAATTTATTATTCAACATATCGGTTTTCCAACATCCTCCCGAAATAAATTCTTTCAGTTTCGGTATTTCTGAAATCGCTGTGGATACAAAAGTAGGCCATTATTGTAAACTCCTGTCAAGTATCCAAGCATCTTCAAGAATGTTTATATTATCTCCTGAAGCAATTTTCCATCTTGTGATAGATCTGAGAGATTGAGCACCATCAGCCAGAATTTTCCATGTGACCGATTTATAAGCTGTGTTGGATTTCATCCAGAATTTAGGACCATATCTAGCTTTCAACGATTTGTATAGCAATGAGTCTTCTTCTTTTAAGAAATTCCAAGCAAATTTTGCTCTTAGAGGACCAGTTATATCACTCACTGATTTTATACTTAGCCCTCCTTCTTTCCAAGGTCTGCACATCTTTTCCCAAGAGATATAATGAAGTCCATGAAGACCTCCTGGTTTATCCCAAATAAAGTTTCTAGCAGCTTTTTCAATTTTATGAAGGATCCTTTTAGGAATTAAAGTGTGAGTAGCAACAAAAATAGGTATTGCTGCTAAGACAGATTTGGTGAGAACGATTCTCCCAGCCAATGATATCGTATTTTTACCCCACACATTAAGTCTAGAATTAACCTTTTCTAGGATATAATTGAAATCAGAAGCAAGAAGCCTTCTAAGAGCCAATTTGATGCCCAGATAAAACACTTCTTTCACCGATTTGAATCCCCACAATTTTGTTATAGCCTTTCTCCTTTCTATTTACAACAGAATTACCAAAAACAATAACAGATTTCTGGTTATTTATGCGCTGGCCAGTTCTAATACAAAAATCTGAGATAATCTTCTTAAATTTTCTCATACTAGCCATGTTAGCATTGGAGAATAACAAGATATCGTCGGCATATAAAAGATGAGACACCCTGGGTGCATTTGCTGAAATTTTGATCCCTAAGTTCTCTCCCTTGTGCCATATATCATTGGATAATAATTGAGTGCAAAGGATAAACAAATAATGGGATAGTGGACAACCTTGTCTAAATCCACTATAAGCTTTAATACCTTTGGAGATTTTTCCATTAATCATCAAAAAGAATTCAGGAAATTCAATACATTCCATAATGAGATTTAAAATTTTTGAAGGAAATCCCAATTCTTTTAAAAGAATTCTCAATGTATTCCAAGCCATACTATCATAGGCTTGTTCCATGTCAAGCTTAATAGCCATCCAACCTATTTTGGATTTAGAAATCTTAAGCTTATTAAACAGTTCTTGGGCTAAAAGAATGTGGTTAGATAAAGATCTACCTTTTAAAAATGCCAATTGTTCCTCCGAGATAAGATTGTTCATCACCTTCATGATTCTATTTAGGATCATTTTGGCAATAATCTTATATAATGTACCACATATGCTAATTGGCCGAAAACCTGATGGAGAAGTAGGATTCGGAACCTTGGGGATGAGAGTAACTAAAGTCTGTTTCAAATACGTTCAGTAATAAAAGCTTGCTGAATAGCTTTCCAAACGTCATTACCGGTTATATACCAGTAATGTTTGAAGAAAGAATAAGTGGTGCCATCCAATCCAAGAGAGATGTTAGAGCCGCTTTCTTTGATAACTGCAGTCAATTCAGCAAAGGAGAAAGATTCTTCTAATAATCTACTTTCAGCTGCTGAAATGGTTTTAAAAAATGGAGGCCATCCTTCCACAAAGCCATTTCTTTCTTTCCATTTCTTTTTAAAGAAATTCAATAGAATTTCCTCAATTTCTTCTTGATCTTCAACTAGATTACCTGCATCATTTTTCAATTGGTGTATAAGATTTCCCATTCATCTACCATTTGCAAATGAATGGAAGAATCTTGAATTAGTATCATTATCTTGAATCCATTTTAGCTTAGTCCTATGCCTCCACCAGGTGCTTAACCGTGCTAAGTTCACGTTGAATTCATGAATTTTATTCCTCAATAGAAAGAGTTTTTCTGGCTCCAAACCACTTCCATTCGCTTCTTCTGATTGAATCTCAGCAATTTCAGTTTTCAAATGTTCATTGCTATCTTTAAAACATTTTAATTTCTGTTTACTCCAGTAATAAAGAGCCTTTAAAGACCTCTTGCACTTAACATTAATTATATCCATCTCATTCCCATTGACCGATTTGTTCCAAGATTTAAAGACAATACCTTTGGGAGCTGGAAAAGAAGCCCAGACTTCTTCAAATTTAATCAGCTTGTTTTGATATAATTTATCCTGAATGATTCTTATGATTAAAGGACAATGATCAGAGGCAATTCTAGGTAAATGTCTCACCACAGCATTCTGAATCATGTTAAGAGCCTTGGAGTTTAAAAGACACCTGTCTAATCTCTCAAGAATACATTCATTTCCACTTTTGTTATTGCACCAAGTAAATTTGGGACCTATGATACCCACATCATAGAGGTCATTTCTTGCCATAAAAGCTGCCATCTCTTGGGGACCTTGAGAAAAGGAGAACTTCTTCCCACCTCTCTTATCTTCTTGAGAGAGAATACAATTGAAATCCCCTCCTATTATCATAGGGAAATTTGTACTGTTGTTTTCTTCAAGATCTTCCCATAGCTTTCTTCTTAGAACTGCATTTTTGTTACCATAAATGGTAGATATCAACCATTTGCTGTTATTAAAGAGACATAATTCCCCAATCACACATTGAGAAGAAGCTTTGATCAAAGAAAACTTTGCAATATTGGCTTTCGAAAAAACCATAATTCCACCAGATGCACCAACTGAGGGAAGAAGAAAGTAATCCCAATCATCTCCTAAACATTTGTTCACTTCACACCTTTCAAAGGAAGAAATTTTTGTTTCCACCACTCCAACAAAAAGAACATCCCAGCTTTTAACAAAATCATTTAAGTAGAGGGAGGCTTCCCTTTTATTAGCCCCCCTACAATTCCAAAATGCAAGAGAAGTCATTTAGATAAAGTTGGGGAAGGATCCCCACTTTTACCTTTAGGACATGTTTCAGCTTTTTTTGATCTGGTAGTAATACTCAACGGCCCCAAATGTTTAAGTTCTTTTGATAACTTCTGTTTATGAGCTGAAGGAGCTGATTTAATCAATTTCCCATCTATTACAGAATTATGAATAGCATCAACTTTGTTTTCATTCTTAATAGATTTCTTCCATTCAACTTGAGGCACATTTTTAACAGCAATACTTACATTTTCAGAAAGTTCACCTTCTTCGCTATCCACCAGATCGATATTCTTCCCTTCTTCATCAACTGTAAGAAGTATATTGATCTAATTTTTGTTTTCCACAGAATTTGTTTCTGCAGAACAAACCTCTGCTGTTACCACCTTATCATTTAAAGCAGTGTTGCAGTTATCAATTCCAATACTTGATTCAGAAATTATAAGCTCATTAGATTGATAGGGAGTACTTGAGTTCGCAGATAATCCCAACGGATTTATCTGAGTTCGCAAGCAACCCTTCCTAAGATTACTGGCATCAGTCTTCTGAAGGATATTCCGATCTGAGCAGAAATGATTGCTGATATTCAGATTATTCTGATCCAATGAAACACAGCTTTTCCCCATATTAACAGAAACTCCTTTCTCTGGAAAGTTAAAATCTTCTTCTATAAGACTAGTCTTCTCCTCTAGAATCTTTGGGACATCCTGGTTAGAGGATTTAACCAAGTCATCTTTCAAGATATTATGAACTCCCTGTTCTACACAAACAGGATTCCTTGATTTTTCCATATATCTTGTAGAAGGATTGTTAATCAACTTGTTACCCGGCTTGTTCTTCCACCTTTTCTTATTATTGACCATTATCCATGGTCCATAATTATTCTCTATTTCTTATTATTGACCATTATCCATGGTCCATAATTATAGTCACCTTGTTCTTCCACCCTGTTCTACACAGTATTCTTGGGATGTTAGACACTAATATTTAAATTTCTTATATATATATATATATATATATATATATATATATATATATATTATTCTTTTTCATGCTGTCAAAGGGGGAGAAGAAATTTAATTTGATCATAATTTTTTTTATGTGCATATATTTATGGTGAGAATTAATTTTGTTAGCAGATTAGCATTAAAAAATATTTCTCAATTAATATATATACTTTTTAATACTTTAAAGTTATGATAAATAGTCAAATTTCACCTCTGTTATAACTATAAATAATATAAGTTTGCCATCATAAAGAAAGGATAGATTGTTTGTATTATCTACTTCATGACCAATTTTAGGAATTTGGATGAAAACAAACATATGTTTGGATGTTCTACTTTGTATGCAAAGTATTTTAGGCATAATGATTTATATGGATTTGTGTAGTAATTACTTATATGGGATGTAAATTGCATAACTCAAGTTCAATCAAAATTTGTGCTTAATGAACTTAAGATGGACCATGGCAGAAAGCTTGAAGGTTTTTATACTAATGTAGGAGTATGTTAGATGTTCAATAATATTTACTTGTAAGGTTTGATTTGCTCATAATTTAAATATTTTTTAAAATGACTAACATATTATTAATTAAGGATAATAAGCTTGATTTAGAAATCTATAAGGTTCCATTATTAAATAAACATTTATGAATCATAGAATCCATAAATGTTTCGAAATATGAAAAGATAATTAATTAGGGATATTAAATGTAATTAGTTTATGTGGTAAACTTTTTATTATGTATTCATTTTAAATTGAACTTGTTTTACATAAATTTATAGATATATAGTAAATTTTATTTAAATTAAAATGTATTATTGTATGAGTATTTAATATTTCATTAAATAAATTAAAATAACAATGCTAGAGAGAGACGTTATGGTTTTCTACAAAGAGAAATAGGTGATTCAAAAATAATTTTGGCATAAATTCTTGATTCTCCGATGATAGTGACTGATCGCTGATCATCGTCTGACCAGGCTTCAAGGGTTAATCATAGATTAACATTTGGAATGCCTATATCTCATCCTCAATGTTTTTTCAAATAATCTCCGCCTGCATTTGGAGGCAGTGCTTCAGCGGAAGATGTGGCTTCAAATAGGGGGCATTTGATTTCTTGTAAAGTTAAACCATTAACGATCAATTAAGTATGATTATTAAATATAAGGAAGGTTATTCCTGATATAGGGAAAGGGAAAAAGATAATGTTAAATGATGGTTGCAATCTTCTAAAGATTCTTTAAGTGTCTAATTACATAGAACAAATAGAAATCAATTCAAAAATTATTTATGCTGTAATCGATATTAACATGGTTTCTGAAGAGGTCTTTAAGGAATTTGAAACATCTAAAGGCCCTAGAGAAAAGGTTGTTATTGCAAAAAATTTGAGAAATCATGATGATAATGTATCACCTGGAGTAGAAAAGCTGATGGATGATCAGGAGGTGGTTCGTCAATGTGAGACTAGTGAAATCGACGTCTGCAAAGAACTGAATGGTGGTGCTAATGTTTCAAAATCTAAAGAACCAACTAGTAATTTTTTGTCTAATGTTTGGAATAAAAAGTCCAATGGAAGAGTTGCTGAATTGGAGCTAGGGAACTGCTTAATGTAGGATGGTGAAGCTATTAAATTCTATGAGGAAAATGTTATGGAGAACACAAAAAAAATTACAAATTGCTTTGGTTTTCAAAATATTTGGAGACAACATACCTTCATATGTTATAAATGCTGAATTGAAGAGACAATGGTTGCATTTGGGAAAATTTAACCTTACTTCAATTGGTAAGGGATGAATGCTTTGTGAATTTGATAATGAGGAGGGGCCTAACTTGGTTCTATAAAATGGACCTTGGTATGTAAAGGGACAAATCATAGGGGTGGATAAGTGGTTGCCTCAATTTTCACCTGATTGACTAAAAGGTTTAACTGCTCCAATATGGATTAGAATGCCAAGTTTACCTTTACAATGTTGGGATGGTATCAATGTTTGTAGAATTGCATCTAAGGTTGGTAATCCTTACTTAATAGATGATAATATGTTCCATTGGGGGAGGAGGGAATTTTCAAGGATTTGTGTTCATATTCAATTGAAAAAAAGCTTCCTCTTAGTGTCTGGGTGGAAGGAGGTTCAGGAAGATTTTCTCAAAATTTTGAGTATGAAAAATTTCCTAATCTTTGCTACAACTGTGGTAGAATTGGTCACTCCAAAATTAGCTATTTCGAAATGATTATTGGAAACAATCAAAATGTTTCCAAAAGTTGTGAAACTGGTGACAAAGCTATATTCAATTCAAATAATTCTTCTAGCTCTAATTCTACTAGTAAAGTGGGAGATACTATAAAGGAGATTGACTCCACTTATGGTCCTTGGATTCATGTTCATTATGGGAAGTAAAAGAGTTTTTATCAAAAGAAGGTTGAAATCTAGAAAAGGAAGCCTGTTTTGAAGGAATATGTGATCAAGCATGATGGTAATAAAAATAAAGGGAAGCTGGCTAAGGAGGAACCAGTTTTGGATCAAGTAGGAAATGATCTCAATGTGGATATTCCAGTTGAAAAAATAGATCCAAATCAAGGTGAAACAATTATATAGGAGGGTATGGTTTGTCCTGAGAATAAGGTGTCCATATTAAATGATGGCAACAAGTTGGTTGTGCTATCTGATTTGATTGAAGATAGTGAGATTAATCCAGATGCTGAGGAAAATGCTATTCCATAGGTTGTTCTTGGAAGGATTATGAAACTAACATGGAAAATGTAGTTAGTGATTGCTTTCAATTTGCTCAGGATCTAGATCTGAAATTGGCTTGGAGACATTTTATTGAGGGTTCATCTAACTCAAAAGTTAAACTTGCTAAGGAACTCAGGAGTTTGGGGCCTATAAAATTGGTTTCTAGAAATAGAAAGAAGGATGGAGATGGGAAAGATAAGGTGGGGGCTTCTTCCCATTTGAATTGTTAATGGCTTCAATCATGTTTTGGAATTGCAGAGAAGCTAGAAAGAAACAAGTTTCTCTTTATCTCAAAGAAGTGGTGAAAGATAACAGAGTTTTGTTTGAGGGAATGTTAGAAACCAAGGTTTCTTCCTTTAGTAGGTTGGAAGTCAATTCTCAAATTGGAGAGGATTGGGAATTTTTTCAAGTTCCTTCTAATGGCTTGTCAGGAGGTATTCTTATTTTGTGGAAAAAAAAGATTGCATCCTTTTCTATTATAGATTTCTCTCAACAGGTGGTTATAAGAGATCTTATTATTCAAAAGAAAGGATTCTGGTGGATTGCTACTATATATGGCAGCAAGGAGGTTGTTCAGAGAAGGGCACTTTGGGATAAGCTGGAAGAGTTCTATACTAACAATCTCCCTATGGCTTTTGGGGGGGGGATTTCAATTATTTAATGTCAAAAGAAGATAAAAGAGGTGGAAAGAGATTTAGGTTTTCTCTTGCTTCTAAATAGATGAAAACCTTCTTAATTAATAATGATTTCCATGAGATCAACTTTAATGGGCCAAAATTTACTTGGTGTAACATCAAAGTAGGTGGAGCACAGATATTGAAAAGATTAGATAGATGTTTTTTAAATGTCTTTTTTGAAGGAAATGCTAGATTGCATTAAAATAAAGAGGAAAACCAAATACAAGCTACTAAGTGATATAAATCCTATCAGATTCATCCTTTAGAACATTAAAAAAAGAACGTGGAATCTTATTGCTACTAAGATCTTCCCAAAGAAAATCTTCAATTAAAGCAAGGTTAGCACAATTGTGTGCTAACTTATTACAATTTCTATTAACAAAGTGGAAAAGAATGTTACCAAAACCATCCAAATATGATAGGTCTTCAATATCTTCTTGAATGCCATGCCGAGATTCTTTATTCTTTGATCTTTGTAGAAGTTCGATAATGTTGAAATTATCTCCTGCTATATTTAGACCGTTTGCATCTAGCATCCAATTTAATATGAAATTCTTTAAAGATTGGATGGCCATAAGATCCAAAGTACTAATATCCCAATGCGTGCAATTGATTCCAAAAGCAAGTAACAATCTGCCTTTATAGTCTCTAAAAACTCCACCAATCCCTCCATTATTGTTATTAGTTAGAGCCGCATCAAGATTAACTTTTATCCATTCAGGGGGCTGGGGGTGCTAATAAGAAATCAGCCGTGATGGCTGGTTAGCATCCAGTGGTCCATGAGTAGATAGGAAGAAGAAATAGATGCATAACTAATAGCATTGCAGGCAATGAAGTTCAAACTCCATTCATTATTACCACGCTTTATTAAATTCCTTCTCTTCCATGAAAAATAAACTATAGAACAATATAAATTTGCCATTGATCTATTTTCCTCAGATAATCTATTCAAATGAAACTTACAGTCATTGGCAGAGGAGAACAACGGACATAAGAAACCCCAATTTCTAAGAATTCCAATTGCTCGCTACAGTTTAGAGCAATGTACCATGACATGATCGGTATTTTCTTGTTCAACACATCCTCTAGGACATGAATTATGTCCCAGTAATCTTCTATTCATCAGGAAATCATTTGTTGGAATTGCCTCATTGAGAAGTCGCCACCAAAAGCATTCAATTCTAGGATTGAGCTTTAACTTTTTTAGCCATTCTCCATATTCCACAGTTCTGTTAAGTTCAGACTTATACGAAGAGGCTAAAGCAGTTATGCTTTTGCCTGAGAAGCTCTTCTTTAGCTCAATGTTATCCTTTGAGTGAAATGGATAAATTTCAATTTGAATAATAATATTCACCAGCTCTTTCCCAAAGTTTTTATTAAGAAGATCAATTTTCCAGTTTCCATCTGAAATAAAGCTTTCTAGCGGTGGAAATTCAAGATTTTCTATTGCTATAAATGTAGGCTTTTTGTCTAGACTCCTATCTAGAATCCAAGCATCTTTGAGAATGTTTATTGACTTCCCTATAGATATGTTCCACCTTGTGATAGGTCTTAGAGCCAAAGCACCCTCAGACAAAATCTTCCAGGTAGCTGATTTATGAGCAAAGAGTCTTTTTCTTTTAAGTAGTTCCAAGCAAATTTTTCTCTAAGAGGACCAGTTATAGCACTCACCGACTTTAAGACACAACCTCCTTCCTTCCATGGTTTACACATGCTTTCACATGATATATAATGCAGTCCATGAAGACTTCCTTGTCTATTCCAAATAAAATTCCTAGCAGCTTTATCAATATCATTAAGAATTTTCTTAAGAATTAAAGTGTGTGTAGCCACAAATACAGGTAATGCTACTAGAACAGATTTCGTAAGAACGATTCTCCCAGCTAGGGAAATCATTTGCTTACCCCATATATTTAGCTTGGAATTTACCTTCTCCATGATATATTTAAAATCTGAGGCTAACAACCTTCTCAAGGCCAATTTGATGCCTAGATAAAAGACTTCTTTCACCATTTTGAATTCCCGCAGCTTTGTTATGGCTATTTTCTTCCTTTTTATAACTGAATTCCCGAAAACAATGATAGATTTCTGATTATTAATACTCTTCCCAGATCTGTTGCAAAAATTTGAGATAATTTTCTTGAGCCTTCTCATACTTCTCATGTTAGCTTGGGAGAATAATAAGATATCATCAGCAAATAAAAGGTGAGATACTTTAGGTGCATTGGCCGATATTTTGATACCCAAGTTCCTTCCACTGAACCCAAAATCATTAGTTAATAATTGAGAGTAAAGGATAAACAAATAAGGTGAGAGTGGACAACCTTGTCTAAATCCACTATAAGCTTTAATCCCTTTGGAGATCTTACCATTTATTTTTAAAAAGAATTCAGGAAATTCTACACATTCCATGATGAAATTCAGAAATCTGTTTGGAAATTTCATTTCCTGCAAAATATATCTCAAGGTATCCCAAGCCATACTATCATATGCTTGTTCCATGTCAAGCTTAATAGCCACCCAATCTTCTTTGGATTTTGAAATTTTGAGCTTATTAAATAATTCTTGAGCTAAAAGAATGTGGTTTGATAAAGATCTACCTTTTATAAATGTTGTTTGCTCCTCTGAGATGAGACCGTCAATCACTTTCATAAGTCTATTTAAGATCATTTTGGCTATGATCTTGTATAATGTACCACACATGCTTATAGGTCTACAAGCTGATGGGGAAATTGGATTCAATACCTTTGGGATGAGGGTAACAAGTGTTTCCTTCCAGCTTGAACAAATATGCCCTGTTACAAAAAAATGCTGGACTGCTTTCGATACATCATTACCAGTTATATACCAATAGTTCTTGAAGAAAGATTATGTTGTACCGTCCATTCCAGGAGAAATATTAGTTCCACTTTCTTTGATGACAGCAGCAAGTTCTAAAAATGAGAATTCTTTATCTAACATTTTGTAGTTAGCCTTAGATAAGGATTTTAAAACAGGAGGCCAACCCTTCACATTTCTAGATCTGTTTCTCCATTTGTTGTTAAAAAATTTCAACAGTATTTCTTCAATAGCTGCATGGTCTTCTACTAAATTTCCTTCCTCATTTTTCAGTTGATGAATAAAGTTTCCCATTCTTCTACCATTTGCAAAAGAATGAAAAAAATTAGAATTTGTATCATTATCCTGAATCCATTTTAGCTTTGTTCTTTGTCTCCACCATGTGCTTAACCGAGCTGAGTTCACATTATATTCATGAATTTTAGCTCTAAGAAATTCCAGCTTCTCTACTTCCAAGCCATTACATTTTTTATCTTCTTCTAATTGAAGATCTGCAATTTCAGTTTTCAAACGAATATTGCCTTCTTTGAAGTTCTGTAATTTATTCTTACTCCAGAAGTGCAGTGCTTTTAAAGTTCTTTTACACTTTACATTCACAATATCCTTGTTATTCCCTTTAGTAGGTTTGTTCCAAGCTTTTAAAACAATCCCATTGGTAGCTGGAAATGAGGACCAGACATCTTCATAACAAATCATTTTGCTTTGGTACAATCTCTCCTGAATAATTTTAAGAATTAATGGACAATGATCGGAAGCAAATCTTGGAAAATGTCTTACCACTGGATTCTGAATTACATTCAACTCTTTTGAGTTTAAGAGACATCTATCCAATCTCTTAAGAATATGAGCATTTCCACTTTTGTTGTTGCACAATGTAAAATTGGGGCCTATAATTCTCACATCATGAAGATCATTTCTTGCCATAAATTCAACCATTTCTTGAGGACCTTGAGGAAAAGAGAACTTCTTTCCACCTCTCTTTTCTTCTTGTGAAAGTATGCAATTAAAATACCCTCCCACTACTATAGGGATATTTTTATTGCTTTTTCCTTCTAAAGCTTCCCACAAAGTTCTTCTCAAATTTAAATTTTTGTTGCCATAAATAGTAGAGATCAACCACTTATTATTATTGAAAAGATTTAACTCCCCAATCACACATTGGGGTGAAGCTTCAATAAGAGTAAAATTTGTAATATTGTTTTTCCAAAAAACCATAATACCTCCAGAAGCTCCAACAGAGGGATAGAGAAAATAATTCCAATCATCACCCAAGCATTTATTTACTTCATACCTTTCAAATGAAGAAATTTTTGTTTCAACCACTTCAACAAAGAAGACATCCCAATCTTTCACAAAATCTTTTAAATAAAGGGAGGCTTCCCTCTTATTAGCCTCCCTACAATTCCAAAAACCAAAGGAAGTCATTTTGATAAAGGTGGGGAAGGGCCCCCACATTTACCTTTAAGATTTGCTTCAGATTTTTTTTGATCTAGTTGAATTGCTCAATGGCCCCAAGTGTTTAAGATCTTTCAAGAGCTTTTGTTTTTGGTTAATAGGAACTGACTTTTCTATATTACCTCCCTCCACTTCATTCTGAATCACATCACTTTTGCCTTCTTTCTTTACTTTATTCATCCCAGCATTTTGAATCACTTCTTTATCAGCAATTCTTACCTCTTCTATTAGCTCCCCTTCTTTTGTATCCTCCATGGCATTTATAATTTTATTATTCCTGTTTTCCTTTCCCTCTTCATCTATAGAAAGAAGTAATGTGAACATATTACTATTAACATTACTTACAGGAACACCCACTGTTGTACCACTTTCAGTTGCCCAAGTATTTCTGATCAAATCATTTTGATCCAGCTTTTCTACAGAGTTTGCATCCGAATTCATCTGAACTTTGGATTCACTTGATTGATAGGGAGTACTTGAGTTTGCAGGTAATCCCAAAGGATCTACCTGAGTTCGCAAGAAAACATTCCCATAATTGATAGTTGAATTATTCTGTATAATAACCTGACCTGAGCAGAATTTGCTACTGTTATCCAGGTTATTAAGATCCACTGGAACATTGCCTTGTTCCAATTTTCCAGATAAATCTCCTTCCAGATTAACATTTCCCTTTTCTAGTTGATTTGCCACATCACCTAGAATCCTTGGGAATTCCTGATTAGAGCTATTACTGCAGTCATTTTCCATACCACCCTGATCTTTCTGTTCATTATTACCTGGAATACCAGATTTTTTTACAAATCTGGTAGAAATTGCTTTGATTATGTTGTTTCCCATCTTGAAATTTCTCCTCTTCTTATTATTAACCATTATCCATGGACCATAATTCGGTTCTTTAATAGCCTCTATATTTTTTTCCATATCCTTCTTACTCATACAGTCATCAGAAATCTTCATACCTTTATGATTATTAACTTTCAGCACACATTCATTTTCCATATGTCCGATCTTCCCACAATCAAAGCAGGAATTTGAGACCTTTTCATATTCCACCACTTGGAAGAATCTTCCTGAAATGCTATCCACCCAAACTCCTAATGGGAGAGCTTGATCAAGATTTATTCTTACACAAACTCTTGCAAACTCTCTCCTTCTCCAATGAAACATATTACCATCCAACATAAGTGGTTTTCCAATCCTTGAAGCTATACAGGCTCCATTCTTCTCATCCCAACATTGCAAAGGTAAGTGGGGCATTCTTATCCAAATTGGAGAAGAAAGACCCTTATTAGAATTAGTAGTAAAATCTGGTGACCACTTCTCCATTCCTACTATATGTCCATTAACAAACCAAGGACCTCCTGAATGGGCTGCTTCTATCATTTCTTCAGAGGAAAATGAGCATAGAAACCATCCTCTATTCAATGTAGTAAAGTGGAATTAAACAAATTGATTCCATTGCCTTCTTAGCTCCCAAGCCACCGTGTGTGATGGTAAATCTCCTCCAAAAACTTTAATCACCAATGTCTTTTTCAGTTTCTTAGAGTTCAATTCCTCCATTTCCTCATAAAGTATCACTGCTTTATTAAAGATGGTATATATTACCCTTTTATCACGAAATTTTGGTGCTTTATTAAAGATGATATATGGAATGCAATTAAGTTTTTTTTTTCCATTATAGAGAAATGAATAATGGATGGAAAGAAACTTTAATAGTGCTTATTCCTAAAATTGACAATCTAACAATTCCAAGTCACTTTAGGCCTATTAGACTTTGCAAGACTATTTATAAGGTAGTGGCTAAGATTCTGTTAAATAGAATGAAACTATTTATTCATAAATTAATTTTGGAGGAACAAGCTACTTTTCTAAGTGGAAGGTCTTTGATGAATCACACTCTTATTACTTAGGAAGTGTTTCACAAATTCAAAATTTCAAAATCATCAAAAGGGTTGGTTTAATTTAAAATAGTCATGGAGCGAGCATATGACAATATGTGCTAGGAGACTTTAAGTAACATTTTAGAATACTTTGGGTTTCCAATGGTTATCTCAGGTTGGATTATGGAGTGTGTCCAAGAACCTAAATTCTCTTTGTTGATAAATGGAAGACTTTCCTCCTGCATTGAAGCAAAAAGTGTATTTCGACAAGCTTGCCCCTTATCCCCTTATTTGTTCATTCTTTGCTCACAGTTACTATCTAATGTGTTTAAATAAATAGAACATTATTTTGGAGTTTCAAATGAACCAAGAATTTTTCATCTACTATATGCAGATGATATTCTTATATTCTCTAAAGCAAAAATTAAATTAGTGAAGGAAATCAAAGATATCCTTAATGAATTTTGTGGATGGACTAGGCGAAGGATCAACATGAGGAAGTCATCCATTTTATTTGGGAAACATGTTAAGAAGAAGAAGAAGAAGTTTATTGAACAGATCACGGGCTTTATGGTGATTAAAGAATTCAAATATTTTGAAATCAAAGTGGCATTAAGGAGGTTAGTAGCAATACACTACCCTTTCATCTTTGAGAAAGCTATCAGATTAGTTGATGTTTGGGGATCCATGCTCATTTTGCTAGCTGGAAAATTTATGCTTATTAAATCTATTTTCTTCTATATTCCAATCTTTTATTGTACTCGTACTCTTGTTCCTAAAGGTGTGCTGAAGGAGTTGGATAAGATATGTAGGAGTTTCATATGGAACAAGATTGACGAAAAAATTGGTATTCACTATATTAGCTGGAGAAAATTATGCAAACAAGAATTCTAGGTCAGAAGAGGTGTTCATTCCTACTCAAATACGGCTGGGCCATTAAGGGTAAAGTTATCTTGGAAGTTAATCTAAGATAGAGAATCTTATAGTGGATAATCTTATGGTTGATAAAAATTGGAACATTAACAAGTTTAAATTACTCTTTGGGTATGATCTTATCTGCTTAATTCGTAATGTTCTAATTAATCTGGAAGGAGAAGATTGTATTTAACTAATATATCAAAATTCTGGATTTTTTATCTCAGCTCTAGCTTACAAAGCTTCCATACAAGAAAATTCAGATTATTATTATTGGTATTGTTTCAAAAGTATTAACCTTTGTCCTCGGGTGGAAGTTTTTTGGTGGCACATCTTCAATAATACATTACCTACATTCCATTTTCTCTATAATAGAATAAGCCAAGATAAATTTGGATGTCCGAGAGGATGCAGCAAAAAAGAAGATCTGGAACATCTCTTAGTCAAGTGCTTGAAGATTTTGGAGGTGGTTAATCAGCTCAATAATTGGGGGTTTGGTTTCCCAACTTTTGATTCATTTCATGAATGCTGGAATTGGATGGAAAAGTATACTAATGAACATAGGTTCACTATTAACATATACTGTAATTTAGTTTACTTCTCTTGCTGAGCTAAAAAATAAATTACTTCATGGAGGTAAAGATGATAGTGCCGTAATGATTGCTATTAATTTAGTAAACTATGCTTCTATCTCTTTTAAGTTTGACAAAATTAAATCAGGCTTCAAGGTACTAATCAGTCGGATAGACTATCAGATCGATTGGATCAAGATTAATGTAGATTCATCCCTATTGAAATCACACAAAGCAAGAGTTGGAGGTGTAATCCGAGATAGCTAAGGAAGATTTCTTTTGGCTTATCAAATTCTTACAAAATTTGGGTAGCAATTGGAAGGAAGAACTTTATTTCTTAAGTGAATTTAATTATATAGTTTTTAATTGGATTAATAGATATTGTAATAAGTTGGCTAATTTACATGCTAATTATGATCTTTAGAGTAACTTTTTTTGGGATGATTTTTCTTCTAATAAGATTCCTCCTTCCTTTTTACAATTGTTAAAGGAGGAATCAGATTCTAGTTTGTAATAGTTTTAGTTTTTTTAATGCAAGCTAGTTTCTTTTCTCACAATATATATATATATGATTTTATTTTACTGCATATCAAGCAATGTAGACAAAAAAAATGGCTTCTTTTTTCTTTTAGTCTATTCGTTGGATTCTTTAGATAGAAATGGCTAGGTTACCTGACTTACTTTGGGGATAAAATAATTTTTTTGCTAAAATTCCAAACAATATCCTATTTTAATATTATAAGCTGAGTAGCCAATTTTGAGTTATTTAGGTTGTATATGAAATTTTTTTAACTTTTCCATGTGACTAGCCATTTTTTGGACATTTAAAACATATATGTATTTAGTATAAATGAATTATTTATCAGATATAATTTTATTAGTTTAGAAATTTATATTAGATTATATGTCTTCTTCAAATTTTGCTATACTTAACATTTCCCTTTAAGTACCCCCTCTATCTCTTCTTGTGAGGGCTATTCAAAAGACAAAACTCCAGCAATCTTTTCATTCCTCTTTCCTTCCTTACATGTTAAATTTTGACAGGAGTAGCTCTAATCTTCAATGCATGAGCTCTTTTCATTTGTTAGATCAAATTCTTGGTTGGAAAGCCTGAATGCACTAAATTGTGTAACATCTCTTGGAGTTCTTGAGTTTTCTATTTCTCTAAATATTTACTTGTTGTTCTCCATCTTTCATCAAATATTTTTCTTGAAAGTACTTATTATTGTGTGAAATACTAGTTGAGAATGTTATATTAAGGTTACTATGTTAAATCTGTTAAATCCATGAATTTAGTATTGAGTCTAGTGAATAGGTTGTTAAACCTAAGTTAATGTCCCAAAGCTACCAAGAGGGGGAGTGAATTGGTAGTTTAAAAAATTTCCCTCTTTTGATAAATTTAACCGAAATTATACTTTAATGAATTTTTATAAAAAGTTTTTCAGCCATAATTTTTAAAACACAAAATTAAATGCAGAAAATGAAAAGCAGTAAAATAAAAAGACTCACGATTTATAGCGGTTCGGTCTAAACCAGACCTACATACACTCCACAGAGGCACCCTCTGAGTATTGCACTAATACCAATAGTGTCTCTCCTTTTGCACCCACAGCAAGGCAGAGAAGTATTTACAAACATTCTTTTCACCACTACCCGGTGCGGCAGAGAACCATCGTCCTTTTACACTTTCCCTAGTGTTGGCAGAGAACCATTATCCTTTTACACTCTCCTAGTGTGGGCAGAGAACCCTTCGTCCTTTCACACTTTCCTAGTGTGGGCAGAGAACCCTTCGTCCTTTCACACTCTCCTACTGTGGGTAGAGAACCCTTCGCTCTTTCACACTTTCCAAGTGTCGGCAGAGAACCGGATCTCCTTAACAGATCTCTTCCCCAGAAACCTAGAAGGAAGAAAGAAAAGAGTGAAGTAATCTCAAATCAAAAGTAGGAAATCTTACCTTTGAACACCTTGCAAAGCGTTCAAGCTCCAGTGGTAGAAATCCTTCTTTGAATGCTCTCTCTCACTCTCTCCTTTACTCTTCTTCCAATAGGCACGAAGATCAATGAGCAAAAAGATTAGGTGGCAGTCTAATTTGGACTATATAAACCAAAGACAAGAAAAACTGTCCAAAAACGGCAAGTTTTCAATTTTTTACGCAGTTGATCATCCCGGATGATTTTACTTAAAGTGTTGGAAATGATCCTAATGTATATTGGTATGAACTATGTTCGTACACGCTTATCGTCCCGTATAAACAATGTTCATCCAGTACGAAACAGTTATTACATAGATCGGTTCCCAAAATTCTACAGGACGTAACCAACTGAGGTAAGTCGGTTCAGTTCAACCTGGGACGAATAGGTTTCGTCCTGGGATGATTTTATACAGAGAGTTTCATCCAGGGATGAAAATTTATTTCGTCCTGTACAATCTCATACAGAGTGTTTCGTCTAGGGACAAAAATTTATTTCGTCCTGTATGATTTCATACAGAGAGTTTCGTCCAGGTATGAACCATATTTTTTGTCTGGATGAATAGTGCAAGGTGAGAATCCAGAGACGTTCATCCCGGGATGAATATTAAATTCGTCCTGGACGATTAGGACTTCAAAAATTTTCTACCCGCCTGTTCGATCCATTGCTCTTCCAAGGGGTTAATTGACATGATCGTCCCGTACGAACCAAGTTCGTCTCGTACGATCAGTTCACAAAAATTATCCCCCAAGAGAGTGTGTTGTGATTTTTCACTCAATTACAATCACTCCCTCTCATTTCAAAACTTGTAATTTACAAATGAATCATTAGAAGTCTTCATCACTTGGAGTTGATTTTCCTGAAATATTAGTACACACTAGAGCAAAAACAAATCTTCCAAAAAGTGTTAGGAGATATATAAAACAATAATATTTGAAATAATCAAAATAATACAATTTGCAAGAATGTAAAACATGCAAATGGCAACTCTCTCTACAATCTCCCCCTTTTTGATGATGGCAAAACAATTATTGTTTGTAATATTTCAAATTCTAAGAATCTCCTAAACTCCTCCTGAAATGATGAACTCTTGAAAATAAGGAGGTATTAAAAAAAATTAGTTTTTTTTTTGAAATTTTATACAACACAAAACAACACAAAAGACAAAACAAAGAAAACAATCAAATACACATACAAAAATCAAACACACATACTAAAAACACACTTACGAAAAACATACATACAAAAACATACGCAACAAATAACAAACAATTTCTCCCCCTTTTTGACAACATCAAAAAGTGAAGAAGAAAAGAATGTTAGAAATGTAAGCAGAAGTATGAAATTCATTTGATATTTTAATCTTGAAAGTGATTGAAATAAGGTATGCAAATAAAATCAAAACATTAGAAAAACCTAAAATTTCATATAATTTAAGAAGTGATATAACTTAGAGAATAAAAAGAATTTATCAAAGGCATGTGTCAATTTAGACATGAAGATTAAGAAAATCATTGCACTAAGGATGAATAAAAAAATTTATATTTCAAATTTCAATATAAATTATAAATGAACATTAGATCAATTTGAATTAAGAGATTAAAAGAGTCTGGAAAGAAGTAATTATCAAATGTGGAGCTTTACGTATCTTTTTCAATTTTTATGGCACATTTTTGTGTATCTTTTTACTTTGGGCTTATTTTGTCGCTCTTTTTGTCATTGCAAAATTTTGCACATTCCTTTTAATTTTTATACATTTGTACAATTTTCAAGAGAAATTGAATTCTTTCCAAAATCAATAATCTAAAATATCAAATTTTTCTAAGTGCATAAATACTAATTGAAAAGAGAAATACAAAATAAGAAAACATCTAAATTGTAATAATAATGTTAAAGATAATGTAGTCTAAATAAGAGACATGGAATTGAAAATTCTAATAATATCAAGTTATAAGCATCTCTTAAATTTAGAAAAATTATATTTTCTAATAAAATTAATTTTAATTTACAAATTAAATAAAGCACTATTAAGATTAAAAAAAATGAATGTCATAAAGTCTAACATACATTTCAAAAACATTAAACGACAAAACATTGAAACATATATTAATATCGGGTAAAGCTATTACAATTTGAAGTTCAAGATATCAATAGTAACACAACTAAGACAAGAAAGAAAAGAAAAACAAACTAAAGAAAATCATTAATACATGAACATTGAACAAGCATTGAACAAACACTAAACAAATCATTCTGATGGACCCTGATCTGGAGGAGGAGGAGGTGGTGCTGCACCAAAGAAGTTGAAGTAACTACTCATCATAAGCATGTTGTAATTAATAGCATTTATCTGATCACGCATAAATCCCATGTTCTGATTGTGCTGAATATCTTGCTGCTGCAGGTGAGTTTCAATTTGATCAAACCTTTAATCAAAATGAGTCTCCAAATTTTCAAATCTTTGAACCAAATCCTGATAATTTGGTCCAGCAGCATGATAAGGTCCAACATCATCTTCTGTTTCACTCAGAACTATATGAGTTTTGCTGGGCTCGCCCTTATTGAAGATTGCCCTAAAGTATGCGTCGTTGTAGTAGAGAAGTTCTTCAAAGTCTTGTTCTAGATGAATTAAATCATACTTCTTTTCCAAAATATAAGCAATCAGATGTCCTAAGGCTATGTTCTTCTTTCTTTTATGATCAACATGACCAAATTCAGAGAGACCATAAATGTAGTCTATTAGGAGTTGGGCCTCATCTATGGGTTGTCTTGTTATAATCATGCAGGTAATAGTAGAAAGAAGAGGGGTGATGTTGACTCTATCACCAGCTTTAGGTATAATGGAAGTTCTTAGTACGTGCTGGATGATACGGGCTTCACGCGATAAAGTTGATACTTTAGGCAGATGATCCTTAACTCTTATTCCTCTAATCACACGATTAACTTCAGTTCAATCAAAACTTGTGGTGGTTAAGGTATGTGCTCTTAAGCCTTCAGTCCTTAAGTTTAGGAAGATACCAAAGTCATCCTTGGTGATTTCAACTTTCTTTTTGAAAACAAAAGAACTGATGACAGAATGGTCGGAGTTAAATGACATGTTTGCCAGGAAATAGTGAAAGGTTTCTCTATTGTAGAAGTATACTAAAGTGAGGATTAAACTAAATTGGGTAGAGGCAAACAAGTACATTACCTTAAAGGTTAATTAATTTTATAGGAGAACTCTAGATGGGGTGATTTTTGCAGAGACAAACCTAGCAAATGATTCTTCATTGGCTCTAGAAACAAAGTTTTCAAATGTATTTCTTGGAGGACCCTTAACCAAGGTCTTTTGGTGCTTGATAGAACTTGCCATTCAGAGATTTGAAGAGTGTAAAGGTTTGAAAGAGATGTGTGAAAGTGACTGTTCAGTAAAAATTGCCGTTAATTTAAAAAAAGAACGACTATTTGTACCAGATGAAATTTTCGTTCATCCCGTACGAATTCGACTCATCCCGTCTGAAAATATTTCGTATGGACGAACGAATGAGTTTAAAAATAACGACTTTTCATAAACACACAATTTTTAAAGCGTCCTTTCGTACAGAATTTTGACTAAGATGATCGTACAGACGAACACGTGTTCGTACGGACGATCAAAAATTTAACTCGTTTTAATGGCAGTTGAAAATCATCCCCCGCCATGAACCGACATGTGTTTGTCTGGATGAACCAAAGGTTTGTACGGATGAAGTTCATAATAAAAACTGTCTTATCCCTTCAACAGTTGTATTCAATCGTCCCGTTGTTTGAAAAATATTTTGTTCCGGATGATCGTGACGATCGTACAGACGAACTACATTAAAAACTGCTCTTAAGACGGTTCAAAATCACGCAGTTTGTCATTTTACACACATCATCCCGTACGAAAAATTTTTGTCCTGGACGATGATGACCACAAATTTTCATTTTCACACTCGAAACAAAAATGAATAAAAATAAACAAGACAAACTTAAAGACACACAAAAAATAAACAAAACAACAAAAGAAAACAAAAATACAATGAACACAAAAACAAAAACAAAATATCAATTTTGCATAAAAACATTTTTATCTAAGCATTTAAATCATTAACTCCAATCCTAGTTCTTAATGTACTAAAAGTATCAAAGGCTAAAGGTTTTGTAAAAATGTCTGCAAGTTGATTTTCTGTTTAAACATGGTTAAGTTTAATTTCTCCCTTGGATACATGATCCCTTATGAAATGATGTCTTATGTCAATTTGTTTGGTTCATGAATGTTGAATAGGATTTATAGAAATACAGATTGTACTAGTATTATCACAATAAATTGGTATAGTGCCTATAGTTAATCCTAAATCAATCAACTGCTGTTTTAACTAAAGTACTTATTCCAGAAGTGCTTTTCCTATCCACCCTACAACCTGCAAAATCAGAGTCTGAATAACCAATAATTTCAAATGAAGAGCAAAACATTGGATACCAAATTCCTAAGTTCTGAGCTCCTAGTAAATATCTTAAAATCCTTTTCACTGTTTTTAAATGTGATTCTTTTGGATCAGATTGAAATCTAGCACACAAGCAATCACTAATCATGATATCTGGTTGGCTAGCAGTCAAGTAAAGTAAAGATCCAATAATCCCTCTAAATTTCTTTTGATCAATAGATTTTTCCTTAAGGTCCTTATCCAATTGAACTGAGGAACTCATTGGTGTACTAACAGATTTAGCATTATCCAATTCATATTTTTTGAGAATTTCCTTAACATATTTAGTTTGACTAAAAAATGTACCTTCCTCAAGTTGCTTAATGCTAAAGCCTAGAAAGTAATTTAAGTCTCCCATTAGACTCATCTCAAATTCACTACTCATTATTTTAGAAAAATTATTACAAAGATTTTTATTTGAAGATCCAAAAATGATATCATCCATATAAATTTGAACAATGAGTACATCATTTCCAAATTTTTTTAAAAAGAGAGTTGTATCCACACTTCCTTTTTCAAAAGATCTTTCAGTAGGAAGGTGCTTAACCTCTCATACCATGCCCTAGGTGCTTGTTTTAATCCATATAATGCCTTTTTCAATTTGAAAATATGATTTGGGTATTTAGAATTTTCAAAACCTTGAGGTTTTTCTACAAAAACTTCCTCTTCAATTACCCCATTTAAAAAGGTACTTTTCACATCCATTTGAAATAATTTGAAACTCTTAAAACAAGCAAAGGCTAACAAAACCCTTATTGCTTCAAGTCTAGCTACAGGGGAAAAAGTCTCCTCAAAATCAATTCCTTCAATCTGATTATACCCCTTAGCAACTAATCTAGCCTTATTTTTAATGACTATTCCTGAGTCATTCATTTTATTTTTGAATACCCACTTAGTTACAACTATACTTTGATCTTTTGGCCTTGAAGTTAATTCCCAAACTTTATTTCTTACAAATTAATTCAACTCTTCTTACATGACCAATATCCAAAATTCATCAGAAAGTGCTTGATCAATATTAGTGGGTTCTATAGTTGAAATAAAAGCTGAATGAATTACTTCCTTGTTTAATCCACGACTAGTTCTAACACCCTCACTAGGTTCACCTATAATCAATTCCCTTGGGTGGTTTTTAGAATATCTCAAATCTCTAGGCAAAGGGTTTTCTATCTCCAAATTCTCTTCCATATTTTCTTCCAAGTTTATTCTATCAATCTTTTGGGAGTTATCCTCAATCTCATCTTCAATAACATTTGGCTCTTCCAAATTTCCAGATTCATCAAATACAACATGTATGGTCTCTTCAATGACCAAAGTTCTTTTATTGAATACCCTATAAGATTTTCCAACACTTGAATATCCAACAAAAATTCCTTCATCTGATTTTGGATCAAATTTTCCTAAGGTAGACTTTTCATTATTATGAATTAACACATTGCAACCAAAAACATGCAAATGTGACAAATTAGGTGTTCTCCCTTTTATCAATTTATAGGGTATTTTATTTAAATTGGATCTCACATTCACTCTATTCAAAACATAACATGCAGTGCTAACTACCTCAGCCCAAAAATATCTAGGAAGTGAGTATTCTGTCGACAATGCTCGGGCGGCTTCTATTAATGTTCTATTTTTTCTTTCGACTACCCTATTTTGCTGAGGTGTTCTAGGTGCAGAAAAGTTGTGATCAATTCCTATCTCTTTACAAAAATTTTCAAATCTCTCATTCTCGAATTCTCCTCCATGATCACTTTGTATAGAAATAATTTCACACCCTAATTTCCTTTGAATCCAAGTCAAAAAATTTCTAAATTTCTCAAATGATTCACTCTTATGAAATAGAAATCTAACCCAAGTGAATCTTGTGTAATCATCCATTATAACAAATCCGTATACCTTCCCTCCTAGACTTATAGTTTCAACTGGTCCAAAAAGATCCATATGTAAGATTTCCAAAGGTTTACTAGTTTTAAGATCCTTATTGGACTGAAAAGAGGACTTCACTTGCTTACCTAATTGACATGCATCACAAAAGTGGTCCTTATTGAAGTCTAGTTTTGGTATACCTCTCACTAAATTCTTTTGGGTAATCTTTCTAAGGTTTTCCATGCTTGAATGACAAAGTCTCCTATGCCAAAGCCATGACTCATCAGAAATAGTTTTTAAACAAAAGGCAGTAGGAGTATGAATGTAATTTAAATCTAGCATATAAATATTGTTTACCCTTTTTCCATTCAACACATCTTTACCATTTATGCTTAATATGCAGCTAGTAGGAAAAAAATTTACACTATAACCCTTATCATATAGCTGACTTATACTTAACAAATTATGCTTTAATCCTTCAACCAACAACACATTGTCAATAAAAAAGTTTTTCAAGTTTCCAATCATACCTGATCCAACCACCTTCTTTGTGGTGTTATATCCAAGTGTTACATTGCCTCCACTCCTGCTTCCAGCATTATGAATTGAGCAGTATCTCCAGTCATATGCTTTGAACATCTGCTGTCCAGGTACCATATTCTCTCACTAGGTCTTGTGTGAGAGGGACCCTGCAAAAATATCAAATGTTAGACCAGGGAACCCAAACAAGTTTGGGTTCTCCTTTTAGCAATTTATAATCAGATGCATGTATGATATGTCTAGGTTTATGCATCTTAGGTCTCCACACCAAATCAGATTTCATCTTCAAAGTACAGGTGTGTACTATATGTCCAAATAATCCACAATTATTATATTTGATATTAGGAAAAGTATTCCTAATTCTTCTACCATTTGTTTGTCTTCTAAGGGATTCCATATATTTAGGATAAAATTTAGGATTTGAAAAATCTTCAAGTTTGGGGGGTATCCTATTATCCTCGAGAGCTTTTATTTTTAGCTTATAAAATGAATTCATATCTTCCAAGATTTGATTTGTATAATTGATTCGATATGTTTTGTTCTCTGACTCATCCTTAAAATTTTTAAATTCTTTTTCAAGATTAGTATAAGATGATTTTAAAATCTCATGATTTTTATTCAGGTCATCGTATTCATCAAGTAATTTCATGTGGTTGTCATCTATTAAAGCATGATCTTCCCTAAGGATTTCATGTTCTTTCTTAAGTTCTTCCAATTCTAGACTTACACTAGCATGCATCTTTTTCATTTTCCTATATGAATCATACATGTGTTCAGAAACTTCAAATAACTCATCATAACTTAAGTCACATACCTCTTCTTGATCTGATTGATCTATACTATCTGCCATCAAGCAAAGATTGGTGACTTCTTCTTCCTTTTCAGTCTCTGATGAATCTAAAGCTGAGTTTGCCCAAAAAGCTCTTTGAAACTTCTTCTTGCCCTTCTATACAGTTGGTTTCTTATCTACCTTCTCCTTGCTAGGAGTGACTTTGAGTTTTGGACAATCAATCTTGATATGACCTGGTTTCCTGCATTCATAACAAATCACTTCATTAGAAACCTTGCCATTTCAGTTAAATTTACCTCTATTCCATTACTGGCATCTCTTATGCTTCCTCTTCAGAAAGCTTCTGAATTGTCTAGTCATCAATGCAATATCGTCTTCATCCTTAGGTTGTGAGTGCTCACTCTCAGACTCTTCCACTTTTAGTGCTATATTCTTCTCCTTTCGTGGTTCACCTACATCAATCTTTCTTTGACTAACCCCTTGCTCGTAAGCAATGAGTGAACCAAGAAGATTGTCAAAAGAATAAATGTTTAGATCTTTAGACTCTGTAATTGCAGTAATTTTAGCATCATAAGTAGTAAGTAAACAACGAAGAATCTTATTAATCATTTCAGCATTCATTAGTTCCCTACCAAGTGCATGTAAAGAGGTGACAATTTGTGTGAATCTTGTGTACATATCAGAAATGGATTCATTTGGTTTCATGCGAAACAATTCATAATCATGTAACAAGATATTAAGTTTTGTTTGCTTAACCTCATTAGTCCCCTCATAAGTTATACAAAGTCTATCCCATATATCCTTTCCACTTTTTCAAGTGAAAACCCGCATGTTGTCTTCAGATTTTAAAGCACAAAAGAAGCTATTTAAACATTTAGTATTTAGTTGAGCTAAGTTACGTTCTTCTATAGTCCAATCTATAAAAGGTGTTTCTACCCAAACTCCATCAACTAATCTAGTTGGTTTTGTATAACCTTCCTGGACTAAGATCTACATACGATAATCAAGTGACTGTAAGAAAGTAGACATGCGTGTTTTCCAAAAATCATAAGGTATATTGTCAAACAGTGGAGGTCTAATAATAGAGTAACCCTCAAGTGTATTTCGGTTTTTAAATGTAGCCATCTACGTTAATCAAAAAGTAGTTTAAACTTATGATTTTGAAACAAAGCTCTGATACCACTTGTTTAGTCTAGTGAATAGGTTGTTAAACCTACGTTAATGTCCCAAATCTACCAAGAGGGGGGGGGGTGAATTGGTAGTTTAAAAAATTTCCCTCTTTTGATAAATTTAACCGAAATTAAACTTTAATAAATTTTTATAAAAAGTTTTTAAACCATAATTTTTAAAACACAAAATTAAATGCAGAAAATAAAAAGCAGTAAAATAAAAAGACACACGATTTATAGTGGTTCGGTCTAAACCAGACTTACATCCACTCCCTAGAGGCACCCTCTGAGTATTGCACTAATATCAATAGTGTCTCTCCTTTTGCACCCACAGCAAGGCAGAGAAGCCTTTACAAACACTTTTTTCACCACTACCTGGTGCGGCAGAGAACCGTCATCCTTTTACACTTTCTCTAGTGTTGGCAGAGAACCGTCGTCCTTTTACACTCTCTAGTGTGGGCAGAGAACCCTTCATCCTTTCACACTCTCTTAGTGTGGGCAGAGAATCATTCATCCTTTCACACTCTCCTAGTGTGGGCAGGGAATCCTTCGTCCTTTCACACTTTTCAAGTGTCAGCAGAGATCTCCTTGACAGATCTCTTCCCAAGAAATCTAAAGGAAGAAAGAAAAAGAGTGAAGTAATCTCAAATCAAAAGTAGGAAATCTTACGTTTGAACACCATGCAAAGCCTTCACGCTCCAGTCGTAGAAATCCTTCTTTGAATGCTCTCTCTCACTCTCTCCTTTACTCTTCTTCCAGTAGGCACGAAGATCAATGAGCAAAAAGATTGGGTGGTAGTCAAATTTGGACTATATATACAATAGATAAGAAAAACTGCCTAAAAACTACAAGTTTTCAATTTTGTACGCAATGGATCGTCCCGCACGATCGTGGATCGTCCCAGAAGATTTTACTTAAAGTGTTGGAAATGATCCTAATGTATATTGGTATGAATTGTGTTCGTACATGCTTATCATCCCGTACAAACTATATTCATTCGATACGAAATGGTTATTACATAGGTCGGTTCCCAAAATTCTACAGGACGTAACCAACTAAGGAAAGTCGGTTCAGTTCGTCTTGGGATGAACAGGTTTCATCCTGGGACATTTTATACAGAGAGTTTCATCCAGGGACAAAAATTTATTTCATCCTGTACGATCTCATACAGAGAGTTTCATCCAGGGACAAAAATTTATTTCATCCTGTACGATTTCATACAAAAAGTTTCATCCCAGTACAAAACATATTTTTCATCTGGACGAACAGTGCAAGGTGAGAATCCTGAGACATTCATCCTGGGATGAATATTAAATTTGTCCTGGACGATTAGGACTTAGAAAATTTTCTACCCGCCTCTTCGATCCATTGCTCATCCAAGGGGTTAATTGACATGATCGTCCCGTACGAACCAAGTTCGTCCCGTACGATTAGTTCACAAAAATTGTCCCCTAAGAGTGTGTGTTGTGATTTTTCACTCAATTACATTCACTCCCTCTCATTTCAAAACTTGTAATTTACAAATAAATAATTTGAAGTCTTCATCGCTTGGAGTTGATTTTTCTGAAATGTTAGTACACACTAGAGCAAAAACAAATCTTCCAAAAAGTGTTAGGAGATATATAAAACAATAATATTTGAAATCATCAAAATAATATAAGTTGCAAGAATGTAAAACATGCAAATAACAACTCTCTCTACATTTAGCCACGTAATTATTTAATTTTCTTTTATGTTGCAATATTTTATATTTCTAATCTAATCGATTTTTGAAAGTATTACTTGATTTGAGGATTTATAGTAAAATAGATAAGAAAAATGTGTTTATATAAAATATTATTCATATTTTTATCAAAAAATAAATTTAAAGTGAGAAAATTGTATAATCCATTTACAAGTAGTGACATAATTAAAATTAAGTTGTAAGATCACCAGAAATATTTTGGTCATTTTATTACAATATAATTTGAGCTTGTATTATTTACTTTAAATTGCATCTTTCCCTTTCTTATTCTAAGCCATTTGTCTTAGTTAAGTTTAAATTGTAATTAGAGTGGGTGATACTCACCCATATAGGAGAGTACTTAGGTTGTAAACAACTTCTTTGGTTTAAAAAGTGAGGTTAGCAAGGCAAAACTGGGATTAATGGTTCTAGCCTAAGAGTTAGCTAGCATGGATGTTGGCTTGTTCAGAATCCAAGACAAACTATGTAAAAATATTGTGCCTCTTATTTTCTTCTCTTGCATATATTTCACTTCATCATTTCCATTTAAAAAATTTATGATTATTTATTATTTTCCAAATAAGAATAATAATATTTTATTGTTCTTCTTTTAAGAAAAATTTTAAACCACAATTCACCCCGCCTTTTGGGGTGCCATAATCATCAAATCATATTGTCCTAACTCAGTCCTCCAGAAGAATTCTAAATAAGTTATATCATCCACCTACTCAAATAACCCAGGGAGCATAGAGTCCTAAAGATGTTAATTTTGTAGCTCCTAAGGAGGAAGTTTAGAAATTAACTCAATTAATGATCTTAAGAACATTCAAACTATCTAGTCATCTATAGTTACAAAGGAGTAGAAGAATAAAAATAGAAGTAAAACTATAAAGAATATAGTTGTAATCTCTGTATATGGGGGACCTAAATCTATTGTGCCACTTACATTATCTGATTTCTATTCTATCCCACCTAGGACTATGAAGATAATGAAGAAGATTTAGTATTTATCATGTCAATTCTTTATGATAATTAATCAACTAACAATTTAAATATTTAAGTAAAAAATAGTTTCCTTGAGTCACATATAAGTATAAATCCATCGAAAGAATCACTTTAGTATTTCTTTGATGGAAATGCCTCTATTCTTGACATTCATGGTCGCCTATAAGCATAGAAATTAATATTTCCTATTCTGGATGTGTACAAAAAAATGTTTAAAAGTAATAAGTAATCAAGAGGAAGACCCCCGTGAGTACCTTTTATGGATAAAGAAAATAAGTCATCGATAATCTTAAAACTTTGACATAATATCACCCTCCTAATTCTAAAATTCCTACAGTAGACTACAATGTTTTTACACATCATAAAATGCTATGCACAAAATTGAGTATTTATAATTCTCTGGTCCATTCTAAGAAATGTGGTAGGATTTAATCAAAGCTTTGCTTGATCAAGCAATTTGTATGGATCAATTAGCAATAATGCAGTCACAAGAAGCTTTATTTTTCAAAGAGATTCTCGAACTACCATTCTTAGAAAAAGACTTATTATTTCAAATTAATGATCACAATCACCCATTATTTATTTCTATAAATATGCAAAACTTTAAATCATATAGTATCTTTATTAATCTAGTTGCATAGGTCAACATCATGACTCTTAGAACTCCTGCAAACTTAAAGGTGGGATACTCACAAAACTTAGTTATGATAAAATAATGTTATGATGATTCATTGAAAATGATGAGAGGGCTTCAAGCTCTTCAACATTGCTATTAGAAATATATGGCCTTAGAACTAAAACCAAATTCCATATAATAGATAATGAAGCCATATTTAATGCTCTCTTGGGTAGATCAAAGTGTCACAAGTAAAGAATTGTGCCATCCGGTTTATATTAGTGTATTAACTACTCTTATGAGGTTGTTAAACACTATATTAAGGGAGATTTATAATTATTCTTAATTCATGAAGTAGTAATATATGAATAAGCTACAAATTATCTACCAAGAAAGCAAATAGTCTTCTATAGAAATTTCAAATTAGCTAAGAAAATTAAATATGAAAAAAAGAAAAAAGAGATGAAATTAAAGGTAAAAGAGAATACATATCAAGAGAAAAAAAAAACTTCTTAATCTTATACATAATATTTGTTGGCATTCTATCCCTCTTATACAAAGTGTATATAAAAGGCTCAACATATTAGTGGGAGAGGTCAAGGATGGCTAAATGAAAAATATCAAAAATGTTAAAAAATGAATATATGTATATAAAGATTCTTGTAATACATATTGATTCAGTATCTAGATTGAGGATAAATTATATGTGTTTGTAAAAAATAAATAGGTTGTAAAATAATTAAATATTGTTGAATAGTTAAAGTGAAAATTTTAAATAAGTAGATAGTGGTGAGAACAATGTCCAAAATGCTGAGGATGAAGATAATTCAAATGTGTCTAAGTCTAAAAGTTTAATGAGTATGTGAAGAATGTAATTCTAACATTGTTATCTCAAAATGCTTGAGGAGTATGTGAAGAATGTAAATCTAAAAAAGTTAAACCTTCTGCCTTTAAATGTGTAGATAGTAATTTAATCCTTGATGATCCATTCATTGATAAAATAATGAACACTCTCTCATTTTTTATTCTACTAGTGTAATTAACTTTACTAAGAAATGTTTTACACCATCAACTCTAATTAGATGTAAAGATAAAAAAATTGAAAACATATGAAATAAAAAGTATTATATACATAAATCAAAAGTAGGTGTTGCCTTTGGTACTCTATGCCCATTTATTGATGATGAGTATTTCTTAGTCATATCAAATCTAGAGTCCTATAGTCTCTTTATAGTGGATATTAAATCTTTCAAAAACCTTATTTAGAGACCCTCAGGTCAGAGATGGCCACCCTAAACTTGAATTGGAGATTAAATTTAAATAAAAAATCTTTAAATAAATAAACATGGGAAATGATGAAAATACACATAATCACTTCATATGTTCCTTTTGAATGAGGCTTATGCCAATGGCACGATCAGGTTAGTTTTAAAGTTCAAAGATTTTTTTTTCATGGAGTTATAAAAAAATGAGTAGATTATCTCTAGATATAGTAGTTAATATATGAGAAATTTATCCTCGTATGGTTCCCATAAATTAAGCTCCTTAGTACATGCATCTGGAAATAAAACAATAAGTTATTCTTGAAGTCAAAAAATTATTAGAAGTTCGTTGCATCAGGGAAGAGAAATTTCAACCTAGTTTGTTAGCATTGTTCTAGTAAATAGGAAAATCGATCAAATTTATGTCAACAGTAACTTTAGAGATCTAAATAAATCATGTCCTAAAGTTGTGTTTTTGTTACCTTATGATGGGCCATGATTTGATGCTACGCACACCCAAATGTTGATGAAATAAAAAAGTGAATGAGTAGAGTCGATCCCATGAGAACAAGTGTATCCTAGGAATGCCACTATTATTGTTTACGCAAGAAATAATCTTATCCAACTGATTCAATATGGAGATGGTATTCTACAAATAATTGCAAATGCAATAAACATAAGGTAACACAATTAAAGTATGTTTTTGACATATGATAGAGAATATTGTGGTGTTATCCTAGGTAGACCCATCTAAGCTTTTTTGAATTAGAGCATATTCACTCTTAGATCTATAATGAGCTTGTAACGGTTAAAAGTAAGGCTTTCACCTTGGTACAGTGTTTTTTTTTCTCTATAGACCCTAGAAACTTATCTATCCTATGTCAATGTATGAATGTTTTCTATTTCGATCCTCTAATTTATTCCACCATTCTTCTATTAAGGTTTTGAATCACATAAAGTTTTAATTTCAAACAAGGGCATTATTTAAATTAAATTAAGATTAGGAGATAATAGAAATATTAAAAAAGAATTTAGGTACAAGAATCTATATAAGGAAAAACATGCTTAATTCACATTTTAAGCCCAAAAATTGGGTATTAGCTAGCCAAAAAAATGATTTTCACAACATAAATTCATTATAAATAATACTAAAAGATACAATAGATTAAGTGTAGAAAATATAACTCAAATAAGCATTCTTAACTAGAAAGTATGAATCCCACTATAAAAGCTTATTATGAATAGGAGTAATAGAGAAAAGAGAGAGAAAGAGAGAGAGAGAGAGAGAGTCTGAGAAAAATTTGAATTTTTTTGTGCACTTTTCAAACTCTTGAATTCGAGGGTTCTCCATTGATACTGATGCTGGTGAAGGGTCACCGGCCTCTGATGGTCGGTGGTCCAATCGATGTTTGTCGATCTGTTTTAGGTATTGCTTTGGCTCTGGCTCGTTCATTTTCATCTTCCCCACTGACTTTTGGAGACGAAAAATCAGTCTTTCAATAGAATTCAAAAAAATTAAAAGGTATTGGAAAACATTTATTTATCAATGAAGGAGGATTACTGAAGACTAAGAAGAATGAAGTTGAAGTTATCGAGAAAGGAAAGGAAGTGTTAATGGAAAATAACTCTAAAATTCAATTCAAATTTGGTAAAATTTTTGAATTTTGAGCTAGGGAAGCTTCTTCATCTTTGAGGATTCAATTAGAAAGGACTGTGCCTTATAAATCTCTTGGGACCATTGCCAAGGAAGGATTCAAAAATGCTGTTGTCGAGACTAAAGCTGAGCCATCTTCAGGTTACATGCAGACGTAAAAGGTTAATGTGATTCCAGCTGCAACAGATTCTAGCATCTGTTACAGTGGCTGATGGTAATAAGATGATGATAGAAGTTCCATTATTGGATATAGTGAAAGTCAGAAGTTGTAATTCAGGAGAATTGGGAAGATGTGAGGAAGGACTAGCTAATATCTCTTCAAGACTGAGCAATAGTGCCCAATCAAATGCTTGGAATAGGAAGGAGAATATTAAAGTAGTTAATCTTGATCTTGGAGATTTTTTATCTATTGAGGGAAAAATAGTAAAGCTATGTTTAAAAAATGAAATGGAACACTCCAAAAAACTTCAGAATTCACTGGTTATTAAGGTATTTGGAAGAAACATCCCTTTTCCAGTTATTAGTACTGAGTTGAGGAGGCAATGGGCTCCTTACAGTAAATTCCATCTCACAATGTTGGGGATGGATTGGGTGTTGTGTTCATTTTATGAGCAAGAACAATTAGAAGCAATTTTTTCTAATGGACCATGGTTTGTGAATGGACAGATCACTGGGATTGACAAATGGACGCCAAATTTCTCTCTTACGTCCTTTAAAGGATTGACAGCTCTTATGTAGAACAGGATGCCAAACCTTCCATTACAATACTGGGATGAATTAAACATTTGCAAAATAGCTTATATGGTTGGGAAACCATTGTTAATTTATGGTAACATGTTTCAGTGGGGAAGGAGAGAATTTGGAAGGGTTTGTCTATGCATCAAGCTTGATGAACAACTTCCTCTTAGTGTTTGGGTGGAAGGAAGTGCTGGCCAGTTTTACCAGCAAATTGAGTATGAGAGAATTCCAAATTTTTGCTTTGAATGTGACAGGATCGGTCACCTCAAAAAGGATTGTTTGATCAACATCAATCAAGCTTCTAATCAGGTGGATGGTTCTTCAAAGCAAAGAGAGGTGGATTATTCTAAAAGTAATTATAAATCATTTGTTGAAGCTTTTTTTTTATGCCAAAGAGGGATATGGACCTTGGGTCCATGTCAACTATGGAAGAAAAAGGAATAGAAAACAAGTTTTCATAAAAGGAAACCAACGTAATACTGGAATTTATGTAGGAAAAAAAATTAGAAAAATTGAAATATGCTTCAGCAGGACTTCAAACTAAACCTGATGTCAATGCTTAGGGAGATGATGGCCAATATGTTTATGGAGTCACCCAATTACCTGCTGCTCATCAAGACCGATCCAAGGGTGAAGAACAAAGTGTTCCTTGTTCGGAAGTTATTCTGGAGGTTCTGGATGAGGCTCAGGATCCAAGCATTAAACTTGGTATGGAGGATAACATTCATGTTCCTACTATTGTTGAAAAAAAATTTGAGCTCTTAGATAGCTTGATTGATGAAGGGGAAATTACTACCCATGATGAAGTAGTAGCTATCCCCCGTCAAGAAAAAATGGAAGATAGTAAACTAAAGAACAATATGGAGGAACCAAAAACTGATATTGGGAGCAAGAAAGATGGAACTTCTTCTATGATAAAGAAAAAGGTACTAAACAACATAAAGACTTGGGATCTATAAACTCGGCTCATAGGAGTAGGAGAATGGATGGAGAGAAATTGGGGAAACCATCTCCTCAATTTCATTAATGTCTTCAATATTTTTTTGGAATTGTAGAGGAGCTAGAAAGAGAAAGGCTTCTCTATATTTAAAAGTGGTTGTGAAGGAATTTGATGTCTTCTTTTTTGGTTTGTTGGAAACAAAAGTAGTTAATATAGAGAGGAAGGATGTGGATCTTCTTATCGGTCCATATTGGGATTTGTTTCAAGTACCATCTGAAGGGCTGTTTGGGGGTATTATGTTGTTATGGAAGGTGAATGTTGCCAAGTTTTTTGTTTTGGAATCATCTAACTAATTTGTAATTGATAACCTTGAAGTCTCAAACAAGGGAAAATGTAGGATGGCTTCAATCTATGGAAATAAGGATGTTTACAAAAGAAGAAAGATTTGGGAAACATTGGAATTCTATTCCTCCAAGGATTTACCTATGGGAATAGGAGGAGATTTTAATTGTATTCTATCTAAGGATGATAAAAAGGGAGGAAAGAGATTCACTTTTTCCATTGGACCCAAGGAAATGAAGATGTTTTTGTCTAGCAATGATTTGAATGAGGTTGGGTTTGTTGGTCCAAGATTTACCTGAAGTAATAATAAAATGGTGGCTGATCAGATTCCAGAACATTTAGATAGATGTTTCATGAATTTAGCTGCTCTTAGTTCTTCCCATAGATTGATGGTGAAGCATTTACCTCATGTAGCATATGACCATTGCCCGATTCTATAAAACCTTTTAAAGTTCCAGCCTTTGTTCAAGAAAGTTATCAGATTTGAAGATTGTTGGGTTGCTAATAAAGCTTCAATTGCTATCGTAAGGGCCATTTGACAGAAAAAATATGGGGGCAACTTGTTTAATATTCTAAATTTAAAATTTGAGAGATCATTGAAAGCATTATACTATTGGAGCAAAGCAAAATTTAGTAGTCTTTCTCAGTTGAAGGAATCCTTGTTAAAAGAAATTAAGGAGATACAAATTAAAGAAGCTACTGAGGGTTGGCTCTCGGAGGAAGAATACTGGTCTCTTAATGTTAAGCATGGAGAATTTAACTCGACGCTAGGTCGGTTGAATACATGGTGGAGACAAAGGGATAAGGTCAAGTGGGTTTTGGAGGAGACTACAATACAAAATTTTTTCAATCATATGCTTCGGTAAGAAGGAATTCTAATTTCATTGTCAAGATAAAGGACAAAAATGGGGATGTGGTAGAAGATCAACACAAAATTGAGGAAGTAATGGTTTGGTTTTTCCAAGCCAAATG
Source organism: Dendrobium nobile (assembly GCA_022539455.1). Classification (NCBI taxonomy): domain Eukaryota; kingdom Viridiplantae; phylum Streptophyta; class Magnoliopsida; order Asparagales; family Orchidaceae; genus Dendrobium; species Dendrobium nobile. Next base: position 38,508,570 of record CM039735.1, read on the forward strand.
GAAAAATAGAATTTGCAAACTTGATGGCTGGACTAAACCGTGGTCTTCTTTAAATGAAGTTGATGCAAATCTCTTAAACAAACCTTATTCTAGTGAAGAAGTTGAAGAAGAAATTAAGCAAAGTGGTAATTACATAGCTCTAGGTAATAAAGGCATCACTTACTCTTTTATTAAAGCATAATGGGAAATCATTAGAATGGATTTCTAGAATGCTGTAAACTTTTTCTTTGAGACTTTAGAGATGGATCCTAGATGGAAGGAGACCATTAATGTGCTAATTCTTAAGGTTAACAACCCGTTGGTTCCCAAAAAATTTTAGGCCAATTAGTTTGTGTAACACGGTTTATAAGGTGGTGTCTAAGGTGCTAATGAACGGGATGGCTTGTATCATTCCTAAATTAATCTCTAAAGAGCAGGTAGCTTTCTTGAAAGGAAGATCTTTGACGGATCATATATTGATAGCTCAAGAGATTATGCATTAATTCAGGTATTCTAAATCCTCAAAAGGTCTTGTTTCTCTTAAAATGGACATGGAGCAGGCATACGATTCTATGGGTCAGTCGTCTCTTAAAAAAGCTTTGGAATATTTTGGATTTCCTTCTAAATTTTTTTCAAACCTAATTTTGGAGTGTGTTCAAGATCCAAAATTTTCTATTCTGATTAATGGTAATTATTCAAGTTGGATCAATGCTGGAAGTGGATTTTGGCAAGGATGCCCCTTGTCTCCTTATTTATTCATCCTTTGCTCTCAGTTATTAACTAATGCTTTTTTGGAAAAATGGATTCTATTGGAATCCAAGGGAGTTCAGCAGGGCCGAGGATTTCTCACTAGTTGTATACAGATGATGTAATTATATTTCTGAAGATAAGTTGCAAAGTATCAAGGAAATTAAGATAATTTTGGAGAGTTTTTGTGAATGGACTGGCGAAATAATCAATGCTTCCAAATCTTGTCTTCTATTCAGCAAAGTAGTTAAAAGAAGGATCAAAATAGCTGTCTCCAGTTCACTGATTCCAAAAAGCATCCTTGTTGAATTAGATAAAATCTATAGAAGTTTTATTTGGAGCAAAGGAAATGGAAATCATGGAATTCATTATGTGAATTGGGAGGCAATGTGCTTACCTTTTAAATGGGGAGGTAGAGCCCTTCACTCTTGCTCTAACAAGGTTGATCCTTTAAGAGCTAAGATTGCTTGGAAGTATGTAAAAAAGGAAGACTCATTGCTCCACAAAGTCTTCTATCTTAAGATGGTGATCTGTTTGGAGACGGTGCTGGAAAGAAATATGGCTCTAATGCTTGGAAGATTATCTTGGATGGAGGCAACTCTTTAAAGACTATCTTGAGGTGGACAATTGCGGATGGGAAGAATATTGATGACATAAATGACATTTAGATCTTGGACAAAAGTCTGAGCAAATGGCCAACATTTATCTCTAATAATCTTAATGATTGCACGATAAAAAATTTCATTAAGAATGGTGGTTGGAATGTAGATAAATTAAAGGAATATATGGGTTCAGAGCTTGCGAACATCATTTGACAGATAAAAATCACACCTCAAATGTGGAAAGATGGATTGGAATTGATCTAGAAAAAAATGGGAAAGTCTTTATCTTCCCTTTTATCTGAGGCAATAAATAAGAATTCTTTCTTAGTTCAGTTTTGGAACTGGATTAGGAAATTCAAGTTGATGCAACGAGTGGAAGTTTTGTGGTGGAGAATTTATCATAATGCTCTGCCTACTCTTCATTCTCTTGCTTATAAAAGATTACGTAGGGATACTGTATGTCCTAGGAATTGCAATGAAGAAGAAAACATAGTGCATGTTGTGGTTAAATGCAAAAAAAAATTTGAATGCAATCTTGTACTTAATCAAATGGGGATATATCATCCCAGTTTTCTCTACTTTATCCGATTGCTTCAACTGGTTATCTAAATAGAATTTATTTATAGAAAGCTTATATTGTAATATGGTTTTATTCTCTTTGGAATCTAGTAACAAGTTGATACATAAAGGAGTTGAAGATAGTGCGTTGGCAATTGCTTCAAATGCTATCAGTTATACTTCAATTTCAGCTCATGGTGCTAGTTGGAATTCAGGTAAATGGGGTGTCAATCAGCCGTCTAGGCTGAATGATCTTTGTTACAGATCTATGGTTTATGATTTTGATGATAGCAAACATTCCTTATTTCTCTGCGAATGCTTTATGTGCTAACGTTTCAGGTCCACACGATCAGACTGTAATCTGGAACCAGCTCAAGATTGGGTAGACTAGGTCTATGTCAGTTTGTAATCTTTTTTCTTTCTTGAGTCTGTTGTATTTGGTGTGGAATCTGATGATTTGTAACTTGGAAGATTTTCTATTGTGCCCTAAAAGATTTCTATTTTTGGTAACATCGTCCGGGACGATATTTATATCGTCCTGGACGATCTGACAAAAGTAGAAATCCTAATTAGGGCATTCTCATTAAAGCAGCCGTCTTTTTGCAAAACACATCGTCCGGGACGATTTTGTATCGGCCAGGACGATCGGCTCAATTCAGAAAGAAGTAGCCGCCATGGACAAGTATGGTATAACATATCTTTAAATTATCGGCCAGGACGATCCTCGGATCGGCCTGGACGATATTAACAGATTATGCCATAATTGTTCAGGAAATCAAGGAAGTAATTAAGGATGATTGATACGATCATATCGTCCTGGACGATCGCAGTATCGGCCAGGACGATCTAGTCAAAAACCTTAAGTTACTTCAGGACGATCAATATCGGCCAGACCATATTCAGAGCTATTGTCAGGACGATTTTCGTCTGATTTGAACTGATCGGCCAGGACGATCGTGAGATCGGCCTGGACTATCAAGCTAATTTTCAATCGTCCACTCTGGCATCCAGGGCTATGCTCTGGCCGATCTTCATTAATTTGTACTGATCGGCCAGGCCGATGTCCATATCGGCCTGGACGATAAAGTCGGCAAATTGCATTAATGAGCTCGTTTTGAGAGCCTCTATTTAAGCTATGGCAAGGCACTTTGTAAGTGTCTTTGGCAGCCATTGTAGCTTCGTTCTTGTGGGGGAAACTTGAAGAGAGAGCTTGAAAGGGAGAGAGGAAAGGGTGGAGTTTGAGAGGGAGAAGATCCTGTGAGGGGGAGGAACTCAAGGGAGTGTGGTGGGGGATCCACACGGTTGCTCCGGCGAACTCGCACCTTAGTACCATCGGATTCAAGGCTTGTCTCGAGGTAAGTTCACCAAAGAAGAAGTCTCTTTGGTGTCAAAGGACCCGGCGACTCCGCCGCACCGGGGAAGGTGGAAGTGATTTTGTAAGGGCTTCTCCGCCTAGCTGTGGGGGCTAAAGGAGAGACACTTGTGTTAGTGCAATACTTGGAGGGTGCCTCCAAGGAGTGGACGTAGGTCAAGGTTTGACCGAACCACTATAAATCCGGTGTGTTCTTTTCTTATTATCGCTTCCGCATTTACTTTTCTTCCGCACTTTGATTGTGGTGATTTGGATTGTGTTTTGGTTTTAAAGTTTTCCAATTCACCTCTCTCTTTAATTAGCTTGGGACTAAGTTCAAGAGGGCCTAACATCCCCCATCGAACTTTCAAGTGGTATCAGAGCGATTTTCATAAAATAAGTTTTTAAAAGCTTTTGAATTTTGATCCATGGCTAATTTTTCAAATTGTAATGTTGCGGAAGGATATTCAATCACCAGACCTCCTTTATTTGAAAATATGTCATTTGATTTTTGGAAAACTCGCATGTCTATTTTCTTGCAATCGATTGATTTTCGCATGTGGCATATGATTTTAATTGGTTATTCATCACCGTCGCGAATTGTTAATGGAGTTAAAATTGATATTCCTTTTAATCAGTGGAGTAGGGAAGAACGAGTAAATGCTCAATTGAATGCAAAGTCTTTAAATTGCTTTTTCTGTGCTTTAAATTCTGATGATTTTATGTTAGTATCCATGTGCACTACCGGTAAGGAAGTTTGGGATAAATTGCACAACATATACGAAGGCACTATTGAAATCAAGAAATCCAAGTTGAATTTGTTAATGCATGATTTTGAATTATTTTCCATGAAACCTTTTGAAACGATCTTAGACATGTATACCAGATTTATTCAAATTGTAAACTCATTACATGCTTTAGGAAAAGATTTTTCAAATTTTGAAAAAGTTAACAAAATTCTTCGATGTCTACTGGATAAATTTGATTCTAAAGTTGTTGCAATTTGTGAATCTAAAGATTTGAATGATTATTCTATTGATAATTTGATTGGCTCACTCATTGCCTACGAGCAAGGTTTGGGTCAAAGACTTTTGGATGCAGGTGAAACGATCGTTCTAAAAACTGAAGATATGGAAAGAGGAAGCTTAGTTGGTGACGATAGCAATGTCTTGTCAAGCAAATCACAAAGCTCACCAAAGCATAAGCAAAAGTGGAAAAAAGGTAAAAATAGTAAGGATGTTAATATTTCCTCTGACATTATTTGTTTTCGATGTAGGAAACCTGGACATATGAAAAATGAGTGCCCTAATTTAAGAATTCTTCCTACAAAAGAAAAGGGCAAGGCAAAACAAACTTTGAACTGGGGAAATAATGAAAGGCAAAAAATCTCATGGGCAGATCTGGTCTCTGAAGCATCGGACCAGGAGAGAGATAATGGTTAAGAGCCTTTCGTGGTTTTTGTGTTGTGTTTTTGTGTTTTTCTTTTTTTTGTGTTTTTTAGTTTTGTTTTTTTTTTGAATTTTTTTTTTCTTTTCGTTGAAGTTTTTTCTGATCAACACACACACTCACTTTTCTAAAAATGAAAAATCTACTTCCTGTTTTTCTTGAAATCTTTGGTAGATTTTTTTTTGACTTCTCTAATACAGTCGAAGGAAGGAAACTCATTATTTTTTTTCAAATCCTTGTTTTCTAAAAGAGGTTATCCTACTTTTGATTTAAAATCTTTTTCATCTTTTAAATTGGTTTTTGAAACAAATTTTTTTATCTCCCTACGTTTTATTTATCGCATAGGAATCATTTGCAAAGCTTTTGAATCTAACTCATAATTTTCTAAATCAAGAAATTCGATTTGTCACTAAGATGGGTTTTCCTTTGTTCTTAAGATTTAAAAAAGGAAGCATATTAAAAAAAAAAAAAAATGGCCAATGATGCCAAAAATAAAAGATGCGCAAAGTCGCCAAATTGAAAATATAGAATACACAAAGTGTATCAAAAGATGCGCAGTGCGCCAACCAATTGTCAAGAGGCATAAAATGAGCCCACAAAGTTAATGCTTACCATTCTTGTATTTCTTAAAAAACTCAAGAAAACCCTTGATACTTTCGATACTTGAGTTTGAAAATCTTGATTCTTGATTCAAAAATTCGTGCATTGATCTTCTATTAGATGTATTTTATGGAATGAGTTTTTGAAAAATCATTGTTTCTTTTTCTAATTTATTCTTTGATCTAGATATTGAATTAAAAAGTTTTTGAGCCTTTTTTAAAGAATGAGTTTGGATTATCAAATTATGAATTTCTAACCTTTTTCTGGGCTATGCGTTGTCAATCCAATTCTACTAAGTTTTTGATTAAAACTAAGAGGTAACTTTCTCATTTTAAGAATATTTGTTTTTTCACTAGATCAAAACACGTTTTTTGTCTTTTGTTTTATTTTTTTTGTTTTTTTTTGTTTGTGCCTCCTCTCTTTTTGATAATGTCAAAGGGGGAGAACGTATTGTTGAATTTTTGTACTGTTATCATGTTTGTATCTTGTTTTCAAAAAATTAAAAAGAACAAAAATATTTTTATCTCCCCTATTTTTTAAAAAGGTTTTTAGTAAGGGGGAGATTAGGAGAAAATAGTCTTTTTTGAAAATTCAAATTGAAATGTTTTGCCATCATCAAAAAGGGGGAGATTGTTACAGATCTATGGTTTATGATTTTGATGATAGCAAACATTCCTTATTTCTCTGCGAATGCTTTATGTGCTAACGTTTCAGGTCCACACGATCAGACTGTAATCTGGAACCAGCTCAAGATTGGGTAGACTAGGTCTATGTCAGTTTGTAATCTTTTTTCTATCTTGAGTCTGTTGTATTTGGCGTGGAATCTGATGATTTGTAACTTGGAAGATTTTCTATTGTGCCCTAAAAGATTTCTATTTTTGGTAACATCGTCCGGGACGATATTTATATCGTCCTGGACGATCTGACAAAAGTAGAAATCCTAATTAGGGCATTCTCATTAAAGCAGCCGTCTTTTTGCAAAACACATCGTCCGGGACGATTTTGTATCGGCCAGGACGATCGGCTCAATTCAGAAAGAAGTAGCCGCCATGGACAAGTATGGTATAACATATCTTTAAATTATCGGCCAGGACGATCCTCGGATCGGCCTGGACGATATTAACAGATTATGCCATAATTGTTCAGGAAATCAAGGAAGTAATTAAGGATGATTGATACGATCATATCGTCCTGGACGATCGCAGTATCGGCCAGGACGATCTAGTCAAAAACCTTAAGTTACTTCAGGACGATCAATATCGGCCAGACCATATTCAGAGCTATTGTCAGGACGATTTTCGTCTGATTTGAACTGATCGGCCAGGACGATCGTGAGATCGGCCTGGACTATCAAGCTAATTTTCAATCGTCCACTCTGGCATCCAGGGCTATGCTCTGGCCGATCTTCATTAATTTGTACTGATCGGCCAGGCCGATGTCCATATCGGCCTGGACGATAAAGTCGGCAAATTGCATTAATGAGATCGTTTTGAGAGCCTCTATTTAAGCTATGGCAAGGCACTTTGTAAGTGTCTTTGGCAGCCATTGTAGCTTCGTTCTTGTGGGGGAAACTTGAAGAGAGAGCTTGAAAGGGAGAGAGGAAAGGGTGGAGTTTGAGAGGGAGAAGATCCTGTGAGGGGGAGGAACTCAAGGGAGTGTGGTGGGGGATCCACACGGTTGCTCCGGCGAACTCGCACCTTAGTACCATCGGATTCAAGGCTTGTCTCGAGGTAAGTTCACCAAAGAAGAAGTCTCTTTGGTGTCAAAGGACCCGGCGACTCCGCCGCACCGGGGAAGGTGGAAGTGATTTTGTAAGGGCTTCTCCGCCTAGCTGTGGGGGCTAAAGGAGAGACACTTGTGTTAGTGCAATACTTGGAGGGTGCCTCCAAGGAGTGGACGTAGGTCAAGGTTTGACCGAACCACTATAAATCCGGTGTGTTCTTTTCTTATTATCGCTTCCGCATTTACTTTTCTTCCGCACTTTGATTGTGGTGATTTGGATTGTGTTTTGGTTTTAAAGTTTTCCAATTCACCTCTCTCTTTAATTAGCTTGGGACTAAGTTCAAGAGGGCCTAACATCCCCCATCGAACTTTCAATCTTCTTTGGCACCCTCCTCCACCCGATTGGATCAAGGTTAATGCAGATGCCTCTTTACTTCCATCTTACAAAGTTGGAATAGGAGGTATATTTCATGATTACAAAGGTAGATTTCTCTTGGCATTTGGGAAATCCAATATTCATTGGGATATTTCTTCCTTGGAGTTATTTGCCACTCATGCTATTAAGGATGTAATCAAAGATTGGATGTATAAATATAAAGGAATTATCATAAAAGGGGACAATGCTAACTTCATCAAGTTTCTTCAAGAGGTAAAACAAAGTGGTAATGTGTTCCTTGAAGACTATTTCGTTATTTATAAGTTTGATTATGTTATTTACAATTGTATAGATAGAAGAGGTAATAATTTAGCAGACTTATGTGCTAACTATGGTCTTCTTAGCTCTTTTATTTGGGAAGATATTAGCCTAGATAAGATTCCTCCTTTATTTGTGTCTTTATTAAAGGAGGAATATGATGCTATTAGTTTGTAGTTTGTTTTACCTTTTTTAGTTATTAATGCACTTTGCTGCATTTTCTTCAAAAAAAAAAAAAAAAAAAAATAAAACAAGTTCCAAACAAGAGATGCTTCCCCGAGTGACCACTTTTAAGCATGCTCGGTCTATTGGAATCAAATACAAGAAACCTTTAGTAGAATTTTTAAGGATATTTAAAGTGTGTAGAAAATTTAATGAACTGAAGATTTTAGCTAGATTCTTCCATGTTAAGCCACAAAATTAAATAGGGTTTAAGGAAAATTTTTTAATTATATGAACCCATAAGGGTAGTTGGCAAGGCAGTTACAAGAGAACCATGCTTATTGATCACTATTTCTTAGCTTTTTTGATCACCTCAAACCACAATTTGAGTTTTCTAAGTGTCTGAAATATTATAGTGCAATTTAATTTGTTTCAAGGCATGTACTATTATGGTTTGCAAGATGGATCAAAGATTTTTAATTTTAAGGCTTTTAGTTAGCCCAATTAGCTGACCATGGTCTGATCATGGGCTAGGATGACGATGGTGGATGCATAGGGTCATAGATCACCTAGTGAAAGTATTAGGTTTGGCTAATTTGACCAAGGCTGGGAAAGAACCCATCAAAAGCTTCTCATAATTACTTGGGTTAAGCCATATCACAAACCTAAGAAATCCAATGGGTCGGGTCAACTATGGTTGACCCTTAGGGACCCAATAAATAGTCTTGAAGGATTTAAGGCATTGGTTTGGTCTAGAGCATTCAATTATATACTTGGGATTTTAGGTTTGATTTGGACAACCTTGGTTGATTTGGGTCAACCATGCTTGACCAATGGTTGGGAATATGTCCAACCTATTCCAAATAATATTTAGAATTTGTTGAAGGAGGTTTTAGGTCTTGGAAATGTTGTGCTATGAAGGTTTTATTATTTTTTTAAAGGGAAACCCATGGAGGGTTTTACGAATTATTATTAAAAATAGTTTACAAGGTCCTTAAAGGGAGCCTTCTATTTGCTAATGGTCGAAAGAGCTGCAAAAAAGATAGAAGAAAATATATGAACTGATAATCCCCTGTACTAAGATTTAGAAAGTAACCTAATAACATTCTAGGGTGGACATATGCTAGCACCCTAAAATGGAAGATATTTTAAAAAACTTTCAGCACAATGTTCCTGCAAATAAAAAAAAATCATCTTGATCATAAGATCCATAATTTCTTGAGCCTACAAGAAATAGGGACTAAAAAAACATAGTAATGTTGTAACCATTATTATAAATGAAAAAAAAAAAAACTAATTAAAACATAACCAATTATAGGAAGTAGACATAGTCCTATTCATATAATGCTTAAACCCAAAATATGAAAGATCTTATAAATGGTTATGTTTTAATAAGAAAAGAAAGCATCTTTGCCAAAAGATGAAGTTCTATAAAAGAGAATCTGGGGCATACTATTACCTAGGAAATGTACCAATCATTCACATCATACCCCTTCCATCCATCCTTAGTATGATAGTGATAAATAAACATATCAGCTGTAAGGAGGAAAATTGGAAACTTCCAATTAAAAAGGAAAACCAAGGGCATTTTGACAATAGCATAGATAAGCCTCCCCAAACTAATATAATGTAGCATTAAATGTAAAGGGCAGGAACACCTTGAAAAATAAATAACACAATGCCACATGTAAAGTAAAAAAGGTCAAAAGATGCCATGGCTGGCTAGTAATGACAACCCCCATATACATCAAGTAACAAAAGCTAACCAACCAATAAAAAGGATCAACCACGTTAGTAGTAAATAAAATGAGTTTAATAAAATCATACTTTTAAATAAGTAAATAAAATAAAAACAAATAGATAGGACATAAAGAACATAAACCACAACAAAAAACCAAACAGGCTAAGGCAAATCTCAATTGAGTAGAACATATGGAAGGACGACATGGTCAAGCCTATCCAACCCCACAAGTTTGGTAAGAAGAGAGCACCTCATATATTCAAAAAAATCCATCAAATTTCAACCAAAGTCAACTAAAAAATAAGAATAAAAATTAACTTCAATATAAATGTATGTTATAGAAAAATTGATAAGCAAAAGACATTGGTTAATTTCTCTAATATAATAGAAATAAGAGAGATTACCATTAATATTATCAATAATGTAACGAATGAAAGTTTGTGAGGCTCGTTAAACCCTAAAGACCTAGTCCCGAGGCTAACCAAGAGAGGGGGGTGAATTGGTAGTTTTAAAAAATCTTTAACAAAAAGAAAAGTCTTTTTATCCTTTCTGAATATTTCAAAACAAAATAATACAATAACCCTTGAAGTAGAAGAAAAATAAATTTCATGATAACAATACAATCAGATTTTTTAATAATAGAATAAATCATAGAAAAGTGCAAAAATTAAACTATAATAAAAGTAATAAGAAAGAACACACTGAATTTTATAGTGGTTAAGTAAAATATGACCTACATCCACTCCTTGGAAACTTCTTCTCCAAGTACTGCGCTAAACTAAAGTGACTCTACTTTTGCTTCCACAATAAGGTGAAGAAGCCCTTACAAAATCATTCCACTAACACGATGGGGTATAGAATATTGGATCATTTTACTCCCTCCTGAAGTAGGTAGAGAATCTAGAAATCCTTTTTTACCCTCATGACAAAGGCAGAGAACACGAGAATCCTTTTACTCCCTGCTGGACTAAGAAAAGAACCATGTAATCCTTTTACTCCATCCTATAGTAGGCAGAGAACCTGGATTTTTTGTACATGAAGATATCCCTTAGAGCCACCAAGGAACGATGACAATATCATGAAGAAGATGATGAACACCTTGCTTGGAGCAACCTTTATGAATCCCTCACAACTCCCCCTCACATGGATCTCTTTCTCTCAAGCTCTCCCTCTTGATTCTTGAAGCTCCCTCTTGGATCAACTCCATAACATAAGATTTATCAAAGGACAAATACATGAGCTTAAAAAGAAGAGCTCCAAATAAGCTCTAATTTTCAACTTGATAGCACTGATCATCTAGGATGATAGTCCTTTATGGTTAATACAAAATAGTCATCTCAGCCAGGATGATCACCTTTGCTCTGTATGATCAGTACAAATATTTGTACATATCATCCATTGTAATCCTATAATTAGCCAAGATGGTTAGTTCAAAATATTATATTGATCATCCAGTATGACATAGGTTGATGTGTGGAGATATTTATATCATTCAGCAAACATCTCCGGATGTCCAGGATAATTCTCCTCGATAATTTGAGGAAAATCATGGTTTTTGTCCAAGATAATATTTAAAAATCAACCTATATAATTTGATCAAGAAATTTAACCATATTTATTCCCCTAATCAAAAGATCAATTGAGGCATGATTGTCATACATCATACAAGATGCTGTCGATGATCCTATATTATTAGACTTAAGTTTCAATTTCAAAATTTATCTAAATTACCATTGGCGGCTAATTTTTTTTCATATAATAGATTGTCCTAGATGATGTAGATTATCATGTAAAATTAGTTAATCATCTCATTTTAACAAAGAGTTCTTTAATTAGGGTTTTCCGATAAAATAATCATCCATGATGATATAAATCGTTCTGTATGATTAGTTCAGAAATTGAAAATTTTCCTAACTTAGTCACTCCCTTGAGCGTATGCGTGCAAGGTTACTCAACTTCAGGATCCATCCTATTACATTTCACTCAAGAAAAAGTAAAAAATATATGTGGAATTGAAATTATAAACTGACTTAGTCTTAGTCTACCTAATCCTGAGCAGGCTTGTAAGTGAGCCTGAGGTCCTGAAATGTTAGCAAGTAATATGGAAAAAAAATGAAATAAACTCAATCAATAGGAATTAGCAATGTTAGAGAAATAATAATATTTGTAATTATCAAAATCATAGTACTTGGGCCCAGATTTGCAATAATCTCCCCATTTTTGATGATGACAAATATTATTGTTAAAAGTTTTCAAGAAAGGTTTTCTATTCCCTACACTCCCTCTTACTAGGTTAATTCTTTGAAAAAGAGGGAGGTGAATTTTTTTTATTTTTAGTTTTTGAAGATGAAATAAAGGAGAAAAAAATAGAACAACATAAAACACTTAACCAAGTAAACATCAGTAGGAAACAAAATAATCAATGAATATAAGACAAGCTTTAACAACAACACACTACTCCCCTTTTGACATCATAAAAAGGAGGAAACATGAAAAAAAAAAAAAACACAAAACACTATTATACAAGACGTATAAGAATAGAAACAAAATAAACAAAAAACTAAAAAGGATCCAAATCAAAATGAGGCTTTGGTGGTGGCCGAATGAAGCGAGTAATGGAGGCAATCTGCTCTCCAAACTAAGCAATATCTAGGTCATATTGTTGCTACTACTGTACTATATAGGTGTCAAAATTGAGCTATGACTTGCTCGTGTTGCTGCTATTACATTGCTTCATAGGCCACAAAACATGCTTCCCTCTTGTCAAACCTCTAAACCAGTTGATCAATTGGGGACTAGTTGTGAATAGGGAAAGGTTCAGGAATAGGTCCTTCCTATTCTTCCTCAGGCTCCTCGTGTACATGTTGGTGACAAGTACAATGAAGGGTGTAAAAGGAGCTATTAGACAAGAAAACATGGAGGTGATTAGGTGGGGGTGGATATTGAAGGTTGTATTTTGTCTCAAGGACATAGGCAAGGATATGTCCTAAGGCAAGATTTGGCTTCTTTTTATTGTTAGGATCCCTAATGCTAGTTAGATATTATATGTATTGGATTATGAGATCAGCAATATTGAAATCTTGTTGTGCCAAAATGTAGTAGGTGATTAGGGATAGAACAATAGTGATGTGAATCTGATCACCATCTTTAGGAAGAATAAATGAGCGAGAATGTGCTAGATGGTTCGGGCATCCTTAACTAATGTGTTTACTTGGACTACATGGGTGTTGTCTTTAGTTCCACTTAACACATGGTTAACATGCCCCCAATTGAAATCACAATCTGAGACAAGGATATGGATATTGTCTCCAGTGGTAGAAAAGTGAAGGATGCCTTATAAATATTGGTATGTAATTTCTACTGTCCTCCTATTGACATAAGATTATTGAGTAGTGATGGCTTGGTTGATACGAAGGTTGGAGAAAAATATAAAGAGGAGTTCAAAATTGAAAGGGAAGGCCAGTGTGATGAGAAAATTAAGCATTATTCTGGCAAAGAGATTAAGTACCTGAATGTTAAAAAATTTTTGATCAATGATCTTTGAAGTGGTTATGCCAACAAAGGAACAAAATTGTTGTGGTGGTAGTCTACTTTATCAGCTTGCTTAGTTTTGATATAGTGTGAATTAGAAGCCATGTTATTTTTATTTCTTTTTTGCATAAGTTTTAGAGAGAATGTGTGTTTTATTTGATATTTTTTAAGAAAGTTTAAGAAAAAGGAACAAAATTGCAAAGTTGGCATGGTGCCAAAAATGAACCAACCTTCTACACCATAATACCATCAATATCTTGACACCAGACTAGGGCATTATGATGGCACTTGGTTCAAAAAATTTGTAAATTAATTTAGCAAATTATGCAAGTTCTTCAAGCATTACATCATCATCATGATCCAAGCATCACCTATTTAAACCCCCCTTTTTTTGACAAAGCAAACTAATTGCATTAAATAAATAAATAAAAACTATTACAACCTATGAAGCAATAGTTTCATATTCCTCCTTTAACAAGATAGTAAGAGAAAGAGGAACCTTATTACAACTAAAATCATCCCAAAGAAAATCACCAAACAAAGCATAGTTAGCACATAAATCATCTAACTTTTTACACTTCTTATCAACACAATTGAAAATAACATTATTGATTTCCTTTAAGAAAGCAAAGTCCTCCATCCACTAACTACCCTTCTTAGCTGAATTTAAAAGGAATTTAATGATATTATAACTATCACCTTCAATGATAATTCCCTTATTGATGAACATCCAATCTTTAATAACATTCTTTAAAACTTGAATAACTAAAAGTTCCAACCAATTGATATCCCAATGGACATAATTCATCCCAAAAGCTAGTAGATATCTACCTTTGCTATGCCAAAATACACCACCAATCCGAGCTTTATACGTAGCAAGTAGAGAAGAATCAAAATTTAATTTGATCTAATCAGGTGGAGGAGGGTGCCAATAATTCAATAGTCTGTTTGACTAATTAACACCTCAATTGGCTGAATTACAACCATATCCCAAAGAAGAATATGAATCAAAGCTTACCAATCAAGCAGCAATCAGAGAAGAGATATCTTTAATACCTTGATAAATATATTTATTCATAGCCTTCCAAGAAAGATAAATAGTATTACAATACTAATTAAATAATAACACATTACATGAATTAAGCTGAATTAACCAGTTACAGCATTCTTTGAATGAGTTGAAATATGGAATACTAAAGCCCCAACCATTTAATGTTTAAAAACCTCCAATAGCTTCATGTACTTTCTAGTCACATGATCTATATCTTCAATAGCATTTCAACCTTTAGGACAAGAAAAAATATTTAGCAATCTCCTATATAAAAGGAAATGAAATGTTGGAATAACATTATTAAACACACGCCACCAAAAAACCTCAACTCAAAGCATAAGTTTAGTCTTTTAATTTAATTTTGAGATAATTGTTCCATTTTATCCTCAACTAAATCTAGCATAATTCGCTCCACAAGCTCCAAGCCGAAGATCTTATATAGCTCCTGAATATTCCAAATAACATTTAAAATAAACTTATAAATTGTTAATCCCTCTGAATCTAAAGATGCCACAAACATTGGTCATTTATTAATGCATTTATACCAAATCCAAAAATCCTTATACACATATTTATTGATTCCAATTACAATTTCACACATAACAATCAAATTCAAAAATATTCCTCCTTTAGAGATAATTTTCCATGTAGCTGAGCCTCACTTATATGTTCCAACTAGATTCAACATTGTATTTTACCATTTTTTAATTACATATTAGAACCCCTTAAAACCACTATATTGTTGCAAATCTATTTTCATGGCTTATGTTTTGATGATTGACAAACACTTGGACTTCCTGTTACGTCTAACTTTTCAAGAATCGAAGATTCGACCAACAAACAGAGCCAGTTCAAGATTACGTTGGTTTAGGGTTGAGTCAGTCTGTACTTTATTTTTTCTCTTCTTGAGTCTATTTGTAAAGGTCAAAGAGACTGATGCTAAGTAACCCTACACACACACTTGAGAGAATTAGAATTTCATATTTACTCATATCGGCCAGGATGATATTTACATCGTCCTGGACGATCATGCTTAAAATTGAAAGTCTAATTAAGGATTCTTAATTAAGGTAGTCGACATTAACAGATTGTCCTGGACGATACGTGTATCGGACAGGATGATAAGCTCAAAATAGAAAGAAGTTTCCGCCATAGATAATTAAGGTATACTGTATTTTTAATTAATCGGCTAGGACGATCATTGATTGGCCTGGACGATATTAACAAATTATGCCTTAATTGATCAGGAAATCAAGGGAGTAATTAAGGATGATTGATATGATCATATCATCCTGGACGATTGCAGGATTGGCCAGGATGATCTATTCAAAAACCTTAGTTACTTCAGGACGATAAATATCGGCCAGCTCGAATTCAGGGCGATGCTCTTGACGATTTTCCTCTGATTTGAACTGATCGGCCTGGACGATCATGAGATCAGCCTGGATGATTAAGTCAATTTTAAATCGTCCAGTTTGCATTCAGGACAATGCTCTGGCCAATCTTCTGAGATTTGTACTGATCGGCTAGGCCGATGTCCATATTGGCCTGGACGATATTGTCGGCAACTTACAATTAATGAGCTCCTTTGAAGCTCTTCTATTTAAGAGCTCTTGTTCAACATTTTGAACAACCTTTGTACTGCTGCCTTGACCTGAGAAGGCCTTGAGGAGAGAAAGAGAGAGAGGGAGAGAGAGAGGATCTTGTGAGGGGGAGTTTATGAGGGGATTCACAAGGGTTGATTCAAGGATCGCTCTGCTTCTTCTTCGTCTAGAGTTTCTCGTTCGTGGAAGGGTCGGTAGAGGTAAGGAGTCAGCTTTTGGTTGTGGTTCTCTGCCAGCTTCAGGAGGAAGCAAAAGGAGATAGGTACTCTGCCTTGTCGGGGTGGCAATAAGGAGGTTCGTTGTAAAGGCTTCTCTGCCTAGCTGTGGGGGCTAAAGGAGAGTCACGATTGTAGTGCAATACTCGAAGGGCGCCTCCGGGGAGTGGACGTAGGTCGAGTTGACTGAACCACTATAAATTTATGTGTTCTTGTTTCTTTCTTCCGCACTTTTTAAATTTCCACATTTATTTTCCTCGTGGTGTGATTTATGTTTATGTGATTTTTATTCCTTGTGAAAAGAAATTTTTTAAAATACCAATTCACACCCCTCTTGGTTAGCTTGGGCCAGTTCTATAGGGCTTAACATCCCTAATAAACTTTCAAGTGGTATCAGAGCACTTTCTAGTGTCATCTGAGAACTTTCAAGTGGTATCAGAGCTGTTTTCATAAAATCAGTTTTTAAAAGCTTTCGAATTTTGATCCATGGCTAACCTTGGGAATCGTAACACTACTGAAGGTTATTCAATTACACGACTTCCCTTATTTGATAACTTACCTTTTGATTTCTGGAAAACCTGCATGTCAACGTTTTTATAATCTACTGATTATCGCATGTGGATGCTTATCAAAGAAGGTTATTCTCCACCTTCTCGTGAAATTAATGGTGTTAAAACTGAAGTTGCTTTTACTGAATGGACTTTCGATGAACGAGATTTAGCTCAATTGAATGCAAAATATTTGAACTGTTTTTTCTATGCTTTAAATTCTGAAGATTATATGCGTGTCTCCACTTGCAAAACTGGTAAAGAAATTTGGGATAAATTGTGTATCACCTATGAAGGCACTAATGAGGTTAAACAATCCCGTTTGAATATTCTCTTGCATGATTACAAACTTTTTCATATGAAACCTCATGAATCTATTTCTGACATGTACACTAGGTTTACTCAGATAGTCACTTCTCTGCACGCATTAGGAAAAGAACTTTCTAACTATGAAAAAGTAAACAAGATTTAGAGATGCTTTCCTTCGTCATATGATGCTAAAATTACTGCAATCATTGAATTTAAGGATTTGAACACTTATTCTATTGATAACTTACCTGGCTCACTCATTGCTTACGATCAAGGGGTGAATCAAAGAAATCTTGATGCAGGTGAGAAGAAGAAGGAGAAAACAGTTGCATTGAAGGCGCACAAATCAGATTCTGAATCTTTCGGGTCTGAAAGCGATGAAGTTTCCTTCATCACAAGGCAATTCAAAAGCTTTTTAAGGAAGAAACAAAAGCATCATAAAAATTGGAGAAAAAGTAAGGATCATAAACATGTTAAAGGATCTTCTGATGTTGTTTGTTTTAAATGTAGGAAACTTGGACATGTGAGAGCCGATTGCCCGACACTTCAAGATAACACAAGCAAGGAAAAGATGAAGAAGGACAAGAAGAGAATCCAAAAGGCATTCTGGGTAGAATCTGGTACTGATTCCTCTAAGATTGAACCAGAGGAAGAGACTATAAACCTGTGCTTAATAGGGGAAGATCATCTTGAGCAAAGTGATGAGGAAGAGGTATGTAAACCAACCTATGATGAATTGTTTGAGATTTGTGAGAAAATCCATGCATCTAATAAAAAACTTAAGAAGTCTCATGCTAGCTTAAAAATAGAACTTATAAATTTGCAAAAAGAATATGAAGTCACTCTTTAAGATCATTCAATGATTGATTCAAATCACATGGCTCTTCTTAATGAATTTGATGATTTAAATAAAAAATATTTGGAATTAATTGATGAACACAATGCATTAAAAGTTTCACACACCTCACTTAATTCTGATCTTAAGAAATCTAAAGAGACTGAGAAAAATTTGAGGATTGATAATGATGCATTAAAAAGAACTAACTTGAGGATTCAAAATGATTTGGATACATGTAAGAAAAATCGGATGACATCTACTTTTAATCCTAAGCCGGAACTTAGGAAGAGGCATTATAACTCAAACCTTTTAAGAAACCCTTTTCCTAGAGTTAGATGTTTTTCATGTGGCATGCTAGGACACATCTCACACACTTGCACTATTCACCGTAGTACACACTGGGTATGGAGACCTAAGATGCATGATTCACAGCATACCATATCTGCATTGCATTTTACTTTTCCTAAGAAGGGGCTCAAACCTGTCTGGGTTCCTAAATCTGACTGTTGTTGAAATTTTTCCAGGTGTGCTCTCACCAAAGACCTCGTGGGAGCACAGGATAACTAGTCATATGAAGGCTCGCAGCTCATAAATGCTTAAATCTGCTGCTTCAATAATTTCTTAAAATGTGTTTTGTTTCTAGTGTGTTTTATTTCTGCTTTTTAGTTGTTTTAATTTGTTTTGTTTTCACTTTGTTTTTATAATTAATTTTTTCATATGTTGAATCTTTTCAAAATTTTAGATTTTGGAGTTTTGAAGATAGTGTTTTGCTTTTCTAAAATTGGTTAAAGAGAGAAACACCGTTAATGGTTTCCCTCCTTTTGACCTTATTTTATGGTATGATTTTCTTCTCTAAACAAAAGTCTAACTCATTTTAGCCAATGGTCTTTGAGATTAAGACTCTTTCTATCTTGCTATAATAATCTATCTTATACATAATATCCAAAGTTCTTACATATCTTTCAAGTTATTTAAAATATTAACATTATTTTTATCACATGACTTTGATTTTGTTTTGTGACTTGTTCTTCCGTATGTTAGAGAGAGAGCTCCTATTCTCTAATATTTAGAGAATATACTCACAACTAAGGGCTTTTTAAGGGTTTTTGTTAAAGAGCTTTTAGCTTGCAAAAATTAAAAAGGAAAGAGGCCAATGATGCCAAATTGAAAAAAAAAAAAAATACAAAAAAGTGTATCAAAATCAAGATGCTCAAAGAGCCAATTCAAAGACAAAAGAGGCATAAAATGAGCCCACTAAAGTCAAGCTACTATCTCTTTTCTAAACTCTTAAAACTTAGAGAACTCATTGATTATTGGATGATTTCAAAGGATTGATTTCAAATTCCATGATTGAGACAAATTACTTTGTTTTATTATGAGATTTTTTTTGTAAACAAGTTTTGAATGGATCTTCTTTTTGCCCAATTAGGTTTATTCTGAGTTAAGCATTTTTGTTTTTCAAAAGAAAATTTGTACCATAAAGAATGTCTGATCTAGGGTTAACAGAATCGGATATTCTACCTTTGTCTAATTTGGATTGGCTAAACTCCTTAATCTTGTGGAACTCTAAAGTTTAATCAGTTAAAAACTTCTCATATGAAGCCTTGATAAAAAAAAAATAGAAAAATTAAAAATTCAAAAATATTCTTTTTTTTATTTGCTTCTTTTCGTTGTTTTTAGCTTTCTATTACTGTGTTTTTATCTGCTTTTATTTTGTTTTATTTTTGAGGGCCTTGATCATCACCATCCTTTCCTTGGTTTCAAAATCTAGCCACATCGTCCTGGCCGATACTTTTATCGTCCTGGATGATAGGGCAAAATCTCTTCAAAATCCATCTGCTGGTCTTTTCTGTGCTTGTTGTAACTCATCGTCTTGGATAATACTATATCGTCCTGGACGATTTGATCAAACTCTATTGCAATCATGATGATATTCCTGGCCGATAGAATATTTTGTCCTGGCTGATGTATTTATGGTCATCATCCTGGTCGATACACTGGATCGTTCTGGACGATCCACGTGTCAGCACGTTTGAATCTTTAAAATCGGCCCCGGACGATCCATTATTGGACAATCGTCCTGGCCGATCCACTGTTCATCCTGGATGATACACGTGGCACAGATTTAAAACATTTTAACTTCGGCCGGTACGATCAATTATTGTGCATCATCCTGGACGATACTCATAATCGTCTCGGATGATCTACTTTTTCAATGGTCGTCCAGATTGACTCCTTGGGACAATTGCCTGTGTCTAATCATCCTGGCCGATATCTGATCAGCCCGGACGATCGGACTGCCTTTTTGATCAATCAGCTTGTACGTAATTATTGTGCCATATCGACCTGGACGATTTTGTGATCGGCCTGGACGATATTGCCATTTCTTTAAATTCTGGCTGATCCAGCCATTGTTTCCAAATCATCGCTTCTCCTCTTGTGTCTCCTTGCTAATTCCTTGCTATGGCTGGTGGGAAACGTGTTCGATAGGCTTCTGGGAGTTCTTCCAGGGCTAGAATTAACTCTCGTTTCAGGGAGGCATAGGATGAAGCTGCCTACCATCGATACAAAGAATGTGGGATTATTGTCTCTAGAATCATCAATCCTACCCACATCTCATGCCCGGTAATGGATCTTTTCGCTCACACCTCCCTTTGTTTCATTCTGTCTCTTGCTTTTTCCTTTAATACCAAATTTCTTCAAGAATTCTTTGCAAACCTTAGCATGAACCCTATCTTCACAGCCCTAACCTCCTATGTGAATCGACGCCCTGTAGAAATTACATATCAGGACTGTGTTGAACTGTTACAGCTATCCACCACCGGGGATAAGTTGCACTTAATCGCTTCAGATCATGACCTTAACTGGTCCATGGCGAATCACTTCCTTCGCCAAACTAATGCACCTTTTCATGTTGGAGAGACTAACTCTTTAGTCAAAGATGCTAGGACAATCCAACATGTTCTTCGCACCTCCATAATTCCAAAAGCCGGGGACCGAATCCACATCACCCCTCTACTTTCCCTCACTACTTTCTACATCATGGCACGCAGAGAATTCAATACCGCGAACTTAATTTTTTGATACATTGATCACTTAACCACAATCCACGATCCAGGTCAAAAGAGGAAACCCAATCAAGCTTTAGAATACATCATAGCCTATGTCCTTGAAACCAAATACCAACTTCAGTAACTTATTCCACCTTACCTCCCAACTCCCTTCTACTCAAACAGTTCCTTCAGTACCCTTCATAGTACTTATCTCCACCCAGAAGATGGGGAACCTCAGGGGGCTGGGGAGGAGGAGGCTCCCGCTCCCATTCCTGATCCTGTTCCTCTCCACCAGCACTCACCGGTTGATCAGTTGATAGAGAGGCTTGACCGATGGGAGACCCGCTTTGACGCTTACATTGCTGCACAGGAGCAGCAACATTCTGAGGACATTGCCCTCTACGAGCAGCTCTGCACAGAGGATTTAGCCTGATTTGATAGTTACCTTACTCACCAGCAGTAGCAGCATGACCAGGACATCGCCTGGTTGAATGCTCAATTCACCACGCTTGCCAACTACTTTCAGCAGCCACCTCCACCACCGCCATCTGATGATCAGGGTCCCTCATTTTTCTAGTCTTTGTTTTTCTGTTGTTTGTTTTCTGTTTTCTGTAGTTTGTCTTTTAGTTTATTTTAGCTTCTATTGTGTTGTTTTCTTTTTCTTTTCTGTACCCTCTTTTTGTGATAACAAAAGGGGGAGTAGGTTGTGGTAGGAAAAAGGTTAGGTAACTTTGAATTTTTAATGAACTGTTTTTTTAGTTTTTCCTACTTGTGTTTGCCTTCATCAAAAAGGGCAAGATTGTTGCAACTCTATTTTCATGCCTTATGTTTTGATGATTGACAAACCCTTAGAATGCCTGTTACTTCTAACTTTTCAGGAATTAAAGATCGGACCAACAAACGGAGCCAGTTTAAGATTGCGTAGGTTTAGGGTTGAGTCAGTCTGTACTTTGTTTTTTCTCTTCTTGAGTCTATTTGTAAAGGTCAAAGAGACTGATGCTAAGTAACCCTACACACACACTTGAGAGAATTAGAATTTCTGTTTTTACTCATATCGGCCAGGACGATATTTACATCATACTGGATGATCAGGCTTAAAACAAAAAGTCTAATTAAGGATTCTTAATTAAGGCAGCCGACATTAACATATCGTCCTGGACGATACGTGTATCGGCCAGGATGATAAGCTCAAAATAGAAAGAAGTTGCCACCATAGATAATTAAGGTATACTGTATTTTTAATTAATCGGCTAGGATGATCATTGATCAGCCTGGGCGATATTAACAAATTATGTCTTAATTGATCAGGAAATCAAGGTAGTAATTAAGGATGATTGATACGATCATATCATCCTGGATGATCGCAGGATCGGCCAGGATGATCTATTCAAAAACCTTAGTTACTTCAGGATGATAAATATCGGCCAGCTCAAATTCAGGGCGATGCTCTGGATGATTTTCCTCTGATTTGAACTTATCGGCCTGGACGATTGTGAGATCGGCTTGGATGATCAAGCCAATTTTAAGTCATCCCGTTTGCATTCAGGGCGATGCTCTGGCCGATCTTCTGAGATTTGTACTGATCGGCAAGGCTGATGTCCATATCGGCCTGGACGATATTGTCGGCAACTTGCAATTAATGAGCTCCTTTGAAGCTCTTCTATTTAAGAGCTCTTGTTCAACATTTTGAAGAACCTTTGTGCTGCTGCTGCCTTGACCTGAGAAGGCCTTGAGGAGAGAAAGAGAGAGAGGGAGAGAGAGAGGATCTTGTGACGGGGAGCTTGTGAGGGGATTCACAAGGGTTCCTTCAAGGATCGCTCTGCTTCTTCTTCGTCTAGAGTTTCTCGTCCGTGGAAGGGTTGGTAGAGGTAAGGAGTCAGCTTTTGGTTGTGGTTCTCTGCCAATTTCAGGAGGAAGCAAAAGGAGATAGGTTCTTTGCCTTGCCGGAGTGGCAAAAAGGAGGTTCGTTGTAAAGGCTTCTCTGCCTAGCTGTGGGGGTTAAAGAAGAGTCACGATTGTAGTGCAATACTCGGAGGGCGCCTCCGGGGAGTGGACGTAGGTTGAGTTGACCGAACCACTATAAATTTCTGTGTTCTTGTTTCTTGCTTCCGCACTTTTAAATTTTCGCATTTATTTTTCTCGTGGTGTGATTTTGGTTTATGTGATTTTTGTTCCTTGTGAAAAGAAATTTTTTAAAATACCAATTCACCCCCCCCTCTTTGTTAGCTTCGACTTGTTCTATAGGGCTTAACATCCCTAACGAACTTTCAAGTGGTATCAGAGCACTTTCTAGTGTCATCTGAGAACTTTCATATGTTTTACCATTTTTTTGATAAGCACTGAGATGCTTGTTTGATGATGTAATGTCACGATGCCAAACTTTTAAGCTCTCTACTACCTTATTGATCTAATTTTTATATTAGACTATGTTCTTATAATTATCCACATTCATATCATTCTAAATCATTCCATAACACTTTGTTATCTTATTGACCTCATTACATAAATCACGCTTATGTAATATCATGATGACAAACTTTTAAGCACTCTGATGCCTTATTGTCCAAATTTTACTCATGTTCATAATGATAATCCTTCTATTATTCCTAACCTTATATCTCAAGAGGATAATAAGTTCTTTTCTAAACCTCCTTCTTGAGAGGAAGTTAAAGAGATTGTTCATGGCATGAATGGTGATTTTGTGGTTGGGCCGGATGGAGTCACCATTAAATTTTTCCAAAAGTCTTAGCATATTATTTGTAATGATCTTTATTCTGCTACTTTGGATTTTTTTGTTGGTAATTCGATTCATAAGTTTTTTATTTATACTTCTATTTTGCTTATTCCCATAAATAACTCTGTTAATAATTGGAATGATTCTAGACCTATTAGTTTATGTACCTTTTTTTATAAATTTCTTTATAAAATTCTTATGAGTCACTTAACTTCTATTTTTCCTAGAATTATATCTCCGTATGAAATGGGTTTTGTGAAAGGGCATGATATTGCTGATAATGTCTTATTAGCCCATGAATTTTATCAAGATCTAGATGTTAGGGTGAGAGGTGGTAACTTGATTTTGAAACTTGATATTTCTAAGGCCTATAATAACCTTTATTGGACATTTCTTTACAATGTTTAGCATCTTTTTTTTTTTTTTGATTATGTTCTCATTAAGCTTATTAGAAACTGCACTGAAAACTCTTATATCTCTATTATTATTAACGGTAATAATAATGGTTTTTTTTAAATCCTCTCATGATTTAAGATAGGGCAACCCGATTTCTCTTACTGTCTTCATTATTGCGACTGATTACTTTACAAGAGGTCTTACCAACCTCTTTGAGAATTATCCTGGCCTTTACTTTAGAATTGTGGGTGGTCTTCCTAATTCCCACTTATGTTTTTCTAATGACTTTATTATTTTTACTAATGCTTTTATTAATAGGATTAATAAACCTATGGTTTTCTTTCATCAATTTAAAATTGTTAGTGGTCTTTCTTTGATTAAAAATAAGTGTTATTTTATTACCCCCAAGAGTATCAAATGACTGTATTGTGGCTATTAAAGACTTAACTGGTTTTGTGTAAGACCATTTACATATTAAGTATCTTGGGGTTCCTCTTTTTAAAGGAAGAAAGAAAACTTTCTTTTTGATGATTTAATTACTTCTGTGAAGAATAAGCTTTTATCTTGGAATTCTAATTTTTTGAGTTTTGGGGGTAGATTATTTCTTATCAAAAGTATCTTATGTTCATTAAACTGTGCTCCCTACTCAAGTGGTTTGCAATAGAATTGATAAACTTATTAATAATTTTTTTTGGAAAGGGGCTAATTATAATTCAGAAATTAATTGTCCTCTTGGGATAATTATTATGGTGTGTTGAAAGAAGGGCCCTTGGGTTGTAAGAGTATGAATGATTTGCTTATGCATTTTCTTTCAAACTGTGGTATAACCTCATGCTAAATTGAGCCTTTGGGCTAATTTTATGTTTACTAAGTATTGTGTGGGTAAATGCCCTACTACTTGTTACTTCAACCAAGGAAATTCTAAAGTGTGACAAAGATTTTACAAAGTTAAATGGGATGTTGAACCCTTCATCTTTTGGAGGCTTGGTAATGGTAATATTTTCTTTAGGCAAGATTGGTATTAGTTGACCAGTCTATTGATTCCATTATTAACTTCTCTTCCACTATAGACATTCAGGTGAATTACTTCATTAATGATAATTGTTGGGACTATCAGAAACACACTAATGTTAACCTTGACTTTATTATTCAACAAATTTTGAACCTTCCCCTAAATACAAACTCTCATGATTTGATTTTATGTGATTTGTCTAAGGATGGTGGTTTTAGATTAAAGGATGGTTGGCATACTTTTAGAGCTAAGAATGATGTTGCTATTATCTTTTCTATGATTTGGAATAAAAGTATTCATTCCATAGTGGCTACTTCTGTTTGCAGGATTTAATAAGTTCATTCCTACAGATGATAACTTAATTAAAAGAGGTTTTATTTTGCCTTCTAAGTGTCAATGTTGTTATCATGTGGAGAATATGCATCATGTGTTTATTTCTGGTCCTTTAGCTGTTTAAAATTGGGTCTATTTTGATGACTTGTTTCAATTAAATTATTTTAATGCTAAACTATCTATTAATGTTATGCTTAATTTTTAGTTTATTAAGACTAAAGGTCATATCAGAAATGTTATCCCTTCTCACATTTTGTTGTATTTATGGTTGGATAAGAAAAATTCCCTTTTAATGGTGTTGCTATGAACCATCATAGGATTATTCAGAATGTGAAAGACAAGGTTTTGGCTTTTTACTCTACTAAACTTCTCTCTATTAAAAACATTTAACATTATTATTTTATTTCTTCTACTTTAGGAATTATTTGGGAGACTGGTCTAAATTCCAACGAGCCTAGGGTTATTATTTTTACAAAGCCCCCCAATAATTATTATAAGCTAAATTTGGATGGTGCTATTAGTGGCTCCTCCTTGAGGTGTGGTGGGGTTATATGAGATAATATTGGTACTCTGATTATGTCTTTTGTTGGTCCTCTTCATAAGGGTGATGTGAATTATGTTGACATCCCGACTATTCTTTAAGGCCTTTGGTTATGTATTTATCTTGGCTTAACTAAAGCTGGAATTGGTGTCAATGTCAACTATAGATTTCAATTTTTAAATTCTATCATTGATATAGTGTGTACTCCAAATCTATTTTATCTGGTGAGGGATATTAATAATCTTCATATTTTTTATGAACTATTCCGTATATTATGTTTACTAGGAGGGGAATGCTTGTGCAAATTAGCTTTCCAACTAAGGTTATAGTTAGGATTACTTTTTTCTGATTTGTCTCGTACTAATCATCCTGCTCCATTGAAAGGTCTTTTAAGATTATATCCTATTAATTTACCCTATGTTACTAT
The DNA here is from genome assembly GCA_022539455.1 of Dendrobium nobile. Lineage (NCBI taxonomy): Eukaryota > Viridiplantae > Streptophyta > Magnoliopsida > Asparagales > Orchidaceae > Dendrobium > Dendrobium nobile. Next base: position 38,534,764 of record CM039735.1, read on the forward strand.
TTAGGAGTTGCCTTTGGCTTGAGCAGGTGTATATGTTATCCTAGTGTCTGGAGTTTGCTTTTTTTATTTTTTTGCTGACTAATGTTAGTGTAGCAGTATAGGTTTTAGCATCTTTATTCCTATTTGGATTGCTACTATTTCTCTTGCTCTAGGTTATATTATCCCATAATTTTTGGTTTTTGGAGTTGTGGTGGCTCTTAGGGGGCATGTTTTCCCTATTTTATCTCTTCTTACTATGGTGTTGTTTTAAGTCTATTCCTATGCATTATGACTCTCTAGTTGATTTGTTTGGTTGCTTGGTTTTGACTCTAGTGAGCAATTGCTCTCAGTCTGGGTTGTTTTTTCCCATAATGTTTAGTTTTTGGAGATATTTGGTGTCTATTTATGGTGGTATTTGGGGGGCTTTAGCTAGTTATTTTCCCTATTTGCTAATTTTCTCCTATGGGGTTACTCCTGAACTATTCCTAGGCACTGTGCCTTTCTGGTTGTTTTGTTTGGATGTTTAGTTTTGGTTCTAGTGGAGATGGATCTTGTATTTGGTCTTATTCTCTGGGTGTTTGGTGGGGCCATTACTAGAGTTGCTTTCCTGGGTCTAATTTAATTCAGTCTTCTCGGCTCTTAGTTGTTTGGGGTCGTATGGGTTGGTTCTATTTTATTTTTTTCTTTATTTATCTTTGGGCTTCTGTTGATTGGTTTTCTCAGTTACCTCCAATTTAGGTCTTTTAGTTGTCTGTTGTTTATTATGGATGGGGTTATCCTGGTGCTTTTGGGTTATTGATTTTGCTAGGTGGTGTGATCTTAATGCTGGCTTTGGTGGGTTTCAGTGCTCTGGAGGTTTTGTCTACTTTGTTGTGCCACCTGGTTCTACTTTGTTGTGGTAATTTGGAGGTTGGGATCGACCTGTGGGGTTATTTATTATTTCTTAATTTTTTAAGATGCATTATCTATTAGATTACCTTATTTTAGTCTATGATTTTTGTGTTATCATTACTGTTGTTGGCTGGTCGGGTATATATAATGCTGGTTGGTTATGTTTTTGATGTTGAGTAATATTTGGATGGAATTATATAGTTGTTTGACTTATAACTCTTTGTTTCTTCCTTTTGCTAGAATTACTTCTATTTTTGCTATTTTTATTATGTGTATTATCTTGTTTTATATAATTCCTTTTATGCAGGAGATTATAGTGATCTATTTTTGGAAGGGAAGCTCGATCAAGTTTCCATTTTTTGGCCCTCTTGTCTTTTTTGTGTGCTCGTTCTTATGCACCATAAAATGTACTTAGGGTAATTTGTACTTTTCTTTAGTAGGGACCTCGAGCTCTTAGGTTTTTTTTTCTGTTTTCTTTTTGTAGCTCATTTGAGCATTAGTGAGCTTGAGGGCCCTTTAAGGACCATGTACTATTTTTTCTAAATTAACCTGTAGGCCACTTTGTGGGTCCCCCCCCCCCCCTCCTCCCCCACCCAAAAAAAAAAAAAAAGAATAAACCCTTCATAATAAAATCAATCACAATGGCTCTTTCCTATAAGCTCTTGGCTCTAGCAATTCACCCTTCCACTATAGTGGATCATGGTTTTTATTATTCCTCTATGTTTTTTTTTTTTTTGGTTTTTCTCTTATTTTACTAGTTTAATCGAGTATTGTTTTAATCGAAAGCCTCTAGGTTTTTGGTATATTACTTATCTTTTCTCCTTGGCAGCTGGTTTGTCATCCATAACTACTTCCCCTTGGGAAGTACCTCCATCGGGCTCTATGGGGGTCAATAAAAAAATATTTGATTTTTCTGGTAAATAATTGAACCTGAATTCTAATTCCTGTTGAGATGTCCTTACAGGGATTTCTTATTTAAAGGAATTGGATTTCACTTTTTATAAGTCTTCTAATTAGGGTTTTATAGCTTTGTTGATTTCTGATGAAGTTATCTTGAAATTGGCCTCTCCTTACCAGTTCACACTGATTGGTAAGTTTTCTTTGCATCGCCCTATCCTTGATTCCATCAGATCAGTTTTTAACAATCTCAAACTTTCTGAGGTGTACTCTATTAAATTTTTGGATGCTACGCATCTGGCTATTTAACTTTCTAATGACTTGGATTAAGGTAGAATATTTGCTAGAAGGTCTTACTAAATCAATAATTATAAAATGAGATTATTGAAGTGGACTCCTTACTTTGATATCATGGAGGAGTCTCCTATAGTACATATATAGATTTCTTCTCCAAAATTGAGGTTAGATTTCTTTAATTCTTTGGTTTTACATGCATTAGGTTCCTTATTTGGTAGGCCTTCACAAATGGACCAAGTGACTGCTTCAAGATCTAAACCCTGTGTTGCTTGGATTCATATGGAAATGGACATTACCATGAAGGATACTAGAGAGGTTTGACTTGGATCAGAAGCTTCTAGTTACCATCAAAAGGTTGAGTTAAAAAATATACCAGATTTTTGTTCTCATTGCAAAGTGCATGGTAATTCATTTAGTGATTGTTTTGTGGCTTATCCTAACCTCAAAAAGGAGTCAAAGAGGGTAATATTAGGGTCATTTCGTACAAGAAGAATTATAATGATAATGAACATAATGTTCCTTTACAAAAGAGCATTGATTCTACGAAAAATTAGCTTGACATTGAAACTATACCTTTTGATAATCCTAAGCCTTTAAACAATCTGACTAGTGCCAGGAAACTAATGTTGATAATTTTACTTAAAGGGGTGATTTGATTTTTCAGAACAAGGAAGGTGATTTGACTGTTATTGTTATGTCACAAGTAGAAAAAGAAGTCCAAATTGATAACAATGAAAATGATTTCACAAGGAAGGGGATAATGTTGCTTTGATTCTAAAATAGTATACTTTAAATCATATGAATGGAGAACAATCTGAGAATGAGGATGGGGGAAGGTAGAATCAAATGGGGGAATGTGAATTTTTCCTAACATGTCTTTTAAAAGAAAATTGGAAGTTACTAATGTTTCCATGGTGTCTAGACCTTTGAATCAACTTACCAAGGAGAATGAGAATGGTCAAACATTAAGAGTTACTTGAGCTTCTAACATTTCATATTTTGAAGGATAAAGACCTCTTTTCGAACATTAGCAATGTGGGTAATCCCCATTGTCTAATTTTTTGTAAAATTCAATTTATTATCAATTTAAAAATTTTCAAATTTAAAAATTTAAAAATTTAAAAGAAAAGTAAAATAAAATATAAGAAAATAAGAATACATAAATTTTTAGTGGTTCGGTCCAATTAGACTTATGTCCACTCCCTGAAGACTCCCTCTTCAGGTATTACACTATTACCAAAATGATCCTCCTTTTGCTCCCACAGCAAAGCAGAGAAGCCTTTTCAAAATACCTCTCTTCCACAAATCCTCGATGCGGTAGAGTACCATCATCCTTTAACACTCTCCAAGTGTCGATAGAGAATCATCATCCTTTCATAGTTCTTCAAGTGTTAGTCGAGAACCATCGTACTTTCACACTTCTCCCAATGTCGGTCAAGAACTATCATCCTTTCACACCCTTTTGTGGTCGGTAGAGAACCAGATCTTCTCTAATGATCTTTTCATGAGCAACTGCAAAGAAGTAAGGAAGAGATTCGATAAGACTTACAAAGAGATCCTCATCTTTTGACTACCTTGTGAACCCTTAATAATTTCCACTTGCAATATCTCTCTCCACACTCTCAAAAATTTCTCCCACATCACTCTTACACTTGCTTTTAAAGAAAATACGATGAAGGATTTAATCCATAGTTTTTTTATAGGACCTTATGTATGAAAGACATGAAAAACCATCCATAAAAATGAAAATTTTAATTTTGATTGTCTATGATCGTATAGTACCATCGACAATCATACATATAACTATATCAAAATTTGCTTATATAATCCAATACAAATTAATTTCATACTCTGATTGATCTGTCTATGAAGTGACATCATACATTAAGATCAGTTTAAAATTGAACAGATTCATCCTGTATGATTGAGTATGAAATAGTTTCATACACTGAATTATGTATATTATGAAATCCATATCATGTAGTTTGATCTATTTTAATCAGTCCATGTTTCAATTGGTATGAAAATGGACTCAACCATTTCATACTCCATAAGTTGTCTGTATGATCCTATGATCGTATTGTACGAATAGTTAAAAAAATTTACCTTTTTGTATGGATAAAAAAAAATGCAACTATTTTGTACTCTGAACATTATTTTTACAAACCTAAGATCATACATAACAAATAGTTTAGAAAAAATCAAAAGTTCATTGGGATGAACTTATATGTATCTACTTCGTACTCTAGAAGGTGTACGTATGAAGCTAACTTCATATAATACGAACAAGAATTAGAAAGTTTCCTGACATGGTTTAATAAACTACTTTCTTAAGGAATACTCAAGCCAAATCGTCCTGTATTGTCCAAAATTATACAGTACGATTAGTTTTAAATATTTATAAATTTTTACACTTTTTACACACCCATAGTGTTTGTGTATAGTTATCCAATTAGAACTACACTCTATTAGACTCGATAAAAGTATAAAAATTATAGTGTCAAAAAATAGTAAATCATAATCTAATATGAGTTGATGTTTTCAATCGTTTGGAGTATGATTTCCCTGAAGTGATAGTACACACAAATAAAAAAAAAAGTAATATATCCAATATATGCTATGACAAATAGTAATCAATATAATAATATTTTGGAAACATCAAAATAATACATGATAATAAAACATAGTTATGAAAACTAAGTTGCAACATATAGTTCCTCCTTTATTCTTTTAGTTTGGTTAAGAAAAGGCTAGTTATTTATTCTTAAATTAAAACATTTATTTTAAATTCAACTTATTTTTGATAGATCTCTCTTCCAAGCCTATTTGTAACTTAAATTTGTTAAGTTGGGATGATTTCCATTTAGATATCTTATTGAATTAAAATTTGCTTTTAAGGATCATTTCCTTTTTGGTATTTGACAACTAAATCTTTTTAATTGTATTATTATTTCACTCAATGCCAAAATGTACAATTTACTTTTCATATTCATCACATCCTAAAGGGGTTATTTTGTAGACCTCATTTTTTTAGGTCAATCATTTCAAACTCAACATTCAATTATTCTCAATAAACCCTAGTCATGGTATTCAATTCATGTATTTCATTCAAAAATATACTCAACCAAAACATTATACTTAGCTAGACTGTTCAATCATTTAAATGTTTAATCAATTATCTTCATTTATTCTTAATCATATTAATTCAATGATATTAAATCATTCTAAATGTCCAACCATTAAATTATTGTTGAATAATTCAATGTTTTTAAATGGTTCAAATCAATTCAATAAATAAATTAATTAATTTTATTCAGTTAACACTTCAATCAAGAATCAATTCAATCATTAAAATTAAGCTTAATAAGCCTTTCAATCATGTTCAATCAAACTAAATCAAATAATTCAATCATCTTAAATCCTTCAATAAATTTCAATCATTCAATCACTTTCAAGTTAGAAAATTGAGTTTATAACTCACGTTCAAACCTAAAATTTAATGCCATTGTACTTTTCTCTTTTTTCAAGAAATTTTCAATCATCAAAATTTTTGGTGATGCCTTTTGAATTGTGTTTCTTCATTCATATATTGATTAAGCATATCTAAGAGTCTCCCTAACCATTTAGGAGGCCTCAAAGCCCTTCAAGCCCGATGAGGTTTGTGATTGTATTGTTAGGTTATACTATATTTAGTTTTTATTCAATTGGCTATAATCCCAATAAAAATACAAGTTTACATACTAATCAAGTTATAAAGCTTTTTGAGGTAATGTCAGTGCCACAAGGAAATACTATGCTACTCACAAATTTCTCTAGTACTATTTACTCAAGGTACATATTTTATCATAAGAAATAAAATCAAGGGTAGCTTTTATTTCTAATGATATATGCAAGAAATTATGATGAAACCAGTAGTTAAAGGGTTTTAGACTAATGATAATCAAATAACTTAAGTTCTCCTAAGATGAGTTTTTTATGTTCATTATGAATCAATGCATATACATCCCAAGATCTCTATAAAGCATGTAAAGAGTAAACAAAGGTTTATGACCTTCCTAATATTATTCTATCTCCATAGATCTTATAATACTAAACATCATATGTTTAGGCACGCAAGAATTCCATATAAATTTTCCAATGCATCACACTAGATGATAAATTTTATACATGGCCACTACCAAAATAAAATGGAGAGTGAGGGATATTGAAAATATTACTTATACTTTAAATTACAAGAGTCAACATTAGAAATTATATAGGTATTAACATAATAAGTTAAAAATTATGAGTTTAATTGGCTACGAAATTAAAATTAAACAAAATCATTTCTATTTCATGCTTAAGAAAGAAACTACAATTACAAAAGCTAAAAAAATATCACTCGAAAAGTATAATTCCTAATAGATCCTATAAACTTACCCTTCCCGAAGTGAATTTCCCCTTACAAATTTTCTCTCCACACTCTTTTCTTTCAAATGGATTATTTTTTCATTACAATATTGATTAACAACTCTAATAATATTTCTCTCAATTCTCAAGTCTCTTTTAGGCCGTCTTTTATATTCTACTAAAAAATTCTAATGTCCACTCAGAAAAAGCTATTTAAACTTATTATAAAAGTGAACTCATGCACCCCAACATTAGAAGATGAACTAGTGCCTTAGCATTGCTAATTATTTTTTATGCGATGTTGGGCTGACCTAGCAAAATTGTTTGCTGATCTATCATGATGCTTGAATAATCCAATGAGGTGTTTCACTTCTATGACACTCCAAAAGTTGGGCACTCCAACAATGGATTATGTCATCTACACTGTAGTGCTTCAAAGGTCTAAAATTTTCCTGAGAATATTGGATTGGAACATTTATTTATTGCAATGCAGCACTACTTGACACTATGACTTTAGCCTTTACTTCATTAGGATGTTAAATTAAATGACATTTTTTTTAGAATCAGGTGCTACAAAGTTCTTATCTGACACCAAAGCATTGAGTATGTTGTTGTGCTAATAGTTTGGGCTCTATGGTGCTGGTTATAAACTTTACAAATTTTACTCCTTTTTCTAAGAAATTCCCACACAACATAAAACAAAACACACATCTTTTCTATAATTATGGAGAATAAAAACACACATAATTTTCACTTAATAAATTCCATAAACTTAAGCTTTTTCTTTTCATCAAGTAATTTAGTTTACACCTTTGATCAACTTTATTAGTTTAAATGAAAATTTTGTAATTTGAAACTAATGAAAATGTATGATAATTCTTCACCATTTACATGTGAGATGAAATGAACAATGTATGGAAGTTTTATTTTAACAAATAATGAATAATCATCCTATGGAATCAATTTCATTAATATCTAAATTGAAACCATCTACTTCAAGTGAAAGTGCAATGTTAGCTTACAAGCTTTAGTCATGGATGTTCTCACTAGACATTTGCTAGAGGATGTACCTTGGTGTATGCTTTTTGCTGATGATATTCTTCTTATTGATAAGACTAGAGAGGGAGTTGAAGGTAAACTTGAATTATGGAGGTTAACCTTAGAGTCTAAAGGTTTACACTTGAGTATCTCTAAAACTAAATATATGGAGTGTAATTTTAGTCACAATAGACCTAGTGAGGAGATTATGACTTTGGGCAATCAAGTTATTCATAAGAGTACACATTTTAGATATCTTGGATCTATTATTTAGAGTGATGGTAAAATAGATGGGGATATTATTAGCAAAATTCAAGTTGATTGGTTGAAGTAGAGGAATGCATCGAGCCTATTGTGCGATAGAAAAATCCCCCTCAAACTTAAGGAAAAATTCAATAAGATGGTTTTGAGACTTATAATGCTTTATGGTGCCGAATGTTGGCCAATAAAAGAGAAGCATAATACTAAGTTAAGAGTTGTAGAGATGAAGATTCATAGGTGGATGAGTGGCTTTACCCTTAGAGATAGGATATAAAATGAGCATATAAGTGAAAAGGTTAGAGTAGCTCCAATGGAAGGTAAGATTAGAGAGAGTCGCCTTAGATGGTTTAGTCACATTATGTAGAGGCCTTATGATGGTCCGGTTATGAAAGTTAAGATATTAGATTTGACTTATATTATAAAAGGTAGAGGTGGACCCAAAAAGACTTGGTTAAAAAATATTTTAAATGATCTTTCATTATTAGATTTACATTAGAATTTGAGTCTTAACTTAGGACAATGGAGAAAAAGGATTCATGTAGCCGACACCACATAGTGGGACTAAGGCTTGATGATGTTGTTGTTATTGTAGTTTATCATTTAACAATGAGCTGTACATTACTTAATTGTAAAATTCATTCGAAAACCTTCATTTAACATAACACACCTACACTCTCTTCTTTAAAATTGAGTAGTAGGATTCCTTAGAAATTTACCATCCTTAGATAAAAAATTTTAAAGTTATAATAATCTTTTTTCTTTTGACTTTTTCATTCATTTGATTTTATTATATTTCACTTCTTTTCCTTTAATGCACTTGAGTACTAAAGAAATTCTTTTGATTATCTAATTATCTTTATTTCGTTAATATACAATAGAAACGAACTATGTAAGGATTATAAAAGTTTAGTAATTCCTGAGTTCTAAATGAGTTTTATAAATTAATGTAATTACTTCCTTTTTTTAAACTTAGTTATCAATCTTATAATCAATAGTCAGTGCTTAAGTTTTATAACAACTAAGTTCAACATTGAAGTACTAACTTATATAATTTTTTATACTTGATTGTTATTATTTTTAAATTATAAATTGTTTTGTCTATATTCATTCAATTTAACACCTACAGTTCTTTATTTTTCTTTATTTTAAATAATTTTTTTATTTTTACTTTTCATTTTAGTTAACTTGGATATCAAAGTGTAATATATGGAGGACATTTAAAAATTTAACCAAAAATGAAATCTAGTTAATGAAAATTTAACTATATAACATAATTAATAATCAGAATAAAAGGTACTAATAATAAAAATGACACACAATGCTAAATAAGTATTGATTATGCCTTTTAAATAATAATGATAATTGGTATAAAAGGAAACTAAAATAAAATATACTAAACATATATTATAATGCATTGTGCATAAATGCATAACACATGAATTATTACTCACATCAACACCATAAAAAACTTCATAAGTACAATAATCACGGGGCCCTTCGCAAGCAAAGAGAGAGAAAAATAATGAAATAAAATAACCAATAATAATACATCAACTCTCTCTCTAAAGAAAAATGAAGTAAAATAAAGAAAAATAAATAAATGAGGATCAATTCCAATCCCCCTACTCATCATCATATGCTATTGTCGAAGGGTACCAAAAAAATGGGTTGTATGTTGAAACTGGTGAGAATTGGTGATGGTCATGTTTTTTTATAAATGGTATTTTTTCTCTCTCATTTAGTAGAGGTAAAACTCTAAATTGCTCCTAAGGGTCAACGGGTGCATTATTAAAAGTATAGCACTTATCAAACTCAATCTTTAAGTTTATAAATATTATTTATAGTGGATGGATTGAAAGACACCCACTTACCTCAAACAAAACATCTGTTATTCTTGACTTCTATAGTGTTTTCTAAGAACTCCATTATAATGTTTATAGTAATATATATTGACATAGTAATGTTGAATGTTTTAATTTGCATCTTCAGTAGAAGGAACATCCTAAAGATTTGGAAAATTGAAACATTGATCTCCTGGTGTAGGGAAGGTTTTAGGAGGGAAAACTTTATGGTGAGGTTGACGTTCCCATGACTAGCGGGAAGGGATTCCAAATTCCTATTGACCGAGCTAAATTTGTGAAGTTAATGGGTCATCATTGGGATTTTTTTTATTTCCCTCTGAAGGACTATTTGGTGGTATAATGATACTATGGAGGACTGATGTGGCCTCTTTTTCTATTTTAAAGACATTAGATCAATGTGTAATTGGTGATCTTAATGTCTTTAATATTGGAGTTTGGATGATCACGACAATGTATAGGAACAAGGAAGTTCAGAAAAGGTGAAAGTTATGGGCATGCATTGGGGAACAGACACATAGGAATCTTCCTTCTCTAATAGGGGGGGATTTTAATTTTATCTTGTCCCAAGAAGAAAAAAGGGAGGGAGGAAGTTTGTTTTTTCTCAAGGTCCCTTGGAGATGTCTAAACTTATGTATGATAATGATTATCATGATGTTAGAGTGGCGGGTCCTAGATACACTTGGTGTAATATTAAAGTTGGTGGGGGGAGGATCCTTGAATAGTTGAATAGATGTTTGTTTAATTCCTTGTCTTTAGATAATATCCAATTCGGGGTGGAGAGGCATTTAGCCATAGTGGCTTCAGACCATTGCCCGATAGTGCTGGATTTATTTGAAGTAGATGCGAGAAAGTGGAATGGTATCAAATTTGAGGATGTTTGGCTTTCATTCAAGACAGCGGCAGATATTGTTGCTAAAGGATGGAAGAAATTTTATGTGGGAGAAGATATGGAGGTGCTTAACAAGAAGTGTAAAAGAGCTTTGAATAACGTGTACTATTGGAGTAAGTTCAAGCTGAAGAAATTTTCAGCTGAGAAGGAGAGATTAAAAGCTGAAAGTTTACAAATTCAGGAGAAGGAAGCTAGAGACGGGAAGCTAGATGCAGAGAAATTATGGTTGCTGAGAACTAAAGTTAAAGAGTTAAATGTGAATCTTAAATTCTTAAACACTTGGTGGAAGCAAAGTGCAAAGGTGAGGTGGGTTGATGAAGGGAATTCTAACACAAAATTTTTTCATGCTTTTGCCAATGGGAGGAGGAATGCTAATTGGATTTATCAGGTGAAGAATTCAAGTGGTGGGATTTTCGAAGATCCCAGGGAGGTGAAAGAAAATTTTCTCAGGTTTTCCAAAACAAATGGAGAAACAGAAGCTGCAGTTTGGTTAATTGGCTGAAAAAGTGGACTATTTTGGAAGAAGAAGACAAGGTATTGCTAGAGAAAGAAATTTCGGTGGAAAAGGTGAAGGAGGCTGTTATGAGGTTGGGGAATAACAGAGCTCCAGGTTGTGATGGGTTAACTTATTCTTTTTTCAAAGGATATTGGGAGATTATTGGAAGGAATGCTTGAAGAGCTGTAAGTCAGTTCTTCTCTTCGGGTAAGATGTGTAAGGAGTGGAAAGATACTTTAGTGGTGCTGATTCCTAAGTATTCCAATCCTCTTTGTCCTTCTGAATTTCGACCTATTAGTTTATGTAACTCTATATATATAATTGTTGCTAAAGTAATCTTAAACAGAATGATAGTGGTGATCCCAAAGATTATTTTAGAAGAACAGGTTGCATTTGTGAAGGGGAGATCTATATCAGATCATCTATTATTATCTCAAGAGGTCTTGAACAAATTAAGATTTTCTAAGGCTTGTAATGGGCATGTGGCTATCAAATTGGACTTGGAACAAGCATACAATAGTATGTGCTGGTTAACTTTGAAGAAGATGATGATTGAGCTGGGATTCCCAGTCAAATTTATTGGGTTGGTTATGGATTGTGTATCAGATCCTAGATACTCGATTGTGATCAATGGGAATAATTTGAATTGGATTGAAGGAAATAGTTGATTTTGCCAAGGATGTCCACTCTCTCCATTCTTGTTTATTATGTGCTCACAATTGTTATCTAATGCTTTCTTTAACAAAGGATCGAATTTGGGAATCAGGATTTATGCAAAGGCTCCTAAGATCACACATATGCTTTATGCAGATGATGTGATGTTGTTCTCAGATGCTAAGTTCAAATACATTAAGAAGATGTGGAATATAGTAAGAGATTACTGCAATTGGACCGGGCGGGCTATTAATCATCAAAAATCTGTTTTGATTTGTGGAAAAGCTGTTAGAAGGAGAAGGAAGATTCAAATTTCAAAATTGTTGGGATTCAAAATGGAAGAATAATTGGAGTATCTGGGTTTAAAATTGCTCTAAGAAGGTTAAGAAAGACTGATTTCCAAATGCTTTTGGATAAATCTTTGAGAAGGCTCATTGCTTGGGGAAATAGGTATATTTCTCTAGCGGGAAGAATTATGTTGGTGAAATCTGTTCTTCTTGCTCTCTCTGTTTTGATGATAGCTCATTCGTTAGTTCCCAAAAGGATCTTATATGAGTTGGAAAAACATTCTAGAGATTTTATTTGGAATAAGATGGATGGAAGTCATGGCATGCATTATGTGGCTTGGGAGATGTGTGTAGATTGTAGCATTGTAGTGGATGGGGTGTTCATTCTTCTTTGGAAAGAATTGGACCACTTAGAGAAAAATTTGCATGGAATATTTTGGAAAATCCTAATTCTTTGTTAAACAGGAATTTTTTGGCTAAATATGGTGGAAACTGGAGGAAAAGGGAGGTGTTTAGAGGTAGTTCTACTTCTTGGAGGATTATAATAAATGGGTGAAAAGTTCTTAAAAATTTTTTAAGATGGAAGGTGGTATATGGTGTCAATATTAAAGTATTGAAGGATGCATGGATTATGGATAAGAGCTTACTGAATTGGCCAACTTTTGTGGGAAATTTTGAAGATGAGAACATTAAGTTGAATTATTTCATCGAGAATGGCAAGTGGGATTTCTCACAACTAAGACAATGTTTCGGTGAAGATTTGGTAAGAATGATTGGAGATGTCCAGGTATTTGATTCCTTGCTAGAAGATCAAATGTAACTTAAATTACAAATGATGGGTAAGTCTTTATCTGCTTTATTAATGGAAGATAGCTATAAAGATGCACTGACAGAGGATGACGTTACTTGGATTCATAAGCTGAAGTTGAATGCTAAAGTGGAATTATTTTTATGGCGAATCTATAAAGATGCCATGCCAACTGAAGACTTTTTGTTCAGAAGGACGATTTCTGTGAATGGGTTGTGGGAGATCAAAGATCTTGATCATATCACTGTCAGGTGCTTATTTTTGTTGAAAGTGAGTAAAGTTTTAAGAGGTTGGGGATTCAGAATTCCTGAATTATGTAATTGTATAGATTGTTTCCAGGTACTTCAGAAATTGGTTGAAAAGGATGTTTTCATGGCAAGGATTTATGCTCTATTAGTGTGTTTCGTTTGGAATAATAGGTGCAAGGTGAAACATGGGAATTCAGGTATTAGTTCTGAGATGATTGCGCTATCTGTTCTTAACTTTTTTAGTTCATCTAAACAAGGTGTATATCGCTCAGATCATTGGGATGCTTATCGGTCTGAACGACTATTTTTAGATTATTGGCATCCCCCTCCACCTGAGTGGTTAAAGTTTAATTTGGATGCTTTTCTTAAAGGGAATAATGATGCTGGTTTAGGAGGGGTTTTAAGAGATGACAAAGGGAGTTTTATTCTTTCTTTTGGAAGAAGAAGACTACATGGGGACATAGCACGCATGGAACTTTCAGCTTTCAAATCAATAATGGAGGTAATGCAAGATTGGATTTATATGGCTAAAGGTATTATAGTGGAAGGAGATAATAAGAATGTTCTCAAATTTCTTCAATAAGTGTACAACAAACAGAGGAAATCCAGTGAGAACATTGATGCGGAGGATCTCTTATTCTTAAACAAATGTAATAAAGTTATTTATAATTGTGTTGGTCAGAATTGTAATAGGTTAGCAGATTATTAAGCTAACATAGCTTTTTCTTTTGATTTTGTTTGGGACATTTTTTTGGAGAGCAACCTTCCTTCTTACTTTGTTCATATTTTAAAGGAAGAGAGGGATAGGTGGTTAGCCTCTTATTAGTTTGTATCTAGGTTCTTCTTCTTTTTTCTCTTAATTGCTACTTAGCATTCCTCAAAAAAAAAAAAAATCCAATTGACCCTTCAGAGGTCAGTTATGCTGGAAACAGAAGTATCATGGTTTTGCATGAGTATTCTTATGACAAAATGGTGATTGATGATTTGCCTAATGGTAATGTTAATTTGATTGACAATTGTGGGTCTATCAATGTTGAGGAGCAAATAAATATTATGGTTGTGGAGCACAATAACACTTTAACTTACTTGAAAATTCCTTGCTCTAATGAAAATATTTTTTCTAAACTTGTTGATGTTCCTAACAATAATGCAATTTATTATCATATTAACACTGACTTGATATCTCATGAGTTGGACAAAAAGAAGAAAACCTTGGAAAAAGGAGAACTAGTATAAGGGGAAAATGATGAGTGTGCTATCAACCAGGCTATAAATTTAGAAAAGGATACTAAGGATTCTCATACATTATCTCAAATTAATGTTGCTAAAAAGAAAAAGGAAAAACAAGATGTTGGTAATTCAAGAGTAGGTGATGAGGACAGTATTTTTCATCCATTTTATATATATATATATATATATATATATATATATATATATATATATATATATAATTGCAATCCCCTAGAACCCCCAATTCTCAAACTTCTCATTTATAGTTTAATGTTTAAATCTATTATTTAGAATGTTAGAGGTATTGGTTGAATGTCCACTAGAATTAGAGTTAGAATTTATGTCATAGTCATAATATTCTATGCTTATTTTGATTGAGCCTTTTATTTCTCATATCATGTTGGATAATACTGCTAAGTTTTTGGGCTTTAATTGTGTTGTGTTTATTACTTCTAATAAGATATGGGTTCTTTAAAAAGGACCTATGGTTATTAATATTGCGGGTAAGTTTACCCAAGTGATTCATTATAGTATTAATTTCTTGCATTATAAATATTTTGACTCATTTTTTTATGCTTCTTTCCCTCTAATATCTTGAAGGTATTTATGGGACCAACTTATTCAGTTTAATAGTTATGCTAACTCTCCCTGGTTGATCAAAGCTGATTTTAACAATATTTGTTCTCCAGCTAAAATGCTCAGGGGGTCAGACCATATTTATCACTCCATGGAAGACTTTAATAATATGATCTTGGATTGTAACCTCAGTGACATTGGTTATATGGGAAGAAAATTCACTTGGAATAATCGTAACCTCTTATAACATTTGGATAAAGTTCTATTATTTAATGATAGTTGGATTAATTACTTTACTTCTACCAATGTTAAAAACCTTAGCTTAACTTTATCTTATCATTCTCCTATGCTTATCTTTATTAGGGTTAATTAAGTTAGCTATACTTTTAATTTTATATTTCACAATATGTGGCTTCTTGATAACTCTTTCATTTTTTTGGTTAAGGAGAATTGGCAAGCCCCGCTGCATACGGATAATTCTATTTTTGGTATAAATAAATTATTGTTTAAGTTGAAGAGATTAAAGAAAAAATTAAATTAGTTAAATTATAATGTTTTAAAAATATTTTATCTAATATTTTTTCTGTTGAGGATGAAGTATTTTTTTAGGGCATAATTATCAATGTCATCCTTCTAATGAAAATTTTTCTAATCTACAACAAGCTAAAAATTATCTTTTCACATTACATGCTTAGGAAGAAGATTATTGGAAGAAGAAAGCACCATCTAAGAATCTTATTGATGGATAAAATAACACTAATTATTTTAATACTTTAGTTAAAAGAAATAGAGCTAGTAATTAGATTCATAATATTGCTAAAGTTGGTGGTTCTTTTACTGAAGATGCTGGGGAAATTATGTCTTATGTTGTGGATTACTTTAATAATGTTTTAATAAAAAATTTACTATTGTTGTTATTTATAATCCTGATTTTATACCTCATATAATTAATCAGGATGATAATTTGTCCCTCACTACTTTTTGTATTTTGGAAGAAATCAAGAAGACTATTTTTTATTTAAACATTGACTCTGTTGCTGGAGCTGATGGTTACCCCACTATTTTTTTTCAAAAAGCTTAGGATATTATTAAATTTGATCTTATTAATGTTGTTAATGATTTCCTTGCTAGTAAAATCATGCCTAGGTTTTTCTCTTCTACTTCTATTAAGCTTATTCCGAAAGCACCTAGCTCTTGTAATTGGAATGATTTTTGACCTATTAGTCTTTATAGTTTTTTTAGTAAGTTGATTTAAAAATTACTCTTGAACTTTCTCTTTCCTTTAACTCTTAGAACAATTACTCCAAATCAAACTAGCTTTGTTAAAGGTAGATCCATTACATATAATAATTTTTTGACTCAAGAAATTATGCATGATTTGGATGTTAAGGAGTCTGGAGGTAATATTATCTTTAAATAATATATCACAAAGGCATTTGATAACATTAATTAGGATTTTCTTTACCATATTTTACTTTTGTTTAGCTTTAATTCTATTTTTTATTAACCTTATTAAATAATCCATCAAAAATTCTTATTTCTCTATTATTTTTAATGGGTAAAGTAAGGGTTTCTTTAAGTCTTCTCATGGTTTAAGATAAGGAGATGCTATGTCTCCTGCCCTTTTTATTATTGCCATGGAGTATCTTTTTAGAGGCATTTCCACTCTTTATGAGAAATTTTTGAGCAATTTCTATAGAACTTTGGGTGGTTTTCCTTTTTCCCATTTATGTTTTGCTGATGATGTTATTATTTTCTCTAATGCTTCTCTTAATAGGGTTAATAGACACATGAAGTTTTTAAATGATTTTTAAAGTTATAGTGGTTTGTATATTAATAATAATAAATGTTCATTTATTATGTCTAATAAGGTTCCTCAGGATTAGGTTCATTCCATTAAGAATAGAACTAGTTTTTTACAAGGTTCTTTACCTATTAAGTACTTTGGGGTCCCTCTATATATGGGTTGGAAGAATTCCTTTCATTTTAATGATATTATTACTTCTTTGTAGAAAAAGATAAATTATTAGAATTCTAATTTTATTAGTTTAGGGGGCAGATTAGGTCTTCTTAAAAGTGTTTTGTGTTCCTTACCTATTTATATTTTTCAAACTTTACAACCTACCAACACTATTTGTAATTGGATTTATAAATTACTTAATAAGTTTTTTTGACATTATTCTAATGTGGCTTCTAAATTACATTGGTCTTCTTGGACTAATTATTATGAGACCCTTGAAGAAGGGATGTTAGGTTGTAAGAATTTATCTGATCTTTTTGAGTCTTTATAATTTATACTGCGGTTCAATTTTTGTTCTAAAATCTATCTTTGGGCTAGGTTTATGAATGATAAGTATTGTGTTTGTAATCATTCTAATATGTGTTTTTATAATAATGGTGACTCCAGGGTTTGGAAAAGGCTCTATAGAATCAAGTAGAGAGCTAAGCCTCATGTTAAATGGGGCCTTGGTAGAGCTAACCTCTTCTTTTGATAGTACAATCTGCTTGAAGGTCAACCTATTCAGTCTAACCTTAATACATTCAACACTAATGCAAAAAAGGTGGAGTATTTTATGATGGATAGTATTTGGGACTATAATAAACTTGTTGATATGGTTCCTGAAGATGTTATTTCTAGAATTCTTAAATTTCCTATTAATATTGATTCTGATGATTTGCTTTTATGTGATTTGTCTCACAATGGTATCTTTAGTTTAAAGGATGTGTGGCATATGTTTAGAGATAAACATTCTATGGGGAATGGTTTTTCTATGATTTGGAATAAAACTATTACAAAGACCATTTCTATTTTCATTTGGAGAAACATGCACAAATATATTCCTTTTGATTTCATTTTAAGGCAGTGAGGTTTCATTATTACTTCTAAGCGTCGATGTTGGTTTCATGTGGATTATATTCATTGTGTTCATTTTTGGTCCTATTGATATTAAAAATTGGGTCTACTTTGAAGACATGTTCAAGTTAAATTATTTTAATGCTCACCTATCGATTGATATTTTGTTGGAATTATGGTTTATCTGCTCGAATGGTCATAATAGAAATTTAATTCCTTCCCTCATTATGTGGTATTTTTGGAATGCTAGAAATAACTCCCATTTCAACAATCTTTGCTTGGATTATCACATTATTATACAGAACATTAAAGACAAAGTGCTGAACCTTTTTAATGCTAACCTCATGACCCCCAAGAATTTTAGGTATTATTTTTTTGTTTCTCATAACTTTGGCATTCTGCTATATAATGGCAGTTTTTTGGACTACCCTAATCTAACTTATTGGTTAAAACCTCCTCTAAACACTTTTTAACAGAATATTGATGGTTCGATTCATAACGATACGTATGGTTGTGGTGGCATTATTAGAGATAATCATGGTAACAAAATCATGGCTTTTGCTGGCCCTTTGGATAGGTTTTCTATGCTGATGACTAAACTTTATGATATTCTCAATGGGCTTAATTTATGTATCTCACTTGGTATTATTAATATTTGAATTGAGGTGGATGCCACTTCCACTATTCATTATCTTAACAACCAGTCGATTAGTATTCACAACCAAAATTTTTGTTAACTTTAATATTTTGTATGTTCATAGGGAAGGTATTGCTTATGTTGATTAGTTTGCCAATTAGGATTGTGGTCAGGATTTCGTAGCATATTTTACTAATTCCAAATTACCTAATACTCTAAAAGGTTTTATTACGTTTGATAAAATGAATTTAGCTTATCTCTATATTTGATTTGGTTGTCTTCCTTGGCAGTTATGTCTTCCTTGACATGTCTCTCTTTGCTGAACTTTCTTTCTGGCTGAAGGCTTCATGTGTTGGCCTTTACTATAATTTTATGAAGATTCAATTTTATTATTTGGTTTTATTTTATGTATTACTAATCCTATTAATCTCAATACTATTTGGTGTGTTGAAGTGAGGGGCTTGAGTTGTGATTGGAATCTTTCAAACCTTGAATCATCCCATTTTGTTGCTCTTCTTTTCCCTGGGGTAAATTTGCTGGTTGGCTATTTTATTCGCTGGGTATTGGCTGGGTGTGTTTTAGACCGTAACATTTTTAGGGTTGTCCTTTTTGGCTTGTATTGCTGGAATGATTGGATGTTTATTTTCTTTTATGGGCTGGGGTCGGTAATTTTCATATCTCCTTGATTAGTTGCTATTTCATTTTTTATGATTGGATATGTATTCTTGATATCATCATGGCAGTAATTCCCCATATGGTTTTCTTTTTTGTTTCTCTCCTCTTTTATTTCATGTTCCTGAGAGTTTATGGGATTAGAATTTAGTGACCTTTGAGGGTTTTTTCATGATGGTTGTAATGGGTACTTAATCCAGAGCTTTAATCACTCAGATCTTTTGTTAGGTTTGATGTATTCAGGATTTTATCCTTATGCAACTGCTCCGTTCTCCTGTTTTACTAGCTTTGGCATTATCAGTTATATGGGGGCTAACAATTATGTTTTTTGTTGCTTCATTCAGTCATATTGAATGGTATTGTGGCAGTGGGTGATCTTTTTTTTCTGGGATGCTATAACTATAGCTGATTTTGTTGATTCTATCCATTTTGGTTATTTGGGTAGTTTTGATGGGTTGTTTAGTACTTGTTAGTGGATTTCAGTTTTGTTTGTTTTCTCTAGAGTTTGCTAGAATTTCTAATTATAACTCAAGAAAGAATGTATAAGTAGAGAAAATGATGAAAGGATCATCTAGAATGAAGAATACCAAGTAGGTCTTATAGATGGATTGTTCCATACGTGAATCTCTCGTACAACATCACTATCCAATCTCATTTCATCTCAAATTAATTATTTTCTCACTTTAGTGTTAACCAGCCATTTTAAATGCAATATTTCACTATTCCCTGATCTCTCTCAGACACTCCTCTATATTATACTAAAATTTCAAATATCCACTTACAAAAATACTATTTATACCAATTATAAAAATAGGCTCAGACGTCAAGACACTTGATTAGTTATCAACATGGTGTTATAAGATAAAATAGTTCATCAGCTCTGCTAAATGTTCTCCATTATAGCACTGGGCAGATCTGGTGTTGTTAATTGATCTAGTGTGACACTTGATTGATTTAGCATAGTTCTTCTATTCCCCAACTTTTTTGGTGTAGCACTGCAAAAGTTCGGCGTTGTAGTGCTTGCTTATAACATCTCAACTATTATACTTTTTATTCGGCCATAAATTTTTATTTGATCGAGCTCGAACAGTTCTAATGAGAGAAGCTCCTGTTCTACTGAGAGAAAATAACAAGTCTTTGAATTTCCTAGTTTTCTGTAATTCACTGTCTTCTCTAATGGCGGTGGAGGGTCGCCGACCTCCACCCTCCGGTGTCGGAGATAGTCACCTCTCTTCGGCTCCAGCAGTTAGAATTCTTTCTCGCGGTAGCCAAGGTTTATCACCCCTACTTTTGGTAATGCTAACATGATCTTTGACTGTGAACCCATTCTGTGGTTTAAACCTGCTAAACCTCTTATGATTATTGAGGGAGGTTGTCTCTCTCTGATAAAGCAAGTGGAATGTATTTTCAAAGGTAAAAAAGTTATGGTGGATGTATCTAAAAGTCAAGATAAAGATTTCTGTCAAATAGTTGATAAGGTAGTTCGTGAATCTAACGAAGGGGAGATTTCTGAAGGAAGGTTGGAATTTGTAAAGGGTTCGTCGTCTAGGTGAAATAAGATAAAGGCAATGAAGGAGAACTCGTTGGCTGGAACTGGTTGTCTTGATACAGATTTACAGAAAGATGGTACTATTGAAGATGGAGCAATACAAGAAAAAGAGGAGGTATATGATCTTTCCTATGATGAATTATTTGATATTTCTGAAAAAATTCATACTGCTTATAGGAAGCTCAAGAAAGTATATACAAGCCTTAAATCTAAATTTTCAAATATGTTGAAAGAGCATGAATGCCTCAGGAAAGATCATTATAATTTTGATAGTAATCATATGGCATTATTAGAATAATTTGACTATTTAAATAAGATACATCTTGATTTAACTGCTAAATTTGATTCCTTGAAAATATTACATATCGAATTAGAAAATGCATTCAATGAATTAAAAACTCTTGCATGTAAACTAGATGGAAGTGAGCATGCAGTGAAAATTAAAAATTTATTTCTTGAAACTGAAAATAATCTTTACAGTTTCAACTAAAAGCTTACAAAGAAAAGAAAACGTCACCTAAACTTGCATAGTTATATAATCCATCACCAAAACATGTATAATTTAATCCTTGGAAGAGGCACCATAACCTATGTAAATGAGTAAATCCTTTCCTAGAGTTTGATGTCTCACTTGCGGCATGCTAGGACTCATCTCTCAAACTTACACTATCCACTATATAACACATTTGGTGTAGAGACCAAAATTACATAATTCAAAGTATAGCATGTAAGCATTTTATCCCACATTCCATAAGATGGAACCCAAACTGTGGAGGAATTGAATTCTGTAATGCCTCTTCAAAAGAACAAGACATTGGCATCTACCTGGAATATGAAGCCTAACTTTAATGTTTTTGATTTTGATTACGGGGAGATGTTTTCTGAAAATGGAGTGGTGAAACTTCATCAACAAAATGAAACTGAGAATACAAACAAATTACAAAAATCTTTTGTAGTTAAGGTGTTTGGAGACAACATTCTTTATCATATCATTGGACTGGAATTAAGTAGACAATGGAGTCAATAAGGTAGGTTCCATATCACCTAGCTTGGTGGTGGTTGGGTCTTATGTGCTTTTGAAGAAATGGAGGCTATGATTCCTATCCTAAATAATGGACCTTGGTACGTTAATGGCAGCATAATCAGACTAGATAAATGGTCCACTGATTTTAACCCTTCTTCATTAAAAGATTAACAGCTCCAATCCAGATTAGACTTCCCAATCTCCCTCTGCAAAGCTAGGATAAAATCAAGGTTTGTAGGATTGCATCGATGGCTGGTTCTCCTTTTTTGATCGACGACAACATGCTCCAGTGGGGAAGGCATGAACTTGCTAAAGTTTGTGTCAGAATCTAGTTGGATGGCAAATTACCATTCGGGTTTGGGTTGAAGGAGCCACTGGAAAGTTCTACCAAAAAATCACTTATGAAAAAAAGCCAAACATTTGCTACAAATGTGAGAAGATTGGTCATCTAGATAAATTTTGTCCACACATGTATGTGGAACCTACCTTGGTTCATAATAAATCAGAAGCTATCTCTATGGAAGTTGGAGTAGCAAGCACAAGGGAAAATCTAAATAAAGATACAAACAAAGCCAAAGAGGATATTTATGGTCCATGGATTCATGTGGACTATGGGAGGAAGAGAGGAAAAAACTTCAAATTTCAGAACAAGTGGATTTGGCAAATAGGCAATGAGAAGAAGATTATCAACATTGATGTAGATAGACAAGATGAATTAGGAGGAAACTTTTCTAGCAATGGCAGGTCAATTCTAGAGAATCCTGATTCCCGGGGAGTGAGAAGTAAAAGGAGGTGGTTCCTACTGAAAATGGCATAGTGACCCCAGCTGTTATTTCATAAGTTAATAAGAAGGCTCACAGATTGGATTCTAATGAGAATTCATGTAATACCAATCAGTTTGAACCTTTAAGCAACTTGGGGGTGGAAGGAGAAATAATTAGCAAATTAAAAGAAGCTCCAGATTTGAATATAACTCTAGGTTATATCTAAGTTTGCAGGGAAAATGAAAAACCAATAGAGAATGAAAAAATGGAGGATAGGACTAGTCAGTCGGAAGATGGAGCTAGCAAGGTGAAGAAGATAGGGTCCAAACAATTGAAGGGCTTGGGTCCCATAAAGTTGATCTCGAGGAGTAGAAATCTGGAAGGTGAGGCGAAGGGAAGGGCGGGGAACCTTTTCTTCTTAGATCATTAATGTCTTCCATTGGTTTTTGGAATTGTAGTGATAAAAAAAAGTGAAAGCTTCTCTATATGTAAGGGAGTTCATAAAGGATTATGGGTTGTTTTTTCTTGGCTTAGTAGAAACTAAGTTGTCTGTGGTAGACAAAAAGTTAGTTAGTTTGTTGATTTGTGAAGGTTGGGATTTTTTTCACTTTCCCTCTAAAAGGCCTTTCTGGAGGTATTTTGGTGTTGTGGAAACAAAGCATGGCTACTTTCAACATGTTGAAAGCTTCGTCCCAATTTGTTGTAGGTGATCTTTAGTGTGGTCAACAAAGGCACATGGAGAATCACAACGATTTATGGGATCAAAGATGTTTACAGAAGAAGATCTTTATGCGAAAGGTTGGAGTATCATATGATTGAAGACTTCCCTATGATCATGGGGGGGGGGGGGACTTTAATTATTTGTTGTCTAAGGAGGAAAATAAAGGAGGGAGGAAATTTGTTTTTGGCATGGGTGCTAGGGAGATGAAGACTTTCATCTATTGCAATGATTTGCATGAGGTTGCTTGTGTTGGTCCTAAGTTCACATGGTGCAACAACAAGGAAGGTCCTGGAAATTTTTTTAAAAAGCTGGATAGATGCCTCATTAACTCAGCAGCCTTCAACTCTTCTCACAGGTTAATGGTGAGGCATTTGGCAAGGATTGTGTCAGACCACTGTCTGATTTTGTTAAATTTGTTGGAATTCAATTCCCCAACTAAGAAGGTTATTAGATTTGAAGAGGTTTAGACTTTAATCCCTACTTCTATTGTAGTTGTAAGAGAGTCATGGAAGAGAAAGGCTCAAGGAGATCCCTCTCAAGCCCTCAACTAGAAGATGAAAAGGTCCTTAAAGGATCTATATTATTGGAGCAAGGCAAAGTTTAAAGCATTAAGCCTTACCAAAGTGGAACTAAATACTTTTATTTTGAGATTGCAGGAGAAGGAAGTTGAGGACAGAAACCTCTAAGTAGAAGCTCAATGGGTTCTGAAAGCTAAAATTGAAGAGCTGAATTCAATTTGAGCTCGGATTAGTACTTGGTGGAAACAACGAGCCAAGATTAAGTGGCTGGTGGAAGGAGATTCAAACACAAGATAGTTCCAAGCATATGCTAGTTCTAGGAGGAATACAAACTACATCCACAAAATAAAAGATGAACAATGATTAATGGAAGAAGAACAAAAGGATGTGGAAGAAGTACTGTTTCAGTATTTCAACAAGAAATGGGAAGTCAAAAATTGTACATTGAAGGGCTAGCCATTACCTTTGTAAGCTTTGAAAGAAGAAGATAAAATGTTGCTGTACAAGGAGTTCACGTTTGAAGAATTGGAGAAGGTCATAAAGGAGTATGGAGGGAACATTGCTCGGGGCAAGATGGTATGTCTTACTCTTTTTTTAAATACTATTGGCATATCATGAAGTTTGATTTATGGAAAGCTATGGATCATTTTTTCAAGAATGGAAATATGAATGAGAGTTGGAAGAATACTAATATTGTCTTGATCCCTAAAGTCAAAAATCCTTTATCTCCTTCCAATTATAAACCCCTAAGTTTATGTAGCTCGATCTATAAGATAGTGGCAATGATACTTCTTAATAGGCTCTTGCTAGTTATCCCTAAGTTAATATCGGAGGAACAAGTTGCTTTCATGAGAGGTAGGTCTCTATCGAACCATGTCCTAGTGGCTCAAGAAGTTTTTCACAAACTTAGGCACTCCAAATCCTCCAAGGGGTTGGTTTCCTTCAAGATAGATATGGAGCAAGCTTATGACTCCATGGGATGGCCAACAATGATCAAAATTTTGAACTATTTTGACTTCCCAATCAATTATGCTAATCTAACTATTCAATGTATCATTGAACCAAAGTTTTCTCTTCTTGTAAACAATATTTATTTTAAGTGGATAGAAGCAAAGTGTGGATTTCGGCAAGGGCGCCCACTTTCTCCATTCTTGTTTGTCATGTGTGCTCAACTTCTATCCAATGCTTTCTTACATAAAGGAAGCTTTGTTGGGATTGTTATTTCTTCTAATGGCCCTAATATTGCAGATCTGTTTTCATCAATTTCGATTTTGATGATAGCAAACACTCTTATTTCTATACGACTGCCTTATCTACTGACATTTTAGGTCCACAAGATCAGACTGCAATTTGGAACCAGCTCAAGACTAGGTAGACTAGGTCTAAGTCAGTTTGTACCACTTTTTCCTTTCTTGAGTCTATTATATTTGGTGCGGCTCCTGATGCTATATAACCTTACACACACACACCTTGGAAGATTTTCTGACTATTCCCTAGAGTTTACTATTTTAAGTAACATTGTCTAGGATGATATTTATATTGGCATGGATAATGAGTTCAAAAGCAGAAACCCTAATTAGGGCATCCTTATTAAGGCAGCCATCATTCAGCCGATCAGCCAGGTTGATACTTATATTAGCTAGGACGATAAGCTCAATTAAGAAAGAATCAGCTACCATGATCAATTAAGGTATTCATTGCTTTAGGAAATCGGCCCAGATGATATACACATCGTCTAGGATGATCTAAATCAATTATGCCTACAATAATCAGGTATATGTGGAAAGCATTAAAGGCTGATTGATTCAATCACATCGATCGGGCCGATCGTAGGATCGGCCGAGACGATGGCCTGGACGAATAACATCGGCAAGTATCTATTCAGGGAGATGTTCAAGATGATTGTGCTTGGTTTTAAACTAATCGGCCAGGACGATATTGTATCAGCCTTGAAGATGTAACCAATTTTCTTCTGATCGTCCCAATTCATCCTGGGCTAATTGAGCTTAACTTGTACTGATTGGCCAGGATGATATACCTATCAGCCTGGATGAAGAAGTCGGCAAGTTGCATTAATGACCTCGTTTTGAGATCTTCGATTTAAGATTTTGACAAGGCACTTTTGTAAATGTCTTTGGAAGCCATTATAGCTTCGTTCTTTGGGGGGGAACTTGAAGAGGGAGTTTGAAAGGGAGTGAGGAACATGTGAAGTCTGAGAGAGGGAGAAGATCATATGAGGAGGGATTCAAGAAAGTGTGGAGGGGGATTCCACACGGGTTCTCCGACAGGCTTGCACCTTAATACCGTTGGATTTAGGGCTTGTCTTGAGAGAAGTTCACCAAAGAAGAAGATCTCTTCGGTGTCAAAGGACCCGGTGACTCCGCCACAACAGGGAAGGTGGAAGTGATTTTGTAAGGGCTTATCCACCTAGCTGTGGGGGCTAAAGGAGAGACACTTAGTTTAGTGCAATACTTGGAGGGTGCCTCCAAGAAGTGGACGTAGGTCAAGGTTTGACCGAATCACTATAAATTTGGTGTGTTCATTCCTTTATTACTTTCGCATTTAATTTCCGCACTTTGGTTTTCATTGTGGTGAATCTTGATCTTGGTTTTGAGATTGTGTTTATTTTAAATACCGATTCACCTCTATCTCTTAATTAGCTTTGGGCCGATTCATAGGGCCTAAAATCCCTAATGAACTCTCAAGTGGTATCAGAGTGGTATTCATAAAATAAGTTTTTAAAAGTTTTTTATTTTTGAAAAATTTGCATGTCTACTTTTTTACAGTCTATTGATTATCATATGTGGCACATGATTTTAACTGTTATTCTTTACCGTCACATGTTATAGATGGAATTAAAGTTGATATTCCTTTTAATCAATGGAATAGGGAAGAACAAATCAATGCTCAATTGAATGCATAATCTTTAAGCCATTTTTTCTGTGGTTTAAATTCCGAAGATTTTATGTTAGTTTCCACGTGCACTACTGGTAAGAAAATTTGGGATAAATTACACACCATATATGAAGGCACTAGTGAAATCAAGCAATCCAAGTTGAATATTTTAATGCATGATTATGAAATATTTTCCATGAAACCTTATGAAACGATCTTAGACATGTATACTAGGTTTATTCAAATAGTTACATCATTGCATACTTTAGGTAAAGAATTTTCAAAATTTGAAAAAGTTAATAAAATTCTTCGTTGTATACTGGATAAGTTTGATGCTAAAGTTATTGCTATTTATGAATCAAAAGATTTGAATGAATATTCTATTGATAATTTAATTGGGTCACTCATTGCCTACGAGCAAAGTTTGGGTCAAAGACTTTTGGATGCAGGTGAAACAATAGTGCTAAAAGCTAAAAATAAGAAAAATGGTAGCTTAGTTGGTAACGAAAGAAAATTAAAAAGCTCACCAAAGCATAAGCATCAATAAAAGTGAAATAAAGGTAAAAATGGTAAGAATGTTAATATTTCTTCTGACGTTATTTGCTTTGGGTGTAGGAAGCCTAGACATATGAAAAATTAGTGCCCTAATTTGATAATTCTTCTCGCGAAAGAAAAAGGTAAAGCAAAGCAAATTATAAACTGGAGAAATAATGTAAAGCAAAAAATTTCTTGGGTAGATCTTGCTTCTGAATCATCAAATCAAGAGCAAGATGATGCTTAAATTATTTGTATTTTTTATGTTTGCATGTTTTGTTTGTTCTTTTGTTTTTGTGATTTTTTGTTTTTTATTTTTTCTTTCTTTTCTTTTTTTGTTAAAATTTTTTATGTGTCTTTTATGATCTAACACATACGTTCACCTTTCTAAAAATGAAAAACCTACCTCCTATTTTTTTAATTCTTATGAAAATTGTGTTTGACTTCTCTAAAAACAGTCAAAAGAAAGAAACTCATGTTTTTTACTCTCAATTTCTGTTTTCTAAAAAAAGTTATTCTACTTTTGATTTAAAATCTTTTTTATATTTTAAATTAATTTTTGAAACTAAAATTTTTTATCTCCCTACATATTATTTATCGCATAGGAATCTTTTGCAGATTATTGAATCTAACTCATAATTTTCTTAATTGAGAAATTCACTTTATCAATAGGATGGGTTTACTTTTGTTTTAAGATTTTATAAAGGTAGCATATTAAAAAAATTGGCCAATGATGCCAAAAATAAAAGATGCGCAAAGACGCGAATTTGAAAAAAAAAAAAAAGGAATACGCAAAGTGTATCAAAAGAAAAAAAAAGCGCAGTGCACTAACCAATTGTCAAGAGGCATAAAATGAGCCCACAAAATTTAATGCTTACCATTCTTGTACTTGTTAAAGCTTAAGAAAAACCTTGATACTTTCGATACTTGAGCTTGAAAATCTTGATTCCTGATTCAACAATTAGTTCATTAATCTTCTATTAGATATATTTTATGGAAGGAGTTTTAAAAAATGTCTGTTTCTTTCTTTAATGTATTCCTTGATTTAGATATTTAATTAAAAAGTTTTTGATCCTTTTTAAGGAAATAGAGTTTAGATTATCTAATTCAGAATTTCTAATCCTTTTTGGACTATGCATTGTCAATACAATTCTACTAAGCTTTTGAATAAAATCAAGAGGTATCTTTCTCATTTTAAGAATATTTGTTTTGTTCACTAGATCAGGGATCATTTTTGTCTTTTAATCGTTTTGTTCTTATTAGTTGTGTCCCTTCTCTTTTTGATAATGCCAAAGGGGGAGAACGTACTGTTGAATTTGTATTCTTTTTCTTTTCTATAAAAAATGTAAAACAATAATTTTTTTTTTGTCTCCCCGATTTTTAAAAGTTTTATTATAGTGAGGGGGAGATTAGGAGAAAATGTTATTTTTTTTACAAATTCAACCTGTAATGTTTGGCATTATAGAGAAGGAGGAGATTATAACAGATCTATATTCATGAATTATGATTTTATTTATAACAAACACTCTTATTTCTATACGATAGCCTTATCTACTGATATTTCAGGTCCATAAGATCAGACTATAATTTGAAACCAGAAAAGTTTGGGTAGACTAGGTCTGAGTCAGTTTGTGCCACTTTTACCTTTCTTGAGTCTATTATATTTGGTGTGACTCCTAATGCTATATAACTTTGCACACACACACCTTGGAAGATTTTCTGACTATTTCCAAGAGTTTACTATTTTTGGTAACATCATTCGGGATGAAAATTATATCATCCTAGACGATCGGTTCTAAAGCAGAAACCCTAATTAGGTCATCCTCATTAAGGAAGCCGTCATTAAGCCGATCGGCCTGGACGATACTTGTATCGGCCAGGATGATAGGCTCAATTAAGAAAGAATCAGCTGCCTTGATCAATTAAAGAATTCTTTATTTTAGGAAATTGGCTCGGACGATATACACATCATCTGGGATGATCTAACTCAATTATGCCTAAATTAATCTGGTATCTATGGAAATCATTAAAGGTTGATTGATTCGATCACATCGGTCAGGCCAATTGCAGGATCAGTCGGGATGATGGTCTAAATGATTAACATCGGCCAGCATCTATTCAGGGTGATGTTCATGACGGTTGTGCTTGGTTTTAAACTAATCGGCCAGGACGATATTGTATCGGCCTGGATGATGTAACCAATTTTCTTCTTATCATCCTAAATCATCCCGGGCTGATTGAGCTTAATTTATACTAATCAGTCAGGATGATATGCCTATCAGCCTGGATAATAAAATTGGCAAGTTGCATTAATAAGCTCATTTTGAGATCTTCTATTTAGGCTTTTGACAAGACACTTTTGTAAGTGTCTTTGGCAAACATTATAGCTTTGTTCTTTTGGGAGGAACTCTAAGAGAGAGCTTGAAAGGGAGTGAGGAATAGGTGAAGTCTGACAGAGGGAGAAGATCCTATGAGGGGGGACCTAACGGAGTGTGGACGGGGATTCCACATGGTTGCTCCGGTAGGTTTGCACCTTAATACCGTCGGATTCAAGGCTTATCTTGAGGGAAGTTCATCAAAGAAGAAGATATCTTTGGTGTCAAAGGACCCGGTGACTCTGCTGCACCGGGGAAGGTGGGAGTGATTTGTAAGGGCTTCTTCGCCTAGCTGTGGGTGATAAACGAGAGACACTTAGTTTAGTGCAATACTTGAAGGGTGACTCCAAGGAGTGGACGTAGGTCAAGGTTTGACTGAACCACTATAAATCTAGAGTGTTCTTTCCTTTATTACTTTCGCATTTAATTTCTGCACTTTGGTTTTCATTGTGATGAATCTGGATCTTGGTTTTAAGAATGTGTTTGTTTTAAATATTGATTCACCTTTCTCTCTTAGTTAGCTTTGGGCTAGTTCATAGGGCCTAACATCCCTAAGGAACTCTCACCTAAGGTTTCTCATTTATTGTATTATGATAATCTACTTATCTTCTCCGAAGCCAACATTAGATCAGTAAAGGAAGTCAATGGTATTCTTATGGAGTATTGTAGATGGACAGGGCAAAAGATGAATTTGCTAAAATCTAGAATTCTTTTCGAGAATTTAGTAAAGAAAAGGAGGAGGAAAAAATATGAAAAATTATGCAAATCAAAGATGTTCAAGCATTCACTTATTTTAGAACCAAAGTGGCTTTGAGGAGGTTGACAAAAATAGATTTCCAATTTATTGTATATAAAGCTTTGAACATGTTAAGTGTTGGGGGTGGAAAGCTAATTTCCTTAGCTGGAATAATCACTTTTGTTAAATCTATCATACTATCATTTCCGACTTACATTCTACAGTTTCTTTGGTCCCTAAGAATGTGTTGCATGATGTTGATAAACTCTGCTAGAAATTCATTTGGAACAAAGGTGATGGGAGTGCAGGTCTTCAATGTGCTAATTGGGACTTGATGTGCAAATCGAAGAGATGGGGTGGACTTGGTATCAATTCTTGTATAAAGAATGCTAGGCCATTAAGGGCCAAGTTAGCTTGGAGGCATAATTAAGAAAAGGAGTCACTCATGCACAGGATTCTCTTCCCAAAATATGGCCCAATTTTGGAAGATGATACAACAAATAATAAAGGTTTGATTTCTTGGAAGCTGATTTGTAAAGGAGGAACAATTTTTAGACCAATTATTAGATGTTAAGTACTGGAGGAAAATTGGCAATGGCAAATATATAAATGTATTCAAAGATAATTGGGTACTGGATAAAAGTTTGCTAGATTGGCCTACTTTTTTCAATCCATTGGAAGATAGGAGTCTTTTGGTGGACAGGTTTATAAGCAATGGAGATTTGAACATCACAGAGCTGCTGAAGTATTTCTGGGAAGAGTTGGTGAATCTGATCACCTCAGTTAAAATACATGTTGATATTGGAGAAGACTGTATGGAGTTCATTACTAATTTATCTAGGAAAATAGTTGCTGCATCTGCTTCTAAAGTAGTGGAATCAGAAAATTTTTGCCAGACTCCTTGGTGATAGATTATAAAAGGTAAATTAAATCCTAGAGTTAATTTATTTTGGTGGAGGTTGTTCAATAACGCCATCCCAACAAACCATTTTCTTTGTTATAGAAGATTACAAGGATTTCATAAATGTCCTAGAGGATGTGAGGTGGTAGAAGATCTTGATCACATAGTGTATGGGTGCGGGAATTTAATTGAGGTGGTGGGAGTTCTAAATAGGTGGGGATTTGGCATCCCAAGATTCTTTTTTATGGAAGATTGCTACAGATGGCTTAATTCTCAAAGCTTATTGATGGTGTGTTTATTCTATATATAATTTAGCTATATTGGTAGGCAAGGAATCTGTTTGTACATGAGAGGAGAGCAACTAGTCCGGTGATGATTACTTTAGATGCAGTAAGTATGACTGTAGGTTACAAATTTTTCAGCTGCTCAAACTCAGGTATCGAGGATGCTAATCAACCATCAAGGATTCTTAGTACTTGGCACCCTCCTTCACCTAATTGGCTCAAAGTCAACATATATGCTACTCTACACAATTCTTACAAGGTCGATATAGGAGGAATATTTAGAGATCATCATGGAAGGTTATCATTGGCTTTTGGCAATGCTCTCATTCATTGGGATTCAGCAGCCTAAGAAGTTCAATCCTTCATTTCTTTAAAGCATATGATAAAAGAATGGATGTTGGAATACAAAGGTTTGACTATTGAAGGTTACAACAAGAATATAATCATCTTCATCAAGGAAGCAGTGCAGGTAGGAAATAATGAATCGATAGATCTCTCTTTCATAAAAGAATTTCATTTTGTAATCTTTAATTATGTTGATAGGGGGAGAAATAAGTTAGCAGATCTTTGTGCTATTTATGATTTTTTTAATTCATTTCTTTTGGATGATGTAGCTTTGAGCAAAATCCCTCCTTCCATTATTAGCTTGTTAGAGGAGGAGTTGGATGTTAGCAAGTTGTAACTCAGTTTTATAGTACCACTAATAAAACTTTTATGCTTACTTCAAAAAAAAAACTACGTGCTTTCAAGGTTGGTGCTCCAACATTGAATTATTATGAAGTTTTCCTGAGACTATAGTTCTATAAAGATCAGTATAATAATTTTAAATAATTTAGAAATTTATTTATATTTTTAATTATTTTAAGTATTTATCATCTAAGTTTCATTAAAGCTTTTAATTATTTTTATTTTGACACAACATGATGTAGCATTTATTTTCCGTTAAAACCATATTAATGTTTTGATTTATTGATCACTACTTTGTATTTTTCATTTATTTTAAATATATTATAATTCATTAAAGATCCTTTTCTCTTAGGTTAAAACTCATAAAGGGTCTATACATTTAAAAAAAAAAGAAATTATAGGTCCTTAAAGGATCATTAGCTCACTAACGCTCAAAACAACTAAATACCCTCCCAACCCCGACCCCCCCCCCCCCCCCAACAAAAAAATAATAATAATAATAATAATAAAATAAGTGTTCCCAAATAAATACAAGAACAAAGAAACTTAGAAAAAATGCTAGGGTGCCTGAGAGCCATCACCTAAAAATAGGAGATCTAATCAAAAGGTTTGAGCATAATCATCTTTCAAAAAAGAGAGCCTATTAAATACAATAAAATAACCATTATTTGCAATCAAATTAACATGCAAAACTAGCTGGGAAGGCTCTAAGAAAATGAATTCATAGTAACCATAAATAATTAATAATAACAAATCCAAAAGCAAATTAAAGAAAACAAAATAAGCAAAATAATTATATAATCTTCCAAGGTAACCAATCTTACTAGAATGATAACATTAGTAACAGAATATAACATACAAATGCATAATTCCTAACAATCACTCATAAATAGATAGATTAGTCCCAACCACTAAGATAGAGCCAATAAAGGTATTAGGACCATTCAATAATCAATCAAAACACCTATCCAAATACCAAGGCATTCAAAGGTAACTTAAATTATCAATAGTTAAAATAATAAAAATAGAGAGGAAACCCCAAAAAATTATATAATCATCAGTAGTCCAGAGAAAACCAAGAATACCACTTAAAAAAATGAATTCTATATAAATACAACATGTGAAGGAATTTATGATGAACCGTCTCATAATAGAAGTATTTGATAAAACACCACATCAGGTACCTGATAGAAACCATCCTTATTACATCTAGACCCTAACCATAAAACAATACTAGCAAAGGAATTATATAAGCTAAACAAACCAAAAATAGTCTGCAAACCATCAAAATAAAAGGCAACATCCAAAAAATCAATATAACCAAAATAATGATTTCACCCATCACAATACATAATTCATAAAAAAATATACAATAATCGAAATCCATGAAAGAGGGGATAATGAACAAAATCAAAAGGAGAGAATTAAAACCAGCATCTAGTGTGTGAGGAAATAGTGATATGAATAGTAATAGCTGGCTAATTGTCAAAAAAATGTTCATCATATTGTTAATTACTTCCAATAATAGTTGGTAATAACCCCAACAAACCACTCAAACCTTCCAAGAAGATCAGGCTAACAAAAATACCACAATTAAAAGTGCCCAGTCAATTATTTTATATGAATTAGGGTTTAATAATTGATAGACTAAATGACCTCCAAATCACTTAAATTTCAAGCATAGGTTAAGCAAAACATAAAGTTCACTCCCAAGAAATTTGAATCCACCTAAGTTTTTTTAGAGTTTTAAATCAATATGAAAATAAAAAAAATAAATATACTTGGAAATTATATTTTTACCTAATTACACCAAGGATTGGTTTGAAATTTTGTAGCTGACTAACCCTTACAAACTATACTAGCAAACTACATCAAAAAAATCCTTACTATCTTATTAATTTCAATTAGAATAATGTCCATCTCTAATTAAATTCTAACAAGAAAGTTTTAATTCTTTGAAGATCTTAAAAGATTTAAATGTCTTTAGAAATTTTTATGACATGTAAGAGACATACCCAAGAATGTTCCATTTAAATTTAAGCCTATGGTAAATTGTATTTACTGAATAATTTTATAAATACCCTCAAGGGATTCCATGAAATTACTTTTGATGCTTTAAAAATGATGGGTTTCAATCTTGGGGCTTTTAGATTACTCCGCATAATAATTTCAAAGAACCATAGCATGCATGTTTTAGCAACCTATGGGAGGAGTTATGAATATTTTATGCTTCCCTCATTTTATGAAATTTTATTTTAAGGTATTATCTAGTTAGATGGATTATTTAGATAGGCTTTAGCATGCATAAGCACTTTTTATAATGTTTTCTTGAATAATAAGTCTGAAGTAAAGAACCCAATTTCATAAAATCGATGTAGTGAATAAAAATTAAATTGCTCTGATATAATCTTTAATCCCTACTCCTAATTCTTGTTATAGGGGAAGAATTTTCTACTATGGAAGACTCACTTCATATATTCATTTCAAAATAGATCCCAAAGGATTATTTGAATGAAACCTTTTCATTACAAAGCATAATGTGTATGGTTTGAATGTTCACTTCATAATTCACTCCAATTATACTAGTGGTACATAAAGATATAAGAATTCCTCTAACTTATAAGGAATTAGTCAAAGATTTACTTGTATCACATTGATCTCCACCTCAAGATTCCTTTGCCATTAGAAAGAAAATATTAGTATGTAGTGATTAGAAGTTGGATTTCCACCAATTTAGTATTATCAAAGCATGATTTAACCTAATGAAAGCTAATAGTGGATTTACTAGGAAGCAAAGGATTATAAGTAGGAGGTTTGAGGAGTTTATAGAAATATAAATCAGGAACCGTCAATATAAATTTCAAGAGTAATTATAGATAATTTAAAGGGCTGTTAGGCTTTGATTAAAACTAACTCATGGTATGAATAGTTATAAAATAGATTTAAGATGGTTCAATCAGATTTGAAGGATTATTATAGAAAATTTAAGCTCATTTTCATAGTATTCTAGGTAGTTAGTGATAATTTCTTAGGGATGTTAAGCCCTTATGAACAAGCTCGAGGCTAACCTAGAGGGGGGTGAATTGGTGTTTTAAAAATTGTCAAATAATAATCATGATTTAAACCAAACAATCACCCATATAAAATAAAGTGAGGAAATTAAATGTAAAAATGCAATAAGAAAGAACACACCGTATTTTATAGCGGTTCGGTAACTTGACCTTTGTCTATTCTTTGGAGCCTCTCCTTCAGGTATTATGCTAAACTCAGTGACTCTCCTTTTGCTCCCACGGTAAGGCAGCGAAGCCTTTACAAAACCCTTTTCCAACGACTCCGGTGAGGCAAAGAACCAACCTCCTTTTACTTCCTCCTAAAGTAGACAGTGAACCCTTACCCCCTTTCTCTTCTTATAGAAGCAGGTAGAGAACCTCAAATGATAATTAAAGAAGGCCTCTCTTCAACCTCCAAGGAACCTGGGATGACGACTGGAGAAGATGACTATGTTCCTTGCTCGGAGAAAACTTTATGAAACCCTCACAAACTCCCCCTCACAAGATTTTTTCCCTCTCTCCCAAACTCTCCCTCTCATTCTCTTAGCTCTCTCAGGTCAAGACAATAACAAAAGATACAATCTTGAGTAAACAAGAGATCTTATATAGAAGAGCTTCAAATTTGCCCTAAATTGTAACTAACCGATAAAGATTCTCCAAGACAATTGACAGATCATCCTATATGATAAATACAAATTTAGCTCATTCAGTCAGGATGAGCTGGGGGTGGCTAGACAATTTGAAGATTCATTTATTTTGATTACCTAGGATTATGAGTCAATTAGTACAAAACCTTAAGTATCGTCTATACCATCACTCTACTTGACTAGACTTTACATATTGGTTGATGAAAAAAAAAACTAACCATCTAAGCCAATTCTTTGATCATCCTGTATGATTAATTCAAATCAACAAATATCATCCAACACATCATTCTGTTCATCCTGCATGATTCAAGAATAAACTAAGGCTTGTTTAACTGGACATATGAAAAATTAGTGCCCTAATTTGATATTTCTTCCTGCAAAAGAAAAAGGTAAAGCAAAGCAAATTATAAACTTGGGAAATAATGTAAAGCAAAAAATTTCTTGGGCAGATCTTGCTTCTGAATCATCTGATCAAGAGCAAGATGATGCTTGAATCATCTGATCAAGAGCAAGATGATGCTTAAATTGTTTTGTATTTTTTATGTTTGCATTTTTTTTTTGTTCTTTTGTTTTTGTGATTTTTTTGTTTTTTATTTTTTCTTTCTTTTCTTTTTTCGTTAAATTTTTTTATGTGTCTTTTATGATCTAACACACATGTTCACCTTTCTAAAAATGAAAAACTTACCTTCTATTTTTTTTAATTCTTATGAAAATTGTGTTTGACTTCTCTAAAAATAGTCAAAAGAAGGAAACTCATGTTTTTACTCTCAATCTTTGTTTTCTAAAAAAAGTTATTCTACTTTTGATTTAAAATCTTTTTCATATTTTAAATTAGTTTTTGAAACTAAAATTTTTTTTCTCCCTACATTTTATTTATGGCATAGGGATCTTTTGCAAGTTGATGAATCTAACTCATAATTTTCTTAATCAAGAAATTCGCTTTGTCAATAGGATGGGTTTACTTTTATTTTCAATATTTTATAAAGGTAGCATATTCAAAAAATTGGTCAATGATGCCAAAAATAAAAGATGCGCAAAGACGCTAAATTGAAAAAAAAGGAATACGCAAAGTGTATCAAAAGAAAAAAAAAATGCGCAGTACACTAACCAATTGTTAAGAGGCATAAAATGAGCCCACAAAATTTAATGCTTACCATTCTTGTACTTCTTAAAGCTTAAGAAAACTCTTCAAACTTTTGATACTTGAGCTTGAAAATCTTGATTCCTGATTCAACAATTCGTGCATTAATCTTCTAATAGATATATTTTATGGAAGGAGTTTTAAAAAATGACTATTTCTTTCTTTAATGTATTCCGTGATTTAGACATTGGATTGAAAAGTTTTTGATCCTTTTCAAAGAAATAGAGTTTGAATTATCAAATTCTGAATTTCTAACCTTTTCTGGACTATGCATTGTCAATACAATTCTACTAAGATTTTGTATAAAATCAAGAGGTATCTTTCTCATTTTAAGAATATTTATTTTGTTCACTAGATCAGGGATCATTTTTGTCAGTTAATCATTTTGTTCTTATTGTTTGTGTCCCTTCTCTTTTTGATAATGCCAAAGGGGAAGAACGTACTGTTGAATTTGTATCCTTTTTCTTTTCTTTCAAAAAATGTAAAACAATAAAATTTTTTTATCTCCCCTATTTTTAAAAGTTTTATTATAGTGAGAGGGAGATTAGGAGAAAATGTTTTATTTTTTGCAAATTCAACCTGTAATGTTTGCCATCATAAAAAAGGGGGAGATTATTACGGATCTATTTTCATGAATTATGATTTTATTGATAGCAAACACTCTTATTTCTATACGACAGCCTTATCTACTGATATTTCAGGTCCATAAGATCAGACTATAATTTGAAACCAGCTCAAGTTTAGGTAGACTAAGTCTGAGTCAGTTTGTACCACTTTTACCTTTCTTGAGTCTATTATATTTGGTGTGACTCCTGATGCTATAATTTTGCACACACACACCTTGGAAGATTTTCTGACTGTTTCCTAGAGTTTACTATTTTTGGTAACATCGTTCGGGATGATAATTATATCGGCCTGGATAATCGGTTCTAAAGCATAAACCCTAATTAGGGCATCCTCATTAAGGAAGCCGTCATTAAGCCGATCGACCTGGACGATACTTGTATCGGCCAGGATGATAGGCTCAATTAAGAAAGAATCAGCTGCCATGATCAATTAAGGCATTCTTTAATTTAGGAAATTGGCTCGAACGATATACATATCGTCTGGGATGATCTAACATAATTATGCCTAAATTAATCTAGTATATATGGAAATCATTAAAGGTTGATTGATTCGATCACATCGATCAGGCCGATCGCAGGATCAGTCGGGATGATGGCCTAAATGATTAACATCGGCCATCATCTATTCAGGGTGATGTTCATGACGGTTGTGCTAGGTTTTAAACTAATCGGCCAGGACGATATTATATCAGCTTGGATGATGTAACCAATTTTCTTCTTATCATCCTAAATCGTCCCGGGCTGATTGAGCTTAATTTATACTAATCGGTCAGGATGATATGCCTATCAGCCTGGATGATAAAGTCGGAAAGTTGCATTAATGAGCTTGTTTTGAGATCTTCTATTTAAGCTTTTGACAAGACACTTTTGTAAGTGTCTTTGGCAACCATTATAGCTTCGTTCTTTTGGGAGGAACTTTAAGAGAGAGCTTGAAAGGGAGTGAGGAACGGGTGAAGTCCGATAGAGGGAGAAGATCCTGTGAGGGGTGACCTAATGGAGTGTGGAGGGGGATTCCACATAGTTGCTCCGGTAGGTTTGCACCTTAATACCATCGGATTCAAGGCTTGTCTTGAGTGAAGTTCATCAAAGAAGAAGATATCTTTGGTGTCAAAGGACCCGGTGACTCCGCTGCACCGGGGAAGGTGGGAGTGATTCTATAAGGGCTTCTCCGCCTAGCTGTGGGGGATAAATGAGAGACGCTTAGTTTATTGCAATACTTGAAGGGTGCCTCCAAGGAGTGGACGTAGGTCAAGGTTTGACTGAACCACTATAAATCTAGAGTGTTCTTTCCTTTATTACTTTCGCATTTAATTTCTGCACTTTGGTTTTCAATGTGAAGAATCTTGATCTTGGTTTTAACATTGTGTTTGTTTTAAATATCAATTTACCTTTCTCTCTTAGTTAGCTTTAGGCTAGTTCATAGGGCCTAACATCCCTAAGGAACTCTCACCTAAGGTTTCTCATTTATTGTATTCTGACAATATACTTATCTTCTCCGAAGCCAACAATAGATCAGTAAAGGAAGTCAATGGCATTCTTATGGAGTATTGTAGATGGACAGGGCAAAAGATGAATTTACTAAAATCTAGAATTCTTTTTGAGAATTTAGTGAAGATAAGGAGGAGGAAAAAAAATGAAAAATTATGCAAATCAAAGATGTTCAAGCATTCACTTTTCTTAGAACCAAAGTGGCTTTGAGGAGGTTCAAAAAAATAGATTTCCAATTTATTGTAGATAAAGCTTTGAACATGTTAAGTGTTTGGGGTGGAAAGCTAATTTCCTTAGCTGGAATAATCACTTTGGTTAAATCTATCATACTATCATTTCAGACTTATCATTCAACACTTTCTTTGGTCCCTAAGAATGTGTTGCATGATGTTGATAAACTCTGCAAATAATTCATTTGGAACAAAGGTGATGGGAGTTCAGGTCTTCAATATGCTAATTGGGACTTGATGTGCAAATCAAAGAGATGGGGTGGACTTGGTATCAATTCTTGTATAAAGAAAGCTGGGCCATTAAGGGCCAAGTTAGCTTGGAGGCATAGTTAAGAAAAGGAGTCACTCATGCACAGGATTCTCTTCCCAAAATATGGCCCAATTTTGGATGATGATACAACAAATAATAGAGGTTTGATTTCTTGGAAGCTGATTTGTAAAGGAGGAACAATTTTTAGACCAATTATCAGATGGAAAATTGGCAATGGCAAATCTATAAATGTATTCAAAGATATTTGGGTACTGGATAAAAGTTTGATAGATTGGCCTACTTTTTTCAATCCATTGGAAGATAGGAGTCTTTTGGTGGACAGGTTTATAAGCAATAGAGATTTGAACATCATAAAGCTGCAGAAGTATTTCTGGGAGGAGTTGGTGAATCTGATCACCTCAGTTAAAATGCATGTTGATATTGGAGAAGACTGTATGGAGTTCATTAATAATTTATCTGGGAAAATAGTTGTTGCATTTGCTTCTAAAGTAGTGGAATCAGAAAATTCTTGCCAGACTCCTTGGTGATAGATTGGAAAAGGTAAATTAAATCCTAGAGTTAATATATTTTGGTGGAGGTTGTTCAATAAGGCCACCCAACAAACCATTTTATTTGTTATAGAAGATTACAAGGATTTCATAAATGTCCTAGAGGATGTGAGGTGGTAGAAGATCTTTATCACATAGTGTATGGGTGCGGGAATTTAATTGAGGTGGTGGGAGTTCTAAATAGGTGAGGATTTGGCATCCCAAGATTCTTTTCTATGGAAGATTGCTATATATGGCTTAATTCTCAAAGCTTATGCATGGTGTGTTTATTCTATATACAATTTACCTATATTGGTAGGCAAGGAATCTGTTTGTACATGAGAGGAGAGCAACTAGTCTGGTGATGATTACTTTAGATGCAGTAAGTATGACTGTAGGTTACAAATTTTTCAGCTGCTCAAACTCAGGTATCGAGGATGCTAATCAACCATCAAGGTTGCTTAATACTTGGCACCGTCCTCCACCTAATTGGATAAAAGTCAACATATATGCTACTCTACATAATTCTTACAAGGTCAATATAGGAGGAATATTTAGAGATCATAATGGAAGGTTATCATTGGCATTTGGCAATGCTCTCATTCATTGGGATTCAGCAGCCTAGGAACTTCAATCCATCATTTCTTTAAAGAATGTGATTAAAGAATGGATGTTGGAATACAAAGGTTTGATTATTGAAGGTGACAACAAGAATATAATCAACTTCAAGATGGAAGCGGTGTAGGTAGGAAATAATGAATCGATAGATCTCTCTTTCATAAAAGAATTTCTTTTTGTAATCTTTAATTGTGTTGATAGGGGGAGCAATAAGTTAGCAGATCTTTGTGCTATTTATGCTTGTTTTAATTCATTTCTTTGGGATGATGTAGCTTTGAGAAAAATCCCTCCTTCCTTAATTAGCTTGTTAGAGGAGGAGTTGGATGTTAGCAAGTTGTAAGTCAATTTTTTAGTACCATTAATAAAGCTTTTATGCTTACATCCAAAAAAAAACCACGTGCTTTCTAGGTTGGTGCTCCAACATTGAATTATTATGCAGTTTTCCTGAGACTGTAGTTCTATAAGGATCAGTATAATAATTTTAAATAATTTTAAATTTTATTTATATTTTTAATTATTTTAAGTATTTATCATCAAAGTTTCATTAAAGTTTTTAATTATTTTTATATTGACACATCATGATGTAGCCTTTATTTTCCATTAAAACTATATTAATGTTTTGATTTATTGATCACTAC
Organism: Dendrobium nobile; assembly: GCA_022539455.1. NCBI lineage: Eukaryota > Viridiplantae > Streptophyta > Magnoliopsida > Asparagales > Orchidaceae > Dendrobium > Dendrobium nobile. Next base: position 38,575,953 of record CM039735.1, read on the forward strand.
TTTGTATTTTACAATTATTTTAAATATATTATTATTCATTAAAGATCCTTTTCTCTTAGGTTAAAACTCATAAAGGGTCTATAGATTTAAAAAAAAAAAATTATAGGTCCTTAAAGGATCATAAGCTCACTAATGCTCAAAACAACTAAGTACCCTCTCGCCAACCCAAAAAAATAATAATAATAAAATAAGTGTTCCCAAATAAATACAAGAAAAAGAAACTTGGAAAAAATGCTATGGTGCCTGAGAGCCAACACCTAAAAAAAGAGAGCCTATTAAATACAATAAAATAACCATTATTTGCAATCAAATTAACATGCAAAACTAGCTGGGAAGGCTCTAACAAAATGAATTCATAGTAACCATAAATAATTAATAATAACAAATCCAAAAGCAAATTAAAAAAAACAAAATAAGCCAAATAATTATATAATCTTCCATGGTAACCAATCTTACTAGAATGATAGCAATAGTAACAGAATATAACCTACAAATGCATAATTCCAAACCAACACTCATAAATAGATAGATTAGTCCCAACCACTAAGATAGAGCCGATAAAGGTATTAGGACCATTCAATAATCAATCAAAACGCATATCCAAATACCAAGGCATTCAAAGGTAACTTAAATTATCAAAAGTTAAAAAAATAAAATAAGAGAGGAAACCCCAACAAATTATATAATCATCAGCAGTCCAGAGCAAACCAAGAATACCACTTTAAAAAATGAATTTTATATAAATCCAACATGTGAAGGAATTTATGATGAACCGTCTCATAATAGAAGTATTTGATAAAACACCACATCAGGTACCTGATAGCAACCATCCTTATTACATCTAGACCCCAACCATAAAACAATACTGGCAAAGGATTTATATAAGCTAAACAAACAAAAAATAGTCTGCAAACCATCAAAATAAAAGGTAACATCCAAAAAATCAATATAACCAAAATAATGATTTCAACCATCACAATACATAATTCATAAAAAAATATACATTAATCAAAATCCACGATAGAGGGAATAATGAACAAAATCAAAAGGAGAGAATTCAAACTAGCAACTAGTGTGTGAGGAAAGAGTGATATGAATAGTAATAGCTGGCTAATTGTCAAAAAAATGTTCATCATATTGTTAATTACTTCCAATAATAGTTGGTAATAACCCCAACAAACCACTCAAACCTTCCAAGCAGATCAGGCTAACAAAAATACCACAATTAAAAGTGCCCAGTAAATTATTTTATATGAATTAGGGTTTACTAATTGATAGACTAAATGACCTCCAAATCACTTAAATTTCAAGCCATAGGTTACGCAAAACATAAAGTTCACTCCCAAGAAATTTGAATCCACCTAAGTTTTTTTAGAGTTTTAAATCAATATGCAAATAAAAAAAATAAATACACTTGGAAATTATATTTTTGCCTAATTACACCAAGGATAGGTTTGAAATTTAAAAGCTGACTAACCCTTACACACTATACTAGCAAACTACATCAAAAATATCCTTACTATCTTATTAATTTCAATTAGAATAATGTCCATCTCTAATTTAAATTCTAACAAGTAAGTTTTAATTCTTTGAAGATCTTAAAAAATTTAAATGTCTTTAGAAATTTTTATGACATGTAAGAGACATACCCAAGAATGTTCCATTTAAATTTAAGCCTATGGTAAATTGAATTTACTGAATAATTTTATAAATACCCTCAAGGGATTCCATGAAATTACTTTTGATTCTTTAAAAATGATGGGTTTCAATCTTGGGGCTTTTAGATTACTCCGCATAATAATTTCAAAAAACCTTAGCATGCATGTTTTAGCAACCTATGGGAGGAGTTATGAATATTTTATGCTTCCCTCATTTTATGAAATTTTATTTTAAGGTATTATCCAGTTAGATGGGTTATTTAGGTAAGCTTTAGCATGCATATGCACTTTTTATAATGTTTTCTTGAATAATAAGTCTGAAGTAAAGAACCCAATTTGATAAAATCGGTGTAGTAATTAAAAATGAATTGCTCTGATTTAATCTTTAATCCCTACTCCTAATTCTTATTATAGGGGAAGAATTTTCTTCTATGGGAGACTCACATCATATATTCATTTCAAAACAGATCCCAAAGGATTATTTGAATGAAACCTTTTCATTACAAAGCATAATGTGTATGGTTTGAATGTTCACTTCATAATTCACTAGAACTATACTAGTGGTACATAAGGATATAAGAATTCCTATAACTTATAAGGAATTAGGCAAAGATTTACTTGTATCACACTGATCTCCACCTCAAGATTCCTTTTCCATTAGAAAGAAAATATTAGTATGTAGTGATTAGAAGTTGGTTTCCACCAATTTAGTTTTATCAAAGCATGATTTTACCTATTGAAAGCTAATAGTGGATTTACTATGAAGCAAAGGATTAAAAGTTGGAGGTTTGAGGAGTTTATAGAAATATAAATCAGGAACCGTCAATATAAATTTCAAGAGTAATTATAGATAATTTGAAGGGCTGTTAGGCTTTGATTAAAACTAACTCATGGTATGAATAGTTATAAAATAGATTTAAGATGGTTCAATCAGGTTTGAAGGATTATTATTGAAAATTTAAGCTCATTTTCATTGTATTCTAGGTAGTTAGTGATAATTTGTTAGGGATGTTAAGCCCTTATGAACGAGCCCGAGGCTAACCTAGAGGGGTGTGAATTGTTGTTTTAAAAATTGTCAAATAATAATCATGATTTAAACCAAACAATCACCCATATAAAATAAAGTGAGGAAGTTAAATGTAAAAATGCAATAAGAAAGAACACACCGTATTTTATAGTGGTTCAGTAAACTTGACCTTCGTCTACTCTCTAGAGCCTCTCCTTAAGGTATTATACTAAACTCAGTGACTCTCCGTTTGCTCCCACGGTAAGGCAGCGAAGCCTTTACAAAACCCTTTTCCATCGACTCCGGTGAGGTGAGGAACCAACCTCCTTTTACTTCCTCCTAAAGCAAGCAGTGAACCCTTACCCCCTTTCTTATCCTATAGAATCAGGTAGAGAACCTCAAATGATAATTAAACTGGACCTCTCTTCAACCTCCAAGGAACCAGGGACGACGACTGGAGAAGATGACTATGATCTTTGCTTGGAGTAAACTTTATGAAACCCTCACAAACTCACCCTCACAAGATTTTTTCCCTCTCTCCCAAACTCTCCCTCTCATTCTCTTAGCTCTCTCAGGTCAAGACAATAACAAAAGATACAATCTTGAGTAAACAAGAGATCTTATATTGAAGGGCTTCAAATTTTCCCTGAATTGCAACTAACCGATAAAGATTCTCCAAGATAATTGACAGATCATCCTATATGACAAATACAAATTTAGCTCATTCAGTCAGGATGAGCTGGCGGTGGCTAGACAATTAGAAGATTCATTTATTCTGATCATCTAGGATTATGAGTCAATTGGTACAAAACCTTAAGTATCGTCTATACCATCACTCTACTTAACTAGACTTTACATGTTGGTTGATGAAAAAAAAACTAACCATCTAAGCCAATTCTTGGATCATCCTTTATGATTAATTCAAATCAACAAATATCATCCAACACATCATTCTGTTCATCCTGCATGATTCAAGAATAAACTAAGGCTTGTTTAACTGATCATCCCAGATAATCCTGTGATCATCCAGGATAATATGATTGATCAATTAAATCTTAATTACTTTCCTTAATCATCAGACTAATTTAGGCATAATTATAATGCATCACCTAGGATGATGTCCTGTGAAAAGTCCAAAAATAATAACATGCTTAAAAAATTTGATGGATAATTCTTTCTGATTTGAGCATATCATCCGTGATGATGTAAATATTGTTGAGTATGATTTGCATAATTTGACTACCTTAATTAGGATGTCCTAATTAAGTTTTTTTTAATTGATAATCTATGATGATATGATCAAAAATAGAAATCTCTAAAACAGACAGAATTTTTCCCCATGAGTGTGTGTGTAAGGTTACTTAGCATCAGGTTCCACTTTATTATATTTGACTCAATAAAAGGTAAAAGTAATTAAAGTACACTTATGGACTAACTCAATCCTAATCTACCCATTCTTGACCTGGATTGATTTGTAATTGAACTTGTAGACCTGAAACACTAGTAGGCAATACAATAGTAGAAAAATAGAAATGTCAGAAATATTTGTTATCATCAAAATTATAATCCCTGAATCTAGATTTGCAACAATCTCTCCCTTTTTGATGATGGTAAAAATTTGGTATAAAATTCAACTTAAGCAGTTAAATAAAATATAACATTAAGGATAGTAGTGTGAATCAAGCAATCCAAATTTTAAATCAAACAGATTATACAAACACTAAATAATAATAGTGAAATAATAAAATAATGAAACAACATAAATACTACTACTACTCCCCCTTTTGACATCATAGAAAAGAGGAGAAAAATAGAATAGAAAATAGAAACTAATCAACATCACAAAAAAAAACAACACAAGCAAACAGTCTACAAGTATGAAGGGCCTTGATCATCAGAAGTAGGTGGTGGTGGTGGCTAAAAGAAACTGGAAATAGCAGTGAGCAACTCCCCAAATTAGGCCATGTCTTGGTCATGCGGTTGGTACTAGTGTGCCACGTACACATCAAATCTTGCCATATCTGCCTCATGCTGCAGCTCCTGCTCAACAACATAAGAATCAAACTGAGCCTCCCATTGGTCGAACCACTCCACTACCTGATCCAATTGTGATTGCTGGCAGATCAGAATAGGTGTAAAAATGGGTGTAGGAGCAACTTCCCCCTCAGCTCCTTCAGCCTCCTCGTGCTTTGGATGGAGATAAGTGTGGTGAAGAACATGGAAGGAGCTATTTATATAGAATTTGAGGTAAAAGTCAAGTGGGGAAAGTTATTGAAGGTTGTATTCTGTTTCCAAGTCATAGGTGCTGATGTGTTCTAAGGTATGGTTAGGATTTCTTATATGCCCTAGATCCCTAATACTAGTTAGATGCCTAAATTTATCAAAAAAGAAGATCAACTTCATTAAACTCTCTTTGGGCTATTATATAGAAGGAGGTGATTGAAAAGAGAGAAGTGACGTGGACACAATCACTAGCCTTAGGGATTACTGCGGTGCAAAGTATATGTTAGAATGTCCTAGCATCTTTGACTAAGGTGCTAGACACCCCATCATAATAGGAGACATGAGTGTTTCTTAGAAAGTGATTGGCAGGAGCCTTGTCATACTTAGGATCTTGAGATAAGAGATGAATCTTGTCTCCAATAGTGGACAATTGGAGGTGTTCGTGGCAGTCCTAATAAATAATTTTTATATATCATCTATTTATATAAGACTAAAGGGCAATGTAAGTGAAGTTGATCCTAAGCCTCACAAAAAATTCATAAAGAAAGTCAAAAATGAAAGGGATGGCTAGTGTAAGATTGAAGGTGAGGGAGGTGTAAGTAGATAGATTTAGGATAGTAAGTAAGTATACGAGGGTTGGCAGTCTTGGATAGTTTGATCCTGGTAGTCCTATAATAAAGATAGGCAGCTTGGTTAGCTGCCTCAGTGAAATGAGGGTATGTATACAAAGGCCCTTGATGAACTGCTGGTCGCCATTCTATATCATTTTCCACCTGCCACTAATAAGAATATTAGAGCTTGAGGGAGAGTAATGAAGAAATGATGGGTTGAGGGTAAGAAAACACTTTGAATCTTCTAGGACAATTAGGCAAAATTATGACATCCAAGATGATTCATTAAAAAAGAGGTCAAATCGTCTAGGATGACCAAACATCATCCAGGATGATAAACTCAGGCGGTCATCCTGAGGAGTCATGTTAGATGTCTATTAAAAAAGAAGATCATCTTGGACAATTAGGTGGATCGTCAAGGATGATTGACAATAATGGATCGTACCAGCCAAATTTAAAATGTGTAACCATTTTTGACATTTAGATCGTTCAGGACAAGTAAGTGGATCATCCAAGATGATCACAAATAATTGAAGCAAGATTTAATCAAATTTTCTAAGATGATGTGGATTATTTAGGATGATTACAGATAATTGAGTAGGATTTAATCAAATCACTTAGGATGATGAGGATAGTTAAGGACACTCTTAAATAGTTGACTCAGATCAAACGTAGATGGTAGATGAAGGGTGGTGTGATGCTATCATTCAATATGATAATAATATTGTATATGATGATGTGATTAAAAATTGAAATTTTTATGGATGGATGGAGGTGATCAGAGAAGGCCCTACAACTCAAAAGACCAATAAAAAATAATAAACAAAGCAACAAAACACTATAAAAATAACAAAAAAGAATGAAACACACACACACACACACACATATATATTATCAAATCACGAATACGATAAATTATCGAGGTGATTGAATAAAAACTTGTAAGAAAATGAGTTAACATTGTTAAAATCCAAAAAAATAATTGAACAACCAATCATGTTAACCCTAGCTCGGACTTCTTATAGGGTAAACCATCTTTCAAAAATAAAAATCTAATTCAAAAAAAGTAATTGGATAAGAAAAAGTGATTTGTTCAAATCTTCATTCTAGAAAAATATCTTATAAAATAATAAACTAAAGTGATTAATTACAATCATGAATTTTGAAATCAAGTTTTAAAAATATCAAGTGGCACATAAATTCTTCTAAGATTTAATGAATTGAAAGAGAAGGAAGCTTTCTTGAAGTTACTAGATACGCCAAGAGGGTGGGGTTGAACTGCAAAAAACCTATTACAATTCAGTTAGTAATAGATTGTACTGTACGATATAAATCATACAGTATGACTTGTTCACAGAAAAGATGTTCATCCAGATCAGATCGTATAGTACGATATAAACTCATACAGTACGGTCAATAGAGAAAAAATCTACATTTTCTTTTAAAACCTTCTTCCCCTATGTGTGTGTGCTTGGTTGCACATTCTTATATGCAATTTATGGCCAGACTCAAGAAAAGAAAAAATAAAATAATTAAAAAAACTATAATATTATAAACTCACACTCCTACTCTACCCAATCTTGAGCCTTCTTGTTATCCTGAGTAACTTGTCCCTAAAATGTTAATACTCACAGACAATAGTAGAAATCAAAGATATTAAATGAATAGAAATTCAGACGACATTATTTGTCATCATCAAAATCTCAAACTAGGAGTCATGATTGCAACATTTCTCTCTTGTGGGCTCATTTTAGGCATCTTATCAATTGATTGGTGCACATTGTGCATCTTTTGATTTGTTGATACACTTTGTGTATATTTCAAAATTTTGGTTATCATTATACATTTTTTCAATTCTTCTGCTTTTTGGGCTCAATTTATGCCTCTTATCATTTTTGCCAGCTAGATCCCTTTTCCAAACTTTTAAATACTCTTAGTTATGAGTATTTCATCAAGATATTAAAGAAGAAAAGCTATCTCTTTAATATAAGGAAGAGTAAATCACAAAGCACAATCTGATTCATATGGTAAATGCAATGATAAAATTACAAAAGCTTGAAAGTGATACAATGACTTTGAACATTATTTATATAAGATAGATTACTATAAATAGATAGAAAATATCTAAATCACAAAATCTAGATGTTAATTTGAGATAGAATTTTATTTAGAAAAGAAATTACACCGCTAAAAGAAGTTAGTGAAAGGGAAATAATTAACAATGTTTCTCCCTTTAACTGATACAGGGATGTCAAATATTGATTAAAATTTTAGAAAACAAAAACACAGTATAAAATATCATTTAAGCAGTGACCAAAAGAAAAACTAAAAGAAAAAAACTAAAACATAAAAAATGAAAACATGAAAAATAATAGCAAATAAAAATCAACAATCAAAATAAAAAACAAAAGAAAAGTAAAAAATAAAATAAAGAATATAGAACAAAACAAACAATAGATCAAAGGCATGAAATTTAGAATTCAGTAAGCTTCAAGTTTATGCATTTATGTCAATCACACCCAATCTGGTTTGTAAGATGCTGAATGTGTCAAAGGCCAGTGGTTTAGTAAAGATGTCAGCTAGTTGATTCTCAGTTGCCACATGGTGTAATCAATGTCTCATTTTGTAACATGGTCCCTAATAAAGTGATGTCTTATATAAATGTGTTTGGTCCTTAAATGTTAGATAGGATCTTAGAGATGTAGATGGCACTGGTGTTCTCACATAGAATTAAAATTGTGCCTACGAGTAATCCTAAATCTAAAATTTGTTGCTTCAACCAAAGGACTTGGGCCACGCAACTTCCTAAGGCAATATACTCAGCTTTAGAAGTGAAAAGTGCAACAGATCTTTGTTTTCTATTGGACCATGAGACTAAAGACTATTCTATGAATTGGCAAGTTCTAGAAGTTTTCTTTGTATCCATCATACACCCTATAAAATCAGAATTTGAATAACAAATAATATCAAAAGAAGTGTTGTGCCTGGTATACTAGATTCCTAAGTTTTGGGTTCATAAGAGAAATCTAAGGATTTTCTTAACTGCAGTCAGGTGGGATTCTTTAGGATCAGCTTGAAATCTAGAATAGAGATAAACACTAAACACTATATAAGGTTGGCTAGCAGATAAGTAAAGTAGTGATCCAATCATTCCTTTGTACTTCTTTTAATCAATAGACTTTCCATTTGAGTCCTTATCTAATTGAACACTGAAGCTCATTGGAGCGGTTATTGGCTTGGCTTTGTCCATTTAATATTTCTTCAAGATGTCCTTAATGTACTTTTATTGACTAAGAAAGGTTTCATCATCCAATTATATTATGCTAAATTCCAAAAAGTAGGATAATTCTCCCATCATACTCATCTCAAATTCCTCTCATTATTTAAAAAAAATCATCACATAACCTTTTTTTAGAAGATCCAAAAAGTATATCATCAATATAGATCTGAACAATGAGTAACTCATCTCCAAGTTTTCTTAGAAAAAGGGTGGTGTCTATACTCCCCTTGACAAACTCCCTCTCTTGTAAGAATGTGTTAAGCCTCTCATATCAAGCTCTAAACGCTTATTTTAATCCATATAAGGCATTTTTCAATTCGTAAACATGATTTGGAAATTTAGAACTCTCAAAACCATGGGGTAGCATTTAATTATTTGTTTGGGATGTTAAGCCCTTATGAACTAGCCTGAGGCTAACCAAGAGGGGGGGTTGGTGTTTTAAAAATTCTCAAATAAAAATCATTATTTAATCCAAATAATCACCCACATAAAATAAAGTATGAAAATTAAAGGCAAAAATGTAATGAGAAAGAACACACTAGATTTTATAGTGGTTCGATCAACTTGACCTATGTCCACGCCCCGGAGCCTCTCCTTTGGGTATTACACTAAACTCAATGATTCTCCTTTTGCTTCCTCTTGAAGCAGGTAGAGAACCTCAACCTCCTTTCATTTCCTTAAGAAGTAGGAAGAGAATCTCAATCGATCACTAAAGTAGACCTTTCTAGTACCTTCAAGGAACAAGATATAACAACTATAGAAGATGACTCCGATCCTTACTTGGAGTAACCTTTTTGAAACCCTCATAAACTCTCACTCACATGATCCTCTCTCTCTTTCCCAAGCTCTCCCTCTTCTTCTCTTAGCTCTCTCGGGTCAAGAAAGTAGCAAAATATACAATCTTGAGTAAATAAGAGATCTTATATAGAAGGGCTTCAAATTTTTCCTAAATTATAACCTACCGACAAAGAACATTAAGGATGATCGATAGATCATCCTGTACAAATTTTACAAATTTAGCTCAATCAGTGAGGATGATTAGGGGGTGGTTAGATGATTAGTAGATTCATTTTTTCTGATCGTCTAGGATGATAAGTACATCATCTTATATGATTAGTATAAAATTTCAAGTATCATCCAGACCATCTCTCTTCTCGACCAAACATTATAAGTTATATGAAGAAAAATTAACTAATCATCTAGGCCAATTTTTGATTATCCTGCATATTAGTTTACATTAATAAATATCATCCAGCACATCATTCTGTTCATCACAAACGATTCAGGAAGAAACTAAGGTTTATTTAACTATATGTCTAGAATGATATGATTGGTTAATTAAACCTTAATTACTTTCCTTAATCATCAGACAAATTTAGGCATAAGTATAATGCATCTTCTAAGATGATCATATTTCCAGCCTGTTTATTAGACGTATATATTTTCCAGCCAATTTCCTTGCAACCAGTTGGACTTTCTTTCCTTCTCTTTTCTTGCCACAGTTTCTCTCTTACTAAGAAAAGTACTTGTCCTATATGATGTCCAAAAATAATAACATGGCTAAAAGAGTGGATGGCTAATTTTTTCTCATTTTAGCATACCATTCAGGATGATTTGCTTAATTCAACTATCATAACCAGGATGCCCTAGTTAGGATCTTGTTTTTAACTGGTCATTCAGGATGATTGGGATCATCCTGAATGATATAATGAAAAACATAAAACTATAAAATATATAAGAAAATTTTCCCTTGAGTGTGTGTGTGCAAGGTTACTTAGCATCAGTATCCACTTTTTTACATTTGACTCAAGAAGAGGTAAAAATACTTGAGGTATACTTATAGACTGACTCAATCCTAATCTATCCAATCTTGAGTTAGCTTGATTTGCTATTGACGTTGTGGACCTGAAACATTAGTAGGCAGGGCAATAGTAGAAAAACAAAAATGTCAAAAATGTTTGCTATCATAAAAATTATAATCCCTGAATGTAGATTTAGAACAATTAGATTTAAATAAAAGTAATTTATCAATAATGTCATGAATTTTAGCCACCATGGTCCCCCGCCTTATCTGACCATATTATGCTAGATTTCTAGATGGTTCTATAGTCAATTATAAGGATTGGTTTGCTCTAAGTAGGTATAAATTGAATTTTATCTTAATGGATTAGAATTTAGGATTTAGGTCAGCCAAATTTACTAACACATGTCAATTCAGGGGTTGGGCTAGCTATGGAAGGTGTATAGGGTCATGAGCCACATAATGTAATGGTTTGGTTAGGCCAAACTAATAATTTTAGAGAGATGCCTCATGGAAAGCCTCTCTATGTCACTTGGGTTTTTGTAATTAGTTAGCCTAAGAGGGCCCTAAGGTTAGGTCACCTATGGCTGGTCCTTGGATACCCAATGTTAAATCTCATAGGGTTTGGGTGCATTGGTTTTTTCTAGAGAATAGAATTTAATAATTATGAGGTTTATGTTTATTTTGATCAATAATGGTTGACATTTTTAACCAAAGTTAAATATAAGTTGGGGTTGGGTCCAACTCTTTCTAAATAATATTTGAATTTTGTTGGATGAAGTTTGAGGTCATGGAATGGTCTATATTTATGAAATGAAATTTTAGGTGCCTAAGGTTAGATTTAGTGAACTTAAGTTTACTTGGTTAACTAGGCCTGATAAAGGGTTAGATTTAGTTCCAAATCACTCCAAGTAATATTTGATTTTTATTGGAAGTAGTCTTGGGAAATTAATAAGTTGTGTCATGAAAAGTTTATTTAATTATTTGATTTTAGGTCTTTAAGAATCAAGGGCTTCTTGGTCATAAGTTATTAACCTTGGTAAACCATGGTTAACCTTAGTCCACCAAAAGCTCATTCAGGATTATTCATGTATTACTTGAGGTTTGAAGATATTCAATTGCTTTCATTGAATTTAAGTAAGGTTCCATGGAGGATTTATGGTTTACGATTCAAGGAGTATTTTAATGGTCAAAGTAACAAATGGGGGTCAACATAATTGATATTCCAAATGACCTCCAAATCACTTAAAATCTAAACCATTGGTTAATCAAAACCAAAGTTCACTATAAAGAAATTTGAAGCCATCAAAGTCTTTCTCAGGGTTTCAACCAATTTCCAATGTAAATATATATGCATTTAGGATTTACATTTTAGGCTCATTAAACTATAAATTTGGACAATAATATGTGGTTAACTAACCTTTACACACTATACTTGTAAGCCACATTTTTACAATCCATGATATGAAGCTTATGATTTTGATGATAACAAACATTATTGATTGATTTTTCATTTCTCATAGAATTTATGTTATGTATTTATTGACGTGTGTACAAGCATTTAAGGTGCATCATACACCATTAAAGATAATTTAGGGATCAAGTTTGGGTATAATAGTATGTATTAAAAGACTTTATACTTTTGATTTCTTTAATTCTATATTTCTTTTGTCTATACCTTGTAACGGTGCATGTTAAATTAATAATCATATGAACACACATAGTGGAGTGAGAAAGTGAGCAAGAATATTTCTTTTGAACTAATCATATTGTTGGATTTAGATTGTATTATATGATCAATTATTCATTAAATCAGTTAAAATGTCTGCTTATATAATTAATGTTTTTAAACAAATCATATTTTATGAATTTTATTATATGTTATGATCTATTTAATTTGAAAACCCTATCTGCCAATCAAATTTATGTATCTTTATTTATTTATTTATTTGTACTATTCATAATGCATGAATCTCTTCACACTGTATAATATTTAAAAACTAACTTAAATTAATCCATGTGATTAGTCAATTAAATTAAAGTAATTAATATGGTAGATCGTACAGTATAATCTTGATCATACCGTATGATAGGTAAATATAATGTTCAGTAATATCAAAAGTTATCCTGGATGTAACGTTAATTTTAGAACTAATCATATAGTATGATGTAAAATCATACTAGATGACTGGTTAAGATAATTTTTATTTTCCAGAGGACTGTTGAGTACAATCTTAAGATAACAAACTAATTGTATTATAAGATCTTTAGATTGTATTGCAAGTTCAGCATACATAATATAAACTATTCATCTTGTTATTTTTCCATTATATTATATGAATAATAATTTTTAAACTATTCATACTATATGAGCAGTGATCATACTGTAAGAACTGAGTCAGCAAAATTGAAGTTTTATTTTATTTTGCTACCTTGTATAAAAGATTTCTTTGTATTATCTTCAATAATTCTTTGATTGTTGAAGAGATTCAAAGAGAGAGCTCTGAAAGATATCTTAGAGTAATATAGAAGGAGCAGCAAGGTTTTGTGATTGGGAGGAGGGTAAGAGGTTTCCAGACAGTTTCTTTAAGCAGGCTTGTACCTTGTTTTGTCTAGTGGCTTTCTTCATTTCTTGGGGTCTCTTTGGGGAGAAAGACTTCATGGATTAAGATCATTTGGTTCTTTGCTTCTTTTAAAGGGTAAAAATGGATTGAAAGGTACTCAGCCTTCACTAGGAGGGTGATAAAGCATTCAAGGTTCTTTGGCCTACTAGGAGGGTAAAAATAATTTTGGTAGTCAACCGCATTGGGTTGGTGGAAGTGATCATTATAAGGGCTTCTCTGCCTTACCATGGGGGCAAAATTGTTGTCACTAAGAGCATAGTGTAACACCAGGAGGGGACGTCTCTGGGGAGGGTATGAAGTTTATTAATTTAATGAACCAGTATACAATCTGGTTTGTTCGTTCTTCATTTTTCATTACGCATTTAATTTCAACACTTTAATTTTTCTTACTGTATGAACACCTATACTTACTTTATGATCAATTTAGTCAAATTATATGGACAACTCCTTGGGATGAATGCAATTATTTGAGATAGTCTAGTACAATATTGATCATACTATGATTTGATTACTTTTTCTAACAAGCCGTCTAGATGATTTAAATTTACCTAAATATATTGTATTATTTCAAATCATACTAAATGATCTGATGAAAAATCTATAACTTAGAGGGATTTATATTGTTTAACTCACTCAATCCTTTAATTCCTTTTATTCTTTCTTGATACGTACTCTAATATCCTTATATACTCAAATGGCTAGAGGAAGTAAGCGAGGCTGACTGACACAAGTGGCTCATCTTCTTGTCGCCCTATTGAAAATCATTTTAAAACTACAAATCATGATGCTACATATTATAAATTTAAGGAAGCTCATATGACCCCCTCTAGAATGTTGAATCAATACACATTGAACTATGAGGTGATGAACCTCTTTGCCTCTTCTACTCTATAATTCCTCCTTGCTCTTACATTTCTTTTTAATTTTGAGCTTCTCTAACAATTCTTTGATAATCTAATGATTAGTGCCACTTTACCCATTATGAAATGCAATGTGTGTCACCATCCCATTGAAATAACCAAGGAAGATTTAGGTGAATGCCTCCATCCTTTCATAGAAGGACCTCAATCTGAATAAATGGCCACTAGGGGTTATTTCTATTGGAGTGCAAACAATATAACTATACAAAATGTTGCGCTAAGTTAACACTAACCCCTACTCCACTCCTTAAATCAAAATGCATGTATTATCCAGCATGTCCTTTAAACTTCAATCATTCCTAAAGATGGAGATCATGCGAACATTACTCTACTCCTTTCTATGGTCACCAACTTTATGTTGTCTTAAACCCAATTTGATGAAAGAGAAATGATTATTGATTATATCTTAAAGTTGACCCCATTCAACTTCCTTACATAAGAAGAATATTTCTTTTGTTTATGTCATTATCTATCATTTAGGCAAAAAGTAAGAGCTAACCTTCGCTACGATTACTGATCATCTTCCTATTTTTTATATTGATGGTTCCTTCCATATTCTCTTCTATTATCACTGGGGGAATGAGGCAGATGAACTAAATTTTGATGAAAAAGGGAAAGTTGGCCTAGTAAATTGACCTACACTTGAACCGGAACAAACACCACTACCACCACCTATACCAACATATCACTCTTACACTTACAAGGAGCAGATACTAAGATTTGATGGATTAGAGTCCCTCTAAAATTCACATATTCATCAATAGTAATGACAACATAAGGTGGACATGACATGTTTTGGAGAACAAATTTCCTCTATTCACAAGTATTTATAACCACTACCACCTGATCAAGGTCCCTCCGACTTTTAGGCTTTGTGTGTTGTATTTTACATTTTCATATTTTGTAGCTTTTTATGTCTTGTGTGCTCGTCTTTTTAGGTGATGTTAAAAGGGGGAGTAAGTGTTTGGTTGACTATAAGTTTACTCATTTTTTACCAGTTCATTTTGTATAATTTTATTTATAATTTTTTTTTGTGTTCTTTTATTTATTTTTAATTTATTTTATTATTTAAATAAAATTTCAAAATTTAAAATACTCTCACCCTTACTTATCAAATATATCACCTAGTAAGGGCTTTGATTAGGAGAATGGAACATTAACTTGCTCATTAAACCAAAAATATTTTCCATCAAAAGAAAAAGAAAGATTTTTGCAATCAAGGAACCCTAGCTTATGATTTTGATAATAAAAAATATTATTGTTTAAGATTTTATTTCTTCTAGTGTTTATATTAGAGATTATTTTTGTCTGAGCGCACTAACATATCTGGTACATGAAGCATTACTCAAGATTGATCTAGACTCATATTTGGGTAAAATAAGATGACATTTGAAACAGTATGTGATTTTCAGTTTCTTTTGTATCCTATTTCTTGAGTCTGGCAAGGTAAGTGTGTATGCAAAATTTACCATTGTGCATACACACACTATGGAGTGATGAAAATTTTAGAGTAAAATTTTTTGAACTAATCATACCATACGATTACTATTAAATTGTATGATGTGTTATAAGTAAAAGAGGGTTAATGATGAATTGAATTATTAATATTTATGAGATAATTATACTATATGATGTATATTATTAAGTACAATTTATTTTTATCTATAAACTCTATCCGCCAAATAAATTAAGTTAGAAAATTTTAATTTTAATTTTTAACTAATCGTATTGTATGAACCTAATTGTATTATACGATATTTAGAATCTTACATAAATTATCCCCCATGATTAGTCAAACTAAATCAAGGTATATTAAATATTACTAATCATACTGTATGATCAAGATCGTACCATAAGATTGACAGAGATGAAATCCAGCTGTCTTAAAGATCATACTGAACAAAAATGTTTATTTTTGAAATTATCATATTGTCTGATATATATATATATATATATATATATATATATATATATATATATATATATATATATATATATATATATATATATATATATATATATATATCATACTATATGAACCGTTGATATTGTACTAACTATGCTGTATGATGAGAATCATACCAGATCAACAAAGATGATTTCCAATCATCCACATAATCATCCTATATAAACATAGTTAAATTAAACTCATCGTGCCTTACAAACTTATAATTGTATTGTATAATATATTTGCTAAATTTGAGCATTTTGTCTAAACTAATTTTTCATTATACTGGATGAATCGTATTTTTTAATTGATTATAATGTACATTACAAAATCATATTGTACAAATAGAGATTCCCAATTTAAAAGTTTAGGATTTTTGAAGCTAGCATTGTACTTAAGCATTTTATCGAAGCCTTTGTTAAAGGACTTTTGGCTTTTGAAGAAATTCTGAGGGAGAATTTCTTGAAAAGAGCTCTGGGCTTATAGTGGAAGAAGATGAGATTGTGTGTGAGGGAGATGGAGTGTGATGATATAATCTTCCACCAAGCTTCCTCTTGTGGCCATGGTAAGTTATTGACATTTCCCTATGGAAAGAAGCTTCAATGTCAGGGTCTAGGGTTCTCTACCTTTAATAGCACAATCCAAAAGGATTGGTTGTTTTCTGACTTGCTGTGCGGGAAAAAGGAGAGCAGCTATAATGTTAAAGGAATGCCTAGAAAGGTCTACTTAAGAGTGGATGTAGGTCAAGATTAACAGAACCACTGCAAAATTTCTAGTGTGCTATTTTTTATTTGTTATTATTTTTTTTACATTTTATTTCTACACATTAAATTTCTTGAATGAATTACATCTTTTATTCCAAGTAATAGTTAGGTTAATTCATGATGAGAAAAAACAAAAAATTGATATTTTGGTCGATTTATTTTTACCTCAAAAAAAATCAAATTCTTATTTGCTTCATGTGTTAAGTTACTCATTTAGACTTGTTTTCAAAAATTATTATCTAGCATAAAATGAAATGAAAGTTTTCATGCAGTATTTTTAAAAGTATTGATTTACGCCCCTCTAGTTTCCAGCTAGAGACAGTTTTCTGAGGCTTTAAAACCTACCAAAATTTTTAGTACAAACACATATGAGAGTGATAAATGAACATCCAATTTTTTTTATTAAATCATATAGTAAAATTTAGATCATATTGTATGATAAGTTATTAATAAAATTAGTTAAAATGGCTAATTATGTAATTAGTACTTTTAAATAAATGGGTTGTACGAACATAATCATAATATACGATCTGTTTAAACTTAAAACCTTACCTGTCAAAAATATTTAAGTATTTTTTTTATTTTTGATTTTGTATTGTTTGTACTGTATGATTCCCTCCATACTTTATGATTTTCAAAATTTTAGTAAAATTAATCCCCAAGATTATTCAATCAAAACAAGGTATAATTAATATGACAGATCATACTGTACGATGTTGATCAGACCGCACGATAAGTTGAGACAATATCTAGTCCCTTCAAAGATCATCTTAGATGAAACCTTGATTATTAAAATAATCATATCATAGAAATTAAATTTATATTGGATGTCCGGCTGAGAAAATTTTGATCATCCTAGAGACCATCATGTGCAATCTTAAGATAATTTAATTATTGTATCTTACAATCTATGGATCATACTATAGATAAGTGCACAAAACATAAAATTGATCCTTTTGTGACTATTCCATCATAGTAAAAAAACTCCAGTTTTAAAACTATTCGTACTATATGATCATTGAACAGGTTGTACAAACTTAGTCAGTAGAATTATAAATTTATATTTTTTTAGACCTTTTATAGATTATTTCTTAGTAGTCTATTAATAAATATTTTGGCTATTGAAGAGATTATTAGAGAGAGCTTTGTGAGAGGTCTTAAAGTATTGAAGAAGGAGAAGGTGATGATGTGTACTAGGGAAATACTTTGAGAGGGTATTCGACACAATTAATCTAAGTAGGCTTGTACTTTGATTCCTCCAATGGCTGTGTTAATTTCTTGGGGTTACACTAGGGAGAAAGACTTTGCAGCTGAAGATTGTTGGATTCTCTACCTTCACTAGGAGGGTTAAAAAGGATAGCAAGGTAATCTTCCTTTACTTGGATGGTGAAAAAGCACAAACGTATCTGCCTCACTGGTGGGTGAAAATTATTTACTGTTGGAGGAAGTGATTCATGTAAGGGCTTATCAGACTTATTATTGTGGCTGAAGGTGGATCACTGGTAGTTTAGTGCAGTACACAAAGAGGACTCTAGGGAGTGGATGTTGGTCATTGTTTGATTGAACAAACATAAAATCTAATGTGTTAGTTCTATTTTTTTCCATGCTCATTTACTATTTGCACTTTCATTTCCAGCTATTTTTTTTCTAGCAAATCCAAGTTGTGAACATTGTGATTATTTGGATTACTTTTGTATTAAAATAAAAATATCTTTCAAATGCAACTCCTAAGTTCTCTAATAAACAAAAAAAAAAAAAATTATAATATTGACTAGGCTTCGCATTATTATAGTTTTATCAAAATTTGAATTTTGTAATCATATTTTCAAAATTTATTCTAAAAAAAAAAAGTTTTTAAAAAACCAATTGACCCCCATCTTGGTGTTTATTAGGTTATTCAATGAGGTTTAGCACCCTCCCTTGAACTTTCACATATGACATCAATCCCTAATGGCTTATAGATTTATATTTATAACAATTTTTAAATATAGCTTAAATTTTACCCACACAGATTTAATTATAAAATTGAAGCCCTTAAAGGATTCAAATGTTCATGAAATTTTTTGGACATCTTAGAGGCATCTCCAAAAATTTCCCATTGAAATTTGATGCCATGGTGAACTTTATTTAACGAATATTTCCATAAATAACCAATAGGGTATTTATTAACTTTCATTTAATTCATTAAACATTATGAGTTACAACCATGGGGAATGTAAAATACTCAATAAACATCCATAGAGCCCCATCAAGCATGATTTGGCCAGCAATGAGAGGAGTTATGTTTTTTTTTATGTTCCTAAATTCTCTTGAATTTTCTTTAAGGAATTAACTAGTCTGATATGCTAACTAGGCATGCTTTAGCACATGGTCACAAAAGATTAGTAATTAATGATTGTCAATCCAGAGGGTCTAAAGAGTAAAATGTGATATAATAAATTACTGTCGCAAATTGAAAATAAGTTACTTTGAGTTTTACTTTGACCTCCCATTCATAAATATAACCATGGTGAAATAATTGTCTAATCTTATAGACTTAACCATAAATTTCTCTCAAATCAAATCCTATAAGATCATTTGAATGAAATCTTCAAATCAAATGGCTTAATGCATTTGGTGTGAATGTTTACTTGAAGATTAGTCTAACAATTGGCCATAACCTAGCTTGAGTTTTTTGGGATAAGTTTAAGGAAGATTTTAGAGCTAAATAATTTTATTGGTTGTGTCTAGGCTGGACTATATTTTAATATGGCTCAAGGGATTTGAAAACTTTAGGTTTATGTAAGCATAATTGGCTAACTTAGGTGAGGCCAGGGGTCTAGGCTGACCATGGCAGGTGGAGGGGTTTATGGACCTCAAAATGTAATGGTTGAGTTGGGCCAATTTAATATAAGTTGAGAAATGGCTCATCGGAAGCCTCTCTTATTTACTTAGGCTTGCCCCCTTAGGTAAACTAAGTGGTCCTAGGGGTCACCTAAGGATGATTATAGGTGACCCAATGGATAGCCTCAAACGTTTAGGTGCCTTGGTTTTGTCTAGAGAATAAAATTTAAGGTTTACGAGGATTAGGTTTAGTTTGATCATTAATGGCTGACTTGGTCAACCATAGTTTAATAGTGTTTCAAGTTGGGTCAACTCAATCAAATTTACATTTAAAGTTTTTTATGAGGTTTTAGGTTATGGCATGATCTACATGTATGAAATGTATATTTAGGTACTTAAGGTTTTATTTGGTCAACAAAAGTTGACTTGGCAACCTAGGTTTAAAGAGTCAACCAAGCTTGACCAAGCATTGGGTTTAGGTCTCATCCAATCCTAATGGTATTTGAAGTTCAGGTCATCATCAAGTTATGTTATGAAGACTTTATTCAAAGGCTCATTTATAGGGTTTTAATATTTAATGGCTTCTTGGTCAACCATGGTCAGCGATGGTCAACCAAGGCTTACTAAGGGCACAATTGGGTTTATTCATATATAGTTTTAGGTTTGAAGTTGTTTGAAAGCTTTGGTGGTGTTTTTTTTATTTTCCCGTTACAATAGATAAAGGGGTCTAAACATTGATTACATGAAAAATAATAAAGTCCTTAAAAGGGACCTTAAGCTCACATCAAATTGCATGTGGCAAATTTGAGATTTCATGATAAGTTCAATTTGTGGTGGAGAAAGTTTACTAAGGTGGTACATATATATTAGTTTTTTGGATGGGAGATCATCCCATGTTACCTGTCAGTGGATAATCCCTCAAGAAGTGTTACAATGGATGATGTATTAAATGAACTTTTTAATACAAGACATTTTTTAATTTAAATAGCATGACTATTAAAGTTATATAAAAAAAACCTGGTTTAAATGATATGACTAATCCCTAAAAACTACACTGAAATTAAGAAATTCTCATTAACATTCCATTGAGCTCATTTTAGATAGTTTAATAATTCTTAAAGATTCCTCTTATTTTGAATTTTTGCTGATTTGGGATGATATTTCAAAATATCAACTTGATCTATTTAAAAATAGTAAATAGGTGAAAATCCTTCTTCAACATGGTGCTCTATAACTCTGAGAAAAATTTCCATTAGGTCTAAGCCCACTTTCATGGCATCTTATATGCTCAATCTAAATCCCAAAAATTGACAATAGTAGTAAACCCACTTTCACATAGTTTTTTATATGCTCCAACTAAAATTAGACGTTAGGGGTGAACCCATTTTCATGGTATCCTATATACTACTTTCTTTGGAATCACATCCCGTTCAAGTCTCACCCCTATTCACTACTATTCGTGTAAGCCACATCCCATTTGAGTTTAAATCTTAATCTTAAGGATTTTTATAAGCTACTTGAGGGGTCCTACTTTTCTTTTGAATTCTAATTGATCAGGTACTAATTCAGATCTAACAATACAAATTAACTTGTTTGGGATACACATCTCATTTGTGTTCAAATATTATTCTCTAGGATTGGTGTAAGTTACCATATGGGGCCTATTAACCTTTTGAATTTGGGTTAATCTGGTAGTTATCCTTATCTAGCCATTTAAATTTTCTTGTTTTGGGGCACACATTCCATTTGATTTTACATCTTAATATCAATATTGGTATAAATTCACCTTTGCAGTATCCATTCTTTTGAATTCTGGTCGATCAAGGATATGACTCTAATTATCTTTTTGATCTTACTACTCAAATCTTCTTATGTATGGTTATTTCCTTCTCAAGCATATGTCCTAACTCAGTCAAAAATAAATTCAAAATCAATCTTCATTCAACTTTAGTCACCAAACAAATCTATTGGATTTAATTGATCACTTTGGTTAAAACTAATACACGTGATTTACATTTCAAGTTCATCACACCTTTAAGGGGTCTATTTATTGACATCATTTTTATGTGAGGTCAATTAAGCATTAAAATAGTAAATCTTAATTAGAGATCTCAATGTAGTACTCTATATAGTACATTAACTTGTTGACTTCAATAAATATTTAAGATTCACCATTTGTAGCTTTATTGATTAAACTTATCAACATTGGTTCCTTAATCTAGTGTACGACCCATTTAACTAAATTAAGCTTTCTCAACCTAGCCTAATTGATAGAACCTCTTGATTGAGCATTTATAAAGCCCAATTCACAGAAAAACCTCGCTTACTTAAAACTTAGCTCCTTATAAATTCAACATGTTTAGCCAAACTGCCCTAGTTAATAATTTACTTGGTCAACTTTACATAAAATTTGTCAATCCTGATTAACTTAGGTCAAACTTTCAAATTTAAACCTCATTGTGCTTTTGTTAATTTAAGACCATAGGAGACCTCCTTTGACCATGTTCACTTGGTCAACTAACTTAAAATGGTTAAAATCTTTTTTAAAACAAAAATCCTAAATTTAAATTCCAAACTCATGCATTAAACTTCAAGAATTAAATCCCAATAGCTATGAGGAACTCTCCATAGTCTATCCTAGTTAGTTTGACAAAGCATGCCAAGTCAAAGTGGTCAAACTAATTAAAAAGATTGAAAACACCAAAATGGTCAATGGTTTTCTAATTTGCAAAATCTCACAATATCACCTAATTTAAACCACTTAAATCAATTATAAAGCCTTCATAATCAAAGTTAAACCCAAATTAAAACCATAATTTAACCTAAACTAATTTCATGTACCCCCCCCCCCCCCCCACCCCCCACCCCCACACAAAATTCCAGAAACCCATTCAGCAAACTCCAACTGTGTAATTAAATTTCTTATTTTTTGTTTTATATTAGAAATCAAATACAATTTAAGTTGCATTTTTACGATTTTTTTGGAATTAATGAATTTTTAAAAGTTTCAAAGTGAATGATTTTTTTTATTAACCTAGAGGAAAATTATTTTTTAAATCTAGAGGAAAAAGTTTCCAAATGAATGTGTTTTTTTTGGGCAAACCCTCGGAGGGGCCTACACGCTAAAATAAAAGTGTTTAACGAGAATCGTCAGCTCACTATTGCTCTACAGAGCTACAAAAAATTTAAATAAAGCCTACAGGCTAATGTTTATGTATATTAAGAATAACAAAGTACCCTAATAACATTCTAGGTCTTCAAGTAGATAGTACCCAACAAATGAAGCTAAGATGTAGAAAACGCAGCTCAAAATTTTGATAAAAAAGCATCCGCTCATCAAGGAAAAATAACACTTTAAAGATCCTGCAGGAAAAGGTGACTACGAAAGATGGAGAAGCATGACAAAGCATAATAATAACAAACCAATTTGAGAAGAGTTTGGAAATAAAGCTCATTAAAGTTTTCAGAAGAAAGCATTAACCCTTCACTATCCATCAGAAGTAGGTATTCCCAAATATGAAGTAGCCCACATGAAGGTCACAAGGAAACTGCAAAATTAATAGTAAGCCGACATCAACCCAGAAAACAAGATAAAGAAAAATATACAAAAAATTTCAAATAATATTGAAGACCAAGCACAACAATATGAATTCACACATCCAACTCAAATAATAATATCAATTAGAAAATCAAACATCACCATGATGGTTGTTAAAATTTCAGTTTTAGTAAAAGTTCCAGTTGAAATAAATCCATGCTTCAAAAGTATGAAACATCTCTGAAGCCAAAAGGATATATAGATCTAGGTCAGTAGGGCTCAAGAAATTAATATATGAAGCATCATCATAAGTAGAACCCAAATGCTACTCTATTTGAATCCCAAACAAATTATGGAACCTCCAATAGACCATGTAGTAAGCTATGGGAAGAAGATAAACTGACCGATAATAGGGAAAATAACTCATAATATCATCACTGCCAATTCAAGCCCACCAAACAAAAAACATGGGGAAACCATCATGGAACTCCTTAGGATCAAAAACTAAAATAAATTTCTAGTAATGATAATGGTGCCACCCAGGAAGCACACCCAACCGAACCTTAACATAACCATCTGCCAGAATAATGAGATGGGGGATGTATCAAAGCCAGGGAAAAGAAGAGAAGAAATTAAGGTTCAAATCAAGATACCAATTAGTCAAATCATTATTAAAGCCTTGTCCATCAATAATATTAATGTTGAAATCCAAGTTAATAAGATTAGAAAAAATTATTGTCCCACACAGATAAAAAACTACCTTGATGAAAATAGTCAACATAGTACACCATAGCATAATAAAAGAAACCTTGAAACCAAAATACATCATATCAAAATTCTTCCAACATAAATAAAGCTAAATTATTAGAAGACCAGGAGTCCTCATCTTAGTAAAATAAAAAAAAAATATAATAAGAATAAATACAATGCAGCTACAACAAGAAGAAAAAGAAAACAAAAATAGCATTTCCCAAAAAGAAGGATTGCTAGGAAAACTAAATGTAAGGAAGGCCACAACAATCCAATCTAACTAACCCTTTAACCTCCCTAGGTAAAGAATGTTAAGTAAATTCTTTTTAGGCAATTAAATTACAATCAATTTTAGTAATAGAATCATCAACCACATTCGTATCTCTCAAAATATGAGATATCGAGTAAGTAATGAAAGAGAGACAATGCTTAATATCTTTAAGCATACAAAAATTTACATGGTACAAGTTATATTTTCGTTGAATATAATCAATCAACAGCAAAGCATCGACTTTAGTCCAAACTATAGTGATAGCTTCAGAGATCTATAATTGAAGACCATTAAGAAGACTTTCAATTTCAATAGTAATAGAAGTTTTAGCAGTAGAAGGGCCCATAAAAGCAGTAATAACCAAATCATTAAAATCCTTAATAATACCACCATAAACCGCATTGAAATTATTCTTTTACCCATTAGTATTAAGCTTAAAGTAACCCTCCAAAGGCTTATTCAAATTAACAATCCTATCTTTAACAATAGAGGAATATGATTGAAAATCCAAACCAAAATCAGAAGCAACATGATGGAAACCTTTAAAAGAGTTACAAGCAACATGATGGAAACCCTTAAAAGAGTCCAATCTCCTCATAATGGCTAGCTGGCTCTAGCGATTTTGAGTTTGATTTCAGCTTCCACCATTCTTCTTCGTGATTTCTACTATTGCTTTTCAATCTTTTCTTTAGCATACTATTTCATGTCTCAATTTTTTTCTTTGCTTTAGTCAGTTGGCCTTAGGTCATTCTCCTCTCCTTAGTGGGGTCTTCCTCTTTGAAGGAACCATTTGTTTCTTTTACTAAATCTATGGTTAAAGGATTTTCAGTGCATTTGATGTCCGAAGATGATATTCTCATACTTTCTAGCCCCTTTCAATTTACTCTTGTGGGGAAGTTTTTGGCTCATCGGTCGAAACTTGATTTGATACAAAAAAATTTTAGGAACTTGAAATTATTTGGAAATAACTCTATTGGTTTGCTTGAAGCTAGACATATTTCCATTCAATTATCTAATGACCTTGATTATAGTAGGGTGTTTGCAAGGAGGACTTACTATATTTTGATTTGTCAAATGATATTCCTTAAAAAACATCTTTTTTGATGTGAAAGAAGAATCCCCCATCGTGCCTTTTTGGATTTCTTTTCATAATTTATGTTAGAATTTTTTCAATTCACATGTTCTCTATGCTTTTGGGTGCATTTTTAGTTCACCACTTCAAATAGACCAAGCCACTGCATCTCAATTTTGTCCTTCAATGGCTAGGGTTCTTGTGGAACTAGATATCACTAGGAAGCACCATAAAGACATATGGCTTGGTTCTAAAAAATTTGGTTACTTACAAAAAGTTGAGTTTGAAAATATTCTAAATTTCTATTTACATTGTAAAATTCATGGTCATTCAATCAATGATTATTTTGTTGCTCATCCTCAACTTTAAAAGAATAATTTGACCTCAAAAGCTAGGGTTGAACCAATAAATAGTGAACTGATTGTGCATGAAGGTGAAATTCATGTTAAGGAAAAGACACAAGAACATCATTGTGAGGGATCACAAGCTTTTGGAGATGACATATAGACTAATACTTTACATAATTCCTTTAGAAGTGAAGATTTGTTAGAAAATTATCAAAAAGACTAGCAAGATAATATTATTATTTATAATGTTGACTATGCTGAGGAACCTACTCCTTTGGTTGTGAATGAGAATGGTGCTGGGGAAAGATTTTGGGATGATCATCATACTATCGTTTCTTTGGTTAATCTTGTTTTCGAGGAGAATATCCAGGATTCTCCTTCCTAAGAAAATGGTTCTAAAGAATGTGTTGTTAATCAAGTGACCGAGGATAAATGTGAAAGTGGTTATGAGCATAATTTTAAGAGTAATCAGAAGAATGTGAAAGAGAAGATCGATGATGTGGAGGGAGGGGAAATTGGGGCTCTTGATACTTTCATGCCTAAGGATGTCTTTAGGATTTGTCTATTAACTATATCTATTCTCATAATGGTAAGGATAATATTATAGAGGGAGGTTTTACTTCTAATTACAAAAAGATGGGTAAGAATAAAAAGATCACGCCTAGTAATACCCCAAGGGTCACTAGAGCTTCCCATTAATCTATTAATGGTTAAAGCTCTTGTGTGGAATATTAGTGGTGTGGGTGGTTCTTAATCTATGGATAGAGTTTATAATATTTGTAGGATTTATGATTTTCACCTTGTTATTTTACTTGAGCCTTTAGTTTCTGCCACAAAATTTTGACTCTGTTTGCACTAAATTAGGCTTTCACTTATCTTTTAGTAACTATACTAACAAAATCTAGATTTTTTGAAAACACTATATAACTTTAGATGTCATTATTGATTTATCTCAATTGATTCAAAACAATATTAGTTTTAATCAAGTTTCTTACTATGCTTCTTTTATTTTTGCTTCCTGTTCTAGATTAGGGGGGACAATTCTTTAGAATCAACTTACTATTTTTTCATCTTCGGTTAATGCCATATGGATGATTGGGGGGATTTTAAGTGTTTTACTAATGTTGATGAAAGAGTTGGTGGTATGCCTACTAATTTCCATGCTATGGAGGAGTTTAATGATATGGTTAGGATTAGTAACTTGCATGGCAATTGTATTTTGGGCAATGGTTTTACTTTGAATAAGGGTACTATGTTGAAAAGATTAGATTGTATCCTGTTTAATGATTATTTGATTTTCTCTTTTCAAACTACTCATATTGTGCATTTAACTAGAACTTTATCTGATCAATCTTCTTTATTATTAAGCATTAATAGAACTAGTAGTAATACTTTTTAAACTTTAAGATTTTAAAACATGTGGCTTCTTGATGATAATTTTTTACATACTATGAAAAGTAATTGGGATGCCCCTCTTTTCTTCTCTGATAATGTTTATGTTATGGCTATGCTGTGTTTTAAACTTAAAAAGCTTAAGCAAAAACTTTCATGGTGGAATAAATGCATTTTTAAAAATATATTCTCTAGTATTATGCTTGCTAAAAAAGTGGTGTAGAATGCTGAATTGGTTTTTGTGCAGAATTCTACTTTTTTAATTTGTCTAGTATTAATAAAGCCCATGTTACTTCATTCAAACTTCAGGAAAAAAGAACAAGCTTATTAGAGGCAAAAGGCCTCCTCTAAAGTTTTTGTGGAAGGTGATTGTAATACTATTTACTTTAATAATATTGCTAATTATAATAAAGTTAGTAAGCAAATTCATTAGTTCATTACCCCTGAATGTAACATTATTCATAACCTTAATTTAATTTCTTCTTCGGGGGCTAAGTATTTTGAAAAAACATTCAATAGTAACTTTTTTCCTAATTTTAATACTGATTGTTCCTTTATTCCTACTCTTATATCTGAGGAGGATAATTTGATGTTGACTAACATTCCTTCTAAAAAGGAAATTTGGTAGACTTTGAAAGACATGAATTATGATTCTATTGTCAGTCCTGATGGTTTTACTAATAAGTTTTTTCAGATTACTTGGGATATCATCAAAGAGGACCTTACCATTGTTGTGGTTAATTTTTTTAGGGGTAGTCCTATTCCAAAATTTTTTACTTCACTTCTATAGCTTTAATCCCCAAATCAGATGCTATTAATTTTCTAAATGACTATTATCCCATTAGTTTATGTACCTTTTTTAACGAACTTAGTGTTAAAATTATTGTGGTGAGGGTTTCTTTAATTATTCCTTTTTTCATTTTGTTGAAATAAATTGGTTTCATTTAAGGTAGATCTATATTTGATAATGTGCTACTCATTCAGGAATTAGTGCATGATTTGCATGCTAAGGTTGTCGGTGGTAATATTAATTTAAAAGTTGACATTACCAAAGCCTGTGATAATCTCAATTGGGAATTTCTTTATATCATTTTAAAGCTCATTGGAATTCATTTGCAATTTATAAATCTCATTAAAAATAGTCTAGAGTCTTATTTTTTCTATGTTATTATTAATGGTAAGTCCCATGGTTTTTTCAAGTCTTCTCACGGCCTTAGACAAGGGGATCCTTTATCTCCTATTTTATTTATCATTGCTATGGAATTCTTGCCTCATGGTATCAATAGTCTTTTCAGGATCTAGCATAGTCTACAATTTAAAATGAGTGGGAGTTTTCCCTTTACTCATTTGAGCTTTGTGAATGATTTTATTATTTTCTCTAATGGCTCTATTAAAATGTTGTATATATTTTTCAAAAATTTTAAATCTTTTTAGCATGCTAGTTGTTTAATTTTTAACTCCTTTAAGAGTTTATTTATTCATGCTAATTCTATTTCTTTTAGCCATATTAATAGTGTTGAAAGAAAATCTAATTAAAAAAAAAAAGAATCTTCCTTTGAAGTATTTGGGCATACCACTTTATAAGGGTAAGAAACATTCACATTTATTTGATGATATTTTTAGCACTGTACATAAAAAATTTTATCGTGGGCTTTCACTTTCCTTTCTTATAGAGGTAGGCTTATTCTCATTAAACATGTTTCATGCTTTATTCCTATATATTTGCTGCATACTCTATGTCCGACCTTTAATGTTTGTAATAGAATGGAGATTTTATTTAATAATCTTTTTTGGGGTTTCAAGGATGGAAATCAGTCTACGGTCTAGGCATCTACGAGCAATTATTCGGGGGTTGTGGTTTGCATTTAGAGCCAAAAAGAGTTTATGGGCTAAGTTCATGGTTTCTAAGTATTGTGTTGGGAATCACCCTTTAATTTGCTTTTATAAATAAGGGACCCTTTTAATTGGAAAAGACTTTGTAATATTAAGTGGGAAGCTGAACAGTTTATTCAATGGGGTATGGGAGCTGGCAACTTTTTTTTTCTGGCAAGATAAATGGTTGGCCAACTTTTCTATTACTAATCTTTTATACACTCACTCTACCTCTTTTTACAAAGTCGTGGATTTTTTAATAATAAGAGTATGAATAGTGATTTACTTACCAATTTTGTTCCTAACTTTATTATTAAGTTAATCATCAATATCTCTATTCATTTGGAGAATGAGGACACATTTTATTTAATTGTTCTAATGATGGTAATTTTGATACTAAACAAGTTTCGAATTCTATTAGACAAAGTATGCCTAAAAATTCTCTTTATGTTTCTTTATGGCATGATAGCATACCTCCTTCTTACTCTTTCCTTCATTGGTGGATTTTACATAACTATTTGCCTTTAGATTCTATTTTTTTAAGGAAAGGTTTTTATATTATCTCAAAATGTCAATGTTGCTACCATGTTGAGAATTTGAACCATGTGTTTATCGAAGGCCCTATTGCTATGAAAGTTTTTATTCATTTTGACAATATGTTTAATGTGCTATATACTACTCGGTATAATTCTATTGCTTATCTACTTAAGGATTGGTTCATTCCTACAAAAGGTCATATTAGGAATATACTTCATGTTATTATTTGTTGGTTTTTATGGAGTAGTTGGAATTATTCTAAGCATGAGAATATTAAAATGGATGCTTCAAATGTCATTTCTAAAGTTAAAAATAAAAATTATTAGCTGTTTAGTGCTAAATTAGTCAAGGTTGAGTCTTTTAAACACTTTCTTCATGTGGCTTATGAGTTTGGTTTAAATTTTAATACCATTCCTGTTGGTTGTATGGATAGGCTTTTTTATTGGAGAAAGTTATTGGAGGGTTGTTTCAAACTTAATATCGATGGTTCCAGGAAAAATTTAAATGCGGGTTATGGTGGCACTATTTGGGATCATAATGGTTTTGTTATTATAGCTTTTACGGGATCCTCCACTGTTAATAATTCTATTCAAGCTGAAATTAAAAGTCTTCTTTTGGCATCCAATTATGCATTTCCCTTGGCATTACTAATATTTTGATTTAAGTTGATGCATTGCTCTTGATTCATTATCTCGAAGGTAACACTTTTCCCAATTCTACTAATTTCTATATGAGAGTAGATATTAAGTATTGGATTTCTTTTATTACTTATTCTATTTCTCATATTTTTTGAGAGGGAAATGTGGTTGACGATTTTTCAGCTTAAAGGGGTTGCAATTTGCTTGGTTTCACTAAATGCTATTACCAATCTCTTCCTAAAGAGGTCAAAGGGTTTATTAGATTAGACCATCTAGGTCTTCCCTATATTTGGTTTCATTAGTGTTCTTTATGCCTTGTTGCTGTTGGTTTTTTTTTAATTATTTAGCTAGTGCTTCTTTTATGGTGGTATTTATGTATTACTTTCAGTTATTTGGTTATTGTGTGTCTTTTGCTATTTATGTTATTATCTGGGGCCTTAATGAGTGTCGTTGGGTTATTGCCTATCTCATTTATGGTTTTGTTGGGGACTTTGGTTCATTACAAGCTAGGGTTATCTTGGTCTAGTTTTACTACTATAACTGGGTTGAGATATTATGTCATTTTATATTATCCTGTATCTAATTTTTTGGATCTGTTCACTAGTTGTGGTTTGGTGAGTGTTAGCATTGATTGGAATTTTTATTTTGTAAGTTTAACCTCTCATTGCTGATCACTTATTCTTAGGTAGAGTCTCATGGGGAGTTTGGCTTTAGCTCTATCTTACCTCTCTCCTATAGGGTTTCCTGGTTGTGGTGTTAAGTCTATAGACATTTACTGCCATGTGTTCTAGATTTTATATTAGTTTTACAGCAAGAAATGCTGAGTTGTGGCCCTCTATGATGGTGGTATTTTGGGTTACATTTCTCCTATTTTAACCTATCTCCCTAATTATTTGTATGTTATTTTACTATTCTACTATGGTTTGCCAAGAACTAGGATTTATTATGAGTGGTATTTTAAATTACATCAGGTGGTGATTATACTCCTGTGGCTAATTCAAATTCATTTGCTAAGCAAATCAATATGGTAATTCACTTTACTAGAACTGTATCCTCTATGGCTTGACTCTCAGTGATTTGTGGAATTGGTATGCTAATTGGTTGGGGTTGACAACAGATATCATAGCATGAAGTCTTTTTTTGGGGTTTTTTTCCTCATTATCAGAAGTTTAAAATTTATATTTGCTTATTTCAATGGGGATTACAAAGGAGATTTTAATATCAATGTCATTTCCTATTATATAAATCTACAAAACTTTTTCTTAGTATGTCTTTAATTTTTTCGTTTAGTGTCCTTTCAGACCAGTTTTTAATGTTTTTGGAGACTCACTCTCATTTTGTGTATGACCCGATTTTGGTTGGGAAGGCTATGCTGAAAGAGTTCTATCTTTTCCTTTACCTTTTTTTTTATAGAATACTATTAGGATGCTTTGTAATTGTCATTAGCATGGATATCTAACTCTTAGTTTTCTTTTTGATTTTTGTTGTAGCTCTTTGGAGCATTAATGAGCTGGAGGTCCCTTTAAAAACCTTGTACTTATTTTTTTATTTTAGCACATAAGCTCGTTGGTGGGTTGTAACCAAAAAAAAGAACATTAAAAGTGTCCCTTATTAAAAAATTAAATATGAACAATAGGAGAATTTTATACTTAACATTGGAAATAATACTTAAGGCTTTCAACTTAAGGTTCTCAAGCATAGATTTATTCTCGCTTCTCCATAAATACTAACAAATAATGACATGAATGATATTCCTAATATGACCTTCAGTTGGAATGAATCACTCATTAAAACGATTGGAGATAGAATTAAAACAAATTGAAGATTGCACATTAAACATGTTGTCGAAATTTTACCAAACTCTCATAGCAGTAAGGCCTTGAATAAAAACATGGTTCAAATTATTAAAATGATAACAACATTGACATTTGGAGACTATGAAAAACTTTTTCTTAACAAGATAGAGTCTAGAGGCAAAAAATTCTACAAAATCCTCCATAATAGAAAGGAATAAGGAGGAATACTAGCATGCCGGATAGCCAAATGATAAGAGTTTTTAGGATAGACATGCCTAACAGAGTTCCAAATCTATTTAGTAGCAAAACTACAATCATTAGTAAGATTAAAAAAAATGCGGTCCCCAGTATCCAATTGAATGGGACTGCCAAAATTAGAATTGAAAATAAAGTATAGCACATTGTTACTGAACCACTCAATATTCCAACTCCAGTTCATAAAAAAATCCTTAACTTTGCAAGAAGAAGTAGAGGTGTCTAAAATATTATCAATTGAGAATTACTTAACCATTTATCTTGCCAGAAAAAAATAATTGTCAGCACCTAAGCACCATTGGATAAACTCTTCATCTTCCCGCTTAATGAAACATAATCTTTTTCAATTAAGAATCCTTTTGTTTAAAAAAATAGCGACGAGAATTTTTAACCACATATTACTGATAGACCATAAACTGGGTCCACAAGCTTTTCTTAGATCTAAAAACATACAACAATTTATGATAAAATGCTTTAGCCATATCCATAATGGTTTTAAAACCTATTCTCGTTCATCAACAACCCTAGAACAGTTTTGCCAAGACCTCTCAAAATAGCATGTTTACCATTTCTAGCTCCCAAAAGGAATTTATTAAGTAAAATATCCATTTTATTATGAACGTTTAAAGTAGGACATAATGTATGAATTAGATAAATAGGCATAGAATGGAGAACATGTCTAATAAAAACAAGTCTAGCACCAAAAGAAAGAAAACTAAAAGAACAAAAGAAAGCTTCTTATAATGGTAGTAAAAATATCATCAAATAAATGAGACTAGTTCTTACCCTTGTAAAGAGGAGTACCAAAATATTTCATTGGTAACTTTTTTCTTTTGAAACAAATTTATTTTTCAATTCTTGTGGTCATCTTAGGAGTTGTGGAATTAGTAGGGATGAAACAACCATTGTACGGATTAAAAATCAACCCACTAGCAAGCTAAAACATGTTAAGGAATTTATAAAAAAAAAAGTATAATATTTTGATAGACCCAATAGTAAAAATGATAAATTCATCAAAAAAACTTAAATGGGAAATAAGAAATCCACCAGCAATCCTAAACTGCAGATTAGGGTGAATTCTAAGAAGATCATTAATACCTCTAGATAAAAATTCCACAACAATAATGAAGAGAGCAGAAGATAGAGAATCACCTTGTCTTAAGCCATGCAAATATTTAAAATAACCATGGCACTTACCATTAGTAATAAAAAAAAGTAATTGTTCTCAATGTTATTTTTAATCAGATTGATGTAATGCAAACTTAACCCAAAAAGATTTAAAATAGTATAAAGGAATTCCAAATTAAGATTGTCATATGATTTAGTTATATAAACTTTAAAAATAACATTGGCACCATCAACTATAGCATTGAAATCATGAACCAATTCTTGAGCAAGCATAACATTTTCAAATATATCTGTACTTGAACTAAGCGTGTTTGTTCCAAAGAGATAAAAATAGGTAAAATCCATGCTAATCTTCTGATAATAATTTTGGCAATGAGTTTAATGAAAAAAGTGCATAAAATAATTGGATGATAGTCATTCCAAAATTAATGACATTTGACTTAGGAATAAGTGTTATAGAAGTAGAAGTAAAAAAATTAGGAATAGGATTGCTTAAAAAGAAATCCACAATAGAGTTAGCAAAGCCCTCTTTAATAATATGCCTTGATTTCTTGAAGAACTTACTGGTGAACCATCCAGACCAGCCACAAAGTCAACATTCATATCTTTCATAAACTACTAAATTTTGTCTTCGTTAGGAACTTCAGTCAATAATAAGTTAATCTCCTCATTAATAATAGTTGGCATAAAGGAAAAGTCAATGTTTAAATCAGGAGAAAAATCTTAATTGAATGCTTTTTCAAATTTCTCTGTACCAAAAGCAATAATCAAACTAAAATTTTCAATAACATTACCATAAGGAGGAACAATCTTGTGAAATTGCCTAATAACTATCATGGTTAGTAATGTTATGAAAAAATAGGTATTACAATCACCATCGACAAGGAATTTCAAAGTAGCTTTCTTCCTACAATAAGCTTCTTCTTTTTCCTAAATTTTAAGTAATGAAGTCTTAGCTTCAATGAGAGTGGATAGATTCGCAAAGGAACAGCCCTGCATGTAAGTATTTTTAGCATTGTCCACATTCTTTCTAGCAACCAAAATGCTAGAGAAGATATTCTTAAAAACACATTTATTCCACAAGGATAATTTTTTTAAGTCTCTTCACATTAAAACATAAGGTAGTCACACCAGAAACATCATCATCAGGAAAAACATGAGCATTCTAGTTTCTTTGCGAAACATTTAAAAAATTATCGTGAAGGAACCACATATTTTGAAATCTAAAAGGCTGAAAATTATTTATACTATTTATAGTAATACCAATCACCAAAGGATAGTGATCCGATAAAGTTCCAGTTAAACAAACAATATGACTCATTTGATTAGCACAAATCCAAAGATCATTAAAAAGAAAGCAATATAATCTTTGAGACACAGTACCATTATTCCACGTAAACACATTACCAAAAAAAAACCAATATAATGTAAGTTACAATTTATGATCATATTATTAAAATCCTCCAATTCTTTTCAAAAGCATTATCAACATAATTAAAATCCCCACCAACGGGCCTTAATAGAAGAAGAAAAATTAGTGAGTTGGTTCCAAAGAGTTTTCCTGACTAACTTAGAATACGAAGCATAAACAAAAGAAGCATAACATGAGAATTGATTAAAATTAATAGTAGTATGAACTGTTTGAAGCAAATCCATAATAATATCTAAGAAAATAAATGCTTCCAAAAAATCCAAATTTTATTCATGCAGTTGCCAAAGGACAATTCAAAACCAAATTTACTCTGAATAGAATCTAACTTAATAATAAAATTTAAAGGATCAATTAAACAAAGAAGTTGAATGTCATAAATACTGCATAAATTCTTATATCTATCCTTAGATAATGAACTCCCCACACCCCTAATGTTCCACACAAGAGCTTTAACCATTAATAGAATGATTAAAGCTCTAGCGACCCTAGGAGTTAAACCAGAAGCATTCTTATTGTTCTTTCCTTTATTTTGGGAACCTATATTATAGTCATCCTTAGTAATTTCAGCATTACCATTGTGAAATGATGTAGAGTTACTAGTATTTCCCTTGAGAATATCACTTGAAGCGAGAGGATCATAAGAATCAATTTCTCCTTCCTCCATATCATCAATTTTATCTCCAATATTCAAATGATTATTTTTTGGAGCCTCATTATATTTCTCTTCATTTACTTGATTGAGAGCACAAACAACCTGATCACTTCCAGCATAATGAGAAATGTCTTCATCACCCATATTATCCTAACTAACATGATTCATCATGGAGGTAGTTGTAGTATAATTTTATTTATCAACAACATTCTCTCCCAAGAAATGAGAACTTGATTCCTCTAAAGCTTGCTCCTTAACAGAATCCAATCTTATAATTTTTATGCTTTATAAGATTGTCTTTACTTCTAGATGAATAATTTAAAGTGCCATTCTCTATGTGATCCCCATTTGGTTTTTTAACATCCATCATAAGAATTTTAACCTTTTCATTGTTAAAAATTTGATCTCCACTAAAAATCAAAGGTTCTTTGTTAGATGGTTCAACCATAGGTTTAGAGACTATTTTACTCATCCTGAGCTGAGGATGAATAATAAAATATTCATTAATGGAGTGTCTATGAACTTTGCAAAGAATACAATAATTTGAAACCTTTTCAAAATCAACTTTCTATAAGTAACAAGAAGTTTTAAAACCAAACCAAAGGTCTTTAGGATGCTTCTTAGTAATATCCAATTCCATAAGAATTCTAGCCACTTCAAAAGCCTTGATCATGAGGCGGTGTCTTGATCTGTTTGAAGTGACATATCAAAAAGAGACACCAAATAATAAAGAACATGGAATTAAAAAAAATCCAATTGTAAATTAGGAAAAGATATCCAAATATGAACAATAGGTGATTCCTCTTTTTTTTTTTTAAGAGAATGCATAAATTACATTAAAATGAAAAAGTAGATAACCTAATGCAAACTAGGCAAAAGAAGCAAATGGTCCCTTTTTCAACAAGAAAAAAGGAATTTATTAAAATTAACTTTGTTAATTTAAATTTATTATAAATATAATGAAAACCACTATCTCCTATCTTGAAACAGTTGAGATGGAGGGGATGCCAAAATATAGAACAACCCGAGGGTTGATTAGTATCCCAGAGTCCCCATCCAGTTAGAGAATAAGAAATAGTAAAGATATCATAAACATTTAGGCAAATTTTAAAGTAACAAGTTAAACTAAGGAAAAGGAAATTAAAGCTGAAACAAAAATTACAATTCAATAATAAATTCCAAAAGTTTGGTATAACTATTCCAAACTTTAAGATCATATAGTCCATCTTCAAAAAATTCACAATTTTGTTGCTATCCACTGGAGAATCCTTCTTCATATTAGTGAGAAAAAAGGGAAGAAGAACCTTTCGAACCATTCTTCTTTTTGTGTTCAACCATCTTCCTTCTTGGTAGATCTCTCACCGGTCCCAAAGCTTGGAGTCTTTGAATAAAACATGCTTTTGAACCGGGGGAAACATTCTTCTTAAAAAAGTTTTTATCTTTTTTAAGAATAGTTTTTTCAAAATTCAAACTAATAGCTGATGAGGAGAAGAAGAATCATGGATTGAAGTATGAGTGTAATTACCCTTAATAGTAGCATCAGCCTCAAAAGTTGTTGAGGGTTCAAATTCTGTATTTTCAGCTCCCAAAATTTTAGCATCATGAGGAGATTCAGTAGCCTTTTGATTAGTCAAACTTAAAATTTGAAATTACTTATTTTCAGCCTCCAAAGTATGTGGAAGGTTATTCCATTCCACTTCCACTAGATCAGCCCAACAAATTATCGATTTTAAATTTTGAACTTCCTAAATTTGTCCCATCGTTCTAGAATAGTTTTCAGGCTTATCAGTAGTCAAACCCGTGACCTGCTCCTTCTCAACCTTCTCCATAACATCCTCCATTGTTAATGTGTTTTGAAAACTCAAATTCTCAGCAATCTTAGGAATGTCCGTTTGAATAACAGACTTTAGTCTAGCTGGAATTGATGGGGATAAATCCGGCTGAAGCTTCAAATTCTCAGCAATCTTAGGATTGTCCGTTTGAATAACAGACTTTGGTCCAGCTGGATTTTTTGGGGATAAATCCGGCTGAAGCTCCTTAATAGCCTTATTAGCCTCCTTGCTTGTGGGATTTTAAAATTTAAAATTTGAAATCCTGAATTTCCAGCCCTGCTATGTTGAACTCCGATAGAGTCTTCCCCCTCAATTGTACTCACCAAATCAACTTCAGTAATTTCATTTCTAATTTCAGGAATCAATGAACCAGATTGATTGTCTTCAATATTTGTAACAACATCTTCATCTCCTCCCATAATTTCAACAATTTTTTCAGTTGTCTTCAATGGATGCCATTCAGAGTTTAATCCACTATAACTCTGGCAATCTGGTTGAACTTCTACACCATTTTTTAGATGAGAATACCTCTTAACACTTTTAATATTTCTAATTATTTAAATCCATTAATTTGAGATTTCCCACCTATTCAAATAATCTTAATTATATTTATTTGAAAGTGACCTTATACTAAGGCATTAATCTTTTCTCAAAGTTTTGATATGGTCACATGATTATCGAGTTATTATTTTTATTGATTTGATATGGTCAGATGAATGTTGAATTATTTTTCTTCTTTTGTCTCACTATTTCTATAAGGCTAGGTAGACATTAGAACATTGAAAATCTTTCTCACTATGCTGATATGGTTATGTGAGAATTAATTCATCATCCTTTGCTATGTTGATATGGTCAGATGAATATTTTTCTTCCTTTCTTTCATTATTTTTGTTAAATTATTTTGGTCATCCATACATTAAATACTCTAAATCTCTTTCTAGTTATTTTGATTTAGTTAGGTGAGCATTGAGTTTTCTTCTTTTGTAATTTCAATATGGTCTGGTGAAAGTAGGATTCACTTAAATCTTTTATTTCATTATTTTTTTACGGTCAAATAAGTGGTTAAACTATTTAAATTTCATTCTCAATACTTTGATTTTGTCTGGTCGGCATTATGTTATCTTCCATTATTTTAACATGGTCGGGTAAAGGCTAGACATTTCTTCATCCATTTAAACTTTTATTTTAAATTCAACTTGTTTTGGATTGACTCCCTTTCAAGCCTATTTTTGACTTAAATTTGTTTCATTGGGAAGATTTCACTGTAATATATAATATTTAAATAAAATTTCCCTTTTTAAGATTATTTCCTTTCAATATTTATCAACCAAATCTTTTAAATTTTGTGAATGTTTTAGTCAATTCTGAAATGTGTAATTTACTTCTCAAATTTATCACACCATATAAGTGTTCATTTTTTGATGTCATTCTGTTTGAGGTTAATCATTTCAAGCTCAACAATTAATTACTCTAAGTAAATTTTGAAAAGTGATGTCGTATTCCTAACTTTCATTCAACTAGTAAACTCAACCTAATCACTAAGTTTAGCTATAGTGTTCAATCATTTATACCTTTAATCATTCATCTACACTTATTTTCAATCATGGTTTTTCAATGATATTCAATCATGATAAAGTTTTAGCAATTCAATTACTATTGAAAAATTTAATGTTTCTCAATGGTTTAAACAATTTCATTCAAGCAATAGTTCAATCAAAGAATTAATTTAATCATTAAAATCATTCTTAATAAACCTTTCAATCATGTTTAATCAAACTCAATTGAATTCTTCAATCATCTTAAATCATTCAATCAAATTAAATCATTCAATCACATTCTAGTTCAAAATAAATCAAACTCAAGATCAAACCTAAATCATAAAGCCATTAGATTTTCCATTTTTTGGTGAAATTTTCAGTTGGATTAAAACCATTGGTGATGCCTATGAAATTGTGTTTGGTCAGTTCATAAATTGATTAGACATGTCTTAAGAGTCTCTCAAACCATTTGGGGGCCTGCAGGCCCTTCAACCCTAATGTTGTGTGCGAATTAAATAGTTAGGGGAAAACTATATTTAGTTTTTTTATTGAATTTGTTACAATTCATATAAAACATATGCATGTGTTATTAGTAATAATGTTCTTTGATAAAGTGTCGTTTCCATGAAGAAATACTATGCTTCACACAAACTTCACTTGTATTGTTTATTCAAGCTACTTAAATTATCATAAGAAACGAAATTGGGTAAATTTTAATTTTATTGATAAATGCTGGAAAAAGGGAAGATATTAGTAGTTAAAGTGTTTTGGACTAATGATAATTAAATAACATAAGTCTTCCTAAGTAGACTCATCTATGTTAATTTTTAATCTGTGCATATGCATTCTTAAATATCTATTAAGATTGTAAGTATGTAAAGAAAGGTTTAAGACCTAGCTACATTTATATCCATAGACCAAAGAATATTAAACATCTTATGTCTAGGATTGTAGGCATTCCCATTCAATTATCTTTTTTATTCCAACATTCATCTATCAAGTTAATGCATCACACTAAATGTTATATTTTATTCATGAACACTACATAAATTAAATGAAGAGTGGGAGATAATGAAAATAATTAGTCATACTTAAAATCACAAGTGTCTACACTAGAAATTATATAAGTTTTCACATTATTAGTAAAAAAACTATGAGTATAGCTAGCCATAAAATAAAATTAAATGAAATTATTTCTATTTACTGCTTAAAAATTAAAGTAGAAGTATAGAAGATAAAGATTATATCACATAAAAGAAAAATTTCAGATAGATCCTATAGATGGATCCTTCCAAAAGTGAATCTCCCCTTAAAGCTTTGCTCTCTACTGAAGAAAGTGATTTTTATATCCATAAATATCACTATAGATCATCCCATATCAGGATCCTGTCTAGAATCTCATTCAAATTGGAAGATGTTCAAAAGAGAGTTGAAGATATTTGGATAATAGTTTGTTTATGCATCTTAATTAGGTTAGATATGTGAAACCCAATAATGCATAACCAGCACCATTATAATTTCATTTAGATTGATCATCTATATGATTTTTCTTGAAAATTATTTGAAGATATGAACTGACCTACTCAAGTTGCTAATTAGAGAGGTCTCAAGATTTAGATTTTGTTAACCCAAATCAAAGCTTTCTACAAGCAAAACTAGGGTTTCCTTATTTATGTTTTCATTAAATTAAAAATTATATCAAAAGAGAATCAAATTAGAGGTAGAAATTCAATATTTCCAAATCTTGTAGATGATATTTATATTTTACATCTAATAGAACATCAATGCTTGATGATGAACCAAAATTTTGAATTCTCAAAATCAAGTGTTAAAAATACTAAAGGATAAATAGGTCCTTTGATATTTAAGATTTAGAAAGGGAAGCCACTTTTTTTTTTTTTTTTTGCTACACATTTAATGAATGAGTCTCTTTTTTTTTCTTTTCTTTTCCTTCTTCACTTTTTTTTTTTTAAAGAGGCTTCCTTTACTTAAATCTTGTAATTATTATTTCAGTTGTAAAATCATCTTCCAAGTATAAGAGTAGAAAATTAACCTTCTTATACAAGGAAGATGGATCTACAAATCGGACCCGGTCCTTATAGTATGAATAGACAACTTAGTTGAGATAATTATAAAATAAGTTCATCAACTCGTAAGATGCTTATGAGATGTATAACGATAAAAAGATGAATAAAACTTCCACCTCCTCCAATTTCAATTTGACATAAATCTTAATTTAAAAGAAGTTATTTATGGATAACATAATGGGTGAACCCAAATATGAT
The DNA here is from genome assembly GCA_022539455.1 of Dendrobium nobile. Classification (NCBI taxonomy): domain Eukaryota; kingdom Viridiplantae; phylum Streptophyta; class Magnoliopsida; order Asparagales; family Orchidaceae; genus Dendrobium; species Dendrobium nobile. The sequence goes on from CM039735.1 coordinate 38,616,946, forward strand.
AATTTTTTTATCACTACTGAAAAAGGAAACCATTAAAGATGTTATGAAGTCGACTAACTTAGTATCAATTCAAGAAATGTCAATTTATTTTGATGGAAAATCACATGATAGAGGGAATATTAACCATATCATGGATTAACCATAATAAAGAACCTTGAATCGTCCTAAGTTTTTTTTTTTTTTTTTTTTTTTTGACCAAAAAAAAAATTAAGATGATCAATCTTTAATAAGAACTGTTCATGAGTTTTCTCAAATGGACTAATAAAGCTAAGAGTAAACTTAGATAATATTTGATTTAAAAATATTATCATAAGAGAAAACTTCAGATGATGAACAAAAGCTTTTATGTACTTGACTAGGCATTTATTTTCATCTAATGCTTTAAGATCCAATTTCTATCAGAGTTAAACCACATAGTAGAGGACAAATCGTCGTATCCATGTAGTAACCCTTAAGAAATATGATTTAAAAGCATCTTAAACTCTAACCTAGAGGAAGGTTTAAAGATGAGGGAATTCAAAATATTTTAAAACTTCAATATATCAACCAATAATTATTCATTCCTAAGAATAGAAAAATTATAATATGGTTGAATATGAGATTTGAAAATATATTTGAATTTAATTCAGACGATTGCTAGGAACTTAGCAAAATTAGCAAAACTTTTGTGCTTTGAGGTTTCAAAAGGAAATTAGATTAAATATATCTTCATCTAAAGCGTTAATCCACCCAAGTGGAGGGAGGGAGGGAACACACTTTTGTTTTTAGCATTGATAACCATTGGTCTTATTCATTAAAGTGTTTAGAGGAGTCAACTACAATGAAGTTCTAATTAAAATTTAAAGAAGATAGAGATAAGTTTCTTTTTAAAAGAAATCAACCTGCTATTTTCTCTAGCAAAAATTATTTTTATAAGCTTGACTTGTATTTGAACTTTCAAACTTTTCTCAATGTAAAGTGACTTTAATCTTGAAAATCTTGCATAGATCAGGTTATGGACCCTGTCCTAGCAAACATATCAAGCTACAAAGGACATGTAACTATAATATGTTATTAGGACAAGCAGAAAGTTTTGATTTGAAGGTTTAAGCTTTTGGACCTTGTCGTGCCACACATATTAAGCTATAAAAAAATATAACTATAATATGTTGGTTTAGATAAGGAGAAAATTTTGATTTAAAAGCTCAAATTTTTCTTGAGATTTGTCCAGCCACATATCGAGTTATAAAAATATATAACTATAACATATCAGCTTGGACACAGAAGTTTAAAATTTTTGAAGATTTAAAGTTATTTGGACCCAATCCAAATAATACATTAAGTTACTAAAAGAAGTAACTATACATAATACTAAAGATTGGGCAAAGGGATTTTGGACCCAGTGCTAAGTCAAGCATCAAGCTACAAGAAAAATGTAACTGCAACATTTGAATTAGCACAGAAAATTTCTTTACAAAAAGGTCATACAAAGGAGTTTCCCATTAATTTTCTAACGGGGTCCAAAATAAGACCTCTAAAATTTATTTATATACCGACCAAATTATCCAAGAATGAAATGAATAAAAGAACCGGCGAAAGAAAGGTAGTTACAACCTATGACGAGCACAAGTATACTACCGATTAATGGGCATAAAATACTGCTAAAGATGGAGAGAGGATTAATCCCCAGCGGAGTCGCCAGAAAAACCTTGGTGGGAAAAATTTTGTCTCACCACGCAGATTTTGATTTATCCTATTTTGTAATCGAATACTGCATTGAGAATAAAGTACAGCCTCGAGAGGTCGACACAATATTCTACAATGGATTCAATATCAGAATAGGGTTTTGAAAATTGATATTTCTATAATCAAACATAGTTCAAAGAATAACATATCATCTCAAAAGATGAACATGAAATTTTATAGAATGTGTTTAAAGATAGAAATACGTTTTTGAAAAATTTTATTCATTCTTTTATTTAGATATGGCAAGAAGAATATTATATCATCTTAAAAGACGAACATAACATTCTTTAAGATATCCAAAAGAGAGAATAAGTTTTATAAAATTCATCATTTCTAAAGTTGAATATAACAAGTATAATATTATATTATCTGAAAAGATAATAATAACATTCTAAAAGTCTATTCAAAATTAGAAATGAGGTTTTCTAAAAATATCTACGTTCCCAAAGATTTTTTCCTTGTTTTATATGAATAAAATAAGGTTTATTTTAGTCTGGGGTTCTCAAATCCCTATAAGAGCAAGCTCCTATAGTTAATTACATCTTAGGAGGAATGCTCCTAAGAAAACTCTCGATTAAAGCAGTGATTTCATACCCTTTGATTACAAAGTAAAAGACAAGGAACAGAAGTAGGAATTTTCCAAGGTGAAAGCTTAATGTTGAACATTTATTAGCGAGTCAAAGGAGGAAAAGTAGGAGGAGCCAGATTCTGAGAAGCTCAGAGGCAATCTCAGTCTATCCTATGTTGGGCTTTACATTTTATGAGAAAATTTTATATTTGAGTTGACATTTTATTAGAAATTTGGGATTATATTCCCGGAGGGCGAGGACTTAAGATCTAAAAAATAATCTGCCTCAGAACCTAAATCTAATTTTGGTACTACAAAGTAATGACACGAACCTAACTAATGAAGTGCAAATCTGGACTTATCCCGGCCTGGATTGGGGAGCCAGCTAACCACCTAGGCTCTTTAAAACCATGTATCCAGTCTCTTATGAAAGATGGGTAGGGACGTTGTTTAATCTTTATTGAATTGGGGGCCGACATCTAAGACAGATCCTAATTGGCCCCTCAACTAATGTAGGGTGAATTATGCCTAAAAAATGCAATTAACAGTTTAGACTCTTTTTTTTTAGTTTGTATCTAATGCAATGCATGCTAATTGACTCGAATGCATAAAATGAATATGAAGCAGTTTTAAAATTAGGCTTAGAAAATAGGTTTTTCCCTAGAGATTGCACAACTTCCCCTTGACAAAACTGCACCCTCATAGGTCAAGTGGTCTACCAGAACCCGCAGGTGGGGAGGGGCCTAACAAGGAAGAGAAAGTATTAATATGCTTATGCTGACTCTCGGCGGTCCCGAGCTTACTTCTTAGATCGTTAGAGTTAATATGTGAGCCTAAAAGTTTTTATTTAAAATTACAAGTAGAAGAATTTTGAGCGTACCCTTACGAAAAAAAATCTCTCTGATTCGAATCCAGACTAAAATAAAACACGACATGCAAGGGCCCTAAAAAAAGCTACTGCACAAACAATGTAAACAAATAAATTAAATAATCCAAAATTATAATATCCAATGTCCAATGTCCATATTACACCCAGAATTTGCAGAAAAGTAAAGTGGCCAGGTACCACTGACAACAAACCCGGATTCTAATCCTAAGAATGACATAAGTGATTTTTGAAATGGGATATATTCTTTCTTGAATCTTCATTTCTTCATCTTCTTACTTCAATCTTCTCGTTCTGTCTTTTCTTCTTCTACGAGCTTCTCGAGTCCGCCGGGTTCTGGATATCCAAATGAAAAGAAACTCATCCCTAAGAGAGGTATTTTCTTTTCTATTTGGATACTAAAATCATCCTAATTTGGCTTTCCAAATAAAAGAGAATAATCCTTTAAGGTATATTCTCCTTTCTTTGGATTCCAAATTGGATGTGATATCCCACTTTCAAAATCACTTTCACATTTTTCAAACACATTTACATTACATTACATTTCACAGAAAGAAAAAAAAAATCTAGACCACCTGTAGGGTTATCCTAAGCAGTTTATAATAAAAATCATCCCAAGCAGTTATATATATGCATTTAAACTGAATCAATTAGCCACACTTGGCCACACTCTTTTTTTTATTTTATTTGGGGGCTAAGCAGCTGAAGCACCTGTAGCATTTATATGATTATTAATTAATTAGCCCCCTTTACTATCCTGCATGAGTGTGGCCACCTGCAGAAATCTTGTTAACAACCCAGATCGCATCCTAACCTATGGGTAATCTAATTGTCAGTCAAATCACATCACAGAGTACAGTAAAAATAAATAAACAAACACATCAACAATTTTTACAACCAGCATGCAATGAAAACAGAGAAAAAGCCCGTCACACAGCAGTAAGGAAATAAACACCGGCCTAACCTAAAACTAGAGTCGGTTGTCCTAGCAAACAAATCTAAGTGTGTGCAATAGGTTATATGGTTTTGATATGTCCTAAATCAATTATTATTTAAAAGAAAATTTTTAGTTAATTAACTTTAATTTGTTAAATAAATAAGTAGAAATAAAATAAAATAAAATAATAATAATAATAATAATAATAAATGAATGTCACTAAGTTTTATATGTTATATGTCTCTATCCTAAAGTGTACATGCATCCTAAATCTAAGTTTTCTAAGACCCAGTCCTTAATTTTTGTCCTTAAATGTCACTACTATTATATAGGTGAAAATCTTTGTTATCACTAACCCTTAGGACATTGCGTGCGCATAAAGGGGTTTAAGGATCTAAAATAAAACAAAAAAAAGTAAACCTAATAAAATTGAAGTTACTACAAGGACCTAAAAAGGAAGGGTTCGCGCACACCACATCAAGAGGCCCCTAAAGGTTTTCTAAGTTTTAGAATACTCACAGTCACTGGGGGCTACGACCTGGTGGTTCCGCCCGTAGCACCTCTACCCGGTTGGATAGAGGCGACTGACGTCATTAGCTCCTTGTCCTTTTGTTCCCTTGACTGGTACCATTTCTCACAGTTTATGCCAATAAAGAAAAGAAAACAGGGAAAGTAGGGAAAATAGGGATTAGAAAGCACTTTTAATAAATAATAATAAAATAATTAAAATTTACTGAAAACAAAGACGTACCTTTCTTCGGGCGTAATCACTAGTTGTGTTGACTTGGCTTTTGAAACCTTTACTTTTGGAAGTACACTTTACAATCTTTCAATATTCAATACCACTCTTTCTAATTTACACAATTTTCACAAAATAAACAATTTACCTCTCACACTTGTACACTTCAATTTTCATCCTTTATGAATCTCAATCATTTAAAATCCAAATACTTTCTAACACACACTTTCCAAAATATCTCATCTCTCAATACACATAGTCAAAAGCATTTTACTTTTCAAAACCACATTATCTCCACAAACGTTTCATTTTACCCAAAATTCCTACATTTCACCTTCTAACATATTTCATATATATTTTTCAAAACATTCACTTAGCTATTCATATAGACATACTTTAACTTTCAAAACACATAAATATCAACTTTTCGATCCCATTAGCCTCACTATATTTCTCACACATCGCTTTTAACTTATACAGAATTCATTTCAACACTATATTTTTCACTATTATAGATTTACACATTTGATATTTCGAAGCATATATAACTTTCATCTTACAAAGATCACACGATTACATTTTAAAGCACACGCACGAATCACTTTTCAAAAACATCACCCATACTTTTAGAGAGATACACGCATACACTTTTCACTTCTCACAAATACACACTTTTACTTACCCACAATATATACTTTTCACCTCTCCAAAATGTACAAAAATATCCTTCCCAAAAATTTTCACAATTCACCTTTCAAAATAATACACACCTCTCCCTCAACGCAAAGCACTTTTCAAAACATTCAATTCTCAACACAAAATATTTCCAACATATACTTCCACCTCTAAAACAAACAATTTTTGCTTCCTATTTTTCAAGACATGCACAAGTTACAATTTGCACATATATGCATATATTACACCCTTAGATATTGATTAAGAAAAATCAACTTAATCATACGCAATAATTTACAATTTTAACAAGAAATGATATATTTAATCTCTTCTCTTAAAGACAACAACAAAATTTCATCACATTTCTCACCAAAAACTTTCTTAAAACAACATCAAAGACATGTAACTATTAGAAGCAATAGGAAATTTTAAAGATAATGCTTTATGACTTCTATAAAATCAACATTAGATCCCAAAATAAAAGAAATGAAATGATCTAAATCCCTCATCTTCTACAACCATAGAGAGAAATGGGAATCAATATATTCTTAGTCTTTTGATGATTGATATAGTGAAGAAGAAAAAAAAAAGAATGTAGAAGAAAGAGATCAAGAAGAAGAAAATTTACCACTTTTTGTTGCCTCTGGTTGAACAAGCCGTAGCATAGAGGGGTTCATTTGGAGTTCCTAGGGCTGGAGATTAGATGAGAGGAGGGGCTTGGACGTGTCATGTATGAGAGGAGGGAGGCTTGGACGTTTTTTGGGTTGAGGGAGTGTGAGAGTGGGTGGTTATGGGTTGAGGGAGAGAGAGAGTGGGTGGTTATGGGTTGTTGCTGAACCCTTTGACCGTGGACCATTCATTGGACATTTGAAGACCTTAATGATTTCAGAATTCGGTGATCTTACGCTCATTGGATTCGCCTCGTCGAGCCATTCGATTCGAGTATAAGCTCATCAAAATCGGAGACCGTTTGGAAACTCAAATTGCAGTTTGAACCTTCCAACAGCGCTTTGAGCCCTTGATTTGGACTCATTTGGGCTCGGATTGGGTTGATCTTGGTCTCGTTGGGTTTGTATTCCTGAGACGCTCAGTTCGACTGTAAGTTTGCTGAAATTGGAGTTCGGATGGTCTCCGAATTAATTTTTGAAGTTTCCAAACTTGATTTTGCATCGAGATTCGTGCCCGATTAAGATAATTTTTAACGACGTATCAATTATTATTATATATATACTTGTGACGAGTCAAAAATGGGTTAATCGGAGCCATTGAAATTGAATTCAATGTGAGCTAATTTGATTTGATTTTGATTCGATTGGTGAATTGATTTGAGCCCAATAATGTATCAATTTGATCGAAAATAAATTAGATTGAGTCGATCGACATTAACGAATAAAAAATCAAGCCTGATTTGAGTTGAGTGATAGGTTCGAGTCGATGCTACGTCAATAGGTATCCACCTAAGGGAAATCCTACGGGTGCGACATCTACACTAGGCTATGAAAAACCTAAGTACTAGTGTCGATTCCGGGGAAATTGACCTCGAATAATGAGGTCAACATCTACACTCTTTTCTTTTATGATTGATTGTTTGTCATTACAATATTGATCAACAACTCTAAATAATATATCTCACTATTCCTTAGTTTCTCTGAGGCTCTCATCTATATTCAACTAAAGTTCCAATGACCACTTTTAGAAAAAAACTATTCATTATTATTACAAAAACAAACTCAGATAAAGCAGTGTTAAATATGAACTAAATCCTTGGTGCTTCTAATTATTCCCTGATGCGATGCTAGGCTAATCCCGAATATTTGTTTGCTGATCAGGCATTAATATTAAGTAATAGAATGCTCTATTTCATTTTCTTAAGTATGCTTGAATAGTTCTTCAAAATTTGGTCACTCTGAGGCTTTTTTATGTCATCTGCATTATAGTGCTTTTTAGGTCAGGGCTTTGATAATTAATTATTTTATGTTTTTCATAAGAGTATGGAAAAAACAATATTAATTTTTGAAAATGCAGCACTACTTGGTGCTATGACATTAGCATTTAATTCACTAGAATGATGAATTAAAAGACATTTTTCTTTATAGTTTGGTGATATAATGTCTTTAACCAAAAAGCTTGGGCGTTGAGTACGTTGTTGTGCTGATACTTATAGCATTGTGGTGCTGGTTCTAAACTTCATAAATATTTCTCCATTTCCTAAGATATTCCTACCCAACATAAACTATAATACACATCTTTACTAGAATTAAGAAGAATAAAAACATTATTATTTGCTCCTAACAAATTCCCCGAACTTAAAGTTTTTATTTTCCTCAAGAAATTATTTTTACACCGTAGATTTGCACTATAGGAAAATCACCCATTTTTGGCTGCATTTTTCGGAGGTAAATTGCCCTTTTTTTGGTGGTTTTGTAATGTACTGGCAATTTTCCTACGCCAAAAATACTACCGGTAAAAACCACGTCAGAAAATAAATTCCAATGATTTTTTTTTGCTGCAAATAATTCCAGTGGCTTTTCGACAGACTTAAACCACCGTTTGGGAGAAATTTTAAGCAACCAACCAAATATCTGGACAAGTAAATACATTTTTAAGGTCAATAATTTTTACTTAAACTATATTTGGATCGAAAATCAATTAGTTTTTAATTATACTAGAAAATTGAAACTAATTAATTTAAAATAAAAAATGATAATAATATAAAATAAAAATTAACTAAATAATTAAATTTAAAATAAAAATTAATTAAATAGGTAATATAAATTTTAATAATTTTTGTTTTGTTGTTAAATAGTTAATATAAATTTTAATTAATTAAATAGTTAATATAAATTTATTAAATTTTTAAATTCAACCAGAAAATTAAAAAAGCTGCCGTTAAATTCCATGTGAAAGAAACCGCCAGAAAATTTCATCAAAAAATTTGTTCCATTTTTTTCGTCGGAAAAGCACCGAAAAATCGCCGAAAAAGTTACCACCGGAAAGCCGCCAGAAAATTTCATCGGAAATTAGTGATTTTCCTGTAGTGTTGCTTCATTTCCTTAAATGAAGCTTTTGCAATTTAAAATTAATTAAAATGTAAGAAAATACACCCCCATTTAGATATGAATTGAAATTACTAAATTATTGAAATTTTAATTTAATAAATAATGAATAATTATCCTAAAAATTCACTTTCATTAATATCCAAATTAAAGCAATCTACTACAAGAGTAAGTGCAATGTTGACTTGCTAGTTTAGATTAAATAGTTTATCATTTAGCACTTGGTTGCATTAGTTAATTTTAAAATTAATTTAAAAACATTCATATGCAATAGCTCAATTATGCTCTCCTCTTTAAAATTTAGTATTAGGATCCTTTAGGAATTAAACATCTTCTTATATGAATTTTTAATGTTTTAATACTCAGTTTTCTTTTGAGTTTTTCTTTCCTTTTATTTATTGTATTTCACTTTATTTCTTTTAATGCACATGAGTACTAAAGTAATAATTTTGAATTTTTTGTTATCTTTATTCCTTTAAGAGACCTTCAATTAGAAATATGCGAGGATTCTATAAATTTACTAATTTCATACTTGAGTTCATTGATGAGTTATTTAAACTAATCTAACTAGTTTTTTTATCTAAACTTAGCTATTTAATCTTATATTCAATAGTCAGCTCTTTAGAGTTATAACATTTAAGTTCGACATTGAAGTACTAACTTTGTTAAATTTTCAAGGTTGATTGATATAATTTTTAAATTATAAATTATTTTTTGGTATTCATTAAATTTAACACATATAGTTTTATATTATACATAATTTTAAATAAATATTAATTGCTATTTTTTATTTTGGTTAACTTGGCTGTCAAAGTATAATATATGGTGTAAATTTCAAAAGTTAAGAAAGTAGAAAATATACTTAATGGTAATTTAACAAAAAACTTAAATAACAATCAACTTAAAAGGCATAAGTAATAAAAATGATAAACTCAATATGAAATAAGAACTGATCATGCCTTTTCAATAAGAATGATAACTGGTACAAAAGTCCACTAAAATGAAATATACTAAATCTATAACTATAATAAATTATGCACACATGCACAACACAAGAACAATTACTCACATCATCACCATAAAAATTTCTCAAGTATAGTAATCATGGGGGCCTTCTCAAGCAACGAAATTGAAAAATAAGAAAACCAAAAGAAAAAAAACAATAACAGTACATCATCATTGTCTATCTCTATATTAAGTAAAATAAAAAAATAAATAAGGATCAATCCCAATCCTCCTCCTCGTCATCATTAGTTGATGTCGATGGGTGCGATGTAAACTGGTTATATGTACGCACTAGCGAGAACTTGAGCAGCTCGAGGTTTATAAATGGACTCGTCATAAACATCCCTAATTAATGCTTCATTTAACTGAGAAGCATAGTTATACTATCATTCTTGCATATACATATAATGGGTGACTTGATGAGACCTCTCTTGCTTCCACCCCCTACTTTGATCCTAAAAGGTTATAGCACTCTCTATCTACTTTTACCAAATATTTAACCTACTCTCAATTAGATCTATAGGTCTGAATGTTAATTGACAAAAAATTGGCTAACTTGTCAATCAGAGCTCACTAAGACTACTTCCACCTCATGACTTCCCTTAATCTCTCTATTTTTATTCTTGGTAAAAGAAAAAATAAGAAAAAGCTTCTCCACACTATATTATTTTTGTACACTAATTTGTACACAATGGGAATAAAAATGAGAGGGATTCCTTAAACCAACTGAAGTTGATTCCCTAATGATATAAAATAATGAGAAGAAAGACATCCCTACATCAGTTGAGTGACACATTTAATTTAAATTTTTAAAACTGCCCATTCTTGTGTCAACTTGCTAATATTTTAACTTGGCAAGAATTTGATAGAAATGAAATAAATTCAAACTTTGGACAATTGAGTTAAACAAGATGTGGTGAAAGTGATCATTTTTCCTGAAAGTTTGTGAAGGTTGTTAAACTTCTGAGAAATAGCTCGATCCTAACCAAGAAAGAGGAAGTGAATTAGTTATTTTAAAAATCTTTGATGAAAAAGAAAAATATTTTTATACTTTTTCAAAAACTAAAATTAAATGATTTGAACAACAAATGCGGAAGCCAACACATTCATAATAACAAACAAAATAGTAGTTTTCAACCGATAGGAAATCTTAGAAAAGTCCAAAAATTTAAATGCAAAAAATTAAAATAATAAACACATAAAATTTTATAGTGCTTTAGTCAATTCTTACCTATGTCCACTCCTCTAATACCTCTGCTACAAGTAATGCACTAAACCTTTTAGTGTTTCTCTTTTATCCCACACAACTAGGCAGAGAAGCCCTTAAAAAATAACTTTCACTTTCTTGGTGTGGTGGAGAACTAAAAGCTTTTACACCCTCCTGGTGACGACATCAAACCTTCAATCTTTTTCACCCTCCTAGTGAAGGAAGAGAGCTTGAATCCCTTTATTCCCTCCAGGAGTAAGCAGAGAACCTGATTTCTTTTACTCCCTTCGGGAGTAGGCAGAGAACCTAAATTTTATGCTGAAAAATGTCTCCCTAGAGAGACCAAGGAATCAATAAAGTTGCTTAATGAATGTAATGGAAACCTTGCTTGGAGTAACCTTTATGCATACCTCATAACTCCCCTTTACAAGAATCTCTCCCATATCTCTCCTTCTCTTCCTCCTCTAAGCTCCCTCTCAAAGCAAGCCATCATCAAAATATGTCTTCTCAATATAATATGAGTGTTTAAATAGAGAGCCATCAAAAGAAGCCTTAATTTTCAATTTACTGTCAGAGATCATTGAGTACGATCATGAGATTGTGTTGTACGATTAATACAAAATAGATCTTATAGATAGTACGACAGCATTATCCTACCTGATCAGTTTAAGTATTTTTTCTAATCATCAAGTACAATTATGTGATTATACTGTATGATTGGTTTAAGATATTAAATTGATTTTCCAGTATAACAGGCGATCATAGGCGATGATTTAAATATTGCCCCATATATTTCTCAAGTCTTTTTGTATGATCTCTCTATACGATTAGAAGAAAAATCATCATTTTTCATCTTGGATAATGTGTGATGATCAAGTATCGTCCCATGTATCTCTTAGGTCATCAAGTACAATCATCACCGGTTATCCTATATCATCTGAATGAGCATTTTTTCCATAATTAATCCACTAATCAAATGATCAATTTAGGCATGAATGTCATAAATCATTCAGTATGATGTATATCGTATTGTATTATTAGAATAAAACATGAATATTAAAATATTGCCTAAATTATGATTTGCTGCTATTTTAAATAATCATAATTTATCATTCTATATGATATGAATTATATAATTTAATATAATCATTATTAACTAATAGAGGTGCCCTAATTAGGGTTTTTTATTTTAACTGATCATCTAATATGATATAAATCATATTATACGATTAGTTCAAAAAAAAAATTCTTTAACCCACCAACTCACTCCCTTGAATATGTGTATGCAAGTTTACTCAGCATAGTGTTAATTAGATACAGGATTTTACTCAAGAAAGGTAAAAATATATTAAAATTGAAATTACAAATAGACTCAACCCTAGTCTAAATAATGTTGAACTGATTGAAATTGCTAGTGGATTGAAATATATAAAGGTTAGAAATTTGATTTTGTAAACTCTAGCTCAAACTACTTACTAGCTAAAACTCTTTTTAAATAAAAATCTATATAAAAAAAGAATTTAGATAGGAAGAGTGAAATTTTCAAATTTTGTTTTAGAAAAATATTTAATAGAATATGATGAATATACATAACTTTATTAAGAAACATGAAAGAGATTCATTGATTTGGAAGATCAGGTAGACTACTGTAGGAAGACAAAATATACATCTATTTCAAAGTCCAACTTTTGATTTGAAATATATTTTGATTCAAAAAGAAAATACACCACTAAAAGAGTTAAAGGAAGAGAGAAAATCATCAATCATTCTTCCTTTAATTATTTTAGAGGAGCCAAATATTGCTTAAAATTTTCTAAACAACAACAGGAAAAATTTTTCATTGAGAATAAATCACAGCAGAATTGAGTAGTGATCATATTCTTAAAACACTGAAAGAAATACAAGAAAATTTTAGCATAACATAAAAAAACATTAAATAAACACCCAAATAAATTAGTTTAAAATAAAAATAAAAAGTATCAATTTCAAGTATGAATATCTATGAGAAAAAATCTTGTTCTTAAGGTGATAAAGGCTTAAAAGGCTAGTGGTTTTGTAAATATATCAGTAAGTTGATTTCATGTAACAACATGGTGTTGTTCTATGTCTCCTTCAGTAACATGATCCCTTATGAAATTCTACCTGATCTCTTTGTGTTTGGTCCTAGAGTGTTGGATTAGATTCTTTGAAATGTATATGGTAGCAGTGTTATCACGTAAGATTGAAATGGTACCTACATATAATTCTATACACTCCCTGAAGACTACCTCTTCAAATATTGCACTATACCAATGTGACTAACCTTTTGCTCTCATAATAGGCAAAAAAGCCCTTATAATAACCTCTCTTCCACCAAACCTTGGTGTGACAGGCATGGTTATCCTTTCTCACCCTCCTAGTGATGGCATAGTATCGGCATCCTTTCATACCTACCTAGTATTGGCAGAGTACTATCATCCTTTCACACCCTCCTGGTGTTGGTAGAGGACCATCATTCTTTCACACCATCTTGGTGTCAACAGAGTTCCTGCACTCCTTTAAAATTCAACTTCTAAGAATCTTGAATAAAGTATGGAAAAACTTTGAAGATCACGAAAGAGATATGAACCATTAGGCAACCTTTTAAATCCCCTCACAAATCCCACTTATGACATCTCTCACTCTCCAATCTCTAGAAACTTTCCCGAACACTCTCCAAGTGCACTCTCAAAACATATTTATAGTAGGAGTTCATTGGTCAATCAGTTTTAAGGACCTTATATATAGAAAAGACAAGAAAAACCATCCCAAAAATTAAAAATTTCATTTTGACTGGCCTTGATAATACAATACGATCATACTTTGTACATACGAATAATTTAAGAATCTTGGTACGAACCTATACAAAACTACTTTCATACTCTATCCGTCGTATGTATGAACTTCCATTGTATTATAAGAATAGTTAAAAAATAAATAAGTTCATCGGGTATGATTCTGTATGAATGAATTTTGTACTATGGTTAGCATACTATATGAACTTCTTTTTATACAGTATTATTAGCTTAACCAAATCATGCTTCATTTGATATAAAAATAGATGAGTTCATTGATGTCATCTGTACAAACCCAATTTCATATAGTAGAAATAGTTCAAAAAGTATACCTATTTGTATGGATGAACTGGTACACACCCATTTCATAGTCTGGACATTATCTGTATGAACTTTTTGTCGTATAATATGATCAATTCAAAAAATATTAAGTTCATTTTAGATGAATTGGTACGTAGCCATTTCGTACTCTTTATGTTGTTTGTGCAAATATAACTTCGTATAGTATGAATAGTTCAATCCATAATTTTTAGGCATGATTTAATTAACTCCTTTTAGGCATGAACACTCAGGTCAAATCTTCCCATATAATTATATAATCATAAAATACAATTAGTTTTATAAATATAAGTTTTAACTCACTCCCCTAGTGTGTATGCGCACATTTATCCTCTTATAACCATACTCTCTCTGACTCAAGAAAAATAGAAAAAGTACAGACTGCAATTATAATAAACCCTAATATAATCTATCTTTCAATCATCAGCAGTTTAGGGTGTGATTTCCCTGAAACATTAGTATACACAAACAACATAAATAAGACTTTTCCAATATGTGTTAGAAGAAAATAAAAATCAACACAATAATTATTTTGGTATTATCAAAAACTCACATAATATAAAAATATATATTTGAAAACCAAGTCGCAACGATCTCCCCTTTTTATGATGAAAAACTATTATTATTTGAGTATCACTTAAGACTATTTTTCTTTTAAGCTCTCCCTAATGAATGACCAATTAAAATAAGGGGTTCTCTTGAAAATCAAAAACACAAACCAAACAAAAACTGCTAAAAAAATACGAAATAACAAAAAGTAAAAACAAACAAAAACATACATGCAATAACACAACATACAACAAAAATATACATACACACAAAAATATCAAACAATCACAGACATTAAACAATGATATCAAATAATAACTAATGACTTCCCCTTTTGACAACAATAAAAAAGGAAGTACATCTTGAAATGAAAAGTTTTTGTTGATAAAGAAGAAGATTTTAAACTAATTACAAATATAAGAGTAACTTCCTATTGCTAAAAATAAAATTTTAAATTTTAAATGAAAGAGGAAGTAAGATAAGAAAAGTCAAATAAGTTCGTTGTTCTTTCTAGATAAATTAAATAAAAATAATTTTTGAAAAATGGTGAAATAAAGATTAATCAATTTCTAATTCAATAGTGAAGATTAATATTGAATATATGGATTTGGATTAGAGATAAATTGATAATGGAAAGAATAATATGAATTTTTAAATTAGTAGCATTGCACATCTTTTTAATTATTTGTGGCACACTTTGTGCATCTTTCCTACTTGGGCTAATTTTGAGCCTCCTTTCACTTTGTAAACATTGCACATCTTTACAGTTTTTGCACACTTTGTGCATCCTCCTTTCAATAATATTAATTCAACTTCCAATATTAACAAAAAATAACACATTGAAAAAGAATAAAATAAAAATGAAACATCATTGTTGCAATAATTATAGCTAAGTTATATTTGTCTATAAGAACATGAAAATTTTTTTTCTAATCTACATCCAGTCATAATGTATGTTAAAATTTTGAAAGATTAAATTTTGCAAAAAAAATTAATTTGTAGTGCAAAGTAATTGAAAATCTCATTTCAAAGATCAACCACAAAAGATTTTTCTCTAAAAATATAAACATTTTAAGAAATAAAATTCAATGCATGTCCACAAAACATTCCATCATTTCATTGATCACCCAAAATAGATACAAACATATTTTCATTTAACATCATCCCAAATAACATTATCCTAGAAATGCAAAACCAACACATGTAATCACTAACACATTAAATCACTAAAATCATAGGAAAAAATATCAATAATAAAAATCTAAACTCTTCAGCAATGAGAACACACAAGTACAACTAATAATCAGAGGGGCCTTAATTGGGAGGAGGTGGTTGGTTGAACATTCAAATGTAATTTCTGATCGTAGCTACATTCATGTTAACTGAGACAAATTTCCCTCGGATCAAACCCATATCTTTGTTATGCCTTACATCCTACTGGTTTATGTGATTCTCAATTTGATCAAAATATTAATCAAAATGAGTTTCCATTTTGTCAAAGAACTGGACCATTTCTTAGTAAAAATTTTGGTCGAATCAAAGTATAGCTGTAGGTGTTAGAGAAGAATCATCTCCCTTAGAACTTTGATCTCCCCAAAAGGATGCCAAAAAGAGGCATCTGCAAAGAAAATATGAAGTTTAATGGGTGGATCAGGATGAAAAAGATTGTACGTCTTCTCTAAGATATAAGAAATAGATGTCCTAAGGCAATATTTTTCTTCATTTTATTATGAGTAAGTCCAATATATGAGTGTTTATAAATATAATCCATAATATGTTGGGCTTCATCTAAAGGTTTTTTGGTCATAAACAAATATGTGATCGTGGACAAGAGAGGATTCAAGTTTATGCAATCACTAGCTTATGGAAAAATTGAGGTTCTCAAGAAGTGTTGGATAATCCAGGCATTCTAATTAAGAGTGTACACATTAGTCAAATGTCTAACTTGGGCAATACCTCTAAGAATCTGATTTATTTCTGACTAGTCAAAGTCAACTCTAGAGGTTAAAGTGTGTGCTCTAATTCCTTGGGTTTTTAGGTGAAGGAAGTTACTTAGATCTTCCTTAGTGATCTCTACATGTTGCTTAAAAAAGAAACTAGTAATCCTAGTATGGTCTTAATTTAGCTTCTTAATTCAAGGAACATTTGAAATTTTTCATGGTGGTAGGCATAAATTAAAGTAAGAATGAATAAAAACTGGGTTGTGGAAAATTGGGGCATGATAGAAAGGTTGATATCATTCTAAATGTGGAGTTAGGAAGGGGTTATTTTTATATTAAAATACCTTACAAAGGCTTCCTTATTCTCTTTGGAAATAAAATTATCATCAATACTAGATCTAGAGGACAAGCCCTTAGAAGTGCAAGGTCATTTGCTAATGCTTGCCATTTTTAAGATTTGGACTCGAGAAGGATTGGAAATGAATGTGAAAGTAAATAAGAAACTTATCCAAGACCCTTTTATTTGAATAAAAATGACCTATCATTTAGTATGAAATATAGATCATACGTGCAATTCTAAAATAATACTAGACAAAAAAAAAATTCATACATACAAATACAAATGGCCAAAACTAAAATGGATTTTCATAAAATGAAATTTATAATCGTTTCGTACAAACCTTTTGACCAAATGATCATACAAATGAACACCTATTCATCTAGTCTAATAAAAAAATTAAAGATCAAATTATTATAGTTAAGTTCATCCATATGAAAAATTGACAACAGGATCGTATAGACAAAGTCCAATTTTGTACGTATAATCTAACAAAATAGCAGAATATAAAAAAAACCATCCCCAATCATACATACAAAATATCACAGTTTGTATAGAAGATGATGACATCATATAATACAAAATTCAATGAAAAACTCAGTTTTATGTGCCCATCTCAGAAACCTACCATGCACATACTACATAATTTATATATTACAAAAATATTTGTACAGAAAAAAGAGAACACTTAAAATAAGACATGATAAATAGAAAACCTTTTCAAACAAAATGGCATGCTTCAACTAAAATAACAAAAAAATTAAAAAATATATAAAACAAAACAAACAAAAATAAATAAAATAAGCAACAAGACAAAATAAACAAATATATAATTACACAACAAATCAAGTTTACCAAATTTAAATTTAAGCATTAAGATCAATGACACCTAATCTAGTTCTTAAAGATCTAAACATATTAAAATCCAGTTATTTTATTAAAATGTCTGCAAGTTGATTCTTAGTAACAACATGATGCAATTCAATTTCTTCCTTAGCTAAATGATCTATAATGAAATGATGCCTTATATCAATTTGCTTGGTTCAAGAATATTGAATAGGATTCTTTAAAATGGAAATGACATTAGTATTATTACATAAAATAGCAATGGTGTGAATTGAAAATCCTAACTGAATCAGTTTTTATTTTAACCAAAGAACTTATGCCATACAACTACTTAAGGCAATATATTCTACTTTAGTAGTAAATAGGGCTACTGAATTTTTCTTTCTACTAGATCAAGAAACTAAATAGTTTCCTATTATTTGACAAGTTCCAGAAGTATTTTTTTGATTAACACTACATCCTATAAAATATAAAATAGAATATCAAATGATTTCAAAAGAAGAGTTGTGCTTAGGGTACCAAATCAATATGTTTTGAGTTCCCAAAAGATATCTCAAAATTCTTTTAAATGCTGTTAAATGTGATTCTTTTGGATCAGATTGAAATATAGCACACAAACAAACACTGAACATAACATTTGGTTTACTAGCTATCAAGTATAGCAATGATCTAATTATACCACTAAATTTCTTTTGATAAACAAATTTTCCCTTAAGTCCTTACCTAACAACACCGAGGAACTCATTAGTGTAGTCACTGGTTTAGTATTATCTATTTCATATTTCCTAAGGATGTCCTTAATATACTTTGACTGACCAAGAAAAGTTTTTTTTGACTGACCAATAAAAGTTCCTTCCTCATTTTGGTTTATGTTAAAAACAAGAAATTTACTTAAATCTCCCATTAAACTCATTTTAAATTCACTATTAATTATTTTTGAAAAATCATCAAAAATATTTTTATTTAGAGATCCAAATCAGATATCATCAATATATATTTAGACAATAAGTATGTCTTCTCCTATCCTTTTCAAAAAGAGAGTAGTGTCCACACTTCCTTTCAAACATGACATTTCTAATAGGAAAGTGCATAACCTCTCATACCTAGCCCTAGGTGCCTATTTTAGTCCATACATTGCTTTATTCAATTTAAACAAATGATTAGGGAATTTAGAATTTTAAAATCTGGAGGTTCTTCAATATAAATATGCTCTTATATCACTATAATATAAAAGACACTTTTAACATCCATTTGATATAATTTAAAATTTTTAAAATAGGTAAATGCTAACAAACCCTAATTTCTTCAAGTCATATTACATGAGCAAAAGTTTTTTTTCAAAACTAATCCCTTCTATTTTCATATACCCTTTTGATGCCAATCTTGCTTTATTTCTAATCACAACACTGGAATCATTCATTTTATTTTTTAACACCCACTTAGTTCCAACAACACTTTGATCCTTAAACCTTTTAATAAATATCCAAATACCTTATGGTGATTCTTAGAAAATTTCCCTTCTCTAGGCAAAGGGTTTTAAGTTCTAAAATTCACTTCAAAATTTGACTTTTTAATTCCTTGGGAGATAATTTCAATATGATCATCTTCTAATCTTGGCTCTTCTGAAATGCCAGATTCATCAAAAATAACATTTGTGGCCTTCTCAACTATCAAAGATCCCTTATTAAAAACTTTATATGTTTTTCCAATACTAGAATATCCAAGAAAAATTCCTTCATCAGATTTTGGATCCAATTTTCCTAAAGAAGTTTTACTAATATTGTAAATGAACACCTTGCATTCAAAAACATGCAAATGTTAAAGATTAGGTGTTTTTCCCTTAAGAAGATTATAAGGTTTCTTGTTTAATTTTGATCTAATATTCAATCTATTCAGAACAAAACAAGTCATACTAACTACTTCAGTCCAAAAATATTTTGGTAGTGAGTATTTTGCCAATATGGCTTTAGCGGGTTCTATTAATGTTCTATTTTTTCTTACTATCTCATTCTACTAAGGGGTCCTAAGTACTGAAAAATTGTGATTAATTCTATATTCCTTAAAAAAAACTTTAAATTATTCATTTTCAAATTTTCTTTCATGAGCAGTTTGAATTGATAAAATCTCACATCTTAATTTTCTCTAAATCCAAATAGAAAAGTCTCAAAATTCATCAAAGGATTCACTCTTATGAAGCAAGAATTTAACCCAAGTGAATCTCAAAAAATCATCAACTATTATAAATCCAATGATTTACCTCTTAGTCTTACAGTGCTAAACGCTCCAAAAAGATCCAGATGTAAGGCTTCGAATGGTTTGTCAGTTCTAAGATTCTTAATGGAATGAAAGGAGGACTTCACCTATTTCCTAATTGACATGTATCACACAGGTGATCCTTAGTGAAGTCTAATTTAGGTATTCCTCTAACTAAATCTTTTTAGGTAATCTTTCTATGGTTTTTTATGATTGTGTGATAAAGTCTCCTATGTTATAATCATAATTCATCAGTAATTATACAGAGATAAAAGGCCTTACAAGAATTAATAAAATTCAAAACAAGCATGTACACATTATTTACTCTATTTTCATACAATACATCAATTCCATTTTAGCTTATTATGCAGCTTATGGGAAAAACATTTACACTGCAACCTTTATCACATAGCTAACTAAAACTCAATAAGTTATACTTTAAGCCTTTTACCAATAAGATATTTTCAATGAAAAAATTATTCAAAATTCAAATCATACATGTGCCTACCACTTTCCTAGAGGTATTGTCTCCCACCTTAACTAATCTATGACAGTTATATTATATTTTTGTAGGTTTAGAAATTTTAGTCTTCTGATCAGGATTAAGAAATTCTATAACTGTAGGGAGCATCCTATTTTCCTTAAAAGCTTTTAATTCCACTTTAAAATATGAGCTAGCACTTTTTTGAACAGCATTATCAAATTTCAAATAGTGCTCTCTACGATTAGATTTATCCATAAAATTTTTTAAATCATTTTCAAGTTCTGTATGTGATGATTTCAATAGTTCATGCTTTTTATTCAAATCACCATCTAATCAAATTGTTTCATATGGTTGTTATCAATCAATATGTTATCATTCTTAAGGATTTCATGCACTTTTCTATAAACTTGAAAATTTTAAGTTCAACTTAGCATGCAATTTTTTGAGTTTCCTATATACAGTATGAATTTTCTCAAAAACTTAAAATAATTCAGGGTAGGTTAAGTCAAATACCTCCTCCTGATCTTCTTGATCAAGCTTGTTGGCCATTAAACATAAGATCATGAGCTCCTCCTCAGCTTATATTCCTGAGGAATTTAAAGCTAAATCTTCCCAAAATGCTCTTTATAATCTCTTCTTGCCCTTCCTTACATTGGTTTTCTCCTCAACCATCTCCTAGCTAGGATTAGCTTTGATATTTGGGCAATCAAATTTGATGTGTCCTAGCTTCTTGCTTTAATAGCAAATTATATTATTATATGCTTTAAAATTTGGTAGTACTTGTTGCAAATTAAGGTCTATGAACTATGTTTTGATGATTGGCAAACACTCTTACTTGACTTGGACTGTCTTTACTACTGACTTTTCAGGAATCAAAGATCGGATGGAAAATGAAGCCATATCAAGATGGGTAGATTAGGGTTGAGCCAGTCTGTAATTTTATTTTTCCCCTCTTGAATTTATTGTAATCTTTGGTGTGACTAATGCAATGTAACCCTACACACACACACTCAAGAGACTTAGAATTTCTATTTTTACTCAAATCAGCCAGGACGATATTTACATCGTCCTGGATGATCTGGCTTAAAACAGAAAATCTAATAAGGGGTTCTTAATTAAGGCAGCCATCATCAGCCAATCGGCCTGGACGATACGTGTATTGTCTAAGACGATAGGATCAAAATAGAAAGAAATTATTGCCATAAACAATTAAGGTATTCTGTATTTTTGGCAATCGGCCAGGACGATCTTGGATCGGCCTGGACGATCTTGGATCGGCCTGGACGATCTTGGATCGGCCTGGACGATCTTGGATCGGCCTGGACGATCTTGGATCGGCCTGGACGATCTTGGATCGGCCTGGACGATATTAAGAATTATGTCTTAATTAGTCAGACAAATCAAGAAAGTAATTAAGGATGACTGATACGATCATATTGCCCTGGACGATCACAGGATCTGCCAGGATGATCTAAATAAAAACCTTAGTTGCTTCTGGACGATTAATATCGGCCAGCACAAATTCAGGGAAATGCTCTGGACGATTTTCCTTTGATTTGAATTGATCGGCCAGGACGATCATGATATCGTCCTGGACAATCAAACCAATTTTTAATCATCCAGTTTGCATTCAGGGCGATGCCCTGGCCGATCTCATGGGATTTGTACTGAAAGGCCAGGACGATGTCCATATCGTCCTGGACGATATAGTCGGCAACTTGCAATTAATGAGCTCCTTTGAAGCTCTTTTATTTAAGAGCTCTTTGTTCAACACTTTTGAACATCCTTGGCTACTGTCTTAACCTGAGAAAACCTAAAGGAGAGAGAGTGAGGATCTTGTGAGGGGGAGCTTGTGAGGGGATTTAGAAGAGTTGCTCCAAGCATTGTTCCACTTCTTCTTCCCTAGAGTCTCTTGTCCTTAGAAGGGTTGAGAGAGGTAAGTTCCAGCAAGCGATCGAGGTTCTCTGCCTGCTACAGGAGGAAGCAAAAGGAGGAAGGTTCTCTTCCTTGCCAGGTGTGGCAAAAAGAGGAATTTGTAAAGGCTTCTCTGACTAGCTGTGGGGGCCAAAGAAGAGTCACGATTGTAGTACAATACTCGAAGGGCGCCTCCGAGGACTAGACGTAGGTTGAGTTGATCGAACCACTATAAACCCTTGTGTTCTTTTTTTTACTGCTTCCACACTTATTTTCTTCCGCATTTTTTATGGTGGTTTGGTTTGTATTCGTGCTTTGCCTAAAGTTTTTTAAGTACCAATTCACCCCGCCCCCCTCTTGGTTAGCCTTGGGTGAGTTCTATAGGGCTTAACATCCCTAACGAACTTTCAAGTGGTATCAGAGTGAGATTCATAAAAATTAAGTTTGAAAACTTTTTGAATTTAGATCCATGGCTAACTTTGGGAATCGTAATACACCGGAAGGGTATTCTATTACCCGACCACCTTTGTTTGATAATATCCCATTTGATTTTTGGAAAACTCGCATGTCTACATTTTTACAATCTACTGATTATCGCATGTGGATGCTTGTTACGGATGGTTACACACCTCCAACTGGTAAACTTAACGACATTATTGTTCCACTTCCTTTTATTGAATGGACTTTAGTTTATAGGAATTTGGCTCAATTGAATGCAAAATGTCTTAATTGTTTTTTCTGTGCTTTAAAATCAGAAGACTACATGCGTGTTTCCACTTGCAAAACTGGTAAAGAAATTTGGGATAAATTGTGTATCACTTATGAAGGCACTAATGAAGTTAAACAATCCCGTTTGAACATTCTCTTGCATGACTACGAACTTTTTCTTATGAAATCTCATGAATCAATTTCTGAAATGTATACGAGATTTACTCAAATTGTTACTTCCTTACATGCCTTAGGAACAGAGCTTTTGAATTTTGAAAAAGTAAAAAAGATTTTACGATGCTTGCCTTCCTCTTTTGAAGCAAAAATTACTGCTATAACTGAATCTAAGGATTTGAACACGTATTCGTTTGATAACTTACTTGGCTCACTCATTGCTTACGAGCAAGGGGTGAATCAAAGAAATCTTGATGCAGTTGAGAAAAAGAAAGAGAAAATGGTGGCACTGAAGGCACACAAATCTGACTTTAATTCTTTCGGGTCTGATAGCAATGAAGTTGCCTCAATCTCAAGGCTATTCAGAAACTTTCTAAGGAAGAATAAAAAGCATCATTGGAGAAAAGGTAAGGATAATAAATATTCTAAAGGATCCTCTGATGTTGTTTGTTATGAATGCAGGAAGCCTTGACATATGAAAGCCGATTGTCCTACACTTCAAGATCACTCGAGCAAAGGAAAGGGTGAGGAGAAACACAAGTTCAGGAAAGACAAGAAAAGACTCCAAAAGGCATTTTGGGCTAATTTTGCATCAAATTCATCAGAGATGGAACCAGAAGATGAGACAACAAAACCGTGCTTGATGGCAGACGATCATCTCGATCAAGAAGAGGTATGTGAACTTTCCTATTATCAACTTCTTAAAATTTCTGAAAAAATTCATACATCATATAGGAAACTTAAGAAGACCTGTAGGCACCATCTCAATCTTTTGTGACAACACTAGTGCCATATGCATCTCTAAGATTCCTATCCAACATTCAAGGACTAAGCACATTAACATTAGGCATCACTTCATTAGAGACCATGTGACTAAGGGAGACATTGAGCTACACCATGTGACAACTGAAAATCAACTGGCTGAGATCTTTACTAAACCACTGGGCTTCGACACTTTCAGCACTTTAAGGACCAGATTGGGTGTGATTGACATAACTGCATAAACTTGATCTTCTATTTGCTTTATTTGATTTTTAATTATTTTTCCTTTTAGCACTTTGTTTAATTTTCTTTTTTTATTGATTTGGCTTGCTTTCTTCTTTATTGCTTTTTAGCTTACAAAAATCATCACTGATATGATATCGTATGCCTTGTCTTTGCTTTTGAGAACTTTTAGTAAATGTTTTATATCTCTTAATCTGTTAGATGGTATGAATATTTCGTTGATTGTGTTTCCTTCTCTAACCTATTTTAGTGAGATAGTTTTCTTTTCTAATCAAAAATCTATTTCAAATTAAAGATTGTGTATGAAAATTTAGATCCTTTCTAAACTCGCTTAAGTAAATCTGTCTTGTATTTATAATGCTTAAAGTCTTTTTGTCAAATCAAGATTCCTCATTACTATTATCATTGATTAATTGATTCTGTTTTGTGGATAATTCTTCTCTATGTTAGAGAGAGAGCCCCTATTCTCTAATATCTAGAAGGTATACTCACAACTAAGAAGTTTTTAAGAGTTGTAAAAGAGAATGGAGCTTGCAAAAATAAAAAAAAATTGGCCTATGATGCCAACAAAAGATGCGCAATGACGCCAAATTGAAAAATTATATATTAAAAAGTAAAAAGATGTGCTCAAGCACCAATCAATTGACAAGAGGTATAAAATGAGCTCACTAAAAAGCAAGCTCCTCTCTCTTTTCAAATCTTTTAAAAAACTTAGAAGTTTTCATTTATCAAAGGCTTGACTTCGATTGTTTTGAGATTGTGACAAATTTACTTTGATTCATTAATCTATAAGATATTTTTTTCTTAAACCAAGTAATGAATAAATTCTTGTTTCTTATATCCAATTGATTTTTTGAGTTAGGTCATTGATTTCAAAAGATGATTCTACCCTAAGAGAAGTCTGAGCTAAGGGTAATCATGATCGGATATTCTACCGTTCTTTAGATTATTGATGTTGTTAACTCATTAACTCACAAGTTTTTAAAATCAATCACATGGAATACTACATCATCTTCATATCTTGGTATAAAAAAAAAGTGTTTTGTGGTTTGCTTTTGTTCTTGGTTCCCTGCTTTTGAGATGTCAAAAGGGGGAGGAGTTTTAGGATGTTTCCTATTCTTTCGATTTTGTATGTTACACTGCTTTTCTTTAAATTTTTGTCGTAGTGTTTTGTCATCATCAAAAAGGGGGAGATTGTTGCAAATTCAGGTCTATGAACTATGTTTTGATGATTGGAAAACACTCTTACTTGACTTGGACTATCTTTTACTACTGACTTTTCAGAATTCAAAAATCGGACGGAAAAACGGAGTCATCTCAAGATGGGGTGGATTAGGGTTGAGTTAGTCTGTAATTTTATTTTTCCCCTCTTGAGTCAATTGTAATCTTTGGTGGGACTAATTCAAATAACCCTACACATACACACACACTTGAGAGACTTAGAATTTCAGTTTTTATTCAAATCGGCTAGGATGATACTTACATCGTCCTGGACGATCTGGCTTAAAACAGAAAATCTAATCAGGGGTTCTTAATTAAGGTAGCCATCATCTGCCATTCGGCCTGGACGATACGTGTATCATCCAGGATAATAGGATCAAAATAGAAAGAAATTGCCGCTAAAAATAATTAAGGTATTCTGTATTTTTGGCAATAGGCCAGGACGATCTTGGATCGGCTTGGACAATATTCACAATTATGCCTTAATTAATCAGACAAATCAAGGAAGTAATTAAGGATGATTGATACGATCACAAAACCCAAGACGATCACAGGATCGGTTAGGACGATCTAGACAAAAACCTTAGTTGCTTTTGGATGATTAATATCGGCCAGCACAAATTCAGGGAGATGCTCTGGACGATTTTCCTCTGATTTGAACTGATAGGCCAGGTTGATCGTGATATCATCCTGGACGATCAAGCCAATTTTCAATCATCCAGTTTGCATTCAGGGTGATGCCCTGGCCAATCTCATGGGATTTGTACTGATCGGTCAGGATGATGTCCATATCATCCTGGACGATATAGTCGGCAACTTGCAATTAATGAGCTCCTTTGAAGCTCTTCTATTTAAGAGCTCTTATTCAACATTTTTTAACATCCTTGGCTGCTGTCTTGACGTGAGAAAACCTAAAGGAGAGAGAGAGATGGAGAGAGAGAGAGAGAGAGAAGATCTTGTGAGGGGATTCAGAGGGATTGCTCCAAGCATTGTTTCACTTCTTCTTCCCTAGAGTCTCTTATCCTTGGAAGGGTTAGGAGAGGTAAGTTCCAGCAAGCGATCGAGCTTCTTTGCCTGCTTCAGGAGGAAGCAAAAGGAGGAAGGTTCTCTGCCTTACTTGGTGTGGCAAAAAGAGGTGTTTGTAAAGGCTTCTCCGTCTAGATGTGGGGGCTAAAGGAGAGTCACGATTGTAGTGCAATACTCGGAGGGCACCTCCAAGGAGTGGACGTAGGTCGAGTTGACTGAACCACTATAAACCCTCGTGTTCTTGTTTTTACTGCTTCCGCATTTATTTTCTTCCGCATTTTTTGTGGTGATTTGGTTTGTATTCGTGTTTTGCCTAAAGTTTTTTTAAATACCAATTCACCCCCCCCCCCCCCCCCTCTTGGTTAGCCTTGGGCGAGTTCTATAGGGCTTAACATCCCTAACGAACTTTCAGTACTTACCCTTATTCCAATGTTGACATCACCTTTACTTCCTGTTAAGCAAACTTTTGAATTGCCTTGTTATTAAGGTAATATAATCTTCATTCTCAAGCTGAGACTGATCACTTTCTTAGTCATCCACTTTCAACACAATATTCTTAACCTTCCTTTTGTCACCTGCATCAATATATCTTTGAGCCACTTCTTGCTCTTAAGCAATTAGTAATCCAAGAAGATAGTCAATAGAATAAATAGCTAAATCTTTTGATTTAATTATTACCATTATCTTTACATCATATGTAGTAGGCAAACAATGAAGAATTTTATTTACTTTTTTAGAATTAGTTGAATCCCTACCTAAAGCATGCAAAGAAGTGACTATCTGTGTAAAATGAGTATACATATCAGTGATTGATTCGTTTGGTTCCATGCAAAAAGGTTCATAATCAAGTAGTAGAATGTTCAATCCATATTGTTTCTCTTCATTAGTTCTTTCATAAGTGATATAAAGCCTATCCCAAATTTCTTTTCTGGTTCAACAAGTTGAGACATACATATAGTCTTCATACTTACATGCACAAAAAAAGCTTTTTAAACATTTAGCATTCAACTAGGCTAATTCTTTTTCCTCTGTAGTTCAATCAGAAAATGGTGTTTTAGTTATAATGCTATATACAAGTCTAGTTAGTCTAGTCTAGCCCTCCTATCCTAAAATTTACATGTGATAGTCAAGAGATTAAAGAAAGGTAGACATACATGATTTTCGAAAATTGAAAGGGATGTTATTGAACAATGGGGGTCTTGTGATCAAATATCATTCGGGTGTGTTATAGTTTCCAAAAGTATCCATGATCATTTTCAAAATGTTATCTAAACCTTAATTTTTGAAAGTATGTTATGATACCACTTAAAAGTTTAAATAGGTTATTAAATCTATTAAATTTATCCCAAGGCTAACCAAGAGGGGGGTGAATTGGTAATTTAAATATCTCTTGGAAATTTTAGAAATTTTATTTTATAATTTTTTAGCACAGTAAAAATTTATCAAAACTAATTATGTCAACCATAAAATTAAATAGCAAAAAGTATAAATAATAGTAAAAAGTAAAGAAAAAAACACATAAATAATAAAGTACTGACATCATTTCACACCCTCTTGATGTCGATAGAGTACTGTTATCCTTTTGTACCCTTCTGGTGTTAGCAAAGTACTGATGCTCCTTTAAAATTCTTTTTCCAAGAGTCTTCAAGAAAGTAGTGAATAATTTTGAAGAATAAGCAAGAGATCCTAACCACTGGGCAACCTTGTCAATCTCCTCATAAATCCCTCTTAAGCAATCTCTCACTCTCCAATATCAAACACTCTCCAAGTGCACTCTCAAAAGAATTTTGGAGTAGGAGTTCATTGGAAAGTCTATTTTTAGGATGTTACATAGAAAATAAAAGAAAAACCACCATGAAAACTAAAAATTTCAATTTGATCGTACAGTACGATCATACTTTTTATGTACGAATAGTTCAAAAATCTTGGTACAAACCTGTATGAGCTTGTTTTCATAATATCTTAGTCGTATGTATGAACTAACATTGTACTGTGTAAATAGTTCAAAAATGAACAAGTTCGTCAAGTATGATTTTTTTTTAATACATTTTGTACTCTGGTGAGCATACTATATGAACTTTATTTCATAAAGTACAAATAGTTTAGCCAAAAAATTCTTCATTTGGTATAAAAAGGGATGTGTCCTTTTTATACTATAGACATTGTCTATATGAAACTAATTTTATACAATATAAATAGTTCAAAAGTTTTACCTATTCAAATGGACTTAACTGGTATGCACCACCCATTTTATACTCTAGATGTCATCTGTATGAAACTTACTTTATAAAGTATGATCAGTTCATAAAATGTTAAGTTTATTTATGATAGCCTGGTACATAGCCATTTTGTACTCTAGACATCATTTATATGAATGCAACATTATACAGCATAAACAGTTCAATCAAAAATTTCTAAGGCATGATTGAATTAACTATCTTTTGGTTGAACACTTAGGTCAAATCATCTCGTGTGATTATATAATCATATAATATAATTAGGTTTAAAAATATAATTTTTTACTCACTCTCCTAGTATGTGTGTGCATGGTTACCCAATTATAATCACACTCTCTCATACTCAAGAAATATAGAAAAAATTTAGACTTCAATTATAATAAACCCTAATTTTATCTATCTTAAAGTTATCAATAGTTTGGAGTATGATTTCTTAAAAACATTAGTACACACAAATAACATTAATAAGACTTTTCCAATATGTGTTAGAAGAAAACAATAATCAACATAATAATTAATTTTGGTATCATCAAAAACTCATATGATATAAAAATATATCTTTAAAAACTAAGTCACAACAACCTCCACTATGGAATTGATTATTTACTAACAAATAATTTCACATATCTCCATTTTGCCTCAGCAAAAAAAGAATTTCCTTCTCTTATAAGTAGAGGAAGTCATCTTCTTATTGTCCTATATTTTAGAGGCCATTGAAAAATAATTGATTAGGAGCCAAAGAAAATAGAAATTCTTAAAAAGTTAGAAAGGAGAAAATTTAAAACTTGGGGAAAAATTTAAAATAAGCCCTCTAATTCATAAAACTTAATGAGCGCTTTGGTGCTATGATTGATAATGTCATGGAGCTAGAAAGCACTAAATAACAAAATTAAATTAATAATGTCACTGTACATGAAATGACAAGTGGAGCTATGGCGCATGCTTTGGAAAATGAAACAATAACATTTTACTAAGGGACCACCACGACACTTGATATATATCAATGATATGATGCTTGGTAAAGACTTTTGCAATGGTTCTATGATGGAATAATAATAGTATTAACCAAACACTATGGAAACAAAGGCTACACTATGGTGCTCAATAATTAATCAGAATAAAAAGGTGTGCTATACAAAAGCATTAAATAAAATGTCTTAGCAGTTATCTAGAATTAACTTGCTTTGGAGAAATTTGGAATTAAATTTAAATTTAAATTATGGACTAAAATGGACCATTAGTAATAATATAGTGCCTTGTAAGGTGGGGATAAAATCTCATAATGGGTTCAGACCCATAATTATAAACTATTTTCTTTATTATTACAGTCTAATTTATGGGAGAAACCACATACTTCCCCGAAGGATCAAACTGAAGTTTAATTAAATATCACTCTATGATAATCAAGGAAAGTGATAGTTAATTATATATTCAAATCATTATAACTTTTTAATATTTCTTGTTGAAGAAAGAAGATATCATCCATTACCAATCATTAAATGGATCAAAATTTGATTTCCCAAAAGAAATATTAATTTGATTTTTAAAAATGGACGTGGGTTCTAAATCTCCTTTTAGTGGAAGCCCTCATAAATTTTTACATCATAGGGAACTGGGGTCTTCTACAAAAACATTCAATTAAAATAATTATAGAATTTTTTTAGAGATTTTCTAGGAATGATATTAACAGAGGTCAATCTTCAAATTTTAATCGGGATTGGATCAAAATTTGAACACATATTCTTGGAGTCAATGAAAGAGGGATAGCACGTACTTAGAGATTTTGAAACAATTAAAAAATACCTCAACCTAAACTAAGTGTAGGGTTTTAAAATTTGGAACGAGAGAATCATTAGGTAAAATTATATGATTTATTATAAATTTGTGATTTAATTCTTGAAGGTTGGGGTCTTATGATTCAAAATCAATCTTAGATCTTAAATCTAAATTTAGGTACTAGATCGCAGTAGTCCAAACCTAACTGATGCAGTACAAAATTTGTACTTATGGCTTCCTAGATTGGGAAGCCAGCTAACCACCTAGGTGATTAAAATCCATGAGTCTGTTCATTTTAAGAAAGAGTGTAGAAACATTTTTATGAAATTTTTTGAGAATTGGGACCAATGTATAGCGGATCCTAATTGGTCCCTTCATTTATATGGGGTAAAAATGCTAAAGAAAGATGCAATTAAAATTTTAGACTCACCTTTAAATTGGTTTCTAATAGACCAGGTGGTCTGCTAAAACCCATAGGCAAGAGAGTTGCCTGACAAAATAAACAGAATGATGCAACAAAAAAGTTTATGCGAACTCCCGACGGACCCGTGCTTACTTCTTAAGAGTGTTACAGTTTTGGTGTTATCAAAAGATTTTATTTTGGTTTTAGTAGAAAATTTTTCACATACCATCATAAAAA
This sequence comes from Dendrobium nobile, assembly GCA_022539455.1. NCBI lineage: Eukaryota > Viridiplantae > Streptophyta > Magnoliopsida > Asparagales > Orchidaceae > Dendrobium > Dendrobium nobile. Next base: position 38,648,006 of record CM039735.1, read on the forward strand.
ATTCATCTCTGGAGTGGTTGTTGAGTAATAAAATGTTGCTTGAGTAGTTTTATTAATCAATTTAGAATTTTCAAGAATTTTAATTAATTATTAGATTTTTGGATTTATTTTAATCACATTAATTAAGGGTGTAAAAGTTAACTTTTAAAATTAAAGTTAATTTTAAATTTTTAGGTTTTCAATAAATATTTGACCTTATGGTGAGTAGTTAGAGTATTAGCTCTCTTAATTTAGAGTTCTCAATAAAAAGTTATGATTTATCAAAGTTTGGACCTAAAATTGAACTACAGTTGACTAAAAAGTTGAATTTTTAACTTTAACTTAATTTTGAAGGTTTGATATTTTAGATAAGAGTATATTTTAATTATGTTTGAATGGCTTTGAGTTAAAAAAAATAAATAAATAAATAGATAAATGGCTTTGAGGTTGATTAAATTTGAATTTTCTAGATATAATTATAATTTTTTTTAAAGTTTAGGTATTTTTTGAATTTTTAAAATTACTTTTATTAAGGTGATTTTAAATTTTTGATCCAAATCAGTCCAAAACCTATTTGAATCACCCCCAAAGGTCCTAAATGACCTAAGCAGATGTTTCCAAGCATTTAAAGATTTTTTGGAATTTTAAAATATTTTTAATTAATTAAATAAATTGATGGTCTATTTACTTTTAAACTTAGATTAAAGTGAAATTAAGAATTATCTCATATTGTTTTTATTTTTTATGGGTTGGGTGTTAAATTAGGATTAATTAGAGACTTTAAATAGATTTTTTACATTTAAATTGAATTATTAGTGAATTAACTAGGATTTTAAGTAAAAAATGTTGTAGATCTTAACCTAAATACTATTATTTTGATGATAACAAACATTATTGTTCCCTGATTATTGTCATTCTTTCATATCTATTTTAAGTGCTAAACTCATAAAACTTTATGGTGCATAAGTTCACTTGGAATTTCAATCAGCTCAAGATCAGGCAGGTTAGGATTGAGTTAGTCTATAATTTAAATTTGAATGCATCTTTTACCTTTTCTTGAGTCAAATATACTTTGATGGATCCTGAAGCTAAGTAACCTTACACACACACACTTAGGGGAAGAGATTGTGTGAGTTAGAGTTTTTCTATTTTTGATCATATTGTATAGGATGATTTTATATCATCCTTGATAATCAGTCAAAAATAGACACCCTAATTAGGGCATTTGGGTGATGCAAAATTGCTTAAGCAAATTATATCTTCTTTTTCTCACTACGTCTCTCTGATCCAGGTGCAATTCTTGGGCGATTTTAGGGTTTCTCCCTCGAGTGCTGGTTTCCCGCCCTCCTGGCTTGGTTCTTTTTGCTTTTTTAGTTGTTTTCCTTAACTTTTCTCATTCTTGTCTCCTTCATGTGCTAATTTTGAGCTACTCTTTGGTTTTTCATGTGGGGTGATGACGACTCCATCGTCATCTCACCCAATTTCCTCTTCTCTTTTGCAGGGGAGATTTCAATTTTTCGAAGATGTAGTTACTGGATCTTTATTTTTGTCATTAAAATTGAACTTTGTTCATTCATCTTTTAAGGGTTGTCCGGCCATCCTTTTTGAGGAATCCGTGGTTGCTCAGATAGCCGCTCCCTATGCTTTAACTTTAGTTTGTAAATTTATATTGAGGAGGCTGAATCTTGATGTTATACGAAAGTTTTTTCTTAATCTAAAGCTATCTGGACCTTTTCACATTGATTTTCTTGACCAATGACATGTTGTTATCCAACTTTCAAATGATCTTTGATTATAGCCTCATAATTTCTCATGGATTGTATTATATTCAAGCATGTCAAATGCATTTACTAAAATGGACTCCTAATTTTGATGTTAGGGAGGAAACCTTTATTGCTCCGGTTTGGATTTCTTTTCCTAACTTATGCTTACATTTTTTTAATCATCAAATTTTGTTTGTTATGGCCTCCATCTTTGGTCTACCTTTACAAACTGATCAAGCTACGACTTCTATGTCTAGGCCGTCAGTTGCTGAGTTGGATGTCTCTAAAAAACATCCTTCAGAAATTTGGATTGGATCCGATGTCAAGGGTTATTTCCAAAAAGTCGAATTTGAGAATTTACCAATTTTTTGCTCTTTCTATAAAATGCATGGGCATTATATGAATGACTATTTTTGGAAACATCCAAACCTTTGTATAACTAGAAACTCTGTGAAACAAATGAATGTGATGGTGGTCCAGGATGTTTCTAATCCGACTCCTCTATTGGGTGTTGGTGGAATTTTGAAAATATGTTTTGAAAATATTAGCTTTCCTTGGGAATTTTAAAATCGAAATTGGATTCTAATTCTAGAGTAGAATCAACTCGGTAGAAAAAGTATATCACCCAGAAGGACGAAAATAAAATTTCATTATGGTATTCAGACTTAGAATTATGAAACTCATCTTGAATATCATGACCAGATCCTAAGGAGAACTTTATATAGCCCCTAGGGGACAAGGTAAAGTTCAACTAAATATCTAGTTATGATATCCAAGAAGTATGATCGTCGAATTCATATCCAAAGCCTTATCAAAGAAGGATGTACCTCCCCGGAGGGAGATGACACGTTTCAATGATAATTCTTCTGATATAATAACGACGATCATTCCTTAACCTTTCCCAAAGAAATCTAAGAAGATTTTAAAAAGCTTAATTCTGAAATCAGGTGCGTGTGGTTCCAAATCTCTTACGAGCGCAAGCCCTCGTAGTTAATTACATCGTAGGGAGACAGAATCCCCTACGAAAACTCTCGATTAAAATAATAATGAAATTTTGTTAGATTTTTTAGGAGTGATATCAAAGACGAATGGAATTTTTTTTTGGAAAATCAAGAGGGAATGGATCAAGATTGAACATTTATTAACAGAATCAAGGGAAGAGAGGTAGGGGACACCTTGAGATTCCAGAATCATCCGGAAGTGTCCCAACTTAATCTAAGTGTTGGGCTTTATATTTTAGGATTGAAAGGAAACTTTAATTGAAGTTGAGCATCTTATTAGAAATTTGGGATTATATTTCCGAAATTTGGGGTCTTATGATCAAAGATCTGCCCCGGATCCTAAATCTATTTTGGACACTGGACCACAGTCATCCGAACCTAACTAATGCAATGCAATGCCTGGACTTACCACGGCCTAGATTGGGGAGCCAGTTAACCACCTAATCGATTTAAAAGAGATGAGTCCAGTCTTTTTATGAAAGAGTGGTAGGGACATTGTACTTAAAGTTTTGGAGAGTTGGGGCCGACATCTATAAATTTTCCTAATTGGCCCATTCGACTTATGCTGGGTGCTAAAATGCTAAAACTGATGCAATTAAAGTTTTGACTCTTTTAATTTGCATCTAATGCAATGCATGCTGGTCGACAACTTCCAAATCAAATATGCTTGAAATTTTAAAAACATACTAAGAAAATAATTTTTTAGAAGACTGGGCTTCCCCAGGGCCGGCACCTCGTCCTCATAGGTCAGACTATCCGGACTCTACCCGCGGGCGGGGAAGGGTCTAAAGCAAGGAAAGAATAATGCAGAAATATGCATGCGACCCCGGGGTCGATCTCTGGCTAATTCCCTAGATTCGTTATCTTTCTATGTTGTTTAGTCTCACTAAAATTTTAGACTTTTAAAGTTATGAATATGAAACTTTCACACCCTTACGAGTCTCACGTATCCAGGCAAAAACAAAAGAGGCACACAATTGCCAAAAAACTAAGAAAAGCAAGCAGTCCTAGAGGCAATCAATTCATCACATCAAATATTAATTAATCAATAAATGTCCATAGGCAAAGTTGCCTTGCTTATTACAAACCAGAATTTTGCAGAAAGTAAAGTGGCCGGGCACCACTGACAACAACCCGGATTCTAATCCTAATAATGACGCAAGTAATTTTGAGTGGGATATTCTCAATCTTCAAGTCTTCAATCTTGTTCTTCTTTGAACTCCTTTTCTTCAAACTCCTTGGATTCTTCATGGTGAACTACCCAAATGCATAACAGGGCACTTCCCTTCAAAAGGGAAGGCCACTCTTTCCTCTTTGGGTATAGAAGAGGTATGATCCAAATTTGGATTCCCAAATGGAGAAGGAATGTTTCCCAAAGGGGCATCCTTTCCTCTTTGGAATCCAAACTTTGGACCTATATATCCCAACTCAAAATAAACTTTCACAACACTTGATAATTACACAAATTACATTTATTTAAAAATAAAATGTAGACTCACCTGCAGGGTTATCCTACGTAGTTAATAAATGAAAAGCAATTATTCCCAAGCAGTTATATTTGTGCAGAAAAATAAGTAAACACACTGGCCACGCTCCTTTTATTTGGGGGCTTTAGCAGCCGAAGCACCTGTGCAAGCATTTATAGCAATTAGTATTTTTTTATTGATTTAGCCCCCTTTTATTGCCCTGCATGAGCATGGCCACCTGCAGAAAATTGTGTGAACATCCAGATCGTACCTAACCTAAGGGTAATCTAGTCATCAAACACATCAATCCATCCACAGAGTACAGAAAAAGTAAGCAGACACAGCAAAGCAATTTCATCCACAATATGTAGTGAAAACTATGAAAAATCCGACACACAGCAGTAAAGTAAACACCGGCCTAACCTAGATCTAGAGTTGGTTGTCCTATCACATCATCTAAAGTGTGTGTAAAAGGTCATGTGGTTGGGGTAGGTCCTAAAGTGGGCGATTAGTTAAAGTTGTCTAGAAAAGTTTTGAATTTGTTAAGGCTTAAAAGGGGATTTAGATTAAAATTTAAGTATTGATAGAATAAGATTTTTAGTTAAATATATTTTAAAAGTTAATTGATTACTACCTTTGTTTCACACCGAGGCCGTGAAGTTTATTTCACCTTCCTTGGGGCTAAGCTAATAGCCTCGTAGGCTTGGGTTACCCAGTAGTAATCGGGGTAGATTAAGTTATTTAAATTGGTTGGAATTGTTAAGATAGTTGCTATTTGCATGCTTTACATTTTTGCAACTTGTATAGTTTTGATGATTCCAAACATTATTATTCAAATATATAGTTATCTCCTAACAATTTTAGAAGATTTGTATTTGCTCTTGTGTGTACTAACATTTCAGGAAAATCGAACTCCAGACTACGAAGACTTAAAATCAAATTCAACATGAAATACTTTGTGTATTTGAAGCTTGTACTTTTCTTTGAATTAAATTTGAAAGGGAGTGATTGTAATTGAGTGAATAAAAACATACACACACTCATAAGGAGATCATATAAAATTTATACTGATCGTACGGGACGATCAGACAATTGTCTCCTATTGAGCATATGGAATGAATAGGAACTGGCTTGAAAAAATTTTCCAAGTCCTATTCGTCCGGGTCGAAATTAAATATCGTGCAGGACAATTTGGTCTCTATAAAATTTTCATCCAAAAGAAATTATTTATCGTCAGAAAATGAGTTGTTCTCTGTAAAATTTTTGTCCAGACGAAATTAAATATCATCCAGGACGATCTGGTCTCTGTAAAATTTTCGTCCAGACGAAATTAATTATTGTCAGAAAATGAGTTGCTCTCTATAAAATTTTCATCCAAACGAAATTAATTATGGTCCAGGATGATCTGGTCTCTATAAAAATTTCGTCCAGACGAACACATTTTCGTCCAGACGATTAACCGACTTAGAACGATTTTCAGCAGTTTCTAGAACCTACCTAATAATAACCGTTCGTACCGGACGAACTTAGTTCGTACGGGACGATCAGCGTGTACGAAGACATTTCGTACACATATACAAATAGGGTCGTTTCAAAGTGTTTAAGTAAAATCGTCCAGGACGATCCACGATCGCACGGGACGATCCACTGCGTACAGAATTGAATACTTACAGTTTTTGGGCGGTTTTTCTTGTCTTTTGTATAAATAGTCCAAATTAGACTGCCACCCAATCTTTTTGTCATTTGATCTTCGTGCCTCTTGAGAGAATAGCTAAGGAGAGAGTGTAAGAGTGCATTCAAAGGAGGATTCCTACCATTGGAGCGTGAAGGCTTCACTTGGAGTTCAAAGGTAAGAATCTCTACTTGTGAATTGGGATTACTTCACTCTTTTCCTTCTTCCTTCTAGATTTCTTGTGAGAAGATCTATCAAGGAGATCCGGTTCGCTGCCGACACTTGGAGAGTGTGAATAGCTGAAGGGTTCGCTGCCGACACTTGGAGAGTGTGAATAGCCGAAGGGTTCGCTGCCGACACTTGGAGAGTGTGAACAGCCGAAGGGTTCGCTGTCTACACTTGGAGAGTGTGAACAGCCGAAGGGTTCTTTGCCCACACTAGGAGAGTGTGAAAGGACGGACGGTTCTCTGCCAACACTGGTGATTGTGTAAAAGGATGATGGTTCTCTACCGCACCAGGTAGTGGTGAAAAGAGTATTTTGTAAAGGCTTCTCCGCCTTGTTGTGGGTGCAAAAGGAGAGTCACTATTGGTATTAGTGCAATACTCAGAGGGTGCCTCTGGGGAGTGGATGTAGGTCTGGTTTTAGTTCGAAGCACTATAAATCTGGTGTCATTTACTTTACTGTTTTTTTTTATGTTTTCGCATTTTATTTTTAATTTTAAGAACTCTGTGGTTGAAAAACATTTTCTAGAAAAACTCAAAAGAAAAATTTTCATTTCGGTTCAACTTAAATTCAAACAGGGTTTAAAATATTTTTTAAACTACCAATTCACCCCCCCCCCCTCTTGGTAGCCTTGGGACATTAACTAAGGCTTAACAACCTAAATACTAGACTAAACAAGTGGTATCAGAGCTTCATTTCAAAATCATAAGTTTGAACTACTTTTTGATTAACGTAGTTGGCTACATTCGAAAACCGAAACACACCTGAGGGCTACTCTATCACTAGACCTCCACTGTTTAACAATATACCTTTTGATTTTTGGAAAACACGCATGTCTACTTTCTTACAGTCACTTGATTATCGTATGTGGATACTAGTCCAGGAAGGTTACACAAAACCAACTAGATTAGTTGATGGAGTTAGGGTAGAAACACCTTTTGCAGATTGGACTATAGAAGAACGTGACTTAGCATAATTAAATGCCAAATGTCTAAATAGTTTCTTTTGTGCTTTAAAATCTGAAGACTACATGCGGGTTTCCACTTGCAAAAGCGGAAAGGACATATGGGATAGACTTTGTATAATTTATGAAGGGACTAATGAAGTTAAGCAATCAAGACTCAATATCTTGTTACATAACTATGAATTGTTTCGCATGAAACCTAATGAATCTATTTCTGACATGTACACAAGATTCACACAAATAGTCACTTCTTTGCATGCACTTGGTAGGGAATTAACTAATGCTGAAATGATTAATAAGATTCTTCGTAGTTTACCTACTGCTTATGATGCTAAAATTACTGCAATTACAGAGTCTAAAGATCTAAACATTTATTCTATTGACAATCTTCTTTGTTCACTCATTACTTATGAGCAAGGAGTAAGTCAAAGAAAGATTGATGCAGGTGAACCACGAAAGGAGAAGAATATAGCACTAAAGGTGGAAGAGTCAGAGAGTGAACACTCACAACCTGAGGATGAAGACGATATTGCATTGATGACTAGACAATTCAGAAGCTTTTTAAAGAGGAAGCATAAGAGACGCCAGCAATGGAATGGAGGTAAGTTTAACAGAAATGGCAAGGTTTCTAATGAAGTGATTTGCTATGAATGCAGGAAACCAGGTCATATCAAGACTGAATGCCCAAAACTCAAAGCCACTCCTAGCAAGGAGAAGGTAGAGGAGAAACCAGTTGTAAAGAAGGGCAAGAAGAAGTTTCAAAGAGCTTTCTGGGCGGACTCAGCTTCAGACTCATCTGAGACTGAAAAAGAAGAAGAAGTCACCAACCTTTGCTTGATGGAAGATAGTATTGAACAATCAGATCAAGAAGAGGTATGTGACTTAACCTATGATGATTTGTTTGAAGTTTCTAAACACATGCATGATGCATATAGAAAAATAAAAAAGATGCATGCTAGTTTAAGTTTAGAATTGGAATAGCTTAAGAAGTAACACAAAATCCTTAGGAAAGATCATGCTTTAATAGATGACAACCACATGAAATTACTTGATGAATATGATGACTTGAATAAAAATTTTGAGAATTTAAAATCATCCTATGCTGAACTTGAAAAAGATTTTAAAAATTTTAAGGATGAATCTGAGAGCAAAACATATCGAATCAATTATACAAATCGAATCTTGGAAGATATGAATTCATTTTATAAATTGACAATAAGAGCTCTCGAGGATAATAGGAATCCCCCTAAACTTGAAGATTTTACGAATCCTAAATATTATCCTAAATTTATGAAATCCCTTAGGAGACAATCAAATGGAAGAAAACTTAGAAATATTTTTCCTAATGTTAAATGTAATAATTATGGATTTTTGGGACATATAGCTCACACCTGTACTTTGAAGATAAAATCTAATTTGGTGTGGAGACCTAAGATACATAAACATAGACATATCATACATGCATCTAATTATAAATTACTAAAAGGTGAACCCAAACTTGTTTGGGTTCCCAGGTCTAACATTTGAGAGTTTTGCAGGATTGCTCTCACACAAGACCTCGTGGGAGCATATGGTACCTGGATAACAGATTTTCAAAACATATGACTGGAGATACTGCTCAATTCATAATGCTGGAAGCCAGGAGTAGAGGCAAGGTTACACTTGGAGATAATACCACAAAGAAAGTGATTGGATCTGGTATGATTGGAAATTTCAAAAACTTTTTTATAGACAATGTGTTATTAGTTGAAGGCTTAAAGCATAATTTGTTAACTATAAGTCAGCTATGTGACAAAGGATATAATATAAAATTTTTACCTACTAGCTGCATTTTAAGCCTAAATGGGAAAGAAGTTTTAAATGGAAAAAGGGTAAACAATGTTTACATGCTAGATTTAAATTCAATTCAATCTCCTACTACTTTTTGTTTGAAAACTATTTCTGATGAATCATGGCTTTGGCATAGAAGACTTTGTCATTCTAGTATGAAAAACCTTAGGAGAATTACCCAAAAGAACTTAGTGAGAGGTATACCAAAACTAGACTTTACTAAGGACCACCTTTGTGATGCATGTAAATTAGGAAAACAAGTGGAGTCCTCTTTTAAGTCCAATAAAGATCTTAGAACCAGTAAACCTTTGGAAATTCTTCACATGGATCTTTTTGGACTAGTAGGAACTGTAAGTCTAGGAGGGAAGGTATACGGATTTGTTATAGTGGATGATTTCTCGAGATTCACTTGGGTTAGATTTCTTTTTCATAAAAGTGAATCATTTAAAGAATTCAGAAATTTTTTAACTTGGATTCAAAGAAAACTAGAATGTGAAATAATTTCTTTATAAAGTGATCATAGAGGAGAATTTGAAAATGAAATATTTGAAAATTTTTGTAAAGAAAAAGGGATTGATCAAAATTTTTCTGCACCTAGAACCCCTCAACAAAATGGGGTAGTTGAAAGGAAAAACAGAACATTAATAGAAGTCGCCCGAGCAATGTTGGCAGAATACTCACTTCCTAGATATTTTTGGGCTGAGGCGGTTAGCAATGCATGTTATGTTCTGAATAGGGTGAATGTAAGATCAAATTTAAATAAAACACCCTATGAGTTGCTAAAAGGTAGAACACCTAACTTGTCTCATTTGCATGTTTTTGGTTGTAAGGTGTTCATACATAACAATGGAAAATCTGCCTTAGGAAAATTTGATCCAAAATCAGATGAAGGAATTTTTGTTGGATATTCAAGTGTTGGAAAATCTTATAGGGTATTCAACAAAAGAACTTTAGTCATTGAAGAAACCACACATGTTGTATTTGATAAATCTGGAAATTTGGAAGAGCCAAATGTTGTTGAAGAAGAGATTAAGGAAAACTTCCAAAAGATTGATAGATTAAATTTGGAAGAAAATGTGGAAGAGAATTTGGAAAGAGAAAACCCTTTTCCTAGAGATTTGAGATTTTCTAAAAACCACCCAAGAGAATTGATTATAGGTGAACCTAGGGAGGGTGTTAGAACTAGGCGTGGATTAAATAAGGAAGTCAATCATTCAGCCTTTATTTCAACAATAGAACCCACTAATATTGATCAAGCACTTTCTGATGAATTTTGGATATTGACCATGAAAGAAGAGTTGAATCAATTTATAAGAAATAAAGTTTGGGAATTAACTACAAGGCCAAAAGATCAAAGTGTTGTTGGAACTAAGTGGGTGTTCAAAAATAAAATGAATGACTCAGGAGTAGTCATTAGAAATAAGGCTAGATTAGTTGCTAAGGGGTATAATCAAATTGAAGGAATTGATTTTGAGGAGACTTTTGCCCCTGTAGCTAGACTTGAAGGAATTAGGGTTTTACTTGCCTTTGCCTGTTTTAAAGGTTTTAAATTGTTTCAAATGAATGTCAAAAGTGCCTTTTTAAATGGGGTAATTGAAGAAGATGCTTTTGTGGAACAACCTCCAGGCTTTAAAAATTCAAAATACCCAAATCATGTTTTCAAGTTAGAAAAGGCTTTATATGGATTGAAACAGGCAAGTAGGGCTTGGTATGAGAGGTTGAGCACCTTCCTACTTGAAAGATCTTTTGAAAAAGGAAGTGTGAATACAACTCTCTTTTTAAAGAAATTTCGAAAGAATGTACTCATTGTTCAAATTTATGTGGATGATATCATTTTTGGATCTTCAAATAAAAATCTTTGTGATGATTTTTATAAAATAATGAGTAGTGAATTTGAAATGAGTCTAATGGGAGATTTAAATTACTTTCTAGGATTTAGCATTAAGCAACTTGAGGAAGGTACATTTCTTAGTCAAACTAAATATATTAAGGACATCCTCAAAAAATATGAAATGGACAATGCTAAAACTGTTAGTACACCAATAAGTTCCTCAGTTCAGTTGGATTAGGACCTTAAGGGAAAATCTGTTGATCAAAAGAAATATAGAGGGATTATTGAATCTTTACTTTACTTGACTACTAGCCGACCAGATATTATGTTCAGTGTTTGCTTATGTGCTAGATTTTATTTAGATCCAAAAGAATCACATTTGACAGCAGTGAAAAGGATATTAAGATACTTACTAGGAACTCAAAACTTAGGAATTTGGAATCCTAAGTTTAGCTCTTCATTTGAAATTGTTGGTTATTCAGATTCTGACTTTGCAGGCTGTAGAGTGGATAGGAAAAGCACTTCTGGAACATGTCAATTCATTGAAAATTCATTAGTTTCTTGGTCCAGTAGAAAACAAAATTCAGTAGCCCTATCTACTGCAGAAGAAGAATACATTGCATTAGAAAGTTGTGTGGCACAAGTACTTTGGTTAAAATAATAGTTGATTGATTTAGGATTAACTATAGGCACTATTCCAAATTATTGTGACAATACTAGTGCTATTTGCATTTCCAAAATCCTATTCAACATTCTAGAACCAAACATATTGACATAAGGCATCATTTCATAAGGGATCAAGTATCCAAGGGAGAAATTGAACTTACACATGTTTCAACTGAAAATCAACTTGCAGACATTTTTACAAAACCTTTTGCCTTTGATACCTTCAGTACATTAAGAACAAGGCTTGGTGTAATTGATTTGAATGCTTAAATAAAAATGTTTTTGCAACATTGATATTTATGGTTTTCGTAGTTTATTTTTCTTTATTTTGTTTTTGTGTTTTTTGTCTATTTTTGTGTGATTTTATTTTAGAGTATGTGGATTTGTTTTTGTTTTCTATGATTTGTATGTTTAGTTTGTTCTTGTTTGATAAAAATTCAAAAATCCAAAAATATGGAAATCGTCCGGGACGAAATTTTTTGTATTGGACGATGTATGTAAAATTCAGTTTGCGTGATATGAAACGTCTTGAGAGTAGTTTTTAATGTAGTTTGTCTGTACGATCTGATGACCGTCCAGGATGAAATATTTTTTCTCAAACATCGAGACGATTGAATGCGACAGTTGAATGGATAAGGCAGTTTTAATTGTGAAGTTCGTCCGTACGAACTTTTTGTTCGTCAAGACAAACAGACGTCAATTCATAGGCGGGGACGGTTTCCAACTGACATTAAAACGAACTATTTTTGATTGTCTGTACGAAATTTTTTCGTCTGTACGATCGGTCAAGTCAAATGTCTGTACGAAAGGACGCATCTTAAATTATGTTGATTACGGAAAGTCGTTTCATTTTGGATGAATTGGATCGTCTGTACAAAATTTTTTCATCCAGACGAACGATAAGTTTTGTCCAGGACGAACAGTTTTCGTCCAGGACGAACGTATCGTTTTCTTTAAATAAGAAGGCTTTCCAACTCAACAATCACAACTCCAAACTTCACTTTCAATCCCTTTCAACTTCAAATCGACAATGGCCTCCTCAAGCAAGAGACAAAAGGTGTTGGCGAAGAAACCCCACAGAAATTCCTCTGAAAACTTCCTTTCAAAGGAAAATGAGGAATCCTTTCCTCATTTTGCATCTGCCAAAATTACACCTTCTCGCATTCTGATTCAAAGCGAGATAAATTTTAAGGTAATGCACCTTTTTGCTTCCACCCAGTTTGGATTCATTCTTTCTCTCGTCCACCTCTACAACAAACAAACCTTTCTCTATTTCCTAGCCAATATGAGTTTTAATTCCGACCACACCTCTATAAGTTCTTTTGTTTTCAAACAAAAAGTTGAAATCACCAAGCACGACATAGGTGCCTTTCTAAGCTTAAGAACTGAAGGTTATAGAGCCCACACCCTTCTGAATGAGAACACCTTCAAATGGTATGAAGTCAATAGGGTGATTAGAGAAAGTGGCCTAACATATCATGTTGCTAGAGTTTAAGGAATGACCAAAAATGCTCGAATCATCCAGCACATTCTTCGATCTTCAATCATTCCTAAAGCTGGTGATAGGATCAATATTACCCCACTCCTTTCTATTGTGACTTTTTTTATTATGGATCGTAAGCCTATCGATGAAGCCCAACTAATCCTAGACCATCTTTATGGGCTTTCAAAAATTGGGCATACAAAACTGAAAAGAAAAAGGAATATCTCATTAGGACACTTAGTTACATACATTTTGGAAAAGAAATACAATTTAGTGCATCCTGATGATGAATATGAAGAGCCGCTCTACTACAATGATGCTTCCTTCAGAGTAATTTTCAAGGAGGAAAAAGGGAAAGCACATGCCAGTGCTTTTGAAGAAGAAGAAGAAGGAGAGCAAACTTCTGCACCTCAATCAGATTATCAGAATTTAATTGAGAAATTTGATAGACTTGAGACTCATGTTGATCAAAGATTTGATCAAATTGATGCTCAACTTCTGCAGCAGCAACAGGACATTGGTTGTATGAGAAATGAAGTTCATGAAATCAATACTAATGTTATGTTGATGGCCTCCTACTTAAACCTATTTGGTGGCATTCCTCCTCCTCCTCTAGAAGAATAGAGAATGAGAGATGATTTTCTTTATGTTTGTTGTACTTGTGTTTGTTTTAATTTTTGTTGTGTTAGTGTTTATTTTAGTGTTTGTTTTAGTTTGTTTTTATTAAAAGTTCAATGTATTTTTTGTTATTTTGATATTGTGAAATGATCTTGTAACCCTTTTCATAAATATCAATATATGTTGTAGTTGATTTAATTTTGGATTGTTTTTGAAATGTGTTTAGTTCTTATGAATTTCATTAGTCTTTTTAATCCTAATTGTGCTTAAATTAGATTGTAATTTGAGATTAATTTCATTAGAGAATCTAGTCTTTCTAAATTTAAAATTTGTTTATAACTTGTTATAATTAGAATTTTTAATTTCATGTCTATTCATTAACATTATATTAAATTTAATATTATTATTGCAATTAGATGTTTTCTTATTTTGTATTTCTTTGCTCAAGTGATATTTATGCATTTAGAAAAATTTGAAATTTTAGATTATTGATCTTGGAAAGAATTATTTTTAATTACTCTTGAAAATTGTACAAAGAGTACAAAAATCAAAAGGAATGCACAAAGGTTCGCAAATGTGAAAAAGAGGCACAAAATAAGCCCAATGTAAAAAGATGCACAAAAATGTGCCAAAAATTTGAAAAAGATGCGCAAAGCGCCACATGTGGTAATTCTCTTCTTTCCAGATTCATTCAATCTCTTAATTCAAATTGATCTTATGTTCATTTATATTCTATTGAACTTTGAAATATAGAATTTTTATTCATCTCTCTTGTAATGATTTTCTATTTTCAAATGTCTAAATTGAATCATGTTTTTGATAAATTCTTCTTACTTACAATGTTATATCACTTCTTAAATTCTATGAATTTCTATGATTTACCTAATGTTATTAGTTTTAGATTGCATACCTTATGTCAATTACCATTTAGATTAAATTTTCAAATGAATTTCATATAATTACTTACATTTCTCGTCTATTTCTTCTTCACTTTTTGTTGTTGTCAAAAAGGGGGAGAAATTTGTGTTTGTATGTTTTGTTTTTTTATTTTGATTTTGGGTCATCTGGCTTGTGTTATTGTCTTGTATTGTTTATTTTTGTTAAAAATTTTTGAAAAATAAAAAATTGTGTTCTTTTGTTCAAAATACCTCCTTATTTTCATGTATTCATCAATTCAGGGGGAGTTTAAGAGATTTGTTTAAATTGAAATCATACAAACAATAATTATTTTGCCATCATCAGAAAGGGGGAGATTGTTAAGATAGTTTCTATTTGCATGCTTTACATTTTTGCAACTTGTATAGTTTTGATGATTCCAAACATTATTGTTCAAATGTGTAGTTATCTCCTAACAATTTTAGAAGATTTGTATTTGCTCTTGTGTGTACTAACATTTCAGGAAAATCAAACTCCAGACTACGAAGACTTCAAATCAAATTCAACATGAAATACTTGGTGTATTTGAAGCTTGTACTTTTCTTTGAATTAAATTTGAAAGAGAGTGATTGTAATTGAGTGAATAAAAATATACACACACTCATAAAGAGATCATATAAAATTTATACTGATCGTACGGGATGATATCAGATCGTACGGGATGATCAGACAGTTATCTCCTATTGAGCACATGGAACGAATAAGAACTGGCTTGAAAAAATTTTCTAAGTCCTATTCGTCTGGGACGAAATTAAATATCGTTCAGGACGATTTGGTCTCTGTAAAATTTTCGTCCAGACGAAATTAATTATCGTCAGAAAATGAGTTGCAATCTGTTAAATTTTCGTCCAGACGATATTAAATATCGTCCAGGACGATCTGGTCTCTGTAAAATTTTCGTCCAAACAAAATTAATTATCGTCAAAAAATGAGTTTCTCTCTGTAAAATTTTCGTCCAAGCGAAATTAATTTTCATCCAGGATGATCTGGTCTCTGTAAAAATTTTGTCCAGACGAACCCATTTTCGTCCAGACGATTAACTGACTTAGAACGGTTTTCAGCAGTTTCTAGAACCGACCTAGTAATAACCGTTCGTACCGGACGAACTTAGTTCGTACGAAACGATCAGCGTGTACGAAGACATTTCGTACACATATACAAATAGGGTCGTTTCAAAGCGTTTAAGTAAAATCGTCCAGGATGATTCACGATCGTACAGGACGATCCACTGCGTGCAGAATTGAATACTTGCAGTTTTTGGGCGGTTTTTCTTGTCTTTTGTACAAATAGTCCAAATTAGACTATCACCCAATCTTTTTGTCATTTGATCTTTGTGCCTCTTGAGAGAATAGCTAAGGAGAGAGTGTAAGAGTGCATTCAAAGGAGGATTCCTATCACTGGAGCATGAAGGCTTCACTTGGAGTTCAAAGGTAAGAATCTCTACTTGTAAATTGGGATTACTTCACTCTTTTCCTTCTTCCCTCTAGATTTCTTATGAGAAGATCTGTCAAGGAGATCCGATTCGCTGCCGACACTTGGAGAGTGTGAATAGCCGAAGGGTTCACTACCGACACTTGGAGAGAGTGAATAGCCGAAGGGTTCGCTGCCGACACTTGGAGAGTGTGAATAGCCGAAGGGTTCGCTGCCGACACTTGGAGAGTGTGAACAGCCGAAGGGTTTGCTGCCGACACTTGGAGAGTGTGAACAGCCGAAGGGTTCGCTGCTGACACTTGGAGAGTGTGAACAGCCGAAGGGTTCTCTGCCCACACTAGGAGAGTGTGAAAGGACGGACGGTTCCCTGCCAACACTGGGGATTGTGTAAAAGGACGACGGTTCTCTGCCGCACCGGGTAATAGTGAAAAGAGTGTTTTGTAAAGGCTTCTCCGCCTTGCTGTGGGTGCAAAAGGAGAGTCACTATTGGTATTAGTGCAATACTCAGAGGGTGCCTCTAGGGAGTTGATGTAGGTCTGGTTTTAGACCGAACCACTATAAATCTGGTGTCATTTACTTTACTATTTTTTTTACGTTTTCACATTTTATTTTTAATTTTAAGAAATATGTGGTTGAAAAACATTTTCTAGAAAAACTCAAAAGAAAAATTTTCATTTTGGTTCAACTTAAATTAAAAGAGGGTTTAAAATATTTTTTAAACTACCAATTCACCCCCCCTCTTGGTAGCCTTGGGACATTAACTTAGGCTTAACAACCTAAATACTAGACTCAATAGGAATTAAAGGAGTGGATTGATATTAAAGGGAGTTGGTCCCTAATTTTAATGGATTAGTTGAGAAATTTTATTAACCAATTAGGAAAGTTCTTGAGTTTGGGAGAGTAAACAGATTTTGGAGGTCATCTCGATATGTTAATTAAAGGGTCAAAATTTGACTTTTAGAATCAGAGTTAATCTTAAAGGTTTCAGATTTTTAATAAATACTAGACCTAATTATGAGTTGTTAGGCAGGTGGTACATTCAATTTGGAGTTCTCTATGAAAAGTTATGATTTCTAGAAGTTTTGGCCTGATTTTGACCTAAAGTTGACCTAAAATGTTGACTCCTTGATTTTGACCAAATTATGGAGGTTTAATACTTTTAGAGAACACTACATTCTAATTGAAGTCATTTTCCATTGAGTTTTAGTGATTTTGGATTTTCTATAATTAATTATGAATTTTGGAAGTTTGGGTATTTATTGGAATTATTAAATTATTTCAATTAAGGGCTCTCATAATGATTTGAAACCCAAATGAGTCTTAAACTTCTTGAAATCAACTCCAAAGATCACAAATGATCTAAGGAGAGATCAGCAAGTGTTTAATGGTTTTTTTGGATTTTTAATAATTTTTAATTAATTAAAACTGATTAACCCTTGATCTTACCTAAAGACTAAATTCATGAGGGTTTCAATTCTCAATGATTAAGGGATTAATTAGAAACAATTATAAACATTTTAATAGATTTTATGAGTTAAATATAGTTCATTATTAATTAATTAGGGTTAATAGGCCACTTCTAAGAGGGATTTTTGAGGCTCCTACTTGAGGAACCAAATGAACTCCAAATTTGATGAAATTTGGACCATAGGATCACCTGACCCTAAGGACTAAACCCACAAAATTTGAGCTCAAATGGAGTACTCTAAGGTGGTTAACTAAACCACCCAAGGTGAGCTCTAAGTCACCTTCAAATCACTATAGGGATCTATCCTAAGCTTGGATTGGGGAAAAATCAGTGGCTCTACACTTCTTACCCTACACATCATTATCACACAAAGAATCACACCCTAAATTTCATTGGATAGGTCTATACCCCATTTTGAAGATAAGGGTCAAACCATGACCCTTAAACTCAAAATTTAGGGAAAATGCTCTTGAACATCTTAAAATGGGGAGATAAAATTTGGACATGTCAAAAACATGTTCAATTTTAGTCTCCCAAAATTCCAGGCCTGGTGGACTTGAATTTAAAGAGTAATTAAAGAAATTGATAAAATGCTCAAATTGAAATTAAACCTAACACTGACCTAACCAGGGCCTGGAACCATAGGGCTTTTGTAGATCTCCCTGAGACCTTTCCAATGAGATTAAGAACACTTAATTTGGATAAATGTAGAGGGAGTCATGATTTTTTGAAGTTCCCTTGAATTTCTGGAATTATTAATTCGGCCATTACACAGTCAGCAGCCCTTTACATGCGCCGCGCGCTGATTGGCTGGGCAATCATTGGCGCTAACCGTTAACGGTCCAATTAACCACAGCTATCGGATGGCGGATCGGATGACTGGGATTAAACGCGCTCCGATACCGCGGGATCTGATCCGAGCCGTTGATCGAAATCAATGGCTGCGATTACGTCTTCAACCTCCCGCTCGTATCCGAGACCGTGAAGCTTCTCCGGCATGATCCGGGCGATCCCGCTGGCGAACTCCGATGAAATTTCTCAGGGAGGATCAGGACAGTGGAAACCTTCAATCCAACGGTGGAGATCCATTGGGGTGAAGGTTTTCTTCACACTTGACCAGACTACCTAGCTAGGGAGCTCGGGATGAAGGGATTATCGCAGAGAAAGTCTCAACGAATGAGCTTCTCTATCAGGAAGCTTCAGGGGATGATAGCAAACTGATCTTCTTCAGACATCGGGATCGAAGGACGGCCGGAGGTGGGACTTCGAGCGGCATGCCGGAGGTTTTCACGGGTGCTCACTCGAACGGGTGAAGGGATTGGTCTGGGAGCTCGAAGCGAGAGCCTAGGAGGTTGCAGGAGCTCTGGGAAATGATTTCGAGCGACTGAGGATGCTTCTGGCGGTCTGGGGAGCTCGAGCCTATTCGGCCACCTTTTGCGAGCTTGGACGGCCGAGATTGAGCTGGAGTGGGATCGGATTGCTGCCAGGTGGAAGATGGCGACGTCCTAGGGAGGTCGTGGGGATCAAACTGGTGGGCAACAGCTTTGATCCAGGAGTTGTCTGGGGGGGACCACCGGAACTCATTTTCCATTGGTTCCAACCGTCGTCGGCCATGGTTTGGGTCGGGTTGACTGGGAAAGGCCGATGGGGACATGATGGAGTCAAGGGTGGAGTCAATTTGGCCTGAGAATGTCTGGATTGAGTTGGTGACTGGGTTGGACCCAAACTTGCTCGGTTCGAGTCGAATTGAGCTCGAACCAGGTAAGGTCAGACCCTGGGTTTGGTATGGGAGATAGGTCTGGGTCTGGTGCACCCAATGCAAGCGGAAATTGGATTCAATTTGTTCTGGGTTAAAAGATGGCTCGGGTTGATCCAAATCTACTCAGTTCGGGTCAATTTGGGCTCAACCCAGGTCAGGCCAGACCTTGGGCTTGAGGTGGGAAGTGGGTCTGGGTCTGGTGGACCCAATACAAGTGGCAATTGGGTCCAATTTGATCTGAGTTGGAAGATGGCTCGAGTCTATGTGTTTTTGGCTACTTTGGGTTAGCCTAAAACCTGACCCAGGTTAGCCCAGAGCATGGGCTGGATGGAGGAGGTGTGTTGGACCTAGGGCCACCTATGGGAGGTGTTGATCAAGTTCAATTGGGCTTAGGTTGAGATTTGGCTCAATCCCAAGTGATCTTGGGCACTTTGGGTTAGCCTAACTCTTGACCCAAGTGAGCCCAAGGGTTGGGCTGGTCAAGGAAGGTGTATTGGGTCAATGGGAACCCAATGACACCTTGATTTGGATTCAATTTGATTAAGGTTAAGAGATGGCTCAAGGGAGACCTCTCTTTGGTCACTTGGGTCAAGCTATATGGCTAACCTAAGTGAGCCCAAGGGTTGGGCCTCCAAGAGAGGTCTCTTGGGTACCCAAGGGGTCATCCCTTACATTCAAAAGAACTTGGAATGGACTTGATTCAAGGATTTGAAGGAGAAGGGGTGTATGGGTCAAACTTGGTTGACTTGGTCAACCAGGTTGACCCAAGGTTTGGACTTAAGCTCAACAAGTTTGGTTTGGTATTTGAAACTTGTTGAAAGTGGTTTCAAAGAATTTGGAGTTGATTTGGATTGAAATGGGCATTTGAAATCCCCATAGGGGTATTTTGGTCAATTTTGACCCATTGGTCAACTAGGGTCAAAAATGGGTCTAAAAAAAAATGCAGTTTACTGCTCAATGGGTTACAATCAGGGGTCTGGAAGTTATTAGAGGCTTTGATGAGGGATCCAAGATCAAAATCTTCAAGGTGTTAGGTCCAATGGCATAGGCTATAAATATTTGAAGGTTTTACAGCCTTTGGATTTTAATTTTTATTTTGGGGTTAGGAGCCTCAGAATGAACTCAAAATTGGAGGGTAACCTCTAGAGACATGTCTTATCACTTTGTAAGTGATAGACCCTGAATCAGAGGTCATTTGACTGGGTTTTGAAGTGTTTGAAAAATCCATGAAAAAGGTCTTTAGGACAGGGCCTTAAGACTTTGGATTTGAGTCTGGATTTCCGGATTTGGAATGGATTTCAAGTTTGAGTGATTAATATTGAAATATCCAAATCATTTACAATCATGTGGTGATTGTTAATGAATGGATAGGGTTAAAGTTAGATCAAAGGTAGGATCAAAGTATAAATTGAAGTTTGGATTCTCAAGTTGATTGGGTCAAAGCTTGGATGTGTTTGAAGCTTGAATTAATTTGGATTTGAATTGAATGAAGTTTGAGATTTGAATTGATCAAGGGTAGGGATTGATTAGAGGTTGGTGTTGATCAAAGGTAAGGATTGATTAGGGGTTGGAGTTGATCAAAGGTAGGGATTGATTTGAGGTTGGAGTTGATCAAAGGGTTTAGAAGAATTCAAAGATCTAGGATCTAGAGGGGCTCTAGAATTTGGGATATGAAAGAATCCTAAGCTCTAGAGTAGGCCCTAAGGTCTTGGATCTGGAAAATAGTCTTAAGCTCTAGATTAGGCCTTAAGGTCTGGTTCTAGGAAAGGATCTTAAACTCTAGAGTAGGCCCTAAGATCTGGTTCTAGGAAAGAATCTTAAACTCTAGAGTAGGCCCTAAGGTCTGGCTCTAGGAAAGAATTTTGAAGTCTAGAGGGGATCCTAGGATCTAGGATTGATCTGGAGTTTGGAAGGGCCTTAGTGACCTCATACAAAAATGAGGTCAACAAATGGACCCCCAATGTGTGTGGTAGAAGGAACTTCTACTGCACACATTTGCATTGACCGAATAGAAGTAGAATCTTAAGAGTGTAAGGGAGGGTATCACCCAACCTTAGGTCTATAGGATGCTAATAGAAGACTTATACCTACTAGACAAGAGAACTAGAGAAACCAAGTTAGGGAATACCTAACCTTGGGTCTAAGGAAGGGCATCACCCAACCTTAGGCCTATAGGATGCTGATAGAAGACTTATTCCTAGTAGGCGGATTAATTGGAAACCAAAGTAGGGAATACCTAGCTTTGGGTCTAAGGAAGGGCATCACCCAACCTTAGGTCTACAGGATGCTGATAGAAGACTTACTCTTAGTAGACAGATCAACTGGGAAACCAAGGTAGGGAATACCTAGCCTTGGGTCTAAGGAAGGGAATCACCCAACATTAGGCCTATAGGATGCTGATAGAAGACTTACTCCTAATAGGCAAATTAACTGGAAACCAAAGTAGGGAATACCTAGCTTTGAATCTAAGGAAGGGCATCACCCAACCTTAGGTCTACAGGATGCTGATAGAAGACTTACTCCTAATAGACAGATCAACTGGGAAACCAAGGTAGGAAATACCTAGCCTTGGGTCTAAGGAAGGGCATCACCCAACCTTAGGTCTATAGGATGCTGATAGAAGACTTACTCCTAATAGGCAAATTAACTGGAAACCAAAGTAGGGAATACCTAGCTTTGGGTCAAAGGAAGGGCATCACCCAACCTTAGGTCTACAAGATACTGATAGAAGACTTACTCCTAGTAGACAGATCAACTGGGAAACCAAGGTAGGGAATACCTAGCCTTGGGTCTAAGGAAGGGCCTCACCCAACCTTAGGCCTATAGGATGCTGATAGAAGACTTACTCCTAATAGGCAAATTAACTAGAAACTAAAGTAGGGAATACCTAGCTTTGGGTCTAAGGAAGGGCATCACCCAACCTTAGGTCTACAGGATGCTGATAGAAGACTTACTACTAGTAGATAGATCAACTAGAAACCAAGGTAGGGAATACCTAGCCTTGGGTCTAAGGAAGGGCATCACCCAACCTTAGGCCTATAGGATGCTGATATAAGACTTACTCCAAATAGGAGGATTAACTGGGATGGTCATGTGGGGAGGAAACTTGCTCCACACAACGGACCGAAACTGGCAAACTAGGATGGTGCCACAAAGGGCGTACTCCATCACTAGCGAATGGTCATGTGGGGAGGAAACTTGCTCCACACAGAGGACCAAAATTGGCAAACTAGGATGGTGCCACGAAGGGCGTACTCCACCACTAGCGAGTAGTCATGTGGGGAGGAAAATTGCTCCACACAGAGGACCGAAACTGGCAAACTAGGATGGTGCCATGAAGGGCGTACTCCACCACTAGCGAGTGTGAATTAGGATGGTGCCACGAAGGGCGTACTCCACCACTAATCCCCAAGTCAAATGCCAGGGTGGTGCCACGAAGGGCGTACTCCACCACTAGCGGGTGCGATCCTAAGGGAGGGGATGGTCCGACCCTAAGGAGAAGGCGAAGAGCTTTAAAAAGTAAAAGAATTTTAAAAGGAAAGAACCGGGTTGCGAATCAAGAAGGAAAATTTCATTAATTTACATAACAAGCTACATCAAGCATAGTATTTCTTAAGGAAATGCCCATTGACAGGTAGCATTGGGTGATTTCCTTTATAATCTACTAACTGATACGAGCCTCCTTTGTAGACAGTCTCTATGATGAAGGGTCCTTCCTAAGTGGGTTCAAATTTGCCTCCCAACTTTCGATGGTCTAAGATAGGCCTCCGAAGGTCCAGCACTAAGTCTCTCGCTTGGAAGGTCCTTGAACCATACAGGATTTATAAAACTCTAAAATTTATTGAGCTTGGAGACATCGCTCTTCAAGGCCTTCGAGTTCATCCAACCGCAGTTTTGCATTTTATTTATTTTTAATCTGATTCTAAACTGCAATCCTGAGCGAAGGGATTTGTATCTCCAGGAGTATAACGGTCTCAGATCCATACACTAGTGCAAACGGGGTGGATTAGGTCGGGGTTCTATAAGTGGTACGATAGGCCCACAGAGCTTCCGCTAACTGCTCATCCCACTGTCGTTTGTTATCATCAAGGGTCTTTTTAATAATTTGCACCAAGGTCTTTTTGATGGCCTCGGCTAATCCATTTTCCCGAGGGTAATAGATCGTCGAGTATCTCCAATCAATATTATGGCGTCTTATAAAATTGTTGATTTTTGTAGACTTGAATGCAAACCCATTATCAGATATAATTCTGCAGAGTACGCCGAATCGATATACGATATGGTCACGAAAGAATTTTAATACATGGTGTGATGTTACATTGCATAGGGGAATTGCTTCCGCCCACTTTGAAAAGTAATCAGTCACTGCTAATATGAAACGATGACCTCTCGCGGAGGGAGTGTCAATCGGCCCAATGATATCTGTGCCCCAACTCTCGAAGGGTCACGAGGCTATCGTAGGGTGTAACACATTAGGTGGCTGATGTAAAACAACAACGTGGACCTGACATTGATGATAGTGCTTTGCAGTATTCATACAATCGTCAATCATTGTAGGCCAGTAGTACCCAAGTCTTTTAATTTTCAACTTCATTTTTGGACCCGATTGATGTACGCCGCATAGTCCTGAATTAACATCATTAACAATCTTCAGGGCTTCTCGTTGGTCTAAACAGCGCAGCCACATGTGATCGAAGGATCGACGGTACAGAAAATTATTGACTAGTGCATAAGATAGGGCACGTTTCTTAATCTGGTTGGAGAGTGATTTATCCTGGGGAAGCTTCCCTTCTTTAAGGTAGTCGATTAAGGGTCATCTCCAATCGCCTTCTTCGTCGGTTGTCGAAGAGGCAGAAAGGATCTGAAGGGGAGTCTTACTGATGTGTTCCAAATCTATGAGAGAGAGGGCTTTACAACCCTGAATCTCTATAGGGATGGAATCCTCCTCAGGACATGCAAATTCCTTTGAAAGTTTTGCTAAGGCATCCGCTGCGGAGTTACTTCCATGGGGAACCCTATACAAAGTGGGGGTAGGAATTTGTTCCAACAAGTGAAGTGTGTACTGGTGGTATCTTTGGAGATTAGGATTCAAGACTTTATAGGTTCCGGCCACTTGGTTAATCACCAATTGGGAATCTCCAAAGATTTTAATCTCTTTAATTTCCATTAGAATTGCAAGTTCCAAACCGGTTATCAGAGCTTCGTATTCAGCTTCATTATTTGTGCAGGGCTCCTATAAATGGTAGGTGAAATGCATCATTCCTTTTTCTAGCATTATGACAATTAGACCGACTCCAATGTTTCTAGGAATTATAGATTGTTGAGTCGTATTCCTACGGGAGGATGCTGCTCCATCAAAATATAATTCCCAGACGGCCTCGTCAGATTCCCTCAAACTCGTGATTTGTTCGTCGGGTAAATCATTGTTCAGAGGAGAGTCTGCCAGCAGTGGGTGTGCTGCCAAAAAGTCGGCAATGGCTTGTCCTTTCACAGCACGAAGGGGAGTGAAAGTAATCTCAAATTGTAGTAATATCATAGACCAACGGGCTAAACATCCTGACAACGTAGGTCGGGTCATAAGATACTGCAAAGGATTAACTCTTGAAATCAAACTGACTGAGTGGGAGAGCATGTAGTGCCTCAGTTTCTGGGCTACAAAAACTAAAGCAAGACAATGCTTCTCAATTGATGGGTATCGAATTTCAGTAGGAAGAAGTCTTCGAATAAGGTAATAGAGAGCATTCTCCTTCCCTTCGTCATTGAGTTGAGGCAACAGGGCACCCAAAGACTCATCTAAGGCTGCAATGTAGAGAATTAACGGCTTTCACGGAATTGGGGCTGCCAAAACTGGTGGGTTAGAAAGGTATTGCTTAATGTCATCGAAAGCATTTTGGCACTTCTCGTCCCATACGAGTTTAGTGTCTTTTTTCATAAGGACAGAAAAGGGTTGACATCTCCCGAAAAGATTAGAAATAAACCTCCTTATATACGCCAATCTACCTTGTAGAGACCTTAACTGGGTAAGGCTCTTAGGAGGTGCAATATCTAAGATGGCTTCAATTTTAGCAGGGTCAATTCTCAATTCTGCGATGCCTCACTATGAAACCTAAGAATTTCCCAGAGGTGACGCCAAAGGCACACTTGAAGGGGTTCATTTTCAAATCGCAGCGGCGCAATCGCTCAAATACAATTCTTAAGTCATGCAGGTGAGCCTCTTTGACCTTGCTCTTGACAACTAAATCGTCAATATAGCACTCAACTTGATTATGAATTAAGTCGTCAAAGATACGGGTCATGGCCCTCTGGTAGGTTGCTCGGGCATTCTTTAAGCCAAATGGCATCACCTTGTAACAAAAGATTACAATAGGGGTTCTGAATGCAGTATTTCTCTCATCTTCTAGGGCCATCTTGATTTGTTTATAACCCGACGAGCCATCCCTGAATGAGAAAATGGCATGTGAGGAGGCAATGTCAACCATGAGTTCTGGTATTGGTAGAGGAAACTCGTCCTTAGGACATGCCTTATTCAGATCCCTATAATCGACGCAAATCCGAATTTGACCATTTTTCTTTCGGACCGGCACGATGCTGACCACCGAAGAGGGGTATTGTTCCTCTTGAATAAACCCGGCTTCAACCAATTTCTTAACTTCAGAAATGACTTGCTGCTCGATTTCCAAGCGCATGTGTCGAAGAGCTTATTTGACAGGAATGGCATCGTGCCGAACTCCAAGTTTATGAACCGTTACCTCAGAAGGTAAACTTGGCATTTCATCGTATGTCCAGGCAAAGCAATCCATAAACTCAGACAACAGTTGAATCAAATCTTTGGTTTCACCCTCGCTCAGTAGAGCACTTATAAAGATTGGACGGTGGTCATCATCGGTTCCCAGGTTAATTTCTTTTAACTCATCGACTGTCGATTTAATTTCATCTTCTAATTCAGGGGGTGCATCCCAAACTTGAAGGTCATCGGGATCATCTAAAGTCTCCAAACAGAGCCCATCAAGAGCACAGAAAGGATCTGTAGGGACATTTGGCGATTCAAGATGGTAAGTTTTCATTAGGCAATACTCATCGTCATTGAATGAACTAACAGTTCCAAAGCCGATACCACTTGTAGGATTACTCTTAATTTTTGCTTGCCAAATATTTTCGTGGTATCTAGCCTGACCCTTAGTCCATCGGTATGGTATAGGACCTTTAGAGAAAGTATTTTTCACACAAACAGGGAAGTAGTCGAAAGGTAATTCCATTAATTCATTAAAATCTGCCTCCTCAAGGGTTACATCACTTTCAATCCTTACGGAGGAGGAGCCAGGAAAGAATTCCTGGACTTTCTTTACTTCGCCGTTCAAGTTGGGGGCCACTTTAACTTCTAACCCGGCAATCCTACCAGCTTACAATCGGGGCAGAGAAAGGGCCTCAATCCTCCTACTGAGCTTTTCGTACATTGTTAATTCAGGCTCGTCACTTTTCACCTTTACAACATCTTCCTCAATGTCACTATCCTCCGCTAAGATGAGATCAAATTTTGGAGAAGTATTTGTATTTTTATAATTGAGGGAGAAGGCAGCACCTTGATCTTTGGACTCAACGTCGGAATCTGATTCCAAATCAATATAAACAGGTGTTGTTCTCCTCTCTAATGAAGCACGGCCTCCACCTCGTACCCTTAAGGCCATCCTCCCACCTCTTTGAGGTAATGTGTTTGGAGGCCTAAGGACAACGATGTTAGAGTCGTCTTCACTACTTAATTGTATCATTTCTTGATTAACAAATTTTTCTTTTTCTTTCTCTTGATTGGACTTTTGTCCAGCCAATTTCTCTTCAATTTTGATCTCTAACTTAGAGCGGGACGAGGACCCTTTTGGGAAAAAATATGTAGTATCTTCATAGATGTAACATCAGTTTATCTCCAGTATCGTCCGGGCCGATCGTGGATCATCCCGGGACGATCAGTTGAAGTTTTGTTACAGAATGTGTACAGAAGTTATAGAAAATTTTTCCCCCCAGTATCATCCAGGACGATAGGGGATCGTCCCAGGACGATCAGAGCAATGCAAAAGACAGAGAGTAGGGGTTTTTATCGTCCGAGAAAATTAATTATCGTCCTGAGAAATCGTCCCAGGACGAAGTGATTTTGTTCAGATCGTCCTGGACGATCGTGCGATTGGTCGGGCCGATCTCAAGTTTATTTAATAAAAATCAGCTCGTTTTGAAGAGAGAAAAAATCAGATTTTTATAAAATATCATTTGAGGAGAGAGAAAGTCGAGGGCAAAAGAGAAAAAGTGGATTTTTGGGCAACGCCGGTTCGTTTTTGTCCATTAAGAAAGTTCAAGAAATTGGTGTACGCAAGGTAAGGCACATTCCGCCTTTCTCAATTTTCAGAATGGTGAAGTTTGAACGATCTTTATGTCCGGATTTCGTTTTCGTTAGCGAATTTCGTCCGTATTTTTTGATTGGTTCAGTTTTTACCGCGTAACTTTTGGTATGTTTCTGAGGTGTCGAGTGCGCACCTTTTAATTATTTTATGGAGAATTTTGACCAGATAGTTTTGATTCGGCGGTGTTTTCTTTTGACTATAATTTCTGATGATGTCTGAAATTGTCTGGGCAGTAGAATGAAAGCCTTATAATGTTGTTGTAAATGTTCTGTGGTAATTTGGTAAATTTCTGAATCTGTGAATTTTGTGTAAATTCCGTATACTGTCGTTATGCCGCTGGATTTTTGTACGATTTCTGAAATTGTCCGAATTTATTCTGAAATGACATGATATGATTGTGTGCTATAAAAAGGGAGTTATAAGGGGTAAGGGGTCAGGATCCTGTAAGATCCTGTCTGTGTCAGGAAAATCTGAAATGAGCTCTGAAATCTGAAAACAAGTTCTGTTCCGGATCCGATGATAAGTTCTGTTCTGGTGCTATAAGCACATCTGTTCTGGTGACATGAGCACAAAGGGAGGCATAAGGGTCTAGAATCCGTTGAGATTCTGTCAGAGTTAGGGAATCTGTTCTGACTTTTGATATGTTCTGAATTGATATGATTTCTGATTTCTGTACGATTTTGATATGATTTATGATTCTAATACGATTCTGTTCTGATTTGATCTCATCTGTATGATTCTGTTCTGATTCAATTTTTGGAATTATGATTTCTGTGATTTCTATTCTGTTCTGATTCGATATACGATTCTGTTGATCTGATTTCTGTACGGATTTTTGTCTGATGTGTTTGATGTGGATTCTGAGGATTTTGATTGGAGGTTTGATGTCTTGCTGAGCTGTTGTAGCTCATCCTTATTTTCTGTGTGGTTTTCAGGTTTTGGGAAAGGGAAGGAAGTCTTTGAGTAGGAGTTCAGAGTCTGATCTGTTATAGGTATTTTGTACTTTTGATTTTTGTACAGTCATGACTTTTCTGTTCTATTTTTCTTTCTGTCTGAAAGCCATGAGCTGTATTTGTATATGATTCCTTTGAGAAAGATAAAGATAGATGATCGGTTCTGCTGTATTTTGATGTTTATTGTAGCTCTGTATGTCTGTTTCTATGTGTAAATATTTGGAAGAAAGTTCTGAAACAAATTCCAAAGACAGATCCTGGAATCAGTTCAGTCAGTTTGAGTTTGGACACGACCCGATGCGAGCGGGATCCGTCCTGATCGGGTTGGGTCGTGTCAAACTTTAGTGGTATCAGAGCAATGGTTTTTAAATTTGGATTGTAAGACAGAGCTATAGGAAGTGATCTGAGTCTGTCTGGGGTAGTTTTGGTTGTCCAGATTTTTATTGTGTTATTTTTATGATTAGTTTTATGGATTTTCTTCATTTTTCATATAGATCTGCCAGACCCCGATATGATAGACGGTCAGAGTGCCAGTCAGGCAGCACAAGTGGGTAGTACAGCCCCAATGGTTGGTGCAGATACACTTTCCCAGTTTGCTACATTGGTTGCTCAGATGATGAGTGAGAATCACAGTAGAGCCTCTACTGTTCGATCTGATGATATTGATAGACATCTTCAGATGTTTCTGAGATTGAAACCACCAAGGTTTGAGGGCGCTGTTGAGCCCAGAGCAGCTGAGGAGTGGCTGAGGAGGTTACAGAAGACTTTTGACGACATGTAGTGTCCGTCAGACAGGAAAGTACCTTTGGCAGTTTTTCTATTAGATGGGGAAGCAGAGCACTGGTGGGTAGGCCAGTAGGAAGCAAAGTTTCAGGATAGATTGAACTCTCTGATTTCTTGGGAGGAATTTTCTGAGGTATTCCGAGCTTGGTTTGTTCCCCCTTCTGCACGACAGCAGATGCAGGAGAGTTTTCTGAGACTGGTTCAAGGGAGCAGGACGGTGAGGCAGTACGAGGCAGAGTTTACTGCCTTGGCCCGATATGCTCCGCAGCTGGTGAGTACTTCTACTGAGAAGTGCTATCGATTTCTGAGGGGACTACGAGACAGTCTGAGGCAGCCCCTGGTACCATTTCATATTTCTGATTTTTTTGAGCTTATGGAGAGAGCTCGTCTGATAGAGAATGATCTGATAGCTACTCAGCAGCGGTGGACTGCGAGTAGGAAGAGGTTTGGGAGTGATTCAAGCAGTAGTTCCTCTGGCAAGAGGAGATTTGTTTCTAGTTCTGGAGACTCCAGTAGGAGTGGATAGTCAGGATTTGCTGGTACTGCTACGACCAGTACGACCAGCTCTGGATCTGTTAGTGGGGCACCTGTGTGCCAGAGTTGTGGACGATGACATTTTGGCCAGTGCTACAGGATGACTGGTCAGTGCTTTAGATGTGGTCAGCCAGGACATCGGATTGCAGAATGTCCACAGACTGGATTCTATCGACGATCTGAGTTCTGATCCGAGAGCTTTGTTAGATCTATCGGTTCAGCAGGAAGACCGAGGACTGTTCCTCCATGCCCTGTGACTGAGGGATTTTTTGGTAGAGGTGGTGGTTCGAGTTTTGTGCCACGGAGACCACCTACTGTTAGTCAGAGGGAGCCTAGTAGTTCTGTAGCTTCAGCTCCAGCTCCAGTTCAGCCACGAGTGTACAGTCTGAGTCAGCAGAAGGCTCGAGATGCTCCGGATGTGGTGACAGGTATAATATATATTTTTGATCAGCCCTGTCGTGTTTTGTTTGATTCTGGAGCCAGTCACTCATTTCTTTCCGAGCGTTGTTTTGATGCTTTGCATCTGGATTCAATTTTACTACCGGTTTCTCTTTCTATGATTTTGTCGGCTGGAAGTAATTTGATTGCTCGGAAATTTTGTTTTTGTGAGATTGATATTGCTGGCAAGAAGTGGAAATCGAGTTTGATTTTGTTGCCGATTTCTTCGTACGATGTGATTTTGGGCATGGATTGGCTGAGTCTATATGAGGCTCAGATTGACTGTTTGAAGAAGCAAGTAAGCTTGCTTATGTCAGGAGAGAGATGTGTATTCCAAGGCTTACGAGGTGTTCTCTCTTGTCTGATTTCTGTATTGGAAGTGAGAAGAATGTGGAAGAAGGGTTGTCCGGTATTTTTGGCTTCGGTACGGGATATGAACTAGGATGTGGGTTCTATTTCTGATATCCCAGTGGTACGAGAGTTTGCAGATGTATTTCCTGAGGAGTTGGTTGGTTTACCTTCGGATAGAGATGTGGAGTTCTCTATTGATATTTTTCTGGGTACAACTCCGATATCAAAAGCTCCGTACAGGATGGCATCGAAAGAATTTTCTGAGTTGAAAGTTTAGCTTCAGGAGTTGGTGGATAGAGGATTTGTTCGTCCTAGTGTTTCTCCTTGGGGAACACCTGTTTTGTTTGTGAAGAAGAAGGACGGAACACTCCGTATGTGTGTTGACTATAGAGATTTGAATAAAGTTACGATCAAGAACAAGTATCCCTTACCACGGATTGATGACTTGTTTGACCATCTTTCTAGTTCTTCTATATTTTCGTAGATTGATTTGAGATCTGGATATTATCAGGTGAAGGTAAAGGAAGCTGATGTGTTGAAGACAGCATTCAGTACTCGATACGGACACTACGAGTTCTTAGTTATGCCTTTTGGGGTAACCAATGCACCTGCTATTTTATGGATCTGATGAACAGAGTGTTCAGGGAATATCTAGATCAATTTGTGATCATCTTTATTGACGATATTCTGGTGTGTTCTGCTTCTGAGGATGATCATGACAGACATTTGAGCATGGTGTTGGAGACTCTGAGATGGCATCAGTTGTATGCTAAGTTCTCCAAATGTGAATTCTGGCTGAAGAGCATTTCATTTCTGGGGCATGTGGTTAGCGGTGAAGGTATTTCTGTTGATCCCCAGAAGATTCTGGCTGTTGCGGATTGGCTAAGGCCTACTACGGTATTTAAAGTACGTAGTTTTTTAGGCATGGCTATATATTACAGGAAGTTTTTGAAAGGATTTTCTCAGATTGCTACGCCTCTGACGAGACTGACTCAGAAGTCAGTAGCTTTTGTTTGGACACCAGAGTGTGAGGCTAGTTTTCAGAGATTAAAGGATTGTCTGACTTCAGCTCCAGTGTTAGCACTTCTGTCAGGTACGGATGGATTTCAGGTGTTCAGTGACGCTTCACTGAAAGGTTTGGGATGTGTGCTGCATCAGCATGGTCAGGTAATTGCTTATGCCTCGCGACAGTTAAAACCACATGAGAAGAATTACCCGACACATGATTTGGAATTAGCTGCAGTTGTTTTTGCTTTGAAGATTTGGCGTCACTATTTGTATGGCGTCAGATGTGAGATCCTCACGGATCACAAGAGTTTGAAATACATTTTCACTCAGAAGGATCTGAATTTGATGCAAAGAAGGTGGCTTGAGTTGATCAAGGACTACGATCTGACGATTCAGTATCAGCCTGGTAAGGCTAATGTGGTAGCAGATGCTCTGAGCAGAAAATCTTCTGGATTATCAAGTATTCAGCTCACTTCTGATGATTTTCTGATTCGTGATATGGAACGTTTGCAGTTAGAGGTGATTTCCTCCAGTAGTTTGGATTTTGGAATTTTGACTCAGTTGAGCATTCAGTCTTCTTTGGAAGACAGGATTCAGGAAGCCCAGAAGTTAGATTCTGATTATTCGACATTGATTGCTCAGATTGAATCTGGTAAGAAGCCTGAACTCCGAGTTTCTGATTCTGGTACTATTTTCTGCAAGAACAGGTTGTGGATTCCTGTGTTTGGAGATCTGAGGAAAGAGATTCTGTATGAATCTCATCATTCAGGCTACACTGTTC
The DNA here is from genome assembly GCA_022539455.1 of Dendrobium nobile. Classification (NCBI taxonomy): domain Eukaryota; kingdom Viridiplantae; phylum Streptophyta; class Magnoliopsida; order Asparagales; family Orchidaceae; genus Dendrobium; species Dendrobium nobile. The sequence continues at coordinate 38,680,331 of CM039735.1, forward strand.
ATTCGGGAAGTGGCAAGATGTGCGGAGATATGAAGAATTTATTCTGGTGGCCGCGAATGAAAAAGGATGTAGCAGATTTTGTTGCTAGATGCGAGGCCTATCAGTTGGTGAAGGTATAGCATCAGCGACCAGGAGGACTTTTATAGTCGTTGCCTATCCCTGAGTGGAAGTGGGAGGAGGTAAAGATGGATTTTGCTATGGGTTTTCCTCGATCAAGGCAAGGGCATGATGCCATTTGGGTGATTATGGATCGATTGACGAAGTCTGCTCATTTTCTTCCGATCAGGTAGACCGATCCGATGGATCGATTGGCACATGTATATGTGAAGGAGATTGTTAGATTACACGGTGTACCTAAGGCGATTATTTCTGATCGAGATGGACGGTTTACTTCCAGACTTTGGAAGGGTATTCAGCAAGGTTTTGATACGAAGTTACATTTCAGTACAGCTTTTCATCCGCAGACTGACGGACAGTCTGAAAGAACTATTCAGGTACTGGAAGATCTGCTAAGACTATGTGTTTTAGATTTTAGAGGAAGCTGGGAAGATCATATTCCTCTGATAGAGTTTACTTACAATAACAGTTTTCAGTCCAGTATTGATATGACACCTTATGAAGCTCTGTATAGCTGAAAGTGTAGAACTCCTTTGACTCTGACTGAGGTTGGAGATAGACAGGAGATGGGTGCCACTTTTGTAGATGAAACTGTTAATAAAGTCAATTTGATTAAAGAAAGGTTGAAACCTGCACAAGATCGACAGCAGAAATATTACAATCAGAAGCATAGGTTCGTTGAATTTCAAGTAGGTGACTTTGTGTATGTCAAAGTCAGTCCGATGAATGGTGTGAGCAGATTTGGCAGAGTGAGTAAGATTAGTCCAAGGTGTTGAGTCCAGTAATTAGGTTGTTAAGCCTAAGTAAGTGTCCCAAGGCTACCAAGAGGGGGGTGAATTGGTAGTTTTTAAAATTTTAAACCCTCTTAATAATAAAGTTGAACCGAAATAAAATTTTCTTTTAAAGTTAGTAGAAAAATGTTTTTCAACCACAGAGTTGTTAAAACTGAAATTTAAAGCGCGAAAACGTAAAAGCTATAAAGTAAATGACACCAGATTTATAGTGGTTCGGTCTATAACCAGACCTACATCCACTCCTCAGAGGCACCCTCTGAGTATTGCACTAATACCACAAAGTGACTCTCATTTAGCACCCACAGCAAGGCGGAGAAGCCTGTACAAAACACTCTTTTCACCACTACCCGGTGCGGCAGAGAACCGTCGTCCTTTCACACTCTCCTAGTGTGGGCAGAGAACCCTACGGCTGTTTACACTCTCCAAGTGTAGGCAGAGAACCTTCTTCCTTTCACACTCTCCTAGTGTGGGCAGAGAACCCTCGTCCTTTCACACTCTCCTAGTGTGGGCAGAGAACCCTCGTCTGTTCACACTCTCCAAGTGTCGGCAGAGAACCGGACCTTCTTGAATGATCTTCTCACAAGAATCTAGAAGGAAGAAAGAAAAAGAGTGAAGAAATCCAATTCCACAAGTAGAGACTCTTACCTTAGCAATCCAAGTGAAGCCTTCTCGCTCCAGTGGTAGGAATCCTCCTTTGAATGCTCTCTTCCACTCTCTTCTTGGCTATTCTCTCAAGAGGCACGAAGATCAAATGACAAAAAGATTGGGTGGCAGTCTAATTTGGACTATTTATATAAAAGACAAGTGAAACCGCCCAAAAACTGCAAATTTTCAATTCTGTACGCAGTGGATCGTCCTGTACGATTCTGGATCGTCCTGGACGATTTTACTTAAACGATCTGAAACGACCCAATTTGTATATGTGTACGAACTGACTTCGTACAGCTGATCGTCCTGTACGAACTTGGTTCGTCCAGTACGAACGGTTATTACAAGGTCGGTTCTAGAAACTGCTGAAAACTGTTCTAAGTCGGTTTATCGTTTGAACGAAAATGTGATCGTCTGGACGAAAATTTTCCTGAGAGCCGATCGTCCTGGACGATTATTAATTTCGTCTGGACGAAAATTTTCCAGAGAACCAATCGCCGCGGACGATAATTTGTTTTCGTCTGGACGAAAATTTTCCAGAGGACTGGTCGCCTCGTACGATGGTAAAATTCGTCTGGACGAAAATTTTACAGAGAACCCATCGCCTGGTACGATAATAAATTTCGTCCTGGACGAATAGGACTTAGAAAATTTTTCAAAGCAAGTTCCTATTCGTTCCAAGTGCTCTATAGGAGATAACTGACAGATCGTCCAGTACGATAAATATCGTCCTGTACGATCAGTATAGAATTTTAAGATCTCCTTATTTGTGTGTGTGAGATTTTATTCACTCAATTACAATCACTCCCTTTCAAAATTAATTCAAAGAAAAGACAAACATCAATTAAACAAAATATCTCATGTTGAATTTGAATTGAACTTTTCGTAGTCTGGAGTCTGATTTTCCTGAAATGTTAGTACACACAAGAGCAAGTGCAAATCTTCTGAAATTGTTAGGAGATAACTATACATTTGAACAATAATGTTTGGAATCATCAAAACTACATAAGTTGCATAAATATAACTCATTCAAATAGCAACTATTCAAACAATCTCCCCCTTTTTGATGATGGCAAAACAATTATTATTAGTATGGTTTCAAGTTAAAACACATCTTTTATCTCCTAAACTCCCCCTGAATTTATGAGTACATTAAAATAAGGAGGCATTAAAGAACAATATTTAACGAACAAAATTTTTGTTTTTTTTTCAAAAATTTTAACATAAACTACACAAACTTGCAAACAAAACAACTAAAAAGAGAAAACACAAACATACACAAACTAACACAAACTAATAATTTCTCCCCCTTTTTGATAGCAACAAAAAGTGAAGAAGAAAAAGACAAGAAATGTAAATAATTATATGAAATTCATTGTTAAAATTTAATCTAAATGGTGATTGACATAGGGTATGCAATTTTAAACTAAAGATATTAGGTCAATCATAGAAATTCATAAAATTTATGAAATGATATAACATTGTAAGTAAGAAGAATTTTTCAAAGACATGATTCAATTTAGACATTTTGATTATTGAAAATCATTACAAGTCAGATGTAAAAAAAATTCTATATTTCAAAGTTCAAGAGAATATGAATGAACATTAGATCAACTTGAATTAAGAGATTGAACGAATTTGGAAAGAAGAGAATTACCTCATGTGGTGCTTTGCACATCTTTTCAAAGTTTTGTAGCACATTTTTGTGCATTTTTCTTTGGTTGGGCTTATTTTGTGCCTCTTTTCCATTTTACAAATTTTTGTGAATCCCTTTTGATTTTTGTGCATTTGTACACTGTTCAAGAGTAATTTGACCAATTCTTTCCAAAATCTATAATCTAAAATTTCAAATTTTTCTAGGTGCATAAATATCATTTGAGCATAGAAATACAAACTAAGAAAACATCAAAATTGTAATAACAATATTAACTTTTATGTAGTCTAAATGAATAGACATGAATTTAAAAGTTCTAAGTACAACAAGTTATAAACAAATTATAAATTTAGAAAGTCTAGATTTTCTAATATAGATAATCTCAAATTACAATCGAATTTAAGTACTATGTAGATTAAAAAATACTAATGAAATTCATAAATATTAGCCACATTTCAAAACAAATCTAACAAAAACAAACTTTCATTGAAAAGAAAAGATTACATAAACATTGAACTTAAAAACATAAAAACAATCACAATAACACATATAAGATAAAAACAAAACAACAAAACAAAAAATACAACAGACACACAACAACAAACAACAAAAAAAAAATTTTTTACTGTTCTGGAGGAGGAGGAGGTATGCCGCCAAAGAGGTTGAAGTAGGAGGCCATCAACATTACATTGGTATTAATTTCATGAACTTCATCTTTAATGTTACCAATGTCATGTTGCTGCTGAGTAAGTTGAGCATCAAATTGATCAAACCTTTGATCAATGTGAGTCTCTAGTCTATCAAATCTCTCAATCAGATTCTGGTAATCTGATTGAGAAGCAGAAGCTTGCACTCCTTCTTCTTCTTCTTCTTCTGAAGCACTGTCATGTGCTTCCCCTTTTTCTTTTTCTTCCTTGAAGAGCAGTCTGAATGATGTGTTGTTATAGTAAACTGGCTCTTCATATTCCTCATCAGGATGCACTATATTGTACTTCTTCTCCAAAATATAAGTAATTAAGTGCCCTAATGAAATGTTCTTCTTCCTCTTCTGATCAGCATGTCCTATTTCTGAAAGCCCATAGATATGATCTATGATGAGTTGGGCTTCATCAATAGGATGTCTTGACATGATTAAAAAAGTTAGACAAGAAAGGAGAGGAGTAATGTTAATCCTATCACCAGCTTTAGGAATAATTGAGGATCTAAGGATGTGCTGGATGATTCGGGCATCTTGGGTCATACCTGAGACTCTAGCAACATGATTGTCAATCGCATTTTTTCTAATTACCCTATTGATTTCAAACCATTTGAAGGAGGTTTCTGACATTAGGGTGTGGGCTCTATATCCCTCAGTTCTTAACTTTAAAAATGTACCAAGATCGTGCTTGGTGATCTCAACTTTTTTCTTAAAAACAAAAGAACTAATGATAGAGTGGTCAGAATTGAAACTCATGTTGGCTAGAAAGTAATGGTAGGTTTGTTTATTGTAGAAGTGGACGAGAGAAAGAATGAACTGAAATTGGGTTGAGGCGAAGAGGTGCATTACCCGAAATTTCAACTCTGTTGGGATAAGAATGCGAGACGGAGTGATTTTTGCGGAGGCAAAACGAGGAAAAGATTCCTCATTTGCCTTGGAAAGAAAGTTGTCGGGGGCATTCCTGTTTGGTTTTTTCACCAAAACCTTTTGTCTTTTGCTAGAGGAGGCCATTGTTGAATTTATGTTAAAAGGGATTGAAAAAGAAATTTGAAAGTGTGATTGTCAAGTTTGAAAAGCCTTCATATTTAAAGGAAAACGATACTTTCGTCCTGGACGAAAATATTCGTCCTGGACGAAACATAATAGTTCGTCTGGACGAAGAAAGTTCGTACAGACGATCCAATTCGTCCAAAATGTAACGACTTTTCGTATTCAACACAACTTACGATGCGTCCCTTCGTACAGGCGTTTTGACTTGACCAATCGTACAGGCGAAAAAATTTCGTACAGACGATCGAAAAGTATTTCGTTTTAATGACTCTTGAAAACCGTCCCCTACAATGAATCGACACATGTTCGTCTGGACGAACTAAAATTTCGTACAGACGAAGTTCGTATTAAAAACTGTCTTATCCACTCAACCGCTGCATTCAATCGTTCCGACGTTTGAGAGAAAAAAAATTCGTCCTGGACGATCACAGATCGTACAGACGATCCAATAAAAAACTGCTCTAAAACGGTTTAAATTTTCGCAAACTGTTCCTTTACACATCGTCCCGTACGAAAATAAATCGTCCTGGACGATTTCCTCCAAAAAATTTAAATTTTTAAATTAACAAAATCAACAAAAACAATCAGAAACACAGAAAACATAAAATAAAATCATAAATCCAAAAACAATTCATTAAAAACACAAAATTCACAAAATTTCAAAAACAAAACATAACAAGTATCAATGTTGCAAAGACATTTTAGTTAAGCATTCAAATCAATAACACCAAGCCTTGTTCTTAAAGTACTGAAGGTATCAAAGGCTAAAGGTTTTGTAAAAATGTCTGCAAGTTGATTTTCAGTTGAAACATGTATGAGTTCAATTTCTCCTTTGGATACGTGATCCCTTATGAAATGATGCCTTATATCGATGTGTTTGGTTCTAGAATGTTGAATAGGATTTTTTGAAATACAAATAGCACTAGTATTGTCACAATAAATTGGAATAGTGCCTATAGTTAATCCTAAGTCAATCAACTGTTGTTTTAACCAAAGTACTTGTGCCACACAACTTCCTAATGCAATGTATTCTGCTTCTGCAGTAGATAGTGCCACTGAATTTTGTTTTCTACTAGACCATGAAACTAATGAATTTCCAATGAATTGACATGTTCCAGAAGTGCTTTTCCTATCCACTCTACAGCCTGCAAAGTCAGAATCTGAGTAACCAATAATTTCAAATGAAGAGCTAAACTTAGGATACCAAATTCCTAAGTTTTGAGTTCCTAGTAGATATCTTAAAATCCTTTTTACTGCTGTCAAATGTGATTCTTTTGGATCTGATTGAAATCTAGCACATAGGCAAACACTAAACATAATATCTGGTCGGCTAGCAGTCAAGTAAAGTAAAGATCCAATTATCCCTCTAAATTTCTTTTGATCAACAGATTTTCCCTTAAGGTCCTTATCCAACTGAACTGAAGAACTCATTGGTGTACTAACAGGTTTAGCATTGTCCATTTCATATTTTTTGAGGATGTCCTTAATATATTTGTTTTGACTAAGAAAAGTACCTTCCTCAAGTTGCTTAATGCTAAATCCTAGAAAGTAATTTAAATCTCCCATTAGACTCATTTCGAATTCATTACTCATTGTTTTAGAAAAATCATCACAAAGATGTTTATTTGAAGATCCAAAGATGATGTCATCCACATAAATTTGAACAATAAGTATATCCTTTCCAATTTTTCTTAAAAAGAGAGTTGTATCCACACTTCCTTTTTCAAAAGATCTTTCAAGTAGGAAGGTGCTTAACCTCTCATACCAAGCCCTAGGTGCCTGTTTCAATCCATATAATGCCTTTTTTAATTTGAAAACATGATTTGGAAATTTAGAATTTTCAAAACCTGGAGGTTGTTCTACAAAAACATCTTCTTCAATTACTCCATTTAAAAAGGCACTTTTAACATCCATTTGAAACAATTTAAAACCTTTAAAACAGGCAAAGGCTAGTAAAACCCTAATTGCTTCAAGTCTAGCTACAGGGGCAAAAGTTTCCTCAAAATCAATTCCTTCAATTTGATTATACCCCTTAGCTACTAATCTAGCCTTATTTCTAATAACTACTCCTGAGTCATTCATTTTATTTTTGAACACCCACTTGGTTCCAACAACACTTTGATCTTTTGGCCTTGTAGTTAGTTCCCAAACTTTATTTCTTACAAATTGATTTAACTCTTCTTGCATGGCCAATATCCAAAATTCATCTGAAAGTGCTTGATCAATGTTAGTGGGTTCAATAGTTGAAATAAAAGCTGAATGATTGACTTCCTTGTTTAATCCACGCCTAGTTCTAACACCCTCACTTGGTTCACCTATAATTAATTCTTTTGGGTGATTTTTAGAGAATCTCAAATCTCTAGGCAAAGGGTCTTCTCTTTCTATAATTTCTTCCACATTTTCTTCCAAATTTAATCTATCAATCTTTTGGGAGTTTTCTTCAATTTCTTCTTCAACAACTTTTGGCTCTTCTATGTTTCCATTTTCATCAAAAACAACATGTGTGGTTTCTTCAATGACTAAAGTTCTTTTGTTGAATACTCTATAAGATTTTCCAACACTTGAATATCCAACAAAAATTCCTTCATCTGATTTTGGATCAAATTTTCCTAAGGCAGATTTTCCATTATTATGTATGAACACCTTGCAACCAAATACATGTAAATGAGACAAATTTGGTGTTCTACCTTTTACCAATTCATAGGGTGTTTTATTCAAATTTGATCTCACATTTACCCTATTCAGAACATAGCATGCAGTGCTAACCGCCTCAGCCCAAAAATATCTAGGAAGAGAGTATTCTGCTAACATTGCTCGGGCGGCTTCTATTAATGTTCTGTTCTTTCTTTCAACTACTCCATTTTGTTGAGGAGTTCTAGGTGCAGAAAAATTGTGATCAATCCCCTTTTCTTTACAGAAATCTTCAAATCTTTCATTTTCAAATTCTCCTCCATGATCACTTTGTATAGAAATTATTTCACATCCTAGTTTTCTTTGTATCCAAGTTGAAAAATTTCTGAATTCCTCAAATGATTCACTCTTTTGAAAAAGAAATTTAACCCAGGTGAATCTTGAAAAATCATCTACTATTACAAATCCATATACCTTTCCTCCTAGACTAACCGTGCTTATAGGTCCAAAAAGATCCATATGAAGAATTTCTAAAGGTTTACTGGTCCTAAGATCTTTATTGGACTTAAAAGAGGACTTCACTTGTTTTCCTAATTGACATGCATCACATAAGTGGTCCTTAGTAAAGTCTAGTTTAGGTATTCCTCTAACCAAATTCTTTTGGGTAATTCTTCTAAGATTTTTCATACTAGAATGACAAAGTCTCCTATGCCAAAGCCATGATTCATCAGAAACAGTTTTCAAACAAAAAGCAGTAGGAGATTGAATACAATTTAAATCTAGCATGTAGACATTGTTCACCCTTTTTCCATTTAAAACAATTTTCCCATTTAGGCTAATTATGCAGCTAGTAGGTAAAAATTTTACATTATAGCCCTTATCACATAGCTGACTTATGCTAAGCAAATTATGTTTTAAGCCTTCAACTAATAAAACATTATCTATGAAAAAGTTTTTCAAATTTCCAATCATACCTGATCCAACCACCTTCTTTGTGGTATTATCTCCAAGTGTAACCTTGCCTCCACTCCTGGCTTCCAGCGTTATGAATTGAGCAGTATCTCCAGTCATGTGCTTAGAACATCCGCTGTCCAGGTACCATATACTCTCACGAGGTCTTGTGTGAGAGTATACCTCTTCTTGATCTGATTGTTCAGCTTTATCTGCCATCAAGCAAAGGTTGGTGACTTCTTCTTCGTTTTCAGTCTCAGATGAGTCTGAAGCTGAGTCCGCCCAAAAAGCCTTTTGAAACTTCTTCTTGCCCCTTTTTACCATTGGTTTCTCCTCTACCTTCTCCTTGCTAGGAGTGGCTTTAAGTTTTGGACAATCAGTTTTTATATGACCTGGTTTCCTGCATTCATAACAAATCACTTCATTAGAAACCCTGCCATTTTTGTTATACTTACCTCTATTCCATTGCTGGCGTCTCTTCTGCTTCCTCTTTAAAAAGCTTCTGAATTGTCTAGTCATCAGTGCTATATCGTCTTCATCCTCAGGTTGTGAGTGTTCACTTTCTGACTCTTCCACATTTAATGCAAGATTCTTGTCCTTTCTTGGTTCACCTGCATCAATCTTTCTTTGACTTACTCCTTGCTCGTAAGCAATGAGTGAACCAAGAAGATTGTCAATAGAATAAATGTTCAGATCTTTTGACTCTGTAATTGCAGTAATTTTAGCATCGTATGCAGTAGGTAAACAACGAAGAATCTTATTAACCATTTCAGCATTAGTTAATTCCCTACCAAGTGCATGCAAAGAGGTTACAATTTGAGTGAATCTTGTGTACATGTCAGATATAGATTCATTAGGTTTCATGCGAAATAACTCATAGTCATGTAACAAGATATTGAGTCTTGATTGCTTAACCTCATTTGTCCCTTCATAAGTAATACAAAGTCTATCCCATATGTCTTTTCCGCTTTTACAAGTGGAAACTCGCATGTAGTCTTCAGATTTTAAAGCACAAAAGAAACTATTTAAACATTTCGCATTTAATTTTGCTAAGTCACGTTCTTCTATAGTCCAATCTGCATAGGGTGTATCTACCCTAATTTCATCAACTAATCTAGTTGGTTTTGTGTAACCTTCCTGGACTAGCATCCACATGCGATAATCAAGTGACTGTAAGAAAGTAGACATGCGTGTTTTCCAAAAATCAAAAGGAATATTATCAAACAGTGGAGGTCTAGTGATAGAGTAACCCTCAGGTGTGTTTCGGTTTCCAAATGTAGCCATCTACGTTAATCAAAAAGTAGTTCAAACTTATGATTTTGAAACTCTGCTCTGATACCACTTGTTGAGTCCAGTAATTAGGTTGTTAAGCCTAAGTAAGTGTCCCAAGGCTACCAAGAGGGGGGTGAATTGGTAGTTTTTAAAATTTTAAACCCTCTTAATAATAAAGTTGAACCGAAATAAAATTTTCTTTTAAAGTTAGTAGAAAAATATTTTTCAACCACAGAGTTGTTAAAACTGAAATTTAAAGTGCGGAAACGTAAAAGCTATAAAGTAAATGACACCAGATTTATAGTGGTTCGGTCTATAACCAGACCTACATCCACTCCTCAGAGGCACCCTCTGAGTATTGCACTAATACCACAAAGTGACTCTCCTTTAGCACCCACAGCAAGGCGGAGAAGCCTATACAAAACACTCTTTTCACCACTACCCGGTGCGGCAGAGAACCGTCGTCCTTTCACACTCTCCTAGTGTGGGCAGAGAACCCTACGGCTGTTTACACTCTCCAAGTGTAGGCAGAGAACCTTCTTCCTTTCACACTCTCCTAGTGTGGGCAGAGAACCCTCGTCCTTTCACACTCTCCTAGTGTGGGCAGAGAACCCTCGTCTGTTCACACTCTCCAAGTGTCGGCAGAGAACCGGACCTTCTTGAATGATCTTCTCACAAGAATCTAGAAGGAAGAAAGAAAAAGAGTGAAGAAATCCAATTCCACAAGTAGAGACTCTTACCTTAGCAATCCAAGTGAAGCCTTCTCGCTCCAGTGGTAGGAATCCTCCTTTGAATGCTCTCTTCCACTCTCTTCTTGGCTATTCTCTCAAGAGGCACGAAGATCAAATGACAAAAAGATTGGGTGGCAGTCTAATTTGGACTATTTATATAAAAGACAAGTGAAACCGCCCAAAAACTGCAAATTTTCAATTCTGTACGCAGTGGATCGTCCTGTACGATTCTGGATCGTCCTGGACGATTTTACTTAAACGATCTGAAACGACCCAATTTGTATATGTGTACGAACTGACTTCGTACAGCTGATCGTCCTGTACGAACTTGGTTCGTCCAGTACGAACGGTTATTACAAGGTCGGTTCTAGAAACTGCTGAAAACTGTTCTAAGTCGGTTTATCGTTTGAACGAAAATGTGATCGTCTGGACGAAAATTTTCCTGAGAGCCGATCGTCCTGGACGATTATTAATTTCGTCTGGACGAAAATTTTCCAGAGAACCAATCGCCGCGGACGATAATTTGTTTTCGTCTGGACGAAAATTTTCCAGAGGACTGGTCGCCTCGTACGATGGTAAAATTCGTCTGGACGAAAATTTTACAGAGAACCCATCGCCTGGTACGATAATAAATTTTGTCCTGGACGAATAGGACTTAGAAAATTTTTCAAAGCAAGTTCCTATTCGTTCCAAGTGCTCTATAGGAGATAACTGACAGATCGTCCAGTACGATAAATATCGTCCTGTACGATCAGTATAGAATTTTAAGATCTCCTTATTTGTGTGTGTGAGATTTTATTCACTCAATTACAATCACTCCCTTTCAAAATTAATTCAAAGAAAAGACAAACATCAATTAAACAAAATATCTCATGTTGAATTTGAATTGAACTTTTCGTAGTCTGGAGTCTGATTTTCCTGAAATGTTAGTACACACAAGAGCAAGTGCAAATCTTCTGAAATTGTTAGGAGATAACTATACATTTGAACAATAATGTTTGGAATCATCAAAACTACATAAGTTGCATAAATATAACTCATTCAAATAGCAACAATTCAAACACAAGGTATGTTGGAACTTTGGAAATCCTTGAAAGGATTAGTAAATCTGCTTATCGGCTGTTGTTATCTGATCAGATGTCCGATGTTCATAATGTGTTCCACGTATCTACTTTGAGAAAGTGGATATCTGACTCTGGAAAGAAAGTGTCTGCTGATGAGGTTGAGATTCAGGAGAATCTGAGATATAAAGAAGAACCCGAGTTGATTCTAGCTTACGATGTTCATAAGTTACTATGTAAACATATTCCGATGGTTAAGGTGCAGTGGAAGCACCGAACTGCATGAGAAGCGACTTACGAGAAGGAGTCAGACATGAGGAAGTCGTATCCGTATTTGTTTTGACTGAGTTTTGATTGGACAATGTCGAGGACGACATTTTTTTGAAGTTGGGGAGATTGTAATATCAGTTTTACTCTAGTATCGTCCGGGCCGATCGTGGATCGTCCCGGGACGATCAGTTGAAGTTTTGTTATAGAATGTGTACAGAAGTTACAGGAAAGTTTTCCTCCCAGTATCGTCCGGGCCGATAAGGGATCATCCCGGGACGACTAGAGCAATGCAAAAGACAGAGAGTAGGGGTTTTTATCGTCCGACGAAATTAATTATCGTCTTGAGAAATCTTCACAGGATGAAGTGATTTTGTTCAGATCGTCCTGGACGATCGTGCGATCGGCCGGGCCGATCTCAAGTTTATTTAATGAAAATCAGCTCGTTTTAAAGAGAGAGAAAATCAGATTTTTATAAAATATCATTTGAGTAGAGAGAAAGTCGAGGGCAAAAGAGAAAAAGTGGATTTTTGGGCAACGCCGGTCCGTTTTCGTCCGTCGAGACAGTTCAAGAAATTGGTGTACGCAAGGTAAGACACATTTCGCCTTTCTCAATTTTGAGAATGGTGAAGTTTGAACGATTTTTTTGTCCGGATTTCATTTTCGTTAGCAAATTTCGTCCGTATTTTCCGACTGGTTCAGTTTTTACCACGTAACTTTTGGTATGTTTCTGAGGTGCCGAGTGCGCACATTTTAATTATTTTCTGGAGAATTTTGACTAGATAGTTTTGATTTGGCGGTATTTTCTTTTGACTGTAATTTCTGATGATGTCTGAAATTATCTGGGCAGTAGAATGAAAGTCTTATAATATTGTTGAGAATGTTCTGTGGTAATTTGGTAAATTTTTGAATCTGTGAATTTTGTGTAAATTCCGTATACTGCCGTTATGCCGCTAGATTTTTGTACGATTTCTGAAATTGTCCGGATTTGTTCTGAAATGACATGATATGATTGTGTGCTATAAAAAGGGAGTTATAAGGGGTCAGGATCTTGTGAGATCCTGTCTGTGTCAGGGAAATCTGAAATGAGCTCTGAAATCTGAAAACAAGTTCTATTCCGGATCCGATGATAAGTTCTGTTCTAGAGCTATAAGCACATCTGTTCTGGTGACATGAGCACAAAGGGAGGCATAAGGGGCCAGAATCCGTTGTGATTCTGTCAGAGTCAGGGAATCTGTTCTGACTTTTGATATGTTATGAATTGATATGATTTTGATTTCCGTACGATTTTGATATGATTTATGATTCTGATATGATTTTGTTCTGATTTGATCTGATCTGTATGATTCTGTTCTGATTCAATTTCTGGAATTATGATTTCTGTGATTTCTGTTCTGTTCTGATTCGATATATGATTCTGTTGATTTGATTTTTGTCTGATGTTTTTGATGTGGATTCTGAGGATTTTGATTGGAAATTTGATGTCTTGCTGAGCTGTTGTAGCTCATCCTTGTTTTCTGCGTGATTTTCATGTTCTAGGAAAGGGAAGGAAGTCTTGGAGTAGGAGTTCAGAGTCTGATCTGTTATAGGTATTTTGTACTTTTGATGTTTGTACAGTTATGGCTTTTCTATTCTGTTTTTCTTTCTGTCTGAAAGCCATGAGCTGTATTTGTATATGATTCCTTTGAGAAAGATAAAGATAGATGATCGGTTCCGCTATATTTTGATGTTTATAGTAGCTCTGTGTGTCTGTTTCTGTGTGTAAATGATTGGAAGAAAGTTCTGAAACAAATTCCAAAGCAAGATCCTGGAATCAGTTCAGTCAGTTTGAGTTTGGACACGACCCGTTGCGAGCGGGATCCGTCCCGGTCGGGTTGGGTCGTGACAGTAGATCTTAATTTCTTGAATTGAAAATGGTTGCAGATCACCCTTAATCATGTGTTCAATGCCATCTCGTTGGTACTTGATGCACTAGTGAAGGGTAGATGGAACCATTCTATATTCATGAATCCAAGGTCTACCTAAAAGGGCATTAAAGGACGTCGCCGAATCAATTATATGAAACTTAGCTTCAATTTTCAAGCCTCCTATTTCTAAGAGCAAAGTGATTGAACCTAAAGCCCTCTCGCCCTTTTCATTGAACCCATGAAGCACCAACCTATCGGTTGAGAGCTTGCTAGTATCAACTCTAAGGTGTGCGAGGGTTTTTATGTTCATTATGTTGACCGATGCACCCGGATCAACGAGGTCTCTCGATAACTTAAAATTTCCCACATCTATAGTAATGTAAAGGGGATGATTATGGTCAGCAGTTCTCAAGAGCAGATCTTCATCTGAAAAGGTAACTCCAGGAATCTCTTTGAAGTAGAATGCCTCACCTTTTGAAGTTGCAGCCAACTGGGTTAAGCAAATCTCGGGGTTGAGAAGCGCTTTAATTAAAGACTCCCTCATTTCTTTGGAGAGAAGAAGGGCGTCATAAACAATTAATTTTGCTGGCAACTTCCTAAGATGGGCTAAAACATTGTAATCAACCTTAGGAATGACGGACTCAAAACCCGGAGGAACTAGACGAAATTCTGATTGCTGAGGGGAGTTTGGATTTAAATCTTCAAAGGGAATTTTCTTGCCTTTCTCCTGAGGGGGAAGCCTAGGGGGTAAGACTTTACCGCAGCGGAGTTGCACCTGCTCGATATCTTCGGGAGGGCAAACTAGGGCAGTGTCTACGCACACCATTGGCGTTGGATCATCATTTTCCGAAAGCGAGTCAGAATCTGAAAGTTCTATCAAGATAGGACTTCCTTGAAAATTGATTTGAGGGAAATCACTTTCTGATAAAGCTTCACATTCGACCTCTTCTTGAATAGCTGATTCAGGAAGGTCAATTTCTTTGATATTAAGACTTTCTTCACCAGAACTTTGATTTAAAACATGAGAGTCATCAACATGCATTTCATTTCCATGGTTAATCATCAAGACAGAAGCAGAAGGATGTTTTTTATTCATCTTCTGACCCTTTGCCTTTGATGGGGAAAAGTAAAAGTCAGATAACAAAAGAGGGGAGAGGATTTTAACACCCCCATCCACCATCCTAATACATCTCTCATCTACACACTTCCTCTCTACAAAATCAACTTCTTTTTCTTTTAAACATTTAACAATAGTTCCTGTGACTACTGGAGAGGAAAGTGGCTGAACCTCCTCCTGCGAAGCGTCCAGGTCAACCTTCCACGTCGGGGCCTGGGCTATCATAGTCAGTTATTGAGAAAGACGAAAAGAATTATTAATCGACTTTTTAAGTGCCCGGGATAAAGCAATGTCCCAACCATCTTCAATAAGACAAGGAGAGTTAAGAGAGTTACCTGAAATGGTTTTAATGGAAGCTTTCTCTGGATCGACCAAGTATTCCTTAGGAATTATGATGTTACCTATGGTGTAGTTCCTCTCAAGCCAATCTTTGAGCACAACACAGTCTTCAAGAGGGTGACTAAGCATCTGGTGGTATGGACAATACTTGGGATCATCTTTCTTACTTTCATCTTCAGGACTCCTGGCCTCTGGCAGCTAAAAATCTGGTTTCTTCAACAAACTCTTGAAAATTTTTTTAACTGATTCCCCCTTAAATGGATATGATTTTGCCAATCTCTCTCTAAAAGGGACAAAGTTAGGGTTTCTGGTGTACTAAGGAGTAACCTGAAAGGGTTGTCTCTGAGCTGGCTGTGGTGGCGGTGGTGGAGGAGCACTGGACTGACTAGCCATTGGCCTTTTCCCTTGTCAACTGCCGACACTACTACCTTTTTCTCAAAAGTCTTAACCAATCTAGGACCTTTCTTGTCTTCAGACTGCTCTCGTAGGAATGGCATCTTATGAGCCTCTTCCTGTAAATTGCTAGCCTTATTAAGAAGTTTTTCAAAAGTTTTAATGGTGAAACCCTTCAGGAGAAAAGCAACAGGGCCGTGGATATTCTTAAGAAGGATCTCCACCGCATGTTGCTCTTGCAACTGGGGTTCACACTTCATCGAGAGGTTTCGCCACCTCAAGATGTACTCAACCAGAGACTCTCCCAGCTTTTGTTTTTCAACAACAAGATCGCCCACGGTAGTTCATTGTTTTGCTACAGAAAATCTTTTAAGGAAAAGGTTTTCTAGATCGCTAAAGGTTTTCACTGAACCATTGGGCAGATCGGCATACCATTCAAAAGCGATGCCGGATAGACTACTTACAAACTGGCAAAATAGTAGAGCATCCGACCCTCCCGCATTGCAACAACTTGCCCTAAAGTGGGCTAGATGCTGTCTCGGGTTCTCTATTCCAGTGAAAATTTTAAAAGTTGGTGGCACAAAGCCTTTTGGGTAAGGAACTGAATCATATTCTTCGGAGTAGGGTCTACCCTTTGGAATAGATGCGGTTCCTTGTGAAAAGGCTAAAGCCTCCCTTACCTGGTCCTCAACCAGTTGCTTAATATCCTTCTGAGGCAGAGTTAGAGAAACAGAGGGAACTGTAGGCACTGCTGGGGATGCCTCTGGTAGGCAAGGAGGGATTACTGGTGTTGACTCGGGAGACTTGGAACTAGATTTTGTCTTTTTAACTCTTTCTACAATCTCTCGAGCCGTTTGTTGAATCTTAAGTGAATCCTGCTCTGACTTGTCAAATCTTTCTTGCATTTTTTTGACTTGTGACATCATAGTTGTTAATTGATTCTCCAAATCTTTAATATGCTCCTCACCCTTAGCCCTTACAGACTCATCTGAATCGGACCCACCAACATGTGGATCGTCATCTCTAGCAAGCCGGCGCCTACTAGGTTTGGCCTCTTTGTTGGACCCTCTAGTTTTGACCATGGAAACGCTACCAACATAGTCATCTTCCTCTCCAAGGAGGTCATCCAGGTCTAGGTCAAAAGAAGCCATTCCCTCTTTATTCAACAAAATATTTCTTATTTCTTGAACTACTTCCTCGACCGGTCTATCCCCAATTGACTTAGGATCAAGAGGTATGTATCCTTTGTACTTAGCCATATCAAATAATTCTTCAGAATACAGGAGAGCAATGATTTCTGTAAGTTTTAGGTTAGGATCCGGTTGAGACTCTGTAACTGGCTCTTCTTCTATCTCAAGATCTAGGTCAATTCCTTCCTTCTCGACTGTCCCAAGATCGGTAGTCAAAAAAGTGGCATTCCGTCCAAGAAGAGGGACACATACCTCAGGAGGTGAAGCAGGAGCTTGTAGAGAAATAGCTCCTACATCAGGTAAAGTAAGGTATTTAGACTCCTGTGTGGGAAGCCTAGGAATGACGCTTAAATCTATGCTATCAACAACCGGATCATCAACTGGAATCATAACTGCATCAGGAATTGGACTGGCTGTAAGAAGACTATCTACTGCAACAACTGGAGAACTAGGTTGAACATCCATCGACTCAATCAAGACTGGAGGAGGTTTAACTGTAACTCATTGGAGTTGGAGAATGAACTTTGGGGTTCTTGGAGGTGGTGGTAAATTCTCCAACTTAGTCCTTTTTGGGACAAACTTCCTCTCAGGGGATTTGGGCCCCTTGCCCTTGATATCCAGATGTTTTAGAGTTTTATTCCCCTCAGGTTTGACAACTAATGAGGCTAACTTTAAAGCTTTGGAAGGGGGTACCGGGGGTCTACCAATAGAATGGAGGCCTCTCTCGGACCCAGTCAACACAATACCCTCCGTCTTGGAAGAAGGAGGGCGTGGCGCCCAGTGGTATCCATCAACTAGTACTGAAGTGGCGGGCTGTCTAACATACTTCTTATTTCTCCTAACAGGTTGTGGAGTCAGATTTTTAGCCTCAGATGCCTCTTCTTTTAACACTTCTTTTTGGAGAGATTACTCCCTTCAACTGTTTCATGTACTGCTCCTTTGTTTGCCCAGATTGTGCAGCACAGGTGTGAATTATGTTTCTCAAAGCCCTTGTTTTCTACAGATGCTTTTCCTTTGGAGTCTTTTTAGTCGAGTAGTCGACCGGACATGGTGGGGAACGGGCTATCCTAGCTATTCTCTCCTCCCCTTGAGCAGAAGCTAAGGGGTAAAAGTGGCTCCCTTTCAGAAGGGGAGAGCAAGCAGGAATAGGTAGCTCCTCGTCAGTCTCAGGCTCTACTTGAGCTAAAGTCTTAAAAGGAACAATTCTCTTTGCCTTAGAGATCTTCTTTCTAAGTCTCCTCAAATAGTTCTTCTTTTGATTCTTAGTAGAAAAGTTAAGTCCAGAATTAGATCCTTCCTCAAAAACAGATTTGACTTCAGTGGGAGGCTCAACAACTGGCTCAGACTGTTTCTGGTCATTACTAATTACTGGCAAGGTAGGTGCATATCCCACAATCAACTCAACCACTCGGGGAACTTCCTTACTGGCATCCAAATTAATAATCTGGTGTCCATCCATAAAGAGCTCAAGGGTACTGAATCCCATTCCAAAGATGATAGTGCTCCCTTGGTCATTAACAGTTGAGGATAACTCTCGGTCGAAAGAAAAGATCAATTGGCCAGCCATTTGAATTTTCTAAAAATTAAAGAGGAGATTGAAATTAGATTTCTTATAAGAAATGTGGAAAAGCGTTTGTTATTTTGAAACTTAAGGCTTGTAGGATAGCCTTAACCTTCCAACACATGTTGAGTGGTAGAAAATACCCAACACATGTTAAGAAGATAAAGAGACTAAATACATGCCGAAAGATGGGTTTTCTCAAAAGGTCAACATATGTTTAGCCCATAAGATGGTCGTATTGGGTACCATATGAAGGTTTGGAACTTGGAGAAAATTGTTATTATCTTGTTTTCTATATTTAGAAGGGAATTTGAATTTTGAATGATTTAAGAAGGGGTTTTTTCCTACAAAATCCAAAACACAACGGACAGAGTTTCCCCTTGCCCGAAGGCTTATGGAATTGTAAGAAAAACCTAAGTAAAGCAAACAGTCTAACCCTCCTTATTTCTAAAAGTTAAAGGGAGTAAAGGGGTTAAGACTAAAATACTTCAAAACTTCTTAAAATCAAAGATTTTTTGAACTCTTTTCAATCTAAAAAATTGATATATTGAATGTGACATTTGTTAATCATAATTTTAAAAGATTATTTGGAGACCTGATTTGACACTGTCGCCTCATAAGAAATCCTAGGGCAGAAGGTCAAAATCAGGACGATTAAGTTAGTATGTAACAAATTTTTGGAGGTAGAACATCTCTTTTAACGTTTTAAATTGTTTTTAGATGTTGGCCACACTCCCCCAAGGTAGAAATGGGTTGAGGGACCAACGGAAGGAAGGTAGTTAAGACTACCGATGAAAAAAAATTTCATTCTTATTAAAGATGGAGAGAGAGATTTGTCCCACCGGGCGTGCCATTTTTTTTTTTTTGTGGAATTTTGAAAACATGTTTTGAAAATATTAGCTTTCTCTGGGAATTTTAAAATTGAAATTGGATTCTAATTCTAGAATCGAATCAACTCGGTAGAAAAAGTATATCACCCCGAAGGACGAAAATAAAATTTCATAATGGTATTCAGACTTAGAATTATGAAACTCATCTTGAATATCATGACCAGATTCTAAGGAGAACTTTATATGGCCCCTAGGGGACAAGGTAAAGTTCAACTAAATATCCAGTTATGATATCCAAGAAGTATGATCGTCGAATTCATATCCGAAGCCTTATCAAAGAAGGATGTACCTCCCCGGAGGGAGATGACACCTTTCAATGATAATTCTTCTGATATAATAACGACGATCATTCCTTAACCTTTCCCAAAGAAATCTAAGAAGATTTTAAAAAGATTAATTTTGAAATCAGGTGCGTGTGGTTCCAAATCTCCTACGAGCGCAAGCCCTCGTAGTTAATTACATCGTAGGGAGACAGAGTCCCCTATGAAAACTCTGGATTAAAATAATAATGAAATTTTGTTAGATTTTCTAGGAGTGATATCAAAGACGAATGGAATTTTTTTTTTTTGAAAATCAAGAGGGAATGGATCAAGATTGAACATTTATTAACAGAATCGAGGGAAGAGAGGTAGGAGACACCTTGAGATTCCAGAACCATCCGGAAGTGTCCCAACTTAATCTAAGTGTTGGGCTTTATATTTTAGGATTGAAAGGAAACTTTAATTGAACTTGAGAATCTTATAAGAAATTTGGGATTATATTCCTGAAATTTGGGGTCTTATGATTAGAGATCTGCCCTGGATCCTAAATCTATTTTGGACACTAGACCACAGTCATCCGAACCTAACTAATGCAATGCAATGCCAGGACTTACCCCGGCCTGGATTGGGGAGCCAGCTAACCACCTAATCGATTTAAAAGAGATGAGTCCGATCTTTTTATGAAAGAGTGGTAGGGACGTTGTACTTAAAGTTTTGGAGAGTTAGGGCCGACATCTAGAAATTTTCCTAATTGGCCCCTTCGACTTGTGCTGGGTGCTAAAATACTAAAACTGATGCAATAAAAGTTTTGACTCTTTTAATTTGTATCTAATGCAATGCATGCTGGTCGACAACTTCCAAATCAAATATGCTTGAAATTTTAAAAACAGGCTTAGAAAATAATTTTTTAGAAGACTGGGCTTCCCCAGATCCAGCACCTCGTCCTCATAGGTCAGACTATCCAGACTCTACCCGCGGGCGAGGAAGGGTCTAAAGCAAGGAAAGAATAATGCAGAAATATGCATGCGACCCCAGGATCATTCCCCGGCTAATTCCCTAGATTGATTATCTTTCTATGTTGTTTAGACTCACTAAAATTTTAGACTTTTAAAGTTATGAGTATGAAACTTTCACACCCTTACAAGTCTCACGTATTCAGGCAAAAACAAAAGCGGCACACAATTGCCAAAAAACTAAAAAAAGCAAGCAATCCTAGAGGCAATCAATTCATCATATTAAATATTAATTAATCAATAAATATCTATAGGCAAAGTTGCCTTGCTTCTTACAAACCAGAATTTTGCAGAAAGTAAAGTGGCCGGGCACCACTGATAACAACCCGGATTCTAAACCTAATAATGACGCAAGTAATTTTGAGTGAGATATTCTCAATCTTCAAGTCTTCAATCTTGTTCTTCTTTGAACTCCTTTTCTTCAAACTCCTTGGATTCTTCGTGTTGAACTACCCAAATGGATAAGAGGGCACTTCCCTTCAAAAGGGAAGGCCGCTCTTTCCTCTTTGGGTATAGAAGAGGTATGATCCAAATTTGGATTCCCAAATGGAGAAGAAATGTTTCCCAAAGGAGCATCCTTTCCTCTTTGGAATCCAAACTTTGGACCTATATATCCCAACTCAAAATTAACTTTCACAACACTTGATAATTACACAAATTACATTTATTTGAAAATAAAATCTAGACTCACCTGCAGGGTTATCCTAAGCAGTTAATAAATGAAAAGCAATTATTCCCAAGAAGTTATATTTGTGCAGAAAAATAAGTAAACACACTGGCCACACTCCTTTTATTTGGAGGCTTTAACAGCCGAAGCACCTGTGCAAGCATTTATAGCAATTAATATTTTTTTATTGATTTAGCCCCCTTTTATTGCCCTGCATGAGCGTGGCCACCTACAGAAAACTGTGTGAACATCCAGATCATACCTAACTTAAGGGTAATCTAGTCGTCAAACACATCAATCCATCCACAGAGTATAGAAAAAGTAAGCAGACACAGCAAAACAATTTCATCCACAACATGCAATGAAAACTACGAAAAATCTGGCACACAGTAGTAAAGTAAACACCAGCCTAACCTAGATCTAGAGTTGTTTGTCCTAGCACATCATCTAAAGTGTGTGTAAAAGGTTGTGTGGCTGGGGTTGGTCTAAAGTGGGTGATTAGTTAAAGTTGTCTAGAAAAGTTCTGAATTTGTTAAGGCTTAAAAGAGGATTTAGATTAAAATTTAAGTATTGATAGATTAAGATTTTTAATTAGACATATTTTAAAAGTTAATTGATTACTACCTTTATTTCACACCGAGGCCGTGAAGTTTATTTCACCTTCCTTAGGGCTAAGCTAATAGCCTTGTAGGCCTGGGTTACCTAGTAGCAATCGGGGTTGATTAAGTTATTTAAATTGGTTGGAATGAAAGGAGTGGATTGATATTAAAGGGAGTTGGTCATTGATTTTAATGGATTAGTTGAGAAATTTTATTAACCTATTAGGAAAGTTCAGGAGTTTGGGTGAGTTAACAGATTTTGGAGATCATCTCGATATGTTAACTAAAGGGTCAAAATTACGCTTTTAGAGTCAGAGTTAATCTTAAATGTTTCAGATTTTTAATAAATACTAGACCTAATTATGAGTTGTTAGACAGGTGGTACAATCAATTTGGAGTTCTCTATCAAAAGTTATGATTTTTAGAAGTTTTGGCCCGATTCTAACCTAAAGTTGACCTAAAATGTTGACTCCTTGATTTTGACCAAATTATGGAGGTTTAATATTTTTAGAGAACACTACATTCTAATTGAAGTCATTTTCCAATGAGTTTTAGTGATTTGGGATTTTCTAGAATTAATTATGAATTTTGGAAGTTTGGGTATTTATTGGAATTATTAAATTATTTCAATTAAGTGCTCTCTTAATGATTTGAAACCTAAATGAGTCTTAAACTTCTTGAAATCAACTCCAAAGATCATAAATGATTTAAGGAGAGATCAGCAGGTGTTTAATGATTTTGTGGGATTTTTAATAATTTTTAATTAATTAAAACTGATTAACCCTTGATCTTACCTAAAGACTAAATTAAGCCAAATCTAGAAGCCAATTCAAGAGGGTTTCAATTCTCAATGATTAAGGGATTAATTAGGAACAATTATAAACATTTTAATAGATTTTATGAGTTAAAGATAGTTCATTATTAATTAATTAGGGTTAATCAGTCACTTCTAAGAGGGATTTTTGAGGCTCCTACTTGGGGGACCAAATGAACTCCAAATTTGATCAAATTTGGACCATAGGATCACCTGACCCTAAGGACTAACCCCACAAAATTTGAGCTCAAATGGAGTACTCTAAGGTGGTTAACTAAACCACCCAAGCTGAGCTCTAAGTCACCTTCAAATCAATATAGGGATCTATCCTAAGCTTGGATTGGGGAAAAATTAGTGGCTCTACACTTCTTACCCTACACATCATTATCACACAAAGAATCACACCCTAAATTCCATTGGATAGGTCTATACCCCATTTTGAAGATAAGGGTCAAACCATGACCCTTAAACTCAAAATTTGACGAAAATGCCCTTGAACATCTTAAAATGGGGAGATAAAATTTGGACATGTCAAAAATATCTTCAATTTCAGTCTCCCAAAATTTTAGGTCTGGTCCACTTGTATTTAAAGAGTAATTAAAGAAATTGATAAAATGCTCAAATTAAAATTAAACCTAACCCTGACCTAACTAGGACCTGGAACCATAAGGCTTTTGTATATCTCCCTGAGACCTTTCCAATGAGCCTAAGAACACCTAATTATGACAAGTGTGGAGGGAGTTATGATTTTTTTAAGTTCCCTTAAATTTCTGGAATTATTAATTCGGCCATTACACAGTCAGCAGCCCTTTACACGCGCCGCGCGCTGGCTGGGCAATCATTGGCGCAAACCGTTAACGGTCCGATTAACCACAGCCGTCGGATGGAAGATCGGACGGCTGGTATTAAATGCGCTCCGATACCACGGGATCTGATCCGAGCCGTTGATCGGAATTAATGGCTGAGATTACGTCTTCAACCTCCCGCTCGTTTCCGAGACCGTGAAGCTTCTCCGGCGTGATCCGGGCGATCCCGTCGATGAACTCCGATGAAATTTCACAGGGAGGATCAGGACAGTGGAAACTTTCAATCCAATGGTGGAGATCCGTTGGGGTGAAGGTTTCCTTCACACTTGACCGGACTACCTAGCTAGGGAGCTCTGGATGTAGGGATTACCGCAGAGAAAGTCTCAACGAATGAGCTTCTCTATCAGGAAGCTTCAGGGGATGATGACGAACTGATCTCCTTCAGATGTCGGGATCAAAGGATGGCCGGAGGTGCGACTTCGAGCGGGATGCCGGAGGCTTTCCCGGGCGCTCACTCGAATGGGTGAAGGGATCTGTCTGGGACCTCGAAGCGAGAGCCTGGGAGGTCTTAGGAGCTCTAGGAAATGATTTCGAGCGACTGAGGATGCTTCTGGCGGTCTAGGGAGCTCGAGCCTATTCGGCCACCTTTTGCGAGCTTGGACGGCTGAGATTGAGCTGGAGGGTGAAATTACTAAATGACAAGAGGGGGGGGGGGGTGAATTGTGAAAATCTTTTTCTTAATAAAAATAACCCTAAACAAGAGTTCTAATTTTTTTGTTATTTTTGAAATTTTATAACAAAATTTTAAGCAAGTTTTCTTCCACAAAATTTACCACACAATACTTATGAAAATTAAATGCAAGTAAAAAGTAAATGACGATAAGGAAAAAACACACCAAGAATTTTTATGGTGGTTCGGTCAAAATATGACCTACGTCCACTCCCCGGAGTCCTCCGCTTCGGAATTTTCACTATCAAAATAGTTCTCCTTTTGCCCCCCTCGGCAAGGTGGAGAAACTTTTATAAACCTCCCTTTCACCAACACGGTGTGGCGGAGTGCCAAACTCTGTTTTCGCCCTCCTAGCGACGGCAGAGAACCTTCTCGTTTTTCTCCCTCCTGCAGAAGGAAGAGAACTTCGAGGTAACGGATGTCGACGAGCCTTTCCCTTGGAGATACTCCCTCAAATCCTTCTAGGGCCATAGAAGGAGCAAGATGCAGCAAGCTCGGAGCAACCGTGTGATCTCCCTCACACTTCTTCTCCCTCACAACGCTCACCTCCTCCTTCCTCTCTCAACCCTCAAGAACTTCTCTAGAGCTCTCTCCCTTGGAATCCCTCTCTAACCACGTTCACCCCCTCTATAATTCTTACTGAAAAAGGATATGATTGACATCTAAAAATGGCTCCAAAAACCCTCTGATTTCAAAAGTAGTCGTTACAGATCGTACAGTACGATTCAGCATCGTACAGTACGATCTTTATAAACAAACGTCATCCTGGTACGAAGATGTACGAACAGTTCAAAAACAATTCATACTGTACAATATAATATCGTACTGTACGATCCACAAAATATTGTACTTAAAATCGTACAGGACGATGGTTTGGATGACCAGATGTCGTCTCTGTTCATCGTATGGTACGATTACTATCGTACAGTACGATGTGACAAAAACCAAGAGATCATCCAGGACGATATCCGGGAAGATCATACTTTGTCTCTGTTCATCGTATGGTATGATCTATTTTGTACAGTACGATGTTCAAAATTTAATTAGGCCTGGATTTCATGCACTAATCACGGGTTAATTTAAGTAAGTATTTAAAATAGATCGTACAGTACAAACATATTCGTACAGTACGAACGGTGCAAAATCACTTACTTAAACTAAACTACGTCTAGGGTTTTGCATCTGAACATATCGTACAGTACGAAGATATTCGTACAGTACGATCTATTCACAGAATCGTAAACATAGCTTGGATCGTACAGTACGAATTAAAATCGTACAGTACGATCTCCAGAGAAGAAATTCTATTACATTTTGTAGTTAAAAACCAACTCTCCCCCTGTGTGTGTGCATGGTTGCTCTTACTTTTATGCATTTTGTGGCCAGACTCAATAAAGTAAAAATAAAATAAATAGAAAAATATAATGTCTGACTCATACTCCTAATCTACCCGATCTTGAGTCTTCCTTTCGTCCTGAGTCACTTGTGATCTTCCTGAAATATTAGTACTCAAGGACAATAGTAAATAAAATAATATTCAATGAAAAGTTGTTCCAAAACACTCATTATTTAGTATCATCAAAATTTCAAACTCGGGGTCATGGGTTGCAACAATCTCCCCCTTTTTGATAATGTCAAATAATTTGTTGCAATTAAGAACGAAAAACATTTCTTTTATTTTTTTTTTGAATTTATATATTTTTTTATTATTTTTTTTTAAATTAAACACAAGGAAAAAAAATAAGGATACTAAAAGCAAGTACAAAACAAAAGGAATGCATTTAGATAACAAGCATAACAACAGGTACAACAAACTTCTCCCCCTTTTGACAACACAAAAAGGAGGAGCAACTAAAAGCAAAAAGCAAAAGAAGAAAAACTATAATGCAAATACAAACAATCTAAGCAGACGGGTCCTTATCAGTTGGTAGTGGAGGTGGATTTGGTTGAAAATAATGAAATAGAGCATCAAAGCGGTGATCAATTGCAGTAAAACATTCTCCAAACCATTGCATATCAGTCTCATATTGCTGATGTTGTTCTTGAATATGCATGTCGAGACGAGTCTGCAGCTGGTCGAAGCGTGCAACTAAATCATCATTAGGGTGTGCTGGTGCTGGTGCAGGTGCTCGGGGTGCGGCATGGCGTCGTGGTCGAGATGGAGCTGCGGTAGGGGCATCTTCTCCTTCTTCTTCATCAAAGACTGGTTCTTCAGGCTCGTGTCACCGATGAAAGAGAATACGGAAGGAAGCATCCGTATAAAAAATAGGAAGAAAGTCGGGTTCACCAGGGTAGGACAATTAATATTTATTGTGGATGATATATCCTATTAGGTGACCAAGAGCCATATTTTGTTTCCGTCGAGTGGTAGGTAGACGAACAAAAGTCATGTGGCAAATATAGTTGCTAAATAAATCAACCTCATCAAACTTAATGTTGGACATAATAAGATAGGTAGCGACGGATAAGGTCGGGGTCAGATTGATACGGTCGCCACCTTTGGGTATTATTGAGGTTCGAAGAACATGTTGAATTATACGGGCATTTCGAGTTAAGGATTGAACAAGAGGTTGGTGTTGATGAAAAGCAGTATTCCTAAGGACTCTATTAACATCGCTACAATTAAATTCGTCGGTAAGAAATGAGCAAACCATAGGTCCTTCAGTGGACATCCCAATATATTGGGCGATGTCGGCTCTAGTGATCTCAATGGTGCGGCCACAAACAAAAGAGTGAAAAGTGGTGTTGTCGACGGTGTAGGTGAGGTTGGCGAGAAATTCAAAGAGAAGTTCAGAATTATATGGAAATGCTAGGGTGAGTAGAAATTGGAAGGTGGTGGAAGCAAAGAGGCCCATTACCTCAAAATTGAGAGCAGCCTGATTAAGCATTTTTGAAGGGAAAATTTTGCAGGTTTTATATCGGTGGTAGGCTTCCTCATTTTCAGTATTTAGAAAACGATCAGGTTATCGACTCGACGAGGATGAGCTTCCAGCAGTCATCCGTCCTCGTTTAGACATTGCAAGAGGGCACGAAACTAAGTGAAGGGCTGAGTGAGGAGAGGTTTGAGTGAAAAGAATGGCCTAGGCAAGGGTACTTATAGGAAATTTTGTAAATCGTACCGTACGATATGGGATCGTACAGTACGATAGCCAATTAATATTCTGACCGGTCATTTCAGGAAAAGGCAGTCAAATCGTACCATACGATAGGTATCGTATAGTACGATCAGGCGAATTTCGATCGTCCCGAGGTCCTCAGTACAACTTTTGACCAAAAGTTTCATACTGTACGAACAGGTGTATCGTACAGTACGATACGTAATAAATATCGTACCAAACTGCTTTAACTCATATTTGTCCTTTGTGCTGATGTGGATCGTACCGTACGAAAGAGAAGTATCGTACAGTACGATACACAATAATGTCGTACCAACCGGATTTAATTCGTCCCAATCCATTGCTGACGTGGATCGTATCGTACGGAGAAGAGATATCGTACAATACGGTAGGCAATAATGCGGGATGAATATCGTACAGTACGATGTAGGTTATACAGTACGATCAACAGAGCCGAAATCTGCTTGTTGGTGGACGGTATGTAGATTGAGATGTATCGTACAGTACGATGTAGGTCGTACAGTACGATGAACAGTCAATGCAATGTTTTGATGTGGTGAGTGTGTGATGATCAGGAGCAGCCCTAACAAAAATTTGTTTATTTTTTTTTTGTTTTTTTTTATGAATTTATATCTATGACACCTAATCTAGTCCTCAAGGTGCTAAAGGTGTCGAAAGCTAAAGGTTTTGTGAATATGTCTGCCAATTGATCTCCTGTAGCGATGTGATGTAATTCTATATCTCTCTTAGTGACGTGATCTCTAATGAAATGATGTCTAATGTCTATGTGTTTCGTTTGAGAGTGTTGAATTGGATTCTTAGAGATACAAATTGCACTTGTGTTGTCACACATGATTGAGATGGTTCCAACAGGTAGTCCAAGATCAAGAATTTGTTGTTTTAACCATAGTACTGGTGCAACACAACTTCCTACTGTAATATATTCTGCCTCGGCTGTGGAAAGTGCTACTGAGTTTATCTTCCTACTGGACCAAGAAACTAATGATTGTCCTATGAATTGGCAGGTACCAGAGGTGCTTTTTCTATCTATCCTACATCCTGCAAAGTCAGAATTTGAGTACCCTAGGATTTCAAAGGAAGTGTTGTGTCTGGGATACCAAATTCCTATGTTTGGGGTGCCTAATAGATATCTAAGAATTCTTTTGACAGCAGTTAAGTGAGACTCTTTAGGATCGGCTTGGAAACGGGCACAAAGGCACACACTAAACATTATGTCTGGTCTACTGGCAGTCAGGTAAAGAAGGGATCCAATCATTCCTCTATATTTTTTCTGTTCTACTGATTTTCCACTAGGATCTTTATCTAATTGGATTGTCGAACTCATTGGGGTGTTCATGGGTTTTGCACTATCCATTTCAAATTTCTTTAAAATATCCTTAATATACTTTGATTGGCTAAGAAAAGTTCCATTATCCATTTGTTTTACACTAAAGCCAAGAAAGTAATTATGTTCTCCCATCATGCTCATTTCAAACTCATTACTCATTGTTTTTGAAAATTCATCGCATAAGTTTTTATCCGAAGATCCAAACAAGATGTCATCCACATATATTTGAACAATGAGAATTTCTTCTTTGACCTTTTGTAAAAAGAGTGTAGTATCTACACTACCCTTTTAAATCCTCTATCCAAAAGAAATGAGCTAAGTCTTTCATACCATGCTCTAGGTGCTTGCTTTAATTCATACAGTGCCTTCTTTAATTAAAATATATGGTTTAGAAATTGTGAACTTTCAAATCCAGGGGGTTGCTCAACGTAGACATCTTCCTTAATTACCCCGTTCAGAAATGCACTCTTTACATCCATTTGATATAACTTAAAGTTCTTAAAGCAAGCAAAAGCTAAGAGCACTCTTATGGATTCTAGTCTAGCAACCGGAGCAAAGGTTTCTTCAAAGTCTATCCCCTCAATCCGGTTGTACTCCTTAGCTACTAGTCTTGCTTTATTCCTTATTATTGTTCCTGAATCATTCACCTTATTCTTGAAGACCCATTTTGTTCCAACAATACTTTGCTCTTTAGGTCTCTTAACTAACTCCAAAACATCATTCCTGGTGAACTGGTTCAGCTCTTCTTGCATTGCTAGAATCTAAAATTCATCTCCTAAGGCTTGATCTATACTTGTAGGTTCTATCATAGAGATGAATGCTGAGTGACTAACCTCCTTCCTAAGTTCATTCCTAGTTCTTACACCTTCTGAAGGGTCTCCTAAAATTAACTCTTTAGGATGACTAGAAGAATATCTCCATTCTCTAGGCAAATCTTCCTGAGGTTCGACCCTTTCTCCTAAGGTCATAGTCTCTACTCCTTGAATTGCCTCTATTTCATCATCTTCAGTTTTAGATTCTAAGGGCATATCTGATTCATCAAATACCACATGGGTGGATTCTTCTACTATAAGGGTTCTCTTATTAAAAATTCTATAGGCCTTATCTATAGAAGAATAACCTAAGAAGACACCCTCATCAGACTTGGGATCAAATTTTCCTAAGGGATGTTTACCATTATTTAAGATGAAGCACTTACACCCAAAGACATGTAAATGTGAAAGGTTTGGTGTCCTACCCTTAAGGAGTTCATATGGAGTTTTATTCAGCTTCGATCTAATGTTTACTCTGTTTAAACATAACAGGCTGTGTTGACTGCTTCTGCCCAAAAGTATCTAGGAAGGGTATACTTCGCTAACATTGCCCTAGCAGCTTCTACCAAAGTTCTATTCTTTCTTTCTGCTATGCCATTCTGTTAGGGTGTTCTAGGGGCTGAGAAATTGTGTTCTATTCCTATCTCCTGACAGAATGACTCAAACCTATCATTTTGGAACTCTCCACCATGATCACTATGGATTGTTGATATTTCAGAACCTAATTTTCGTTGAATCCATGTGGAGAATACTTTAAATTCCTCAAAAGACTCATTTTTGTGTGCTAAGAATCTTACCTAAGTAAATCTAGTGAAGTCATCTACAATCACAAATCCATAATTCTTTCCACCTAGACTAGCTGTACTAACGGGTCCAAATAAGTCCATGTGTAGAATTTCTAGTGGCCTAGAGGTGATCACATCTCTAATTGAGTGAAAGGATGATTTGACTTGTTTTCCTAGTTATCAAGCATCACATAAGTGATCCTTGGTAAAGTCTAACTTAGGTACACCTCTAACTAGGTTTTTCTGAGTGATGTTTCTAAGAGTTTTCATACTAGCATGGCATAGTCTCCTATGCCATAGCCACGAGTCATCAACTATTGTTTTCAAACAAAATGATTTTGAGCTATCAAAGCAATCAAGGTCTAACATGTAAACATTGTTCATTTATTTTCCTTCTAAAATTATTTCACCAAATAAACTAATCAGACATCTATCAGTAAAAAATTTAACATCAAAACCTTTGTCACACAGTTGACTAATGCTAAGTAAATTTTGTTTTAAACCATCAACTAGTAAAACATTTTCAATTAAAAAATTCTTAGCATTACCAATGATACCTGAGCCTATCACCTTCCTGGTAGTGTTGTCTCCCAACGTTACTTTGCCTCTAGTTTTGGTCTCCAATAGGATGAACTTCTTCATATCTCCAGTCATGTGTCGTGAGCAGCCACTATCCAGGTACCACATGCTCTCACTAGGTCTTTTGTGAGAGCATCCCTACAATTTCATTCAAAGATTAGATTTGGGAACCCAAATGAGTTTGGGTTCCTCCTTATGCTTGCATGAATGAGATGTATGCATGCTATGCTGTGATGGATGCAGTTTAGGTCTCCATACTAAGTGTGTCCTATGGTAAATTGTGCATGTGCGGGCTATATGATCTAACATGCCACAAGAGAAACACCTAACACCAGGAAATGGGTTTACTAATCTATGTGGGTGGTGGTGCCTTTTCCTAAGGTTTTATGATGCATGCTGTGTTGGGGGTTTTCGAGGATGGCCAACTGTGAGTGATACAATTTCATTTTCTAGTTCTTTTATTTTCTCACTAAAAGTTTTATTTTGAACTGTCAATCCATCAACTTCTATCAATAGTAAGTGCTCACTATGATCTACTTCTAATGCAAGTTTGTCTAGTATATGAAAAGCTTCTTCTAGTTCAACATGAGTGGTTTTCAAGGTTTCATGCTCTTCTGTTAATTCAATATGCTTCTTATTTAATGCATCATACTCATCAAGAAGTAACATATGATCTTTATCTAAATCTGAATTTTCTTTAACTAAGTTAGCATGCTCAATTTGTAAAGAACTAAATTTAATATTAAGCTTAGCATGCATCTTTTTCAATTTCCTATACGCGTCATGAATATTATCAGAAATAAGCAATAATTCTTCATATGAAAGTTGACATACCTCATCCTGATCCAATTGACCAAGGTTATCATTAGACATAAGACATAAATTTGTTACCTCCTCCTCTGCTTCTTCTTCGGATGATTCTGAGGCAGAGTCGGCCCAAAATGCTTTCTGTGTCTTTGTCTTTCCTTTCTTGTATTTAGCTTTGTCATCACCTTTCTCCTTTGCTGGTTGACTCTTCAGATTAGGACAATCGGCTCGAAGGTGACCTGGCTTCCTGCACTCAAAACAAATTATATCAGATGAAACCTTATTGGACCTTGGCTCTTACCTTTATTCCAGCTGTTCTGATGACGCTTCTGTTTTCTCTTCAGGAAAATTTTGAATTGTCAGGTCATCAGTGCTATTTCATCGTATTCCTCCCATGCAGAGTTTTCACTTTCTGAGTTGCTAGCTTTTAATGCCATCGTCCGCTCCTTTTTCTTTTCACCTACATCACTTTGCCTTTGGCTCACTCCTTGCTCGTATGCAATAAGTGACCCAAGGAGGCTATCAATAGAATAAACATTAAGATCTTTGGACTCAGTGATAGTAGTTATCTTAGCATCATAGGAACTAGGTAGGCATCTAAGAATTTTATTCACTTTCTCAGAATTTGAAATTTCTCTACCTAATGCATGCAAGGATGTCACGATTTGGGTGAACCTAGTGTAGATGTCAGAAATTGTTTCGCTAGGTTTCATACAGAATAATTCATAATCATGTAGTAGAATGTTAAGCCTAGACTGTTTTACTTCATTTGTTCCTTCGTATGTAATGCACAGTCTATTCCAAATCTCCTTACCAGAAACACAAGTAGATACTCTCATATAGTCCTCAGATTTCAATGCACAAAAAAAGCAGTTTAAGCACATAGCATTCAGTTGGGCTAACTCCCTATCCTCATTGCTCCATTCAATAAAAGGTACAGGAGTTTTCAAACCATTAATAATTTTAAACGGTGCAACATACCCATCATTTACTAACATCCACATGCGGTAATCTAAAGATTGCAAAAATGTAGACATTATAATTTTCCAGAAATCAAACGGTATGTTATCAAAAAGTGGTGGACGAGTTATTGAATAACCCTCCGCAGTGTTACGATTACCAAAATTTGACATGATCGTTTTTTTCAAGGTTTTCTAAAACACTATTTTTGAAAAATTAGCTCTGATACCAATTGAAATTACTAAATGACAAGAGGGGGGGTGAATTGTGAAAATCTTTTTCTTAATAAAAATAACCCTAAACAAGAGTTCTAATTTTTTTGTTATTTTTTAAATTTTATAACAAAATTTTAAGCAAGTTTTCTTCCACAAATTTCACCATGCAATAGTTATGAAAATTAAATGCAAGTAAAAAGTAAATAACGATAAGGAAAAAACACACCAAGAAATTTTATAGTGGTTCGGTCAAAATATGACCTACATCCACTCCCCGGAGTCCTCCGCTCCGGGATTTTCACTATCAAAATAGTTCTCCTTTTGCCCCCCTCGGCAAGGCGGAGAAGCCTTTACAAACCTCCCTTTCACCAACCCGGCGTGGCGAAGTGCCAAACTCTGCTTTCGCCCTCCTAGCAATGGCAGAGAACCTTCTCGTTTTTCTCCCTCCTAGAGAAGGCAGAGAACCTCGAGGTAACGGATGTAGACGATCCTTTCCCTTGGAGATCCTCCCTCAAATCCTTCTAGAGCCACAAGAGGAGCAAGATGCAGCAAGCTCGGAGCAACCGTGTGATCTCCCTCACACTTCTTCTCCCTCACAACGCTCACTTCCTCCTTCCTCTCTCAACTCTCAAGAACTTCTCTAGAGCTCTCTCACTTGGAATCCCTCTCTAACCACGTTCACCCCCTCTGTAATTCTTACGGAAATAGGACATGATTGACTTCTAAAAACGGCTCCAAAAACCCTCTGATTTCAAAAGTAGCTGTTACTGTTCGTACAGTACGATTCAACATCGTACAGTACGATCTTTATAAACAGACGTCGTCCTGGTACGAAGATGTACGAATAGTTTAAAAATAATTCGTACTATACGATATAATATCGTACTATACTATCCATAAAATACTATTCGTACAGAACGATGGTCTGGACGATCAGATGTCGTCTCTGTTCATCGTATGGTATGATTACTATCGTACAGTACGATGTGACAAAAACCAAGAGATCGTCCAGGTTGATATCTGGGATGATCATACTTCATCTCTGTTCATCGTATGGTACGATCTGTTTCATACAGTACGATGTTCAAAATTTAATTAGGCCTGGATTTCATGCACTAATCATAGGTTAATTTAAGTAAGTATTTAAAATAGATCGTATAGTACAAACATGTTCGTACAGTACGAACGGCGCAAAATAACTTACTTAAATTAAACTACGTCTAGGGTTTTGTATCTGAACATATCATACAGTATGAAGATATTCGTACAGTACGATCTATTCACAGAATCATCAACATAGCTTGGATCATACGGTACGAATTAAAATCATACAGTACGATCTCGAGAGAAGAAATTCTATTACATTTTGTAGTTAAAAACCAACTCTTCCCCTGTGTGTGTGCATGGTTTCTCTTACTCTTAGGCATTTTGTAGCCAGACTCAATAAAGTAAAAAATAAAATAAATAGAAAAATATAATGTCTAACTCATACTCCTAATCTACCCGGTCTTGAGTCTTCCTTTCGTCCTGAGTCACTTGTGATCTTTCTGAAATGTTAGTACTCAAGGATAATAGCAAATAAAATAATATTCAATGAAAAGTTGTTCCAAAACACTCATTATTTGGCATCATCAAAATCTCAAACTCGGGGTCATGGGTTGCAATGGAGGGGGCTCAGATTGCTGCCAGGTTGAAGGTGGCGACATCCTAGGGAGGTCGTGGGGATCAAACCAGTGGGCAGCAGCTTTGATCCAGGAGTTTTCTGGGGGGGACCACCGGAACTCATTTTCTATTAGTTTCGACCGCCGCCGGCCATGGTTTGGGTCGGGTTGACATGGGGAGGCTGATGGGGACATGCTGGAGTTAGGGGTGGAGTCAATTTGGCCTGAGAACATCTATATTGAGTTGGTGACTGGGTTGGACCCAAACCTGCTCGGTTTGAGTCGAATTGAGCTCGATCCAGGTCAGGTCAAACCCTGGGTTTGGTATGGGAGATAGGTCTGGGTCTGGTGCACCCAATGCAAGCGGCAATTAGATTCAATTTGGTCTGGGTTAAAAGGTTGCTCGGGTTGATCCAAATCTCTCGGTTTGGGTCGATTTGGGCTCAACCTAGGTCAGGCCAGACCTTGGGCTTGAGGTGGGAAGTGGGTCTGGGTCTGGTGAACCCAATGCAAGTGGAAATTGGGTCCAATTTGATCTGAGTTGGAAGATGGCTCGGGTCTATGTGTTTTTGGCTACTTTGGGTTAGCCTAAAACCTGACCCAGGTTAGCCCAGAGCATGGGCTGGCTGGAGGAGGTGTGTTGGACCTAGGCCACCTATGGGAGGTGTTGATCAAGTTTAATTGGGCTTAGGTTGAGAATTGGCTCAATCCCAAGTGATCTTGGGCACTTTGGGTTAGCCTAACTCTTGACCCAGGTAAGCCCAAGGGTTGGGCTAGTCATGGAAGGTGTATTGGGTAAATGGGAACCCAATGACACCTTGATTTGGATTCAATTTGATTAAGGTTAAGAGATGGCTCAAGGGAGACCTCTCTTTGGTCACTTGGGTCAAGCTATATGGCTTAGCCAAGTGAGCCCAAGGGTTGGGCCTCCAAGAGAGGTCTCTTGGGTACCCAAGGGGTCATCCCTTACATTCAAAAGGACTTGGAATGGACTTGATTCAAGGATTTGAAGGAGAAGGAGTGTACGGGTCAAACTCGGTTGACTTGGTCAACCAAGTTGACCCAAGGTTTGGACTTAAGCTCAACAAGTTGGGTTTGGTATTTGAAACTTGTTGAAAGTCATTTCAAAGAATTTGGAATTGATTTGGATTGAAATGGGCATTTGAAATCCCCATAGGGGTATTTTGGTCAATTTTGACCCATTGGTCAACTAGGGTAAAAAATGGGTCCAAACAAAATGTAGTTTACTGCTCAATGGGTTACAATCAGGGGTCTGGAAGTGATTGGAGGCTTTGATGAGGGCTTCAAGATCAAAATCTTCAAGGTGTTAGGTCCAATGGCATAGGCTGTAAATATTTGAAGGTTCTACAGCCTTTGGATTTTAATTTAGATTATGGGGTTAGGAACCTCAGAATGGGCTCAAAATTGGAGGGTAACCTCTAGAGACATGTTTTATCACTTTGTAAGTGATAGACTCTAAATCAGAGGTCTTTTGACTGGGTTTTGAAGTGTTTGAAAAATCCATGAAAAAGGTCTTTAGGACAGGGCCTTAAGACTTTGGATTTGAGTCTGGATTTCTGGATTTGGAATGGATTTCAAGTTTGAGTGATTAATATTGAAATATCCAAATCATTTACAATCATGTGGTGATTGTTAATGAATGGATAGGGTCAAAGTTAGATCAAAGGTAGGATCAAAGTCTAAATTGAAGTTTGGATTCTCAAGTTGATTGGGTCAAAGCTTGGATGTGTTTGAAGCTTGAATTAATTTGGATTTGAATTGAATGGAGTTTGAGATTTGAATTGATCAAGGGTAGGGATTGATTAGAGGTTGGAGTTGATCAAAGGTAAGGATTGATTAGGGGTTGGAGTTGATCAAAGGTAGGGATTGATTTGAGGTTGGAGTTGATCAAAGGGTTTAGAAGAATTCTAAGATCTAGGATCTAGAGGGGCTCTAGAATTTGGGATATGGAAGAATCCTAAGCTCTAGAGTAGGACCTAAGGTCTTGGATCTAGAAAAGAGTCTTAAGCTCTAGAGTAGGCCTTAAGGTCTGGTTCTAGGAAAGAATCTTAAACTCTAGAGTAGGCCCTACGGTTTGGTTCTAGGAAAGAATCTGAAATTCTAGAGTAGGCCCTAAGGTCTGGCTCTAGGAAAGAATCTTAAAGTCTAGAGGGGATCCTAGGATCTAGGATTGATGTGGAGTTTGGAAGGGCCTTAGTGACCTCATACAAAAATGAGGTCAACATTGGGTAATACTACTAATCCTTCTCAACAGATTAAAAGCCAGATCGTGGTGATTGAGAAGAATCCTTCTCCTCATGTGCCTAATGAGGCCACCGATACTAATATTTTAACTCATGATCCGGGAGTTTCTAATAACTGTTTAAAAAATTCTAATAGTTGTTGTGCTCTTAATGTTTGACATAATCTTATTATTGTTGAAGCTCAAAAGGATGTCATTGATGGGCCTTCTTTATTTTGCATCATTAATCAAAATGTTTTTGATTCCAATGTTATAATACCTTTTCATGATCATTCTAATTCATTAATTGAACAGGAATATTGTATAGATGCTAATGGAGGTATGGATACAAATGGTGATTCTCAATTAGACCTTCAAGAAGGTTAAAAGAATGACATGGCCTTATTGGATGGAGAAATCGGTTTTATGAAACTCAGCCCATTAACTTATTCCTGCTTTAAAGAATCCGCAATAAAGGCTTCCAAGAATTGGGAGGATGATGGTAGGTTTTTGGAGGATGACTGTCCGAATTTACACAGAGATCATTCAAATGATAGTTAGGCTCCTTCAACTCCTAATTATTATAGTGATAATGAGGAGAGGCATATTGCTGCCAAATGATATGCTAAAGATGATAATGATACTAGTTTTATTAAATTTTAGAGTAAAAGAGGAAGAAAGCCAAAGCATATCTCTTTGCAACCTGCTAGAAACACTCCTAGAAATACTCATTAAAATATTTCTCATTAATCTTTTTTTATGTTTAGTACCATTATTTGGAATGTTAGGAGTATTGGTTGTCCGTCTTCTAGGATTCGTGTCAAAAGTTTATGTCGTGTTAACCATATTTCTATTCTTGTATTACCATAACCCCTTATCCCTTCTTATAGACTACTTAGTACCTCTCATTTTCTAGGTTTTAACCATGCTATTTCTAATGTAGCTGACAAAATCTTGGTTTTTTTTTTTGAAAAATCCTATTAAAATGGATGTTATTGGAGATTTTACTCAAGTTATGCATAGTAAAATTCAGGCTTTTAACTTTCATTGCTATGCAACTTTTGTGTATGCTACCTCATCCCTTTACATTAGAAAATTATTGTGGGATTAGCTTACAAATTTTTATAGTATTTATCATTTGCCTTGGTTGGTGGGTGGTGACTTTAATGCCATCTCTACCCCTTCTAAACGAATTGGGGGGTCTTCCCCTTCTTATCATTTTCTGTTAGATTTTAATAATATGATTTTTTCATGTAATTTCATTTATATCGGTTTTGTTGGCAATAGATTTACTTAGAATAGGGGTCACTTATGGCAAAGGCTTGACCGTGTGTATTTTAATGATTCTTTGATTAACTCTATTGATTTCACTAATATGCAACATCTTTGTAGAACTTTATCTGATCATTCTCCTCTGCTTATCAATATTAAGAATTGACACTTTTATGCCTCTTCTCACTTTGGATTCCAAAATAAGTGGGTTCTAAATAATTGCTTTTTGATGTTGTTAATTATAACTCGTAAGCTCCTTTACATCATGGTGATTCTTTTTTTGGTATGAAAAGACGTTTCCTTAAGCTTAAGAGGTTGAAGCAAGTTTTGAATTGGTGAAATCACAATGTGTTCAGAAATATCTTTACTAATATTTTAGATGCTAAACAATGTGTTTCTTCTTATGAGAATCTTTGTCAGAATGATCCTTCTGATGCTAATTTTTCCTTGTTAAAGTAATCCAAACTTGATCTTTTTAATTTTCAAGCTCAGGAAGAGGTTTTTTGGAAGTAGAAAGCTGCTGCTAAGTACTTGGCTGAGGGTGATAATAATACTAAGTACTTCCATACCTTAACCAAGAGAAAAAGGAATAAGAATAGTATCATCTCCATCCAAAGGGAGGATGGCTCCTATGCTGACAACCCTATTAATATTGCTAATTTAGCCGTGGATCATTTTAAAAATCATTTTAATAAAGTTTTTAACCCTATGCAGCTTATGGACCATTTTTTTATTCCCAACCTTCTGTCCCTGGAGAATAATGATTCTCTTTCTAGGCCTCCTGCTTTGGAGGAGGTTAAAGAAACTTTGTTGGGCATGAATAGTGATTCTGTGGCATGTCATGATGGTTTCACGTCCCTTTTATTTTAAAAATGTTGGCATATTATTTATAATAATATTTTTTTGCTATATTGGATTTTTTGCTGGTAATTCTATTCCAAAATTTTTTACTTCTACTTCATTAGTGCTTAGTACTAAAAACAATTCTGTTCAAACTTGGAATGATTTCCATACAATTAGCCTGTATACTTTCTTTAACAAATTGATTTCTAAAATTATTTCTAATCATCTTTCTTTAATATTACCTCAAATTATTTCTCCTTATCAAATGTTTTTTGTGAAGGGTAGGGTTATCACTGATAATATTCTTTTGGCACAAGAATTAAGTCAAGATTTAAATGTTTGGGTTAGAGGGGGTAATGTGATTTTGAGATTACATATTGCTAAGGCTTATGAAATATTAATTGGAACTTCATTTACTTTAAGCTTGAGCTTTTTGGTTTTAACTTTGTGTTTATTAATCTTATTAAGAATTGTATTGAAAATGTTTTTTTTTTCTAACATTCTTAATGGTTCCAATCATGGTTTCTTCAAATCTTCTCAAGCATAAGAAAAGGTGATCATATTTCCCTTACTCTTTTTATTATTGTGTCTGAGCTTATGTCTAGGGGTCTCTCTAATTTATTTGAGTCAAATCCTGGTCTTTACTTTAGAACTTTGGGAGGCTTCCATATTTCCCATTTATGCTTTGCTGATGACTTTATTGTGTTTACTAATGCAACTAGCAATAGAATTCATAAAATTATGGAGTTTTTTAATCTCTTTGAGATGGTTAGTGGCTTATCTTTTAGTAAAAATAAATGCTCCTTTATTGCTTCTAAGAGGATTTCCAATGAGCATGTGTTAGCTCTTTAAGATGCTAATGGCTTTAATCATTCTACCTTACCTATCAAATATCATGGTGTTCCACTGTTTAAAGGTAGAAGATAGACTTTTTTATTTGATGATCTTATTGCTTCTATGCAGAATAAGCTTTTATCTTGGGACTCTAGTTTTCTTAGTTATGGTGGTAGAGTGACTCTGATCAAGAGTGTTCTTTGTGCTTTACCTGTTTATATGTTTGAAACTATTTTTACTACTCATGTTGTTTGTAATAGGATCCACAAGCTGATTAACAAGTTCTTTTGGAAAGGTACTTCCTCTTCTTCTAAAATTACTTGGGCTTCTAGGACAAGTGTTATGGTGTTTTGGCTGAAGGTGCTCTTGGTTACAAAACTTTATATGACCTTGCTAAGGCTTTCTTCTTTAAACTTTATTATAATTTATGCTCTAATGAGTCTCGTTGGGCTAAGTTTATGATTTCTAAATATTTTGTGGGTAACCATCCGACCAATATCTCTCCTAAAAATGGGGACTCTAAAGTTCGGAAGAGGCTTTGCAAGATCAAATGAGAGGTGGAGCCCTTCATTTCTTGGGGTCCTGGTCAAGGTAACATTTTTTTTTGGCAAGATAAATGGCTTGGTAAAGATTCTATTGATTATATCCTTAATTCTATGCTTCTGCATCGGTTCAAGTTAATTTTTTCTTCAATGATAATTGTTGGGACTATGATAAACTCTCTACTTTGATTCTTGATTGTATTATCCACCGTATTTTAAACCTTCCTATTAATACTTCTTCTAAAGATATTATTTTATGTGACTTATCTACTAATGGTGGTTTTCAACTTAAGAATGTGTGGCACTCCTTTAGAGATAGAGGATACATTAACATTATTTATTCCAAAATTTTGCATAAGAGCATCCCTTCTACGGTTTCTGTGTTTGAGTGTAGAGTTTTACATAAATTTATTCCTATGGAGGATAATCTCATTAAAAAGGGTTTCAGTTTAGCCTCTAAATGTCAATGTTTTTTTCACAAGGAGAATATGCATCATGTTTTTGTTTCTGGCCCTGTAGCTATTAGAACATGGGTTTATTTTGATGATATGTTTCAGCTTAATTTTCTTAATGTCCATCTTTCTCTTTATTCTTTACTTAAGTCTTAGTTTATTTATACTAAAGGTCATTCACAATGCTATACCTGCCCTCATTTTTTGGTTTCTTTGGTTGGAGAGGAATAACTCCATTTTCAATGGAGTGAAAATGAACCATCTCAATGTTATTCAAAGCGTGAAGAATAAGATTTTAGCTATGGTGGCTATTAAATTGATTTCTGTTAAGATCTTTAAAAATTGATATGATGTCTGTAATGCTTTAGGGGTTAATTGAGAGAGAGCTCCCTCTGATCATAATGTTATCTATTGGATCAAGCCACCTCCTAATTTCTTTAAATTGAATGTTGATGGTCATATCTCTAATTCTATGGCTGGCTATGGTGGTCTCGGGATGGTAATGTCCATCTTATTACTGCCTTTGCGGGCCTGGTGTATAATGGTAATATTGATACTATTCTTATAAAGCCCATTCTTTATGGTATTCAATTATGCATCCCCCTTAAATTAACTAATTTGTATATTGAAGCTAATTCTTCCATGAACATTATTCCTTTACATGATATGGACGAGGTTTTTTATAACCCTAAAAATTTCTATCTTCTTAGGGAAATTAAAAGGCTTTTGCATTTTGTTAATTCATCTTATTTCCATGTTAGTAAGGCTGGTAATTCTAGTGCCTCTTGGCTTGCTAATTGGGGTCGTAGTCTTGATTGCTTTATAGATGTTATTCAGTCTACTATTCCTACCCCTCATAAAGGTTTACTTTACCTGGATGTGTGTTAGACTCCTTATGTTAGTACGTGATTTTTTTTAATGTTGTTGGCTGTCCTGGTTGGTCTTTCTCGTGGTTGTTTGTGTTATATGGGCTTTTCTGCATTCCTAGCTCTATTGGGCTTATCTGTTGGTCTTTTGGAGTCTTTATCTTTTCAAAATTCTCTTTGGTGCTTTTATTTTGTTGGCTAGAGTTATTCTGGCTATTGGTATTACTGGAGATCAGTTTTTTTTTTACTGGTAGGTAGATTGTTCTCCTCTCTCTGCTGGTTGTGCCTTTCTCCTATTTTTGGGGTATTCTGTGCTTCTTCTACTGCACATAGTATGCTCAAGTGTTTGTTATTAGTGGCTAGCATGGTGATGAGTTTCCTTATTTAGATTATATCTTCATGGTTTTTTTTCTGTAGCTATATTTATTGTGTATCTATTTTTAGAAATAGAATTTTGATTATTGCAAACATTGATGTTTAACTATGACTGCCTTGCCTACTAACATTTCAGATCCATAGGATCAAGACTGCAATTTTAACCAGCTCAAGATTGGGTAGATTAAGTCTTAGTCAGTTTGTAATGTATTTTTTTCCCTTTCTGGAGTCAATTATAATCTTTATGGAGCCTAATGCTAAGTAATGCTGCACACACACACTTGAGTGAATTTTTTTTTCTGACTTAAAGTTTTTTTTATTTTTTCCACATCATCCAGGACGATCCCAAAATTGTCCTGGATGATCAAATAAAAATAAAAACCCTAATTAGAGCATATTGGAAAAGGTAGCCATCATTAAGCATATCGACTAAATGATTTTTGTATCGTCCTAGACGATAGGCTCAAATCAGAAAGAA
The DNA here is from genome assembly GCA_022539455.1 of Dendrobium nobile. Classification (NCBI taxonomy): domain Eukaryota; kingdom Viridiplantae; phylum Streptophyta; class Magnoliopsida; order Asparagales; family Orchidaceae; genus Dendrobium; species Dendrobium nobile. The sequence goes on from CM039735.1 coordinate 38,722,677, forward strand.
TTAGCCGCCAGAACAATTTAGGTAGCTTTATTTTTTAATTAAAATCCAGGACATCAGCCTGGTTGATGAAGTACAATTATGCCTAATATGATCTAGAGATTAAAGAAAGTAATTAAGGTTGATTGATACGATCATATCTTTCTAGACAAATGCAGGATCAGCAAGGATGATCAGTTTAAAAACCTCAATTTCTCCTGAATGACCAAAAATTATACACCATCTATTCAAAGTAATATTCTGGATGATTTGGTCAGATTTTGAACAAACCGGCTAGGATAATAAAAAGATCAGCCAGGACGATCAAGGCATTTTGTCCTCATCTAGACTCCCATCCAGAGTGATGGTCTAGATGATATTCCTCAATTTGAACTAATTGTATAGGACAATATAATATCATCCTAGATGATATGAACAAAATCTTCTAATCATCCTAAGTCGTCCTGGCTGATTGAGCTTAATTTGTACTGGTCATACAGAATGATAGAAATATTATCCTAGACGATTAAGTCGGTTCTTGAAAATCTATTTAAAGAACTCATGTTTTCTCAAGTCCAAGTATCCTTTGCTGTTGTCTTGACCTAGCAGACCCTAGAGGAAAGGGAGAAAGAGGAAGAGAGAGGGATCGAACATGTGAGGGGGAGCTTGTGAGGGGTTTCACAAGGGTTGCTCCAAGAAAGGTTCCAGGGCATCTTCCCTGATCATCATTCCTCTTTCTTGGAGGTTCAAGGGAGGTCTTCTTTAGCAATTGATCGAGGTTCTCTGTCTACTTTAAGAGGAAGGAAAAGGAGTTGGGTTCTCTGCCCGCTTCAGAAGGAAGCAAAAGGAGTTGGTTCTCTGCCGCACCGGGGTGGTGGAAATGAGTTTTTGTAAGGGCTTCGCCTTTTAGCTAAGGGGGCAAAAAGAGAGACAATAAGTTAGTGGAATACTCGAAGGGTGCCTCTGAGGAGTGGACATAGGTCAAGGTTTGACTGAACCTTTATAAATTCGGTGTGTTCTTTCTTTATTTTTACTCACTTATTTAATTTCCACGCTAGTTATTTTTTTTGTGGTGGATTATGCTTTGGTTTTAGTTAATGATTTGTTTGAAAAGTTTTTAAAATACCAATTCACCCCCCCTCTTGGTTAGCCTAGGGATTAGTTTATAAGGGTTGAACATCCCTAACGAACTTTTAAATGGTCTCAGAGCGAGATTCATAAAAACAAGTTTTTGAAAGCTTTTGAATTTTGATCCATGGCTAATTTGGGTAATTGTAATACTACAGAAGGATATTCCATTACCCGACCACCATTATTTGATAATATTATATTAGATTTTTGGAAAACTCGCATGTCTACGTTTTTACAATCGATTGACTATCGCATGTGAATGCTTGTTAAGGATGGTTATACACCACCAGCAGGTAAAATTAATGGCATTACTATTCCACTTTCTTTTACTGAATGGACTCTCAATAATAGGGATTTAGCACAACTTAATGCAAAATGTTTGAATTTTTTTTTTGTGCTTTAAAATCTGAAGATTACATGCGTGTTTCAACATGCACAACTGGTAAAGAAATTTGGTATAAATTGTGTATTACTTATGAAGGAACTAATGAAGTTAAGCAATCTCATTTGAATGTTCTTTTGCATGATTACAAACTTTTTTGTATGAAATCTCACGAATTAATTTCTAATATGTATATGAGATTTACTCAAATTATTACATCATTGCATGCTTTAGGAAGAGAACTTACAAATTTTGAAAAGGTTAATAAAATTTTAAGATGTTTTCCTTCTTCCTTTGATGCTAGGATTACTGTAATTATTGAATCCAAATATCTGAATACTTATTTGATTGATAAGTTACTTGGATCACTCATTGCTTACGAGTAAGAAGTGAATCAAAGAAATCTGGATGCAGGTGAGAAAAAGAAGGAGAAAACTATAGCACTGTAGGATAATTAAAAAATACAAATTCTTCTGGGTTTGAAAGAGATTAAGCTACCTTGACCACTAGGCAATTAAAAAACATTCTAAGGAAAAGCCACAAGCATCATCAGAATTGGAAAAAAGGTAAGGATAACAAACATTTAAAGGTTCTTCTAATGTTGTTTATTTTGAATGCAGCAAGCTTGGGCATGTCAAAGCTGATTGTCCTACACTTAAGGATCACTCAAGAAAAGAAAATAGTGAGGAGAAACCCAAATACAAGAAGGACAAGAAGCGATCCCAAAAAAGCTTTCTGGGCGAATTCTGCATCTGACTCCTCTGAGACTAAAGCAGAGGAGGAAACCACAAACATATGTTTAACGGCTGATAATCAACATGAACAATCTGATCAAGAAGAAGTATGTGAGCCAACCTATGATCCATTAGTTGAAATTTATGAGAAAATTCATGCATCATATAGGAAACTCAAAAAATCACATGTTAGTCTAAAATTAGAATTTTTAAATACGCAAAAAGAGCATGAAATCCTTTTAAAAGATAAATGCCAAATTGATAGAAATCTCATGGCTTTACTTGATGAATTTGATGCATTAAACAAAAAGCGTAATGAATTATCCGATGCATATGATTCCTTAAAATTATCTCATGCAAATTTAGAAAAAGAATGCAAAAGATGAAAAAAATCTAAAAATGCTTGGAAACAACAAACCTCTAGTGCATGCATTTCATAACTTTAAAAGGAAGAAACACTGCCTGAATAGATTAAGAAATCCTTTTTCTGGTATCATATGTTTTTTATGTGCAATGCTAGGACTCATCTCACACACTTGCACCATTCATTGTAGTACACATTGGGTAAGGAGACCTAAATTGCATGATTTACAGCATAACACACATGCATTGCATTCTTCTTCATAAAAAGGGACCCAAACATGTTTGGATTCCTAAATCTAACATTTGATGATTTTGTAGGCTTGCTCTCATAAAAGACCATGTGAGAGCATATAATAGTTGGACAGCAGAGGCTCGCTACTCATAATTACTTAAACTTGCTGCTTAATAAAATCTAGATTGCTTGTTTACTACTCTATTGATTATTGTTGCTTTCTTTTTTTTTTTTTTAATTTTCTAGTTGTTTCATCTCTAATGTTTTGTTCTGAAATGATATTTTATCTTGGTTTTTAGTTTTTGGAATTTGAATACTCAATATCTAAACATCCCTAATTCAGTTAAAGGGAGAAACACCGTTGATTGTTTTCATCCCTGTAACCTCTTTTAGTGGTTTAATTTTCTTTTCTAAACAAAAGTCTATCTTAAATAAACAACTGGACTTTGCAATTAATATCTTTTCTATCTTTCTACATTATATATATAAAATTTAAAAGTCTTTATATTACTTTCAAGTTCTTTGAATTCTTGCTATTGCATTTATCATATGAATTTGGTTCTATTTTATGGTTTATTCTTTCATTTATTAGAGAGTGGGTTTTTTTCCTCTAACAACTTATAATATTTAAGATTTTTGAAAAAAGATCTAGTTTAGAAAAATAACAAAAAAAAGTGGCTAATGACACCAAAACAAAAGATGTGCAATGATCACAAAAATTTGAAAAATACACAAAGTGTATCAAAAATAAAATATGTGCAAAGTGTGCCAATCAAATTGACAAGAGACATAAAATGAGCCCACAAAAAGAAAAGCTTCTCTCTCTTTTAAAAACTTTTAAATCATAGAGAATTCATATATCACTTAATATTTTTAAAGGCTTGATTTTAAATTTTATGATTGTGATAAATCACTTTGGTATATTATTCTATTAGATATTGTTTTGGAACTGAGTTTTGAATAGATCTTTTTTTTTTATCCAATTGGTTTATTCTAAGTTACGTCTCTTATTTTAAAAGTTGATTTTGCCTAATAGAAATCCGAGCAAGGGTTAGCAGGATCGGATATTCTACCATTTTTCTAATTTCATCGATGTTAACACATTGGTCTTACACCTAAATTCAATCACCTGGAAATTTTATTATGTTCATAACCTTTTTTTTTAAAGAAAAAAAATCATTGTTTTTTTTCATTTTTATGTCTTTTTTGTATCTTCTTTCTATCACTTTTGCTTGATTTTAATGTTTTTGGGCCTTTTCTGATCATCTCCATCCATCCTCTATTTTCCACTTTTTGTCACATCATCCTAGATGATACCATATCATCCTGGATGATCAGTTCAATTCTCTTCAAGAAAACCTATCTGCTGAAAGTTCTGACCCTTCCGCTCTTCATCGTCCTAGACGATTCATTATCATCCTGGACGATCTGATCGATATCTGATTCAATTATCTATGATCTTCCTGGACTACCCTTTTACATCCTAGACGATGCTTTCTATAATGGTAATCGTCCCTTATGATTCACTGTTCGTCCTGGACGATACATGTAGACATACATTTAATAAGACTAAAATTCAGCCTGTACGATACATTATTAGAGAATCATCCTGGATGATCCAACTGTTTGGCCTGGATGATACACGTGGTAGTACATTTAAACATTTTAAATTCAACTAGTACAATCCATTATTGATTATCATCCTTGAGGATCCACTTCATCATCTTGGACTGTCTGCTTTTTCAACGGTCATCTAAATTGTCGCCTCGGGATGATCGTCTGTGTCTAATCATCCTAGATGATATCTGATTATCCTAGTGAAAGTTTGTTTGGGATGTTAAGCCCTATGAACTTAGTCCCAAGCTAACCAAGAGGGGGCGGGGGGGGGGGGGTGAATTGGTATTTTAAAATTTCTTTTCAACAAAAGTAATAAAATAATAAACCAAAACCAAATCACACCACAAGACAAAATAATGTGAAAATTAAAGTGCGGAAGTAAGAAAACAAGAACACAGAAATTTATTATGGTTCGGTCAACTTGACCTACGTCCACTCCTTGGAGGCACCCTCCAAGTGTTGAACCACAAAACGTGTCTCTCCTTTAGCCCCCACGGCTAGGCGGAGAAGCCCTCACAAAGAAGTCCTTTTTGCCACCCCGGCAAGGCAGAGAACCTATCTCCTTTTGCTTCCTCCTGAAGCTGGCAGAGAACCATAATCTGTTGCTGAAAACCTTACCTCTATCGACCCTTCCACGGACAAAAAACTCTAGACGAAGAAGAAGTAGAGCGATCCTTGAAGCTCCCTTGTGAATCCCCTCACAAGCTCCCCCTCACAAGATCCTTTCTCTCTCTCTCTCTCTCTCTCTCTCTCTCTCTCTCTCTCTCTCTCTCTCTCTCTTTCTCTCCTTAAGGTCTTCTCAGGTCAAGGCAGCAGCAAAAGATTGTTCAAAACATTGAACAAGAGCTCTTAAATAGAAGAGCTTCAAAAGAGCTCATTAATTACGAGTTGCCGACAATATCGACCAGGCTGATATGGACATCATCTTGGCCGATCAGTATAAATCTCAGAAGAACGGCCAGAGCATCGCCCTGAATGCAAACTGGATGATTTAAAATTGGCTTGATTGTCCAGGCCGTTCTCACAATCATCTAGGACGATCAGTTTAAATCAGAGGAAAATCATCCTAAGCATCACCCTGAATTTCTGTTGGCCAATATTTATCGTCCAGAAGTAACTAAGGTTTTTGAATAGATCATCCTGGCCGATCCTACGATTGTTCAGGATGATATGATCGTATCAATCATCCTTAATTACTTCCTTGATTTGTCTGATTAATTAAGGCATAATTGTGAATATCGTCCAGGCCAATAAAATATTGTCCTGGCCGATTATTAAAAAATACAGAATACCTTAATTGTCTATGGCGATAATTTCTTTCTTTTTTGAGCTTATCGTCCTGGCTGATACACATATCATCCAGGACGATCTGATAAGACGGCTGCCTTAATTAAGAATCCTTGTTTAGATTTTCTGTTTTAAGCCCGATTGTCTAGGACGATGTAAATATCGTCCTAGCCGATATGAGAAAAAATAGAAATTCTAAGTCTCTCAAGTGTGTGTGTGTGTAGGGTTACTTAGCATCAGTCTCTTGAACATTAAAAATAGACTCAAGAAGAGAAAAAATAAAGTACAGACTGACTCAACCCTAAACCTACGCAATCTTGAACTGGCTTCGTTCGTTCGTCCGATCTTTGATTCCTCAAAAGTTAGAAGTAACAAGCAGTCCAAGAGAATCAATAGTGTTTGTCAATCATCAAAACTTTAGTCATGAAAATAGATTTGCAACACCTAGATGATATGACCTCCTTTTTGACCAATTGTCTAGTCAAAATTATTGCACCAGATCGTCTTGGATGATCCTGCAGTCATCCTGGATGATTCGGTCAGTTCTTTAAATTCAAAGCCCTCCATCCATTTTTTCTCACACTTTCTTCATCTTCAAGCTTCCTACTTCATATTTTCTTGCTTTCTAGTGATCATGGCCGAAGCAAAGTGCTCTCGCCAAGTTTCAGAAAGTTCCTCAAGGGCCACCTTGGACCCTTGCATTGTGGAGGTAGATGATTAAGCCACCTATCATCACTATAAAATGGCCAGCATCACTGTGTCTCGGTCAATCAATCCCAACCATCTCTCTTATCTGGTACTCAACCTTTTCACTCACACCTCTCTCTGTTTTATTCTATCGCTCGCAATCCCCTTCAATTCTGAGCTTTTGTTTGAATTTTTTACGAGCCTTAGAATATATTATGTATTCCCTTTTCTTGGTTCGTATGTGAATCGACGTCCTATCGAGATCACTTACAAAGATTATACAGAATTTTTACAGCTCTCCACCATATGATATAAGCTTCATACTCTCTACATCGATCCTAATTATGATTGGGCTCTAGCCATTCACTTCTTTCATAACATAAATGCCCACTTTCATGTTGGCGAGACTAGCTCTCTACTTAAAGAAGCTAGGACTGTCCAACATGTCCTTCGCACATCCATAATTCCAAAAGCCGGTGATCGTGTCCACATTACTCTTCTTTTGCTCACCACCTTTTATATTTTTGCCCATTGAGCATTTATATAAACACTTCTAATAAGAGTCAATCTACCCCCAAAACTCAAGAAATTTGAATTACAAGACATAAGCTTATAATGCATAAAATTTATCAAACATCAAAGAGAAAAATTTTTTTCCTACCTTTGAAAATAGGAACACTCAGGTACTTAATAGGCAAATGACCTTGCACAAAACCAGTAAGGCATTTAATAGTAGTAATTTTATCTTGAGGCACTTTATTGGAAGCAATAAAGCAACTCTTATTCTTGTTCAGAGAATGCCTAATAACATTTTCAAAATTTGGAAAAAAAACCATAAGCCTATTTATTATGTTTAAGGAAGCATTAGTAAAGACGATAAATTCAGCAGCAAAACATTAATGAGAAATAGGAAATCCACCTAAAGTTCTAAAATAAAGGCTAGGATGATTTTGAAAGAGGTAGGCAATACCCCAAGATAAATACTCAGTAATAATAATAAAAGAGCAGGAGAGATAGGATCACCCTGTCTTAAGCCATGAGAAGATTTAAAAAAATTAGTGCTTTTGCCATTCCCAATAATTCAAAGATATTATCCTTCAATGAAATTTTGGAAGAGACTAATAAAAATAGAATAACAAACTAAATAAGTGGAAAATATTGTAAAAAAAAATTCCAATTAATACTATCATAAGCCTTGGAGATATCTAATTTCAAAATGATATTGCTACCTCTCACCCTAATATGAAGGTCATGAAAAAAACTATTGAGCCAAAAGAATGTTATCAAAAATAGCATGACCCTTGCAAAAATCAATTTTATAAGGAGAAATTACTTTAGATAGGGGAGAAGTTAAGCGATTCATAAGAATTTTAGAAATTAACTTACTAAAAAGGTGCAGAAACTTATACGTCTAAAATCATTCCAATTGCTAACATAATTATTATTAGGAATAAGAACATTAGAGGTAGAAGTCAAAAAATGATGAATATTACAACCAACAAAAAATCTAAAACAACTGCATAAAGATCATTACTAATAATATACCGAGCTTTCTAGAAAAGCTTAGTGGTAAAACCATCCGACCCAACAACATAATCAACATTGATATCATCAACAATATCTTTGATTTCCTCTAAAGTAGGGAGTTTAGAACAAAAACCATAATCATCCTAAAAAATGGATTAGGGATAATACTTGGGTTATCAATACGAGAAGGATTAAAATCTTCATTGAGATGGTTATAAAAGTGCTCAACCGTTGAATTAGCAATGTCCTCAACATCCTTAGTGATAGAACCATATTCTCAAGTGATTTTATCAATATAATTTTTGGCATGATTTCTCTTGACTAATGCATGAAAATATTTAGTGTTATGGTCACCTTCAACAATGTGTTTGGTTGAAAGCACAAGCATCAACACAACAAATGTGAGAGAAGATCCCAAATTTATATAGCTTTTTCAAATTTTCTTGTCTGTTTCACATTGTTAGGTTTTTTGCTAGTGAGTAGGAATGTCCTCCGATTATCTCCGACGGCCAGAATTTCCCTCCGTACATTAATAGGTAATCTGTGGTGTCAACCGTTACACCTTCAATGATTTCTTTGAAAAATATCAATGTGGATCTTGTTATTCGATAACTGACTTGAGAAAGGCCTTGAGCTTTAACTCTGGTGCTGGGAAAAGGAAAACAAGTAATGGTAAAGATGAGGCGACCACTCCTCAAGCAAGTATTCATAAAGTCAAATCTTCTACATCTGAAATGAAGTTGTTTGTTAGTAGATTTGCTAACTTTAAATCAATAACTGTTGCTGGAGGTGCATAATGGGATCAAAACAATGAAGGTAACCCTTCAAATGTTTGTGAAAATTCTATTGATAGAGTGATTCCATCAAATCTTGGGGTGGAAGATAATGCATGTGAACAAACAGCAGGGCGAGGGTCTGGAAATCCAGGGTTGAAACTACCATAAATCAAAGTTAATTTTCCTAGCAATGAACCATTTATGACGGAAGATGGAATAGTTGTTTGAGCTTAATATCAAACCTAATTCAGTAAAGCTTTAATGCTCTATCATCTTTAAAGTTTTTGGAGGATGTATCCCCATAGAGTTGATTGCGGCTGAATTTAGGTGCTAGTGGTTAAAATTTGGCATGTTTCATCTAACTATTCTTGGTTCGAATTGGTCACTTTGCTCTTTTTTTTTTCTTTCTTTCGAAGCTATGGAGAATGTGTTGTTGGGTGGTCCATGGTTTTTGGATGGATATATCACTGGACTTGATAAGTGGAATCCTTATTTTAATCCCAATTCCCTCAAAGGGTTATCTTCTCCAATTTGGATTAGGATGCCCAATCTCCTGCTTTACTGTTAGGAAGAAATCAATGTATTAAGGATTGCTTCTTCTATTGGTAAACCCCTTTTGATAAATGGAGATATGTTTCAATGGGGGAGGTGGGAGTTTGCAAGAGATTATGTTCAAATTCAACTTGACCGTCAAATGCCAACTGGTGTTTGGGTGGAAGGAATAAATGGTAAATTCTATCAAAAGGTGGACTATGAGAAAATTTCTTCCTTTTGCTACAAATGTGGAAGGATTGGTCATTTTATGGATGCTTGTAAGGTGAAGGAGGTTAATGAAGGTGTAGGAGAAGCATTCAAGAATTCTATCCATCATAAAATTATTGAAATAGAAACAGATAATATTATTAAGGAGCATCCTGCTTTGGCCCCATGGGTGTTGGTTAATAACAGAAAAAATAAGAGAAGAAACTTGGGGACACCAAGGAAGAAGTATGTTCGAAAGGAAGGAGGTATTCAGAGAGCTAGAAGTGATGAATATGTCACTAATGCCTTGATCATGGAAACAAAGGCTTGGAGGCTAGAAGATAAGGTGAATGAGTGGTGCTTAAGTGGCTGAACCTGAGAAGAATGTTAATTCTAAGAAACATGAGGATTCTAGTTTTCTCTCCGTAGGTAAAGGAGGGGAAGCTTTGATCCCTCCAAAAGTTGTTAGAGATGATAGTGGTTCAGCTAGGAGTATGGTGGAGAATAGAGAACCTAGTGGTTCAGCTGGATATCGACTATATACAGGAAAATTTTGAAGTTACGGTTATGCATTTGTCATCAACTACTAAGCCTAACTTATAATTTTCTAGAAATAAGTTTGAAGTTATCAATTCCATATGTGAGGAGGAAAGTAACTTGGGAATTCTTGATGGCTTTAATGAAGTGGTAATTGAAGAGGAAGAACTGGTGGAAAATGTGGAAACTTTCGAAGGTAATAGGAATGATAAGTTAGCTATTTTCAATAATGATGAGCCGTTGGAGAATAAAGATGTGGATAATGCTTGTCTTAGCAATAATAGATCTACTATTAAGAAAACAAAGATGTCAAAGAAGCTAAGGTATCTTGGGCTGTTGAATTCTTTTTTGAACGCAAGGTAAATCTAATATGAACAAGAAAAGGGGTGGGGGTCTTTTCCCATTCTTGGCAAAATGAGTTCAATAAGTTTTTGGAACTGTAGGGGGGCTAATAAGGTGATCTCCATGTACTTAAAGGAATTTATTAAAGAATGGAATGTGTTTTTTGTTGGAATTGTGGATACAAAGATTTCTTCTCTTTCTAGAGAGGAGTTTGACAAATTCATGTGTGAAGGTTGGGATTTTTTTCTTCTCCCATCTAGAGGAATGTCTGGAGGGATATTGGTTCGTGGAGTTATAATTCGACACGTTTTACCTTGTTGAAGGCTTCTACTTAATGTGTAGTTGGAGAGTTGAATGTTTTTAATAAAGGTGTTTGGGTGGTTATACTGTGTGTAGTAGTAGGGATTTGTATGGCAGAAGGGAGTTATGGGATTGCTTGGAGAGTTATTTGAAGTCGGATGTACCATTTGTGGTAGGAGGAGATTTCATTTATATTTTCTCTCAATAAGATAAGAAAGGGGGAAAATTTTTCTCTTTTTCCCTAGGGCCTTTAGAGATGAAGGTTTTCATGAAAAGAAATGATCTTCATGATGTTGGAATTCTTGGTTCTAAGTATACTTGGTGCAATAATAAAAATATAAGTTCTCGTATTCTGGAATGTCTTAATAGGTGTATTTTGAATTCAAAGGCTTTGGAACTTATTAATCAAGCTTCAATGAGACACTTAGCTAGAATCGCTTCAGATCATTGCTCGATAATATTGAAGATGTTTAATAAACCAAATCATAGGAGTAGAATTTGTAAATTTGATGATGTATGGTTATCATATCCAAATGCATTCTCGGTTGTCAAATTTTCTTGGGTTAAACTGGTGAGAGGAGATGATATGGAAGCTTTGAAAAAAAAAGTTATCAAGGGTATTAAAAGTTTTGTAGTTTTGGAGCAATGCTAAGCATAAAAAATTGGCTGACATAAAGGATAAATTAAAAGAGGAGATCTGTAAATTTCTGTTGGAAGAGTTTTTAAACTATGATTTTTTGGATAGCAAAGTTCTGCTGCTAAGGTCTAAAGTTAATGAATTCAATTATACTCTTGCTCGTTTAAATACATGGTGGAGGCAAAGGGCTAAGGCTAAGTGGATGAGTGAAGGCGATTCAAATTCTAGTTTCTTTCATGCTTTTGCGAAAGGTAGAAGGAATGGAAACTTTATTAAGCAAATGAAGAATGATGTAGGTGAGCTGGTGGAAGAAACTGAAGCTATCAGGGATATGTTTTTCATCTTTTTTAGTAACAAATGGAAACTTAGAGAATGTCGTTTGGATGGTTGGCCATTGAATGAGAACTTATTAAATCAAGGAAGTTGTGATATCCTTGATGTTGATTTTTTACTTGAAGAAGTAGAGGTTGTGGTCAAAGATCTTGGCAATAACATATCTCCGGGGGTGGATGGAATCACATATTCTTTCATCAAGGCATACTGGAAGATTAATGGATTGGATGTTTGGAGGGCTATTCATCTATTCTTTTCTTCAGGCAAGATGTCTCTTAAATGGAAGGAAACGTTGGTGGTGCTTATTCCTAAAGTGAGTAATCCTTTAACTCCTAACTTTCATCCAATCAGCTTATGTCTATCAATTTATAAGATTGTGGCAAAAGCTCTTTTAAATAGAATGATGAAAGTGATCCATTATTTAGTATCTGAAGCACAAGTAGCCTTCACAAAAGGAAGGGTTTTATTAGAGAATGTGCTTCTTGCCCAAGAAAATTTTCATAAATTTAGATTTTCTAAATTAGAGAAAGGATTGGTTTCAATCAAACTGGACATGGAACAAGCCTATGATAGCATGGCATGGGACACGCTTAGGCAAATTTTAAATTATTTTAGGTTTCTAAAAGATTTCTAACCTCTTAATGGAGTGTGTAATTAACCCAGTTTTCTTGGTTCAAGTTAATGGTGCTGGTTTGAGAAAGATTGAAGAAAGGAGCGATTTTAGATAAGGATGTCCATTAGATAAGTGGAAAAAATAAATGCAGAAGCAGTAATAAAGAACATAAAGATTTATAGTTGTTTGGTCAACACCACCTACGTCCACACCCAGGAAGCATCCTCCAAGTATTGCACTAAACTCAGTGTCTCTCCTTTTGACCACACAGCAAGGCAGAGAAGCCTATATAATCCTCCTTTCCACTAACCTTGGTGAGGCAAAGAACCCAACTCCTTTTTCTTCCTCCAGAAGCAGGTAGAGAACATAACCCCTTTTGCTTCTTCCTGAAGTAGACAGAGAACCCAACTCCTTTTCCTTCCTCTTATAGTAGGCAGAGAACCCAACTCCTTTTGCTTCCTCCTGAAGCCGGCAGAGAACCTTAATCAGATGCTAAAGTTTACCTCTTTAGAACCCCCAAGGAACTAAGGACAATGACTGGAGAAGATGACGACGGATCCTTGCTCGGATAAAGCATTGTGAACTCCCTCAAGAACTCCCACTCATAAAATCCTCTCTCTTTCCCTTGTTCTCCCTCTCCTCTTGGCTCTCTCAGGTCAAAGGAGAAGCAAAATATGAGCTCTTTGGTTAAATAAGAACTCTTAAATAGAGGAGTTTTGGTATAGCTCTTATTTTATATAAACTGACATTATCATCGAGGATGATGTGGATATCATACTGGCCGATCAGCATAAATTTCACTCAATCTGCCCAGTAAGTTTGAGACTATCAAAAGATTTTTGGTCATATTATCCAGGCCGATATAATATTATCCTGGATGATCAGTACAATTCCATGAATATAGTCCAGATAATCACTCTGAAAGGATGTCTGGATAATGAAAAATAGCTTGATCGTCTAGGTCAATCTTACGATCATCATGGCCGATTAGCTCAAATTTGAGGAAATTTATCCTGAACATCCCCCTGAATAGAAGCTGACCAATGTTAATGGTCCAAGAGATCATCCCGGATGATCCTACAATCATCCTGAATGATGTGATTGTGCAATCAAGTCTTAATTGTTTTTTTTAATTACTAGATTAATTTAGGCATAATTGTGCTGCATCAACCAGGCCGATGTCGTGGACAATGTCCAAAAATGAAGAATATCTAAATATATATGGCGGCTAATTCTTTCTTATTTGAGCCTATCATCATGGCTGATACAAATATCGTCCAGAGCAATCTGCTTAATGACAGCTGCCTTAACCAGGATGGATTAATTAGGGTTTATGTTTTTAGCTAATCATCTAGGACAAGTTTAGGATTATCCCGGATGATGTGATCAAAATAGAGAACTCTAATTAACAAACAAAAATTTTCCCCCATGTGTGTGTGTGCAAGTTTACTTAGCATCAGGAACCACATCATTTATAATAGACTCAAGAAAGAAAAAATTATAAATTGACTTAGACCTATTCTACCCAATCTTGAGCTATTTCAAATTGCAGTTGATCTTATGGACCCCAAAAGTTAGTAGGCAAGGCAGTCGTAGAAAATCTTGAATGTTTGCTATCATCAAAATTCTAATCCATGAAATCAGATTTGCAACAATCTCCCCCTTTTTGATGATGGCAAACCAAAAAATAATCTATGCAGTTAAAGAATATTCTAAAAGCAATAGTGAGAAGAAACAAAATGATGTTTTAACTATCCAATAGCAGAATCAAACTATAGAACAAATAGTACATAAACTACTCCCCCTTTTGACAACACAAAATGGAGGAGGAAAGCAAAACAAAAATAAGTGCAAAGACTTAAAAAAAGAAACAAACTACTAAAAATAATAAAAGAAACATACTAACAGAAAGACGACCCCTAATCATCGGATGCAAATGGAGGTGGTGGGGGTGGCGGGTGAATGTACCTGGCAGGGGTGGCGAACTGCTCTGTAAACCAAGCCATATCTTGGTCATGCTGGTGCTGCAGGTGAATAATATCATCAGTATATTGCTACTCCTGTGCAGCAATGTATCCCTCGAAGCAAGCTCCTACTGGTCGAACCGCTTCACCAGCTGATCCAACTGAGAGTGCTGGCGGAGCGGAGTAGGTGTAGGAATAGGTGCAGGAGCAAGTGCAAGTGCCTCCTCGTCCACCTCCTAAGCTTCCCCGTCCCCTAGTGGAGACAAAAACTTTGAAGAGAGTGAAAGAAATTGTTGCAGTAGAAAGAAGGTTAGAAGTTTGGTGGAGGGGGATATTGGAGATTATATTTTGATTCTAAGACATAAGCAATGATATATCCTAGGGCTAGATTTTGCTTCCTATTTCCTGGATCACGAATGGTAGTAAGATGATCAATATAGCAAAAAATTAAATCTGTGGCATTGAATTATTGATAGGCCAAAATATAAAAGGTGGTGATCAAAAGAAGTGAGGTGATATGAACATGATCACCATCTTTTAGAATAATGGAAGTACCAAGGACATGTTGGAAAGTCCTAGTATCTTTGAGTAACTACTAATATCTTCAATATGAAAATGAGCATTAGCGTTTTGAAGAAAATGGTGCCTGGAGCCCAATCATAATCAGGATAAGAAAATACGGTATGGAGTTTATCCCCTTTGGTGGAAAGTTGTAAAAACTCTGCATAATCCTGATATATGATCTCGACTGGGCATTGATTAACATAGGATCCAAGATAAGTAAAGGCAGAATTTATGCACAGACTGGTGAAGAACTAAAAGAGAAGTTCTGAATTGAAAGGGATTACAAGAGTAAGAATGAAGCACAAAGAAGTGTGAGAAAACAGGTAAAGTACCGAATAAGATAGATGGTTCGGGTTGACAAACTAGGAGGCAGTGATTCTGGCTATCTTGTATCATTGGTAGGCAGCTTGATCATCCGCCTCCATGAATCGAGGGTCCAGAGTTACCCTCGAGGAACTCCTAGAAGGGGGGCGTGATCACTTTTTTTCCGCCATGATCAAGAATAGCAAAATAATAGAAAGTATAAAGGTAGTAGAAGAAGAGGGTGTGAGAAAAAATGGCTTGAACCCTCAGAGTTTAAAGAATCGGTCTGATCATCCAGGCCGATTGTAGAATCGTCCAGGCCGATCGGGTACATTAATGATGTCCAGGCTGATTGGTAAAAAAAAGAGATCGTATCATCCAGTACGATCAGATATCATCCAGGATGATAAGACATAGGCGATCATCCCAAAGAGTCAAGCTGGATGACCATTGAAAAAGTAAATCATCCTGGACGATTAGGTGGATCGTCTAGGATAATGCCCAATAATAAATCGTACTGGTCAAATTTAGAATTATTTAAAACATTGCTACATATATTAGCTAGGATGAACAGGTGGATCGTCCAAGCCGATCATCAATAATTGAACGTAACGGCTGAGTTTAAAGTATTGCGTATCGGCCAGGCCGAACAGGTGGATCGTCCTGACTAATTTTCCATAAATTGGGCAAAGAGAGGATAACATCATCCAGGATGAAAGTTAATCATCCAGGACAATCAAAGATGATTGAAGTAGAAGATAATCAGATCGTCCAGGCCGATTAATACATCAACTATGATGATAAAGAATAGAAAGGTCAGAACAACCAGCAGATGTATTTGTAGAAGTGAATTGAACTAATCGTCCAAGATGATATAAATATCATCCAGAATTATGTGAAAAAAAAATTTAAATTAGAGAATGGATGGAGATAATCAAACAAGGCCCAAAAACATAATAATACAGAAAGTTAAAAATATGAAAAAGATAAAAAGAAGAGCAAAACAAAAGGAAAAACAAAAAGTACACACTTTTATTTTTGTTTTGTTTTAAAAACAAGGTATAAACATAATAAAATCTCCAAGTGATTGAATTTAGGGACTTGTAAGAACAATGTGTTAACATTGATGAAATCAGAAAAATGGTAGAATATTTGATCATGCTAACCCTAGCTCAGACTTCTCTTTGGGCAAAATCATCTTTTTAAAATAAGAAACATAACTCAGAACAAACTAATTGGATAAGAAAAAAGATCCGTTCAAAACTTGGTTCCAGAAAAAAAATATTTTATAGAATAATATACCAAAGTGATTTATCACAATTATGAAATTTGAAATCAAGCCTTTAAAATATCAAGTGACACACGAATTCTTCTAAGATTTAAAGGTTTTGAAAGAGTGGGAATCTTTTCTTTTTGTGGGCTGATTTTATTCCTCTTGCCAATTTGATTGGCGCCCTTTGCGTATCTTTTTATACACTTGCGTATTTTTAAATTTTTTGGCGATCATTGAGCATCTTTTATTTTGGCGTCATCGACTACCTTTTTTTGTTATTTTTCCAAGCTAGATCGCTTGTCAAAACTCTTAAATATTCTCAGTTGAGAGTATATCTTCTAGTTATTAGAGAAGAAAACCTCACTTTCTAATAAAGGGAAGAATAACAAACAAAATAGAATCAAATTCATATGATAAATGCAATAACAAGATTTCGAAGAACTTGAAAGCAATATAAAGAATTTTGAACATTATATATAAGACAGATTAGTGTAGCAAGATAAAAAAGATCTTAATTGCAAAGTTTATTTATTAATTTCAGATAGACTTTGTTTAGAAAAGAAAATTACACCACTAAAAGAGGTTAGAGGGAGGAAAACAATCAATGGTGTTTCTCCCTTTAACTGATTTTGGGATGTTTAGACATTGACTATACAAAACCAAAAACCAAAAATAAAGACAAAATATCATTTCAAACAAAAAATAGACATTATAGATGAAACAACATAAAATCAACAAACATAAAAAGAAAATAATAATAATCAGCAGAGTAGTAAATAAGCAATCTAGAATTTATTAGGCAGCAAGTGTAAGAAATTATAAACCATGAGCCTCCGTTGTCCAAGTGACATATGCTCTAATGAGGTTTTTGGTGAGAGCACACCTACAAAAATTAAATGTCAGATTTAGGAACCCAAACAGGTTTGGGTCCCTTCTTATGAGAAGAAGAATTCAGTGCACGTGTGTTATGCTGTGAATCATGCAAATTTGGTATCCACACCTAATGTGTACAATGGTGAATGGTGCAAGTGTGTGCAATGTGTCCTAACATGCCACATAAAAAATATCTAACTCCAGGAAAAGGATTTATTAATCTGTTTGGGTTATAATGCCTCTTCCTAGGTTTTGGCTTTAGATCAAATGTTGATATATTCCAATTTCTCTCTAGTGTATTCAAATTAGCTTTAAACCTCAAGTTAGCACTTTCTAAAGCTGTATTAACAATTCTCAAATTATGCTCCCTCTGCTCAGATTTATCAATGTATGTCTTAAAATCAGATTCAAGGGAGGAGTAGGATATTTTCAATTAATTATGCACAATAACTAACTCATAGTACTTTTTATTTAAGTCATCAAACTCATCAAGTAAAGACATGTGATTGCTGTCAATTTGGAGGTGATCTTTCATCAAAATTTCATGCTCTTTTTATAAATTCAAACACTCCAATTTCAAACTAGCATGCATTTTTCTATATGATGTATAAATTTTCTCACAAATTTCAACTAATTGATCATAAGTTGGTTCATATTCCTCTTCTTGTTTATACTGTTCAAGTTGATTATCAACCATTAAACACAAGTTTTTGGTTTCCTCCTCTGCTTCAGTCTCAGTGGAGTTACATACAGAATTCGCATAGAACACCTTTTGGTACTACTTCTTATCCTTCCAGTATTTGTGTTTCTCCTAACCCTTCTCCTTGCTTGGGTGCTCCTTAAGTGTAGGATAATTAGCTTTAACATGTCCAGGCTTCTTGCATTCAAAGCAAACAACATCAGAAGAGCATTTATAATTTTTACTAATCTTTTTTCCTCTTCTGATGGTCTTTATGCTTCTTCCTTAGAAATCTTTTGAATTGCCTGGTGATGAAGGCAACATCATCATTTTTAGATCCAAAATAATCCTTGTCCGTGTTGTTGGCCTTTAGTGCCACAGTTTTCTCCTTTTTTTTCTCACCTAAATTAAGATTTCTTTGATACACCTCTTACTCATAAGCAATGAGTGATCCAAGTTGTCAATAGAATAAGTATTCAAATCTTTAGATTCAGTAATTGCAGTGATCCTAGCATCAAAAGAAGAAAGCAAGCATCTCAAAATTTTATTGACCCTTTCATAATTAGTTAGCTCTCTTCCTAAAGCATGCAATGAGGTGACAATTTGAGTAAACCTTATATACATGTCAAAAATTAATTCAGAAGTTTTCATATAAAAAGTTAATAAATATGCAAAAGAATATTCAATAAAAATTGTTTAACTTCAATTGTTCTGTCATAAGTTACACATAGTCTATCCCAAATTTTTTTATCAGTTGCATAAGTTGAAACAAACATATAATCTTTAAATTTCAAATCACAAAAAAATAGTTCAAGCATTTTGCATTAAGTTGTGCAAAATCTCTTTTATAAAAAGTGAAGGTTCATTAGGGATGTTAGGCCCATTATGAACTAGCCCAAGGCTAACCAAGAGAGAGGTGAATTGGTATTTTAAATATCTTTAAATCAAAACTCAATCCAAACTAAAATTCACCATAAAGAAAGCACAATGCAAAAATTAAATGCGGAAATAATAATGGAAAAACACACAAGATTTATAGTGGTTTGGACAAACCTTAACCTACATCCACTCCTCGAAGGCACCCTCCGAGTATTGCACTAAACTCAATTTCTCTCCTTTAGCCCCCACAGCTAGGTAGAGAAGCCCTTACAAAATCATTTCCACATTCCCCGGTGTGGCGGAGTAGCCGGGTCCTTTGACACCAAAGAGATCTTCTTCTTCTAGAACTTCACTCAAGACAAGCCTTGAATCTAATGGTACTAAGGGGCTAGCTCGACAGAGCAACCACCCTCTCTCAAACTTCACCCTTTCCTCTCTCCTTTTCAAGCTCTCACTTCAAGTTCCCTCCAAAAGAACAAAGCTAAAATGGCTGCCAAAGACACTTACTAAGTGTCTTATCAAAGTTTAAATAGAAGAGATCAAAAAGAGCTCATTAATGCAACTTGCAGACATTATCGTCCAAGATGATATAAATATCGGCCTGGCCGATCAGCGTAAATTACGCTCAATCAGCCTGGTCGGTTAGGGACAATTAGAAGATTTTTGGTCATATCGTCCATGCCAATAGGATATTGTCCTGGTTGATTAGTTCAAATCAGAGGAAAATCATCCTAAACATTGCCCTGAATAAGAGCTGTCTGATGTCCAATCGTCCAGTGTATCATCCTGGTCGATCCTGTAATTGTCCATGACGATTTGATCGTGCAATCAGCCTTAATTGCTATTTATAATTCCCAAATTAATTTTAACATAATTATGCTGCATTGTCCAGGCTGATAGGATATCATCCTGGACGATGTCCTAAAATAAAGAATACCTAAATAGATTAGGGCAACTAATTCTTTCTGATTTGAGCCTATCGTCCTGGCCAATACAATATCCTCAAGGCCGATCAGCTTAATGACGGCGCTGCCTTAAACATGATGCCCTAATTAGGATTTTTATTTTTGAACTGATCGTCTAGGCCGATATAAATATCATCTCGGATGATGTTACCAAAAATAGTAAACTTTAGGGAATAATCAGAAATTCTTCCAAGGTGTGTGTATGCAAGATTACTTAGCATTAGGAACCACACCAATGACAAAAGACTCAAAAAAGGAAAAATGTACAAACTGACTTAGACCTAGTCTACCCAACCTTGAGCTGGTTCCAATTGTAGTCTGATCTTGTGGACCTGAACTGTCAGTAGGTAAGGTAGTCATAGAGAAACAAGAGTGTTTACTATCATCAAAATCATAATCCATAAAAATAAATTCACAACAAAAGGTTCATTCAATAAAATGAATTTTAATTTTAATGCCATTAAGCTCACTAGAAGGTGGTGTATAACCTTCTTTAACAAGCATTCACATATGATGATCAAGTGATTGTAAAAATATAGATATGCGAGTTTTCCAAAAATCAAAAGGAATATTATCAAATAAAGGTGGACGTGTAATAGAATATCCTTCTGTTGTATTACAATTACCCAAGTTAGCCATGAATTAAAATTCAAAAAATTTTCAAACTTAATTTTATGAATCCTGATCTAATACCACTTAAAAGTGCAATGATGGCACTAAAATATTCGTTAGGGATGTTAAGCCCTTATGAACTAGTCCCAAGGCTTACCAAGAGGGGGGGGGGGGGGGGGGGGGGGTTAAATTGTTATTTTAAAAAATCTTTCAATAAAAACATGATCTTAAAATAAAAACTAAGATTCAATATAGAAATCAAAGTACATAAAATAAATGCAGAAGTAGTAATAAAAAACATAGATATTTATAGTGATTCAGTCAACATGACCTACGTCCACTCCCCAGAGGCGCCCTCCGAGTTTTGCAATCTCTCCTTTTGCCTGACTACATGGTGGAGAAGCTTATACAAACCTCCTTTTCACCAACCCAGTTGAGGCAGAGAATCCAACTCCTTTTTCTTCCTCTAGAAGCAGGTAGAGAACCCAACTCCTTTTACTTGCTCCTGAAGTAGGCAGAGAATCCAACTCCTTTTGTTCCTTCTAAAGCAAGTAGAGAACCCAACTCAATTTTCTTCCTCTTGAAACAGGCTGAGAACCTTGATCAGATGCTAAGGTTTCCCTCTCTAGAACCCCCATGGAACTAATGACAATGACTAGAGAAGACGACGATGGATCCTTGCTTAGAGCAACCTTTATGAACTCCCTCACAAACTCCCCCTCACAAGATCGTCTCTCTCTCTCTCTTTCTTGCTCTCCCTTTCCTCTTGGCTCACTCAGGTCAAAGTAGCAACAAAAGTTGAGCTCTTGGGTAAAACAATAGCTCTTAAATAAAGGAGTTTCAGAATTGCACTTATTTTATAAAAACTGACATTATCATCCAGGATGATGTGGATATCATCCTGGCCGATCAGCGTAAATTTTGCTCAATCAGCACGATCAGTCTGGAATAATCAAAAGATTTTTGGTCATATCATCTAGGCCAATATAATATCATCTTAGATGATCAGAACAATTTCATGAAAATCATCCAGACAATCGCTCTGAAAGGATGTTTGGATGATGAAAAATAGCTTGATCATCCTGGCCAATCTTATGATCGTCCCGACCGATTAGCTCAAATCCGATGAAAATTGTCTTGAACAATGCCTTGAATAGAAGATGGCCGATATCAATCATCCAAGAGATTGCCCTGGATCCTTTGATTGTCCTAGATGATGTTATTGTGTATTCAAACCTTATTTCTTTCCTTAATTACCAGATTAATTTAGGCATAATTGTGCTGCATCGTCTAGGCTGATGTCCTGGATGATGTCCAAAAATAAAGAATACCTACATAGATCTAGCCACTGATTCTTTTTGATTTGAGCCTATCATCCTGGCCGATATGAATATCATCTAAAATGATGTGCTTAATGATGGCTACCTTAATAGGATGCCCTAATTAGGGTTTCTTTTTTTAGCTGATCATCCATAATGATTCTAGGATCATCCCGGATGATGTGATCAAAATAGAGAGCTCTAATCAACAGACAAAATATTTCACCCATGTGTGTGTGTGCAAGGTTACTTAGCATTAGGAACCACACCGCTTATAATAGACTCATGAAATCAAAAATTACAAATTGACTCAGACCTAATCTACCCAATCTTGAGCTAGTTCAAATTACAGTTGATCTTATGAACCTGAAAAGTTAGTAGGAAAGACAGATGTAGAAAATCATGAATATTTGTTATCCTCAAAATTCTATTCAATAAAATCAAATTTGCAACATATACATGTTTTTTACTCTTCACTTTCTCTAGCTCCTTTAAGTATTTTGAAGAAGCTTGACAAGATATGTAGGGAATTTTTATGGAACAAAATAATGGGAGAAATGGGTTACATTAAGTTTCTTGGAAGGACATTTACAAACCTATTTTATTTGGAGGGCAGGGAATTCATTCAGCAATTGATTCCATGGAACCTTTGAGAGCAACACTAGTTTGGGATTTTTTAAATAAATCAGATCCTATTCTCAGTAAATCATTATTGGCAAATTATGGAAGAAATGTTTGGGCTGATGAAGGGAGGCTGAATACTTCTTAAATTATGAAATTTTTGCTGAGTGGAGCTAATGCACTTAGACCAATTGTAAGGTGGAATATCAATTCTGGAATTTCTATGAATATTCAAAAATATATTTGGGTATTAGACAAGAGCTTTGCTAGATGGCCTAAATTCATAGCAATGGTGGATGGAGATTTTCCTAATCGAGTTAGCTTTTTTTTTAACGGAGCATGGAATCTGGAAAAGCTACATTAAGTTTTTGGTGAAGACTTGGTGAAGGTCATTTGTTAAGTCAAGATTGGTTTGGAGAATTTAGGGGATGAAATGGAGCTTCTGAGAAGGTTTTTAGGTAAAACTATTACATCTTTGGCAAAGAGCTCCAGCACAATGTGGGAGGAAGAAAATTCTGTGGTGATTCAGGATTGGAAATGACTAAAGGATTTAAAACGGAATTCTCGGGTGGCATTTTTTTGGTGGTGGCTTATAAAAAAGGCTATTCCAACTACATATTTCCTAATGTATCGGAGATTATTAAATAACAGCCTTTGTCCAAGAGGTTGTGAAATAAAGGAAGATGTGGAGCATGTGGCTGTTATGTGTTCAAAACTATTTCAAGCAATTAATTTGGCAAATCAATGAGGCATTTGTATTCCAGTTTTTACCAGTTTTCAGGGCTGCTTGGAAAATCTGAGAAAGCTAGTGAAGGTGAATCCATTTATTGTAAGATTATATTATTCTATGGTTTTCTAATATTGGAAGAGTAGAAATACTATAATTCATGAAGGTCATGAGCTTGATTTTGGCTTTATTATTTCTAATGCAATTAGTCTAGCATCTATATCTCCTAAGTTTAATCTATATTCGGATAACAGGGGTGCTAATTAGCATTCTATGATGATTTCTTCTTTTTGGCATCTCCCTCCACCCGGATGGATTAAGGTGAATATTGATGCAGCGTTGCTTAGTTCTAATGAGGCTAGAGTTGGGGGAATCTTCATAGATCATATAGGAAGAATGCTACTTTCTTTTGGATTCTCTTGTTTGCTTTGGGACAATGGATACTTGGAGCTTTTGGCTTTTTGTTTGTTGAGTAGAGTCATCAAGGATTGGATGATGGATGCTAAATGATTGATTATAGAGGGAGAAAACTTGAACATTATGAAACATTTATACGGTTTGGTAATCCAAGGTGATCAGGTGGAAGAACATTTTGGAAGGGAAGATTTGTCTTTTCACAAAGGTTCTGAGGTTCTTTTATTTTATTTTCCAAATAGAGAATGTAATAAGTTAGCACATTTTTGTGCTAACTATGCATTGAAAGGCGATTTTTTATGTGATGTTTTAGATTGTAAAAAGGTTCCTCCTTCCTTTTTTTCTTTGTTGAAGGAGGAGTGTGAAAGATTTCCTATCACTTAGTGGTGTGTATTAGGTCTTCTTTTATAATTTAATGCATTTTGTAGTATTATCAAAAAGAAATGTGTTTGGCAGCCATTTTTATTCCAAAAAGCTTCCTCTTGGGCTTGTAATTTGATTAGGCAATCTTTAGCATCCGGAAGAAAATTAAAATTATCATGAAAAGGAAATAATTGGCAGTAATAGTCTATAGTACTCACTTTATCTTTTGCATTAAGGATATTGGTGAATACATTTTTAAAGACATTTCTATTCCACCCTTTTTTTATACTTAAGTCTTTTAAGTTTAAACCATAATCAATTCATACCAATAATAGAGTTATCAGGATGCAGAGGAGCATGCCAATTCTCCTGAATCATATTTAAAAATGAATCATCAAGTAACCATATATTTTGAAATATAAAATTAGGGGCAGGACTCACTTGCCTAGTCATGAGGCTAATCAAAATATGTGAATGATCAAAAAGAGTTCAGCTAATATGTTTAATAAAAATAGAATTAAATGAGTTAAG
This sequence comes from Dendrobium nobile, assembly GCA_022539455.1. Lineage (NCBI taxonomy): Eukaryota > Viridiplantae > Streptophyta > Magnoliopsida > Asparagales > Orchidaceae > Dendrobium > Dendrobium nobile. The sequence continues at coordinate 38,746,979 of CM039735.1, forward strand.
CCAACTATCATTAAATAGTACACAATCGTAGCATTTCCATAAGTTACCATGGTTCCAAGTAAAATTATTACCATAGAATAATATCCACTAAGTTGAATTCCAAAATCATATTATTGAAATCCTCCATAGAATGATAGATATAGTAGATACCCTAATACGCTCAGAAGGGTTAGAGATAATATTAAAATCACCACCAACTAAAGAAGGAAAATTATTAATACTGTGGAAGTTAGTGAGTTGTTCCCTTTAAACTTTTCTAATAATACGAGATGAAGCAGCATACACAAAGGAGGCACAACAATTCAAATTTTAAAATTCAATATTGCAATGAAGAACTTGAGTAAAATCCCCAATATCCTCAATCATAATAGGATCCTTCCAAAGCACCCAAATCTTATTAGAAGAATTCATAACAACATGCATAAAACACAAAAATCTAGTAGTACTAAGCAATTTAGCAGAAGTAATAATAGGTTCAGCTAAAATAAGAACAGAAACATTATGAATGTGGTATAAATTCTTAACCCTCGACCTAGAGGAGGGGCAACCAATACCAATAACATTCCAAATAATAGACCTAAAGATAAGAAAATGCTAGTGACTAGTTTGAGAATGGTGGTCCTAGGATAACGTAAAATGATGTTTTTGTTTTTCTTATTCTTCCTATTTTGAAACTTAGTATAACTACTGTCATTATCATCATTGGCAAAACATTTTGTCACAATATCCATATCCTCGAGATCAATAAAGGTATCACTATATTGATATGAGTTTTGAGAATACTTACTACCATTATGGATCCTATTTATGTGATTTAACATACCCGCTTACCTTTCCTTCTAAGGTAGCTCTCCATCTTTGATGACATAACTTTCTTCCATAATTTCATTATTACCCATGCCAATACCAACATTATTAAATTCTACTTCCCCAAAAATGAGGTGTCTGTCATCCTTAGTTTCTTCTGAAGCTTTATCTTATTCATTCACAACTAGCTCAAAAATGACAAAGTATTTACACAAGTTTTATTGTTCCTCATAAAATCCATATCAGAAAAACTTTTATTAATAACACATGAAATAAAAATAGATAATGTAACAATATTTCACATAGATGTAATAGCCACCATTTGTTCATCCATATTTTCAAAATAATTAACTAAAGATATTTTTTAAAGTATTAATCACTCCTTATAAAGTAAAAGGGTCCTTGGCATTGGTATACAATGGTGGACTAATCTATTAGCTCGGTAATATTCTATGGGTTTGTAATAGTTTCCTCAACCATCCCATGAATAAGAATATCAATATCCTTAGTGGATGAAGGAACTAAAGAAATATTTTCTTTCGATTGTTTAGAAGCTTAATATTTCTTACAAAGTTGTTGATGTAACATTTAACATTCATTTAAACTGTAACATTCCTTTTTATAATGAGAGAAAAAAAATAGGTAAGTTTTAAAAATAAAATTCTTGGAAATACCCATTTAACTCTGACCCAAGACAGATTCCATTAGGATATTTTTTATAAAATCCAACTCCACCGAAACATGAGCCCCCGATGGATAAGAGAACAAAGTAGTAGCCTTGTCCATCTACAAGGGCCTACCAAAAATTTAAGCAAGACCAAACAAAATTTGGTGGTTAATGAAATGAAGTCTCAAATTAAGAAAGGAAATCCACCCAGGAGCTGTACAGTACTCCTCTCGAACATAAAAATTAGGTGTTCATTTTAGTAATCACTTATGGTAAGCTTGAATATAATATGCCCTCCAAGAGAAAATGCAACTGTAATCAAGATCATTAAAAGGTTGAATTGCAATGAGTCATTAATCCAACAAACTGATATGAAATGAGCCAAAAAGTTTCAGATATTGGACAATTTTTTGTATAACATATATATTAGGTTGGCATAAGACAAAATTGCCAATTAAAGTTAAAAAAAAAGGTGCGACAAACTGGAAAATCATTGAATCATCAAACATCAGAGCAAGGCAACCTTTAGAAAATGTTTGAAAAAAATTTAGTCTTGAAATTGAAGATGATGATCTACTAGACAAAACATCTTTAAAAGAACAAGACTGGCCATTAGCATTTGTAGAAGACTAGGGATTTGATGATGATGACATCGTCATCACCCAAAGCATACAATTTAAAGGGAAATAAAATTGCAACACAAAATCAATGTAGAACATTTCAAAGGAAAAAAAAAATGAAGAGAATTGAGCAAGATAACCACACCACAAAGAGGAAAAATTAAGATTGCAAGAGGATACCCTAGTTCGCCAGAGAGTCGCTAGAAAGAATAAAAGACCAAAACCTGGGCTTGAGGTAGGAGGTGTATTGGGTATAGGTCCACTCAGTACAAGAGTCAATTAGTCTCAATTGGGTCTATAGTGAGAAATGGCTCTTGTCAAAGTGGTTTTGATCACTTTGGGCTAGCCTAGTGGTTGACCCAAGTCAACCCAAGGGCTGACTGATTAGGATAGGTGTATTAGACCTAGGGCCATCCAATTGTAGTGTTAATTAGGCTTGGTGGGGCATAGGTTGGAAAATGGCTCAACCTAAGGTGGTTTTGACCAATTTGGGTTAACCTAATTCCTATCCCAAGTTGGTCTAAGGGCTGGGTAAACTAGGGAAGGCATATTATTTCAAGGGGGGTCCAATACCATTATTAATTTTGTTCAATTAAGTTATAATTGGATGTTGGCACAAGGGAGACCTCTCTTTGGACACTTGAGTTGAGCTAAAGTGTGCCCAAGGCTTGGGTCATCAAGAGAGGTCCATTGAAAACCCAATGGGTCACCTCATTGGTTTGAATGGGTTTGGCGAGGACTTGGTCAAATGTTTTAAAAAAGTCAAAGTGTATGGAAAGTTTGGTCAAACATGGTTGACTTAGTCAACCAAGTTAACCTAGGGTCAAGGGCTGGGTTCATTGAGTTCAAGTTGATCACATGAACTCAATGGAAGAGGCTTCATCTTAAGAAGGACCATTTGATTGAAAATGGGTGTTTAGACCCTTAAGGGTTATTTGGTCAACTAGGTTAAACTAAAGTGTGAATTTGGATCCAATGTGCTCCTAAAGGCATTTAGTATCTATTGGGATAGGTTTTTAAAATTGATGCAGGAGAAACGTATTAAATTCTATAGAAAGACCAAAACTCCTCTTAATGAACATTTTGGTCATTTTGACCTCTAGCCAACCCTAGATAAAATTGGGTCCAACAAAATGTAGGTTACTAGTCAATGTCTTATAAGGATGGTCATGGGAAAGGTGAAAGTGTTTAGACAAGATTCCAAAAACAAATTCCCAAAGGTGATAGGTCTAGTGGCATAGACTATAAATATTTGATGATTTTAGAGCCTTTAGAAATTAATTGAGTTTTTAAGGTTAGAGACTTCAAGATGAGTTCAAATTTGGAGGGTTTACCCTATAAAAATTCCTATTAAATATGTAATTCGTATATCATGAATTAGATTTCATTTGATAAGGATTCCAGGTGATAGGGATGCACCCAAATTGGGCTTCAAGATTTGGACTGAAGAATCTTGGACATATGATGATTTTCAACTTGATTGATTTGATTTAATTGTTCCTATCAACCTCAATAACATGGATGGCTGATATCAATTGAAAATTATTAGGGTTTGATTAAAAATTTGTCTAAGACATGGAATTGGGAATTCAACTGAATTTTGGACTACATTTGATCAAGAATCTGGCATGGGGGTTGAATTGAGGAGTGGAAATGCATTTGATTAGAATCTAATCTTGCTTGGGACTACATGGTTGAGAGGTAGAGACCTTTCAGTAATTATGTCACTAGAAAGAACCCCAACGATATCCTAGTGACCTTACATAAAGTGAGATTAATTAATGGACCTCCAATATTTATAGTCGAATGAACTTCAAGTTTAAATATTGGCATTGACCAAATGAGAGATTGAAATGGAATTTTGGAAATATAAGGAAGGGCATTACCCAACCTTAGGTCTATAGGATGTTGAAAGAATACTTACACCTAAAAGCAAATTAACTAGGAGTCAAAGTTAGGTATTAGCTAACCTTGGGTCTATAGGATACTGATAGAGGACATAAACCTAATAGATAGAATTAACTAGGATGTCTGAGGAAGGGTATCATTCAACCTTATATCTATAAGATGTTGATAGAAGACTTACACCTAATTGATAGATTATCTAAGATGATCATATGGGGAGCAAGCTTACTCAACACGAAGGATCAAATCCGGATTGAAACTAGGATGGTTCCATCAAGGGTGTACTCCATCATTATTGGATAAGCATGTATGGAGGAAGCTTGCTCCACAGAGAGGACCAAAACAAGATTAAAATTAGGATTGTTCCATAAAGGGTGTACTCTATCACTAATGGATGGTCATTAGAGAGCAAGCTTACTCCAAATGGAGATCCTAACTTTGATTAAAACTAGGAGGGTGCCATAAAGGGTGTACTCCATCACTAGTGGATGGTCATGTGGGGAGGAAGCTTGCTCCACACAAAAGACTAAATCTAGATTAAAACTACGATGGTGCCATGAAGGGTGTACTTCATCACTAAGGGACGGTAATGTAGGGAGAAACCTTGCTTCACACAGTTGACCAAAATTGGAATAAAATTAGGATTGTGCCATGAAGGGTGTACTCCATCATTAGTCGATGGTCATGTGAGGAGGAAGCTTGCTGCATATAGAGGACCAAAACTAGATTAAAACTATGATGGTGCGATGAACGGCATACTCCATCATAAGTGGATGGTCATGTTGGGAGAAATCTTGCTCCACACAGAGAACTGAAACTGAATTAAAATTATGATGGTGCCATAAAGGGTGTTATCTGCCATTAGCGGATCTAATCCTAAGGAAAGAGAGGACCCATTCCTTAGGAAAAAGACTGATGGACTCAAAATTTAAAAGGTTCAAGGGAACATATTAAATTAATTTAAAATTTGTAGATATTTTATGGATAAAAATTTTGAGCTACATCAAGCTTAGTATTTTGTAAGGAAATGCCCATTGAAAGGTAACATTGGGTGACATCCTTTATAATCCACTAGTTGATATGAGCACCCTTCATTGACATTCTTTACAATAAAGGGACCTTCCCAAGTAGGTTCAAACTTCCCACCAATCATTCGGTGAGCTAAGATTGGCCTCCAAAAAACCAAGACCAAGTCTCCTTTTTGGAAGGTTCTAGGTAGCACTAACTCATCATGAGCCTAAACCATCTATGCATTTTATAAATCTAGTTTTTGTTGGACTTGAAGATGACATTATTCAAGGCCTTCAATTTCTTCTATCCTGAGTCATGCATTTTCCTCAGTTGTAATTTGATTCCAAATTGCGACTCTGAGAGAAGGAATTTATACTTCTAAGTGAAGTATGACTTTAGACCCTAGTGCAAATGGAGTTGATTGGGTCGGGGTTCTATGAGTGGTGAAATGGGTTCATAAAGCTTCTACCAAATGCTTATTTCATTGATGTTTATTGTCATTAAAGGTCTTCTTAATAATCTGCACCAAAGTCTTTTTGAAGGCCTCAGCTAACCCATAGCCTGAGGGTAGTAGATTATTGAGTTCTCTAATCAATGTTATGACATCTTACAAAGCTCTTGATTTTGGTAGAACTGAATGCGGAACCATTATCAGATATAATTCTATGGGAAATGCTGGATCAATATATGATATGATAATAAAAGAATTTCAGAATATGGTGTGATGTTATATTATATATTGGCATCAGTTTCGCCAACTTTCAAAAGTAGTCAGTCACAACTAATATAAAGTGATGACCCTTTGAAGAGGGAAGGTCGATCAGATCGATAAAATTTATGTCCCAACTTTTGAAGGGATAGGAAGCTATCGTTGGATGTAATTTATTAGGTGGCTGATGTAAAACTAGACTATAAACTTGGCAATGGTGATAACGCTTTATAGCATTCATGCAATCATTATTCATCGAAGGCCATTAGTATCCATGTCTTCTAATTCTCATCCTCATTAATATATTAGGTGGTTAATGTAAATCCACGCATTAGCACTCATACTTCATTAATCATCCATTTCAGGGCCCCTCATTTGTCTAAACAACATAGTCACATCTAACTGAACGATTGATGATATATTGTATTATTGACTAGTGTATATGATAGGGCATGTTTCTTGATCTAGTTGGTGAGTTATTTTTCTTGGGGAAGTTTACCCTCTTGAAGGTAGTCAACTAATAGTTATTTCAAGTGGACCTCTTCGTCAGTTATGGATAAGGAAGAAAGGATCTAGGAAGATCATTTGTTTATATGCTCCAAGCCTATAAGAGAGAGGACTTGATTCCTCTAGGCAACTAAATTCCTTTCTAAGCTTTCCTAAGGTATCCTGTTGCAAATCTAAGTTCATGGATTAGACTTTTGATGATAACAAACATTCATACTATCTGCGACTACCTTGCCTACTAACTTTTTCAGGTCCACAAGATATAGTGCAACTCAAGCTAGCTCAAGATTGGGTAGATTTATTTTGAGTCAGTTCGTAATTTTTTCTTTTATTGAGTCTATTGTAAAAGTGGTTTTTGATGCTAAGTAACCTTGCACACTCACATGTGAGGGTTTTCTGTTGGTTTCTATTTTGAGTACATCATCCTGGACGATGTTCATATAAGCTAGGATGATTTAACTAAAATAGAAAACCTAATCAAGGCATATTGGTTAAAGAAGCCGTCATTAAGCACCTCGGCCTGGACGATAATTGTATCGGCCAGGATGATAGGCTCAAATTAGAAAGAAACAGCCGCCAGATCGTTTTAGGTAAGATTTATTTTTGGACATCGGCCAGGCCGATTTATTACATCGGCCTAGATGATACAGCATAATTATGCTTAAATTAATCTGTAAATTATGGAAAGAAATTAAGGCTAATTGCATGATCACATCGGCTGGGCCGATAGCAGGATCGGCCGGGACGATGGCATGGATGATTGACATCGGCCTACTTTAATTCAGGGCATTGTCTAGGACGATTTGGCTCAGATTTGAACTAATTGTCCAGGATGATATTTTATCATCTTAGACGATATGAACAAAATTTCTTCTAATCATCCCATGTCGTTCGGGCTGATTAAGCTTAATTTGTAATGATTGTACAGGATAATAGAAATATCATTTTGGACGATAATGTCAGTTCTTAAAATTCTATTTAAACGACCCAAATTTTCTCATACTAAAATACCTTTAGCGCTATCTTGACCTGAGAGATCCAATAGGAGAGGGAGAGAGAGGGAGAGAGAGGGAGGAACTTGTGAGGGGGAGTTTGTGAGAGGGATTCACAAAGATTGCTCCAAGCAAGGTTTCAAGGTGTCTTATCCAATCTTCATCTTTCATCCTTGGGGATTCAAGGAAGGTCTTCTTCAGTAATTAGTCGAGGTTCTATGCCTGCTTCAGGAGGAAGAAAAAGGAGTTGGGTTCTCTGCCTCGCCGGGGTTGACGGAAAGGAGTTTTTATGAGGGCTTCTCTGCCTTGTTGTGGGAGCAAAAGGAGAGACACTTAGTTAGTGCAATACTCGAAGGGTGCCTCTCAGGAGTGTACGTAGGTCAAGGTTTGACCGAACCACTATAAAATTTTGTGTGATCCTTCTTTGTTTTATTTTCACATTTATTTTTTTGCATGTTGATTTCTTTGTGGTGATATCGGCTTGGTGAATTGTTTTGTGCTTTGCTTAAGATATTTTTTTTAAAATACCAATTCACCCCCTTCTTGGTTAGCCTCAGGCTAGTTCATAAGTGCTTAACATCCCTAACAAACTTTTAAGTTGCATTAGAGTGGGATTCATAAAAACTAAGTTTGAAAACTTTTTGTATTTTGATCCATGGCTAACAATGAAAATCATAATACTGCAGAAGGGTATTCTATTACCTGACGACCTTTGTTTGATAATATCCTTTTTGATTTTATGAAATCTCGCATGTCTACATTTTTACAATCAATTGATTATCGCATGTAGATGCTTGTTAAGGATGGTTATACAACACCGACTAGTAAACTTAATGACGTTACTGTTCCTTTTCCTTTTAATTATTGGACTCGTGATGATAGAGATTTAGCATAATTAAATGCAAAATGTTTGAACAATTTTTTCTGTGCTTTAAAATTGGAAGATTACATGCGTGTTTCCACTTGCACTGCTGGTAAAGAAATTTGAGATAAATTGTGTATTACTTATGATGGAACTATTGAAGTTAAGCAATCCCGTGTGAACATTCTCTTGCATGATTATAAACTTTTGTATGAAATCTCATGAATTAATTTCTGATATGTATACAAGATTTACTCAAATTGTTACTTCATTGCATGCCTTAGGAAGAGAACTCACTAATTATGAAAAAGTCAATAGAATTTTGAGATGCTTGCCTTCCTCTTTTGATGCTAAAATCACTACAATTACTGAATCCAAAGATTTAAATGCTTATTCAATTGATAACTTGCTTGGATCTCTGATTGATTATGAGGAAGGAGTGAATCAAATAAATTTGGATGCAGGTGAGAAAAAGAAGGAGAAAACCATAGCACTGAAGGCTAATGAAACAAATTCAAATTCTTCTGGGTCTGAATGAGATGAAGTTTCCTTCATCGCTAGGCAATTCAAAAACATTCTAAGGAAGAGTCACAAGCATCATCAGAATTTGAGAAAAGGTAAGGATAACAAAAATTTTAAAGGTTCTTCTGATGTTGTTTTTTTTAAATGCAGGAAGCCTGGATATGTCAGAGTTGATTGTCCTACACTTTAGGATCACTCAAGCAAAGAAAAGAATGAGGAGAAACCTAAGTTCAGAAAGGATAAGAAGCGAGTCCAAAATGCTTTCTGGGTGGAGTCTGCATCTGACTCATCTAAGATTGAACTTGAAGAGGAGACAACAAACTTGTGCTTAATGGCTGATGATTTTGAACAATCTGACCAAGCAGATGTATGCCAACACACCTATGACTAATTGCTTGAAATATGTGAGAAAATTCATACATCATATATAAAACTTATGAAAACTCACGCTAGTTTGAAATTGGAGTTTTTGAACTTACAAAAAGATCATGAAATTTTGAGTAAAGATCACCTTCAAATTGATAGTAATCACATGTCGGTACTTGATGAATTTGATGATTTAAATAAAAAGCATTCAGAATTAATAATTGAGCATGATTCTTTGAAAGCTTTCTACACCTGGCTTGAATCTGATTTTAAAGCTTCTACTAAAGAATATGAGCATAAAAAGCACTGTTTGGAGATTGATTTAGAAAATGCTCACTTGAGGTTTAAAGGAAAATTGAATACATTTGAGAGAAATTGGAATACATCAATCCTAACTTAAAGCCAAAAACTAGGAAGAGGCGTCATAGCCCAAACCTATTAAGAAATCCTTTTTGTAGTGTTAGATGTTTTTGATGTGGCATGTTAGGACATATAGAACAGACTTGCACCATTCACCATAGTACACATTGGATTTGGAGACCAAAACTGTATGTTTCACAGCTTAACATAAAAGAATTACATTCTTCTTTTCATAAGGAGGGACCCAAACCTGTTTGGGTTCCTAAATCTGATATTTGATGATTTTGCAGGTGTGCTTTCACCAAAGACCTCGTGAAAGCATATGATACTTGGACAAAGGCTCGCGGCTCATAAATTTCTTAAACTTACTGCTAAATAAAATTTTGAATTGTATGCTTACTACTCTATTGACTGTTATTATTTTCTGCCTTAATTTTTGTCCTAGCTTTTCATATTTGTTGTTATAATTGCTTTTACTTTGGTTTCTTTTTTCTGTATGATATTTTCTCCTTGTTTTTATTTTTTGGAGATTTATAGTTAATGTTTAAACATCTATAAATCAGTTAAAGGGAGAAACACCGTTCCCTCCCTCGAACCTCTTTTAGTGGTATAATTTTCTTTTCTAAATAAAAGCCTATCTCAAATTAACAACTAGTTTTTGAAATTAAAATCTTTTCTATCTTGCTACAATAATCTATCTTATATTTAAAATATTCAAATTTTTTATATATCTTTCAAGTTAACTGAAATCTTGTCATTGCATTTATCATATAATTACTAAAGTCTGCTTTATGGTCTATTCATCCTTATATTAGAGCGTGAGTTTCTCTTCTCTAATAACTAACAGATCTACTCACAACTAAAAATATTTTAAGAGTTTTAGAAAAGGGATCTAGCTTGCAAGAACAAAAATTAAAAAGGCCAAAGTTGCTAAAAATAAAAGAAGCGCAATGACACCAAATTGAAAAATATACACAAAAGTGTATCAAAAATCAAAAGATGTGCAAAGTGCACTATTCAAATTGACAATAGGCATAAAATGAGCCCACAAAAGACAAGCTTTCCTCTCTTTCAAACTTTTAAAATTTTAGAAGAATTCATGTGTTACTTGATATTTTTAAAGGCTTGATTTTAAATTTCATGATTGAGACAAATTGCTTTGGTATAGTATTCTATAAGAAATTTTCTTTGGAGCAAATTTTGAACAGATCTTTTTTTTTTACCCAATTAGTTTGTTCTGAGCTAGGTCTATTATTTTCAAAAGATAATTTTACCCTAAAAGAAGTTAGAGCTAGGGTTAACCGATTGAATATTCAACCATTTTCAGATTTCGAATTTGTTAACTCATTGATCTTACAAATCTTTAAAATTTAATTATTTGGAGCATTTATCTTATGCATGTCTTACTAAAGTTAAAAAAAAAACTTTGTTTCTTTGCTAGTTTTTTTGCCTTTTTTCATTTTTATCGTTATTGTTCATAATTAATTTTATTATTTTTGGGCATTTTCTGATCATCTCCATCCTTCCTCTGAAGTTTGATATTTTGTCAAATCGTCCTGGCCGATACCAATATCATCCTAGATGATTTGTTCTTTTTTCATCAAAAACTTCATCTACGAGTATTCTGACTTTTCTACTATTCAATCATCCTGGATGATCCATTATCGTCCTGGACGATATGATCGTCCTCAGTTACAATCATCTTGATCATCCTGGCCGATACCTTTTTCCTCCTGACCGATGCATTTATTGGTAATCGTCCCGTCCAATACACCTGTTCGTCCTAGATGATACACCTGTCAATACATTTAAAATCTATAAAATCGCTCAGGACGATCCAGTTTTGGACAAGTTTCCTGGACGATCCACTGTACATCATGGACGATACATGTGGCATATGATTTAAAATGTTTTAAATTCAGCCAGTATGATCCATTATTAAGCATAGTCCTAGACTATCAACATAATCGGCCTAGATGATATGCTTTTCCAATGGTCGTCCGGCATGACTCCTTGGGATGATCGCCTGTGTCTAATCATCCTGGACGATTGGACCGCCTTTTTGACCAATCGGCCAGCCGCAATAATTGCACCGGATCGTGCTGGATGATCCTGTGATCGGCCTGGACGATCTGGCTGATCTTTTAAATTTTGAGTCATCCAGCAAGTTTTTTTCACACCAAAATTCTTTCTTTGTCTTCTTCTTTCCCGTTCCTTACTATTCTCTACTATTGGCTGGCGATAAGCGCTCCTGATACACATCTGGAAGCTCCTCGAGGGCCACACTGGACCCTCGATTTTGGGAGGAAGATGATCAGGTTGCCTTCCACTGATACAAAAATTGCACAATACTCTCTCCAGATCAATCAATCCAAATCACCTCTCCTACCCGGTACTCAACCTTTTTACTCACACCTCTTAATGTTTTATTCTCACTCTCACAATCCCTTTTAATTCTAAACTTCTCTTTGAATTCTATGCCAACCTCCGAATAGCTTTTGCCTACACTGCTCTCACCTCGTAATGAATCGATGCCCTGTCGAGATCACATACCAGGATTATGCAGAATTGCTATAGTTTTCCACCACTTGGATAAGCTGCATACCCTGGTTTTCAATCCTGATTTTAACTAGGCTATGGATAATCACATTCTTTGTCACACCAATGCCCCTTTTTATGTTGGGGAGACTAACTCTTTACTTAAAGATGCTAGGATGATCCAGCACCTCCTTCGTACCTCTGTGATTCCCAAAGCCGGAGATCGAATCCATATCACTCCCTTTCTTTCACTCACCACTTTTTACATCATGGCCAATCGTGACTTCAATGCAACCGACCTTATCTTTCACTACATAAAAAATTTGAGTACAATTAAAGATCCGGGTCATAGAAGGAAGCCCAATCATGCTCTAGGACATATTATTGCATATGTTCTAGAATCCAAATACAACCTTTAATATCTTGCTCATCCCGACATTCAGCCACCCAGCTACTCAAACATTTCCTTTAATGTCCTTCATAGTACTTGTCTTCACCCAAGGGATGAAAAAGTTGAGGGGGCTGAGGAGGAGGAGGCTCCTGCTCCTCATCCTGTACCTGTTCCTCTCCGCCAGCACTCTCAGCTGGATTAGTTGGTGGAGAGATTTGATCAGTGGGAGACCCACTTTGAGACCTACGTTGTTGCACAGGAGCAGCAACATATTGAGGACATCATTCGCATGCAGCACCAGCACAACTAGGACATATTCTGGTTCGGATCTCAGTTTGCGACATTGACCCGTTACTTTTCACCACCACCTCCTTTGTCTGATGATCAGGGTCCCTCATTTCTTTAGTTTTATTTATTTATTATGTTTTTTATGTAGTTTATTCTTCCTTATGGTTGTTTTAGTTTATGTTCTATCTTTTAGTCTCCTCCTCCTTTTTTGTTATGTCATAAGGGGGAGTAGTCTTTTGTAACTTATACTTTGTTTTTAGAATTTAGTAAACTGCTTTTCGTTACACTGTTTTCATTAGACTGCCATAACTGCTTAAATTTTTTTAGTTATGTTTGCCATCATCAAAAGGGGGAGATATTTGCAAATCTAAGTTCATGGATTAGACTTATGATGATAGCAAACATTCATAATTGTCTACGACTGCCTTGCCTATTAACTTTTTCAGGTCCACAAGAACAAGTGCAACTCAAACTAGCTCAAGATTGGGTAGATTTAGTTTGAGTCAGTTTGTATATTTTTCCTTTCTTGAGTCTATTGTAAAAGTGGTTCCTGATGCTAAGTAACCTTGCACACACACGTGAGGGTTTTTATGTTGTTTTCTATTTTGAGTACGTCATCCTGGACGATGTTCATATCAACCAGGACAATCCAACTAGAAATAAAAAACCTAATTAGGACATCCTAGTTAAGGCAACTGACATTAAGCTCATCAGCTTGGATGATAATTATATCGGCCAGGATAATAGGCTCAAATTAGATAGAATCAGCCGCCAGATCTATTTAGGTAAGATTTATTTTTGAACAACGGCCAGGATAATCCCTTACATTGGCCCGGACGATACAGCATAATTATGCATAAATTAATCTGGTAATTATGGAAAGAAATTAAGGATGATTGCATGATCACAACGGCCGGGCCAATCGTAGGATCGGCCGGGATGATGGCGTGGATGATTGATATCGGCCTACTTCAATTCAGGGCGAAGTCCAGCAATATTTGGCTCGGATTTGAACAAATCATCCAGGATGATATTTTATCATTCTGGATGATGTGAACAAAATTTCTTCTGATCGTCCCATGTCATCCAGGCTAATTAAGCTTAATTTGTATTGATCATATAGAATGATAGAAATATCGTCCTGGACAATAATGTCAGTTCTTGAAATTCTATTTAAAGGATCCAAATTTTCTCACACTAAAATACCTTTAGCTTCTATCTTGACCTGAGAGAGCCAAGAGGAGAGGGAGAGAGAGGGAGAGAGAGGGAGGAACTTGTGAGGGGAGTTTTTGAGAGGGATTCACAAAGGTTGCTCCAAGCAAGGTTCCAAGGCATCTTCTCCAGTCTTCGTCCTTCATCCTTGGGGGTTCAAGGGAGGTCTTCTTCATCAATTGGTCAAGGTTCTCTGCCTGCTTCAGGAGGAAGCAAAAGGAGTCGGGTTCTGTGCCATCTTAAGGATGAAGCAAAAGGGGTTGGGTTATCTGCCTCGCCGGGGTTGGTGGAAAAGAGTTTTTGTTAGGGCTTCTCCACCTTACTGTGGGAGCGAAAAGAGAGAAACTTAGTTAGTGCAATACTTGGAGGGTGCCTCCGAGGAGTGGACGTAGGTCAAGGATTGATCGAACAACTATAAATCCAGTGTGATCCTTCTTTATTTTATTTCCACATTTATTTTTATCACGTTGATTTCTTTATGGTGATATTGGTTTGGTGAATTATTTCATGCTTTGCTTAAGAAAGATTTTTTAAAATATCAATTCACCCCCCCCCCCTCTCTTCGTTAGCCTCGGGCTAGTTCTTAAGTGCTTAACATCCCTAATAAACGTTCATATCCATCGTAGAATTACTTCCACAGGGAACCCTATACAGAGTTACAATAGGGATCTGCTCATGTAGGGGACTAGTGTACTAGTGGTATTTGTTGAGATTAAGATTCAAAACTTTATAGGTTCCTACAATCTTAGTTGACCACCAATTAAGAATAACCAAATGTTCTAATCTCTTTAATCTCTATAAGAATCACAAGTTCCAATCTTGTTATCAGAGCTTTGTACTCAACCTTGTTTTTTATATAAGCCTCTTATAAATGGTAAAAAAATGCATTATTCTCTTCTCTGGTGTTATGAAATTAGGCTGATTCTAACTTTTATGTGAATCATAAATTTGTGTTTTGCACCATTGAGAGGATGCCTCATGATCAAAGTATAATTTTTGAACATGGTCATAAGATTCCTTTAAATTCATGATTTGTTTATCTGGTAAGTAATTATTTAAAAGAGAATCTATGGGTAGTGGGAGCACTGTAAGGAAGCTGGCAACCACCTGTCCCACAGCACGTAGGGGATTGAAAGAGATCTCTTAATTTGAGCAATATCATAGACCTATATGTCAAACATCCCAATAATATAGGTTGGGTCATAAGATATCACAATGAATCGACTTTGGAAACCAAGCTAATTGGATAAGAGAGCATGTAATGTCATAGTTTTTGGGAAATAAAGACTAAGGAAAAATAATGCTTCTCGGTCATAGGATACTAGATTTCCATAGGAAGTAAACTTCGGCTAAGGTAATAGAGAGAATTCTCTTTCCCCTCATCGTTGACTTGAGCTAACATGGCTCATAAAGACTCATCTAGGACCGAAGAATAGAGGATCAAAAGTTTCTCTAAAATAGAGGTTGCCAAAACTGGCATATTTGAATGATATTATTTGATATTGTCAATGGAATTTAGATGTTTCATGTCCCATATAAAATTTAGCATCCTTCCTGGCTAGGACTAAGAAGGGTTAACATGCTCTAGAAAGATTGGAGATAAACCTTCTTATGTACACCAGTCTGCCTTGGAGAGACCTTAATTGAGTAAGGCTTCTAGGAGGAGGCTAATGTAAGATGGAACTAATTTTTGTGGGATCAATCTCAATTCCATAGTGCCTTACTATGAATCCTAAGAATTTACCTAAAGTGACACCAAAGGTATACTTTAAAGGATTCATTTTGAGGTTGTAGCTATGAAATTTCTCAAAAATGATTCTTAAATCATATAGGTGAGCATCTTTAATCTCAATCTTAGTTACTAAATCATCGGCATAACACTAAACTTGATTGTGGATTAAGTCATTAAAGATATGGGTCATGGCCAGCTGATAAGTTGCACCAACATTTTTGATGCCAAAGGGCATTACTTTATGATAAAATCTAGCCTCAATCAATATCCTTATTTTCGAATTGACTTATTATTTGATCTCTAAATGTATATGTCAAGGAGCGTATTTAACAGGAACAATGTCATGTCGAATTCCAAGTTTATGAACTGCTAGGTCGATGAACAAACCCAACAAAGTAGTCCCTAAACACTAAAATAAATTAACTTAGTTCCTGAGACTCATTCTCACTCAACAGGGTGCTAATGAAAGTGGGGAGACGGTGGTTCCTAGGTTAATCTCTCTCAACTCATTGACTGTTAACTTAGTATTTTCTTAAAATTGAGGGGGTGAATCCCAAACTTGAAGTTCATTGGGATTATCTAAAGTCTCCAAACAAAGTCTGCTAAAAGGATCTAAGACTTCAGTAGGGACATTCTGAGATTTAAGATGATAAGTTATCATTAGGTAGTCTTCTTCATCATCAAATGAACTAACGGTACCAAAGACGATACCACATGTAAAATTTTTCTTGGTTTTTATTTGCCAAATGTTTTCATGGTATCTATCTTGACCCATAGTCCATGATACGGTATGAATCTCTTAGAAAGAAGAATTCTTTACATAAATAGGAAAGTAGATGAAAGGTGATTCCGTTAACTCATTAGAGTCTTCCTCCTCAAAGGTTACATTACTTTCATCCTTTAAGGAGGATGATCCAAGGAAGAAATTTTGGACTTTTCTTATCTCACAGCTTAGTTTATGAGTTTCTTTAATCTCTAACCCTACAATCCAGCCAGTCGATAATGGGATTAAAAACAGGACCTAAATTCTCTTTCTAAGATTTTCATATATTGTTAGTTCATGCACATCACTTTTAACTTTTGGAGCATCAAACTATCCTTATTTAAAGTGAGATCAAATTTTGGCTGAGTAATATTTTTTTTGTAATTAAAAGGACACCACATTTTTTGGTTCCTCATTGGAACTCAACTCTGGATTAATATATATAGGGCTTGTTCTCCTTTCAAGTGAAGTATGACCTGGACCCCTTGCTCTTAAAGCCATCCTCCCACCTCTTTGAGGTAATGCGTTTGGAGACCTATGGACCACAATCTTGAGGTTATCTTCACTATCCAATACTTGTATTACTTGACCCTTTTCTTTTTTGTTTTCTTTTTCTTTCTCTTCTTTAGATTCTTGATCTAGATTAGAGCTTTACTCACTTATTTTATCCTTAATGTTGATCTTAACTTTAGAATGGAAAGAGGACCATTTTGGAACAAAATATTCAGCATCCTTGTAGATCCTGATCTCTTGAAATTGGAATGGTTGTAAATATTAATTAACTGCATGTTAAATACCATCTCACTGGTACTTGACACATTGATGTAGGGAAGATTAAACCATTTTATATTCATGAATCTAAGGCCTACCTAGAATTGCATTAAAGTTTATGGCTGAATCGATGATATGCAATTTCACATGGGTCCTTAGCTCTCCAATTTTAACAAAAGGGTGATTGAACCCAATGCCTCTCACCTTTCTCGTTGAACCCATGTACCACAAACTAATTAGTGGTAAGCTTACTGGTATCAACTTTAAAATAACCAAGGGTCCTTAAGGTTCATTACCTTGATTGATGCACCCTTATCTACAAGGACTCTTGATTACTTAAAATTCCTTACATTTATTGTGATGCAAAGAGGGTAATTGTGATCGACAGTACCAAATAGCTGGTCTTCATATGAAAATGTCACTCCTGGGATTTCTTTGAAGTAGAGGACTTCATCTTTTGAGGTTAAAGAGAGCTGAGCTAGGCAAATCTCTAGATCGAGAAGTTCTTTAATTAAAGAGTCACCCATTTTATTAAACAAGATGAAGGTAGCATAAACTCCAAACTTGGGTGGCAACTTCCTAGGATGAGCCAAGACATTGTAATCAAATTTAGGAATATTGAACACGGGACCCTGCAAACTGGGGGGATGATTGGATTCTTAAGGAAGATTAGGAATTGGATTATTATAAATTTTTAGTTTACCTTCATCCTTAGGGGCAATCATAGGGTTAAGAATTTTCCATCTTTAAGTTGCACCTACTCGATATCCTCGAGAGGGAAAACTACGGAGATGTTTACACTGACCATAGGCATAAAAATCTATAATGTCTATCATAAGACTTCTCTAAAAATAAATTTGAGGAAAGTTACTTTTTTATAATGCTTTAAATATGACTTCTCCTTGAGGGGTTAAATTAAGAAGATCAACTCTTTAAGTACTTTGATTGATCTTAATAGGATTTTTAATTTCTTGGGAAGAGTCATCAATTTTCATTTCATTTTTGTGCTGAATCATCAAAATTAGCAAAAATGATGATTTTTGTTTAATTTGTGACCCATTGCCTTTGATGGGCAAAGTAATAGTTTGATAGTATGAGTGGGGAAATGATTTTTACACCACCATCCAACACTTGGATACATATCTCATCTACAACCTCACTTTCTATAAAACATCTCTATTTTATTTTTCATTTAATATAGTAGTTCCTATGACTACTGAAGAGGGAAGTAGCTCAACATCCTCTTGTGAAGGATCCAGGTCAACCTCCAAAATTGGGGCTTGGGCTCTCATCTGTAGCTATTGAGAAAGATGAAAACACATCTTAATCAACTTTTAAATGCATGTGATAAAGCAATATCCCAACCATATTCTATTGAAAGAGAAATGTTAGAATGATAACCTAAAATTTATTTAACTAACCCATGTTTTGGATTGACCAAAAACTCCTTCAGAATCACAATATTACATTGCTTGATGTTCCTTTAAAGCCAATCTTTAAAAATAATACAATCCTTAACTGGCTGTCTGTGATGGTAAGGATAATAGTTTGGGTCATCCTTTTTCTTTATGTCCTCTGGTCACCTAACATATGGTAATAGCTAATCTGATTTCTTTGAATACTTTTAATGATTTTTCATATTACTTCGCTTTTAAATGGATAAGGTGTTTCTAGACTCTCTCTTGAAAGGATGAAAGAGGGATTTAGTAGACTGTGAGGTCACTTGGAAAGGTTGCTTCTGAGGTGGTTGTGGGGGAGGAACATTAGGTTGTCTACTTACTGGTTTCTTTCCTTTCTCAAATACTGAGACTATATCAGCTCTCTTTTCAAATGACTTGATGGGCATGTGTAACCTTTTCACACTAAAAAGATCATTCAAGAATGGCATCTTAGGTGCCTCTTTCTTTAAATTACTAGCCTTATTCAAAAACTTTTCAAAAGTTTTGATAGTTAAATCCTTCAAAAGAAAAGAAACAAGATTATGGATATTCTTCAAAAAATTTCCACCGCGTGTTGCCCTTGCAGCTGGGGTTCACACACATGTAGAGGTTTTTCCTCCTAAAGATGTACTCAACCAGAGACTCCCATGGCGTTTGCTTCTTGACGATCAGATCACCCATGGTTGTGCACTGTTATGCTCTTGAAAATCTCTTTAAGAATTAATTTACAAGTTCATTGAAGATTTTCATCGAATCATTGGGAAAATTAGCATATATTTTGAATGTTATGTGGGGAAGACTACTAACAAATTTGTGAAAAAGTAGAGCATCCTACCCCTACCAATGCAACAGCTTACTCAAAAATGGCCAAATGTTGTCTTAGGTTTTCTATTCCAATAATTTTTTTGAAATATGGTGGCACAAAATCCTTTAGATAAGGGACCAAACCATATTCATCATGGTAGGGTCTACCCTTTGGGATAGATGTGGTTCCTTGGGAATCAACTACGGCCTCTCTTACCTAATCCTCAATAAACTACTTAAGGTCTTTCTAGGCTGGTGGTGGGGGAGCTGGGGAAACTATTGTTTGGACTAGAGGGACTATGAGCTGGATATGAGGGACTATGGATACTGACTTAGGGACCCTAGAAGTATGTTTTAATTTTTTGACCTGATAAAAAACTAGCTGCGAGGCATATTATTATAGCTTAAGTGATGCCTGATATAACTTATCCTATCACTCGTATAATTCATTAACTCGTAGAAAAATGTTTACCATTTGTGCCTCCAAATTTCAAATATGGTTTTCTTATTCCCTAGCTCTCATTGAACTATCTTGAATTTAAATCAATAACTACTGAACCTTTCTCCTTGTCAGAATAGTATTTACTTGGCTTAGTTTCTTTATTAGACCCCCTGGTATCAACCATATAAACATCATTAACTAGTGCATCCTTATCCACTAACATGTCATCTAAACAAAGGTCATATACCTCTTCAACTTCTCTCTCTCACAAGATATCTTTAATCTCTTACACTACCTCATTGATCGGGAACTCCCCTATAGCTTTAGGGTCGATGGATAAGTAGCCCTTATATTCCATAGCATCATAAAAGTCTTAATCTTATAATTTAGAAATGATGGCTTATATTCTAATCAGTTGTTAGAGGCTCAACCTTTAATAGTTTGATCATTTCTTAATCACATCCAAGACTAGAATTTCCTTTTTGATTGCCCTAGGGTGGGTGGTCAGAAGGGTAGGATCCTCTACTGGTGAGGGATATCCACCTTAAAAGATGATATAGGGGCTTGGAATGTAGTGGTTCCCACATCATATATGGTAGAGTCCTCAGATACCTAAGTAGGGAGCTTGGGATAACATGCAAAATCTAGGAAAGGGTATCTTGAATATTAATTGGGATATCAACAAGGATGACAACTAGAACATTAAAGGAAATAATAACTGACTCAACTAAAGTAACAACTAGAACAAGTGTACTGAACACTGGATCTACTAAGGCGTGAACAACACGAGCTAAAATTTGTGAAAACTCTACTTAAGCTAGAGGTGGCTCAGCTACAAGTGAAGGGAGATCAACTTTAGTAACCTTCTAAGGATCATACTTCTCTTTAGGAGAATTGGGCCTCTTACCCTTAATTTTAGCTTTCCCTTCAACGTTAGAATCCTCCAGGACTTTCACTACCACTGAGGCAAACTTTGTAGGTTTTGGTAAAGGCAATGGCAACCTACTAGAATAATGGAAGCCGCTCCCATATCTGCTAAGTACTATACCCTTCATTTTAGAGGATGGGGGGCATGGAACAAAATGATAACAATCAACTAACACTAAAGTTGTTGGCTACCTGACAAACTTCTTATTTTTTTCTAACAGGCTTAGGGTTATGATCTTTGCATCAAATTTTTCCTCTATTAAGATCATTTTCTCAAAATGTTTGGAGATAACCCCTTTCAAATGTTTGACACATTATTATTTTGTCTCCCTTTCTTGGGAAGCACAAGTGTGAATAAAATTTCTCAACATTCTTATGTTTAGGAAATAATTTTCCTTAGGAGTCATTTAGTGGTGTAATCAAGCAGGCATTACCTGATACTAGCTATCCTTGTCATCCTCTCCTACCCTACTATTAAGGGGTGGAATCGACTCCCTTGAAGAAGTGGAGAGGAGGCAGGAATAGGTAGATCCTCAGTAGCCTCTTGCTCTATCTAGGTTAGAATCTTAACTTCAACCACCTTTATAGACTCGGAAACATTCCTCCTAACTCTCCTCAGTTAGTTCTTCTTCTGATTCTTGCTAGTGAAAGGTATCCCAAAACCCATCCATTTTTTAAAAATAGATTTTGCTTCAGAGTTCTCAATTGTGGATTCTAACTCTCCTTCCTTCTCATTAGGACTAAGATTTTGGGAACTGGTTCTAACACTAACTCCTAAACTGGATTGTCAACCTTAGTAAAATTAAAATAAATTTTTTTCTGCCATCTAGTGTCAACCCAGTAGTATTGAAATATATACCAAGTTGAATCTTATCTCCCATATCAATCTGCTCACAGGTCAAACCTCTCAAAGGTGAAATGTAGCTTACCATCAATTGACTCAAATTAGAATTTCTGAAATTAACAGAAATTATTGAAATTAAAAATTTTGAAATTAAATTTGGAAAATCATAATGGACCTTACATTGTATCACATATGTTGGGTCTTAGGATTTACACCCAACAAACGACAGTAGAATGCGAAGGTTGGTTATGGATTTGGGAGAAATTGAAACCTTCACAACATGTATTAGGCCATGACAATTTGTGGTAGGGTAGTATATAGTAGTATAAATTTCATGTTAAGATTAAAACAAAATGAATTTTGAAAAGATCTTGATTTTTAAATTAATGATGAGTTTTCCCTAAATTTTTAAACACAATAGATTGGATTTTCACCTAACCTGAAGGTTTATAAGAAAGGGAAGAAAATTTAGAAGATTGGTTCCCTAACTATCTTTATTCTATAGATCAAATAGAAATGGAAGGTCAAGGCTAAAATATTGAAAAATTGAAGATCTCGCAAACAAGATTGACATGACTACTTGCAATTTTGAAACTTCATATACTGAGTCAAAACTCAATAGCATATATTCCTAGAATTAGTAAGGATATCCAAAAAGTCTATTTTCACACTATCATCTCACCGATTAACCAGGGGACAGAAGTTCAAAATCTAATATTTTGGATAGAGGTCTCACATCTCTTTTACATGAAATTTTAAAATTCGATGTTGGCTTAGGATTCCCAAGGAAAAAATGGGTAATGGAGCCAATGGAAGGAAGAGAAAGTTAAGACTATCGATAAAACAACATTTTGTTATTATTAAGAAGGAAAGAGAGACCAAGTCCCATCGGGAGTGCCATTTTTTTGTTGGGGTTTAAATAGAGGATTTTTCTTATAGAGTGCAAAAATAAATTTGAATTAAATTTCTTTAGGAAAATTGAAAATTAAATTTAAATTTATATTTAAGAGATGAACAAATTATTAGGAATAATATACTGCCTTGTAAGGAAGGGATAAAATCTCCTAATGGGTTCAGATGTAGAATTGTAGTTTTTCATTTTATTATCATTACCTGATTTAAGGGAGAACCACATATAACCCGAAAGGGTTAAAATAAATTTTTAGTAAAATATTGAACTAAAATATTGAAGAGAATTGATCATTAATTTCATATTAAAATAATTGTTACCGCATGATATATCTCCTCGGAGAAAGAAGACATTATCCATAAGTAATTGTTTGATTATGAGGATGACAATCGTTATCAGTTTACTTTCCCAAAACCTATATTAATTGGATTTTGAAAAATTGATGAGGGTTCTAAATTTCCTACGAGCGCAATCCCTCTTAGTTACTTATATCACAGGGAACCGGGGTCTCTTATGAAAACTTTTGATTAAAATAATAGCAAAAATTTTGTTCAAAGATTTTTTAAGAGTGATATCTTGGGAGGTGAATCTTAAAATTTCAACAAGGACAGGATTGAATTTTGAACACTTATTCTCATAGTCAATGGAAGAGGGATAGGAGGTACATAGAGTTTTTGAAGTAATTAATAAATACCTCAACTTAAATTAAGAATTGGGTTATAAAATTTTAATCGAGAGAATCCTTAGTTAAATTTAGTCAATTTATTAGAAATTTAGGATTATATTACTAAAGGTTGGGGTCTTATAATTTAAATTATGCCCCAGATACTAAATCTAAATTTGGACACTAGACTATAGTAATCTGAACCTAACTAATGCAGTACAAAATTTAGACTTACTCTGGCCTTAGTAAGGAAGCCCGCTAACCTCCTAGGTGATTTAAAGTAATGAGCTGGTCATTTTATGAGTAAGTGGTAGGGACTTTTTTTATTAAAGCTTTTAATAATAGAGACAAATGTCTAGAGCAAATTTTAATGGGCCCCTTAAATTATGTGGGGTGAAATGCTAAATAAAGATGCAATTATAATTTTAGGCTCACTTTTAAATTAGTTTTTTTATGCAATAGATGTAGAATGACTTGATTGAATGCATAAAATGGAATGAAGCTAATTAAAAAACACTTAAACATAGGTTTTATCCTATATATTACATAAATTCCTTTTAACAGATCTGCACCCTCATAGGCCAAGTGGTCTGTCAAAACCTACAATCAGGGAGGTATTTAATAGAAGGAAGAGAAAGATGCTTCAATAATTTTTATGTGAACTCCCGATGGACCCTAGCTTACTTCTTAAGAGTGTTAGAGTTTCTATGTTATGTAAGAATTTTATTTTGGTTTTAATAGAAAAATTTTGGCGTACCCTCATGAGCCTCTACGTATCCATGCTAAAATAAAATCGGCACACAAATACTAAAAACTAGGAAAAGTAGTTAAGAACCTATATGGAAGAAAACAAGAATTAAACAACAATAAATATAATAAATTGCTCAAAAGTAGTATCCATAGGTAAGTGCACCATTTATTACAACCTAGAATTACTAAATTAAATGTGGTCGATTTCCACTAAACACAAACACAAATTCTAATCCTAGGATTGACATAAGTAGACTTTGAGGTTGGATACTATTTTATTTTTAGCTCCTCGATTTTCTCCACTTTGTGCTACTTGGATTCATCATATCTAGATACCCAAATGGAAATAAAAACTCTTCCCCAGAGGGGGAGGTTATTTTTTCCACTTTAGGTAGTAGAGTGATCCAAAATTGAGCTTCCAAATGGAGAAGGATTGTCCTGCTAAGGGGTGTCCTTTCCTCTTTGGAATTCAATTTCGAGTCTAAGTATCCTAATCTCAAAGACACTTTGACAACTTGACATTTAATCAAATGATATTGATTTGAAAAAAAATTATTCAATCTTCTATAGGGTTATCCTGAGCATTTAGATATATAACATCCCAAGCATATATATACACAAAAAAAAGTAAACACACTTTGCAACACTATAATTTGTTTTGGGGGCTAAGTAACTGAATTACCAATAGCAGCTATATTTATTTTTAATTTAGCCCTCTTTTATTGCCCTGCATGAGCGTGACAACCTTTAAAAAACCTAGTGAGCTAAAAAATTGTTCCTAACCTAAGGGTCATCTAATTGCCAATCACATCAATCCATAAAGTATAGTAAAAGTAAATAAAAACTCATATCAAACATTTTAATAATAACATGCAGTTAAAATCATAAAAAATCTAGCACACAGCCATAAAATAAAGATAGGCCTAGCCTTAACTAGAGTCTGTTGTCCTTACAAGCTTGCCGGAGCAACCGTATTAAACTCCCTCCGTACTCCCTTGGAACCCCTCCAAGGACCTTCTCCCTCTCCCAAACTCCACCCTTTCCTCTCTTTCTTTCAAGCTCTCTCTTCAAGTTTTCTCTAGAAGAATCAAAGCCTCAATGGCTGCCAAAGACACTTTCAAAGTTTTGACGAAGCTTTAATAGAAGAGCTCCAAAAAGGCTCTTAAATGCAAAAAATTGACATTATCATCCAAGATGATCGAGGGATGAAAAAGATCTCTATACGAAAAACAAAATGTAGGGAGATAAAAAAGAACAGTTTCAAAATCCAATTTATAATATGATGAAGATTTTGAATCAAAAGTAAAATAAGCTCTTTAAGAAAAGAAATAGAGAGACAAAATCACGAGTTTCCTTCCTTTGACTGTTTTTAGAGAAGTCAACTACAACTTACATAAGAATTTAAGAAAAATAGGAGGTAGGTTTTTTATTTTTAGAAAATTGAATGTGTGTGTTGATCAGAGAGAACTTCACAAAAATAAAAGTAAAAAAAAATTAAAATTTTAAAGTAAAGATATAACAAAAAAGAATAAACCCAAATAAAACACATAAAAAAATACATAAATAAGGGTTTAAACATCTTACTCATGGTCAGATGATTCAGAAGCAAGGTCTACCCAAGAGATTTTTTTTTTCATTATTTTCCCTTTTTACAATTTGCTTAGTTTCACCCTTTTCTTTTGCAATAAGAGTTCCCAAATTATGACACTGATTTTTCAAATATCCAGGCTTCCTACATCCAAAACAAATAACATCAGAAAAAATCTTAACATTCTTACTATTTTTACCTTTATTCCACTTTTGTTGATACTTATGCTATGGTGATCTTTTTAATTTGCTTGATAAGTCATCACTTTCTTTACCAACTAAGCTACTTTTCTCCATGATTTCAGCATTTAGCACTATCAGCTCTCCTACATCCAAAGTTTTTGGCCCAAACTTTGCTTGTAGGTAATGAGTGAGCCAATCAAATTATCAATAGAATATTCCTTCAAAATTTTTGATCCATAAATAGAAACAACTTTGGCATCAAACTTATCAAGTAGACAACAAAGAATTTTATTGACTATTTCAAAGTTTGAAAATTCTTTACCTAAAGCATGCAATGATGTTACGATTTCAATAAACTTAGTACACATGTCTAAGATTGTCTCATAAAGTTTCATGCAAAATAGTTCATTATCATGCATTAAAGTATTCAACCTGGATTTCTTGATTTCACTAGATCCTTCGTACATAGTGTATAATTTATACCAAATTTTCTTGCTAGTAGTGCTAGTGGAAACAAACATATAATCTTCAAAATTTAAAGCATAGAAAAATAGTTTAATGATTTAGCATTTAATTGAACATTGATTTATTCTTCTCTACTCCATTGATTAAAAGGAATATTAGTTTTAATTCCATTTATTATACATGATGGTACATAATAACCAGTTAAAATCATTTGCCATGTTTGATAATTAATTGATTGCAAGAAAGCAAACATGCACATTTTTGAAAAATCAAAAGTAATATTTCAAATAAAGGTGGTCGGGTGATTAAATAACCTTCTGCAACATTACGATTACAAAAAATTGCCATGGATCAAAATTCAAAAGTTTTTAAAAACTCATTTTTATGAATCCCATTCTGATACCACTTGAAAGTTTATTAGGGGTGTTAAGCCATTATAAAGTAGCCCAAGGCTAACCAAGAGGGCGTGTGAATTGGTATTTTAAAAAATCTTTCACGATCAAAACACAAACTCAAACCAAACCAAAATTCTCCACAAAGAAAATCAAAGTGCAAAAATTAAATGCGGAAATAATAAAGGAAAGAACACAACAGATTTATAGTGGTTCAGTCAAACGTTGACTTATGTCCACACCTTAGAGGCACCCTCCTAGTATTACACTAAACTCATTGTATCTCCTTTAGCCCCCACAGCTAGGCGGAGAAGCCCTTACAAAATCACTTCCAACTTTCTTGGTGCAACGGAGTATCTGGGTCCTTTAACACCAAAGATATCTTCTTCTTCCCAAAACTTCCCTCAAGATAAGCCTTGAATATGATGGTACTAAAGTGCAAGCTTGCCGGAGCAACCATGTAAAACCCCCTCCACACTTCGTTGAAACCCCCTCCAAGGATCTTCTCCCTCTCTCAAACTCCACCCTTTTCTCTCTCCCTTTCAAGCCCTCTCTTCAAGTTTTCTCCAGAAAAAATGAAGCCTCAATGGTTTCCATAGAGACTTTCAAAGTCATTAATAAAGCTTGAATAGAAGAGCTCCAAAAATGCTCTTAACTGCACCAAACTGACATTATCATCCAAGATGATTATGGGATCGTTCCGTATGATGCACTTAAAAGAGGGTTTGAAAAACCCTAAAAACTCAAATTTGGTGACATATATCGTCCAGGACAATCGAAGGATCATCCTGTATGATGTTCTAAAAAAGAAGGCTTCAGAAAACCCTAAAAACTCAATTTAGATGCTAAAAATTTTCCTGGATGATTGTAGGTTCATCTAGTACGATGTGAAAAATTTGACCTGATAATCCCGAATGATATTAGGATTGTCTAGGATGATCAGTGCAAAATTATACAGATCATCCAGAATGATATTGTGGATCATCTAGGATGATATTGTGGATCGTTCAGGACGATTAGAAGAAAAATTATGGTATTTTAGCTTGAACAATTTAAGGAAATTAAGTATTTTGGTAAACATCATCCTGTACGATATATAGATCGTCTAGGATAATCAAATTGAAAAATTTAACCATAATTAATCCTCTACTTAAAGGATCAATTTGGGTATGATTTGTATTGATCGTCCTGTACGATCAAGAACATTCGGGATGATTAGAATAAAAAGTAAATCTTAAAATCTTGCCTAAATTAGTATTCGCAATTATTTTCCAAGATCATAAAGGATCATCCTAGAAGATCATCCAATATGATTAACACAAAACTTAATCTTCTGGATTTGACTATATCTCACTCCCTTGAGTATGTGTGCATAGTCAACAAGCAAGCATACTCCCTTACAGGACTTGACTCAAGATATTAAAAATACATCAATGAATATTACAAATAAAAAATGTTCTACCAAAACTTGAGTCTTGAATGTTGCATCGTAATCCTGAAAAAATAGTATACACACAAAAAATATTTATTGCAAATATAAGTAGACAATAGAAAGTGAGCCATAATATTTGTTATCATCAAAAATATAAACTCATAAGCTTGAGTTGCAACACAATAAGCCAACTTTATCATCTAGGATGATTTGAATATCATCTTGTATGATTAGTATAAATTTAGCTCATTCAGCTAGGACAGTTTGGGACAATCAGAAGGTTTTTGTTCATATTATCCAAGATGATAGGATATCATCCTATATGATTAGTACAAGTTATTAAATATCATCTAGAATATTGCCCTAAATGGATTTCGAATGATGAAAAAATAACTTGATCGTCCATACTGATCTCATGATTATACCATATGATTAGTTCAATTCAGTATATATCGCCTAGACCATCGCCCTGAATAGAAACATAATGATGTTTGATCATCCAAGAACAACTAAGGTTTATGAATTCATTATCCTGGCCAATCATGCGATAGTCCAGGATGATATGATCGAGCAATCAAACCTTAATTAATTTCCTTAATTAAAATATTAATTTAGGCCTAATTATATTGCATTATCTAGGACGATGTCCTAAACGATGTCCAAAAATAAAAGATACCTAAATAGATATGACATGTAATTCTTTCTAATTTGAGCCTATCATCCCAGCTGATATGAATATCATCCAAGACATTGCGCTTAATGACTGTTGTCTTAACCAAGATGCCCTAATTAGGATTTCTATTTTTAACTGATTGTCTAAGCCAATTTTTGGATCTTCCCAGATGATGTGATCAAAAACAAAAAAATATTAAAATCTTGAGAAATTATCCCAAAGCGTATATGTGCAAGGTTACTTAGCATCAGGACCCATATTGATATAATTGACTCAAGAAAAGGTAAAAGATTACAAACTGACTCAAACCTAGTCTACCCAATCTTGAGCTGGCTTGTGTTGCACTCGATCTTGTGGACCTAAAATGTTAGTAGGAAAGACAATCGTAGAGAAGTAGAAGTATCAGAAATTTTTGCTATCATCAAAAGTAAATTTCCTTAAATCAGATTCATAATAATCTCCCCCTTTTTTATGATGGCAAATACAAAACAAAAGTTTAATTGAAGTATCATACTAAAAAGTAATAACAGTGAATCAGGAAGTTCAAATTGTACTAAAAAACTAACATAATACATAAAAATAGTACAAACATCATAAAACAGTACAACTACTCCCCCTTTTGACATCACAAAAAGGAGAAGGGAACATAACACAAACAAAAGTAGAAGCTACTAAAAAAGGACAAAGAACAACACAAAAAATCATCGCAAGAAAAAACAAACTAAAATAAAGGCGGCCCCTGATCCTTTGAAGGAGGTGGTGGTGGCGGTAGCTGAAAGAAACTAGAAAGAGTCGCAAACTACTTTCCAAGCCAGGCCATGCTCTAGTTATATTCATGCTACTGGTGAGCCATGTACGCATCAATGTGTGTAATATTCTTTATATGTTGCTGCTCCTGTACAGCAATGTATGACTCAAAGTGAGTCTCCCACCGATTGAACTGCTCTATCAGCTGATCCAACTGAGAGTACTGGCGGAGCAGAGCAGGTGAAGGAATAGGTGCAGGAGCCGCCCACTCCTCAGCTCCCTCAATTCCTCAATCCCCGGGTGGAGATGAGTACTTTGAAGAATATGGAAGGAGTTGTTTGAGTAGAAGGCAGGCTAATAGTTTGGTGGGGCAGGATATTGAAGGTTATTTTTAGATTCTAGGACATAGGTAATGATGTGTCCTAAAGAAAGATTGGGCTTCCTCCTATATTCTGGATCTCGAATGCTAGTCAAGTGCTCAATATATCAAAAAATTAGATCAGAGGCATTAAATTTATGATAGGCCATAATGTAGAAAGTGGTGATCGAAAGGAGTGGAGTGATATGAATGTGATTAGCTAACTTATTTGAGTAAGCTGCTAGACTCTCCAACATGATAGGAACCATTAATGTTCCTCAGAAACTGATTGTCTAGAGCCTAGTCATAGTCATGATCTTGATACAGGATATGGAGTTTATCTCTTATGGTGGAAAGTGTTAGGACCTCTTGACAGTCTTGATAAGTGATTTTAACAAGTCATCTATTCACATAAGAGTGTAGAGTAGTGAAAGAGGAATTAAAGTGAAGGTTAGTAAAAATTTTAAATAGTAACTCTAAATTGAATGGGATGGTAAGAGTAAGGAGAAAAGTGAGGTAAGTGTGAGAAAATAAGTCAAGAACTGGATAGGAAAGGATGTGGGAGTTGATAGTTTGGGATATATTGATCATGGCATCTTATACCTCAAATAGGCAGCTTGATCGGCCGCCTTAGTGAAACGAGAGTCCAGATTTTTTGTTTAGGAGCTTCCAGAAGGCATGCGAGACCTTTTTCCACCTTCCATAATCAGGAAAACATAGAAGAACTAAGAGCAAAGAGAATTCAAGAAGGATTGTGTGAGGAAAAATGTTGGAATGCCTTGATTTTAAAATACTTGGTCGGATCATCCAAGACGATCACAGAATCATGCAAGATGATTGGGTGTAATAATTTCATCTAGGTTGATTGGTCAAAAAGGTGGTAAATTCGTTCAAGACGATCAGATTGTTGCAAATCTATTTTTCATGACCTGTGTTTTGATGATTGCCAAATACTATTTCTCTTGGACTACTTGTTGCTTCTAACTTTTCAGGAATCGAAGATCGGATGAACAAGACGAAGCTAATTCAGGATTGTGTAGGTTTAGGGTTGAGTCAGTCTGTACTTTTGTTTTTCACTTTTTTGAGTCTACTTATAATGGTCAAAGAGACTGCTGCTAAGTAACCCTACACACACACACTTGAGAGATTTAGAATTTCTGTTTTTGCCATATCGGCCAGGACGACATTTACATCGTCCTGGACGATCAGGCTTAAAACAAAAAGTCTAATTAAGGATTCTTAATTAAGGCAGCCGACATTAACATATCGTCCTAGATGAAACGTTTATCGGCCAGGACGATAAGCTCAAAACAGAAAGAAGTAGCCGCCATAGACAATTAAGGTATACTGCATTTTTAAATTATCGGCTAGGATAATCATTGATCGGCCCGGACGATATTCACAATTATGTCTTAATTGAACAGACAAATCAGGGAAGTAATTAAGGATGATTGATACGATCACATCGTCCTGGACAATCGCAGGATCGACCAGGATGATATATTCAATATCCTTGGTCACTCCTAGACGATCGGGATCGGCCAGCATGAAAATAGGGTGATGCTCAGGACAATTTTCCTCTGAATTGAACTAATCAGCCTGAACGATTGTAAGATCAACCAGGACGATCAAGCCATATTTCAATCGTCTAGCACCCAAAACAGGGCAATGCCCAGGCCGATCTTCTGAGTTTTGTACTGATCGGCCAGGCCGATGTCCATATCGGCCTTGACGATATTGTCGGCAACTTGCAATTAATGAGCTCCTTTGAAGCTCTTCTATTTAAGAGCTCTTATTCAACATTTTGAAAAACCTTTGGCTGCTGCCTTGACCTGAGAAGGCCTTGAGGAGAGAAAGAGAGAAAGGGAGAGAGAGGAGATCTTGTGAGGGGGAGCTTGTGAGAGGATTCACAAGGGTTGCTTCAAGGATCGCTCTGCTTCTTCTTCGTCTAGAGTTTCTCATCCGTGGAAGGGTCGGTAGAGGTAAGGAGTTAGCTTTTGGTTGTGGTTCTCTGCCAGCTTCAGGAGGAAGCAAAAGGAGGTAGGTTCTCTGCCTTGCCGGGGTGGCAAAAAGGAGGTTCTTGTGAGGGCTTCTCTGCCTAGCCGTGGGGGCTAAAGGAGAGTCACGTTTTGTAGTGCAATACTTGGAGGGTGGCTCCAAGGAGTGGACGTAGGTCGAGTTGACCGAACCACTATAAATTTCTGTGTTCTTGTTTTCTTGCTTCCGCACTTTTAATTCCGCATTTATTTTTTGTGGCGTGATTTTGGTTTATGTTTTTTATTCTTTATTAAAAGAAATTTTAAAATACCAATTCACCCCCGCTCTTGGTTAGCTTGGGACTATGTTCATAGGGCTTAATATCCCTAACAAACTTTCAACTGGTATCAGAGCGGGATTCAAAAATTTAAGTTTAAAAACTTTTTGAATTTGATCCATGGCTAACCTTGAGAATCGCAACACTACGGAAGGGTACTCTATTACCCGACCTCCCCTGTTCGATAACCTACCTTTTGATTTTTGCAAAACCCAAATGTCAACGTTTTTACAATCTACTGATTATCGCATGTGAATGCTTATTCAAGAAGGTTATTCTCCACCTTCTCGTGAAATTAATGGTGTTAAAACTGAAGTTGCTTTTACTGAATGGACTTTTGATGAACGAGATTTAGCTCAATTAAATGTAAAATGTTTGAACTGTTTTTTCTGTGCTTTAAAATCTAAGGATTACATGCGTGTCTCAACTTGCAAAACTGGTAAAGAGATTTGGGATAAATTATGCATCACCTACGAAGGTACTAATGAGGTTAAATAATCCCGGTTAAACATTCTCTTGCATGACTACGAACTTTTTCATATGAAACTGCATGAATCGATTTCTGACATGTACACTAGGTTTACTCAGATAGTTACTTCACTGCATGCATTAGGAAAAGAGCTTTCGAACTATGGAAAAGTGAACAAAATTTTGAGATGCTTGCCTTCGTCATATGATGCTAAAATCACTGTAATCACTGAATCTAAGGATTTGAACACTTACTCTATTGATAACTTACTTGGCTCACTCATTGCTTACGAGCAAGGGGTGAATCAAAGAAATCTTGATGCATGTGAGAAGAAAAAGGAGAAAACAATTGCACTAAAGGCACACAAATCAGATTCTGAATCTTCCGGGTCTGAAAGCGATGAAGTTGCCTTCATCACAATGCAATTCAAAAGCTTTCTAAGGAATAAACAAAAGCATCATCAAAATTGGAGAAAAGGTAAGGATCATAAACATGTTAAAGGATCTTCTGATGTTGTTTGTTTTGAATGCAGGAAGCCTGGACATGTGAGAGCCGATCGCCCAACACTTCAGGATAACACAAGCAAGGAAAAGATTGAGGAAAAATCTAAGTTTAAGAAGGAGAAGAAGAGAATCCAAAAGGCGTTCTGGGCAGAATCTGGTACTGATTCCTCTGAGACTGAGAGGAAGAGACTACAAACCTATGCTTAATAGGGGAAGATCATCTTGAGCAAAGTGATGAGGAAGAGGTATGTAAACCAATCTATGATGAATTGTTTGAAATTTGTGAAAAAATCTATGCATCATACAAAAAACTTAAGAAGACACATGCTAGCTTAAAAGTGGAACTTGTAAATGTGCAGAAAGAGTATGAAGTCATTCTTAAAGATCATTCATCGATTGATTCTAATCACATGGCTCTTCTTGATGAATTTGATGAGTTGAACAAAAAGAATTCAGAATTAATTGATGAACATATGGCATTAAAAGTTTCACACACCTCACTTAATATTGATCTTAAGAAATCTAAAGAGATTGAGAAAAATTTGAGGATTGAGAATGATGCATTAAAGAAAACTAACTTGAGGATTCAAAATGATTTGGATACATGTAAGAAAAATTGGATGACATCTACTTTTGATCATAAGCTAGAACCTAGGAAGAGGCATTATAACTCAAACCATTTAAGAAACCCTTTTCCTAGAGTTAGATGTTTCTCATGTGGCATGCTAGGACACATCTCACACACTTGCACCATTAACCGTAGTATACATTGGGTGTGGAGACCTAAGATGCATGATTCACAGCATACCATATCTGCATTACACTTTACTTTTCCTAAGAAGGGGCCCAAACCTGTTTGGGTTCCTAAATCTGACTGTTGTTAAGCCTTGCAGATATGCTCTCACCAAAGACCTCGTGGGAGCATAGGATAACTGAACATAAGGAGCCTGGGAGCTCAAAATTGCTTAAACTCGCTGCCTTATCACTTGCTTGAAATTTTTAGTTTTTGTGATATTTTTTTTGTGCTAGTTTTGTGCTTGCTTTGTGTTGTTCTAGTTTGCTTTGTTTTCATTTTTTTTATTTTATTCCTTTTTGTTTGGTGTCACATATGGTAAATCTTGTCAAGCTTTTAGATTTTGGAGTTTTTGGAGATAGTGTTTAGCTTCTCTAAATTGGTTAAAGGGAGAAATACTATTGATATTTTCCCTTCTTCTGACCTTGTTTAGTGGTATGATTTTTTTCTCTAAACAAAAGTCTAAACTCAGTTTAACCAATAATTTTTTAATTAAGATTCTTTCCTTATCTTGCTACATTAATTTATCTTATGCATAATAGCCAAAGTTCTTATATATCTTTCAAGTTTTTTTTGAAATATTGCCATTGCATTTATCACATGATTTTGATTTTGTGTTGTGGATTGTTCTTCCCTATGTTAGAGAGAGAGCTCCTATTCTCTAATATTTGGAGGATATACTCACAACTAAGTTTTTTTAAGGGTATATTAAAGAGTTTCTAGCTTGCAAGAGTTAAAAAGGAAAGAGGCCAATGAAGCCAAATTGAAAAGAAAGCTATATATACAAAAGTGTATCAAAAAATCAAAAGATGCTCAAAGAGCCATTCGAAGTGACAAGAGGCATAAAATGAGCCCACTAAAAACAAGCTATCCTCTCTTTGCTAAAACTCTTAAAACTTAAAGAACTCATTGATTATGTGATACTTTCAAAAACTTGATTTCAATTTCCATGATTGAGACAAACTACTTTGTATTATTAATTATGAGATATTTTCTTGTAAACAAGTTTTGAATGGATCTTCTTTTTATTCTATTTAGTTATTCTGAGTTAGGCCTCTATTTTCCAAAAGAAATTCTGTACCCTTAAGAATGTCCGATCTAGGGTTAACAGATTCGGATGTTCTACCTTCTTCTGATTGGAATTTGTTAAACTCCTTGATCACTTGGAACTCTAAAGTTTAAAACTATTTGAAATTTTATCATATGAAATGCTTTGCTAAAAAAAAAAAATAGAAATATTAAAATACAAAAATATTCGTTTTTTTATTTTCCTTATGTTTTTGCTTTTCTTTTACTGTGCTTTTTGACTATTTTTCTTTTGTTTTATTTTTGAGGGCCTTGATCATCACCATCTTTTTATTGGATTCAATTTCTAGTCACATCGTCCTAGCCGATATTTTTATCGTCCTGGACGGTAGGGAAAATTCTCTTCAAAATCTATCTGCTGACCTTTTCTATGCTTGCTGTAACTCATTGTCCTGGACGATCCTATATCGTCCTGGACGTTTTGATCGAACTCTGTTATAATCATGAAGATAGTCCTGGCCGATAGAATATTTCATCTGGCCGATGCAATTTATGTGCATCGTCCTAGCCGTTACACTGGATCGTCCTGGACGATCCACGTGTCAACACGTTTGAATCTTTAAATTCGGCCCCGGACGATCCATTATTAGACAATCGTCCTGGCCGATCCATTGTTCGTCCTGGACGATACACATGGAAAGAATTTAAAATGTTTAACTTCGGCCGGTATGATCAATTATTATGCATCGTCCTGGACGATACACCTAATAGGCCCGGACGATCAGCTTTTTCAACGGTTGTCCGGATTGACTCCTCGGGCCGATCGCCTGTGTCTAATCGGCCTGGTCGATATCTGATCGGCCCAGATGATCAGACCTCCTTTTCGACCAATCGGCCTGTACTTAATTATTGAGCCATATCGGCCTGGACTATTCTATGATCGGCCAGGACGATATGGCCATTTCTTTAAATTTTGGCCGTTCCAGCCATGGTTTTTCACTTTCCACCCTTTCTCCTCTTGTGTTTTCTTGCTAATCTCTTTCTATGGATGGTGGGAAACGTGTTCGACAGGCTTCTGGGAGTTCCTCGAGGGCCACTCTAAACCCTCGGATCAGGGAGGCAGAGGATCAGGCTTCCTACCGTCGCTACAAAGAGTGTGAGATAACTGTCTCTAGAATCATCAATCCTACCCACATTTAATATCCGGTAATGGATCTCTTTTCTCACACTTCATTTTGCTTCATTCTTTCTCTCGCCTTTCCTTTTCACACTGAGTTTCTTTTTGAATTTTTTGCAAATCTTCTCATCAACCTTACTTTCACAGCCTTGACCTCCTATGTGAATAGACGCCCTGTTGAAATCACATATCAGGACTGTGTTGAACTGTTGCAACTATCCACCACCGGGGATAAGTTGCATATAATCATAACAGATCCTGACTTTGACTGGTCAACGGCGAATCACTTCCTTCGCCAGACCAATGCACCTTTTTATGTTGGAGAGACTAGCTCTTTAGTCAAAGATGCTAGGACAATCCAACATGTCCTTCGCACCTCCATAATTCCAAAAGCCGGTGACCGAATCCACATCACCCCTTTACTTTCCCTGACTACTTTCTACATCATGGCTCATAGAGAATTTAATTCTGTCGACTTGCTTTTTCGGTACATTGACCATTTAACCACAATTCGTGATCCAGGTCATAAGAGAAAACCCAATCTAGCCTTAGGACACATCATAGCCTATGTCCTTGAAACCAAATATCAACTCCAATATCCTACACCTCCCGACCTCCCAATCCTCTTCTACTCAAACAGTTCCTTCAGTACCCTTCACAGTACTCGTCTCCACCCTGAAGAACCTCAGGGGGCTAGAGAGGAGGAGGCTCCCGCACCTGCTCCCATTCCTGACCCTGTTCCTCTACACCAGCACTCACCGGTTGATTAGTTGATAGAGAGGTTTGATCGTCGGGAGACCCGCTTCGATGCTTACGTTGCTACACAGGAGCAGCAACATTCGGAGGACATTGCCCGCTACGAGCAGAATCGCGCGGAGGACTTAGCCTGCTTTGAAAGTTACATGACTCACCAGCAGCAGCAACATGACCAGGACATCGCCTGGTTCAATGCTCAGTTTACCACACTCGCCAGCTACTTTCAGCAGCCACCTCCACCACCTCCATTTGATGATCAGGATCCTTCATTTTTCTAGTATGTAATTTTCTGTTGTTTGTTTCCTATTTTATGTAGTTTGCTTGTTAGTCTTTGTTTATTGTGGTGTTTTCTTTTGTATTTGGACCCTCTTTTTGTGATGACAAAAGGGGGAGTAGGATAAGGTAGGAAAAGTTGTTGGGTTTGTAACTCTGAAATTCTAATGAACTTTTTTGGATATGTTCCTACTTGTGTTTGCCATCATAAAAAAGGGGGAGATTGTTGCAAACCTATTTTTCATGACCTATGTTTTGATGATTGCCAAACACTATTAATCTTGGACTGCTTGTTGCTTCTAACTTATCAGGAATCGAAGATCAGACGAACAAGACGAAGCCAATTCAGGATTACGTAGGCTTAGGGTTGAGTTAGTCTGTACTTTTGTTTTTCACCTTTTTGAGTCTACTTGTAATGGTCAAAGAGACTGATGCTAAGTAACCCTACACACACACACTTGAGAGATTTAGAATTTCTATTTTTGCTCATATCGGCCAGGACGACATTTACATCGTCCTGGACGATCAGGCTTAAAACAAAAAGTCTAATTATGGATTCTTAATTAAGGCAACCGACATTAACATATTGTCCTGGACGATACGTGTCTCGGCTAGGATGATAAGCTCAAAATAGAAAGAAGTAGCCTCCATAGACAATTAACGTATACTGTATTTTTAAATTATCAGCCAAGATAATCATTGATCGGCCCGAACGATATTCACAATTATGCCTTAATTGAACAGACAAATCAAGAAAGTAATTAAGGATGATTGATACGATCACATCATCCTGGACGATTGTAGGATCGGCCAAAATGATATATTCAATATCTTTGGTCACTCCTGGATGATCGGAATCGGGCAGCATGAAAATAGGGCGATGCTTAGGACGATTTTCCTCTGAATTGAACTAATCGGCCTGGAAGATCGTAAGATCAGCCAGGATGATCAAGCCATATTTCAATCATCTAGCACCTAAAACAGGGCGATGCCCAGGCCGATCTTCTGAGTTTTGTACTGATCGGCCAGGCCGATGTGCATATCGGCCTGGACGATATTGTCGGCAGCTTGCAATTAATGAGCTCCTTTGAAGCTCTTCTATTTAAGAGCTCTTGTTCAACGTTTTGAAAAACCTTTGGCTGCTGCCTTGACCTGAGAAGGCCTTGAGGAGAGAAAGAGAGAAAGGGAGAGAGAGAGGATCTTGTGAGGGGGAGCTTGTGAGGGGATTCACAAGGGTTGCTTCAAGGATCACTCTGCTTCTTCTTTGTTTAGAGTTTCTCGTCCGTGGAAGGGTCAGTAGAGGTAAGGAGTTAGCTTTTGGTTATGGTTCTCTGCCAGCTTCAAGAGGAAGCAAAATGAGGTAGGTTCTCTGCCTTGCCGGGGTGGCAAAAAGGAGGTTCTTGTGAAAGATTCTCCGCCTAGCCGTGGGGGCTAAAGGAGAGTCACGTTTTGTAGTGCAATACTTGGAGGGTGGCTCCAAGGAGTGGACGTAGGTCGAGTTGACCGAACCACTATAAATTTTTGTGTTCTTATTTTCTTGCTTCCGCACTTTTAATTCCGCATTTATTTTTTGTGGTGTGATTTTGGTTTATGTTTTTTATTCTTTGTTAAAAGAAATTTTAAAATACCAATTCACCCCCTCCCTCTTGGTTAGCTTGGAACTAAGTTCATAGGGCTTAGCATCCCTAACGAACTTTCACAGATATCATCTGGGATGATAAGACACAGGTGATCATCCTAAGGAGTCAAGCCGGATGATCATTTGAAAAAGAAGATCATCATGGTTGATTAGGGGGGTCATCCATAATGATGTACAATAATGGATTGTATCAGCCGAATTAAAAATGCTTAAAGCATTGCAACGTATATCATCCAAGACGAATAGGTGGATCGTTTGGGTCGATCATCAATAATTGATTATACTAGCTGAATTTAAAGCATTTAAATGTATTTCCATATGTATCATTTAGGACAAACAGGTGGATTATATGGTCCGATTACCAATAATTAAGCAAAGATTTAAGAATATCATCCAGGCCAAAGAGGAGTGCAATGAATGCATCATCAATTATAATAGAAAAATCGTCCAAGACGATGGGACCAAAAATGAAATTCAAAAGGTGGATGTAGATAATCAGAGAAGTCCCAAAAGACACAAAAATAACTATAAAAGATAAAATTAAAATACAAAAAGGCATAAAAGAAGAGATAAAAAAAATGAAAATAAGAAAATATTTTTTTTTTATTTTTTTTTTATTTTTTTTTTCTTTTAAATAAACAAGGCACAAATATGATAAATTCTCCAAGCGATTGAATTTAAAGACTTATAAGACCAATGAGTTAAAATCATCAAAATCCAAAAATGGTAGAATATCCAATCCTATTAACCCTCGCTCAGACTTCTCTCAGGGAAAAATCATCTTTTGAAAAAGAAAAAGGCCTAACTTAGAACAAACCAATTGGATAAGAAAAAGAGATCCATTCAAAACTTGGCTCCAAAAAGAAAATATCTTATAGAATAATATACCAAAGTAATTTGTCACAATCAAGAAATTTGAAATCAAATCTTTGAAAATATCAAGTGACACATGAATTCTCTAAAATTTAAAGGTTTGAAAGAGAGGGGAGCATGCTTTTTGTGGACTTATTTTATTCATCTTGTTAATTAATTGGTGCACTTTGTGCATTTTTTTATTTTTGATATATTTTGTGTATCTTATAATTTTTTGGTGATCATTGCGCATCTTTTCACTTTTCTTTTCATTTTAGGGCTAATTTTGTGCCCTTGTCATTTTTTACATGCTAAACCCTTTTCAAATCTCTTTAAAACTCTTAGTTGTGAGTATATCTTCCAGATATTAGAGAAGAAAAACTCACTCTATGAAAGGGAAGAATAAACCATAAAATAGAATCAATTTCATAATAAATACAACAATAAGATTTCAAAGAATTTGAAGTTAATATAAAAACATCAAATATTATATATATAAGACAGATTACTGTAGCAAGATAGAAAAAGAATTCAATTGCAAAGTCTAGTTGTTAATTTGAGGTGGACTTTTGTTTAGAAAAAACATTATATCGCTAAAAGAGATTAGGGGGAGGGAAAAAATCAACTATGTTTCTCCCTTTAACTAATTTAGAGATGTCAAAATATTGGCTACAAATTATCAATAACAAAAATAAGGCGAAAAGTATCATTTCAACTATGATAAAAAATAAGAAAAACTAATAAATAAAGGAAAAGCAACATAGATGAAATAATTACAAAACAATAGCAATCATAAAATAGCTAACTCAAACTGAATAGAAAATAATAACACTCTACAGAGTAGTAAATAAGCAAGTCATAATTTATTGAGCAACAAGTTTAGGTAATTATTAGTCACAAGCCTCCACTGTCCAAGTACCACATGCTCTCATGAGGTCTGTAGTGAGAGTACACCTGCAAAATCATCAAATATCAGATTTAGGAGACCAAACTGGTTTGGGTCCCTTCATATGAAAAGAAGAATCCAATGCATGTATGTTATACTGTAAATCATGCAATTTAGGTCTCCTCAATGTGTACTATGGTGAATAGTGCAAGTGTGTGAAATAAGTCCTAGCATTTCACTTGAAAAAATCTAACTCCAGGAAACGGATTTACTAATATATTTTGGTTATAATTCCTCTTCCTAGGTTTTGACTTTAGATGAAGTGTGGATGTATTCTTATTTCTCTCAAGTGCATTTAATTCAAATTTAAACCTTAAGTTAACACTTTCTAAGAGAGCATTATCAACATTCAAATAGTGCTCTTTATGCTCAGATTCTTTAATATAAGTTTTAAAATCAGATTCAAGTGAGGTCTAGGTTGGTTTCAAAGAATTGTTCTCAATAATTAATTAAGAATGCTTTTTATTCAATTCATCAAACACATTAAGTAATGACTTGAGATTGCTATAAAGTTGTGTGATCTTTACTTAAAATTTCATACTCTTTTTGCAAATTTGAAAGTTCCAATTTTAGACTAGCATGAGTTTTATCAAGTTTCCTATATGATGCATGAATGTTATTATAAATTTCAAGTAATTGATCATAGGTTGGTTCACATATCTCTTCTTGTTCAGACTGATCAAGATGATCACCCATCAAGCACAACTTTGTTTTCTCCTCCTCTACTTAAGTCTCAAAGGAGTTAGATGCAGAATCTGCCCAGAATGGCTTTTGGTACTGCATCTTGTCCTTCCTGTATTTTGGTTTCTCCTCACCTTTCTCTTTTCTTGAGTGATCCTTAAGTTTAAGACAATCAGCTTTGACATGTCCAAGCTTCCTACATTCATAGCAAACAAGATCAGAAGAACTTCTAAAGTTTTTCTTATCCTTACCATTTTTCACTTTTGATGTTACTTGTTATTTTTCCTTAAAAAGCTTTAGAATTACTTAGTGATGAAGGCAACATGATCGCTTTCAAACCCAGAGGAACTTATATCCGTACCATTAGCCATTAGCTCCATAGTTTTCTTCTTATTTTTCTCACATGCATCAAGTTGTCTTTGGTTCACCCCTTGCTCATAAGTAATGAGTGACCCAAGTTATCAATAGAATAAGTATTCAAATCCTTAGAATCAGTAATTATTGTAATCTTAGCATCAAAAGAAGAAGATAAGCATCTAAAAATCTTATTCACTCTTTCATAATTAGTTAGCTCTCTTCCTAAAGTATGTAATGATGTGATAATATGAGTAAACCTAGTATACTGATTAAAAATTTATTTAGCAGGTTTCATACGAAAAGGTTCTTAGTCATGCAACAAAATATTTAACCTAGATTGTTTAACTTCATTGGTTCTTTCATAAGTAATACACAATTTATCCTAAATTTCTTTACCAGTAGCACAAGTTGAAACACACATATAATCTTATGATTTCAAAGAACATATAAAATAATTCAAACATTTTGCATTAAGTTGTCCTAAATCTCTTTCATCAAAAGTCCATTTAGTAAAAGAAAGTTTAGTTTTAATTCGATTAATTTCACGATAAGGAGGCGAATAACCATCTTTAATAGGCATCCATATACGATACTCAATAGATTATAAAAATATATACATGAGAGTTTTCCAAAAATCTAAAGGAATATTGTTAAATAAAGGTTGTCGGGTAATAAAATACTCTTTTGTAGTATGACGATTACCTAAGTTAGCCATCAATAAAAATTCAAAAGTTTTTAAAAATTATATTTTATGAATCCCGCTCTGATACAACTGGAAAGTTTGACAGGGATGTTAAGCCCTATTGAACTAGTCCCAAGGCTAACCAAGAGGGGTGGTGAATTGGTATTTTAAAAAATCTTTAAGAAAAAGCACAAACATAAACCAAAACCAAGATTCACCAAAGAAATCAAAGTGCAAAAATAAAATAATAAAAAAAAGAAATGTAGTACGAAATAGAAAGAGAAATGCATTCTATTTAAACATAAGGAAACATAAGAGCAGACTACAACAAACTTCTCCCCCTTTTGATAGCATAAAAAAGAGGAGCAAACAACACTAAAAAAAATACAACACAGATACACTTCAAAGGAAAGGATCCTGATCACTTAGAGGTGGAGGTGGGTTTGGTTGGAAATAGTGAAGGATGTCTCAAATTGGTGATCAATCGTGGTGAAGTGTTCCGCAAACCATTTCATGTCATTCTTGTGTTACTGATGTTGCTCTTGAATGTGTGTATCAAGACGAGTCTAAAGTTGATCGAAGTGTTTGACCAAATCATCGTGAGGATAAGCTGGTGCAGGTGCTCGAGGTGATGCATGTTGTCGTGGTCAAGCTTGAGGTGCTGTGGGGGTAGCAACTCCTTCTTCATCATCAAAGTCAGGTTCTTCAGGCTCTTGTCCCTGATGGAAAAAAAAATGGAAAGAGGCATCTGTTTAAATGATTGGAAGATTATCGAGTTCATCGGGATAGGTTAATTGGTATTTATTTTGAAGGATGTATCCTATAAGATGGCCAAGGGCTAGATT
The DNA here is from genome assembly GCA_022539455.1 of Dendrobium nobile. Classification (NCBI taxonomy): domain Eukaryota; kingdom Viridiplantae; phylum Streptophyta; class Magnoliopsida; order Asparagales; family Orchidaceae; genus Dendrobium; species Dendrobium nobile. The sequence continues at coordinate 38,789,932 of CM039735.1, forward strand.
TTATTTCTTACAGGTAGTAGGGAGGCGAACGAAAGTCATATGTCAAATGTAGTCAATAACCAAATCTGCCTCATCAAATTTTGTGTCGGACATGATAAGATAGGTAGTGATAGATAAAGCCGGGGTCATGTTGATCCGGTCCATCATGAGAGTTGTAGAGGTTCTTAGGACATGTTGAATAATTCTGACATTTTGATTGAGTGATTAGACGAGTGGCTGGTGTTGATAGAAGGCATCATTCCTAAGGACATGATTAACATCACTCCAGTCAAATTTATTTGTGAGAAAGGAACAAACCATAGGTCCTTCAGTGGATAGGCCAATATATTGGGCGATGTCTGCTATGGTAATCTCTATGTTTTGGCGACAAAAAAAGGAGTGAAAAGTTGTATTGTCGACAATGTAGGTAAGATTTGCTAAAAATTCAAATAGGAGTTCAGAGTTGAAGGGGAAAACTAGAGTAAGAAGGAACTGAAAAGTGGTGGAGGTAAAGAGGTTCAATACCTCAAAATTTAGAGCAGCCTAATTGAGCATTTTAGACGGTATAATCTTGCAGGATTTGAACTTGTAATAAGCCTCTTCATTTTCAGCATTTAGAAAGCGAGCACTGTGACGGCTAGAGGAAGATGAGCTTCTGGCTACCAAATGACCCCTCTTGCAGGAACTCGACATTATCAGAAAGGCAAGTAGACTAAGTGAGAAGAGATGTGAGTGAAAAATGGTGAGTGAAGAGATCTGCCAAGAAAGAAAATTTATAGAATTTTTCATACATCGTACAGTATGATCGAGTATCATACAGTATAATGGGTAATAAATGTTCTAACGGGTCGTTTTGGGAAAAGATATTCAACTCGTACAGTACGATGAACATCGTACAATTTAATCAGAAGGATTTCGATCATCCCGAGGGTTGTCGGTACGACCTTTGATGAAAAGTTTCGTATTATACGAATAGGTGTATTGTACAGTACGATTGATATTTATATCATATCAAACACCTTTATGTCATTCTCATCCATTTTGCTGAGGTGGATCGTACAGTTCAAAGTGAAAGTATCGTACTGTACGAATAACAATAATATTGTACCAAACAGGGTTAATTCATCCCAATCTGTTGGCTGACGTGGATCATACAGAATGAAGATGAGGCATCGTACTGTATGATGATCAATAATGCCGTACCAGAAGGATCGAATGACTGCCAGCTGTATCGTACGGGACGATATATATCGTAGAGTGCGATCAATAAAGGCAAAATTTGCATGTGTTATGTTTTGTGTAGATTTAGATATATCATACCTTACGATAGTGGATCGTATAGTGCGATAATAAAATGTCAAATTCAGTGGTTTTGTGTAGTGAGTGTTTGATGATCAGGAACAGCCTTAGAAAATTTTTTATGTCTTTTTGTGTGTTTTTTTTTTATACATTAATGTATATAACACCTAGTCTAGTCCTCAAGGTGCTAAAGGTGTCGAATGCTAGAGGTTTTGTGAATATGTCAGCCAATTGATCTCATGTAGCAATGTGATGTAATTCTATATCTCCCTTAGCAATGTAATCTCTTATGAAATCGTGTCCAATATATATGTGTTTCGTTCAGAGTGCTAAATTGGGTTCCTAGAGATGAAAATTGCACTTGTGTTGTCACACATGATTGAGATGGTTCCTACTGGTAGGCCAAGATCAAGAATTTATTATTTAACCATAGTACTTGTGCAACGCAACATCCTACTGCAATATATTCTGCCTTGGTCGTGGAAAGGGCTGCTAAGTTTTGCTTCCTATTGGACCAAGAAACTAATGATTGTCCTATAAATTGGTAGGTACTAGAGGTGCTTTTTCTATCTACCATACATCCTAAAAAATCTGAATCTAAGTACCCTATGATTTTAAAGGTAGTGTTGTGCCTAGGATACCAGATTCCTACATTCGGGGTGCCTAGTAGATATCTAAGGATTCTCTTAGCTGCGATTAAGTGAGACTATTTAGGATCAGCTTGAAACTGAGCACAGAGGCACACACTAAATATTATGTCCGGTCTACTGGCAGTTAGGTAAAGAAGGGATCCAATCATTCCTCTATATTTTTTTTGATCTACTGATTTTCCATTAGGATCTTTATCTAATTGAATTGTTGAGCTCATTGTAGTGTTCATGGGTTTAGCACTATCTATTTCATATTTTTTCAGAACATCCTTAATGTATTTCGTTTGGCTAAGGAATGTTCCATTATTTATTTGTTTCATGCTAAAGCCAAGAAAATAGTTAAGTTCTCTCATCATACTCATTTCAATCTCTTTACTCGTTATTTTTGAGAATTCATCACACAGATTTTTATCTAATGATCTAAACAAGATGTCATCCACATAGATTTGAAGAATGAGAATTTCATTTTTGATCTTTTCTAAGAAGAGTGTAGTACCTACACTACTCTTTTTAAATCCTCTATCCAATAGGAATGAGCTAAGTCTTTCATACCATGGTCTAGGTGCTTGCTTTAATCCATAAAGTGCCTTTTTTAATTTGAATACATGATTTGGAAATTATGAACTTTCAAATCTTGGGGGTTGCTCAACATAGACATCTTCCTTAATTACCACGTTCAAAAAGCACTGTTTAAATCCATTTGATATAGTTTGAAGTTCTTGAAACAAGCAAAAGCTAAGAGCACTCTTATGGCTTCTAGTCTAGCAACAGGAGCAAAGGTTTCTTCAAAGTCTATTCCCTCAATTTGGTTGTAAACCTTAGCTATTAATCAGACATTATTTTTATTATTGTTCTTGAATCATTCACCTTATTTTTAAAGACCCATTTTGTTCCAACAACACTTTGTTCTTTAGGTCTCTTGACTAACTCTTAAACATCATTCCTGGTGAATTGGTTCAGCTCTTCTTGCATTGCTAGAATCTAGAATTCATCTCCTAAGTCTTGATCAATACTTGTAGGTTCTATCATAGAGATGAATGCTGAATGACTAACCTCTTTCCTAAGTCCATGCCTAGTTCTTACACCTTCGAAAGGGTCTCCTAAAATTAAATCTTTAGGATGACTAGAAGAATATCTCCATTCTCTAGGCAAATCTTCCTGAGGTTCTACCCTTTCTCCTAAGGTTATAGTCTCTACTCCTTAAATCTCCTCTATTTCATCATTTTTAATTTTATTTCTAGAGGGCTTATCTGATTCATTGAATACTACATGGGTGGACTCTTCTACTACTAGGGTCTCTTATTAAAGATTCTATAGGCCTTACCTACAGATTAATAACCTATGAGGACACCCTTATAAAACTTAGGATCAAATTTTCCTAAGGGAAGTTTGCCATTAATTAATATGAAGCACTTGCACCTAAAGACATGTAAGTGCGAAAGATTAAGTGCCTACCCTTAAGGAGTTCATAATGAGTTTTATTCAGCTTAGATCTAATGTTTACCTTATTTAAAACATAATATGTTGTGTTGACTACTTCTGCCCAAAAGTATCTAGGAAGGGTGTACTCCGCTAACATTGCCCTAGCGGCTTCTACCAAGGTTCTGTTCTTCCTTTCTTCTTTACCATTTTGCTGTGGAGTTATAGGGGCGGAGATTTTATGATCTATTCCTATCTCTTGATAGAATGATTCAAACTTTTCATTTTGAAACTCTCCACCATGATCACTATGGATTGTTGAGATTTCACTTTCTAATTTTCATTGAATCCAAGTGGAGAATACCATAAATTCCTCAAAAGACTCATTCTTATGTGCTAGGAATCTTACCCAAGTGAATCTAGTGAAGTCACAAACCCATAATTTTTTCCACCCAAGCTGGCTGTGCTAACTAGTCCAAATAAGTCTATGAGTAAGATTTCTAATGGCCTAGAGGTGATCACATCTTTAACTAAATGAAAGGTGATTTGATTTGTTTTCCTAGTTGGCAAGCATCACATAAATGGTCCTTAGTGAAATTAGGTATGCCTCTAACTAGGTTTTTCTGAGTGATGTTTCTAAGTTTTTTCATACTAGCATGGCATAGTCTCCTATGCAATAGCCATGAGTCATCTACTATTATTTTCAAACTAAATAAATTTGAATTATCAATGCAATCAAGGTCTAACATGTAAACAGTGTCCAATCATTTTCCTTCTAAAACTAGTTTATCATTTAAACTAATCAGGCATTTGTCAGACAAAAATTTAATATCAAAACTTTTGTCACAAAATTGACTAATACTAAGTAAGTTAGGCTTCAAACCATCAACTAATAAGACATTTTCAATTAAAAAGTTCTTAGCATTACAAATAATACCTGAGCCTATCACTTTCATGGTAGTGTTGTCTCCTAATATTACTTTGCCTCTAATTCTGGTCTCCAGTAGAATGAACTTCTTCATATCTCCAGTCATGTGTCGCAAGCAGCCACTATCCAGGTACCACATGCTCTCACTAGGTCTTTTGTGAGAGCATCCCTATAATTTAATTCAAGGTTTAGATTTGGGAACCCAAGTGAGTTTGGGTTCCTCCTTATGCTTGCATGAATGACATGTATGCATGCTATGCTATGATGGATGCACTTTAGGTCTCCATACTAAGTGTGTCCAACAGTGAATTGTGCAAGTACGAGCTATGTGACCTAGCATACCATAAGAGAAGCACCTAACACCAGGAAATGGATTCACTAACCTATGTGAGTGGTGATGCCTCTTCTTAAAGTTGTGTGATTCATGATGTGTTGGGGGTTTGCTAGACTGGGCTAATGTGAGTGATGCATTTTCTTTTTCTAGTTCTTTGATTTTTTCTTTAAAAGTGTTGTTTTGATATGTCAATTCATGAACTTCTATTTTTAACAAATGCTCACTGTGATCTACTTCTAATGCAAGTTTGTCTAGTCTATCAAAAGCTTCTTCTAGTTTAACATGAGTGGTTTCCAAGGTTTCATGCATTTCAATTAATTCAATATGATTCTTATTTAATACATCATACTCATCAAGAAGTAGCATATGAGCTCTATTTAAATCAGAATTTTCTTTGACTAAGTTAGCATGCTCAGTTTGTAAACTACTAAACTCAATATTAAGACTAGCATGCATCTTTTTCATTTCCTATACAAGTCATGAATTTTTTCAGAAATGAGCAATAAAGTTTCATATGAAAGTTGACATACCTCATTTTGATCCGATTGATCACGATTATCGTTAGCCATTAGGCTCAGATTTGTTATCTCCTCCTCTACTTCTTCTTCTAACAATTCTGAGGTAGAGTCGGCCCAAAAAAACTTTTTGTGTCTTCATTTATCCTTTCTTATACTTGGCATTATCTTCGCTCTTTTCCTTAGCAGGTTGGCTCTTTAAGTTGGCGCAACCAGCTCGAAGGTGACCTGGCTTCCTGCACTCAAAACAGATTGTATTAGATAAAACATTATTAAGCTTTGAGCTTTTACCTTTATTCCAGCCATTATGATGATGATTTTGTTTTCTCTTTCAGAAGTTCTTGAACTGTCGGGTCATCTGTTCTATATCATCTTCTTCCTCCCCTACAGAGCTATCACTTTCTGAGTTGTTTGCTTTGAATGCCACCGTTCGCTCCTTTTTCTTTTCACCTGCATCATTTTGTCTTTGACTCACTCCATGCCAGTATGCAATGAGTGACCCAAGGAGATTATCAATAGAATAAAAGTTAAGGTGTTTGGATTCAGTGATAGCAGTTATCTTAGCATCGTAAGAACTAGGTAAGCAGGTTAAAATCTTTTAACTTTCTTAAAATTTGAAATCTCTCTACCTAATGCATGCAAGGATGTCATAATTTGGGTGAACCTAGTGTACATGTCAGATATTATTTTGATAGGTTTCATACCGAAGAGTTCATAATCATGCAATAGAATGAGAAGCCTAGAATATTTTACTTCACTTGTTCCTTCATATGTAATGCACAGTCTATCCCAAATCTCCTTACCAGTAGAACAGGTAGGAACTCTCATGTAATCCTCAGGCTTTAATGCATAAAAAAAGTAATTTAAACACTTAGCATTCAATTGGGCTAAATCCCTATCCTTATTGCTCCATTCATAAAAATGGACTTGAGTTTTCACTCCATTCAAAGTTTTAAATGGTGCAACATATCCATCATTGACTAACATCCACATGCGGTAATCAATAGGTTGTAAAAAAGTAGACATTCTAATTTTCAAGAAATCAAATAGGATGTTATTAAAAATAGGTGGACGGGTTATTGAATAACCCTCTGTGGTGTTACGTTTACCAAAATGCGACATGATCATTTTTTTAAGGTTTTCTAAAATACTATTTTTGAAAATAGGCTCTGATACCAATTGAAATTACTAGATTTACAAGAGGGGGGATGAATTGTGAAAACTTTGTAGCAATAATTTAAAAACTATGCAAGAGTTCTAGTTTTCTTATGTTTTTCAATTTTTAAAATAAAAACTTTAACTACTATGAAAGCAAATAATTGAACACAAACGTGCAACAATGAAATCCTTTTTTTCTCCTTCACAATTTTCACCAAGAAAATATTATGAAAATAAAGTGTAAGCAAAAATAAAAAGCGATAAGGAAAAAAGCACACCGAAATTTTATAGTGGTTTGGTCAAACCATGACCTACGTCCACTCCCCGGAGCCCTCCACTCCAAGAATTTTACTATAAACTATAGCTCTCCTTTTTCCCCCCTCGGCAAGGCGGAGAAGCCCTTACAAGACTCACTTTCACCAACCCTGTGTTGTGGAGTGCTAAGTGATGTTTTCAGCCTCCTGGCGACGGTAAAGTACCTTCTTATTTTTCTCCCTCCTGGAGAAGGCAGAGTGCCTTCTCATTTTTCTCCCTCCTGAAGAAGGCATAGTACCTTCAAGGTCACTGATGTAGAAGAGTCTCCCCCTAAGAGAGCCTCCCACAAGTTCTTCTCGGGATACAGGAGGAGCAAGATGCAGCAAGAACGGAGCAACCGTATGATCTCCCTCACACCTCTTCTCCCTCACCAAGCTCACCTTCCCCTTCCTCTCTAAAACCCTAAAAACTTCTCAAGAGCTCTCTGACAATGATTCTATCTCTAATTATGTTCCCTTCTTTTGTCTCTCTCAAAAAGATTACTAATTTGATACATAAAATAGGCTCCAAAATCCCTGAAATATTCAAAGTAGCCGTCACAATCATACAGTACAATTTCACATCGTACTGTATGATATATATAAATAGGCTTTGTCCTGGTACGAAGGTTTATGAACAGTTCAAATATAATCGTACAGTATGATACCACATCGTACGGTATGAGTCCAAACACTTCTGTTCGTACAGGATGACAACCGGGATGATACTAAATTGTCTTTGTACATCATATAATACGATGAATGTTGTACCGTATGATTAGAACAAATCCATAATCATCCTCTATTCATCGTATGGTATGATATACATCGTACAGTATGGTGGGACAAAAATAAGAGATCATCCAGAACGATGTCCAGGATGATAAAAAATAATCTCTATTCATTGTCTAGTATGAACGTGTTCGTACCGTACGATTACCAATCAGAGGTTAAGCCTTGATTTATTCCAGTAATCATGGGTTAATTTTAAGTAAGTATTTAAAATAAATCGTACAGTATGAATTTCTTCGTATAGTATGAATGGCTGAAAAAACAAACTTATGTTATTTTGACAGTTAGGGTTTTGGATTAATAACACATCGTCCAGTACGATAGGGTTCGTATTGTACGATCTGTTCATAGAAATCATTTTATAATATAGAATCGTACGGTACAATATAAAATCATATAGTACGATCAACAGAAAAAGAAAATCTACATTTTTACTTTTAAAACCCTCTCTCCCTGTGTGCGTGTATGGTTGCTCAGACTTACCTGTAGTTTGTGGCTAGACTCAAGAAAAGAAAAATAAAATAAATAGAAAATTACATTGTTTCAAACTCACACTCCTACTCTACCTAGTCTTGAGTCTTCCTGTTGTCCTGAGTAATTTGTGATCTTCCTGAAATATTAGTACTCACAAGCAATAGCAGAAATCAAATGATATTCCATGAATAGATATTTAGACGATATTATTTGTGATCATCAAAAGCTCAAACTAGGGGTCATGGATCCCAACAGAATATTGATCAAACCTAATGAGGTTCTTATGCTGTTTAAGGTTTAAAAATCTAGTGATTTTCTAAAAATATCAGCAAGATGATTTTTAGTGGCTACATGGGGTAGCTCTATGTCTCCGTTGGTAACATGGTTCCTAATGAAATGGAGCCTTATGTCAAGGCATTTATCCTGAAGTGTTTGATTAGATTATTTAAAATATAGATGGCACTATCACATAAGATTAGAATTATTCATATAGGTAGTCCAAAATCTAAAATTTATTATTTTAACCAAAGGACTATGGCCACATAACTTCCTAATGCTATGTACTCAGCTTCAGTAGTAGATAAGGCAACTTAGTTCTATTTTTTACTAGATTAGAAGACTATGGACTATCCTATAAATTCACATATTCTAGAAGTTCTCTTCCTATTAATTCAACATCACATAAAATTTGAATTAGAATATCCTATGATTTCAAATGAGGTGCTATGCCTAGGATACTATATTCTTAAGTTTTGGGTCCTTAAGAGATATCTAAGAATTCTCTAAACAGTAGTCAAGTAAAAATCTTTTGGATCAGCTTAAATTTAGCACGTAGATAAAAACTAAATAGAATATGAGGTCTACTAGCAGTCATGTAAAGAAGGGATCTAATTATTCCAGTGTATTTCTTTTGATCAAAATATTCATTATTTGAATCCTTATCTAACAAAACAGTGGAACTCATGGGAGTGTTGATTGGCTTGTCTTTATCCATTATATATATCTTAAGTATATCCTTAATATATTTCAATTGAATAAGGAATGTACCTTATACTAAATCACAAAAAGTAAGTCAGTTCTCTCATTATACTTATCTGAAATTTCTTACACGTTATTTTCAAAAAATGTCATCATAAAGGCTTTTATACAAGTGTCAAAAAAAAAAATATCCTCAACATAAATTCTAACAATCAGTAATTCAACTCCTATATTTTTCAAAAATAGAGTGATGTTTATGCTCCCCTTAACAAAAGTTCTTTCAAGAAGCAATGTGCTTAGCCTTTCATACCTTGCCTTAGGTGTTTATTTTTGTCCAAATAATGATTTTTTTTTTTAATTTGAACACATGATTAGAAAAATATGAATTTTCAAAGCTTAGAGGTTGTTCAACATACATATCTTCTTTTATCAACCAATTCAAAAAGGCACTTTTTTATATCCATTTTGTACAATTTGAATCCTTTAAAACAAGTAGAGGCTAGTAGCACTATAATGGCTTTTTATCTAGCTATAGAGGCAAAGATCTCTTCAAAGTTATCCCCTTCATTTGGTTACACTCCTTAGCCACCAATCATGCTTTATTCCTCACCGCTACATCAAAATCATTTATTTTATTTTTTAAAACCCAATTAGTTCTAACCACACTCTGGTCCTTAAGTTTTTCAACTAGCTTGCAAACATCATTCATATAAATTAATTTAACTCTGTTCATATGGCTAGGATCTTGAATTCAATTGATAGGACTTGATTTATGTTGGTAGTTTCATTCATTAAAATAAAGGCAAAGTGGTTTACTTCTTTTCTAAGACCATGCCTAGTTCTAACACCTTCATATAGTTCTCCTAAGATTAGTTATTTAGGATGTCTTGAAGAATATCTCCAATCTCTAGGTAGTGTGTTTTCAAGTTCTATCTTTTCCTCAAGATTTTTAGACTCTAATATTTGGATGACCTCTAAAACCTCTTCTTCTTCTACCGTAGACCCTCCAGAATTATTAGATTCGTCAAATATAACATGATTGGTCTCCTCAACTAAGTGTCATTGAAAGCTCTATAGGATTTCCCAACACTTGAGTAACCTAGAACACTCCTTCATCAGACTTAGGATCAAAACTTTCCAAGTTGATATGTCCCATTATTCATTATGAATTATTTACATCCATAAACATGAAAGTGATAGGGTGTCTTATCAAGTTTGTATTTAACATTCACCCTATTTAGAATATAATAGGTTGTTTTCACTGCTTATGCCCAAAAGTATTTAGGAAGTTAGTATTAAGCTAATATTGCTCTTTCGGCTTCTACCAGGGTCCTATTCTTTCTTTCAGCTGTCCTATTCTGGTAAGGAATTCTAGGAGCTAAAAAGTTATGATCTATCCATTGCTCTTTATAGAAAGATTCAAAATTTTCATTCTTAAGTTCTCCTTCCTAATTACTATAAATTGTTAGAACTTCATAACCTTGGTTTCTTTAAATCCATGTGGAGAATGTCTTAAATTCCATGAATGATTTACTTATATGAGATAGGAATCTAATCCAAGTAAACCTCGAATCATTATCAACAATCACATTCCCAATGATATTCCCTCCATGGCCTATAGTGCTGACAGGTCCAAAGAGATCCAAGTGCAACACTTCTAAGGGTTTGCTAGTATTATTTTTTTTTATTAAGTGGAAGGAGGATTTGACTTATTTCCCTAATTGACAGACATCACATAGGTGGTCCTTAGTAAACTCTAGTTTGGGAAATCCTCTCACTAAATCTTTTTGGGTGATCTTTTTAAATCTTTCATACTTGCATGAGACAACCTCTTATTCTATAAAGAAGATTCAGCTGCAATTGTTTTTAAGCAAAGAGCAGTGTTAGATTTAATATAATGTAGATCAAATATATAAACATTTTTTATTCACCTTCCTTGCAAAATAGTTTTCTCATTTAAGCTTGTTATGCAGTTGGTAAATAAGAATTTGATGCAAAAACCTTTATTACAGAGCTTACTTATGATGAGTAGGTTATGTTTTAGGCCGTCTACTAGTAAAATATTTTCAATGATGAAATTTTTAGATTTGACAATTATACCTGATCCCATCACTCTCATGTTGGTGTTATCACCAAATGTAACCTTGTCTCCTTATTTAGCCTCAAGTGAAATGAATTGATTTTTATCTCTAGTCAAATGCCATGAACATGCACTTTCTATACACCACATGTTCTAATGAGGCAATTTATGAGAGCACTTCTACAAAATCATCAGATGTTAGATTTTGGAACCTAAACAAGTTTGAGTCCCATCTTATTGAAAGAAGAGTGAAATGCATACATGCTATGCTGTGAATTTTAAATTTTTTGTCGTCATACTAAATGTGTTCTATGATGAATGGTGCAAGTGTGGGAAATAAGTCCTTGCATGTCACAAGAAAAATAACTAATAGAAGGAAAATGATTTACTAATCTATTTGGGGATTGGTGCTTTTTCCTAATTTTGAATGTTGCATGCCTTGTCGACGCTTTTTGAAACTCTTCTAGTGTAGGTGATTTTTTATTTTCCTTAAAAGAAGTTAATTTAGCTTCTAAGAACTTATTTGCATTTATAGGAAATAAATTTTCTATTTTTAATACATGTTCCCTACTATCTAAATTAGATGTAAGAACATTTAAGTTCTTTATTTTTTTAATTCAATATATAAAGTTTTTAAGGAATTATGATCTTTAGTTAAATCAAGATGCTTTTACTTTAAAGAATCAAATTCATTTAACAAAGCCATGTGATTGCTATACATAGTGGATTAATCTTTTAGCATATTTAAATAATCAACTTTGAGGCTAGTATGTAATTTCTTGAGCTTCCTACTTAAATAATAATTTTTTAAAAAACTTTAAGTAATTGCTCATAGGTAAGCTCACATACCTCTTCCTGATCAGACTGGTCAAGATGATCATGTACCATTTAGCAAAGTTTTGTTACATCTCTTTTTGCTTCAATTTCAACGGAGTTTGATGCTAAGTCTACTGAGAAAGCCTTTTGGGTCCTTTTCTTATTCTTCTTGAACTTTTGTTTTTCTTCACCCTTCTCCTTGCTTGGGTGAATTTTAAGAGTTGGGAAATTAGACTTCAGGTGCCCTACCTTCCTACATTCAAAATAAATAACACTAGTGGAAACATTAGAATTTTTATTATTCTTACCCTTGTTATATTTCTTGTGATGCTTTTACTTTTTCCTTAAGAAGCTCTTAAATTGCCTCATTATTCAAGCAATCTAATCATTTTCAAAGCCAAAAGAATCAATGTCAGAGTCATTAGTCTTTAAGGCTATAGTTTTCTCCTTTTTCTTCTCAGTTGCATCAAGTTTCCATTGGTTCACTCCTTGCTATAAGCAATGAGTGATCCAAGTAAGTTATCAATTGAATAAACATTCAGATCCTTACATTTAATAATGGTAGAAATTTTTGCATTAAAGGAAGAAGGTAAATAACTCATAATCTTATTAACTTTTTCATAATTTATGAGTTCTCTTCCTAAGGCATGCATGGATGTATTAATTTGTATAAACCTTGTATTCATTTCAGAAAAAGATTCACTAGGTTTCATGTAAAATACTTCATAATCATGGAGTAAAATATTTTGTATAAATTTTTTAATTTTATTTGTACCTTTAGATGTTATGCATAATTTGTCTAAAAATTTCTTGCCAGTAAAATAAGTGAACATACACATATAAACCTAAGATTTTAAGGCATATAAAAAATAGTTTAGACATTTGACATTTTGTTGTGGTAGATCTCTATCATCAAAAGTCTATTATAAAAAAAGAATTTCAATTTTAAAATTATTTACTAAGCTAGAAGGTGTAGAATAACCATCTTGAACTTGCATCCATAAGTGATAATCAATTGATTGTAAAATGATGGACATACGAGTTTTCCTAAAACCAAAAGGAATCGAAACAAAAGAAATTGGCCTAGTAATTAAATATCCTTTCATGGTGTTCCTATTTCCAAAGTTAGCCATTCAACTTTTTACAAAAGTTTTCTTGAACTAAATTTAATAATCCCACTCTAATAACACATAAAAGATCTTGAGGGTTGTTAAACGCTAAACAACTTATCGTGTAGCTAACTTAGAGGGGGTGAATTATTTATTTGAATTTTTTTTTAACAAACAAAAATTAAAACCCCTGTATATCAAAATATAACTAATTTTGTAATAACAACAAATAGATATTTAAAACACAGATCAAATAGAAAATATAAAAATTAAAATGAGAAAATAAGTAGAATAAACACACCAAGATTTATATTGGTTCAATCAACTTGACTTACATCCACTCCTTGGAAACTCCCTCTACATATATTGCACTAAACAGAAGTGACCACCTTTTTACTCCCACAGCAAGGTGAAGAAGCCCTTACAAAATCCTTCCACCGACCCGTTGAAGTAAAGAACCTTGAATCCTTTTACTCCATCCAGCAGTAGGCAGAGAACCTAGAAATCCTTTGTCGCCCACCTAGTGAAGGAAGGGAACCAGTGAATCATTTTACTCCCTCCTTGAGTAAGAAGATAATCTGGGAATCCCATTTCACGAACCTGGTGAAGGTAGAGAACCTAAAATTTAATGATGATGAAGATCTCCCCCAGAGCCACTAATAAACTAGAGAGGCAACTTGAAGAAGATGATGAACACCTTGCTTGGAGCAAACTTTGAGAATCCCTCATAACTCCCCCTCACAAGGAATCTCTCTCTCTCTCTCTCTCACTCACTCACTCTCTCTCTCTCTCTCCCTCTCTCTCTCTCCCTCTCTCTCTCTCTCTCTCTCTCTCTCTCTCTCTCTTAAGCTCTCTCTCTTCCTTCTCTATGCCCTCTCTTTTGTCTCCTAAATAACAAAAGAATTTTTTAATAGGAGTATTCAAAAACCTTCAACATAGAGCTTCATGAGACTCTAATTATCAAATAAATTAACTTATGTTCCTATTGTATGATCATGTATCATATGGTTTGATCAATTCAGTTTAGAATTGTCTAGGTAGTTCGTGCTAATGAATTATTCAATTTTTTCAATATTTCATACAGTATAATTAAAATCTCATACAGTAAAAATTGTTTAATTTTCTTCAGTTCATTTGGAATGATCCAGTGTATGGCCTCCTTCATACACAAGTGATCGTCTAGCACTCTGGACATCATATTGTGTAATTAGAATAAAAATTATGGTTTTGGGGATAACCAATTTTTTACATGGGTAATTTTATAGTATGAACCTAGTCATGTTGTACAATGAATGACCATAATTATATGTGATTTCATTACTTGATATTGAAGGATTAATTAAGTAAGATTTTAATTATATTATATAGTTCTGTCTAAATCATATGGTACGATCAACATATATAAAGAATTTTCCATAAGCTTGTTTGGGTTTTGATAGAGATCAATAAATCACATGATAAAAATTGAAAGTATACAGTACAATACACTTATCGTACAGTAAAAAAATAATATGAATTACTTAAAAAGAATAAATCTCTTAAAAACATTTTTCTCTCTCCCCCTACGTGTGTTCAAGGTTTTTAGCAAAGATATCGACCAAATTACATGATATGAATCGAGAAAGGAAAAAATACATAGCAAATTAAATATTATAGACTGTATCCGTTGTCTACCCAGTCTTGAGCTAATCAGAATTATAAGTGAATGGTGGATTGAATTCTTAAAATATTAGTACACATAAGAAAAAACATAATATCACAAAAATAAAAGTAGTATCAGACAGAATAATGTTTGTTATCATAAAAAATCAAAATACTCTGAATCAGGACTACACACGTAAGACACGTAGCCCTGTAGCCCAGAATAATTCAAACTAAAAACTTTATTGATGTAGCTGGCTTAAGGATTCTTAATTTTGTTAAACAAAAAAATATATATTAAGTTTAATGTTCTACACTCCATTAAATTCATACATGGCATTGTGCCACCAACCTCAAGGAACCAGTCCTCCTTAGGACACGTTGCCCCGTAGCCCGGTGTAGTCCATCATAAAAAGTTTTACTCTGGAGTAGTTTTTATGTATTAGAATGTTGGCTGAGTGGTCTTTTTAACCAAGTTAAAGTTTTATGTAATTTTAATTAATTATTGGATTTACTTTAATCAAATTAATAAAAGGTCCAATAGTTAACTTTTAAAATTAAAGTTAATTTTGAATGTTTTAGATTTTAATAAATATTAGTCCTTATGGTGAGTAATTAGACTATTAGTTGGCTTATTTTGGAGATTTCTATAAAAAGTTATGATTTTTTTATGTTTGGACCTAGAATTGAACTACGGTTGACTCGAAAGTTTACTTTTTAACTTAATTTTTAAGCTTTGATATTTTTGGAAATAGTATATTTTAATTATGATTGAATGGCTTTGTGTTTTATGAAATTGGATTTTTCTAGAATTAACTATAATTTTTTTAATGTTTACATATTTTTTCAATTTTTTAAATTGCCTTAATTAAGGGGATTTTTTATTTTTGATCCAAATCAGTCCCAAACCTGTTAGAATCACTCCCAATGGTCAAAAATGGCCTAAGGGGATGTTTCCAAGAATTTAAAGATTTTTAGTATTTTCAAATATTTTTAATTAATTAATTTAAGTGATTGTTTGTTTACTTTGTAAAATAAATTAAACTAAAATTAAGCTTTATGTGAAAGAGCTTTTATTTTTCATGGCTTGGGGTTTATTTAAGATTAATTAGATACCTTAATTAGATTATTTTCTTCAAATTTAATTATTATTGAATTAATTAGGATTCTAAGTCAAATTTAAAGGGAGATTTTGTGGTTCCTATTTTATTGAACAAATGAATCTAGAATCTAGTGAATTTTAGACCATGAGATATAAGGTATTTATATAAGGTCGCTAACCAGACGACCCAAGGTCACCTCTAGGTACCTTAGAAGAATCCGATGTTACTACGTAGGGCTTGGATTGGGGTAAAATAAGTTGTTTCAGATTCCATAAACTAAACATTATCAGCACACACAAAATCAACTCCTAATTCTCATTGGATATATCATAATAACAATTTGAATTTAAAGGTCAAACTTTGACCCTTTACCTCAAATTGAAACAAATGTGCCCTTAGAAACCTTAAATAGAGGGGGGGGGGGGGGGGGGGGGGGGGGGGGGGGGGGGGAAGATTTTTGACATGTCAAAGACATGCCCAAATTCATTTCCCTAAAGTCCCAAGCCATGGTGACACTTAATTTTTCACACAAATGCATAAATATCATACACATTTAAAATAGAATTGTGACTACACAGATATAATCAAGGCTTGGGACCAATGTGATTTTGAAGATATCTTTAATATCTTTCTAATGAGCCTAAGATCACTCAAATAGGCTAAGTAGATTAGGAGATATGAATTTTTCAAATTCCCTATGATTTCTAGAATTTATAAATCCCGAAATTACCCAATCAGGTGCGTTTACCAAATGGCACCTTCTATTTATCCAACCAATCATTAGTGACTAACTAGGTAATGCAGGATAAACTTCAACCATCTGATGTTAGATCAGATGAATGGGATTAAATGGCCTCTTAAATCATGGGATATGATCCCAGCCATTGATTGAAATCATTAGCTGTGATTATATCTTCAAATGCCCATGGGAGCCTGAGGCCATTATCCTTTTTTTGGCATGATCCAAAGAATTCAACAGGTGGATCTTTACCAAAATTCATGGGAATCAAAAGAGATTATAAAATATTAATCCAATGGTCAGATTCTGATGGTTTAATAGTTTATTTCACACATGGCTAGCACTACCTTTATAGGGCCTTGGGAACAGATTCTCACCTAGAAGAAAGCCCAAATGAAAAGGTTTTTGTATCGAGGAGATTCAAGGAATGATTATGAGTATTTCTCCTTAAAAGTCTATGGTTAGATGATCACCAGAGGTAGGAGTTCAAGAGGAGTGAAGAGTGCCATCACCAGAGTTATCTTAAGATGATGGCTGGAAGTGGCTAGGGAGCTAGGGGGAAGCTATGAGATCATTCTGATAGCTCTTGGGAATGATTATGAAAGCTTGGATGCAAATGAGAGGGACTGAGAGAGGGTACCATTTTTAAGTTTTTCTTATGGCTATCGGATGGTCGCCAACTAGAAATGGAGATGTCCTTAAGGTCTTGTGAGCTCAAGCATAGTGGAACCAAACATTGGAAGACTTTGGGTGGAGATCATGATGGAGGGGACCACCAAAGCTCATCCTCCTTTCATTCCAGTCGCTAACGGCTAAAAACTAGGTCAGGTCAAGCTATAAAGGTTGTTGGGGGTCTGACGAGCTTGAACGTAAGCTCAATTGGGTCTGGATAATCTTGAATCAATAAGAGGGGACAAGTTAACTTAAACCTATATGGTTTGTGTCAATTTGGGCAAAACTCAGATGAAACAAGATCTTAGGATTGAGGTGGGAGGTGTATTGGGTCAGGTCCACCCACTATAAGAGTCAATTGGGCTTGATTGGGTCTATGGTGAGAAATGACTCAGGTTAAAGTTATTTTGACCACTTTTGGCCACCCTAGTGGTGGACCATGGTAAACCCAATTGTTGGGCTGACAAGGGTAGGTGTATTTGAACTAAGGCAATCCAATGGTAGTGTTGATTAGGCTAGGTGGGTCTTCGGCTGGAAAATAGCTCAAACCAACTTTTTGTTTTATGACTTTTGGTTTGTTTAATTCCGAACCCAAGTTGACCCAAGGGTTGGATCAACTATGGAAGGTGTATTAGGTCAAGGGAGCCAATGCCACCATTGATTTAGTTCAATTGAGTTAGAATTGGATGTTAGCTCAAGGGAGACCTCTCTTTGGACACTTGGGTCAAGCTAAATGGCTAACCCAAGTGGGACCATGTCTTGGGTCTACACGAGAGGTCTCTTGAGGACCTAATGGGTTACCCCTATGGTTTGAATGGCTTTGGGGTGGTCTTGGTCAAAATGATTGAAAAGCTAAAAGTGTATTGAATGTTTGGTCAAACTTTATTGACTTGGTCTACTAAGTTGACCTAGGGTTAAGGGCTAAGTCCATTTAGTTCAAGTTGATCATATGAACTCAATAGAAGCGATTTCATCTCTAGGAGAAACCATTTGATTGGAAATGGATGTTTAGTCAACAAGGTCAAACCAAAGTGTGAGATTGGGTCCAATGTGCTCCTAATGCAATTTATGATCTATTAGGATTAGTTTGGGAAATTGATGAGGGAAGATCATGTTGAATTCTAGGGAGAAGACCAAAATTCCCATTAAAGGGCATTTTGGTCATTTTTACCGCTGGCCAACACTGGATCAAACTGGATCTAACAAAGTGTAGGTTACTAAACAATGTATCATAAGGAAGGTCATGGGATTAGTTAAAGGGTAAGGAGAAGGTTCCAAAGTCAGATTCCCTAGGGTGATAGGTCTAGTGCATGGAGCATAAATATTTAAATATTTTGGAGCCTTCAAATATCAATTGAGGTTTAGAGGTTAGAGACCTCAAGATGAGTTCAAATTTTGATGGTTAACCATAGATATATGCCTAATCAATATAAAACTGATATATCATAAATTAGAGGTCATTTGATTCAGATTCCAAGTGATAGAGGATTCAACCAAAATGGGCTTCAGGATTTGGACTATTGGCTCTAGATTTGGACTTAAGAATCTTTGACATATGATGGATTTTGAACTTGATTGAATTGATTAGATTTTTCATATTAATCTCAATCATATATATGGTTGAGATAATTTGAACATGATTGGGATTTGAATGAAAATTGGTCGAAGAGATGGAATTGGGAATTGAACTAAATTTTGGATGGATTTGATCGGGAATCTGGCATGGGGATTGAATTGAGGAGTTAAAATGCATTTTATTAGAATTGCCTCTTAACTGAGATCTACATATTTTAGAGTTAGAGACCTTTTAGTCATTATTTCAATTGAAAAAAACCTAACTTGGTCCTAGTGATCTTGTATAAAAATGAGGTCAACGGTAGTGTAGGAATTAAGGATTTGGCACAACGGTGCTACATGGATTGGAAATTTGTAAGTTATATAATATGGTCCCTAAATATACAACACTCTGACAATAGATTTCACTAATTTCCATGTTACTTCAACACCTCGATGTCGATTTATATGTTATAATACTAGGCAAGAAAAAGCTGCGATGCCCGAATACCCAACGTTGCAATGACGACTCAATATTACAAATTGTATAAATAGTTAAAATATAAGATGTAATTATTTTAGTCAAAATACTAATTTTTAACTCCAGGATAACACAAATAATATATTTTTTATAATTTTTAAACAAAAATAATGCACACAAATATAACATAACAACCACAAAGATAAGATTTAACTTCACCAGAATTAAGTTGCGTCCCAAAAAGTGCTAAGCTTATGGTCTTCAACTAATCATGCTTTATTATCATTTAGTCCATGATGAATCATTACCAATTAATAAATTCTCCAAGTATTGATCTTTCCCTTTCTCCTTTTGGTTAACATTAGTGGAACTCGGCAAGGTGCCATGGGGCATACTGCTACTAAAATTATTAGTTATTATATTTAATTTTTCAAATTCACTAACCTTTTTGAGAGAGAAGCTCGTGGAAAGGAAGGAAGAAAAATCATTTTTTTGTTCAAAAATTTCAAAAGCCCGTCTTTTTGGCGGTCTTTCCATCATAGCCAGTGGCGACAATGTCGGTCACTGATGATCGCCGAAAACCACCTGGAAGTTTGTCCCCCCATCTCGATCAATCTAATGTTCATTTCAGGCCTTTCAAAGGTGGAATTCAGATCAAGGAACCTTCAATGGTTATTCAGCAGAAATCTCCTCCAGTTATTGGGAAAGGAAAGGATGTGCCAATTTTTTATTCTATTAAATTTCCTAAATTGACTGGAGTTAAATCTCCTTTGAGAAAATCCATTGACAATGAAGCATCATCATCTTCAGAGATGAACTTTTTGTAAGCAAATTCAATAACGTCAATGCCAATCTACTAGTTCAGGAGAAAATCGTATCCTTTTCTGAGAAACTTAAGGAAAATATCCCAGATGTTTGTAATATTGCCGTAGAAGGAAATGAGAAGGTGGAATCAGTTAAATATCAATCTCCCAATCATTGGGTCAGGAAACCCAACATCAAGGTGAATTTCTCTAAAAATGATTCCCATATTTCTGAAGACGGGAAGGCTATTTTGCTCAATGAATCAAATATTAAAATGAATTCTGAAAAACTCCAAAAATTTGTGGTAGTGAAGGTTTTCGGAAGGAGTCTTCCTTTCAATTTGATTGCCAGTGAACTCAGGAGGCAATGGAATTCTATTGGGAAGTTTCATATAACTTCAATTGGGCTCGGATGAATTTTATGTTCATTTTCTGAAATGGAAGGAGTGAGAATAATCTTAGGAGGCCCTTGGTACGTTAATGACTATATTGTGGGAATAGACAAATAGTCCCCGATGTTCTCTCCTTAATCCTTTAAAGGTTTGACTACTCCAATTTGGGTAAGGTTTCCTCACCTTCCTTTAATGTGTTGGGATGAAGAGAATGTAGCAAGAATAGCATCTATGGTTGGCCATCCTTTATGGATTGACGGCAATATGTTTTAGTGGAGCAAAAGATAGTATGCCAGGGTATGCGTTCGCATGGCTCTAGACCATCAATTCCCTTCAGGAGTTTGGGTGGAAGGATCTTGTGGTCGGTTTTTTCAGAAAGTGGAATATGAGAAGATATCCACATTTTGCTTTAAATGTGGGAAGGTGGGACATCTGTTGGGAGATTGTAAGGAAGTGAATTCCTCCAGCTTAATGAAAGATTCAATTAAAGAAGGTGTTGAAGTTGAATAATATTCTATTCCTCCAGTAGACAACAATGAGGATGCTTATGGTCCTTAGACTAAGGTCATGAATAATAGAAGGAAGAGATTCTTTCCTAAAACTGGAAGGGTCAATCATTATGCTTTCAAGCCAAATAATACAAAAGCTATTTTTGTCAGGAAAACAGAATTTAATAAAGAGCTAGCAGTGGATCATACAGTTATTGTAAATCCTATCCCTAATTTAGAACCAATTGTTGAAGTTGTGAATGAAGAAGCAGTAGAAATAAATCACTCAACTGAAATTATCAGTGGGAAGTCATAATTGATAAAGGAGGATACTATGTTGGATGCCATCAATCCTGTAATTCCTGATTTTGAGAAGGTAGGTTGTTCAACAAAACCTACAAAAGTTACTAACAAATTTAGCATCCTCAATTCTTGAAGTGAAGGAGAAGAAGTTTATTCAGAATATGTATATAATGAAGTTGAAGAAGGAGAATTATTACCTGAAGATAAGCCATTTGAGAATTTAGCTCCAGTAAAAGAAGATACATAATCTGTCAAAGCAAACGTGAAGCTTCACAAAGAACTCAAATCATTGGGAAAGGATAACATCTTATCTCAAAGAAGGAAATGTGAATTGAACAAGATGAATAAGAATGGGAGCAATCCCATTTTTAATCATAAATGACTTCCATTGCATTTTGGAACTGTAGAAGGGCTAGGAAAAAAGAAGCCTCTCGTTATTTGAGGGAATTCGTTAGAGAATTTGATATTTTTCTTTTTGGATTGGTAGAAACCAAGATTTATTTAATTGATAGAAATGAAATCAACTCCTTGATAGGAGTAAACTGATACTATTTCAGTCTTCCAGCTAAAGGAATGTCAGGCGACATTTTGATTTGTTGGGAAAGAACTTTTGGTTCTTTTTCTGTGATTCAAGATTCTTCACAAGTGGTAGTGGGTATTTTCAAAATTCCAAGCAAAGGTGAATGGCTAGTGGCAACAGTTTATAGAAGCAAAGAAGTGTATAAGAGAACGAATTTATGGGAAATTCTGGAATCTTTCTCGGACACACATCTCCCTTTTATCATGGGAGGTGATTTTAATTGTGTGTTATCTCAAGAAAAAAAAAGAGGCGGCAAGAGGTTTGTGTTCCCTCAAGGACCTACAGATATGAATTTATTAATGAGAAAGTGTGATTTCCATGATACTGGAATTTATTGGACCGAAATTCTCTTAACGTAATAACAAAAAAGGAGCAAGGATCTTAGAAAGATTAGACCAGTGTCTTCTAAATCTTATTGCTTTGTCAATGATTCAAGCTGCGGTGGTTCGTCACTTAGGGAGAATAGCATCTGATCACTATCCAATTTTAACAAAAATCTTTAATGAAGGTTTTATTAAGAGGAAAGAAATTCAATTTGATGAAATTTGGGCCTCTTTTCAAGCATCTTACTCTATAGTGGCAAACTCCTAGAAAAAATCTGCAGGAGGTGATGATGTACAAGTGCTAAATCTAAAGTCAAAAGAAGCTCTGAAGGCTCTTTTCTACTCAAGTAAAGCAAAGCACTCTAATTTGAATAAACACAAGGAAGAACTCAAGGAAGAGATCTTGAAGATACAAGAAGAAGAGGCTTATTCAAGTAGCCTATTAGATGAAAAAAATCTGTCTACTAAAATCTAAAATTTTAGATTTAAACTCTACCTTGGGACGGCTCAACACTTGGTGGAGACAAAGAGCTAAAGTCAAATGGACAAAGGAATGTGATTCTAATTCTAAATATTTTCACCGGATTGCTACAGCAAAGAGGAACAACAACTTTATCAATCAAATTAAGGATTGCAGTGGTATTCTTGTGGAAGAGTAAAGTAAAATTGAAGAAGTTCTACTGTATCATTTTAAAGACAAATGTAAATATAGAAGATGTAAGCTGTCTGGTTGGCCAAAGTGTTGCAAATCTATTTTTTCATGGCTTATGTTTTGATGATTGACAAACACTGTTTCTCTTGGACTACTTGTTGCTTCTAACTTTTCAGGAATCGAAGATCGGACGATCAAGAGGAAGCCAAGTCCAGGATCGCGTAGGTTTAGGGTTGAGTCAGTTTGTAATTTTATTTTTTCACCTTTTGAGTCTACTTGTAATAATCAAAAAGTCTGATGCTAAGTAACCCTTCACACACACACTTGAGAGGCTTAGAAATTCTGTTTTTTCCCACATCGGCCCGGCCGATATTTATATCGTCCGGGACGATCAGCTTAAAACAGAAAGTCTAATTAAGGATTCTTAATTAAGGCAGCCGACATTAACATATCGGCCTGGACGATACGTGTATCGGCCAGGATGATAAGCTCAAAATAGAAAGAGATAGCCGCCTTAGACAGTTTAGGCATACTGAATTTTAAATTATCGTCCAGGACGATTCCAGGATCGGCCAGGACGAAATTACCAAATTATGCCTTAATTGATCAGGAAATCAAGGGAGTAATTAAGGATGATTGATACGATCATATCATCCAGGACGATCGTGAGATCGGCCTGGACGATCAGGCCAAATTTCAATCGGCCATGACTGTTCCCAGGGCTGTGCTCAGGATGATTTACCTCTGATTTGAACTAATCGGCCAGGACGATCGTGAGATCGGCTTGGACGATCAAGCCAAATTTCAATCGTCCAGGACTGTTCCCAGGGCTGTGCTCTGGCCGATCTTCCTTGATTTGTACTAATCGGCCAGGCCGATGTCCATATCGGCCGGGACGATAAAGTCGGCTACTTGCAATTAATGAGCTCCTCTTGAGCTCTTCTATTTAAAGAGCTCTTCTTCAACGTTTTTAAGAGACCTTTGGCTGCTGCCTTGACCTGAGAAGACCTTGAGGAGAGAAAGAGAGAGAGGGAGAGAGAGAGGATCTTGTGAGGGGGAGCTTGTGAGGGGATTCACAAGGGTTGCTCAAGGATCGCTCTGCTTGTCTTTCGTCTGGAGTTTCTCGTCCTTGGAAGGGTCGGTAGAGGTAAGGAGTTTTGCCTTTGGTTGTGGTTCTCTGCCAGCTTCAGGAGGAAGCAAAAGGAGGTAGGTTCTCTGCCTTGCCGGGGTGGCAAAAAGGAGTTTCTTGTGAGGGCTTCTCCGCCTAGCTGTGGGGGCTAAAGGAGAGTCACGTTTTGTAGTGCAATACTTGGAGGGTGCCTCCAAGGAGTGGACGTAGGTCTAGTCGACCGAACCACTATAAATCTTGTGTTCTTATTTTTGCTTCCGCACTTTTAAATTCCGCATTTGGTTTGGTGGTGTGATTTGGTTTGTGAATTTATTTCTTTGTCTCAAGAATTTTTAAAATACCAATTCACCCCCCCCCCCCCCTCTTGGTTAGCTTGGGACTAAGTTCATAGGGCTTAACATCCCGAACGAACTTTCACAAAGTTCATGGAAACTCTGGGAGATGAAGACATAAGCTATCTCTTGGTTGATTCCATAAAAGAAGAGCTGGATTCTTTTATTCGGCAATTAGAAGGTAATATTTCTCCTAGACTTGATGGCCTTTCTTATTCATTTATTAAATGTTATTGGAACATTATTAAAGAGGAGATGTGGAAAGCTATTTTTCAATTCTTTAATTCTGGTGTTATGGGCAAAGATTGGAAGGATACCGCTATTGTGTTAATTCCAAAATTGAAGAATCCCATAATTACTTCCAATTATAGACCAATAAGTCTATGCAAATCTTTTTACAAGATAGTAGCAAGGATGTTATTGAATAGAATGATGGTCTTTATTCCTAAACTGATTTCTAAAAATTAGGTAGCCTTTGTTAAAGGTAAATTAATATCTGATAATATTTTGCTTTCCCAAGAAATCTTTAATAAATTTAGATTTTCTAAAGCAAAAAAAGGATTGATGGCTATCAAAGTGGATATGGAGCAAGCTTATGATTATATGGGATGGGAAACCTTGAAGCAAGTTTTTAAATTACTTGGGTTTCCTTGGAAAATCTCAAATTATTTACTTCAATGGGTAATTGATACGAATTACACTATGATTATCAATGGCAATAATATAGAATGGATTCAAGTAAAATGTTGTTTCAGGAATGGTTGCCCATTGTCTCCAGTTTTGTTCATTCTTTGTTCCCAGCTTTTGAGTGAAGCTTTCAATAAAAAAGGCAATAGTATTGGCACCAAAATTTCTCCAACTGGGAAAAAATTATACATTTGCAATATGCAGGTGATTTTATCTTCGTTTCTAAAGCAAGTCGTAAATGTGCCAAGACAATTTTGAAGATCTTGAAGAACTATAGCAGCTAGACGAGTCAGAAGGTAAATGCACTGAAATCATCTATCCTTTTTGGGAAATTAGTTGTAAGATGTAGATCCAAAGCTCTCACTAAAGTTTTGGGCTTTAAAGAAGTGAAGGAGCTAAATTACCTGGGATTAAGAATGGCATTGAGAAGATTATCTAATGCTGATTTTCAGTATTTGATTGAAAAAGTTTTAGACAAATTATGTATGGGGGAATCGGTCTCTGTCTTAATCTGGAAAGATACTTCTTATCAAATCAGCTCTTTTAACTCTACCAATATTCATTTCTGCTCATTCTTTAGTGCCAATTGGAGTTCTAAATGAATTAGATCAATTGAGTAGAGATTTCCTGTGGAGGAAATTTGACAAAAGAAAAGGTCTTCATTATGTTGATTGGAAAATGTTATGCAAGCAAAGAAGATGGGGAGGACAAGAAGTGATATCTGCTATTGGAAAAATTGGTCCTTGGAGGGATAAATTTGTTTGGAACATTATTTCAAAATCGAACTCCTTGTTGAATAGAAATCTGATTGCAAAATATGGTGAAGATGTCTGGAATTCAGAAAACTCTTATGGAAGATCTTCAACTTGGAAGATCATCATTAATGGAGCAAAATTCCTGAAGAAAATTATGAGGTGGAAAATATCAAATAAAAAAAAAGTGAACACGTCCAAAGATATCTGGTTATTAGACAAAAGCATTGAATGTTGGCCAATGTTTTTGGCCGAAATTCAAGATGATCAATGTACACTAAATGCATTTATTCTAGATGGTAGCTGGGACATTTTGAAATTAAAACAAGTTTTTGGTGAAGAACTTGTTAAATTGATCATCACTATCCCCATTCATAGAGAAATTCCTGCGTATGAAAGGGAGTTATTGTTCAAACTCTCGGGTAAAAAAATTTATGGCATGATTACAAATCACAGCAGGAGTATTGAAGTTGAAGATAAAAACTGGAAATGGTTAAGAGACCTTAAATTAAGCCCAAGTGTGGATTTGTTTTGGTGGAGACTAGATCATAAATCTATTCCTTCTAATGAGTTCTTGATGTATAGAAGACTTATTAACTGCAATGGATGTCCAAGAGTTTGTGGTAATGTGGAAAATGCTGAACATATAGCAGTCCAATGTTCTTTCCTTCATAGACTTATTGAAAATATTAATAAGTGGGGATATAATTTGCCGGTTTTCTCCAACTTGGATATATGCTACAAGGAATTTTTCTTTATGTCCAAATATAACTCTTTTATGGTTAAATTATATTGTACCGTGGTATTCTGTACTTGGAAAAATAGGAACAAATTGATACATGGTAGCAATGAAGATAGTGTTAATTTGATAGCGGCTAATGCTGTCAGCCTGGCTTCCTCTTCTAATTCCTTTAATTTAACGTTGGTCAATTGGGATTCTAATCGGCCTAGGTAGAATTCATGTACTTGGAATCCCCCTCCAACCGATTGGATTAAATTTAATGTTGATGCTGCACTACATAGTTCTTATAAGTCAGGAATTGGCAGAATCATAAGAGACTGTAAAGGTAGATTTTTATTTGCCTTTGGATTTAAAGCCACTTACTGGGATTGTTAAGTATTGGAGCTAGAAGCAATTCTATCCTTGAGGAAGCTTATTCAAGATTGGATGTATGAAACAAAAGGTAATATAATAGAAGGAGATAACTTTAATGTTATGAAGTTTGTCAAGGACTTGCTTAGTAAAAAGGATTTCTATGAAGACGGAACCATACAAGGTGATTCTTTCTTTTTAAGAAATTTTAATGAAGTTATCATTCAAGTTGTGAATAGGGAGTGCAATAAGTTAGCGGATTGTTGTGCTAACATTTCTAGTGATTATGATTTCATTTGGGATAGATTAGAATGAAAAAAGGTTCCTCCATTTTTCTTTAACTTGTTAAAAGAGGAATGTGACAAGTGTTACTTGTCATAGTTTGCTTTGTTTCTTGATTTTTAATTATAATATTTCTTCTAACATTTCTTTAAAAAAAAAAAGAATTATGAATATGTAATAAGTGTCCCACAAAAATCACTAAATCATTCAAAGGTGTAATCTTATGTGTAAATTGATTATTTTGAACAATTATTAGCTAATAGGAAGTTCTTGGGTTCATTAAAGGTTCTTAAGGATTATTTTGATTTCCACGAGGGTTTGATTGGCTTACATTTCCCTAATTCCCCCTCATTTTTTTTGTTAAAACCTACAAAGGGGCCTATGTGTTAATATAAAAAGTTATTACAAGGTTCTTAAGGGGGACCCTAAGCTCCCTAATGCTCAAAAGAGCTATAAAACAAAGTTAAACAAAACCTTCAAGCTGATAGTCCCCACTAAACCAAAAAACAAGATAACCCAATATCATGCTAATGATGCTATATAAAAGCATCCAAAAAAGAAAAATACATATAGGAACATGAAGCACAATTATTTTGCAAAAAAAAAAACATGATCATAGTCATAAGCAAATTAATAAGGCTGCAAAACAAAACACTAAAGCACAAAATAATATAGAAATATAAATGGAAATTGACTAATTCCCCCCATTGTTATTAATCCAACTAAAATTATGGTTGTTCTTCCAACCTAGATTATAATTTATAGAATTAGGATTACTTTTTTAATGAATCTCACATTCTCAATCCCTTAGGCTAAACTCACTAGCAGACAATTCAAGCTCTTCCAAATACATAGATCATATTTATCAAGAACTTACTCTGAAGTTGTGTAGCTTCTTAGAGATAGTGGTACTTAAACATAGTGGTAATTAACAACTTTTAGGTGAGCTTAAATAAACCCAAAAAATAAAATTCAAATTCAAAATCATTCCAAATTTTATTTAAACTACAAATTCAATCCAAATCTCCTCAAGTAGTGGTCAAATAGTGACTACCACGAGATCCCTTCTACCAAATCAATAACAATCACCTAAATTATTCTCATTTATGCAAGTAAATCAAGTTAAATCAATCAAATCAAAAATCAACATCAAATCCAATATCTCAAACAACAAGCCAATGCCAAAAGCCAATGTCCCATACCCCTTTTTTAGCAATTTTTTAAAGACATCAAAACCATACCAAATGACCTCCAATTCATGATATGTTAGTTGCATATTACTTAGGCGTGTCTCCAATGTTAGTCATCCTAGTTTGTGGTCAATAAGAACCCTCTAACCACAAAAATGAATTAAATTTTCAAATGCTAAAAAATAATTATTTATTTATAGCCCACGCCATTGGACCTTGCATCTTGTGTAAACTAACCTTGTGAACCTCATCAAAACCCTTGACATGTCCATGATCACTCCCATTTCATGCTAAACACACACAAAAAAAAAAAAAAAACTTTTTGTGGACCTTCAATGACCATCAGCCTACTAAACCCCAAAACCCTTATGGGAAAATCAAATCTTCCCATAAACTTTAACATGGGCCTTTCAAACTAACCCATGAAATCTATTCCAATGCATTCTAAATATCATTTGGCATGCATTTTACCTAAACCAAAGTACTGGTTAGACTTGGCTCACCAAGTTAACCATGTTTGACCAAAGGCCCTCAAAGGGCCAAACCATGCATTTCATGTAAGGAGACCTTACCATTGCATTGGACCCACTCTATAGGGCCCAAAATGTCAATTTGAGCTTTTTGGACGTAACTCTAACTCAAGGTTTGACCTAGTTAACCAAGTCAACTATAGTTAACCAAATCAACCATACCCTTAAACAAATCTAAATTCAATGCTTTAAGCACTTTCAAACCAAATAAAAGTCTCAAATTTATTCCAATGCATGATCCATACGATTCCAACACTTTCATGGGTCAAACCCCATAGGTTTGACATTTTCAACCCATTTGGAGTGGAAAAAGTTTCAACCAAACATCAAACCATTGCTCCAAATCCCTTGTAATTTACTCTTATAGCATGCATGACATTCCCAAGACATAACCCAATCAACATTGACTTGCTCCCAAGTAAACAAACCTATCCAAATGGGTCACATTTGTAAATTGTTCCCTCAGATTTCATTTTTTCTCAAACCCTCCTACTAAAAGCTTCAAATTAAAATTTGATCCATTTTAAATTGCTCCGAAACCTAGCTCAAGCTTTAGTTTTGCTAAAGGATGAAAGTTATGGTCTCTTCTCCATAGAAAGGCCAACCCAATTCCTCATGCACCCAGCCATTTCCACTTGTTCGAACCACTTAGAAAATGTGGCAAGCATCCAATAAAGTTCCTGATTAATCCTAAATTTCCAAATCAAACCCTAGCTCCTAAGGTGGCCAAATGCTAATCTTCCACATTCTCTAAGCTGACTATAGCCCCTAAGCTCTCTCCTCCTACTTTTCAAAAAACTCTTCATTCCTCATCCAAGCATTCCCCCCCCCCCCCCCCCCCCCCCCCCCCCCCCCCCCCCCCATTCCATAGCCTCCAAAGATACCATTACTGTAGATAAAGAGAATTAGAGAGAGAGTGTGAATATTTACAACTATATTTCTATCCAACCAGGACCAACTTTTGTGGTCCACTACAAAGATTAAGAGGACTCCACTAGGAGCAAAATAAGACGAAGAACTCATAAAATTTTCCATTTTTTAGTAAGTTATGTCCATTTAAAGTTTTAAGATCAAATTAAAAATGCTAAATGTTCTCAATGCATTGAAAGCTTTGGTCTTCTAGATCATGTGTGCAAATTTCATCAAATTTGTATGGTTGGATCAAATGTTATAAGCATTTGAAGCATAGTTCATTTTGAACTACATGAATTAGATTATTCAAAAGTGTCTGATCAGCCAATCAGATAGCCTAAATCATTATAATTACATGTGATGACTCTGGGTCTCGAATAGATTCCTAGTGGATTCTAGATTGAGTGATGTAGACAATTGGGAGTGTTCATCATTCTGTAATCTAATTTGATGACTAAATTACTGATCCAATGTTGTTAAATGACCTGTATAGCTTTTGATATGTGTCCCAACATGTGTCACACTATAGACCACGTGGCAATGATTGAGCATTATTTTTTTATTCAAAATAAATAAAATAAAATAATTTAAATGCTTATAAATTTTAGATATTCATAAAAAATCTATTTTTTCACCAAATTGAATGATTTTTGACTCATTCAAAAAAGTTGAGCCCTATTACTTTACAAAAAAAAAACATTTTCAAATATTATTAATCATAGTATTATGAGATATTCAGAAAATTTTAAAATCATTTTCTTCAATTTTCTCTTAGTCCTGTTGTGAAACTAGACTAAAATTTTACTAGATAATTTTTAAGCACTTTACACATCCCTAATAATTTTTACAAGTTACGGTGTGCTCAGGGTTGCTATCAAATGAGTTTTTGAAGTGATGAGTCCATTTTAGCCTCATAACTTTAAAAATTCATAATTGTCCAAATAGGTAGTATTTTCCTCTCAAATTTTTTTGGTAAGCTTTTATATGTGTATGGGTAAGATAAGCCAAGATTCAAACCTATTAGAGCACTAGTGACACCTAGGAAAAAAAATTAATAAATGTTTTTATAGAGCTTAGAAAAAATCCTAGGAAATTATAAACACACCAAATAGGGGTGAAACTTAAAACCAGTAAACCTAGCGACATCATAAATCATAGGTTTTAGTTTCACTCAAATTTGACTTCATTTAACCATAATATTATGTGAAATAAAAATCATTCCCTTTAAGGGGGCTGAATCTTTAAAAACTCTAATAAATGTAAATAATAATCATAAAAATATAAACTAGGCTTAAAATGTTCACAATTAATACCAGTATAGGAAAATACAAATTGGGGCATAAATGTTGACAAGACTTTGAGGATACAAATGGATGTCCCCTTAGTAGAGATTATAATAGGGGTAGGTACTGACTCCCTAGTCTTTAAAATATTGGCTAATATCAATGTTGGTGGAATTTTGAAAACATGTTTTGAAAATATTAGCTTTCTTTGGGAATTTTAAAATCAAAATTGGATTCTAATTCTAGAGTCGAATCAACTCTGTAGAAAAAGTATATCACCCCGAAGGATGAAAATAAAATTCATAACGGTATTCAGACTTAGAATTAAGAAACTCATCTTGAATATCATGACCAGATTCTAAGGAGAACTTTATATGGCCCCTAGGGGACAAGGTAAAGTTCAACTAAATATCCAGTTATGATATCAAAGAAGTATGATCGTCGAATTCATATCCGAAGCCTTATCAAAGAAGGATGTACCTCCCCGGAGGGAGATGACACCTTTCAATGATAATTCTTCTGATATAATAACGACGATCATTCCTTAACCTTTCCCAAAGAAATCTAAGAAGATTTTAAAAAGATTAATTTTGAAATTAGGTGCGTGTGGTTCCAAATCTCCTACGAGCGCAAGCCCTCGTAGTTAATTACATCGTAGGGAGACAGAGACCCCTACCAAAACTCTCGATTAAAATAATAATGAAATTTTGTTAGATTTTCTAGGAGTGATATCAAAGATGAATGGAATTTTTTTTTGGAAAATCAAGAGGGAATGGATCAAGATTGAACATTTATTAACAGAATCAAGGGAAGAGAGGTCAGGGACACCTTAAGATTTCATAACCATCTAGAAGTGTCCCAACTTAATCTAAGTGTTGGGATTTATGTTTTAAGATTGAAAGAAAACTTTAATTAAAGTTGAGCGTCTGATTAAAAATTTGGGATTATATTCCTGAAATTTGGGGTCTTATGATCAAAGATCTGCCCCGGATCCTAAATCTATTTTGGACACTGGACCATAGTCATCCGAGCCTAACTAATGCAATGCAATTCCTGGACTTACCCCGGCCAGGATTGGGGAGCCAGCTAACCACCTAATCAATTTAAAAGAGATTAGTCTGGTCTTTTTATGAAAGAGTGGTAGGGACGTTGTACTTAAAGTTTTGAAGAGTTGGGGCCGACATCTAGAAATTTTCCTAATTGGCCCCTTCGACTTATGCTGGTGCTAAAATGCTAAAACTGATGGAATTAAAGTTTTCACTCTTTTAATTTGTATCTAATGCAATGCATGCTGGTCGACAACTACCAAATCAAATATGCTTGAAATTTTTAAAACAGGCTTAGAAAATAATTTTTTAGAAGACTGGGCTTCCCCAGATCCGGCACATCAAATATTAATTAATCAATAAATGTCCATAGGCAAAGTTGCCCTGCTTATTACAAACCAGAATTTTGCAGAAAGTAAAGTGGCCGGGCACCACTAACAACAACCCGGATTCTAAACCTAATAATGATGCAAGTAATTTTGAGTGGGATATTCTCAATCTTCAAGTCTTCAATCTTGTTCTTCTTTGAACTCCTTTTCTTCAAACTCCTTGGATTCTTCGTGGTAAACTACCCAAATGGATAAGAGGGCACTTCCCATCAAAAGGGAAGGCCACTCTTTCCTCTTTGGGTATAGAAGAGGTATGACCCAAATTTGGATTCCCAAATGGAGAAGGAATGTTTCCCAAAAGGTAATCCTTTCATCTTTGGAATCCAAACTTTGGACCTATATATCCCAACTCAAAATTAACTTTCACAACACTTGACCATTACACAAATTACATTTATTTGAAAATAAAATCTAGACTCACCTGCAGGATTATCCTAAGCAGTTAATAAATGAAAAACAATTATTCTCAAGCAGTTATATTTGTGCAGAAAAATAAGTAAACACACTGGCCACGCTCCTTTTATTTGGGGGCTTTAGCAGCCGAAGCACCTGTGCAAGCATTTATAGCAATTAATTTCATCCACAACATGCAGTGAAAATTACGAAAAATTCGGCACTCAGCAGTAAAGTAAACACCGGCCTAACCTAGATCTAGAGTTGGTTGTCCAAGCACATCATCTAAAGTGTGTGTAAAAGGTCGTGTGGCTGGGGTAGGTCCTAAAGTGGGCGATTAGTTAAAGTTGTCTAGAAAAGTTCTGAATTTTTAAGACTTAAAAGGGGATTTAGATTAAAATTTAAGTATTCATAGATTAAGATTTTTAATTAAACATATTTTAAAAGTTAATTGATTACTACATTTGTTTCACACCGAGGCCATGAAGTTTATTTCACCTTCCTTGGAGCTAAGCTAATAGCCTCGTAGGCCTGGGTTACCCAGTAGCAATCGGGGTTGATTAAGCTATTTAAATTGGTTAGAATTAAAGGAGTGGATTGATATTAAAGGGAGTTGGTTACTGATTTTAATGGATTAGTTGAGAAATTTTATTAACCTATTAGGAAAGTTCTAGAGTTTGGGAGAGTTAATAGATTTTGGAGGTCATCTCGATATGTTAACTAAAGGGTCAAAATTTGACTTTTAGAATCAGAGTTAATATTAAAGGTTTCAGATTTTTAATAAATACTAGACCTAATTATGAGTTGTTAGACAGGTGGTACATTCAATTTGGAGTTCTCTATGAAAAGTTGTGATTTTTAGAAGTTTTGGCCCGATTCTAACCTAAAGTTGACCTAAAATGTTGACTCCTTGATTTTGACCAAATTATGGATGTTTAGTCTTTTAGAGAATACTACATTCTGATTGAAGTCATTTGCCATTGAGTTTTAGTGATTTGGGATTTTCTATAATTAATTATGAATTTTGGAAGTTTGGGTATTTATTGGAATTATTAAATTATTTCATTAAGGGCTTTTTTAATGATTTGAAACCAAAATGAGTCTTAAACTTTTTGAAATCAACTCCAAAGATCAGAAATGATCTAAGGAGAGATCAACAAGTGTTTAAAGATTTTTTGGGATTTTTAATAATTTTTAATTAATTAAAACTGACTAACCCTTGATCTTACCTAAAGACTAAATTAAGCCAAATCTAGAAGCCAATTCAAGAGGGTTTCAATTCTCAATGATTAAGGGATTAATTAGAAACAATTATAATCATTTTAATAGATTTTATGAGTTAAATATAGTTCATTATTAATTAATTAGGGTTAATAGGCCACTTCTAAGAGGGATTTTTGAGGCTCCTACTTGGGAAACCAAATGAACTCCAAATTTGATGAAATTTGGACCATAGGATCATCTGACCCTAAGGACTAAACCCACAAAATTTGAGCTCAAATGGAGTACTCTAAGGTGGCTAACTAAACCACCCAAGGTGAGCTCTAAGTCACCTTCAAATCACTATAGGGATCTATCCTTACTTTGGATTGGGGCAAAATTAGTGGCTCTACACTTCTTACCCTACACATCATTATCACACAAAGAATCACACTCTAAATCCCATTGGATAGGTATATACTCCATTTTGAAGATAAGGGTCAAACCATGACCCTTAAACTCAAAATTTGGGGAAAATGCCCTTGAACATCTTAAAATGGAAAGATAAAATTTGGACATGTCAAAAACATGTTCAATTTCAGTCTCCCAATATTCCAGGATTGGTGGACTTGTATTTAAAGAGTAATTAAAGAAATTGATAAAATGGTCAAACTAAAATTAAACCTAACACTGACCTAACTAGGGCCTAGAACCATATGGCTTTGTAGATCTCCTTGAGACCTTTCCAATGAGCCTAAACACACCTAATTTGGACAAGAGTGGAGGGAGTTATGATTTTTTGAAGTTCCCTTGAATTTCTGGAATTATTAATTCGGCCATTACACAGTCAGCAGCCCTTTACACGCGCCGCGCGCTGATTGGCAGGGTAATCATTGGCGTTAATCGTTAACGATCCCATTAACCACAGCCGTCGGATGGCGGATCGGGCGGCTGGGATTAAACGCACCCCGATACCTCAGGATCTGATCCGAGCCGTTGATCGGAATCAACGATTGAGATTACGTCTTCAACCTCCCGCTCGTATTCGAGACCGTGAAGCTTCTCCGGCGTGATCTGGGCGATCCCGCCGGCGAACTCCGATGAAATTTCATAGGGAGGATCAGGACAGTGGAAACCTTCAATCCAACGGTGGAGATCCGTTGGGGTGAAGGTTTCCTTCACACTTGACCGGACTACCTAGCTAGGGAGCTCGGGATGAAGGGATTACCGCAGAGAATGTCTCAACGAATGAGCTTCTCTATCAGGAAGCTTCAGGGGACGATGGCGAACTGATCTCCTTCAGACGTCGGGATTGGAGGACGGTCGGAGGTGCGACTTCGAGCGGGATGCTGGAGGCTTTCACAGGCGCTCGCTCGAACGGGTGAAGGGATCAGTTTGGGAGCTCGAAGCGAGAGCCTGGGAGGTCGCAGGAGCTCTAGGAAACGATTTTGAGTGACTGAGGATGCTTTTGGCGGTCTGGGGAGCTCGAGCCTATTCGGCCACCTTTTGCGAGCTTGGACGGCCAAGATTGAGCTGGAGGGGGCTCGGATTGCTACCAGGTGGAAGATGGCGACGTTCTAGGGAGGTCGTGGGGATCAAACATGTGGGCAGCAGCTTTGATCTAGGAGTTGTCTGGGGGGACCACCGGAACTCATTTTCCATTGGTTCTGACCTCCGCTGGCCATGGTTTGGGTTGGGCTGACTAGGGGAGGCCGATGGGGACATGCTGGAGTTAGGGGTGGAGGCAATTTGGCCTGAGAACGTCTGGATTGAGTTGGTGACTGGGTTGGACCGAAACCTGCTCGGTTCGAGTCAAATTGAGCTCAATCTAGGTCAGGTCAGACCCTGGGTTTGGTATGGGAGATAGGTCTAGGTCTGGTGCACCCAATGCAAGCAGCAATTGGATTCAATTTGTTCTGGGTTAAAAGATGGCTCGAGTTGATCCAAATCTGCTCGATTCGGGTCGATTTGGGCTCAACCCAGGTCAGGCCAGACCTTGGGCTTGAGGTGGTAAGTGGGTCTGGGTCTGGTGGACCCAATGCAAGTGGCAATTGGGTCCAATTCGATCTGAGTTGGAAGATGGCTCAGGTCTATGTGTTTTTGGCTACTTTGGGTTAGCCTAAAACTTGACCCAGGTTAGCCCAGAGCATGGGCTGGCTGGAGGAGGTGTGTTGGACCTAGGGCCACCTATGGGAGGTGTTGATCAAGTTCAATTGGGCTTAGGTTGAGAATTGGCTCAATCCCAAGTGATCTTGGGCACTTTGGGTTAGTCTAACTCTTGACCCAAGTGAGCCCAAGGGTTGGGCTGGTCAAGGAAGGTGTATTGGGTCAATGGGAACCCAATGACACCTTGATTTGGATTCAATTTGATTAAGGTTAAGAGATGGCTCAAGGGAGACCTCTCTTTGGTCACTTGGGTCAAGCTATATGGCTAAACCATGTGGGCCCAAGGGTTGGGCCTCCAAGAGAGGTCACTTGGGTACCCAAGGGGTCATCCCTTACATTCAAAAGGACTTGGAATGGACTTGATTCAAGGATTTGAAGGAGAAGGGGTGTATGGGTCAAACTTGGTTGACTTGGTCAACCAGGTTGACCCAAGGTTTGGACTTAAGCTCAAAAAGTTGGGTTTGGTATTTGAAACTTGTTGAAAGTGGTTTCAAAGAATTTGGAGTTGATTTGGATTGAAATGGGTATTTAAAACCCCCATAGGGGTATTTTGGTCAATTTTGACCCATTGTTCAACTAGGGTAAAAAATGGGTCTAAAAAAATGTAGTTTACTGCTCAATGGGTTACAATCAGAGGTCTGGAGGTGATTGGAGGCTTTGATGAGGGCTCCAAGATCAAAATCTTCAAGGTGTTAGGTCCAATGGCATAGGCTGTAAATATTTGAAGGTTTTACAGCCTTTGGATTTTAATTTAGATTCTGGGGTTAGGAACCTCAGAATGGGCTCAAAATTGGAGGGTAACCTCTAGAGACATGTCTTATGACTTTGTAAGTGATAGACCTTGAATCAATGGTCATTTGACTGGGTTTTGAAGTATTTGAAAAATCCATGAAAAAGGTCTTTAGGACAGGGCCTTAAGACTTTGGATTTGAGTCTGGATTTCTGGATTTGGAATGGATTTCAAGTTTGAGTGATTAATATTGAAATATCCAAATCATTTACAATCATGTGGTGATTGTTAATGAATGGATCGGGTCAAAGCTAGATCAAAGGTAAGATCAAAGTCTAAATTGAAGTTTGGATTCTCAAGTTGATTGGGTCAAAGCTTGGATGTGTTTGAAGCTTGAATTAATTTGGATTTGAATTGAATGGAGTTTGAGATTTGAATTGATCAAGGGTAGGGATTGATTAGAGGTTGGAGTTGATCAAAGGCAAGGATTGATTAGGGGTTGGAGTTGATTAAAGGTAGGGATTGATTTGAGGTTGGAGTTGATCAAAGGGATTAGAAGAATTCTAAGATCTAGGATCTAAAGGGGCTCTAAAATTTGGGATATGGAAGAATCCTAAGCTCTAGAGTAGGCCCTAAGGTCTTGGATCTAGAAAAGAGTCTTAAGCTCTAGAGTAGGCCTTAAGGTCTGGTTCTAGGAAAGAATCTTAAACTCTAGAGTAGGCCCTAAGGTCTGGTTCTAGGAAAGAATCTTAAACTCTAGAGTAGGCCCTAAGGTCTGGCTCTAGGAAAGAATCTTAAAGTCTAGACGGGATCCTAAGATCTAGGATTGATCTGGAGTTTGGAAGGGCCTTAGTGACCTCATACAAAAATGAGGTCAACAATCAACCCCTTGCCCATTGTGCCCTCTATTTGGGAGAATAAGAAAAACAATTAGTGATATGGCTGAAAAATTATTTGTATATATGATTGGGTCAAGTTTTAATATCCCCTTTAATTGCAAGAAACAGAAGAAAAAATATATTGGAATGGTGAGGTAGAAAATTAGTAAAGCCAAGAAAATTATTAAATTAAAAGACTTAGGAGAGGTAGATGCTTATGATATTTAGGAAATACCTATCCCAACCACCTACCCACTTAAAAAGGGAAGCCACCTCTACCCTTTCTCAATTGCAATAGGAGAGGAGAGAGTAAGTAGAATAACCCACTCCCAACCATACTCGAAGGACTACTATGTGAAGAAGACAACAAAATAAATTACGATCCAAAGAAAAAGGATGCTGATAAATAGTACTCATATATGCACTATATAAAATGAAGGTGAAACTAAATAGGAGTATCTATAATAAATGAAGGGGATAATATCCTATAAATTAGCAAAGGAATTTTTGAAAGAAGAAAAATAGAATCAAGGATCTTTACCCCTTAAACAATTAAGATGAATAAGAAGTATGCGAGGCAGCTTGCTACCTTAATGTTATTGGATGGTTACCATTTGGTACCTTGCTTTCCATTAATTAAAATAGAGGAGATTGTCCACGTTGGATTGGGAATAAGTTACCATTATAGTTGTAGGCCTGTTGTTCAACCTATGAAATATCTATGTCTGCCTCCACTGTGGTTAGACTAGAAGAGAAGAAAATAGTAGAAGTAAAGGGAAATAGGCCCAACTCTCCCAAGTATCAATGAGATGGCATTGAATATGTGATTCAATGTGATTTGTAGACATTATTTATTCAGGATATAAAATTCTAGGAATATGTTGCATCCTATATACCCAAAGGATTTGCTACTTAGTCAAAAGTTGAATTACAATCAAGGAAGAGAAATCCAATAAAGAAAGTGCAAAAGGAAAGAAAATGTCAAAGGAGAAAAATAATGAATGAAAAGAAGTTAATAGTGAAGAA
Organism: Dendrobium nobile; assembly: GCA_022539455.1. Lineage (NCBI taxonomy): Eukaryota > Viridiplantae > Streptophyta > Magnoliopsida > Asparagales > Orchidaceae > Dendrobium > Dendrobium nobile. The sequence goes on from CM039735.1 coordinate 38,828,505, forward strand.
GATATTATGGGAATAACCTTTATCCCTCCAAGTACAATCCCTCAAAGAGGTGGAAGGATGGCCCAACGATCATGTGGTATAGGCCATGCTTTATCTGAATGATAAACACCCTTGATGTACATTAATTAAAGTCATTTCTGAATGATAACTCAAAAGTATAGGGAGGATGGAATCCTTTTGATTAAAAAAGATAAATCCTCCTCCAAAATGTAATATCACTTTAGAATAAGATAGTGACCTAGAGGATGATGTTTCAAAAATATAAGGTGACAAGCATGACTTGATAATATATGAAAAGCTTAGTAAAAGAATTAAGTCCTTAACCTTTACACCACTTTCAATTGATAGGGTTGTAGGTTTAGTAGTCAAGAACTCTCCTAATCTGTATGGTTAAGTAGAAAATGTTAGAAAGTTCTTCTATGCTCCCTCTACCTTAAGGAATGAAGATGATGTAAACATTGAGAAGGAAGATTTTATTGAATTAATAGTATTACCTCTTGTCTATTTTTCTGTTATTTGTAAGAATTATGTTTTTTAAGGTCTCATACCAAGTCAATCGACCAAGGATTAAGCTTGATAACATGAAAGCCTTTGGCATATGAAACTAAAAGAAACTTGAGTAGTAGTATCAGTCCTGCTACCATTGGTTCATTTGAAGATGATAAATATTATCTAGTGATAATGAATCATCTTAATTGTAAAAGGGCCTTATTAAAACACTCCTTTCTCTCAATAGGCTTTATTTTAAAACATAAGAAGACTCAGATAAACTTTAAGTTGGGGATGCAACCCCCGAATAAATTGAAGAACTTTAATCAACATTTAACAAACTAAAAGAAATTAACCTTGGAATAGAGGATGACCCTTGCCCTACAATCATTAGATCCTTGTTGAGTGAAGATCAATCAAATGATCTAATCAAACTCCTTCATACGTTTACAGATTACTTTGCTAGGACATAGGACCAAAATGTCAGGCTTGTCCTCCAATGTAGCAGGCCATAAACTAAGAATCTTACTTGATGCCTTCCAGTTAAGCAAGCTCCTAAATGTATGCATATAAAGATCAAGAAGCAAGTCATTTCTAAAACTAAAAAAATTATTTGAGGCAAGATTTATTTAGGAGTAGTGGTATCCCTCTTGGATTGGTGGTGTCATGCTAGTTTGAAAGAAAAAAAATTATTCACATTAGAATAAGTGTTAAATATAGGGATGTGATTATGGCAATCTCAAAGAAGAGTTTTCTTTGATCATATCTAAACTCATGGTGGATATCACCATTCTCATGTTATTTTCTCATGTATTTATGGCTCGTCTGGATAAAACTAAATTAAGATGAACCTAGAAGATGATAGAGACACTATATTCAAAACTCCTATATCAATATATTATCATTAGGTGATGTCATTTAGAACCAAATATACTACTACAACCTACTGGTAGGCTATGACCCAGGTCTCTGCTGAAAATATCCATAATCAAGTAGAATGTTACCTCGATAATTTGTTCATTAAAAGAAAACTCAAAGGGGCTATCTTATATGACATAAGTATTATCTTTTAGCGGTTACACCTATATAACCTAAAAAAGAAGCCCTCAATGTGCATTTGTAATAACTTCAAGAACTTTTTTGGATTTTGTAATGAGGCATCACAGAATTGAAATTAATCCTTCTCAGATTGAACCTATCTGAAATATGCCACCTTGTATCCTTAATGTTAAGGTATGAGTCCCCATACTTTTTTTTTATTAGAATGGAGTCAACGGATAATGGAGTAAGCTCTTCAATACACCATCTTAGTACAAAAATAAATCAAAATCCTTTGATCCTTTAAAAATAGGTGTGAGTCCCTGAGCTTCCTATTTCATAGGATCTTAGCTAATTTTATGTTGGATTTAATCCTCCAAGAACCCTTCATAGCTTAGCCATATTTTATATCTTAAGGTTTGGTGTGAGATCGCATGCTTTCTTTCCTTAAACCTAATGTTAAGTCAAAATTAAATAAATTCTTAACTTTTAGGAATAGGTGTGTGCCCTTGAGCTTTTTATTTCCAAAGATCAGGACTAGCTAGTGTTAAATTTAATCCTGCTAGTCCCCTACACATTTTACCTCTTTAGCATCTTAAGGTTTGGTGTGAGATCTCATGCTTCCTTGTATAGATCTAGAGGTAATCAAATTAAAAAAAAAATAATCTATTATATAGAAGTCCCTTGTTGACATCATTTAGACTAGAGGTCAGGTGCTTCCTTACTTTTAATTCAAATCTTAGATCTAATTTTTCAAATCGATCAATGTCAATATATGTTTTATAACTTCATTAGACTATACATATTTATATTCTATTTATTGACATTAATTTTATGTGAGGTTAATTAAACCCAAAAAAACTAATCCAAATTTATGTTAAACTAGAAATCAGATCCAAATCTCCTCAAGTCGTGGTTACTTAGTGACTACCACTTAATCCCTTCTTTATAATCACTAGCATTCACCTAAATGATTATCATTGATGTGTTTAAATAAAATATAATAAAAAAATCCAAAATTATCAAATCCAAACTCTAAAACTTGTAGCCAATGCCAAAACCTATGTCACATAACCCTTTTTGGCTGATTTTCAATGAACTCAAAACCAATCCAAATAACCTTCAATTCATGGTCTATCATTTGTATATTGATTAGGCATGTATGAAGGTTTAACCAACTAAAATTAAGGATAACCTATGCCCTCTAAAACATAAAATTAAATTCAAATACAAAGGTAATAAAACCTTTAAATATTTATAGCTCATGCCACTAGACTTTATATCTTATGAAAATTGACCCTAGGAACCTTCCCAAGACCATTAAACATGTCCATGATCATTGTGTTGACATCTTAAATGTAAAACAAAACTTTTAATGGAGCTTTATTTACCATAGTTGACCCTGGGGCTAATCAAACTAACCCGTGAAACATCTTCTGATGTATTCTAAATATTATTTGGGTTTCATTGAACCAAAACCCATGTCTTGGTTTACTGATTGAGCAAGTCAACTTTGGTTGACCAAACTACACCTTTAGGGCCAAACCATGCATTTCATGCAAGGAGACCTAACCATTATTTTTGACCACATCCATTGGGTTTAAAAATATTTATTTTTAACTTGTTTAACCCAACTCCAACCAATGGATTAACCTATTTGACTATGTCAACCATGGTTGACCAAATATACCATATAATTAACCAAATCCAAATTAAATGCTCCAAGCACTTTCAAACTAAATTAAACATTCCAAATTATTTTATTACATGCTCCATGCTTGACCAACAACTTCATAGGTTAAACCCTTATTTGTTTGACTTGTTAACCCATTTGGAGTGGTGAAATAATTGCATATGGTCAAAAGTTTAACCAAAAATCCAAACCATGCTTCAATTCCCTTGGAGTTTATTCCTATAGCATAAATGAACTTTTCAGGTCTTGTCCTAGTTAGCATTGACTGGTTAAATAGTCCACAAGTCAATAAAGCTCTAAAAATGGGTCAAATTGGTCAAATATCCCCTCACATGTCTTTCCCTCAAAACCTCCTGCTTGGAAGCTTTAAATTATATTTAGAGCCTTTCTAAAAAGGTCTTAAACCCATCTAATGCTTTGGTTTTGTCGAAGGTGGTAGGTTGTGTTCCACTCCCTATGGAAAGGCCTACCCAAGTCCTTTACATGCACCCAACCATTTCCTATGATTCTTACCATCCAAGACAGGTGGTAAGCATATAGTAAAGGGACCTAATCAATCTAAGCCATTAAAATCAAACTCTGTCATCCAAATTGGCAAAAAAGTATGAAAACCTTCTTTCAAATTTCCTATATTCTCTAAGATACCTCCAGCTCCCAAGCTCTCTCCTCCTATTTCTCTAAAACGCCCCTTACTATCTCCAAGCAATTCCCTACAATTCCATAGCCTCCAAAAATCCCTATTGGTGAAGAACGAGAGAGAAAGTGATGATTTGGAGCTATCTTCAATCCAACCAAAACCAACTTTTAGGGTCTTTTACAAACTTGAAGAGGACTTCTAGAGAAACAAAACAAATCTAAGAACTTATAAATCTTTTCACTGGTTTATAAGTTATATCCATTTAAAGTATTAGGATCAAATTAAAAACATTGAAATTTCTGAGTGCATGGATCCTCAAAACTGGTGGAACTGCTTGGAGATGGAACGGTAGGGAATGGACCATTTCACAAGCTTTTGATGCATTTCTCAACACATGACACATTGCATAATGTACAACAATTATTCATTATTTCCTGTTTTAGTTAAAAATGAATTAAAATGCAATTTAAATGCTTAAGAACTTTAGAAATTCTCAGAAAATTCATGTTTTCATAAAATTAAGTGATTTTGGTCTAGGTTGAAAGGCCATTAGTCCTATTATTTTCGAAAAATATTCTCAAGTCATTTTGATCACTAGAATATACGATATTCAAACATGTTTGGAATTTTTTTCTTTTTTTTTTCCTCATGATCTAGTGGTCAAACTGGACTCAAGTTTCGGTTAATATTTTTTGAACATTTTGTTGACGTCATTTTGTATGAGGTCACTAGGACCAATCCATATCATAGATCAACCCATCTCTAGGAACATTCTTTATTCAAATTAACCCATGCTTTTGATTAATTTAAATTCAAATAATTAAATTCACAATCCAGTTCAAATCTTGATTGAAATCTAAGGTTTAAAGGCCCTATCATGAAAGCTTTTTATAATAATTTTTCAAACACTTAAAACCCAAGTCAAATGACCCTTCATTCATGATCTATCAATTTGATATTGATTAGGCTTGTTCCTGGGGTCTATCTTCCAAATTTGAGCTCATTCTGAGGTTTCTAACCCTAGAAAATAAATTAAAATCTAAAGCCTATAAATCCTTCCAATATTTATATCCAAAACCACTAGACCTGCCACCTAGTGGATTTGGACCTCAGAGTCTTCTCCAAACCCTTTGATCACATCAAGGACCTTTATTATGAATTTTTAAATAATAAACTTCTTTTTGATGAATCCGTTTTCACTACCAGTTGACCATGGGTCAAAATGACTAAAATGCCCCTAAAGGACAATTTTGGAGTTTTCTCTAAACTCAAATATAAACTTTCAAATCAAACCATAAAAACTCTTCCAATGCATTGTAATCATTATTAGGAGTGCATAAGACGCAAACCCAAACCTTGGTCAAGCCTGGTTGACCAGGTAAACCCAAAATGACAAAAATGCCCTTTAGGGGTGTAAATAGTCAATTTGAATCAAATGACCTTATTTTTGGAAGGAATAACTTCCATTCAACTCCAAATATTAATACAAACCCATTGAACCAAAACCCAAGTCTTGGATCAACTTGGTTGACCAAGTTAAGCTAGGTTGACCTAATAGACTATTAAGGCTTTAAATGGGTTATTTTAACCCATTTGACCAATCTAAACCATATTAAGCTCAAAATTAACTCCAAAACATTTCCTAATCTTGTCCTAATACTTGGCCAAATAAACCCAAACTAAGTTGACCAAGTCAACAAATTAATACTTGGTCAAAGTCATTTAAGATCCCACATCGTTACTTGAACTCCAATTCCATAGCTTCATACCCTCTCCATTCCATTCACACACCTCCTTAAGCTCCCCTCACTACCACCTCATCAGTCAACATACATAGCTGAATGGTCAAAAAAGTCAAACAACCCAAAATATGTGCTTATGTTGTTATGGTACCTTGGAAAATAAAAAAATTTCTATTAAGACATATATCCATGCATTTAGGTGGTTAGATAGATTATTTGGCAGTAGCCTAAGGCTCCCCACTCTCTCTCTTAATCAATCAATGGCTATGAAATCACTAGGAAGAGGATAATAGTGATTTTTAACTCAACATTTTGGTTTTACCTTATCTTAAAAAATTCCTAATTCCAATAGCTTTGAACCCATCCTACAAAAAATCCAGCCTCTCCAACTTTAAATAGGACCTTCCCAAGCTTCTCCCCACTTGTTGTCAAGCTCAAAACCCCATTCTTGTCAAGAGAGAGATAAAATGAGAGAGAAAGAGGATTTCATATACTAGATTTCAATCCATTCATTATGAGCTCATGAGCCCTTCAGTGAAGTTGTAGAGGATATCATTAGCCTTCCAAAAGTCCTAAGAAATAAAAATTTGACTGTTGGATTATATGTTATCCTCATTTTAAGTTATTTGATCTAACCTTGATTTCTCTCAGTCTAAAATGCATGTATACCAAACTTCAAGCATTGGAAGAATACGATATCAAGAGCTTTTGTTTTAAATTTCATGAAAATTGAATGGTTTGATTGAAAGTTATGGCTAATTGAAGTTTTTGTTCAATTCTAAATTATTGACTCTGACTCAATCTGAGCCATCTAATTATGGCCATTATGCGACCAAATGGTCCAGAAAGCATCAAACGATATGAATCATCCAACAAAACCAACAATAGATCTTGCATAATTGATCCTCAAGTTACGTGGCTCAATTTGAGTTATTAATCATCCATCATTTGAATCAACAACCTGATCTGCTGCTAACTCATGTAAGTGAGCCCGTATCGCATGCCACATAGTGCCCTTATAGCCTACCATGTGTCCCACAACATTGTTGAGGTACTGCATCTACCACGTGTCTCTCCACGTTGCTACCATGTGGCCCAACATCAAATTTTCCCAGAAATTGAATTAAATAATACAATTTAATAGCCAGATTTTCAAAATTTCATAGAAAATTCTTTTTTTTTTACCAAATTACATGTTCTTACACTCGTTGAAAAGGGCTTGGGCCATACTATTTATTAAAATTAAAATCAAGTTATTTTGATTAATGTATTGAGAGATATTTTCACTATATAGGGATCAAATTAAGCCCAAATTTTGGTGAAATATTTTTGGGTATCTTTGGTATTCACTATAATTTTCATAGGGTCAGATAACCATTAAATTCCTATGATGTGAATTTTTAAAGTAATGGGTCCATTTTGGACCCAAAATTTAGAAAATTCATAACCCATTTAATTCTTAGAATTAGGTTGGATAATTATTGTAGTGTGCTTGCATGTGTCCCAAGATTAGGTGAGCAAAATTTCAAACCCATTTGAACATACGTGATAACTAGGAAAAATAATTAAGGAAAAGATGTAGCTAAATTAGAAAAATTCTAGGAAATTGTACAAACACCCAATAGGGGTGAAACTTTAAAACATTTAACTTTGTTACAATGTACACCTTATGTCCAAATTTCCCTAGATTTGATGGTCATTAGGTCAAAGATATAATAAGTCAAATTTTAACCATTTTTGGGATCCTAAAACTTTAAAAATTGTAATAAATCCAAATTAAATCCAAAAATTACACATATTATAATAAATTTACCAAAACTTAATCCTCTATTATGGAAAAAAATCTCCATTAGTGAACTTTAATATAGCTCTAATTTAAATTTTTGTGAAAATAAATAATTAATTAAATAAAATTTTTAAAAATTATTAAAAATTCTAAATAAATGTTAAACTCTTAAAAACTCTCCCATGGGTTATCCTTAACATGTGGGAGTGATTTCATGCAGTTTATGATGAGTTTGAGTCAAAATAATTAAAACCTTCTTAATAAAATAATTTGAAAAATCCAATATTTAAGCAAACTTTGAATTATCATATATAATTTTAAAAAATTTTTAAATCAAACAAACTAAAAAGTATTCAAATACATTAAAAACCTAGTATTTTATTAAATATCAAACTATTAGAAATAATTCAAATTAAAAAAAGTCAACCCTTGGTCAAACCTTAATCAAAATTAAGCTCAAAACATTAAAAATTTATAACTAATTAAAAAAAATCAATTCAAGCAAACTTATAATATAATTAATCATCCCAAGGTATATTATTTAAGGAAAAATTGAGCCTTTAAGAAATGATTTTTAATTAAAAAGTCAATTTTTAACTCCATTAATTAATATATTTGAATAACTAAATAATTCTAGAAAATTTACTAATCAACTAAAAATTCTAGAAATTATAAATTTAATTAATAGAATAAATTAACCAATCCTTGAATACATAACAACCACTCCAAATATGAAGTTTTTAGAATGAACTACTCTGGGGTGTGGAGCTAAATGTCCTAACGAGTCATGGTTCCTCGAGCCTTGTGGCACAATGCCACAAATGGATTCAATAGAGTAAAAAATCTTAATCAATTGATCATTAATAATTTAACCAAATTAAGAACTTCTTAATTTAACTACCTTATATAGGGTTTTAGGAAGGACTACCTCGAGCTATGGGGCTCCATGTCCTAAGAAGGCCTGGTTCCTTTAGTCTGGTGGCACAATGCCATGAACTGGTTGATGTAAAGCCTAAATTAAGTTAACTTTATAATCAAATATTAATCAATTTAATTTAAATTATTTTATTAATTAAACTTATTCAATCAAATAACCTTTAAAACTTATCATAAGTTAAGTTCTAACACACTAATACTTAATTTTTAACTTCAATCTTTTCCTTGGCCTTTAACAAACTTAAACTTTAGAATACATTAATAAACAATCCAGTTTAGGATCTACCCTAGCCACACAACCTAGCTTACACACTTTAGATGGTTTGCTAGGACACCACTTTTAGGTCTAGGCTAGGCAAGTGTTTATTTTTCTACTGCGTGCCAAGTTTTTTTTTTGCTTTCACTGCATGCTAGTTGTTAGAATTAGATGATTACTATACTTTTTTATTTAATTTATGCACTATATATTATGATTAATTATGCGTTAGATTTACCCTTAGGTTAGGGGTGATTTAAATGCTGACATAATCTTATGCAAGTGACCGAGCATTTAAAATAAAAGTGGGCAAAATCATAAATACGAAATTGTTATAGGAACTGTTGCTATGCTAAGTTCGCCTTTTAAAATTATAAGAGCATGGCCAAGTATGGTTGGATTAAGTTTTTTTATTTTAATATATATTAAATTCTTTGGATGTGATTTATTTTTAAATGTTTAGGATAACCTTATAGGGGAGTTTATAATTTTTTATTTTTATATGAAAATAAATCATTCAAAGTTAAGAGTTATAAAAGAGCATTAGAGTTTGGGCACTTAGATATAAAAATGAATTCCAAAGAGGAAAGGATACCCCTTAGCAGAATAACCCTTTTCCATTTGGAAGCTCAATCTTGCATCTTTCAACTACCCAGAGAGTGAAGAATAACTTTCCTCTCAGGGGTAGGGTTTTTTTCCAGTTTGGGTTTCCATGTACTATGGATCCTAGGAGTTTAAAATGGAGAAGACTGGAGAGTTAAATATATAAAAGTATCCCACGCAATGTCCTAGGATTAGAATTCAGATTTGTTATTAGTGGTGCCCGACCACTTTAAATTTCTATAATTATGTGTTGTAATAAATGGGGCACTTGCCTAAGGACACTTTTACTTATTTCATTGATTTAATTATTCAGTTCATTATTTGATGTTGATTACAATATAGAATTACATGCTTTTAGTAGTTTTTCGATTATTTTGCATGTCGTATTTCATTTAGCTTGGAACCCGATCGGAGGCTCATGAGGAAAAGTAAAAATTTATTTTACTCAAAGAAAATTAAAATTTTTAATATAACATAGAATTTCTAATGAATTTAAGAAGTAAGCCCATGATTGTCTAGAGTTTGCATAACATTATGTTACACCTTTTTTCCTTTGTTAGGCTCCTCCCCGCCCGTGGGTTTTGGCAGACCACCTGGCCTATGAGTGTGCAAATTAGTCAAGGGAAATCTGTGTAATGTTTAGGATAAATTCAATTTTTATGCCTTTTTAAAATTACTTCATTATAATTTTTTACATTTAATTGAGTTAATTTGCATGCAATGCATTATTAACAAATTAAAGAAGTGTTTAATACTTTAATTGCATTTACTTAGGCATTAAATACCTAACCTATGTCAAAGGGCCAATTAAGGACTTCTTTAGATGTCGTGCCTATTCACAAAAACTTATCTTAAGTAACATCCTTATCATTCTCACATAAAAGACTGGACTCATGGTTTTGAAGCATTTAGGTGTTTAGCTGGCTCCCCAATCCAAGTTGGGGTAAGTCCAAATCCTACATTGCATTAGCTAAGATTGAGTTATTAAACTTTAGCACCCAATTTAGACATTAGTTCTTAGCAAGCTCAAGCTATAAGTCCTCAAATTTCTAGAAATTAATCCCAACCTTCTAATAAAATTGACAATTCAAATTTAAAAATCTATCAATTTAAATTTAAGCTCAACACTTAGGATAGGTTGGTATGTTTCTGAAGTAATTCAGAATCTCAAAACACTTTCAATCATTCTTCCTTTGACTCAAAAAATAGGTTTGATTCTTCCTTTGACTCCAAAAATAGGTGGTGAACTTTCATCGAATCCCATTTAAAATGTTTAATCATCACATCCTTTGATATCAAACTTTAAAATCTTAAATAAAAATTCTACCATTATTTTAATAAAGAGTATTCATAAGAAACTCTAGTTCCCTATAATATAGTTAACTATGAGGGCTTGTGCTCGAAGGAGATTTAAAACCTAAATTGATTCTCAAAAATTAGGCTTTTTTCAAAACTTCAATTAATTGCCTTTTGGGAAATCAAACTCGCCGATCATTATCATCCTTTTCAAATAATTAATAATAAGTTATGTCTTCTTTCCCTGAAAAGATATGTCATTCTATTTTAATGATTTTGATTATGAAATTAATTATCTCTTATCTCGATTATTGCAATTAAACATTTGATCAAACATCAATTTAATCTCCCATGATCATATATTGTCATCCTTCGGGTTTGACTACGATAATCATGATAAATCTAAATTTTCTTAATTTGAACACCTTAGGAAATGATATGTTCACCCCCTAAGGTAATATATCATTTATAATGATGTGTTCGATTTCAACACTAAAATTCTAAATATTTAAATTCTCCCAAAGAAAATTGATCTTTTCCAAACTCCAACTTTTTTTAAACTAACACATTTGACTCACCCCAAGTAATTTTTATAGGTTATGATAATCTCAACAATATTTGTGTTTAAAGTGATGGGTCAATTTTAGTCCCAATACTTCAAAAATGCACAATTATCTCAAGGGGGGGATTTTTCGTTCAATTTTTATGGTGCTTATGTATGTGTGACAGATCAAAATTCAAACACATTAGAACACTAGTGACACCTATGAAAATAATTATGGGGTTTGTCTAGATAACTTAAAAAAATTTATGAAATTCTACACATATTAATAAGGGTGAAATATTAAATCAGTAAACATAGTCGCATCATAAACGCTTGGTTTTAATTTTGTTGAATTTTAACTTCATTTGACCATAAAATTAAATAAAAAAAATCTGACCCATTATGGGGCTAAAAATTCAAAACATTTGAATAATTTCAAATTAAATTAGAAAAATATAAATTGGGGCTTAAAATGTTCATAATTAATTACCCAATGTTGGAGGATTAAAGCCCTATGACTAGCCTTATTGATTTGTCATAAATTAAAAAATAAGAGAATTTAATAATCAATTAAAATAAATAATTATAAAATATAAAAAAGTATTAAATAAATTTTAAACACTTGACACTTTGAGAAGATTTCTAGTTACTTGGAATTAGTTTTTTACAAAAATAAGAAAGTTTCCATATTACATAATTAAACAACTTCATTAGATATATAAAATATTAAAAACCATAACTAATTACAAATAACTCTAAATTGAGCAAACTAAATGGTATTGGACTTATGTCTGGGTTTAACACGTATTAAAAATATCAAACTTTCTAGAATTCATTAAAAATAAAAGAATGAACATTTTGGTCAACCTTAGTAAAAAAAAACACACAAACTTTAAAAATTCATAACTAAATATAAAAAATCTAAATATGGCAAACTTATTATAGTTTTACTCATCCTAGGGTCTAACATTTATGAAAAAAATTTAAAACTATACAACTTAAAGCTAATAAAAAAGTTAATAAAAGACACTTTACTTAAAGCATTAAAATATTCTATAAAAAAAAAAAAAATCCATGAATAATCAATTTTTTTGTAAATCACCAATCCTTTTAATTAAATCTACTTATAAAATTAAAATTTATTACCAATATTTCATTAATAAAGTTTTAAGGATGGACTACCTCAAGTTGTGGGGCAATGTGACCTACGGAGTCCATGCATCCTAATGCCTGTTATAACAACACTATGAACAAAATTAATGGAATGCAAACCATCAATCATAAACATCATTAAATCATTAAAAATTTTACAAAAATTAAATCATTAGCATAACTATATTAAAATTATTTTTTGGCTAAACTACTTCGAGCTACAGGATTACATGTCCTAAGTAGGCCTTGGTCCTTATACATATTATAACAACATTATAAACCATTTGATGGAAAATCTTTAATAAATTAATAATTAAAATAATATTGTCATAAATCTAGAAGATTAATTAATAAACTAAATCAAAAAAAAAGAAAAAGATAATTACATGTTAACCAGTGCCTTCGGGGCTATCAAGTTCGCCCCAAGGAAGGTGAAATAAATCTCACAGCTCTGGTGTAAATAAGAATAATAATTGTTTTGCCTTAATAATTAATAATAAATTAGAAATAAATGGAAGTCTTGACACCTTATGATGATTCCATTTTAGAGAGCATAAGTTCGTTAAATTTGAAGGCTTAAGGACTACAACACCATATTAAAATTTAAGACTTCAGAGAACCAATAAATAATGAACTTCAACATTTAAAATGCATCCTAATTTGAGCCGTAAGTATGAAACTTAAACTCAAACTAAATATTCCTTATACTACTACAAATTAAAGAAAACATTTGAAAACTCTAAATATTACCCACTTAGGATCTTCCAAATCATACAACATTATACACACATTATAGATAACATGTCAGGATAACCAACTATAGTTTTAGACTGGGCCCTTATTCCTTTATACTTTGTTTTTGTATGACGGGGTTTTTTAAAAATATCATTACATGCTTGTTATCATAGGTTGATGTTTTTTTAATGCTTATTGATGTGATATTTCTGTTATATTATTTATGTTTGAAGTGTTGGATGTCAGATTTCTCCTAGGTTAGGATGGATCTAGATGCTAATAGAGTTTTCATTATAGGTGTCTATACTTATGCAGGGCTATAAAAATGAGGCCAATTATAATGTGATTAATCAAAATTTCTACAAGTGGTAAATTTGCTTAGTCCCCTAAAACTTAAAAGTGAGTATAAGAGATTGTGTTGCATCAAATATTCGTGATGAATTTTATATGTATGCATTAGATTTTGATGATTTTATATATAAACCACTTAGTAAAATGTACATGTTATATTATAGCCATTTAATTTTTCATAAATGCAGACTAAAGAATAGTTGTAAATGTCATTTAAAAGGGGATATTTAGTATATGATTTAGAATTCAAAGAGGAAGGAAACATCCCTAAAGGGAGACTTTCTTTAATTTGGATGTCCAAATTAGGATGAATTTAAATGCAAAGGAAAATAAAACATTCCTTTGGGGAAAAATTCTTTTCATTTGGATATGTTGACCTAGAGAATCTATAGAGATTGAAGTAAACAATTGAAAGAGTTAAGAAAAAATATCTCATTTTAAAATTAGTGTTATTCAATAGATATTGTTAGTAGTGCCTAACCACTTTTAATTTCTACAAACAAAGGGTTGCGTTTTTGTGGAATTTTCCATATTCTACTTTCATATCATATTACATGATTAACAATTTGCTTAATTTTTTGTGAGGTAGAAATTGTCTGCTTTTTATGGATTTTATATGCATGTCTATTTTATTTTAACCTGAAATATGATTACACTGTTAAGGACATAAAAAATTCTTATATTTATACCTAAATAAAAAATATCTAGCTCATATGAATATATAAATACTCCTAAGAAGTGATCTCGGGCATATTTGAGAGTTTTTCATGCATTCAAATCCTTTCTTCTCTCCTTGTTAGGCACATGCATGCTATGGATCGAGGTAGATCACCTAACCTATCATGGTGCAACTCTATATAGCAGATGTTGCTTATCTCTAGAAATGAATCTACTTTTGAATCCTAATTCTTAAAGTTTGTCTAATACATTTTGTATACAAGGTCAATTAGAAAACAATACATTATAAACCAATTAAGGAGCTAAAATTTTAATTGCATTTTGCACAATCACTATACAGAAGTAAAGGGGCCACTTAGGATCCTCTCTATATGCAAGGCCTAAATTCTCAATACTTAAATAACAACCTATCGATCTATGATAAGACTGAATTCATGGTTTTAAAGCGCCTAGGTGGTTTAGCTTGCATTCCAATATGGGCCAATGATAGTAAGGAATTATATTTCATTAACTAGATCTGGGTTAATATTGCTTAGACCCAAATTTAAACTTAAGATCTAGGGCAAACCAAAAACCATAAGTCCCCAATATCACAAATTTAGTCCCAAATTGAAAGTTCGTTAGGGATGTTAAGCACTTATGAACTAGCCCAAGCTAACCAAGAGGGAGAGTGAATTAGTATTTTGAAAATCATTCAATAAAAAAATAATAACATAATCAAACAAAAATTAACAACAAAGAAATTTAACGTGCAAAAATTAAATATGGAAAAAGTAGTAGTAAAGGATATAGAAATTTATAGTGCTTCGGTCAACACGACCTATGTCCACTCCCCGGAGGTGCCCTCCGAGTACTGCACTAAACTTAGTGACTCTTATTTTGCTCTCTCAGTAAGGCAAAGAAGCTTGTACAAAACCTCCTTTACACTGACACAGGTGAGGCATAGAACCCAACTCCTTTTGCTTCCTCATGAAGTAGGCAGAGAACCTTGATCGATTGTTGAAGTGGACCTCTCTCGAACCTCCAAGAACAAGGGACGACGATCAAAGAAGATTTCTTAGGTCCTTGCTTGGAGCAACCTTTGGGAAACCCCTCACAAACTATCCCACAAGATCATCTCTCTCTCTCCCCCTTTCTCTCACTCTCCTCTAGGCTCTCTCAAGTCATAACAGTAGCAAAAGATGATTTCTTGGGTAGAACAATAGGCGTTAAATAGAATATTTCAGACTAGTTCTTAATTTAAATAAACTGACTTTATCATACAGGACGATATAAATATCATCTTGGCCGATCATCACAAAGTTCTGTCAATTAGCCTGGACGGTTTAGGATGATCAGAAGGTTTTTGTCCACATCATCCAGGAAGATATGATATTATCATATACGATTAGTATAAGTCATTAAATATCTTTCAGACAATTGCACTGAATGGATGTCTGGATGATGGAAAAATAGCTTGATTGTCCAGGATGATTAGTTCAAATTCATGAAAATTGTCCAGACCATCACCCTAAATAGAAGTGTTTGATATCATCAAAATTATATTCCCTAAAAAATAGATTCTTAACAATCTCTCCTTTTTTATGACGACAAACACAAAAAAAAAATAATTGAAACAATTTAAAGAAGTTTTAATGGAAACAGATAAAGAAACAAACATAGTTCAAATTGTTTAACAATCCAACATAAAAACATAACAAACTAGAACAGACTGGAATAGTGCAAACTAGTACAGCTACTCCCCCTTTTGACATCACAAAAAGGAGTAGGAAAAAAGAAAAACAATACAAACTACTCAACAGAAGTAAAACAACATCACACAAAAACAAGCAAACTAAAAGAAAGACAACCTCTGATTGTCTAAAGGAGGAGGTGGTGGTGGTGGATGTGGTTGAAAGTAACTGGAAAGAGTCGCAAACTGCTTCCCAAGTCAGGACATATCCTGGTCGTACTGGTGTTGCTAGTGAGCAATGTAAGTTTGAAAGTGAGCAACATCCTCCACATGTTGCGACTCCTATGCATCGATGTAGGTCTCAAAGCAAGTCTCCCATTGGTTGAATCGCTCCACCAGCTGATATAGCTGAGAGTGCTGGCAGAGCGGAGTAGGTGCAGGAATAGGAGTACGAGCTGCCTCCTCCTCAGCTCCTTCAGCTTCCTCGTGCCTTGGGTGGAGATGAATACTGTGAAGAATGTGGAAGGAGTTGTTTGAGTAGAAGGCGGGCTAAAATTTTGGAGGGGCATGATATTGGAGGTTATATTTTGATTCTAAGATATAGGCAATGATATGTCCTAGGATAAGATTAGGCTTCCTCCTATGTCCTAGAATACGAATAATAGTCAGATGCTCAATGTTGTAAAAAATTAAATCAATGGCATTGAATTCACGATTAGCCAAAATGTAAAAAGTGGTGATAAAAAAGAGGAGTGATATAAATGAGGTCACTAGCTTTTAGAAGAATTGAGGTGCGAAGGACATGTTGGATATTCCTAGCATCTTTGAGTAAGTTGCTAGAATCTCCAACATGAAAGTGAGCATTAGTGTTTCTAAGAAAGTGGTTAGCTGGAGCCCAGTCGTAGTCAGGATCATAACATAGGGTATGGAGTTTATCCCCTATGGTAGAAAGTTGCAAAAGTTCTTGATAGTCTTGATATGTGATTTTGATGGGACATCGATTCACATAGGACTCGAGAGCAGTGAAAAAAGAATTAATGCGGAGGCTAGTGAAAAATTCAAAAAGAAGCTCAGAGTTGAATGGGACAGTGAGAGTGAGAAGAAAGGTCAAGAAAGTTTGCATAAATAAATCTAGGACAAGATAGTAAAGAATTTAATGGTTGACAGTCCAGGATATAGTGATCTCGATTATTTTATACCTTAAATAGGCAACTTGGTTGCTTGCCTCAGTAAAGCGAGGGTCCAGATTCACCCTAGAGAAACACCCAGATGGATGGAAAGATGTCTTTCCATCGGCCATTATCAAGAAACTAGAAGAAAATAGGAAGTGCAAGGTTGATGGAAGAAGAGTGTGTGGGAAAAATTTTTTATGAATCCTCAAATTTTAAAGAATCATCATGATCATCAAGGATGATTGCAAAATCATCCAGGCTAATTCGGTGCAATAATTATGCCCAGGATGATTGTTTAGAAAAGTGGTAATGTCACCCAGGATGATCAGATATCATATGGGATGATAAGACATAGGTGATCATTCCGAGGAGTCAAACTGGATGACCATTGAAAAAAAGATCTTCTTGGCCGATTAGGTGGATCGTCTAGGATGATGCACAATAGTGGATCATACCGGCCAAATTAAAGTTGAGTATCAAACTTTTTCATATGGATCGTCTGGGATGAATAGGTGTACCATTTGGGACGATCACTAATAATTAATCAGAAATTATGAAGATCATCCAGGATGATCACAAATAACTGAAATAGAAGACGATTAGATCATCCAGGATGATAATGAATCATCAAGGATGATCAAAAGTAGAGGAGTCAAAATACCCATTAGATGAAATTTCAAAAGTGATTTGAACAGATCCTCCAGGATGATATGAATGTAGTCTGGGACGATGTGACAAAAAGGTTTCAAAATAGAGAATGAATGGAGATGATTAGAGAAGGCCCAAACACATGAAAAATCAACTTATCTATATATATATATATATATATATAATACGAGAAAGACAAGAACAAAAGCAAAATAATGCATTTTTTTTTAATAAAAGCTTGAATATGATAAATTCTCCATGTGATTGTATTAAAAAATTTGTAAGAATCAATGAGTTAATATCATCGAAATCCAAGCAACAATGGTAGAACAACCTTTCCTATTAGCCCTTACTCGGACTTCTCCTAGGGGAAACCGTCTTTTGAAAACAAGGATCTAAATCAAAAAAATCAATTGGATAAGAAAAAGAGATCCATTCAAAACTTAGTTTCGAAAAAATATTTTATAGAATAATATATCAAAGTAATTAGTTACAATCATGAATTTCAGAAATCAAGCCTTCAAAAAATATTAAGTGACACATAAATTATTCTATGATTTAAAATTTTTTAAAGAAAAGAAGCTTGCTTTTGGTGGGCTCATTTTATGCCTCTTGTTAATTTGATTTGCGCTCTTTACACATCTTTTGATTTTTGATACACTCTGTATATGTATTTTTTTTCAATTTGGCATCATTATGTATCTTTTGATTTTGGCATCATTGGCCACATTTTTTTCATGTATTTTTTTTTTTTTTTTGCAAGCTAGATCCTTTTTTCAAAATTCTCAGTTATGATTACATATTTTAGATATTAGAGAAGAAAAATTCACTCTCTAATATAAGGAAGAATAAATCACAAAATATAATAAAAAATTATATGATAAATTCAATGATAAGATTAAAAAAAAGCTGAAGGTAAAATAAAGACTTTGAACATTATATATATATATATATATATATATATATATATATATATATATATATATATATATATATATATATATATATATATATATATATATATATATATATAATAGATTACTGTAGCAAGCTTGAATAGATCTTAATTTCAAAATCCAGTTGTTAGTGTGAGATAGATTTTTATTTAGAAAAGAAAATTTCACCTCTAAAAGAAGTTAGAGAGAAGGAAATAATCAATGGCATTTTCCCCCTTTACTGATTTAGAGGTGTTAATCATTGACTACAAATTTTTAAAAAACAAAAATAAAGCATAAGCTATCAATTCAATAGTGATTAAAAAAAATAAAATAACAAAGAAAAGTAAATCAATAAAAATGAAATAGATGAAAAGTAAAAAAAATTAGTATGGAAAAAACTACAAAAAGAAAATAACAATCAACAGATAAATGATCAGAAATCAATTTCATGCATATATGTCAATGACACCTAATCTAGTTCTTAAAGTGCTAAAAGTGTCGAAGGCCAGTGGTTTAGTAAAGATGACAGCTAGTTGATTCTCACTTGCCACATGGTGTAACTTAATGTTTCGTTTGGTTATATGGTCTATAATAAAGTGATGCCTTATATCTATGTGCTTGATCCTTAAATGTAGGATAGGATTCTTAGAAATACAAATGGAACTAATTTAAAATCCTAAGCAAGAATTCTAATATTTTTGTGTTTGTAAATCTTTAACAAAAAAACTTTAACTAATACGAAAGAAATTGATTGAACTCAACATGTAAAATTTAAATTCCTTTTCTATCATAATTATCACCAAGCAAATATAAGGAAAATAAAGAGCAAGCAAAAATAAAAAGCGATAAGGAAAAAACACACCGAAATTTTATAGTGGTTCGGTCAAACCATGACCTACATCCACTCCCCAGAGTCCTCCACTCCGAGAATTTCACTACAAAACTATAGCTCTCCTTTTGTCCCCTCAGCAAGGTGGAGAAACCCGTACAAGGCTCACTTTCACCAACCTAGCATGGCGGAGTGCCAAGCGCTCTTCTCACCCTCCTAGCGACTGCAGCGTACCATATTATTTTTCCCCCTCCAGGAGAAGGTAGAGTACCTTCGAGGTCACTGATGTAGAAGAGTCTCCCCCTTAGAGAGCCTCCCACAAGTTCTTCTAGGGCCACAGGAGGAGCAAGATGCAGTAAGAATGGAGCAACCGTGTGATCTCCCTCACACTTCTTCTCCCTCACCAAGCTCACCCTCTCCTTCCTCTCTCAAACCCTAAAAACATCTCAAGAGCTCTCTCCCAAGGATTCCCTCTCTAATCACGTTCCCCTATGTTTGTCACACACCCAAAAACATAACAATTTTGACACATAAAATGGGCTACAAAATTCTTGAAATTTTTCAAAGTAGCTGTTGCAATCGTACAGTATGATTTCACATCGTACAATAATATGTATAATAATCTTCATCTTGGTATGAAGGTTTATGAAATGTTCAAAATAAGTCATATAGTACGATAAAATATTATACCGTATGAACCTTTATACTTCTGTTCATATAGAATGATAGCCGGGACGATCAAAACTCATCTCTGTACATCGTAGGGTATGATCAACATCGTACAGTACGATTAGAACAAATCAATGGATCATCCATGCCGATCTCCATGATGATACCAAATCGGCCTCTGTTCATTATATGTTACGATATATAACATACAATATGATGAGTCAAAGACAAGAGTTTGTCTAGGATGGTGTCCGGGATGATTAAAACTCATCTCTGTTCATCGTATAGTACGAGCAGGTTCGTACAGTACGATGACCAATTAGCGATTAAGCCTTGATTTATTCCACTAATCATGGGTTATATTAAGTAAGTATTTGAAATAAATCTTACAGTAGAAATTACATCATACAGTACAAACGACTGATAAAACTTAAACAAATATGGTGGCTACGATTTTGGATTAGTAACACATCATACAGTACTATATAAATTATACAGTACAATCTGTTCACAGAAATATGTTTTCAACAGATCAGATCATATCTTAGTTGATTGAGAAGTACTATATAAATTATACAGTACTATATAAATTATACAGTACAATCTGTTTACTGTGGGGATGAGCTTGTCAATCAAATCTGCAAGTTGAAGATTGAGAAGGACATCCCTGAAGACAAATTAGATCTTTTAAAGGTTCATTCTGGTAAAACTATCTCAGCCATGGTTAAAACAGCTAATTTTGGTAAGGATGAAGTTGATATCTCATTTCTTAACATTTGGAAATACTTGAGAAAGCTGAAATTAAATCTCCGTGTTTCTCTTTTTTGGTGGAGGCTCTTAAATAATGCTTTATCAACTACAAATTTTTTATTCCATAGAAGGTTGATTGATCATAACCTCTTCCCGAGAGGTTGTTCTTTATCAGAAAATGGAGAGCATGTAGCTGCTACGTGCGTGAAATTAAAATTGCTTATCAGTAAAGCAAACAATTGGGGATTTCATTTACCTACCTAAAATGATTTGAATGAAGTTGTTTCTTATTTGAATAATAACGGGAAGGCCAGTCCTTTATTACAGAATCTTTACTACTCCTTAGTTTTTAACTCTTGGAAGAGCAGAAGTCTGTTAATTCATGAAGGCAAAGAGCTGAATGACTGCACCATTGTCTCAAACGCCATTTCTTATGCATCTAGTCATTTTTCTTATATTCATTCGGACCACTGGGATACTAACCAGCATGAGCTGATTTCTTCTTTTTGGCATCCCCCTCCACCCGGATGGATTAAAGTAAACATAGATGCTTCTCTTCAAAGCTCTAATGAAGCTGGGATAGGCGGAATCTTTAGAGACCATAAAGGTAGAATGCTATTATCTTTTGGTTTTTCACTTACACATTGGGATATAGGTACTCTTGAATGGATGGTTGTTCGATCTATATGTAATGTCATAGAGGATTGGATGTTCTACACTGAAGGCATAATAGTGGAAGGCGACAACGCCAATGTTATGTCTCATTTTAAGAAATTGACAAAGATAGACAATTGTCAATTGGATTGAGCTTCCAAAGAAGACTTGGATTTTCTTAAAAGGTTTCAGGTGATCCTTTTCTAATTTGTTAATAGGAATTATAATAAGTTAGCCCATTGGTGTGCTAACCATGCTTTAAGAGGTAGTTTTCTCTGGAATGTTCTGGAGATTGATTAAGTTCCTCCTTTTTTTTTCTCTGTTAAAGGAGGAGAGTGATAGATCTTCTATCACTTAGTCTTTGTACTTTTTCTTCTTTTCTTTTAATGCTTATGCAGTTTATTCAAAAAAAAAAAAAAAAATATCAGATCATACAATACGATATAAAGTCATACAGTACAATCAACAGAAAAAAATCTTCATTTTTGTTTCTTTTAAAAAACCCTCTCCCCCTATGTTTGTGTAGTTGCTTAGACTTACATACAGTTCGTGGCCAGACTCAAGCAAAGAAAAATCTAAAATAAGTAAAAAATTACATTTTTTCGGACTCACCCTCCTATTCTACCCAGTCTTGAGTCTTCCTGTTGTCATGAGTAACTTGTGATCTTCCTGAAATATTAGTACTATAGACAATAGCATAAGTCAAAGGATATTCAACGAATAGATGTTAAGATGACATTATTTATCATCATCAAAAGCTCAAACTAGGGGTCATGGATTACAACAATCTCCCCCTTTTTGATGATGTCAAATAATGTTTGTTATAGGCAAGTTTGAATGACATTTTTTGTTTTTTTTGTTTTTTTATTTAAACATAAAGAAGAAAAATGAAATATAAAATAGAAAAAAAAAATGCATTCTATTGAACCATAAGGAAACATAAGCATGAGCAAACTACAATAAACTTCTCCCCATTTTGACAGCACCAAAAAGAGGAGCAAACAACACTAAAAAAATACAACACATATACACTTCAAAGGGAAGGATCCTAATCACTTGGAGGTGTAGGTGGGTGTGGTTGAAAATATTGAAGGATTGTGTCAAATATTGGATCAATCACGGTGAAGCATTCCCTAAACCACTGCATGTCGTCATTGTATTGCTGATGTTATTCTTGTATATGTGTGTCAAGACGAGTCTGAAGTTGATCGAAGCGTTCAACCAAGTCATCGTGAGGGTAGGCTTGTGTAGGTGCTCAGGGTGTTGCTTGTCTTCTTGGTCGAGCAAGAGCAGCTGCAGGGGCTTCTCCTCCTTCTTCTTCATTAAAGCTGGGTTTATTTGGCTCCAGCCCCCGATGAAACAAGATACGAAAGGAAACATCCGTATAGAAAATAGGTAGGACATTGGGTTCATTGGGATAGGTTAATTGATATTTATTTTGAAGGATGTGTCCGATAATGTGGCAAAGGGCTATATTTTATTTTCTACGGGTGGTATGGAGGCGAATTATGATCATGTTTCAAATGTAGTCGATTATCAAGTCTTCCTCATCAAATTTGGTGTTTGACATGATTAAATAGGTAGCGACAGACAAATTAGGGGTCATGCAAATTTGGTCGCCAGCTTTGGGTACTATAAAAGTTCTAAGTACATGTTAAATTATCCTAGCATTTTGATTGAGGGTCTGCACAACTGGCTGGTGTTGATAAAAGGCTGTATTCCTAAGGACACGCTGACTTCACTCCAGTCGAATTAATTCGTGAGAAAGGAACAAACCCTAGGTCCATCAGTGGATAACCCAATGTATTTGGCAATATCAGCTTTGCTAATTTCTATATTTTTGCGACAAACAAAGGAGTGAAAGGTCAGGCTGTTGATAGTGTAGGTAAGATTTGCTAGAAATTCCAATAGGAATTTATAGTTGTAGGGAAGGCCAGGGTGAGAATGAACTGGAAATTGGTGGAATAAAAGAGGTTCAATACCTTGAAATTCAGAGCAGCCTGATTGAGCATTTTGGATGGTATAATCTTGTAGGGTTTGTACTTGTGGTACGCATCCTCATTTTCAGCACTCAAGAACTGAGCATTGTGACGGTGAGAGGAAGAGTAGCTTCCCACAATGAGCCGACCGCGCTTGCTAGAGCTCAACATCGTGTAGAGGCTGAGTGAAAGGTGAGGAGGTGAGTGTGAGTGAAGTGAGCTGCAGGTGAAGCAAATTTATAGAATTTTTCCAACATCGTACAATACGATCGGGAATCATACAGTATGATGGGTAATAATTATTCTGACAAGACATTTCAGGAAAAGGTGGTCAAATTGTATAATACGATGATTATCGTATAGTATAATCAGAAGGATTTTGATCATCCCGAGGGTCATCGGTACAACCCTTGACAAAAACTTTCATACTGTACGAACATGTGTATCGTATAATACGAAAAACAATTATATCATACCAGACACCTTTAAGTCGTTCTCATCCATTTTTGCTGAGGGTGATCGTACAGTACGAAGTGGAGGTATCGTACCGTATGAACACAAATAATATCATACCAAATAGAGTTAATTCATCCCAATCCATTCAATGACGTGGATTGTACATTATGACGAGGAGGTATCATATTATACAATGATCAATAATGTCATACCAGACGGATTGAATGTCTGCCAGCTATATCGTATAGTTTGATCAACAGAGGCAAAATTTGCATATGGGTTATGGTTTATGTAGATTTAGATATATCATACAGTACGATCGTGGATCATACAGTACAATAATAAAATGTCAAATTTGGTGGTTTATTGTAGTGAGTGAGTGATGATAAGGAACATCATTAGAAAAAAAAAATTTATTTTTGTTTTGTGTTATTTTATTTTATTTTTATTTTTATTTTTTTATGCATTAATGTCTATGACACCTAATCTAGTCCTCAAGGTGTTAAAGGTGTGGAATGCTAGTGGTTTTATGAATATGTCAGTCAATTGATCTCCTATAGTGATGTGATGCAATTCTATATCTCCCTTAGCAACGTGATCTCTTATGAAATGGTGTCTAATGTCTATGTGTTTCATTCAAAAGTGTTGAATTGGGTTCTTAGAGATGAAAATTGCATTTGTGCTGTCATACATGATTGAGATGGTTCCTACAGGTAGGCCAGGATCAAGAATTTATTGTTTTAACCACAGTAGTTGTGCAACACAACTTCCTACTGTAATATATTTTGCCTCGGTCGTGGAAAGGGCTATTGAGTTTTGCTTCCTAGTTGACCAAGAAACTAAAGATTGTCCTATGAATTGGTAGGTACCAGAGGTGCTTTTTCTATCTATCCTACATCTTGCAAAATAAGAATCTGAGTACCCTAAGATTTCAATGGAAGTGCTGTGCCTAGGACACCAAATTCCTAAGTTCGGGGTGCCTAGTAGATATCTAGGAATTCTCTTGACCGCAGTTAGGTGAGACTCTTTAGGATCTGCTTGAAAATGGGCACGGGCACACACTAAACATTATATCTGGTATACTGGCAGTAAAGTAAAGGAGAGATCAGATCATTCCTCTATATTTTTTCTGGTCTACTGATTTTCCATTCAGATCTTTTTCTAATTGAATTGTTGAGCTCATTGTAGTGTTTATGGGCTTTGATCTATCCATTTCATATTTTTTCAAAACATCCTTAATGTATTTCTTTTGGCTAAGGAATGTTCTATTATACATTTGTTTCACACTAAAGCCAAGAAAATAGTTAAGTTATCCCATCATGCTCATTTCAAACTCATTACTCATTGTTTTGGAGAATTCATCACACAGATTTTTATCTGAAGATCTAAACAGGATGTTATCTACATAGATTTGAACAATGAGAATTTCATTTTTGATCTTTTATAGAAAGAGTGTAGTATCTACACTACCCTTTTCAAATCCTCTATCCAATATGAATGAGCTAAGCCTTTCATACAAAGCTCTAGGTGCTTGCTTTAATCCATAAAGTTCCTTTTTAATTTTAATATATGGTTTGGAAATTATGAGCTTTCAAATCCGGGGGGTTGCTCAACATAGACATCTTCCTTAATTACCCCGTTCAAAAAAGCACTCTTTAAATCCATTTGATATAATTTGAAGTTCTTGAAGCAAGCAAAGCCTTAGAGCACTCTTATGGCTTCTAGTCTAGCAATAGGGGCAAAGGTTTCTTCAAAGTCTATTCCCTCAATTTGGGTGTACCCCTTAGCTACTAATCTGACTTTATTTCTTATTATTGTTCCTTAATCATTCACCTTTTTTTTTAAGACCCATTTTTTTCCAATAACACTTTGTTCTTTAGGTCTTTTGACTAACTCCCAAACATCATTCCTGGTTAATTTATTCAGCTTTTCTTGCATTGCTAAAATCCAAAATTCATCTCCTAAGGCTTGATCTATACTTGTAGGTTTTATCATAGAGATGAATGCTAAATGACTAACCTATTTCCTAAGTTCATGCCTAGTTCTTACACCTTCTGAAGGGTCTCTTAAAATTAACACTTTAGGATGACTTGAAGAATATCTCCATTCTCTAGGCAAATCTTCCTGAGGTTCTACCCTTTCTCCTAAGGTCATAGTCTCTACTCCTTGAATTGCCTCTATTTCATCATCTTCAATTTTATATTCAGAGGGCTTATCTAATTCATCAAATACTACATGTTTGGACTCTTCTACTACTAAGGTTTTCTTATTAAAGATTCTATAGGCCTTACCTACGGATGAATAACCAAAGAAGACACTCTCATTGGACTTAGGAAGAAATTTTCCTAAGAGAAGTTTGCCATTAATCAGTATGAAGCACTTGCACCCAAATACCTGTAAGTGTGAAAGATTCAGTGTCCTACCCTTAAGGAGTTTTATTCATCTTAGATCTAATTTTTATCCTATTTAAAACATAACATGCTGTGTTGACTGTTTCTGCCCAAAAGTATCTAGGAAGGGTGTACTCCGCTAACATTGCCCTAGCAGCTTCTACCAAGGTTCTATTCTTCCTTTCTGCTATACCATTTTATTGAGGTGTTCTAGGGGCTGAGAAATTATGTTCTATTCCTATCTCTTGGCAAAATAATTCAAATCTTTCATTTTGAAACTCTCCTACATAATCGCTATGAATTGTTAAGATTTCACAACCTAATTTTTGTTGAATCCATGTGGAGAATACCTTGAATTTCTCAAATGACTCATTTTTATGTGCTAGGAATCTTACCCAAGTGAATCTAGTGAAGTCATCTATAATCACGAATCCTTTGTTTTTCCCTCCTAGGCTGGTTGTGCTAACGGGTCCAAATAAGTCCATGTGTAGGATTTTTAATTGAATGAAAGGATGATTTGACTTATTTTCCTAGATGGCAAGCATCACATAAGTGATCCTTAGTAAAGTCTAAGTTAGGTATGCCTCTAACTAGATTTTTCTGAGTAATGTTTCTAAGTGTTTTCATACTAGCATGGTATAGTCTCCTATGCCATAGCCACGAGTCATCTACTATTATTTTTAAGCAAAAATAATTTGAACTATCAATGCAATCAAGGTCTAACATGTAAACATTATTCATTCATTTTCCTTCTAAAACAATTTTGTCATTTAAACTAATCAGTCATTTGTCAAATAGAAATTTAATGTCAAAACCTATATCACGTAATTGACTAATGCTAAGTAAATTTTGCTTCAAACCATCAACCAATAAAATATTTTTAATTAAAAAATTCTTAGCATTACCAATAATACCTGAGCCTATCACTTTCTTGGTAGTGTTGTCTCCCAATGTTACTTTGCCTTCGATTCTGGTTGTTGCGGATCTGTTTTCATGGTTTATAATTTTGATGATAGCAAACACTCTTATTTCTCTATGACTGCCTTATCTACTAACATTTCAGGTCCACACGATCAGACTGCAATTTGGAACCAGCTCAAGATTAGGTAGACTAGGTCTGAGTCAGTTTGTACCCTTTTTCCTTTCTTGAGTCTATTGTATTTGGTGTGGCTCCATATGCTTTATAACTTGGAAGATTTTTTACTGTTCTCTAGAGTTTACTGTTTTTGGTAACATCGTTCAGGATGATTTTATATCATCCTGAACGATTAGTTCAAAAGAAGAAATCCTAATTAGGGCATCAGCATTAAAGCAGCCGTCATTATGCAAAATACATCATCCTAGACGATTTTGTATCGGCCAGGACAATAGGCTCAAAACAGAAAGAATATGCCGCCAGATTTATTTAGGAATTACTTATTTTTGGACATTGTCCAGAGGAACTTCTAGGACTACTAAATATCATCCAGGATGATCTAGGATAATTTTTCCAAAATTTTCCTGGAATTTAAGGAAAGCAATTATGACTTGATTGCACGATTAAATCATCCTGGACTATCACAAAATCGTCCAGGCCGATACACTAGACGATTGGACATCAAACAGCTATTTTTCACGGCGATGTTCAGGACGATATTCCATGACTTGTTCATATTGTCTAGGATGATATATTATCGTCCTGAACGATATGAATAAACTTATTCTGATCAACTCAAATCGTCCTGGATGATTGGGCTTATTTTGCACTGATCATACAGGACGATATTAGTATCATCCTGGATGATAATGTCAACAACTTGCATTAATGAGCTTGTTTTGAGATTTTCTATTTAAGCTCTGACATGACACTTTCTAAGTGTCTTTGGCAGCCATTGTAGCTTCGTTCTTTTAGGGGAAACTTCAAGAGAGAGCTTGAAATGGAGTGAGGAACGAGTGAAGTCTGAGAGAGGGAGAAGATCCAGTGAGGGGGGACTTAAGAGAGTGTGAAGGGGGATTCCACACGGTTGCTCCGGCAGTATTGCACCTTAATACTGTCGAATTCAAAGCTTGTCTCAAGGGAAGTTCACCAAATAAGAAGATCTCTTTGGTGTCAAAGGACCCAGCGACTCCGCCGCACCGGGGAAGGTGGAAGTGATTTTGTAAAGGCTTCTCTGCCTAGCTTTGGAGGCTAAATGAGAGACACTTAGTTTAGTGCAACACTTAGAGGGTGCCTCCAAGGAGCGGATGTAGGTCAAGTTTTAATCGAACTATTATAAATCCGGTGTGTTATTACATCCGCATTTAATTTCCGCACTTTGGTTTTTATTGTGGTAATATTAGTTTTGATTTGTATTTTGATTGAAAGATATTTTTTAACCAATTCACCCCCCCTCTTGGTTAGCCTCGGGACTAGTTTATAGGGCCTAACATCCCTAACAAACTTTCACTGGTCTCCAGTAAAATGAACTTCTTCATATTTCTAGTCATGTGTCCCGAGCAGCCACTATCTAGGTACCACATGCTCTCACTAGGTCTTTTATGAGAGCATCCCTATAATTTCATTCAAGGGTTAGATTTGGGAACCCAAGTGAGTTTGGCTTCCTCCTTATGCTTGCATGAATGAGATGTATGCATGCTATACTATAATGGATGCAGTATTTGTCTCCATGCTAGGTGTGTCTAATGGTGTATTGTGCATGTGCGAGCTATGTGACCTAGCATGCCACAGGAGAAGCACCTAACACCAGGAAATGGGTTTACTAACCTATGTGAATGGTGATGCCTATTCCTAAAGTTGTGTGATGCATGCTGTGTTAGGGATTTTCTAGACTGGGCTAATGTGAGTGATGCATTTTCTTTTTCTAGTTCTTTGATTTTCTCTTTAAAAGTGTTGTTTTAATATGTCAATCCATGAACTTCTATTTTTAACAAATGCTCACTATGATCTACTTCTAATGCAAGTTTGTCTAATCTATCAAAAGCCACTTCTAGTTCAACATGCTTGGTTTTCAAGGATTCATGTGCTTCTGTAAGTTCAGTATGCTTCCATACTCATCAAGCAAGGACATGTGTTCTCTATCTAAATCAGAATTTTCCTTAACTAAGTTAGCATGCTCAGTTTGTAAAGTATTAAAATCAATATTGAGACTAGCATGCATCTTTTTTAATTTCCTATATGAGTCCTTAATTTTTTTCAGAAAAATGCAATAAATCTTTATATGATAGTTGACATACCTCATCTTGATCAGATTGATAAAGATTATCGTTACCCATTAGACACAAATTTGTTACCTCTTCCTCTACTTCTTCGTCTGATGATTCTGAGAAAGAGTCGGCCCAAAAAGGTTTTTATGTATTCATTTTTCCTTTCTTGTACTTGGCTTTGTCCTCACTTTTTTCCTTAGCAGGTTGGCTCTTTAGGTTGGGGCAATCAGCTCAAAGGTGACCTGGCTTCCTATACTCAAAATAGATTGTGTCGGATGGAACTTTATTAAACCTTGAGCTTTTACCTTTATTCCAGCCAATTAGAAGACGCCTTTATTTTCTCTTTAAGAAGTTCTTAAACTGTTGGATCATCAAGGCTATATCATCTTCTTCCTTCCCTACAGAGCTGTGACTTTCTGAATTGTTTGCTTTTAATGCCACCGTTCGCTCCTTCTTTTCACCTGCATCACTTTGCCTTTAACTCACTCCTTGCTCATATGCAATGAGTGAACCAAGCAGATTATCAATAGAATACATGTTAAGATCTTTAGATTCAGTGATGATAGTAATTTTAGCATCATAGGAACTAGGTAAGCATCTAAGAATCTTGTTAACCTTTTTAGAATTTGAAATTTCTCTACCTAATGCATACAAGGATGTCACGATTTGGTTGAACCTAGTGTACATGTCAGATATTATTTCGCTAGGTTTCATATGAAAGAGTTCATAATCATGCAACATAATATTAAGTCAAGACTGTTTAACTTCATTAGTTCCTTCGTTCGTGATGCATAGTCTATCCCAAATCTCCTTACCAGTAGCACAGGTAGAAACTCTCATATAATCCTCAAACATTAATGCATAGAAAAAGAAATTTAAGCACTTCACATTTAATTGAGCTAATTCCCAATCCTCATTACTCCATTCATTAAAAGGCACTTGAGTTTTCACTCCATTCACAATTTTAAAAGTGCAACATATCCATCATTGACTAACATCCACATGCGGTAATCAATAGACTATAAAAAAGTAGACATTTTAATTTTCTAGAAATTAAACGGGATATTATCAAAAAGAGGTGGACGGGTTATTGAATAACCCTCCATAGTATTACGATTACCAAAATGCGACGATCATTTTTTCAAGGTTTTTTAAAACACTATTTTTGAAAATAAGCTCTGTTACAAATTAAAATTACTAGATTGATAAGTGGGGGGTGAATTATGAAAATTTGTTGTAATAATTTAAAATCCTAAGCAAGAATTCTAATATTTTTACGTTTTTAAATCTTTAACAAGAAAACTTTAACTAATACGAAAGCAATTGATTGAACTCAACTTGTAAAACTAAAATTCTTTTTCTCTCACAATTATTATCAAGCAAAAATAAAGAAAATAAAGTGCAAGAAAAAAACAACAGCGATAAGGAAAAAGCACACCAAAATTTTATAGTGGTTCGGTCAAACCATGACCTATGTCTACTCCCCGGAGTCCTCCACTCTGGGAATTTCACTACAAAACTATAGCTCTCCTTTTTCCCCCTCGGTAAGGTGGAGAAGCCCTTACAGACTTTCACCAACCCGGAGTAGCGGAGTGCCAAGCGCTCTTCTCACCCTCCTAGTGATGGCAGCGTACCTTCTTATTTTTCTCCCTCCTCGAGAAGGCAGAGTACCTTCGAGGTCATGGATGTAGAAGAGTCTCCCCCTTAGAGAGCCTCCCATAAGTTCTTCTAAGGCCATAGGAGGAGCAAGATGCTGCAAGAATGAAGCAAACGTGTGATCTCCGTCACACTTCTTCTCCCTCACCAAGCTCACCCTCTCCTTCCTCTCTCAAACCCTAAAAACTTCTCAAGAGATCTCTCCTAAGGATTTCCTCTCTAATCACATTCTCCTCTCTCTGTCACAAACCTAAAAACATAATAATTTTGACACATAAAATGGGCTCCAAAATCCCTAAAATTTTTCAAAGTAGTCGTTACAATTGTACTGTACGATTTCACATTGTATAGTATGATATGTATAATAATCTTCATCCTGGTATGAAGGTTTACGAACAGTTCAAAATAAAGCATACAGTATAATAAAATAACATACCATATGAACCTCCACACTTCTGTTCATACAGGACGATAGCCAGGACGATCAAAACTCATCTCTATACATTGTAGGGTACGATCAACATCATATAGTATGATTAGAACAAATCAATGGATCATCCAGGTCGATCTTCGGAACGATACCAAATCAGTCTCTATTCATCGTATGGTATAATATATAGCATACAGTATGATGAGTCAAAGATAAGAGATCATCTAGGATGATGTCTGGGTCAATTATAGCTCATCTATGTTCATTGTATAATATGAACAGGTTCATACAGTACGATGAACAATCAGTGAATAAGCAATATCTTTTCCACTAATCACGGGTTATATTAAGTAAGTATTTGAAATAAATAGTATAGTATGAATTACATCGTATAGTATGAACGATTGATAAAACTCACTTAAACAAATCTGGTGGCTAAGGTTTTTGATTAGTAACACATCGTACAGTACGATATAAATCGTACATTAAGATTTGTTCACAGAAATATGTTTTAAACATATCAGATCATATAGTACGATATAAAGTCGTACAGTATGATCAACAGAAAAAAATCTTCTTTTCTATTTCTTTTAAAATGCCCTATCCCCCTATGTATTTGTGTGTGGTTGCTCAGACTTACATATAGTTTGTGGATAGACTCAAGCAAAGAAAAAACTAAAATAAATAGAAAATTAAATTGTTTCAGACTCCCACTGCTATTCTACTCAGTCTTGAGTCTTCTTGTTATCCTGAGTAACTTGTGATCTTCCTGAAATATTAGTACTCATAGGCAATAACATAAGTCAAATGATAATGAATAGATGTTAAAATGACATTATTTGTCATCATCAAAAGCTTAAACTAGGGGTCATGAATTGCAACAACTAGCGTTATCATAAATGATTGAAATTGTGCCTATAGGTAATCCTAAATCTAGAACTTGCTGCTTCAACCCAAGGATGGGCCACATAACTTCCTAAAGCAATGTACTTAGCTTCAGAAGTGGAAAGTGCAACAAAATTTTGCTTTATATTGGATCAGGAGACTAAAGACTACCTTACAAATTAGCAAGTTCGAGATGTGCTCTTTCTATGCACCTTACATCCTGTAAAATTAGAATCAAAATATCCAATAATATCAAAAGAAGTGATGTGCCTAGGATACCAAATTCCTAAGTTTTAAGTTCCTAAGTGGTATCGAAGAATTCTGTTAACTACAGTCAGGTGGGATTCTTTAGGCTATGCTTGAAACCTAGCATAGAGATAAGCGCTAAACATTATATCAAGTCAGATAGTAGTCAGGTAAAGTAATGATCTAATCATCCCTCTATACTTCTTTTAATCAATTAATTTTCCATTTGGATCCTTGTCCAACTGAACACTAGAGATCACTGGAGTATTAATTAGCTTAGCTTTATCCATTTCATATTTCTTCAATATGTCCTTCAAATACTTTGATTGATTTAGAAAGGTTCCATCACCTAGTTGTCTTATGTTAAAACTCAAAAAGTAAGACAACTCTTCCATCATACTTATTTCAAATTTTCTACTCATTATTTTAGTAAAATCATCACATAGCCTTTTATCAGAAGATCTAAAAAGTATGTTATATACATAGATTTGAATAATGAGTAATTCATCTCCTATTTTTCATAAAAAAGGGTGGTGTCAACGCTTCCCTTAGAAAACTCCCTCTCTAGTACGAATGTGCTAAGCCTTTCATACCAAGCTCTGGGTGCTTGCTTTAACTCATATAAGGCCTTTCTTAATTTAAAAACATGATTTAGAAATTAGGAACTCACAAAACCTAGGGGTTGCTCTACAAACACGTCTTCTTTAATTACCCCATTTAAAATGGTACTATTAACATCCATTTCTAAAAGTTTAAATCATTTAGAACAAGCAAAGGCTAGTATCACTCTAATGGCTTCCAATATAGCTACAGGGGCAAAAATATCCCAAAAATCAATCCCTTTTATTTGTTTGTATCCCTTAGCCACGAATCTTTCCTAATTCCTAACCACAACACTAGAATCATTCATTTTATTCTTAAAGACCTACTTGGTTCCAACTACACTTTGTCCCTTTGGTCTTTCTACAAGCTCCCAAATATAATACCTAACAAATTGGTTTAATTCATGTTGCATTGCTAAGGTCCAAAACCCATCAGAAAGGGCTTGTTGGTGGGTTCAGTCATTGAGATAAAGACAAAGTGGTTCACTTCCTTCCTAAGTCCATGCCTAGATTTAACACCCTTAGAAGGGTCTCCTATGATCAGTTCTTTAGGATGACTCGAAGAATATCTCCAATCTCTAGGCAAGGTGTGTGTAGGTTCAACCCTTTCCTCCAAATTTTTATTTTCTATTCCTTGGATAATCTCACCTACTCGTTCAGTGTTTTTGTGTTCTACCCTCTTCTCTAAATTTTTAACTCATGCGGCAATCTCTCCAACATCATCTTCATCCTCAACTCTAGACTTCATAGAATCAAATTCATCAAACACTACATGAGTAGTCTCCTCCAACACCAAAGTCCTCGTATTAAATGCCCTAAAAGATTTTCCAACACTTGAATATCCTAAGAACAGTCTTTTATCAGATTTTGGGTCAAATTTTCCTAAGAGTGACTTCCCATTATTAAGAATGAAAACCTTTCAGCCAAAGATGTCGAGGTGAGAAAGGTTGGGTGTTCTACCCTTAAGGATCTCATAAGGTATCTTATCAAGTTTGGCTTCTAACATTCACCCTATTCAACACATAACAAGCTGTGTTTGCAACTTCAGCCCAAAAGTATTTTGGAAGTGAATACTCAGCAAACATGGCTCTAGTAGCTTCAACTAAGGTTCAATTTTTTCTTTTAGCTATCCCATTCTGTTGAGGGGTCCTAGGAACTGAGAAGCTGTGATTAATCCCCTTATCCTCACAGAAGTCTCCAAATCTCTCATTTTCAAACTCTTCCTCTTGGTCATTATGGATGGTCAAAATCTCACATCCTATCTTTTTCTGAATCCAAGTGAAGAAGGATCTAAACTCATCATAAGACTAATTCTCACGTGACAGAAATCTAATCCAAGTAAACTTGAAGTAGCCATCAATAACCACAAACCCATAGACGTTCCCCCTAAGTTGGCAGTGCTAATGGGTCCAAACAAATCCATGTGAAGGACTTCTAAATGTCTTGAGGTGTTAATGTCCTTAATGGAGTGAAAAGAGGATTGAACTTGCTTCCCTAGTTAACAGGCATCATAGAGGTTGTCTTTAGAGAATTTAAGCTTGGGGATACCTCTAACTAGGTCTTTCTAGGTCACTCACCTAAGGGTTTTCATAATGGTATGACATAATCTCCTGTGCCATAACCATGAATCATCAGAAGCAATTTTTAAGCAAAATGAAGAAGCACATTCAATATTATTTAAGTCAAGCATGTAAACATTATTGATCCGCTTTCTCTACAAAATAATGTTGTTATTTAAGCTTATAATGCAAGTATTTGCCAAGAATTTTATGATGAAACCTTTGTCACAAAGCTCACTAATGTTGAGCAAGTTATGTTTCAGTCCATTTACAAGTAAAACAATTTCAATCAAAAGGTTCTTGGAGTTTCTGAATATACCTGCGCCCACTACTTTCCTAGTGGTATTGTCTCTAAGAGTTACCTTGCCTCCAGCCCTAGCCTCCAGCAAAATGAATTGATTAACATCTCTAGACATATGTCATGAGCATCTGCTATCCTAGTACCACATGCTCTGATGAGGTCTTTTGTGAGAGCAAGCCTATAAAATCATCAAATGCCAGATTTAAGAACCCAAACATGTTTTGGTCCCTTTTTATAGAATGAAGAATGCAATGCATGTATGTTATGTTGTGAATCATGTAACTTGGGTCTCCATACCTAATGTGTAATATGGTGAATAGTATAAGTGTATGAAATGTTTCCTAACATGCTACATGAAAAATATCTAACACCAGGAAAAGGATTTACTAACCTATTATGGTAGTAATGCTTTCTCCTAAGTTTTTGTGATGCATGTATTGTTGATTTGTTATTTTCAAAAGCTTTGAGGTTTTCTAATTTCTTAAACTCTTTTCTAACTCAACATGAGATGACTTTAAGAAATCAGCTGCATTAGATAATTCAGTATGCTTTTTGTTTAATGCATCAAACTAATCAAGTAATGACCTATGATTTCTATCGATTTTAGAATAATCTTTAAGTAAAATTTCATGCTCTTTTTACAAATTTAAAAACTCCAATTTTAAACTAGCATGTGATTTCTTAAGTTTCCTATATGATGCATGAATTTGTTTAAAAACTTAAAGTAATTATTCATAGGTTAGTTCACATACCTCTTCTTGGTCCAACTGACCAAGATGATCGTCCTCCATCAAGCACAAGTTTATAGTCTCCTCTTCAAATTCACTCTCAGAGGAGTCCGATACTGAATTCTCCCAGAAAGCCTTTTGGAACCCCTTCTTATCCTTTCTGAACTTAGGTTTCTCCTGGCCCTTCTCCATACTTAGGTTAACTTTAAGTGTAGGACAATAAGCTTTAATATGTTTCGGCATCCTGCATTCAAAGCAGATCATATTATTAGAATTCTTAAAACTTTTTCTACCCTTACATTTATTCCACTTGTGATGGTTCTTATTCTTTTTCCTTAGAAAGCTTTTGAATTGCCTCGTGATTAAGGCAACAACAATGCTTTCACACCCAAAAAAATCAGTGTCCATGTTTTGGCCTTTAGCACCACAGTTTTCTCCTTCTTTTTCTCACCTACATCAAGATTTCTTTGATTTACCCCTTGCTCATAAGCAATGAATGATCTAAGTAAATTATTAATAGAATAAGTGTATAAATCTTTAGAATTAAAAATTGATGTGACCTTAGCATCAAAATAAGAAGACAAGCATATCAAAATTTTATTTACTCTTTTATAATTAGTTAGCACTCTTCCTAAAGCATGCAATGAGGTGACAATTTGAGTAAACCTAGTATACATATCAGAAATTGATTAAGAAGGTTTCATAAAAAAAGTTTGTAGTCATGCAATAACATATTCAATCTAGATTGCTTAACTTCTTTTGTTCCTTCATAAGTAATACACAATCTATCCCAAATTTGTTTACCAGTTGCACAAGTTGTAACATGCATATAATCTTCAAATTTTAAAGCACAGAAAAAATAATTCAAATATTTTACAATAAGTTGTGCTAAATCTCTTTCGTCAAAACTCCATTCAGTAAAAGAAAGTTCAGTTTTAATGCCATTAATTTCATGTGAAGGTGATGTATAACCATCCTTAACAAGCATCCACATGCGATAGTCAATTGATTGTAAAAAATTAGACATGCAAGTTTTCCAAAAATCAAAAGGAATATTATCAAACAAAGGTGGTCGGGTAATGAAATACCCTTATGTAGTATTACGATTACAGGAGTTAGCCATGGATCAAAATTTAAAAGTTTTCAAAAATACAATTTTATGAATCCCACTCTAATACCAATTGAAAGTTCATCAGGGATGTTAAGCCCTTATGAACTAGCCCAAGCTACCCAAGCGAGGGGAGGAATTGGTATTTTAAAAAAATCTTTCAATCAAAAATAAAAACTTAATCAAACCAAATTCACCACAAAAATTTAATGTGCAGAAACTAAATGCAAAAAAAGCAATAGTAAAGGACATATAAATTTATAGTGTTTTGGTCAACTCGACCTACATCCACTCCATGGAGGCACCCTCTAAGTATTACACTAAACTTAGTACCTCTCCTTTTACTCCCACAGCAAGGTGGAGAAGCCTCTATAAAACCACCTTTCTACCGAAACAGGAGAGGCAGAGAACCCAACTCCTTTTACTTCCTCCTAAAGTAGGCAAAGAACCTTGATCGATTATTGAAGTGGACCTCTCTTTAACCTCAAAGAACAAGAGACAACGATCAGAGAAGATGACTTAGATCCTTTCTTGGAGCAACCTTCATGA
The DNA here is from genome assembly GCA_022539455.1 of Dendrobium nobile. Taxonomy (NCBI): domain Eukaryota; kingdom Viridiplantae; phylum Streptophyta; class Magnoliopsida; order Asparagales; family Orchidaceae; genus Dendrobium; species Dendrobium nobile. The sequence continues at coordinate 38,865,845 of CM039735.1, forward strand.
AATTTCTCTCAAACTCCCCCTCATAAGATCCTCTCTCTCTCTCTCTCTCCCTTTCTCTCCCTCTCCTTTATGCTCTCTTAGGTCACAATAGCAGCAAAAGATGATATCTTGGGTATAATAAGAGATCTTAAATAGAAGAAATTTAGAATAACACTTAATTTAAAAAAAAAATGTACTTTATCATCTAGGATGGTATAAATATCATCCTGGCTGATCAGCATAAATTTCTCTCAATCAGCTCAGACAGTTTGGGACTATCAGAAGGTTTTTGTTCATATCATCCAGGAAGATATGATATCATCATGTATGATTAGTACAAGTCATTAAATATCATGTATATAATTACAATAAATGGATGTCCAGACATTGAAAAAAAAGCTTGATCGTCCAGGCCGATCTCACGATCGTCCCGGAACAACTAAGGTTTAATTCCTTAAAAATTGTCCAGATGATCGCCCTGAATAGAAGGTGGTCAATGTTGATCATCCAGGAATAACTAAGGTTTTTTGAACTGATTATTCCAGTCAATCCTTTGATCGTCCAGGATGATTTGATCAAACAATCAAACCTTAATTACTTTCATTAATAACCAGAATAATTTAGGCATTATTATGTTTCATCATCTAGGGTGATATCCTTGACAATGTCAAAAAATAAATAATACCTAAATTGATTTAGTAGCTGATTCTTTTTTATTTGAGCCTTTTATTGTTCCGGTCGATACAAATATTATCCAGGACGATGCACTTAATGACGGCTGCCTTAACAAGGATGCCTTAATTAGGGATTTTTTTTAATCGATCATCTAGACCAATTTGCAGATCATCTTAGACAATGTGACCAAAAATAGAGAACTCAAAAATCAGTCAGAAATTTTCCCCCATGCGTGTGTGTGCAAGGTTACTTAGCATCAAGAATCACATCATTTATAATAAATTCAAGAAAGGGAAAAGTTTACAAACTGATTTAGACCTAGTCTACCAAATTATGAGCTGGTTCAAATTACAGGTTGATCTTGTGGACCTGAAATGTTAGTAGGCAAGGCAATCGTAGAGAAGTAGAAGTGTTTGCTATCATCAAAATTATATTCCCTAAAAAATAGATTCGCAACACAAATTTCTTATAAATTACAACTTGAATTAATTTTTTTCTCATCTAAAATTTAAAGACCAACATAAGATAGGTTGAGGAATTTTTAAATTATTTAATAATCTCAAAATTCCTCCTACTTCTCACTCTTTTGCTCCAAAATAAGTGTTTAAATTTTAAGCCAATCCTAATTGAAATTCCGACATCATTCTCCTCATATTACTCCATGAAATTAAATTAGAATTTCTACCATTATTTTAATTGAGAGTATTTATAGGAGGCCTAAATATTCCTATGATGTAATTAATTATGAAACTTTATCTCTATATGATAAACATGATAACAAATAAAATAAACCCCACCTTATAAAGATCCAAAATAGGATGATACTAAACTGTTATTTTGGGAAAATTAATTTTAAAAGATGGTCATTATCATCATACTTAAATAGATAAATGATGTTTTTTCCTTGTGGAGTTATATTATTTATTATTGCAACTTTGATTATAAAATTAATGCTAACACATCCAGATTATCATAGCTAAGTATTTTATCTAATAATGTTTTGAGCCTTCTAGGTCATACAAAGTTTCCTCTAGGATTTGGCTATTATAATCATGATGACTCTTATAGTTTTAAAATCTTAACCTATTAGAGAATGATATTCTTACCCCCTGAGGTGATATGTAATTATTGATTATGTGTTCAACTTCAAAACTAAAAATCTAAAATACATATTTATTTTTTCCTAAAATATATAATTGCAATTGATTTACACACTTTCCGAGTAAATAATTAGCTTCCTTAGCAGTCAAAATTAATAACCATCCAACTCATAGGCACTTTCTACTCTCTTAGGATTTACCCTATCAAAAGGCCATAAAAAATTATTTTTTCCAATCTCTTATTTCAAGTCATTAGCCTCATATAAAGATTGTGACATAAAATAACCTTTGGTTTGCATTTTGATTTTTGATCTTAGAAAAACATTTTGTTTATAGTAAAATGCATGTATCACAAACCAATCAGGAATAGTATTATGAGGGTACTTTCCAAGCATGTCCTTAAATCTTTTCAAACACTTTTAAAATGACTATCCATCGAATTCAAAAAATGAAGCTCTATTATTTCTAAGCATAGCAATTTTAGATGATGAGAAATATTTTGCTAGAAACTTATGTGCTAATGCATTTAAAAGTGTTATGGAGCTTGCAGGAAAGGAATTGGACCACATATTAACTTTGTAACTTAGAGATAACTTAAATAGATGAAGTCCAATGGGATCATCACTAGCTTTATTATAGAAACATATTATGCAAATTTCTAAGAATTTAGCTAAGTGTATGTAGGGATCCTTAATACAATATCCCCAAAATTGAGTATTCTTTACCATTTGGATTATGATAGGTTGCAGTTAAAAATTACTGGCTTTGATATTAGGTTGGGTGATAGTCTAATGTAATCCATCGATAATGGGAATAGCGTATTCCCTAAGATGTTTAGGATAGTCATGATATTGATTTGGTTTATCCATTCCTAATGCTAAATTCTTATAGTTTTTTTTAATATTTATAAGGATACTTTAAATTTCTAAGTTAATATATAAGGGACCCTTACTTTTTTACTATGCCTACACTAATAATAAATAAAAAGTAAATGTAATCAAATAAAATAAAAGTAACACAAGAAAATAAAAAACAAAAATTATTTTAAAACATCGCAAAAGAATAATGATATTGAAACAAAAAACAAGTTTGATTAAACTTTACAATACTTCAAATAATATAGAGAAAATTACAAATGAACATATTATTTCCCTATGAACACTGCCAAAAACTTGATTAGATTTGTGTTTTTGATGGTAAGGGTTATGATATGCTTAGTTTATATCTAATTGGTTACAACCCTAACAACAATACCATTGCACATGTCATTCAAGTAATAAAGTGGTTGAGTGAGTGCCAATACCATGAAGTCATACTATTCTACTCACAAATTTCTCTCGTACTAATTACTCATGCTACTTAAATTATATTGCACAATAAAATTATGGGTGAGAATTATTTCCAATGATATCCAAAATTATAAGTTTAGCTGGCTATTGAATTAAAATTGAAAAAAAATTCTAATTATTGCTTAAGAAAGAATGTATAAGTAGAGAAGCTAAAGAAAATATCTGTTTGAATGAATAATAATAAAGAGATCCTATAAATGGACCCTTTTCCTAAGTGAATCTCCCCTTACAACATCACTATCCATAGTCCATTACTTTCTATTAATTATTTATTCACTATAATGTTGACAAGCCACACTAATTTATATATTTTATTATTCCTTGGTCTCTATTAGGCTCTCTTCTATATTTATTAAATAGCTCTAATAATCTTTCATAGAAAAATTATTTATAGATACTACAGAAATAGTGTCAGGCATCAAGGTGTTGATGTAGTGCTATAAAATGAAATAGTGCCTCAACACTACTAAATGTTTCTTATTGTAGTGCTCAGCAGAACTGACATAATTGTTTATTGATTTGGCATGATAGTTAGCTTATCCAACATGTTGCTTCTTTCTCTTAATTTCTTAGCTAAGGTGTTATACAAGTTGGGTGTTGCAACCCTTTCTTACATAATCTACACTATAGTTCTTTCAAGCTCGACATTCCAGCATTGAATATTATGAAATTTTCCTAAGACATTAGCTCTACAATGTTGATTTATAGCATTACAGTAATGCATGGCACAATTGTGCTAGTTTGCACTGTGACGTTGGCTTATACTCTATCAAGGAAATAAATTAAATGGCATTTTTTTTAGACTCTAGCACTCCTAGTCTTGAACTGCGACACTAGGTACACTTGTTAAACCAAAATAATTTCAAACCATTTAAAATCATCATTAAAAGCATTTAATGGCCTCTAAAGATGATTATGATAATTTCAAAATATTTGAAATTTAGCTGTATTTTTATTTATTCTATGTACTTATTTAGTGAATTTCATTTTTGTTTTTAATTATTTTATTTTTATACTTTATGATAGGGCTATTATTTCTCATTAAAAGTATGTTAAATTTTTGATTTATTGGTCTCTACTTTGTAATTTTTTTTTATTTTGAATTTGTTTTGATTCATTAAAGATCCTAGATTTATTATGTAATTTGAATCATGATTTACTAATTGACAAACCAAATGACAATCACATCACGTGAAATATAAATCATAAGTTAATCAAAACCTAAAGTTCACTCCCAAGAAATTTTAATCCATCTATGCTTTCCCATGGTTTTATAGCATTTCCAAGGTAAATAAATCTATACATTTGGAAATTTCTTTTTAGGGCTAATTAGACCATGGATTGGTTTTAGAATTAATCGCTAACTAACCCTTAAAGATTATAATAGAAAATCTAATCACATCATGTCCAAATGCTTTATGGATTTATAGTTAGAACAATTTCCATCTATATATCACATTTTAACCACAGAGATTAAATTGTTGAATAGAAGCCTTTAGAGGATTCAAATATGCATAGAAATTTTTAAAATGTCAGAGATATACCCAATAAGGTTCTATTTAAATTTAAGCTATGGTGAATTGTATTTAGTGAATAATTTTATAAATACAATAAAGGGTATTTATGAAATTACATTTAATGGACTAGAAATTAAGTGTTGCAATCATGTGGCTCTTTAATAACTACTAAAAATAAATCAATAAAGTCCTAGTATCTATGATTTAGAAACATGTCGGAAAAGTTACGATTTTTCTAAGCTTCCATAACTTTATAAAATTAAATTTATTATGGTATCCTATTTGTTGGGATGGCTAGGAACTTTTTAGCATCCAGAAGTACATATATGTAGCAAATGATTTCCATAATATCATGTTTGAAGTAAAAAAAAAATAAAAAAAAAAAAAAAATCTGACAAAATCATTATCATTAATTAAAAAAGAATGACTCTGATTTCAACTTCAATCTCATGCTCCCAATCTTATCATAGGGAAAGAATTTACTGATCTTGGAAACTCAGTACATAAAATCATTTCAAATCAAATCATGTAGGATTATATAAATGAATCCTTCACACTATATAGCTTAATGTATATGGTGTGCATATTCACTTCAGAATTGCCTTGATCAATACTAATATTGGATCAAGATTGAATAATACCTATGATCAATGAGGAATTACACTAAAATTTAGCTATATCACACTAATATCAACCTCAATAACACTCATCCATCAGAAAGAAAAACTTGCTACGTAGTTGATTAGAGGTTGGATTTCCACCAATTTTGAATTGCTAGTGCTCAATTGAACTCAATGAAAACCATCAGAAGATTTATTGGGAAGAAAGAGAATGTTTATTGGTGGTTTAGGGAGTCTATGGAAATTAAAATTAGGAAACTCTCAATATAAATTTTTATAATATTTAAAAGCTATTTGAAGAGGCATTAGCCTTTAATTATAGCCAACGCAGAGCAAGAATAGTTGTAAAATAAAATTGGGATGGTCCAATACTTGCTAAGGGATGACTATAAAATGTTTATGCTTATGTTCTCAGTTGGTTAGGTAGTTAAATATGAACCAAAGTTTTTGGTCAATGGTTTTCTGGAATTTTAGCCACATTAGGGCACCACCTGACCTTTCTTGGTTAGGCCATGTTTCTTGATGATTCTAGAGCTAAATGTGATTATTGGTTGGCTTTGACCAAGTATAATTGTAATATAGTTTAATGGAGCTAGAATTTTAGGGTTTGGACCATCCCAATTTGCTAACCTAGGTTAAACCAAGGGTTGGTCTAACCATGATTGGTGTATAGAGTCATGGGCCACCTAATGTAATGGTTGTGTTGGTCAAATTTAATATTTGCAAAGAAATGGTTCATATAAAGCCTCTCTTGATCACTATTTTTTTTTTTTTTTTTGAATAAGATGCAAATTGCATTAGTGCTAAGAAAAAGGAACTAATTACAAACTAATAAAGAAAGATAAAACTATCTTAGTCCTTCCTTATTACGTCCAAAAAGCTTGATGGAAGTTCTGTATCTAAGAAGGTTTCCCAATAAAAATCACTTAATAAAGAAAGATTGGTGCAATAACCCGAAGCCTTATTACAATATCTAGGAACAAAATAAAAAAATGATATTATTGAATATTTCTAGAAATGAGAGTTCCGGCCTTATAGCTTTGTTATTTTCCACTGATCTCCTCTTTATTGAATCTTGGATCTTTCTTATGATATTTACATTATCTTTTTCTATTATTATTCCTTCATATTCACACATCCATCCTTGAATGTAATCCCCAAATGCGACTATTTATTTCAGCGCCAAAAATGCAATGTCCCAATGTATCATCTTCTAGCCATAAGCACATAACATTCTCCCTTTGTGGTCTCTTAACACTCCTGCAATTCCCGCTGCATTTGATGGTAAAAATGTTGCATCTACACTCAATTTAATCCAACCTTCAGGTGGGGGACACCAAGCTTTAGAAAGCTTTTGCAGATTGGTGTTCCAATTCTTTTTTATTAGAGCTGAATGTATAAAACTAGCATTAGATAAAATTTCATCTGCAATATAAGCTATAGGTGGCTCATTTTTTTTGTGCTTAGATAGGTTTTGAAACTTCCAGTTGAAGTATACTACTGAAACATTGATTCTTGCTAGACCACAATTAGTCTTTCCTCTGTGCTTAAGTTCCTCTACGTAATTAGAGACACTTTGGAAAATTGGAACATTAATTCCCCATTGTCTCAATTTTTGTAAGATTTCATCTAGCTTAAAGCAACTTATAGCCACATGTTCGGAGTTTGACATCCTCTTGGACAATTTCTGTTACAAAATAATCTTCTATGGCATAACTATTCATTTGTTGGCAAAGCATCATTCAACAATCTCCACCAAAATAAGAATTTCCTTTAGTTTACTTTCAATTTTTTCAACTAATTTGTATTTCTAATGTTACCGTCTTGAATTTTATTATTTTCTTTATAAGACAATGAGGTTATAGATTTTCCTGAATTAGAGTTGATTAATTCTACTTCATCTTCTATACCATCTTCTCCTGTTTCAACCTGTTGAATCAGATTTCCCATATCTTTAGAGAAATATGTGATCAATTTCTCTTTACTCCTGCTTCCAATATCTTCGATTAAGAAGGAAACTTTTTTGTCATGAAGTTCATTTGCATTACAAGTAGCTAGCTAAGAATTCAATCTTCTATCAAATATCTAAGTATCATTTATGATGTTAATTTTTTCTCCATTGTTGACTTTCCATCTTACAATTGGTTTTAGATAAATTGTGCCTTCTTTCATAATCTTCCAGGATGAAGATAAACATCTTTTAACTCCTTCCAAAATGTCATCGCCATATTTGTTCTTCAAAATTTTGATGAAGAGTGACTCTTGGTTTGGTAGAAACTTCCAAGCTAGTCTAGCTCTCAATGGGCCTTGCCTATCCGCTACTCCCAGCATACCGAATCCTCCAAATTTTATAGACAAGCATAATGTAGACCATGCTATATAATGCATCCCTTGACTCCTATTTTCTTTATGCCAAAGAAAATTTCTGCATAACTTGTCTATTGTCATCAAAATGCTTTTGGAATGAGTGAATGTACTACCCAATAAGAAAGCATAGTAGAAAAAATATTTTTTTTTAGTAATAATCTTCCTGGCAAGGATAACCAATAAGCTCCCCATGCGTTCAATCTTCCCATTGCTTTTTCAATAGCTTTGTTGTAGCATGTTGCTTTCAATCTCCTTAATGCCAATTTGATTCCCAAATAATTGAATTCTTTCACTTCTTTGATTCCCATTAGTTTGTTTAAAATCCTTTTTCTCTTATTTGATACCTTCTTACCATAGAGTTCCATAGACTTTTGAGAGTTAATTTTTTGTCTTGTCCAACCATAATAATCTTTGAAGATTTATATCAATGTTTTAACATTTCTTTTATAGGCCTCAGTAACCACTAGGACATCATCTAAAAATAGTAAATGTGCTAATCTTTCAACATTAGTTGCTACTCTTATGCCTAATTGATTATATTTTGCTCAGAGTGCCTTGGATAGTAGCTCAGAGCATAAAATGAATAAACTAGGCGACAATGGACATCCTTGTCTAAAACTATAATGAGCCGTTATCCAACTTGTTCTTTTGCCATTTATGTTGACTGAGTGTTTAGGATTACTGACACATTGCACAATCTGATGTATCATCCTCTCATGTACTCCCATTAGCTCCATAACATGATTTAACATTTCCCAATACATGCTATCATAACCTTGTTCCATGTCCAGCTTTAATAACATGTATCCCGATTTAGCTACTAAAAATATCATCTTGTTAGTAATCTCTTGAGCAATAAGTCATTTATCAAATATGCTTATTCCCGGTACAAAAGCTCCTTGGTTCTTAGAAATAACCTTTGGGAGACACAATTTAAGATTAGTAAGGATCATCCCTGCAGCCATTTTGTAGACAGTTTGGCACAGACATATCGGTCTAAACTTGGAGCATTCATCAGCATTTGGGACTTTAGGAATAAGTACCACTAGTATCTCCTTCCAATACTCTGGCATCACCTCTATTTTGAAGAATCCTTCAATTGGATTACAATTTTCTCTTTTTATAATGTTCCAATAGGATTTAAAGAAACAAGCATTAGCACCATCCGTTCCTGGAGATTTATTATTGTTCATATTCATAACAGTATTCATCAAGTCTTCTATTATGTAGTCTGAGTTCATTAACTAAACCATATCTTCTTGAATGTAATTAGCATTGGTAAAACTCACCCATTCTTCCATATTGCATTCATGTTTGCTCCATTTATTAGAAAAACACTTTTCAATTACCTCATGAATAGAATCCTGGGCAGTTTTGATATTGCCATTTTCTCAACCAATTTGATTTATTAGGTTGCTTCTTCTCTTTGTCATAGCATATATATGGTAGAAGAATGTGTTCTTCTCTCCATAATCCATCCATTGGCTTTTTGACCTTCGTCTCCACCATGTAGACAATCTAGCCAATGTTATGTGAGTTCATGAACATTGATTCTAAGATTTAATAGATTTTCTTGGTTCAAATCGCCTTCCATAGCCTCCATATCTTACAAATGCAAAATTTCCCTTTGTAGCTCTTATTTTTTTAAAGTTAGCTCTTTATATTTATTTTTGCTCCAATAGTACAAATTTTTGAAAGATCTCTTTATTTTCCTTTTAACGATTTCATTAGCTCCTCCATAATCCTTCTTCCTCCAAGAATTAGTAATGATCCCCCTTGCAGCCTCATATGAACACCACAAATTCTCAAATCTAATTTCTCTTTGTTTGTGTATCTTTGTGATATAAAATTCGAGTAGTATGGGGCAATGATCTTATGCAACTCTAGGTAGATGTTTAATGACTGCAAAAGAGATGCCCATAACTGATTTCAAGTTTAACCAAATTCTATCAAGTCTCTTCCAAATTCTAGCTAGTCCTTCTTTGTTGTTGCACCATGTGAATTTAGGACAAATAAAACCAATATTGTGATAGTCGTTATTAGCCATAAACTCCTTCATCTCTTTAGGTCCTTGTGAGAGCATAAATCTTTTACCTCCCTACTTCTCATTCTTATTCAGTAAGCAATTGAAATCTCTCTCTACTATACACTGCTCCTCACTATTCATATTATTCTCAATCAATCTCCATAGTTTTCTTCTTTCATATGAGTTATTATTTCCATAAACAATGCAAACCTTAACTGAAATTCCTCTAGGGGTTGTCATCTTACCTATTATACATTGATTCGAAGAATTAATGACTGTAAAGTAAGTTGTTCTGTATTTCCATAATGTAAGAACACCTCCTAAAGTTCCATTAGCGCAACATGGTAGAACTCACAATCATCTCCAACAAATTTCCTCACATATTCTTTTCCCAATTTTTCCAACATTGTTTCCATAAGACCAATGAAGAACATGTCATTTTCTCTTATCAAACTTCTCAAATAATGGGAAGCTTCTTTCTTTCTTGCTCCCCTACAATTCCAAAATATTATGGAAGACATTAAGAAAATTATGGGGATGAGGCCCCAACTTTTCAACTACACCTTCTACTTTCCTTGTTCTTTGATTACCCTTTATAGGACCTAGCATTTTCACTCCCTTTGCTAGTTTAAATTAACTTGCAAATAGCTTTGCAATGTTTTTACTTGCTTCCATCTTCCCATTCAACTGTAACATTTTGCTTTCATCTCCATCACCATTAACTAGCTTACGAATATATTCTAGCTCATTTGGAATATATATCCTTTCCAGCTGTCTGAGCTTAACTTGATCTTCAAGTTCTTTATTTTGATATAAAACAATTTTTTTTTTCAGATTCGTTGCTGATCTCAATTGAATCAAATTTGGAAATTTCTATGATATGAGTAGGTACTTTTTGGTTTTCTATTTCTTCACCTTCCATTTCCTCATTAGATGGGATCATCACCTCTACTAGATCAACTCATGTGCATTGCTCTGTCTCATTGATAATTTCTCCTTCTTTAATCATTGTGTAACATAGGATATTGTTCTGTACTTCCTCACTCACATTTATTTGTTTTCCTTTGATTTCCAAACTCAATTAATTTGTTTTTTTGTTCATTTTAGTAGTAGTTGGTGTTAAGAGAGTTGCTATTTGCATGTTTTACATTCTTGCAACTTGTATAGTTTTGATGATTTTAAATATTATTGTTTTAGGTATTGATATCTCCTAACACTATTTGGGAAATTTGTTTTTGCTCTTGTGTATACTAACATTTCAGAAAAATCGAACTCCAAACTTCTGAAGACTTCAAATCAAATTCAGTATGAGATATTTTTATAATTTGAAGCTTGTACTTTTCTTTGAATTAAGTTTGAGAGGGAGTGATTGTAATTGAGTAAAAAAACACACACATACTTAAGGAGAAATTTAAGAATTTACACTAATCATACGGGACGAACAAAATTCGTACTGGACGATGAAGTTAGTTATATCCTCTAAAGAGCAATGGAACGAACATGAATTAAAGAAAATTTTTCTAAGTCCTGATCGTCCAGGATGAATGTTTAATCATTCCATGATGGAATGTCCTCTGGAAACTTTTCGTTCAGAAAAAATTCATATTCATGCGAGGATGAAATCCTCTCTGGAAAATTTTCATCCAAACAAACTCAAATTCATCCCAGGACAAAATGTTCTCTGGAAAATTTTCGTTCAGATGAAATTCATATTCGTGCTAGGATGAAATGCACTCTAGAAAATTTTTGTCCAAACAAACACAAATTCATCCCAGGATGAAATGTTCTCTATAAAAATTTTGTCCGGACGAACTAATTTTCGTACCAGGATGAAGTGAACCGACTCTTCGAATTTTGACGATGTCCTACAGTTTTTGGGAACCAACCTATGGTATAACTGTTCATATCGGACGAACCTGTTACAAATCTATTTTCATGGCTTATGTTTTGATGATTGACAAATACTATTGATTCTCTTGGACTGCATGTTGCTTCTAAGTTTTCAGGAATCGAAGATCAGACGAACAAATGAAGCCAGTTCAAGATTGCGTAGGTCTAGGGTTGAGTCAGTCTGTACTTTGTTTTTTCCCTTCTTGAGTCTATTTGTAATGGTTAAAGAGATTGATTCTAAATAAACCTACACACACACACACACACTTGACAGACTTAAAAATTCTGTTTTTACTCATATCGGCCAGGACGATATTCACATCGTCTTGGATGATCAGGCTTAAAACAGAAAGTCTAATTAAGGATTCTTAATTAAGGCAGCCATCATTAACAGATCGACCTGGATGATATGTGTATCAGTCAGGATGATAAGCTAAAAATATAAAGAAGTTGCCACCATAGACAATTAAGGTATATTGTATTTTTAAATAATCGGCCAGGACGATCATTGATCGGCCTGGACGATAATCACAAATTATGCGTTAATTGATTAGGAAATCAAGGGAGTAATTAAGAATGATTGATACGATCATATCGTTCTAGATGATCGCAGGATCGGCCATGACGATCTATTCAAAAACCTTAGTTACTTCAGGATGATAAATATCGGCCAGCTCGAATTCAGGGCGATGCTCTGGGCGATTTTCCTCTGTTTTGAACTGATCGGCCGAGACTATCGTGAGATCGGCCTGGACGATCAAGACAATTTTAAATCGTCTAGTTTGCATTCAGGGTGATGCTCTGGCCGATCTTCTGAGATTTGTACTTGTCGGCCAGGCCGATGTCCATATCGGCCTGGACGATATTGTCGGCAACTTGCAATTAATGAGCTCCTTTAAAGCTCTTCTATTTAAGAGCTCTTGTTCAACATTTTGAACAACCTTAATACTGTTGGCTTGACCTGAGAAGGCCTTGAGGAGAGAAAAAGAGAGAGGGAGAGAGAGAGGATCTTGTGAGGGGGAGCTTGTGAGGGGATTCACAACAGTTGCTTCAAGGATCGCTCTGCTTCTTCTTCGTCTAGAGTTTCTCGTCCGTGGAAGGATCGGTAGAGGTAAGGAGTCAGCATCTGGTTGTGGTTCTCTGCCAGCTTCAGGAGGAAGCAAAAGGAGTTAGGTTCTCTGCCTTGTCGGGGTGGCAAAAAGGAGGTTCATTGTAAAGGCTTCTCCGCCTAGCTGTGGGGGCTAAAGGAGAGTCACGTTTGTAGTGCAATACTCGGAGGGTGCCTCCGGGGAGTCGACGTAGGTCATGTTGATCAAACCACTATAAATTTCTGTGTTCTTGTTTCTTGCTTCCGCACTTTTAATTTCCGCATTTATTTTTCTTGTGGTGTGATTTTAGTTTATGTGATTTTTGTTCTTTGTGAAAAAGAAATTTTTTTAAAATACCAATTCACCCCCCCCCCCCCTCTTGGTTAGCTTGGGCCAGTTCTATAGGGCTTAACATCCTTAACAAACTTTCAAGTGGTATCAGAGCACTTTCTAGTGTCATCTGAGAACTTTCAAGTGGTATCAGAGCAGGATTCATAAAAAATTAGTTTGAAAACTTTTTTAATTTTGATCCATGGCTAACCTTGGGAATCATAACACTAAGGAAGGTTATTCAATTACACGACCTCCTTTGTTTGACAACTTACCTTTTGATTTCAAGAAAACTCGCATGTCAACGTTTTTACAATCTACTGATTATCGCATGTGGATGCTTATCAAAGAAGGTTATTCTCCACCTTCTCATAAAATTAATGGGGTTAAAACTGAAGTTGCTTTTACTGAATGGACTTTTGATGAACGAGATTTAGGTCAATTGAATGCAAAATGTTTGAACTGTTTTTTCTGTGCTTTAAAAGTTGAGGATTACATACATGTCTCCACTTGCAAAACTGGTAAAGAAATTTGGGATAAATTGTGTATCACCTATGAAGGCACTAATGAAGTTAAACAATCCCGTTTGAATATTCTCTTGTATGATTACAAACTTTTTTTGTATGAAACCTCATGAATCAATTTCTGACATGTACACTAGGTTTACTCAGATAGTTACTTCACTGCATGCACTAGGAAAAAAGAACTTTCAAACTATGAAAAAGTAAATAAGATTTTGAGATGCTTGCCTTCGTCATATGATGCTAAAATCACTGCAATCACTGAATCTAAGGATTTGAATACTTATTCTATTTATAACTTACTTGGCTCACTCATTGCTTACGAGCAAGGGGTGAATCAAAGAAATCTTGATGCAGGTGAGAAGAAGAAGGAGAAAATAGTTGCATTGAAGGCGCACAAATCAGATTCTGAATCTTCCGGGTCTGAAAGTGATGAAGTTGCCTTCATCACAAGGCAATTCAAAAGTTTTCTAAGGAAGAAGCAAAATCATCATTGGAGAAAAGGTAGGGATCCTAAACATTCTAAAGGATCTTCTGATGTTGTTTGTTATGAATGCAAGATGCTTGGACTTGTGAGATCCGATTGTCCTACACTTCAAGATCACTCGAGCAAAGAAAAGGAAAAAGGTGAGGAGAAACCTAAGTTTAGGAACGAAAAGAAGGGAGTCTAAAAGGCATTTTGGGCAGAATCTGGTACTGATTCCTCTGAGACTGAACCAGAGGAAGAAACTACAATCCTGTGCTTAATGGGGGAAGATCATCTTGTGCAAAGTGATGAGGAAGAGGTATGTAAACCAACCTATGATGAATTCTTTGAGATTTGTAAGAAAATCCATGCATCATACAAAAAACTTAAGAAGACTCATGCTAGCTTAAAAATGGAACTTGTAAATTTGCAAAAAGAGTATGAAGTCATTCTTAAAAATCATTCAACGATTGATTTAAATCACATGGCTCTTCTTGATGAATTTGATGATTTAAACAAAAAGCATTTGGAATTAATTGATGAACACAATGCATTAAAAGTTTCACACACCTCACTTAATTCTGATCTTAAGAAATCTAAAGAGATTAAGAAAAATTTAAGGATTGATAATGATGCATTAAAAATATCTAACTTGAGGATTCAAAATGATTTGGATTCATGTAAGAAAAATCGGATGACATCTACTTTTGATCCTAAGCTATAACCTAGGAAGAGGCATTATAACTCAAACCATTTAAGAAACCCTATTCCTGGAGTTAGATATTTTTCATGTGGCAAGCTAAGACACATCTCACACACTTGTAGCATTCACCGTAGTAAACATTGGGCGTGGAGACCTAAGATGCATGATTCACAGCATACCATATCTGCATTGCATTCTACTTCTCCTAAGAAGGGGCCCAAACCTGTTCAGATTCCTAAATCTGACTGTTGTTGAGTTTTGCAGAAGTGCTCTCACCAAAGACCTCGTGGGATCATAGGATAACTGGACATAAGGAGGCTCACAGCTCAAAATTGCTTAAACTCGCTGCTTCATAATCTCTTGAAATGATTTTTTGTTTTGTTTTGTTGTTCTGTGTTTTTGTGATTAGTTCGCTTTGTTGTTGTTTTAATTTGTTTTGTTTTCACTTTTCTTTTATAATTGGTTTTTCATATGTTGAATCTTTTCAAGATTTTAGATTTAGGAGTTTTGAAGATAGTGTTTAGCTTTTCTAAAATTGGTTAAAGGAAGAAACATCGTTGATGCTTTCCCTCCTTCTGACCTTATTTAGTGGTATGATTTTCTTCTCTAAACAAAAGTCTAAATCATTTTAGCCAATAGTTTTTGAAACTAAGATTTCTTTTAACTTGCTACAATAATCTATCTTGTACATAATATCCAAAGTTCTTATATGTCTTTCAAGTTATTTAAAATCTTGCCATTGCTTTTATCACATAATTTTGATTTTGTTTTGTGACTTGTTCTTCCCTATGTTAGAGAGAGAGCTCCTATTCTCTAATATTTGTGGATATACTCACAACTAAGGGTCTTTTTAAGGGTTTTTGTTAAAGAGCTTTTAGCTTGAAAAAATTAAAAAGGAAAGAGACCAATGACGCCAAATTGAATATATATATATATATATATATATATATATATATATATATATATATATATATAATACACAAAAGTGTATCAAAAATCAAGGTGCTTAAAAAGCCAATTCAAAGAGAAAAGAGGCATAAAATGAGTCCACTAAATTCAAGCTACTATCTCTTTTCTAAACTCTTAAAACTTAGAGAACTCATTGATTATTTGATGATTTCAAAGGCTTGATTTCAAATTCCATGATTGAGACAAATTACTTTATTTTATTATTTATGAGATTTTCTTTTGTAAACAAGTTTTGATTGGATCTTCTTTTTGCCCAATTAGGTTTATTCTAAGTTAAGCATTTTTGTTGTTCAAAAGAAAATTTGTACCATAAAGAACGTCTGATCTAGGATTAACAGAATCGGATATTCTACCTTTGTCTGATTAGGATTGGCTAAACTCCTTGATTTTGTGGAACTCTAAAGTCTAATTACTTGAAAACTTCTCATATGAAGCCTTGATAAAACAAAAAAAAAATTAGAAAAATTAAAATTCAAAAATATTCTTTTCTTTTTCCCATTGTTTTTAGCTTTCTATTACTGTGTTTTTGTCTTCTTTTATTTTGTTTTATTTTTGAGGGCCTTGATCATCACCATCTTTTCCTTGGTTTCAAATTCTAGTCACATCGTCCTGGACGATACTTTTATCATCCTTCAAATTCCTTATGCTGGTCTTTTCTGTGCTAGCTATAACTCATCATCCTGGACGATACTATATCATCCTAGACGATCTGATCGAACTCTGTTGCAATCTTGATGATAGTCCTAGTCGATAGAATATTTTATCCTGACCAATGCATTTATGGTCATCGACCTGGCCGATACACTGGATCATCCTGGATGATCCACGTGTCAGCATGTTTGAATCTTTAAAATCGGCCTCGGATGATCCATTATTGGACAATCGTCTTGGCCGATCCACTGTTCGTCCTGGATAATACACGTGGCACAAATTTAAAATGTATTAACTTCGGCCGATACGATTAATTATTGTGCATCATCCTGTACGATATTATTTAGCCATATCGTCCTGGACGATTCTGTGATCGGCCTGGATGATATGACCATTTCTTTAAATTCTAGCCAATCCAACAATATTTTCCACCTCATCCCTTCTCCTTTTATGTCTCCTTGCTAATCCCTTGCTATGGTCAGTGGGAAACGAGTTTGATAGGCTTCTGGAAGTTCCTCGAAGGCCACTCTGTACCCTCGATTCAGGGAGGCAGAGGATCAGGCTGCCTACCATCTCTACAATGAGTGTGGCATTATCCTTTCCCGAACAATCAATCCTGCATACCTCTCGTATCCGGTAATGGATCTCTTTGCCCACACTTCTCTTTATTTCATACTCACCCTCGTTGTCCCTTTTTCTTTTGAACTCCTACTAGAATCTTATGCAAATCTTCTTATAAATTCTACTTTCACAGCCCTGACCTCCTATGTGAATCGACGCCCGGTCGTGATCACATATCAGGACTGTGCAGAGCTTTTACAGCTATCCACCACCAGAGATAAGCTGCACATAATCGTTTCTGATTTGAATTTTGATTGCTCCACGGCAAACCATTTCCTTCGCCAAACCAACACACACTTTCATGTTTGATAGACTGGCTCTTTAGTCAAAGATGCTAGGACAATCCAACATGTCCTTCGCACCTCCATAATTCCAAAAGCCGGGGACCGAATCCACATCACTCCTCTACTTTTCTTGACTACCTTTTTCATTATGGCCCAGAGAGAATTTAATGCCACTGATCTACTCTTTCGCTACATTGATCATCTAACAACTATTCGTGATCCAGGCCAAAGAAGGAAACCCAACCTTGCTTTAGGACATCTCATAGCCTAAATTCTTGAAACCAAATACAATCTTCAAAATCCTGCTCATCACGACCTTCAGCCTCCTTGCTACTCAAACAATTCTTTCACTATCCTTCATAGTACTTGTCTCCACCCAGGAGATGGTGAAGGTCGGGGGGCTGGAGAGGAGGAGGCTCCCGCTCCCACTCTCATTCCTGATCCTGTTCCTCTCCACCAGCACTCTCCGTTTGATCAGTTTATAGAGAGGTTCGATCGATGGGAGACCCTCTTTGACGCTTACGTTGCTGCACAGAAGCAGCAATATTCTGAGGGCATTGTCCACTATGAGCAGCATCGCACAGAGGATTTAGCCCAATTTGACAGTTACCTTACTCACCAGCAGCAGCAGCATGACCAGGACATCGCCTGGTTCAATGCTCAGTTCACCACGCTTGCCAGCTACTTTCAGCAGCCACCTCCACCACCGCCATCTGATGATCAGGGTCCCTCATGTTTCTAGTCTGTGTTTTGTGTTGTTTGTTTCCTGTTTTCTGTAGTTTGTCTTTTAGTTTAGTTTCTTTTGTGATGTTTTCTTTTTCCTTTCTGTACCCTCTTTTTGTGATGACAAAAGGGGGAGTAGGTTGTGGTAGGAAAAAGGATATGTACCTGTAACTTTGAAATTTTAATGAACTATTTTCGTTTTTGAGTTTTTTCCTACTTGTGTTTGTCATCATCAAAAAGGGGGAGATTGCTGCAAATCTATTTTCATGGCTTATGTTTTGATAATTGACAAATTCTATTGATTCTCTTGGACTGCATATTGCTTCTAACTTTTCAGGAATCGAAGATCAGACGAATAAGTGAAACCAGTTCAAGATTGCATAGGTCTAGGGTTGAGTTAGTCTGTACTTTATTTTTTCTCTTCTTGAGTCTATTTGTAATGGTCAAAGAGACTGATGCTAAGTAACCCTGTACTTTATTTTTTCTCTTCTTGAGAGACTTAGAAATTCAGTTTTTACTCATATCGGTCAGGACGATATTTACATCGTCCTAGACGATCGAGCTTAATATAGAAAGTCTAATTAAGGATTCTTAATTAAGGTAGCCGTCATTAACAGATCGGCCTGGATAATACGCGTATCATCAAGGATGATAAACTCAAAATAGAAAGAAGTTGCCGCCATAGAAAATTAAGGTATACTATATTTTTAAATAATCGGCCAGGACGATCATTGATCGGCCTGGACGATAATTACAAATTATGCCTTAATTGATCAAGAAATCAAGGGAGTAATTAAGGATGATTGATACGATCATATTATCCTGGACGATCGCAGGATCGGCCAGGATGATCTATTCAAAAACCTTAGTTACTTCAGGACGATAAATATCGGCCAGCTCGAATTCAGGGCGATGCTCTGGACGATTTTCCTCTGATTTGAACTGATCGGTCGGGTCGATCGTGAGATCGGCCTGGACGATCAAGCAAATTTTAAATCATCCAGTTTACATTCAGAGCGATGCTCTGGCCAATCTTCTGAGATTTATACTGATCGGCCAGGCCGATGTCCATATCAGCATGGATAATATTGTCGGCAACTTGCAATTAATGAGCTCTTTTGAAGCTCTTCTATTTAAGAGCTCTTATTCAATATTTTGAACAACCTTAGTGCTGCTGCCTTGACCTGAGAAGGCCATGAGGAGAGAAAAAGAGAGAGGGAGAGAGAGAGGATTTTGTGAGGGGGAGCTTGTGAGGTGATTCACAAGGGTTGCTTCAAGGATCGCTCTGCTTTTTCTTCGTCTAGAGTTTCTCCTCCTTGGAAGGATCTGTAGAGGTAAGGAGTCAGCATCTGGTTGTGGTTCTCTGACAGCTTCAGGAGGAAGCAAAAGGAGAGAGGTTCTCTGCCTTGCCGGGGTGGCAAAAAGGAGGTTCATTTTAAAGGCTTCTTCGCCTAGCTGTGGGGGCTAAAGGAGAGTCACGTTTGTAGTGCAATACTCGGAGGGGACCTCCGGGGAGTGGATGTAAATCAAGTTGACTGAACCACTATAAATTTCTGTGTTCTTGTTTTTTGCTTCCGCACTTTTAATTTTCGCATTTATTTTTCTCGTGGTGTGATTTTGGATTATGTGATTTTTGTTCTTTGTGAAAAAGAAATTTTTTTAAAATACAAATTTACCCCCCCTCTTGGTTAGCTTGGGCCAGTTCTATAGGGCTTAACTCCCGAACAAACTTTCAAGTGATATCAGAGCACATTCTAGTGTCATCTGAGAACTTTCAGAACCTAGTTCGTACGGAATAATGATCGGGTATGAATTCAGTTCGTACCAATATACATTTGGTTCATTTCCACACATTTATGTAAAATCATCCAGCATGATACACGATCGTACGAGACGATCAACTTCGTGTTGACTTGAAAATTTGCAGTTTTTGGACAGTTTTTCTTTTCTTTCATATAAATAGTCCAATTTATACTTTCACTTAATCTTTTTGCCTACTGATCTTCGTACCTATTAAAAGAAGAGTCAAGGAGAGAGTGTTAGAAGGAAGATTCTTACTACTGGAGTGTGAAGGCTTCACTTGTTGTTTAAAGGTAAGAGTCTTTACTTTTGATTTGTGATTACTTCACTCTTTTCTTTCTTCCTTCTAGATTTCTTGTGAGAAGATCTGTCAAGGAGATCCAGTTCACTGCTGACACTTGGAGAGTGTGAACAACCGAAGCGTTCTCTGTCCATACTTGGAGAGTGTGAACAGCCGAAGGGTTCTCTGCCCACACTAGGAGAGTGTGAAAGGACAAAGTGTTCTCTGCCCACACTAGGAGAGTGTGAAAGGATGAAGGATTCTTTGCCCACACTAGGAGAGTGTGAAAGGATGAAGGGTTCTCTGCCTACACTGTGAGAGTGTTAAAGGACAGACAGTTCTCTACCAACACTTGGAAGAGTGTAAAAGGATGATGGTTCTCTATCGCACCGGGTAGTGGTTGAGGAGAGTATTTGTAAAGGCTTCACCGCCTTGCTGTGGTTGCAAAAGGATAGTCACTAATGGTATTGGTGCAATACTCAAAAGGTGGCTCCGGGGAGTGGATGTAGGTCAAGTTTGACCGAACCACTATAAATCTCGTGTCTTTTATTTTTTTGCTATTTTTTATTTTTCTATTTTATTGTTTCAAAATTGTGGTTGAAAAATATTTTCTATAAAATTCACTAAATTTAAATTCTCGGTTTTAAATTTAAAAGAGGGTAGAATTTTTAAATACCAATTCACCCACCCCTCTTAGTTAGCTGCTGGGACATAAGCTTATGTTTAACAACCTAATTCATAGTGAACAAATTTCAACAAGTGGTATCAGAGCTTAGTTTCAATAGCATAAGTTTAGACTAATTTTTTACAGTCACTTGATTATCGTATGTGGATCTTAGTTCAGGAAGGATATACAAAACCAACTAGACTAGTTGACGGAGTTAGAGTGAAACACCTTTTGTGGACTGGATAGTAGAAGAACGTGACTTAGCACAACTAAACGCAAAATGCCTGAACAGTTTCTTTTGTGCACTTAAATCAGAAGATTACATGTGGGTTTCTACTTGCAAGAGTGGAAATGACATATGGGATAGACTTTATATAACATATGAGGTGACTAATGAGGTTAAGCAATCTAGACTTAATATCTTGTTGCATGATTATGAACTATTTTACAAGAAACCTAATGAATCCATTTCTGATATGTACACAAGATTCAGATAAATAGTCACCTCTTTACATGCATTAGATAGGGAACTAACGAATACTAAAATGGTTAACAAGATTCTTCATTATTTTCCTATTACTTATGATGCTAAAATTACTGCAATTACAGAGTCTAAAGATCGAAACATTTACTCTATTGACAATCTTCTTGGTTCGCTAATTGCTTACGAGCAAGGAGTAGCAAAAGAAAGATTGATACAGGTGAACCACAAAGGGAGAAGAACATTGCACTGAAAGTGGAAGAGTCTGAGAGTGAACACTCACAACCTGAGGATAAAGACGACATCGCATTGATGACTAAATAATTCAGAAGATTTCTAAAGAGGAAGCAGAAGAGACGCCAGCAATGGAATAGAGGTAAATTTAATAGAAATGTCAAAGTTTTTAAATGATGTTATTTGCTATGAGTGCAGGAAGAGGAAGTCACTAATCTGTGTTTAATGTCTGATAGTCGTGATCAGTCAGATCAAGAAGAGGTATGTGACTTAAGTTATGATGAACTTTTTGAAGTTTCTAAACACATGCCTGATGCATATAGGAAAATGAATAAAATGCATTCTAGTCTAAGTTTAGAATTTGAAGAACTATAAAAGAATCATGAAATCCTTAGGAAAGATCATGCTTTAATTGATTACAACTACATGAAATTACTTGATGAGTTTGATAACTTGAATAAAATTCATGAAAATTTAAAATCATCCTACGCTGAACTTGAAAAAGATTTTAAAAATTTTAAGGATGAATCGGAAAGCAAGATTTATAGATCAAATTATACAAATTGAATTTTGAAAGATATGAATTCATTTTACAAATTAATGATAAAAGCTCTCAAGGATAATAAGATACCCTCTAAACTTGAAGATTTCACTAATCCTATTTTGTATCCTAAATTTATGTAATCCCTAAAAAGACAAATGAATAGTAGTAGTAGACTTAGGAATCCTTTTCCAAAAGTCAAATGTAACAATTATGGATTGTTTGGACACATAGCTAACACTTGTATTTTGAAGAAGAAAACTTATTTTTTGTGGAAACCTAAGATGTATAAACCTTGACATATCATGCTTGCATCTCTTTATAAATTTCCAAAAGGAGAACCCAAACTTGCTTCGGTTCTCAGATCTAAAATTTGATAATTTTGCAAGGTCGCTCTCACACAAGATATCATGAGAGCGTATGGTACTTGGACAGTGGATGCTCAAAGCATATGACTGGAGATACTGCATAATTCATATCGCTAGAAGACAGGAGTGGAGGAAAGGTTACACTTGGAGATAATACCACAAGGAAGGTGATTGGGTCAGGTATAATTAAAAATCTAAAGAAATTTTACATTAAAAATGTGTTATTGGTAGAAGTCTTAAAGAATAAAGTGTTAAGTATAAGTCAACTATGTGATAAAAGATATTGTGTAAAATTTTTTCCTACTAGCTGCATATTAAGTCTAAATGAAAATGATATTTTGAATGGTAAAAGGGTAAATAATATTTATATGCTAGACTTGAATTGCATTCAAACTCCTACTGCTTTTTGTTTGAAAAGTATATCTAATGAGTCATGGCTTTGGCATAGGAGACTTTGTCATTCTAGCATGAAAAACCTTAGGAGGATTACCCAAAAGAACTTACTGAGAGGTACACCAAAACTAGACTTTGTTAAGGACCACCTTTGTGATGCATGTCAATTAAGAGAGCAAGTGAAGTCATCTTTTCAGTCCAATAAGGATCTTAGAACTAGTAAATCATTGGAGATTTTGCATATGGATCTTTTTGGACCAATTGGAACTGTAAGTCTAAGAGGGGAGGTATATGGCTTTATGATTGTGGATGATTACTCTAGATTCACATGGGTTAGATTTCTATTTCATAAAAGTGAATCATTTGAGAAATTTAGAAATTTTTTGACTTAGACTTAAAGAAAACTTGGGTGTGAAATTTTGACTATACAAAGTGATCATGGAGGAGAATTTGAAAATAAAAGATTTAAGGATTTTTGTAAGGAGAAAGGAATTGATCACAATTTTTCTGTACCTAGAACCCCTCAGCAAAATGGGGTAGTCGAAAGGAAAAACAGAACATTAATAGAAGCCGCCCTAGAATTCTAGGCAGAATACTCACTTCATAAATATTTTTGGGCTGAGGCGGTTAGCACTGCATGTTATATTCTAAATGGGGTGAATGTGAGATCTTGTCTAAATAAAACACCCTATAAATTGTTAAAATGAAGAACACCTAATTTATCTCATTTGCATGTTTTTGGCTGTAAAGTGTTTATACATAATAATAGAAAATCTACCTTAGAAAAATTTGATCCAAAATTAGATGAAGGAATTTTTGTTGGATACTCAAGTGTTGAAAATCTTATAGAGTATTCAATAAAAGAACTTTGGTAATTGAGGAGACCACACATGTTGTATTTGATGAATCTGAAAATTTAGAAGAGCCAAATATTGTAGAAGATGAGATTGAGGATAACTCTCAAAAGATTGAAAAAATAAATTTGGAAGAAAATTTGGAAGAAAATGTGATAGAAAATTTTGAGATAGAAAATCCTTTGCCTAGAGATTTGAGATTTTCTAAAAATCACCCAAAGGAGTTGATAATTGGTGAACCTAGTGAGGGTGAAAGGACTAGGCGTGGATTAAACTAAGAAGTCAATCATTCAGCCTTCATTTTTATAATAGAACCCACTGATATTGATCAAGCACTTTCGGATGAATTTTGGATTTTGGCCATGCAAGAAGAGTTAAATCAATTTATAAGAAATAAAGTTTACTAATTAACTATAAGGCCAAAGGATCAAAGTATAGTTGGAACTAAGTGGGTATTCAAAAATAAAATGAATGACTCAGGAGTGGTCATTAGAAATAAGGCTAGATTAGTTGCTAAGGGGTATAATCAGATTGAAGGAATTGATTTTGAGGAGACTTTTGCCCCTGTAGCTAGACTTGAAGCATATAGGGTTTTGCTAGCCTTTGCTTGTTTCAGAGGATTTAAATTATTTAAAATGGATGTAAAAAGTGTCTTTTTAAATGGGGTAATTCAAGAAGATCTTTTTGTAGAACAACCATCAGGTTTTGAAAATTCTAAATACCTAAATCATATTTTGAAATTAAAAAAGGCATTATATGGATTGAAACAGGGATAGGGCTTGGTATGAGAGGTTGAGCACCTTTTTACTTGAAAGATCAATTGAAAAGGGAAGTGTGGATACAACTCTTTTTTTGAAGAAAGTTGGGAAGGATATACTCATTGTACAAATTTATGTGGATGACATCATCTTTGGATCTTCAAATAAAAATCTTTGTCATGATTTTTCTAAAATAATGAGAAGTGAATTTAAGATGAGTCTAATGGGAGATTTATGTTACTTTTTTGGATTTAGCATTAAGCAAATTGAGAAAGTTACATTTCTTAGTAAGTCAAAGTATGTTAAGGACATGCTCAAAAAGTATGAAATGGATAATGTTAAACCTGTTAGTACACCTATGAGTTCCTCACTTCAGTTGGATAAGGACCCTAAGGGAAAATCTGTTGATAAAAAAAAATTAGAGGGATTATTGGATCTTTGCTTTACTTGACTGCTAGCTGACCTGATATCATGTTTAGTGTTTGTTTGTGTGCTATATTTCAATCAGACCCAAAAGAATCACATTTGACCATAGTAAAAAGGATTCTAAGATATATATTAGGAACACAGAACTTAAGAATTTTGTATCCTAAGTTTAGCTCTTCATTTGAAATAATTAATTATTCAAATTCTGACTTTGCAGGTTGTAGGGTGGATAGAAAGAGCACTTCTGGAACATGTCAGTTTATTGGAAATTCTTTAATCTCTTGTTCCAGTAAAAAACAAAATTTAGTAACCCTATCTACTGCAGAAGTTGAATACATTGCATTAGAAAGTTGTGTTGCACAAGTACTTTGGTTAAAACAACAGTTGATTGATTTAGGATTAACTATATGCACTATTCCAATTTATTGTGATAATACTAGTATTATTTGTATTTTTAAAAAACCTATTCAACCTTCAAGAATCAAACATATTGACATTAGACATCATTTCATAAGGGATCATGTATCCAAAGGAGAAATTGAACTTAGTCATGTTTCTATTGAAAATGAACTTGCAGACATTTTTACAAAACCTTTAGCCTTTGATTCTTTCAGTGCATTAAGAACAATGCTTGGTGTGATTGATTTGAATGCTTAATTAAAAATGTTTTCGGCAATATTGATTTGTGTTTTCTAGTTAATATTTTTGTGTGTTTTTTTATGAGTTTCTGATCTTTTATTTGTGATTTTATGTATTTGAGTTTTTTTGTTTTTGTGATTTTATGCATTTTTTGTTGTGTTTATGTTTTAGTTTTGATTGAGTGCATGATTCAAAAATTTTGAGTGACAATCATTCGGAACAAAATTTTTTCGTACGGGACAAATTGTGTAGTGTGTCAAACTGTCGGATTTTGAATCATTTGCGTGCAGTTTTTTAGTTTTTAATTTTCACTTCGTCATGATCGTCTAGGACGTACTTGTTCAAAGGATGGGATGATTGAATGACAGTTAAACGGATAAGGTAGCACACGTACGAGCCTTTGGTTCATCCGGACAAACACATGTCAGTTTGATGGAGGGGACGGTTTCATCTGCCATTAAAACGATCATAAGTTCTGATCGTCCTGGGATGAACACGTGTTCGTCTGTACGATCAGCTTGTTCAAAAGTCTGTACGAAAGGATGCTTCGTAAGTTGTGTGATTACGAAAAGCCATTTTATTTTGGATGCATCCATTCGTCCAAACAAAATTTTTTTCATACGGGATGAATAAATTTTGTATGGGACAAACGTAAAATTTTGTCTGTACGAACAGTCATTTTTTTAATAAATAGAGAGGCTTTTGAACTCAACAGTTACACTCTCACTTCACTTTCAAATCTTTTCGTTCCTTAGATCCTATCAATGGAAATTTCAAGCAAGCATCAAAAGATTCTAGCCAAGGGTCCACCTAAGAATTCTACCGAGAACTTCCTTTCTAAAGCCAATGAAGAATCCTTTCCTAGGTTTATCTTCGCCAAGATCACACCCTCTAGAATTCTTATCTAGAAACAACTAACTTTTCAGGTAATGAACTTGTTTGCCTCAACTCAGTTTGGCATTATCCTCACCCTAGTTTATCTCTACAATAAAGAAACCTTCCACTATTTCCTTGCAAACATGTCTTTTAACTCCGACCATTCTGGAATCCGTTCTTATGTCCTTAAGAAAAAAGTTGAAATCACCAAGGCTGACTTAGGAGCCTTTTTTAAACTTAAGGACTAAGGGAGCTAGGGCACATACCTTGATCACCACTTCTGAATATGCATAGTATGGAATTAATACTGTGATTAGAGGAATCAATTTTAACGAGCATATGCCTAAAGCATCAGGTCTCATTCGTAATGCTCGTATCATCCAGCATGTTCTTAGAACTTCTATAATTCCTAAAGCTAGTGATAGAATTAATATTACTCCTCTTCTTTCTATGGTAACCTTTTTGATCATGACTAAAGAACCTATAGATGAAGCCCAACTAATCCTTGACTATCTTTATGGACTCTCTGAAATTGGTCATGTCAAACATAAAAGAAAGAAGAACATTGCCTTAGGATATCTTGTTGCATACATTCTGGATAAGAAATATGATTTGGTTCATCCTAATCAAGAGTTTGAAGAATCGCTCTACTACAACGACGGATCATTTAGAGCAATCTTCAGTAAAGATGAACCAAGTATAACACATGTCATTAGTGATACTATGGAAGTACATGAAGCTGCACCTGCACTTGCTAATGAACCAAATTATCTGGATTTGGTTCAAAGATTTGATCGTTTAGAGACTCACTTTGATCAAAGGTTTGATCAAATTGAAGCTCATATACAGCAACAGGATATACAGTATGCTCAAGACATGGGGTTTATGATAGAACAAATGAATGATATTAGTACAAATGTGCTTATGATGAGTACTTATTTTAACATCTTTGGTGCTACTCCTCTTCATCCTCTTCCATATCAGGGTCCTTCTGAGTGACACTCTTACTAGATTTTATGTGTTTCTTTAGTTGTTGTTTTTTTTTTTTTTTTGTGGGTTAGTAAAATGTGTTGTACTATCTTTTCCTTATATGTTTTTTTTTTTTAAATCTTATGATGTATTGATATCATATTCCTAGATTATAATATCTTTTATTTTCATATCAATATAAGTTATCCTATTTTGGCTTTAATCTTATTTTTAAAATGTGTGTTAGTCTATATGACAATCGTTACAATTTTTTATCTTAAAAGTGTTAAACTTTGAAATGCAAGTTAAAATTAAAAATTCATTAGAAAATCTAATTTCTCTAAATTTAAATATTGCTTATAACTTGATGTAATTAAGATTGTCAATTTCATGTCTCTTATTTAGACTACATTAATGTTTAATATTATTATTGCAACTGTGATGTTTTCTGATTTTGTATTTCCCTTATCAATAAATATTTATGCACTTAGAAAAATTTGAAATTTTTTATTATTGATTTTGAAAAGATCAAAATTATTCTTAAAAAATGTACAAATGTATAAAAATCAAAACAAATGCGCAATGGTTCACAAGTTGAAAAAGAGGCACAAAATAAGCCCACAAGTAAAAAAATAAATTGCACAAAAATGTGCCACAAATTTGAAAAAGATGCGTAAAGCACCACATGTGGTAGTCATTTCTTTCCATAATCTTTTAATCTCTTAATTCAAATTGATCTTCTATATATTTATATTCAGTTTTGAAATTTGAAATATACAAAATTTCTATTCATCCTTTTTGCAATGACTTTCTTTATCTTAGTGTCTAAGTTGACTCATGTTTTTCATAAATACTTTTTATTATCAATATTATATCTCTTCTTAAATTCTATGAATTATTATGATTTGCCTAATGTATTATTTTTGTTTGTAAAATTTATTTCAATCACTTTCAAGGTTCAATTATCAAATGATTTTCATATGACTGCTTACATTTTAGGTCTTTTTTTTTCTTCACTTTTTGCTGTTATCAAAAAGGGGAGACATTATTTGTTCATATGTATTTTTGTTTTATGTGTTTTTATTTTATTTTGTATCTCTGAAAATTTTTATTTTGTTTTGTATCTCTGAAAAATTTTGAAAAACAAAAAATTATGATTAAATTGCCTACTTATTTTTACGTGTTCATCAATTCAGGGGGAGTTTAGGAGACTCTTAGAATTTGAAATTATACAAACAATAATTATTTTGCCATCATATAAAAGGGGGAGATTGTTAAGAGAGTTACTATTTGCATGTTTTATATTCTTGCAACTTGTATAGTTTTGATGATTCCAAATATTATTATTTTATGTATTGATATATCCTAACACTTTTTCGAAGATTTGATTTTGCTCTTATGTGTACTAACATTTTAGGAAAATCAAACTCCAAACTACTGAAGACTTGAAATCGAACTCAACATGAGATATTTTGTAATTTAAAGCTTGTACTTTCTTTGAATTAAGTTTAAGAGGGAGTAATTGTAATTGAGTAAATAAACACACATACACTTAAGAAGATCTTTAAGAATTTATACTGATCGTACGGGACAAACATAATTCATACGGGACAGTCAAGTCAGTTATCTCCTGTAAAGAGCAATAGAATGAACAGGAATTGAAGAAAATTTTTCTAAGTCATGATCGTCCAGGATAAATGTTTAATCATCCCAGGACGAAATGTCCTCTGGAAATTTTTCGTTCAGACGAAATTCATATTCATGCCAGGATGAAATGCTCTCTGGAAAATTTTTGTCCAGACAAACTCAAATTCTTCCTAGGATGAAATGTTCTCTGGAAAATTTTTGTTCAGACGAAATTCATTTTCGTGCTATTATGAAATGCTCTCTGAAAAATTTTCACCTAGACAAATGCAAATTCATCTCAGGACGATATGTTCTCTTTAAAAATTTCGTCCGGACGAACTCATTTTTGTCCAAGGATGAAGTGAACTGACTCTTCAAATTTTGACGACGTCCTACAGTTTTTGGGAACCGATTTATAGTATAACTGTTTGTACCGGACGAACCTAGTTCGTACAGGATGATGATCGAGTACGAATTCAGTTTGTACCAATATACATTTGGTTTGTTTCCACACATTTAAGTAAAATTATCTAGGACAATCCACGATCATACGGGACGATCAACTTCATGTTGAGTTAAAAATTTGCAGTTTTTGGATGATTTTTCTTGTCTTTCATATAAATAGTCCAATTTAGACTGTCACTTAATTTTTTTTGCCTACTGATCTTCATGCCTATTGAAAGAAGAGTCAAGGGGAGAGTGTGAGAGAGTGTTCAAAGGAAGATTCTTACTACTGGAGCGTGAAGGCTTCACTTGGTGTTTAAAGGTGAGATTCTTTACTTTTGAGTTGTGATCACTTCACTCTTATTTTTTTTTCCTTCTAGATTTCTTGTGAGAAGATCTGTCAAGGAGATTCGGTTCTCTACCGACACTCGGAGAGTGTGAATAGCGGAAGGGTTCTCTGCCCACACTTGGAGAGTGTGAACAGCCGAAGGTTCTCTGCCCATACTTGGAGAGTGTGAAAGGATGAAGGTTCTCTTCCCACACTAGGAGAGTGTGAAAAGATGAAGAGTTCTCTGCCCACACTAGGAGAGTGTGAAAGGACAAAGGGTTCTCTGCCTACACCGGGAGAGTGTTAAAGGATGGACGGTTCTCTGCCAACAGTGGGTTGAGTGTAAAAGGAAGACATTTTTCTGCCGCACCAGATAGTGGTGGAAGAGAGTTTTTGTAAAGGCTTCTCCATATTGCTATAGGTGCAAAAGGAGAGTCACTAGTGGTATTAGTGCAATACTCGGAGGGTGTCTCCAGGGAGTGGATGTAGGTCAATTTTGACCGAACCACTATAAATCTCGTGTCTTTTATTTTTCTGCTGCTTTTTATTTTTTTGTTTTACTGTTTCAAAATTATGGTTAAAAAATTTTTCTATAAAATTCACTAAATTTAAACTCTCGATTTTAAGTTTTAAAAGAGGGTAACAATTTTAAATACCAATTCACCCCCCTCCCCCCCACTTGGTTAGCCGCTGGGACATAAGCTTAGGTTTAACAACCTAATTCATAGTGAACAAGTTTCAATAGTTGGAACCTTTTTAGCAAAGGTTTTCTTAAATGGCCTTCCATTTAGAAACAAAATTTGGCTTATTTCTTTTGTAATTCACATGCATCCATGGTCCATAACTTTTATTCTCCTCATTTTCCTGCAGCAATTCACGAGGTTGATTGATGTTTCCATCTACTTTGTTCTTTTCAACTAGCTTCCTTTTTTGCATTCACTTTTGACATGCCCGATTATCCCACAATGAAAATAAAAATTTGAAACTCTCTCATATTGAAATTTTTGAAAGAATCTTCCCGCAATGCCTTCCTCCCAAGTCTCTAATGGAAGAGGTTAATCTAATTTCACATAAACACATGCTCTAGCAAGCTCTCTTCTTCCTCATTAGAACATGTTACCATCCAGCATCAATGGAACACCCACCATAAAAGCTATTCTTACTACATTTCTCTCATCCCAACATTGAAATGGTAATTGAGGAATTCTGAACTAAATAGGTGAGGTAAGTCCTGTCATTTTAAAGAAGAAAACTCTGAGGACCATTGGTCCATGCCAATAATATGCCCATTCACAAACCATGGGCCTCCAGATAGAACACCTTCTAGAGCATCATTAGTTCTAAATGAGCACAAAAACCATCTCATTCCAAGGGTAGTAAAATGGAATTGATCATATTGAGTCCATTGGTGTTTGAGTTCCCAATCAACTACATGAGGTGGTAATTCTTTCCCAAATACCTTACAAACCAGAGAATTACAAAGTAAATTTGCATTCCTAATTTAAGAATCCTTGATCAGCTTTACTACCTTTCCATCTTTTGTCAACATATCTTCTCCTTTAGTGAAATTTAATTTAGTATATGGCTTTTTGTTCCATACATTAGTAGGTGCATACTTCTTTCCAACCCTCTCAGTCATTTGATCATTCATATGATTTGCAATTGTTTCTTTAAAAAGAGCTGACTTTAATGTCAATTGATCTGAGTGCTTGTCAACATTTAGAATAATATTTTTTTTCTTAGAACTCAGGGAATTCACATTTATCACATTATTACCAAGGATTGCATTTGAATTTCAAAATCTATGAACAAAAATATTCATTCCAAAAGATGAAGCTTCTTTGTTGAAAGCTTTCGCTGGAAACAGTTCCACCATTTTTGTAAAAGGGGTGTTTTGATTTCAAATTCCAAAGAAACATTCTTTCCTTTGCCTTCAACATGATTGATAATATTAGAGATATGACCAACATTTTCATTTATTACTAACATACCTTTTGATCTTCTTCATCGAGCCTCCTCTGCATCAATTGATAACCTTCCATTTGATGCGTCAGATGAATTTTTCATCAGTATTAGTGATCCACCTTGAGTAGTGGAGTCCACTAACATGTGGCAAACACCTGTCGCCATGACTTAGCTGCCTGTAGAAGCGATGGCTGAAAAACTAAGAGCATTTAATTTGAAATTTTCTATCTCTACCAGGGGAATGGTATAATGTCAATCTATATTGGCTCACTAAGTGGGCCCAAAGGGTGAGTAACCTAAGGCTTGTCCTTTGAAACCCAATAGATAGTCTCATAAGGTTTGGGTGCCTTAATTTAGTGTAGAGCATAAATATTAATATTTATGATATTTTTGTTTAATTTGATCAGTAATGGTTAACTTTGTTAAATAAAGATGATAAGAGGTTTGGGTTTGATCCAACTCATTCCAATTAACATTTAGAACTTATTAAACAAAGTTTAAAATTCATGGTATGGTCTATATGTATTAAATGCAATTTTAGATACCTAGAGTTGATATAGTGAACCTAGGTTGACTTGGTCAACTAATCTTGAGAAAAAGTTTGATTTAGGTCTAAACCACTCTAATTAGTGTTGTAAATTTATTTCAAGTGGTCTTGGATCATTAATAGGTTAAGTTATGGAGATTTTATTTAAAGGTTTATTTTTAGGATTTTGGGATTTAATGGCCTCTTTGTTAACGATTGTTATCTCTAGTCAACCATGGTTAACCATCATCAACAATGTTCCACCAAGGCTTCAGCTTTGATTAGTCATGTATAGCTTAAGATTTAAAAAAATTTAAATGCTTTGATGGGTCCTAAATGAGCTTCCTAGGAGGATTTATTATTTAGGGTTCAAGTGTTCCTTTAATTGTCAATATAGCCAATGGTGGTCAAATTAATTGATGGACCAAATGACCTCCAAATCACTTAAAATTCATACCGTAGCTTAATCAAAGCCAAAAATTCACTCCTAAAAATATTGAATATACATATATATATATATATATATATATATATATATATATATATATATATATATATATATATATATATATATATATATATATATATATATATATATATATATATATATATATATATATATATATATATATATATATACTTGGGAATTATATTTTAGCCCAATTAAAATATAGAATGGGATGAAATCAATGGCCAGTTAATGCTTGCACACTATACTACAAAACTACTTGACATCAAGCCCTAATGTTGTATACTTTTTAACTAAGGGCTTTTTTTTAAGTCTTCTCATCGGATAAGATAAGGTGATCCTATCTCTCCCTCTCTTTTTATTATTACTGGTGAGTATTTATCCTTAGGCCTTAACAACCTTTTCAAAAATAATCATAATATTTAGTTTAAAACTAATGATTATTTTCCTATCTCTCACTTATGTTTTGCTGATGATGTTATTATTTTTTCCAATGGCTCTATAAATATTGTGAACAAGATCATGATCTCTTTAAATAAGTTTGAAACCTCCTGTGGTCTTTATCTTAAAAAAGTAAGAGTAGTTTTATTTCCTCTAAGAACATCTCTCATAACCATATTAATTCCATTTAAGATACCATATGTTTTGTGAAGGGATCCCTTCCATTGTAGTACCTTTGGATTCCTCTTTTAAAGTTAGAAAGAAAACTTTTCTTTTTAATGATTTAATTACTTCAGTGCAGAATAAGCATAGTTCTTAGGAATTCAAATCAAAAGTTTTGATAGATCAATTCTTATTAAAAGTGTGCTTTCTTGTTTACCTATATACATTTTCTAAACTATTCAACCTACCCATGTTGTTTGTAATAGAATTGAAATGCTCTTTTTTTTTTTTTTTTTATAACCAATGCATAAAATTGCATTAAAAAAAATGACGAGAAACAAAATACAAACAGCACACTCACAGAACATCTAAGGTTTCACATTCCTCTTTCAAACAATTTAAGAAAGAAGAAGGAATGGAAGTACCTTGAAGATCTTCCCAAACAAAAGAACCATCTACAGCCAAATTAGCACATATGTTCGCTAATTTGTTACCCAACCTATTGGTAAAAGAAAAAATAACTTGTTTGAAATCAAGTAAGAAATCTAAATTATCATCAATAGCATTGCTAACCTTCCACCTTTTGAATTCTTTTTGGAGCAAATAAATGATGTTACGGTTGTCTCCTTCAATGAGGACTCCAAGAGCTTCCGACATCCAATCCCTTTTCACAAACTTTATAAACTTCACAGCATGCAATTCAGTTTGAGCAGCATCCCAATGTTGAAGTGAGTTGCCAAATGCCAGTAAAAATCTACCCTTGTGGCCTCTCACAACCCCACCTACTCCAGCAGAGTTGTTCCTCCTCAAAGCACCATCGAAGTTGATTTTAATCCATCCAAGGGGCGGGGGATGCCAATGATTAAACAGCAGAAGCCGGTTAGCATTCCAGATGACTTGGTGGATATTAACAAAATTACTTTTAACCGCATATGAAACAGTTTCAGCAGCAATGAAGTTAACTGAATTCTCTCTCTTTGTATTAACAAGTTTACATCTACTCTTCCACACCAGCCAAATAGCATTACAGAACAAGTTGGCTGATAAATCTTGTTTTCCAATCATTCTTTGTAAACCAGTCAAACAATCTTCAAAATTACCGAAAACCGGGACTTGGAAACCCCATGTATTCAGTAAAGCAATGACATGCATAGTTTTAACACAACTTCCCACAATGTGATTTCCATCTTCTTCTAGGACATCCAAAAATTGTTTTAATCCTCCTATTAACCAACATAGCATTCGACGGTATAGCATTGTTATACATTATCCACCAGAAGAGTTCAGTTTTGGGATTCAGCTTCAATTTTTTCATCCAATTCCAATGAGCATTCTGATTATCCAACTCCTCTTCGGCTTCTCTTATCAGGCCAGCAACTGATTTACCAGAATACATCTTGATAAGTTCCAACCTGTCTGAGCTGTTGCCTGTTACAATAGAGGTTCTCATAATAGACTCAATCAGTTGTTCCCCAAAGATCTCATTCAACTTATCCAACTTCCATTGTTCCTCTTCAATGAAACAGCTTAGATTGAAATCAATAGGATCTTGTATATTCACAAACGTTGGCCATTTTGCTATACTTCTATCTAAAAGCCAAGTATCATATAACCAGTTTATAGATTCTCCATTAATAATTTGCCATCTTATAACCTTTCTTAGGAATTTAGCTCCGCTGGTGATAACCTTCCAAGTAGACGAGCAACCAGTTTTCCTAATAGAAGACCAAACATCTTCCCCATACTTAGCTCTTAAAATTTGATTCAAAGGCTTTGAAATAAAGCTCCAAGCAAATTTAGCTCTTAAGGGACCCACCTTTTCCACAGCTGAAAATAAACCACGACCACCTTCACTTTTAGATTTGCAAAGTAAATCCCAAGAAGCATAATGGATACCAGGTTCCCCCTTATTTTTACTCCATATAAACACCCTACACATCTTGTCAAATTCTTTAAGAATGCTCAATGGAATGATTGAAATAGAAGAAATGAATAAAGGTAGAGTCAAAAATGCAGATTTCACAAGAACCAATCTACCTTCCAAGGAGATACATCTCTTACCCCAAGTGTTCAGTCTGCTAGCTGCATTTTATGTTTTTTTGTAATGTTTTTTTGTAAGGCACCAACACTAATTCTAAAATCATTTGGTCTGCTTTGAGTAAATATTATGGGTGTTAGATGAAGGTGCTTTGGATTGTAAGAATATGAATGATTTAACTCATGCATTTTCCATCAAGTTGTGCTCTAACTTTTAAGCTCAAAGTAGCCGTTGGGATAAGTTCGTGATTGCCAAGTACTATGTTGGTAAGCATCCTTCTATTTGTAGCTACAACAAGGGTGATTCTAGAGTTTAGAATAGAATTTATAATATTAAGTGGGAAGCTGAACCTCAATTTTAAACTTTCTTATTAATCCTGATTTTAAATATTAACTTTTATGTAATTTTTCTAAGATGGTTTAATTAGTCTGAAAGATGATTGGAACTATTTTAGAGTTAAGAACTCTATTAATAATTTTTTTCAATGATTTGGTTTAAAATTATTCCTACTTTTATTGCTGCTTCTATTTCGAGGATTATTCATAATTTCATTCATACTAATGATAATTTAATTAATAGAATTTTTACTCTCCCATCAAAATATCAATGTTGCTATCATACTGGAAACAAGCATCTTGTTTTCATTTTTGGTCCTATTATCGTTAAATTTTGGACTCATTTTGATGATATTTTTAGAACCAATCATTTCAATGCTAACATTTCTATTAAGTATATGCTTAATCTAAGGTTGATTAATTATAGACGTCATATAAGCAATGTCATCTCTCCCCTTATTTTGTGGCATTTGTGGCTTGCTAGAAATAATTCATTATTTAATATTATTGGCATGAATCCTCATCATATATTTAGAAATATTAAAGATAAAGTTTTGACCCTTTACTCTGCTAATCTTTTGTCCTCTAAGAACTTTAAAGTAATCCATTTTTGGTTAAAGAATT
Organism: Dendrobium nobile; assembly: GCA_022539455.1. Taxonomy (NCBI): domain Eukaryota; kingdom Viridiplantae; phylum Streptophyta; class Magnoliopsida; order Asparagales; family Orchidaceae; genus Dendrobium; species Dendrobium nobile. The sequence goes on from CM039735.1 coordinate 38,901,968, forward strand.
TATTATTTCTCTACGTAATAATCCTCATTTTGTTGATTCCATGCTAGTTTATTGGACTAACCTCCTAATAATATTTACAATCTTAATGTTGACGGTCGGATTAAAGGTTTGGTTTGTGGTTATGGGTGGTATCATAAGGGATGACAATGTGAACTTCAACATGGCTTATGCTAGTCCTTTAAAGAAGTGTTCCATCATTTATGTTGAGCTTTTAGCTATCATACATGGCCTTAAATTATATTTTTCTCTTAGCATATCTAACTTCTGGAGGTGGATGCTATTTATAATATATTTGCATAAATAATTCTACTAAGAAATTTTACAAGGCTAATTTGTTCTACCTAATTAGCTAGATTAATCAACTTTTAATCTTTGATAATTACAACATTACACATATTCAAAATTAGGGTAATGCTTGTGCAAAATTGGTTAGCCAATTTAAGATGTAAACTAGAGTATCTCACTAATTTAAATTTTTTTAATTTTCCTGTTATTTTTAAAGGCCTCAATAGATTAGGCAATATTTATCTACCTTATGTTAGAATCTAAGTTTATTTGTTTCTTGGGTTTTTGGGTCTCCAATCCTTAGGGGTTTGTTTAATATTTGACAGATGATGGTTGATTTCCTTATTAGTCACTCTTTCTTTGTGGCTTTTCATATCTCTGATGGTTTGTATAATGAGCTTTTGTGTTAGTTATTGTTATGGAGGATGGTTGTGTAGGCATTTATCAAGCATTTCTGAGTTTGGCTTGCTTCATTTTAGTTCTCCTTTTTTTGGTGAATAATTTTCTTGCCTTATACCTTCACACTTATGGGGTTAGGAATGCTATAATATATGATTGTACTATTTATTTCCTTTATTTACATCTTAAGTGTTACTCATCTTTCCTCTACGTTGAGTGGGTTTGCTCTTTTTGTGGTGTAATGTAGGATTTTTGGATCTATCAAGATAAACTCTCTTAAGTACCTTCTAAGGTTCTGTATGTCTCCTATAGAAACTCTATTAAGTTTTCTCTACTTATTATGGATTTATTTTCTTGAGGATCTTAGTATTGGTTTCTACTTGGTATATCGCTACTGGCTTCTTTTATATTTGGGTATTTGGTTAAGGGTTGTTATTGGTCATTTTATCATGAACTATTAATATTATTGGTACAATGTCTACCCTTATCCCCTTGAGTTCTAGAATTGGATTTGCCTGGGTTGGTCTAAGAATAGATTTAAGTGACAATTACATGTCTTTCATGAGATAAACACTGATATTACTATCTGGAGCTTCTATGGCTTTCATGAGACAGCACGGAAAGGATGCAGAAGCTGGTATCCCACAACAACTTAGCTCTTCAAAGTCTCCATTGGTCAATGAAAATGGAGAGGAGATGGCGCTCTTGAATTCTATTCAGAGAGGTAATATTCCTTTGATGAAATGGCAAGGAGCATTGGTCATTACAGAAGCGTCAGGAATGCCACCCATGGTGGTTAAGCATGTGGAGGGGAAAGGTAAAGCTGTTGTTGAATTGGTGGATATGGTTACTCCTAAAGGTATTAAACCATCTATAAATTCATCAGATAATACTGCGTCAACATCAGGAATGAAGATTCTTGTTAATCGATTTGTGAATACAAATGCAATCCCTGGACTTTGTTGCAGCGTGATAAATGAAGATTCACAAGTTTCAGTTAACAACAATGTCCATTCTGTTTTCAATAAATTCAACGTTTTGGATGGAGTTAAGATGGCTGAGGAAAAGCCAAAACTGGCTGTTTCCGGTGCATTGAATCCTTGGAGTAAAAAACCATACATTAAATTGGATTTTAAAGAAGAGAGGTGATCTTATCTGGTGATGGAAAGGCAGTGAAGCTCAAGGTGGAATTGGAAGAGTTGTATGCTAAAAAATTGTCTAAATATTTGGTCATTAAGGTTTTTGGGAAGGAGTTACCGTCCCATATTATAGCATGGGAACTAAGGAAACAATGGAGACAGTTTGGTCAATTCCACTTTACCACTTTAGGAAGAGGATGGTTTCTTTGTTCATTCTCATCTGAAAAATTGATGGAAGGTGTTCACTCTGGTGGACCGTGGTGTAAATGAACACATTGTAGGAATGGAGAAGTGGTCTCCCAAATTCAACTCTTCATCAACAAATTGGCTTTCTTCTCCTATATGGGTTAGAATGCCTCATCTTCCTTTACAATGTTGGGATGAGAATAGTATATCTTATATTGCTTCAAGAATAGGTAAACCAATCATGCTAGATGGAAATATGTTTCATTGGGGAAGAAGAGAATTCGCTAGAGTATGTGTGAGAATCCAACTTGATCAACCACTTCCTTTAGGTGTATGGGTTGATAGCATATGTGGAAGATTTTTTCAATAAGTAGAGTATGAGAAGATTTCAAATTTGTTTTGTTTGTGGGAAGGTAGGACATAAGGAGAAGGAATGTGTACATTTGACAACAGTCCAAAAGAATTTGGAAACTAATCATGAATCTGCTAGAGTTAAAGATATGGGAAGGGATCAAAAAACTTCCAAAGAACTTGCTTATGGTCCCTGGATATTGGTTAATAATAAGAAGAAGAAGGTACCTTATAGGAGCAATAAGTGGACCAATCCAAAATATTCCTGTTTGTCAAAAATACCGGTTGCAGCAAACAACAAATTTCGGTCTGAAGGTGAAGTAGATTCTGTAAAAGAACTGATACAGGATACTTAAAAAAAAATAATTGTTGATGAGCACCAGATAGAAGAAGGGGAGATAATTAATTCAGAGATGCTTCAGGATTTCAACACCAAGGGGAAAGGTTTCTTGCGAGCTCAGGTAAGTCCTAAGGGATTACCTGCGAACTCAAGTATTCCCTATCAAAACACAGATGGCATGAATCTGGAAATTGTAAAGAAGCAGTTGGTAATGCAAAATCATTCTGTAATGGCAAAAAATAAAAATTCTGGAACTGAAGCCATTTCAGTGCAAGAGAACTCTTCCGATTTCATAACAGGAAAGGAGACTACAGAAATAGGTGCTGCTGTTATTAATAGCAAGAATAAGTCCTCTATACTACAAAATGTTAATGAGGAAGACATGGAAGAACCTCTTAAAGATGTCCCGTAGATTGGCAAAGAAGATAAGGAGATGGATCTAGAAGGTATAATTGTTAAAACAATAATAACCGAAAGGATTTAGTGGAGAAGTATGTATATGGAGAAGTAAAATTCAAATCACAAAAGAATTGAAATTTTTGGGAAATTATTCTTTGAATTCCAAAACAAGAAAAGGTGAATCTAAAAGCATTTGTGGTGGCCCTAATCCCACCTCAAGGAAAAAATGAGCTCACTCACTTTTTGGAATTGTAGGGGGGCTAGGAAGGTGGTAGCCTCCAGGTATTTGAAAGAAATAGTAAAGGATACTGATGCATTGTTTATGGGTCTTATGGAAACAAATGTTTCTTCTATGGATCCTAGTGAAGTCAAAAAATGTATTGGTGATATGTGGGACTCCTTTCTTTACCCGACAGTTGGACTTTCAGGTGGCATAATGGTTTGTTGGAGGAAAGACTTGGCATCCTTTGAAGTTATAGAAGCTAATTAACAGGTAGTGGTGGGAAGACTCAAAATCAAAAATCAACAAACCTGGATGTTAGCCACGGTTTATGGAATTAGGGAATACAGTAAAAGAAGGCAGCTTTGGAGTGATTTGGAAAGGCATTATGATGACAATTACCCTTGGATCATAGGGGGTGATTTTAATTGCATTACTTCCCAAAATGATAAGAGAGGTGGAAGAAAGTTCGTACACTCTCAAGGTTCTCAAGATATGATTTCTTTTATGACTGGAGGAGATCTTCATGAAGTTGGATACTTGGGGCCTAAATATACTTGGTGCAACAATAAAAATAGAGGAAGGATCTTAGAAAGGCTGGACCGATGCCTACTTAATTGTGTTGCTTTAAATCAGCTCCAAACAACAATGGTGAAGCACCTAGCTAGAATAGCATCGGATCATTATGCTCTCTAAACAAAATTTTGCCCAATAAGGTATCAAAAAGAAGGAATTTTATGTTTGAAGACATCTGTTTAACTTATAAAGCTTTGCACTCTGTGGTGTTAGCTTCTTGGAAGAAACAAACAAAAGGATTGGTTACTAAAATTCTAAATGCTAAATTTAAAAGGACTTTGAGATCCCTATTTTTTTGGAGTAGGGAAAAACAAAGAAATCTATTGGAAATCAAAGAGAAGCTGAAAATAGAGATACTGGAGTTAAAAGAGGAAGAAATCAATTCGGGAGGCCTCTCAGAACTGAAACTTAGCTACTTAAGAGCTAAAATTGAATTCAACAACACGTTGGGAAGGCTTAGTATATGGTGGAAGCAAAGGGCAAAATTCCAATGGTTGAGGGACGGTGATGCTAACTCCAAATTTTTCCATGCGTTTGCTTCAGCAAGAAGAAATGCTAACAGGATTAATTGTGTGAAAAATGAGGAAGGAATCATTTGTGAAGACAAGCAAAGTATAGAAGAAGTATTTATCAATTTTTTCAGCAGTAAGTGGAAAGCAAGGAGTTGTAATTTAAACGGGTGGCCGGCTTCTTAAAAAAAATTGGATGAGGAGGATTGTGAAATTCTTTGCAAGGAATTCACTTTGAAAGAGTTGGAGGACATTAATATAGGCTTGGGGTCCAACATTTCTCCAGGTGCAGATGGCATCACTTACTCTTTTATAAAATTCTATTGGTCAATCATAAAACAAGATGTTTGGGCTGCTATCAAAGATTTCTTTATTTCGGGATTGCTTTGTCCGATTTGGAAAGAAACCAATGTGGTATTAATCCCAAAGGTAGAATCTCCTTTAACTCCAGCTAGTTATTGCCCAATCAGCATGTGTACTGCTATCTATAAAATAGTGGCCAAAATGTTATTAAATAGGATGAGTTTTTTGTTTCCTAAAATCATCTCTATTGAACAAAATGCTTTTATTAAGGGATGTTCTATGTCAGACCAGGTTCTTCTAGCTCAAGAATTGTTTAACAAATTTAGACATTCTAGAGCTAGGAAAGGTTTTGTAGCTATCAAAGTTGACATGGAACAGGCCTATGACAGTATGGGTTGGGCTACTCTGGAAAAAGTAATGGACTGGTTGGACTTTCCAAAGGCCTTTTCAAAATTAATTTTGGAATGTGTAGTTAGTTCAAAATTTTATATTTTGATTATTTGTGGGAGTTTGAAATGGATAGAGGCTGAATGTGGATTTGGACAAGGATGCCCTTTGTCTCCATTCCTGTTTATCATATGTTCTCAATTGTTGACAGAAGAATTTGGAAATGTTGGAAAGAAGATTGATATTAAAATCAATCCAAATGGCCCTATCATCTCTCATTTAATGTATGCTGATGACATTATGATTTTCTCTAAAGCTAACAAGAAATGTATGAAGAGGGTGAATAAAATCTTAAAGAACTACTGTAGTTGGACCGGACAGAAGATCAACTTGAAAAAATCTGCTCAGTGAAGAAAAGAGAATTTAGAGCCCAACTAAAGGTGATTAACATGAATATGGTAAAATAAATGGAGTATTTGGGAGTTAAGATTGCTCTTAGAAGATTGGTAAAGACTGATTTCAGCAAAATCATTGTGAAAACAACAACAAAAATGAATATTTGAGGCACAAAATACATCTCTCTAGCAGGAAAAATTTCTTTGATAAAAGCTTCAGTTCTTTCTTTACCAACTTATCTTTCTAGTCATTCTTTGATCCCTTTGGGGATATTATATGAAGTAGAAAGAATGTGTAGAGAATTTCTTTGGAATAAAAGAGATGGGAACTTTGGAATGCATTATGTTTCTTGGAGTGCTTTGTGTAAACCAAAAAAATAAAGGAGGTTTTGGTATACAGTCTTTGGTAGAAAGGCTGAGACCTTTGAGGTCTAGACACGCTTTGAACTTTATTAGTAATCCCAATTCTCTTCTTAATAAAGCCTTAAGAGCCAAGTACAGAAATGTATTATGGAATGGTGCTAATAGTTTTGGATGCTCCTCAACGTGGAAAATTATCCAGAATGGTGCATATTTTTTGTTACCGATATTGAGATGGTCAATATCAAATAGAGAATATGTTGACACCTTCTAAGATAGGTGGATTCTGAATAGAACTTTGGATAAATGGCCTACGTTAGTAACTGTTATTGGCCCAAAATTCAGCCATGTTTCAGTTTTCATTACAGGTGGAAGGAGGGATCTCTAGAAATTGAAGCTATGTTTTGGAGAATGTCTAATTGAATTAATCAATTCAATTCCTATTCAGTCACATCAAATAGAAGATAAGCTGGAATGTATGAAGAAGCTAACAGGTAAATCTATAGCAGCAATGGTCTATGAGAAAAAGTTTGAAGACATTAGTGAAGATAAAGATTTTAAATGGAGAAAGAATCTGAAGCTGAAACCGAAGATAGAATTGTTTTGGTGGAGATTAAGCAAGAATGGGATTCCAACCTTTGCATACCTGTTATATAGAGGACTTGCAGATCATGGAGGATGTCCGAGAGGCTGCTGGGAATTGGAGGATACAGAGCATGTGACTTCCAAATGTTTTTTTATCAAGAGGGTGTGGAAATTGTTGGCAGATTGGCACTTTAACATACCAGAATTTGATTCCTTAGCTGGCTACTATCAAGTTTTATTTAATTTGGCTTGTTCTAATCCTTTTTTGGGAAATCTTATATGTTCTGTGATTTTTTACTGCTATAATAGCAGAAACAAACTAGTTTATGGAGGTAAAGATGATAGTTGTTCTACCATTGCTTAAAGAACTATTATTCAGATGATATCTTCAATTGATTCATGGTTAATTCGGGAAAACTGGGATGCTAATCAGCTATTCAGCTGTCTCAATCCTCCTGGCATCCTCCTCCCTGGGTTGGATCAAGGTAAATGTAGATGCCTCAGTTTTTTCATAACAACAGTACAGGAATTGGAGGAATTTTTAGGGATTGCAAAGGTCAAGGAATAGCTGCTTTTGGAATTCATTGTCATCATTGGGATTGTGCACAAATGGAGCTCTTAGCTATTCTTTCTTTCAGAAATTATATACAGGATTGGATGCTTGAAGTTGAAGGTATTGTGATTGAGGGTGACAATTCTAATGTCATTAAAGTCTTTCAAAATGCCTTTAAAAAACCATTGATTGATGAAGATTTTCTAAAGCCTAAGGATTTAGATTTTCTTCTTAATTTTAAGAATTTCTACTTTTATTTTGCTAATAGAAATTGTAATAAGTTAGCTCATCTATGTGCTAACTATGCCCATTTTTCATCCTTCTTTTGGGATGATTTTTTTAGGAATAAAGTTCCTCCTTTTTTAGATTTGTTGAAGGAGGAATCTTCTTGTAAGTAATTGATAAAAAAAATTATTGTTGTTTGCACTTTTTAAAAAGAATTATGATAATACTGCTTTTAGTTACACCTGGGGCTCAATGCTCCTTTTCTATTTGAGATGGTTGTAAAATTTTGCCACTATTTTCATGGGATTAGTTTCTTTATATGCTATGGTTTAGTCTTTGATGTAGTTCACAATTAGATTTATGCTTGTGTTTATGGTCTTTTCATTAACAGTGTGGTCAGGGTTTTTGCTTCTAGTGGGTATTTTGCAATTATTTGGAGTAAGTGTCCTCCTTAATGGCTACTCTTTACTAATCCTTTTTTGGATGCTCATGTTAATTGTGATCAATATCTTCTTGTGTGGTGGAGATCCAATATAATGGATATCTGGTTGGATGGTAGTTATCCAAATAATTATATCTTTTGTTAAATTTATTGGCATCGAGTTGCATTTATTTGATATATCTTTAATTCTTCTTTGATAATTGTCATTTGGTCAAGGCGTTGTGAGATCTTAATTCATTGCTTATTGGTTTTTGGTATTGATTATTATGATTATTTAATTCAACCTGATATTCTGATCTACCAAAATTATGCAAAGTGAATATTCTGCTAATATGGCCTAGAATCTTCTACTATGGTCGTATTCTTTCTTTTAACTACCCCATTTTGTTGAGGGGTTCTAAAAGAAAAAAAATTAATTTATATACCTTGCTCCTTATAGAATGATTCAAACATATCATTTTCAAATTCTCCACCATGATCATTATGGATAGCTAATATTTCACATCATAACTTTCTTTGAATCCAAGTAGAGAAATTCCTAAATTCCTCAAATGATTCACTTGTATATACTAGGAATCTAACCCAAGTGAAACTAGAAAAATCATCTATAATCAAATACCCAAAGGTTTTCCAACCTATGTTGGTTGTACTAACAGATCAAAACAAGTCCATTTGAAGTATTTCTAATTATCTAGAAGTGATAACATACTTAATCAAAGGAAATGATGTTTTGACCTGTTATCTTAATTGCAGGAATCACAAAAGTAGTATTTTAAAAAATCTAGTTTTGCTATGTCTCTAACTAGGTCTTTATGTGTGTTTTCATAAGAATTTTCATGCTTGCATGACATGGTCACCAATGCCATAGCCAAAATTAGTTAACAATAGATTTTAAATTGAAATAATTTGAATATTTAGCATAATTCAAATCATGTATGTAAATAATATTACATATTTTTCCTTTTAAGGTGATTTTTTCATTTATACTTTTTAAACATCTTGTAGGAAGACATTTGATAGCAAATCCTTTATCTCATAGTTAGCTAATTTGATATCAAATCCTTTATCTCATAGTTAGCTAATACTAAGTAAATTGCATTTCAAATCATCTACTAGAAAAACATTCTCAATGATAACATTTTTAGAATTACCAACCATACGTGAGCCCACCACTTTTATGGTGGTGTTATCTCCTAATGTATCCTTTTCTCCTACCCTGGCCTCTAATGCAATGAATTAATTCATATCTCTAATCATGTGTTGTGAGCATCCATTGTCCAGGTACCACATGTTATCAATTGGCCTTTTATGATTGCTCCTCTATAAAGTCATTCAAGGTTTAGTTTTGGGAACCAAAGTAATTTTGGGTTCGACCTCATATTTTAATAATTGAGATACAAGCCTGTTGTACTGTGATACAATTTATTTAGGCCTTCACAAAAGATGTATTCTATGTTATATTGTGTATATGTTTGCTTTGTGACATATCATGTAATAAGAATAACACCTAACCTCTGCAGATGGATTTTGCTAGTCCTTGTGGAGTGTTGTGCCTCTTCCTAGGGATATAAAATGATGCATGTTGTGATGTGAGATTATACAATTACATTAGTGTAGGCAGTGGTTTAATATGTTGGACTGCATTAATTTTCTCTTTAAGTACTCATTTGCATTTTCAAAGCTTTGAATTTCACATTCAAATGCATGCTCACTATGGTCTACTTTAGATGTGAATATTTCTAATTATTTGTATAATTCTTCTAATTCATGATGTTAAATTTTCAAGGATTTGTGTAACTGGCCTAAGTAAAGATGCTTCTTATTTAATGAATCAAATTCAACAAGTAAATGGAGATATTGTTTATCTAAAGCAATGTATTCAACCCTAACACTATCATGCACTTTTTGTAATTCAAAAACATTAAATTTAAAATAACATACATTTTATTTAACTTTTTATATGCATCTTGAATCTTTTCAAAAACTTCTAATAATTTATCTAATGAAAGATCACACACCTCATCTTGATCAGAGTGATCAAGACTAATATTTTTCATAAGGTATAGATTTGTTACCTCCTCCTCTATTTCTAATTTAGATGAGTCTAAAGGGGATACTAGCAAAAATGCCTTTTGCATCCTTTGCTTTCCCCTTTAGCTTTTGTCTTCTCATCACCCTTCTTCTTGATTGGGTGAACTTGCAAGTTGAGGCACTCTGATTTTAGGTAGTCTCGTTTCATGCATTAAAAGCAAATAACATCAAAGGAAGCCTTAGTATATTTATTAATTTTTCTTTTATTCTAATTTTATCGACATCTTCGCTTTTTCTTAAAAAAATCTCTTGATCTACCTAGTCATCATCACTATATTATCAACTTCATCAGTCGTAGAGTTATCATTTTTAGATTTATTATCTTTTAATTCAACTCCTTTGTCTTTTCTTTTATGACCTACATCCAAAAGTTTATGGCTCACACTTTTCTCATAGGCAATGAGTGAGCCAAATAGATTATAAATTGAAGAAATATTTAAATCTTTATATTTACATATTATAATGACCTTTTCATTATAGTTACTTTGCATACAATGTAGAATTTTTTTGACCTTCTTAGAATTTGATAGTTCTCTACCAAGGTCATGTAGGTCTGTCACTATCTGGGGAAACTTAGTGTACACGTCTGATATACTCTCATTTAGTTTCATGCGATAGAGTTCATAATCATGTAATAGATTATTTAACTTTACTAGTACCCTCTGTTATAATATGTGATCTTGAGCTTATGATTTTGATGATACTAGGTGTTATTGATTGTATTTTCAATTTTCATACTATTTTATAATGCACATATATTTTTTTATGTACTAGCATTTCATGTACCACATACACCATGTAAGATGGCTAATGGATTAAGTTTAGGTAGCATATGAATATGGCTGATAAGAGTTAGTAATTTTATTTATTTTGTTTTTATTTCTTGTGTTAAAGTACTGTAAAAGGTGTGTGTTATGTTGGTGACCATGCAGACACACATGGGAGTGATAAAATAAGTTTTAAATTTTTGAACTAATCATATTATATGATTAAGACCATAATGTTTAATCAGTTGTTAAAGTGAAGTAAGATGACTAATTTTGTAAATGATGTTTTTGAACTAATCTTACTATATGATCCAGATCATAATGTATTATTTATTCAAATAAGAAAACATAGCTGCTAATTAAAATTTTGTAAATACTTCAATTTTTGAACTATATGTCCTATATCATGCCAATTATAATATAATATTTAAAACCTTACTTAAATTAATCTCTATGATTAATCAATCAACTCAATTCATAATTCATTTGGTTGATCATACTATATGATATTAATCATGTTGTATGATAGGTAGAGAAAAAAATAATTTATCATGATGTTCGTCCTTTGGAACCTTAAATTTTGTACTATTTATATAACATAATGTTAATCACACTGGATGATAGGCAGAGGCAATTTTTAATCATCTTGGAAATCAACTTGTACAAATAAAGAGGAAATTGAACTAAACATAGAATATAATCTCCAAATTGAATTATTTGACCAGTACACAGAGTTTTGAACAGTTCATCATGAGACTATTCCATCTTACTGGACATTATCTTGTTTTTAAACTAATCATGTTGTATAATTAGTTTCAACTGAATTGAAAATTTAGGGTTTTTGAAGACCTTGTATCCAAAGCTTTGCTTAATTATTATTCTAAAGTGATCTTTCGGCTAGTGAAGGAATTCTATAAAAGAACCACAAGAGATCTTAGAGTTTGAAGAAAGATAAGGTGAATTGTATGAGAGCAAGAAGTAGGGTGATGGTTTTCACATGGTCGCTCCAAGAAAGATGCACCTTGATTCCTCCAAAAAGATTTGTGGATCCCTGGGGCTACCCTCAGAAGAAAATCCTTAAGGTCAACGGTTGGGATTCCCTAGGATGGTGAAAAGATAATGTAAGGTACTCTTCCATCGCCTGAAGGGTGAAAAAGCTTCTAGATTCATTGATTTAACCAAGAGGGTAAAAAGGGCTTCGAAGGTTCTCTGCTGTAAGAGGAGATTCAAAAGGATTCTGGTTCTCCACTATAACTGGTTGGTGGAAGTGATTATTGTAAGGGCTTCTATGCCTTCCTATGGTGGCTAAATGAGAGACATTAAGAGTTAGTACAAAAGCAAGAGTGGAAGATTTTGTGGAGTGGACGAAGGTTATTATTTGACTGAATCACTATAAAATTCTATTATGCTTTATTCTAAATTATGCTTTATATTTCACTATATTTATAATTTATTATTAAAAATTACTTGTCAAAAATATTATCGTAAGGATTTCATTGGGAAATATATGTAATTTGCATCCATCAATCCATAACACTTTATTTAAGTAATGTATCCTTTATTTTTATTATTTTTAATTAATGACTGAATCTCCACAACCACCATTTTTATTTAGTATGATAATTTTCTAATTAGAATAAATTGTAGTAGTTGATTGTTAAAAAGCATGCTTCCTCATAAGTTTGACACTCTTCTATATCATTTTATTACTTGATTTGGCATACATACTTGCATTTATTATGTGGTCTTTGTTATTTTTTTATATCAAAGAAAACCCAAGCATTATTTATGGGAGATAAGTCTTAAATATTTTTAAGATTTAAAAGTGCATTCCAAAGCTAACCCCCCATCAAGTATTATTAATGATATTGCATTATCAATGGGAGTTATAGAATATTCATTCATTAGATAGTTATTCGCCATAATTTTTATTATGCTCATTTTCTTGAATTCCATTCTTATTTTACCTATTATCATGTTAATTAGAAGCAAGGTTAATTTGTTCAAAAGGCGAGAAATGTGCATCACCCCCATTGAAATCATTAACTTTTTTTTTTTAATATTGGGATGAAGAATGAAACAATTAGCAATGGAATGACCATGAATTTTATAGTGATAGCAGTTAACTAAAAAAATCTCAATTTCAACCTTTTGAAGATAACTATAATTTTCTATTCCAAGCCATATCTCCTTGGGAAATTTTGTAATAATATCTTTTTCAACTAAAATCCAATAAATGGAAAGCTTAGAATGGGAAGAAGTGGCATGATCACTTTGCAATGGGCATCATAAAATGAAAACTATGACATGTAGAAATTGAGAGTTAAACAAAGGAAGTATAAAATGGAGAAAGAAGATCCATACTAGAATAATCTTGGATTCCACCTTTATGTTAAAGAAAGGGGTATATTTAAGAAGCCTCTTATGATAATTATTAAAAAAATTGACATCTTATAAAAACACTTTATTATACTCCAGATCGTTGGACAACTGTATCATAATATGGCAAGCATCTAACAAGACTAACGAGTATAAATTTGATTGTTTGAGATTAAAAAAGGAATATATAGTATATAGATTTGGTCTCTGAATAGCAAACCTTCCCACATGAGTGTATTCGAAAGGAGCCAAAAGTTTTATCACATACTCATTAGAGAACAAAATTGTGGGCACACCTTTTAACAAACAAATGCTTAAAATAAATAAAGGAAGTAAAAGAGGAAAGATTACAAGCCAAAATATCCTTGAATGACTTAGTGTTCTGAGATTTACTATCAACATATGTGCCAAAAAACCATTGTTTAATGGTGATGCAGCAAGCTTACTAGATCTACAAGGGTTAGCAGCAGAAGCCAAGACCATCCAAAGAGAAATATCCACTAAAAAAAACTAGCACACTTATCAAAGCAAAAAAAATGGAAGGAAAACTCAACACGAATCAAGAAACCCTATAAGCAATCTAGAGAGGGGACATAAGGAAGAGAAAATCACTAAATTTTTTTATGATTTGATTACTTCGATGCAGAATAAGCTTTTTGTCCTTGGATTCTAATTTTTTGAGTTTTGGTGGTAAACTTACTCTCATTAGAAGTGTTCTTTGTTCTCTCCGTATTTATTCTTTTCAAACTATTTTCCCTACTCATATGGTTTGCAATAGAATTGATAAAATTATCAATAATTATTTTTGGAAAGGGGATAATAATAATTCTAAAATTATTTGATCCTCTTGGGATAAGTGTTGTGGTGTGTTGAATGAGGGTGGCCTTGGGTGTAAGTGTATGTTTGATTTGTCCTATGCTTTTTCTTTCAAGTTATGGTATACCCTTTGGGCTAAAGTGAGCCTTTGGGCTAAGTGTATGTTCTCCAAGTATTATGTGGGGAAGCATCCTACTACTTGTTCCTTTAATAAAGGTGATTCTAAAGATTGGCAAAGGCTTTGCAAGGTTAAATGGGTTATGAAACCTCACCTCTCTTGGGACTTGGGGGTGGGAACATCTTCTTTTGGCAAGATCGTTGGTTGGGTAATCAATCCATTGATTCCATCACTATTACTTCATCTATTGCTGCTATTAAGGTAAATTTTTCATTACTGATAACTATTTGGATTATGGTAAACTTGTTAATGTAATTCCTGATTCAATTATTCACCAAATTATGAACCTTCATCTGAACTAGGATTTGCAGGATCTTTTATTATGTAATTTGTCTAAAGATGGGGCTTTTAGATTAAATGATGCTTGGCATGTATTTAGAACCAAGAATGTGCTTAATAGTATTTTTTTCAATGATTTGGCATAATATTATTCCATCTATTGTTGCTATACATATTTGAAAATTTTTTAAAAATTCATTCCTACTGATGATATCTTGATTAAAAGAGGTTTTATCTTTCAGTCCAAATGTTAATGTTGTTATCATGTTGAGAATATGCATCATGCTTTTTTGCGGGTCCTTTAGTTATTAAAACCTGGACTTATTTTGATGATATTTTCAAATTAAACTACTTTAATGCTAATCTATCTAGTAATGCTTTAGTTAAATATTAGTTTGTTATTTTAACTCTTCTCACCATTTAATGGTGAGACATTTAGCTAGACTTGCTTCAGATCATTGTCCTATTTTGTTAAATTTATTGGACTTTAAACTTTCCAACAAGAAGATGATCAAATTTGAAGAGGTATGGACATCTATTTCAGCTTCTATGGCAGTGGTCAAGGAGTCATGTAGGAAAAAAGCTAATGGTGATCCCTCTCAAGCTCTGAATCAGAAAATGAAAAGGACCTTAAAGGATTTGTATTATTGGAGCAAAGCTAAATTTAAGGCATTAAATCAATCAAAAGAGGCATTGAAAGGAGAAATTCTGGAATTGTAAAATAAGGAAGCAGAGGTCTGGTTTCTTTCAGAAGAAGAGCAATTGATTTTGAAGTTGAAAATTGATGATTTGAATTCATCATTGGCTCGGATCAGCACATGGTGGAAACAGCAAGCTAAGGTTAAATGGCATGTTGAGGGAGATACTAATTCAAGGTTTTTCCAAGCATATACTAGTGCAAGGAGAAATACAAACTTCATTCACAAAATTATAAATGAACATGGTTTGATCATTGAAGATCAGCAACAAGTTGAATAAGTGTTATTTCGTTTCTTCAAAGATAAGTGGAAAGACATGAGCTGCTCAATGGAGGGGTGGCCTAAACCATGTAAGTCTTTGAATGAATAAGATTTGAATATGTTGAGTAGAGATTTTTCTTTTGATGAATTGGAGAAGGTTATCAAGGAACTTGGTGGGAATATTGCTTCGGTACAAGATGGTATGTCTTATTCATTTTTTAAATCATATTGGCACATTATCTAGAATGACTTGTGGAATGCTATGGGTCAATTTTTTAATGATGGGAAGATGAATGAAAGATGGAAATATACTATTATAGTATTGATCCCTAAGGTTAAAAACCCTTTGTCTCCATCTAATTTTAAACCTATAAGTTTTTGCAATTTGATTTATAAGATTGTAGCAGATATGCTTTTAAATAGATAGTTGCTTATTATTCCTATGTTAATTTTGGAAGAACAAGTGGCTTTTTTTAAAGGAAGGTCGCTCTTAGATCATGTAATTGTGGCTCAAGAAATATTCCACAAGTTTAGGCATTCTAAATCTTCTAAAGGTTTAGTATCATTCAAGATTGATATGGAGCAAGCATATGACTCAATGGGATGGCGTACATTGGTTAAAGTTATGGATTATGTTGGGTTTCCTATAGAGTTTGGAAATCTAATTTTGGATTGTGTTTATTGTCCTAAATTTTTGTTGTTAATCAATGGAAACTTCTCTAATTGGATCTAAGCTAAGTGTGGATTTTTTCAAGGTTGCTTGTTATCTCCCTTCTTGATTATTATGTGTGCTCAACTTCTTTCAAATGCTTCTCTACAAAAGGGTAATTCATTTGGGATTGACATTTCTCCCAAAGGCCCAAAAGTTTCTCATTTACTTTATGCTAATGATATAATAATTTTCTCTGAAGCAAAAATTAAATTGGTTAAGGAATTCAAATGCATTCTTATGGAATTTTGTGGATGGATGGGACAAAAGGTGAACATAAAAAAATCAATAATTCTAGTTGAAATTCAATGAGAAAAAGGAAGAGAAAAGCTATATGTAGAACATGGAATTCAAGGAAATCAAGGACTTTTCTTATTTGGGTATCAAAGTGGCATTAAGGAGAATGGTAAGAAAATATTACTAATTTATTCCAGACAAAACCTTGCGTATGTTGAGAGTATGGGGTGGCAAATTCGTTTCATTGGCTGGTAGAATTACTTTGGTAAAATGGTTTTGCTCTCATACCAAACCGTTCACTCTACTCTTTCCTTGGTTCCATGGTATGTCTTGAATGAAGTTGATAAGTTGTGTAGAAGCTTCATATGGAATAAAAGGAATGGATGTGTGGAACTTCATTATGCAAGCTGGGATTTCATTTGTAGGCTGAAACAATTTGGTGGTCAAGGAATCAATTCATGTTCTAAAAAAGATGGATCATTAAGGGCCAAATTGGCTTGGAGGTATAGCCAGGAAAGATATTCTCTTATGCATAAGATTATATTTCCAAAATATGGACCAATTCTCTGTGAAGACCTAGCTAATAAAAGAGGTTCGATGGCCTGGAAATTATTATGCAATGGAGGTGAGTTTCTTAAACCTATAATCAAATGGAAAATTGTAAATGGAAAATTAGCTCAGGTCTTTAAAGACATTTGGTTATTGGACAAAAGCATTAATAAATGGCCTACATTTGTTAATCTAATGGGAGGTAGTAACCAAACGGTAGATCAATTTATTTGCAATGGAGTATAGAATGTCATTGAGCTTCAAAAATACTTTGGTGAAGAGCTTGTAAACCTGATTACATCCACTTAGTTTTTGGCTGATAGAATAGATGATCATTTGGAACTCATCCATAAAATCTCTGGATAGACGATTTCTTCTCTAGCTTTTGAAGCATTGGGAGATGATTATTTAAATTATTTAGCTTGGGATTGGTTGGAAATGCAAAATTAAATCCAGAGTGGAATTCTCTTGTGGAGGGTTCTGAACAAAGCCATTCCAACTAATTAGTTTTTGTGTTATAGAAGGTTACTAAGATATGATAAATATCCAAGAGGATGTGAAGCAGTGTAAGACATTGATTACCTGGTTTTTGGCTGCAGCAAATTAATTGAAGTGATGGAATACTTAATCAAATGGGGTCTCAGTATAATAAAAAGGGAAATAAAAATAGGATCACCTTTAGTAATAATGTTAATATCGTTAGTAAAGCCTAAATGAGAGGTAGGGAAGCCACCCATAGTTATGTATTTAAGGTCAAGGTAATAATCGAAGAGAATAGTAAGGCTTTTTTAGAAGTACTCAGTAGCAATAATAAAAAGGGAAATAAAAATAGGGTCACCTTGTTTTAAGTCATGAAAATATTATAAAAACCCATTTCTTTTTTCCATTAATAATAAAAAAAAAGGATCCTTCAATGTAATTTTTGATAAGGTAAATAAAAACAGAATTAAAGCAAAAAAATAGCAAAATGTTGAAGAGAAAATTCTAGTTGACATTATCATAGGCTTTGTTGATATCAAATTTTAGAATAATGTTTACCCCTCTCACCCTAACATCTAGGTCATGTAGGATATCTTGAACAAATAATATGTTATCAGAAGTAGCCCTACCCTTAACAAAATTGGTTTGGTTAGGAGAAATAATTTTAGAATGTAAATGGGATGACTGATTCATGAGAGTTTTAGATATCAACATACAAAAAAATTTATAATGACAAATAGACCACAGATCATTCTAGTTATTAACAGCATTCTTTTTAGGAAAAAGCGTAATAGAAGTGGAAGAGAAAAATTTAGGAATGATGATACAAACAAAAAAATCAAAAAGAACACCATAAAGATCAAAATGTAAAATATCCCAAGCCTTTTGAGAAAACTTAGTCGTAAAACCATCTGGCCTAGCCACATAGTCAAAATTCATAGCCTTAACAATTTCCTAAATTTCCTCCAAAGTAGGAAATTTACTAAAAATCATATTATCATCCTGATTAATGATATTAGCAATATTACTAGAGTTATCAATAGGATTATGATTAAAGTTTTTGTTAAATAACTTTTGAAAAAGCTCCATAGTAGAAATAACAATTTTTCAAACATCCTCAATTTTTTTTTCTTGAAAAAATGCTTAAAGCAAATTTATTAATAAGAGAAGAAACATAGAACTAAGTGATTAATTTACAATCACAATCCTCCTTTAACAAAGAAATAAAAAGAGGAGGAATCTTTTTACAACTTAAGTCATCCTTAAAAAATCTAATGAACAAGCATATTTAGCACAAAAATTTGCTAACTTATTACAATTCCTCTTTGCAAAATAAAATAAAACTTGATTAAAATCAAAGAGAAAAGAAAAATCTTCAAACTTTGGGTCTTGCTCCTTGACAGCCTCCTTATTAAAAAGCCTTTAAACAAAATTGATAACATTATGATTATCTCCCTAAATGATGATAACCTTATACTCAAGCATCCAATCTCAAACATTCTTCTTCACAGACAAAATTGAAAAGGGGTCCAAGTGTGCCATGTCCCAATGCAATAAATTAATTCCAAAAACACACAAAAATCTTCCTTTATGATCTCTGAAGACACCTCCTATCAAGCATTATAATTGCCCTCTAAATAAGAATCAATATTTAGTTTCATCCATTCAGGGGGAAGAGGACGCAAAAAAGAAGAAAGCTGTAAAAGTTGATTGGTATCCTAGTATTCCGAACAATGATTAAGGCAATGGAAGTATCAGCAAAGCTAAGAGCATTAGTTGCAATGACAACCAACCTATCCTCATTTCCACTATATTTAATCTTATTCCTACTTTTCTAGCAGAAAAGCACAGCAGAATAATATATATGCCAAAGAATGGGTTATACTTACATAGCCTTTCAACCCTATATAGTAGACCTCAGTAGATGAGAAAACCAGGATCATAAACCCCAATTTTCTAAACAAATTAAAAACTTCAATGCGTTTCATACATTTAACAGCAATATGCTCAGAGTTTTCAACAAACATACATCCTCTTGGACACTCATTGAAATCCAATAGCCTTCTATACAATAAGAACTCATTTGAAGGAATAATGTTGATGATTAAATGAAACAAAAAAAATCTACTTGAGGCCATATCTTGAGTCTTTTGGACCACTACTAATGTGGATCTTCATCACCATTTCCACATAATTTCAGAAAAATTAAAACAGAAATCAATTTTGCCAGAGCATTTGGAAAAAAGCTACATCTGATCACCATTTAATTATGGACAAATTGGAACATTTTTTATAACATCTACCAAATGTTGTCCAAAAAATGACAGAAAGTGTGATTCATCCCACTCACCATCTCATATAAACTATCCAAAAATTTTGAATCCTCATTTAAATCCACAACAAATGTAGGCCACATTTCAATTGATTTATCAAAAATCCAAACAACTTCTAAAGTATGGATTTCGCAACCTGTGGAGACTTTCCATCTTACAATTTGAGAAAGAGATTTGAATCAGGATGAAATAATCTTCCACATAGGAGAGTAGTTCCTCTTAGCTTCATAACTCCACATATGCTTACCGTACTTAGAAACAAGCATCTTATTGAGGAGACTAGAAGGCTTTGAGATAAGATTCCATGCAAATTTAGCTCTCAAAGGACAAACATTATTAACTACCAATTGGACACCATGGCCACCCATTCTTCTAGAATTACATAAAACTTCCCATGAGACATAATGAAGACCTTTACTTCCATCTTGCTTGATCCATAAAAAATCTCTACACATTCTATCCAAATTATTCAACACTCCCATAGGGACTAAAGAATAGTAGATAAATAGGTATGAAGAGAAAGGAAAATTGATTTAATAAGAAGTAACTATTTTGCAAGAGAAATAAAATGATTGCCCCATATATTCAATTTACCAAACGCTTTTTCCAACAAGAATTGAAAATCTGAAACATTCAATCTTCTTACAGCAATCTTGATACCAAGATACATCATATCTTTCATAACTTAAAACCCCAAGATCCTAGAAAAAAAATTCCTTCTTGATCTTTCAATTGATTTATAATAAAAAATAGAGGATTTTCCTTCTGACCAGACTAACACCTGTAACATTTCAATATCTTGCTATTATTTTTCACACAACTATACTTAGCCTTAGAAAAGATAATGATGTCATCTGCATACAATAAATGGGATAATTTTTCTACATTTGGAGCCTCTTTAATACCACTGTTTGACCCTCTTTGAGCAAACATATTAGAACGCAAATAAGAGCATAAAATACATAGATAAGGAGACAGACGACAACCTTGTATAAATTCGCTCCTAGACTCAATCCAATTCAAATTATTTCCATTAATCAAAATAGAGAATTTTGGTTCATTAACACATTGAAGAAGAAGATTGGAGAATTTATCTAGGAAACCCACAATCTTTAAAACTTGTTTGAGAGTTGACCACCCCATGCTATCATAAGCTTATTCCATGCCAGTTTTGATAGCCATAAACCCTTTACTAGACTTAGAAAATTTGAACTTGTTAAACAATTCTTGAGCAAGTATAACATGGTCAGAAAATAGTATGACCTTTCACAAAAGCCACTTGTTCATCAGAAATAATTTTAGTACATGATTTTTAACTTTTGGGATAAGAACCACTAAAGTTTCCTTCCATTTGGAACACATGAAGCAAGTCATAAAAAGTTTAATTTCCTTCCACATGTCCTCTTTAATGATATACCAATAAGTTTTAATGAAGGAGTAGTAATACCATCAATACATGGAGAAATGTTAGCTTCCAATTGAACAACAACTCTTTCCATGTCCTCCATTGTGAAATCAGCTAGCAAGAATTATATATCGACATCATTTAGCACATGATAAGGAGACGACCACCCCTTTAGTTTGCAATTCCTTTCCTTCCATTTTCCTTTAAGGAAATAAAAGAAATTTCTTCAACCAATTTTTGATCTTCAACCAACAACCCGTTGCTATCTTCTATCTGATTGATCCAATTACTATGTCTCCAACCTGTAGCAAATGCATGAAAAAACATGTAGTTGTAGTCACCATCAGAAATCCACTTAACTTTTGCTCTTTGCCTTCACCAGGTATTAAGACGACCAAGGGTAAAATTATGCTCATCCACCTTTGCTTTCAATATTAATAACCTGTCTTTAGATAATCCACCACTATCAGCTTCATCTACCTGTAGCTCATAAATTTCTTTCTTCAAGCTATTTTTCAAGGATGAAAGATTTTGGTGTTTGGATTTGCTTCAAAAAAATAACACCCTCAAAGCTCTTTTGAATTTCAGATTAAGATAATTAGCAGCATCTCCTTGAACTTTCTTCCCCTAAAACTTAGAAATAATAGCTACCAAAGCAGGAAACGAAGCCTAAACCTCCTCAAACCTCAAAAACCCTGCTTTTCTAAAAACCAGTAGAGAACAACTTAATCAAAATTGGACAATGATCTGAAGCTATTCTCGCAAGATGCCGAATAGCCATCATTTTGAGAACCTCTGAAGAAGTTGTATTTAAAAGGAAATGATCCAACCTTTCAAGGATATGAGCTCCACCTTTCTTATTATTGCACCAAGCAAATTTGGGACCAGTTACACCTAAGTCATGAAAGTCACAAATGTTTATAAACATACTCATATCATGGGCTCCTTGAGAGAGAATAAAATTTTCCCCCTTTTTTCCCTCTTGAGATAAGATGCAATTAAAATCTCCTCCCATAATAGAAGGAAGTTTACACCTTGAAAGCTCTTCAAGTTTACTCCAGACAACCCTTCTTTTATAAGAACCTCTACTACCATAAACCGAAGAAATAAGCCACACACCTCTATTGACAATACTTAGCTCCCCCATAATGACTTGAGAAGAAGCTTCTAAAACCAAAACAGAATCCATATCAGTCCTCCAACAAACCATAATTCCTCCCAATAAACCTTTAGAAGGAAAATGAAAGAAGTCCCAATTGCAACCAATTAATTTGTTGCACTCAAATCTATTCATAGTATAAATCTTAGTTTCCACAAGTACAATAAAAAACATATCATGTTCTTTCTCAAACTCCTTCAAATAATGGGAGGCTTGACTTTCCTAGCCCCCCTACAATTTGAAAGGGCAATATAACACAATAAAGACAAGAGTTGGGATTACTCCCTTTCCTACCTCTAAAAGACACCTCACCTTTCCTATTATGTTGAAGAATATTTGCTTTGCCCAATGACCTAAGCTCCTTTTGGAGATTAAATTTCTCCCCACCTGAATTACCAACAATCCTCTTTCTAATTAAAATAGAAGAATTATTTCCTTATTCATCAACCTCCCCCTCTTTTATCTCATCAACCGATAGTAAAGTACATGTTGAATCAGACTTAGGGACTTCATCATCACAACATGAATATATAATTTTAAACATATTATCAACTTTAAGAATATCAATTTTAACATAAAAAAGAACTTAAACAACCACGACATCATTGACATTTTTCTCGAAGTAATCTGGATGTTCCACATATATCGAAGCCTCAACCGCACCCGCTAAATCATTAAGAGCAGCAACATTATGTTCTTCTACAGCTAACACAGAATGATCTAAATGAGTTTCAATAGAAATTTCCAAACTTCCTTTATTAATATCAATTGGATCCTTAGCTTTAGGTAGGTCATCTATTGGTTGAGATTTTTTAATATAAACAAGTCCTTTATTCATATGATTGAGCTTAGGTTAAATCTTTTACTGGAAAAATCTGTTAACAACAGGTTTGAATCTCCTTCTTCCCCTATTAATGGAAAGCACCCAATGACCATAAGAAGGCTCCATGCTCACAGCATCTGGCAACTCTTTATTTGCACCAATGGAATGTGTTGTGGATAAGTTGGGTTTTTCTAAATCAGATGCTGAATAATTTGGGTTTTTCTACCAAATTTGTGAGCTTGTTGATGGAATGTGTTATGGAACCAAGGTTTTCTACTTTTATCAATGGTTGAACCTCTAAATGTATTGTGGGGAAGAATTCTTTTTGTTCAGGTTGCCCACTCCCTTTAGTTTTACTTATTTTATGCTTGCAATTGCTTTCTAATGCTTTTATCAATAGAGGTATGAATCTTGGTATCAAGATCTCTCTAAATGCATAGAAAATCTCTCATTTGTTATATGAAGATGTGAAGAGAAAAAAATTGGCTCATCTTCATGGAAGATCATTTTGAGTGGATGGAGGGCTCTCAAGAGTATTATTAGATGGAGAGTTGTATCTGGTTCTAGCATTAATGTCATGAAGGATATATGGAAAATGGATAAATGTATAGAAAAATGGCCAACATTTATTGTAAAATGTGAGGATGAAGGTATAATACTTGACTCTTTCATTATGAATGGTTCATGGAACTATGAAAAATTGAATTTGTTTTTTGGGAAAGAACTTATGAGTATGATATAAAAAGTTCATATTTATCCTAATTTGCCTAAAGATTTTATGGAATTAAATCTTGTAATTTCTGGTTAGACTATTTTGGCATTGATTTCAAAAGCTAGCATGGAGGAAGATAGGGAGGTTAATCATGCTTCATGGTTATATAAGTTGAAGCTGAATTCTCGTGTGGAGCTCTTCTTGTGGCGTGTTTGTAGGAATGTTATTCCAACAACAGACTTCATAATGCATAGTGGATTATTTGACAATAATTTATGTCCAAGGGGCTATGATGAAGTTGATGACACTAATCATATTAGTGCTTCTTATTCGAAGATGTTAAAGGTTATTAAATTGCTTAATAATTGGGGACTCATGGTAACAAACTTTTGTTCATTCCAGGCTTGCTTGTGGGAGCTAAAGAAAATTACTGAGAGGAATCTGGTTATTGTAAAAATTTACTTTACTTTGACATGGTTTTTATGGAATAATAGGAACAAGATGAAACATGGTAAAGAGGAAGATATTGCGATGGTTGTTGCCAGAGTAATCAATTTTGTGAGTATTGTTAATCAAAAAGAAATAATCTCAGATTACAGGGGTGCTAATTAGTCTTTAGGACTTTTTTCTGAATTTTTATACCCACCCCTCGAGTGGTTTAAGACTAGCATTGATGCTTTATCAAAGGAAAATAATATGGAGGTTGTTGGTGGTATTGTTAGAGACAGTAAAGGAAGATTTATGTTAGCATTTGGATTTTGTTTTGTTCATTGGGACATTACACAATTGGAGCTACTTGCTTTCAAATCTTTGAAAGAGGTGATGAAAGGATGGATACAAGATGGGAAAGGTATTATTATTGAGGTGGATAATAGTAATGTGATCAAATTTTTTCATAAGTTGTACATCTAACAGAAGGATTTAGTTGGAAATCATGAAGTTGTATATTTAATATTTCTAAAGAATTACAATAATATTTTATTTCATTATATTGGGCATGTGTGTAATAAGTTAGTTCATTATTATGCTAACTTATTTATTTCTTATGACTTTGTTTGGGATGTGTTTAGCAAGAATAATCTTCCTCCTTCATTTATTTATTTATTGAAGGAGGAATATGATAGGGTGGTTTCATTTCAGTAGTTTGTATCTAGGTTCTTTATGTTTTCATTAGTTGAATGAATTCTGCATTTCTTTCATAAAAAAAGGATCATCCTGGATGATGCGGATCATCCAATATAATTAGTTTAATCACATGTAATTAGCATGGATGCCCTAATTAGGGTTTCTACTTTTAATAGATTATTCAGTAAAATTTCATATCGTATCATATGATTAGGTCAAAAATAAAAAAAAATACTATAACTCACCAAATTTCTCCCCCTAAGTGTGTGTGTGTAAGGTGACCTAGCTTGTGGTCCACCATATTCATGATTTGACTCAAGAAAGGTAAAAAATATATTGAATTAAAATCACAAGTTGAATTAACCTACCCAATCTTGAGATGATTTGCCTTGCAAGTGATCTTTATTAACCTGAAAGGCTTGTAAGCAGGGAAAATATAATTGATATGCATTAATAGAAGTGGTAAATAAACATTAATATTTGTTATTATCAAATTTGTAATATTGGATACAAATTTACAATAACCTCCCCCTTTTTGATGATGGTAAATATTATTATTAAAAATTTTAGATTAAGTAAGATATATATATATATATATATATATATATATATATATATATATATATATATATATATATATATATATATATATATATATATATATAAAGAAAAAAATGAGGCACTTTGGCTTCCCATTAGTCAAACCTCAATACTAGCTGAACGATCTGGGAGAGATGGTAGATTGGGATAAGTACTGAAATAGGTCCTTCTTCTGCTATCGCAACCTCCTCCTGCACAGGGTGATGACAAGTACTATAAAGGATGTTGAAGGAGCTATTTGAGTAGAAATAAGGAGGCGAATAGGTGAGGCAGCATACAGAGGGTTCTATTTGGATTCAAGGATATAGGCAATGATATGTCCTAAGGCTAAATTTTTCCTTTTTTTTGTCGTAATCCCTAATGCTTGTTAGATGTTCAATTTAGCAAATTAGAAGATCATCAGGATTAAAATCTTGATGAGCCATTATGTAGTAGGTAGTGAGTGACAAGATGGGGGTAATATGAATCTGATCCCTTACTTTAGGAATAATGAAGGTATACATGATGGTTCAGGCATCTTTCACTAAGGTGCTGGTTGTAGAGTCATGAAATTTGTAGTGGTCATTATTGACATATGATCAATGTGCAGTGAAATCAGTATTCAGGTGGAGACTGGTGAAGAGTTCAAAAAGTAACTTGGAATTGAAGGGGAAAGCAAGTTTAAGAACAAATCAAAGAGTGGTGTGCGCAAAGAGGACTAGTACCTAAAAGTTCAACACATCCTCATTGACAACTTTCAACGAATTAATCCTTAAAGATTTATCGAAGGTGTTAGCTTGCTCATCAGCTGCTTCAATAAAGCAAAGATCAACAACACTCCTAGAAGAGTTACCTGTGAGGGCACAAGATCATTTATTGTCAACCATATTTAGAAATTAAAAGCTTGATTAAGAGATAAAATAAATTCAAAAGCATGGTACAAAGAAAACATTAAAATTGTGTTGTTTATAAAGGATCAGGAATATTGTCCAGGAAGATCGTGAGATCATCCAGGATGATCTTGCAAAATAATTTCATCCAGACGATCGGTAAAAAAAGGTTGGTTTAATTATCTTGGATAATAAAATATTATACTAACAATTAGATACAGAGCGGTCATCTTGAGGAGCCATCCGATACAATCGTTGAATAAAGGCATTATATAGGATGAACACGTGGTTCATCTGAGATGATGTGCATTAACGAATCAGCCTAACAACATTAAAAATGTCAACCTATTTCTACCATGTGGTTTGTCTAGTACGATGTATAAATCGCATGGGAAGATTACCAATAATTGGTTTAGATCAGCCATTAGATGTGTTGTGATCTGAAAGATGTATTTTTGTTCAAATCATATAGGATAATATGGATTATACTTGATGATGTGAGCAAACTTGAAAATTTTAGGACATGCAGTGTGATGATCAGAAGTTTTCTGAGAAAAAAATACAAAAATAATATAAAACTATATAAAAATAAATAAAAACTAATTAAAACAAAATAATAAAATTTTTAATCAATTAACCATAGTAAATGATAAATTTCCCTTTGGAAGGAATTAAAAATTAGTAAGAAATGAATTAACGATGCTAAAATCTAGAAAGGATGAAAAATTGATCTAGTTAACACTAGCTCGATCTCCTTATAGATCAGAATTATTTTAAACAAAAATCTAATCAAAAAAAGAAATAAGTTAAGAAAAGTGATATGTTCAAACTTCATTTCAGAAAAATATCTCATAGACTAATATTACAAAGCAATTAATCAAAATCATGATTTTTAAAATTTAAGTATTTGAAGATATCAAGTGGCACATAAATTTTTCTATGATTTAAAGGTTTGAAAGAGAGGGAAGTTATTTCTTTGTGGGCTCATTTTAATTCTCTTATCAATTATTTGGTACACTTTATGAATCTTTTAATTTTTTAATACACATTGTGAATCTTGAAACTATTTGGTGATCATTGTGCATCTTTTTAATTTTCTTTTGGACTCATTTTGTGCCTCTAATCATTTTTGTGAGATTGCTTCCTTTGAAAACATTTAAACAACTATCAGTTGTGTGATTGTCTTCCAAATACAAGAGAAGAAAAACTCTCTCTTTAATAGAAGGAAGAGTAAACCATAAAATATAATCATATCCATATGATAAATGCAATAAACTGATTAAGCAAATTTGAAAGTGATTCAACAACTTTGAGCATTATTCATATTAGATAGATTATTATTAGAAGATAAAATAAAACCCAATTTCAAAGTCCAACTTTTAATTTGAAATAAACTTTGTTCCAAACAGAAAAATACATCACTAAAAGAGTTAAGAGGAAGATTAATAATCATCTATGTTTCTTCTTTCAACTGATTTAGGGAAATCAAACACTTCTTACTAATTTTGAAAACCAAAAGAAAGGAAAAAATGTCATTTAAAATATCAGTTGTGTGCATTTATCTATTTTTTTAAACATTGAATGAAAAACAACATAAAATGAGAACTATAAATAAAAATACATAAATAGAAATCGATGTGAAAAAAAAAATAAAAACAAAAACATCAATAAATAGAAAGTAGTAATTTTAAGCATTAATATCTATTAAACCTAATTTGGTTGTCAAGAAGCTAAAAGTTTCAAAAGCCAGTATTTTTGTAAAGATATTAGCTAGTTTGTTTTTACTGGTTACATGGTTTAGCTCTATGTCTCTTTAGTAACATAATCCCTAATAAAGTGATGCCTTAAATAAATATGTTTGGTCCTGGAGTGTTGGATTGGGTTCTTAGAAATTTAGATGGCACTAGTGTTATCACATACGATGGAAATTATGCTTATAGGTAATCCTAAATCCAAAATTTATTACTTTAACCAAAGGACCTAGGTCACATAACTTTCTAAGGCTATATACTTAGCTTCAATAGTGGACATGGTAGTTGAGTTTTATTTTCTACTAGACTAGGAGACTAAGGATTGTCTTATGAATTGACATGTCCCAGAAGTGCTTTCATATAAAATTAGCATCTTGCTAAATCTAAATCAGAATATCCTATGGTTTTAAAGGAGATGATATGCCTAGAATACCAAGTTCCTAAGTCTTGGGACCCTAAGAGATATCTAAGGATTCTCTTAACTGAAGTCAAGTGGGACTCTTTTGGATCAACCTTAATCTAGCACATAGATAAATACTAAATATAATATTAGATCTGCTTGTAGTCAAGTAAATAATTGATCTAATTATTCCCCGGTATTTATTTTGATCCAAAGATATACCATTAGAATCCTTATCTAACTAAATAATGGAACACATAGGAGTATTGATAGGTTTGGCTTTATAAATTTTATATTTCTTAAGAATGTCTTTATTGTATTTTGATTGACTCAAGAAAGTTCCATCATCCTTCTGCCATATGCTAAATCCTAAAATGTAAATCAGTTCTCCCATCATACTCATCTCAAATTCCTAACTCATTATTTTTTAAAACTCATCAAACAGACTTTTATTAGAAAATTTAAATAGAAAATCATCAACGTAAATATGAACAGTTAGTAATTCATCTCCTACCTTTTTTAGAAATAAGGTGGTGTCTATGCTCCCCTTAACAAATATTGTTTCTAGTAGGAATGTGAATAACCTTTCATACAATTTCCTAGGTGCTTTTTTAAGTCCCTATAATATCTTTTTTAATTTGAACACATTATTAGGAAATTGTGAATTTTTAAAGCCTCTATGTTGTTTAACATACACATCCTCTTTTATCATCTCATTCAGAAAGGAAATTTTGACATCCATTTAGTACAATTTGAATCCTTTATAATAACTAAAGGCTAATAGTACCTAATGGCTTCTAATCTTGCTACAGGGTCAAAAGGACTCCTCAAAATCAATAATTTCAATTTGATTATACCCATTTGACACCAATCTTTCCTTATTCCTCACCACTTCTCCAGAATTACCATTTTACTTTTAAAAACCCACTTAATTCCATCTACTCTCTTGTCCTTAAGTCTTTCAACTAGCTCCAACATCATTTCTTATAAATTTATTTTACTCTTCTTGTATGGATAGGATCCAAAATTCATTAAATATGGCTTGATTAATGTTGGTGGGTTCAATCATTAAAATAAAGGTAGAGTGGTTTTCTTCTTTCTATGTACATGCCTAGTTCTAACAGTTTTAGACAGGTCTCCAAAGAATAGTTCATAAGGATAACTTAAAGAATATCAATATTCTCTAGGTAATATGTTTTTAGATTCTACCCTTTTCTCCATATTTGTAGATTCTTATCATTCAGTTACTTCTACAACCTCTTATTTTTCTACCATAGAACCTTCAAAATTATTATATTCATTAAACACAACATGAGTGGTCTCCTCAATAACTAGTGTTCTTTATTGAAGACTCCATATGATTTCCCAACATTTGAGTAAACTAGGAACACTTCATTACAGTTTGGGTCAAATTTTTCTAATTAAAACTTTACAATATTCAGAATGAACATTTTACATCCAAAGACATGATGGAGAGAGTGGCTGGGTGTCGTACCCTTCAAAACTTCATAGGGTGTGTTATTCAGCATGGTTCTAACATCCACCTATTTAGAGCATAAGGCTGTATTCTCCGCTTCTGCCCAAAAGTATTTTTTAAGTGATTATTCATTTAACATGGCTCTAGCAGCTTCTACTAGGGTCCTATTTTTTCTTTTAGCTACCTTGTTTTGTTGAGGGGTCTTTGGAGCTAAAACATTATGGTCTATGCCTTGCTCCTAATAAAAAGATTCAAATTTCCCATTCTCAAATTTTCCACCGTAATCACTATGAATGGTTAAAATCTTATAACCTAGATTTTCTAAATCCAAGAGGAGAATGTCCTAAATTCCTTGAATGATTCCCTTTTATGAGTTAGGAATCTATCCCAAGTAAACCTCAAATAATCATCAACGATCATATACCCAAAGACTTTCCCTCTTAGGCTTGCATTGATGACGGGTCCAAAGAGATCCATGTGAAGAAATTTTGATGGTTCGCTAGTGGTAATGTCATTGATTGAGGGGAAAGATGATTTAATTTTCTTTTCTAACTGAAGGCATCATATAGGTGGTCCTTAGTGAACTCTACTTTGGGTATCCCTTTCACTAAGTCTTTTTGGGAGATCTTTCAAAGGCTTCATACTTATGTGGCACAATCTACTATGCCACAACTAGGATTCATTATCAATTATTTTTAAGAAAAAACTAGTATAAGATTTAAGGAAATTTAAATAAAACATAATGATACTGTTGATCCTCTTTTTTGTAAAATAATGTTATTATTTAAACTTATTATGCAGCTGGTAGAGAGAAATTTTATGTTGAAGCCTTTATCACAGAGCTTTCTTGGTCATGTTATCTCCAATGTTACCTTTCCTCCTAAACTTGCCTCCAATCGTATGAATTGATTTGCATCTCTAGTCATATTCCTTGGATATCAATTATCTAGGAACTATATGCTCTTATGAGATCTTTTATTAAAGCACACCTATAAAATTATCAGATGTTAGTTGGGAACCCAAACTGACATAGGTCCCATCTTACGAAAAGAAGAATAAAATGAATGTATTTTATGATATGTGTTTAAAACTTTAGGTCTCGACACCCAATCTATACTACGGTGAACGGTGCAAGTGTGGAAGATATGTCATAAAATGCCACAAGAAAAACAGCTAACATCAGGAAAAGGGTTTACTAATCTATTTAGGTAATGGTGCCTCTTCTTAAGATTGAATGATACATGCTTTGTTGATGGTTTATGAAACTCTTCAAATGTGGGTGGTTTTTTATTTTCTTTAAATGTAATTAAACTTATATTTAAAATCTAATTTCTATGTTCAAGAATTGAATTTTCTATTTTCAATGCATGCTTATGACTATCTAAGTAAGATGTAATAGTATCTAAACTATTGTATTCATTTTCTAATTCAACATGTAATAATTTCAAGTAGTCATGCTCTTTATTTAAATTCAAATTCTTTTCATTAAAAGAGTCAAATTCATCTAATAAAAAATGAATGCTATCCATAATGGAATGATATTTCATTAAAATTTCATGCTCTTTCTGTAGATTTAAAAAATTACTTTGAGGCTAGCATTTAATTCGTTGAGCTTCATATATGAATAATAATTTTTTTCAGAATCTTAGAGTAATTGGTCTTTTTTTTATTTTGATGACTACATAATGCATTAAAAAGAAAGGAACTAATTACAAGCTAAATAAAAGGCTCACATTCC
The DNA here is from genome assembly GCA_022539455.1 of Dendrobium nobile. Lineage (NCBI taxonomy): Eukaryota > Viridiplantae > Streptophyta > Magnoliopsida > Asparagales > Orchidaceae > Dendrobium > Dendrobium nobile. The sequence goes on from CM039735.1 coordinate 38,933,458, forward strand.
TTCTTTAATAAACTAGATAAAGAAGAAGGAATGTCAGCAAAATAAAAACTATCAAAAATAAACTATCTTCTAAGGCCAAAGTAGCACAATGATCGGCTACCTTATTACAATCTTTATGAACATGGTGGAAGATCACCTTATTAAAAACATTTAAAAAAAATAAATCCTTAATGCTCCAAGCGTTGTTTTTCCACTTTACTTTTTCAAAGAATATTGAATAAACTTGATGATGTTGGAGTTATAACATTCAATTTTTACTCCTTTATTATCTATCATCCAAGTTTGAATGAATTCCCTTATAGCCAAAATAGCTGCCATCTCAAGTTGTGCCACGTCCCAATGAATTTTTTCCCCCTAAAAGCAAGTAGTAAACTTAATTTGTGATCTCTAAATATACCTCTAATTCTAGCAAGGTTTGAATCCAAAAGTGATGCATCCACATTGATTTTAATCCAACCTAGCGGCGGAGGGTGCCAAACATTTCTAAACTCGCTAAGGAGATTAACACCTCAGCTATCTAGTACTGGATATGAATGTATCATGGCTGTAGATAACACATTTCTTGCAGTTACTTAGCTCGAAAGAGTTGGCTTGCCGTGAACCATCTCATTTTTATGTTTCCAAGATAAATAAATTGTAGTAAAATACATGTTAACCGTAGTTGAAGAACAAATTGTAATACTTTTTATTTCTCTCGAACACTCTTTCAATGATTGAAATGTAGGAATATTAATCCCTATTCTTGCAACTTTTTTAAAAAAATTCTCCATTAATTATTTACAATGAACTGCAATATGAGCAAAGTTCTCTACTTCTTGACACCCTCTTTCACATAAATCATTGTTGATTAGTTTCCTATATTTAAGAAATTCAGTTGTTGGAATTGCAAACTTACTCATTCTCCACCAAAACAGCTCTACCCGAGGATTCAATTTTAGCTTTCTTAACATATTTTAATATCCAAAATCTCCCTCCATAGAGTCATGGTTTAAAGGCTCTTCATATGAAAGATTAGTAATAGATCTCCTAGTATGATGGTATATAAATTCCATGTGGTCAACTTCAGTAGTGTAATTGAATGGGAGTTGCAAGATTAAGGAAATAAGATCCTCATGAAAGAATCGATGAAGTTCCTCCATATCCCATCCACCACTTGAAATGAATTGATGAAATATTACATCTTCCAATCCCACATAATTAGAAAATGTTGGCCAAGTTCCCAAACATTTATCTAACACCCATATGCCTTTAAGAAAATTAATTCTCCTTCCATCTACCACTTTCTATCTTAGTAATGGTTTTTGGAATTTACCACCATCTATCAAAATTTTCCATGCCATTGAGACTCCTTTCCTGATATAACCATTCAAAACATTATCACAATACTTAGCAATAATGTTTCTATGGAATAAAGTATCTATATTTTGAATAAATCTCCAAGCCAATCTCGATCAAAGAGTGCTATCTCTAAGAGTAGCTGAATGAAAATTCAATCCTCCAATAGCTCTCAATTTACATAATTCCTCCTAGGATATGTATTGCAGTCCTTTTCTTCCATTACATTTATGCCAAATAAAATCTTTGCAATATTTGTCCACTTTATACAAAACTTTCTTTGGAACCAAAGAGTGTGTTTAAAAAATATTTGGTAGTATTAAATGAGAAGACTTTGCAAGATTTATCTTACTATCCATAGAAAGATATTTGCTTCCCCAAGAATTCAGTTTTTACAAAACATGATCTAGCATACATTGAAAATCAAATTTTGTCAATCTTTTCAAAACAATTTTAACACCCAAAAAGTGCTACTCTTTGCCCACTTAGAAACCCAAATTCTTCATAATATGATTCTTACTTGAATGGTTGGTAGAATTACTAAATAAGATTTTGGATTTTTAATTGTTTACCTTCAGCCCCATCTAGGAACAAAATTTAGCTACAATATTCTTCAATACTTGGGCTAATTTATTAGAAGCTTGAGCAAAAATTAAGACATCATCAACATATAAAATATGTGTATCCTTCTGAGCTCTAGGTGAAATATGAACTCCCAACTCTTTTCCTCCTTGTTAAATTGCACTTGATAATAATTTAGAACACATGATGAATAAATAAGGAGATAGCGTGCATCCTTTATGAAACCCATTTTATGCCTTAATCCAATTAGACAACTTCCCATTCAACATAAACAAGAATCTGATATTCCTGACACATTCCATTATTAGCTTAGAGATCTTCAAAGGGAATCCGAAAAAATTTAAATCTTGATTCAAAGTTTCCCAACCCATGCTATCGTAAGCTTGCTCCATGTCTAGTTTTACCGCCATCATACCTTTCTTATTTTTCGAAATTCAAAAATTTTTGAAGATCTCATGAGCTAGAAAACAATGTTCATACATTGATCTCCTGGGAATGAATTCTACTTGTTCTTCAGAAATTATTTTTGTGATGCATCCTTTCAATCTATTCATTATGATAGTTACCACCAACTTATAAGTAGTTTGACACAAACTTATATGTCTATAGTGAACTGAAATAATTGGATTTTTCATCTTAGGGACTAATACAATCAATGTATCTTTCCACTCACCATGCATAAAACCCATTTTAAAAAGCTAGCAATTACTTTCCACGTTGCTTCTGCCACAATCTTCCAATAAAATTTAAAAAATGAGGTAGTAATTCAATCAAAACTGGTAGATTGATTATTACCTTGTTGAAAGACAGCAATAGTTAACTCCTTTATAAATTTTTCATTCATAGAATCAACATTTGATTGAGAAAGTTTTTGGATTTCAGCAATTGTTGGCCAACCCTTTAGCTTGCATTCTCTAGCCTTCCAATTTTTCACAAAAAAAGTCCTCCAACAAATTATTACTTTCATCTTTGATTTGTCTTATAAGATTATAATTTCTTTTTACTGAAGCAAAGTTCTGGAAAAAATTGGAATTTGTGTCACCTTCTTTATGCCATCTAGCTTTAGCTCTTTGGTTCCACCAAGTAGGTAACCTCCCTAAAGTAACATTGATCTCATGTACTTTACTTCTAAGCAAGTTCACCTTCTCCAATTTAAGTACATCTTCTGAAGATTCCTCTAATTGTAGTTCCAGAATTTCTTTCTTCAATTCTTCCTTCAAAAAATTCAGATTTCTGCAATTGTTCTTATTCCAAAAGAAAAGAGACTTCAGCATTCTTCTAAGCTTCCTTCGTAGGACTTCCGCATGACTTCCAAAATCGGATTTCTTCTGTGGATTTAAAACATTATTCCATGCTGCAGGATATGATTTCCATGTATCCTCAAATCTTATGATTTTAGAATGTTTGTATTGTGGCTCAAACAAATTGAAAGTATTAGGATTGTGGTCAAACAAAACCCTTGGTAGATATCGAACCTTTTCCATAGGTGTCTTTTTCAATGCTACAGAGTTCAACAAGCATCTATCTAACCTCTCCCAGATTCTTATGGCACCTTCTTTATTGTCGCACCAAGTTAATCTTGATCCAATAAAACCTATATCATGTAAATCATTGTTTGTTACAAAAAGTTTCATCTTCTTAGGTCCCTTGGAAAAAAGAAACCTCTTTCCCCCTTTCTTATCATCTTTAGATAAGATACACTTAAAATCTAGAAGGTTTACTACAAGACAAACACTTTTCAAGCATTTTCCACATACTCCGTAGAAGAAAATCTGTGTTACAATAAACGTGGCCACATTCCAAGTACCCAACGTAGGGCTTTTAAGAACCCCAATAACTACTTGAGAAGAATGTTCAATTACCTCAAAAGAAACAACATTCGTATTCCATAAAGCCAAAATCCCACCTGAGGTTCCCTCAGCAGGAAGATGAAAAAAATCTCAATCACTGCCAATAAGAAAATTAACATCCCTTCTATCAATGCTAGAAATCTTAGTCTTAGTAAGACTAATTAAAAACCTATCATTATCCTTCACAATCTCTCTAAGATACAGAGAGGCCTCCCTTTTTTTAGCCCCCCTACAATTCCAGAAAATAAAGGAAGACATTAATTACCAATAGGGGAAGATTCCCCACCTATCTTTCCACACTTCACCTCCCCTCTCTTCTTCCTATGAGAAACTTCAATAGGACCCTATGATTTCAATTCTTTTGCCAATTTATTTTTACAAGAATTAGTAATAAAAGTCTCAGAATCTGTTGGATCTCCTTTAACAAATAACTTGTTACAAGAATTGCGTTGTTTTTTTATGGATACACCTGTAACTTCATGCAATATAACATTACAAATAGCAGCATCTTCATTTGTATTTATAGCTTCAACTTTAACAAATTCAATAACTTCTCCTTGTTCCTGATCATTATCCAAAATATTATATTTATTTTTAAAACAAATATTAGTAAAAGTTGAGGGTTGTTGCAATTCCTTTATATTATCGAATTCCTTACTTTCATGTTGTTTTTTAGAATGAACCTGAAGATTTCCTAAACTTCCAGTGTTATATTTTTTCTGTGTAGTAGAATCAACCTTAGAAATTTTATTATTGCCCTTCAATCCTCTTTGAATCTCCTGTAGTTCTTCATTCTATTTCTGAGCAACAAAAATAATTGGTTGGTATTCATGCTTTCTTTTGCACCATTGTCCCTACATTTTTCTTTACATATTTAAATCTTTTATTTATGAATTTTATATGTATCTAGGGACCATATTTGTCTTCCTCTTATTGCTTTGGAAAATCTTCAGTTTTCTCCTGATTCTTAGCCATCTTCATTTCACTTATAAGAACAACAATATTCTCCTTATTCATAGCTTTAATTTCAGGGCAAAGTGATCTAATATGACCAACTCTACCACAATGGAAGCAAAGAGAAGTAATCTCCTCATATTCCACTTTTTGAAATGATCTTCCTTGTAATCCTTCTATCCACTCACCCTTTGGTAATTTATTCTCCAAATTAATTCGGACACATACTTGTGCAAATTTTCTTTTTCCCCATTAAAAAAAAAATTCCATCTAGATACATTGGTACTCCAATCATTGAAGAAATTCTAGAGATATTCTCCTCATCCCAACAATTCAACTATAAGAACTGAAACTGAATCCAAACTAGTGAAGTGTGACCTTTTAATGATTCTGAGGAGAATGAGGTAGACCACTTATCCATGCCAATAATGTGATTTCCAATATACCAAGGGTCACCACTAAAAACTTCCTCCATTGATTCAAAGCTCTTGAAAGAGTAAAGAATACAATCAAGTCCAAGCATTGTTAAATAAAAATTCCCAAACTTACCCCATTTCCTTTGGAGTTCCAGGCTATATACAGGAAACAAAATATCATTTCCTAGAACTTTGATCACAAGAAAATTCTTCAGAATTTATGAATTTGCATGCTCCAATTTAGAATTCAATTTTATTGCAATTCTATTCTCAGTCATTTGTGTTGAATCTATATTATAGTTCAATTTGATATGCTGCAACTTCTTCCAAGAAAAAATAAAGCTGTCTTTGGGTGATAGATCTTCATTCCTCTCAACAACTATCTCATTAACATCAACATCATTTTCAAACTTAACTGGTAAATTATGGCTAATCTAATTTTTACCATCATCTTCATGATTTCCCATAAACTTATTAACCTTTAAAATCAATCCTGAAGAAGAAGAAGCATCTTTACATGTACAATGCAGAGAGTCAGGTTTTTATTTTGAAAGAACTATAGTGTCTTGTTGAACCTTCATTAAAATTTTTCCTTTGCATTTTATAATTGCATATTGATGCAACAGAGGTCTAAATACTTCTCTAATAACCAAATTTGTATGAGGTCTTATAAGAACATGATCGATAGAACCCAATTTTACCTTGTCAAATTTTTGAACATTAGATTTGATGGACGAACTTGAGTTGAAAGAAAATTGTTGAATCTCGCCAACAAGAAGTTTCCTATAGTCAGGTAAGACCATCTTCACCAACAGCAGAAAAATCATAAATTAGAATTTAAAAAATAAAATGATGATTTTTCTCTCACAAAAAACTAGGACGTTCTCTCACTACAATTAAAATTCTTCAATATTGGATTAATGGGTCATAAGTAAGCTCACATACCTCTTCTTGATCAGATTGATAAAGATGATTATTAGCCATTATGCATAGGTTTATTACCTCCTCTTCTGCTTCAATTTAAGAGGAGTCTGATGCTGAGTTTGCATAGAATGCTTTTTGGATCCTTTTCTTATCCTTCTTGAACTTAAGCTTTTCCTCACCCTTCTCCTTACTTGGGTGACTTTTTAGATTTGGGCAATCAGACTTCAGATGCCCTGGCTTCTTGCATTCAAAATAAATAACATCAGAAGAAACTTTAGAGTTTTTTTTATTTTAACCTTTACTTTATTTTTGATGAGGCTTTTGCTTTTTTCTTAAGAAGCTTTTGAATTGCCTAGTTATTTAAGCAATATCATCATTTTCCAAACTAGAAGATTCAGTGTTAGAATCATCAGCCTTCAAGGCTACCATTTTCTCCTTTTTCTTCTCACATGCATCAAGCTTCCTTTGGTTTACTCCTTGCTCATAAGCAATGAGTGATCCAAGTAAGTTATCAATTGAATAAGCATTTAAATCTTTTATTTTAGTAATAGCAAAAAATTTTGCATCAAAGGAAGATGGTATACATCTTAAAATTTTGTTTGTTACGGATCTATGGCTTATGATTTTGATGATTGCAAACATTCTTTTTTTCTCTACAACTGTCTTATGTACTAACGTTTCAGGTTCACACGATCGGACTGCAATTTGGAACCAGCTCAAGATTAGGTAGACTAGGTCTGAGTCAATTTGTAATCTTTTTCCTTTCTTGAGTCTGTTGTATTTGGTGTGGGATTTGTAGTTTTGTAACTTGGAAGATTTCCCGTTATTCCCTATAAGATTTCTATTTTTAGTAATATCGACTGGGATGATATTTATATTGTCCTGGACGATATGGCCAAAATCAGAAACCCTAATTAGGGCATCCTCATTAAAGAAGCCGTCATTAACGGATCAGCCTGGACGATACCTGTATCGGCCAGGACAATATTCTCAATTCAGAAAGAATCAACCGCCATATTCAGTTTAAGAATTCTTTGTTTTAGGAAATCGGCCAGGACGATATTATTATCATCGAGTACGATCTAACTCAATTATGTCTAAATTGATCTAGTATCTTTGGAAAGCATTAATGATTGATTGATACAATCACATCGTCCGGGACGATCGCCTGATTAGCGGGGACGATGTCCTATATGATCTACATCGGACAGCTCAAATTCTGGGCGATAATCAGGACGATTGAAATCGATTTTAAACTAATCGGCCTGGACGATCGTGTTATCGGCCAGGACGATGTAACCAATTTTCTTCTGATCATCCCAAATCGTCCCGGGCTGATGAGCTGAATTTGTACTGATCGGCCATGACGATATACATATCGTTCTGGACGATAATGTTGGCAACATGCATTAATGAGCTCGTTTTTAGCTCTTCTATTTAAGCTATGACAAGGCACTTTGTAAGTGTCTTTGAAAGCCATTGTAGCTTCGTTCTTGTGGGGGAAACTTGAAGAGAAAGCTTGAAAGAGAGAGAGAGGAAAGGGTGGAGTTTGAGAGGGAGAAGATCCTGTGAGGGGGGAACTCAAGGGAGTGTGGAGGGGATTCCACACGGTTGCTCCAGCGAACTCGCACCTTAGTACCATCGGATTCAAGGCTTGTCTCGAGCTAAGTTCACCAAAGAAGAAGATCTCCTTGGTGTCAAAGGACCCAGCGATTCCGCCGCACCGGGGAAGGTGGAAGTGATTTTGTAAGGGCTTCTCCGCCGAGCTATGGGGGCTAAAGGAGAGACACTTGCTTTAGTTCAATACTTGGAGGGTCCCTCCAAGGAGTGGATGTAGGTCAAGGTTTGACCGAACCACTATGAATTTCTGTGTTCTTATTTTCTTGGGCTTCCGCACTTTAATTTCCACATTATTTTGTCTTGTGGTGAGATTTGATTTTGGTTTGTGATTTTATTGCTTTTGTTGAAAAGAAATTTTAAAATACCAATTCACCCCCCCTTTTGGTTAGCTTGGGACTAAGTTCATAGGGCTTAACATCCCTAACAAACTTTTAAGTGGTATCAGAGCCGTTTTCAAAAATAAGTTTTTAAAAGCTTTTGAATTTTGATCCATGGCTAATCGTAATGTTGCGGAAGGTTATTTAATCACCAGACCTCCTTTATTTGAAAATATGTCTTTCGATTTTTGGAAAACTCGCATGTCTATTTTCTTGCAATCGATTGATTTTCGCATGTGGCATATGATTTTAACTGGTTATTCATCACCATCACGTATTTTTAATGGAGTTATAACTGATATTCCTTTTAACCAATGGAATAGGAAAGAATAAGTAAATGCTCAATTGAATGCAAAATCTTTAAATTGCTTTTTCTGTGCTTTCAATTCAGAAGATTTTATGTTAGTATCCACGTGCAGTACTAGTAAGGAAGTTTGGGATAAACTACACACCATATACGAAGGCCCTAGTGAAATCAAGCAATCCAAATTGAATTTGTTAATGCATGATTTTGAACTGTTTTCCATGAAACCTTATGAGATGATCTTAGACATGTACACTAGGTTCATTCAAATTGTAACATCATTGCATGCCTTAGGAAAAGAATTTTCAAATTTTAAAAAAGTCAATAAAATTCTTCGTTGTTTACTTGAAAATTTTGATGCCAAAGTTGTTGATATTTGTGAATCAAAAGATTTGAATGATTATTCTATTGATATTTTGATTGGCTCACTCAATGCCTACGAGCAAGGTTTGGGTCAAAGAATTTTAGATGCAGGTGAAACGATTGTTCTAAAAACTGAAGATACGGTAAAAGATTGCTTAGTTAGTAACGAATGCAATGACTTGTTAAGCAAATCACAAAGCTCACCAAAGCATAAGCAAAAGTGGAGAAAAGGTAAAAGTGGTAAGGATGTCCACATTTCTTCTGACATTATTTTCTTTCGATGCAGGAAGCCTGGACATATGAAAAATCAGTGCCATAATTTAAAAATTCTTCCTACGAAAGAAAAGGGCAAGGTGAAGCAAAATTTAAACTGGAGAAATAATGAAAGGCAAAAATTCTCATGGGCAGATCTAGTTTCTGAAGCATCAGACCAGGAGAGACATAATGATTAAAAGCCTTTCGTGTTTTTCGTGTGTTGTGTTTTTGTTTTTTGTTTTTCATTTTTATTTTGTGTTTTTTTTTTGTTTTTTTTTTGAAATTTTTGTTTTCGTGAAATTTTTTCTCTGATCAATACACACATTCACTTTTCTAAAAATGAAAAATCTACTTCCAGATTTTTTTTGAAATCTTTGGAAAGTTGTGTTTGACTTCTCTAAAATGGTCAAACGAAGGAAACTCATGTTTTTGACTCTCAATCTCTATTTCATAAAAGAGGTTATTCTACTTTTGATTTAAAATCTTTTTCATCTTTTAAATTAGTTTTTGAAACAAAATTTTTTTCTCTCCCTACGTTTTATTTATCGCATAGGAATCTTTTGCAAGTTATTGAATCTAACTCATAATTTTCTTAATCAAGAAATTTGCTTTATCACTAAGATGGGTTTTCCTTTGTTTTTAAGATTTAAGAAAGGGAGCATATTCAAAAATTAGCCAATGATGCCAAAAATTAAAGATGTTCAAAGACGTCAAATTGAAAAAATAAAATACACAAAGTATATCAAAAGATGCGCAGTGCGCCAACCAATTGTCAAGAGGCATAAAATGAGCCTACAAAAGTTTAATGCTTAATATTCTTGTACTTCTTAAAAGCCTAAGAAAACCCTTGAGACTTTCGATACTTGAGTTTAAAAATCTTGATTCTTGATTCAACAATTCGTGCATTGATCTTCTATTAGATAAATTTTATGGAAGGAGTTTTTGAAAAATAATTGTTTCTATCTCTAATTTATTTCATGATTTGGATATTGAATTAAAAAGTTTTTGAGTCTTTTTAAAGAACTTGAGTTTGGATTATCAAATTCTGAATTTCTAATATTTTTTGTACTATGCGTTGTCAATCAAATTCTACTAAGTTTTTTATTAAAATCAAGAGGTAACTTTCTCATTTTAAGAATATTTGTTTTTCACTAGATCAGGGAACATTTTTTTTTGCCCCCTCTCTTTTTGATAATGTCAAAGAGGGAAAACGTATTGTTGAATTTATATATTTTTTGTATCCTTTTTTTTTTTCAAAAAAAAAATAATTTAAAAAAAAAATTTATCTCCCTTATTTTTTAAAAAAAGGATTATTTCTAGTGAGGGGGAGATTAGGAGAAATATTTTTTTTGAAAATTCAAATGTTTGCCATCATCAAAAAGGGTGAGATTGTTGTGGATCTATGGCTTATGATTTTAATGATAGCAAACATTCTTTTTTTCTCTACAACTGCCTTATGTACTAACATTTCAGGTTCACACGATCGGAGTGCAATTTGGAATCAGCTCAAGATTAGGTAGACTAGGTCTGAGTCAGTTTGTAATCTTTTTCCTTTCTTGAGTCTGTTGTATTTGGTGTGGGATCTGTTGTTTTGTAACTTGGAAGATTTCCCATTGTTCCCTATAAGATTTATATTTTTGGTAATATCGGCCGGGATGATATTTATATCGTCCTGGACGATATTTATATCGTCCTGAACGATATGTCCAAAATTAGAAACCCTAATTAGGGCATCCTCAATAAGGCAGCCGTCATTAACGGATCGGCCTAGACAATACCTGTATCGGCCAGGATGATAATCTCATTTCAGAAAGAATCAACCACCATATTCAGTTTAGGAATTATTTGTTTTAGGAAATCGGCTAGGATGATATTATTATCATCTAGGATGATCTAACTCAATTATGCCTAAACTAATCTGGTATCTTTGGAAAGCATTAATGGTTGATTGATATGATCACATCATCTGGGATGATCGTCTGATCGGTTGGGACGATGTCCTGGACGATCTACATAGGACAGCTCGAATTCAAGGCGATGATCAGGATGATTGAAATCGGTTTTAAAATAATCGGCCTGGACGATCGTGTTATCAGCTAGTACTATGTAACCAATTTTCTTCAAATCGTCCCAAATTGTCCCGGGCTAATGAGCTGAATTTGTACCGATCTGCCAGGACGATATACATATCGTCCTGGATGATAATGTCAGCAACTTGTATTAATGAGCTCATTTTTAGCTCTTCTATTTAAGATATGACAAGGCACTTTATAAGTGTCTTTGGCAGCCATTGTAGCTTCGTTCTTGTGGGGGAAACTTGAAGAGAGAGCTTGAAAGGGAGAGAGGAAAGGGTGGAGTTTGAGAGGGAGAAGATCCTGTGAGGGGGGAACTCAAGGGAGTGTGGAGGGGATTCCACACGGTTGCTCTAGTAAACTCGCACGTTAGTACCATCGGATTCAAGGCTTATCTCGAGGTAAGTTCACCAAAGAAGAAGATCTCCTTGGTGTCAAAGGACCCGGTGACTCCGCCGCACCGGTGAAGGTGGAAGTGATTTTGTAAGGGCTTCTCCGCCTAGCTGTGGGGGCTAAAGGAGAGACACTTATTTTAGTGCAATACTTGGAGGGTGCCTCCAAGGAGTGGACGTAGGTTAAGGTTTGTCCGAACCACTATAAATTTCTGTGTTCTTGTTTTCTTGCTTCCACACTTTAATTTACATATTGTATTTTCTTGTGGTGTGATTTGATTTTGGTTTGTGATTTTATCGCTTTTGTTGAAAAGAAATTTTAAAATACCAATTCACCTCCCTCTTGGTTAGCTTGGGAATAAGTTCATACGGCTTAACATCCCTAACGAACTTTTATTGTTGACATGTTCACAGTTTGTGAGTTATCTTCCTAAGGCGTGCAGGGATGTAATTTGTGTAAAACTAGTATACATCTCAGAAATTTATTCGCGAGGTTTTATGTGAAAAGGTTCATAACCATGTAAAAGAATGTTCAACCTAGATTATTTAACTTCATTTGTACCTTTATCTATTATGCATAGTTTGTCATAAATTTCCTTTATAGTAGAATAGGTGGAATCATGCATATAATCTTTATTTTTAAATGAATAGAAAAAATAGTTCAAACACTTAGCATTCACTTGAGCTAGATCTCTATAATCAGTTGTCCATTCAGCAAAACAAATTTTAGCTTTTATTCTATTCACTATTCTAAAAGGTGAGAATAACCTTCCTTAGCAACCATCCACATACTATAATCAATTGGTTGTAAAAAGGTGGGTATACGAGTTTTTCAAAAATTGAAAGGTATATTATCAAAAAGAGGTGGTCTAGTAATTAAATAGACTTCTACAATGTTTTGGTTTACAAAATTATCAATGAATATAAATTCAAAAGTTTTCTACAACTTAATTTTGTGAATCCTACTTTGATACCACTTGAAAGTTTATGAGGGTGGTTAAACTTAAAAGAACAAGTTCTGAGGCTATCCGAGAGGGGGGGGGGTGAATTGGTTATTTTAAAAATTCCTTTTCAAATGAATAAGTTAAAACCTCTTGATATGAAAGTAGAATGAATTTTATAATAACAAAATTTAGATATTTGCAAAATAGATCAAATTATAGAATAATACAAAAAATAAATACAGAAAAAATAAATATAAAGGACACGCCATATTTATAGTGGTTCGGTCAATTTGACCTATGTCCGCTCCCTGGAGACCTCATTGTTAGGTATTATACTAAAAGTAGTGTCTCTTCATTAGACCCTATGGTAAGGCGGAGAAGCCCTTATAAAATCTTTCCACCAACATGGTTAGTTTGAGAACCTTAAATCCTTTTACTCCCTTTTTGATTATTTAGAGAACTTAAAATACCTTTTTCAGCCTTCAGATGAAAGCTTAGAACTCTAGAATCCTTTTACTCCCTCCTAGTGTAGGCAGAGAACCTTGGAATTCTTTTACTCCCTCCTAGAGTAGGCAGAGAACCTGGATCTGATGATAATGAACATCTCCCTCCAATCCACCAAGGAATGAGGTCAACAACATGAAGAAGATGATGAACACCTTGTTTGAAGCAACCTTTTGAATCCTTAACAACTCTCCTTCATAAGGATCTCTCTCTCTCTCCCATGCTCTTCCTCTTCCTTCTCTTAGTTCTCTCTTGGATCTCCTTCACAGTAAAAAGATTAACCCAAAGGTTAATATAATTGCTTAAATAGAGAACCTCCAAATGAAGCATTAATTATTAATTATGCACAATTGATCATCCAGAATGGTTGGCAAATCAACCAGTAAGATTAGTACAAAATAACCCTTTTGGTTAGAACGATTACCTTTGCTCTGTACGATCAATATAAGTATTTATAAAGATCTTCCAGTATGATCATGTGATCATCCAGGATGATTAATTTAAAATATAGTATTGGTTCTCTAATATGACATAGAATGATGGGTGGTAATAGTTTTATCATCCGACAACCCTCTCAAGACGTCCAGGATTATGCTTCTATACGATTAGAGGAAAATCATGATTTTTATCTTGGAAGATATGAAATCATCCTATGAAATATACTTATTCATCCTGTATGATCCTAGTGGATCATCCTATAAGATATGATTAAAAAATATATCCATAATTACTCCCCAATTACCTGATCAATTTAGGCATGATTGTCTTAATTGTCCAGGATGATGTATATCATCCTGTAGGAATAGAACAAAGTTCAAAATTTACAAAATTACCTAAATTATGATATATAGCTATTTTTCATTATATAAATAAATCGTCTTGGATGATTGGGATCATCCAGTACCATTTGTTTAATCATGCATAATTAGCATGGATGTGCTAATCAGAGTTTCTATTTTAACTAATCATCTAGTATGATTTCAGATCATCCTGTACAATTAGGTCAAAAATAAAAAAAAATTACTCCAACTCACCAAATTTCTCCCCCTGAGTGTGTTTGTGCAAGATTACTTAGCTTGTGGTCCACCATATTCAAGATTATACTTAAGAAAGGTAAAAAATACATTAAATTAAAATTACAAGCAGACTCAATCCTAATCTACCTGATCTTGAGTTGATTTGCATTATAAGTGGTGTTTGTGGCCCTAAAAGGTTAGTAAGTAGGGCGAAGACAATAGATATGTAGTAATAATAGTGATAAAGAATTAAAAAATATTGTTATAATCAAAATCATAGTATTGGATCATTTTCCAAAATAAAATGATTGACTCTCATGTAGTGGCAAAGAATAAAGCAAGACTAGTGGCTAAGGAGTACAACTAGAAGGAAGGGATTAACAATGAAGAAACTTTTTTCCCCTATAGCTAAGCTAAAAGAAATATAGGTGCTATTAGCTTTTGACTGCTTCAAAAGATTCAAATTATACTAAATGGATTTTAAAAGTTACGTTTTTAAATATGATAATAAAAGAAGATGTGTACGTTGAAAAACCCCAAGGCTTTGAAAAGTCACAATTTCTCAATCATGTGTTCAAATTAAAAAGGTATTACATGGACTGAAATAAGAACCTAGAACATATTATGAAAGGCTAATAACAATCTTACTGGTAAAATTTTTCTTAAGGGGAGCGTAGACACCACCCTATTTCTCAAAAAAGTAAGAGAATAACTACTTTTCTAAATCTATATTGATGATATGCTGTTTAGATCTTCTAATAAAAAGCTATGTGATGAGTTTTTTAAGATAATGTGTAAGGAGTATGAGTTGAGTATGATGGTAGAACTAAACTACATTCTTAGATTTTGTATAAGGGAAAACGATGATAGAATTTTCTTTAATCAATTAGAACATATTAAGTACATCCTTAAGAATTATGAAAGGAACTAAACCAAGATAATTAAGACTCCTGTGAATTATATAGTTCAGCTGGATAAGGACTCAAGTGAAAAATTAATTGATTAGAAAAAATATAGAGGAATAATTGGATCACTTCTTCACTAAACTTATAAAAGACATTTTATTATGTTTAGTATTTGTCTCAGTCTTTAATTTTTTTGCAAATATAAATCCAATACTATGATTTTGATGATAACAAATACTATTCTTTTTTTACCACTATTATTATAGCATATCTATTGTGTTTGCCTTGCTTACTAACCTTACAGGTCCACAAAGATCACTTGCAACGCAAATAAGCACAAGATCAGGTAGATTAGGGTTGAGTCTACTTGTAATTACAATTCAAAGTATTTTTTATCTTTCATGAGTGAAATCTTGAATATTATGGACCCTAACCTAAATAACCTTGCACATAAACGGTAAGTTGGGAAATTTGGTGAGTTAAAGTATTTTTTTATTTTTGACCTAATTATAAATGAAGATCTCAAATCATATTGAATGATCAGTTAAAAAATAATCCTTGATTAGGGCATCTATACTAATTACAGGAAATTAAAAAAATCATACTAGACGATCCCCATCATCTAGAATGATCTATTTAGATGATGAAACGCAGCAGACAATCACAATTCAGGTAATGTTTTAAATTTTAATTTTTGTTCTAATCGTATAGAATGATAAAAATCATATTGTATAATTTAATGTAATCTTGCCTAAATTGATCTGGTGATTAGTGAGTAATCATGGTTAAATTGTTCAAACATATCATATAGGATGATCCACTAGGATCATACGGGATGATCATGTATATTTTATTGGACAATCCTTTATCATTCATGAAGAAAATCACAATTTTCCTCTAATCATCTAGGTGAATCATCCTGGACCACCTGAGAAGTTTTTGCTGGATGATATAAATATCGTAACCCATTATCCCATGTCTTACTAGATTATCAATATAGTATTTTTAAATAAGCAACTTGGATGATCGTAGGATCATACTGGATGATCTGTATGAATACTTGTATTTATCATATAAAGCTAAGGTGATCATCCTAGCTAAAACGACTATTTTTTTATTAATTATACAAGATGATATTATGATCATCTAGGAAGATTTTTGATGCCAAGTTAAAAATTAGGAAATTTTTAAAGCTCTTCTATTTAAGCTCATGTATTTGCCCTTTGACATAATTCTGTGTGAGTTGTGGAGTTGATCTAAGAGGTAGCTTAGAGAAGGAAGATGGAGAGCCTGTGAAAGAGAGAGATCTTTATGAGGGGAAGTTGTGAGGGATTTACAAAGGTTGCTCCAATCAAGGTGTTCATTATCTTCTTCAACTGGTTGTCATAATTCCTTTGTAGCTCTACGGGAGATCTTCATCTTCATCAGATCCTAATTCTCTGCCTTCTCTAGGAGGGAGCAATAGGATTTAACGATTCTCTACCTACTTTAGGAGGGAGTAAAAGGATTCTCTGGGTTCTCTTCCTTCACCAGAAGAGCGAAAAAGGATTTCTAGATTCTCTGCCTACTCTAAGAGGGAGTAAAAAGATTCAAGATTCTCTGCCTCACCATATTTCTGGAAACATTTTGTAAGTGCTTATCTGCCTTGCTATTAGAGAAAAAGGACAGTCACATGAGTTTAGTGAAATACTTGGAAATCTTCTAAGAGTGGGAGTTTGTCAAATTTGACTGAGCAACTATAAAATTTTGTGTTTTCTTTCTCATTACTTTTATTGCACTTTTATTTTTATACTTTTTATTTTTATTCTATGATTGAAAAATCTGATTATGTTGTTATCATGAAAATATTTTTCTTCTGCATTACGGGTTATTATATTATTTTATTTTAAAATATTTAGAAAGCATAAAAAGATTTTCTTTTTCATTAAAGAATTTTTAGAAGTGCCAATTCACCCCCTCTTGGTTAGCCTTAGGACTAGTTTTTTATGGTTTAACTACCCTAATGAATATTCATGTGGTATTAGAACGACATTCATAAAATAAAGTTTTAGAAAACCTTTGAATTTGGATCCATGGATAATTTTAGTAATTAAAACACCGTCGAAGGTTATTTAATCACTAGACCACCTTTTTTTGATAATATTCCATTAATTTTTAGAAAACTCGCATTTTCACTTTTTTTATAATCAATTGATTATCGAATGTTGATGCTTGTTAAGGAAGGTTATTCTAAACTTTATAGACTAGTGAATGGCATAAAAAACTAAAATTCCTTTTGCCAAATGGAGTGCTGATGATAGAGATCTAGCACAACTGAATGCTAAGTGTTTGAACAAATTTTTTCGTGCTTTAAAGTCTGAAGATTATATACATGTTTCCACTTGTTCTTTTGAAAAGGAAATTTTAGACACACTATACATAATATATAAATGTACAAATAAAGTTAAACAATCAAAGTTGAACATGCTTTTGCATGATTATGAATTTTTTTGCATGAATCCTAGAAAATCATTTTTTGAGATATTTACTAGGTTTACACAAATTTGTTACATCATTGTATGCCTAGGAAGAGAACTCACAAACTATTATAATGTTAAAAAAATTCTGAGATGTTTATGTTTTTCCTTTGATGATAAAATTATTGTCATTACTGAATCTAAGGATTTAAATGTTTATTCAATTTATAACTTATTTGGATCACTAATTAGTTACGAGTAAGGAGTGAACCAAAGGTAGGTTGATGTAGGTGAGAAGAAAAAAGAGAT
This sequence comes from Dendrobium nobile, assembly GCA_022539455.1. Taxonomy (NCBI): domain Eukaryota; kingdom Viridiplantae; phylum Streptophyta; class Magnoliopsida; order Asparagales; family Orchidaceae; genus Dendrobium; species Dendrobium nobile. The sequence continues at coordinate 38,951,036 of CM039735.1, forward strand.
AATTATAGCCTTAAAAGCTAATGATTCTGATAATGACTATTCTGATTCTAAAAAATAATGACAAATAACTAGGTAATTTAAGATCTTCTTAAGGAAAAGTAAAAGCATCATCAAAAGTGGAATAGTAAGAATAATAGGAATTCTAAAGTTTCCACTGATGTTATTTGTTTTGAATACAAGAAGCCAAGGAATCTGAAATATGTTTGCCCAACTTTTAAAACTCACCCAAGCAAGGAGAAGGGTGAAGAATATCCTAAGTTCAAGAAGGATAAGAAATTGATCCAAAAGGTTTTTTGGGTTGACTCAGCATTAGACTCCTCTAAAACTTAAGATGAAGAAGAGGTTAAAAACATGTGCTTAATGGATGATGATCATCTTGATCAATCTGATCAAGAAGAGATATATGATCTTACTTATGATCAATTACTTGAAGTTTCTAAAAAAATTCATTACTCATATAGGAAGCTCAAAAAGTTACATTCTAGCCTCAAAGTTGTTTTTTAAATTTGCAGAAAGAGTATAAAATTCTAATGAAAGATCATTCCAGTATTGATAGTAATCACATGGCTTTGTTAGATGAATTTGACTCCTTGAATGAAATATCTCTTGATTTAACTAAAGAGAATAATTCCTTGAAATTGTTACATATTTAACTAGATAGTGTATACAAGAGAATAAATACTTTTGCATATGACTTTGATAATAATTACCATGCATTAAAAATAGAAAATTCAATTCTTGAACATGCAAAAAAGATTTTAGAAGCTAAATTAACTTCTTTTAAAGAAAGTAAAAAATCCCTTAGTCTTAACGAGTTTCATAATCCATCACTTTAGCAAGCATCATTTAAACTTAGGAAGAGGCACCATTACCTAAATTGATTAGTAAACACTTTTCCTAGTGTTAGATGATTTTCTTATGGCATGCTAGGATATATCTCCAACAACTACACCATTCATCATAGTATATAATAGGTGTGGAGACCAAAAGTTAACTCACAACATAGCACGGATGCATTTCATTCTTTATTCCATAAGATGAGACACAAACTTATTTGAGTTCCCAAATTAAACATCTCATGATTTTATAGGTGTGCTCTCATAAAAGGCATCATAAGAGCATATGGTACTTGGACAGAGTTATTTAAGGCATATGACTTGAGATGCAAATATATTCATATCGCTGGAGGCCAAGGTAGGAGGCAAGGTAGCACTAGGAGATGACACTACTAGCAGAGTGGAGAGGTGAGGTATAATTGGTAACTCTAAAAATTTCATCATTGAAAATGTTTTGCTAGATGATGTCCTAAAATATAACTTGCTCAACATCAATCAACTCTATGATAATGGCTTCAACATAAAATTTTTGTCTACCAGCCGCATAATAAGCTTGAATAATAATATTATTTTATAGGGAAAAATGATCAATTAGATATACATGCATTATCTTAATTACATTATATATGATACTGCACTTTGATTAAAAAAAATTTTATGAATTAAGGTTATGGTATAAGAGATTGTGTCATGCAAGCATGAAAAACTTTAGGAAGATCACCCAAAAAGCCTTAGTGAGAGAAATTCCCAAACTAGAGCTCACGAAGGACCACCTGTGTGATACATGTTAGTTAGGGAAACAAGTTAAATCCTCCTTCCACTCAATTAAAGATATTTACCACAAGCAAACCCTTAGACCTTCACATGGATCACTTTGGACCTGTCAACACTATAAGCATAGGAGGGTAAGTCTTTGCGTATGTGATTGTTGATGATTATTTGAGGTTTACTTGAGTTAGAATGCTTTCTCATAAAAGTGAATGATTTGAAGAATTTAGATATGTTTTTACTTGAATTTAGAGGAAGTTAGATTGTCAAATTGTAACCATCATAGTAACTTTAGTGGAGAATTTGATGATGAGAAATTTGAAACTTTCAGTAAGGAGCAAGGGATAAACCATTTAATTTTAGCTCTTAGGACCCCTTAGCAAAATGAGGTAGAAAAATAATGAACCGGAACCTAGTAGAAGTTGTTAGAGCCATGTTGAACAAGAACCAGGTAGGAAGTTATTAGAGCCATGTTAACTGAATACTCCCTTCCAAAATACTTTTGGGCATAAGAGATGAATACAACCTGTTATATTCTAAATAGGGTGAATTTTAAATGGAAATTGAACAAGACACCAAAAGAAATTCGGAAGGATAGAAAACCCAACCTCTCTCACATCCATGTATTTAGATGTAAAGTGCTCATTTTGAATTATGGGAAGTCTCAACCCGAAAAGTTTTACCCAAAATCTGATGAAAGAGTATTCTTAGGATACTCAAGTGTTACAAAATCCCATAAAGTCTTTAATAAAAGAACAATAGTTATTGAGGAGACCACTCATATTATTTTTATAGAATCTAATAATTCTAGAGTGTCTAGAGTAGAAGAAGAGGAGGTTGTAGAAGTCACCCAAGCCTTATAATCTTTAAATATGGAAGAAATGATAGAACCTGAAAACACATTGCCTAGAGAATGGAGAAATTTCTCAAGTTATCCTAAAGAACTAATCTTAGGATACCCATCTAAATGTGTTAGAGCTCGGTATGGACTTGGGAAAGAGGTAAATCACTTTACCATCATTTCAAAAATTGAACACACCAAACAAAATCAAGCCCTGCCTGATGAATTCTAGATCCTAGCCATGAAAGAAGAATTGTATCAATTTGTAAGGAATGATGTTTAGGAGCTAGTTGAAAGACATAAGGACCATAGTGTGTTTGGAACTAAATGGGTGTTCAAAAATAAAATGAATGATTCTGGAGTACTGGTGAGGAATAAGGCATGATAAGTGATAAAGAGGTGTAATCAAATTAAAGGGATCTTTTTTAAGAAGACCTTAGCCTCTGTAGCTAGATTAGAAGCCATTAGGGTGCTACTAACCTTTGCTTATTTTAAGAGATTAAAATTATACCAAATGGATGCAAAAGTGCCTTTTTGATAGGGTGAGAAAAGAGGATGTGTATGTTGAACAATCCCCAGGCTTTGAAAATTTACAATTTCCTAATCAAGTGTTCAGATTAAAAAAGACATTATATGGAATTAAAAAAGCATCTTGGGAAAGGTATGAAACGCTAAACAAAATCCTACTATAAAGAACATTTGTTAAGGGGAGCATAGATAACACCCTTTTTTTGAAAAAGGTAGGAGATGAATTATTGATTGTTCAAATTTATGTTGATGATATTTTGTTTAGATCTTCTAATAAAAGCCTTTGTGATGAGTTTTCAAAAATAATGAGTTAAGAATTTGAGATGAGTATGATGGGAGAACTAGCTTACTTTTGGTAGTTTAGTATAATGCAAAAGGATGATGGAACTTTCCTTAAACAATCAAAATACATTAAGGATATCATTAAAAAATATGAAATGGATAAACCTAAGAAAATTAACTCTCCCATGAGTTCCAGTGTTATGTTAAACATAAATTCAAATGGAAAATTTATTTTTCAAAAAATATATAGAGGTAATTGGATCACTTTTTTACTTGACTTCTAGTAGACCTGATATCATATTTAGTTTTTGTCTCTATGGTAGATTTCTGGCTGGTCTGAATGTGTCCTACTTAACTATTATTAAGAGAATCCTTAGATATCTCTTTAGGATGCAAGACTTAGGAATTTGGTATCCTAGGAATAACACCTCTTCTGAAATTATAGGATATTTTTATTTAGATTTTTAGGATACCAAGTTGATAGAAAAAGTATGTATGAGACAAGACAATTCATAGGATAATCTTTAGTCTCATAGTCTAGTAGAAAACAAAACTCAGTACTTAGAAAGTTGTGTTGCCCAGGTGCATTAGTTAAAGCAACAAATTCTAGAATTAGGATTACCTGTAGGCATAAATTAAATCCTATGTGATAATACTAATGTCATCTGTATTTAAAGAATCCTATCCAACACTCCATAATCAAGCACATTGATATAAGGCATCACTTTATTAGGTAACTTATTAATAAAGGAGACAGAACTACACCATATAGCCACTACAAACTAACTTGCTAATATTTACAAAACCATTGGCCTTTGAAACTTTTAGCATCTTAAGAACCAGATTAGCTATAATAGATATTAATGCTTTAAATTACTGCTTTCTATTTATTGATGTTTTTGGTTTTGTCTTATTTTCATATCATTTTCTTTTTATGTATTTCTATTTTGTGGTTTTCATTATTGTGTTAATTTTCATTCATTGTTTTTAAAAGAATCAGATCAATGGTCACTTCTGATATTAAGTTTTTAAATGACATATTTGTCTTACATATTGGTTTTAGAAATAAGTAAGCAGTGATTGATTTCCCTAATTCAATTAAAGGAAGAAACATCATTATTTTTACTCTTCCTCTAACTCCTTTAATGGTATATTTTTCTTTTTGAAATAAAATCTATTTCAAATTAAAGTTGGACTCTAAAATAAAAATCTATTTTATCATCCAGCAAAAAATTATCTAATATCAATAATGCTCAAAGTCATTGAATAACTTTCAAATTTTCTCAATCAGGTTATTCAATTTATCATATGAAAATGATTCTATTTTATGGTTTACTCTTCCTTATATTAGAGAGTGTGGTATTCTTCCCTTATATCTGGAAGATCATCTCACAGCTAATAATTTTTTAAGGGTTTTGAAAGGAAGTCAGCTTGCAAAAATTCAAAAAGGCACAAAATGAGCTCAAAAGAAAATAAAAAGATGTGCAATGACCACCAAATTATTGCAAGATATACAAAGTGTATCAAAAATCAAAAGATGCTTAAAGTGCACCAAACAACTAAAAAGAGGCATTTAATGCATTTTCTTGCACTTCTTCAAAATCATAAAAAAAACTAAAAAGAGACACATAATGAGCCCTAAAGAAAAAAGATATCTTCTCTTTTAAACACTTAAATCTTAGAAGAATTTATGTGTCACTTGATATATTGAAACATTTGAATTTTATAATCAAGATTTTGATTAATTACTTTGCAATATTAGTCTATCAGGTATTTTTTTGAAATGAAGATGAAATAGATCTCTTTTCTTATCTGATTTCTTTTCTGAATTAGATTTGTGTTTAAAAGGAATTGTAACCTGTAAGAAGACCGAGTTAGGGTTAACATTATCATTTTTCTACCCTTTCTGGTTTTCAATATTGCTAATTCATTTCTTACTATTTTTTTAATCCACTCCTAAGGAAAATTTATCATTTACTAAGAGTTGATCTATTCAAAAAAAAAAAAAATTCTTTTTTATTTTGACTTTATGATTGGTTTTTATTTATGTTTTATATTGGTTTATGTTTGTTTTTTCCTTTTATTTTAATTTTTTTATTTTTATTTTTCCTTGAAGAACTCCTTATCCAAAATTTTCTAGTTTTGTACACATCTTCCAGGATAATCCACATCATACTATATGATATGAAAAAAAAATTCACCTCTTCGATCACAACACATCCAACATTTAATATACACCATTTATTGGTGATCATCCCGTAGAATTCCTACATCTTACTAGCAATCCACATGGCAAAAATGGTTGGACGATTTTAATTATTTTAGGTATTGCCGCACATCATCCTAGACGATACACATTCATCCTATATGATCCCTTTATTCAATAGTCATACAAGATGACTCCTTGAGATGATTGTCTTGTGTCTAATCACCTAGTATGATATCTAAACATCCTAGATAATAATATCAACTTTTTTAATTGATCATTTGGATGACATTATTACGTCTGATTATCTTGGATGATCTCACGATCATCGTAGATGATATTCCCAACCCTATAAAAATAGCCCAAATTCATGTTTTTTTTTTCACACCAAGCTTTTTAGATCCCTTCTCCCTCATTTGAACTTTTAATTTTTGACTTTGGCTGGTGGCAAATGATCTTGTGCCCTCACGTATAGCTCTTCCAGGAGTACTATTAATCCTCGCTTTATTGAAGTAGTTGATGAAGCTGCTTACACTCGCTATAAATCTATAGGGATAATTCCTCAAAGGTTAACAATTAAGAGGTGTTGAATTTTTAGGTACTTCACATCTTTACACGCACCAGTCCTGGATTCATTCTTACACTGGCTTTGCCCTTTAATTATAAACTCTTTTTGAATTTTTTTTTCCTATCTCCATCTAAATGTTGATTTTACTACACTTTAATCATATGATAATCGATGCCATGTCAAAATAACATATCAAGATTTCTATGAATTTCTTCACCTTTCCAACACTAGCGACAAACTTCATATTTTGGCTTCAGATGCTAACTTTAACTAGGGCCCTATAGATACCCTTCTTAGAGATATCAATGCCCAATTTTATGACTCTACAACTAGTACTTTAGTTAAAGATGCCCGAACCATCTAGCATATTCTTTGCACATCAATTATTTCTAAAGCTGGAGACCAGTTTCATTTTACCCCCATCTTGTCACTCACCGCCTATTAAATAATGAATCTTCATCATTAAAATGATGCTGATCTTTTAATTTGATACATTGAACATTTAACAAGCATTAGGGATCCCAGCCACAAAATAAAGAAAAATCTAGCATTAGGACATATCATTACTTATTTCCTTGAATCTAATTATAACCTTTAGTATCCATCCCCAGTTGATCACCTCCCAATTTTATACTCAAATAGCTCCTTCTAGATCCTTTATAGCACTCATCATCACCCTGTGTATGAGGAGGCTACAGCAATATAGGAAGCACTTATTTCTTACTTATCCTTATCCACCAGCACTCTAAGATTGATCAGCTAATTCAGAGGTTTGACTAGTGGGAAGTTGTATTTGATTCTTATATCACCTAGCAATAGTAAAAAACATGATCAAGACATAGCTCCGTTTGAGGAATACACAGCCTAGCAGTTGAAACACCATTACTAGAATATGGCCTGATTTGACGAGCATTTTGCTTCTTTTCACCGATACTTTCAACAGCCACCACAACCACCTCCACCTGATCAGGGTTCCACTTGTTGCAAATCTATTTTCATGGCTTATATTTTAATGATTGACAAACACTTGGACTGCCTGTTACTTCTAACTTTTCAGGAATCGAAGATCGGACCAACAAATGGAGCCAGTTCAAGATTGCATAAGTTTAGGGTTGAGTCAGTCTGTACTTTGTTTTTTCTCTTCTTAAGTCTATTTGTAAAAAGCAATGAAACTGATGCTAAGTAACCCTACACACACACACTTGAGAGAATTAGAATTTCTATTTTTACTCATTTCGGCCAGGACGATATTTACAACGTCTAGGACGATCAGGTTTAAAACAGAAAGTCCAATTAAGGATTCTTAATTAAGGCAGCCAACATTAACAGATCATCCTGGACGATACGTGTATCGGCTAGGATAATAAGCTCAAAATAGAAAGAAGTTGCCGCCATAGACAATTAAGGTATACTGTATTTTTAATTAATCGGCCAGGACGATCATTAATCAGCCTGGACGATATTAACAAATTATGCCTTAATTGATCAGGAAATCATGGGAGTAATTAAGGATGATTGATATGATCATATCATCCTGGAAGATCGCAGGATCGGCCAGGACGATCTATTCAAAAACCTTAGTTACTTCAGGACGATAAATATCAGCCAGCTCGAATTCAGGGCGATGCTCTGGACGATTTTCCTCTGATTCGAATTGATCGGTCGGGACGATCGTGAGATCAGCCTGGACGATCAAGCCAATTTTAAATCTTCTAGTTTGCATTCAGGGCGATGCTCTAACCGATCTTCTGAGATTTTTACTGATCGGCCAGGACGATGTCCATATCGGCCTGGATGATATTGTCGGCAACTTGCAATTAATGAGCTCCTTTGAAACTCTTCTATTTAAGAGCTCTTATTCAACATTTTGAACAACCTTTGTGCTGCTTCCTTGACCTGAGAAGGCCTTGAGGAGAGAAAGAGAGAGAGGGAGAGAGAGAGGATCTTGTGAGGGGGAGCTTGTGAGGGGATTCACAAGGGTTGCTTCAAGGATCGCTCTGCTTCTTCTTCATCTAGAGTTTCTCATCCATGGAAGGGTTAGTAGAGGTAAGGCGTCAGCTTTCGGTTGTGGTTCTCTGCCGACTTCAGGAGGAAGCAAAAGGAGATAGGTTCTCTGCCTTGCCGGGGTGACAAAAAGGAGGTTTGTTATAAAGGCTTCTCTGCCTAGCTGTGCTGGCTAAAGGAGAGTCACGATTGTAGTGCAATACTCGGAGGGCGCCTTCGGGGAGTGGACGTAGGGCGAGTTGACCGAACCACTATAAATTTCTTTGTTCTTATTTCTTGCTTCCGCACTTTTAAATTTCCGTATTTATTTTCCTCGTGGTGTGATTTTGGTTTATATGATTTTTGTTCCTTGTGAAAAGAAATTTTTTAAAATACCAATTCACCCCCCCTCTTGGTTAGCTTGGGCCAGTTCTATAGGGCTTAACATCCCTAACGAACTTTTAGGTGGTATCAGAGCGGGATTCATAAAAACTGAGTTTGAAAACTTTTTGAATTTTGATCCATGGCTAACCTTGGGAATCGCAACACTACGGAAGGTTATTCAATTACACGACCTCCCTTGTTTGACAATTTACCTTTTGATTTCTGGAAAACCCGCATGTCAACGTGTTTACAATCTACTTATTATCGCATATGGATGCTTATCAAAGAAGGTTATTCTCCACCTTCTCGTGAAATTAATCGTGTTAAAACTGAAGTTGCTTTTATTGAATGGATTTTTGATGAACGAGATTTAGCTCAATTGAATGCAAAATGTTTGAACTTTTTTTTCTATACTTTAAAATCTGAGGATTACATGCGTGTCTCCACTTGCAAAACTAGTAAAAAAAATTGGGATAAATTATGCATCTCTTATGAAGGCACTAATGAGGTTAAACAATCCCGTTTGAATATTCTCTTGCATGATTATGAACTTTTTCGTATGAAACCTTATGAATCTGTTTCTAACATGTACACTAGGTTTACTCAGATAGTCACTTCACAGCATGCATTAGGAAAAGAACTTTCTAACTATGAAAAAGTAAACAAGATTTTGAGATGCTTGAGTTCGTCATATGATGCTAAAATTACTGCAATCACCGAATCTAAGAATTTGAACACTTATTCTATTGATAACTTACTTGGCTCACTCGTTGCTTACGAGGAAGGGGTGAATCAAAGAAATCTTGTTGCATGTGAGAAGAAGAAGGAGAAAACAGTTGCATTGAAGGTGCACAAATCAGATTCTGAATCTTTCGGGTCTGAAAGCGATGAAGTTTCCTTCATCACAAGGCAATTCAAAAGCTTTCTAAGGAAGAAACAAAAGCATCATCAAAATTAGAGAAAAGGTAAGGATCATAAACATGTTAAAGGATCTTCTGATGTTGTTTGTTTTGAATGCAGGAAACTTGGACATATGAGGGCTGATTGCCCGACACTTCAAGATAACACAAGCAAGGAAAAGATTGAGGAGAAACCTAAGTTTAAGAAGGACAAGAAGAGAATCCAAAAGGCGTTCTGGGCAGAATCTGGTACTGATTCCTCTGAGACTGAACCAGAGGAAGAGACTACAAACCTGTGCCTAATAGGGGAAGATCATCTTGAGCAAAGTGATGAGGAAGAGGTATGTAAACCAACCTATGATGAATTATTTGAGATTTGTGAGAAAATTCATGCATCTTACAAAAAACTTAAGAAGACTCATGCTATCTTAAAAATGGAACTGGTAAATTTTCAAAAAGAATATGAAGTCATTCTTAAAGATCATTCAATGATTGATTCAAATCACATGGCTCTTCTTGATGAATTTGATGAATTAAACAAAAAGTATTTGGAATTAATTGATGAACACAATGCATTAAAAGTTTCACACACCTCACTTAATTCTAATCTTAAGAAATCTAAAGAGATTGAAAAAAATTTGAGGATTGATAATGATGCATTAAAAAGAACTAACTTGAGGATTCAAAATGATTTGAATACATGTAAGAAAAATCGGATGACATCTACTTTTAATCATAAGCCGGAACCTAGGAAGAGGCATTATAACTCAAACCTCTTAAGAAATTCTATTCCTGGAGTTAGATGTTTTTCATGTGGCATGCTAGGACACATCTGACACACTTGCACAGTTCACCATAGTACATATTGGGTGTGGAGACTTAAGGTGCATGATTCACAGCATACCATATCTGTATTGCATTCTACTTTTCCTATGAAGGGGCCCAAACCTGTTTGGGTTCCTAAATCTGACTGTTGTTGAAGTTTTTTCAGGTATGCTCTCACGAAAGACCTCGTGGGAGCATAGGATAACTGGACATATGAAGGCTCGCAGCTCATAAATGCTTAAATCTGCTGCTTAAATAATTTCTTGAAATGTGTTTTGTTTCTAGTGTGTTTTATTTCTACTTTTTAGTTGTTTTAATTTATTTTGTTTTCACTTTGTTTTTATAATTGGTTTTTCATATGTTGAATCTTTTTAAGATTTTAGATTTTGGAGTTTTGAAGATAGTGTTTAGCTTTTCTAAAATTGGTTAAAGAGAGAAACACCGTTGATGGTTTTCCTCCTTCTGACCTTATTTTATGGTATGATTTTCTTCTCTAAATAAAAGTCTAACTCATTTTAGCCAATGGTATTTGAAACTAAGATTCCTTCTATCTTGCTACAATAATCTATCTTATACATAATATCCAAAGCTCTTACATATCTTTCAAGTTATTTAAAATCTTGCCATTGTTTTTATCACATGACTTTGATTTTGTTTTGTGACTTGTTCTTCCCTATGTTAGAGAGAGAGCTCCTATTCTCTAATATTTGGAGGATATACTCATAACTAAGGGCTTTTTAAGGGTTTTTCTTAAAGAGCTTTTAGTTTGCAAAAATTAAAAAGGAAAGAGGCCAATGACGCCAAATTGAAAAAAAAAATAAAATAATACACGAAAGTGTATCAAAAATCAAGATGCTCAAAGAGCCAATTCAAAGACAAAAGAGGCATAAAATGAGCCCACAAAAAAAAAGCAAGCTATCCTCTCTTTCAAAACTTTTAAAACTTTGAAGAACTTATAGGTTATGTGAGATTTTCAAAGGCTTGATTTCGAATTCCATGATTGAGACAAATTACTTTGTTTTATTATTTATGAGATTTTTTTTGTAAACAAGTTTTGATTGGATCTTCTTTTTGCCCAATTAGGTTTATTCTAAGTTAAGCATTTTTGTTTTTCAAAAGAAAATTTGTGCCATAAAAAACGTCTGATCTAGGGTTAATAGAATCGGATATTCTACCGTTGTCTGATTATGATTGGCTAAACTCCTTGATCTTGTGGAACTCTAAAGTCTAATTAGTTAAAAACTTCTCATATAAAGCCTTGATTATTTGCTTTTTCCCGTTATTTTTAGCTTTCTATTACTGTGTTTTTGTCTACTTTTATTTTGTTTTATTTTTGAGGGCCTTGATCATCACCATCTTTTCCTTGGATTCAAAATCTAGCTACATCATCTTGGCCGATACTTTTATCGTCCTAGACGATAGGGCAAAATCTCTTCAAAATTTTCTGTGCTTGCTATAACTCATCATCCTGGACGATACTATATCGTCCTAAACAATCTGATCAAACTCTGTTGCAATCATGATGATAGTCCTGGCCGATAGAATATTTCATCCTGGCCGATGCATTTATGGTCATCGTCCTGGCCAATACATTGGATTATCCTGGACGATCCACGTCTCAACACGTTTGAATCTTTAAAATCGGCCCCGAACAATCCATTATTGGACAATCATCCTGGCCAATCCACTGTTCGTCCAGGACGATACACGTGGCACGGATTTAAAATGTTTTAACTTTGGCCGGTACGATCAATTATTATGCATCGTCTTGGAAGATACACCTAATCGGCGCAGCCGATCTGCTTTTTCAACGGTCGTCCGGATTGACTCCTTGGGATGATCACCTGTGTCTAATCGACCTGGTCGATATCTGATCGGACCGAACGATCGGACCGCCTTTTTGACCAATCGGCCTGTACGCAATTATTGTTCCATATCGGCCTGGACGATTCTGCGATCGGCCTGGATTATACGGACATTTATTTAAATTCTGGCCGATCTAGCAATTTTTTTCAAATCATCCCTTCTCCTCTTGTGTCTCCTTACTAATTCCTTGCTATGGCTGGTGGAAAACAAGCTCGACAGGCTTTTGGGAGTTCCTCGAGGGCCACTCTGGACCCTCGATTCTGGGAGGTAAAGGATCACGCTGCCTACCGTTGCTATAAAGACTGTGGCATTACCCTTTCTCGAACAATCAATCCTGCATACCTCTCGTATCCAGTAATGGATCTTTATGCCCACACTTCTATTTGTTTCATACTCACCCTCGCTATCCCTTTTCTTCTGAACTCCTCCTAGAATTTTATGCAAATCTTCGCATAAATTCTACTTTCACAGCCCTGACCTCCTATGTGAATCGACGCCCGGTCGAGATCACATATCAGGACTATGCGGAGCTTTTACAACTATCCACCACAGGGGATAAGTTGCACTTAATCATTACAAATCCTGATTTTGATTGGTCCACGGCAAACCATTTCCTTCGCCAAACAAACACACCCTTTCATGTTGGAGAGACTAGCTCTTTAGTCAAAGATGCTAGGATAATCCAACATGTCCTTCGCACCTCCATAATTCCAAAAGCCGGGGACCAAACCCACATCACTCCTCTACTTTCCTTGACTACCTTTTACATTATTGCCCGGAGAGACTTTAATGCCACTGATCTACTCTTTTACTATATCGATCACCTAACAACTATTCATGATCCAGGCCATAGGAGAAAACCCAATCTAGCCTTAGGATACATCATAGCCTACATTCTTGAAACCAAATATAATCTCCAATATCCTGCTCGTCACGACCTTCAGCCTCCTTGCTACTCAAATAATTCCTTCACTACCCTTCATAGTACTCGTCTCCACCCAGGAGATGGGGAAGGTCGGGGGGCTGGGGAGGAGGAAGCTCCTGCTCCCACTCCCATTCCTGATCATGTTCCTCTCCACCAGCAATCACCGATTGATCAGTTGATAGAGAAGTTTGATCGATGGGAGACCCGCTTTGACGCTGACGTTGTTGCATAGGAGCAGCAATATTCTGAGGACATTGCCCGCTACGAGCAGCACCGCATAGAGGATTTAGCCCAATTTGACAGTTACCTTACTCACCAGCAGCAACAGCATGACCAGGACATCGCCTGGTTTAATGCTCAGTTCACCACGCTTGCCAGCTACTTTCAGCAGCCACCTCCACCACCGCCATCTGATGATCAGGGTCCCACATTTTTCTAGTTTTTATTTTCTATTATTTGTTTCCTATTTTTTGTAGTTTGTCTTTTAGTTTGTTTTAGCTTCTGTTGTGATGTTTTCTTTTTCATTTCTGTACCCTCTTTTTGTGATGACAAAAGGGGGAGTAGGTTGTGGTAGGAAAAAGGTTATGTAACTTTGAATTTTTAATAAACTGTTTTTTTAGTTTTTCCTACTTGTGTTTGCCATCATCAAAAAGGGGGAGATTGTTGCAAATCTATTTTCATGGCTTATGTTTTGATGATTGACAAACACTTGGACTGCCTATTACTTCTAACTTTTTATGAATCGAAGATCGGACCAACAAACGAAGCCAGGGCAAGATTGCGTAGGTTTAGGGTTGAGTTAGTCTGTATTTTATTTTTTCTCTTCTTGAGTCTATTTTTAAAGGTCAAAGAGACTGATGCTAAGTAACCCTACACACTCACACTTGAGAGAATTAGAATTTATGTTTTTACTCATATCGGCCAGGACGATATTTACATCGTCCTAGACGATCAGGCTTAAAATAGAAAGTCTAATTAAGGATTCTTAATTAAGGTAGCCGACATTAACAGATCATCTTGGACGATAAGATTAAAACAGAAAGAAGTTACTGCCATAAACAATTAAGGTATTCTGTATTTTTAATTAATCGGCCAGGACGATCATTGATCGGCCTGGACGATATTAACAAATTATGCCTTAATTGATCAGGAAAACAAGGGAGTAATTAAGGATAATTGATACGATCATATCATCCTAGATGATCGCAGGATCGGCCAGGATGATCTATTCAAAAACCTTAGTTACTTTAGGATGACAAATATCGGCCAGCTCGAATTCAGGGCGATGCTCTGGACAATTTTCCTCTGATTTGAACTGATCGGCCGTGACGATCGTGAGATCGGCCTGGACGATCAAGCAAATTTTAAATCGTCCAGTTTGTATTCAGGGCGATGCTCTGGCCGATCTTCTGAGATTTGTACTGATCAGCCAGGACGATGTCCATATCGGCCTGGACGATATTGTTGGCAACTTGCAATTAATGAGCTACTTTGAAGCCCTTCTATTTAAGAGCTCTTGTTCAACATTTTGAACAATCTTTGTGCTGCTTCCTTAACCTGAGAAGGCCTATAGGAGAGAAAGAGAGAGAGGGAGAGAGAGAGGATCTTGTGAGGGGGAGCTTGTGAGGGGATTAACAAGGGTTGGTTTAAGAATCGCTCTGCTTCTTCTTTGTCTAGAGTTTCTCGTCCGTGGAAGGGTTGGTAGAAGTAAGGAGTCAGCTTTTAGTTGTGGTTCTCTGCCAGCTTCAGGAGGAAGCAAAAGGAGATAGGTTCTCTGCCTTGCCGGGGTGGCAAAAAGGAGGTTCGTTGTAAAGGCTTCTCCGCCTAGCTGTGGGGGCTAAAGGAGAGTCACGATTGTAGTGCAATACTCGGAGGGCGCCTCTGGAGAGTGGACGTAGATCGAGTTGACCGAACCACTATAAATATCTGTGTTCTTGTTTCTTGCTTCCGCACTTTTAAATTTCCGTATTTATTTTCCTCATGGTGTGATTGTGGTTTATGTGTATTTTGTTCCTTGTGAAAAGAAATTTTTTTAAAATACCAATTCACCCCCCCTCTTGGTTAGCTTGGGCCAGTTCTATAGGGCTTAACATCCCTAACGAACTTTCACCACTTTTCACTTGTTTATTAGTGTTTATTTCTATGTTTGTACTAGTTTTCATTTCAATATTTTGTTTCATTTAGTTTTTTTCCTATTTCCTCATTTTTGTTATGTCAAAAGGGGGAGTAGTGTATTATTTAATTTTTCTAATGTATTATTTATCTTTGATTATATTAGAATTTAATTTACTATTTATTTATGCCTCTTTTTATTTTTACCTTAATTAAAATAAAAAAATAAAAAAATTTCTTGCTTGATCTAAAATTTTTAATAATAAAGTTTGTCATCATCAAAAAGGGAGAGATTGTTATAAATTTTGATCCAATACTATGATTTTGATGATAACAAATATTATTATTTATTTACCACTACTATTACTATATATCTATTATGTTTGCCCTGCTTACTAACCTTATAGGTCTACAAAGACCACTTGCAAAATTCAAGATCGAGTAGATAACAGTTGAGTCTGCTTGTAATTCCAATTCATTATATTTTTTATCTTTCTTGAGTCAAATCTTGAATATAGTGGACCTCAAGCTAGGTAACCTTGATGAGTTAGAGTATTTTTCTATTTTTGACCTAATCATACAAGACGATCAATTAAAAATAGAAACCCTTATTAGGGAATACGTGTCAACTACAAGTAATTAAACAAATCATATTGGATAATCTATTTAGATGATTATAAGCTATCGCTAATCACAATTTAATTTTTTTTTTTTTTTTTTTGTTATAATCATACAAGATAATATACATTATCATGGATGATATATATCATCCTAGACAATACACATCATTCTGGATGTTTTAAAACAATCATGCCTAAATTAATCCAGAGATTAGGGAAGTAATCATGGTTAAATTATTTAATCAGATCATACAAGATGATTCATTAGGATTGTATTGGATAATTATGTATATTTTATAAGATAATCCCCTATCGTCAAAGACAAAATCTAAGATTTTCCTTTCATCATCTAAGAGAATTATCTCAAGATATTTACTAGATGATATAAATATCGCCACCTATCATCCCATATTGTACTGGATGATCAATAGTATTTTTAACTAATTATCCCAAATGATCGTAACATCATACTAGACAATCTATATAAATACTAAAAGTTTGTTAGGGATGTTAAGCCCTTATGAACTAGTCTCAATGCTAACCAAGAGGGGTGGTGAATTATATATTTAAAACTTCTTAAATTAAAAGAAAAATCTCTTTAAATCTTAAAGTGAAAAAAAATAAATCAAAAATAAAAAGATTAATCAAAGATTTCATCCAACTAGTTAATCATAATAAAAATAAAGTACATAAATAATGAAGAAATTAACATACCAGATTTATAGTAGTTTTGTCCAACTTGACCTACGTCCACTCCTCAAAGGCACCCTTCGAGTGTTTCACTAAACCTTTAGCGACTCTCCTTTAACTCCATAGCTAGATAGAGAAGCCCTTATAAAATCACTTTCACCTTCTCTGATGTGGCGAAGTAGCTAGGTCCTTATACCCCAAAGTAATCTTCTTCTTCAAAAAACTTCCCTTAAGAAGAACCTTGAATCTTATGGTACTAACGTATAAGCTTACTGGAGCAACTGTGTGAAACCCCCTCCACACTCCCTTGAAACCCCCTCCAAGGAACTTCTCCCTCACTCAAACTCCACCCTTTCCTCTCTCCCTTTCAAGTTCTCTCTTTAAGTTTTCTCTAGAAGAACGAAGCTTCAAAGGCTGCCAAAGACACTTACCAAGTGCCTTGACAAAGCTTAAATAGAGGGATTTGAAAAACCCTAAAAATTAATCTTAGCAGCAAAAACCATCAGGATGATCTTAGGATTGTCCTGTATGATGTGTTTAAAAAAAGGGCTTTATAAAGCCCTAAAAACTTAATTTCAACATCAAAAATCATCTTGGACGATCGCAAGATGGTCCAGTACGATGTGCATAATGTTACATGATAGTCTCGGATGATATCAAGATAGTCCTGGACAATAAGTTCAATTTTATACAGATCATCTATTATGATATAATGGATCAACTTGGATGATTAGAAGAAAAATTATGATATTTCATATTGGACAATTTAGGAAAATTATGTATGACCGCAAACATTATCCAATATAATATACAGATTGTCTAGGATGATCCGATTGAACAATTTAACCATAAATAATTCCATAATCACATGATAAATTTAGGCAAGATTTATATTCATCATCAAGAACGGTCTAGATCATCTGGGATGATTAGAACAATAATTTAATCTTAAATCCTTACCTAAATTATCATTGGTGACTATTTTTCAAGATCATAATGAATCGTCTAGTATGATTTTTTCAAAGATTTGATCATCCTGGATGATATAAATCTTTTAGTAATTTTAGTTTAAACATTGAACTTCTAGTTTTGACTTAATCACACATCCCCTGCGTGCGTGTGGATGGCCACCTAGCAAGCATACAGCCTTATAGGACATGACTCAAGAAATAAAAAATACATCAATGAGTATTACAAATGTTGTTATAATATAACATATTCTACCCATTCTTGAGCTTTGAATCTTTATTAGATGGTGCATAGTTTTCCTTAAAAGTTAATACACACACAAACAAAAATATATTACAAATATAAGTAGACAACAGGATATGAGCCACAATATTTGTTATCATCAAAAACATAAACTTGTTAGCACGAGTTGCAACAATCTCTCCCTTTTTTTTGAAGGCAAATATTTTTAGTTAAGTTTGTAAAATTAAAAATATTTTCTCCTAATATCCCCCAAATAAAAGAATTTAAAAATAGGGGAAACTTTTTTTTAATTTTTATTATTTTAAAAAGTATTACAAAATAAATAAATAAGATAAACAAAAATAGATTCAAACACAACAAAATGTTCTCCCCCTTTGACACTATAAAAAAAGAGAAGCACAAAAAATGAGAATAGTAAAAAAATGATTAAAAAATAAAAATAATCCTTGATCTAGTGAAGATGATTTTTTTAAAATAATCAAATATTCTCGAAATGACAAAGTTACCTCTTGATTTTATTCAAAAACTTAGTAAAGAATTTTTTAACAACTCATAACCAAGAAAGGTTAGAAATTTAGAAATTGTTATTCCAAGCTTAAGTCCTTTTAAAGGCTCAAAAACTTTTTAATCCAATATCTTAATCAAGAAATAAATTAGAAAACCAAATACTAATTATTTCAAAAACTCCTTTCATGAAATATATCTAATAAAAACTTAATGTAAAAATTGGTGAATCAAGAATCATAATTTTCAAACTCAAAAATATCATTAGATAAAAGGGTTTTCTTAAGATTTAAGAAGTACAAGAAATGTAAGCTTATTTTTGGTGGACTCATTTTGTGCCTCTTGTTAGTTATTTAGTGCACTTTTTGCATCTTTTGATTTTTGATTCACTTTATGTATCTTTTTAAATTTGGCGTCATTATGAATATTTTAATTTTTTATACACTTTGTGTATCTTTCTAAATTTGGAGCCATTAGCCTTTTTTCTTTTTTTACATAAAGATTCTTCCATTATATAATTTTTTAAAAACTAAAGCAAACCCATTCTATTTGATAAAAATGAACTACATGATTAACAAAATTATGAGGTAGATTCAACAACTTGCAAATGATCCCTATGAAATAGACAAAATTTAGGGAGATGAAAAAGTTTAGTTTCAAAATCCACTTTATAATATGATGAAGATTTTGAATCAAAAGTAAAATAACCTCTTTAAGAAAAGAGATGGGAGACAAAATTATGAGTTTCCTTACTTCGACTATTTGTTTGAGAAGTCAACCACAACTTACATAATAATTCAAGAAAAATAAGAGATAAATTTTTCATTTTTTAGAAAAATTAATTTTGTTTTTAAGATTTGATTTTCTAAAGTGTATATGAAATAAAAAAGGTGATATGTACGTGTTGATTAGAGAAAGTTTCACAAAAATAAATATAAAAACTAATTTCAAATTTTAATTAAAAAAAAACTAAACCCAAAGAAAAAATAGAAAATAAATAAGAAACACAACAAATAAAAACATTCATATACTTTTTTTTTTTGAAGAAAAGCTAACTAAAGCTTTATATAAAAATCAACAAAGCAAAGGAACTACAAAGTGGATTCCTCCTTCAAAATGTTCATGAATGAAG
Source organism: Dendrobium nobile (assembly GCA_022539455.1). NCBI lineage: Eukaryota > Viridiplantae > Streptophyta > Magnoliopsida > Asparagales > Orchidaceae > Dendrobium > Dendrobium nobile. The sequence continues at coordinate 38,970,217 of CM039735.1, forward strand.
GAGGAATCTTATTAACCGAACAATCATCCCAAGAAAAGTTACTAAGTAAAGCATAGTTAGCACAAAAGTTTGCTAACTTATTACTTTCTCTATTAATGCAATTAAAGATCACAAAATTGAATTTAGAAAGAAATTCCATATCTTCATCCTTTAGCATTCCGTTATTCAAAGCTTTTTTGAAGAAAGAGATAATATTTGAGTTATCACCTTCAATAAGAATACCATTATAATTGAACATCCATTCCTTGATCTCCTCTTTGATAGACTTGATTGCTAGTGATTCTAATTGGCCAATATCCCAATGAATAAAAGATTTACCATATGCATAAAGGAATCTACCTTTATTGTCTCTAAAGATAGCTGCTATGCCCGCTTTGTATGAAGAAGAAAGAGAAGCATCGACATTAGATTTTATCCAATTGGGTGGAGGAGGATGCCAAGTATTGGACAATCTTCACGACTGATTGACATCCCAAAAGCCCAAATTAGAAGAGCTAAATTTGTTGGAAATCGAAGCTTGAACAATAGCCTCGGATGCTATAAAGCTTGAATTATCTTCTATACCGCCATGAACTCTCTTGTTTCTACTTTTCCAAGATAGAAATACTAACGTACAGTAAAGATTTACCTTCATTCTTTTAGTGGAAACATTGTTTTCCAACCAGATTAAACATTGTTCACTAGAATTGAACAATGGGAAACCAAAACCCCAACGGTCTAAGAGTTGTACTATCTCTTTGTCTTAAAACAACCACAAACAATATGTTCCATGTCTTCATTACTTTCACATCCTCTTGTACATTGAGCGTTTACAACAATTCTTCTATAGCAAAGGAAATACATTGAAGGAATCGCATTTTTCTTTAATCTCCACCAAAAATTCTCTACCCGAGAATTCACTTTTGCCTTTTTTATCCATTTCCATACCATATCTGCCTCCAATCTAGAGTTCTGCACTTTCCTTATAAGACCAGGAATAGACTTGTCAGAATTTTGATTAATAAGAACTAGTGAATCAGCAATTTTATCTTTAGAGATCTGGATCTTCATTATCATATCAACTAGCTCCTTCCCAAAGACTTTTTTCAGATTATTTGCATCCCATTTTCCTTTAGAAATGAAAGCCTCTACCATAAACTGACCGTCCTTCACCGGAATTACGTAAGTAGGCCAATTGTTAATACTTTTATCAAGGATCCAAATGTCTTTGAAAGCATCAACTGATTTACCATTTTCTATATCCCACTTCACAATAGGATATAACGAATTAAAGCCTTCATTCAAAATTTTGAAAGAAACTGACTTGTTTCCATTAGGATTTTCTTTCATCAATTTGTTACCATATTTTACATCCATAATCGAATGTAATAGAGATTTTTCTTCTTGAACGAATCTCCATGCAAGTCTAGCATGTAAAGCAGGAGCTTTAGTTAAATTAGAATGAATTCCTCTTCCACCGTTTTCAATTGGTTTGCACATATCATTCCAATTCACATAATGCAATCCTTTGGCTCCATTTTTCTTATCCCATATGAAATTTCTGCATATTTTATCCAGTTCAGCCAGAATTTTTTTCGGTACCAAAGAATGGGTAGAGTGGTAGAGAGGAAGAGCAAGTAATACTGATTTAACAAGAATTATCTTCCCTGACAAAGGTAAATACTTGTTGCCCCATTTATTAAGCTTTTTAAAAGCTTTGTCTATAATGAATTGAAAGTCTTCTCTCTTCATTCTCCTTAATGCCATCTTTACACCAAGGTAAAGGAATTCTTTTATATATTTGAAGCCCATGATTCTAGATAAGAATCTCTTCCTTCTTCTTTCAACATGTTTACCAAACATAATGAGAGATTTGCTGTAATTGATTTTTTGACCTGTCCATTCACAGAATTTATGGAGAATTCTCTTCACACCCAACACTTCTTTCTTATTAGCTTTGGAGAACATAATAACATCGTCTGCATAAAGAAGATGAGAGATACGAGGTCCCTCCGGACAAAGTTTGATACCACAAGAGCTATGATGAAATGCATTTGAGAGAAGTTGTGAGCAAAGAATAAAAAGAATGGGTGAAAGTGGGCAACCTTGCCGAAAACCACTTCTAGCATGGATCCAATTAGAATAATTACCATTGATGATAATAGAGAACATAGGATTTACAACACAATTCATAATTAGCTTAGAAAAGTGAGGAGGAAATTTAAAATATTCCAATACTCCTTTAAGAGATTCCCAAGCCATAGAATCATAGGCTTGTTCCATATCCACTTTAAAAGCCACAAGACCCGAAGAAGCTTTAGAAATTCTGAGTTTGTGGAAGATTTCATGTGCTAGCATAATATGGTCAAATAAAGATCTACCTTTAATAAAAGCCACTTGTTCCATAGAGACAAGTTTAGAAATGACCAAATTAATTCTATTAACAATAATCCTTGCCACCACTTTGTACATTGTGTTACATAGACTAATTGGTCTATAATTTGAAGGAAGAATAGGATTTGAAATCTTTGGGATTAGAATAATAAGAGTTTCTTTCCAATCTTTGTTCAAGTCTCCAAATTTGAAAAAATGGTATAAAGCTAACCAAAAGTCCTCCTTAATGATATTCCAATAAACTTTAATAAAAGAAAGTGAAATACCATCAATACATGGAGAAGTGTTCTCTTCCAATTGCTTCAACACATTAAGAACTTCAGTCATAGAAAGATCCGCCTCCAGAATGCTTCTTTCTTGCTCGTTTAAGCAATTAGTAGGATCCGGCCATCCCACCAAATTAGTGTTTCTAATCTCCCATTTCTTCTGAAAGAACCTCATAAATACTAGCCACCAAGAAAGCATAAACCCTTACAAGACTTGACTCAAGAAATCAAAAATACATCAATGAGTTTTTCAAAAATTGTTATAATATAACCTATTCTACCTAATCTTGTGCCTTGAATCTTTATTGGATGGTGCATGGTATTCCTAAAAAGTTAATACACTTACAAACAAAAATATATTATAAATATTTATTATAAAAAAAAAATATAAAATCATAAGCTTGAGTTAGAATAACTATTTGTATTGACTGTACAGAGCAAAGGTGATCTTCATGGCTGAAAGGGCTATTTTATACTAATTGTATAGGATGATATTAGAATCATCCATGATGATATTTTATGCCAAGTTGAAAATTAGGGATTTTTTAGAGCTCTTCTATTTAAGCTCATATATTTGTCCATTTATATAATCTTGTGCGTACTATGGAGTTGATCCAAGAGGAAGCTTAGAGAAGGAAGAGGGAGAGCTTGAGAGAGAGAGATCCTTTTGAGAGAGAGTTGTGAGATATTTACAAAGGTTACTCCAAGCAAGGAGTTCATCATCTTCTTTAAGTAACTATCCTCATTCCTTGGTGGCTCTAAGTGAGATCTTCATCAGCATCATATTCAGGTTCTCTGCCTACTCTAGGAGGGAGTAAAAGTATTCCAAAGTTTTTGCCTACTCCAGGAGGGAGTAAAAGGATTCTCTGGGTTCTCTACCTTCACAAGGAGGTTGAATAAATATTTTCAAGTTCTCTGCTTACTCCAAGAGTGAGTAAAAGGATTCAAGGTTCTCTTCCTCAATGTATCAGTGGAAATATTTTATAAGGGCTTCTCCGCCTTATTGTGGGACAAAAATGAGGGTCACTTGTGTTGAGTCTAGTAAAGAGGTTGTTAAACCTAAGTTAATGTCCCAAGGCTACCAAGAGGGGGGGTGAATTGGTAGTTAAAAATTTTCCCTCTTTTGATAATTTTAATCGAAGTTAAACTTTAATGATATTTTTTATAAAAAGTTTTTCAACCACAATTCTTTAAAACACTAAAGTAAATGCAGAAAATAAAAAGCAGTAAAAAATAAAAAGACACAAGATTTATAGTGATTCGGTCTAAACCAGACCTACATCCACTCTCCAGAGGCACCCTCTGAGTATTGCACTAATACCAATAGTGTCTCTCCTTTTGCACCCACAGCAAGGCGGAGAAGCCTTTACAAACACTCTTTTCACCACTACCCGGTGCGGCAGAGAACCGTCTTCCTTTTACATAATCCTCAGTGTTGGCAGAGAACCGTCCGTCCTTTCACACTCTCCTAGTGTAGGCAGAGAACCCTTCGTCTTTTCACACTCTCCTAGTGTGGGCAGAGAACCCTTCGTCTTTTCACACTCTCCTAGTGTGGGCAGAGAACCCTTGGTCTTTTCACACTCTCCTAATGTCGGCAAAGAATCGGATCTCCTTGACAGATCTTCTCACAAGAAATCTAGAAAGAAGGAAGAAAAGAGTGAAGTAATCCTAATTCACAAGTAGAGATTCTTACCTTTAAACACCAAGTGAAGCCTTTACGCTCCAGTGGTAGAAATCCTCCTTTGAATGCTCTCTAACACTCTCTCCTTGACTTTTCTTTCAATAGGCACAAAGATCAAATGGAAAAAAGATTGGGTGGTAGTCAAAATTGAACTATTTATACAAAAGACAAGAAAAATTGCCCAAAAACTGCAAGTTTTCAATTCTGTACGCAGTGGATCGTCCCGTACGATCGTGGATCGTCTTGGACGATTTTACTTAAAGTGTTGGAAATGAACCTAATGTAAATTGGTACGAACTATATTCGTACACGCTCATCGTCCCGTATGAACTATATTCGTCTGGTACTAAACGGTTATTTCATAGGTCGGTTTCCAAAAATTCTTCAGGACGTAAACAACTGACGTAAGTCGGTTCAATTCGTCCTGGGACGAATAGGTTTCATCCTGGGATGATTTTAAATAGAGAGTTTTGTCCAGGGTTGAAAATATATTTCGTCCGTTACGATCTCATACAGAGAGTTTCGTCCCTGTACGAAAATTAATTTCGTCTAGTACGAACTCATACAGAGAGTTTCGTCCCGGTACGAACCTTATTTTTTTTCTTGACGAACATTGCGAGTGAGAATCACGAGAGTTTCATCCCGGGACGAATATTAAATTCGTCCTAAACGATTAGGACTTAGAAAATTTTCTCCTCGCCCGTTCGAACTAGTGCTCTTCTGAGGGTTAATTGACATGATCGTCCCTTACGAACTATGTTCGTCCCGTACGATCAGTTCATAAAAATTGTCCCCCAAGAGTTTGTGTTGTGATTTTTCACTCAATTACAATCACTCCCTTTCATTTCAAAAAACTTGTAATTTACAAAAGAATAATTTGAAGTCTTCATCGCTTGGAGTTGATTTTCTTGAAATGTTAGTACACACTAGAGCAAAAATAAAGCTTCCAAAAAGTGTTAGGAGATATATAAAAACAATAATATTTGAAATCATCAAAATAATACAAGTTGCAAGAATGTAAAACATGCAAGTAGCAACTCTCTCTACAATCTCCCCCTTTTTGATGATGGCAAAATAATTATTATTTGTAGGATTTTAAATTTTAAGTATCTCCTAAACTCCCCCTGAATTTATGAACTCATGAAAATAAGAAGGCATTTGAATTACTTAAAAAAATTTTTGTTTTTCAAAAATGTTATACAACACAAAACAACATAAAAGATAAAATAAATAAAACAATCAAATACTACAAATACAACACATACGAAAATCAAACACTACGAAAACAAATCAAACACTACGAAAATCAAACAGTGCGAAAACAAACGCAACAACAAACAATTTCTCCCCCTTTTTGACAACATCAAAAGGTGAAGAAGAAAAGAATGTTAGAAATGTAACCAGAATTATGAAATTCACAATATATTTTAAGCTTAAAAGTGATTGAGATGAGATATGTAAATAAAATCAACAACATTAGAAATATCACAAAATTTCATATAATTTAAGAAGTGATATAACTTAGAGAATAATAAGAATTTGTCAAAGGTATGTGTTAATTTAGACATGAAGATAAAGAAAATCATTGCACTAAGGATGAATAAAAATTTTATATTTCAAATTTCAATTTAAATTATAAATGAACGTTAGATCAATTTGAATTAAGAGACTAAAAGAGTCTAGAAAGAAGTAATTACCACATGTGGCGCTTTGCACATCTTTTTCAATTTTTATACCAGCACATTTTTGTGCATCTTTTTAATTTGGGCTTATTTTGTGCCTCTTTTTTTTGTCATTGCAAATTTTTTTTGCACATTTATTTTGATTTTTGTACATTTGTACAATTTTCAAGAGTATTTGAATTCTTTCCAAAATCAATAATCTAAAATTTCAAATTTTTCTAAGTGCATAAATACTAATTGAAAAGAGAAATACAAAATAAGAAAATATATAAATTGCAATAATAATACCCAGATAATTTAGTATAAATAAGACACATGGAATTGAAAATTTCTAAGAATATCAAGTTATAAGCATGTCATAAATTTTGAAAAATCATATTTTCTAATGAAATTAATTTAAACTTACAAGTTAAATAAAGCACTATTAAGATTAAAATAAAATGAATGTCATAAAATCTAACACACATTTCTAAAACATTTAATAGCAAAACATTGAAACTTATATTGATATCGGATAAAAACTATTACAATTTAAACTCTTTGATATCAATATTAACACAACTAAAACATGGAAAGATAACACACAAAAGAAAATCACTAACACAAGAACAATACTGAACTACAGAACAGACATAAAGCAAACACTGAACAAACACTGAAGAAATCACTCAGATGGACCCTGATCTGGAGGAGGTGGTGCTGCACCAAAAAAGCTGAAGTAACTACTTATCATGAACATGTTGGTATTAATGGCATTTATTTGTTCATGTATATATCCCATATCCTGATTCTGTTGAAAATCTTGCTGCTGCAGATGAGTTTCAATTTGATCAAATCTTTTATCAAAATGAACCTCTAAATTTTCAAACCTTTGAACCAAATCCTCATAATTTTGTCCAGCAGCATGTGAAGGTCCGGTTTCTTCTTCTGTTTCACTTAAAACTATATGAGTGCTGCTGGGCTCGTCCTTATTGAAGATAGCTCTAAAGGATGCATCGTTGTAGTAGAGCGGTTCTTCAAAGTTTTGTTCAGGATGAGTTAAATTATACTTCTTCTCAAGAATATAAGCAATCAGATGTCCTAAGGCTATGTTCTTCTTCCTTTTGTGATCAACATGACCAAATTTAGAGAGACTATAAATGTAATCAATTAAAAGTTGAGCCTCATTAATAGGTTGTCTAGTCATATTCAAGTAGGTAACAGTAGAAAGAAGAGGAGTGATGTTGATTCTATCACCAGCTTTAGGGATAATGGAAGTTCTTAGAACATGCTGGATGATACGGGCTTCACGCAATAAAGTTGAAACTTTAGGTTCATGATCCTTAACTCTTATTCCTCTAATCACTCTATTGACTTCAGTCCAGTCAAAACTTGAATTTGTTAAAGTGTGTGCTCTTAAGCCTTCAGGCCTTAAGTTTAGAAAAATACCAAAGTCATCTTTGGTGATTTCAACTTTCTTTTTGAAAACAAAAGAACTAATAATAGAGTGGTTGGAGTTGAATGACATGTTTGCCAGAAAATAGTGGAAGGTTTCTTTATTGTAGAAGTGTTCTAAAGTGAGGATCAAACTAAATTGAGTATGGGAAAACAAGTGCATTACCTTGAAGGTTAAATGATCCTGTAGGAGAACTCTAGATGGAGTGATTTTTGAAGAGACAAACCTAGGAAAAGATTCTTCATTGGCTCTAGACAGGAAGTTTTCGGATGTATTCCTAGGAGGGCCCTTAGCCAAAGTCTTTTGGCACTTGCTAGAACTTGCCATTGAAGCATTTGAAAAGATGAAAGCTTTGAAAGAGATGTGTGAGAGTGACTGTTCAGTAAAAATTGCCGTCAATTTAAAGAAAAATGACTGTTCGTACTAGACAAAATTTTGGTTCATCCCGTACGAATTCGATTCGTCCCCGTACAAAAATATTCCGTATGGACGAATGAGTGAGTTAAAAATTAACGGCTTTTCGTAATCACACAATTTTCGAAGCATCATTTCGTACAGACTTTTGACCAAGACGATCGTACAGACAAACACGTGTTCGTACAGATGATCAAGATTTAATTCATTTTAATGGTAGTTGAAAACCGTCCCACGCTAAGAACCGACATTTGTTTGTCTAGATGAACCAAAGGTTCGTACGGACGAAGTTCATAATAAAAACTGTCTTATCCCTTCAACTGCTGTATTCAATCGTCCTGATATTTGAGAAAAAAAAAAATTTTTCGTCCCAGACGATCGTGAGGATCGTTCAAATGAACTACATTAAAAATAGCTCTTAAGACGGTTTGAAATCACGCAGATTGACATTTTACACACATCATCCCTTACGAAAAAATTTTCATCCCGGACGATTAACACAAATTTTTGGATTTTTGTATTTTTATCAAAGAAAACCAAAATAAACACACAAAGCACAATAGACAATGATAAATGTACAGACTCTAAATTAAAATCACTCAAAAACAAAAAATCACAAAAACAAAATCATAAAAACATAAACTACGAAAATAAAACATTAATGTTGCAAAAACATTTTTATTTAAGCATTTAAATCAATTACACCAAGCCTTGTTCTTAATGCACTGAAAGTATCAAAGGCTAAAGGTTTTGTAAAAATATCTGCAAGTTGATTTTCAGATGAAACATGGGTAAGTTCAATTTCTCCCTTAGATACATGATCCCTTATGAAATGATGCCTTATGTCAATGTGTTTGGTTCTTGAATGTTGAATAGCATTTTTGGAAATGCAAATAGCACTAGTATTATCACAATAAATTGGAATAGTGCCTATAGTTAATCCTAAATCAATCAACTGTTATTTTAACTAAATTACTTGTGCCACACAACTTCTTAATGCAATGTATTCTGCTTCTGTAGTAAATAGGGCCACTGAATTTTGTTTTCTACTAAACCATGAAACTAATGAATTTCCAATGAATTGATATATTCCAGAAGTGCTTTTCCTATCCACCCTATAGCCTGCAAAGTCAGAATCTGGAAAACCAATAATTTCAAATGAAGAGCTAAACTTAGGATACTAAATTCTTAAGTTCTGAGTTCCTAGTAAATATCTTAAAATCCTTTTCACTGTTGTCAAATATAATTCTTTTGGATCTGATTGAAATCTAGCATATAAGCAAACACTGAACATAATATCTGGTCGGCTAGCAGTCAAGTAAAGTAAAGATCCAATAATCCCTCTAAATTTCTTTTGATCAACAGATTTTCCCTTAAGGTCCTTATCCAACTGAACCGAGGAACTCATTGGTGTACTAGCAGGTTTAGCATTGTCCATTTCAAAGTATTTGAGGATGTCCTTAACATATTTAGTTTGACTAAGAAATGTAACTTCCTCAAGTTGCTTAATGCTAAAACCTAGAAAGTAATTTAAATCTCCCATTAGACTCATTTCAAATTCACTACTCATTATTTTAGAAAAATCATCACAAAGATTTTTATTTGAAGATCCAAAAATGATATCATCCACATAAATTTGAACAATGAGTATATCCTTTCCAAATTTCTTTAAAAAAAGAGTTGTATCCACACTTCCTTTTTCAAAAGATCTTTCAAGTAGGAAGGTGCTCAACCTCTCATACCAAGCCCTAGGTGCCTGTTTCAATCCATATAATGCCTTTTTTAACTTGAAAACATGATTTGGGTATTTAGAATTTTCAAAACCTTGAGGTTGTTCTATAAAAACGTCTTCTTCAATTACCCCATTTAAAAAGGCACTTTTCACATCCATTTGAAATAATTTAAATCCTTTAAAACAGGCAAAGGCTAGTAAAACCCTAATTGCTTCAAGTCTAGCTACAGGGGCAAAAGTCTCCTCAAAATCAATTCCTTCAATTTGATTATACCCCTTAGCAACTAATCTAGCCTTATTTCTAATGACTACTCCTGAGTCATTCATTTTATTTTTGAACACCCACTTGGTTCCAACAACACTTTGATCTTTTAGCCTTGAAGTTAATTCCCAAACTTTATTTCTTACAAATTGATTCAACTCTTCTTGCATGGCCAATATCCAAAATTCATCAAAAAGTGCTTGATCAATATTAGTGGGTTCTATAGTTGAAATAAAGGCTGAATGATTGACTTCTTTGTTTAATCCACGCCTAGTTCTAACACCCTCACTAGGTTCACCTATAATCAATTCCCTTGGGTGGTTTTTAGAAAATATCAAATCTCTAGGCAAAGGGTTTTCTAATTCCAAATTTTCTTCCACATTTTCTTCCAAATTTATTCTATCAATTTTTTGGGAGTTTTTCTCAATCTCATCTTCAACAACATTTGGCTCTTCCAAATTTCCAGATTCATCAAATACAACATGTGTAGTTTCTTCAATGACCAAAGTTCTTTTGTCGAATACCCTATAAGATTTTCCAACACTTGAATATCCAACAAAAATTCCTTCATTTGATTTCGGATCAAATTTTCTTAAGGCAGATTTTCCATTATTATGAGTGAACGCCTTGCATCCAAAAACATGCAAATGAGATAAATTAGGTGTTCTACCTTTTAGCAACTCATAGGGTATTTTATTTAAATTTGATCTCACATTCACCCTATTAAAAATATAACATGAAGTGCTAACCGCCTCAGCCTAAAAATATCTAGGAAGTGAGTATTCTGCCAACATTGCTCTGGCGGCTTCTATTAATGTTCTATTTTTCCTTTTGACTACCCCATTTTGTTGAGGCGTTCTAGGTGTAGAAAAATTGTGATCAATTCCTTTCTCTTTACAAAAATTTTCAAATCTTTCATTTTCAAATTCTCCTCCATGATCACTTTGTATAGAAATTATTTCACACCCAAATTTCCTTTGAATCCAAGTCAAAAAATTTCTAAATTCCTCAAATTATTCACTCTTATGAAATAGAAATCTAATCCAAGTGAATCTTGAATAATCATCCACTATAACAAATCCGTATACCTTCCCTCCTAGACTTACAGTTCCTACTGGTCCAGAAAGATCCATGTGTAAAATTTCCAATGGTTTACTAGTCCTAAGATCTTTATTGGACTGAAAAGAGGACTTCACTTATTTTCCTAATTCACATGCATCACAAAGGTGATCCTTAGTAAAGTCTAGTTTTGGTATACCTCTTACTAAGTTCTTTTCGGTAATTCTCCTAAGGTTTTTCATACTAGAATGACAAAGTCTCCTATGCCAAAGACATGATTCATCAGAAACAGTTTTTAAACAAAAAGCAGTAGGAGATTGAATACAATTTAAATCTAGCTTATAAACATTATTTACCCTTTGTCCATTTAAAACATCTTTCCCATTTAGGCTTAATATGCAACTTGTAGGTAAAAATTTTACACTATAGCCCTTATCACATAGTTGACTTATACATAACAAATTATGTTTTAAGCCTTCAACCAATAACACATTGTGTATAAAAAAGTTTTTCAAATTTCCAATTATACCTGATCCAACCACTTTCTTTGTAGTATTATCTCCAAGTGTAACCTTGCCTCCACTCCTGGCTTCCAGCATTATGAATTGAGCAGTATTTCCAGTCATATGCTTTGAACATCCATGGTCCAGGTACCATATGCTCCCACGAGGTCTTGTGTGAGAGCATCCCTGCAAAAATATCAAATGTTAGACCTGGGAACCCAAACAAGTTTGGGTTCACCTTTTAGCAATTTATAATCAGATGCAAGTATGATATGTCTAGGTTTATGCATCTTAGGTCTCCACACCAAATTAGATTTCATCTTCAAAGTACAGGTGTGAGCGATATGTCCAAATAATCCATAATTATTATATTTGACATTAGGAAAAGTATTCATAAGTTTTCTACCATTTATTTGTCTTCTAAGGGATTCCATATATTTAGGATAATATTTAGGATTTGTAAAATCTTCAAGTTTGGGGGGTATCCTATTATCCTCAAGAGCTCTTATTTTCAATTTATAAAATGAATTCATATCTTCCAAGATTCGATTTATATAATCGATTTATAAAATGAATTCACACTCTCTCCTTGACTTTTCTTTCAATAGATCAAATGGCAAAAAGATTGGGTGGCAGTCAAATTTGAATTATTTATACAAAAGACAAGAAAAACTGCCCAAAAACTGCAAATTTTCAATTTTGTACGCAGTGGATCTTCCCGTATGATCGTGGATCATCCTGGACAATTATACTTAAAGTGCTGGAAACAAACCTAATGTAAATTGGTACGAACTATGTTCGTACACGCTCATCATCCCATACGAACTATGTTCGTCCGGTATGAAACGGTTATTTCATAGGTCAGTTTCCAAAAATTCTTCAGGACGTAAACAACTGACGTAAGTTGGTTTAATTCATCCTGGGACGAACAGGTTTCATCCTGGGATGATTTTAAACAGAGAGTTTCGTCCAGGGACAAAAATATATTTCGTCCAGTACAATCTCATACAGAGAGTTTCATCCCGGTACGAAAATTAATTTCGTCCTGTATGAACTCATAACAGAGAGTTTCATCCAGGTACGACACTTATTTTTTGTCTGGATGAACATTGCGAGTGAGAATCCTGAGAGTTTCGTCCCGGGACGAATATTAAATTCGTCCTAGATGATTAGGACTTAGAAAATTTTTTCCTTGCCCATTCGAACCAGTGCTCTTCTGAGGGTTAATTGACATGATCGTCCCGTACGAACTATGTTCATCCCGTACGATCAGTTCATAAAAATTGTCCCCCAAGAGTGTGTGTTGTGATTTTTCACTCAATTACAATCACTCCCTTTCATTTCAAAAAACTTGTAATTTACAAAAGAATAATTTGAAGTCTTCATCGCTTGGAGTTGATTTTCCTGAAATATTAGTACACAGTAGAGCAAAAATAAAGCTTCCAAAAAGTGTTAGGAGATATATAAAAATAATAATATTTGAAATCATCAAAATAATACAAGTTACAAGAATATAAAACATGCAAGTAGCAACTCTCTCTACAACTTTAGTTTAGTGCAATACTTTTTTTTTTTTTTTTGAAAATTGCAATTAACATTAAAGAAAGGAAACTAATTACAAGGATTAAAACCCTCACATTCCTTCTTAAATAGTCTAGACAAATTAGAAGGAATGTCAGCAAACTAGTAACTATCAAAGCAACAATCGTTGCTTAAAGCTAAAGTAGCACAACCATCCGCAACTTTATTACAATGTCTATGAATATGATTAAAAAATACTTTATTGAAATCATTAAGGAATAAGAAATCTTTATTATACCTTGAGTTGAAGTGCCATTTAAGCTTATTCAAGGAATTTTGAATAAATTTGATAATTTTTATATTGTCACCTTCAATGATCACGCCTTTAGCTTCCAACATCCAAGGTTGTATGAATTCCTTTATAGTTAAAATAGCTTCTAATTCAAGTTGAGAGATATCACAATGAAGTTTCTTCTTTTCAAAGGCAAACAATAACCTTCCTTTGTGGTCTCTAAATACACCTCCAATTCCGGCTTGATTTGTCTTCAATAATGATGCATCAACATTAATTTTGATCCAATCTAGCGGTGGAGGGTGCCAAGCATTAGTAAACTCCCATAGAAGATTAGCACCCCAGTTATCTAGATTTGGGAATAATTATTGCTTTGCCAAAAACAGAACATTTGCTGCCACAGAAGCACTTGAATTGACAGAATTACCATGAACCAATTCATTTCTATTTTTTTAAGAAAGAAAAACTTCTATAAAGTAGATTTTTACCATCTTTGGAAACCGAGATGAATGGCTTCTTAGATCTTCAAGGAAATTATCAAGGGAATGGAAGACTGGAATAAATAAACCCCATTCTCTTAATCTAAGAATGATTTCTTTGATGAATTTGCAATGAACTATTATATTCTCATAGTTCTCTACCATCTGACAACCTCTTGGACATTGATTGTTTTGGCTTAAATTTCTATATTTGAGAAATTCAAAAGCTGGAATAGCAAATTTTCTCATCCTCCACCAAAAAAGATCTACTCTCGGGTTCAGCTTTAAACCTCTTATCCATTCAATGAAATCACATTCTTGCTCCTTAGGATGATTCTTTAATGATTCTTCATAAGCCATGGCAGTTATAGACTTACCTTTGTGACTATAGATGGTTTCCAAATAGTCTTCTCCAGCGTCATGATCAATTTTAACTTGTAGAATCAGCATAATGGGTTCTTCATTAAAGAAATTTAGTAGCAAATTTATATTCCCAGTGCCATTAGTCGAAATAAAAACATGCAGATTGATGTTATTCAATTCTACACAAGCAGCATGTGTGGGCCAAAAGTTGAGGCATCTGTCCAACAGCCATATGTCATTCATAACTTTTATTTTCTTCCCATTAATAGCTTTCCATTTAAAAAAGGGTCTTAGATGCTTTCCACTGTCCAGCAGAATTCTCCAGGTTGATGAGCAGGTTTTCTTTTCTTCAAATATATTATCACCATATTTAGTAATAATATTTATATGTAGCAAATTGTCAGGATATTGAATGAATCTCCAAGCAAGCCTTGATCTAAGAGGTCCCATCTGTTGGACAGCAGAGTATATTCCCAAGCCACCATTTGATTTTGGTTTGCATAAAACATCCCATGCAACATAGTGTAATCCATATTTTCCCATTCCTTTATGCCATAAGAATTCCTTACAGAATTGATCTACTTGATGAAAATTTTTCTTGGGAATCAAAGAATAAGTTGATAAAAAACTTGGTAAGGTTAGGAGAGAAGCCTTAACAAGAGTGATCTTACCAACCATGGAAAGATGTTTGCTTCCCCATGCATTTAGTCTTTCTAATATAAGGTCAATCATACCTTGAAAATCAATTGTTCTAAGTCTTCTTAGAGCTATTTTAACACCCAAACAAATCATCTCCTTCACCACATTGAAACTCAACTTCTTTTTTATGTGTTTCTTCATTGGAAGTTTCATAGCCTTCCCAAATAAAATCTGGGATTTGGATGCATGACTCTTTGTCCAGACCATTTGCAGAAATCCGACACAATGGTTTTCAATTCTTAGGCTACTATTGAAGATGTTTGGGAAAATATTAATACATCATCTGCGTACAAGAGATGTGTAATTCTCTAGTTTTTGGGTGTTAAACTAACTCCCAAATTCTGCCCTCTTTGGTTAATTGCATGGGAAAGGAGCTGAAAACACATTATAAACAAGTAAGGAGATAATGAGCAGCGTCGCCAAAGCCCACTTCCAGCTTTGATCCAACTAGATAATCTTCCATTTATGATGAAGGAGAATCTAACGTTCATAACACATTCCATGATAATCTTACAAAAAGGAATAAAAAATCCATAAGTTTGTAAAACTTGATGCAATGTTGGCCATCCCATGCTATCAAATGCTTGTTCCATATCTAATTTTATTGCCATCAATCCTTTCTTGTCCTTTGAGGTCCTGAATTTGTAGAAGTTTTCTTGAGCAAGTAAGCAATGTTCAGATATAGATCTCTTAGGGATGAAAGAAATTTGTTCTTTCGAAATGATCTTGGAGATACATAGCTTTATTCTGTTAACCAGCATTGTTGTAACCAACTTATAAGTGGTTTGACACAAGCTAATTGGTCTGAAATTTGATGGCACCATCGGATGTTTCACTTTTAGGATTAATACTATCAAAGTATCCTTCCATTCATCTTTCATATTTCCAAATTTGAAGAAGCTCTCAACAGCTTTCCAAGTTGATTCTCTAACAATACTCCAAAAAAATTGAAAGAATGATGGAGTAATCCCATCCAAGCCAAGGGATTTGTTTCTTTCTTGCTGAAAAACCACAGTTTTTAGTTCTTCTTGGGTGAAATCACTGCTTAGGAATTTAATATCCATGGAGTTAAGCTTTTTGTTTTCAGGGAAAACTATCCACCCTTCTTAAATGCCATCTGGAACAAGCATTTTATGATGAAGGAGAATCTAACGTTCATAACACATTCCATGATAATCTTACAAAAAGGAATAAAAAATCCATAAGTTTGTAAAACTTGATGCAATGTTGGCCATCCCATGCTATCAAATGCTTGTTCCTTATCTAATTTTATTGCCATCAATCCTTTCTTGTCCTTTGAGGTCCTGAATTTGTAGAAGATTTCTTAAGCAAGTAAGCAATGTTCAGATATAGATCTCTCAGGGATGAAAGAAATTTGTTCTTCTGAAATGATCTTGGAGATACATAGCTTTATTCTGTTAACCAGCATTGTTGTAACCAACTTATAAGTGGTTTAACACAAGCTAATTGGTCTGAAATTTGATGGCACCGTCGGATGTTTCACTTTTAGGATTAATACTATCAAAGTATCCTTCCATTCATCTTTCATATTTCCAAATTTGAAGAAGCTCTCAACAGCTTTCCAAGTTGATTCTCTAACAATACTCCAAAAAAATTGAAAGAATGATGGAGTAATCCCATCCAAGCCAAGGGATTTGTTTCTTTCTTGCTGAAAAACCCCAGTTTTTAGTTCTTCCTGGGTGAAATCACTGCTTAGGAATTTAATATCCATGGAGTTAAGCTTTTTGTTTTCAGGGAAAACTAGCCACCTTTCTTAAATGCAGTCTATGGATTGCCATTTCCTTTCAAAAAAATTCTGAAAAATAGATGAAATCTATTCAAAATCTTCCACCAAGACATTATCATCATTCTTGATTTTTCTGATAAGATTTCCATTCCGCTTAGCTAATGCAAATCTATGAAAGAAGTTTGGATTTACATCACCTTTCTTCTTGACATCTCACCTTGTCTCTTTGGTTCCACCATGTAGAAAGTCTTCCCAGAGTTATATTTAATTCATGCACTTTATATCTAAGTAGCTTTAGCTTTTCATCTGTTAGACCACCTTGAGAAGCTTCTTCCAATTAGAGATCAACTATCTATTTTTTAAAATCTTCTTTTAGTGCATTTATGCTCTTGCATTTGTTCTTGCCCCAGAAAAAAGGGACTTCGAAGATCTTCTAAGCTTCCTCTGTAATACATCCATCACATTTCCATAATCTTCAAATATGATAAAATTAGTTTTGTATTGTGTTTCCAAAACTTTGAAAGCTATAGGGAAATGATAAGTGTCTAACACGAGCCAAGGGAACTTTTTGAAGAGCACCCGCATTGAGAAGGCATCTATCAAGACTTTCCCAAATTCTCATATTTCCATCTTTGTTGTTACACCAATTGTATTTAGGACCAATAGTACCTACATCATGAAAATCATTGTTAGTCATAAACAATTTCATCTCTTGAAGTCCTTTTGAAAAAAGGAACCTCTTGCCACCTCTCTTATCATCATTATATAAAAAGCAATAGAATTCTCCTCCAACAATTGAAGGAATGGCTTCCTTAGTAGCTTTTTCAAGCATCTCCCATAAACTTCTCCTTATATGATAATCCTTGTTAGCATACACGGTCCCAACCATCCAAGATCCAAACAAATGGGATTTAAGCATTCCAATAATAGTTTGAGAAGAATGATCCATAACTTCAGAGGAAACATTATTTCTATTCCATAAAATAATGATTCCACCTGTAGTACCTTCAGCAGGATGGTGGAAGAAATCCTGCTACCTTCCAATAACTTTATCGACATCAAGTCTATCAAACTTTGAGATTTTAGTCTCTACAAGACCAATAAAACAACCTTCATAATCATTCACTATCTCCTTGAGATAGAGGGAAGCCTCCTTCTTTTTGGCCCCCTTACAGTTCCAGAAAAAAGGGAAGCCATTAATTTCCAAGAGGGGATGAATCCCTACCATTCTTTTTATTTTATTACTTCCTCTTCTATTCTTACTAATTGTATCAACAAGGCCCAAATCCTTGACCTCTTTAGCTAAATTTAATTTTCCAGATGATGTCTTGAATACATTATCACATGTAATAAAATCATTTGTTATTAACAAATTTTGCTTCATTGGATTATCAGGAGAAGTGCATACATAATTATTAGAAAATTGAGGCAAATTCCCTCTCTCAACCGACTCTGTAATACCACCAGTCTCCATAGTATCTCCCATGCTTGTATCATGCATAGTTTCTTCCAGGATGCTGAAATTGTTCTTCAAACTTAAGCCAGAGTTGTTGGTCATCATTAATTCAAGTGAGTTACACTTAGCATCAGATTCTTTACTCTTAACAACAACATTGCTTTGTGGTTCAATGATCTCACCTTCTTTTATGATAGAATCAATCTGAGCAGGTGGATCCTTTTGAATTCTAGTTTTCTGATTTGGTGTACCTGCAACTTTTTTGAACCCTTTATCCTTCCTGAATTTGACCTATATCCAAGGTCCTAATTCAGCATGCTCATTGGAGTTCCCTCCTTCATGATTCACCCCTTCTTCCCTTATATTAGAAACATAAATAAATGTTTTTGTAGAAGTGTTATTGGTAAGAGGTCATGTGTTCTTTAGATGGCCAATTTTACCATGGTGATAGCACAGATGAGATCTTCTCATATTCTACCTTTTGGAATGATCTACCACGCATTCCTTCAATTCAAACACCTTTAGGTAGTTTTTTATCTAGATGAACACGAACACAAACCTTGGCATACTCCCTCTTTCCCCATTTAAATGAGTTTCCATCTAGATATAAAGGAACTCCTATCATAGATGCAATTCTAAAAATATTATATTCATCCCAACAGTGTAAAGTTAAACACGGCATACGAATCCAAATAGGTGTTGTAAGTCCTTTATGAGATTCAGGGGAAAATGAATGGGACCATTTGTCCAAGCCAATAATATTTCCTCCAATAAACCATGGGCCTCCTTCTAAGATTTCTTCAACAGCTTCGGGCTTGGTAAAGGAACAGAGGATCCAATTAAGACCCAAAGTTGTAAGCTGGAAATTCCCAAATATGGACCATTGCCTCCGAAGTTCTCTGCTGCAGACTGTAAAAGGGGTGTTGTTACCCGAGACTTTAATAACCAATGAATTCCTCAAATTATGTGAATTAGCTTTTTCACATTCTGAAATCATAACCACTGCAATTCCATCATCAAAAATAGGAGTTGATTTCATATTATAGTTAAGCTTGATGTGCTGAGTCTTCTTCCAGGCATTAAGAAAGCTTTCCTTAGGACAATTTCCAGTATCCTTTACTGTAGCATCACAGCTATTCATTTCAACATTCTTAGATTGCATGAAAGACCTAATAGGTAATTCAGTTCAAAGAACATAAGGCTGCTTATAATCAAGATGAGATATATTGTTAACATCATTCTGGATATTCGCATTTATCGCTGGCCATAGGTAAGAGATTGCATTTGAACAACCAAATTTATTAACATAAATCTTCATTTCTGATGAAGAAGCTCCCATATTGTTAGATTTTTAATTCAAATTTGCACTTGATTTCTGAAGTCGCGGTGTAATGCAATCAGGGCTAATCAAAATATTCTTTCCTTTACATTCCACAGCATCGACATTCTTCTTCACAGGTGCTTCACTTACATCTCTGAAAACCAGAGGTCTTGCAGACATTTTAGCATGCGTGTTGTTTGCTTCTAAACACAGAAATGTCTGGAGATGATTGCCATCTTCTCTGAATTTTCCATTTGATCTTCCATTGCAATTATGCACGCTGACCGGTGGTCGGTGGCCTTTTGCCGTCATCACAAAGAGCCGGTGAAGAGGGTTACAGAAAAATCGCAAAATCAAAAATTTGAAATCCTGCTATTTCTCTCTCTAATGGCTGTTTCTCTCTCTAATGTTGTTTCTCTCTCTGACCTACATTCACTCCCTGAAGACTCCTTCTCTAGGTATTGTGCTAAACAACATTGACTCTCCTTTTTCTATTTAATGTAATACTTGGAAAGGGAGTCTCTATGGAGTGGAGGTAGGTCATATTTGACCAAACCTCTATAAATTCAATGTGTTCTTTCTTGTCATTTTTGTTATACTTTTATTTCCATATTTTTCTATATTTTGTTCTATGATTAAAAAATCTAATTATATTTTTATCATAAAAACTATTTTCTTCAGCAAAGTTATTATATTATTTTGTTTAAAAATTTTAAAAAAGGAAAAAAGGGTTTTCTTTCATTTAAGAATTTTAAAACTACAAATTCACCCCCCCTCTTGGTTATCCTTAGGATCTAGGGTTTAACCACCCTCATAAACTTTCAAATTTTAGGCTGATAAAAAAGAATCCCACTAGAGTACTTTTAAGGGAATCCTTAAATATCTCTTAGGAACCCAAAACATGAGAATCTTGTATATTACACACATCACTTCCTTTGAAATCATAGGGAAATTTTCTTTTAGACTTTGTGGGATAAAGGGTTGATATGAAAGGCACCTCATGAACCTACCAATTTGTAGGATAATCTTTAGGCTCCTCCTCTAGTAGAAAATAAAACTCTGTAGCCCTGTCTACTACAAAAGCTGAATACATAGCCTTAGAAAGTTGTGTCACTTAAAGTAACAAATTATAGATTTATGATTGCCTGTAGGCACCATTCCAATCTTATATAATAACACTATTGTCATATATATTTCAAAGAATCCAATCCAATATGCAAGGACTAAACAAATAGAAATAATGCACCATTTCATTAGGAACCATGTCACCAAAGGAGAAAAAGAGCTACATCATGTAGCCACTAAAAAATAGCTTGTAAATATCTTTATAAAATCACTAGCTTTTGAAACCTTCAGCACCTTAAAAACCATATTAGTTGTCATAGAAATTCATGTTTTAGACCTGATGCTTTGAAAATTTATATTCTAATTGATGTTTTTATTCTTTTTATCTTTCGATATTTTTTATTTTACTTTCTACATGTGTTCATTTATTTCTTTTAAAACTTAAAAATTTTATCACTGCTCACTTCAGTAATTAATTTTTTTCTATAAATGAAAATCTTACATACTTATTTATGAAATTATTGACTCCTCTAAAAAAATTAAGGGAAGATAAATTTGTGATTATTTATCTTCCTCTAACTCCATTAGTTTCACAATTGTTTTTTGAATTAAAATCAATTTCAAATAAAAAATTACATAAAGAAATAGTGATCTATTTCATCTTCCTACAATTCTTTTTCTCATTTGAATATTTTTTTGCAAATCAATGAATATATTTCAAATTTTCTTAATCAAGTTGTTTGTCTATATCATATGGATTAGGTATTTGTTTGTGGTTTACTCTTTCATATATAGGAAAGTGAGTTCTTCTTCTCTCATATTTGGAAGATAATCTAAAAATTAAGAGTTTTCCAAGATTTAGAAAGAAAGTCAGTTTATAAAAGAAAAAAAGAGCCAATAAATAAGCATAAAAGCTAAAAAGATGGGCAATATGCACCAAAATTTGAATGTTGCTCAGAGTGTATCAAAAATTAAAAAAATGCGCAAAGTGCATCAAACACCGATCAAAGAGGCACAAAATGAGCCCATAATGAGTTAGCTTCCCTTTATTTCAATTCATTAAATCTTAGATAAATCCACATGCTAATTAATATTGTCTATACTTAAATATGAATGCCATGATTTCTGGTTCATCACTTTGCAATGTTATTCCTTTTGATGCAATTCTAAAAAGAAGTTTGAAATGATCACATTTCCTTTTAAATTTATTTTATGAATTAGATTTTTATTTAAAAAGGACTTTAACTGGTAGCCTTATTTTTCGAAAGAAATGCGGCAAATTGCATTAAAAAGAAAATGGTTACAACCTAAAGCTTCTAAACTAAGGATTCCTCTTTTAATATAGACATAAATAAAGGAGGAACATTATTCTCAATAACATCATCCCAAATAAAATCACTCATAATGCCATAGTTAGCACACAAATCTGCTAATATATTGCACTTTCTATCAACCCAATTAAAGATGACATGATTAAATTCATTAAATAAATACATACCTTCCACCTTTATTCCTCCACTTCTTTCGACATTTCTCAAAAACTTCATTATATTCACATTGTCTCCTTCAATTATGATACCCTTGTACTTGAACATCCAATCTTTGACCATCTCCTTGATAGATTGAGTAGCTATATACTCCAAAGAAGATATGTTCCAATGTATGTACGGTTTACCAAAAACTTGTAGGAACCTTCCTTTATGGTCACGAAACACTACTCCAATTCCACTTTTGTACTATTATACCATTACTATTATATCGTTAGAGAGATAAAATGAATAACCAAGTACAATTATACCGTTAGAGAGAGGAACAGTCGTTAGAGAGAAAACAGCCAAAATTTTTGAATTTTAATTTCCCGGTTTTTCAGCAAATATCATCGCCTGCACCTGGTGATGATGGAGGTTGGCCGTCGACCTCCTGTCAGCGTGAATAATAGCATTGGAAGATCAAATGGACTTTTCAGAAATGATCGTCGCCAAACGTCTCTACGTTCGGATTCAACCAACGCTCATGTGAAGATGTCAGCAAAACCTCTGGTTATCAAAGATGCAAGCGATTCTCCGATGAAGAAGATTGTCAAAGTTGTTTAAGGTAAAGGTAAGAACGTTATGACAAGTTATGATTGCATTACTGCTCGACTTCAGAAATCAAGTGCAAATCTAAATAAGAATTCCAATGGTTACAAAGCTTCTTCATCAAAAATGAAGATTTTTGTTAATAAATTTGGTTGTTCAAATGTAATCTCTGACCTATGGCCAGAGATAATTGTGAATAACTTGAACGAAGTTAACAATAAATCCCATTCTAATGATAAGCGCTCTTCTGTTCTTTACACTGGATTACCTGTTAAGTCCTTTCTGCAATCTAGAAATGTTGAGAAGAACTGTTCTGAGGAGTATTTTGAGAGTGGAGAGGTTCAGAATGATAATGGATTGAAGAACAACTATGAGGATACATCAAATGACAAAGAATAATGTCCTAAGGAAAGCTTCTCTAATGCATGGAAGAAGACCCAGCATATCAAGCTTAATTATGATATGAAATCAACTCCTGTTTCTGATGATGGTATTACAGTGATTATGAATTCATAATGTGAAAATGCAAATTCACACATTCTAAGGAATTCATTGGTTATTAAAGTATTGGGAAACGATATTCCTTTTCCTGTATACAGCAAAGAACTTCGGAAGCAATGGTCCAAATTTGGTAATTTTCATCTCACAACTTTGGGTCTTAATTGGATCCTTTGTTCTTTTACCAAGCCTGAAGCTGTGGAAGAAATCATGGAAGGAGGTCCATGCTTTATTGGTGGAAACATTATTAGTTTGGATAAATGGTCCCCATCATTCAACCCTGAATCCCTTAAAGGCCTTTCAGCACCTGTTTGGATTCGCATGCCATGTTTGCCTTTACACTGTTGGGACGAACATAATATATGTAGAATTGCATCTATGATTGGAGTTCCTTTATATCTAGATCGAAACCCATTTGAATGGGGAAAGAGGGAGTACGCAAGAGTTTGTATTCGCATTGACTTGGATAAAAAATTACCCAAAGGAGTTTGGATTGAAGGAAAGCATGGTAGATCATTCCAAAAGGTTGAATATGAGAAGATCTCATCTCTTTGCTATCACTGTGGCAAAATTGGACAACTCAAGAACACATGCCCTCTTACCAATTCTGCAATGACATTTGCTCCTATCATAAATGTAAGTAATGAAGGGATGTGTCGTGAAGAAGGTGATTCTAATGAACATGATGAATTAGGACCTTGGATACAGGTCAAATTCCGGAAGAATAAAGTATTTGGTAAAACTATAGTTTTTCCAAATTAGAAATCTAAAATTAGAAAACAAAATTCAGAAACCTGGAAGGCTATAAATCAGAAGAATCCTCCAATCCAGATTGCTTCCACAATAGAAGAAGGAGAGATCATTGAACCACAAAGCAATGTTGCTGTTCAAATTTTAAAACCTGATGTCAAGGGTAACTCAACTATTAATTCTGGCTTATTTTTAAAGAACAACTTCATTATCCTTGAAGAAACAAGCATGGGAAATACTATAGAGAATGATGTTATTACTGAACAAGTTCAGACAGGGAATCTGCTACCAAACATTGTGGCTTGCACTTCTCCTGATAATCCTATCAAGAAAAATTTGGAAATAACAAATGATGCCAATACATGTGAAAATGTTTTCAAAATAGCATCAAGAAAATTGAAATTATTAAAAGAAGTAAGGGATTTGGGCCCTGTGGATACATTCAGTAAGGATAGAAGATGAGTAAATAAAAATAAAAAGAAAGGTGGGGATTCTTTCCCTCCTTTGCATTAATGGCTTCCCTTATTTTCTGGAACTGTAGGGGGGGCAAAAATATGGAGGCCTCCCTTTATCTCAAGGAGAAAGTAAAAAATAATGAAGGTTGTTTTATTGGTCTTGTAGAGACTAAAATCTCAAGCTTTGACAAGCTTGATGTTGATAAAGTTATTGGAAAGGAGTGGGATTTCTTCCATCATCTTTCTGAAGGTAATTCAGGTGGAATCATTACTTTATGGAATATAAATAAGGCTTCTTTTGAAGTTTTAGATCATTCTTCTCAAACCATCATTGGGATGCTCAAATCCCTTTTGTTTTGCTCTTGGATTGTGGGGACTGTGTATGCTAACAAGGATTATCAGATGAGGAGAAGTCTATGGGAGATGATTGAGAAATCAACTAAAGAAGACACTCCTTCAATTATTGGAGGAGATTTTAATTTCTTATTATCTAATGATGATAAGAGAGGGGGTAAGGGGTTCCTTTTCTCAAAAGGTCCTCAAGAAATGAAAATGTTTATGACTAACAATGATTTTCATGATGTAGGTACTATTGGTCCTAAGTACACTTGGTGCAACAACAAGGATGGAAATTTGAGAATATGGGAAAGACTTGATAGATGTATTCTCAATGTGGTTGCTCTTCAAAAAGTTCCCTTGGCTCATGTTAGACACTTAGACTCATTTTATCAGATTTGAAGAAACCTGGAAATCGTATCCAGCAGCAAAAAGCATTGTTCCTAATGCTTGGAGGAAGACTGATTATGGAAATGAAATGGATGTTTTACAAACGAAGCTTAAAAGATCTTTGAGGTCCCTTTACTTCTTGAGCAAGAACAAGTGCAAGTGCCTAAATTCTCTAAAAGAAAATTTAAAAAGGGAGAAAGCTGATCTCCAATTGGAAGAAGCCTCTTTAGGTGGGCTGTCAGATGAGAAGCTGAGATTACTAAGATCTAAGGTGAACGAATTAAACATAACTTTCGGAAGACTTACTACATGGTGGAATCAAAGAGTCAAGGTAAAATGGCATGAAGAAGGAGATGTAAACTAAAATTTCTTTCATAAATTTGCTTTAGCAAAGAGAAATGGGAATCTGATTAGACAAATCAAGAATGATGAAAATGTCTTGGTGGAAGACTTTGAACAGACTTTAATTGTTTTTCAGAATTTTTTTGAAAGAAAGTGGCAATCAAGAGATTATATTTTAGAAGGATGGAAAAAATTCCATGATGATAAAAAGCTCAACTCAATGGATATTAAATTCCTTAGCACTGATTTCACCCAGGATGAGCTAAAAATTATTGTATTCCAGCAAGGTAGAAACAAATCCCCGGGTTTGGATGGGTTACTCCATCTTTTTTTCAGTTCTTTTGGAACACTATTAAAGAATCTACATGGAAAGCTGTTGATAACTTCTTCAAATCTAGAATTATGAGAGATGATTGGAAGGATACTTTGATAGTATTAATCCTAAAAGTCAAGCATCCGATGGTGCCTTCAAATTTCAGACCAATAAGCTTGTGTAAAACCACTTACAAGTTGGTTACAACCATATTGGTCAACAGAATTAAGCTTTGTATCTCCAAGCTCATTTTTGTAGAGCAAATTGCATTCATCCCTGGGAGATCTATGTCTGAACATTTCTTTCTTGCTCAAGAAATCTTCAACAAATTCAAGACCTCAAAGCACAAGAAAGGATTGATGGCAATAAAATTAGAATTGAAACAAGCAATTGATAGCATGGGATGGCCAACTTTGCTTCAAGTTTTACAAACTTATGGATTTCCTTGTTCTTTTGCAAGATTATCATGGAATGTGTTATGAATGTCAGGTTCTCCTTCATCTTAAATGGAAAATTATCCAATTGGATCACAGCTGGAAGTGGGCTTCATCAAGGCTGCCCATTATCTCCTTACTTGTTCATAATGTGTTTTCAGCTACTTTCCCATGCTATAAACCAGAGAGGCAATCAATTGGGAGTTAGTTTAATACCCAAAAAATAGAGAATTACACATCTCTTGTTTGCAGATGATGTATTAATTTTTTTAAATGCTTCTTCAACGGTAGCTCAAGAGCTGAAGACTATTGTATCAGATTTTTGCACTTGGTCTTCACAGAGAATCAATGCATCCAAATCTCAGATTTTAGTTGGAAAAGTGGTGAAGCTTCCAATGAAGAAACTTATAAAGAAGAAGTTGGGTTTCATTGTGGTGAAAGAAATGACTTACCTGGGTGTTAAATTGGTTCTAAGAAGACTTAGAACATTTGATTTTCAAGGTATGATAGACCTTATTTTAGAAAGGCTAAATGCTTGGGGAAGCAAGCACCTTTCCATGGCAGGTAAGATCACTTTGGTTAAATCTTCTCTCCTAACCTTACCAAGTTTTTTATCAACACATTCTTTGATTCCAAAGAAAGTCTTGCATAAAGTTGATCAATTCTGTAAAGAATTCATATGGCATAAAGGAATGGGAAAAAAGGGATTACATTATGTTGCATGGGATGTTTTATGTAAACCAAAATCTGAAGGTGGCTTGGGTTTACATTCAGCTGTCCAATAAATAGGACCACTTAGATCAAGGCTTGCTTGGAGATTTATTCAATATCCTGACAATCTTCTACATTGGAATATTATTAATAAATATGGTGATAACATTTTTGAAGGAAAGAAAGCTGGCTCATCAACATGGAAAATTCTACTAAATGGTGGAAAGTATCTCAGACCCATTGTTAAATGAATTGCTATGAATGGGAAGAAAATAAATGTT
Organism: Dendrobium nobile; assembly: GCA_022539455.1. NCBI lineage: Eukaryota > Viridiplantae > Streptophyta > Magnoliopsida > Asparagales > Orchidaceae > Dendrobium > Dendrobium nobile. Next base: position 38,997,155 of record CM039735.1, read on the forward strand.
ATGAAGGACATTTGGGTTTTGGATAAATGCTTTTAACTCTTGGCCAACACTTACTGCTTGTGTAAAATTAAATAATGTTAATATGGACTTGTTTATCAAGGCTGATGGCTCTTGGAATATAATGCTGCTGCAGAATTTCTTCAATGTTGATCTCATTAATCTGATTCTACAAGTCAAAATTGATCATGAAGCTGAAGAAGACTATTTGGAAACCATTTATACTCACAATGGTAAGACTATAACATCTATGGCTTATGAAGAATCTCTAAAGCATCATTCTAAGGAGCAAGAATGTGATTTTACTGATTGGATTAGATGCTTAAAACTGAACCTGAGAGTGGAGCTTTTCTAGTAGAGGATGAGCAAATTTGCTATTCCAACTTTTGAATTTCTCAAATATAGAAATTTAAGCCTAAATGATCAATGTCCAAGAGATTTTCATATGGTTGAGAACTATGAGCATATAATAGTTCATTGCAAATTTATAAAAGAAATCATTCTCAGATTAAGAGAATGGGGTTTCTTTATTCCTTTTTTCCAATCTCTTTATAATTGCCTTGAAGAGCTAAGAAGAGAGAAGAGCAGCATCCACATTTACTTTTAACCAATCGGGTGGAGGGGGATGCCAATGAGCATTTAACAACCTAGTAGGTTGGTTAACATCCCATGTACTCAAACTTCTATCAATGATAAGAAAAGAAATTGATGCATGGTTGATTGCATTGGAAGCAATCATCAAGGAGCTATCATCTTTCCCTTTATGAATCAAATTATTCCTTGCCTTCCAAGTGAAATATACCACGTTGCAATATATATTGATCATAAAGTTACAAAGTTAGATTATTGCAACTGGTAGCTAGGGGTAACAAAGTTTAAATGTCTAACCTTTCTAGATCTTAGTGTTGTCAATGCATTTCTTACTAAGTTTTTGCTCTAATCATTAGATAAAATTTTTATTTAATACATCTAATCGATTCTTTAATATATATATATCTGTGTGTGTGTGTGTGTGTGTGTGCATTATCTTTTGATTGCTTTATTTCTGTTATGTTTTTGTTATCTTTTTATTATGTTTTTGCTTTATTTTCTTGTCTAAGGATTTCCTGATCATTCATGTCCATATCTAAATTTTTCTCAAATCATACTATATGATATATATCGTATTGTATGATCTTCATAAATAACATCATTGATCTGATTATTCTGCATCCAATAGATTCATATTCCTTAATTATTAGTGATCATATTGTTCGATCACCACCTTCGTACTGTACGATCCATGTGGTTGAAGCTATTGCACAAATTGAACTTGACCAGTACGATATTTAATAATGTATCGTATTATACAAACACTTGTTCATACTATACTATCATCATAATAAACAATCATCCATATTGATTCCATAAGATGATCATTTTGTCTCTAATCATCTAATATCATCTTGATTGTATTATATGAGGAGATTGACTTTTTGACTTAATAGGATTGGATGAGTTGATTGTAGTAGATAATCTAGTATGATCTCATGATCATACCGTACAATCTTGCCATTCTATTTAAGTAAACTAACTTCAAGGTTTTTCTTCACTCAAACAATTTTAATACCCTTGTCACTTGAACTCTAAATCTTGGAAATGGATGGAGGCAAGCATTCTCGTATTCTTGACAAAAGTTCCTCTCAACATACTATAGATCCTAAATTCCCTAAAGCCACTGATGAAGAGGCCTATCATACTACAAAATAGTTGGGATCACACCTTCCAAAATTGTCAACAAGGAAGTTTCTTTCAGGTATTGAATCTTTTTACCCACCCCACTCTTGGCATCATCCTCAAACTTCCCTACCCATTCAATTCAAAACTTCTTTTTGAATTTTTTATAATTTTTTGAATCAATACTGAGGGCATAACCCTCCAATCTAACATTAATAAGAGACCATTCAAAATCACCTACCAAGCATTTCTTAATTTTTTCCACTATACCATAGCTGGTGAGAAAGTTCATCATGTAGCTTTACACACTAAGTATAATTGGACCCAAGAAAATACTATTCTTAGAGAATATACTGTTAACTATCAAATTCTTACTGTCAACATATTAGTGCAATATACTAAAATCGTCCAACATATTCTACCTAACTCCATAATTCAAAATTTTGGAGATCGGATGAATATTCACGAGCTTTTTCCTTAGCTACCTATTACATTATGGCTCATATTGATTTTAATACAACTGATGTTATAATCAAATATCTTTAAAATCTAACCTATATTAGAGATCCTAGACATAAGAGAATGCCTAATAATGCCTTAGGACATCTCATTGCCTTTGTCCTAGAATCAAAGTAGAATTTCTAAATTTTTGCACCTCCTTATCACCTCCCAACCTTCTATTCCAATAACTTCTTCAAGGTCCTTCATAGTGCTCATCACCACAACATTTGATATGCTGACCGTGAGCTTGATAGGGAGATGAAGAAAAATCTCATGCAGTAGTTCTAATCCACCAGTAGTCTTAGTTCAATTAGCTAGTTTAAAGGTTTAATCTATGGAAGGCCCATTCTGACTCTTACATAGCTGAGCAGTGGCAATAACATAAGAATGACTTAGCTTACTTTGACTAGTATGTATCCCAGTAGTAGTAGCAGCATGATCAGGTTATTTCTTAGCTTCGAAATAAATTTACCTTGATCCATCAGTACTTCCAGCCACCACCTTCTCGACCTCCACCTGATAAGGAAAACTCCTTATTCTTATTTTTTCTATTTCTGTTATCATTACAATTTTACTATTTTTCTTTAGTTTGTTATTTGCTTCTTGTTGATGCCTCCTCTTTTTTTGATGTTAAAAGGGGGAGTAACATGTGTTTGTAGCTTGAATTTTTTTTAAAAATGTTTCCATTCCATATTAATCTATTATTTTTTTGCTCTATTATTATGTTTTTTTTTATTCTAAAATAAAAAAAAAAAATTGACAACTTACCTATATTCAAAAAAATTTACTTAGTGAGGGGGAGCTTAGGGATTAGAAAATACTCTTGAATCATAAACCAATAATATTTTCCATCATTAAAATGGGAGAGATTATTATAAATCTTGACCCAAGTCTTGTGATTCTGATGATAATAAAATTTATTGGTTTTCTCAATATACAAATTAAATTTATTGCATATTTGTTTTTCCTATTCACAAATATTTTAGGTGCACTAATCACTTGCAACTTTGATCAACTCAAGATTAGGTAGACTAGGATAAAAGTTTATATTTTCAATCATTTGTACTTTTTACCTTTCTTGAGTCAATCATGCATTGTGGTGGGTCCTAAATCTATATAACCTTCCACATACAACTAAGGAGGTGAGTTAGTGAGTTAAGAAAAAGTTTTATTTTATAATTAATAGTATTGTTTGATTTATATAGTATTGGATGATCAGTTACTAAGAAAACCATAACTATGGCTTCTTGTATTAATTAAGATTGATTAAACTAAGTTTACTAGATGATCCTTACCATACATGCAATTAGTTATAATCTTAATTTTCAACTGTCAATCATATTTTAAGCATTATCTTAATATTAAAATTTCATTCTAATTATATGAATAATACTATATGATATATGATAATTATGCCTAAATAGATCCTACGATTAGGGGAACAATTTTGGATAAATTATTCAATTGAATTATACATGATTATTTGACCAATCATATTGTACATCCTGATTTTTTCATGGGACAATAATTAATTGCTATCTATTATACTGAATGATTATTCATGCTATTTATAATAATCAAATAGGATGATTTGACCAGTAATACTATACATCCTGATTATTGTATGGGATGATAATTAAACACCTCCCATTATACTGGATGATTAACCATGTTATTTATACTAACCATACTAAATGATGCTTTAAATCATCCAGGATGATAAGTTCGCCTCCTTGATCTTATCATATAGGGTATGTCTCCCCGTATACTACTAATAGGATCACTTTAAACTAATCAAATAGGATGATCTTGAATCATACTAATGATTAGTATTAGTAAATTAAAATTTAGGGCTTTTTGAGAGACTCTCTATTTAAGCATTCACTTTATCTTATTTCCATACCTTTGCTGCTAAAGAGTTCTAAGTTGGAGCAAAGAGGAGCTTAGGAGAGCTTTGGGAGAGAGAATAGAGGGAGACTTTTTGTTAGGGAGATTTATGAGGGATTCACAAGGTTACTCCACACAAGGTTCTTCCTCTTGTTCTTCAAGCTTCTACCATAATCCTTTTGAGGCTCCAAGAAGACATTCTATAGCACTAATTCTTAGTTTTATACCATCTCAAGGTAGAAGAAAAAGAATTCTTGGTTCTCTGCCATCTCTAGGAGGGAGAAAAATAATTTATAGGTTCTCTGCCTTTGTTTGTTTAAAAAGTATATAGTTAGGAGTTTTAAAAAGATTAATTTTATTTGGGAATAATTAATTTTTAGAAATTTTAATTTTTAACTTAAGTAACTCATCATGAATGATATATCACCTTGGGAGGAGAATATATCTTTTTAATTGGTTTGAATTACTAAACTTTGAATTTACCTTGATTATCATAGTTAAATATAGGAAAGAATCACATATGACCTCGGAGGGTCAAAATGAAATTTTATCGAGTTTTTAAATATATTAATTTGGATAAAAAGATAATTAATTTCATAATTAAAATCATGATAATAAAATGATATATCTTCCTAGATAAAAAGACATCATATTTTATCAATCATTTAAAAATGATGACAATGGTCATTGAATTTAATTTTTCCCAAAGAAAATTAATTGAAGTTCTGAAAATTTATCTGGGTCTCTAAATCTCCTATGAGAGTAAGCCCTCATAGTTTATTACATCATAGCAAACTAAAATTTCTTATGAATAATCTTGATTAAAATAGCGATAATAATTTTACTTAATATTTTAAAGCTTAATGTTAAAGCAAGTGAGGATTAGAATTTTTAAATAGGATTGGATCAAAGTAGAACACTTATTTCTAGATTTAAAGGAAGAATAGTCGGAGGTGATTTGAGATTATGAATCACCTACAAAATACCCTAACCTATCCTAAGTGTCAAAATTAAATTTTGAATTGAATGATATTTAAGTTTGAATTATTAATTTTATTAGAAGATTGGGATTAGATTCCAAGAAAGTTTAGGTCCTATAGCTTGAGCTTACCTGAAAACCTAAGTCTAAATTGGGTACTAAAAATCAATAACCACATTTTAGATAATGTAATGATGGATATGGACTTACCCTTACCTGGATTGGGGAGCAAGCTAACCACCTAAATGCTTCAAAACAATAAGCCTAGTTTTTTATGTGAGAGTGGTAGCAACATTACTTAAGATACATTTTTAAGAATATGGAAAACATCTAATGCAATCCTTAATTGGAACTTTGCTTAATGTTGGGTATTTATTGTCTAAATACATACGATTAAGGTATTAAATACTTTTTTATTCTATTGCTAATGCAATGCATGCAAATTAACTCGTTTAGATGTATTAAATTAAAATGATGTAATTTTAAAAAGGCTAGAAAATAAACTTTATCCTAATAATTGCACTAATTCCCCTTGAATGATATGCACCCTCATAGGCCAGGTGGTATGCCAAAACCCACACGTGGGAAGGTGCCTAACAAAAGGATGAAAAAGTGCAACATGAAGTTATGCGAACACTCAATGGTCTTGGGCTTATTTTTTAAAATCATTAGAGTTGTTATGTTATCTTAAAAATTTTAATATTATTTAAGTAGAAGAATTTTTATCGTACCCTCTTAAGCCTCCGCATATCCAGGCTAAAATAAAAGCGACATGCAAACTGCCAAAAAATTAAGAAAAGCAGGCAGCCCTATAGCATTCAGATCAAAACAAATACATAAATATAATAAATTCCTTAAAATTAAATGCTGTAGGTAAGTGCCTCATTTATTACAACCCAGAATTATAGAAATTTAAAGTGTCTATGAACTACTAACCACAAACCCGAATTCTAATCCTAAGATAAAATCAAGTACACATTGAGTTGGATACTTTCTACCTTCAGCTCCTTGGACTTTTTCTTTTCAAACTCCTTGAATTTGTCATACTTAGATACCTAAATAGGAATGAAAACCCTACCCCCGAGGAAGGGGAGTTTCTTCTCTCTTTGGGTTGTGGAAAGATCCAATATTGAGCTTCTGAATAGAAAAGGATTATTTCCCTAAGGGGTGTCTTTTTTTACATTGGAATTCTATTTTGGGTATAAATATCCTAAACTAGGAGACTTTTTCATAACTTTTAACTTTGAATGAATTATATTTATATAAAAAAAAAATTCTAGACTCTCCTATAAGGTTATCCTAAGCATTTAAAAATCACATCCCCATCTATTTAGATATGTTGAAATATAAAGATCAACCTAGACACACTTTTACATGCTCTTTTAATTTTAAAAGAGTGGCTAAGTGCAACAGTAGTACCTGTAGCAATTTAATATTTATGATTTTTCCCCCTTTTATTTTAAATGTCATGTATGAGCATGGCCACCTATATAAGATTATGTCAACATTTAAATCACTTCTAACATAAGGGTAAATCTAATGCACAATCAATCATATCACTGAGTGTAGAAACTAAATAAATAGTCATAATAATCATCTAATTATAATAACCAGCATGCAGTGAAAGCTCAAAAAACTCGACACAAAGTAAAAAAAGTAAACACTGGCCTAGCTTAGATCTAGAAGTGCTGCCCTAGTAAACCATCTGAAATGTATGAGGTAGGCTAGGTGGTTTTTATATATCTTATATTGGGTAATTGGTTAAAGTTGTCTAATGTTTTGGGCTTCGTGAAGTTTGAATGGTGAATTTAGTTAAGGTTCAACAATTAACTCGATTTACTCCATCCTAAAAACTTCATATTTTAAGTGTTTATTAGGTATTAAATGGTTGGTTAATTAATTTCATTAATCAAATTAACAATTTGTGGAATTTAGGATGATTATCATTTTTTTTGGAATTATTCAAATTATTTAAATATATTAACTAAAGGGACCAAAAATTGACTTTTTCATCAAGATTGATTTATGAAAATTTAATATTTCTCTTAAATAATAGACCTTATGATGAGTAATTATACTATAAGTATGTTGGATTTAGATGTTTTATAATTAGTTATGAATTTTTGAAGTTTGAGTAAAAAATGAACTATAGTTGACCCAAACGTTGAATTTTTTATTTTAAGTGATTTTTAAGGTTTAAAATTTTTAATAAATATAGGACCTTACATGGAGTATCAGGCCTTTGAATTTGATCAATTTAGAGTTTTCAAAATTAAGTTATAAAATTTTGACCCAATTTTGAACTACGATTGACTGAAAAGTTATCTTTTTGACTTTGACCTATTTCTATTGGTTTATTTTTTTAGAAACTACTAGACCGCTAATTAAGTTTAATGACACTAAGTTTGGTAAATTTAGATTTTTTTGGAATTATTTATGATTTTTCAAAGTTTGTTTAATTAATTGATTCTTTTATATGTTTAATTAAGATGGTTTTTATTATTTAAATCCATACTCTTCTTAAACTGCATGAAATCACTTCAAAAGGTTTGGGCTGACCCCTAGGAGTATTTTTAGGTGTTTAGAATTTATTTAGAATTTTAATAAATTTTAATTATTTTATTTAACTAATTATTAATTTTTACTAAACTTAAATTAAAGTTTAATTATAAGTCAAGTGATGGAACTTTTATTTTTCCTAAATAAAGGATCAATTTCTGGTTAGTTTAACGTGTTATTTATAATTTTTAGATTTAATTTGGATTTGCTACAATTTTTTAAAATTTCTAGATCTCTAAAAGGGCTGAAATTTGACTTGTTTAATTTTTTGATTTAATGACCTCTAAATCAAGTGAAAATTTAACCTATATTGTGTAATGTCACTAAGTTTAATGTTCTAAGGTTTCACCCTCATTTTGTATGTGTATAATTTCCAAATATTTTTCTTATTTGACTAGACTTTTTCCTTAATTATTTTTCCTACATATCATTTATTTTCTTCTGGGTTTGAAACTTTGGTCACCTAACCTTGAGAAGCATGCAAGCACATCACAGCAATAAAAAAAAATTGATTCTAACAATTTAATGAGTTGTGAATTTTCAATGTTTTTTGTCTAAAATGGACACATTACTTTGTAAACTCATCCCACAGTAATAATCCTTTGAGAATTTTTTTTTTAAGAAATGCAAAGTGCATTAAGATTATAACCAAAAGCAAGAAAGATACAACCTAGTGAGAGCTATTAACTCTATCACTTTCCTCCTTTACAAGTTTAACAAAAGTAGAAGGAAGTGAGCCCTCACAAAAGACATCCCAAACATAATCAAACAAAAAAGAAAGGTTAGCACAATAATCAGCTACCTTGTAACAATTTCAATGCTCAAAATGAAAAATGATGTTATCCCAATTATTGAAGAAAGATAAATCATCATGTATGAAGCTCCCACCTATTTCCTTCTGTTTGCTACATAAATTCTGAAGGAATGGTATCACGTTCTTATTGTCTCCTTCAAAAATGATACCTTTAGTATTAAAAAAATAGTCTTTGAAAACCTCCTTAAGAGAGCTGAAAGCAAGGAGTTCTACCTGAGAATTGTCCAAATGAATTCCATGAAAGCCAAATGCCTTGATAAATTTACCTTTGCAGTCCCGCACAATGCCTCCAATGGATGCTTCATAGTTCTTCTTAAGTGCATCATCAACGTTTATTTTATACCACTCGGGTGGGGGAGGACGCCAAAAATCGAAGCACGGTCCTAAAGACCGACCGGCATCCCAGTAATCCGAGACTTCCTTATTAACTTTGTCCAAATTAACAAAGTTAATAACTTTAGCTGCAGTAACAAAAATGCTATCTTCCTTCTTCCCATGAAACTTCAGATTTCTATTGTTCCATGAAAACCAGAGCATTGCAAAGTATAATTTCACCAGCAGTTTGTTGTCTTCATACACAGATTTTAGCTCATATAAACATTACTGAAATGAGCTAAAAATTGGTACAGGAAACCCCCACTTTCTTAACTCCAAGATCACTTCCATAAGCTTTGAGCAACTAGTAGATATATGATCTACATCTTCCACTTCCCCGCATCCTATAGGACACAGGTTGCATCGACTAAGCTTCCTTCTCTTCAAGAATTGTGCTGTAGGAATAGCTTCTTTGTACAATCTCCAAATGAATAACTTGATTCTAGCATTCATTTTTACCTTGTGAATCCAAGCATTTTGGTCTTCCACAGCTATCCCCCACACTTTCTTCTCTTAGCATAGAAGAAATAGATTTCCCGGACAACTTCCTTTTCAACTCCATGTAATCAGATTCATTCTAGGAAAATCAGAATATTACAAATCAGTTTCAGCAACTCTTTCCCAAAAAAATAGAGAAAGTTTCTCTATATTCCATATACCATCTTGAATAAAGTAGTCAAGAGTTGAGTTCTCATCTTCAAAAACATCCACAAAAGTAGGCCATTTATTCAAACATTTGTCCAATATCCAAATATCCTTTAATACCTTAATGCTCCTGCCATTTACAGCCTTCCATCTTACAAAACCTTTCAAGGCCTTCCAACCGCTAGATATGATTTTCCAGGAAGAAGAACCACATCTTGAAGAATCACATCTCCACCAATCATTTCCATATCAAGCTATTAGGCTCTTATTTAACAAGGAATTAGGATAAAGTACCATATTCCAAGCAAACTTTGCTCTCATTTGCTCCAAACATGAAGCAGCCGAGTGTAGATCCCAACCGCCCATAGATTACGGTTAGCACATTTCATCCCAAGCCACATAGTGCATTGAGAATTTGCACCTAAGAAAAGTGAAGCGAATTCCCAAGATGCTCAAAAACATTTCACCAAAAGGTTGGTCCAATTTGACCTCTAGACTACTAGAAAATTGCTAAAAATAGATTTTAGATAAACCCAAATACTTCATAATAATCCATTAATCAAAACACTTTGATTTTAATTTTAATAAATAGTAGGTCTCAAGCCTTTTGAATGAGCCCAAGAACACTAAATTTGGTCAAGAAATTGATTTGCTATGAAATTTTAAAGTTTTTGGCTCTTTTTGAAAAAAAAAATCTAATCAACAAATAGTTAGCTCAAATCATTGGCAATGATTGACGCCTAAAATGGTGCAATGTGCGGTGTACCAAAATGTGGCAATGTTAGATAGATAACTTAAACATATTGGACAGTCAATTCGATCCTCTAATCAAGCGCACATAGATTCGATGGCTCCAAATGAGCCAAATCACCCATATGGCTTTCAAACTAAAAGCCCATCACACTATTTCTATCGACCAACATGGCCAATTGAGGGTCGTCTGATCGCACCTTCTATACGATCTGACGGCTCTGATTGAGCTAGAATCAAAATGAACTAAAATTTTTCAAAGTGATATAACTTTTTAATACTCATCCAAATTTAATGAAATTTTTAACATAGACTTAAGGTAGTCTAGTCTTCCAACACCTAAAGTTTGAAAGCTTCATCTGTTCTAGATTTTTTATAGTTCAAATAGATGTTTTGGAGAAAAATTCAGATATCATACAATACTATGGGTGAAATTTGGTGTTATTGGGCTTTTTGGAAAGGTATTTGAAAACTCTACAACTTCCTTTAAGTGTCCAACTGCTATTGATTGTTAGTTTAGAATCTTTTATAGTGATTATCATTTCTCTCTCTTTCTTTCTCTCTCTCTCTCTCTCTTCTCAAATAGAGCTCTCTTTTACAACTACCTCTCTGATGGCTAGAGGGCCCTTATTTATAGATGGAGAAGTTGAGTTATTCTTGGCATGGGAACTGGGCTGCTGGAATAAGAGATTTTGAAGGGAGTGGCTAAAGCCAAAGGTTTGAGTGAAGAGTATGATCATTCCATTTCTCCTAATGATTCATAGCGTTGATTAAGGAGAGAGAAAAGCTCTACGCTGCTACCAAGTAACCCACTTCAGCCACTAAAATGCATGGATAGGTTTGGATTAGACGGTGTTAGGTTTAGATGGGGTTTTGACTAAGTTTTAACCCATTTAAGATATTGTTTTTATTATTTGAAGATAACATGCCACATATTCTGGTGAGTTGACATATGAGAATGCCTTGAGTCTTGGAATGATGTTTTGAAAGGGATTAAAGCAGTCCACTTAGAGTTAGAGTGCGTAAACATTCACATATAGGATTTTGACCAAGTAAGATTAAGTTGACTTGGTCAAATCAATTATGATTTAACTCATGATGAGACTAGAAATATTTGAGGTGTAAAAAAGAATAAACTTGAGGGGTTGAAAGTTGTAGTTATTTGATCAAATGGGTTATGTCAACCCATTTGATCCCATAAAGGGTTAATGGGCTAACATAGGTTGAGTTGGTCAGTCAGGTTGACCCAAGGGTTGGGGTTGAATCAAACGGGTTTGTTTTAACATTTGGAGTTGAATGAGAATAGTTCCATGCAAAGAAAAGGTCATTTGAGTCAAAATGAATATTCACATCCCTAAGGGGTATTCTGGTCATTTGAGTTGACCTGGCCAACCAGGCTTGACCAGGGTCTGAGTTGGAATCCTATGTACTCCTAATGATGATTAACTTGCATTGGAAGAGTTTTAGGATTTGATTTTTTTTTTAGAAGATGCTATTTGAAATTAAATAAAATAGAAACCAAATACAAACTACTATGTGATAGTACTATTATCACATTCCTCCTTTAACAAAGCAATAAAATTAGGAGGAATATTATTATAACAAATATTAACCAAAAGAAAATCTGAAGAATTAACTAAGTTAGCATAGAAATCCGCTAACTTATTACATTGTCTCCTAGAATAATGAAATAAAACATTATTAAATTTCTATGAGAATAATAACTCTTCCAATAGCTGATCTTCAAGTAGGGAATTTGATTTACCAAAAGAATCATGTAGCAATTTGATAATGTTGTAATTGTCTCTTTCAATGATTAAAGCTTTAGCCTCTAACATTCAGCTTTGTACGATCAGCTTTAAAGAACTAATAGCTTGGAGTTCTACCTGCATAATATCCCAGTGCAAACATGGAAAACCAAAAGCCAACAAAATACTGCCATAATTGTCTCTGAAGACTAGACCAACACCAGCCTTATTATTACTTAACAAAGTAGCATCAATATTTACTTTAATCCAATTACGAGGAGGAGGGTGCCAAATATTACAAGATAGCTTAGAAAGTTAATTAACACCCCAGTGATCTGAAATAAGATTATATTAAAAAGAAGATGCTACAAAGCTAACCACATTTGAAGCTATAAAAGAAGGATTATCTTCAACCCCTCCATGCTTTATCTTATTTCTACATCTCCAAGAGAAGTATAAAATGTACAATACATGTTAGCAAAGAATGGAATATAATCAGCTATCCTCTTTAACTCAACTTTGCATTCAACCAATGAAAAAATGTTGGAACCAAAAATCCCCATGCATTCAAAGCCTCAATAATTTGATTGATTTTCAGGTAATTGGCTGCAACATGATCAATACTTTCAATAACTATACATCCTCTAGGAAAAGAATTATTATCAAATCTCTGTTATAAAAAACTATTCATTGGAATTACATTATTACATAACCTCTAAAAGAATAGCTCCACCTGAGAGTTTAGCTTAAATTTATTAACCCATTTCCAAAAATCATCAACCACCGGATCTTCATTCACGACCTCAGATGCTAAAGCCATTATCAATTTACTACAAAATTTGGAAATGAGCTCTATACAATCCTGTTATAGCTCCAAGAAAATTTTTGCACTTGAGTAATTAGATTTACAAGTTCCTTACCAAAATATTGTTCCAACCTATTAATGTTCCAATCTCCAACCGAGATAAAATAATTCGATAATTTTGAATCATCTTCAAAATTATCAATTAATGTGGGACAACTATCCGACCTTCTATCAAGCATCTATACATCTTTTAATACATTAATAGAAGAACCAGTTGATACTTTCCATCTCACAATATTTAGAATAGAATTAGCTCCATCCATAGTCATCTTTCAAGTTGGAGATGAATTCTTCTTTAGTTCTAAAAACTAGAAATTTTCACCATATTTAGCAATCAGGCTACAATTTAATAAAGAACTATGATTATTTATAAGATTCCAAGTAAATCTAGCTCTTAAAGGACCAATCTTTGCTACAGTAGAAAAAATCCCACATCCTCCCCTCTCTATTTATCTACACAAAGTATCCCAAGCAACATAGTGAATGCCATGATCACCATTATGCTTGTTCCAAATAAAATTTCTACACATTGTGTCAAATTCTTTCAAAATACGTTAGGCACCAGGGAATGAGCTGAAAGAAATAACAGAATAGTAAGAAAGATTATTCTTACAAGAATCATATTGCCAGCTAAGAAAATAAACCTATTTCCCCAATCATTCAATCTAGAAAAAGCCTTCTCAATCAAATGTTGAAAATCTAATTTTCTCATCCTGCCTAAAGACATCTTCACTTCAAGGTAGTCCAACTCTTAGAGATATAATTCCTTCTACTCCTATTAATTATCTTACCAAAAATAATATAAGATTTTTGAGAATTGATTCTTTGTCCTGACCAATTATAATAGTCTAATAAAATTTTCCTCAGCTTCTTCACACGCTTGGGCCTAGCATCCGAAAGCAACAAGATATCATCTTCATATTATAAATGAGAAATTCTTTGAGCATTAGATGAAATCATAATCCAAATGTTCTTGCCTCTTTAAAAAAATGCATCTAAAAACATCTGAGACCAGATGATGAATAAGAAGGTAGATAACAAACACCCTTGACAAAAACCACTTTTATCTCTATCAATTTTGAATTACAAGCATTAATTATAACAAAAAGTTTTGCATCCATAACACATTCCATAAGGAGGTTTGCAATTTTGTTTGGGAACACAAAGTAATCCAAAACTAGTCTCATAATAGACCAAGACATACTATCATATGCTTTTTCCATATCCACCTTAATCAATAGAAATCTTTTATTAGCCTTCAAAATTCTGATTTTTTTGAATACTTCATGAGCCAATAAAATATGATCTGAAATATATCTCCCTCTAGTAAAAGCCAAATGATCCTTAGATATGATTTTAGGAATAATACGAATTAATCTATTCAATAAAATCTTTGCCAGAATTTTTTATGTAGATTTACAAAGACTAATAGGATGATAATTAAAAGAAGCCAAAATTGACCTTAAGTTGCATTTTAGTCATTTTGATCCCCTGGTCAACATCGAGTCAAAATAGATACTTCAAAACGTATTTTAATGTTTAACATATTATAATAAAGGGTTTGGATTTCATTAATGAGTTTTTAGAAGGCTCCAAGGTCAAAATCCACTAGGTGGCAGGTCTGGTGGCAGAGGTCATAAATATTTAAAGGTTTTATAATCATTGAATTTCAATCAAATTTTTGGGCTTAAAAACCTCTGAATGAACTCAAATTTGGAGGATAGATTCTTGGGACATGCTTAATCAATATGCAATTTATAGATCATGAATCAAGTGTCATTTGACTAGGGTTTGAAGTGTTTGAAAAATCATTAGAAAATGCTTTTAGGATAAGACCTTTGAACCATAGATTTTGGCCTAAATTTTTTATTTTACACTAGATTAGTCCTAGGGTTTGAGAATATCTATGATTTGGATTGGTCCTAATCATCTCATATAAAAATGATGTCAATACCCTTCATCAGATGGGTGAAAAGGAGTAAGGTGCTCTACTACACTGAGTTAGTGGAAGAGAATTGTTAAGGGCTTCTATGCCTTGCTGTCGGAGAAAAAGGTGAGACAACTCTATTAGTGCAATACCTGGAAAAGGAGGTTTTTGGGTAGTGGACATAGGTCAAGTTGGACTGAAGTACTATAAATTCTAGTGTATTTTTTCTTATTATTTTTCGCACTTTTTTTTATAATTTACTATGTGGTTGAAAAACTCTGATTTTTTTTACTTTTTATAATTAATTTACTTTTGCATTAGGGATTAAGGTGTTTAATTAAGATATTAAAAACACTAAAAAAAGATTTTCTTTTTCTAAAGTAATTTTTAAATAACCAATTCACCCCCCCCCCCCCTCCTTTATTTGCTTGAGGTTGTTTCTTTGAGATATCATAACCTTCTCAAACTTTCATCCATATATAAGTTGGATTATTCAATATGATATATACTTAGGAGGGTTTATAATAAAAAATTAGGAATAATGCCAAGTTGGTAGCTATAGGGTAGAATTAGATTGAACGTAATTATTTTGAGGAGACATTTACCCCCATAGCATAGTTAAAAGCCATTAGAGATTTATTAGTATTTGTAATTTTTTAAAGGCTTAAAACTACATAAGATGGATGTTAAAAATACCTTTCTAAATGAGGTAATTAATGATCATGTTTTTTTAGGACAACATCTTGGGTTTGAAAATTCAAACTTTCCTAACCATGTTTATAATTTACAAAAGACATTATATATAATAAAGAAAACTCCTAGAGCTTCGTATGAGAGGCTTAACACATTTCTCCTATATATCCTCTATTAAGGCTAGTATAGATACCACCCTAATTCTAAAGAAAATAGGAGATGAGTTACTCAATGTTTAAATTTATGTAGATGATATACTATATGGATCATTAAATCAAAGCATATGTAATGATTTTTCAGAAACCATAGTAGAGAGTTTGAGTTGAGTATGATAGAAGAGCTTACATATTTCATTTCATTTAGTGTAAAGTAATGATATGATGGATCCATTATTAATCAAAGCAAATATATCAAGGAGATTCGAAAGAAGTATGAGATGGAAGGTGTTAAGGTAATAAATACAACCATTAGCTCTACCAATTAATTAGATAAGGATTCAAATGAAAATTTTGTATATTTGAAAGTGGGATAATAGGATTACTTCTATATTAAACTTCTAGCAGACCTGATATCATGTTTAACATATATCTTTATGATAGATTCCAAGCTTATCCTAAGGAATCCCATATAACTTTAGTTAAGTAAATTCTTAGATACCTTTTGGGCATCCAAAATTTAGGTATCTACCATACTAATCATATCTCTTCCTTTTAACTTGAAGTATGTTCAAACTCAGACTTTATATGGTGTATGGTAGATTAAAAAAAAGGCACCTCAAGTACTAACTAATTTATAGGATAATTATTAGTTTAGTGGTTCAGTATAAAGCAAAACACTATATATATATATCAATCACTAAGGTAGAATATATAGCTATAGGATGTTGTGTTTCTCAAGTCTTATGGCTAAAGAAGCAAATCCTAGATCTTGGACTAAAACACCACTCCTATCACGGGTGACAACACAAGTGTCATCTACATTTCTAAAAACCCAATTCAACACTTCTATACTAAGCATATAGACATTACACATCAATTCAATAGAGATTATGTATCTAAGGGAGATATAGAACTCCATCATGTAGCCACTAAGAACTAATTGACAAACATTTTCACCAAACCATTAAACTATGACACATTTAACACATTGAGCACTTGACTATGTATTATTGAAACTCTGGCTTGATTCAGGAAAAGTGAAATCAATAATGTTTGAAGTAATCTACTTTTATAATTTTTTGTTAAGTTTTTTAACTTATTTTTGTTATTGCTCATTTATTTTATGTGATTGATAATTATAGTTACTAATTATTCCCTGATATTCACACAATAAGCAATTTAAAAAAAAAATTATCTTAAAATGAAATTTTAAAATTACTTACATCGTACTATATGAACCTCATTCATATTATAGGTTATTCACTTGACTACACATCCTCACCACTTATAAAATCAGGAGCTCTGATATGACCAATAATTTTTTATTGTATTATAAGATCACCACTTTGTATAGGATGATCAACGTGTCTATAGTTGTTGGACAAATTCAAATCAATTGGTAGAATAATAATTGAACTATTGTATTATTCATACTCCTATTTATACAAGATGATCTGTTACTCAAAAATTCTTCCATATGACTCCTCTGGATGATAGCTTTTTTGAAGATTATCTAGGATGATCCTAATCATTCTATATGATTTACCACCTTTTGTTACAAGTCATCTAGATGGTTTAACTCACTTTGATTATACAGTTTGAACCATAATTATACTATATAATCTCATGAGACTTTATAAATTGGAAAGGATTCTAAGGATTTCATTCACTAAACATCAACTTCCTTTCATTCACTTTTGCACTAATCCTTAATCATCTAAATGGCAAGAGGTAGCAAGCTAGCATGTATCCTTCATGGAAGCTTCTCCCATCATCATATGGATGATAGGTTTCAAACTATAGATTATTAGGCCACATATCATAGTTCAAAACTACTCATATCACACCCTCTTTCCTACTAGACCCCACTACTATCAATTATCATGTTATAAATAATTTTTCTTCTACTAACCTACAATTTCTACATAAACTATCTTTTCCTTCCAATTCTAAACTCCTTTTTGAATTATTTGCTCATCTTAAGGTGATTGTCGAATACTTTATTATGTCTCAAAGACATATACAAATCACTAAAGATGACCTGCCCAATACCTACACCTATCTAGGTCCAAAACCCGACTCGCTCTCATCTTGGGGTGACTATTATCGAACCTTTTTTAACCTCATCATTATGAATAAACCCTTGAATCAACATCATCCCTTAATTTCTTACTTAAACTAAAATTCTTGAGTCATCTAGCATAACCCTAAAACGTCAATCCATCCTAAGGCTTGGGATAGGGTAAATATTACTCCACTCTAATCTTTGGATATATATTTTATTATGTTAGACACACCTTTCAATTAGGCTCACATGATTATCAGTTATTTTTAGAATCTTAAAGATTTATTAAGCTTCACACGATGAAAGTAAATATTTCTCTAGGATGTCTTGTAGCTTATATCATTGACCAAAAATATCAACTTGTATATCCTAACACAATAGATCATTTTCTTTCCTTCGACACTGATAGTATTGTTCATGTTCTTTTTTGCTAATACATAGGGGACAAGCCAATAAAAGAGCCAAATTTTAATGAGGAAGGGGCAAACCTTCTTGCTCACCACTAGATTCAACACTCACACATGCACAAGCTCGTGCACTAACCTTATATGATATGTACAACACTATGTTAGGGTTATTTGCCAGCTTGATACCAAGATCACTCAGAGGAGATATACCAATAGAATGTGACCCTCCTTTAACGACATAAGTATTTATAGTGGCAGCATGAGGCTAATAAGGAGTGGTTCTCTGAGTAGTTATCTTCTCTTAGTTAGTTTTTTACCACCACCACATCTTGATCAGGGGCCATCCTACTTCTAAGAATATGTCTTTATTATACTTTACTTTGATATATTTTGTTAGTCTTTTTGCTTTATGCATGTACTTTCTTTTTATTTTTTCATTTCCTCCATTTTGTAATGTTAAAGAGGGGAGTAGTCTTTGGTTGATGCTCATTCTTATTCTACTTAGTTTTATAATTTTTTATGTTTTTCATATATTTGTGTTTCATTTTTGTTATATTTCTAGTTTTAATTTTATTATATATATATATATATATATATATATATATATATATATATATATATATATATATATATATATATATATATATATATTATAATAAATAAATAAATAAAAGTGTATTTTGTTCTCCTATTTTTAAATACTTCACTTTAGGGTTTAGGAGCATAGGAGGAAATATAATTTACTTGGTTTTCAACCAAAAGTTTTTGTCATCATCAGGAAGGGATAGATTGTTGCGATATGGGATCCCGAGCTCGTGTTTTGATGATCACAAATATTATTGATTGAACCAATATTTCCCCTAGCATTTATATTAAGTATCTATTTTTTTTGTATACTAACACTTTAGGTACTTCATAAACCAGGCAACAAGTTCTAGGGCATAAGATTGGGCAGAATAGGATAATTTTTTATAAGAATTTATATTTTAATTTTCTATGTTTTTTTTTTTTTTCTGGAGTATAAGCCATATAAGTGTGTATCCTGATTTAGCGACCATGCACACACACACTAGGGAGTGAGAAAAAGAATTTTAAAATATTTTAACTAATCGTACCATACAATCCAATGAGTAGTGTATGGTCAATCATTCATTAAATTAGCAAAAATGCTTAATTATGTAATTAATATTTTTAAACAAACCATATTGTATGAACCTGATTGTACTATATCATTTATTTAATCTAAAAATCCTTGCTCTGAATCAAATTTAAATAATTTTTAAATTTTTCTTTTTATATTATTTGTACTATTCAAATCCCTTTGTATTATATAATACGTAAAAACATACTTAAATTCATCCTTATGTTTAGTCAATCAAATTATGGTTTAATTAATATGACAAATTATACCATATGATGTTGTGAAGTATAATAGGTAAAGTTAAAATTTTATCATCCCAGAGATCATCCTTATTGAAACCTTGCTTTTTGAACTAATAGTATAAGATAATGCCAATCATACTCGATAATTAGCTGAGATGAATTTGATTATCTTGGAGATCATCCTAATTGATCTTAAGATAAATATACTAATCATATCATTTGATACTTAGATCATACTATAAAATTAGTATACAAAACTTAAATAGTTTATTCTATAACTATTCATCATATTAAATGAACTCTGATGTTTAAGCTAATTGCACTGTATGATCTTCAATTGTATTGTATAAATAAAATCGATAGAATTGAATCTTTTGTTTTTTTTTTAGGCCTTGTATAAAAACTTTTATATTAGTCTTTTGAAATGTGCTTTGGATGTTAAAGGGATTATGTTGGGAGGTCTTAGAGCATTGGAGAAGGAGAAGGAGAAGGTGAAGTTGTGAAAGAGGGAGGAGTAGTGTGAGGGTATTTTACATGGCTGCTCCAAGTAGGCTAGCACGTTGATTTCTCTAGTGGCTTTGTTAGGATCTTGGGGTTACTGTGGCAGTAATTTCTTCAAGGCTAAAGACTTAGGTTCTCTACCTTTACCCAAAGGGTAGAAAGGGATTGCAAGTTTACTACCTTCACCAAGAGCATGAAAATTATTTGATGAACAAAGCCCTCACGAGGAAGGTGAAAAATCTTTTGATACTCTGTCGCACCAGGTTGGTAAAAGAGATCATTTAAGGCTTCTCTACCTTATTATGGGAGATAAACTAGAGACACTAAAATTTTAGTTTAATACCAAGAGAGGAGGACACCAAGGAGTGGACATATGCTATGTTTTAATCGAACCACCATAAAATATAATGTGCTTGTCCTTTTTTAGCACTTTATTTTCCAGCATCATAACTTCTTACACATTTATTATTCATATAAATTTTTGTTTTGATTATCAACCTGTATTAAATTTAATAAATCAAAAGATAGTTTTATGAGAATAATTTTTAAATAACTAATTCACCCCCCTATTGGTGTGCCTAGGGAAATTCAATGAGGTTTTACCACCTCTCTCAAATTTTCAATGATGAGTGAATTATTTAAGGAATTCAAAGGCTACTTTGTTTGGAGTTATGAAGAAATGCACAAATTATCTCTAGACATATCAATTCACCAATTAGAAATTCAATAAAAATTATTTTAGTAAAGGAAGTACCACAATGGATGAAACTCAACATTGAATAACAAGTGCTTGCTAAAGTCAGAAAGTTAATCTATTCTAGGTTCATTAGGGAAGAGAAATATCCTACCATATTATCCAGCATTATCCTAAAAAAGAAGAAAAATGGTTAGATTAATGTTAGCATTGACTACATAGACTTATATAAAGCCTGTCCTTTTTTTTTTTTTTTTTGAGAAGAAATGCAAAATGTATTAATAAGAAAAGAAAAACCTAAATACAAACTACTCAAGCAAAAGGCAACATATCGCATTCATCCTTCAACATATCAATAAAGGAAAGAGAAATATTATTCTAACTAAAAACATCCTAACTAAAATTATACTCATAAGCTAAGTTAGCACAATAGTTTGCTAACTTATTACAATGTTGATTAACAAAATTAAATAACAAATTATTGAATATCTTCAAGAATAAAAGATCTTCATGTAAATGTCCTTCCATCGTCTTCTTCGGTATGTTATACAGTTTATGGAGAAAGTTGATGACATTCTAATTATCACCTTCAATGATAATACCATCTGTCTCAAACATCCACTCCTGAATCACATTCCTTAGTGATTTGAAATCCAATAGCTCCAACTGAGCACTATCCCAATGAACATAACCGCAACCAAAGGCCAATAAAAATTTGCCTTTATAATCTCTAACCACTCCAACAATTCCAGTTTTATTCAATTTACAAAGGGGTCAATCGATGTTTATTTTAAATCATTTTGGAGGAGGAGGGTACCAAGAATTTAACAGTACAGAGGACTGATTAGTACCTTAAGATCCACACATCCTTCTGGATATCAATCAAAGAACCTGAAGATATATTCCACCTTAAGACACCTTTAAGAGAATGCCATCCATCAATTATAATCCTCCATATAGTCAAAGAACTCTTTCTTCTGTCACATTCCCACCACCATTTCCCATACTTAGCCATAATGTTCCTGTTCAGTAAGGAATTATGATTGTCTAATAGGTACCAAGAGAATCTTGCTCTTAACGGCCCCGCTCTAGACACTGCTGAATAAAGACCCATTCCTCCATGCTCCTTTGATTTGCACAATACATTCCAAGCCACAAAATGAAGCCCATGAGAGCCATCATGTTTATTCCAAATATAATTCCTACAAATCTAGTCAAACTTTTTTAAAATACTCAAGGGAACCAATGAATGTGAAGATAGAAATAAAGGGAGAGTAAGAAAATTTGTTTCCATTAAGATTATCCTTTCTGCAAGTGAGATAAATATATTTCCCCAAGCATTAAGCCTTTTGGAGGATTTATCCAAAAGATGTTGAAAATTAGATTTCTTCATCCTTCTTAAAGCAACTTTAACTCATAAATAATCTAATTCCTCCACCACCATGATGTTTAACAACTTTGAGATTTGTTTCTTCCTCCATCTCCCTATATTTCTTCCCATCAACATTGAAGACTTTTGAAAATTTACCATTTGTCTAGCCCACTTGCAATAATCAAGGATCAACTTCTTCACTATTTTGATATTTTTCAATTTTCCATCTGAATAAAGTAGAATATCATCTGCATACAACAGATGTAAAATCTTTTATGCATTTGGAGATAATTTTATACCAACATCCATGTCTTCATCTAAAAAAGAGTTAGAAAGTAATTGAGTGCATACTATAAATATTAAGGGAGAAAGTGAGCATCCTTGCCGAAAACCACATTTTCTCTTAATCCAGTTTGAGTTGCTTCCATTAATCATATGGAGAACATTGGATCCCTCACACATTTCATCATCAAATTTGCAAATTTTGAAGGAAAACCCAAAGTCTTCAACATTTGTCTCAAAGTTTCCTAACACATACTTTCATATGCCTATTCCATATCAATCTTGATTGCCAATAGACCATTCTTTGCTTTTGAACATCTAATTTTGTTGCAAAGTTCTTGAGCCAAGAGGATGTGATCCGATATTGACCTTCCTAAGTCACCTATTCTTCTAACATAACCTTATGCACAACCAATAGCAATCTATTGAATAAGACTTTAGCTGTAATCTAATAAATAGAGTTGCAAAGGCTAATAGGTTTTTGTCCCACTAGATAAATAGCTAGGAATCAAAACAACCAAAGTTTCTTTCCATTCATTACAAAGCAAACCCAAAGAGAGAAACCTATTGATAGCTTTACATACTTCTTCACCAATGATATACTAATGAGATTTGAAGAAGGAATAAGTTTTTCCATCACACCCTAGATCTTTGTTCTCTCCCAAGTTCCTGATAACATCCAGAATTTTGGAATTGTTGAATTCAACATTCAACTTGTTTCTATCTTCATCATCCAATACTCTCCAAAGAGAAGGCCAATTAATCAAAGAACAATTCATTTCCCTCCATTTCTCATTGAAATAGTTTAAGAAAACCTCTTATATTTCTATTGGATTCTCAACCATTAATCCATCCATTCCCTTGACATGGTTAATCCAGTTACCATTCCTTCTAGCATTTGTAAAAGCATTAAAATATTTGGAGTTAGAATCCCCTTCCGCGTTCAACCTTACCTTGGCCCTTTGTTTCCACCATGTATTCAATCTAGCAACGTAGACATTGAGTTTACCCATCTTAGCTCTCAAGAGCTTCAATTTTTACGTCAAAAAGACCTCCTTCCGTAGCCTCCTCTTGTTGTACTTGCAACACCTCCTTTTTCAAACCATCTTTGAGAATTAAAAAATTCTTCAATTTTGTTTTTCCCCAAAAGTACAATTCTTTCAACGTTCTTTTGCATTTTTTATTTAAAATGTGCATATCATCTCCCTCAAAGGACGTTTTCTAAATTCTTGAAATAATACACGGAGAGGCATGAAAAGAAACCCAAATTTCTTCAAACTTCAAAAAACTCTTCTTCTTAAAAGCAGAATAAAAAATCTTTAAAACAACTTGGCAATGATCTGAAGCCACCCTAGCAATGTGCCATTCAACCGCCACTTGGATCTTCTCCAAAGCAAAGGAATTAAGCAAGTATCTATCCAACCTGTCCAAGATCCTTCCTCCACCACTTTTATTATTGCACCAAGTGAACCTTGGTCCAACCACTCCAATTTCATGAAAATCATCATAGTTCATAAAGTTTATCATATCTTTAGAAGCTTGAGAAAAAACAAAATTCCTACCTCCTATTTTGTCCTCTTGAGCCAAAACACAATTAAAGCCACAACCAATCACAAAAGGAACTTTTCTATGTGAAAACTCATGAAGACATCCCTATAAGTCCCTTCTCTTAAGAACCTCCTTACTACCATAAATAGTAGAAATCACATCATTTTTTGAAAAGCAATTTTATCAAAGGAAGAGATTTTAGTCTCCGCCAAGCCCACAAAAAAGCATTAAATTCTTTCACAAACTCTTTTATGTAAAGAGATGCCTCTCTCTTTTTAGCCCCTCTATAATTCCAAAAAGCAATAACATTCATTGATCCAACATGGGGAAAGAGCCCCCAGCTCTTATTTTACCACTCCAATCAACATTCCTAACCCGAGGTAATATTTTAACTAGCCCAAGTGATCTAAATTCCTTTTCTAATATAACTTTAGCCCCATCATTATTTCCACTAAACTCCATTTTCTCCAACACCCCTACCTTTCCATCTCCCGTCTCCTTGACACTTTCCACAATAACCTCATTTTCTGAAGGTATACTTATATTAATGTCATTCATAGATTTTTTGCTAAGAGTATCATGACAAAGGTCTTCCTCCACACAATCATTCAAATCTTGAAATTTATTAACTACAATACTGCTAGAAGAAGATATGGGTGAAGATTTTATTACCTTGTCATCATCAAGATCCTTTAACACCTTAGTAGACGAGTTGCTTAACTCTAGAGGTTTTGCCAAACATTCATTGCCCATCTCACTTTCCAAAGTTATCTCTCCCTCTTCCACCAGCATATTATCTTCAACAATCTTCTCTACTCCATTATTTATAGCAATATCCCTTTCCTTATTCACCTAACCGATAGATTTATCTGTCTTCACAATAGCAAGGTTGCTTAAATTCTTCCTAACAAATACCTTTTGAACCAACCTTCCACTAGAAGCACCTTTATGAAACATCTTGTTCCTTTTGTAGTTAACATGGACCCAAGGTCCATAAGTTGTATTTACCTCTATTTCTTGTATTGAATCACCATGTCTGTCTTGGATTTGCTTGTTCATGCTATCCACAATATTCTTCACCAACATGTTTTCCTTCTTACAATTGCCTTTGACATGACCAGCCATTCCACATTCATAACAAAAAGTGGATATCCTCTCATATTCCACATTTTGATAAAACCTTCATGCCATGCCTTCCACCCAAACACCCAATGGAAGAGCTTGGTCTAGTTTCACACGAACACAAACTCTTACAAACTCTCTTCTACTCCATTGAGACATATTACCATCTAACATCAATGGTAAACCCACCATAGATGAAATCATTGCCACATTGTTTTCATCCCAGCATTGCAAAGGCAATTGAGGCATTCTAATCCATATAGGTGAAGGAAGACCTTTCATCGAAGAAGGAGAAAACTCAGGTGACCATTTATCCATTCCAACTATATGACCATTCACAAACAATGTACCTCCTAAAAGAACTCCATCTAATGCTTTCGATGTTTTGAAAGAACACAAAAACCAACCGATCCCAAGGGTAGTAAAATGAAATTAACCAAAAAGAGCCCAATGCCTCCTTAATTCCCAAGCCACTATATGTGATGAGATTTCTCTACCAAATATCTTGGCTACCAAGGAATTATCGAGTGTCTTAGCATTCAAACTATCAGTAGCTTCAACCAATTTTGCTACTTTCCCATCTTCAGTTAAAACATCATCTTCTTTTTTAAAATTTAACTTAATATACAACTTCTTATTCCATGGATTATCCAACATGCAACCTCCCATATTGTTCAAAGGCAATTCGTCATTTACAAGCAATGCATTAGATTCCTTAATTGAATAAGCTTTCACCAATGTAATCTCAGAGGCCTTATCGTTATTAAGACAAATAATTTTGTTGACCAAACTTAGGGAATTCAAATTTATCACACTATCAAGAAAGATTGCATTTGAATTCCCAAATCAATTAATAAAATTTTTCATTCCAAATGAAGAAGCCTTGGGATCAAAGGATTTCAAAGGTGAAAATCTAGTAGATTTCAATACATGAGGTGTGGTACATTTAACATTCAAAGATAAATCCTTCCCCTTACCTTTAAAATGTTTGATCTTAATAGATTCAGAATAAGGATTCTCATTTATTACTAATGCATCTTTAGATCTCCTCCTGCATGCTTCCTCTGCATCGTGATCCAGCCTAGCAATCACATGACCATGATCGCTTCTATTTACTACCACCAATTCACTAGTAGTTCTAGCCATCTTATTCAAAGCCAAAGATGGCAGGCAGCCGTCGCCACCATGTCCAACAAACCTATAGAAAATGAGGAAGAAAAATAGGGAATGTAGAATTTTGAAAAATGGAACTTTCTCTCTCTAATGGGAGTTTCTCTCTCTAGTGGGAGCTTCTCTCTCTAACAATAGTAATATAAAGCCTATCTTGAAGATAAGTTTTTACTTCCCATATCAGAACTCATGGCTTATATTACCTTGTCACATATAATATTTTCCTTTATGGATGGCTAATATAGATTTAACCAAATCAAAATGGTTTCTGGAGATGCAAAGTACACAACATTCAAAAAATTAATAAGAGTCTAAAGTTATGAGGTTATATCCTTTGGATTAAATAATACTAGAGAAACCTACCAATGGCCAATGATGAGGATTTCTTATGAACTTATGCACCTTCAAGTGGAGTGTTACATTGATGATCTATTCATGAAAAGCCATAAAAGAAATGATCATTTATATGACTAGAGAAGTATTTTATAAGATTAAATCAATACAAATAATAAATAAACCCTTTGAAGTGTGTTTTTGCCATTACTTCAGGAAATGTTTTGGGTTTTGGGGTTTAATATTTGGAATAAAAACTATTTCTAAAAAAAAATGATAATATGATAAATGTCACCACCTAAAAGGCTAACCTGTTTGATATCTTTAAATGGTTGAGTATCATATGTCAAAAAATTCATATAAAATCTTTTAGGGAGACGTATACCATTTATAACTATGTGAAAGCAAGATATTTTTTCCAGATGAAAATTGCTAGAAATCATTTGATATCAAAAGCAATATATAATTGACAAACTAAACTAAGACCTATTTTTAGTGAGAGAAGCTCCCAATTTTTAGTGAGAAAAATTTTCAATTTTTTTATTCCAATGATTGGAAGAATTTTTCATCATGATGTTAGATCGTCCAACAATTGGCAGCTATAATTCTGTCATTATTTTTCAACCTTATGCTCATATTATTCCTGAATTGGAGGTGTCATCTCTACAGATATGTTCATATAAGATTACTAATGGTCTGTTGGTTATCAAGGAACCATCTGGTATTCTAATTAATTCATCTACTCAAAAGGATTGTAAAAGTAAGCAGATTATTGACTGGCTAGAGTCTAATACTCCTCAGAAGAATTCCAATATCGAGTTGAACAATTTTGAATCATCTTCATCTTCAGGTTTCGAAATGGCTCTTCTAAACCAGCTATTGTATATGAGGTGGATCCTTATATTCTAAAAATTATTGAAGGTACATTAGGTTCTTGTGGTAATGCTCAAGATAAAACTTTTGTTAGTAATGTTCCTGAGGAAATTCTAACTTCTGCTGATGCATTTGGTGGAAAAGGCCTTGTTAATCCCTGGGCTAAACGTCTTTACATTAAATTAATTTTTTTAAAATGACAAATCTTTTTTGTCAGAAGATGGGGTAACAGTTAAATTGTTTAAGCCAAATGTTGATAGAAATTCTAAATGGCTTAAACTTTTTATTGTGGTGAAGGTTTTTGGGAGAAATAATCTATCTCATATGATTGCAGAAGAATTACATCGTCAATGGTTGAAATTTGGTAAATTTCATCTGACAATTTTGGGCGAAGGATGAGTTTTGTGCTCTTTTTCTCTTTTGATGCAACAGAGAATGTTCTGTCGAGAGAACTTTGGTTTGTAAATGGTCATATTGTGGGTCTTGATAAATGGAATCTTAAATTTTTAACCACATCTTTGAAAGGTTTATCATCCCCTGTTTGGATGAGGATGCCTAATTTACCACTATATTATTGGGATGAGATTAATGTGGCTAGAATTTCTTTGTTAATTGGTACACCTCTTTTAATAGATGGTGATATGTTTCAATGGGGGGAGTAGGGAATTTGCTAGACTATGTGTTTGGGTGGAATTAGACAAACAACTTCCTTTAGGTGTTTAGGTGAAAGGATTGGATGGTAATTTTTTTCAAAGGGTAGAATATGAGAAAATATTATCTTTCTATTTTAATTGTGGAAAGATTGGTCATATGATTGATGCTTGTAACATGGGTGAGAAGAAGAATTAGGGTGCTGGTGTGATCAAGTTGAATGCATAGGTGGATTATTCTGAGAAGCCTTTGTCTTGGCTCAAAATAATGGCTCATCTTATGGACCATAGCTTCTTGTTGATCATAGAAGGAGAAGGAAGGGTGCTATTATAATGCAAAAGAAAACTTATTTGCCCAACTCAGGATTTGGTGATAAAGAACGAATAATGGATTTAAAGAACTATAAACTGGTTTATGTTCGGAGTGTAATTTTGGAGACTAAAGGGGCTAAGCCACCTTTGGTCATTGAAGAGCATCATATGGTTCCTAATCATGCTATTATAGAGGATGGATTTATTCTGAAGGAAGCTGCTAGTGATCGTATAACATTTGAAGAAAGCTGTATAGATCTATCTTTTGTTGCTGGTAAGGGTCATTTTGTTCAAATTATTGTTCTTTTTGTAGAGATGAGGAGAATTTGGAAAATTCAAGGATGGTTGGTGCAGTAAAGGATGATGTTGAAGAGGTTGAAATGGAGAATTCAGATGTTTTCAACAAAGCTCTGGAAGATTCATTTGATCTAACACATAAGGAGTGTGTTGTTGATGCCAAAGCTTAAAAAAAAAAATTGTTGATACCAAAGCTGAGATAGTTGACGGTATGGGGAATGTTGGATCATGAACTAATAAGACCAAACTTCTAAAGGAACTTAGGTTCCTTGGTCCCTTGAACTCATCGTCAAGGTATAAAAAGATGGATGGTTTAAATAAGAGGAGTGGGGGTCCTTCCCCCTTAGTAGGAAAATGAGTTCTTTAGCCATTTGGAACTGTAGAGGGGCTATTAAAAGAGAAGCCTCTCTTTATTTAATGGAGTTTGTTAGAGATTGGGATTTTTTTTGTTGGTATTGTTGAAAAAAAATTCTTCTATTGATAGATATGATGTTAGAAAATTTATGGGAAATAATTGAGAATTCTTTCTGGTTTCATCTGAAGGTTTGTCAGGTTGTATCTTGGTGTTATGGAGGTCTGATTTGGCCCTTTTTCTTTGATATAATCTTCATCTCAATGTGTTATTGGGTTTTGTAAGGTGGTTAATAAAGGCATTTGCGTGATTTCTAGTATTTATCATAGTAAAGACTTGTATAAATGAAGGAAGTTGTGGGATTGTTTGGAAAGGCACTCTAGCTTGAATTTTCCTTTGGTGGTAAGGGGAGATTTCAATTATATCTTGTCTCAAGAGCATAGGAGGGGTGGAAAGATTTTTTCTTTTTCTTTAGATCCTCAGGAAATGAAATCATTTATGAAAATAAATGATTTTCATGATGTGGGATTAGTTGGACCAAAGTATACTTTGTGTAATAATAAAACTGGTAGTGCTCGCATTTTGGAGAGGGTTGATAGATGTCTATTGAACTATAGAGCTTTGGAAGTGGTTCATTATGCTTCAGTCCATCATTTAACTAGGATTACTTCAGAACATTGTGCCATTGTTTTGAAAATCTTCAACATGGATGCTTGTAAAAATAGATTTTTGTGTTTTAAGGAAGTTTGTATTTTTTATACTTCTTCAGCCACAATTATTATTAAGTCATGGAGCAATGCTGCAAGTGGTGATGCAATGGATGCACTTAATATAAAATTTCATAGAGTTCTAAGGGCTTTTCATTTTTTGAGCAAAGCCAAACTCAAGAACTTATTAAACTTGAAGGAGATATTAAAGAAAGAATTTGCATAGCATCAATTGGAGGAGGCTAATGGTAATGGTTTATCCGATGACATCCTTCATTTGCTTAGATCCAAGATTACTGAATTGAATATCACTCTTGCCCGTTTCAATAATTCGTGGGGAGAATGGGCTAAGGTGAAGTTTGTAGAAGAAGGTGATAATAATTCTAAATTCTTCCATGCTTTTGCCAATGATAGAAGGAATGCTAATTTTATTAACCAAATGAAGAATGTTAATGGAATTCTGATGGAGGATCAATTGGCTATTGAAGATACTTTCCTTAATTTCTTCAATAACAAGTGAAGGAATAGGGATTATAATCTGAGTGGTTGGTATAGTCTTTTCCTACATTAAGTTTGAAGACTTAAATCTCTTATATGATGTTTTTCCATATGAGGAAGTGGAATATATTGTTAAGAACCTTGGTACCAATATTTCTCCAGGTTCAGATCGTATTACATATTCATTTATAAAAGCTTATTGGAATGTTATTGGTGAATATGTGTGGCATGATA
Organism: Dendrobium nobile; assembly: GCA_022539455.1. Taxonomy (NCBI): domain Eukaryota; kingdom Viridiplantae; phylum Streptophyta; class Magnoliopsida; order Asparagales; family Orchidaceae; genus Dendrobium; species Dendrobium nobile. The sequence continues at coordinate 39,027,569 of CM039735.1, forward strand.
TCCTTCACTTCTTATCTTTGAGTAAGATGTGTTACAAATGGAAGGAGACACTTGTTATTCTTCTTCCTAAAGTCAATATTCCCTTAGTTCCTTTTAATTTTCATCCTATCAATCCTTGTTTATCGATTTACAAAATTGTTGCCAACATGAAATTAAATAGATAGATAAAAGTTATCTATACTTTGATTTGTGATGTGTAAGTGGCTTTTATTAAATAAAGTACTTTATCGAATCATTTGAAAGTTTGTTAGAGATGTTAAGCCCTCATGAATTACCCCAAGGCTAACCAAAGGGGGGGGGGTGTGAATTGGTATTTTAAAAACTTTTAATAAAAAAAAAAATTCAACCAAAATTCACCACAAAGAAAAGTGTAGAAATTATATACAAAAAGAGCAGTAAATAAAGACCACGGAAATTTATAGTGGTTTGATCAACTTGACCTACATCCACTCCGCTGAGGCACCCTCTGAGCATTGCACTAAACTCGATGACTCTACTTTTGCTCCCACAGCAAGGCTAAGAAGCCTGTACAAAACCTCCTTTCAACCGTTATTAGTGAGGCAGAGAACCCAACTCCTTTTGCTTCCTCCTGAAGCAGGTAGAGAACCTTGATCAATTACTGAAGAGGACCTCCCTTGAGCCTCCAAGAATAAGGGATGATGATCGGAGAAGACGACTTGGATCCTTTCGTAGAGAAACACTTGTGAAAACCCTCAAAAACTCCCCCACAAAGATCCTCTCTCTCACTCTCCCTTTCTCTCCCTCGCCTTTAGACTCTCTCAGGTCAAGATAGCAACAAATGATGAGCTCTTGGGCAGAATAAGAGCTCTTAAATAGAAGAGTTTCAGAATAGCTCTTATTTTATATAAATTGACTTTATCATCTAGGATGATATAAATATTGTCATGGACGATCAGCATAAATTTCGCTCAATCAGCCCAGATAGTTTGGGACAATCAAAAGATTTTTGTTTATACCGTCTAGGCCGTCAGGATATCATCCTATACAATCAGTACAAAATTGTGAATATCATCTTGATAATCACACTGAATGGATGTCTAGATGTTGATAAATAGCTTGATCGTCCAGGTCGATCTCACGATCATCCCGAATGATTAGTTCAAATCCATAAAAAATCGCCCTGAAGGTAGCTGGTCGATGTAGATTATCCAGGAACAATGAAGGTTTTTTGAACTAATCGTCCTGGCTAATCCTGTGATCATTTAGGATGATTTGATCGAGCAACTAAAACCTTAATTACTTTCTTTAATAACCAGATTAATTTAGGCATAATTATGTTTCATTATCCAAGATTATGTCCTGGATGATGTATAAAAAAAAATATAACTAAATAGATCAGGCAGCTAATTTCTTCTGATTTGAGCCTATCATCTCGGCTGATACGAATATCTTCTAGGATGATGTGATTAATGACTGCTGCTTTAACCAGGATGCCCTAATTAGGGTTTTTATTTTTAACAAATCTTCCCGAATGATGTTTAGTTTGTCCAGGATGATGTGATCAAAACAGAGAACCCTAACCAACAAATAGAAATTTTCCCCAATGTGTGTGTGTGCAAGATTACTTAGCAACATGAACCATATTATTTATAATAAAATAATCAACATAAAAACATAACAAACTAGAACAGTGAAATCAAACTAGAATAGAACAAACTAGTACAACTACTCCCCCTTCTGACATCACAAAAAGGAGGAGGGAAAAAGAAACACAACAAAAAAAGAAAAAAAAACATCACACAAAAACAAGCAAACTAAAAGAAGGACGGCCCATAATCGTCAGAAGGAGGAGGTGGTGGAGGTGGATGTGGCTGAAAGTAACTCAAAAGAGTGGAAAACTGCTCTCCAAACTAGGCCATATCCTGGTCGTGCTGGTGCTGTAGGTGAATAATGTCCTCTGTATGTTGCTTCTCCTATGTAGCAACGTACGCCTTAAAGTGGAGCTCCCACTAGTCAAATCACTCTACTAGTTGATCCAATTAAGAGTGTTGGCAGAGCAGAGTAGGTGTAGGAATAGGTGTAGGAGCTAGTGTAGGAGCTGCCTTCCCCTCGGCTCCCTCAGCTTCCTCGTGCCCCAAGTGGAGACGAGTACTATGAAGAATGTGGAAGGAGTTATTTGAGTTGAAGGCAAGCTGAAAATTTGGTGGGATAGGATATTGAAGGTTGTATTTTGATTCTAAAACATAGGCAATGATATGTCCTAGAGCAAGATTGGGCTTCCTCCTATATCTTGGATCTCAAATAGTGGTAAGATGCTTAATGTAGCAAAGGATCAAATATGTGGCATTCAATTCTAGGCGAGCCAAAATATAAAAAGTGGTGATCAAAAGAAGAGGAGTGATATGAATGCGATCACCAACTTGAGGAAGAATTGAGGTGCAAAGGACATGCTGTATTGTCCTAGCATCTTTGAGTAAGGTGATAGACTCTCTAACATGAAAGTGAGCATTAGTATTTCTAACAAAATGGCTGGCCAGAGCCTTGTCATAATCAGGATCAAAAAAGAGGATATGGAGTTTGTCCTCTATGGTGGAAAGTTACAAAAGTTCTGCACAGTCTTGATATGTAATTTCGACGAAATGTTGATTCACATAGGACCCTAGAGCAATGAAATAAGAATTAATGCGGATGGTAGGAAAAAATTCAAAAGGAAGTTCAAAGTTAAAGGGGATAGAGAGAGTTGGAAGGAAGGTCAAGGAAGTGTGCGCAAAATTAAACAGTATATGGTAGGAAAGAATGTGTGGATTAACAATCCGGAAGATAGTAATCCTGGCTATTTTGTACCTTTGATAGGCGGCTTGATCATCTGCCTCGGTGAAGCAAGGGTCACGAGTTTCCCTCGAGGAAATCCCAGAAAGATGACAAGATCACTTTCCTCCTGCCATTGATCAATAATAATAAGGAAATAGAAAGTGCAGAGGGTGTGAGAAAAACTACTTGAGGGGCTCAATTTAAATAGAATCAGCCAGATCATTCAGGACGATTACAGAATTATCCAAGATGATTTGGTGCAATAATTATGTCTGGGATGACTAGTCAAAAAGGTGGTGATATCATCCGAGATGATTAGTTATCATCCAGGATGATAAGACACAAATGATCATCCTAAAGAGTAATTATGGACGACTGTTGAAAAACCAGAACATCCTAGACGATTAGGTGGATCATCCAGGATGATGCACAGTAATGGATCGTACCGGCTGAATTAAAATTAAGTACTAAATTTTACTACATGGATCGTCCAAGATGAACAGTGGTATTATTAAGAACAATTACCAATAATTGAGCAGAGATTGTGAAGTTTGTCTAGGACGAGGAGGATCATCCAGGATAATCACAAATAATGGAAATAAAAGATGATCAGATCACTAGGATGATAATTGGATCGTCATGGACGATCAGAAGTAGAAAGGTTAGAATAACCAACAAATGAAACTGTAAGAAAGATTGAAACTCATCGTCTAGGATGATATACATATCATCCAGGATGATGTGACAAAAAGGTTGAAAAGCAAAGGATGGATGGAGATGATCAGAGAAGGCCAAAAAATAGAAATGTCAACTGAAAAAGATAAAAATTAAATACAAAAAAGACACAAAAATGAAATGAATACAAAGTTTTTTTTTATCAATTCTTGATTATGATAAAATTTTCATGTAATTGAATTAAAAATTTGTAAGAATCAATGAGTTTATGTCATTGAAATCTGAAAAATGGTAGAACAACCTATCATGTTATCCCTATCTCGGACTTCTCCAAGGCAAACCATCTTTCTAAAACAAAAGTTCTAAATCAGAAAAATAATTGCATAAGACAAAGATATCTTTTGAATAGCTAGTTCAAGAATAATATTTTATAAAATAATATATCAAAGTAATTAATCACGATCATGAATTTGGAAATCAAGGCTTTGAAAAATATAAAGTGACACATGAATTCTTCTAAGGTTTAAAAATTTAAAAGGGAAGAAGCATGCTTTAGTGGGCTTATTTTATGCATCTTGTCAATTTGATTGGTGCTCTTTGTGCATCTTTTGATTTTTTTATATACTTTGTGTATTTTTTTTCAATTTGGCATCATTGTGTATCTTTTGATGTTGGCATCATTGGCCACTTTTTTTTCATTTAATTTTGTAAGCAATGCCCCATTTTTCAAAATTCTTAAATACTATCAATTGTGATAATATCTTCTAGATATTAGAGAAGAAAAAATCACTCTCAAATATAAGGAAGAATGAATCTTAAAATATTATCAAAAGTCATATGATAAATACAATAACAAGATTTCAAAAATCTGAAGGTAATATAAAGACTTTGAACATTATATATATAAGACAGATTACTATGCAAGATTGAAAAGATCTTAATTGCAAAGTCTAGTTGTTGATTTGAAATAGACTTTTGTTTAGAAAAGAAAATTACACCACTAAAAGAAGTTTGAGGAAAGGAAACAATTAATGGTATTTTCCCCTTTAACTAATTTAGAGATGTCAATCTTTGAATTACAAATTTCCCAAAACAAAAATAAGGCATGAGATATCAATTCAGTAATGATTAGGAAAAAATATAACATGTGAAAGAAAAATAAAGCAACAAACAAAAACCAAAAAAGAAATAAACAATGAGAAACTACAGAAATAAAACAACAAAAGTAAAAAAGAAATCAACATATAACATATCAGAAATCAGTAAGAATCATGTCAATAACACACAATCTAGTCCTTAAAGTGCTGAAAGTGACGAGGCCAGTGGTTTAGTAAAGATGTCAGCCAGTTGATTCTCAATTGCCATATGGTTTTACTCAATGTCTCCCTTGGTCAAATGGTCTTTAATAAAGTGATGCCTTATGTCTATGTGCTTCGTCCTTGAATGTTGGATAGGATTCTTAGAAATGCATATGGCACTAGTGTTATCATAAAGGATTAAAATTGAGCCTACAGGTAATCCTAAATCTAGAACTTATTTCTTTAACCAAAGGACTTGGGCCACACAACTTCCTAAGGCAATATACTTAGCTTCAATAGTATAAAGTGCAATAAAGTTTTGCTTCCTACTAGACCAGGAGACTAAAGCCTACCCAATGAATTGTTAAGTCCAAGAAGTGCTCTTTCTATCCACCTTACAACCTACAAAATAAGAATTAGAATATCCAATAATCTCAAAAAAAGTGTTATACCTAGGGTACCAGATTCCTAAGTTTTGGGTCCCTAAGAGATATCAAAGAATTCTCTTAATAGCACACATGTGGGATTCTTTAGGATTAGCTTAAAATCTAGCACAGAGACAAACACTAAACATTATATCTGATCAGCTAGTAGTATGGTAAAGTAAAGATCAAACCATCCCTCTATACTTATTTTGATCAATAGACTTTCCATTTAGGTCCTTATCCAATTGAACATTGGAGGTCATGGGAGTATTAATTGGCTTCTCTTTATCCATTTCATACTTTTTCAAGATGTCCTTCATATATTTTATTTGATTTAGAAAGATTCAATCATTCAGTTATCTTATGCGAAACCCCAAAAAGTAGAATAACTCTCCCATCATACTCATCTCAAACTCCCTACTCATTATTTTAGAAAAATTATCACATAGCCTTTTATCAGAAGATCCAAAAAGTATATCATCAACATTGATCTAAACGATGAGTAAATCATCTCCTATTTTCCTCAAAAAAAGGGTGGTGTCTACACTCCCCTTAACAAACTCCCTCTCTAGTAAGAATGTGCTAAGCCTCTCATACCAAGCTCTGGGTGCCTACTTTAATCTATATAAGGCCTTTTTTTTATTTAAAAACAAGATTTGGAAATCGATAACTCTCAAAACCTGGGCGTTGCTCTACAACAACATTCTCTTTTATTACCCCATTTAAAAAGGCGCTCTTAACGTCCATTTAAAAAATCTTAAAACCCTTATAATAGGTAAAGGTTAATAGAACTCTAATGGCTTCCAATCTAGCTACAGGGGCAATGGTCTCCTCAAAATCATTCTCATCTATTTGGTTGTACCCCTTAGCTATTAATCTTTCTTTATTCCTAACCACCACACAAGAATCATTCACTTTATTCTTAAAGACCCATTTTATTCCAACTACACTTTGTACCTTTTGTCTTTCTACAAGCTCCCAAATATCATTTCTAACAAATTGGTTTAACTCCTCTTGTGTCTAAGATCCAAAACTCTTTCGAAAGGGCTTGGTTGACATTGGTGGGTTTTGTCATTGAGATAAAGGTAGAGTGATTCACTTCTTTTCTAAGTCCATGCCTAGTCCTAACACCTTTAAAAGGGTCTCCTATGATTAGTTCTTTAGGATGACTCAAAGAATATCTCCAATCTCTTAGCAAGATGTGTGTAGGTTCAACCCTTTCCTCCAGATCTACATTTTCTAATCCTTGGGTAATCTCATCTACTCCTTTAGTGTTTTGGGGCTCTACCCTCTTCTCCAAATTTTTAACTCTAGTAGTATTCTCTCCAACTTCATCTTCCTCCTCAACTCTAGACTTCTTAGGATCAGATTCATCAAACACAATATGAGTTGTCTCCTCCACCACCAATGTCCTCTTATTAAAAACCCTAAAGGATTTCCCCATACTTGAATATCCTAAGAACACTCCTTCAGATTTTGGGTCAAATTTCCCTAAGTGTGACTTCCCATTGTTATGAATGAAAACCTTACAACCAAAGATATGGAGGTGGAAAAGATTGGGTGTCCTACCCTTAAGAATCTCATAGGGTGTCTTATCAAGTTTGGCTCTAACATTCACCCTATTCAACACATAATAAGCTGTGTTTACCACTTCAACCCAAAAGTATTTTGGAAGTGAATACTCAGTAAGCATTGCTCTAGCGGCTTCAACTAAGGTTTTATTGAATCCAAGTGAAGAAGGATCTAAACTCATCTAGTCCATTCTTATGTGACAAGAAATCTAATCCAAGTGAACCTCTAGTAGTTATGGACAATCACAAAACTATAGAATTTCCTTCCTAAGCTGGTAGTGCTAATGGGTCAAATAAATCCATGTGAAGGACTTCTAAAGGTCTGAGTGCAAATGTCCTTAATGGAGTGAAAAAAAGAATGTACTAGCTTTCCTAATTGGCAGGCATCATAAAGGTGGTCTTTAGAGAACTTAAGCTTGGGGACACCTCTAACTAGGACTTTCTGGATCACTCTCCTAAGGGTTTTCATACTAGCATGACTTAACTTCTTATGCCGCAACCATGAATCATCAACAGTAGTTTTTAAGCAAAATGAAGCAACCTATTTAATATTGTTTAATTTAAGCATATAAATATTGTTGATTCACTTTTCCTGTAACATAATGTTATTATTTAAGCTTATAATGCAAGTATTAGCCAAAAATTTTTTGATGAAGCCCTTATCATAAAAACTGACTGATGCTGAGCAAGTTGTGTTTCAGTCTATCTACATGCAAAATATTTTCAATCAAAAGGTTTTTGGAGTTTTCAATTATACCTGCGCCCACCACTTTTCCTGGTGGTGCTGTCTCGTCTCCAAGAGTAACCTTGCCTCCTATCCTGATATTTAGCAAAATGAATTGATTGGCAACTCCAGTCATGTGTCATGAGCATTTGCTGTCTAGGTATCATATGCTCTCGTGATGCCTTTTGTGAGAGCAATCCTGCAAAATCATCAAACATTAGATTTAGGAACCCAAACATGTTTGGGTCCCTTCTTATGGAAAGTAGAATGAATTGCTTGTGTGTTATGTTTGGAATCATGCAATTTGGGTCTCCACACCTAATGTGTACTATGGTGAATGGTGCAAGTGTGTGCAATGTATCCTAATATGTCATATAAAAAATATCTAACACTAGGAAAAGGATGTACTAATCAACTCAGATGGAGATACTTCTTTTTAATGTTATTTGATGCATACAATAATGATTTATTAATTTTAAAAAGCTTTGAGATTTGCTAATTTCTTAAATTCCTTTTTTAACTCATCATAAGATTACTTTAATGAATCATGTGCATCAAATAATTCAGTATGTTTTATTTTTAATGCATCAAATTCATCAAGTAATGACATGTGATTGCTATCAATTATAGAATGATCTTTAAGAAGAATTTCATGCTCTTTTATAAAATTTAAAAATCTAATTTCAAGCTAGCATGTGATTTCTTAACTTTCTTATATGATGCATGAATTTGTTCAGAAACTTCAAGTAGTTGCTCATATGTTAGTTCACATACCTCTTCTTGGTCACTTTGGCCAAGATGTTCATCTTTCATCAAGCACAAGTTTGTAGTCTCCTCTATAGCTTTAATCTCAGAAGAGTCAGATGTAGAATCTGCTCAAAAAGCCTTTTGGAAGTTCTTCTAGTCTTTTTGAACTTAGTTTTCTCCTCACCCTTCTCCTTGCTAGGATTAGTTTTAAGTGTAGGGCAGTCTTCTTTAACATGTCCTGGTTTCCTACATTCAAAATAAATAGTATCATTAGAACTCTTAAAATTTTTGTTACCCATACCTTTATTTCACTTATGATGGTTCTTATGCTTCTTCCTTAGAAAGCTTTTGAATTGTTTCATGATTAAGGAAACATCATTACTTTTAGACTCGAAAGAATCAGTGTCCGTGTTATTGGCCTTCAGTGCCATAGTTTTCTTCTTCTTTTTCTCACCTATATTAAGATTTCTTTGATTCATCACATACTTGTAAGCAATGAGTGATCCAAGTAAGTTATCAATCGAATAAGTATTTAAATCTTTAGATTCAATAAATGTAATAATCTTTGCATCAAAAGAGGAAGGAAAATATCTTAAAATTTTATTCACATTTTCATAGTTAGTGAGTTCTCATCCTAAGGCAAGCAAAGAGAAAACAATTTGAGTAAATCTTGTGTACATTTCAGAAATTGATTCAGAAGGTTTCATAAGAAAAAGTTTATAATCATGCAATAAAATATTCAATCGAGATTGCTTAACTTCATTTGTTCCTTTATAAGTAATACACAATCTATCCCAAATTATTTTACCAGTAGCACAAGTTGAAACATGCATGTAGTCTTCAGATTTTAAAGTACAGAAAAAATAGTTCAAATATTTTGCATTAATTTTAGCTAAAACCCTATCATCAAAAGTCCATTCAGTAAAGGGAAGTTTAGTTTTAATGCCAATAATTTTATATGAAGGAGGTGAATAACCTTCTTTAACAAGCATCCACATGTGATAGTCAATTTACTATAAAAATGTAGACATGCAAGTTTTCCAAAAATCAAAAGGAACATTGTCAAATAAAGGAGGTCGGATAATAGAATGCCATTGCACAGTATTACGATTACCGGAGTTAGCCATGGATTGAAATTCAAAAGCTTTTAAAAACTCAATTTTATGAATCCCGCTCTGATACCACTTAAAAGTTTGATTGGGATTTTAAGCCCTCATAAACTATCCCAAGGCTAACCAAGAGGGGGTGAATTGGTATTTTAAAAACTTTTAATCAAAAATAAAATCTCAACCAAAATTCACCACAAACAAAAGTACATAAATTAAATATAGAAAAAGCAGTAAATAAAGACCACATAAATTTATAGTGGTTTGATCAACTCGACCTATGTCCACTTCCTGGAGGCACCCTCTGAGATTGCACTAAACTCAGTGACTATCCTTTTGCTCCCATAGTAAGGCGAAAAAGCCTGTACAAAACCTCCTTTCCACCGACATCGGTGAGGTAGAGAACCTAACTCATTTTGCTTCCTCCTAAAGCAGGTATAGAACCTTGATCGATTGCTAAAGTGGACCTCTCTGGAGCCTCCAAGAATAAGGGATGAAGATCAGAGAATACAACTTGGATCATTACTTGGAGCAACCCTTATGAAACATCTCATAAACTCCCACTCACAAGATCCTCTCACTCTCTCTCCCTTTCTCTACTACTCCTCTAGGCTCTCTCAGGTTAAGACAGCAGCAAAAGATGAGCTCTTGGGTAGAACAAGAGCTCTTAAATAGAAGAGTTTTGGAATTTCTCTTATTTTATACAAACCAACTTTATCATCCAGGATGATGTAAATATCATGCTCGACGATCAACATAAATTTTGCTCAATTCGCCCGGATGGTTTGAGATGATCAGAAGATTTTTGTTCATATCATCCACGCCGATAAGATATTATCCTGTATGATCAGTACAAAATCATGAATATCATCCAGACAATCGCATTGAATGGATGTTTGAATAATGAAAAAATAGCTTGATCGTCTTGGCGGATCTCATGATCATCCCAAATAATTAGTTCAAATCTATAAAATCATGCAGACCATCACTTGAAGGCAGTTGGCCAATGTAGATTGTCCAAGAACAACTAAGGTTTTTTGAACTGTTCGTTCTGGCCGATCCTGTGATTGTCTAGGATGATTTGATCAAGCAATTAAAACCTTAATTACTTTTCTTAATAACAAGATTAATTTAGGTATAATTTTATCTCATCATCCAGGATGATGTCCTAGATGATGTCTAAATATAAATAATACCTAAATAAATCTGACAGCTGATTCTTTCTGATTTGAGCCTATCGTCCCGGCCGATACGAATATCATCTAGGACGATGTGCTTAAGAATGGCTGCCTTAACCAAGATGCCCTAATTAGGGTTTTTATTTGTAACAGATCATCCCGGATGATGTTTGGATAGTCCAAGGTGATGTGATCAAAATAAAGAACTCTAACCAACAGATATAAAATTTCCCCTATGTGTGTGTGTGCAAGGTTGCTTAGCATCAAGAACCATATTGTTTACAATTAACTTAAGAAAGGAAAAAAGGTTATAAACTAACTCAAACCTAGTCTACCCAATCTTGAGCTAGTTTAAATTATAGTTTGATCTTGTGGACCTAAAATTTTAGTATTCAAAGCAATTGTAGAGAAATAGAAGTGTTTGCTATCATCAAAATCATATTTCCTAAAAATAGATTTGCAACATCATATTCTTCTTATTTAAGAGCACTTCTACAAATTTAGATATTCCAAGTCTAAAAAAGGATTGGTGGAAATAAAAGTTTATATGGAACAAGCCTATGATAGTATGGCTTAAGCTACTCTAAGATAGGTTTTGGAGTTTTTTTGAATTTCCTCCTAAGTTCGCTAACCATATGATGGAATGTGTGGAAGAGTCAAAGTTTTCAATTTTAATTAATGATAAAAATTCTAAATTGGTTGAAGCTAAAAGTGGTTTTAGGAAAGGATGTCCAATATTTCCATATTTATTCATATTGTGCTCTTAACTCTTATCTAATGCCTTTTTTTAGAAAGAAAGGAATCTGGGAATAAAAGTTGCCTCTACTTCTTCGTGAATTTCCCATCTATTTTTTCCTGAAGATATTATTATGTTTTTGGAAAATAAATTTGGTATATGAAGAAAATTATAAGGATAATCTCTGATTATTGTAATTAGAATGGTCAGAATGTAAATATCAAGAAATCTTCCATTATCTTTGGAAAATTTGTGAATCAGAATAAAAGGAGAGTTATTACAAATTTATTTGGTTATAAGGAGGTGAAGGAGCTATGTTATTTGGGCATTAAATTTACTTTGAGAATACTGGATTCTTTGGATTTCTAAAACTTGTTGGAAAAAGATGCTTTTAAATTGAATGTGTGGGGCAACATACTCATCTCATTAGCGGGAAGACTGGTGTTGATTAAAATAGTGGTTATGTCTATTCAATTTTTTTTTTTGTAACACATTCTTTGTTTCCTTTAAAGATTCTTAAATGAATTTAATAAGATGTGTAAGAATTTTCTTTGGAATAAACATGGTGGTAACTATGGATTGCATTATGTTGCATTGAATGAGCTTTGCAAACTGTTGAGTGATGGAGGTCGAGAAATTCATTCAGCTGTTTCAATTGTCAGACCCTTGAGAGTAAATTTTTTTTGGAATTTTCTAAATAAACCTTATTCTATCCTTAATATGTCTTTAATTAAAAGATATGACCTTGATATTTTGCAAACAAATTCCAAAAGGAAAAGTTCTAAATAGTAAAGCTAAATCTCTTCGGCCTTTAGTTAGGTCGACTATTGCTTCAGGTACTTCTATTAATACCTTAAGTGATATATGGGTGTTTGATAAACCATTATGTAAGTGGCCAACTTTTATTGATGTAATGGATGGTAATTTTTCAGCTCTGGATAATTTTATTGAGAATGGTATTTGGAACATTGCTGAGCTTCTTAAATATTTTTGAAAGTCATTAATTGATACTATTATTCAAATCCAAATTTATCTAGAGTTATTGAATGACCAATTGGAACTATTTATGAAGTTTTCTGGAAATTATATTGCATAGATGGCGTTGAATATTGCTGTAGAAGAGCTACCGGAGGCTGGTTATTAGAGTTGGATGAAGTTTTAGAAACTGTCACCTCATTTAGAGTTATTTTGGTGGCAGTTATGGAATAATGCAATCCTTACAATTGATTTCTTAAAATTGAGAAGGCTTTTATATTATAACTATTGTCCAAGAGGGTGTAATATAAGAGAAGATTCTGAACATGTTGTGGTTAGCTGTTATAAACTCATTCAAGCTATTGCATTGGTTAACAAATGGTGTTTTCTAGTTCTAATGTTCTCTTCGTAAAAATAAATTGAACATGCTATCTAAGGGTTATCCTTTAATTGCTTATCTTTACTGTTCTTTGGTCTTTTTCTCTTGGAAAAGTAGGAACAATGTTATTCATGGTGGCAAGGAAATTGGATTGGCCTTTATTACTTCAAATGCAACTATTTTTGAATCTATTTCTTTGAAGTTTAAACTTTATTCAAATCACTGGGGTGTTAACCATCTTTCGCAGCTGTCTTCCCATTATTGGCACCCTCCTCCACCGGAATGGATTAAAGTCAATATTAATACTACTATATTGCGTTCAAATATGGCTACTATGGGTGGAGTTTTTAGAGATCATAAAGGGAGATTCCTCCTTTCTTTTGGATTTAAATGCATTCATAGGGAGAGTAGATATTTGGAACTATTGGCTTTCATGTCTTTGAAGGCACTAATCCAAAAGTGGATGTTTGCAGCTTGAGCCACCATTATTGAAGGGGACAATCTCAATATCATCAAGTATCTACAAGGTTCAGTTGGCAAGATGGCTCAGAATGTAGATATTGGTGAGGTGGAAGACTTTTCTTTTCTTAAGGATTTTCATAATCTTTTAATTTATTTCTCAAATAGAAGTTGTAATAATTTAACTGATTATTGTGTTAACTTTGCTTTAGATGGTGATTTTTTTCGGGATGATTTAAATTGTAATAAGGTTCCTCCTTCTTTTCTTTCTTTGTTAAAGGAGGATTATGATAGGCTTTCTATCACTTAGAAGATTGTAATAGGATTATTTTTTTCTTTAATGCTAATTATGTTTTATCAAATAAAGCATCATTAAATAAATAATCTAATCTTGGTGCTCTCATTTCAAGGAAGCTACTATTTTTGTATACAATTGCTTTAAGTGAATCTCCTAGAATCTTATTAGATCCGATAAGGGAAAGTAAATACACATTAAAAATTTTGAGTTGGTGTTTATTTCCAACTAAGATAAATTATGCTACGATTGAAAATTGTTGCCTACCCTTATTCTTTTCCACTGAGAAGTCAAGTCACTATATGTTTTCTCAAAAAGTAAATCACATATCCAGAATAAATTTACTTCATTCCACTGTATGATGCGAAAATATAAGGTATTATAGATTTCATAGATGCTCATCTAGTGCAACATGATTGACTGATAAATGATGAATTTCCACATGAACAAATTATGAAATTAGAATTAAATAAAAAATCTACTTGAGAATTCTATTTTGAGGGTGATGTCTTTATTCAATAAAAAACAAACTCATGATACATCTCAAAATAAAGCTGAAATCAACATAGTTTTACTACTCCATAGAAAGGTCTAATGTATTACTCCTATCACATGTTAGAAACCTATATGAACAATGAAGTTGAGTACAAGGTGCTAACAGCAAGGTTGGAGTTAGAAAATCTTAAATTATATCTAAGAGATCAAAAAATTTGGAAATTCACATTTGGTGATCAATGAAAGAGCTAAAATCTATAAAGTGTTAAAGGAAATTCTTATTCCCCATTTTTCGTATAAAATTCATCTTCTCAAACAAATCCCAAGCTTAACTTTGTATAGAATTTCTCATGTAAAGAACTCGACGGTGGATGCCCTAGCAAAAGTAGGTAAAACTTATGCTTGACATACAAAAAATTTAATGATAATTAAAGTATAAGATTTTATAACTTTATCATCAATAAGCATTGAGTAGATCTGCAAAAAATCCAAAACTGAGGTGATAATTATTTTTGTAATAGATGGTGAAATAGTGGATTGGAAAAAGCTCTTGAAAAAATACTTGCAAGAAAATAACCTCCCTCATGATGAATCAACAACTGATCATATTAAAATAATATCATGTTCCTATGCCTTAATCAATAACCCTGTACAAAATATCATTTAACCATATGTGGTTATGTTTTTAAATAAATTATAAGCTCAAAAGATTGTAGGAAAAGTACACGTTAGATTCTATGGTGCACAACAGTCCAGAAAAAAGATGAATATTAAAATCAAATGAATGTGATATTATTGTCTATCAATCATACATAATTATATGAATGTTACATGAAATTAAAATAAATATTAGGTATATAGTGTAGTTCTATATGAACCACACAATATCGTCCATCATGGACTTTCAAAAGCTAGGCTATTGATATCAGCGATCAAATTGATCTATAATCTTTAATAGATCCTAAATTTATATTACCAACTATATATTTAATCTTAAAGTGAGTGGAAGCAATACCATTGAGAATGGTAAAAACATAGCATGTTTTAAACCTCATTTAATATCATGTCATGTATCAATTTAGTGCTCCTCATAAAATTATATAAAATAATATTCCTTCATTCAGGAGTACTAAAATAAATAACTTTACTAGACATCATATTATTTATTAGGGATACCCTATAATCTATTTCCCTAGGGCAAATGGATTTATTGAGGCCTTGAATAAAACATTACTTAAAATCCTAAATAAAAACTTAGATGATAATATGTTTTAGTGGCACAAAAAATTGGTTAAAGCTTTGTGGGTGTATCGAACCACTAATATTGCTCCCACTTAGTCTATGCCTTATGCTTTAGTCTTTTATATAGAAGTTGTTATTTTATTAAAAAAAACTACTTTTACTCACAATTATAGTAAACTACAATATAACATGATAACATAAAGCTAAACTTTGATTAGGAAAGCTCAATGGTTTGATAAAGAAGAAACTACAAGATCAATAATGCCTTGAGTTATACAAAGCTAAAATGATTCATGCTCACAATAAATTGGCTTATCCATGAACCTTCAAAAATGGAGACTTGGTCCTAATTTTATGAAGACTCATTTTGGCCCACTAGAAGAGAGTCGACAAATTCAAACTGATGTGGGAAGGTCATTTCATCGTAGAGAAGGTCTACCAAGGAGGTTCTTATTAGTTGGTTGATTGTAAAATAAAACTTCCTATGTTACCTATCAATGAATGGTACCTCAAGAAGTATTATAATTAAAGAAGTATTAATTTAATAAAATAAATCTTGAAGTTTATGTTACTGGAACTATTAAAGTTATATAAAAAATTACCACTTGGTGATGGATCTGGGTGTAAAGAATTACACTAAAGCTAACAGGCATTTTTTTAAAAATTCCCTAAGACTCAATTTACATAGTTTGGTGGTTCTTATGGGTTGATGTGATCTTTTGATTATGCCTGTTCTTTTGAATTTTAGTCAATCATGGATATGATTTCTTGGTATCTTTTTTATCTACCTAAAAATAAAAATTATTAGTAAACCCATCTTCAAATATGGTGTCCTAAATCCTCCAACAAAAATAGTTATTAGGACTAAGCACATTTTCATGGTATCATATATGCTCCATCGGAACCCTAAAAATAGTTGTTAGGTATAAGCCAATCTTAAACATGGTGTCCTATATGCTCCAACAAAAATAGTTGTTAGGTCTGAGCCTATTTTCATGGCATCTTATATGCTCTATTGAGACTCAAAAATAGTTATTAAGAGTAAACCGATCATCAACATGATATCATATATGCTTTGGCCAAGAAAAGTCATTAGAATAAACCCATCTTTAACATGGTATCATTTATGCTTCATTATTTACTAAAATTAGCCATTTGGTTTAAACTCATTTTCATGGTATCCTATAAGCTCCATTATCATAATTTTTTTTTAGGTTTTAAACAATATATTGCATGTTATCCTATATGTTATGGTTGACCGGGTAGCTGTCCTAATCGAACCATCCAAATCTCCTTATTTACGGTTGAAAAACCATTCAAGTTTAAGACTTATCCTCAGAAATTTGTTTAAGTTTCATTAGTGCCATCCTTTTAGTTTTAAATTTTGATTGATTGCATCATTTTTTTTTTTTATCTAACCATCTAAATTTCTTTATTTTGTATTGATGTCCCATTCAAGTTCACATTATTTTCTCTACGATAGGTGTAAGTTTCCCTAGTGGCATTAATTTCCTTATGAATTCCAGTTGATCGGGTAGTTATCCTAATTTAACTATCTAAATATTTTTGTTTATGATTGACATGTCATTCAACTTCAAATCTTATCTTCTAGGATTTATGCAAGTTTTCCTAGCAGCAACCTTTCCTTTTGAATTATTGTTGATCGGGTAGTTATCCTCACTTAACTATCTAAATCTCCATGCTTGGGATAGATCTCCCATCAATGTTCAAACATTTCTTTCTCCAGATTGGTATTTTTTTCCCAGTATCATCCATTATTTTTAAATATAGTCAATTGAGGATATTACTCCAGCTATCATTCTGATCTAACCACTTGAATCTGCTTGTAAAGGAACAACTCATTCTAAATCATCCATCTGAACCCGAACAAAAATAAATTTCAAATCAATCTACACTCAGATCTAATCATTAAACAAATTTTTTGATACAATGTATCTTTTTTATCAATACTAAAAAGGGTTATTTATTTTTTTAAATTTATCACACCAATAAGGGTTTATTTGTTGACCTCATTTCTGTTTAAGGTCGCTAAATATTAAAACTCTAAATCATAATCAACAAGTTAAGTGCACTACTCCCTACAGTATTCTAACTCTTTGACTTAAATTATTATTCAAACTTTAGTATTTTGAGAGTAATACATTAAACTCATTAAAATTGATTCCCTAAGTTAGTTTTTTACCCATTTCACAAAAATGTGTTGACTTAACCAAGCCCAACTGATCGAACACCTTGATTGAACTATTATAAATTACAATCCATATCTAAACCTCCCTAAGTTATTTTAAACATAACTCTTTATATATTAAACATGAATGGTCAACCTAGTGAAGACAAATGTTGACTTGGTCAACTCTACCTAAAAATTGTCAAACCTAAGAAATTTAGGCTAAACATCTAATTTCCAATAAATAAAATCCATTAAACTCTCAAATCTAAGACTCCTCATTTTTTTATGAGTTCAGACCAAGAGAGACTTTCTTTTACCACATTGACTTAGTCAACCTAATGAAAATACTTCACAAATACGTCTCTGACATTCAAACTCCAAACCTAATGCACCAAACTTCATGCATTCAACTAAAAATTCCCTAGAGACTCACAATAGTCTAACCAAGGTGGCTTGAGTAGGTTTTACTATCAAACTTTTCAAATCCATTAAAATGTTATAAATAATGAAATATGGTCAAACCCTTATAAACCTTTATTTTTTGCTGAATCTAGACCATTTAACGGTTTTACATTATGTCTTTTTCTTGGTATTTTTACTATTTGGATTGAGGTGGATGTCACTTCTACTACTCATTGCATTATGAATCTAATAAATAGATTTTATAATTTTAATCTTTTCTATCTTATTAGAAAAATCAATCAACTGTTATTTTTTATTAACTTTTCATTTTCTTATGTTCATAGAGAAGGTAATAACTGCATTAACTTATTTCTTTAACACTAACTTACTTATTTCTTTAATGTATGTCAAAATTTAGCCTCTCTTTGTCTTTTAGCTTTGTTCTAGATCATTTTGGCTGGATTCTTTTTTTTGGTTGTTATGATTGTGTCTGATTTATCTATAGTTTTTGGGTTGTATTGGGTTTGTGTCTATCCTATTCTGCTTTCCTATACTATTTTGTGTGTTTTTATGATAGGTTTGAGCTATGATTTGATTTTATTCTTAATTGTTACTTTATTACTCCCATAAGGTTTTATGTATCCATGTACTAGGCGGTTGGTCTATTGATGTGGCCTTCAAGGGGCTTTATCTGTGTGTCCCTTTATGACTTTATTTGGCTTCCATTCATCATTGTTGTGAGTGTTGTTGTGATGGGCTTGAGAGGTAAATTATATTTTTGGTATCAAGTTTTATATCCAAATTTTCTTCCTCTAGGGTGTGTTATGGCAATGTTTGGGGGATGGATCTTTTGCACTTCTCAACTACTTTGCTGGAGGCTTTTGAATATTAGGTGGGCTTTAATTTCTTCCTTTTTTTTTTTTTTTTTTTGGGGGGGGGGGGGGGGGGTACTGCCTAGAAGTTTACTACTAGTGGCCTTTTGTTTGTTATTCCTTATTTAATGTCTCACTTTTCTATTACTCTCGCTCTATACATTATTTTGTGCTCGAGAGCGCCTGGGTGTAAAATTGAGCTGCATTGGATTTATCAAGTTAATGCTACTATGGCTGTATTTTCCTGAGCACTTATAGCCCATCACCTTTTCTCATTTTTTTTATTGGTTAATTCTTAGACTAACTATGATACACCTCTTTTCTATGGTTTTGATGAGTTTTATCTTTGGGTTATCCATTTCCTTAGCTTGTGGTGGTTTCTGCATCAGGTGTTATTTGGTCAATAGGCTTTGGATGACCTATTCCTCAGTATTTCTGCTTAGATGAGTATTTATGCTTTCTCTTCACATTGTACCTAGTTTCTATCATTTTTGTTGGTTGCTTGGTATCTTCTGTTTAATAGAGCTCTGTGGTTATGGAGGTGTTGTTTTATTGAACTGTCAGTTACTTCTGTATTAATTTTATTTTGTGGCAAGTATTTTGGGGTGGGCCTTTATTCAAGTGTTATTAGTTTCTATATTGGGGTAGCGGCCATGGATTATGTTGGGTGGCTGTATTATATTCTTTTTCAATTTAATGCTTACATGCAGCTTAATCCTTGTTAATTTCATGACATAATTTTAAGGTATAATGGTTGGAATACCTTCTCAGTCAAGCCCTTTCTATTTAGGGATGGTAATTTATATAACAAGGTTTGTTTTATGTGCAATTTTATGTATTCACTTCTTAGATACTATATTTTATTTTCCTTTACTTTGTATTATCTGTTTCCTTTTAATCTTTACATGTGTATTTCAAACTATGATATTCCTACTCCTATGATTTTGTGTGAAAGGATGTTACTCAAGGTTCATCACTTAATCCTTTCTATTTTTTGGATGCTGGACTCTTGCCACCCTAGATTGTACCTAGGTTATTATTTACTTTTCTTAGTAGGGTCTTTGAGCTCGGAGGTTTTTTAATAGATCGTTAAAGCATTAGTGTGCTCGAGGACCCTTTAAGGACCTTAAAATTTCCATTTGTATCAATGCATAAGCCCCTCCAAGGGGTTCCCCAAAATAAAAATAAAAAATAAAAAGAAATCTAGACCATAATTCCATTATAAATACTATAGAATATTCCTAAGCATTCTTTAACCATGCCACAAACCTTGTTTAGGCCATGTTTACTCAAGTGCTTCCCAAAAACAAAATATTAAAAATTATTCTCCACCTTAAATTGTCCTTCATTGACCAATACTTGCTCTTCTAACCACCTGGGACACTTGGCAACCATCCAAGAAAAAGCTTTAATCCATCATAGCCCTTGGATTATCTTGCATGGCTTGGAATAGGGAAAACTAC
Organism: Dendrobium nobile; assembly: GCA_022539455.1. Lineage (NCBI taxonomy): Eukaryota > Viridiplantae > Streptophyta > Magnoliopsida > Asparagales > Orchidaceae > Dendrobium > Dendrobium nobile. Next base: position 39,047,574 of record CM039735.1, read on the forward strand.
CCAAAAACCTCATTCAATCAATATTTTCTATTGAAAGGCTCCCAAGAGCTCCCATTACCTTAAGTTCACTCTTGTAGAATCGTTCTTCACTTACCCACTCTTTCCAAGCCTTGAATATTTTTTGGCGTTTAGATTCAATGGTGACATAAAGCATCATCATTGAAGGTTTTCAAACTCTCTATAAAGTAATCCCCCACTATTTTCCACTTTGAAGAATTTCTTCCTAAGGAGCTAAGAAAAAGAACAATCTCATTATCAAGCTCTAAGACACATCCTATAGATGTAAATATATAACCATAATCCTCGAACTAAGGTTTCAAATAACTTTAAAAATAATCCACATAGATTCCTTAAATTCTAGATAATGGAACTTCATATGATTAGAAAAAATCCCTATAAATATCATGATGTTTCATTTAGTAACTAATTTATAGCAAGCAAACAAAAATACCTTTAGAAAACTTGCTTTGAGAAAGATGATGAATATAGATGATCCATTTAATGCATATAGCCCAAATTTTATCAGACGGATCATTCAATCAACCCATTTCTAGTATGGGGTGGAACTCAACCAGTCTGACCATATCATAGCTATTTATCCTAAATAATATGATACCAACAGCCATTGTCTGAAATAGACTACTTTAAGTAAAACCAATATCAAACCATGTAAGCTAGCCTAGCACAATGCATGTTGTTTGTTATCGCCAATGAATAATAAAAATTGATTTTAAGTTACAAAAATGACTAAAAACTTCAAATATTCATAAAAAATTCATTTAAAAACAAATGTTATGATATTTGGCTCTATGAAACTAGGGTTAGGAGAACTACATTATCAAAAAAAATTAACAGAGGTAAGTTTAACAGAAATGGCAAGGTTTCTAATGAAGTGATTTGTTATGAATGCAGGAAACCAGGTCATATAAAGACTGATTGCCCAAAACTCAAAGCCACTCCTAGCAAGGAGAAGGTCGAAGAGAAACCAATGGTAAAGAAGGGAAAGAAGAAGTTTCAAAGAGCTTTCTGGGCGGACTCAGCTTCAGACTCATCAAGAAGAGGGATGTGACTTAACCTATAATGAATTGTTTGAAGTTTTTGAACACATGCATGATGCATATAGGAAAATGAAAAAGATGCATGCTAGTTTAAGTTTAGAACTGGAAGAGCTTAAGAAGGAACACGAAATCCTTAGGAAAGATCATGCTTTAATAGATGACAACCACATGAAATTACTTGATGAATATGAAGACTTGAATAAAAATTTTGAGAATTTAAAATCATCATATGCTGAACTTGAAAAAGATTTTAAAAATTTTAAGGATGAATCTGAGAGAAAAACATATCGAATCAATTATACAAATCGAATCTTGGAAGATATCAATTCATTTTATAAATTGACAATAAGAGCTCTCGAGGATAATAGGAATCCCCCTAAACTTGAAGATTTTATATATCCTAAATATTATCCTAAATTTATGAAATCCCTTAGGAGACAATAAAATGGAAGAAAACTTAGGAATATTTTTCCTAATGTTAAATGTAATAATTGTGGATTTTTGGGACATATAGCTCTCGAGGACTCAGCTTCAGACCTGTACTTTGAAGATGAAATCTAATTTGGTGTGGAGACCTAAGATGCATAAATCTAGACATATCATACATGCATCTGATTATAAATTGCTAAAAGGTGAACCCAAACTTGTTCGGGTTCCCAGCTCTAACATTTGAGAGTTTTGCAGGAGTGCTCTCACACAAGATCTCGTGGGAGCATATGGTACCTGGACAGCGGATGTTCAAAGCATATGACTGGAGATACTGCTCAATTCATAACGCTGGAAGCCAGGAGTGGAGGCAAGGTTACACTTGGAGATAATACAACAAAGAAAGTGATTGGATCTGGTATGATTCAAAATTTCAAAAACTTTTTTATAGATAATGTGTTATTGGTTGAAGGCTTAAAACATAATCTGTTAAGTATAAGTCAGCTATGTGATAAGGGTTATAATGTGAAATTTTTACCTACTAGCTGCATATTAAGCCTAAATGGAAAAGAAGTTTTAAATGGAAAAAGGGTAAACAATGTTTACATGCTAGATTTGAATTCTATTCAATCTCCTACTGCTTTTTGTTTGAAAACTATTTCTGATGAATCATGGCTTTGGCATAGGAGACTTTGTCATTCTAGTATGAAAAACCTTAGAAGAATTAGCCAAAAGAATTTAGTGAGAGGTATACCAAAACTAGACTTTACTAAGGACCACCTTTGTGATGCATGTCAATTAGGAAAACAAGTGAAGTCCTCTTTTAAGTCCAATAAGGATCTTAGAACTAGTAAATCTTTAGAAATTCTTCACATGGATCTTTTTGGACCAGTAGGAACTATAAGTCTAGGAGGAAAAGTATACGGATTTGTTATAGTGGATGATTTCTCAAGATTCACCTGGGTTAGATTTCTTTTTCAAAAAAGTGAATCATTTGAGGAATTCAGAAATTTTTCAACTTGAATACAAAGAAAACTAGGATGTGAAATAATTTCTTAACAAAATGATCATGGAGGAGAATTTGAAAATGAAAGATTTGAAAATTTTTGTAAAGAAAAAGGGATTGATCACAATTTTTCTGCACCTAGAACCCCTCAACAAAATGGGGTAGTTAAAAGGAAAAACATAACATTAATAGAAGCCGCCCGAGCAATGTTGGCAGAATACTCACTTCCTAGATATTTTTGGGCTGAGGCGGTTAGCACTGCATGCTATGTTCTGAATAGGGTGAATGTGAGATCAAATTTAAATAAAACACCCTAAGAGTTGCTAAAAGGTAGAACACCTAACTTGTCTCATTTGCATGTATTTGGTTGCAAGGTGTTCATTCATAACAATGGAAAATCTGCCTTAGGAAAATTTGATCCAAAATCAGATGAAAGAATTTTTCTTGGATATTCAAGTGTTGGAAAATCTTATAGGGTATTCAACAAAAGAATTTTAGTCATTGAAGAAACCACACATGTTGTATTTGATGAATTTGGAAATTTGGAAGAGCCAAATATTGTTGAAGAAGAGATTGAGAAAAACTCCCAAAAGATTGATAGATTAAATTTGGAAGAAAATGTGGAAGAAATTTTAGAAAGAGAAAACCCTTTGCCTAGGGATTTGAGATTTTAAAAAAACCACCCAAGAGAATTGATTATAGGTGAACCTAATGAGGGTGTTAGAACTAGGCGTGGATTAAACAAGGAAGTCAATCATTCAGCCTTTATTTCAACAATAGAACCCACTAATATTGATCAAGCACTTTCTGATGAATTTTGGATATTGGCCATGCAAGAAGAGTTAAATCAATTTGTAAGAAATAAAGTTTGGGAATTAACTACAAGGCCAAAAGATCAAAGTGTTGTTGGAACCAAGTGGGTGTTCAAAAATAAAATGAATGACTCAGGAGTAGTCATTAGAAATAAGGCTGGATTAGTTGCTAAGGGGTATAATCAAATTGAAGGAATTGATTTTGAGGAGACCTTTGCCCCTGTAGCAAGACTTGAAGCAATTAGGGTTTTGCTAGCCTTTGCCTGTTTTAAAGTTTTAAATTGTTTCAAATGGATGTCAAAAGTGCCTTTTTAAATGGGGTAATTGAAGAAGATGTTTTTGTAGAACAACCTCCAGGCTTTGAAAATTCAAAATACCCAAATCATATTTTCAAGTTAAAAAAGGCATTATATGGATTGAAACAGGCACCTAGGGCTTGGTATGAGAGGTTGAGCAACTTCCTACTTGAAAGATCTTTTGAAAAAGGAAGTGTGGATACAACTCTCTTTTTAAAGAAATTTGAAAAGGATATACTCATTATTCAAATTTATGTGGATGATATCATTTTTGAATCTTCAAATAAAAATCTTTGTGATGATTTTTCTAAAATAATTAGTAGTGAATTTGAAAAGAGTCTAATGGGAGATCTAAATTACTTTCTAGGTTTTAGCATTAAGCAACATGAGGAATGAACATTTCTTAGCCAAACTAAATATATTAAGGACATCCTCAAGAAATATGAAATGGACAATGCTAAACCTGTTAGTACACCAATGAGTTCCTCAGCTCAGTTGGATAAGGACCTTAAGGGAAAATCTGTTGATCAAAAGAAATATAGAGGGATTATTGGATCTTCGCTTTACTTGACTGCTAGCCGACTAGATATTATGTTCATTGTTTGCTTATGTGTTAGATTTCAATCAGATCTAAAATAATCACATTTGACAGCAGTGAAAAGGATTTTAAGATACTTACTAGGAACTCAAAACTTAGGAATTTGGTATCCTAAGTTTAGCTCTTCATTTGAAATTGTTGGTTATTCAGATTCTTACTTTGCAGGCTGTAGAGTGGATAGGATAAGCACTTCTGGAAAATGTCAATTCATTGGAAATTCATTAGTTTCTTGGTCCAGTAGAAAACAAAATTTAGTAGCCCTATCTACTGCAGAAGCAGAATACATTGCATTAGGAAGTTGTGTGGCACAAGTACTTTGGTTAAAACAACAGTTGATTGATTTAGGATTAACTATAGGCACTATTTCAATTTATTGTGACAATACTAGTGCTATTTGCATTTCCAAAAATCCTATTCAACATTCTAGAACCAAACACATTGACATAAGGCATCATTTCACATGGGATCATGTATCCAAGGGAGAAATTGAACTCACACATGTTTCAACTGAAAATTAACTTGTAGACATTTTTAAAAAACCTTTAGCCTTTGATACCTTCAGTACATTAAGAACAAGGCTTGGTGTTATTGATTTGAATGCTTAAATAAAAATGTTTTTGCAACATTGATATTTATGTTTACTTAGTTTATTTGTCTTTGATTTTTATTTTGAATTTTGTGATTTTTGAGTGTTTTGAATGAGTTTATTTTAGAGTCTGTGGTTTTATCTTTATTTTCTGTGTTTTGAATGTTTTGTTTGATTTTCTTCAATAAAAAATTCAAAAATCCAAAAATATGTTGAAATCGTCCGGGATGAAATTTTTTGTACTAGACGATGTGTGTAAGATTCAGTTTGCATGATATGAAACGTTTAGAGAGCAGTTTTAATATAGTTCGTCTGTACGATCTTATAATCGTCCAGGACGAAATTTTTTTTTCTCTCAAACGTCGGGACGATTGAATGCAGCGGTTGAGTGGATAAGGCAGTTTTAAATGTGAAGTTCGTCCGTACGAACTTTTTGTTCGTCCAGACGAACAGACGTCATTTCATTATAGGGGACGGTTTTCAACTGACATTAAAACGAATTAAATTTTGATCGTTTGTACGAAATTTTTTTGTCTGTACGATCGATCAAGTCAAAAGTCTGTACAAAAGGATGCATCGTAAACTGTGTTGATTACGAAAAGCCATTACATTTTGGCTGAATTTGATCGTCTGTACGAAATTTTTTTTCGTCCAGACGAACGATAATTTTCGTCCAGGATGAACTATTTTCATCCTGGAAAATGTTCTTTAAATATGAAGGCTTTCTAACTCAACAATCACATCTCCAAACTTCACTTTCAATTCCTTTAAACTTCAAATCAACAATGGCCTCTTCAAGCAAAAGACAAAAGGTGTTGGCTAAGAAACCTGACAGAAATGCCTCTGAAAACTTCCTGTCAAAAGCAAATGAGGAATCTTTTTCTCATTTTGCCTCTGCCAAAATAACTCCCTCTCGCATTCTGATTCAAAGCGAGATTCACTTTAAGGTAATGCACCTTTTTGCCTCCACCCAATTTCAATTCATTCTTTCTCTCGTCCACCTTTACAACAAACAAACCTTTCTCTATTTCCAAGCCAACATGAGTTTTAATTCCGACCACTCCTCCATAAGTTCTTTTTTTTTCAAACAAAAAGTTGAAATCACCAAGCACGACATTGGTGCCTTTCTAAGCTTAAGAACTGAAGGTTATAGAGCTCACACCCTAATGAGTGAAGACACTTTCAAATGGTATGATTTCAATAGGGTGATTAGACAAAGTGGCCTAACATATCATGTTGCTAGAGTTTCAGGAATGACTAGAAATGCCCGAATCATCCAACATATCCTTTGATCTTCAATCATTCCTAAAGCTGGTGATAGGATCAATATTACCCCTCTCCTTTCTGTTCTAACATTTTTTATTATGGATTGTAAGCCTATCGACAAAGCCTAACTTATCCTAGACCATCTCTATGGACTTTCAAAAATTGGGCATGCAGAACAAAAGAGAAAAAGGAACATCTCATTAGGACACTTAGTTACATACATTTTGGAAAAGAAATACAACTTAGTGCATCCTGATGATGAATACGAAGAGCCAGTATACTACAATTATGTTTCCTTCAGAGCAATGTTTAAGGAGGAAAAAGGGAAAGCACATGCCAGTGCTTCTGAAGAAGAAGAAGGAGGAGAGCAAACTTCTGCACCTCAATCAGATTATCAGAATCTGATTGAGAAATTTGATAGACTTGATACTCATGTTGATCAAAGATTTGATCAAATTGATGCTCAACTTATGCAGCAACAACAGGACATTGGTAATATCAGAAATAAAGTACATGAAATCAATACCAATGTTATGTTAATGGCCTCCTACTTTAACCTTTTTGGTGGCATTCCTCGTCCTCCTCCAGAAGAATAGAAAATGAGAGATGATTTTGTGTTTGTTGTACTTGTGTTTGTTTAAATGTTTGTTGTGTTAGTGTTTATTTTAGTATTTGTCTTAGTTATGTTTGTTTTTGTTAGTTGTTTTTGTTGTTGTTTTGATATTATGAAATGATCATGTAATCTTTCTCATTAATATCAATACATGTCGTAGTTAATTTATTTTTGGTTTGTTTTTGGAATGTGCTTAATTATTATGAATTTCATTAGTCTTATTTAATCTTAATTGTGCTTAAATTAGATTGTTATTTGAGATTAATTACATTAGAAAATCTAGTCTTTCTAAATTTAAACCTTATTTATAACTTGTTATAATTAGAATTTTTAAATTCATGTCTATTCATTTAGACTACTTAAACGTTAATATTATTATTGCAATTTAGATGTTTATTTATTTTGTATTTCTTTGCTCAAGTGATATTTATGCACTTAAAAAAAATTAAAATTTTAGATTATTGATCTTGGAAAGAATTGGTTTCAATTACTCTTGAAAATTGTACAAAGAGTACAAAAATCAAAAGGAATGCGCCAAGGTTCGCAAATATGAAAAAGATGCACAAAATTAGCCCAATGTCAAAAGATGCACAAAAATGTGCCAAAAATTTTGAAAAAGATGCGCAAAGCGCCACTTGTGGTAATTCTCTTCTTTCCAAATTCTTTCAATCTCTTAATTCAAATTGATCTTATGTTCATTTGTATTCTATTGAACTTTGAAATATATAAATTTTTATTCATCTCTCTTGTAATGATTTTCTATATTCAAATGTCTAAATTAAATCATGTTTTTGAAAAATTCTTCTTACTTACAATGTTATATCACTTCTTAAATTCTATGAATTTCTATAATTTACCTATTGTTATTAGTTTAAGATTGCATACATTATGTCAATCACCATTTAGATTAAATTTTCAAATGAATTTCATATAATTACTTACATTTCTTGTCTATTTCTTCTTCACTTTTTGCTGTTGTCAAAAAGGGGGAGAAATTACTGTGTTTATATATTTTATTTTATTTTGTTTGCATTTTTGTATATTTTATTTTATTTTGTTTGCATTTTTATTTAGTGTTTGACTTTGTGTATGACCTTGTGTCTATGGCTTGTGATTGTAAAAAAAAAAATTTTGAAAAAAAAAATAGTATTCTTTGCTTCAAAATGCCTCCTTATTTTCATGTATTCATCAATTCAGGGGGAGTTTAGGAGATTTGTTTAAATTTAAACCATACAAATAATAATTGTTTTTCCATCATCAAAAAGGGGGAGATTGTTAAGATAGTTGCTATTTGAATGCTTTACATTTTGCAACTTATGTAGTTTTGATGATTCCAAATATTATTGTTCAAATGTGTAGTTATCTCCTAACAATTTTAGAAGATTTGTATTTGCTCTTGTGTGCACTAACATTTCAGGAAAAATGAACTCCAGACTTCGAAGACTTCAAATCAAATTCAGAATGAGATACTTTGTAAAATTTGATGTTTGCACTTCTTTGAAATTAAATTGAAAGGGAGTGATTGTAATTGAGTGAATAATAACATACACACAAATATAAGGAGATCATAAAAATTTATACTGATCGTACTGGATGATATCCGTTCGTACGGGACGATCAGACAGTTATCTCCTATTGAGCACATGGAACGAATAGGAACTTAAAAAATTTTCTTAGTCCTATTCATCCTGGATGAATTTTACAATCGTCCAGGACGATTGGTTCTCTGTAAAATTTTCATCCATACGAAATTAAATTATCGTTAATGGCGATTGGTCCTCTGAAAAAATTTTGTCCAGACGAAATTAATAATTTTACGGGACGATCTGGTCTCTAGAAAATTTTCGTCCAGACGAAATTAAATTATCGTCCATGGCGATTGGTCCTCTGGAAAATTTTCGTAAAGACAAAATTAATAATCGTCCGGGACAATTGGTCCTCTGTAAAAATTTCGTCCAGACGAATAAATTTTCGTCCAAACGATTAAACGATTTAAAACAGTTTTCAGTAGTTTCTAGAACCGACCTAGTAATAACTGTTCGTACCGGACGAACTTAGTTCGTACGGGACAATCAGCTTGTACAAAAATATTTCGTACACATATATAAATAGGGTCGTTTCAAAGCGTTTAAGTAAAATCGTCTAGGACGATCCACGATCGTACGGTACGATCCACTGCGTATAAATTGAATACTTGCAGTTTTTGGGCGGTTTTTCTTGTCTTTTGTATAAATAGTCCAAATTAGACTGCCACCCAATCTTTTTGTCATTTCATCTTCGTGCCGCTTGAGAGAATAGCTAAGGAGAGAGTGTGAGAGTGCATTCAAGGGAGGATTTCTACCACTGGAGCATCAAGGCTTCACTTGGAGTTCAAAGGTAAGAATCTCTACTTGTGAATTGGGATTATTTCACTCTTTTCTTTCTTCCTTCTAGATTTCTTGTAAGAAGATCTGTCAAGGAGATCCGGTTCGCTGCCGACACTTGGAGAGTGTGAATAGCTGAACGGTTCGCTGCCGATAATTGGAGAGTGTGAATAGCCAAACGGTTCGCTGCCGACACTTTGAGAGTGTGAATAGCCGAAGGGTTCGCTGCCTACACTTGGAGAGTGTGAATAGCCGAAGGGTTCGCTGCCTACACTTGGAGAGTGTGAATAGCCAAAGGGTTCGCTGCCTACACTTGGAGAGTGTGAATAGCCGAAGGGTTCGCTGCCTACAATTGGAGAGTGTGAATAGCCGAAGGGTTCACTGCCTACACTTGGAGAGTGTAAATAGCCGAAGGGTTCTCTGCCCATACTAGGAGAGTGTGAAAGGATGACGGTTCTCTGCCAACACTGGGGATTGTGTAAAAGGACGATGGTTCTCTGTCGCACCGGGGAGTGGTGAAAAGAGTGTATTGTAAAGGCTTCTCCGCCTTGCTGTGGGTGCAAAAGGAGAGTCACTATTGGTATTAGTGCAATACTCAGAGGGTGCCTCTGGGAGTGGATGTAGGTCTGGTTTTAGACCGAACCACTATAAATCTGGTGTCATTTACTTTACTATTTTTACCTTTCTGCATTTTATTTTTAGTCTTAAAAAACTCTGTGGTTGAAAAACTTTTTCTACAAAAACTTAAAAGAAACATTTTCATTTCGGTTCAACATAATTTTAAAAAGAGGGTTTAAAATTTTTAAACTACCAATTCACCCCCCCCCCCCCCCTCTTGGTAGCCTTGGGACATTAACTTAGGCTTAACAACCTAATTACTAGACTCAACACATTTTAACCTTAAAATTGAACTTGTTTTACTAAATAAGGAGCATGTATCAATGTTAGATGAGTTTGAAGATCTAGATAAGAAGCATAATGATTTAACAAAGTCACCTTTGAAATATGAGCATATTGATTTAGGGAAAGCATTCATGAAACTAGAGACAATTGTAATAGAACTTAAAAATAGTAAGCATGCCTTAAAATTTTAATTTACAAGTTACAAAAGTGGAAATAATAATTTATAAAAGAAAATAAATGAATTTCAAAATAGTACACATAGACCTACACTTTCATTAAAGCCATAGCTTATGATATAGCTTGCATCATATATCCCTAGAAAGTGACATTACCCCCCATATAGATTAGTGAACTCATTTTTATGGGTTGGGTGTTACTCTTGTGACATGCAAGGAAAAATTGCTCGTACATACATTTTACACTATAGAATATATTTAATCTAGAGGCCCAAAGAATTAGCATCATAGTATAGAATGCATGGCATTCATATCCTAAAGTATATAATGGAACCTCAAATTACTTGGGTTCCAAAATCTGACCTCTGAATGAATTTGTAGGAATACTCTTGCAAGAGGTCTAGTGAGAGCATGTAGCACCTAGACGGGGCACATGAATGGATACATAAAAAGAATTTATCCTAATGAAGGCTAGGAGTGAATTCAATGTAACGTTCGGTGACAACACCACCAGAAAAGTGGCCAGCTCTACTATATTTGGTAAAACTAATGGCTTTGTTATTAAAAATATTCTTTTAGTAGAGGGGTTAAAGCACAATCTACTTTTCATTAACCAATTAAGAGATAAATTTGTTGAAGTGAAATTTCCTTCAAATATATGTTTATTATTTTTAATAGGAAAATCACTCTTAAAGGCAAAAGAACTAATAATATTTATATACTTAAATTGGGTTGCATTAATATTTTTGATAATCTTTGTCACTTTAAAACTATTTTGGATGGTTTTTGTTTTGGCATAGGCGACTACTCTGAAGCAATATTTTGTTACGGATTATCTATGTGTTGCGTATTAGTCATGAAAGAAAACTTGGTTATTGCTTCATTTTATTAAGGACATCATTACCACTACAACACTATAAATTCTACATATGAATTTATTTGGACCCGTTAGTACAATCAATTTAGATTGTAAGAGTTTTAAATTGATTATGGAAACTCAAGATTCACATTGGTTAGAATCTTAGTATCTATGAGTTTGTCATTTGATGAGCTTAAGATTTTTTCATTTTAATTCAATTGAAGTTAATGTTAAGAGAGATGCTATTTGCAAGTTTTATATTCGTGCAACTTGTATAGTTTTGATGATTTCAAATATTATTGTTTTATGTATAGTTATCTCCTAACACTTTTTGGTAGAGTTATTTATGCTCTTGTGTGTACTAACATTTCAGGAAAATCAAACTCCAGACTGCAAAGACTTCAAATCAAATTCAGCATGAGATACTTTGTGTATTTAAAAATTTAAATTTTTCTTTGAATTAAATTTGAGAGGGAGTGATTGTAATTGAGTGAATAAACACACACACCTTAGGAGATTTTGAGAAATTTGTACAGATCATACAGGACGAACATAGTTCGTACGGGATGATCAGGTCAGTTATCTCCTCTAAAGAGCAACGGAACGAACAGGAATTGAAGAAAATTTCTCTAAGTCCTGATCGTCTAGGACGAAGTGAACTCATCCCAGGATGAAATGTTCTCTAGAAAATTTTTGTTCAAGAACAAAGTGTATTCGTTCTAGGATGAGTTGCTCTTTGGAGTTCTATCGTCCAAGACAAAGTGTATTCATCCCACGATGATTTGCTCTCTATAAAACTTTTGTCCGGATGAACCTTAACTTCATCCCAGGATGAAGTGAACCGACTGAAAATTAAGTGTCGTTCTGTAGTTTTTGGGAACCGACCTATGGAATAACTGTTCATATCGGACGAACCTAGTTCATACCGGATGATGTGTGTGTACGAAGTCATTTCATACCCATATACATTAGGTTCATTTCCAATGCATTTAAGTAAAATCATCCAGGATGATCCACGATCGTACGGGATGATCCAATTCATATTGACTTGAAAATTCGTAATTTTTGGACGATTTTTTGTGTCTTTCCTATAAATAGTCCAAACTAAACTGACATATAATCTTTTTGCTTGCTGATCTTCGTGCCTATTGAAAGAAGAGTCAAGGAGAGAGTGTGAGAGAGTGTTTGAAAGAGATTTCTTGCCATTGGAGTGTGAATGTTTCACTTGGTACTCAAAGGAAAGAGTCTTCACTCTTAATTTATAATTACTTCACTCTTTTCTCTCTTCCTTCTAGAATTCTTGTGAGAAGATCTATCAAGGACATCTGGTTCTCTGCCGACACTTAGAGAGTGTGAACAGCCGAAGCGTTCTCTGCCCACACTTGGAGAGTGTGAACTGCCGAAGGTTTCTCTGCCCACACTTCGAGAGTGTGAAAGGAAAAAGGGTTCTCTGCCCACACTAGGAGAGTGTGAAAGGATCAAGGGTTCTCTGCCCACGCTAGGAGAGTGTGAAAAGATGAAGGTTCTCTGCCAGCACTGGGGATGGTGTAAAAGGACGACAGTTCTCTGCCGCACTGGGTAGTGGTGGAAAGAGTGTTTGTAAAGACTTCTCCGCCTTACTGTGGGTGCAAAAGGAGAGTCACTATTGGTATTAGTGCAATACTTGGAGGTTTCCTCCGGGGAGTGGATGTAGGTCTGGTTTTGACCGAACCACTATAAACCTCGTGTCTTTATTTTTTCGCTGCCTTTTTATTTTTGTGTTTTTACTTTTAAAAAAAGTTGTTGTTGAAAAATCTATTTCTACAAAACTCATTAAAGTTTATTTTCTGGTTTAAAAAATAAAAAAGAGGGATTAATTTTTTTATTTTTTTTTACCAATTCACCCCCCCCCCCCCCCCCTTCCCTCTTGGTTAGCCGTGGGACATAAGCTTAGGTTTAACAACCTAATTCATAGAAATCAAGTTTCAACAAGTGGTATCAGAGCTTTATTTCGAAACCATAAGTTTAGACTGCTTTTTTATTAAAGTAGATAGCTACATTTGGAAATCAAAAAATACACCTAAGGGTTACTCTATAACTAGACCTCCACTGTTCGATAATATATCATTTAATTTTTGGAAAACACGCATGTCTACATTTTTACAGTCACTTGACTATTATATGTGGAAGTTAGTTCATGAGGGGTATAAAAAACCAACTAGATTAGTTGATGGAGTTAGAGTTGAAACCCCTTTTGCTGACTGGACAGTAGAAGAACGTGACTTAGCAAACCTAAATACCAAATGCTTGAATAGTTTCTTTTGTGCTTTAAAATCAAAAGACTACATGCGGGTTTCCACTTGTAAAAGTGAAAAGGACATATGGGAGAGACTTTGTATAACCTATGAGGGGACTAATAAGGTTCAGCAATCTAGACTTAATATCTTGTTGGATGATTATGAACTATTTTGCATGAATCCATTTCTGATATGTACACAAGATTCACACAAATAGTCAACTCTGTGCATGCACTAGCTAGGGAACTAACGAATGCTGAATTTATTAACAAAATTCTTCATTGTTTGCCTACTGCTTATGATGCTAAAATTACTGCAATTACAGTGTCTAAAGATCTAAACATTTACTATATTGATAATCTTCTTGGTTCGCTAATTGCTTACGAGCAAGGAGTTAGCCAAAGAAAGATTAATGCAGGTGAACCACGAAGGGAGAAGAACATAGCACTAAATGTGGAAGAGTCTGAGAGTGAACACTCACATCCTGAGGATGAAGAAGACATCGCATTAATAACTAGACAATTTAGAAACTTTCTAAAGAGGAAGCAGAAGAGACGCCAGCATTGGAATACAGGTAAATTTAATAGAAGTGCCAAGGTTTTAAATGAAGTGATTTACTCTGAGTGCAGGAAACCTGGCCATATCAAGACTGATTGCCCAAAACTCAAAGCTACTCCTAGCAAGGAGAAGGTTGAGGAGAAACCAATTGTATAAAAGGGAAAGAAGAAGTTTAAAAGAGCCTTCTAGGCGGACACAGCTTTAGATTCATCAGAGACTGAGAAGGAAGAAGAAGTCACTAATTTGTGCTTAATGGCCGATAGTCTTGATCAGTCAGATCAAGAAGAGGTATGTGATTTAACCTATGATGAACTTTTGAAGTTTCTGAACACATGCATGATGCATATAGGAAAATTAAGAAAATGCATGTTAGTCTAAGTTTAGAGTTTGATGAATTACAAAAGGAACATGAAATCCTTAAGAAAGATCATAATTTAATTAATGACAACCACATAAAATTACTTGATGAGTTTGATGACTTGAATAAAGAATATGAAAATTTAAAATCATCCTATGCTGAACTTGAAAAAAATTTTAAAAATTTTGAGGATGAATCGGAGAGCAAAATTTATAGATCAAATTATACAAATAAAAATTTAAAAGATATGAATTCATTTTACAAATTAATGATAAAAGCTCTTGAGGATAATAGGATACCCCCTAAATTTGAAGATTTTACTAATCCTATTTTGTATCCTAAATTTATGCAATCCCTGAATAGATAGATGAATGTTAGAAGACTTAGGAAACCATTTCCAAAAATAAAATGTAATAATTGTGGATTGTTTGGACATATAGCTCAGACCTGTACTTTGAAGATGAAAACTTATTTGGTGTGGAGACCTAAGATGCATAAACTTTGACATATCGTACATGCATCTGATTATAAATTGCCAAAAGGAGAACCCAAACTTGTTTGTGTTCTCAGGTCTAACGTTTGATAATTTTATAGGGTCGCTCTCACACAAGACCTCGTGAGAGCATATGGTACCTGGATAGCGGATGTTCAAGGCATATGACTGGAGATACCGCATAATTCATATCACTGGAAGACAGGACTGGAGGTAAGGTTACACTTGGAGATAACACCACAAGGAAGGTGGTTGGATCAGGTATGATTGGAAATCTTAATAAATTTTACATTGAGAATGTATTATTAGTAGAAGACTTAAAGCATAACCTATTAAGTATAAGCCAGCTATGTGATAAAGGATATTGTGTGAAATTTTTTCCTACTAGCTGCATATTAAGCCTAAATGGTAAATATGTTTTAAATGGTAAAAGGATAAATAATGTGCATGTTCTAGACTTGAATTATATTCAATCTCCTAATGCTTTTTGTTTGAAAACTATATCTGATGAGTCATGGCTTTGGCATAGGAGACTTTGTCATTCTAGCATAAAAAATCTTAGATGGATTACCCAAAAGAACTTAGTGAGAGGTATACCAAAACTAGACTTTACTAAGGACCACCTTTGTGATGCATGTCAATTAGGAAAGCAAGTGAAATCCTCTTTTTAGTCCAATAAGGATCTTAGAACTAGTAAACCTTTAAAGATTTTGCATATGGAACTTTTTGGACCTATTGGAACTATGATTCTAGGAGGGAAGGTTTACGGATTTATGATTGTGGATGATTACTCAAGATTTACATGGGTTAGATTTCTATTTCATAAGAGTGAATCATTTGAGGAATTTAGAAACTTTTCGACTTGGATTCAAAGAAAATAAGGGTGTGAAATTATTTCTATACAAAGTGATCATGGAGGAGAAATTGAGAACGAGAAATTTGAAGAATTTTATTAGGAGAAAGGAATTAATCATAATTTTTCTGCACCTAGAACCCCTCAGCAGATTGTGATAGTCGAAAGAAAAAATAGAACATTAATAGAAGCCGCCCGAGCAATGTTGGCAGAATACTCACTTCCTAAATATTTTTAAGCTAAGGCGGTTAGCACTGCATGTTATGTTCTGAATAGGGTGAATGTGAGATCTAAACTAAATAAAATATCCTATGAGTTGCTAAAAGGAAGAACACCTAATTTGTCTCATTTGCATATTTTTAGTTGCATGGTGTTTGAAAGTTCGTTCGGGATGTTAAGCCCTATGAACTTAGTACCAAGCTAACCAAGAGTGGGGGGGGGGGGTGAATTGGTATTTAAAAAAACTTTTAAGACAAAGAAATAAAAACACAAACCAAATCACACCACAAAAAATTAATGCGGAATAAAAAAGTGCGGAAGCAAAAATAAGAACACAAGATTTATAGTGGTTCGGTCAACTCGACCTACGTCCACTCCTTGGAGGCACCCTCAAAGTATTGCACTACAAAACGTGACTCTCCTTTAGCCCCCAAAGCTAAGCGGAGAAGCCCTTACAAGAACCTCCTTTTTGCCACCCCGGCAAGGCAGAGAACCTACCTCCTTTTGCTTCCTCCTGAAGCTGGCAGAGAACCACAACCAAAGGCAAACTCTTTACCTCTACCGACCCTTCCACGGATGAGAAACTCCAGACGAAAGACAAGCAAAGCGATCCTTGAAGCAACCCTTATGAATCCCCCTCACAAGCTCCCCCTCACAAGATCCTCTCTCTCTCCCTCTCTCTCTTTCTCTCCTCAAGGTCTTCTCAGGTCAAGGCAGCAGCCAAAGGTCTTCTAAAATGTTTGAACAAGAGCTCTTAAATAGAAGAGCTCTCAAGGAGCTCATTAATTGCAAGTAGCCGACTTTATCGTCCCGGCCGATCTGGACAACGGCCTGGCCGATCAGTACAAATCAAAGAAGATCGGCCAGAGCATCGCCCTGAGAACAGTCCTGGATGATTGAAATTTGGCTTGATCGTCCAGGCCGATCATACAATCGTCCTGGATGATTAGTTCAAATCAGACGCAAATCGTCCTGAGCATCGCCCTGTTTATGACCTGGCCGATATTTATCGTCCTGAAGCAACTCAAGGATTTTAAATGTATCGTCCTGGCCGATCCTGCGATCGTCCAGGACGATATGATCGTATCAATCATCCTTAATTACTCCCTTAATTTCCTGATCAATTAAGGCATAATTTGGTAATTTTGTCCAGGCCGATATGGGGATTGTCCTGGCCGATAATTTAAAAATACAGTATACCTTAACTGTTTAAGGCGGCTACTTCTTTCTGTTTTGAGCTTATCGTCCTGGCGGATACACGTATCGTCCAGGCCAATATGTTAATGTTGGCTGCCTTAATTAAGAATCCATAATTAGACTTTCTGTTTTAAGCTGATCGTCCCGGACGATATAAATATCGGCCGGGCCGATGTGGGCAAAAATAGAAATTATAAGTCTCTCAAGTGTGTGTGTGTAGGGTTACTTAGCATCAGTCTCTTTGACCATTACAAGTAGACTCAAAAAGAGAAAAACAAAAGTACAGACTGACTCAACCCTAAACCTACGCAATTCTGAACTTGGCTTCTTCATGATCGTCCGGACTTCGATTCCTAAAAAGTTAGAAGCAACAAGTAGTCCAAGAGAAGTAGTGTTTGTCAATCATCAAAACACAAGCTATGAAAATATAGATTTACAACAATCTCCCCCTTTTTGATGATGGTAAAACATTACGAAAAAAATAGCAAAAAATTTCAGGATTGATGAAAAGAGGAATCTCATATACTTCTCCCCCTTTTGACATATAAAAAAGAAGGGTACAAGAAAGCAAAGAAAAAGAGATCCTCCTTTTTTTTTTTTAATCAAGGCATGAACATGATATAGTATTCCATGTGATTGAATCAAAAGAAAATTTGTGAGTTAATGTGTTAATAAGCCCATCAATCTATAGAATAGTAGAATATCCGATCATGACTACCCTTAGCTCATACTTTTTTTAGGGTAGAATCGTCTTTTGAAATCAATGACCTAACTCAAGGGTTTATGAGAAAAAGGAATCCACCTATCACTTGACTTAAAAAAAAATCTTCATACAATAATGAGGTAAAGTAAATTTGTCACAATCGCAAGTTAATCGAAGTCAAGTCTTTGATAACCAACACTTCTAAGTTCTAAAAGATTTAAAAAGAGATAGTAGCTTACTTTGGAGTGGGCTTATTTTATGCCTCTTGTCAATATCGTGGCGCTTTGCGCATTTTTTTTTTGTTCAATTTTTGGCGTCTTTCCGCATCTTTTGTTGGCATCATTGGCCAATTTTTTTTTTCTTTTTGCAAGCTATATTCTTTTTTATAATCTTTTAAAGATAAAGTTGTGAATATATCTTCTCATATATTAGAGAATAGGAGCACTCTCTCTAACAAAAGGAAGAGTTATCACAAGCAGAATTAATAATCAAGGATAAGAGTAACGATAAATTTTGATGTGATAAAAAGACTTTAAACATTATAAGTATAAGATAGATTTGCTTAAGAAAGCTTAAGACAAGATCGCAATTCCATAACCAATCTTTAACTTGAGATAGATTTTTGATTAGAGAAGAAAACTATGCCACTAAAATAGGTTAGAGAAAGAGACACAATCACAAAATATTCTTACCACTTAAGAGATTGAGTAGATAAAAATATATTGACTACAAATTTCCAACGACAAGGACAAGGAATATAATACCATATTAGCAATGGTTATGAAAACTAAGTAAAGAGAAGAAAAAAAAAGAAAAGTAAAACTCACAAAAAAAAAAACTAAAACAACATAAATGAAACAAAAGTAAATGAAAATAAAAAGCAAAAGAAAAAACAAAAGAAAATAAAAAGTTTTTATGCATTTATGTCAATCACACCCAACCTGGTCCTTAAAGAGCTGAAAGTATCGAAGGCCAGTGCTTTAGTGAAGATGTCTGCCAGTTGATTTTCAGTTGTCACATGGTGTAACTCAATTTCTCCCTTAATCACATGATCTCTAATGAAGTGATGCCTAATGTCAATGTGTTTAGTCCTTGAATGTTGGATAGGATTCTTAGAGATGCATATGGCACTAGTATTGTCACAAAAGATTGAGATGGTACTTACATGTAATCCTAAATCCAATACCTGTTGTTTTAACCAAAGGACTTGGGCCACACAACTTCCAAGAGCAATGTATTCAGCTTCAGCAGTGGAAAGAGCAACAGAGTTTTGCTTCCTACTAGACCAAGAGACCAAAGATTGTCCAATGAATTGAGAAGTTCCAGAAGTGCTCTTTCTATCCACCTTGCATCCTGCAAAATCAGAGTCAGAAAAACCAATAATCTCAAAAGAAGAGCTATGTCTAGGGTACCAAATCCCTAATCCTTGTGTCCCCAAAAGATATCTAAAAATCCTTTTAACAACAGTCATGTGGGATTCCTTAGGGTCAACCTGAAACCTAGCACAAAGGCAAACACTAAACATGATGTCAGGTCGACTCGCAGTCAAGTAAAGTAAGGATCTAATCATGCCTCTATACTTCTTCTGATCAACAGACTTACCACTTGGGTCCTTGTCCAATGGAGCACTAGAAGTCATGGGAGTGTTAATTGGCTTGGCTTTGTCCATCTCATATTTCTTCAAAATGTCCTTTATGTATTTTGTTTGATTTAGAAAAGTTCCATCCTCCAATTGCTTTATGTTAAACCCCAAAAAGTAGGACAATTCTCCCATCAAACTCATCTCAAACTCTCTACTCATTGTTTTAGAAAAATCATCTCAAAAAATTTTATTAGAAGATCCAAAGAGTATGTCATCCACATAAATCTGAACAATGAGTAAATCATCTCCAACTCTCCTAAAAAAAAGGGTGGTGTCTACACTTCCCTTGACAAACTCCCTTTCTAGTAAGAATGTGCTAAGCCTCTCATACCAAGCTCTTGGTGCCTGCTTTAAACCATACAATACCTTTTTCAATTTAAACACATGATTTGGAAATTGGGAGCTCTCAAAACCTGGGGGTTGTTCTCCAAACACATCTTCTTTTATCTCCCCATTTAAAAAGGCACTCTTGACATCCATTTGAAAAAGCTTAAATCCTTTATTACAGGCAAAGGCTAATAGCACTCTAATGGCTTCCAATCTATCTACAGGGGCAAAAGTCTCCTCAAAGTCTATCCCTTCTATTTGATTATACCCCTTAGCCACCAATCTTGCTTTATTCCTTACCACCACTCCTGAATCATTCACTTTGTTCTTAAAGACCCACTTTGCTCCAACTACACTTTGTCCTTTAGATATTTCCACAAGTTCCCAAACATCATTCCTAACAAATTGATTCAACTCTTCTTGCATTGCTAAAATCCAAAACTCATCAGAAAGGGCTTGGTTAATGGTGGTGGGTTCAGTCATAGAAATAAAGGCAGAGTGGTTCACCTCCTTTTGCTTCCTCCTGAAGCTGGCAGAGAACCACAACCAAAGGCAAACTCCTTACCTCTACCGACCCTTCCACGGACGAGAAACTCCAGACAAAAGACAAGCAGAGCGATCCTTGAAGCAACCCATGTGAATCCCCCTCACAAGCTCCCCCTCACAAGATCCTCTCTCTCTGCCTCTCTCTCTTTCTCTCCTCAAGGTCTTCTCAGCTCAAGGCAGCAGCCAAAGGTCTTCTAAAACATTTGAACAAGAGCTCTTAAATAGAAGAGCTCTCAAGGAGCTTATTAATTGCAAGTAGCCGACTTTATCATCCCGGCCGATCTAAACATCGGCCTGGCCGATCAGTACAAATCAAAGAAGATCGGCCAGAGCATCGCCCTGGGAACAGTCCTGGACGATTGAAATTTGGCTTGATCGTCCAGGCCGATCATACAATCGTCCTGGATGATTAGTTCAAATCAGACACAAATCGTCCTGAACATCGCCCTGTTTATGACCTGGCCGATATTTATCGTCCTAAAGCAACTCAAGGATTTTGAATGTATCGTCCTGGCCGATCCTGCGATCGTCCAGGACGATATGATCGTATCAATCATCCTTAATTACTCCCTTGATTTCCGGATCAATTAAGGCATAATTTGGTAATTTTGTCCAGGCCGATACAGGGATCGTCCTGGCCGATAATTTAAAAATACAGTATACCTTAATTGTCTAAGGTGGCTACTTCTTTCTGTTTTGAGCGTATCGTCCTGGCCGATATGTTAATGTTGGCTGCCTTAATTAAGAATCCATAATTAGACTTTCTGTTTTAAGCTGATCGTCCCGGACGATATAAATATCGGCCGGGCCGATGTGGGCAAAAATAGAAATTATAAGTCTCTCAAGTGTGTGTGTGTGTGGGGTTACTTAGCATCAGTCTCTTTGACCATTACAAGTAGACTCAAAAAGAGAAAAACAAAAGTACAGACTGACTCAACCCTAAACCTACGCAATTCTGAACTTGGCTTCTTCATGATCGTCCGGACTTCGATTCCTAAAAAGTTAGAAGCAACAAGTAGTCCAAGAGAAGTAGTGTTTGTCAATCATCAAAACACAAGCTATGAAAATATAGATTTACAACAATCTCCCCCTTTTTGATGATGGCAAAACATTACGAAAAAAATAGCAAAAAATTTCAGGATTGATGAAAAGAGGAATCTCATATACTTCTCCCCCTTTTGACATATAAAAAAGAAGGGTACAAGAAAGCAAAGAAAAAGAGATCCTCCTTTTTTTTTTTTAATCAAGGCATGAACATGATATAGTATTCCATGTGATTGAATCAAAAGAAAATTTGTGAGTTAATGTGTTAATAAGCCCATCAATCTATAGAATAGTAGAATATCCGATCATGACTACCCTTAGCTCATACTTTTTTTAGGGTAGAATCGTCTTTTGAAATCAATGACCTAACTCAAGGGTTTATGAGAAAAAGGAATCCACCTATCACTTGACTTAAAAAAAAAATCTTCATACAATAATGAGGTAAAGTAAATTTGTCACAATCGCAAGTTAATCGAAGTCAAGTCTTTGATAACCAACACTTCTAAGTTCTAAAAGATTTAAAAAGAGAGAGTAGCTTACTTTGGAGTGGGCTTATTTTATGCCTCTTGTCAATATCGTGGCGCTTTGCGCATTTTTTTTTTTGTTCAATTTTTGGCGTCTTTCCGCATCTTTTGTTGGCATCATTGGCCAATTTTTTTTTTCTTTTTGCAAGCTATATTCTTTTTTATAATCTTTTAAAGATAAAGTTGTGAATATATCTTCTCATATATTAGAGAATAGGAGCACTCTCTCTAACAAAAGGAAGAGTTATCACAAGCAGAATTAATAATCAAGGATAAGAGTAACGATAAATTTTGATGTGATAAAAAGACTTTAAACATTATAAGTATAAGATAGATTTGCTTAAGAAAGCTTAAGACAAGATCGCAATTCCATAACCAATCTTTAACTTGAGATAGATTTTTGATTAGAGAAGAAAACTATGCCACTAAAATAGGTTAGAGAAAGAGACACAATCACAAAATATTCTTACCACTTAAGAGATTGAGTAGATAAAAATATATTGACTACAAATTTCCAACGACAAGGACAAGGAATATAATACCATATTAGCAATGGTTATGAAAACTAAGTAAAGAGAAGAAAAAAAAAGAAAAGTAAAACTCACAAAAAAAAAAACTAAAACAACATAAATGAAACAAAAGTAAATGAAAATAAAAAGCAAAAGAAAAAACAAAAGAAAATAAAAAGTTTTTATGCATTTATGTCAATCACACCCAACCTGGTCCTTAAAGAGCTGAAAGTATCGAAGGCCAGTGCTTTAGTGAAGATGTCTGCCAGTTGATTTTCAGTTGTCACATGGTGTAACTCAATTTCTCCCTTAATCACATGATCTCTAATGAAGTGATGCCTAATGTCAATGTGTTTAGTCCTTGAATGTTGGATAGGATTCTTAGAGATGCATATGGCACTAGTATTGTCACAAAAGATTGAGATGGTACTTACATGTAATCCTAAATCCAATACCTGTTGTTTTAACCAAAGGACTTGGGCCACACAACTTCCAAGAGCAATGTATTCAGCTTCAGCAGTGGAAAGAGCAACAGAGTTTTGCTTCCTACTAGACCAAGAGACCAAAGATTGTCCAATGAATTGAGAAGTTCCAGAAGTGCTCTTTCTATCCACCTTGCATCCTGCAAAATCAGAGTCAGAAAAACCAATAATCTCAAAAGAAGAGCTATGTCTAGGGTACCAAATCCCTAATCCTTGTGTCCCCAAAAGATATCTAAAAATCCTTTTAACAACAGTCATGTGGGATTCCTTAGGGTCAACCTGAAACCTAGCACAAAGGCAAACACTAAACATGATGTCAGGTCGACTCGCAGTCAAGTAAAGTAAGGATCTAATCATGCCTCTATACTTCTTCTGATCAACAGACTTACCACTTGGGTCCTTGTCCAATGGAGCACTAGAAGTCATGGGAGTGTTAATTGGCTTGGCTTTGTCCATCTCATATTTCTTCAAAATGTCCTTTATGTATTTTGTTTGATTTAGAAAAGTTCCATCCTCCAATTGCTTTATGTTAAACCCCAAAAAGTAGGACAATTCTCCCATCAAACTCATCTCAAACTCTCTACTCATTGTTTTAGAAAAATCATCACAAAAAATTTTATTAGAAGATCCAAAGAGTATGTCATCCACATAAATCTGAACAATGAGTAAATAATCTCCAACTCTCCTAAAAAAAAGGGTGGTGTCTACACTTCCCTTAACAAACTCCCTTTCTAGTAAGAATGTGCTAAGCCTCTCATACCAAGCTCTTGGTGCCTGCTTTAAACCATACAATGCCTTTTTCAATTTAAACACATGATTTGGAAATTGGGAGCTCTCAAAACCTGGGGGTTGTTCTACAAACACATCTTCTTTTATCTCCCCATTTAAAAAGGCACTCTTGACATCCATTTGAAAAAGCTTAAATCCTTTATAACAGGCAAAGGCTAATAGCACTCTAATGGCTTCCAATCTAGCTACAGGGGCAAAAGTCTCCTCAAAGTCTATCCCTTCTATTTGATTGTACCCCTTAGCCACCATCTTGCTTTATTCCTTACCACCACTCCTGAATCATTCACTTTGTTCTTAAAGACCCACTTTGTTCCAACTACACTTTGTCCTTTAGGTCTTTCCACAAGTTCCCAAACATCATTCCTAACAAATTGATTCAACTCTTCTTGCATTGCTAAAATCCAAAACTCATCAGAAAAGGCTTGGTTAATGGTGGTGGGTTCAGTCATAGAAATAAAGGCAGAGTGGTTCACCTCCTTTTGCTTCCTCCTGAAGCTGGCAGAGAACCACAACCAAAGGCAAACTCCTTACCTCTACCGACCCTTCCACGGATGAGAAACTCCAGACAAAAGACAAGCAGAGCGATCCTTGAAGCAACCCATGTGAATCCCCCTCACAAGCTCCCCCTCACAAGATCCTCTCTCTCTCCCTCTCTCTCTTTCTCTCCTCAAGGTCTTCTCAGCTCAAGGCAGCAGCCAAAGGTCTTCTAAAACATTTGAATAAGAGCTCTTAAATAGAAAATTTCTCAAGGAGCTTATTAATTGCAAGTAGCCGACTTTATCATCCCGGCCGATCAGGACATCGGCCTGGCCGATCAGTACAAATCAAAGAAGATCGGCCAGAGCATCGCCCTGGGAACAGTCCTGGACGATTGAAATTTGGCTTGATCTTCTAGGCCGATCATACAATCGTCCTGGATGATTAGTTCAAATCAGACGCAAATCGTCCTGAGCATCGCCCTGTTTATGACCTGGCCGATATTTATCGTCCTGAAGCAACTCAAGGATTTTGAATGTATCGTCCTGGCCGATCCTTCGATCGTCCAGGACGATATGATCGTATCAATCATCCTTAATTACTCCCTTGATTTCCTGATCAATTAAGGCATAATTTTGTAATTTTGTCCAGGCCGATACAGGGATCGTCCTGGCCGATAATTTAAAAATACAGTATACCTTAATTGTTTAAGGCGGCTACTTCTTTCTGTTTTGAGCTTATTGTCCTGGCCAATACACGTATCGTCCAGGCCGATATGTTAATGTCGGCTGCCTTAATTAAGAATCCTTAATTAGACTTTTTATTTTAAGCTGATCATCCCGGACGATATAAATATCGGCCAGGACGATGTGGGCAAAAACAGAAATTCTAAGTCTCTTAAGTGTGTGTGTGTAGGGTTACTTAGCATCAGTCTCTTTGACCATTACAAATAGACTCAAAATGAGAAAAACAAAAGTACAGACTGACTCAACCCTAAACCTACGCAATTCTGAACTTGGCTTCTTCATGATCGTCCGGTCTTCGATTCCTGAAAAGTTAGAAGCAACAAGTAGTCCAAGAGAAGTAGTGTTTGTCAATCATCGAAACACAAGCCATGAAAATATAGATTTGCAACAATATCCCCCTTTTTGATGATGGCAAAACATTACGAAAAAAAATAGCAAAAAATTTCAGAATTGATGAAAAGAGGAATCTCATACACTTCTCCGCCTTTTGACATATCAAAAAGAAGGGCACAAGAAAGCAAAGCAAAAGAGATCCTCCTTTTTTTTTTTTTTTTTTTTAACCAAGGCATGAACATGATATAGTATTCCATGTGATTGAATCAAAAGAAAATTTGTGAGTTATTGTGTTAATAAACTCATCAATCTATAGAATAGTAGAATATCCGATCATGACTACCCTTAGCTCATACTTTTTTTTAGGGTAGAATCATCTTTTGAAATCAATGACCTAACTCAAGGATTTATGAGAAAAAGGAATCTACCTATCACTTGACTTAAAAAAAAATCTTCATACAATAATGAGGTAAAGTAAATTTGTCACAATCGCAAGTTAATCGAAGTCAAGTCTTTGATAACCAACACTTCTAAGTTCTAAAAGATTTAAAAAGAGAGAGTAGCTTGCTTTGGAGTGGGCTCATTTTATGCCTCTTGTCAATATCATGGCGCTTTACGCATTTTTTTTTTTTCAATTTTTGGCTTCTTTGCGCATTTTTTGTTGGCATCGTTGACCATTTTTTTTTTTCTTTTTGCAAGCTATATTCTCTTTTATAATCTTTTAAAGACAAAGTTGTGAATATATCTTCTCATATATTAGAGAATAGGAGCACTCTCTCTAACAAAAGGAAGAGTTATCACAAGCAGAATTAATAATCAAGGACAAGAGTAACGATAAATTTTGATGTGATAAAAATACTTTAAACATTATAAGTATAAGATAGATTTGCTTAAGCAAGTTTAAGACAAGATCGCAATTCCATAACCAATCTTTAACTTGAGATAGATTTTTGAATAGAGAAGAAAACTATGCCACTAAAATAGGTTAGAGAAAGAGACACAATCACAAAATATTCTTACCACTTAAGAGATTGAGTAGATAAAAATATATTGACTACAAATTTCCAACGACAAGGACAAGGAATATAATACCATATTAGCAATGGTTATGAAAACTAAGTAAAGAGAAGAAAAAAAAGAAAAGTAAAACTCACAAAAAAAAAACTAAAACAATAAAATGGAAACAAAAGTAAATGAAAATAAAAAGCAAAAGAAAAAACAAAAGAAAATAAAAAGTTTTTATGCATTTATGTCAATCACATCCAACCTGGTCCTTAAAGAGCTGAAAGTATCGAAGGTCAGTGCTTTAGTGAAGATGTCTGGCAGTTGATTTTCAGTTGTCACATGGTGTAACTCAATGTCTCCCTTAGTGACCTGATCTCTAATGAAGTGATGCGTAATGTTAATGTGTTTAGTCATTGAATGTTGGATAGGATTCTTAGAGATGCATATGGCACTAGTATTGTCACAAAAGATTGAGATGGTACTTACATGTAATCCTAAATCCAATACCTGTTGTTTTAACCAAAGGACTTGGGCCACACAACTTCCAAGAGCAATGTATTCAGCTTCAACAGTGGAAAGAGCAACAGAGTTTTGCTTCCTACTAGACCAAGAAACCAAAGATTGTCCAATGAATTTACAAGTTCCAGAAGTGCTCTTTATATCCACCTTGCATCCTGCAAAATCAGAGTCAGAAAAACCAATAATCTAAAAAGAAGAGCTATGTCTAGGGTACCAAATCGCTAATCCTTGTGTCCCCAAAAGATATCTAAAAATCCTTTTAACAGCAGTCATATGGGATTCCTTAGGGTAAGCCTGAAACCTAGCACAAAGGCAAACACTAAACATGATGTCAGGTCGGCTCGCAGTCAAGTAAAGTAAGGATCCAATCATGCCTCTATACTTCTTCTGATCAACAGACTTACCACTTGGGTCCTTGTCCAATGGAGCACTAGAAGTCATGGGAGTGTTAATTGGCTTGGCTTTGTCCATCTCATATTTCTTCAAAATGTCCTTTATGTATTTTGTTTGATTTAGAAAAGTTCCATCCTCCAATTGCTTTATGCTAAACCCCAAAAAGTAGGACAATTCTCCCATCAAACTCATCTCAAACTCTCTACTCATTGTTTTAGAAAAATCATCACACAAAATTTTATTAGAAGATCCAAAGAGTATGTCATCCACATAAATCTGAACAATGAGTAAATCATCTCCAACTCTCCTAAGAAAAAGGGTGGTGTCTACACTTCCCTTGACAAACTCCCTTTCTAGTAAGAATGTGCTAAGCCTCTCATAGAAAGCTCTTGGTGCCTGCTTTAAACCATATAATGCCTTTTTCAATTTAAACACATGATTTGGAAATTGGGAGCTCTCAAAACCTGGGGGTTGTTCTACAAACACATCTTCTTTTATCTCACCATTTAAAAAGGCACTCTTGACATCCATTTTAAAAAGCTTAAATTCTTTATAACAGGCAAAGGCAAATACCACTCTAATGGCTTCCAATCTAGCTACAGTGGCAAAAGTCTCCTCAAAGTTTATCCCTTCTATTTGATTGTACCCCTTAGCCACCAATCTTGCTTTATTCCTTACCATCACTCCTGAATTTTTCACTTTGTTCTTAAAGACCCACTTTGTTCCAACTACACTTTGTCCTTTAGGTCTTTCCACAAGTTTCCAAACATCATTCATAACAAATTGATTCAACTCTTCTTGCATTGCTAAAATCCAAAACTCATCAGAAAGGGCTTGGTTAATGGTGGTGGGTTCAGTCATAGAAATAAAGGCAGAGTAGGTCACCTCCTTTTGCTTCCTCCTGAAGCTGGCAGAGAACCACAACCAAAGGCAAACTCCTTACCTCTACCGACCCTTCCACGAACGAGAAACTCCAGACGAAAAACAAGCAGAGCGATCCTTGAAGCAACCCTTGTGAATCCCCCTCACAAGCTCCCCCTCACAAGATCCTCTCTCTCTCTCTCTCTCTCTTTCTATCCTCAAGGTCTTCTCAGGTCAAGGCAGCAGTCAAAGGTCTTCTAAAATGATTGAACAAGAGCTCTTAAATAGAAGAGCTCTCAAGGAGCTTATTAATTGCAAGTAGCCGACTTTATCGTCCTGGCCGATCTGGACATCGGCCTGGCCGATCAGTACAAATCAAAGAAGATCGGCCAGAGCATCGCCTTGGGAACAGTCCTGGACGATTGAAATTTGGCTTGATCGTCCAGGCCGATCATACAATCGTCCTGGACGATTAGTTCAAATCAGACGCAAATCGTCCTGAGCATCGCCCTGTTTATGACCTGGCCGATATTTATCGTCCTGAAGTAACTCAAGGATTTTGAATGTATCGTCCTGGCCGATCCTGCGATCGTCCAAGACGATATGATCGTATCAATCATCCTTAATTACTCCCTTGATTTCCTGATCAATTAAGGCATAATTTGGTAATTTCGTTCAGGCTGATACGGGGATCGTCCTGGCCGATAATTTAAAAATACAGTATACCTTAACTGTCTAAGGCGGCTACTTCTTTCTGTTTTGAGCATATTGTCCTGGCCGATACACGTATCATCCAGGTCGATATGTTAATGTCGGCTGCCTTAATTAAGAATCCTTAATTAGACTTTCTGTTTTAAGCTGATCGTCCCGGACGATATAAATATCGGCCGGGCCGATGTGGGCAAAAACAGAAATTCTAAGTCTCTCAAGTGTGTGTGTTTAGGATTACTTAGCATCAGTCTCTATGACCATTACAAGTAGACTCAAAAAGAGAGAAACAAAAGTACAGACTGACTCAACCCTAAACCTACGCAATTCTGAACTTGGCTTCTTCATGATCGTCCGGTCTTCGATTCCTGAAAAGTTAGAAGCAACAAGTAGTCCAAGAGAAGTAGTGTTTGTCAATCATCAAAACACAAGCCATGAAAATATAGATTTGCAACAATCTCCCCCTTTTTGATGATGGCAAAACATTACGAAAAAAATAGCAAAAAATTTCAGGATTGATGAAAAGAGGAATCTCATACACTTCTCCCCCTTTTGACATATCAAAAAGAAGGGTACAAGAAAGCAAAGCAAAAGAGATCCTCCTATTTTTTTTTTTTTTTTAACCAAGGCATGAACATGATATAGTATTCCATATGATTGAATCAAAGAAAATTTGTGAGTTAATGTGTTAATAAGCTCATCAATCTATAGAATAGTAGAATATCCGATCATGACTACCCTTAGCTCATACTTCTTTTTAGGGTAGAATCGTCTTTTGAAATCAATGACCTAACTCAAGGGTTTATGAGAAAAAGGAATCCACCTATCACTTGACTTAAAAAAAAAAATCTTCATACAATAATGAGGTAAAGTAAATTTGTCACAATCGCAAGTTAATCGAAGTCAAGTCTTTGATAACCAACACTTCTAAGTTCTAAAAGATTTAAAAAGAGGGAGTAGCTTGCTTTGGAGTGGGCTCATTTTATGCCTCTTGTCAATATCGTGGCGCTTTGCGCTTTTTTTTTTGTTCAATTTTTGGCGTCTTTGCGCATCTTTTGTTGGCATCATTGGCCAATTTTTTTTTTCTTTTTGCAAGCTATATTCTCTTTTATAATCTTTTAAAGACAAAGTTGTGAATATATCTTCTCATATACTAGAGAATAGGAGCACTCTCTCTAACAAAAGGAAGAGTTATCACAAGCAGAATTAATAATCAAGCACAAGAGTAACGAGAAATTTTGATGTGATAAAAAGACTTTAAACATTATAAGTATAAGATAGATTTGCTTAAGCAAGCTTAAGACAAGATCGCAATTACATAACCAATCTTTAACTTGAGATAGATTTTTGATTAGAGAAGAAAACTATGCCACTAAAATAGGTTAGAGAAAGAGACACAATCACAAAATATTCTTACCACTTAAGAGATTGAGTAGATAAAAACATATTGACCACAAATTTCCAACGACAAGGACAAGGAATATAATACTATATTAGCAATGATTATGAAAACTAAGTAAAGAGAAGAAAAAAAAAGAAAAGTAAAACTCACGAAAAAGAAAAAACTAAAACAACAAAAAGGAAACAAAAGTAAATGAAAATAAAAAGCAAAAGAAAAAACAAAAGAAAATAAAAAGTTTTTATGCATTTATGTCAATCACACCCAACCTGGTCCTTAAAGAGCTGAAAGTATCGAAGGCCAGTGGTCTAGTGAAGATGTCTGCCAGTTGATTTTCAGTTGTCACATGGTGTAACTCAATGTCTACATTAGTCATATGATCTCTAATGAAGTGATGCCTAATGTCAATGTGTTTAGTCCTTGAATGTTGGATAGGATTCTTAGAGATGCATATGGCACTAGTATTGTCACAAAAGATTGAGATGGTACTTACATGTAATCCTAAATCCAATACCTGTTGTTTTAACCAAAGGACTTGGGCCACACAACTTCCAAGAGCAATGTATTCAGCTTCAGTAGTGGAAAGAGCAACAGAGTTTTGCTTCCTACTAGACCAAGAGACCAAAGATTGTCCAATGAATTGACAAGTTCTAGAAGTGCTCTTTTTATCCACCTTGCATCCTACAAAATCAGAGTCAAAAAAACCAATAATCTCAAAAGAAGAGCTATGTCTAGGGTACCAAATCCCTAATCCTTGTGTCCCCAAAAGATATCTAAAAATCCTTTTAACAGCAGTCATGTGGGATTCCTTAGGGTCAGCCTGAAACCTAGCACAAAGGCAAACACTAAACATGATGTCAGGTCGGCTCGCAGTCAAGTAAAGTAAGGATCCAATCATGCGTCTATACTTCTTCTGATCAAAACACTTACCACTTGGGTCCTTGTCCAATGGAGCACTAGAAGTCATGGGAGTGTTAATTGGCTTGGCTTTGTCCATCTCATATTTCTTCAAAATGTCCTTTATATATTTTGTTTGATTTAGAAAAGTTCCATCCTCCAATTGCTTTATGCTAAACCCCAAAAAGTAGGATAATTCTCCCATCAAACTCATCTAAAACTCTCTACTCATTGTTTTAGAAAAATCATCACACAAATTTTTATTAGAAGATCCAAAGAGTATGTCATCCACATAAATCTGAACAATGAGTAAATCATCTCCAACTCTCCTAAGAAAAAGGGTGGTGTCTACACTTCCCTTGACAAACTCCCTTTCTAGTAAGAATGTGCTAAGCCTCTCATACCAAGCTCTTGGTGCCTACTTTAAACCATACAATGCCTTTTTCAATTTAAACACATGATTTGGAAATTGGGAGCTCTCAAAACCTGGGGGTTGTTCTACAAACACATCTTCTTTTATCTCCCATTTAAAAAGGCACTCTTGACATCCATTTGAAAAAGCTTAAATCCTTTATAACAGGCAAAGGCTAATAGCACTCTAATGGCTTCCAATCTAGCTACAGGGGCAAAAGTCTCCTCAAAGTCTATCCCTTCTATTTTATTGTACCCCTTAGCCATCAATCTTGCTTTATTCCTTACCACCACTCCTGAATCATTCACTTTGTTCTTAAAGACTCACTTTGTTCCAACTACACTTTGTCCTTTAGGTCTTTCCACAAGTTCCCAAACATCATTCCTAACAAATTGATTCAACTCTTCTTGCATTGCTAAAATCCAAAACTCATCAGAAATGGCTTGGTTAATGGTGGTGGGTTCAGTCATAGAAATAAAGGCAGAGTGGTTCACCTCCTTTTGCTTCCTCCTGAAGCTGGCAGAGAACCACAACCAAAGGCAAACCACTTACCTCTACCGACCCTTCCACGGACGAGAAACTCCAGACGAAAGACAAGCAGAGCGATCCTTGAAGCAACCCTTGTGAATCCCCCTCACAAGCTCCCCCTCACAAGATCCTCTCTCTCTCTCCCTCTCTCTCTTTCTCTCCTCAAGGTCTTCTCAGGTCAAGGCAGCAGCCAAAGGTCTTCTAAAATGTTTGAACAAGAGCTCTTTAATAGAAGAGCTCTCAAGGAGCTTATTAATTGCAAGTAGCCGACTTTATCGTCCTGGCCGATCTGGACAGCGGCCTGGCCGATCAGTACAAATCAAAGAAGATCGGCCAGAGCATCGCCCTGGGAACAGTCCTGGACGATTGAAATTTGGCTTGATCGTCCAGGCCGATCATACAATCGTCTTGGACGATTAGTTCAAATCAGACGCAAATCGTCCTGAGCATCGCCCTGTTTATGACCTGGCCGATATTTATCGTCCTAAAGCAACTCAAGGATTTTGAATGTATCGTCCTGGCCGATCCTGCGATCGTCCAGGACGATATGATCGTATCAATCATCCTTAATTACTCCCTTGATTTCCTGATCAATTAAGGCATAATTTGGTAATTTCGTCCAGGCCGATACGGGGATCGTCCTAGCCGATAATTTAAAATTACAGTATACCTTAACTGTCTAAGGCGGCTACTTCTTTCTGTTTTGAGCATATTGTCCTGGCCGATACACGTATCATTCAGGCCGATATGTTAATGTCGGCTGCCTTAATTAAGAATCCTTAATTAGACTTTCTGTTTTAAGCTGATTGTAACGGACGATATAAATATCGGCCGGGCCGATGTGGGTAAAAACTAAAATTCTAAGTCTCTCAAGTGTGTGTGTGTAGGATTACTTAGCATCAGTCTCTTTGACCATTACAAGTAGACTCAAAAAGAGAAAAACAAAAATACAGACTGACTCAACCCTAAACCTACGCAATTCTGAACTTGGCTTCTTCATGATCGTCCAGTCTTCGATTCCTGAAAAGTTAGAAGCAACAAGTAGTCCAAGAGAAGTAGTGTTTGTCAATCATCAAAACACAAGCCATGAAAATATAGATTTACAACAATCTCCCCCTTTTTGATGATGGCAAAACATTACAAAAAAAATAGCAAAAATTTTTTGGATTGATGAAAAGAGGAATCTCATACACTTCTCCCCCTTTTGACATATCAAAAAGAAGGGTACAAGAAAGCAAAGAAAAAGAGATCCTCCTCTTTTTTTTTTTTTTTTTTAACCAAGGCATGAACATGATATAGTATTCCATGTGATTGAATCAAAAGAAAATTTGTGAGTTAATGTGTTAATAAGCTCATCAATCTATAGAATAGTAGAATATCCGATCATGACTACCCTTAGCTCATACTTTTTTTTTAGGGTAGAATCGTCTTTTGAAATCAATGACCTAACTCAAGGGTTTATGAGAAAAAGGAATCCACCTAGCACTAGACTTAAAAAAAAAATCTTCATACAATAATGAGGTAGAGTAAATTTGTCACAATCGCAAGTTAATCGAAGTCAAGTCTTTGGTAACCAACACTTCTAAGTTCTAAAAGATTTAAAAAGAGAGAGTAGCTTGCTTTGGAGTGGGCTCATTTTATGCCTCTTGTCAATATCGTGGCGCTTTGCGTATTTTTTTTTTGTTCAGTTTTTGGCGTCTTTGCGCATCTTTTGTTGGCATCATTGGCCAATTTTTTTTTTTTTTTTGCAAGCTATATTCTCTTTTATAATATTTTAAAGACAAAGTTGTGAATATATCTTCTCATATACTAGAGAATAGGAGCACTCTCTCTAACAAAAGGAAGAGTTATCACAAGCAGAATTAATAATCAAGGACAAGAGTAACAAGAAATTTTGATGTGATAAAAAGACTTTAAACATTATAAGTATAAGATAGATTTGCTTAAGCAAGCTTAAGACAAGATCGCAATTACATAACCAATCTTTAACTTGAGATAGATTTTTGATTAGAGAAGAAAACTATGCCACTAAAATAGGTTAGAGAAAGAGACACAATCACAAAATATTCTTACCACTTAAGAGATTGAGTAGATAAAAACATATTGACCACAAATTTCCAACGACAAGGACAAGGAATATAATACCATATTAGCAATGGTTATGAAAACTAAGTAAAGAGAAGAAAAAAAAGAAAAGTAAAACTCATAAAAAAGAAAAAACTAAAACAACAAAAAGGAAACAAAAGTAATTGAAAATAAAAAGCAAAAGAAAATAAAAAGTTTTTATGCATTTATGTCAATCACACCCAACCTGGTCCTTAAAGAGCTGAAAGTATCGAAGGCCAGTGGTTTAGTGAAGATGTCTGCAGTTGATTTTCAGTTGTCACATGGTGTAACTAAATGTCTCCCTTACTCACATGATCTCTAATGAAGTGATGCCTAATGTCAATGTGTTTAGTCCTTGAATGTTGGATAGGATTCTTAGAGATGCATATGGCACTAGTATTGTCACAAAAGATTGAGATGGTACTTACATGTAATCCTAAATCCAATACCTGTTGTTTTAACCAAAGGACTTGGGCCACACAACTTCCAAGAGCAATGTATTCAGCTTCAGTAGTGGAAAGAGCAACAGAGTTTTGCTTCCTACTAGACCAAGAGACCAAAGATTGTCCAATGAATTGACAAGTTCTAGAAGTGCTCTTTTTATCCACCTTGCATCCTACAAAATCAGAGTCAAAAAAACCAATAATCTCAAAAGAAGAGCTATGTCTAGGGTACCAAATCCCAAATCCTTGTGTCCCCAAAAGATATCTAAAAATATTTTAACAGCAGTCATGTGGGATTCCTTAGGGTCAGCCTGAAACCTAGCACAAAGGCAAACACTAAACATGATGTCAGGTCGGCTCGCAGTCAAGTAAAGTAAGGATCCAATCATGCCTCTATACTTCTTCTGATCAACAGACTTATCACTTGGGTCCTTGTCCAATGGAGCACTAGAAGTCATGGGAGTGTTAATTGGCTTGGCTTTGTCCATCTCATACTTCTTCAAAATGTCCTTTATATATTTTGTTTGATTTAGAAAAGTTCCATCCTCCAATTGCTTTATGCTAAACCCCAAAAAGTAGGATAATTCTCCCATCAAACTCATCTAAAACTCTCTACTCATTGTTTTAGAAAAATCATCACATAAAATTTTATTAGAAGATCCAAAGAGTATGTCATCCACATAAATCTGAACAATGAGTAAATCATCTCCAACTCTCCTAAGAAAAAGGGTGGTGTCTACACTTCCCTTGACAAACTCCCTTTCTAGTAAGAATGTGCTAAGCCTCTCATACCAAGCTCTTGGTGCCTACTTTAAACCATACAATGCCTTTTTCAATTTAAACACATGATTTGGAAATTGGGAGCTCTCAAAACCTGGGGGTTGTTCTACAAACACATCTTCTTTTATCTCCCCATTTAAAAAGGCACTCTTGACATCCATTTGAAAAAGCTTAAATCCTTTATAACAGGCAAAGGCTAATAGCACTCTAATGGCTTCCAATCTAGCTACAGGGGCAAAAGTCTCCTCAAAGTCTATCCCTTCTATTTTATTGTACCCCTTAGCCATCAATCTTGCTTTATTCCTTACCACCACTCCTGAATCATTCACTTTGTTCTTAAAGACTCACTTTGTTCCAACTACACTTTGTCCTTTAGGTCTTTCCACAAGTTCCCAAACATCATTCCTAACAAATTGATTCAACTCTTCTTGCATTGCTAAAATCCAAAACTCATCAGAAATGGCTTGGTTAATGGTGGTGGGTTCAGTCATAGAAATAAAGGCAGAGTGGTTCACCTCCTTTTGCTTCCTCCTGAAGCTGGCAGAGAACCACAACCAAAGGCAAACCACTTACCTCTACCGACCCTTCCATGGACGAGAAACTCCAGACGAAAGACAAGCAGAGCGATCCTTGAAGCAACCCTTGTGAATCCCCCTCACAAGATCCTCTCTCTCTCCCTCTCTCTCTTTCTCTCCTCAAGGTCTTCTCAGGTCAAGGCAGCAGCCAAAGGTCTTCTAAAATGTTTGAACAAGAGCTCTTTAATAGAAGAGCTCTCAAGGAGCTTATTAATTGCAAGTAGCCGACTTTATCGTCCTGGCCGATCTGGACAGCGGCCTGGCCGATCAGTACAAATCAAAGAAGATCGGCCAGAGCATCGCCCTGGGAACAGTCCTGGACGATTGAAATTTGGCTTGATCGTCCAGGCCGATCATACAATCGTCTTGGACGATTAGTTCAAATCAGACGCAAATCGTCCTGAGCATCGCCCTGTTTATGACCTGGCCGATATTTATCGTCCTAAAGCAACTCAAGGATTTTGAATGTATCGTCCTGGCCGATCCTGCGATCGTCCAGGACGATATGATCGTATCAATCATCCTTAATTACTCCCTTGATTTCCTAATCAATTAAGGCATAATTTGGTAATTTCGTCCAGGCCGATACGAGGATCGTCCTGGTCGATAATTTAAAAATACAGTATACCTTAACTGTCTAAGGCGGCTACTTCTTTCTGTTTTGAGCATATTGTCCTGGCCGATACACGTATCATTCAGGCCGATATGTTAATGTCGGCTGCCTTAATTAAGAATCCTTAATTAGACTTTCTGTTTTAAGCTGATTGTATCGGACGATATAAATATCGGCCGGGCCGATGTGGGTAAAAACTAAAATTCTAAGTCTCTCAAGTGTGTGTGTGTAGGATTACTTAGCATCAGTCTCTTTGACCATTACAAGTAGACTCAAAAAGAGAAAAACAAAAATACAGACTGACTCAACCCTAAACCTACGCAATTCTGAACTTGGCTTCTTCATGATCGTCCAGTCTTCGATTCCTGAAAAGTTAGAAGCAACAAGTAGTCCAAGAGAAGTAGTGTTTGTCAATCATCAAAACACAAGCCATGAAAATATAGATTTACAACAATCTCCCCCTTTTTGATGATGGCAAAACATTACAAAAAAATAGCAAAAAATTTTTGGATTGATGAAAAGAGGAATCTCATACACTTCTCCCCCTTTTGACATATCAAAAAGAAGGGTACAAGAAAGCAAAGAAAAAGAGATCCTCCTCTTTTTTTTTTTTTTTTTTTTAACCAAGGCATGAACATGATATAGTATTCCATGTGATTGAATCAAAAGAAAATTTGTGAGTTAATGTGTTAATAAGCTCATCAATCTATAGAATAGTAGAATATCCGATCATGACTACCCTTAGCTCATACTTTTTTTTTAGGGTAGAATCGTCTTTTGAAATCAATGACCTAACTCAAGGGTTTATGAGAAAAAGGAATCCACCTAGCACTAGACTTAAAAAAAAAAATCTTCATACAATAATGAGGTAGAGTAAATTTGTCACAATCGCAAGTTAATCGAAGTCAAGTCTTTGGTAACCAACACTTCTAAGTTCTAAAAGATTTAAAAAGAGAGAGTAGCTTGCTTTGGAGTGGGCTCATTTTATGCCTCTTGTCAATATCGTGGCGCTTTGCGTATTTTTTTTTTGTTCAGTTTTTGGCGTCTTTGCGCATCTTTTGTTGGCATCATTGGCCAAATTTTTTTTTTTTTTTTGCAAGCTATATTCTCTTTTATAATATTTTAAAGACAAAGTTGTGAATATATCTTCTCATATACTAGAGAATAGGAGCACTCTCTCTAACAAAAGGAAGAGTTATCACAAGCAGAATTAATAATCAAGGACAAGAGTAACAAGAAATTTTGATGTGATAAAAAGACTTTAAACATTATAAGTATAAGATAAATTTGCTTAAGCAAGCTTAAGACAAGATCGCAATTACATAACCAATCTTTAACTTGAGATAGATTTTTGATTAGAGAAGAAAACTATGCCACTAAAATAGGTTAGAGAAAGAGACACAATCACAAAATATTCTTACCACTTAAGAGATTGAGTAGATAAAAACATATTGACCACAAATTTCCAATGACAAGGACAAGGAATATAATACCATATTAGCAATGGTTATGAAAACTAAGTAAAGAGAAGAAAAAAAAGAAAAGTAAAACTCATAAAAAAGAAAAAACTAAAACAACAAAAAGGAAACAAAAGTAATTGAAAATAAAAAGCAAAAGAAAATAAAAAGTTTTTATGCATTTATGTCAATCACACCCAACCTGGTCCTTAAAGAGCTGAAAGTATCGAAGGCCAGTGGTTTAGTGAAGATGTCTGGCAGTTGATTTTCAGTTGTCACATGGTGTAACTAAATGTCTCCCTTACTCACATGATCTCTAATGAAGTGATGCCTAATGTCAATGTGTTTAGTCCTTGAATGTTGGATAGGATTCTTAGAGATGCATATGGCACTAGTATTGTCACAAAAGATTGAGATGGTACTTACATGTAATCCTAAATCCAATACCTGTTGTTTTAACCAAAGGACTTGGGCCACACAACTTCCAAGAGCAATGTATTCAGCTTTAGCAGTGGAAAGAGCAACAGAGTTTTGCTTCCTACTAGACCAAGAGACCAAAGATTGTCCAATGAATTGACAAGTTCCAGAAGTGCTCTTTTTATCCACCTTGCATCCTACAAAATCAGAGTCAAAAAAACCAATAATCTCAAAAGAAGAGCTATGTCTAGGGTACCAAATCCCAAATCCTTGTGTCCCCAAAAGATATCTAAAAATTATTTTAACAGCAGTCATGTGGGATTCCTTAGGGTCAGCCTGAAACCTAGCACAAAGGCAAACACTAAACATGATGTCAGGTCGGCTCGCAGTCAAGTAAAGTAAGGATCCAATCATGCCTCTATACTTCTTCTGATCAACAGACTTATCACTTGGGTCCTTGTCCAATGGAGCACTAGAAGTCATGGGAGTGTTAATTGGCTTGGCTTTGTCCATCTCATACTTCTTCAAAATGTCCTTTATATATTTTGTTTGATTTAGAAAAGTTCCATCCTCCAATTGCTTTATGCTAAACCCCAAAAAGTAGGATAATTCTCCCATAAAACTCATCTCAAACTCTCTACTCATTGTTTTAGAAAAATCATCACATAAAATTTTATTAGAAGATCCAAAGAGTATGTCATCCACATAAATCTGAACAATGAGTAAATCATCTCCAACTCTCCTAAGAAAAAGGGTGGTGTCTACACTTCCCTTGACAAACTCCCTTTCTAGTAAGAATGTGCTAAGCCTCTCATACCAAGCTCTTGGTGCCTACTTTAAACCATACAATACCTTTTTCAATTTAAACACATGATTTGGAAATTGGGAGCTCTCAAAACCTGGGGGTTGTTCTACAAACACATCTTCTTTTATCTCCCCATTTAAAAAGGCACTCTTGACATCCATTTGAAAAAGCTTAAATCCTTTATAACAGGCAAAGGCTAATAGCACTCTAATGGCTTCCAATCTAGCTACAGGGGCAAAAGTCTCCTCAAAGTCTATCCCTTCTATTTTATTGTACCCCTTAGCCATCAATCTTTCTTTATTCCTTACCACCACTCCTGAATCATTCACTTTATTCATAAAGACCCACTTTGTTCCAACTACACTTTGTCCTTTAGGTCTTTCCACAAGTTCCCAAACATCATTCCTAACAAATTGATTCAACTCTTCTTGCATTGCTAAAATCTAAAACTCATCAGAAAGGGCTTGGTTAATGGTGGTGGGTTCAGTCATAGAAATAAAGGCAGAGTGGTTCACCTCCTTTTGCTTCCTCCTGAAGCTGGCAGAGAACCACAACCAAAGGCAAACCACTTGCCTCTACCGACCCTTCCATGGACGAGAAACTCCAGACGAAAGACAAGCAGAGCGATCCTTGAAGCAACCCTTGTGAATCCCCCTCACAAGATCCTCTCTCTCTCCCTCTCTCTCTTTCTCTCCTCAAGGTCTTCTCAGGTCAAGGCAGCAGCCAAAGGTCTTCTAAAACGTTTGAACAAGAGCTCTTAAATAGAAGAGCTCTTAAGGAGCTCATTAATTGCAAGTAGCCGACTTTATCGTCCCGACCGATCTGGACATCGGCCTGGCCGATCAGTACAAATCAAAGAAGATCGGCCAGAGCATCGCCCTGGGAACAGTCCTGGATGATTAAAATTTGGCTTGATCGTCCAGGCCGATCATACAATCGTCCTGGATGATTAGTTCAAATCAGACGCAAATCGTCCTGAGCATCGCCCTGTTTATGACCTGGCCGATATTTATCGTTCTAAAGCAACTCAAGGATTTTGAATGTATCGTCTTGGCCGATCCTGCGATCGTCCAGGACGATATGATCGTATCAATCATCCTTAATTACTCCCTTGATTTCCTAATCAATTAAGGCATAATTTGGTAATTTCGTCCAGGCCGATACGAGGATCGTCCTGGTCGATAATTTAAAAATACAGTATACCTTAACTGTCTAAGGCGGCTACTTCTTTCTGTTTTGAGCTTATCGTCCTGGCCGATACACATATCGTCCAGGCCGATATGTTAATGTCGGCTGCCTTAATTAAGAATCCTTAATTAGACTTTCTGTTTTAAGCTGATCATCCCGGACGATATAAATATCGGCCGGGCCGATGTGGGCAAAAACAGAAATTCTAAGTCTCTCAAGTGTGTGTGTGTAGGGTTACTTAGCATAAGTCTCTTTGACCATTACAAGTAGATTCAAAAAGAGAAAAGCAAAAGTACAGACTGACTCAACCCTAAACCTACGCAATTCTGAACTTGGCTTCTTCATGATCGTCCGGTCTTCGATTCCTAAAAAGTTAGAAGCAACAAGTAGTCCAAGAGAAGTAGTGTTTGTCAATCATCAAAACACAAGCCATGAAAATATAGATTTGCAATAGTGTTCATTCATAACAATGGAAAATCTGCCTTAGAAAAATTTGATCCAAAATCTGATGAAGAAATTTTTGTTGGATACTCAAATGTTGGAAAATCTTATAGAATATTCAACGGAAGAACTTTGGTAATTGAGGAGACCACACATATTGTATTTGATGAATCAAGAAATATGGAAGAGCCAAATGTTGTAGAAGATGAGATTGGGATTAACTCCCAAAAGATTGATAAAATAAATTTGGAAGAAAATTTAGAGATAGAAAATCCTTTGCAGAGAGATTTTAGATTTTCTAAAAGCTACCCAAGGGAATTGATTATAGGTGAACCAAGTGAGGGTGTAAGGACTAGGCGTGGATTAAACAAAAAAGTCAATCATTCAGCCTTCATTTCAACTATAGAACCCACAAATATTGATTAAGCACTTTTAGATGAATTTTGGATTTTGGCCATGCAAGAAGGGTTGAATCAATTTGTAAGAAATAAAGTCTGGGAATTAACTATAAGGCCAAAGGTTTAAAGAGTAGTTGGAACTAAATGGGTATTCAAAAACAAAATGAATGACTTAGGAGTAGTCACTAGAAATAAGGCTAGATTAGTTGCTAAGGGGTATAATCAGATTAAAGTAATTGATTTTGAGGAGACTTGTGCCTCTATAGCTAGACTTGAACTAATTAGGGTTTTGCTAGCTTTTGCCTATTTTAAAGGATTCAAATTATATCAAATGGATGTAAAAAGTACCTTTTTAAATGGGGTCATTCAAGAAGATGTTTTTGTAGAACAACCACCATGATTTAAAAATTTTAAATACCAAAATCATATTTTCAAGTTGAAAAAGGCATTATATGGATTGAAACAGGCACCTAGGGCTTGGTATGAGAGGTTAAGCACCTTCTTACTTGAAAGATCTTTTAAAAAAGAAAGTGTAGATACAACTCTCTTTTTAAAGAAATTTGAAAAGAATATACTCTTTGTTCAAATTCATGTGGATGATATCATTTTTGGATCTTCAAATAAAAATCTTTATGATGATTTTTCTAAAATAATGAGTAGTAAATTTGGGATGAGTCTAATGGGAGATTTGAGTTACTTTTTAGGATTTAGCATTAAGCAAATTGAGGAAGGTACATTTCTTAGTCAATCAAAGTATGTTAAGGACATCCTCAAAAAGTATAAAATAGACAATGCTAAACCTGTTAGTACACCAATGAGTTCCTCAGTTCAGTTGGATAAGGACCCTAAGGGAAAATCTGTTTTCAAATCTTTCATTTTCAAATTCCCCTCCATGATCACTTTGTATAGAAATAATTTCACACCCTAATTCCTTTGAATCCAAGTCAAAAAATTTCTAAATTCCTTAAATGATTCACTCTTATGAAATAGAAATCTAACCCAAGTGAAGCTTGAGTAATCATCCACAATAACAAATCCGTATACCTTCCCTCCTAGACTTACAGTTTCAACTGGTCCAAAAAGATCCATGTGTAAGATTTCCAAAGGTTTACTAGTCCTAAGATCCTTATTGGACTGAAAAGAGGACTTCACTTGCTTACCTAATTGACATGCATCACAAAGGTGGTCCTTATTAAAGTCTAGTTTAGATATACCTCTCAATAAATTCTTTTGGATAATCTTTCTAAGGTTTTTCATGTTAGAATGATAAAGTTTCCTATGCCAAAGCCATGACTCATCAGAAATAGTTTTTAAACAAAAGGTAGTATGAGTATGAATGCAATTTAAATCTAGCATATAAATATTGTTTGCCCTTTTTCCATTCAACACATCTTTATCATTTATGCTTAATATGCAGCTAGTAGGAAAAAATTTTACACTATAACCCTTATCACATAGCGGACTTATACTTAGCAAATTATGCTTTAATCCTTCAACCAACAATACATTGTCAATAAAAAAGTTTTTCAAGTTTCCAATCATACCTGACCCAACCACCTTCTTTGTGGTGTTATCTCCAAGTGTTACTTTGCCTCCACTTCTGGCTTCCAGCGTTATGAATTGAGCAGTGTCTCCAGTCATATGCTTTGAACATCCACTGTCCAGGTACCATATGCTCCCATGAGGTCTTGTGTGAGAGCAACCCTGCAAAAATATCAAATGTTAGACCTGGGAAGCCAAACAAGTTTGGGTTCACCATTTAGCAATTTATAATCAGATGCATGTATGATATGTCTAGGTTTATGCATCTTAGGTCTCCACACCAAATCAGATTTCATCTTCAAAGTACAGGTGTGTGCTATATGTCTAAATAATTCATTATTATTACATTTGACATTAGGAAAAGTATTCCTAAGTCTTCTACCATTTGTTTGTCTTCTAAGGGATTCCATATATTTAGGATAAAATTTAGGATCTGTAAAATCTTCAAGTTTGGGGGGTATCCTATTATCCTCAAAAGCTCTTATTTTCAACTTATAAAATGAATTCATATCTTCCAAGATTCAATTTGTATAATTGATTTGATATGTTTTGCTCTCAGATTCATCCTTAAATATTTTAAATTCTTTTTCAAGATCAACATAGGATGATTTTAAAATCTCATGATTTTTATTCAGATCATCATATTAATCAAGTAATTTCATGTGGTTGTCATCTATTAAAGCATGATCTTTCCTAAGGATTTCATATTCTTTCTTATGTTCTTCCAATTCTAGACTTACACTAGCATGCATCTTTTTTATTTTCATATATGCATCATGCATGTGTTCAGAAACTTCAAATAATTCATTGTAACTTAAGTCACATACCTCTTCTCCTTTCGTGGTTCACCTGCATCAATCTTTCTTTGAACCCCTTGCTCGTAAGCAATGAGTGATCCAAGAAGATTGTCAATAGAATAAATGTTTAGATCTTTAGACTCTGTAATTGCAGTAATTTTAGCATCATAAGCAGTAGGTAAATAACGAATAATCTTATTAAACATTTCAGCATTAGTTAATTCCCTACCAAGTGCGTGCAATAAAGTGATAATTTATATGAATCTTGTATACATGTCAGAAATAGATTCATTTGGTTTCATGCGAAACAATTCATAATCATGTAATAAGATATTAAGTCTTGATTGCTTAACCTCATTAGTCCCCTAATAAGTTATACAAAGTCTATTCCATATGTCCTTTCCACTTTTACAAGTGGAAACCCGCATGTAGTCTTCAGATTTTAAAGCACAAAAGAAGCTATTTAAACATTTAGCATTTAGTTGAGCTAAGTCACGTTCTTCTTTAGTCCAATCTACAAAAGGTTTTTCTACCATAACTCCATCAACTAATCTAGTTGATTTTGTATAACCTTCCTGGACTAGGATCCACATACGATAATCTAGTGACTGTAAGAAAGTAGACATGCATATTTTCCAAAAATCAAAAGGTATATTGTCAAACAGTGGAGGTCTAGTAATAGAGTAACCCTCAGGTGTATTTTGATTTCTAAATGTAGCCATCTACGTTAATCAAAAAGTAGTTTAAACTTATGATTTTGAAACGGGGCTCTGATACCACTTGTTGAGTCTATTAAATAGGTTGTTAAACCTAAGTTAATGTCCCAAAGCTACCAAGAGGGGGGTGAATTAATATTTAAAAATTTTCCCTCTTTTGATAATTTTAATCGAAATTAAACTTTAATGATATTTTTTATAAAAAGTTTTTTAACCATAATTTTTAAAACACTAAAGTAAATGCAAAAAATAAAAAGCAGTAAAATAAAAAGACACACCAATAGTGTCTCTCCTTTTGCACCCACAGTAAGGTAGAGAAGCCTTTACAATCACTCTTTTCACCACTACCTGGTGTGGCAGAGAGCCGTCGTCCTTTTACACTTTCCCTAGTGTTGGCAGAGAACCGTTGTCCTTTTACACCCTCCTAGTGAGGGCAGAGAACCCTTCATCCTTTTACACTCTCCTAGTGTCGGCAGAGAACCGTTCATTATTTCACACTCTCCTAGTGTCGGCATAGAACCGGATCTCCTTGACAGATCTCTTCCCAAGAAATCTAGAAAGAAGAAAGAAAAAATAGTGAAGTAATCTCAAATCACAAGTAAAATCTTACCTTTGAACACTATGCAAAACCTTCACGCTCCAATGGTAAAAATCCTTCTTTGAATGCTCTCTCTCACTCTCTCATTTACTCTTCTTCCAATAGG
This sequence comes from Dendrobium nobile, assembly GCA_022539455.1. Taxonomy (NCBI): domain Eukaryota; kingdom Viridiplantae; phylum Streptophyta; class Magnoliopsida; order Asparagales; family Orchidaceae; genus Dendrobium; species Dendrobium nobile. The sequence continues at coordinate 39,092,316 of CM039735.1, forward strand.
CACGAAGATCAATGAGCAAAAAGATTGGGTGGCAATCTAATTTGGACTATATATACAAAACACAAGAAAAATCGCCCAAAAACTGCAAGTTTTCAATTATGTACGCAATGGATCATCTCGTACGATCGTGGATCATCCTGGATGATTTTACTTAAAGTGTCGGAAACGAACCTAATGTATATTGGTACGAACTATGTTCGTACATGCTCACCGTTCCATACGAACTAGATTCGTCCGGTACGAAATGGTTATTACATAGGTCGGTCCCCAAAATTCTACAAGACGTAACCAACTGACGTAAGTTGGTTCGGTTAATCCTGGGATGAACATGTTTCATCCTCGGACGATTTTATACAGAGCGTTTCATCTAGGGATGAAAATTAATTTTGTCCTATACGATCGCATATAGAGCTCTTTGTCCAGGGACAAAAATTAATTTTGTCCTATACGATCTCATCCAGAGAGCTTCATCCCAGTACGAAAATTAATTTCATCAGGATGAACAGTGAAAGTGAGAATCCAGAGATGTTCGTCCCAGGATGAATATTAAATTTGTCCTGGATAATTAGGACTTATAAAATTTTCTCCTTGCCTGTTCGATCCATTGCTCTTTTGAGGGTTAATTGACATGATCATCCCGTATAATCCAAGTTCGTCCCGTACGATCACTTCATAAAAATTGTCCCCCAAGAGTGTGTGTTGTGATTTTTCACTCAATTACAATCACTCCCTTTCATTTCAAAACTTATAATTTACAAAAGAATAATTTGAAGTCTTCATCGCTTGGAGTTGATTTTCTTGAAATGTTAGTACACACTAGAGCAAAAATAAAACTTTCAAAAAGTGTTAGGAGATATATAAAAACAATAATATTTGAAATCATCAAAATAATACAAGTTGCAAGAATGTAAAACATGCAAATAGCAACTCTCTCTACAATCATAAACCATTAATTTATCCTGTTTGAGGTGTTCTACATGTTGCGAATCTATTTTCATGGATTATAATTTTGATGATAGCAAACACTCTTCTTTCTCTATGACTGCCTTATCTACTGACATTTCAGGTCCACAAGATCTAACTGCAATTTAGAACCAGCTCAAGATTAAGTAGACTAGGTCTAAGTCAGCTTGTATCTTTTTCTTTTCTTGAGTCTATTATATTTACTATTGCTCCTGATGCTTTGTAAACTTACTCATACACACCTTGGAAGAATTTGTGACTGTTCCCTAGAGTTTTATGTTTTTGGTAACATAGTCCGAGATGATATTTATATCAGCCTGGATGATCGGTTCAAAAATAGAAACCCTAATTAGGGCATTATCCTCATTAAGGCAGCCGTCATTAAGCCGATTGGCCTGGACGATCCTTCTATTGGCCAGGACGATTGGCTCAATTAAGAAAAAATTAGTCGCCATGATCAATTTAGGTATTCTTTATTTTATGATATCGGCCAAGACGATATAAACATCATCCTGGATAATGCAGCATAATTATGCCTAAATTAATCTGGTAATTATGGAAAGAAATTAAGGCTGATTGATACAATCACATCGGTCAAATCAATCGCAGGATCGACCAGGACGAGGTCCTGGACGACTAATATCGGCCAGACTCTATTCCGGGCGATGTTCAGGATGATTGTACTCAGATTTGAACAAATCGGCCAGGACGATATTGTATCTATATGGACGATATAACAAAGTTTCTTCTAATCATCCCAAATCGTCCCGACTAATTGAGCTTATTTTATACTGATTGGCCAGGATGACATTCATATCGTCCTGGACGATAAAGTCGGCAAGTTGCATTAATGAGCTTGTTTTGAGATATTCTATTTAAGCTTTTGATAAGACACTTTTCTAAGTGTCTTTGGCAGCCATTGTAGCTTCGTTCTTTTGGGGGAAACTTGAAGAGAGAGCTTGAAAGAGAGTGAAGAAAGGGTAAAGTTTGATAGAGGAGAAGATCTTGTGAGGGGGGACTAAAGGGAGTATGGAGGGGGATTCCACATGATTGCTCCGGTAAGCTTGTACCTTAGTACCGTCGGATTCAAGGATTGTCTTGAGGGAAGTTCACAGAAGAAGAAGATCTCTTTGGTGTCAAAGGACCCAGAAACTCTGCCGTACCTGGGAAAGTGGAAGTGATTTTGTAAGGGCTTCTCCTCCTAGCTTTGGGGGCTAAAGGAGAGACACTTAGTTTAGTGCAGTACTCGGAGGGTACCTTTAAGGAGTGGACGTAGGTCAAGGTTTGACCGAATCACTATAAATATGGTATGTTCTTTCTTTTATTAATTTCGTATTTAATTTCCACATTGTGTTTTCTTTGTGGTGAATTTTGGTTTGGTTTGTGATTGTGCTTTGATTGTAAGAAGATATTTAAAATATTAATTCACCTATCTCTTAATTAGCCTTGGGCTAGCTCATAAGGGACCTAACATCTCTAACTAACTTTCACCACATCGAGGTATAATGATCTTAGTTCTTTCAAACTCATTAGTTTTATGGAGGATCCAGGTTCATTCAAGATCTAACTAATTATCATCTTATTGCTCTCTGCAGTAACATAGAGTTGACGATTATTGTCTATAGTACCGCACATCACGTCCTCTTCAAAGAAGGTGATGAATGGCTTGTTATAAGCTTGTAGAACCTTGGTCAGATTTTGTTCAATAAATATTTTTCATATCTTTTGGGATCTTTGAGATCTTGTATCAAAGACTCCTGAAGGTTCTTAGACATTACTAATGCATTATATATGTTGCGTTATGCAGGTATTTTTCTTAAATTGGATAGAATATTATAATCTATCCTCATGGCTGAAGTGTCTTTCTTTTTGGATTCTTTGAAGATGTTATCTTCATTGATAATTATCTCCTTGCCCTTGTCCTTGTTAGAAACATCTTTCTTCGATGGAGAGAGTAGTATCTTGCCACTTCTCAATTGCACTTGAGTGATTTCCTCTTGTTTAGAGTCATTTAATAGCACATTTTCTTTAGAGTCATCCATTATTGTATCCAGGGATTCATCTGTTGATTCAGAATCACCAACCAGGTTTATATGTCCCATCTACGATGATATGTCATGGTCCGACCCATCTTCCTTTGGAAAATACAAATAATCTTTTAAGTTATAGTCCATTAATGTCACCATCAGACAAGACTAAAAAGAAACTTCTTCAGTGTATCCTTCTTTTATCAATGTATTTTGTGCCCCTGAGATGACTCGACATACTTCTGTGAGAAGTGAATTCTCATCGCCTTCTTCGGCTCCATTTATTTTATACTCTGACATGAAGTCAACAAGCTTGATAGGTTGCCTCACAATCTGATAATATTCATCCAAACTATTGATAGCTCTCTAAGTTATAGCCTTTTTTCTCTTCCAGCTTCTTCAATTTGGTCTTCTTTTTAGAGGGTCTCACCTTTCCAGACTTTGAAGTGCCAGCTTGGTTGGAGAATTATTTAGATGTAGAAGTTTATATCATAGACAGAGCTTTCAAATTTAGCACTGGCTCCGTAGGAGATTTCCACTTCACCCTTTAGAACTCTTTCGAGCTATTTCAACATTTTCACAGTTTTCTTAGAGACCATAGTCTCCCATTTCTCTTCTTGAGTTATCTTCTTTTCATTTCTTCTTTATTCAACTGAAGGTACGGAAGAGGTTGTAACCACCCGAGTTGAATCTTTTCTAGGATGAGTCAACGCATTATCTGATAATGTGAGCTCTCCATTTCGATATTTTCTTTCAAGCAAATACTTAAAGATATAGAAGTCTTCAATCAAATGGCTGGTTATCCAATGGTATGGCAATAATTTGGATCGCTAGTATGTTTTGAATCCTCGGGCCTCTTACATTCTGACAGTTCTAAGCCCGCTTTCAATGCATGTTAAAATAACTTAGCAACACTCTCCCTCTTGAATGAATAGTCCTTATTCATCTTTTCTTTAAGAGATGGGAACATTCTATCACAAGTTGCCATTGCTTACCTCGGGAGTTCTCCACCAACCTGTGTAGCTTATCATTGCCCTCGAGTATAAGCTTCGGTTGGGGGTTAAGGTTGTAGACTATATCTTAGGCTTTTCTTTATATTGCATTGACTGCTTGCCTTTGTCGACACTATAAACCACATGTTTCCCCTTATCACCTCTGGAGAAAAAAGTGGAGTCAGCCTCACCTCTCATAACACTTGAGGCTTTAGCCTTCTTGGGCTCATTAGAGTGACTCTCTGATCTTGACAAATTTAATTTCTCAAACTTGGCTACCATTCCAGCAAGTCTTGAAATGTGGTAATCGTAGCCATGCACATGAAGGGTTACATCTTGTCATTAATATTACTCATTAACAAATGTACGGCATGCTTTTCTTCAAGTTGTTGCTCACATTTCATGCTCAAATTTCACCAGCGAGTAATATATTTCGTCACTAACTCATCCCTTCTCCTCTTTTTCAGAACGAGATTAGTGATTGTTATCTTCTTAGTTGCACTAGTAAATCTCTTCATGGATATAATTTCTAATTTTGTGAAAGTTTTCACAAAATCATGCTGCAGTTCACCATACCATTTGAAAGTAGTTGTAGTCAAACTGCTAACAAACTATTGGAAGAGTAGGGCATCATTTTCCCCTGTATTCCTACAAGTAGCTTTGAATTAAGCTAGGTGCTGCCGATAATTTTTATTGCCATCGAAAGTATTAAATTTGGGTACATAATATCCTTTCGAATATGGCACATGATCATACTCAGCGTGATATAGGCGACCCTTTCTCACCAACTTCTCCGTCTGATCAACGATTATAATATACTTGATCTTTTTTGTGATTATTCTTTCCAGCTGTGTAGCTGTCACAAGCTCAGAAGTACTTATAATATTTTGTATAGTGGGTTGGTGACCGACATTATGGACTTCATGACCACCTTTAGGAGCTCCTCTTATTCCTGATACTTTGGCACTTAGAATTTTGGACGATCCATAGAAGGATTGGGCATGGGACCAACTATAGCATTTCTCTGCATCATCTGTATCATTGTCACCATTTGGGCCATCATCTCATTAATTTTCTCATTTAATTAAGATATTTCCCTATCCTTTACCCTCATTTCTCGTCTCATTTACCCTCGCATATCGGCAAGCATGGTATTTTCATCTTCAAAAGGATTCTCCTCTACTTCCTCCACTTCCTCTTCTCATTAGGAATGGCCACCTCTGCTAGTGGTGGACCCATCTCTGTTGCGATGTCGGCATACTTGTATAGGTTGCAACCGCCAATTATCATCATCTTTGTCATCATCATAATCAATGCCATCATCGATATTTATATGTGTCACCATATAGATAACTTTCATATTTATGGCATTATTAATTTCTTTCATTTCTTCTTCTATATATTCTTCTTCTTCAATATTTTCTTCTTCTTTTATGTTTTCTTCTCCTTCCCCTTCTAGTACTTGGATCTCAAAGCCGTGATGTAACTGAATCTCTTATTTTTTATTAGGTAAGGTGATTTCTTCGATCAGTGGGATGCAGTTGAAGTTAGTCTCTTCATTTGGAGGGGGTGGCGATCCCTTGGAGGATTCTCCAAGGTGTCGACCATTGGGAGGGGCGTCATTATGGGTTTTCTTTGGAATCCATCTCTAACGTTAATTATAGGAGAAGGGGCATATCTCCAGTAAGCCATAGCAGATGTCGCGGCCAAATGAGTTCTTCTTTATTCTTTTTTGTGAGGATTTGGCCTCCAGATTTTTTTTCCTTTTCGTAGGGACCTTTCAGTGGTGGATCCCTGAACCTAAGGTTCAAGTGTCACACCCCAATGCTCACCATGCAGGACTTATTTTCTTTTTTTTCTCCACCGTAATAGATAAGCATTCTCTTGATGGAGTTCTACTGGTCTCGACCATCAGTAGTCATTGGTATCTTCTCTTCTTTAGTCCTCTCTCTTTCACAGTCTTCAAGACCTTGTAGACTTGGGCTGAGAGAGTTTTATGCTCTTTCTTCTTCTGAGGAGCTAGAACTTCAGGCTGTTGGTCCTAAAATTATTTCTTTAGCTCACTAGTGGAGTTGTGTCTCTTCACTCATTTTTAATTCATGAATCCATTTCGGGTAGGAATGAATGCTTCTAGCTCCCAGGCCGATAGATTAAATGGATGTATTGGTAGTAGTTATTTTTGGGCTCGTGGCTCAATATTCCTATTTCTCCTTTACCTTCTAGTGAGCCTTCCGCTAGATTAGGAAACCTCAACATCATTCTTCCCGAGCGCAAGAAAGTCGGTTGGCAGGTATATAATATTTGCAGTCACCACTAAAATTCTTCCATCAGCTATAATCCTCTTGGTGGTTGGGGCCTTAGATTGAGAAAGTCGTTCAAATATAGTGAACCTCCTATGAGGATTTTTAACAGCAGGTCGTGGCGCTGGTAGGTGCATATAATGTGCGGCAACTTCAATAGACTGGGTCCTCTTGGCATGACTTTTAAGGTTTGTACAGGGAAGTCGAGACTACTAAATTGGATGGAAGCTCCAGTCTTCCTAATCTCGATGATAACATTTGCCAGTTGGATCCTAGTATCTTATCCTAGCTGGAAAGTCATTAAAGTATTTTGTAGATCCATCTACATGAATGAAAGATAAGGGTTAGTGATCAGAGTCTGATACATAATTCCATACTTTCAAAATGTAAAGACTTGCATAAAATAAGAAATAAATAAATAAATATTAGCAAATGATTAAAATAATATAAATTCAAAAATCCTGCTAAATGCCATATGAATTGGTTAAATGATCATTTTAGAATATTCAAAGTTTTTCATTCATTAAATGATCATATTAAAAGTTTCAAAATCTTGAATATTGGTTAAAATAGCTTCTACTATAACACTGAGATGATTAGCCAAAGATGGAAAGAGAAACCAATCTCTAGTAGAGTCGCCATAAATCTATGGGCTCTAAAAATTTTGCCTTGGCCTCTTCCCATTGTGCTTTTTCTTTTCTGGGGGAGTATTAATAGAATTAAGTTATGAGGTAAATTTTGGAAGGTAGATGGATTTGTAGATAAGACACTACTAAGAGATTTTGCCCTTAATTTGCAAGGACTTTATGATCTGAGTTCTAATTTCCTATAGGTACAAGCCCCTATAATTAATTACCCCTCTCGATAACAAGAGAGAACTTTTGATTAAGGCTAGTCGTCAATTAGATACGTAGAGAATACATGTTATATGGCATATAGTAGTAGCATAAGTTTGGATTTGGGAATTTTGAAAATTGATATTTAAAATAGAAATTTCACCATCTTCCACTTAAAGGGAATTGTGGTGGAATAGATGATGGACTCGATCAAGATCCCAAGGTTTTTTCATCCCTGGCCATCGTGCCTAGTCTACTTAGTTAGAGGAGGTAGTTGACCAACCTGATAAAATGATACTTATCGACATCCATGGGTTACTTTGTCCAAGGGTACCTTGTAGACCTGGGGTAGATGTTTATTTAAGGGGATAAACTTGAATCCACCTTAGTTAGCAGAGGGCTTTATGCCCTATCGATCATATCATATTGATTCAAGTCTTAAGTATTTGATTCAACTAATGAATGTATTGGCTCTGTCATAACTAGTATTTTGTGGTGCCATTTGGTAGCAAAACTATTTGGTTTAGAGGGCTACAGGTCATAATCGTTTATCCTGCAGTGCTATTTGGTGGCAAAACTACAGTTAAATGACATGTACCATATCCTTACTAGTAAGAGATTGTTTGAGAATGGATTCTAGTGATATTTTCAACTAGGCATTAGCTCTATGTGAGCTGAAGTAAATTTCACTTTATCCACTCCTACTAAACTATTGTGGGAGGTGGATAGATTTTGGTTTAAGTGTTGATGAATTTATTTCAATTTTAAATATTTTTAAATTTTGGGTTTTTTTGAATTTCTGTGGAGTTTTGATAAGCATTTGGGAATTTGGAAGACATTTGAAAGTATTTGTGAATTAATCCCTCCAATTGAGATCTACGTTCAACACAGCCATCATCAAGGTGTTTAGGGTTACTTCCATTGACTAAATATTGTCGATTCTATCAACTTTCTAATAGGAGATCGGGTTTTATAAGCTTCGGATCTTTATTGGTAAGTTTTCTTTATTGAAGGCCTTGAAGGCCTAATATGAATATATAAAATAGATATCCCGGTTGACCTTATAATTATATATTTATTTAATAGTTCTAGCCGTGTTGACTCCTATCTACCTACACAGGAGGATGGGCTCGAACATGATTCATTTATTGACCCACGCTGCATCCCCATATATCACATGTGTACAAATAACATATTCACCGGGGCCCATACAGGTGTATAATTTTCTTGATGAATCTTTCTTATAAAGGGTCTTGAAGGCCTCATATAAATGTATAAAATAAATATCCCATTCGATCTCAAGATTGCATATTTATTTAATAATTTGAACTGTGTCGAGAAGGATCGGGTTCGAACTTAGACTCATCATTTAGCCCATGCAACATCCTTAAACATTACGTATATATCCAAAACACGCTCACCGGGGCCTATGCGAATGTTTAGGGGCATTTTATAATTATTTGTTAAACTTTATCGACTACTATTTACTTGCGAGGATTGAGTTCAAATATATTGACTCGCGCAGCATCCTTAAATGTCACGTGTGTTCCTAGAACACACTCATAGGGACCATACAGGTTTATAATTACACTTACCCCTTTGTGTACCTATGTGTATACAAATTATAGTGCATATGCCAGGGCATCTTGAGATATTATAGTTGTGTAGGTAACTGCCATTTAAATACACACAATATTTCATTTGAGAGCTTATATATGCCTTATATCTGTTAATACGAGTATTGTGGATTCAGTGGCAGTATTATCTTTATATTATAAGGCATCTCATCATCTTGATGTTGACTCCCCTTTCTCGTTCACCGGGAGATCCTTCTTGAAATTTGAGACCGCTTTTTTGTAAAGAACTCATTTTAATATCTTCAGTGTAGTAGACCTCCGCATAGTTGGCCTTCAAAATGAATAGATGTATCTAGGTGCACTTGTTATTTCCAGTGTTCATGGATGTTAAAACTATTTCCTTCCCAAGTTTAGAACCACGAAGAAATTTTGGAACACCAAGAAGTTTACTTTGAATTTATTTAAAAATCTCTTGCATTATGCTGGGAGGTGTCCTTCCCCATACATTGTGTTGTCTTCGTACCTGACGTAGTCACAAATCTCAATCAGCATTGTTGTAGGTGATATATGTACTTGTGTCCATAAGGGTTCGTTGTACTTATGATATACCCACTATTGTTATCCACAACTGGTTCGTGTTTATTTACAAGGACCCATTATTCACTATGACATTTCGGAAGTGTTTGTAGAAGAGCCATTGTTCCTACATCATATCCACCTTTCATCAATCTCAGGTGATTTGATGTACTTGCTTGCAAGGACGGGGCTTCTACTATCAATTGAGAGTGTTGCCATCTTCAGTTAACAAATGAATTATTGTTTGTATTGAGGTTTTCAATAATGAATATAGGATATATAAAATAGATATCCCGGTTGACGTTTGGTGTAGGTTTTAGATTGTATTGAAGTTATAAAAAAAGACTAATATAACTTCTAATACATTAGCACCCTAAACCCTAAAGTAAAAACAATGAGAAGAAGAGTGAAATTGCACGATGCATTTAAGAGCTTTTACTGTTTAATTGATCTTCTGTAATAACATCCATTTGTTTTTGTTTTTTTGTCTAATGGCAGCGTTGGTTTAAATATTCAAGTAAGGAGTTAGGAGTTGTCGGAAAAATGACATCGTGTCCGACGGGCCATCGTATTCCCGTTCATGTTTCCGACAACTCCCAACTCTCTCACTGTATTCGCTCAAATTAGCCCACTACGTCATATATATGCATATGGAACATGTGGGAACACGGCACACAACCAACGCTAAGCTAGGGTTGTGATTAACCTAAAACCTAAGGAATGCAAATGAATAAAATGAAGAAAAGGGAGAAGAATATGAAGAAAAACAATGAGAAGAAGAGAATGAAGGGAAATAAACTCACAGTTACGAAGATGGAAGGGACGGTCGGTTGGGATTCGCAAGAGAAGGAGATTTTCGTCGCGTACGCCTGTCTGGATTCGTTCCGAACGCGCGAGCACAGAGGAAGATGAATTAGGGATTCGGGTGTCTTAAAGTCATGTATGGGATTTGCCAGCGGTTTTAACCGGTGCGACTTGCATCAGTTTTAACCGCTGCAAATGAAATCGATTTCGAGCGAATTTGGGTGCTTTCGCAGCGGTTTTTAAAACCGGTGCAAAAAACCGCTGCGAAAGGTCCTGTTTTTTAGTAGTGTATGCATGTAAGAAGCTTTGTTGCTTTGGTTGCATATTCTAAATCACTTGGGTTTCCTTAAACATCTTTCACATGCAATGAGATTTTATCTCCCACTTGCAACTTGTAGTTCACTTGGATGACTATGCATTTAGACTTTGATTTGTTCATTTATTCAAAGCCTCGTCCTGTGTATAATTCATGTTGTTAAAGTATCTTGCGATCAGACCCGAGTTCAAGTCATTTGTTATTTGCATTCGAATTTCAGCAGCCTCCCGGCCTCTCCTCTGTTTAGAGGAAAAACAAAGAGGCAACCTTCCCATCCATGCTATATGAGCACTTCAGGTAGATGTCTGGGGACACCACGATTGCATTTTCTTCAATCCCTAAGGCGCTTCATGAGCGCTTAGGTAGTCTTTGGCCCTTGTTGAAAAGAGCAAAGGGAATTTTCCACGTATGGGTACTTAATTTTGTTCCCTTCATGCTACATGAGCGGTCTGAGGATTACCAACCCGTTGCAAGCATCGCACTGGTTTCCCTCCCTACTATGTTACGTGAGCGCGTAGGGGGTTTGCCATCTCGTCGCAAGCGTCAACAGTAGGATTTTTTTGAGTTAGAAATTCATACCTTTGCGCCTGACTACAATGGTGATGACGGCGAAGTGCAGAACTACCCAAAACTCCTTTTTTTTTCCTCCTCTCTTTTTTTTTTCTTTCTTCTCTCTTATTTGTTTTTTTTTAATACAAACAAACAAACAAACATATATATATATATAAATATATATATATATATATTATTAACTATATGTTTGTTTGTTAATAATAAAACAAAATGTAATTAAGTGTAAATCTAATAAGCTGAAGGGGTCGGGTATATGGCTTGCGGCTACAAACTTAGAGAGGCGTATGAGATGTGGTTTACATAGGATGGGGTCTGGGATTTGTCGGCCAGAGAAATGGAAGAGGAGTTGCGGTTTGGGATTTGAGGCTCGGTTGAGGTAGGCCTCTCTCTCTCTCTCTCTCTCTCTCTCTCTCTCTCTCAGTTTCTCAGGACAAAAGGATCAGAAGGCCGGCGTGGAGTGGGAAGAAGCAAGCGGTCGTGGATGCTCCAGCTTCGGTCGACGGATTGGACCTCGGAAGAGGGAGGTCAGGTCTGCAAATGGGAAGGAGTTTGGAAGTAGGGAGAAAGTAGCGAATGGGGAAGAGCGATGGGAGTTTGAGGGCTTCGTTCGTGTGGAGGAACCGGAATGGATCAGGCTTCCTCTCCCTTTTATTAACGCAGTTGGGAGTAGGATCGAGGCAGTCGTTGCAGGATTCATGGGGAAGAGACCGATTCGGCACTGCTGCACAGTGCCTCGGCGGAACTTCGGCAAGATTCGCGGGATCCAGGCAGCAGAGGTATGTTGTGTATTTCTTCTCATTTTTTTATTTCTTTTGGCCATAATCCAGAGGTCAACACCTTGTATGTAGAAATTATATCAGGCTTCATTTGGGGGCAGCTATCTTAATGTTTTATAAAATAAATTTTTAGTATAAAAATTTTTTATTCAAATAACTTTTGTTAAAAAAAAAACTATTTCAATGACATAAAAAAGCTGTCCCAATTGAAGTTTAAACCTTAGTGACAGCTTAATAATCTGATCTTATATCAAAACATTTGCTAATCATTATTTATTTGTCAAAATAATGGACTGAAAAAAGAACAAACTTATTCAAACCATCTATATCAACATAAAGCTTTATCACAAAAACAGAATTTATGTTTGCGAAATTATATCAGACTTCTCAAGAGAAAGAGAAAAATATATAGTAGATAAACAGAAGGATCAAGTAGCTATACTTGAACAATCAGATGCAGCTTTTGCTATTAATTTTATTCTGTGAAACTTCTTTCCATTTGTTTTAGTAGCAAGCTTTTGAAAATTGTAGACTTCAGCAGTAAAGATGAAAGCATTGTCAAAGCTAAATTTCATTTTTTTTTCTTGCATATGCTAATATGTTACTTTGGTCTTCAGCATCTGTGTCCCTGAAATTATATCCTCCCAAAAAAGATCTGAGATTGCTCGAGTCACTTCTCCGATATTTCCTGTAATATTATTAAAATTGAAACATAAACAATGTAATTCAAATGAAATTTCAGATTCACCAGAAAAGAAAAGATAGTTGTTTACCATCTCCAATGGGTTTTCCATCCCAATCAACCACAGGCATTATTGGAATTAAGCTACTGACAAACATCATCTCAGCTGAACCCTTTGCCTCTTCAACAGATATATCTCTAGTGCGCACACTCTTCAGAATTCCATTTCCAATCAGTTTATTTGCGAGAATGAGCAGCCTCTTAGAAGTGCAACCAAACAAAATCTTATCTGGTCTAGGAAGTAGAAGTTCTCTTTCTTTGCTTACAAATGCAATATTACAGTTAGGACCCTCCGCCACATAACCTTGGTCATCTACCCAGATTGAGGAATAGGCACCCTTTTCTTCGGCCTCCATTTTAGAAAGAACATTAGGAAGGTAATTTACTGTCTTTATTGTTGCAAATTTTGGAGGCTTTGTTGGAATTGTTGTTGTTATGACCTTAACACCTTCCAATATTCGGCTAAACTCTTTGGCTATGGCTACTGAGTAGAATGTGGGCGTTGAATTTCTTGGCGGCGATACTAAAAAATCACCTGGTCCAGAACTTAGCCAGTAGCGAATGGAGCCGGTCTTGAGCTTTGACGCAACTGCAAGAAAGAGAAGAATTTCTTTGATAGTTTCACGAGGGTACGGTGGGGATATTTTTGCTGCTGAAGCAGATTTGAGGAATCGGTCTAAATGTGAATCCATGTCATACAAGCATCTGCACTAGTCCAGAATAACGATCATAAGTAATGTTTCTGAGCAATTAATTATTTAATTTGATGCATGTGTTACTTTAGATTTATTTTAATTTCTGATTATAAGAACCGAAGCTTCATTTTTGAAACTTGTTCGGATTAGTTGAGATTTAGAAGCTGATTTCCTTGGATTAACTTTTTTTTTCATGGAGATTATTACATTTAAATTGATAAACTGTAATTGTTATGATTAAGATATTATAGAATGGAAAACAGACGAGGATGTTGAAATTCCTATTTATGAACTTGGTGGTTCTCTTAATGAAATCTGTGATAGAGAAACAAAGACATTTTTGTCATTGATTCTCCCAATGGACAAGCAAGCACATGCTTCACAAAACAAGATCAATGAACAGGCGGACTAACAATATTTAAGCACGATATGTATCTGTACGCTTAGAGTCAAAAGCATGAGCATCAAATGTTTATTATCAATGCTCAATTACCCATTCATGAGAAGCGCTGTGTCAAACACTCCATGTCCTCTATGGACCATGTGATCATCTATTGGAATGACCATTAGAGTCGGATCAAGAATGATTCCACCAATCAAGCTGGAATACATTGCTCGGTATGGATGCTCTTCCACTGATTTATTAGGCAATTTTCCTCTCATCTTCTCGATTACCTGCAACAATTAAAGATCTGTAGATTACAAGGATAATAACACGACAGACACCTTAGCGTTGATTGATACATGAACCTTCATCTGCAACATATTTGTTGCATTAGAACCGGAGACAGAGCTGCTGCACATTCACTATGTTGCCAGCTACATTATCATCAATTAATTTTAGTGAAAATTGAAGATTATTACTTTATTCCGCTTTGCTCAAAAGCAATGGAAGTAATAAGAATTTAATTCAAAACACTAAACCTCAAATTGTACATGAAAATTTTTAGGGAAAGCTTGAAAGTAAAGAACTAAAATGCAATTTGAATTTTTGCGTGTCCTATTAAGATTACTTTTTATCCGTTGTGTATTGATAATCAAAATCTTATAGTAATCATTATAAAAAAATTCAATTACAATTAAGAAGCTTAGCCATTATGTTAGTCAAACAAAAAAAAAATTTCGGTGAACCTCAGAAGTTGAATAGACGGGAATACAAAGTTCAGTCGGCCATTTCTCATGCCCTTCAGCGAAACCAAGCACATTATTTTGTTTAGAAGAGTACTTGGAAGATCCATTTAATGGAGACAAGCTTGGAAGTGGCGAAAAAGCTGGAGGAGAGGAAAAGGATGGAGAAGAGGAGGAAGGTGAAGATGTCTGGAGAGTGGGAGGTAGGGTTGGCTGACCGGGAAGAGCCATAGCAACGTAATAGGGGAAGGAAGTTAGTAAAAATAAGAAGGGATTATGAAACAGATGGGAATATATTTTGTTGTATCAGCGTTGCTTGTTGATGTTTTAATTGGCATCGTTGATCTTATTTTTAAGGCAGAAAACATTGGGAAGAGGACAAGGTATCATTTTGAATTTTCTTCGTACAATAAAGATGCTGCTCTAAGCTTAGTTTATAATTTACTTCCATTCGTATTTTGCATAACATTAATTTTTTCGAAAAAAGGAACTAAATCCTGTAATTTTTGATAGGCTAATAAAATAAATTTTTTTTTTGGATAAAAAACGTTCAAGGTACAATTTTGATACACAAATTTTAGTTTGGCCATCAAAGCCAAGTCATTGTAGACCAAGACAGTTTACACTAAAGAAAAAACATTAGCTTTCCGGTAGAAAAAATTGTTGGGTAATCGATAAAATCCGTTGGTAATTAACTTTTCTAGTGGATTTTATTCCAACCGTGAAAATTCCGTCGAAAAAGTTTTTGATTAGCCAAACTTTTTTTTCAATAAATTCCCAATGAAAAATGCACAGGCATCGCCAACCAAATAAATATGATCAGGATTTGCTGATAGCGGATCGTGCCTATACTAAATGTTTGCTGGGCGGCAAACATTGTGGCGGAAAATTAAAAAAAAAAAAAAAAAAAAAGCAAGTGAATGCCATGCTATGAAGTTTAAATTTTAAGAAGTTTAATTAGAAAAATTTTAAAAGAAGTTTCACTAAAAAAAATATATATCAAATATCTAAAATATTTTACGTTTTTTTCAAAAAAATAAAAAATCATTTCACGTTTTGTAAGAAACGTGAATTGATTTCACATTTTGCAAAGAAATTTTTAAAAAAAAGTAAAATTACATAAATATATTACAAAAATAATTTTATTTTACAATAAAGTTGATGTGGGTTAGCAGATTTCTAAGTCTCAAGGCTCTTATTTGACCGATGCTGGGTTCAAAACCTACAATATGCGATCTTTAAAAATTAGAAGGAAATTTAATTTTTTTTATGTTTCTTAAAAAAAAAAACTTAAACTTAATAAAATATTAATTTGTATTTAAACTTAATATATATATATATATATATATATATATATGATAATTTAAATTAATTAGTTATAGTTAAATTTTTAATAAATAGTAATAATTATTTAAATTAAATATCTAAAAGTTAAAATAAATATTACATATAAAGAAAAAAAATGAAAGATTTATGATAATATATTTAATTTGTATAAATCTAAGAAATTTAATTAAATTATTTATAAATAAAAGAAGTGTCTTTAACTCTTCTTCAGTTTGTATAATTACTTTCTTTAATTTTTCTTTAGTTTATATAATTATAAAACATATTAAAGATTTATTATAAAATACAATTTTTTTATATATTTACATGTTTATTAATAAAAAAATGTTAAAGAATAGATATTTCAAATTTAATTTAGACATTTCAAAAAATAAATTTAATTCTTCATTAGTTTATGTAATTATTTTAATTTTATTATTTCATAATAATTAGAAAAATTATAAAGTAGTATTAATAAAGAATCAAATTTCTATTTAACTTTTAATTAATATTGAATATATATAAATAATTGAATATATATATATATATATATATATATATATATATATATATAGAATTTAACATAGTTAATTATATATAATATTTTAATAATGTTTAATATTTTAATTAAAATTAAAAATTATTTATTTTAAATTAAGTTTATGTAAATAAAATAATTATTTCACATAATTGAACTTAGAATTTATACATATAAAAGATTTATCTAAATATATTTAATGAGTGCAAACCTAGTTATTTTAATAAAATTTATTTGCAATGAATTATTCTATAAATTTAAATTTAATTAAAAATATAAATGTTTTTTCCAATAAGAAATCTTTCATATATTAAAATTTTTGTTAATTAAAAAAAATTAATTTTTCTCTATACATAATAGATTTAAGAAAATGTTCAATTATATTCTTAGATTATGTAATAGGTTTAATAATATCATTTTAATTATGTGTATTTTTTAGTATTTAGAAAAATTATGCAAAACTATTAAATAAGAATATTACTTAAAAATTAAATTTTTATTAATATTGTTGATATATCATTAGAAAATTATCTTGATCAGACACGAATCTCGATGCAAAGTTGAATCAAGAACTTCAAAATTAATCTCGTGAGCATCCAAATTATGATATTATCAAAATTATAGTTGAATAGCACATCTCGAAAAGATAAACCCAACGACACAAAATTTGATTCAACCTTAACCCAAATGGGTCTAAATCGAGGGTCTTAAGCACATTTTGAACTTTAAAGAATAAGTTGGATGACCAAATGATTTTCAAATATGACATGCTTATAGTCGAATTAAGCGGCTCAATGAGATGAATCTAATGAGCCCAGTAGCTCTGAATTCTAATTTTATTAAGTCATTTAAATCCATGATAAATTGTTTGTGATGAAGGGAATCAATATCTGCCTTCTACCTGAAATACTCCCAACCTACCATTGATCATCTCACTATTTAATAGCATGCTACTCTCAAAAAATTATAAATAGACCCACAATTCTTCATAAGATGGAGGATGTATAAGAAGAGGAAGAAAGGAGATATCTCTTTTCATAAAGCTCCTCCTCGATCACAATCGGACAACAATCAAACTACCATCCATCATCGAACTTCTGCTTAACCACAGACCATTGTTATGCTTTTGTCTGGCCATTTATTGTCATTGAATATCCACTTGGATACTGACCAACACAAGACCTCTGCCTGGACACTGGTCAATGCTAGACTTCGACCCAACTCTGTCTATTATTATATTTTCACAGTCTTTGAATTAAAGGATGGAGCAAGCTTTGTGACCAAGTAAAATAATAGTGGAATCATTTTAACTATGCCAAGCCCTACAGCTTTCCCTCTTTTTAGGTGTTTCCATGTAAAACTCTTATGTTTTTTATTTCACTATTTGTGTGCTGGATATCTGAATAATGCTAAGACAAAACATTTTCTCACTCTACTGTAGTGTATACTTCAACTTGCAATAGTTTGGTACCATATGTGGGAAACTAATTCCACTATCCTAAACATTTATTCAATGGTCAACAGGCGTAGCAATCGTAACCTTTCTATGAACCAGAGACACTAGGTGTTCACCTCTCTTTACCCCTGTGGACGGAACCCTATTGAGGAATGAAAATTAGGAAAATCCCTAAAAGATCACATCAAAAAAATGAAGATATCTCATAATGAGATCCTACTAGTTCTATGAGACACCTAACAACCAATGCTAGCACAACAAGAGGAGATTCTTCTCTCTTAAGCAATGGGTCATCCTAGTGCTTAGTAGGACATCAACCATGTTAACAATACTAGCTCTACCCTTCTTTCTTACTTAATCATCTAGTGGACATTCCTCCAAACATCCCCAAGGACTTTTCTCGAGCTCTCATTTTTTAGCTTCCATGCAATGCCCTACATCATGAATTGTGATAATTTGTTAGACAAGAGATCCCTATGAGAGGTGGAAGGAATCCTCTTCATCATTTGGACTTTCAGGAGTTATCACCACTCATTGGAGCCATCCTTCAACTGCCCATTCCAGTAGGATTCAAAGTATCGAGCATTGTTTCATACGGCAAGATATTCGACCCCTATGAGAAAATCGATCACAACTAAGCCATTATGAATTTCTAATAAGCCTTAAATGTGCTCCTCTGCCATGTTTTTCTTATCACCTTCAAAATGTAAGCTCAAAATGATTCTATTTGCTTCCAGAATGAACCATTCCCATATTTTTAAAATTAGTGGAGCTATTCCTCAAACAATTTATTACCAATCAATGAATCGTTAAAGATTTTTCCCACCATTAAGGAATTGGCCATAGTGAAAGTAAGTCTCTTAAAGAGTATTTTCAAAAAAATTCTATTTATCCTGGATGAATTTTAGGGGTGGATCCTAAATTTCAGAGGAGTTTTTTTCTTGGAGGGTTTCATTCAGGCCCCTTTTACTCAGTACTTATGCGAGACAGTTCATTTATACGTTAACTAGATCCTTCATATGTAGGAACAAACATTAATAAATGAAGCAAACTATTGGGAAGCACAAAAGTGCACAAAGGAAGTATAATTCCTCCTCTCAGTTCAGAATATTAAAAATTACAATTTACCCCCTTAGCCCTCACAAGCGCGATGTGAGTCTCTACAAGAAAAGGAGTATATAACACTTAACATTTCTCAGGAAAATTTGTTGATTGCTATCCTATATCAGGAGTATGTGAAGTAGTCGAATCACTTAAAGCTAAACATCAGAAATTAGGAGTATTGCTGCCACTTCCACTATAGTTGTGGACACATTACTGAAGTATATAGATAATTCAAAGATGAAATTGAGAGACTGTTCTAATAAGGATATCTCAAATAATTCATTTGAAACTTCTATGCTTGAGATAAGAATATTCCCACTAGGGGGCAAAGTTAACAACAACAAAGATAACCATTGAATAATAATCAAGTGGTTTGTGAGATTGAAACCATTATTGGGGGCATGTTCTTATCCAGTCAAGTCTTGATTATAGCAAGCAATGAAATGACACCAAAGAAGTCTTTCACCGGCTACTCTATTAATTTAGAAGACTCTTATCTAGAGGAACTAAAGTCCCCTCATCAAGACCCAGTCTTAATTAATATTGGTATTGGCAACCCATATTATAATAATATGAGAATTTTTATCAATAATGGGAGCATAGTGGATGCCCTATTTTACTCCACATTTTTTTAATATTGGCCTATATGGAGAGAAACTCTAGCACATGATAGGTTTACTATATGCATCTGATAATGAACCTGTATAACTGGAAGGAACAATCAGCCTTCTAATCGTATATAGAGAATTTCCCGGACATGCTACTCTCTCAATCCAATTCATTATAGTAAACTCAATATAAGGCTATAACACTAGCTTTAGAAGACCACTCCAGTTGATATTTTGGATATCGCTTCCATCCCTCATCTCAAATAGAAGTTTCTTACTATAGTGGTGTTAGTATAGTATGTGTAGATTAATAAGTAACATAATCCTACTATATTAGGCCAGCTTAATCATGTTGATCAGTTACCATAAGATCATGAACTTCTTTCTCCAAAACAAGATATTCATCAGAGGGCATCCCTTTTGGAGGACCTCACTTGTATCTCTTTATCAGATGAGCACCCTTTGAGAATGGTACAGATTGGATCATTGCTCTTAGAGGAAGAGAAGAAAAAGCATATGGATTTTCTACGTATACATTAAGATATTTTTTATGGAGTCCAACTTATATGCCTAGAATCTACCATAAAGTAATCTTGTAGTTCCTAAAAGTAAAACCAATTTGCAAGCTAATTATCCAAAAGAAACTAAAATTTGTACGAGATTGCCTGCAAAAAATCGAAGAGGAGATTAATAAACTCTTAGAGGCAGGGTTTATATGGGATGCGCACTATCCTACATGGTTAGAAAATTTCATAGTTGTAAATCAGTAATCAATATTGTGATTATGATTTTTAATGATAACAAAATATTATTATTATGATATTATTATTTTTCTCTTAATATATATTGTATATTTCTGGTTATTTCTATGAGTACTAACATATCAAGGAAATCATATACTACTCCAGATTTTTGAAGACTTCAAGATAAAGTAAAATAGGATTTCATGTAAAAAAGTTTGTATATTTCTGTTTTTTATTTCTTGAGTTTGAGCAAGGGTAATTGTAATTTGGTAACCATGCACAGACACAGAGGGAGAGTAATAAAATTTTTAAAACTAATCCTACTATATGGTATATAATCATTCTATACAGATTATCTTCATTTTTCTCCATAATCTGGTTACTCAAACCATGGCTTAATTTTCTTAATTGATTGTATTATACAATGTTAGGTAGTATAAATGATTGATAATGCACAAAATTGGGTTCATGCCTAATCGTACTATACAAACATGTTCATTTTTAAACTATTCATACTATACAATATCATGTTATACATATGACTGACATTTTAATAATTTTAGTTCATACCTAATTGTTCCATATAAACTTGTTCATTTTCGAATTGTTTGTACTCTATGATATCAAATCATACAGATAAATTATAGTGCATTTAATTTGGTTAGTATATGATCGTACCATATAAATCTATTCATTTTTGAATTGTTTTTACTGTACGATATCAAGTTGTACATATGACTAACAATGTACAAAATTTGGTTCGTACCTGATTGTATCTTATGAGATTGTTCATTTTTAAACTATTTATATTGTATGATGTCAGGTCATACAAACGACCCAAAGTGCACAAAATTTTGTTCGTACCAGATCATACCAAGCTAAGCCATGATTTTTGAATTGTTTGTATCGGATGATCTATGATCATACATTATGAGTAATGGTCATTTCTCTTAAAAAAATCAAATTTTAGAGAGTTTTTCATGTGTTCTCTATAAAGATAGTCCTAAAATTATCATCCTTATATTTTTCTTTGAATTTTTCTCTTAAGAGTGACTATTGGGAGTGTGTTTGAGAGAGGTTTTTAGATTAGAGAGTGAGATATCTAGTGAAAGGGAATTATGGAGGATTCACAAGGTTGCCCAAAGTGAGGATCTCTTTTTTCTTTGTCTAATTTCTTTCTAACTTCTTTGGAGTCACTTGAGCGAAGATCTTCATGACTAGAACAAGCTTCTTTGCCTTCACCAGAAGGGTGAAAATGATGTGAAAGTTCTCTACCTTCACTAGGAGAGTAAAAAATGATGTGTAGGCACTCTGCTTTCACTAGGTGGGTAAAAAAGAGTTATAAGGTACACTGCCATCACTTGAGGGGTATAAAAGGTGATGGTTCTTTACCACATCGGGTTGGTGGAAGAGAGTTTGCAAGGGCTTCTTCGCCTTACTTTAGGGGAAAAAGGAGAGTCACTTTTGTTTAGAGAATTACCTAGAGAGGGAGTCTCCAAGAAGTGCATAAAGGTCTAGCTGGACCGAACCACTATAAAATTTAGTGTTCTTCTATTACCTTTATTTTTCTCGCATTTTATTTTATTAATCTTAATTTTTATGGTTAAAAGAATATACGTGAAAGTCATTTATATAAATAACTATAAATTTAAAGATTAGTGTTTAAAATTTTTAAAATGATTTAAAAAAGGCTTTTCCAAAATCCGAGAAATTTTTAGATAACTAATTCCCCCCCCCAGTCTTTGTTAGCCTTGGGATAGTTCTATTAGGTCTAAAAACCTTCACAAAATTCAATTGGTATCAGAGCCTTTTTTTTTAAATTAAAAGTTTAGAATACTTTTTCAAAAATGATCATGACTAATTATAGAAACTGAAACACTATTCAAAGATATTTAATCACTAAACCACCTTTATTTGACAACATTCTTGATTTTTCAAAAACCTGTATGCCTATTTTTTTTGCAATCTCTTGACTATCACATATGGATATTAGTACAAGAAGATTATACTAAACATTATAGAATTATTGATGGCATTAGAATAGAAACATCATTTACTGATTGAACATCAAAAGAAAAGGAATTAGCATAGTTAAATGAAAAACATTTAAACAATTCTTTCCGTGCTTTAAAATTTGAGGATTACATGCATGTTTAAACTTATAAAAATGGAAAAGAATTTGGGACAAACTTTACATAACTTATGAAGGGACAAATAAGGTAAAATAAACTAGGTGAAATATTTTATTACATGACTAATATCTTTTTCGCATGAAACTAAATGAGTCAACTTCTAATTTATATTCAAGGTTTACCCAGATTGTTACCTTATTACATGCTATAGGTAAAGAGCTTATAAATTCAAAAAAAAGTAAATAAATTTTTATGATGTTTGCTTATAACCTATAATATAAAGTTAACTATCGTTATTGAGTCTAAAGATTTACATGTATATTCTATTAAAAATATGCTTGGATCACTTATTAATTAGAAGCAAGGAGTGAATCAAAGATAGATTGATGCAAGTGATAAAAGGAAGGAGAAAAATATAGCTTTGAAGATTCATCATTCAAAAAGTAATCAATCAATACCTGAGGATGATGAAGATATTGCACTTATGACTAGGCAATTTAAATGTTTCCTTAAGAGAAAGCAATGAAGACGTCAACAATTGAATAAAGGTAAGTTCAATAAGAATGTAAAAGTTTTTAATGAAGTCATTTGTTATGAATACTGGAAGCTGGGATATATAAATACTAATTGCCCAAATCTCAAAGCTAATCATAGCAAGGAAAAAACTACAGAGAAAATAAACATTAGGAAGTGCAAGAAAGGATGCAAAGGGCTTTCTAGGCTGACTCAGCTTCAAACTCTTTAAAAATAGAAGAAGAAGGGGAGCTTACAAATTTGTGCTTAATGGCAAATAAACTTGATCGTTCAGATCAAGGCAAATAAACTTGATCGTTCAGATCAAGAGGAGGTATGTGACCTATCCTATAATAAATTATTGGAAGTTTCTAAAAATAATTCATAATATATATATATATATATATATATATATATATATATATATATATATATATATATATATATATATATATATATATATATATATATATATATATATAAGAAATTCAAAAAATTACATGCTAACTTTAATAATGCACATTTGAATTTATAGAAAGAGTATAAAAACCTTAGAAAAGATCATGTAGACATAGATAGCAATCACATGGCTTTGTTGGATAAATTTGATGATTTTGAATAAGAAGAATGAACAATTGAAGACACCTTATACTAAACTTAAAAATGATTTAAGGTGTTTATAACTAAATATGATCAAAGAGAACATGAATTGAAAGTTGATAATTTAGTTTTGGATAGTGCAAATTCATATCATCATGTGAAATTAAAAGCACTTGAGAAAAATAAGCCAATCCCCACAGTTGAACAATTATATAATCCTAATCAAAAGTTTACCAGTTCAAAATCTAGGAAAAGATATAATAATTATATAGATTAGTAAATCTTTTTCCTAGTGTTAAATGCTTTTCATGTGAAATGATAGGACATATTTCTCATACTTGTACTATTCATCAAATAATTCATATAGCATGGAGATCGAAGATGCATAAACCTTAATATATTGGACAAGCATCTAGGTTATCATTATCAAAAATTGAACCCAAATTTATTTCAGTTCCCTAGTCTAACATTGAATAATTTTGTAGAAACTCTCTCACACAAGCTCTCATAAGAGCATTTGGTACCTTGATAGTGGATGTTCAAAGCATATGACTTCAAATGCAAATCAATTTATACTACTGGAGGCCATTATTGGAGGCAAAGTATGAAAGTTTGATAGGAATGTTAAGCCCTAATGATCTAGTCCTGAGGCTAACCAAGAGGGGGTGAATAAGTATTTAAAAAAAATTCTCTATCAAAACACAAAACTTAAACAAAAGTTCACCACAAAGAAAATCAAAGTGTGTAAATTAAATGCAGAAAAAGTAGTAATAAATAACACACAAAATTATAGTGGTTTGATCAACTTTACCTACGTCCACTCCCCGAAGCCTCTCCTCCGAGTATTACACTAAACTCAGTGATTCTCCTTTTGCTTCCATAGTATGGCGGAGAAGCCTTTACAAACCTCCTTTCCACTAACCCCAGTGAGACAGAGAACCGACTCCTTTCGCTTTCTCCTAAATTAGGCAGAGAACCCAACTCCTTTTGCTTTCTCCTGAAGAAGGTAGAGAACTTTGATCAATTGCTGATGTAGACCTCTCTCTGGCCTCCAAGGACTAGGGATGACAATTAGAGAAGATGACTTGGATCCTTGCTTGGACAAACCTTTGTGAAACCCCTCATAAAATCCCCCTCATAAGATCCTCTCTCTCTCTCTCTCTCTCTCCCTTTCTCTCCCTCTCCTCTAAGCTCTCTCAAATCAAGACAGCAACAAATGATACTCTCTTGGATAAAATATGAGGTCTTATATAGAAGAGCTTCAAAATAGTTCTTAATTGTAAAAAATTGACTTTTTCATCCTATATAATTAGTACAAATTTTTATCTCAAACAGCCAGGATGATTTGGGACAATCAGAAGGTTTTTTATTTATATCATCAAGGATGATATGCTATCATCCTGTATGATTAGTACAAGTCATTAAATATCATCCAGACCATCGCCCTAAATGGATGTCTAGATGATGTAAAAATAACTTTATCATCCAGGTTGAAGTCATGATCGTCTTGGATGATTAGTTCAATTTCGTACATATCATCCAGAGTATTGCCCTAAATAGAACCAGGCTAATGTTTGATCGTCTAGGAATAACTACCCTTTATAAATTGATTATCTCAGCCAATCTTGCATTCGTTTAGGTCGAAATGATCAAACAATCAAACCTTAATTACTTTTCTTAATTACCAAATTAATTTAGGCATAATTATACTGCATCATCCAAGATGATGTCCAAAAATAAAAGATATCTAAATAGATCTGGTAGTTGATTCTTTTTTATTTGAGCCTATCATCCCGGCCTATACTAATATCGTCTTGGAAAATTCTCTTAATTTAACTGGGATGCTCTAATTAGGGTTTTTATTTTTAAATGATCATCTAGGCAAATTTTTGGATCGTCTAGGACAATGTGATCGAAAATAAAAAACTTTAAAACAGTCATAAATTTTTTCCTAAGTGTGTGTGCAAGGTTACTTAGCATTAGGACCAACATTATTACAACGACTCAAGAAAGGGTAGAAGACACATGTCATACATTATAAACTAACTTAATCCTAATCTACCCAATCTTGAGCTAATTTAATTATAGTTTGATGTTGTGGACCTGAAATGTTAGTGGGCAAGGCAGTCGTAGAGAAATAGAAGTATTTACTATTATCAAAATTATATTCCCTAAAAATAGAGTAGCCAAAAAGTTACACTTGGAGATAACACCACTAGGAGATTGAAATGGTCATATATGATTAGCAATACAAAACAAAATTTAGATTCAAAATGCTTTATTAGTAAAAGGCTTAAAACATAACTTACTAAGTATTAGCCAACTTTGTGATAAAGGTTTTAATATATATATTTTTTCCTACAAACTATATTATAAGCTAAAATGGAGTTGATGTACTGTATGGAGATAGGGTAAATAATATTTATATGCTTGGCTTGTATTACGTTAAAAATTCTAATGCTTTTTTCCTAAGAACTATTACTGATGAATCTTAGTTATAGCATAAAAGATTTTGTCATGCAACTATGACAAATCTTAAGATGATTACTCAGAAAAAATTGGTAAGATGCATACCCAAATTATACTTCACTAAGGATCACCTGTGAGATGCATGTTAATTAGGAAAATAAGTGTTACAAACCTATTTTTGGATTATGATTTTTGATGATAGCAAACAAATCTTGTTTCACTACAACTGCCATTTTCTCTATTGACTTTTCAGGACCAAAGATCGGACGAAAATAAGAATCAGCTACAAATAGGATAGATTAGGGTTGAGTCAGTCTGTAATCTTCTGTTTTCCTTTTCTTGAGTCAATTGTAAATGTTTGAAGTGACTGATGTTAAGTAACCCTACACACACACTTGAGAGATTTAGAATCTCTGTTTTTACTCACATCGGCCAGGATGATATCATTATCGTCCTGGACGATCGAGTTTAATACAAAAATTCTAAACATGATTTCTTGTTAAGGCAACCGTAATTAACTGATCGGCCTAGACGATACTTATATCGGCTAGGACGATAGGCTCAAAACAGAAAGAAATTGTCTCCATAAACAATTAAGGTATTCTGTATATTTGGCAATCGGCCAGAACGATATTCACAATTATGCCTTAATTGATCAGACAATCAAGGAAGTAATTAAGGATGATTGATATGATCACATCATCCTGGATGATAGAAGGATCGGCCAGAATGATCTATTCTAAAATCCTTAGTTTCTCCTGGACGATAAATATCTGCCAGCATAAATTCAGAGCGATGTGTTGGACGATCGGGATCGGACAGCTTGAATTTAGGGCGATGCTCTAGACGATTTTCCTCAGATTTGAACTGATCGGCTGGGACGATCATGAGATTGTCCTGGATGATCAAGCTAATTTTCAATCATCCAGTTTGAATTCAGGGCGATGCTCTACTCGATCTAATGGGATTTATACTGATCGGCCAGGATGATTTCCATATCAACCTGGACGATATAGTCAACAACTTGCAATTAATGAGCTCCTTTGAAGCTTTTCTATTTAAGAGCTCTTGTTTAACATTTTTGAAAATCTTTGGCTACTGTCCTGACCTGAGAAAACCTAAAGGAGAGAGAGAGAGAGAGGGAGAGAGAGAGAGAGAGAGGATCTTGTGAGGGAGAGCTTGTGAGGGGATTCACAAGGGTTTCTCCAAGCATTGTTAAACTTCTTCTTCCCTAGAGTCTTTTTTCCTTGGAAGGGTTGGGAGAGGTAAGCAAAAGGAGGGTGCCTCCGGGGAGTGGACGTAGGTCGAGTTGACCAAACCACTAAAAACCCTTGTGTTCTTGTTTTTTACTGCTTTCGCATTTATTATCTTCCGAACTTATTTTTGTTAAGATAGTTGCTATTTGAATGCTTTACATTTTTGCAACTTAAGTAGTTTTGATGATTCCAAACATTATTGTTCAAATGTGTAGTTATCTCCTAACAATTTTAGAAGATTTGTATTTGCTCTTGTGTGTACTAACATTTAAGGAAAATCTAACTCCAGACTACGAAGACTTCAAATCAAATTCAACATGAAATACTTTATGAATTTAAAGCTTGTACTTTTCTTTGAATTAAATTTGAAAGGGAGTGATTGTAATTGAGTGAATAAAAACATACACACACATATAAGGAGATCATATAAAATTTAAACTGATCGTACGGGATGATATCAGATCGTACGGGATGATCAGACAGTTATCTCCTATTGAGCACATGGAACGAATAGGAACTGGCTTGAAAAATTTTATAAGTCCTATTCGTCCGGGACCAAATTAAATATCGTCCAGGATGATCGGGTCTCTGTAAAATTTTTGTCCAGACGAAATTAATTGTCATTAGAAAACGAGTTGTTTTTTGTAAAATTTTCGTCCAGACGAAATTAATTATCGTCCAGGATGATCTGGTATCTGTAAAAATTTCTTCCAGACGAATCAATTTTCGTCCAGACAATTAACCGACTTAGAACGGTTTTCAGCAGTTTCTAGAACCGACCTAGTAATAACCGTTCGTACCGGAGGAACTTAGTTCGTATAGGACGATGAGCGTGTACGAAGACATTTCGTACACATATACAAATAGGGTCATTTTAAAGTGTTTAAGTAAAATCGTCCAGGACGATCCACGATCGTACGGGATGATCCACTGCGTGCAGAATTGAATACTTGCAGTTTTTGGGCGGTTTTTCTTGTCTTTTGTATAAATAGTCCAAATTAGACTGCCTCCCAATCTTTTTGTCATTTGATCTTCGTGCCTCTTGAGAGAATAGCTAAGGAGAGAGTGTGAGAGTGCATTCAAAGGAGGATTCCTACCACTGGAGCGTGAAGGCTTCACTTGGAGTTCAAAGGTAAGAATCTCTACTTGTGAATTGGGATTACTTCACTTTTTTCCTTCTTCCTTTTAGATTTCTTGTGAGAAGATCTGTCAAGGAGATCCGGTTTGCTGCCGACACTTGGAGAGTGTGAAAAGCCAAAGGGTTCGCTGCCTACACTTGGAGAGTGTGAATAGCCGAAGGGTTCGCTGCCTACACTTGGAGAGTGTGAATAGCCGAAGGGTTTGCTGCCTACACTTGGAGAGTGTGAATAGCCGAAGGGTTCTCTGCCCACACTAGGAGAGTGTAAAAGGACGACGGTTCTCTGCCAACACTGGGGATTGTGTAAAAGGATGACGGTTCTCTGCCGCATCGGGTAGTGATGAAAAGAGTGTGTTGTAAAGGCTTCTCCGCCTTGCTGTGGGTGCAAAAGGAGAGTCACTATTGGTATTATTGCAATACTCAGAGGGTGCCTCTAGGGAGTGGATGTAGGTCTGGTTTTAGACCGAACCACTATAAATCTGGTATCATTTACTTTACTGTTTTTACGTTTCTGCATTTTATTTTTAATTTTAAGAACTCTGTGGTTGAAAAACATTTTCTAGAAAAACTCAAAAGAAAAATTTTCATTTCGGTTTAACTTAAATTCAAAGAGGGATTAAAATTTTTAAACTACCAATTCACCCCCCCCTCTTGGTAGCCTTGGGACATTAACTTAGGCTTAACAACCTATTTACTAGACTCAACAAGTGGTATCAGAGCTTTGTTTCAAAATCATAAGTTTGAACTACTTTTTGATTAACGTAGATGGCTACATTCGGAAACCGAAACACACCTGAAGGTTACTCTATCACTAGACCTCCACTGTTTGACAATATACCTTTTGATTTTTGGAAAACATACATGTCTACTTTCTTACAGTCACTTGATTATCGTATGTTGATACTAGTCCAGGAAGGTTACACAAAACCAACTAGATTAGTTGATGGAGTTAGGGTAGAAACACCTTTTGCAGATTGGACTATAGAAGAACGTGACTTAGCACAATTAAATGTCAAATGTCTAAATAGTTTTTTTTTGTGCTTTAAAATATGAAGACTACATGTGAGTTTCCACTTGCAAAAGCGGAAAGGACATATGGGATAGACTTTGCATAACTTATGAAGGGACTAATGAGGTTAAGCAATCAAGACTCAATATCTTGTTACATGACTATGAATTGTTTCGCATGAAACCTAATGAATCTATTTCTAACATGTACACAAGATTCATACAAATAGTCACTTCTTTACATGCACTTGGTAGGGAATTAACTAATGCTGAAATGGTTAATAAAATTCTTCGATGTTTACCTACTGCTTATGATGCTAAAATTACTGCAATTACAGAGTCTAAAGATCTAAACCTATATTATATTGACAATCTTCTTGGTTCACTCATTGCTTATGAGCAAGGAGTAAGTCAAAGAAAGATTGATGTAGGTGAACCACGAAAGGAGAAGAATATTGCATTAAAGGTGGAAGAGTCAGAGAGTGAACACTCACAACTTGAGGATGAAGATAATATTGTGTTGATGACTAGACAATTCAGAAGCTTTTTAAAGAGGAAGCAGAAGAGACGCCAGCAATGAAATAGAGGTAAGTTTAACAGAAATGACAAGGTTTCTAATGAAGTGATTTGTTATGAATGCAGGAAACCAGGTCATATCAAGACTGAATGCCCAAAAATCAAAGCCACTCCTAGCAAGGAGAAGGTAGAGGAGAAACCAATTGTAAAGAAGGGCAAGAAGAAGTTTCAAAGAGCTTTCTGGGCGGACTCAACGTCAGACTCATCTGAGACTGAAAAATAAGAAGAAGTCACCAACCTTTGCTTGATGGCAGATAATATTGAACAATCAGATCAAGAAGAGGTATGTGACTTAACCTATGATGAATTGTTTGAAGTTTCTGAACACATGCATGATGCATATAGGAAAATGAAAAAGATGCATGCTAGTTTAAGTTTAGAACTGGAAGAGCTTAAGAAGGAACACGAAATCCTTAGGAAAGATCATGCTTTAATAGATGACAACCACATGAAATTACTTGATGAATATGACGACTTGAATAAAAATTTTGAGAATTTAAAATCATCCTATAAATTGATAATAAGAGCTCTCGAGTACTAGTAAACCTTTAGAAATTCTTCACATGGATCTTTTTGGATTAGTAGGAACTGTAAGTCTAGGAGGAAAGGTATACAGATTTGTTATAGTGGATGATTTCTCAAGATTCACCTGGGTTAGATTTCTTTTTCATAAAAGTGAATCATTTGAGGAATTCAAAAATTTTTCAACTTGGATTCAAAGAAAACTAGGATGTGAAATAATTTCTTAACAAAGTGATCATGGAGGAGAATTTGAAAATGAAAGATTTGAAATTTTTTGTAAAGAAAAAGGGATTGATCACAATTTTTCTGCACCTAGAACCCCTCAGCAAAATGGGGTAGTTGAAAGAAAAAACAAAACATTAATAGAAGCCGCCCGAGCAATGTTGGCAGAATACTCACTTCCTAAATATTTTTGGGCTGAGGCGGTTAGCACTGCATGTTATGTTCTGAATAGGGTGAATGTAAGATCAAATTTAAATAAAACACCCTATGAGTTGCTAAAAGGTAGAACACCTAACTTATCTTATTTGTATGTTTTTGGTTACAAGGTGTTCATTCATAATAATGGAAAATCTGCCTTAGGAAAATTTGATCCAAAATCAGATGAAGGAATTTTTGTTGGATATTCAAGTGTTGGAAAATCTTATATGGTATTCAGCAAAAGAACTTTAGTCATTGAAGAAACCACACATGTTGTATTTGATGAATCTAGAAATTTGGAAGAGCCAAATGTTGTTGAAGAAGAGATTGAAGAAAACTATCAAAAGTTTGATAGATTAAATTTGGAAGAAAATGTGGAAGAGAATTTGGAAAGAGAAAACCCTTTGCCTAGAGATTTAAGATTTTCTAAAAACTACCCAAGAGAATTGATTATAGGTGAACCTAGTGAGGGTGTTAGAACTAGGCGTAGATTAAACAAGGAAGTCAATCATTCAGCCTTTATTTCAACAATAGAACCCACTAATATTGATCAAGCACTTTCTGATGAATTTTGGATATTGGCCATGCAAGAAGAGTTGAATCAATTTGTAAGAAATAAAGTTTGGGAATTAACTACAAGGCCAAAAGATCAAAGTGTTGTTGGAACCAAGTGGGTGTTCAAAAATAAAATGAATGACTCAGGAGTAGTCATTAGAAATAAGGCTAGATTAGTTGCTTAGGAGTATAATCAAATTGAAGGAATTGATTTTGAGGAGACTTTTGCCCCTGTAGCTAGACTTGAAGCAATTAGGGTTTTACTTGCCTTTGCCTGTTTTAAGGGTTTTAAATTGTTTTAAATGGATATCAAAAGTGCCTTTTTAAATGGGGTAATTGAAGAAGATGTTTTTGTAGAACAACCTCCAGGCTTTGAAAATTCAAAATACCCAAATCATGTTTTC
The DNA here is from genome assembly GCA_022539455.1 of Dendrobium nobile. Lineage (NCBI taxonomy): Eukaryota > Viridiplantae > Streptophyta > Magnoliopsida > Asparagales > Orchidaceae > Dendrobium > Dendrobium nobile. The sequence continues at coordinate 39,123,989 of CM039735.1, forward strand.
AAGTTAAAAAAGGCATTATATGGATTGAAACAGGCACCTAGGGCTTGGTATGAGAGGTTGAGCAACTTCCTACTTGAAAGATCTTTTGAAAAACGAAGTGTGGATACAACTCTCTTTTTAAAGAAATTTGGAAAGGATATACTCATTGTTTAAATTTATGTGGATGATATCAGTTTTGGATCTTCAAATAAAAATCTTTGTGATGATTTTTCTAAAATAATGAGTAGTGAATTTGAAATGAGTCTAATGTGAGATTTAAATTACTTTCTAGGATTTAGCATTAAGTAACTTGTGGAAGGTACATTTCTTAGTCAAACTAAATATATTAAGGACATTCTCAAAAAATATGAAATGGACAATGCTAAATCTGTTAGTACACCAATGAGTTCCTCAGTTCAGTTGGATAAGGACCTTAAGGGAAAATCTGTTGATCAAAAGAAATATAGAGGGATTATTGGATCTTTACTTTACTTGACTGCTAGCCGACAAGATATTATGTTTAGTGTTTGCTTATGTGCTAGATTTCAATAAGATCCAAAAGAATCACATTTGACAGCAGTGAAAAGGATTTTAAGATACTTACTAGGAACTCAAAACATAGGAATTTGGTATCCTAAGTTTAGCTCTTTATTTGAAATTGTTGGTTATTCAGATTCTGACTTTGTAGGCTGTAGAGTGGATAGGAAAAGCACTCCTGGAATATGTCAATTCATTGGAAATTCATTAGTTTCTTGCTCCAGTAGAAAACAAAATTCAGTAGCCCTATCTACTGCAAAAGCTGAATACATTGCATTAGGAAGTTGTGTGGCACAAGTACTTTGGTTAAAACAACAGTTGATTGATTTAGGATTAACTATAGGCACTATTCCAATTTATTGTGACAATACTATTGCTCTTTGCATTTCCAAAAATCCTATTCAACATTCTAGAACCAAACACATTGATATAAGACATCATTTCATAAGAGATCATGTATCCAAGGAAGAAATTGAACTTACACATGTTTCAACTGAAAATCAACTTGCAGACATTTTACAAAACCTTTAGCCTTTGATACCTTCAGTACATTAAGAACAAGGCTTGGTGTTATTGATTTGAATGCTTAAATAAAAATATTTTTGCAACATTGATATTTTTGTTTTCTTAATTTATTTGTTTTTATTTTGTTTTAAATTTTGTGATTTTTGTGTATTTTGAATGAGTTTAATTTAGAGTATGTGGTTTTGTCTTTGTTTTCTGTGTTTTGAATGTTTAGTTTATTTTAGTTTGATAAAAATTCAAAAAATCCAAAATGTGTGGAAATCGTCCGGGACGAAATTTTTCGTACTGGACGATGTGTGTAAAATTCAGTTTGCATGATATGAAACGTTTTGAGAGCATTTTTTAATGTAGTTCGTCTGTACGATCTGATGATTGTTTAGGACGAAATATTTTTTCTCAAACGTCGGGACCATTGAATGCAGCGGTTGAGTGGATAAGACAGTTTTAAATGTGAAGTTCGTCCGTACGAACTTTTTGTTCGTCAAGACGAACAGACGTTGTTTCATTATAGGGGATGGTTTTCAACTGACATTAAAACGAATTAACTTTTGATCGTTTGTACGAAAATTTTTCATCTGTACGATCGGTCAAGTCAAAAGTCTGTACGAAAGGACGCATTATAAATTGTGTTGATTACGAAAAGCCGTTTCATTTTGGACGAATTGGATCGTTTGTACAAAATTTTTTTGTCCAGACGAACGATAATTTTTGTCCAGGACGAACAGTTTTTGTCCAGGACGAATGTATCGTTTTCTTTAAATAAGAAGGCTTTCCAACTCAACAATCACAACTCCAAACTTCACTTTCAATCCCTTTCAACTTCAAATCGACAATGACCTCCTCAAGAAAGAGACAAAAGGTGTTGGCGAAGAAACCCCACAGGAATTCTTCTGAAAACTTCCTTTCAAAGGCAAATGAAGAATCCTTTCCTTGTTTTGCATCTGCCAAAATTACACCTTCTCGCATTCTGATTCAAAGCGAGATAAATTTCAAGGTAATGCACCTTTTTGCTTCCACCCAGTTTGGATTCATTCTTTCTCTCGTCCACCTTTACAACAAACAAATCTTTCTCTATTTCCTAGCCAACATGAGTTTTAATTCCGACCACTCCTCTATAAGATCTTTTGTTTTCAAACAAAAAGTTGAAATCACCAAGCACGACATAGGTGCCTTTCTAAGCTTAAGAACTGAAGGTTATAGAGCCCACACCCTTATGAATGAAAACACCTTCAAATGGTATGAAGTTAATAGGGTGATTAGAGAAAGTGGCCTAATATATCATGTTGCTAGAGTTTCAGGAATGACAAGAAATGCTCGAATCATCCAGCACATTCTTCGATCTTCAATCATTCCTAAAGCTGGTGATAGGATCAATATTACCCCACTCCTTTCTGTTGTGACTTTTTTGATTATGGATCGTAAGCCTATCGATGAAGCCCAACTTATCCTAGACCATCTTTATGGGCTTTCAAAAATTGGGCATGCAGAACAGAAGAGAAAAAGGAACATCTCATTAGGACACTTAGTTACATATATTTTGGAAAAGAAATACAACTTAGTGCATCCTGATGATGAATACGAAGAGCCGGTCTACTACAATGATGCTTCCTTTAGAGCAATTTTTAAGGAGGAAAAAGGGAAAGCACATGCCAGTGCTTCTGAAGAAGAAGAAGAAGGAGAGCAAACTTCTGCACCTCAATTAGATTATCAGAATTTGATTGAGAAATTTGATAGACTTGAGACTCATGTTGATCAAAGATTTGATCAAATTGATGCTCAACTTCTGCAGCAGCATCAAGACATTGGTAGTATCAGAAATGAAGTTCATGAAATCAATACCAATGTTATGTTGATGGCCTTCTACTTCAACCTATTTGGTGGCATTCCTCCTCCTCCTCCAGAAGAATAGAGAATGAGAGATGATTTTCTTTATGTTTGTTGTATTTGTGTTTGTTTTAATGTTTGTTCTAGTGTTTGTTTTAGTTGTGTTTGTTTGTCTTTGTTTTAAATTTTAGTGTATTTTCTTTTGTATTGATATTATGAAATGATATTGTAATCATTTTCATAAATATCAATATATGTTGTAGTTGATTTAAATTTGGTTTAATTTTTGAAATGTGCTTAATTTTTATGAATTTTATTAGTCTTATTTAATCTTAATTGTGCTTAAATTAAATTGTAATTTGAGATTAATTTCATTAGAAAATTTAGTCTTTCTAAATTTAAAATTTGTTTATAACTTGTTATAATTAGAAATTTTAATTTCATGTCTATTCATTTAGACTACATTAAATTTAATATTATTATTGCAAATTAGATGTTTTCTTATTTTGTATTTCTTTGCTCAAGTGATATTTATGCACTTAAAAAATTTTGAAATTTTAGATTATTGATCTTGAAAAGAATTGATTTCAATTACTCTTGAAAATTGTACAAAGAGTACAAAAATCAAAAGGAATGAGCAAAGGTTCACAAATGTGAAAAAGAGGCACAAAATAAGCCCAAATAAAAAAGATGCACAAAAATGTGCTAAAAATTTGAAAAAGATGCGTAAAGCGCCACATGTGGTAATTCTCTTCTTTCCAGATTCTTTCAATCTCTTAATTCAAATTGATCTTATGTTCATTTATATTCTATTGAACTTTGAAATATAGAATTTTTGTTCATCTCTCTTGCAATGATTTTCTATATTCAAATGTCTAAATTGAATCATGTTTTTGATAAATTCTTCTTACATACAATGTTATATCACTTCTTAAATTCTATGAATTTCTATGATTTACCTAATGTTATTAGTTTTAGATTGCATACCTTATGTCAATCACCATTTAGATTAAATTTTCAAATGAATTTCATATAATTACTTACATTTCTCGTCTATTCTCCTTCACTTTTTGTTGTTGTCAAAAAGGTGGAGAAATTTGTGTTTGTATGTTTTGTTTTTGTATTCTGATTTTGCGCCATTTAGCTTGTGATTTTGTGTCATTTGGCTTGTGTTATTGTCTTGTATTTTTTATTTTTATTTTTGTTAAATTTTTTTTTGAAAAACAAAAAATTGTGTTCTTTGGTTTAAAATGCCTCCTTATTTTCATGTATTCATCAATTTAGGGGGAGTTTAGGAGATTTATTTAAATTGAAACCATACAAATAATAGTTGTTTTGCCATCATAAAAAAGGGGGAGATTGTTAAGATAGTTGCTATTTGAATGATATACATTTTTGTAACTTATGTAGTTTTAATGATTCCAAACTTTATTGTTCAAATGTGTAGTTATCTCCTAACAATTTTAGAAGATTTGTATTTGCTCTTGTGTGTACTAACATTTCAGGAAAATCTAACTCCAGACAATGAAGACTTCAAATCAAAATCAACATGAAATACTTTGTGAATTTGAAGCTTGTACTTTTCTTTGAATTAAATTTGAAAGGGAGTGATTGTAATTGAGTGAATAAAAATATACACACACACATAAGGAGATCATATAAAATTTATACTGATCGTACGGGACGATATCAGATCGTACGGGACAATTAGACAGTTATCTCCTATTGACCACATGGAACGAATAAGAACTGGCTTGAAAAATTTTTTAAGTCCTATTCGTCCGGGACGAAATTAAATATCGTCCAGGACGATCTGGTCTCTGTAAAATTTTCGTCCAGACAAAATTAATTATCGTCAGAAAACGAGTTGCTCTCTGTAAAATTTTTATCCAGACGAAATTAATTATTGTCTAGGACGATCTGGTCTCTGTAAAAATTTCGTCCAGACGAACCAATTTTCGTCCAGATGATTAACCGACTTAGAATGGCTTTCAGCAGTTTCTAGAACCGACCTAGTAATAACCGTTCGTAACGGACGAACTTAGTTCGTACAGGATGATCAGCATGTACGAAGACATTTCGTACACATATACAAATAGGGTCGTTTCAAAGCGTTTAAGTAAAATCATCCAGGACGATCCACGATCGTACGGGACGATCCACTGCTTACAGAATTGAATACTTGCAGTTTTTGGGCGGTTTTTCTTGTCTTTTGTATAAATAGTCCAAATTAGACTACCACCCAATCTTTTTTTCATTTGATCTTCGTGCCTCTTGAGAGAATAGCTAAGGAGAGAGTGTGAGAGCGCATTCAAAGGAGGATTCCTACCACTGGCGCGTGAAGGCTTCACTTGGAGTTCAAAGGTAAGAATCTCTACTTGTGAATTAGGATTACTTCACTCTTTTTCTTCTTCCTTCTAGATTTCTTGTGAGAAGATCTGTCAAGGAGATCCGGTTCGCTGCCGACACTTGGAGAGTGTGAAAAACCGAAGGGTTTGCTGCCTACACTTGGAGAGTGTGAATAGCCGAAGGGTTCGCTGCCTACACTTGGAGAGTGTGAATAGCCGAAGGGTTCGCTGCCTATACTTGGAGAGTGTGAATAGCCGAAGGGTTCTCTGCCCACATTAGGAGAGTGTAAAAGGACGACGGTTCTCTGCCAACACTGGGGATTGTGTAAAAGGATGACGGTTCTCTGCCGCATCGGATAGTGGTGAAAAGAGTGTGTTGTAAAGGCTTCTCCGCCTTGCTGTGGGTGCAAAAGGAGAGTCACTATTGGTATTAGTGCAATACTCAGAGGGTGCCTCTGGGGAGTGGATGTAGGTCTGGTTTTAGATCGAACCACTATAAATCTGGTGTTATTTACTTTACTGCTTTTACGTTTTCGCATTTAATTTTTAATTTTAAGAACTCTGTGGTTGAAAAACATTTTCTAGAAAAACTCAAAAGAAAAATTTTCATTTCGGTTCAACTTAAATTCAAAGAGGGATTAAAATTTTGAAACTGCAAATTCACCCCCCTCTTGGTAGCCTTGGGACATTAACTTAGGCTTAACAACCTATTTACTAGACTCAATAATTTTTTGTGGTATTTGATTTTTATTCATGCTTTTCTTAGAGAAATTTTTTAAATACCAATTCACCCCCCCCCCGCTTTTGGTTAGCCTTGGGCCAGTTCTATAGGGCTTAACATCACTAACGAACTTTTAAGTTGTATCCGAGCGGGATTCATAAAAACTAAGTTTTAAAACTTTTTAAATTTTGATTCATGGCTAACTTTGGGAATCGTAATACACCGAAAGCATACTCTATTACCCGACCACCACTGTTTGATAATATCCCATTTGATTTTTGAAAAACTCGCATGTCTATATTTTTGTAATCTACTGATTATTGCATGTGGATGCTTGTTACGGATGGTTATACACCTCCAACTGGTAAACTTAACAGCATTACTGTTCCACTTCCTTTTACTGAATGGACTTTAGATGATAGGGATTTGGCTCAATTAAATGCAAAATGTCTTAATTATTTTTTCTATGCTTTAAAATCAAAAGACTACATGCGTGTTTGCACTTGTAAAACTGATAAAGAAATTTGGGATAAATTGTGTATCACTTATAAAGGCACTAATGAAGTTAAACAATCCCATTTGAATATTCTCTTGCATGACTACGAACTTTTTCATATGAAACCTTATGAATCAATTTCTGAAATGTAAACGAGATTTACTCAGATTGTTACTTCTTTGCATGCCTTAGGAAGAGAACTTTCGAACTTTGAAAAAGTAAACAAGATTTTATGATGCTTGCCTTCCTCTTTTGATGCTAAAATCACTGCTATAACTGAATCTAAGGATATGAACATGTATTCGATTGATAACTTACTTGGCTCACTCATTGCTTACGAGCATGGGATGAATCAAAGAAATCTTGATGCAGGTGAGAAAAAGAATGAGAAAATAGTGGCACTAAAGGCACACAAATCTGACTCTGATTCTTCCGGGTCTGAGAGCGATGAAGTTGCCTTCATCTCAAGGCAATTCAGAAACTTTCTAAGGAAGAAGCAAAAGCATCATTGGAGAAAATGTAAGGATAAAAAATATTCTAAAGGATCTTCTGATGTTATTTGTTATAAATGCAGGAAGTCTGGATATGTGAAAGCCGATTGTCCTAAACTTCAAGATCATGCAAGAAAAGAGAAGGAAAAGGGTGAGGAGAAACCCAAGTTCAGGAAGGACAAGAAAAGGTTCAAAAAGTATTCTGGGCAGAATCTGCATCAAATTCCTCTGAGACTAAACCTGAGGAAGGGACAACAACCCTGTGATTAATGGGGGAAGATCATCTTGAGCAAAGCGATGATGAAGAGGTATGTAAACCAACTTATGATCAATTGTTTGAAATTTGTGAGAAAATTCATGCATCATACAAAAAACTCAAGAAGACTCACGCCAGTCTAAAGTTAGAGCTTTTGAATTTACAAAAAGAATATGAAATTATTCTCAAAGATCATTCTATGATTGATTCAAATCACATGACTCTACTTGATGAATTTGATGATTTAAACAAAAAGCATTTGGAATTAATTGATAAGCATGATGCATTAAAAGCTTCACACACCTCACTTAAATCAGATTTTATGAAATCTAAAGAGATGGAAAAAGATTTGAGGGATGATAATAATGTCTTAAAAAATGATTTGGACTCACTTAAGGGAAATTGGAAGACTCCCACTTTGAATCCAAAGCCAAGACCTAGGAAGAGGTATTATAACCCAAGTCAGTTAAGAAATCCTTTTCCTAAAGTTAGATGTTTTTCATGTGGCATGCTAGGACACATCGCACACACTTACACTGTTCACCGTAGTACACATTGGGTGTGGAGACCAAAATTACATAATTCACAGCATAACACACATGCATTACACTCTACTTTTTATGAGAAGGGACCTAAACCTATTTGGGTTCCTATGTCTGATAGCTGTTGATTCTTGCAGGATTGCTCTCACCAAAGACCTCGAGAGAGCATAAGATACTTGGACAAACGGAGGATCGCAACTCATAACTGCTTAAATTTGCTGCTTAACAAATTCTTGAATTGCATTTTGAGTATTGTTATGTTTTATTTTTGTGATAATTTTTGTTTAGTTGTTCTAGTTATTTTTACTTTTATTTTCTGTATGATGATTTTTTTATTCTTAAACTTTAAAGATTTATGGATAATGATTAGCATTTCTAAATCGGTTAAAGGGAGAAAACATAGTTGATGATTTCCCTCCCTCTAACCTCTTTTGGTGATGTAATTTTCTTTTCTAAAAAAAAGTCTAACTCATTTTAACAAATGGTTTTTGAAATTAAGATCTTTTTCTTCTTCTTGTTACAATAGACTATCTTATATATATGATCCAAAGTTCTTATATATCCTTCAAGTTAATTGAAATCTTGCCGTTGCACTTATCATATGATTTTGATTTTTTATTTTGTAGCTTGTTCTTTTCTATGTTAGAAAGAGAGCCCCTCTTCTCTAATATCTAGAAGATATAATCACAACTAATAACTTTTTTAAAGGGTTGGTTAAAGAGTTTTTAGCTTGCAAAAAATTAAAAAGAGAAGAGGCCAATGACGTCAAATTGAAAAGAAAACTATATACACAAAAGTGTATCAAAAATCAAAAGATGCTCAAAGAGCCAATCAAAGTAACAAGAGGCATAAAATGAGCCCACTAAATGCAAGCTATCCTCTCTTTTCAAAACTTTTTAAACTTAGAAGGACTCATGGGTTATTTGATATTTTCAAAGGCTTGATTTCAATTTCTATAAAAGAGACAAATTACTTTGGTATACTATTTTATAAGATATTTTGTTTGTAACCAAGTTTTGAATGGATCTTCTTTTTATCCAATTTATTCTGAGTTAGACCTCTTATTTTCAAAACACAATTTTTATCCTGGAAGAAGTCCGAGGTAGGGTATACAGGATCGGATTTTCTACCATTTTCAGATTGTGACATTGTTAACTCATTGATCTTTTAAATCTTTAAAATTTAATTATTTAGAAAATTTGTCATATGCTTGCTTTACTAAATACAAAAATAAAAATATATAGAAAAATAAAAAATAAAAAACTTCATTTCTTTTTTGTGTTTGTTTTCTTTTTCGTTTAGGGTTTTCTCTGATCATCTCCATCTTTCCTTGATTTTCAAATTCTTACCACATCATCCTGGCTGATTTCTATATTGTCCTAGATGATAGGACAAATTTCTCTTCAAAATTTCTTCTGCTGAACCTTTTTCTGAGCTTTCTGTAACTCATCGTCCCGGACGATCCCTTATCGTCCTAACCGATATGATCGAACTCTCTTACAATCTTTTTGATCATCTTGGTCGATACCATTTTCATCCTAGCCGATGCATTTATGGTCATCGTCCTGGCCGATACATTAGATCGTCCTGGATGATCCACATTTCTGTACGTTTAAATCCTTAAAATAGGCCACGGACGATCCGTTATTGGACAATCATCCTAGCCGATCCACTGTTTGTCATAGATGATACACGAGGCATAGATTTAAAATATTTTAACTTTAGCCGATACGATCAATTATTATGCATCGTCCTGGATGATACACCTAATCGACCTGGACGATCTACTTTTTCAACGGTCGTTTGGCTTGACTCCTTAGGACGATCGCCTGTGTTAAATTATCCTGGCCGAATATGTGATCAGTTCGGTTGATCGGGCCGCCTTTTTGACCAATCGGCATGTATGCAATAATTGAACCAAATCTTCCTAGATAATTCTACAATCGTCCTGGACGATATGGCCGTTTCTTTAAGTACAGGCCATTCCATCCATTGCTTTCACCTCAACCTACCTCTTCCCTTGTGTTTACTTACTGATATCTTGCTATGGCTAGTGGGAAGCGAGTCCGACAAGCTTCTGGAAGTTCCTTGAGGGCCACTCTGGACCCTCGATTTAGGGAAGTGGAGGATCAAGCAGCTTACCATCGTTACAAAGAATGTGGCATCATCATTTCCAAAACCATCAATCCTGCCCACCTTTCATATCCGATAATAGATCTCTTTGCTCACACTTCTCTCTGTTTCATTCTTACCCTCACTGTCCATTTTTCCTCAGAACTTCTGTTAAAATTTTATGCGAATCTTCGTATAAATTCTACTTTCACAGCCCTGACCTCCTATGTGAATCGATGCCCGGTCGAGATCACATATCAGTACTGTGCTGAACTTTTGCAGCTATCCACCACTCGGGATAAGCTGCATATAATTGTTTCAGATCCTGATTTTGACTGGTCCATGGCAAACCATTTTCTTCGCCAAACTAACACACCCTTTCATGATGGAGAGACTAGCTCTTTAGTAAAAGATGCTAGGATAATTCAACATGTCCTTCTCACCTCCATTATTCCAAAAATCGGGGAGCAAATCCACATCACTCCTCTGCTTTCTCTGACTACCTTTTTCATCATGGCATGGAGAGAATTTAATGCTACTGATATAATCTTTCAATATATTGATCATTTAATAACTATTCATGATCCAGGCCATAGGAGGAAAGCCAATCTTGCTTTAGGACATCTCATATCCTTTATTCTTGAAACCAAATACAATCTTCAATATCCTGCTCATCACGACCTTCAGCCTCCTTGCTACTCAAACAGCTCTTTTAATATCTTTCACAGTACTCGTCTCCACCCAGGGGATGGGGAACCTCAGGGGGCCGAGGAAGAGGAGGCTCCCGCTCCCATTCCTGATCCTGCTCCTCTTCGCCAGCACTCACAGTTTGACTAGTTGGTGGAGGGATTTGATCGTTGGGAGACCCATTTCGATGCTTACATTGCCGCACAGGAGTAGTAACATTCTGAGGACATGGCTCACTACGAGCACCACCGCACAGAGGACTTAGCCCATTTTGACAGCTACATTACTCACCAACAGTAGCAGCATGACCAGGACATAGCCTTCTTTAATGCTCAGTTTACTACGCTAGCTGGCTACTTTTAGCAGGCTCCACCACCTCCACCTCCATCTGATGATCAAGATCTCTCATTCTTTTAGTTTTAGTTTTTTTTATTGCTTTTATTTCATGTTTTTTTTAGTTGGTTGCTTTAGTTTGAAGTTTCCTCCTCCTTTTCGAGATGTCAAAAGGGGGAGTAGTATGATTGTACTTATTTAGTATGTTTGTACTTGTTCTGGTATATTTTCTGGTGAAAAAATTAAAAGCTTGTTTAGTTTTTGCATTATTATTTTAAATTTTATTTTTTATATGTTTGTCATCATCAAAAAGGGGGAGATTGTTACAAACCTATTTTTGGATTATGATTTTAATGATAGCAAACAAATCTTGTTTCACTACAACTGCCATTTTCTCTATTGACTTTTCAGGACCAAAGATCGGACGAAAATCATAATCAGCTACAGATTGGATAGATTAGGGTTGAGTTAGTTTGTAATCTTCTATTTTCCTTTTCGTGAGTCAATTGTAAATGTTTGAAGTGACTGATGTTAAGTAACCCTACACACACAAACTTGAGAGATTTAGAATCTCTATTTTTACTCACATAGGCCAAGATGATATCATTATCGTCTTGGACGATCGAGTTTAATACAAAAGTTCTAAAGAGGATTTCTTGTTAAGGCAGCCGTAATTAACTGATCGGCCTAGATGATACTTGTATCGGCCAGGATGATAGGTTCAAAATAGAAAAAAAATACCACCATAAACAATTAAGGTATTCTATATATTTGGCAATCAGCCAGGAAGATCTTGGATCGTCATGGATGATATTCACAATTATGCCTTAATTGATCAGATAATCAAGGAAGTAATTAAGGATGATTGATATGATCACATCGTTCTGGATAATATAAGAATCATCCAGGATAATCTATTCTAAAATCCTTAGTTGCTCCTAGACGATAAATATCGGTTAGCACAAATTCAGGGCGATGTGCTGGATGATCGGGATCGAACAACTTAAATTTAGGGCGATGTTCTGGACAATTTTCCTCTGATTTGAACTGATCAGTCGGGAGGATCGTGAAATCATCTTGGACGATCAAGCCAATTTTTGATCATCCAGTTTGCATTCAGGGCGATGCTCTGGCCGATCTCATGGGATTTGTACTGATCGACCAGGACAATTTCCATTTTGTTCTGAACGATATAGTCGGCAACTTACAATTAATGAGCTCCTTTGAAGCTCTTCTATTTAAGAGCTCTTGTTCAACATTTTTGAAAATCCTTGGCTGCTGTCTTGACCTGAGAAAACCTTAGAGAGAGAGAGAGAGAGAGAGAGAGAGAGAGAGAGAGAGAGAGAGAGAGAGAGAGAGGATCTTATGAGGGAGTGCTTGTGAGGGGATTCATAAGAGTTGCTCCAAGCATTGTTCTACTTCTTCTTCCCTAGAGTCTTTTATCCTTGGAAGGGTTGGGAGAGGTTAGTTCCAACAAGCGATCGAGGTTCTCTGCTTGCTTCAGGAGGAAGCAAAAAAAGGAATGTTCTCTGCCTTGCTGGGGTGTGGTAAAAAGTGGTGTTTGTAAAGGCTTCTCCGCCTAGCTGTGGGGGCTAAAGGAGAGTCATGATTGTAGTGCAATACTCGGAGGGCGCCTCCGGGGAGTGGACGTAGGTCAAGTGGACCGAACCACTATAAACCCTTGTATTTTTGTTTTTTACTACTTCCTCATTTATTATCTTCTGCACTTATTTTTTGTGGTGATTTGGTTTATATTCGTACTTTGCTTAGAGAAATTTTTTAAATCCTAATTCACCCCCCCTCTTGGTTAGCCTTGGGCAAGTTCTATAGGGCTTAACATCCCTAACGAACTTTCAATAAGTCAAGTCCTCCCTTCATTCAATTAAAGATTTTAGAACTAGCAAACACTTAGAAGTCCTTCAAATTAATCTCTTTGGGCCAGTTAGCAATGTTAGTCTAGGGGGGGAAATTTTTGGGTATGCGATTGTTGATGAATATTTAAGGTTCACTTGGATTAGATTCTTATCTTATAAGAGTGAATCATTTGAAGAATTTGAAAATGTTTATACATGGATTCAAAGGAAGCTAGGTTCTGAAATTCCTATAATTCATAGTGATCATGGAGGAGAGTTTGAAAATAAAAATTTTGAAATTTTTGCAAAGAGGAAGGGATATATCACCTTTTGAACTCCTAGGATCGCACATTATAATGGGATTGTTGATAGGAAGAACAAAACTTTAATAAAAGATACAAGAGCCATGCTGGCTAAATATTCACTTCCTAAATATTTTTGGGTTAAAGCGATTAGTACAATATGTTATATTCTGAATAACGTGAACATTAAATCTAAGTTAAATAAGACATCATATAAACTTTTTAAAGGAAGAACACCCAACCTCTCACATCTACATGTCTTTGGATGTAAAGTGTTCATATATAACAATAAAAAAACTTATTTATGAAAATTTAAACACAAATTAAATGAAAATTTTTTATAGTATATTCAAGTGTAGGCAAATCCTATTTTTAAGAATTGAAATTTTGTAGTATAGGTGACCACATATATAGTTTTGGATGAATTTGATATTTATAGAGGGTCTATGTTGGATGAAGAAGATATTGAATATAATACCCACGCAATTAAAAATATAAATCTTAAAGAAAGGGTTGAAATAGAAAATAAGTTGCCTAGAGAATATAAAATCCTAAAAGTCATCCTAAAGAACTGATCTTAGGAGACCCGAGTGAAGGTGTTAAGATTAGATATAGGCTTATCAAAGAAGTGAATCACTCAGAATTTTTCTCAATGATTGAACCCACTAATATGAGTCAAGCAATTTTTGAAGAATTTTGGATTTTAGCTATGATAGAAGAACTGAACTAGTTTGTTAGAAATGATGTTTATGAATTGTTAGAAAGACCTAAAATTAAGGTATTATTGGAACTAAGTGAGTTTTCAAAAACAATTTGAATAATTCAGATGTAGTGGTTAAAAATAATCTCGATTCTTGGCCAAGGGGTACAATCAAATTGAATGAATTAATTTTGAGGAGACTTTTGCAAGTATAGCAAGGCTTAAAGAAATAAGGGTACTTTTAGCTTTTATTTATTTTAAAGGATTTAAATTATTTCAAATGGATGTTAAAAATTCTTTTCTAAATGGGATAATAAAAGATGATGTTTATATTGAGCAACCTCCAAGTTTTAAAAATTCACAGTTTCTTGATCATGTGTTTAAATTAAAGAAAGCACTATATAGACTAAAAAAGGCACTTAAGGTATGGTATAAATATTTGAGCATTTTCATACTAGAAAAATCTTTTGTCCAATGGAGTGTGGACACCACTCTCTTCTTCGAAAGAGTAAGAGATGACATTCTTATTATTCAAATTTAAGTTGTTGATATATTTTTTGGATGCTCTAATAAAAATCTTTGAGATGACTTTTCAATAATAATGAGTAAGGAATTTGAAATAAGTTTGATGCGAGACTTGAGTTACTTTCTTGGTTATAACATAAAATAGAAAGAGAATGACACCTTTCGTATTCAATCAAAATATATTAAGGAAATCCTTAAGAAAATTGAAGTTGATAAAGCTAAACCAATAAATACTCCCTTGAGTTTCTCAAGTCAATTAGATAAGGACTCTATAGGCAAATCTATTGATAATAAGAAATTTAGAGGTATGATTGGATCATTATTATATTTTACTGCCAGTAGACCTGATATCATATTTAGTATTTATTAGCGTGCCAAATTTCTAGTTGATCGAAGAGAATCTCATTTAACTACTATTAATAGAGTTCTAAGATATCTTTTAGGAACTCAAAACTTAGGGATTTTGTATCCTAGATATTGCACATATTTTGAAATCATTGGATATTTTGATTCAGATTTTGTAGGATATAGGGTTAATAGAAAGAGTACTTTTGAAACTTCTCAATTCATTGGGAACTCTTTAGTCTCTAGGCCTAGCATAAAATAGGATTCAATAGCTCTTTCTACAATTGAAGAAGAATACATAGCCTTAAGAAGTTGTGTGGCACAAGTTCTATGGTTAAAAAACAACTAGTGGATTTAGATTTTTCAATTGGTACCATTCCATTTTTTTTTTTATAATATAAGTGCTATTTATATTTCAAAGAATCTAATCCAACACTCAAGAACTAAGAAAATTGATATAAGGCATCAATTCATTAGAGATAATATTATAAAAGAGAACTTGAGCTATATCATGTAGAAATTGAAAATTAACTTGCAAACATTTTTATAAAATCATTGGCTTTTGAAACTTTTAGCACCTTAAGAAATAGATTGGATATTTTTTATATTCATGCTTGATAGTTGTAATTATGAAAAGTGCATATGTAGTGTATTTCTTTTATGTTGATGTTTGTGTTTTGTTCATTTTCATGATTTTTTTTCAGTTGACATTTCTCTATATGTTGTTTTTTATTTATCTTTTTATTAGTTTTTATTTTTGTGTAGTATAGATCTTAAAAAGTATCTTTGTCATTATATGAAATTCAAATTAATTTTTTTTTAGTTCGTACTGTATGAATCCCTTCCGTATTGTATGAGATCACTAGATTTTACATAATATTTTTTCCTTTATTGATCAGACAAAAATATAATTTTACATAGACATCATATTATACAATGATGTCATTATCTATATGAACCTATTATTGTTTCTCTATACAAAAATGGTGGGAATTCCTAGGGTAGTTAGTTTTCAAAGATCATCTTTACAAACACCTGTTCATACATAATATCAGGGTGTCAATTTGCATGCAGACTAACCTAACTAGTAGGTATGATCATTATACTCTATATATTATCTAAGTACTGCTGGGTTTTACTCAGTACCAAGAGGTACCACTCAGTTCATCCGATTCCTGAAGTCAGTAATATAGTGGTTGGGGGGCATTTGATATATTAATTTGTGTTTTTAATAACATTTATAGTAGGTAGTTATGGAAGTTCATCTATTTACGATGGGTTATTATGATATTTACTATTCAATAGTTGAATTTATAAGATAAATAACTTGAGGCAATTTTGGTATTCAATATATTATAATTATGGTCTATAAACTGCATAGGCTGGATGCTAAACTACATATGGGTATGTCTATGAAAGATTTCATTAACATTGCCACAATTAAAATACATGAATGTCTAGCTCAGTGTGCTGTATGTAATCTTAAGCAATAAGCCTGTGAAAATGAAATATACAGACATTGTGTACATATATGGCCTAAACATTATGATAGTGTGCTTGAAGTGTCTTAGAGAGATGTAATGGCTGATAAGGAAAATAGAACAGGATGTTTCCTAAATGCGAAAGGATGGTGATGTGTGCAAAGTAATTTTTTTGAAAAATATCATCATATGGCTAGTCCTAACTTCATGTAAAAGTGTCATCATGAGCTAACATCTAAAAGCAAAGCGTCCTGCTCAAATCATGTCATTAGGAAACCTTGTGATCTAGAAAATAAAATTGTTTAGCACCATTACGATCCAGTTGAAGATGCATTTAGATTAGACCTATATAAGCAATTAATAAAGAAGCTTATGCATGGAGGTAAGCAAAATAAGTTCCTAAATTTGGGCGATCGGCAAGATTTATAGTTTGAGCTGATAACAACATTTGGATGTTTTCCAACACAAACTTATCTCCAGCAATGTGTTCACAATTTTCTTAAGAGGTAAACCTATGTGAATTTATTATATACAAATAAAGTATTTAAGAACAACAAAAGGAAAAACTGTGATATATATATATATATATATATATATATATATATATATATATATATATATATATATATATATATATATATATACTTTTTGATGTAAGTCCATATTGAATAATTATTATATCATTGATCATAAAGTTGTGAATGTAAGTTCCAATATGTAATTCGACATTTCATCATGCCAACATATTAGTTCTTCCCACTTAACAGCTCGAGGAAGGATTGCAACTTCTATATATTTACAAACAAACATCCAATAATTGAAGCCATATTTTTGGGTTGATATTCCATTAACAACATCAATAGAAAAGTCCTCATGTCACCTTCAAAATAATCTTTTGTTTCCTTGTACAAATGATTTTTTTTGCATAATATGCTAACTTATTATAGTTAATTGTGTCCACACTACAATTGATATGTTAAAATGTGTGATTTTTTACTTACAATATCTAGAATGTGGGGTTAGGCACAAAATCAAAGAAAATCCAATTTTATTTCTTGATATCTGCTACTAGAATTGTCCAATGGTAGTTCTTCGTTACTGGAACCAGTAAGAAATTTGAAGCACTAATTGACTCCTTTGTAATATGAGAAATATATTGTCTGCTATTATACTTATATAATGTAGAACCCTATTATGGAACATGTTCAAGGGTATTAAAAGAGCTTACCAAAATTTATTAAATAACAAGTTAGAAGATAACCCAATGAAGGCTAAAAATGAAAATGAATGGTTGATAAAGGCCTGGCTACAGTTTGTTCTTCTTAGCTAGAAAAAGGGCGAAGGAATTAATATGGTTGTTATCGTGGTATTGGTGGGTTAAAATTTTGTCTATATGACTTCTAAAAATATGAACATTCCTTACAGAATAAATAATGTCACCCCTACAAAATAGAAAAGGTCAGCAACAAATATTTCATTATCTAGGTGTCGGTATCGAGCAGTACCCAGCAGTATCGAGTGGTACCTAATGGTAACCTGGAATACCCGATGGTTCCAAGTGCTTGAAATATTCAAAATAGACTCATCAGTGGTACCTAGTAGTACTCATTAGTAAACCAAATATTACTAATAAATATTGAGTGGTATTGAGCGATACACAGTGATACCGAGCAATACCGAGCGGTACCCAATATACTTGTATCAAGTCCTAGAATTAAAATTGAATAATGTGAAAAATAATTCAGACATACTTATCAGTATACATTTAAAGGCAACTATAGATGAAGATCCTCATTTCTTCATTTATCATTTCCCTCATAGGATATTCTAATTCTTTAGTTGCTGGTCTAGGTTTCGGTTTGTATCAACATCAATTACAATAGTTATGGAAGTATACTTTATAACTAGATCAAATCTTTCAATTGATTTCTTGATAGGAGAAGGCCTTGCATTTTCTTTCTTTGTTATTATCTTTCTTTTATTTTAACCAATTGTGAATGGGGTCTTAACCTCTTTGCTCTTTCGATTTAGCTTTTGTTGCACTGTTCTTAATATGCTCGTGCTACATATGAAACTAGACCAATATCATCCACATCATCTGGAAGATTAGTTAGGTTGGCATCCTTTGGTACATCTTATTTAAAAGGGCTTTCAATGTTAATAACATTCATAACAAGGCCATCATCCTCCACTTTCTTTTTCTCATCTATTATAGTCCTGGATGAAGATTCAACTTATTCTCCTGGGGTGGTCAAAAGTTTAAATGTTAGAAAGTTCTTAGATAGAAACTTCTCTATGGCCTTAAATCTTCCATCCTTCTCCTACTACTCAAATAGATGATGTTCTATTATAGCCATTCATCGCTTAATCAGAGCAGTTATTAATTCAAGATGAACTAACCATTTCTAAGAAAATTTTTATTTTGATCAAATATCTTGCAGATGGCTTCCTCAATGCTATCAGGGTGTTGTTTAGTAGGGGAAGTTACTTTCTCTAAGAAAACTAATTTCAATTTTTCTTGCATTTCTTTAAATTTGCATATCATAAACTCAAACTTTCATGGGCTAATATACTGATTGATAGGACTCAACATATAGAAATTTGGTAGAAAATTAATTGTATTTCTTAAATTAGAATACCTTAAACTCAAACTCTCATGGGTAAATATACATATTCAAAGGTTCCAACCTAAAGAAAATATACCAAAATTTCTTTATAAAATATAAATATAAATTCCAAATTTTTAAGATAATCAATTGATCCTACATTTAATCAGAATCTAGATCAATTCCTGGTAAAATATAAATCTAAATTCTAGTTTAAATCATCCCCTTAATTTGAAGTGCTTAAGACCAAGACCAATATCAATTAAGGTTAAATTAAAATTTATATTCCAACATAAAATTGTATCATTGAATTCAAGTATTTGCTTATAAAATCAAAATTTAAATTTAGACTAAAGGATGCTTGGCATTCTTTTAGAGTTAAAAAATTGGCTTCCAAACTTTTTTATATGATATGGCATAAAAGTATTACCTCTATGGTTTCTTTTTTTGTCTAGAGAATTTTACATAAGTTTATTCTTACGGATGATAATTTGATTAAAAGAAGTTTTATCCATTCATTTAAATGCCATTATTGCTACTTAGGAATTTTTTGGCTTTTACTTTTTGTAGCCCTTTTGAGTAGTTGTGAGCTTGAGTTCCCTTTAAGAACTTTATAGTTGTTTCTTTAATGAACGTCTAGGCCCTGCCATGGATTTTCCCTAAAAAAAATCAAAATTATGTGGAATATTATCTCCCTAGTTTAAAGTCTTTCAGATTTGGTCCAAGATCCATATTCTAAATAAAAATTAAATTGCAATCTAAATCATCTTCCTCATCAGAAATCTTTCAGACTAGGTCCAAATTTAAATACTCTTAAAGTCAAATCAAAATTTTTTATTCAATCCATTTTAAACTTTTTTCTGGGTATTCAATAAATTTTGATTGGTGTTCTCCTTAGACTTAAAGTTCTTTTCTAAAAGCTAGCATGTTTAGAAATTAATTCAAATTTTAGTTGAATATTACAAAGTATAAGAAAAGTTCATATACTGCATCATTATAAACATGAATGTATTTGTCAGCTTGGCTCACACTATAAAGGCCCCTAAATTAATTTTTTTTTCAAGAATCGACAACATTGAGTTCACCTATACTTGACCATAACCTAATGTGGTCAACACAAATGTTCCTGTTAAACATGTTTCTATTGAGATCATAGTTGAGGGTGGGTCTGCATTGAACCCATAGCTGTTAAACCCTTTATTTTTCTTTAATCTTTTTTTCCAATATGTACTCTAACAAAAAGGAAAAGTTATCCTAACTTCTAAATTACCTATCTTTAATAAGTTTGAGATTAGGTCAAATTGTGTTAATGAGATGTCTAAATCTCAGAGACATAATAAAAATTTCCATATCAGGCAGAGCATCTAGAAGGCAAAACACTTAGAAGAAGATATTTTAATTAATGTTGTAATTGACACAGCAATAAAGAAATTACATGAAGTACTTGAATCCTTGGGGTTCTTATGAATTATCCATTATAAGGAGGAAGAAACATCCATCAGTTGTTTGCTATTTTAGAAAGGAAATGTTCTTTAGATAACTAACTATCCATCTTCTTCCTTCTATAAGACTCTATTTTTACTTCCTTGTCTGAAAGAAAAAAGGGTGTTTAAAACCATGCTAGATGGACTAATCCGTGATTGTGCAATCCAATATGAGTAGTCAAACTCCTATTTCCTAAATGGGTAATGGATGCGATATTCAACCTAAGTTGATTTGGAGCTATGTAAAGAAAATATAGCTCTAACAATTTTTTGAAGAAGATTATAACTTCAAAAATAAGGTCAGTGAAGCAAGTCATCTATGCAGATTATTGGATAGAACCAAAGAATTTATTTATATCCAATAATAAATTGGATCCTATAAATTATCAAAATCATCAAATATCAATGAAATATTTATTTTAAGGGGCATTAGCTTATAGATGGTATAACACAATAACTCCTGTTTCTTTTCAATTTGGAAATAATTCATTTAAAATCTCAAATGGCCTTTGGTAAATTGATCACCAAGAATTGAACAATACCACTTAGAAGATAGCCAATCAATATTGTGTTTCAAAATGAGGTGTCTGAAAAAAAAAAAAAAGCCAACATTAGTATCGAATGGAAATAAGGTTAGTAGGCCTAAAATAGTTTCCCCTTAGATTTCATTAGTCAATATTAAAGATTATACTATAGAGGAAAGGAGAAGAAAATAAAAGTTCAATGTACAATCTTCTTTAGTAAATAAGTATAGAATAGTTGACTAAGATAATGTGTTAGAAAGATTAAATAAAAGAATTTATGGATAATTTAAAATAAAATATAGGAAAATTAGATGAAGAAGAAGTTATTAAATAGGTTTTAATGAAATTTTATGAAGAGAATTTTTGGGGATGTCATTATGGAAGATACTTGAGCATCTACTCAAAAGGAAAATGGTAAATGTAAAGTAAATCCTTCAAATGCTAAGTTTGAAGAAGATGATACTCTAGATCTAACTCTAAATTTTTAGAAAAATTGATTAAAAAAGATGAACAAATCATTAAAATAGAGAAAGGATGAAAGTGTTGATGGCTAGTATAGCTATATTGTAGAGTAAAGAAACATTAACGTTAATGTTTACAAAGAATCACTTCTTATAGAGTCTCTTACGCATATATATATATATATATATATATATATATATATATATATATATATATATATATATAAAGGAAATGCTTTAAGAAAATAAAGTCAAAATTATTAAACTATAGAATGAACCAGTACATCCGGTACACATCAAGTAGGTGTAAGAGTAATGGAAAAAAGAAGCTCTTGCATAGTCTCAAAGATATTTTCTAAGGGATAAGCTATTCTAGGAGGAATTTAGCTTAGCACCATAAAGGATTTATATCTCCACTATATAAAAACATGGATGACATAGGAAACCATAAATATCAATTAGAACACTTTAAGGCCAGTTGTCATGATACAGGTGGTAGCAATATACACCATAGTTCAAAAAGTTTGTGAACAGCTTGTCTGGAGTAACTCTTAATTGGTATATAGAGTTGCCAAATGTTCAAACCTTCATAGAATTAGAGAATCTGTTTGTAAAAAGAGGATAGGAAAAGTACATCTCATGTCATAGTCTAGGATCGGGTGATTAAGAAATAGAAACTTGGTAAAAATCTAGTAGACAATATATTAATATGAAGGAATCTTACCATAAAGTGTGAACTTGAACTATAAGTGCAACGCGCTTTAGAGGTTCCCCTTAAAATATACATGGTTAAATAGCCATCTTTTTGAAAGAATTCACTATAAAATTATTTGGAAAGTTATTAATAAATACTTCCAATCTTCAGGAAGAAGCTACTTAATTATCTTTTTAAAAAGATTATTCCTCAATATAAGTAAAGAAGCAAAAATCATAGAAAGTTTTAAAAAAGAAGTTTTGGTTATTATCAGCAGCTGACAAATACAAATAGGAAATAAAATTTCAAGTAGAAAGTCTAATTCGAGTTTCCCAATGTTAGAGGTATTGTAAGTAACATAATGAATAATTCAAGCCTCATTTCAATCAAACTCTAGAAGATAACATATAATGTTTTGTTATAATCTAGTAGCCCGAGCATATGTTTTAATATATGCAAACAATATTAAAGTTAACTTAAATTCTTCTACTTGTTATTATTGCATATTATTTTTGTGTGGACTAATATATCAGGTACAATAAATGCCAAGCACTACCAAAGAATCTATACACAAGATTGGGTAGTCTTGGAATAATGTTTATAAGAATCTATAATTTTATCTTTCCTAAGTATATAAATAATAAAAGGTGCATGTTTAGGTTAGCATTCGTGCACCCACACTCAGGAGAGTAAAATTAATTATTTTAATTTTTTTGAACTGGTCATACTGTATAATCAGAATAGAACTGTATGATCTAGGAAAAAAAATTTAATAAACCATTTAATTGAAGAAATTTAATTTTTAACTAATTATATTATATGATTCTAATCATATAGGATGATTAGTTGTAATATAAAAATCATGCCACACATCATATATTAGGCAATATTTTGAAATTAAAAAAATCAACTATTTATATTGTATGATTATAATCATATTGTATAATATATTTAAATCTCTCATATTCTAATACTTTAATTAAGAAATTGAATTATTTATTAATTAAGATTTATGATCGTACTGTATGATGTACATATTTTTGTTCTATAGCTCAATTAAGTCATATTTTGATTAATTTAGATTTGAGATCATATTGTATGATGTCCACAATCATGTAGTGTAGCTCAATTAAGTCCTAGGATGACATTTAATCATGAGAAATCATATGAGAAGAAAATTTTAATTAATTTAGCTTATTATATTGTATGAACTATTCTATCATAATAAATGATAAGTTTATGTCTTGAAATAATTGTACTAATGCTTGCTCATCATATAATTCTAATAGAAAATTTTAAACTAGTCATACTTTACGATCGTCATATCTTATAGTACAATCTGAGTCGACTAACTTAAAAATTTAGAGTTTTTTGGAAGCCTAATATTTAAATTCTTTTTTTAGACTTCATAA
Source organism: Dendrobium nobile (assembly GCA_022539455.1). Lineage (NCBI taxonomy): Eukaryota > Viridiplantae > Streptophyta > Magnoliopsida > Asparagales > Orchidaceae > Dendrobium > Dendrobium nobile. The sequence goes on from CM039735.1 coordinate 39,147,227, forward strand.
AATTCTTTGGCCGGTTGGATAATTCAAAGAGAGCTCTTTGTAAGTGCTTGAATTTTAAGATTGCATGAAGAGAGAGAAATTAGATCTTCAAAGAGAAAGAAGGAGTAGTAGAGTGTGATGGAATTTTATACGATTGCTCCTAGCAAACTTCTACCTTAGATCCTCCATGGGTTTCCATTGATCATAAGGAAGTTTATTGAAGAAAACTTTCAAAGACAAAGATCATTAGCACTCCATCACAATAGAAGATGGTGACAGGGAATTCATATTTTTTGCCTTGCCAAGAAGGGTGAAAAGGATTTTTTGTTTCTGCCTCATAATGAGGGTGAAAAAGGGTTTTGAAACCTCAAGCACTCTATAGAAGCATGGAGGTGATTTTCTAAAGGCTTCTCCACCATGGTGTGGGGGCTAAAGGAGAGTTAGTGAAGTTTAGTTCAATAAGCAAAGAAGAAGACTACGAGCAGTGGATGTAATGAAAGTTTAGATTGAACCATTATAAAATTTTTTGTTAGAACCTTTCTTTTGCACTTCATTTTTCATATTTTTAATTACTTTTATGTTATATTCTTGCAAATTTGGTTTGAAAGCATCGTGATTATAAAAGAAAATAATCTTAACAAATTTCATATTTCTATTTTTTACAAAATCAAAAGAAAAGAAAAGTTATATTTGAGTTCATATATCATTAGCTTCTACATTATTAAATAAATCACTTAACTTACTTTTGAATTTGATTTTAAGTGTTTTTTTATTGAGGTAATTTTGAAAATGAAAATTTTAAAAGACCTATTCACCCCCCTCTTCGCGTGCATTGGGTAGTTCAACTAGTTATAATAGCCTAATTTGAACTTTGAATTAGTATGAGAGCGGGTCTCAAAATTAGTGATTTAAAAATCCTTGAGAAAAGATCCATAACATTTTATTGGAATAGGAATACCACAGTGAGTTATTCCATAACTTGTGTATCATTAATCGATAATATATTGTATGAATTTTAGAAAGTTCACATATTTATATTATTTTTATCTATTTTCTAGCACATGCGACACATGATTAACATAGGATATACTCCACCATCTTGCATTATTAATGGCATAAAGGAAGAAATTTATTTTAATTAATGGAGCTTTGAGGATAGAGACTATGCACAACTTAATGCAAAAGCCTAAAATTTTTTTCCTTGGGCCATAAAGTTGAGGACTATATGCTGGTTTCTTCATGTATAAAGAGTACGAAAATCAAGTATAGACTATATATCACTTATGAAGGAAATAGCGAGGTTAAATAATTTAAGCTAAATATTTTACTAAATGAATTACCCTTCCGCATGAAACCTAGTGAGACTATTTCTAACATGTACACAAAGTTTATTAAAATACTTTCATCTCTACATGCTCTAGGGAGAGAGTTATCTAACCCTGAAAAGGTTAATAAGATTTTATACTTCTTATCCACTAATTTTGATGCAAAATGAACTACATCTATGAATTTAAAGACTTAAATATATATTATATTCATAATATACTTGTCTATGTAATTTCTTATGATTATAAAGTGAGTTAAAGATTCTTTGTTACAAGTGACAGAAGAAAAGACAAGATAGTGGCAGTAAAGGCTAATTATAATGATATTAATAGCTCTATTGTTGATGGCGATGATGATATGACATTAATGGCCCAATAGATCAAAAGCTTTTGAGGAGAAAGCAAAAGATTCCATCAAGACTATAGCAAATGAAAATCAAGTATAACTAATAAAATTTCTTCTAACACTATTTTTTTTTGAATGCAAGAAGTCCGAACATCTAAGATCTAACTACCCCCATTTAAGAAGTCACCCTAACAAGAATAAAAGTAAAGAAAAACTAAGTGCTAGGATGGGCAGTGAAAAATTGAATGGTAAATGGGGAAACATTGATTGCAGAAAGCCTTAAAGGTAAACTCTATCTAAAATTCATTAGAATAAAAAATGGAGGAGCTGATAATTTATGCCTCAGTCTGAATGATAATCTTATTAATTTTGATCAAGAAGAGGTTTGTCAAGTATCTAATGATGATTTATTTATAATTTCTGAGAAAATTTATGAATCATATATGAAATGCTAAGTCCTTAGAAATGTAGTCCTCAGGACTAGGTTCTAATTGTTTAAAAGGTAATCTTAATTAGAAAAGCTTTGTATATGTATGGAAATTTTAGAAGACAAGAGGCCAACTAGGTGGAGACAAATTAAGAACCAACAAACAAATTTATTTATGTATAAATTTAGGCTGAGTTGTATATATGTTAGAGCTCAGCTACCTTTTTTGATTTCCTAGGGTGCATTGCAAAACCTACTGCAAATCAAGAATCCAGATTGAGATTGTGGTTTTCTATGATAGCAAAAAATTATTGATTTATTAATTTTATTATTTCTCCAAGCATGTACTAGACATTTTCTATTTGTATTTTTTTTTCTGTACTTACAATTCAGGGAAATCATAATCCAAATTGTAGAAGACTTCAAGATAGAGTAGATTAAGATTTCATGTAATAAAGTCTATAAATCTTTATTTTAAATTTTCTTAAATTTGAGAGAGGGTTATTGTAATTGGGTAACCGTCCACATACACATAGGGGAGAGAGTTAAAATTTAAAATTTTACAACTATTTACATTGTACAATATCTAATCATATTGTATGATTTGATAGTTTTCCTCTTGAATATAGTTAATCAAATTATGTTATTGTACTTCTGTATTGTTCAAACTATATGATGTGCAATCATTCATATGATTAACAGTGTACAAAATCAAGTTCGTGCCAATCCATCCCAAACAAATTCATTAATTTTTGTATTGTTAGTATAGTACAATATGAGTTCGTATAAATGACTGATAGAGTATGAAATTGGGTTCATCCACGATCGTACTAGATGAAGCATGATTTATAATAATTTTATGTATTATACAATGTAAAGTCAAATGGATGACTGATAGTGCATGAAATAAGGTTCGTACCATATCATACCAGATGAATACATTCAATTTTGAACTATTTGTAAAGTACGATGTTAGTTTATAAAGACGACTGACATTATATAAAATTAGGTTCATACATGTTTGTACCATGATTTTTTAAGCTATACATACAGACAATCCATGATCATACTATATGATCTGAAGTTATTTCACTTATAACATTAGGTTTTCTGATGTTTTTTTCTTATGTTTTCTATAAAAGAAGTCCTAAAAATTGACTCTTAATACCTTTGTTATAAGTTTTTCTTGAGGGTGTCCATTGACTGTGAGTGTTTGGGAGAGATTGTACGAGTAAATTGTATCTATTGAGGAGGAGTTGTGAGGGATTCACAAGGTTGCCCAAAGTGAGGATATCTTTATCTTCTTCAAATTTCTGCCCATCTCCTCAGAGGACTTTTGAGGAAAGATTTTTATCATTATGTCAAGGTTCTTCACCTTCACCAGGAGGGTGAAAAATATGAAAGTACTCTACCATCACCAGGAGGGTGAAAAAGAATGAAGGTTATTTGTTTTCACAAAGATTTAAAAAGGAAAAGGTTCTCTACCTTCAACAGGAGGGTTAGAAAGGATGACATTTCTCTACCACGCCGAGTTGGTGGAAGAGAGTTTATAAGGGCTTATCCACCTTACTCTGAGGGTAAAAGAAGAGTCACTTTGATTTTGTGCAATACCTAGAGAGGGTCTCTCCAGGGAGTGGACGTAGGTCAAGTTTGGATCGAACCACTAAAAAATTTAGTGTTCTTCTGTTCACTTTAATTTTTTCTATTTTTAATATTTTCACACTTTAAAATTTTGTTGTTCAAAAATCTTATGTTATAATTATATCTAAACAACAATATATTTCATAATCATTGACTTAATTTTCTAGAAATAACTTTCAAGAATTTAAGAAATTTTTTTGTTAACAAATTCACCCCCTCTTGGTTAGCCTTGGGAAAGTTCTATAATGTCTAACAACCTATACAAACTTTTAAGTGGTATCAAAGCCTATTTCAAAAATTAAGGATTAGACAACATTTTGAAAAATTATCCTAGCTACTTTTTGAAAAAGGACACTTTATCACTAGACCACCTTTATTCGATAACATTCTTTTTGATTTTTGAAAAAGTCGTATGTCTACTTTTCTCCAATTACTTGACTATCACATGTGGATATTAGCACAGGAAGGTTACACTATACCCACTAGACTTTTTGATTGTATTAAAATTGAAAAACATTCACTGAATGAACATTACAAGAAAAAGATTTAGCAAAGTTAAAAGCCAAATTTTTAAATAGATTTTTTTGTGCCTTAAAATCTAAAAATTACATGCATATTTCAACTTCTAAAACTGGAAAGGAAATTTGAGATAGAATTTGCATAACTTATAAAGGAACATATGAGGTGAAATAATCTAGGTTGAACATTTTAATTCACGACTATGAACTATTTTGCATGAAACCAAACGAGACAATTTGTGATATGTATACACATTTTTTTCATATTATTACATCATTGCATACTATAGGTAGAGAACTAACTAATTTACAAAAAGTTAATAAAATCCTACATTGTTTACATACTCTTATGATTTAAAGATAATTAACTTAACTAAGTCTAAAGATTTGAACGTATATTTTATTGACAATCTGCTTAAATCACTAATTACTTACAAGCAAAGAGTAAATCAAAGAGAGATTGATATATGTGACAAGAAAAAAGTGAAGAATATAGCTTTAAAAGTAGATGATTTAGAAAATGATCAATTATTGCCAAAGGATGAAGGGGATATTACACTCATGACTAGGCAATTCAAAAGTTCCTTATAAGAAAGTAATGGAGATGTTAACATTTGAACAAAGGTAAGTTCAATAAGAATGCAAAAAAGTTTCTAATGAAGTCATTTATTATGAATGATGAAAGATTGGACATATAAAGATTGATTTTCCAAAGCTCAAAAAAAATCTAACAAGAAGAAAGTTGAGGAGAAAACTAATATTAGGAAGGGCAAGAAAAGATTAGAAAGAGTTTTTTGGGCTAACTCAGCTTTAGACTCCTTAGAAATAGAAATAGAAGAAGAAGTCACAAACTTGTACTTAATGGCAGATAAACTTGATCATTTAGATTAAGAGGAGGTATGTGACTTATTCTATGATGAATTATTTGAAGTTCCTGAGAAAATTCATAATGCATATAGGAAGCTTAAAATTTTAAAAACTATTCTTAACATCGAGCATTTGAATTTAAAAAAAATCTATATGAAAATCTTTAGAAAGATCATGCATCCATAGATAAAAACCACATTGCTTTGTAGGCTGAATTTGATTATTTAAATAAGAAGCATGATTCTTTGAAAGCATCCTATACAAAACTTCAAAATGATTTAAAGGTGACAATGCTTGAATCAGATCAAAGAGAACATGCGTTGAAAGTTGATAATTCAGACTTAGAAAGTGCAAACTCATATCTTAAAGAAAATTTAAAAGCTTTTAAGGAGGATAAGACACCTCCCACACTTAAACAATTTTAGTATCTTAATCAAAAGCATACAATTTCAAAATCTAGGAAAATTTATTATAACTCACATAGATTGGTAAATCCTTTTCCTGGAGTTAAAAGCTTTTTATATGGAAAGATTGGACATATTTCCCACATTTTCACTATTCAGAGTAATAAGGTCTTAGAGGGAGGGCCTTGGTATGTTAATGAGCACTTTACTGGAATTGATAGGTGGTCTCCCCTATTCTCTCCTTCTACCTTAAAAGGGTTAACTGCTCCAATATGGGTCAGATTACCACACCTTCCCTTTCTTTGTTGGGATAAAGAGAATGTGTCTATAATAGCTTCAATGATAGGTCATCCTCTATGGATATATGGCAATATGTTTCAATGGAGCAAAAAGGAGTATGCTAGAATATGTGTTCGTATGGCTCTAGATCAATAATTCCCTTCAGGAGTTTGAGTTGAAGGGTCGCGTGGTCGCTTCTTTCAAAAGGTAGAGTATGAGAAAGTCTCTACATTCTATTTTAAATGTGGAAAAGTGGGCCACCTCTTGGAAGATTGCAAGGAAGGAAAATTTGTAAGCTATGAAGCAATTCTTATATGTAGAAGTGGGAAAGAAGACTCAGCCTATTCAGCAGGAAGGTAATAATGATGAGGCTTATGGAACTTGGATTCTTGTCAAGAATATTAGGAGGAGTATAGTATTTTCTAGAGAAGAAAATGCAAAGAATAATGCTGTCAATTTCAAGAAATCAAAAGCTGTTTATGTTAAAAAAATAACTAATAAGACTTCTCAAAATGATGATCAAATAACTGAAGAAACATTTATCCAAAATTCAGAGGAGGATGTGGAAGCTGTAGTTGAATTTCCAGCATCAAACGAAGATATCTCTATGGGTGCTGAAATTAATGGTGCGACTAATGTGGAGGTTGATTTTAAAGAAAGCATAGCTGTTTTTGCAGCTCCTGACAGCATAGGAATTTATCTGGTGATTCCTTATACATCAAAAGATAAGAACATATTTGGCATTCTTAACTCCTTCTCAGAAGGAGATGAGGAAATCCCTTTCATCATGGGAGGGTATTTTGATTTTTTGGAAGATTAGTTTTGGTTCTTTCTCAGTGATTCACGCTTCATCTCAGGTAGTAGTTGAACTTTTTAAAATTCCAAATAGAGGTGAGTGGTTGGTGGCCACGGTATATGGAAGCAAAGACATTTATAAGAGAAGACAATTGTGGGAAAGATTATAAGCTTTTTTAGATACTCACCTCCCTTTCATCATGGGAGGAGACTTTAATTGTATATTATCCCAAGAAGAAAAAATAGGTGGCAAGAGGTTGCTTTTTCTCAAGGACCTCAAGAAATGAATTTGTTTAGGAATAATTGTGATTTCCAAGAAATTGGGGTAATTGGTCCTAAATTTTCTTGGTGTACTAATAAGAAAGGGGGAGCATGCATCTTAGAAAGATTGGACCATTTCCTTCTCAATTTTGTTGGTTTGTATGTTATATAACCAGTGGTTGTTCGTCATCTTGGAAGAATTGCTTCATATCACTGTCCAATAATGTTAAAATCTTTACTTCCGGATTTTTGAAGAACAAACAGCTGCAGTTTGAACAAATCTGGGCTTCATTCCTAGCTTCTAATTCTATGGTGGCTAACTCTTGGAAGAAACTAGCTAGAGGAGATGATATTCAGGTGTTGAATCTCAAGTCCAAGAGAGCATTGAAGTTGTTATTCCATTGGAGTAAAGCAAAGTATTCAAACCTTAACAGTTTAAAAGAAAAATTGAAGAAAGAGATCCTTGAGTTGCAAGAAGAAGAGACCAATCTAGGTGGTTTATCGGATGACAAAATCTTTATGCTGAAATTGAAGGTGATGGAATTAAACTCTACTTTCGGACGGCTTAGTTCTTGGTGGAGACAAAGAGCAAAAGTCATGTGGAAAAAAGAGAGTGATTCAAATTCGAAGTATTTTCATTTTGTTGCTTCAGCCAGGCAGACATTAATTTTATTAATCAAATTAAAGGTAGCAATGGTATATTGATTGAGGAGCAAGGGAAAATAGAAGAAGTTATTTTTGAGTATTTTAAAGACAAATGGAGAAATAGAAGATGTGTACATACAGGATGACCAAATTTTAAAGGAGTTCTTGATGACGGAAACAGGATCTTTCTCTTGTTTGATTTCTCTAAGGAGGAGCTAGAATCAATTGCCTGTCAATTGGAAGGTAATATTTCCCCTAGTTTAGATGGAATATCATACTCCTTCATTAAATGTCATTGGCTTGTCATCAAAGAGGATGTTTGGAAGGCTATTAGCCATTTTTTTAAATCAAAAATTATGTGTGATGAGTGGAAAGAAACTTATGTGGTGCTTATTCCTAAGATGAAGAATCCATTGATCCCTTCCAATTATAGACTTATAAGTCTTTGCAATTCTATTTACAAGATTAGAGCACAGATGTTTTTGAACAGGTTAGTTGGCTTTATTCCTAAAATGATCTCAGAAAATCAAGTTGCCTTTGTAAGGGGCAGATTTATGTCTAAAAATATCTTGCTTACTCAAGAAATAATTAGTAAGTTTAGATCTTCCAAAGCAAAAAAAAAAAAAGATTAATGGCAATCAAAGTTGACATGGAACAGGCATACGATAGTATGGGATTGAAGACCTTGAAGCAAGTGTTAGAGCACTTTGGGTTCCCTTGGAAATTCTCAAATTTTTTACTACAATGTGTGGTTGATATAAAGTATTCAATTTTAATCAATGGCTCTAACACTAATTGGATACTGGCAAGATTTGGATTCAGGCAAGGATGCCTATTTTCTCCCTTTTTGTTTATTATGTGCTCGCAGATGTTGACTGAAGCCTTTAATCAAAGGGGTACATAGATTGGTATCAAAGTTGCTTCTTTAGCAGAAAAAGTTTCACATTTACAGTATGCTGATGAACTATCATTTTTTCTAAGGCCAATCATAGGAGTGCAAAGAAAATCATGAAGATTATGAAAGCTTATAGTAACTGGATGGGACAAAGAGTGAATGTGCAAAAATCTTCAATTCTTTTTGGGAATTCGGTTGGAAGGAGTAAGTCAAAAGCTCTTTCAAAAGTTTTAGGAATTAAAGGAGTCAAAGAGATGTTTTATTTGGGTGCTAGAATGGCTTTGAGGAGGCTGACTGTTTCAGATTTTCATAGTTTGCTTGAGAAGGCTTATAACAAGTTAAATATATGGGGAAACCAATTTCTAACTCTTTCAGGTAAGCTTTTACTCATTAAGTCATCTCTCTTAAATCTACCTATTTTCCTTTCAACACATTCTTTTGTTCTGATGGGAGTGTTGAAAGAGTTAAATAAGTTAAGTAGGGACTTTCTTTGGACAAAACAAGACAAGAGCAAGGGACTTCATTATGTTGATTGGGAAACACTACGCAAACATAAAAGGTTGGGTGGCCAAGGCGCTGTATCAACATCTAAAAAATTTGGTCCCTAGAGGGCCAAATTTACTTGGAGTCTATTATCAAATCCTTCTACCTTGTTTAATAGAATTTTAATTAAAAATATGGGAAAGAAATCTGGAATTCTGAAGCTAGAATTGGGATATCTTCTACCTAGAAGATCATTATCAATGGAGCAAAATTTCTACAACAAATCATGAGATGTAAAGTCTCAGATGTTAAAAGTATTAACACAACTAAAGATATCTTGATCCTAGACAAGTATATTGATCAGTAGCCTACCTTTGTGGCTGAATTAGAAGATGAACACTGCTATCTGAAGTATTTTATTCATGAAGGTAGCTGAAATGTCTTGAAACTACAACATGTTTTTGGGAAAGAGCTTGTGAAAGTAATAAGTTTTGGGCCGATTAATAATAATCTTCAAAGTGATGAAAGGGAGATTTTGTTTAAGCATTCTGAAAACACATTGGTGGCTTTGATTTCTGATCATAGCAGAAGATATGAAGCTGAATACACAAACTAGAATTGTTTGATGAATTTAAAATTAAGACCAAGGGTGGAACTTTTTTGGTGGAGATTGGATCACAATTCAATTCCCTCTAATGTGTTTTTGATGTATAGAAGGCTTATTAACTACAATGGTTGTCCGAGAGGTTGCTGTGCAGTTGAAAATTATGAACATGTAGCAGTTCATTGCACTTTTCTTCACAAAGTGATAAAAATGATTAATAAATGGGAATTTAAACTTCCAATTTTTTTTATTTATATAACTGCTATAAGGAGTTGGCTGTTATGTCTAAATCCAATCCATTCATAGGCAACTTATATTATTTGGCTGTATTCCTATCTTGTAAAAGTAGAAATATGCTTGTACATGGTAATAAAGAGGATGGTATAAACGTTATAGCAGCAAATTCGGTCAGCTTTGCCACCTCTTCAATTACCTATAATCTAATTTCGGTCAGTTGGGATTCTAATCTGCTAAGGCTATTTTCTTCCTCTTGGAATCCCTCTCCAACCGATTGGATTAAACTCAATGTTGATGCCTCCCTTGATAATTCATATAAAGCAGGCGTAGGATGTGTGATTAGAGATAGCAAAGGTCGATTTGTGCTTGCCTTTGGTTTTAAATGCTTGCATTGGGATTTCTCTGTTCTGGAGCTAAAAGTAATTCTATCCTTGAGAAAGATGATTTAATAATGGATGTATGAGGCGAAAGGAATCATTATTGAAGGAGATAATTATAATTTTATAAAATTTGTGCAAAGAGTGATGAATAAAGAAATAGCCAAAGAGGATGGTTCAAGGCAAGATGACTTCTTCTTTCACAAAAATTTTAATCAAGTTATTATTCAATTTGTGAATACGGATTTCAAAAAGTTAGCTGATTGTTGTGCTAACTATGCTAGTTTTTTTTTATTTTGTTTGGGATAGATTGAATAGTAATAAAGTTCCTCCTCTTTATATATATATATATAAAGGAGGGATGTGATAAGTGTTTCTTTTCTTAGGCTCTTGTAATTTGCTTTCTTATAAAAAAATTGCTTCTAGCATTTCTTAAAAAACAAAGAGTAGAACACATTTAGTGTCGAGAGTTAAGGTGCATAAATTACAACATATTAAATATGCATGTAGATTATGATTTTCAAGAAGTGAATATAAATTTATTTGGGTTCCCAAGACTAACATTTGATAATTTTTTAGAAATGCTCTTAAATAAGCCCTCATGAGAGCATTTAGTACCTGGATAGTGAATATTAAAAACATATGGCTAGAGATACAACTCAAATCATATTGATGGAGGTCAAGAATTCAGGCAAAGTGATACAGGGAGATGATACCACCAATAGAGTGGTAGGTATAAGTATGATTGGTAATAAGAACAATTTCTTTATTAAAAATTTTTTATTGGTTAAAGGCTTAAAGAATAACTTGTAAAGTAATATTCAGCATTGTGATAGAGATTTTAACATTAAATTCTTACCTATACGCTGCATTTTAAGCCAAAATGGAATTGATGTATTGCAAGGAAATAGGGTAAACAATATTTACATGTTTGATTTAAATTATGTTAAATCTTCTAATGTCTTTGTCTCAAAACTATCACTATTATCTTTGCCAGCACTTCTCATATGATGTGATGGCCTTTGTAGTTTTTGTGACTGTCTTTTGTTTTTTGTTTTTTATTTTTTTGTGGTTGATGATCCGTGTAGTTGAATTGATATTTTGTGAGCTTCCCTGTATTATCATATTTTAATATAAATAAAAATGTCTTGTTTTTTATTTAGTTGATTTTGTTCTTTTTTTTTTTTGGAAATATTCATTAGTCTATATGATTATCCTGACTTAATAGATCTAAAAAAGTGATATAATATGATCAGCAACACAAAAGTTAAATTCATTAGAAAATCTAATTTTTCAAAAATTTTATGTTAACTTATAACTAGATCAAGTTTAAGGCTATCAATCTCATGTTTTTTATAGGCATACAAAAGCTTTAAAATAATTATTGCAATTTTGATGTCTTATTATTCTTTTGTTTTTCTTTTCAATATAATTTTCTTTGTACTTCGAAAAATTTGAGCTTTTAGATTATTGATTTTGGAAAGATCAATTAAAAAATGGATATGTACAAGTGTATAAAAATTAAAAGAATGCTCAATGGTTCACAAATTGAAAAGCGGCACAAAATTACTTCAAATATAAAAAAGATGCATAAAGCAGGCCACAAATATTGAAAAGATGTGCAAAGCGCCACAAGTATATGTTCTTTTCTCTATGTTTTAATCTTCAATTTCAGATCAATCTAATATTCAATTATATTTTGCATTGAAATTTGACTTAAATTAATTTTCATTTTGCCACCTTTGAAATAATTCTCCTTATCTGATTGTCTAGAATGATTCATGACCTTGATATATTTTTACTTGTCTGTGTTATATCTTAATTTAAATGATATGAATCTTTTTTTTTTCTCTAATGAATATTAATCTTGTTATTGCAAGTATAGCACAATCTATTTTAGGATCAATTATAGAAGGACTCTCAATTGATTTCTAACATTTTTGTAGTTTAGTTCTTCTATTTTTGATGTTGTCAAAAAGGGGGAGAAATATTGTTTGACATTTGAATGTTTTGTTCGTGTTTTGAGTGTTTTTTTGTTTGTTATTTTATTTTGTTCATATTTTATTATTTGTTTCTCATTTTAGTGTTGTTTTAGTGTTATTTTGTTTGTGTGTGTAAAACTTAAAACTTAAAAATTGTTTAAAGTTCATAATAAAACTCCTTATATTCACATGCTTATTCATTCACAGAGAGTTTAGTAGAAATTTAGGATTTCTAATATTGCTGAAATAATAATTGTTTTGTCTTAATTAAAAGGGGGAGATTTTTGAGAGAGTTGCTACATAGCTTTGCATGTTTGAATTTCTTGCAACTTATATGTTTTTGATGATTCCAAATATTATTATTTTGATTATTATTTTCCCCTAACACATTTTGGAAGCATTGTTTTGCTCTCTTGTGTACTAACATTTCCTGGAAATCAAACTCCGGATTGTTAAAGACTTCAAATCAAAATTAGTTTAGAGTTATTATAATTTTGAAGTCTATATTATTCATTTCATTGAGTCTGAGATAGTGTGATTGTAATTGAGTAACTGAACACACACACCGGGGGAGAGTTCTAAAATTCACATTTTTAAACTGATTGTACAGTACAAAATTAATTCGTACGTGATGATCTGGTCTATTATTTTCCCCAAAGAGCAACGGAGTGAATGAAAAAATGTTAATATTTTTTCTAAGTATAGATTATATAGATAATATTTTTCATTCGTACCAGGATGATCTCCTCTAGTTTGACCTCGAACACTATTCATACGAATGATATTTTTTGTTCATACTAGGATGATCTCCTCTGGTTTGTCCTCGAATACTATTCATATGGATGATATTTTTTCTTCGTACTGGGAAAATCTCCTCTGGTTTGACCTCAAACACTATTCATACGAATGATAATATTTTATCGTACAAGAATGATGGGCTCTAGAGCGTGCACGAATGCAGTTCATACAGACAATAATTTTTAATCATTCCGAGATAATGGGCTCTAGAGCGTACTCGAATGAAGTTCATATGGATGATATTTTTTGATCTTACCGGGAAAAAGGGCTCTGGTGTGCTTTCATTCATTTCATCCTGCTGACTCTTACGTACGCATTTTGATATTTCTTTAGTTCATACCAGACGAACACAGTTCATACTGAACAATGATCAGGTATGAAATGATTTCGTCCTGATTCATAATGAGTTCGTACACAACATTTTTTGAACTATTCGTACGTATGAAATATGATCGTACTGAATGATCATGGATGGTCAAAATTGAAAAATTCAATTTTTTGGACAATTTTTCCTGTCTTTTCTATAAAAGGTCCAATAAAAATTGACCTTTAATCTTTTTGTCACTTGGTCTTCGTGAATGGTAAAGGGAAATTGAAGGAGAGTGTGAGAGTGAGTATTTAAAGGAGATTTCTTCTTATAGGAGTGTGAAGAGTTCACTTGGTTACTCAAGGATAAGGATCTTTGTGTGTTATTTTGTGTTTTCTTCACTCTTTTCTCTTATCCTTCTAGATTTCTCGTGTGAAGATCTTTCAAGAAGATATGGTTCTTTGCTGACACTCGAGGAGTGTAAACAGCTGAGGGTTCTCTACCTACACTTGGAGAGTGTGAATATCTGAAAGTTCTCTTCCTACACTTAGAGAGTGTGAAAAGATTAAGGTTCTCTACCTACACTTAAAGAGTGTAAAAGAATGAAGGTTCTCTACCTATACTTGTAAAGTGTGAAAGGATGAAGGTTCTCTGCTTATATTTGGAGAGTATAAAAGGGGGATGGTTCTCTGCCACACCGGGGATTGATGGAAGAGAGTTTTGTAGAGGCTTCTCCACCTTGTTGTGGGGAAAAAAGGAGAGTCAGTTTGGTATAGTGCAATACCTAATGTTGGAGACTTCTGGGAGTTAATGAAGATCATGTTTGACCGAACCACTATAAACCTTTGTGTCTTTTTATTTCCACTTCTTATTTACTTTACTGCAAGTTAAATTTTTCTATGGTTGAAATATCATTTTTGAAAAACTTTAAAATGAACTTGAACAAGTTCATTAATTGGTTTCTATCTTTTAAAAATACGAGAAAGGATTAAAATTTTAAATTACAAATTCACCCCTCTCTTGGTTAGCCTTAAGATATTAGTTTAGGTCTAACAACCTATTCTAGAATCAATAAAATTTCAACAAATCTAAAATCTCCTTACCAGTAGCACAGGTATATACTCTCACGTAGTCCCCAAATTTTAATGCACAAAAGAAATAATTTAAGAACTTCATATTTAATTATGCCATATCCCTATCCTTATTGCTCCATTATCTAAAAGGAACTTAAGTTTTCAGGCCATTCATAAGTTTAAGAGGTGCACTATAACCTTCTTGAACCAACATCAACATACGATAGTCTATAGATTATAAAAATGTTGACATTCTAATTTTCCAAAAATTAAACGAAATATTATCAAATAGGGGTGAACAAGTTATAGAATAACCAACCAGAGTATTACGATTGCCAAAATGAGTCATAATCGATTTATTCAGGTTTTTTAAAACACTATTTTGAAACCCCGCTCTGATTCTAATTGAAAGTACGAGATGCTCGAAGAGCGGGGGTGAATTGGAAATTTTTTTAATAAAATAACAATCCTAAATAGAAATTCTAATTTTTTGTTTCTAAATTTTAAACAAAAAAATTAAACTTGATGTAGAAACGAATGATTAAAACACGATTACAATAATAGATGGTGAAATTTTAATAAAATAACACAAGATCAAAAATAGACTTTTCACCAAACAATTATAACGAACGTAAAATGCAAAACATAAATAAAGTCTAGTAAACAAAAAAATTGCACCAAAAGATTTATAGTGGTTCGGTCACTTGACCTACATCCACTTCCTGGAGTCCTTCACTCTGAGAATTTCACTACTCAAAAGTAATTCTTTTTTTTCCCCTATAATAAGGTGAAGAAGCCTTTACAAACCCCACTTTCACCTTCCCAGCATGGCAGAGTACCAAACGCTATGTCACCCTCCCGGTGATGACAGCGGACCTTCTTTTTTTTCTCCCTCCTATAGAAGGCAAAGTACCTTAGAGGACATGGAACTTGAAGGAACTCCCCCCTAGAAAGCTTCCCATAAGATCTTCTCGAACCATAGGAGGAGAAACATGTAGCAAGCTAGGAGCAATCATGTGATCTCCCTCATGCTCCTTCTCCCTTAAAAACTCACCTTCTCCTTCCTGTCAAAAACCCAAAATCTTCTTAAGTAGCTCTCTATCAAGAAATCCCCTTCTTATCATGTTCCTCTCACATTCATCTCTCAAAAGATAGAAGATTAAAATTTAATTCAGGCTCCAAGAAACCCTAAATTTTCAATATAGCCATTTTTATTTGTACAGTGAGATCCAAGATTGTACAGTATGATCAGTTTAAAGTAGCCTTCGTATTAGTACGAAGGAGTACAAACAGACAACTTTTCTGAACAATATTATGATACAATATCATCGAGTACGATATGTTAAATTCCCTTTATTCGTACAGGATGAATGTTGGGATGACCAAAAGTCCTCCCTGTACATTATTTGGTATGATCCACTTCAAACAGTATGATATGTTAAAGTGTTCATTCCGTATAGATTGTTAAACCTAAGCTATTGTCCGAAGGCTAACCAAGAGTGGGGGAATTTAAAATTTGTCTTAGATTTTTAAATTAAAAACCTTTTAAAATTCTTTAGCAATTTGATTTTAATTAAAAAAAAAGATTTTCAACCATAGAAATTAAATTGTAGAAAATAAATAAAGAAATTAAAAGACATAAAAATTTATAGTGGTTCGATCAAACACGACCTACATCCACTCCCTGAAAACTCCCTCTTCAGGTATTGCACTATTACCAAAGTTACTATCCTTTTGACCCCATAGCAAGGTGGAGAAGCCTTTACAAAACCTCTTTTTCACTAATTCTCGAAGCGGTAGAGAACCATCATCCTTTCACACCCTCCAAGTGTCTGCAGAGTACCGTCATCCTTTCACACCCTCTAAGTGTCAGCAGGATACAAGATCGTCTTCATTGATCTTCTCACGAGCAATTAGAAGGAAGAAAGAAGAGTGATAACAAAATAAACAAAGAGATCCTTACCTTTTTGTAACCTTGTGAACCCTTCACACACCACTTGCATGAAATCTCTCTCAAACACTCTTCCTCACTCACTCTTTCTTTTTCCCTTTCAGAATCACAAAGAACATACCATTTCACATCAATTTTTAAAAATTTTTTATATATAATACATAAAAAACCATCCAAAAAATGAAATTTCCCATTTTGAGCATGTACGATCATATGTTCATACGTACAAACATTTCAAAAATATTGCATATGAACCTATTTGTGAATTTATATGAAATAACTTCGTATACGATGATTTTCTAGTATGAATCAGGCTCGTACTATATGAGCAGTTAGAAAATTTTTCATCTTCGTTAGGATGAAGATGGATCCCATAATTTTATACTCTGGATGGCGTACGAATGAAGATGACCTCGTATGGTATGATCAGTTCTGAAAATTTTCAAGTTCATCATGACGAAAAGGGATCCATCCAACTCTTACACTAGACGACATACGTACGATGATGATATCATATGGTATGAACCATTCTGAAAAACTTGAATTTGTCAGGATGAAAAGAAATCTGTCCAATTCATACACTGGATGGTGTACGTATGAATGGGATATCGTATAGTACGATCCATACATAGAAATTTTTTTACTTTTTATTTATTTGACTGCTCGCAGGGGAAAATAACTGAACAAATCATTTTGTATGAAATGACTTCGTACAATATAATTAGTTTAAAAATTATAGATTTTAAACTCTCCCCCGGTGTATGTATGTGTGCACAGTTAGTCAATTACAATCTCACTATCTCAGACTCAATAAAATAAAAAATACATACTTAATTTTCAATAAACCCTAAACTGATCTGATTTGAACTCTTCAATAATCTAGAGTATAATTTCTCAGAAGTGTTAGTACACACAAACATCAAAATAGTACATAAATAATATGGTTAGGAGAAATTATAATTAATAATAATAATAATAGTTAGAATCATCAAAAATATATCAAGAATATCAATAATAAAAAACTAGGTTGCAACTATCTCAATAATCTCTCCCTTTTTGATGATGGTAAAATAATTATTATTTGTGTGAATTTGAATACCCTAAACTTCTCTTTAGCTCCCCCTAAAGATATAAACATGTAAATATAGAGTGTTTCCATAAAGTTCACAAAAATCTTTTTTTTTTTTAAATACAAACACAAACACAAATAGAAAACAAAACACCACAAGATAACATACTACACAAAAAAATAAAACACAAAAATAATATTACAACCCCTTTTGACAACAACAAAAAGGGAAAAAGAAGGTTAAAATGAAAGATGTCAAATGAGAAACAATAATAATTGATCTTGAAAGAGATTGAAATATAATTGCAATAATAAATTTAATTACCATTAGATGAATAAGAAAGATTCAAAGTATTTAAATTAACGAATAACTTAGATATGAAAAATTTATCAAGGTCATGATACATTTTAGATAGTTAGATAAAAAGAATTATTACAAAAGTGACGAAATGAAGATTAGTTAATTTTAATTTTTAATATAAAATATAATTGAAAATTAGACTGATTTGAAATAAATATTAAGCGATTGAGAAAATAACATATTCAATTGGCGATATTGTGCATCTTTTTAAATATTTATGGCACACTTTGAGCATCTTTCTATATTTGGGCTAATTTTGTGCATTCTTTCAATTTTTTGTACACATTATACATTTATTTTTGATATATCCCCTTTTTTTAATTGATCTTTCCAAAATCAATAATCTAAAAAATCAAATTTCTCTTATTACAAAGATAATTATATTGAAAAGAGAAATAAAAAATAAAATGATATCAAAATTGTAATAATAATATTCAATTTATGTTCGCCTTAAAAGAATATAAAAATTATATCCTTAACTTGATCTACTTATAAGTTAATTTAAATTTTTGAAAAATTAGATTTCATAATAAAATTAATTTTATAATTCAAGTTAATTTATAACACTTTTTAGATCAATTAAAGCAGAATTTTCATGTAGGCATACTCATATTTCAAATAAGAAAAAAAAATAACTAAACAAAATATGATATTTTTTATTGATATCATAAATATAAAATACATTTAAGCCCATGATATCAATCATCATAACTTTTGAAAAATAACATAACAACAACACAATCCTAAACCTAAATAAGAGCAACAGAAAGAAATAAACATAGATATCATCACATCATCATCACATCAGAAAGGACTGGTAAAGGAAACTACAAAGAAGTGCATCTAAAACTCTGAAGGACCCTGGTATGGAGGAGAAGGTTGGTTAAAGACTGAGAAATAGCTATTCATTATAGCTACATTCGTGTTCAACAAGTCAAACTGACCTCACATCTATCCCATATCTTCTTTGTATCGTGCATCCTGCTGATTTAGTTGAGTCTGAATTTGATCAAAATTTTAATCAAAATGACTCTCCAACCAATCAAATCTCTAGACCATATCTTGAAAGTCAGGTCCCTGAGTAGGTGCAGGTGCTCCCCCTTCTCCCTCAGTGTCTTTACTTATACTCTCATTTCTCCCGAAAAGATATCGAAAAGAGGCATAAATAAAGAAGATTGGCATTTCAGTGGGAGGTTCAAGATGAATAATATTGTACTTCCTTTCCAGAATGTATGTCATTAGATATCTTAGGAAAATATTTTTCTTCCTCTTATGAGAAGGACATCCAAGTTCAGTAAGGTTATGAATGTAATCTAAAATAAGTTGGGCCCCATTAATTGGTTGTCCATGTTGAAGCTCGTTCACTATGAATTAGGTTGTTAAGCCTAAGTTTATGTCCCACGACTAACCAAGAGGGGGGGGGGTGAATTGGTGTTTTAAAAATTAATCACTCTTTTGAGTATTTTAAACCAAAATTAAACTTTAATGAATTTTTGTAGAAGTAGTTTTTCAACCATAGTTGTAAAACAGTAAATCACAAAAATAAAAAGGTAGCGGAAAAATAAAGACACCAGATTTATAGTGGTTCGGTCAAAACCAGACCTACATCCACTCCCCGGAGGCACCCTCTGAGTATTACACTAATACCATTAGTGACTCTCCTTTTGCGCCCACAGTGAGGCGGAGAAGCCTTTACAAAATTCTTTTCACCACTACCCGGTGCGGTAGAGAATCATCATCCTTTTACACTATCCCCAGTGCTGGCAGAGAACCGTTCGTCCTTTCATACTCCTCCGATGTCGGCAGAGAATCATTCGTCCTTTCACACTCTCCTAGTATGGGCAGAGAACCCTTCGTCCTTTCACACTCTCCTAGTGTGGGCAGAGAACTCACGGCTTGTGCATCATTTGAATTAAGAGATTAAAAGAGTTTGGAAAGAAATAACTACCACATGTGCGCATCTTTTTCACATTTATGGCACATTTTTGTGCATCATTTTTACTTTGGGCTTATTTTGTGCCTCTTTTTTTTCCCATTACGAACCTTTGCGCATTCCTTTTGATTTTTTATACTTTTATACAATTTGAAAGAGTAATTTTATTCTTTCCAAAAATAATAATCTAAAATTTCAAATCTTTCTAAGTGCATAAATAATGATTGACAAGTGAAATATAAAATAAGAAATCATCACAATTGCAATAATAATATTAACAATAAGGTAGTCTAAATGAGAGACATGAAATTCAAAATTCTAATAATATCAAGTTATAACAAAAACTTAAACTTAGAATAATTAGATATTCTAATGAATTTAATTTTAACTTATAATTCAGGTTATAACACAATTAAGTTTAAAAAATCTGATGATTTTCATAAAGACTAATAAACATTTCAAATATAAGTTCAAATCGAAATACATAAACTAATATTGATATCACTTTGAAGATATTACATTGATACATCAAGATATCAATACAAAATAAAACATCTAAAATAAAAAAAAAATACATCAAACTACTAAAAACAAACGATAACTAACACATAAAGTAAAAACAATAACAACACAAACACATAACACAAGTGCATCTATCACTCAGATGGTTCCTGATCTGGAGGAGGACGAGGAGGAGGAGCACCACCAAAGAGGTTAAAGAATGTACTCATTATAAGTACATTGGTACTAATATCATTCATTTGCTCCCTCATATTGCCCATGTCATTTTGATATTAAGCAGCGTACTGCTGTAATTGAGACTTAATTTAATCAAAGCGTTGATCAAAATGAGTCTCTAACTGATCAAATCTTTGAACCAAATCTTGATAATTTGGTTCATTAGCGGGAGTAGGTGCACCTTCTAGCTCTACCTCTGTATCACTTATGACATGTGCTTTACCTGATTCCTCCTTGAAGATCGCTCTAAATGATCCGTCATTGTAGTAGAGCGGTTCTTCATATTCTGGATCTGGATGAACCAAGTTGTATTTCTTCTCCAAAACATAAGTAACAAAGTGTCCTAAGGCAATATTCCATTTTCTTTTCTGTTATTCATGGCCAATTTTAGAAAGCCCATAAAGATAGTCAAGGATAAGTTGGGCTTCATCTATAGGCTCATTTGACATGATTAGAAAGGCCACCATAGAGAGAAGGGGGGTAATATTGACTCTATCACCAGCTTTTGGAATGATTGAAGTTTTATGAAAGTGCTAGATGATGCGTGCATTCCGGACAAGACTGGATACCTTAGCCACATGCTCATTTAAACCATTTTCTCTAATTACCCTATTGATTTCATACCATTTATATTGATCATTGGTGATTAAGGTATGGGATCTTTCTCCCTCAGTCCTTAAATTTAGAAATGCTCCTAAGTCATGCTTGGTGATTTCAACTTTTTGTTTGAAGATATAAAAGCGAATCACAGAGTGGTCAGAGTTGAAGGACATATTGGCAAGAAAGTAGTGAAAGGTTTCTTTATTATAGAGGTGGATGAGGGTAAGGATAAAGCAAAATTGAGCTGAAGCAAATAAATGCATTACTTGAAAGGTAATATCTTCTTGGATTAGAATCCGGGAAGGGGTGATTTTGGTTGAAGCAAACCTAGGAAAAGAATCCTTATTTGCATTGGATAAAAAATTTTTGGATGAATTCCTATGTGGCTTCTTAGCTAAGACCTTTTGACGCTTGCTTGAACTAGCCATTTGAAAATGATCTAGAGTAAGAAAGGATTTGAAAGTTATGTTTAGAGAGTGACAATTGAGTTGAAAAGACCGCCTATTTATTGAAAAATGATTCGTTCGTACAAGACAAAAATAATTTATCTCGTATGAAATCTTTGTTTGTTCTGTATGAAAATATTTCATACAAACGATTTAATACGAACAGAATGAAATGGCTTTTCATAATCAATACGACTTACGAAGCATCCTTTTGTACAGACTTTTGACCAGTCTGATCGTACAGATGAACATGTGTTCATCCCGGGACGATCAAAACTTATATCATTTTAATGGTAGTTGAAACCGTCCCCTACATCAAATCGACATGTGTTCGTCCAGACGAACCAAAGGTTCGTACGTACGAAGTTTGTATTAAAAACAAACTTTATCCATTCAACTGCTTCATTCATTCGTCCAATCGATTGAAAAACAAATCATCCCGTATGATCATAACGATCATCCAGACGAAGTGACCATTAAACTCTAAAAAATTGCATGCAAACAGTTTAAAATTTGACACTTTGACACATTACACAAATTGTCCCGTACAAAAATATTTCGTCCCGGACGATTGTCACTAAATTTTTTTTTGATTTTGTACACAAACAAAACTAAAATAAAAAAAAAAATATCAAAAACACCATGTACAACAATAAAATGTAGACTTAAAAAAATCACTTAAAAATAAGATCAAAAACTCATAACGAACACAAAAATATTAACTAGAAAACAAACATCAATGTTGCAGAAAACATTCTTATTTAAGCATTTAAATCAATCACACCAAGCCTTGTTCTTAATGCACTAAAAGTATCAAAGGCTAAAGGTTTTGTAAAAATGTCTGCAAGTTGATTTTTAGTTGTAACATGAATGACTTCAATTTCTCCCTTGGATACATGATCCCTTATGAAATGATGCTTTATGTCTATGTGTTTGGTTCTTGAATGTTGAATAAGATTTTTAGAAAAACAAATAGCACTAGTGTTATCACAATAAATTGGAATAGTGCCTATAGTCAATCCTAAATCAATCAACTGTTGTTTCAACCAATGTACTTGTGCCACACAACTTCCTAATGCAATTCATTTAGCTTTAGCAGTAGATAGGGCTACAAAATTTTATTTTCTACTGGACCAAGAGACTAAAGAATTTCTAATGAATTGACATATTCCAGAAGTGCTTTTCCTATCCACCCTTCAACCTACAAAATCAGAATCTGAATAACCAATTATTTCAAATGAAGAGCTAAACTTAGGATACCAAATTTCTAAGTTTTGAGTTCCTAACAGATATCTTAAAATCATTTTCACTGCTGTCAAATGTGATTCTTTTGGATTTGATTGAAATCTAGCACACAAGTAAACACTAAACATGATATCGGGGTGGCTAGCTGTCAAGTAAAGCAATGATCCAATTATCCCTCTAAATTTCTTTTGAGTAACAGATTTTCTCTTTGGATCCTTATCCAACTGAACTGAGAAACTCATTGGTGTACTAATAGGTTTAGCATTGTCCATTTCATACTTTTTGTGGATGTCCTTAACATACTTTGATTGACTAAGAAATGTGCCTTCCTCAATTTGCTTAATGCTAAATCCTAGAAAGTATCTCAAATCTCCCATTAGACTCATCTCAAATTCACTACTCATTGTTTTAGAAAAATTATCACAAAGATTTTTATTTGAAGATCCAAAAATGATACCATCCACATAAATTTGAACAATGAGTATATCCTTTTCACATTCTTCAAAAAGAGAGTTATATCTACACTTCCTTTTTCAAAAGATCTTTCAAGTAGGAAGGTGCTCAACCTCTCATATCAAGCTCTAGGTGCTTGTTTCAAGCCATATAATGCATTTTTCAACTTGAAAATATGATTTGAGTATTTAGAATTTTTAAAACCTGGAGGTTGTTTTATAAAAACATCATCTTGAATTACTCCATTTAAAAAGGCATTTTTGACATCCATTTGATACAATTTAAATCCTCTAAAACAGGCAAAGGCTAGTAAAACCCTAATTGCTTCAAGTCTAGCTACAGAGGCAAAATTCTCTTCAAAATCAACCCCTTCAATCTGATTATACCTCGTAGCTACTAATCTAGCCTTATTTTTAATGACCACTCCTGAGTCATTCATTTTATTTTTGAATACCCACTTAGTTCCAACTACACTTTGATCCTTTGGCCTTGTAGTTAATTCCCAAACTTTCTTTCTTACAAATTGACTCAACTCTTCTTGCATGGCCAAAATTCAAAATTCATCCTATAGTGCTTGATCAATGTTTGTGGGTTCTATAGTTGAAATGAAGGTTGAATGATTGACTTCCTTGTTTATTCCTTGCCTAGTCTGTTAAGATAGTTGCTATTTGCATGCTTTTTATTTTTGCAACTTATAAAGTTTTGATGATTTCAAACATTATTGTTCAAATGTGTAGTTATGTCCTAATAATTTTGGAAGAATTGTATTTGCTCTTGTGTGTACTGACATTTCAGGAAAAATGAACTCCAGACTACGAAGACTTCAAATTAAATTCAGCATGAGATACTTTGTAAAATTTGAAGCTTGTACTTTTCTTAGAAATCAAATTGAAAGGGAGTGATTGTATTTTGAGAGAATAAAAACATTCACACATAAGGAGATTATATAGAATTTATACTGATCATACAGGACGATCTTCAGTTCGTACTGGACGATCTGACAGTTATCTCCTATAGAGCATATGGAACGAATAGGAACTTGCTTGAAAATTTTTCTAAGTCCTATTCGTCCAGGACGAAATAAATTATCGTCCAGGACGATTGGCTCTCTGGAAAATTTTTGTCCAGACGAAATAAATTAACGTCCAGGATGATGGGTTCTTTGTAAAATTTTCGTCCAGACGAAATTAATTATCGTCCAGGACGATTGGGTCTCTGGAAAATTTTCGTCCAGACGAAATTAAATTATCGTCCGTGGCGATTGGTCCTCGGGAAATTTTTCGTCCAGACGAAATAAATTATCGTACAGGACGATCAGTCGTCTGTAAAAATTTCGTCCAGACGAATAAATTTTCGTCCAAATGATTAACCGACTTAGGACAGTTTTCACTAGTTTCTAGAACCGACCTTGTAATAACCGTTCGTACTGGACGAACCTTGTTCGTACAGGACGATCAGCTGTACGAAGACATTTCATACACATATTCAAATAGGGTCGTTTCAGATCATTTAAGTAAAATCGTCCAGGACGATCCACGATCGTACAGGACGATCCACTGCGTACATAATTGAATACTTGCAGTTTTTGGGCGGTTTTTCTTGTCTTTTGTATAAATAGTTCAAATTAGACTGCCACACAATCTTTTTGTCATTTGATCTTTGTGCCTCTTGAGAGAATAGCCAAGGAGAGAGTTGGAGAAAGCATTCAAGGGAGGATTCCTACCATTGGAGCGAGAAGGCTTCACTTGGAGTTCAAAGGTAAGAGTCTCTACTTGTGAATTGGGATTACTTCACTCTTTTCTTTCTTCCTTCTAGATTCTTGTGAGAAGATCAGTCAAGGAGATTCGGTTCTCTGCCGACACTAGGAGAGTGTGAAAGGATGAAGGGTTCTCTGCCCACACTAAAAGAGTGTGAAAGGACGAAGGGTTCTCTGCCCACACTAGGAGAGTGTGAAAGGATGAAGAGTTCTCTGCCCACACTAGGAGAGTGTGAAAGGACGAAGGGTTCTCTGCCCACACTGTGGATAGTGTGAAAGGACGGACGGTTCTCTGCCAACACTGGGTATTGTGTAAAAGGACGGACGGTTCTCTGTCGCACCGAGGAGTGGTGAAAAGAGTGTGTTGTAAAGGCTTCTCCGCCTTGCTGTGGGTGCAAAAGGAGAGTCACTATTGGTATTAGTACAATACTCAGAGGGTGCCTCTGGGGAGTGGATGTAGGTCTGGTTATAGACCGAACCTTTATAAATCTGGTGTCATTTACTTTACTATTTTTACGTTTCCTCACTTTCTATTTCAGTTTTAAAAACTCTGTGGTTGAAAAACTTTTTTCTACAAAATTTAAAAGAAATTTTATTTCGGTTCAATAATTTTCTAAAAGGGGTCTTAAAATTTTTTAAACTACCAATTCACCCCCCTCTTGGTAGCCTTGGGACATTCACTTAGGCTTAACAACCTAATTACTAGACGCAACAAGTGGTATCAGAGCTTCGTTTCAATATCATAAGTTTGAACTACTTTTTGATTAACGTAGATGGCTACTTTCGGAAATCGAAATACACCTGAGGGGTACTCTATCACTAGACCTCCACTTTTTGACAATATTCCTTTTTATTTTTGGAAAACACGCATGTCTACTTTCTTACAGTCACTTGATTATCGCATGTGGATGCTAGTCCAGGATGGCTACACAAAACCAACTAGATTAGTTGATGGAGTAATTGTAGAAATACCTTTTACTGATTGGACTGTAGAAGAACGTGACTTAGCACAATTAAATGCCAAATATTTAAACAGTTTCTTTTGTGCTTTAAAATCTGAAGACTACATGCGGGTTTCCACTTGCAAAAGCGGAAAGGACATATGGGATAGACTTTGTATAACTTATGAAGGGACAAATGAGGTTAAACAATTAAGACTCAATATCATGTTACATGACTATGAATTGTTTCGCATGAAACCTAATGAATCTATTTCCGACATGTACACAATATTTACACAAATTGTCACTTCTTTGCATGCACTTGGTAGGGAATTAACTAATGCTGAAATGGTCAATAAGATTCTTCGTTGCTTACCTACTGCTTATGATGCAAAAATTACTGCAATTACAGAGTCTAATGATTTAAACATTTATTCTATTGACAATCTTCTTGGTTCACTCATTGCTTATGAGCAAGGAGTAAGTCAAAGAAAGATTGATGCAGGTGAAGCACGAAAGGAGAAGAATATAGCACTAAAAGTGGAAGAGTCAGAGAGTGAACACTCACAACCTGAGGATGAAGATGATATTGCACTGATGACTAGACAATTCAGAAGCTTTTTAAAGAGGAAGCAGAAGAGATGCCAGCAATGGAGTAGAGGTAAGTTTAACAGAAATGGCAAGGTTTCTAATGAAGTGATTTGTTATGAATGCAGGAAACCAGGTCATATCAAGACTGATTGCCCAAAACTCAAAGCCACTCCTTGTGAGGAGAAGGTGGAGGAGAAACCTATGGTAAAGAAGGGCAAGAAGAAGTTTCAAAGAGCTTTCTGGGCGGACTCAGTTTCAGACTCATCTGAGACAGAAAAAGAAGAAGAAGTCACCAATCTTTGCTTGATGGCAGACAATGTGGATCACTCAGATCAAGAAGAGGTATGTGACTTAACCTATGATAAATTATTTGAAGTTTCTGAACACATGCATGATGCATATAGGAAAATGAAAAAGATGCATGCTAGTGTTAGCTTAGAACTGGAAGAACTCAAAAAGGAACATGAAATCCTTAGAAAAGACCATGCTTTAATAGATAACAACCACATGAAACTACTTGATGAATATTATGACTTGAATAAGAATTTTGAAAATCTAAAATCATCCTATGCTGACCTTGAAAAGGAATTTAAAAATTGTAAGGATGAATCTGAGATCAAAACATATAGAATTAATTATACAAATCGAATTTTGGAAGATATGAATTCATTTTACAAACTAACTATAAGAGCTCTCGAGGATAATAAAAAACCCCCCAGACTTGAAGATTTTACAAATCCTAAATATTATCCTAAATTTATGAAATCCCTTAGAAGACAATCACATGGAAGAAAACTTAGGAATATTTTCCTAATGTTAAATGTAATAATTGTGGATTTTTGGGACATATAGCTCACACCTGTACCTTGATGATGAAATCTAATTTGGTGTGGAGACCTAAGATGCATAAACCTAGACATATCATACATGCATCTGATTATAAATTGCTAAAAGGTGAACCCAAACTTGTTTGGGTTCCCAGGTCTAACATTTGATATTTTTGCAGAAGTGCTCTCACACAAGACCTCGTGAGAGCATATGGTACCTGGATAGCGGATGTTCAAAGCATATGACTGGAGACACTACACAATTCATATCGCTAGAAGCCAGGAATGGATGCAAGGTTACACTTGGAGATAATACCATAAAGAAAGTGGTTGGATCAGGTATGATTGGTAATTTCAAAAAATTTTTTATAGACAATGTGTTATTGGTTGAAGGCTTAAATCATAATTTGTTAAGTATAAGTCAGCTATGTGACAAGGGATATAATGTAAAATTTTTACCTACTAGCTGCATATTAAGCCTAAATGGTAAAGAAGTTTTAAATGGAAAAAGGGTAAACAATGTTTACATGCTAGATTTGAATTCATTTCATACTCCTATTGCTTTCTATTTGAAAACTGTTTCTGATGAATCTTGGCTTTGGCATAGGAGACTTTGTCATTCTAGTATGAAAAATCTTAGGAGAATTACCCAAAAGAATTTAGTAAGAGGTATACCAAAACTAGACTTTTACTAAGGACCATCTTTGTGATGCATGTCAATTAGGAAAACAAATGAAATCCTCTTTTAAGTCCAATAATGATCTTAGAACTAGTAAACCATTGGAAATTTGTCACATGGATCTTTTTGGACCAGTAGGAACTATAAGTCTAGGAGGGAAGGCATACGGATTTGTTATTGTGGATGATTTCTCTAGATTCACTAGGGTTAGATTTCTTTTTCATAAAAGTGAATCATTTGAGGAATTCAGAAATTTTTCAACTTGGATTCAGAGAAAAATAGGATGTGAAATAATGTCTTTACAAAGTGATCATGGAAGAGAATTTGAAAATGAAAGATTTGAAAATTTTTGTAAAGAAAAAGGGATTGATCACAATTTTTCTGCACCTAGAACCCCTCAACAAAATGGGATAGTTGAAAGGAAAAACAGAACATTAATAGAAGCCTCCAGAGCAATGTTGGCAGAATACTCACTTCCTAGATATTTTTGGGCTGAGGCGGTTAGCACCGCATGTTATGTTCTGAATAGGGTGAATGTGAGATCGAATTTAAATAAAACACCCTATGAGTTACTAAAAGGTAGAACACCAAATTTATCTCATTTGCATGTTTTTGGTTGCAAGGTGTTCATTCATAACAATGGAAAATCTGCCTTAGGAAAATTTGATCCAAAATCAGATGAAGGAATTTTTGTTGGATATTCAAGTGTTGGAAAATCTTATAGGGTATTCAATAAAAGAACTTTAGTTATTGAAGAAACCACACATGTTGTATTTGATGAATTTGGAAATTTAGAAGAGCCAAATATTGTTGAAGAAGAAATTGAGGAAAATTCCCAAAAGATTGATAGATTAAATTTGGAAGAAAATGTGGAAGAAAACTTTGAAAGAGAAAACCCTTTGCCTAGAGATTTGAGATTTTCTAAAAATCACCCAAGAGAATTGATTATAGGAGAACCTAGTGAGGGTGTTAGAACTAGGCGTGGATTAAATAAGGAAGTCAATCATTCAGCCTTTATTTCAACTATTGAACCCACTAATATTGATCAGGCACTTTCTGATGAATTTTGGATATTGGCCATGCAAGAAGAGTTAAATCAATTTGTAAGAAATAAAGTTTGGGAATTAACTACAAGGCCAAAAGATTAAAGTGTTGTTGGAACTAAGTGGGTGTTCAAAAATAAAATGAATGACTCAGGAGTAGTCATTAGAAATAAGGCTAAATTAGTTGCTAAAGGGTATAATCAAATTGAAGGATTTGATTTTGAAGAGACCTTTGCCCCTGTAGCAAGACTTGAAGCAATTAGGGTTTTACTTGCCTTTGCCTGTTTTAAAAGTTTTAAATTGTTTCAAATGGATGTGAACAGTTCCTTTTTGAATGGTGTTATTGAAGAAGATGTTTTTGTGAAACAACCTCCAGGATTTGAAAATTCAAAATACCCAAATCATGTTTTTAAGTTAAAAAAGGCATTATATGGATTGAAACAGGCACGTAGGGCTTGGTATGAGAGATTGAGCACTTTCCTACTTGAAAGATCTTTTGAAAAAGGAAGTGTGGATACAACTCTCTTCTTAAAGAAATTTGGAAAGGAAATACTCATTGTTCAAATTTATGTGGATGATATCATCTTTGAATCTTCAAATAAAAATCTTTGTGATGATTTTTCTAATACAATGAGTAGTGAATTTGAAATGAGTCTAATGGGAGATTTAAATTGCTTTCTAGATTTTAGCATCAAGAAACTTGAGGAAGGGACATTTCTTAGTCAAACCAAATATATTAAGGACATCCTCAAGAAATATGAAATGGACAATGCTAAACCTGTTAGTACACCAATGAGTTCCTCAGTTCAGTTAGATAAGGACCTTAAGGGAAAATCTGTTGATCAAAAGAAATATAGAGGGATTATTGGATCTTTGCTTTACTTGACTGCTAGCCGACTAGATATTATGTTCAGTGTTTGCTTATGTGCTAGATTTCAATCAGATCCAAAAGAATCACATTTGACAGCAGTGAAAAGGATTTTAAGATACTTACTAGGAACTCAAAATTTAGGAATTTGGTATCCTAAGTTTAGCTCTTCATTTGAAATTATTGGTTATTTAGATTCTGACTTTGCAGGCTATAGAGTGGATAGGAAAAGCACTTCTGGAACATGTCAATTCATTGGAAATTCATTAGTTTCTTGGTCCAATAGAAAACAAAATTCAGTAGCTCTATCTACTGCAGAAGCAGAATACATTGCATTAGGAAGTTGTGTGGCACAAGTACTTTGGTTAAAACAACAGTTGATTGATTTAGGATTATATGTAGGCACTATTCTGATTTATTGTGACAATACTAGTGCTATTTGCATTTCCAAAAATCCTATTCAACATTCTAGAACCAAACACATTGATATAAGACATCATTTCATAAGGGATCATGTATCCAAAGGAGAAATTGAACTCACACATGTCTCAACTGAAAATCAACTTGCAGACATTTTTACAAAACCTTTAGCCCTTGATACCTTCAGTACTTTAAGAACAAGACTAGGTGTTATTGATTTAAATGCCTAAACAAAATGTCTTTGCAACATTGATGTTTATGTTTTTGTTTTGTTTTTGATTTTGTGAATTTTTGTGTGTTTTGAATGAATTTGTTTTTTAAGTGTAAGTTTTTACTGTATGTTTTCTGTGTTTTTAAAGTTTGATTTGATTTTCTTAAATTAAAATTCAAAAATTCAAAAATTGGAGGAAATCGTCCGGGACAACTTTTGTTTCGTACTGGACGATGTGAGATAAATTGGTTTGCGTGCATTTTTAACCGTTTTGAGAGCAATTTTTAATTAGATCGTCTGTACGATCTGACGATCGTCCAGGACGAAATTTTTTTTCTCTCAAACGTCAAGACGATTGAATGCAGCGGTTGAGTGGATAAGACAGTTTTTAATATGGATTTCGTCTGTACGAATTTTTGGTTCGTCCAGACGAACAGATGTCGTTTCAGTGTAGGGGACGGTTTTCAAGAGACATTTAAAAGAGTTATTTTTAGATCGTCTGTACGAACTTATGTTCGTATGTACGATCGGTCATGTCAAAAGTCTGTACGAAGGGATGCATCGTAAGTTGTGTTGATTACAAAAAGCTGTTACATTTTGGACGAATTTGATCGTCTGTATGAAATATTTTCGTCCAGACGAACGATGATTTTCGTCTAGGATGAACCTTTTTCGTCCAGGACGAACGTATCGTTTTCTTTAAATATGAGGGCTTTCTAACTTAACAATCACACTTTCAAACTTCTCTTTCAATCCCTTTCTACTTCAAATTATCAATGGCCTCCTCAAGCAAAAGACAAAAGGTGTTAGCGAAGAAGCCGAATAGGAATGCCTCAAAAAACTTCCTTTCTAAGGCGAATGAGGAATCCTTTCCTCATTTTGCTTCCGCCAAAATAACTCCATCTCGCATTTTAATCCAAAGCGAGATAAATTATAAGGTAATGCACCTTTTTGCCTCAACCCAATTCCATTTCATACTTTCTCTCGTCCATTTCTACAACAAGCAAACCTTCCACTATTTCCTAGCAAACATGAGTTTTAACTCGGACCACTCTTCCATTAGTTCCTTTGTTTTCAAGCAAAAAGTAGAAATCACCAAGCATGATATTGGTGCATTTCTAAACCTAAGGACTGAAGGATATAGAGCTCACACCCTAATGACTGAAAACACAATCAGATGGGAAGATGTCAATAGGGTAATTAGAAAAAGTGGCGTAACCTATCATATTGCTAGAGTATCTGGGATGACCCAAAATGCCCGTATCATCCAGCATATCCTTAGATCTTCAATCATTCCTAAAGCTGGTGATAGGATAAACATTACTCCTCTCCTTTCTGTTCTAACCTTTTTGATTATGGATCGTCGCCCTATCGACGAAGCCCAACTTATCATAGATCATATCTATGGGCTCTCAGAAATAGGACATGCTGAACAGAAGAGGAAAAGGAATATTTCTTTGGGACATTTAATTACTTACATTTTGGAGAAGAAATATAATTTGGTGCATCCTGATGAAGAATATGAAGAGCTAGTTTACTATAATGATGCTTCCTTCAGATTGCTCTTCAGGGAGGAAAAAGAAAAAAAAAGCACATGCCAGTGCTTCAGAAGAAGAAGAAGAAGAAGGAGCGCAAACCACTGCACCTCATTCAGATTATCAGAATCTGATTGAGAGATTTGATAGATTAGAGACTCATATTGACCAAAGGTTTGATCAATTTGATGCTCAACTTGTGCAGCAACAACAAGACATTGGTATCATTAGAAATGAAGTACATGATATCAATACCAATGTAATGTTGATGGCCTCCTTCTTCAACCTTTTCAGTGGCATTCCTCCTCCTCCTCCTCCAGAACAGTAGAGATGAATTTCTGTGTCTTTGTTGTACTCATGTTTTGTTTTATGTTTTGTTGTGTTAGTGTTTATGTTAAGTGTTTGTCTTTATATTTGTTTTTTTTTTGGTTTAAGTTAAGTGTATTTTGTTAATTGTGTTTAGATATTATGAAATGTGTAATCCTTTCATAAATATCAATGTATTTCGTACTTGTTTCAAAATTGATTTGTTTTTGAAATGTGGTTAATTTTTATGAATTTCATTAGTATTATTTAATCTTCATAGTGCTTAAATTAGATTGTAATTTGAAATTATCTACATTAGAAAATCTAGTCTTTCTAAATTTAAAAGTTGTTTATAACTTGGTGTAATTAGAACTTTTAAATTCATGTCTATTCATTTAGACTACATAAAAATTAATATTATTATTGCAATTTAGATGTTGTCTTATTTTGTATTTCATAGCTCAAATAATATTTATGCACTTAGAAATATTTGAAATTTTAGATTATTGTTTTTGGAAAGAATTGGTCTCAATTACTCTCGAAAAAATTGTACAAAAAGTACAAAAATCAAAAGGAATGCGCAAAGATTCGCAAATATGAAAAAGAGGCACAAAATCAGCCCAATATCAAAAGATGCACAAAAATGTGCCCAAAAATTTTGAAAAAGATGCGCAAAGCACCACATGTGGTAATTCTCTTCTTTCCAAATTCTTTCAATCTCTTAATTCAAATTGATCTTATGTTCATTTATATTCTATTGAACTTTGAAATATCGAATTTTTCTTCATCTCTCTTGTAATGATTTTCTATATTGGAATGTCTAAATTGAATCATGTCTTTGCTAAATTCTTCTTACTTACAATGTTATATCACTTTTTAAATTCCATGAATTTCTATGATTAACCTAATGTTTTTAGTTTAAAATTGCATACCTTGTATCAATCACCATTTAGATTAAATGTTCAAATGAATTTTATACAATTACTTACATTTCTTGTCTATTTCTTCTTTACTTTTTGCTGTTGTCAAAAAGGGGGAGAAATCATTGTGTTTGTATGTTTTGTTTGGTATGTTTTATTTGTTCGTATGTTTTGTGTTTCTAGTTTATTTTGTGAAAAAAAAAAAATTTATGGTTCAAATTGCCTCCTTATTTTCATGTATTCATCAATTCAGGGGGAGTTTAGGAGATAGAAAGATTTGTTTAAATTGAAATCATACAAACAATAATTATTTTGCCATCATCAAAAAGGGGGAGATTGTTAAGATAGTTGCTATTTGCATGCTTTTTATTTTTGCAACTTATAAAGTTTTGATGATTTCAAACATTATTGTTCAAATGTGTAGTTATCTCCTAACAATTTTGGAAGAATTGTATTTGCTCTTGTGTGTACTGACATTTCAGGAAAAACGAACTCCTGACTACGAAGACTTCAAATTAAATTCAGCATGAGATACTTTGTAAAATTTGAAGCTTGCACTTTTCTTAGAAATCAAATTGAAAGGGAGTGATTGTATTTTGAAAGAATAAAAACATTCACACATAAGGAGATTATATAGAATTTATACTGATCATACAGGACGATCTTCAGTTCGTACTGGACGATCTGACAGTTATCTCCTATAGAGCATATGGAACGAATAGGAACTTGCTTGATAATTTTTCTAAGTCCTATTCGTCCAGGACGAAATAAATTATCGTCCAGGACGATTGGCTCTCTGGAAAATTTTTGTCCACACGAAATAAATTAACGTCCAGGACGATGGGTTCTCTGTAAAATTTTCGTCCAGACGAAATTAAGTTGAACCTTGTTCGTACAGGACAATCAGCTGTACGAAGACATTTCATACACATATTCAAATAGGGTCGTTTCAGATCATTTAAGTAAAATCGTCCAGGACGATCCACTGCGTACAGAATTGAATACTTGCAGTTTTTGGGTGGTTTTTCTTGTCTTTTGTATAAATAGTCCAAATTAGACTGCCACCCAATCTTTTTACCATTTGATCTTGGTGCCTCTTGAGAGAATAGCCAAGGAGAGAGTTGGAGAAAGCATTCAAGGGAGGATTCCTACCACTGGAGCGAGAAGGCTTCACTTGGAGTTCAAAGGTAAGAGTCTCTACCTGTGAATTGGGATTACTTCACTCTTTTATTTCTTCCTTCTAAATTCTTGTGAGAAGATCAGTCAAGGAGATCCGGTTCTCTGCTGACACTAGGAGAGTGTGAAAGGACGAAGGATTCTCTGCCCACACTAGGAGAGTGTGAAAGGACGAAGGGTTCTCTGCCCACACTAGAAGAGTGTGAAAGGACGAAGGGTTCTCTTCCCATACTGGGGATAGTGTGAAAGGACGGACGATTCTCTGCCAACACTGGGTATTGTGTAAAAGGACGGACGGTTCTCTGCCGCACCGGGGAGTGGTGAAAAGAGTGTGTTGTAAAGGCTTCTCCGCCTTGCTGTGGGTGCAAAAGGAGAGTCACTATTGGTATTAGTGCAATACTCAGAGGGTGCCTCTAGGGAGTGGATGTAGGTCTGGTTATAGACCGAACCACTATAAATCTGGTGTCATTTACTTTACTGTTTTTACGTTTCTGCACTTTCTATTTCAGTTTTAAAAACTCTGTGGTTGAAAAACCTTTTTCTACAAAATTTAAAAGAAATTTTATTTCGGTTCAATAATTTTCTAAAAGGGGTCTTAAAATTTTTTAAACTACCAATTCACCCCCCTCTTGGTAGCCTTGGGACATTCACTTAGGCTTAACAACCTAATTACTAGACGCAACATAGTCCTTACACCCTCACTAGGTTCACCTATAATCAATTCCCTTGGGTGGTTCTTAGAAAATTTTAAATCTCTAGGCAAAGGATTTTCTATATCCAAATTTTCTTCCAAATTCATCTTATCAATCTTTTGGGAGTTAATCTCAATTTCATATTCTTTAACATTTGGCTCTTTCATATTTCCAAATTCATCAAATACAACAAGTGTGATCTCCTCAATTACCAAAGTTCTTTTATTGATTACCCTATATAATTTTCCAACATTTGAGTATCCAACAAAAATTCCTTCATCTGATTTTGGATCAAATTTTTCTAAGGCAGATTTTACATTGTTATGAATGAACACCTTGCAACCAAAAACATGCAAATAAGATAAATTAGGTGTTCTTTTTTTTAGTAACTCATTAGGTGTTTTATTTAATTTTGATCTCACATTCACCCGATTCAGAACATAACATGCAGTGCTAACCGCCTCAGCCCAGAAATATTTTGGAAGTGAGTATTCTACCAACATTGTTCAGGTGGCTTTTATTAATGTTATGTTTTTCCTTTCGACTACCCACTTCTGCTGAGGAGTTCTAGGTGCAGAAAAGTTATGATCAATTCCTTTCTCCTTACAAAATTCTTCAAATTTATCATTCTCAAATTCTCCTCCATGATCACTTTGTATAGAGATAATTTCACATCCTAATTTTCTTTGAATCTAAGTTGAAAAAATTTTTAATTCCTCAAATGATTCACTCTTATGAAATAGAATTCTAACCCATGTAAATCTTGAATAATCATCCACAATCACAAATCCATATACCTTCCCTCCTAGACTCACATTCCAACTGGTCCAAAAAGATCCATATGCAAAATCTCTAAAGGTTTACTAGTTCTAGGATCCTTATTGGACTGAAAAGAGAACTTCACTTTCTTTCCTAGTTGACATGCATCACAAAGGTGGTCCTTAGTAAAGTCTAGTTTAGGTATACCTCTCACTATGTTCTAGGTAATCCTCCTAAGATTTTTCATACTAAAATGACAAAGTCTCCTATGCCATAGCCATGACTCATCAGATATAGTTTTCAAATAAAAACTAGTAGGAGAATTAATGCAATTTAAATCTAGCATATAAATATTATTTACCCTTTTACCATTCAAAATATCTTTATCATTTAAGCTTACTATGCAGCTAGTAGGAAAAAAATTTTTACATAATAACTCTTATCACATAGCTGGCTTATACTTAAAAAATTATGCTTTAAGCCTTCTACCAAAAACACATTGTCTATGAAAAAATTCTTAAAATTTCCAATCATACCTGATCCAACCACCTTCCTTGTGGTGTTATCTCCAAGTGTAACCTTGCCTCCACTCCTGGCTTCCAGCGTTATGAATTTAGCAGTATCTCCAGTCATATGCTTTGAACATCTGCTGTCCAGGTACCATATGCTCTCACGAGGTCTTGTGTGAGAGCGACCCTGCAAAATTATCAAACGTTAGACCTGGGAACCCAAACAAGTTTGGGTTCACCTTTTAGAAATTTATAATCAGATGCATGAATGATATGTCTAGGTTTATGCATCTTAGGTCTCCACACCAAATTAGTTTTCATCTTCAAAGTACAGGTGTAAGCTATATGTCGAAACAGTCCACAATTATTACATTTTACTTTTGGAAATGATTTTATAAGTCTTCTAACATTCATCTGTCTTTTCAGGGATTGCATAAATTTAGGATACATAATAGGATTAGTAAAATCTTCAAGTTTAGGAGGTATTCTATTATCCTCGAAAGCTTTTATCATTAATTTGTAAAATGAATTCATATCTTCCAAAATTTGATTTAAATAATTGATTTTATATAATTTACTCTCTGATTCATCCTTAAAGTTCTTAAAATCTTTCTCGAGTTCTGTATAGGATGATTTTAAATTCTCATGATTTTTATTCAAGTCATCAAACTCATCAAGTAATTTCATGTGGTTGTTATCAATCAAAGCATGATCTTTCCTAAGAATTTTATGTTTCTTTTTATGTTCTTCCAATTCTAAACTAAGGCTAGCATGCATTTTCCTTATTTTCCTATATGATTCATGCATGTGTTCAGAAACTTCAAAAAGTTTGTCATAAGTTAAGTCACATACCACTTCTTGATCTAACTGATCAAGATTGTCGGCCATTAAGCATAGATTAGTGACTTTCTCTTCCTTTTCTATTTCTGACGAGTCCGAAGCTGAGTCCACCCAAAAAGCTCGTTGGAACTTCTTCTTGCCCTTCTTTATAAATGGTTTCTCCTCTACCTTCTCCTTGCTAGGATTAGCTTTGAGTTTTGGGCAATCCGTATTTATATGTCCAGGTTTCCTGCACTTATAACAAATAATTTTATTTGAAACCTTAGAATTTTTATTGAATTTACCTCTATTCCACTACTGGCGTCTCTTCTGCTTCCTCTTCAGAAAGATTCTGAATTGTCTAGTCATCAATGCAATGTCATCTTTAACCTCAGGTTATGAGTGTTCACACTCAGACTCTTCCACATTAAGTGCTATGTTTTTCTCCCTTCGTGGTTCACCTGCATCAATCTTTCTTTGTCTAACTCCTTGCTCGTAAGCAATAAGCGAGCCAAGAAGATTGTCAATAGAGTAAATGTTTAAATCCTTAGACTCTGTAATTGCAGTAATTTTAGCATCATATGCAGTAGGTAAGCAACGAAGAATCTTATTAACCATTTCAGCATTTGTTAACTCCCTTCCCAATGCATGTAAAGAGGTGACTATTTGTGTGAATCTTGTGTACATATCAGAAATAAGCTCATTTGGTTTCATGTGAAACAGTTCATAATCATGCAATAAGATATCAAGTCTATATTGCTTAACCTCATTAGTCCCCTTCAAATGTTATACAAAGTTTATCTCATATGTCATTTCCACTTTTGCAAGTGGAAACCCACATGTAGTCTTTTGATTTTAAAGCACTAAAGAAACTATTCAAGTATTTGGCGTTAAGTTGTGCTAAGTCACGTTCTTCTACTGTCCAGTCAGCAAAAGGTGTTTCAACTCTAACTCCGTCAACTAATCTAGTTAGCTTTGTATATCCTTCCTGGACTAAGATCCACATACGATAATCAAGTGACTGTAAGAAAGTAGACATGCGAGTTTTCCAAAAATCAAAAGGTATATTATCAAACAATGGATGTCTAGTTATAGAGTAACCCTCAGGTGTGTTTCGGTTTCCAAATGTAGCCATCTACGTTAATCAAAAAGTAGTCTAAATTTGAAAATTTGAAATAAAGCTATGATACCACTTGTTGAAACTCGTTCACTATGAATTAGGTTGTTAAGCCTAAATTTATGTCGCACGACTAACCAAGAGGGGGGGGGTTGAATTGGTATTTTAAAAATTAATCCCTCTTTTGAGTATTTTAAACCAAAATTAAAAATTAATAAAATTTAGTAGAAATAGTTTTTTCAACCATAGTTTTAAAATAGTAAATCACAATAATAAAAAGGTAGCGAGAAAATAAATACACTAGATTTATAGTGGTTCAGTCAAAATCAGACCTATATACACTCCCCGGAGGCACCCTCCGAGTATTGCACAAAAATCACTAGTGACTCTCCTTTTGCACCCACAGCAAGACGGAGAAGTCTTTACAAAACTCTTTTCACCACTACCTGGTGCGACAACAAACCATCATCCTTTTATACTATTCCCAATGCTGGCAAAGAACCGTCCGTCCTTTCACACTCCTTCAATGTCGGCAGAGAACCGTTCGTCCTTTCACACTCTCCTAGTATGGGAAGAGAACCCTTCATCCTTTCACACTCTCCTAGTATGGGTAGAGAACCCTTCATCCTTTCACACTCTCCTAGTGTGGGCAGAGAACTCACGGCTATTCACACTCTCCAAGTGTCAGCAGAGAACCAGATCTCTTTGACAGATCTTCTCACAAGAATTCTAGAAGGAAGAAAGAAAAGAGTGAAGTAATCACAATTAAAAAGAAAGGACTTCTTACCTTTAAACTCCAAGTGAAGCCTTCACGCTCCAGTAGTAAGAATCCTACTTCAAAACACTCTCTCACACTCTCTTCTTGGCTCTTCTTTTAATAGGAATGAAGACCAATGAGAAAAAAGATTGGGTGGCAGTAAAAATTGGATCTTATATAGGAGAGACTAGAAAAATTGTCCAAAATTGGCAAATATTCAAGTCAACATGAATGGATCGTCCTATACAATCGTGGATCGTCCTAGATGATTTTACTTAAAGTGTCAAAACTATCCTAATGAATATTTGTACGAACTATGTTCGTACACGATCATCATCCCGTACGAACTAGGTTTGTCCGGACGAATAGTTATTTCATAGGTTGGTTCCCAAATTACCACAGGATGTAACCAACTTACTTAAGTCGGTCCCATCATCCTGGGACGAACAGGACTTTGTCCAGACAAAATTTTTATAGAGGGAAACTCGTCCTGGCACGATTATGAATTTCGTCTGAACAAAATTTTTATAGAGATGACTTCGTCTGAGGATGATTTAGATTTCGTTTGGATGAAATTTTTATAGAGCCCAAGTCGTCCTAGCACGATTATATATTTCGTCTGAACAAAATTTCTACAGAGCCTAACTCATCCTGGGATGAAAATTATTTCATCTTGGATGATCAGGACTTAGAAAAATTTCCTCCAACTCCTGTTCGCATTGCTCTTACTAGGAGATAACTGACTTGATCGTTCCGTACGAACTAGGTTCGTCCCGTACGATCAGTACAAGTTTTTTAAGATCTTCTTAAGTGTGTGTGTGTGTTTGTATTCACTCATTTACAATTACTCCCTCTCAATTTAAAGAATAATTTAAAGCTTCAATTTACAAAGGATTGTATGCTGAATTTGATTTGAAGTCTTCATTGAAATTACTAAACGACAAGAGGGGGGGGGGGTGAATTGTAAAAATCTTTTTCTTAATAAAAGTAACCCTAAATAAGAGTTCTAATTTTTTTGTGTTTTTGAAATTTTATAACAAAATTTTAAGCAAGTTTTCTTCCACAAAATTTCACCAGGCAATAGTTATGAAAATTAAATGCAAGTAAAAATTAAATGACGATAAGGAAAAAACACACCAAGAATTTTATAGTGGTTCGGTCAAAATATGACCTACGTCCACTCCCCGGAGTCCTCCACTCCGGGATTTTCACTATCAAAATAGTTCTCCTTTTGCCCCCCTCGACAAGGCGGAGAAGCCTTTACAAACCTCCCTTTCACCAACCCGGCGTGGCGGAGTGCCAAACTCTGTTTTCGCCCTCCTGGCGGTGGTAGAGAACCTTCTCATTTTTCTCCCTCCTGGAGAAGGCAGAGAACCTCGAGGTAATGGATGTAGACGAGCCTTTCCCTTGGAGATCCTCCCTCAAATCCTTTTAGGGCCACAGGAGGAGCAAGATGCAGCAAGCTCGGAGCAACCGTGTAATCTCCCTCACACTTCTTCTCCCTCACAACGCTCACCTCCTCCTTCCTCTCTCAATCCTCAAGAACTTCTCTAGAGTTTTCTCCGTTGGAATCCCTCTCTAACCACGTTCACCCCCTTTATAAATCTTTTTGAAAAAGGACTTGATTGATATCTAAAAAAGGCTCCCAAAACCCTCTGATTTCAAAAGTAGCCGTTACTATTCGTACAGTACGATTATACATCGTACAGTACGATCTTCATAAACAGACGTCGTCCTGGTATGAAGATGTACGAGCAGTTCAAAAATGATTCATACTATACGATATAATATCGTACGGTATGATCCAACAAAATACTATTCGTACAGGACGATGGTCTGGATAATCAGATGTCGTCTCTGTTCATCGTATGGTACGATTACTATCGTACAGTACGATGTGACAAAAATCAAGAGATCATCCAGGACGATATCCGGGTTGATCATACTTCATCTCTGTTCATCGTATGGTACGATCTGGTTCGTACAGTACGATGTTCAAAATTTAATTAGGCCTGGATTTCATGCACTAATCACGGGTTAATTTAAGTAAGTATTTAAAATAGATCGTACAGTACGAACAGGTTCGTATAGTACGAACGGCGCAAAATCACTTACTTAAACTAAACTACGGCTAGGGGTTTTGATCTGAACATATCGTACAGTACGAATATATTCGTATAGTACGATCTATTCACAGAATCTTCCACATAGCTTGGATCTTACGGTACGAATTACAATCGTACAGTACGATCTCCAGAGAAGAATTTTTATTATATTTTGCAGTTAAAAAATAACTCTCCCCTGTGTGTGTGCATGGTAGCTCTTACTCTTATGCATTTTATGGCCAGATTCAATAAAGTAAAAATAAAATAAATGGAAAAATACATTGTTTGACTCATACTCATAATCTACCCGATCTTGAGTCTTCCTTGCGTCCTGAGTCACTTGTGATCTTCCTGAAATGTTAGTACTCAATGACAATAGCAAATAAAATAATATTCAATGAATAGTTGTTCCAAAACACTCATTATTTGGCATCATCAAAATTATAAACTTTGGGTTATGGGTTGCAACAATCTCCCCCTTTTTGATGATGTCAAATAATTTATTGCAAGTAAGAACGAAAAACATTTCTTTTATTTTTATTTTTTTTTCATTTATATATATATATATATATATTTAATTAAACACAAGAAGAAAAAAAAATAGGATACCAAAAGCAAGTACATAACAAAAGGAATGCATTTAGATAACAGGCATAACAACAGGTACAACAAACTTTTCCCCCTTTTGACAGCTCAAAAAGGAGGAGCAACTAAAAGCAAAAAGCAAAATAAGAAAAACTATAATGCAATCACAAACAATCTAAGCAGACGGGTCCTGATCAGTTGGTGGTGGAGGTCGATTTGGTTGAAAATATTGAAATAGAGCATCAAAGCGGTGATCAATTGCAGTGAAACGTTCTCCAAACCATTGCATATCAGTCTCGTGTTGCTGATGTTGTTCTTGAATGTGCATGTCGAGACGAGTCTGGAGCTGGTCGAAGCGTGCGACTAAATCATCATTAGGGTATGCTGGTGCTGGTGTAGGTGCTCGAGGTGCGGCATGGCGTCGTGGTCGAGCTGGAGCTGCGGCTGGGGCATCTTCTCCTTCTTCTTCATCAAAGACTGGTTCTTCAGGCTCGTGTCTCTGATGAAAGAGAATACGGAAGAAAAAATCCGTATAAAAAATAGGAAGAATGTCAGGTTCACCAGGGTAGGATAATCGATATTTATTGTGGAGGATATATCCTATTAGGTGACAAAGAGCCAGATTCTATTTCTGTCGAGTGGTAGGTAGACAAACAAAAGTCATGTGGCAAATATAGTTGCTAATTAAATCGACCTCATCAAACTTAATGTTGGACATAATAAGATAGGTAGCAACGGATAAGGTCGGGATCAGATTGATACGGTCGCCACCTTTGGGTATGATAGAGGTTCGAAGAACATGTTGAATTATACGGGCATTTCGAGTTAAGGATTGAACAAGCGGTTGGTGTTGATGAAAAGAAGTATTCCTAAGGACTCTATTTACATCGCCCCAGTCAAATTCATCGGTAAGAAATGAGCGAACCACAGGTCCTTCAGTGGACAGCCCAATATATTGGGCGATGTCGGCTCTAGTGATCTCAACGGTGCGACAACAAACAAAAGAGTGGAAAGTGGTGTTGTCGACGGTGTAGGTGAGGTTGGCGAGAAATTCAAAAATAAGTTCAGAGTTATATGAAAACGCCAAGGTGAGTAGGAATTGAAAGGTGGTGAAAGTAAAGAGGCCCATTACCTCGAAATTGAGAGCGGCCTGATTAAGCATTTTTGAAGAAGAAATTTTGCAGGCTTTGTATCGGTGGTAGGCTTCCTCATTTTCACTATTCAGAAAGCAATCAGGTTGGTGACTCGACGAGGACGAGCTTCCAGCAGTCATCCAACCTCGTTTAGACATTGCAAGAGGGCACGAAAACTAAGTGAAGGCTGAGTGAGGAGAGGATTGAGTGAATTGAACGGCCTAGGCAGAGGTACTTATAAGGAATTTTGAAAATCGTACAGTACGATATAGGATCGTACAATACGATAGCCAATTAATATTCTGACTGGTCATTTTGGGAAAAGGCAGTCAAATCGTACAGTATGATAGGTATCGTATAGTACGATCAGGCGAATTTTGATCGTCCCGAGGCCCTCAGTATGACTTTTGACCAAAAGTTTCATACTATATGAACAGGTGTATCGTACAGTACGATATCTAATAAATATCGTACCAAACAGCTTTAACTCAAATTTGTCCTTTGTGCTGATGTGGATCGTACCGCACGAAACGGAGGTATCATACAGTACGATACTCAATAATGTCGTATCAACCGGATTTAATTCATCCCAATCCGTTGCTGACGTGGATCGTATTGTACGAAGAGGAGATATCGTACAATACGGTAGGCAATTATGCGGGAAGCGTATCATACAGTACGATCAACAGAGCCGAAATCTGCTCGTTGGTGTACATTGAGATGTATCGTATAGTACGATGAACAGTCAATGCAGAATTTTGGTGTGTGAGTGTGTGGTGATCAGGAGCAGCCCTAAAATTTATTATTATTATTATTATTTTTTTTTATGCATTTATATCTATGACACCTAATCTAGTCCTCAAAGTGCTAAAGGTGTCGAAAGCTAAAGGTTTTGTGAATATGTCAGCCAATTGATCTCCTGTAGCGATGTGATGTAATTCTATATCTCCCTTAGCGACGTGATCTCTAATGAAATGATGTCTAATGTCTATGTGTTTCGTTCGAGAGTGTTGAATTGGATTCTTAGAGATACAATTTGCACTTGTGTTGTCACACATGATCGAGATGGATCCAACAGGTAGTCCAAGATCAAGAATTTGTTGTTTTAAACATAGTACTTGTACAACACAACTTCCTACTACAATATATTCTGCCTCGGATGTGAAAACTGCTACTGAGTTTTGCTTCCTACTGGACCAAGAAACTAATGATTATCCGATGAATTGGCAGGTACCAGAGGTGCTCTTTCTATCTATCCTACATCCTGCAAAGTCAGAATCTGAGTACCCTAGAATTTCTAGTGGCCTAGAGGTGATCACGTCTCTAATTGAGTGAAAGGATGATTTGACTTGTTTTCCTAGTTGGCAAGCATCACATAAGTGATCCTTGGTGAATTCTAACTTAGGTACACCTCTAACTAGGTTTTTCTGAGTGATGTTTCTAAGAGTTTTCATACTAGCATGGCATAGTCTCCTATGCCACAGCCACGAGTCATCAACTATTGTTTTCAACCAAAATTATTTGAGTTATCTACACAATCAAGGTCTAACATGTAAACATTGTTCATTCATTTTCCTTCTAAAATTATTTCACCAAATAAACTAATCAGGCATCTATCAGTAAAAAATTTAACATCAAAACCTTTGTCACACAGTTGACTAATGTTAAGTAAATTATGTTTCAAACCATCAACTAGTAAAACATTTTCAATTAAAAAATTCTTAGCATTACCAACGATACCTGAGCCTATCACCTTCCTGGTAGTGTTGTCTCCCAACGTTACTTTGCCTCCAGTTTTGGTCTCCAATAGGATGAACTTCTTCATATATTCAATCATGTGTTG
The DNA here is from genome assembly GCA_022539455.1 of Dendrobium nobile. Lineage (NCBI taxonomy): Eukaryota > Viridiplantae > Streptophyta > Magnoliopsida > Asparagales > Orchidaceae > Dendrobium > Dendrobium nobile. Next base: position 39,191,858 of record CM039735.1, read on the forward strand.
CGAACAGTCACTATCCAGGTACCACATGCTCTCACTAGGTCTTTTGTGAGAGCATCCCTACAATTTCATTCAAAGATTAGATTTGGAAACCCAAGAGAGTTTGGGTTCCTCCTTATGCTTGCATGAATGAGATGTATGCATGTTATGCTGTGATGGATGCAGTTTAGGTCTCCATACTAAGTGTGTCCTACGGTGAATTGTGCATGTGTGGGCTATGTGACCTAACATGCCACAAGAGAAACACTTAATACCGAGAAATGGGTTTACTAATCTATGTGGGTGGTGGTGCCTTTTCCTAAAGTTTTGTGATGCATGCTGTGTTGGGGGTTTTCTAGGATGGCCAACTGTGAGTGATGCAATTTCATTTTCTAGTTCTTTTATTTTCTCACTAAAAGTTTTATTTTGAGCTATCAATCCATCAACTTCTATCAATAGCAAGTGCTCACTATGATCTACTTCTAATGCAAGTTTGTTTAGTCTATGAAAAGCTTCTTCTAGTTCAACATGAGTGGTTTTCAAGGATTCATGCTCTTCAGTTAATTCAATATGCTTCATATTTAATGCATCATACTCATCAAGAAGCAATATATGATCTTTATCTAAGTCAGAATTTTGTTTAACTAAATTATCATGCTCAATTTGTAAAGAACTAAATTCAATATTAAGCTTAGCATGCATCTTTTTCAATTTCCTATACGAGTCATGGATATTTTCAGAAATAAGCAATAATTCTATATATGAAAGTTGACATACCTCATCCTGATCCAATTGATCAAGGTTATCATTAGCCATAAGACACAAATTTGTTACCTCCTCCTCTGCTTCTTCTTCTGATGATTCTGAGGCAGAGTCGGCCCAAAAAGCTTTCTGTGTCTTTGTCTTTCGTTTCTTGTATTTAGCTTTGTCATCTCCTTTCTCCTTTGCTGGTTGACTTTTCTGATTGGGGAAATCGGCTAGAAGATGACCTGGCTTCCTGCACTGAAAACAAATAGTATCAGATGAAACCTTATTGAACCTTGAGCTCTTACCTTTATTTCAGCTGTTCTGATGACGCTTTTGTTTTCTCTTCAGGAAATTTTTGAACTGTCGGGTCATCAGTGCTATTTCATCGTCTTCCTCCCCTGCAGAGCTTTCACTTTCTGAGTTGCTAGCTTTTAATGCCATCGTCGTCCTCTCCTTTTTCTTTTCACCTGCATCACTTTGCCTTTGGCTCACTCCTTGCTCGTATGCAATGAGTGACCCAAGGAGGTTATCAATAGAATAAACATTAAGATCTTTGGACTCAGTGATAGCAGTTATCTTAGCATCATAGGAACTAGGTAGGCATCAAAGAATTTTATTCACTTTCTCAGAATTTGAAATTTCTCTACCTAATGCATGCAAGGATGTCACGATTTGGGTGAACCTAATGTACATGTCAGAAATTGTTTCGCTAGGTTTCATACGGAATAATTCATAATCATGCAGTAGAATGTTAAGCCTAGACTATTTTACTTCGTTTGTTCCTTCGTATGTAATGCACAGTCTATCCCAAATCTCCTTACTAGAAGCACAAGTAGATACTCTCATATAGTCCTCAGATTTCAATGCACAAAAAAAGCAGTTTAAGCACTTAGCATTCAGTTGGGCTAACTCTCTATCCTCATTGCTCCATTCAATAAACGATACAGGAGTTTTCAAACCATTAACAATTTTAAACGGTGCAACATACCCATCATTTACTAACATCCACATGCGATAATCTATAGATTGCAAAAATGTAGACATTCTTATTTTCCAGAAATCAAACGGTATGTTATCAAAAAGTGGTGGACGAGTTATTGAATAACCCTCCACAGTGTTACGATTACCAAAATTCGACATGATCGTTTTTTCAAGGTTTTCTAAAACACTATTTTTGAAAAACAAGCTCTGATACCAATTGAAATTACTAAACGACAAGAGGGGGGGGGGTGAATTGTAAAAATCTTTTTCTTAATAAAAGTAACCCTAAACAAGAGTTCTAATTTTTTTTATGTTTTTGAAATTTTATAACAAAATTTTAAGCAAGTTTTCTTCCACAAAATTTTACCATGCAATAGTTATGAAAATTAAATGCAAGTAAAAAGTAAATGACGATAAAGAAAAAATACACCAAGAATTTTATAGTGGTTCAGTCAAAATATGACCTACGTCCACTCCCCGGAGTCCTCCACTCTAGGATTTTCACTATCAAAATAGTTCTCCTTTTGCCCCCCTCTGCAAGGCGGAGAAGCCTTTCAAACCTCCCTTTCACCAACCCGGCGTGGCGGAGTGCCAAACTCTATTTTCGCCCTCCTAGCAACGGCAGAGAACCTTATCATTTTTCTCCCTCTTTGAGAAGGCAGAGAACCTCGAGGTAATGGATGTAGACGAGCCTTTCCCTTAGAGATCCTCCCTCAAATCCTTCTAGGGCCACAGGAGGAGCAAGATGCAGCAAGCTTGGAGCAACCGTGTGATCTCCCTCACACTTCTTCTCCCTCACAACGCTCACCTCCTCCTTCCTCTCTCAACCCTCAAGAACTTCTCTAGAGTTTTCTCCCTTGGAATCCCTCTCTAACCACGTTCACCCCCTCTGTAAATCTTTTTAAAAAAGGACTTGATTGATATCTAAAAAAGGCTCCAAAAACCCTCTGATTTCAAAAGTAGCCGTTACAGTTCGTACAGTACGATTACACATCGTACAGTACGATCTTCATAAACAAACGTTATCCTGGTACAAAGGTGTACGAAAAGTTCAAAAATGATTCGTACTGTACGATATAATATCATACGGTACGATCCAACAAAATACTATTCGTACAGGATGATGGTCTGGATGATCAGATGTCGTCTCTGTTCATCGTATGGTATGATTACTATCATACAGTACGATGTGACAAAAACCAAGAGATCGTCCAAGACAATATCCGGGATGATCATACTTCATCTCTGTTCATCGTATGGTACGATCTGGTTCGTACAGTACGATGTTTAAAATTTAATTAGGCATAGATTTCATGCACTAATCACGGGTTAATTTAAGTAAGTATTTAAAATAGATCGTACAGTACAAATAGGTTCGTTCAGTACGAACGGTGCAAAATCACTTACTTAAACTAAACTACGGCTAGGGTTTTTGATCTGAACATATCGTACAGTACGAATATATTCGTACAGTATGATCTATTCACAGAATCGTTCACATAGCTTGGATCGTATGGTACGAATTACAATCGTACAGTACGATCTCCAGAGAAGAATTTTTATTACATTTTGCAGTTAAAAAACAACTCTCCCCCTGTGTGTGTGCATGGTTTCTCTTACTCTTATGCATTTTGTGGCCAGACTCAATAAAGTAAAAACAAAATAAATGGAAAAATATAATGTTTGACTCATACTCCTAATCTACCCGGTCTTGAGTCTTCCTTGCGTCCTAAGTCACTTGTGATCTTCCTGAAATGTTAGTACTCAAGGACAATAGCAAATAAAATAATATTCAATGAATAGTTGTTCCAAAACACTCATTATTTGGCATCATCAAAATCTCAAACTCAGGGTCATGAGTTGCAACATTCATAGTTTGGAGTTTAATCTTCCTGAAATATTAGTACACACAAGAGCAGAAATAAATCTTCTAAAAAGAGTTAGAAGATAACTACACATAAAATAATAATATTTGGAATTATCAAAACAAAACAAGTTACAAGAATGTTACACATATGTTACAAACCTATTTTTGGATTATGATTTGGATGGTAGCAAACAAATCTTGTTTCACTACAACTGCCTTTTTCTCTATTGACTTTTCATGACCTAAAGATCGGACTGAAATCAGAATCAGCTACAGATTGGGTAGATTAGGGTTGAGTCAGTCTATAATTTTCTTTTTTCCATTCTTGAGTCAATTGTAAATGTTTGAAGTGACTAATGTTAAGTAACCCTACACACACACAATTGAGAGATTTAGAATATCTATTTTTACTCACATTGGCCAGGATGATATTATTATCGGCCTAGACGATCGAGTTCAAAATAGAAGTTCTAAACAGGATTTCTTGTTAAGGAAGCTGTAATTAACTGATCGGCCTAAATGATACTTGTATTGGCCAGGACGATAGGCTTAATATAGAAAGAATTTTTTGACATAATCAAATTAGGTATTCTGTATTTTTGGAAATCGACCAGGATGATCGTGAGATCGGGCTAGATAATATCATACAATTATGCCTAAATTAATCTAAAAATTATGGAAGTAATTAAGGATGATTGATACGATCATATCATCCTGGATGATCTCAGGATCGGCTAGGATGATCTATTCAAAAACCCTTAATTACTCCTGGATGATAAATATCGGCCAGCTTGAATTCAGGGCGATGCTTAGGATGATTTTCCTCAAATTTGAACTAATCAGTCGGGACCATCGTGAGATCATTCTGGACAATCAAGCCAATTTTCAATCGTCCTATTTGATTTCAGGGCGATGCTCTGGCCGATCTTCTAAAATTTATACTGATCGGCCAGGATGATTTCCATATCATCCTAGACGTTATAGTCGGCAATTTGCATTTAATGAGCTATTTTGAGCTCTTCTTTATAAGAGCTCTTGTTTAACATTTTTTGAACATCCTTGACTGCTGTCTTAACCTGAGAAACCTAAAGGAGAAAGAGAGAGAGAGGATCTTGTGAGGGGGAGCTTGTGAGGGGAATCAAAAGGGGTTGCTCCAAGCATTATTCCACTTCTTCTAACCTAAAGTCTCTTGTCCTTGGAAGGATTGGGAGAGGTAAGTTTCAGCAAGTGATCGAGGTTCTCTTTCTGCTTCAGGAGATAGCAAAAAGAGGAAGATTCTCTGCCTTGCCAGGTGTGGCAAAAGGAGATGTTTGTAATGGCTTCTCCGCCTAGCTGTAGGGGCTAAAGGAGAGTCACGATTGTAGTGCAATACTCAGAGGGCACCTCCGGGGAGTGGATGCAGGTCGAGTTGACCGAACCGCTATAAACTTTTGTGTTCTTATTTTTACTGCTTCTGCACTTAAATTTCTGCATTATTTGTTTTGTGGTGATTTGGTTTGTGAAATTTGTTGAGCTTTGCTTAAAGTTTTTAAAATACCAATTCATCCCTCTCTTGGTTAGTCTTGGGCCAGTTCTATAGGGCTTAACATCCCTAATGAACTTTTAAGTGGTATCAAAGTGGGATTCATAAAAACTGAGTTTGAAAACTTTTTGAATTTGATCCATGGCTAACTTTGGGAATCGTAACACTACTAAAGGATATTCGATTACACGACCTCCCTTATTTGATAACATACCTTTTGATTTTTGTAAAACTTGTAAGGCAACATTTTTACAATCTACTGATTATCACAAGTGGATCCTTATTAAAGAAGGGTATTCTCCACCTTCTCGTGAAATTAACGGAATTAAAATGAAAGTTGCTTTTACTGAATGGACTTTCGATGAAAGAGATTTAGCTCAATTGAATGCAAAATGTTTGAATTGCTTTTTCTGTGCTTTAAAATCAGAATACTACATGCGTGCTTCCACTTACAAAACTGGTAAAGAAATTTAGGATAAATTATGCATCACTTATGAAGGCACTAATGAAGTTAAACAATCCCGTTTGAATATTCTTTTGCATGACTATGAACTTTTTCGTATGAAACCTCATAAATTAATTTCTAAAATGTATACGAGATTCACTCAGATTATTATTTCTTTGCATGCCTTAGGAAGAGAACTTTCAAACTATGAAAAAGTGAACAAGATTTTAAGATGCTTTCCTTCGTCATTTAATGCTAAAATCACTGCTATAACTGAATCTAAGGATTTAAACACCAATTCAATTGACAACCTACTTGGCTCACTCATTGCTTACGAGCAAGGAGTGAATCAAAGAAATCTTGATGCAGGTGAGAAGAAGAAGGAGAAAACGGTGGCACTAAAGGGGTACAAATCGGATTCTGACTCTTCCAGTTCTAAAAGTGATGAATTTTCCTTAATCACAAGGCAATTCAAAAGCTTTCTAAGGAAGAAGCAAAAGCATCATTGGAGAAAAGGTAAGGATAATAAATATTCAAAAGAATCTTCTGATGTTGTTTGTTATGAATGCAGGAAACCTGAACATGTGAGAGCTGATTGTCCTACACTTGAAGATCACTCAAGCAAAGAAAAGGATGAGGAGAAACCTAAGTAAAGGAAGGACAAGAAGAGAGTCCAAAAGGCATTTTGGGTGGATTCTGCATTAGATTCATCGGAGACGGAACCAGAAGAAGAAACAACAAACTTGTGCTTAATGGGAGAAGATCATCTTGATCAAAGTGATGAAGAAGAGGTATGTAAACCAACTTATGATCAATTGTTTGAAATTTGTGAGAAAATTCATGCATCATACAAAAAACTTAAAAAGACTCATGCTAGCTTAAAGTTGAAACTTTCAAATTTACAAAAAGAATATGAAATTATTCTCAAAGATCATTCTATAATTGATTCAAATTACATGGCTCTACATGATGAATTTGATGATTTAAACAAAAAGCATTCGGAATTAATTAATGAGCATGATGCATTAAAAGTTTCACACACCTCACTCAAATCTGATTTAAAGAAACCTAAAGAAATAGAGCGCAATTTGAGGATTGATAATAATGCTTTGGAAGATACTAACTTAAGGCTTAAAGATGAATTTGACTCAATACAGAGAAATTGGATGACACCCACTTTTGATCTAAAGCCAAAACCTAGGAAGATGCGTTATAACACTAATCATTTAAGAAATTCTTTTCCTAGAATTACATGTTTTTCATGTGGCATGCTAGGACACATCTCACATACTTGCACTGTTGATCGTAGTACACATTGGTGTGGAGACCAAAATTGCATGATTCACAGCATAGCACACATGCATTACACTCTACTTTTTATGAGAAGGGACCCAAACCTATTTGGGTTCCTAAGTTTGACATTGATTCTTGCAGGATTGCTCTCACCAAAGACCTCATGAGAAGCATATGATACTTGGACAAATAGAGGCTCGCAGCTCATAACTGCCTATACTTGCTGCTTAACAAATTCTTGAATTACATTTTGATTAATGCTATGTTTTATTTTTGTGATAGTTTTTGTTTAGTTGTTTTAGTCGTTTTTACTTTTGTTTTCTTTATGATGATTTTTCCTTGTTCTTAAACTTTGGAGATTTATGGCCAATGATTAGCATTTTTAAATTGGTTAAAGGGAGAAAACACCGTTGATAGTTTCCCTCCCTCTAACCTCTTTTGGTGATGTAGTTTTCTTTTCTAAACAAAAAGTCTATCCCATTTTAACAAATGGTTTTGAAATTAAGATCTTTTTTTCTTGCTATAATAGTCTATCTTATATATATGATCCAAAGTTCCTATATATCTTTCAAGTTAATTAAAATCTTGCCGTTGCACTTATCATAAGACTTTGATTTTGGTTTTGTGGCTTGTTCTTCTCTATGTTAGAAAGAGAGCCCCTCTTCTCTAATATCTAGAAGATATAATCACAACTAAGAACCTTTTTAAAGGGTTTGTTAAAGAGATTTTAGCATGCAAAAATTAAAAAAAAATTGAAGAGGCCAATGACGCCAAATTGAAAAGAAAGCTATATACACGAAAGTGTATTAAAAATCAAAAGATGCTCAAAGAGCCAATCAAAGTGACAAGAGGCATAAAATGAGCCCACTAAATACAAGCTATCCACTCTTTTCAAAACTTTTAAAACTTAGAAGGACTCATGGTTTATTTGATATTTTCAAAGGCTTGATTTCAAATTCCATGATAAAGACAAATTACTTTGGTATACTATTTTATAAGATATTTTATTTGTAACCAATTTTTGAATGGATCTTCTTTTTATCCAATTTATTCTAAGTTAGACCTCTTGTTTTCAAAAGATAATTTTTATCCTGAAAAGAGTCCGAGCTAGGATAAACAGGATCGGATTTTCTACTGTTTTTAGATTGTGACATCAGTTATTCATTGATCTTTCAAATCTTTAAAATTTAATTATTTGGGACATTTGTCATATGCTTGCTTTGCTTTTTTTTTTTTGATGAATTGCAATATGCATTAGGAAACAAGGAAACTAGATACAATTATCAATAGGATGACACTCTTCCTTGATTAACAATGCTAACAAGGAAGGGATATCATCAAAGGAAAAACTATCAAAGAAAAAACTACTATATAAAGCCAAAGTAGCACACAAATTAGCTACTTTATTACAATTTCTATAAGCATGTAAAAAGAGAACCTTAATGAAGTCATTCAGGAAGAATGAGTCCTTGGCCGAATTTTTATCCATAAGGCACTTTTTTTATTTTAAAGAATTCTGAAGGTAAGTAATAGCATTAATGTTATCACTTTCCACAATAACACCTTTGAATTCTAGAATCCAACTTCTAACATATTCCCTCACCGAGAAAGCCGCCTGCAGCTCCAATTGAATAATGTCCCAAAAGACCATGTTCTTTCCAAAAGCAAGGATGAATCTACCTCTATAATCCCTAAAAATACCACCGATACCAGCCATCCCAGAAGAGAGTAAGGAAGCATCAACATTAATTTTCAACCAATCCTTCGGTGGGGGGCACCAAGTATCATGAGACTCCCTAGGGAGATTATTACCCCAGTTGGAAAGATATGGACAAGAATTGTAGAAAGCTACTGAAAGAGCATTAGCAGCAAATAAATAACCAGGTAAAGTAGTTTTACCATGCTTAACTTCATTCCTATTTCTCCAAGAGTAATACACAATGGTGCAGTAAATTTTTACAATGCCAATATGACTTACAGTTAACCTCCTTAATTCCCGTAGGCATTGTTCCAAAGAATGGAAAATGGGAATGGTAATGCCCCACTCAATCAACTTCATAACAATTTCAGTTAGATACTTACATTGGACCATAATATGTTCATAGCTTTAAATCTCTAAACAGCCTCTAGCACAAGTATCTGTCACCGAAATATTGCAATTTCTGAGGAAGAGATTGGTGGGTATAGCAGAATTTCCAAGCCTCCACCAGAACATTTCCACTTTCTTACTAAGTTTGAGTTTGTGAAGCCAATTACAATACTCATCTTCTCTTGAATTGTATCTACATTTCAAAACTTTAACAAAAGATAAGGCAGAAACAGTCATACCCGAGCATAATTTCTACAGTTCCAGCTGATCATCTACCCTTGGATCATTCTGAATTTGATTAATCAACACAATGAAATCTGGATGAAAAACATTCTGAATAAGTGAACAATTCCAATGACCATCCTCCAGCAAGAGCTGCTGGACACACATTCCCTCCAAGGAATCACAGTCAACTAGAGTGGGCTAGTGGTTTATATATCTATCTAGTACCCAAATATCCTTCAGGACATTAATCTCCCCACCATTGCCAATTCTCCATATGGTAATACCTCTAAGGTGTCTTCCTCCATCTACTAAGATTTGCTAAGCCTTAGAAGTAGTTTTCTTGTGTGTGTTATTCATAACATCCTTCCCATACTTAGCTTTGATGGATCTGTGGAATAAGGTGTCCAGCTTTTGTATGAAATTCCAAGCTAACTTCGCTCTCAAAGAACCATCCTTCATAACAGGTGGTTGCAAGCCAAGCCCACCAAATCTTCTAGGTTTGCATAACTCCTCCCAAGCCACATAATGAATACTATGGCTGCCATCTGTTTTATTCCAAATGAAGCTTCTAAAGCATTTTTTCAATGCATATAGCACACTTTTGGGGACCAAAGAGTGTATCACTAAGAAGTTTCGCATAGTTAAAAATGAGCTTGTGATAAGAGTGATCTTACCACCCATAGTAATAGACATTTTACCCAAGCATTATGTCTATCCATAGCATTTACTAGGAGATCTTGAAAATCAGCCACCCTCAATGTATTAAGAGAAATTTTAATCACAAGGTAGTTCAGCTCCTTAACCACTTTGAAACCAAAAACTTTGGCAAGCTTATTCTTCATTAGTTAGCTGACATTCTTGCCAAAAATAATCTGTGACTTATTGATATTAATTCTTTGCCCAGTCTATTTACCAAATTCTTCAACAATATTCTTCAAGTTCTTAGCTAACACCTTTGAGGCATGGGAGAATATAAGTACATAATCTACATACATGAGGTGAGAAATCTCGGTCCCCTAGGGGAGAGTTGATTGCCAATACTATCCCCCCTTTGCCTTAGAGAGTTGGACAACAATTGAGAGCACATGATATACAAGTAAGGGGAGAGTGGACATCCTTGCCAAAATCCACTACAAGCATTGATCCACTTGGAATTTTTTCCATTAATAATAATGGAGAATCTTACATCTACAATACATTCCAAAATAAGGTTAGAATACAAAGAAGGGAAGCCATACCAACTAAGAATTTGACCAAGAGTTGGCCATCCCATGCTATCATAAGCTTGCTCCATGTCCAACTTCAAGGCCATTAAACCTTTCCTGTGTTTGGATATCTTGAATTTGTGAAAAATCTCCTGAGAAAGACGGCAATGTTCGGAAATTGATCTATCTGGGATGAAGGCCATTTGTTCTTTAGTAATCATTTTGGGGATATGTCTCTTCAACCTGTTCACTAGCATAGTAGCAGCAATTTTGTAATTAGTCTGGTAAAGACTAATTGGCCTAAAATAGGATGGAAGTAATGGGTTCTTCACCATAGCAATCAACACAATTAAGGTATCTTTCCAATCTTTTCTCATATGTCCAGAAATTAAAAAGCAATTAATGGCATTCCAAAGATCTTTCCACACAATTTCTCAATAGCATTTGTAAAATGAAGATGTGAGACCATCTATACCCAGTGATCTATTGTTCCCTTGCTGGAAAACCAAATGCTGTAGCTCACTCACCAAGAATTCTACATTAAGAGCATTAATGTCTTCATCTGTCAACTTCTGGTTTTCACAGATCTCAGGCCAACCTGCTAATTCACAGTTTCTGGATTTCCATTTTGTTTCGAAGTGACGAATGAACACCTTCTCAATTTCATCATCATCCACTTGCAACTTATTATACATATCCATGATTTGATTCACTCTATTGCCATTCCTCCTTTCTGTAGCAAAATTGTGAAACATTTTTGAATTTTCATCACCATCCTCATACCATCTTGCTTTTGCTCTTTGATTCCACCATATCGATAATCTCTTCAAAGTAACATTAAGAGCATTAATTTTGCTTCTAAGTAGTATGAGATCTTGAGCTGACCACCCAATCCCCACGGCTTCTTTGTGTTGTAGAACCAAGATCTCCTTTTTAAGATCCTCCTTTAGCATATTCAAGTCTTTGCACTTATTTTTCTTCCAGAGAAATAGGGCTTTCAACGTTCTAGTAATCTTCCTTTGAAGCACCGTTCCTTCATCACCAAAATCACTTTTCTTCCAAGCATGATACACAATACTTCTTGCTGCAGGATAAGATCTACAGGTGTCCTCAAATTTAATAACCTTTGATTTGATACGCACCTTATCATCCATCTTGAGGGCAATAGGGCTATGATCCGATGCCACCCTAGCAAGATGTTTAGTGGCAGCAATGGGAAGCTTTTGGAGAGCAGCCGAATTCAAAATGTACCTATCCAGCCTCTCCCAAATCCTAGAGGCTCCATCTTTATTATTGCACCAAGTGAATCTTGGTCCAATACTTCCCACATCATGAAAATCAAAATTTGTCATGAACAATTTCATATCTTTGGGTCCTTTAGAAAAAAGGAACCTCTTACCACCTCTCTTCTCTTCTTTGTTCAAGACATAATTGAAGTCCCCACCAATGATAGAGGGGGTAGAATTATCCATACAACAACCAAGCTGGCTTCACAGAAGTTCCCTCTCTTTATAGCATCTACTTCCATATACTGTAGCAACTTTCCACAATCCCAAGTTGGGAATAGATAGGTCTCCAATAATCAATTGGGAAGAGGATTCACTGACTTTAAAAGTCACAATCTTCATATTCCAAAGCACTAGGATACCTCCTGAAAGATCATTAGCCGGAAAATGGAAATAGTCCCAGTCGTTTCCAATAAGGCAATCTACATCCTTCCTGTTAATACTATTCAGCTTTGTCTCCATAAGACCAATGAAAAAAATGTCTTGTTCTCTAACAACCTCTTTCAAATATAGATAGGCCTCTTTCTTTCTCTCCCTCAGTAGTTCCAGAATAATAACGAAGACATTAAACTAGTGTAGGGGACTCCACCTCACTCCTGGAATTCAATCTTCCATCTCTCTTCTTTCTCTTAACCTCTGAATCCATAGGTCCAAAGGATTTCAACTCTTTAGCGGGTTTAACCTTAATAGGCCCACTTGAACATGCTGTTGAATTATTTAAAACATCAACAGATCGTAGGTCCCTGCTTTGTGATTCATACAATTCTTTTGGGTCTCTCATAAGCTCTATTTCACTATCTTCATTCAACACAGCAAACTTGTTCTTTAAAGAAATATTAGATCGCCTATCATCAGCATTGCTTATCTTAACTGTATTCATTTCAAGAACTGAAATCTTCTCCACTATACCCGTATTCACTTTGTCATTTAGAATCTGCTTCTAGATATTAGTCACCTGGTTCATACCTCCTCTATTTCAAGCTTGCTCCCATTATTGTCTTTCTTTGTTTTATCATCACCACCCCCTTTGATAAATCTTCTGTTTTTAAAGTGGACGTGTATCCAAGGGCCATATTCTGATTTGTTCACTGCATTTTTAGCTTCATCTTCAGCTTTTTGAAAATCCCCTGCAACAGTTTCAGATTTCTTCTCTAACTGATCCTTGATCCCGTGAACAAGATTTTCAGGACATTCCCTCACATCATGTCCCACATGACCACAATAATAACATAGTAAATGAATCTTCTCATACTCCACCCGCTGGAAGAATCTACTAGCTAGTCCATCAATCCAAACACCATTCGGAAGTTTCTTCTCCAGGTCGATCCTGACACAAATGTGGGCAAATTCTCTCTTTCCCCATCTGAAAGTATTCCCATCAAAGTACATAGCCGTTCAAAATTGCGATTCAATCCTTGCCAAATTATCTTCATCCCAGCAGTAAAGCAGTAGACAAGGGAGTCTGATCCAAATAGGAGCCAAAATTCCCTTGAAGGAATAAGGATCAAAGGTTGGAGACCACCTGTCCATACCGACAATGTTCCCATTAACATACCACGGCCCCCCGTCTAATATTTCTTCCACCACCTCATTTGTCTGGAATGAGCAGAGAATCCAATTCATACCAATTGAAGTCATATGGAATCCACAAAACTTACCCCATTGTCTTCTCAGTTCCACGCTACAAACAGAGAAAGGTATACTGTTACCAAGAACCTTAAAAACAATAGAATGCTTCAAAACTTCAGAGTTCATAGATTCCTGATTGGAATTAAGCCTAACCGCAATCCCATCCTTAGATAATTCGACTTTCTCTGTATTAAACGCAATCTTAATGAGCTTCAGTTTCGACCAAGCTCCATCAATCATGTTGAGTCTAGTAAATAGGTTGTTAAACCTAAGTTAATGTCCCAAAGCTACTAAGAGGGGGGGGGGTGAATTGATATTTAAAAATTTTCCCTCTTTTGATAATTTTAACCGAAATTAAACTTTAATGATATTTTTTATAAAAAGTTTTTCAACCACAATTTTTAAAACACTAAAGTAAATGCATAAAATAAAAAGCAGTAAAATAAAAAGACACACGATTTATAGTGGTTCGGTCTAAACCAGACCTACATCCACTCCCCAGAGGCACCCTCTGAGTATTGCACTAATAACAACAGTGTCTCTCCTTTTACACCCACAACAAGGTGGAGAATCTTTTACAATCACTCTTTTCACCACTACCCGGTGCGGCAGAGAACCGTCATCCTTTTACACTTTCCCTAGTGTTGGCAGAGAACCGTCGTCCTTTTACACTCTTCTAATGAGGGAAGAGAACCCTTCGTCCTTTTACACTCTCCTTGTGTCGGCAGAGAACCGTTCGTCCTTTTACACTCTCCTAGTGTCGGCAGAGAACCGGATCTCCTTAACAAATCTCTTCCAAAGAAATCTAGAAAGAAGAAAGAGAAAGAGTGAAGTAATCTCAAATCACAAGTAAAAAATCTTACCTTTGAACACTATGCAAAGCCTTCAAGCTCCAATGGTAGAAATTCTTCTTTGAATGCTCTCTCTCACTCTCTCCTTTACTCTTCTTCCAATAGGCACGAAGATCAATGAGAAAAAAGATTGGGTGGCAGTCTAATTTAGACTATATATATAAAAGACAATAAAAATCACTAAAAAGCTGTAAGTTTTCAATTCTGTACGCAGTGGATCGTCCCGTACGATCGTGGATCGTCCTGGACGATTTTACTTAAAGTGTCAGAAATGAACCTAATGTATATTGGTACGAACTATGATCATACACGCTCATCGTCCCGTACGAACTAGGTTTGTCTGGTACGAAATGGTTATTACATAAATCGGTCCCCAAAATTCTACAGGACGTAACCAACTGACGTAAGTCGGTACGGTTCATCCTGGGACGAACAGGTCATCCTTGGATGATTTTATACAGATCATTTCGTCCAGGGACAAAAATTAATTTTGTCATGTATGATCGCATACAGAGAGCTTCGTCCAGGGATAAAAATTAATTTCGTCCTGTACGATCTTAAACAAAGAGCTTCGTCCCAGTACGAAAATAAATTTCGTCCGGACCAACAGTAAAAGTGAGAATCCAGAGACGTTCGTCCCGGGATGAAAATTAAATTCGTCCTGGACGATTAGGACTTAGAAAATTTTCTCCTCGTCTGTTCGATCCATTGCTCTTCTGAGGGTTAACTGACATGATCGTCCCATACGAACCAAGTTCGTCCTGTACGAACAGTTCATAAAAATTATCCCCCAAGAGTGTGTGTTGTGATTTTTCACTTAGTTACAATCACTCCCTCTCATTTCAAAACTTGTAATTTACAAAAGAATAATTTGAAGTCTTCATCGCTTGGAGTTGATTTTTCTGAAATGTTAGTACACACTAGAGCAAAAATAAAACTTCCAAAAAGTGTTAGGAGATATATAAAAATAATAATATTTAAAATCATCAAAATAATACAAGTTGCAAGAATATGAAACATACAAATAGCAACTCTCTCTACAATCTCCCCCTTTTTGATGATGGCAAAACAATTATTGTTTATAAGGTTTCAAATTTTAAGTATCTCCTAAACTCTCCTTGAATTTATGAACTCATGAAAATAAGGAGGCATTTAAATTACTTATAAATTTTTGTTTTTCAAAAATTTTATACAACACAAAACAATACAAAATATAAAATAAAGAAAACAATCAGATACTACAAAAACAACACATACGAAATCAAACACTACGAAAACAAATCAAACACTGTGAAATTCAAACAGTACGAAAACATACTCAACAACAAACAATTTCTCCCCCTTTTTGACAACATCAAAAATTGAAGAAGAAAAGAATGTTAGAAATATTAGCAGAAATATGAAATTCATTTGATATTTTAATCTTGAAAGTGATTGAAATAAGGTATGCAAATAAAATTAAAAAATATTAGAAAAAACATAAAATTTCATTTAATTTAAGAAGTGATATAACTTGGAAAATAAAAAGAGTTTTTCAAGGGCATGTGTCAATTTAGACATGAAGATAAAGAGAATCATTGCACTAAGGATGAATAAAAAAATTTATATTTCAAATTTCAATATAAATTATAAATGAACATTAGATCAATTTGAATTAAGAAATTAAAAGAATCTGGAAAGAAGTAATTACCACATGTGGCGCTTTGCGCATCTTTTTCAATTTTTATGGCACACTTTTTTTGCATCTCCATTTTTTTTTACTTTGAGCTTATTTTGTGCCTCTTTTTGTCATTGCAAATTTTTTGCAGTATCCTTTTGATTTTTATACATTTGTATAATTCTCAAGAGTATTTGAATTCTTTCCAAAATCAATAATCTAGAATTTCAAATTTTTCTAAGTGCATAAATACTAATTGAAAAGAGAAATACAAAATAAGAAAACATCTAAATTGCAATAATAAAATTAAAGATAATGTAGTCTAAATAAGAGACATGGAATTAATAATTCTAATAATATCAAGTTATAAGCATTTCTTACATTTAGAAAAATTATATTTTCTAATGAAATTAATTTAAATTTGCAAGTTAAATTAAGAACTATTAAGATAAAAATAAAAAAGGAATGTCATAAAGTCAAACATATATTTCTAAAACATTAAACGACAAAATATTGAAACATATATTGATATCGAATAAAGCTATTACAATTTGAAGTTCAAGAAATCAATAGTAACAAAATTAAGACAAGAATAGAACAACAAACTAAAGACAATCACTAACACAAGAATAATAATGAAACATAGAACAAACACTAAACAAATCATTATGAAGGACCCTGATCTGGAGGAGGAGGTGGTGCTACACCAAAGAAGTTGAAGTAACTACTCATCGTGAACATGTTGGAATTAATGTCATTTATATGTTCACGCATATATCACATATCCTGATTGTGCTGAAAATCTTGCTGCTATAGGTGAATTTCAATTTGATCAAATCTTTGATCAAAATGAGGCTCTAAATTTTCAAATCTTTGAACCAAATCCTCATAATTTGGTCCAAGAGCATGTGAAGGTCCAGCTTCTTCTTCTGTTTCACTTAGAAGTACATGAGTTCTACTAGGCTCGTCCTTATTTAAGATAGCTCTAAAGGATGCGTCGTTGTAGTAGAGTGGTTCTTCAAAGTCTTGTTCTGGATGAATTAAATCATACTTCTTTTCCAAAATATAAGCAATCAGATGTCCTAAGGCTATATTCTTCTTCCGTTTATGATTAACATGACCAATTTCAGAGAGACATAAATGTAGTCAATTAAAAGTTGGGCCTCATCTGTTGAGTCTAGTAATTAGGTTGTTAAGCCTAAGTTAATGTCCCAAGGCTACCAAGATGGGGGATGAATTGGTAGTTTAAAAATTTTAAACCCTCTTTTTAAAATTATGTTGAACGGAAATGAAAATGTTTCTTTTAAATTTTTGTAGAAAAAGTTTTTCAACCATAGAGTTTTTTAAAACTAAAAATAAAATGCGGAAAAGTAAAAATAGTAAAATAAATGACACCAGATTTATAGTGGTTCGGTCTAAAACCAGACCTACATCCACTCCCCAGAGGCACCCTCTGAGTATTGCACTAATACCAATAGTGACTCTCCTTTTGCACCCACAGCAAGGCGGAGAAGCCTTTACAACACACTCTTTTCACCACTCCCCGGTGCGGTAGAGAACCGTCATCCTTTTACACAATCCCCAGTGTTGGCAAAGAACCGTCGTCCTTTCACACTCTCCTAGTGTGGGCAGAGAACCCTTCGGCTATTTACACTCTCCAAGTGTAGGCAGCGAACCCTTTGGCTATTCACACTCTCCAATTGTAGGCAGCGAACCCTTCGGCTATTCACACTCTCCAAGTGTAGGCAGTGAACCCTTCGGCTATTGACACTCTCCAAGTGTAGGCAGCGAACCCTTCGGCTATTCACACTCTCCAAGTGTCGGCAGCGAACAGTTCAGCTATTCACACTCTCCAAGTGTCGGCAGCGAACCGGATCTCCTTGACAGATCTTCTCACAAGAAATCTAGAAAGAAGAAAGAAAAGAGTGAAGTAATCCCAATTCACAAGTAGAGATTCTTACCTTTGAACTCCAAGTGAAGCCTTTACGCTCCAGTGGTAGGAATCCTCCCTTGAATGCACTCTCACACTCTCTCCTTTGCTATTCTCTCAAGCTGCACGAAGATCAAATAACAAAAAGATTGGGTGGCAGTCTAATTTGGACTATTTATATAAAAGATAAGAAAAACCGCCCAAAAACTGCAAGTATTCAATTCTGTACGCAGTGGATCATCCCGTACGATCGTGGATCGTCCTGGACGATTTTACTTAAACGCTTTGAAATGACCCTATTTGTATATGTGTACGAAATATTTTCGTACAAGCTGATCGTCCCGTACGAACTATGTTCGTCCGGTACGAACGGTTGTTACTAGGTCGGTTCTAGAAACTGTTGAAAACATTTCTAAGTCGGTTAATCATTTGGATGAAAATTTATTCGTCTGGACGAAATTTTTACAGAGGACCGATCGTCCCGGACGATTATTAATTTCGTCTGGACAAAAATTTTCCAAAGGACCAATCGCCATGGACGATAATTTAATTTCGTCTGGACGAAAATTTTCCAGAGACCAGATCATCCTGTACGATTATTAATTTTGGTTGGACAAAAATTTTCCAGAGGACCAATCCCCATTAACGATAATTTAATTTCGACTGGACGAAAATTTTACAGAGAACCAATCGTCCTGGACGATTGTAAAATTCGTCCCGGACGAATAGGACTTAGAAAATTTTTTAAGCAAGTTCCTATTCGTTCCATGTGCTCAATAGGAGATAACTGTCTGATCATCCCGTACAAACGGATATCGTCCAGTACGATCAGTATAAATTTTTATGATCTCCTTATGTGTGTGTGTATGTTTTTATTCACTCAATTACAATCACTCCCTTTCAATTTAATTTCAAAGAAGTGCAAACTTCAAATTTTACAAAGTATCTCATTCTGAATTTGATTTAAAGTTTTCGTAGTCTGGAGTTCATTTTTCCTGAAATGTTAGTACACATAAGAGAAAATACAAATCTTCTAAAATTGTTAAGAGATAACTACACATTTGAACAATAATATTTGGAATCATCAAAACTACATAAGTTGCAAAATGTAAAGCATTCAAATAGCAACTATTTTAACTATCTCCCCCTTTTTGATGATGGCAAAATAATTATTGTTTGTATGGTTTCAATTTAAACAAATCTCCTAAACTCCCCCTGAATTGATGAATACATGAAAATAAGGAGGCATTTTGAAGCAAAGAACAATATTTTTGTTTTTCAAAAATTTTTTTTTTCACAATCACAAGCCATAGACACAAGGTCATACACAAAGTCAAACACTAAATCAAAATGCAAACAAAATAAAATAAAACCTACAAAAATGCAAACAAAATAAAATAAAACATACAAACACAGTAATTTCTCCCCCTTTTTGACAACAGCAAAAAGTGAAGAAGAAATAGACAAGAAATGTAAGTAATTATATGAAATTTATTTAAAAATTTAATCTAAATGGTGATTGACATAATGTATGCAATCTTAAACTAATAACATTAGGTAAATCATAGAAATTCATAGAATTTAAGAAGTGATATAACATTGTAAGTAAGAAGAATTTACCAAAAACATGATTTAATTTAGACATTTGAATATAAAAAATCATTACAAGAGAGATGAATAAAAATTTCTATATTTCAAAGTTCAATAGAATACAAATGAACATAAGATCAATTTGAATTAATAGATTGAAAGAATTTGGAAAGAAGAGAATTACCACAAGTGGTGCTTTGCGCATCTTTTTAAAAATTTTTGTGCATCTTTTGACATTGGGCTAATTTTGTGCCTCTTTTTCATATTTGCGAACCTTTGCATATTCCTTTTAATTTTTGTACTCTTTGTACAATTTTTAAGAGTAATTGAAACCAATTCTTTCCAAGATCAATAATCTAAAATTTCAAATTTTTCTAAGTGCATAAATATCACTTGAGCAAAGAAATACAAAATAAATAAACATCTAAATTGCAATAATAATATTAATGTTTATGTAGTCTAAATGAATAGACATGAATTTAAAAATTCTAATTATAACAAGTTATAAACAAGGTTTAAATTTAGAAAGACTAGATTTTCTAATGTAATTAATCTTAAATCACAATCTAATTTAAGCACAATTAAGATTAAATAAGACTAATGAAATTCATAATAATTAAGCACATTCCAAAAACAAATAAAAAATAAATCAACTACGACATGTATTGATATTAATGAGAAAGATTACATGATCATTTCATAATATCAAAACAACAACAAAAACAACTAACATAAACAAACATAACTAAGACAAATACTAAAATAAACACTAACACAACAAACATTTAAACAAATACAAGTATAACAAACACAAAATCATCTCTCATTTTCTATTCTTCTGGAGGAGGAGGAGGAATGCCACCAAAAAGGTTAAAGTAGGAGGCCATTAACATAAAATTGGTATTGATTTCATGTACTTCATTTCTAATATTACCAATGTCCTGTTGTTGCTGCATAAGTTGAGCATTAATTTGATCAAATCTTTGATCAACATGAGTCTCAAGTCTATCAAATTTCACAATCAGATTCTGATAATCTGATTGAGGTGCAGAAGTTTGCTCTCCTTCTTCTTCTTCTTCTTCAGAAGCACTGGCATGTGCTTTCCCTTTTTTCTCCTTGAAAATTGCTCTGAAGGAAGCATCATTGTAGTATACTGGCTCTTCGTATTCATCATTAGGATGCACTAAGTTGTATTTCTTTTCTAAAATGTATGTAACTAAGTGTCCTAATGAGATGTTCCTTTTTCTCTTCTATTATGCATGCCCAATTTCTGAAAGTCCATAGAGATGGTCTAGGATAGGTTGGGCTTCGTCGATAGGCTTACAATCCATAATCAAAAATGTTAGAACAGAAAGGAGAGGGGTAATATTGATCCTATCATCAGCTTTAGGAATGGTTGAAGATCGAAGGATATGCTGGATGATTCGGACATTTCTGGTCATTCCTGAAACTCTAGCAACATGATATGTTAGGCCACTTTGTCTAATCACCCTATTGACATCATACCATTTGAAAGTGTCTTCACTCATTAGGGTGTGGGCTCTATAACCTTCAGTTCATAAGCTTAGAAAGGCACCAATGTCGTGCTTGGTGATTTCAACTTTTTGTTTGAATACAAAAGAACTTATGGAGGAGTGGTCGGAATTAAAACTCATGTTGGCTAGGAAATAGAGAAAGGTTTGTTTGTTGTAAAGGTGGACGAGAGAAAGAATGAATTGAAACTGGGTGGAGGCAAAAAGGTGTATTACCTTAAAGTGAATCTCGCTTTGAATCAGAATGCGAGAGGGAGTTATTTTGGCAGAGGCAAAACGAGAAAAAGATTTCTCATTTGCTTTTGACAGGAAGTTTTCAGAGGCATTTCTGTGAGGTTTCTTAGCCAACACCTTTTGTCTTTTGCTTGAAGAGGCCATTGTTGATTTGAAATTTAAAGGGATTGAAAGTGAAGTTTGAAGATGTGATTGTTGAGTCAGAAAGCATTCATATTTAAAGAAAACGATACGTTCATCCTGGACGAAAATTATCGTTCGTCTGGATGAAAAAATTTCGTACAGACGATCCAATTCGTCCAAAATTAAATGGCTTTTCGTAATCAACACAGTTTACGATGCGTCCTTTCGTACAGACTTTTAACTTGACCGATCGTACAGACGAAAAAATTTTGTACAGACGATCAAAATTTAATTCATTTTAATGTTAGTTGAAAACCATCCCCTACAATGAAACGAGTCTGTTCGTCTGGACGAATAAAAAGTTCGTACGGACGAACTTCACTTTTAAAACTGCCTTATCCACTCAACCACTGCATTCAATCGTCCCGACGTTTGAGAGAAAAAAAATTCCGTCCTGGACGATTATAAGATCGTACAGACGAATTACATTAAAACTGCTCTCTAAATGTTTCATATCACGCAAACTGAATCTTACACACATCGTCCTGTACGAAAAATTTCGTCCCGGACGATTTCCACACATTTTGGATATTTTTAATTTTTTATCAAACTATTATTAACTAAACATTCAAAAGACAGAAAATAAATACAAAATCAAAGACTCTAAAATAAACTCATTCAACACACTCAAAAATCACAAAATTCAAAACAAAAATCAAAGACAAATAACTAAGAAAACATAAATATCAATGTTGCAAAAACATTTTTATTTAAGCATTCAAATCAATAACACCTAGCCTAGTTCTTAATGTACTGAAGGTATCAAAGGCTAAAGGTTTTGTAAAAATGTCTGTAAGTTGATTTTCAGTTAAAACATGTGTGAGTTCAATTTCTTCCTTGGATACATGATCGCTTATGAAATGATGCCTTATGTCAATGTGTTTGGTTCTAGAATGTTGAATAAAATTTTTAGAAATGCAAATAGCACTAGTATTGTCACAATTAATTGGAATAGTGCCTATAGTTAATCCTAAATCAATCAACTGTTGTTTTAACCAAAGTACTTGTGCCACACAACTTCCTAATGCAATGTATTCTGCTTCTACAGTAGATAGGGCAACTGAATTTTATTTTCTACTGGACCAAGAAACTAATGAATTTCCAATGAATTGACATGTTCCAAAAGTTCTTTTCCTATCCACTCTACAGCCTGCAAAGTCAGAATCTGAATAACCAATAATTTCAAATGAAGAGCTAAATATAGGATACCAAATTCGTAAGTTTTGATTTCCTAGTAAGTATCTTAAAATCCTTTTCACTACTGTCAAATGTGATTCTTTTGGATCTGATTGAAATCTAGCACATAAGCAAACACTGAACATAATATCTGGTCGGCTAGTAGTCAAGTAAAGCAAAGATCTAATAATCCCTCTATATTTCTTTTGATCAACAAATTTTCCTTAAGGTCCTTATCCAATTGAACTGAGGAACTCATTGGTGTACTAACAGGTTTAGCATTGTCCATTTCATATTTCTTGAGGATGTCCTTAATATATTTAGTTTGACTGAGAAATGTTCCTTCCTCAAGTTGCTTAATGCTAAAACCTAGAAAGTAATTTAGATCTCCCATTAGACTCATTTCAATTTCACTACTCATTATTTTAGAAAAATCATCAAAAAGATTTTTATTTGAAGATCCAAAAATGATATCATCCACATAAATTTGAACAATGAGTATATTCTTTCCAAATTTCTTTAAAAAGAGAGTTGAATCCACACTTCCTTTTTCAAAAGATATTTCAAGTAGGAAGTTGCTCAACCTCTCATACCAAGATCTAGGTGCCTGTTTCAATCCATAATGCCTTTTTTAACTTAAAAACATGATTTGGGTATTTTGAATTTTCAAAGCCTGGAGGTTGTTCTACAAAAACATATTCTTCAATTACCCCATTTAAAAAAGCACTTTTGACATCCATTTGAAACAATTTAAAACTTTTAAAACAGGCAAAGGCAAGTAAAACCCTAATTGCTTCAAGTCTAGCTACAGGGGCAAAAGTCTCCTCAAAATCAATTCCTTCAATTTGATTATAACCCTTAGCAACTAATCTAGCCTTATTTCTAATGACTACTCCTGAGTCATTCATTTTATTTTTGAACACTCACTTGGTTCCAACAACACTTTGATCTTTTGGCCTTGTAGTTAATTCCCAAACTTTATTTCTTACAAATTGATTCAACTCTTCTTGCATGGCCAATATCCAAAATTCATCAGAAAGTGCTTGATCAATATTAGTGGGTTCTATTGTTAAAATAAAGGATGAATGATTGACTTCCTTGTTTAATCCACGCCTAGTTCTAACACCCTCACTAGGTTCACCTATAATCAATTCTCATGGATGGTTTTTAGAAAATCTCAAATCTCTAGGCAAAGGGTTTTCTCTTTCCAAATTCTCTTCCACATTTTCTTCCAAATTTAATCTATCAATCTTTTGGGAGTTTTCCTCAATCTCTTCTTCAACAACATTTGGCTCTTCCAAATTTCCAGATTCATCAAATACAACATGTGTGGTTTCTTCAATGACTAAAGTTCTTTTAATGAATACCCTATAAGATTTTCCAACACTTGAATATCCAACAAAAATTCCTTCATCTGATTTTGGATCAAATTTTCCTAAGGCAGATTTTCCATTGTTTTGAATGAACACCTTACAACCAAATACATGCAAATGAGATAAGTTAGGTGTTCTACCTTTTAACAACTCATAGGGTGTTTTATTTAAATTTGATCTCACATTCATCCTATTCAGAACATAGCATGCAGTGCTAACCTCCTCAGCCCAAAAATATCTAGGAAGTGAGTATTCTGCCAACATTGCTCGGTCGGCTTTTATTAATGTTCTATTTTTTCTTTCAACTACCCCATTTTGTTGAGGGGTTCTAGGTGCAGAAAAATTGTGATCAATCCCTTTTTCTTTACAAAAATTTTTAAATCTTTCATTTTCAAATTCTTCTCCATGATCACTTTGTAAAGAAATTATTTTACATCCTAGTTTTCTTTGTATCCAAGTTGAAAAATTTCTGAATTCCTCAAATGATTCACTTTTATGAAAAAGAAATCTAACCCAGGTGAATCTTGAGAAATCATCCACTATAACAAATCCGTATAACTTCCCTTCTAGACTTACAGTTCCTACTGGCCCAAAAAGATCCATGTGAAGAATTTCTAAAGGTTTACTAGTTCTAAGATCCTTATTGGACTTAAAAGAGGACTTCACTTATTTTCCTAATTGACATGCATCACAAAGGTGGTCCTTAATAAAGTCTAGTTTTGGTATACCTCTCACTAAATTCTTTTGGGTAATTCTTCTAAGGTTTTTGATACTAGAATGACAAAGTCTCCTATGCCAAAGCCATGATTCATCAGAAACAGTTTTCAAACAAAAAGTAGTAGGAGATTGAATAGAATTCAAATCTAGCATGTAAACATTGTTTACCCTTTTTCCATTTAAAACTTCTTTTCCATTTAGGCTTAATATGCAGCTAGTAGGTAAAAATTTCACATTGTAACCCTTATCACATAGCTGACTTATACTTAACTGATTATGTTTTAAGCCTTCAACCAATAACGCATTATCTATGAAAAAGTTTTTGAAATTTCCAATCATACCAGATCCAATCACTTTCTTTATTGTATTATCTCCAAGTGTAACCTTGCCTCCACTCATGGCTTCCAGCGTTATGAATTGAGCAGTATCTCCAGTCATATGCTTTGAACATCCGCTATCCAGGTACCATATGCTCCCACGAGCTCTTATGTGAGAGCACTTCTCTTCTTGATCTGATTGTTCAACATTATATGCCATCAAGCAAAGGTTGATGACTTCTTTTTATTTTTCAGTCTCAGATGAGTATGAAGCTGAGTCCGCCCAGAAAGCTCTTTGAAACTTCTTCTTGCCCTTCTTTACCATTGGTTTCTCCTCGACCTTCTCCTTGCTAGGAGTGGCTTTGAGTTTTGGGCAATCAGTCTTTATATGACCTGGTTTCCTACATTCATAACAAATCACTTCATTAGAAACCTTTCCATTTCTGTTAAACTTACCTCTGTTTCATTGCTGGCGTCTCTTCTGCTTCCTCTTTAAAAAGCTTCTGAATTGTCTAGTCATCAGTGCAATATCATCTCCATCCTCAGGTTGTGAGTGTTCACTCTTTGACTCTTCCACCTTTAATGCAATATTTTTCTCCTTTCGTGGTTCACCAGCATCAATCTTTCTTTGACTTACTCCTTGCTTATAAGCAATGAGTGAACCAAGAAAATTGTCAATAGAATATATGTTTAGATCTTTAGACTCTGTAATTGCAGTAATTTTACCATCATAAGCAGTAGATAAACATCGAAGAATTTTATTGACCATTTCAGCATTTGTTAATTCCCTACCAAGTGAATGCAAAGAAGTGACAATTTGTGTGAATCTTGTGTACATGTCAGAAATAGATTCATTAGGTTTCATGCAAAATAGTTCATAATCATGTAACAAGATATTGAGTCTTGATTGCTTAACCTCATTTGTCCCTTCATAAGTTATACAAAGTCTATCCCACATGTCATTTCCGCTTTAACAAGTGAAAACCTGTATGTAGTCTTCAGATTTTAAAGAACAAAAGAAACTATTTAGACATTTGGCATTTAATTGTGTTAAGTCACGTTCTTCTATAGTCCAATCTGCAAAAGATGTTTCCACCCTAACTCCATCAACTAATCTAATTGGTTTTGTGTAACCTTCCAGGACTAGCATCCACATGCGATAATCAAGTGACTGTAAGAAAGTAGACATGCGTGTTTTCCAAAAATCAAAAGGAATATTCTCCAACAGTGGAGGTCTAGTGATAGAGTAACCTTCAGATGTGTTTCGGTTTCCGAATGTAGCCATCTATGTTAATCAAAAAGTAGTTCAAACTTATGATTTTGAAACAAAGCTCTGATACCACTTGTTGAATCTAGTAATTAGGTTGTTAAGCCTAAGTTAATGTCCCAAGGCTACCAAGAGGGGGGGTGAATTGATAGTTTAAAAATTTTAAACCCTCTTTTTAAAATTATGTTGAACCGAAATGAAAATGTTTCTTTTAAGTTTTTGTAGAAAATGTTTTTCAACCACAGAGTTTTTTAAGACTAAAAATAAAATGCAGAAACGTAAAAATAGTAAAGTAAATGACACCAGATTTATAGTGGTTCGATCTAAAACCAGACCTTCATCCACTCCCCAGAAACACCCTCTGAGTATTGCACTAATACCAATAGTGACTATCCTTTTGACCCCATAGCAAGGTGGAGAAGCCTTTACAACACACTCTTTTCACCACTCCCCGGTGCGGTAGATAACTGTCGTCCTTTTACACAATCCCCAGTGTTGGCAGAGAACCGTCATCCTTTCACACTCTCCTAGTGTGGGCAGAGAACCCTTCGGCTATTTACACTCTCCAAGTGTAGGCAGCGAACCCTTCAGCTATTGACACTCTCCAATTGTAGGCAGCAAACCCTTCGGCTATTCACACTCTCCAAGTGTAGGCAGCAAACCCTTCGGCTATTCACACTCTCCAAGTGTAGGCAGTAAACCCTTCGGCTATTCACACTTTCTAAGTGTAGGCAGCGAACCCTTCGGCTATTCACACTCCCCAAGTGTCGGCAGCGAACCGTTCGGCTATTCACACTCTCCAAGTGTCGGCAACGAACCGGATCTCCTTGACAGATCTTCTCACAAGAAATCTAGTAGGAAGAAAGAAAAAAGTGAAGTAATCCTAATTCACAAGTAGAGATTCTTACCTTTGAACTCCAAGTAAAGCCTTCACGCTCCAGTGGTAGGAAACCTCCCTTGAATGCACTCTCACACTCTCTCTTAGCTATTCTCTCAAGCGGCACGAAGATCAAATGACAAAAAGATTGGGTGGCAGTCTAATTTGGACTATTTATACAAAAGACAAGAAAAACCGCCCAAAAACTGCAAGTATTTAATTCTGTATGCAGTGGATCGTCCTGTACGATAGTGGATCGTCCTGGACGATTTTACTTAAACGCTTTGAAACGACCCTATTTGTATATGTGTACGAAATATTTTTGTACAAGCTAATCGTCTCGTACGAACTATGTTCGTCCAGTATGAACGATTATTACTAGGTCGGTTCTAGAAACTGCTGAAACCCGTTCTAAGTCGGTTAATCGTTTGGACGAAAATTTATTCGTCTGGACGAAATTCTTACAGAGGACCGATCGTCCCGGACAATTATTAATTTCGTCTGGATGAAAATTTTCTAGAGGACCAATCGCCATGGACGATAATTTAATTTTGTCTGGACAAAAATTTTCCAGAGACCAGATCGTCCCGTACGATTATTAATTTCGTCTGGACTAAAATTTTCCAAAGGACCAATCGCCATTAACGATAATTTAATTTCGTCTGGACAAAAATTTTACAGAGAACCAATCATCCTAGAAGACTGTAAAATTCATCCCGGACGAATAGGACTTAGAAAATTTTTTAAGCAAGTTCCTATTCGTTCCATGTGCTCAATAGGAGATAACTATCTGATCGTCCCGTACGAACGGATATCGTCCAGTACGATCAGTATAAATTTTTATGATCTCCTTATGTGTGTGTGTATGTTTTTATTCACTCAATTACAATCACTCCTTTTCAATTTAATTTCAAGGAAGTGCAAACTTCAAATTTTACAAAGTATCTCATTCTAAATTTGATTTGAAGTCTTCTTAGTCTGGAGTTCATTTTTCCTGAAATGTTAGTACACACAAGAGCAAATACAAATCTTCTAAAATTGTTAGGAGATAACTACACAATTGAACAATAATATTTGGAATCATCAAAACTACATAAGTTGCAAAATGTAAAGCATTCAAATAGCAACTATCTTAACATCATCTATAGGTTGTCTAGTCATAATCAAGTAGGTAACAGTAGAAAGAAGAGGAGTGATGTTGATTCTATCACTAGCTTTAGGGATAATGGAACTTCTTAGAACTTGCTGGATGATA
This sequence comes from Dendrobium nobile, assembly GCA_022539455.1. Lineage (NCBI taxonomy): Eukaryota > Viridiplantae > Streptophyta > Magnoliopsida > Asparagales > Orchidaceae > Dendrobium > Dendrobium nobile. The sequence continues at coordinate 39,220,082 of CM039735.1, forward strand.
CGGCTTCATGCAATAAAGTTGATACTTTATGTTGATGATCCTTAACTCTTATTCCTCTAATCACACGATTAACTTCTGTCCAATCAAAACTTGAGTTTGTCAAAATGTGTGCTCTTAAGCCTTCAGTCCTTAAGTTTAGAAAAATACCAAAGTCATCTTTGGTGATTTCAACTTTCTTTTTGAAAACAAAAGAACTGATGACAGAATGGTCGGAGTTGAATGACATGTTTGCCAAGAAATAGTGAAAGGTTTCTCTATTGTTGAAGTGAACTTAAGTGAGGATCAAACTAAACTGAGTGGAGGTAAACAAGTGCATTACCTTAAAAGTTAGTTGAACCTGTAGGAGAACTTTAGATGGGGTGATTTTTGCAGAGACAAACCTAGGAAAGGATTCTTCATTGGCTCTAGAAAGGAAGTTTTCGGATGTTTTCCTTGGAGGACCCTTAGCAGAAGTCTTTTGGCACTTGCTAGAACTTTCCATTGAAGGATTTGAAGAGTGGAAAGGTTTGAAAGAGATGTGTGAAAGTGACTGTTCAGTAAAAAACTACCGTTAATTTAAAGAAGAACGACTGTTCGTATTAGACGAAATTTTAGTTCGTCCCATACGAATTAGATTCGTCTCGTACGAAACTATTTCGTATGGACAAACAAATGAGTTTAAAAAATAACAGCTTTTCATAAACACACAATTTCCAAAGCGTCGTTTCGTACAGACTTTTGACCAAGACGATCGTACAGACGAACACGTGTTCGTACGGACGATCAGAAATTTAACTCGTTTTGATGACAGTTGAAAGCCGTCCCCCGCCATGAACCGACATGTTTTCATCTGGACGAACCAAAGGTTCGTACGGACGAATTTCATGATAAAAACTGTCTTATCCATTCAACTGCTGCATTCAATCATCCCGTTGTTTAAAAAATATTTCCTCTCGGACGATCGTGACGATCGTACAGACGAACTACATTAAAAATTGCTCTTAAGACGGTTCGAAATCACGTAGTTTTGTCATTTTACACAGATCGTCCCGTACAAAAAAATTTCATCCCGGACGATGATGACCACAAATTTTCATTTTCACACTCAAAACAAAAACAAATAAAAATAAACAAGACACACTTAAATACACTCTAAAAATAAACATAACAAGAAAATAAAACAAAGACAAAAATACAATGAACACATAAACAAAAACAAAATATCAATTTTGCAGAAAAACATTTTTATCTAAGCATTTAAATCAATAACTCCTAGCCTAGTTAATATACCGAAAGTATCAAAGGCTAAAGGTTTTATAAAAATGTCTGCAAGTTGATTTTCTGTTGAAACATAATTAAGTTCAATTTCTCCCTTAGATACATGATCCCTTATGAAATGATGTCTTATGTCAATGTGTTTGATTCTTGAATGTTGATTAGGATTTTACAAAATACAAATAGCACTAGTATTATCATAATAAATTGGTATAGTACCTATAGTTAATCCTAAATCAATCAACTGTTGTTTTAACCAAAGTACTGTGACACACAACTTCCTAATGCAATGTATTCTGCTTCTGCAGTAGATAGGGCCACTGAATTTTGTTTTCTACTAGACCATGAAACTAATGAATTTCTAATGAATTGACATATTCCAGAAGTTCTTTTCCTATTCGCCCTACAGCCTGTAAAATCAGAGTCTAAATAACCAATAATTTCAAATGAAGAGCTAAACTTTGTATACCAAATTCCTAAATTCTGAGTTCCTAGTAAGTATCTTAAAATCCTTTTCACTACTATCAAATGTGATTCTTTTGGATCAGATTGAAATCTAGTACACAATCAAATACTAAATATGATATCTGGTCGGCTAGCAGTCAAGTAAAGTAATGATCCAATAATCCCTCTAAATTTCTTTTGATCAATAAATTTTCCCTTAGGGTCCTTATCCATCTGAACTGAGCAACTCATTGGTGTACTAACAGGTTTAACATTATCCATTTCAAATTTTTTGAGGATGTCCTTAATATATTTAGTTTGACTAAGAAATATACCTTTCTCAAGTTGCTTAATGCTAAAACCTAGAAAGTAATTTAAATCTCTCATTAGACTCATCTCAAATTCACTACTCATTATTTTAGAAAAATCATCACAAAGATTTTTATTTGAAGATCCAAAAATGATATCATCCACATAAATTTGAATAATGAGGATATCCTTTCCAAATTTTTTTAAAATGAGAGTTGTATTCACACTTCCTTTTTCAAAAGTTCTTTCAAATAGGAAAGTGCTTAACCTCTCATACCAGGCCCTAGGTGCTTATTTTAGTCCATATAATGCCTTTTTCAATTTGAAAACATGATTTGGGTATTTAAAATTTTCAAAACCTGGAGGTTGTTCTACAAAAACATCTTCTTCAATTACCCCATTTAAAAAGGCACTTTTCACATCCATTTGAAATAATTTGAAACCCTTAAAATAAGCAAAGGCTAACAAAACTCTAATTGCTCAAGTCTAGCTACAAGGGCAAAAGTCTCCTCAAAATCAATTCCTTCAATCTGATTATACCCCTTAGCAACTAATCTAGCCTTATTTCTAATGACTATTCCTGAGTCATTCATTTTATTTTTGAATACCCACTTAGTTCCAACTATGCTTTGATCTTTTGGCCTTGAAGTTAATTCCCAAACTTTATTTCTTACAAATTGATTCAACTCTTCTTGCATGGACAATATCCAAATTTCATCAGAAAGTGCTTGATTAATATTAGTGGGTTCTATAGTTGAAATAAAGGCTGAATGATTGACTTCCTTGTTTAATCCATTCCTAGTTCTAACACCCTTACTAGGTTCATCAATAATCAATTCCCTTGGGTGGTTTTTAGAATATCTCAAATCTCTAGGCAAAGGATTTTCTATCTCCAAATTCTCTTCCACATTTTCTTCCAAGTTTATTCTATCAATCTTTTGGGAGTTATCCTCAATCTCATCTTCAATAATATTTGTATCTTCCAAATTTCTAGATTCATCAAATACAATATGTGTGGTCTCTTCAATGAATAAAGTTCTTTTGTTGAATACCCTATAAGATTTTCCAACACTTGAATATCTAACAAAAATTCATTCTTCTGATTTTGGATCAAATTTTCCAAAGGCAGATTTTCTATTATTATGAATAAACACCTTGCAATCAAAAACATGCAAATGTAACAAATTAGGTGTTCTCCCTTTTAGTAACTCATAGGATTTTTTATTTAAATTGGATCTCACATTCACCCTATTCAGAACATAACAGGCAGTGCTAACCGCCTCAGCCCAAAAATATCTAGGAAGTGAGTATTCTGCCAACATTGCTCAGGTGGCTTCTATTAATGTTCTATTTTTCCTTTCGAGTACCCCAATTTGCTGAGTGGTTCTAGGTGCAGAAAAATTATGATCAATTCCTTTCTCTTTATAAAAGTTTTCAAATCTCTCATTTTCAAATTCTCCTCCATGATCACTTTGTATAGAAATAATTTCACACCCTAATTTCCTCTGAATCCAAGTCGAAAAATTTCTAAATTCCTCAAATGATTCTCTCTTATGAAATAGAAATCTAACCTAAGTGAATCCTGAGTAATCATCTACAATAATAAATCCATATACCTTCCCTCCTAGACTTACAGTTCCAACTAGTCTAAAAAGATCCATGTGTAAGATTTCCAAAGGTTTACTAGTCCTAAGATCATTATTGGACTGAAAAGAGGACTTCACTTGCTTACCTAATTGACATGCATCACAAAGGTGATCCTTATTAAAGTCTAGTTTAGGTATACCTCTCACTAAATTCTTTTGAGCAATCTTTCTAAGGTTTTTTATGCTAGAATGATAAAGTCTCCTATGCCAAAGCCATGACTCATCAGAAATAGTTTTTAAATAAAAGGCAGTAGGAGTATGAATGCAATTTAAATCTAGCATATAAACATTGTTTACCCTTTTTTCATTCAACACATCTTTACCATTTATGCTTAATATACAGCTAGTTAGAAAAATTTTTACACTATAACCCTTATCACATAGCTGACTTATACTTAGCAAATTATGCTTTAATCCTTCAACCAACAACACATTATCAATAAAAAAGTTTTTCAAGTTTCCAATCATACCTGATCCAACCACCTTCTTTGTGGTGTTATCTCCAAGTGTTACTTTGCCTCCACTTCTGGCTTTCAGCGTTATGAAATGAGCAGTATCTCCAGTCATATGCTTTGAACATCTGCTATCCAGGTACCATATGCTCCCACGTGGTCTTGTGTGAGAGCAACCCTGCAAAAATATCAAATCTTAGACTTGGGAACCCAAACAAGTTTGGGTTCACCTTTTAGCAATTTATAATCATATGCATGTATGATATGTCTAGGTTTATGCATCTTAGGTCTCCACATCAAATCAGATTTCATTTTCAAAGTACAGGTGTATGATATATGTCCAAATAATCCACAATTATTACATTTGACATTAGAAAAAGTATTCCTAAGTCTTTTACCATTTGTTTGTCTTCTAAGGGATTTCATATATTTAGGATAAAATTTAGGATTTGTAAAATCTTCAAGTTTGGAGGGTATCCTATTATCCTCAAGATCTCTTATTTTCAACTTATAAAATGAATTCATATCTTCCAAGATTCGATTTGTATAATTGATTCGATATGTTTTGCTCTCAGATTCATCCTTAAATATTTTAAATTCTTTTTTAAGATCAACATAGGATGATTTTAAAATCTCATGATTTTTATTCAGATCATCATATTAATCAAGTAATTTCATGTGATTGTCATCTATTAAAGCATGATCTTTCTTAAGGATTTCATATTCTTTCTTAAGTTCTTCCAATTCTAGACTTACACTAGCATGCATTTTTTTCATTTTCCTATATGCATCATGCATGTGTTCAGAAACTTCAAATAATTCATCGTAACTTAAGTCACATACCTCTTCTTGATCTGATTGATCTATGTTATCTGCCATCAAGCAAAGATTGGTGACTTCTTCTTCCTTTTCAGTCTCTGATGAATCTGAAGCTGAGTTCGCCCAAAAAGCTCTTTGAAACTTCTTATTGCCCTTCTTTACAATTGGTTTCTCCTCTACCTTTTCCTTGCTAGGAGTGGCTTTGAGTTTTGGGCAATCAGTCTTGATATGACCTGGTTTCCTGCATTCATAACAAATCACTTCATTAGAAACCTTATCATTTCTGTTAAACTTACCTCTATTCCATTACTGGTGTCTCTTCTGCTTCCTTTTTAGAAAGCTTTTGAATTATCTAGTCATTAATACAATATCGTCTTCATCCTCAGGTTGTGAGTGTTCACTCTCGGACTCTTTCACTTTTGGTGATATATTCTTCTCCTTCCGTGGTTCACCTGCATCAGTCTTTCTTTGACTAACCCCTTACTCATAAGCAATGAGTGAACTAAGAAAATTGTCAATAGAATAAATATTTAGATCTTAGACTCTATAATTATAGTAATTTTAGCATCATAAGCAGTAGGTAAACAACAAAGAATCTTATTAACTATTTTAGCATTAATTAATTCCCTACCAAGTGCATGCAAAGAAGTGACAATTTATATGAATCTTGAGTACAAGTCAGAAATAGATTCATTTGGTTTCATGCAAAATAATTCATAATAATGTAACAAGATATTAAGTCTTGATTGCTTAACCTCATTAGTCTTCTCATAAGTTATACAAAGTCTATCCCATATGTCCTTTCCACTTTTTCAAGTGGAAACCCACATGTAGTCTTCAGATTTTAAAGCACAAAAGAAGGTATTTAAACATTTGGCATTTAGTTGATCTATGTCACGTTCTTCTATAGTCCAATCTGCAAAAGGTGTTTCTACCCTAACTCCAAAACTAATCTAGTTGGTTTTGTATAACCTTCCTGGACTAGGATTCACATACGATAATCAAGTGACTGTAAGAAAATAGACATTCGTGTTTTCCAGAAATCAAAAGGTATATTGTCAAATAGTGATGGTCTAGTAATAGATTAACCCTCAAGTGTATTTCAATTTCCAAATGTAGCCATCTACGTTAATCAAAAAATAGTTTAAACTTATGATTTTGAATCGGGGCTCAGATACCACTTGTTGAGTCTAGTAAATAGGTTGTTAAACCTAAGTTAATGTCCCAAAGCTACCAAGAGGGAGGGGTAAATTGGTATTTAAAAATTTTCCCTCCTTTGATAAATTTAACCGAAATTAATCTTTAATGATATTTTTTATAAAAAGTTTTTCAACCACAATTTTTAAAACACTAAAGTAAATGCAGAAAATAAAAAGCAGTAAAATAAAAAGACATACGATTTATAGTGGTTCGGTCTAAACCATACCTACATCCACTCCCAGAGGCACCCTCTGAGTATTACACTAATACTAATAGTGTCTCTCCTTTTGCACCCTTAACAAGGTGGAGAAGCTTTTACAATCACTCTTTTCACCACTACCCGGTGCGGCAGAGAATCGTCATCCTTTTACACTTTCCCTTGTGTTGGCAGAGAACCGTCATCCTTTTACAATCTCCTAGTAAGGGCAGAGAACCCTTCGTCCTTTTACACTCTCCTTGTGTCGGCAGAGAACCGTTCGTCCTTTCACACTCTCCTAGTGTCGGCAGAGAACCGGATCTCCTTGACAGATCTCTTCCAAAGAAATCTAGAAAGAAGAAAGAAAAAGAGTGAAGTAATCTCAAATCACAAGTAAAAAATCTTACCTTTGAACACTATGCAAAGCCTTCAAGCTCCAATGGTAGAAATCCTTCTTTGAATGCTCTCTCTCACTCTCTCCTTTACTCTTCTTCCAATAGACATGAAGATCAAAGAGCAAAAAGATTAGGTGGCAGTCTAATTTGGACTATATATACAAAAGACAATAAAAACCGCCCAAAAACTGCAAGTTTTCAATTCTGTATGTGGTGGATCATCTCGTACGATCGTGGATCGTCCTGGACGATTTTACTTAAAGTGTCAGAAACGAACCTAATGTATATTGGTACGGACTATGTTCGTACACGCTCATCGTCTCGTACGAACTAGGTTCGTCCGGTACGAAATGGTTATTACATAGGTCGGTCCCCAAAATTCTACAGGACGTAACCAACTGACGTAAGTCGGTACGGTTCATCCTGGGACGAACAGGTTTCGTCGTCGGATGATTTTATACAGAGCATTTCGTCCAGGGATGAAAATTAATTTCGTCTTATATGATCGCATATAGAGAGCTTCGTCCAGGGATGAAAATTAATTTTGTCCTGTACGATCTCAAACAGAGAGCTTCGTCCCGTAACGAAAATTAATTTCGTTTGGACGAACAGTGAAATTGAGAATCCAGAGACGTTCGTCCCGGGATGAATATTAAATTCATCCTGGATGAATAGGACTTAAAAAATTTTCTCCTCGCATGTTCGATCCATTGCTCTTCTGAGGGTTAATTGACATGATCGTCCCGTACGAACCAAGTTCGTCCCGTACTATTAGTTCATAAAAATTGTCCCCCAAGAGTGTGTGTTGTGATTTTTCACTCAATTACAATCACTCCCTCTCATTTCAAAACTTATAATTTACAAAAGAATAATTTGAAGTCTTCATCGCTTGGAGTTGATTTTTCTGAAATGTTAGACACACTAGAGCAAAAATAAAACTTCCAAAAAGTGTTAGGAGATATATAAAAATAATAATATTTGAAATCATCAAAATAATACAAGTTGCAAGAATGTAAAACATGCAAATGACAACTCTCTCTACAAATCACACTAGTGCAGTTTTGTCCATTATCATCCTATAATTTGTTCACCAGAATTTCTTCATTCACCATATCCTTTTCAAATACATTTCCTTCACCATTATCCTTCTAATTTTTTAGGATTTCTTCATCTATTATATCAATTGGGACATTATTGGCCCTGATCAACCCAGAACAACCTCTAACTTTCAAGATCGATTCTTCCGTCCCCAATGAATCAAGAAAAGCCAAATTTATTGTACCAGCATAATCTCTTGCATTCGGAATACAATGAACATCCAAGACATCCTTCAAAATCTTCTTACCTTTGCCTTCTACAAAGACTGGACAAATCGGCAGGTTCGGCCCCTCCTTGATCACCACACAATTCCTCCCTTTGCTACCATTACGTAGATTACTAGAGGGCCACAGGACGTCCATGTCATCGGCCAAAACCACCGACGAACTCTCGACGATGGCACCACCGGTCGCGAGAAAGAAGCGTGGGAAAACCAAATTCAAATTCTCTTTCTAGAAAACTAGACGTTCTCTCTCTAGAAAATTCCAGAAATGTTGATTCATTAGTGAGATCATATGCTTGCTTTGCTAAAAAAAAAGAAAAATTAAAAACTAAAAACTTTATTTTTTTTTCTTTTCTTGTTTTTAGTTTGTATTTATTTTTGTTTGTGGTTTTCTCTGATCATCTCCATCTTTCCTTGATTTTCAAAATCTTGTCAAATTGTCTTGGCTGATACCTCTATCATCCTGGATGATATAACAATTTCTCTTCAAAATTCCATCTACTGAACCTTTTCTGAGCTTTCTGTAACTCATCGTCCCGGACGATACATTATTATCCTTGATGATCCGATTGAACTCTGTTACAATCATTTTTGATCGTCATGGCTGATACGATTTTCATCCATGCTGATGCATTTATGGTCATCATCCTGGCCGATACACCTGATCTTCCTGGATGATCCACGTGTCAGTACGTTTAAATCTTTAAAATCGGCCCCAAATGATCCATCATTGGACAATCGTCCTGGCCGATCCACTGTTTATCCTGGACGATACACGTGGCACAAATTTAAAATATTTTAACTTCGGTCGGTATGATCAATTATTGTGCATCATCCTGGACGATACACCTAATCGGCCCGAACGATCTACTTTTTCAATGGTCGTCCAGCTTGACTCCTCGGGACGATCGCCTGTGTCTAATCGTTCTAATCGATATCGGATCAGCCCGGCCGATCGAACTGCCTTTTTGACCAATTGGCATGTACGCAATAATTGAACCAAATCGTCCTGAACGATTCTGCGATCGTCCTGGACGATATGGCTGTTTCTTTAAATACAAGCCATTCCAGCCATTATTTTGACCTCAACCTTCCTCTTCTCTTGTGTTTACTTACTGATTTCTTGCTATGGCTGGTGAGAAGAGAGTCCGACAAGCTTCAGGAAGTTCCTCGATGGCCGCTCCTGGCCCTCGATTTAGGGAAGTGGAGGATCAAGCACCTTACCATCGTTACAAATAATGTGGCATCACCCTTTCCAGAACCATCAATCCTGTCCACCTTTCATATCCGGTAATGGATCTCTTTGCTCACACTTCTCTCTATTTTATTCTTACCCTCACTGTCTCTTTTTTCTCAGAACTTTTGTTAGAATTTTATGAAATCTTCGTATAAATTCTACTTTCATAGCCCTGACCTCCTATGTGAATCGATGATAGGTCGAGATCACATATCTGGACTATGCTGAACTATTGCAGCTATCCACCACCGGGGATAAGCTGCATATAATTGTCTCAGATCCTGATTTTGACTGGTCAACGACAAATCATTTTCTTCGCCAAACCAACACACCCTTTCATGTTGGAGAAAATAGCTCTTTAGTCAAAGATGCTAGGACAATTCAGCATGTCCTTCGCACCTCCATTATTCCAAAAGCTAGGGACCTTGTCCACATCACTCCTCTGCTTTCTCTGACTACCTTTTTCATCATGGCCCGGAGAGAGTTTAATGCTACTGACTTAATTTTTTGATACATTGATCATTTAATGACTATTCGTGATCCAAGCCATAGGAGGAGACCCAACCTTACTTTAGGACATCTCATAGCCTATATTCTTGAAACTAAAAATAATCTTCAATATCATGTTCATCAAGACCTTCAACCTCCTTGCTACTCAAACAGCTCTTTCAATATCCTTCACAGTACTTATTTCCACCCAAGGGATGGGGAAACTCAAAGGGCCGAGGAGGAGGAGGCTCCCACTCCCATTCCTAATCCTGCTCCTCTTCGCCAACACTCACAGTTTGATCAGTTAGTGGAGAGATTTGATCGTTGGGAGACCCGATTCGATGCTTATGTTGCTGCACTGGAGCAGTAACATTCTAAGGACATGGCCCACTACGAGCAGCACTGCATAGAGGACTTAGCCCATTTTGACAGCTACATTACTCACCAGTAGCAACAGCACGACCAGGACATAGCCAGGTTCAATGCTTAGTTTACTATGCTAGCTGGCTACATTCAGCAGGCTCCACCACCTCCACCTCCATCTGATGATCAGGATCCCTCATTTTTTTAGTTTTAGTTTTTTTTTTTAAAGATTGCTTTCTTTTTATGTGTTGTATTTTTTTTAGTTAGTTGCTTTTGTTTGTAGTTTCCTCCTCCTTTTTGAGATGTCAAAAGGGGGAGTAGTATGTTTGTACTTGTTTAGTATGTTTCTACTTGTTTTGGTAAAAATTTAAAAGCTTGTTTAGTTTTTGCATTACTATTTTAGAATTAATTTTTGATATGTTTGGCATCATCAAAAAGAGGGAGATTGTTATAAACCTATTTTTGGATTATGATTTTGATGATAGCAAATAAATCTTATTTCACTACAACTGCCTTTTTCTCTATTGACTTTTCAGGACCCAAAGATCAGACGGAAATCAGAATTAGCTACAGATTGGGTAGATTAGGGTTAAGTCAGTCTGTAATTTTGTTTTTTCCTTTCTTGAGTCAATTGTAAATATTTAAAGTGACTGATGTTAAGTAACCCTACACACACACTTGAGAGATTTAGAATCTTTATTTTTACTCACATTGGCCAGGACGATATTATTATTCGCCTGGACGATCGAGTTCAAAGTATAAGTTCTAAATAGGATTTCTTATTAAGACAGCCATAATTAACTGATCAACCTGGATGATACTTGTATCGGCTAGGATGATAGGCTTAATACAGAAAGAATTTGCTGACATAATCAAATTAGGTATTCTGTATTTTTGGAAATTGGCCAGGATGATCATGAGATCGGCCTAGACAATATCACACAATTATACCTAAATTAATCCAGGAATCAAGGAAATAATTAAGTATGATTGATACGATCAAATCATCTTGGATGATCTTAGGATCGGATCGGCTAGGATGATCTATTCAAAAATTCTTAGTTACTCCTGGAAGATAAATATCGGCCAGCTTAAATGTGGGGCGATACTCAGGATGATTTTCCTCTGATTTGAACTGATTGGCCGGGATGATTGTTAGATTGTCCTGGATGATCAAGTTGATTTTTAATCGTCCAGTTTGCATTCAGGGCGATGCTCTAATCGATCTTCTGCGATTTGTACTGATCGGCCAGGATGATTTCCATATCATCCTGGATGATATAGTCGGCAACTTGAAATTAATGAGCTATTTTTAGCTCTTCTTTATAAGAGCTCTTGTTAAATTTTTTTTGGACATCCTTGGCTGCTATCTTGACCTGAGAAAACCTAAAGGAGAGAGAGAGAGGGGAAGAGAGAGAGAGAGGATCTTGTGAGGGGGAGCTTGTGAGGGGATTCACAAGGGGTTGCTCCAAGCATTATTGCACTTCTTCTTCCCTAGAGTCTCTTGTCCTTGGAAGGGTTGGGAGAGGTAAATTTCAGCAAGTGATCGAGGTTCTCTGCCTGCTTCAGGAGGAAGCAAAAGGAGGAAGGTTCTCTGCCTTGCCGGGTGTGGCAAAAAGAGGTGTTTGTAAAAGCTTCTCAGCCTAGCTGTGGGGGCTAAAGGAGAGTCACGATTGTAGTGCAATACTCGAAGGGCACCTCTGGGGAGTGGACATTGGTCAAGTTGACCGAACCACTATAAACCTTTATGTTCTTGTTTTTACTGCTTTTGCACTTAAATTTTTGTATTGATTATTTTGTGGTGATTTTGTTTGTGAAATTTGTTGAGCTTTGCTTAAATTTTTTAAAATACCAATTCACCCCCCTCTTGGTTAGTCTTGGACCAGTTCTATAGGGCTTAACATCCCTAACGAACTTTCAACATGCAAATTCCAACTCTCTTAACAGTCCAATCATAATTAAATATATAACTGGGAATAGAAGAGGAGTAATGTTTATGCAATCACTAACTTAAGGAATGATTGAAGTTCTAAGGATATTATGGATGACCTTTGTATTTTTATTTGAAGTGTATACTCTAGCCAAGTAACTAACTTGAACGACACCTCTAAGAGTATTATTTATTTTAGACCAATCATAGTCAGATCTGAAGGTTAATGTATGTGCCCTAATCCCATGAGTCCTACGATGAAGAAAGGTTCCTAGATCTTCCTTGATGATTTCTACCTATTTTTTTTTGTCAAATAAACCTACTCTCATCCTCGCTAAACCTCATATTTGCTAAAAAATAGTGAAAGGTCTCCCTATGAAAAGCATGGATCAAAATAAAAATAAAGGAGAACTAGGTTGAAGCAAATAGAGGTATAACTTGAAAGTGGATATCATCTTGAAGCAATAGTCTAGAGGGAGTGATTTTTATAGCTATGTACCCATAAAAGGAATCCTCATTGCCTCTAGATAGAAAGTTTTCATCTCCACGCCTGGATGGTGAACTCTTAGAAAGTCTACCACACTTGCTAGAACTTGCCATTCCTAAGTTGAGAATGATTCAAAGAGGATATTGAAGTGAATAAAAATGAATTATAAAGCCATCCTATTTAATGAAAATAATCCATCATAAGAACAAAAATGGATTTATACATATGATTCTTGAGATTGTACGAGATGAAACAATTTTTGTATGGATGAACAATAACGTCCAAAATGAAATGACTTTAATAATCATATGAGTTACGAGGCATCCTTTCATATAAGCTTTTTGACTATACATTCGTACAGACGAACAGGTGTTTGTTTTGGAAGATTAACTATTTAAGATCATTTTAATAATGGTTAGGTTCGTCCCTCATAGAAAATGACAAGTGGATCGTATAGTCAAAGTTTGCATTCGTATGTATGATTAGTTATAATAACTGATCTTGCCTAGATAACAGTTTATATGTGTACAGACAAATGTATATAAATTTTACAGGATGATAACAATATTGTACAATGTGATCTATGTTAAAAAAATCAAAACTTTATAAATGCATTCTCTCCAAAATAATGTTCGACATACTACAAAATTTGTACAGTCTGAAAATAGATTCGTATAATATGATTTAACCACTTAGAAAAAAAGCATCATGAAAACCAGTGATACTTGTCCATGAATAAACAAGACACAAATATAAAATAATAAATGAAAAATTGAACTAACAAAAACATTTACAAAGAAAAATAGAGAACAAACATAAGAAATATATCAAGTTTGGAGAAGATTTTATCTAAGAATTAAGATCAATCACACCTAATTTTGTTCTTAATGTGCTAAAAGTATCAAATGCTCGTAATTTTGTAAAAATATATGCATGTTGCTTCTCCGTTGAAACATGGTTCAATTCATTTTCTCCTTTAGATACATGATCCCTAATAAAATGATTTGTTATGTCTATATGTTTGGTTCTAGAATGTTGAATAGGATTTTTTGAAATTCAAATGGAACTAATGTTATCATAATAAATTGGAATTATGCCTATTAAAAATTCTAAATCAATCAACTATTATTTTAACCAAAGAACTTGTGACACACAACTTTATATGGCCATGTATTTAGCTTCAATAGTAGATAGGGCTAAGGAATTTTATTTCTACTAGACTAAGAAATTAAAAAATTTCTAATAAATTGACAAGTTTTAGATGCACTCTTTCGAATAACCCTACAACCTACAAAGTCTGAATTTGAATATCAAATAGTTTCAAATGAAGAGTTGTACATAGGATACCAAATCTCTAAGCTCTTAGTTCCTAAAAGATATAACAAAATCAATCCCTTTAATTTGATCACACCCCTTAGCTACTAATCTAGCCTTATTTCTAACAATAACTCCGTAGTCATTCATTTTATTTTTAAATACCCACTTAGTTCCAACAACACTTTCATTCTTTGTTCTTTTTATTAACTCCCAAACATCTTTCCTTACAAACTGATTCAATTCTTTTTGTATAGCCAATATTAAAAATTTATCTGAAAGTGCTTGATTAATATTTATGGGTTCTATCACTAAAACAAAAGCAGAATGGTTGACTTCTTTGCTAAGTCTACACCTAGTTCTAACACCCTCACTCAGTTCACCTAAAATCAAATCCTTTGGGTGATTTTTTGAAAATTTCAGATCTCTAGGCTACAGATTTTTGATCTCCAAATTATCTTCTAAATCAATCTTTTTAATCTCTTGGGAGTTATTTTTTATAACTTCCTCTTTCAAGTTTGGCTCTTCTAAAATATCATATTCATCAAATACAATATGTGATGTCTCCTCAACTACTAAAGTTATTTTTTTAAATACTATATATGATTTTCCAACACTTGAATATCTAAGAAAAAATTCTTCATGTTATTTTGAATCAAATTTTCCTAAAGAAGATTTTTCATTATTATGTATCAACACCTTGTTGCGGATCAATGGTTTATGATTTTGATGATAGCAAACATTTTTATTTCTCTACGACTGTCTTATGTACTGACATTTCAGGTTCACACGATCGTACTATAATTTGGAACTAGCTCAAGATTGGGTAGACTAGGTCTGTGTCAGTTTGTAATCTTTTTCATTTCTTGAGTCTGTTGTATTTGGTGTGGCATATAATGATTTATAACTTGGAAGATTTTCTATTGTGCCCTAAAAAATTTCTATTTTTTGTAACATCATCCGGGATGATATTTATATCATCCTGGACGACCTGACAAAAGTAGAAATCCTAATTAGGGCATCCTCATTAAAGCAGCCATCTTTATGCAAAACACATCGTCCTGGACGATTTTGTATCGGCCAGGATGATTGGCTCAATTCAGCAAGAACCATATCTATTTAGGAAATTCTTATTTTTGGATATCGGCCTGGACTATAAAATAGCATCCAGGACGAACCAGGACAATTTTTCCAAAATTTCTTAGGTAGTTTTGGAAAGAAAGTAATGGGGATTTTGTCCGGGCCAATCGCAAGATCGTCCGGGACGATTAGACATCGTCCAGCTTTATTTCAGTGTGATATTCAGGACGATTTTCCTCATATTTAAACTAATCAGCCAGGACGATATGTCTATCATCCTCGATGATAAAGTCGGCAACTTGCATTAATGAGCTCGTTTTTAGCTCTTCTATTTAAGCTATGACAAGGCACTTTGTAAGAGTCTTTGGCAGCCATTGTAGCTTCATTCTTGTGGGGGAAACTTGAAGGGAGAGCTTGAAAGGGAGGGAGGAAAGGGTGGAGTTTGAGAGGGATAAGATCCTGTAAGGGGGGGAACTCAAGGGAGTTTGGAGGGGATTCAACACGGTTGCTCCGGCGAACTCGCACCTTAGTACCATTGGATTTAAGGCTTGTCTCAAGGTAGGTTTACCAAAGAAGAAGATCTCTTTGGTGTCAAAAGACCCGGCGACTCCGCCGCACTGGGGAAGGTGGAAGTAATTTTGTAAGGGCTCCTCCGCCAAGCTGTGGGGGCTAAAGGAGAGACACTTAGTTTAGTGCAATATTTGGAGGGTACCTCCAAGGAGTGGACGTAGGTCAAGGTTTGACCGAACCACTATAAATCCATTGTGTTCTTTTCTTATTATTGCTTCTACATTTGATTTCTTTGTGGTATTTTTGGTTTGTATTTTGCTTAAAATTTCTTCTTTACCAATTCAATACTCTGTTTATTTAGCCTTGGGCCAGTTCTATAGGGCTTAACATCCCTAACAAACTTTCAAGTGATTTCAGAGCACTTCCTAGTGCCATCTGAGCACTTTCAAGTGGTATCAGAGCAGTATTTATAAAATAAACTTTTAAAAGCTTTTGAATTTTTGATCCATGGCTAATCGTAATATTGTGGAAGGTTATTCAATCACCAGACCTCCTTTATTTGAAAATATGTCTTTTGATTTTTGGAAAACTCACATGTCTATTTTCTTGCAATCGATTGATTTTCGCATGTGGCATATGATTTTAACTGGTTATTCATCACTGTCACGTATTGTTAATGTAGTTAAAACTGATATTCCTTTTAATCAATGAAATAAGGAAGAACAACTGAATGCTCAACTGAATGCAAAATCTTTAAATTGCTTTTTCTGTGCTTTAAATTCTGATGATTTCATATTAATATCCACTTGCACTAATGGTTAGGAAGTTTGGGATAAACTACATACCATATACGAAGGCACGAATGAAATCAAGTAATTCAAGTTGAATTTGTTAATTCATGATTTTGAATTATTTTCCATGAAATCTTATGAAACGATCTTAGACATGTACACTAGGTTCATTCAAATTGTAACATCATTGCATGCCTTAGGAAAAGAGTTTTCAAATTTTGAAAAAGTTAATAAAATTCTTCGTTGTTTACTTGAAAAATTTGATGCCAAAGTTGTTACTATTAGTGAATCAAAAGATATGAATGATTATTCTATTGATAATTTTATTGGTCACTCATTGCCTATGAGCAAGGTTTGGGTCAAAGACTTTTGAATGCAGGTGAAACGATTGTTCTAAAAACTGAAGATACGGAGAAAGATTGCTTAGTTAGTGACGAATGCAATGACTTTTTAAGCAAATCATAAAGCTTACCAAAGCATAAGCAAAAGAAGAAAAAACGTAAAAGTGGTAAAGATGTCCATATTTCTTCTGACGTTATTTACTTTCGATGCAGGAAACCTGGACATATGAAAAATTAGTGCCCTAATTTAGGAATTCTTTCTACGAAAGAAAGGGCAAGGTGAAGCAAAATTTAAACTGGGGAAATAATGAAAGGAAAAAAAATCTCATGGGTAGATCTGGTTTCTGAAGCATCGGACCAGAAGAGAGATAATGGTTAAAAGCCTTTCTTGTTTTTGTTTCATGTTTTTGTTTTTATGTTTTTCAATTTTATTTCGTGTTTTTGTTTTGTTTATTCTTTGAAATTCTTATTTTCGTGAAAGTTTTTCTCTGATCAAAACACACATTCACTTTTCTAAAATTGAAAAATCTACTTCCTGATTTTTTTTAAAATCTTTGGTAAGTTGTGTTTGACTTCTCTAAAACAGTCAAAGGAAGGAAACTCAAGTTTTTGACTCTCAATCTCAATTTTCTAAAAAAGATTATTCTAATTTTGATTTAAAATCTTCATTATATTTTAAATTAGATTTTGAAACTGATTTTTGTTCATCTCCCTATATTTTTTCTATCGCATAGAAATCTTTTGCAAGATTGTTGAATCCACCTTAAAATTTTCTTAATTAAGTTGTTCGTGTTGTCAATAATTTGGGTTTACTTTCATTTTGAAAATATAAGAAAGAAAGCATATTTTTTGAAAATAATAAAAAAAGTGGCCAATGATGTCAAACCAAAAGATGCGCAATGACGCCAAATTGAAAAAAAAAATAATACATAAAGTGTATTAAAATCAAAACATGCTCAAAGAGCCATTCAAGTGATAAAGGACATAAAATGAGCCCACAAAAAAATATACTTATTTTTTCTTATACTACTAAAAGCCTAAGAAAATCCTTAATATATTCGAAACATGTGCTTGAAAATCTTGGTTCCTGATTTAGCATTTCGTGCATTGATCTTCTATTAGATATGTTTTATGAATGGAGTTTTTGAAAAATTAATGTTTCTTTTTCCCATTTATTTCTTGATTTGGATATTGGATTAAAAAGTTTTTGAGCCTTTAAAAGAACTTGAGTTGTGATTATCAAACTCTGAATTTCTAACATTTTCTGGGCTATGCGTTGTCAATACAATTCTACTAAATTTTTGATTAAAACCAAGAGGTATCTTTCTCATTTTAAGAATATTTGTTTTTCACTAGATCAGTGAATGTTTTTTTTCTTTTGTTCATTTTGCTTTTTGTGCCTCCTCTCTTTTTGATAATGTCAAAGGGGGAGAATGTATTGTTAAATTTATATATTTTTTGTATCCTTTTTTTAAAAAAAAAAATAAAAAAAAAAAATTTATCTCCCCTATTTTTAAAAGTTTATTCTAGTGAGGGGGAGATTCAGAGAAATTGTTTTTTTTTTTTTTGAAAAATTCAAATTGAATTGTTTGTCATCATCAAAAAGAGGGAGATTGTTGCAGATCAATGGTTTATGATTTTGATGATAGCAAACATTTTTATTTCTCTACGACTATCTTATGTACTGATATTTCAGGTTCACACGATCGGACTGTAATTTGGAACCAGCTCAAGATTGGGTAGACTAGATCTGTGTCAGTTTTTAATCTTTTTCCTTTCTTGAGTCTATTGTATTTTGTGTGGCATCTAATGATTTGTAACTTGGAAGATTTTCTGTTGTGCCCTAAACAATTTCTATTTTTGGTAACATCGTCCAGGATGATATTTATATCATCCTGGATGATATGATAAAAGTAGAAACCCTAATTAGGACATCCTCAATAAAGCACTCGTCTTTATGCAAAACACATCGTCCTGGACGATTTTGTATCGGCCAGGATGATCGGCTCAATTCAGCAAGGATCTGCCGCCATATCTACTTAGGAAATTCTTATTTTGGATATCAGCCTGGTGGATCGGACTGGACTATAAAATATTGTCCAAGACGATCTAGGATAATTTTTCTAAAATATCTCAGGTAGTTTTGGAAAGCAATTAATGGGGATTTCGTTCGGGCCGATCTCAAGATCATCCGGGATGATTAGACATCGTCCAGCTTCATTTCAGCGTGATATTCAGGATGATTTTCCTCATATTTGAACTAATCGGTCAGGACAATATGTCTATCATCCTGGACGATAAAGTTGGCAACTTGCATTAATGAGCTCGTTTTTAGCTCTTCTATTTAAGCTATCATAAGGCACTTTGTAAGAGTCTTTGGCAGCCATTATAGCTTCGTTCTTGTGGGGGAAACTTGAAGGGAGAGCTTGAAAGGGAGAGGGGAAAGGGTGGAGTTTGAGAGGGAGAACATCCTGTGAGCGGGGGAACTCAAGGGAGTGTGGAGGGGATTCCACACGGTTGCTCCGACGAACTCGCACCGTAGTACCAACGGATTCAAGGCTTTTCTCGAGGTATGTTCACCAAAGAAGAAAATCTCTTTGGTGTCAAAGGACCCGGCGACTCCACCGCACCGGGGAAGGTGGAAGTGATTTTGTAAGGGCTTCTTTATCTAGTTGTGGGGGCTAAAAGAGAGACACTTAGTTTAGTGCAATACTTGGAGGGTGCCTCCAAGGAGTGGACGTAGGTAAAGGTCTGACTGAACCACTATAAATCCGTTGTATTCTTGTCTTATTATTGCTTCCGCATTTAATTTTCGCATTTGATTTCTTTGTGATGATTTTGGTTTATTATTTTATTTTAAATGATCTTTAAACAACCAATCCACCTCTCTTCTATTTAGCCTTGGGCCAGTTCTATAGGGCTTAACATCCCTAACGAACTTTCAGACCTTACATCCAAAAATATGCAAATGTGAAAAATTAGGTGTTCTCTTATTTGGAAGCTCATAGGGTGTTTTATTTAATTTCAATTTAATGTTCACCCTCTTCAGAATATAACTTGTAGTGCTAACTGCTTCAGCCCAAAAATATTTAGAAAGTGAATATTCTACTAAAATGGCTCTAGCAGAATCAATTAATGTTATATTTTTTAAGAGAGTTGCTATTTGCATGTTTTAAATTCTTGCAGCTTGTATTATTTTGATGATTTCAAATATTATTATTTTATGTATAGATATCACCTAACACTTTTTGGAAGATTTATTTTTGCTCTAGTGTGTACTAACATTTCTGGAAAATCAACTCGAAACTATGAAGACTTCAAATCAAATTCACCATCGAATCATTTGTAAATCAAATGCTTTAAAAAATGTTTTTGAATTGAGAGGGAGTGATTGTAATTGATTGAATATTCACAACACACACATATGGGGAAATAACTTTTGTAAACTGATTGTATGGGACGAACATAGTTCGTATGGGACGATCATGTCAATTAACCCTTTGGAAGAGTAAGGGATCGAACAGGCAGGGAGAAAATTTTTCTAGGTCCTATTCGTCCGGAAAAATTTAATATTTGTCCCGGGACAAACGCCTTTGGATTCTCACTTTGCACGGTTCGTCTAGACGAAATACATGGTTCATCCCTAGACAAAACTCTCTGTTTAAAATTGTACAGGACAAAATTACTCTTCGTCCTTGGATGAAACTCTCTATTTAAAATCATCCAGGATGAATCTTGTTCGTTCCAGGACGAACCAAACTGACTTACCTCAATTGGTTACGTCCTGCAGTGATTTGGAAACTGACCTATGGAATAACCATTTCATACCGGACGAACCTAGTTCGTACGGGATAATGATCGTGTACGAACATAGTTCATACCAATATACATTTGGATCATTTCCGACACTTTAAGTAAAATCATCCGGGATGATCCATGATCGTACGAGACAATCCACTGCGTACAGAATTGAAAATTTGCAGTTTTTGGACAGTTTTTCTTCTCTTTCCTATATATAGTTCAAATTAGAGTGATACCAAATCTTTTTGGTCATTGATCTTCATGCCTATTAAAAGAAGACTCAAGGAGAGAGTGAGAGAGAGCATTTAAAGAAGGATTTCTTCCATTGGAGCGTGAAGGCTTTACTTTGTGTTCAAAGGTAAGATTTCATACTTGTGATTTGAGATTACTTCACTCTTTTCTTTCTTTTTTCTAGATTTCTTGTGAGGAGATCTATCAAGGAGATCGGGTTCTTTGCCCACACTAGGAGAGTATGAAAGGATGAAGGGTTCTCTGGCACACTAGGAGAGTGTGAAAGGATGAAGGGTTCTCTGCCCACACTAGGAGAGTGTGAAAGGACGGACGGTTCTCTGCATACACTAGGGATAGTGTTAAAGGACGACGGTTCTCTACCGCACTGGGTAGTGGTGGAAAGAGTGTTTGTAAAGGCTTCTCCGCCTTGCTGTGGGTGAAAAAGGAGAGACACTATTTATATTAGTGCAATACTTAGAGGGTGCCTCTGGGGTGTGGATGTAGGTCTGGTTTAGACCAAACCACTATAAATCTTGTGTCATTTATTTTTACTAATTTTTATTTTTACACATTTTACTTTTTAAAAAGCTGTGGTTGAAAAACATTTTATAAAAATTCATTAAATTTATTTTCAGTTCAACTCATCTAAAAGAGGGATAATTTTTAACTATCAATTCACCCCCCTCTTGATAGCCGTGGAACATTAACTTAGGTTTAACAACCTATTCACTAGATTCAACAAGTGGTATCAGAGCTTTGTTTCAAAATCATAAGTTTAAACTACATTTTGATTAACGTAGATGGCTACATTTGGAAACCGAAACACACCTAAGGGTTACTCTATTACTAGACCTCCACTTTTTGACAATATACCTTTTGATTTTTGAAAAACATGCATGTCTACTTTCTTACAGTCACTTGATTATCGTATATAGATCTTAGTCCAGGAGGGATATACAAAACCAAATAGATTAGTTGATGGAGTTAGAGTTGAAACACCTTTTGCAGACTGGACTGTAGAAGAACATGACTTAGCACAACTAAACACTAAATATTTGAATAATTTCTTTTGTGCTTTAAAATCTGAAGACTACATGCGGGTTTCCACTTGCAAAAGTGGAAAGGACATATGGGATAGACTTTGTATAACATATGAGGGGACTAATGAGGTTAAATAATCTAGAATTAATATCTTGTTGCATGATTATGAACTGTTTCATATGAAACCTAATAAATCCATTTTTGATATGTACACAAGATTTACTCAAATAGTTACCTCTTTGCATGCACTTGGTAGGGAACTAACGAATGCTGAAATGGTTAATAAGATTCTTCGTTGTTTACCTACTACTTATGATGCTAAAATTACTGCAACTACAGAGTCAAAGATCTAAACATTTATTCAATTGACAATCTTCATGGTTCACTTATTGCTTACTAGCAAGGAGTTATGTAAAGAAAGATTGATGCAGGTGAACCACGAAAGAAAAAGAACATAGCATTAAATTGGAAGAGTCTGATAATGAGCACTCTCAACCTGAGGATGAAGATGACATTGCATTAATGACTAGATAGTTTAGAAGCTTTCTCGAAAGGAAACAAAAAAAAAACGCCATCAATGGAATAGAGGTAAATTTAATAAAAATGGCAAGGATTCTAATGATGTGATTTGCTATGAATGCAGGAAACCTGGTCATAACAAGACTGATTGCCCAAAACTCAAAGCTACTCCTAGCAAGGAGAAGGTAGAGGAGAAACCAACTGTAAAGAAGGGAAAGAAGAATTTTCAAAGAGCTTTCTAGGCAGACTCAGCTTCAGATTCATTAGAGATTGAAAAGGAAGAAGAAGTCACCAATCTTTTCTTGATGGCAGATAGTCTAAATCAATCAGACCAAGAAGAAGTAAGTGACAGAACTTATGATGAATTATTTAAAGTTTCTGAACACATGCATGATGCATATAAGAAAATGAAGAAAATGCATGCTAGTCTAAGTTTAAAATTTAAAGAACTTCAAAAGGAACATGAAATCCTTAGGAACGATCATGCCTTAATAGATGACAACCACATGAAACTACTCGACGAATTTGATGACTTGAATAAAAATTAATGAGAATTTAAAATCATCATATGCTGATCTTGAAAAAGAATTTAAAAATTTAAGGATGAATCAAAGAGCAAATCATATCGAATCAATTATATAAATCGAATCTTGGAAGATATGAATTCATTTTATAAGTTGAAAATAAAAGCTCTCGAGGATAATAGGATACCTCCAGACTTGAAGATTTTTCTAATCCTATTTTGTATCCTAAATTTATACAATCCCTAAAAAGATAGATTAGTGGTAAAAGATTTAAGAATCCTTTTCCTAATGTTAAATGTAATAATTGTGGATTGCTTGGACATATAGCTCACACTTGTACCTTAAAAATGAAAGCTAATTTGATGTGGAGACCTAAGATGCATAAACCTAGACATATCATACATGCATCTAATTATAAATTGCTAAAAGGAGAACCCAAACTTATTTGGGTTCCCAGGTTTAACATTTGATAATTTTGTAGGGTCGCTCTCACACAAGACCTCGTGAGAGCATATGGTACCTGGACAGCAGATGTTCAAAGCATATGACTGGAGATACTGCTCAATTCATAACACTGAAAGCCAGGAGTGGAGGCAAGGTTACACTTGGAGATAATACCACAAAGAAGGTGGTTGGATCAGGTATGATTGGAAATTTTAAAAACTTTTTTATAGACAATGTGTTTAGTTGAAGGCTTAAAGCATAATTTGTTAAGTGTAAGTCAGCTATGTGATAAGGGTTATTGTTTAAAATTTTTTCCTACTAGCTGCATAATAAGCGTAAAAGGTAAAGATGTTTTGAATGGAAAAAGGGTAAATAATGTTTATATGCTATATTGAAATGGCATTCAGTCTCCTACTGCTTTTTGTTTGAAAACAATTTCTGATGAGCCATGGCTTTGGCATAGAAGACTTTGTCATTCTAGCATGAAGAAACTTAGGAGGATTATCCAAAAGAACTTAGTGAGAGGTATATCAAAACTAGATTTTACTAAGGATCACCTTTGTGATGCATGTCAATTAGAAAAACAGGTGAAGTCCTCTTTTCAATTCAATAAGGATCTTAGAACTATTAAACCATTAGAAATTTTACACATGGATCTTTTTGGACCAATTAGAACTGTGAGTCTAGGAGGGAAGGTATACGGATTTGTTATAGTGGATGATTACTCATGATTCACTTGGGTTAGATTTCTATTTCATAAGAGTGAATCATTTGAGGAATTTAAAAAGTTTTTGACTTGGATTCAAAGGAAATTAGGTGTGAAATTATTTCTATACAAAGTGATCATGGAGGAGAATTTGAAAATGAGAGATTTGAAAATTTTTGTAAGGACAAAGGAATTGATCACAACTTTTTTGCACCTAGAATCCCTCAGTAGAATGGGGTAGTCGAAAGAAAAAATAGAACATTAATAGAAGCCGCCCGAGTAATGTTGGCAGAATACTCCCTTCCTAGATATTTTTGGGCTGACGCAGTTAGCAATGCATGTTATGTTCTAAATAGGGTGAATATAAGATCAAAATTAAATAAAACACCCTATAAGTTGCTAAAAGGTAGAACACCTAATTTGTCACATTTGCATGTTTTTGGTTGCAAGTTGTTCATTCATAATAATGAAAAATCTGTCTTAGGAAAATTTGATCCAAAATCAGATGAAGAAATTTTTGTTGGATACTCAAATACTAGAAAATCTTATAGGGTATTCAATAAAAGAACTTTGATTATTGAGGAGACCACACATGTTGTATTTGATGAATCTAGAAATTTAGAAAAGCCAAATGTTATTGAAGATGAGATTGAGGATCACTCCCAAAAAATTGATAGAATAAACTTGGAAGAAAATGTGAAAGAGAATTTGGAGATAGAAAACCCTTTGCCTAGAGATTTGAGATTTTCTAAAAACCACCCAAGGGAATTGATTATAGGTGAACCTAGTGAGGGTGTTAGAACTAGGCGTGGATTAAACAAGGAAGTTAATCATTCAGCCTTTATTTCAACTATAGAACCCACTAATATTGATCAAGCACTTTCTGATGAATTTTGGATATTGGCCATGTAAGAAGAGTTGAATCAATTTGTAAGAAATAAAGTTTGAGAATTAACTTCAAGGCCAAAAGATTAAAGTGTTGTTGGAACTAAGTGGGTATTCAAAAACAAAATGAATTACTCAGGAGTAGTCATTAAAAATAAGGCTAGATTAGTTGCTAAGGGGTATAATCAGATTGAAGGGATTGATTTTGAGGAGACTTTTGCACCTGTAGCTAGACTTGAAGCAATTAGGGTTTTTCTAGCCTTCGCTTGTTTTAGAGAGTTTCAAATTGTTTCAAATGGATGTGAAAAGTGCCTTCTTAAATGGGGTAATTGAAGAAGATGTTTTTGTAGAACAACCAACAAGTTTTGAAAATTCAAAATACCCTAATCATGTTTTCAAATTAAAAAAGGAATTATATGGATTAAAACAGGCACCTAGGGCTTGCTATGAGAGGTTGAGCACCTTCCTACTTGAAAGATCTTTTGAAAAGGAAGTGTGGATACAACTCTCTTTTTGAAGAAATTTGGAAAGGATATACTCATTATTCAAATTTATGTGGATGATATCATTTTTGGATCTTCAAATAAAAATCTTTATGATGATTTTTCTAAAATAATGAGTAGTGAATTTGAGATGAATCTAATGAGAGACTTAAGTTACTTTTTAGGCTTTAGCATTAAGCAACTTGAGGAAGGAATATTTCTTAGCCAATCTAAATATGTTAAGGACATCCTCAAAAAATATGAAATGGATAATGCTAAACCTGTTAGTACACCAATGAGTTTCTCAGTTCAGTTGGATAAGGACCTTAAGGGAAAATCTGTTGATCAAAAGAAATTTAGAGAGATTATTGGATCTTTACTTTACTTTACTGCTAGCCGACCCGATATCATGTTTAGTGTTTGCTTGTGTGCTAGATTTCAATCAGATCCAAAAGAATAACATTTGACAGTAGTAAAAAGGATTTTAAGATATCTATTTGAAACTCAGAACTTAGGAATTTGGTATCCTAAGTTTAGCTCTTCATTTAAAATTATTGGTTATTCAGATTCTAACTTTACAGGCTGTATAGTGGATAGAAAAAGCACTTCTGGAACATATTAGTTCATTGGAAATTTATTAGTTTCATGGTCTAATAAAAAATAAAATTCAGTGGCTCTATCTACTGCTGAAGCGGAATACATTGCTTTAGAAAGTTGTGTGGCACAAGTACTTCGGTTAAAATAATAGTTGATTGATTTAAGATTGTCTATAGGCACTATTCCTATTTATTGTGATAAAACTAGTGCTATTTGTATTTCAAAAAATCCTATTCAACATTCAAGAACCAAACATATAGACATAAGGCATCATTTTATAAGGGATCATGCGTCCAAAGGAGAAATTGAACTCACTCATGTTTCTACTGAAAATCAACTTGCAGACATTTTTACAAAACCATTAGCCTTTGATACTTTCAGTCCATTAAGAACAAGGCTTGGTGTGATTGATTTGAATGATTAAATAAAAATGTTTTTCTACAACATTGATATATTTTTTGGGTTAATGTGTTTGTGTTTATTATCTTGTTGTTGTTGTGTTTCTTAATATTGATTTGTGTGAATGATTTTATTTTGTTTTGTTTTTGAATTTTTCATTTTTTTTTCATCGTCCGGGATGAAGTCGTTTCGTATGGGACGATTTGTGTAGTAGGACAAATTGTGTGATTTTGAACCATTTTAAGAGCAGTTTTAATATAATTCATTTGTACGATCATCACGATCGTCCAGGATGAAATATTTTTCAAACAATGGGATGAGTGAATGACGCAGTTGAATGGATAAGATAGTTTTTAATATGAACTTCGTCCATATGAACCTTTGGTTTGACCAGACGAACACATTTCAGTTCATAGCGGGGGACGGTTTTCAACTGCCATTAAAATGAATTGAATTCAGATCATCCGGACGAACACGTGTTCGTCTGTACGATCATTTTGGTCATAAGCCTGTATGAAAGGACGCTTCGTAAGTTGTGTGTTTACGAAAAGCCATTTCTTTTTTGACTCATTCGTTTGTTCGTACGAAGTTTATTCGTATGGGACGAATTTAATTCATACAGCATGAAAGAAATTTCTTCTGGTATGAACAGTCATTTTTCATAAATTGACGGCAATTTTTAACTGAACAGTGACTTTCACACATATCTTTCAAAACTTTCTTCTCTTAAGATCTTTCAATGGCAAGTTCTAGCAAGCGCCAAAAGTCTTTGACTAAGGGTCCACCAAGAAACACTTCTAAAAATTTCCTTTCTAAAGCCAATAAAGAATCCTATGCTAGGTTTGTCTCTACAAAAATTACCCCATCTAGAGTACTCCTACAGGAAGAATAAACTTTTAAGGTAATGCACTTGTTTACCTCTACTCAACTTGGTTTAATCCTCACCTTAGTACACTTCTACAATAAAGAAACCTTTCATTATTTTTTGGCGAACATGTCTTTCAACTCCGACCATTCTGTCATCAGTTCCTTTGTTTTTAAATAGAAAATTGAAATCACCAAGGCTGACCATGATATCTTCCTAAACTTAAGGACTGAAGGATTAAGAGCACACACCTTAACCTCCACAAATTTTAATTGGACTGAAGTAAATCTAGTGATTAGAGGAGTAAACTTTAAGGATCATTTACCTAAGGTAGCAACTTTAGTTCGTGATGCCCGTATCATCCAACACATACTTAGAACTTCCATTATACCAAAAGTTGGTGATAGAGTCAATATCACACCTCTTCTT
This sequence comes from Dendrobium nobile, assembly GCA_022539455.1. NCBI lineage: Eukaryota > Viridiplantae > Streptophyta > Magnoliopsida > Asparagales > Orchidaceae > Dendrobium > Dendrobium nobile. Next base: position 39,247,583 of record CM039735.1, read on the forward strand.
TCTATTGTTACCTTCTTTATAATGACCAGACAACCTATAGATGAGGGCCAACTCCTAATTAACTACATTTATGGACTTTCTAAATTTGGTCATGTTGATCATAAAAGAAAGAAGAACATAGCCTTAAGACATCTGATTGCCAATATTTTGGAAAAGAAGTATAATTTGATTCATTTAGAACAAGATTTTGACAAACCACTCTACTACAATGATGCATCCTTTAGAGCAATCTTCAATAAGGAAGAGCCTAGCAAAACTCATATTATTCTGAGTGAAATAGAAGAAGAAGCTGAACCTACATCTGCTACTGAATCAAATTATCAGAATTTGGTTTAAAGATTTGACAATTTAAAGGCTCATTTTGATCAAAGGTTTGATCAAATTGAAACTCATTTATAGAAGCAATATATTCAGTACAATCAAGATATGGGATTTATGCATGATCAGATAAATAACATAAATACCAACATGCTTATGATGAGTAATTACTTCAACTTCTTTGGTGCAACACCATCACCTCCTCCTCCAGATCAGGGTCCATTTGAATGATTGTTGTGTTTGTTCTGTGTTTCTTAGTAGTTCATGTGTTAACTGATTTATTTTAGATTGTTGTATTTTCCTTATTTTAGTTATGTTATTATTGATATCTAGGACTTAAAGTTGTAATATATTCATTTGATTTCAATATATGTTCCAATATTTTGTTGTTTAATTATTTTTTTGAAATGTCTGTTAGACTTTATGACATTCATTTTTTTTAATCTTCGTAGTGATTTAACCTAAATTATAAATTAAAATTAATTTCATTAGAAAATCTAATTATTCTAAATTTAAGTGATGCTTATAACTTGATATTATTAGGTTTTTCAATTTCATGTCTCTTACTTAGACTACATTATCTTTAATATTATTATTGCAATTTAGATGTTTTTTTATTTTGTATTTCTCATTTCAAATAGTATTTATGCACTTAGAAAAATTTAAAATTTTAGATTATTGATTTTGGAAAGAATTCAATTACTCTTAAAAATTGTACAAATGTACAAAAATCAAAAGAATTGCACAAAAGTTTGCAATAAGAAAAAGAGGCACAAAATAAGCCAAAGTAAAAAGATGCATAAAAATGTGCCATAAAATTGAAAAAGATGCACAAAAATGTGCCATAAAATTTAAAAAGATGTGCAAAGCGCCATATGTGGTAGTTACTTCTTTCTGGACTCTTTGTCTCTTAATTCTTATGTTCATTTATAATTGACATTGAAATTTAAAATATAAAATTTTTTATTCAATCATAGTGCAATGATTTTCTTTATCTTAATGTCTAAATTGACTCATGCCTTTGATAAATTGTTTTTTTTATCTATGTTATATCACTTCTTAAATTATATGAAATTCTATGATTTCTCTAATGTTTTAATTTTATTTGCATACCTTATTTCAATCACTTTCAAGATTAAATTATCAAATGAATTTCATACTTCTGCTTACATTTTAAGACTTCTTTTCTTCTTCTCTTTTTGCTGTAGTTAAAAAGGGGGAGAAATTGTTTGTTTATTTTGTTTGAATTATGTTTGTCATTATTGTAGTTGTATGTTTTGTATGTTTGTTATTTTGTATGTATGTTTCTTGTTTTGTATAAAATTTTTGAAAAATAAAATTTTTTGAATTTAAGCCTCCTTATTTTTCATGTATTCATCAATTCAGGGGGAGTTTAGGAGTTTCTTAGAATTTAAAATCCTACAAACAATAATTATTTTGCCATCATCAAAAAGGAGGAGATTATTAAGAGAGTTGCTATTTGCATGTTTTATATTTTTACAACTTGTATTATTTCGATGATTTCTAATATTATTATTTTATGTATAGATATCTCCTAACACTTTTTGGAAGATTTGTTTTTGCTCTAGTGTGTACTAACATTTCAGGAAAATCAACTCCAAACTATGAATACTTCAAATCAAATTCAGCACAAAACATTTGTAAATCAAAAGCTTTAAAAAATGTTTTTTAATTGAGAGGGAGTGATTATAATAGAGTGAATATTCACAACACACACATATGGGGGAATAACTTTTGTGAACTGATCTTACAAGACGAACATAGTTTGTACAGGATGATCATGTCAATTAACCCTTCGGAAGAGCAATGGATCAAATTTAATATTCGTCCCGGGACGGACGCCTCTAGATTCTCACTTTGCATTATTCATCCAGATGAAATACATGGTTAGTCCCTGAATGAAACTCTCTGTTTAAAATCTTACATGACAAAATTTTTCTTCATCCTTGGACGAAACTCTCTGTTTAAAATTGTCAACGATGAAACTTGTTCGTCCCAGGACGAACCGAACTGACTTACCTTAGTTGGTTACGTCCTATAGGGATTTGGAAACCGACCTATGGAATAACCGTTTCGTACCGGACGAACCTAGTTCAAACGGGACGATGATCGTGTACGAATATAGTTCATACCAATATATATTAGGATCGTTTCCGACATTTTAAGTAAAATTTTTCGGGACAATCCACTGCGTATAGAATTGAAAATTTGCAGTTTTTGGACAGTTTTTCTTATCTTTCTTATATATAGTCCAAATTAGACTGCCACCAAATTGTTTTGGTCATTAATCTTCGTGCCTATTGAAAGAAGACTCAAGGAGAGAGTAAGAGAGAGCATTCAAAGAAGGATTTCTTCCATAGGAGCGAGAAGGCTTTACTTTGTGTTCAAAGGAAAGATTTCCTACTTGTGATTTGAGATTACTTCACTCTTTTCTTTCTTTTTTCTAGATTTCCTGTGAGGAGATCTGTCAAGGAGATCGGGTTCTCTGCCCACACTAGGAGAGTATGAAAGGGCGAAGGGTTCTCTGGCCACACTAGGAGAGTGTGAAAAGATGAAGGGTTCTCTGCCCACACTTGGAAAGTGTGAAAGGACAGACGGTTCTCTGCCAACACTAGGGATAGTTTAAAAGGACGATGGTTCTCTGTCGCACCGGGTAGTGGTGGAAAGAGTGTTTGTAAAGGCTTATCCGCCTTACTGTGGGTGCAAAAGGAGAGACACTATTGGTATTAGTGCAAAACTTAGAGGGTGCCTCTGGGGAGTGGATGTAGGTCTGGTTTAGACCGAACCACTATAAATCTATTGTCGTTTATTTTTACTTTTTTTTATTTTTCTGCATTTTACTGTTTAAAAAGTTGTGGTTGAAAAATGTTTTTATAAAAATTCATTAAATTTATTTTTAGTTCAACTCATCTAAAAGAGGGATAATTTTTAACTATCAATTCACCCCCCCCCCCTCTTGATAGCCGTGGGACATTAACTTAGGTTTAACAACATATTCACTAGACTCAACAATATTTTTTCTTTTAACTACCCCATTATATGGAGGGGCCTTAGGTGCAGAAAAGATGTGATCAATTTCTTTTTCCTTAAAAAAAATCTCAAATTTTTCATTTTCAAATTCATCTCTGTGATCACTTTGAATTGTTAAAATTTCTCAACCTAGTTTTCTCTAAATCCAAGTTAAAAAATATCTAAATTCCTTAAATGATTAACTCTTATAAAATAACTATTTAACCCATGTGAATCTTGAGAAATCATGAACTATCACAAATATGTATACCTTTCCTCCTAGGCTTACAGTGCTAATTGGTCCAAAAAGATTCATATGAATAATCTCTAATGATTTGATAGTTCTATGATCCTTATTGGAATGAAATGAGGACTTCACCTATTTTCATAATTGTTATGCATCACAAAGGTGATCCTTATTAAAGTCTAGTTTTTGTATACATCTAATCAAATTCTTTTGGATAATTTTCCTAAGATTTTTCATGCTAGCGTGACAAAGTCTCCTATGCCATAACCAAGATTCATCAAAAATTGTTTTTAAGCAAAAACAAACATTAAGAGTTTTAATATAATTCAAATCTAGCATATAAACATTGTTTACCCTGGTTCCACGCAAAATATAATTTTTATTTAGGCTTAATATGCAACTAGTGGAAAAAAATTTAACACTATACCCTTTATCATATAGCTGGTTAATGTTTAACAAATTATGCTTTAAGCCTTCTATAAGTAAAACATTCTCTATGAAAATGTTATTCAGGTTTCTAATCATACCTGTGCCAACCACTGCCCTAGTGGTATTATATCCCATTGTAGCCTTACCCTCATTCGTGGCTTCCAGTGATATAAATTATTTTGTGTCTTCAGTCATATGCTTCGAGCAACTGCTGTCCATGTATCAAATAATCTCATGAGGACTTGTATGAGAGCGTTCCTAGAAAATATTTAAATGTTAGGCTTAGAAACCCAAACAAGTTTCGGTTCTCCCTTTGGCAAAATAAAACTAGATGCATGTATGATATGACTTAGTTTATGCATCTTAGGTCTCAGAGAAATTTTTCTTTGGTTTATGCATCTAATTTACAAAACTAGGTTTATTCATACAGAACGATTTATAATCGTACAGTACTGTCTACAGAGATTTTTTTTCCTTTATTTTAAAAAACCTCTCCCCCTATGTGTGTGTGCATGGTTGCTTAGTTTGCATACGCTTTGTGGCCAGACTCAAGAAAAGAAAAATACAAAACAAATGCAAATTATAGTGTTACAAACTTCATATGCTACTCTACCCAGTCTTGAGTCTTCTTATTATCTTGAGTAATATGTGATCTCCCTGAAATGTTAATACTCACAAATAAGAGGAAAAATCAAAATATTCAATAAATAGTAAGATAATTCAAATTGACATTATTTGTCATCATTAAAATCTAAGGCTAGGGGTCATAAACTGCAAAAAGACCTAGTTTGACCCATAATTGACGAGGGTTAAAAATGAACAAAATTTTCTTTTGGGGCAAATTTGGATTTTCCCCAAAACTCAACATGGCTCAATTATATCAGGCCTTGAAAACTCCTTCAATGCATCCAAATCATCATTACGAAGGCATTGGACCCTACCCCAAACATTGGTTTGATCTAAATGAATAATTTAACTATGTTTGACCAACTGGCCTCTAATTATCCAAAAAGCCACTTTAAGCCAAATGGCCACTTCATTGTATGAGAATAAATCTGCTAGTCTCTAATTATTAAATTAAATTTGTTAAGCCCAATTTTAGTCTCTAGTTTGAAATGGTTAACCAAGTCAACTATGGTTGATCAGATTAACTAAAGACCTCGTTCACACTCAGTCAAGCGTCAAATCAACTCTAAACTCATTGAAACCACTTTGACCATCCCTCCTACTGATTTGGACTATATTTAATACTTTTACCTAGTTAATGGTTAACTTGGTTAACTCAACCCAAGTTAAGTCAAATCTGACCCATTTTGGTTAAATCATTTCATCTAATCAAATCAATATCTTCAAATATTCAATCTTACTCTAAAGCATGGTTCAAGTGCATTCAAATCTATCATGAGTCAAACTTCGAGTTGTTCGGCTAAGTCAACCCTTTGAGTTTAGTCAAACCCCTATAAATTTTCTCAAATTATCATATATATCCAATCAAACCCTATGAAACACTTAATCACATTCCATTTTATGGTTTGAATGCTTTCAAATTCAATATAAGCCAAACATTGTTACGTTTGACCAAAGTTAACTTTTAAGCATAGTCAAACTTCCTTATTCATGACTAAACCTCAAAGGCATTATTCCAAGTCTCTTCTAAAGGAGCTCACCAGCAAATACAATGTTCCATATCCACCTCATCGGTCAACAAGACCACTTGGCTGGTCAAACATTCAATTTGATCCTTCAAATGTCTTTGGGTTCCTTCAAATGGATTAAGTTATCAACCTTACTTCCGTAGCCATTTCCCTCCAATATTTCCAAATTAACCTTAAGAAGCATTTGGCTTCCTCTAAATTGAGCCCAAGGGTTGTTTTAACCTAGAAAAAAAAGTGGCCCCCCTCCCACTTGAAAGCACCAATGGCGATGGAACTCAACCCAACCTTTTGTGCCACTCCAATGTTACAAATATAAGTTTATGGTTTATACTTTTGATGATAGCAAAGATTCATAATTGTCTGCGACTACCTTGCATACTAACATTTCAGGTCCACAAGATTGAGTGCAACTCAGGCCAGCTCAAGATTGGGTAGATTTAGTTTGAGTCAGTTTGTAATTTTTCTTTTCTTGAGTCCATTATAAAAGTGGTTCCTGATGCTAAGTAACCTTGGACACACACACTTGAGGTTTTTTTAGTTGTTTTTTATTTTGCGTACATCATCCTGGATGATGTTCATATCAGCCAGGACGATCCGACTTAAAATAAAAACCCTAATTAGGGCATCTTAGTTAAGGCAGCCATCACTAAGTACATCATCCTGGATAATTCTTGTATCATACAGGATGATAGGTTCAAATTAGAAAGAATTATTTACTTTTGAACATTAGCTAGGCTGATCCATTTCATCAGCCTGGATGATTTATCACAATTATACCAAAATTAATCTGGTAATTAAAAAAAGTAATTAAGGCTTGATTGATACGATCACATCATCCTGGATGATTGCAGGATCATCCGAGCCGATCAGTTCAAAAAACCTTAGTTTTTCCTGGACGATCAACATCGGCCAGTTCTTATTCAGAGCGATATTCTGAACGATTTTCTTAATTTTAAACTAATCGTCTAGGAAGATCGTGAGATCGGCCCAGACGATCAAGCTAATTTTGGATCGTTTATACCTCCTTTGAGAGCAATTGATAGGCCAATAATCTGTGATTTGAACTAATAGGACCAGACAATATTTTATTATCCTGGATGATATGAACAAATTTCTTTTGTTCATCCTAGATCACCTCGGCTTATTAGGCTTAAATTGCACTGATCGTACAGGATGATATTTATATCGTCCTAGATGATAAAGTCGGCAAGTTGCAAATAATGAGCTATTCTGAAGCTATTCTATTTAAGAATTCTTGTTCTTCACTTTGTAAGATCTTTTACTGCTGTCTTGACTTGAGAAAGCCTAGAGGAGAGGGAGACAGAGAGGATTTTTTAAGGGGGAGATTGTGAGGGGGATTCACAAGGATTACTCCAAGCATTGTTCCACTTCTTCTTCCATTAGAGTCTCTTATCCTTGGAAGGGTTGAGAGAGGCGAGCTTCCGCAATCGATCAAGGTTCTCTGCCTGCTTTAGGAGGAAGCAAAAGGAGTTGGGTTCTCTGCTTCACCAGGGATTGTGGAAAGGAGTTTTTGTGAGGGCTTCTTCGCCTTGTTGTGGGAGCAAAAGGAGAGTCACTTTTGTAGTGAAATAGTCAGAGGGCGCCTCCGGGGAGTGGACGTAGGTCGAGTTGATAGAACCACTATAAATCCTTGTGTTCTTTTTCTATTACTTTCGCATTTAATTTTTTGCACTTTGATTTATGTTGTGGTGAATCTTGGTTTGAGTTTTATATTTTGATTGTAAGATTTTTTAAAATACCAATTCACCCCCTATGTTAGCCTTAGGACTAGTTCATAAGAGATTAACATCCCTAACGAACATTCAAGTGGTATCAGAGTTATTATCATAAAATTAAGTTTAAAAACTTTTTAAATTTTGATCTATGGCTAACTTTGGGAATCGTAATACAAAAGAAGGATATTCTATTACACGACCACCTTTGTTTGATAATCTTTCTTTTAATTTTTGGAAAACTCGCATGTCTACTTTTTTATAATCGATTGATTATCACTTTTGGATGCTTATTAAAGAAGGATATTCTCCAGCTTCTCGTGAACTTAATGGAATTAAAACTGAAGTACCTTTTATTGAATGGACTTTTGATGAAAGAGATTTAGAATAACTTAATGCAAAGTATTTGAACTATTTTTTTATGCTTTAAAATCTGAGGATTACATGCGTGTTTCAACTTGTGCTTCTGATAAAGAGATTTGGGATAGATTGTGCATTACTTATGAAGGAACTAATGAAGTGAAGCAATCTCATTTGAATATTTTATTGCATGATTACAAACTTTTTTGTATGAAACACCATGAATTAATTCCTAAAATGTATATAAGGTTTACTCGAATTATAACTTCTTTGCATGCCTTAGGAAGAGAACTCATTAACTATGAAAAGGTGAATAAATTTTTGAGATGCTTGCCTTTCTCTTTTGATGCTAATATCACTGCAATTATAGAATCTAAAGATTTAAATACTTATTCAATTAATAACTTACTTTACTCACTCACTGCTTACGAGCAAGAAGTGAATCAAAGAAATCTTGATGTAGGTGAGAAAAAGAAGGAAAAAATTGTGGCACTAAAGGCCAATAACTCAGATACTAATTCTTTTGAGTCTGAAAGTGATGATGTTGCCTTCATCACAAGGCATTTTAAAAGCTTTCTAAGGAAGAAGCAATAGAATCATCAAAAGTGGAACAAAGATAAGGGAAACAAAATTTTTAAGAATTCTTTTGATGTTATTTATTTTTAATGTAGGAAGCCTAGACATGTGAAAGCTGATTGTTCTACACATCAGGATCACTCAAGCAAAGAAAAGAGTGAGGAGAAACCCAAGTTCAAAAAGGACAAGAAGCGAGTCCAAAAGATGTTCTAGGTTGAATCTGCTTCTGACTCCTCTGAGACTAAGGCTGAGGAAGAGACAATAAACTTATACTTAATGGCAGATGATCATCTTGATCAAAGTGATGAAGAAGAGGTATGTAAACCAACCTATGATCAATTGTTTGAAATATATGAGAAAATTCATGCATAATGTAGAAAACTTAAGAAAACTCATGCTAGTTTTAAATTAGAGTTTTTGAATTTACAAAAAGAGTATGAAATTTTGATTAAAGATCACTTTCAAATTGATACTAATCATATGGCTTTACTTGATGAGTTTGATGCAATAAACAAAAAACCTGCTGATTTATCTGATGCTCATAATTGTTTAAAATCAACCCATGCTAATTTAGAAAAAAATATAAAAAATTAAAAAATCTAAAAGCTTTTGAAGATAAAAAACCTTCATTTCATGCATCACATAAAAAGCATCACCAGAGATTAGTGCATCCTTTTTCTGGAATTAGATGTTTTTCATGTGGCATATTAGGACATATTGCACACACTTTCATCATTCACCATAATCCACATTGGGTTTGGAAACCCAAATTATATGATTCACCGCATAACACACATGCATTGTATTCCACTTTCCATAAGAAGGGACCCAAACCTATTTGGATTCCTAAATCTGACATTTGATGATTTTATAGGCAAGCTCTCACAAAAGGCCTCATGAGAGCATGTAATACATAGACAGCGGATGCTCTCAACATATGACTGGCAATGCCAATAAATTCATTTTGCTGGAGATCAGGATAGGAGGCAAGGTGGCTCTTGGAGATAACACCACCAAGAAGGTGATAGGCTCATGTATAATTGGTAATTCCAAGAACCTTTTGATTGAAAATATTTTGCTTTTAGATGGACTAAAATACGACTTGCTCAGCATCAATCAGCTTCGCAACAAGGGCTTTATCATAAAAGTTTTAGCCAATTCATGCATTATCAGCTTAAATAATAACAATGTTTTGTAGGGAAAGCAGATAAACAACGTTTACATGCTTGATTTAAATAACATTGAATGAGTTGCTTCATTTTGCTTAAAAATTGCTGTTGATGATTTATGATTGTGGCACAGGAGATTATGTCATGCCAATATGAGAACCCTTAAGAAAGTGACCCAAAACGACCTAGTTAGAGATGTCCCCAAGCTTAAGTTTTCAAAATACCACCTTTGTGATGCCTGCCAATTAGGAAAGAAAGCCCACTTCACTTTGCACTCCATTAAGGACATTAGCACCTCTAGACCCTTAGAAGTCCTTCACATGGATTTGTTTTGGCCCATTAGCACTACTAGCATGGGAGGGAAAGTCTATGGTTTTGTGATTCTCGGTGACTACTCGAGGTTTACTTGGATTAGATTTCACTCACACAAAAATTAGTCTTTTGATGAGTTTAGAGCCTTCTTCACTTGGATTCAGAAAAAGCTAGGTTGTGAGATCTTAACCATCCATAGTGACCATGGGGGAGAGTTTAAAAATAAGAGATTTGGAGATTTTTGTGAGGATAAGGGGATTAGCCACTATTTCACAACTCCTATGACCCCTCAGCAGAACGCGATAGTTGAAAGGAAAAATCGGACCTTAGTGGAAGTCGCTAGAGCCATGCTTGCTGAGTATTCACTTCCAAAATACTTTTAGGCTGATACAGTTAACACAACTTATTATGTGTTGAATAGGGTGAATGTTAGAGCCAAATTAGATAAGGCACCCTATGAGATCCTTAAGGGTAGGACACCCAATCTTTCCCACCTTCATGTCTTTGGTTATAAGGTTTTCATTCACAATAATGGGAAGTCTTACTTAAGAAAATTTGACCCAAAATATGATGAAGTGTTCTTAAGATATTATAGTGTTGGGAAGTCTTTTAGGGAGTTTAATAAGAGAACTTTAGTGGTTGAGGAGACTACTCATGTAGTGTTTGATGAATATGATCCTAGAAAGCCTAGAGTTGAGGATGATGATGATGTTGAAGGGATTACCACTGGAGAAGAAAATATGGAGAAGAGGGTAGAGCACCAAAACACTAAAAGAGTATGAGAGGTTACCCAAGGAGTAGAAAATATAGATATGGAGGATAGGGTTGAACCTTCACACACATTGCCTAGAGATTGGAGATACTCTTCGAGTCACCCTAAAGATCTGATCTTAGGAAACTCTTCTGATTTTGTTTGGACTAGACATGGACTTAGGAAGGAAGTGAACCAGTCTGCCTTTATCTCAATGACTGAACCAACCAACATAAACAAAGCCCTTTCTGATGAGTTTTGGATCTTAGCCATGTATGAGGAATTGAACCAATTTGTTAGGAATGATGTTTGGGAGCTTGTAGAAAGACTTAAGGGACAAAATGTAGTTGGAATAAAGTGGGTCTTTAAGAATAAGGTGAATGATTTTGGAGTGGTGGTTAGGAATTAAGCAAGATTAATTTCTAAGGGGTATAACCAAATAGAAGGGATAGATTTTAAGGAGACTTTTCCCCCTGTAGCAAGATTAGAAGCCATTAGAGTGCTATTAGCCTTGCATATTATAAGGGATTTATGCTTTTCCAAATGGACGTTAAGAGTTCATTTTAAAATGGGGAAACAAAAGAGGATGTGTTTGTAAAACAACCCCCAGGTTTTGAGAGTTCTCAATTTCCAAATCATGTATTCAAATTAAAAAAGGCCTTATTTGAATTAAAGCAGACACCAGAGCTTGGTATGAGAGGCTTAACACATTCTTACTAGAAAGGGAGTTTGTTAAGGGGAGCATAGACACCACCCTTTTTTTGAGAAAAGCAGGAGATGATTTCCTCATTGTTCAGATCTATGTCGTTGATATACATTTTGGATCTTCTGATAAGAGACTATATGATAAATTTTCTAAAATAATGAGTGGAGAGTTTGAGATTAGTATGATGGGAGAGTTGTCCTACTTTTTAGGATTTATCATAAGACAATTAGATGATGGAACCTTTCTAAATAAATCAAAATACATAAAGGACATCTTGAAGAAGTATGAGATGGATAAAGCAAAGCCAATTAATACTCCTATGACCTCAGTGTTCAGTTGGATAAGGACCCAAGTGGAAAGTTTGTTGATCTAAAGAAGTAAAGAGGGATGATTGGATCTTTACTTTACCTGATTGCTAGCCAACCCGATATAATGTTTAGCATTTGTCTTTATGCTATATTTCAAGCTAACCCTAAGGAATTTCACCTAACTGCAGTTAAGAGAATTCTTAAATACCTTTTAGGGACTCAAAACTTAAGAATCTGGTATCCTAGGCATAACACTTCTTTTGTGATTATTGGATATTCTGATTCTGATTTTGCTGGATGTAAGGTGGATAGAAAAAGCACTTCTAGAATATATCAATTCATAGGATAGTCTTTAGTCTCCTAGTCTAGTAGAAAGAAAAACTCTATTGCACTTTCCACTGCTTAAGTCAAGTACAATACTTTAGGAAGTTGTGTGGCCCAAGTTCTTTGGTTGAAACAGCAAGTACTGGATTTAGGATTACCTGTAGGCACCATCTCAGTTCTTTGTGATAATGCTAGTGCCATCTGCATTTCTAAGAATCCTATCCAACATTCAAGGACTAAGCACATTGACATAAGGCATCAGTTTATTAGAGACCATTTGACTAAGGGTGACATTGAGTTACACTATGTAGTGATTGAGAATATGCTGGCTGACATATTTATCAAACCACTGGCCTTTGACACTTTCAGCACTTTAAGGACCAAATTGGATATGATTGACATTAATGCATGAATTTAATTTCTACTGATTTTTGATCTGTTACCTGCTGATTACTTTGCTTTATCTTTTGTTAGTTTTTTAGTTTTTTTTTTGTAATTATTTTCTTTGCTTTTGGTACTTTATTTTTCGTATGCCTTAATTTGTTTTACTAAATCATCGATTTTTTTTTTAAGAATATTAATATTGCATAGAAGAAAAAACAAAGCAAAACCTAGGTACAAACTACTGAGAGTGTAAATCACTAACACAATCTTCCTTTAACATAGCATAAAAGGAAGAAGGTAGTTCACTCTCACAAAACACTTCCAAAAAAAAATCACCAAAAAGAGCATGATTAGCACAGAAATCGGCTAATCTATTACAACTACGATTAATCCAATGAAAAATCACATTATTTACCTTGTTGAGAAATGATGAATCTTTAATCTCCAATCTCCTATCCATGTTCTTCGGTATACTGTGCATTTTGTGAAGAATTTCTATAACATTTTTATTGTCCCCTTCTATAATAATGCCTCCAACATCATCAAATCTGTCACGTATAATATTTGTGAGAGCTGAAATAGCAGACAACTCTAGTTGGGCAATGTCCCAATGCATATTCTTCATACCAAATGCAAGAATAAACCTTCCTTTACAATCCCTTACAATACCACCAATACCTGCCTCATAATTCCCTTTAAGAGAAGCATCAAGGTTAATCTTAATCCAATCGGGGGGAGGAGGTTTCCATTTACCTGAAGACAGCCCAAAGGACTGATTGACATCCCAGTTCTTCGATTGAACAAGCTGCTATTTTTCCTGACTGATAATGCTAAGAATTGAAGTTGCAATAAACACCTCACTAACTTCCGGATTCCCATGCTTAAACTTATTTCTATGATTCCAAACAAACCAAATAATAGTAAAATACAATTTTACCATCATCAAATTACCATCTTTGAGCCTCTGAAGACTAGCCCAGCAGTCATCCCATCTACTGAAAACGGGAACCTGGAATCCCCATCCTCTCAGCACATACAACACCTTCCTGAGTTTATAGCAGTTGGATGAAATATGATTGATATCCTCCACAATTCCACATCCCATTGGGCAAAAAAGATCATCAGAAAGTTTCCTCCTGGACAGAAAAGTACCTGAAGGAAGAGCATCCGTAAACATCCTCCAAACAAAGACCTCCAATCTTGCATTTAAACCTAGTTTATAAGTCCATCTTAGTGGAATCACGTCTTCTAGGTTTTTGAAGTTATCTTGCATATTTAAAGCAGATAACGACTTACCAGACATCTTATGTTTCAATTCCATACAATCCTCATGCAAATAGGGATCAATCTTAACTTCACAAATGAGATCAATAAGATCTGTCCCAAAGAACAGAAAAAAATTTTCATGGTCCCAGCAGCCATCTGAAATGAAAAAATCCAGAGAAATATTCTCATCCTCGAAATAACCCACAAATGTTGGCCATTTGAGTAAGGATTTATCTAAAATCTAGATATCCTTCAGCACTTTAATTTTAGAACCATCACCAATTCTCTATCTAACATGATCCTTAAGTGCATTCCATCCAGCGAGCATGATCTTCCATGTAGAGGAACTACTCCTACTCAGCCCATAGCTCCACCAATTATCACCATATTTATAAATAAGATGTCTACTCAACAATGACTTAGGTTTATCAATCAATTTCCAAGCAAACTTGGCTCTTATGGCATTCCTCCTAGCCACAACAGAATGTACATCCCAACCACCAAATTGTTTTGGCTTACACTTTTGTTCCCATTATACATAATGAATACCTCTTTTGCCATCAAATTTGTTCCAGATGAAATCTCTACAGATTTTCTCAAATTCCATCAACATCTTCATCAGAATAAGAGAATGAGACATGACAAACACCAGAAGAGAAAGAACAGCTGAATTAATTAAAACAAGTCTACCGGCTAAGGAAACAAATTTATTTCCCCAAGCATTAATTCTTTTGCTGGACTTATCCAATAAAACCTGAAAGTCCTCCTTCCTTAAACGTCTCAATGTTAATTTGATGCCCAAATACTCAAATTCATTAACCAACTTAATACCCATAAACCTGAAAGTATGTACTCTTCTCCTTCTATCCACCGAGCTACCACAAACCAAGGAAGATTTGTGGTAATTGATGTTTTGACCAGTCCAATTACAGTAATTCTTCATAATCTCTCTAACCTTTTTCATGGCATTCATTTTGGCTTCCAAAAATAGCAAAATATCATCTGCAAATAAAAGGTGAGATCTCTTCTGGGAATTAGATGAGATCCTAATGCCCACATCAGAGTCCCGCTATGAAAGGCGTTAGAAAGCAGTTGGGAGCAAAGAATAAAAACAAACGGTGATAGAGGGCATCCCTGATGAAAACCAGTTTTTCCCTCAATCCAACTAGAATTCACACCCTTGATCATAATAGAATACCTTGGAACTGTGATACATTCCAAGACTAAATGAACAAACCTGGAAGGGAATCCCAATTCAAACATCACTTTCTCCAAAGTAGACCAGCACATGCTATCATATGCTTGCTCCATGTCCACTTTAATAGCCAAGAAGCCATTGCAAGCCTTGGAAAATCTCATCTTGTTAAAAACCTCCTGAGCCAAAAGTAGATGATTAGAGATTGACCTTCTTCTCACAAAAGCAAGACTCCCAACATTCTATTAAGCAAAACTTTAGCAACAATTTTATAAATTGAGTTGCATAGGCTTATAGGACGGTAAGCTGATGGAGTACTGGGATTAGGAGCTTTAGGAATGAGCACAACTAAGGTGTCTTTCCATTCCTTATTCATTAAACCAGTGACAAAAAACTTCTATACATCTCTCACCACATCCATTCGAATAATATTCCAAAAAGCTTTGAAGAAGGAATGAGTAATTCCATCAAAGCCCAGAGATTTATTACTGCCTAGATTGATTATAACTTCTTTAATTTCAGCCTCATCTAGATCCTTGATCAATAATTCCTTGTCACTGTCTTCCAACAATATCCACGGTTCTGGCCATCCAGAAAAGCTGCAGTTTTTGGATTTCCACTTCCCCTGAAAAAACCTCCTAAATACCTCCACAATCTCTTTCGGGTCTTCAATCAGCATTCCATTAGAGTCCTTAACCTCGGAAATCCAATTAACATTCCTTCCAGAGTTGGTAAAGGAATGGAAGAATTTGGTATTTGCATCACCATCTTTGATCCACTTAGCTTTTGCCCTTTGCTTCCACCAAGTATTAAGATTACTAAGAACAACATTAAGTTCTTTAACCTTAGCTTTAAGTAACCAGAGCTTCTCCTCGTTCAACCAACCGTATCTAGATTCTTCTTCTTTCAAGTTTATAATCTCAACTTTCAGTCTTTCTTTCTCTAAGGAGAAATTTTCTAGTGTAGCCTTGCTCCAGTAAAATAAATCTTTTAAGGTTCTTTTGCATTTTTTGTTAAGAATCTCCATGTCATCTCCCAAGAAAGTTCTCTTCCACCTACTAGAAACAATATGCTCCGCTGTCTTGAATGAAAGCCAAGTGTCTTCAAACTTAAATCCACCTCTGCCTTTACAAACTGACTCAAACATCTTCAGAACAATCGGAAAGTGATCCGAAGCAACTCTGGCAAGGTGTCTAACCAAAGTAATTTGGATTTTGTTGATGGCCAAGGTATTAAGAATACACCTATCAAGTCTTTCCAGAATCTGATCTCCTCCCCTTTTATTGTTGCACCAAGTGAATCTTGGTCCAACAAACCCAACTTCAAGATAATCATTCTCATTCATAAACTTTACCATATCTAAAGATCCCTGATTGAATTTGAATCTCCTACCTCCCGTCTTATCTTCTTTAGCCAAAATGCAATTGAAATCCCCTCCAACAATAGAAGGAATATCTCTCTGAGAAGCGTCCTGAATAACATCCCAAAGACATCTTCTTTTAATAGTATCCTTGCTAGCATAAACAGTAGTAATCATCCAAACTTCTCTCTTGAAAACATTGAGCTCACCAATGACACATTGATATGAAGTCTTTAAAATAGAAAAAGCCGCCATATCTGATCTCCAAATAACCATAATACCACTAGAAAGCTCTATAGATGGAAGCAGAAAAAAGTCCCAACCTTGCCCCATCATCTTTACAAATGTGTCTTTATCCATAGAAGAAATTTTAGTTTCTATCAACCCAACAAAGAAGACTTTCTAATCCTTGATAATCTCCTTTAAATAAAGAGAGGCCTCCCTTTTTTTTGCCCCCCTACAGTTCCAAAAAATAATAAAATCCATTAAGAAACTCTGGGGGAAGAGCCCCCACCTCTTTTCTTCATACCTCCGTTCACATTTCTACCTCTAGAACTGCTCTTGATAGGGCCCAAAACTCTAAGTTCTTTAGCAAGCTTACATTTCCCCAGATCTCCACTAGAAACAATCTCCTTCTCACTACTCACCGCACACTTACTATCTTCACTGCCCTTAGCATATCCCTTACCATCTGGACTACTAACAGTAAGATGAAACCCCTCACTGTTAACATACCCACCATCTCCAGAATTGGTTTTAAGGCAAACATTCCCTATTTCATCATCCTCCATCCCATTCAACACATCAAATTTATTCAAAAGGATAGGAAAAAGAGGGATATTAACATTAGAAATCATACCATCAGTCACTGAAGGAGCATTAAAGGAATCAACAACCTCAAGAGCAGAACTTTCCATACAGCCGGGGTCCCTCCCTAATACAGCCATTACCTCTACACCAGGTATCTCCCCTTATTCTAATTGATTGCTAACAGCCACTTCAGCCACCTTATCTACAGAATCAACACCTTGAATAGCTTTTCCAGCCACTTCATCAAAGATACCACCCACATTCAACCATTGTTTCTTTACAGATTTCATTTTCCCCTTCAGAGCAATAGGTCTTCTGTTCATTTTCTTCTTCACCATGATCCAAGGACCATAAGAGTGACCAGTAACCTCTTCATGAACCTTTTCAACCGCCTTGGCTTCCCTAGACTCACTTTCATACAACTCCTTGCCAGAATGTCCATCTGTCTTTAATTTACAATCAGTTTTAAGATGTCCCACCATTCCACATCCATAGCAAAGAGTCGAGATCTTCTCATACTCAAATCTCTGAAAGAACTTCCAAGAGATGCTATCAACCCATACTCCTAGAGGAAGACACTGATCCAACTTAACTCTCACAAAAACTCTGGCAAATTCTCTTTTCCCCTACTAGAACATATTACCATCCATCATCAATGGTTTACCAATAGATGAAGCAATACGAGCCACATTCACTTCATCCCAACACTGAAAGGGCAAGTGAGGCATTCTGATCCAAATTGGTGAGGTTAAACCTCTCAACGAAAGAGTGGAAAATTCCAAAGACCATTTCTCCATCCCCACTATAAAGCATTGACAAAACAAGGCCCTCCCGATAAAACACCTTCCATCATCTCATTAGACTCAAAGGAAAAAAGAAACCTTCCTTTCCCCAAAGCTGTAAAGTGAAAATTGCCAAACATCTTCCACTGCCTCCATATTTCCCAAGGAACAACATGAGGGGGAAATTCCTTCCCAAAAACCTTAATAACCAAAGAATTCCTTAGCTTATGGGAATTAGAAACCTCTCTTTCTTCTACCAGTTTCACAGATTTTCCATCTTCCGAGAAGACCATACCCTCCTCTTTAAAATCCAACATAATATATGGCTTTTTTTTCCACAGCTTATCATCTACCCCAACCAATTTCTTCATAGACATTCCATCAGTAACCTTCTCCACCTCCTTAGCAACATTCGAATCAGAGCTATTAACATAAATGTTTGTTTCAGCAGAGGACGTCACTGGCTAAAAACAATTTTGAAAAAAACTTTACTAACTATAACAGGAGAAATGACTTCCTCTTCTTCGATAATCGCCTTTCCCTTACCGGCGAAAAACGAAATCTTTTTGACCGATTTCATACCATTCTCCTTAATCACCAAAGGTCCTAAAGGACGAACAAAAGCACCATCAATAGGCTTTTTACGAACAATTCCACCCAAATCTTGATCACAAGAAACTACATCATCAGACTTCCCATCTATCAAAATTGAAGAAGAACGATGACCATCCTTCTCTCTTGACAAAACTGAACCTCGAGCTTTAGCAATACTAAATCATCGATGAATTGATATCTTATGCATTATTTTTATCTTTTTGAAAATTTGTAGTCAATATTTTGCATCTCTTAATCTGCTAAAGGGTAAAAAGATTGTTGATTACGTCTCTTTCTCTAACTTATTTTGGTGGTAAAATTTTCTTTTCTAAATAAAAGTCTATCTCAAATTAATAACTAGATTTTGCAATTGAGATCTTTTTTACCTTTCTATAGTAATCTACATTATATTTATAATAATTAATTTTTTTTTCTACTTCAAGATTTATCATTATCTTGTCAATGCAACTCTCATATGATTTTTTATTCTGTTTTGTGGTTTGGTTTTCCCTATATTAGAGAGTGAGATTTTCTTCTCTAATATCTATAATATATACTCACAACTAAGAATATTTAAGAGTTTTTGAAAAAGAATCTAGCTTGCAAAAATAATAATAAAAAAAGTGGCCAATGATGATAAAAGATAAAGATGCGTAATGATGCCAAATTGAATATATATATATATATATATATATATATATATACACACACACACACACACACACAAACACACAGAAAGTGTACCAAAAATCAAAAGATGCGTAAAGTGAATCATTCAATGGACAAGAGGCATAAAATGAGACCATCAAAAAGCAAGCTATCTTCCTTTCTTCCAACTCTTAAAACTTAAAAGATTTCATATATCACTTGAGATTTTCAAGGACTTGATTTCAAATTTTGCGATTGTAACAAACTACTTTAATACATTATTCTATAAGATATTTTTTTGAAACCAAGTCTTGATCGGATCTCTTTTTCTTATCCAATTGATTTTTCTGAGTTAGGCCTTTTGATTTCAAAAGATGATTTTACCCTAAAAGAAGTCTGAGCTTAGGGTTAACATGATTGGATATTTTACCTTTTTTTTAGATTTTTTATATTGTTAACTCATTAACTTACAATTTTTTAAAATCAATCACATGGAGATTATATCATGTTCATTCCTTGATTAAAAAAAAAAAATTAGGATCCCTCATTTTACTAGTTTTTTATTATGATATTTTTCTGTAGTTTGTTTTTCTTATGGTTGTTTTAGTTTCTATTCAATTTTTTAGTTTCCTCCTCCTTTTTATAATGTCAAAAAGGGGAGCAATCTGCTGTACCTTGTTCTTTGATTTTAGAATTTAGTAAAATACTTTTTGTTACACTGTTTTCATTATACTATCGAAACTGCTTGAAATTTTTTGATTATATTTGCCATCATAAAAAAGGGGGAGATTGTTGCAAATCTAAGTTTATGGATTAGACTTTTGATGATAGCAAACATTTATAATTATCTGTGACTGTCTTGCCTACTAACTTTTCTGGTCCACATGATCAAGTGCAACTCAAGCCAGCTCAAGATTGGGTATATTTAGTTTGAGTCAGTTTAGCATTTTTCCTTTCTTGAGTCTATTATAAAATTTGTTTCTGATGCTAAGTAACCTTGCATACACACACTTAAGAGTTTTTCTATTGTTTTCTATTTTGAGTGCAACATCTTGGACGATGTTCATATCAGCCAGGACGATCCAACTAAAAATAAAAACCCTAATCAGGGCATCCTGGTTAAGGCAGCCATCATTAAGCACATCATTCTAGATGATACTTGTATTTTTTAGTATGATAGGATCAAATCAGAAAGAATCAAATGCCAGATCTATTTAGGTAAGATTTATTTTTTGACATCGGCCAGGCCGATCCATTACATTGGCCTAGATGATTTAACACAATTATGCCTAAATTTTTCTGGTAATTAAGGAAAACAATTAAGGCTCAATTTATATGATCACATTATCTTGACCGATCATAGGATTGTCCGGGCCGATCAGTTAAAAAAAACCTTAGTTGCTCCTGGACAATCAAGATCGGCCAGCTCTTAATCAGAGCGATGTTTTGGACAATTTTCCTAGTTTTGAACTAATCGTCCGGGATGATCGTGAGATCAGCCCGGACGATCAAGCTAATTTTAGATCATCTAGTCTTTCTTTCAGAGAGATTGTGTGGCTGATAATCTGTGATATGAACTAATCGGATAGAATGATATGAACAAATTTCTTCTGTTCATCCTAGATCATCCCGGTTGACTAGGCTTAAATTGCATTGATCATACAGGACGATAAAGTCGGCAAGTTATAATTAATGAGTTATTCTGAAGCTCTTCTATTTAAGAACTCTTGTTCTTCACTTTGTAAGATCTTTTGCTACTGTCTTTACCTAAGTAAGCCTAGAGGAGAGGGAGAGAGAGGGAGAGAGGGAGAGGATTTTGTGAGGAGGTTCTTGTGAGGGGGATTCAGATGGGTTGCTCTAAGTATTTCTTCACTTCTTCTTCCACTAGAGTTTCTTATCCTTGGAAGGGTTGAGAGAGGTGAGCTTCAACAATCTATCAAGGTTCTCTGCTTGCTTCAGGAGGAAGCAAAAGGAGTTGGGTTCTCTGCCTCGCCGGGGTTGGCAGAAATGAGTTTTTGTGAGGGCTTCTCTGCCTTGCTGGAAGAGCAAATGTAGAGTCACTTTTGTAGTGCAATACTCGGAGGCTTATCAGGGAGTGGACGTAAGTCAAGTTGACCAAACCACTATAAATCGTTGTATTATTTCCCTACTTCTTTTGAATTTAATTTTCCGCACTTTAATTTATGTTGTGATGAATCTTGGTTTATGTTTTGTGTTTTGATTGTAAGATTTTTTAAAATACCAACTCACCCCCTCTTGGTTAGCCTCAAGACTAGTTCATAAGGGATTAACATCCCTAACGAACATTCATCCAACCATTTGGGACACTTGTCCAGCATCAAAGCAACTAGCTTAATGGATCATGGCCATCCAATTTGAACCGTAGACCTAAAATGCGGTGAGGGATCTCATTGATTCATTCATTCTATCCCAAGTCCCCAAGCCTCCCTAGAGTCGTTTATCTTATCTTTTCTACTCTCTAGATCTCCCTCAATATTTCTTTAGGTCAAACCAATAGAGAGAGGCTATTGGTGACAAGATTCTAGCCATAACCACCCTGAAGTCTTTCTAAGGCATGAAGCTCGAGATGTAGGAGTTCTAAAGCATTTATTTTTTCTAAAGAAGGGTACGAGGAAAATCTAAAAACTCAATGTACCCAAAAACACCTAAATCTACTGGTTGATCAAGCTATGACCCTAACCCTAGCTCAAATAATATTGGTTAAAATAGCTTTTCATAAAGCCATTTTTAACCCAAACAAAGATGTCCCATGAATGCTCTTCACATAAATATATTCAATTTAAAATTTCAAGTGAAATGGTTAAATATTTTGAAAGAACGAGCTAATTATTTCAATTCTAGGGTTTTCGCTTGATTCATTCGTATGCACGAAATTTTTACAGTTGATCAAAAGATCAATGGTATAGATCTCATCATCTCGTAGCTTATTATGGCTGTGGTTAATCCCACAATTCTTTTTTCTATCTAGCTAGATCTAAGTCCTTGATTCAAATTATGGAGGATCGATCAGCGTGGCGCATTATTGACTCATACTAGTGAGCCACTGCGTTTTTATCCAATCATTTGCAATGATTGAGCCACCATGCAATCATTGCAAATGATTGCTCGCCATCACAAGTTTTGACCTGACAAATCAGAATGTGTCGCGTGGCTCGCCGATACTATTTTAACCTATCTTTTTCATTTAATTAATTTAAAAACTCTTTTAATTAAGATAAGCTTTAAAAATTATATAAAATTTAATTTTTATCCAAAATTTGCAAAAG
Source organism: Dendrobium nobile (assembly GCA_022539455.1). NCBI lineage: Eukaryota > Viridiplantae > Streptophyta > Magnoliopsida > Asparagales > Orchidaceae > Dendrobium > Dendrobium nobile. The sequence goes on from CM039735.1 coordinate 39,269,827, forward strand.
TGTGTGCATTCTCTTTAGAATTAAATTCTCTTTTATGTAAAATTAAAATTAAATAAAATTATTTTATGAATTTTAAGTAATTTCATTTATTTAATATTTCAATTTTAATTAATATTTAATTAAATATAACTCCAAAAATTTTGAAATTTTGGAAAAATTATTTTCAATATAATACATACTTCTAGCGGAATTTCCAGGATTTTTTTGTTCCATATTTAAATATTATCCAATTTTTACTAGCATGAATTGTACATAAATTTAACTTTTGGAAACCCCTCATGAGTTAATTTTAGCTTGTTTTCCTCCAATCAAACCTTTAGGTGAGAATTTTGAATAGAACTTAACATGGATAAAGTGACATTAATTGAATTCAATACAAATGTTTGGGGTAGTTGCATATAATCCATACCTTCATTCTTGTTTTGCCATTTCTTATGCATGTTATGAGTTGCAATTCTATTTGATTATTAGTAGTTATGGTACATGTCTCTTTTACCATGGCATTTCAAAATTAGTAATGTGGGGAATTGTTTTGTTGGTGAATTTTCAAGTGAATGGGTTATGGCAAGCAATTGAAAATTCACCTCATTCCATGCACTTATATGACACTTATTTGCATGATGTGATTTATTGACTATGTGTAAGTTAAGGTTTAGAAAACTCTGATTTTTATCCCACATAACCTAGTGACATATAATAATTATAATTAAGTTCAAGCCTTAGAAATTTAGGAAAATTGTATAAATTAAAATATGCACCAAATAGAGATGAAATTAAAGACGCATAAATATAGTGATATTACCTATCATAGGCTAAGAGTTTACTGATTTTAAAATTCATTAAGTTAGAAATTTAATAAAGTCAAAATTAATTGCTTAATTAAGCTTAAAAATTCAAAAAATACTAATTAATTCAAATTAGATCTAAAAAAATAGAAATAATACATAAAATTGACTAAAATTTAACCCTTAACCAGAGAAAATTAAAAGCCCATGACTGAACTATTAATTTCACCTTAATTTATTTTTTAATAAAAAATAATATTTAATTAATTTAATTATAAAAAAATTTAAAAATTTTCAAAAATTCTTTAACACTTGAGAACATGCTCATGGGTCATTCCTGACTTTTGAAAATTATTTCAAGAAGTTTGAAATCATTTTCTTGAAATAATTTTCGAGCAAAGTCATTAGAAGCCCTTTTAATTAATTAATTAAAAGTTTTAATTAAATACTCAGATTTCAAAAATACATAATTATTTCTAAAAAAATTCAAATTGAACAAACTCAATAGAAATAAACTCTATTTTGGGTCTATTATTTAATAAAAATGTTAAACCATCAAATATAATTCAAAGTGAAAAAGGCAATATTTTTGTCAAACGTAGTTCAAAATAGGTCAAAATTTTAAAAATTTCCAACTTAATCTAGAAAAAATCAATTCCAACAAATTTAGTGTCTAATTACTCATCTTAAAGTCTAGTATTTACAAAAAATATTAAAATTCTAGATTTTAACTTAAATAAAAAAGTCAAATATTGACCGCTAATTTAATGAGTTAAATAATTCATACAAATTAAAAACAAAATCAATAATTAATTAAAACATAAAAAATATTAAGTTGATTAATAAAATCAATTAACCAACCACTTAATACATAACAAGCACTCCAAAAATGAAGTTTCTAGGAATGAGTGTCTTGAGTTGCAAGGCTAAGTGTTCGAAGAAGGTTTTGTCCTTAAGCTCACTTTGACAATGTCAGGAATGGATTTAATGGAATGTAAAACTCTAAAATTAATTATTTATTAATTACTCAACTAAATTAAAATCTTTAATTCAATTACTTTAAGCTAATATTTAGGGTGGACTAAATTAAGTTGCATGGCTACGTGTCCAAAGAAGGTTTCATCCTCGAGCCCACTATGTCAAAACTACGAATCAGTTGATAAAAAATTTAATTAACTTAATCCATAAGATTAATAACCAATCAATTAACCAAGCCCCTTAATTTTAGCTAATTAAATGTACTTAATAATATTAGTTAATTTTTTGTAGTTCAAGCCTACGAGGCTATTAACATAGCCCCAATGAATTGGAAATAAACTTCAAATCCCATGTGTCAGCAAATGTAATAATCACTCAACACTTCAAAATATTTTTTTATTACTTTTGTATTAAAATTTTCCATGATTTTTATTGCATGTTGATTTTAATACTTGATTGATGTGAATGTTTATTTTTTTATGCAATATCTAAATTAATATAATGGGGGTTAAATCACCCCTAAATTAAGAATGATCTGGTTACTCATAAGTTTTTTTACAAGTGATCCTGCTCATGTAGGGTTGAAATCAATGGGGCAAAAATTAAAGCTTAAAGTGACAAATTTTTAACATGTGGTCATGCTCATGCATGGCTAAATTTAAGGGGTTAAAATTAAAATTTAAACTAATAAATTTTTTGCATTTGTTAAAAATGCTAAGCCCACCTGAAATTAAAAGAGCATAGTCAAGTATGACTGTAATTTCAATTTAAGTAAATATAAATAATTGCCAAAGATCTTTTTTATATTTACTTAGGATAACCATACAAATATTCTACAGTGTTTTATTTTTTTAAATGTAATGTAATTAAAATTGAGCAAAAGTTATGAAAGTTTATCTTTGAGATATGATTTTAAACTTTCAACTTGGAATCAAAAGATGAGGGAATACACTTAGAGGAGAGTTCCTTTCTTTTTAGAGATTCAAGTTTGGATAATTTTGAATCCAAAGAGGAAAGAAACAACCATTTGGGGAAGAGTTCTTTCATTTGGATACCTGGACTAGACGAAACCAAGGAGCTCAATGAAGGATAAAGACGTGAAGACAGAGAACATCCCATTCTAAAAGTCACTTACTTCATTTCTTAGACTAGAATCTAGCTTGTTGTTAGTGGTACCTGACCACTTTTAATTTCAGTAGACTCTGAGCTATAAATTAATATTGCATTCCATGACACCTAATCTGAGATTTTGATGATGAAAAATAATGTTGATTGAGTTATCTTATTCTTCATTAAATAATTTGAATATTAATATTGTTTGTAAGTACTAACATTTCAGGGAGACCTAACACCGCTCAAGATAATATAAAACTTGAGATTGGGTAAAATAGGATGTGAAGGAGTCTATAATTTTATGATTTCTTTATTTTTTTATTTCTTGATTCTGGCCAAAAAAAGTGTATGCAAACTAAGTAACCATGCAGACCCACATGGGGATAGTTTTTTCTAAAGAAAAAAAATAAATTTTTGTGTAGATCGTACTATATGCTTTTAAATCTTAATGTATAATACACTGTGGCTCAATGATTACATTAGGTGAACTAATCATACTATATAATAGTGATTGTATTGTACGATTCATTTTCATCTCGAAACCATTGCCGCCAGATTAATTTATGAAATTTTTTAATATTTAAATTTTGAACTAATCTTATCGTACGATCATATCATACTATTTGAATATTTAAATACTTGCTAAAGGTAACCCCCACGATTAGTCAATTAAATCAAGGCTTAATTAAAGATTTGTGATCGTATTGTATGACCATGTTTGTACCATATAATAAACTGAGGCTATTTTTGGGTATATCAAAGAATATATAGGATGAAATCATCATTTTTGAACTAATTAGACTATACGATGTATACTTTATATCAAACAACTTGAATATTTTAATTGATCATGCTGTATGAGTTCGATCATACTGGATGATAAACAAAAATGAATTTTTTTTTCATCCCAACATTTGTCCTATACAAATAGAAGAAATATAATATATCGTATTGGACAATATTCATATCATATTGTATGATATATTAGATAATTATTCCCTATTCATACTCCTTTGTACCAAAACAAAAGCTATTTTGAACTGATCGTACTATATGATAGTGATTGTACTGTATGTAAAAAAAATAGCTAAATTGAATTTTTAGTGTTTCTTAAAGCCTGATATACATTTAATGCCTTTGCCTTTTGAAAGAGTGAGAGGAACAAGAAAAAGGAAGGGAACTCTTGAGAGGGAGCTTTTTGAAGGGATTTAGGGCTTGTGAGAGGAAGGAGAAGATGAGTTTATGAGGGAGGAGTGTGAGGGGATCACACGATTGCTCCAAACCTACTACATAATTAGTCCTCTTGTGGCCCAGGTATGTCTTGTGGGAGCTCTCTAGGGGGAGCACCTTCACGGTCAATGTCCTCAAAGGTCCTCTTCTTTCTCTAGGAGGGAGAAAAATGAAAAGGTCTGCTGCCATCATCGGGAGCGTGATATAGCGTATGGTATTCCACCAACGAGGGAAGGTGAAAGTGAGTTATGTAAAGGCTTCTCCGCCTTGCTGTGGGAGCAGAAGGAGAATTAATTTTGAGTAGTATAAATCCCAGAGTGGAGGACTCTGGGGAATGGACGTAGGTAGAGTGACTGAACCAATATAATTCTTCTGGTGTGCTTTTTCCATTTATCATATTTTATTTTTCTTTCATTTAACATTGCTATAACTTCTTGGTGAGAATACGATTTTAGTATTTTATTATGTGATTTAAAATTTCATCACAACTATTACAATTATCTTTTAGTCACTAGCTTCCTCTTCTAATTAGTTGTCATCTTTTGAAATTTACAAAAAAAATAGAACTCCTATTTAGGCTTTGATTTTTATTTAAAAAATACTAACTCACTCCCCCTCTTGGGGCATCTCATACTTTCAATTGGTATTAGAGCGGGGTCTTAAAAATAGTGTTTTAGAAAATCTCCAGTAAATTAATCATGGCACATATTAGAGAGATTTTTGGAAAATATCAATGTCTACAATTTTATAATCAATAGACTACCGTATGTCAATATTGGTACAAAATGGTTACACAACTCCTTTTAAACTTTTGAATGATTTTAAAACTCAAATATCATTTAGTGAATCGAACAATATGGATAGGGACCTAGTGTAATTAAATGAAAAATGCTTGAATTATTTCTTTTGTCATTGAAATCAAAAGACTACATGAGAGTGTCCACCTGTGCTACTAGTAAGGATATATGGGATAGATTATATCACGTATAAAGGAACTAGTGAGGTTATATAGTCTAGATTAAATATTTAATTGCATGATTATGAACTCTTTTGTATGAAATCTAGCAAAATTATATCTAACATATACACTAGGTTCACCGAGATAGTGACATCCTTGCATGCTCTAGGTAGAGAGATTTATAATTCTGAAAAAGTTAATAAAGTTTTGAGATGCTTACCAAGTTCTTATGATAAAAAAATCATTGCAATTACTAAGTCCAAAGATTTAAATATTTATTCAATTGACAATTTTGCTTGAGTCACTCATTGCTTATGAGCAAGGAGTGAGTCAAAGGTAAAATGATGCAGAAGAAAACGAGTAAACGGTGGCTCTAAAAGAAAATAAGTCAGAAAGTGAAAGTTTTGTAGTGAAGGAAGAAGACAATATAGCCTTGTTGACCAGTTAATTCAATAGTTTTTTTAAAAGAAAACAACGACATCATCAAAACAACTAGAATAAAGGAAAGAGCTCAAAGAATACTAAAGTTACATTTGACACAATTTGCTTTGAGTGCAAAAAATTAGGTCACCTCCGAGTTGAATGCCCCAACGTAAAGATCCTTCCAACTAAGGAAAAGGGTGAGGAGAAGCAAAAGTATAAGAAAGGCAAGCTAAAGACATGGAAGGTATTTTGGGCTGACACTGCCTCAGAATCATTAGAAGAAGAAGCAAACTAGGAGTAACAGATTTGTGTCTAATGGCTAATGATAATCTTGATCAATCGAATCAAGATAAGGTATATCAACTTTCATATGAAGAATAGCTAGTTATTTCTGAAAAAAATTATTATTCATATAAAAGTTAAAGAAAATGCATTCAAACCTTAATTTAAAATTTAGTATTTTATAAATGGAGCATGCTAATTTAGTTAAAGAACATTCTGATTTAGATAGAGATCACATGTCCCTGGTTGATGAGTTTGATATAGTAAATAAGAAGCATATTAAATTATCTCATGCACATAATTTCTTGAAAACATCACATATTGAGTTAGAAAAAGAGTATAAGAAATTGGATGAACTTGAATGGGAAATAGATAATAATGAACATCATTTAAAAGTAGAAATGGCAGCTTATGAAAATAAAAATAAAAGTTTGAAAGAAAAACTCACAACACTTGAAAATAATAAACCATCATCCCCATTAGCCCAAACGAGTAACCCCTCGGCATTGCATGCATCGCACAACTTTAAGAAGAGGCATCACAACCCACATAGGTTTGTGAACCCTTTTCCTAGTGTTAGGTGCTTCTCTTGTGGCATGATAGGTCACATAACCCACACTTGCATAATTCATCAAAGGACACACCTCATTTGTAGAACTAAATTGCATTCATTACATTATAACATGCGTACATCTTATTCATGTAAGCATAAGGAAGAGCCCAAACTCACTTACGTTCCTATTTTAACCTTTGAATGATATTATAGGGATGCTCTCATGAAAACCTAGTGAGAGCATGTGGTACTTATACAGTGGCTACTGGAGACATATGATTGGAGATATGAAAAAGTACATTACATTGGAAACCAACTCTGGAGGCAAGGTGACTTAGGAGACAACACCACCAGGAATGTGGTGGGCTAAGGCATTGTTGGAAATTCTAATTTTTTTTAATTGAAAATGTTTTATTAGTTGATGATTTAAGCAACTTTCTATTGAGTATTAGTAAATTTTTGTGAAAAAGGATTTAACATAATTTATTTTCAACAAATGCTTGATTAGCATGAATGATAAACCTGTATTACAAAGAAAATAGATAAATAATATTTATATGTTAGATCTTTTTTTTTTGAAGGAAGTAAATCTGCATTATAAACTAAAAAAGGAAGAGCAAAAGTCTACGGAGAACAAGCTAAAGATTCCTCCTTCAACATATTAATAAACGAAAGAGGAACCTTATCAAGAAGAATATCATCCCAAAAAAAAGAAGAAAAAACCCCAAAGTTAGCACATAAGTCTGCTAACTTATTACAATCTCTCTTAATGCAATTGAATATAACATAATTAAAATCATCTATAAAGGAAATATTTTCTATATCTTTTCCTCCTCTTTTGAGAGCTTTATGAATGAATTTGATGGCATTTGCATTATCACTCTCAATAATGATTCCTTTGTACTCATGCATCCAATCTTTGATAACATCTTTAATAGATGTTATGGCAAGAAGCTCCAAGTAAGTAATATCCTAGTGAGTATATGGTTTACCAAATGCTACAAGCATTCTACCTTTATGATCTCTAACCACTCCACCAATACCTCCTTTGTAACAAGATAGTAAAGCCGCATCCACATTTATCTTGATCTAATCAGGTGGAGGAGAGTACCAATGATTTTCCAACAGCATAAGCTGATTAGTACTCAACCGGCCTGTAGAGATATAATTAGGAGAATTAGTAGCTCCTGCATAGCAAACTGCCTCAGCTGCTATGTGTACCGAGCTCCTTTCCTTCTTTCCATGTACTAGTTCATTTCCCTCCTTCCAAGTGAAGTAAATGAAATTACACAAGAAATTAGATAAGAATACATTCTATGTTTCTAGCTGATTAAAAGTTTCCTCCTTAAAAAACAAAGAAGGAAAAGCAAATCCCCAACTATTCAGCTACTGAATTACTTCACTTATCTTATAACATTTACAAACCACATGATTAATGTTCTCTACCTCATTGCATCCTCTTGGGTAATATTCAAGCCTTTGAAGTCTTCTATATGATAAAAAGGAGTTGGTTGGCAAAGAATTATTGAAAACCCTCCACCAAAAATTTTCAACCCGAGCACAAAGTTTTGATTTTATCAGCCAGTTCCAGCTTTTGAACTCATGGTTTTGTTGTGCCTTATTTCCAGCAACCATTGAAGTAATAGTTTTCCCTAATTCCATATGAATGAGCTCTATTTGATCTTCATTGAGATCAGGCTGAATTTGAAACTTACAAATCAGATCCAAAAGGTCATTTTCAAAGAATTTCTCCAGTTCTGGAATACTCCAGTGTCCTCATGAGATAAATCTGTCCACTGTGAAGGAATCAGCTATCTCCTCTTGAGAGTTTACAAATGTAGACCATTTGTTGAGACTTTTGCCCATAATCCATATGTTTTAAATGACATCTATAGATTGACCATTAGCTATGTTCCATCTCACAATTAGTTTAAGGTATTTGCCTCCATCCTTAATTAAACTTCCAAGCCACTGAAATAGAGTTAATCCTACTTCCAACATTCTAGTAGGAGCCATATCTTGGATACAACATTTTATGAAATAGAGAGCCTTCATCTTTCAAGTACCTCCAAGCTAATTTAGCCCTTAGAGAACCCGCTTTGTTAGAGCATGAATGTAGCTCTCTACCTCTATTTTCTAGTGGTTCACACAATTTATTCCAGCATACATAATGCCGGTCGTACCCATTATTCATTTTATTCCAGATAAAGTTACAGAAAAGTTTTTCTATCTCTTCAAGAATACCTCTTGGAATCAGAGAAATAATGGAATGAAAAGAGGGAAGTGAAAGGATTACCTATCTAACTAGTGTAATTTTTCTTGCCAAAGAGATGAAACTTGATCCCCAATTGTTCAGTTTCTTCAAAACATTGTCTATAATGAATTGGAAGTCCACTTTGGAAAGTCTTCTTAATGTAATTTTAGTTCCAAGATAGTTGAACTCCTTAACCTCTTTATATCCCATAATGCTTTTATTCTTCTTTTTATTTCTTCTATTCAAAGTTTTCCCAAATAAAATTCCAGATTTGCTTATATTAACATTTTGCCCAGTCCAATTGCAATACTTTTTTATAATACCTTTGTTCTTCTTCACATTGTTAATTTTTGCAAATGTGAAATCATTGGGCTATTATGGCTCACACGAACTCCAATTCTTCCTTTTCCATAATAGCGTTGGATAGTAGCTGAGAACACAGGATAAAAAGGTAAGGTGACAAGGGACATCCCTATCAAAAACCACTTATAGCATTGATCCAAGTAGAAGGAATTCCATTGATCAATATAGAGAAAGAAGGATTTTGAACACACTCCAATATAAGCTTAGAAATGAATTATGGAAATTCAAAGTATTTCAGTACTTTATACAGGGTTGGCCACCCCATGGAATCATAGGCCTGTTCCATGTCTATTTTGATGGAGACTGGTCCCTTAGTTGCTTTGAAATATCTGAACTTATGGAATAGTTCTTGATCAATCAGAACATGTTCTTGAAGCGACCTCCCCTTAATAAAGGCCGCTTGCTCTAAGGAAATCAATTTTGGAATGATTAAATTAAGTCTATTGAGAAGAACTTTGGAAACTACTTTGTAAACTTTGTTACAAAGACTAATTGGTCTGTAGTTGGCAGTAGATTTCGGATTGCTGACTTTGGGGATTAAAACAATGATTGTTTTCTTCCAGTTATCATTCATTTTTGCCGTTAAAAACAACAACTAGATTGCTTTCCAGAAATCATATTTGATTATAGACTAATAGCTTTTTAGAAAGGAATTAGAAATTCCATCCTCACCTGGTGCTATGTATCCACTAGTTTCTTTGATAGCCTTTTCCACTTCATTAATAGAGAAATCTTTGCTGAGCAGATTTCTGTCTTCTTCTTCCAGACCATGCGGATTCTCCAGCCACCCCTCAAGTAAGCAATTTCTTTCACACCATTTCTTTTTGAAGAAATGGATTAAAACTTCTTCTATCTGGTTTTGCTCTTCCACCATATTCCCATTGTCATCCTTAATACAAGAGATGAAGTTTACATTTTTTCTAGCACTAGCAAACTTCATCTATCCATTTTACGTCGGCACGTTGTCTCCACCAAGTGCTTAATCATGCCAATGTAGAGTTCAGCTCATCAATTTTGAATTTCAGCAAGAAAATATCTTAAGAAAGCATACCAACCTCTGCTTCCATAGTTTGAAGCTGTAAAATCTCCATTTTGAGAGTTTCCCTCAACTGGTTCAGATTCTTAAGTTTGGCCTTGCTCCAAAAAAATAGAGATTTTAGAATTCTTTTCATTTTAAAGTTGAGGATATCAGAAGCCGAGCCAGTATTAATCTTGTTCCAAGCTTTTTCCACCACTGCATAGGATGCCAGGTAAGAAGCCCAAACATCTTCAAATTTGATTGGTCTTCTGATTTTTGGAGATGATTCAAAAAAGTTTAGTAGTATGGGACAGTGATCCGAAGAAATCCTAGGAAGATGCTTAACCACCAAATGCTGATTCAAATTAACATAAGTCAAGTTGACGATCATTCTTTCAAGCCTTACCATTATCTGGTCCACCCCTTTTTTGTTGTTGCTCCAAGTGAACATAGGACCAACATATCCTAGCTCATGTAGATCATTGGACGTCATGAAAGAATTCATTTCTTTTGGTCCCATAGAAAACAAAAATCTCCTACCTCCTTTCTTATCTTCTTTAGACAAAAGACAATTAAAACCCCCACCTATCACCATAGGCCAATCAGGGGTGATGTGAGGTTCCAACCCATTCAAAAGTTCTCTTCTTCTGTAAACATTTTTACTGCCATAAATTGTAGCTATCCTCCATCTTCCTTTGTAAGGGATATCCATATCTCCTATAATGAATTGGGAAGAAGAATCTATCCTGCTAAAAGTAGCCAAGCTGCTCTTCCAAACCACACGTATTCCTCCTGCTAAACCAGTCGAAGGAACATAATAGTAGTCCCATCTAATGCCAATCAAAGACTCAACTACTCTACTATCAATAGAGGCCAATTTGGTCTCCAACAATCCAACAAAAAAAAACATTATGGTCTTTCACCACTTCCTAGAGAAGCCTTTTTTTTCCTAGCTCCTCTACAATTCCATAGAACAATAGAATTCATTATTGGATCAGTGGGGAAAGTTTCCCACCTTTCTTCTTATCTTCTCCATCCAATCTTCTATTTCTAGACATTCGATTAATTGGGCCCAGTCCTTTCAATTCTTTCACACCATTTTTCTTAACTGTGGAGGAATTACCTTCATTGCCTATTGGTTCTACATTAGTATCAAATGTAGGAATCAACATTTCTTCATGAGTTTTATCCCTTATAAGGATTGTCTTGTCAGGAGGCAATACTTCTTCTATGATCTCCCCTTCCTCAGCAATGACCTTCAAAACTTTGAATTTATTTTCATTAACAAGAACTCCACTAGCAATAGAATTCTTAACAGGTGCTTCTTCCAACTCTCTCCAAGTATCCACTCCAATGTAGCAGCCTGCTTTCTTCAAAGGAGATCTTTTTTTCCCACCATCTGTATCAAGTTTTGAAGCTACTAGACCCGTCATAGCAGTTTCCATCTTGGCTTTGTCCCCACTCGTCTCACTTGCATTAGTAGTCTAAGAACAACCACGTAATTTGTAACTTTGTCAAGGGCTTCTTTTAAAATCTTTACTCCTCCTTTGGACACAAGAGCTCTATATGCTTGAGTACAAAATGCTCTAGAGAATCTCTTCTTCTTTTAGTCAACATGAATCCATGGACCGTATCCATCTCCATTTTCTCCTGTGATAGCATAAGCTTTTGTTACTGAATATGTTCCTTTGATAGCTTTTACCAAATTAACTTCGCTTGCTTGAGCTTCCACAACTGGCTAAGCTTTGTTGCCTGCTTAAACATTTCTTGAATAGTCTTCTTTTAGGTGTCCAAGTTTTCCACAGTTGAAATAGAAGGTGGGTAATCTCTCATAATCTATACTTTGATAGAATTCACCCAAATTACCTTCGACCCATACTCCCAAAGGTAGTTTTTCATAAAGTTTGATTCGCACACAAACCCTTGCAAATTCTCTTCTACTCCATTGGAACATGTTCCCATCAATCAAGTATGGAGTGCCCACCATGGATGTAATTCTACAAACATTTACATCATCGAAACATTGGAGTGGAAGGTTGGGCATTTGGATCCAAATTGGAGCCATGAGACCTTTGAATGAAGATGGGGAGAAGGGTGTTGTCCATCTATCCATACCCATAATATTGCTGTTAACATGCTAGGGTTCTTAAGCTATAATTTCCTCCAAGGAGTCTAGTTCTTCAAATGCACAAAGAACCCATCCCAACCCAAGTTGGGTTAAGTGGAATTTTCCAAACATGCCCCATTGCCTCCTAAATTCTATGCTTATAATATGGAAGGGAATATTATCTCCGAAGATCTCAATCCAAAGAAATATCTTCAATTTATTAGAATTGTCCAGCTCTTTTTCTAAATGCAGTTTGACCACACCGTCTTCCTCCACAAAATCTTCTCCAAAGTTCAACTCTGAGACTCTAATGTTGGTTTTCTTCTTCCAAGCATTTCTTCTTGTATTTAAATTCACTGTCTTAGATTCCTCAGCTTTATTTCTTTGTTTATTGCAGTTTCCCAACTCTCTAGAATCACATTCACAGAGTGTAAATAGATCAGCTTTAAGTTTGCTCATCTTTATACCATTCTGCTCATTAATGACTTCATTTGTTCCTTCTGTTTAATTATCATTAGTAATATGGGGATTCAAGATTGTGTTCAGATCTTCTTTTGGAGCTCTCTCAGCAATTGCAATCGCATTTTCACAACATGTTGGCATGCACTTTGCAGATTGGATCGAATTGACAGTATTGAGGTTCATGTCATATACACGAACCTCATTCGAATGGAAGTTAAAATCATTATCAATAAGGATATTTTTACCCTTTCCAATGCAATCAAAATTCAAATTCATTATATTTAAATATAATAATGAATGACTCTTAGCTATAATATAAGAGACTATGCTATGCTAGCAAGAAAACACTTTGAATATCACTCAGAAAAACCCGGTTAGAGGTGTACCTAAGTTAGAGTTCACTAAAGACTATCAATGTGATGCTTGACAATAAGGAGAATAAGTAATATCATCATTTCATTCAAACAAAGATGTGAATACATCAATTCCATGAGAAATCCTTCACATGGACCTATTTGTATCTATTAACATGGCTAGCCTAGGTGGAAAATATTATGGATTTGTGATTATAAATGATTTCTCTAGATTTACTTAGAAAATATTCATAGCATATAAGAATGAGTCATTTGTGAAATTTAACACTTTCTCCACTTAGATTCAATAAAAATTAGGATGTGAAATCTAAACAATCTATAGTGATCATGATGGAGTGTTTTAAAATGAAAGATTTGAATCTCTTTGTCAAGAGGTAGGAATAGAGCATAACTTCTATGCCCTTATAACTCCTCAATAAAATGGGATAGCTAAGAGAAAGAATAGAACTTTGGTAAAAGCTGCTAGGAAAATGCTGGTTGAGTACACTCTTCATAGGTATTTTGGGGCAGAAGTTGTGAACACTACTTGTTATGTTTTAAATAGGGTAAACATTAGGTCAAAGTTAGATAAAACACCCTATGAACTCCTTAACGGTTAAACATTGAATATTTTGCACTTGCATGTCTTTGGTTATAAATGTTTTATCTTAATCGATGGGAAATCTCCCTTAACAAAATTTGATCCCAGGCCTGACCAGGGTGTATTCTTAGGATATTTGTCTATAGGTAAGGCCTATAGAATCTTCAATAAGAGGAACATGCTAACCATATAGTATTTGATAAATCAGATAAGTCCTTTGGACCTAAATTTGAAGAATAAAAGGTAAAGGCCATTTAAGGAGTAGAAACCATTACCATAGGAGAAAGGGTAGAACCTCAGGAAGAATTGCCTAGAGATTGGAGATATTCTTCCAGTCATCATAAAGAATTATTATTAGAAGACCCATCAGAAGGTGTGAGAACTAGGCATGGACTTAGGAAAGTGTTTAGTCATTCAGCATTTATTTCTATGATAAAACTCACGAGTATATATCAAGCTTTAGAGGATGAATTTTGGATCCTAGCAATGCAAGAAGAGTTGAACAAATTTACTTGGAATAATGTATGAGAATTAGTTAAGAGACCTAAAAAGTATAGTGTAATGGGGAAAATGTGGGTCTTTAAAAATAAGGTGAATGACTTTGAAACCATAGTAAGAAATAAGGTCAGACTAGTAGCTAAGGGAAATAACCAAATTGATGTCATAGACTTTGAGGAAACCTTTGCCCAGTAGCTAGACTAGAAGCCATAAAGGTGGTCTTAGCCTTTGCTTTATTCAAGGGTTTTAAATTATATCAAATGGATGTTAAAAGTGCCTTTCCAAACGAGTAATCAAAGAGGATATTTATGTTGAGTAACCCCCTTGATTTGAAAACTCATAATTCCCAAATCATGTATTTAAATTAAAAAAGGCACTGTATAGGTTAAAGCAAACACCAAGAGTTTGGTATGAAAGAATTAGCTCATTCTTACTAGTTAGAGGATTTGTTAAGGGTAGTGTAGACATCACCCTCTCCTACAAAGGGTAAAAAATGAGATTCTCATTATTTAGATTTATGTAGATGACAACCTATTTCGATCTTTAGATAAAATATTATTTGATGAATTCTCAAAAATAATGAGTAATGAGTTTGAAATGAGCATGATGGGAGAGCTAAATTATTTTCTTAGTTTTAGTGTAAAATAGATAGATGATGGAACATTCCTTAGCCAAATTAATACATAAAGGATATTATGAAAAAATATGAAATGGACAATGCTAAGTCCATGAACACTCTCAAGAGTTCTATAATTCAACTATATAAAGACCCGAATGGATAATCAGTTGACCAAAAAAAATATAGAGGAATAATTAGATATCTTTGATATTTAACTTCTAGTAAACCTGATATAATATTTGTTGCAACCCATGACCCCGAGTTTGAGATTTTGATGATGTCAAATAATGTCTTTTGCATTATCTTGAGATTCATTGAATATTATTTGCTATTGTCCGTGAGTACTAACATTTCAAGAAAGATCAAAAGCTAATCAGGACGATAGGAAGACTCAAGAATGGGTAGATTAGAAGTATGAGTCTGTAATGTATTTTATTCTTAATTTTATTTTTATTTTCTAGAGTCTGGCCATAAAATGCATAGAAGTCTGAGCAACCATGCACACACAGTGGGAGAGTATTTTTAAATAAAATATTTAGAGTTTTTCTTTCTCTGTAGATTTTACTGTACGATGTTATTTCGTACCGTACGATCAGAGCTTTGTAGGACGATTCTATGAATAGATCGTACCATACGAATGTAATCTTACTGTACGATATGTTCAAATCCAAAACCTAGCCATCGTTTTAACTTAAGTAAGTTATTTTGCACCGTTTGTTCTGTACGAACATGTTCGTACGATATGATTTATTTTAAATACTTACTTAATTTAACCCGTGATTAGTGCAACAAAGTCGGGCATAATTATAATTTGAACATCGTACTGTATGAACCCATTCATACAATACGATGAACAAAGATGAATTATAATCATCCCAAAGATTGTCCTGGACGATCTCTTAGGTTTTGTCTCATCGTACTGTATGATGTACACCGTACCATATGATGAATCGAGACGATGTTTGATCATCCCGACTATTGTTCTGTATGAACAGAATTATTGTGGATCGTACCGTACGATTTGATATCATACTATACGAATGTTTTTGAACTGTTCATACCACTTCGTACCAGGACGAAGTCTATTTATACATATCATACTGTATGATTAGAAACCATATTGTACGATAGTCGTGACTACTTTTAAAATCTCAAGGATTTTGGAGCCCATTTTTTATGTGTAAAACTTGTCATATTTTTATAGTGTGAATCAGAGAGGAGAACGTGGTTAGAGAGGGATTCCGAGGGAGAGAGCACTTGAGAAGTTCTTTAGGGTTTGAGAGAGGAAGGAGAAGGTGAGCATTGTGAGGGAGAAGATGTGTGAGGGAGATCACACGGTTGTTCTGAACTTGCAGCATCTTGCTCCTCATGTGGCCCTAGAAGAATTTATGGGAGGATCTCCAAGGGGAAAGGCTCTTCTACATCCATGACCTCGAGGTACTCTGCCTTCTCCAGGAGGGAGAAAAATGAGAAGGTTCTCTGCCGTCGCCAGTTGGTTGAAAATAGAGTTTGGCACTCTGCCATGCCGAGTTGGTGAAAGGGAGTATTGTAAGGGCATCTCCGCCTTGCTAAGGGGGGAAAAAGGAGAGCTATTACTTGTAGTGAAATACCCGGAGCGGAGGACTCCGGGGATTGGACGTAGGTCATGGTTTGACCGAACCACTTTAAAAATCTAGGTGTGTTTTTTCTTTATTATCTTTTTATTATTGCGTGCATTTTATTTCATAATATTTGTTTGGGAAAATTTGTGAAAGAAAAGCTGTTTAAATTTTTTTTCATGTTAAAATTTTAGAAGCATCAAAAAAATTAGAACTCCTGCTTAGGTTTTAATTATTGTCAAAAAGTTTTCACAATTCACCCCCTCCCCCCTCTTGTCCATCTAGTAACTTCAATTGGTATCAGAGCCTGTTTTCAAAATAGTGTTTTAGAAAACCTTGAAAAACGATCATGTTGCATTTTGCTAAGCGTAATACTGTGGAGGGTAATTCAATAACCCGTCCACTACTTTTTGATAACATTCCATTTGATTTCTGGAAAATTAGAATGTCTACTTTTTTACAAACTATTGATTACCGCATGTGGATGTTAGTGAATGATGGATATGTTGCACCGTTTAAAACTGTTAATGGATTGAAAAGTCCTGTACCTTTTAATGAATGGAGCAATGAGGATAGGGATTTAGCCCAACTGAATGCTAAATGTTTAAATTATTTTTTCTGTGCATTGAAATCTGAGGATTATATGAGAGTATCTACCTGTGCCACTGGTAAGGAGATTTGGAATAGACTATGCAATACTTACGAAGGAATAAATGAAGTAAAACAGTCTAGGCATAATATTTTACTGCACAATTATGAACTCTTCTGCAAGAAATCTAGTGAAATAATATCTGACATGTACACTAGGTTCACCCAAATCGTGACATCCTTGCATGGATTAGGTAGAGAGATTTCAAATTCTGAGAAAGTAAATAAAATTCTTAGATGCTTACCTAGTTAATATGATGCAAAGATAACTGCTATCACTGAATCTAAAGACCTTAACATTTACTCTATTGATAATCTCCTTGGGTCACTCAATGCATACGAGCAAGGAGTGAGTCAGAGACAAAGTGATGCAGGTGAAAAGAAGAGGGAGCGAACGGTGGCATTAAAAGCAAGCAACTCAGAAAGTGAAAGCTCTGCAGGGGAGGAAGAGGATGAGATTGCATTGATGACCCGACAGTTCAAACATTCCCTAAAGAGAAAACAGAAGCATCATCAGAACAGATGGAATAAAGGTAAGAGCTCAAGGTCCAATAAGCTTTCATCTGATACAATCTGTTTTGAGTGTAGGAAACCAGGTCACCTTCAAGCCGATTGCCCCAATCTAAAGAGCCAACCAGCTAAGGAGAAAGGTGATGACAAAGCCAAATACAAGAAAGGAAAGATGAAGACATAAAAAGCTTTTTGGGCCGACTCTGCCTTAGAATCATCAGAAGAAGAAGTAGAGGAGGAGGTAACAAATCTGTGTCTTATGGCTAAAGATAACCTTGATCAATCAGATCAAGATGAGGTATGTCAACTTTTATATGAAGAGTTATTACTTATTTCAGAAAATATCCATGACTCGTATAGGAAGTTGAAAAAATGCATGCTAAGCTTAATGTTGAAATTAGTTCTTTACAATCTGAGCATGCTAACGTATTTAAAGAAAATTCTGATTTACATGGAGAACATATGCTACTTCTTGATGAGTATGATGCATTAAATAAGAAGCATATTGAACTAACTGAACTGCATGAAACCTTAAAAACCACTCATGTTGAACTAGAAGAAGCCTTTAATAGACTAGATAAACTTGCATTTGAAGTAGATCGTAGTGAGCACTTGCTATTAATAGAAGTTGATGGATTGACAGCTCAAAATAAAACCTTCGGTGAAAGAATAAAAGAACTAGAAAATGAACTTGCTTCACTCACATTAGGCCATCCTAGCAAACCCCCAACACAGCATGCATCACACAACTTTAGGAAGAGGCACTATCATCCACATAGATTAGTAAACCCATTTCCTGGTGTTAGGTGTTTCTCTTGTGGCATGTTAGGTCACGTAGCCCGCACAAGCACAATTCACCGTAGGACACACTAAGTTTAGAGACCTAAACTGCATCCATCAAAGCATAGCATGCATACATCTCATTCATGCAAGCATAAGGTGGATTCCAAACTCACTTGGGTTTCCAAATCTAATCCTTGAATGAAATTATAGGGGTGCTCTCACAAAAGACCTAGTGAGAGCATGTGGTACCTGGATAGTGGCTACTCGCGACACATGACTGGAGATATGAAAAAGTTCATCCTACTGGAGACCAAAACTGGAGGCAAAGTAACGTTGGGAGACAACACTACTAGGAAGGTGATAGGCTCAGATATTGTTAGTAATGCCAAAAAAATTTTAATTGAAAATGTCTTACTAGTTGATGGTTTGAAGTATAATTTACTTAGTATTAGTCAACTATGTGACAAAGGTTTTGATATTAAATTTCTATCTGATAAATGCCTTATTAGCTTATTTGATAAACTAGTTTTAGAAGAAAAATGAATGAACAATGTTTACATGTTAGACCTTGATTGCTTTGATAGTTCAAATTCATTTTGTTTGAAAATAATAGTTGATGACTCATGGCTATGGCATAGGAGACTATGCCAATGCCATGCTAGTATGAAAACTCCTAGAAACATCACTCAGAAAAACCTAGTTAGAGGCGTACCTAAGTTAGATTTCACAAAGGATCATTTATGTGATGCTTGCCAACTAGGAAAACAAGTCAAATCATCTTTTCATTCAATTAGAGATGTGATCACCATTAGGCCACTAGAAATCTTACACATGGACTTATTTCGACCCGTTAGTACAGCCAGCCTAGTTGGGAAAAATTATGGATTTGTGATTGTAGATGACTTCACTAGATTCATTTGGGTAAAATTCTTAGCACATAAAAATGAGTCTTTTGAGGAATTTCAGGTTTTCTCCACATGGATTCAACGGAAATTGGGTTGTGAAACCTCAACAATTCATAGCGATCATGGTGGAGAATTTCAAAATGATAAATTTGAATCATTCTATCAAGAGCTTGGAATAGAACACTACTTCGTAGCCCCTAGAACACCTCAGCAAAATGATATAGTAGAAAGGAAGAAGAGAACCTTGGTAGAAGCAGCTAGGGCAATGTTAGCGGAGTACACCCTTCCTAAATACTTTTGGGCAGAAGCAGTCAACACAGCATGTTATGTTTTTAATAGGGTGAACATTAGATCGAAGCTGAACAAAACTCTGTATGAACTCCTTAAGGGTAGGACACCAAACCTTTCACACTTACATGTCTTTGGGTGTAAGTGCTTCATCTTGAATAATTGTAAACATCCCTTAAGAAAATTTGATCCCAAGTCTGATGAGGGTGTCTTCTTAGGTTATTCATCTGTAGGTAAAGCCTATAGAATCTTTAATAAGAGAACCCTAGTAGAAGAAGAGTCCACCCATGTGGTATTTGATGAATCAAATAAGCCCTCTGAATCTAAAATTGAAGATGATGAAATAGAGGCAATTCAAGGAGTAGAGACTATGACCTTAAGAGAAAGGGTAGAACCTCAGGAAGATTTGCCTAGAGAATGGAGATATTCTTCTAGTCATCCTAAAGAGTTAATTTTAGGAGACCCTTCAGAAGGTGTAAGAACTAGGCATGGACTTAGAAAAGAGGTTAGTCATTCAGCATTCATCTCTATGATAGAACCTACAATTATAGATCAAGCCTTAGGAGAAGAATTTTGGATTCTAAAAATCAAGAAGAGCTGAACCAATTCACCAGGAATGATGTTTGAGAGTTAGTCAAGAGACCTAAAGAATAAAGTGTTGTTAGAACAAAATGGGTCTTCAAGAATAAGGTGAATGATTCAGGAATAATAATAAGGATTAAAGCCAGACTAGTAGCTAAGGCGTACAACCAAATTGAGGGAATAAACTTTGATGAAACATTTGCCCCTATTGCTAGATTAGAAGCCATAAGAGTGCTATTAGCTTTTGCTTGCTTCAAAAACTTTAAGTTATATCAAATGGATGTAAAGAGTGCATTTCTCAATGGGGTAATTAAGGAAGATGTCTATGTTGAGCAACCCCCCAGATTTGAAAGTTCACAATTTTCAAACCATGTATTCAAATTAAAGAAGGCACTTTATGGATTAAAGCAAGCACCTAGAGCATGGTACGAAAGACTTACATCAATTCTATTAGATAGAGGATTTGAAAAGGGTAGTGTAGATACTACACTCTTTTTACAAAATTCAAAGAAGAAATTCTCATTGTTGAGATATACATGGATGACATTCTATTTGGATCTTAAGATAAAATGTTATGTGATGAATTTTTAAAAACAATGAGTAATGAGTTTGAAATGAGCATGATGGGAGAACTTAATTACTTTCATGGCTTTAGTGTAAAACAAATGGATAATTGAACTTTTCTTAGCCAAACAAAGTATATTAAGGATATCTTGAAAAAATATGAAATTGATAGTGCTAAACCCATGAACACTCCAATGACCTCAACAATTCAATTAGACAAAGTTCCTAGTGGAAAATTAGTAGATCAGAAAAAATATAGAGGAATGATTGGGTCCCTTCTTTACCTGACTGCCAGTAGACTGGACATAATGTTTAGTGTGTGCCTTTGTGCCCATTTTCAAGCTGATCCTAAAGAGTCTCACTTAACTACTGTCAAGAGAATTCTTAGATATCTACTAGGCACCCCAAACTTAGGAATTTGGTATTTTAGGCACAGCACTTCCTTTGAAATCTTAGGGTACTCAAATTCTGACTTTGCAGGATGTAGGATAGATAGAAAAAGCACCTTTGGTACCTGCCAATTCATAGGACAATCATTAGTTTCTTGGTCCAGTAGGAAGCAAAACTCAGTAGCACTTTTCACAGCCGAGATAGAATATATTACAGTAGGAAGTTGTGTTGCAGAAGTACTATGGCTAAAACAACTAATTCTTGATCTTGGCCTACATGTAGGAACCATTTCAATCATGTGTGACAATACAAGAGTAATTTGCATCTCTAAGAACCCAATTCAGTACTCTCGAACAAAGCACATAGACATTAGACACCATTTCTTTAGAGATCACGTTGCTAAGGGAGATATAGAATTGCATCAAATTGCTACAGGAGATCAATTAGCTGACATATTCACAAAACCTCTAGCTTTTGACACCTTTATCACCTTGAGGACTAGATTAGGTGTCATAGCTCTCTACTGAAGGGCCTATGGTTCATTCTTTTCTTACAGATGACTTTGACTGGAGTGATGTAAATAGGGTCCTTAGGAACGCCGCATTCTATATACACCAACCTCTTATTTCATCACCAAATAGAAATGCACGCATAATTCAACATGCCCTTCGTACCTCCATAATACCCAAAGGTGTTGACCGTGTCAACATGACCCCGACCCTATCTGTCACTACCTACCTTATCATGACCAACACAAAATTTGATGAGGCTGATCTAATTATTGACTACATTCGACATATGACCTTCGTTCGTCTCCCTACCACTCGCCAAAAATAAAATATAGCTCTTGGTCACCTTATAGGATATATTCTCCAAAATAAATATCAAATGACCTATCCTGGTGAACCCGACAATCTTCCTATTTTATATACAGATGCCTCTTTCCATATTCTTTTCCATAGAGGACACGAGCCCGAAGAACCTATTTTTGATGAAGAAGAAGGGGAAGATGCCCTGGTTACATCTCAAGCACGTCCACGATGACATGCGCCACCCCGAGTACCTGAACCAGCACAAAATGATTTGGTCGAACGCTTCAACCAACTTCAGACTCATCTCAACACTCACATTCAAGAACAACATCAGCAACACGAGATAGATATGCAATGGTTTGGAGAACGCTTTACTGCTATTGATCAGCGCTTTGACACTCTCTTTCAGTACTTCCAACCAAACCCACCTCCACCACCTACTGATCAGGATCCTCCACTATAAACTATCTTTGTAATGTAGTTGTTTTTTTTCTTTTTTAGTGCTTGCTCCTCTTTTTGGTGCTGTTAAAAGGGGGAGAAGGTTATTGTAATTTATTTCTATGGTTAAATGCATGTTTTTTTTCTTTTCGTACTGCATCTTCTTTTATTTCTTTTCTTCTTGTTCTTATGTTTAAATTATATTTAAAAAAAATGCCTTTAACACTTGCTTACAACAAATATTATTTGACATCATCAAAAAGGGGGAGATTGTTGCAACCCATGACCCCGAGTTTGAGATTTTGATGATAACAAATAATGTCGTTTGAATTATCTTGAGATTCATTGAATATTATTTGCTATTGTCCGTGAGTACTAATATTTCAGGAAAGATCAAAAGCTACTCAAGAGGGACTCAAGAATGGGTAGATTAGGAGTATGAGTCTGCAATGTATTTTGTTGTTTATTTTATTTTTATTTTCTTGAGTCTGGACACAAAATGCATAAAAGTCTGAGCAACCATACATACACACAAAGTAAGAGTGTTTTTAAATGAAAAATTTAGAGTTTTTCTTTCTCTGTAGATTGTACTGTACGATGTTATTTCGTACCGTACAATCAAAGATTTGTAGGACAATTTTGTGAATAGATCGTACCGTACGAATGTAATTGAACTGTATGATATGTTTAAATCCAAAACCCTAGTTGTCATTTTAACTTAAGTAAGTTATTTTGCGCCATTCGTACTGTACGAACATGTTCGTATGGTACAACTTATTTTAAATACTTACTTAATTTAACCCATGATTAGTGCAACAAAGCCAGGCTTAATTATAATTTGAACATCGTACTGTACGAACCCATTCATACAATATGATGAACAGAGGCAAATTATAATCATCCTGAAGATCATCCTGGACGATCTCTTGGGTTTTATCTCATCATATTGTACGATGTACATTGTACCATACGATGAACAGCGATGATGTTTGATCGTCCCAACTATCGTCCTGTACGAACAAAATTGTTATGGATCGTACCGTACGATTTGATATTGTAATGTACAAATGTTTTTGAACTATTCATACCACTTCGTACCAGGATGAAGTCTGTTTGTACATATCATACTGTACGATTAGAAACCGTACTGTACGATAGTCATGGCTACTTTTGAAATCTCAGGGATTTTGGTGCCCATTTTTATGTGTAAAACTTATCATATTTTAAAAGTGTAAATCAGAGAGGAGAATGTGGTTAGAGAGGGATTCTGAGGGAGAGAGCTCTTGAGAAGTTCTTTAGGGTTTGAGAGAGGAAGGAGAAGGGGAGCATTGTGAGGGAGAAGAGATGTGAGGGAGATCACACGGTTGCTCTGAACTTGCTGCATCTTGCTCCTCCTGTGGCCCTAAAAGAATTTATGGGAGGATCTCCAAGGGGAAATGCTCTTCTACATCCGTGACCTCGAGGTACTCTGCCTTCTCCAAGAGGGAGAAAAACTAGAAGGTTCTCTACCATCGCTAGGAGGGTAAAAATAGAGTTTGGCACTCTGCCACGCCGGGTTGGTGAAATGGAGTATTGTAAGGGCTTCTCCGCCTTGCCAAGGGGGGAAAAAGACGAGCTATTGCTTGTAGTGAAATACCCAGAGCGGAGGACTCTGGGGAGTAGTCGTAGGTCATGGTTTGACCGAACCACTATAAAAATCTCAGTGTGCTTTTTTTTATTATCATTTTATTATTGCATGCATTTTATTTCATAATATTTGCTTGGAAAAATTTGTGAAAGAAAAGTTGCTTAAATTTTTTTTCATGTTTAAATTTTAAAAGCATCTAAAAAATTAGAACTCCTACTTAGGTTTCAATTATTGTCAAAAAGTTTTCACAATTCACCCCCCCCCCCCCCCCTCTTATCCATCTAGTAACTTCAATATTTAGTGTGTACATCTATGCCCGATTCCAAGCTGACCCTAAAGAGTTTCACTTGACTGTTATTAAGAGAATCCTTAGATATCTACTCAGTACACCAAACCTAGGAATTTTGAACACTAGACACAACACCTCCCTTGAAATCATAGGGTATTTAGATTCTAATTTTGCTAGATGTAGGATAGATAGGAAAAGTGCATATAGAATATGTCAATTTATAAAATAATCCTTAGTTTCCCCATCTTGTAGAAAGAAAAATTCAGTAGCCCTTTCCATGGCCGAGGCATAATATATAGCAGTCGGGAGTTGTGTTGCACAAGTTTTATGGTTGAAATAATAACTTTTAAATCTTGGATTACCCGTAGGAACCATCCCAATTATATATGAAAACACTAGTTCAATTTGCATATCCAAAAATCAAATTATACACTCTTGAACAAATTATATAAATATTAGATATCACTTCATAAGAGATCATGTTGCCAAAGGAGACATAGAATTGCACCATATAGCTATAAGAGATTAATTGACAAACATTTTTATGAAATCACTACCCTATGATACCTTTTAAAAGTTCGTTAGGGATGTTAGGCTCTTATAAATTGGCCCAAGGCTAATTAAAAAGAGATGAATCGATATTTTAAAATAAATCTTTTGATCAAAAACACAAACCAAGATTCACCACAGACAAAAAAATAATGCAAAAATTAAATGCGGAAATAATAAAGGAAAGAACACACCAGATTAATAGTGGTTCGGTCAAACCTTGACCTACATCCACTCCTCGGAAACACCCTCCAAGTATTGCACTAACTAAGTGTCTCTCCTTTAGCCCTCACAACTAGGCGGAGAAGCCTTTACAAAATCACTTCCACCTTCCTCGGTGCGGCAGAGTCGTCGGGTCCTTTGACACCAAAGAGATCTTCTTCTTCTGTGAACTTCCATTAAGACAAACCTTGAATCCGACGGTACTAAGGTGCAAGCTTGATGGAGCAACCTTGTGGAATCCCCCTCCACACTCCCTTGAGTCCCCCCTCACAGGATCTTCTCCCTCTCTGAAACTTTACCCTTTCCTTACTCCCTTTCAAACTCTCTCTTCAATTTTCCCCCAAAAGTACGAAGCTATAATGGTTGCCAAAGACACTAACAAAAGTGCATTATCAAAAGCTTAAGTAGAAGATCTCAAAACAAGCTCATTAATGTAACTTGTCGACTTTATCGTCCAGGCCAATATGAATATCATCCTGGCCGATCAGTACAAAATAAGCTCAATCAATTGGGATGATTTGGGACGAATAGAAGAAAATAGGTTACATCATCCAGGCCGATACAATATCGTCCTGGCTGATTAGTTCAAATCCTAGGATAATTGTCCTAATCATCGCCCTAAATAGAGTCTCACAAATGGAAATCATCTAAGACATCATCCTGGCCGATCTTGCGATCATCCCAACCGATGTGATCATATCAATCAGCCTCAATTGATTTCCATAATTACCAGATTAATTTAGGCATAATTATTCTCCATCGTCCAGGCCGATGTTTAGATCATCCTAGTCGATATCCTAAAATAAAGAATACCTATATTAATTATGATGAATGATTCTTTCTTGATTGAGCATATCATCCTGGCTGATATAAGGATCGTCCAGCCCGATCGGCTTAATAATGGCTGCCTTAATGAGGATGATGCCCTAATTAGGGTTTCTATTATTGAAGCAATCGTCCAGGTTGATATAATTATCATCCCGGGCGATGTTACAAAAAATAGTAAACTCTAGAGAATAGATAGAAAATCTTTCAAGGTGTGTGTGTGTGCAACGTTACATAGCATTAGGAGCCACACCAATTATAATAGACTCAAAAAAGGAAAAAGATTCAAGCTGACTCAGACCTAGTCCACCCAATCTTGGGCTGGTTCCAAATTACAGTCTGATCTTCTAGACCTGAAATGTTAGTAGATAAGGCAGTCATAGTGAAATAAGAGTGTTTACTATCATCAAAATCATAATCCATGAAAACAGATCCGCAACACCTTTAACATCTTTAGGAAGAAACTTGGTGTCATGGACATTCATGCTTGATCCAAAATAAACAAAAAATATAAAATAAAACAAAAATAAAAATAAAAACAAAAATAAACAAAGAAAATTTTTAACAAAAAAATAGTCTAAGGTGTTTCCTAATCTTCACACACTCATTACACTAAATTCCCTAAATGACCAATTTTGTGTCCCCATCATATTGTACGATTCACCTCATATTGTGCAATCATTCCAAAATACATATATCACAAAACAAGCCTCGCTGAATGTAATGGGCTTTGTACTGAAGGACCTCGAGCCCACTCCTTCATAACAAATACGTTTGACTGGAGTTTCATTAATTTGGTTTTTAGAAATATTACGTTTAACCAACACCAACCTCTTTTTCAATCCTTAACATAGAATGCATGTATTATCCAACACATTCTTAGGACATCCATAATACCCAAAGTTGGAGATATGATATGTATGACCCCAATCATGTCTATTCTCACTTACCTAATTATGTCCAATACTAAATTTAATGAAGTCAATTTGATCATTGACTATATCCAAAACATGACCCAAATTCGCCATCCTACCACCAACAGAAACTCAATTTAGCCCTAGGAAACCTCATAGGATACATTCTTCACAATAAATACCACAATAAATACCAGTTGACATATCCTAGCAAACCAAACATTATCCCTATTTTCAATAAAGATGCCTTCTTCTGTATCTTGTTTCATCGGGACCAAGAGCATGTTGAGCTAGATTTTGATGAAGAAGGGTAGGCTACTCCAGCTGCAGAACCTGCTCCACAAAGAGGACTTATTCCACAAAATGAACCTACACCTACATACCCTTATAATGACATCATTCAATGACTCGACCAATTAGAAACCAAGATTCATAATCATATCCAGGAACAATACCAGCAACACAAGGTGGACATGCGATGGTTTGGGGAAAGATTTGCTTTGATTGATCATCAGTTTGCTTCAATCCATCACTTCTTTTAGCCACCTCCACCACCAACTGATCAGGATCCATCATTTGACTAAGTCTCTATCTAATGTGTTTTATGTAATTTTTCTTTAATACTCCTCTTTTTGGTGATGTCGAAAGGGGGAGAAGTTTGTTTATCCTTAGTTAGTATGTTTCCCTATTGCATATCATATTTTCTATTTTAATTTCTAACTTAAAATATAATGCATGTTTCTATTCATGTTTTTATGTTCTTAAATTTATGTTAATAAAAAAATGAAAAAAAAAATACATTCTTGCCTATCAACAAAAATTATTTGACATCATCAAAAAGGGAGAGAATCTTGGATTCCATGACCCCTAGTTTGATATTTTGATGATGATAAAAAAAGTTGATTGAGTTATCTTATTTTTTATTAAATATTTTAAAATGTTACTCTTGTCTGTGAAAACTAACATTTCAGGGTGATCACACACTGATTAAGGCAACAGAAGACTCGAGACTAGGCAAAATAGTATGTGAAGGAGTCTAAAAAAATTAAATTTCATTTATTTTATAATTTCTTAAGTTTGGTCATAAAAAGTATATGCAAATTGAGTAACCATGCATATACAAATGGTGAGAGTTTTTTTTAAAACAAAATAAAATTTTTTGTAGATTGTACTATATTATTTTAAATCATACTATATGATATAATGTGGCTCAACAATTCTATTAGGTGAACTAATCATAATGTATTATAGTGATTGTACTGTACGTTTATGTTTTAACCTTAAACCCTAGCCTTTAGATTAATTTAAGCAAGATTTTAATAATTGAATTTTGAAATACATACGATCATATCATAATGTATGAATATTTTAATACTTGCTAAAATTAACCCCCATGATTAGTCAATTAAATCAAGGCTTAATTAATGATTGGTGATTGTACTGTATGCCCTATTCGTACTGTATGATGAATCGAGGCTATTTTTGGTCATCGCAAAGATCATACTAGACGAATCCTTTATTTTTAACTAATCATACTGTATGATATATACTTCATATCAGATGACCTGAATATTTTGATTAATTATACGGTATGAATTAGATCATACCAAACGATGAATAGAGACAAAATTTTTGTTATCCTAATATTTGTCCTGTATGAATAGAAGAAATATAGTATATCATATTGGATGATATTTATATCATATCGTATGATGTATTGGACAATTTTTGTTTGTTTGTACTCCATATTAGGATAAAATCTATTTTTAACTGATCATACTATACAATAATGATCGTAATGTATGAACATAAATGGCTAAATTGAATTTTTAGGATTTCTTTAAACTTGATATATATTCAATACCTTTTCCTTTTGAAAGAGTGAGAGGAACATGACAAAGGAAGGGAACTTTTAAGAGGGAGCTTCTTGAAGGGATTTAGGGCTTGTGAAAGTAAGGGAAAGGTGATTTTGTGAGGGAGAAGGAGTGTGAGGGGATCACACGGTTACTCCAAATCTGCTGCACCATTGCTCCTCTTATGGCCCGGGTAAGTCGTTTTGGAGCTCTCTAGGGAAAAATCCTTTAAGGCAAACATCCTCAAAGGTCCTCTACCTTATCTATGAGGGAGACAAATGAGAAGGTCTGCTACCATCATTGAGAGGGTGACATAGTGTCTGACACTCTGCCACACCGGCTCTAGGGAGTTGATGTAGGTCAAGTAATCAAACCACTATAAATCTTCTTGTGTGCTTTTTCTAATTATTGTATTTTATTTTTCTTGCATTTAACATTGTCATAATTACTTGGTGAGAATTTAATTTTAGTATTTCATTGTGCGAATTAAAATTTCATCACCACTATCGTAATAATTATTTAATCTCCAGCTTCAGCTTCTAATTAGTTTAGTCATCTTTTGAAATTCACAAAAAAAAAAAAAAGAACTCCTATTTAAGCTTTGATTTTTATTTAAAAAATATATAACAATTCACCCACACCCCATCCCCCCCCCTACCCCTCTTGATGTATCTTATACTTTCAATTTAATGGCTCATGTCATATGGATATTAATTTTATTTAATCGATTGATTTGATTATTTATATTATTTGTGCAGTAAAAATTGCAAGATTTTTCAGGTTTCTTTCTTGCATGCCGCATTTTTATTTAGCTTGAAAATATTTAGAGGCTATGAGGGTACAACTAAAAAACTTTTTCTTCTTAAAACAAAAAAATTCTTTAGGCTCACATAAAAATTCTAATAATTTAAGAAGTAAGATCAGGATTACCAAGAGTTCATATTCATACATATTAAATTCTTCTCTTCCTTTTTAGGCATCTCCCCTGTCTGCAAGTTCTTGAAGATCACCTGGTCTATTAGGGTGTAGCTCTATTAAGGGGATGTCGTAAAATCTTTAGGAAAAGAATTAATTTTTAAGCCTTTTTAAAACTGCTCCATATTAATTCACACATTTAAAGGTTAATCAATATATATAACATTAAAAACAAAATAAAAGGAGTTAAAAAAATTAATTACATTTTTGACATATTAACCACCCTACAAAGTCAAGGGGCCAATTAAGATATGCTCTAAATGTTGGCTTTAATTCCTCAAAACTTAACCAACAACACCCTAATCTTGCATAAAAGACAGGATACATAGATTTAAAGTTCCTCGGTGGATAGCTGACTCCTCAATCGAAATTAGAATAAGCCAAGATTTACACTACAATAGCTAGGTTCATACCACTACCGCTTAGTGTCCATTTTAGATTTTCGATCTGGGGCGGACTCAAAATTATAAGACCCCAACTTCTAAGAATATAATTTCAACTTTCTAATAAATTGACAACTCAAATCAAAAGCTCTTCAAACCAAAATTTAAAGCCTAATACTAGAATAGATTGAGGCATTTCTGAACTATTTTAAAATCCAAAATTGCCTCCTCCTTTGTTGACCTCCAGAAATAAGTGTTCAAAATTTGATTCCTTCCTAATTAAAAATTTAAGCCTCGCTTCTTTGGTATCACTCTTTAATAATTCTAAATAAAATTTCTACCGTTATTTTAATCTAGAGTTTTTATAGAAAATTTAAGATTTCTACAATGTAATTATCTGCAAGAGCTTGCATTTATAGGAGATTTAAAGACCACAAATCAATTATTCAAAAATTAATTAATCTTCTTTAGAAAAATCAAGATTAATAATGATCATTATCATCATATTTGAATAATTTATTAGGGATGATATCTACTTCCCTTAGTAAGATATATCATTTGTTTATTAAGATTTATAATGTGATACTAATTATAGCATATTCAAATCATCTTAGTTAAATACTTAATTGAATACTACCATGACCCTTTGGGGGTCATATGTACTTCTTTTATTTTCCAACAAAGTCTACTCAATTCATAAAATAATTGGCTTAATGATTTGTTGCCCTTATCAAGCATCTCTTGATAGTATTTGCACACTTCACTCGTCGGTATATTTATAATCACCAAATTAAATTTCAACACAGTTTTGAGAAGGGAAAAGATTTTTTAAAAGAAAAAAATCATCCAATTCAAAATAATAAACCACCATCTACACTAGTACGATGGTATAAGCCAGAAAAAAAGTATGTTAATTAACCTTCAAGATTTCCAAAAATTCTAATGAATCAAGTTTAATATTAAAAAATACATATAATACCTCTAACTGATCATAATTAAGCCCATAATTAGAAAAAATTAAATCCACTTTAATTTGACATTAACTTTAAGAATAATTTAATTTTAATTAAAAATTAATATTTAATTAGTTTAATTAATTAAAATATTAAAAAAATTCTAAAAAATTCTCAAATACTTGATAACCCCTCCTTATTTGATTTCTGATCATTGACGATGATTTCAAGAAGTTTGGAGTTCATTTGGGTTAAAATCATTAAAATGCTTTTCATTAAAATAATTAAATAATTCAATAAATACCCAAATTTCTTAAAATCATAACTAATTCTAAAAAATTTTAAATTGGTCAAAATCAAATGCATTCAACTCAAATTAAAATCAAATATTTTACAAAAATGTCAAAATCTTCAAAGTTAGTCTAAGTTAAAAAGTCAACAATCTGGTCAAACCTAAGTCAAAATTAAGTCAAAATTCGAAAAATCATAAATTTTTATAGAAAACTCTAAAATGAGCATACTAATAGTCTAATTACTCATCATAAGGTCTAATACTATTTAATCTGAAACCTTGAAAATTAATTTTAATTTTTAAAAGTTAACTTCTAACCCCTTAATTAACACCTTAAAATAAATCGCATAATTCTTAAAAAAATTTAATAATTCATTAAAATTTTAGAAAATTCTAATTTGAATAATATAATCTCCTAACCAACATTCTAATATATAATAATCACTCCAAAGGTATAGTTTATTGGATGGACTACTCCGGGTTATGGGGCTATGTGTCTTAAGGAGGCCTAATTCATTGAGCCTGTTGTAGATCTGTTTTCATGTTTTATGATTTTGATGATAGCAAACACTCTAATTTCTTTACGACTGCCTTATTAACTGACATTTTAGGTCCACAAGATCAGACTGTAATTAGGAATCAGCTGAAGATTGGGTAGACTAGGTCTGAGTCAGTTTGTACCCCTTTTTCCTTTCTTGAGTCTATTGTATTTGGTGTGGCTCCTGATGCTTTGTAAACTTGATCATACCCACCTTGGAAGATTTTTTGACAGTTTCCTAGATTTTACTATTTTGGTAACATCATCCTGGATGATATTTATATCGACCTAGATGATCGGTTCAAAAGTAGAAACAATAATTAGGGCATCCTCATTAAGGCAGCCATCATTAAGCTGTTCAGCCTGGACGATACTTGTATTAGTCAAGATGATGGGATCAATTAAGAAAAGAATCAGCCACCATAATCAATTAAGGTATTCTTTGTTTTAGGAAATCGACTAGGATGATATCCACATCATTCGGGATGATTTAACTCAATTATGCCTAAATTAATATGGTATCTGTGGAAAGAATTAAAGGCTAATTGATTCAATCACATTGGCTGGGCCGATTACAGGATCGGTCGGGACGATGTCTTAGATGATTAACATCGCCCATCATCTATTCAGGGTGATGTTCAGAATGATTGTGCTTGGTTTTAAACTAATCGGCCATGATGATATAACCAATTTTCTTCTGATCGTCCCAAATCATCCCGGGCTGATTGAGCTTAATTTGAACTGATCGGCCAGGACGATATGCCTATCAGCCTGGATGATAAAGTCAACAAGTTGCATTAATAAGCACATTTTAAGATCTTCTATTTAAGCTTTAACTAGACACTTGGTAAGTGCCTTTGGAAGCAATTATAGCTTTATTCTTTTGGGGGAACTTGAAGAGAGAGCTTGAAAGGGAGTGAGGAATGGGTGAAGTTTGAGAGAGGGAGAAGATCCTGTGAGGGGGGACTCAAGGGAGGGTGGAGGGGGATTCCACACTGTTGCTCTGGCAGGCTTGCACCTTAATATTATCGGATTCAAGACTTATCTTGAGGGAAGTTCACCAAAGAAGAAGATCTTTTTAGTGTCAAAGGACCCGGCAACTCTGCCTCATCGGGGAAGGTGGAAGTGATTTTGTAAGGGCTTCTCCGCCTAGCTGTAGGGGCTAATGGAGAGACACTTAGTTTAGTGCAATGCTTAGAGGGTGCCTCCAAGAAGTGGACGTTGGTCAAGGTTTGACCGAACCACTATAAATCTGATGTGTTCTTTCCTTTTCTTACTTCCGCCTTTAATTTCCGCACTTTGGTTTTCTTTGTAGTGAATCTTGATATCAATTTTAAGATTGTGTTTTTTTTTAAATATCTATTCACCCATCTATCTTAATTAGCCTTGGGCTGGTTCATAGGGCCTAACATCCCTAACAAACTTTTAGAGCCTGGGGACATAACGCCACAAATGAATTCAGTGAAGTGTTAAATATCAAAATTAAATTCTTTTTAATTATTTAACCAAATTAAAAATATCAATTCAACTACATCAACAAGATTTTTAGGATGGACTACTTTAGGCTGTGGAGCTAATTGTCCTAAGGAGGCCTCATTTCTCAAGCCTGGTGGAACAATACCATGAACCTCTTGATGGAAAATATAAATTAATTTTTCTTTTAAAATCAATAATTAATTAAATAATTTAATTTTAATCCACCCTTAATTTTTAACCAACTAAATCAACTTAATCAACCTCAATTACTAGTAGGTAACCTAGGCCTACGAGGCTATTAGCTTAGCACCAAGGAAGGTAAAATAAACTTTACAACCTCGATGAGCAACAAAGGTAGTAGTCATTTAACATTTCAAATATGTTTAAATCAAGCTTTAACACATTAATACTTAAACTCAAACATAAAAGTTCTCCTTCAGCCTTTAACAAACTCAAACATTAGATAATTCCAATAAATAACCCTGCTTAGGATCTATCATTGCCACACGACCTTCTACACAACTTTAAATAGTTTGCTAAGTCAACTGACTCTAGATCTTGGTTAGGCCTTTGTTTACTTTTTCATTATATGCCATGTTTTTTAGATTTCATTGCATGTTGTGATTGTGATTGTTTGATGTATTTGTTTACTTTTATTGCACTCTATCGATTGATGATGTGATTGGGGATTATAATATCCTTAGGTTAGGAATGATCTAAATGCTCACTGAGTTTTTCACATGTGGTTACACTCATGTTGGGCAATAAAGAGGGCTAAATAAATAATAAATTTAATTGCTACATGTGCTTCAGCTACTTATCCCCCAAATAAAAAAGAGTATGGCCAAGTGAATTTACTTTTCTATGTATATATATATATATATATATATATATATGCTTAGGAATGTATTTGATTTATTAAATATTTAAGATAACCCTATTGAAGAGTCTATAATTTTATTTTTATTAATGTAATTCATTTGAGATATTGAGTTATGAAAGTGCACATTTAAGTTAGCTTACATGGATCCAAAGTTTAGATTACAAAGAGGAAAGGATACCCCTTTGAGGGATAGACCTTTTCCATTTAGAAGTCCAAATTTGGATCATCTTTTATACCTACAGTGGAAAAAGCAACCTTCCCCTCGAGGGAAGCGTTCACTTTTTCATTTGTGTATCCAGTTATGAAGAATCTGAAGAACTCGAAGGAGAGAAAACTAAAAAATTAAGTGTTGCCTGACCACTTTTAATTTCTGCATTTCTTGGTTGTAATAAGCAAGACAATTTGCCTATGGACATTTATTAATTAATTTGATTATATTTGATGTGTTGATTTGATGTGATTGTGATTAGCATTTTGCTTACTTTTTTTTAGTTTTTTATGATTGTGTGCCACTTTTGATTTAGCCTAAATACATGAGACTTATGAGAGTGTAAAAATTATTCTATTCATAATTAATATTCAAAATTTTAGGAGTTAAATAATATAGAAAGATAATGATCTATGGAATGAGCTGGAGATTATTACAGATCGCATGCATATTACTGCATCTTTATTTCCTTATTTTAAGACACTTCCACATCTGCAAGTAGAGTTCAAATAATTTAACATATGAGGATGAGGTATTTGTATGAAGTATATAATTCAAAAACCTATAAACCTCTAAAAGTAACACCATTGTGTGGGGGACAGAGCATATAAAGGTATGACCTTAGCATCTCGAAGGATAAAATAATCACATGCCTTCATGCTCTTCGCAAGTAGACCAATGGAAGGGTAGATTGATCATACATATGATTAACCATTTAAGGTAGTGGCTCTCACCAATACTCCTTGATGGGTAATAATATGCACAATTTGAATGAAATAATAAGGGTTCCCCCATCCGGTACATCAGCTCATATTGAGTCTATTTGATGGTGTAATTACATTTCCCACTAGTGCAAGCCTCTGTGGTTAATTACATCTCATGATAGGGCTTGAAAAGACTCTTGATTAAGGATTCTATACTATCCTCTAAAATGGGATTGACATATATGAAGGAGACTACAAATTTCCTACTTAAAGGAAATAAAAAGTTCAATTTGGCTTAGTCAACACACATGACTAACATCAACATTTGGAGAGACTAAGGTAATGAGAAGAAACTAGAGAAAAAATAAATGATGGACATAAAGCATTCAAGAGAGAAGGATGGACGTCGCGACATCCATATGATGCAAATAAGTAAGATTTATAGCTTATGAAGAATAGAGGATAATCTCATCAATGAGGCATACTATGAGACACTAAATATAGTAGGCTTGAACACTAAATCTAAAGTGGGTTTAGTATTATACACATAATACTAAAACCCGTGTCCTAGCTAATACACCATGGACTTATATCCTATCAGAAAAGGAATGTCAGCTAACCACCTAAGGGTAGAAAATTTATACTAATCGATCTTTATAAAATATTGGTGGGTAGCTCAATTTTTTGGAAGTTAAGGCTGATGTCTAGAGAGGTTCATAAGAGGACTTAAATTTATGAAGGGTAGAATGCTTCTAGAATTAATGAAATTAATTTTTAATTTAATTAATTTTTAATGCAATCCATATTTGTTGAAGTCTCCAAATTAGATATTTTTTACATTTTAAAAAGGCTTATAAAATAATTTTGTAGAAAGATTAGGCTTCCCTAGATCTAGCACCTCATCCTCGTATGTTGAATTATATGGACTCTATCCATAAGAGGGGAAGTGTCTTAAAGTAAGGAGAGAGAAGATGAATTAATATGCATGCGACACTAGATAATTCTGGTTATTACCTAGATCATTAAATTTTAATATTATTTAAGTTCTAAAATACTACATTTTAATTACAAGAAGAAAAAGTTTTTATCCTTAAAGAACCTAGCAAAATCAGGCGCACACATATGTAAGAAAGAAATTTAAGAAATGTAGATAATTTCTACAAAATAAATAAAATGAACACATCAATATAACTAAAATCACCAGAGTAAAAAGAAGGTTGATAGCAAGTGTCAAATAAGTACAACCTAGGGTCTATAGAAAAGTAATGGTGGTCAAGCCCCACCAACAAAAACCCATATTTTAATCATTCTGAATGACACAAGTCTTAAAAAAAGGTATTTCATTTTCATCTTCACCTTTGAGTCCTTCTCTGGTTCATCTTCCTTCGGCCTTCATAGGGATCATCTTTTAGAAGGATACCCAAATGAAAAAAAAAATTCATGTGAAGAGCCTTTCTTCTTCCCTTTCGATTTCTTAAGTTTGAAATGCCTTATTTTGAAATTTTTCACAACTCGATACACCAAATACATTATATTTATATTATATAAAATAAAATCTAGACTCTCCTGTATGGTTATCCTAAGTTGTTAATATAAGGCATCTGAAGAAATTATATATATATATATATATAATAAAATACTCATGCTATCCACACTTGTCCATGCTCTTATTTATTTTTTGGGGTTAAGTATCTTAGGCACATGTAGCAAGCATTTATATACATAATTGACATAGCCACCTGTAAAAAAAAAATTAGTATCAAGATTACCCCTAACCTCTAGGTAATCTATCACACACATCGCATCATATAGAAAAAGTATAATAATGAAGCTCATTAACATAATAATCACCACAATAAATTAAAGAAACCAGCACATGTGCCACATGTAGAGCATCTCATCACAGAAATAAAAAAGGAAAGCACCAGCCTAACTAGGAACTAGAAGTGGTGTCATAGCAAGCAATTCTATATGTATGTAGTAGGTTATGTGGCATTGGATGTGTCCTATGTTAGGTAATTAGTTCAAGTTATTTTGTTTTCCATTTGTTGAAGGTCAAAAGGGGAAATTTTTTATTAAAGTTCAAATATTAATGTCTTAGGATCAATTTTAATTGAATTAGTTGGTTGGTCAGTTTTAATACCTAGGGTAGTATTCTTTGAAGTTTAAGCAGAGTTAGTGGAATTTGGAAGGTCCAGGGTCAGCCTACCCGCTATGTTAAAGGGGTCCAAATAGTGACTTTTAGAAACAAGCTAAGTCTTTGAGTTATAAATTTTTTATTAAATATCAAACTTTATAATAAATAATTGCACTTTGAGTTTGCTAGATTTTGAATTTTCTAGATAAATTTATGATTTTTAGAAGTTTTGGGCCCTAGTTATCGAACTACGGTTGATTGGAGTGTTAATTTTTTAATTTAAGTTAGTTTCTAGAAATCTAATATTTTTAATAAATACTAGATTTTAAATATATTTGAATGCCTTTTAGTTTGCCAAATTTAGATTTTTCTTGAATTAGTTATGATTGTTTGAAGTTAGGGTATTTAATGAATTATTAAAATAATCTAATTAAGAGTATTTTTGGGTTTTTGATCCAAATCAACTCCAAACTACTTTGAATCACCTCAAAAGGTCATAAATGACCTAAAGAAATGTTTTCATGTCTTTGGAAAAAATTTGGAATTTTAAATAATTTTTTTAATTTAATTAAAAGAGTGATTTTTAATCAAAATTAAATTAAGGATCAAATTGAAGTATAATTTGGGGGATTTTAATTTTTTAAGATTAAGAATTGAATTCTAAAAATTTTGATATATTATGGTTAATCTTTAGATTTAATTTGAATCTATTAGAATTTTTTGCAGTTAGCGGGGATTGATTGAAGGGATTATTAGGGTTTGTTAATTAAGGGGTTTAAGGAGCCCTAAAAATTTTTATAAAAATCTGGGAGGTTTAGGATATCACTAAATTTAAATATTTGAAGTTTCATTTCAATCAAAGGTGTATCCATGCTCCTAAATTTTCTCTAAGTTTGTCAGACGAGTTCTTAATTATTGTCTTTAAGATGTCGCTAGATTAAATAAGTTTGAATCAAGTATTAAAGACTAACCCTTGGGGTAACATAAAGGGAAATGTAATATATCGTAGCACACCATGTCCTTAGAACTAGGAGGTCCTATGCTAAGTAATCGTGTATCCTACATATGAAAAAATAAATTAAATAGTAATTAGACATGATTAACAATGGTGATTAGTGAATGATTAGAGCCTAACCATCGACTATTCCTCCCCCCCCCCCCCCCCCCCCATGAATTCTACTCATATGCATAGCCTATGTTTAAAATTTTGAAAGAAGATCTCTCAAAATTAAAGGGATTATATATATATATATATATATATATATATATATATATATATATATATATATATATATATATATATATATAAAATAAAAATTAAGATATAAATATATAAGTTTAAAAGTAATGCAATTAAAAATAGTTCTATGTATATAGATACAAATATATATGAGAGATCCACTGGTCATCCCAAGAAAAGGTTCAAAATAATTTAAAAAAAGTTTTTAATTTAAAAATATATAAGATATTACTTATTAAATAATAGTTAAGTAGGAAAAGTAATTAAATAATAATTAATAATTATCAAAAAATAAGTTTACCCTCTAAAAATAATATTAAATTAAAATAAATAATTTTTTTGAAAAATTTAAGGTATTGTACAAATTTTTAGGATTTAAAATTGATTTATTATAAATTTCTAAAGTTTAAAATAGTTAAAGGGTATTTTAAAAAAATTTAAAATATTAATACTTAAAAATTACTATTAAATTATATTAAATTAAATATTTAAGCAATCTAAAATTTAAAAATATTTTTCATAATATTTATAAAATATTTATTCTTTAATTAGTTAATTATTAATTAGGTAATTAATTATTTCATTAATTAAAGAAAATTTTCAAAATAAAATTACCAATTCACCCCCTTCTTGGTTAGCCTCGGGCTAGTTTATAAGAGCTTAACATCCCTAACAAACTTTCAAGTGGTATTATAGCGGGATTCATAAAATCTAGTTTTTTAAAACTTTTGAATTTTCATCCATGGCTAACTTTGATAATCATAATATTACAGAAGGGTATTCTATTACTCGACCACCTATGTTTGATAACATACCTTTTAATTTTTTGAAAACTCGCATTTCCACATTTTTACAATCAATTGACTATCGCATGTGGATGCTTGTTAAGAATGGATATTCACCATCAACTCGTGAAATCAATGGCATAAAAATTGAACTTCCTTTTATTTTATGGATATTTTATGATAGGGATTTAGCACAATTTAATGCAAAATGCTTAAATTATTTTTTCTATGCTTTAAAATTTTAAGATTATATGGGTGTCTCAACTTGTGCTATTGATAAATAAATATGTGATAGATTGTGTATTACTATGATGGGACAAATGAAGTTAATCAATCTATGTTGAATATCTTACTACATGACTATAAACTTTTTTGCATGAAACCTATTGAATCAATTTTTGAAATGTATATTAGGTTTACTCATATTGTCACCTCACTACATGTCTTAAGAAGATAGTTAACCAACTATAAAAAAGTTAATAAAATTTTGAAGGGTTTGCCTTCTTCCTTTAATGTAAAGATAACTGTTATTATTGAATCCAAGGATTTGAATACTTATTCTGTTGATAACTTACTTAGGTCACTTATTGCTTACGAGCAAGGAGTGAACCAAAGATAATTTGATGCAGATGAGAAAAAGAAGGAGAAAATTGTGACGCTGAAGGCCAATGATTTGGAGACTGATTCTTTCGGGTCTGAAAGTGATGATGTTGCCTTAATCACTAGGCAATTAAAAAGCTTTCTTTGGAAGAAATAAAAGCACCATCAGAAATGGAACAAAGGAAATGATAGCAAAAATTTTAGAAGTTTTTCTGATATAGTTTGCTTTCAATAAAGGAAGTTAGGAAATGTATGAGCTGATTGTCCTACACTTAAGTCTCACCCAAAGTAAAGAGAAGGGTGAGGAGAAATCCAAGTTCATAAAGGATAAGAAGCAATTTTAAAAGGCATTATTGGTGGAATCTGTATCTGACTTCTCTGAGACTAAAGATGTCCAAGGAGATTACAAACTTGTGCTTGATGGTAGATGATCATCTTGGTCAGTCTGACCAAGAAGAGGTACGCGAACTAACCTATAACCAATAAGTTGAAGTTTTTGAACAAATTCATTCATCATATAGGAAACTTAAGAAATCATATGCTAGTTATAAATTAGAATTTTTAAATTTAAATAAAGAGCATGAATTTTACTTAAAGATCACTCTACAGTTGATAGTAATCATATGCCATTACTTGATGAGTTTTATGAGTTAAATAAAAAGCATTCTGAGTTTGGCATTGAGCATGATTCATTGAAAGCATCCCACACTACACTTGGAAATGATTAAAAAACATATATTGATGAATCTAAGCATAGGGAGAATGATTTGAAAGTTAATAACACCATTTTAGAAAGTGCTAACTCAATGTTCAAGGCTGAATTGAATGCACTTGAGAAAAATAAGTCTCCACCCACACCTGAATAGTTTTTCAATCCTTATCCAAAGCCAAAAGTTTTAAAACCTAGGAAGAGAAACTATAACTCGAATAGATTAGTAAACCCTTTTCCTAGTGTTAGATGTTTTTTATGTGGCATGTTAGGACACATCTCACACACTTGCACTATTCATCATAGTATATATTAGGTGTGGAGACCAAAATTGCATGATTTACAACGTAACATATATACATTACATTCTTCTTTCTATAAGAAGGGACCCAAACTTGTTTAGGTTCCTAAATCTAATTTTTAATGATTTTTTAGGTGTGTTCTCACTAAAGACCTCGTGAGAGTATGTGGTACTTGGAAAGTAGATTCTCATGACACATGATTGAAGATGCCAATTAATTTGTTTCATTGGTGGCTAGGGCTAGAGGCAAGGTCACTCTTAGAGACAATACCACCAGGAAAGTGGTGGGCATAGATATAATCAAAAACTCCAAGAACCTTTTGATTGAAAGTATTTTGCTTGTAGATGAACTGAAATATAACTTTCTTAGCATAAGTTAGCTTTGCGATAAGGGCTTTTTCATAAATTTTTTGGCAAATACATGCATTGTTAGCTTGAATAACAATACTATTTTGCAGGGAAAGCAGATTAATAATGTATACATGCTTAATTTAATAACATTGAATGTATTGCTTCATTTTGCATAAAAACTATTGCTGATGAGTCTTACTTGTGGCACAAGAGGTTATATTATGCTAGTATGAAAACCCTTAGGAGAGTGATCCAAAAAGACCAAGTTAGAGGTGTCCCCAAGCTTAAGTTCACTAAAGACCACTTGTGTGATGCTTGTTAACTAGGGAAGCAAATCCAATCGTCTTTCCATTCCATTAAGAACATTAGCACCTCTAGATATTTAGAAGTCCTTCACATGGATTTGTTTGGCCCCTTTAACACTGCCAGTTTAGGGGGAAAAGTTTATGGATTTGTGATTATCGATGATTACTCAAGGTTCACTTTGATTAAATTTTTGTTACATAAGAGTGAGTCTTTTGATGAGTTTAGATCCTTTTCCACTTGGA
This sequence comes from Dendrobium nobile, assembly GCA_022539455.1. Classification (NCBI taxonomy): domain Eukaryota; kingdom Viridiplantae; phylum Streptophyta; class Magnoliopsida; order Asparagales; family Orchidaceae; genus Dendrobium; species Dendrobium nobile. Next base: position 39,311,304 of record CM039735.1, read on the forward strand.
TCTAGAAAAACCTAGGTTGTGAAATCTTGACCATCCATAGTGACCATGGGGGAGAGTTTGAAAATGAGGATAAAGGAATTAATCACAACTTCTCAACTCCTTGGACCCCTTAGTAGAAGGGGGTAGCTTAAAGGAAGAACATGACCTTAGTTGAAGCTGCTAGAGCTATACTTACTGAGTATTCTCTTCCAAAATACTTTTGGACTGAAGCGGTAAATACAGCTTATTACGTGTTGAATAGGGTGAATGTTAGAGCCAAACTAGATAAGACACCCAATCAGATCATTAAGTGTAGGATACCCAACCTTTCCCAGCTTCATGTCTTTGTGCGTAAGGTTTTCATTCTTAATAGTGGGAAGTCACATATAGGTAAATTTAAACCAAAATTTGATGAAGGAGTGTTCTTAGGATATTCAAGTGTAGGGAAATCCTTTAGGGAGTTTAAAAAGTGGACATTAATGGTGGAGTAGATTACTCATGTCATGTTTAATGAATTTGATCCTAATATGTCTAAAGTTGAGGATGAAGATGAAGTTGGAGAGATTACCCAAGGAGTTGAAAATTTGGAGAAGAGGGTAGAGCCCCAAAACATTGAAGGAGTAGGTGAGATTACCTAAGGAGTAGAAAATGCAAATCTAGAGGAAAGGGAAGAACCTAGTCACACAATGTCTAAAGATTGGAGATATTTCTCGAGTCATTATAAAGAAATGATCTTAGGAGACCCATTTAAAAGTGTTAGAACTAGGTATGGACTTAGGAAGGAAGTGAACCAATCTACCTTTATCTATTTGACTGAACCCACCAATATCAATCAAGTCCTGTCTAATGAGTTTTGGATCCTAGACATGCAAGAGGAATTAAATATTTTTATTAGGAATGATGTTTGGGGGCTTGTACAAAGCCAAAGGTATAAAGTGTAGTTGGAACCAAATGGGTCTTAAAGAATAAGATGAATGATTTTGGTGTGGTGGTTAGGAATAAGGTGAGATTGGTGGCTAAGAGGTATAACCAAATTGATGGAATTGATTTTGAGGAGACCTTTGCCCCTATAGGTAGATTGGAAGCCATTAAAGTGCTAATAGCCTTTGCATGTTATAAGGGATTTAAGCTTTTTCAAATGGATGTCAAGAGTGCCTTTTTAAATGGGGTGATAAAAGAGGATGTGTTTGTAAAGCATCTCCCAGGTTTTAATAGCTCTCAATTTCCAAATCATGTTTATAAATTAAAAAAGGCCTTATATGGATTAAAATAGGCACCCAGAGTTTGGTATGAGAGGCTTAACACATTTCTACAAGAGAGGGAGTTTGTTAAGGGGAGCGTAAACACCACCCTTTTTTTTGAGAAAAGTAAGAGATGAGTTACTCATTGTTCAGATCTATATTGATGATATACTCTTTGTAACTTCTGATAAAAAGCTATATGATGATTTTTTTTAAATAATAACTAAGGAATTTGAGATGAGTATGATGGTAGAATTATCCTACTTTTTGGGATTTAGCATAAGACAATTAGATTGTAGAACCTTTCTAAATCAATCAAAGTACATTAAGGACATCTTGAAGAAATATGAATTGGATAAAGTCAAGCCAATAAATACTCCCATGCTCAAATGGAAAATCTATTAATAAAAAAGTACAGAGGAATGATTAGATCACTACTTTACTTGACTGTTAGCCGATCTGATATAGTATTTAGTATTCATCTTTGGACTAGATTTTAAGCTAATCCTAAAGAATCCCACTTAACTGTAATTAAGAGAATTTGTTGATATCTCTTAGGGACCCAAAACTTAAGAATATGGTATCCTAGGCACAACATTTCATTTGAGATTATTGGATATTTTGATTCTGATTTTATAGGATATAGGGTGGATAGAAATAGCACTTTTGGTACTTGCCAATTCATAGAATAGTCCATAGTCTACTTGTCCAGTAAAAAATAAAACTCTATTGCACTTTCCACTACTTAAGTTAATTACATTGCCTTAGGAAGTTGTGTGGCCCAAGTCCTTTAGTTGAAGCAACAAATTTTAGATTTAGGATTACCTATATGTATAATTTTAATTCTTTGTGATAACATTAGTGCCATCTATATCTCTAAGAATCCTATCTAACATTCAAAGACTAAACATATTAATAATAGACACCACTTTATTAGAGACCATGTGACCAAATAAGACATTGAGTTACACCATGTGGCAACTAAGAATCAACTAGATGACATCTTTACTAAACCCTGTGCCTTCGACACATTCAGCATCTTAAGGACCAGATTGGGTGTGATTGATATAAATGCATGAACTTGTTGTTTACTGAATTCTGAATTTTATTTTTCGTTCTATTATTTGTTGTTTTCTTTTCTTTCTGTTGACTTTAGTCTTTAAGTATTTATTTTTATTATTATTTTCTTGTTTGTAATTCTCTTATTTTAATATTTCTTTTTTTTTCTTTGATCACTATTGAAATAATATTTTGTGCATTATTTTTTGTTTTTAAGAAATTGTAGTCAATATTTGACATCCTTAAATCAGTTAAAGGGAGAAATACCGTTTATTTTTTCCCTTATTCTAACTTCTTTTAGTGGTGTAATTTTTTTTCTAAACAAAAGTCTATCTCAAACTAATAACTAGACTTTCTGATTGAGATCTTTTCTATCTTGCTATAGGAATATATCTTATAGAAATAATGTTTAAAGTCATTATATCACTTTTAAACTTTCATTATCTTGTCGGTGCATTTATCATATGAATTTGATTTTGCTTTGTAGTTTACTATTTCTTATATTAGAGAGTGAGTTTTTCTTCTATAATATTTGGAAGATATTCTCACAACTAAAAGTATTTAAAAGTTTTGAAATGGATCTAGCTTACAAAAATGACAAGAGCATAAAATGATCTCAAGAAGAAGAAAAATTGAAAAGATGCACAATGACTGCCAAAACAATTGAAAGAAATATAAGGTGTATAAAAAATCAAAAGATGCATAAAGTGCATCAATAAATTGACAAGAGGTAAAAAATAAGCCCATAAGAAAGCAAGCTTCCTACTTTTTCAAACCTTTAAATTTTAGAAGAATTCTTGTGTCACTTTATATTGTCAAATGTTTCATTTCAAATTTCATGATTGTGACTAATTACTTTAGTATATTATTCTATAAGATATTTTTTTGAAACCAAGTTTTGAATGAATCACTTTTTCTTATTCAGATTTTTTTTTTTTTTTGAGTTAGATGTATATTTTCAAAAGATAGTTTGCCCTATGAGAAGTTCGAGCTATGGCTAACAGGATCGACTATTCTACCATTTTTTGGATTTCGATGATGTTAACTCATTAATTCATATAAATTATTAATTTAATCACATGAAATATTATCTTTTTTGTGATTTAATTAATAAAACTTTATTTTCAGCTTTTTTATCATTTTTATCATCTTTTCATTATTTTTTACTCTATTTTTCTTTTCTTGCTTCCTCCCCCATTTGTGATGTCAAAAGGGGGAGTATTGGGTAGTGTTTGAGTTGTTTCATTGTACTATTTTCAATGTAGTGTACTTATTGAATTACATTGTTAATTTTTTCTATCAAATATTTTTCATCATCAAAAAGGGAGAGATTATTATGAATCTAGATTCAGGAATTATAATTTTGATGATAGCAAATATTTCTGATACTTCTATTTTTCTATGACTGCCTTGCCTACTAACATTTTAGGTCCACAAGTTCAATTTACAAATCAAGTCAGATCAAGATTGGGTATATTAGGACTTAGTTAGTTTGTAATGTATGTTAAGTGTATTTTACATTTTCTTGAGTCAAATATAATAATGTGAGTCCTGATGCTATGTAACCTTGCATACACACACATCGGTAAAATAACTTTGACTATTTTAGAATTTACTATTTTTGATCATAATATACAGAATGATCCCAAATCATCTTGGACGATAAGTTCGAAATAGAAACTCTAATTAGGGCATCCTAGTTAAGGCATCCAAATTAAGTAAATTATCCTAGACGATAATAGCATCATCCTAGATTATAGGCTTAAATTAGAAAGAATCAGCTGCCAGCTCTTTTAAGCATGATTTTATTTTAGACATCATCCTGGATGATGCATTATAATTATGATTAAATTAGTCATATGATTAAGGAAAGTAATTAAGGTTCAATTGATCAATCATATCATCCTGGACGATTAGTTATACAAACCTTAATTTTTTGTAAGACAACCAGAATATTATTCTTGATGATATGTATTGATTTGAACTAATCCTCCAAGATGATCTCAAATCATCATAGATGATCAGTTATATTTTATATCGTCCGAACTTATAAAGACTAACTTAACAGAGTGACTATCTGGATGATATTCAAGTTCTTGAACTAATCGTCCTAGATGATCATGAAATCATCTTTGCGATCTATTATTTTTCATCATCAAGACAGGTAAAGTTTGGCTGAAAAGAGCGATGGTCTGGAACATACTCAACACTTTTGAACAATTCGTATAGGATGATGTTTTATCAACCTAGACAATCAGAAGAAAATAACCTTTTAATTATCAAGTCTCCTTGAGATTATCCTGGCTGATTGGACTAAATTTGTTCTGATCGTACAGGATAATACGGTGATCATCCTTGATGGTATTTATCGATTACTTTCAAGTTAAGGAAAATTTTAAGCCTTTGTTTAAAAGATCTCTTATTTACTCAAAGGAAGATCTTTTAATGTTGTCATGACCTGAGAGAGCAAAGAGGTGAGGGAGAGAAAGGGGGAGAGAGAAAGGATCTTGTGAGGGAGAGTTTATGAGGGCTTCACAAAGGTTGCTCCAAGTAATGATTTATGTCATATTTTTTGGTAATCGTCCCTGGTTCCTTGGAGGTTCAAGAGAGGTCTACTTTAGTAATTGATCAAGGTTTTCTACTTGCTTCATGAGGAAGCAAAAGGAGTTAAGTTCTCTACCTGTTTTAGGAGGAAGCGAAAGGAGTCAGTTCTCTGCTTCACTAGAGTCTGCAAAAAAGAGTTTTTGAATGGGCATCTCTACCTTGCTGTGAGAGATAGTGAGTTTAGTGCAATACCCGGAGGAGAGGCTCTAAGGAGTGGATGTAAGTCAAGTTGACCGAACCACTATAAAATTTGGTGTGTTCTTTCTTATTGCATTTTTCATATTTAATTTCCTCACTTTATTTTTATGGTGATTATTTTCTTATGATTATGATTTTTTTTGAGAAATTTTTAAAATACCAATTCACCCCCCCCCCCCCCCCCCCCCCGCTTAGTTAGCCTTGGGATAATTCATATGGGCTTATCATCCCTAAAAAACTTTCAAGAAGAGCCTAAGGTGAGAGTAAGAGTAAAAGAGTCCTTCTAAAGAACCCTAAAATCCTATTAATAGCCCTAGGTTATTCATGGATGTTTGAGATTATTTTTAGGACTAAATAGGAGGGAAATCAACATCGTTGGTAGTGGCTTGGGCTAAGGGGAGCAATTAGAAAGTGTTTCAATACTTTAAATGGGATTAATTTGACTTTAATAGGTCAAATTTGACCAGGGAAGACTTGCGTTGACCAAGTCAAAGGTTGATCTAGTCAACATGGTCAATTTGACTTTAGTAGGTGAGGGGTTGAGCCAATGATAGGTTAGAATGGGCTAGAACTTGAATTGGGTTTATTTGGGCTAATTGGGTTAACTTAGGTTGACCTGGTCAACTAGGTTGACCAAAGGCATGGGTCTGAACTATGGAACCCAAATGAGGTGATGGATCGAGCCCAAAAAGCATTAGGATTTGATTTGAAATAAAAATATAGCTTTTTGGGTTAATTGGGTCAACCTGGGTTGACCTAATCAACTAGGTTGACCCAGAGCTTGGGTTTAGGTTTATGCATATGAGGCTTAGATTACTGAACTCAATCGGAATAGGTCTTGGGATCTAGTTTGGTGAAATTTACTAAGTCAACCCTCTTGACCTAGGGTTGGCTGAAAATTAAGGTCAATATCACGCATTGTATTAGAAACACATTTAAAAGAGTTTAAAATTTAATTAAATTTGTTTTCGGCATTTTAACCCATCATAAGTTAAGGGGCCACTTAGGACAATCGCTAATTGTAGATTGAGTTCTGCAAAACTTTAATAAAATGTTCCTACCACTCTTTTATAAAATGACCAAACTCACGAATTTAAAATCATTTAAGTGGCTAGCTGACTCCCCATTGCATTAATTAGGTTTGGGTCACTTTTATGTGGTTTAATATTAGGAATGACCTTTCTTTATTAGATTTAAATGAGAATTTGACTTTTAATAGGACACAATGGAGAAAAAGGATTCATGTAGCCAACCCCAAGTAGTGGGATAAAAGCTTGTTGTTGTTGTTGTTGTTGGGTCACTATTATGTGGTGCCCAATTTATATTTAGGTTCTAGGGTGGATTTTGAATCATAAGACCCCAACCTCTAGGAATATAATCCCAAATTTCTAATAAAATTCTCAGTTAAAATTAAATCTTCCTTCAATCCAAAACTTAAAGCCCAACACTTAGACTAGGTTGGGACACTTCTTAATTGTTTTATAATCCTAAAGTGTCCCCTACTCTTCTTCCTTTGACTCTGAAAATAAGTGCTCTAATTTGATCCATTCCAACTTGAAATTTCAAAATTCACCTCATTTGATATCACTCCTAAGAAAATCTTTTAACAAAATTTTGTCATTATTTTAATCGAGAGTATTCATAAAAAATTCTAATTTCCTATGATGTAATTAACTACGAAGGCTTGCGCTTGTAAGAGATTTAAAATCCACGTCCAACCTTTTTAAATCAATTTTTAAACTCAAAATTAATCTTTTTTGGGAAAATCAATTCCATAATGATCATTATCTTCATATTCTATCGATCGAAAATAAGAGACATTTTTTCTTTTCGGAGAGATATATTATTTGTTATTGTGATATGAAATATAAAATTAATGATCTCCCATCTAGATTGTAGTGGTTAAAATTTGATAGAATCTCATTTCTACCCTTTAGAACTGTATGTTGTAGATCTTGACCCAAGTACTGTGACTTTGATGATAGAAAGCATTAAAATCTTTTGACTATTGCGATTTATACATATCTATTTTATGTGCCCAGCTCACTAACCTTTCAAGTTCACAACTTCACTTAGAAGGTCAATCATCTCAATATCAGGTAGACTTTGATCGAGTTAGTCTATAATTTCTATTTCATTGCATTTTTTTACCTTTTCTTGAGTTAAATATATCTTGGTGGATCCTTAAGCTAAGTAATCCTACACACAGACACTCAGAGGGAGAAATTTAATTAGTTAGAGTTTATCTATTTTTTATCATATCATACTTGACAATTTTATAATATCCTCGACGATCAGTCAAAAATAAAAATACTTATTAGGGTAAGTGGGTCATGTAAACTTGCTTAAGCAAATCATCTTAGATGATACTCCCATCATCTTGGATGATATGCTCAAATAAAAAATTCTCAGCTGCCAAAATCATTTAGGCAAGATTTTATTTTAAGAATTTTGTTCAATTCGTGCATGATGATCACATATCATCCTGGACGATTCATTACAATCATGACTAAATTAGTCAGGTGATTTAGAAAAGTAATTAATGTTAAATTGATCGATCAAATCAACATAGCCGATCGTAGGAACGTCAAGGATGATATGCATGAAAAACCTTAATTCTCTGCTAAATCTCATTGACATCCCAAACTATTAGCTGGATGATAATCACTAATTTTGAACTAATAGTACAAGACGATCTAAGCGTCATCCTAGACGATTAGTTATATTTTTATATTGTTCTGATTTATTTCCTGGATGCCTCGAACTATCTGTAGGATGATAATGCATGTTTTGTAACTAATCATACGAGATCATGGCTAAATTTTCCTAAACAATCAAAATAATAATTGTGTTCTAATTGTACAACAAACTCAGATCGTCCTGGCTAAAAGGGCTGATTTAAACTAATCGTACAGGATGATTTGTAGATCGTCCTGGATGATCTTTGATTATAAGTTGAAAATTATGACAATTTTAAGGCCTTTTATATAAGCTCTCTCAAATACTTATGATAAAATTTTTTTGTTATTGTCATGACCTAAGAGAGTTTAGAGAAGGAGATAGAGAGCTTGGGAGAGATAAAGAGAGAATATTTTAAGGTAGAGTTTGTGAGGTGTTCACAAAGTTTGCTCAAAACAAAGATTCAAGTCTTCTTCTCCAATCGTCATACTTGGCTCCTTGGTGGTTGTTGGGAGGTCTTCGTCAGCACTATATCAAGGCTCTTCCTTGCTTTTGGAGGAAGCAAAAGGAATCTCGGTTCTCTACCTCACCAATATAAGTGAAATGGATTTTGTAAGGGCTTCTCCGTCTTGTTGTGGGTATAGGTCAGGTTGATCGAACCATTATAAAATCTGATGTATTCTTTCTAATTACATTTCCACATTTTAATTTCCACACCTTAATGTCATGTGGTTAATTGTATTGTTAAAAGCTTTGATTTGTTTTGTTAATCGCTTTCGCATCAAAGGTTTGATCTTGTTTGTTTTAAAATTATTTAAAAAAGGTTTCAAAAAGAACTTTCCTTTTGTTTAAGAATTTTTAAAATTACCAAATCACCCCCTCTCCCAACACTTGGTTAGCCACGGGCTAGTTCATGAGGGTTTAACAACTCTAACAAACTTTCACTATATGTGATTCTTATTTGAGTTTAACTACTAGAATTGGGATGATAACTTTCAGTTTCATCATCTGAGCCCGTTAGCAAATGTTTTCTTTGCCTTAAGGTGCAATATATTGTTTATAATGAGATGTTCGATCATAAAATTGTAAATTTAAAACTCAAATTTCTCAAATATGATCAAATTTTTCAAAACATATTTTTAAAAAATTCCACCAACAGAGTATTACCTCTCTTCCTTTTTTTTTTCTTTAGTTAGCAGCAACTCTGTGAAAGGATATTTTCTTGTTTTTTTTAATCTATGTTTTTTACATTTAACAGTATTAGTGACTAGCTACCATTATAGAATTCACTATGCTTATTACAAACTACAAAGATATTGTAATGAGCATAGTAAATTTTAAATACTTATTAAAAAAATTTTAGTATTAGCCACAAATAGATTTAAATCACAAAAAAAAAATTTATTTTAATTATTTAGGAAAAATAATCTCTTATTTATTTAAATACCACTCGTTCAAATTACAAATAATAAAACTATAGCAAAAATTGAATATCAAATACCTTTTAACTAATAAATAATTTTTGTGGCTTCAAAATTTTCATATCATTCATTTTATTATTTAAACAAGAAATTTTTTTGCAAATAATTCCATCTTAAGCAATGAATTTGTTTTTAAATATTTTATTAACTAGTAGAAACTAACTCCTTAAATAAAATTTTAAATTATAGATTATAATTGAATTAGGGTTTTTAGCTTCCTATTTTAGCTCTTAATTAAATGATGAGAATGAATAATACCTTTTGAAGTGGATTTGCTCTTCACTCGATAACCTTCATGAATAAAAACAATGGCAAATAAAAATACTAAATTTATAGATGTGGGCAATGTTTTAAAAATCAGACAGGGCCAGCTAGTTCAACCAGTTAAACTATGAACCAGTCACAAGATTGGTCCAGTATAGTCTTAAAACCACTTCTGCATTGAACCAGACTGAACCTATCAGAACTACTGGTTCAACTGGTGAACCACCCTCGATTATTGTTATCCAGCTTATTCAAACCCCAAAAAATTTAAATAATTTTTAAATTAATTAATTAATATATATTTTAAAATGTTTAATTTATATTATAATATATTTTTTGTTATAAACATTTGCCCTCTAACTTTCATGAAACATCTTCACATTGCTCCATCATCCCATGTGAGCTCTTAATGTAAGGAAACTCAAAAGGCTATATAAATAACAACAAGAAAGTGTTTCCAAGAAATGTGGGACAAAAGAAAAGAGTTGAGGTGTGTATGAGTTTATAACATATATAATGCCTATAAAACCAATTTTTAAACATATTTTTTAATGAATTATTTTTATGTTAATGATAATTACTTATTACTTAATAATTAAAATTTATTTATTAATGCATTAAAAAATAATTTATTTTTAATAATTTTATCTATTTATTAATGATTTTAGATATAAATTTACAAAATAATTATACAAGTTTTATGTTTCATAGTTTTTTTATTTTAATTTTTTGTCACAAACTTTGAATGATAACATTATTATTTTGCTAATTTTATTAAATTTCAATAATATTTTTTATTTATTACGTCAACCAGTTTGACCCCGATTAGGCCGGTCAAACCATGAACCTCTCGTTCTTTCTATTCATTTCCCAATCTGATTTTCAGAACCTTGAATGTGAGAAAATATATTAAAAAAATATATTTAGTCTAAATATTAGACTCGTGTGTTTGTCAATAGTTGGCCCTACCCTCGTGAGTGGATCGATGTTGGTGGTAATGACTAATGAGGTATCTCTCCGCATCACCATCTTTCATTTACCTTTGCGCACTACACAAATCATCAAATAATCTCGATTGTAAAAAGAAAGAGAATCCTTAATTGCTTCCGCTTAATTACAAGACTCCTCAAGCTCTCTCGGCGTATCCCTGAAACCCTAACTTAGAGCCCGTAGAAACCTCCTTCCTCTAGTTCCCAGCCAATCACTAGGTTGATGAGACCTCGAGTTTTCAGGTCCTTTCTTCTTTGATTTCCTCAATAAGGAGACCGAAGAGGAGATCCAAATGGCCGAGCGATGGTTCGAGACCTCCCTCAACTATGGCCATTCCCATAAGTCTTCACTTCGCTTCAATATTTTTTTCACGATCTTAAATCTTATATACTAAGGTTCCATCCTTCTGATATGTTTGAATCAAGGAAAGATTGGATCATAATTTTTTTTAATGACTGGATCTTGATTGGTTTTATCTTTCATCTAATAAAGAGATTTTTACCATTTCTTTTTAATTGCTAAATTTTTTTGGGAAACTATCTTGATTTTTGACTATAGAAGATCTTGATAGAGCTTAGTGATTTATGCTTGGTTTATGCCACGAGTTTTTCTGGGCTTTTCACAATTTAGTTAGCAATTTAAGGCTAATTCAAATTTTCATTTATTTTGATAGTTTTCATGACAAAGATTATAAAGGGTAGACCATTTATCGATTGTCCTTGTCATATTGGATTTGAAGAAAAAATCTTGAATCTAATTCTTTTAACGCATCCCATTCTCCTTTTTCATCTTTGTCAAAGAATCAATCAAAGATAATGTTTGAATTTGGGTTTAGGGTTATTGTGAAATCAAATTCTTGTTATATAAAAGCTTTATTATCAGTTCAATCTTTATAGGAATTTCACTTGAAGACTATGGAAAGGGAAAATCAACATGCTGAAATAGCTTATGTTGTCTCTTCAGCTGATGCTTCTCCTCAGGTATAAAACATTATTCTGGCTAAAAAAAATTACAAATTTCATTTTATTATTTATCTCATCAACATTAGGATCTTAGGTGAATTTTTTATTTTTTTTTTATCATTGTGTGACATTGTTTTGTAACAGAGCCACTGCAAACCCCTGAAGCTTACTGAACCAAGACCACCTATTCTTGAGACTTCACTAAAGGCACGACCAACAAAGTATGAATTTTTAAAACTTCAACAACGTAAGGTATTCATATAACCCTGATGGTATTATACGTGAATGAAGTGAGCATATCTGTATGGTCTATTAGCTACTAACTATAATTAGAGATCTTTGGTACAAGAAGTAGCACCATACATTTCTACTGTAGAGATGGTTCAGAAGTTTTAATTTAGAACCAAAAAAATTGAGCTACCCCATAATATATCATTTTCATAGGTTTGATACATATGTATGAATTTCTCTTTGCTCTTAAAGTTCTTCATCAGTACTAGCAGCTATTAAAGTATTGTTGAGTCTAGTAATTAGGTTGTTAAGCCTAAGTTAATGTCCCAAAGGCTACCAAGAAGGGAGTGAATTGGTAGTTTAAAAATTTTAAGCCCTTTTTTAAAATTAGGTTGAACCAAAATAAAAATTGTTTCTTTTAAGTTTTGTAGAAAAAGTTTTTCAACCACAGAGTTTTTAAGACTAAGAAATAAAATGCGGAAATATAAAAATAGTAAAGTAAATGACACAAGATTTATAGTGGTTCGGTCTAAAACTAGACCTACATCCACTCCCCAGAGGCACCCTCTGAGTATTGCACTAATTCCAATAGTGACTCTCCTTTTGTACCCACAGCAAGGCGGAGAAGCCTTTACAACACACTCTTTTCACCACTCCCTAGTGCGGCAGAGAACCGTCGTCCTTTTACACAATCCCTAGTGTTGGCAGAGAACCGTTCGTCCTTTCACACTCTCCTAGTGTGGGCAGAGAACCCTTCGGCTGTTCACACTTTCTAAGTGTAGGCAGAGAACCTTTCAGCTATTCACACTCTCCTAGTGTAGGCAGCGAACCCTTCGGCTATTCACACTCTCCAAGTGTAGGCAGCGAACCCTTCAGCTATTCACACTCTCCAAGTGTCGGCAGCGAACCGGATCTCCTTGACTGATCTTCTCACAAGAATCTAGAAGGAAGAAGGAAAAGAGTGAAGTAATCCCAATTCACAAGTAGAGACTCTTACCTTTGAAATCCAAGTCAAGCCTTCTCGCTCCAATGATAGGAATCCTCCTTTGAATGCTCTCTTCCACTCTCTCCTTGGCTATTCTCTCAAGAGGCACGAATATCAAATGACAAAAAGATTGGGTGGCAGTCTAATTTGGACTATTTATACAAAAGACAAGAAAAACCGCCCAAAAACTGCAAGTATTCAATTCTGTACGCAGTGGATCGTCCCGTACGATCGTGGATCGTCCTGGACGATTTTACTTAAACGAATTGAAACGACCCCATTTGTATATGTGCACAAAATGTCTTCGTACAGTTGATCGTCCCGTACGAACTAGGTTCGTTTGGTACGAACGATTATTACAAGGTCGGTTCTAGAAACTGCTGAAAATCGTTCTAAGTCGGTTAATCGTTTGGACGAAAATTTATTCGTCTGGACGAAAATTTTACAGAGGACCGATCGTCTTGGTCGATTATTTATTTTGTCTGGACGAAAATTTTCCAGAGGACCAATCGCCATGGACGATAATTTAATTTCATCTCGTTGAAAATTTTCCAGAAACGAAATCGACCTGGACGATTATTAATTTCGTCTGGACAAAAATTTTCCAGAGAACCAATCTCCATTTACGATAATTTAATTTCGTCTGGACGAAAATTTTACAGAGAACCAATCGTCCTGGACGATTGTAAAATTCGTCCTGGACGAATATGACTTAGAAAAATTTTTGAGCAAGTTCTTATTCGTTCCATGTGCACAATAGAAGATAACTGTCTGATCGTCCCGTACGAACGGATATCATCCAATACGATCAGTATAAATTTTTTATGATCTCCTTATGTGTGTGTATGTTTTTATTCACTCAATTACAATCACTCCCTTTCAATTTAATTTCAAAGAAATGCAAACTTCAAATTTTACAAAGTATCTCATTCTAAATTTGATTTGAAGTCTTCGTGGTCTGGAGTTCATTTTTCCTGAAATATTAGTACACAGAAGAGCAAATACAAATCTTCTAAAATTGTTAGGAGATAACTACTCATTTGAACAATAATGTTTGGAATCATCAAAACTACATAAGTTACAAAAATGTAAAGCATGCAAATAGCAACTGTTTTAACAATCTCCCCCTTTTTGATGATGGCAAAACAATTATTGTTTGTATGGTTTCAATTTAAACAATTCTCCTAAACTCCCCCTGAATTGATGTATATATGAAAATAAGGAGGCATTTTGAACCATAGAAATTTTTTTTTGTTTTTAAAAAAATATTACAAGACCACAAACAAAACATACGAACACAATAATTTCTCCCCCTTTTTAACAACAACAAAAAGTGAAGAAGAAATAGACGAGAAATGTAAGTAATTATATAAAATTCATTTGAAAATTTAATCTAAACGGTGATTGGTATAAGGTATGCGATCTAAAACAAATGAAATTAGGTAAATCATAGAAATTCATAGAATTTAAGAAGTGATATAACATTGTAACTAAGAAGAATTTATCAAAAACATGATTCAATTTAGACATTCGAATATAGAAAATCTTTACAAGAGAGATGAATAAAAATTCTATATTTCAAAGTTCAATAGAATATAAATGAACATAAGATCAGTTTGAATTAAGAGATTGAAAGAATTTGGAAAGAAGAGAATTACCACATGTGACGCTTTGCGCATCTTTTTCAAATTTTGGGCACATTTTTGTGCATCTTTTGACATTGGGCTAATTTTGTGCCTCTTTTACATATTTGCGAACCTTTGCGCATTCCTTTTGATTTTTGTACTTTTTGTACAATTTTCAAGAGTAATTGAAACCAATTCTTTCCAAAATCAATAATCTAAAATTTTAAATATTTCTAAGTGCATAAATATCACTTGAGCATAGAAATACAAAATAAGAAAACATCTATATTACAATAATAATATTAACTTTTATTTAGTCTAAATTAATAGACATGAATTTAAAAGTTCTAATTATAACAAGTTATAAACAAGTTTTAAATTTAGAAAGACTAGATTTTCTAATGTAATTAATCTCAAATTACAATCTAATTTAAGCACAATTAAGATTAAATAAGACAAATGAAATTCATAAAAATTAACCACATTCCAAAACAAACTAATTTTGAATCAAGTACAACATGCATTAATATTAATGAAAAGGATTACATATTCATTTCATAATATTAAAACAACTAAGAAAATACACTGAACTTTTTAATAAAGACAAACTAAAACAAACACTAAAAATAAAAAGCTAACACAACAAAACATTTAAAAACAAAACACGAGTACAACAAACACAAAGAAAAATTTCGTCTTGGATGATTATAAGATCATACAGACGAACTTCATTAAAACTGATCTCAAAACGGTTAAAATTCGCGTAAACTGAATTTTCCACACATCGTCCAGTACGAAAACAATTCGTCCCGGACGATTTCTACCAATTTTTGAATTTTAATTGAAGAAAATCAAACAAAACATTTAAATCATAGAAAACAAAGACAAACCATAGACTCTAAAATAAACTCATTCAAAACACTCAAAAAATCACAAAAATCAAAACAAAAATCAAAGACAAATAACTAAGAAAACATAAATATTAATGTTGCAAAAACATTTTTATTTAAGCATTCAAATCAATAACACCAAGCCTTGTTCTTAATGTACTGAAGGTATCAAAGGCTAAAGGTTTTGTAAAAATATCTGCAAGTTGATTTTCAGTTGAAACATGTGTGAGTTCAATTTCTCCCTTGGATACATGATCCCTTATGAAATAATGCCTTATATCAATGTGTTTGGTTCTAGAATGTTGAATAGAATTTTTGAAAATGCAAATATCACTAGTATTGTCATAATAAATTGGAATAGTGCCTATAGATAATCCTAAATCAATCAACTGTTGTTTTAACCAAAGTACTTATGCCACACAACTTCCTAATGCAATGTATTTTGCTTCTGCAGTAGATAGGGCTACTGAATTTTGTTTTCTACTGGACCAAGAAACTAATGAATTTCCAATGAATTGACATGTTCCAAAAGTGCTTTTCCTATCCACTCTACAGCCTGCAAAGTCAGAATCTGAATAACCAATAATTTCAAATGAAGAGCTAAACTTA
The DNA here is from genome assembly GCA_022539455.1 of Dendrobium nobile. NCBI lineage: Eukaryota > Viridiplantae > Streptophyta > Magnoliopsida > Asparagales > Orchidaceae > Dendrobium > Dendrobium nobile. Next base: position 39,327,101 of record CM039735.1, read on the forward strand.
GGATACCAAATTCCTAAGTTTTGAGTTCCTAGTAAGTATCTTAAAATCCTTTTCACTGCTGTCAAATGTGATTCTTTTGGATCTGATTGAAATCTAGCACATAAGCAAACACTGAACATAATATCTGGTCGGCTAGCAGTCAAGTAAAGCAAAGATCCAATAATCCCTCTATATTTCTTTTGATCAACAGATTTTCCTTTAAGATCCTTATCCAACTGAACTGAGGAACTCATTGGTGTACTAACAGGTTTAGCATTGTCTATTTCATATTTCTTGGGGATGTCCATAATATATTTAGTTTGACTAAGAAATGTCCCTTCCTCAAGTTGCTTGATGCTAAAACCTAGAAAGTAATTTAAATCTCCCATTAGACTCATTTTAAATTCACTACTCATTATATTAGAAAAATCATCACAAAGATTTTTATTTGTAGATCCAAAGATGATATCATCCACATAAATTTGAACAATGACTATTTTCTTTCCAAATTTATTTAAGAAGAGAGTTGTATTCACACTTCCTTTTTCAAAAGATCTTTCAAGTAGGAAGGTGCTCAATCTCTCATACCAAGTCCTAGGTGCCTGTTTTAATCCATATAATGCCTTCTTTAATTTAAACACATGATTTGGGTATTTTGAATTTTCAAATCCTGGAGGTTGTTCTACAAAAACATCTTCTTCAATAACCCCATTCAAAAAGGCACTTTTGACATCCATTTGAAACAATTTAAAACCTTTAAAATAGGCAAAGGCAAGTAAAACCCTAATTGCTTCATGTCTTGCTACAGGGGCAACGGTCTCCTCAAAATCAATTCCTTCAATTTGATTATACCCCTTAGCAACTAATCTAGCCTTATTTCTAATAACTACTCCTGAGTCATTCATTTTATTTTTGAACACCCACTTAGTTCCAACAACACTTTGATCTTTTGGCCTTGTAGTTAATTCCCAAACTTTATTTCTTACAAATTGATTTAACTCTTCTGGCATGGCCAATATCCAAAATTCATCAGAAAGTGCTTGATCAATATTAGTGGGTTCTATTATTGAAATAAAGGCTGAATGATTGACTTCCTTATTTAATCCACGCCTAGTTCTAACACCCTCACTAGGTTCACCTATAATCAATTCTCTTGGGTGGTTTTTAGAAAATCTCAAATCTCTGGGCAAAGGGTTTTCTCATTCCAAATTTTCTTATATATTTTCTTCTAAATTTAATCTATCAATCTTTTGGGAGTTTTCCTCAATCTCTTCTTCAACAATATTTGGCTCTTCCAAATTTCCAGATTCATCAAATACAACATGTGTGATTTCTTCAATGACTAAAGTTTTTTTGTTGAATACCCTATTAGATTTTCCAACACTTGAATATCCAACAAAAATTCCTTCATCTGATTTTGGATCAAATTTTCCTAAGGCAGATTTTCCATTGTTATGTATGAACACCTTGCAACCAAAAACATGCAAATGTGACAAGTTAGGTGTTCTATAGGGTGTTTTATTTAATTTTGATCTCACATTAACTCTATTCAGAACATAACATGCAGTGCTAACCACCTCTGCCCAAAAATATCTAGGAAGTGAGTATTCTGCTAACATTGCTCGGGCGGCTTCTATTAATGTTCTGTTTTTCCTTTCAACTACCCCATTTTGTTGAGGGGTTCTAGGTGCAGAAAAATTGTGATCAATCCCTTTTTCCTCACAAAAATTTTCAAATTTTTCATTTTCAAATTCTCCTCCATGATCACTTTGAATAGAAATTATTTTGCATCCTAGTTTTCTTTGAATCCAAGTTGAAAATTTTCTGAATTCCTCAAACGATTCATTCTTATGAAAAAGAAATCTAACCCAAGTGAATCTTGAGAAATCATCCACTATAACAAATCCGTATACCTTCCCTCCTAGACGTACAGTTCCTACTAGTCCAAAAAGATCCATGTGAAGTATTTCCAAAGGTTTACTGGTCCTAAGATCCTTATTGGACTTAAAAGAGGACTTCACTTATTTTTCTAATTGACATGCATCACAAAGATGGTCCTTAGTAAATTCTAGTTTTGGTATACCTCTTACCAAGTTCTTTTGGGTAATTCTCCTAAGATTTTTCATACTAGAATGACAAAGTCTCCTATGCCAAAGCCATGATTCATCAGAAACAGTTTTTAAACAAAAAGTAGTAGGAGATTGAATAGAATTCAAATCTAGCATGTAAACATTATTTACCCTTTTTCCATTAAAAATTTCTTTCCCATTTAGGCTTAATATGCAGCTAGTAGGTAAAAATTTTACATTATAGCCCTTATCACATAGCTGACTTATACTTAACAGATTATGTTTTAAGCCTTCAACCAATAATACATTGTCTATGAAAAAGTTTTTGAAATTTCCAATCATACCTGATCCAACCACTTTCTTTGTGGTATTATCTCCAAGTGTAACCTTGCCTCCATTTCTGGCTTCCAGCATTATGAATTGAGCAGTATCTCCAGTCATATGCTTTGAACATCCGCTGTCCAGGTACCATATGCTCCCACGAGGTCTTGTGTGAGAGCATTCCTGCAAAACTCTCAAATGTTAGACCTGGGAACCCAAACAAGTTTGGGTTCACCTTTTAGCAATTTATAATCAGATGCATGTATGATATGTCTAGGTTTATGCATCTTAGGTCTCCACACCAAATTAGATTTCATCATTAAGGTACAGGTGTGTGCTATATGACCAAAAAATCCATAATTATTACATTTAACATTAGGAAAAATATTCCTAAGTTTTCTTCCATGTGATTGTCTTCTAAGGGATTTCATGAATTTAGGATAATATTTAGGATTTGTAAAATCTTCAAGTTTGGGGGGTTTCCTAGTATCCTCGAGAGCTCTTATTGTGAGTTTGTAAAATAAATTCATATCTTCCAAGATTCGATTGGTATAATTGATTCTATATGCTTTGCTCTAAGATTCATCTTTGAAATTCTTAAATTCTTTTTCAAGTTCAGCATAAGATGTTTTTAAGTTTTCAAAATTTTTATTCAATTCATCGTATTCATCAAGTAGTTTCATGTGGTTGCCATCTATGAAAGCATGATCTTTCCTAAGGATTTCATGTTCCTTCTAGAGTTCTTCCAGTTCTAAGCTTACACTAGCATGCATCTTTTTTATTTTCCTATATGCATCATGCATGTGTTCAGAAACTTCAAATAATTCATCATAGGTTAAGTCACATACCTCTTCTTGATCTGAATGATCTACATTGTCCGCCATCAAGCAAAGATTAGTGACTTCTTCTTCTTTTTCAGTCTCAGATGAGTCTGAAGCTGAGTCTGCCCAGAAAGCTCTTTGAAACTTCTTCTTGCCCTTCTTTACCATTGGTTTCTCCACTACCTTCTCCTTGCTAGTAGTGGCTTTGAGTTTTGGGCATTCAATCTTGATATGACCTGGTTTCTTGTATTCATAACAAATTACTTCATTAGAAACCTTACCATTTCTGTTAAACTTACCTCTGTTCCATTGCTGACGTCTCTTCTACTTCCTCCTTAAAAAGCTTCTGAATTATCTAGTCAGCAGTGCAATATCATCTTCATCCTCAGGTTGTGAGTGTTCACTTTCTGACTCTTCCACCTTTAGTGCAATATTTTTCTCCTTTCGTGGTTCACCTGCATCAATCTTTCTTTGACTTACTCCTTGCTCATAAGCAATGAGTGAGCCAAGAAGATTGTCAATAGAGTATATGTTTAGATCTTTAGACTCTGTAATTGCAGTAATTTTATCATCATAAGCAGTAGGTAAACATCGAAGAATTTTATTGACCATTTCAGCATTTGTTAATTCCCTACCAAGTGCATGCAAAGAAGTGACAATTTGTGTGAATCTTGTGTACATGTCAGAGATAGATTCATTAGGTTTCATGCGAAACAATTCATAGTCATGTAACAAGATATTGAGTCTTGATTGCTTAACCTCATTTGTCCCTTCATAAGTTATACAAAGTCTATCCCATATGTCCTTTCCACTTTTACAAGTAGAAACCCGCATGTAGTCTTCAGATTTTAAAGCACAAAAGAAACTATTTAGACATTTGGTATTTCATTATGCTAAGTCACGTTCTTCTATAGTCTAATCTGCAAAAAGTATTTTTACCATAACTCCATCAACTAATCTAGTTGGTTTTTTGTAGCCTTCCTGGACTAGCATCCACATGCGATAATCAAGTGACTGTAAGAAAATAGACATGCGTGTTTTCCAAAAATTAAAAAGAATATTGTCAAACAGTGGAGGTCTAGTGATAGAGTAAGCCTCAGGTGTGTTTCAGTTTCCGAAAGTAGCCATCTACGTTAATCAAAAAGTAGTTCAAACTTATGATTTTGAAATGAAGCTCTTATACCACTTGTTGAGTCTAGTAATTAGGTTGTTAAGCCTAAGTTAATGTCCCAAAGGCTACCAAGAGGGGGGTGAATTGGTAGTTTAAAAATTTTAAGCCCTTTTTTAAAATTAGGTTGAACCGAAATAAAAATTATTTCTTTTAAGTTTTGTAGAAAAAGTTTTTCAACCACAGAGTTTTTAAGACTAAGAAATAAAATGCGGAAACGTAAAAACAGTAAAGTAAATGACACCAGATTTATAGTGGTTTGGTCTAAAACCAGACCTACATCCACTCCCTAGAGGCACCCTCTTAGTATTGCACTAATACCAATAGTGACTCTCCTTTTGCACCCACAACAAGGCGGAGAAGCCTTTACAACACACTCTTTTCACCACTCCCTGGTGCGGCAGAGAACCGTCGTCCTTTTACACAATCCCTAGTGTTGGCAGAGAACCGTTCGTCCTTTCACACTCTCCTAGTGTGGACAGAGAACCCTTCGGCTGTTCACACTTTCTAAGTGTAGGCAGAGAACCTTTCAGCTATTCACACTCTCCTAGTATAGGCAGCGAACCCTTCGGCTATTCACACTCTCCAAGTGTAGGCAGCGAACCCTTCAGCTATTCACACTCTCCAAGTGTCGGTAGCGAACCGGATCTCCTTGACTGATCTTCTCACAAGAATCTAGAAGGAAGAAGGAAAAGAGTGAAGTAATCCCAATTCACAAGTAGAGACTCTTACCTTTGAAATCCAAGTGAAGCCTTCTCGCTCCAATGATAGGAATCCTCCTTTGAATGCACTCTTTCACTCTCTCCTTGGCTATTCTCTCAAGAGGCATGAATATCAAATGACAAAAAGATTGGGTGGCAGTCTAATTTGGACTATTTATACAAAAAACAAGAAAAACCGCCCAAAAACTGCAAGTATTTAATTCTGTACGCAGTGGATCGTCCCGTACGATCGTGGATCGTCCTGGACGATTTTACTTAAGTGATTTGAAATGACCCCATTTGTATGTGTGTACGAAATGTCTTCGTACAGCTGATCGTCCCGTACAAACTAGGTTCGTCTGGTACGAACGATTATTATAAGGTCGGTTCTAGAAACTGCTAAAAATCGTTCTAAGTCGGTTAATTGTTTGGATGAAAATTTATTCATCTGGACAAAAATTTTACAGAGGACCGACCGTCCTGGACGATTATTTATTTTGTCTGGACGAAAATTTTCCAGAAGACCAATCGCCATAGATGATAATTTAATTTCGTCTGGACGAAAATTTTCCAGAGACCAGATCGTCCTGGACGATTATTAATTTCGTCTAGACGAAAATTTTCCAGAGAACTAATCGCCATTGACGATAATTTAATTTCCTCTGGATGAAAATTTTACAGAGAACCAATCGTCCTGGACAATTGTAAAATTTGTCCTGGACGAATATGACTTAGAAAAATTTTTGAGCAAGTTCCTATTCGTTCCATGTGCTCAATAAGAGATAACTATCTGATCGTCCGGTACGAATGGATATCGTCCAGTACGATCAGTATAAATTTTTTATGATCTTCTTATGTGTGTGTATGTTTTTATTCACTCAATTACAATCACTCCCTTTCAATTTAATTTCAAATAAATGCAAACTTCAAATTTTACAAAGTATCTCATTCTGAATTTGATTTGAAGTCTTTGTAGTCTGGAGTTTGTTTTTCCTGAAATGTTAGTACACACAAGAGCAAATACAAATCTTCTAAAATTGTTAGGAGAAAACTACACATTTGAACAATAATGTTTGGAATCATCAAAACTACATAAGTTGCAAAAATGTAAAGCATGCAAATAGCAACTATCTTAACAAGTATCTCTAGTATTTTACTTAAACTCCAATTAGAACTTTAGTGACTGTTTGGCTGGTGATTTGATGTGAAGTAAATTTGTGCTGATGATGAATCAACCATGAATATATATATATATATATATATATATATTATATATATATATATATATATATATATTATATATCTTATATATATTATATATATATATATATATATATATAATTATATATATATCAAACCTTGTATTTTTAATATTCTAAACTACTTATCCATCACAAATTAATCTCTTTATGCTAAGAATATTTGATGTTCCTGAAGGATTGATAAATAACTTGTTCCTATTCAGGATAAATTTACCTCAATTCAAATGAGGCCAAAACTTACCTTAACAAGGCCAAAAGAACCAAAACTTGAGACGGCTCAACGAGTTCGAGCCATAAGGATTAAGATCTCCTCTGAGCTTGAGGAGGAGATGTTGGCCAAGCTGCCAATGTTTAAAGCTCGTCCATTTAACAAGAAGGTTAGATCAGTTTGTTTGCAAAATGCAATTTTTTTCCCTTTATAAGTTTCTGCTTTTGGTTTTCCAATTCCATAACGTAATTTGATCTCTGTCAAGATTCTTGAAGCTTCATCGCTGTCACCAATACCTCTTCCAAAATAAAGCTCAAAGCCAAAGGCTTTCCACTTGGATAGCCTGATCAGACATGAAGCGAAGATGAACAAAATGAGGAAAGAGAGGGAAAGGATGGAAAGGGAGGAGACAGAGAGAAAAATATTCATAGCACAACCTATACTGAAAGAGTCTATGTCATATAGGATAATTTTCATTAGCTTTTAAAGATACATTCAAATATATTTTAATTAATGAATGTCTCTCTATGGAAGAGATCTAATTCCACTTCAAAAAAGAGAAAGAAAGCCTCCTACAGATGTCTAGGAGTTTGTTTTGCATGTGGATCATAAGGATGTGGAAAGATCTGAATTTGGTAAGAAGGTAAAAGAATATTGAGAGTACTATAATTCTCATGGTGAGGTGTGTTTTTGAGCTAAAATCTTCTATGCTTGTCTTCATAAAAGAAATAAAATGCATAAGTATTTTTAAAATTGAGCTCAAAGAGCAACACACAATAAAGCATACAAGCAACACTCAAAAGAAATAAATGGAATTATCTTTCTGAATTCTAAAATTATGATTACAGATGAAAGAGAAATAATTGACCAATAAAAGAATTAGGGAGGCATGGGAGAATTTAAAGATGGTAAGAGAATATTGAGAATATTATAATTCACATGGGTGAGGTGTGTTTTTGAGATAAAATCTTCTATGCTTATCTTCTATGCTTATCTTCAAAAAAAGAAATCAAACAGATGAGAAGAACAATGGTGCCTCATTCCAGACATATTCTCAAATTTACAATCCATTCCAACCCTAAAAGTGAGCAAATAATATAAATTTTTTGTTACTTTCCACCCTTAAAAGTTAGCAAATTTTATACTATTTTTTTCACATTGCACCTTAAGGAGCTAAAAATACTTCAAAATGTGCGATTAATTCAGGTCAACAAGGGAAAAAACAAAACCCAAGTCACCAGAGCTTCTTGTAAAGCAAAGAGAAAGGAAGCATGCACTTCACTTGAGATGATATTTTGGTTAATACCCATTCAAGACTACTTGAATCTATATTGAAAGAGACAATTACTAGTTGACTATATCTGTTCTTTACTTTTCTTCAAACAGTTGACCTACTCTGATAATAGAAGTACTGTAACAAAGTATCTAGTCTTGATTACCTCAATTCATTATCATGATTTTAATGAAGGGTGTTTTTGACTCCAAACTGGAGCTTTTATGCTTATATAGATGTTAAATATTATGAATTTTTAAACCTCTATGCATTGGTTTGAAGTGATTTAACTGTCCCGAGCTTATTCATAATGAGCTATGAATTAGAGATGATTGGCTGAGTTTGACTAAGACCCACCTTCTATTTATTTTTTTTAAACTTATGGAAGAAATATTATTACTAAAAATGATAATACAAGCAAGATAGAAAAAAGCTTCATTGTGAAAATGCCAAATCATCAATAGACTCACAAAAGAAGATACAACTAAAGAATTTTTAAACGAAAGGAATAGTTATTCTAACTTAGGTCTCCTATTTGAATGGGTCATATTTGATAAATTTAATAATAGAAGATATCGTGACATAATATTTAATATTAATCCACCCTTAATTTCTAACTATTTAAATCAACTTAATGAATGCCAATTTTTACTGGGGAACTCAGGCCTACTAGGCTATTAACTTAGTCCCAAGGAAGATAAAAAAAACTTCACGGCCTCAATATGAAATAAAAGTAGCATTAATTTAATAATTAAAATATATCTAAATAAAGCTTTAACATATTAATATTTAAACTCTAATTAAAATTTATCTTTTAGCCTTTAAAAAAAAAATCAAACATTAGACAATTTCTACACACAACCCAGTTAAGGATCTACCTCAGCCACACAACCTTTCACACACTTTAGATGATTTGTTATGGCAAACGACTGTATACTTAGGCTAGGCTGGTGTTTAAATTTTTGTTGTTACTGGGTTTTTGAGATTTCCTTGCATGTTGTGATTGAAATTGCTTGGTGTGTTTATTTACTTTTAATATACTATGTCTATTGATGATGTGTTTTGCAATTAGATTACCCTTAGGATAGGAATAATCTGGAAGCTCTCAATATTTTCTACGGGTGATCATGCTCATATAGGGAAATAAAGGAGGCTAAATAAATAATAAATATAATTGCTTCAGGTGCTTCAACTGCTTAGCTCCCAAATAAAAAGAGCATGGCCAAGTGAGTTTACTTTTTATGCATATATATATATATATATATATATATATATATATATATATATATATATATATATATATATATATATATACTACTTGAGAATGAATTTGATTTATTAAACACTTAGGATAACCTTGCAAGAGAGTCTAGAATTTATTTTTATTTTTAGATATATATAATTTATTTGGGTATTGAGTTGTGAAAGCTGAACTTAGAGTTGGGATACACAGATCCAAAGCTTGGATTCCAAAGAGGAAAAGATACCCCTTTGGGGGGTAGTCATTTCATATTTGGAACTTCAAATTCGAATCATTTTTCATACCCAAAGTGGAAACGGTAACCTTCCCCTCGAGGGAAGAGTTCTCTCTTCTATTTAGGTAATCAGCTACGAAGAATCAAAGGATCCCGAAAGAGAGAAGATAGAAGAATTAAAGACAAAGAGTATCCCACTCAAAGTCACTTGCGTTCGTAATGGGATTATAATCCAGGTTATGGTCAGTGGTGCCTGGCCACTTTAATTTTTACATTTCTGGGTTGTAATAAGTAAGGTAGTTTTCCTATGGAAATTTATTAATTATTTTGATTACATTTGATGTGTTGACTTGATTGCATATAGGACTGCTTACTTTTCCTAGTGTTTTTAGCATTTGTGTGCCGCTTTTTACTTTAGCTTGGATACGTGAGGCTCATGAGGGTGTAAAAATTTTTCTACTCATAATTATGATTTAAAATTTTATCAGTTAAATAACATAAAAAGACAACAAATCTATGGAATAAGCTGGAGATTTCCCCTTGGGGTCATATGCATATTAAAACATCTCCTTTCCTTGTTTTAAGGCACTTCCTCGCCTGCGGGTAGAGTTCAAATAATTTGACCTATGAGGATGAGGTGCTAAACCTAGGGAAGCCTAGTTTTCTAAAAAAACTATTTTTAATCCTTTTTCAAAATTTCAAGCATTCATGCTTTTGAGAATTTGATCAGCATGCATTGCATTAGAAATATACTTAAAAGAGTCTAAACTTTAATTATGTTTGTATTTAGCATTTTCACCCAACATAAGTTAAGGACACCTAGGAAAATTTCTTGATGTTGGTCATAGCTCTCCAAAACTTTAATTAAATATCTCTACCACTCTTTCATAAAATGATCATACTTATCTATTTAAAATCAACTAGGTGGTTAGTTGGCTCCAAAATCTAGGTTGACGTAAGTCCATATTTTTTATTACATTAGTTAGATTCGGGTCACCAATATGTGGTGTCCAATTTAGATTTAGGGTCTGGGTCAGATCTTGGATTATAAGACCCCAACCTCCGAAATAAAATCTTAAATTTCGAATAAAACATTCAACTCAAACTAAATCTTCTTTCAATCCAAAACTTGCCTAACACATATATTAGCTTGAGATACTTTTAGATTATTTCAAAATCTCAAAGTTTTCCCTACTCTTCTACCCTTAAACCTAAAATTAAGTGCTCCAAATTGATCCATTCAAGCTTGAAATTCCAAAATTCAACTCCTTTGATATCACTCCAAAAAAATCTTTTAACAAAATTTTGCCGCTATTTTAATCGAGAGTTATCTTAGTAGACTCTGATTATATTAGGTGTAATTAACTATGAGGTCTTACGCTCATAAGAGATTTAGAACCACACACACCTGGCTTTCAAAATTAATTTTTAAAATCTAAAACTAATCTTCTTTAGGGAAAATTAAGTCGATAGCGATCCTTATCATCATGTTCCATCGATCGATAATAAATGATATTTTCTCTCTTTAGAAAGATATATCATTCATTATTATAATATAAAATATAAAATTAATGATCTCCCATCTGGATTATAGTGTTTGAATATTGATAGAATCTCATTTTGACCCTTCGGGATCATATGTGATTCTTATAAGATTTCAATTACTACAATCGAGATGACAGCTTGCAGTTTCTTCTTCTGAATTTGTTAGCATATAATATCTTTACCTTAAGAGGCAATATATTATTTATAATGAGTGTTGAAACTTGTTCACTATGAATTAGGTTGTTAAACCTAAGCTTATGTCTCAGCGGCTAACCAAGAGTGGGGGGGGGGGGGTGAATTGGTAATTAAAAATTAATCCCTCTTTTTAATTTTTTTAACTGAAAAATAAAATTTAATGAGTTTTGTAGAAAATATTTATCAACCACAGTTTTAAAAGTAAAACACAAAAATAAAAAAAAGGCAGCAAAAAAATAAAGACATGAGGTTTATAGTGGTTCGATCAATACTAGACCTACATCCACTCCCTAGAGGCACTCTCCGAGTATTATACTAATACCAATAGTGACTCTCCTTTTGCACGCACAACAAGGTGGAGAAGCCTTTACAAACACTCTTTTCACCACTACCATGTGCGGTAGAGAACCATCATCCTTTTACACTATCCCCAGTGTTGGCAGAGAACCGTCATCCTTTTACACTTTCCCGGTGTGGGCAGATAACCTTTCATCCTTTCACACTCTCCTAAGTGGGTAGAGAACCCTTCGACTGTTCACACTCTCCAAGTGTGGCCAGAAACCTTTTGGCTATTCACACTCTCCAAGTGTCGGCAGAGAACCGGATCTCCTTGACAAATCTTCTCACAAGAAATCCAGAAGGAAGAAAGAAAAGAGTGAAGTAATCCCAAATCACAAGTAGAGATTCTTTCCTTTGAATACCAAGTAAAGCTTTCACGCTCTAGTAGTAGGAACTCTCCTTCGAACACTCTCTTACGCTCTCTCCTTGATTCTTCTTTCAATAGGCATGAAGATTAGTAGGCAAAAAGATTATGTGGCAGTTTAGTTTGGACTATTTATAGGAAAGACACAAAAAGTCGTCCAAAAACTGCAAATATTCAAGTCAATATGAATTGGATCGTCACATATGATCGTCGATCGTCGTGGATGATTTTACTTAAATGCATTGGAAATGAACCTAATGTATATGGGTATGAAATGATGTCGTACACACACATCATCCCGTACGAACTAGGTTTGTCCGGTTCGAACGGTTATTCCATAGGTCAGTTCCCAAAAACTTCAGAATGACACTTAATTTTCAGAGTCGGTTCACTTCGTCCTGGGATGAATTATGGGTTCGTCCGGAAAAAATTTTTCTAGAGAGCAAATTGTCTCGGGACAAATACACTTCGTCCAGGACGATAGTACTCTAGAGAGAAACACATCCTGGAATGAATACACTTCATCTGAACAAAAATTTCACAGAGAACATTTCATCCTAGGATGAATACACTTCGTCCTGGATGATCAGGACTTAGAAATTTTTTTTTCAATTCCTGTTTGTTCCATTGTTCTTACGAGGAGATAACTGACCTAATCATCCCGTACTCGTCCCGTACGATCAGTACAAAACTTTCAAGACCTCCAAAGGTGTGTGTGTGTACTCACTCAATTACAATCACTCCCTCTCAAACTTAATTCAAATAAAAATACCAGTTTTAAATACACAAAGTATCTCATGCTGAATTTGATTTGAAGTCTTTGTAGTCTAGAGTTTTATTTTTCTAAAATGTTAGTACACACAAGAGCAAAATCAAATTTTCCAAAAAAGGGTTAGGAGATAACAATACATAAAATAATAATATTTGAAATCATTAAAACTATACAAGTTGCTAGAATGTAAAATGTGCAAATAGCAACTCTCTTAACAATCTCCCCCTTTTTGATGATGGCAAAACAATTATTATTTGTATAATTTTCAAATTAAAAAAAATCTCCTAAACTTCCCCTGAATTGATGAACACGTGTAAATAAGAGGCATTTTTAGAAATATACAGATACCAAAATAAAATAAACACACACAACGTATACAACAAACACAAAACACAAAACAAAAAAATAAAAATAGATCAAACAAAACCAAAAACTTGATAAAAAAAATTTCTCCCCCATTTTGGCAACAACAACAAGTAAAGAAGAAAAAGACTTGAAATGTAAGCAGACATATGAAAATCATTTGATAATTCCATCCTAAAAGTGATTAGAATATGTTATGCAAATAAAATTAAAATATTAGGCAAATCATATTAATTCATCGAATTTAAGAAGAGATATAACATTGATAATAGAAAGAATATATCAAAAATATGAGTCAATTTAGACACTAAGATAGAGAAAATCATTGCAAAAAGGATGAATAAAAAATTTATATATTTCAAATTTCAATACAGAATATAAATGTACAGTAAATCAATTTGAATTAAGAGATTAAAATATAATGGAAAGAAATAATTACCACATGTGGCGCTTTACGCATCTTTTTTCAGATTATTGGCACATTTTTGTGCATCTTTTTACTTTTGGACTTATTTTATGCCTCTTTTTCACTTGCGAACCATTACTCTTTCCTTTTGATTTTTGTATATTTGTATATTTTTTCAAGAGTAATTTTGATTTTTCCAAAATCAATAATAAAAAATTTTAAATTTTTCTAAATGCATAAAAATTTATTGATAAGTGAAATATAAAATAAGAAAACATAATAGTTGCAATAATAATATTAGACTTAATGTAGTCTAAATATGTGACATGAAATTGTCAATCCTAATTATATCAAGTTATAAGCAGAACTTAAATTTAGAAAAAAATTAGATTTTCTAATAAATTTAATTTAGACTTGCACTTCAAAGTATAGCACTAATAAGATCAAAAATCTAATGATTGTCATAAAGGCTAACACATATTTTAATACAGTTAAATCCAAAACATGAGAACATATATTGATATCACTATGAAGATATTACAATCTAAGCTCAGGATATCAATACAAAAATAAAACATCAAAAGAAAGGAAAATACAACAAACTTACTTAAAACATCAACTAACACACAAACTACAGAAAATACATAAAATTAAGTGCAACTATCACTGAGAAGGACCCTGATCTGGAGGAGGAGGAGGAGGAGGTGCAGCACAAAAGATGTTATAGTAAGTACTCATCATAAACACATTGGTATTGATATCACTCATCTGATCCCTCATAAAATTCATGTCATGCTGATACTGTGCGGCCTGCTGCTGAAGATGAGTCTGAATTTAATCAAAGCGTTGATCAAAATGAGTCTTTAAGTGATCAAATCTTTGAACCAAATCCTGATAATTTGATTCATTGGCGGGTGCAGGTGCAGCTTCTGGTTCTTCCTCTGTATCACTAATGACATGAGTTTTACTTGGTTCTTCTTTGAAGATTGCTCTAAATGATCCGTCATTGTAGTAGAGCGGTTCTTCAAACTCTTGATTAGGATGAACCAAATTATATTTCTTCTCCAGAATATAGGCAACAAGATGTCCTAAGGTGATATTCTTCTTTCTCTTATGCTCTACATGTCTAATTTCAGATAGCCTATAAAGATAGTCAAGGATAAGTTGGGCTTCATCTATAGGTTCTTTAGTCATGATCAAGAAGGTCACCATAAAAAGAAGAGGGGTAATGTTGATTCTATCATCAGCTTTAGAAATTATAGAAAATCTAAGGACATGCTGGATGATACCTGCATTTCAAACGAGACAAGATACTCTAGCCACTTATTTATTCAGATTGTTTCCTCAAATCACATTATTAATTTCATACCATGAATAATCATGAGTGTTAATCAAGTGATGGGCTCTAGCTCCCTCTATCCTTAAATTCAAAAATGCTCCTAAGTCAGCCTTTTCAAATTTTTGTAGAAGATAAAGGAACGGATTATAGAGTAGTCAGAATTAAAGGGCATGTTGGCAAGGAAGCAGTGGAAGGTTTCTTTATTATAGAGATAGGTGAGGGTAAGGATAAAACCAAACTTTGTTGAAGCAAATAAGTTCATTACCTGAAAGGTAAGTTGTTCATCGAATAGGATTCTGGAGGGTGTGATCTTCGCTGAGGCAATCCTAGGAAAAGATTCCTCATTTGCTTCGGAAAGGAAGTTTTCAGAAGGATTTCTATGTGGTTTCTTTCCCAGAATCTTTTGTCTCTTACTTGAACTCGCCATTTGGAAGAAGATCTAGAGTACGAAGGAGATTGAAAGTGAAGTTTTGTAGCTTCTGCAGTAGATAGGGCTACTGAAGTTTGTTTTTTATTGGACCAAGAAACTAGAGAATTTCCAATAAATTGACATGTTCCAAAAGTGCTCTTTCTATCCACCCTACAACCTACGAAGTCAGAATCTGAATAACCAATTATTTCAAATGAAGAATTAAGCTTAGGATACCAAATTCCTAAGTTCTGAATTCCTAATAGATATCTTAAAATCCTTTTCACTACTGTCAAATGTGATTCTTTTGGATCTGATTGAAATCTAGCACATAAGCAAACACTAAACATGATATCAGGTCGGCTAGCAGTCAAGTAAAATAAAGATTCAATTATCACTCTAAATTTCTTTTGATCAATAGATTTTCTCTTAGGGTCCTTATCCAACTGAACTAAGGAACTCATTGGTGTACTAACAGGTTTAGCATTGTTCATTTCATACTTTTTGAGGATGTCCTTAACTTACTTTGACTGATTAAGAAATGTACCTTCCTCAATTTGCTTAATGCTAAATCTTAGAAAGTAACTTAAATCTCCTATTAGACTCATCTCAAATTCACTACTCATTATTTTAAAAAAATCATCACAAAGATTTTTATTTGAAGATCCAAAAATGATATCATCTACATAAGTTTGAACAATGAGTATATCCTTTCCATATTTCTTTAAAAAGAGAGTTGTATCCACACTTTCTTTTTCAAAAGATCTTTCAAGTAAGAAGGTGCTCAACCTCTCAAACCAAGCCCTAGGAGCCTATTTAAATCCATATAATGCCTTTTTCAACTTAAAAACATGATTTGGGTATTTAGAATTTTCAAAACCTGGTGGTTATTCTACAAAAATATCTTCTTGAATTATCCCATTTAAAAAGGCTTTTTTTACATCCATTTGATATAATTTGAATCCTCTAAAACAGGCAAAAGCTAGCGAAATCCTAATTTCTTCAAGTCCAGCTATAGGGGCAAAAGTCTCCTCAAAATCAATCTCTTCAATCTAATTATCTCCTTAGCAATTAATCTAGCCTTATTTTTAATGACTAGCCCTGAGTCATTTATTTTATTTTGAATACCCACTTAGTTCCAACTACACTTTGATTCTTTGCTTGTAGTTCATTCCCAAACTTTATTTTTTACAAATTGATTCAACTCTTCTTGCATGGCCAAAATCCAAAATTCATTTAAAAGTGATTGATCAATATTTCTGAGTTCTATGGTTGAAATGAAGGCTGAATGATTTACTTATTTGTTTAATCCACGCCTAGTCCTTACACCCTCACTTGGTTCACCTATAATCAATTCCCTTGGATGGTTTTTAAAAAATCTCAAATCTCTAGGCAAAGGGTTTTCTATCTTCAAATTTTCTTCCATATTTTCTTCTAAATTTATTTTATCAATCTTTTGGGAGTTAATCTCAATCTCATCTTCTACAATATTTGGCTCTTCCATATTTTCAAATTCATCTAATATAACATGTATGGTCTCCTCAATTACCAAAGTTCTTCTATTGAATACTCTATAAGATTTTCCAACACTTGAGTATCCAACAAAAATTCCTTCATCAGATTTTGTATCAAATTTTCCTAAGGCAGATTTTTCATTATTATGAATGAACACTTTGCAACCAAAAATATGCAAATAAGACAAATTAGGTGTTCTTCTTTTTAGCAACACATAGGGTGTATTATTTAGTTTAGATCTCACATTCCCCATATTCAGAACATAACATGCAGTACTAACCGCCTCAGCCCAAAAATATTTAAGAAGTGAGTATTCTACCAACATTGCTCAGGCGGCTTCTATTAATGTTCTATTTTTCCTTTCGACTATCCCATTTTGCTGAGGGCTTCTAAGTGTAGAAAAGTTGGGATCAATTCCTTTCTCCTTACAAATTCTTCAAATTTCTCTTTATCAAATTCTCATCCATGATCACTTTATATAAAATAATTTTACACCCTAGTATTCTTTAAATCCAAGTCAAAAAGTTTCTATACTCCTCAAATGATTCACTCTTATGAAATAGAAATCTAACCCATGTGAATCTTGAGTAGTCATCCACAATCACAAAACTGTATACCTTCCCTCCTAGAGTCACAGTTCCAACTGGTCCAAAAAGATCCATATGCAAAATCTCTAAAGGTTTACTAGTTCTAAGATCCTTATTGGATTGAAAAGAGGACTTCACTTGCTTTTCTAATTGACATGCATCACAAAGGTGGTCCTTAATAAAGTCTAGTTTTGGTATACCTCACACTAAGTTCTTTTGGGTAATCCTTCTAAGGTTTTTCATGTTAAAATGACAAAGTCTCTTCTGCCAAAGTCATGACTCATCAGATACAGTTTTAAAAAAAAAATGTAGGAGATTGAATATAATTCAAGTCTAGCATATACACATTATTTACCCTTTTACCATTCAAAACATCTTTATCATTTAGGCTTAATATATACAGCTATTAGAAAAAAATTTCACACAATATCCTTTATCACATAGCTGGCTTATACTTCAAAGGTTATGCTTTAAGCCTTCTACTAATAACACAATCTCAATATAAAATTTATTAAGATTTTCAATCATACCTGATCCAACCACCTTCCTTGTGGTGTTATCTCTAAGTGTAACCTTGCCTCCACTACTGGCTTCCAGCGATATGAATTGTGCGGTATCTCCAATCATATGCTTTGAACATCCGCTGTCCAGGTACCATTTTCTCTCACGAGCACTTGTGTGAGAGCAACCCTGCAAAATTTTCAAACGTTAGACCTGGGAAGCCAAACAAGTTTTGGTTCTCCTTTTAGCAATTTATATTCAGATGCATGTATGATATATCTAGGTTTATGCATCTTAGGTCTCCACACAAAATAAATTTTCATCTTCAAAGAATAGGTGTGAGTTATATGTCCAAACAATCCATAATTATTACATTTTACTTTTAGAAATGGTTTCCTAAGTCTTCTACCATTCATCTGTCTATTCAGGGATTGCATAAATTTATGATACAGAATAGGATTAGTAAAATTTTTAAGTAAGGGGATATTCTATTATCCTCGAGAGCCTTTATTGTTAATTTATAAAATGTATTCATATCTTCCAAAATTTGATTTGTATAATTTGATCTATAAATTTTGCTCCTCGATTTATCCTTAAAATTTTTAAAATCTTTTTCAAGTTCAGCATAGGATGATTTTAAATTTTCATGTTTTTTATTCAAGTCATCAAACTCATCAAGTAATTTCATGTGGTTGTCATCAATTAAAGCATGATCTTTCCTAAGGATTTCATGTTCCTTTTATAATTCTTCAAACTCTAAACTTGGACTAGCATGTATTTTCTTCATTTTTCTATATGCATCATGCATGTTTTCAGAAACTTCAAAAAGTTCATCATAGGTTAAGTCACATACCTCTTCTTGATCTGATTGATCAAGATTATTGGCCATTAAGCACATATTAGTGACTTCCTCTTCCTTCTCAGTCTCTAATGAATCTGATGCTGAGTCCACCCAGAAAGCTCTTTGAAACTTCTTCTTTCCCTTATTTGTAATTAGTTTCTCCTCAACCTTCTTCTTGCTAAGAGTGAAATCACTAGATGGGCAAGAGGGGGGGGGGGTGAATTGAGAAAACTTTTTGACAATAATTAAAATCTAAGAAGGAGTTCTAATTTTTTTGATGCTTTAAATTTTAACATGCAAAATTTTAAATAACTTTTCTTTCACAAATTTTCCCAAGAAAATATTATGAAATAAAATGCACGTAATAATAAAAAGAAGATAAGGAAAAAGCACACCAAAATTTTTATAGTGGTTCGGTCAAACCATGGCCTACATCCACTCCCAGGAGTCCTCCACTCCGGGTATTTCACTACAAGCAATAGCTCTCCTTCTACCCCCCTTGGCAAGGCAGAGAAGCCCTTATAATACTCCCTTTCACCAACCCGATGTGGCTGAGTGCTAAACTCTATTTTCACCCTCTTGGTGATGGCAGAGAACCGTCTCATTTTTCTCCCTCCTAGAGAAGGTAGAGTACCTTGAGGTCACGGATGTAGAAGAGCCTTTCCCTTGGAGATCCTCCCACAAATTCTTCTAGGGCCACAAGAGAAATAAGATGCAGCAAGTTCAGAGCAACCGTGTGATCATCCTCACACCACTTCTCCCTCACAACACTCACATTCTCCTCCATCTCTTAAACCCTAAGGAACTTCTCAAGATCTCTCTCCCTCGGAATTCCTTAATAACCACATTCTCCTCTCTCTGATTCACACCCTCCAAATATGATAAGTTTTACATATAAAAACGGGCTCCAAAATCCCTAAGATTTCAAAAGTAGCTGTTTTTATCGTACAGTATGGTTTCTAATCGTACAGTATGATATGTATAAACAGACTTCGTCCTGGAACGAAGTGGCACGAACAATTCAAAAATATTCATATGGTACGATTTTAAATCGTACGGTATGATCCACAACAATACTGTTCGTATAGGACGATGGCCGGGACGATTAAATGTCATCTCTGTTCATCATATGATACGATTGACATCGTACAGTACGATGAGACATAAACCAAGAGATCATCCAGGACGATTCCTAGGATGATTATAATTCATCTATGTTCATCGATTTGTATGAATGGGTTCGTACAATACGATGTTCAAATTATAATTAAGCCTGGATTTCTTGCACTAATCACGGGTTAAATTAAGTAGGTATTTAAAATAAATCGTACAGTACGAACGTTTTCATATAGTATGAACATCGTAAAATAACTTACTTAAATTAAAACAACGGCTAGGGTTTTGGATTTGAACATATCGTATTGTACGACTTACATTCATACGGTACGATGTATTCATAGAATCATCCTACAAAGTTCTGATCGTACGGTACAAAATAACATCTTACAGTACGATCTATAGAGAAAGAAAAACTCTAAATTTTTCATTTAAAAACACTCTCCCCCTGTGTGTGTGCATGGTTGCTCAGACTTTTATGCATTTTGTGGCCAGACTCAAGAAAGTAAAAGTAAAATTAATACCTAAAATACATTGTTAGACTCATACTCTTAATCTACCCATTCTTGAGTCTTTCTTTAGTCCTGAGTAGCTTGTGATCTTTCTGAAATGTTAGTACTCACGGACAATAGCAAATAAAATAATATTCAATGAATATATAATTCAAATGACATTATTTGTCATCATCAAAATCTCAACTTGGGGTCATGGGTTGCAACAATCTCCCCTTTTTTTGATGATGTCAAATAATATTTGTTGTAAGCAAGTGTTAATGGGCATTTTTTTTTATTTAAACATGAGAACAAGAAGAGTACAAAAAAAAGAAAGTGCAGTACGAAATAAAAAGAAATGCATTTAACCATAGAACAAACTGCAACAACCTTCTCCCCCTTTTGACAGCACAAAAAAGAGGAGCAAACACTAAGATAAAAAAAACAATACACAGATAATCTAAAATGGAGGATCCTGATCAGTTGGTGGTGAAGGTGGGTTTGGTTGGAAGTACTGAAAGAGATCGTTAAAGTGGTGATCAATAGCAGTACAGCGTTCCCCAAACCATTGCATGTTAGTCTCGTGTTGCTGATGTAACTCTTGAATGTGCGTGCCGAGACGAGTTTGAAATTGGTCAAAATGTTTGACCAGATCATCGTGAGGGTAAACTATTGCAGGTGCTTGAGGTGGTGCATGTCGTCGTGGACGTGCTTGAGCTACAGCTGGGGCATCTTCTCCTTCTTCTTCATCAAAGATGGGTTCTTCAGGTACATGTCCCCGATGGAAAATAATACGAAAAAAGGCGTTTGTATAATAGATTGGTAGATTATCGGGTTCACCAGGATAGGTTATTTGATATTTATTTTGGAGGATATATCCTATAGGGTGACGAAGAGCTATATTTTATTTTTGATGAGTAGTAGGGAGACGAACGAAGGTCATATGGCGAACGTAATCAATAATTAAATTGGCCTCGTCGAATTTGTTATTGGTCATAATAAGATATGTAGCAACAGATAGAGTCGGGGTCATGTTAACACGGTCGCCAGCTTTGGGTATAATGCAGGCTCTAAGGATGTGTTGAATGATTCTGGAGTTTCAAGTGAGTGATTGTACGAGAGGTTGGTGTTGATAAAATGTGGAGTTCCTAAGGACTTGATTAACCTCACTCCAGTCAAAGTTATTCTTGAGAAATGAACAAACCATAGGCTCTTCAGTGGATAGCCCAATGTATTGGGCGATGTCAGCTTTTGTAATTTCGACATTTTGACGACAAACAAAGGAGTGAAAAGTGAGGTTGTTAACGGTGTAGGTTAGGTTTGTAAGGAATTCTAAAAGGAGTTCAGAGTTGTATGGGAAGGCCAGGGTGAGAAGAAATTGGAGGGTGGTGGAAGCAAGAGGTTCAGTACGTCGAAGTTAAGAGCTTCCTAATTTAGCAGTCTGGATGGTGTGATTTTGCAGGCTTTGAACTTGTGGTATGCATCCTTTTTTTCTGCATTCAAGAACCGAGCGCTATGGCGGCGAGAGGAAGACGAGCTTCCCACTACCATACGACTTCTCTTGCTTGAACTAGCATCGTGTAGAGGTGGAGTGAAAGGTGAGAAGGAATAAGTGGAGGTGCGTGAAGTGAGTTCTACCTTGCCAGCCAATTTATAGAGTTTTCCCAGAATCATACAGTACGATAGAATACAGTACAATATGGCATTAACTATTCTGACGAATCGTATCGGGAAATGGTGGTCAAAGCGTACAGTATGATTTGTATCGTACAGTATGATCAGAGGAATATCGATCGTCCTGAGGGCGTCAGGATGACTTTTGACCAAAAGCATCATACTGTACTAACAGGTGTATCGTACAGTACAAAGGATATTAATATCGTACCAAACCCCTTTATATCATTCTTATCCATTTGTTGAGGTGGATCGTACAGCACGAAGTGGATCTATCGTACAGTATAAACACCAATAATATTGTACCAGCAAGCATATATTTGTCCCAATCCATTGAAGACGTGGATCATACAGTACGAAGAGGAGGTATCGTATAGTATGATGTTCAATAGTGTATTGTACCGTACGATTTAGGTCATACAATACGATCAACAGAGCCGAAATTTGCCATTTGGTGTCTTCTTTGCATATTATGCATATCGTACAGTACGATTGAAGTATCGTACAGTATGATTATACAAGGTCAATTTTAGTAATTTTTGTCTAGTGAGTGTGTGATGATCACGAGCAACCTTAGAAGATTTTTTTGTTTTTTTTTTGTTTTTTTGTTGTTTTTTTTATACAGTTATGTCTATGACACCTAATCTAGTCCTCAAGGTGCTAAAGGTGTCGAATGATAGAGGTTTTGTGATTATGTCAGCCAATTAATCTCCTGTAGCAATGTGATGCAATTCTATATCTCCCTTAGCAATGAGATCTCTAATGAAATGATGTCTAATGTCTATGTATTTTATTTGAGAGTGCTGAATTAGGTTCTTAGATATGAAAATTGCGCTTGTGTTGTCGCACATAATTGAAATGGTTCCTACAGGTAGGCCAAGATCAAGAATTTGTTGTTTCAACCATAGTACTTGTGCAACACAACTTCCTGCTGCAATATATTCATCCTCGGCTGTGAAAAGTGCTACTGAGTTTGGCTTCCTACTGGACCAAGAAACTAATAATTGTCCTATGAATTGGCAGGTACCAGAGGTGCTTTTTCTATCTATCCTACATCCTGCAAAGTCAGAATCTGAGTACCCTAAGATTTCAAAGGAAGTGTTGTGCCTAGGATACCAAATTCATAAGTTTGAGGTGCCTAGTAGATATCTAAGAATTCTCTTAATAGCAGTTAAGTGAGACTCTTTAGGATCAGCTTGAAAACGGGCACAGAGGCACACATTAAACATTATGTACGGTCTACTGGCAATCAGGTAAAGAAGGGACCCAATAATTCCTCTATATTTTTTTTGATCTACTAATTTTCCACTAGGATCTTTATCTAATTGAATTGTTGAGCTCATAAGAGTGTTCATGGGTTTAGCACTATCCATTTCATATTTTTTCAAGATATCCTTAATGTACTTTATTTGGCTAAGAAAAGTTTTGTTATCCATTTATTTTACACTAAAGCCAACAAAATAATTAAGTTCTCCCATCATGCTTATTTCAAACTCATTACTCATTATTTTTGAAAATTCATCACATAACATTTTATTTAAAGATCCAAATAGAATGTCATCCACGTAAATCTGAATAATGAGAATTTCTTCTTTCACCTTTTGTAAAAAGAGTGTAGTATCTATACTACCCTTTTCAAATCTTCTATCCAATAGGAATGAGCTAAGTCTTTCATACCATGACCTAGGTGCTTTCTTTAATCCATAAAGTGCCTTCTTCAATTTGAATACATGGTTTGAAAATTGTAAATTTTCAAATCTGGGGGGTTGCTCAACATAGACATCTTCCTTAATTACCCCGTTCAGAAACCCACTCTTTACATCCATTTGATATAACTTAAAGTTCTTGAAGCAAGCAAAAGCTAAGAGCACTCTTATGACTTCTAGTCTAGCAACAGGGGCTAAGGTTTCTTCAAAGTCTATTCCCTCAATTTGGTTGTACCCCTTAGCTACTAGTCTCGCTTTATTCCTTATTATTGTTCCTGAATCATTCACCTTATTCTTGAAGACCCATTTTATTCCAACAATACTTTGTTCTTTTGGTCTCTTGACTACCTCCCAAACATCATTTCTGGTGAATTGGTTCAGCTCTTATTGCATTGCTAGATTCTTAAATTCATCTCCTAAGGCTTGATCTATACTTGTGGGTTCTATCATAGAGACGAATGCTGAATGGCTAACCTCCTTCCAAAGTCCATGCCTAGTTCTTACACCTTCTAAATGGTCTTCTAAAATCAGATCTTTAGGATGACTAGAAGAATATCTCCATTCTCTAGGCAAATCTTCCTGAGATTCTACCCTTTGTCCTAAGGTCATAATCTCTACTCTTTGAATTGTCTCTATTTCATCATCTTCAATTTTAGATTCAGAGGGCTTATCTGATTAATCAAATACTACATGGGTGGACACTTCTACTACAAAGGTTCTCTTATAAAAATTCTGTAGGCCTTACCTAAAGATGAATAACCTAAGAAGACACCCTCATCAGACTTGGGATTGAATTTTTCTAAGGGATGTTTACCATTATTCAAGATGAAGCACTTGCACCCAAAGACATGTAAGTGTGAAAGGTTTGGTGTCCTACCCTTAAGGACTTCATGAGGAGTGTTTTTTAGCTTAGATCTAATGTTTACCCTATTTAAAACATAGCACGCTGTGTTGACTGCTTCTGCCCAAAAGTATATAGGATGGGTGTACTCTACTAACATTGCCCTAGCAGCTTCTACCAAGGTTCTATTCTTTCTTTCTGCTATACCATTTTGTTGAGGTGTTCTAGGGGTTGAGAAATTGTGTTCTATTTCTAGCTCTTGACAGAATCACTCAAATCTATCATTTTGAAATTCTCCACCATGATCGTTATGAATTGTTGAGATTTCGCAACCTAATTTCCGTTGAATCCATGTGGAGAAAATCTTAAATTCCTCAAAAGACTCATTTTTATATGCTAAGAATCTTACCCAGGTGAATCTAGTGAAGTTATTTACAATCACAAATCTATAATTTTTCCCACCTAGGCTGGATGTACTAATGGGTCCAAATAAGTCTATGTGTAGGATTTCTAGTGGCCTAGCGGTGATCACATCTCTAATTAAATGAAAAGATGATTTGACTTGTTTTCCTAGTTGGCAAGCATCACATAAATGATCCTTTGTGAAATCTAACTTAGGTACGCCAATAACTAGGTTTTTTTGAGTGATATTTCTAAGAGTTTTCATACTAGCATGGCATAGTCTCCTATGTCATAGCCACGAGTCATCAACTATTATTTTCAAACACAATGAATTTGAACTATCAATGCTATCAAGGTCTAACATGTGAATATTGTTCATTCATTTTCCTTCTAAAACTAGTTTATCATTTAAACTAATCAAGCATTTATCAGATAGAAATTTAATATCAAAATCTTTGTCACACAGTTGACTAATGCTAAGTAAGTTGTGCTTCAAACCATCAACTAATAAAATATTTTCAATTAAAAAGTTCTTAGCATTACCAACAATACTTGAGCCTATCACTTTCCTGGTAGTGTTGTCTCCCAATGTTACTTTGCCTCCAGTTTTGATCTCCAATAGGATGAACTTCTTCATATCTCCAATCATGTGTCGCGAGCATCCATTATCCATGTACCACTTGCTCTCACTAGGTCTTTTGTGAGAGCATCCCTATAATTTCATTCAAAGATTAGATTTGGGAACCCAGGTGAGTTTGGGTTCCTCCTTATGCTTGCATGAATGAGTTATATGCATGTTATGTTGTGATGGATGCAGCTTAGGTCTCCATACTAAGTGTGTCCAATGGTGAATTGCGCATGTGCGGGCTATGTGACCTAGCATGCCACAAGAGAAGCACCAAACACCACGAAATGGATTTACTAACCTATTTGGGTGGTGATGCCTCTTCCTAGGGTTATGTGATGCATGATGTGTTGGTGGTTTTCTAGGTTGGCCTAATATGAGTGATGCAATTTCATTTTCTAGTTCTCTGATTCTTTCACTAAAAGTTTTATTTTGAGCTGTCAATCCATCAACTTCCACTAATAGCAAATGCTCACTATGATCTAGTTCTAATACAAGTTTGTCTAGTTTATCAAAAGCTTCTTCTTGTTCAACATGAGTGGTTTTCAAGGATTCATGCACTTCAGTTAGTTCAATATGCTTCTTATTTAATGCATCATACTTATCAAAAAGTAGCATATGTTCTCTATCTAAATTAGAATTTTTCTTAAACAAGTTAGCATGCTCAAACTATAAAGAACTAAATTCAACATTAAGCTTAGCATGCATCTTTTTCAACTTCCTATATGAGTCATGGATATTTTTAGAAATAAGTAGTAATTCTTCATATGAAAGTTGACATATCTCATCTTGATCCAATTGATCAAAATTATCATTAGCCATAAGACACAGATTTTTTACCTCCTCGTCTGCTTCTTCTTCTGATGATTCTGAGGCTGAGTCGGCCCAAAAAGCTTTTTGTGTCTTTATCTTTCCTTTCTTGTATTTGGCTTTGTCATCACCTTTCTCCTTAGCTGGTTGGCTCTTTAGATTGGGGCAATCAGCTCGAAGGTGACCTGGCTTCCTGCACTCAAAATAGATTGTATCAGATGAAACCTTATTGGACCTCGAGCTCTTACCTTTATTCCAGATGTTCTGATGACACTTATGTTTTCTCTTCAGGAAAGTTTTGAACTATCAGGTCATCAGTGCTATCTCATCCTCTTCCTCCCCTATAGAGCTTTTACTTTCTGAGTTGCTTGCTTTTAATGCCACCATTCACTCCTTCTTCTGTTCAGCTGCATCACTTTATCTCTGACTCACTCCTTGCTCGTATGCAATGAGTGACCCAAGGAGATTATCAATAGAGTACACGTTAAGGTCTTTAGATTCAGTGATAGCAGTTATCTTTGCATCATAGAACTAGGTAAGAATCTAAAAATTTTATTTACTTTCTCAGAATTTGAAATCTCTATTCCTAATGCATGTAAGGATGTGATGATTTGGGTGAACCTAGTATACATGTCAGATATTATTTCGCTAGGTTTCATGCAGAAGAGTTCATAATCATTCAGTAAAATGTTAAGCCTAGACTGTTTTACTTCACTTGTTCCTTCGTATGTAATGCACAGTCTATCCTAAATCTCCTTACCAGTGGCACAGGTAGACACTCTCATATAATCCTCATACTTCAATGCACAGAAAAAGTAATTTAAATATTTAGCATTCAGTTGGGCTAAATCCCTATCCTCATTGCTCCATTTGATAAAAGGTACAGGAGTTTTCAAACCATTAACAGTTTTAAAAAGTGCAACATATCCATCATTCAGTAACATCCATAAGCGGTAATCAATGGATTATAAAAAAGTAGACATTCTAATTTTCCAGAAATCAAATGGAATGTTATCAAAAAGTGGTGGGCAGGTTATTGAATAACCCTCCACGATGTTACGATTACCAAAATGTGACCTGATCATTTTTCAAGGTTTTCTAAAATACTATTTTTGAAAACAGGCTCTGATACCAATTGAAATCACTATTTGGACAAGAGGGGGGGTGAATTGTGAAAACTTTTTGATAATAATTAAAACCTAAGTAGGATTTCTAATTTTTTTGATGCTTTTAAAATTTTAACATGAAAAATTTTAAACAACTTTTCTTTCCCAAATTTTCCTAAGCAAATATTATGAAATAAAATGCACGCAATAATAAAAAGACAATAAGGAAAAAGCACACCAAAATTTTTATAGTGGTTCGGTCAAACCATGACCTACGTCCACTCCCCGGAGTCCTCCCCTCCGGGTATTTCACTACTCGCAATAGCTCTCCTTCTGCCACACTTGGCAATGTTGGAACTCGTTCACTATGAGAATTAGGATGTTAAGCCTAATTAAATGTCCCAAGGATAACCAAGAGGGGGGAGTGAATTGGTAATTTAAAAATTATACTTATACTCTTGGATTTTTAGAAAACCTTTTTAATTATTTATGCAAGTTAAATTTAAAGTTTAAAAAATAAACTTTTCAATCAGAGTAAACAACTTGCAATGAAATTAAATGCGGAAGAAAAATAAGAAAGAACACACCAGATTTATAGTGGTTCGGTCAAACCTTGACCTACATCCACTCCCCGGAGGCACCCTCCGAGTATTGCACTAATACCACAAAGTGACTCTCCTTTTGCCCCCACAGCAAGGTGGAGAATCCTGTACAAAATCACTTTCACCTTCCCCGGTGCGGCGGAGTAGCCGGGTTCTTTGACACCAAAGAGATCTTCTTCTCGCCAAAACTTCCCTCAAGACGATCCTTGAATCCGATGGTACAGAAGTGCAAGTTTGCCGGAGCAACCGTGTGAATATCCCCTCCACACTCCCTTGAAATCCCCTCCAAGGATCTTCTCCCTCTCAAACTCCACCCTTTCCTCTCTCCCTATCAAGTTCTCTCTTTAAATTTTCTCCCAAAGAACGAAGACACAATGGCTGTCAAAGATACACTTTGTCGTCCTTTTACACTCTCCAAGTGTCGGCAGAGAACCAGACTGATGTTGTTGAAATTCACTTGAGAGCCTTCGAAGGAGATGGGAAGAAACAAAGAGATCTCCTTCTTCAAGTAACCTTATGAATCCCTTACAAACCCCTCACTTGATCTCTCACTCTTCACTCTTACAATATCTCCCAAACTCTCACACTCAATGATCCCTCTCAAGAGAAAACAACTCCAAAGGCACTTGTAATAGTTTCTAGGACTCCTTATATAGAAAGAACATAAAAAACCGTCCAAAAAACTGCGAAAAACATGTTTTTCTACGCACTGGTTCGTCCTGTACGAAATTGAGTTAGTACGGATGAACTGTGTAAAAAACTGTCCCGTACGAACCATTTGTGCATCTGTACGAACCAATTTCAGCCTGGACGAAACAGGTTCGTCCCATACGAAAACATTTCATCCAGTACGAACAGTTATATCAAAAGTTGGTTCTGAAAAATGCAGAACGTTGCCAAAAACTGCCATAGTCGGTTCCCATCGTCCTGGACGAACATGACTTCGTCTGGACGAAATTTTTACAGAGAGAAACTCGTCCTGTGACAAAAATGATTTTGTCTGGACGATCATGACTTAGAAAAGTTTTCAAGTTCAGTTCTTGTCCGTTCCATTGCTCTTACAAGGAGATAACTGATCTGATCGTTCCGTACAAACAATGTTCGTCCCGTACGATCAACATAAAAACTTTTTCAAGATCTCCTATAGTGTGTGTGTTTTAATTCACTCAATTTACAATCACTCCCTTTCAAGTTTATTTCAAAGAAAAGTACAAGCTTCAAATCATAGAGTATTTCATGATGAATTCATTTTGAAGTCTTCGTTAGTCTGGAGTTCGATTGTCCTGAAATGTTAGTCCACACAACAGCAAAAACAAATCTTCTAAAAAATATTAGGAGATAACAACACATAAAACAATAATATTTTGAATCCAAAGATACACTTTGTCGTCCTTTTACACTCTCCAAGTGTCGGCAGAGAACCAGACCGATGTTTTTGAAATTCACTTGAGAGCCTTAGAAGGAGATGGGAAGAAACAAAGAGATCTTCTTCTTCAAGTAACCTTGTGAATCCCTTACAAACCCCTCACTTGATCTCTCACTCTTCACTCTTACAATATCTCCCAAACTCTCACACTCAATGATCCCTCTCAAGAGAAAACAACTCCAAAGGCACTTGTAATAGTTTTTAGGACTCCTTATATAGAAAGAACATAAAAAACCGTCCAAAAAACTACTAAAAACATGTTGGAACTCGTTCACTATGAGAATTAGGATGTTAAGCCTAATTAAATGTCCCAAGGCTAACAAAGAGGGGGGGTGAATTGGTAATTTAAAAATTATACTTATACTCTTGGATTTTTAGAAAACCTTTTTAATTATTTATGCAAGTTAAATTTAAAGTTTAAAAAATAAACTTTTCAACCAGTGTAAACAACTTGCAATGAAATTAAATGGGGAAGAAAAATAAGATAGAACACACCAGATTTATAGTGGTTCGGTCAAACCTTGACCTACATCCACTCCCTAGAGGCACCCTCTGAGTATTGCACTAATACCACAAAGTGACTCTCCTTTTGCCCCCACAGCAAGGCAGAGAAGCCTGTACAAAATCACTTTCACCTTCCCCGGTGCGGCGGAGTAGCCGGGGTTTTTAACACCAAAGAGATCTTCTTCTCGCCAAAACTTCCCTCAAGACGACCCTTGAATCTGATGGTACTGAAGTGCAAGTTTGCCAGAGTTACCGTGTGAATATCCCCTCCACACTCCCTTGAAATCCCCTCCAAGGATCTTCTCCCTCTCAAGCTCCACCATTTCCTCTCTCCCTTTCAAGTTCTCTCTTCTAGTTTTCTCCCAAAGAACAAAGACACAATGGCTGTCAAAGATACACTTTGTCGTCCTTTTACACTCTCCAAGTGTCGGCAGAGAACCGGACTGATGTTATTGAACTTCACTTGAGATCCTTCAAAGGAGATGGGAAGAAACAAAGAGATCTTCTTCTTAAAGTAACCTCGTGAATCCCTCACAAACCCCTCACTTGATCTCTCACTCTTCACTCTTACAATCTCTCTCAAACTCTCACTCTCAATGATCCCTCTTAAGAGAAAATAACTCCAAAGGCACTTGTAATAGTTTCTAGGACTACTTATATAGAAAGAACATAAAAAATCGTCCAAAAAACTGCTAAAAACATGTTTTTCTGCGCACTAGTTCGTCCTGTACGAAATTGAGTTAGTACGGACGAACTGTGTAAAAAACTATCCCGTACGAACCATTTGTGCATCTGTACGAACCAATTTCATCCTGGACGAAATAGGTTTGTCCCGTACAAAAACATTTCATCCGGTACGAATAGTTATATCAAAAGTTGGTTCCGAAAACTGCAGAACGTTGTCAGAAACTGCCATAGTCGGTTCCCATCGTCCTGGATGAACATGACTTCATCTGGATGAAATTTTTACAGAGAGAAACTCGTCCTGGGACGAAATGATTTCGTCTGGACGATCATGACTTAGAAAATTTTTCAAGTTCAGTTCCTGTCCGTTCCATTGCTCTTACAAGGAGATAACTGATCTGATCATCCCATACGATCAACACAAAAACTTTTTCAAGATCTCCTTTAGTGTGTGTGTTTTAATTCACTCAATTTACAATCACTCCCTTTCAAGTTTATTTCAAAGAAAAGTACAAGCTTCAAATCATAGAGTATTTCATGATGAATTGATTTTGAAGTTTTCATTTGTCTGGAGTTCGATTGTCCTGAAATGTTTGTCCACACAATAGCAAAAACAAATCTTCTAAAAAATGTTAGGAGATAACAACACATAAAACAATAATATTTTGAATCATCAAAACTATACAAGTTGCAAGAATATAAAACATGCAAATAGCAACTTTCCTAACAATCTCCCCCTTTCTGATGATGGCAAAACAATTATTGTTTGTATAATTTGAAATTCTAAGAATCTCCTAAACTCCCCCTGAAATGATGAACTCATGAAAATAAGGAGGTATTTAAATTCAAAAAAAAATTTGTTTTTCAAAATTTTTATACAACACAAAACAACATAAAAGACAAAACAAAAATAATCAAACACACATACAAAAATATACAATAAAATAAATAAAAAAAAATAAAAATACACAAGACACAACAAACAATATCTCCCCCTTTTTGACAACATCAAAAAGTGAAGAAGAAAAAGACTAGAAATGTAAGCAGACATATGAAAATCATTTGAAAATTTAATCTTTAAAGTGATTGACATAATGTATGCAAATAAAATTAAAATATTAGGCAAATCATAAAATTCATAGAATTTAAGAAGAGATATAACATAGAAACTATAAAGAATTTATCAAAATATGAGTCTATTTAGACATTTAGGATAGAGAAAATCATTGTAAAAATGATGATATAAAAATTTTATATTTCAAATTTCAATATGGAATATAAATGTACATAAGATCAATTTGAATTAAGAGATTAAAAAATTAAGGAAAGAAATAACTACCACATGTGGCGCTTTGCGCATCTTTTTCAATTTGGTGGCACATTTTTGTGCATCTTTTCACTTGTTGGGCTTATTTTGTGCCTCTTTTTCACTTTGCAAATCATTGGGCATTTTTTTTTTATTTTTTTTTTGTACATTTGTACAATTTTCAAGAGTAATTGTATTTTTTCCAAAATCAATAATCTAAAACTTCAAATCTTTCTAAGTGCATAAATATTAATTGATAAGTGCAATATAAAATAAGAAAACATCACAATTGCAATAATAGTATTAAAATTAATGTAGTCTAAATAAGAGATATGAAATTGACAATCTTAATAATATCAAGTTATAAACACAACTTAAATTTAGAAAAATTAGATTTTCTAATGAATTCAATTTTATTTTGCAGTTCAAAATATAGCACTTGTAAGATAAAAAATTATAGGAATTTTCATATAAGCTAACGAACATTTCAAACACAGAACAAAAACACTTAAACATCAAAAAAATCTAAAGCAATATAAGAATAGAAAAACACTAAATAAAATACAAGTACACAAACTATAAAAATCTTCATATCACAATCCAAATGTCTCACAACAAGAAACATGGAACCCGATATGAAAATATCTCAAAATCATACAAAACACACAAAAATTAAAAATAGAAAAACACGTAAAACAAACAAAAATAAAAACACAACTAATAAAAAACATGCACACAAAAACACATAAACAAAGGGTTTAAACATCATTTTGCTTATGGTCTGATGATTCAGAAGCTAGATCCGCCCAGGAGATTTTTTGCTTTTTATTATTTTCTCATTTTATAATTTGCTTAGCTTTACCCTTTTCTTTAGGAGGAAGAGTTCTCAAATTAGGGCACTTACTTTTTAGATGTCCAAATTTCCTACATCCAAAGCAAATAATATTTGAAGAAATCTGAACATTCTTACCATTTTTACCTTTATTACACTTTTGTTGATGCTTATGCTTTTGCTTTAGTGGACTTTTCAATTTGCTTGTTAAGTCATCGCTTTCGTCACCAACTAAGCAACTTTTCTCCATGTCTTCTGCTTTTAGCATTATTATTTCACCTGCATCCAAAAGTCTTTGACCCAAATATTGCTCGTAAGTAATAAGTGAGCCAATCAAATTATCAATAGAATATTCATTCAAAATTTTTTATTCACAAATAGCAACAACTTTGGCATCAAACTTGTCAAGTAAACAACGTAGAATTTTATTGACTATTTCAAAGTTTGAAAATTCTTTACCTAAAGCATGCAATGATGTTAAAATTTGAATAAACCTAGTATACATGTCTAAAATTGTCTCATAAGGTTTCATGCTAAAGAGTTCATAGTCATGCATCAAAAAATTCAACTTAGATTGCTTGACTTCACTAGTACCTTCATATGTAATGCATAAACTGTCCCAAATTTCCTTGCCAGAAGTACATGTAGAGATTCTTATATAATCTTCCGAATTTAAAGCACAGAACAAACAATTCATACATTTAGCATTTAATTCAGCATAAATTTGTTCTACTCTACTCCATTTAGAAAAAGGGGTATCAGTTTTGATTCCATCTATAATACGTGACGGTACAGAATAACCATTTTGAATCAAATGTCACATTCGATAATATATTGATTGCAAGAAAGTAGACATTCGAATTTTCCAAAAATCAAAAGAAATATTTTCAAATAAAGGTGGTCAAACAATCGAATATCCTTCTAACATTTTAAGGTTTCTAAAATTAGCCATACTCGTTTTTCAAAAAGTAGTCTAAACTTATGATTTTGAAACAAAGCTCTGATACCACTTGTTGGAACTCGTTCACTATGAGAATTAGGATGTTAAGCCTAATTAAATATCCCAAGGCTAACCAAGAGGGGGGGGTGATTTGGTAATTTAAAAATTAAACTTATACTCTTGGATTTTTAGAAAACCTTTTTAATTATTTATGCAAGTTAAATTTAAAGTTTAAAAAATAAACATTTCAACCAGAGTAAACAACTTGTAATGAAATTAAATGCGGAAGAAAAATAAGAAAGAACACACCAGATTTATAGTGTTTCGGTCAAACCTTGACGTACATCCACTCCCCGGAGGCACCCTCCGAGTATTGCATTAATACCACAAAGTGACTCTCCTTTTGCCCCCATAGCAAGGCGGAGAAGCCTGTACAAAATCACTTTCACCTTCCCCGGTGCGACGGAGTAGCCGGGTTCTTTGACACCAAAGAGATCTTCTTCTCGCCAAAACTTCCCTCAAGACGACCCTTGAATCTGATGGTACTGAAGTGCAAGTTTGCCGGAGTTACCGTGTGAATATCCCCTCCACACTCCCTTGAAATCCCCTCCAAGGATCTTCTCCCTCTCAAGCTCCACCATTTCCTCTCTCCCTTTCAAGTTCTCTCTTCTAGTTTTCTCCCAAAGAACAAAGACACAATGGCTGTCAAAGATACACTTTGTCGTCCTTTTACACTCTCCAAGTGTCGGCAGAGAACCGGACCGATGTTATTGAACTTCACTTGAGATCCTTCAAAGGAGATGGGAAGAAACAAAGAGATCTTCTTCTTAAAGTAACCTTGTGAATCCCTCACAAACCCCTCACTTGATCTCTCACTCTTCACTCTTACAATCTCTCTCAAACTCTCACTCTCAATGATCCCTCTTAAGAGAAAACAACTCCAAAGGCACTTGTAATAGTTTCTAGGACTACTTATATAGAAAGAACATAAAAAATCGTCCAAAAAACTGCTAAAAACATGTTTTTCTGCGCACTAGTTCGTCCTGTACGAAATTGAGTTAGTACGGACAAACTGTGTAAAAAACTGTCCCGTACGAACCATTTGTGCATCTGTACGAACCAATTTCATCCTGGACGAAATAGGTTTGTCCCGTACAAAAACATTTCATCCGGTATGAATAGTTATATCAAAAGTTGGTTCCGAAAACTGCAGAACGTTGTCAGAAACTGCCATAGTCGGTTCCCATCGTCCTGGATGAACATGACTTCATCTGGATGAAATTTTTACAGAGAGAAACTCGTCCTGGGACGAAATGATTTCGACTGGACGATCATGACTTAGAAAATTTTTCAAGTTCAGTTCCTGTCCGTTCCATTGCTCTTACAAGGAGATAACTGATCTGATCGTCCCATACGATCAACACAAAAACTTTTTCAAGATCTCCTTTAGTGTGTGTGTTTTAATTCACTCAATTTACAATCACTCCCTTTCAAGTTTATTTCAAAGAAAAGTACAAGCTTCAAATCATAGAGTATTTCATGATGAATTGATTTCGAAGTTTTCATTTGTCTGGAGTTCGATTGTCCTGAAATGTTTGTCCACACAAGAGAAAAAACAAATCTTCTAAAAAATGTTAGGAGATAACAACACATAAAACAATAATATTTTGAATCATCAAAACTATACAAGTTGCAAGAATGTAAAACATGCAAATAGCAACTTTCCTAACAATCTCCCCCTTTTTGATGATGGCAAAACAATTATTGTTTGTATAATTTGAAATTCTAAGAATCTCCTAAACTCCCCCTGAAATGATGAACTCATGAAAATAAGGAGGTATTTAAATTCAAAAAAAAAATTGTTTTTCAAAATTTTTATACAACACAAAACAACACAAAAGACAAAACAAAAATAATCAAACACACATACAAAAATATACAATAAAATAAATAAAATAAATAAAAATACACAAGACACAACAAACAATATCTCCCCCTTTTTGACAACATCAAAAAGTGAAGAAGAAAAAGACTAGAAATGTAAGCAGACATATGAAAATCATTTGAAAATTTAATCTTTAAAGTGATTGACTTAATGTATGCAAATAAAATTAAAATATTAGGCAAATCATAAAATTCATAGAATTTAAGAAGAGATATAACATAGAAACTATAAAGAATTTATCAAAATATGAGTCTATTTAGACATTTAGGATAGAGAAAATCATTGTAAAAATGATGATATAAAAATTTTATATTTCAAATTTTAATATGGAATATAAATGTACATAAGATCAATTTGAATTAAGAGATTAAAAAATTAAGGAAAGAAATAACTACCACATGTGGCGCTTTGCGCATCTTTTTCAATTTGGTGGCACTTTTTTGTGCATCTTTTCACTTGTTGGGCTTATTTTGTGCCTCTTTTTCACATTGCAAATCATTGGGCATTTTTTTTTTATTTTTTTTGTACATTTGTACAATTTTCAAGAGTAATTGTATTCTTTCCAAAATCAATAATCTAAAACTTCAAATCTTTCTAAGTGCATAAATATTAATTGATAAGTGCAATATAAAATAAGAAAACATCACAATTGCAATAATAATATTAAAATTAATGTAGTCTAAATAAGAGATATGAAATTGACAATCTTAATAATATCAAGTTATAAACACAACTTAAATTTAGAAAAATTAGATTTTCTAATGAATTCAATTTTATGTTGCAGTTCAAAATATAGCACTTGTAAGATCAAAAATTATAGGAATTTTCATATAAGCTAACGAACATTTCAAACATAGAACAAAAACACTTAAACATCAAAAAAATCTAAAGCAATAAAAGAATAGAAAAACACTAAATAAAATACAAGTACACAAACTATAAAAATCTTCATATCACATTCCAAATGTCTCACAACAAGAAACATGGAACCCGATATGAAAATATCTCAAAATCATACAAAACACACAAAAATTAAAAATAGAAAAACACGTAAAACAAACAAAAATAAAAACACAACTAATAAAAAACATGCACACAAAAACACATAAACAAAGGGTTTAAACATCATTTTGCTTCTAGTCTGATGATTCAGAAGCTAGATCCGCCCAGGAGATTTTTTGCTTTTCATTATTTTCTCATTTTATAATTTGCTTAGCTTTACCCTTTTCTTTAGGAGGAAGAGTTCTCAAATTAGGGCACTTACTTTTTAGATGTCCAAATTTCCTACATCCAAAGCAAATAATATTTGAAGAAATCTGAACATTCTTACCATTTTTACCTTTATTACACTTTTGTTGATGCTTATGCTTTTGCTTTAGTGGACTTTTCAATTTGCTTGTTAAGTCATCGCTTTCCTCACCAACTAAGCAACTTTTCTCCATGTCTTCTGCTTTTAGCATTATTATTTCACCTGCATCCAAAAGTCTTTGACCCAAATATTGCTCGTAAGTAATAAGTGAGCCAATCAAATTATCAATAGAATATTCATTCAAAATTTTTTATTCACAAATAGCAACAACTTTGGCATCAAACTTGTCAAGTAAACAACGTAGAATTTTATTGACTATTTCAAAGTTTGAAAATTCTTTACCTAAAGCATGCAATGATGTTAAAATTTGAATAAACCTAGTATACATGTCTAAAATTGTCTCATAAGGTTTCATGCTAAAGAGTTCATAGTCATGCATCAAAAAATTCAACTTAGATTGCTTGACTTCACTAGTACCTTCATATGTAATGCATAAACTGTCCCAAATTTCCTTGCCAGAAGTACATGTAGAGATTCTTATATAATCTTCCGAATTTAAAGCACAGAACAAACAATTCATACATTTAGCATTTAATTCAGCATAAATTTGTTCTACTCTACTCCATTTAGAAAAAGGGGTATCAATTTTAATTCCATCTATAATACGTGACGGTACAGAATAACCATTTTGAATCAAATGCCACATTCGATAATATATTGATTGCAAGAAAGTAGACATTCGAATTTTCCAAAAATCAAAAGAAATATTTTCAAATAAAGGTGGTCTAACAATCAAATATCCTTCTAACATTTTAAGGTTTCTAAAATTGTCCATACTCGTTTTTCAAAAAGTAGTCTAAACTTATGATTTTGAAACAAAGCTCCGATACCACTTGTTGGAACTCGTTCACTATGAGAATTAGGATGTTAAGCCTAATTAAATATCCCAAGGCTAACCAAGAGGGGGGGGGGTGAATTGGTAATTTAAAAATTATACTTATACTCTTGGATTTTTAGAAAACCTTTTTAATTATTTATGCAAGTTAAATTTAAAGTTTAAAAAATAAACATTTCAACCAGAGTAAACAACTTGTAATGAAATTAAATGCGGAAGAAAAATAAGAAAGAACACACCAGATTTATAGTGGTTCGGTCAAACCTTGACGTACATCCACTCCCCGGAGGCACCCTCCGAGTATTGCATTAATACCACAAAGTGACTCTCCTTTTGCCCCCATAGCAAGGCGGAGAAGCCTGTACAAAATCACTTTCACCTTCCCCGGTGCGACGGAGTAGCCGGGTTCTTTGACACCAAAGAGATCTTCTTCTCGCCAAAACATCCCTCAAGACGACCCTTGAATCCGATGGTACTGAAGTGCAAGTTCGCCGGAGCAACCGTGTGAATATCCCCTCCACACTCCCTTGAAATCCCCTCTAAGGATCTTCTCCCTCTCAAACTCCACCCTTTCCTCTCTCCCTATCAAGTTCTCTCTTTAAGTTTTCTCCCAAAGAATGAAGACACAATGGCTGTCAAAGATACACTTTGTCCTCCTTTTACACTCTCCAAGTGTCGGCAGAGAACCGGACCGATGTTGTTGAAATTCACTTGAGAGCCTTCGAAGGAGATGGGAAGAAACAAAGAGATCTTCTTCTTCAAGTAACCAAATGAATCCCTTACAAACCCCTCACTTGATCTCTCACTCTTCACTCTTACAATATCTCCCAAACTCTCACACTCAATGATCCCTCTCAAGAGAAAACAACTCCAAAGGCACTTGTAATAGTTTCTAGGACTCCTTATATAGAAAGAACATAAAAAAACGTCCAAAAAATTGCTAAAAACATGTTTTTCTACGCACCGGTTCGTCCTGTACGAAATTGAGTTAATACGGATGAACTGTGTAAAAAACTGTCCCGTACAAACCATTTGTGCATCTGTATGAACCAATTTCGTCCTGGACGAAATAGGTTCGTCCCGCACAAAAACATTTCGTCTGGTACGAACAGTTATATCAAAAGTTGGTTCTGAAAACTGCAGAACGTTGCCAGAAACTGCCATAGTCGGTTCCCATCGTCCTGGACGAACATGACTTCGTCTGGACAAAATTTTTACAGAGAGAAACTCGTCCTGGGACGAAAGTGATTTCGTCTGGACGATCATGACTTAGAAAATTTTTCAAGTTCAGTTCCTGTCCGTTCCATTGCTCTTACAAGGAGATAACTGATCTGATCGTCCCGTACGAACAATGTTTGTCCCGTACGATCAACACAAAAACTTTTTCAAGATCTCCTTTAGTGTGTGTGTTTTAATTCACTCAATTTACAATCACTCCCTTTCAAGTTTATTTCGAAGAAAAGTACAAGCTTCAAATCATAGAGTATTTCATGATGAATTGATTTTGAAGTCTTCGTTTGTCTGGAGTTCGATTGTCCTGAAATGTTAGTCCACACAAGAGCAAAAACAAATCTTCTAAAAAATGTTAGGAGATAACAACACATAAAATAATAATATTTTGAATCATGAAAACTATACAAGTTGGAAGAATGTAAAACATGCAAATAGCAACTTTTCTAACATTATGATCCCTCCTTAGATCATTTCTAATCTTTGGAGGTGATTTCAAGAAGTTTGGTGATTATTTGGGTTAAAAAATTAAAGGGACCTTTAATTAAAATAAATAAATAATTTAATAAATATTCAAATTATTTAAAATCATAACTAATTCTAAAAAATTTCAAATTGATCAAACTCAAAAGCATTCAACTTGAATTAAAATTTAATATTTTACAAAAATTCAAACCTTCAAGATTTGGTCAAAGTCAAAAGTCAACAATCCAATCAAACCTAAGGAAAAACCAACTCTAAACTTCAGGAAATTCATAACTTTTGGTAGAAACCTCCAAGTTGAGCGTGCTAACAGTCTAAATACTTAATATAATTCCTAATATTTATAAAAAACCTAAAACTTTCAATCTTTACTTTAATTTAAAATGTCAACTTTTGGACCCTTAATTAATGCTCTTAAATAATTTTAATAAATCTTAAAAATTCAATAATTATACAAAACTCCAAAAAACTTTAGTTTGATTAATAAATTAATTTAAAAAATATTCTAATATATAACAACCACTCTAGAGATGATGTTTATTGGATGGACTACTCTAAGCTATGGGGCTACATGTCCTGAGGAGGCCTGATTCCTCGAGCCTGGTGGCACAACGCCACGAATGAATTTAATAGAGTGTTAAACATCAAAATTAACTTAACTTTAATTATTTAACCAAATTAAAATCCTTAATTCAACTACATCAACAAGGTTTTAAGGATGGACTACTCCGGGCTGTAGGGTTACGTGTCCTAAGGAAGCATGGTTCCTCGAGTCTAATGGCATAACACCATGAATCAGTTGATGGAAAATATAAAATATTTTAATTCTCAAAATTAGAAATCAATTGAATTATTTAATATTAATCCACCCTAAATTCCTTACCAATTAAATCAATTTAATTAACCTCGATTGTTACAGGGTAACCCAGGCCTACGAAGCTATTAACTTAGCCCCAAGGAAGGTAAAAAATAGATCTAAATTATGCTTTAATACATTAATATTTAAACTAAAATTAAAGGTTCCCCTTTAATCTTTAACAAATTCAAACATTAGACAAATTCTACAAATAACCCAGTTTCGGATCTACCTTAGCCACACGACCTTTCACACATACTTTAGAGGGTTTACTAGGGCAACTGACTCTAGTCTTAGGCTAGGTTGATGTTTACTTTTCTGTTATGTGTCAAGTTTTTAAGATTTCCTTGCATGTTATGATTGAAATTGCCTTGTGTTTTTGTTTACTTTTATTATACTATGTGGATTGATGATTGTTGGGGCTAGTAATTAGGTTGTTAAGCCTAATTAAATGTCCCAAGGCTAACCAAGAGGGGGGGTGAATTGGCAATTTAAAAAATGTAACTTCAACTCTTGGAATTTTAGAAAACCTTTTGAATTATTGATGCAAGTTAAAATTAAAGTTTAAAATAAACTTTTCAACCAGAGTAAACAACTTGCAATGAAATTAAATGCGGAATAAAAAATAAGAAAGAACACACCAGATTTATAGTGGTTCGGTCAAACCTTGACCTACATCCACTCCCCAGAGGCACCCTCTGAGTATTGCACTAATACCACAAAGTGACTCTCCTTTTTCTCCCACAGCAAGGCGGAGAAGCCTGTACAAAATCACTTTCACCTTCCCCGGTGCGGCGGAGTAGCCAGGTTCTTTAACACCAAAGAGATCTTCTTCTTGCCAAAACTTCCCTCAAGACGACCCTTGAATCCGATGGTACTGAAGTGCAAGTTCGCCGGAGCAACCGTGTGAATATCCCCTTCACACTCCCTTGAAATCCCCTTCAAAGATCTTCTCCCTCTCAAACTCCACCTTTTCCTCTCTCCCTTTCAAGTTCTCTCTTCTAGTTTTCTCCACAAGAACGAAGACACAATGAATGTCAAAGATACACTTTGTCGTCCTTTTACAATTCTCCAAATGTCGGCAGAGAACCGGACCGATGTTGTTGAACTTCACTTGAGAGCCTTCGCCGGAGCAACCGTGTGAATATCCCCTCCACACTCCCTTGAAATCCCCTCCAAGGATCTTCTCCCACTCAATGATCCCTCTCAAGAGAAAACAACTCCAAAGGCATTTGTAATAGTTTCTAGGACTCCTTATATAGAAAGGACATGAAAAACCGCCCAAAAAACTGCAAATTTTCAATTCTGTACGCAGTGGATCATCCTGTACGATCCTGTATCGTCCTGGACGATTTTACTTAAACGATCTGAAACGACCCAATTTG
Source organism: Dendrobium nobile (assembly GCA_022539455.1). Classification (NCBI taxonomy): domain Eukaryota; kingdom Viridiplantae; phylum Streptophyta; class Magnoliopsida; order Asparagales; family Orchidaceae; genus Dendrobium; species Dendrobium nobile. Next base: position 39,368,722 of record CM039735.1, read on the forward strand.
TATATGTGTACGAACTGACTTCGTACAGCTGATCGTCCTGTAAGAACTTCGTTCGTCCAGTACGAACGGTTATTACAAGGTCGGTTCTAGAAACTGCTGAAAACTGTTCTAAGTCGGTTTATCGTTTGAACGAAAATGTGATCGTCTGGACGAAAATTTTCCAGAGAGCTGATCGTCCTGTACGATATTTATTTTCGTCTGGACGAAAATTTTCCAGAGGACTCGTCGCCTCGTACGATGGTAAAATTCGTCTGGACGAAAATTTTACAGAGAACCCATCGCCTGGTACGATAATAAATTTCGTCCTGGACGAATAGGACTTAGAAAATTTTTCAAAGCAAGTTCCTATTCGTTCCAAGTGCTCTATAGGAGATAACTGACAGATCGTCCAGTACGATAAATATCGTCCTGTACGATCAGTATAGAATTTCAAGATCTCCTTATTTGTGTGTGTGAGATTTTATTCACTCAATTACAATCACTCCCTTTCATCAATTAAATAAAATATCTCATGTAGAATTTGAATTGAACTTTTCGTAGTCTGGAGTCTGATTTTCCTGAAATGTTAGTACACACAAGAGCAAGTGCAAATCTTCTGAAATTGTTAGGAGATAACTATACATTTGAACAATAATGTTTGGAATCATCAAAACTACATAAGTTGCATAAATATAACTCATTCAAATAGCAACTATTCAAACAATCTCCCCCTTTTTGATGATGGCAAAACAATTATTGTTAGTAAAATTTCAAACCATTTTAAAATCTCCTAAACTCCCCCTAAATTGATGAATACATTAAAATAAGGAGGCATTTTAAAAAACAATTTTTGTTTTAAAATTTTAACATCCATCTAACAATTTATGGTTTCTAAAATTAGCCATATTCGTTTTTCAAAAAGTAGTCTAAACTTATGATTTTGAAACAAAGCTCTGATACCACTTGTTGGGGCTAGTAATTAGGTTGTTAAGCCTAATTAAATGTCCCAAGGCTAACCAAGAGGGGGGGTGAATTGGCAATTTAAAAAATGTAACTTCAACTCTTGGAATTTTAGAAAACCTTTTGAATTATTGATGCAAGTTAAAATTAAAGTTTAAAATAAACTTTTCAACCAGAGTAAACAACTTGCAATGAAATTAAATGCGGAATAAAAAATAAGAAAGAACACACCAGATTTATAGTGGTTCGGTCAAACCTTGACCTACATCCACTCCCCAGAGGCACCCTCTGAGTATTGCACTAATACCACAAAGTGACTCTCCTTTTGCTCCCACAGCAAGGCGGAGAAGCCTGTACAAAATCACTTTCACCTTCCCCGGTGCGGCGGAGTAGCCAGGTTCTTTAACACCAAAGAGATCTTCTTCTTGCCAAAACTTCCCTCAAGACGACCCTTGAATCCGATGGTACTGAAGTGCAAGTTCGCCGGAGCAACCGTGTGAATATCCCCTTCACACTCCCTTGAAATCCCCTTCAAAGATCTTCTCCCTCTCAAACTCCACCTTTTCCTCTCTCCCTTTCAAGTTCTCTCTTCTAGTTTTCTCCACAAGAACGAAGACACAATGAATGTCAAAGATACACTTTGTCGTCCTTTTACACTTCTCCAAGTGTCGGCAGAGAACCGGACCGATGTTGTTGAACTTCACTTGAGAGCCTTCGCCGGAGCAACCGTGTGAATATCCCCTCCACACTCCCTTGAAATCCCCTCCAAGGATCTTCTCCCACTCAATGATCCCTCTCAAGAGAAAACAACTCCAAAGGCATTTGTAATAGTTTCTAGGACTCCTTATATAGAAAGGACATGAAAAACCGCCCAAAAAACTGCAAATTTTCAATTCTGTACGCAGTGGATCATCCTGTACGATCCTGTATCGTCCTGGACGATTTTACTTAAACGATCTGAAACGACCCAATTTGTATATGTGTACGAACTGACTTCGTACAGCTGATCGTCCTGTAAGAACTTCGTTCGTCCAGTACGAACGGTTATTACAAGGTCGGTTCTAGAAACTGCTGAAAACTGTTCTAAGTCGGTTTATCGTTTGAACGAAAATGTGATCGTCTGGACGAAAATTTTCCAGAGAGCTGATCGTCCTGTACGATATTTATTTTCGTCTGGACGAAAATTTTCCAGAGGACTCGTCGCCTCGTACGATGGTAAAATTCGTCTGGACGAAAATTTTACAGAGAACCCATCGCCTGGTACGATAATAAATTTCGTCCTGGACGAATAGGACTTAGAAAATTTTTCAAAGCAAGTTCCTATTCGTTCCAAGTGCTCTATAGGAGATAACTGACAGATCGTCCAGTACGATAAATATCGTCCTGTACGATCAGTATAGAATTTCAAGATCTCCTTATTTGTGTGTGTGAGATTTTATTCACTCAATTACAATCACTCCCTTTCATCAATTAAACAAAATATCTCATGTAGAATTTGAATTGAACTTTTCGTAGTCTGGAGTCTGATTTTCCTGAAATGTTAGTACACACAAGAGCAAGTGCAAATCTTCTGAAATTGTTAGGAGATAACTATACATTTGAACAATAATGTTTGGAATCATCAAAACTACATAAGTTGCATAAATATAACTCATTCAAATAGCAACTATTCAAACAATGATGTGTTTGGCAATTAGATTTCCCTTAGGATAGGAATGATATGTATGCTCACTGAGTTTTTTATAGGTGGTCGCACTCATACAGGATAATAAAGAGGGCTAAAAAAATAATAAATATAATTTCTACAGATGCTTCAACTCCTTAGCCCCGAAATAAGAAGAGCATGCCCAAGTGTATTTACTTTTTTTACATATATATATATATAACACTTGAGAATAAATTTAATTTATTAAATGCTTAGGATAACATTATAGGAGAGTAGATATTTTTTTATTTTTATATATGTGAAATTCATTTGGGTATTTTGTTATGAAAGTTGAACTTAAAGTTGAGATACACGAAACCAAAGCATGGATTTCAAAGAATAAAAGATACCCCTTTGGAGGATAGTCCTTTCCTATTTAGAAGTCCAAATTTGGATCATTTTTCATACCCAAAGTGAAAAGGGTAACCTTACCCTCGAGGGAAGAGTTCTCTTTTCCATTTTGGTAGCTAGCTACAAAAAATCCAAGGAGCCTGAAGGAGAGAAGACCAAAGAATTAAAGATAAATAGTATCCCACTCAAAGTCACTTGCGTCCGTACTAAGATTAGAATCCATATTATGGTCAATGGTGCCTGACCACTTTAATTTTTGTATTTTTGGATTGTAGTAAGTAAGGAAACTTTCCTATGGATATTTATTAATTAATTTGATTATATATGATGTGTTGACATGATTGCGAAAATGACTGTTTACTTTTTCTAGTTGTTTTGGTGCTTGTGTGTCACTTTTTGCTTTGGCCATGATATGTGAGGCTCGTGAGAGTGTGAAAATTTTTCTACTCATAATTATGATTTAAAATTTTAGGAGTTAAACAACATAGAAAGACAACAAATCTAAGGAATAAGATGGGGATCACCCCTAAGAGTTGCATGCATATTAATACATATCCTTTCTTTGTTTTAAGGAACTTCGCTGCCTATGGGTAGAGTTCACATAATCTAACATATGAGGATGATGTGTTGAACAAGGAAAGCCCAATCTTCTAAAAAATTATTTTTAAGCCTTTTTCAAAATTTCAAGCATTCATGATTTGAGAATTTTGACAAGCATACATTATATTTGAAACACAGTTAAAAGAGTCTAGACTTTAATTGTTAATGTATTTAACAATTTCACCCAACATAAGTCAATGGGACACTTAGGATAATCTCTAGACATTGACCCTAACTCTTCAAAACTTTAATAAAAATGTCCCTACCACTCTTTCATAAAATGATTGGAGTCATGTATTTAAAATGGACTAGGTGGTTAGCTGGCTCTACAATTTAAGCTGGGGTAAGTCAAAATTTTACATTGCATTAGTTAGGCCAGGACACCACTATGTTGTGCCAAATTTAGATTTAGGGTCTAGGGTGGATCTTGGATCATAAGACCCCAACCATCGGGAATATAATCCCAAATTTTTAATAAAACATTCAACTCAAACTAAATCTTCTTTCGATCCAAAACTTAAAGCCCAACCCTTAAATTAACTTGGGATACTTATTAATTATTCTAAAATCTCAAAGTGTCCCTACTACTCTAACCTTGACCATGAAAATAAGTGCTCTAAATAGATCTATTCCTGGTTGAAATTCAAAAATCCAAGTCCTTCGATATCACTCCTAAAAATTTTTTTAACTAAATTTTGCTACTATTTTAATCAAGAGTTTTTGTAGGAGACTCTGATTTTCTTAGGTTTAATTAACTACGAGAGCTTACGCTCGTAGGAGATTTAGAAGTACATACACATGGTTTTCAAAATCAATTTTAAAAATTTAAAATTAATCTTCCTTGAGGAAAATCAAGTAGATAATGATCATTATAATCATGTTCCATTGATCGATAATAAATGATATTTTCTCTCTTTAGAAAGATATATCATTCATTATTATGATATGGAATAAGAAATTAATGATCTCCCATCTAGATTATACTGTTTGAATATTTATATAATCTCATTTCGACCCTTTTAGATCGTATGTGATTCTTATTAGAATTCAATTACTACAATTGAGATGAAAGCTTGCAGTTTCATCATCTAATTCCATTAGCAGACAATATCTCTACCTTAAGGGGTAATATATTATTTATAATGAGATATTTGATCTTGAGACTATAACTTTAAAACTCAAATTTCCCCAAATAAGATTAAATCTTTAAAAACCCATTCTCAAAACTTACACCAAAAAAAAGAATGGCACGCCTAGTGGGACTAAATCACTCTCCCCATCTCTAATAATAGCTAAATTTTATTTCATCAGTAGTCTTAACTACTTTTTCTTTTGTTGCTCCCTCTACCCATTTCTCCCTTGAGCGAGTGTGGCCAACATCAAAAAAAGAAAACACTTATCAAAAAGAGAGGTAAAACCTTTATCAAAATTTTGGATTTTGATATTTTATTTCCAAGTTAATTGGCAGGGAGATAGCATCAAATCAAGCTTTTAAGATCTCCTTCCCAATTTTATGAATATGTGATATTGAATTTGACTCAATACATAGAGTTTTAAAATTATAAAGGTCTCTGTTGATCTTTTACTCAACATCTTCTGTTTCTCAATATTTTAGCCTTAACCTCTCATTTCTATTTGACTTGTAAAAATGGATGGAGTTGGGCAAGCAATCTTCCTAGAATTTTCTCCCTATTTTGTAAGTCTTTAGGTAAGACAAAAATCTTACTTGTTGTGTTTTATAATTTGGGAGAAGTTCACTGATGATTTCAAAATCAAAATCTTCCCAAAAGTCTTTTCAATCTTAATTTGAGATTTATGTCATCATATGATATTCCATAATATCCCCTTGTGGGCTAGTATATGTTGTGAAGATTTCACTTCTCCTTGAACTCATAAATAATCTTCGTTTCCTACCATTATATGTCCGGTTGTAGTTATTACAATTTGGCATATATCATAGAATCAAGATTTCGTTATGATTTTTAACTCTCTGAAAGAAAATTTTCTTTCAAAAAATATCTAATTTCAATCTTGTTCTTCAATTCCAGAAACTTAAATCAAGCAACAATGGCTAGCAAGTTGGTCTTCTCTTTTGATAGAGATCTGACCTCTGAAGTGATTAATCTGGGAAATAATATACTGTTTGGAATGGGTTTCAGCACCCTTGAACTATCAATGGATGGCCATAAGGTAATTGGCTGGCATGCTAGTAAGGAAGTCCTCCCTATAGAGGAATTAATTGTAAGGACGGGACCTATTCTCCCTATTTTTCAAAAATTCCTCAAATCCAACGTTCAATTCTTACAGTTCCTCCAACACCACCCCAAAATGACCTTAAGCAATGGATTGAAGATCAGGTAACAGAGGCCTTAGCCCATTCGTAAGGAATTGCATCTATTCCAAATGGTAGACTCTACCCCAAAGAATACAATTTGGTTCCTTATCATAAGAGCTTTGTGCCACCATCTTTTAAGTTTTTAACCAGTGTCAAAAACCCAAGGTAGCATCTAGCCCAGTTCCAAGAAAGTAGTTGAAAATAGGCAGTTTTGAGAGGTAGCTAGAGAGAGAAACTAGAGAGAAAAGCTAGAGAAAGAAGCTCTGAGAAAATAGGCAGTTTTGCGGCTATTTTTTCAAATTTCAATTTCGCAATTTTTCCACTGAAGAAGATGGCGTAAGAGGGTCGACGGCCACCAATCGCCGGTGGTCCAGTGGATGCTCAATATACTACCATAGGAAATTCTCATGGACCAATTAGGTCTTTTTCCTCGTCTCCACCTACTTTTGGAGACGTCATTCCAAGCTTTGTTCAAGGATCAAAATCCAAAATTCATTCTATAATGCATCTAGTTATTAATGAAGGAGGATCGATTTTGCCTTCTTAAAAGGTCCCTGAAGTTGCAGGGAAAGGGAAAGGTGTGATAGCAGAAAACTCGACCATTGCACATCTTAAAAAAGGGGGATATGCTTGAGTTATGGAGGTTGGGGAAGCTTCACCATCGATAAAGTCGATCATCTCCTAACATGATGTTATAAGATACTGTAAACATTGAGAAAGAATATGGAATTCTTAATTCTGATGAAAAAATAAAGGTGTGGTTCATGATTGTGATCATATTGTCGCTAAAGCAATAGAGAAACCTCTGAAAGATGTTGCTGCTAAAGGCATTATGAATAATCATTTTCTTAAATTTTGAAGGCTTGCTGTTGATGACTCTTGTGCTAGAGGATGTCAAGAGGTTGAGAACTATGAACACATTGTTGTTCATTGCAAATATCTTGTTGATGTTATTTCAAAAATTAGAGATTGGGGATTTTATATTCCTATTTTTCAAACACTTGGCTTCTATTTAGAGGGATTGAGAATAATTTCGGTTTGAAATTTTGGTGTGGTTAGAATATATTGTGCTGCATTTTCTCTGTTCTGGAAGAATCGGAATGGGGTGAAGCATGGTAAGGCTGCTATGTCTAATTCCTTAGTGACAGCAAATGCTCTTTCTTTAGCCATGTTGAAATTAAGTTCATATCTAGATAACTGGGGTACTAATCTCCCAAGGGAGTCCCACAATACTTGGTGCCCTCCATTGCTAGATTGGATCAAGATTAATGTGGATGCTTCATTGTTGAATTCAAATCGTGCTGGCATTTGGGGAATTTTTAGAGATTACAAAGGTAGACTTCTTCTTGCCTTTGGGAAGAATAGAGTACACTAGCATGTCGCACAACTTGAGATGGAGGCAGTTATAGAAATAAGGGACTTCATTCAACGTTGGATGATTAAAGGTAAAGGACTTATCATTGAGAGTGATAATCTCAATGTTATTATAATCATTCAAGTTTCTTTGAAGAAAGTAAAGTGGCATTTGGAGAATTGGCTAGTCAAGGAGCTATTCTTCCTCAAAGATTTCAATAAAGTCATTTTTCATCATGTTAATAAAGAATGTAATAAAGTAGCTGATTTTTGTGCTACTTTGGCATTAAATGGTAGTTTTACTTTTGATAGTTTCTCCTTTGGTAACTTTCCATCCTCTTTGCTAGATTTAATCAAGGAGGAATGTTACCCTTTTATCAATTGTAATTAGTTTCTTTGTCTTCTTTTAATGCATAATTGCACTTTTTTTTTTTTTTTTAAAAAGAAGGCATTGTGAATCAGGATTTGACTAACTCTGATTTGGATAGAGTTTGAGAATGCAACAATGGATATTTGGGAATGTGTAAGGAGTCCCAAAAGGAAGTTACAGAGAGGCCAATATCAAATAATCAGCAGAATGTATAGAGTAAGAAGGAACAAATAAAGGTATCTAATCTCGATTTGGGAGATTTTTTATCAGAAGATGGAGCAACACTTAAACTACATGTGGACAAGGAGATAGAAAATTCAAGGAGGCTTCAAAACTAAATAGTGATCAAAGTTTTTGGAAGCAAAACCGCATTCCCTGTAGTAAGTACTAAGCTTAGAAGGCAATGGGCTCCTTATGGAAAGTTTCACTTAACAATGTTAGGATTGGACTGGGTTCTCTATTCCTTCTATGACAAAGAATCCATGGATGCAGTCTTACACTAATGTCCCTTGGTTTATAAATGGGAAGATCATCGTATGGACAAATGGTCATCAAACTTTAATCCATCATCCTTAAAAGGGTTGTCTGGCCCTATTTGGATTAGGCTTATAAACCTCCCACTTCAATGTTGGGATGAAATCAACATCTGTAGAATTGCCTCAATGGTTGGAAAACCTTTCATGATTGATGGAAACATGTTCCAAAGGGGTAGAAGGGTGTTTGGAAGGGTTTTTGTTCATATCAATTTGGACACTAATTTTCCCCTAGGAGTTTGGGTGGAAGGGAGCTCGGGCAAGTTCTTTCAAAAGATAGAGTATGAAAGAATTCCAGATTTTCATTTTTGCTATGGAAAAATTGGGCATACAAAGATTAACTACCTAGAGAAATCCATAGATGAAACCACTGTTTCAAAGGAAGATGAAAGAGCTTCAAAGGAGTTGGTTGAAGGCAGCTCAAAAATCAACAATGCAACAAATGCTGAAGCCCCAATTGTGGAAAAAATGGATACGGTCCTTTGCTACAAGTTAATTATGGAAGGAAAAGGAAATATAATAATGCTATTAGAAGTTCTCTACCTTTGGATAAGAATCAAATGGCTTGGAATAAAGCTACAGATCTCAATAATCAGCCGGTTTGGAAGGCAATAGAAGCTGTGATGAAATTAACTAGGGAGGTGCTGGTTACTCAATCAGAGGAAAACATTGAAGATCCGTACTCTGAGAACAATCAATTTCAGAATAATATGAACAATTCAGTTAAGGATAACAAGGTTGATATCAGTAAGATTGTTCAATCCTCTAGTATTATCTTTGATAATAAATTTAACATCCTAGATGGATTGGTAGAGGAAGGGAAAATTGTATTTTAAAAAGAGGTTGATACCAATTTGTATGAAGGAATGGAAGGGTCAATCAAAGACTTAGAAGAAGATCACATTAGCAATAGGGAGGATTTGAAGAAAGCAAATGATATGAAGGATGGAGGATCCTCTACCATTTAGAGGAAAGGAACTAAACAATTAAAAGGGCTGGGTCTTATTAACATAGCTCCTAGGAGTAGGAGGGTTGAACATGAAATTAAAGATAAGATGGGGTCTTCATCCGCTCTTATTCAATGAATTCATCCATAGCATTTTGGAATTGTAGAGGAGCTAGGAAGAGAAGAACTTCTCTCTACTTGAAGGAGTTTGTCAAAGAATATGGGGTTTTTTTCATTGGTTTACTAGAAACCAAAATCACATTTTTTGAAAGAAAAGAAGTTAATCAAATAATTGGCTATGAATGGGAATTTTTCCATGTTCCTTTAGAAGGATTACCAGGGGGTATTCTTGTTGTATGGAGATCAAATATGGCTAAATTTCATGTTTTAGAATCCTCATCACAATTCATTGTTGGTGATTTGGAGGTTCCTAAAAAAGGCATATGGAGAATAGCTTCAATCTATAGCAATAAGGATGTTTATAGAAGGAGAAGACTTTGGGAAAGGCTGGAGGAGATTTCAATTGTATTATATCAAGTGATGATAAGAGGGGAGGGAAAAGATTTAAACTTTCTATTGGACCCAAGGAAATGAAGATCTTTCTAGCTAATAATGACTTCCATGAAGTTGGGTTTAAGGGTCCAAAATTCACATGGTGTAACAACAAGAAAGGAGTGGACCGAATCCTGGAGAGACTGGACAGATGCTTCCTAAACCCATCTACTCTAACATCTTCTAATCGTTTCACGATAAGGCACTTGGCTCGTGTGGCTTCAAATCATTGCCCAATCATCTTAAACCTTATGGTCCAGCAAGCAAGTAAGAAGATATTAAGGTATGAAGATGTTTGGGCCTCTAATAAGGCTTCGGTGGCTGTAAACCCCTAAAGCTTACTGAACCAAGACCACCTATTCTTAAGGCTTCACTAAAGGCACAACAAACAAAGTATGAATTTTTCAAACTTGAGAAATGCAAGGTATCCACATAACCCTGATGGTATTTTATGTGAATGAAGCGAGCATATATGTATGGTCTATTAGCAACAAACTGTAATTAGAGATTTTTGTTACAGGAAGTAGTACCATACATTTCTACTGTAGAGATGGTTCATAAGTTTCATTTTAGATCAAGAGAAATTGAGCTACCACAGAATAGATCATTTTCATAGGTTTAATACATTTGGATGAATTTCTCTTTTCTCATAAAGTACTTCATCAGTACTAGAGGCTATTGAAGTATCTCTAGTATTTTACTCAAAGTCCAGTTAGAAATTTAGAGACTATTTGGCTTTGATTTGCTGTGAAGGAAATTTGTGCTGATGATGAATCAACCATGAATATATATCAAACCTTGTATTTTTAATGTTCTAAAATACTTATCCATCACAAAGTAATCTCTTTATTCTAAGAATATTTGAAGTGCCCGAAGGATTGATAAATCACTTGTTCCAAATCAAGATACATTTACCTCAATTCAAATGCGGCCAAAACTTACCTTGACAAGGCCAAAAGAACCAAACTTGAGATGGCTCAATGAGTACGAGCCGTAAGGATTAAGAGCTCCTCTGAAATTGAGGAGGAGATGTTGGCCAAGCTGCCAAAGTTTAAAGCTCGTCCATTTAACAAGAAGGATAAATCAATTTCTTTGCAAAATGTAATTTTTTCCCTTCATAAGTTTTTGTTTTTGGTTTTCCAATTGCATAACGTAATTTGATCTCTGTCTAGATTCTTGAAGCTTCATCGCTACCACCAAAACCTCTGCCAAAACAAAGCACAAAGACAAAGGTTTTCCACTTGGATAGCCTGATTAGACATGAAGAGGAGATGAACAAAATGAGGGAAGAGAGGGAAAGGATGGAAAGGGAGGAGGCAGAGAGAAGAATATTCATAACACAACCTATAATGAATGAGTCTATGTCAGATAGGATAATTTTCATTAGCTTTTCAATGTACATTCAAATATGCATTAAATAATGAATGTCTCTCTATGTCAAGGATCCAATTCCACTTCCAAAAAGAAAAAGAAAGTGTCTCACAGATGTCCATGAGTTTGTTTTGCATGTGGATCATAGGGCTATGGAAAGATCTGAATTTGGAAAGAAGGTAAGAGAATATTGAGAGTATTATAATTTGCATGGGTGAGATGTGATTTTGAGTTAAAATCTTCTATGTTTATCTTCATAAAAGAAAAAAAATGCATAAGTATTTCTGAAATTCAGCTCAAAGAGAAGCACACAATAAACCATACAAGGAACACTCAAAAGAAATAAATGGAATTATCTTTCTGAATTCTAAAATTATGATTACAGATGAAAGAGAAATAATTGACCATCAAAAGAATTAGTGAGGTGTGGGAGAATTTAAATATGGTAAGAGAATATTAAGAGTATTATATTTCCTATGGCTGAGGTGTATTTTTGAGCTAAAATCTTCTATGCTTATCTTCATAAAAGAAATAAAAAACATAAGTATTTCTAAAATTCAGCTCAAAGAGCACCACACAATAAAGCTTACAAGCAACACTCAAAAGAAATAAATGGAATTATCTTTTTGAATTCTAAAATTATGATTGCCGAGGAAAGAGAAAGAAATGACTAACAAAAGAATTAGGGAGGAGTAGGATAACTTAAAGTTGATAAAACCTAAACAATGCATTGTTTATTTATAATTAATTAAATTGCGTGCTTCTCATAATCTTTATTTTTGAAAAAAAAAAATAGATTGAAGAAGAAAAAGAAATCAAACAGATGAGAAGAATAATGGTGCCACATGCCAATCCTTTTCCCAAATTTGACAATCCATTCCACCCCCAAAAGTGCGAAAATAATATACATTTTTTGGTTACTTTCCACTTTTAAAAGTGAGCAATTTTTATACTATTTTGTTCGCATTGCACCTTAAGCAACTAAAAATACTTCAAAATGTGTTTTTAATTCAGGTTAACAAAGGAAAAAACCAAAACCCAAGTCACCAAAGCTGCTTGTAAAGCAAAGAGAACAGAAGCATGCACTTCACTTACGATGATATTTTGGTTAATGTCAATTCAAGACTACTTGAATCTATATTGAAAGAGACAATTACTAGTTGACTATATCTATTCTTTGTTTTTCTTCAAACAATCGACCTATTCAATAAATAGAAGTATTGTGGTAAAGTATTTAGTCTTGATTACCTCAATTCATTGTCATGATTTTAATGAAGGGTGTTTTTGACTCCAAACCAAAGATTTTATGCTTATATAGATGTAAAAAAATATGAATTTTTGAGCCTATATGAAATGGTTTGAAGTAATTTAACTGTCCTGAGCTTTTTCATAATGAGCTATGAATTACAAATGATTGGCTAAGTTTGACTAAGACCCACCTCCTATTTATTTTTTTTTTCTAAACTTATGGAAGAAATATTATTACTCAAAATTATAATACAAGCAAGATAGACAAAATCTTCATTGTGAAAATGCCAATTCATCAATAGACTCACAAAACAAGATACGACTAAAGAATTTTTAAGAGCAAGGAATAGTTATTCTTACTCATGTCTTCTATTTGAATGGGCCATTTTTGATAAATTTCTTAATAGAAGATCTCATGACATAATATTTTATTTCCACATCATTTTAGTGAAAAGATATATAAAAAAAATCATCATTAGATCTGAGTAAATTTTAGAAAGAAAAATAAGATATTTGTTGGTACTGTATGATTTATATCATTTGTCATAACATATCTTTTTGTAGGAGACTAACTTGGGCAATAAATGTATTGATTTTGTCAAATATTGTGTAGGAACTCATCTCTCTCAAACACACCTATTATATTTAAGAAACATACACTACATTGATTATGTTAGTTATTCCTTCATCAGATATTTACTCCTAATGATAGAATCATAAATATATATATATATATATATATATATATATATATATTCTTTTAGCTCAATTCATGAAACAAGCAATTAAGTCCTTATTAAATGACCATTTTATCAAATTTCTTGTAAGCTACTAATTAAATAATAAATGAGCAGGATTCAAGTAATATATTAAAAATTATATTAGAGCTCATATTAAATCAATCACTTATTTTTTTGAGTAATTGATTGAAAGCCTCAAACAATAGGTGATTAAATTCTATTATTTTTTATTTGCTTTTTCATGCATAAAATAAAATATTTTTGGATAAATAATCTAAAACATGCCATTGGGAGTTAATATGAGGGAATTTCTTTTCTTTTAGGAGTTAAAATTGTCTATTTTAAATGGGATGAATATGGTCTTTTTCATGGAAAAATCAAATGGATGTAGCCATTATCTTAGGTTATTCTCATATCATATCATTTTTTGTTGGCCAAACAACTTCTAACTTATTGAAAATATTTTATCCTTAGGATTTTGATCCTATGATTTTATGATTTTTTTTGTTTAAAGCTTAAGCTCCCAATTAAAAATAAATGGAATTTTAATGTATTCAAAATACTAAAGTAGTAAGAAATATATTTAATGGAATATAAAAATTAAATAAATTTATTTAGACAAATATTAAATTTTTATTACAAAAACATCAATTTATACAAATATTTTAGTTTAGGTTTATTTAAATTTAAAATTTTGATAAATTAAACAAAATCAAATTGAACTTAATTGTCTATATATAATGTATGTTAAGTGACCTAATAAAAACCTATTGTATAAAGAATAATATATCTTTTCATATTTATCATATTTAAAACCAAATTGAAAAGAATGACATAATATGAATTTAAATTAGATCAAACAATTCTATTATGAGTTTTTAGTTTTCAACTCTAAACAATTTTTTTTAACTCTAAACAATTTATGACATCAAAATTGAACAATTTTAGGGCAAGTTTGGGGAAGCTTTTTAAAATTTTTGCTTTCCATATTGCAACCACACTTTCATTTGGGACAACTTTTTAAATGATTTGCTTTCCATATTGCTACCGCACTAAATCTTTTCAAGTTAGGAGATTAGATGGATTACGCACAAATATTGAGTGTCTTCATATAAAGATACCTGAATTCTCCACTAACAACCTTGAAATGAACATGTTGTGATGACACGTTATTTATCATTGGCTTTTATCAACACCCCAAAGTTCTCCTTAATGACAATTGATCCAAGAGCATTCTTGAAACTTTTTGCATGATTAAAAAAGTGCTAAGACCTATATCTACTACACTAGTAGTTTTAAAACATGAACATTCTACCATATGTTACGCACTCACAACCTCCACGAGGTTTCTATTTGATTGCTCTCCATCTATTTCTTGTAATGAGATAATAATCTAAGTATTAAAATTTTTAGTCAAAAGTTTAACCTTCTCAATCAAGTCAACATAAGAATTGATCAATCTATATTGCTTCAGTGTTGTTTTGTGTAAGAGAAAATTCATATTATAATGATGTCCTTTCAGCCATGGGCATATTCTAGCAATTTCTATTTTGAGCATGAAAAGATTGATATGTCCATTCTCAAGATTGATAGTCCTTTATTTGCCACCATTATATCTCTTTCTAAAGTAGTCAATGGTGTCAACCCAAAAGCCTCCATATTTGAATGTAACAAAAATATGCTCCTCCTTATCTCCATATAATTCATTTCATTCTTCATTACCATATTCCTTCTTCAATTTTAAACTAAAATAATATGAATGATCAAACAACACGTGCTTAGAGAAAAATCATATATGAATTCTAAAATATAAATTCAAAGTACAAAAACTTATAGTAAAAGTATAAAAAAATATACAAATATAGTATACTAGAAGTAAGATGAGTTGAACGAACTCATACACATCAAAGCCTGTGGTGAAGAAAGAGATCACGCCGTCCTATGGTGAGAACCTTAGGATTTTCTAGGATCGAAAAGACATAATAGAAAGAGGAGAGAATGTCATGCTCGGTCCAGCAAGAAGGCAGAAAGATACGAACGCGGGTAGCGAGGTGGAAGGAATAACTATGTGATCACCAAATACACTGAGTGGTATTTCTAATTTTATACTTGTATTTGAGTGGTATAAATGAAATATTTAAGTTTAGGATGTTAATTATAAAATATGAGTGTTATATAGTCGTATGTATGTAAATCCCCCTTATTATTTTATTATTATACGAAGATTGGGCAACTACTTCTCGAGTCTGTACCAAATAATTTTTTCCATTCCTTTTATCACGTAGCCACTCTGGTTTACTCAGGGCAGTACAAAAGTACAAGCAGTTTCCCATGTACTTGAGAGCATAGTTTGTCCTTCCTCTTCAATGGGTTGTGCCCTGGCAACAAGCTATGTCGTATCAATGGACTTGGCATTGACTCCTTATCTCAATTCAATCTTCTAAGCGGTTTCTGAATTTGGCTCTTTTTTTGGTAACGAGTACCTATTTTAAGCACCTTCTTTTCTATTAGTTGATCTTACTCATCCGTAGATATCATGCTATTATTCAGATGCTTTTATGAGTTTGCAGGCATAGTGAATGATGTTGCGGCAAAGAAATTTGTTGATTAGTATTGAATTTTTGTTCTGTTTAGGTATGAACCCTTTATTCTGCTCTTTGATGCTTGAGTTTTGACTGGATACCATTGGGGATACAATGTTTTTCCTTAAGGTCACTTTTGATATTTTTGATAGGTTTAATGTGAGTTAGGGTTAACATAATGGCCCTGATGATGCTCGTGCCTTGTCATTTGTTATTAAACTAGATGACACTCGTATGTTTAGGTTATCACTTATAAAGTTGATAGGAAGATTATCTATTTGAACCCGAGATTATGAAAAGATTTGATGAAGAATGCAGCTGAATCTTTTAGTGATGCGTGGAGATTGTAGCTGAAGAAAGATATGGCAAGAAAAAAAATAGAGAGAGTGATAAGAAGATTTTTTTGTATTCAATATCCCAACATAAATCTAAAGTGGTGTATTTATAGAGAATACAAGTGAATAGAAACTATACACGTGTAAGTAATGACTATGATAATTATGTTACATATAACAATGTGTAGAAATATGAGTTAGTTATTACTCCCCAGCAAGCTGATGGACCTAGTTGGACAGTGAGCTTGTGTCTGAGTAGTTGAAAATGAGGAGTAGATAGAGGCTTTGTTAATATATCTGCATTTTAATCATGCATAGTAATCAGAGAGATATTGATAGTTTGAGAATAAATGCGATCATGAATAAAATGGTAATCAATTTATATGTACTTTATTCTAGCATGAAAAATGAGATTATTTGCAAGAGCTATAACAGATGTATTATCACAACTTAATTCCATTGGAGAAGAATGGTAAATCTAAAAATCTTGAATAACCCATTAGAGCTATATAATATCAGATATTGTTGTTGTTAAGAGAGTTGCTATTTGCCTGTTCTACAATCTTGCAAATTGTATAGTTTTGATGATTTTAAATATTATTGTTTTATGTATAGTTATATCCTAACACTTTTTGGAAGAGTTGTTTTTGCTCTTGTGTGTACCAATATTTCAGGAAAATCAAACTCTAGACTACAAAGACTTCAAATCAAATTCAGCATGAGATACTTCGTGTATTTAAAACTTGTATTTTTCTTTGAATTAAGTTTGAGAGAGAGTGATTGTAATTGAGTAAATACACACACACTTTATGAGATCTTGTGAAATTTCTACTGATCGTACGGGACAAATATAATTCATACGGAACGATCAGGTCAATTATCTCCTCGTAAGAGCAATGGAACGAACAGGAGTTGAAGAGAATTTTTTTAAGTCCTGATCATCCAGGACAAAGTGTATTTATTCCAGGATGAAATATTCTCTAGAAAATTTTTGTTTAGAACGAAGTGTATTCGTTTCAGGACGAGTTGCTCTCTGGAGTATTTTTGTCCAGGATGAAGTATTTTCATCCCGGGACAAGTTGCTCTTTGGAAAAATTTTGTCCGGATGAGTCCATACTCGTCCCAGAATGAAGTGAACCGACTCTAAAATTTTAGTGACGTTCTACAATTTTTGGGAACCGACCTATGGAATAACCGTTTGTACCAGATGAACCTAGTTCATACGGGATGATGTGTGTTTACGAAGTCATTTTGTACCCATATATATTAGGTTCATTTCCAGCACATTTAAGTAAAATCGTCTAGGACGATCCAAGATCGTACGAGATGATCTAATGCATATTGACTTGAAAATTTACAGTTTTTGGACGATTTTTGTGTCTTTACTATAAATAGTCCAAACTAAACTGTCACTTAATCTTTTTGCCTACTGATCTTCATGCCTATTGAAAGAATAGTCAAAGAGAGAGTTTGAAGGAGGATTCTTACTACTAGAGCGTGAAGGCTTCACTTGGTGTTCAAAAGTAAGAATTTTTACTTTTGATTTGTGTTTACTTCACTCTTTTCTTTCTTCCTTCTAGATTTCTTATGAAGAAGATCTGACAAGGAGATCTGGATCTCTGTCGACACTTGAAGAGAGTGAACAGCTGAAGGGTTCTCTGCCCACACTAGGAGAGTGTGAATAGCCGAAGGGTTCTCTGCCCAAACTAGAAGAGTATGAAAGGAAGACGGTTCCCTGCCAACACTGGGGATAGTGTAAAAGGATGATGGTTCTTCTGCCGCACCGAGTAGTGGTGAAAAGAGTGTTTGTAAAGGCATCTCTGCCTTACTGTTGGTGCAAAAGGGGAGTCACTATTGATATTAGTGCAATACTCAGGGGTGCCTCTGGGGAGTGGATGTAGGTCTGTTTTTGACCGAACCACTATAAATCTGGTGTCTTTTTTTTTGCTTTTTTGTGTTTTTACTTTTAAAACGGTGGTTGAAAAATGTTTTCTAGAAAAATTCACTAAAGTTTTATTTTCGTTTCTTAAATTAAAAAGAGGGTTAAAATTTTTTTTTATTACCAATTGAGCCTCACTCTTGGTTAGCCGTGGGACATAAGCTTAGGTTTAACAACCTAATTTATAGTGAATGAGTTTCAACAAGTAGTATTAGAGCTTTGTTTCAAAATCATAAGTTTAGATTACTTTTTGATTAACATAGATGGCTACATTTGGAAACCAAAATAGACCCGAGGGTTACTCTATAACTAGACCTCCACTGTTCGATAATATACCTTTTGATTTTGGGAAAATATGCATGTCTACATTTTTACAGTCACTTGATTATCGTATGTGGATCTTAGTTCAGGAAGGGTATACAAAACCAACTAGATTAGAGACGGAGTTAGAGTGGAAACACCTTTTACAGACTGGACAGTAGAAGAATGCGACTTAGCATAACTAAACGCCAAATGCTTGAATAGTTTCTTTTGTGCTTTAAAATCAGAAGACTACATATGGGTTTCTACTTGCAAAAGTGAGAAGGACATATGGGATAGACTTTGTATAACTTATGAGGGGACTAATGAGGTTAGGCAATCTAGACTGAATATCTTGTTGCATGATTATGAAATGTTTCGCATGAAATCAAATGAAACAATTTCTGATATGTCCACAAGATTCACACAAATAGTCACCTCTTTATATGTACTGGGTAGGGAACTAACGCTGAAATGGTTAATAAGATTCATCATTGTTTGCCTACTACTTATGATGCTAAAATTACTATAATTACAGAGTCTAAAGATCTAAACATTTACTCTACTGACAATCTTCTTGGTTTGCTAATTACTTACAAGCAAGGAGTTAGCCAAAGAAAGATTGATGCAAGTGAACCACGAAGGGAAAAGAACATAGCACAAAATGTGGAAGAGTCTGAGAGTGAACACTCACAACTTAAGGATGAAGACGACATCACATTGATGACTAGATAATTCAGAAGCTTTCTGAAGAGGAAGCAAAGAGATGACAGCATTGGAATAGAGGTAAATTTAATAGAAATACCAAGATTTCAAATGATGTAATTTGCTATAAGTGTAGGAACCTGGTCATATCAAGACTGAATGCCCAAAACTCAAAGCCACTCCAAGTAAGGAGAAGGTAGAGGAGGAACCAATTGTAAAAAAGAGCAAGATGAAGTTTCAAAGAGCTTTATGGGCGGACTCAGCTTCAGATTCATCAGAGACTGAAAAGGAAGAGGAAGTCACTAGTTTGTTCTAAATGGCCAATAGTCTTGATCAGTCAGATCAAGAAGAGGTATGTGATTTAACCTATAATGAACTTTTTGAGGTTTCTGAACACATGCGTGATGCATATAGAAAAATGAAGAAAATGCATGCTAGTCTAAGTTTAGAGTTTGAAGAATTACAAAGAACATGAAATCCTTAGGAAAGATTGTGCTTTAATTGATGACAGCCACATGAAATTACTTGATGAGTTTGATGACTTGAATAAAAAACATGAAAATTTAAAATCATCCTATGCTGAATTTGATAAAGATTTTAAAAATTTTAAGGATGAATCGGAGAGCAAAATTTATAGATCAAATTATACAAATCGAATTTTGGAAGATATGAATTCATTTTACAAATTAACGATAAAAGCCAAGACCTAAACTTGAAAATTTTACTAATCCTATTCTGTATCTTAAATTTATGCAATCCCTAAATAGATAGATGAATGGTACAAGACTTAGGAATCCATTTCCAAAAGTCAAATGTAATAATTGTGGATTGTTTAGACATATAGCTCACACCTGTACTTTGAAGATGAAAAATTATTTGGTGTGGAGATCTAAGATACATAAAACTAGACATATCACACATGCATCTGATTATAAATTGCCAAAAGAGAACTCAAATTTGTTTGGGTTCCCAGGTCTAACGTTTGATAATTTTGTAGGGTCGCTCTAACACAAGTCCTCGTGAGAGTATATGGTACCTGGACAACAGATGTTCAAAGCATATGACTGGAGATACTGCTCAATTCACATCGCTGGAAGCCAGGAGTGGAGGCAAGGTTACACATGGAGATAACACCACAAGGAAGGTGGTTGGATCAGGTATGATTGGAAATCTTAATAAATTTTATATTGAGAATGTGTTATTAGTAAAAGGCTTAAAACATAATCTGTTAAGTATAAGCCAGCTATATGATAAAGGATATTGTGTGAAATTTTTTTCTACTAGCTACATATTATGCCTAAATGATAAAGATGTTTTGAAATGTAAAAGGGAAAATAATGTTTATATGCTAGACTTGAATTATATTCAATCTCCTACTTCTTTTTATTTGAAATCTGGATCTGATGAGTCATGGCTTTGGCAGAGGAGACTTTATCATTCTAGCATGAAAACCTTAGGAGGATTACCCAAAAGAACTTGCTGAGAGATATACCAAAACTAGACTTTACTAAGGACCACCTTTGTGATGATTGTCAATTAGGAAAGCAAGTGAAGTCCTCTTTTCAGTCCAATAAGGATCTTAGAACTAGTAAATCATTAGAGATTTTGCATATGGATCCTTTGGACCAGTTGGAACTGTGAGTCTAAGAGGGCAGGTATACGGATTTATGATTTTGGATGAGTACTCAAGATTCACATGGGTTAGATTTCTATTTCATAAGAGTGAATCATTTGAGGAATTTAAAAATTTTTTGACTTGGATTCAAAGAAAACATGGGTGTGAAATTATTTCTATACAAAGTGATCATGGAGGAGAATTTGAAAATGAGAAATTTAAGGAATTTTATAAGGAGAAAAGAATTGATCAAAACTTTTCTGTGCATAGAACCCCTCAGCAGAATGGAGTAGTCGGAAGGAAAATTAGAATATTAATAAAAGCCGCCCGAGCAATGTTGGTAGAATACTTACTTTTTAAATATTTTTGGGCTGAGGTGGTTAGCACTACATGTTATGTTCTGAATAGGGTGAATGTGAGATCTAAATTAAATAAAACACCCTATGAGTTGCTAAAAGGTAGAACACCTAATTTTTCTCATTTACATATTTTTGGGTGCAAGGTGTTCTTTCATAATAATAAAAAATCTGCCTTAGGAAAATTTGATCCAAAATCAGATGAAGGAATTTTTGTTGGATACTCAAGTGTTGGAAAATCTTACAGAGTATTCAATAGAAGAACTTTGGTAATTGAGGAGACCACACATGTTATATTTGATGAATCTGGAATTTTGGAAAAGCCAAATGTTATAGAAGATGAGATTGAGATTAACTCCCAAAAGATTGATAAAATGAATTTGAAAGAAAACTTGGAAGAAATGTGGAAGAAAATTTGGAGATAGAAAACCCTTTGCCTAAAGATTTGAGATTTTCTAAAAATCACCCAAGGGAATTGATTATAGGTGAACCTAGTGAGGGTGTAAGGACTAGGAGTGGATTAAACAAAGATGTCAATCATTCTACCTTCATTTCAATTATAGATCCCAAAAATATTGATCAAGTACTTTCGGATGAATTTTAGATTTTGGCCAAGCAAGAAGAGTTGAATAAATTTATTAGAAATAAAGTTTGGGAATTAACTACAAGGTCAAAGGATCAAAGTCTGG
This sequence comes from Dendrobium nobile, assembly GCA_022539455.1. Taxonomy (NCBI): domain Eukaryota; kingdom Viridiplantae; phylum Streptophyta; class Magnoliopsida; order Asparagales; family Orchidaceae; genus Dendrobium; species Dendrobium nobile. The sequence continues at coordinate 39,390,286 of CM039735.1, forward strand.
TTGGAACTAAGTGGGTATTCAAAAAAAAAAATGAATGACTCAGGGGTAATCATTAGAAATTAGGCTAGATTAGTTACTAAGGGGTATAATCATATTGAAGGGATAGATTTGTTACAAACTTATTTTTGATTATAATTTTGATGATAGAAAACAAATCTTGTTTCACTACAACTATCTTTTTCTCTATTGACTTTTCAGGACCCAAAGATCGGACGGAAATCAGAATCAGCTATAGATTTGGTAGATTAGGGTTGAGTCAGTCTATAATTTTCTTTTTTCCTTTCTTGAGTCAATTGTAAAAGTGACTAATGTTAAGTAACCCTACACACAAACTTGAGAGATTTAGAATCTCTGTTTTTACTCACATCGGCCAGGACGATATTATTATCAGCCTAGACGATCGAGTTCAAAATAGAAGTTCTAAACAGGATTTCTTATTAAGGCAGCCATAATTAACTGATTGGCCTGGATGATACTTGTATCGGTCAAGATGATAGGCATAATACATAAAGAATTTGCCGACATAATCAATTTAGGTATTCTGTATTTTTGGAAATTGGTCAGGATGGTTGTGAGATCGGCCTGGACGATATCACACAATTATGCCTAAATTAATCTAGGAATCAAGGAAGTAATTAAGGATGATTGATACGATCACATCATCCTGGACGATCTCAGGATCGGCCAGGACGATCTATTCAAAAACCCTTAGTTACTCCTAAATGATAAATATCAGCCATCTCTAATTCAGGGCGATGCTCAGGACGATTTTACTCTGATTTGAACTGATCGGTCAGGATGATCGTGAGATCATTCAGGACGATCAAGCCAATTTTCAATCGTCCAGTTTGCTTTCAGGGCGATGCTCTGACTGATCTTCTGAGTTTTGTACTGATCGACTAGGATGATTTATATATCATCCTGGATAATATAGTCAACAACTTGCAATTAATGAGCTCCTCTGAAGCTCTTCTTTATAAGAGCTCTTGTTCAAACATTTTTTAACATCCTTTGCTGCTGTCTTGACCTGAGAAAACCTAAAGGAGAGAGAGAGAGAGAGAGGATCTTATGAGGGGGAGCTTGTGAGGGGATTCACAAGGGATTGCTCCAAGCATTGTTCCACTTCTTCTTCCCTAGAGTCTCTTATCCTTGGAAGGGTTGGGAGAGATAAGTTTTAGCAAGTGATCGAGGTTCTCTGCCTGTTTCAGGGGGAAGCAAAAGGAGGAAGGTTCTCAGCCTTACCGGGTATGGCAAAAAGAGGCGTTTGTAAAGGCTTCTCCGCCTAGCTGTGAGGGCTAAACGAGAGTCACGATTGTAGTGCAATACTCGGAGGGCGCCTCTAGGGAGTTGACATAGGTCGAGTTGACCGAACCCCTATAAACCTTTGTGTTCTTGCTTTTAATGCTTCCGCACTTAAATTTTTGCATTATTTGTTTTGTGGTGATTTGGTTTGTGAAATTTGTTGAGCTTTGCTTAAAGTTTTTAAAATACCAATTCACCCCCCCCCCCTCTTGGTTAGTCTTGGACCAGTTCTATAGGGTTTAACATCCCTAACAAACTTTCTAGTGATATTAGAGCGGGATTCATAAAAATAGAGTTTAAAAACTTTTTGAATTTGATCCATGGATAACTTTGGGAATCGTAACACTACTAAAGGATATTCGATTACACGACCTCCCTTGTTTGATAACCTACCTTTTGATTTTTGAAAAACCCGTATGGCAATGTTTTTACAATCTACTGATTATCGCATGTGGATACTTATTAAAGAAGGGTGTTCTTCACCATCTCGTGAAATTAACGAAATTAAAATGCAAGTTGCTTTTACTGAATGGACTTTCGATGAAAGAGATTTAGCTCAATTGAATGCAAAATGTTTGAACTGCTTTTTCTGTGCTTTAAAATCAGAAGACTACATGCGTGTTTCCACTTACAAAACTGGTAAAGAAATTTCGGATAAATTATGTATCACTTATGAAGGCACTAATGAAGTTAAACAATCTCGTTTGGATATTCTTTTGCATGACTATGAACTTTTTTGTATGAAACCTCATGAATCATTTTCTGAAATGTATACGAGATTTACTCAGATTGTTACTTCTTTGCATGCCTTAGGAAGAGAACTTTCAAACTATGAAAAAGTGAACAAGATCTTAAGATGCTTGCCTTCGTCGTTTGATGCTAAAATCACTACTATAATTGAATCTAGGGATTTAACCACCTATTCGATTGACAACATACTTGGCTCACTCACTGCTTATGAGCAAGGAGTGAATCAAAAAAATCTTGATGCAGGTGAGAAGAAGAAGGAGAAAACTGTGGCACTGAAGGCGCACAAATCAAATTCTGACTCTTTCGGCTAAGAAAGCGATGTATTTGCCTTAATCACAAGGCAATTCAAAAGATTTCTAAGGAAGAAGAGAGAGCATCATTGGAGAAAAGGTAAGGATAATAAATATTCAAAGGGATCTTATGATGTTGTCTGTTATGAATGCAGGAAGCCTGGACATGTGAGAGCTGATAGTCCACACTTAAAGATCACTCAAGCAAAGAAAAGGGTGAGGAGAAACCTAAGTTAAGGAAGGATAAGAAGAGAGTCCAAAAGGTATTTTGGGCGGATTCTATATCGGATTCATCAGAGACGGAAGCAGAAGAAGAAACAACAAGCTTGTGCTTAATAGGAGAAGATCATCTTGATCAAAGTGATGAAGAAGAGGTACGTAAACCAACCTATGATCAATTGTTTGAAATTTGTGAGAAAATTCATGCATCATACAAAAAACTTAAAAAGACTCATGCTAGTTTAAAGATGAAACTTTCAAATATACAAAATTAGCATAAAATTATTCTCAAAGAACACTCCATGATTGATTAAAATCACATGGCTCTACTTGATGAATTTGATAATTTAAACAAAAAGCATTCGGAATTAATTGATGAGCATGATTCATTAAAAGTTTCACACACCACACTTAAAGACATAGAGAGCTACTTGAGGATTGATAATAATGCTTTGAAAAATACTAGGATTGATAATAATGTTTTTCATGTGGCATGCTAGGACACATATCACACACTTGCATTGTTCACCGTAGTACACATTGGGTGTGAAACCAAAATTGCATGATTCACAGCATAGCACACATGCATTACACTCAACTTTTTTTTAAGAAGGGACCCAAACCTATTTGGGTTCATAAGTCTAACAACTGTTGATTCTTTCAGGACTGCTCTCACCAAAGACCTCGTGAGAGCATAGGATACTTGGACAAACGAAGGCTTGCAACTCATAACTGCTTAAACTTGCTGCTTAACAAATTCTTGAATTGCATTTTGATTATTGCTATGTTTTGTTTTTGTGATAGTTTTTGTGATAGTTTTTGTTTAGTTGTTCTAATCATTTTTACTTTTGTTTTCTTTATGATGATTTTTTTTTTTGTTCTTAAACTTTGGAGATTTATGGCCAATGATTAGCATTTCTAAATTGGTTAAAGGGAGAAAACATCGTTGATGGTTTCCCTCCCTCTAACCTCTTTTGGTGATATAGTTTTCTTTTCTAAACAAAAAGTTTATCTCATTTTAACAAATGATTTTTGAAATTAAGATTTTTTTTCTTGCTACAATAGTCTATCTTATATATATGATCCAAAGTTCTTATATATCTTTCATGTTAATTGAAATCTTGCAGTTGCACTTATCATAAGACTTTGATTTTCATTTTCTGGCTTGTTCTTCTCTATGTTAGAAAGAGAGTCCCTCTTCTCTAATATCTAGAAGATATAATCACAACTAAGAACCTTTTTAAAGGGTTTGTTAAAGAGTTTTTTAGCTTGCAAAACTTTTTTTAAAAAAAGGAAGAGGCCAATGACGCCAAATTGAAAAGAGAGCTATATACACGAAAGTGTATCACAAATTAAAAGATGCTCAATGAGCCAATCAAAGTGATAAGAGGCATAAAATGAGCCTACTAAATGCAAGCTATTCTCTCTTTTCAAAACATTTAAAACTTAGAAGGACTCATGAGTTATTTGATATTTTCAAAGTCTTGATTTCAAATTCCATGATAGAGACAAATTACTTTGGTATACTATGCTATAAGATATTTTATTTGTAACCAAGTTTTAAACGGATCTTCTTTTTATCCAATTTATTCTGAGTTAGACCTCTTGTTTTCAAAAGACAATTTTTATCCTGAAAGAAGTCCGAGCTATGTTAAATAGGATCGGATTTTCTACCGTTTTCAGATTGTGACATTATTAACTCATTAATCTTTCAAATCTTTAAAATTTAATTATTTGGGAAATTTTTCATATGCTTGCCTTGCTAAAAAAAATAAAAAAATTAAAAACCAAAAACTTTATTTTTTTTTCTTTTCTTGTTTTTATTTATTTTTGTTATTTTTAGTTTGTATTTATTTTTGTTTGGGGTTTTCTCTAATCATCTCTATCTTTCCTTAATTTTCAAATTCTTATCACATCATCCTGACAATTTCTCTTCAAAATTCCATCTGCTGAACCTTTTTCTGAGCTTTCTGTAACTCATCTTCCCGGACGATCCCTTATCGTCCTGGCTGATATGATCGAACTCTATTATAATCATTTTTGATCATCTTGGCCAATACAATTTTTGTCCTGGCCGATGCATTTATGGTCATCATCCTGGCCGATACACTAGATCGTCCTGGATGATCCACGTGTCAGCACGTTTAGAATCCTTAAAATTGGCCCCGGACGATCCATTATTGGACAATCGTCCTGGCCGATCCACTGTTCATCCTGGACAATACACGTGATATAGATTTACAATGCTTTAACTTCGGTCGTTATGTTCAATTATTATGCATCATTCTGGAAGATACACCTATTCGGCCCGGACAATCTACTTTTTCAATGGTCATTCGGCTTGACTCCTTAGGATGATCGCTTGTGTCTAATCGTCTTGGCCGATATCTGATTGGCCCAGCCGATCGAACCGCCTTTTTGACCAATCAGCTTATACGTAATAATTGAACCAAATCATCCTGGACGATTCTACCATCGTCCTGGACGATATGGCCATTTCTTTAAATACAGGCCATTCCAGTCATTATTTTCACCTCAACCTTCTTCTTCTCTTGTGTTTCCTTACTAATTTCTTGCTATGGCTAGTGGGAAGCGAGTCCGACAAGCTTCTGGAAGTTTCTCGAGGGCCACTCTGGAACCTCGATTCATGGAAGTGGAGGATCAAGCAGCTTACCGTCATTACAAAGAATGTGGCATCACCCTTTCCAGAACCATCAATCTTGCCACCTTTCATATCCGGTAATGGATCTCTTTGCTCACACTTCTCTCTATTTCATTTTTACACTCTCTATCCCTTCTTTCTCAGAACTTCTATTAGAATTTTATGCAAATCTTCGTATAAATTCCACTTTCACAGCCCTGACCTCCTATGTGAATCGACGCCCGATCGAGATCACATATCAGGACTGTGTTGAACTATTGTAGCTATCCACTATCGGGGATAAGCTACATATAATTGTCTTAGATCTTGATTTTGACTGGTCCACGGAAAATCATTTTTTTCTCCAAATTAACACACCCTTTCATGTTGGAGAGACTAGCTCTTTAGTCAAAGATGCTAGGACAATTCAGCATGTCCTTCGCACCTCCATTATTCCAAAAGTTAGGGACCGTGTCCACATCACTCCTCTGCTTTCTCTGATTACCTTATTCATCATGGTCCGGAGAGAGTTTAATGCTCCTGACTTGATTTTTCGATACATTGATCATTTAATAACTATTCGTGATCCAGGCCATAGAAGGAAAACCAACATTGCTTTAGGACATCTCATAGCCTATATTCTTGAAACCAAATACAATCTTCAATATCCTGCTCATCACGACCTTCAGCCTCCTTGCTACTCAAATAGCTCTTTCAATATCCTTCATACTACTCGTCTCCACCTAGGGGATGGGGAACCTCAGGGGGCCGAGGAGGAGGAGGCTCCCGCTCCTGTTCCTGATCCTGCTCCTCTTCAGCAGCAGTCACAGTTTGACCAGTTAGTAGAGAGATTTGATTGTTGGGAGACCCATTTCGACACTTACATTGCCGCATAGGAGCAACAACATTCTGAGGACATGGCCCGCTACGAGCAGCACCGCATAGAGGACTTAGCCTGTTTTGACAGCTATATTACTCACCACCAGCAACAGCACGACCAGGACATATCCTGGTTCAATGCTCAGTTTACTACGCTAGCTGGCTACTTTCAGCAGGCTCCACCACCTCCACCTCAATCTGATGATTAGGATCCCTTATTTTTTTAGTTTTAGTTTCTTTTTTTTTAAATTACTTTCTTTTTATGTATTGTATTTTTTTAGTTAGTTGCTTTAGTTTGTAGTTTCCTCCTCTTTTTTGAGATGTCAAAATGGGGAGTAGTATGTTTGTACTTGTTTAGTATGTTTGTACTTATTCTGGTAAAAATTTAAAAGCTTTTTTAGTTTTTGCATTACTGTTTTAGAATTAATTTTTGATATGTTTGCCATCATCAAAAAAGGGGGAGATTGTTACAAACTTATTTTTTATTATGATTTTGATGATAGCAAACAAATCTTATTTCACTACAATTGCCTTTTTCTCTATTGACTTTTTAGGACCCTAAGATTGGACGAAAATCAAAATTAGCTACATATTGGGTAGATTAGAGTTGAGTCAGTCAATAATTTTCTTTTTTCCTTTCTTGAGTCAATTGTAAAAGTTACTGATGTTAAGTAACTCTAAACACACACACTTGAGAGATTTAGAATCTCTATTTTTACCCACATCGGCCAGGATGATATTTTTATCGACCTGGTCGTTCGAGTTCAAAATAGAAGTTCTAAACAGGATTTCTTGTTAAGGCAGCCATAATTAACTGATCAGCCTGGACGATAGGCTTAATATAGAAAGAATTTGCCGACATAATCAATTTAGGTATTCTGTATTTTTTGAAATCGGCCAGGATGATCATGAGATCGGCCTGGACGATATCACACAATTATGCCTAAATTAATCCAGGAATTAAGGAAGTAATTAAGGATAATTGATACGATCACATCATCCTGGACAATCTCAGGATTGCCCAGGACGATCTATTCAAAAATCCTTAGTTACTCCTAGACGATAAATATTGGCCAGCTTGAATTTAGGGTGATGCTTATGACGATTTTCCTCTGATTTGAACTGATCGGCCGGGACGATCATGTGATTGTCCTGGATGATCAAGCCAATTTTCAATTGTCCAGTTGGCTTTCAGGGCGATGCTCTGACCGATCTTCCGAGATTTGTACTGATCGGCCAGCACAATTTACATATCGTCCTGGATGATATAGTCGGCAACTTACAATTAATGAGCTCCTTTTAAGCTCTTCTTTATAAGAGCTCTTATTTAAACATTTTTGAACATCCTTGGCTGCTATCTTGACCTGAGAAAACTTAAAGGAGAGAGAGAGAGAGAGGGAGAGAGAGAGAGGGAGAGAGAGAGAGCTTGTGAGGGGATTCACAAGGGGTTGCTCCAAGCATTGTTCCACTTCTTCTTCCGTAGAGTCTCTTATCCTTGGAAGGGTTGGGAGAGGTAAGTTTCAGCAAGTGATCGAGGTTCTCTGCCTGCTTCAGGAGGAAGCAAAAGGAGGAGGGTTCTCTACCTTGCCAGGTGTGGCAAAAAAAGGTGTTTGTAAAGGCTTCTCCGCCTAGCTGTGGGGGCTAAAGGAGAGTCATTATTGTAGTGCAATACTCAGTGGGCGCCTCCGGGGAATGGATGTAGATCGAGTTGACCGAACCACTATAAACCTTTGTGTTCTTGCTTTTACTGCTTCCGCAGTTAAATTTCTGCATTGTTTATTTTGTGGTGATTTGGTTTGTGAAATGTTTTGAGCTTTGCTTAAAGTTTTTAAAATACTAATTCACCCCCCTCCCCTCTTGGTTAATCTTTGGCTAGTTCTATAGGGCTTAACATCCCTAATGAACTTTCATGATTTTGAGGAGACTTTTGCACCTATAGCTAGAGTTGAAGCAATTAGGGTTTTGCTAGCTTTTACCTATTTTAGTGGATTCAAATTGTATCAAATGGATGTAAAAAGTGCATTTTTAAATGGGGTAATTCAATAAAATTTTTTTATAGAACAACCACGAGGTTTTGAAAATTATAAATACCCAAATCATGTTTTCAAGTTAAAAAAGGCATTCTATGGATTGAAACAGGCACCTAGGGCTTGGTATGAGAGGTTGAGCACCTTCTTACCTGAAACATCTTTTGAAAAAGGAAGAGTTGATACAACTCTATTTTTAAAGAAATGTAGAAAGGATTTACTCATTGTTCAAATTTATGTGGATGATATCATTTTTGGATCTTCAAATAAAAATCTTTGTGATGATTATTTTAAAACAATGAGTAGTCAATTTGAGATGAGTTTAATAGGAGATTTAAGCTACTTTCTAGGATTTAGCATTAAGCAAATTGAGGAAGGTACATTTCTTAGTCAGACAAAGTATGTTAAGGATATCCTCAAAAAGTATGAAATGGATAATGCTAAACCTTTTAGTACACCAATGAGTTCTTCAGTTCAGTTGGATAAGGACCCTAAGGGAAAATCTGTAGATAAAAAAAAAATTAGAGGAATAATTGGATCTTTACTTTACTTGACTGCTAGCTGACCCGATATCATGTTTAGTGTTTTCTTATATGCTAGATTTCAATCAGATTCAAAGAATCACATTAGACAGTAGTGAAAAAGATTTTAAGATATTTGTTAGGAACTCAGAACTTAGGAATTTGATATCCTAAGTTTAGCTCTTCATTTGAAATAATTGGTTATTCAGATTCTGACTTTGTAGGTTGTAGGGTGGATAGAAAGAGTACTTCTGAACATATCAATTTATTGGAAATTCTCTAGTCTCTTGGTTCAGTAGAAAACAGAATTTAATAGCCCTATCTACTACAGTTAGGAAGTTATGTGACAGAAGTTCTTTGGTTGAAATAATAGTTAATTGATTTAGGATTAATTATAGGCACTATTCCAATTTATTGTGATAACACTAGTGCTATTTGTATTTCTAAAAATCCTATTCAACATTCAAGAACCAGACCTATAGACATATGGCATCATTTCATAAGGGATCATGTATCCAAAGGAGAAATTGAACTCACTCATATTTCTACTGAAAATCAACTTGCAGACATTTTTATAAAACCTTTAGACTTTGATACTTTCAGTGCATTAAGAATAAGGCTTGGTGTGATTGATTTGAAGGTTTAATTAAAAATATTTTTTTTAACATTGATGTTTGTTTTTCTAGTTAATGTTTTTATGTGTTTTTATGTGTTTGTGAACTTGTATGTGTGATTTTTCTATTTATGTTCTTCATTTTGTTGTGAGTTTTTTAATGTGTTTGTGTTTTAATTTTAATTGAGTGCATAATTTAAATTATTTTAGTGTCCATCGTCCGGGATGAAATTTTTTCATACGGGACGATTTATGTAGAATATCTTTCAGATTTTGAACCGTTTGGGTGCATTTTTTAGTTTTTTTATTGTCACTTCATCTGTACGATCGTCACGATCGTCCGGGACGAAATGTTTTTCAAATGATGGGATGAATGAATAAAGCCATTGAATGGATAAGGTAGATTTTAATACAAACTTCGTACATACGAACCTTTGGTTCGTTCGGATGAACACATGTCGGTTCGACGTAGAGTACTGTTTTAACTGCCATTAAAATGATCATAAGTTCTGATCATTCTAGGACAAACACGTATTTGTCTGTACGATCAATCTGGTCAAAAGTCTGTACGAATAGATGCTTCATAACTTGTGTTGTTTATAAAAAGCCGTTTCATTTTGATGCATTGGTTCGTCTATACGAAATTTTTTCGTACGGGACGAATCAAAAAATTCGTACGGGACAAAATTTTTTTTCTGGAACAAACGTGTCATTTTCAATAAATAGAAGGGCTTTTGAACTCAACAGTCACACTCAAAACTTCCTTTCAATCTCTTTCGTACTCTAGATCTTTTTCAAATGGCAAGTTCAAGTAAGAGATAAAAGATTTTGACAAAGAAACCACATAGAAATTCTTTTGAGAACTTTCTTTCCAAAGCGAATGAGGAATTTTTTTCCTAGGTTTGTCTTAGCAAAGATAACACCCTCCAGAATCCTAATCCAAGAACAACTTACCTTTCAGGTGATAAACTTATTTGCTTCAACACAGTTTGGTTTTATCCTTACCCTCGTCTATTTCTACAATAAAGAAACCTTTCACTACTTTCTCGCCAACATGCCCTTTAATTCTGATCATTCTATAATTTGTTCCTTTGTCCTTAAACAAAAAGTTGAAATCACCAAGGCTGACTTATGAGCCTTTTTGAATTTAAGGATAGAGGGAGCTAGAGCTCATCACTTGATCAACACTCATGATTATGCATGGTATGAAATTAATAATGTGATTAGAGGAAATAATTTGAACGAACATGTGGTTAAAGTATCCGGTCTAGTTCGTAATGCTCGTATCATCCAGCATGTTCTTAGAACTTCTATAATTCCTAAAGCTGGTGATAGGATCAATATTACCCCTCTTCTTTCTATGGCGACCTTCTTGATCATGACTAAAGAACCTGTAGATGAAGCACAACTTATGCTTGACTATCTTTATGGGCTGTCTGAAATTGGTCATGTAGAGCATAAGAGAAAAAAGAACATCGCCTTAAGACATCTAGTTACTTACATTCTGGACAAGAAATACAATTTGTTTCATCCTGATCAAGAGTTTGAAGAGCCGCTCTACTACAACAATGGATCATTTAGAGCAATCTTCAAAGAAGAACCAAATAAAACACATGTCATTAGTGATACAGAGGAAAAACCAGAAGCTTCACCTGTACCCGCCAATCAACCAAATTATCAAGATTTAGTTCAATGATTTGATCGCATGGAGACTCATTTTGATCAACATTTTGATCAAATTGAGACTTATCTTCAGCAGCAATCAACATTACATGAGTTTTATGAGAGATCAGATGAGTGATATCAGTACCAATGTGCTTATGATGAGTACTTACTTTAACATCTTCAGTGCTGCATCTCCTCCTCCTCCAAATCAGGGTCCTTGTTAGTGATAGTTGCACTTAATGTTATGTATTTTCTATAGTTTGTGAATTAGTTAACATTATTAGTAAGTTTGTTATATTTTCTTTTCTTTAGATATTTTGTTTTTGTATTGATATACTGAGCTTAGATTGTAATATCTTCATAGTGATATCAATATATATTCTCGTGTTTTAGCTTTGATGATATTGAAAAGTGTGTTAGCCTTTATGATAATCATTAGATTTTTTATCTTAATAGTGTTATACTTTGAAATGCAAGTCAAAATTAAATTCATTATAAAATCTATTTTTTTCTAAATTTAAGTTCTGCTTATAACTTGATATCATTAAGATTGTCAATTTCATGTCTCTTATTTAGACTACATTAATTTTAATATTATTATTGCAACTATGATGTTTTCTTATTTTATATTTAACTTATCAATAAATATTTATGCACTTAGAAAAATTTGAAATTTTTTATTATTGATTTTGGAAAGATCAAAACTACTCTTGAAAAAATGTACAAATGTATAAAAATTAAAAGGATGTGTAATGGTTCACAAGTAGAAAAAGAGGCATAAAATAAGCCCATAAGTAAAAAGATGCACAAAAATGTGCCAATAATTTGAAAAAGATACGCAAAGCGCCACATGCAGTAATTATTTCTTTCCTTATCTTTTAATCTCTTAACTCAAATTGATCTACTATACATTTATATTCTGTATTGAAATTTGAAATATACAAATTTTCTATTCATCCTTTTTGCAATGATTTTCTCTATCTTAGAGTCTAAATTGACAAGTTTTAGATATATTCTTTTTATTATCAATGTTATATCTCTTCTTAAATTCCATGAATTAATATGCTTTGCCTAATGTTTTAATTTTATTTGCATAACTTATTTCAATCACTTTCAAGATTGAATTATCAAATGATTTTCATATGTCTGCTTACATTTCAAGTCTTTTTCTTCTTTATTTTTTGCTGTTGTCAAAAACGGGGAGAAATTATTTGTATCATGGTTTTAGTTTTGTTTGATTCATATTGTTTGTGTGTGTGTCTATTTTTGTTTTTTATTTTGTGTTTTGTGTATGTTGTATAAGTTGTGTGTGTGTTTATTCTATTTTTGAAGTGAACCGACTCTAAAATTTTAGTGAAGTTCTGTAGTTTTTGGGAACCGTCTTATGGAATAACCGTTCGTACCAGACGAACCTAGTTTGTATAGGACAATGTGTGTACGAAGTAATTTTATACCCATATATATTAGGTTCGTTTCCAGCACATTTGAGTAAAATCATCCAGGACGATCCACGATCATACGGGACGATCCAATGCATATTAACTTGAAAATTTACAGTTTTTGGACGATTTTTTGTGTCTTTCCTATAAATAGTCCAAAATAAACTGCCACTTAATCTTTTTGTCTACTGATCTTTGTGCCTATTAAAAGAAGAGTCAAGGAGAAAGTGTAAGAGAGAGTTTAAAAGAGGATTCTTACTACTAGAGCGTGAAGGCTTCACTTGGTGATCAAAGGTAAAAATCTTTACTTTTAATTTTTTTTACTTCACTCTTTTCTTTCTTCCTTCTATATTTCTTGTGAAGAAGATCTGTCAAGGAGATCCGATTCTCTGCCGACACTTGAAGAGTGTGAACAGCCGAAGGGTTCTCTACCCACACTAGGAGAGTGTGAACAGCCGAAGGGTTCTCTGCCCACACTAGGAGAGTGTGAATAGCCCAAGGATTCTCTGCCCACACTAGGAGAGTGTGAAAGGATGACGGCTCTCTGCCAACACTGGGTATGTTGTAAAAGGATGACAGTTCTCTACCACACCGGGTAGTGGTGGAAAGAGTGTTTGTAAAGTTTTCTCCACCTTGCTATGGGTGCAAAAGGAGAGTCACTATTGGTATTAGTGCAATACTCAGAGAGTGCCTTCGAGGAGTGGATGTAGGTTTGGTTTTGAATGAACCACTATAAATCTTGTGTCTTTATTTTTTTGCTTTTCTTTTTGGGTTTTTACTTTTAAAACTGTGGTTGAAAAATGTTTTCTAGTAAAATTCACTAATGTTTTATTTTCATTTCCTAATTTAAAAAGAGGGTTAAATTTTTTTTTCTATTACCAATTAACCCCCCCCCCCCCTCTTGGTAAGCCTTGGGACATAAGCTTAGGTTTAACAACCTAATTCATTGTGAACGAGTTTCAACAGTTGTCACTAAAGCCCTGCATTTTTCTTCTTTGGCTGAACGAGCAAAAGTATATTACTTTTTGATGCTCCAAGAGATTAATGTATTGCCTGAGAAAGTGCAATATCCTGATGTGGAACACCTAGTGTCTTTATCTCCAGCCCAATCAACGTCTGAAAAAGATTTTAGTTATAGCTTACCATTCAAAATGGGAAGGCTAAAATAAGCAATTCCTTTAATTTATCGTGGCATTCGTTTAAGTAAGTAGGCATGCTTAGATGTTGGGTAATGCATATGTTGACATAATAGATTAACTGCATATGAGATGTCCAGTCTTGTTATTGTAAGATATTGCAAAGAATTGGTAATTTTTCTATATATTTTTTGACTAGACAACAGTGGATCAGCAAGAATGGTAGTTAGCAGTTTGGTACAACATGGATTGGAAAGAGCTTTGCACATACGCGTTCCAGCAATTTCTAGAATAGATTTTGCATATGATTCTTGTGATAGAAAATATGATTGTTGTATTTAAACTATTTGAATGCCCAAAAATTACTTGTTGTGCCGAGATGCTTTATTGAAAACGTATTGTTGGGTTTTTGAATAAGTGTCAATATCTTAGAAGAGTCATTTGCCCGTAAGTAGTATATCATCCACATATATAAATAGATAAATTTTGAATGTCATTCTTGTGAAAAATAAGTATAGACTGATCAAAATTGCCATGAGTGAAATTGAAGGAGCATAAATAGGTAGAAAAAGTGTTAAACATTGCCTTGGTGCTTGTTTAAGACCATAGATAGCTTTTCAGAAAAGTCAAACTTGATTACGAAGAGCAATGTCTTTATATTGTTGCAAATTTATTTTCATGACTTATGTTTTGATGATTGACAAACACTATTGATTCTCTTGGACTGTCTGTTACTTCTAACTTTTCAGGAATCAAAGATCAGACGAACAAATGAAGCCAGTTCAAGTTTTTATTGATTAGGGTTGAGTTAGTCTGTACTTTGGTTTTTCTCTTTTTGAGTCTATTTGTAATGTTCAAAGAGACTGATGCTAAGTAACCCTACACACACACACTTGAGAAACTTAGAATTTCTGTTTTTACTCACATCGGCCAGGACTATATTTGTATCAGCCTGGACAATTTAGTTTAAAATAGAGATTCTATTCGGGATTCTTAATTAAGGCAGCCGTCATTAACAGATCATCCTGGATTATACGTGTATAGGCCAGGACGATAAGCTCAAAACAGAAAGAAATTGCCACCATAAACAATTAAGGTATTCTGTAATTTTTTGTAATAAGCCAGGATGATCTTGGATCAACCTAGACGATATTCACAATTATGTCTTAATTAATCAGACAAATCAAGGAAGTAATTAGGATGATTGATATGATCATATCGTCCTGGATGATTGCCGGATCGGTCAGGACGATCTATTCAAAAAACCTTAGTTACTTTTGGACGATCGGGATTGGACAACTTGAATTCAGGGTGATGCTTTGGATGATTTTCCTCTGATTTGAACTGATCGGCCTGGACGATCGTGAGATCGGCCGGGACGATCAAACCAATTTTCAATCTTCCAGTTTGCATTCAGTGCGATGCTCTGGCCGAGCTCATGGAATATGTACTGATCAGCTAGGATGATTTACATATCATCCTGGACAATATAGTCGGCAACTTGCAATTAATGAGCTCCTTTGAAGCTCTTCTATTTAAGAGCACTTGTTCAACATTTTTGAACAATCTTTTGCTGCTGCCTTGACCTGAGAAAGCCTTGAGGGGAGAGAGAGAGAGAGAGAGAGAGAGAGAGAGAGAGAGAGAGAGAGAGGATCTTGTGAGGGGGAGCTTGTGAGGGGATTCACAAGGGTTGCTTCAAGGATTGCTCTGCTTCTTCTTCGTCTAGAGTTTCTCGTCCGTAGAAGGGTTGGTAAAGGTAAGGATTCAGCATCTGATTGGGGTTCTCTACCAGCTTCAGGAGGAAGTAAAAGGAGATAGGTTCTCTGCCTTGCCGAGGTGGAAAAAAGAGGTTCTTTATAAAGGCTTCTCCGCCTAGCTGTAGGGGCTAAAGGAGAGTCACGATTGAAGTGCAATGCTCGGAGGGCGCCTCTGGGGAGTGGACATAGGTCGAGTTGACCGAACCACTATAAATTTCTGTGTTCTTATTTCTTGCTTCCGCACTTTAAATTTCCACACTTATTTTTCTTGTGGTGTGATATTGGTTTATGAGATTTTACTTCTTTGTGAAAAGAATTTTTTTTTAAAATACCAATTCACCCCCCCCCCCCCTATTGGTTAGCTTGGGCCAGTTTTATATGGCTTAACATTGATTACAAACTTTCACATATCCTTTAAATTATTTCATGTAGATAGCTTCATCAAGATTTCCATGAAGAAAGGCATTGGCTACATCCAATTGAAGCAATTTCTACATTTTAACAAGTACTATAGTTAGAAGAATCATTATGGTAGGAAACTTAGCCACAAGATTAAAAGTTTCAAGATAATTAATACCATATTGTTGATGATTGACACTACTCCTGATACTTGGAAAGGGTGACAACTATATGGCGATTCAAGATGACTCTCACGAGAGCTTCCATGTCCTTCGTCGAGATTCAGCACCTTGGATGTCTCAGGATATAGAAAGTAGAGGCAAGAGAAGGAAAATAAGGAAATACCAAATTTGAGCACGATGTAATAATTTCCTTTATTCACGTAGCTAATAATGCTTATATATACAGGGCAGGAATTAAGGCTACATGGCTACATGGTAGGAGCTTATATGGAAAAACAAGAATAGACATGGAAAAAAAATAAAATAAAATAAAATAAATATGCCTTCAGCTCTGGTTTCAATGATTGCCTTGTGCTACAAGACTTTCTTTAAATTAGGCACTATAACCATTGGAGTGAAATTTGGGTATAAAAGTCCAGTGACTACCTAAGACTGGAGTGTTTTTGGGTGGTTGAATAAGTTGCCAAGTGCCTTTCTTTTGCAGCATAAGAAATTCCTTTGCAATTGCTTTCCTCCAATAAGGAAATTTGATAGGTTCATAGGAGGTATTTGGTTCAGGTTGCGGTGAATGTTAAGTATGGTTCTAGTTATGCATTAAATTGAGTATTTATTTTGGTTTGAGAGAACCAATTTTGAATATGGTTGTCATATGATACATTTATTGGAGTTGGTTTGGTGTTAGAGGTGTTTCGGTAGGGGCATGCTGGAAGATTGGAGAATTGGAGCTGTTTGAAGGATTATTTTGTGGATGTGTTATGAGAGTGTGAGCTTCTGGTAGGTGATAGATTAGAACTGACAACACAACATTGTTGAGGGATAGTGGACATGGGAATAAGAAGATGGGGTGTAGTATATGGACAGCTGGACGAAGAGGAAGATAAAGAAATAGATTTGAATGGGAAAGAGTTTTTATCAAATGCGACATGCTGAGATATATAAATTTTGTTGGTGGTGGGATGAAGGTATGTGTAACCTTTGGATACACGTGAGTAGCCAAGGAATACACATGACGTCGAATGAGTTTCAAGCATGTGACGTTGATTTGGTGGAATCTATGGGAAGTAAGCACAACCGATACTTTTAAGAATGAACAATTAGGTTGTCTTTGATATAAAAGAAAAAGGGAAGAATTGAATTTTTTGGCACAAGATGGTAGTCTGCTATGAGATAAAAAGCAGTTAACATTGCATCAAGCCAAATGAGTACGGTATTGATGTCATATGCATAAGAGTTCTTGTAGTCCCAATAAGATGGCGATGTTCTTATTCAGCGAGACCATTTTGCTCAGATGTATATGGACATGAGACATGATGTTGAATACCATGTTGATTAAGAAAGGTAGTAATATGAGAATTTTTATACTCTTTCCCTCCATCAGAATGTATATGAAAGGTGGGTTGCTTCTCAACAAGGTATTTAAACTTGATAAAAATGGAACAAGCTTCATATTTATATTTCATAGGAAAGACCTAAGTAAAATGTGAAAAACCATCTATGAAAACAACATAAAACTTGAATCTTGATGGGAAATTACAGAGGATGGACCCCAAAACATCATAGTGAATAGTAGCTAATGGATGAGATGATCTAGAAGTAGATAGAGAAAATGTATGTTTATGGCCTTTTGTGACCATACAATTTGAACAAATAATGCTAGTAGTATGTATATGAAGTAGTTTATTATTGTTGGAGTCATTGTTGAGAATGTGTGGGAGAGGATGAACAACCCATTGATGCTAGATGGATTATCGTTGACGAGTACCAGCTAATGCAGTTTGATGAACTGGAAGAATTTTTAATCGGATGGGATAGAGTCCGTTATGACTTATACCCAATAGAAGAATCTGGTTTGTTTTTAAATCCTTTATGACAAACCTAGAAGCATCAAAACAGACATAGATGTTTTTGTATTGAGTTATATTAGAAATAGATAAAAGATTATGTGGAAGATTTTGAATGTGAAGAAGAAATGATAAGTGAAGCTTACGGCATGGAGCAGGAAAGATACCATTACTGGAATGAGCAATTAGCAAATATTGACCATCACCGATGGTGATGTCATCATTACCATTGTATGTCGTTACTTGAGAGAGGTTATCAATCGAATGTGTAAGATGAGCAGAGGCTCCTGAATCCAAATACCAGTTAGGATTGATGGGCTCATTTGGTGTTACCATAGCCCGTGATGATGATGAATTAGGTGGTTGCATTTCTGGAAGATTATAGCTTGAATTGCGCTTGTGCCAACAATTGTGTGATCAATGGACTCTTTGGTTGAAAATTTGAAAAGCAATAATAATAAATGAAGCTATTTTTGTTGATTGAGTAAATTTACCACACCCCATGCGTCTTCTTTGTCATGATAAAAATAAAGCGATGGTAGGATCAGCAAGTTATACTTTCTTGATTAATTCATCTTGTATATTATTCTCTTTACTTATGAGAAGAGAGTATAAGTCATTGAGACTTATTGGATGAAGCATTTTTTGGATGGATGTTTGAAGTATATATATGATGGTAGAAGGCCATTCAAGATGTACAGTATGATATCTTCTTGGCAAACCTGTAATCCTGCTACAGCTATATTATCAACGATGGTCTTTTTAACTGTAAGATACTGAGACATTGTGAAATTCTTCATTTGAATATTGCGATGCTAATTTTTTAGTTGTATAAGTCTTGATCAATTCAATGATTGAAGCTTCTGCTCGATTGTTTTCTAGATGGCTGAACATGAATCAGGATGTATCACATAAGAGAGAATATCTAGAGACAGAGTCGAACATATAGCTGCTTCTAGATATTGATCGATGAGGATCCATTCATTATATTTAGGGTTAATCTTAGTGGTCCCATCTTTTAGTGGACACATACGAGATAGTGGGAAGCTGATGGAAGAAGAAATTTAGCAATCCCATTAGCATTAATAAGCTTAAGAATCTGTGATTTCCAGACTAGATAATTCTTTGAAGAAGGTTGAGTCAGAATGATGATCTTGATGTTGGAGATAACAAACTTAAGGTATACCAAAATATTACAGTAATCATCAAATGATACAACTTTTTAATTCGCTATTTGTGGCAATGATGATTATGACATAGTGGGAAAAGAAAAAGAAATAAGAATAGGAATTGCTAGGGCTCGATCTGCTCTGATACCATAAAGAAAGGTATGCTGGGAAAGAAAATAGAGAAAGAGAGAGGAAGATTTGATTGTATTCAATATCCCAATATACATCTACATTGTGGTATTTAAAGATAATACAAGCGAATAGTAACTATACACATGTAAGTATTGACTACGATAAATTTGTTACATATAACAATGGGTAAAGTTATGTGTCTGTTATTAGTAACTAAGATAAGTGAGAGTGAGAGGCTGTATATGAGGGATAGAAATCAAAGATCATGGGGATAAGATAGTATATTTTACTGCACAAAATAAAGAAAGGGAAATTAAATAAAGAAGAAAGGGGCCAACATTCAAGTGTAGATATTCATCATATATCAATTAAATAATCCCCAACAAGGTTATTTATAGTTCTAAAAGCAAGTTTCTAAAAATCAGATGGACATTGTTGACCACACATTTATATGAGGTCACTGTGATTTCTTCCAAACCATAAGCCCTAGGATTAATTTAGATCTTAGATCAATCCAGACTTCAAATCAATCCTGACTTCAAGTCAATCCAGATCTTAATCCAATTCAAACTTTTATAAAATTTAGATTTCAAACCTTGAGCCTATCCATGATTTAATCCTATCCAACCATTTGTGATCACTCAAATGATTATAAATGATTTGGAGAATTCAATTCTAATTATTCAAACTTAAAATCCAATTGAAATCATGAAAATCTAGACCAAAATTCAAGGCTAAGGGCTTAAATCCTAACAACCTTTTCCAATGTTTTTTAAACACTTCATAACTATTCAACTGACCCCTGATTCAAAGTCTATCAATTTCATATTGGTAAGAAATATCTCTGGGGTCAGCCCTCCAAATTTGAGATCAATCTGCTGCTTCTAACCCTAGAAACTAAATCTATTTCCAAAGGCTATAAATCCTTCAAATATTTATGGCCTATGCCACATAACCTATTACCTAGCGGAATTTGATCATGGAGCCTCCTCCAAACCCTTTAAACACTTATAAACCTTTGATATAAATATTTTAAATATTAATCTACATGTTTTTGGACTCACTTTGACCCAGAATTAACGAATGGTCAAAATGACCAAGATGCCATTTAAGGGTTTTTTTTTTTTACTTTTGACCAAAATTCAATATGGTTTAACCCCATCAACCTTTGAAACATTTTATAATCAATTTCAAACATAACTTGGTACCTATTAGACCCAATCCTAGACTCTGGGTCAATTTGGTAGACCAGGTTAACCTTGGTTGACCTAAAGGTCTCTTACGGGTCAAAACAATCATTTTGATTGAAATGACCACCCCATGCATTAGGACCACTCCAAACACATTCAAAAATGTCATTTAAATTTTGTTGATCTTAGATATTGCCCCTGGGTCAACTTGGTTGGCCAAGTCAACCTAGGTTGACCCAATGACCCATTAAGGGCCCAAATAGGTCATTTGACCCAAATGATATTTCATACATTAAGACCACATCCAATAGACTCCAAATATCCAAACAAATCCTTTGGACCCAAAATCAGGTATTGGGTCAACCTGGTTGACCAAGTCAACCTAGATTGACCCATTACCCTTAAAGAATTTTAATGGGTTAGTCCAACCTGTTGAGTCTACTAATTAGGTTGTTACGCCTAAGTGAATGTCCCAAGGCTACCAAGAGGGGGGGGGGGTGAATTGGTAGTTTAAAAATTTAAGTCCCCTTTTGAAAATTATTCAACCGAAATAAAAATTTCTTTTAAATTTTGTAGAAAAATTTTTTTCAACCACAGAGTTTTTAAAACTAAAATTTAAAGTGCAGAAACGTAAAAAAAGTAAAGTAAATGACACCAGATTTATAGTGGTTCGGTCTAAAACCAGACCTACATCCACTCCCCAGAGGCACCCTCTGAGTATTGCACTAATACCAATAGTGACTCTCCTTTTGCACCCACAGCAAGGCAGAGAAGCCTTTACAACACACTCTTTTCACCACTCCCCGGTGTGGCAGAGAACCGTCCGTCCTTTTACACAATCCCCAGTGTTGGCAGAGAACCGTCCGTCCTTTCACACTATCCCCAGTGTTGGCAGAGAATCGTCGTCCTTTCACACTCTCCTAGTGTGGGCAGAGAACCCTTCGGCTGTTTACACTCTCCAAGTGTAGGAAGAGAATCCTTCGGCTGTTCACACTCTCCAAGTGTAGGCAGAGAACCTTTTGGCTGTTCACACTCTCCAAGTGTCGGCAGAGAACCGGATCTTCTTGACAGATCTTCTCACAAGAATCTAGAAGGAAGAAGGAAAAGAGTGAAGTAATCCCAATTCACAAGTGAAGCCTTCTCACTCCAGTTGTAGGAATCCTCCCTTGAATGCTCTCTTCCACTCTCTCCTTGGCTATTCTCTCAAGAGGCACGAAGATCAAATGACAAAAAGATTGGGTGGCAGTCTAATTTGGACTATTTATTCAAAAGACAAGAAAAACCGCTTAAATATTGCAAGTATTCAATTCTGTACGCAGTGGATCGTCCAGTACGATCGTGGATCGTCCTGGACGATTTTACTTAAATGATTTGAAATGACCCAATTTATATATGTGTACGAAATATCTTCGTACAGCTGATCGTCCCGTACGAACTAGGTTCGTCCGGTACGAACGGTTATTACAAGGTTGGTTCTAGAAACTACTGAAAACCATTCTAAGTCAGTTAATCGTTTGGACGAAAATTTTAAAGAGGACCGATCGTCCTGGACGATTATATATTTCGTCTGGACGAAAATTTTCCAGAGGACCAATCGCCATGGATGATAATTTAATTTCGTCTGGATGAAAATTTTCCAGAGACCAGATCGTCCTGGACGATTAATAATTTCGTCTGTACGAAAATTTTCCAGAGGACCAATCGACATTGACGATAATTTAATTTCATCTGGACGAAAATTTTACAGTGAAACAATCGTCCTGGACAATAATTAATTTCGTCCTGGACGAATAGGACTTAGAAAAAAAAAATTTTTTCAAGCAAGTTCCTATTCGTTCCATGTGCTCTATAGGAGATAACTGTCTGATCGTCCAGTACGAACTGATATCGTCCCGTACGATCAGTATAAATTTTAAATGATCTCCTTATGTGTGTGTGTATGTTTTTATTCACTCAAAATACAATCACTCCCTTTCAATTTGATTTCTAAGAAAAGTGCAAGCTTCAAATTTTACAAAGTATCTCATGCTGAATTTAATTTGAAGTCTTCGTAGTCTGGAGTTCATTTTTCCTGAAATGTTAGTACACACAAGAGCAAATACAATTCTTTTAAAAAATGTTAGGAGATAACTACACATTTGAACAATAATGTTTGGAATCATCAAAACTTCATAAGTTGCAAAAATGTAAAGCATGCAAATAGCAACTATCTTAACAATCTCGCCCTTTTTGATGATGGCAAAACGATTATTGTTTGTATGGTTTCAATTTAAACAAATCTCCTATCTCCTAAATTGCTCCTGAATTGATGAATACATGAAAATAAGGAGGCATTTTGAACCATAAAACACAATTTTTTGTTTTTCAAAAAAAAAATTTAAATAAAAACAAACTAGAAAACCTAGAAAACAATAACACACAAACAAATCATACAAATATACAAACACAATGATTTCTCCCCCTTTTTGACAACAACAAAAAGTGAAGAAGAAATAGACGAGAAATGTAAGTAATTGTATGAAATTCATTTGAAAATTTAATCTAAATGGTGATTGACACAAGGTATGCAATTTTAAACTAAAAACATTAGGTCAATCATAGAAATTCATAAAATTTAAGAAGTGATATAACATTGTAAGTAAGAAGAATTTAACAAAGACATGATTCAATTTAGACATTCCAATATAGAAAATCATTACAAGAGAGATGTAAAAAAAAATTGATATTTCAAAGTTCAATAGAATATAAATGAACATAAGATCAATTTGAATTAAAAGATTGAAAGAATTTGGAAAGAAGAGAATTACCACATGTGGCGATTTGCGCATCTTTTTCAAAAATTTTGGGCACATTTTTGTGCATCTTTTGATATTGGGCTAATTTTGTGCCTCTTTTTCATATTTGCGAACCTTTGCGCATTCCTTTTGATTTTTGTACTTTTTGTACAATTTTCAAGAGTAATTGAGACCAATTCTTTCCAAAATCAATAATCTAAAATTTCAAATATTTCTAAGTGCATAAATATTACTTGAGCAAAGAAATACAAAATAAGAAACATCTAAATTGCAATAATAATATTAACTTTTATGTAGTCTAAATTAATAGACATGAATTTAAAAGTTCTAATTACAACAAGTTATAAACAACTTTTAAATTTAGAAAGACTACATTTTCTAATATAAATAATCTCAAATTACAATCTAATTTAAGCACTATGAAGATTAAATAATACTAATGAAATTCATAAAAAATAACCACATTTCAAAAATAAATCAAATTTGAAACAAGTACAACATGCATTGATATTAATGAAAGGATTACGCATTTCATAATATCTAAAAACAAATAAGAAAATACACTGAACTTAAAAGTAAAAACAAACATAAAAACAAACACTTAACATAAAAACTGATACAACAAAACATAAAACACGAGTACAACAAACACAAAGAAATTCATCTCTACTGTTCTGGAGGAGGAGGAGGAGGAGGAATGCGACCGAAAAGGTTGAAGTAGGAGGCCATCAATATTACATTGGTATTGATTTCATGTACTTCATTTCTGATGCTACCAATGTCTTGTTGTTGCTGCTTAAGTTGAGCATCAAGTTGATCAAATCTTTGATCAACATGAGTCTCAAGTCTATCAAATTTTTCAATCAGATTCTGATAATCTGACTGAGGTGCAGAAGTTTGCACTCCTTCTTCTTCTTCTTCTTCTGAAGCACTGGCATGTGCTTTTTCTTTTTCTTTTTCCTCCTTGAAGAGCAATCTGAAGGAAGCATCATTATAGTAAACTAGCTCTTCGTATTCTTGATCAGGATGCACTAAGTTGTATTTCTTTTCCAAGATGTAAGTAACTAAGTGTCCCAAAGAGATGTTCATTTTTCTCTTCTGATCTGCATGTCCTATTTCTAAAAGCCCATAGATATAATCTATGATAAGTTGGGCTTCGTCAATAGGATGACATTCTATAATCAAAAAGGTTAGAACAGAAAGGAGAGGGGTAATATTAATCCTATCACCAGCTTTAGGAATGATTGAAGATCGAAGGATATGCTGGATGATTCGGGCATTTTTGGTCATACCGGAGACTCTAGCAACATGATAGTCAAGACCATTTTGTCTAATTACCCTATTGACATCATACCATTTGAAAGTGGTTTCTGTCATTAGAGTTTGGGCTCTATATCCTTCAGTTCTTAAGTTCAAAAAGGCTCCAATGTCATGCTTAGTGATTTCCACTTTTTGTTTGAAGACAAAGAAACTTATGCAAGAATGGTCGGAGTTAAAACTCATGTTTGCTAGGAAATAGTGGAAGGTTTGCTTGTTGTAGAAGTGGACGATAGAAAGTATGAAATGAAATTGGGTTGAGGCAAAAAGGTGCAATACCTTAAAGTGTATCTCGCTTTGAATTAAAATGCGAGAGGGAGTTATTTTGGCAGAGGCAAAACGAGGAAAGGATTCCTCATTTGCTTTTGACAGGAAGTTTTCAGAGGCATTCCTGTTGGGTTTCTTTGCCAACACCTTTTGTCTCTTGCTTGAGGAGGCCATTGTCGATTTGAAGTAGAAAGGGATTGAAAGAGAAGTTTGAAAGTGTGATTGTTAAGTTAGAAAGCCTTCATATTTAAAGAAAACGATACATTCGTCCTGGACGAAAAAACTTTGTCCTGGACAAAAATCATCGTTCGTCTGGACGAAAATATTTCGTACAGACGATCAAATTCGTCCAAAATGTAACGGCTTTTCGTAATCAACACAACTTACGATGCGTCCCTTCGTACAGGCTTTTTGACTTGACCTATCGTACAGACAAAATTATTTTGTACAGACGATCAAATAGTAACTCGTTTTAATGTCTCTTGAAAACTGTCCCCTACAATGAAATGACATCTGTTCGTCTGGACGAACCAAAAATTCGTACAGACAAAATCCATTTTAAAACTGTCTTATCCACTCAACCGCTGCATTCAATCGTCTAGATGTTTGAGAGAAAAAAAAATTGTCATCCTGGACGATCGTCAGATCGTACAGACGATCTAATTAAAAATTGCTCTCAAAACGGTTAAAATTCGCGCAAATCATTCTTTCTCACATCGTCCAGTACGAAACAAAATTCATCCCGGACGATTTCCTCCAATTTTCGAATTTTGAATTTTAATTTAAGAAAATCAAACTAAACATTCAAAAACACAGAAAACATAAAACAAAACAATAGACCCAAAAACAAATTCATTCAAAACACACAAAATTTCACAAAATCAAAAACAAAACAAAAAACATAAATATCAATGTTGCAAAGACATTTTGTTTAGGCATTCAAATCAATAACACCAAGCCTTATTCTTAAAGTACTGAAGGTATAAAGGGCTAAAGGTTTTGTAAAAATGTCTGCAAGTTGATTTTCAGTTGAAACATGTGTGAGTTCAATTTCTCCCTTGGATACATGATCCCTTATGAAATGATGCCTTATATCAATGTGTTTGGTTCTAGAATGTTGAATAGGATTTTTGAAAATACAAATAGCACTAGTATTGTCACAATAAATTGGAATAGTGCCTACAGTTAATCCTAATCAATCAACTGTTATTTTAACCAAAGTACTTGTGCCACACAACTTCCTAATGCAATGTATTCTGCTTCTGCAGTAGATAGGCTACTGAATTTTGTTTTCTACTGGACCAAGAAACTAATGAATTGACATGTTCCAGAAGTGCTTTTCTTATCCACTCTACAGCCTACAAAGTCAGAATCTGAATAACTAATAATTTCAAATGAAGAGCTAAACTTAGGATACCAAATTCCTAAGTTTTGAGTTCCTAGTAAGTATCTTAAAATCCTTTTCACTGCTGTCAAATGTGATTCTTTTGGATCTGATTGAAATCTAGCATATAAGAAAACACTGAACATAATATCTGGTCGGCTAGCAGTCAAGTAAAGCAAAGATCCAATAATCCCTCTATATTTCTTTTGATCAACAGATTTTCCCTTAAGGTCCTTATCCAACTAAACTGAGGAACTCATTGGTGTACTAACAGGTTTAGCATTGTCCATTTCATATTTCTTGAGGATGTCCTTAATATATTTAGTTTGACTAAGAAATGTCCCTTCCTCAAGTTGCTTGATGCTAAAACCTAGAAAGTAATTTAAATCTCCCATTAGACTCATTTCAAATTCACTACTCATTATATTAGAAAAATCATCACAAAGATTTTTATTTGAAGATCCAAAGATGATATCATCCACATAAATTTGAACAATGAGTATTTCCTTTCCAAATTTCTTTAAGAAGTGAGTTGTATCCACACTTCCTTTTTCAAAAGATCTTTCAAGTAGGAAAGTGCTCAATCTCTCATACCAAGCCCTAGGTGCCTGTTTCAATCCATATAATGCCTTCTTTAACTTAAAAATATGATTTGGGTATTTTGAATTTTCAAATCCTGGAGGTTGTTCTAAAAAAACATCATCTTCAATAGAACCATTCAAAAAGGTACTTTTGACATCCATTTAAAACAATTTAAAACCTTTAAAACAGGCAAAGGCAAGTAAAACCCTAATTACTTCATGTCTTGCTACAGGGGCAACGATCTCCTCAAAATCAATTCCTTCAATTTGATTATACCCCTTAGCAACTAATATAGCCTTATTTCTAATGATTACTCCTGAGTCATTCATTTTATTTTTGAACACCCACTTGGTTCCAACAACACTTTGATCTTTTGGTCTTGTAGTTAATTCCCAAACTTTATTTCTTACAAATTGATTTAACTCTTCTTGCATGGCCAATATCCAAAATTCATCAGAAAGTGCCTGATCAATATTATTGGGTTCTATTGTTGAAATAAAGGCTGAATGATTGACTTCCTTATTTAATCCACGCCTAGTTCTAACACCCTCACTAGGTTCTCCTATAATCAATTCTCTTGGATGGTTTTTAGAAAATCTCAAATCTCTAGGCAAAGGGTTTTCTCTTTTCAAATTTTCTTCCACATTTTCTTCCTAGTTTAATCTATCAATCTTTTAGGAGTTTTCCTCAATCTCTTCTTCAACAATATTTGGCTCTTCTAAATTTCCAGATTCATCAAATACAACATGTGTGGTTTCTTCAATGACTAAAATTCTTTTGTTGAATACCCTATAAGATTTTCCAACACTTGAATATCCAACAAAAATTCCTTCATCTGATTTTGGATCAAATTTTTCTAAGGCAGATTTTCCATTGTTATGAATGAACACCTTGCAACCAAAAACATGCAAATGAGACAAATTTGGTGTTCTACCTTTTAGTAACTCATAGGGTGTTTTATTTAAATTCGATCTCACATTCACCCTATTCAGAACATAACATGCAGTGCTAACCGCCTCAGCCCAAAAATATCTAGAAAGTGAGTATTCTGCCAACATTGTTCTGGCGGCTTCTATTAATGTTATGTTTTTCCTTTCAACTACCCCATTTTGTTGAGGGGTTCTAGATGCAGAAAAATTGTGATCAATCCCTTTTTCTTTACAAAAATTTTCAAATCTTTCATTTTCAAATTCTCCTCCATGATCACTTTGTAAAGATATTATTTCACTTCCTAGTTTTCTCTGTATCCGAGTTGAAAAACTTCTGAATTCCTCAAATGATTCACTTTTATGAAAAAGAAATCTAACCCACGTGAATCTTGAGAAATCATCCACAATAACAAATCTGTATACATTCCCTCCTAGACTTACAGTTCCTACTGGTCCAAAAAGATCCATGTAAAGAATTTCCAATGGTTTACTAGTTCTAAGATCATTATTGGACTTAAAAGAGGACTTCACTTGTTTTCCTAATTGACATGCATCACAAAGGTGGTCCTTAGTAAAGTCTTGTTTTGGTATACCTCTTACTAAATTCTTTTGGGTAATTCTCCTAAGATTTTTCATACTAGAATGACAAAGTCTCCTATGCCAAAGCCAAGATTCATCAAAAACAGTTTTCAAATAGAAAGCAATAGGAGTATGAAATGAATTCAAATCTAGCATGTAAACATTGTTTACCCTTTTTCTATTTAAAACTTCTTTCCCATTTAGGCTTAATATGCAGCTAGTAGGTAAAAATTTCACATTATATCTCTTGTCACATAGCTGACTTATACTTAACAAATTATGCTTTAAGCCTTCTACCAATAACACATTGTCTATAAAAAAGTTTTTGAAATTACCAATCATATCAGATCCAACCACATTCTTTGTGGTATTATCTCCAAGTGTAACCTTGCCTCCATTCCTGGCTTCCAGCGATATGAATTGTGCAGTATCTCCAGTCATATGCTTTGAACATCTACTATCCAGGTACCATATGCTCCCACGAGGTCTTGTGTGAGAGCAATCCTACAACAATATCAAATGTTAGACCTGGGAACCCAAACAAGTTTGGGTTCACCTTTTAGCAATTTTTAATCATAAGCATGTATGATATGTCTAGGTTTATGCATCTTAAGTCTCCACACCAAATTAGTTTTCATCTTCAAAGTACAGGTGTGAGATATATGTCCAAAAAATCCACAATTATTACATTTAACTTTAGGAAAAGTATTCCTAAGTTTTCTTCCATTTGCTTGTCTTCTAAGGGATTCCATATATTTAGGATAATATTTAGGATTTGTAAAATCTTCAATTTTGGGGGGTATCCTATTATCCTCAAGAGCTCTTATTATCAATTTATAAAATGAATTCATTTCTTCCAAGAGTCTATTTGTATAATTAATTCGATATGTTTTCCTCTCAGATTCATCCTTAAAATTTTTAAAATCTTTTTGAAGATCAGCATAGGATGATTTTAGATTTTCAAAATTCTTATTCAAGTCATCATATTCATCAAGTAGTTTCATGTGGTTGTCATCTATTAATGCATAATCTTTTCTAAGGATTTCATGTTCCTTCTTGAGCTCTTCCAATTCTAAATTTAAACTAGCATGCATCTTTTTCATTTTCCTATATGCATCATGCATGTGTTTAGAAACTTCAAACAATTCATCATAGGTTAAGTCACATACCTCTTCTTGATCTGATTGTTCAACATTATCTGCCATCAAACAAAGGTTGGTGACTTCTTCTTCTTTTTCCGTCTCAGATGAGTCTGAAGCTGAGTCCGCCCAGAAAGCTCTTTGAAACTTCTTCTTGCCCTTCTTTACCATAGGTTTCTCCTCCACCTTCTCCTTACCAGAAGTGGCTTTGAGTTTTGGGCAATTAGTCTTGATATGACCTGGTTTCCTGCATTCATAACAAATCACTTCATTAGAAACCTTGCCATTTATGTTAAACTTACCTCTATTCCATTGCTGGCGTCTCTTCTGCTTCCTCTTTAAAAAGCTTCTGAATTGTCTAGTCATCAGTGCAATATCATCTTCATCCTCAGGTTGTAAGTGTTCACTCTCTGACTCTTCCACTTTTAGTGCTATATTCTTCTCCTTTCGTGGTTCACCTGCATCAATCTTTCTTTGACTTACTCCTTGCTCATAAGCAATGAGTGAACCAAGAAGATTGTCAATAAAATAAATGTTTAAATCTTTAGACTCTGTAATTGCAGTAATTTTTGCATCATAAGCAGTAGGTAAACAACGAAGAATCTTATTAACCATTTCAGCATTAGTTAATTCCCTACCAAGTGCATGCAAAGAAGTGACAATTTGTGTAAATCTTGTGTACATGTCGGAAATAGATTCATTAGGTTTCATGCGAAACAATTCATAGTCATGTAACAAGATATTGAGCCTTGATTGTTTAACCTCATTTGTCTCTTCATAAGTTATACAAAGTCTATCCCATATGTCCTTTCCGCTTTTGCAAGTGGAAACCCGCATGTAGTCTTCAGATTTTAAAGCACAAAAGAAACTATTTAGACATTTGACATTTAATTATGCTAAGTCACGTTCTTCTATAGTCCAATCTGCAAAAGGTATTTCTACCATAACTCCATCAACTAATCTAGTTGGTTTTGTGTAGCCATCCTGGACTAGTCTACTTTCTTACAGTCACTTGATTATCGCATAAGGATGCATGCGTGTTTTCCAAAAATCAAAAGGAATATTGTCAAACAGTGGAGGTCTAGTGATAGAGTAACCCTCAGGTGTGTTTCAGTTTTCGAAAGTAGCCATCTACATTAATCAAAAAGTAGTTCAAACTTATGATTTTGAAACGAAGCTCTGATACCACTTGTTGAGTCTAGTAATTAGGTTGTTAAGCCTAAGTGAATGTCCCAAGGCTACCAAGAGGGGGGGGGGTGAATTGGTAGTTTAAAAATTTAAGTCCCCTTTTAAAAATTATTCAACCGAAATAAAAATTTCTTTTAAATTTTGTAGAAAAATATTTTTCAACCATAGAGTTTTTAAAACTAAAATTTAAAGTGCGGAAACGTAAAAATAGTAAAGTAAATGACACCAGATTTATAGTGGTTCGGTCTAAAACCAGACCTACATCCACTCCCCAGAGGCACCCTCTGAGTATTGCACTAATACCAATAGTGACTCTCCTTTTGCACCCACAGCAAGGTGGAGAAGCCTTTACAACACACTCTTTTCACCACTCCCCGGTGGGGCAGAGAACCGTCCGTCCTTTTACACAATCCCCAGTGTTGGCAGAGAATCGTCTGTCCTTTCACACTATCCCCAGTGTTGGCAGAGAACCGTCGTCCTTTCACACTCTCCTAGTGTGGGCAGAGAACCCTTCGGCTGTTTACACTCTCCAAGTGTAGGCAGAGAACCCTTCGGCTGTTCACACTCTCCAAGTGTAGGCAGAGAACTTTTTGGCTGTTCACACTCTCCAAGTGTCGGCAGAGAACTGGATCTCCTTGATAGATCTTCTCACAAGAATCTAGAAGGAAGAATGAAAAGAGTGAAGTAATTCCAATTCACAAGTAGAGACTCTTACCTTTGAAATCCAAGTGAAGCCTTCTCGCTCCAGTGGTAGGAATCCTCCCTTGAATGCTCTCTTCCACTCTCTCCTTGGCTATTCTCTCAAGAGGCACGAAGATCAAATGATAAAAAGATTGGGTGGCAGTCTAATTTGGACTATTTATACAAAAGATAAGAAAAACCACCCAAATACTGCAAGTATTCAATTCTATACGCAGTGGATCGTCCCGTACGATCGTGGATCGTTCTGGACGATTTTACTTAAACGATTTGAAATGACCCCATTTGTATATGTGTACGACATATCTTCGTACTGCTGATCGTCCCGTACGAACTAGGTTCGTCCGGTACGAACGATTATTACAAGGTCGGTTCTAGAAACTGCTGAAAACCATTCTAAGTCGGTTAATCGTTTGGACGAAAATTTATTCATCTGGATGAAAATTTTACAGAGGACCGATCGTCCTGGACGATTATTTATTTTGTCCGACGAAAATTTTCCAGAGGACCAATAGCCATGGACGATAATTTAATTTCGTCTGGACGAAAATTTTCCAGAGACCAGATTGTCCTGGACGATTATTAATTTCGTCTGTACGAAAATTTTCCAGAGGACCAATCGCCATTGACGATAATTTAATTTCGTCTGGACAAAAATTTTATAGTGAACCAATCGTCCTGGACGATAATTAATTTCGTCCTGGATAAATAGGACTTAGAAATTTTTTTTTTTGAGCAAGTTACTATTCGTTCCATGTGCTCTATAGGAGATAACTGCCTGATCGTCCAGTACGAACTGATATTGTCCCGTACGATCAGTATAAATTTTATATGATCTTCTTATGTGTGTGTGTATGTTTTTATTCACTCAAAATACAATCACTCCCTTTCAATTTGATTTCTAAGAAAAGTGCATGCTTCAAATTTTACAAAGTATCTCATGCTGAATTTAATTTGAAGTCTTCGTAGTCTGGAGTTCGTTTTTCCTGAAATGTTAGTACACACAAGAGCAAATATAATTCTTCTAAAAAATGTTAGGAGATAACTACACATTTGGACAATAATATTTGGAATCATCAAAACTTCATAAGTTGCAAAAATATAAAGCATGCAAATAGCAACTATCTTAACACAACCCATTCAATCCAATCAATACATTGAAATGTTCAAATCCTCCCAATTGGATGTCTTGAATACTTCATAACCTACCATGGGTCATGCCATGGTCAAGTTGACCAAGTTAATGCTTCAAGACTTGGTCAAACTTGCTTAA
This sequence comes from Dendrobium nobile, assembly GCA_022539455.1. Lineage (NCBI taxonomy): Eukaryota > Viridiplantae > Streptophyta > Magnoliopsida > Asparagales > Orchidaceae > Dendrobium > Dendrobium nobile. Next base: position 39,422,590 of record CM039735.1, read on the forward strand.
ACTTCCTCCTATATTTTTAAGCCTAATTCCTTAGCGTCAAACCCTCTCCAACTTATTACTCCTTAGTATTCAAGGCTCAAGAGTATTTTGTGTTCACACAAAGAATAGAATAAAAAAGGCAACGGAGATGGCGAGCTTGGCAGATAAGGTAATCTTGATTATTTTGGCAGATCTTTGGCGATCGGTGGTTCTCCTTTGGCCTGGTATGGCCGATGGATTTCCTTGGTGGGATTTTGGCGGATCAAGATTTGATTTTTGATTAGCTGAAGGCAATTTATGTGAGATCTTTGTCTAGCATAGGTTCTCCTTTGGCCCGGTAGGGCTAACGAATACTATTGGTGTAGATTTTCTATTGAGTTAATATCTCATTTGCATTTTTTTGAAGATGATTTTGGTGTAGCGCCGAATTTGATGTCGATTTTGGTGGAGCTTTATCTAATGGCGGTTCTCCATTGGCTTGTTTGGCTAAAATTTATGCTGGTTGTGTATATTCTATTAGTGTTAGATTCTTAATTAATTTTGGTGAGACTACAAATTGAAGGTTATTTTGGAGGAGTTCTTTCGTTGGCTCGACATTGCCTAGAATATTTATTGGAATGAATTTTTTTATTGCTTAAATTTATTATTATGTGTGGTATTTGGAGTTTGGATTTGTTCTGGTTTATTTCTTTTCTTTATTCTAGATTTTGTTTGATAGTGTTCTTAGTTTGTGATCATTTGATGTTTAAGAAATAGTTGGTGTATGGGTGTTTGGATTGTAAAGGTGGATCTTTCTATTTAGAAGAACTGGTTTCATATGGATTCTTGAAGACTCTTGGAGATAACGTTGTCATTTTAGTTATTTTGCTTCCAACGATTGTGGATAGAAGACTCAAATTTTTTTTTACTATTAAAGAAGAATCTATATTTCGAGCGGACTTTGGTATGATTGTCGTTGGTTATGTAGCTATTTAGAAGGCTTTATCTGGTGAAGCCGGAGTTATTGCAATGAATTATCTAATGTTGTTTGGATTATATATGGAAGTTTGTTTGGATCCTCTTAGACGTATTGGAGCTAGCTTTAAGTGCGAGCTTATCCCATCAAGGCTTAAGAATGTTACTTCTTTATTCTTTTAAGATCAAGTCTTGTTTGTTGAAGACTTGAAGGAATTGAATATTACTGGTCATTTACTTTCCAGGGTGATGTGTGTGGTGATGATTATCATTTCGTATGGTTTTAGTAGTGTTGAGGTTGCATCTTAGCCTCTTAATGTTGGTGCCAGTGTTATTGCTTCATTGACTTTATTTGGATCGTCCAAGGTGTTTGTTGTTAGACGCATTGGTAATGGCTTTAGGTGGGATCATATCCCAACTAAGCCAATGGAAGCTACTACTTTGATCTTTAAAGATCATGTCATGATTGTTGCAAATCTATTTTTTATGACTTATGTTTTGATGATTGACAAACTCTATTGATTCTCTTGGACTTCCTGTTATTTCTAACATTTCAGGAATTGAAGATCGGACGAACAAACGAAGCCAGTTCATGATTACATAGGTTAGGGTTGAGTCAGTCTATAATCTATTTTTTCTCTTCTTGAGTCTATTTGTAATGTTCAAAGAGAGTAATGCTAAGCAACCCTACACGCACACACTTGAGAGACTTAGAATTTCTATTTTTACTCATATCGGCCTGGACGATATTTTTATCGGCCTGGACAATTTAGTTTAAAATAGAGATTATATTCGGGATTCTTAATTAAGGCAACCATCATTAACAGATCGTCCTGGATGATACGTGTATTGGCCAGGATGATAAGCTCAAAACATAAAGATGTTGCCTCCATAAACAATTAAGGTATTCTGTAATTTTTGGTAATCGGCCTTGACGATCTTGGATCTGCCTGGACGATATTCACAATTATGCCTTAATTAATCAGACAAATCAAGAAAGTAATTAAGGATGATTGATACGAACATATCGTCTTGGACGATCGGAGGATCGGCCAGGACGATCTATTCAAAAACCTTAGTTACTTGTGGACGATAAATATTGGCAAGCACAAATTCAGGGCGATGCTCTGGACGATTTTCCTCTGATTTGAACTGATTGGCATGGACGATTGTGAGATCGGCCAGGACGATCAAGCCAATTTTAAATCGTCCAGCTTGCATTCAAGGCGATGCTCTGGCCGATCTTCTGAGATTTGTACTATTCGGCCAGGATGATGTCCATATCGTCCTGGACGATATTGTCGGCAACTTGTAATTAATGAGCTCCTTTGAAGCTCTTCTATTTAAGAGCTCTTGTTCAACATTTTGAATAATCTTTGCTGTTGCCTTGACCTGAGAAGACCATGAGGAGAGAAGGAGAGAGAGAGAGAGAGAGAGAGAGAGAGAGAGAGAGAGAGAGAGGATCTTGTGAGGGGGAGCTTATGAGGGGATTCACAAGGGTGCTTCAAGGATCGCTCTGCTTCTTCTTCATCTAGAGTTTCTTATCTGTCGAAGGGTCGGTAGTGGTAAGGTTTTCAGCAACGGATTGTGGTTCTCTGCCGGCTTCAGGAGGAAGCAAAAGAAGGTAGGTTCTCTGCCTTATCGGGGTTGCAAAAGGGACTTCTTTGTGAGGGCTTCTCCGCCTAGTTGTGGGGGCTAAAGGAGAGACACGTTTTGTAGTGCAATACTTGGAGGGTGCCTCCAAGGAGTGGACATAGGTCAAGTTGACCGAACCACTTTAAATTTCTGTGTTATTATTTTCTTGCTTCCGCACTTTAATTTCCATATTGTTTTGTCTTGTGGTGTGATTTGGTTTTGGTTTGTGATATTACTTTTGTTGAAAAGAAATTTTAAAATACCAATTCACCCCCCCCCCCCTCTTAGTTAGCTTGGGACTAAGTTCATAGGGCTTAACATCCCTAACAAACTTTCAAGTGGTATCAGTGCGGGATTCATAAAAAATTTGTTTGAAAACTTTTTGAATTTTGATCCATGGCTATCCTTGGGAATCGTAGCACTATGGAAGGGTATTCTATTACCCGACCTCCCCTGTTCGATAACCTACCTTTTGATTTCTGGATAACCCGCATGTCGATGTTTTTACAATCTATTGATTATCACATGTGGATGCTTATCAAAGAAGGTTATTCTCCACCTTCTCGTGAAATTAATGGTGTTAAAACTGAAATTGCTTTTACTGAATGGACTTTCGATGAAAGAGATTTAGCCCAATTAAATGTAAAATGTTTGAACTATTTTTTCTGTGCTTTAAAATCTGAGTATTACATGCGTGTCTCCACTTGCAAAACTGGTAAAGAAATTTGGGATAAATTGTGTATCACTTATGAAGGCACTAATGAATTTAAACAATCTCGTTTAAACATTCTCTTGCATGACTACGAACTTTTTCATATTAAACCTCATGAATCTATTTCTAACATGTATACAAGATTTACTCAAATTGTTACTTCATTGCATGCCCTAGGAAGATAACTTTCAAACTTTGAAAAAGTAAACAAGATTCTGAGATGCTTGCCTTCGTCATATGATGCTAAAATTACTACAATCACTGAATCTAAGGATTTGAACACTTATTCTATTGATAGCTTACTTGGCTCACTCATTGCTTACGAGCAAGGGGTGAATCAAAGAAATCTTGATGCAGGTGAGAAAAAGAAGGAGAAAATAGTTGCACTGAAGGCGTACAAATCAGATTCTGAATCTTCCAGGTTTGAAAGCGATGAAGTTGCCTTCATCACAAGGCAATTTAAAAGCTTTCTAAGGAAGATGCAAAAGCATCATTGAAGAAAAGGTAGGGATCATAAACATTCTAAAGGATCTTCTGATGTTGTTTGTTATGAATGTAGGAAACCTGGACATGTGAAAGCCGATTGCCCTACACTAAAGATCACTTGAGCAAAGAAAAAGAAAAAGGTGAGGAGAAACCTAAGTTTAAGAAGGACAAGAAGAGAGTCCAAAAGGCATTCTGGGCAGAATCTGGTACTGATTCCTCTGAGACTGAACCAGAGGAAGAGACTACAAACCTGTGCTTAATGGGGGAAGATCATCTTGAGCAAAGTGATGAGAAAGAGGTATGTAAACCAACCTATGATGTATTGCTTGAAATTTATGAAAAAATTCATGCATCATATAAAAAACTTAAAAAGACTCATGCTAGTTTAAAGTTAGAACTTTCTAATTTACAAAAAGAGTATGCAATTATTCTCAAAGATCATTCCACGATTGATTCAAATCACATGACTCTACTTGATGAATTTGATTTTTTAAATAAAAAGAATTTGGAATTAATTGATGAGCATGTTGCATTAAAAGCTTCACACCTCACGTGAGTCTAAGTTTAAGAAATCTCAAGAGATAGAAGAAAGGCTGAGGATTGATAATAATGTTTTGAAAAATACAAACATGAGACTAAAGAATGAATTGGATTCACTGAAAGGAAATTGGAAGATACCCACTTATGATTTAAAGTCAAGACCTAGGAAGAGGCATTATAACTCAAATCATTTAAGAAATCCTTTTCCTGGAGTTAGATATTTTTCATGTGGCATGCTAGGACACATCTCATACACTTGCACTGTTCACCATAGTACACATTGGATGTGGAGACCTAAAGTTCATGATTCACAGCATACCACACCTGCATTGCATTCTACTTTTTTTAAGAAGGGACCCAAACTAGGTTGGGTTCCTAAATCTGACTATTGTTGAGTTTTTGCAGGTGTGCTCTCACCAAAGACCTCGTGGGAGCATAGGATAATTGGACATATGGAGGCTCGCAGCTCATAATCGCTTAAACTCGTTGCTTCATATTTTCTTGATATATTTTTTCTTTAATTAGTTTTGTGTTATTTTTATTATGTGCTTGCTTTGTGTTGGTCTAGATTATTTTGTTTTCGTTTTGTTTTTTATGTTTGGTTTCCTTATGATTATTTTTTAAACTTTTAAATTTTGGAGTATTAGAGATTATACTTAGCATTTCTAAATTGGTTAAAGGGAGAAATACCGTTGATGGTTTCCCTCCTTCTGACCTTGTTTAGTGGTATAATTTTCTTCTCTAAACAAAAGTCTAACTCATTTTAGCCAATGGTTTTTGAAACTAAGATTCTTTTTATCTTGCTACAAAAATCTATCTTGTGCATAATATCTAATGTTCTTATATATCTCTCAAGTTAATTGAGATCTTGCCTTTGCACTGATCATATGATTTTTTAGTTTTATTTTGTGGGTAGTTCTTTCCTATGTTAGAGAGAGTGCTCCTATTCTCTAATATCTATAAGATATACTCACAACTAAGAACTTCTTTTAAGAGTTTGTAAAAGAGATTTGAGCTTGCAAAAGATAAAAAGGAAAGTGACAAAGACGCCAAAATTGAAATAAAAAGTATATACACAAATGTGTATCAAAAAATCAAAAGATGCTCAAAGAGCCAATCAAAGATTCAAGAGGCATAAAATGAGCCCACTAAAAAGCAAGTTATCCTCTCTTTTCAAAACTTTTAAAACTTAGAAGAAGGTTATGTGAGATTTTCAAAGGCTTGATTTCAAATTCCATGATTGAGAAAAATTACTTTGACATATTATTTATGAGATATTTTCTTTGTAAACAAGTTTTGAATGGATCTTCTTTTTATCCTATTTAGTTATTCTGAGTTAGGCCTCTATTTTTCAAAAGACAATTTATACCCTAAAGGATGTCTGATCTAGGGTTAACAGAATTGGATATTCTACCTTATTCCGATTGAAATTTGTTAACCTATTGATCTCTTGAAAATCTAAAGTTTAAATTATTTGAAAAATTCTCATGTGAAGTGCTTTGTTAAAACAAAAAAAAAATTATAACATAGAAAAATTAAAAAAAAAATTTGTATTTGGCTTCTTTTCAAATTGTTTGTTTTTAGCTTTTTATCGCTGTTCTTTATCTTTTCTTCTACTTTTCTTTTGTTTTAGTTTTGAGGGTTTTGATCATCACCATCCTTCATTAATTTTTAAAATCTAGTCACATCGTCCTGGCCGATACTTTTATCATCCTAGACGATATGATAAATTTTCTTCAAATTTCCATTTGCTGAACTTTTTTGTGCTTACTACAACTCTTCGCCCTGGACGATAATTTATCGTCTTGGACGATCTGATCGAACTCTGTTGCAATCATGAAGATAGTCATGGCCGATAACATATTTTGGCTTGGCCGATGCATTTTATGGACATCATCCTGACCGATACACTAGTTCATCCTGGACGATCCACGTGTCAGCACGTTTAAATCCTTAAAATTGGCCCCGGATGATCCATTATTAGATAATCATCCTGGCCGATCCACTATTCGTCTTGGACGATACACGTGGCACCGATTTAAAACATTTTAACTTTGGCCGGTATGACCAATTATTATGCATCGTCCTGGATGATACACCTAATCGGCCCGGATGACCTGCTTTTTCAACGGTCGTCCGGCTTGACTCCTCAGGACGATCGCCTGTCTCTAATCAGCCTGGCTGATATTTGATCAGCCCTGCCGATCGGACCGCCTTTTTGACCAATCGGCCTGTACGCAATTATTGTACCATATCGTCCCGGACGATTCTGCGATCGGCCGGGATGATATGGCCGTTTCTTTAAATTCAGGCCGTTTCAGCCATGTTTTCCACTTCACATCCCATCTCCTCTTGTGTTTTCTTGCTAACTCCTTACTATGGCTGGTGGGAAACGATTCGACAAGCTTCTAGAACTTCCTCGAGGGCCACGCTGGACCCTCGATTCAGGGAGGCAGAGGATTAGGCTGCTTACCATTGATATAAAGAATGTGGAATAATTGTCTCCAGAATTATCAATCTTACCCACATTTTGTATCCGGTAATGGATCTTTTCGCTCACACTTCCCTTTGTTTTATTCTGTCTCTCACTTTTCCCTTTAATACTGAGCTTCTTCGAGAATTCTTCGCATAAATCCTACTTTTATTGCCCTGACCTCCTATGTGAATCGACACCCGGTCGAAATCACATATCAAGACTTTGTTGAATTTTTACAGCTATTCACCACTGGGGATAAGCTGCACTTAATCATTTCAGATCCTGATTTTGATTGGTCCACGGCAAACCATTTTCTTCGCCAGACCAATGCACCTTTTCATATTGGAGAGACTAGCTCTTTAGTCAAAGATGTTAGGACAATCCAACATGTCCTTCGCACCTCCATAATTCCAAAAGCCGAAGACCGAATCCACATTACTCCTCTACTTTCTCTGACTACTTTTTACATCATGGCACATAGAGAATTCAGTACTGCAAACTTAATTTTTCGGTACATTGATCACTTAACCACAATTCGTGATCCAGGTCATAAGAGGAAACCCAATCTAGCTTTAGGACACCTCGTAGCCTATGTCCTTGAAACCAATATCTACTTCAATATCCTATTCCACCCAACCTCCCAACTCTCTTCTACTCAAACAGTTCCTTCAGTACCCTTCACAGTACTCGTCTCCACCTTGGAGACGAGGAACCTCGGAGAGCAGAGGAGGAGGAGGCTCCTGTTCCCGCACCTGTTCTTGATCCTACTCCTCTTCGCCAACACTCTCAGCTTGACCAGTTAGTGGAGTGGTTTGATTGATGGGAGACCCGCTTCGACGCTTACGTTGCTGCATAGGAGCAGCAACATTCTGAGGACATGGCCCGCTACGAGCAGCACCGCATAGAGGACTTAGCCCGATTTGATAGCTAAATTACTCACCAGCAGCAGCAGTATAACCAGGACATCGCCTGGTTCAATGCTCAGTTTACTACGCTTGCCAGCTACTTTCAGCAGCCACCTCCACTACCTCCATCTGATGATCAGGGTCCCTCGTTTTTCTAGCTTTTTTTTTGTTTTCTATTTTCTGTAGTTTGTCTTGTACTTTATTTTAGTTTCTGTTGTTCTTTGTTTTTTTTCTTTTTCTTTTTGTGTGTTTAGTACTCTCTTTTTGTGATGTCAAAGGGGGGAGTAGGATGTGGTTAGGATGTGGTAGGAAAAAATTGATGTGCTTGTAAGAAATTTAAATGAACTGCTATTTTTACTACGTTTTTCCTACTAGTGTTTGCCATCATCAAAAAGGGGGAGATTGTTGCAAATCTATTTTTTATGACTTATGTTTTGATGATTAATAAACTCTATTAATTCTCTTGGACTGCAAGTTATTTCTAACTTTTCAAGAATTGAAGATCGGACGAACAAATGAAGCCAGTTCAAGATTGCGTAGGTTAGGGTTGAGTCAGTCTGTAATCTATTTTTTCTCTTCTTAAGTCTATTTGTAATGTTCAAAGAGATTGATGCTAAGCAGCCCTACACACACACACACACTTGAGAGACTTAGAATTTCTATTTTTACTCATATCTGCTAGGATGACATTTTTATCGGCCTGGACGATTTAGTTTAAAACAGATTCTATTCAGGATTCTTAATTAAGGCAACCGTCATTAACAGATCGTCTTGGACGATACGTGTATCAGCCAGGACGATAAGCTCAAAACAGAAAGAAGTTGCCGCCATAAAAAATTAAGGTATTCTGTAATTTTTGGTAATAGGCCAGGACGATCTTGGATCCGCCTGGATGATATTCATAATTATGCCTTAATTAATCAGACAAATCAAGAAAGTAATTAAGGATGATTGATACGATCATATTGTCCTAGACGATTGCAGGATCAGACAGGACAATCTATTCAAAAACCTTAGTTACTTCTAGATGATAAATATCGGCTAGCACAAATTCAGGGCGATGCTCTAGATGATTTTCCTCTGATTTGAACTGATCGGCCTGGACGATCAAGCCAATTTTAAATCATCCAGCTTGCATTCAGGGCGATGCTCTGGCTGATCTTCTGAGATCTGTACTGATCCGCCAGGACGATGTCCATATCGGCCTGGACGATATCGTAGGCAACTTGCAATTAATGAGCTCCTTTGAAGCTCTTCTATTTAAGAGCTCTTGTTTAACATTTTGAATAATCTTTGTTGCTGCCTTGACCTGAGAAGACCTTGAGGAGAGAAAGAGAGAGAGAGAGAGAGAGAGAGAGAGAGAGAGAGAGGATCTTGTGAGGGGGAGCTTGTGAGGGGATTCACAAGGGTGCTTCAAGGATCGCTCTGCTTCTTCTTCATCTAGAGTTTCTTGTCGGTGGAAGGGTTGGTAGAGGTAAGGTTTTCAGCAACGGATTGTGGTTCTCTGCCAGCTTCAAGAGGAAGCAAAAGGAGGTAGGTTCTCTGCCTTGCCGGGGTGGCAAAAAGGACTTCTTTATGAGGGCTTCTCCGCCTAGCTATGGGGGCTAAAGGAGAGACACATTTTGTAGTGCAATACTTGGAGGGTGCCTCCAAGGAGTGGACGTAGGTCAAGTTGACCGAACCACTATAAATTTCTGTGTTATTGTTTTCTTGCTTCCGCACTTTAATTTTCGCATTGTTTTATCTTGTGGTGTGATTTGGTTTTGGTTTGTGATATTGCTTTTGTTGAAAAGAAATTTTAAAATACCAATTCACCCCCCCCCCCCCCCCTCTTGGTTAGCTTGGGACTAAGTTCATAGGGCTTAACATCTCTAATGAACTTTCAATGATTATTAAAGACTTGAAGGGAATGGAGATTTTAAAGTTCCTATCTGTCAGTGGGTTGACTACCTTGATTTGTTTGTTTGTTGGTGTCTACAATAACGAGGTGGCTATTGGCCTCTTGGTTTTCAGTTAATCAATTTTATGTTTTTGCATTATGATTTTAGAGTAATTAAAGTTGAGATTCTAATTAGTCGTCACTTTTTATCTGCTTGCAAACTCTGGGATACTAACCAACATTTTTTTATTGTTTTAAAAATTTTGTGTCCCCAACACCCCAACTGGTTCAAAGTGAAGATTAGTGAATATTATTTCCATTATGTCTTTTTTATTTTGCAAATACACTTTTTCTATCCTTTATTTCCTTTTCTTAGGACTTCATTTCCCTTTGTTTGGAAATGGATGTTTTTTAGTTTTTTTTTTTATTTTTTTTTTTAGCTTGTAATAGTTTTTTCTTCCTGCTTTAATGCAATTTGCATTTCCTCATAAAAAATTTATCAGTCCAATGCACAAAAGTCCCCACCATGCCACCTCAGCAGCCACATGACATGGAGACTAATCAAATGGTCAAACTAACCATTCAAATGGGCTTGCATGGTCAAATTCGCCTTTGAACCCCAACTCCATACTTTAAAGCCCTTGGGATGACTCCACTAGCATCTCCCACACCCTTTTCTTGCCACCTAAGCTTCCTTTGACCCTTTGACTAGTCAAAATGGTGAACTCAAGGCTTTAAGCCTTCCCTAAATGCTAAATCCCATATTTAACTCCATAGCCTTTGGTATAAGCTACTGTGGTTTTTATTTTTAAGGTTAAAGCTCTCCTTAAACTGTCCAAACCGAGCTGAAGGCTCTTTTTAGCCTTAAATTGCAATGGTCCACCCACCTCTTGCCCAAAGTGACCAATGGGAAGATGGCTTGGTTCAGCCTTCCCTCTACCATTGTAACTACTTGGGACAATTGTCCCCCATCAAAGAAAGGTTTCCGATGCGTCCGGACTACCCAGCCACCTCCAAGAGATTTGAATAGGGAAAAAGCCCCATTTTGAGCTTCACTCATCATCTCACACTATCTCACATCCTTGAACCTCCCAGAGCATCCCAAGCATTTTCTTGAGATCTAGCTGGACATCTCCTCTCCCATCTCCCTACCAAAACACACTATGAAACACCTCCAAGCGACGAGCTTTCTGGCGATCCAAAGTGTTTTCCACTCAAGGAGATGTAGCGATCGATCTATGGTGTATCAAACCATGCTTTCAACTAGGAAAATTGAGGTGAATAGTCTACAAGCTCAACCATATAAATATTTCAAAGATCTAATAGTAAAACCCCTTAAAAACCATAGACCTAAGTCATAGTCCTAAGGGTAAAATAACTTTTGATTGACTGCATTAAAAAATGTGAAGTTGAATCCCCATTAAATCTATTCATTAGTATAATCTAGGATTAAAATTTCATGAGATTTAATCATCGGGATCGTGAGAACGAGCCAAAAGTTGATTTTAGGGTGTTAATCATGACCCATTACTAATGTATATTTTTTGGGCTGTTGATTAGATTGTGTCTGTCTATGGCTCTGTCCGACCACGAACCCATCCCCATAGTTATTGGCTCATCCTACTTGATCCAAGCCCTTCATTCTAAACCGTGGGGTTACTCCTCTACTGTTTGATCTCGTTTTGCCGAAGTCAAATAGCATGATAAGATCGTGGACATCCAATACAATATGCGAATCTAACGAATACAGTTATTTGCTTATTTCAAGAAGTTTGGAGTTTATTTGGATTCAAACCATTAAAGATGCCTTTAATTAAAAAAAATAAATAATTCAATAAAAACCCAAATTTCCTAAAATCATAATTAATTCTAAAAAATTTTAAATTGATCAAACTCAAAAGCAGCCAACTTGAATTAAAATATAATATTTTATAAAAATGTCAAACCTTCAAAATTTGGTCAGTAAAAAAATCAACAATCCGATCAATCCTAAGCCAAAACCAACTCAAAACTTCAGAAATTCATAACATTTCGTAGAAATACCAAATTGAGCATGCTAGTAGTCTAACTACTCATTATAAGTCCTAATATTTGTTAAAAACCTAAAACTTTCAAACTTTACTTTAATTTAAAAAGTCAACTTTTTGACCCTTAATTAATTCTCTTAAATAATTCTAATAAATCTTAAAAATTTAATAATTCATCAAAACTTCAAAAATCTTTAATTTGATTAATAAAATCATTTAAAAACATTCTAATATATAACAACGTCTCCAGAGAAGAAGTTTATTGGATGGACTACTCCGAGCTGCAAGGCTATGTGTCCTAAGGATGTCTGGTTCCTCATGCTTGGTAGCACAATGCCACGAATAAAATCAATGGAATGTCAAACATCAAAATTAACTTACTTTTAATTATTTAACCAAATTAAAATTCTTAATTCAACTACATCAATAAGTTTTTTAGGATGGACTACTCCGGGCTATAGGGCTAAGTGTCCTAATGAGACCTAGTTTCTTGAGTCAGTTGGTACAACGCCACGAACCTATTGATGGAAAATAAAAAAATTTAACTCTCAAAATTAGAAATTAATTTAATTATTTAATAGTAATCCACACTTAATTTCTAACAATTAAATTAACTTAATTAATACAAATTTTACTAGGTAACCTAAACCTATGAGGCTATTAACGTAGCCCTTAAGAATGTGAAATAAACTTCATGACCTTGATGGGAAACAAAGGTAGCAATTATTTAACAATTAAAATATATTTAAATCAATCTTTAACATATTAATATTTTAAATCTAATTAAAAGTTCTCCTTCAGCCTTTAACAAATTCAAATATTAGACAACTTTTTTAAACAACCCAGTTTAGGATCAACCTCAGCTACACGACCTTTCACACACACTTTACATGGTTTGCTAGGGCAACCGACTCTAGAATTAGGCTAGGCTGGTATTTACTTTTCTACTGTATACCAAATTTTTGAGATTTCCTTACATATTATGATTGAAATTGTTGGGCTGTTTGTTTACTTTTATTGTACTATTTGGATTGATGATGTATTTATTGATAAGATTACCCTTGGGATAGGAATGATCTAGATGCTCATAGAGTTTTTTATAGGTGGTCATACTCATATAGGGAAATAAAAGGGCTACATAAATATTAAATATAATTAGAACAGGTGCTTCAGTTGCTTAGCCCCTAAATAAAAAGAGCACGGACTTGTGTGTTTACGTTTTCTCCACACACACACACACACACACACACACACACACACACACACACACACACACACACACACATATATATATATATATATATATATAACTACTTGAGAATTAATTTAGATTTATTAAATGTTTAGGATAACCTTGTAAGAGAGTCTTGAATGTTTTTTTAATTTTTATATATATTTAATTAATTTATATATGGATCTAAAGCTTGGATTCCAATGAGGAAAAAATGCCTATTTATGGGACAGTCCTTTCAATTTGGAAGTCTAAATTTGGATCATTTTTTATACCCAAAGTGGAAAGGGTAACCTTTCCCTCAAGGGAAGAGTTCTCTTTTCCATTTAGGTAGCCAACTACAAAGAATCTAAGGAGCCCGAAGGAGGGAAGACCGAAGAATTAAAGATAAAGAGTATTTCACTCAAAGTCACTAGCATCCATACTAGGATTAGAATCTGGTTTGTCGTCAGTGGTGCCCGACCATTTTAATTTTTGTGTTCCTGGGTTGTAATAAGTAAGGGAATTTGCCTATAAATATTTATTAATTAATTTGATTACATTTAATGTGTTGACATGATTGCATATAGGACTGCTTACTTTTCATCATTTTTTTACATTTGTGTGCCACTTTTTGCTTTAGCTTGGATATGTGAGGCTCGTGAGGGTGTGAAAATTTTTCTATTCATAATTATGATTTAAAATTTTAGGAGTTAAATAACATAGAAAGATAGCAAATCTACGGAATAAGCTGGGGGTTGCCCCTCGGGGTTACATGCATATAAATGCTTCTCCTTTCCTTATTTTAAGGCGCTTCCCCGCTTACAGGTAGAGTTCATATAATCTGACCTATGATGATGATGCTAAACTTGGGGAAGCCTAATTTTCTTAAAAAAATTATTTTTAAGACTTTTTTCAAAATTTTAAGCATTCATGATTTGAAGATTTTGACCAACATGCATTGTATTAGAAACACACTTAAAGTAGCCTAAACTTCAATTGTGTATGTATTTAACATTTTCAACAACATAAGTCAAGGGGTCATTTAGGACAATCTCTAAACGTTGGCCCCAGCTCTCTAAAACTTTAATTAAACCTCCCTACCACTCTTTCATAAAATGATCTTACTCATGTATTTAAAATCGATTAGGTGGTTAGCTGGCTCCCCAATCCAGATTGGGGTAAGTCCAGATTTTGCATTATATTAGTTAGGTCCAGGTCACCACAATGTGCTGCCCAATTTTGATTTAGAGTCCGGGGAAGATCTTTGATCATAAAACCTCAACCTCCGATAATATAATCCCAAATTTCTAAGAAAATATTCAACTCAAACTAAATCTTCTTTCAATTTAAAACTTAAAGCCCAACACCTAGATTAGGTTGTGATACTTCTAATTTATTCTAGAATCTCAAAGTGTCCCTACTCTTCTATCCTCGACCCTAAAAGTAGGTGCTACAAATGGATTCATTCCCACTTGAAATTTCAAATTCAACTCCTTTGATGTCACTCATAAAAATTCTTTTAACAAAATTTTGCTCTTATCTTAATCAAGAGTTTTTATAGGAGACTCTAATTTCCTTAGGATTAATTAACTACGAGGGCTTGCACTCATGGGAGATTTAGAATCACACACAACTAGTTTTTTAAAATCAATTTTCAAAATTTAAAACTAAACTTCCTAGGGGGAAATCAAGTCGATAGCAATCATTATCGTCATGTTCCATCGATCGATAATAAATAATATATTCTCTCTTTGAAAATATATATCATTCATTATTGTGATATGGAATATGAAATTAATGATCTCCCATTCAGATTATAGTGTTTGAATATTGATAAAATCTCATTTTAAGCCTTCGGGATCGTATGTGATTCTTATTAGAATTTAATTACTATAATTGAGATGACAGCTTGTAGTTTCATCATATGAATATGTTAGCATACAATATCTTTACCTTAAGGGAAATATATTATTTATAACAAGATGTTTGATCTTGAGACTATAGCTTTAAAACTCAAATTTCCCAAAATAAGATTAAATCTTTTAAAATCCATTTCAAAACTTCCACCAATAAAAGAATGGCACACTCGGTGGGACTAAATCTCTCAATCTCTCTCTCCATCTCTAATAATGGCAAAATGTTCTTTCATTGGTAGTCTTAACTACTTTTTCTTTTGTTAGACCCTCTACCAATTTCTCCCTTGAGCGAGTGTGGCTAACATAAAAAAAAAAAAAAAAGACTTATCGAAAAGTGAGGTGAAACCTTTATCAAAAATTTGGATTTTGATATTCTATCCATAACTTCATTGGTAAGGTGATTGCATCAAATCAACCTTTTAAGATCACCTTCCCAATTTTATGAATCTGTGATTATGAATTTGACTCAATACAATGACTTTTAAAATTGTAAGGAGCTTTGTTGATCTTTTTCTCAAGATCTTCAGTTTCTCAATACTTTAGCCTTAACCTCCCATTTCTCTTTGACTTATCAAAATGAAGAGAGTTGGGAAAGAAATCTTCCTTGACTTTCTCTCTATTTTATAAGCCTTCAGGCAAGACAAAATTTTGACTTATTATGTTTCAAAATTTGGGAGAAGTTCACTGATAATTTCAAAATAAAAATCTTCTAAATTTTTTGTTAATCTTAATTTGAGATCTATGCCATCATTTGCTTTCCCATAATATCCCCTTAAGGGCTAGTATATGTTGTGTGCTGAGATAGTTGCAACCTAGTTTTTTATTATTGATATTCTTGCAACATATATATTTTTTATTACTCCAAGTATTATTATTTTTAATTACAATTTTTCCTAATAGATTTTGGATTTATTGTTTTGTTGTTTGTGTGTACTAATATTTCAGGAAAATTATACTCTGGCATGTTGAAGACTTCAAATCAAATCAATTTAGGGTTTATTGTAAATGAAGTCTATATTTTTTATTTTATTGAGTTTGAGAGAATGTGATTGTGATTGAGTAATAGGGCACACACACACCCAGGGAAAGTTTAAAATATGCAATTTTTAAACTAATACGAAGTCATTTTGTATTGGACAATTTGTTCAGTTATTTTTCCCTTCGAGCAGTCAAATGAATAGAAAGTAGAAATTTTTTCTAAGCATGGATCATACCGTATGATATCCCATTCGTACATACATCATCCAGTGTATGAATTGGATGGGTCCCTTTTGTCCTGATGAATTCAAAGATTTTTTGATTGGTTCGTACTGTAAGATGTCATCATCGAATGGATGCCATCTAGCGTACGAGTTTCATGGGTCCCTTTTCCTCATGACAAACTTGAAAATTTTTTGAACAGATTGTACTGTATGATGTCATCATTGTACATATGTTATCTAGTGTATGAGTTAGACTAGTCCCTATTCATCCTAACGAACTTAAAAAATTTTTGAATTGATCGTACCATATGATATCGTCATCGTACGTATGCCATCTAGAGTACAAAATTGTGTGGTCCCTCTTTATCTCGAATAAGATGAAAGATTTACTAACTGTTGTATAGTACGAATCTTATTAGTACTGGATGATCATCGTGTATGAAGTTATTTCATACAAATTCACAACAGGTTCGTATGCAATAGTTTTTGAATTATTCTTACGTATAAACATATGATCGTATTGTATGATCGTACATGCTCAAAATGGAAAATTTTAATTTTCTTGATGGTTTTTCATGTCTTACATATAAAAAGTCTTTAAAAAACTGACATGAAATGATCTATTCTTCGTGATTCTTTAAGGGAAATAGAAAGAGCTAGTGGGGGACAGTGTTTGAGAGAGATTTCTTGTAAGTCGATTGTGAAGGGTTCACATGGTTACTTAAAGGTAAGGATCTCTTTGTGTATTTTATTATCGCTCTTCTTTTGTTTCTTCTAGTTGCTCTTGAGAAGATCATTGAAGAAGATTTGGTACTCTACCGACACTTGGAGGGTATGAAAGAACAACGGTACTCTACCGACACTTGGAGGGTGTGAAAAGATGACGATACTCTGTCGACACTAGGAAGGTGTGAAAGGACGACGGTACTCTACCAACAGTTGGAGATTGTGAATAGATAACGGTTCTCTGCCGATACTTGGAGGATGTGAAAGGATGATGGTTCTCTATGACACTGGGGATTGGTGAAAGAGAGATTTTGTAAAGGCTTCTCTGCTTTACTATGGGGGAAAAAGGAGAGTCATTTTGATAATAGTGCAATACCTAAAGAGGGAGTCTTCAGGGAGTAGATATAGGTCAAGTTTGACTGAACCATTATAAATTTTTGTGTCTTTTAATTTCAGCATTTATTTTCTATAATTTAATTTTTATAGTTGAAAAGCTTATTTTTAAATTAAAATCAAATTGCTAAAAAAGTTTAAAAGGCTTTCTATTTAAAAATCCAAGAAAATTTTTAAATTACCAATTCACCCCCTCTCTTGATTAGCCTAAGGACAATAACTTAGGTTTAACAACCTATATGGAATCAACAAGTGGTATCGAAGTTTTGTTTCAAAATTTTAAATTTAGACTACTTTTTAAAAATGATAATGGCTATATTTGGAAATTGAAACACACCTGAATGGTATTCAGTCAATAGACCTCCGTTATTCGATAATATCCCTTTCAATTTTTAGAAAATATTCAAGTCAACTTTTCTTCAATCTCTTGATTATCGTATGTGGATTTTTGTTCAAGAAGGGTATACTAGGCCAACTAGACTTGTAGATGGCAATAGATTTAAAACACTCTTTGTTGACTGAACTATAAAAGAAAATGACTTAGTATAGTTAAATGATAAATGCTTCAAAAGTTTCTTTTGTGCACTTAGGTCAGACTATTACATATAGGTTTCCACATGCAAAAGTGGAAAGGATATTTAAGATAGACTTTGGATTATTTACAAAGGGACTAATGTAGTAAAATAAACTAGATTAAATATCTTGTTACATGATAATGAATTTTTTTACATGAAACCCAATGAATCTATTTCTGACATGTATACAAGATTTACTCAAATAGTCACTTCTTTATATGCATTAGGTAGGAAACTAATGAATGTTGAAATGTTTAATAAAATTCTTCATTATTTACCTACTGCTTATGATGCCAAAATTACTATGATTACGGAGTCTAAAGACTTAAATATTTACTCTACTGATAATCTTCATGGATCATTAGTTTCTTATGAGCAAGGAGTGAGTCAAAGGAAGATTGATGTAGGAGAACAACAAAAGGAAAAGAATATAGTACTGAAAGTGGATTACTTTGAGAGTGATCAATCACAACCTGAGGATGAGGACTATATTGCCTTGATGATAAGGCAACTTATGAGTTTTTTAAAAAGGAAACATAGGAAGTGCCAGTAGTGGAACAAATGTAAGTTTCACAAAAATATTATGATTTTTAATGATGTTATTTGCTACGAATGCAAGAAACCTAGACATGTAAAATCAGAGTGCCCCAATCTCAAAGCCACTCCTAGCAAGGAGAAGGTGGAGGAGAAAGTAAATGTGAGAAAGGGCAAGAAGAGATTTCAAAGAGCTTTTTGGGCAGACTCGGCTTCAGATTCATCAGAAATAGAAAAGGAGGAGGAAGTCACAAACATGTGTTTAATATCGATAATCTTGATCAATTAGATCAAGAAGAGGCATGTGACTTAACTTATATAAAAAACTTAAAGTTTTTGAAAGAATACATATAACATATATAAAACTCAAGAAAATGTATGCTAGATTGAACCTAGAATTGCTAGAACTATAAAAAGAGCATGAAATACTTAGGAAATATCACACACTTATAGATAACAACCACATAAGCTTATTAGATGAATTAGATGATTTGAATAAATAGAATGATCTTTTAAAATCATCATTTAATAAATTAGAAAAAGAATTTAAAGATTTTAGGGATGAATCTGAGAATTGAGAGCACTATCTGAAATATGACAACACTGTCTTAGAAGATGTAATCACACTTCTTAAGTTGAAAGTGAAAACTCTTGAAGAAAATAAGAAACTCCCTACACTTGAAGATTTTGCAAATCTTATTTTGATGTCAAAAATTTTAAAACCTATGAAGAGATAAAATTATTTTCGAGGATTAAGAAACCCTTTTCCTAGAGTTAAGTGTTATACTTATGAGATGATTAGACATATATCACACACTTGTACCTTACATAGAAAAACTCATTTACTATGGAGACCTAAGATGTATAAACCAAGTCATATCGTGCATGCATCTAGTTTTATTTTACCAAAAGGAGAACCCAAACTTATTTGGGTTCTTAAGACTAACGTTTGATTATTTTGTAGGAACGCTCTCATACAAGACCTCATGAGAGCATTTGGTACCTAGACAGCAGTTGCTCGAAGTATATGACTAGAGACACTACAAAATTCATATCACTCGAAGCCATGAATGGAGGCAAGGTAACAGTGGGAGATAATACCTCTAGGAAAGTGGTTGGCATAGGTATGATTAGAAACTTATAAATTTTTCTCATAAAAAATGTGTTACTTGTTGAAGGCTTAAAGCATAATTTGTTAAGTATAAGCCAACTATGTGATAAAGGGTATAACATTATATTTTTTTCCACTAGTTGTATATTAAGCTTAAATGAAAATGATGTATTGCATGGAATTAGGATAAATAGTGTTTATATGCTAGATTTGAACTGTATTAAAACTCGTAAATTTTTTTATTTAAAAATTATTTCTGATGAATCTTGGTTATGACATTGGAGACTTTATCACGCTAGCATGACAAACCTTAAGAAAATTACTCAAAAAGATTTAGTTAGAGGTATACCAAAACAAGAATTTACTAGATCCACATTTGTGATGCATGTCAACTAGAAAAATATGTAAAGTCCTCATTCCATTTTAATAAGGATCTTAGAACTAGCAAACCATTAGAGATTATTTATATGGGTCTTTTTTGACCAATTAGCACTGTAAGTCTAGGAGGGAGGTAAAGTCCTCGTTTATATGATAGTTGATGATTTTTCAAGATTCACATGTGTTAATTTTTTTTTTTCATAAGAATAAATCGTTTGAGGAATTTAGAGATTTTATGACTTGCATTCAAAATAAACTAGGATGTTAAATTCGAACAATTCAAAGTGATCGTAGAGATGAACTTAAAAATGAAAAATTTAAGGATTTTGTAAAACACATGAAATTGATCATAATTTTTCTGCACCTAAAACCCCTCAACATAATGGGATAGTTGAAAGAAAAATTGAATATTAATTAAAGCAACTAGAGCCATATTGGTAGAATATTCACTTCCTAAATATTTTTGGGCTGAAGCGATTAGTACTGCAAGTTATAATCTGAAGAGGGTGAACATTATATTGAAATTGAATAAAATACCCTATAAGCTTCTAAAAGAGAGAACACCTAATTTGTCATATTTATATGTCTTTGGATGTAAGGTATTCATAAAAAATAATGAAAAATCTTCTTTAGAAAAATTTGATCAAAAATCAAATGAAGGAATTTTCTTGGATACTCAAGTGTTGGAAAATCATATAGAGTATTTAATAAAAGAACTTTGATAATTGAGGAGACCACACATGTTATATTTGATGAATCTGGGATTTTAAAAGAGCCAAGTTTGAAAGGGGATGTTATAGAAAATAACTCCAAATTAATTGAAAAGATTGATTTGGAAGATAATTTGGAGATAGAAAATTCGATGCCTAGAGATTTAAAATTTTTTAAAAATCATCCTAAGGAATTAATTTTAGGCGAACCTAGTGAAGGTGTTAGGACTAGGCATTGTTTTAACAAAGAAGTCAACCATTCTGCCTTTATTTCAATGATAGAACCCACAAATGTTAATCAAGAACTTTCGAATGAATTTTGGATATTAGCTATGCAAGAAGAATTTAATTAATTTGTAATAAATGATGTTTGAGAATTACCTGAAAGGCTATAGAATCAAAGTGTTGTTGAAACTAAGTGGGTATTTAAAAATAAAATGAATGACTCGTGAGTTATTTTTCGAAATAAGGCTAGATTGGTAGCTTAGGGGTAAAATCAAATTGAAGGGATTGATTTTGAGGAGACTTTTGCTCCCGTAGAAAGACTTGAAGTAATTAGGGTTTTTTTAGCCTTTGCCTATTTTAGAGGATTTAAATTGTATCAAATGGATGTCAAAAGTGTCTTTTTGAATGAGGTGATTCAAGAGGATATTTATGTTTAACAACCTCCAAGTTTTGAAAATTCCAAACTCCTTAATCATATTTTTAAATCAAAAAGGGCATTATATGGATTGAAATAGACACCTAAGGCTTGGTATGTGAGGTGAAGCACTTTCTTACTTGAGCGATCTTTTGAAAAAGGAAATATGGACACCACTCTCTTTTTGAAGAAATTGGAAGACAATATACTCATTATTCAAATTTATATTGATGATATCATTTTTGGATCTACAAATAAAAATCTTTGTGTTGATTTTTCTAAAATAATGAGTAGTGAATTTGAGTTGTGTTTAAGGGGAGATCTTAGTTATTTTCTTGATTTTAGCATTAAGCAAATTAAGGATGGAATATTTTTTAGTTAGTCAAAGTATGTCAAGGTCATCCTCAAGAAGTATGAAATAGATAATGCTAAACCAGTAAGTATACCTATGAGTTACTCAGTTTAGTTGGATAAGGACCTAAAGGGAAAGTCTATTGATAAAACAAATTTAGAGGAATTATTAAATCTTTTCTTTATTTGATAGCTAGCAGACCAGATATTATATTTAACTAGTGTATGTGTGTATGCTAGATTTCAATTAGATCCAAAAAAAATCACATTTAATAATAGTAAAAAGATTTTGAGATATCTTTTGGGAACTCAAAACTTAGAAATTTGGTTTCTTAAGTACAGCTCTTCATTTGAAATTGATGGATATTCAAATTCAAAATTTGCAGGTTGTAGGGTTGATCGAAAGAGTACATCTAGAACTTGTCAATTTATTAGAAATTCTTTAATTTCTTGGTCAATAGAAAATAGAATTTCGTAGCCCTATTTACTATTGAAGCTGAATACATTGCCTTAAAAAGTTGTGTGGCATTAGTTCTATGGTTGAAATAATAGTTAATTGATTTAGGATTTATAATAGGCATAATTCCAATTTATTGTGACAACACGAGTGCCATTTGCATTTCAAAAAATCCTATTCAACATTCTAGAACCAAACATATAGACATAAGACATTATTTCATTAGGGATCATGTATCCAAAGGAGAAATTGAATTGAACCTTATTTCAGTAGAAAATCAACTTGCAGACATTTTTATAAATCACTAGCCTTTGATACTTTTAGTACATAAAGAATATGGTTAGGTGTGATTGATCTTAATGCTTAGATAAAATCTTCTACAAACTTGATATGTTTCTTATATTTGTTCTATGTTTTTATTTGTAAATGTTTTTTTGTTTATTGTGATTTTTTTATTTGTTGTTTTATGTTTGTGTTTTATTTATTCTTGGACATGTATCATTGGTTTTCATGTTGATTTTTTTTGTGTTTAAATCATACTGTACGAATCTATTTTCATACTATATGAAAAGGTAGCATGTCGAACGTTGCTTTGGAGTGAATGTGTAAATTTTTTATTTTTTTTAATATAGATCATACTGTATGATACTATTATCTTCTCGTAGGATCTGAATACATTCGTTTGTATACATGTAAATGGTTATCTGGGTAGGATCAATTATTATAACTGATCGTACATATGAATGAAAACTTCATCTATATGATCCACATGTTATTTTTTGTGAGGAACCAACCTAACCGCCATTAAAATGATCTTAATAATTGATCATCCTGGATGAACACCTATTTGTATGTATGATCGTATGGTCAAAAAGCTTGTACAAAAGGATGCCTCATAAGTTGTATGATTATGAAAAGTCATTTCATTTTGGATGTTATCGTTCATCCATACAAAAATTTTGTTGTCTCGTATAATCTCAAGTTTCAAACATATAAATCCATTTTTGTACTGTACAAGAAATCATTTTCTTTAAATAGGAGGGCTTTAGAATTCAATTTCATTCACTTCAAAATCCTCCTTGAATCCTTCTCAACTTATGAATGAAAAGTTCTAGCAAGCGTGGTAGTGTTTCTAGGGTTCGTCATACAGGGGTGGAGAAAAAAACTCTATATCTTGAGATAATGAGGATTCCTTTTATAGGTACATAGCTGTGACAATCATTCCCTCTACACTTCTGCTTCAAGATAATATCCACTTTCTAGTCATGCCTATATTTTCTTCAACCTATTTCTCCTTTATTTTGACTTTAATCTATGCTTATCATAGGAAGACCATTCATTACTTTTTAGCAAACATAAGGTTTAGCAAGGATGAGAGTAGGATAACTTCATTTTTTTAAAAATAATGGGTAGAAATCACCAAGAAAGATCTAGGAACCTTTTTTCATCTACGGAATCATGGGATTAGGGCACATACTTTAACCTCCAAATTTGACTATGAATGGTCTGGAATAAATAAGACTCTTATATGTGTCACTCAAGTTAGTCACTTGGCTAGAGTATAAACTTTGAATCAAAATGCAAGGGTCATCTAGCATGTCCTTAGAATTTCAATAATTACTAAGGGTGATGATCGCATAAATATTGCTCTTCTTCTGTCAAAAGTTACCTATTTGATCATGATTAGACAACTAATTGGTGAGGCTCAACTAGTTTTAAATTACATTCATAACCTTTCTGAAATTGGGTTTCCTTCTCGTAAGAGGAAGAAAAATATTTCCCTAGGACATCTAATGATCTACATTTTGAAAAAGAAGTATAACATTATTCATCCTGATCCTCCCACTGAAATACCAATCTTCTTCACTGATGCCTCTTGTCAATTTCTTTTTGGATAAATGAGAGTACAAGTGAGGATACTGAGAGAGAAGGGAGAGCACCTGCACCTACTCAAGGACCTAACTTTCAAGAGATGGTCCAGAGATTTGATGGGTTGGAGAGTCATTTAGATCAACATTTTGATCAAATTTAGACTCAACTAAGTCTAGGGGATGCACGATACCAAGAAGATATAGGGTGGATCTGAGGTTTGTATGACTCGTTGAATATGAATGTAGCTATGATAAATAGTTTCCTTCAGAGGTTTAGATGTACTTCTTTGTAGTTGTCTTTGCTAGTCCTTTTCTAATATGATGATGAGAGATTATGTCTGTGTTTATTTCTTTCTGTTGTACTTATTTATGTTTATGATTGTATTATTATTATATTTTTTTAAGCTATGATGATTGATATCAAAAGGTTTAATGTATCTGATCTTTTTATGATATCAATAAAAAATACCATGTTTTGTTTAGCTGGTCCCTTACTTGAAATGTGAGTTTGCATATATGAAAATTATGTTTTAATTGATCTAAAAAGTTTTATAAATTAACTTGTATTATAAACTTAATTTCATTATGAAATCTAATTTTTCAAAAATTTAAGTTAACTTATAACTAGGTCAAGTTAAGGATATCAATTTTATGTTCTTTTTAGACAAACATAATTTAAATATTATTATTACAATTTTGATGTCTTATTATTTTTTATTTTTTTAATTAAAGAAATTTGATTTCTAAGATTATTGATTTTGAAAAGATTAAATAAAAAAAGGAGTATATCAAAACGAAATGTATAATGTGTACAAAAATTGAAATAATGCGTAATGGTTTGCAAAATTAAAAGAGGCATAAAATTAGCTTAAATAGATAAAGATGCACAAAGTGTGCCACAAATATTTTAAAAGATACGCAATGTCACCAATTGATGTGTTCTTTCCTCTATCATTTAGTCTTTATTTCAAATCAATCTAATTTTCATTTATATTTTATATTGAAAATTGAAATTAGCTAATCTTTATTTCATCTCTTTTGTAATGATTCTCCTACTCTAATTGTCTAGAATGTATCATGACCTTGATGAATTTTTATTATCTATGTTATTCCTTAATTCTATATTTTTTGAATCTTTCTTTTTCATAATATATAATTAACTTTGTTAGTGCAATTATATGTCATTCTCTTTCAAGATCAAGTATTATGGTTTCTCATTTCACATCTCTCATTTCAACCTTCATTTTTCCTTTTTATTGTTGTCAAAAGGGGTAGTATTATTGTGTTTTTTGCTTTTGTTTTTTATGTGTTATCTCTTTTGTGTGTTGTATGTTTGTGTTTTGTTGTTTATTTTTTATAAAAATTTATAAAAACTTTTTTGTGTTCTAAATGGAATTTCCCTATATTCACATGTTTATTTTTTTAGGGGGAGCAAAGGAAAAATTTATGGTATACAAGTTCACTTAAACAATAATTATTTTGCCATCATCAAAAAGAGAGAGATTGTTGAGATAGTTGCAATCTAGTTTTTGATTATTGATATTCTTGCAACATATATATTTTTGATGATTCCAAATATTATTGTTTTTAATTTTTTGTTATTTCTGTGTACAAACATTTTAGGGAAATCTTACTCCGTATTATTGAAGACTTCAAACCAGATTAGTTTAGGGTTTATTGTAATTGAAGTCTGTATATTTTATTTTATTGAGACTGAGAGAGCGTGAATCTAATTGAGTAAATGTGCACACACACATGATGGGAGAGTTTAAAATCTATAATTTTTAAACTAATCATATTGTAAGAAGTCATTTCATATGGGATGATTTATTCACTCATTTACCCCTGCGAGCAGTCAAACAAATAAAAAGTAGAAAATTTTTCTAAGTATGGATCGTACTGTACGATATCCTATTCGGTCATATGCCATCGAGTGTACGAATTGGATGAGTCCCTTTTCATCCTGAAAAATTCAAAGTTTTTCTAAACGGTTCATAGCGTATGTTGTCATCATCATACGTACATCGTCCAGTGTACGAGTTGGACGGATCCTTTTTTGTCCCAACAAATTTGAAAATTTTCTAAATTGATTGTACTATACGATGTTGTCATCGTATGTATGCCATCCAATGTATGAGTTGGATGGGTCCCTTTTTGTCCAGACTAATTTAAAAAAAGTTTGAACTAATCATACCATACGATGCCTTCATCGTACGTACACCATATAGTGTACGAAACTATGGGGTCCCTCTTTGTCCAAACGAAGATGATAAATTTTCTAATTATTCGTATAGTATGAACCTGATTCATATTGAATGATCATCGTGTATGAAGTTATTTCGTACAGATTCACAACAAATTTGTACGCAATAGTTTTTAACTTTTTCATACATATAAACACTAAAAATGGAAAATTTTAGTTTTCTAGATGGTTTTTTTGTGTCTTACATACAAAAAGTCTTTTAAAAACTGATTTGAAAATGGTATATTCTTCATGATTCTTCAAGGGAAAAAGAAAGAGTGACTGAGAGAGAATGTTTGAGAGAGATTTCATACAGGTGGAGTGTGAAGGGTTCACAAGGTTACTCAAAGGTAAAAATCTTTTTATTAATTTTGTTATCACTCTTCTTAGCTTCCTCTAGTTGCTCATGAGAAGATCGTTGAAGAAAATCTGGTACTCTACCAACACTTGGAGGGTGTGAAAGGATGATAGTACTCTACTGACACTTGGAGGATATGAAAGAAAGACGGTACTCTACTGACACTTAGAGAGTTAGAACAGACGATGGTTCTATGCCGACACTTGGAGGGTGTGAAAGGATGATGATTCTTAGCCGCACCAAGGATTGGTGGAAGAGAGGTTTTTTAAAGGATTCTCCGCCTTGCTGTTAGGGAAAAAGGAGAGTCATTTTAGTAATAGTGCAATACCTGAAGTGGGAGTCTTCAGGGAGTGGATGTAGGTCATGTTTGACCAAACCACTATAAATCTTTATGTCTTTTAATTTCTATATTTATTTTCAGCAATTTAATTTTTGTGGTTGAAAAGCTTATTTTTAAATTAAAATCAAATTGCTAAAAAAGTTTAAAAGGTTTCCTACTTAAAAATCCAAGAAAAATTTAAATTACCAATTCACCCCCATCTTGGTTAGCCATGGGACAATAGCTTAGGTTTAACAAGCTATACGGAATCAACATTGTGAATATTTCACTTCTCCTTGAATTCATAAGTAATATTCATGTCCTACTATTATATGTCGAGTTGTGGTTATTATAATTTGGTATATATCATAGAATCAAGATTTCATTATGATTTTTAATTCTCTAAAAAAATTTTTTTCAAAAAATATCTAATTCTAATCTTCTTCTTCAATTCCAAAAACCCAAATCAAGTAGTAATGGAGCCAAGTTGATCTTCTCTTTTGATAGAGATCTGACCTCTAAAGTGATTGCTCTGAAAAATAATATACTATTTGGGATGGGTTTTAGCACCATTGAATTATCAATGGATGGCCATAAGATAATTGACTTGGATGCTAGTAAGGAAGTCCCCCCTATTGTGGAATTAATTGTTAGGACAGGATCTGTTCTATTTGTTTGTCAGAAACACCTCAAGCCCAACATTCAATTCTTACAGTTCCTCCAACACCAACTTAGAAGGACCTTAAGAAACTAATTTAAGATCAGGTAAGGGAGGACTTAGCCCATTCGTAAGGAACTGCATCTATTCTGAAGGGTAGACCCTACCCCGAAGAATACGATTTGGTTTTTTATCCTAAGGGCTTTTTTCCATCATCTTTTAAAAATTTCACTGGTGTTAAAAATCCAAGGCAGTATCTAGCCCACTTCCTAGCAAGTTGTTGCAACAAAAGAGGGACAGATGCTCTATTATTTTTCCAATTTGTTAGTAGTCTCTCAGGCATTGCTTTTGAAGGGTATGCTGATATGCAGGAAGAGATTCCTAGGATGCCATTCTTATGAGATCAGTCTGAAGAAAAAAATGGTCCTAAACTAGTGAAATCTTTTGAGAAGATATTTACAGTCTAATCAGCCCAGTGTTCTTCCAACACCACAGATTCAAAAGCAGCCATTTCAAGTGACCCCATAGCATACTATATACCCCTCCTCTATCCCTTTTAAAGAGAGATTGACAAAACCTTATCCATTTAAAAGGGAAGTAATAAGAAAGATCTTTAAAAGTCTTTTTAAGATATCAAACTTTTAGTTGTTAGAGGCTAGACGCTTAGAGGACATAAAGAAAAAGGATGATCCAAACTATTTCCCTTACCACCATATGGTCATCCACTCAATTGAGGATTGAATCATTTTTAAAGATTGACATGAAAAGAATATCAAACAAGGTAATATTGTGATCCCAAAAGAGTACTTAGTCAACCCAAAATAAGCTTCAATCAAAATTATCTTAGGTAACATTCTTAACACTTATCTTTCCATTGAAGATGGTTGGGTCATTATTTTTTCTCGGGCATTTAAAAAGTCAATTAACAAGGCTTTTCGTATTTCTTAATAGCATACCATAATAGCCTAGAGTCCGATTTGGGAGGTTAACCTGGATGCTTCACTGAATGTTATTGAGCCACTTCCCTCTCTTGTAGTCGTAGGAACTACTGTACTACATACAAAAGAAAAAGTAGATGTTTTGGTATTGAGAAAATGTATAGATGAGAGATGTATTTGAGTGGTGGATGGTGGTGTAAAAACCATTTCCCCTCTCATGTTATCTGATTTTTACTTTGCCCCATCAAAGGCAAAAGGTCGAAAGATTAATAAAAAATATCCTCTACTTCAATTTTAATGATTAACTATGAGTCTAAAATACAAGTTGATGATTCTTCTCCTCCGAGTCAGAACTCTATTGAGAAAAATATGAATGTTGAACAACCTGACCTTCCTGAATTGACCTTTCAATGATATGTCGAATATGAAGCCTTATCAGAAAGTGACTTCCCCCAAATTGATTTTCAGGGAAGTCTTATCATGATAAACATTTAAGATTCTGACTCCCTTTTAAGAAACGATGATCCAATGCCTATGGTGATTATAGACATCGCCTTAGTTTGCCCTCCCGAGGATATCGAGCAGGTGCAACTTCTTGGTGGTAAGGTCTTACCCCCTAGGCTTCCCCCTCACGATAAGGGCAAATAAGCTGTTTTCGAAGATCCAAATCAAAATTCACCTCAATAATCTAATTTTCTTTAATTCCTCTATGTTTCGAGTTTGTTGTTCCTAAGGTTGATTATAATGTTTTAACCCATCATAGGAAGTTGCCAACCAAACTAAGCATCTATGATGCCCTCCTTTTTCCAAAGAAATAAGGGAATTCTTAATCAAGGCACTTCTAAATCACAATATTTTCTTAGCTCAATTGGCTTCAACTTTAAGAGAGGAGGTATTCTACTTTAAAGAAATTCCTGGGGTGACTTTTTCATATGAACATCTACTTCTAGGAATTACCTACCACAATCGTCCACTCTACCTTACTGTAGATGTGGGAAATTTCAAGTTATCAAGAGTTCTTATTGATCCAGGAGCATTGGTCAATGTAATTAATATAAAGACACTCACATGCCTTTGAATTGATACTAGCAATCTCTCTATCGATAAGTTGCTGCTTTGCGGGTTCAATGAAAATGGTGAGAGGACTTTAGGCTAAATTACCCTTCTTCTAAAAATAGAAGAGTTGAAAAATAATGCAAAATTTTATATAATTGACTCGGCAATGTCCTTTAAAGCGCTCATAGGTAGGACTTAGATTCATAAATACATATTGGTTCCATCTACCCTACACCAATATTTTAAGTACCAATGAGATGACATTGAACATGTGACTAAGGGTAATTTTTAACCATTCTCAATTTAAGAAATTGGGATCTACAAGGATGTTGCTTATTTCATACCAAAAGGTTCCTCATCCTGTTCTAAAGTTAAGATCAACATTGAGGAGAAAATGGTTAGATAATGTGCAACCAAAGTAAAAAAGAAAAAGAAAAAGAAATTAAAAATGAAAAAGACTAAGAAATGATAGAATTAGGTAGTGAAAATGAACTTGATTTCGTTATCCTTATGCATCTAAACACATTTTCTCAATGAGGTGGGATGATGGCTTTAAGGGCATGTGGTCAAGGCTGTACTTCATTAGAAAGAAGAAAAACCCTCATATATATTGATCCAGAATTGAGTTTCGATGATGAGTGAAAAAGATGGGGTGTTGTAATTCCTTTCAACTACCAGAATACAAACACTCCTCTGAAGTTTGATCTCACTTTAGATTAGGACAATGACCGTGAGGTTGATGTTTCAATATATACGGTTGATCAGAGAGTTAATTTTTTTAAAAAAAGTTGGTTTCTATTAAGCTAATATTTTAAGTAAATACTAGCTTTTAATTATAGTTAAATGCCTTTTAGTTTGTCCTATTTGGGATTTTTTGGAATTAGTTATGAATTTTTGAAGGTAGGTTATTTAATGAATTATTAAAATTGTCTAATTTAGTGTATTTTAGGGATGTTGATCCAAATCAACTCTAAACTGCTTGGAATCAACCCCCAAAGTTTAAAAATGATCTAAAAAGAAGTTCCAAGTGTTTGGGAAAAATTTGGAATTTTTAATAATTTTAATTATTTAATTTAATTAAAAGAGTTATTTTTAATCAAAATTAAATTAAGGTTCAAATTGAAGTACAATTAGGGGGATTTTAATTTTCTAAGATTAAGGGTTGAATTTTAAAAATTTTAACATATTATGAGTAATTTTTAGATTTAGTTTGAATTTATTAGAATTTTTTGAATTTATCGGGGATTAATTAAAGTTGATAAATAGGGTTTGTTAATTAATGGGTTTAAAGAATCTTAAAATTCCTAGAAAATTCTAGTAGGTTTATGATGTCACTAAATTTAAATGTTTCATGTTTCATTTCAATTAAAGGTGTATCATGGCTCCTAAAATTTCTCTAAGTTTGTTAGACAGGTTCTTAGTTATTAATCTTACGGTGTCACTACGTTAAATAAGTTTGAATCAAGTATTAAAGACTAACCCATGGGGTAGAATAAAGGGAAATGCAACACATCATAGAACACCGTGTCCTTATAATTAGGAGGTCCCAAGCTATGTGCTCATGCGTCCTACATATGTAAAATGAAATTAAATAGTAATTAAGCATGATTAAAGATGGTGATTAGTAAATGATTGGAGCCCAATCATCCACTAATCCTCACCCCATTAATGTTATTCACATGCATAGCCTTTGGAAGAAAATTTAGAATTTTAATTTAAAATTATTTTTCTAAATTATTATTTATTATTTAATAACTTTGCCAACTTAAGTATTATTTAATAAGTAACTTCTTAAGTATTTTTAAATTAAAACTTATTTTTAAAATATTTTGAACCTTTGCTTGGGATGGCATGTGAATATATATATATATATATATATATATATATATATATATATTGAATCCATTTAATTTTGAGAGATCATCTTATAAAATAGATTTATTATGAATTTTTAAAATTTAAAACAATTAAAGGAATTTTTAAAATAATTAAAAATAGTTAATATTTAAAAATAACTATTAAACTAAATATTGATGCTATCTCAAATTTAAAATAATTTAATAAAATTATTTTTATAAGATTTATTAAATATTTATACTTTAATTAGCTAAGTATTAATGAGGTAGATAAGTTCTCATTAATTAAATAAAAAATTTAAAAAAAAATAAAATAAAAAAATTATCAAAAATTATAAATTTTAAAAGAATAATACTATGATTTTTAAAGAAAATAATTTTTTTAATATTTAAAAAAAATAGAATTATTAATATTTAATATATCATAAATATTATTTATATATTAATAAATCATAACTACTTAAAAATAATTAAATATTAAATTAAATGATAGGTTAAAACAAATTAAATATTTCTCTAAAATTAGAACATACATTTTAAAATGGAACTTTAAATTTTTATAAAATATTTTAATTATTTATAATAATTTATTTATTAGAAAATAATAAATATTTAAAAATTAAAATAATTTGAAATTTAATTAATATTTTAAACTAATTTTATTTTTAAAATAAAGAGAATATTTTTTTTGAAGAAATTGATATATTATACTAATTTTTTAGATTAGAACATAATTTTAATTAATTTTGGAATAAGTTTGATTAAAAAAAGTTTTAAAAAAAAATTAATATTTATTTTTAATTAAAACCAGTTGCGAGACGTATGGTGGCTATGGATTGGATTCGCGGTCCGCGGCCAAAAATTGCATGGCAGCACTATGATTTCATTGCTAGCAATCACTAGCATAACGACCATGATAATCATTATCACGAATGTGATACCACTCATCCATATAGGCTTGGTCAGAGCACCGTCCAAACCTTCACTATTTAAGATGGGCTATCCAGATGTAGCCGAATAAAGCCACTGACTGTGGGATCATAGTTGCAGTCAAGTAGAAGCCACAAAATGGTGATATCCAAGCCGTTGATTATAAGATCAATAGTTTAGATCATATGTAACATAGGTGTTAGGTAACCCGAACCCTAGATTGGTATTTCACTTTGTTTGATCAATTGGGTGGACTAAATTGAACAAAAATTTAAACGTGATATGTATTAATGGAGAGCATTCATGGGGGGGGGATGAGAGATTTTGAGGTCTAAATTGTGGTGTGTGAAAAGCTATTTAGATCTAGGTATTCTAATCAAGGGGTTCAATTTTACCTCAATCCAATTGACTGATTCAGTTGGTCTTAGGTTCTCTGAGCATATAAATTATCCTCATATAATTATCTAGTTGAAGTTGAGCCTTGATAAGCTCTAGATCGAAGGGGAGAAATATTTGAACAAAAATTGCCTCGGTTGGTGAGAAAACTCGTCGCCGGTAGGGTTTAAGTAGTGTTTTTGACTTGGGAAATGTTTAGGGAGAGTGGGAACTCACACACGAAAGATCTCGGGTTAGGAGCCTAGGGTGAGAGCAAGAGAAAGAGAGTCCCTCTAATGAACCCTAAAATTCTTATTTATAGCCCTATATTTATTATGGATGGTTAGGACGACTCTTAGGACTAATTAGAAGGGAAATCAACATCCTTGGCCATGGCTTAGGCCAAGGGAGCAATTGGAAGGTGTTTTAATGCTTTAAATGGGAATAATTTGAGTTTAATATATCAAATTTGACCAAGGAATACTTGAATTGATAAAGTCAAAGGTTGACCCAGTCAACATGGTCAATTTAACTTATATAGGTGAGGGGTTGAGCCAAAGATAGGTTGGAATGGGTTAGAACTTAAATTGGGTTCATTTGGGCTAATCAAGTCAGCTTAGGTTGACCTGGTCAACCAGGTTAAACTAGGGCATGTGTTTGAACTCAACATATTTAGTATGACTCATTGAACCCAATGGAGGTGGTGGATTGAGCCTAGAAAGCTTTAGGATTTGATTTGAAATCAAAATAGGGCCTTTTGGG
Organism: Dendrobium nobile; assembly: GCA_022539455.1. Lineage (NCBI taxonomy): Eukaryota > Viridiplantae > Streptophyta > Magnoliopsida > Asparagales > Orchidaceae > Dendrobium > Dendrobium nobile. Next base: position 39,455,754 of record CM039735.1, read on the forward strand.
TTAATTGGGTCATCCAGGTAGACCTGGTCAACCGGGTTGACCTAGGGCCTAGGTTTGGGTTTTAATAGATTAGGCTTGAACTGTTGAACACAATAGAATAGGTCTTGGGGTATGGCTTGGTCAATTTGACTAAGTCAACCCTCTTTACTTAAGGTTGGCTGGAATTCAAGGTCAACATCGCACATTGTATTATAAACACATTTAAAAGAGTCTTAATTTTAATTGCATTTTTCTTTAGCATTTTCACCTTTCATAAGTTAAGGGACACTTAGGACAATCTATAGCTGTTGGCCCCAGTTCTCCAAAACTTTAATAAAAATCTACCTACCACTCTTTCATAAAATGATCGAGCTCACAGATTTAAAACTTATTAGATGGCTAGCTGGCTCCAAATCCAGGCCCGGGTAAGTCTAGATTTTACTTTACATTAATTAGGTTTGGGCCACCATTATGAGATGCCTAATTTAGATTTAGGATCCAGGGCGGATTTTGAATTATTAGACCCCAACATCCTGGAATATAATCCTAAATTTTAATAAAATGCTCAACTCAAATTAAATCTTCCTTCAATCCCAAACTTAAAGCCCAACACTTAGATTTTATTCGGACACTTCTGGAATGTTCTAAAATCCCAAAGTGTCCCTTGCACTTCTTCCTTTGACCTTGAAAATAAGTGCTCTAATTTGATCAATTCCCACTTGAAATTCCAAAATTCACCTCCTTTGATATCAGCCCTAGAAAATCTTTTAATAAAATTTTGCCAATATTTTAATCGAGAGTATTTATAGAAAATTCTAATTTCCTATGATATAATTAACTACGAGGGTTTGCGCTCGTAGGAGATTTAGAATCCACATCCAACTTTTTTATATCAATTTTGAAAACTCAAAATTAATCTTCTTTGGGAAATCAAGTTGATAATGATCATTATCATCATGTTCCATCTATCGATAATAAGTGACATATTCTCTCTTTGGAGAGATACATTTTTTGTTATTGTGATATGTAATATGAATTTAATGATCTCCCATCCGAATTCTAGTGGTTAAATATTGATAGATCTCATTTTAACCCTTTAGGACTATATGTTATAGATCTAAACCCAAGTACTATGATGTTGATGATAACAAACATTATTGTTCCTTGACTACTATCATTCATGCATATCTATTTTATGTGCCCAGCTCACTAACCTTTTAGGTTCACAACTTCACTTGGAAGGTCAATCAGCTCAAGATCAGATAGACTATGATTGAATTAGTTTGTAATTTCTATTTCAATGTATTTTTTATCTTTTATTGAGTCAAATATATCTTAGTGGATTTGGAAGATAAGTAACCTTGCATACACACACTCAGGGGAAGAAATTTAATGAGTTAGAGTTTTTCTATTTTTGATTATATCGTACAGGATGATTTTATATCATCTTGGATGACCAGGTAAAAACAAAAACTCTAATTAAGACATTTGGATCATATAAACATTCTTAATCGAATCTTCTTGGACAATACTCCCATCATCTTGATCGATAAGCTTAAATGAAAAATGCTCAGCCACCAAACTTATTTAGGCATGATCTTATTCTTATAATTTTTTTAATTGTACAGGATGATCCCATATTTTCATGGATGATTCATTACAATTATGAATAAATTAGTTAGTCAATTAAGGAAAGTACTTAAGGTTAGATTGATTGATCAAATTAGCCTGGTCGATTACAGGATCGTCCCAGATGATCTGTATGAAAAACTTTAATTCTCTACTAAATCTGATAGACGTCCTAAACTATCTACTGGTTGATAATCACTAATTTTGAACTAATTGTACAGACTGATCTAAGCGTCATCCTGGGTGATTACATCATTCTGAAGATTAGTTATATTTTTATATCGTCCTTATTTATCTTCTAACAACTCGAACTATCTATTGGACTATAATGTATATTTTTGAACTAATCATACGGGATGATAACCAAATTGTCATGGATGATCAGAACAAACATTATGTTCTAATAGTACAGCAAACCCAGAACATCCTGGCTAAAGGGGCCTATTTAAACTAATTGTACAGGATGATCTATAGATCGTCACAGATGATCCTTGACAGAAAGTTGAAAATTAGGGCAATTTTTTAAGGCCTTCAATTTAAGCTCTCTCAATTACTTATGATAAAATTTTTTGTAGATGTCCTAACCTAAGAGAGTATAGAGAAGAAGTATGAGAGCTTGAAAGACATAGAGAGAGAATCTTGGTAGGGGGAGTTTTTAAGGTGTTCAGAAAGGTTTCTTCAAGAAAGGATTCAAGTCTTCTTCTCTAATCATCATCCTTGGCTCCTTGGTAGCTCTTAGGAGGTCTTCATCTGCACTAGATCAAGGTTCTTTCCTACTTTAGGAGGAAGCAAAAGGAGTCAGGGTTCTCTAACCTCATCGAGGTCAGTAAAATGGATATTGTAAGGGCTTCTTCACCTTGTTGTGGGAGAAAAAGGAGAGAATCTATAGTTATTAGTGCAATACTCAAGGGGTGCCTCTTAGGAGTGGACTAGGTTAGGTTGACCGAACCATTATAAAATCCTATGTGTTCTTTCTTATTACTTTTCTGCCTTTTAATTTCCACACCTTAATATTCTGTGGTTAATTGTATGGTTAAAATATTTGTTTTGTTTTGTTAATAGCTTCTACATCAAGGGTTTGATCTCGTTTGTTTTAAAAATATTCAAAAAGGTTTCAAAAGAAAACTTGCCTTTTGTATAAGAATTTTTAAAACTACCAATTCACGTCCCACTCTAGGTTAGCCTTAGGCTAATTCATAAGGGCTTAACAACCCTAACAAACTTTCACTGTGTGCAATTCTTTTTTGAATTCGACTACTACAATTAGGATGATAAATTTCAATTTCATCATCTAAACCCATTAGCAAATGATATCTTTGCCTTATTGGGCAATATATTATTTAAAACTAGATGTTTGTTCTTGAGACTATAAATTTAAAACTTAAATTTTCCAAATAAGATCAAATTTTTTAAAACATCTTTTTCAAAAATTCCACCAATATAGTAATACCTCTCTTCCTATGTTTTTTTTTTGCTTTAGTTGGCAGCAACCCTGTAAAAGGAGATTTGCTTGTTTTTTTTTTTTGTTTTTTTTTTGAATCTATGTTTTATACAGTTAACACTATTTAGTGAGGTAAAGTTTTTCTTCTTCACTAGCTACCTTCATAGAATTCACTATGCTCATTACAAACTACAAAGATATTGTAATGAGCAAATGAAATTTTAAATACTTTTTAAAAAATTTTAGTATTTGCCATAGATAGATTTAAATCACAAAAAATAATTATTTAAGAGAAATATTTTCTTATTTATATATATACCACTCGTTAAAATAACAGATATAAAACTATAGCAAATATTGAACGTTGACCTTTTAACTAATAAATAATTTTTGTGACTTCAAAATTTTCATATCATTCATATTATTATTTAAACTAGAAAAGTTTTGCAAATAATTCCATTTTAAGCAATGAATTCTTTTTTTAATATTTTATTAACTAGTAGAAACTAACTCCTTAAATAAAATTTTAAATTATAAATTGTAATTTAAGTAGGGTTTTTAGCTTCCTATTTTAGCTCTTAATTAATTGATGAGAATGAATAATGCCTCTTGAAGTGGATTTTCACTTCACTCGATAACCTTCATGAATAAAAAAAAAGGAAAATAAAAATACTAAATTTGTGAGCAATGTTTTAAAAATCAGATAGGGATGGCTTGTTCGACCAGTTAAACCGTGAACCAGTCAAAAGACTGGTGCGGTTCAGTCTCAAAATTATTTCTGCATCAAACCAGACTGAACCAGTCAGAACTGCCGGTTCAACCGACGAACCACCCTTGATTATTTTGAATCGGCTGGTTCAAATCCCACAATTTTTAAATATTTTTTAAATAAATACATTAATATATATTTAAAATATTTAATTTAAATTACAATATATTTTTAATTATAAACATTTGCCCTCGAACTATCAAGAAACATCTTCACATGGCCCCATCACTCCATGTGAGGTCTTCATGTAAGGAAACTCAAAAGGCAATATAAATAATAACAAAAAGTGTTTCTAAGAGACGTGGAATTAAAGAAAAGAGTTGATGTGTGTATGAGTTCATAACATATATAATACTTATAAAAGCTATTTTTAAAAAGATTTTTTAATTAATTATTTTTAATTTGAATGATAATTATTTATTACATAATAATATAAATTTATTTATTTATACACTTAAAAAATAATTTATTAATGATTTAAGATATAAATTTATAAATTTACTTTGGTATACAATATAAATATGTAAAATATATTTAATCATAGAATATAAAATAAGAATAATTTCTATTAAATTTATGAACTTATGTTATAAATAAATTTATATTAAATATGTAACATAAATTAATAAAAATTTATATTAAACTATATGGTCATTTTAAACTAAATTGAAATTAAAAATCAAATTTAAAATTTGAAAAATTTTTAAATTTAAAAGTATCATATTTTTATTAGTGAAAATTCTTATAATTATGAGATTTAGATTTTTTTGCTTTTATGTAAAATTTTAAAATAATTATTTTACTTAATTATATAAGTTTTATGTTTCATAGTTTTTTTAGTTTAATTTTTTGTCTCATACTTTTAATGATAACATTATTATTATGTTAACTTTATTAAATTTCAATAATATTTATTAATTATTATGTCATCCGATTCGACCCCGATTAGACCGGTCAAACCGTGAACCTCTCATTTTCTATTCATTGTCTGATCCAATTTTTAGAACCTTGAATGTGAGAAAATATACTGAAAAAAAATTAGTCTAAATATTTGTCACGTGTGTTTTGCACTAGTGGGCCCTACCCTCATTTGAGGACCGATGTTGGTCGTAATGACTAATGAGGTATCTCTCCGCATCACCATCTTCCATTTACCTTTGTGCACAACATAAATATACAAATAATCCTCATTTTAAAAAAGGAAGAGAAGCCTTAATTTCTTTTATCCGACTGTAAGACTCCTCACGCTCTCTTGGCGTAACCCTGAAACCCTAAGTGAGAGCCCTTAGAAACCTCCTTCCTTTAGTTCCTTACCAATCTCCAAGTCGACGAGATCTACGAGTTTTCCGATCTTCACTTCTTTGATTTCCTCAATTTAGTTAGCAATTTATGGCTAATTCCAATTTTCTTTTATTTGGATACATTTCATTTCAAAGATAATAAAGGGTAGACTATTTATGGATTATCCATGCGATATTGGATTTGAAGAAAAAATCTTGAATCTAATTCTTTTGACGTAGCCCATTCTCCTTTTTCATCTTTGTCAAAGAATAAATCAAAAATAATGTTTGATTTAGGGTTTAGGGTTGTTGTTAAATCCAGTTCTTGTTATATAAAAGCTTTATTTTCTATTCAATCTTTGTAAGAATTTCACTTGAGGACTTTGGAAAGGGTAAATCAACATGCTGAAACATCTTATGTTGTCTCTTCATCTTATGCTTCTCCTCAGGTATAAAACCTTGTTTTGGCTGAAAAAAATTACAAATAACATTTTACTGTTTATCTCATCAACATTAGGATCTTAGCTGAATTTTCTAAGTTTTTTTAGCATAATGTTGGGTGACATTATTTTATAACAAAGACACTACAAACCCCTGAAGCTTATTGAACCAAGACCACCTATTTTTAAGACTTCACTAAAGGCACGGCCAACAAAGTATGAATTTTTCAAACTTGAGCAACGCAAGGTATCCACATAACCTTGATGGTATTTTACGTGAATGAAGTGAGCATATCTGTATGGTCTATTAGCTGCAAGCTGTATTTAGAGATTTTTGGTACAAGAAGTAGCACCATACATTTCTATTGTAGTGATGGTTCAGAAGTTTCAGTTTAGAACAAGAGAAATTGAGCTACCACAGAATAGATCATTTTCAAAGGTTTGATACATTTGGATGAATTTCTCTTTGCTCTTAAAGTACTTCATCAATACTAGCAGCTATTGAAGTACTCTAGTATTTTACTCAAAGTCCAGTTAGAACTTTAGAGACTATTTGGTTGGTGATTTGATGTGAAGGAAATTTGTGCTGACGATGAATCAACCATGAATATATATATCAAACCTTGTATTTTTAATGTTCTAAAATACTTATCCATCACAAAGTAATCTCTTTATTCTAAGAATATTTGAAGTGCCTGAAGGATTGATAAATCACTTGTTCCTAATTAGGATACATTTACTTCAATTAAAATGTGGCCAAAACTTACCTTGACAAGGCCAAAAGAACCAAAACTTGAGATTGCTCAACGATTTTGAGCCTTAAGGATTAAGAGCTCCGCTGAGCTTGAGGAGGAGATGTTGGCCAAGCTACCAAAATTTAAATCTTGTCTATTTAACAAGAAGGTCAGATCGGTTTCTTTGCAAAATGCAATTTTTCCCTTCATAAGTTTCTGCTTTTGGTTTTCTAATTGCATAACGTAATTTGATCTCTGTCTAGATTTTGAATCTTCATCGCTGCCACCAAAACCTCTGCCAAAACAAAGCACAAAGCCAAAGGCTTTCCACTTTGATAGCCTAATCTTCTTTTTTTTTTTTTTTGAAGATTGCAAAGATGCATTAAGAACTAGAGGAAACAGTTACAACAAGTCAAAGAAAAGCAGCCTCATATTCCTTCTTCAAAAGACATGATAGGGAAGAAGGAATATCAGGAGAAGAAATAGAATCAAAACAAAAATCATTCTTCAATGCAAGAGTTGCAAATAAATCAGCAACTTTGTTACCATTCCTGTCAGTATGTTGAAAAATCACCTTATTGAAGTCGTGTAAGAAGTAAAGCTTCTCGGCGTCTTGACCAGCAGCGGTATTCTTCACGACAGAGTTATGTAGAAAATTGATAACATTGTAGTTATCTCCCTCTATAATCATTCCTTTGATAGCCTAATCAGACATGAAGAGGAGATGAACAAAATGAGGGAAGAGAGGGAAAGGATGGAAAGGGAGGAGGTAGAGAGAAGAATATTCATAGCACGACCTATAATGAAAGAGTCCATGTAGGATAGGATAATTTTCATCAACTTTTCAACATACATTCAAATATGTCTTAATTAATGAATGTCTCTCTATGGCAAGGATCCAATTCCACTTCCAAAAAGAAAAAGAAAGCCTCTCATAGATGTTAAATAGTTTGTTTTGTATGTGGATCATAGGGCTGTGGAAAGATCTGAATTTGGCAAGAAGGTAAGAGAATATTGAGAGAATTATAATTCGCATGGTTGAGGTGTGTTTTTGAGCTAAAATATTCTATGCTTATCTTCATAAAAGAAATAAAATGCATAAGTATTTCTGAAATTCAGCTAAAAGAACAGCACACAATAAAGCTTACAATCAACACTCAAAAGAAATAAATAGAATAATGTTTCTAAATTCTAAAATTATGATTGCAGATGAAAGAGAAAGAATTGACCATCAAAAGAATTAGGGTATTATTTTGAAGTGTAGATATTTTCTTTTAAACAATTCTTTTGTACCCTTGAAGCTTTAAACTTTAAATTCCAATCCATTCTCGTTAGAGTATAGCTCTAATGCAACTATCTCTAGTTCCATGGATACTTTTTCTAACTCAATACAATATGCTTCATGGAGTTACATGACTTACTTAATTTAAGATGTTTTTTTTTATTTGAGTCAACAAACTTTTTTAGTAATGATGTATGTTCTTTGTCTAGTTATATTCGCTCAAATTTGAGATCTGCATGCTTTTTAACTTATGGTTCATGATTGAGTTTCAATCTAAAAATTCATTTCTTATACATGTATGAAATATTTTTAGTTAAGCAAGCATAAAAAATCTTAGGAAGATTACCAAGAAAGAATTGGCTAGAAGCATACCCAAATTAGACTTCACTAAAGATCATATGTGTGATACATATCAATTAGGAAAATAAGTCAAGTTTTCCTTTAATTCAATTAAGGATCTTAGAGCTAGCAAACAATTAGAATTCATTCACATGAATCTTTTTGAACTTGTTAGCACTGTAAGTCTAGGAGGGAAAGTTTTTGGGTATGTAATTACTGATAATTATTTAAGATTCACTTGGATTAGATTCTTATCACATAAAAGTGAATCATTTGATGATTTTAAAAATTTTTCTACTTGGATTTAGAGGAAGCTAGGTTATGAAATTCTTACAATTCAGAGTGATCATGGAGGAAAATTTAAAAAAAAATTTTTTTGAAGTTTTCTGTACATAGCAAGAAATATATAACAACTTTTTAGCTCCTAGGACCCCTCAATATAATGGTATTACTAAAAAGAAAGAACAAAACTTTGATAGAAGCCACTAGTGCCATATTGGCTAAATATTCATTTCAAAATTATTTTTGTGCTGAAGCGGTTAGTACAGCTTGTTGTGTTATGAATAGGGTGAATATTAGATATAAGTTGAGCAAGACAACCTAAAAACTTCTTATTTCAATTATTGACACCACTAATATAAAATAAGCACTATCTAATTAATTTTGGATTTTGGCATTATAGGAGTAATTGAATCAATTTGTTAGAAATGATATTTGGGAGTTGATTGAAAGACCTAAAAATTAAAGTGTTATTGGAAGTAAGTGGGTTTTCAAAAATAAGATGAATGATTTAAGTGTAGTCGTTAGAAATAAAGCAAGATTGGTGGCCAAAAATTTTTCCCCTATATCCAAACTTGAATTGATAAGGGTGATACTAGCCTTTACATGTTTTAAAGGTTTTATATTATTTTAAATGGATGTTAAGAGTGTGTTTCTTAAAGGGGTGATACAAGAGGATGTTTATTTTGAGCAACCTCTAGATTTTAAAATTCACAATTCCCTAAACAAGTGTTTAAATTGAAAAAGACTTTATATAGACTAAAATAGGTACCTAGGGCATGGTATGAATGGCTAAGCATGTTTCTACTAGAAAGATCATTTGTTAAAGGAAGTTTGGACAACACTCTCTTCTTAAAAAGAGTAGGAGATGAAATACTCATTTTTTAAATATATATTGATGATATATTGTTTTGATCCACTAATAAAAATTTTTGTGTTGATTTTTCAAAACTAATGATTAGTGTATTTGAAATGAGTTTTATGAGAGACTTGAGTTACTTTCTTGGTTATAGAATAAAATAGAAAGAGGATGGCATATTTTTGAGTCAATCAAAATATATTAAGGACATCCTTAAGAAATATAAAATGGATAAAGCTAAAATAATAAGTACACTAATGAGTTCCTCAATGAAGTTAGACAAGGACTCTAAAGGAAAATCTATTGATCTAAAGAAATTTAGAGGAAAATTTGGATCATTACTTTACTTAACTACTAGCAGACTGGATATCATGTTTAGTATTTGTCTTTGCGCTAGATTTTAAGCTGATCTAAAGGAATCCCTTTTGACTAGTGTTAAAAGAATTCTGAGATATCTTTTGAGAACTCAAAACTTATGGATATGATATCCTAGGCATAGCTCTTCGTTTAAAATTATTAGATATTCTGATTCAAGTTTTGCAGGATGTATGGTTTGTTGGAAATCTATTTTCATGGATTATGTTTTGATGATTAGCAAACACTCTTGTTTCTCTACGACTGCCATTTCTACTAACATTTCAGGGCCACAAGATCAGATGGCAATTGAAGCCAGCTCAAGATTGGGTAGACTAGGTCTGAGTCAGTCTGTATTTTTCTTTTTCCCTTTCTTGAGTCAATTGTAACCATTAAAGTGTTCTGATGCTAAGTAACTCCACATACACACACACTTGAGTGATTTTTTTTATCTGGCGTAGAATTCTATTTTTACCCACATCGTCCCGAATGATATTATTATCGTCCTGGACGATAGGGTTCAAAACAGAAACCCTAATCAGTCATGTTAGTTAAGGAAGCCATCATTAGCCGATCAGCCTAGACGATACATGTATCGGCCAGGATGATAAGCTTAAAACAAAAAGAATTAGCTGCCATGATCTATTTAGGAATTCTTTATTTTTTATAATCAGTCTGGATAATTTGATACAATTATGCCTAAATTGATCAGGCAATTAAGGAAAGCAATTAATATGATTGATATGATTACACCATCCTAGATGATCGCAAGATCATTCAGGAAGATCAGTTCAAAAATCTTAAGTTGCTCCTAGACGATCAATATCGGACAACTCATATTCCGGGCGATGGTCTGCACGATCAGGATCGGCCAGCACAAATTCTGGGTGATGCTCTAGATGATTTTCCTCTGATTTGAACTAATCATTTGGGATAATCGTGAGATCGGCCCGGACGATCAAGCTATTTTGGAATCGTCCAAAACTCTTTTTAGAGTGGTTGTTTGGTTGATAGTCTGTGATTTGAACTAATCGTACAGGATGATGTATTATCATCCTGGACGATAGGAACAACTTTCTTCTGTTCATCCTAGATCGTCCTGACTGATTAGGCTCAAATTTCACTGATTGTACAGGATGATATTACTATCATCCTGGATGATAATGTCGGCAACTTGCAATTAATGAGCTGTTTTGAAGCTCTTCTATTTAAGGGCTATTGTTCAACATTTTGAACAATCTTTTGCTGTTGTCTTGACCTAAGAAAGCCTAGAGGAGAGAGAGAGAGAGAGAGAGAGAGAGAGAGAGAGAGAGAGAGAGAGAGAGAGAGAGAGAGGGAAAGAGAGAGAGGATCATGTAAGGGGGAGCTTGTAAGGGAGATTAACAAGGGTTGCTCTAAGCATCGTTCCACTTCTTCTTCCACTAGAGTCTCTTATCCTTGGAAGGGTTGGGAGAGGTAAGCTTCAGCGATTGATCGAGGTTCTTTTCCTGCTTCAGGAGGAAGCAAAAGGAGTTGGGTTCTCTGCCTTGCCGGGGGTAGCAAAAAGGAGGTTTTCGTAAGGGCTTCTCCGCTGTGCTATGGGAGCAAAAGGAGAGTCACTTTGGTAGTGCAATACTCGAAGGGCGCCTCCGAGGAGTGGATGTAGGTCGAGTTGACCAAACCACTATATACCCCTTGTGTTCTTTTTCTTGCTTCAGCACTTAATTTTTCTGTGGTGATTTTGGTTTGAGCTTTGTTGGTCTTTGGCTTAAAGATTTTTTAAAATACCAATTCAGCCCCCCCCCCCTCTTTGTTAGCCTAGGGCCAGTTTATAAGAGCCTAACATCCCTAACGAACTTTCATGGTTGATCAAAAAGTACTTTTGAAACTTATCAATTCATTAGAAACTCTTTGTTTTCCTGGTCTAGCAAAAAATAAAATTCACTAGCCCTTTCCACTACTAAAGCAGAATACATATCCTTAGGTAGTTGTGTGGCACAACTTCTTTAGTTAAAATAACAACTTATGGATTTAGGATTTCTAATTAACACTATTCCAATTATCTATGATAATTCAAGTGTCATATACATTTCAAAGAATCATATTCAACACTCAAGAACCAAGCATATAGATATAATGTATCACTTTATTAAAGACCATGTCACTAAAGGAGACATTGAGCTGCATCATGTAGCTACTGAAAATCAACTTGCAAACTTTTTCACAAAACCACTTTTGAAACTTTTAGCATCTTAAGAATCAGATTGAGTGTTATTCATATTCATGCTTGACAAATGCAATTTTGTAAATTGCATTTGTCGTGTATTTCTTTTTTTTAATGTTCGTATTTTCTCTTCGTTGTTCGTGATTTGTCTTTGTTTGATTTTTTTTCTATATTTTGGTTTATTTTTGCTTTTATACTATTTTTGTTTTCATTTTGGTATCTCATGGATCATGTTGATCTTTTTTTTTTTTGGAAAAGAATTTTGATTATCATGTGTAAATCAAAAAAAGCTTTTTCCATTTATATTATATGAACCACTTTCATACTATACAAAGTTACTGTTGAGTCTAGTAATTAGGTTGTCAAGCCTAAGTTAATGTCCCAAGGCTACCAAGAGGGGGGTGAATTGGTAGTTTAAAAATTTTAAACCCTCTATTTAAAATTATGTTGAACCGAAATGAAAATGTTTCTTTTAAGTTTTTGTAGAAAAAGATTTTCAACCACAGAGTTTTTTAAGACTAAAAATAAAATGCGGAAACGTAAAAATAGTAAAGTAAATGTCACCAGATTTATAGTGGTTCGGTCTAAAACCAGACCTACATCCACTCCCCAGAGGCACCCTCTGAGTATTGCACTAATACTAATAGTAACTCTCCTTTTGCACCCACAGCAAGGCGGAGAAGCCTTTACAACACACTCTTTTCACCACTCCCCGGTGCGGCAGAGAACCGTCGTCCTTTTACACAATCCCCAGTGTTGGCAGAGAACCGTCGTCCTTTCACACTCTCCTAGTGTGGGCAGATAACCCTTCGGCTATTTGCACTCTCCAAGTGTAGGCAGCGAACCCTTCAGCTATTCACACTCTCCAATTGTAGGCAGTGAACCCTTTGGCTATTCACACTCTCCAAGTGTAGGCAGCGAACCCTTCGGCTATTCACACTCTCTAAGTGTAGGCAGCGAACCCTTCGGCTATTCACACTCTCCAAGTGTCGGCAGCGAACCGTTCGGCTATTCACACTCTCCAAGTGTCGGCAGCAAACCGTTCGACTCTTCACACTCTCCAAGTGTCGGCAGCGAACCGTTCGGCTATTATACTCTCCAAGTGTCAGCAGCGAACCAGATCTCCTTGACAGATCTTCTCACAAGAATTCTAGAAGGAAGAAAGAAAAGAGTGAAGTAATCCCAATTCACAAGTAGAGATTCTTACCTTTGAACTCCAAGTGAAGCCTTCACGCTCCAGTGGTAGGAATCCTCGCTTGAATGCACTCTCACACTCTCTCCTTAGCTATTCTCTCAAGCGGCACGAAGATCAAATGATAAAAAGATTGGGTGGCAGTCTAATTCGAACTATTTATATAAAAGACAAGAAAAACCGCCCATAAACTGCAAGTATTTAATTCTGTATGAAGTGGATCGTCCCGTACGATCGTGGATCGTCCTGCACGATTTTACTTAAACGCTTTGAAACGACCCTATTTGTATATGTGTATAAAATATTTTCGTACAAGCTGATCGTCCCGTACAAACTATGTTCGTCCAGTACGAACGGTTATTACTAAGTCGGTTCTAGAAACTGCTGAAAAAAGTTTTAAGTCGGTTAATCATTTGGACAAAAAATTATTCGTCTGGACGAAATTTTTACAGAGGATCGATCGTCCCGGACGATTATTAATTTTGTCTGGACGAAAATTTTCCAGAGGACCAATCGCCATGGACGATAATTTAATTTTGTCTGGACAAAAATTTTCTAGAGACCAGATCGTCCCGTACGATTATTAATTTTGTCTGGACGAAAATTTTCTAGAGGACCAATCACCATTAACGATAATTTAATTTCATCTGGACGAAAGTTTTATAGAGAACCAATCATCCTGGACGATTGTAAAATTCGTCCCGGACGAATAGGACTTAGAAAATTTTTTAAGCAAGTTCCTATTCGTTCCATGTGCTCAATAGGAGATAACTGTCTGATCGTCCCGTACGAACGGATATCGTCCAGTACGATCAGTATAAATTTTTATGATCTCCTTATGTGTGTGTGTGTGTTTTTATTCACTCAATTACAATCACTCCCTTTCAATTTAATTTCAAAGAAGTGCAAACTTCAAATTTTGCAAAGTATCTCATTCTGAATTTGATTTGAAGTCTTCGTAGTCTGGGGTTCATTTTTCCTTAAGTGTTAGTACACAGAAGAGCAAATACAAATCTACTAAAATTGTTAGGAGATAACTACACATTTGAACAATAATGTTTAGAATCATCAAAACTACATAAGTTGCAAAATGTAAAGCATTCAAATAGCAACTATCTTAACAATCTCCCCCTTATTGATGATGGCAAAACAATTATTGTTTGTATGGTTTCAATTTAAACAAATCTCCTAAACTCCCCCTGAATTGATGAATACTTGAAAATAAGGAGGCATTTTGAAGCAAAGAACAATATTTTTGTTTTTAAAAAAAAAAAATTTTTCACAATCACAAGCCACACAAGGTCATACACAAAGTCAAATACTAAATCAAAATTCAAACAAAATAAAATAAAACATACAAAAATGCAAACAAAATAAAATAAAACTTACAAACATAGTAATTTCTCCTCCTTTTTTACAACAGCAAAAAGTGAAGAAGAAATAGATAAGAAATGTAAGTAATTATATGAAATTCATTTGAAAATTTAATCTAAATGGTGATTGACATAATGTATGTAATCTTAAACTAATAATATTAGGTAATCATAGAAATTCATAGAATTTAAGAAGTGATAAAACATTGTAAGTAAGAAGAATTTATCAAAAACATGATTTAATTTAGACATTTGAATATAGAAAATCATTACAAGAGAGATGAATAAAAATTTCTATATTTCAAAGTTTAATAGAATACAAATGAACATAAGATCAATTTGAATTAAGAGATTGAAAGAATTTGGAAAGAAGAGAATTACCACAAGTGGCGCTTTGCGCATCTTTTTCAAAAATTTTGGTACATTTTTGTGCATCTTTTGACATTGGGCTAATTTTGTGCCTCTTTTTCATATTTGCGAACCTTTGCGCATTCCTTTTGATTTTTGTACTCTTTGTACAATTTTAAAAAGTAATTGAAACCAATTATTTCCAAGATCAATAATCTAAAATTTTAAATTTTTCTAAGTGCATAAATATCACTTGAGCAAAGAAATACAAAATAAATAAACATCTAAATTGCAATAATAATATTAACGTTTATGTAGTCTAAGTGAATAGATATGAATTTAAAAATTCTAATTATAACAAGTTATAAATAAGGTTTAAATTTAGAAAGACTAGATTTTCTAATGTAATTAATCTCAAATCACAATCTAATTTAAGCACAATTAAGATTAAATAAGACTAATAAAATTCATAATTATTAAGCACATTCCAAAAACAAACCAAAAATAAATCAACTACGACATGTATTGATATTAGTGAGAAAGATTACATGATCATTTCATAATATCAAAACAACAACAAAAACAACAAACATAAACAAACATAACTAAGACAAATACTAAAATAAACACTAACACAACAAACATTTAAACAAACACAAGTACAACAAACACAAAATCATCTCTCATTTTCTATTCTTCTGGAGGAGGAGGAGGAATGCCACCAAAAAGGTTAAAGTAAGAGGCCATTAACATAACATTGTTATTGATTTCATGTACTTCATTTCTGATATTACCAATGTCCTGTTGTTGCTGCATATATTGAGCATCAATTTGATCAAATCTTTGATCAACATGAGTCTCAAGTCTATCAAATTTCTCAACAGAAGTTTGCTCTCCTTCTTCTTCTTCTTCAAAAGCACTGGCATGTGCTTTCCCTTTTTCCTCCTTGAAAAGTGCTCTGAAGGAAGCATCATTGTAGTATACTGGCTCTTCATATTCATCATCAGGATGCACTAAGTTGTATTTCTTTTCTAAAATGTATGTAACTAAGTGTCCTAATGAGATGTTCCTTTTTCTCTTCTGTTCTGCATGCCCAATTTCTAAAAGTCCATAGAGATGGTCTAGGATAAGTTGGGCTTCGTCGATAGGCTTACAATCCATAATCAAAAATGTTAAAATAGAAAGGAGAGGGGTAATATGAAATTACTAAACGCAAGAGGGGGGTAAATTGTAAAAATCTTTTTCTTAACAAAAGTAACCCTAAACAAGAGTTCTAATTTTTTTGTTGTTTTTGAAATTTTATAACAAAATTTTAAGCAATTTTTCTTCCACAAAATTTTACATGCAATAGATATGAAAAATTAAAAGCAAGTAAAACGTAAACAACGATAAGGAAAAAACACACCAAGAATTTTATAGTGGTTCGGTCAAAATATGACCTACGTCCACTCCCCGGAGTCCTCCACTCCGGGATTTTCACTATCAAAATAGTTCTCCTTTTTGCCCCCCTCGCCAAGGCGGAGAAGCCTTTACAAACCTCCCTTTCACCAACCCGGCGTGGCGGAGTGCCAAACTCTATTTTCGCCCTCCTGGCGACGGTAGAGAACCTTCTCATTTTTCTCCCTCCTGGAGAAGGCAGAGAACCTCGAGGTAACGGATGTAGACCAACCTTTCCCTTGGAGATCCTCCCTCAAATCCTTCTAGGGCCACAGGAGGAGCAAGATGCAGCAAGCTTGGAGCAACCATGTGATCTCCCTCACACCTCTTCTCCCTCACAACGCTCACCTCCTCCTTCCTCTCTCAACCCTCAAGAACTTCTCTAGAGTTTTCTCCCTTGGAATCCCTCTCTAACCACGTTCACCCCCTCTGTAAATCTTACTGAAAAAGGACTTGATTGATATCTAAAAAAGGCTCGAAAAACCCTCTGAATTCAAAAGTAGCAGTTACTGTTCGTACAGTACGATTCAACATCGTACAGTACGATCTTCATAAACAGACCTCATCCTGGTACGAAGATGTACGAATAGTTCAAGAACAATTCGTACTGTACGATATAATATCGTACGATACGATCCAACAAGATGCTATTCGTACAGGACGATGGTCTGGACGATCGGATGTTGTCTTTGTTCATCGTATGGTACGATGACTATCGTACAGTACGATGTGACAAAAACCAAGAGATCGTCCAGGACGATATCCGGGACGATCATAGTTTGTCTCTGTTCATCGTATGGTACTATCGGGTTCATACAGTACGATGTTCAAAATTTAATTAGGCCTTGATTACATGCACTAATCACGGGTTAATTTAAGTAAGTATTTAAAATAGATCGTATAGTACGAACATGTTCGTACAGTACGAACGGCGCAAAATCACTTACTTAAACTAAACTACGGCTAGGGTATTGGATCTGAACATATCGTACAGTACGAAGATATTCGTACAGTACGATCTATTCACAGAATCGTCCACATAGCTCGGATCGTACGGTAAGAATTACAATCATACAGTACGATCTCCAGAGAAGAATTTTAATTACATTTTGCAGTTAAAAAACAACTCTCCCCCTGTGTGTATGCATGGTTGCTCTTACTCTTACGCATTTTGTGGCCAGACTCAATAAAGTAAAAACAAAATAAATGGAAAAATATAATGTTTGACTCATACTCCTAATCTACCCGGTCTTGAGTCTTCCTTTCTTCCTGAGTCACTTGTGATCTTCCTGAAATGTTAGTGCTCAAGGACAATAGCAAATAAAATAATATTCAATGAAAATCTGTTCCAAAACACTCATTATTTGGCATCATCAAAATCTCAAACTTGGGGTCATGGGTTGCAACATAATATTGATCCTATCACCAGCTTTAGGAATGATTGAAGATCGAAGGATATGCTGGATGATTCGGGCATTTCTGGTCATTCCTGAAACTCTAGAAACATGATATGTTAGGCCACTTTGTCTAATCACCCTATTGACATCATACCATTTGAAAGTGTCTTCACTCATTAGGGTGTGGGCTCTATAACCTTTAGTTCTTATGCTTAGAAAGGCACCAATGTCATGCTTGGTGATTTCAACTTTTTGTTTGAAAACAAAAGAACTTATGGAGGAGTGGTCGGAATTAAAACTTATGTTGGCTAGGAAATAGAGAAAGGTTTGTTTGTTGTAAAGGTGGACGAGAGAAAGAATGAATTGAAACTGGGTGGATGTAAAAAGGCGCATTACCTTAAAGTGAATCTCGCTTTGAATAAGAATGCAAGAGGGAGTTATTTTGGCAGAGGCAAAACGAGAAAAAGATTCCTCATTTGCTTTTGACAGGAAGTTTTCAGAGGCATTTCTGTGAGGTTTCTTAGCCAACACCTTTTGTCTTTTGCTTGAAGAGGCCATTGTTGATTTGAAGTTTAAAGGAATTGAAAGTGAAGTTTGGAGATGTGATTGTTGAGTTAGAAAGTCTTCATATTTAAAGAAAATGATATGTTCGTCCTGGACAAAAACAGTTCATCCTGGACGAAAATTATCGTTCGTCTGGACGAAAAAATTTTGTACAGACGATCTAATTCGTCCAAAATGAAACAACTTTTCGTAATCAACACAGTTTACGATGCGTCCTTTCATACAGACTTTTGACTTGACCGATCGTACCGACAAAAAAATTTTGTACAAATGATCAAAATTTAATTCGTTTTAATGTCAGTTGAAAACCGTCCCCTACAATGAAACGACGTCTGTTCGTCTGGACGAACAAAAAGTTTGTACGGACGAACTTCACTTTTAAAACTGCCTTATCCACTCAACCGCTGCATTCTATCATCCCGACGTTTGAGAGAAAAAAAATTTCTTCCTGGACGATTATAAGATCGTACAGACGAACTACATTAAAACTGCTCTCTAAATGTTTCATATCATGCAAACTGAATCTTACACACATCATCCAGTACGAAAAATTTTGTCCCAGACGATTTCAACACATTTTTGGATTTTTTATTGAAGAAAATCAAACAAAACATTCAAAACACATAAAACAAAGGCAAAACCACAGACTCTAAAATAAACTCATTCAAAACACTCAAAAATCACAAAATTCAAAACAAAAATCAAAGACAAATAAACTAAGTGAACATAAATATCAATGTTGCAAAAACATTTTTATTTAAGCATTCAAATCAATAACACCAAGCCTTATTCTTAATGTACTGAAGGTATCAAAGGCTAAAAGATTTGTAAAAATGTTTGCAAGTTGATTTTCAGTTGAAACATGTGTGAGTTCAATTTCTCCCTTGGATACATGATTGTTTGGTTCTCGAATGTTGAATAGGATTTTTGGAAATGCAAATAGCACTAGTATTGTCACGATAAATTGGAATAGTGCCAATAGTTAATCCTAAATCAATCAACTGTTGTTTTAACCAAAGTACTTGTGCCACACAACTTCCTAATGCAATGTATTCTGCTTCTATAGTAGATAGGGCTACTGAATTTTGTTTTCTACTGGACCAAAAAACTAATGAATTTCCAATGAATTGACATGTTCCAGAAGTGCTTTTCTTATCTATTCTACAGTCTGCAAAGTCAGAATCTGAATAACCAACAATTTCAAATGAAGAGCTAAACTTAGGATACCAAATTCCTAAGTTTTGAGTTCCTAGTAAGTTTCTTAAAATCCTTTTCACTGCTGTCAAATGTGATTCTTTTGGATCTGATTGAAATCTAGCACATAAGCAAACACTGAACATAATATCTGGTCGGCTAGCAGTCAAGTAAAGCAAAGATCCAATAATCCCTCTATATTTCTTTTGATCAACAGATTTTCCCTTAAGGTCCTTATCCAACTGAACTGAGGAACTCATTGGTGTACTAACAGGTTTAGCATTGTCCATTTCATATTTCTTGAGGATGTCCTTAATATATTTAGTTTGGCTAAGAAATGTTCCTTCCTCAAGTTGCTTAATGCTAAAACCTAGAAAGTAATTTAGATCTCCCATTAGACTCATTTTAAATTCACTACTCATTATTTTAGAAAAATCATCACAAAGATTCTTATTTGAAGATCCAAAAATGATATCATCCACATAAATTTGAACAATGAGTATATCCTTTCCAAATTTCTTTAAAAAGAGAGTTGTATCCACACTTCCTTTTTCAAAAGATCTTTCAAGTAGGAAGTTGCTCAACCTCTCATACCAAGCTCTAGGTGCTTGTTTCAATCCATATAATGCCTTTTTTAACTTGAAAACATGATTTGGGTATTTTGAATTTTCAAAGCCTGGAGGTTGTTCTACAAAAACATCTTCTTCAATTACACCATTTAAAAAGTCACTTTTGACATCCATTTGAAACAATTTAAAACTTTTAAAACAGGCAAAGGCATGTAAAACCCTAATTGCATCAAGTCTAGCTACAGGGGCAAAAGTCTCCTCAAAATCAATTTTTTCAATTTGATTATACCCCTTAGCAATTAATCTAGCCTTATTTCTAATGACTACTCCTGAGTCATTCATTTTATTTTTGAACACCCACTTGGTTCCAACAACACTTTGATCTTTTGGCCTTATAGTTAATTCCCAAACTTTATTTTTTACAAATTGATTCAACTCTTCTTGCATGGCCAATATCCAAAATTCATCAGAAAGTGCTTGATTAATATTAGTGGGTTCTATTGTTGAAATAAAGGCTGAATGATTGACTTCCTTGTTTAATCCACGCCTAGTTCTAACACCCTCACTAGGTTCACCTATAATCAATTCTCTTGGGTGGTTTTTAGAAAATCTCAAATCTCTAGGCAAAGGGTTTTCTCTTTCCAAATTCTCTTTCACATTTTCTTCCAAATTTAATCTATCAATCTTTTGGGAGTTTTCCTCAATCTCTTCTTCAACAACATTTGGTTCTTCCAAATTTCCAGATTCATCAAATACAACATGTGTGGTTTCTTCAATGACTAAAGTTCTTTTGTTGAATACCCTATAAGATTTTCCAACACTTGAATATCCAACAAAAATTCCTTCATCTGATTTTGGATCAAATTTTCCTAAGGCAGATTTTCTATTGTTATGAATGAACACTTTGCAACCAAATACATGCAAATGAGACAAGTTAGGCGTTCTACCTTTTAGCAACTCATAGGGTGTTTTATTTAAATTTGATCTCACATTCACCCTATTCAGAACATAGCATGCAGTGCTAACCGCCTCAGCCCAAAAATATCTAGGAAGTGAGTATTCTGCCAACATTGCTCGGGCGGCTTCTATTAATGTTCTATTTTTCCTTTCAACTACCCCATTTTGTTGAGGGGTTCTAGGTGCAGAAAAATTGTGATCAATCCCTTTTTCTTTACAAAAATTTTTAAATCTTTCATTTTCAAATTCTCCTCCATGATCACTTTGTAAAAAAATTATTTCACATCCTAGTTTTCTTTGTATCCAAGTTGAAAAATTTTTGAATTCCTCAAATGATACACTTTTATGAAAAAGAAATCTAACCCAGGTGAATCTTGAGAAATCATCCACTACAGCAAATCCGTATACCTTCCCTCCTAGACTTACAGTTCCTACTGGTCCAAAAAGATCCATGTGAAGAATTTCTAAAGGTTTACTAGTTCTAAGATCCTTATTGGACTTAAAAGAGGACTTCACTTGTTTTCCTAATTGACATGCATCACAAAGGTGGTCCTTAGTAAAGTCTAGTTTTAGTATACCTGTCACTAAATTCTTTTGGGTAATTCTTCTAAGGTTTTTCATACTAGAATGACAAAGTCTCCTATGCCAAAGCCATGATTCATCAGAAATAGTTTTCAAACAAAAAGCAGTAGGAGATTGAATAGAATTCAAATCTAGCATATAAACATTGTTTACCCTTTTTTCCATTTAAAACTTCTTTTCCATTTAGGCTTAATATGTAGCTAGTAGGTAAAAATTTCACATTTTAACCCTTATCACATAGCTGACTTATACTTAACAGATTATGTTTTAAGCCTTCAACCAATAACACATTTTCTATGAAAAAGTTTTTGAAATTTCCAATCATACCAGATCCAATCACTTTCTTTGTTGTATTATCTCCAAGTGTAACCTTGCCTCCACAACTGGCTTCCAGCGTTATGAATTGAGCAGTATCTCCAGTCATATGCTTTGAACATCCGCTGTCCAGGTACCATATGCTCCCACGAGGTCTTGTGTGAGAGCACTCCTCTTCTTGATCTGATTGTCCAACATTATCTGCCATCAAGCAAAGGTTGGTGACTTCTTCTTCTTTTTCAGTCTCAGATGAGTCTGAAGCTGAGTCCGCCTAGAATGCTCTTTGAAACTTCTTCTTGTCCTTCTTTACCATTGGTTTCTCCTCGACCTTCTCCTTGCTAGGAGTGGCTTTGAGTTTTGGGCAATCAGTCTTTATATAACCTGGTTTTCTGCATTCATAACAAATCACTTCATTAGAAACCTTGCCATTTCTATTAAACTTACCTCTGTTCCATTGCTAGTGTCTCTTTTACTTCCTCTTTAAAAAGCTTCTGAATTGTCTAGTCATTAGTGCAATATCATCTTCATCCTCAGGTTGTGAGTGTTCACTCTCTAACTCTTCCACCTTTAATGCAATATTTTTTGCCTTTCGTGGTTCACCTGCATCAATCTTTCTTAGACTTACTCCTTACTCATAAGCAATGAGTGAACCAAGAAGATTGTCAATAGAATATATGTTTAGATCTTTAGACTCTGTAATTGTAGTAATTTTAGCATCATAAGCAGTAGGTAAACATCGAAGAATTTTATTGACCATTTCAGCATTTGTTAATTCCCTACCAAGTGCATGCAAATTTGTGTGAATCTTGTGTACATGTCAGAAATAGATTCATTAGGTTTCATGCGAAACAGTTCATAGTCATGTAACAAGATATTGAGTCTTGATTGCTTAACCTCATTTGTCCCTTCATAAGTTATACAAAGTCTATCCCATATGTCCTTTCCGCTTTTGCAAGTGGAAACCCACATGTAGTCTTCAAATTTTAAAGCACAAAAGAAACTATTTAGACATTTGGCATTTAATTGTGCTAATTCACGTTCTTCTATAGTACAATCTGCAAAAGGTGTTTCTACCCTAACTCCATCAACTAATCTAGTTGGTTTTGTGTAACCTTCCTAGACTAGCATCCACATGCGATAATCAAGTGACTGTAAGAAAGTAGACATGCATGTTTTCCAAAAATCTAAAGGAATATTGTCAAACAGTGGAGGTCTAGTGATAGAGTAACCTTCAGGTGTGTTTCAGTTTCCGAATGTAGCCATCTACATTAATCAAAAAGTAGTTCAAACTTATGATTTTGAAATGAAGCTCTGATACCACTTGTTGAGTCTAGTAATTAAGTTGTTAAGCCTAAGTTAATGTCCCAAGGCTACCAAGAGGGGGGGTGAATTGGTAGTTTAAAAATTTTAAACCCTCTTTTTAAAATTATGTTGAACCAAAATGAAAATGTTTCTTTTAAGTTTTTGTAGAAAAAGTTTTTCAACCACAGAGTTTTTTAAGACTAAAAATAAAATGCGGAAATATAAAAATAGTAAAGTAAATGACACCAGATTTATAGTGGTTCGGTCTAAAACCAGACCTACATCCACTCCCCAGAGGCACCCTCTGAGTATTGCACTAATACCAATAGTGACTCTCCTTTTGCACCCACAGCAAGGCGGAGAAGCCTTTACAACACACTCTTTTCACCACTCCCCGGTACGGCAGAGAACCGTCGTCCTTTTACATAATCCCCAGTGTTGGTAGAGAACCGTCGTCCATTCACACTCTCCTAGTGTGGGCAGAGAACCCTTCGGCTATTTACACTATCCAAGTGTAGGAAGCGAACCCTTCGGCTATTCACACTCTCCAATTGTAGGCAGCGAACCCTTTGGCTATTCACACTCTCCAAGTGTAGGCAGCAAACCTTTCGGCTATTCACACTCTCCAAGTGTCGGCAGCGAACCCTTCGGTTATTCACACTCTCCAAGTGTAGGCAGCGAACCCTTCGGCTTTTCACACTCTCCAAGTGTCGGCAGCGAACCGTTCGACTATTCATACTCTCCAAGTGTCGGCAGCGAACCTGATCTCCTTGATAGATCTTCTCACAAGAAATCTAGAAAGAAGAAAGAAAACAGTGAAGTAATCCCAATTCACAAGTAGAAATTCTTACCTTTGAACTCTAAGTGAAGCCTTCACGCTCTAGTGGTAGGAATCCTCCCTTGAATGCACTCTCACACTCTCTCCTTAGCTATTCTCTCAAGCAGCACGAAGATCAAATGACAAAAAGATTGGGTGGCAATCTAATTTGGACTATTTATACAAAAGAAAAGAAAAATCGCCCAAAAACTGCAAGTATTCAATTCTGTACGCAGTGGATCGTCCCATACGATCGTGGATCGTCCTGGACGATTTTACTTAAACACTTTGAAACGAAATATTTTCGTACAAGCTGATCGTCTCGTACGAACTATGTTCGTCCGGTACGAACGGTTATTACTAGGTCGGTTCTAGAAACTGCTGAAAACCGTTCTAAGTCGGTTAATCATTTGGACGAAAATTTATTCGTCTGGACGAAATTTTTACAGAGGACCGATCATCCCGGACGATTATTAATTTCATCTGGACGAAAATTTTCCAGAGGACCAATCACCATTAACGATAATTTAATTTCGTCTGGACGAAAATTTTACAGAGAACCAATCATCCTGGACGATTATAAAATTCGTCCCGGACGAATAGGACTTAGAAAATTTTTTAAGCAAGTTCCTATTCGTTCCATGTGCTCAATAGGAGATAACTGTCTGATCGTCCCGTACGAACAGATATCGTCCAGTACCATCAGTATAAATTTTTATGATCTCCTTATGTATGTGTGTGTATGTTTTTATTCACTCAATTACAATCACTCCCTTTCAATTTAATTTCAAAGAAGTGCAAACTTCAATTTTACAAAGTATCTCATTCTGAATTTGATTTGAAGTCTTCGTAGTCTGGAATTTATTTTTCCTAAAATGTTAGTACACACAAGAGCAAATACAAATCTTCTAAAATTGTTAGGAGATAACTACACATTTGAACAATAATGTTTGGAATCATCAAAACTACATAAGTTGCAAAATGTAAAGCATTCAAATAGCAACTATCTTAACAATTACAAGAAAATGTGATTTTGTATGACATCATATTATATGATGATGTCATCATACTATATGAATAAGTTTTTTTTTTTGTCTGTATAAGTAGGGAGGGAATTCCAAGTATAGTTATTTTTTCAAAGATCATCTATATGAATGTATGTTTGTCTATTCAATTCTGTTGTCAATTTGCATATGGATGAACCTAATTGCTAGGTACAATCACTATTACCTGATAGTCCGAAGGAAGACCTATTCATATGTATAATCATTTTAGTCAAAAGTCTATGAAATGACTCATCATAATTACAGCTTTACAAAAAGGTATTTCACAACAATAACTATTCTTGACCTTTTTGTTCATATATATGAGCGTTCATTCATACTGTGTGAATTTTTTTATTGTATGTGTGAACGTAATATCGTATTGTATGATCATGTCCAATTTCTTTAAATTGGAAGCTATTTGGTTAGTTTTTCTTCACAATCTCTTTCACGTCCAAATCATCTTGTGTTCAATTCTCTCCAAATGGCTAGTAGCAACAAGCAGACTCAACATTCAATAGGCTCTTCATCTTGTTCCAATCAAGTAGATGTTAACTGTCTGTCAAAAGAAAATTAACATGTCTTTGGCCGTTTCACTAAGGCAAAAATCACTCATTCTCAACTTCTTATTCAAGAAGACATTAATTTTCTGTAATGACTTTATTTGATTTTATTAAAGTTTCATTCAAACTCACTCTAATCTATGCACTTCATATTAATAAATTTTGTTATTTTCTTACTAACATGAACATGAGAGAAAATCATACCAAAATGTTCTCATTTGCATTTAAAGAAAGGGTAGAAATCACTAAGGAGGATTTTGACACTTTTTAACATCATAGAACTGAAGGAGTAAGGACACACACTATAACTTCAAGAGCTAATTTTGATTGGTCTACCATAAATCAATCCCTTAGAGGTGTACCTTCAGTCTATCACTTATCTTGTGTATAAACTTTGAATCAAAATGAAAGGATCATCTACCTTATTTTAAGAACATCCATTATTCCTAAAGTTGGAGATCAAATCAACCTTACTCCTTTGCTTTCTATAATCACATATCTTATAATATCAAAAACTCCAAGTGATTAAGCCAGTTGATTCTGGATAATATCAATAATCGTATTTACAATATCTTCCTACCACAAAAAGTAAGAAGAATGTATCTTTAGGACACTTGATTGCCTATATCCTTGAAAAGAAATATAATTTGATTCATCTTGATCCTTCAAATAATCTTCCAATCTATTTCACTAATGCTTCCTTTCTTACTCTTTTTCATCGAGATCAAGGGGATGAGGGAGATAAAATTGGGGAAGAACAAGCACCTGCTTCTATACCAGTACCTTCTCCTAGACCTGAGCATCTTTTTTTATTAAGAAATAGCCTAGCGATTTGTGAAAGTATGAGATGCGCCTAGAGGGGGTTAATTCAATATTTAAAAATTTATTTAACAAAAAGAAAAATCTTGTTATAACTTGATGCAGAAGCAAATTACATTCACAATAAAAAGATAAATTCTCATTTTAAACCTTGTAGTTAATTGCATAAGAAATAATTGTGGAAATAAAGTGAAAAAATAATAAAGAAAATAACACCCCAGATTTATAGTGGTTCGGTCAAACCTTCAACTACATCCACTCCCCGGAGGTAGCCTCCTAGTATTGACACCAAAGATATCTTCTTCTTCCCAAAACCTCCCACAAGATAAACCTTAAATTCTATGGTACTAAGCTGCAAGCTCACTGATGCAAATGGTGAGAGTTTGAAAACCCCTTCAAACTCTCTTGAAACCCCCTCCCAGGACCTCTCCATTTCAAACTCTACCCTTTCCTCTCTCCATTTCAAGTTCTCTCTTTAAGCTTTCTCTAGAAGATCGAAGACAGAATGGCAGCCAAAGACTCTTACAAAGTTTTATGAGAAATCTTAAATATAGGGCTTCAAAAAACCCTAAGAAATGAATTAAACCATCAAATATTGTACTGTACAACCACAAGATCATTTAGTGTGATGTACAAATTTGACCTATTAGTATTGTGCAATCATCAGTTAGTATTGTATGAATAGTTCAATTTGCTTGTTCATACTATATAATCACCAGTTAGTACTATATAAATAGTTCAATCGAATTGGACTTTATAGAGATTTTATCTGGACTAAAATGGATAGAAGCAAAGGTTTACACTTTGTATCTTGGGATTTATTACAATTATTTATATTTCAAAAATATTTTCCATAGGAAAAAAAATATTTTAATTAATTTCTATAACATCAAATCGTATAGTATGATCCATATTGTACAGTATAATGTATAAAAAATTAAAATATTAAAAAACATTTTTCCCCTTTGTGTGTATGCATGGTCGCCAAGATAACACACAACATTACAAGACTTGACTCAAGAAATTAAAAAATAAATAAATGAAAATTGCAAAGTCAATTAAAATAACCTATTCTACCAAATCTTAAGCCTTGAATTTTTAAAGAACTTTGTATGGTGTACCTGAAATATTAGTCAACACACAAACAAATGTGCACCCCAAATACTAGAAAAAATAAAAATGTAATCAATATTATTTATTAGCATCAAAATCATAAACTTGGAAGCTCGAGTTACAATGATCTCCCCCTTTTTTATGATGGAAAATAATATTGGTTAAATTTGCAAACTAAAAATATTTTCTCCTAAACTCCCCTATACTAAATGAATTACATTAAAAAATAGAGGAAAGCATTTTTTATTTATTTTTTTTTTTTTTGACAAAAATATTTAAAGCTAAATAACAAAAAAATTTAAAAAATAAAAAATAAATACAAAAAACTACAGTACATTCTCCCCCTTTGATGTTATAAAAAGAAGAGATAAAATGACATATAAAATTGAAATGCATGTAGATAAAAATAATAATATAATAAAGAAATGAAAACATGAAATTATACTTAATAGATTATATATAAATAAAACACCGAAAATAGATAAACAAACATACATAACACATAAACAAAACACAAAAACAAACCTTAACTTGCTTATATCTCATAATCTTGCACCTATTCTAATGATTTAAAATCTAGGTTTGCCCAAGATATTTATTTTCTTTTTATCTTTTCCCCATATTACAATCATTTTATTTTACTCTTTTCTCTTGCATGAAGAGTTCTTAAGTTGGGGCATTCAAATTTCAGATGCCCGAGTTTCTTACACATAAAGCAAATAACATAAGAAGAAAACTTAAAATTTTTACCATTTTTACCTTTGCTCCACTTTTGTTCATGCTTATACTTGTGCTTTAATAAACTTTCAAAATTATTTGTTGTCATTGCTATCTCCTTACTCTTATAATCTACTAAGCTAAATTAATCCATTTCGTTATCTTTTAGCACTATAATCTTCTCCTCACCTGCATCCAAAAGTTTTTGAATCACACTTTGCTCATAGGAAATGAGTGAGCCTATAGATATTAGATTGTCTATAGAATAAGCATTCAAATCTTTTGATTCACATATAGTCGTGACTTTGGCATCAAATTTATCAAGTATAGAATGTAGAATTTTATTAACAGTTTGAAAGTTCTCTACCTAAAGTATGCAATGACATCACAATTTGAGTAAACCTAGAATACATATCTAAGATCGTCTCATAAGGTTTCATGTAGAAAAGTTTATAATCATGCATTAGAATGTTAAGCTTAGATTGCTTGACTTTACTAGTACCTTTATTTTTAGAGCATAATCTATCTCAAATTTCTTTGTCGATAGTACATGTTGAGATTCTCATGCAATCTTTAGAATTTAACGTACAGAAAAACAATTCAAGCAATTAGCATTTAGTTGAGAATTGATTTATTTTATTCTACTCCATTTAGTAAAAGGAATAGCAATGTTGACTCCATCTATAATATGAGATCGTATATAATAGCAGTTTGAATCATATACCATATTTGATAATCAATTGATTTCAAGAAAGTGGACATGAAATTTTTTCAAAAATAAAAAGAAATATTTTTAAATAAAGGTGGTCATGTGATTAAATAGCCTTCCACATTATTATGATTTCCAAGATGTGCCATGATCATTTTTCTTATAGTTTTCTAAAACACTATTTTTGAGACCTTGCTCTGATACCACTTGAACGTACGAGATACGCCAAGAGGGGGTGAATTAGATATTTAAAAACTTCTTTAACAAAAAAAATCTTTTTTAAATTGATGTGAAAGAGAATTAAATTCATAACAAAAAGATAAATTATTAATTTCACTCACGTAGTTAATCATAATAGAAATAAATGCAAAAAAGAAAGTGCAAAAAATATATAGGAAAGAACACACCAGATTTATAGTGGTTCAGTCAAATCTTAACCTATGTCCACTCCCCAGAGGCATCCTCTGAGTAATGCACTCAACCTTTAGAGACTCTCCTTTAGCCTCCACAAATAGGAAGAGAAATCCTTACTAAATCACTTCCACCTTCCTCGGTGTGGCAGAGGTCCTGAGTCCTTTGACCCCAAAGAGATATTCTTCTTCCCAAAACTTCCCTCAATATTATCCTTGAATTTGATGGTATTAAGGTGCAAGCTCATAGGAGGAACCATGTGAAATCCCCTCCACACTCCCTTGAAACCCCCTCCAAGAATCTTCTCCCACTCAAACTCCACCCTTTCTTCTCTCCCTTTCAAGTTCTCTCTTCAAGTTTTCTCTAGAAGATCAAAGACACAATGGCTTCCAAAGACTCTTACAATGAATTATGAGAAAGCTTAAATTAGAGGGCTTCAAAAAACCCTAAAAAATTAATTCAGTCATAAAACATCGTATAGTATGATTGCAGGAACGTCCAGTACGACGTACAGAATTTGACCTATTAGTATAGTATGATCACCAGTTAGTACTATAAGAAAAGTTAAATTTTCCTGTTCATACTATATGATCACAAGTTAGTACTATATGGACAGTTCAATAAAAATGTTGTTCATCTAGGATGAAACATAGGATGACCAAAATTGTCTCTATTGATTGTATGGTACAATTCAATTCATACAGTATAATAAAATTATTAAAATTATGCTGATTTGATTGACTAATTATAGTATTAAATTAGGCAACATTTTAAACATCATACAATATGATCAGGTTTGTATAATATGATTAGAACAACTTTTCAAATTCAATTTTTTTCCTAATTTAATGGATGATGGGTTTTCTCATTATAACAAAGTATCCAAAATAATATTGTGTTTTTACTGTATGATTAGTTATATTTCAACAATATTTTTCTCAAGAAACTAAAATATTTTAATTAAATTTTTTAACACCAGATTATACAATAAGATTCATATCATACAGTACGATGTATAAAAAAATTAAAATATTTAAAAACATTTTTACTCCCCTGTGTGTGCATAATCGCCAAGCTAATATACATTTTTACAAGACTTGACTCAAGAAATTTAAAAATAAATATAAAAATTATGAACATATTTAACATAACCTATTCTATCCAATCTTGAGCCCTGAATCTTCAAAGAACATTGCATGGTGTAACTAAAATATTAGTCAATACACAAACAAATATGCACTAAAAGAACTTGGCTTAATAAAAAGGTTATAAATATTTTTTATTATCATCAAAATCATAAACTCAGAAGTCTGAGTTGCAACAATTTGATCAACTGGAGTCTCATTTTGATTAACATTTTGATCATATTGAAACTCGCTTAGACTAGTAGGATGTCCTATACAATGAAGATATGGGCTGGGTCAGAGGACAGTTTGATTCAATCAACACTCAAATAGCTACCATCAATAGCTACATTACGATGTTCACTCCTCCTCAACCACCTTCAGATTAAGATCCTCCAGCATTTTAGTTTTTATTTTCTATTATAGTTGATGTATGTTTTATTATTTTTATTTTCATTTGATTGCATTTAGATGTTTGTATTTATGTATTAGTTGTATCTACATTGTACATTTAATGAAATGCTTATCTTGTGTTGGTATTAATCCTCTTAAAAAATCCTTAAGTTTCTATTGTTTAAACTACTAATGTTGATCTAAGAGAAAATTTTAAAATTTTTTGCACTTCAACTTATTTTCCTGGCAAAAATTTTTCTTTCTCAAACTTTAAGTCAAATTACGATTAGATGTAGATTGGAAGATCATTTTCATGTTCTTATAGATAATTATTATACAGTTATAACTATTGTAAAAGAGATGACTTATTTTTTCCTTGTTTAATGTGTTGATTTTTTTTTATTATTGGGCTTTTATTTAAGATTATTTGATATCGAAAAGAACAAAATGTTAAAATATGTGTAATGTTCACCTAAAATGAAAAGAGGTACAAAATTAACCCAAACTAAAAAGATGCACAAGAGTGCCAAAATATTAAAGGATGCATAATGTTTGCCTAATATGAAAAGAGGCACAAAATTAGCTCAAACTTAAAAGATGCCTAAAGAGTGTCAAAATTTGAAAAGATGTGCAATGGTCTCCAATCGAAAGATTATGTATCATTTTATGTCTTTCCCATATCTTTCTAATTCTTAAAAAACCCATATATTCAACAATAATATCAACCATTGAAGTTGAAACTAATTGATCATTATTTAATCTTTTTTGCAATAATTACTCTATTTGATTTATCTAAAACAAACATTAAATTGGGTTGACTCTACTTATCTAAATTATTCTTTGATTTAAAATTTAACTCGCTTTTTTCCCATCAGGACTTTAATGTTATATTTACAAATAGTTTTAAATTAAATTCTTCATCATCTATTAGATTTATCTATAGCAACTTACTACTTCAGGGTTGCTGATGACAAAAAGGGGAGGTTATTATTTGTATTTGTTGAAGTCTTTTGGTTTGTGTTTAATTTATATTTTTGGTTTTGTTTTGTTTTTTTTTTTTTAAGTTTGTTTTAAATTTATGTTCAATGGCAAAATACTCTGATGGGGAGGTTTTTTATGATTTTGGTTTTCTTGTGATTTATGCAGTACTAATTTGTTTTATGTTTATTATGTTTGAATTGTGTTTGTGTGTTTGGCATATTTATCATATTTTTTCTTTCACGTATATTTTTCTGGCGATCATTTTTATTTCCCCTAATTTTAATTTTTAATTCATTCATGGGGAGTTTAGGAGAAAAGAACTTTTATTTATAATTCAAGAAATAATTATTTTTGCCATCATAAAAAATGGGGAGATTGTTTCAACTCAAGAATCCATATTGAGATTGTGATTTTTAATGAAAGCAAAATATTAATATTCTATTAATTTTATTATTTCTCTAACAATGTACTAGACATTTTCTATTTATTTCTTTTTTTTTTACTAATATTTCAAGGAAATCACACTCCAGACTGTTGAAGACTTCAAGATAGAGTAGATTAAGATTTCATGTAATAAAGTCTACAAATCTTTATTTTTTATTATCTTGAGTCTAAGAGAGTGTAATTATAATTGGGTAACCGTACACACATACAAGGGGAGAGAGCTAAAACTTAAAATTTTAAAGTTATTTGTATTGTACAATATTTAATCATATTGTACAATTTGGCAATTTTCCTCTTGAATACACTTAATCAATTCATATTCTTAGACTTTTGAACTGTTCATATTGTATGATGTCCAACCATACAGATGACTAATAGTGTACAAAATTGGGTTTGTACCAATTTATCCCAAAGAAATTCATTCATTTTTATATTATTCGTACATTAGGATATGAATTCAAACAAACAACTAACATACTATAAAATTGGATTCATACATGATTGTACTAGATAAAGCATTATTTGTATTAATTATTCATACTCTATGATGTTAAGTTGTACAGACGACTAACAATGTATCAAATAAGGTTTGTACAATATTATACAAGACAAACACATTTAGTTTTGAACTATTCATACAATATAATATCAATTCATACATATGACTGTTATTTGACAAAATTAGATTCATACCAAGATTTTTTGAACTATTTATAGGCAATCTACAATCCTACTTTACGGTCTAAAGTCAATTCACTTGTAATTTTCACTTTTTTGATGCTTTTTCTATTGTTTTTTATAAAAGAAGTCGTAAAAACTAACTCAATACCTTCAGTGCAATTTTTTCTTGAGACTGTCCATTGAGTGTGAGTGCTTTGGAGAGATTATGAGAGTGATGTGTGAGAGATCTAGTCAGGAGGAGTTGAGATGGATTCATAAGGTTGCCCAAAGTAAGGATTATTCATCTTCTTCAAGTTTCTGCCCATCTACCCTGAGGACATTTGAGATAATATTTTCAACATTATGTCAAGGTTCAATTCCTTCCCTATGAGGGTGAAAAAGGATGAAGGTACTCTTCCTTCACGAGGAGGGTAAAAAAGGACAAAGGTTCTCTGTCTTCACCTGGAGGATAAAAAAGGATGATAATTCTCTACCGCACCAAGTTGGTGGAAGAAAGTTTATAAGGGCTTTTCCACCTTGATGTGGGGGTAAAAAGAGAGTAAGTTTGATTTAGTGCAATACCTGAAGGAGTCTCCAAGGAGTGGACATAGCTGAAGTTTGGACCAAACTATTATAAAATTTGGTGTTCTTTTGTTCACTTAAATTTTTTTGTAATTTTATTTTTTCCACACTTTAAAGTTTTGTGGTTGAAAAATATTTTGCGATAATTATTTCTAAATAAATGCATATTTTAAAATCATTTATTGAATTTTCTATAAATGGTTTTGAAGAATCCAAAAAAAAATTTTGTTAACCAATTCACCCCCCGCCCCAAAAAAAAATAATTATTAGCCTTGGGATAGTTCTATAAGGTGTAACAACCTATATGAACTTTCAGAACCTAGCTGCATTCATGGCCATTGTTTATTTTTTATTATGTATTTAGTTTTTTATTATTATTTCTCTTTAGAATAGCATGTTTTTTTAGGTTTCTCAATTTGCTTTTCCTTTGGTTGGCTCAAATGGAGTCCTTGTTAGGCTTTTAAAATGTTAATTTTTCTATAAAAGTTAAAAAAATTTCTTAAACAAGATAACATAGGATTTAAAACTAATTAATTTTTTTTTAAATTAATGAATAATCCCTTGGGGTTCAGCTTTTAAAACTCACTCAGTATTTCAATCCTTATTTACTTCACAGTGATTATTTGCCCAATTCATATTTGCCCTACCCATACATGCATAGCCTTGAGTCCAAGCATATATAATTTCTTTTATAACATAGAGGGATAGTACACTTTGCATATCATGGTACCATTCAAGGTTGGGTTTGATACCCACTTCCTCTTTTATGCCTCCCATCACTCTTGTAGTTGCATAAGATCAGACTGCATGCATTTAATACACTAGGTAGAATTTAGCTGGTACCACTTTTTGAGATGGGTGGTAAATCCAAGTTGTGGCTATTTAGATACCTAATGGGGTTTAATTTATAAGTCCCCTTGCAATGTCTTATATTAGTAAGGTCATGGGTGTTAATACATAGTGTATAGTACATCCTTTGTAGACCTATTGTCAAAGGTTGGAGTTTTAGGTATATTTTTATATACCTTAATGATGGGTATGCTCTCCATTCTTCGGATGCTATAAATCCCACAAATCCATGTCACACTGTTTGCACTATTTCCATCTTTCTCTTACGTATGTTTGGTATAAGGTGACTCCTTTTTTTATTTCTCCTCTTTGGATCAGCTGGGTTCTTATGTGATCTATTCATGTTGAATAGCTTAATTGATCCTATCTTCCTTTGGATTAGGAGAGCCTAGATAATCCCTTATGTGCTAAACCTTGAATAGAATAATATAGTATTCTTAATTAAGACTATTCTTAGATTAAGGCTTAAGATGTAATTAACCATGGGTGTTTACACCCATGGTAAACTAACACTCACTTCAAATAAACCATATTCAAGTTGATTTATTGGATGGGGGAAATCAAATGATTAAGGGATCATATATATTATTACCCATTGAGGTGTGTAGGTGAGGGTAACTACCTTCCATGGTTCATCATATATACGATCTCATCTACTCTCAAATCAGCCTGCTTGCATAAATAGTCAAGGCATACAGTTATTTTGTCATACAGGATAGTGCGATCTTACCCTTTTGCATTCTGACCACACTCATAGCATCATTTTGGGGACCAAAAGATTTTTTTCAAATATTATGGGATGGGTTTCTCATTCTAACTTTGGATTCTATAATATTTTTGTATGTGTGTACTCTTGGTTTGGTGCACTTTAGTGAGGTTCTTCCCTTCCTAATCTTTTAGGCTATTCCACTCTCTTTTTCCCTACTCTTACTTATGGTATTATCTTGTGATAATTACTATTACTTTTATTAGTAAATAGTACCATGGATTTCTTCGATCCTTCAGTTACTTTTCCTTTAGCTTTGATTTACATGTGATACTTCCAGAGTCCCTATTATCAAGCCTTCCTATAAGGGATGACACCTTCAATTCCTTTACTAACTCAACCTACATCACTCTTTATGGGTTGACCCCATCTAAGGCTGCCACCTTTTTTTTCCCACATAGGAGTTGCCACATAACCATTCATCCCTTTGGTCATCTGGTTGCATGGCAGCCAACCTGGGCGCTTGTTCGTCCCTCTTCTATTGTGCGCAGCTAGTGCTCCCTTGCCTAGGTAGCTAGTTCTTAGGGCACACCTTTTTAGCTCCCCGTCTAGAAGTTAGGGTGACTGCACCAGTAGTAGTAGTTATTTGGATAGCTCCAACCCCTCTTCTTTAGTAGTCAGTAGTTCCTCTTCCTACTAATCTGTTGGAGGCTAGTCATGCTCAAGTTTACCCACTCTCTACTCCTCAAGGAAGAGAGGCGTCTAAACCAAGCTTTCTTCACCTTTTCCACTCATCAAGTTTTTATTTTTTCCTATCTTTCTCATCCAGAGATTGTCGAGTAGACCCCAACACTCCTTCCTCTAGTAGATCCTATCCCTCCTATCATTCACTTAGTAGTACTTGAAGTAGCATCTTCCCCTACCTCCAGCCTTAGGAAAAGGGCTGAGAGGAATATGAATAAGAGGTTACTACTAGCGGCATCTAAGGTAGTATTACAAAAGATGGTAGATTCAATGGAACATAAGGGGCCACCACAGTAAATGGTGGTTCCCTTTTAGTGGTAGCCACATTGAACGCTAGTTCCCCGGGGCCCTGAGGTTGTTGTTTCCATTGAGATCAATATAATTAAGGGAGGATGCTTCTCTCCAATAATAAATAGTGGTGATAAGGAGGACATCATTCACATTATAGTGGTCCCTCTTATCATATCTCCTATTTCACATGTTAGAGTACCCAGGGAAAGTGACCCTAAATCCCTCTCTTAGAATATCAGGAGTATTATTTACTCAATGTGAGGTAGGGGTTACATTAGTGATGAGAGGTTGCTCTATGAAATCACTCAAGTTAATGCTCAATACCAGTAACAAGCAGTCAAAAAGAGTTATAGGTTATAGAGAGGGTAGCCACCTCATTAGTAGTAACTCATGATAGTTTCTACGATTAAACCACATTAGAATATTTATGTGGTTGGATGACACCCACATCATCACGAACATCACCCACAGCAAGATCTTGTCCAGCCTTAGCTCAGTTCCATGGTTATTGCTCCCCCTCCACAACCAAATGTTCATGTTGGGTCCCATCATTAAAGATGTGTATGGATACATCAATGGGGAGACCAACCTATCAAGATAGTATATATATTTATGGTTTCTCAGCATTTGGATATAGTTTTTCTATCAGGATTAATAGTAGTCTAGAATGTTTGAGATACTCTAGTAAATGATAAGGATGTTCTTCCCATAGATATTTCCCCATCTCGATAAGAGTTAGTTCGTACTTTTGCTACCCATTATATTTCTTCCCTTTCGGGTCTATTTGTTGAAGCTCTCTATTAAACCTTCTCTAGAGATGACTTTCTTGGAGAAGAGTCAATCGAGGATATCCTCATCTATCATGTGTGTATGTGTTATTTTGAGGCAAGCTGTGTTAGATTAGCAAAAAAAGCCAAATGTTGGCATGGAAGAGTAAGGGATGGCTTATGTACCTTCCACCTCATCACAGGGTTCACCTCTCAAGTCGGTGGATACATAAGTGATAGTTTATAGTCACAAACTAAGATGGATGAGATGGTCAGAGCCATGGCGGTGATGATAGCTTAGTTGAAAGTATTGGGGATAGACACCATGTAATTGATGTACGTACTCCATCTACATCCAATGATGAGCCAAAAATTCAACATATAGTAGTAGACAAGGTCTATAGGATTGTTCCAGTAGTGCTCCTAGCAGTGAATTTTAGTGTTTCAAAGAAAAAGCCAGTTTGTGTAGATATCACTTGGCCAGATTTAGGATATGATTGTATAGAAAGTTAACCAAGCTATTTCCTCTAGAAAGTCTGGAGATGCAGTTAGTATAGGTCATCCATACTTGATAGAGTACTAGCAAGATTTGTACCCCACTAGTTTTGTCCCTCCACATTTTTACTTGTTTGATAGGTTAGGAAACCCTAGCAGCATATAGCTTAGTATTATGTTACAATATTGGAGGAAAATACATACTGATGCTAAGGTTTTTCTGTTAATAGTCTAATTTGATTGGAATTTGAGTGGTATGTTGATCTCCCCAATGATTCATTACACATTTTATAGAGCTTAAGTAATTATTTATTCAGAGGTTCATTACTACAAAGCACCTAGTGATAGTAGGTGAGTTGATAGTGACTAAACAACATCCTCATGAGTCTCCGCCAAACTAAATTGATAGGTGGAGAAATTTTAGTCTTTAGTGTGAACATTATTTATAAGACCAGCATGAAGTTGAGAATCTATTGAATAAAATAGAAGGTCTTATCACTCCATATCTGAAGTGTTTTAACATTAAAACTTTTGAAACCAATTGACAAAGGTCATTGTCTTATAGGACATCATGCCCTCCATTGTCCCTCCTAATATTGAGAGTTAACCTCCACATAAACCTCAAAGGAAGGAGTCTTCAAAGGCACCATCTCCTAGGAAGGTGGAAGTTCATAGTACTTTTGAGTCACAGGATAAGGGTAAGAGGCCCATGAATAGTTTGTTACCATAGCAGCCATCACCACCACGGCCTAAGGTACAGCCATGACCATAAATACAGTCACATATACATGTACACCATAAGTGTAATTTTATTCACCTTATATACTTAGCAGTAAGTTAAACCCTTCTACTGGACTCCAGAGATTTAGTAGTATTTAACTAGCAAGAAATATACCTTTAAGAGATAAAGTGTATAGAATATTTTTAAGTTCCCTATTAAGAAGAATTTTTTGACATTCCCAGCAAATAGGAGAGTGGAAGAGGAGGTTCGGTCAGATCATCCATTTCATTATCCATTCCATCAGCATGTTGGACATGTCCTAGAATATTGTTATATATTGAATGACAGGGTAGGGAGCCTTATGGCTAGCGGGGAGATTCACTTATAGAATAATGATCTAGTGCAGCCTTGAGGCAAGGTTAATCAGATTATTTAGATGGTTAAAGGCTATAGTTAGCAAAATAATTAGTGTGGTGGTCAGATTAGTGATAGCATATTACCACTTATACTATTAGAGAGTGGCAACTTGTGCTCTCTCCTAAGATAAAGGGTATGATTAGACATGTAGTTTAGAGCTTAGAAGCAGTTGACTAGAGACCTATTAGCACAAGTAAACAGTTTATAGTTTGGTTTTTTTACATATTTCTTCTCCTTCCCCCATTTTAGTTCATATTAAGCACAATTCTTTTCTTTCATGTACTAAAAAGATGTATAAGAGAGAATATTTTATTGTAACTTGTGAAGGGAAGATTGGATGTCGATATACTAGGTTCTATGGAATCCTTTGTGGAATATGAGGTCACTTAAGTCCTAAACTCAGCTGAGTTTGAGGTCACTTAAGTCCCTCGATACAGCAAGCTCGTATTTGGCAAACTTATATACCTCAAACTCAACTGTGTTTAGGCTATTTTGAGAAATATCAATTCCCTTTTGTAAATATTTGTGTCATATATCACTCGTATCTAGTTTTTTCCATTTCAAATGATGAGGACCAAGATGATGCTGAGGATAGAGTCCTTGACGCTCCATCTGAATTTGAAGAAAGTCTTATTTCTGTCATGGTTGAATTATGTAAAGTTTATCTTGACATTGAATCGGATCTTCAACTAATCCTTCCAACATAATTTTGTCATTTACAATATATAAATTTAACATGGAAAACCTTTTTCATAAGAATATTTGATACTTTAAAATAATTTGTTTTAATCAAACTACTAACATAGCTTTAAATAACAAATTAATTAACTTTACCTTATATTACCTACATTCACTACTTTATGGTAATACATTTTCTAATGAAAGACGTCTTTTATTTGTGACCTCCAATAAGTTAGGTTTTTAAGATCTCCAATTATTTGATGTAATTATCTGCTGGTAATGCATTTTCTAATGAAAATCATCTTTCCTTTGTGACCTCCAATAATATAAGTGTTTTAGATCTCTAATTATTTGATGTAATTATCTGCAGATAAGTTAGTATTTTCTATCACTGGACCTCTTATGAGACCACACCTATAAACAATCAATGGTTTATTTTGGGAACCTATGTGGGTTTAGGGCCCACTTTATGCGTGATTGTATGAATGAAATGTTATAAAACAAATGCTTTGGGCTTCCAAATAAAATTTTTTTTTATGATGTAGGTTGCAACTGTATGCATTATGTCCAAATATGCCACAAGAATAGCATTTAATCCTCATAAATTTGTTTACAAGACTAAATGGGGGATAATTTCTCTTCCAAGGGAAGTATGAGGCATGTTGTGTCCTAGGTTGTTGCTTTAATATATGTATAGGCCTGCGTGTATTATTTTGAAGTGTTTTTATTTATTTCTCAAATGTTCATTCACACTCTTTTTAAGGTCTAATTGAACTAAAGCTTCATGCTCTTTACTATCAATTATTAATGTACGTTCTTCTAGTTCCTAAAATGCAAATTCTTGTTGAATATATTCTTCACTCAAGGATTAATGTGTCTTTAATAATACAATATGCCTTTTATTCAATGAATCATATTAATCCAATAGTGATGCATGATCTATATCTAATATAGTGTGTTTAGTTTTAAAAATTAAATGCTAAATAGTTAAACTTTTAAGCATTTCTTTTTTAAGTTTAAAATTCTTTTTTCAAAAGTGAATGTTCATTTTCCAAGTTTTTGTATGAGTCATGTATTTGCTCATAAATTAAAAAAAAATCATCATATAAATGCTTACATACCTCAACCTAGTTTCCCAACACTAACCCTAGCCATTAAACATAAGTCGGTTACCTTCACTTATGAGGCTATGTTAGCCTAGAATTCCTTTTTATATCTTATGCCCGCCCATTTTTAAGTGGATTTTTCTTCACACTTTTCCATAACAGGGTTACTCTTAAAATTGAGGTAATCTATGATCAAATGTCTAGGATTCTTGCACTGAAAATAAATAGTGTCAGACAAAAACTAATTGAACTTCCCTTTTTCACCATTGCACTTTTTGTCATGGCTCTTATGTTTCATTTTTAGAAAATTCTTGAATTGGTGAGTCTTTAATGATATTGTTGACCTTTCTTTTAACTAAACTAGGGTCAAGGGGGTTGACTTGGTCAAATTGACCAAGCCAGACCCTAATACCACATCCATTTAGTTTAGTGAGTCAAACAACGTTTGTTGAGCCTTGACCCAGGTCCTAGTTCAACCTAATTCCTAGGTTGACCAAACCAGCCCAAATCACGATTATTTGAGTTTCAATCAATTTCACACCCCCCTTAGCTCAACTCCTAATCAATTTAGATTTAATTGACCATGTTGACCTAGACAACACTTGACTTGGTCAACCCAACCTTGATTCAGTCAAATTTAGCCTATTTACGTCAAATACATGACCCTTTGGCATTTAAACCCATCCCCCTTTACTCAAAACATAGCCAAGGAAGCTTAGATCCCTCTTAATTAACCTTAGAAGTCATCCTGGCCATCCATCATAGGGTTGGGACTATAAATAGAGGTCTAAGGCTTCATTAGAAAGGACTTTTACTTTTACTCTTGATTACTTTTTCCCTAAGCCACTTCAAGTTGGATCCTTGTTCCACTAAGCTTCCTTGATCTCTCTCCACCTCTTCCAAGTCAAATCCACTATTTAAAGGTCACTGGTGATGAGATCTCTAGCGAATTGAGCCTTAATTCCTTCCAAGTTTATTTGTTGTTGATCTAAAGCTTTTTAGAATGCAATTTCTTCTACAAACAGGAGCTTGGACACTCAACAAGTGCAACAAACCAAAGATCTCCTGAATCAAATATTTAGATTAGGTATAATCTCAAACCCTAGTCTAGAATAATTAGATTTTAAAAACTTTTTATAAAGAGTTTTTAGATCACGAGAATGATACCCCCATGAATGCTCTTCACTTGTACCATCTATGTTTAAAATTTTATTCCATTTAATCAAGCCAAACAATCAAACAAGATGAAAAAAGAATTCTAGGGTTCTGTTTACGTAGTGTTTTCATTATTTAAGATCTAAACCATTGATCTTATGATCAACGGTTCAGATCTAGCCATTCTGCGGCATTCGTTTGATAGTAGATTTGATCCAATGGCTCCTCACTCCGTCTGAATCAATCTGGGCCATTCGTTTCAAACCAAGGAAGATCAGATAGTTAGAGTCTACGTCCAACTTGGATATGTGATGTTGTGTGCTGCCTATGATTGTCGTAATCATTGCGACAATTATTACTAGAGGCACAATCATTACATCATCATATAATGATTAGTCATTATTTGGGGAGGCCAATCAGGCCCCACCATGTATATTTCCCATCACCATAGCATTTAAATTGTTTTTCAACTATTTTTAATGTATTTTAAAATATAGTTTTTTTTGTAAAAATATTATTAAAAATTAATTATAAAGTAAAAATATACACAATTTTTTTAGAAAATTATGTCCTTTAATAAAAAATTAAAACTAGTTTAAAATATTAAATATATTTCAAATTATTTTAATTCTTAAATACTTTATATTTTAAATTAATAATTAATTATAAAAGATTAATCTGAAAGATCTCAACTTGAAAATTGTTGAACTATCCAACTCTTGGTCTTCTTGGATCATTCAACGTGGCAAAGCAAAATGGCTTACTAAAGTGGAAGATGACCTTAAATTCTTATATTCTAAAATCTGTGTGAGGAAAAATCTCAATGGCATCATCAATGGTGCTAGTCCTAATGGTCATGCGGATATTATACAGCATTTTCATAACCTTTACATCCCACTTCCTGCCGATCATCCTGATCTTTCATACTTTCCTGCTGGGTCCACTGTGCCATCCCATCTTTGGCCTATTCTCATAGCTCTGGTTACTAAAATTGAGATTAAAAATGTTTTTTTCTCAGGTAGCTCTAATTCCTCACTGGGGCTGGATGGTTACAACTTTCACTTCTGCAAAACAGGTTGGCATATTATTGGTCCACATCTTTGCAAAGCAATTCAATATTTTTTTCATAAAGGCTACATTACTAGAAGTGCAAAGTCTATGGCTATTGCTTTAATCCCTAAAGGTTCCCATGCCCAATCTATTTTAGATTTTAGACCAATTTTTCTTTGCAACACTTTGTACAAAATTATTGCTAAAATTCTGGCAGCTCGGCTTAAGCCTATTATGCCTCTTATCATTAATGCTTCCCAAGCTAGCTTTATCAACAAGAGGATTTCTACTGATAATGTGACTCTGAGATCAAAAATTTTGGGATTCTTCAAGAGGTGTGGGAGATCAAATTACATGTGTTCTAAGCTTGACATAAAAAAAGCCTTTGACTCGGTCTCTAGAGAGTTCATTCTTTTAAGGCTTGCTTAGAAAGGTATTCCTCAAGAGTTTGTTGGATGGATCAAGTCTTGCATTATGGATGTGAATTTTTCCATCTGCTTAGATGGAGTTTTGGATGGATTCATTCCCTCCACTTCTGTCCTTCGGCAGGGATGCCCTTTGAGTCCATATTTATTTTGTTTTGCTATGGATGCTTTCTCCAACATTTTGAGTTCTTCTCTTGATGGGGATGTTTTTGAACCCTTTGAAATTGGGGGCTTCAAAATATCTCATCCCCATTATGCTAACGATGTATTGGTTTTTGGTAAGGCCAATGTTCATAATTGCAACATTCTTACCAAATTGCTTAGCAAGTTTGCCTCCTCTTCTGGTTTGGTTGTCAACTCTCAAAAAAGTACTCTCATCATGCATCCCAACAATCTGAATTCCAATGATATCTATGTTGCTCTTAACATTCCCCACACTCAAACCAAAATTACCTATCTTGGGATTCCCATTTCTATCAAAAACCCTCCATTCTTGATTTCTCTCCACTCATAGATGTTATTTCTAACAAGCATTCTGGATGGAAAGCAAAGCTCCTTTCTTTTGCAGGTACATTTCAATTCCTCTGATATACCATTTGGAACACCATTGCTTATTAGATTCAGGGAGCCATTATACCAAAGAGTTCTTGTAAGCAGATTGACAAGTTGGCTTCCAGATTTTTATATTCTGAAGATTCTACTACTAAGAGGCTGCATCTTATGTCTTTGAGATCTTATATCTTGGAGAAACACTTATAAGCCTAAGATGGCTGGAGGTTTGGGCTTACCTTCTTTAAATGCTATTCACTTTGCTAGCTCTTACTCCATCATATCTAGATTATACAATACTCAATCTCCCCTTGCAACCTAGTTCTTCCACATTTATAGCTCTCCCTGGAAACGTGTTGGAAGTTTGGCATCTCGTATGTGGAAATTGATTTGTGAATTTGCAATAAAAGCCAAATATAATTTTGTTTTTAAAATTTCTATTGCGTCCCCTATCTCCTTGATTTGGGATCATTGGTGTAATGGGCTTAGTCTATCTGTTCTCCCCTATGCTTCTTCTTTGCGGGATTTATTTCCTGCCAACTCCATAGTTTCTATCATATTGGGTGCTGCAGGCTGGCAAATTCCTGCATCTGTTACTTATCCTATCCTTAGTTTGGTTAAATCTTGCCCAACTCATCAAGATGGTGCGATTTTGCTATGGAATAATGGTAAAACGAGAAGATTCTTTGACTTCTTATGTCATTTTTATACTAATGAAGCTGATGTTAGTTGGTATAAAGTTTTATGGCATAGCTGCTTTAAAATTCTCTGTCTTTAGTTGGTTAAGCTTGGTAGGAGGCCTTAACACGACTGATGTTTTGATCAAGAGGTGCATTCCTGACAATCCTATTTGTTATTTGTGTCATACATATGACGAGAGTGTTTCACATTTGTTTTTTGAGTGTGATTACACTCATGCTATTATTTTTAAACTTATTCCTGCTCTGAACTCATTTTTACTGAGACTAAACCTCCAACAAACCGTAAACTTTTTGGGAGACGGGAATTTTACAATGGTGGGAAAACATACTTTCTATCCTCTTCTTCTTTGGTGCTTTGTTTACTTTATTTGGAAGGAGAGAAACTCAAGAAAATTCAGGAATAAATTCTGTAGTAGTTGCACCACTCGTCTCTCTATAATTAAGGCTGTTTCTCAAAAAAATTATTTCTGGAAGAATGGGAACATTTTTAAAGAAAAGCTTAACCAAATGCATTAATATGCAATTCACTGTGCTATATCTGCGGGATCAGATTCGGATTATTGTTGGTGGCTGGAAGAGATCTGGAAGCTTTTAGTTATGGCTATGGTTATGGTATTGGAATCCGGCATTTTCTGTTGATGTC
The DNA here is from genome assembly GCA_022539455.1 of Dendrobium nobile. Lineage (NCBI taxonomy): Eukaryota > Viridiplantae > Streptophyta > Magnoliopsida > Asparagales > Orchidaceae > Dendrobium > Dendrobium nobile. The sequence goes on from CM039735.1 coordinate 39,500,248, forward strand.
GTAGTCTGCGGCTGTATGAGATTGTCTTGCATTAATTTTGATATTGGGATTACTGTGATACTGGAGCTTCCTCTATATTTTTGGCTGAGACTTGGAAAGTGGCTAATCTGAATGCTTGGGATGGTATTCTGTTTGAAGAATTTTTTTTTTCTGGACAGTCTTCAGCAGGATTTGGTGCTGGATATACATTTCTTTAACAATCGAGTTGCCTTCGAGAATTGACGGTGCAAATTTTTGGCTAAATTGGATGGGATTTTTTATGCCTCGGACGATGATGTTTTTCTTGTCCTGGCATCCCTTTGGACGACCTTCGGGCAACTAAGGGAGCCAATGTTTTGATGATGCAACATTTTTGCGAGAGCTAATTATATTCTTGAGTCCAGGCATTTAGTTTTTTATCCTTGTTTATTGAGCTTTTCCATAGGTCTTGCTCTTTTAGTATTGTTGTTGCTGTTGAGCACTTGCTACTTTCTGTTTGAGTACTATTGCTCATCTTGTTTCCTTACTTTTTACTTACTTGTAATTGTTCCTTTTTATGATTATTGAATGGGCTTCGCCCCTAATTTCCCCCAAAAAAAATTATTTTAAAATATATTTTAAATTTTTTGATAAATTTTTAAGTTATTTTTTTATTTTATTTAATTTTAAAAATTAAACTTATTTTAAAAATATTTTATTTAACTATTTTAAATCATTTTAATTTGTTAATACTAAATTAATAGTTAACTAATATCAATTTAAAAAGTTTTAAAAACATATTTTCTTAAAAAAAAAAATTAAAAAGAAATTAGAGAATTATTCTATATTTAATTATTAATTTAAGAGATATTTATATTTTAAGTTCAATTTTTAATATTTCATTAATATTAAATTAAATTAAGCTTATATATTCGTTTTAAATTTTATTAAAACTAATTTTAAATTATTTTAAATTTGAGAGAAACTTTTATAGTTTTAATTTAATTTAATTTAATTTAATTTAATTATTATTTAAAATATTTATTTTTAAATAATTTTAATTACCTAAAATTTTAAAAATTCATATTAAGTTCAATTTAAATCATAAAAATTAATATAATAGCTTAATTTTTTTTTTAATTTAAGTATTTAAATTTTCTAAAAAAATCATAAATAAAAAGTTAATTTAGCTTAATTAATATTCATTATTTCATTACTTTAATACTTAATTAGTTTTTTGTTAAATATTATATCAAATATTTTCTAAAATTAAAATTTATTTTGAATTATTTTAAGTTATTTTTAAGTAATTAGTGGATCTCTTAGAAAAGTTACAATTTAAATTATATATATATATATATATATATATATATATATATATATATATATATATATATATATATTTTTATTTTTTTTTTTTTTTTTTTTTTTTTTGTGAAATGTTGAAAGATTATTTTGAAATTTTAAAATAGGTTAAATATGTGAATAGAATTTATGAGAAAGGATTAGTGAATAATTAGACTCTAATTATCCACTAATCTCAAATCATTAATCATTTTTATTATTGTGTAATCGGTGCATATTTAGGATGTACAAGCACTTAGCCTAGGCTCTCCTAGTTCTAAGGACATGGCTTGTGATTGTGTGTTGCATTTAATTTTGTTACCTAAGGGTTAGTCATTGACACTTAATTAGAACCTACTAGCGACACATTAAGGTCAATAATTAAGGACGCATGTATAAAACTTAGTGAAATTCTAGGGATTAGGATACACCTCCAAATGACATGAAACTTAAACTATTTAAACTAAGTGATATTTCAAACACCAAGGAATTTTCTAGAAATTTTTAGGTCCTTTTAAGTCACTTAATTAATTAACCCCAAAAAACTTCAAAAAAATCTAATAAATCCAATTTCAACTCGAAAATTGCTAATAACATTTCTTTAAATACCCAAACTTTAAAAAAACATGACTAATTCTATAAAAAATCTAAATTGAGTAAACTAAAAGGCATTCAACTCTAATTATGATCAAGTATTTATTAAAAATATAAACATTCTAGAAATCAACCTAAATAAGAAAAGTCAACTCCCTGGTCAACCATAGTTTAATAACTTGGCCTAAACTTCTAAAAATTATAACTTAGAGTAAAAAACTCTAAATCCTACAAAATCAAAGTCTAATTACTTCTTAGAGGGTCTAATATTTAATAAAAATACTAGAACTCTAGAACTCATTTTTTTTGTAAGTCAACTTTAATCGCCTTAGACTTATTGGATAGGATAACTCTATGCATTCTAAAATTCATTAACTCAACTTAAATTTGAGAGAATATTACCCTAATCATTAAAATTGACCAACCAACTAAATTAATTAAAAATTGACCCTAAGATACTTATATTTAAAATTTAATCAAAATTCTCCTTTGGCCTTCAATAAATTAAATCACAAATAACTTGAATTAATTACCCAACATAGGACATGTCCAAGATCACACAGCCTACTACACACACATAGAATTTTTTGTTATGACTTAACTTCTAGCTTTAGGTTACGCTAGTGGTTTCAATTTATTTCTATGATGTGGTGATTTACATATGGGACTTGTGTTGGTTATTTTAGTTTTCTGTGATGATCACTACGATGATGCTTTTTATTATTGTATTCTCTTTATAATGTGATGGGTGATAGATTACTCATATAATAGGAGTAATTTTGATACTAACAATATTTTCTGCTGGTGGTCATGCTCATACAATGCTAAAAGGGTGCTAAAAATAACTAAATAATATATAATTGCTACATGTACTTCAGTCGCTTAGCCCCCAAATAAAAAAGAGCATGACTAAGTGTAGCTAGTCTGAATACTTTTATTTTTATATATAACTCATTGTGATGTTTATTTTAACTGCTTAGGGTAACCTTGTAGGAAAGTCTAGATTTTTCTTTCTGATGTAATGCATTTGAAGTAAAGAGTTGTGAAAGTCTATATAATAAGACGTATTAATAAAAATATCAGGGATCCAAAGAGAAAAAAAAGTCCCTTTAAAGGGAATTTCTTTTCATTTGGGTACCCTATGAAGGATGAACTATAAGAAGACTTAAGAAAGGCAATCCACAGAAGAACTAGAAGATGAAGATTAAGATTAAAAAAGCCCCATTTTAAGATTTGTGTCATTCTATAGGATTAGAATCTAGGATGTTGTTGGTAGAGGCTGGCAACCATTACCTTTTTACGGACCTTGGTTTGTATATTATATGGCACTTGTCATGAACTTTTGGATACTCTTTTCTCTGTAGTTGATATTTATATATTTGTTTACTTTTCTTTTGTAAGAAATGGCATGCTTTTTATTTGTTTATTCCTTGCATATTTATATGCCTGATTTTGCTACGCTCTTTAGGGATAAAAATTTTCTACTTGTAATTAAATTAAAAAACGTAAAAAGATAACGATCTAGGAAACATGTCGAAGGTCATCTGGGGTTGCATGCATCTTAATACATTCATCTCTTTTCTTATTTAGATGCTTCCCTTCCTATGAGTAGAGTTCAGGTAATCCGACCTATAAGGATGTGGTGCTGAACCTTGGGAAGTCTAGTCTTCTAAAAAATTATTTTATAAGCTTATTTTAAATTTTATGCATTCCTGATTTGTAGATTTTAACTAGCATGCATTTCATTAGAAACTAACTGAAATAAAAATTTAATTTCATTAGTCTTAGAAGCATACTACCCTTCATAAGTACAAGGCCACTTAGGAATCTCTCTAAATGTCAACATTAATTTCCAAAAATTCAGCCACCTGCTCATCTTTCATGAAGATCACACAACATAGATTTTATACGATTAGGTGGTTAGATGACTTTCCTTTTAAGGTAATATAAGTCCAAAATATATTATCTAGGATACAGGTATTAGTATTATGTGTAGAAAATTAAACCAACTATAGAATTAGTGTTCAAGGCTACTATTATCAATGTTCCATAGTATGCCTTATCGAGTGTTAAGTCCTCTATCCTTCAGAGCCTACAAATCCCACCTATCTAAGTCACACTGATGACATGACTTCCACCTTTCTTTCTTGTATGCTCAGAGTGCAGTGTTGTCTTTCTCCAATTTCTTTTCCCAACATTTATCCTTCTGGTTGATGATATGCATCATGCATGTTGAGCTAGCCAAGTTGAACCATTCTATCCCTTTGAATAGGAAGTTCATAGACTACTCTCTATGTTCCAATCCCATCTAAGAGAATAATATATAATCCTTAATCTAGAGTCTTCTTAGTTTATGACTTAAGATATAATTAACTACAAGGGCTTACGCCCATGTGAAACTGAATCTCACATCAAATAAATCTCACTAAAGCTGATGTATTGGATGGGAGAAATCTTGTAACTTTGATCAAGTTATATATATTATTACCCAATGAGGTACACAAGTGAAAGTCATTATCCTCTATGGTTAATTATATGTAAGATCTCATCTGCCTTTCCATTTGCTTATTTGTGAAGAGTGAAAAGGCCTATAACTATTTTATCCTACAGGAAAATATGATAATACCCTTTATATTTCCCCCCACTGAGTGGTGTCCTTTTGGAGTCCCACAGTTATGTCTTCACTCTCATCAACTTTGGAATTATTACTCTAAGTATCATTAACAATTCCATGGTTCTTTCCTTCTTGTCACTATAACTAAAAACCTTTGGCTCACATTTTTCTTGTAAGAAATAAAAGAGCCCATAAAATTATTAAAAAAACATATTTAGATCTTTTGATTCACATATTACAGTAACTTAGTATCACAAGAATAAAGCTAATAATTTAATATTAAAACTTTGTTAGGGATGTTAAGCCCTTATGAACTAGTCTAGAGGCAAACTAAGAGGGGGGTGAATTAGATATTTATAAATTTCTCTAAGCAAAATCATAAACACAACCAAAACAAGATTCACCACAAGAGAAATAAAGTGTGAAAATTAAATGCAAAAAAATAATAAGAAAGAAAACATCAGATTTTTAGTGGTTTGGTCAAACCTTGACCTATGTCTACTCCTCGGAGGCACCCTCCATGTATTGCACTAAACATTTAGTGACTCTCCTTTAGCCCTCATAACTAGGAAGAGAAGCCCTTATAAAATCACTTCCACCTTCCCTAGTGTGACGGAGTAGCCGAGTCCTTTGACACCAAAGAGATCTTCTTCTTCCTAAAACTTCCCTCAAGAAGAATCTTGAATCTGTTGGTACTATGGTGCGAGCTCGATGGAGCAACCGTGTGAACCCCCCTCCACACTCCCTTGAAACCCCATCTAAGGATCTTCTCCCTCTCTCAAATTCAACCCTTTCCTCTCTCTCTTTCAAGTTATCTCTTCAAGTTTTCTCCAAAAGAATGAAGCTTCAATGGCTGCCAAAGTCACTAACTTGTATAAATAAGAAGTCTTAAATAGAAGATCTCCAAATTTGCTTTTAATTACAGCAAACAAACATTATCGTCCAGGATGATATAAGGACCATCCTGTATGATCAGTACAAATCATGGAGTATCATCTAGAGCATCACCCTAAATATATTTCTGGATGATGGAAAAGTGAACTGATAGTCTAGGACTATCGTATATTCGTTCAGGCCAATTAGTACACAAAGGCACATATCATCCAGAACTTCACCCTAAATGGAGCCATGCCGATTATAAATCATCCAGGAAATACTAAGGTTTATTAATTAATAGTCCCATATGATCTTATGATCATCTAGGATGATATGATTGAGCAATCAAATCTTAATTACTTTTTTTAATTATCATATTAAATTAGGCATAATTGCCTTGCATCGTCTAGGATGATGTCCAAAAATAACACATGCCTAAATAGATATGGTGGCTAATTCTTTCTGATTTGAGCCTATCATCCTGAATGATGATAATATAATATAGGACTGCTCACTTAATTGCAATAGCCTTTATCAGTATGCCTTAATTAGGATTTTTATTTTTAATTAATCGACCAAGATGATTTTTTAATAATCCCGGATGATGTGATCAAAACAGAAAATACTATAAATTAGATAGAATTTTCTCCAATTAAGTGTGAGCAAGATTACTAAGCAAGCATACACCCTCACAAGACATGACTCAAGAAATCAAAAAGTACATCAATGAATATTACAATTAAAACCTATTTTCCCAAATCTTGAGCCTTAAATGGTTCATCATAATCCTAAAAAATTAGTATACACACAAACAAAAATATATTGCAAAAATAGGAAAGCAACAGAATATGAGCCACAATATTTGTAATCATCAAAAATATAAAATCAAAAGCTCAAGTTGCAATAATCTTTCCCTTTTTGATGATGGCGAATATTACTGGTTAAATTTGGAAAATTGAAAACATTTTCTCCTAATCTCCTCCTCACTAGCATAAAAGTTTAAAATTAGGAGAAAATAGAATTTTTGTTATTTTTATTATTATCTCTTTTTTTTTAAAGTAAAAAAATAGATACAAATCCAATAGTATTATACAAATAGAATAGTACATTCTCCCCTTTTAATATTATCAAAAAGAGGAGGGGCACAAAAATCAAAATAATAAATAAAATAATCTCTTATCAGTGAAGAAGAAAAAAATCAAATTTTCTTAAAATGAGAAAGTTACCTCTTAATTTTTATCAAAAAAAACTTAATAAGGAATGAATTGACAACTTATAATCCTGAAAAGATTCAAAATATAAAAATTGTTAATCCAAGCTCAAGTTCTTTTAAAGGCTCAAAAACTTTTTAATCTAATATCTAAATCAAGAAACAAATTAGAGAAAAAAACACTAATTTTTTCAGAACTCCTTTCATGAAACAAAGATAATATAAGATTAATACAAAAATTGGTGAATTAGAAATCATGATTTTCAAGCTCAAGTATTGAAAATATCAATTGATAAATGGGTTTTCTTAATATTTAAGAAGTATAAGGAAGGTAAGCTTACTTTTTGTGGGCTCATTTTATGCCTATTGTTTGTTGTTTGGGGCATTTTGCGTATCTTTTAATTTTGAATATACTTTGTGTATATTTCTCAATTTGTTGTCATTACGCATCTTTTAATATGGCATCATTGGCCACTTTTTTTAATCAAATATGCTACCTTTCTAAAATTTTAAAAACTAAATCAAACCTATCTTATTAACAAAATGAACACTTGATTAAGAAAATTATGAGATGTATTCAACAATTTGCAAAAGATCCCTATGCAATAAATTAAATGTAGGGAGATGAAAATATTCAATTTCAAAATTTAATTAGTAATATGATAAGATTTTGAATCAAAACTAAAATAACCTCTTTAAGAAAAGAGATAGAGAGACAAAATCATGAGTTTCCATTCTTTAACTATTTTTAGAGAAGTAAACTACAACTAACGTAAGAATTCAAGAAAAAGTATATGGTAGGATTTTAATTTTTTAAAACGTGATTTGATTTAAAAAAAGTGATATGTGAGCATTGATCAGGGAAAACTTCACAAAACTAAGTTTAAAAAAAAATATTAACAACTTCAATGCAAAAAAAAATGTAGAAAAACAAAAGCAAAGAAAATACATAAAATAAACCAAAAACAAAACATAATCCAAATAAATAAACACACAAATAAGGCTTTTAAACACCATCTTGCTCATGGTCTGATGATTCAGAAGCTAAGTATGTCTAGAAATTTTTTTTCTTTTCATTATTTGCCATGTTTCTAATTTTCTTAGGTTTACCCTTTTATTTTACAGGAAGAGTTCTCAAATTAGGAAACTAATTTTTCATATATCTAGGTTTCCTACATCCAAAGCAAATAATGTCATAAGAAATCTTAATATTCTTACCATTTTTACCTTTATTCCACTTTTGTTGATGCTTATGCTTGTACTTTAGTGGGCTTTCTAATTTGCTTGTTAAGTCATTGCTTTTGTCACCAACTAAGTCACTTTTCTCTATATCTTCAGCTTTTAGCACTAACGTTTCACCTGCATCTAAACGTTTTTGACCCAAACTTTGCTCGTAGGCAATGAGTGAGCCAATTAAATTACCAATAGAATATTCTTTTAATTTTTTTAATTCACAAATAACAATAACTTTGGCATCAAACTTATCATGTAGACAATGTAAAATTTTATTGACTTTTTTAAAGTATGAAAAATCTTTACCTAAAGTATGTAATGATGTCATAATTTGAATAAACCTAGTATACATGTCTAAGATCATCTCATAAGATTTCATTCAATATACTTCATAATCATGCATTAAAAAGTTCAACCTATATTGCTTGATCTACCTATTGCCTTCATATATAGTGTGAAATTTATCCCAAATTTCTTGGCTAGTAGTGTACGTGGATACTAATATACAATCTTCATAATTTAAAGTATAGAAAAAATAGTTTAAAGATTTAGCATTTAATTGAGCATTGATTTGTTTTACTCTATTCCATTGATTAAAAGAAATATCAATTTTAATTATATCTATAGCATGTGACAGTACAGAATAATCAGTTAGAATTATTTTTCACATTCAATAATTAATTGATTACAAGAAAGTTGACAAGTGAATTTTCTAAAAATCAAAGGTAATATTTTCAAATAAAGGGGGTCGAGTGATTGAACAACCATCAATAATATTACGATTATAAAAGTTAGCCATAAATCAAAATTTAAAAGTTTTTAAAAACTCATTTTATGAATCCCGCTCTGATACCACTTGAACGTTTGCTAGGGATGTTAAGCCATTATAAACTAGTCCTGAGGCTAACCAAGAGGGGGATAAATGGATATTTAAAATTTCTCTAACCAAAAACACAAACATAAATGAAATAAGATTCACCATAAGAGAAACGAAGTGCTAAAATTAAATGCAAAAAAAATTAAGAAAGAACACACCAGATTTATAGTGGTTCAGTCAAACCTTGACCTACGTCCACTCCCCGGAGGCACCTTCAGAGTATTGTATTAAAATTTTAGTGACTCTCCTTTAGCCCCCACAGCTAGATGGAGAAGCCCTTATAAAATCACTTTCACCTTCCCCGGTGCGGCGGAGTATCCGGGTCCTTTGACACCAAAGAGATCTTCTTCTTCCCAAAATTTCTCTCAAGATGAACCTTGAATTCGATGATACTAAGGTGAGAGCTCGACGGAGCTCCACACTCCCTTGAAACACCCTCCAAGGATCTTCTCCCTCTCTCAAACACCACCTTTTTCTCTCTCCCTTTCAAGTTCTCTTCAATTTTCCTTGAGAAGAACAAAACTTCAATGGCTACCAAAGATACTAACTTGTATAAACAAGAAGTCTTAAATAGAAGAGCATCAAATTTGCTCTTAATTGTAGCAAACTGACATTATCATCCAGGATGATATAATGATCATCATGTACGATCAGTACAAATTATGGAGTATCGTCCAGAGCATCGCCCTGAATGTATGTCTGGATGATGGAAAAGTGAACTGATAGTGCGGGCTGATTAGTACAAATAGGCACATATCATCCAAAACATCACCCTAAATAGAGCCAAGCTACTTATAAATCGTCTAGAAAGAACTAAGGTTTATTAACTGATTATCCGAGACAATCTTACGATCATCTAGGATGATATAATCGAGCAATCAAACCTTAATTACCAAATTAATTTAGACATAATTGCACTACATCATCCAGGATGATGTACAATAATAACACATGCCTAAATAGATATGACAAATGATTTTTTTGAGCCAATCATCCCAGATGATGCTAATATCATCTAGGACGATTTGCTTAGTTATGACAACCTTAACCAAGATGCCCTACTTATGGTTTCTATTTTTAACTGATCATCCAGGATGATTTTTGGATCATCTCGGATGATGTGATCAAAATAGAAAATACTATCAATCAGATAGAATTTTCTTCAATTGTGTGTGTGCAAGGTTACTAAGCAAGCATATACCCTTACAGGATATGACTCAGGAAATCAAAAAGTACATCAATGAATATTATAAATAAAACCTCTTTTCCCAAATCTTGAGCCTTAAATGGTGCATCGTAATCCAAGAAAGTTAGTAATACACAAACAAAAATATATTGCATATACATATAAACAACAGAATGTGAGTCACAATATTTATTATCATCAAAAAAATAAACTCATAAGCTTGAGTTGCAATAAATATCTTATTCACTTTTAGGAGTTTGACATTTATCTACCTAAGGCATTTAAAGAGGTGAATTTCTTTATGAACCAAGTATATATATCATATATTTTTTCATTAGGTTTCATGCAAAATAATTCATACTCATGCAAAAATATATTTAAATGCAATTGTTTAACCTCATTAGTTTCTTTATAGGTAATGCACAATCCATCCCATATTTCCTGTCTAGTAGTGCATGTAAACACACACATGTGATCTTCAAAGTAAAAAGGACCAAAAATATTTTCAAGTATCTTGCATTTATGTGAGCTAAATCCTTATATTCTACAACAAATTCAAAAAAAGGAATTTTAACTTTCATGCATTAGACAGTACAAGATGGTTCAATAAAACCTATTTTAATCTTATGCCACATAAAAAAATACATGGATCATAAGATTGTATACATGAATTTTTATTCAAAAAACAAAAGAAATATTATCAAATAAAGGTGGGAATGTACTAGAATACCCTATAATAGTATTCTAACTTTTGAAGTAATTCTTGTAATGTTTGTTTAGATTGTTAAACCTATGCAAATGTCCTAAGACTAACCAAGAGGGGGGTGAATCGATATTTTAAAAAATTCTCTTAGATATTAAAGAAATAGATTTTAATATATTTTTTAAAAATAATTTTTTGACCATAAAATGAAAAATGCTGAAAAATAAAAGTTCAAAAATAAAAATGAACACAAATATTTATGGTGGTTTGATCCAAAAAGACCTACGTTTACTCCTTGAAGACTCCCTCTTCAGGTATTGCATTATTATCAAAGTGACTCTCTTTATACCCCCATAGCAAGACAAAGAAGCCTTTATAATTTTATACTCTTCCACCAATCCCCCATGCGACAGAGTACCATTATTATTTCATACCTCTAAGTGTTGTCAAAGTACCATTATCCATTCACACCCTCTAAGTTTTGGCAGAGTACCATTATCCTTTCACACATCTAAGTGTTGGTTGAGTACCATTATCCTTTCACACCCTCTAAGTGTCAATAGAGTACCAGATCTTATTCAAAGATCTTCTCTCAAGTAATTAGAAAGAAGAGAGGAAGAGAAGTAACCAAAATATAAAAGAGATTTTTACTTTTGAGTAACCTTATGAACCTTTCACACTCTACGTACAAGAACTCTCTCTCAAACACTCTCCCAAAATACTCTTTCACTTACTCTCTAAGATTAATATTAAATAAATATTTAAAGGTTAAATAATGGAAATTATTTAAATAACATATAATATACCATAAATAAACTTAATTTTAAGTTTATACTTTTCAAATAATTATCTAAAACATATTAATAGAAAATATTTTTATTTTTAAAAATATTTAATATAATTTTAATTAAATACTTAAAATAGTTTTAATTAAATAATTTAAAATATATAAGATATTTAAGGATAATTTTAATTTTAAAATAAATAAAGAGGGTACAATTCTAAAGAAAATTATATATATATATATATATATATATAATTTTAAACTCGTTTTTAATCCTTTTTAAAACAAGAAAAGTTTCATTCTCCCGATCAAGACATCCAAATTTAATGGATTTTTAATCTTAGGTTAACATCATGAACAGAAACCATGTGGTGATGTTTATTTGGCTTAAAAGAGGCTTATTAGAAAGCTAAATAGATCTATTTAAGGTAACCTAAATCTAGTGTTTTTGAAAAATATCACCGTTGGACCTTCAAGTTATTTGTACGATTGAGCTTGTAGATTGTCCTCATATACTTCTTTTGTTGGAGTTGAGCCTTAGATCTCCCTCGATCGATGGGAAATAACTATGAAACCTCTTTGTCCTCAGCTACCAGAAATTAACTCGCCGGCTGCTTTAATCGGTGGGGTTTTTGACTTAGAAAAGGTTGAAGAGAGTTAAGAGATCTCACACATTAAAACTTTTGGGCTAAGAAGGCTTAGGGAGGAGGCAAGAGAAAAAAACTCCTTTTAAAACTCTAATTCCTCCTATTTAAACCCTAGACTCATGATAAAGGGCTAGGATTGAAACTAAAGCAAATTAGAAGGGAAATATGGGTCATTAGGTTGTGGGTTTGATTGCTTGATTTAGGAACAAATTTAAGGTCATCAGAAGAAAAAAGGAATTAAATTAAGCACATTGAATTAAAATCAAGCTCAAAAGCATATCTAATTCAAGTTATTCTGGGATTCAATTTGATTTGCTTAAATTAACCAAATTAAATTTAAATAAAATGATGACTCGAATCATAACAAATTCGATGCAGCTAAGGTGGACTAATCTGGCTTAACCAAACACACTTGAGTCTAATTTGACTCAATATGAGCTGATTTAATCATGAATTGGACTTGACGGGGCTTGATTGAATTGATCATAGGCCCTGGAGGACACTCAAACAAAAATTGAGGTCAATAAATGGACCATCAATAGGTGTGGTGAACAAACTAGTGAATCATGTGTGTTGGTTTTGACTGAATGTGACAAGAGAAGTAAAGTACATAACTCAACCAAAAGAGCACTTAAAAGGTGAAAAAGTAGGGGGATCCTCTCCTGACCTTACCCTATAGCAAGGTAAAAGCCTAGGAGCGAATAATGAGTAAAATAAATAAGTAAAAGATAATCAAATGGTGAATAAGTAGGGGGATCCTCTCATGACCTTACACCATAGCAAGGGCAGAGCTTAGGAGAGAATAAAGAGCAAAGTAAATGTGTAAAAGATCACCGAATGGTGAACAAGTACTGGCATCCTCTCTTGGCCTTACTCTATAGAAAGGGCAGTGCCTATGAGAGAACAAAGAGTAAAGTAAATGAGTAAAAGATCACGGAATGGTGAATAAGTTATAGGATCTTCTCCTAGATTTAACCTATAGCAAGGGTAGAGCCTAGGAGAGAACAAAGAATAAAGTAAACGAGTAAAAGATCACCGAATGGTGAACAAATTGTGGGATCCTCTCCTGCCCTTACTCTATAGCAAGGGAAGAGCCTAGAAGAGAAAAAAGAGCAAAGTAAACAAATAAAAGATCACCTAATGGTGAATAAGTAGTGGGATCCTCTCCTGGCCTTACCCTATAGCAAGGGTAGAGCCGAGGAGAGAACAAATGGAAAGGGGGCACCACATATCCACCTGATTGTATCGAAATAGTGAATATGGGTAGACTCAATGGTCACCTGATCATTTTGAAAAATTGAAATAAAGAGTAAAAGTAGTAGTAAAGCAAAGCAAATAAGTAAAAGATCACCGAATGGTGACCAAGTAGTGGGATCCTCTCCTGGCCTTACCATATAGCAAGGGAAGAGCTTAGGAGAGAATGAAGAGCAAAGTAGTGAGCTAAACCAACTACCTGCTTAATCATATCAAAATAGTAGGATAGAATGTAAAAAGGGGTGGCAAGAAATGCCTCCTAGAAGCTCTTTCGGGCGCTCTAAACTAGGTATGCATCAACACCTTCCTAACAATTTTGGTGTAGCAAATGAGAAGGGCTCAATACCAACTTGATCCTTTCAAACCAGTGAGTAAAGAATTTGGGTCTGATGTCTGTCTGATCACAATATGACATCAAAAAATAAAAGGGTGGTGATGAATGCCTCCCATTGACTCTGTCGGGTTCTCTCAACAAGGTAAGTTGCAATACCTACCTAACCATTTTAGTATAGTAGATGAGGAAGGGCTCAATACTCACTTGATCCTTTTGAATCAATGAATAAAGAGTCAGTTTTTGATACCTACCTGGTCACAAGAGGACATCAGAAAAGAAAAGGGAGGTGAGGAATGCCTCTTAGGGACTTTATCGGGCTCTCTCAACCAAGTTAGCTTCAACACTTGCCTAACCAGTTTGGCATAACATATGAGAAAGGGATCAATACCCACTTAATCTTTCTAAACTAGTGAGTAAAGAGATAGGGTTTGATTCCTTCCTGATCATAATAAGACTTCAAAAAAGAAAAGAGCGATGAGGAATGCCTCCCAAGGACTCTGTCGGACTCTCTCAATTAGGTAAACTTCAACACCTACCTAACCATTTTGGTGCAGCGGATAAGGAAGAGCTTAATACCCACTTGATCCTTTGAACCAGTGAGTAAAGAGTCGGGGTCTGATGTCTTCTTGATCACAACAGGACATCAGAAAAGAAAAGGGAAAGAAGGAATGCCTCCTAGGGACTCTATCAGGCTCTCTTAAATGGGTAAGCTTTAACACCTGCCTAACCATTTCAGGGCAACAGATGAGGAAGGAATCAATACCCACTTAATACTTTTAAACTAGTGAGTAAAGAGTCAAGGTCTGATGCCTTCCTGATCACAACAGGACATCAGAAAAAAAGGGCGGTGAGGAATGCCTTCTAGGGACTTTGTTGGGCTCTCTCAACCAGTTAAGCATTAACACCTACTTAATCAATTCAGTGTAATAGATGAGGAAGGGTTGAATACTTACTTGATCCTTTCAAACTAGTGAGTAATGAATTATGGTCTTATGCCTTCCTGATCATAATAAGATATCAAAAAAGAAAAGGGCGGTGAGGAATGCCTCCCAGGAACTCTGTCGGGCTCTCTCAACTAAGTAAGCTTCAATGCATGCCTAACCATTTCATTATAGTAGATGAGGAAGGGCTCAATACTCACTTGATCCTTACAAACCAGTAAGTAAAGAGTTAGGGTCTGATTTTTGCCTGATCACAATAAGACTTCAAAAAAAAAAAGGCAGGGAGGAATGCCTCCCAAGGACTTTATTGAGCTCTCTCAACTGGGTAAGCTGCAACTCCTACCTAACCATTATAGTGCATCAAATGAGGAAGATCTCAATACCCACTTGATCCTTTCAAACTAGTGATTAAAGCGTTAGGGTCTAATGCCTGCCTGATCACAACATGACATTAGAAAAGAAAAGGGCAGTGAGTAATGCCTTCCATGGACTCTATCGAGCTCTCTCATCAAGGTAAGCTTCAACACTTGCATAGTAATTTTAGTGTAACAGATGAGGAATTTCTCAATGCTCACTTAATCCTTTTGAACCAGTGAGTAAAGAGTTAGGGTCTAATGCCTGCCTGATCACATCAAGACATCAGAAAAGAAAAGGGCTGTGAGGAATGCCTCCCAGAGACTTTGTCAGGCTCTCATAACCATGTAAGCTTCAACACCTGCCTAACTATTTTAGTGTAACAGATGAGTAAGGTCTCAATACTCACTTTATCCTTATAAACTAAATAGTAAAGATTTAGGGTTTGATGCCTACTTAATCATAATAAGACATCAGAAAATAAAAGGGTAGTGAGGAATGAAAGTTCGTTAAGGATGTTAAGCACTATAGAACTGGCCCAAGCTAACCAAGAGGGGGGGGGGTGATTTGGTATTTTTTTTAAAAAAATTCTTTTCACAAGCAAGTAAAATCTCATAAACCAAAATCACACCACAAGAAAAATAAGTGCGAAAATTTAAAGTGCCGAAGCAAGAAGTAAGAACACATAAATTTATAGTGGTTCGGTCAACTCAACCTACGTCCACTCCTCGGAGGTGCCCTCCGAGTATTGCACTATAATCATGACTCTCCTTTAGCCCCCACAGCTAGGCGGAGAAGCCTTTACAAAGAACCTCTTTTTGCCACCCTGGCAAGGCAGAGAACCTATCTCCTTTTGCTTCCTCCTAAATTTGGCAGAGAACCACAATCATATGCTTAATCCTTACCTCTACCAACCCTTCCCCAGACGAGAAACTCTAGACGAAGAAGAAGCAGAGCGATCCTTGAAGCAACCCTTGTGAATCCCCTCACAAGATCCTCTCTCTCTCCCTCTCTCTCTTTCTCTCCTCAAGGTCTTCTCAGGTTAAGGCAGCAGCAAAAAATTGTTCAAAATACTGAATAAGAGCTCTTAAATAGAAGATCTTCAAAGCAGCTCATTAATTGCAAGTTGCCGACAACATCATCCAGGCCGATATGGACATCATCCTGGCCGATCAGTACAAATCTCAGAAGATCGGCCGGAACATTACCCTGATTGCAAAATGGATGATTTAAAATTGGCTTGATCGTCCAGGCCGATCTCACGATCGTCCAGGCTGATCAATTCAAATCAGAGGAAAATCATCCAGAGCATCGCCCTGAATTTGTGTTGGCCGATATTTATCGTTCAGAAGTAACTAAGTTTTTTGAAAAGATCGTCCTGGCCGATCCTGCGATCGTCCAAGATGATATAATAATATCAATCATCCTTAATTACTTCCTTGAGTTTTCTGATTAATTAAGGCATAATTGTGAATATCGTCCAGTCCAATTACCAAAAATTACAGAATACCTTAATTGTTTATGGCGGCAACTTCTTTCTATTTTGAGCTTATCGTCCTAGCCGATACGCATATCATCCAGGATGATCTATTAATGATGGCTACCTTAATTAAGAATCCCGAATAGAATCTCTGTTTTAAACTAAATCGTCCAGACCGATACAAATATCGTCCTGGCCGATGTGAGTAAAAATAGAAATTATAAGTCTCTCAAGTGTGTGTGTGTAGGGTTACTTAGCATCAGTCTCTTTGAACATTACATATAGACTCAATATGAGAAAAAACAAATTACAGACTAACTC
Source organism: Dendrobium nobile (assembly GCA_022539455.1). NCBI lineage: Eukaryota > Viridiplantae > Streptophyta > Magnoliopsida > Asparagales > Orchidaceae > Dendrobium > Dendrobium nobile. Next base: position 39,516,958 of record CM039735.1, read on the forward strand.
AACCCTAACCTACGCATTCTTGAATTGGCTTCGTTTGTTCGTCCAATCTTTGATTCCTGAAAAGTTAGAAGTGACAGATAGTCCAAGAGAATCAATAGTGTTTGTCAATCATCAAAATATAAGTCATGAAAATAGATTTGCAATAATCTCCCCCTTTTTTATGATGGCAAACACAAGTAGGAAAATCTTAGTAAAAACAGCAGTTCATTAAAATTTCAAAGTTACAAGCACATCAACTTTTTCCTACCACATCCTACTCCCCCTTTTATCATCTCAAAAAGAGGGTCCTAGACACACAAAAGAAAAAGGAAAAATAAAAAATAACAGAAACTAAAACAAAGTACAAGACAAACTACAGAAAATAGAAAATAGAAAACAGAAAACAAAAACTAGAAAAATGAGGGACCCAGATCATCAGATGGAGGTGGTTGAGGTGGCTGCTGAAACTAGCTAGCTAGCGTAGTAAACTGAGCATTGAACCAGGCGATGTCCTGGTCATGTTGCTGCTGCTGGTTAGTATTATAGCTGTCAAACCGGGCTAAGTCCTCTATGCGGTGCTGCTCGTAGCGGGCCATGTCCTCAGAATGTTGCTGCTCCTGTGTAGCAACGTAAGCATCGAAGCGGGTCTCCTATCGATCAAACCTCTCCACTAATTGATGAAGCTGAGAGTGCTGGCGAAGAGGAGTAGGATCAGGAATAGGAGCGGGAGCGAGAGCCTCCACCTCCTCCTCAGCCCCCCAGGTTCCTCATCCCCTGGGTGGAGACGAGTACTGTGAAGGGTACTGAAGGAACTGTTTGAGTAGAAGAGAGTTGGGAGGTTGGGTGGAATAGGATATTGACATTGATATTTGGTTTCAAGGATATAGGCTATGAGGTGTCCTAATGCCAGATTGGGTTTCCTCTTATGACCTGGATCACGGATAGTGGTTAAGTGATCAATGTACCAAAAAATTAAGTCAGTAGTATTAAATTCTCTATGAGCCATGATGTAAAAAGTGGTCAGAGAAAGTAGAGGAGTGATGTGGATTTGGTCCCCAGCTTTTGGAATTATGGAGGTGCGAAGGACATGTTGGATTGTCCTAGCATCTTTGACTAAAGAGCTAGTCTCTCCAACATGAAAAGGTGCATTGATCTAGTAAAGGAAATGATTTATCGTGGACCAGTCAAAGTCAGGATCTGAAACGATTATGTGCAGCTTATCCCCGGTGGTGGATAGCTGTAAAAGTTCAACACAGTCCTGATATGTGATTTCGACCGGGCGTCGATTCACATAGAAGGTCAGGGCTATAAAAGTAGGATTTATGTGAAGGTTTGTGAAGAATTCACGAAGAAGCTCAGTATGAAAGGGGAAAGTGAGAGAAAGAATGAAACAAAGAGAAGTGTGAGCAAAGAGATCTATTACCGGATACGACAGGTGGACAGGATTGATGATTCTGTAGACAGTTATCCCACATTCTTTATATCGATGGTAAGCAGCTTCATCTTCTGCCTCCCTGAAACGAGGGTCAATCCTAGCCCTCGAAAAACTCCCAGAAGTTTGTCAAACTCATTTCCCACTAGCCATAGTAAGGAGTTAGCAAGGAAACACAAGAGGAGAAGGGATGTGAAGTGAAAAACATGGCTGGAAAGGCCTGAATTTAAAGAAACATCCATATCATCCAGACCAATTGTAGAATCATCCAGGACGTATGGTATAATAATTGCGTACAGGCCGATTGGTCAAAAAGGTGGTCCAATCGGCCGGGCTGATCAGATATCGGCCAGGCCGATTAAAGACAGGCGATGGTCCAGATGAGTCAAGTCGGATGACCATTGAAAAAGTAGATTGTCCAAGCCGATTAGGTGTATCATCCAGGACGATGCACAATAATTGATCGTACCGATCGAAGTTAAAATGTTTTAAATCTATGCCACGTGTATCATCCAGGATGAATAGTGGATCGGCCAGGACGATTATCCAATAATGGATCGTCCGGGGCCAATTTTAAGGATTTAAACATGCTGACACGTGGATCGTCCAGGACGATTCAGTGTATCGGCCAGGACGATGACCATAAAATGCATCGGCCAGGCCGAGATATGTTTTCAGCCAGGACTATCATCAAGATTGCATCAGAGTTTGATCAGATCGTCCAGGATGATAAATTATCGTCCAGGATGAAGAGTTATAGCAAGCCCAGAAAAGTTCAGTAGATGGAATTCTGAAGAGAAATTGTCCTATCTCTAGTATGATATGAGAATCGGTCAGGACGATGTGACTAGAACTTTGAATCCAAGAAAATATGTTGATAATCAAAGCCCTAAAAAATAAAAGACTAATGATTCAAAGTTAGAAACAACAATAAAAAGACTAAAAACTAGAAAACGAAGGAAAATTTTTTTTTTTTTGTGTTAACAAAGAATCCATACGTCAAATTTCTCAAACAATTAAATTTTAGAGATTTAAAAGATCAAAGAGTTTAACAAATCAAAAATCTAAAAAAGGTAGACTATCTGATCTTGTTAGTCCCTTGCTCGGACTTCTTTCAGAGCAATAATCATTCTTTTAAAAATAAAAGATCTAACTCAAAAAAACTTTACTGGGTAAAAATAAGATTCAATCAAAACTTGGTTACAAAGAAAATATTTTATAAATAATATACCAAAGTAATTTGTCTCAATCATGGAATTTGAAATCAAGCCTTTGAAAGCATCAAATAACCATTGAGTTTTTTTAAGTTTTAATAGTTCACAAAAGAGATAATAGCTTATATTTAGTGGGCTCATTTTTTGCCTCTTGTATCTTTGATTTGGCTCTTTGAGCATCTTGATTTTTGATACACATTTGTGTATATATTTTTCATTTCAATTTTGCATCCTTTTCACTTTCCCTCTTAATTCTTTCAAGCTAAATTCTCTTTAACAAAAACCCATAAAAAGAACCTTAGTTGTGAGTATATCCTCCAAATATTAGAGAATAGGAGCTCTCTCTCTAACATAGGGAAGAACAACCCACAAAATAAAATCATAATCATGTGATAAATGCAATGGCAAGATTTCATTTAATTTGAAAGATATATAAGGACTTTGGATATTATGCACAAGATAGATTATTATAACTAGATAAAAAGAATCTTAGTTTCAAAAATAAGTTGTCAATATAAGATAGACCTTCGTCTAGAAAAGAAAATTATGTCACTAAAGGAGGTTAGAGGGAGGGTAACCATCAATGGGGTTTCTCCCTTTAACTGATTTAGATATGAAAATCAATGACATTAAATCTCCAAAATCTAGAAGCTTAGAAAACTAATCATATAGAAAACCAAACATAAAAACAAAGAGAAAATAAAACAATCTAAAACACCAAAAGGTTAGCACACAACAAAAATCACACTAAACTAATTAAGAAACATTTCAAGAAATTACGAGGCATCAAATTTTAAGCAATTATGAGCTGCGAGCCTCCATATGTTCAATTATCCTATGCTCCTATGAGGTCTTTGGTGAGAGCACACCAGCAAAACTCAACAACAGTCAGATTTAGGAACCCAAACTAGTTTGGATCCCTTCTCAGGAAAAGTATAATACAATGCAGGTGTGGTATGCTGTGAATCATGTACCTTAGGTCTCCATACCCAATGTGTACTATGGTGAATGGTGCAAGTGTGTGAGATGTGTCCTAGCATGCCACAAGAAAAACATCTAACTCCAGAAAAAGGTTTTCTTAATTGGTTTGAGTTATTATGCCTCTTCCTAGGTTTTGGCTTTGGATCAAGAGTAGGCGTCATCCAAGTTTTCTTAAGTGTATCCAATTCATTTTTGATCCTTAAGTTCATATTTTTTAGAATATCATTCTCAACCCTTAAGCTTTTCTCTTTCTCTTTAGATTTCTTGAAATCAGATTGAAGAGAGGTGTGTGAAACTTTTAATGCTTCATTCTCATTAATTAATTCTGAGTGTTTTTTGTTTAAATCATCAAATTCATCAAAAAGAGTCATGTGATTAGAATCAATCATTGAATGATCTTTAAGAATAACTTCAAACTCTTTTTGTAAATTTGCAAGTTCCAATTTTAGGTTAGCATGAGTCTTCTTAAGTTTTTTATAACACGCATGAATTTTCTCACAAATCTTAAACAATTCATTATAAGTTGGTTTACATACCTCTTCCTCCTCACTTTGCTCAAGATGATCTTCCCCCTTTAAGCATAGGTTTATTGTCTCTTCCTCTGGTTCAGTTTCAGAGGAATCAGTACTAAATTCTGCCCAGAACGCCTTTTGGATTCTCCTCTTGTCCTTCCTAAACTTAGGTTTCTCCTCGCCCTTTTCCTTTTCCTTTCTCGGGTGATCTTGGAGTGTAGGACAATCAGCTTTCACATGTCTAGGCTTCCTACATTCATAACAAACGACATCATAAGATCCTTTAGAATATTTATGATCCTTACCTTTTCTCCAATGATCCTTTTGCTTCTTCCTTAGAAAGCTTTTGAATTGCCTTGTGATGAAGGCAACTCTATTGCTTTCAGACCCAGAAGTTTCAGAATCTGATTTGTGCGCCTTCAGTGCAACTATTTTCTCCTTCTTGTTCTCACCTGCATCAAGATTTCTTTGATTCACCCCTTGCTCGTAAGCAATGAGCGAGCCAAGTAAATTATCAATCGAATACGTGTTCAAATCATTAGATTTAGTTATAGTAGTGATTTTAGCATCAAAAGATGAAGGCAAGCATCTTAAAATTTTGTTTACTTTTTCAAAATTCGAAAGTTCTCTTCCTAAGGCATGCAATGAAGTAACAATTTGAGTAAACCTTATATACATGTCAAAAATAGATTCATGAGATTTCATACGAAAACGTTCGTAGTCATGTAAGAGAATGTTCAAACAAGATTGTTTAACTTCATTAGTGCCTTCATAAGTGATACACAATTTATCCAAAATTTCCTTACCCATTTTGCAAGTGGAGACACGCATGTAATCCTCAGATTTTAAAGCACAGAAAAAATAGTTCAAATATTTTGCATTTAATTGGGTTAAATCTCTTTCATCGAAAGTCCATTCAGTAAAAGCAATTTCAGTTTTAACACCATTAATTTCACGAGAAGGTGGAGAATAACCTTCTTTGATAAGCATCCATATGAGATAATCAGTAGATTGTAAAAACGTTGAAATAGGGGTTTTCCAAAAATCAAAAGGTAGGTTATCGAATAGGGGAGGTCGGGAAATAGAATATCCTTCCATAGTGTTACGATTCCCAAGGTTAGCTATGGATCAAAATTCAAAAAGTTTTCAAACTAATTTTTTATGAATCCCGCTCTAATACCACTTGAAAGTTCGTTAGGGATGTTAAGCCCTATAGAATTGGCCCAAGCTAACTATGAGGGGGGGTGAATTGGTATTTTAAAAAAAAATCTTTTCACAAAGAAGTAAAATTTCATAAACCAAAATCACACCACAAGAAAAATAAGTGAGGAAATTTAAAGTGCGGAAGCAAGAAGTAAGAGCACAGAAATTTATAGTGGTTCGGTCAACTCGACCTACGTCCACTCCCCAGAGGCGCCCTCCGAGTATTGCACTACAATCATGACTCTCCTTTAGCCCCCATAGCTTGGTGGAGAAGCCTTTACAAAGAACCTCTTTTTGCCACCCAGGCAAGGCAGAGAACCTATCTCCTTTTGTTTCCTCCTGAAGCTGGCAGAGAACCACAATCAGATGCTTAATCCTTACCTCTACCGACCCTTCCATGGATGAGAAACTCTAGACGAAGAAGAAGCAGAGCGATCCTTGAAGCAACCCTTGTGAATCCCCTCACAAGCTCCCCCTCACAAGATCCTCTCTCTCTCCCTCTCCCTCTCTCTCTCTCTCTTTCTCTCCTCAAGGTCTTCTCAGGTTAAGGTAGCAGCAAAAGATTGTTCAAAATGTTGAACAAGAGCTCTTAAATAGAAGAGCTTCAAAAGAGCTCATTAATTGCAAGTTGCCAACAATATCGTCCAGGCCGATATAGACATCGTCTTGGCCGATCAGTACAAATCTCAGAAGATCGGCCAGAACATCGCCCTGAATGCAAACTGGATGATTTAAAATTGGCTTGATCGTCCTGGCTGATCTCACAATCATCCAGGCCGATCAGTTCAAACCAGAGGAAAATCGTTCAGAGCATCGCCCTGAATTTGTGCTGGCCGATATTTATCGTCTAGAAGTTACTAAGGTTTTTGAATAGATCATTCTGAACAATCCTGCGATCGTCCAGGACGATATAATCGTATCAATCATCCTTAATTACTTCCTTGATTTGTCTGATTAATTAAGGTATAATTGTGAATATCGTCCTGGCCTATTACTAAAAATTAGAAAATACCTTAATTGTTTATGGAGACAACTTCTTTCTGTTTTGAGCTTATCATCCTAGCCGATACACGTATCGTCCAGGATGATCTGTTAATGACGGCTGCCTTAATTAAGAATCCTGAATAGAATCTCTGTTTTAAACTAAATCGTCCAGGTCGATACAAATATCGTCCTGCCCGATGTGAGTAAAAACAAAAATTCTAAGTCTCTCAAGTGTGTGTGTGTGTGTGTAGGGTTACTTAGCATCAGTCTCTTTGAACATTACAAATAGACTCAAGAAGAGAAAAAGCAAATGACAGACTAACTCAACCCTAACCTACATAATCTTGAACTGGCTTCGTTTGTTCGTCCGATCTTTGATTCCTGAAAAGTTAGAAGTAACAGATAGTCTAAGAGAATCAATAGTGTTTATCAATCATCAAAACATAAGTCATGAAAATAGATTTGAAATAAGGAATGCCTCCTAGGGACTATATCAGGCTCTCTTAACCAGGTAAGCTTCAACACCTACCTAACCATTTTGGTGCAGTAGATAAGGATGGGCTCAATACTGACTTAATTCTTTTGAATCAGTGAATAAAGAGTCAAGGTGGTGGAGTATGCCTCTAGAGACTCTATTGGGCACCTTACTAAGTAACTAAATAACCAATCTACCTACCTGACCATATCAAAATAGCATGGTAAAAGGAAAAAAGTCACCTCAACATAGACCTGACATAAATTTATATAGGGGTGTGAGGGAAAAAGTAAAAGTAATTAGAAGAATTCTAAGGAAAAAGTTGTCTAAGACTTCCCAAGTCAACTCTCAGTTATGACGTCGTAGAGGATAAATCATTGTGGCCACGAGTATCCAAAAGGTGTCAAAATTCCTTTGCCAACTTTATCACCAAAACTACATAAAAAGGGGAATTTAAGCTCTTAGAGAGTAAAGCCAAATTCCATCTATGATAAGGCCAACTAATTTTGCTCAATTGGGAGCTTCTTTTTTTTATTATCACATCAAAATAATAAAAGAGATGAGGAGGGAAAAATTGGGCTCTTAGAGAGTAAAGTTGGGTTCCACCTATGACAAGGGCAACCAATTTTACTCAACTAAGAGCTTCCTCTCTTTTTTTATTATATATTTTTTATATGTTCACAATCAATGACCAGAACACAAAGAGAGTGATGTAGGGTTGGCTTTGATAACCTAGGCCATGTGCGCCACATGAACAAAATTGGGGAGAGAATAATTAGATATGATCTAACAAAGAATTGAAATATTGGCATTGATTACCTAGGCCACATATGTTACATAAACAAAACTAGGGGGAGAGAAATTAGATATGATCTAATAATGAATTAAAATATTGTCTTTGATAGCCCATGCCACATCCGTCACATGAATGAAACTGTGGAGCACAAATGTAATAAAATTAATATGAGGATGAAATTTGTATATGGATAGTGGATCAACATTACCACTCCCCATTAACGTCGGTCAGTATGGACCCAGTATCAGATACTTGAAAATGTTCAAGTGAAGGGTTTGGATATTCTAGACCCCATTCAACTTGAGTGAATAAACTGGGGAGCACAATTATAACAACTTTGATAGGAGAAAGAAATTAACATAGAGACAGTGGATCAACATCACCTCACCTAACTAGCATAGGTGGGTATGGACCCAGTATCTCATCTCAGAGAAAATTTGAATTATTGGTTTTTATATCCTAGACCACACTTGGGGGTGACAAGCAAAATTTGGTAAAAAATAAATCCTCTTAAGGGGAGGATAAATTAAAGGTTTTATGCACTAACACCAATGTGATTGGTGTACACAAATAGAAACACAAATATCCCTACGATGTATCATTGTATCACGTTTAAGGATAACATTATTCATGTGATAGAGGACAAATCATTATAGCCACACAGACTGCCAAAAAGTAATAAGAATCCTTTCAGGGGATACAAATACAGAGGGGTATTTAAGTAAGGTAGGGAGGCTCTCTAGCCTGTACTGAACTACCAACACTAGTAGAACGAGTGTCAGATAGTCTTTGATGGGAATCCTCGACTCTCATTGGACACATCTGATGGGGAATAAGTTACTTGCTAGTAGTCTAATGTCAGAAGTCTCCTTCCTCATCTGAGCTACTATCAATAATTAATCCACCCTTAGATATCAAGTATGTACAAAATGTAAGAAGACGTTGGGGTCTGCTTAATTGTCTAAGGGTGAGAAAGTTGAGCAAACATAGAAACTCGATGGGAAGAAGAGAATTGATAAGGTATAGAATGGCATAGAAGGCTAGAAGGAAAGTAACCATAGCTAGGAGAACCCCTATCTAAGAGGGGAACATGACTAATAAAAGGATCCTAACTAAGAGTTAGACGAACCTATCTAAGGAGTACCAATTATAGAGTACACACAAGAAAGAATAATACAGGATCCAAATATAGATAGAGAAATGAGTACCACCATGGTCCCTAGAAACCTGTGGTCCTATGAAAGGATATCCTCTATAGCTGCAGAGTGTAAAGGGTATATGACTGCATCACCCCGAGAGATATAAATGAATGCAATCCTTTGTGCTCCTTACAAGCGGATCAATAGGAGGACAGATTAGATCCTATATATGATCAACTATTGAGTATAGTGTCTCTCGCCATCACACCCCGATGGGTGATAATATGCATGACAAGATCAGTTTCACTGTGTTTCCCCCACCTGATATATCAGATCGAGTAGGGTTTATTTATTAAGTTCACATGGGCTCAAGCCCCCGTGGTTAATTATATCTTAAACCGGAGCTTGAAAATACTATAGATTAAGGATCCAATATTATTCTTCCCAAAAAGGGGGACTAGCACATAAAGGGAGACTAAGAAGTTCATACTCAAAGGGAAAGTAGGTCTCAAGTCATCTTAGTCAATATATATGGTTCATCTCAGCATCTAAAGGGAATAAGGCAATAATAAAAGAAAGAGAATCATACACTCGGAGCATACAGAGGGGAAGGATAGAAATGGCATCGTCCATGTGACGTAGATAAGTAGAATTTATAGTCCCTGAAGTGAAGGAACTTACCCACTATTTAGGCATACTACAAAATACACAATATAGTAGACTCAAATCCTAGATCTAAGGTGGGCTTAATGTTTTACCCAATACCAACACCCGTATCCTAGCTAATGCATATGGGCTTATATCTTGCCTAAAAAGGAAAGCCACCTAACCACCTAAGCGTGTCAAATCAATATTATCTAATCTTTATAAAAGATGGGTAGGTAGTTTAGTGTTTTGGAAGTATGGCTGACATCTAGGGAGTTTCCTAATTGGCCCTGGAGTTATGTTGGGTAAATGCTCCTGGAGCTAATTTAATAAAAGTTTTAATTTAATTAGTTTATAATATAATGCATATTAGTTAAAAGGTCTAAATCAAGTATGCTTGAGATTTTAAAAGTAATCTTATATAAAAAAAAATTTTTAGAAGAGACTAAGCTTCACTATTTCCAACACTTCATCCTCAAAGGCTGGATTATTCGGACTCCACCCGTAAACGGGTAAGTTTCTTATAGAAGAAGGAGATAAGAACGCAATAATATACATGTGCCCCAAACGATTCTAGTAGTTCCCTTGGTCGTTAAGTTTTTATATTGTTTAATTCTTAAAATATTATAATTTAATTACGAGTAAAAAATAATTTTATCCTAGAGAGAGCCTTAGGCCAAGCACATGCAAGAAATAAACCTAGAAAAAACATATAATTTATACTATGTAATCAATATAAACACATTAATATAAATCTATAAAATATATAAAAGTAAAGTACAAAGTCCATGACAAGTGACAAATAAATACAACCAGGGTCTGTAGAAAAATAATGGTAGTTAGGCCCAACGATAATAACTTAGATTATAATTCTACTGAATGAAGCAAGTCTTGAAGGCCAGGCATCTCATCTACAAGTCTTCATCTTTAGTTGGATCATCCTTCTCCGGATCACCTCCCTTTGGATCATCTCCTTTAAGCTCCGTATGGTTCGTCCTCTAGAAGGGTACCCAAATGACTGAGAAATTCCCTATGAAGGGCATTTCCTTTTCTCTTTGGGTGCCTTAAATTTAAAATTCCATACCTTTGAAGACTTTCACAACTTAATAGAAATATAAGTCACATTATATTTAAAAAAAGAAAATCTTGACATGGATGGAACCTACAAGGTTATCCTAAAAAATCATCCCAACCAATTTATATAACAACCCAAGAAATTAATATTTTGTGTAGAAAAGGTAAATACACTTGGCCATGCTCTTTTAATTTTAAAGTGGGGGGCAAAGCAATCTCTGGAGCTTCTTTAGAAAATAATGTTAGTTTTAATGTTTTAATGATTATTGCCCCCCTTTATTTTAGCATTGCATAAGCATGACCATCTATATAAGACTTGATTAATATCAAAGAAGCCCTAGCCCATGGACAATCTAATGCACATATCACAACATAGGAAGAGTATAGAAAACACATCAATAAAATAAACAAATATCACAACCAATCAATCAAAGCAAATAATACATGTGCCACACACAATTGCATCACATCACAGAAGCAGAAAGAAGTAAAATATCGGTCCTAATCCAAGAGCTAGAAGTGGTACCCTAGAAAATAATTTTATGTGTGTGTAATAGGCTTTGGTGGCTTTGGATGGGTCCTATGTTGGGTAGTTAATTCAAGTTTTTTAAGGATAAAGTTTGTTGGAGACCAAAAGGGGAAATTTTAATTAAAGTTTAAATATTAATGGATTAAGGTACATTTTTCATTAATTTAGTTTATTGGTCCATTTTAATTCTTAGGATAGTAATCTTGGAAGTTTAAATTGTATTAGTAAATTTAAGAAGGTCTCATGTCCTCCTATGTGGCTAAAGGTGTCCAAAAGGTCACTATTGGAAATAGGTTAGGTTTGGGGGTTCTAAATGTTAATTAATTATTAGACTTTATGTGGAGTAGTTAGGCTTTGAATTCACTAAATTTGGACTTTTCTAGGCAAAGTTATAAATTTTAGAAGTTTTAGGTAATTAATGAATTATTAAAATTATTTAATAAAGGATATTTTAGGAGTTTTTATCCAAATCAGCTCCAAACTGATTAGAATCACCCCTAAATGTCAAAAATGACCTAAAAATGTCCTAAGTGTTTGGAGAAAATTTGAAATTTTTTAATAATTTTTAGTTATTTAATTAAGGAAAAAAGGTGATTTTTAATCAAAATTAAATTAAGGCTTATATTGAAGGCCAATTAAAGGCCCTTAATTATCTAAGATTAAAGGCTAGATTTTGAAGAGTTTGAGATATTATAGGAAATTTTTTGAGTTAAATTGGATTTATTAAAAGTTTCTGAAGTTACTAGGACTTATTAATTGGTAAATTAGGGTTTGTTAATTAGGGGTTTTAAAGGGTCCAAAAAATTCATAAAAAAATTTTGAAGGTTTAGTATATCACTAAGTTCAAGTGTTAAAAGTTTCAAATCAATTGGGGATCTATCCTAGCTCTTAGAATTTTTTTAAATTCATTAGACATGTCCTTAATTATTGTCCTTAGGGTGTCACTAAATTGAATGGGCTTAAAGCAAGTTTTTGACTAACCCTTGGATAACATGCAGGGAATGAATAAAGAAATTAAACACACCAATCCTAAGATCTAGGAGGGCCTAAGCTAAGTGCTCGTGCGTCCTACACATTCAAAAGATGATGAAAGAAAGAAAAAGTGAGCTTATCGATATAATTAGTGAATGATTGAAACTCCATCACCAACTAATCCACCTCCCCATACATGCTATTCATGTTTATAATCAATGTTTAAATTTTCATGAATGGATCTTGTTGAAACTTATTGAATATGAGTTAGGTTTTTAGACCTAAGCTTATGTCCCAAAGGCTAACCAAGATGGTGGGTGAATTGGTAATTTTAAAAATTTTCCTCTTTATAATTAAAAATTCAATACCAATTAAAAAGTGAGTAAGTTGATTTTTATATTTTGAAAAAAAAATTTCAACCACAAAAAAATAAAAAGCAGAAATTGAAGGCAGCGAAAATAAAAAGACATAAAGATTTATAGTGGTTCGGTCAAACAGGACCTACATCCACTCCCTGAAGTCTCCCACCTCAGGTATTGCACTATTACCACTAGTGTCTCTCCTTTTACCCCCATAGCAAGGCAGAGAAGCCTTCACAAAAAAACTCTCTTCCGACACTACCCTGTGCGACAAAGAACTATCATCCTTTTACACCCTCCAAGTGTTGGCAGAAAACCTTCTACTGTTCACACTCTCCAAGTGTAGGCAGAGAACCTTCCACTATTCAAACTCTCCAAGTGTAGGCAGAGAACCTTCGGTTATTAACACTCCTCAAGTGTCGGCAGTGAACTAGATCTTCTTGATATATCTTCTCAAGAGAAATCTAGAACGACAATAGAAAAGAGTGAAGAAATCATAAAGTACACACAGAGATTCTTACCTTTGAGTAACCAAGTGAACCCTTCATGCTCCAATAGTAAGAAAATGCCTTCAAACACTCTCTCTTACTCTCTCCTTCAAATTCCCTTTAGTATTTATGAAGACCAAGTAACAAAAAGATTTCATGACAATCTTAAGTGGACCTTTTATAAAAAAAGACTCAAAAAATTGTCTAGAAATTTGCATTTTTCAAATTTGTATGTTCACGATCATCCTGTATGACCTTAATTCATACATACGAATAATATAAAAATTGTTGAGTATGATCTCGAATTGAATCAGTACAAAATGCCTTCGTACTTAATCATCATCCTGTACGAACTGGGTTCGTTTGGTACAAATAGTTATTTTTCAAAGTTCATTGGCACAAAAGTTAGGATGAAATATAAGTTTATAGAATAAAGCCCGTCATTCTAGGACAAACGATAAAAATTTTCTGGATGAACAAAGCAATTGGCAAATCCCGAGTAAATCGTCTTGGGATAAATGATAAAAATCATCTGGATGAACAGAGTAATTGGCAAATCCCAAGAAGATCATCTTGGGATGAATGATAAAAATCATTTGGACAAATAGAACAATTGGCAAATCCCGAGAAGATCATCTTGGGATGAACGATAAAAATCATCTAGATGAACAAAGCAATTGGCAAATCTTGAGGAGATCGTCCTAGGATGAATGATAAAAATTGTCTAGATGAACGGAGAAATTAGCAAATTCTGAGAAGATCATCCTAGGACGAACAATAAAAATTGTCTGGATGATATGTACTTTGAAAAATAAAATTCTTGCCAACCCTGTTCGTTTCATTGCTCGTTCAGGAAAAAACTTCCAGATTGTACTGTACAAATGGGTATCATCCAGTACGATCAGTTTAAAGACATGTGAATTTTAAAACTCTCCCCCGGTGTGTGTGTGCTAAGTTACTCAATTACAATCACACTCTTAGACTCAATAAAATAAAAAATATAGACTCCAATTTATAAAACATTCTAAGTTGATCTTGATTTTGAAGTCTTCAACAATCTGGAGTATGATTTTTTTGAAATATTAGTACACACATTTTATGGGGAACCAGATCTTTGGAAGAGTATTGAAAATTCTGGCAAGGAGCTTCATGGAACCGGATCTTTGAAAGCAAATAATGTAGCAAAGGTTTTTGAAGAAGATACTAATCACACTTATGGCCCTTGGATGATGGTGAAGAAGAAAATGAATAGAGGACCTGCTGCTTTGAAGGAGAAAATGAAACCTATAAAGAAACAGTGGTTGAAAGTGAGTGATAACCTGGATGAAGTTGCTGAAAAAGTTACTCAAGGTGTTAATTCTGTAGATAAGATGGTTGAGACAGCTATTGGCAATCACCTAGAAGAAGGGGAAATACCTGATGTAGAGGTTATGGCTGTTTCTAAAAAGGAAACTGGTTGTATGAAAAGCGATGCTTGGAAGGCTTTCGATTCAGTTAATGCTCCATCAGTAACAAATGGTATGAATTCTACTACTAATATTCCTTCTGTTCCTGTCATTGTGAATAAATTTGATGTATTGAAAGAAATGGAGGAAGATGGTATAGGGGTTGGGGGCCTTAATAATAATTCTGGTGATTGTATGAATGCTAACAGTGAAGGGTTTCATCTTAATGGTAGCAGTCCTGATGGAAAGGAACTTACTAAAGGTTGTGAAGGCAGTAAGCGTTTCAAGAGCAATGAGAAGGAGTTTGTTTCTAGTGAAGAGTTGGTGAAGTGCAAACTTGCTAAAGAACTCAAAGCTTTGGGTCCTATCAAGAAAAGTTCTAGAGGAAGAAATGTTGAGGGAGGTATGAAAAAAAGAGGCGGGGGCTCTTCCCCAAAAATTTATTAATGAATTCCATTATTTTTTGGAACTGTAGGGGGGCCAAAAAAAGGGAGGACTCTCTTTACTTAAAGGAGATCATCAAGGATTACAAAGTCTTCTTTGTTGGGTTTATTGAAACAAAAATTTCCTCTATGGATAGAGATTCTTTTACAAGGATGATGGGGCATGGTTGGGATTTTTTTTTGCTTCCATCTGTAGGAGTTTTTGGTGGTATCATGGTTATTTGGAGATCAGATTTGGCGGCCTTTTCTGTCATAAAAACCTCAAATCAATGTGTCATTGGTGAACTCAATGTTTTCAATAGAGGAGTTTGGATGATTACTACTGTTTATGCTAGTAAGGAGAATCTTAAAAGGAGAGAACTTTGGGATGTTGTTAAAGAGGCTTCTAATGGAGATATTCCTTCTATTATTGGAGGGGATTTTAATTGCATTTTTTCTAGAGAAGACAAAAAGGGGGGAAGGAGATTCAAATTCAATCAAGGATCTTTAAAAATGGTAAAGTTTATGAATGAGAATGATTATCATGAAATTGGTTTTGTGGGACCAAGGTTCCCTTAGTGCAACAACAATAGGTGAGGAGACCGGATCCTAGAAAGACTTGATAGGTGTATCCTTAATACTTTGGCCATCAACAAAATCCAAATTGCTGTGGTTAGACACCTTGCCAGAGTTGCTTCAGATCATTGTCCGATTGTTCTGAAAATTTTTGAATTGGATGGTAAAGGCAGAAGTAGAGTTAAATTTGTAGACACTTCTCTTTCTTTCAAAACAGCAGAGCATATTGTTTCTAGTAGATGGAAAAGAACCTTCTTGGGATATGACATGGAGATTCTTACAAAAAATGCAAAAGAACCTTAAAAGACTTATTTTTTTGGAATAAGGCCAGATTGAAGAACTTCTCATTGAAGAAAGAAAGACTGAAAGGTGAGATTTTAAGTTTGCAAAATGAAGAATCTAGAGACGGTCTGCTGGATGAGGAGAAGCTCTGGTTACTTAAAGCTAAGGTTAAAGAGCTTAATGGTGTTTTTAATAACCTCAATACTTGGTGGAAGCAAAGAGCAAAAGCTAATTAGATTAAAAAGGGGGATGAAAATACTAAATTTTTCCATTCATTTGCTAGCTCCAGGAGGAATCCTAATCGGATATCCCAGGTTAAGGACTTTAATGGGCTGCTGACTGAAGACCTGACAGAGATTGAGGAGGTATTTAAAAGGTTTTTTCAGGGGAAGTGGAAACACAGAAAATGCAGTTTTGCTGAGTGGCCAGAACCGTGGTTGTTGTTGGAAGACAATGAAAAGGAATTGTTGAATAAGGAACTGGATGAAGCTGGAATCAAAGATGTTATAAGCAATCTGGGAAGCAACAAAGCTCCTGGATTTGATGGAATTACTCATTCCTTCTTCAAAACTTTTTGGGAGATCATTCGAATGGATGTGGTGAAAGCTGTAAAGCATTTTTTTTTTACTGGTTTAATGAATAAGGAATGGAAAGACACCTTGGTTGTGCTCATTCCTAAATCTCCTAATCCCTGTACTCCTTCGGCTTACTGTCCTATAAGCTTATGTAATTCAATATATAAAATTGTTGCTAAAGTTTTTCTTAACAGAATGTTGGGAGTCAAGCCCTGGATCATCTCTGAGGAGCAAGCGGCTTTTATGAAAGGAAGATCAATCTCTGATCATCTTCTTCTGGCTTAGGAGGTTTTTAACAAGATGAGATTTTCTAAGGCTTGTGATGGATTTGTGGCTATTAAAGTGGACATGGAGCAAGCATATGATAGCATGTGCTGGTCTACTTTGGAGAAAATGATGTTTGAATTGGGATTCCCTACAAGGTTTGTTCAATTAGTGATGGAATGTATTACTGTTCCAAGGTATTTTATTATGATTAATGGTGTGAATTCTAGTTGGATAGACGGAAAGAGTGGATTCCGTCAGGGATGCCCTCTATCACCATTTCTTTTTATCCTATGTTCCCAACTACTTTCTAACGCCTTTCGAAGTAGGAATTCTGATGTAGGAATCAAGATCTCTTCTAATGCCCAGAAGATATCTCACCTTTTATTTGCAGATGATATTTTGTTGTTTATGGAAGCCAAACTGAGTATCATGGAAAAGGTTAGAGAGATTATGAAAAATTATTGTAACTGGACTGGCCAAAACATCAATTACAACAAATCCTCCTTAGTTTGTGGCACCTCGGTGGATAGAAAGAGAAGAATACAGATTTCAAGGTTCATGGGCATTAAACTGGTTAATGAGTTTGAGTATTTGGGTATCAAATTGGAATTGAGACGGTTAAGGAAGGGAGACTTTTAGGTTTTATTGGACAAATCAATCAAAAGAATTAATGCTTGGGGAAACAAATTTATTTCCTTAGCTGGTAGACTGGTTTTAATTAAATCAGTTGTTCTTTCTCTATCGATTTTTGTCATGTCTCATTCTCTTATTCCGCATAAGACATTGATGGAATTTGAAAAAATATGTAGGGACTTTATCTGGAACAAGTTTGATGGCACTAGGGGAATTCATTATGTTGCTTGGGAACAATTATGTAAGCCTAAACAATTTGGTGGTTGGAATGTACATTCTGTTATGGCTAGGAGGAATGTCAAAAGAGTAAAATTTGCTTGGAAATTGATTGATAAACCAGAGTCATTGCTGAGTAGGCATCTTATTGATAAATATGGTGATAATTCGTGGAGCTATGGGCTGAAAAGGAGTAGTTCCCCTACATGGAAGATCATGGTATCTGGATGGAATGCACTCAAGGATCAAGTTAGATGGAGAATCGGTGATGGTTCTAAAATTAAAGTGCTGAAGGATATATGGATTTTAGATAAATCCTTACTCAATTGGCCAACATATGTGGGTATCTTCGAAGATGGGGACAGTTCTTTGGATATTTTTATTGTAGATGGTTGCTGGAACCGTGAAAAGCTTTCTCTGTTCTTTGGGACTGATCTTATTGATCTCATTTGCAAAATTAAGATTGATCCCTATTTGAATGAGGATTGTATGGAATTGAAATATAAGATGTCGGGCAAGTCATTATCTGCTTTAATTGTGCAAGATAAAAGCAAGAACCTGGAAGATGTGATGCCATTAAGATGGGTTTATAAGCTGGGTTTAAATGTTAGATTGGAGGTTTCTATATGGAGGATGGTTATGGATGCTCTTCCTACAGGTGCCTTCTTATCCAGGAAGAAGCTTTCTGATGATTCTTTATGCCCAATGGGATGTGGAACGGTGGAGGATATCAATCACATTTCATCCAACTGCGGTAAACTCAAGAAGATTCTGTATGTGCTAAAAGAATGGGGATTTCGGGTTCCGGGTTTCTATGGATGGGAGGAATGCTGGACTTGTCTTCAGAGGATCAAAGAAGGTAATATGATGATGGTAAAGTTGTATTTTACTGTTATTTGGTTCGTTTGGAATCATAGAAACAAGTTTAAGCATGGGAATTCGGAAGATAGTGAGGTGTTCATTGCTTCTTCAATTCTTAGTTTTATCAGTCAGGATAAAATGCAGCTTATTCAATCAAAGAATTGGGTTGTCAATCAGTCCATTGGGCTATCCTCAAACAAATGGCAACCTCCTCCCCCGGATTGGATCAAGATTAACCTTGATGCTTCTATTAAAAAGAACTATGAGGCAGGTATTGGTGGAATTGTAAGGGATTGTAAAGGAAGATTTCTCCTTGCTTTTGGTATGAAGAAAACGCATTGGGACATAGCTCAGCTAGAACTGTCTGCGGTTTCAGCTCTTATAGATATTTTAAGAGGGAGATTTGATAATGTTGGAGGTATTATAGTTGAGGGTGACAATAAAAATGTTATGGAATTTCTTCTCAATTTGCACAGTATACCGAAGAAGTTCGATAGGGGATTGGTTATTGAAGATTTTTCATTTCTTACCAAGGTAAATAATGTGACTTTTTCATTGGGTTAATCATAGTTGTAATAGATTAGCCAATTTTTGTGCTAATCATGCTCTTCTTTCTGATTTTATTTGGGATTTGTTTTGTGAAAGCGAACTACCTTCTTCCTTTTGTGATATGTTAAAGGAAGATTGTGCTAGTGCTCTTCACTATTAGTAGTTTGTATCTAGGCCTTTGTTGTTTTACTTTCTATGCAATTTTAGCATTTTTTTTAAAAAAAAAAAAGAAATATTAGTACACACAAGAGCAAAAACAAATCTTCTAAAATATGTTAGGAAAAAATAATAATCAAAATAATAATATTTGGAATCATCGAAAACATATAAGTTGCAAGAGTGTAAAATATGCAAAGCTAAGTAGCAATTCTCTCAACAATCTCCCCCTTTTTTATGATGGAAAAATAATTATTGTTCGTGTAAATTTGAAAATCTTAAGTTTCTCCTAAACTTCCCCTAAAAGAATAAGCATGTGAGTATAAGGGGCATTTATTATGAACAAACCAATATTTAATTTTAAAGTTTTTCACACACAAAAATGACATTGAATCAAGAACCAAAACCATAAACATATGAACAAAAACAAACAGATACACAAGTTAGACAAAGCAAATAGATACACATAAGACATGAAAACAAGAAACAAACAATGACAAACAATATTTCTCCCCCTATTTTACAATAGCCAAAAGAGAAGAAGAAATGAACTACATAAATGTAAGGAGTCATATGAGAAGCCTTTGATAATTGATCCTAAAAGAGATGAAGTTAGAATTGCAATAAGAGATGAATGATCTTTAAGGAAAAAATAAAGATTCATATTATTTAAATTAAAAGATAACAAAGAAAAGATAAATATATCAAGGTCATGAATCAGTCTAGATAATTTGATAAGGAAAATTATTGCAAAAGTGATGAAATGAAAATTAATATAAGTCAAGTTCCAATATTAATTATAATTGAACATTAGGTTGATTTGAAATTGAAGATTAAAAGATAGAGAAAAGAACATATACTTATGGCGACATTGCACATCTTTTTAGTATTTGTGGCACATTGTGTGCTTCCTTTTTAAATTTGGGCTAATTTTATACCTCTTTTCAATTTGCAAACCATTGCACTTTTTTTTCAATTTTTGTACCTTTGTACATTTTTCAATTTTTCAAGTTGTTCTTTCCAAAATTAATAATCAACAAACTCAAATTTCTCTAAGTACAAAGATAATTATATTGAAAATAGAAATATATAATAATAAGACATTAGGATTACAATAATAATATTCAAATTTTGTATGCCTAAAAAGAAATATGAGACTGATATCCTTAACTTGATTTAGTTATAAGCTAACCTAAATTTTTTGAAAAAATAGATTTTCTAAAGAATTCAATTTTGTATTGCTTTCCAAATTGTAACACTTGTTAGATCAAATATGTCAGGATAATTACATAGGCTAACAAAACATTTCTGATAAGCTAAAATGCAAAAAATTGAATTAATTAATTATAATAAGCTAAAATGCAAAAAATATTTATTAATTTAAAATTAAATAACAAAAATAATTATTTGATTTTGAAAATAATTAAATAAAATTATTTTTTATAAATTTGTAATGTAATTAAATTTTAAATTAATTAATTATTAATTAAGTAATTCAAGTAATTAATAATTAAGGAAATTATTGAAAATAAAAACTTATTTATTAAATTTAAAAAAAAAAGGATAAATAAATAATAATAAAATATCTAATTCTAAAAATAATTTAATAAAATTATCTTTTATAAATTTGGAATGTAATTAATTATTAAATAAATGAAATATTAATTAAGTAATTTAATAATTAAGAAAAGTTTTTAAAATATGAAAATTACTATTCATTTAAATTTAGATAAAATATTAAGAATGATCTTTCTTTATTAGATTTAAACAAGAATTTGACTTTTAATAGGACACAATGGAGAAAAAGGATTCATGTAGCCGACCCCACGTAGTGGGATAAAGGTTTGATGTTGTTGTTGTTGTATTTAAATTTAGATAAAAATAATAATTATAAATCTTTGATTTGTTAACATAATTAAAAAAATATTTTTTTACAAATTTAACAAATAATAAGATTTTAAAATAATTAATTATTAATTAAAAAATTTAAGTAATAAATTTATTGAAATAATTCAAAATAGGAAAGTATTTAAAAAAAGATTTTCAAATAGTTTAAAATTAATATTTAAAAGTAATTACTAAATTAAATTAAATTAAGTTTTAAGGTTTCTTGAATTTAAAGTAATTTTATAAAAATATTTTCAAAAATTCTGAAAAATAAATAAACTTTAAAATAATTAATTAATAATTAAATAATCTAAATATTTAATTAATTATAATTATCTAAAATGCAAAAAATATTTATTAATTTAAAATAAAATAATAAAAATAATTCTCTTATTTTTAAAATAATTAATAAAATTTTAAATCAATTAATTATTAATTAAGTAATTTAAGTGATTACTAATTAAGGAATGTATTTAAAATAAAAAAATATTATTAAATTTAAAAAAAGATAAATAAATAATTAAAAAATCTCTATTTTTGAAAATAATTTAATAAAATTATTTTTTTATAAATTTGGAAAGTAATTAAATTTTAAATCAATTAATTATTAATTAAGTAATTTAAGTAATTAATAATTAAGAAAAGTTTTTAAAATAGGAAATTTATTATTAATTTAAATTTAGATAATAATAATAATAATAATAATAAATCTCTGATATGTTAACATAATTAGAAAAACAAATTTACAAATTTAGCAAATAATTATATTTTAAATTAATTAATTATTAGTTAGACAATTTAAGTAATTAATTTATTGAAACAATTCAAAACAGAAAAGTATTTACTATTTTAAAATTAAATGCTGAAAATAAATTATGTCATATTTTAAAATAATTGATATATATATATATATATATATATATATATATATATATATATTAACAATTTGGAAAGTATTTAAATTTTAAATTAATTAATAATCAATTAGTTAATTTAAGTAATTAATTAATTTAAATAATAACTTAAAAATGGGAAAGATATTACTAATTTAAATTTAGATAATTAAAATAATATTTCTCTAGTTTTTAAAAAAAATTAAAGTAAATAAAATTTAATGAATTTTAGAAATAATTAATAAATTGTTAATTAATCATTAAGACATTTAATTAATTAACTAATTAAGAATTACTTACAATAATACATTTAAACATAATTATTTTTTAAATAAATAAATAATAATAATCTGACTAAAACGGTTTTCTAATTTTAAAAATTAACAAAAGATAATTAAGTATTTATTATTATCTTTTAAAATAATTAATAAATACTAATATTAAGTTAATATTTAAGGTTAAATAATGGAAATTATTTAAATAACATATAATATACCAGAAATAATCTTAATTTTAAATTAATATTTTTAAAATAATTCTTTAAAATATATTTATTTTTATATAAAAATTTAATATAATATTAATTTATTTGTTAATTAAATACTTAAATTAGGTTTAATTAAATAATTTAAAATATATATGATATTTAAGGATAATTTTGATTTTAAAATAAAGGGGGTAAAGTTCTTTAAAAAATTATATATTATATGTATTTTTTTATATTAAAATAATTTTAAACTCATTAAGAAAGCATGGGGTGGTATTTGTTTGGCTTAAAAGTGGCTTATTAGACAGCTAAAAAGTTCTAAGAGCTAGGATTTTTAAATAATCTCACCATTGAGTGTTCATGTTTTTTATACGGTTGAGCTTGTAAATTGTCCTTGTACACTTCTTTTGTTGGATTCGAGCTTTAGATATCCCTTGATCAATGGGAAATCGCTTTTAAAGCTCTTTGTCACTGGCTCGTCAGAAATCACCTTGCCGGTGGCTATGATTGGTGGGGTTTGACTTGGAAAAGCTGGAATAGAGTTGAGATATCTCACACACCAAAGCTTTTGGGCTAAGAAGGCTTAGGGAGGAGGAAAGAGCAAAAAAGTCCTTTTGAAACCATAATTTCCTCTATTTAAAGTTGTAGACTCATGATCAAGGGTTGGGATTAAATCTAGAGCCAATTAGGAGGGAAATAAGGGTCATTATTCTGTGGATTTAATTGCTTAATTTAAGAACAAATTTATGCTCATCAGAAGGAAAAAGGAATTAAATTAAGCACATTAAATTAAAATCAATCTAAAAATCAGATCCAATTGATTTCCTCAAATTAACCCAATTAAATTTAAATATAATGATGACTCGAATCATAACAAACTCGACATAGGTAAGATGGACTAATTAGGCTTAATCGAATACAATCGAGTCTAATTTGACTCAATACAAGATGATTCGATCTTGAATTGGTCTTGATGGGGCTTAATTAAATCGATCAAAGGCCCTCGAGGGCACTCAAACAAAAATTGAGGTCAATAAATTCACTAAACATTTATGCCATTTACTAAAGAAGGACATCCCTTTTTAATTTAATCATGAATTTCTAGAATCCTTTGAAACTTTGAAGAAGCATTCTATTTCACCACACATTATAATTGTTGTTGATTTGTCACAAAATTTTAAACTCATCTATGATGCAAGTGACTATGTTATAGGTGTAATTCTAGGGAAGAAAATGGATAAGAATTTTTTTTGTTATTTATTTATTAGTGGAATTTTAAATTAAGCCTAAATAAACTACATCATAACTTAAAATAACTACTAACCCTAGTCTTTGCCTTTGGCAAGTTTATATCTAATTTTTATTAGTAAAAAAGTTATGGTGTACACTAATTAGGTACAATCAAATATATAATAACAATGAAAGATGCAAAACATATATTAATTAGGTGGATTCTATTGTTACATGAGTTTGATGTAAAGATTTTAGATTAAAAAGGAACAAAATATTAGGTTGTCAATCATTTAATTTAACTTGAGTTAGAAAAACCTATGCATGTAAGTATGATATTAATGAGTTTTTCATTGATGAGAAATTATTTTTAATGAGTGAGAAAGACATGCCTTGATATATTGATATAGTGAACTACATTATCTATGGTATCCTACTATTTGACATGTCATATAACTAAAGGAACAAATTCATACAAGATGTTAAGTTCTATTTTTGGGATGAGTCATATCTATTTGGAAAATATAAGGATCAAATCATTAGGCAATGTATCCCTTTAGAAGAGAGTAATGACATTATTAGATAGTGGCATTATTCAAATTATGGTGACCATTTTGGAAGATATAAAATTACATCTAACATTTTGCAATCTAGATTTTATTGGCCTACTCTAGTTAAGGATGTTAATGAATATATTAAAAAAAAATGATATGGGTCATCAGGTAGGAAATATTTTAAGAAGAAATGATATGACCATTAATTATATATTGGCGGTTGAGATATTTGATGTGTGGGGAATAGATTTCATGTGTCCCTTTGTTTTGTCATTTGGAAATCAATTCATTTTGATAGCAATTGATTATGTGTCTAAATGGATTGAATGAGTAGTTGTACCCAAAAATGATGCGTAGTTAGTTATTAAATTTGTAAACAAAATTTTTTTATTAGATTTAGTATACTTAGAGCATTAATTATTGATGGAAGAAGTCATTTTTTGCAATAGAAAGGCTAACAGTGTGGTTTCAAATTTTGGAATTCGGCATAGGATAGCAACTAGTTTAATTTCATCCCACACTTGAGGATAAGCTAAAATTATGAATTGGAAAATTAAAAAGATTTTTAGAATACTATAAACACGAATAGGAAAGATTGGTTATTGAGATTGGATTATGCTTTTTGGGCTTACAGCACTAATTAAAAACTCCTATAAGAATGTCACCCTATAAACTTATATTCAAAAAAGCTTGTCATTTACTAATATAGTTAGAATATAAAACTTATTAATAGTTATGAGGTTAAATTTTAATTTGAAAGATGCTTGGGAGAGGATATTAATATAGTTGAATGAATTAGAGTTTTCATAAGAAGCTTATGAGAATGAAAATATATACAAGGAAAAAATTGAAAGATAACCTCAAAAGCTATATAAGAAAGAATTTATACCTAGATAAGAAGTTCTTTTATATAATTATTGATTGAAACTATTCCTTGGGAAGTTAAAGTCCAAGTGGTCTGGTCTATTCACTATAATAAATCATATACATATGGAGCTGTAAAAATCTAGGATAAGGTAACAGTGAAAACTTTTAAGGTGAATGGGGCAAGATTTAAGCCTTATCTAGGAGGGGATATATAACATAGCATAGTGATAGTTAAGTTGGCTTATCCTGAATAGAATGCTACATAATATGGTTCAAGACTATAAACTTACTACTAATTGGGGGGAAACCCAACTATGTATTGTAATTTCTGAGTATTTTGTTTGATGTATGCCTAGAGCATGATGCTAATGTAGAGTGGTTTGGCATTACCTAGTGTTCTATTTGATGTATGCCTAATGCAAGTTGTTAATGTTGTGTGATTAGACTTTTCCTAGTGAATGATATTATGTAGTGATAATTAGTGTTATTATTGAAAATTAAACATCTAACACCGCAGTGTTGAGTCCTAAGTACCATAGTGCATGTTCTCTGCTAGCATCATTATGCCAAATTTCCATGTAGTGCTGCAACACTCCGCACCCTGACACTCCGGTATTAAGCTCTCAAGTTTTTATTTAATTTAAAAGAGTGTCATGGCATTTCTCCAAGCGCCAAAGTGCCATATCAAAGAATTATAATTGGAGTAGTTTAGCACCATGGCATAGGTTCCCCTCATCATTATAGCACTCTCCTAGGTGTCAAACGTTATAGTAGAGGACCAGTTAAAAAATTGGCATTTGTGGTTCCTAGGTAGAGCATCATGGTGTCACCTGACCACAAAGCTGAAGCATTAATCCTTCTAGTGGACCAGCTAACACGTTGACTAACTAGTACCACAGTGATATTAGCTTTATAAAATGAGATGGCTACTAATTTCATTTCTTACATTATTCAAATATTCTCAAGCCAAATTCTAAAAGATTTTATTGTAGGAGATAATTTCCCCCAAGATCATAGTAGGTAAGATAAGGCCATCCTCATCTCCTTCCTCTAATGATAGGAGTCAATTTGTTAGCTCTACTATGAAAGAAAAGTATAACCATTCAATTGTTTATAAGTAACTAATCATTAAGAGGGTGTTTAGAATTTGAGGGGGCCATGTAAAATAGTTGATAGTAACTAAGACCAGGGAAAACTTTTAGGCATAACCATTGCCTAAATATTATCTATTGTTAAGAAAATATTTGTTAATCTAAAGAAGGCTTCGGATAACCAAGCCTTTATTAGGGGAAATGGGTCCTATTTGATAACGTTACTATCAATGGGGTTTATGGAACCCAAATTTATGAATTTGATAATTATATAGCATTTATCAATTTTATAGTAAATTATGATTACATCCTTAATTAATGCCTTTATTGTCCCAAACATCAATGTCTAGTAGAAATTAGGGAGGATAAAATTATAAATTTGCCTTCTTCTACTTCTACGATCATCTAGACTCTAAGGTCTTTCTTTACTTCATCTTAGATTGGTTAATTCTAAGAACCAATATAAGTAAGGTCACAAAGGACAAGGCTTTTTTAAATTATGTCATTCAAGTTGGTCTTATCATATATGTTAGGAAATAAATTCACCAATCCTTTCTTTACATGATTAGGGGTTTAACTTTTATAGGCTTCAGGAACCCTTCTTTATCATAATCAATTTATATATTGGCTAAGTGGAGTAGATCTTCCCCATCTATGCCCTTATTAAGAATAAAATACTATCCCTTAATACCCCGGCTTGAGCCCTTTTTCTAGTCTTAATTGTTGGTGAAGAAGAAGGAAGGAAGGTGGAGGTTCTTTTTAAATTATCATGCCATAAATAAGAATACTCTACCAGACAAGTTTTCCATACCAATTATTGATGAGTTGTTACATGAGTTGCATGGATCTGTGATATACTCCAAAATCAACTTGAAATTTGGATACCACCATATTAAAATGTGACCAGGTGACACCCACTAGACAGCTTTTTAGACACACGAGAAATATTATTATTTCTTGGTGATGCCTTTTGGATTTAATAACACACCAGCCACTGTCTAGTCCCTGATGAATAGGGTATTCCAGCCCTACCTACGAAGGTTTATTCTGATATTTTTGACAATATACTAGTACTATATCAGGTATGAGAGGGAGCACTTGAAGCATTTAGGAGTTTGGATATCCACCATAATAGTGCACTCTTTATTTTCCAATCAAAAGAACTGTTCTTTTTCCAAACCTTGAGTGGATTATCTAGGGCATTTGGTATCTCAGGAGGGAGTGGCAGTTGATTAGAGTGAGATTGAGGCCATGCTCAGATGGCCCATCCCCAAGACTTTAAAGGAGCTGAGAAGATTCTTGGGACTCAAAGGCTACTACCAAAAATTTGTGAAAGGATAAAGTTTCATAACGGGGCCATTGGCAAAACTGCCCAAGAAAAATAACTTTAAGTGGGGAGAGTCAACCATCTAGGCTTTTGAGGAGTTGAAGAAAGATATGATCAGTGTGCCAGTATTAGCTCTACTAGATATTAGCTAGCCATTTATAGTTGAGACAGATGCCTCAGGTTTTGGGCTGGGAGTGTTACTCATGCAGAATAAAAAACCAAGGGCCTATTTTAGTTAGGTTTTTATGTCCAGGGCATGCCTCAAGTCAGTCCATGAGAGATAGATGATGGGAATCGTATTGGCCATTCAGAATTGGCAGCCTTATTTATTTATTTATTTATTAAGATTGCAGCATTACATTAATAAAACTTATTACAACCTACTAAAAGAAACAAAACTATCACATTCCTTCTTTAACAACCTAAAAAAAGAAGAATGATTGGAATTAGAAATAAAGGTGTTACAAACAAAAAAAACTACATAAAGCAAATTTGGCACATAAATCAGCCACTTTATTTGCCTCTCTAGATACATGATGAAATACTACATTATTAAAATCATTAAGAAAGAATAACATTTTATTCCAAAAACAATTTTGCTACCATTTTGATGTCCTCATTGAAACTTGAAGCATGTTGATGATGTTAATGTTATCACCTTCAATCATAATCCCCTTGCATTGAAACATCCAATCATGGAGGTATTCTCTAATCAGCTTCACGTCCTCCAATTCCAATTGTCATATATCCCAATGATATAAATGTTTACTATATGCCATGATAAACCTTTCTTTATGATCTTTGACAACTACTCCAACTCCTGCATTATTTGATTCCATAATAGATGCATCAACATTTATTTTGATCCAATCTAGTGGTGGGGGATACCAAACTTTTCCAAAATCAAATCAGAGATTAGTATCCTAGTCAACTCAAATCGGATCATGAATTGGGTGTAAAGTTGTTGAAATAATATTTGTAGTAGAAAATGCAATTTAAGGCATAGAAACTCCATGCTTAACTTCATTTTTCAATTTCCAATAGAAGAAGATAGATGTAAAATATAATCTAACAATACTCTGATTGAACTTTGATATTCTTTTCAACTCCATTAGGCAATTATTAAAAGAATGGAAAATAGGAACTTGACACCCCCATTCTCTAAGCTGTACAAGAATATTTACTAATTATTTACATTTAACTAAGGTATGCTCAATGTTCTCAATTTCATGACAACCTCTAGTACAAGTATCTATTTATAAGAGCTTTCTATACTTTACAATTTCATTCTTACTTATTCTTCACCAGAGCTTCAAAACTTTTGGTTTGAGCTTAACTTTACTTATCCACTCATCTGCCCCTTCTTCTACCATCTTAAACTTCATTGATGCTTCATACGATAAGGCTATAATGGATCTTCCAGAATGTTGACATATCAATTCTACTTGATATTCCTCCAAGTTAGGACATATAGGAACCAGCGTTATCAAATAAGTCAAATTAATATCAAAATATTCATGGAGTTCTGGTAACTTCCAGGTTCCATCTCGGGTAACCAAAAACAACAAAGGTTGGTCATTTTCTCATTGCTTTGTCCAATATCCTAACATCCTTCATAATATCCACTTTGAGTTGTTAGCTAATCTCCATCTTATAATAGTCTTAATATACTTGGCACCGTCCAAAAGAATATTCCATGTTAAATAAGATCCTCTTTTAGTTCCTACATTCCAAATATCCCTTCTATATTTAGAAATAATATTACGATTCAGCAATGAACAAGGATTTTGAATAAATCTCCATGTCAGTATAACCCTTAATGAATTAATATTATTCACAGCTGAATGAAGACCCAATCCACCAAGACATTTGGGTTTATAAAGCTCCTCCCAAGACACATAATGTAGCCCTTTTCTTCACTTATCCTTGTGCCAAATAAAATTTTGGTATAGCTTATCAAAATCCTTTAACAAACCCTTAAGAACTAACGTATGTGTTGTAAAGAATAAAAAAAGTGATATAAAAGAAGATTTTATAAGCAATATCCTTCTAGCCAATGATAAGCATATATTACCTGAAGCATTTAACCTTTCCAAAGCATGGTCCATAATGATTTGAAAATCTGAAACCACTAACCTCCTCAATATCATATTTAATCCAAAATAATTTATTTCTTTCATAATTTTAAACCCAAGATTTTTGGAAATCTTTTTCTTCCTTCTTAAATCAACCGATTTTCCAAAAAAGAAAACTTAGATTTGCTTTTATTCACTGTCTAGCTTGTCCATCCACAAAACCCCTTAACAATTCGCTCAATAACTTTAGTAAAATTAAGAGATGCAATTGAATCATAAGCATATCATCATCTATAACATATGAGAAATCTTATCAGCATGAGGAGAAAATTTTATACCCATGTCTACACCTCTCTAAAAGTTTGTTAGGGATATTAAGCCCTTATTAACTAGCCCGAGGCTAATCAAGAGCGGGGCTGAATTAGTATTTTAAAATTCTTTCAATCAAAACACAAACTCAAACCAAACCAAAATTCACAACAAAAAAAACAAAGTGCAAAAATTAAATACGGAAATAATAAAGGAAAGAAAACACCATATTTATAGTGGTTCGGTCAAACCTTGACCTATGTCCACTCGGAGGCACTCTCCGAGTATTGCACTAAACTCAGTGTCTCTCCTTTAGCCCCCACAACTAGGCATAGAAGCCCTTACAAAATCACTTCCACCTTCCCCAGAGCGACGGAGTAGTCGGGCCCTTTGACACCAAAGAGATTTTCTTCTTCCCAAAACTTCCCTCAAGACGAGCCTTAAATCCGATGGTACTAAGGTGCAATCTCGCCAGAGAAACCGTGTGAAACCCCCTCCACACTCCCTTGAAACCCCCTCCAAGGATCTTTTCCCTCTCTCAAACTCCACCCTTTTCTCTCTCCCTTTCAAGCTCTCTATTCAAGTTTTCTCTAGAAGAATGAAGCTTTAATGGTTGCCAAAGACACTTACAAAGTCCCTTATCAAAGCATAAATAGAAGAGTTCCAAATGAGCTCATTAATTGCAACTTGCTGACTTTATCATCTAGTACGATCAGTGTAAAATAAGCTCAACCAGCAAGGATGATTAGGAATGTTCAGAAGGTTTTTGTTCATATCGTCCAGGCCGATAGTATATCATCCTGGTTGATTAGTTCAAATACAAGAAAATTCATCCTGAACTTGCCATGAAAAGAAGTTGGCCGATGTCAATCATCCATAATATCATCCTGGCTAATCCTATGATCGTCCAGGATGATGTGATCGTATCAATCAAACTTTAATTGCTTTCCTTAATTATCAGATTAATTTAGGCATAATTGTATTGTATCGTCCAGGCCGATGTCCTGGATGATGTCCAAAAATGAAGAATATCTAAATAGATCTGACGACTGATTCTTTCTATTTTTAGCCTATCATCCTAGCTGATACAAATATCATCCAGGATGATGAGCTCAAAGACGGTTGCCTTAACCAAGTTGCCCTAATTAGAGTTTCTACTTTCATCTGATCGTCTAGGCCGATGTTTGAATCATCCTAGATGATGTGAGCAAAAAATAAAAAACACTAAAACAAAAATAAGTGAGGAAGGTTACAAGCAAGCAAAGACCCTTATAAACCAAAAAATACATTAATGAATAAAAAATGTTTTGCCAACACTTGAGCCTTATAAGGTGCACTGTAATTCTGAAATGTTAGTAAACACAGATAGAAAAGTATATTGTAAATATAGGTAGACAACAGAAAGTGAGCCATCATATTTGTTATCATCAAAAACATAAACTCATAAGCTCGAGTTGCAACATTCTCCCACTTTTTGATGATGGCAAATATTACAGGTTGGATTTACAAAATTAAAAATATATTCTCCTAATCTCCCCCTTACTAGAATAAAAATTTAAAAATAGGGAAAGACAAAATTTTTATTGTTGTTGTTGTTTTTCTTTAAATAGAAAATAGATACAAATACAATAATACATTCTCCCACTTTGACATTATCAAAAAGAGGAGGGGCACAAACAATCGAAACAAATAAAAAATAAAATGATCCCTGATCTAGTGAAACAAAATCAAATATTCTTAAATTGAGAAAGTTATCTCTTAATTTTATTCAAAAATTTAGTAAGGAATGGATTGACAATGCATAATCTAGAAAAGGTTAGAAATTCAAAAATCGTTAATCCAAGCTCATGTTCTTTTAAAGGCTAAAAAAAAATTTAATCCAATATCTAAATTAAGGAATAAATTAGAAAAAAAATACTAATTTTTTAAAACTCATTTCATAAAATATATCTAATAGAAGATTAATGCAAAAATTGGTGAATCAGGAATCATAATTTTTAAGATCAAGTACTGAAAATATTAAGGGTTTTCTTAAGCTTTAAAAAGTATAAGAAAGGTAAGCATTGCTTTTTGTGGACTCATTTTATGCATCTTATCAGTTTTTTGGCGCACTTTGTACATTATTTTTTGATACACTTTGCGTATCTTTCTCAATTTTGGCGTCATTGTGTAGTTTTTGATTTAGCATTATTGGCTACTTTTATTACTTTAAAATATGCTACATTTATAAAATTTTAAAATAAAATTAAATCCATTCTATTGACAAAATGAACTGCTTGATTAAGAAAATTATGAGATATATTTAACAACTTGCAAAAGATCCCTATAAGATAGATGAAATGTAAGGAGATAAAAAGATCAGTTTTAAAATCTAATTTATAATACGATGAAGATTTTAAATCAAAATTAAAATAACTTCTTTAAGAAAAGAAATAGAGAGAATAAATCATGAGTTTTCTTTCTTTGATTGTTTTTAGAGAAGTCAACCACAACTTACATAAGAATTCAAGAAACACAAAAGGTAGGTTTTTTATTTTTAGAAAAGTGAATGTGTGTGTTGATCATAGATGAATTCACAAAAATAAAAGTAAAGACAAATTAAAAATTTAATGAAAAAGAAATGAAAGAAAAAAAATGAAAAATAAATCAAAAGAAAAAATAAAGGAAATACACAAATACGAACAAAATATGCATACACATAAAATATAAACACATAAATAAGTGTTTAAGCATAATCTTGCTCCTGATCAGATTATTCAGAAGGTAGGTCTGCCCAGGAGATTTTTTGTATTTCACTATTTTCCATTTTTACAATTTGCTTCAATTTACTCTTTTCTTTTGTAGGAAGAGTTTTCAAATTAGGGCACTAAATTTTCATATGTCCAGGCTTCTTATATCAAAAGAAAACAACGTCAGGAGAAATCTTAACATCCTTATCATTTTTACCTTTATTCTACTTTTGTTGATGCTTATGCTTTGGTGGCTTTCCAATTTGCTTGATAAGTCATCATTTTTGTTACCAACTAAGCCACTTTTCTTCATGTTTTAAGCTTTTATCACTATTATCTCTCCTGCATCCAAAAGTCTTTTGCCCAAACATTGCTCGTAGGCAATGAGTAAGCCAATCAAATTATCAATAGAATATTCATTCAAATTTTTTTATTCAAAAATACAAATAACTTTGGCATCAAACTTATCAAGTAGATAATGTAGAATTTTATTAACTTTTTTAAAGTTTTAAAATTTTTTACCTAAAGCCTACAATGATGTCACAATTTGAATAAATCTTTTATACATGTCTAAGATCATCTCATAAGATTTCATGCAAAAAAGTTTATAATCATGCATTAAAATATTTTAAGGTTTCACTAGTGCCTTCGTATATAGTGTATAATTTATCCCAAATTTCCTTGCCAGTAGAGCATGTAGATATAAACATAAAATCATTATAATTTAAATCACAGAAAAAATAGTTTAATGATTTAGCATTCAATTGAGCATTGATTTGTTCTTCTCTACTCCATTGATTAAAAGAAATATCAGTTTTAATTTCATCTATAATACGAGATGATACAGAATAACCAATTAAAATCATTTGTCACATTCAAAAATTAATTTATTGCAAGAAAGTAGACATGTGAATTTTTTAAAAATCAAAAGTAATACTTTCAAATAAAGGTGGCCGGGTGATTGAATATCTTTCCACAATATTATGATTACAAAAATTAGTTATGGATCAAAATTTAAAAGTTTTCAAAAACTAATTGTTATGAATCCCGCTCTGATACTACTTGAAAGTTCGTTAGGGATATTAAGTCCTTATAAACTAACCCGAGGCTAACCAAAAGAAGGGATGAATTGATATTTTAAAAATCTTTCAATCAAAATACAAACTCAAATCAAACCAAAATTTACAACAAAGAAAATCAAAGTGCGAAAATTAAATGCGGAAATAATAAAGAAAAGTACATACCAGATTTATAGTGGTTCGGTTAAACCTTGACCTACGTCCACTCCTCGGAGGCACCCTCCGAGTATTGCACTAAACTCAGTGTCTCTCCTTTAGCCCCCACAGCTAGGTAGAGAAACCTACACAAAATCACTTCCACCTTTCCCGGTGCGATGGAGTAGCCGGGCATTTTAACACCAAAGAATTCTTCTTCTTCCCAAAACTTCCCTCAAGATGAGCCCTGAATCTGATGGTACTAAGGTGCAAGCTCGTCGGAGCAACCGTGCGGAACCCCCTTCACACTCCCTTGAAACCCCCTCCTAGGATCTTCTCCCTCTCTCAAACTCCACCCTTTCCTCTCTCCCTTTCAAGCTCTCTCTTCAAGTTTCCTCCAGAAGAATGAAGCTTCAATGGCTACCAAAGACACTTACAATGTCCATTGTCAAATCTTAAATAGAAGAACTCCAAACGAGCTCATTAATTATAACTTGTCGACTTTATTGCCCAGGATGATATGAATATTATTCTGTACAATTAGTGCAAAATAAGCTCAATCAGCCAAGATGATTAGGGACGTTCAGAAGGTTTTTATTCATATCGT
This sequence comes from Dendrobium nobile, assembly GCA_022539455.1. Lineage (NCBI taxonomy): Eukaryota > Viridiplantae > Streptophyta > Magnoliopsida > Asparagales > Orchidaceae > Dendrobium > Dendrobium nobile. The sequence continues at coordinate 39,550,992 of CM039735.1, forward strand.
CCAAGCTGATAGTATATTTTCCTGGACAATTAGTTCAAATCCAAGGAAATTCGTCTTGAACATCACTGAAAAGAAATTGACTGATGCCAATCATCTATGATATCGTTCCGGCCAATCCTGCGATCATTTAGGATGATGTGATAGTATCAATCAAGCCTTAATTACTTTCCTTAATTATCAGATTAATTTAGGCATAATTGCGTTGTATCATCCAAGCCGATGTCCTAGACAATGTCCAAAAATAAAGAATACCTAAAAAGATATGGCGGCTGATTCTTTCTATTTTGAGCCAATCATCTCGGTCGATACAAATATCGTCTACGACGATGAGCTCAAAGATGGCTTCCTTAACCAAGATGCCCTAATTAAGGTTTTTATTTTCAGCTGATCGTCTAGGCCGATGTTTGGATTGTCCTGGACGATGTGAGCAAAAAATAGAGAACACAAAAATAGAAATAAGTGAGCAAGGTTACAAGCAAGAAAACACCCTTATAAACCAAAAAATATATATTAATGAAAAGAACATGTTCTGCCAACACTTGAGCCTTGTAAGGTGCACTGTAATCCTGAAATGTTAGTAAACACAGAAAGAAAAGTATATTGCAAATATAGGTAGACAACAAAAAGTGAGCCATAATATTTGCTCTTATCAAAAATATAAACTCATAAGCTCGAGTTGGAATACTCTCTATTGAATCGCATTTGACAAACGTTGGGAACACATAATGAAGATATAAGGGAGTTAAGGGACATCCTTATCTGAATCCACTTTTAGCCTTAATCCAACTAGAGTTCCTTCCATTAATAAGAATAGAAAATCGATCCTCTTGCACACATGCCATAACATGTTTTGAGAATTGGGAAGGAAAGTCAAACCAGTTAAGATCTTTATCTAATGTTGGCCAACATATACTATCATAAGCCTGCTCTATATCAAACTTGACCGCCATAAATCCTTTCTTTGAATTTGAAAATCTTAATATATGAAAAAATTCTTGAGCTGGAAGGCAATAGTCAGACATCAATCTTCCCGAAACAAAAGCAACTTGTTCTTCAGTAAAAATCTTAGGAAGACACCACTTCAATCTATTTTTTGAATCTGGTACTTCTTTTGCCTACCACTTCAATCTATTTAAAATCATTCTAGCTGTCAGTTTATAAATAGTTTGACAAAGACTTATAGGTCTAAAGTTTGAAGGATAAATAAGATTTTACACATTTTTGAATTAATACAACTTTTGTATCTTTCCATCATCATGCATCACACCTGTTTTAAGAAAATCATTCTATGGCTTGCCATGTTTCTTTCTTAACAATGACCCAAAAGAATTTGAGGTATGAAGTTATAATACAATCTAACCCAAGAGATTTGTTGATACCCAACTGATGTACTACTGTGCAAAATTCTTCTTTGTTAAAATCAGCATCCAGCATCTCTCTTTCAACAATGTCAATTTTCTGTTCTTCATTCAGCTCAAGCTAATCCGCCAATTTGCACTTCCTATTTTGCCATTTTTGTTTGAAAAACTAAACAAAAACATAATCAACAAGGATACCACCCGACATACCTTTAGCAGGATGATGAAAAAAAATCTCAATCCTCACCAATGATCCTATTGACCTCCCTCCTATCAATGCTAGATAACTTAGTTTCAATTAACCCAATAAAAAATACATTATTGTCACGAACAACTTCTATAAAATATAGTGAAGCCTCCTTCTTTTTGGCTCCTCTAAAATTCTAAAAAAAAAAAAAACTAAAGATGACATTTAAGGAATCAATAGAGAATGGGGCCCATTCACAAAATTCAACCCCACCTCACCTTTTCCCTTCCTCAGAATCTCTTCAATGGGACCTAAAGATTTCAGTTCTGTATTGAGTTTTGTTTTACACTCAAAGAACCAATTTTGTCATTACATGAATTAACAAAATTACGACATCTCTTAACATCTGAACTTTTGTTCTCAACATCTTCAAATGACACACTTCCTGCTATGTTACCAACAGCAACATCACTATGAGCAATAACAAAATCCTTGACCTCAACCATTTTAATATTTGTTTCAATAACTTGATCAGCATGTGTTACTTTAGCAGCCTCAGAAATAACATCCTTTATTTGTTCAGCATCATATCCAGAATGCATACCAAGAGTAGCTTCTTCGATATCACCTTCGAACCATCTCTCGGAATTACAGGATCAATAGCATATTCATGAACAGAATCAATAGCATCAGTTGATCTTGATGAACGGTATGCATTCTGGACAGATTTCCTCATTGAAATTTAAATTGGAGAGAAAAATATATTAATGAGGTTCTAATTTAGGAGGAAAGTAGGAGAAACTTATTTAAGGCTAAGTTTAGGATTTATTATATTTTATTAAAGTTTTAATTTGATTTTACTGTTTTTTTAAGGACTTCCTAGCAGCGTCTAAAATATTTTGGAGAGTCAATCTACCACGAATTGTAAATAAACTGTATCTTACTTTCAAATTTAAGTTATAATCCACAATCAACCATTTTTATAAAAATTTCTTCTTTTTCTTCCAAGATGTATCACTCTCATTCTGAGACGTCAATAATTTGCTTCTTAGATTCATGAAAGCAGCGAAATTGCCCGGTTGGTGAAGAGTGCTGCCTTACGTTGTGTGTGCCGAGTTCAACTCAGGCATCCGTCTTCTTCAAATTGCCATTAAGGATTTTGCAATCAAATTCTAATAAGACTGATGGAAGAAAAAGTATCTGAACAGGCCATACATCTGCTTCTCTTACCTTCAAAATCAGTTCGCAAAATTCGAATTAAATCCTATGAATTTTTTTTTTTTTGAATTAATGATTTGGAAACAACTTTGTACAAAGATATCCTAACAAAATTTAATCACAATAGATTCAAAATTATTGAATTTACTTAAAAATGAGTGCAATACATCTAAAAAGAAAAAAACTTCTATCATGATATATGTCTCAAAATTATTAGATTTATTTCTTTTAAATAAATGTAATAAATTAATAATTATTTAAAATACATATTATATTTAGGCCAAAATAAATTCAAAGAATTTAAAACTCATCGAAACGAAAAATACCCTATATGATTTGGTAGGATAGCAGAACATCGCACTCCATTTGCCAGAGGAGATAAATAAACTAATTTTGTGAGTAAAATTACTACTTTTCATCTCAGTTACATTTTTTGGGTGCTGACAAGAGTCCGTAAATCTCTCTTCTGGAGGGCTCGTAAAATATTTCATTTCGATTAGAAAATTTTCAGTCTTTAACTACGAATCAGAAGAGCTATATCACCAATTCTTAAGAGAATAATTCAGCACGAACATATCAGTACGCTGGTAAAAAGGACCAAGAAACAACCATAAAATTACCTGAAACACAACACAAAATTATTAAGAATGAGAAATCCAGCAATGCTTGAAGCTATGGGAACCCTAAAATAACGCAGATCGAACACAGAATATGCACAAAAGTTAACCAAACCATCTCGAGCGAGAAGATATGTTTGCAAGCCAAAACACACATTACAAGTAGGGAGTATTGCAAGATTAGGATTTCTTGTATACACAAACATTTAAAATGGTTCAGTCATTTCAATGACGAAGTAGAACATATAAGTTCGGGGGATGCATAAGAATTTTGATATTGTTCTTGTAGGTGGAAGCCATCAGTCTGCGGTCCAGCTTTGCTCCACAATCTCTCTAACTCTCCTGTTGTACTCTCTCTTGTTTTCACTGAACATCCGAGCTGCTTCTGAGTTGGCAGGGGAGTTGGGATTTGGATCACAAAGCAATGACTGCCAAAGAAACAATGTTTAGCTTAAACAAATCATACGCTAGCATAGGCAAATCAGTCTGATTCTTTATGCAAGTTTAGCTACTTCTATATATCGAACTTTCACTACATCAAAGTACTAACAGCGTAATTTTCTATATCACGTAACAAAGCTATGATATAGTTGGATCTCTATGCGTATTATCCAAATCCTGCTAATAAAAATTACAAAATCTAAGATTTCATAATATTATGGAAAGTAAAAGTCTCAAGTACAAATAATTTGATGTCTCAAGCTCTCCCTATAGACCGCTATTTATAGGGCTTGGGTCAACATATAAGTCTACTAGAAAGATTACATTCAAGCATGGTTGTGAAACCGGACCAGACATAAAAAGATTTAATGGTTCGATCAAGTTTGAATCGAGGGTTCAACCATATAATGCAATAATATTCAATTATTTAAGTAAGATCTAAATGACATAATAATGATATAATATTACACAATAATTTAAATTTTGAACTAAAAATAAATAAAATTCATACAAAAATTATATCTTATATAATATTAAATTTAAAGACCTTAAACCTTTAAATTTCATTCATATTTCCTATAAATTCAATTCACATGTAAACATATAAATTTAATATAAATTATTATTAATTTATCTTACATGTGTAGAATTAGAGAAAGCATATGATAAAGGCTTCTTTTGGAATTAATTTTTTATTGCTTTCAAAAGTAGCTTTTTAGTATAAATTTTTTAAAATCAAAAATATTTTTAACAAAAAACTATTTTAGAAAGTAGCAAGAAAGATGTCCCAAAAGAAGCCAAAGTTTCAAGAGAAGTGCTTTGGAGAGTTCAAAAAAAAGAAAGGAATTAATAGTGTTTATATTTAGATTATTAAGGATATGAATACAGAAGTTGTTACCTATGATGCACCAACACTTCTCCTCAAAGAGAATTGCAGTGTCCCACACATATCAAACACGACATGGGTTAGACACGCCTCCGACATGTGTCGGAGCGTGTCGAACCCGCTAAAGATGTCTTATTTAAAAAAAAAATTAAAATAAATTAGACACGCACGACTAAAATATTTTATGATTTTTTAATATAATTTATTGTATCCCAAATTTTTATTAAGCAAAAATACTAAAACTAAATATTTTATTTCCCCTGCAAAGCCCCAAATCAATCACTTACACTCAATACCCCATTTTCTGAACATTCTCATTTTCATTTCTCTCTAGCAAGTTAGGACTTTTTTTTTTAGCAAGTTAAGACTTATAGTTTCACAACAACCCTCGATATCATCTAAATATTAACGTCCAATGTCATCACAACAATAGTATTTCAAAATCATTTTATTACTTAAGTTTACAAACAAGGTGGTTTAACCAAGTATTTTTCTATTTCAATTGGATTACATCAAAGATAAGCTTTAAGCCCCATTATTTTTTCTTTAGTCATAAATGTTCCTACCATACATTTGCTAGAGCATGAACCCTGATGAATATTTTTTGGTGATAAGACTAGAGGGAGTTATAGGAGAAGTTAAGTTATGAAGGTCAATCGAGTCTAAAGGTTTTTGTTCGAGTAGATCTAAAATCGAATGCATGGAATATCATTTTAGTAGAAATAAATCTAGTAGGAAAATTGTGACTTTGGGTGATCAAGTTATTAAACAGAGAACACATTTTAGATATCTTGGGTCTATTATTCAAAGTGATGGTGAAATAGATTGGAATATTATTAGTAGAAATTAAGTTGAATGGTTGAAATGGAGGAATGCATCGGTTGTGTGACAAAAAAGTACCCCTCAACTTAAGGAAAAATTTTATAAGATGGTAGTGAGACCTGCAATGCTTTATAGCGCAGAATGTTGATCATTAAAAGAGAAGCATAAAATTGACTTAATTGTTGCAAAAATGAGGATGCTCAAGTGGATGAGTGGTTTTATACTTGAGAAAAAATGCAAGACAACTATACAAATGAAAAAGTTGGAGTAGCTCCAATGATAAATAAGAATATAGAGAGTCACTTTAGATAGTTTTGTCACAAAATGTATTTCTTCTAGTGACCTGATTAGGAGAGTAGATGCATTAGATGCAATATTTCTTAAGAAAGGTGAAGAAAGACCTAAATAGGCTTCGTCAGAAAGTAGTAAAAAAGATCATTTTTATTAGATTTAAATAAGAATTTGACTCTTAATAGAACACAATGAAAAAAAATGATTCATATAGTCAACCCCACGTAATATGATAGAGACCTGATATTGTTGTTATTCTATATTATGTGTTGATCTAATTTACTCATATAGATTATATACAAAAATCACATTATAAATTGGATCTAAATATCATTAATTTTAAATTATTTAATTTTAATAATTAGATAAAAAATAATTTTATAGTATATAATCAATTAAATAGATAAGAAATTAACTATTATTATATAAAAAAAAAAATATTATTCACATTATAAAAAATTAATTTAAAATTATTTAATATATGATTTGTAAACCAATGTTTAAAATTATGCAATTGGGTATTGAAATATTTTTCATTCGTGAGGCAAAGCATAAGCATAAGCGTCAAGATGTTTTGAGGTGTAACCCTCAAATCTAAAAAATTGCTTAAAATGAAAATAATGGTTAAAAGTTATTTTTTATATAATACTTAAATAATATGTTAAGGATAATATATTAACTTTCAATTGAACTATTAAATAAAAAATTAGCATACATATGAAATAAAAAAAATTATAAAATTTATAAAATGACAAGTAATAAATTACGTGAAATAGAATTGAAATCAAAATATTATAAGACAAAAATAACATAAAATATAAGAATGGCATAAAAGTATCATATAGCATTAAGTTCAACATTGTTGACCTCATTTCTGAATGAGGTTAACTAAGCTATCCCTAATCATTTCAAACTATATTCCAACTCCACTTCAAATCAAATTATAAAAACAAAAACAAAAACAAATCTAAACCCTTCATTTCACAATTACTTTATGATTGTCATTTGACCCATCACTCGATCATGACCCATCACTCGATCATTAAAAATCACCTAAATGATTGTCAATTATATAAGAGTAATCAGATTCAATCAATCCAATTCAAAAGACAAAAACCAAATCCAAAAATCTCAAACTAAAATCAAAGCCAAAAACTTTAAGTCCATAACCTACATCTGATGAAACTTCAATCATATCAAAATCATGTCAAATGACCTTGAATTCATGATTAATCACTTGCATATTGATTAAACATGTCCCTAGAGTCAACCCTCTAAATTTGAGAGCAATCCAAACTCTCTAACCGCCAAAACTAAATTGATTTCCAAATGTTGTAAAACCTTCAAATATTTATATAGCCTAGCCATTGAACCTTACATATTGTAAAAAATCATTATGAAAACCTTAACAAAACTGTAGTCATGTTCATAATCATCCCATGATCTCACTCTGAAATACAATTTATAAGCTTGGGTCAAGGTATAACACTACAGGAAAGGTCAGATTTAAGATTTACAAGTAAAAAAGTACATAATAAAGTTTAAAAATTGCTTGGTGTAGAAAATACATGAGGCACGTAACCAAAAAGCACATAAAGAACAATTAAAAACCTAGTAGAGGCTAACTCTATAAATATTCACTTATAAGATATTGCTTACCAACTTCTCTTTAATTCGCCAAGGGTAGACACGTTCTACACTTGAGTGTATTAACATGACAAATTGAGTCAGGTTGACTTTGGAATAATTATACAGATATTTGGACAACTAGGCCATGTCATCCCAAGACCATGTTCTTCGATGATTTAATATAGTCAGCCCTTAGGCTGAGTTCACTTACTTTGTCTTAATATAAAGAAGTGAATTCATTATATTTTTGGTGGCTTCAATAGATTGGTTCTTTCAATCAATTGGATAGTCTCCAATGCGATCTATTAAATCAGGGGTCAACTTTGATTGAATTGGTCTAAGTGATATTTAGGTGTATAGAAGTCCTGCATCAAACCTAATGATGCCAACTAACCTAAGGAAATTGGAAAAGATTAAGAAGTTGGACATTGAACAGTTTGTTCTACTAACTAATTGGATAGAATGGACTAGAGAATAATTGTTGAAGGGTAATGAGAATAGATACAAAGAATAACACAACATTCAACATGTGTTCCTCTTTAAATCTATTAAATGAAAACTAATGAAACGAATCAAAGCATACTCTTAAATCTTTGCAAGCATATTAACCAAGAGCAATACAATGCCATTGGGTAATAGAAACAACCTAGCTCAGTTAAGCCAATTTCAAGTCAATTAGTATATAAAAATTTTATTGAATAAGCACTGATGATACATATGCATGAAATACATACCCGTGATAGTCTTTCTTGGCAGGCAAGGAAATTTGCTATAAATGAAATAAGCACATGTGACTACCATTCTTGGCGGGCGGAAAAATTTGTTTACATAAAAATAAGCACCCATGACTGCTGTTCTTGGCAAGCGGGTAAATTTGCTATGCATTAAATAAGTACCAGTGACCCTCATTTTGCGAGGACTTTATGATCTAAGTTCTGGTTTCTTATAGGTCATAATCGTTTTCCTGTGGTGCCATTTAGCAGTAAAACCGTCAGTTAGAGGACACGTGACTTGTACTTGCTGGCAATAGATTGTTTGAGAATGAATCCTAATGATATTCTCGACCAAAAATTAGCTCTTTGTAAGCTGAAGTATTATTTGAATTTGTCCATCTCGACAAACTGTTATGGAGGGTGGATGGGGTTTGCCTTAAGCGTTTTGATGGTTGAATTTAAATTTTAAATATTTGGATTTGGATAATATTTTTTAGAGTTTTGGATTTTCATGGGCATTTGGGAATTTAGGAGGCATTTGAAAGTGTTTGTGAACCCCACCTGTTGAGATTTTTCTGTCAACATGGCCATCATCTGGATGTTTACAAGGAATTGCATTTTATTTATTGAACTCTGTCGACTCTGTTAGTTCGCTAATAAAGGATCGGGTTCAAGTCGATTGTATGTTTTAGGTCTTTCTTAATGAAGTTTCTTGGTCACAGGCCTTGAAGGCCTAACATGAATGTATTAAAATAAATATCTCGGTTGACACCACGACCGTATATTTGTTTAACAGCTTAAGCCATGTTAACTCCTATCTGCTCGCGTAAGAATATCGGGTTTAAACTTAGATTTATTGTTTAAACCACACAGTACATTCATTTCACAGTCAAGTAATCTTGATGGCTTTTATGTTTTCTTCACGAATACATTGTGATTCTCACTGCCACCATCTTGCCACTCATTGTTGCTAGCAAGATCTTTCATATTGCTCGTCATTTTTGAGTGAGGTATAGGGTTTTTTTTTTTTGTATCCACCATGAATTCTTGCTTGTTCATTTGCATTTAACCTTTTTCTTTGATGTATTTTCTTGGAGTTGAATTGTTGTTGGTGATAGGGACACTCTTATATTCCTTCATACTCACTCACTTTGCCAATTTGTTCAATTAAACAAATATTTCTAGTTGCATTTGATTACGTGATTGATATAGATGTCTCTTGCTCCAATTCATAGGTTGACTTGACTGAATACTCTGAGCCATTTCATTTTTCATCATTTATCACTTGCATGCATTGAGAGTTCATTCATCATGAGTCTTGTTTGATTTCTGACATTCATTTGAACAATCCAGGTTCTCTGTTGTTTACTTAATGCTCAAGTTCTAGTCCAACTAGCTGTCATTTGTCCAATGTCAAGTTTAAGTTCCCTGTTGTTCAGAATTGATTCAAATCCCCTATGGTCTAAATTATATACAAGTCCAATTTGTTCAATTTTAGGTTCCAATTCAATTCAAGTCTCTTGTACTTATTCATTTGAGTTCAAGTCCTTTGTATTCAAACTTAATTGTTCAAATTCTCATGGTTCATACAAGTCATTGTTATCAGTATATTTTATCAGAATATATATTATTATATTTTCTATTTTGATTTTCTTTTGATCTGTTGTGGATGTCAACACTAGGGTGCTTGACTGCTCTCGATCTCCCAGTGCTTCCTGCCTCTTGCCCGGAGCATTTTTCCTCCTCGCCTCCTCAGTGTCGTCATCTCCTCGGTCAATGTTTAAAATTGCGTATTCGGGTATTGAGGCGTTTTTCATTGGTGAGGCGAGGCGTAAGCCTCAAGGCGTTTTGAGGCGTAGGCCTCAAGGCGTTTTGAGGCGTAGGCCTCAAAATCAAAAGATTGCGTAAACATAAAATGATAAATTTTTTATATATCAATGAGTGAATAATATAAAACATAAAAAAGCATAAGATATGAAGTGAAATCAAAATATCCCAATAATAAGACAACATGAAATATAGTTCAACTCAAAATTCTATCTTTCCAAAATCCCAGTATTCTTTTCATTAACATATAATTCAAATTTCAAGAAAAAAAAATAGCAATGACATATCACATAGAAACTCATAAGTCATCAGCACTGTCATCACTAAGGGGTTCTTCATTTGAATCATCATTATGATGAACTGTTCTCTCCCCTTCCTCCTCTCCTATAGAGTCCAATGTCGGGCATTTACTTCAAGATTTATGTAAGTTTTAATATATATACCATGAGGCGTAAGCCTCATGCCAGTGAGGTGAGGCGGGCATCAAGGTGGGCCTCAACCAAGTTGAGGCGCAAGCCTCATAAAAAAAACTTGAGGCGTAAGCATCGAGGCGTTTTTTATTGGAATTGCGCAAAGGCTGGCCTCAAGGCGAGCCTCATATTGCGCAATTTTAAACCATGTCCTCGGTTCATCTATCAATGTATCTTAAATCTCCTTGCACTGAACTCTTCTCCTCCTCACCATTTCATACTCTTTTTTTTTTTTTTTGATTTGTTGTGTTAATGACTTACTATCAGTTTAGAGTTATCTTCGGTCAAGTTCAATCGTTCTACGGTTATTCCTTCAAATTTTAAGCTGTTACGCACTTACGCTTTTGAAATGCTGATTAGGGCATTACATTTTGAGATTTTTTCTGTTCGATTTTTAGGGGTTTGTATATTTTTGGATTATTTGGCCATTTAGGTGTCATGTAATGTTGTTGAAGGATGAAGGCCTAAATGCCTCATGTTGAAGTGTGTTGAACGATTGTTTAGCTAGCTTGGCATGTCTGTAGAATACAGTTATTTGGGTAGTTTAGCCTATCGGTTAGGGTTCTTAGGGTTATTATGCATATATAAACTTATAATCTTGTTGTTGGCAATCTATGTTATAGGGTTTAACTATTCTTGGCTTAATAGGGTGCTGCCTATTGCCATTTCAAGACAAAAAAGTTCTGCATAAAAAGTTCTGTTATAGGGTTGACATTGTAGTTTTCCTCAGCACCAAATCAATAAGAAGAGTTTTTAGGCACAAAAGTATGAATGATGAGTTTTTGGGCCTTTTGGCATTCTGTCTCTGATACTCTGCTATGTTGTTAAATACTGAGTATTGTAAGTTTGTAATACAAAAATTTCTTAATTTTTTTAGACGGAGTTGTTTGGAATCTAAAAGGGGCTTAAGACAAGATATTCCTACTAGGTGGAACTCCACTTTTATAATGTTAGATACTGCTAGGTATTATCGAAGGGCCTTTCAGCACCTAGAGTTGAGCGACTCCAACTACAAATCTTGCCCAACAAGTTCAGAATGGGAGAGAGTAGAGGCTATTTCTACTTTCTTGAAGCCTTTTTGCGATATAACGTGTGTTTTATCTAGCACAAAGTACCCAACAACAAATCTTTATTTTCCATGCATTTCAACGGCTTATGAAGCATTAAAACATGAATTGTAAGAGGGCCATGATTGCATAAAGAAAATGTCTTTAAGGATGATTGGAAAATTTGAAAAATATTGGTCAAAATTTAGTGTCACTATCGCAGTAACAGTTATTCTTGATCCGAGATATAAATTCACATTTGTAGAATGGTGCTACAGGAGGTTGTATGTAGGTGATTCTATATTTGGGCTTAAGAAGATAAAGGATAGATTGTTCTCATTATTCTCAAATTATACAAGGAATAGTGGGAATGTTATATCTGGGTTAGGATCAAATTCAGGAGAAAGGCGACAAACTAAATGCTCAAGTCGTTCTTCTTCCACTATAATTCAGTCTCAATTTCTTCGGGTAGTGATTGTTCCGCATGTGTTAATTCCATATAAATGTTGTTCACAAATAATGTTTGTTCAAGTGTTCAACTCTAACTTTCCCAAACAGGATTTCGATTCATTACAAGAGGTCTATATGCCAAAAAAAATCTGAATTGGAGATATATGTTAATGAACCTAAACTTGATAAGAAAATTAAGCTAGATATACTACATTTCTGGAAAGGCAATCAGTATAGATTCCCTGAAGTTTCTGCAATGGCTCGTGACATTTTGTGCATTCCCATAACAACAGTGGCCTCGGAAAGTGCATTTAGCAACAGTGGTCGAATCCTAACTCAAAATCAAAGTGCACTGAAACCTGATATTGTTGGGGCTTTGGTTTGCGCAAAAGATTAGTTGTATGGTGACAAGGGTGCAATTTCATTAAACTTTTACTTTTATTCAATATCTTCTAGGAGACTAGGATTACATTTATTAATATTTAAGAGCTCAACAACATATTTCTATTTGTTGTAATTTTACAAGACCCTAAACTTGAAGCTGTGACAGAAGATATCCTTGCTTTAACAGTAAATCAAGTTCAATGAGAAGATGGGGAAAGTTCTGTTATTAAATAATTGATGATTATAAATTAATAACAATGACTATAAATTCTGAATTGTTGTGTCCTACTGTTATTTCATGAACCATGGGCCTATGGCTACTCATGAATTTGAATCAATTTGTGAGATCAGTTGGCTGTGAATTTGGAAAAATTAAGTGTCCTACTAGCTACTGTTAAGTGTACTACTGTTATAATTTGGATCAATGTTGATGTTTTGGATTTTGGATCAAACATGCTAATATTTGAGACACCTGCTTTCATATACTATTATAAACAAAGAGGCATTCGTATTCTTTTAGAATTAGCAGATACTATCTAATTAAATAAACAGATACTAAGTTAATACAAATTGTCACCTTGGATGGTAATATGTTAATATTTGTTAAACTTACACCTCATTATGTGATTAATGATTTAGAGGGTTTAATCTGAGCAATGTATTAAATACTTAAAGTTTCCTACTTGTTTAACTAGTTTTATTGCAGCTTAATCTATATCGTGATTGAAGACAAATTCTTGCAGCAGTCGAGTCCGAGCAATTGAAGTTTCCATATTCATATTTGTTATAAATTTTTTGTAGTTTACAAATTGATTTGTAAATTACTAATGAGCAGTTGATTTGTAAATAATTTGTAAGTGATTTGTCACTTGTAAATGAGTTAATTAGCAATTAATAATTGATATATAAGATTGTAATCTTGTAATTGTAAGTGATTTGTAATTATTTATTAATCGATTCATAATTTAAACCTGTTGTGAACTTCTTATATTTTTCGTTTTAATTTTTTTTTTCACTGTTTGCGGCTTTGAAAACCGGATTTTACTGTGTATATGGGAAAAATGGGTCGAGTCGCGTTGACCCGGACCTGAAGCAGGTAGGGTCCGGGTCAAATTAAATGACCCGTTTCTAGAAATAGGTTGGATTCGAGTTAACTAAAATAGCATCGGGCCAAATTTGGGTTGAACCTAAACCCCGCTTTTAACAGCCCTAACAGGAAGACCTAACACACTCTGATGCAACCCCCTACATGGGGACGACACCGGAGTGCGACCGAAATTTACAATAAAATAAATGAATAGGACTAACTTTAGAAAAAAAAATTAAATCTAACTTAATTCGTAAGTCAATACAAAAATACATGAAAACCTAAACATTGAAAACAAAGAAAAATAAAAATCAAAGTGTAATAGAAAAAGTTTACAGCAAACTAGCATGAGAGCTAAATTGCTCACCAATAAACAAACTAAAACTTCCCCTTCTTAGCACCTAGCTCGCGTGCACAGTCATATCCCTTAGCAGCATACTCTAAATTGAAATGTGTAAAGAAATGAATTAGGGTCAGGTTCTCTATTTATAACCCAAAAAATGGATGCCCTAGTGAGACTTGCTAAACCAAACTCCAAGCACAAAATAATAAGGAAAGGAGTCACGAGTGCACAGGTTAAAGTTAAGAGACTCAAATGTATCATGTGAATATGCCGTACACCCTGTGAACATTTGTCTTTGAAAAGAAACAAAATAGTATACCATTATATGTCGCAGGTTATACGACCTTTCATTAAAGCGCATGTGTTGCACCAAATTATGGAGAGATAGTGTTGCCTAAAAGCCCCTATTGTATAATCCTCATGTACCAAAAACATACAAACACATTATACAAATACATCAAGTGGAATGTATGTATATCGTCAATTATATGGCCATACTACATAATATGTATACATATTGTTGACCATTCGTCAATGACCATGTCATTATGCAAGTGCATCGAGATTCATGCAGGTGTGTCACATAAATGCACTAAGATATATGAGTGCTCAACAAGAGTGCATTATACAAATGCAAGTGTATTATGCACATATACTAAGCAACATATAAATGCACATGCATATATCCAAATGCAAGCATACAATATACAAATGTATCATGCATAATACCAAACCACTTGCATAATACCAAGCCACATGAAAGCATACCATAGCACATACTAAATGATACGCAAGTGCATCATACATATATATATATATATATATATATATATATATATATATATATATATATATATATATATATATATATATATATATATATTATGCAACCACATAATCTAACATACCAATCATAAAAATGCACTATTTAAATCGTGTAGGTGCATTATGTAAACATATCAACAAAAGGATCATGCATATCATGCAAATACATTAATTATCATGTAAATGCATTATGCTTGTCATACAAATTCATTGTGCGTCATATATGCATATGTATCATATGAATCCTCTAAGTGCATTATATCAATCATGCAAATACATCATGTCAATCATACAACAATCATATAAATGTATAATGCATCATGCAAATCATATAAATGCATTGCTCAAATCATGAAGCGCGCAATTATACAATCATACAAACAACATCAAATAACAATACAAATGCACATACAAATGTGTAACTGAGAAAATGCACCAAAAAGCATATGAACACAAGCATGACGTCCAAGAATGTTGCATGGGCTATAAAAATGATAAGTAAATTATAAGAATATTGAAACGTGCACATCCTACTTGGAAATGAAATATGAAATATCCGCATAGGCCTCAACGAACGTGACATATGTATGCGCTTAACGTATGAGGATCCTGGGCGGACTAAAAAAATAATAATTTAGTTTTAAATCTATCACTTTGAAAAGTGTACAAACATATCATACGAATACAGTAACATGCATAATGCCATCTAAAACTAATTTTAAAATATCTGCATGAGCCACGACAGACGTAACATGTGTATGCACATAACATCTAAGAATGTTGCGCAGATTAATAAAATAAATAAATTAATTTTAAATCTACGCTTTGAAAAGTGTACAAACATATTGTGCGAATACGCTAATATGCATAATGCCATTTAAAATGAAATTTTGAAATCTCCGCATAAGCCCCGACAAGTGTAGTAAATATGCAAGTGTGATCTTTGATGATGTTGCGCGGACTCAGAAGTAATGAGTTTTAAAGCGTGAAAATATAAATCATGCAAGTACACAAAATGGCACTCGCTTTATTTAAAATGAAACTTAAATGACCCGCATGTGCTTCGAGAAGTGTGTTACGCTCCTAAACCCTTGCTTGAAAAAGTTGTGCAAGTCAAAAGTGAACTTAAGTTCAAGTCTGATCCTCCTTTTTTAATAGACCGGAGTTAACACGACTTGAATCACTAAACGAATGAACGGCCGTAATGTCGACTTGAGTATTTGATTTTATACGTTCATATTAGGCCTTCAAAGCCTCATATAAGAAATGTTCACTACTAAAAACATATTATCCGAATTAACACTCGTTGAATTAACTAGAGTATTTGACTTTATACATTCACATTAGGCCTTCAAAGTCAATTACAAGAAATGTTGACTACTAAAAACATACACTCTCAGAATTGTCGCTCATTATATCAACCGAGATATTTGATTTCATACGCTCACATTATATCTTCAGGGTCTGTTATAAAGAAAATCCACTCATCAAAATACACACTCTCAGTTCCGATATCTATACGCCAACTCCAAAAATTAGGAGTTAAACTCAATCCTCTATTAGCAAGCTAATCTCAACCGGATGAGATCATGCTTTTTTAAATGCCTCCAAAATTGTAATAAATACAAATATTTGAAATAACATTAACGTCACCCTAATGATTACAATGTTAAAAGTTAATATCAACCAAAGGGGTCTATGTTTTAAATACCCCTAAATCTAAAAACTATTCATGAAGTGGCACTAATTCTAATAAAAATTCAAAACTAAATCCCTAAAATTTAAAATATTCAAGATAAAATATATTACCTAATAACCTTAAAAAAAAATTCATCCACCTCCGCAACAGTTTATCGAGGTGGATAAATTCTAAAATTACTTCAGCTCATAAAGAAAAAATGTCCAGTAAAGAATATCACAAGGATTCATACTCAAATTATTTCTTGCTAGTAAGGACGTGACACATATCCTCCAACCAGTAGTATCATTGTCAAATATCATCACAGGTAAACGATTATGACAGGGTCCCTCTAACTGGGTGGTTTTGCCACCAAATGGTACTACTAAATTACATTCACCGCCATAGCTCGTATATTCCCCAATGGCTCTAAATCCTTGAATAATGAATAAATAGAGTATAATTGATAAGGTATAAAGCCCTTTATTAGCTAAGGTGAACTCAAATATGTCCATTTAAATAAACATTTATCCCAAGTCTATAGAATACTCTTGTATGAAGCAACCCATGGATGTCTATAAGAATGATTTAATTAGGTTGGATAGACTAAAACAGGGACCATGATGGCTCGGGACGACGAAACCATTGGATCTTGATTGAGTCATCATCATTCCCCCTACTATCTGCCTTAAATGTGCAGTGATAAATTTTTAATTTTCAATATCTAATTATGTTGCTACTATATGCTAGGTACTTAGTGTTTATCTAATGACTAGCCTTAATCAAGCGTGTTCTCTTGTTTTCAAGCGTGTTCTCATGTTTTCAAGCAGGGTAATTAATCATAGGGGCTTGCGGCTATATGTGAAACCAAACCTCGGAACATGAATCCTCGCAAAATGAGGCAAAATCTTTGGGCAGTGTCTTTCCTAAAAAATTAATCTGCCTTCTAAATATTTACCTCATAATCTAAACTCATTAAAACTATCCTTGCCAACAAAAACGGTTGGGGAGAAACTAGGGAGCGAATTTTTTAAGCCAGCACACTTAAATCGAAAACATCTTACATTTGTCTCAAATCCAGGAAATGTAAGATTAGACTTATGTGCATAAAAGTTTACTCATTTCAGCTTGATAGCCTCACCTTACTCATATTGGTCAATGATAGTCACCCCATATAATCTTCCATCAAAGGTCTATATGACTATAAGTACATGTTCCTCACACTTGCCATATAACCGGGCGACATAGAGGTTATTTGGTTGCCTGAAAAAAGAATGTTGTGTAAAAGAAATGCAGTATAAAAAGAATATTTTGAATTTTGGATAAGTGTAGAAGGAATGCATGGTTTTTTTTTTTTTTTTTGGTTTGGTTTAAAGTGAAGTAAATGCAATATAAAGTTGGAGGGAAGTTGGTGGTGGCAGCCGGCAGTGGCAATGGGCGACAATCGGCAGCAGTGGCGGTGGCAACGACAAGAAATTGCGACAGGCAGCGGTGGACGGAGATGGACAGCGGCGATGGCAGCGATGGTGGCGACAGTGGCGACGGCCAACGGCGGCAGTGGCCGTTGTGGAGATCGGCGACAACGTCCTAATGCAAGCAAGGCATGCATATTTGGGCATTTAATTATGAGCTAAAGTTGGCAAAATGGGCTTGGCCCATTTTCCTTTGGTTGCTTGGTGTTTTGAGTGTTGTAGCTGATTGGGAATTAGCCTTTTGTTTTGTTATAGTTGGGATCATGGCCGAGAGCCTCCTGGCAGTTTTGCACTCCTGGCTATTCGGTTCAGCCGTGCCTTTTTGCTTGGGATTCCTCCATGGCTGTTTGGTTTCTACTATGCCTTTTTCCCAATGGTTTTCCTGTTTTTGGTTGGCTATTTTGGGCGGCTGTTTGGTGTCTTTTGGGCTCCATTTTTTATCCTATTTATAGGGGAGTTTTGGGCTATTTTAAGAGGCGTAACTAGCTTGCGAGCTAGTCTCCTTCCTCTTCTCCTCTAAAACTTCGTTTCAATCTTCTTATCTATTTCTTCTCTCCACAAGTTACCATTCCATTTGTATCTTTTTCTCTAAAATATATAAAAGTTGTAAGGTGTTGTTGTATCTTATTTAACTTTATTTGAGTTTGTGTTCGTTTTAAGTATTTAGAAAGGAAGCGTTTTATTTGCAAAATTTTTTGTTGCATTACGACCGAAACAGGCAGCGATGGTTACAACAGCAGATAATAGATAGCAGCGGTGGCAAGTGGCGGTGGCTAGCGGTAGTGGTGGAGGCGGCCGACGACAGTGGTCGGCCAAAGGGCGGCAATAGTGGCCATTAGTGGTGGTCAACCAAGCGAGCAAGCGGTCTAAAGCTTTCTAGGTCAAAAATGAGCCAGAATGTTTTACCTCAAAAATGAACTAGAATAAAATATACTGCATTTACTTTACTTTATCTTGGATTTTCTTTTTATACAACCAAATACCAAAAAGTGAAAAAATAATGCATTTGAAATACTTTGCATCCACTTTTCTTCCAACCAAACCGCCCCATATTCAAAAGCGAAGATAGATAAGTTTCTACAAACCTTGATCAATGACCTCAATTTTTTTGTGGGAAGGTATGACAACATGTGCTATTTTCACTAAAAATAATTTTATAATAAGGGTAGTGGTACATGGACAATCAGGGGCTTCCTCCAGTATGATATGCTACCAGGTTGAAGCACTATAAGAAGCTTGCTTGCTCATATTGCATGAAATTTAATAAATCATTCAAATTGAAAAATAGAGGCAAGAACGCCAGTTCGACTGTCACCATATATTCTTACTTTCTGAACATCCATCCATGTGAAACAAAAATGCTTTCACAAAAAACAAAGTTGAGAAGGCACAACCTCCATTAAAATTAACGGGTGATTAAGTATTTGAAAAATTGAAAATGATATTTACAATCATTAATGCCAACATTAATTGAGTACATAGTCCTGGGTTATGGAGTGAACCCCAATTGAAGAACCGCAATTGAATATAAAAGAGTAATTTTTGGACATTATCTTATTGGAGAACAAACTTGATCAAGGATAACTTAAATGTCTTGCATATTAAGAAGAATATTTTTTATAATGTCTTCAACCTAGAAAGAAAATCAAAAGATAGCTAAAAAGCTAGAATGAACCCAAAGGAACACTATAAGAGAAGACATTTATAATTGATGGATGGTGGAAAAGGAAAACTTTTAAAGCCAAAAGCCTCATTTGCCCTAGGTTTAGAACAAAGATGATTAGTTTGTGAATGGGCGAAAGAATAAGGATGCTTGATGGATATGCTTCAAACATCAGTAGATGTGTCAACGTGAGATTAGGGAAATTACATGAAATGAAAAGTCATGAATCATGTATTCATGGAGTGTCTTATGCCTATCAACTACCTACCCGATTCAATTTTAAAACCATTAACTGAACTCTGTATTTTTTTAAGGACTTGTGCTCATGCAGATTGAATGAAGGTAAATTAGTTCTTAGTGAGCATAATATTTTATTTATTTTATGCAAACTTGAAAAGATATTCCCCCTGATTTTTTTAACACCATGGATCACCTGCTAGTGCATTTACCTTACGGAGACAAAGTAGGTGGTCCGATATAATATCAATGGATGTATCCATTTGAGGGATACCCTTTCTTTTAATAAATGTTGCATTTACAATTTCGAATGTTAGTACACAACAAAAAATTCAAATATTGAGCAGGTATCAAAACAAGCTAAAGAGGAGAGTTAAGAACAAAGCTCGGCCAGATGATCAATATGCGAAGCATATCTCTCTTTCGAAACTATCCAATTTTGTTCCTAATATTTCAAACCACATGTTCAAAGTTGTAGGACAAAGGTTCCTCGAAATATGAGAATCGTTGATTACGGCCAATCTATGTCATTATTATCTGTATTTAATGCACGGATCAGACATAAAACATTTACACATCACAATATCTAACTGATAAGGAGATCAAAGCTACCACATTATACACCCAAATTGTCCTAGCAAGCATCTAAGTGTGTGAAAGATGTCATGTGGCTTGGATAGGTCTTATAGGAATTTATGTTTGAATTGTGTATATTATTAAGGTTTATTTATTAAAGGCCAAAAGGGAATTTAATTAAAGTTTAAGTAGTGTGTATTCGACTTTTAAAATTATTCCAATTTTAGAAGTTAAAGTTACTTGATTTAGTTTTAAAGAACTTATAGATTGGTAACTTCCTAAGTGTAGGAGATTATTAATTTATAAGTTAAACTTTCAGAATGAACACTCATCTTATATGGAAGACAGGTATTCATTTGAGAGTCCCTAAATTTTTATTAGAGAGAGAGAAAGGGACCTTACAAATCCAATGTGACATACCTTCCAAAAGGAGTCGAGTATGCCACATAAGGTCGGTGTATTAACAAAAGTTTGAAGATCTCCAAATCCAAATGTATTAGTGCCTTCCTAAAAGGAGTCGTGCACAATACATGAGAGATCTTTTGGTTATTTTGATGTATTAAGGGTCTTTTGAAATCAAAATGCCTAAAGCCCTCCAAAAGGAATCAAGCTTTAGGCATAAAAGACCTTAATCCATTTAGTCTAAATTAATAATCAAATTTGATTAATTAAAATAAATCTTAATCAATCAAATTATCAAATTAATTTAGTTTAAATGAATTAAAATTTAATTTAATTTTTAATGAATTTTTTATGATATTTAGAATTTTTAATCATTTATTGAATATTAAGGAATTTAATTAAAGAAAAGATGATTTAATAATGAAATTAAATTAGAAAATGTTCAAAAATATATTATTCAATTTGAATGAGTGATCTCTGATTTTAATTAAGTTTTATTTGAATTTTTGTGAATTTTTAGAATTTATTTAGTATTTTTTAATTGATTATTAAAAGAATTATCTAATTAGTGAATTATTAATGAATTTATTATTAGGAAATTATTTAAAATTAAAATCAATGAATTTCTTTTTTGATTTGAATTTAAATGAGTTTATCTTATATTTTTTATATTTATTGGAATTTTAAATGAATTTTAAAGCATTTGTTCAATTAATGTTTGATTAAGGATACTTAAGAATTTAATTAGAGTTTAGATTGGATTTAAGTTCGAAATTGATTTTTAATTGATTATTTATTTAGTTTGTGGTTTATTAGAATTAATTTGAATTTTTAAAGATTTTTATTTGAATTATTGTGATTTATTTAATTAATGTTTGATTAAAGGTTAATTAAGGGTTGATTAGAGTTAACTTAGGTTTAATAAAATTTAGGTCTTTATTTTGATTTTGAGTGATTGTAAGTTTGTTTTATAGTTGATTAGAGTTGATTGAGATTGATTTAGATTTTTAGGAATTTTATTTGGTTTATTTGAGTTTATTGAATATTAAGACTCTTAATGAATGATCACCAAAATCTACTAGTTGTTTGAAATCAATTAATGTCTATATGGGATATATTAGATCAAAGAGGTTTATGACATAAGTTTTCTAAGTTTGATGAATCATCCAAAATGGATGCGTGTAGTTTGTCTTAAATTGATCTAAGTTCGCTAAGACACAAATCCTTAATTATTGTTCCAAAATGTCACTAAGTTGTAGGATAGCAATCAAAGTTTATTTAACCCTTTGAACACTAATTATAAACACACCAAATCAATCATAAGCAAAGAAAAAGAAGTGATCCTAATGTTCTATGGAATGATTTTATAATAAATTATTTTAATCATAGGTTATATGATAACCTATGAATTTAACCAATTTATTATAAAGGAATAGATGTATGAAATTGGATTAAGACTATTTAGAGATATATGTAAATATATCCTAATCAAAGTTAATCCAATTTCATAGTATGATCATGTATAGTTTGTTAATTATTAAGCTAGATTAACATGACTTTGGAAGTAAATTTTAATTAAACTATATATGATCATAGATCTAAACTTATTTTCAACGAAAGATGACTCTACACTGATTCCATAGAACTCTAACATGTTTGGATAGGATGTGAATTGAATTACTTATGAATTTTCAAAAATCTAAATCAAAATTTGACCTAGGTTTTTGTAAATTCATAACCTGAATGAAATTGCATCAAATGGCATTGCGAAAATTATAGAAGATCAACATTAGGCTCTATTATACCTCTGCCAAAATTCAGCTCAAAATAATTTATATATATAATTTTAAAATTAAAATAGGGTTTTATGCATTTCTAAAATTATTAAGCAAATATTACTTAAAATAATTTTTTTAATATTTTTAAAATATAGTTCTTAAAAATAAGAACAAAACAAGCCCAAGAACTAAAAAAAATGGATAGGAAATGAAATTCCTGTGAATTTTTGAAGTTCTGGAGATATTCTGGATTTATTTTATGATTTTAACAGTCTGGTCAAACCAGCGGCGCTGACCAGACACGCGTCGGTAGCGTGTACCACCGTGTGGACGGCGGCGGTCACGTGGGGCTCTCCACTTAACCAGCTCAGCGGGAGTCCTCAATCGTCGAATCGACCGCGGCTCGATCCAACGGCTATAATCGATGCCGCGGTATTAAGATCAATCCAAAAGGATCTAACGGTCGACAGAGACCCCGCTGTTTGTAATGGACAGATAGGATGAAGTCAAACGAGATTCGTTCATACATCAATTCCAAACGGTTGGATCAAGCAAAACCGTGGATCCAACGGTTGAGATAAAACCCGAGGGTTTAGTTTCGACCAAAAGGTGTAGTGAATCCCGCGGTTTTAACGAACGTCCCAAATCTGGTTGGATGAAGATCTGAGTATCCCATAGCTTATGCTAGAAACACAGATAACGGATCTGATGACATAACAACCGTTGATCTGAAATAATCAGATCTGATGACTATGGTGTCGTCTTCCTCGCTTGTTTAAACCGTAAACCCTAGAAATATTTTTAATCTTGTTCTCATAAAATACTCAACCAAATGATTTAAGATTTTGAATAGAGATTTAGTAGAGTCTAGTTAGTAGTGGGGAGTTATTTCTAAGTCTTTTGATGCAACATTTAGAGTGTTATTTAGGAACCTAGATAAATGCCTAGGGTCAGAGATTTACCTTGCTATAGTGGATGGATTTGAGTGATTTAAAGCTCTCTAAATTTTTTGATTAACCACGCTCAACTTCTCTGAAGAAACCGAGCTCGGAGGATGGCTGGAAGAGGGAGTTTAAGAAGTTGGAGGCGGACCAAAGCTCGGATCGTCGTTGATCTCTTCTCCGGCAAGCTCTAAACAATGGGGAACGATGGGAAAATGAATGGGGAGCTCCAAAAAACCAAAATGAAATCCTAGAAGATCTGGGGAATCACTGGAATGAGAATAGGTCCGAATCCCTCAATCCCGTCCCTCCTTGCTCTATTCATCTATTAGAGCCAAAATCAAGGGCTAGGATTGATCAGAGGGATTGCTGGGATGTTTGACATCTGTCCCAGACGGTTAGGGAGCAGAGGGAGGCAGGCTTCAGGTGAAAATGACCCTAGGTCGTTTTCAAGTAGAGGGGGACCACTAGGCTAGTAGGTCAGACTAGGGAGCATGCTAGAAGCTAGGCAAGGTCATTTTGAGCTCTAGACAGCTTTTGGAATGGATCCCATGGGCTGGAAGAGCCTAGTTTAGAGAGGAGAATGAATTCAAACGGGATTGACCAAATGAAGCTCAAATGGGCTTTTGTTGACCGTTTGACCGGTCAACAAAGGTTAATGTAGCTGTTGTGGATTCCATACAGGGTCTAAAGGATGGGTGGGATAGTTTAGAAGCAATGTAAAGGAATGGGGTAAGAGTTTGAGTGAAGGTTGAGTGAAGGTTGACCATTTAAGATTTGTTTGAGATCTCATTGACCATTTGACCAGTCAAAAGGGGGGGTCGCTAAGTTGGCATCTAGACCAAGCTTAGAGTGTATCCAAATGGCTAGATTGGTCTAGTTTGAACTGGGTGAATTGAAAGGTCGATTTGACCATGTAAGTTTTGTTTGGATTCTTGTTGACTGTTTTGACCACTCAACTGGTCAAAGCAAGATGGGGTGGAGTTTAGACAGATGTTGGAGATTAGTGAAGGTGTTTGCAAACGGGCTTGATGCATAGGTTCATTACATGGATGAATGAGACCTTGTATAGTGAATTTTGACTTTTCTTTGTGTTGACTGAGTCAACTCAATGGTGAATTAATCCATGGTGAGTTCAGAGAGATTAGATCATGTGATGGAATAGTTTTGAGTGCTCAAAGGTGTCTTGATTGAATCACTTGCAATGATTTTATTAATTGGGTTTGGTTTGGCTAGGTTTGGAATCAAGTTGACTTAGTCAATGAATGACTGGGTCAAAATGATGAGTCAGGTCATTTTCATTAAAAAGAATATTTGAATGAGTTGAATAAAGATCAGGATTCATTTGGTGATGGATTTAAAGGTGATTGATGTTTTAATTGAACACTGGATGATTGAAGTGATTTGAAGACTGAATGACTGATTGAAGATTTGATGTATGCAGATTGATTAAACTTGATTGAATGCAGACTATAAGGTTGAGTGAAGTTTGAATGATTGAGATTTGACTTGTCTTTGATTGAAGTGTAATAGAAGATTGGATCAAGTGTTGTAGCCTGGATTAAGCTAGATATTGATTGAAGATCATGATTGTTTTCAAGTTTGAAGGTTTGAGATCTCAACGATTTGAGATATAGATTGAACTGAATCAGGATTGATCTAAGATCTAGATTGATCTAGGATCTAGATTGGTTTAAAGGGTAGACTGGTCTACGGTCAGAATCAAGGTTTGAATTGGAGATTGAACTAAGAAAAGTTCAAAGCCTGGGTAGATTTGAAGTCTGAATTTGATTGAAGCTTAGACAGATCCAGGTATGAATTGATTTGAATTTGAATTGATTACAAGCCTGGATTGATTTGAATCTAAATTGATTTTTTTTTTTAGGATTCTATTAGAGACCTCATACAAAAATGAGGTCAACATAAGTACCGGGGTAAATTTTGTAAGGCAGATGGGTTTGTAGATAAGACATTACCCAGAGATTTCACCCTCATTTTGCGAGGACTTTATGATCTGAATTCTGGTTTCCTACAGGCGCAAGCACCTATAGTTAATTACCCCTCCCGATAACGAGAGAGAACTTTTGATTAAGGCTAGTCATCAATCAGATACATTGTATCTATAGATATGTAGTATCAGGTGTATGGTAGCAGCAACGGGCATGGGTATTTGGAATTTGAAAGGGTTTGATATTTAAAATGAAGATTTCACCAACTTGCACTTAAAGCGTATGGTGGGAGAATGGATGATAGACCCGATCAAGATCCCATGGTTCCGTCGTCCCAGGCCATCGTGATCCCTTGTTTACTTAGTCAGAGGAGGTAATCGACCCAACCTGATAGAATGATCCTTGTCGGCAGTCATGAGTTGCTTCGTCCAAGGAGACCTTGTAGACCTGAGGTGAAGTTTGTCTAACGAGACAAATTTGAATCCACCTTAGCTAATAAAGGGCTTGGTGCCCTCTCAATCATATCTTATTGATTCATATCTCAAGGATTTGATGCAACTAAGGAATGTATTGGTTCTGACCAAAACCAGTATTTCGTGGAACCATTTGGCGGCAAAACCACTCGGTTCAGAGGGCCCCGGGTCATAACCGTTTATCCTGCGGTGCCATTTTCATTTGAAAATATTTACGTTCAACACGGCCCTCATCGGGGTGTGGGGCCATTTTCATTTGAAAATATTTGCATTTTGTGGATGAACCTTGTTGACTCTGTCGAATTATCGATAGAGGATCGGGTTTCGTCATAGTCTTTGTGTCTTTATTAGTAAATTCTCATTGTTATAAGTCTTGAATGTCAAATATGAATGTATTAAAACAAATATATCGGTCACCAAAATTGCATATTTGCTTAATGGTTCGAACCTTATCAACTCCTATTGATCTTTATAGAAGGATTGGGTTCAAACATAAATTCACTTATTGACAGGCACAGCATCCCTAGACGCCACGTGTGTACTTATAACATGCTCGACGGGGCCCATGCAGGTGTCTAGGGGCATTTTGTAATTATTTATTGAACATTATCGACTCCTATCTACCTACTTAGGAGGATTAGGTTCTAATTTATTGACCGTGCAGCATACCTAGACGTCATATGTGTTCCCACACCATGCTCACCGAGGCCCATGCGGGTGAATGATTAGATTTACCCCTTTTGTGTACCTATGTATATACAAATTACGGTGCATATGCGGGGCTACTTTGAATATTTATAAACGTCTTCTGTCCGCTTGCATGGATGTTACAGATCCGGTGGCGTATTATAGCAGTTTTTGAACTGAGTTATTTGCAACTTTATACAGGTAGATTGTCATGCACTACACGTTACTTTCTGTCGATGGATTATAGTGCACTAACTAGTCTCCTGCTTGTAGTTGATACACCAGCCATATAACAAATCTTTTATGGCAACTCATAAAGATTTGCACTTGCTGTAGTCATTTGACATGTTGTTCGTATATGCCATTTAATATGTATGACAGGTCTCCTACAAGGGCCCGTGGACACTTGCATCTATTACATATCATCCGGTATTTGTAGGAGATTGTTCTAGTTACTCGTGTATTGATCCGTGTTGGCTCTAGAATACTGTATCATTCACTGTCTGCCGATGCCCATCACTTGTAAGTATGTTATTGCATTTGTGGCAATCTCCTTGCATACACTTCAAGCTTCATTACATATATTGAGCTGTCATGTATATTGTATGTCTTTCCTCTCCACTCACAAGGGATAGGCATGTATACATGTTATAACATCGTTGCAGGCTGTGCGAACAACTATGGTAGACTTTCGTGCTCAACATATCCATTATAGAGAAGTTGTTAGATCTTTAAACTTTACTCACAAGCCTATCAACTAATTTGTAGGGGCTAAACATATTTGCTTTTATATGGATATTGTCCACAAAGCAATAACGCAGTCAACATATGCCATTTGCACTTGTTATATATAGCCTCCCGATATTCGTAGGGAACTACTACATTCAACTACAAATGGGCCATCATTGATTGGAGAGATATTATGATGTCCTTTGCAGATTTCTGGTAACTACTACAAATTCCCCCTTCCACTTGTAAGCAAGATGTTACATGCTGCATCTCTTTCATTTCTGCTTTCAACTAATATATAATGCATAGAGCGAGTCTCTTATGGCAGCCTGTAGGAACTTCTGTTTATCACTAGTTGATCAACATTTGACTTGAAACAGAGGTTGTGTATTTACTTAGTTTTAGATTATTGTAGACCGTATGAATGTCCTAATATTCATTGCATATTACCATGAATATGTTGGCAGGGGATCTTGTTGTTTGTGAGCAGATTGTATTTGCAAGTTCTTCATCATCACTGAGAGTGGCTCTACTTACTAAGAGCTTGTTTTATTAACATCATTAAGCTCCTTTACATGAACTCGTGGACCCACTGATGTGGACACTACATGCATCATGTTACTCATGTGTTGATCAAATTTTCTTTGTTATAATAATGAACATATTATTAAACTGCAAATCTTCTTGTTGTTTGCAAATGACCTCCTTCCTCGTAAAGATAAACTTATATACTTGTATAAGCGTCATGCTTGTGTTCATTATATATCTTCATTTGTAGGAGAGAGGTTCATTCATCAACAAACTGTATCGCATGTATTTGCATGAAGTATTTTCATTTGTAGGCATATTACTACGCCTGTTTGCAATCAAGCAACTTCGATTGTATGCAAACTGCATTTTATTTTGAACCTCTTGAATACACATTGACTAATAAGTCATTGCATTTGTTGTTTGCAAGGGATCGGTGCATTCTTCCATAGGGGAATTGATCTTGATTGTCGTGGCGTCATTGCGTCTTCCATAATATTTATTAGTTATTGTTTATGCATGAATCATGTCATATATAATGGGTCCTTGGTTGACTTTGAAGAAAACTCATATCTCATGTGGTAGATTCACATACTAATGTTTGTATGATGATCATTTAACATTTCATTGAAACCGTGCTATTGATTGTAGACACATCATTGCATCTCCCATTTCATTATGAGCATGTCAGACTAAACTCTAGTTCATTGTTTGACATCTTTGAATTTATCTTTAATAATTACTCAAGTTGAACTCTTTATGAATCAATTGAGTTCTGTGTCATTTTCAAGTTCAATGCAAGTTTGAGTCCACATCAGGTCCTCTGCATTTGTTCACTTGGATTCAAGTTATGACATATTCATTTGCATTTGCTTGAATATGAGTCCAAGTGATCCAAGTTCCATTTGTCCAAATCTTGTTCAGGTCCCTTGCGGTCCAATTCAAGTCCTTACTTGAGTTTAAATTATGTTCACTTCATATTCAAATCAAGTTCAAGTTCGAACTCATTTTATTTAGGTTTAAATCTTGCTTAATCATTTGATTTGTGTTCAAATATAAGTCCTTGTAGTTCATGCTCAAATCCACTAGTTCGTGTTCATTTAAGTCCAACTGTGGTCATATGTTCACCCAAAATTTCAGCAACATTCCAACGTCTCCCCCGTTTCCGGGAAAACTACGAACAACTGGACCTCCCGCCACGCTAGAGAAAAGCATGTACAGTAGGTGTCCTCGGACACTACAGCCGTTAAATCTTCAACTCCACCACGCGAGAGAAAGGCGTGTATGGGTCTTCGGTACCTGCTGCAAACGAGAAGCAGTTGTTTTCCCGCAAGTATAGAGCCGCGTACGGGTACTTAAGATTGTCCCAGCCATGCTAAGAAAAGCATGCACCAGGCTTACCCGCCTCGACGTAGGGGTTACGCCGGGTTCCCTTCCCACCACGCTAGAGAAAAGGGTGTATGGGTGGTTTGTCAGCTCGACACGAACGTCGAGGATGGGATTTTG
Organism: Dendrobium nobile; assembly: GCA_022539455.1. Lineage (NCBI taxonomy): Eukaryota > Viridiplantae > Streptophyta > Magnoliopsida > Asparagales > Orchidaceae > Dendrobium > Dendrobium nobile. The sequence goes on from CM039735.1 coordinate 39,580,205, forward strand.
GGACCGAAGTTGCTTACATGTTTCGTTGTAGGTGTCGCACCGAGTTCCCTCTTACCACGCTAGAGAAAAGCGGGTATAGGTGGTTGACCGGCTCGTCACATGCATCGAGGGCAAGCATGCTTAATTTATAGTTAATTATAAATTATCTATAATTAATTATATTTAATCACATAATTAATTATATTTAGTTCACAATTAATTATAAATAAATTGAATTTAGTTTAAAGTTAATCATAAATTAATTATAATTAACTATATTAAAATAAAATTACTTATATTTAATTTAAAAAATTAGTTATAAATTAATTAAACTTAATATATAATTAATTATATTTTGATATATAATTAATTATATTTAATTTATAATTAATTTTAAAAATTAATAATAATTAATTAAATTTAATTTATAATTAACTCTATTCAATTTAAAATTAATTATAAACTAAAGTAATTAACTAATTGCAATTAAATTGAATTAATCATAATTAATTACCATTAATAGTAATTAATTATAAATAAATTAAATTAATTGTAATTAGGCTAATTGAGAAGGATTGGAATAGGATTTAGGCTTAATCCTGATAACAGGATTTAGGGGTTGTTTAGTAACATGATTTATGCAGGATTCGAGTAGGTTTTACACTAAATCTTGCCAAATGGAATTTAATCATCCCATAAATCTCACGGCATTGTAAATCCTCTGTTGCCCTCTCCTCAGTTTGACGGCTTTATGGGATTTGGCCGAAGAAGCGGGTGAAAATGAGAAAGTTACCTTCACGGCCACCAATCTCCCATTATTGCTTCTGATAAAATGTCGTACCTTCCTATATGATAGGAAGGTGGAGTCGTAAAAGGGGCAAAGTCGAACGGCAAGGATGGAGGTAGGCCGATTTCTCTCTCTCTCTCTCTCTCTCTCTCTCTCTCTCTCTCTCTCTCTCTCTCTCTCTCTCTCTCTCTATCTATCTCTCGGTTGAAGGAGTGGGGACGGCGCAAGGAATAGTCGGCTAGGTAGGTCTTTGGTTTGGTCAGCCTCTATAGGTGCGGACGTCTTAGGGAGAGAGGCATCGGGGGGTTTGGTCTGAAGGTCGCAACAGTAGGCAGAAGGGGAAGATCTGATTTCAATAAATGGAAGGCTAGGAATTGGCAGGATCTCATCAGACAGGAAGGCGATGTCGTTGATGGATGAAGACCGGTGTCCACTTCGGCCTGGAGGTCGAAGGTCTCGCGGGAACTGGATGTTGGTGTCGGGTAGGGCCTAGAGCTTCAACGGAGGAAGCTTTGGGATGAAGTCGACGCGTGGGAGAAGAGGTCGTGTGTGGAGTTCGGTGAAGCAAACCCGAAGGCTTCGTTTAGTCTTCCTTTTATAAATGAGAATGGGGCCGCGATCAAGAGCATAATTTACGCAAGATTTGCGGGAGGCGACAGAAGCAGCGCCAAATACACAGAGAATACAGTAGGATTTCTGCAGTATTTGTGCAAGGTTCATGTACAGGTATGTAACGATTTAGCATTTCTTTTATCTTATTTTTTTATTATTATAGCAGAGGTCAACATATGACAGCACTTCTTTTCTTATATTACCAGTTCATAAATTTTTTTTATTATTTTGTATATGGCTTCTGATAATAAGCTCCTCACAGGTCAATCACAAATATATTTGGCAAGAACAAGAAGCCGACTATTGGCCCGTCTAGTTGGGGGAAACCATTTAAGGGGACCTCTGGTTCACATCATGGCACCTAGAGCCAAACGAGCCCGACCTTGCCTACACCCACAGATGCCAGCCCTCACTTTCATTCCCCAGTTCTATGATCCCCTACCCCGAACCCTATGCACAGCACTCATTTCTACCCTTATTATCCCCCACTACCATCTCAACAATCCCATCAACTTATCCATATTCTTTATACCCACAACAATTCTATTACCCACCACCCCCATAGTCATTTTTAGGTGGACCCTCCATATATATGGAGCAGCGACCTGAGGGTACTTAATCATCGGTGACAAACGGTTGCATGCTTATAAAGCCTTAAAGCGACACGTAAGTAATGAATAGTTTGTTTTATTTTATTGATTTACTTATACTAATTTTAAAATTTATATTTTTTTAAAGCTTTCATACGTCAAGATAGCCAACATATAGGATATCAGACATCATATAAAGAAAATATGATACTCCATATATATCTTGGAAGAAAATACCCCAAGATGTTCAGGACATATGATTCAGGGAGTTCGAGGTAAGTAAACAACTATATTAATAATCAACTTTCATTCTAATTGTTATCATCCAGAAATGTTAGGTCTTGTAATATCAAGCAGAGAGATTTCCACTGATTGCCCCAACACAATGACAAGATAAGAAAGAATTTTGAGAAGCACGGTTCGACTTGGGAGAGATATTTACAGATATATAAAGTCAGGCGAGAGACCGCTTTGTATTGGCGAGGGTGTGTGGGATTAGTTGAGTATGACCTGAACCAGTGCAAAATATACTAGAAGGGAGCAAAATAAACAGAATAGAGCTTCGGATGTTGGGGCAATGGGCAACGCCCTCCATACGAGCGGCTCAGTTCCACACATTGAGCATAGATGATATTTGGTATGAACTTATAGTTTATCTAAATATCAGACTTAAATATTTTGGTTGTTAAGCTAACTTTTCATATTATATTGTATAAAAAAGTGTTGGGTAAATAACTCACTACTGTGGAGTTGCACACTTGCACCCACTAGCACCAGGAGAACTAATAGTGAGTGAATCAACAAGCAAGGAAAGCATATGTGAGTATTGAAAGTTGTACTAATATTTGGAATGTTTCAATGACATGAATACAACTGTTATACATATTTTATATATTTCAGGACTATACAACGACTTCGAGAAAATCAGACTAGAGCTGGTGAGGGATATTTTGTAGGATCGACGGATTATTCGGACTATAGTACACGGTCACAGGCAATGGGAGGAATGCAGAAGGGCGGAGTTTATGGATTAGGCTCGCAAGCTTATGCATTTGAGGGACAGTCGTCAACATATCAGGCTACTCAAATAGTAGCTAGGAGTTAGATAGCCAAAAAGGTGGCTGTCCTGATAGAAGAGCTAGAGTAAGTGCGAAAATTGAAAGCTGATATGCAAATGCAGCAAAGCCAAATGCAGGATCAGCTGTGCAGATGTTAGGAACACTTTCGTGCTCAGCAAGCTTCAGATGACAAGAGTGAGGGCATAGAAAAGGTTTAGAGTTAGTTTTAGAGAGGCTTCTACTAGATGCTTGTATTTTATTGTTGGTTTGATGTAATGTTTCAAAAATGATGTATTTTAACACTCTTTTAATGCATTTTTAGGATTTATGCGTATTTATTTTACTGATTGGTTCCATTTGTGTATGATGAATTATTTTTGTGGGTTATATAGAATTTATATGTAGTGTTTTCTTTTTTTTATCTACAAGTTTCTAGTGGATATACAGCTAGAAATCATAACGATATGATTTTCAATGGGGCGAATGATGATGACAGTCTTTCGACCTTAACGGCTGTCCAAAATTCCGACCAAAACATTCCACCAAAATTTCCACCGAAAATTCCAGAAGTTCTGATGGAAAGTTCCACCAGAACTTCCGCTAGTAAGGCCAATGAAAATTTCCACTGCATGCCACCGAAAATCCTGACATTTCTGACGGTTCCACTCAACCAAAATATTCAAAGAATCTATTGGAAATCTGTCGATAATATTTCAAACGGAAATTAAGCTGCCAGAATTTGTTTCCCTATGGGTTTATTTGCGTCGAATTCATTTCTGCCAAAAATCAACAATATTGATGAAAATTCTATGATTTTCAATGAATTGTTCTGTCAAAAATTACACATTTTCCTGTTGTGAAATAGCGAAATCAAGGTGATTTTCATTTTAAAAATAATGAATTCACCTAAAAAATATTGAATAATTTTAAAAACTTTCATTTTTAAAACCAAAAATAATTAAAAACACAAACAAGCATTTATTTTAAAACAAAAAATAAGGAATAATTAATTCCAAATAGAGCCTATGTAATTTCTAGGTTATCCATTGATCCTATTAAGACGATGAAATTGTGCACTAAGCTTCCTTAGAGCTATTACAACTTAAATTGAATCTCAAGGACAAATTAAAATAAAAAACTAACAAGTACGAATGAAGATTCCAATAAGAATAACTTAGTGAGTATATTTAGGAGCTTGAGTATTTTGAATGAGTTTGTGGTTTACCTAAAACTCATAAGAAAGATAAATACACCATTAATATTTGTAAGCCTAAAAAGCAAATTTCTTTTAGTGGAAAAGATAAATGGTAGAATTATAAAAATTTTATAAATGCATTGCCTAACATCAGGTGAAACTTTACATAGATTAGGGCATACTTATTAATGGTGGATGGAGCACCATGGCACAAAGTTCCAGTTAGAGCCATGGTGCATAGCGCACAATGCAGCGCAAGCCATTTTAAATATAGAGCACAAGATAAAATAATTTTAAACAAAAAACTATTAATATAAAATACTATTTAAAAACAATAGACTAATTTGAGCAAGACTTAAGCATAAATATCCTTTCAAACAGTAAAAATAACAACTTTAAATCTAATAGAAACTTACATCGATAGATTTGAGCACCCTTTCAAACGGCAAAAAAGAAAGCTTCAAATCCTATAGAAATTAAATCTTGTTCCTTTCCCATTTTATTTTAACATAATTTAGGCAAGCATTTTAGTAAATGTGATGAATGATCGTTACCTTCGTAGCGATGACCCACGCGAAACTTAGAATTAGACACGAATATCATCATAGAAGGAAGAAAGGAAGCTTTCTTGAGTGACTCTTTCAAAACTCTAGGGAAAAAGCGATCGTTACCTTTGTTGTGAGCCCCCCCACCCCACCCCACTCCACCCCACCCCAAAAAAATAGGTACACCATTAAATTTTGTAAGCCGAAAAAGCAAATTTCTTTTAGTGGAAAAGATAATGGTAGAATTATAAAAATTTTATACATGCATTGCCTAACATCCTGTGTAACTTTACATAGATCGGGACATATTCATACAAATTAACAGTGAATGGTGCACCATGGCACAAAGTTCTCCATAGAGCCATGGCGCATAGCACATGGCTCAACGCAAGTCATTTTAAACATAAACCACAATATAAAATAATTTTAAACAAAAAAATTATTAATATAAAATACTATTAAATAGCAAACAATGGATTGATTTGAGCATATATATTCTACCAAACATCAAAAAAGACAACTTTAAATCAAATAGAAACTTACATCGATAGATTTGAGCATTTATATTCTACCAAACATCAAAAAGGACAACTTTAAATCTAATAGAAACTTACATCGATAGATTTGAGCAGGATTTAAACATAATTTAGCTTAAATCCTGCCAAACGGCAAAAAAGACAGCTTCAAATCCTATAGAAGTTAAATCTTGTTCCTTTTCCATTTTATTTTAACGCAATTTAGGCAAACAAGTGCGTAAAAGGGAAGAACGTTCGTTACCTTCGCAACAACCCCCAACACCAACCCCCCCCCCCCCCCCCCGCGGCGACTTTCAATTAGATGGGATATCATCTTTGAAGGAAGCAAGGAAGCTTTCTTGAGTAACTCTTTCAAAACCCTAAGGGAAAAGCGATCGTTACCTTTGTTGTGAGTCCTAATCTATGTAAAGCTTTCTTAAGTGACTTTCAAAACACAGATGGTTAGTATTCCTTAATAAGGAAGAACTTGTGTAGAAGTAAACCACTTACTAGGGTAGAAGTTACATTTCTAATGTTGTAAAATGCGAATGCGACTTATGGATATGGATAAAAACAGAGATTTTTATCAGAAATTGTCCTGCCCTTCCAATAGAGGAATAAGAGAATTCATAGATGTCCAGCTTTTACAAAAGCCATAGCTTTTACAAAAGCCATGGCTTTTTATACGTGGATTAAGAAAATGAACATTTATCATGGATTAAGAAGGATAACGAGTCTTCCAAGATACCTGGATTGATGTAAGAATTGCAGCTACATCATATATAGGGCTCCACTGATTCTGCAAAATATCCAAACAGATACTTCCATCTGCATAAACTATAAATTAAAATAATAAAAACATAAGATTAAGAAATTTACAAACAATATAAAATAACGTATTGCAACAAAACAAGCATATGACAGAAAAAATCAAAAAAGAAAACAAGAAATTCAATTTATCGTGCAAAAAATCAGGAGACATTCAACACTGAATCGGTTAAAAATAAGAAATGCTTTGCTTGATTTCTTATTAGTTTCTTTTGAGAGTTTATATATACAGCAACAACATTATCCAAAACTGAGTGATATTAGCATCAGCTCAAAAGCTGCTCCGCTGACATAAAACCTCAGCCATCTTAATTAAGGCAGAAAGCCCTATTAGCTCCAAGGCTAAAACTCTTAAGGGACAAGTGTGCTGACACACACGCCTTAATAAGGAAGCTATTTTTAAAAGGTATGCTGCAAATGAAATGTATTGACATGGTTTTAAGAACTCACATTGACATTATCAGCAAATCCAAAACAAATTCCAATGTGTACAAGATGAAGTAAGAAAATATTGGATGAATAATATCACAATTCATTACATAAATCAAGGAAAAATGATAAATAACAACATAAATATAACATGGCATCAAACATAAACGATTATTAATCATGTCACTCCAAATATCACAAATGAAATAGAACACCTCTAGTTTGTATAAAAGGATTCTAAAGAGTAACATGAAATTTGAAGGAAATGGATTAACACCATGATAATAAAACTTTTTAATCAGCATAGAGCCATTGACTCTAGATGAAAATCTTTGTTAAAAGAAAAACATAGAAAAAGTTGAATGCGTTTCAGCTAATTTCTGGACACTAAGAATGCTTGATTGTGGCCAAGGGCCATGGTCTGGTCACTACCAAGCTAATTCAAGATGCTTGCCTTTTTAGTTGATTGATCTCCTAGAGAGGTGCACAGCAGTTGGTTTACCCCACTTTATTCAGGCACCTGAGATTGAACACACTGGCCCCTCAATAAATTAGGATTGTACATGCTATTATTTGTATTTCCCATTGTATATGTCAGAATATTAACGGTTATGAGTGAATAACATTTTTTTTCCTATAAACTATTCTTTGTTACATTATGTTGAAGGCCTAGACAACTACGCTTCAAAATTTATGTAGGAAGGCCATAGACTCTAATCTCCTTCCAGCCCCTCCACTTCCCCCACCTCAATAACCTAGCCCAATCCCAACACACGTTCAGAATCTCTTTTTCAACACAATGTATGTGTTATTTGTACGTCTGGTCTCAAAATCTTGGATCTTTCGATTATTGTAAAAAAATTTCTGGCTTGTCACTGGTATTATACAATAACCCATCATTCTCTCCTTCTTTACATGGCTGCATATGAAGAAATATTATTATAATTTTGCTGTACAGTGGTAACTCAATGAAACTTTGATCTTTTTTAGAAACTTTTAGATGCTTACCGTGGTCCATGGTTTAGGATTTCCATAATCCACTTGTAAGGAAAGTAATAGATATACGAAATCTATTAGAGCTCTTAAAGTGCCATAGTATTTGTCTTCTATGCAAATCAATTTACAAAGGCAAGTACTTTGTCAACTCATTTATTCTGGTGTTAGATGCCTCATATGGGCTTTGTTAGTAAAATACTGCATGTTTGTTAAATGGATATTGATGCATACATGTATTATATGAATTTATTATAGAATTAAGAAAAAATATGGATTTGTTCAATTTAAATTAAAAAAAATAATTTAATTAAAATTCATTTTTTATATGCCAACATGAGGCATCAGAGAAATAACACGACTAGAAATTATAATTTCATATGTTTTCTAGCTGGAGATTAGGCCTGCGATTTATGTTAAATGGTATTTAACTATACTATTTTCAGTTTGTTGCGGTATGTTTTTTTTAAATATAATTTGGGAGCTGATTTCGTTATCACCTTTTTATCTTGTTTAATTTGCATGTTTTCTGTCTTCTTTATTTGGCATAGAGGACAACACGTGAATTTGACCCTTGTTATTTATCTTCTTGTTAGTCTTATTTCTTAAAGGATACATCTTGAAGGAGTTTTAATTGGAGGATATTTAAATTGATATGTTGGTAGAGTGGTAAAAATTTTTAAAGCATTCATGATGGCTATGAATTTGTAGTGACTAATAAAGTTGATAGGATCATATTAGATTTTGCTCTAGCTTATGATTTCGTAATTGTTAATACCTTATTTAAGAAAAGAGAGAATCATCTCATCACTTATAAGAATGGATATAGTAAAACTCATATTAATTACTTTCTTATAAAAAATAGATCTTTTAGACTACAAAGACTACAAAGTTTATGAGTGACAGTTTGTGTACCCAATATCGCTTATTAGTTTTGAACTTTCAGAAGAAGTCGATAAAATATAAAAATTAAAAAGTAAAATATTGTCCTGTGATTAGATTGAGGCATTTAAATAACACTAATAAAAATATTTTTGAAAGTAAGATTCAAGATCATAAGATTTTAACTGTGCAAGAGGAGACTAATTTTATTTGGGAAAAAATAACTACTAATATTAAGAGCATTATAAACAATATGATTCGAGTGTCGAAAGGAAAATATTCTAATACTAAAAATAATTGGTTGTGGAATTAAAATGTGCAAAAAAATCAAAAATAAAAAGCTTTCTTACAAAAAATTTGATTTGACTTTTAATGATTTATACACTAGATTAGACACTAAGGAGAGCAAAAGATATATATATAGCAAAGAGAAAAGATAAGTATTTAGTTTAAGTAAATTAAAGATGAAAATTAAAATTATTTTTATTAGAAGAGGATATTCAAAAGAAATGGATGAGATATTTCAATATTTTTTTCAAAAAACGATTGTGCGAATACAATTGATTTTAGTGGCCTTAGCACATTAAATGAAAATATATATTTTTGTCTTTACTACCGCATTAGTAAAACCGAAGTTAGAGAAGCTTTACAGAAAATAAAGTGTGGAAAAGTTGTTGAACTTGATAATATTCCATTATAGGTATGGAAATGTCTAGGAGATGAAAGAATGTCTTGGCTTACAAAACTTTTCAATATTATTTCGAGGACAAAAGATGTGGATGAGTGGAGTATGTTGATTCACATTTTTAAGAATAAAAAAGATATACATGAGTGTACGAATTATAGAGGAATTAAATTAATGTGTCATATATTAAAACTATGGGAAAGTGTTACTGAGGATAGGTTATGATGTGATACTAAAGTTTCTTAAAATCAATTTGGATTCATGCCCAATGGGTCTACTATGGAAGTTACAAATTTATTGAGAGGTTTGATGGAGAAGTATAGAGAGAATAATGAGGATCTACATATGATAATTATTAATTAGAAAAAGAGTATGATAAAATTTCAAGAAAAATGCTATGGAGAATTCTAGAAAAGAAATGAGTTGTTAATGCTTATATTCAAGTCATTAAGGATATGTATGCCAGAGCTATTAATTGTGTTCGAACATAACTTGGTTTGACCAAGTATTTTCCTATTTCTGTTGGATTACATTAAGGATCAGCTTCAAGCCCATACTTTTGTACTTAAGTGCTGAACATTCTTAGGAGACATTTGTAAGAGGGCATATCCCGGTGTATGCTTTTGGATGATGATATTCTTCTTGTTGATAAGATTATATATAGAGTTGAAGAAAAACTTGAGTTATGGATGTCAACCTAAGAGTCTAAAGGTCTTCATTTGAGCAGATTTAAAATTGAATAAATTGAGTTAATTTTAATAGTAATAGATCTATAGGGGGATTATGACTTTGAGTGATCAAATTATTAAAAAAATATATATTTTTTAAATACCTGGGGTATATTGTTCAATGTAATGGTAAATTAGATGGGGATATTATTAGCAAAATTCAATTTGGATGATTAAAGTGGAGGAATGCATCAGGTCTATCATGTGAAAGAGAAGTACCTGTCAAAGTTGAGGGAAAGGAAAATTCTATAAGATGGTAGTGAGAGCTACAATGTTTTATGGCATAGAAAGTTGGCCATTTAAAGAGAAGCATAAACTTAAGTTAAATGTTGCACAAATAATGATGCGCAAGTGGATGAGTGGCTTCACTCTTAGAGATATGATGTAAAATGAGTATATACCTAAAAATTTTGGAGTAGCTTTAGTGACAGATAAGATTAAAGAGTAGTCTTAGATGGTTTGGTCACATAAAAGGTTAGCTACCGATGACCCAATTAGGAGAGTAAATGATGGGGACATCGGAGCTTGGAAAGTCTATCAGAGATGTGGCCGTCGATCTACGACCACGATTGAGTCGATGTATTTCTGAGTCGTATTATGTATTTGTCTTTTATTATATTATGTTGTATTTGTTTTGTTATTTTTTCACTTTTACCCCTTGATTAAGGGAAGTCATTTGTAAGCCCAAAGGGCATAGTTGTCTTTTATGTTCGAGTCTTTTGTATGAGGCTATATATAGCCCTTGTATTCTCTTTTCATGTTTAATGAATGAATGATAAAAATTTTCCCTATGTTTGAGTTCTTGTGAGAGCTTGAGAGATTGGAGTGAAGTCTCTTGGAGAAGTAATTGGATCACCCACCAACCTTAGAAGTGTTCGAGTTCGTGGTTCTTTCTTCTCTATCTTCTTCTCCACTCTTACCTCCCTCAACTAGCCGCCGGACTAGAAGCTCCCCACCCCCTTAAGCCGCCGGCCACCATAAACTCACTCTCACCGTCGGTTAAGCCCCAACTCCACTCCCACCCACACCTACCCGTCCTTTTTCCCCCACTACGACCCACAGCCAAACCACAAGTCGCCAGCCCACCTTTGGCCTTTCCCTCCTTTTCCCTTATTTCCTAATATAAATTGCATATAATTAGGACTAATTTGAATTCAAATCCAAGTGATTTGAAATTCAAAATCTTTCCTAAAATACGAATCTATTTTAGGAAAGTATTTAAATCTCATCCTAAATCAATCTTTAATTGAATGAGATTTAATTTCTCTTACCCAATTTAAAATTCCCTATTAAGCAAGCCATAAGCACTTGCCTTAAACCCCATCCCACTCCATTAAAGCTGTCGGCCCCTATTGGATTCTCCATGGGATTTCTTTCCTAAATCCAAATTGCTCTCTTGGAAATATTTCAAACCACCTCTCCCTCTCACCTTGGCCGAAATCTCCACAAGCCCCACCTATTTAATTTCTTTCCAAAGACCATCTCTCCTCTTTGGAATTAAATTAAATCCCCTCTCTCTCTCTTGCCGCCGCCCCTCTCTCTTTCTTCCTTTTTTAATTTTTCCCAATCAAAGAGATTAATTAGGAAGTGGCTTGAATCACTTTCCCTCCACAAAATCTGAACTAAATTTAATTCCACCTACCCTCCTTCATTGGCCGGACACCCTCCTCTCCTTCTCAAATTAAAATCTAGAGAGAAACTCCTTTCTCCCTAGAGAAGTCTATTAAGAGAGTTGTTATTTGCATGTTTTACATTCTTGCAACTTGTATAGTTTTGATGATTTCAAATATTATTGTTTTATGTGTAATTATCTCCTAACACTTTTTTGGAAAATTTATTTTTGCTCTTGTGTGTACTAACATTTCAGGAAAATCGAACTCCAAACTACTGAAGACTTCAATTCATATTCAGCATGAGATAGTTTGTAAATTAAAGTTTGTACTTAGCTTTGTATTAAGTTTGAGAGGGAGTGATTGTAATTGTGTAGATAAGCGCACACACACACTTGGGGAACAAGAAATTTATATTGATTATATGGGATGAACAAAGTTCGTACGGGATGAACATAGTTCATATGGGACGATCAAGTCAGTTATCCCCTCGGTAGAGCAATGGATCGAACAGGAAGTGAGAAAATTTTTCTAAGTCCTGATCGTCCGGACGAAATTCCATATTCGTCCCAGGACGAACTCCTCTGGATTCTCGCCTTACACTGTTCGTCCAGACGAAATGCATGATTCGTCTCTGGACAAAATCCTCTGGACTTCCAATTTGATCAGTTCGTCCAGACGAAGTCCAAGTTCGTCCCTGGACGAACTCCTCTGGACTTTGAGTTTACACTAATCGTCGAGACGAATTTCACTATTCGTCTCTGGACGAAATCCTCTGTCCAAAAATCGTCCAGGATAAAGATATGTTCGTCCCAGGATGAAGTGAATCAACACTTCAAATTTTGTTCGTCCTGCACTTTTTGGAAACCGACCTATGGAATAACCGTTCGTACCGGACAAATATAATTCGTACGGGACGATGATCGGGTACGAAGCCATTTCTCACTCATATACATTAAGATCATTTCCGACACTTTAAGTAAAATCGTCCAAGACGATCCACGATCGTACGGGACGATCCATTTCGTGTTGACTTGAAAATTTGCAGTTTTTGGACGATTTTTCTTGTCTCTTCTATATATAGTCCAATTTTGACTGCAACCAAATCTTTTTGCCTATTGATCTTCGTGCCTATTGAAAGAAGAGTCAAGGAGAGAGTGTGAGAGAGTGTTCGAAGAAGGATTCCTGCTACTGGAACGTGAAGGCTTCACTTGGAGTTTAAAGGTAAGAGTCTTTACTTTTGAATTATGATTACTTCACTCTTTTCTTTCTTCCTTCTAGATTTCTTGTGAGGAGATCTGTCAAGGAAATCCGGTTCTCTGCCGACACTTGGAGAATGTGAATAGACGAAGGGTTCTCTGCCCACACTAGGAGAGTGTGAACAGCCGAAGGGTTCTCTGCCCACACTAGGAGAGTGTGAAAGGGCGAACGGTTCTCTGCCAACACTAGGGATAGTGTAAAAGGACGATGGTTCTCTGCCAACACTAGGGATAGTGTAAAAGGACGACAGTTCTCTGCCGCACCGGGTAGTGGTGGAAAGAGTTTGTTGTAAAGGCTTCTCCGCCTTACTGTGGGTGCAAAAGGAGAGATACTATTGGTATTAGTGCAATACTCGGAGGGTGCCTCCAGGGAGTGGATGTAGGTCTGATTTTGACCGAACCACTATAAATCTTGTGTCTTTTATTCTTTACTAATTTTTATTTTCCGCTTTTTCTGTTCTAAAAATTATGGTTGAAAAACTATTTCTAAAAATTCATTAAAGTTTACTTTCGGTTCAAAATATTCAAAAGAGGGATAAATTTTTAAAATACCAATTCACCCCCCTTCCTGGATAGCCTTGGGACATAAGCTTAGGTTTAATAACCTAATTCATAGTGAACGAGTTTCAACAAGTGGTATGAGAGCTTTGTTTCAAAATCATAAATTTAGACTACTTTTTGATTAACGTAGATGGCTACATTTGGAAACCGAAACACACCTGAGGGTTACTCTATAACTAGACCTCCACTGTTTGACAATATCTTTGTGTTTTTTAGTGATCACTCTTACTTTATTCTTTCTAGTTGCTCGTGAGAAGATCTTTGAAAAAGATCGGGTTCTCTGTCAACACTTGGAGAGTGTGAACAGATGATAATTCTTTGCCGACACTTGAAGAGTATGAATAGACGACGGTTCTCTACTGACAGTAGGAGGTGAAAAGCGTAACCCCGCTCACAAGTGGGTCTCAAAAACGGTCAAGTACCCAGGAGGAGGAAGGCTAGCCCGATCAGACCTCTTAGGGACAATCGTCTTCATATCATTTGGGAAATGAAAATTCTTGCGGAAAAGAATAAGGAAGTCACTTGTAATAGTCGACGCTGTCTCATCTACCCTCGCTTCCTTATTTGGCCTCCGTAGTTTCTTTTGTGCTTTAAAATCAGAAGACTATATACGAGTTTCCACTTGCAAAAGTGGAAAGAACATATGGGATAGACTTTGTATAACATATGAGGGGACTAATAAGGTTAAGCAATCTAGACTTAATATCTTGTTACATGATTATGAATTGTTTCACATAAAATCTAATGAATCCATTTCTAATATGTACACAAGATTCACACAAATAGTCACCTCTTTGCATGCACTGGGTAGGGAATTAACCAATGCTGAAATGGTTAATAAGATTCTTCGTTGTTTGCCTACTGCATATGATGCTAAAATTACTGCAATTACAGAATCTAAAGATTTAAACATTTACTCTATTGACAATCTTCTTGGTTCGCTAATTGCTTACGAGCAAGGAGTTAGCCAAAGAAAGATTGATGCAGGTGAACCACGAAGGGAGAGAACATAACACTAAAACTGGAAGAGTCTGAGAGTGAACACTCACAACTTGAGGATGAAGACGACATCGCATTAATGACTAGACAGTTCAGAAGCTTCTTGAAGAGGAAACAGAAAAAACGCCAACAATCGAATAGAGGTAAATTTTATAGAAATGGCAAAATTTCAAATGATGTGATTTGCTATGAGTGCAGGAAACCTGGTCATATCAAGACTGATTGCCCAAAACTCAAAGCCACTCCTAGCAAGGAGAAGGTAGAGGAGAAACCAATTGTAAAGAAAGGCAAGAAGAAGTTTCAAAGAACTTTCTGGGCGGACTCAGCTTCAGATCCATCAGAGACTGAAAAGGAAGAAGAAGTCAATAATCTTTGTTTAATGGCCGATAGTCTTGATCAGTGAGATCAAGAAGAGGTATGTGACTTAACTTATGATGAATTATTTCAAGTTTCTGAACACATGCATGATGCATATAAGAAAATGAAAAAAATGCATGCTAGTCTAAGTTTAAAATTTGAATAACTTCAAAAGGAAAATGAAATCCTTAGGAAAGATCATACCTTAATAGATGACAACCACATGAAACTACTCGATGAGTTTGATGACTTGAATAAAAATCATGAGAATTTAAAATCATCCTATGCTGATTTTGAAAAAGAATTTAAAAACTTTAAGAATGAATCGGAGAGCAAAACATATCGAATCAATTATACAAATCGAATCTTGGAAGATATAAATTCATTTTTTAAATTAAAAATAAAAGCTCTCGAGGATAATAGGATACCCCCAGACTTGAAGATTTTACTAATCCTATTTTGTATCCTAAATTTATTCAATCCCTAAATAAACAGATAAATGGTTGAAGACTTAGGAATCCTTTTCATAATGTAAAATGTAATAATTATGGATTGCTTGGACATATAGCTCACTTCTGTACTTTGAAGATGAAAACTAATTTGGTGTGGAGACCTAAGATGCATAAACATAGACATATCATACATGCATCTGATTATAAATTGCCAAAAGGAGAACCCAAACTTGTTTGGGTTCCCAGGTTTAACATTTGATAATTTTGTAGGGTCGCTCTCACACAAAACCTCGTGAGAGCATATGGTACCTGGACAGAGGATATTCAAAGCATATGACTGGAGATACTACTCAATTCATAATGCTAGAAGTCAAGAGTGGAGGCAAAGCTACACTTGGAGATAATACCACAAAGAAGGTGGTTGGATCAGGTAAGATTGAAAATCTTAAGAACTTTTTTATAGAAAATGTGATATTGGTTGAAGGTTTAAAGCATAATTTATTAAGCATAAGTTAGCTATGTGATAAGGGTTATTGTGTAAAAATTTTTCCTACTAGCTGCATATTAAACCTAAATGGAAAAGATGTTTTGAATGGAAAAAGGGTAAACAATGTTTATATGCTAGATTTGAACTGCATTCAATCTTCTACTGCTTTTTGTTTAAAAACAGTATCTGATGAGTCATGGCTTTGGCATAGGAGATTTTCTAACATGAAAAATCATAGGAGTATTACCCAAAAGAACTTAGTGAGAGGTATACCTAAACTAAACTTTACTAAAGACCACATTTATGATGCATGTCAACTAGGAAAGCAAGTGAAGTCCTCTTTTCAGTCCAATAAGTATCTTAGAACTAGTAAATCATTGGAGATTTTACATATAGATCTTTTTGGACCTATTGGAACTGTGAGTCTAGGAAGGAAGGTATACAGATTTGTGATTGTAGATGATTACTCAAAATTCACATGGATCGGATTTCTATTTCATAAAAGTAAATCATTTGAGAAATTTAAAAAATTTTCGACTTTGATTCAAAAAAAACTTGGGTGTGAATTCATGACTATATAAAATGATCATGGAGGAGAATTTGAAAATGAAAAATTTGAAAATTTTTGTAAGGAAAAAGGAATTGATCACAACTTTTCTGCACTTAGAACCCCTCAGCAGAATGAGGTAGTCAAAAGAAAAAATAGAACATTAATAAAAGCCGCCCGAGCAATGTTGGCAGAATACTCACTTCCTAAATATTTTTGAACTGAGGTGATTAGTGCATGTTATATTCAGAATAAGGTGAATATAAGATGTAAATTAAATAAAACACCCTATGAGTTGCTAAAATGAAGAATACCTAATTTGTCTCATTTGCATGTTTTAGGTTGCAATGTGTTCATTCATAACAATGAAAAATTTGTCTTATGAAAATTTGATCCAAAATTAAATGAAGAAATTTTTGTTGGATACTTAAATGTTGGAAAATCTTATAGAGTGTTCAAAAAAAAACTTTGGTAATTGAGGAGACCACACATGTTATTTTTGATGAATCTGGAAATTTGAAATAGCCAAATATTGTAGAAAATGAGATTGAGGATAACTCCCAAAAGTTTGATAAAATAAATTTGAAAGAAAATGTGGAAGAAAATTTGGAGATAGAAAATCCTTTGCCTAGAGATTAGATATTTTATAAAAACCACCCAAGGGAATTGATTATAGGTGAACCTAATGAGGGTGTAAGGACTAGGCGTAGATTAAACAAGAAATATTGAACCCACAAATATTGATCAAGCACTTTCGGATGAATTTTGAATTTTGGCCATGCAAAAAGAATTAAATCAATTTGTAAGAAATAAAATTTGGAAATTAACTACAAGGCAAAAGGATCAAAGTGTAGTTGGAACTAAGTGGGTATTCAAAAATAAAATGAATGACTCAGGAGTGGTCATTAGAAATAATGCTAGATTAGTTGCTAAGGGGTATAATCAAATTGAAGGGATTGATTTTAAGGAGACTTTTGCCCCTGTAGCTAGACTTGAAGCAATTAGGGTTTTGCTAGCCTTTGCTTATTTTAGAGGATTTAAATTGTTTCAAATGGATGTGAAAAGTGCATTTTTAAATGGGATAATTAAAGAGGATGTTTTTGTAAAACAACCTCTAGGTTTTAAAAATTCTAAATACCCAAATTATGTTTTCAAGTTAAAAAAGACATTATATGGATTAAAACAGGCACCTAGGGCTTAGTATGAGAGATTGAGCATCTTTCTACTTGAAAGATCTTTTGAAAAAGGAAGTGTGGATATAACTCTCTTTTTAAAAAAATTTGGAAAAGATATACTCATTGTTCAAATTTATGTGAATGATATCATTTTTGGATCTTCAAATAAAAATCTTTGTGATGATTTTTCTAAAACAATGAGTAGTGAATTTGAGATGAGTCTAATGGGAGACTTAAGTTACTTTCTAAGCTTTAGCATTAAGCAAATTGAGGAATGTACATTTCTTAGTCAATCTAAATATGTTAAGGACATCCTCCAAAAATATGAAATGGACAATGCTAAACCTGTTAGTACACCAATGAGTTTCTCAGTTCAGTTGGATAAGGACCCTAAGAAAAAATCTGTTGATCAAAAAAAATTTAGAAGGATAATTGAATCTTTACTTTACTTGACTGCTAGCCGACCCGATATCATGTTTAGTGTTTACTTGTGTGCTAGATTTCAATCAGATCCAAATGAATCACATTTGACAGCAATGAAAAAGATTTTAAGATATTTTCTAGAAACTCAGAACTTAAGAATTTGGTATCCTAAGTTTAGCTCTTCATTTGAAATTATTGGTTATTCAAATTCTAACTTGGCAGGCTGTAGGGTGAATAGAAAAAGCACTTCGGGAGCATGTCAGTTTATTGGAAATTCTTTAGTGTCTTGGTACAGTAGAAAACAAAATTTAGTAGCCCTATCTACTGCAGAAGCTGAATACATTGCATTAGGAAGTTGTGTAGCACAAGTACTTTGGTTGAAACAATAGTTGATTGATTTAGGATTAACTATAGACACTATACCAATTTATTATGATAACACTAGTGCAATTTATATTTCTAAAAATTCTATTCAACATTTAAGAACCAAACACATAGACATAAGTCATAATTTCATAAGAGATCATGTATCCAAAGGAGAAATTGAACTCAATCATGTTTCTACTGAAAATCAACTTGTAGACATTTTTACAAAACCTTTAGCCTTTGATACTTTCAGTGCATTAAGAACAAGGCTTGGTGTGATTGATTTGAATGCTTAAATAAAAATATTTTTGCAACATTGATGTTTATTTTCTAGTTAAATGTTTTTGTGTTCTTTATGAGTTTTTTATTTTATATGTGTGACTTTTTCTTTTAGAGTTTGTGTTTTTTTTTCGTTGTTTTGTGTTTTTAGTGTGTTTTGTGTCTTAGTTTTGATTGATTGCAAACAAAAAAATTTTTTTGAGTGACAATCGTTCGGGACGAAATTTTTTTGTACAGGACGATGTATGTAATGTGACAAACTGTCAGATTTTGAACCATTTGAGTGCAGTTTTCAGTGTTTTATTGTCACTTCGTCTGTACGATCGTCACGATTGTCCGGGACGAAATGTTTTTCAAACTACGAGACAAATAAATAAAGCAGTTGAATGGATAAGATAGTTTTTAATACGAACTTCGTACATACGAACCTTTGGTTTGTCTGGACGAACACATGTCAGTTCGATGGAGGGGACGGTTTCAACTGCCATTAAAACGATATAAGTTCTGATCGTCCCAGGACGAACATGTGTTCGTCTGTACGATCAATCTAGTCAAAAGTCTATACGAAAGGACGCTTCGAAAGTTGTGTTGATTACGAAAAGCCGTTTCATTTTGATGCTTTGGATCGTCCAAACGAAATTTGTTCGTACAGGATGAATTGAAAATTTCGTACGGGACGAACTTTTTTTGTCTGGTACGAACGTATCATTTTCAATAAATAGAAGGGCTTTTTAACTGAACAGTAACACTCCCACATCACTTTCAAACCTTTCTTTCCTTAGATCTATCAATGGCAAGTTCTAGCAAGCGTCAAAAGAGTCTGGCTAAGGGTCCACCTAGAAATTCGTCTGAAAATTTTCTGTCTAAAGCCAATGAAGAATCTTTTGCTAGATTTGTCTCTGCAAAAATCACCCCGTCTAGAGTACTTC
Source organism: Dendrobium nobile (assembly GCA_022539455.1). Taxonomy (NCBI): domain Eukaryota; kingdom Viridiplantae; phylum Streptophyta; class Magnoliopsida; order Asparagales; family Orchidaceae; genus Dendrobium; species Dendrobium nobile. The sequence goes on from CM039735.1 coordinate 39,599,475, forward strand.
TTCAGGAACAGTTAACTTTTAAGGTAATGCACTTGTTTGCCTCTACTCAATTTGGGTTAATCCTCACTTTAGTCCACTTCTACAACAAAGAAATCTTTCATTACTTTTTAGCAAACATGTCTTTAAACCCCGACCATTCTGTCATCAGTTCCTTTGTTTTTAAAAGGAGAGTTGAAATTACTAAGGCTGACCTAGGTATCCTTTTGAACTTAAAGACTGAAGGAATAAGACCACACACCTTAACCACTTCTAATTTTGATTGGACTGAAGTAAATCGAGTGATTATAGAAGTTAATTTTAAGGAACATCTGCCTAAGGTAGCAACTCTAGTTCGTGATGCCCGTATCATCCAGCACGTTATTAGAACTTCCATAATACCTAAAGCTGGTGATAGAGTCAATATTACTCCTTTTCTTTCTACTGTTACCTACTTAATTATGACCAAACAACCTATAGATGATGCTCAACTCTTAATTGACTACATTTATGGACTCTCTGAAATTAGTCATATCGCACATAAAAGAAAGAACATTGTCTTAGGACATTTAGTAGCCTACATTCTGGAAAAGAAGTACGATTTGATTCATCCAGACAAAGAATTTGAAGAACCGCTCTACTACAATAATGCATCCTTTAGAGCAATCTTCAATAAGGAGGAACCACGAAAAACTCATGTTGTTATTAGTGAATCAGAAGAAGAAGCTGAGCCGACACCTGCTAGTGAACTAAATTATCAGGATTTGGTTCAAAGATTTGACAGTTTAGAGACTCATTTTGATCAAAGGTTTGATCAAATTGAAGCTCATATGTAGCAACAGGATATACAATACAATCAAGATATGGAATTTATGCGCGATCAGATAAATGATATAAATTCCAATATGCTTATGATCAGTATTTATTTCAACTTCTTTGGTGCTGCACCTCCTCCAGATCAGGGTCTGTCTGAGTGACTGTTGCGTTTGTTTTGTGTGTTTTTTTTTTCTATAGTTTTTGTATTAGTTGTTCTCTTAAGAAAGTTTGATGTATTTTCTTTTATTTAGATGTTTTTATATTGATATCTTGAGTTAGATTGTAATTTTATCATATTTATATCAATATATGATCTTGTGTTTTTGGCTTTAATATTATTGAAATGTGTGGTAGCATTATGAAAATCATTAGATTTTTTAATCTTAATAGTGTTATATCTTGAATTATAAGTTAAAATTAACTTCATTAGAAAATCTAATTTTTCTAAATTTAAGTTTTGCTTATAATTTGATGTTATTAAGATTATCAATCCATGCCCCTTATTTAGACTATATTATTGTTACTATTATTATTATAAGTGTGATGTTTTTCTTATTTTGTATTTCACTTATCAATTAAAATTTATGCACTTAGAAATATTTAAAATTTTATATTATTATTTTTGAAAGAATACGATTACTCTTGAAAATTGTAAAAATGTACAAAAATCAAAAGTAATGCGCAAAGGTTCGCAATGTGAAAAACAGGCACAAAATAAGCCCAAAGTGAAAAGATGCACAAAAATATGCCACAAATTTGAAAAAGATGTGCAAAGCGCCATATGTGGTAGTTATTTTTTTCCAAACTCTTTTAATCTCTTAATTCAAATTGATCTTATGTTCATTTATATTTCATATTGAAATTTGAAATATAAAATTTGATATCATCCTTCTTGCAATGATTTTCTCTATATTAGTGTCTAAATTGAACTATGCTTTTGATAACTTCTTTTTATTATCTAAGTTATATCTCTTCTTAAATTCTATGAATTTTTATGATTTGTTTAATGTTTTAATTTTATTTGCATAACTTATTTCAATCACTTTCAAGATTAAATTATCATATGATTTCCATATGTCAGCTTACATTTCTAGTCTTTCTCTTCTTCACTTTTTGTTGTTATCAAAAAGGGGGAGACATTGTTTGTTTTTTTTGCTTTTATTGTGTTTCTTTTGTGTTCTGTGTTTTTTTTGTGTGTATGTTGTGTTTTTTTGTTTTCTATCTTTAAAATTTTAAAAAAATAATAATAAAAAAAAAATATATTCATGATTCAATTGCCTCCTTATTTTCACGTGTTCATCAATTCAGGGGGAGTTTAGGAGATTCTTAGAATTTGAAATCCTACAAACAATAATTATTTTGCCATCATCAAAAAGGGGGAGATTGTTAAGAGAGTTGTTATTTGCATGTTTCTTGCAACTTGTATAGATTTGACGATTCCAAATATTATTATTTTATATGTAGTTATCTCCTAACACTTTTTTGAAAAATTTGTTTTTGCTCTTGTGTGTACTAATCTTTTAGGAAAATCGAACTCCAGACTACTGAAGACTTCAATTCATATTCAGCATGAGATAGTTTGTAAATTAAAGTTTGTACTTAGCTTTGTATTGAGTTTGAGAGGGAGTTTGTAATTGTGTACATAAGCACACACACACTTGGGGAACAAGAAATTTATATTGATCGTACGGGACGATCAAGTCAATTATCCCCTCGGTAGAGCAATCGATCGAACAGGAATTGAAAAAATTTTTCTAAGTCCTGATCATCCGGACGAAATTCCATATTCGTCCCGGGACGAACTCCTCTGGATTCTCACCTTACACTGTTCGTCCAAACGAAATGCATGATTCGTCTCTGGATGAAATCCTCTGGGCTTCCAATTTGATCAATTCGTCCAGACAAAGTCCAAGTTCGTCCCTAGACGAACTCCTCTGGACTTTGAGTTTACACTAATCGTCGAGACGAAATTCACTATTCGTCTCTGGACGAAATCCTCTGTCCAAAAATCGTCCAGGACGAAGATATGTTCGTCCTAGGACGAAGTGAATCAACACTTCAAATTTTGACGTCGTCCTGTACTTTTTGGGAACCGACTTATGGAATAACCGTTCGTATCGTACGAACTAGACCTATGGAATAACCGTTCGTACCGGACGAACATAGTTCGTACGGGATGATGATCGGGTACGAAGTCATTTCGTACTCATATACATTAGGATCATTTCCGACACTTTAAGTAAAATCGTCCAGGACGATCCACGATCCATTTCATGTTGACTTGAAAATTTGCAGTTTTTGGACGCTTTTTCTTGTCTCTTCTATATATAGTCCAATTTTGACTGCCACCAAATCTTTTTGCCCATTGATCTTCGTGCCTATTGAAAGAAGAGTCAAGGTGTGAGAGTGTGAGAGAGTGTTCGAAGAAGGGTTCTTGCTACTAGAGCGTGAAGGCTTCACTTGGAGTTTAAAAGTAAGAGTCTTTGCTTTTGAATTGTGATTACTTCACTCCTTTCTTTCTTTCTTCTAGATTTCTTGTAAGGAGATCTGTCAAGGAGATCCGGTTCTCTGCCGACACTTGGAGAGTGTGAACAGACGAAGGGTTCTCTGCCCATACTAGGAGAGTGTGAACAGCCGAAGGGTTCTCTGCCCACATTAGGAGAGTGTGAAAGGACGAACGGTTCTCTGCCAACACTGGGGATATTGTAAAAGGACGACGATTCTCTGCCAACACTGGGGATAGTGTAAAAGGATGACGGTTCTCTGCCGCACCGAGTAGTGGTGGAAAGAGTTTGTTATAAAGGCTTCTCCACCTTGCTGTGGGTGCAAAAGGAGAGACACTATTAGTATTAGTGCAATACTCGGAGGGTACCTCCATAGAGTGGATGTAGGTCTGGTTTTGACCGAACCACTATAAATCTTGTGTCTTTTATTCTTTACTGCTTTTTATTTTCTGCTTTTTCTGTTCTAAAAATTGTGGTTGAAAAATTATTTCTAAAAATTCATTAAAGTTTACTTTCGGTTCAAAATATTCAAAAGAGGGATAAATTTTTAAAATATCAATTCACCCCCCTCTTGGAAAGCCTTAGAACATAAGCTTAGGTTTAACAACCTAATTCATAGTGAACAAGTTTCAACAAAGTCTCCAAAGGAATCACCTACGATCCTCGTCTACACATCAACCCTTCGACACCGATGAATGGCCGATTCGAACTTGACTACGGATTCGCTTACGACGAGTAAGGAAATGTCAACATCCTCCACTCCACCTTCTTCGAGTTCAACCTAGAAGTTGATAATTCCATTGAAGAGTATGTGGACCGCATCATCTTCACGCTTTCGAAGGCTATCGACGTGCAACTTGCCAACGTTCAGTGACAAATCGTTTCCGGACCAACCCAAGGTGAACTTCTTCATCTTTTCACTTATTTTGCTAATCCTCTACTCCTGTAGGAGGTGTTCTGATGTGAAACAACATGCAATGAACAAGAATTGCCTTTGAGAAATTAATAAGAGCGATGGAATTCATCTTGCTAATAATTAACTCTTTGCTTGCACAAGATTGAGTTAAGAATTTGAGGTTGAGAGATTTAGCAACGGCAATAGATCACATGTAGAGATTACGGTAACTTGCAAAATAACTACTAAATATTTAAGTAATGCAAATAGCTAATGATAACAAAGCCCCAAATCTAAAATCTAGATCATTCACCTGGAGGTCCGTCACTCGTTTTGAAAGTGGTGACTAGCGGAGGAGAATTGTAAGTAGGCTTAGCGATGCCACCTGCTGAACTATGTGGACAGCAACTTTGGACAGCAGTTTGGCAGCTCCTGAGTGGTAGACAGCAAGTGAACCTGACTTGGACTCCTTGGACAGCAATCGGAAGGCCCTGGACAGCAGCTTTCTAGGTCCTAAATCTCAGGACAGCACTTAGAACCATTCCAGATTTCTGGACAGCAAGTGGAAGGAGGGGAAATCAGTGACTTTCCTCTCCAGGTTGCACAGGAACTAAGGAATTTTAGTGGGGAATCCCGTGGGCAGCTGTGGGAGAAAATAATTGGGATCCAGTACTTGCTTAGGTGGCCAATATAATTAAATTCAGTTTCAGTGAAATTGGCGGGATGAATTTGAATTTGAATTCAAATTCTAATTGTGAGAATTAAAGTGGATGAGAGGGAATTTAGGGAGAATTAAATGGGGAGCAATTAATGCAATATGAGAGAGAAAAGCCTCATGAAGGGGCCGGCCACATATAGAGAGGGAAGAGATTAATTGTCATTAGTGAGTGGGGACCACTATTAATTAATCAAAATCTGAAATTTAGATTTCAGATTTTAATTATGTCATGTAACTCCTTTCTTGAAAGAACATTGAGAGGGAATTTGAATTTCAAAAATTTATAACTCCCTTAATTAATTTCCCAATTTAAGTGAATTAATTAGGAAAGTCATTAAAGAATGAAATTCAAACTAGTAAAGGGAAACCAAATGGGGGGCCGGCGGTATGGATCCAGGGTGGCCGGCGGAAGAAGGGCTGGTGGTGGCCGGCGGGTGGCCGGATGGAGGATTGGCCGGCGGGAGGGCTCCTGTAGGCCGGCGGGATGGGGTGCTGGGTTGGTCGGCGGGAGGCTGGCTGGTGGTTTGGCTAGGGGAAAGGGGTGGCGGCAAGGATCCAGGGAGGGAAGAAAATTGCAATTCTTCTAGGGAATAATATGCCACGACTTCACCTTGATTTCCCACACCACTTGATCACAAAGATAATGAAGAAGACGGCCTAGAACTCACAAAGAGATCAAGCTCTTCTCAAAACTCACTAAGAGATTTGAGAGAGAGGTGCACTCACAAAGAGAACAAAGGAAGATATTTTTTCATTCATCAAAAAATAACTATTTCATGAGAAAAGGGCCTTATAAATAGGCCTCAAAATGACAAAGAAAACAAAAGACTAAAATGCCCCTTGGGCTACAATAGCGACTAAATACTCATAAGGGCAAAAACGGAAAAACATAAAATAAAAATAAACTACTACATAAAATGATGAAAATACAGATCATGATCGTGGCCGTCGATCTTCGGCGTCAGCGATGGTACACGTGTCGAAATCTGATGTCCCCATCATTCTCCCCGGGTGGGAGAAAACTCGATCCTGTCGAGTGAGTGTCTCTAGAAGCCTCGTACCACTCCAGCGAGTCTGGGTCCAATCTCTGTAGCTCATCTCGGTCGATCCACACGATCTCCGTCTCCGGCTATCCTGCCCATTGAACCAAGTACCTTCGGCGACCACCGTCTTTAGTAGAAATGATTTCATCGCTAAGTACTGCCTCAATCCTCTCCGCAGTAGGTAAAGTGGGAAATTTTGGGAGTGGGGTTAGGCTGGGGATCTCACCAGGTGGGGACTCACAAGGCTCATCAAGTAAGGGGTTGGGTGGATTAAACTCTGGACCCTCATAAGTTACAAGATCTTCAATGTTAAAAGTGGGGCTAAAGTTAAAACCTTCGGGAAGTTCTAGCACATAAGCATTACTGTTTATTTTAGAAATTATTCTGAAAGGTCCCGCGCTTCTCACGTGTAATTTCTTAATGGTCCCTTGCGGGAACCGCTCTAGACGAATCCGAACCATTACATAATCTCCTACTTCAAATTCTTTGAACCTTCTCTTGAGGTCCGCATTGAGTTTATAGTTAGCATTGATTAATTCAATCCTTTTATTAATTTCTTTGTGCAATTCTTGTAAATGCGATGCAAATGCTGATGTGACAAACCCGATGTGCCTGATGAATGACAAGACTTTGGGCTTACACCAAAGCTTTAAATAGAGACAAACTTGATAGGAAACGAACATGCACACACACAGACTCACAAGCACACATAGATAAGCATAACAACGGGTTAAACCTAAAATGAGGGGACTTAAAGTTCCCAAATTTAAGGGAATTGATTTAGGGGGAGCAATAAAGACATCCTTAGCTACTAAGGCACTTCCATATAAAGTTTCAGCTAGGGTCGAGGTTAGTCTCCTAGGGGTAGCAGTGTAATCTATCCAACTCATCCAACTAGGAGACGGGGAGTCCTTAATAGAGGAGGACAAGACAAAGAGGACATGATGGAGGAGTCATGAATATGATAAGAAGATGGGTCCTGACTCACTACTATAATGGAATAGCCAAACGAGTCACCAGCAGGTATGGGACTTAAGAAATGGGGTAAGGTATCCATAATAGGAATGGGCAGAACAGTTAGATTGGTGATATGAAAGTGTGGACTAAGATTGTCTCTAACACTAAGGTCGGTGATATAAGTCCAATCAATAGAGGTATACTCTGTCAAATGCAAATCTAAAGGAGCAACTCCTATAATAGACTCCAATAAGACAAGAGGATGTTTAGGGTTCGACTTAGGCTCAGAATCATTCAGATTCGAATTACTATCTTCCAAACTCATATTACTATCCTCAAAAGGATCAGGTTCGGTTGTATCCCTAAGATCAATGAATCCGAGGTCACTTAAATCATGGTTTAATTCAGGTAGTATCTTCAATTTCCTCACTTCCAATTTGAAATTATCCACATTGCCATCAGAATCATTCAAAATTAAATCAGAATTGTCCAAAACTAAATCAGAATTATCCGGAGTCATCTCAGTAAGTGTTACAACTACATCAAGATCTTCCAAATTTAAATCCAAAGTGTTCGAAGTCCGGTTGGTTTCTTCCGAGATCACATTACTATCATCCAGACATAATTTGTCCAAAGACTTAGCTTCGACAAGACTAGGATCGGGCTGGGTTAAGGTGTCGACGTTTAAAGGTTCTAGCTTTCCTAGCTCAGGGTTTAAGTCATTCAGGGAGTCTGATTTAATCTCTTCAGTTTCACCCTCAAAGAAGTCTTCGTTATCCTTAATATCATTAGCATCCACGAAATGGATGCACTCAGTTTTAGGTTCAGATGGCGTTTTCTTGTTAATGCATTTCTTTATCAAAAGTATACTTGCAGGAACAAGGACTGGGGAGGCTAAGGGTTGACGGGGATGGCTAGAAGTGGGTCCAAGTGGGGAGCCATAAGAGATTGATCTATCAGAAGTCCCAATAGAGGGTCGGCCATTAAGGTTAGGTGAAGATCTACAGGGTGGGGCAGCAACCTTGATGTTACTAAATGATGGTTGGCTTCGACTATAGTGATGTCCATTATTTGTCCCAACAAAGGAGGTAGGGTGATGCTCCATATGACAGTCACTAGCAGAGGGTCGGTATTTCAAATTAAGTTCTCTTCTCATGTCTTTCCAAGTAAGGTACTCACCGCGAGACTCTCTATGATCTTCCAATTTTATTCAAAATTGAAGAGTCTGACCTTTGAGGTGAGATTTAGCGATGCTAATCTAGTGGGATTCAGGGATATGACATGATTCAAAATAGTCATCTAGTTGTCTAGCCCATTCCCTAAAGTAGTAAGGGTCTGAGGAGCCATCAAAGGTGGGCAAATGGTAAGGTGACTCTAAGTGAGGTCGTTGAGGATTAGTCTCAGGTCTAGGTTGATAAGCATAGTGGGGCATCTTCCGACTCGCATGACTGAGCGAATGGGGAACGTACCTAGAGTGGGGAGAGTCAACATGTGCCTCCTTTGTGGTCTTAGTTAGAGAGCCTACAAGACTAACTAGGTCGTCTAACCTCTTCTGAAAACCTCTCGAGTCCATTTAAAAGTGTTAACTGATGCTTAATGAGGAATGGGTGTAAGGGACAGCATTTAGACACTAAGTTAGGCTCACTTAAGACTCACTACCGGGTGCAGAAAAAAGTTTGGCCAGCAAGCTAAGCTAGTGGGTTAAATAGCCTAGGCACTTAGGGAGGTTGTTAGGTTGAGGGCAGCAACCAAACGCCTAAGAAACGAGCCTACAATTCACCAGATATGTGCAGGAATGATGTGGACAGCAAACTACAACAAGGCATAAAGTTATCTAAGTGTTTAGGAAGGTTTCTAGAGTGTGGACAGCACCTAAACACTAGCGTAGACTAACCTAAAGGCCACTAATTGGTGCTGGAAAAACTGGTACAGCAAGCTAACATGTTTGTGTAAGCAACCTAAGAAATTAGGGATGTTGTTGAGACACGGACAACACCTAGACAATGAGGTAGACTTGCTCAAAGTGATGAAAACGATGCAGAAATATAGATGGCAGCAAGCAAAAACAGTGAATAAAATTCACTATGCGATGGTATGCATGCAAACAAGCTAAGGGAAAGTTAAGTAGACTCCTACGATGCATCTAGCACATGTAATGCATGCTAGCCATGCTCTGATATCAAATATGATGTGAAACAACATGCAATGAACAAGAATTGCCTTCGAGAAATTAATAAGAGCGATGGAATTCATCTTGCTAATAATTAACTCTTTGCTTGCTCAAGATTGAGTTAAGAATTTGAGGTTGAGAGATTTAGCAACGGCAAAAGATCACATGTAGAGATTACGGTAACTTGCAAAATAACTACTAAATATTTAAGTAATGCAAATAGCTAATGATAACAAAGCCCCAAATCTAAAATCTAGATCATTCACCTGGAGGTCCGTCACTCGTTCTGAAAGTGGTGACTAGCGGAGGAGAATTATAAGTAGGTTTAGCGATGCCACCTGCTGAACTATGTGGACAGCAACTTTGGACAGCAGTTTGGCAGCTCCTGAGTGGTAGACAGCAAGTGAACCTGACTTGGACTCCTTGGACAGCAATCAGAAGGCCCTGGACAGCAGCTTTCTAGGTCCTAAATCTCAGGACAGCACTTAGAACAATTCCAGATTTCTGGACAGCAAGTGGAAGGAGGGGAAATCAGTGACTTTCCTCTCCAGGTTGCACAGGAACTAAGGAATTTTAGTGGGGAATCCCGTGGGCAGCTGTGGGAGAAAATATTTGGGATCCAGTACTTGCTTAGGTGGCCAATATAATTAAATTCAGATTCAGTGAAATTGGCGGGATGAATTTGAATTTGAATTCAAATTCTAATTGTGAGAATTAAAGTGGATGAGAGGGAATTTAGGGAAAATTAAATGGGGAGCAATTAATGCAATATGAGAGAGAAAAGCCTCATGAAGGGGCCGGCCACATATAGAGAGAGAAGAGATTAATTGTCATTAGTGAGTGGGGACCACTATTAATTAATCAAAATCTGAAATTTAGATTTCAGATTTTAATTATGTCATGTAACTCCCTTCTTGAAAGAACATTGAGAGGGATTTTGAATTTCAAAAATTTATAACTCCCTTAATTAATTCCCCAATTTAAGTGAATTAATTAGGAAAGTCATTAAAGAATGAAATTCAAACTAGTAAAGGGAAACCAAATGAGGGGCCGGCGGTATGGATCCAAGGTGGCCGGCGGAAGAAGGGCTGGTGGTGGCCGGCGGGTGGCCGGATGGAGGATTGGCCGACGGGAGGGCTCCTGCAGGCCGGCGGGATGGGGTGCTGGGTTGGTCGGCGGGAGGTTGGCCAGTGGTTTGGCTAGGGGAAAGGGGTGGCGGCAAGGATCCAGGGAGGGAAGAAAATTGCAATTCTTCTAGGGAATAATATGCCACGACTTCACCTTGATTTCCCACACCACTTGATCACAAAGATAATGAAGAAGATGGCCTAGAACTCACAAAGAGATCTATCTCTTCTCAAAACTCACTAAGAGATTTGAGAGAGAGGTGCACTCACAAAGAGAACAAAGGAAGATATTTTTTCATTCATCAAAAACTAACTATTACATGAGAAAAGGGCCATATAAATAGGCCTCAAAATGACAAAGAAAATAAAAGACTAAAATGCCCCTTGGGCTACAATAGCGACTAAATACTCATAAGGGTCAAAAACGGAAAAACATAAAATAAAAATAAACTACTACATAAAATGATGAAAATACAGATCATGATCGTGGCCGTCGATCTTCGGCGTCAGCGATGGTACACGTGTCGAAATCTGATGTCCCCATCATGATCAATTCGTAAGAAATCGTACTTTGCCTCCTGCCTCCGCTTAGTAAACGTAGGATTGAGTGTACTTTCTATGTTGCTATCTTAATGTTATATTAGGGATTTTTGTTGGATGACTACTTAATTCGCATGTTGTTCAAATTCTACATTGTTTTGATAATTCAAGTGCTTAGTATGTGATTTGGCCTAAGCGTCGTGACCACTCTTACGTTTTTTATTCTTGCTTAAATACCAAATAGTCTTAATTGCTCTTTGTTCCTTTCAAAATCGTACAAGTTCTTATCGCATTCATTTAAAAGCGTTGTAGTCCTACATCAGTAAATGTATTAGATTTGGCCATTTTAAGAAAGATAGAAATAAACCTAAAAAGACAGTTATAAAATATAAGAAACGATCTTTTTTTATTAGATTTAAATAAGAATTTGACTCTTAATAGAACAGAATGGAGAAAAAGAATTCATGTAGCCGACCCTATGTAGTAGGATAAAGGCTTGATCTTGTGTTATTGTTGTTGCTGAAAAATATGCATCAACTGTTTTTATTATTACCATTCTTTTGAACTTTTTTGTGCACATTTATCTTGTCCACTTTTTTAATATGTAGTTTGTAGTGTGCAAGTAATAATTTGATTTTAAAATGGTATAATATGATTCATTATTCACTATACTTATTATGACTTGTTTATGGTGAAAGAAATTTTGTATTGTTTCTAATTAATAAATATGCCCTGAATTCATCCCGTGTATATAACTTTTTTTTGTAGTATTGCATCAAAACTCTACATGTCATATGCTCTATATTCTAAAACATTACTTCCAGATATGGACAACATGGATCTTGAGTTTAGAGCTGGATATGTTTATATAACACTAAATGCTCATCTGGTTTTCTTTATACTAAGCTTATGGAACCTTATAGAAATATTTGCATCTCATCTCTCCTCTATTGACTCTACTAATAATGAATTCTAGGTCAGCTATGATTGGGAAATAATCTTCAAGAGTCCTAGTGATTTCACTTCATTATAATAAATCTGCAATCATCCCAACTGTTATCATGCCCAAGCAATTTGACCCTCTCCCAACTTGCATCACTTCTTATCATCATTGCTAATGCTTAACAATTCACATCCCCTACTTGTACCTTCTCAACACAAACTACCTCTGAAGCTTCATTCATATGTCAAATAGCATCTTAACACTTCAAACATGAAAACAAGATACAATTTCAATGCATTTACTCTTCCAAACTTGTTTTTTGAAGCCAATTTTACCCAAAAAGAGCCATTCATCAATCAAACAACAACCCATTCTTTATTGACAATACAAAATCAATTTAATTTAGCATACGCATGAAACTAACTGATCTTCTACCACCTTTCTAAACAACACAAAGAATCATAAATAACAACAAAACTCTCAATAATTACAATAATATTTAATAGCACTAGGACTTACAAGTATTAGACGTCTTCAAAAAGTTGTCTTTTTTTTGTAGTGGTGTAGATGAAATTTTAAAAAGAATTCTACATAAAGATTAATTTTAAATCACGCAAAATACAACTTACTATTTGGATGGAACATTCGAGAAACAAATCGAACTGTTGGGGGTTTGTTTGGATAATCCTCAGTAAATTGCAGTGTGAGTTTGAACGTACCTGACAATTACCACACATAAAAACACATTCTTCATATAAACTTAGAGAATAGCTAACAAAACTCAAGTAGAAAAAAAGGAATCACAAAAACAATCATTAAAAACGAAATTGTCAAATTATAATCGATTAAACAAAAGTTTATGGATATGTAACATAAAATGGATAAATCAACTCGTATGACAAAAGCTGGAGCAAAACGAAAAAATATTATGAGTAATTTGAACATTAAATAAAATGAGAGATTAAATTTACTTCAAGCATTAAAGTAACACCCTTTTGGATGAGCCACACATTACCACAAATATTAGACAACTGCATATTAATAGACGTAATAAGTTCAGCTAAACAAAACTATATATCGCGCACATTGTATTACATATATTGATATCTCACTTTGGCATCCAACTTAATGCCAAAATAGCCTCCATTAAAGTGTATTTTTGATTTCCCAGATTTTAAAGAAAGTAACGACCTCCCTTTTTTATGTGACCATAGAAGCCATTACAATGCAACCATCAGGTTCATCACATGGGAAGTTACTTTTGGATTTTTTATTTGCATCTTGCTGCATAAAAAGATACAGAAAATGTATATTATGTGCTCCACTTTTAAGTGATTTGAAGTAAAGGAAGCAAAATCAAAAATCAAATAAATAACACTATTAGGTCAAGGTGAGAGACAGCCTCACTCCCACAATTACACACATAAGATACCCAATACAAATAATTAAATAGACAAAAACCATGATAAAAAGTGGAGTAGGAATGATCATAGAATAATGGAATCCCAAAAGAAGTGTAGCACGAACATTGAAAAACAGTTCAATCATCAATGAATATAAAAGGGTAGCCTGGAACTCTAAAAGAATGGTTGTCCAAATTAAACAGTTGATCACACCAGCATGGCATGGCACGACATGGCATGGCATGCAGTACTTTTACTTTATTTTAAACCAAAACTTCTCAGAAACCGATTGGAACCAACCTATGCTTTAGAACAAGATAAAACCATGCCTTCTGAACTGGCTATATTCAAAACACGTCATAATATACTTCTGTCAGTCTTATTCATTGTGTTCCTAATCTCTGTGCTTTATATGAAGACTGTAATCTTGATTTTCTTTGTACTACCTTAAAATCTAATGGTGTCTTTCATATTCTATTCTATTTTTTCAACCGTTGTCCATTACTTTTTCACGTTCCATGTCTTGGGCGAGTACTGTATTCATATTAATACTTTACAGATAATAGATTAACCCCAAAGAGCACAGAAAACAGCAAGAAAACAACAAAGAGGGAAACTATCTCAATGAAACATACAAAGTAATGGTTCAATTTGGTAAACTATAAGAACTAGAGGCTTGGAAAGTCATGCATTCATTAAAGATGACAAACTTCCATGGTAAAACAATTAAGAAACAAGTTACAAGTAAACTGAAAGCTATGATGCACCGACACTTCTAAAAGAGACGTGCAGTGTCCGACACATATCTAACACAATACGACATATGTCCAAAACACCCCCGACACATGTTGGACTAGCCGAAAATGTGTCCGATTAAAACAATTTTAAAAACAAATTGGGCAGGCATATCCGACATTCGTGTCTTAAATAGTTTATGAGATTTTTTTAATTTCTTGATTTTAAAACTTCTATTTATTTAAAATATAAAAACTAAATTTCTTATACCAAATCAATCGTCCGCACTTAATACCTTATTCATCGAATATTCTCATTTTCATTTCGCTTTAATGGGTCACAACTTTGGTTTCATAATAATGTCCGATGTTATTTCAACATAGACGTCTAACGCCATTACGACATCAATATTTTAAAATCATCCCAATATTAAAATCTGATACTGTCTTGACATTGATACTCGACAATAATAGTTTCTACACCCACAACTGGATAGTTCATCTTTGTCCGATGTCATTTTAACATCGACAACCAACACCGTCTCAACATCGACAACCAATGTGTAAAACCCGCAAAAGCCATTTCAGACTTCGCACGCTTTTCAAAGCGCCGCGACGTACTTTAAGTGAAAAATTCGAAGCTGTCAGATTTCGACGCAAATAATTTTATAAAATGGAGCGTAAAATTCTGATCGTTTTGATGTATAGAACCCATATCAGATTTTAAGTATTTTAGGAGTTAAAATTTCCGGAAAGTTTTTAATGACAACTTTACCCCTCATGCCTTTTGAGTAGAGAGGATGTTTAAGTGAGGGTAATTGGGACTTTGGGCTTTTTAGTATGAGACCTCCACTCTAAATAGGGGACCGAAATATTTCGGTCCCCCATTCGTGCTTGCGGACCGAACACGAAAGGAGAAAGGGGGAGCGCACGGGTGAGGCGACGGGAGAAGGTTTCGGGCGGCTCCGGCGGCGGTTTCCGGCGGCCAAGCTTGGGGAAATTTGTAGGGAAGGTTAAGGGAGAGCAAAGGTATGCATTGGAATCTATTTTCCCTTCCTCTTCCTCAAGATTTTTTTGGAAAGAGAAATTTTAGGGTTTTGAGAAAACTTGAGTTTTCTTTAAAGTTCTTTTGAGAAAAGTTTAGGGATGGGTTAGGGGAAGTTTTAAACCCTAATGTGAAGTGTTTTTTTTGAAAAATATGGAATTTGGAAATTAGGGTTTTGCTTAAAATTTATCTTCTTGGAAAATGTCTTCACAAAAGAGGTTCCTATTAACCTAAGAAAGCTTCTAATTGAAAAATATTAATTGAACGATGAAAAATTTGGAGTTAGGAATTTAGGGTTTCTCCCTAATTAAGGAATTTTGATCCCTACGATTCCAAAAAGGCTTTTAGAAAGATTCTAGAGAATTATTTACAAGTTTTCTTAATTGTAGATTCCCTTAATCCAAGAAAGTCATTAATGTTTAAATTAATATTTGATTGTAGGAAGAATGTTTGCTTATTTAAGATCCATGGTTTTAAATAAACGCTAATTGAGAATGAATGGAGGTGAGAGATATCATGAATTGTGGGTGGGGTTTGAATTGAAACTTAAACAAGACATTAGGTTGATTTATGCATTTACTTTCGTTTAAGGATTTAGGAAATTGTGAGGGAAAAACATTTACTTATGCATTGTTGTATGCTCTTTTAGATTTTAACTGTGGAAGGAAAGGACTCGTTCAGACAAACGAAGGGGGGGGCACGGATTGAGGTAGGTGGAATGAATATTCAAATGAATTTTAAACAAATTTTCTTTCAATTGCAAATTACATTGAAATGACAAGTTCCTTTATGTTTATTGTGAGACTTTTATGTTTTATATTCCCTTGTAAGCTTATGGATATTTGATACGAATGCAAAGTTCTCTTTATGCAAATGTGCAACCTATGGATTTCATGCTCATTCTCTAATTATGTTTTACATGTCATTTCTCTTACATGCAAAAGTACATAAGCATGCATTTCTTTAAGGAAATACACATGTGAGTAGTCTAAGAATGAATTACATCAAGCATACCCTATGGTTATATAGATAATATATGTATGTGCATGTTGACGCGGGAGTATCACATGGAAAAGGAGGCTCTTATGAGCCATGGAAAAGGAAGCTCTTATGAGCTATGGAAAAGGATGGTTCCTATGAACCAATGGAAAAGGAAATGGCCAATTTATGTGTACCTGATCAGTACAAGTGATACTCCTGAGACGGGTGTATAGTTATAAATATATTAAACTATTTATGAATGTTTCATACATGTTATATACAATTGAAATTACTACTTGAGGCATGATGTTCTCTAAAGGATGAAAGGAAAGGTTATGGAAGGATTATGCATTTTGAAAGTTGAGGTGAAGGTATGTTCTTCTTTGAGTACAACTCTTTATGATTGATGATTCTTTTATTAAAATTTCCCAAGCATGCTATAGTTCTCTATCTTAATGTTAAAGTTTATTTGAATTTCCATTCTCACCTATTGAGTATAAGACTCACCCTCGTTGTGGGGATACTTTTCAGGAGGAACTAGGAAGGGGTAATGGCTGAGCAACCTCCGCGTACTTACCGTCGTAGGGAGACGACGGGCGGCAGGTTCTTTTGTATTTTGATGTTTTGTATAGGAGAATTAGAACTAGAATGCAAGAGAAAGATTATACTTGTAGATCCTCTTTTTGTGTACCTTTGTACTTTTAATGTTAAATCCCTTGATTTGGTGGTTTTTGAATGAAAGAAAAGAAAAAGAAAAGGTTAGTTTTTGGAGAAATTGTAGTGGCTCTTTCTTATTTGTTGATGTTTCAATTGATGTTATGTTAAGTTTCTTTTATCTTTTACGTCCGACCTCTGTTCCCGCCTCGTACTTGCGAGCTAACCGGGCCGGGTCTTGACAAGAGTGGTATCAGAGCAAGGATTTGAGGATATTGATTTTCATGAAAGAGCCGATAGGAAGATCTTATAGGTTAGAATAGGTGTAAGGTGCTTGGGTTATTTAATGCTTAGATTGCTATGTTGCTTTATGTCTCAGGGCTGAGGAAGCAGAACTAGATGCCACTGATGGCAACACAGGGGAAGTCAGGAGGGAATTACCATCTGTAGTAGAGCCTCAAGGCAGTAGCATTAATGCTACTTTGGACTCTTTTACCCAAATGATGGCGGCTATGACGGGGATGATAAAGAATACACAGACTCAAGCTGAAAGTAGTGGAAGTGCTCCAATTGACAAGTATTTAAAGTTATTCCAGGACATGAAGCCACCATCATTTGTGGGAGGTGGAGCTATAGAAGCAGAGGACTGGTTAATGGAAGTTGAGAAGATTTTGGAGGGGATGCTATGCCCTCAGGATAGGAGGGTAGCCTTAGCTACTTATGCCTTCAGAGGGGAGGCAAACAGATGGTGGAGAAGACAATTGGAAGAAACTTTTACTGGGAGATCTAGCAGTCAAATCTCATGGGTGGAATTTGTCAAAGTGTTTAGAGATTGGTATGTGCCAATGACTGCTAGGAGAGCAATGCAAGATAAATTTAATAGATTGGTACAGGGAGATAAGACTGTTGCAGAGTATGAGACTGAATTCACAATGCTATCTAGGTATGCCTCTCATCTGATTCCTAATGCAGAAGAGAAATGCCACCGTTTCCTTTGTGGCTTGAGGGATAGCATTAGACAGCCATTGGTTCCTTTGGAGATTGAAGATTACTCTAAATTAGTTGATAAAGCACGGAAGGTTGAGCTTGATTATCAGAGTGTTCAGAGGAAGAGAGACTTCCAGAAGAGGAAGTATGAAGATAAATCAAGGCCTGCACAATCTTTTCATTCTGGAAGGCCAAATTGGAAGAAGCCCAAGCCCAACACTTCAGAGAGCAGTACTCCATCTGCTATGTGCAATAAATGTGGAAGGGCTCATAGGGGAGAGTGCCTTTCTGGCACCAATACCTGTTTTTGGTGCCATCAGCCAGGGCACATGGCCAAGTTTTGCCCTACCTTGGGACAGAAGTCTACCCCAGCGGCCAGAACAGGAAACACTTTTCCCCAGAGGACAGCTGGCAGGCCAAGAACTGTAGAGTCTACTGGATCTACCCCATCACAAGGCCAAGCTCGTCCACCAGTTCAACCAAGAGTTTATGGAATGTCACAACAAGAAGCAAAGGACTCTCCTGATGTTATCACAGGTATGGACTTTATTTAATGTCAATGAATTCCTTTATGCTTTTTGAGTAAAATAAGCTTTATGTTATGTTACATGCATGATATTTAGGAACGATCCTTGTCTGTAACAAGCCTGTTAAGGTATTGTTTGATACGGGAGCCTCTCATTCTTTCATTTCGGAGGAATTTGTTAAGTCTGTTGGTTTATCTTCCTCATTTATGCTCAAACCCTTATCTGTTATGATGCCCAATGGGAGTCAGTTGGAAAACAACAAAGGGTGTCATGTGGAGTTGATTGTGTGTGATAGAAGTCTTGGTGCAGACCCTATGTTATTGCCCTTGACCGAATTTGATATGATCCTAGGGATGGATTGGTTGTCTAGTCACTTTGTGACTATAGACTGTAATAAGAAAGAACTCAAATTCTGTACGCCAGGGGAGAAAGAATTCAAATTTGTAGGGGAAAGAGGCATAACTTCCATGATAGTCTCTTCATTGGTGGCCTACAAACTATTGAGGAAGGGTAATGAAGGTTTTCTAGCCTATGTTAAGGAAGAGAAGAAAGAAGAGAGGAGGATAGAGGAAATACCTGTTGTGCAAGAGTATCCAGAAGTATTTGCTGATGATTTACCTGGCTTGCCTCCAAGCAGGGAGGTTGATTTCACCATTGAGCTGGTTAGTGGAGCGGATCCTATTGCTAAAGCACCTTATAGGATGGCCATAAAAGAGCTGAAGGAACTAAAAGATCAGTTGGAGGAGTTACTTAGTAAAGGATTTATCAGACCTAGCACTTCGCCTTGGGGTGCTCCTGTGCTTTTTGTGAAGAAGAAGGATGGAAGTTTAAGGCTCTGCATAGACTACAGAGAGTTGAACAAGCTGACTATAAAGAATAAATATCCTCTTCCAAGAATTGATGATTTGTTTGATCAGTTGGAGGGTGCCTCTGTGTTCTCTAAGATAAATTTGAGATCAGGATACTATCAGCTTAAGATCAGAGAAGAGGACATAGCAAAGACAGCATTCAACACTAGATATGGGCATTATGAATTTGTGGTGATGCCCTTTGGACTTACAAATGCCCCTGCAGTGTTCATGGATCTTATGAACAGGATCTTCAAACCCTTTATGGATCTTTTTGTTATAGTGTTCATTGATGACATTCTAGTGTACTCCCCAAATGAAGAGATTCATGCAAATCACTTGAGAATGGTGTTAAATGCATTGAAGGGAAATGAATTGTATGCTAAGTTCTCCAAATGTGAATTTTGGTTGAAGAGTGTACACTTTTTGGGTCATGTGATTAGCAATGGAGAGATCTCTGTGGACCAGCACAAGGTGCAAGCTATAGCAGATTGGCCACGACCCACTACTGTGACGGAGATCAGAAGCTTTTTGGGTTTAGCTGGCTATTATAGAAGATTTGTCGAGGGGTTTTCCCGTATAGCTATGCCCTTATCGAGATTGACTCAAAAGGCAGTGAAGTTTGTATGGACAGATCAATGCGAAGAGGCTTTTCAAAGATTGAAGCAATGTTTGGTGACTGCTCCAGTACTTACCATTCCGTCAGGGACGGATGGTTTTCAGCTTTTTAGTGATGCCTCTCACAAAGGGTTGGGTTGTGTTTTGATGCAAAACGGAAGGGTCATTGCCTATGCTTCAAGGCAACTGAAGAACCACGAAAGAAACTACCCAACCCATGATTTGGAGTTAGCGGCAGTAGTCTTTGCCCTGAAGATATGGAGACATTACTTGTATGGAGTGAAGTGTGAGGTATTTACTGATCATCAAAGTTTAAAATACATCTTCACTCAGAAAGAGTTGAATTTGAGGCAGAGGAGATGGTTGGAGCTTATCAAGGACTATGACTTGGATATCCAATATCATCCAGGCAAGGCAAATGTTGTAGCAGATGCTTTAAGCAGGAAGACTTCCAGTGCCAGTTGGATGATTACACAACAACATGAATTGATTAGAGACTTGGAGAAGTTAGAGATTTCTGTAGTTCAGCCTGATGATGCAGAGTTTGTTGCTTTGAATCAGATGATCATTCAGTCCACCTTAAAGGATAGGATAAGGGAAGCTTTGCCACAAGATGCAGAATTTGAGAAAATCCTAAAATTGGTGAAGGTTGGTCACGTAGAGGAGTTTGAGTTTGATGAAGAGGAGTTACTACGGTATAGAGACAGAATTTGCATCCCTGATGTTGGAGATTTGAGGAAGGACATTCTTCAGGAAGCACACTATTCAAGTTACACCATTCACCCAGGTAGTAACAAGATGTACCAAGATTTGAAGGAATACTTTTGGTGGCCAGGGATGAAAAGAAGTGTAGCAGAATTTGTGGCTAGATGTGCAATTTGTCAGATGGTAAAGGTAGAACATCAAAAGCCAGGAGGTTTATTGCAGCCTTTACCCATACCAGAATGGAAGTGGGAAGACATAGCCATGGATTTTGTGGTTGGATTGCCTAGGTCCAGAACTGGTCATGATGCTCTATGGGTGATCATTGATAGATTGACCAAGTCAGCACACTTCTTGCCTATCAAGCAATCTGATGCTGTTGAGAAATTAGCAAGTGTTTATGTTAATGAGATTGTTAGACTTCATGGTGTACCTAGATCAATAGTTTCAGATAGAGATGGGAGATTCACCTCTAGATTGTGGAGGAAAGTTCAGGAGGCAATGGGCACCAGACTCACTTTCAGTACGGCATTTCACCCTCAAACAGATGGTCAATCAGAGAGGACTATTCAGACATTGGAGGATTTACTCAGATTATGTGTACTGGACTTTGGTGGCAAATGGGAGACACACATTCCCTTGATTGAATTTGCCTATAACAATAGCTTCCAAGCAAGTATAGGTATGGCACCCTATGAAGCTTTGTATGGAAGGAGGTGTAGAACTCCTTTATGTTGGGCGGAGACAGGAGAAAGAAAGATCATTGGAGCTGATTTAGTAGATGATGCTACTGAAAAGATAAGGCTGATTCGTGATAGATTGAAGGCTGTACAGGACAGACAGAAGAAGTATTATGATGCCAAACATAGATCTGTGGAGTTCAATGTTGGAGAGTTTGTTTTCCTTAAGGTAAGTCCTATGAAAGGTGTGAAGAGATTTGGCAAAGTTGGGAAACTGAGTCCAAGATATGTTGGCCCATTTGAAATTTCTGAGAGAGTAGGCAGTGTGGCTTACAGATTGATTTTGCCATCTCACTTGAGTGGAGTACATAATGTATTCCACATCTCTTCTTTGAGGAAATACATTTCAGATGAAGTTCAGAAGATCAATGCTGAATCTGTAGATATCCAACCAGATCTGACTTTTGTAGAGGAGCCTGAGAAGATCATAGATTATGATGTTAAGAAGCTTCGTAGTAGAGAGATTCCTTATGTCAAGGTTATGTGGAAGCATGGAACTGAGAGAGATGCTACTTGGGAGAAGGAATCAGATATGAGGGAAAGCTACCCTCACCTTTTTGACTAAGGTATGATTTCTTAAGCCTGTCTTAAATTTCGAGGACGAAATTTTAATAAGGGAGGGAGAATTGTAAAACCCGCAAAAGCCATTTCAGACTTCGCACGCTTTTCAAAGCGCCGCGACGTACTTTAAGTGAAAAATTCGAAGCTGTCAGATTTCGACGCAAATAATTTTATAAAATGGAGCGTAAAATTCTGATCGTTTTGATGTATAGAACCCATATCAGATTTTAAGTATTTTAGGAGTTAAAATTTCCGGAAAGTTTTTAATGACAACTTTACCCCTCATGCCTTTTGAGTAGAGAGGATGTTTAAGTGAGGGTAATTGGGACTTTGGGCTTTTTAGTATGAGACCTCCACTCTAAATAGGGGACCGAAATATTTCGGTCCCCCATTCGTGCTTGCGGACCAAACACGAAAGGAGAAAGGGGGAGCGCACGGGTGAGGCGACGGGAGAAGGTTTCGGGCGGCTCCGGCGGCGGTTTCCGGCGGCCAAGCTTGGGGAAATTTGTAGGGAAGGTTAAGGGAGAGCAAAGGTATGCATTGGAATCTATTTTCCCTTCCTCTTCCTCAAGATTTTTTTGGAAAGAGAAATTTTAGGGTTTTGAGAAAACTTGAGTTTTCTTTAAAGTTCCTTTGAGAAAAGTTTAGGGATGGGTTAGGGGAAGTTTTAAACCCTAATGTGAAGTGTTTTTTTTGAAAAATATGGAATTTGGAAATTAGGGTTTTGCTTAAAATTTATCTTCTTGGAAAATGTCTTCACAAAAGAGGTTCCTATTAACCTAAGAAAGCTTCTAATTGAAAAATATTAATTGAACGATGAAAAATTTGGAGTTAGGAATTTAGGGTTTCTCCCTAATTAAGGAATTTTGATCCCTACGATTCCAAAAAGGCTTTTAGAAAGATTCTAGAGAATTATTTACAAGTTTTCTTAATTGTAGATTCCCTTAATCCAAGAAAGTCATTAATGTTTAAATTAATATTTGATTGTAGGAAGAATGTTTGCTTATTTAAGATCCATGGTTTTAAATAAACGCTAATTGAGAATGAATGGAGGTGAGAGATATCATGAATTGTGGGTGGGGTTTGAATTGAAACTTAAACAAGACATTAGGTTGATTTATGCATTTACTTTCGTTTAAGGATTTAGGAAATTGTGAGGGAAAAACATTTACTTATGCATTGTTGTATGCTCTTTTAGATTTTAACTGTGGAAGGAAAGGACTCGTTCAGACAAACGAAGGGGGGGGCACGGATTGAGGTAGGTGGAATGAATATTCAAATGAATTTTAAACAAATTTTCTTTCAATTGCAAATTACATTGAAATGACAAGTTCCTTTATGTTTATTGTGAGACTTTTATGTTTTATATTCCCTTGTAAGCTTATGGATATTTGATACGAATGCAAAGTTCTCTTTATGCAAATGTGCAACCTATGGATTTCATGCTCATTCTCTAATTATGTTTTACATGTCATTTCTCTTACATGCAAAAGTACATAAGCATGCATTTCTTTAAGGAAATACACATGTGAGTAGTCTAAGAATGAATTACATCAAGCATACCCTATGGTTATATAGATAATATATGTATGTGCATGTTGACGCGGGAGTATCAAATGGAAAAGGAGGCTCTTATGAGCCATGGAAAAGGAAGCTCTTATGAGCTATGGAAAAGGATGGTTCCTATGAACCAATGGAAAAGGAAATGGCCAATTTATGTGTACCTGATCAGTACAAGTGATACTCCTGAGACGGGTGTATAGTTATAAATATATTAAACTATTTATGAATGTTTCATACATGTTATATACAATTGAAATTACTACTTGAGGCATGATGTTCTCTAAAGGATGAAAGGAAAGGTTATGGAAGGATTATGCATTTTGAAAGTTGAGGTGAAGGTATGTTCTTCTTTGAGTACAACTCTTTATGATTGATGATTCTTTTATTAAAATTTCCCAAGCATGCTATAGTTCTCTATCTTAATGTTAAAGTTTATTTGAATTTCCATTCTCACCTATTGAGTATAAGACTCACCCTCGTTGTGGGGATACTTTTCAGGAGGAACTAGGAAGGGGTAATGGCTGAGCAACCTCCGCGTACTTACCGTCGTAGGGAGACGACGGGCGGCAGGTTCTTTTGTATTTTGATGTTTTGTATAGGAGAATTAGAACTAGAATGCAAGAGAAAGATTATACTTGTAGATCCTCTTTTTGTGTACCTTTGTACTTTTAATGTTAAATCCCTTGATTTGGTGGTTTTTGAATGAAAGAAAAGAAAAAGAAAAGGTTAGTTTTTGGAGAAATTGTAGTGGCTCTTTCTTATTTGTTGATGTTTCAATTGATGTTATGTTAAGTTTCTTTTATCTTTTACGTCCGACCTCTGTTCCCGCCTCGTACTTGCGAGCTAACCGGGCCGGGTCTTGACACAATGTCTTCTTGACATCGACACCCGATGCAGCATAACATCGATGCCCGACTCTCGACAGCATTGTCATCTCATCTCTCGAAGCCTGATACACTCCATTGATGCTCGATATCATAATATTATTTATTTTAAGCACAGATTCTAGTTAAATGGCTTATTATTTCTAAATTATTTTTAATATTATCTTTGTTCAATTGTTATAAACTATTTTTAAAATATAAAAATTATAATATCATGTTTAACCCATGCATGTGTCCTCTATTTTAAATAATTGACGTGTCTTGTGTTCGTATCGTATCCATGTCACTGTGTCTGTGTTTGTGCATCATAGACTGAAAGTATAAGGTGATAAGCCTTAAGCTTGATAACTTCCATCAACATCAAAACTTGAAAGCATATGTGACCTCACCTCCATCCCAAGGAGTGTCATCAGGGCTGTAAGAACACATGAAAGCAGCAGTAAGTCACTATTTTTAATGCAAAACTACAGAAATAGAAAGTGAATGTTACAACAAATCCTACCCAAAAATGATAGCATTCCATAGCGTAATGTTGTTATCCTGAGGAGCACCACTAATGCCTGCAGGAGGGTCCTGCTGCAATCGTTTGAAGTCCCTCATCAATCTCTTTCTCGCAGGAGTAGACATCCTATCAACCTAAACATCACAGAGTGAACACCAATTAGAAACAAAGAGAAGAAATTATCATATTTACCACACAAAATAATCGAAAGCAAAAAGAGTTTCAGTGAAGTAACTAAGCAGACACAGGAAATGAACATTTTACTCCTGCGAGACCACTACTTTCCTCAATAGAAAGTTCGGCGAAATTTTGGCAACAACAACATTAGGAATCAGTTGCATAACAAATAAACTATGCAAATTGAAGTGCATATTGAACTGAGCATTGAGCTAATTCCTACCCAAGGTATGTCCCCTGAATTCAAATGACTCCTTAACCGCAAGCACAATTTCGGATATTAACTTACATTAAAATTTTCGACAACCGAACACCTGATCTAGGGGAAAAAAAGAAAAAACCTACATATAGCACGATCTTTGATATAGGATGTTTCAGCAGCAACGATCAGATAGGTCGAATAAGGAAGCAAATTCAATAGAGAAACAGGAATCTTAAATCATAAAGCGAAAGGAGGAAACTACACCAGCAGGCCGCAGACGCGGCAAGAAACGGGATCCTTATAGGTCTACCCCCGAAACCGGCAATTTTCGTCTCCGGCGATGCAAGTCGCTTCTCGTTCTCTCTCGAGATCAATAAAAAGGCGGACGAGATCAGACGCAGGCATCCATGGACGAGGTGAGAGCGATGACGATGGAGATGATATCTGTAGCGGAGAACGAACGCGAGCGGAAAGAGGAAAAGACGGAAAATGGGAAAGGAATAAAACCGAATTCATACGTGGATTAAACACTTATATATTTATTTGCATTTTTTTTGGATTTTTTTATCTTACCAGTCCGATCGATCCGGTAAAATCCCATAATTTAAATAAAATTTTCAATTCTTGAATTTACGGGAGATCAAAAGATACGGGAGATCAAAAGACTCGAGCCGGATTACTTTTCATCAACACGTTTGCTTTTGTTCTTCAGCATTCCAAACAAATCACCCACTGTTCAACAACATTCAAGTGCTAATGACTTCACATTTCAAAAATGTTACTCCATTCTCATTCAGCTCATCTTCAAAGAGAAATTTTTTTTGCATTTAGGGTTTACATTTAGGTCTTTTAGAGTTTAGTGTACTTTCATGTCATAGTAACTGTGTATGCACTGCATAATAATTGTGTCTGAACTTCGCAATAAACGTGTATGAACTATGTATGTGCTGCTTAGTTGCTTATGAACTTCGTATGAGTTGCATAAGAACAGGTTACGACTGCATATCGAATGTATTACATTTTCAAAATAATGTTGCGAAGTTAATAAATTTCAAAGTTTAGGAAATGCATTTTCGAGTCTATTTTATGGTTTATGGTTTAATGCATATTAGATGTGTATTGATTGCTTATTGGATGCGCATGTGCTACGTATTGGTTGTGTATTTGTTGTGTATTTGATGTGTATGTGTTGCGTATTTCATGCATATTTCATGCCTTTTTGCTTTGTTTTTACTACTCATCCACTGCGTACCTTTTTGCATGTTTTCTGTGATTTATGCAGAACTATGTTCGTCCTCTAACTTATCGATGTTGTGTGTCAACGTTCAAAACTATATACAACACTTTTGGTGAGATAATAAACAAAGATGTCAATGAGACCTTAAAAAGATTAAACATCTATCATTTTCTTAAGTTCTCATCCCTCCAATAGAATGTCGCATTGATCGACGAGCTACTTAAATTGTGGGACATTCCTCAGTAGTCCTTTATAATCAGGGGTAGGGGTGTCAATATTTGACACGACCCGAAAACCCGACTTAAACCCGACCCGAAAATTTCGGGTTAGGGTCAACCCGAACCCGAAACGGCTCGGGTTCGGGATCAACATTTCGACCCGTTTCAAAAATTGGGTCAGGTTCGGGTAATTCCTTTAACCCGAAAGTGACCCGATTTTGACCCGAAAACCCGATTTTGACCCGACAACCCGAGATTGACCCGATTTTGACCCGAAAAGAGGAGATTGACCCAAAAATTAGCAATTTTTTTTGTTGAAAACGGGTCATTCAGGTCGGGTCGTGTTGACCCGGACCCGAAGCGGGTCGGGTTCGGGTCCAGGAAACTGACCAGTTTTTAAAAACGAATCGGGTTCGGGTTGACCCAAATAGTGCCGGGTCAATTTCGAGTTCGACCCGAACCCGGCCCGTGACCCGAAATTGACACCCCTAATCAGGGGTTATGTCATAAAATTCATAGTTGATGAAGTGTCTCTTCTGATTGGATTGCCAAATAAAGGCAAAGAGATATTCTGGTAAAGTGAGCAACTATCAAGAGTCACATCAAAAGAGATATTCTGGCATAGTTGATGAAGTGTCTCTTCTTTAAATAGTTGAACATCCTATACGATGTAGTGGTCGTATATGATGATTAGTTATAGCCTAATTTAATTTAATCTTAATTAATTAAATAATTGAATTAATTTATATTTCAACAAATTATATAGTACAATATTGATTTTATATTATGATTAACAGAAAAATTCAAATTTTTAATTTTGCTCCCCCTTGTGTGTATGTGTGCATGATTCTTTATCCAATACACACCTAATACAAAAAGCAACTCAAAATAGAAAAATTACAGACTCTATCAAACACAAACTAACATATACATAGATGTTACTTTGTCTTGAGTCTTACTCTTCAATGTTATTTGGTCTATGATGCACCTAAAATGGTTAGTAACATGCAAGAAAAATATGCAATATATAATGAAGGAATAAAAAAATATAAATATAATAATATTTGTAATAATCAAAACATAAGGTCAAACTCCAAGATTGCAACAAAAAGAAGGAATAACAAATCCTAAAACCGATGCTTTGGTAGTTATTGAGTTTTCAAAGAAAAATATATCTTATAGATTTAGAGTGCTTAAAGTCATCATAAGTGTTCGAGGTAGCCATTTTTGCAACAAGATGGTAGAGAAAACAATTTTAACGTTTGGAATTTAGCATAGATTGACAACTACTTATCATCCCCAAACTAGTGGTCATGATAAGATAAGCAATAAAAAATTAAGAGAATTTTAGAGAAAATCTAAAGTCCATATAGGAAAGATTGGTCACTTAGATTAAATGATGCATTATGAGCTTACTGGACTACTTATAAGTCTACAATTGAAATGTCTTCCTATTAGCCAATATTTGAAAAAGCTTATCATTTGGCCCTAGAATTAGAATATAAAGCATAGTGGGCAGTAAAAAAGCTAAATTACAATCTTAAAGATGCTAAAAATAAAACACTTATGAAGTTGGAAGAATTTAGACATGATGCCTATGATAATGCTAAATTATATAGAGATAAAATTAAAAATTAGCATTATTGTAAGTTCATTAAGAAAGAATTTGATCCTGAATAAGAAGTATTGTTGTATAATTTAATATTAAAATTATTCTCTACGAAGCTTAAGTCCAAGTGGTTAAGCCTATTCATAATTATAAAAATGTATCCTTATAAAGTGTTGATAACAAGGATAATAGAATTACCTTTTTTTAAGTTAATGGTCAAATACTTAAACCTTATTTAGGAGGAGATGTTAATCTTTTTAGGAATTCTACAAAGGTTTCTCATCTTGGATAGAATTTTTGCATAATCTGGCTGAAGACTATGGGTATGTGAGTTTTTTTTATAACGGTTTACTTATGCTTACAGTCACAAATTAGTTTTCAAATGGTAGTTCAATTTTCTTAGGTGTAATTTATCGCATCAATTAATATAAAGAGATGAATAGATTATTGATCTCGCAATGAAGCATCAAGAGTATCCTACATTCACTTTACTACTGCTTACTGGACTGTTATGTTTATCTTGTCAGCTAAAAGAATTAACGTTTGTGGAATAAAAATAAATATTAAATATTAAAAATGTAGAAATAAAGATTTTCTATTATTTATTAAATCTATGCATATGAATCCTTTTATTAGAGAGGGTTATTCTTATGAATATTGTGGATTTGAGCAACTAAGCTCTTCTCTATCATGCTTGTTGGAACATAAGTTAGGAACCTTGTTAATTCTAGTTAAACTATCTCCTTATGACCCCATATCCCTAGCAAACATATTTCTATGTTATGGCCAAGCAACATTTTAAATTGTTGGGTTATTCTTCTATTCTTATATCGAGGCTTCAAATCACACTATATTTTTAATCTGTGCATGGTCTATACATAAATCAATTGAAGTGCAGAGGTGTTAAAAACAACATGGGTATAATAAAAAATTAAACCCAAATCTAAGCAATATATGCTTTTAAATTTATCACATAATTAAAAAAGCAGACTAGCTACACATGGAGGATTTAGAACAAGTAACCAACACAATAAACATAACAAACAATTTATTAAACAAATATTTCACAAGTATAAACATAAGATACGTATTTAAAAAAGAGAGTAAAATTCAAAAATGACCTGGAAGAAAATTAACAATCTTTTTCTAAATCCCTTGCTTTGCTCCTATCCAATACATGACTATGATATAATAAATAGAAGCAACACACTCTCCAATACACCTTACGCACACTCACACAAAATACACTGTAAATAACTCGTCCAAGTGCTCTCTCACTTCATAAAAAAATAAGGTGCCTATTTATAGTTTTTCATTTTTTTTTAACAAGCATTGTGGCATTAGCTTGGTGGGACTATGACACTACTAAACTAGCACAATAGTTCACCAATGGTCACTTTGATTGACAGGTCCAATCATATTCCTTTGTGGCAATGGGCATTTTAGCACTATATCACTTTGATTGGGTATTATAGCTTTGACTTGATAGTGCCATAGCGCTAAGCTCTTCAACAAATGTTTTTGTAAGCTCTCAACTATGGTGCTGAGGTGTGGCATTGCGGTGCTACTATTGTGACACTATAGTATTGGTTTATTTTTTATATTTTTCTTATAATTTGTTGCACGAAATACAAAAAATAACATAATCATAGGCAAATAACCTAAAA
This sequence comes from Dendrobium nobile, assembly GCA_022539455.1. Lineage (NCBI taxonomy): Eukaryota > Viridiplantae > Streptophyta > Magnoliopsida > Asparagales > Orchidaceae > Dendrobium > Dendrobium nobile. The sequence goes on from CM039735.1 coordinate 39,629,023, forward strand.
AATTTTATCTTATCAAATTCTACCAAACATTAAACTATTACCTCTCCTCAAGTAACAAATACTCAATGGAATAAAATTTCTTTACCTTTTCCTTGAGTATGAATTCTTGGAAAAAAAATATATAATTACTTATCTAAGTATTTATATAGTACATAACATAAATAATTTTCCAATAAAATAATTTACAACATCCTAATCCATCTTTTTAAATTATTAATCTTTTAAAACCAAACTCCTATGGTGAATAATTTTGAATAGCTTGCTTAGATTTATTGGAATATTTGGAGTTAATGAAATTGCTTATTAAGTAAATCCTTTAATCTACTTAGTTGATTTTTGTAAGTATTATGATTCTAATAATTCTCTTAGGAGTAGACATTGTAGGTTTCAACTCAATTATATTAAGGTTTTTAGCAACATTTTATTATTTATTTATTTTTATTTATCTTAGTAACATAAAGATTTTGAATACTTATCTTTTTTTTTTTTTTGAATACTTATCTATTTCCTCCACTCATTATATCAACCTAATCTTGTTAAAGGTTTCATAATTCTCTATTTACTTATTTTTTAGGTAATCTAGGATTAATCTAATAGGTCAATCTATATTAATCCTAAACTGAGTAACATTAATAAGTATTCAAGTGCTTAAGAGATTTTTTAGAAATTTTAATATATCCAAAATTACTAATTTTAAATGAAAGGATTGATTGGAATTTTATAACTATTTTATTAGAGTAATTTTATTAGTTGTAGACTATAAAAAAACTTAAGTTAACAAAGGTCATTACTCAAACAAAAAGTGCAATAGTAAGAAATGTAATAACTCAAAATTTGGAAAAATTTATTTCATTAATTTTTCTTAAATAACATAAACATAAAACATATTGGAAATTTTTTACTTCAATAAAATAAAACTAAAATAAATGAAAATAAGTTTAACTTAAAGTAAAAAAATGAAATAATAACTACTTAAAAAATAACAAGGCTAAAAACTAAAAATTAACATAATTTTTTTCTAAAATAAAAATAAATAAATAATAACATCATAGTAAGGCTCTTCCTAATCATCATTATTGCATCCTTTTTTTTTTTAGGTTGCTATCAAGGGTACTGCGGAGGATGCTACTTCTGAATACATCACAAAGGAGGGTGAACTAAGAAAAAGTTGTGTTGATCGTGGGACTCTATCTTTAAGCTCTTAAATGTGCAAATCAAGACTGCATGGTAATCAATCTGACGCATATATTATTGTTAGGACCAGAGCATCATGTGGTCATAAAATCATGCATCCCCTAATCTAACTTGATCAAGTGTTGCTTAGAGTGATCTATAAAAACCTTAATATGATCTACTCAGTCTTGGAGGTCTACCACTTAATCTCATAGCATCATAGGATCTCTAACCTACTATTGCATGTGTTGGTTTAAATGACCAGATCCCTCACCATATTTTTATAATGTGATTTTGAACAATAATATCTTTATTTTATTTATAGTGAAAGTAGGCAAGACTTGCTCTTCCCCTAGGTTTCCTACTACCCCAGCTGACTAACGAAGGTCGCGAATTAAATAAGGATGCCCTAGTCCCACAAAAGTTGTCCCTCCTAATCATGGATTTAATAGATTGAAAAATAATTTCCCAAATTCCATAATCATATCCTTTTGAATATAGCAACTAAAATCCGCCATATCCTCGGTTGCCTCACAAATATTATTGTTATGCATAACACTAATAGAGATAAAGTAATGCAAGATTTTAGACTCTTTGGTGGTGAAAGAAGTAGAAAACTATTTATTTTTATTCCCTTCTCTTTAGCTAAGCATGTGAACCTCTTCAGGTTAGGTATATAATAATCTCCTCAAAAGTAATGGCAGTGGTGCAAAAATCTAGTTACTCATTCCCACTAAATTTGAAGTTAAGGATTTCAAAGATTTTTTTGATGGACACAAAAGTGAAAAGAAACCACTTATCACAAACAAAAACACATTCTTTATGGGGCTCCTTCACACTAGAGAAAAATTCCTGAATGATAATAGTGATGGCATGGTGTGACTGCATAACAAGGTAGTCCCAATTGTGGTATGTGATATAGCCCTAAATAATCCCCCCATGGTTATCAAAACATTTCTCTTAAATAGTTAGCTTCCCTACAAAATTAATTTATCTCTCTTCATTGATCATACTATCGAATCTACTAGAGCCATAGGAGGATTAGTTCCTCCTCTTCCTACCATTAGTATGTTTTGAGTGCAAGCACTATGGCACTACTAACATATAGTATTCTAGCTCTACCCTTGGAAATTGTATTCACAGTCTTGTTGACCATTAGATCGACCACCACCATGACACTTTAACAACCCTATTAATGGTTTGACCTAGTGCTTTAGTGTTTATTCTAACAAAATTGCTAGAGAGCTTAATGTCGTGGTTCTGCATGGAAAATGCTATGATGCTCCAGTGAAAAATTGGTGTTACAGTGCTGGATTTCCCTAGCACTTATGCGTAATCAACTTAAATAATATTTCAGTAATTGATATAACACTATAACACTTAAGGATATAGTGTTGTGATACTAGGTTAATTTTTTTAAAAGTAATTCCTATACTTTGGATGAACTCCATCATACATATAAGGATAAATCGAAGCTCAACATAAGCCACATAATCTCATAAACTTAATAATCTTTAACACGCACATAGTTCTTAAATCTAACATAGGGATAACTTTCGTTGCCTCCAAAATAACTGTAAGTTTATATTCTTTAGCTAGCTAAACTCATATTCTAGTACACATCGATCAATTGGGTTACCTCCCAAATAACACTAAGTTCATAGTCTTCAATCAATCTATACTTATAGTCTATTCATGACTAGTCAATTCTATAGATCTCATAAAGTGATCAATATCTCCTCCAAAGATGATTTTAATCTCTGACTATTGACCTTAAAAATCAAAGTAGATTTAGGATCATGAATATCAATAGCTCCATAAGGATACACCCTTACTACAGTGAATGGTCTAAACCACCTTGACTTTAATTTTTCTTGAAATAATTTCATTCTTGATCTATACATTAAAACTTCCTTTGTATGCTTTAATTCTTTCCCATTGAACTTATAATTAGTTTAAGAGGACACTACAAACTTATGTTTGATGGCGGATGAACATCTTGATCATTCTAACTAATAAGAGGTATGTGAACTAACCTACGATCAATTACTTGAAGTTTTTGAGAAAATACATTCATCATATAGCAAACTTAAGAAATTACATGCTAGCCTGAAATTGAAAATTTTAAACATGTAAAATGAGCATGAAGTTTTGCTTAAAAATCACTCTACACTTGATAGTAATCATATGAAATAATTAGATGAGTTTGATGAATTAAACAAGCAACTTGAATTATTAAAATCATCCCACACTAAACTTAAAAATGATTTTAAAACATTTATGGATGAATCTGAGAGTAGGGAGCACTATTTGAAAGTTGATAATGCTGTTTTAGAAAGTGCTAACTCATTTTTTAAAGTTGAATTGAAAGCACTTGAGGAAAATAGGATTCTACCCACACTTGTACAATTTTTCAATCTAGATCCGAAGCCAAAGGTTTTGAAACCTAGGAATAAGAACTATAACCCAAATACATTAGTAAACCCTTTTCTTGGTGTTGGATGTTTTTTATGTAGCATACTAGGACACATCTCCCACACACTGTCCACTATAGTACATATTAGGTGTGAAGACCTAAATTGCATGATCCATAGCATAACACACATGTATTACATTCCTCTTTTCATAAGAAGGGACCCAAACTTATTTGGGTTCCTAAATCTAACAGTTAATGATTTTGTAGGTGTTCTCTCACCAAAGACCTGGTGAGAGTATATGGTATATAGATAGTAGATGCTTATGCCACATGACTAAAGATGCCAATTAATTTATTTCACTAGAGGCCTGAGTAGAGGTAAGGTCACTCCTTGAGACAACACCACTAGGAAAGTGGTGGGCATAGGTATAATCAAAAACTCTAAGAACCTTTTAATTGAAAATGTTTTACTTGATGATGGCTTGGAACACAACTTGTTCAGCATCAGTCAGCTTTGCGATAAGAGCTTTATCATAAAATTCTTGTCAAACACATTCAACATCTTAAGGACCAGATTGATAGTAATTGACATAATTACATGAACTTGATGAATACTAAACTCTGAACTTTATATTTTTTTTATCTTTCATTTGTTTTTATTTTTTGATCTTTTTTTTGTTTATAACATTTCTTTTATTTTTTCTTAGATTGTTAATTTTTTATTTATTTGTTATTATTTACCTTATTTTTGTCTCTTATGTCTTTATTTTTCTTTCAGTTTTTTTTTGTCGCTCTTGAAATGATATTTTATGCCTTATTTTTTTCTTTCGAAAATTTGTAATAAATGATTGACATCCCTAAATCAACTGAAGGGAGAAAAATCATTGATTTTTTTTCCTTCCTCTAACTCATTTTAGTGTTGTAATTTTCTTTTTTAAATAAAAGCCTATCTCAAATTAACAACTGGACTTTGCAATTGACATCTTTTCTATCTTCTTATAGTAATCTATCTCATACAAATAATATTCAAAGTCATTAAATCACTTCCAAGTTTTCTGAATCTTATTGTTACATTTATCATATAAATTTGATTTTTCTTTGTGGTTTACTCCTCCTTATAATAGAGTGTGAGTTTTTCTTCTCTAATATTTGAAAGATATTCTCACAACTAAGCATATTTAAAAGTTTTGAAAGGGAGCTAGCTTGCAAAAATGACAAGAGACATAAAATGAGTCCAAAAAGAAAAAAATGAAAATATATGCAATGATCGCCAAAAAAAATTGAAAGATATACAAAGTGTATCAAAATTCAAAAAGATGCATAAAGTGCTCCAACCAATTAATTAGAGGCACAAAATGAGCCCACAAGAAAATAAGCTTTCTTATCTTTTTAACCTTTAAATCTTAGAAGAATTCATTTATCACTTGATATTTTTAATGACTTGATTTCAAAATTAATGATTATGACTAATTACTTTGTTATATTATTTTATAAGATATTTTTCTAGAATGAAGTTTTGAATGTATCACCTTTTCTTATCCAATTTCTTTTTCTAAGTTAGAACTTTATTTTCAAAAGATGTTTTGCCCAGTAAGAAGTCAGAGCTGGAGATAACAGAATCAGTTGTTCTGCCATTTTTCAGATTTTGACAATGTTAACTCATTTTTTATAAATTTTTAATTCAATCATATGAATAATTTATCATATTCTTTCTTTGATAAAAAACTTTATTTTCATTCTTTTTTTATCATTTTTATCATCTTTTTATTGTTTTATATTAAATTTTTATTAGTTTTTCATATTTTGAAGCCTCTTCTGATCATCTTCTTCCATCAATGAAATCTTCAATTTTCTATCACTTCATCATGAATGATATTCATATCATCCTGGACGATATTCATATTATCCTAGATGATATCATCAAATCACCCTTTCTCGTCCATCTAATGGCTAATCTGAATCAATCATCTAAGATTGTCCTGGATGATCCATATCATCTTGGATTATCTAATTGAATTCTGCTCAATTATATGTGATCTTATTGGAAGATACACCAATTCATCTTGGATGATCTACGTGAAAAAACTATTACACATTTTAAATTCATTTTTTCTACTTTATATTCATTTTTATTTTCTCCTTTTTGTGATGTCAAAAGGGGGAGTAGTGTTAGTGTTAGTGTTGTTTTGTTGTATTGTTATTTTTTGTACTATTATTATTAATATTGTTTCGTCGTATTGTTGTTTTTTATACCACCTGCTTATTTTAGTAAAATTCTCAATGCTTGGTTCATACTATTTTCCTTTACTTTATGTTTCATTAATCTACTTGAGTTGAATTTCCTAACAAATATTTGCCATCATCAAAAAGGGGGAGATTGTTATAAATCTGGATTCAAGTATTATAATTTTGATGATAACAAACATTTCTAACATTTCTATTTCTCTACTATTGCCCTGCCTTCTAAATTTTTAGGACCACAAGATCAATTACAATCCAAGATAACTTAAGATTGTGTAGATTAGGACTGAGTCAGTCTATAAGTGTAATTCTAGTTATTTTTCTTTTTCTTTTTCTTGAGTCAAATATAATAAGGTGGATCCAGATGCTATGTAACATTGCTCACACACACTCTGGGGGAAAAATTTTGTATGTTTTAGAGTTATCTGATTTTGATAATATCATCTGGGATGATCCAAAATTATCTTGGATGATCCAAAATCATCTTGGATGATCAGTTAAAAATAAAAATCCTAATTAGGGCTCTTGTGTTAAGATAGTCAAATTAAGCAAATCATCTTGGATGATAGGCTCAAATCAGAAAGAATCAGATGTCAAACTCTCTTAGGTACGATATTATTTTTAAAAATTGTACAGGATGATCCCATACCGTCCTGGATGATTCATTACAATCATGCCTAAATCAGTTATGTGATTAAGGAAAGTAATTAAAGTTTGATTGATCGATCATATCATCCTGGACGATCACAAGATCATCCAGGATGATCGATTAGAAAAACCTTAGTCTTTTACTGGATTACCTCGATGACCAGAATGATATGCTGGACAACCAGTTAAAGTTCTCCATCCTAGACATCTTAGGAAGTATGCCAATCCTGTAGTAGATGTGATTCATTACATAATCAACCGACCTACTATCCAAACTAATAACTTTGACCTAAAATATGTCATTATTCAGATGGTTCAAAATTCCTTGTATGGGGGAAATCTAAGGATCCCAACCAACACTTTGCTAGCTTCAAAGAAATATATGCAAAATTCAGGTAAATGTTATCAATGATGATGTTATTAGACTTTGTTTGTTTCCATTTTCACTATGGGATGAAGCTAAGTTGTGGTTGAATTCCATGCCCCTAGGCTTTATTATTGCAACTCAGGCTCCTAAGTTTATGATTTTTATGATAACAAATATTATCAATTGCCTCTTTATTTCTCCTACTATTCGTAGTACATATTTGTTTATGTGTTAACTAACATTTTAGGTACAACATGCACTATATTTGAAGATTGAGGGCTCAAGATTGAGTTTAATATGTTAAGCTAAAAAATTATGTAATTTTCATTTATTTATTTTTAATTTCTCAGTCAAGTCTTGTAAGGATGTATATTAGTCTAGTGATCATACACACACACATAAGGGAAGCTAAAATGATTTTAAATATTTTTAATTGTTTGGTACATCATACTGTAAGATATGAATTATATTGTATGATCTGGTGTTATAGAAATTAATTAGTATATATATATATTTTGAAAAAGTATTTTTGAAATATAATTAATTATACAGTATGAACATCACATCATACTAGAAGATCATTTATAATTAGAAACTCATTATTCATTAAATTAGGAAAATTTTTGAATTTAAAAAGTTGTTCTATTCATACCATACAAACCGAATTATACAGTATGATGTTTAAAAAATTACCTAATTTAATCATGTGATTAATTAATCAACTCAACTTAATTTTAATATTTTGATCATACTGTAGGAAAAGGATTATTTTGTATAATCAACATAGATAATTTTGGTCATCCCATGATTCATTCTGGATGAACTATATTACAGTTGAACTAATCCAACTATATGATTGGTCATTCATATTGATGATCACACGACACTAACAAACAAACTGAACTATTTTTATTGATGTTTGTAATGATGATCGTACAATACTAACATGTCAATTTTTGAGAGGGAGAAGGTTTTTGTGGGTTTCAAGAGAGTGTAGAGGGGGTTTCACATAGTTGCTCTGGAAAGCTTGCATCTTAGTACCATCATATTCAAGGTTTATCTTTAGGAAAGATTTGGGAAGAAGAAGATCTCTTTAGTGTCAAAGGATCCAGTTACTCTGTCGCACCAGGAAAGGTGAAAGTGATTCAAGGTTCTCTTCCTCACCGTGAGGGTGAAAACTAGTCTAGGTTCTCTACCTCATCAGGAGGGTGAAAATGAGTCAAAGTTCTCTGCCTGAGAAAGGAGTACGATCCTCTTCTACACCGAGTTGGTAGAAGAGGGTTTGTAAGGGCTTCTTTGCCTATATATGGGGGCTAATGGAGAGACACTACAGTGATAGTGCAATACCCATAGAGGAGAACTTCGGTGAGTGGACATAAGTCATGATTTGACAGAACCATTATAAAACCTGGTGTGTTCTTTTTGATTTATTTTTTGCAGTTTATTTTTTTGCATTATATTTTTATATTATAACTACTTGGTTGAAAATTTATGATTGATAATTGTAGTAGCTTCCATATCAAGTGATAATGTTACATCTGTAATAGTGTGCCTCTGGCTAGTTCCTTAAGGTTTAACAACCTTCATGAACATTTATTTATAACCACTTAGAATGAGTTGATACAAAGGTTTCTAGCTAAGTATTTCCCACCTTCTAAAACTACCTAGCTTAGGAATGATATATCATCTTTCTCTCCATTTGAAGGAGAGCTAATTTATGAGAGATGGGAAAATTTTAAGAAGATGCTTAGAAAGTTTCCTCATCATGATTTGCTTGATTGGTTGATAATTTAGACCTTTTTTAATGGGCTTATAAGAACCCTTAGTTGAATTATTGATGTTATAGCTAGTGGTATTTAATATCAAAGCCTTTTGAAGAGGCTCATACCTTGATAGAGGAGATGGAAATAAATAATTTTTAGTGGCCTCTAATACGGTGAATCCTAAGAGAGTAACCAATGACTATGAGTCAAATACTTTTTCAATTTTTATAGCTCAGGTAGTAACTATATCCAAAATGTTGGATAATATTTGAGTTAATTTAAGATCTGAATTAACTTTGCATTTAGATAAGAATGATTTGAATACTATTAGTGAGAATAGTACTCAAGGGATTTAAAAGGTTAATTTAATTAAAAGGCAAAATAATCCTTATTCTAATTCATATAATCTAGGTTGGAGGAACCATCCTAATTTTAGCTTGAATAATAATAAGGGTGGAAATGATCAATGGAATGTTTGTCAATACAAAAGTTAGAGGAAATTGGAATAATTCTCAACTACCTAAAGTTAACCATAGATAATAAGGATCCATAGTGCTTAAAGGCATAACATTGCGGTGTTATAGCTTAGGCTTTAATTTGAAGATTAGTTTAGAGATTGGAAGACACCTTTAAAAGAAGTAGTGATCAAATGGGAATTCAAATACATAATCAAGCTTTAGCTCTTAAAAATATAAAAAAATTATTTAGGGTAGCTTTCTCTTTTGATTAATAATAAATAACATGATGAACAATCTAAATTTTAAGATGAGAAATCAGAAGAGAAATGTCATAATATTCAACTTAGGAGTGAGAAATACTTGGGAGATGATTAGAAGGACAAAGATCAAACTCAAAAGGAAATTATAGTAGAATAATTTTTAGAAGGTAAATCACCTATAAAATGACCTAAAATAATTATAGAAACAAAAAAATTGCACATTAGAAAGGTTGTAGAGATACCACCAATATCTTTCCCCCTTAGATTGATTAAATAAAATGTTGATAAATAATTTTCAAGGTACTTGGAAATTTTCAATTGGTTAATCATTAAAATACTTTTCTATGAAGCCTTAGAGAAGATGCACACCTATGCTAAATTTATGAAGGACATTGTATACATAAAAGAAATTTTTGAGAATTTGAAACTATAACTTTAACAGAGGGATGTAACTATTATTCTAAAGAACCTCTGTGAAATTTTAATGGATCGTATTAGTTTCACCATAACCTTGACTATAAGTGATAGATTTTGTGGGTGAGATTTTTGTGATTTAGGTTATAACATTAATCTTATACATTTATCTGTTTTTAGGAGATTAGATTTAGGAGGGGTTCTTTGATAGATCAACTATATATCATAGTATAGGATATTCTTATTAATGTAAAGTTTATCTTCCATGTAGGTTTCATTATATTAGATATGGAAGAGGATATGAAGATACCCATTATCTTAGGGAGGTCTTTTATATCAATCGATAAGGCTTTAAAATATATTCATAAAGGGAAATTGACTATGATAGTGCAAGGTCAAGAATTAACTATTGATGTGTTTATATCTATAAAATTACCAATTGAGAGGAATGGAGTTTATTTTAGGGTTGATTTGGAAGAAATTGTTGTTGAGGGTTTTAAAGAAGAACTGATAATTGATGACACCTTTGATTAATCTTTAGAGGAAAATTACAAGTGTTTAGAAGAATCTGTGCATTTTGTTGGAGACACTTCTAGAATGTTTAGGGAGAGGTATGAAATATTGGATACATCATCTTTGGGTAGAGCCTTAAGACCATATTTAGAGGAAGCACCTACTTTAGAGCTTAAAGTCCTTCCCAACCATCTTAAGTATGCCTATTTGGGTAGTGATTCAACTTTGTCCATCATAATCTCTACAAGTTTGGTGAAGATAATTTATAATAGATGGGAACTAGAATGAAGTCAAGCTAAGTATGTACTTTGGTAGAGATTATGTGGAAGTTATTAAATCAGTGAAGATCTATTCTGATGTACAAAGGGATGAATTGGAGCTAGTTTATAAATATTCTGGTAAATCAATAGTTGTTGTAGCCTTGTCTAATTAGTATAAAGAATTTGTTGCAGAAAATTCTTGGAGTTGGATTAGAAAATTGAAGCTCAGACCCATGAATTATTTTGGTGCTGATTAAATAACAATGCAACTTATTATGATGATTTTCTACTATATAAGAGGTTGTTGGATTGCAATGTCTACCCGAGAGGTTGTAATGTCGTGGAAAATGCAGGCCACTTTGTTGTAGGCTGTGATGAACTTCATAATGTATTTCAGTTGCTTAAATCATGGGGTTTTTCTATGTTGAGTGTTAATTCTCTTGATGATTGTGATAAGATGCTGGAAAAGTTATCAACAGCTAAACCTTTCATTGGGAATTTGTATTGCTCAGCTGTGTTTTTTTTCTTAGAAGAGCAGGAGTAAGCTTATACATGGTAGAAAAGAAGATGGGTTTTCAGTTATGGCTGCTAATGCAGTTAACTGGGTTGTTGTTTCCTTAACTTTTAATTTTTATTCAAAACATTAGGGTGCAAATTAGCCTCATCAGCTATCTCATTCCTATTGGCATCCTCCACCGCTCGATTGGATTAAAATAAATATTGATGCCTCTCTATTGAGATCAAATAAGTCAAGTATTAGTGGAGTGTTAAGAGATTATAAAGGAAGATTCCTTTAAGCTTTTGGCTTCACCAAAATTTACTGGTACATTTCACAATTAGATATGCTAGCTATCACATATTTGAAGAAGAAGGTTTTATAGGATTGGATGATTGATGCAAAAGGAATCATTATAGAAACAGATAATTATAATGCTATCAAATCCATTCAAGGCTTGATGAATAAGAAGTGACCGAACGAGAAAGAAATGGTCATGGAGGAGTTATCTTTTTTATTTCGTTTTAATCAAGTTTTATTTCATTTTTCTAATAGAAAATAATAAGTTAGTTAATCTTTATGCTAACTATGCTCTTCTTTCTAATTTTATTTGGGATGATATTAGCTGAAATAAAATTCTTCATTCCTTTATTTCTCTGTTAAAGGAGGAATTTGAAAGTGTAGTTTGTAATCCGGCTCTTTTAATAAACTGCCTTGTGCAGCCTTTCAAAAAAATCAATGCAAGTTTGGAAAATGAAATTTTTAAAAAATTTTAAGAAAAACCCACATAGGGCCTACACGTTGATCAAAATAAAGGTTACAAAGGCCTTAATGGGACCTCAATCTTCCTACTGCTACCATTGGCTATAAAAATCAAAATAAAACCTATGTGGTCAAGGTCTTTACTAAGCACAAGTACATAATTTCCTAGGTACATTCTAAGGAGGTAAGTAACCAGCACCCAAAATTTTGAGAAGATCAAAAGATTGTTATTAGCCCCCATCTTCTCGTCCAAAAATTTTAAAGCCAAAAAACCTGCATTATAAGCTACCTTTAAGAAAATAATCACAAAAATAAAATAACAATATTCTCCTTTGAAAAGTTATCCAAAACTAACTTGAAAATGATTAAATTTAGCCACGACAAACTAAGAAAACAGAACAAGCAGAAAGTGTAAAAGCACCCTTCCCATAAACAAGTAATGATATAACCCAACAACCAACCATCAGCATGATTGGACTTATCAAAATGGTCATTATAGTACTTCTTTAGTGTATTGGTATTGAAAAAATTCTACCAGAATAAGCAATCCAAACCAAACCAAATACCATATATATAAAAGGTGGTAGAGTACCAAAGAATAAACTCCTGACTAGCATTATCAAACACCGCCAGCCAAAGCACAAGCCAACACAATAGTAGGGAAACAATAGTGAAGAAGAGGCCATAGATATGCAAAACTAAAATCAACCAACAACTATTAATGTTATCAAATAGCATAGAAATTAAATCAATCAAGTTGAACAGCCTGCAGATGATCAACTAGAGGCACATCCAACATGGAAAATTCCACTCAATCCAATAATAATTAAGAGAAAAGATCTGAACAAACCATGAAAAAATAGTGACATACACTTCCAACAGATGCTCTAGCCAATAGTTAATTATATTAAATCTCAAATATATATAACTGCAGACTCCAGAAAAAGCAAAAAAAAAAAAAAAAAACCCAAAATCCACACACATGTATCAAACAACAAAGCTATACCAATAAGAAAATTATAGAAGCTATAATTTCAAACATCAGATAATGCAAAGAATAACCAAAAAATAAGATAAGTAAGATAGAAGGGAGACAACATCTATCTAATGTGTATAGTATCATATAAATCATGAAGCCAAAATACCATCCACCAGTCAAATCTGATCCAATTCCAACCCAGAATGGTAAAAAACTAGACCAAATACTAAGATAAAGATTCATATAATTGCTACAGCACCCTAAGAAAAACTGAAAATCTTCTCCCACATAACCCACCATTCCTCAAACCGAGTTAACAAGATTAAAAATTTGACACCCGAGATACACAAAAGTTTCTAAAATCTAAATTCTATTCGACCGGAACAAAATTCATAGCAACTTATATCCATATAGATACAACCAAACTAAATTCCATAAAAACAGATAGCCACCCCTCTCACTCCTACAAGGAAAAGGAAAAGATGAACAATAATTAATAAAAATGGCTATAATTAAAACTAGTCCAACCACTACTGGATAAAGTCACATTCTAAACACCACAAATATTATAAAAAATGCAACCAGAATGCACTAATTGAACAAAATCTTCCATGAGAAGAGAACCATTCCAAGAAGACAACCAAAACCACACCATGGGTGAAAACCACACCATGGGTATTAACCGGTAGTTATTTAATCAACCACAGCTAGAATTAATGGCGGTCTAACAACCAGCGGATAGGTTGCCAGTTTTATTTTTTATCGGTGCTTTACCGAAGGCTATTATTGCCAGTTTTAAGAGGCTTTTTTTTGGTGGTCTGGACCACCAAAAAATTGCCACAAAATGCCCTAAATTTAGCCATCCCGAGCCTTCCACTTCATTTCCTTGCATTCTCCTCTCTCTCTCTCTCTCTCTCTCTCTCTCTCTCTCTCTTTCGCTATAGATGCTCACCCCCACTCCTCTGGCCTCTCATGATTGATCTTGCCTCTTGCGCATGAATTTGTCCGCTGACAACCTCCCTCCAGCCAGAGATCGTGCCCCTACTCTAGCATTAGAGCACGGTCGCAATATACCCTCAAAATTGGCGTCCGAACTAAATTAAGGCTTACACTTTTTTCTCAAATTTGCTATTTGGGGGTTTGAACAAGTATTTTCATATTTCACTTGGATTAAATCAAGGATTAGCATTAAGTCCATATCTTTTTTCTTTACTCATGGATGTTCTCACTAGACATTTACAAGAGGATATACCTTGGTGTTTGATTTTTGCTCATGATATTATTCTTGTTGATTTGGGCAATCAAGTCATTTAATAAGAGTACACATTTTAGATATCTTGTGACTATTGTTCATAGTGATCATGAAATAAATTGGGATATTATTAGTAGAATTGAAGTTGGAAAGCTGAAGTGGAGGAATGCATAAGTTTTTGTTATGGAGGAATGCAATACTTTATAGTGCAGAATTTTGGTCATTAAAAGAGACGCATAATAGTTAAGTGTTGCTGAGATGAGAATGCTTAGTTGGATGAGTGCATTGCAAATCTGATTTCAAGGAATAAAATTTTGATGATAACAAACACTTCTGTTTCTCTACGACTGCCTTGCCTACTAACTTTTCAAGTCTACAAGATCAAAATTGCAATTTGAACTAGCTTAAGATTGGGTAGACTAGGTCTGAGTCATTTTATAATCTTTTTTTTTCTTGAGTCAATTATAAATAAAGTAGTTACTGATGTTAAGTAACCTTGCACAACACTTGGGGGAAATTTTTTGACTATTTTTAGAGTTTATTATTTTTGGTCACATCATCCGGGATGATCCATAAATCATCTTGGACGATCAATTAAAAACAAAAACCCTAATTAGGGCATCCTGATTAAGGCAACCATCATTAAGCACATCATCATGGATGATATTCATATCAACCGAGATGATAGGTTTAAATTAGAAAGAATCAGTCGCGATATCATTTTAGGTAGCTTTTATTTTTGGACATCATCTAAAAGATTGTCCTGAATGATGTAGTATAATTATGCGTAAACTAATCTAGTAATGATATAAAGCAATTAAGGTTGATTGAATGATCATATCATCCTGGATGATCGCAGGATTGTCTGGGATGATCTATTAAACAAAACCTTAATTCTTTTTGGATGATGTTTAATCGGTCTAGTTCATTCAGGACTATTCTCTATATGATATTTGACTAATTCAACTAATCATACAGGATGATTTACTATTATCGTAGATGATAGGAACAAATTTCATTCTGATCATCCCTTATCGTCCTGGCTGATTGAGCTAAATTTGTGCTAATCATACAGGATGATCTCAAGATCATCCTGGATGATAATGTCAGTTTTGTGCATTTAAGAGCCTTTTTGGAGCTCTTCTATTTATGCTTTGTCAAGTCACTTGCAAAGTGTCTTTGGCAACCATTCTAGCTTCATTCTTCTGGAGGAAACTTGAAGAGAGAACTTGAAAGGGAGAGAGGAAAGGGTGGAGTTTGAGAGAGGGAGAAGATCCTTGGAGGGGGTTTCAAGAGAGTGTGGAGGGGGTTTCACATGATTGCTCTGGCAAGATCGCACCTTAGTACAATCGAATTCAAGGGTCATCTTGAGGAATGTTTTGGGAAGAAAAAGATCTCTTTGGTGTCAAATGACCCGGTTACTCTAGCGCATCAGGGAAGGTGGAAGTGATTTTGTAAGGGCTTCTCCGCCTAACTGTGGGGGCTAAAAGAGAGACACTGAGTTTAGTACAATACTCGTAGGGTGCCTCCTAGGAGTGGACGTAGGTCAAGTTGGACCAAACTACTATAAATCTGGTGTGTTCTTTCCTTTATTATTTTCACACTTTAATTTTGTTGTGATTAACTGCTTGGGTGAAATCTCTGATTGATCTTTTTATTATTGATTTAATTCATTTCCACTACAAGAGATAAAAAGATTTTTCTTTTAGTTAAAGAAGTTTTTCACCCTCCCTCTTGGTTAGCCTTTGGATTAGTTCATAAGGGCTTAACACCCTTAATAAACTTTAAAGTGTTATTAGGGCAGGGTTTATAAAATCTAGTTTTTGAAAACTTTTGAATTTCAATCCATGGTTAATTTTTATAATCGTAATATTGCAAATGGATATTCAATCACATGACCACTTTTATTTAAAAATATTAGTTTTGATTTTTGAAAAATTTGCATATATGTCTTCTTGCAATCAATTGATTACCGAATATGACAAATGATTTTAACTGGTTATTCTGTACCGTCACATATTAAAGATGGAATTAAAACTAATATTCTTTTTAATCAATGGAGTAGAGAAGAACAAATCAATGCTCAATTTAATAATAAATCAGTAAACTATTTTTTCTGTGCTTTAAATATTGAAGATTGTATATTTATATCCACGTGCACTGCTGGCAAGGAAATTTAAGATAAATTACACACTATATACGAAGGAACTAGTGAAATCAAGCAATCCAGGTTAAATACTTTAATGCATGATTATGAACTATTTTGCATGAAACCTTTTGAGATGATCATAGAAATGTATACTAGGTTTATTCAAATTGTGACATCATTACATGCTTCAGGTAAAGAATTTTCAAAATTTAAAAAAGTTAATAAAATTCTATGTTGTCTACTTGATATGTTTGATGCCAAAGTTATTTCCATTTGTGAATAAAAAAATTTGAATGAATATTCTATTGATAATTTGATTGGCTCACTCATTGCCTACGTGCAAAGTTTGGGTCAAAGACTTTTGGATGTAGGTGAGATGATAGTGTTAAAAGCTAAAAACATGGAGAAAAATGGCTTAGTTGGTGATGAAAACGATGACTTATCAAGAAAATTAAAAGGCTCACTAAAGCATAAGCATCAACAAAAGTGGAATAAAGATAAAATTGAGAAGAATGTTAAGATTTCTTCTAACATTATTTACTTCGGATGTAGGAAGCCTGGACATATGAAAAATCAGTGTCATAATTTGAGTACTCTTTCTACAAAAGAAAAGGGTAAAGCTAAGTAAATTGTAAAAAGGGTAAATAATGAAAAGCAAAAAATCTCTTGGGTAAACCTTGCTTCTAAATCATCAGACCAGGAGCAAGATGATGTTTAAACCCTTGTTTGTGTATTTATTTGTTTATGTATGCATGTTTTCATTCATTGTGTTTTTGTTTATTTTTTATGTTTTCTTTTGGTTTAGTTTTTCGTTATTTTTTTCCGTTAAAAATTTAAATTAGTTTTTATATTTTTTATGAAGTTTTCTCTAATCAACACACACATATCACATTTTTTGTTTCGTGTACACTTTAGAAAATCAAATCTTTTTTAAAGATCATTTTTTCTAAAAATAAAAAATTTGCCTCCTTTTTTCTTGAACTATTATATAAGTTTTGGTTGACTTTTCTAAAAATAGTCAAAGGAAGAAAACTCATGATTTTGTCTCTCTATCTCTTTTCTTAAAGAGGTTATTTTACTTTTGATTCAAAATCTTCATCATATTATAAATTAGATTTTAAAATTGAACTTTTTAATCTCCCTATATTTTATTTATCGCATAGAATCTTTTGCAAGTTGTTGAATCTACCTCATAATTTCTTAATCAAGTAGTTCATTTTTGTCAATAGAATGGGTTTGCTTTTATTTTTAAAAATTTTAGAAAGGTAGCATACTTGATTAAAAAAAGCCAATGATGCCAAATCAAAAAATTGGCCAATGACACCAAATCAAAAGATGCATAATGATGTCAAATTGAGAAAGATACACAAAGTGTATCAAAAAATAAAAGATATGCAAAGTGTGCCAAACAATTGACAAGAGGCATAAAATGAGCCCATAAAAAGTAAGCTTACCTTTCTTGAATTTCTTAAATCTTAAGAAAACTCTTTTATCTATTGATATTTTTTATACTTGAGCTTGAAAATCATGTTTTTGATTCATCAATTTTTGTATTAATCTTCTATTAGATATATTTCATGAAAGGAGTTTTAAAAAGATTATTATTTCTTTTTCTAATTTATTTCTTGATTTAGATATTATATTAAAAAGTTTTTTAGCCTTTAAAAGAACTTGAACTTGGATTAATAATTTTTAAATTTTTAACTTTTCTGCGGTATGCGTTGTCAATACATTTTGTAGTAAGTTTTTGAAAAAAAAAATCAAAAGGTAACTTTTTCATTTTATGAAAATTTGAATTTTAATCTGATTCTTCTGAAAACATCTTCTTCACTAGATCAGGGATTATTTGATGTTTTGTTAGTCAGTTTTTTTTAATATGTTAGTTTTCTGTGCTCCATTTCTTTTTGATAATAACAAAGGGTGAGAACATACTATTATTTTTATATTTGTTTTAGTTATTTGTTTTGTTTCACTTGTTTTATATTAAAATAAAAATTAATTTTTTTTAATTTTTCCCTTATTTTTAATTTTTTTATTCTAGTGAGGTGGAGAATAGGAGAAAATATTTTCAATTTTAGAAATTCAACTAGTAATATTCGTCATCAACAAAAAGGGAGTTATTATTGCAAATCTGATTTCAAGGAATAGAATTTTGATGATAGCAAATACTTCTGTTTCTCTACGACTGCTATGTTTTCTAACTTTTCAAGTCCACAAGATCAAAATTGTAATTTGAACTAGCTCAAGATTGGGTAGACTAGGTCTGAGTCAGTTTATATTCTTTTCCTTTTCTTGAGTCAATTATAAATAAAGTGGTTTCTGATGCTAAGTAACCTTGTACACACACTTGTGAGAAAATTTTTAACTGATCTTAGAGTTTTCTATTTTTTGTCACATCATCCAAGACAATTCATAAATCTTCATAGATAATCAATTAAAAATAGAAACCCTAATTAGGGCATCCTGGTTAAGACAGCCATCATTAAGCACATCATCCTGGATGATATCAGTATAAGCCGGGATGATAGGCTCAAATTAAAAAGAATCAGTCGCCATATCTATTTAGGTAGCTTTTATTTTTAGACATTGTTCAAAAGATCATCCTAGACGATGCATCACAATTATGCCTAAATTAATCTAGTAATTATAGAAAGCAATTAAGGTTGATTGAATGATCATATCGTCCTTGACGAACGCAGGATCATCTAAGATGATCCGTTAAACAAAACCTTAATTCTTCATGTATGATTTTTAATCAGCCTGGTTCATTCAAGGTGATTCTCTGGACGATATTCGACTAATTGAACTAATCATGCAGGATGATTTACTATCGTCCTGGACAATAGAAATAAATTTCCTTCTGTTCATCCCAAATCATCTTGGCTGATTAAGCAGAATTTGTAGTGATCATACAAGATAATCTCCTGATCATCCTAGACGATAATGTCAGTTTGGTGTAATTAAGAGCCTTTTTGGGGCTCTTCTATTTAAGCTTTGTCAAGGAAGTTTCAAAGTATCTTTGGAAGCCATCGTAACTTCTTTCTTCTGGAGGAAACTTGAAGAGAGAACTTGAAAGGGAGAGAGGAAAGGGTAGAGTTTAAGAGAGGGAGAAGATCCTTGGAGGGGGTTTTAAGGGAGTGTGGAGGGGGTTTGACACGGTTGCTCCGGCAAGCTCGCACCTTAGTACCATCGGATTTAAGGGTCATCTTGAGGGAAGTTTTGAGAAGAAGATGATCTCTTTGGTGTTAAAAGACTCGACTACTCCGCCGCACCGGGAAAGGTGGAAGTGATTTTGTAAGGGCTTCTCCACCTAGTTGTGGGGGCTAAAGGAGAGACACTGAGTTTAATACTCATTGGGTGCCTCCGAGGAGTGGATGCAGTTCAAGTTGGACCAAACCACTATAAATCTGGTGTGTTCTTTTCTTTATTATTTCCACACTTTAATTTTTTGTGATTAACTACTTGAGTAAAATCTCTGATCTTTTATTATTTATTCAATTTGTTTTCACTATAAGATATAAAAAGATTTTTCTTTTAGTTATAGAAGTTTTTCACCCCCCCTTCTTGGTTAGCCTTTGGACTAGTTTATAAGGGCTTAACATCCGTGATGAACTTTCAGAGTGGACTTACTCTTAGAGACAAAATATGAAACAAGCATATCCAAGAAATGGTTGGTGTAATTCTAGTAATAGATAGGAATAGAGAGAGTCGCCTTAGATGTTTTGGTCATGTAACATATCGACCAAAAAGAGAACATACCAATCATCCTCTACAAGTTAAAAAAATAAAAAATTTCCACTAGTATTTTTTTGATTATATATAACATCTTCCAGTTTATCTATCTTATGAAGCTAGAGTTGGTGGACCTATACAATATCGTTGGATGTATCCTTTTGAGAAGTAAAACATGTTTTTTCTAAGTTTTAAATATTTTTAAAAAAGTTGAAAATATATGTTTACTAGCTTGGTAATTATAATTGTTTAATATATATTTGAACAAGTTAAAAAAATATGTTAAGAATAAAGCACAACCAGAAGGATCGATATATGAAGCATATTTGCCTTAAGAAACCACTCACTTTTGCTCCTACTACTTCGAGTCCCATGTAAGGAGTATAAGAATAATGATTGGTCGTAATATGGACTTCGATATAGAAGAACAATCATAGGATGTACTAGTAGTCTTTAGAAGTCATGAAAACTCTAATGACAAATGTGTTGAAAGATTTCTCAATGATTTATAAATCAAAACATTGACTTTATATATGCTACAGAGCTGTGAAGAAGTCCAACCAATCTTAGAGTAATTTTTTCCATAATTTACACAATGATTAATGTTTATTTGAAATACTAAAGTATTATTTCGATGATTTGTCACCAGGTATTTCGTAAGTAATTTGCCTATGCTAGATTCTATAGATATTAAGCAAGTTATTGCAAATGAATTCTCAGCTTGATTTAGATCTTATGTGAGCTCTTATATTTTAAAATTTTTATTTGAATTACATCTTATTTAATACTAAAATCCCTAATATTTAAAAATTTTCTTAAGTACATAACCCTAATAAAAATTGTTTCGATAAAGGTTTGCAATCACTAGTATGAGGCCTAATGCAAAAAGTAAAGACCTGGCAAATATATATAGTAAATGGGTTTAGATTTCATAGCAAGTTATAGAGTGAAGGAAGAAAAACTAAAAATTGTAGAGTATGTGTTAGAGAAAATACTCATGAAGAAGATGAGTGTGATTATTACGATATTCTGAATAAGGTTGTTGACCTGGAGTACCCAGACAAAGATGAGAACTTTGTATGTTTATTTAACTATCAATGGTATGCTCGAGTATAAAATAGAGGCATAAGAGTTCATTATGCGTATGGTTTAGTAGACATAAAACATTGCAGACGATACTAGAAGTTTGATCCATTTATGTTAGCAAGTCAAGCTACTCAAGTTTATTTTAGTAAATATCCCCGTGGTTGTAAGGATAAACAAGATTAGCTAGCTTTCATAAAAAATAAAAGTATGGAGGATAATTGATCAAAAATATGTTGTCACAACTGTACATTAAGAGGATGAGATATTAAATTGTAGGTCTGTTGAAATTGAGGAGAAGCCAATTATAACCCATAATGTTGAAATCTAGTTGAAAGATGTGAATAGTTCAACAAGCTCATCAAGTGAGAACGAGGATGAAAGTGAAGAAGAGAGTAGTATAAGCAGAATAGAGCATCTGATTATGGGGTTTAGGAAGCTCCCTTCATACTGGTGGATATTTTTCTCATATGGAATATAGATGACGACTGGTAAAAGCTTTGAGTTAGTTTAATAAATATATGTATATTATTTTAAATATATCTTCTATTTTTAAAAGGAGTTTTTTCGCCGGGAGCTAACACCACTGGAGTTGTATACGAGGACTCACCAACATCAAGCTGACCATCAGTGGGTTGATGAAAGGCTAAAAAAGCTCATGTGAGTGTAATGTTTTGGAGTTTGGGAATATAATTTTAATATCAATATATTATATGGATTTATTCTCGTAGGATGATTTTATACGAGTTTGGGAAGGTCGTCAGTCTACTGGTGAGGGATCATCTTCAAGATCGACCAAGTATTCTAAGTATCATATATGGTTAGATGTTATTGGAGGAAGGCAAAGGGGGATGGTATATGGCTTGGATTCGCAAGGATATACTTATGAGGGCATTTCATCCACACCAGCATTTTAGGATCCTAGTGGAGTTAAAAAAACTGAAAGCCAGAGGGTTGCAGCCCTAATGAGAGAGATAGAAGAGATGAGAAATGTTCAAAATGAGATGCTAGCAGAGTTGCGATTTTCTAGAGATGAAAATCAAAAGAAGAAAGAGTAAGAGCAAACATATGCATCACTAGACAATGAGGATATGGAGGATGAGTAGTACTCTTATTTGTTTGTTGAACTTTTGGTTTAAACATTTGGTTTGATTAACTTATTGTGTGAAAGAGAGTACATGAACATATTATTATGGATTTATATATTATCAGACTTTATTTGTTCATTTGGTTTGATGAGTTTATTTGTTTTGATGAACTTTGTAGACTTTATTTGCTTATTGTGGATTTCATTTCAATGCTACATATTGATTTTTTAGACTTTATAATAGTTGTGATTGATTATGAGGATTTCATTTCATTTCAATGAACTTTATAATTTGTTGATTTCATTTCATTTCAATGAACTTTGTAGACTTTAATAGTTGTGATTGATTATACTGATATGTTGCCCATATTTGTGATAATTTTTTTTAAAACAAAACCCACGGAGGTGCCTACGAGTTAATTAAAAAAAATGGTTACAGAATCCTATAGGACACAATCGGCTCACTAATGCTCTTACGAGCGACAAAACAAAGTGAAGAAAAACCTACGAGCCAACTATCTCCTCTACACAAAAATACAATGAAACCTAGAAACATTCTAATGATGCTATAGAAAAGCATCCAAAAAGAAAGACAAAATAAAAGCAAGAATGCCCAGTCTTTCTACCAAAAATCTTGGAGTCCAACCTAATCAACTCCGCCTGTAAGAAAAGGAAAACAACAAAAACACTATTTTACCAAAATAATATATCAGTTAAAAAATAGCAATGGAAAGAAATAGTAGCATAAAAGAAGCAAAATCTACAATTGTTCCAATTAAAGCAAGACTTAGGAAGATGACTAAAAGAGCTCAGAAAACTCTCTTTAAAATAAGCCTCATAAAGAAAGACCACATGCCACTCAATCCTACCCAAGTTACCATCCAAATACATCATTGAAAAGCTCCACAAGCATAGCCAAGAATCCCCAGAAAAATAGTCCAGGATATCTAGGAACAAACCCAATGCATACCACCACACTCCCCATAAAATAGAGAAGCAAAAAACCACAGCTCCAGAAACACCAGCCAAAAGAACACAGGTCCCCCCAACAGTACAAAAATTCATGAAAGTGTTTGGGATCCCCAGATTACCAGAGCAAAGGAAATATAACTAGTAGCACTTAACCAGCCATCCATAATTATCTAGAGGCCAATCCATAACACCACCATTGCCCCCATCACCCCAAAAGGTAGGAGAGCAACAATGGGACTTACCTTAAGCTATAAAACAAGTAAAATCATTGCTCAAGTCAACAACCATAAAGATAATAGCTAAAACAAAGAACAAAGCAGGAAAATTGCCACCAGTAGTCCAGAGAACAAAATACCCAGCACTCACCAAACCCCAAAGATATGAAACCATCAAAGAACAGAGAATCAACCCAACAGCAAATAAGTGACAGGCTTTCGAGCAATAACAAAATAGATCAGGGCAGCCAAACAAACGTCCTTCAAACAAAGTGAAAAGGACCAACAGAAGATCCCAAAGTGTCAGGAAAGCACAAAAAGCCAGCTAACCCAGAAACACAGGGAAAAACCAAGCATAACAACAAAAATTAAGACAAAAAGTTAAGAATTAACATAAGGAATGCCCCTTGCCCAAGTTAATCAAACCAGATAACGGGCCAAGAATGGTAGAAGGAATAACATCAGTAAAGCCACCAAGATTGCAACCCCAATTAGCAAGACAGGAAGCACAGGAGTTACCAGCCTCACTTACCTGGCAAAAAGAAGAATTTAAAAACAACACCAAACTTTTAATTTCCCTAACAAGATAGAAGATACTCGGATGGCAACACACTTCCTGATCCTCTAGAAGAGGTAAAAGGTTAATGCCAGAATTAACTTCAATAAACAAATTAGTGATGTTAAGAGGGATACACAATTGAATACCATAAAGAATGGCTCTATAAAGGGCAGAAACAGCATTACCATTATGAATCGGACCCGCAAATGCAACAATAAGGTGGCCATTGCTATTTCTAATAATACCAACATAACCATTCCCCAAATCAGTGTTAACACCATTAATATTTAGTTTAAAAAAATTAGCAAGGGGCTTGTTCCAATAAATAACATTAAGAGCAGACTGAGCATCCTCCCAAGTAACCCCTAAAATAGAACCAACATCATAACAATTTTTAAAATTCTTACTAGTAATCAGGTTAATAGCCATGAGAGCTAATTGATATTGTCCTTCACCCTTTGAATAACATTAAGATGATTCATTTTCACACCATTGAAAATGGAGTTATTCCTTTCCAACCAAAGAAACTAAAGAATGAGGAAAGGGATAACATTGCGAATATGACCTTTAGTATCCATAAACCAAGACTTAAGTAAGGCGAAAAGGAAAAAATGTGCATTAAAGGCGTTTAATTTAAACATAACATCAAAATGAACCCAAGTTCTAACAACAACAAGGCCAGAAACAAAAACATGATGCATGGTTTTAGGGTGGCAACAACATTGACACTTAGAAGCTAAACTAAAACCTTTCTTAATAAGATTATCTTCCGTAGGGATAGATTTATGCAAAACTCTCCACACTAAGAGTTGGCCCACAGATTCTCTTTAGTGCGTAAGTTATACCAAAGTTTGTGGGAGAAAGCCTTATCAAGGTCGTGTAAATTCTTGCAACCAAAACCACCTTCCTCCTGAACACCATAACACTTCTCCCCAGTAGCCCAAGTAATTTTAGAAGAAGAGGATGAACCTTTCCAAAAGAACTTGTTAATAAGCTTGTGGATCCTACAACAAACCTCTTGGGTAGGAAAAATAGTTTGAAACATATAAACAGGTAAAGCACAAAGAACACTTTTAATAAGAATCAATGTACCACCAAAACTAAGAAAATTAGAGTCCCAAGATAGAAGCTTATTCTGAACAGAAGCAATAAGATCATCAAACAAAAAAGTCTGCCTTCTACCCTTAAACAGAGGAACACCAAGGTACTTAATGGGCAAGTTAGAATGAATAAAACTAGTAGCATTCTTAATGGCTAAAATGCGATCATTAGATATCCTTTTAGAAGAAACAAAGAAGCATTTATGTTTACTAAAAGACAGTCCACTACTCATGTCAAAAATATTGAAAAATTCCATAACCTTCTGAATTCTATTAATAGTCGCATTAGAGAAAACAACTAAATCATTAACAAAACAAAGATGGGAAATATGAAAACCACCCAAAGTTCTAAAGTACAGGCCAGGATTATTCTCAAATAAATTTGAGATACCCCTGGATAAAAACTCAGCCGCAAAAATAAACAGAGCAGAGGAGATAGGATCACCCTGCCTTAAGCCACGAGAAGATTTGAAAAAGCCATGATTAGAGCCATTTAAAATAATGGAAAAATACACATTTTCAATACAATTCTTAATAAGATTAGTAGCCACAGAGTTAAAACCAAAAAGCTTAAGGATGTAGTAAATGAAGGTCCAATCAATATTGTCATAGGCCTTGGCAATATTAAGTTTCAGAATCACATTACCCCCTCTAACTTGAATATCTAAATCTTGACATAATTCATTCGCCAAAAGAATATTCTCTGTGATAGCCCTACCTTTCACAAAACCCATCTGATAGGGAGAAATGATTAGGAAGAATTGAAGAAAGACGATTTGAAATAATTTTAGAAACCAATTTGTTAAAGAAGGTACAAAAACTAATAGGCCTGAAATCATTCCAAGTTTGAATCAAATTACTTTTAGGAATAATCACTAAAGAAGTAGAAGTAAAAAATTTTGAGATAGGATTACCAGTAAAAAAATCCAAAATATGGTTGTGAAACCATCCAGTCTAGCAACAGAATTTATATTCATGCCCATTAAAGAGTCTTTCACCTCCTCAAGAGAGGGAGGCCTAGAAAGACAAACATTATCCTCAAGGGATAGAAGCTTGGGAATAAAAAGAGTGGTCAAGAATCTGAGTAGGGTTGAGATCTTTTTTAAAATGTTTTTGAAAATGGAGCATAGCTAAATTAGCAATTTCAACAGGGTTGGAAGAATAGGATCCATCCTCCCTTTGGATGTTATTGATAATATTCTTAATCCTTTTTCTCTTAGTTAAAGCATGGAAATATTTAGTATTGTTATCCCCCTCAACCAAGTGTTTAGCAGTAGCTTTCTGCTTCCAAAAAACCTCTTCCTGAGCTTGAAATTTAAAGAGCTCAATTTTGGACTGATTTAGCAAGGAAAAATTCACATCATTAGAATCATTCAGACATAAACTTTCATAGGAATTCACACATTGTTCAGTATGAAGAATATTAGATAAAATATTTTTAAAAACATTGTGATTCCACCAATTCAAAACTTGCTTCAATCTTTTGAGCTTGAACCAAAGTCTAGTCATACCAAAAATCAAATT
Source organism: Dendrobium nobile (assembly GCA_022539455.1). Taxonomy (NCBI): domain Eukaryota; kingdom Viridiplantae; phylum Streptophyta; class Magnoliopsida; order Asparagales; family Orchidaceae; genus Dendrobium; species Dendrobium nobile. The sequence continues at coordinate 39,655,446 of CM039735.1, forward strand.
ATCTAGGTGTAAAGGAGCATGCCAATTATCATGAACAATAGCAAAAAAAGAATCATTAAGTAACCCCATATTCTAAAATATGAAGTGACAGGGGGCATTAAAATTTCTATTCTCAATGGTAATAAGCAGAGGAGAGTGATCAGACAATGTTCTACTAAGATGCTAAAAATTAGTAGCATTAAGAGAATTAATCCAAAAATCATTAAAGAGCACACGGTCAAGCCTTTGCCATAAATGTCCCCTATTCCAAGTAAAATTGTTACCAATAAAGCCAATATCAATTAAATTGCAAGATAAGATCATATTATTAAAATCAGTCATAGAATGATAAGAAGGAGAAGAACCACCAATCCTTTCAGAAGAAGAAGTTATGGCATTAAAGTCACCACCAACCAACCAAGGAAAGTTACAACTACTATGGAAATTCATGATTTGATCCCATAGAATTTTTCTAATGTAAAGGGAAGAGGCAGCATACACAAAAGACGCATATCAATGAAAATTAAAAGCCTCAATTTTACAATGCATGACTTGACTGAAATTCCAAAAAACATCAATTATAATTGGATTTTTCCAAAAAACCCAAATTTTGTTATCCACATACGAAACCACAGAGTTAAAACCCAAAACCTGAGAGGTACTTAACAAATGGGAAGCAGGAATAAGAGGTACAAGTAAAATAAGAATAGAAATATTGTGCATACGACATAAATTTTTAACAGGAAACCTAGAAGACGAGCAACCAATGCCCCTCACATTCCAAATAATAGTACTAAATATAAAGAAAATTAATGAGAATTTATCGGACAGGAATTTTTAGTAGTGTTTCTAGCCGGTTGCACAGTGATATGCTTAGGCTTTCACCCTCTTTTACTTTGAAATTTAATAAAACTAGTATCATTATCATTCTTAGCAAAACATTTAGCATTAATGTGTATATCTTCCTTATTAGTTAGTATATCACTATTATAGTGAGAAGTTGAAGGAGACTTACTATCATTAGAATGAAACTTGAGGATATTAGAACAATCATCCTCCATAAACCTACCATCCTCCTCCAATTATCCGTGACATTCATAACATGTTCTTTCAGAGAAGTAGAGGGTAGAGGACATTGATCCAAAGAGACAATTTCTCCATCCTCTAAAGCCATACCATTCTTAGCACCTTCAGTAACAACCATTTTATTATCCACATTAGTTTCGTTTCCATAATCCTGAACATTTAAAGTATTAGAAATCATAATAGCAATAGAATCAGAAATATTGTGATTAATAATGCAAGAAGGAGCTGTTTCAGAATTAGGCAAAGCTTGGTCCACAACCATCTCACAATCATTAGAAGTAGTATTTAAAATCACAACTTTTGTATCCTGAGGCACATTAACATTATTAGAAAAATCATTTAGTTCAACTGAAAGAGGATCATTATCAACCAACAGATCCTCCTATAGATTCACCAAAGGTTCCAGACTACATTGAAGAGTTTTCGTCTGTTTAGTAGTTTCCTTGTCATTTCCACAAACCTCCTCTTGCTGTCTCATAGAGTTCCTATCAGGATGCAAATGAGAGTGTTTCCGATAACATTTATTCACAGCATGCCCATGCATTTTACATAAAGAACAAAAGATAGGTAAGTTCTCAAATTCAATTTTTTGAAAGTAACACTTATTTTTAGATCCAATCCAGATTTCAGTTGGATGTTTCTTAGAAACATCCAATTCAACCAACACCCTCGCAACTGACAGTCTAGAAATGGAAGCTGCAGCTTGGTCAGTTTGTAAAGGCCGGCCTAAGATAGAAGCCATACCTAATAAAATTTGTTTGTTAAAAAAATGTAATCTCAAATTAGGGAAGGATATCTAAACCGGAGCAGTAGGCGATTCCTCCCGCACATCAAAATTCAGCGTCCAATTTAGTAGGTACATTTGACACGCTTGAACATAATACGATCTCCTAGAAAAAATCCAACTATAGTCAAGATCATTGGACAATTGAATGACAATATGCCTATGGTCAAGTAAGCCCACATGAAAAGATCCAGAAAGCTTAAGATTCACGAAGAACTTGCGTATAACATCGAGGTTAGGTCTCCTTAGAACAAATTTACCAACTAAGGTTAAGGAAAAGGGAGCAGCGAGTTGTTCAACAACAGAATCCTCAAAAAGAAGAGTCGGACAGCCTTTAATGTTGAGTGAACAAAGCTAAGTTTCAGTGAAGAAGAAGATGATCCAGCGACAACATCTTTAAAAGATTGTGATTTTCCTTCCAAAAGAGAGGAGGAAACGGGGTGAGATGATGACGGAGTCGTCATCTCCTAGCATAATCAACCAAAGAAAACTCAAAATAGCAAACAAAAAGAAAAGAACAAGAAAACTTGAAAGAAATCAAGTGAAACTGGAGGAAAATAGAAGTCAGGAGGGCTAAGAACCACCACGCAAGGGAGAAACCCTAGAATCGCCCAGGAATCGCAGAAGCTCTAGAGCGCAGACGGAGGCTATTAAGGGTTGTGTATAGATTATTAGATCAAGTTTGGATATTTGGGTTGCTGCCCATATTTGTGATAGTTGTTGTCTATTCTATGCATGTTTAGGGTTTAGGGTAAAATTGAGTAAATATAGAGGGGAGGCTATCAATTTTTTTTTTAATTACAACAGGTTTCTGATAGCCAACTGATAGGTTGGATACCAAAACTTCTATACTGGACGGCTTATTATAGCCATCAAAAGTTTAATAAAGTTGTTGGTAATTATCGGTAGTTTTCTGACGGTAGATAGCGGTCATCCGGTAACTCGGCGGTTTAGCCGCTAGTAATACCTATGGTTTTTACTATCGGTGATTAACTGATGATTTACCATTGGTCTTCAGTGGTCATGTGGCAGTTATTCGGCGGTTTGGCCGTTGGTAATACCGGCCGTTTTGATGGTCGGTATGCCGCCGGTGATTAACCAACGGTCATCGGAGTTATGACCGTCGGAAGGTATCAGCCATTTTCGCTGCCAGAAAGCCATCGGTGATTATAACTACCAGAAATAGTTTCCTACATAGTATATTATGACAAATTTTGGACCACCAAAAAACTATCGGTATTTTACTAAATCGATAGAAAAAATTGCCGATAATGCCTAAATTTCATGTAGTGATAATAAATGATGACTTCTAAAGGTGCATTAGAAAGTAGAGAATTTGTTTCACCTCGATTTTACAATTACTCACCTCAACCTAAATTTTTTAAAGTAGTCAATAGAAAGAAAAAAGTAACTAAATAAGAGGAATATAAAATATCAAAGTAGAAGAGAGAATCTATCTTGTTAGTGGATAAAAAATATATGAAAGAACAATAGGTTAAAGAGGCATTGGCATAATCTCAAGTTACTTCATATGTTTTGAGGGTTAAGCTATATCCAAATGAATATAACTTAGTGTTATATCTGAAGGGATTTGTGCCACATTCTTTTAAAAAATTTGTTGGTACTAGTAACCGTAAAAAGTATTTAGCACAATTTAGTATATATTATTGCATGTTAGATCATGAGCTTAAAAATTGCATCAGTTTTAAGGGGTGGATTGAAAAGAATATAAAATTTTGAGTGGTTATGATTTCCAAGGATTACATTGTAGATTCAAGCTAGGGATATAATAAATGCATTATTAGAGAGCTTTTATATCAACTTACACTATTGTTGACCTCACTTTTAGATGAGGTCATTTAAACACCAAAAATAAATAGGATTAGTACACTAACACCTTGACCCTTAATCACTATTCAAACTTCATCATTTAGATCTTCATACATTAAACCCATCAACACTTGTTTTTAGCCCAACATATGACCCACTTGACCTAGTTAAGCTAACTCAACCTAGCCTAATTGACCAGAACCCTTAATTAAACTTTAATAAACTCCAATTCCCATCAAAACTTCATTGAATCAATTAAAACTTAGCTCCTCATGGTTTGAACATATTTGGTCAACTTAGCCAAGTTAATAATTGACTTAGTCAAATCTACTTAAAATTTTTAAACCAAGTCAATTTAGGTCAAAAAATTCAAATTCACAAGAAAAACATCCATCAAAGCTTTAGTCAGAACCTCCTCATGCTTTTGACGAGTCATGTCTATTGGATACCTATGTTGACCAAGTTGACTTGCTCAACTTTGTCAAAATGGTCAAAATCCATTCAAAATCAATTGCCAAATTAAAATTACAAACCCAATGTATTAAACCTCTACATTCAATTTAAAGAGTTTCTAAGGACTTCCCATAGTCTATCCAAGTTAGCGTAACTAAGCTTGACAAGTTAATGTAGTTAGAATAATTAAAAATTCTAAAAATATCTAAATGATAAATAATTGTCTAACCTATTTAAATTTACCAAATCCCTCAACATCTATAGGTTTGAACTAGTTAAATCTATTATAGAACCTTCATAATCTTGGTTAAACCCAGTTCAAACCCATGGTTCAATGCAAACCAACTCCATGTCAACCCCAGTTAACAAAATGCCAAAAGCCTCTTTCCATCTTGGATGTCCTTTCTTGGAAACTTCTGCTTCCCTAACCACCCGAGACACATAAAAAACATCTATAGATGAGCTACAATCAATATTAAACCATAGATATATCAATAGGGTTTGAATTGGTTACTAGGGTTTCTTTCACTTATTCCACCATATCTCCCCTTCCAAATCATTTCCAGAGCTCTCACCTCCATTTTAATCTTGGAGAACCCTTTTTCACTCCCCAATTTTCTTAAGCCTTAAAAATGTATTAGTGAGGATATCAAAGGGTTATAATTTAATTCATTATTGAATGTTTCCAAATGTTTAATCCATACATCCTCTAGTATTGGTTCATTTATAAAAGTTATTCTTTAAGCTCAAAGGAAGAGAACAAGACCAACAACAACCACTAAGATCCATTGGATAGTAATTTTTATCAAACCCTAATCCTAAACCTAGTGTTTCTAATAACATTCAAAATAGGCAATTTTTTTGATACTAAAATCTTTTTTTCCTGTCGAGTTCAAGCTATTTGGAGGTGATATAGAGTTCCCTCTTCGTGCTACTAGTTTTTCCCTCCTAACATGGTTCTCTTGCATTTTTTTGCTAGTTTCCTTTTCTGTTGTCTCTTCTAGTTCTCTTCAGATGTTAATTTGAATTTTTTTTGCAATTTTTGGGCTTTAAAAGAGTCATTCATCCCTTTGTCTTCCTCTCTTACTGAGGGTAAATCTCGATCTTTTAAGGTTGTCTTGGTTGGTTCGTCATCTTCTTCCTCTAAGGGATGTCTGAATTTGATGTTTGATGACTCAGTGGTTTCTCAATTTTCTACTATGTTTGCTTTAACACTATTTGGCAAGTTCCTCTTGAGGCATCCGAACCTTGATGCCATTCTAAAATATTTTGTTAACCTAAATTTGTCGGATTCCTTCCATATCAGTTTAATTGATCAAAGGCATATTGTGGTCCAACTTTACAATGATTTTTATTATAGCCGATTATTTGCTAGGATATCATACTATATTTAAGCGAGTAAAATGTATTTACTCAAATGGACATCGAATTTTGATGTTAGGGAGGAATCCCTTATTGCTCCTGTGTGGATTTCTTTTTCGAATCTGAGACTTTACTTCTTTAATTCCCAAATTTTATTTGGCATGGCTTCGATTTTTGGAAGGCCTTTAAAAATGGACCAAGCCACTGCTTCTATTTCTCGGCCATCCGTGGCTCATGTTTTGGTTGAGTTAGATAGTTCTAAGAAACATTTGAATGATATTTAGATTGGGTCAGAGTACAATGGTTACTTCGAAAAAGTGGAATTTGAAAACTTGCCCATTTTTTATTCTCATTGCAAAATGAATTGCCATTGTATAAATGAATGTTATAGGATGCATCCTCACCTTCATAAGGAGAAGGATTCTTCCAAAGAATCGTAAGGGAATGTTGTGAATTTGGCTTCTCATGAAAATGTTATTCTTGATCTTAGAGACTAGGAGGGAAATACCCTTAAACGGATTGAAAATATTAAGGATCCTTTGCAATTATCTTGTGCTAATCTTGTACCAAATTTTACAAATGTTGATTGTCGTAATCATGTCTAGGGAGTAAAAGTTAAATCTACCTTTTTCTTATCTTTTGGTTGTGAAAATATGGATGAGCAAATGTTGGCTATTACCACTAACCAAAATATTGTTAGTTTTGACTCTAATATTCCTTGTATTATTAACAAAAAATTGTCTAACATGGATTTTATGTTGCTATCTAATACGGCTACTAATCCCTTAGTTTTGAATGATATGGAGAAAGTGGTGAAAGTTAATGCGGGTATTGACTTTATTAGTAAAGACATTGTAGGGAATGGTAACAATTTGGAGGAGGGTGAATTAGCTAGGGTAGAGGATAACCTTTCCTTTGGGGAAGGTGATGATGAGCTTGTCTTGAGGAACAAAGGTAATGTGGAGGATGATTGTATGTTTATGGAGGGTGAATGCCCTCAATAGGTAAGGCATGTGGCCTAACACAATGATAGTAAGTTTCCTTCAATCTCTCATTATCATAGTGATGTTTTTACTGATACAGAGGATATGGACATTATTTCTAAATATTTTGCTAAAGATGATAATGATACTAGTTTTACCAAATTTCATAATAGGAGAGGTAGAAAAAGCAAAAACATCATTTTATAATATCCTAGGACCACCCATCGCTCTCAAACTAGTCATTAACAAGTTTCTTATGTTTAAAACTATTATTTGGATCGTTAAAGGTATTGGCTACCCCTCGTCTAGGTTGAGAGTTAAGAATTTATGTCATATTTATAATTTTTCTATTCTTATTTTGCTTGAGCTGCTTATTAATGTATTTAGATTACCTTCTACTTCTAGAATATTGGGTTTTAATCATTTTGTTTCTAACTTTGTCAATAAAATTTGGGTTTTTTTGAAGAATCCTATTAGGATTGATGTCATTGGAGACTTTACTCAAGTTATGTATTATAGTATTGAAGTTTTAAATTTGAATTGTTATGCCTCCGTTATCTATGCTACTTTTGCTTATAATAGTAGAAAAATGTTATGGGAGAAACTCAATAATTTTCATTGTATTTTCAATTTGCCTTGACTTGTTGGTGGTGATTTTGACATGATTTCTAATCCTTCTGATCGTTTGGGGGGTTCTACTCCTAAATATCACTCTATGAAGGACTTTAACAATATGATTATGGATTGTAATTTGATTAACATTGGTTTTTCTGGTAATAAATTCACGTAGAACCGTAGTCATTTATGGCAACGTCTTGATCGGGTTTTATTTAATGACAATTGGTTTAATTCTTTTAATGCTATTTTTGTTGAGAATTTTAGTAGAACTCTTTCTAATCATTCTCCTTTGCTGATTATGCTTAAATCTATATAGATGAACTCTTTGCCTCAATTTAGATTTCAAAATATGTGGTTGCTTCATGAGTCTTTCCTGGATGTGGTTCAGTAAAATTAGCAAGCCCCCCTTACATTCTGATAATTCTATTCATGACATGAGTTTAGGTTCAAGCTAAAAGGACTTAAACAAATCATTAATTGATGGAATCGCAATGTTTTAAAAAAAATCACTAATATTCTGATTGCTGAAGACAAAATTCTATTGAGGCTAATTGCTAAGGTTTTCTTTCTAATACTAATATTACTTTGCTCAAAGATGCTAAAGTTTGCCTATTTAAATTACAAACTAAGGATGAAGCTTTTTGGAAGAAAAAAGCAGCTGTGAAACACCTAGTTAAAGGTGATAATAATACCAAATATTTTTATTCTTTGGTTAAGAGAAAAAGACCAAAAACTCCATTAATAAAATCATTTAAGATAATGGTTCTACTTCTGAAGATGGGGAGAAAATTGCTAATTTGAATGTTTAGCAATTTCAAAATTGCGTTAATAAAGTTTTTACTTCTATTAATATTGATAACTCTGATATTATCCCTATCTTATATCTTAGGAGGATGAGGATTTACTTTCTAAACCCCAATCTTTGGAGGAATTAAAAGAGATTGTTTGTGGCATGAATAGTGATTCTTTGGCTGGTCTGGATGATTTTACTACTATGTTTTCTAGAAATCTTGGAATATTTAGCCCTAACTTTTTTTCTACTATTTTGGATTTTTTTTTTGCTGGGCACACTATCCCGAAATTCTTTACTTCTACTTCTATTGTGCTTATTCATAAGATCAACTCGGTTAGTAGTTGGAATGATTTTAAACCTATTAGTCTTTGTATCTTTTTTAGTAAATTGATTTCTAATTTTTTTATGAGTAGGTTAAACTCTACACTACCTAAAATTATATGTCCCTATCAAATGGATTTTGTTAAGGGTTGGGCAATTGTTGATAATATACCTTTCACTCAAGAATTTTGTCATGATCAAGATGTTAGGGTGAGAGGTAATGACATTATTTTGAAGCTTGATATTTCTAAGACTTATGTCAACATTGATTGGAGTTTTCTTTATAAGATTTCATATTTATTTGGCTTTAATTTGGTTTTTATCAATCTTATTAGGAATTTCATTAAAGGATCCTATTTTTTCATTATTATCAGTGGCAAAAACACTGAAAATCCTCTCTTGGCCTTAGATAGGGTGACCTTATCTCTCCTGCCCTTTTCATTTTTTTTTGAATTATTTGTCTAGAGGCCTTGATAACCTCTTTTAGAATCACCCTAGCCTCTATTTTAGAATCTTGGGTGTTTTTTCTATCTCTCACTTAGGCTTTACTGATGACTTTATTCTTTTTATGACTGGTTCTTTAAATCGGATCAATAAAATTTTATATTTTATATTTTAGAATTTTTCATTATTTTGATAATGTTAGTGGGATTTCTTAAAAAAAAAATGCTACTTTATTGCTCCTAATAAAATGCCTAATGATTGTATTGCTGCTATCAAAGATATGTCTGGCTTTGAGCAAGCTCAAATGCTTATTAGGTATATTGGGGTTTCTCTTTTTAAAGGTCACAAGAATTCATTTCTTTTTGATGATTTGATTACTTTAGTTCAGAGCAAGCTTCTATCTAGGGATTCTAAGTTTTTGAGCTTTGGTGTTTGGCTTCCTCTTACTAGAAGTGTTCTTTGCTTGCTTCCTATTTATATTTTTCAAACTCTTCAACCAACTCAAACTATTTGCTATAGGATAGATAAACTTATCAATAAGTTTTTTTGGAATGGGGCTAACAATAATTCTAAAATCTCTTAGTCCTTTTTGGATAAATGTTGTGGTGTGCTAAATGAGGGTGCTTTGGGTTGTAAGAGCATATTTGATTTATCCTATGCATTTTCTTCAAATTGTGGTATACCTTTTGTGCTAATATGAACCTTTGGGCTAAATTTATGGTTGAAAAATAATGTGTGGGTAAATGTCATACTATTTGCTCTTTTAACCAAGGTGATTCTAAAGTTTGGAAGAGTCTTTGTAAGGTTAAATGGATGGTTGAACCACATTTCTCTTCGAGGCTTGGTGTTGGTAATATTTTCTTTTGGCAAGATCATTAGTTGGGTAAGAATTCTATTGATTCTATTACTAATACCTCTTCAATTGCAGCAGTTAAGGTTTACTTTTTCATTACGAATAATTGTTGGGACTATGATAAACTTACAAATGTGATCCCTGAATCTATTATTCATCAAATTTTTAATCTTCCCCTATACACTGAATCTAAGGATTTATTTTTATGTAATATCTCCAAAGATGGTACTTTTAAATTAAAGGATGCCTGGCATTCTTTTAATACCAAGAATGATATTTCTATTATTTTCTCTATGATTTGGCTTAAAAGCATTCCTTTCACTATTGCTATTTTCATCTGGAGAATTTAACATAAGTTCATTCCTTCTGATGATAATTTAATTAAAAGTTGTTTTATTTTGCCTTTCCAATGCCAATGTTACTATCATGTGGAGAATATGCATCATGTTTTTCTTTCTAGTCCTTTAGCTATTAAAACTTGGACTTATTTTGATGACATTTTCAAATTAAATTTTTTTAATGCTAAACTTTCTATTAATGCTATCCTTAAGTTTTATTTTGTGAAGACTAAGGGGCACATTACAAATGTTATTCCTTCTGTTAATTTATGGTATTTAGGGTTGGAACGGAACAACTCTCTTTTTAATGGTGTTGGCATGAACCATCATAAGATTATTAATAAGGTGAAACACAAAGTTATATGGCTCTTTTCTATTAACTTGCTTTCTTACAAGAATTTTTTAAAAAAATTCTTTGTGGCTGATGACTTAGGTATTAAGTTGGATGGTTATGAGCACCCACCTTCTAATTCTAGAATTGTTTACTGGATTAATCCCCCATTAACACTTATAAACTGAATGTGAAGGGTATTGTCAATCAGCAATTTTTGGGTTATGGTGGGACTCTCAGGGAGAATTGTTGTAACATTGTTATGGCTTTTGCGGGTCCCTTACAATTGCGTGATGAGAAGTTTTCTTAGCTCTCGGCTATTCTCTATGGGATTAAATGTTGGATATTATTAGTATCAGTATTAAAGTTGATTCTATTTATTTTATTCAAAGCTTAAATAGTCTGGAGGATTTCGTTTGCAATTCTAATCTATTTTACTTGGTGAGGGATATTAAATAGTTAATGATCTTTATTAATGCCTCCTTCTCTCATATTTATAGGGAGGGGAAATCATGTGCTATTTGGCTAGCTAATTAGAGTTCTAATTTGGATCATCTCATTGATTTTACTTCTAATAACTTACCTACTCCATTAAAAGCGCTTATTAGATTGGATAAAATTGGTACCCCTTGTGTTAGAATTTAATGAGTTTGGTTCGTTGGTTTTGGATTTTTTCCTTTAGGTTACCTCGATTTTGGCTTCTTAACAACTTTTGCTAGATTAGTTTTTTCTGAAGCCGTGTGATTCTTGGCTCTTAGTTTTGTTATCTTCGCTTCCAAGTGTTTAGTAGTCTTGGTATTTTGGTTTCCTTCAATTAGGATTTCCTGGCTGCCTGGGGTTATTATAGTTTTGGTATTTTTCCTATATGCTGCTTGGTGTTCATTTTATTATTGTGCTTAGTTGGCTTGGTGGTTGTTTTGATCTGGAGCTCTACTAGTTTGATCTTGGTGATGTGGTCGGGTGTTTATGATTGTTATACCTTCCTTTATGTGGTTGGGGATTTTTTTTCTTAACGTATGGGTTTAGTTTTGTCATTAGTATTGGTTTTCATTTTTGTTCTTGTATCTGCTTTCTAGGTGTTGGTTTGGAGGAGTGCTGGAGGTACTTTGTGCTTGACTATTTCTATTGACCGAGGTTTGTTGGGAGGGTGCTGAAGGATTTTTTGTGGTTCTTATTGATTAGGAGGTCATTTAGGGGCACTGCTGTATGTGGCTTAGTGTTTTGTTTTATGTGGTACAACTCCTTTGGGGTTGGTCGGGTGGAGGTTGGTTGGTTTCTCTCAGTTTAGTTGTTGGGTTTTATTATGGTGGGTTGTTTATTGATTGCCACCTATGGCTATATGCCTATTATTTCCCTCAATGCATTATTTGGATCTATTGCTAGTCTTCTAGTTTCACTGGTGCTTGGTGTTGTTGTTTCACTAATGGCAGGGGTATTGGTGATGACTAGAGTTATTATTATCCTATCTTATACGATGTTTTATTTTTCCTTTATCTTGGATATCATCTTGGTTTATAGTTTGTTCTTACTGTAGGTACTCATGCTGATGCCATTTGGGATGGACTGCAGGAGCTAAATGCTTTTGTTGTTGCTTTCCTATTTTTTGGGTTCTTTCTCTTATGCACCGTAGAATGTAACTAGGTTTGTTTATATTTTTGCTTTGTAGGGACCTCAAGCTCTTAGGTTTTTTGTTAACTTTAATTTGTGGCTCTACAGAGCATTAGCAAGCTTGAGGGCCCTTTAAGGAATTTGTAAATTTTTCTGACATTAACACGCAGGCACCTCAATGGGTTTCACCCCCCCACCCCCCAAAAAAAAATCATTCAAAATATGCCATTCTAATGTCTATATTCTCTCGCCTCTCTTGCTCAAGTTATTTGGCGATCCAGATTTCCTCTAATCATCAAGTGCGATTTTGGGATATAACTATTTCATTTTTATGTGGTTTTGTTTGATTGTATTATTTTTCTCTTCATGAGGATGTTCGGCCTTAAGTTTTTTTTTTTGGTTGGATTGCTTCATTGCCATCACTGTCGTATTTGAATTCTTGAGGCATCCCTCTAGTTAGAATAGTTCTTCCCAATAAAGGTTTTTTTATTCTAACAGTAATTTAAACACTTCCAAATCTCGTTCATTTTCAATGTGGTTGTTGGTCCTTTTTATTAGAACGAGCCTTATTTTTCCATTACTAAGCCTTCTATTAAAGGCTTTGTAGATATTGTAATGTTCTATAAGGATATTATGAAAATCGAGAGCCCTTTTAAATTTACTCTTGTGGGAAAATTTTTAGTTCGCAGATCTAATCTTGACGTGATTCATAAATTTTTCAAAAAACTAAAACTGTTAGAAGTTTTTTCCATTATTTTATTGACACTAAACTTTTTGAGATTCAATTATCATATAATTTGGTTTATAATCGGGTGTTTGACACGAGAACTTTCTATGTTAACAACTATCAAATGAGACTATTGAAGTAGACACCATACTTTTTTTTTTTGAGAAAAGCATAAAGCTATATTATAAAGAACAATAAAAGGAATACAAACTACCTAAGAGAAGCATCAGATTCATCCTTTAAAATTTCAACAAAAGATGGAGGAACCTTATTCAAAGAGATGTCTTCCCAAATAAAAGAACTAAAGATAGCATAGTCATCGCATAAATCGGCTAACTTATTATTCTCCCTATCTATACAATTAAAAATGACATTATTGAAACTGTTTAAAAAAGAGAATTCTACCAAGTTTTTTCCTTCCTTTTTTGTGATATCTTGAAGAAATATGATGATATTATAGTTGTCCCCTTCAATGATGACTCCTTTGTAATCATACATCTGATCTTTCAAAACTTCTTTGATAGCTTGTATAGGAAAGAGCTCCAAACAAGAGATATCCCAATGAAGACATTGTTTGCCAAATCCCAAAAGAAATCTACCCTTGTTATCTCAGAAAACACCATCGATTCCTGCTCTATAATAAGGTATAAGAAAAGCATCTACATTGACTTTAATCCAATCGGGTGGAGGAGGATGCCAACTATTTTCCAACAGCATATGCTGATTAGCACCCAAGCTACCCAAGATACTTAGAAAAGACTTTGCTGAGTTTACAGCATGATTGACAGCATTAGCAACTATAACCAATGAGTTCCCCTCAATAACACCATGAACCCATTCTTTTTTGCTTTCCATGAAAGAAAAATAATGTTACAATATACATTTACTAACCAAGAGTTTTGAGAGCTCAGCCATCTGCAATGGCTATTGCAAGAATCAAATTTCAGAATTTGGAAACCCCATATGTTTACAATTTTAACAACATCCTTCAACTTCCTACATTTGATTTCCACATGTTCAACATCTTCTATTCCATCAAAATCTCTTGGACAAATGTTATAATTTTGCAATCTTTTATATGTTAAAAATTGGTTAGCAGGGATAGCTTTATGGAACAACCTCCACCAGAAATTCTCTATCAGCGGGATTACACTAGCTTTTCTAATCCATTTCCAATACTTAAGATCTAGATCACTTTGCTCCACGAACACTTCAGCATCATGTAGTTATAGACTTCCCAAAAATATTGTAAATGAGCTCCATTTTATCATCCAATAGATCCAGCCTAATCTAAATTTTGCAAATTAATTCCACAAGCTCAATCCCGAAAGATTTTTCTAGTTTATTTACATCCCATCTTCCTTCAGAGATAAAACTATCCACTTTTAAAAAATTATTGCTTTGAGGAATTACAAAAGTAGGCCATCTAATAAGACACTTATCCATGATCCAAGTATCTTAAAATACATCTATTAATTTCCCATCAGCTTTACTCCATCTGACAAAAGGTTTTAGAAATCTGGTACATAGAATTTGTGTAACATAGAGTTTTTGTTTTGAATGTAATTCCAAGACAGCTTGGCCCTCAAAGGACCTACTTTGTTTGAACAAGAATGAAGACTTCTACCACCACAAATCAGTGGTTTGCACATCATCTCCCATTTTACATAATAAATTCTAAGATTTCTGTCATTTTTGCTCCAAATAAAGCTCTACAAAGCTTATCAATTTCATCAAGAATACCTTTAGGTACCCAAGATAAAGTAGAGTGAAATGTAGGATAGGAGAGCAACACCGATTTAACTAGAGTAATCCTTCCCGCTAAGGATAAAATTTTACCTCCCCAAATGTTTAACATCCTCAATAATTTATCTATGATAAATTGAAATTCTGATTTTACTAACCTTCTCAATGCAATTTTAACTCCCAAATATTGCATTTCTTTGACTGTTTTGAATCCCATAATTCTGGAAATGTCCTTCTTCTTTCTCCTTCTAACTAATTTTCCAAATAAGATACAAGATTTTCTATAGTTAATTTTTTGCCCTGTTCAATCACAGAAGTTCATTAAGATGCTCTTAACTTCTTTAACTGCCTTTAAACTTGCTTCTAAAAAGATAACCAAGTCATCTGCATATAGCAAATGTGATATTCTATGCCCACAAGGATTCACCCGAATCCCAATATTATTACTACTTTGAGAAAAAGCATTCGTTATAAGTAGTGAGCATAGAATAAACAAAAATGGTGATAGAGGACAACCTTGACGAAAACCACTACAAGCATTGATCAAACTTGTAAGGGTCCCATTAATCAACAAAGAGAAGGATGGGTCTTGAACACATTCCAAAACTAGTTTGGAAAATTTCAATGGAAATCCAATGTAATCTAGAGCTCTTTCCAAAGTAGACCATCCCATTGAGTTATAAGCTTGCTCCATATCTATTTTGAAAGGTACAAGACCTTAAGTGATTTAGAATGCCGAAGCATATGGAAAACTTCTTGAGCTACAAGTACTTATTTAAACAGTGATCTTCCTTTCACAAATGTCGCTTGTTCTTCAGAAACCAACTTATGAATAATAGGAGACAATATATTCAATAGAACCTTAGCCGCAACTTTATAGACTGTATTGCACAAACTAATAGGTCTAAAATTTGAAGGAGATAAAGGATTACTCACCTTGGGAATCAATATAATAATTGTCTCTTTCCACTCCTTACACATCTCCCCTAAGCAAAAGAAATGATTTGTTGCATTCCAAAAGTCTTCCTTAATTATGAACCAATAGGCTTTAATGAATGAGTAGGAAATTCCATCATTTCCCAGAGAGATGTTTCCACCTTCCTCGTTGATCACGGATTCCACCTCCTCTATGGAAAACTCCTTGCTTAACACATAAAATTATCTTCATCCAAAGTGTTATTTATAGTCAGCTAACCAGTCAGAGAGCATCTTCTAAATCTCCACTTTTATTTAAAAAAGCTAAACAAAACATCTTCAATTTGATGTTGATCCTCCACAGTAAATCCTTTCAGCACCAATATTATTATTACATCCTCTATGGAAAACTCCATACGATGAGCAGAATTAAAGGCAGTAGAGTTTACAAAACATCCATCAAGTCTTTCCAGAATCCTTTCAACACCAATATTATTGTTACATCAAGTAAACCTTGGCCCAACACATCATAGCTCATGCAAGTCATTTCAAGAAAAGAAAGATTTCATCTCTTTAGGTCCTTGGGAAAAAGCAAATCTATTCCCTCCCCTTTTGGCCTACTTAGAAAATAAACAATTGAAGTCACCCCTATCACCAAAGGCAAGTCAGTGTCGGAAAATAATTCCAATTTTTCCCAAATCAATCTTCTTCTATACACATCTTTGTTAGCATAGATAGTAGCTAGTCTCCATCTTTTTTTATTAGGAACATCAAGTTCTCTAATAACCAATTGGGAAAAAAAATCCAATACATTGAAAGAAGCAAAATTATCTTTCCATAACACAAAAATTCCTCCCAACAAACCTTTACAAGGAACTTGAAAATATTGCCAATCCGAACCAATCATAGAATCTATCTCCCTTCTCTCAATAGGAGATAATTTAGTTTCAATCAAACCCTCAAAAATACCCCATGATCTTCCACAATCTCTTTAAGATATAGAGAAGCTTTTTTCTTTCTAGCTCCTCTACAATTCTAGAAGATAATTGAAGACATTATTGAATAAGAGGGGATGATGTCCACCACTTATCCTTTTGATCAACATTTCCTCCTCTACTTTTAGTTTCCATATTAATAGGTCCAAAACCCTTGAGTTGTTTAAAACCTTTCTTCTTAACATTAGAAGTCCCTCCTTCTATGTTTTCCAGCTCCACCTCCGAAGATACATGATCTTTCTCCGTTAGATTTTTAACACCAACCTTACTGATTACCGAATCTTTAGTAACAATCAATCCAACATTTTTTTCTGTACATAATAGTTCCACTTCCTCCATTAATTGATTAAGAACATCAAATTAGTTAAGAACAATAAGAGCTTTACCTGAGTCAATAGACAATTCCCTTCCAGTTTCCATAGAATCAGTCATGTTGATGAATTGCTCCATAGCATTAAACTCTATTATAGCTACAGGAACTACTGGTTCACCTTCAAGATCATTCCTTCCTTCAACCACTTTAGAAATTTTTTGAACCGATGGAATATCAACAGGAAGTTTAACTTTAACAGCCTCCTCCTTCAAGGATCTTGTCCAAACTTTGTGGAAATTTTTATTTTTAAATCTTCCCTTTCCATATTTAACATGAACCCAACGTCCATACATGTTATTACTATCAACCATTCCTCTTCCAAAACTTTCCCATCAACTTTATGAGTCTCCTTGTTAATAATATCAGCACTTTTAGCTTGATTGGTCACTTCCTTAGATCCCTGAAAAGAATCTAAACATTCCTCCAAACAATTCTTTTCCAAATTCCCTATCCTTCCACATTTGAAATATAAAATTGATATCTTCTCATACTCAATTTTTTGAAAAAATTTACCTTGGCTTGTCTCCACCCATACTCCCAAAGGCAACTTGTCATCAAGCTTGATCTGAACACAAATTCTAGCAAATTCTCTCCTCCCCCACAGGAACATATTCTCATAAATTAGATAAGTTGTTCTGACCATTGAGGCAATTCTACAAACATTAACCTCATCCCACCATTATAATGGGAGATTAGGCATTCTAATCCAAACAGGAGCCATTAACCCTTTTAATGAAGAAGGAGAAAAGGAAGGAGACCATCTATCCATTCCTATAATATGTACATTGACATACCAAGGGCCACTAGAAAAAATGGTCTCTAAAGCACCAGTTTCTTCAAAAGCACAAAGACCCCATCCCATTCCAAGCAATGTCATGTGAAACTTCCCAAATTGGGACCATTATCTTCGTAATTCCAATCCAATTAAATGGAATGGAACATTCTCCCCAAACACTTTAATTACAAGAGATTTTTTGAGTTTCCTTGAGTTTTCTAACTTATTTTCCAAATCCAATTTCACCACTGTGTCATTCTTAATAAAACCATCACAATAATTAATGTTAAGAGCTCTGATATTTGAATTTCTTTTCCAGGATGAAGTCCTAGCTTATTGAAAATGAGCATCTGTTTGCTTACTGCCCGTGTTAAAGTTACCCAAGACACCAGAATAACAAATACAAACCTTTTCTAGGTCTTTAACATATGCTTAATTCTATAATAAAACCTCCGATTGTTAATCATTAGAATTCCTTTTGCCAGAGTCTTCAACTGACTTATAATTAAGATTTCTATTTTATTATGTAGCTTCCTGTTCTTTCAAGCTTTCAGACCATCTCACAAGCAGATTAACTTCACCATGTTCATTTATAATAATCTTAGAGATAGATTTGGAAGGAACTTCTATAATTGGATTGGATTTTAAAGGAAATTTCTCCATCTAATCCACCAAAACTGACTTGTATTTTCTTATACATTTAGAAACTTTCTTTGGAACCAAAAGCGCACCTTCATTAATCTTCAATGGAATTCCATATTTGAATCATAAATTTACTTCATGATCAAAACTAGATTTACCATCTCTAAATGCAGGTGGGGAAGCAGGACTAATCCCCCTAAGAGTAAAGCGAGCACCACTTGATCTGAGGTTATCAAGAGTAATGCCAACCAATGGAGGTCGGTGACCCTCCGTCGACATCCAAGGACAACGGAAATTACACGAATCAGGAATTCAAAAATCACCTTCTCTCTCTAGAAATGCAAAACTTCTCTGTCTAGAAATGCAAAACTTCTCTCTCTAAGATGTTCCAATTCAAAAATTGCCTTCTTTCAGCACCGTACTTTGACATTAAAGAAGAATCACTAATTGTGCCTATTTGGATTTCTTATCCTAACTTACATTTACATTTTTTTAGCCCTCATGTCTTATATGCTTTGGGTTCAATCTTTTGTATGCCTTTACAATCTGATCAAACTACATCCTCTCAGTCTCAGCCATCTCTAGCTAGGATCCCTATGGAATTAGATAATACCATAAAAACCCAATGAAAATCTGGTTTGGTTTTGAAAAATATGGTTATTTACTAAATGTTGATTTTGAATTTATTTTACATTTTTGTAGCCATTTCAAAGTTTATGGGCATTAAATTAATGAGTTTTTTGTGTTCATCCTCATCTCGAAAAAACCAATAAGGGTTCCAATATTATGGTAAGAACCAAATTTGATAAATAAAGGAATCAAGGTGATCCTATTATTCTTCCTTATATTATGGAAAATTATGGTATTCAGGCTTTTGAGAATGACTTAGAACATGGGCTTTCTAATAAGCCATTAAGGAATCAATTCATACTATTGAGGGAAATAATGATTCAGGAACCCCTATTGATATCAAGGAATCCTTGGGAAATGATAAGTTGATTGAGTCAGTTGGGCCTTTAGCGAGTGGGATGAATGGTGTTGATAATGCTCTTGAATAGATTATTTCTCATAATTCTCAGGTGAATGAAAATTTAAATAAGGATTTGTTTTCTAAGAATGATGTTTTTGTCAAGGTATCTAAAAATCAGTGTGCTATGATTCAAACTAATATAGTGGATATTGAAATGTTAAATGATCATTTCTAGGTGAAGAGGGAGAACATTGAGGAGGGGTAGATATTAGAATAAAACACTAATTCTTTTATGGTTAATTAAGAAGTCTTTAATAGTGTCTCTATGTCATCACCTACTTTTTTAGGTAATGTCGAGAACAAAGAAGATGCTTTGATTAAAGTCTATAGAAATAAAAATAAGAATAATAAGAATTTCATTGGATGCAGTAAGAGGGTATCCAGGACTTCAAATGTTACTTCATAATCGAATGGTTTGAACTCTCATTTGGAATATCAAAGGGTGTTGCGGGGGGGGGGGGGGGGGGGGGGGGGGTGTAGGGGTGGGGCTCCTTATCTAAGGATAGGGTTAGAAACCTTTGTAGGATTCATTATATTAATAATTCTAGTTTTACTTGAACCTGTACTTTTTTTGCTAACTTAGATTATGTGCGTATTAAGACGGGCTTTCATTTAGCTTTTGGTAACTACACCAAAAAGATGTAGTTTTTTTTTGGAATAATTTAGTTAATTTAATTATTATTGGTTATCTCCCCAAAATTGTGCATACTAGCATTAGCATTTTTCAGTTTTTATCCTATGCTTCTTTCATCTATGCTCCTTATTCTAAATATGAAAGGATAACTCTCTAGAATCAACTATGTATTTTTTCATCTAATCTTAAGGCTCCTTAAATGATTGGTGGTGAGTTTAACATCATTATCAATACCGCTAAATGAATTGGGGGTAAAGCACCTAACTTCCATGCCATGGATGATTTTAATGGTATGATTTCTTGTTGT
This sequence comes from Dendrobium nobile, assembly GCA_022539455.1. Lineage (NCBI taxonomy): Eukaryota > Viridiplantae > Streptophyta > Magnoliopsida > Asparagales > Orchidaceae > Dendrobium > Dendrobium nobile. The sequence continues at coordinate 39,675,373 of CM039735.1, forward strand.
AATCTTCATGATTTTGGTTTTAATGGGAGTGCTTGTACTTGTAACAAAGGTACTACGTGGCAATGATTAGACCACATCCTTTTAAATTATTTTTGGTTATCTATATTTCCTAGGACTCACATTGAGCATTTAACCATAACTTTATCTTATAATTCTCCCTTTTTAAATATTTTATTCCAAAATAATAGCACTCATCCTTCTTTTATATTTTAAAACATGTGTATTCTGGATGATTCTTTTGCTAATATTATTCATCATAACTGGAATGCTCCATTATTTCCTTATGATAATGCTTGAGGTATGAACAAATTATGACATTAAGCTCAAAAGGCTAAAAAAAATTGCTTGGGGGAATAAATGTATTTTTAAAAATATTTTGTCTAACATTCTATAGGTTGAGGATTTTATGAATCTTGCTAATATCAAGAATCTACATGACTCCCCTCCTTAGAACTCATCTTTTCATAATGAAGTTAAAAGTTGTTTGTTCAAACTCCAAGAAATTGACGAAGCCTTTTTGAGACAAATGGCTTCGTCTAAATTTTTGGTGGAGGGAGATAGAAATAGTAAATTTTTTCAAAATATTGCTAATTACTAGAAAGTGGCTAGTCATGTTCACAAAATTACTACTCCTAATGGTGTTTATATTGATCTTCCTGAGTTGATTTATGATTTTGGTTTTGGCTATTTTAAGCAGGTTTTTAATAAAGATTTCACTCCATATATGAATATTGATTGTTCTTTCACTCTTTATATGAACGTTGATTCTATTGCTGGCCTTGGTGGTTTTACTACTAAGTTCTTTCGAAACTATTGGTCTACTATTAAAGATGATCTTATGAATGTTGTAATGGATTTTTGCATGGGTAATCCTTATCCTAAGTTTTTTACTTCCACTTATATTACTTTAATTCCTAAAAATGATGTCATTAATTTTTAAAATTACTATCATCCTATTAGTTTGGGTTCCTTTTTAACAAGCTTAATGCAAAATATCTCTTGGGAAGGTTTTCTTCACTTTTACCTAAATTCATCTCCCTCGAGCAAATTTATTTTGTCAAGAGTAGATCTTTTTTTGATAATATTTTATTGGTCTAAAATCTTCTTCATGACTTGGAGGCCAAAATTTTTGGGGGAAATATTATTTTTAAGGTTGACATTTCAAAAGCTTTTGACAATTTAAATTTAGATTAACTCTACATGATTCTTATTTTTTTTTTGTGTTTCAAATGGATTTTATTAATCTTATTAAAGAATAGAATTGAGAACTATTATTTTTCTATTCTAATCAATAGTAAAGGTCATGGTTATTTTAAATAACTTATGGCCTTAGGCAAGGGGACCCATTGTCTCCTTCTTTGTTCATTATTGCTATTGAATATCTCTTTCGAGGCATTATTATGATTTATCCTTATTTGATGTTTATAAATAATGGTGGTTTTATGATTTCCCATTTAAGTTTTTTTGATGACTTTATTATATTCACTAATTGCTCTATAAAAATGCTTTGCATCCTTTTTAATTTTCTTCGTCAATTCCAAAATGCTAGTGGTTTAATTTTTAATCCTACACAGAGTTGTTTTATCTCTTCCAAGTCTATTTCTAATCAAAGAATCTTTATGATCCATGAAAAGTTTGGTTTTGCTCATAAGAAATTACCTTTGAAGCATTTAGGTACCTCTCTTTTTAGAGGTAGGAAGATATCTCATTTATTTGGCAACATCTTTGATACTATCTAAAATAAGTTATCCACCTGAGCTTTTAGTTTTATTTCTTTTGGTGGTAGATTGATTTTAATTAGGCATGTTCTTAGTGTTATTCATATTTATCTCTTTCATACTTTATTCCTTATTGTGACTTATAACAGAATGGAAAGGTTATTTAATAAGCTTTCTTGGGGAGCTAAGGAGAATAAGGCTTCCATCATGTGGGTCCCTTGGACTAAGTGCTCTAGGATAAAAGAGGAACGAGGTTTTGGTGCTAAAAATATGGGTGACATGGAAAAAGCCTTTTCTTATAAATTTTGGTTCTCTTTTGGGACCAAGAAAAGTATGTGGGCTAATTTCATGATGTCTAAGAACTGTGTTGGTAGACATCCCCTCATTTATCTTTTTAAGTAGGAGACACTTACAATTGGAGAAGACTTTTTTTCCATCAAATGGGAGGCTGAGAGTTTTATTCAATGGGGTATGGGCCAGAAAAATACTTTTTTTGGTAAGATAAGTTGTTGGGGAAATTTCCATTTATAGCTTATTGAATACCCATTCCACTTATGCTTGTAAAGTTAATCCTTTAATTAAAGAGGGTGTGTGGAATTTATATTTATTTACTAATATTGTTCCTCATAATATTGTGAATCGTATTCTCAAGATTCCAATTCAATTGGCTAAAAAGGATTGCATTATGTTTACTCATGCTAATGATGGTAAGTTTACCTATAAATTGGTTTGGGATTCCATTAGGCATTCTTATCCTAACTCTGTGTTGTATTATGTTATGTGGAATCATGCTATTCCATCTTCTTATTCAATATTAATGTGGAGAATCTTGTAGAAGTATTTGCATGTTGATACTATCTTAAGGAAAAAAACTTTTTATATGGTATCCAAATGTCAATGATGTTTTTTCTCATGGTCCTGTCTCCTTTAAAGTTTGGTTATTTTTGACAACATTTTTAATGCTCATTTTTGCAATAACTACAATTTCATAACTCATAATTTACAAGCATGATTTAGTATTTCCAAAGGTCATATCCATAATGTTCTTCCAGCCATTATTTGTTGGTTTCTTTGAAGGAGTAGAAATGAAGCCAATCATGAGAATGTTCGTGTGAATGCTATGGGTATCATTATGAAAGTTAAGGATAAATTCATGCAACTTTTTTTAGATAATTTGATCATGGCTAACTCTTTTCAAGATTGTTATCATGTTGCTGATGCTTTTGATAATTCTCTTAACTTTAATTATCCTATTATCAATTAGAGAACTGTGAGATGGGTGAAACCAAATCTTGATTGGTTTAAACTTAACATAGATGTTTCTTTTAACAACTCTACTATAGTTTATGGGGGTCTTATCCAGGATTTTAATGGCTTTGTTGTTGTTGCTTTTGTGGGTCCTGCTAATGCTATTATTACTATTATGGTTGAATTTCAAGCTCATATTTATGGTTTATAGCTTCGTATTTCCTTAGGCATCACTAAAGTTTTGATTGAAGTTGATGCTAGTTTGCTTATTTATTATATTAAGTGTAATTAGAAGCCCAACCCTATTAATTTCTATATGATCAAAGATACTATGCAATGGCAATCTTTTGTTTTCTTTTCTATTTCTCATGTTTTACATGAAGGGAATGTTGCTTCTGATCATATTGCTAAGATTAGTTGTAATTTATCTCTTTTTATTGAATTTATTGAGGCTAATTTACCTGATAAGTTGAAAGGTTTGGTTAGGTTGGATCGTTCCGGGCCGCCTTATGTTTAGGTACACTAATTTTCTTGCTTCTGCATGGGTTTTTTTGGCTGTGTTTATCCTTTGTTGGCCTCTTTCTGGTGAGTTCCTTTTCGAATCTTTTGGTTTTCTAATTTTTTTTTTAGCATAGTTCTTTGTTATCATGCCGGGTGTGATCTCCTCTATGTATAACCTTTGCTTGGGCAGCTTATTTTTTCTAATTATGTTTTCTTGATTTTCTATTTCCTTTTTATTTTTTTTCCTGGATCATATGGTGGGTTTATGCTACTATGTATCCATGTTGTTTGCTGATATTCATTTAGTTTTTACTTGTGTAGTATTATTTATATTCATGTTTCTCACTTGTAATTTTTATGGGCTTGGGTTCTTTGACTTTCTTGGTTGTTGCTGGTTTTGTTATTTTGTTCTTTGAGTTGTTGCATCTGACAGTGTTGTTTTGTCTCTGTTGAGATTAGGTGGTATTTAGATGTTCTTTGGCTTGGTTGGCTCGAGCACTTGCATTCCAGCTATTTCTTGTGGATCTCTATATTGGGGTATAACCTTCTGTTTGTTCTTATTGCCAGCCAATTTTATGTGTCATGGTTGGTTGTCGTTGTTGTGCTTAAGGTTTTTTAATCTTTTGGATTTTTATGTTGGGTTTTAATTGTGTTATGTGCCCTTTTTCATCTGGTTCTTGGGTCTATTTTTATGACAGTAATTATTTGGTAAGGTGTTACTTAAGATTCTGTTTATAGATTTGGGATTTTAGTGGCCCATACATTACTGTTTCCTACTTTGGTTGGAGTTTAGGAGATGTTAATTGCTATAATTTGTATACTTTGACTAATGTTCTTTTTAAGTCCTCATATGGGTGCCAAAATTTTATGATTTATGGTGTTGGGTTCTAGGTGATTATGGTAAGCTTCAATGAGCCTTACTATCCTTATCACCAATGGCTTTACTGTTGGATCTTGCTTTTAGGTGGTACAAAATTCTTATCCCACTTTGGCTTTATCTATCTTAACTAATAGTTATGTATCCCTTTTTGTACATTTAAGTATTTCTGTTGATAGTATCATGTTTAGTTATGAATTGAATTTGAATTGCATTATAAATATTTGGAGCAACATTTTTTCTTGTGTTGCTCACTTTATTTTGCAGGATCATTTTAGTAATGTTATGCAAGTTTCAATTTTTTTGGGCAGAGAGATTGTGCTTATTATTTATTAGATGATATTTCCTATTTTTTGGGTGTTGGCTGCTTGCCACCCTAAAATATACCAAAAATTATTTATAATTTTAATTAGGAGGGAACTTGAGCTCATAAGTTTTTATTTTAATGTTCTTATAGCTCTTTTGAGCAGTAGGGAGCTCGAGGTCCCATTTAAGGACCTTATAATTTTAGTTTTAATTAATGTGTAGGCCCCTCTATGGGTTTCTCCTAAAAAATTCATTCAAAATAGGCCAAAAATAGGCCATAAGAAGCCCCCATAATTTATTTATATAAACTTCATATGTACAAAATATTCCTTGAAATTTTAATTAATTTTGGTTGATTAGATAATCCAAAACAATCAAAAGAAAATTTCTTATAAAAGTTATTTAAAGGAAGAAGATGAAATCTGGAATTTCCAATTCACATGAATGGTCAAAATCTTACTGGATGGATCACCTGGTCCATTTAGTACTAACTGTGCTCCACACATAATCTTGTCTGACTAGTTTTGAGCCTTCAATTCAAAATTACATTGATCGAACAGCCCATATTAAAGCCGATGTAGATATGTTACCTATTAGATTATTCCATGTCTGACCGTCACTATGCCTTCGGGCTAATGATTGATAATGATTGACCTTTGTAGGTCCGCCTATGTCATGCTACCATTTAATTATAGTTATATTCATTGTTAAATATAAAAATGACTTAAAACTATAAAATTTCACAAAAAAAAAAAAAAAACATTTTTGAATAAAATTTCATAACCTTAGGCTTTATGGAATTCCAGTGATTAGATCTACATTTCAAAGATAAAATTAAAGTATTTCGATCCATGTATAAGGGCTTATTTGCATTTGAACCTCCACTATTTTTTAATTATTACTCAACCTAGAACTTTAGAAAATAAAATTTTTAATGCATGAAGAATTACGTCTCTAAACTTATGCGATTCTTTTACATTTATGCAAGGGTTAGTTGACATTGATTACAAGTCCAAATAAAATGTATAAACACCTAGATAAAAAAACATAGGATTTTTTTAGACATCTTAAAAAAAATTCTAGAAAATTTCGTTGAAATTAAATATGGGTGAGATTTAAACTTGACATACTTAGTGATATGAGGAAGACTAGGAATAAATTTCATCTTAATTGGAGTTCATTAGGTTAGTTAATCAACAAATCCTAAATTTATCCCCTATTTTGGGGATAAAATTTTAAAAGTCCATAATTAATTAAAGAAAAAAAATAAAGTTTAAAAGCTCTAAATCAATCATATAATATTTTAAATTAATAAATCATAAATAAATTCAATCAAAATTAGATAACTTAAGATAAAATTTAAAACATTTAAATAAAACAAAATTATCTCAATAACCTCAGTTAAACTCAAGTCAATAAACCAAACAACATTAAATTAAAGTTAAAACATTAAAGCACCTAATTAAATAGTTAGACCAAATCAAGAAGCCATTTATATATATGATTGCTTCCATTTGGAGGGAATACAGTCATTGGATTCATAGAGCTTAATATGGGGGTTGAGTACATCAAAGAAAATTGGAGTATTTTGATAAACGCTTTCTTTATAATAACTATCTCATATATCACTACTTAAAATGTTTAAACAAAATTTAAGGACTCTATTCCATTATTCTATACTAAATGGGGGAATAGATGCAATATATTTATTAGCCTCACGACATATGGTTAGTGGCTTCTACACTTTGGGGTCATTAACTTATATAGTTCTTTAAAATTAAATAATCAAACTCAAACATTCTAAAACATAAATAATAAAAAACTTAAACATTAAGACTTGAATTCAAACAAAAAAAAAAAAAAAACATATGTTGGCCTTTAATAAAAAAGAACTTCAAATAAAAACAACTCAAACAATAAAATCCCTTAGGTTATATAAAAGCCACACTACCTTTTTCACGCACTACAGATGGTTTGCTAGGACAATTGACTTTTGCTTAGGCTATGATGGTGGTTCTTTTGGTGTGCTTGTAGTTGCCTTTCTTAGAGGTCAACTTAGGTCTGTTTATCGACTTTCAATACTCTACATAAAAACTCATTTTTACACATTTTACCTTCATAGTGCACTATTTTTAGTAGCTAAATGTAGGATTGCATTGTGTTCACATTTTTATTTGTTTCTTTTTATTTACTTCTTATAGTACACATTATGTATAATGAACTTAGGCTCTCAATACAAATGTAAAAGTCAAAAGTCAAAGGTAATGTATTTAAAATTTATCTTGATTGAGTTATATAAATAGTTGTAAAAGGTTAAAGGTGTTTATATTTTCACATAGGGCTCTAAATGGAAATGGTTTTACTTTGTTTGAGAAGCACTATCTTTTAGAATCATATGGGAAATATGAAGCTAGAAGACAATATGCAAATAAATTTAAACATACATTTATATGAGTATAGCTTCAAGCCTAATGTGGTGGTACTTGACCACCTTACTTTTCAACAGACCCTGGATTGTATCTCTCCTTTCAATAAATAAATAAAGTTGTTTCTTACACACTAATATTTTATACACAACTTTATAATACATGCATTGAATTTATATGGGGAGTAAATTTGCATTAGAGGTTAGCCATTTCATAGGTTTCTTTTGGTGTGCATGCTTTTGACTTTATAGATTCCTATAAGCTTGTTCTAGGAAGATATAATTGTGGTATTCTATAAATTGAACACATTTAACCTGACATGTATACACACATGTATTTTACTTTATGGAACATAAATTAGCTCAAAACACAAGCCAATGAAAAGGAATGAAGAGCCTAAGAGTCGGGGTTGTTGTATTCCTATGGGTTAGTTGCGTTATGCTACCAAATTTTCTTATAAAATTCAGACTTAAATTTTTTTTAGAAATTTAGTGTTAACTAAAAATTAATTTTAGATTTTAGGGTATCATTGTATCAAAACTATATTTTTTAGGTAAATTTAATCCAATTCATTTTACTAAACTCTTATTATAAATTTGAACTAGAATCCCTAATTTTGAAGTTAAAAATAACTATCTTACCTTCATGCATGAGACCTAGAAATCATAGTTTTCAAATTATATGCTTAGGTGGTTAGTTGTTAGTGCACTTCAAGATAGCATAAGTATTGATGTATTTGCAACCCTCATACTTCCTTGTGGGAGGATTATACCAATCTCCAAAAAAGTTTTATAAAATCTAAAATTTTTCAAAATGCTTAATTAAAAATTTTAAATCATTAAAATAAATCTATTAAATGTTAAATAAAAAATATGTCTAATCTCCACTTTAATAAAAAGTTTTCTCTTCAGAGATGTAATTAGTTATAGAGGGTTACCTTTATAGGAGCCCAAGAACTCACATTAAAATAAACCATATTTTAGTTCACTATAACATGGGAAAAATTATTTAGACACAGACTATAACATATCCTTGGTTAGTTTTATTTTCAAAATGATAGGAGAAAATTTATTTTATCTTTCAAAATAAAGTGAACATTCTCTTCTTGTGTTTTATTATGAAAATAAATTTTGTTTCTCCTTTCAAGTTGATAGTGAAACATTAGTCTATCTCTTATGGTGGTATAATTTTGACTAAGCAGATTTGACTAAAGAAACATTAAAGCTAATCAGTGGCACATTTCTTTATCCATAGGATTTTTCTTTTGACTATACTAAAAAAGGGCTTTCTTTCCATCTTTAGTCTAGATTACTCTTTAAACTAATAGTATGTTTACTTTTACAGTGAATTAAGCTATCTACTTGAGTTTTTTCTTTCTTTTATTTCAAGCTTCGATGAAAGTGATCAACATTGCAAATATCAATTTTCAAGATAATCATCGCCAAATCAATTTTCAATCAATCATTCCAAAATTAGATTTCAGCTAATTCCAAATTAAAAACTCTTCAATTTTCAATCTCAATTCCAAATCTCAATTCACCATCAATTTAAATCCAAAATTCAGAGTCAACTAATCTCCTAGCCTTTGATAGTACATTGAGGTTACATTTCTTTAAGTAGTTCTATGATATTATCTTCCATCATCAATCATTGAGAACTTACTTTGGGGAGTAAATAAATTGACTAAGTGTATTCTCCTAATTTAGTATCTAAATTAAACTTAGCTAGTTCAATAATTGATATAGATTTTTTTGTTAATTTTAGGAAATAACAGGACAATTGATCTTAAACTTTAATATTGGCCATGCCCAATCTACAGAGGGAACCAAAATAAAATTTGGATAAGGTTTTGTTAATATCCAATTTACATTCATTGGACCACAAACTAAAGTGGTTAGAATTATAGAGTTCCTTGCTGAAAGAACCACTACTCAGGTCAATATTTAGAGTGGATCTGTAGCTACTTCCATATCACCTATACCATTAGTCTTTTCTAAAATAACTTAACCTCAAAATAATTATTATTGCAGTCCATGACCCCTATCCTGAGATTTTGATGATGACAAATAATATCGATTTGAATTATTTCATTATTCATTGAATATTTTGAGTTTTTCTCTTATCTCTAAGTACTAACATTTTAGGCAGATCACATATTGCTCAAGACAACAAGAAGACTCAAGACTGGGTAGAGTAGGATGTGAAGTTTGTAATTTTCATTTATTTTTTAGCTTTTCATTTCTTGAGTCTGGCCACAAAGTGTATTCACACTGAGCAACCATGCACACATACACATGGGGAGAGTTTTTGTTCAAAGAAAAAATATTTATTCTCTGTAGATTATGCTATATGAATTTGGATCATTCTGTACGACCTGCTGTGGCTCAACAACTATCTGTGAACAAATTGTACTATACAATCATTATCATACTGTACAATGTGTTTTTAATTGAAAATCCTAAACTCCAGAATAATTTAAGTAAGTTATTAAATCATAAATTTTGAACTGATTATACTATACGATCCAATCGTATAATAAGAAAATTTGAATACTTACTTAAATTAACCCTATGATTAATCAGAAAATCAAGGACTAATTTCTGATTGGTTATCATACTGTACAACATGGTTCATACTGTACGGTGAATCATGGCTATTTTCGATCGTCTCGAACATCATATCGGATGATCCCTTGATTTTTAAACTAATCGTACTAAACATTATGAAAAATTGTACCGGATAATATGAAGCTTTTAACATATCATACATTATGGATTGGACCATACTAGATGATGAACATAGGTAAGTTTTGGTCATCCCAGCATTTGTCCTGTATGAATAGAAGGAAAATAACATATCATACTGGATGATGTTTAATTGTACTATATGATGTTGTTAAAAAAAGTTTCCTGTTCGTACTCCTTTGTACCATGATAAAGGATATTTTGAACTAATCATACTGTTTGATCTCATATCATATTATATAAATAGAAAAGATGAAATTGAAAATTTAGGGTTTCTTAGAGTCTGATTTATATATGAATCTTCTATCTTTTGAAAAAAGTAATGAGAGAGGAACATGACAAGAAGGGGACTTCTTGAGAGAGAGCTACTTGAGATGTTTTTGGGTTTGTGAGAGGATGGAGAAGGTGAGTTTGTGAGGGAAAAGGAGTGCGAGGGAGATCACGCGGTTGCTCCTAGCCTGCTGCACACTTGCTCCTAGACTGCTGCACACTTGCTCTTCCTATGGTCCAAGAAGATCTTATGGGAAGCTTTCTAAGGAAGATATCCTTCAAGGTCCATATTCGCTATGATTCTCTGCCTTCTCCAGGAGGGAGAAAAAAAAGAAGGTTCATTGCCATCACTAGGAGGGTGACATAACATTTGGTACTCTGCCACACCGGGAAGGTGAAAGTGAGGGTTTATAAAGGCTTCTCCACCTTGCTATGGGGGCTAATGGAGAATTACTTTTGAATAGTGAAATTCCCAGAGTGGAGGACTCCGGGGAGTGGATGTAGGTCAAGTGAATGAACCACTATAAATCTTCTGGTGTAATATTTTCATTTACTGCACTTTATTTATGTTTTACATTTTACATTTGTTATAACTACTTGGTGAAAATCATGTTCTAGTTCTTTGTTGTGTTAGTTAAAATTTTGAGGGATTTACTTTTTCTAGAGAGAGAACATCTGGTTTTCTAGAGAGAGAACATCTGGTTTTCTAGAGAGAGAAAGTTGTCACAACGTTCGAATTTGGTTTTGCACGGGCTTTTCGTGGTCGGTGGTGTAGGCGCGGAGGATCGCCGGCGTTGCTTTGCCGGTATTATGTATGCTCCGCATCCTTATCGATCTCTACATACCAATGGTAGAGTATCGAATGGCATTGTGATTAGAGAAGGAGTTAATCATTCGAGCTGTCAAGAACCTGTTGAGGGCAAGGGGAAGAAGGTTATGGTGGAAGATACGGCTGGGAAGATGAACTTGGATGTAAAGAGAAATCCAGGTTTGGCAATTCTTGAATCTTCAGCTTTAGATGATTTAATTCTACGGGTGAATAAGGTTTCTGGTGTTCTTGATGCACATAAGGGATGTAATAATGAAATTGAGTTGAATGCTGAGGAGGTTCAGAAGGTTGATGAAAATCGGGATTACGTTAAGGATCCTGTGAAGGATTTGCTAAGTATTGGAGTCTTGAAGACGAATGATAGCTCCAAACATGAGGGTATTGGTGAGGTTGCCGAAGCTTGGTCGAAGCCGAAGCCTATCAAGATAGCGTTTAACAGGGACCAAGTTGAATTTTCTGAGGATGATATTGCAGTCAGGCTCAACGCAGATATGGAGGCAAAGAATTCACAAATTTTGAAAAATTCAGTAGTGATTAAAGTTTTGTGAAGCAATGTGCCATTTTCAGTGTGCAGCATAGAATTGAGAAGGAAATGGAGCAAATATGGTGGATTTCACTTGACATCAATTGGTATGAACTGGATTTTGTGTTCGTTCAAGACAAGTGAGGTGGTATAAGAAATCCTGAATGGCGGGACTTGGTACGTGAATGGGTTCATTATCGGCATGGATAGATGGTCCCCTGCTTTCGATTCGAATTCATTTAAGGGAATTTCTGCTCTCATTTGGATTTGATTCCCTTGCTTACCACTGTATTGCTGGGATGAGGATAATATAGCAAGAATTGCTTCTTGCTTTGGGTCGCCAATGTACGTAGATGGCAATACTTTTCACTGGGGTAAACGTGAATTTGCTCGTGTCTGTGTAAGGATTGATCTAGAGAAGAAGTTACCGAATGGTGTTTGGGTTGATGGCTCAGCTGGGAGATTCTTTCAACCGCTGGAGTATGAGAAAATTGATCTTCTTTGCTATCAATGTGGTAGAGTGGGTCATGATAGGAAGACTTGTCCGAAAAATGTTACTCTTTGGATACAAGATCAAACAATGAGGAAGACGGAGGCAGTAGCTGTAGATGGTAAGAAGGCTGTGCCTGATAGTAAGCCTTCAGTGATCACTTCCGAATATGGCCCGTGGATTCATGTACATTTTAAGAACAGATGTTTTAACAGAGATAATGTTTCTGGTAGAGGAGTGAATGGCAATGGGATTAACAATGACAGCAAGGGAAATAATTACCAAAAGGTTACTGTGCAGGAGGAAGTTCAGCTGATGGAAGAGGTAGCTGTTGTTATTGAAAAATCTGTCTTGGCTCCAAAAAATGTTCAGAGATAGAGGAAGTTGCTGGGAGTAAGTTGCCAGGAATTCAATTAAATAATAGGTTTGCTACTTTGATTGTTAATAATGAAGAAGAAGGTATTGGAAAGCATGAATGAAGTGATAAAGCATTGGACAGAGGCATGGATATAGCTGATCTAGACATTAGTTTCATTTATTTGGGTTCTCATAGTGGTGCTGCCAAGACTAAGCTAGCCAAAGAATTGAGATCATTGGGGCCAGTTGAACCTGATTATAAAAAGAAGAAGAGGGATGGAAGGTTGAACTCCTTTAGTGGGGAGAGATCCTCTATACCTGTTTAAATGTCGTCCATATTATTCTAGAATTGTAGGGGGGCCAGGAAAAAAGAGGCTTCCTTATATTTAAAGGAAATTGTTAGAGATCAGGATATGTTTTTTATTGGGCTCATGTAGACCAAGTTGTCTTGCATTGATAGAAGGGAGGTTGATTGCCTTATTGGGAATGATTGGGAGTATTTTCACTTCCCTGCTGTGTGTACCTCAGGAGGTATTTTGGTGTTATGGAACAAAAAGTTGGTGTCATTTGATGTTAAGGAGACTTCTTCTCAAGCTATAGTTGGTGATCTCTCGGTTGCCAACTTGGGAACTTGGAAGGTTGCCACTTTGTATGGGAGCAGATGCTGTAAGGAAAGGGGAAGTCTGTGGAGTCAACTAGAGAAAGGTTTGGAGGATACAATTCCTTCCATTATTGGAGGGGATTTTAATTGTATCCTGAATAAAGAAGAGAAGAGAGGAGGCAAGAGGTTCTTGTTTTCAAGAGGGCCTAGGGAGATGAACTGCTTTATGATGAATTCAGATTTTCATGATGTTGGAAGTGTTGGACCAAGGTTTACTTGGTGTAACAACAAAGAGGGAGCCTCTCGGATTTGGGAAAGGTTGGACAGATGTATGTTAAATTCGGCTGCTATTCAGAAGCTTCCATTTGCTAAAATCAGGCATCTTGCTAGAGTGGCATCCGACCATAGTCATATTGTTCTTAAGCTGGATGAAAAGGTGCGGTTCAAGTCTAAGGCCATTAAATTTGAGGATACTTGGAGATCTTACCCTGCTGCTAAGAGTGTTGTTTATCACTCTTGGAAGAAGAATGATTTTGGTAATGAGTATATGATCTTGCAAAGGAAGCTTAGCCGAACCTTAAAAGCATTATTTTTTTGGAATAGAAATAAGTGCAAAGATTTGAATATGATGAAGGAGAAGTTGAAGAAGGAAATTCTAGAACTTCAGAACAAGGAAGCTTTGGGTGATAATTGGTCTGTTGAAGACCTTTTTGTACTTAGAAACAAGGTACACGAGCTTAATGTCACATTGAGAAGATTGTCTACTTGGTGGAATCAAAGGGCAAAATCAAGGTGGCTTTAGGAAGGTGATACAAACTCAAAGCTTTTTCATAATTTTGCCATGTCTAGAAGAAATGGAAATCGGGTTATTCAAATTAAAGATGAGTTTAATAATATGCTTGATGAGGATGATCAAATTGAGAAGGTCTTTATATGTTTTTTTGAGAAGAAATGGAAATACAGGGAATGTGAACTGACAGGCTGGCCATAGGTTTCTGAAAATCAGAAGGTTACAGCAGAAGATATGGCTTGGTTTAATGCAAATTTTTCTATGAATGAACTGCAGGTTTCGATCTTCTAGAAAGGGAACAACAAGTCACCAGGTATGGATGGTGTTACTTCTTCTTTTTACAAGAGCTATTGGAGTATTGTTTGGGAGACTCTATGGAATGCTGTCAATTGTTTTTTCAAGACCTGCCATATGAATAAGGAATGGAAGGATACTTTGATTGTCTTAATTTCTAAAGTAAAGAACCCTTTGATTACATCCAACTATAGGCCTATTAGTATTTGTCAGACTAATTATAAGATTGTGGCTACCATGTTAGTTAACATATTGAAGAAGAGTATTTCCAAGATGATTACTGAAGAGCAAATGGCATTCATTCCTGGAAGATATATTTCAGAGCATTGCCTGTTGGCTCAGGAGATCTTTCACAAGTTCAAAATATCCAAGAATAAGAAGGGGTTAATGGCTTTATAATTGGATATGGAGCAAGCATATGATAGCATGGAATGTACTACTCTTTGTCAAATTCTTTGTTGGTATGGCTTTCCTATTGATTTCACTAAACTTCTCATGGAATGTGCTGTAGATGTGAGGTTTTCTATTATCATCAATGGAAATAATTTGAAGTGGATAAATGCTCAGAGTGGATTCCGTCAAGTGTGTCCACTTTCACCCTATGTTTTTATTTTGTGCTCTCAACTCATGTCCAAATCACTTGAGCAAAGGGGGTAGACCCTTGGCACTCATATTTCCCCTAGAGGCCCAAAGATCACACATCTCCTTTATGTAGATGATGTGTTAATTTTTTCTCATGCTTCCATTGCTTTAGCTAATGCATTGAAGATCATTGTAGAGGATTTTTGTAAGTGGACAGGGCAAAGAGTTAATGTCAACAAGTCACAGTTGATGTACGACAAGGTGGTTAGTTACTCTATGAAGAAGAAGATTGCTAAAGTACTTGGCTTCAAAGTGGTTAAGGAAATGAAATACTTGGGTGTGAAGATCTCCCTTAGTAGACTCAAGATGGCTGACTTTCAAGAGCTTTTGAGTAATGTCTTGGATAGGCTCAATGCTTGGAGTAAAAAGTCTTTGTCAATGGGAGGTAAGCTCACTCTCATTGAAAGTTCTTTGCTTTCTATGCCAAATTTCCTAGTTACTTTATCTTTGGTTCCCAAGAGGGTATTATGAGTTGGAAAAACTTTGTAGAAGTTTCATTTGGCATAAAAATGATGGGTCCATTGGTATGCAGTATATTGCTTGGGAAAATATTTGCAATCCAAGAAGTATGGGAGGGCTAGGTTTGCATTCCCCATTACTCAGAATTGGTTCTCTATGATCTAAATTGGCTTGGAATTATATTCAGAAGCCGAGTTCATTGTTCCATCGAACAATGAAAGCTAAATATGGTAGTGATGTTATGAATGGCACCCAAAAGAAGATTATGTCTAGTGCTTGGCAAATTCTGTTGGATGGTGGGAGAAAATTGAAAAATGCTGTTAGATGGAGAGTGGGTAAGGGTGACAAGATTAATGTCTTGAATGATGATTGGTTGCTTGATAAATACATCAACCGGTGGCCAACCTATGTTGATTGTGATCTTCTGGATTGTGTCTATGTGCAGCAGCTATTGTTATGTAATGGTAAATGGAATTTTGCCATGTTACAAAGGGCCTTTCATCCTAATCTAATCTTATTGATTAGTCAAATACAAATTGAGTTTGAGGAGGAGGATCGGATGGAACTGTTGAAAATGTTTTTGGGTAAAACACTCTCTGCTGTGGTTTATGAGCAAGTGCTGCTCAATAGATGTGCATTGGAGGATGATGAGTTCTCTAGATGGGTGCAGAAACTGAAGCTTAACAAGAAGGTGGAAATCTTCTAGTGGAGGCTTGGAAAATCAGTGATTCCAACCAACTTGTTTCCTAAGAGCCGCAGGATTTCTGAGAATGCTCTTTGTGCTAGAGGCTGCCAAGTGAATGAAACATATGAGCATATCATGGTTCATTGCAAATATATGGTTGAAGTCATTGTAAAGCTGCGTGAATTGGGTATTCTTATATCTGCTTTCAGTTCGCTGGATTGCTGTCTGCCGGAATTGAAGAAGCTTACAACCCGTAATTCTGGAATTGTCAAAATTTACTGCACCATAGTTTACCTCACTTGGAAGAATCAAAATGATGTCAAGCATGGTAAGGCTACTTTTCCATGCTCTATGGTTGCTTCTAATGCTTTGTTCTTAGCCATTTCCAAATCTAGTCCATATCTTTCTAGCTGGGGTACTAATCTCCTTAGGGAGTCTCAAAATACTTGGTGCCCTCCACCGAAAGATTGGATTAAGATTAATGTGGATGCTTCATTGCTTAGCTCCAACCTTGCTGGTATTGGTGGTGTTTTGAGAGACCACAAAGGTAGGTTTGTTAGTGCATTTGGAAAGAATAAAGCTCATTGGGATATTGCCCAGCTTGAGCTAGAAGATGTTTTCACGATGAGGGAGTTCCTTAGAAGTTGGATGTTGGAATGAAAAGGGGTGATAATTGAGAGTAATAATACCAATATTATCAAATTCATTCAAGACTCTTTGAAGAAAAATAATTGGCATGTGGATAGGTGGTCGGCAAAGGATTTATTAAATGACTTCAATAAAGTGGTGTTCCATCATGTATATAGAAGTTATAATAAGGTAGATAATTGTTGTGCTACTATGGCTTTAGATAGTAGTTTCTTTTTTGATAGCTTTTCTTTTGGGAACATTCCTTCCTTGTTGTTGGACTTAATCAAGGAGGAATGTGATCCTTTTGTTACTTGTAACTAATTCTTTGTTCTTAATGCAATTTGATGCAATTCTTAAAAAAAAAAAGTAAGTTAAAATTTCACCACCTATTGTTGCAATTGTGTTTTAATCATTCCCCTCTACATCAGGTTAATTTTCTTGTTTAAAATTTAAAAAAAAATTAAAACTTCTATTTAGGATTATTATTTTATTACAAAAAATTCTAATTCACTCCCCCTCTTGGCGCATCTTATACTTTCAATTATAATGGAAAACATAAATCAATAATTTTCTCTAAGTATCTAACATATATAAAGCTTGATACTAGGTCATATTCTATTATCACTCAGATGACTAAATGCCAGCACCATAATATGAACCATCATTTGGAACGTAAGGCTGCGAAGGCCAAACTTCTAGAAGAGGATGTGTTGATTACAACCACTACTAAAGTAGTAATGAAAATAGATCATGAAGTTCCTAATCCTATATCAATTCTCCACAATTGGCTAGAAGTTAAATCCATCCACTGTCCCTACTGCTTGAGAAGAAAATATTATTCATATAGTTAATAAATTTCTTCCTATCATTCATAAAACTTATGTTCTACCTGAAAGTTTGTTAGGGATGTTAAGCCCTTAAGAACTAACCAAGAGGAGGGGGGGGGGGGGGGTGAATTGGCATTTAAAAAAATCTTCTTGCAATTAAAGAACAATCACAAACCAAAATCACCAAAGAAATCAAAGTAGAAAAAAATAAATACAGAAATCAAAACAAAGAAAGATCACACAAAATTTTTAGTGGTCCGGCGAGGCAGAGAACCCAACTCCATTTGCTTTCTCCTGAAGTAGGCAGAGAACCCAACTCCTTTTACTTTCTCTTGAAGCATGCAAAGAACCCAACTCCTTTTACTTCCTCCTGAAGTAGGCAGAGAACCTCGACCGATTGCTGAAGCTTACCTCCCTTGAACCACCTAGGACGAAGGACAAATACTGGAGCATATGCCTTGGAACCTTGCTTGGAGCAACCTTTGTGAGTCCCTCTCATAAACTCACCCTCACAAGTTCCTCCCTCTCTGTCCCTCTCTCTCCCTCTCCTCTTGGCTCTCTCAGGTCAAGACAATAGCTAAAGGTCTCTTTGCATGAGAAAATTTGGGTCCTTAAAATAGAATTTCAAGAACCGACATTATCCTCCAGGATGATAGGCATATGATCCTGGTGGATCAATACAAAATAAGCTCAATCAGTCGGGATGATTTGGGACTATCAGAGGAAAATTGGTTACATCGTCAGGCCGATAAAATATCATCATGGCCGATTGTTCAAATCCGAGTACAATCATCCTGAACATCACCTGAAATTGATGCTGGCCGTTGTCAATCATCCAGGACATCATCTCAGCCGATCCTGCGATCGGCCCGGCCGATGTGATCGTTTCAAATAGCCTTACTTGCTTTCTATAATTACCAGATTAATTTAGGCATAATTGTGATGTATCATCCAGGCCGATGTAGTGATCATTCTGGCCGATGTCCTAAAATAAAGAATACCAAAATTGATCATGGTGGCTGATTCTTTCTGATTTGAGCCTATCGTCCTGGCCGATACAAGGATCATCCCTGACGATATGCTTAATGACGGCTGTCTTAATCTGGATGCCCTAATTAGGGTTTCTATTTTTAGTCGGATTGTCCTGGCCGATATGAACATCGTCCAGGATAATATACTCAAAACCAAAAAACATAGAAAATCCCTCAAGTGTGTGCGTGTGTGCAAGGTTACTTAGCATTAGGAACCACTTTTACAATTGACTCAAGAAAAAGAAAACATTACAGACTGACTCAAACTAAATCTACCTAATCTTGAGCTGGTTTTGAGTTGCATTCGATCTTGTGGACCTGAAAAGTTAGTAGAAAAGGCAGTCATAGAAAAACATGAATGTTTGCTATCATCAAAGTCTAATCCATAATCTCAGATTCGCAACAATCTCCCCCTTTTTGATGATGGAAAACACAATAAAAAAAATTCAAGTAGTTTATGGCATTTTAATAAAAACAGTGTGACAAAAAAAATAGTTCACTAAGTTCCAGAATCAAATTACAAGATACATCAGACTACTCCCCCTTTTGACATCACAAAATGGAGGAGGAAACTAAAAGACAGAATAAAAACTAAAACAACCATAAGAAAGAACAAACTACAAAAAAATAATATGACAAAGAAAACTAAAGAAATGAGGGACCCTGATGATCAGACGGAGGAGGTGGTGGTGAAAAGTAACTGGTCAAAGTGGCAAACTGAGATCTGAACCAGGCCATGTCCTGGTCATGCTGGTGCTGCATGTGGATGATGTCTTCAGTATGTTGCTGCTCCTGTGCAACAACATTGGCCTCAAAGTGTGTCTCCCACTGATCAAATATCTCCACTAACTGATCCAGCTGAGAGTGCTAGTGGAGAGGAATAGATGCAGGATGAGGAGCGGGAGCCTCCCCCTCCTTGGCTTCCTGAGCTTCCTCATCCCCGGGGTGGAGACGAGTATTGTGAAGGATGTTGAAGGAACTATTTGAGTAGAAGGGTGGCTAAAGGTCAGGAGGAGCAGGATATTGAAGGTTGTATTTGGATTCTAGTACATATACAATGATGTGTCCTAGAGCAAGATTGGGGTTCCTTTTATGACCTAGATCTTAAATTGTAGTCAAATGTTCAATGTAGCAAAAGATCAGGTCAATTCCATTGAATTCACGATTGGCCATTATGTAAAATGTGGTGAGTGAATGAAGGGGAGTGATATAGACATGGTCGCAGCTTTAGAAATCATAGTTGTGCAAAAGACATCCTGGATTGTCCTAACATCTTTAAGTATAGAGCTAGTCTCCCCAACATGAAAAGGGGCATTGGTGTGATGAAGAAAGTGATTGGCCGTATCCCAATTAAAATCAGGATCAGAAATAAGGGTATGCAGCTTATCCCCAATGGAGGAAAGCTATAGCAATTATGCATAATCCTAGTATATGATCTCAATTGGGTGTCATTTCACACATGAGGTGAGAGCAGTATAGGAAGAATTGAAGCGAAGGTTGGCGTAAATTTTAAAAAGAAGTTCAGAATTAAAGAAGACTGCAAGGGTGAGAATAAAGTACAGAGACGTATGACTGAAAAGGTTGAGTACCGGATATGATAGGTGGACTGGATTGATTGTTCGGAAGAGAGTAATGTTGCACGACTTGTTTCTGTGGTATGCAGCCTGATCATCTGCCTCCTAAAACTGAGGGTCCAACATGGCCCTCGAGGAGCTTCCAGATGTTTAACGAGCACACATACTGCTAGCCATTAGTAAGGAAAATCAGGGAACAAGGAGTAAAAAGCCAAAGGGAAGGAGAGGTGTGAAGAAAAGCAGCTAAATTGGGCTCAATTTAAAGAATCGGTCGGATCATCCAGGATGATCACAGGATCATCCAAGACAATCGCAGGATCATCCAGGCCGATCCGATGAAATTATTGCGGCTGACTGATTAGTCAAAAAGGCAGTCCGATCGGCCGGGACGACCATATATCATTCGGGATGATTAGACATAGGTGATCATCCCGAGGAGTCAGGCCGAACGATCGTTGAAAACATAGAACGTCCAGGCTGATAAGGTGGATCAGCCAGGACGATGCTCAATAATTGATCGTACCGGCCGAATTTAAAATGTTTTAAATCGTGTGCCACATGTATCATCTGGGACAAACAGTGGGTTATCCAGGATGATTTCCCAAAAATGGATTGTCCCGAGCGATTTTAAAGATTTTAAACATACTGACACGTGAGCAGGTGTATCGGACGAGATAATTAAAATAAATGCATCATCTAGGCTGAAAAATGGATCAACCTGGATAATCAAGATGATTGTAGCAGAGGACGATCATATCGTCCAGGACGATAATGGATCGTCTAGGATGATTGAATAGTAGAAAAGTCATAATATTCATCAGATGGAGTTTTTGATGAAAAAAGATCATATCATCCAGGACGATATAATTATTGGCCAGGACGATGTGGCAAAATTTTGAACTTCAGAGGAAGGATGGAGATGATCAGAGAAGGCCCAAAAAGAATATAGTCAACTAATAACAACAACGATAAAACACGAAAAAAGGTATAAAAACTAGCAAAGAAAAAAGTTTTTTTTTTAATTTTTTTTAAGTTTAGCAAGGCATGCATATGGTAAATGCTCTAAATAATTAAATTTTAAAGATTTGTAAGATCAATGTGTTATCAAAGTCGAAATCTAAAAATAGTAGAAAATATGATCCTGTTAACCCTAGCTTCGACTTCTTTCAAGGAAAAATCATCTTTTGAAAACAAAAGACCTAACTCAGAACAAACTAATTGGGTAAAAAAAAAAGATAATTTCAAAACTTGCTCAAAAAAAATATCTTATAAAATAATATACCAAAGCAATTTATCTCAATCATGGAATTTGAAATCAAGCCTTTGAAAATATCAAGTAACCCATGAATTCTTCTAAAAATTTTTAAAAGTTTGAAAGAGGGGTAAGCTTGTCTTTTGTGAGTTCATTTTATGCCTTTTGTCAATTTGAATGGCGCACTTTGAGAATCTTTTTATTTTTGATACACTTTTGTGTATATTTTTCAATTTGGCGTCATTGCGCATCTTTTTGTTTTTGGCGTCTTTGGCCTTTTTTATTTTTTTGTTCTTGCAAGCTAGTTCCCTTTTCATAAACTCTTAAAATATTTTTAGTTATGAGTAGATCTTTCAGATATTAGAGAGGAGAAACTCACTCTCTAATATAAGGAAGAATAGACCACAAAGTAGACTTTAGTAATTATATGATAAATGCAATGACAAGATTTCAATTAACTTGAAAGATATATAAAAACTTTGAATATTATAAATATAAGGTAGATTATTGTAGCAAGATAGAAAAAGATCTTAATTTCAAAAACCAATTGTTAATTTGAGATAGAATTTTATTTAGAAAAGAAAATTATATCACTAAAAGAGGTTAGAGGGAGGGAAACCATCAACGGTGTTTCTCCCTTTAACTGATTTAGAGATGTTAAAACATTGACTATAAATCCCAAAAAAATAAAAACAAGGAGAAAATTTTATAAAGTAAAAAAAACCAAAGTAAAAGCAACTATAATAACAAATATGAAAAGCTAACACAAAAACTAAGGTAGAAAATAATAACACACAATAGAGTAGTAATCATGCAATTCAAAATTTTATTTAGCAACAAGTTTAAGCAATTTATGAGCCGCGAGCCTTTGTCTAACTATCATAAGCTCTCACGAGATCTTTGGTGAGAGCGCACCTACAAAATCATTAAATATCAGATTTAGTAACCCAAACAATTTTGGGTTCCTTTTTATAAAAAGAAGAATGTGATGCATGAGTGTTATGTAGTGAATTATGCATTTTGGGTCTCCACACCCAATGTGTACTATGGTGACTGGTGCAAGTATGTGCTATGTGTCCTAACATGCTGCATGAAAAACATCTAACTCCAGGAAAAGGATTTCTTAATCGGTTCGGGTTATAATATCTCTTCCTAACTTTTGGCTTTAAATCAGGTATTGATGTATTCCAATTTCTCTCAAGTGTATTCAATTTTCCTTTAAACCTCAAGTGAGAATTTTCTAAATCAATCTCCAAATAGTGCTTTTTATGCTCATATTATTTAGTAGAAGCTTTTAAATCAGATTCAAGTGAGGTGTAGGAAGCTTTCAAAGAATCATGCTCAATTATTAATTGAGAATACTTTTTATTTAAATCATCAAATTCATCAAGTAGAGACATGTGATTACTATCAATTTGAAAGTGATCTTTACTCAAAATTTCATGATATTTTTATAAGTTCAAAAACTCCAATTTCAAACTAGCATGAGTTCTCTTAAGTTTTCTATATGATGCATAAATTTTCTCATATATTTCAAGCAATTAGTCATAAGTTGGTTGGTATACATCTTCTTGGTCAGATTGTTCAAAATCATCAGCCATTAGGCACAAGTTTGTTGTCTCCTCTTTAGGTTCAGTCTCAGATTAGTCAGATGCAGACTCCGCCCAGAAAGCTTTTTGGGCTCGCTTCTTATCCTTTCTGAACTTAGGTTTCTCCTCATTCATTTTTTTGCTTGAGAGATCCTAAAGTGTAGGAAAATCAACTCTGACATGTCCAAGCTTCTTGGATTCAAAACAAACAACATCAGAAGAACTTTTAAATTTTTTGTTATCCTTACCTTTTCTCCAATTCTGATGATGCTTGTGACTCTTCCTTAGAAAGTTTTTGAATTGCTTAGTGATGAAGGCAACATTATCACTTTCAGACCTAGATGAGTTAGTGTATGAGTCGTTTGCCTTAAGTGCCACCCTTTTCTCCTTCTTCCTCTCACATGTATCAAGATTTCTTTGATTTACCCCTTGCTCATAAGCAATTAGTGAACCAAGTCTGTTATTGATCGAATAGGTATTTAAATATTTTGACTCAGAAATTGCAGTGATTTTAGCATTAAAAGAGGAAGGCAAACATCTTAAAAATTTGTTCACTTTTTCATAGTTAGTAAGTTCTCTTCCTAACACATACAATGAAGTAATAATCTGAGTAAACTTTATATACATTTTAGAAATCTTTTCATTAGGCTTCATATAAAGTAGTTCATAATCATGCAAGAGAATGTTCAATCGGGATTGCTTAACTTCATTAGTGCCTTCATAGGTGATACACGATTTATCCTAAATCTCTTTACGAGTTGTGCAAGTGGAAACACGCATGTAATCTATCGATTTTAAAGCACAGAAAAAATAGTTCAAACACTTTGCATTAAGTTGTGCTAAATCTCTTTCATCAAAAGTCCATTCAATAAAAAGTACTTCAGTTTTAATTCCATTAAGTTTACAAGAAGGTGGAGAATATCCTTCTTTAATAAGCATCCGCATACAATAGTCAATCGATTGTAAAAAAGTAAACATGTGAGTTTTCCAAAAATTAAAAGGAAGATTATCAAACAAAGGTGGTCGTGTTATAGAATATCCTTCCGTTGCATTATGATTACCGTTATTAGCTATGGATCAAAATTCAAAAAGTTTTCAAGCTTAGTTTTTATGAATTCCGCTCTGATACCACTTGAAAGTTCATTAGGGATGTTATGCCATTAAGAACTAGCTCGAGGCTAACCAAGAGGGAAGTTGAATACGTATTTTAAAAAATCTTCTTACAATCAAAGAACAATCACAAACCAAAATCACCACAGAAATTAAAGTGCAAAAAAATAAATACAAAAATCAAAAAGATCACACCAAATTTATATATAGTGGTTCGGTCAACTCGACCTACGTGCACTCTCTGGAGGTACCCTCCGAGTATTGCACTACAAAAGTGACTCTCATTTTGCTCCCACAGCAAGGCAGAGAAGCCCTCACAAAAATTCCTTTCCGCCAACCCCGGCAAGGCAGAGAACCTAACTCCTTTTGCTTCCTCCTGAAGCAGGCAGAGAACCTAACTCCTTTTAATTCCTCCTGAAGCAGGCAGAGAACCCAACTCGTTTTGTTTCCTCTTGAAGCAGGCAGAGAACCTCAACTAATTGTTGAAGCTTTCCTCCCTTGAACCCTCAAGGATGAAGGACGAATACTGGAGTAGACACCTTGGAACCTTGCTTGGAGCAACCTTTGTGAATCCCTCTCACGAACTCCCCCTCACAAGTTATTCCCTCTCTCTCCCTCTCTCTCCCTCTCCTCTTGGATCTCTCAGGTCAAGACAACAGCTAAATGTCTCTTTGCATGAGAAAATTTGGGTCCTTTAAATAGAATTTCAAGAATCGACATTATCCTCCAGGATGATAGGCATGTCATCCTATCAAATCAGTACAAAATAAGCTCAATTAGCCGGGATGATTTGGGATGATCAGAAGAAAATTAGTTACATCATCGAGGCTGATAAAATATCATCTTGGTTGATTAGTTCAACTCCAAGAACAATCATCCTAAACATCGCTCAGAATAGATGCTGGACTATGTCAATCATCTAGGACATCGTCCAGGTCGATCCTACGATTGGCCTAAATGTTGTGATCGTATGAGTCATCCTTAATTGCTTTCCATAATTACTAAATTAATTTAGGCATAATTGTGCTACATCGTCCAGGCTGATGTAGTGATCATCCTAGCCAATGTCCTAAAATAAAGAATACCTAAATTGATCATGGTGGCTGATTCTTTCTGATTTGAGCCTATCATCCTGGCTGATACAAGGATCATCCAGGATGATGTGCTTAATGACGGTTGCCTTAACCAGGATGCCCTAATTAGGGTTTCTATTTTTAGTCAAATCGTCCTAGCTGATATGAACATCGTCTAGGCCGATATACACAAAATAGAAAAAACATAAAAATCCCTCAAGTATGTGTGTGGAAAGGTTACTTAGCATTAGGAACCACTTTTACAATTGACTAAAAAAAAAGGAAAACATTATAGGCTGACTCGAACTAAATCTACCCAATCTTGAGCTGGTCTAGAGTTGCGTTTGATCTTGTGAACCTGAAAAGTTAGTAGGCAAGGCAGTCATAAAAAAACATGAATGTTTGCTATCATCAAAAGTCTAATCCATAATCTCAGATTCGCAGCACAACCTTCTATATCTGAATTGAGAATAAAGTTTAAATCATTGTTAGTTTGATTAATTCATGATTTTGGCACTTGTTATGGATAACCAAAGAATAAATTTCTAAATATTATGAGAGATGTCATCTCTACCAGGACATAATCCCTATCATTTAGAGAAAGGGTAATCTCTCTACCTCCAACAAAGATAAAAGTGACTTTTGAAGTTCACAACCCAATTATCATTATAAATCATCATCAAGACCCAACAAAAAGTCTTAATTCCAATGATCGGGTAATATCAGCTAGTTATTTAAGTTAACAAACTATGATAAAATCTCTAAGATATGGTGCATTAGCTTGATGAGGGTATAATCTTGTATCTCCTCCATTTTTTAATCATTATAAAAACTTTTTAAGTAGAACTTTTAGCTACTCTTTGGTTCATCATTCATCAAGAGTTATCAACATCATTTAGAAGGTAGAAAATTATCTTCCTAGTTTGATAGGATGATGTGATAAATAAATTAGCTAGTTATATTATGCAGATAGAAGAAAGTTTAGGGGCCTAAATAGGCATCACTTTAATTGTGCTATTTGCTCAAAAAAATAGTGCAGCAGAGAAAAGAGGAAGAAAAGGAAAATAATAGTTGAATAATCAATAAATAGAGAAAATACTCCATTCAAAGTGTATAATGTGGAAAGAAGATCTGATGAAATAATGGATCACTTAAAGGAGAGTATTAGAAAGATAAATGAAAAAGAAGCTCTAGATAAAACATAAATAAATTGATAAGATGAAGAAATGTCTGCTAGTATTAGCATGGTATATATTCATTTATTTTTGTATAGAGAAAAGGGAAGGGGTAAAAGTGAAATAAAATCTATAGATGCTAATGTGGATAAAGTTGATACAATATATTAAACTCAAAGTTTTATAGAATAGTTGAATCCAAAAGAAAAATATATTCAAAGAATGGAAAATAAACTAACAAGGATGATGACAATGATCACTGTCATACAAGGTAAAGGGTCTCCTACATCAAATGCACAGATTGAATTATCACCTAATGAATTAGTGTAGATTAAAAGAAAAAACAAAATAATTAATAAATAAGAGGCAAAGAATAAACCAGTACAAAAAAGAACATTAGTCAAGTCTATGAAAATAAAATAAATAGCAAAGTAGTATGTCAAAGAAGAACTAGCTAAATCTAAGAATACTTCATTTATTCTAAAGGGTAAACTATATCTAGAAGAATATGAATCTATTCGATATCCAAAGGAATTTATACTAACTTCATTAAAAATTTTTGAAAGTATGGGTAATATTAAAAACACCTTACACATTTTTAAAGCTAGTTGTTATAATGCTAGTGGAAGCTATGTAGTACTATTCTAACAATTTGACACCAATTTATCTGGAATTGCATTTGATTGGAACGCTAACTACCAAATGGTTCAATCTATACATTTAAATAATTAAAAAAATTATTTATAAAAAATTTGCTGGTGCAAAACATCATGGCACTGTCGGTGATCTTATTGTTTAAAAGTTGAAAGAAGATGAAAGCTTAGTATATTACATCCTAAGATGGAGAATTCTTAGCATGAGGTGTGAGCCATAGTTAAAAGAGAAACATGATACAATTTTTTTTTAAAGATTCTATATAGTGCAGTAGCCTTTTTGTCGAATGGTTTTACATTAAGGACCTTTGAGAAGCTATTAATAAAATCCTCTAATCTTTATGAGAAATCTTCCTAATTATCATTCTTAAAAGATCATCCTTTTGTAGAAGTGAAGATGTTAAAAACTCAAAAAGATATAGAAATTTACTCAAGATTAGTGCCTACTATTGATAAAGGAAAAAAGTTGATACAAATTTAGGTTTAAAATCTAAGTCATACTATTAGATATTATCATTTATAAAGATCACATAATGATGAGTAATTCAAATCTCGTTCATATCTCACTTGAGAGGAGAAAAGGTAGATATTTGAATCACTAAAAAAAAACTTATCCATTTTAAAAGGAAGCTATTAAAAGGATTTTTAAGAAACCTTTGGAAAAGCATTAGTTTAAACTTTTAGATCCAAGGAAGCTAAAAGATGTGGGTAAGTTGGGGCAACCCATATAATGTCCATATAACTAGATGTTTAATAATGAGTTGGAAGATTTTATAACTTTCAAAGAAAGGATAAAAAATAATATCAAAATGGGTCAATTGTGATACCTAAGGAATATTTAATCGATTTGAGCAAGGATCCACTAAATGTCTAATTGGTAAGCCTTCTATACCTCTCTCTATTTAAAAATTTCACGATAGTTGCGATGTTGCATTATCCCATTCCTCTAAAAGAATTCTTATTAAAATGTATCATTCATCTTTCTAGAAATCTCTATGAGTACATAATTCCATCGAGGTTGATCAAATAGCTCTTGGTAAAGAAAAGCATAATATTATTCTTACCAGAGAGCTTAAGAAAGTTTGAGCCAGTCAAACTTCCTAAGGAAGAAGACAAGAGTAAAACTAATGTTGTATCTAATAATAAGGTTATATATACAAATGGGGAATCCAAATTCCTTAAAACATTAATGCTGTATAATTTTTATTTTGTCTTGCTTGAGAATAAGAAGTTAATGAAAAAGGATTTTGCATATATTCCATTTATTTTTGCTGATTAAAATTTAAATAAAATGCTTAAATGATGATGAAAATAATTATTAGGAAAAATTAATAAAATAAACTGAATTAAAAGAGAATGTGCAATATTTCTCAGATATCCCCTATTCTCAAAGTTTTGGGTAATCCTATCAACATTGAATGAGAAGTGTCTAATTAAGATAGCCTACTGGAAGAAAGTTTAAAGATAAACAATGATCAAGAGGCAAACTATTTTGATATGTATTATCCTAAAGAGGTAGTTGAAGTTAATCATTATATTGGTATGGTTATGCCTACATGAAGTTCCAGGAGTTAATAATGCAATTCCAACTTTTAATTTTTTGTATCAAAGAAGAATTCATGATGCATTTGGCTGTTCAAGGGGTTGCGGCTTAACAAAGGATTTTGATCATATCACGACAAGATGTGCAAAGATGAAGGAAGTTATTGGTTGCCTTAACAAATGGGGATTTGGATTTCAATTTTTTGAATCCTTTCAAGATTATTGGAGATGGATGGAGAAGTATAATGGATGGAGAAGGATGGATAGTTCCTTGATCTGTATCTTACATGGAGATCAAGGAACAAACTTATTAATGACGGAAAGGAGGAGTGCTCTATGTTCATAGCTTCAAATGCTATAAGTTATGCTTCCATTTCTTATTTGTTATATAGGAATTTGGGACAATGGGGTACTAATCAATCTTCTAGACTGTTTGATCATTGGTACCCTCCTCCTCCCAATTAGATCAAAATCAATATAGATGCATCCTTGCTACAAACATACAAAGATGGAATTGGAGGTGTGGTTTGGGACAATAAAGGAAGGTTTCTACTGGGCTATGGTCACTTGTTTATTCATTGGGATATCTCTAATTTGGAGCTCATGGCAGTTCAATTTATAGGAGAAATAAAAAATGATTGGATGCTAGATTACCATGGTATAATTATAGAAGGTGACAATTACAATGTTATCAACCTTTTGCATAAAATTGGGAGGCAAATGGTGAGATGAACTTTTTTTTTCAAGGATCATAAGTTTATTCTCTTTAATTAGGTTAATAGAAGGTGTAATAAGTTAGTGAATCTTTGTGCTAACTATGCTATTTGTAGGGATTTTTATTGGGAAGATTTATCTTGTAATAATGTTCCTCCTTTGTTTTCAAAATTGTTAAAGGAGGAATCAAGTAATGGTAGTAGTTTGTAATTATGATTTACTTTTAATAATAAAATCAACATTTCTTTGTGCCTTCTTCAAAAAAAAAAAAAAGAGGTTCAACTACCAATAAAGGAAAGAAAATTACAAATTATCCAAATATTTTAAATTAATATCAACATGTTAAAGCTTTAAATGTTATATATCCCGAACTTCCTAAAGTGTATTATAATATCTTAGCACATCTAAAAAAGATGCCTATGAAACTTAGTATTTATGATACTCTATTTCTTTCTAAAGATTTTAGGGAGGTTCTAATCAAAGCCTTACTAGACCCAAAAATTTGTATGATCAAATAACACAAATGTAGTATGAAAAAGCACTATATTTTAAGGATGTTCTAGGAGTTACATTTTTTATGAAGATTTGCTGCTCAGAACCACAAATTATAATCATCCATTATATATTTATGTGAATATTTATAATTTTAAATTGTCTCGTATCCTTGTTGATCTGGGTGTACTAGTGAACAACATGACTCTTAAAAATCTTGCATATTTGAAAGTGGATACTCATAAATTTAGTCATGCTAAAATAATATTACAAGGATTTGATGAACCTTTGGGCTCAATAACCTTACTCTTACGAATAAAATCATTAAAAACTAAAGCTAAATTTTACATTATAGTATATGAGGTTTCATTTAATGCTCTCTGGGGTAGAACCTAATTCTATGACTATAGAATGGTGCCCTTTACCCTTCATTTGTGTATCAAATACTCCTACAAGGGGGTAGAGCACAATATTAAAGGTGAATTGCAAATGTTTTTAATATATAAAGTTAATATATACAAAATTGCTTCATATTATCTACATAAGAAGTAGACTATATTCTCTAAAAAAAGTCAAACTAGCTAAAGTAGAATAAAAGGGGAAAGAAGAAAATGCAAGAGACAAAAAAAAAAAGAGAAAGAAATAGGATAAATAAAGAAAAGTATTATAATCTTAAACACAATTTTAGCTGGTCACTTGCTCCTCTTTCATAAAGAGTGGTACAATGGCTCAACATCCACAGGGGAGAGGTCAAGGATGGAAAAATAAAATATTGAAAGAAAATGAAAGGAGTGTATACAGATAAAGGACCCTATAATAAATATTGATTTGGAATCTAGTTTGGAGGATAAATATTATATGTTTGACAAGAACAAATAGGCTGTTGAATAAAGGAACTATATAGGATAGCCAACATTAAAATTATGTAGATTTTAATAGTAATGAGGACAATGTCCAAATCACTATGAAAGATAATTAAGATATATCTACCTTGGAAAGATTAAAAAAGTATGTGAAAAATATAACCTTAACCTTATTATCCTAGTTTGATGTAAAAAATGTTAGTGGTGAAAGCCTCTCCTCCTTTAAACCATGATTATAAAGCTAATAGTTTTACACCCTCTACAAAAAAAAAAAACTATAAAAACTTTTGTAACCCTTGATGATCCATTTATGTACGAGATAAAATAATTTTTTATAGTGGTATTTAAATTGTGTAAAATTTAAAAAATTTTTAAGCAAGGTTTAACATCATCAAATTTAATTAGAGGTGAAGAACAACAATTTGAGCACATGTGGAGTACAAAATACCAAAAAATATTTATCAATATCAAGGTCACTGAGACTACAAATGATTTGGATGACTCTTAAGTTAGGGATGCTTCTCATGAATCTAAAGAGGAGATTAGATCTATATTAGATGATCTAAATGAAATAAAAATGGGAAATAAGGGAGATGATCATCTAATTTTTGCATGTTCTTAATTGAATAAGGACGAGCCAAACAAAATGATTGAATTATTTAAAAAATTCAATGATTGTTTAGCTTGGAGTTATGATGAAATACCATATTATCTCCTGACATATAAATTCATAATTAGAATGTTAATTAGAAATGGTTCTAGTAATACAAGCACCTTAATGACTATGGCTCAATGTTGAACAAAAATTTGTGGCTGAAGACAAGAAAATAATTAACTCTGGCTTCTTCAGGGAAGAGAAATATCAAATTTTGTTGGCAAGGAGCATTCTAGTAAATAAGTAGAATGGTTAGATTTATGTCTGAGTCATTTACAAAGACTTAAACAAATCTTATCCTAAAGATGAACTTTTGCTTTGTATGACATAACTCATGGTGGAAATTGCTTCCTCGTATGCAATATTTTTCTTTATAGATGGCTAAAATTGATATAACCAAATCAAAATAGCTCATAAAGATAAAACATATACAACATTTAGAGCTTCAGTAAGAAACTATAATTATAAATTTATATCATTGAGACTAAAGAATGTTGGAGTAACCTACAAGCAAGAATTGACTAGGATTTTTTATGAATATATGCATAAATAAGTGGTGTTATGTTGATGATCTAGTCACTAAAAATCACAAAAGTGACAGATATTTATACAATATGAGAACTATTTTTCAAAGATTACATTAATATAATTAAAAAATGAACCCTATGAAGTGTGAAAGTTCATTAGGGATGTTAGGCCATTATTAACTAGCCCAAGGCTAACCAGCGTGGGAGGGGGGGGGGGGGGGGGGGAGTTAATTGGCTTTTTAAAAAAACTTCTCAATCAAAATACAAACTCAAACAAAACTAATAATCACCACAAAAGAAACTAAGTGCAAAAATTAAATGCGGAAGCAATAATAAGAAAGAACACAGAGATTTATGGCGGTTCAGTCAACTGGACCTACGTCCACTCCCTAGAGGCGCCCTACGAGTATTGCACTAAATTCAGTGACTCTCATTTTGCTCCCACAGCAAGGCAGAGAAGCCTGTATAAACCTATTTTTCACCAACCCCGATGAGGAAGATAACACAACTCCTTTTACTTCCTCCTGAAGCAGGTAGAGAACCCAACTTTTTTTGCTTTCTCCTGAAGTCGGCAGAGAACCTTGATCAGATACTAAAGCTTACCTCTCTAGAGCTCCCAAGGATAAGGGACTATGATGGAAGAAGAAGATGTGGATCAAAGCTTGGAGCAACCTTTATGAAACACTCTCACAAACTCCCCCTCATAAGATCCTCTCTCTCTCTCTCTCTCTCTCTCTCTCTCTCTCTCTCTCTCTCTCCCCCTCTCTCTCTCTCTCTCTCTCTCTCTCTCTCTCTCTCTCTCTCTCCCCTCTCCCTCTCCTCTAGGCTCTTTAGGTCAAGACAACAACAAAAAATGTGCTAAAGGGTAGAACACGAGATCATAAATAGAAGTTCTTCGGAATAGCTCTTATTTTATACAAACCGACTTTATCATCCAAGCCGATAGGGATATCAGCCTGGCCGATCAATGTAAATTTAACTCAATCAGCTGATATAATATTATCCTGGACGATCAGTACAATTCTATGAATATCATCCAGATAATCGCTTTGAAAGGATGTCTGGACAATAAAAAATTAGCTTGATCGTCCAGGCTGATCTCTCGAACATCCTGGCCAATTATCTCAAATATGAGGAAACTTAGCTTAAACATCTCTCTGAATAGAAGCTAGCTGATGTCAATCATCCAAGCGATCATCCTGGCTGATCTTGCGATCATCCCAGATGATGTGATTGAGCAATTAAACCTTAATTGCTTTCCTTAATTATGAAATTAATTTAGGCATAATTGAGCTGCATCGTCTCGGCCGATGTCCTAGATGATGTCTAAAAATAAAGATTACATTAATAGATCTGATGGCTGATTCTTTTTGATTTAAGCCTATCGTCCTAGCCGATATGAATGTCATCCAGGATGATGTGCTTTTTAATGGCTGCCTTAACTAGAATGCCCTAATTAGGGTTTCTATTTTAAGTTGATTATCCAGGATGATTTTAGGACCATCCCGACTGATGTGATCAAAATAGAGAACTCTAATCAAAAGACAAAAATTTTCCCCTATGTGTGTGTGTGTAAGGTTACATAGTATCAGAAACCTCTCCGTTTATAGTAGACTCAAGAAAAGAAAATTACAAACTGACTTAGACCTAATCTACCAAATCTTGAGCTGGTTCAAATTAGAGTCTTGATCCTGTGGACCTGAAATGTTAGTAGGTAAGGCAATCGTAGTAAAATAGAAGTGTTTACAATCATCAAAAGTCTATTTTTGAAAATAGATATGCAATAATCTCCCCCTTTTTGATGATGGAAAACACACAAAAATAATTTAAGTGGTTAAGGCAAGTTAATAAAAATAGTGTGTAGAAAAGTCACAGATCAACTATCAAAGTACAAAGAAAATAGTACAGCAGACCACTACCCCTTTTGACATCACAAAAGGAGAAGGATAGTAAAACAGAAACAAAGAAGAAACTAAACAACAAAAATTGAAACAAACTACAATAAAAAACATCATAAAAAGAAAACTAGTAAAACGATATATATTTTTTGATTAAGGCATGAATATGACATAGTCTTCATGTGATTGATTTTAAAGATTTGTAAGTCAATGAGTTAACACCATCAAAGATCTGAAAAAGTGGTAAAGTATCCGATCATATTAACTCTTAGCTCAGACTTCTCTCCGGGAAAAATGATCTTTTGAAATCAAAAGACCTAACTCAAAAAAATCAATTAGATAAGAAAAAGAGATTCGTTCAAGATTTGGTTTTAGAAAATTATCTTATATAATAATGTATCAAAGTAGATTGTTACAATCGCAAAAATTTGAAATCAAGCCTTTAAAAATCTCAAGTGATTCATGAATTCTTCTAAGATTTAAAAGTTGGAAAAGAGAAGAGAGCTTGATTTTGATGGGCTCATTTTATGCCTCTTGTCCATTGAATGGCGCACTTTATGCATCTTTTGATTTTTGATACACTTTGTGTATAATAATTTTTTTTAATTTAGCATCATTGCACATCTTTTATTTTTGACATCATTGGCCACTTTTTTTTTGCAAGCTAGATTCTCTTTCAAAACTCTTAAATATTCTTAGTTTTGAATATATTTTTTAGATATTAGAGAAGAAAAACTCACTCTCTAATATAGGGAAGAACAAACTACAAAAAAGAATAAAAAATCATATGAGAGGTGCAATGACAGAATAACGAGAAATCTTGAAGTAACATAAAGACTTTGATCATTATAAATATAAGCTAGATTATTATAACAAGATAAAAAAGATCTTAATTGAAAAGTCCAGTTGTTAATTTGAGATAGAATTTTATTTAGAAAAGGAAATTACACCACTAAAATAGGTTAGAGAAAAAGACACAATCAATGGTGTTTCACCCTTTAACAGATTAAGAGATGTAAAATATTAACTATAAAAATAAAAAAAAAAGATAAAAAATATCAATTTCAGCGATGATTTTTTTTAAATAAAGCATATGGAAAAAAGAAAACAACAAAAACAAAAGCAATAAAACTAAATAAGGAAAAAGCTAAAAAAATAAAATAACAGAAGTGAAAAATAAATAACAAATAACATATCAGAAATTAGAAGGAATCAAGTTCAAGCATTTATGTCAATCACACCCAATCTGGTCCTTAAAGTGTTGAAAGTGTCTAAGGCCAGTGGTTTAGTAAAGATGTTATCCAGTTGATTCTCAATTGCCACATGATGTAACTCAATCTCTCCCTTGGTCACATGGTCTCTAATAAAGTGATGCCTTATATCAATGTACTTAGTCCTTGAATATTGTATAGGATTTTTAGAAATGCAAATGGTACTGGTGTTGTTACAGAGAATTGAGATTGTGCCTACAGGTAATCTTAAATCCATAATTTGTAAAGGACTTAGGCCACATAACGTCCTAAGGCAATGTACTCAACTTCAGCAGTGAAAAGTGCAACAAAGTTTTGTTTTCTATTAGACCAGGAGACTAAAGACTGTCCTATGAGTTGGAAAGTCCCAAAAGTGCTCTTTCCATCCACCCTATATCCTGTAAAATAAAAATCAAAATATCCAATGATCTCAAAAGAAGTGTTGTGCCTAGGGTACTAGATTCCTAAGTTTTGGGCCCCTAAATGGCATCAAAGAATTCTCTTAACCGCAGTTAGGTGGGATTCCTTAAGATCAACTTAAAATCTAGCATAAAGATAAACACTAAATATAATATCAGGCCGGCTAACAATTAGGTAAAGTAAAGTTTCAATTATCCCTCTATACTTCTTTTAATCAACAGACTTTCCATTTGGGTCTTTGTCCAACTGAACACCTGAGGTCATGGGAGTATTAATTGACTTGGCTTTATGCATTTCATATTTCTACAAGATATCCTTTATGTACTTTGATTGATTCAGAAAGGTTCCATCATCCAATTGTCTTAAGCTAAAGCCCAAAAAGTAGGACAACTCTCCCATCATACTCATCTCAAACTCTCTACTCATTATTTTTAAAAAATCATCACATAGTCTCTTATAAGAAGATCCAAAAAGTATATCATTGACATAGATCTGAACATTGAGTAAATTATCTCCTACTTTCCTCAGAAAAAGGTAGTTTCTATGTTCCCCTTAAAAAACTCCCTCTCTAGTAAGAATGTGCTAAGCCTCTCATACCAAGCTCTGGGTGCCTGCTTTAATTCATATAAGGCTTTTTTTTTAATTTAAAAATATGATTTGGAAATTAGGAACTCTCAAAATTTGGGGGTTGTTTTACAAATACATCCTCTTTTATTACCCCATTTAAAAGGACACTCTTAACATCTATTTGGAAAAGCTTAAATCCCTTATAATAAGCAAAGGCTAATAGCACTCTAATGGTTTTCAATCTAGCTACAGGGGTAAAGGCCTCCTCAAAATCTGTTCCTTCTATTTGGTTGTACCCCTTAGCCACCAATATTGTATTATTCCTAACCACCACACTAGAATCATTCACCTTATTCTTAAAGACCCATTTGGTTCCAACTATGCTTTATCCCTTTGGTCTTTCTATAAGCTCCAAAACATCACTCCTAACTAATTGGTTTAACTCTTCTTGTATGGCTAAGATCCAAAACTCATCAGAAAGGGCTTGATTAATGTTGGTGGGTACAATTATAGAAATAAAGGCAGAGTGGTTCACTTCCTTTCTAAGTCCATGTCTAGTCCTAACTTCTTCAGAAGGGTCTCCTAAGATCAATTCTTTGGGGTGACTCAAAGAGTTTCTCCAATCTCTAGGCAAGGTGTGTGTAGGTTCAACCCTTTCCTCTAGATCTACATTTTCTACTCCTTGGATAATTTCACCTACTCCTTCAGTGTTTTGGGGCTCTACGTTCTTCTCCAAAATTTTAACTCCAGTAGAAATCTCTTCAACTTCATCTTCATTCTCAACTTTAGTATTCCTAGGATCAGATTCATCAAACACTATATGAGTAGTCTCCTCCATCACTAATGTCCTCTTATTAAAAAC
The DNA here is from genome assembly GCA_022539455.1 of Dendrobium nobile. Lineage (NCBI taxonomy): Eukaryota > Viridiplantae > Streptophyta > Magnoliopsida > Asparagales > Orchidaceae > Dendrobium > Dendrobium nobile. Next base: position 39,711,837 of record CM039735.1, read on the forward strand.
CCTAAAAGACTTCCCAACACTAGAATATCCTAAGAACACTCCTTCATCAGATTTTGGGTCAAATTTTCTTAAGTGAGACTTCCCAGTATTATGAATAAAAACCTTACAACCAAAGACATGGAGATAGAAAAGATTGGGTGTCCTACCCTTAAGGATCTCATAGGATGTCTTATCAAGTTTGGCTCTAACATTTCCCCTATTCAACATATAACAAGCTGTGTTTACCGCTTCAGCTCAAAAATATTTAGGAAGTGAAGATTCAGTAAGAATGGCTCTAGCAACTTCAACTAAGATCTGATTCTTCCTTTCAGCTACCATATTCTGCTGAGGGGTCCTAGGAGCTGAGAAGTTGTGACTAATCCCCTTATCCTCACAAATGTCTCCAAATCTCTTATTTTTAAACTCTCCCCCATGGTCACTATGGATGGTCAAAATCTCACACCCTAACTTTTTCTAAATCCAATTGAAGAAGGATCTAAACTCATCAAAAAGACTCATTCTTATGTGACAAAAATGTAATCCAAGTAAACCTCATGTAGTCATCGACAATCATAAAATCATAGACTTTTCCTTCTAAGCTGGCAGTGCTAATGGGTCCAAACAAATCTATGTGAAGGACTTCTAAAGGTCTAGAGGTGCTAATGTCCTTAATGGAGTAAAAAGAGGAATGAATTTGTTTTCCTAGTTGGCAGGCATCACAAAGGTGGTCTTTTGAGAATTTGAATTTGGGGAAACCTCTAACTAGGTCTTTCTGGGTCTCTCTCCTAAGGGTTTTCATACTGGCATGACATAATCTCCTATGCCATAACCATGAATCATCAGTAGTAGTTTTTAAGAAAATGAAGCAGTACTTTCAATATTTTTTAAGTCAAGCATGTAAACATTATTGATCCGTATTCCCTGTAAAATAGTATTATTATTTAAGCTTATAATGCAAGTATTAGCAAAAAATTTTATGATGAAGCCCTTATTGCAAAGCTGATTAATGCTGAGCAACTTATATTTTAGTCCATCTACAAGCAAAAAATTTTCAATCAAAAGTTTCTTGGAGTTTCCAATTATACCAATGCCTACTACCTTCCTGGTGGTATTGTCTCTAAGAGTAACATTGCCTCCTTTTCTGGTCTCCAACAGAATGAATTGATTGGCATCTCTAGTCATGTGTCGTGAGCATCCACTGTCCAAGTACCACATGCTCTTACGAAGCCTTTTTTTAGAGCAAGCCTTAAAAATCATCAAATGTCAGATGTAGGAACCCAAACATGTTTGGGTCCTATCTTATGAAAACAAGAATACAATGCATAAGTGTTTTGCTATGAATCATGCAATTTAGGTCATCACACCCAATGTGTACTAAGGTGAATGTGCAAGTGTGTGCAATGTGTCATAACACTCCACATGAAAAATATCTAATACTAGGAAAAGGATGTACTAATCTACTTAGGTGGTGAGGCTTTCTTTTAAAGTTATGTGTAGCATGCAATAATGATTTGTTATTTTTAAAAACTTTGAGATTTGCTAATTTCTTAAACTCTTTTTCTAACTCAACATGAGATGACTTCAAAGAATCATATGTATCTGATAATTCAGTATGCTCTTTATTTAATGCATCAAACTCATCAAGTAATGACATGTGATTGCTATCAATTTGGGAATGATCTTTTAATAAGATTTCATGCTCTTTTTGCAAATTCAAAAACTCCCATTTTAATCTAGCATGTATTTTCTTAAGTTTTCTATATGATGCATGAATTTTCTCACAAGTTTCAACTAATTGATCATAGGTTGGTTCACATACCTCTTATTGATCAGATTGTTCATGCTGATTATCGGCTATTAAACATAAGTTTATGGTTTCGTCCTCTGCTTCAGTCTCATAGTAGTCAGATGCAGAATCTACCTAGAAAGCTTTTTGTGATCGCTTCTTGTCCTTCCTGTGTTTGGGTTTCTCCTCACTCTTCTCCTTGCTTGGGTGCTCCTTAAGAGTAGGAGAATCAGCTTTAATAAGTCCAGGCTTCCTTCATTCAAAGCAAAGAACATCAGAAGAACTTTTATAATTTTTGCTATCCTTACCATTTTTTCACTTCTGATGGTCTTTTTGCTTCTTCCTTAAAAAGCTTTTGAATTGCCTTGTGATGAAGGCAACATCATTATTTTCAGATCCAGAAGAATCAGTGTTCGTGTTGTTGGTTTTTAGTGCTACATTTTCTCCTTCTTTTTCTCACTGCAATAAGATTTTTTTGATCCACTCCTTGCTCGTAAGCATTGAGTGATCCAAGTAAGTTATCAATTGAATAAGTGTTCAAATCTTTAGATTCAGTAATTGCAGTGATCTTAGCATCAAAGGAAGAAGGAACGCATCTCAAAATTTTATTGACCCTTTCATAATTAGTTTGCTCTCTTCCTAAACCATGCAATAAGATGACAATTTGAGTAAACATTGTATACATTTCAGAAATTAATTCAGAAGTTTTCATACAAAAAGTTCATAGTCATGCAAAAGAATATTCAATCAAGATTGTTTAACTTCATTGGTTCCTTCATAAGTTACACATAATCTATCCCAAATTTCTTTACCAGTTGCACAAGTTGAAACACGCATATAATCTTTAGATTTCAAAGCATAGAAAAAATAGTTTAAGCATTTTGCATTAAGTTATGCTAAATCTCTTTCATCAAAAGTCTATTCAGTAAAAGAAATTTCAATTTTAATGCCATTAAGTTGACGAGAAGGTGGTGTATAACCTTCTTTAACAAGCATCCACATACGATAGTCAATCGATTGTAAAAATGTAGACATGCAAGTTTTCTAAAAATAAAAAAAGAATATTATCAAACATAGGTGGACGTGTAATAAAATATACTTTCATTGTGTTATGATTACCAAAGTTAGCCATGAATCAAAATAAAAAAAGTTTTTAAACATAATTTTATGAATCCTGCTTTGATACCACTTGAAAGTTTGTTAAGGATGTTAAGCCCTTATGAACTAGCCCGAGACTAACCAAGAGGGGTGGGGGGGTGAATTAGTGTTTTAAAAATCTTTTTGTTGAGTCTAGTAAATAGGTTGTTAAACCTAAGTTAATGTCCCAAAGCTACCAAGAGGGAGGGGGGGGGGGGGGGGGTGAATTGGTATTTAAAAATTTTCCCTCTTTTGATAATTTTAACCGAAATTAAACTTTAATGATATTTTTTATAAAAAGTTTTTCAACCACAATTTTTAAAACACTTAAGTAAATGCAGAAAATAAAAAGTAGTAAAATAAAAAGACACACGATTTATAGTGGTTAGGTCTAAACCAAACCTACATCCACTCCCTAGAGACACCCTCTGAGTATTGCACTAATACCAATAGTGTCTCTCATTTTGCACCCACAACAAGGTGGAGAAGCCTTTACAATCACTCTTTTCACCACTACCCGGTGCGGCAGAGAACCATCGTCCTTTTACACTTTTCCTAGTGTTGGTAGAGAACCGTCGTCCTTTTACACTCTCCTAGTGAGGGCAGAGAAACCTTCGTCCTTTTACACTCTCCTAGTATCGACAGAGAACCGTTCATCCTTTCACACTCTCCTAGTGTTGGCAGAGAACCGTACGTCCTTTCACACTCTCCTAGTGTCGGCAGAGAATCGGATCTCCTTGACAGATCTCTTCCCAAGAAATCTAGAAAGAAGAAAGAAAAAAGAGTGAAGTAATCTCAAATCACAAGTAGGAAATCTTACCTTTGAACACTATGTAAAGCCTTCATGCTCCAATGGTAGAAATCCTTCTTTGAATGCTCTCTCTCACTCTCTCCTTTACTCTTCTTCCAATAGGCACGAAGATCAACGAGCAAAAAGATTGGGTGACAGTCTAATTTGGACTATATATACAAAAGACAATAAAAACCGCCCAAAAATTACAAATTTTCAATTATGTACGCAGTGGATCATCCCGTACGATCGTGGATTGTCCTGGACGATTTTACTTAAGTGTCGAAAATGAATCTAATGTATATTGGTACGAACTATGTTCGTACACGCTCATCGTCCCGTACGAACTAGGTTCGTCCGGTATGAAACGGTTATTACATAGGTTGGTCCCCAAAATTCTACAGGATGTAACCAACTGACATAAGTCGGTTCGGTTCGTCCTGGGACGAACAGGTTTCGTACTCGGACTATTTTATACAGAGCGTTTTAATTTTCTTCCTGTACGATCGCATACAGAGAGCTTCGTCCAGGGACGAAAATTAATTTCGTCCTGTACGATCTCATACAGAGAGCTTCATCCCGGTACGAAAATTAATTTCATCCAGACGAACAGTGAAAGTGAGAATCTAGAGACGTTCATCCCGGGATGAATATTAAATTTGTCCTAGACGATTAGGACTTAAAAAATTTTCTCCTCGCCTGTTCGACCCATTGCTCTTCTGAGGGTTAATTAACATGATTTCTCGTACAAACTAAGTTCGTCCCGTATGATCAGTTCATAAAAATTGTCCCCCAAGAGTGTGTGTTGTGATTTTTCACTCAATTACAATCACTCCCTTTCATTTCAAAACTTGTAATTTACAAAAGAATAATTTGAAGTCTTCATCGCTTGGAGTCGATTTTCCTGAAATATTAGTACACACTAGAGCAAAAATAGAACTTCGAAAAAGTGTTAGGAGATATATAAAAATAATAATATTTGAAATCATCAAAATAATACAAGTTACAAAATGTAAAACATGCAAATAGCAACTCTCTCTACAATCTCCCCCTTTTTGATGATGGCAAAACAATTATTGTTTATAGGGTTTCAAATTTTAAGTATCTCCTAAACTCCCCTTGAATTTATGAACTCATGAAAATACGGAGGCATTTGAATTACTTAAAAATTTTTGTTTTTCAAAAATTTTATACAACATAAAAGATAAAATAAAGAAAACAATCAAATACTACAAAAACAACACATACGGAAATCAAACACTACGAAAACAAAAAGTAAATACTACTAAAATCAAACAGTACGAAAACATACGCAACAACAAACAATTTCTCCCCCTTTTTGACAACATCAAAAAGTGAAGAAGAAAAGAATGTTAGAAATATAAGCAGAAATATGAAATTGATTTGATATTTTAATCATGAAAGTGATTGAAATAAGGTATGCAAATAAAATTAAAAAACATTAGAAAAACATAAAATTTCATATAATTTAAGAAGTGATATAACTTAGAAAATAAAAAGAGTTTTTCAATGGCATGTGTCAATTTAGACATGAAGATAAAGAGAATCATTGCACTAAGGATGAATAAAAAATTTTATATTTCAAATTTCAATATAAATTATAAATGAACATTAGATCAATTTGAATTAAGAGATTAAAAGAGTCTGGAAAGAAGTAATTACCACATGTGGCGCTTTGCTCGTCTTTTTCAATTTTTATGGCACACTTATGTGCATCTCCCTTTTTTTTTGGCTTATTTTATGCCTCTTTTTATCATTGCAAATTTTTTGCACTATCCTTTTGATTTTTATACATTTGTACAATTCTCAAGAGTATTTGAATTCTTTCCAAATCAATAATCTAAAATTTCAAATTTTTCTAAGTGTATAAATACTAATTGAAAAGAGATATACAAAATAAGAAAACATCTAAATTGCAATAATAATATTTAAGATAATGTAGACTAAATAAGAGACATGGAATTGAAAATTCTAATAATATCAAGTTATAAGTATTTCTTACATTTAGAAAAAATTATATTTTCTAATGATATTAATTTAAATTTGCAAGTTAAATAAAGTACTATTAAGATAAAAATAAAAAAGGAATGTCATAAAGTCAAACATACATTTCTAAAACATTAAACCATAAAACATTGAAACATATATTGATATCGGATAAAGCTATTACAATTTGAACTTAAAGATATCAATAGTAACACAATTAAGACAAGAACAGAACAACAAACTAATGACAATCACTAACACAAGAACAATAATGAAGCATAGAACAAACATAGAACAAACACTGAACAAACACTAAACAAATCATTCTGAAGGACCCTGATCTGGAAAAGGAGGTGGTGCTGCACCAAAGAAGTTGAAGTAACTACTCATCATGAACATGTTGGAATTAATGGCATTTATTTGTTCACGTATATATCCCATATCCTGATTGTGCTGAAAATCTTGCTGCTGTAGGTGAGTTTCAATTTGATCAAATCTTTAATCAAAATGAGCCTCTAAATTTTCAAATCTTTGAACCAAATTCTCATAAGTTGGTCCAGCAGCATGTGAAGGTACAACTTCTTCTTCTGTTTCACTCAGAACTACATGAGTTCTGTTGGGCTCCTCCTTATTGAAGATAGCTCTAAAGGATGCGTCATTGTAGTAGAGTGGTTCTTCAAAGTCTTGTTCTGGATGAATTAAATCATACTTCTTTTCCAAAATATAAGCAATCAGATGTCCTAAGGCTATGTTCTTCTTCCTTTTATGATCAACATGACCAATTTCAGAGAGACCATAAATGTAGTCAATTCGGAGTTGGGCCTCATCTATAGGTTGTCTAGTCATAATCAAGTAGGTAACAGTAGAAAGAAGAGGAGTGATATTGAGTCTATCACTAGCTTTAGGGATCATTGAAGTTCTTAGAACATGCTGGATGATACGAGCTTCACACAATAAAGTTGATACTTTAGCTTGATGATCCTTAACTCTTATTCCTCTAATCACACAATTAACTTCTGTCCAATCAAAACTTGAGTTTGTCGAAGTGTGTGCTCTTAAGCTTTTAGTCCTTAAGTTTAGAAAAATACCAAAGTCATCTTTGGTGATTTCAACTTTCTTTTTGAAAACAAAAGAGCTGATGACAGAATGGTGGGAGTGTAATGACATGTTTGCCAAGAAATAGTAAAAGGTTTCTCTATTGTAGAAGTGAGCTAAAGTGAGGATCAAACTAAACTGAGTGGAGGTAAACAAGTGCATTACCTTAAAAGTTAGTTGATCCTGTAGGAGAACTCTAGATGGGGTGATTTTTGCAGAGATAAACCTAGGAAAGGATTCTTCATTGGCTCTAGAAAGGAAGTTTTCGGATGTATTCCTTGGAGGACCCATAGCCAAACTCTTTTGGCGCTTGCTAAAACTTGCCATATAAGGATTTGAAGAGTGGAAAGGTTTGAAAGAGATGTGTGAAAGTGACTGTTCAGTAAAAAAACTGCCGTTAATTTAAAGAAGAACGACTGTTTGTACCAGACAAAATTTTCGTTCGTCCCGTACGAATTAGATTCATCCCGTACGAACATATTTCGTATGGATGAACAAATGAGTTTAAAAAATAATGGCTTCTCGTAAACACACAATTTTCAAAGCGTCCTTTCGTACAGACTTTTGACCTAGATGATCGTACAGATGAACACGTGTTCGTACGGACGATAAAAAATTTAACTCATTTTGATGGCGGTTGAAAACCGTCCATCGCCATGAACCGACATGTGTTCGTCTGGACAAACCAAAGGTTCGTACGGACGAAGTTCATAATAAAAACTGACTTATCCATTCAACTGCTGCATTCAACCTCCCATCATTTGAAAAATATTTCGTCCCAGACGATCGTGACGATCATACAGACGAACTACATTAAAAACTGCTCTTAAGACGGTTTGAAATCACGCAGTTTTGTCATTTTACACACATCGTCCCGTACAAAAAAATTTCGTCCCGGACGATGATGACCACAAATTTTCAATTTCACACTCAAAACAAAAACAAATAAAAATAAACAAGACACACTTAAATACACACCAAAAATAAACATAACAACAAAACAAAACAAAGACAAAAATACAATAAACACATAAACAAAAACAAAATATCAATTTTGCATAAAAACATTTTTATCTAAGCATTTAAATCAATAACTCCTAGCCTAGTTCTTAATGTACTGAAAGTATCAAAGGCTAAAGGTTTTGTAAAAATGTCTGTAAGTTGATTTTCTTTTGAAACATGGTTAAGTTCAATTTCTCCCTTGGATATATGATCCCTTATGATGCCTTATGTTAATGTGTTTGGTTCTTGAATGTTGAATAAGATTTTTCAAAATGCAAATAGCACTAGTATTATCACAATAAATTGGTATAGTGCCTATAGTTAATCCTAAATCAATCAACTATTGTTTTAACCAAAGTACTTGTGCCACACAACTTCCTAATGCAATGTATTCTGCTTCTGCAGTAGTAGGGTCACTGAATTTTGTTTTCTACTAGACTATAAAACTAATGAATTTCCAATGAATTGATATGTTCTAGAAGTGCTTTTCCTATCCACCCTACAGCCTGCAAAATCAGAGTCTGAATAACCAATAATTTCAAATGAAGAGCTAAACTTTAGATACCAAATTCCTAAATTTTGAGTTCCTAGTAAGTATCTTAAAATCCTTTTTACTGCTGTCAAATCTGATTCTTTTGGATCAGATTGAAATCTAGCACACAAGCAAACACTAAACATGATATCTGGTCGGCTAGCAGTCAAGTAAAGTAATGATCCAATAATCCCTCTAAATTTCTTTTTATCAACAGATTTTCCCTTAGGGTCCTTATCCAACTGAATTGAGGAACTCATTGGTGTACTAATAGGTTTAGCATTATCCATTTCAAACTTTTTGAGGATGTCCTTAACATATTTAGTTTGTCTAAGAAATGTACCTTCCTCAAGTTGCTTAATGCTAAAACCTAGAAAGTAATTTAAATCTCCCATTAGACTCATCTCAAATTCACAACTCATTATTTTAGAAAAATCATCACAAAGATTTTTATTTGAAGATCCAAAAATGATATCATCCACATAAATTTGAACAATGAGTATATCCTTTCCAAATTTCTTTAAAAAAAGCGTTGTATCCACACTTCCTTTTCAAAAGATCTTTCAAGTAGGAAGGTGCTTAACCTCTCATACCAAGCCCTAGGTGCTTATTTTAGTCCATATAATGCCTTTTTCAATTTGAAAACATGATTTGGGTATTTTGAATTTTCAAAACCTAGAAGTTGTTCTACAAAAACATCTTCTTCAATTACCCCATTTAAAAAGGCACTTTTCACATCCATTTGAGTTAATTTGAAACCCTTAAAACAAGCAAAGGCTAACAAAACCCTAATTGCTTCAAGTCTAGCTACAGGAGCAAAAGTCTCCTCAAAATCAATTCCTTCAATCTAATTATACCCCTTAGCAACTAATCTAGCCTTATTTCTAATGATTATTCTTGAGTCATTCATTTTATTTTTGAATACCCACTTAGTTCCAACTATATATGCTTTGATCTTTTGGCCTTGAAGTTAATTTCCAATCTTTATTTCTTACAAATTGATTCAACTCTTCTTACATGGCCAATATCCAAAATTCATCAGAAAGTGCTTGATCAATATTAGTGGGTTCTATAGTTGAAATAAAGGCTGAATGATTGACTTCCTTGTTTAATCCACGCCTAGTTCTAACACCCTCACTAGGTTCACCAATAATCAATTCCCTTGGGTGGTTTTTAGAATATCTCAAATCTCTAGGCAAAGGGTTTTCTATCTCAAAATTCTCTTCCACATTTTCTTCCAAGTTTTTTCTATCAATCTTTTAGGAGTTATCCGCAATCTCCTCTTCAATAACATTTGGCTCTTCCAAATTTCTAGATTCATCAAATACAACATGTGTAGTCTCTTCAATGACTAAAGTTCTTTTGTTGAATACCCTATAAGATTTTCCAACACTTGAATATCCAACAAAAATTCCTTCATCTGATTTTGGATCAAATTTTCCTAAGAAAGATTTTCCATTATTATGAATAAACACCTTGCAACCAAAAACATGCAAATGTGACAAATTAGGTGTTCTCTCTTTTAGCAACTCACAGGGTGTTTTATTTAAATTGGATCTCACATTCACCCTATTCAGAACATAACATGCAGTGCTAACCGCCTCAGCCCAAAAATATCAAGGAAGTGAGTATTTTGCCAACATTGCTCGGGCGGCTTCTATTAATGTTCAATTTTTCCTTTCGACTACCCCATTTTTTTGAGGGGTTCTAGGTGCAGAAAAATTGTGATCAATTTCTTTCTCTTTACAAAAGTTTTCAAATCTCTCATTTTCAAATTCTCTTCCATGATCACTTTGTATAGAAATAATTTCACACCCTAATTTCCTTTGAATCCAAGTCAAAAAATTTCTAAATTCCTCAAATGATTCACTCTTATGAAATAGAAATCTAACCCAAGTGAATCTTGAGTAATCATCCACAATAACAAATTCGTATACCTTCCCTCCTAGACTTATAGTTCCAACTGGTCAAAAAAAATCCATGTGTAAGATTTCCAAAGGTTTACTAGTCCTAAGATCCTTATTGGACTGAAAAGAGGACTTCACTTGCTTACCTAATTGACATGCATCACAAAGGTGGTCCTTATTAAAGTCTAGTTTAGGTATACCTCTCACTAAATTCTTTTGGGTAATCTTTCTAAGTTTTTTCATGCTAGAATGACAAAGTTTCCTATGCCAAAGCCATGACTCATCAGAAATAGTTTTTAAACAAAAGGCAGTAGGAGTATGAATGCAATTTAAATCTAGCATATAAACATTGTTTATCCTTTTTCCATTCAACACATCTTTACCATTTATGCTTAATATGCAGCTAGTAGGAAAACATTTAACACTATAACCCTTATCACATAGCTGACTTATACTTAGCAAATTATGTTTTAATCCTTCAACCAACAACACATTGTCAATAAAAAAGTTTTTCAAGTTTCCAATCATACCTGATCCAACCACCTTCTTTGTGGTGTTATCTCCAAGTGTTACTTTGCCTCCACTTCTGGCTTCCAGCGTTATGAATTGAGCAATATCTCCAGTCACATGCTTTGAACATCCGCTGTCCAGGTACCATATGCTCCCACGAAGTCTTGTGTGAGAGCAACCCTGCAAAAATATCAAATGTTAGACCTGGGAACCCAAACAAGTTTGGGTTCACCTTTTAGCAACTTATAATCAGATGCATGTATGATATGTCTAGGTTTATGCATCTTAGGTCTCCACACCAAATCAGATTTCATCTTCAAAGTACAGGTGTGTGCTATATGTCCAAATAATCCACAATTATTACATTTGACATTAAGAAAAGTATTAAGTCTTCTACCATTTGTTTGTCTTCTAAGGGATTCCACATATTTAGGATAAAATTTAGGATTGGTAAAATCTTCAAGTTTGGGGGTATCCTATTATCCTCAAGAGCTCTTATTTTCAACTTATAAAATGAATTCATATCTTCCAAGATTCGATTTGTATAATTGATTTGATATGTTTTGCTCTCAGATTCATCCTTAAATATTTTAATTTCTTTTTCAAGATCAACAAAGGATGATTTTAAAATCTCATGATTTTTATTCAGATCATTATATTCATCAAGTAATTTCATGTGGTTGTCATATATTAAAGCATGATTTTTTCTAAGGATTTCATATTCTTTCTTAAGTTCTTCCAATTCTAGACTTACACTAGCATGCATCTTTTTCATTTTCCTATATGCATCATGCATGTGTTCAGAAACTTCAAATAATTCATCATAACTTAAGTCACATACCTCTTCTTGATCTGATTGATCTATACTATCTGCCATCAAGCAAAGATTGGTAACTTCTTCTTCCTTTTTAGTCTCTGATGAATCTGAAACTGAGTCCGCCCAAACACTTCTTTGAAACTTTTTCTTGCCCTTCTTTACAATTGGTTTCTCTTCTACCTTCTCCTTGCTAGGAGTGGCTTTGAGTTTTGGGCAATCAGTCTTGATATGACCTAGTTTCCTGCATTCATAACAAATCACTTCATTAGAAACCTTGCCATTTCTATTAAACTTACCTCTATTCCATTACTAGTGTCTCTTCTGCTTCCTCTTCAGAAAGCTTCTGAATTGTCTAGTTATTAATGCAACATTGTCTTCATCCTCAGGTTGTGAGTGTTCACTCTCGGACTCTTCCACTTTTAGTGCTATATTCTTCTCCTTTCGTGGTTCACCTGCATCAATCTTTCTTTGATTAACCCCTTGCTCGTAAGCAATGAGTGAACCAAGAAGATTGTCAATAGAATAAATGTTTAGATCTTTAGACTCTGTAATTGTAGTAATTTTAGCATCATAAGCAGTAGGTAAACAACGAAGAATCTTATTAACCATTTTAGCATTAGTTAATTCCCTACCAAGTGCATGCAAAGAAGTGATGATTTGTGTGAATCTTGTGTACATGTCAGAAATAGATTTATTTGATTTCATGCGAAATAATTCATAATCATGTAACAAGATATTAGGTCTTGATTGCTTAACCTCATTAGTCCCTTCATAAGTTATACAAAGTCTATCCCATATGTCCTTTCCACTTTTGCAAGTAGAAACCCGTATGTAGTCTTCAGATTTTAAAGCACAAAAGAAGCTATTTAAACATTTGGTATTTAGTTGAGCTAAGTCACGTTATTCTATAGTCCAATCTGCAAAAGGTGTTTCTACCCTAACTCTATCAACTAATCTAGTTGGTTTTTTATAACCTTCCTGGACTAAGATCCACATACGATAATCAACTGACTGTAAGAAAGTAGACATGCATGTTTTCCAAAAATCAAAAAGTATATTGTCAAACAGTGGAGGTCTAGTAATAGAGTAACCCTCAGGTGTATTTCGGTTTCCAAATGTAGCCATCTACGTTAATCAAAAAGTAGTTTAAACTTATGATTTTGAAACGGAGCTCTGATACCACTTGTTGAGTCTAGTAAATAGGTTGTTAAACCTAAGTTAATGTCCCAAAGCTACCAAGAGGGGGGGTGAATTGGTATTTAAAAATTTTCTTTCTTTTGATAATTTTAACCGAAATTAAACTTTAATGATATTTTTTATAAAAAGTTTTTCAACCACAATTTTTAAAACACTAAAGTAAATACAGAAAATAAAAATAGTAAAATAAAAAGACACACGATTTATAGTGGCTCGGTCTAAACTAGACCTACATCCACTCCCCAGAGGCACCCTCTAAGTATTGCACTAATACCAATAGTGTCTCTCCTTTTACACCCACAGCAAGGCGGAGAAGCCTTTACAATCACTCTTTTCACCACTACCCGGTGCGGCAGAGAACCGTTGTCCTTTTACACTTTCTCTAGTGTTGGCAGAGAACCATCATCCTTTTACACTCTCCTAGTGAGGGCAGAGAACCCTTCATCCTTTTACACTCTCCTAGTGTCGGCAGAGAACCGTTCGTCCTTTTACACTCTCCTAGTGTCGGCAGAGAACTGTACGTCCTTTTACACTCTCGTAGTGTCGGCAGAGAACCGGATCTCCTTGACAGATCTCTTCCTAAGAAATCTAGAAAGAAGAAAGAAAAAAGAGTGAAGTAACCTCAAATCACAAGTAGGAAATCTTACCTTGGAACACTATGCAAAGCCTTCATGCTCCAATGGTAGAAATCCTTCTTTGAATGCTCTCTCTCACTCTCTCCTTTACTCTTCTTCCAATAGGCACGAAGATCAATGAGCAAAAAGATTGGGTGGCAGTCTAATTTGGACTATATATATAAAAGATAATAAAAATTGCCCAAAAACTGTAAGTTTTCAATTCTGTACGCAGTGGATCGTCCCGTACGATCGTGGATCGTCTTGGATGATTTTACTTATAGTGTCGGAAACGAACCTAATGTATATTGGTACGAACTTTGTTCGTACACACTCATCATCCCGTACGAACTAGGTTCGTCCAGTATGAAACAATTATTATATAGGTCGGTCCCCAAAATTCTACAGGACGTAACCAACTGACATAAGTCGGTTTGGTTCATCCTGGGACGAACTGGTTTCATCCTCGGACGATTTTATACAGAGCATTTCATCTAGGGACAAAAATTAATTTTGTTATGTACGATCGCATACAGAGAGCTTCATCCAGGGACAAAATTAATTTCGTCTTGCTCGATCTCATACAGAGAGCTTCATCCTGGTACAAAAATTAATTTCGTCAGGATGAACAAAGAAAGCGAGAATCCAGAGACGTTCATCCCGGGATAAATATTAAATTCATCCTGGATAATTAAGACTTAGAAAATTTTTTCCTCGCCTGTTCGATCCATTGCTCTTCTGAGGGTTAATTGACATGATCATCCCGTACGAACCAAGTTTGTCCCGTACGATCAATTCATAAAAATTGTCCCCCAAGAGTGTGTGTTGTGATTTTTCACTCAATTACAATCACTCCCTTTCATTTCAAAACTTGTAATTTACAAAAGAATAATTTGAAGTCTTCATCACTTGGAGTTGATTTTCTTGAAATGTTAGTACACACTAGAGCAAAAATAAAACTTCCAAAAAGTGTTAGGAGATATATAAAAATAATAATATTTGAAATCATCAAAATAATACAAGTTGCAAGAATATAAAACATACAAATAGCAACTCTCTCTACACTTTTAATAAAAAACATAAACATATCCAAAACCAAAATTCACCACAAAGAAAATCAAAGTGCAAAAAAATAAATATGGAAGAAGAAATAAAGAACATAGAGATTTATAGTGGTTTGGTCAACACGACCTACGTCCACTCCCAGGAAGTGCCCTCCGAGTATTGAACTAAAACTCAGTGACTCTCCTTTTGCTCCTACAGTAAAGCGGAGAAGCCTATACAAACCTCCTTTCCACCAACCCAGGTGAGGCAGAGAACCCAACTCTTTTTCCTTCCACTTAAAGCAGGCAGAGAACCCAACTCCTTTTGCTTCCTTCTGAAGTAGGAAGAGAACCCAACTCCTTTTGCTTCCTCCTGAAGCAGGCAGGGAACCTTGATCAGATGCTTAAGCTCACCTCTTTAGAGCCCCCAAGGATAAGGGACTATGATGGAAGAAGAAGATGTGGATCAAAGCTTGGAGTAACCTTTGTGGAACCCTCTCACAACCTCCCCCTCATAAGATCCTCTCTCTCTCTCCCTCTCCCTCTCCTCTAGGCTCTCTTAGGTCAATACAACAACAAAAGTTGTGTAAAGGGTTGAATAAGAGCTCTTAAATAGAAGAGCTTTGGAATAGCTCTTATTTTATACAAACTGACTTTATCGTCCAAGTTGATAGGGATATCATCCTAGCCGATCAGCATAAATTTTGGTCAATCAGCCTGATTAGTTTTTGATGATTAGAAGAACTTTGCTCATATCGTCCAGGTTGATATAATATCATCCTGGATGGTCAGCACAATTCAGTTAATATCGTCCAGGCAATTGCTCTATAAAGATGTCTGGATGATGAAAAATTAGCTTGATCGTCCAGGCCGATCTCTCGATCATCCTAGCCGATTAGCTCAAATTTGAGGAAAATCATTCTAAACATCACTCTGAATAGAAGATGGCCGATGTCAATCATCCAAGAGATCGCCCCAGCCAATCTTGTGGTCGTCACAAATGATGTGATTGAGAAATCAAACCTTAATTGCTTTCATTAATTCTCAAATTAATTTAGGTATAATTGAGCTGCATCATCAAGGCCGATGTCTTGGACGATGTTTAAAAATAAAGAATACCTAAATAGATCTGGTAGTTGATTATTTCTGATTTCAACCTATCGTCCCGGCCGATACGAATGTCATGCATGATGATGTGCTTAATGATGACTGCCTTAACCATGATGCCCTAATTAGGGTTTCTATTTTAAGCTGATCTTCTAGGATAATTTTAGGATCGTCCCGGCCGATGTGATCAAAATAGAGAACTCTAATTAAAAGATAAAAAATTTCGCCCATATGTGTATGTGCAAGGTTACTTAGCATCAGGAACCACTCTATTTATAATAGACTCAAGAAAAGAAAAATTACAAACTGACTCAGATCTAATCTACCCAATCTTAAGCTGGTTCAAATTGTAGTCTTGATCATGTGAACCTGAAATGTTAGTAGGCAAGGCAATCGTAGTAAAACAGAAGTGTTTGCAATAATCAAAAGTCTATTTCTAAAAATAGATATGAAACATATTTATCAATCCAAGTAATAGTCTAATGTATTACTCCTACCATATGTCAGAATCCAACATAAAAAATGAAGCTGAGAACAAGGAGCTAACAACTAAGTTTGAGTTCACAATTTTAAATGAAATCTAAGATATCAAAATCATTAGAGATTTGTACCTACTGATAAATAAAAACTCTAAAATCTATATAATGTTAAAGGAATGTTTAATTTCCTTTTATCAATATACAATACTTTGTCTGAATAAATAAAAAAATTGAATTTTAATAGGGTTTCTCATGGAAGAACTCTACAATGGGTGCCATAGAAAAATTAGTTAAACCTTTAGCTTCTCCTAAAGAATGTTTAATTTAATTGAATAAGTGTACAAGGTCACAAAGTCTTATTATCTATAAATATTGAGTAAATAAAAAAAAACCCCCAATCAAAGTGAAAAATATTTTAATCACAGAAGATGAGATGGTAGATTGGAGAAAATTATTCATTAAATTCTTGAAAGAAAATAAGCAATCTCTTGATAGATATGTAGCTGATCATATCAAAAGAAAATATCAATTTTATTCCTTAATCAATAATACCCTATATAGAAGATAATTCTCTAAGATCTGGTTTTTTTTTTTTGATGAATCAGAAGCAAAGAAAATAGTAGAAATACATGCAAGATTGTGTGGCGCACATCAATTCAAACCTAATAAGAAGATAAAAGTAAAATGAATGGGATATTATTAGCCATCAATAATAGATAACTATATGAATGTTAGAAGTTAAAGCACATTATGTTTCTAAGCTTTTTTAAAGTCCATGTCATGTATTGATTTGTTCCTCATAAAATTATATCAGATAATAGTTCTTCATTCAGAAGTACTATAATAAATAATTTTTCTAAATATCAAAATATTGATTGGAGATACTCAATAATATATCACCCTCAGGTAAATGGATTGGCTGAGGCCTTCAATATTAAGCATCAAAGGCATAAAAAGTTGGTTGAAGCTTTATGGGGGTATCATACCACAAATAGAACTCCAACTCAATCCATTCCATATAAATTAGTATTTGGTATAATAGCTATTATTCCTTTAGAGGTACAACTAACATCACTTAGGGTTGTAGTAAACCATAACACAACATTTAAATAGAACACTAAATTCTTATTAACATACCTTGAAGGTTTTGAAGAGAAGCGATTACAAGCTCAATAAAGCCTCAAATTATACAAGGCCAAATTGATTTAAGCTCAAAATAAATTGGTTCATCCAAGAACTTTCCATGTTGGAGATTTAGTCCTTGTGTTGCGAATCTGAGATTATGGATTAGACTTTTGATGATAGCAAACTTTCATGTTTTTCTACGACTACCTTACCTACTAACTTTTCAGGTCCATAAGATCGAACACAACTCAAGACCAGCTCAAGATTGAGTAGATTTAGGTTGAGCCAGTCTGTAATGTTTTTCTTAAGTCAATTGTAAAAGTGGTTCATAATGCTAAGTAGCCTTACACACACACACACTTGAGGAGTTTTTTTAGTTTTTCTATTTTGAGTACATCGGCTTGGATGATGTTCATATCGACCATGATGATCCAACTAAAAATAGAAACCTAATTAGGGCATCCTAGTTAAGCAGCCGTTATTAAGCAAATCCTCTTGGATGATCCTTATATCGGCCCAGACGATAGGCTCAAAATAGAAAGAATTAGCCGCCATGATCAATTTAGGTATTCTTTATTTTAGGACATCGAGCAAGACAATCTCAATATCAGCCTGGATGAGACATCATAATTATACCTAAATTAATCTTGTAATTATGGAAAGAAATTAAGGCTGATTGATACAATCACATCGGCTGGGCCGATCACAAGATCGGCCAGGACAATGTCCTAGATGATTGACATCGGCCAGCATCTTTTTCGGGCGATGTTCAGGATGATTGTACTCGGATTTGAACTAATCGGCCAGGATGATTTTCTATCGGCCTAGATGATGTAACCAAATTTCTTCTGATCATCTCAAATCATCCCAACTGATTGAGCTTATTTTGTACTGATCATCTAGGATGATATTCCTATCATTCTGGATGATAATGTCGGTTCTTGAAATTCTATTTAAAGAACCCAAAATTTCTCATGTAATAAGATCTTTGCTGGAGACCCTTTAGCTGCTGTCTTGACCTGAGAGAGCCAAGAGGAGAGGGAGAGAGAGGGAGAGAGAGGGAGGAACTTATGAGGGGGAGTTTGTGAGAGGAATTCACAAAGGTGATCCAAACAAGGTTCCAAGGCATCTTCTCAAGTCTTCATCCTTCGTCCTTGGGGGTTCAAGGGAGGTAAGCTTCAGTAGTTGGTCGAGATTCTCTGCCTGCTTCAGGTGGAAGCTAAAGGAGTTGAGGTTCTCTGACTGCTTCAGAAGGAAGCAAAAGTAGTTGGGTTCTCTGCCTGCTTCAGGAGGAAGCAAAAGGAGTTGGGTTCTCTGCCTCGCCGGGATTGGCGGAAAGGAGTTTTTGTGAGGGCTTCACCGCCTTGTTGTGGGAGCAGAAGGAGAGTCACTTTTGTAGTGAAATACTTGGAGGGCACCTCCGGGTAGTTGATATAGGTCAAGTGGACCGAACCACTATAAATCTGGGGTGATCTTTCTTTGTTTTGATTTCTGTATTTATTATTTTGCACTTTGATTTCTGTGGTGATTTTGGTTTTAAGTTTCGTTCTTTGATTATAAATTTTTTTTTTAAAATACCAATTCCCCCCCCCCCTCTCGGTTAGCCTTGGGCCAATTCTTAAGGGATTAACATCCCTAACGAACTTTCAAGTGGTATTAGAGCAGGATTCATAAAAGTTAAGTTTGAAAACTTTTTGAATTTTGATCCATGGCTAACAACGATAATTGTAATGCAACGGAAGGATATTCTATAATACGACCACCTTTGTTTGATAATCTTCCTTTTGATTTTTGGAAAACTCGCATGTCTACTTTTTTAGAATCGATTGACTATCATATGGGGATGCTTGTTAAAGAAGGATATTCTCCACCTTCTCGGAAACTTAATGGAATTAAAACTGAAGTACCATTTACTGAATGAACTTTTAATGAAAGAGATTTAGCACAACTTAATGCAAAGTGTTTGAACTATTTTTTTTGTGCTTTAAGATCAGTAAATTATATGCGTGTTTCCACTTGCACTACTGGTAAAGAAATTTGGGATAAATTGTGTATCACCTATAAAGGCACTAATGAAGTTAAGCAATCTCATTTGAATATTTTGTTGCATGTTTACAAACTTTTTTGTATGAAACCTAATGAAATGATTTTTGATATGTATACGAGATTTACTCAGATTGTTACTTCATTGCATGCCTTAGGAAGAGAACTTTTTAACTATGGAAAAGTAAACAAATTTTAAGATGTTTGCCATCCTCATTTGATGCTAAAATCATTGCAATTTATGAATCTAAAGATTTAAATGCCTATTCGATCGATAATTTACTTGGTTCACTCATTGCTTATGAGCAAGGGGTAAACCAAAGAAATCTTGATACAAGGGAGAGGAAGAAGGAGAAAATGCTGGCACTTAAGGCGAATGACTCGAACATTGACTCATCCGGGTCTAAAAATAAAGATATTACCTTAATTACGAGGAAATTTAAGAGCTTTCTAAGGAAGAGGAATAAGAATCATCAGAAGTTGAATAAAGGTAAGGGTAACAAAATTTTCAAAAATTCTAATGACACAATTTGTTTTGAATGCAAGAAGCCTGGACATGTCAGAGCTGATTCTCCTACACTTCAGGATCACTCAAGCAAAGAAAAGAATGAGGAGAAACCTAAGTTTAGAAAGGATAAGAAGCGAGCCCAAAAAGCTTTCTTGGTGATTTCTGCATCTGACTCATCTGAGATTGAACCTGAAGAGGAGACAATAAACTTGTGTTTAATGGATGATGATTTTGAACAATCTGACCAAGAAGAGGTATGCCAATCAACCTATGACCAATTGCTTGAAATATGTGAGAAAATTCATGCATCATATAGAAAACTTAAGAAAACTCATGCTAGTTTGAAATTGGAGTTTTTGAATTTACAAAAAAGAGCATGAAATTTTGAGTAAAGATCACTTTCAAATTGATGGCAATCACATGTCTCTATTTGATGAATTTGATTATTTAAATAAAAAATATTCTGAATTAATAATTGAGCATGATTCTTTGAAAGCTTCCTACATCTCGCTTGAATTTAATTTTAAAGCTTTTACTAAAGAATAAGAGCATAAAAGCACTGTTTGGAGATTGATTTAGAAAATGCTCACTTGAGGTTTAAAGCTGAATTGGATGCATGTAAGAAAAATTGGATGACACCTACCTTTGATCCAAAGCCAATAACTAGGAAGAGGCATTATAACCCGAACTGATTAAGAAATCCTTTTCCTAGAGTTAGATGTTTTTGTGGTGGCATATTAGGACACATAGCACATACTTACACCATTCACCGTGGTACACATTGGGTATGGAGACCCAGATTGCATAATTCACTGCATAACACTTGTACATCACGTTCTTCTTTTCATAAGAAGGAATTCAAACCTGTATGGGTTCCTAAATCTAACATTTGATGATTTTGCAGGTGTGCTCTCACCAAAGACCTCGTGAGAGCATATGGTACTTGGACTGC
This sequence comes from Dendrobium nobile, assembly GCA_022539455.1. Lineage (NCBI taxonomy): Eukaryota > Viridiplantae > Streptophyta > Magnoliopsida > Asparagales > Orchidaceae > Dendrobium > Dendrobium nobile. The sequence continues at coordinate 39,732,467 of CM039735.1, forward strand.
GGAGGCTCACCACTCTTAATTGCTTATTTTTGTTGCTTAATTAAATCAGAGTTAGATGTTTTTCATATGGCAAGTTAGGACACATAGCACATACTTACATCATTCACCGTAGTTACTGCGGAGGCTCACCACTCTTTTGCTCCCATAGTAAGGCAAAGAAAACCTTTGAAACTCACTTTCACTAAACCAGATGTGGCAGAGTGCCTGATTCTATGTCACCCTCTTGGACACGGTAGTAGACCTTGACTCATTTTTCTCCCACCTTTTGAAGGCAGAGAATCTCAGCTCCTTTTTCTCCCTCTTGGAGAAGGAAGAGTATCTTGAGGACTTGAACTATAAGTCACTCTCCCTAGAGAGCTCCCAAAGAATCGCCAAGTCCATAGGAGGATCAAGGGTGTAGCTAGCACAAAGAAACTTGTGATCCCCTCACACTCCTCCCTCACGTTCAACCTCACTTTTGCCTTCCTCTCAAACACTGGATTTCTCAAAGCTTCTCTCTTAGAGTACCTTTAGTAGTCACATAACCCTCTCTTTATTATAAAGAGAATATGTAAAACATGCTTAAGTAATGGGCTTCAAGAAACCCTAAAAAATCAAGTTAGCCACCACTGTTTGTATATTATGATTTCAATTTGTACAATACGATAAGTTTAATACTAGTCCCATACAATATGATGTAAATTGTCATTCAAATGAATTATTAAATTAATTTGAACACGTTGTATAGTATAATCCAGAGGTAGTCCAAAATGATATGTTTAATTTCCCCATTTCATACTAGACGATTCCTGAGATGACTGAAAATTCTCTACTAATCATCCCATACAACTATCATCATATAATATAGTTAGTTGATTTTAAGAAGGTCATCCAATATGATATTAATATCATACAATATAATTAGTTCAAAAATCATGGTTTTATTTGGTGCGATCAATGGGACAACCAAATTTTGTCTATACTAATTGTTTAGTATGATCAATATCATATAGTATGATTAGCTATCAATAATTAAACCATAATTTGATTGATTAATCAAAGGGGTAAATTTTAGCAAGATTTAAAATATTCATATAGTATGATTCACTATGCATAATACAATTAACTCAAAAATAAAATATCGAAATCTTACTTAAATTAACCTAGAAGCTAGGGTTTTCAGATTGTAACAAATTATACAGTACGATCATGATCGTATAATGCAAATAGTTCATTAAAACTAATCTTTTAATTAGTTGTTAAGCCCATTCTTTCTATATTGATTTTACAATAAAATTTTAAGTCATACATTATGATTCATACAAACATTTTAACTTTTAAAATTTATATCACTCCCCCTATGTATGTGTGCATAGTCACCAAATTGCATACACTGTTATTTAGCCAAACTCAAGAAATAGAAAGTAAAAAAAAGTAAAATTATAGACTTTGTTACTTGACATTCCTATTCTACCAATTCTTGAGCTTTTAGTAGCCTTGAGTAGTGTATGTCTAACCTACAATGTTAGTGCTCATGGATAAAATAAATATCTAAATATATATTGAGTAAAGTAATAATTCATTCAATAACATTTTTCATCATCAAAATCATGGACTATGGATCTTGGATTGCAAGAATTGCCCCTTTTTTATGATGTCAAATATAGTTGGTTGATAGGAAAGATAAATATTCTTTTCTTCTAAGCTCCCCCTCACTAGATGATGGATTTAAAAATTTCAAATTTATATTATTATTTTTTTTTTGAAAATACAATAATAAATAAAAACATAAAACAAAGTAACACAAACACAACATTCTATTGAAATATAATGAAACATACATTTTAAGGATAAATTGAAGAATAGTGGAGGCAAAGAGGTTCATAACCTCGAAGTATAAGGTTGGTTGATTTAACATTCGAAAAAGGATAATTCATGCATTTTTATAGTTGTGGTAAGCCTCTTAATCCCTTAATCCCTTACATAAAGGAAAATATTATCAAAATTATGAGAGGAGGAGGAGCTCCCCTGAGTCAATCTATCATGTTTGCTTCTACCTGCCATTAGATTGAAAGATTTAGAGGGTATGAAAATGAGGAAGTAGTGAGTTGAGTGAATTAAACTGTTCAAAGCCTTCTAATTTATAAATTTTAGGCCAATCATATAGTATAATTGAGGATCATATAATAAGATCAAGGAAGTTAATTCATCTGGATGACTTATTAAAAAAAGTGGATAAATCAAACAATACAATCAGGTATCGTAGTGGACGATCTTAAGGAATTACATTCATCTTGAGGGTTTATTAGTATTGTGTTTGATGAAAAGTATTGTATATTACGAATGAGTGTTCATAAAATATGAAATGCAATTATTATCATACTGGTTGAATTAAATTTTTCCTTATATAGTTTTACTCATATGCCGAACTCTATAGTCAATAGATTATAAAAAAATAAACATACAAATTTTCCAAAAATCAAAATGAATATTTTCAAACAGTACTGGACATGTTATAGAATTACCCTCCATAGTGTAATGATTACTGAAATGAGCCATTGATCATTCTTCAAAAGTTTTCTAAAACCATATTTTTGAAGCCCACTGTGATACCACTTGAAAGTTCATGAAGGTAATTAAACCTTAAGTAACTAGCCTGAGAGGCTCACCTTGGGGAGGGGGTGAATTGGAAATTTAAAAAAAATTTCTTAACTTAAAATAACAATGAAAATAATTTTGAAATATTTTTTGAAATTAAAAATACCATATTTTTATAACTTGTGGAAAAAAACAAGTTTATCAAAAATATTGATTTAACTATGATGATAAATTGATTTAGGAAGCTAAGAAATGATCACCCTTTTTTCTAAGCAATTATAATGTAAATAAAATGCAGGAATTATAAAACTGTATAAAGGAAAAAATACATCAGAGATTTTTATAGTGGACTGATCAACCATGACCTACATCCACTCCCTAGAGTCCTCCACTCTAAAAACTTGCATTAAAATAAAGTGACTCTCCTTTTTCTCCCACAACAAGTAGGAGAAGCTCTTATAAACTCACTTTCACCAAACATGATGCAGAAGAGTGCCAGATGCTATGTCATCGTCCTAGTGATGGTAGCGAATCTTGAATCATTTTTCTCCCTTCTAGAGAAGGTAGAGAACCTCAGCTCCTTTTTCTACATCCAGGAGAAGGTAGAGTACCATGAGGACTTGATCTAGAAGCCTATCTCCCTAGAGAACTTCCAAAGATTTACTAAGGCTATAGGAGGAGAAAGGTTGTAGCTAGCCTGAAGAAACCATGTTTTCTCCTTACACTCCTTCTCCCTCACGCTCAACCTCACCTTCTCCTTCCTCTTAAACCTAGGATTTCTCAAAGATTCTCTGTTTGAGTATCTTCAGTAGTCGAACAATCCTCTATTCATTACAAAGAGAATCTTAAAAAAATGCTTAAGTAATGGGATTGAAGAAACCCTAAAAATCAAGTTAGTTGTTATTATTTGTATAGTACGATTAGTTTAAAACTAGTCTCATTTAGTATGATATAAACAATCATTCAAAAAAACTATTTAATTATTTTGAAACATCATATAATATGATTCATAGATCATCTAGTGTGATTAGCTTAATATCCTTTATTCATACAACATGATTCTTGGGACGACTAAAATTATATCTACAAATCATCCCATACTTCTCTCATAATACAATATGGTTATTTAATTTCAAAAAGGTCATCAAATATGAGATTAATATTATACGGTATAATTAGTTCATTTGGTATGATCTTTAGGACATCAAAATTTTATCTCTATTAATTATTTGGTATGATCAATATCGTGTAGTATAATTGATTATTATTAATTAATCATGATTTGATTGACTAATCTTGGGGGTTAATTTTAAGAAGATTTCAAATATTCATACAGTATGATTCACAATGTACACACGATTTGTTCATAAATAAAATTTCAAAATCTTACTTAAATTAATATACCAGCTAGGGTTTTTAGATCATAACAAATAGTATACTACAATTACAATCATAGAGTATGATTAGTGAAAGTTTGTTTGGTCTGTTAAGCCCTATGAACTTAGTCCCAAGCTAACCATGAGGGGGGGGGGGGGTGAATTGGTATTTTAAAATTTCTTTTCAACAAAAGAAATAAGATCACAAGCCAAAACCAAATCACACCACAAGACAAAAATAATGCGGAAATTAAAGTGCGGAAGCAAGAAAACAATAACATAGAAATTTATAGTGGTTCGGTCAACTTGACCTACGTCCACTCCTTGGAGGCACCCTCCAAGTATTGCACTACAAAAACGTGTCTCTCCTTTAGCTCCCACGGCTAGGAGGAGAAGCCCTCACAAAGAAGTCCTTTTTGCCACCCCGGCAAGGCAGAGAACCTATCTCCTTTTGCTTCCTCCTGAAGCTGGAAGAGAACCACAATCCGGTACTAAAACCTTACCTCTACCAACCCTTCCATGGACAAGAAAGTCTAGATAAAGAAGAAGCAGAGCGATCCTTGAAGCACCCTTGTGAATCCCCTCACAAGCTCCCCCTCACAAGATCCTCTCTCTCTCTCTCTCTCCTCTCTTTCTCTCCTTAAGGTCTTCTCAGGGCAAGGTAGCAGAAAAAGATTGTTCAAAACGTTGAACATGAGCTCTTAAATAGAAGAGCTTCAAAGAAGCTCATTAATTGCAAGTTGCCGACAATATCGTTCAGGCTGATATGGACATCGGCTTGGCCGATCAGTATAAATCTCAGAAGATCGGCCAGAGCATCGCCCTGAATGCAAGCTAGATGATTTAAAATTGGCTTGATTGTCAAGGCCGATCTCACGATCGTCTAGGCCGATCAGTTCAAATCAGAGGAAAATCATCTTGAGCATCGGCCTAAATTTGAGCTGGACAATATTTATCGTCTAGAAGTAACTAAGGTTTTTTTAATAGATCGTCCTAGACGATCCAGCCATCGTCCAGGATGATATGATCGTATCAATCATCCTTAATTACTTCTTTGATTTGTCTGATTAATTAAGGAATAATTGTGAATATCGTCTTGGCCGATAAAATATCGTCTTGGTCGATTATTAAAAAATACAGAATACCTTAATTGTCTATGGCGGCAATTTCTTTCTGTTTTGAGCTTATCGTCCTGGCCGATACACGTGTCATCCAGGACGATCAGATAAGACGGCTGCCTTAATTAAGAATCCTTGTTTAGATTTTCTGTTTTAAGCCCGATCGTCCAGGACGATGTAAATATCGTCCTAGCCGATATGAGTAAAAACAGAAATTCTAAGTCTCTCAAGTGTGTGTGTGTAGGGTTACTTAGCATCAGTCTTTTGAACATTACAAATAGACTCAAGAAGAGAAAAAATTAAGTACAGACTGACTAAACCCTAAACCTACGCAATCTTGAACTGGCTTCGTTCGTTCGTTCGATCTTCAATTCCTGAAAAGTTAGAAGTAACAAGCAGTCCAAGAGAATCAATAGTGTTTGTCAATAATCAAAACATAAGTTATGAAAATAGATTAGCAACAATTAGTTCATAAAAACTAAAATTTTAATTTGCCATTAATCTTGTACTTTTTATACAAATCATATAGTATGATTGTATGTCGTATAGTACGATTAGTACAAAAATTTTAACTTTCAAAAATATATCACTCCCCCTGTGTGTGTGTGTGTGTGTTTAGTCACTTAATTGCATACACTCTTATGTGGTGAGACTCAAGAAATAGAAAATAAATAAAAGTTAAATTATAGACTTTGATACTTAACATTTTTATTCTACCCATTCTTGAGCTTTTAGTAGCCTTGAATGGTGCATGTCTTACCAGTAATGTTAGTGCTCACAAATAAAAGAAATATTTAAAATATTTATTAAGAAAAATAATAATTCAATCAATAAATTTTATCATCATCAAAATCACAAACTAGGGATCCTGAATTATAATAATCTCCCACATGATGTAAAATAATGTTGGTTGATAGGCAAGATAAATATTCTTTTCTCCTATGCTCCCCTCATGAGGTAATAGATTTAAAAAAATTAGGGGTTATAAATATCAAATTTGTATTATGTTTTTTTTGTTTTCTATTTTCTTGAAAAGATAATAATAAATAAAAACTAAAAAATAAAGTTACACAAATAGATATCCTATTAAAACATAATGAAACATATATTTTCTCTCCATTTTGACATCATAAAAAAGGGAGGAACAAATAAATAAAGAAAATAGTACAAGAAAAAAAAAGTAAGATAAAATATACAAATATTAGAGGTATGGTGGATCCTAATCAGGTGGTTGTGGAGGATGATAGAATTGATGGATGGAGGAATATTGATTATTAATCTAGGAAAACCTTTCTTTAAACCATCTCATGTCTTCCTCATGCTGTTGTTGTTGGTGTTGAATGTGGTAATCCAACTTGGTTTCTAATAGCTTAAGCTACTAAATTATGTCTTCGTAAGTGTATTTAGGGAAACTAGGTGCAGGTGATGGTATTAGTGTTGGTGGAGGTCCACCTACAGGAGTAACTTCCCCTTCTTCATGAAATTTTGGCTCATCGTGCTTGTGTTCCCAATGGAAAAGGATATGAAAGGAGATATCCATATAGAAAATATGAACATTATTGGGTTGAGTAAGAAAGGTGTGTTGGTATTTTTTAACTAGGATTCCTAAGGCAATATTTCATTTTCTTTGGGTATTAGAAGTTGAATATGATTCATGTTCTTGATATAGTCTAGAATCATTTGAGCTTCATCAAATTAGGTTTTTTACATGATTATGTAGGTGACTATAAATAGAAGTCAGATTATGTTAACCCGACCCCTATCTTGGGGTATAAGTAAAGTTCTAAGGATAGGTTTGATGAACTAGGCATTTTGATTTAAAGTGTAGACTTATGGTTAATGTTACTTTAGTTTCATATTCCTAATGATCATGTTGACATAAGTCCAATCAAAGTCATTGGAGAGAAGTGATTGTGGATGAGGTCCTTCAGTTTTAAGTCCTATATGTTCTATTAAATCATTTTTGGTGATTTCTACATTTTGACGGGAAATATAAGAAGTCATGGCAGAGGTTTCTAAATTTAGCTTAAAGTTGGCTAAGAATTCGTAAAGAAGTTCAGAGTTATAGGGAAAAGTTAGTGTAAGGATAAATTGAGTAGTGGAGACAAAGAGGTTCATCATCTTGAAGTTCAGAGTTTGTTGATTTATAATTCATAAAGGGGTGATTTTTGCCTCTTTATACTTGTGGTAGGCATCTTAATCCATTGTGAAGAGGAAATAATCATCAAAATAATGAGAGGAGGAGGAGCTCTCCTTAGTCATTCAGTTTTGTTTGCTTCCATCGACCATAGGGCATAAATATTTAGAGGTAATGAGTTTGAAGAAGTAGTGAGTTGAGTGAATTGAACCATTCAATGCCTTCCAATTTATAAATTTTAGGCCTATCATGCAGTACAATCAAGGATCATATAACATGATTGAGGATTCTATAGTACGATCGAGGTTCACACAGTATGATCAGGGAAGTTAATTCATCTTAATAACTAGTTAGAAAAAGTAATCAAATCATACAATATGATTAAGTATCGTATTAAATGACCTTATAGAATTGTATTCATCCCAAGGGGTTGTTGGTATGGCATTTGACAAAAAGTATCATACATTATGAATGGGTGTTCGTACAACATGAAATGTAATTATTATTATAACAGTCAAATTAAAATTATCCCAATACTATTTAACTATTATGCCAAATTCGATAATCAATGGATTGTAAAAAAGTAGACATACATATTTTCTTGAAATCAAAAGAACTATTTTTAAATAGTGGTAGATGAGATATTGAATTACCCTCTATAGTGTTATGATTACAAAATGAGCAATTGATCATTATTTAAAAGTTTTCTAAAACATTATTTTTTAAACCCACCCTAATACCAGTTGAAAGTTAATGAAGGTTGTTAAACCTTAAGGAACTAGCCCGAGGTTCACCAAGAGGAGAGGGGTGAATTGGAAATTTAAAAACATTTCTTAACTTAAAATAATTATAATAATACTTTTGAAACATATTTAAAAGTTCATTATGGATGTTAAGCCCTTGTGAACTAGCCAGAGGCTAACTAAGAGGGGGGGTGAATTGGTGTTTTAAAAAATTCTCAAATAAGAATCACAATCTTAAACTAAACCAGCAATCACCACAAGAAAATTAAAGTGCAGAAATTAAATGCGGAAAAGCAGTAAGAAAGAACACACATAATTTATAGTGGTTCAGTCAACTTGAACTACTTCCACTCCCCAGAGCCTCTCCTCCATGTATTGCACTAAACTTAGTGACTCTTCTTTTGCTCACACTGCAAGGTGGAGAAGCCTATATAAACCTCCTTTCTACCGACTCTGATGAGGTAGAGAACCTAATTCCTTTCGCTTCCTCCTGAAGTAGGTAGAGAACCTCGATCAAATGCTAAAGTAGACCTCTCTCGAACCTCCAAGGAACTAGGGATGATGACTAGAGAAGATCAATCAGATTCTTGCTTGGAGTAACCTTTATGAAACCCCCCATAAATTCCCCCTCATAAGATCCTCTCTCTCTCTCCCTTGCTCTCCCTCTCTTCTTGGATCTCTCAGGTCAAGATAGCAATAAAAGATATAATCTTGGGTAAACAAGAGATCTTATATATATAAGAGCTTCAAATTTTCTCTGAATTGCAATAAACCGACATAGATCATCCAGGATGATCGATGGATATCCTATACGATCAGTATAAATTCAGCTCAATCAGCCAGGATGATCTAAGAGAGTCTGAATGATTAAATGACTTATTTGTTATTATCATCTTTTATGATTAGTTCAAAATCATTGAGTATCATCCAAAACATCACCCTGATTTCATGTTTGCATGATAGAAAACTAAACTGACCGTCTAGGATGATTTCATGATCATCCTGGATTATTAGTTCAAAATATTAAATATCATCCAGAATATTGCCCTATTTACATATTTAGACGATGGAAAAATAATTAATGTCCTATATTATTTGGGATCATCCCAAATGATTAGTGCAAAATAATACACATCATCTAGAACATCATTTTGGTCATCCCGGAAGAAAATAAAACTTGTTTAACTGATTGTCTGGATGATTCTGAGATCGTCTAGGATGATATGATCGAGTAATCAAACTTTAATTTCTTTCCTTAATTACCAAACTAAATTAGGCATAATTGCACTACATCATCCTGGAAAATATCATGGATGATGCCTAAAAATAAAACATGCCTAAAAAGATCTTGTGGCTAATTCTTTCTGATTTGAGCCTGTCGTCCTAGATGAAGCTAATATTGTCCAAGACAATTTGTTTAATTGTGGCTGCCTTAACCAGATACCCTAATTAGGATTTTTATTTTTAACTGATCATCCAAGATGATTTGGGATCATCCCAGACAATGTGATCAAAAACATAAAACACTAAAAATAGATAGAATTTTTCCCTAAGTGTGTGTGTGTGTGCAAGGTTACTTAGCATCAGGACCCACATTGTTACAACTGACTCAAGAAAAGGTAAAAAAATACTTAATGATAGTTTATAGTCTGACTCAATCCTAATTTACACATTCTTGAACTGGCTTAATTTATAATTGACCTTATGGACCTAAAATATTAGTAGGTAAGGCAGTAATAGAAAAATAGAAGTGTTAAAAATGTTTGCTATCATCAAAATTATAATTCCTAAATCCAGATTCACAATAATCTCCCCCTTTTTAATGATGGCAAACAAAAAGTAAATTATGTATTTTAATTGAAACATCATAAGAAAAAATAATATGAATTAAGCACTAAAAACAAATTGATGGTACAAATAAACACTAAACAGAAAATAGTACAATAAAATAACATAAAACACTACCACTACTCCCCCTTTTGACATCACAAAAAGGGGGAGGGAACTATAAAAGAGGAAAAAAAATAAAAACCACCAAAAAGAAAAAAACTACATAACATAAAAATAATCCAAGAAAATAAAGTACAAGTAGGATGGCCCCTAGTCATTAGAAGGAGGTGGAGGGGTGGCGGCTGAAAGATACTAGAAAGAGTAGAAAAATGCTAACCAAACCAGGCCATGTCCTGATCATGCTACTATTGCTGGTGAGTGATGTACAAATCAAATCGAGCAACATCCTTCGCATGTTGCTATTCCTATACAACAATATAGAAGTTAAATCGAGCCTCTCACCAATCAAACCACTCCACTAGCTAACCCAGCTGTGAGTGCTGGCAGAGCAGAGCTAGTGTAGGAGCTACCTCCTCCTCAGCTCCCACAACTTCCTCATGCTCTGGGTGGAGACAAGTACTATAAAGAATCTGGAAAGAGTTGTTAGTATAGAAGGCAGACTGAAAATTAGGCAGGGCAGGATATTAAAGGTTGTACTTGGATTTCAAGACACAGGCTATAATGTGTTCGAGGGCAAGGTTAGGCTTCCTACTATGTCCTGGATCCCTAATGCTAGTAAGGTGCTCAATGTAGCATAAAATAAGATCAGTAGTATTAAATTCATAGTGGTCCATAATATAGAAAGTGGTGATCAAAAGGAGTGGAGTGATGTGGACACAATCACAATCTTTGGGAATAACAAATGTTCGAAGCATATGTTGGATTGTCCTAGGTTACTTGATTAAGGTGCTAGACGCCCCATCATGATAGGAGACAAATGTGTTTCGCAAAAGGTGATTAGTTGGAGCCATGTCAATATTAGGATCTTGAGATAAAATGTGAAGCTTATCTCTAATGGTGGACAATTGAAGGAGCTCGTGACAATCTTAATAAGTGATTTTGATAGGGCATTTGTTAATGTAAGATTGAAGTGTAGTGTTAGAAGAGTTGATTCGCAGGCTTGCAAACAATTCAAAGAGCAGTTCAAAATTGAAAGGAACAGTGAAGGTAAGGATAAATATGAGAGAGGTTTGGCAAAAAGGTCTAGAATAGGGTAAGAAAGCATATGGGGATTGACAGTTTGAGATAAGGTGATCCATGTTATCTTGTAATGTACGTAGGCGGCTTGGTTATCCACCTTAGAGAAATGAGGGTCAACATTAGCCCTCAAAGAGATTCCAGACGACATTTAGGATTTCTTGCCACCAGCCATGAACACAAAAAATAGAGAAGGAGTGAGAGCTCATATGAATAAAGGAAGTTGGGGTGAGAAAAAAACATTTAAAGGCTGTTGTTTATAAACAAACAGATCGAGCATCCAGGACGATCATAGAATCATCTAGGACAATCAGGTGAAATTATGGCATTTGAGAAGATTGGTCAAAAAGGTGATTATATCATCCAGAATGATCGGACATCATCCAGGATGATAAGACACATGTGATCGTCTTGAGGAGTAATGCCAGACAACCATTGAAAAAGCATATCGTCTAGGATGATCTATAATAATGGATTGTACAAGTCAATTTTAAAATGAGTAATGACTTTGCCACATGGATAGTCTAGGATGAACTGGTGGACCATCAAGGATGATCACTAATAATTGAGAAAAAATTGAGACAATCATCCACAATAAGGAGGATCGTTCAGGATGATCACAATTAATTGAAGAGGAATACGATCAGATCATCTAGGATGATAATGGATCGTCTAGGATGATTATAAATAGAAAAGTCATATCAGCCATCAGATGGAAGGTAAAGAGTGGATGGAATGTATCATACATGATGATATGAATATTATCTAGGATGATGTGAAAAAAAAATGAAATTCTAGAGATGGATTGAGATGATCAGCGAAGGCCCAAAAATAAGAAAACCAACAGTAAAATATAAAAATAAAATAATGAAAAAGATGACAAAAAAGACAAAAGGAATGAAAACAAAAGTTTTTTTTATCAACGTATGAATATGATAAATTATCCATATTATGGAATTAAAATATTTGTAAGAATTAATGAGTTAACATCTTCGAAATCCAAAAAATGATAGAACAACCAATCCTGTTAGCCCTAGCTCGAACTTCTCACAAAGTAAAACATCTTTTGAAAATGAAAATCTAACTAAAAAAAATCAATTGGATAAGAAAAAGAGATTTGTTCAAAACTTCGTTCTAGAAAATTATCTTATAAAATATTATGTCAAAGTAATTAGTCACAATCATAAATTTCAAACACAATCCCTTAAAAATTCAAGTGACACATGAATTCTTCTAAGATTTAAAAGTTTGAAAGAGAAGGAAGCTTGCTTTTCGTGAGCTTATTTTATGCCTCTTGTCAATTGATTGACACACTTTTTACATCTTTTGATTTTTGATACACTTTGTGTATCTTTCAATTTTTTTTGGCAATCATTGCACATCTTTTCAGTTTTTCTTCTTTTTAGGCTCCTTTTATGCCCTTATCATTTTTTATTCTTTTTGCAAGCTAGATCCCTTTCAAAACTTTTAAATACTCTCAATTGTGATAATATCTTCCAGATATTAGAGAAGAAAAACTCACTTTCTAATGTAAGGAAGAATATACCACAAAGCATAATCAAATTCATATGATAAATAAAATGACAAGATTAATAAAGATTGAATGTGATTTAATAGCTTTGAACATTATTTATATAAGATAGAATATTGTAACAAAATAAAAAGATCTCAATCATAAAATCCAGTTGTTACTTTGAGATAGACTTCTATTTAAAAAATAAAATAAAACCTCTAAAAAAAGTTAAAGGAAGAGAAACAATCAATGATATTTCTACCTTTAACAGATTTAGGGATGTCAAAACATTGAATATAAATTTAAAAAAAATAAAAACAAGACATGAAATATCATTTCAATAGTGATCAAAGAAAAAAGAAAAAGAAAAAAAGAAGTAAATTAAAACTACAAAAATAAAAACATGAAAAGAATGAAAAAAAAAACTATAAAATTAAAGTTAACAGAAAGAAAAGAAAAAAAAGAAATAATAGATCGAAAAATAAATTTTAGAATTCAGTAAGCATCAAGTTCATGTATTTATGTCAATCACACCCAATCTAATTCTTAAAATGATGAATGTGTTGAAGGCCAGTGATTTAGTAAGGATGTCAGCCAGTTGATTCTTAATTTTCATATGGTGTAACTCAATATCACATTTAGTCACATGGTCTCTAATAAAGTAGTACCTTATGTCAATGTATTTGGTCCTTAAATATTGGATAGGATTCTTAGAGATGCAAATGTCACTAATGTTGTCACAAAGGATTGAAATTGTGCATACATGTAATCCTAAATCTAGAATTTGTTACTTCAACTAAAGGACTTATGCCATACAACTCCCTAAGGAAATATACTCAGCTTCAGTAGTGGAAAGTGCAACAGAGTTTTTCTTTTTATTGGACCAGGAGACAAAAGGATGTCGTATGGATTGGCAAGTCTCTGAAGTACTCTTTCTATCCACCATACATCCTACATAATTAGAATCAAAATATCCAATAATCTCAAACGAAGTGCTATGCCTAGGATACTAGATTCCTAAGTTTTGAATCCCTAAAAGATATCTAAGAATTCTCTTAACTGTAGTCAGGTGGGATTCTTTAGGATCAACTTGAAATCTAGCACAGAGACAAATACTAACCACTATATCAAGTCAGGTAGTAATCAAGTAAAGTAAAGATTCAATTATCCCTCTATACTTCTTTTGATCAACAGATTTTCCATTTAGGTTTTTATCCAACTAAATACTAAAGGTCAGGGGAGTATTTATTGGCTTGGCTTTATCCATTTCATATTTCTTCAAGATTTTCTTAATGTACTTTGATTGATTTAGAAAGTTTCCATCATCCAATAATCTTTTGTTAAACCCCAAGAAGTAGGACAACTTTCTCATCATACTCATCTCAAATTCCTTAATCATTATTTTAGAAAAATCATCACATAGCCTTTTATTAGAAGATCCAAAAAGTATATCATCAACATAGATCTGAACAATAAGTAACTCATCTCCTACTTTCCTTAGAGAAAGGGTGGTGTCTATGCTCCCCTTAACAAACTCCCTCTCAAGTAGGAATATGATAAGCCTCTCATACCAAGCTCTAGGTGCCTATTTTAATCCATATAAGTCATTTTCTAATTTATAAACATGATTTAGAAATTGGAAACTCTCAAAACCTTGGTGTTGCTGTACAAACACATTCTCTTTTATTCCCTCATTTAAAAAGCTACTCTTGACGTCCATTTGGAAAAGCTTAAATTCTTTATAACAGGTAAAGGTTAGAAGAACTCTAATGTATTCCAATCTAGCTATAGGGGCAAAGGTCTCCTTAAAATCAATCACTTATATTTGGTTGTACCCCGTAGCCACCAATCTTACCTTATTCCTAACCACCAAACTAGAATCATTCATCTTATTCTTAAAGACCCATTTAGTTCCAACTACACTTTGTCCCTTTGGTTTTTCTACAAGTTCCCAAACATCATTCCTAACAAATTGATTTAATTCTTCTTACATCGCTAAGATCTAAAACTCATATAATAGAGCTTGATTAATTTTAGTGGGTTCACTCATTAAGATAAAGGCAGGCCGGTTCACATTCTTCCTAAGTCCATGCCTAGTTCTAACACCTTCATAAGGGTCTCCTAAAATCAATTCTTTAGGACGACTCAAAGAATATCTCCAATCTCAAGGCAAAGTGTGTGTAGGTTCTACCCTTTCTTCCATATTTGCATTTTCTACTCCTTGGGTAATCTCACCTACTCTTTTAGTGTTTTGGGGTTCTACCCTCTTCTTCAAATTTTCAACTTCTTGGGTAATCTCTCCAACTTCATCTTTATTCTCAATTCTAGACTTCTTAGGATCAAATTTGTCAAACACTACATGAGTAGTCTCCTCCACTACTAATGTCCTCTTATTAAACACCCTAAAAGATTTCCCCATACTTGAATATCCTACGAACAATCCATCAGATTTAGGGTCAAATTTTCCTAATTGTGACTTCCCATTATTAAGAATGAAAACCTAACAACCAAAGACATGGATGTGCGAAAGGTTGGGCGTCCTACCCTTAAGGATCTCATAGGGTATCTTATGTAGTTTGGCTCTAAGATTCACCCTATTCAACACATTACAAGTTGTGTTTACCGCTTTAGCCCAAAAGTATTTTGTAAGTAAATACCCAGTAAGAATTGCTCTAGCAGCCTCAACTAAGGTATTGTTCTTTCTTTCAGCAACCCCGTCTGCTGAGGGGTACTAGGAGCCGAGAAGTTGTGACTAATCCCTTTGTCCTCACAAAAGTCTTTAAATCACTCTTTTTCAAACTCTCCACCATGGTCACTATGAATGGTTAAGATCTCACAACCTAGTTTTTTTCTGAATTCAAGTGAAGAAGGATTTAAACTCATCAAAAGACTCACTCTTATCTGACAGAAATTTAATCCAAGTGACCTCGAGTAGTCATTTACAATAAAAAATCTATAGGCTTTCCCCCCTATGCTTGCAGTGCTAATGGGTCGAAACAAATCCATGTGAAGAACTTCTAAAGGTCTAGAGGTGCTATTATTCTTAATTGAATGGAAAAAGGATTGGACGTGCTTCCCTAGTTGGCAGACATCACAAATATGGTCTTTAGTCAACTTAAGCTTGGGGACATCTCTAACTAGATCTTTTTTGGGTCACTCTCTTAAGGGTTTTCATACTGGCATGACTTAACCTCCTATGCCACAACCACAACTCATCAGCAATAGTTTTTAAGAAAAATAAAATAGCACATTTAATATTATTTAAATCAAGCATGTAGACATTATTGATTTGCTTTCCCTGCAAAATAGTGTTGTTATTCAAGCTAATAATGCTTATATTTGCCAAAATTTGTTTGATGAAGCCCTTATCGCACAGCTGATTGATGCTTAACAAATTGTATTTCAGTCCATCTATAAGTACAATATTTTCAATCAAAAGGTTCTTGGAGTTTTTGATTATACATGTGCCCATCACTTTCTTAGTGGAGTTATCACCAAGAGTGACCTTGCCTCTAACCCAAACCTCGAGTGAAATGAATAGGTAGGTGTTGCAAACCTATTTTCATGTCTTATGTTTTGATGATTGACAAACACTATTGATTCTCTTGGACTACTTGTTTCTTCTAACTTTTTAGGAATTGAAGATCGGACGAACAGATGAAGCCAGTTCAGGATTGCATAGGTCTAGGGTTGTGTCAGTCTGTACTTTGATTTTTCACTTCTTGAGTCTACTTGTAATGGTCAAAGAGAGTGATGCTAAGTAATCCTACACACACACTTGAGAGACTTAGAATTTCTTTTTTTACTCATATCGGCCAGGATGATATTTACATCGTCCTGGACGATCAAGCTTAAAACAAAAAGTCTAAATAAGGATTCTTAATTAAGGTAGCCGTCATTAATAGATCGGCCTGGATGATACATGTATCGGCTAGGATGATAAACTCAAAACAGAACGAAGTTGCCGTCATAGACAATTAAGGTATACTGTATTATTAAATAATCGGCCAGGATGATCATTGTTCGTCCTAGACGATATTAACAAATTATGCCTTAATTGATCAAGAAATCAAGGGAGTAATTAAGGATGATTGATACGATCATATTGTCCTGGATGATCTCAGGATCGGAAAGGATGATCCATTCAAAAACCTTAGGTTACTTCAGGATGATAAATATTGGCCAGCTCGTATTCAGGGCGATGCTCTAGACGATTTTCCTCTGATTTGAACTGATCGGTCAGGACGATCGTGAGATCGGCCTGGATGATCAAGCCAATTTTAAATCATCCAGTTTGCTTTCAGGGCGATGCTCTGGCTGATCTTCTAAGATTTGTATTGATCGGCCAGGCCGATGTCCATATCGGCCTGGACGATATTGTCGGTAACTTGCAATTAATGAGCTCCTTTGAAGATCTTCTATTTAAGAGCTCTTGTTCAACATTTTCAAAGATCTTTGGCTACTACCTTGACCTGAGAAGGCCTTGAGGAGAGAAAGAGAGAGTTGGAGAGAGAGAGGATCTTGTGAGGGGGAGCTTGTGAGGGGATTCACAAGGGTTGCTTCAAGGATCGCTCTGCTTCTTCTTTGTCTAGAGTTTCTCATCTGTAGAAGGGTTGGTAGAGGTAAGGAGTTAACATTTGGTTGTGGTTCTCTGCCAGGTTCAGGAGAAAGCAAAAGGAGATAGGTTCTCTGCCTTGCCGGGGTGGCAAAAAGGAGGTGCTTTGTAAAGGCTTCTCCGCCTAGCTGTGGGGGCTAAAGGAGAGTCACGTTTGTAGTGCAATACTCGGAGGGCGCCTCCGAGGAGTGGACGTAGGTCAAGTTGACCGAATTTCTTGCTTCTGCACTTTAATTTTTGTATTTATTTTTGTGGTGTGATTTTGGTTTATGCGATTTCTATTCTTTGTGAAAAGAAAATTTTAAAATAGCAATTCACCCCCCCTCTTGGTTAGCTTGGGTCAGTTCTATAGGGCTTAACATCCCTAACGAACTCTCAAGTGGTATCAGAGCAGGATTCAAAAAATTAAGTTTGAAAACTTTTTGAATTTGATCCATGGCTAACCTTGGGAATCGTAACACTACGGAAGGGTATTCTATTACCCGACCTCCCCTATTCGATAACCTACCTTTTGATTTTTGAAAAACCCACATGTCAACATTTTTACAATCTACTGATTATCGCATGTTGATGCTTATCAAAGAAGGTTATTCTCCACCTTCTCGTGAAATTAATGGTGTTAAAACTGAAGTTGCTTTTACTGAATGGACTTTCGATGAATGAGATTTAGCTCAATTGAATGCAAAATGTTTGAACTGCTTTTTCTGTGCTTTAAAATCTGAGGATTACATGCATGTCTCCACTTGCAAAACTGGTAATAGATTTGGGATAAATTGTGTATCACTTATGAAGGTACTAATGATGTTAAACAATCCCGTTTGAACATTCTCTTGCATGACTATGAACTTTTTCATATGAAACCTCATGAATCGATTTATGACATGTACACTAGATTTACTCAGATAGTTACTTCACTACATGCATTAGGAAAAGAACTTTCAAACTATGAAAAAGTAAACAAGATTTTGATATGCTTGCCTTCGTCATATGATGCTAAAATCACTTCAATCACTGAATCTAAGGATTTGAACACTTATTCCATTGATAACTTACTTGGCTCACTCATTGCTTACGAGCAAGGGGTGAATCAAAGAAATCTTGATGCAGGTGAGAAGAAGAAGGAGAAAACAGTTGCATTAAAGGCGCACAAATTGGATTCTAAATCTTCCGGGTTTGAAAGTGATGAAGTTGCCTTCATCACAAGGCAATTCAAAAGCTTTCTAAGGAAGAAACAAAAGCATCATCAAAATTGGAGAAAAGATAAGGATCATAAACATGTTAAAGAATCTTCTGATGTTGTTTGCTATAATTACAGGAAACCAAGACACGTGAGAACTGATTGACCTACACTTAAAGACCACTCAAGCAAAGGGAAGGGTGAGGAGAAACCTAAGCTAAGGAAGGACAAGATGAGAGTACGAAAAGCATTTTGGGCGGATTCGACATCAGATTCATCAGAGACGGAACCAGAAGATGAGACATCAAAATTATGCTTGATGGCAGACAACAATCTTAATCAAGAAGAGGTATGTGAACTTTCCTACGATCAACTTCTTGAAGTTTCAGAAAAAATTCATGCATCATATGAGAAATTAACGAAAACTCATGCAAGTTTGAAATTAGAATTTTTAAATCTACAAAAAGAGCATGAAATTTTTATTAAAGACCATCAAACGATTGATTCAAATCATATGACTTTACTTGACGAATTTGATGAGTTAAATAAAAATCATTATGAATTAGTTGAAAAGCATGATGCATTAAAAGTTTCACACACATCACTTGAATCTGATTTTAAGAAGTCCAAGGAGATGGAGAAAAATTTGAGGATTGAAAATAAAGTCTTAAAGAGCACTAATTTGAAGATTCAAAATGAATTAGAAGCATGTAAGAAAACTAGGATGACACCTATTGTTGATCAATTGCCAAAACCTAGGAAGAGGTATTACAACTCAAACCACTTATGAAATCCCTTTCCTGGAGTTAGATGTTTTTCATGTGGCATGCTAGAACACATTTCACACACTTGCACAATTCACCATAGTACACATTGGGTGTGGAGACCTAAGGTGCATGATCCACAGCATACCACACATACATTGCATTCTTCTCTTCACGAAGGAACCCAAATCTGCTTGGGTTCCTAAATCTAACATTTGGTAATTTTGTAGGAGGGCTCTCACAAAAGGCCTCGTGAGAGTATGTGGTACCTGGACAGTGGATACTCTCGACATATGACTGGTGATGCCAGCCAGTTTGTTGTACTAGAGTCCAGGACTGGAGGCAAGGTTACTGTTGGGGACAACACCACCAAGAAGGTGGTAGGCGCAGGTATAATTGGTAATTCCAAGAACCTTATGATTGAAAATGTTTTGCTTGTAGATGGATTGAAGCACAACTTGCTCAGCATCAATCAATTCTGTGACAAAGGCTTCATCGTGCAATTCTTTGCAAATTCATGCATTGTAAGTTTAAGTAACAACACTATTTTGTAGGGAAAGAGGATCAATAATGTCTACATGCTTGATTTAAATAACAATGAATGTGCTGCTTCTTTTTGCTTAAAAACTATGATTGATGATTCTTGGTTGTGGCACAGGAGGCTTTGTCATGCAAGTATGAAAACCCTTAGGAAAGTGACCAAAAAGACCTAGTTAGAGGTGTCCCCAAACTTAAGTTTTCAAAAGACACCACCCTTTTTCTTAGGAGAGTTGGAGATGATTTACTCATTATTCAGATTTATGTGGATGATATACTCTTTGGATCTTCTAATAAGAAATTGTGTGATGATTTTTCTAAAATAATGAGTAGAGAGTTTGAGATGAGTTTGATGGGAGAGTTGTCCTACTTTTTGGGATTTAGCATAAAACAATTGAAGGATGAAACCTTTTTAAATCAAACAAAATATATAAAGGACATTTTGAAGAAATATGAGATGGACAAAGCTAAGCCAATTAACACTCCCATGACTTCTAGTGCTCCATTGGATAAGGACCCAAGTGATAAGTCTGTTGATCAGAAGAAGTATAGAGGCATGATTGGATCTTTACTTTACTTGACTGCGAGCCGACTTGATATCATGTTTAGTGTTTGCCTTTGTGCTAGATTTCAAGCTGACCCTAAGGAGTTCCACATGACTGCTATTAAGAGAATTTTTAGATACCTTTTAGGGACACAAGGCTTAGGGATTTGGTAACCTAGACACAGCACTTCTTTTGAGATTATTGGAATTTCTGACTCTGATTTTGCAGGATACAAGGTGGATAGAAAGAGCACTTCAGGAACATGTCAATTCATTACACAGTTTTTGGTCTCTTGGTCTAGTAGGAAGCAAAACTTTGTTGCTCTTTCCACTGCTGAAGTTGAGTACATCGCTCTTGGAAGTTGTGTGGCCCAAGTCCTTTGGTTGAAACAATAGGTATTAGATTTAGGATTACCTGTAGGCACCATCTCAATATTTTGTGACAACACTAGTGCCATATGTATCTCTAAGAATCCTATCCAACATTCAAGGACTAAGCACATTGACATTAGGCACACTTCATTAGAGATCATGTGACTAAGGGAGACATTGAGTTACACCATGTCACAACTGAAAACCAACTGGCTGACATCTTTACTAAACCACTGGCCTTCGACACTTTCAGTTCTTTAAGGACCAGATTGGGTGTGATTGACATAAATGCATGAAACTTGATCTTTTAGTTACTTTCTTTTGCTTTTGTTTTTTATTTTCTCTTAGTTTTTGGTGTGTTTTATTTTTCTTTTGTTTCTTTTTTACTTAGTCTTCAAAATCATCGCTGAAATGGTATTATATTCCTTGTCCTTGCTTTTGAAAATTTGTAGTCAGTGTGGTTTTCATCTCCTAATCTCTTAGATGGTAAAAATATTTTGTGATTGTGTCTCTTTCTATAACCTATTTTAGTGGCATAGTTTTCTTTTCTAATCAAAACTCTATCTAAAATTAAAGATTGTTTATGAAATTGAGATCTTTTCTTAAGCTTGCTTAAGCAAATCTATCTTGTATTTATAATGTTTAAAGTTTTTTTGTCACATCAAGATCCCTCGTTACTCTTGTCTTTGATTATTAACTCTGTTTGTGGTAATTCTTCCTTATGTTAGAGAGAGAGACCCTATTCTGTAATATCTAAGAAGATTTACTCACAACTAAGATTTTTTTAAAGAGGTTATAAAAGAGAATGTAGCTTGCAAAAATAAAAAAAAAATTGGCCAATGATGCCAACAAAAGAAGTGCAAAGATGCCAAAATTGAAAAATATACATAAAAGTGTATCGAAAATAAAAAGATGTGCAAAGCGCCACTCAAATTGACAAGAGGCATAAAATGAGCCCACTCAAAAGCAAGCTATTCTCTCTTTTTAAATCTTTTAGAACATAGAAGTTTTGGTTCTCTAAGGCTTGATTTCGATTGTTTTGCGATTGTGACAAATTTACTTTGGTTCATTATTTTATAAAGATAGTTTTTTTTAAGCCAAGTGATGGATGGATTCTCTTTCTCATATCCAATTAATTCTTTGAGTTAGGTCATTGATTTCAAAAGACGATTCTACCCTAAGAAAATGTCTGAGCTAAGGGTAACCATGATTGGATATTCTACTATTCTATGGATTATTGAGATTGTTAACTCATTAACTCACAAGTTTTTAAATCAATCAAATGGAATACTACATCATTTTCATGCCTTGGTTTAAAAAAAAAAAAAAGGGGGTTCGTGATTTGCTATTATTCTTTTGTGTTCCCTCCTCCTTTTTGATATGTCAAAAGGGGGAGAAGTTTAAGATGTTCTTTTCACTTATCGATCCTGAACTTTAATTGCTAATTATCTTCGTAGTGTTTTGCCATCATCAAAAAGGAGGATATTGTTGCAAACCTATTTTCATACCTTATGTTTTGATGATTGACAAACACTATTGATTCTCTTGGACTACTTGTTTCTTCTAACTTTTCAGGAATCGAAGATCGGACGAATAGACGAAGCCAGTTCAGGATTGCGTAGGTCTAGGGTTGTGTCAGTCTGTACTTTGTTTTTTCACTTCTTGAGTCTACTTGTAATGATCAAAGAGACTGATGCTAAGTAACCCTACACACACACACACTTGAGAGACTTAGAATTTCTGTTTTAACTCATATCGACCAGGACGATATTTACGTCGTCCTTGACGATCAGGCTTAAAACAGAAAGTCTAAATAAGGATTCTTAATTAAGGCAGCCGTCATTAACAGATCGGCCTGGACGATACGTGTATCGGCCAGGATGATAAGCTCAAAAAAGAAAGAAGTTGCCGCCATAGACAATTATGGTATACTGTATTTTTAAATAATCGGCCAGGACGATCATTGATCGTCTTGGACGATATTAACAAATTATGCCTTAATTGATCCGGAAATCAAGGGAGTAATTAAGGAAGATTGATACGATCATATCATTCTGGACGATCTTAGGATCGGCCAGGATGATCCCTTCAAAAACCTTAAGTTACTTCAGAATGATAAATATCGGCCAGCTCGTATTCAAGGCGATGCTCTGGACATTTTCCTCTAATTTGAACTGATCGGCCAGGACGATCGTGAGATTGTCCTGGACGATCAAGCTAATTTTAAATCGTCCAGTTTGCATTCAGGGCGATGCTCTGGCCGATCTTCTAAGATTTGTACTGATCGGCCAGGCCGATGTCCATATCGGCCTGGACGATATTGTTGGCAACTTGCAATTAATGAGCTCCTTTAAAGCTCTTCTATTTAAGAGCTCTTGTTCAACATTTTCAAAGACCTTTGACTGCTTCCTTGACCTGAGAAGGCCTTGAGGAGAGAAAGAGAGTGGGAGAGAGAGAGGATCTTGTGAGGGGGAGGTTGTGATGGGATTAACAAGGGTTGCTTCAAGGATCGCTCTGCTTCTTCTTTGTCTAGAGTTTCTCATCCATGAAAGGGTCGGTAGAGGTAAGGAGTTAGATTTTGGTTGTGGTTCTCTGCCAGCTTCAGGAGGAAGCAAAAGGAGATAGGTTCTCTGCCTTGCCGGGGTGGCAAAAAGGAGGTGCTTTGTAAAGGCTTCTCCGCCTAGCTGTGGGGTCTAAAGGAGAGTCATGTTTGTAGTGCAATACTTGGAGGGCGCCTCCTGGGAGTGGACGTAGGTCAAGTTGACCGAACCACTATAAATTTATGTGTTCTTATTTTCTTGCTTCCGCACTTTAATTTCCATATTTATTTTTGTGGTGTGATTTTGGTTTATGCGATTTCTATTCTTTGTGAAAAGAAAATTTTAAAATACCAATTCACCCCCCCCCCCCCTCTTAGTTAGCTTGGTCCAATTCTATAGGGCTTAACATCCCTAATGAACTTTCAGTAGGCATCTCCAGTCATGTGTTGTGAGCATTCGCTATCCAGGTACCACATGCTCTCATAAGGCCTTTTATGAGAACAAGCTTACAAAATCATCAAATGTCAGATTTATCAAACAAGTTTGGGTTCCTTTTTATGGGAAGAAGAATACAATGAATATGTGTTATACTGTGAATCATGCAATTTGGGTCTCCACACCTATTGTGTATTATGGTGAATAATGTAAGTGTATGAAATGTGACCTAACATGCCACATGAAAAACATCTGACACCATGAAATGGGTTTACTAATCAACTCAGGTGGTGATATTTATTCTTCAAGTTATGTGATGCATGCAATGTTGGTTTATTATTTTCAAATGCTTTGAGTTTTTCTTTCAATGCTTTATTTTCATATTTATAAACTTCCACTTCCACTTTTAACTGATGTTCATTATTATCTTTTTCCCATCCAAGTTTCTCTAATTTATTAAACTCTTTTTCTAACTCAACATGAGGAATCATTTTCATTAGTTAATTCAATATGTTTTTATTGAATGCACCAAACTCATCAAGTAATGACATGTGATTGCTATCAAGTGTAGAGTGATCCATAAAAATAACATCATGCTCTTTTTGCAAATTTAAAAACTCAAATTTCAAACTAGCATGCAATTTATTAATTTTCTTATATGATGCATGAATTTGTTCAAGAACTTCAAGTAATTGATTGTAGGTTAGTTCATATACCTCTTCTTGGTCAAACTGACCAAGTTGATTATCCTCCATCAATACAAGTTATTTGTCTCCTCTTCAGCTTCAGTCTCAGAGAAGTCAGATGCAGAATCTCCTTAGAACGCCTTTTAGAACCGCTTCTTTTTCTTCCTGAACTTGGGGTTCTCCTCACCCTTCTCCTTGCTTGGGTTAGTCTTAAATGTAGAACAACCAGCTTTAATATGTCTCGGCTTTATACATTAAAAAAAATTATATCATTAGAACTTCTAAAATTTTTCTACCCTTACCTTTATTCCACTTATGATGGTGTTTTTACTTCTTCCTTAGAAAGCTTTTGAATTTTCTCATAATTGAGGCAACATCATCGCTTTCAGACCTAAAAGAATCAATGTCCGTATCACTAGCCTTTAGCTTCACAATTTTCTCCTTCTTCTTCTCACCTGCATCAAGTTGTCTTTGGTTCACTCCTTACTTATAAGCAATGAGTGATCCAAGTAAGTTATCAATAAAATAAGTATTCAAATCCTTAGATTCAGTTATTGCAGTAATCTTAGCATCAAAGGATGAAAGCAAGCATCTCAAAAATTTATTCACTTTTTCACAGTTAGTTAGCTCTCATCCTAAGGCATGCAATGATGTGATAATTTGAGTAAACCTAGTATACATGCCAGACAAACATTTAGTAGGTTTCATACAGAAAAGTTTATAGTCATGCAATAAAATATTTAACCTAGAATGCTTAACCTCATTTGTTCCTTCATAAGTAATACACAATCTATCACATATTTCTTTACTAGTAGTACAAGTAAAAATATGCATGTAATCATCAAATTTCAAAGCACATAAAAAATAGTTTAAATATTTTGCATTAAGTTATACTAAATCCCTATCATAAAAAGTCTATTTATTAACAGAAAGTTTAGTTTTTATGCCATTAATTTCATGTGATGGAGGTTAATAACCTTCTTTAACTAGCATCCATATGCGATAGTCATTCGATTGTAAAAACGTAGACATGCGAGTTTTTTAGAAATCAAAAGGTATATTATCAAACAAAGATGAACGGGTAATAGAATACCCTTTCACAGTATTATGCTTACCGGAGTTAGCCATGAATTAAAATTAAAAAATGTTCAAAAACTAAATTTTATGAATCCCACTTTGATACCACTTAAAAGTTCATTAGGGATGCTAAGCACTCATGAACTAGCCTGAGGCTAACCAAGGGAGGGGGGTGGGGGGGGGGGGGGGGAGTGAATTGGTGTTTTAAAAATTTCTCAAACAAGAATCACAATCTTAAATCAAACCAACAATCACCATAAGAAAATTAAAGTGTAAAAATTAAATGCAGAAAAACAGTAAGAAAGAACACACAAAATTTTATAGTGGTTTAGTCAACTTGACCTACATCTACTACCCGGATCCTCTCCTTCTAGTATTGCACTAAACTCAATGACTCTCCTTTTGCTCACATAGTAAGGCCGAGAAGCCTGTACAAACCTCCTTTCCATTGACTCTAGTGAGGCAAAAAACCCAATGCTTTTGCTTCCTCCTAAAGCAAGCAAAGAACTTTAATCAATTGCTAAAGTAGACCTCTCTCGAACCTCCAAGGATCCAGGGATGACGACTGAAGAAGATGACTCAGATCCTTGCTTGGAGAAACCTTTGTGAAACCCTTCACAAACTCCCCCTCATAAGATTCTCTCTCTCTCCCTTTCTCTCCTTCTCCTCTTAGCTCTCTAAGGTCAGGACAGCAGCAAAAGATATAATATTGGATAAACAAAACGTCTTATATAGAAGATCTTCAAATTTTCTCTTAATTACAACAAATCAATATAGATCATTCAGGATGATCGATGAATCATCCTATACTATCAATACAAATTCAGTTCAATATACCAAGATGATCTGGAAGAGTTTGGATGATTAAAGAACTTATTTATTCTGATCATCAAGGATGATAGGATATAGTTCTGTATGATTTGTTCAAAATTATTGAGTATCATCCAGAACATCACCCTGACTGCATGTCTGGACGATGGAAAACTAAAATGATTATCCAAGATGATTTCATGATCATCCAATATGATTTGTTCAAAATGTTAAATATCATCTAAAATATTGTCCTGTTTATATGTTTGGATGATAAAAAAATAACTGATTATCCAGTATAATTTGGGATCATCCTGGTCGATTAGAGCAAAATAATACACATCGTCTAGAAAAACATTTTGGTAGTCCAGGAAGAAACTAAGGTTTGTTTAAATGGTTGTCCTAGATGATCCTAAGATTTTCCAGGCTGATACGATCAAGCAATCAAACCTTAATTACTTTTCTAAATTACTAAACTAATTTAGGCATAATTACACTACATCATCCAGGATGATGTCCTCGATGATGTCCAAAAATAAAACATGCTAAAAAGATCTGGTGGCTGATTCTTTCTGATTTGAGCCTATCATCTAGGATGATGCTAATATTATCTAGGATGATTTGCTTAATTGCGGTTTCCTAAACTAGGATGCCCTAATTAGGGTTTTTTTTTTAACTGATTATCCATGATAATTTGGGATCTTCCTAGATAATGTGATCAAAAATAAAAAACACTAAAATAGATAGAATTTTTCCCTAAGTGTGTGTGTGCAAGGTTACTTAATATCAGGATCCACGTTGTTACAATTGACTCAAAAAAAAAAAACTTAATGGTAATTTACAGTCTGACTCAATCTTAATTTACCCACTCTTGAGTTTAGTTTATTTGCAATTGAACTTGTGGACCTGAAATGTTAGTAGGCAAGGAAGTTGTAGAAAAATAGAAGTGTCAAAAATGTTTGTTATAATCAAAATTTTGATTCCTGTATCCAGATTCACAATAATATTTAGTAATTTAAAATAACAAATTTTAATTACTTATGGAAGCGAAAGAGTTTATAAAAAATATTGATTTAACTATGAATATATCTTGGTTTATGAAGCTAGGAAATGATCACCTAATTTACCAAGAAGTTTTAATGGAAATAAAATGCAGAAAATATAAAAGTATGAAAAGGAAAAGCACACCTGAGATTTCTATAGTGGTTTGGTTAACCTTGACCTACATCCACTCCCCGGAGTCCTCCACTTCAAAAATTTGCACTAAAATAAAGTGACTCTCCTTTTTCTCCCATAGCAAGGTGGAGAAGCTCTTACAGATTGAATTTCACAAAACATGATGTGACATAGTGTCGGGCATTATGTTACCCTCCCTGTGATGGTAGTCGATTTTGACTCATTTTTCTCCCTCCTAGAGAAGGTAAAGAGCCTCATCTTTTTTTTTTCCTACTAGAGAAGGTAGAGTACCTTGAGGACTTGAACTAGAAGCCTCTCTACCTAGAGAGCTTCCAAAGAATCACCAAGGCCATAAGAGGAGCAAGGTTGTAGCTAACACAGAGCAATCTTGTGATCCCCTCACACTCTTTCTCCCTCACGCTCAACCTCACCTTCTCCTTCCTTTCAAATCCTAGATTTCTCAAAGCTTTTCTCTCGGAGTACCTTTAGCGTTCACACAATCCTCTCTTCATTATAAAGAGAATCTTTAAAATATACTTAAGTTATGGGCTTCAAAAAACCCTAAAACATTAAGTTAGCAATCATTATTTATACAATACAATTCCAGTTTGTATAGTACAATCAATTTAAAACTAATCCCATCTAGTATGATATAAATAGTTGTTCAAATGAATAATTCAATTAGTTTGGATACATCATATAATACGATCCAAAAATCATCCAGTATGATCTATTTAATTTCCTCTATTCATTCAAGATGATTCCTGGGATGATTGAAAATAGTCTCTGATAATTGTCCCATACTGCTCTTATCGTACAATATGTTTATTAATTTTAAGAAGGTCATATAGTATGATATTAATATCCAACATTACGATTAGTTCAAAAATTATAATTTTGTTTGTTCGATCTTTGGGATGACCAAATTTTGTCTTTGCTAATTATTTGGTATGATCAATATCATACGATATGATTATCTATCATTACTTAAACCATTATTTGAATAAATAATCACAAGGCAGTAAGATTTTAAATATTTATATTATACGATTTACATTGAACAATATGATTAGTTTTAAAAAAAAATTTCAAAATCTTTCTTAAATTAATATGATGGCTAGAGTTTTCGGATCATAATAAATTACACAGTACGATCACGATCGTACAATATGATTAGTTCACAAAAACTAAAATTTTAATTTACCGTTATGACCATACTTTCTATATTGCTTATATTGTATGATTTTAAGTCATAAAATATGATTAGTATAAAAAATTAAAATTTTTAAAATTTATATTACTCCCCCCTGTATGTGTGCACAGTCACCCAATTGTATACACTCTTATGTGACTTGACTCAAGAAGTAAAAAATAAAGAAAAGTAAAATTGCAGACTTTATTACTTAACATTCCTATTCTACCCATTCTTGAACTTTCAATAGCCTTGAGTGGTGCATGTCTTACCTGTAATGTTAGTGCTCATAGATAAAAAAATATCTAAAATATTTAATAAGAAAAGTAAAAGTTCAATTAATAATATTTGTCATTATCAAAATCACTAACTAGGTATCGTGGATTGCAACACCTAAATCAAAATATTAATAATACCAAGAGAATTAAATAATTTCAAATCATTTAAAATAACAGAAAGCTTGCATTGACCACAGAATACTTATCTAAAAGACAAATAAAAAAAAACATGATTAGGTTCACCTAATCATCTCTTATAATACCACCACATCTTAAAATAGAGTTTTTCACCATCCCATCAATATTATGTTTTACAATATTAAGGGGCGTTTGACCTAATAAACCAATTTAGGATCATCTAAAGAGTTGTTAAATTATAGCAAAATACCAAAATTCTTAGCCACAAAATAATAATTCCTAAAATTTTTGGAGGAAAGAGATTACCAGAGATAAGTTTAAACACTTTGTATTTAATAATATGAATAATATGATGATAATCTATATGAGTATTATTACAAAAGAGTTATTTCTAGCCATCCAAAGTTACCAAATAATCAGCGAGGGAATAACTTTTTTAATATTCCCTTTCGAATTAATGAACTAGAAGTCAAGAAAGTGTTGATACGTATGTGAGGACTCAACTAATTCCATTTGAAAATATCATTAAAGTAATACCATGTTTTAACATCAATATGAATAGAAATAAATACATGATGCATTTTCTCTATATAATAGCAAAATTTGCAGTTAGAAGTTAAAATAAAATAACTTTTCCTCAAATTATCATCTGTAAGAATATAATTATTCATGACTCTCCAATTAAAAATAGAAATAGTCTTAGGGATACTTTTATGCTAGACCATAAAAAACACTTTTTTTAACCTAGTTCCTATTTCTTACCTCATGCCAAGCATCCTTTAAACTAAACATACCATTAGGATACATGCCACATAACAACAAATCATCAGAGTCAATATTATTAGGAAAATTTAGTATTTTAGAAATAACATACTCAATAATAGTATTAGTAAGTTTATTCTAATCCCAAGTGTTGTTAAAAATAAAAAAATTTGTTTTTGTAGCGGCAGTAGAATTATAATTAATATAAGAATACTTGACTGACCTACCATCTAATTATCTTGCCAAAGAAAAGGGAAGCACTACCAAGGCCTCATTTAACATGAGTTTTAGCTCTGCACTTGATACTACATAGCCTTTTCCAAACCTTGAAATCACCATTATTATAAAAACACATTATAGGGTGCTTGGCAACACAGTACTTAGGATTCATAAACTTAGCCCAAAGACTAAGTTTAGAACAAAAATTGAACCATAGTTTAAAAGAATGTGTATAATAAGTCATGTATAGTTTTACAACCCAATGCCCCTTCGTTAAGGACCCTAAAATGGTTAGTCCTGGAGTACCAAATAACTTTATTATTCATATTGAAACCTCACAAAAAATAAAATAAAAAATTGTTCAATAAATTTTTAATCCTACTATAAACAATGGTAGAAGGTTGTAAAGTTTGGAAGATACAAACAGGCAAGGAACACAAAACACTTTTGATATGGATTAGTTTACCCCCAAAACTAAGAAAATTAGAGTACCAAATAGTAAGCCTTTTTTACATAGAATTTAGAAGATTATAAGAAAGAAATGATTTCTTCCTTTATGAAGAGGAACACCTAAATACCTAAATACTTAAGAGGTAAAGAGCCATTAGAAAAACTAGTACTATTTTTAATGGAAATCATATGATCATGAGAAACCTTTTTAGAAACCATAAAGCAACTCTTGCTTTTATTAATAAAAGGACTACTACAATTTTAAAAGTAGTTAAAAACCTCATGATTCTATTAACCCGATTGATAGACTCATTACCAAAAATAATAACATCATTAGCAAAGCATAAATGAGAAACAAGAAAACCACCCAACATTCTATAAAGCTTCTAGAATATTTTTTATAATGATTGGTAATGCATATAGATAAGTATTTCATGGTAATAATAAAGAGAGACAAAGAATAGGATCACCTTGTCTCAAATAATGTGAAGATTAAAAAAAAAACCATTACTCTTACCATTATTAATGATAAAAAAGGAATATCCAATGCATTATTTATAAAGTTTAATGAAAGCTGAATTAAAGCCAAATAGATGTAAAATGTGGTAAAGAAAATCCTGATTAATATTATCGTAGGCTTTGGCAATATCCAATTTAAAGATAATGTTCCCCCAGGCACCCTAGCATTCAAATCATGAATGATTTCTTGAGCAAGTAAAATGTTATCCAAAATAGATCTACCTTTAACAAAACCTGTTTGAATAGGGGAAATGATTATAGGAAGGGGGAGAGGTGGTTCATGATCATTTTAGAAATCAATTTACTAAAAAAGGTATAGATACTAATCGGCCTAAAATCATTCCAATTACTAGCATCATTTTTCTTGGGAATAAGCATGATAGGGTATAAGAGAAAAACATAGGCATACTATTACTAGAAAGTTTTTGGCATATTAAAGAAAGTCAAGTTTTCATTAGAAGGATGATGATGATAAGTATTATCACAAGAGTTAACTTTCTCCTTAGTATTGATAATGTTAGAGAAAACATTCAAACATTATGATTCCACCAAGTAATTTTATACTTCATTCTTTCAACTTAAGCCATAATATATTCATATTAAAAAAAGAATTATCCTAGTGTATGGAAGCTTGCCAATTTTCCTGGGTCATATTAACAAAAGAATTATCAAGAAGCCACATGTTTTCAGATCTAAAGTTAGAAATAGAGCTATCATATCTTAAATTCACGGTAATAAGCATAGAGGAATGATAACAAAGAGTTTTACTAAGGTATTCAA
Organism: Dendrobium nobile; assembly: GCA_022539455.1. NCBI lineage: Eukaryota > Viridiplantae > Streptophyta > Magnoliopsida > Asparagales > Orchidaceae > Dendrobium > Dendrobium nobile. The sequence continues at coordinate 39,764,029 of CM039735.1, forward strand.
CATGAGGGTAAGTAAAAGAATTAATCCAACTGTCATTATAGAGTACACGATCCAAACCTTGCCATAAATTACCATAATTCCAAGTGAAAGTGCTACCCGTATAGTCAATATCAATGAGGTTACAATCTAATATCATGTTATCAAAATCCTCCATAGATTAAAAAACTAGGTTGGACCCCCCAAGCTTTTCAGTAGGGTTGGAAAGAGTATTAAAGTCACCACACACAAACTAGGTTGAATTCACAACACTATGAAATTGAATAAACTGAAATCACAAGGTCCTACAAATAATACATGAAGAAAAATATATATAATGCATAAAATCAATACTACAATGAATCACTTTATAAAAATCACCAATAATATCTATAATATTAGGATTCTTCCAAAGAACCAAAATCTTGTTAGAACTATTAGCCATAGCATGATTAAACCCTAGAATTCTAGCAGTATTATCCAGCTTAATTTGGGATATAAGAGGCTCAATCAAAATAAGCAAAGAGATATTTTGAATACAACATAAATTTTTAACTATAATTCTAGTATAAGGAAAACCAATGCCCAAAAAATTCCAAATAAAAGACTTAAACATTAGAGTAAAGATGAGATGTTTGTGATTATGTGCTTCTCGGGGATTGAACTACAATATTATTTTTTCTTGTTTTGTCTAGATTGCACATGAGTATAACCACTATACTCATCATCCACACCTTTAGTAACACTATCTAAATGTTTATAGCATTAATAAAAACATTAGAAATAATAATTTGAGGTAGAGTTTGAGACTCCTTACAGCCCTTTCCCAAATAAGTTTCATGATTAAATGTATCATCCTCATTATCCTCATGAGCCAATTCTCCATCTTCAAACTTTTGCTCCCCAATTTCCTATCCATCAGTAATAACATCAGTACTAGCATTGTTAACATTACCATTATTGCTCAAAACTAAATCAAATTCATATAGATTATTATTAGTAAAATATGGTAATTACAAACAAGTTAAAGTGTTTTTGTGCTCCGCAACCATAACATCAACTTGTTCATCAATATTGATCATATCAAAAGTTTCTAGGCATTGATCAATTAAACTACTCTTTTTAAGAACTTCTTCCACATGATGAGCCATTCCTCCCACATCGCAAATCTCATTCCCATGATTGCTTTCTAATGGAAAATGACAATCTTGTTTTACGTTATCCTCTAAACAAGGAATAGAAGAATCAACTTTCCCTTTCCCTTTAGCCATTTTAGTAGACATTTTTTACACATGAAGGTTGGTATGCAAATGAAAACATTCCACATTACTATGACCATGCATTCTATAAATGATTACAAAAAAATATGAAAGTTTTCAAATTCAACTTTTTTAAGATAACCACAATGCTAAGGCCAAGCCAAACTTCTTTGGGATGCTTCTTGGAGAAATCAATTTCAACTAGAATCTATGCAATATATGGCCTTGAAATAGATGTCGTATCCTAATCCATTTGAAGAGGTCTACAAAAAATTGTTCCTAAAATAAAATAGGATTTGGTTGTTAAACAAATACAATCATAAGTTAGAAAAAGACACCCACATGGGGGCTATAGGTGGCTCTTCCTAGACATCAAATGAAGAGTCAAATTTAATGAACACATTTGGCACCCTTGAATGTCATAAGATCAATGAGAAAATATCTGACTATAATAAAAAACATTAGAAAGTTTGATGGCTATATGCCTTGGATCTAAAAGGCCAATGGAAAAGTTACCAAATAATTTTAGGTTAACAAAAAAATTATGAATAACATCAGGATTAGGCCGGTGAAGCATAAACTTTCCAAGAAAAGTGAACTCAAATGGCACAGCAAGTTTAGAAATCACAAATTCATCAAAAACTAAAGTTGGGAGTCCCTTGATGGTCATATGAACCAAATCCAACATAAATAACAAAAAAATGAGTTACCCACAACCACTTCTTTAATAGAGAAAAAGAAGCATTGACTGGCATGCAAGAAGTCCAAATGCTTGATAGAAATAGGTCTCCATCGAACATAAAATATAAAGAAAAAGAAAAAGAGATGGACAAAATGACAAAGAAGCAAAATAGAAGAAAGCATGATTAATAAAATTCAAAGAACTAGTGCAACAATCCTTTATAGAACATAGAGGAATGAGGCGATGGAGGAAACCCTAGAATGCCCAAAAATTGCCAGAGCACTAAACACTCTGAGTTTTCTTGAGTTGATGTGTTATTAGAATATAATTGAGAAACTTTACAACTACCTTTTTTGGGGAAAACCCACATAGGGGCCTATGTGTTGATAAAAAATAAATTAAAAGGTCTTCACTACTACTCAAACACGCTACAAAAAAGTCAAAATAAAACCTATGAGCTCAAAGACCTTACTAAGCAAAAGTACACAAAAATCTAGGAAGAATATAGGTCTATAAGAAGTTAGAACCCAAAAATTAGAAAGGAGCAACTGATCAATTTTGATCCACATCCTTTCAGATAAAACCACATGCTCTAGGAGATTTGAGTTATGAATACACCTACTAAAATTAACAGGAGAAAAAATAAAAAAAGCATAGAGGAGTAAATTATAATAATTTAAGGGTAATAAAGCAAAATTGCACATTAAGAAAACTTTGTTATGCCAATTACCATCCCTAATATAGCTTAAAAGGATGTCATAAAGTAAATAGGATTAAGATACAAGTAAACATTAAAATAGAATGGAAAATACTATAATAACCAAACACAAGTAACCATAATATAGCTTAAAAGGGTGAACAATATGAAATCTCAAATTTTATTTGAGAAATTAGTGAAGAGAAGGGTAAAGAAGAAAATTGCTAAGAAGTTGGGGTTTATTATTTTGAAAGAAATGCATTATTTTGAAGAGAAGATGGAAATTAGAAGGATTGTAAGTTCTATTTTCCAAACCATCGTTGATCTTGCTGTGGAGAGATTAAATGCATGGGGAAATAGATGTCTTTCTTTTGATAGAAGAACTCTTCTTATTTAGAGTACTTTTCTTTAACTACCTATTTTTTGGGAACTCAAGGAGCTGGACAAATTATGCAGAGACTTCTTATGGCATAGAGGTAAAGGAAGGAGAGGCTTACATTATGTGTAATATGATGAACTTTGCATACCCAAAATGCTTAGAGGATTGGGGATTCACTCATCGGTTGATAAAGTTAGACCTTTGAGAGATAGAATTTCTTGGAGATTCATCAAAAATTTACAATATTTGTGTAGTCAAACTTTTAGTTCAAAATATAGGAGTGATGTATTGAATACAACTATTAAAAGGGGTAACACCTCCTTTTGGCAAATATTGGTAGATGGAGCTAAAAGTTTGAAGATGAAAGTATGAGATGCCCCAAGGGGGGGGGGGGGGGGGGGGGGGGGGGGTGGTCGAATTGGTGCTTTTAAAATAATCATAAGGAAGAGTGCTGATTTTTTTAGATTTTTCAAAACACTTAGAAATAAAAAAAATTTAATTTTTGTATGCAGAAACTAATAAGTTAAATATGCCTTGAAAACTAGTGATGATGAAATTCTAATTATTACAATAGAAAATAGATCTCATAAATTTATCAAGTAATTATAATGAAGATGAAGTGCAAGAAGTAAAATATACAAAGTAAAATCAAAATGAACACACTAGATTTTTTAGTGGTTTGGTTAAACCTTGAACTATATCCACTCCCTGGAGTCGTCAACTCCGAGTATTGCAATAACACAAAGTAACTATCCTTTTTCTCCCTCAACAAGGTGAAGATGCCCTTACAAAACTCTCTTTCACCAACCAGGTGTGGCAGCGGATCGAATCTCCTTTCACAGGCAGAGAATCTTAACTTCTTTTTCTCCGTCCTGGAGATGGCAGAGAACCTTGAGGATTGACTAAAAAGCCTCTCTCTCTAGAGAGCTCCCACACGACTCATCAAGGCCATAGGAGGAGCAAGCATGTAGCTAGCCCGGAGCAACTGTTTGATTCCCCTCACACTACTTCTCCCTCACGCTTAAGCTCACCTTCTCCTTCCTCTCACAAACCCTAATTTTTTTAGAAGCTCCCTCTCTAAGTTCCTTCTTCAGCCACGTTCCTCTCTTCACATTCATTTAAAAAAAGGTTAAAGAATTTTCTTATATTAGGCTTCAAGAAACCCTAAAAATTTAAGTTGGTCATCTCTATTTGTATAGTATGATCCAAGTTTGTACAACAATCAAGTAAAAACTAGTCCCATCCAGTACAAAGGAGAATAAATAGTTCACAATTTTTTAATATATCATACAGTATTATTTAGAGATTGTCTAGTACGATCTATAATATTTCCTCTATTCATACGGGATGAATCCTTGGATGACCAAAAGCCGTCTCAGTTAATCATCCTGTACTGTATACTTCATATAGTATGATTAGTTAATTTCAAGTAGTTTCTCTATTATGATATTAATATCGTTTGGTAGAATTAGAACAAAAATCATGGTTTATCTGGAACGATCTATGGGATGACCTAATTCCATCTTTGTTCTTCATAAAGTATGATAATTATCATATAGTATGAATAAAATGAAAGTTTGTTAGGGATGTTAAGCCCTTATGAACTAGTCTTGAGGCTAACTAAGAGAGGGGGTGAATTGGATATTTAAAACATCTTTAACTAAAAGAAAAATCTTTTTATATCTTACAGCAGAAAAAAAAAAATAAATCAATAGTAAAAAGATTAATCAGAGATTTCACCCAAGCAATTAAACGTAATAAAGATAAAGTGCAAAAATAATAAAGGAAAGAACACACCAGATTTATAGTGGTTTGGTCCAACTTGACCTACATCCACTCCTCGGAGCCACCCTCCTATTATTACACTAAACTTTAGTGACTCTCCCTTAGCCCCCTTAGTTAGGCAGAGAAGCCCTTACAAAATCACTTCCAACTTTTCTGGTGCGGCGGAGTAGCCAGTTCCTTCGACACTAAAAAGATCTTCTTCTTCCCAAAACTTCCCTCAAGATGAACCTTGAATCCAATGGTACTAAGGTGCAAGCTTGCCTAAGCAATCGTGTGGAACCCCCTCTAAGGATCTTCTCCCTCTCTGAAAATCTACCCTTTCCTATCTCTCTTTCAAGTTCTCTCCACAAGTTTTCTCTAAAAGAACAAAGCTTTAATGGCTGCCAAAGACACATATCAAGTGTCTTGACAAAGCTTAAATAGAGGGCTTTGAAAATCCCTAAAAAATAATCTTGGTGGAAAATATCATCCAGGATGATTGCAATATCATCCCGTACAATGTGGATAAATAGAGGGCTTTAAAAACCCTAAAAATTCAAATTCAACGCTAAATATCATCAACGATGATCGTAGGATTGTCCCATATGATATGCTTAAAATTATGGCTTTAGTAAATACTAAAAACTCCATTCTAGAGCTAAATATCATCTAATATGATCTCGGGATCATCCAGGATGATTTGTAGAATTTGACCTGATAGTCTAGGATGAAAACCTAGATTAAATTTATATTGATCATACATGTTGATTATGTGATCGACCAGTATGATCAGAATATTAAATTAAGTAGATCTGATTAATTAATGGAATGATAAATTTAAGCATGATTGACATTAATTTTCCAATTTGATATGGATCGTCCAGGACAATTTGAACAAAATTTGGAACTTGCAATCTTGCCTAAATTATGATGGTAGCTAGGGTTTTGAGATTGTATTGGATCATCCAGAATGATATAAATTGTCTAGGATGATTAGTTCAACATTTGAACTTTTGGTTTTGACTTAATCTCACTCCCCCTGAGTGTGTGTGTACTTGGACACTAAGCAAACATATACCCTTACATGACTTGACTCAAGAAAACAAAAGTACGTCAATGAATAGTACAAATGCCTTTAAAGCGTAGCCTATTCTACCCAATCTTGAGACATGTATCTTTGCTAGATGGTGCATGGTGTTCTTGAAATGTTAGTATACACACAAATATATAATGAGAATACTAGGACACATAAAGATGTGAGCCATAATATTTGTTATCATCAAAATCATAAACTCGTGAGCTCGAGTTATAACATAAAAATCTTTAATTACTCATAATTTAATTGCCTTATTTTAGGGGTTAATTTTAATAATATTTGAAATAATCATATAATACAATTATATTCGAATTATATGAATAGTTGAAAAATCAAATTTCAAAATCTTATTTTAATTATTTTGGCAGCTAAGATTTTTGGATTGAAATAAATTGAACAGTATGATCAAGATTATTGAGTAAGATTAGTTCATAGAAACTAATTTTTCAATTAGTTGCTAAGCCTATTCTAATATAGTAGATAGTATAGTATGAATGAAAATCATACAATACGATTTATTTTAATAATTTAATTAAAAAAAAACTCCTCCTGTGTATGTGTACATGATCACCCTTATGGCCAAACTCATATAATGAAAAATGAAGAAAATATAAATTATAGACTTTTTCACATCCTATTCTACCTTGTTTTGAGTTTTTAATAGTGTTAAGTGATGTATATTTTACCTGAAATATTAGTACTTATATGCAAAAAATAATATTTAAAATATTCAAAGAAAAATGTAATAATTTATTAAATATTATTTTTTTCATCAAAATCACAAACTAGGGATCCTGGATTGCTATAATCTACCCTTTTTTAATGATGTCAAATAATGTTAGTTTATAGGCAAGATAAGTGTTATTTCATTCTAAGGCCCCCCTTACTGGATGATGGATTTTAATAGTTTGCGGGGTTACAAACAAATATTTTAATTTAATTATTATTTTTTATTTTTTAAAGATAAATAAAAGAATAAATAAGCATAAGTATAAGATTCTATTAAAATAACATAACATGCAATAAAGAAAGCATACATCTTCTCCACCTTTTGACATCATCAAAAAGAGGAGTATCATACAAGCCCAAAAATAAAGCAGTATAGGAAAAATAAAGAAATAATAAATAAAAACTACATGAAAAGTGGATCCTGATCAGGTGGTAGTTGTGGTGGTTGAAAGAATGAATGGATGGAGGCAAGTTGATTATCTATCGATGTAAATCTTTCACCAAGCCATCATATATCTTCCTTGTGCTGTTGTTGTTGTGGGTTAGTGTTGTAGTCTAGTCTAGTTTTAAGTCGCTCGAGCCGCTAAATAATATCATCGTGAGGGTAGGAAGGGTAGGCGGGTCCAGGTGGTGGAATTCGTGGTGGTGGTCCTCCTACAGAAGTAGCATCCCCTTATTTATCAAAATCTGGCTCACCGTGATCTTTCCTCTGATGGAAAATAATATGGAAGGAGGCATCCATATAAAAGATAGGAAGAAACTGGAGAGTGGTGGAGGCAATGAGGTTCATAACCTTAAAATTCAAAACTGATTGGTATAACATGCCAGATGGGGAGATTTTTGCCTCTTTGAACTTATGGTAGGCTTCTTCATCTATGATTGAGAGAAATCAATCATAAAAATGATGAGAGGTGGAGGAGCTCCCCTAGACCAGTCTTTCACATTTGCTTCCATTGGCCATTAGATAGAAATATTAAGAGGATGAGAGTTTTAAAGAAGTTGAGTGAGTTGAACCATTCTAACCCTCCAAATTATAGATTTTTTAACCAATCATATAGTATGATTGACATTTATTTATTATGATTAGAGCTATAAATTCATCTAGATGACTTGTCTAAAAAAGTAATCAAATTATATAGTATGATCAGTATCATACTCGATGATCTTAAGGAATTTTGTTTGTCATGTGGGGTCATCAGTATTACATTTGATAAAAAGTATCATACAGTACGAACATATATTCATATAGTATGAAAATGCAATTGTTATTGTACCGGATGAGTTAAATTTTTCCCAATCTAGTTTGACATGTTTATCATACCGTATGAAGGGAGGTATTATACAGTATGATTGTCAATAATTTTGTACCAAACAGATTTGAATTCCTCAATGGTTATTAAAATATTGATAATAGAGTATGAGTAATGGTTAGTACAGTATGATGTGTATATCAGTGAGCTAATATGGACTTTTGATTAAACAATGGGCTTTGATCTGTATATTTGTGATGTTCATATAGTATCCTAAACAATATAATAGGAACAAAAAGTTGAGAATTTTGGTGATTCAGTTAGCTATGTGTGTTATGATCAGGAAACATCTTAAACCAATTTTTTTTAATTTAGCAAACAATAACAAATAAAATAATAATGGGTACACAAACAAACATATGCAAGTTAAAAACTTATATGAAGGATTGCTTACAAATAGATTTTTTTTTTGAATTTTCTTAGATTAAGCATATATGTCTATAATACCTAGTTTTGTCCTCAAGGTGCTAAAGGTGTCATAGGCTAGTGGTTTTGTGAATATGTCTGCCGATTGATCTCCTGTAGCGATATGGTGCAACTCTATATCTTCTTATGCTTTCTGCGAGATTATTGAATTAGATATTTGGATATGTAAATTGCATTAGTGTTGTCACCCAAATATAGGATGGTTCCTACAGGTAGTCTAAGATCTAAGAGTTGCTGTTTTAACCATAAAACTTGAGTAACACAACTCCCTATTGTTATTTATTCTACTTCAATTGTGGAAATTGCTACTAAATATTGTTTTCTACTAGACCAAGAAATTAAGGATTGTCCTATAAATTAACAAGTTCCAGAAGTTCTTTTCCTATCTACCCTACATCTTGCAAAATCAAAATCTGAATATCCTATGATTTTAAAAGATGTGCTGTGACTAGAATACCATATTCCTAAGTTTAAGGTTCCTAATAGATACCTAAGGAATCTCTTGACATTAATAAAGTGATATTCTTTTGGGTCAGCCTAAAATCTGGCAAAGAGACATACACTAAACATTATGTTCAGTCTACTAGCAATCAAATAGAGAAGAGACCCAATTATTCTCCTATATTTTTTCTGATCTACCGATTTTCCATTTGGATCGTTATTTAATTAAAAAGTGGTGCTCATGGGAGTGTTTATTGCCTTAGCATTGTCTATTTCATATTTTTTTAAAAATATACTTGATGTACTTAGATTGGCTAAGGAAGGTTCCATCATCCATATATTTCACACTAAATCAAAGGAAATCATTAAGTTCTCCCATCATACTCATTTCAAACTAGTTACTCATTATCTTTTAGAATTATTCACATATGTTTTTATTTGAAGATCCAAATAAGATATAAACTACATAAATCTAGATAATGAGCATATAATCTCCTACCCTTTTTAGGAAGAGGGTGGTGTTTACACGACCCTTAACAAAGCCTCAATCTAGTAGAAAGGTGCTCAACCATTCATAGCAAGCCTTATGTGCTTGCTTTAACCCATATATTTCCTTTTTCAATTTGAAAACATGGTTTGGAAATTGTGAATTCCCAAATCTTTGTGGTTGCTCAACATAAACATCGTCTTTGATTACCCCATTTAGGAAGGCACTCTTAACATCCTTTTAATATAATTTAGAACTCTTGAAGCAAGAAAAGGCTAACAGTACTCTTATGGCTTCTAATCTTGCTACTAGAGAAAAGGTTTCCTCAAAGTCTATTCCCTCAATTATGTTATACCCCTTAGCTACTAGTTTGGCCTTATTTTATACTACTACTCTAGAGTCATTCATCTTTTTTTTGAAAACCCACTTTGTTCCAACAACACTTTTCTCCTTAGGTATCATGACTAATTCGCACACATCATTCATAACAAATTTATTTAGCTCTTCTTGCATTACTATGATCCATAATTCATCTTATAAGACTTGATTTATACTATTGAGTTCTATCATCAAGATAAAAGAAGAATTAAATGTCTAACCTCCTTCATAAGTCCATGCCTTTTTCTTACAACTTTAGATGAGTTTCCTAATATCAAATCCATAGGATGACTAGAAGAATATCTCCAATCTCTAGGCAATTGCTCATGAGGTTATACTCTATCTCCTATGGCAATGGTTTATACTGCCTTAATGACCTCAACGTCTTCTTCTTCTTCAGGGTTTAGGTTCAGAGGTCTTATATGATTAATCATATACCACATGGGTAGACTCTTCTACTATTAAGGTCCTCTTATTAAAGATTATATATGCTTTACCTACATATGAATAACCTAAGAAGATGCCTTCATCAGATTTAGGATCAAATTTTCCTAAGGGTGACTTTCCATTGATTAAGATAATGCATTTATATCCAAAAATATATAAGTGGAAAGATTGGGTGTCCTACCCTTAAGGAGTTCATAGGGTATCTTTTTAAGTTTGGATCTAACTTTTTCTCTTTTTAAAACATAACATGCAGTATTCACTGCTTCTGCCCAAAAATATATAGGCAGAGAACATTCAGCTAACATTTCCCAAGCAGCTTCAACTAATGTTCTATTCTTTCTCTTAGTTATTCCATTTTACTTAGTGGTCCTAGGGGCAGAGAAGTTATGTTCTATTCTTATTTCTTTGTAAAAGGATTCAAATATATTATTTTTAAATTCTCCACCAAGATCCCTATGGATTGTTGAGATTTTACATCCTAATTTCCTTTGAATTCAAGTGGAGAAGGTTTAAAATTCCTCAAATGAATCACTCTTATATACTATGAATCTTACCTAAGTGAATATAGAGAAGCCATCTACTAACACAAATCCATAAATCTTCCATATTAGGTTGGCTATATTAACTGAACCGAATAGATCCATGTGATGAATTTCTAGTGGCCTAGAGGTGTTGATATCTTTGATTGAATGAAATGATGATTTTACTTATTACCAAGTTGGCAGGCTTCACATAGGTGGTCTTTAGTGAAGTCTAATTTAAGTATGCCTCTAATTAGGCATTTTTGAGTGATATTCATAAGTGTTTTCATGCTCACATGGCATAGTCTCCTATGCCATAGTCAAGAGTCATCTATTATTATTTTTAAACACAAGGAATTTGAATATTAAATATAATTTAAGCCTAACATGTAAACATTGTTCATTCATTTTCCTTTTTAACACAAGTTTATCATCTAGGCTAATCATGCATTTATTAGAAAGAATTTTTATATCAAATCCTTTATCATACAGTTGACTAATGCTTAATAGGTTATACTTTAAAATGTCAACTAAAAAAAAATTTTCATTCATGAGGTGTTTAGAGTTTCAAATTATACATGATCCCACCACTTTCCTTATTGTGTTATCTTTTAATGTAACATTGCCTCCTGACCTTGCCTTTAGTGTGATGAATTGCTTCAGATCATAAGTCATATTCCTCAAGCAGCCACTGTTTAGGTGCTATATACTCTCAATAGGCCTTTTGTGAGAGCATCCCTATAATGTCATTCAAAGGTTAGTTTTGGGAACCTAAGTGAGTTTTTGTTCCACCTTATGCTTGAATGAATGAGATGTATGCATGTTATGCTTTGATGAATGAAATTTATGCCTCTACACAAGATGTTTCCTATAGTGAATTGTGTAAGTATGGGATTTATGTCCTAATATGCTACAAGAGTAACAACTAAAACAAGAAAAAGGGTTCACTAACCTATATGGGTGATGGTGCCTCTTCCGAGGTTTTGAAGCATGCTGTGTTGAGGGGTTGTACCATTGAGCTTTTAAAGGTGGTGGTTTATTATTTTCCAATGCAGTAATTTTTTATTATAAATATTTATTTGCACTTTCATAGCTTACCACTTCCACTTTTAATGTATGCTCACTGGCATCTAATTGACATGCAAAATCATCTAAATCCTTAAAATTTTTTCTAGCTCAAAATATAATGTTTTTAAGGAATTATGTTCATCAGACAAATCAATATGATTCTTATTTAATGCATCAAACTTATCTAATAAAGCCATATGATTGCTATATAAAGTAAAGTGCTCAATAATTAAACTAGCATATTCTTTTTGCTAAGTAGAAAATTTAGTATTAAGACTAGCATGCATTTTCTTAAGCTTTCTATACGAATCATGAATATTTTTAAAAATAATAAGCAATTCTTAATATAAGAGTTGAGATATCTCATCTTGATAAGATTGATAGAATTCATCATTAGCAATTAGAAACAAATTTTTTACCTCCTCCTCTGCTTCTTCTTCTGATGATTTTGAGGCAAAGTCGGCCCAAAAGGCTTTTTATGTCTTTTGTTTTCCCCTCGTGTACTTTGGTTTATCTTCACCCTTTACTTTGTTTCATGAGTCTTTAGATTGGGACAGTCAGCTCGAAGGTGTCCTGGCTTCTTGCACTCAAAGCAAATTGTGTTAGATAAAACTTTAATAGATTTGTGACCATTACCTTAGCACTAGTTATTTTGATGATGTTTTTCTTTTCTTTTTAGAAAGCTTTTGAACTGTCATGGCATAAAGGCTATTTCATCATCCTCATATACTAAAGAGTTATTATTATGATAATTATTTTCTTTAAGTGCCACTATTCTCTCCATTTTCTTTTCTCGTGCATCATTTTGTCTTTGACTCACCCCTTTCACACCATGCTCATAGGCAATGAGTGATCAAAGAAAATTGTCAATAGAGTAAACATTTAAATATTTTGATTTAGTAATTGCATTTATTTTTACATTATAAGATCTAGTCAAATAACATAGAATTATATTAACTTTTTTTTGAATTTGATAGTTGTGTGTGTAGTGCATGCAAGCATGCTACTATGTGGGTGAACTTAGTGTATATTTTAGACACAGTCTTGCGAGGTTTCATCCAAAAAAGTTTGTAGTCATGCGAAAGAATGTTTAGCCTATATTGTTTCACTTCACTAGTTCCCTCATAGGTGAAACACAACCTATCCTAAATCTCTTTCCTAGTAGTGCATGAGGAAACTTTTATATAGTTTTCATATTTTAAGGCACAAATGAAGTAATTCAAACACTTAGCATTCATTATGCAAGTTCCCTATCATTATTTCTCTATTCATTAAAAGAAATATCAATTTTAACACCATTAACAATATGTGATAGAGGTGAGTAACCATTTTGATTCATATGCCATATTCTATAGTCAATGGATTGCAGAAATGTAGACATGCAAATTTTCTAGAAATCAAATGAGATGTTTCTAAATAAAGCTGGACAGGTTATTAAATAACCCATCGTAGTGTTATGATTACAAAATGTGTCATTGATCATTTATCTCAAGGATTTTTGAAACACTATTTTTGAGACCCTTCTCTTATACCACTTGAACGTACGAGATGCACCAGAGGTGGGGGGAGGGGTTGAATTGGTGCTTTTAAAATAATCTTTAACAAGAGTACTATTTTTTGTAGACTTTTGAAAACACTTAGAAATAATTAATTTTAATTTTTGTATGAGGAAGATAACAAATTAAATATATCATAAAAAATAGTAATGATCAAATTTTAATTATCACAATAGAATATAGATCTTAAAAATTTATAAAGCAATTATAATGAAGATGAAGTGTAAAAAGTAAAATATATAAAGTATAAATAGAACGAACACACCAGATCTATAGTAGTTTGGTCAAACCTTGACCTACATCCACTCCTAGAGTCATCTACTATGAGTAATGCACTAACACAAAGTGACTCTCCTTTTTCTCCCTTAGCATGGTAGGGAACCTCTTACAAAACTCTCTTTCAGCAACCCAGTGTGGTAGAGGATCGAAACTCCTTTTAGAGGTAGAGAATCTTGACTCCTTTTTCTTCCTCCTTGAGAAGCCAAATAACCTCGAGGAATGACTAAGAAGCCTCTCTCCATAGAGAGATCCACAAGACTCACCAAGGCAATAAAAGGAGTAAGCATATAGCTAGCCTTGAGCAACCATATTATTCCCCTGGCATTACTTCTCCCTCATGCTCAAGCTCACCTTCTCCTTCCTTTCACAAACCCTAATTTTTTAAAAGCTCACTCTCAGAGTTCCTTCTTTAGCTATATTCCGCTCTTCACATTCATTTAAGAAAGGATAAAGAATTTCTTTTATAAAAGGTTTCAAGAAACCCTTAATATTCAAGTTTGAAAGTTCTTGTAGGTTTTTAGACCTAGTAGAACTTTCTTAAGGCTAACCAAGAGGGGGGGGGGGGGGGGGGGTGAATTACTAATTTAAATTTCTCTTAGATTTTAGAAAACCTTTTTAAGAAATGTTTACACAGTGATCCATATCTATGCAGTTATTTATAGAAATAGATTTTCACAAAATACTTTTCTACCACAAAAAATTAAGAGCAAAAAATAAAAATACAATAGAATAAATAAATAGAAGAACACCAAATTATATTATGGTTTAGTCCAATTAGACCTATGTCTACTCCCTAAAGCCTCCTTCAGGTATTGTACAAAATATAGTGACTCTCCTTTTTCCCACACAGCAAGACAGAGATGCCCTTATAAAACCTCTCTTCCACCAACCCGGTACGGTAGAGTACCGACATGCTTTCTCACCCTCCTGGTGATGAAAGAGTACCAACATCCTTTCTCACCCTTCTAGTGGTGGCAGAGTACCAATGTCCTTTCACACCCTCCTAGTGATGGCAAAGTACCAACATCCTTTATCACCTTCCTAGAGATGGCAAATTACCAACATTCTTTCTCACAAAGTTTTTTATTGGTGGATAAAAATAAGATATCATTAATATATACTTGAACAATGAGTATGTCATCTCCTACCTTTTTAAAGAAAATAGTGGAGTTCACACTTCTTTTAACAAATGATCTTTCTAGTAGGAAAGTGCTTAGCCTCTTATACCAAGTAATAGGTGCCTATTTTAGTCCATATAATTTATTTTTCAATTAAAACACATGATTATGGAATTTTTAATTTTCAAAACCTGGAGGTTGCTCAACATAAACATCCTCTTATATCACCCCATTAAGAAAGGTATTCTTAACATCCATTTGAAATAATTTAAAGCCTTTAAAAAATGCAAATGTTAGTAACACTCTTATTACTTCAAGTCGAGCTACAGGGGAAAAAGTTTCTTCAAAATCTATTCTTTCTATTTGATTATACCCATTAGTCATCAATCTTACCTTATTTTTAACCATTTCACCTTAATCATTCATTTTTTTTTGAACACCCACTTAATTCCAACAACACTTTAATCTTTAGGCCTTTCAATTAATTCTCAAACATCTTTTATAACAAATTGATTTAATTTTTTTGCTTGTCTAAAATAAAAAATTCAATAGAGTGTGCTTGAATTATATTAGTGAATTCAATCATTAAAATAAAAGCCGAGTGGAAGTCCACGCATAGTCCTAACCCCTTCACTTGGGTCTTATAAAATCAATTATTTTGGATAACTCTTAGGATATTTCCATTCTCTAGGCAATGTATTCTCTATTCCAACATTCTCTTCAAGATTTGTTTTTACAATTCCTTGGGAGATATCTTTAATATATTTTTCCTATAACTTTGGCTCTTCAGAAATACCAGATTCATCAAAAACATATTTGTGGTCTCCTCAACTACCAAAGTTCTCTTGTTAAAAACTCTTTAACAAATTTTAGGATTTGCCAACACAAAAATATCCTTGAAAAATTCCTTCATCCGATTTAGTATCAAATTTTCCTAAAGGAATTTTACCATTATTATGAATGAACACCTTACACCCAAAAAAATGTAAATATGAAAGATTAGGTGTTCTCAACTTAAGAAGTTTATAGGGAGTCCTGTTCAACTTGGATCTAATATAAACCCTATTCATAACATAATAAGCTGTACTAATCTTTTCAGCATAAAAATATTTTAGAAGTGAATATTCAGCCAACGTGGCTCTAGCGGCTTCTATCAATATTTAGTTCTTTCTTTCAATAACCCAATTCTGTTGTAGGTCCTAGGTGCTGAAAAGTTGTGATCAATTCCTTGATCTTTATAAAAATCTTCAAATTTTTCATTTTTAATCTCTCCTCCATGATCACATTACATTGATAAAATTTCACACCCTAGCTTCCTCTTAATCCAAGTAGAAAAATTTATCAATTTATTAAATGATTAACTCTTATGTGATAAGAATTTGATCCATGTGAATCTTGAATAATCATCAATGATTACATACCCAAAATATTCCCTCCTAAACTTATAGTGCTAACCAGTCCAAAAAGATCCATGTGTATGACTTCTAGTGGTTTGCTAGTTCTAAGATCTTTAATTAAATGAAAGGAGGACTTCACTTATTTTCTTAATTGACATACATCACACAGGTGACCCTTTGTGAAGTCTAATTTGAGTATCCCTTTAACAAATTTTTTTTGGGTAAGCTTTATAAAATTTTTCATAATTGCATGACAGATTCTTCTATGTCATAACCATTATTCATCAGTGATTATTTTGAGACAAAAATCATTAAAAGATTTAACAAATTTTAAATCAAGTATGTGAACATTATTTACCCTATTTCCATGCAACACATCATTTCTGTTTCGGCTTATACTGCAGCTTGTAGGTAAAAATTTAATACTAAAACCCTTATGAAAAAGAACACTAATACTAAACAAGTTATGTTTTAAGCTTTAACCAATAATGCATTTTCAAAAAAGAAATTGTGCTTGTTGCCAATCATATCTGCGCCTACCACTCTCCTAGTGGTCTTATCTCCTAGTGTTACTTTACCTCTATTCTTAGCTTCTGGCAATATGAATTTAGTTGTATCTCCAGTCACATGCTTCAAACATCCACCATCCAAGTACCAAATGCTCTCATAAGGGTTTGTATGATAGTGTTTCTATAAAATGATCAAATGTTGGACTTGGGAACCCAAACAAACTTAGATTCACCTCTTAGCAATAATAATTTAGATGCATATGTAATATGCTATGATTTATACATCTTAGGTCTCCACAATAGATGTGTTATACTATGAATGGTGTAAGTATGGGAGATAAGTCCTATCATTCCAAAAGAAAAAACATTTTACACTAGGAAAAGGATTTACCAATCTATGCGAGTTATAATGTCTTTTCCTAGGTTTTGAAATTATATGTTTTTGATCAGGATTGGAAAATTGTTTAAGTGTAGGGGGTGTCCTATTTTCCATAAAAGCTTTCAGTTTTTCTTTAAGATATGTGTTTGTGCTTTCTAAAACAATATTATCAACATTTACCCATGTTTTCTTTAATTTGCTTCATCTATAAACACCTTACATTCATTCATAAGATCAATATATGATGTTTTCAATAAGTCATGTTTCTTATTCAGATCATCAAATTCATCCAATAATGTCATGTGGTTGCTATCTATGGATGTGTGATCGTTCTTAAGAATTTCATGATCTTTTTGTAAATTTAAGTATTCTATGTTCAGTTTAGCATGCAGTTTCTTGAGCTTTCTATATGCAGCATGTATTTTCTTAGAAACTTTAAATAATTCATCATAGGATAAATCACATACCTCTTATTAATCTAAATGATCAAGTTTGTCTGTCATTAAGCACAAGTTTGTGACTTTCTCTTCTACTTCTATTTTTGAGGAGTCTGAGGCTGAGCTAGCCTAGAAATCTCTTTGTAGTCTTTTCTTCCCCTTCATAACATTAGTTTTCTCCTTAACTTTCTCCTTACTATGATTATTTTTGAGATTCATGCAGTTACTCTTATTATGTCTAGGCTTCCTACATTCATAATAAATAACATCATTTGAAACTTTTGCATTCCTATTAAATTTACCTTTATTCCACTGTTAACATCTTTGTTTCTTCCTTCTAAGGAAACTTTTAAATTGCTTCATCATGAGTGAAATATCTTATTTATCTTCAGATAGTTATTAATCACTTTCAAAATTATCCACTTTCAATACTATATTATTCTCCTTCTGCTTATCACCTGTATCAATCTATTTTTGGGTCACTCCTTACTCGTAAGTAATTAGTGACCCAAGTAGATTGTCAATAGAATATACGTTCAAATATTTTGACTCTATTATGGCAATTATCTTTGCATCATAAGCAGTAGGTAAACAATATAGAATTTTATAATCTTTTTTCTAAATTTGTTAGTTTCCTATATAAAGCATGTATTGAGGTAACTATATGAGTAAAATGTGTATACTTGTTAGAGATTGATTCATTCAGTTTCATGCAAAAAAGTTCCTAATTATGTAATAAAATATTCAATCTAGATTGTCTTACGTCATTAGCTCCTTTATACATTATATAAAGTGTATCCCAAATTTCTTTTCCAATTTTACAGGTTAAAACACACATGTAATCTTCATATTTCAAGGAAAAGAAAAAACTATTTAAAATTTTGCATTTAATTAAGTTAAGTCTATTTTCTCTAATGTCTAATCAGTAAATGGTGTTTCAATCCTATTTCCATCAATAAGTCTAATGGGTCTTGTGTAACCTTCCTGTACTAAAATGCACATGTGATAGTCAAGTGATTGCAAAAAAGTAGACATGCGAGTTTTCCAAAAGTCGAAATGAATGTTATCAAATAGCGATGGTCTAGTGATCAAATATCCTCAAAGAGTGTTTTGGTTTCAAAAGTAGCAATGATCATTTTTCAAAAAGTAATCTAAACTTTAATTTTTGAAATAAGCTTTGATACCTCTTGAATTTTCGTGTAGGTTGTTAGACCTAGTAGATTTGTCCCAAGGCGAAACAAGAGGGGGGTGAATTAGTAGTTAAAAATATCTTTGATTTTAGAAAATCATTTTAAGAAATTTTTACACATTGATCCTTAAGTATGTAATTATTTATAGAAATAGATTTTCAGAAAATACTTTTCTACCGCAGTAAAATATAGTGCGAGAAAATAAAAAAGTTGTAAATATAAATGAATAGAAGAACATCAAATTTTATAGTGGTTTGGTCCAACTAGACCTATGTTCCCTTCCTGAAGACTACTTGTTCAAGTATTGCACTAAACACAGTGACTCTCCTTTTTCCCCCTTACAAAACCTTTCTTCCACCAACTCGGTGTGACAAAGTATCAATGTCCTTTCTCACCCTCCTGGTGATGATAGAGTATAAACATCCTTTCTCACCCTCCTGGTGATGGTAGAGTACCAACATTCTTTCTCACCCTCTTTGTGACGGTAGAGTACCAACATCCTTTTTAACCTTACTGGTGACAGCCATGTACCAACACCCTTTCTCACCCTCCTAGTGATAGTAGAGTACCAATGTCCTTTCTCACCCTCTTAGGGATGATAGAGTACCAACATCCTTTCTTAACCTCCTAGTGATGGAAGAGTACTAATATCCTTTCTCACCCTCCTAGTGATGATAGAGTACCAACATCCTTTCTAACCCTCCTAGTGATGGCAGAGTACCATGATCTTCTTTGAAAATCTTCTATCAAGATCCTTCAAAGAAGTAGGGAAGAATTTTGAAAAACAAATAGGAGATCCTTACTTTTGGTAAACATTGTGAATCCCCTCAATATTTTCTCTTACAAGATCTCCACTCTTCACTCCTAAAACTCTCTCCCAAACACTCTCCTTATCCACTCTTAAGAGAAATTCACAGCAAGATGGTAAGTGTCAATTTTTATGACCCATATATATGAAAGACAAAAAAAATTGTCCAAAAAATTTGAAAAAATTACACTTGGAATATACTCAGATCATGCATTACGATCTCATATCTTTTGTACGAATAGTTCAAAAAACCATGTACGATCTAGTACGAACCTGATTTTGTACTATGTTAGTCATTTGTATTAACTAATATTTTACTATATGAATAGTTCAAAACTAAATAATTCATCCAGTACGATCTTGTATGAACCTCATTTAATACTCTATCAATCATCTATACGAACTGACATCATATAATATGAATAGTTAAAATAGATCATGCTTCATTTAATATGAATATGGATATCCCCATTTCGTACTCTATGAGTCATCTATATGAATCATTCTTTGTACAATATGAACAGTTTAAAAATTGGTGAAATTATTTGGGATGAATTGATATACACCAATTTTATACTCTGTAAGTCATTTATACAAACCAACTTTATACAATACGAATGATACAAAAAAAAAATTTCCATCCATGATTTGATTAATTCCATTTTGGAAGAAATACTCTGACAAATCATCTGATATGATTTGAAATCGTACATTACAATTAGTTTTAAAAACTTAAGTTTTGACTCACTCCCCCAATGTGTATGTGGATGGTTTACCAATTACAATCACACTCTCTCAGACTAAAAAAAAAATAGAAAATGTATAGACTTTATTATATGAAACCCTAATCTATTCTATCTTGAAGTCTTCAGCTGTCTGAAGTATGATTCCTTGAAATGTTAATTCATTCAAACTAAAAAAAAGAAAATATATCTAATGTATGTTAGGAGAAATAGTAATTATAACAATAATGTTTCGTTATCATCAAAAAATTATATTATGTCAAACTCAATATTGAATTCTACGTTGCAACAAAGTTGGCTATCTCTTTTCATAGAGTATAATCCAAGTTCGTACAGTATGATAAGATCAAAAGTAGTCCCGTCAAGTCTGAAGGAGAATAAATAAATCATAATTTTTTAACACATCGTATAGAATGATCTAGAGATCATCCATTACGATCTATTATATTTAGTCTATTCTTACGGAATGATTCCTGGGATGATCGAAAGCCATCTCAGTTAATCATCCTGTACTGTATACTTCATATAGTATGGTTAGTTAATTTCAAGTAGTTCATCTAATATGATATGTTAACCACATTTTTGTATGAGGTCACAAGGATCCTAAAATTAATCTAGATTCAAATAAATCTAGACTTTTAATCAATTAAAATTTTAGTCAATTCATACCTCAAACAATTCAAACTTCAGTCAACTCCAGACATCAAACCTACCCAAATTTTGAACATTTCATGATTCAAACTCTAATTCAAACCTTGATCCTAACCCCAGACCAGTCTACTTTCCAGACCAATCTAGGTCCTAGGACCTACCTAGACCCTAAATCTATCAAAACCTTAGGATTTATCTAGACCTTAAGCATATCTAGATCTTAGATTAATCTAGGCCTTAGGTCAATCCAGACCCTAAGATCAATCTAAATCTTAGATCAATCCTGATTCAATTCTATCTATATCTCAAATCCATTTAGATTTCAAACTTATTCAAACTTTAAAACAATCTTGACCTTCAATCAATCTCCAGCTTAATCTAAACTCCAACACTTAATCCAACCTTCTATCACACTTGCATCATATCCAATCATTCCTTATCATCTAAATGATTGTGACTAATTCGGATAACTCAAATTTAAGCATATTCAAACCCACTTTGAGTCAAATCATAAAAGTTTGACTCGGTCAAACTTAAATGATTTGGTCAAATCAACTCACATAGGGTATATCCTATATACATAATCAAGTCAATCTTGATAAACCTTCAAGGTCATTCCTCTATATAGACTCAAATTCTTTAAGTCCACCATGGATTTTGAAATTGCTAGATGAGCCAAAAAGGGGGTGAATTGGACTATTAAAATAAAACTTCTTTAATGAAAAGAAATATCTTTTTATAAATTTATGCGAAAGTAAATTTCATTCATAATAAAAAGATAGATTATCAATTTCACCCACAGAATTAATCACAATAAAAATGAATGCGGACATAAAGTGCGAAAGAAATAAAGGAAACAACATAACGATTTATAGTGGTTCGATCAAACCATAACCTACGTCCACTCCTCGGAGGCACCCTCTGAGTATTACACTAAATATTTAGTGATTCTCCTTTAGCCCCCACAACTAAGCGGAGAAGCCCTTACAAAATAACTTCCACCTTCCCTAGTGCGGCAGAGGAGCTGGGTCCTTTGACACCAACGAGATCTTCTTCTTCCCAAAACTTCATTCAAGATGAACCTTGAATCCGATGGTACTGAGGTGCAAGCTCACCGGAGCAACTATGTGAAATCCCCTTCACACTCCCTTGAAACCCCCTCTAAGGATCTTCTCCCTCTCTCAAACTCCACCCTTTCCTTTCTCCCTTTCAAGTCCTCTCTTCAAGTTTTCTCCAAAAGAATGAAGACACAATGGATGCCAAAGACTCTTATAAAGTATTATGAGAGTGCTTATATAGAGGGCTCAAAAACCCTAAAAAGACTCAATTTAGCCACCAAAGATCGTATTGTATGATCGTAAGATCGTCTAGTACTATGTGTAGAAATTGACCTATTAGTACTGTACGATGTCCAGTTAGTATTATATGAACAGTTCAACTGTAATTCATACTGAATGATGTCTTGTACGATGTTCTGTATGAACAGTTCAATAAAAGTGCAGTTTATCGAGGACGAAGCTTAGGACGGCTAGAATTGTCTCTATTAATTGTACAGTACAATCCAGTTCGTACAGTACGATCAAAATATCAAAATTAAGCTGTTTTGATTGAATAACCACAGGATTAAATTAGGCAATGTTTTAAACATCGTATAGTATGATCATGATAGTATATTATGATTAGAACAACTTTTCAAATTCAACTTTTTACCTAATTTGGACGGCAAGCTTTCCAATTATAACAGATCGTACAGTATGATGTGGTTTTTGTACAATACGATTAGTTATATTTTAAAAATATTTTTTTATGAAAAATAAAAAAATTTAATTAATTTATCTTACACTACATCGTATAGTATTATACAGATCATACGATATGATGTACAATAAAATTAAAATATTTAAAATCATTTTTTGCTCCCTCTATATGTGTTCACGATCAACAAACAAACATACATCATTACAAGACTCGACTCAAGAAATGAAAATTATAAACTCATTTAATATAACCAATTCTACACAATCTTGAGTCTTGAATTTTCAAAGAACGGTGCATGGTGTATTTGAAATATAGTAAACACACAAACAAATGTGCACTACAAACACTGGAAGAAATAAAGGATTAATCAATATTATTTGTTATCATCAAAATCATAAACTCGAAAGCTCGAGTTACAATAGATTTGACTTGGTCAAACCATCATGGATGGTCAAACCCCATCACATAAACATTCTTTTATTCATATAATTGTTCTAACAATTGAGATCACTTGTAAGCCACTCATGCTAGCTTACATATACTATCTAATGTCTATCTCATCAACATTGATTGAGTTGACTGGTCAAACTAGTCAACTCAATGCTTAAAGACCCATCATCATGTCAAACCCATTAACCTGATTATCTTACATCAAACCCAGGCCTATTCATACATCTCAAATGATCAACTCACCTTAACTCCAGCTGAGTGACCTTTGACCTGTTGACTGGCAAATGATCAATGGGAGCTTGAATGAGTTCTAAATAGTCAAATTTATCTAACCCGACTCCTTGGCATAACCTAAGCTTGTCCAACTTATCAAATTGATTCCAAAAGCTTCACTAGAGTTATTCAAGCCCAGCCCAACCTCCAGCTTAGCCCCAGCCAGCTCAGATGTTTCCTCCCATGTGAAGATAAATAAAGGAGTGTCCAGCTCACCCAGCTCATACAGTCCTTATCTTCTTCCTCCTAACCACCTAAGATAGGTGTCTAGCATCCAGGAAATCTCTTTGAAGCATCCCAGTCGTCCACTCTCCCTCTAATGCTTGGAATGGGGAAAAAGAATGGGATATCTTCATTTGACCCTATCTCTTATTCTAGTCTCTCCTTAGAGCTTTTTACATTTCATTTTGCTTCTTGGAGCTCCTCTCAACTTTTTACTGACCTTTACCCAGTTTTTGGAGCTTGTCGGAGATGAGATCAATGGAGATTTGAAGCCAAGCTCGCCTCAACCATCCAAAAAATCCAGTTTTGGTGATCCCCCGAGCTTGAGGTATTCAAGGACATTAAATGTGGACAATCTAAAAGTTTATATATACTTAAACCATTCAAATCCTTCATTCACATATTGGTAAATCCTAAACCCTAGGCTCTTTCCTGAGTTTCTAAATAGATATCTAAATATGGCATTTCAATGTATTAAAATAATACCCCACAGTTTCTATCATCATATTATAATGTAATCTAGCTTATCATGCCATTTAACTGATTTTATAAACTGTTTAAAGTAAAACATAAAACAAGGGTTTTCAATTTCTAGTCGAAGAAGATCAAATCATGGTCGTTGATTTCATTTATTTGATTTGAATGAATATGATTTGTTCGTCCGTCTTGCTCTGCTTGATCTGCATGAAGCGTTGGAAGGATAGCTTCATCTGACACAATCAGGTTCGCTCATTTCAAACAGCAGGGACCCTTTTGACCGTCTGATCTCTTAATTGAGATTAAACCATGGGATGCAATCCCATTCGTCGATTTAGAACCACGAAATTGGACAATGCGGGTATCCCGCTGACTCATTTAAGTTAGTTGGCCCACTTGACCGCCTCCATCCATGTGGACCACTAATTCTCTGCCACATGTAAATGTCGGGTTAACCTTTTATTTTAATTAGATTTAATTGTAGAAGCTTTGAAAAATCATAAAAAATAAATTATTCAACCATTTTTAACATGTAACTACTTGTTTTTCTCGAAATTAAATTTTTTATTTTTAAAAATAAAATGAAACTTCAATTTCCATTATTTTATAATATACTTTTAAGCCTTAAGTATGTTTAAATTTTCATAATTATATTTTAATTAAATGTTTATTTATATTTAGATCTAAATGGCATGATCTAGTTTTAAATGGCACTGTGAAGAGATTTACATGCATCTTAAGCATCTTTGTATGAAATTATTTGGAATTTCATTAAATTCCTATTTAAATTCTCTTTTAAATAGGTTATGACTTAACCTAAACATTTTAAAAGAAAATTCATTACTAATTGAAAGATTTTCCAATTATTCCATACATGCATTCTAAGATATGAGTAAATAATTATATTAATGTGCATTTAATCATCATTGGGTATTTAGAGGGCATTTATTCTAATCAAATTTTTTTATTCTTTTTTATTGTCCTCTAAATCCTCAATGATTTGATTTCAAATAAACTTTAATGTGCTATGTTGTATCTTTCATTCATCATAGTACCGTTGAGTTAAACTAAAGATATAATTGCTTATTGAATAAATCTTCAAACAAATCAAAGCATGTTTTAGGTATCATCTTTAAAGATTCATTGCATTTACTTTCTATAAGATTTATTGCACTTGTTCATGATTAATTGGTGTGGTTGTAACTAGTGTTCAAAGGGTTAGAAGAACTTGATTGCTATCCTATAACCTAGTGACATTGCTAAGGACAACAATTAAGGACTTGAGTCTTAGTCAATTTAGTTCAATCTAGGATAAACTTCACACATCCATTTTGGATGATTCATCAAACTTAGAAAACTTATGTCATAAACCCCTTGATCTAATATATCTCATTTGGACATTAATTGATCTAAAAAAACTATAAGATTAGATGACCCTTCATTAAGGGTCTTAATTTTCAATAAACCCAAATAAATTAAATAAAATCCTTAAAATTTAAAAATCAACTTCAATCAACCTTAAATTAAGTCTATAATCATTCAACATCAAAACTAAAATACAAATTTCATTAAACATTAATTAACCTTTAATTAAAAAAAAATATTAAAATTTAATAAAATCCATATAAAATTCAAATAACATTAAAAATATAAAATAAATTCAACAAAAATTAAATAAAAATAAGAAACATATTAAATTTAATTTGAAATAATTTTCTAATAAAAAATTCATTAATAATGTTTTAATTAAATAATTTAATTAATAATTTATTAAGTATAATAAATAAATCCAAAAATTCATTAAAAATTTAAATAAATTCAAACAAAATTAGAGATTACTAACATCTTGAATTAAAATAAAAATTTTAAAAAAATTTTAATTATTAATCAATTAATAAATCATTTAATAAGTCATTTTCTATTAATAATTAATTAAATAATATTAATAGATCAAAAAAATGTTTAAAATTCATTTTAATTTAAATAAAATTTACAGATTTAATCCCTTAAATTTAATTATAATTTTGAATAATTTTCTAATTTAATTTCCTTAATAAATCATCCACTCTTAATTAAATTCATTAAAAATTCAATAAATGATTAAAAATTCTAAATATTATAATAAAATCAATAAAAATTTATATTAAAATTTAATTCAATTAAACTAAATTAATTTGATTTATTAAGATTTATCTTACTCAATTAAATTTAATTATGAATTTCGATTAAATGAATTAAGGTCTTTCATGCTTAAAGCTTGATTCCTTTTGGAGGGCTTTAGGCATTCTAATTTTAAAAGACCTTTAATAAACTTAAATAAAAAAAATTTTCTCTAATGTATTTTGCATGATTCCTTTCAAAAGTGCACTAATATGTTGGATTTAAGAGATCTTCAAACTGTTAATAATATACTGATCTTATGTGGCATACTCGACTCCTTTTTGAAAGTATGTCACATTGCATTTACAAGGTCCCTTTTTTTTCTCTCTAATAAAATTTTGGGGACTCTCAAATGTATACTTGTCTTTTTATAAGATAAGTGTTCATTTTGAAAGCCCTAGGACTTATAAATTGATAACTTCTTGCACGTAGGTAGTAATCAACCTATAAGATCTTTAAAATTAAATAAAAAACTCTAACATCTAAAATTGGAATAATTTAAAAGTAAAAAATACACTACTTAAACTTTAATTAAATCCCCATTTGGCCTTTAATAATAAATCTTAATATTACATGCAATTTAAACATAAACTACTATAGGACCTATCCAAGCCACACGACCTCTTTCACACACTTGGATGCTTACTAGGACAACCAACTTTAACTTAGGCTACGTCGGTGACTTGTTGTGGTTTGATTGCGGGTATCTTGCTTAGAGAGCACATATATGTGCTTGCTTTCTTTTATGTAAATCATAGTATACATATTTACTTCCTGTCAGTGCACCAGAGAGCGTAGTGAATAAGTGAGGGCTATGTACTTTACTTTCCTGCATTTATAACTACTCACATTGCACTCATAATTGCATAACTGCTTTTATTTACTTGCTTTTATATTTCTGCAAAGAAGAATGTTCCTAGGGACTGATGTACTTATAAAGAGATGTAATTTTTATTTCTTAGATTTTTGTATAAAGATTGAGTTGTAAAGTGTCTTGTGTTGTAAAGAGTCAAAGATAGCTGCTTACACACACACACACACACACACACACACACACACACACACACACACACACACACACACAAATGAAGCTCCAAAAGTAATATCCTCCCTCAAGAGGATGTTCTTTTTTGGAATTCCATAGAAGACTTGGAGCCTGAAGACCATAAGAAGTTATATTTGATTCTACTTTCTTATAGGCATAGAACCCAGGTTTGTTGTCGGTGGGGCCTGGCCACCTTTACTTTACTGCAGACCTTGTGTTGTGCTCTATAAATTTTATATTAATAAAATTAGTTCTTTTATATTAATTTGTTATTCATGCATCATTACAATATGAGTAGATTTTTAGTTTTTGTAAGCATATCTTATTGCATTTGATTTAAGTTTCTTTAACAAACTCTTCGATTCTTAGGATAGAACTATCTTAAATCTTGCATTCATCGATGATTATTATGATTAGGATTGTTAGCTGGCAGCCTACTCTTGGCAAGTGGTAAGTTAAAATTGTATACACCTTTCTCCTTGCACTTTCCTCAATCTAATAAACTCTAAACCTCCAAATCCAGTGTTAAAATCTATAATTTAAAGCATGATAATGAAAATTTAAATTAGCCCAAATATTTCGTTAAACTTATATATAAATTTTAACATAAATTAGTCTTCATTTAAATTGAGAGTATTCCCTTAGGAGCTATAATTAACTATAATGTCTTTCCCCTATAAGAAGTCTGGATCCCAAAATAATCTAAACCCTATCTTAGTTTGCTTTCTAAGGTAGGGGAAGGATCTTTGAATGTAGATCTTGCTTTATCTATATTTTAAAATTTATTTTCATAATCAAATGATAGGTGAATAGGTTATTTTGTTTCACATGCATATCAAATATCCTCTATATTTGATTATGGAAATGAATTCATGATTTATTCTTCTAATTGGAACTATAGGAGAATGTGTTTATCATCCTTCAGGATGATCTATACATTCCCTATGATGCATCTAATTAGGAAAATAAATCATAGTTTTCTTTCTTTCAAATTGATAGAAGGACATTAGTCTACCCTTTTGAGGTGGTACAATGTCTAACTATGCAAATTTAATTGAAAGAAAACATTCAAATATAAAGAAAGCAAATTATGTGGGAAATAAAAGCATTTAATAATAAAGAAGAAAAATTTTCCCACTTGATATTACTATCATGTCGTATGATTTGAACAAAAATTATGGTTTCATCTGGTACGATCTATGTGATGACTCAATTATGTCTCTATTCTTTATATAGTATGAACAACAATTATTAATTAACAACGATTTAATTTCCTAATTTTGGGGGTTAATTTCAAATGATCGTAAAATACGATTATAATCATACAGTATGAATAGTTTAAAAATCAAAATTCAAAATCTAACTTAAATTAATGTGGCAGTTAGGGTTTTTAGATCAAAACAAATCATACAGTATAATCAAAATCATACAATTATAGTATAATTAGTTCACAAAAACTAATTTTCCAATTACCTATTAAGTCTATTATCAGATAATAGATTCTACAGTACTAATGAAAAACATATAGTACGAATTGTTTTTTAAAAAATTAATTTAAAAAAAAAATCTACCCCTGTGTGTGTATGGTCACCCAATTTTCATACACTATTTTGTGGCCAAACTCAAGTAATGAAAAATTAAGAAAATATAAATTGCAAATTCTTTCATATCCTATTCGACCCACTCTTGAGTCTTCATCAGTCTTCAGTAGTGTGTATTTTACCTAAAATCTTATTGCTCATAGATAAGAATAACATCTAAAATATTCAAGAAAGAATGTAATAATTCAGTCAATAATATTTGTCATCATCAAAATCATAGACTAGATCCTGGATTGCAAAAGAAGAATATTGTTAGATTGAGAATGGGTAATGGAAGAAAAGTATGTATCATGAATGATGCTTGGATATTTGATAATCCTCTTAATATGTGGCAAACATTTGTTAATAGTGATGAATTATAATGTAAATCTATCCATAACTTTATTTTAGAAGAGAGAGGTTGGAAGAGCTCTAAGCTACAAAAGTTTTTTTTAATGATGATCTAATTTTGGTTATCAAAAAGATTCCACTATTTCCAGATATACAAGAGGATTATATTGAGCTAATTAAGCAGCATTCAGGCAAATCAGTTATAGCTCTTTCATTTGAAGCTACATTGAAGTGTGAAGTGCTGCAAAGCAATGCGGACATGGTGAACTAAAATAAGAAAGTCAAGCTGATTCTTAAAGTTGAAATTTTTTGGTGGAGATTATGTAAGGATAATCTTCATTCCAATTATTTTCTAAATTTTAGAAATTAATTGAAATCAAATAGTTGTGCTAGAAGTTGTCTTGAGGTGGAGAACCAAGAGCATATATCTGTTCGATGCAAATACTAACTGCAATTTTTTAATAAGCTTCATGAATGGGGTTTCCATGTTTCTATTTTTGATTCCTTTAGGGATGTTTAAATGAGTTGAAGAGGATTTCTACTATCAATTTGAACATAGTTAAGTTATATTATATAGCCATTTTTTATTCTTGGAAAAGCCATAACTAAATAAAGCTTGGATTGATTACATCGCCTAATAATTTTATTGCTTCAAACATCTTAACTTCTATGATGCATCTAACTAAGAATTCAATACTAGAAGACTGGGATGCTATTCTTTTCTTGGAGTCTATTGATGATTGGAATCCTCCACCCCTAGATTAGATAAAAATTAATGTGGATGCTTTTCTTATGGAATCATATAGTACGTGTATTGGAGTTATTATCAGAGATCATAAGGGAAACTCCTTCGGGCATTTTGCAAACAGTTCAAACATTTGGATGTTGCTTATGTAGAGATATAGGTGGTTCTCTTGATTAGAGAGCATATCCAAAACTAGATGATTCAATGCAAAGGAGTAATAATTAAAGGAGACAACTCTAATGTAATTAAGTGACTTCAAGGTTCTTTGAAAATGGCTAAATGGAAGCAAGATGGAGTTTGGAATAAAAAGTTTTTCTTCCTTAATGATTTCAATAAATTATTTTTCATCATACATCAAGAAACTGTAATAAAGTGGCGGAGTGTTGGGCCAGTTTAGCAATAAGTAGTAGCTTTGTTTCTGATAGTTTTCTTTAGTTTTCATTCCTTCTTTTTTATTTTATTTGTTAAAGAAGGAATGTGATAAGTATCTTTAGTTTCTTATAATTGCTTTCTTTTATAATGCAAATTGGAATCTTAAAAGAAAAAATTAATGAAACCGCCCCACAAAACCAGCAACCTGAAGTGAATATTAAAGTAACATGCAATAGAAAAACCAGCCTCTCCAAAACAAAAAGCTGATACCACAAGCAACAGAACATAACAGATGGCCATTCCAGCTAAACTCCCACTCTCAAAAGATAATACCAAGATGTCTATTTAATAGATGATACCAAACAATAAATAATAACAACAAAAAATGGGTATAAAGAGTAGAGGTAGTAGTAATATCCTGCCAAAATTTAAAGTAAATGGTTGGGTTCTCAAAAAGTAGGAAACCATAAAGTAGCTGATACACACCTCCACAAGATAAGGAAACAGATAATTGAATGGAAGAACACATTCAACCCATAGTAAATACATGAATAAATACATAGCTAGAAAAATAGAAAACAAAATAGGCTATTTGAGCTCATGAAGAATTAACCTTGGCAGTCATCAGTTTCATAACCCCAATGCTGCTCAATCCTACACCTGAAAGCTCTAAGGCATATCAAAGTGCAAAGTGTTTGAGTATTAGAAAAGTTGTATAGGAAATAGAGCCAAAAATTCAAAAATCTGCTAGCAGGGGAGTACTAGGCACAACCACCACCCCAACAAAAGGATGAAATTGTAGCCTATAATAGCATCCAAAGCCACTAGCAGACCACCCATTAATGCTGAAGGACCTTGCACCAAATAGCACCAGGATGCACAATACAAGAGAAAACCACTAGGCTAGATACCAAAAGTCCTAGACATAGCACAAACCCATCTTAATAACAACATCATAATGGTAAACACGATTAAAGCCCCAAACAGACCTCCCAAAAAGCCCAGCCGACCTAGCCAAGCAACAGCAGAACAAACAACACCTTCTGGGAGTAGAAGAGAAACAAATAGGGATAACATTAGGAAACCAATTATTCTAATTTCAGCTCAAGCCCATAACCATAACACAAACAAAAGTGAATAGCACTAGAAAAACCAATGATGAAAATTAAAAGAAATAACCATAACCCAAATCCTCCCAAAAATATCAAGCAAAATAAAATAACCAACCACACCAGCTAATAAATAACCCAACCAAAGTGAACCAGACCAAAGGAAAAAAGAATAGAGTCTAATTTCTAAGATATGGTAAGCCCATTTTACACAACCTAATCATGCCTTTCAGTAAAATAGGTAAATTAATATTTGTGAAATCAGTAAGGCAATGCAACATACAATCCAGATTAGCTAACTAGTCAGCATAAGCATTTCCTTCCATATGAATACAGAGAAATAGAAAAGTTAATAAAAATTAACAGCTGATTGATTTCTCTAATAAGATAGAAAAGATCAGGATTGCAGACTCTAATCGTCAGATTTATAAGACAATAAGCTCTAGAAGTGGCATCCACCTCAATCCAAATATTAGTATTATATAGCAAAAGACTTAATTTCAAAGTTTTAAGAATATCATAGAGCTCCACTGTCACCACATAGCACTTATCGAAAGGGCCAACAAAATCCATGATCATATTACCATTATCATCCATCATTATACCACCTCACCCAAAAGCATCATTTTTAACATAACCATGCACCTTTAACTTAAAAGTATTAAGAGGAGGTTTGATCTAATACACCAAATTTGGATCCTCAAACAAATAGCTAGTTTGTAGAAATATGCCAAAATTATGGGCTACAAAAGAATAAATCCTAAAATTTTATGAGTTCATAAGATTAGTTGTGGAAAGTTTAAAAAATTTGTCTTTAATATTCTAAATAATATTAGAGAAATCCATGTGAATATTAATAAACAAAAAATTATTTCTGGTAATCCATAAGTACCACAAAATCAAGGAAGGAATAACATTCATGGTATGCCCTTTAGAATAAATGAATTAAGAATCAAGCAAAGTATTGATAGACATGGTAGCTTTAAAAAGATTTAAATTGAAGATATCATCAAAATAAGACCAAATTTGAAAAGCAATCAAACCAAAGATAAACACATGATGCATATTTCCACATGACAATAACATTGACTCTATTTTTTTTTTTTTTTTGAGAATTGCAAAGTTGGATTAAAAAAAGAGAAGCAACCTAGATACAAACTAATGAGAGTGATTCAAACTATCACATTCTTCCTTTAAAAGCTGTACAAAGGAAGAAGGAAGAACACTCTAATAAAAAAAGTCCCAAAGAAAATCAAATTAAATGGCTAAGTTAGCACAGTAGTCGGCTAACTTATTACAATTGTGATTAACACAATGAAAGATAACATTATTGTAATTTCTAAAGAAAGATAAATCTCCACTATCTCTGTCCTAAATAATCTTCTTCGGTTTGCTGTACAACTTCTGAAGAAGAATGATGACATTTTTTTTGTCGCCTTCCACAATAATGCCATTAACCTTTTGAAGTCTTCCTTCCAACATCTCTTTGAGGGCAGCAATTGCTGAAAACTCCAACTGAGCAATATCCCAATGTACTTTCTTTATCCCAAATGCTAAAATGAATCTTCCTTTGCTATCCCTTACAATGCCACCAATACCAGCTTCATAATTGTCTTTTAATGAGGCATCGAGATTTATCTTAACCCAATCAGGTGGTGGAGGTTGCCATTTATCAAAAGAACAGTCCAAAGGACTGATTAACAACCCAATTGTCCAACCGGATCAAAGACTGATTTCCTGAGCTAATAAAGCCCAGTACAAAAGCTACTATCATCACATTGCTATCTATGAATTTCCCATGCTTAACTCTGTTCCTGTTGTTCCAAACAGCCCATAGCAGTGTAAAATAGATTCTACTCAGCATCACATTAGAATTCATTAGCCTTCTCAAACTTAATAAACAATCCTTCCAATCTTCAAAATCTGGTAATAGAAAATCCCAGCTTCTAAGAACCTTCTTTACCTTTAATAACTTTAAGCATTTTGAGGAGACATGATTAACAACTTCAACTGCTTCACAGCCAAACAGACAAAGCTAGGAATCAGACTATCCTCTCTTGTTTAAAAACATCTCGATAGGAATAGCATCCCAGAACAACCGCCATATAAATAATTCCACCCTTGTATTAAGCTTCAGCTTATAAATCCAAGATATATGATCTTCGTCCTTCACATATTTGTAATCTTCGTCCACTAGTAATGCTGATAGAGATTTACCAGTCATCTTCAAATTGACTTCCATGCAATCTTCATTCATATATTGGAAAATCTGGACGTGTAGATAAGATTTAGTAATTCCTTACCAAAGAACAAGCTTAATTTTGCACGGTCCCAGCTTCCCTTATGGATAAAGAAGTCAAGAGTAGTGTTGTCATCATCCAAAGATCCTACAAATGTTGGTCATTTGAGAAGACTCTTATCTAGAATCCCTATTTCAAAACGTTAATTTTGGAACCAATTCCTATCTTCCATCTTAAGAAATTCTTAAGAGCGTTCCACCCACTATAAATGATCCTCCAAGATGAAGAGCCACCTCTTTGTGTACCTTTGTCCCACCACTTGGATCCATATTTACACAGAAAATTTTTATTTAATAAAGAGCCTGGGTTTTCCAAAAGTTTCCAAGCAAATTTTGCTCTTAGGGTATCTCTCCTAGCCAAAGCTGACTGCAGTCCCCATCCTCCAAGTTGTTTTGGTTTGCATAATTTATCCCATGCTATATAATGAATTCCCCTTGAGCCATCATATTTGTTCCAAACAAAATCTCTACAAAGCTTCTCAAACTCCTTCAAAGTACTCAAAGGAATAAGAGAGTGTAACATAATAAAAGTTGGAAGAGAGAGATAAATGGTTTTTTACCAAAACCATTCTTCCAGCAAGAGAAATAAACCTATTCCCCTAAGCATTCAGTTTTTTTCTAGAGTAATCCAACAGCATCCAAAATTCTAACTTTGTTAGTCTTCTCAAGGCCAACTTGATACCTAGATATTCAAATTCTTCCACTAATTTTACTCCCATCATTCTTGAAATCTGAACTTTTCTTCTCCTTACAATAGAATTGCCACAAATCTGAGAAGATTTATGGTAATTGATATTCTGTCTAGTCCACTTTTTGTAGCTTTGCACAATGTCTCTAACCTTTTTCATACTTCTCTTTTTGGCTTCAGTAAAAAGAAACACATCATATGCAAATAGAAGTGAGAAATCTTCTCATTTTTAGATGATATTTTAACTCCCAAATCCGGTCCTCTGTTATGAAAGCATTGGTTAGCAATTGAGAACATAAGATAAACATAAAAGGGGATAGTGGGCATCCTTTCCGAATGCCAATCGTCCCCTCAATCCAACTAGCATTAGAGCCATTAATCAAAATATAATATCTGGGATCTGAGATACAATTCATAACCACGTTGACAAATTTGAATGGACATCCCAAGTCTATCATCATCTTCTTGAGAGTAGCTCAACATATGCTGTCGCATGCTTGCTCCATGTCCACCTTGATGGCTAAAAGACCATTGTTTGCTTTAGAATACCTTAGTTTGTTGAATACTTTCTGAGCCAATAGAATGTGATCAGATATCGATCTATCCTTCACGAAAGCCACCTGCTCTTCAAAAATGATTTTAGGAATGATTCCCAACATTCTATTCAATAAAACCTTGGCCACAATTTTATAGATAGAATTGCAAAGACTGATTGGATGGTAAGCAGCTGGAGACACTGGGTTGGATGATTTGGGAATCAACACTATCAATGTGTCTTTCCATTCCCTACAAATGATTCCTGTGATAAAAATATTTTTACCGCACTAAACACATCATACCTTATGATGCTCCAATAAGCCTTGAAGAAGGAGTAGGTGATCCCATCACTTCCAGGAGCTTTATTATTACCCAACTTCATAACAACCTCCTTAATCTCAATTTCTGAAAGCTCCCTATCCAACAAGCATTTATCCTCCTCATCTACCATCAATCATGGTACAGGCCAACCCATCAAACAGCAGGCCCTGTCTTTCCATTTGTTCTGAAAAAATCTGAGAAATACCTCCTCTACCTCCTTCGGATCTTCAGTCAAATTCCCTTCATAATCTTGACTTGAGAAATAAATTTGACATTGTTCCATGCATTGGCAAAATAATGAAAAAACTTGGTGTTAGAATCACCATCTTCAATCCACTTAACTTTAGCTCTTTGCTTCCACCATTCAAATAATTTAGAGTGACATTAAGCTCTTTGACCTTGGCTCTAAGTAACAATAATTTGTCTTCATTCAACCATCCAACTTTAGTTTCTTTCTCTTGGATTTATAGGATTTTAGCCTTTAGTCTATCTTTTTCCTTAGAGAATTCTTTCAATCTCTCTTTGCTCCAATAAAATAAGTCCTTCAAAGACCTCTTGCATTTTTTATTAAGAACTTCCATTTCATCTCCCACAAAAGCATTCTTCCAACATTTAGAAACAATATGGGCTGCAATTTTGTAAGATAACCAAGCATCTTCAAATTTGATACATCTTCTCCCTTTTGAAACCAGTTCATAGATTTTTCAACACGATAGGGCTTTAGTCAGAAGCCACTCTGGCTAAGTGTCGAACTACAACAATTTGAATTTTGTTGAAGGCCAATTAGTTTTTTTTGAGGAAAATGCAATTGCATTAATAGGAAAAAAGAAGACTAATTACAATCAGCAGGGGGATGATATTCTACCTTGATTAAATTAACCATCAAGGGAGGGATATCATCAAAAGAAAAACTATCAAAGTAAAAGCTATCATCTAGAGCCATAGTAGCACATAAGTTGGTTACCTTATTACATTCTCTATGAGCATGTACAAAAACTACTTTATTGAAATCACTTATAAATAAAGAATCACTTACAAGCTTGAGGGTCATAGCTCCTTTGTCTTGCTTCAAAGAATTTTGAATGTATTTGATAACATTCAAATTGTCACTTTCAATAATGACTCCTTTGTAATCTTTCATCCAGCTTTTGACATAATCTTTGACCGAGAGTATAGCATCCAACTCCAAATGAGCAATATCCCAATGCATCAATGTTCTCCCAAATGCAAGAATGAATCTCCCAAAGCAATCTCGGAAGATTCCACCAATACCAGCTAGTCCCGAAGGAGTTAATGAAGCATCAACATTGATTTTCATCCAATCTTTCGGTGGGGGGCACCAAGAAATAGAAGACTCCCTAAGGAGATTAGTGCTCCAGTAAGAAAGATAAGACGTAGCTTTAGTGATGGCTACAAATAAAGCATTTGCAGCTACAGCATAATAAGGAAGAGCAGATTTTCCATGCTTTATCTCGTTCCTATTCTTCCAAGAGAAGTAAATAATGGTACAATAAATCTGTACCACTCCCAGATTTTTACCAGAAATTTGTTTAAGTTCAGTTAAACAATGATCCAAGGAGTTAAAAGTAGGAATTGGAATACCCCAAGCATTGAGTTGATTGATGATGTCCACCAAGTGTTTGCAATTGACACTAATATGCTCATAATCTTCCACCATATCACATCCTCTCGCACAAGCATCCTCATCAAAAAGCTTTCGGTTCTTAAGATATAAATTGGTTGGAATAGAAGCATTGCCAAGTCTCCACCAAAACGTTTCCACCTTTTTGCTAAGTTTGAGTTTGTTGAGCCACTTGTAATAACCTTCTTCCATGAAATTAAATCTTCTATTTAATACTTGTTCAAAAGCCAAACCCGAGATTGTTTTACCGTGACAGATTTTTTGCAGCTCCACCTTGTCAGCACAGTCGGGATGCACATGTATTTTGCTGTTAGCATTCAAGAGTTCAGGATGGAACCACTTCTCTATAAGAGAATAATCCCATTGGCCATTCTTCATAAGATGATGAACACATTTTCCTTCCAATGCTGTACAGTCAATAAAAGTCGGCCATTGGTTGATACATTTGTCATAAATCCAAATGTCATTCAACACATTGATATATTTGCCATTTCCAATGCTCCATCTAGAAATGTTCTTGAGAAACTTACCACCATCAAGTAGGATTTTCCAAGCTTTAGAGTAGTTCTTATTATTAGTATCCTTCAAGATACCATTGCCATATTTAGAACTCATCACTCTATGGAAAAGAGTATTTGGCTTAATAAGGAAATTCCAAGCAAGATTAGCTCTTAAAGGGCCCATTTTAATAATAGGAGAATGTAAACCTAAGCCTCCCATACTTCTTGGTTTACATAAATTTTCCCAAGCAATGTAGTGAATGCCATAACTACCATTTTGCTTATTCCAAATAAAATTTCTACAGATTTTTTCCATGGTGAGCAACACTTTCTTTGGAATCATGGAATGAGTAATCAAAAAATTAGGAATTGTTAAAAAAGAACTAGTGATAAGAGTGATCTTACCACCTAAAGAAAGAAATTTCCTTCCCCAAGCATTAAGCTTATCCATCATATTAGTAAGTACATCATGAAAATCTGCAGCTCTAAGTCGTTTAAGAGATAATTTGATTCCAAGATAGCTCATCTCCTTGACAGCTTTGAAGTTCAAAATTTTAGAGATCTTCTTCTTCATACGATTATTAACAGCATTCCCAAACAAAATTTGAGATTTATTGGTGTTAATTCTTTGGCCGGTCCAACAACAAAAATCATCTATAATGTTTTTCACCTCTATAGCAATAGCTTTGGAGACTTGAGAAAAAATGATAACATCATCAGCATATAAGAGATGGGTAATATTTGGACCTCTAGGAGAGATATGAATACCAATGTTATTACCCCTTTGAAGAATAGCATTAGAAAGCAATTGAGAGCACAAAATATAAAGGTAGGGAGATAAGGGACATCTTTGACGAAAACCACTATGAGCCTTAATCCATTTGGAATTTCTTCCATTAATAATAATGGAGAATCTAACATCAATAACACATTCCAAAATGAGATTAGTAAAGTGAGAAGGAAAACCATACCAAATGAGGACTTTTTCAAGAGTTGGCCATCCCATACTATCATAAGCTTGTTCCAATCAAGCTTAAGAGCCATCAAACCCTTTTTGTTTTTGGAAATTTTAAACTTATGGATTATCTCTTGAGCCAAAAGACAGTGTTCAGAAATAGATCTACCAGGAATGAAAGCCATTTGTTCTTCAGATATCATCTTAGACATACAAGTCTTCAATCTATTGACTATCATGGAAGCAACAATTTTGTAGTTTGTTTGGCAAAGACTAATAGGGCGAAAATTGGATGGAAGCAAGGGATTTTTTATTTTAGCAATCAAAACAATAAGAGTATCTTTCCACTCTTTATTCATTTGCCCTTTAGTAAAAAAACTATTTACAGCATTCCATAGTTCTTTCCAAGTAATTTCCCAATAGTGCTTATAAAATGAGGAAGTAAGACCATCCATACCAGGGGATCGATTATTGCCTTGTTGGAAGACTGATTCCTTGAGCTCCAAAGCAGTAAAATTCTGATTAAAAGCCTTTAGGTCATCAAAGTTGAGTTTCTGATTTTCAGAAATTTCAGGCCAACCCGTGAGCTGGCAATTCCTCTTCTTCCATTTTGATTCAAATTGTAGAATAAACACATTTTCAATTTCTTCCTCTTCAATATGCATATTGTTTTGAGTATCCTTGATTTGGTTAATTCTATAACCATTTGATGGCCAATTAGTTAAGAATACATCTATCCAGTCTTTCCAGAATCCTTCCACCTCCAACTTTATTGTTACACCAAGTGAATCTAGGACCAACAATTCCAACTTCATGATAGTCATTCTCATTCATAAACTTCAACATATCCAAAGAGCCTTGGGAGAAAGTAAATTTTCTTCCACCCTTCTTATCTTCTTGAGCCAAAATACAATTGAAGTCCCCACCAACAATGGATGGGGTTTTCCTATGAGAAAATTCCTGCATACAATCCCAAAGCTCTCTCCTCTTGTGAGTCTCCTTACTAGCATATACCGTGATAATAATCCACACACCTTTATTGAAAACATCCAGATCTCCAATAACACATTGTTTTGATGTCTTAACAATAGAGAAGGAAGCCATGTCAGACCTCCAAAGAATCATGATCCCACCAGAAAGCCCTCCTGAAGGTTGTAAGAAGAAATCCAAACCTTGACCCATCATCCTTTCCAAAGCACCTCTATCAAGAGAGGTGATTTTAGTTTTTATCAACCCCACACAAAAAATCCTGTGATCTTTTAAAATTTCCTTCAAGTAAAGAGAGGCCTCTCTCTTCTTAGCCCCCTACAGTTCCAAAAGGCTATGGATTCCATTAAAAATATTTTGGGTAAGAACCCCCATCCCTTTTCTTACTTCCTCCATCACACATTCTTACACGGGAATTGATTTTCCCGTAGTTCTTTAGCAAGCTTGCTTTTAATCAAATCCCATTGGTTCCAGTTTCCTTGTCCTTCTCCACTCCTTCCAATCTCCTCTCATTACCTTTGTTTCCTTCATCTTTAACACAATTTACAAGAGTCATTTTTCCATCACAATTACTAGCATCCCGAAAGGAGCTAGTGTCCTCTATAGCTTCACCTCTATCCTCCTCCTCCAAATTCAACACATCAAACTTGTTTTTATTTACAGAAATAACATTATCATTGTAAGGAAACATACCAGCAATCATATCTCCGTCTACTATTTTTCCATTATTCATCACTTCAGTATTTCCAACAGAAGCAGCCTACAGCCCATTAATGTGCAATTAAGATTCCTGAGGGATTTCCACCTCCTCCAATTATTTATTAATTGCTATTGAACCTAGCTTCTTCTCATTATTGACATTAAGATTAGCTTGTTCCACTACAGTAACCTTCCCATGAGCTTCCTTTGATTTCTTCCATTGTTTTTTAACAATCTTAGGATTTTCATTCAACCTCTTAGGTTTTCTATTATTCCTCCTCTTAACCATGATCCATGGTCCATAAGATGATTCAGTGTCCATACGTGTAGCTTTCTCTGTTTCTAAAATAGGTCATGGCTTCCCAAGTTCAGCAATCCTTTCCATAATATCATTCATTCTAATTTTGCAATCTGATTTCACATGCCCTATCAATCCACAGTCATAGCAGAATGTTGAGATTTTCTCATACTCAAACTTCTGAAAAACCTTCCTGAGATACGCTCCACCCAAACTCCTAAGGGAAGTTGTTGATCCAACTTGACCCTCACACAAATTTTGGCAAATTCCCTTTTACTCCATCGAAACATGTTTCCATCCATCATAATAGGTTTTCCAACCGATGAAGCAATTCTAGCCACATTGACTTCATCCCAGCATTATAAAGTTAAGTGAGGCATCCTAATCTAGATAGGTGAAGTTAGACCCTTCAGAGATAGAGTAGAAAATTCCACTGTCCATCTTTCCATTCCCACTATATGTCCATTAACGAACCAAGGACCTCCTGATAGAACACCTTCCATCATGTCTGTTGAATCAAAGGAACACAAAAACCAACCCTTGCCAAGTGTGGTGAAATGAAAGTTCCCAAACGGTTTCCATTGCCTTCTTACTTCCCAGGCAACAATGTGTGACGGTAATTCCTTTCCAAGCACCTTAATTACTAAGGAATTACTCATCCTATTGACATTTAAAATCTCAGCATCTTCCTTCATCTTCACGGCTTTACCATCCTCAGCGAGTACCATATCTTCATCCTTAAAATCCAACATAATATAAGGCTTTTTCTTCCACGAGTTCACCTCTACTTTAAAAACATTACTATTAGGCATTACTTCATGCACTTTGTCCACAACACCAATATCCTCTGTAATCAAACTATCGTTAAAATGAAGATTTTTGTTAACGTTGATACGAGAATTTACATTTATCTCATGGACAGATCCAGAGTATGCATTTGAATTTTTGAACCTATTAACATAAATTTTCATTTCAAAAGACGACGTCGACGGATCAACATCCACCTGCTCCGAAGAACTCTTGGAAACTCGTGTGGTTTTAATAACATTATCTTAAGCAATAGCCTTCCCTTTACCCTCCACATACGAAATCTTTTTCAGAACATCACATATGTTGTCCTTGATCACCAAAGGACCATTAGAAACTCTATTCCCATAATCAACTATAGATCTTGCAGAACAAGTCTTCAAGCGACCATCTGTAACTAGATTTTGATTCAAACCTCCTCTAACAACGTCGCCTCTTACCGCCGCAGCCAAAGATGGCCACCGGCCATCCACCGCCATCTCCCCGGTCAACTCCTTAACGGAAGAAATGAAAATCAGGAACAAACTTTTACAACTATTTGAACCTTTCTCTCACTTGAAAGAACGGGTGTTTCTCTCACTTAAAAAAACAATTTAGTGCCTCTTCATCAGCAACATTGACTCTTGGAAGTAATAATAAAGCCTTTTTTCCCCAAATTCTTGTTAGTAGGGATATATTTGTGCATGATTCTCCAAATAAAAATAGAAATGGTCTTAGGGATACTTTTATTCCAAATCATGGAGAATACTTTCTTAACACATTTTTTTATCTCTAAACTCATGGAAAACATCTTTTAAACTAAACATGATGTTGTGAGACAAATCACATAATAAGAGATCATCAGAATTAATATTTATAGGTAGCTTAAGGACTTTGAAAATAAAATCTCCAGGAAGAGTTTCAACAAGCTTATTGTAGTCCCAAGTGTTATCAGAGATAAAAGAGTCCACTTTAGAAGCGGTCGTGGAGAATGAATTAATAATGGAATGAATGGACTTACCTCCAAGCCACTGATCTTACTAAAAGAAGATGTTTGTTCTACCATGCCCCCATTTAACATGAGGTTCAACACTCCACTTGATACTACAAAAAACTTTCGACACTTTGGAGTCACCATTCATATAAAAACACAGATAAGGGTGCTTACCAACACAATAACTATCAATCATAAACTTAGACCAAAGATAAAGTCTAGAGTAAAAATTGAACCATGATTTAAAGGAAAATGCATAAGATAAATCAAAATGTTTTTACAACCTAACACCCCTTCATTAAGAACCCCACAACAATTGGTCCAAGAGGACAAAATAACTTTAGAGTTCACATTAGAGCCATGCCAGAAGAACTTATTGATTAATTTCTCAATTCTCTTACAAATACAAAGCGTAGGTTGCAAGGTTTGATTAATTTCTCAATTCTCTTACAAATACAAAGCGTAGGTTGCAAGGTTTGAAAGGTATAAACAAGTAAGAACATAACACACTTTTGATAAGAATTAATCTACCCCTAAAATAATGGAAATTAAAATCCCAAGAGATAAGCCTCTTTTGCGCATAAATAAAAAGATTATCAAATAGAAAATTTTTCTTTCTACTCTTATAGAGAGGGACCCCTAAATGCTTAATAGGTAAAGACCCTTGAGTGGAACATGTACTATTATTAAAATTGATAATGCGATTATGAGAAACCTTATTGGAAAAAATAAAGAAGCTCTTATTTTTATTGATAAAAAGGCCGCTACACTTTTCAAAATTTTTTAAAACCTCATGAGTATATTAACCCGATTAATCAAATTAGAAAAATAACAACATCATCAGCAAAACATAAATGAGAAACATGACATTCACACATAGTTTCTATAACAGTTGTTAGGAAAATTTTCATAAAGATTAATAATGTCCCTAGTCAAATGTTGCATGGAAATAATAAAAAGGGCATGAGAGATAGGATCACCTTATATCAACCCATAAGAGGACATAAAAGAACCATAACTTTTGCCATTAATCATAATAGAGAAAAAGGAATTTTCAATAGATTGTTTTAAAATGTTAAGAAAAATAGAATTAAAACAAAACAAATGCAAGATGTGGTAAAAGAAATCATAAATAATATTATAATAAGCTTTGGCAAAATCCAATTTACAAATAATGTTACCTTCAGGCACCCTAACATCAAAATCACGAATAATTTCTTATGCTAATAAAATGTTATTCGAAAAAGATCTCCCTTTAACAAAGCCTATTCAATTAAGAGCAAAAATTCTCAGAAGAGAAGGAGAAAGGAGGTTCATAAGAATTTTAAATATCACTTTACTAAAAAAAGTACAAAGACTAATTGATCTAAAATCATTCCAACATGAAGCCCCATTATTTTTGGGATTAAGTATAATGGAGGAGGAAGAAAAATACTTAGTTATGGGGTTACCATCAAAGAATTCTAAAATAGCATTTAAAGATCAAATCTAACAATATCCAAAGCCTTTTGAAAAATCTTAGTTGTATTACCATCAGGACTTGCAACAAAATAAGAATTCAAATAAAAAGAGTATTCTTAATTTTTTCCAAAGTAGAGGGAACAGAAATAACCAAATTATCATCCTGGTTAATGATATGTGGAATAATACTAGGATTTTAATATGAATAGTAATAAAATTATTTTTAAACAAAATTTTAAAAAAATCCACACGAAAGTTAGAAATATCACCAGCATCTTTAGTAAACAAACCATCAACATGAGTAATTTTTTTGATGCAGTTTCAAGCTCTATTCCTTTTAACCAAAGCATAAAAATAAATAGTGTTATTATCCCCATCAATAAGATTCTTAGAGAGAGAGAGTCTGGTTTTTCGATGTGAAAAAATTTGAATTTTAAATCGCAGAATTAACGGTTGACGATGGAGGCTAACGGTCGTCGGCCACTGATAGCCGGCGGACCACCTGAGGAACGTCGTTCAATGGGGAGTTCATCGACTGGTGTAGTAATTGGAGCTTCATCATCTCCTCTGGCATTTGGAGATGGGAGAATTTCTTTCAATAGAGCAAATGTAAGATTGAACAAGCCATTAATCATT
Organism: Dendrobium nobile; assembly: GCA_022539455.1. Taxonomy (NCBI): domain Eukaryota; kingdom Viridiplantae; phylum Streptophyta; class Magnoliopsida; order Asparagales; family Orchidaceae; genus Dendrobium; species Dendrobium nobile. Next base: position 39,808,101 of record CM039735.1, read on the forward strand.
AATGAAGATGGATTACTGGAGAACAAGAATAACACTATTGTCGTCAGCAAAGGGAAAGGTATTTTGCAAGAAGACAATCTTGAAGTTTACCGTTCAAATGGGAAGGATGTGATCCTTAATGAAGATTCTGTGAAATTCCCATCAACTATCTTGAATAGTGAAGCAAATCAAAGTTCAGGCGTTAAAGAGAAGTGTGCTGCATTATATAAAAAGGAAGAACTTCGAAAAGTTTCAAGTGATGCTAAGGAATCTATTAAAAATTAAAGATAGAAGGTTTTTATACCAGAAGAATTACTAAATTTAGATATGAATGAAGTTTGCGAATGCAGCAATGGAGTCTTGGCCAATTGTGACAATATGAATGTGGAAATGCCTGAAAGACCGGTTTATGGGAATAAACCTAAAGCTTGGGAGAAAAAACAGAACATTAGAGTGGAAGAACAGGATTTTGGGAATTTTATATTTGAAGATGGAAAAACTATCAAGCTTCATGAGCAGAAGGAGTTAGAAAACTCTAAAAAGCTGCAGAATTCCTTAGTAGTTAAAGTTTTTGGGAATGAAATTCCTTTCTCTTCTATCAGTTTTGAGCTGAGGAAACAATGGTCGGTTTATGGGAAATTCCATCTTACAGTGCATGAGAGAGGATGGATTTTATGATCATTTTATGATCCCATTCATGTGGAAGTAGTTTTAACCAATGGTCCTTGGTTTGTAAACGAAAATATTGTGGGGATTGATAGGTGGTCGCAACGTTTTAATCCAAATTCCCTCAAAGGACTTACAGCTCCTATTTGGATTAGACTCCCACACCTTCCATTGCATTGTTGGGACGAAATCAACATTTGCCGCATTGCCTTCATGGTGGGCAAGCCTTACTTGATCGATGGAAATATGTTTCAATGGTCAAGAAGAGATTTTGGAAGAATTTGTGTTCGTATTGAGCTGGATGCAAAACTACCGACAGGAGTATGGGTTGGATGTGAGAAAGATAAATTCTATCAAACGATAGAGTATGAGAGGATCCCTAGCTTATGCTTTTATTATGGAAAGATTGTGCATATCAAAAGCAATTGTGCCAAGTCTATCATGGAAAACAAGTTAAAGAATATTGTGCCTAAAAAGGGAAATCTAGAAATAGCAAATGAAAGTTGTATGGGTGAAAATTCTCAAAATATGGATACTATTGAGGGGTCAGACAAAAAAGAGTATGGGCCGTGGATGTTGGCGTAGTATGGAAAGAAGAAGTTTTTCAACAATGATCAGAGGAAGCCTCCTCAACGGGCAGACAACAGAAGAACTTTTGTTCCTATGAAGAACAAAGATAAAATGGATGGAAAAAGCATGAAGAAGGAGAATGATGTACATATGGAAACAGAAAAGCAGCAATCAATCAATAGTGAGCAAGACAAAACTGTATCTGCAGCTTCAGAAGTTCTAATAACCAAAAATTCTCTGGTTTTCAATGATGGGAATAGTTTTAAGGCTCTTGTGGATCTTGAATAATAAGGGGAGATTATCCAAATTTTTTACAAAGAGGCAGAAGACAAAGAGTTAAAATCAGTGAAGAGCAATGAATACATAACAACTGTTGATATCAAGAGAAGTATAGAAATAAAATTCCCTCGAGATGAAGTTCCTGCAAATAAGGAATGTGAAGGAAAGGAAGGTGGTTCTCAATCATCAAAGAAGAATATTTCTAAATAATTGAGGAGTTTGGGACCTATTAGTTCCTTTACTAGGTCAAGAAGATTGGAGCTTGAACAGAAAGGTACAATGGGGAGGCATCCCACTAATCCCTTTTAATGTATTCCATTGCATTTTGGAATTGTAGAGGAGCAAGGAAGAAGAGTGCTTCTCTTCCTTGCTCCTCTACACCTTAGGGAATTTGTAAAATTACATGATGTGTACTTCTTGGGTTTGGTTGAAACCAAATTAAATTCCATTGATAGAATGGAAGTTAATCTTTTGATTGGTGATGAATGGGAATTTGTTTATGTTCCTTCATATGGATTGTCTGGCGGGATGGTGATTTTATGGAAGAATAAAATTTATTGATTTTACTATCATTGACTACTCTTCTCAAGTGGTCATTGGAGATTTGAAAGTGCACAACAAATTTTGGTTGAAGATTGCTACAGTGTATGGCAGCACAGAAGTACAGAAGAGAAAGGAATTATGGGATATGTTGGATAAATACTCTGTTGAGGATTTTCCAATGGCAAGAGGTGGAGATTTCAATTTCATATTGGCTAAGGAAGACAAAATTGGTGGAAGAAGATTTGTTTTTCTCAATGTCCAAGGGATATGAAAGATTGTTTGTTGAAAAATGATTTTCATGAAGTAGGATTTATTGGTCCTAAATTCAAATGGTGTAATAATAAAAGTTGAGGAGCTAGAATTCTTGAAAGATTGGATAGGTGCTTCATTAATTCCAATGCTTTATGCTCTTCTCAAAGGTTGGTAGTAAGGCATTTGGCTAGAATAGCCTCGGAACATTGTCCAATTATTCTAAACATACTTGATTCATTCCCTCAAATTAAGAGTAATATGAAGTTTGAAGATTGTTGGGTTTCTTACAAAGCTTCTTTTGCGGTGGTGAAGAAGGAATGGAGAAAAAATTATCAAGGAGACAATGCTCAAGTGCTGAACAAGAAATTCCAGAAATCATTGAAATCTCTATTTTATTGGAGCAAGGCCAAACTCAAGGATCTTAATAAACTAAAAGAGAAACGTATGGAAGAAATCTTGGAGCTGTAAAACAACGAAGCTACATATGGATTCCTTTTGGAATTTGATTGCTGGAACCTAAAAAATAAGTTCAATGAGGTGAACTCTCTTATGGTTAGATTGAATGATTGGTGGAAGCAAAGGGCCAAAGTAAAGTGGCTTGTAGATGGAGATACAAATTCAAAATTTTTTCGTTCATATGCAAGTGCAAGAAGGAATTCAAATAAAATTATTAAAGTTAAAAATGAAGTTGGAAAAGTGGTGGAAGAACAAACTTTGATTGAAGAAACTTTTTTCAAATATTTTGAAAATAAGTAGGAAGATAGTCATTGTGAACTTCACGGTTGGTCAACAATTGTTAGAAGCTTAAATGATGCATATAGAAGCTTGCTGGAGGCAGAGTTTTCAATTGAAGAAGTAGAGAAAGTGCTGAACGAATTGGGAAATAATATTTCACCTCGCAAGGACGGTATTACATACTCTTTCATTAAAGCATATTCGATTATCATAAAAAAAGATTTCTGGAAAGCTCTAAAACAATTCTTTTGCAATGGAGTTTTAAATGAAGAATGGAAGGAAATTCTTGTTATACTAATTCCAAAGGTATCAAATCCTCTTTTGCCTTCTAATTATAGACCTATCAGTCTTTGTAATTCGGTTTACAAAGTGGCAGCTAGGGTCTTATTAGATGGGTTAATTGAAGTCATTCCAAGGATTATTTCTAGAGAGCAAGCAGCTTTCATCCGTGGAAGATGCTTATCAGAACATGTTTTGGTTGCTCATGAAGTGTTCCATAAGCTAAGGTTCTCCAAAGCAGCAAAAGGTTTGGTTTCGTTCAAAGTAGACATGGAACAAGCTTATGATTCCATGTCTTGGAAAGCTCTAAGAAATGTGTTGAATTATTTCAATTTCCCTTCTAAAATATCCAAGCTAGTCTTGGATTGTGTAGAAGATCCAAAGTTTTCTCTGATTATAAATGGAAGTAACTCAAGTTGGATTCAAGCCAAGAGTGGCTTTAGACAAGGATGTCCATTAACATCAATTCTCTTCATTCTTTGTGCTCAACTTCTGTCCAATGCTTTTGCTCAAAGCTCTTGTGGTATAAAGATCAATTCCAATGGGCCAAGAATATCATATTTATTGTATGCTGATGATGTGATAATGTTTTTCGAAGCTAACAAAAAGGCAGTGAAAAAGGTGAAGGAGATCTTCTATGACTTTTGTAATTGAACAGGACATCATTTTAATTTGAACAAATCTTCCATGTTGTTTGGGAATCATGTTTGTAGAAGAAAGAAGAAAACCATTGCAAGGATAATGGGAATCAAAACTGTTAAAGAATTCAACTATTTGGAAGTAAAGATGGCTTTAAAAAGACTATCCTCAGATGACTTCCAGTTTATCATTGATAAAACAATGAAATTACTTAGCGTATGGGGGAGTAAAATTTTTTCTGTAGCAGGCAAAATAACTCTAGTGAAATTTGTTTTACTAACTTTATCAGCTTACTATGCTACTCATTTCTTGGTTCCAAAATGAATTTTGGATGAGTTAGATAAACTCTGCAGGAATTTTATTTGGAGTAAGTTGGATGGATCAATGGGTTTGCATTTTGTTAGTTGGGAGGATTTGTGCAAACCGGTGAGCAAGGGAGGAAGAGGATTATTTTCTTGTGCATCTAAAACTACAGCATTAAGAGCAAGAATGGCATGGAAGTTCTTTCAAGACAGAGAATCGCTTCTACATGAAGTGTTGGCTGCTAAGTATGGTGAAAAACTGGAAACAGGTAATAATAGAGTAAATTGCTCTTCTTCTTGGAAATTATTGAAGGAAGGTTGTAAAATGCTAAAACCAATTGTTAGATGGACATTGGTTGATGGGGAAGATGTAGATGTTCTTAAAGAAATATGGATCTTGGATACGTGCATTAATCGTTGGCCTACTTTTGTGGTTCCTCGTGATGATGTTGTTGTTTTTGTAAGAGAAATAATTCAAGATGAATGCTAGAATGTATCGAAATTGTTAAATATGTTTGGTACAGAATTGGTATCTCTCATTCTCAAGATAAAGATTGATCAAAATGGTGAGGGAGATGCTATGGAACTCATTGAGCAAAATTCTTGTTTGACAATAACTGGAATGGCGTTCAATGCTATGTTTCAGCATAACAGTGAATCTCAACATTGGAATTGGTTTAAAAAAATAAGGCTAAATGCTCGGGTGGAGCTGTTCTGGTGGAGGGTGTTCAAAAGAGCTATACCAACTTTCAAATTCTTACAACATAGGAGGTTAAGGGAGAATGCTATTTGTCCAAGAGGGTGCATTGCAATTGAAGACATGGAACATGTTGTTTGTGCATGTATTAAGCTAAAAGAGGTTATTAACCTTCTAAATCATTGGGGATTTGGTATTCCTGATTTTCAAAGATTTGAAGAAAGTATTATATGACTGGAATCATTAGCATTGAAGAAAGGTTTGTTAGCAAACTTATATTGTAATGCATTTTTCTTATCTTGGAAAGCTAGAAACAAGAAAGTTCATGATGGAATGGAAGAAAGTCTGACTTTCATTGCTTCAAATGCCATTTTTTATACATCATCTCATCATAATTATAGCCATTTTCATTTGGGCAACAGGGATGCCAATCAGTTTTGTAGACTGTCTAATTCTTGGCAACCTCCTCCACCCGAATGGCTAAAAGTCAATGTAGATGCTTCTCTTCTACCGACCTATAAAGCTGGCATTGCTGGAGTTTTTAGAGATTGTAAAGGCAGATTTCTATATACTTTTGTGAGAAATTGTACTCATTGGGATATTGTAAAATTGGAGCTTCTAGCAATCCAAACTTTGAAGGAAGTAATCAAGGATTGGATGTTCATGTATAAAGGTATCATAATTGAAGGTGACAACTCCAATATCATTTCTTTTATGCAAAGGATCTGGAAAAAAGGTAACTTCTTAGAAGAAGATTTTGATTTTCTCAAAGATTTTAACTTTGCTATCTTTAATTGTATTAGTAGAGATAGTAATAAGTTTGCAAATTATTGTGCTAACTTAGCTCTTTTTAATAGCTTTTGTTGGGATGATGTCTCTTTGAATAAGGTTCCTCCTTCCTTCTATGACATTTTGAAGGAGGAATCCACTTCGTAGTTGTTTCTTTTCTTTTTTTTTTATATTATAAAAGCTAGCTTTGGCTTTTCCTTCAAAAAAAAAAAAAAGATTCGTAGAGGCTGCTTTCTGCTTCCAATAAGCTTCCTCCTGGTCATGTAAATTACACATTTCACTTTTATCATGTTAAAGTACAATAAAATTAGAACCAGAAGGATGCTTTTGAACTACCTGGTCCAAACAGGTAACTTTATCTATTGTAGAAGCAATGTTAGTAAAAATATTTTTAAAGACATTCTAATTCCACTAATTATTATTTTTTTCTTTAGTCTTTTCAACTTATACCACAATCTGTTCATACAAAAATAATGTTATTGGGTTGAATGGGAGCATGCCAATTCTCCTGCACCATATTAATGAAATAGTGATCAAGAAGCCACAGTTCTGAAATAAAATGTTAAAGGTGGATATGTAATTTCTAAGCCCAATCGTAATAAGCACAGGGGAATGATTATAAAGTGTTCTACTATGATGTTCAACATGCGCAGAAGTAAAACCATTAATCCAACTAACATTCAACAGAAAAACATCCAACCTTTGCCAAAGATTACCAAAGTTCCAAGAAAAATTGCTACCAGTATATCAAATATCAATGAGGTAATAATCCAATATCATTTTATTAAAGTCCTCCATAGATTGATAAATAGGATTTGACCCCCCAAGTCTTTCAACTTGGGAGGAAACTGTGTTAAAATCTCCACCCACCAACCAGGGAGAATTAATACCATTAAGAAAAAGAATTTGTTTGTCCCATAAAGTCTTTCTACTACTACGAGAGGAAGATGGTGAACAAATGAAGAAAAATAATGGTAGTGCACAAAACCAATACTACAATGTTGCACTTGAGTTAAATCACCCACAATCTCAATAACCAAAGGAACCTTCCAAACAACCCAAATCTTTTTAAAAATATTAGCCACAACATGAATAAAACCCAAAAAACTAATAGTACTATCCAATTTAACATTAAAAATAAAAGGCTTAATCAAAATAAGCATGAAAACATTATGAATATGACATAAGTTCTTCCCTCTAACCCTTTTAGAAGGGAAACTAATACCACTAACATTCCAAATAATAGACTTAATCATGAGAATTTAAATGAAAAGTTTGTGATCTGGTGGTTCTAGGGGATTGAAGCATAATACTTTTGTATTTCTAACTATTCTAGATTGGACTAAATGAAATTCACTATCCTCCTCAATATATTCTTTATTGATATTTACCAAATTTTCATGAACATTCATAGAAACAAAATTTTAAGGTAGAGTTTGAGAATCCTTATAACCCATTTCTATAATAGAACTAGAGTAGATAGTTCCCTCCGCAACATTTCCTTGTACAAGTTCTCCTTCTTTCAAATTATTCTCCATAATTTCCCTTACATGAGAAATAGAAGAAAAATTAACATGATGATTGGACTCCTTGCTGTTTATATCCGAACTAATTTCAACTAAGCTCTCATTGATAGAACAAGGTAATTGCAAAATAGTAAGCATATTGTTTTGATCAACAACCATAACATCCATTTGCTCACTTATATAGGTAGCCATCCTTTGCTCATCCACATCACAAATATTGTTAGAGACTTGATAATTAGTGCCAACAATACCATAAGGAGGATCCATAAGCCCTCCAACCTTGATGGATTGAGTTAAGGGATTGACCACCTAAAAAATATTTTTTTATCTCCTACATTATCCACCAATGGGGTAATAAGTTCATGATCAACAATCCCTCCACCCATTAAGACATTAAGGAGGTTATCCCATTGAGTGATATGATCCTTAAACATTTTCTGCATAGGGTTAGTCATTTGAACATAAGAATGATTCCTCATAATATTTTCCCATTTTTTATCTTTAGGTGTTTCCTTATGCTTACGTAAATGAGGATGTAATTTATTGCATTCAGAATTATAATGACCATGTATTTTACAAAAACCACAAAATATAGTCAAATTTTTAAATTCTACCATATGTTGGTAACCATTGAGTTCAGAACCAATCTGTATTTCCTTGGGATGTATCATGGAAATATCCATTTCAACAATAACCCACGCAATTGATGACATGGATATAAATGCAGTAGCTTGGTCCATTTGTAATGGTCTACCAAAGATAGAAGCTTAAGTAAAAAAGGATTTGGGAAATAAAAAAAAAGTAGCCTCAGATTTGGAAATGAAATCCAAATAGGGGCTATAGGTGATTCCTCTATAACAACAAAATCAGGAGTCTATTTAAGTAGACGCATTCGACAACCATGAATATAATATGCCCATCTTAAAAAGATACATCTATAATCTAAATTGTTGGAAAGTTGTATAGAAACATGGCGTTGGTCCATAAATACAATAGAAAAAGTTATAGAGAGTTTTAGGTTCATTAAAAACTTGTGGATGATATCCACATTTGGCCGGCGTAAAAAAAATTTCTCAATAAGAGTAAAGGAGAAGGGAGTGACAAGATGAGAAATTACTTTATCTTCAAGCATCAAAATCAGTAAAACATTGAAAAAGTATGAACAAAATCAATCTTATAACCAAAGGATGAAGAACCACCCATAAGAACCTCCTTTAAAGACCAAGATGTACCCTCCACATTTGCAATGAGCAAAGGTTTGATGATGATGGTATCGTTATTACCCAAAACCTCTAAAAAATCAAAAGGAAATAAAACAAAAACACAAAACCAAACAAAAAATAAAGAATGGAAAAAAAAACCCCAAGCAAAACCAGGAAAAAAGTTATCCATGATGAAGAAAAAAGCCAACCAAGCAGGAACCCTAGAATCCCATCAAAATTGTCAGAGCACAGAGAGTCGTTGCATGAGATAGCTTCTCTTTTAATTGTGAAACTTTATAAGTACTTTTTTTATTAAGTACTTTTTTTGTGTTAAAACCCACAGAATGGCCCTATGTGTTGAAATGAAAAGGGATTACAAGTCCAAAAAAGCCCTCTATAGCTTCAAAGAGCTTACAAAATAAAATGTAAAAGAAAAAACCTAAGAGATGGCATTCCTCATTAAGAAAATTACAAAAGGACCTAGTAACAATCTAAAAACTAAAAAAGGAAAGGCACAGAATTCAACCATTAGCTCAGCCTTGCCAAACAAAAAAGGACCGTTCACAAAATGAGCACTAGCCTCGAAAAACCTAAAAAAAAGGTCTACAGGGAAACTAAAGATAATAATTAAAAATATATAAAGTATAATAGAATAAAAAAAATATATTACCTGGGTAGGTCCATCTCCCAAAATGATTAGGATTATACTATTTGAGATTATAATGCTTAAAATTGAAACTAAATAGAGTGTCATCCAAATTGAGCACAATAACATCAAAGTTAGAAAAGTGACTCAGATAGCAGCATAGTGATAATAAATTCAACTTCAGCAAAGTCAAGATGTCCATACAATAGGAATACTAAAAATTACCCAAGAGCGGTGTACGAGACTTATTAGCAGTTAACCAAAACCAGAGGATAAGCATGATCGGCAACCCACAAAAAATAATCCCACAGATAAAAACCAAACATAGATACAGGCTATAGAAGCTCAGAAAATCATAAAACCATCAGCCATCACTTGTGTAAAGCAAATGCCGCTCAATTCTACCGCCAAACAAACTCAGCCACACCCCGACAAACATTACATTTGGATAATAGTAGATGGACACATAAATGAAACATAGGATAGCCCACACAAGACCATAAATGCTCCTGTTTGGAGACACAAACCAGTAAAAAGGGAAAGAAAAAAAAAACATGTAAGCCACCAGCAACCCCCCCCCCCCCCCAGTAGCCAACACTTCCATCAGCAACCAACTGTGGAAGGTTATAAAAAAAATGGAGAAACCTTAGTAGCAACAATTAGAAACCAATTGCCCCACTGCATCCTCACCACATGATAAAACCAAAGTAACGTCATAACAAAGAAAGTGATTATAATCCCAAATATCAATAAAGCTCCCAAGGATACCCACAACCATAAAATACAGCAAATACTAGTACTTAGACCAACACATGAAGGTAGGACAGCAACAATAGGTGAATCGTTAGTAAATAAATAGGTACATTCATGGAACAAGCCCATAAACAAAAAATACTCACTAAAGATGAATAAAAGTGAAGAAAGAAACCCAAAATAGAAACTGCAACAATCCAAACTTAGTTGCTGGAGAACCAAAAATGAAAAATAACCAGCAAAAAACGAAATAACCACCTCCAGATCTAAGGAAATCAAAGCCACAGTCGCCAGCCAACAAAAACACTCAAATTTTAACATAAGTTAAATTAATTTTATCTAATCTTAAGAGCCATTTCAGTAGAGCTGGAAGATTAGTTCCAGCCAAATCATAAAAACAATGTGAACCACAACACCAATTGGTAAGCCATGTCGCACAAGCATTTCCTTCATTGTAAACATGATGTAAAGAATAGTTCATAAAAATAAGCAGATTCTGAATATCCCTCACCACATAAAACAACTTAGGATTACACATCGTATCAATGACATAATTTAAAAATTGAAAACTATTGTTGGTATTAAATTCATTACCAATATTCGTTAAGCCAACAAAAATACATAATCGTAAGCCCTAGAGCATAGCCGAGATGATAGCATAATTCACATCACTATTTTGAATAGGACCAACAACAGCCATAATAAGAAAATAATTACTATCTCTGATAGCCCCACCACACCTAATGGAGGAACTAATGATAGCACCATCCACATTCAGCTTTTAAGAATTATTGGGGGGTTTGATCAGATAAGTAACTCTAGGTTCATTAGATTTAAGACCATCCTCCCAATTAATACCAAGAGTGGAAGCATCAAGATGGTAATTTTTTAAATTCTTGATAGATAGCAGTTTAACCAAGTAAAGAGCCAAAACCTTATCTTTCAAATTATGAATAATCCTATAATGGTTCATAACAACACCATAAAAAAAAGAGTTATTCCTATCCAACCATAAATATCACAAAATGAGAGAGGGAATAACATTTTTGATATGTCCTTTAGCCTTAATAATCCAAGAATTAAGAATAGCATTAGTAGGCAATTTAGAATTCAAGCAATTCAATTAAAATAGATCATCAAAATAAACCCAAGTTTTAACAGCTAAAGGACCAGAAATAAACACATGATGCATGTTCTCCATATCATAACAACATTGGCACTTAGAAGGCAAAGTAATGCCTATTTTAATTAAGTTATCATCCGTAGGAATGAACTTATGCAAATCCTCCAGACAAAGATATCCACAGTGGAAGGAATTATGCCAAATCATAGAAAAGATATTAGAAACATCTTTCTTAGATCTAAAGGCAAGCCAAGCATCCTTTAATCTAAAACCATCATCCTTGGACAAATCATATAAAATTAAATAATGAGATTCAATATTCAGGGGAAAGTTCCAAATTTACTGAATAATAACACCTGGAATAGCATTAGAAAGCTTTTGATAGTCCCAACAATTATCAGAAATGAAGTAATTCACCTTAATGGCAGCAGTGGAAGAGGAGTTAATAATAGAATCAATAAACTGGTGGCCCAACAGACGATCTTGCCAAAAGAAAATACTACCATTACCAAGCCCCTAAGAGATGAAGGGTTCAATAGCCCATTTAACTTTGTAAAGTCTCTTCCACACTTTAAAATAACCTTGGTTAAAATAACAAGTAGTTGGATGTTTACCCACATAATACTTAGCAAATATAAAATTATCCCAAAGACACACTTTAGCATGAAAGTTGTGCCACAATTTGAAAGAAAAAGCATATGCCAAATCATTCAAACTCTTACAACCCAAAGCCCCTTCATCCAGCACACCATAATAATTGTCCCAAGTAGACCAAAACATTTTTGACTTGCTACCTGCCCCTTTCCATAAAAGTTTATAAATAAGTTTATCAATTCTATTGGAATCCACTTGAGTAGGAAGCATAGTTTCAAAAAATATAAATAGGAAAGTAGCAAAGAACACTTTTGATAAGAATTAATCTACCTCCAAAACTAAAAAAATTAGAATCCCAAGATAAAAGCTTATACTACACAGAAGTAATTAAATTATAAAAAAAAAAGTTTATTTTTTTCCTTTAAAAGGGTTACCCAAAGGTTCTTAAAAGGTAATTGAGCATGCACAAAACCAGTTAAGTCTTTAATAGCCATAATATAGTGGTTAGACACTCTCTTGGAAGCAATAAAATAATACTTATTTTTATTCAAAGAAAGAACACTAACCATTTCAAATTGATGAAAAAAGTCCTTAAGTTTATTAATTCTATTATTGGAAGGATTCATAAAAACAATAGAGTAATTAACAAAATATAAATGAGAGATGGGAAAACCAACCAAATTTTTAATGTAAAGACAAAGAAAATTCTCAAAGAGGTTAGTAAGGCCTCTAGATAAGTACTCAGCCGTAATAATGAAGAAGGCAGAAGAAATCGAGTCTCCTTGTCTAAAACCGTGATAAGATTTAAAAGAACCATTGCTTTTATAATTAACAATAATAAAAAAATAAGAGCTTTCCATGCAGGTTCTAATAAGCTTAATGAAAACTGAATCAAATCCAAAAAGATACAAAATATTATAAAGAAAATTTCAATCAATGTTTTCATAAGCCTTAGAAATATCAAGTTTCAAAACCAAGTTACCACCTCTCACCCTAACATCCCGATCTTGACAAAATTCCTGGGCCAACATAATATTATTAGTAATGGACCGCCTTTTCACAAAACCCATTTGAGAAGGAGAGATAATTCTAAGCAAAATAGTACTTTTTAAGGGGCCTACGCATTAATTAAAGAAAAGGATTATACAGTCCTCAAAGGGACCTCAAGTTCTTTAATGCTCAAAAGAGTAATAAAAACAAAGAAAAAAAAAAACTATGAGCTTAAGTTTCCTACTAATCAAAAGTATAAAATATCCTAGAAACATTCTATGGTGCTCAAGAAAGAGAACCCAAAAAGGAGCAAAATATAAAACAACAGAAAGCTCCATGGAACAGTCCCAAGAAGCAGCCGTATGATCATTTGCACAAACTAAATCCTATAAAAAGGCTGATATACGAAATAGACATAGCAAAAATATAGACCAGAGAGGTTCTTATTATAATCCAAATAATTAACGTCACAAATATTAACATAATAACAAGAAGACAGTAAGAAGCAGTAGGAAGGACTCAGCACCTTATTACATATAACGTAAAGATAAATAGAAATGCCAAGATAACATCAACAAATGCCATAACAATTTAAGAAGAAATAGATAGAACTCCCAAGAAAACACCAACCCAAGTGCCAGCCAAGAGAATTACCAGCCCCCGTAACATAACAAAGCTTCAGGTTTTTAAAAATTATACAGCCCAGTAATAAGCAGCTCCAACTATCCCAATAGTTGAGCCCCAACTAATTAAGAGCCAAGAAAATAAAAATAGAGCAGATTTAGGAAAAAAGCTCCAATAAAGGCTCCATCATACACGTAGGCAATAAGACCAAAAGTAAGAACCAACTCCACCAGAGCAAAAAACTAGCATCCAAAAAATTTAACCAGAGAGTCACAATGCCTAGGAACATGCCTAGAATAACACCAAAGTACTAAGAGGCAAAACAAGGAAGACAACTGACACAAGTGCCAAAAACACCACCATAAATAGAAACCAAATAACTCAAAAAACTAATCATTTTGGGATAAAACAACCCAAACCATGAGAAACTACTCCACCAGAGCAAAAGCTAAGCATCCACACAAATCAACCAAAGAGTCAAAGCACCTAGGAACATGCCTAAAATAACACCATAACACCAAGTGGAAAAATAAGGAAGAAAACTAACTAGATCCCCCAAAAGACCACAAACAGACCCCAAATTACTCCAATATCCAACCATAAATACCACAGAATGAGAGAAGGGATAATATTTCTAATATGCCCTTTAGTATTAATAAACTAAGAATTAAGCATAGCATTAATAGGAAATTTGACATTAAAATAATTCAATTAAAACATGTAATCAAAATAAATCCAAGTTTTAATGGCTAAAAGATAAGAAATAAACACATGATACATATTCCCCAAAAGCTAACAACATTGGAACTTAGAAGGTGAAATAAAACCTCTTTTAATTACATTATCATCCATAGGAATGAACTTATGCAAAATCCTCCAAACAAAAACAAGAAGGAATACTTTTATGTCAAATCATAGAAAAGATATTAGTAACATCCATCCTAGATCTAAAAGCATGCCAAGCATCCTTTAATCTAAAACCACATTCCTTGGACAAATGACATAAAATTACATCATGAGAGTTAGTATTCAAGGGAAGGTTCAAAATTTGTTGAATAAATAAAGTTAGGAATAACATTAGAAAATTCTGATAGTCCTAACAATTTCAGTAATGAAGTAATTCACCTTAATGGCCGTAGTGGAAGAGGAGTTAATAATGGAATCAATAGACTGGTCTCCCAACCAACGATCTTTCCAAAAGAAAATATTATCATTACTAAGCCCCCAAGAGATTAAGGGTTCAATAGCCCATTTAAATTTGCTAAGTCTCTGTCATATTATAAAATCATCTTGGTTCAAATAATAAGTAGTAGTTTTTTTACCCACACAATACTTAGCATACATCAAATTTTCCCATAGGATCACTTTAGCAAAAAAGTTGTATCAGAGTTTGAAAGAAAAAGTATAAGCCAAATCATTCATACTCTTACGACCCAAGGCCCCTTCTTCCAAGACACCTCAACAATTGTCCCAAGAGGACCCGATAATTTTTTGAATTGCTACTAGTCCCTTTTCAAAAGAATTTATTGATAAGTTTATCAATAAACTACTTGAGTAGGGAGCTTAGTTTGAAAATTATAAACATGCAAGAAATAAAGGACACTTTTGATAGTAATTAATCTACCCCCAAAACTTAGAAAATTAGAATCCCAAGATAAAAGCTTATTCTGCACAGAAGTAATAAATTCATCAAAAAGAAATGTTTTCATTCTGGCTTTAAAAAGATAGACCCCAAGATACTAAATAGGTAAATGACCATGCATAAAATAAGTCAAGTCTTTAATAGACACAATATGGTCGTTAGACACTCACTAGGGGGCAATAAAATATAACTTCTTTTTATTCAGAGAAAGACCACTGACCATATAAAATTGATGAAAGAAATCCATAAGTTTATTAATCATATTAATAGAATTATTAGTAAAAATAATAAAGTTATCAGTAAAACATAAGTGAGAAATAGGTAGACAACCGAATGTTCTAAAGTAAATGATAGGATGATACTCTAAGTGGTTTGTTAGGCCTCTAGAAAAGTAATCAGTCATAATAATGAAGAGGGTAGAAGAACTTGGGTCACCCTATCTTAAAACATGAGAGGATTTAAAAAGAAACCATTGTTATTATCGTTAATAATAATAATAAAAAAAAGTGCCTTCAATGCAGGTTCTAATAATCTTAATGAAAATTGAATCAAAACCAAAAAAAAATGCAAAATATTATTAAAAAAGTTCCAGTAAAGGTTCTCATAGGCCATAGAAATATCAATCTTCAAAACCAAGTTATAACCTCTCACCCTAACATCTAGTGAAGGTGCTCTGATACCACTTGAAAGTTCGTTAGGGATGTTAAGCCCTATGAACTTAGTCCCAAAGCTAATTAAGAAGAGTGGTGAATTGGTTAAAGAAGAAACTTTAAGCAAAGTACAAACCAAAATCACCAAAAATAAAAACCAATGCGGAAATTAAATGCGGAAGCAATAATAAGAAAAGAACACACCGGATTTATAGTGGTTCGGTCAAACCTTGACCTATGTCCACTCCTTGGAGGCACCCTCCAAGTATTGCACTAAAACAAGTGTCTCTCCTTTAGCCCCCACAGCTAGGCGGAGAAGCCCTTACAAAATCACTTCCACCTTCCCCGGTGCGGCGGAGTCGCCAGGTCCTTTGCCGGAGCAACCGTGTGGAATCCCCACCACACTCCCTTGAGTCCCCGCTAACAGGATCTTTTCCCGCCCAGACTTCACCCGTTCCTCACTCCCTTTCAAGCTCTCTCTTTAAGTCTCCCCCATAAGAACGAAGCTCCAATGGCTGCCAAAGACACTTACAAAAGTTGCCATGCCATAGCTTAAATAGAAGCTCTCAAAACAAGCTCATTAATACAAGTTGCCGACATTATTATCCAGGACGATATGTATATCGTCCTGGCCGATCAGTACAAATTCAGCTCATCAGCCCAGGATGATTTGAGAAGATCAGAAGAAAATTGGTTACATCGTCCTGGCCGATATCAGGATCGTCCTGGCCGATTAGTTTAAAATCGATTTCAATCGTCCTGATCATCGCCCTGAATTTGAGCTGTCCGATGTAGATCATCCAGGACATCGTCCTGGCCAATCAGGAGATTGTCCTGGATGATATGATCGTATCAATCAACCATTAATGCTTTCCAAAGATACCAGATCAATTTAGGCATAATTGAGCTAGATCGTCCTGGACGATAATAATATCGTCCTGGCCGATTTCCTAAAACAAAGAATTTCTAAACTGATTATGGTGGTTGATTCTTTCTGAATTGAGATTATCGTCCTGGCCGATACCGGTATCGTCCAGGCCGATCCTTTAATGACAACTGCCTTAATGAGGATGCCGTAATTAGGGTTTCTGATTTTGGACATATCGTCCAGGATGATATAAATATCATCCTGGCCGATATTACCAAAAATAAAAATCTTATAGGGAACAACAAGAAATCTTCTAAGTTACAAATCAATAGATCCCACACCAAATACAATAGACTCAAGAATGGAAAAAATGATTACAAACTGACTCAGTCCTAGTCTACTCATTCTTGAGCTGATTCCAAATTATAGTCCAATCGTGTGAACCTGAAACGTTAGTACATAAGCCAGTCGTAGAGAAATAAGAATGTTTGCTATCATCAAAATCATAAATCATTGATCCACAACAATCTCTCCCTTTTTGATGATGGAAAACATTTCAATTTGAATTTTCAAAAAAATATTTCTCCTAATCTCCCCCTCACTAGAATAGACCCCTTTTTTTAAAAAAAAAATAGGGGAGATAAAAATATTTTTGTTATTTTTAATTTATTGAAAACAAGATACAAAAATTCAACAATACGTTCTCCCCCTTTGACATTATCAAAAAGAGAGGAGGCACAAAATGACCAAAAGACAAAAACATTCCTTGATCTAGTGAAAAACAAATATTCTTAAAATGAGAAAGTTACCTCTTGGTTTTAATCAAAAACTTAGTAGAATTGGATTGACAACGCATAGCCCAGAAAAGGTTAGAAATTCATAATTTGAAAATCCAAACTCAAGTTATTTAGAAAGGCTCAAAAATGTTTTAATTCAATATCTAAATCATAAAATAAATTAGAGAAAGAAACAATCATTTTTCAAAAACTCCTTCCATAAAATATATCTAATAGAATATCAATGTACGAATTGTTGAATCAAGAATCAAGACTTTCAAAGTCAAGTATCGAAAGTATCAAGGGTTTTCTTAAGCTTTTTAAGAAGTACAAGAATGTTAAGCATTAACTTTTTGTGAGCTCATTTTATGCCTCTTGAAAATTAGTTGGCGCACTGCGCATCTTTTGATACACTTTGTGTATTCTATATTTTTCAATTTGGCGCTTTGCGCATCTTTTATTTTTGGCATCATTGGCCAATTTTTTTTTTACTATGCTACCTTTCTAAAATCTTAAATACCAAAAGTAAACCCATACTATTGATAAAGCAAATTTCTTGATTAAGAAAATTTTGAATTAGATTCAACAACTTGCAAAGGATTCCTATGCGATAAATAAAACGTAGGGAGATAAAAAAAATTTGTTTCAAAAACCAATTTAAAAGATGAAAAAGATTTTAAATCAAAAGTAGGATAACCTATTTTGGGAAATAGAGATTGAGAGTAAAAAACATAATGAGTTTCCTTCCTTCGACTGTTTTAGAGAAGTCAAACAAAATTTATCAAAGATTTCAAGAAAAAATAAGAAGTAGATTTTTTATTTTTAGAAAAGTGAATGTGTGTGTTGATTAGAGAAAAACATCCACGAAAAACAAAAACAAAAAAAAAATGAAAAACAAAAAGCAAAAAATATAAAAGCAAAAACACAAAAAGGCTTTTATCCATTTTCTCTCTCCTGGTCCGATGCTTCAGAAACCATATCTGCCCATGAGATTTTTTTCCTTTCATTATTTTCCCAGTTTAAATTTTGCTCCGCCTTGCCTTTTGTTTCGTAGGAAGAATTTTTAAATTAGGACACTGATTTTTCATATGTCCAGGCTTCCTGCATCGAAAGCAAATAACGTTAGAAGAAATATGGACATCCTTACCACTTTTACCTTTTTTCCATTTTTGCTTATGCTTTGGTGAGCTTTGTGATTTTCTTGAGTCATTGCTATCGTCACCAACTAAGCTTCCTCTTTCCGTATCTTCAGCTTTTAGAACAATCGTTTCACCTGCATCCAAAAGTCTTTGACCCAAACCTTGCTCGTAAGAAATGAGTGAGCCAATCAAATTATCAATAGGATAGTCATTCAAATCTTTTGATTCACAAATAACAACTACTTTAGCATCAAACTTATCCAGTTGACAATGAAGAATTTTGTTAACTTTTTCAAATTTGAAAATTCTATTCCTAAGGCATGCAATGATGTTACAGTTTTAATGAACCTAGTGTACATGTCTAAGATCGTCTCATAAGGTTTCTTGGAAAATAGTTCAAAATGATGCATTAACAAATTCAGCTTGGATTGCTTGATTTCACTAGTGCCTTCGTATATGGTGTGTAGTTTATCCCAAACTTCCTTACCAGTAGTGCACAAGGATACTAACATAAAATCACCATCACCATAATTATCCAGACCAATCAATGGTGGATTAACACCAACCTCATGAGAAGAATGATTGACAATGGAGACTCCCTCCCCCACAGGAAGGAAACCACCCAAATTAGGAAATAAAACGGGGCAATCATTTCTAAAATAACCCAAAGATTTACAATGGGAGTAATATGGGGGAAATACTTCCATCTCCATAGATTGAAAGTAATACTCAGAATCATAGCCATGCCATACTTGATTAGGATACAATTTAGTAATATCTAACTCAAAAAGTATCCGAGCCACCAAAGGTCTAATACCGTTAATAGTAGCATTATCGGTGCGCAGGGGTCTACCAAACAAAGACCCTAAACCATGCACAATTCAGGGAGAAAAGAGATGAGGATGGAGGTAGGGAAATGACACCTTAATGGGAATAATAGGTGATTCAACATTAATATCAATGTGAGGAGACCACTTAAAGAGCATCATGTAATAGTTGGAGATGAAATAAGAATGATGGGAGAACACCTAGTAATAATAAAAAACATTCCTTAGCATAATCAAAATATTCTTAGGATTCAACAAAGTAATAAAAAAACCACCTATTTGTTTAAGATTAAGAAAAAAAATTTTGAATGGAATCCCGTGGTGGATGGCATGCAAGAAATTTCCAACTAAAGCAAATTCAAAAAGAGCAACAAGTGAGCACATTTCATCCTAAGAAATCAACAAGGAAGGTAAGTCATGGCAGGAAGAAGGTTTGAGCGGAGGAAGCGATGGTGAGGCTGACTCACTGGATAAAACATCATGAAAAGACCACAATTTATGTTTCACAACCAAAAAATTGGGGTCACTCAAGTGATGAGCGGCCATGCCAGCTTAAAAGGAGAAAATAGAGAGAAAAGGATGATTAGGGAAGAGAAAATACCCAATGAAGGAGTGGAATACAAGATGGGCTCCAGCTCCCAAGCAGCTCAAATAAACTGCAAGAGAAGGCTCAACATTTGCGAGCATGATCATGATCTTTAGCGAAGAAGATGGGCACTTAGGGCTTTGCGCTAGCTGTATGGCAGTTTCACAAGAGGACTGCTCCTGTGTGAGGGATGAGTTCTAGGCAAAATAGTACTTTTTTTTAGGGAAACCCATTGAGGGGCCTATGCATTAATTAAGAAAAAATGTACAAAGTCCCTAAAGGGACCTCAAGCTCACTAATTATCAAAAGAGCTACAAAAATAAAATAAAATAACTAGGAGCTTGAGTTCCCATCCAAGTAAAATAACAATAAACCCTTGGTACATTCTACAATGCACAAGAACTAGCACCCACAAATGATGAAAATAACAAAAAAGGCTTTGAGATCCAGCATCATGTCCAACTCCTTCTCCAAATTGTCACCACCACTGACACCTGCACTAAGAGTGACTTGCACAACAGGGTGATAACCACAAAATCTAGTAGTGTAAAAGTTCCAAGAGCTGAACAAACTATAGTAAAAAGAGAGACACAAGGGAAAATTAATAAAATACCAAAACGTATTGGCAGGCCATTCCAAGAAACAACCATTGACCTTATGAACCCCAGCAACATAATAAAAAAAATGCAAAAATGGTTATAATCCTTGTTCACCTACATAGTAAGATAAGCCAAAACATCAATTAAAGAAATTAATATGGAATCATTAATCCTAATAAAGGAAAAACAAATTCAGATGAAATTGGGCCAGGACAAGCAAAAGAAAAACCCAACCAGTAGAGAGAGATGGAAAAGTAAGGAAAACTTGGATAATATAGCTTCTAGCAACCAATGGAAATAACCATCCAACCATAGCCCATAAGATACCAGAGCAAACAATAAAAGACCATCAACCTGGGCTAAACTAACTTGTTGAAATACCAATCACTAAAAGGAGAAACACTATAATAACATAGCAGGAAACTAGGAGACATCCCACCAAAGCACGGCATAAAAAAACCAATAATCCAAACCACAATCACCAAAAGAATCAAAAGACACAAAAAATTCCCAATTGTGCAGGAGACACGGAACTTCAACATAAATAAAAATAAATAAGAAAGACCCAAGCCCAGGGAATTAAGCAACAAACAAGAGAACCAAAGTAAAATAATAATAGATTCCCTCTAGCTCCATAACAAGGCAAAGAGCATCAGGGAATAAGAACCAAAACAGCCCACCAGCATCAATAAAAATAATTCTAAGGTAGTGACATGGGCTTTCAACCAGTAACAAAGAGGAAAATCCAAACATAAATTTTACCCATAAGCCTAATCCCAAAGCCAAAACCACAGGGCTACCCAGAAAACAAAAAGGATGAAGAACACTATAATCAGAACAGAAATAACACCAATCTGAGGACATAGAATACATGAAAACACCCTAGAAGAAAGTACTTTTTTTAAGGGGAAATCCACGAAGGGGCTTATATGTTAATTATAAGAAAAAAGTATAAAGCCCTTAGAAGGGCCTCGAGCTCTCTAATGCTCAAAAGAGCTACATAAATATAACCAAAAAAACCTATGAGCTCAAGATCCCTGCTGATGAAAAATACATTAACATCTAGATACATTCTACGGTGCACAAGTAGAAGAACCCAAAAAGAAGGAAGGTAGCAAAATTTGACATTAAGGTCCAACTTCTTAGCCAAAAAAATGGTAGCATGATTGCATGCACAAATAAACTCTTACAAAAAAAGATATAGGCCACAAAAAAGATAGCACAATACACTATAATTTGTAAGAGGAAGAGAATACCACTAGTAAGTCATATTACAAGAAGTAAAAGGCCAGCAAGGAATGCTATCCTGATTCTAACAAAGGTTAGAACACAAAAGGCAACCCTATAAACTGGCCATCCGAGCAAAAACCAAGGAAACAAAGAGCCACCCCAACACCCCAATCTCAGAAAACCAAACCAACCATGACTTCTAGGCCACAAATATGATAAGAGAAATTAGTAGCAAACAGGGATGTAATAATTAGCACCATAATAAAAAAAAATGCCCAGAGGTGAGTCATAGAGAAATCCCCAGAGTCACTCAAACTTCTCAGACCCCACAGAAGATGAGAACCAAGAGTAAGGGTGATAGACCTCATAAGATTATAGGAGATCAGTAGCCCCTACAAAAAGTACCAGAAACCCACCAACAAATAATATAAATGACCTAGAAAAGAAATAATGGTGGGTAACAGCAAATAACATAAGACCCACTCAAAAAAATTAATGCAAAATTTTCCTAGGAAGGAGAAAACCAACAAGATATACATAAAATTTATGTTACCCCATCCACAAACATAATTGCCAAATAGGCCATAAATAATGCATCCCAGTAAACAATACCTACCAACCAGAAACTCAAGAAAAAAATAGACCAGCGCAAAGTAAATCACCAAATAAAAAATAAAATGAGAGAAACAACCTAAAGAAGAAAAGGAAAATAGAACAAAGATAAATAGAGAGCATGCCTCCAAATACCAAAGGCACATGGTTAAAAACCACAACTAGTAAGGCCATTAAGATCTAATATAAGGCATAGCAATTTTTGTCTAAATTTAACAGACCCTGCAAAGGCACAAGGAGATTTGTAGGAATAAAATCAATCATAATATTGAGGCCAGGACCCCATTTGGCAATCCAATTAGTACATGAATTAACATCCTTCTGTATAAGAGAGAAAGAGAGCTTCATAAAAGTTAACATATGCTTAATGTGGTAAACAGATAAAAAAGAGAGGAACCACACAATGAGTCCTCTAAATAATTAACAAATGGAAAAGAAACTTAGAATCCACTTGATGCAAATGTTGGTTAAATCCAGAGAAATACAAGTCTTAATACCATAGAGGATAGACAACATAAAAGTTTTATTCACATCACAATTCTATAAAGGGCTAGTAAAAGCCATAATGAGGCAACCATAATAATCTCTGATAACCCCACCACAACCCAAAGAATAACCAGAAATATCACTAGCCACATTCAATTTATAAAAGTTAAGAGGCGGCTTGATCCAAAAGACCAGCCTAAGATCTTTAAGAATATGATCAACCATCAGCTTAATGCCTAAATCATCATCAATAAAATAGTAATTCTTAAAATTCTTAATGGAGAGTAGATTAATAGAGAAAAGAGCATCAACCTTGTCTTTAACCCTTTGAATAATCCTTTAGTGGCTCATAACAATACCATTGAAGATAGAGTTATTCCTATCTAACCAAATAAACCATAAAATGAGAGAAGGAATATTGTTTATGATATGGCCTTTGTTACTGATAAACCAACAGTTAAATAAAGCAAAGGTAGACATTTTAGCATTAAAATAATTCAGTTTAAAGATGTCATCAAAATAAATCCAAGTTTTAACATCTAAGGAGCCGAACAGAAAAACATGATGGAAATTTTCAACATGACAACAACATTGGCATTTGGATGGGAGGTTAAAACCTCATTTAATTAAAATGTCATATATGGGATGAATTTATGTAAATGTCTCCACACAAAAATTGCAATGGTAGAGGAGATACTTTTAAGCCAAAGCAAATAGAAAATATGAGAAGTCTCATTCTTAGATCTAAAGGCATGCCACACATCCTTTAATCTAAAACACCCATCTCTAAATAAGCCACATAAGAGGGAATCATCTGAAATAGTATTAAGGGGGAGTTTCAAATTCTGTTGAATAATAGGATTAAGAGGAACTTTAGAAAGCTTGACATAATCCAAAAAAATATCAGAAAAAAAATTATTCACCTTAACATCAAAGTTAGAGGAGTTATTAATAAGGGAGTCAATAGAATTGCCCCCAACCCATCGATTTTTCCAAAAGTAAATCTCAGCATTACCAAGACCCCAGATAATGAAGGGTTCAACACTCCTTTTAATATTGTAGAACCTATTCCAAACCTTAGAGTCACCAATCTTAAAGCAACAAGTAGTCAGATGTTTACCCACACAATACTTAGCAAACATAAAATTGCCCCCCAAGAACTTTTTAGTATAGAAATTGTTCCATAACTTAAACAAAAAGCATGAGCCAAATCATTAAAACTTTTGAAACCCAAACCACTTTCAGCAAGATTTCCACAACACTTATACCAAGAAGCCCAAATAATTTTGGAATTGTTGCAAGCCCCCTTCTAGAAAAAAAAATGTTAAAAAGTCTAGCAATCCTATTGCAAACAACCTGAGTAGGCAAAAGAGTTTAAAAAGTATAAATCGATAACGAGCAAAGAAAATTATGAACAAGAATTAAATGACCTCCAAAAGAAAGAAAAGAAGAATCCCAAGATTGAAGTTTGTTTTACACAGAAGTAATCAAGTCATCAAAAAGAAAAATCTTCTTTTTACCTTTAAAAAGGGGGACTCCAAGGTATTTAATAGGTAACTGGCCATTCTCAAAACTAGTAGAATTTTAAATAGCCAAAACATGATCATTTGGCATTCTCTTAGGAAGGATAAAACAACATTTATGTTTGTTAAAAGCAAGACCACAAACAAAATTCAAATTAGTGAACAAAAATCATTAGTTTATTAAGTCTATTAATGAAACCATTAGTTAAAACAAATAAAATCATCAGCAAAACAAAGGTAAGAAATTGAAAAACCACCTAAAGCACAGAAATAATGGCTAGGACAATTTTCAAAACTGTTAGCAAGGACTTCAGATAAACAGTCAACAACAATAATGTAAATGGCAAGGGAAAACTGATCTCCTTGTCTAAGATCATGAGAAGACTTAAAAAAAAACAATACTTTTACCATTAACAATGCTAGAAAAGTAAGAGCCCTCAATGTAACTTTTAATTAGATTAATAAAAGTAAGGTCAAAATAAAATAAAGTCTTGATCTTGTAAAGTAATTTTCAATAAATATTATCATAAGCCATAGCAATATCAAGTTTTAAAATCATGTTTCCACCTCTAACCCTAACATCAATATTAAGGAAAAATTCTTGAGCCAAAAAAAATATTAAAAAGCAATGATCCTACCTTTAGCAAACCCCATTTGGTAGGGCAAGAAAATTTTAGGCAAAAGAACAAATAAGCGATGCACAAGAATTTTAGAGAGAAATTTGTTAAAAAAAGTGCACAGACTTGAAAGTTCATTAGGAATGTTAAGCCTTATGAACTTAGTCCCAAGCTAACCAAGAGGGGGGGTGAATTGGTATTTAAAATTTCTTTTTAACAAAAGCAAAAAAATCACAAACCAAAACCAAATCACACCACAAGACAAAACAATGCGGAAATTAAAGTGCGAAAGCAAGGAAATAAGAACTCAGAAATTTATAGTGGTTCGGTCAACTTGACCTACGTCCACTCCTTGGAGGCATCCTCCAAGTATTGTACTACAAAATGTGTCTCTCCTTTAGCCCCCACAACTAGGCGGAGAAGCCCTCATAAAGAAGTCCTTTTTGCCACCCCGGTAGGGCAGAGAACCTATCTTCTTTTGCTTCCTGCTAAAGTTGGCAGAGAACCACAATCCGTTGCTGAAAACCTTACCTCTACCGACACTTCCACGGACAAGAAACTCTAGATGAAGAAGAAGCAGAGCGATCATTGAAGCACCCTTGTGAATCCCCTCACAAGCTCCCCCTCACAAAATCCTCTCTCTCTTTCTCTCCTCAAGGTCTTCTCAGGTCAAGGCAGCAGCAAAAGAATGTTCAAAATATTAAACAAGAGCTGTTAAATAGAAGAGCTTCAACGGAGCTCATTAATTGCAAGTTGCCGACAATATCGTCCAGGCCGATATGGACATCATCCTGGTCGATCAGTACAAATCTCAGAAGATCGGCCAGAAACTCGTATCGTCCAGGACGATCTTTTAATGACGGTGCCTTAATTAAGAATCCCGAATTGAATTTCTGTTTTAAACTAAATCATCAAGGCCGATAAAAATATCGTCTTGGCCGATATGAGTAAAAATAGAAATTCTAAGTCTCTCAAGTGTGTGTGTGTAGGGTTACTTAGCATCAGTCTCTTTGAACATTACAAGTAGACTCAAGAGGAGAAAAAATAAATTACAGACTGACTCAATCTAACCTACGCAATCTTGAGCTGGCTCCGTTTGTTCGTCCGATCTTTGATTCGTGAAAAGTTAGAAGTAACAAACAGTCCAAGAGAATCAATAGAGTTTGTCAGTCATCAAAACAAGTTATGAAAAATAAATTTGCAATAATCTCCCCCTTTTTGATGATGGTAAACACTAGAAGGAAAGACTTAGTAAAAAAGGCAGTTCATTAAAATTTCAAGGTTACAAGCACATCAACTATTTCCTACCACACCCTACTCCCCCTTTGTCATCACAAAAAGAGAGTCCTAGACACACAAAAGAAAAAGGAAAAATAAAAAATAACATAAACTAAAACAAAGTGCAAGACAAATTATAGAAGAAAAAGAGAAAAAAAAAAGACTAGAAAAATGAGGGACCCTGATCATTAGATGGAGGGGGTAGAGGTAGCTGATGAAAGTAGCTGGCAAGCATAATAAACTGAGTATTAAACCAGGTGATGTCCTGGTCATGCTGCTGCTGCTGGTGAGTAATGTAGCAGTCAAACCAGGCTAAGTCCTCTGTGCGGTGCTGCCCGTAGCGTGCTATGTCCTCAGAATGATGCTGCTCCTGTGCAGCAACATAAGCATCGAAGTGGGTCTCCCATCGATCAAACTTCTCCACTAACTGGTCAAGCTAAGAGTGCTGGCGAATAGGAGTAGGATCAGGAAAAGGAGTGGGAGCGGGAGCCTCCTCCTCCTCAGCCCCCCGAGGTTCCTCATCTCCAGGGTGGAGACGAGTACTGTGAAGGGTACTGAAGGAATTGTTTGAGTAGAAGAGAGTTGGGAGGTTGGGTGGAATAGGATATTGAAATTGATATTTGGTTTCAAGGACATAGGCTATGAGGTGTCCTAAAGCTACATTGGGTTTCCTCTTATGACCTGGACAACGGATTGTGATTAAGGGATCAATGTACCAAAAAATTAAGTCTGCAGTATTGAATTCTCTATGAGCCATGTTGTAAAAAGTAGTCAGAGAAAGTAGAGGAGTGATGTGGATTTTGTCCCCGGCTTTTGGAATTATGGAGGTGCAAAGGACATATTGGATTGTTCTAGCATTTTTGACTAAAGAGCTAGTCTCTCCAACATGAAAAGGTGCATTGGTCTGGCGAAGAAAATGGTTTGTCATGGACCAATCAAAATCAGGATCTGAAATGATTAAGCGTAGCTTATCCCCAGTGGTGGATAGCTATAAAAGTTCAACACAGTCCTGATATGTGATTTCGACTGGGCGTCAATTCACATAGGAGGTCAGGGCTGTGAAAGTAGGATTTAAGTGAAGGTTTGCAAAGAATTCTCGAAGAAGCGCAGTATTAAAAGGGAAAGCGAGAGACAGAATGAAACAAAGGGAAGTGTGAGTGAAAAGATCCATTACCGGATACGAAATGTGGGTAGGATTGATGATTCTGGAGACAGTTATCCCACATTCTTTATATAGATGATAGGCAGCTTGATCCTCTACCTCCCTGAATCATGGGTCCAGAGTGGCCCTTGATGAACTTCCAGAAGCCTATCGAACTCATTTCCAACCATCCATAGTAAGGAGTTAGCAAGGAAACACAAGAGGAGAAGGGATATGAAGTGGAAAACATGGCTTGAATTTAAAGAAACGGCCATATCGTCTAGGCCGATCACAGAATCATCCAGGATGATATGGTATAATAATTATGTACAGGCCAATTGGTCAAAAAGGCGGTCCGATCGGCCAGGCCGATTAGATATCGACCAGGCTAATTAGAGACAGGCGATCGTCCCGAGGAGTCAAGCCGGACGACCGTTGAAAAAGTATATCGTCTGGGCCAATTAGGTGTATCATCCAGGATGATGCATAATAATTGATCGTACCAGCCAAAGTTAAAACATTTTAAATCTCTGCCACGTGTATCGTCCAGGATGAATAGTGGATCGGCTAGAACGATTGTCTAATAATGGATCATCCGGGGCTGATTTTAAGGATTTAAACATGCTGGCACGTGGATCGTCCAGGACGATCTAGTGTATCGGCCAGGACGATAACCATAACATGCATCGGCCAGGCCAAAATATATTATCGGCCAGGACTATCGTCATGATTGCAACAGAGTTCGATCAGATCGTCCAGGATGAAAATGGATCGTTCAGGATGAAGAGTTGTAGTAAGCACAGAAAAGTTCAGCAGATGGAAATTTGAAGAGAATTTGTCCTATCATCCAGGACGATAAAAGTATTGGCCAGGACGATGTGACTAGAAATTGAAAATCAATGAAGGATGGTGATGATCAAAGCCCTCAAAAATAAAACAAAACAAAAGTAGAAGACAAGAAAAAAGAACAACAATAAAAAGTTAAAAATAAACAATTTGAGAAGCCAAATACAATTTTTTTTTAATTTTTCCAAGTTATATATAAATATATATATATATATATATATATATATATATATATATATATATATATATATATATATATATGTGTGTGTGTGTGTGTGTGTGTGTGTTTTATCAAAGCAATTCATATGAGAATTTCTCAAATAATTTAAACTTTAGAGTTTCAAGAGATCAATAGGTTAACAAATTTCAATCAGAAGAAGGTAGAATATCCGATTCTGTTAACCCTAGATCGGACATCCTTCAGGGTATAAATTGTCTTTTGAAAAACAGAGGCCTAACTTAGAATAACTAAATAGGATAAAAAGAAGATCCATTTAAAACTTGTCTACAAAGAAAATATCTCATAAATAATATGTCAAAGTAATTTTTCTCAATCATGGAATTTGAAATCAAGCCTTTGAAAATCTCACATAACCCATAAGTTCTTCTAAGTTTTAAAAGTTTTGAAAAGAGAGGATAGCTTGCCTTTTAGTAGGCTCATTTTATGCCTATTGAATCTTTGATTGGCTCTTTGAGCATCTTTTAATTTTTGATACACATTTGTGTATATACTTTCTTATTTCAATTTTGGTGTCTTTGCCACTTTTTCTTTTTATCTTTTGCAAGCTCAATTCTGAAAGTTCGTTAGGGATGTTAAGCCCTATGAACTTAGTCCCAAGCTAACCAAGAGGTGGGTGAATTGGTATTTTAAAATTTCTTTTAACAAAAAATAAAAATAATAAACCAAAATCACGCCACAAAAATAAATGCGGAATTTAAAAGTACGGAAGCAAGAAAACAAGAACACAGAAATTTATAGTGGTTCAGTCAACTCAACCTACGCCCACTCCTTGGAGCCACCCTCCAAGTATTGCACTACAAAATGTGACTCTCCCTTAGCCCCCACAGCTAGGCGGAGAAGCCCTCAAAAGAACCTCCTTTTTGCCACCACGGCAAGGCAGAGAACCTTTCTTCTTTTGCTTCCTCCTGAAGCTGGTAGAGAACCACAACCAAAAGCTAACTCCTTACCTCTACCGATCCTTCCACGGACGAGAAACTCTAGACGAAGAAGAAGCAGAGCGATCCTTGAAGCAACCCTTGTGAATCCCCTCACAAGCTCCCCCTCACAAGATCCTCTCTCTCTCCCTTTCTCTCTTTCTCTCCTCAAGGCCTTCTCAGGTCAAGGCAGTAGCCAAAGGTTTTTCAAAACGTTGAACAAGAGCTCTTAAATAGAAGAGCTTCAAAGGAGCTCATTAATTGCAAGTTGCCGACAATATCGTACAGACCGATATGGACATCGGCCTGGCCAATCAGTACAAAACTCAGAAGATCGGCCTGGGCATCACCCTGTTTTGGGTGCTGGACGATTGAAATTTGGCTTGATCATCATGGCCGATCTTATGATCATCTAGGCCGATTAGTTCAATTCAGAGAAAAATCGTCCTGAGAATCGCCCTGTTTTCATGCTGGCCGATCCCGATTGTCCAGGAGTGACCAAGAATATTAAATATATCATCCTAGCCGATCCTGCGATCTTCCAGGAAGATGTGATCGTATCAATCATCCTTAATTACTTCCCTGATTTGACTGTTCAATTAAGGCATAATTGTGAATATCGTCCGGGCCGATCAGTGATCATCCTGGCCGATAATTTAAAAATACAGTATACCTTAATTATCTATGGCGGCTACTTCTTTCTGTTTTGAACTTATCATCCTGGCCGATACACGTATCGTCCACACCGATATGTTAATGACGGCTGTCTTAATTAAGAATCTTTATTTAGCCTTTCTTTTTTAAGCCTGATCGTCCAGGACGATGTAAAATATCGTCCTGGCCGATATGAGCAAAAACAGAAATTCTAAGTCTCTCAAGTGTGTGTGTGTGTAGTGTTACTTAGCATCAGTCTCTTTGACCATTACAAGTAGACTCAAAAAGTGAAAAATAAAAGTACAGACTGACTCAACCCTAAACCTACGCAATCCTGAATTTGCTTCATCTTGTTCGTCCGATCTTCGATTCCTGAAACGTTAGAAGCAACAAGCAGTACAAGAGAAATAGTTTTTGTCAATCATCAAAACATAAGCCATGAAATTAGAATTACAACAATCTCCCCCTTTTTGATGATGGCAAACCATTACGAAAAAGATTAGTAGTAAGAGTTCAGGATCGACAAAAAGGAACCTCACAAACCTCTCCCCCTTTTGACATATCAAAAAGGAGGGAACAAAAGACAAATAACAAATGATTTTTTTTTTAACCAAGGCGTGAAAATGATATAGTATTCCATGTGATTGATTTAAAAAACTTGTGGGTTAATGAGTTAACAATCTCATTAATCCATAGAATAGTAGAATATCCGTTCATGGTTTACCCTTAGCTCAAACGTTTTCTTAGGATAGAATCGTCTTTTGAAATCGATGACCTAACTCAAATACTTGATTGGATATGAGAAAAAGAATCCACCCATCACTTGTCTTAAGAAAAAAAAATCTTTATAAAATAATGAAGTAAAGTAAATTTGTCACGATCGTAAGATAATCGAAATCAAGCTTTTGAGAACCAAAACTTCTAAGTTCTAAAAGATTTAAAAAGGGAGAATAGCTTGCTTTTGAGTGGGCTCATTTTATGCCTCTTGTCAATTTAGTGGCGCTTTGCACATCTTTTTATAGATTTTTCAATTTTTGGCGTCTTTGCGCTTCTTATGTTGGCACCAGTGGCCAAATTTTTTTTTTTTTTTTTATTTTGCAAGCAACATTCTCTTTTATAATCCTTTAAAAAATCTTAGTTGTGAATATATCTTCTCAGATATTAGAGAATAGGAGCTCTCTCTCTCTAACATAAGGAAGAATTACCACAAGCAGAATTAATAATCAAAGACAAGAGTAACGAGGGATCTTGATGTGACAAAAAGACTTTAATCATTATAAATACAAGATAGATTTGCTTAAGCAAGCTTAAGAAAACATCTCAATTTCATAAACAATCTTTAATTTGAGATAGACTTTGATTAGAAAAGAAAACTATGCCACTAAAATAGGTTAGAGAAAGAGACACAATCACAAAATATTCCTACCATCTAAGAGATTAAGTAGATGAAAACACATTGACTACAATTTTTTAAAAAATAAGGACAAGGAATATAATAACATATCAGCGATGATTTTGAAAACTAAGTAAAAAGAGACAAAATAAAACACACTAAAAAGTCAAAATAAAAAAAAACAAAAAGAAAACAAAAAGCAAAAGAAAATAACTAAAAGTTTCATGCATTTATGTCAATCACACCCAATCTGGTCCTTAAAGAACTGAAAGTGTCGAAGGCCAGTGGTTTAGTAAAAATATCTGCCAGTTGGTTTTCAGTTGTCACATGGTGTAACTCAATGTCTCCCTTAGTCACATGATCTCTAATAAAGTGATGCCTAATATCAATGTGTATAGTCCTTGAATGTTGGATAGGATTTTTAGATATGCATATGGCACTAGTGTTGTCACAAAAGATTGAGATGGTGCTTACATGTAATCCTAAATCCAATACCTATTGTTTCAACCAAAGGACTTGGGCTACACAACTTCCAAGAGCAATGTATTCAGCTTCAGTAGTGGAAAGTGCAACAGAGTTTTGCTTCCTACTAGACCAAGGGACCAAAGATTGTCCAATGAATTGACAAGTTCCAAAAGTGCTTTTTCTATCCACCTTGCATCCTGTAAAATCAGAGTCAGAAAAACCAATAATCTCAAAAGAAGTGCTGTGTCTAGGGTACCAAATCCCTAAGCCTTGTGTCCCCAAAAGGTATCTAAAAATTCTCTTAACAGCAGTCATATGGGATTCCTTAGGGTCAGCTTGAAATCTAGCACAAAGGCAAACACTAAACATGATATCGGGTCGGCTCGCAGTTAAGTAAAGTAAAGATCCAATTATGCCTCTATACTTTTTCTGATCAACAGACTTACCACTTGGGTCCTTATCCAAAGGAGCACTAGAAGTCATGGGAGTGTAAATTGGCTTGGCTTTGTCCATCTCATATTTCTTCAAAATGTCCTTTATGTATTTTGTTTGATTTAAAAAGGTTCCATCCTCCAATTGTTTTATGCTAAACCCCAAAAAGTAGGACAACTCTCCCATCAAACTCATCTCAAACTCTCTACTCATTGTTTTGGAAAACGCATCACACAATTTCTTATTAGAAGTTTCCAAAAGTATATCATCCACATAAATCTGAGTAATGAGTAAATCATCTCCAACTCTCCTAAGAAAAAGGGTGGTGTCTACGCTCCCCTTGACAAACTCCCTCTCTAGTAAGAATGTGCTAAGCCTCTCATACCAAGCTCTTGGTGCCTGCTTTAAACCATACAAAGCCTTTTTTAATTTAAAAACATGATTTGGAAATTGGGAACTCTCAAAACCTGGAGGTTGTTCTACAAAAACATCTTCTTTTATTTTCCCATTTAAAAAGGCACTCTTGACATCCATTTGAAAAAGCTTAAATCCTTTATAACAGGCAAAGGCTAATAACACTCTAATGGCTTCCAATCTAGCTATAGGGGCAAAAGTCTCCTCAAAGTCTATCCCTTCTATTTGATTGTACCCCTTAACTACCAATCTTTCTTTATTCCTCACCACCACTCCTGAATCATTCACCTTATTCTTAAAGACCCACTTTGTCCCAACTACACTTTGTCCCTTAGGTCTTTCCACAAGCTCCCAAACATCATTCCTAACAAATTGATTCAATTCTTCTTGCATTGCTAAAATCCAAAACTCATCAGAAAGGGCTTGGTTAATGGTGGTGGGTTCAGTCATAGAGATAAAGGCAGATTGGTTCACCTCCTTCCTAAGTCCATGCCTAGTCTTAACTCCACTAGAAGGGTCTCCTAAGATC
The DNA here is from genome assembly GCA_022539455.1 of Dendrobium nobile. Lineage (NCBI taxonomy): Eukaryota > Viridiplantae > Streptophyta > Magnoliopsida > Asparagales > Orchidaceae > Dendrobium > Dendrobium nobile. The sequence goes on from CM039735.1 coordinate 39,841,151, forward strand.
AAATCCTTGGGGTGACTAGTCGAGTATCTCCAATCTCTAGGCAAATTGTGTGAAGGTTCTTCCCTTTCATCAAAATTTTCTCCTTCTTCTACTCCTTCATTACTTAGGTGCTCATTCCCCTTCCCCAAATTTTCTACTCCACTTGTAATCTTTTCAACATCATCATCTTCCACTCCATGTTTCTTAGGATCAGACTCATCAAAAACTACATGGGTTGTTTCTTCCACCATCAAAGTTCTTTTGTTAAACACCCTAAAAGACTTCCCAACACTAGCATATCCCAAGAATACTCCTTCATCAGATTTAGGATCAAATTTTCCCAAGTGAGACTTCCCATTATTGTGAATGAAAACCTTAAAACCAAAGACGTGAAGGTGGGAAAGATTGGGTGTCCTACCCTTAAGGATCTCATAGGGTGTCTTCTCTAATTTGGCTCTAACATTCACCCTATTTAACACATAACAAGCTGTGTTAACCGCTTCAGCCCAAAATTATTTTGGAAGTGAATACTCAGCAAGCATAGCTCTAGCAGCTTCCACCAAGGTCTGGTTCTTCCTTTCAGCTACCCCGTTCTACTGAGGGGTCCTAGGGGCTGAAAAATTATGGCTAATCCCCTTGTCCTCACAAAAATCTCCAAATCTTTCATTTTCAAACTCTCCCCCATGATCACTATGGATGGTCAAAATCTCACAACCTAGCTTTTTCTAAATCCAAGTAGAAAATGTTTTAAACTCCTCAAAAGACTCATTTTTATGTGAAAGATATCTGGTCCAAGTGAATCTCGAGTAGTCATCAACAATCACAAAACCATAGACTTTCCCTCCCAAGCTGACAGTGCTAGTGGGTCCAAACAAATCCATGTGAAGGACTTCTAAAGGTCTAGAGGTGCTAATGTCCTTAATGGAGTGAAAAGTGGAGTGGACTTGCTTTCCTAGTTGATAGGCATCACAAAGGTGGTCTTTTGAAAACTTAAGTTTGGGGACACCTCTAACTAGGTCTTTTTGGGTCACTTTCCAAAAGGTTTTCAAACTTGCATGACAAAGCCTCCTGTGCCACAACCTAGAATCATCAATCACAGTTTTTAAGCAAAAAAAAGCAGCACATTCAATGTTATTTAAATCAAGAATGTAGACATTGTTAATCCTCTTTCCCTGCAAAATAGTGTTGTTACTTAAACTTACAATGCATGAATTTACAAAGAATTACACGATGAAGCCTTTGTCACAGAATTGACTGATGATGAGAAAGTTGTGCTTCAATCCATCTACAAGAAAAACATTCTCAATCATAAGGTTCTTGGAATTATCAATTATACCTGCTCCTACCACTTTCTTGGTGGTGTTGTCTCCAAGAGTCACCTTGCCTTCAGTCCTGGACTCTAGTACAACAAACTGGCTGGCATCACCAGTCATATGTCGAGAGCATCCACTGTTCAGGTACCACATACTCTCACGAGGTCTTTTGTGAGAGCCCTCCTGCAAAATTATCAAATGTTAGATTTAGGAACCCAAGCAGGTTTGGGTTCCTTCTTATGAAGAGAAGAATGCAATGCATGTGTGGTATGTTGTGGATAATGCACCTTAGGTCTCCACACCCAATGTGTACTATGGTGAATCGTGCAAGTGTGTGAGATGTGTCCTAGCATGCCACATGACAAACATCTAACTCCAGGAAAGAGATTTCTTAAGTGGTTTGAGTTATAATGCCTCTTCTTAGGTTTTGGCAATTGATCAAAAGGAGATGTCATCCTAATTTTCTTACATGCTTCTAAATCATTTTGAATCTTCAAATTAGTGCTTTTTAAAACTTCATATTCGATCCTCAAATTTTTCTCTATCTCCTTAGACTTCTTGAAATCAGATTCAAGTGATGTGTGTGAGACTTTTAATGCATCAAGCTTTTCAACTAACTCACAATGATTTTTATTTAACTCATCAAATTCATCAAGTAAAGTCATGTGATTTGGGAAGAGAATTTGAAGATTTTGGGTGCAAAGATAGAAGATGGATGAAGGTGGCCGGTCATCTATGGATGACCGGAACACCAAATCCTTGTTATCTACCGCGAGTCCAATTATGTTGGATTCAAAAGGTAGATTCTCCTTCAAACGCATCTCACCTCATAATCTTCGTGTTTTAGAATCTCCTCTTGTTATCAAAGAGGGCGGATTGGTAGCTACACAAAAGCAATTACCGGATTCAAGGAAGGGAAAAGAGGTAACTTTGGCTTCATTCAAGTTACTTAAATCTCCTTTACCGGTTTCTTGGTTTGGAGCCAATGACAAAGAAGCTTCTTCTTCAAAGAGTAGCTTTGTTGATATTTTGAAGAAAGACAAGGAGATTGACAAAGCCAATGTCAATATCAGTAATCAAATTATTTCTTCCAATTTTAATAATTCTAATGTGTGGAATAAAAAACCACATATTAAAATTAATTGGAATGAAAATCCTGATGTGATTGGAGATTTAAACATTGTTAAAATGGATATGGACAAAGAAAAGTCTAATATTCATGTTTTAAGTAAATCTTTGGTTGTTAAAATTCTGGTGAAAGATTTACCATTCTCTAAATCTGCCATTGAGTTGAGAAAGCAATGGAAGAAATTTGGAGGATTTCATTTAACCATTCTTGGACTAGATTGGTTACTTTGTTCATTTCAAACTCATGAAGCCATGGAAGAGGTTCTTAATGGAGGTCCATGGTTTGTTGGGGGTTTTGTAGTTGGGTTAGACAAATGGTCTCCTAACTTCTCTCCAAACTCATTGGAAGGTATTTCATCTCCAATATGGGTTCGTCTTTCTCACTTACCCCTACACTGCTGGGATGAGTCCAATATCACTAGAATCGTCTCTAGGATTGGGACTCCTCTTCTTTTAGATGGTAATATGTTTAGGTGGGGAAGAAGAGAATTCGCTAGAGCATGCATTCGAGTTAATTTAAACTCTAAACTTCCTTCTGGAATTTGGGTAGAAGGGTTGCATGGAAAATTCTTTCAAAAGTTCGAATACGAAAATCTTTCTTCACTATGTTTCAAATGTGGGAGAATAGGGCATATTGATTCAGTTTGCCCTAATGTTGTCATCCCAAATGATTCTAAAATTCCTTTTTGTCCTTGGATGCAAGTCCAGTTCAAAAACAAGAAGAATTCAAGGAAATATCATTTAAAATCCAGAATTTTTTCAGATGTAGAAAAATCTGGATTGGGATGTAGAAATGAAGAAACTGTTAATGCTACTCCAGAAGAAATTGATCTATCATTGAAAAATGGGAATGTGAGTAAACAGATGTCCGATCCTGTGGAAGTTGCAGGCCAGATTGAAGGAAATGCTAGATTCAAGGAAGGAGAAGAAGTGGTAGTTAACCAGAATTTGAAAATCAGCAAGGATTTTCGGGATTCAATTTTTGAATCAAATTCGTTTAAAATTTTGGCTAAGGTGGACAATTTGGATGCTGGTTTGTTAGGAGATTCCTGTACAGATCAATATTCAAATTATAAGGTTGATGACATGGCTTTCTCACCAACTAACTCATCAAACTTGAAGGCTGAAAACGTGGAGAAGCTGAACCCGTCTACAATAAATCCATATCCTGTTCCTTTGCTGGAAAATGGTCTAAATGAAGATATTAATATATCTTCTGATACTTGTTGACCTCATTTTTGTATGAGGTCACTAAGGCCCTTTCAAACTCTAGATTAATTCTAGATCCTAGGATCCACTCTAGACCCTAAGATCCTTTCCTAAAGCCAGACCTTAGGGCCTACTCTAGAGCCTAGGATTCCCTTAAATCCTAGATCTTAGAACTCCTCTAGATCCTAGGATCACTCCAACTTCAAACCAATCCACATCCTTGATCAACCTTAACCTCAAATCAATTTCTACTTTTGATTGATTCAAATCTCAAACTCCATTCAATTTAAATCCAAATTAATCCAAGCTTCAACCACACCCAAACTTTGATCCAATTTACTTGACAATTCAAACTTCAACTTTGACTTTGAGCCTACCCTTGATCTAGCTTTGACCCTTTCCATTCATTAACAATCACCACATGATTGTTAATAATTTGGATACTTCAATATTAATCATTCAAACTTAAAATCCATTCCAAATCCAGAAATCCAAACCCAAATCCCAAATCTTAAGGCCCTGTCCTAAAGGCCTTTCTCATTGAATTTTCAAATACTTTGAAACCTAGTCAAATGACCTCTGATTCAAAGTCTACCACTTGCAAAGTGATAAGACATGTCTCTAGAGGTTACCCCTCAAATTTGAGCCCATTCTAAGGTCTCTAGCCCCAGAATCTAAATCAAAATCCATAGGCTGTAAAACCTTCAAATATTTACAGCCTATGCCACTGGACCTTTGGCCTTGAAGATTTTGACCTTAGAACTTTCACCAAAGCTTCTAATCAATTCCAGACCATTAATCTTGATATGTTGAGCAGTAAACTGAAACTTTCTGGACTCATTTTAGCCCCTAGTGGTCATGAGCCCAAAGTGACCAAAATACCCCTGTGGGGCTCAAACATGCTTTTTAAACCAAATGAACTCCAAATTGAATGCAATCACTTGAAGCAAGTTTCAAATATCATTTTAAACCTGTTGAATCCAATCCCAGCTCCTAGGTCAATCTGGTTGACCAAGTCAACAGGGTTGACCCAAGAAGACCCTTAAGGGTTCAAATAGGGGTTTTGACCCAATTGACCTCTCTAGACTTGGAGACCACCTCCAATGGCTTCCAAACATCATCCTGAATTTATCCAGCCCAAACTCACCCATTGGGTCAACTTGGTTGACCTAGTCAACATGGTTTGACCCAATGAACCCTTAAGAGCTCAAATGAACCATTTTGACTAATTTAACTATATCAACATCTTCGAACCCTTGAAATCATTCCATTCAAAGCCTTGAACATTTCTAAACCTATTTTGAGCTCAACCCAACTTGGTTTGACCAAGTCAACCCTAAATCCTTGGTCAAAATTGTGGTGGCATTTGCTCCCATCCTTTCTAGCCTTGACTTTGACCTTTGACCCTTGATTGAACCATTTCAAATATCCCTCTCCCTCCTTAAGTGCCACATCACTAACCTCGACCTGGTTGACTGGTCAAACCAAGTCAACAAAGCCCTAAATCCCTCCTTGAATTGGTCAAACCTTCTATTTAACTTCAAGGAGTGTGAGATTAGGCTTGGAAGCTCTCCCATTGGCTGCCCCTATTTCCCTTCATGCCACATCAGCACCCATTGACCAGTTGACCGGTCAAAGTGGTCAATTCCCCCTTAAACCCTATTTTCATGTTCAAAGCCCTATTTCCTCCTTATATCACATGCCTAAAAGTCTCCTTTTGCTTTATTTCCCTAACTAATCCTGTCTTAAGCTGCTCCAAGGGCCTGGCTTAGGCTATTTAGGCAATGTTCCCTCTCACTCATCCCAAGTCCACCCAATAGGAGCTTGGCTTGTCCAGCCCTTTCCGCAGCCTTCCAGCTTTCCCAGGGACAGGTGGCATCATCTGGAGAGCCCCTGCATCGATCCTAGCCATCCAATCTAGCCCAGCTCGTTTGAATAGGGAGAAAGGCAACTTTTGAGGATGATTGATCAAAGCAGCCTCTCTCACTCACCCTAGCCTCCCAGATCGAACTCTTAGTTCGTTTTGAATCTCCAGGGCCTCCTCTACCTTCCCACTACAAAACCCAGGTGGTTGCACGTCACCGGCGGCGAGTTCTCCGGCGAAACCACCACCTAGACCGTCTCAAGCCCATAGCAGCCGATCCAGACGCGTTCGAGCTTGGATTTTCGCTGGGAATCTTCACTTGGACAATCTACAAGCTCAACCATCCAGAAATTTCGAAGATCTAACGGTATAACTCCCTAAAACCCTAGATCTAGGTCACATTAGTTAGGTCTAAATAGCTTTACGCTTTTAGGGTTTTAGCTAAAACAAACTATTCCCCATGATTTCTGTTCACGTCCTTAATCTATGTTTAAAATTTTAAGTGAAATGATTGATCCGATCGAGAGAACGAAGCGAAATATGTTTTCTAGGGCGTCACTCACGGTCTCCGGCGAGTGTACGTTTTCTGGACCGTTGATCGTTCGATCAACGGTCCAGATCGAGCCTTTCCGCGGTTTGATCCGACCGCGCATTCGATCTCTCGTTCGATCAGTCGTCCGGCGAGATCTAGGTCGTCTATTCGGAATAGCGGGATCGAATCTCCGCCGTCTGATCCTCTCCTGGTGAGATCAGACCGCGGGATCTGATCTCAGCCGTTGGATCGAACCCGCGGTTAATCCAACGGCTGTTACGCGCCGCTGACGTGGTTAAGTGAAAACCGCGTGAAACGGCCAGCGGCCGACGCGTGTCCCCGCCGCCGCGCGGTTTCGATCCCGCCAATCCTAGCGCGCCGCGTGTCTGACCGCCGCCATTTAATTAAAAAATAATGAGTTTTAATTAGTTTTAATTGCTGAAACTTAAATAAATCATAGTAAATCAAATATATAACCAAAAATTAAGTATAATATATCAAACTTTTCAGAATTTCATCTAGTTTATTTTAAAAATAAAATCAGTTTATTTTGACTATTATTTTACTGGTAATTTAAGAAATACAGAAACATGTATTTCATTTTTAATTAATTATATATAAATTATTTTTATCTGAAATTTGGCATGCATGTTGTTGAATGCATGGCTGGTCTCCAGAAAAATTTTCAGTATTATTTGAATAGGTTTTGAAGGTATTTTGAATTATTGGAGTATTTTCATCCTTTCTTTATATTTAATTAAATATTAAGTATTTAAAAAAAATTACAAGAAATATATTTTATTATTTCCAAACTTCTATGGAGATCAGTGGATCCTTCAACCCATTAACATGTATTTTGATAATATATTTAATCATTTTATAATATATATATTTCTATTTATATATATAAATTCATTTATATATTTATGTATTTTAATATATATTTTGAAATTTTATATATATACATGTAAATCCTTAAGTGTTTAAGAGTCATTTGAGATCTTAAATGTTGATTAAGCATGTTTGAATAGAAATGAAGGGGATGATTAGTGAATAATCATTCCTTGATTATTCACTAATTTTGTCTTAATTATGTTAATTAGTTAATTGCATGTTTAAGGTGCACACACCACTTAGTCTAAGGCTCTCCTAGATTTAGGTGTTGAATGTGTTTATGTGATTCATGCATGCCTTATGTATTGAGTATGAGGGTTAGTTCAAACATTGATTCAAGTCCATCAAAACTAGTGACATATTTAAGGACAATAATTAAGGACTCATGTATAGAAAACTTAGAAAAATTTCAATAATTAGGATTCACCTCCTCTTTAGTTGAAACTTTGAACATTTGAACTTAGTGACATCCTCAGCCCCTAGAGAAATTTTCACTAATTTTTGAGGTCATTAGGTCCCCTAATTAGTTTTCTAAGTCTTAAACCCTTAATTAAGCCTTTAAAACTTCTAAAAATTGTAATAAATCCAATTTAAATCCAAAAATTACATGTAAACCCTCAAACTGACCAGAATTCAGTCCTTAATCTGTGATAATTAAAAGCCCTTTGATTTGACAGCAATTTAAACCCTAATTTAATTTTAAGTGAAAACCAATATGTAATTAAGATAATTAATTAATAATAATATAAAAATCCAAAAATCTCCCAAACACTTGGGGATCCCTCCTTAGGTTATTTCTGACCTTTGGAGGTGTTTTCAAGAAGTTGGGAACTTGTTTGAAGTAAAATCACAAAAGAGGCCTTCTAATTAAGAAATTCCCAAAACCCATTAAAATGCCCAAACTTCAATAATCCATAACTAATTCTAGAAAAATCCAAATTACCCAAACTCACTTGCATTCAACTCATATTGATGTCTAGTGTTTATTAAAAATGTTAAACTCCAGAAATCTGTTATATTTCAAAAAGTCAACAAATCGGTCAACTTTAAGTCAAAACTAGTTCAAAACTTCAAACCTTTGTAATAAAATGTAGAAAAATCCGATTTTAACGTACCTACCTTCTAACTGATCGTAGTAAGGTCTAGTATTTTAATAAAATACAAACATTCCAGAATTTGAACTTAATCAAAAAGTCATTTTCAACCCCTTAATTAAATGATTAAAATATTCAAAAATTCATAAAACTCATAATCATTCTAAAATTCAGAAAATATTGGTTTAATGTCCAAAACACTTAACAAATCCTTTAAAACACAACAACCACCCTAAAGTTGAAGTTTATTGGCTGGACTACTCCGGGCTGCGGGGCTAAGTGTCCTAAGGAGGCTGGTTCCTCGAGCCTGGTGGCACAACGCCACGAATGGATTCTAAAGGGTGTCAAACCTTAAAATGGATTAACTTTTTAATTATTTAACATTTTTAAAAGTCTCTAATTCAATTACATTAATTTGGTTTATCGGCTGGACTACTCCGGGCTGCGGGGCTAAGTGTCCTAAGGAGGCTGGTTCCTCGAGCCTGGTGGCACAACGCCACGAATCAATTAATGGCAAACTTAAATTAATCAACTTTAAAAATCAGTAATTAATTCATTTTAATATTAATCCACTCTTTTAATTCCAACCAATTTAAATAACTTAATCAACCCCGATTGCTACTGGGTAACCCAGGCCTACGAGGCTATTAGCTTAGCCCCAAGGAAGGTGAAATAAACTTCACGGCCTCGGTGTGAAACAAAGGTAGTAATCAATTAACTTTTAAAACATGTTTAATTAAAATTCTTAATTCATTAATACTTAAATTTTAATTTAAATTCCCTTTTAAGCCTTAACAAATCCAGACCTTTAGACAACTTCAATTAATAACCCACTTTAGGGCCTACCCCAGCCACACTACCTTTTACACACACTCTAGATGTTGTGCTAGGACAACCAACTCTAGATCTAGGTTAGGCCGGTGTTTACTTTACTGCTGTGTGCCGGATTTTTCGTAGTTTTCACTGCATGTTGTGGATAAAATTGCTTTGCTGTGTTTGCTTACTTTTTTTGTACTCTGTGGATGGATTGATGTGTTTGGCGACTAGATTACCCTTAGGTTAGGTACGATCTGGATGTTGACATAGTTTTCTGCAGGTGGCCACGCTCATGCAGGGCAATAAAAAAAGGGGGCAAATCAAAAAAATGCATAAATATTATAAACTCTTTGCACAGGTGCTTCAGCTGCTAAAGCCCCCAAATCATAAAAAGAGCGTGGCCAGTGTGTTTACTTTTTTGCTCATATACAACTGCTTGGGAATAACTGCTTTATATATATTAATTGCTTAGGATAACCCTGCAGGTGAGTCTAGATCTTTTATTTTGATATCAATGTAATTTGTGTAAATGTCAAGTGTTGTGAAAGTTGATTTTGAGTTGGGATACATAGATCCAAAGCTTGGATTCCAAAGAGGAAAGGATACCCCTTTGGGGAACACTCCTTTTCCATTTGGAAATCCAAATTTGGATCATACCTTTTCCTTACCCAAAGAGGAAAGAGTGGCCTTCTCTCTTAAAGGGAAGTGCCCTCTTATCCATTTGGGTAATCTACTACGAAGATTCCAAGAAGCTTGAAGAAAAGGAGTCCAAAGAAGAATGAAATTGAAGATTTGAAGATTTGAAGATTGAGAGTATCCCACTCAAAATAACTTGCGTCGTTACTAGGTTTAGAATCCGGGTTGTTGTCAGTGGTGCCCGGCCACTTTACTTTCTGCAATATTCTGGTTTGTAATAAGCAAGGCAACTTTGCCTATGGACATTTATTAATTAATTTATATTTGATGTGATGATTTGATTGCCTCTAGGATTACTTGTTTTTACTAGTTTTTTGGCGATTGCATGCCGCTCTTTGTTTTCGCCTGGATACGTGAGGCTCGTGAGGGTGTGAAAGTTTTATACTCAAAATATTAAAGTCTAAAATTTTAGTGAGTCTAAATAACATAGAAAGATAACGAATCTAGGGAATTAGCCGGGGATCGACCCCCGGGGTCGCATGCATATTTTTGCATTACTCTTTCCTTGCTTTAGACCCTTCCCCGCCTGCGGGTAGAGTCCGGATAGTCTGACCTATGAGGACGAGGTGCCGGACCTGGGGAAGTCCAGTCTTCTAAAAAACTATTTTATAAGCCTGTTTTTAAAATTTTCAAGCATATTTGATTTGAGGTTGTTAACCAGCATGCATTGCATTAGATACAAATTAAAGAGTCAAAATTTTAATTTCATAGTCCTTAGCATTTTAGCACCCAACATAAGTCAAAGGGGCCAATTAGGAAAATCTCTAGATGTCGGCCCCGCCTCTCCAAAACTTTAATTACAACGTCCCTACCATTCTTTCATAAAAAGACCGGATTCATGTATTTTAAATCGATTAGGTGGTTAGCTGGCTCCCCAATCCAGGCCGGGGTAAGTCCAGACCTTGCACTGCATTAGTTAGGATCGGACGACTGTGGTCCAGTGTCCAAAATAGATTTAGGATCCGGGGCAGATCTTTGATTATAAGACCCCAAATTTCGGGAATATAGTCCCAAATTTCTAATAAAATACTTAACTCTAATTAAAGCTTCATTTCAATCCTAAAACATAAAGCCCAACACTTAGATTAAGTTGGGACACTTCCGGATGGTTCTGGAATCTCAAAGTGTCCCCTACCTCTCATCCTTTGACTCCGTTAATAACTGCTCAATTTTGATCCATTCCCTTTTGATTTTCCAATAATTCTATTCATACTTTGATATCACTCCTAGAAATTCTAACAAAATTTTGCCATTATTTTAATCGAGAGTTTTCGTAGGAGACCTCGTTTTCCTACGATGTAATTAACTACGAGGGCTTGCGCTCGTAGGAGATTTAGAACCACACACGCACCTGATTTTAAAAATTGATTTTTCAAAACTCAATTGGATTTCTTTGGGAAAATTTAAAATATTAGTGATCATTATTATCATATTCAAAGAATTATCATCGAATGATATTTTCTCCCTTCGGGGAGATACATCTTTCTTTGATAAGGCTTTGGATGTGAACCTAACGATCACACTTCTTGAATATTGTAGCTGGATATTCAGTTGAACCTCATTTTGACCCTTCGTGGCCATAAGAAGTTCTCTTTAGCATCCGGTCATAATATTCAAGATGAATTTCATAATTCTAAATCTGAACGCCGTTATGAAATTTTATGTTCGTCCTTCGGGGTGATATAATTTTTCTAACGGGATGATTCGATTTTAGAATTAGAATTAAATCTCAATTTTAAAGCTCCCAAAGAAAACTAATATTTTTAAAAAACATGTTTTCAAAATTCCACCAACAAAAAAATGGCACGCCCGGTGGGACAAATCTCTCTCTCCATCTTTAATAATGGCAAAAATTTGTTTCATCGGTAGTTTTAACTATCATTTCTTCTGTTGGTCCCTTACTCATTTCTTCCTTGGGTTAGTGTGGCCAACATCTAAAATAATAACAAAATATTAAAAGAGAGGTTTTACCTCTAAATTTGATTTCATTTAAATTTCTGTTCTGATTTTGACCTTCTGCCCCAGCATAGCTTGTGAGGCGACAGTGTCAAATCAGATCTCTGGATATTTTTTTTAATTTAATTTAATTTTATGGATTTATGGTCAATAAATTTTTCGGTCGACATATAAATCCTTAAAATTAAAAAGCATTCAAAATTTTTGATTTCATTCCAAACTTGTTAGTTTTAACCCCCTCATTTCCCCTTTAACTTCTAAGTGTGGGGAGGGTTGAACTATTCTTTTTACTTGGGCTTTCTCACAATTCCATAAGCCTTCGGGCAAGGGGAAACTCTGTCCGTTGTGTTTTCGAACTTGTAAGAAAACCCATTTCAAATTCTCAAAATTTCCTCAAAAATCTTCTTAAACTCCAAGTCGACATATGTTACCCCATACGATTTCCTCGTGGGCCAATATATGTCATACTTTCAAAAAAAATAATAATAAAATGCTTTTTACTACTCTTTTCAAAAGATCTAATTTTAATCATCTTCTTTAACTTTCAGAAAATTTCAAATGGCTGGCCAACTGATTTTCTCCTTTGACCGAGAGTTGTATTCGACTGTTAATGACCAAGGGAGCACTGTTATTTTTGGAATGGGATTTAGTACTCTTGAGCTCTCTATGGATGGACACCAGATTGTGAGCCTAGATGCCAGTAAGGAAACTCCCCCAGTAGTTGAGTTAATTGTGGGATCTGCACCCACCTTGCCAGTAGTCAGTGATGATCAGAAACAACCTGAACCAGTTGTTGAGCCTTCCACTGAAATTAAGTCTGTTTTTGAAGAAGGGTCTAGTTCTGGACTTAGATTCACCACGAAGAATCAGAAGAAGAATTACTTGAGGAGACTTAGAAAGAAAATCTCTAAGGCTAAGAGAGTTCTACCCTTTAAGACCTTGGCTCAAGTAGAACCTGAGGCTGTTGAGGAGCTACCTATTCCTGCTTCCTCTCCCCTCCTGAAGGGAAGTCGCTTTTACCCCCTGGCTTCAGCTCAAGGGGAGGAGAGGATAGCTAGGATAGCTCGTTCCCCACCATGCCCGGTCGACTACTCGACCAAGAAGACTCAGAAAGAAAAACATCTCCAAAAAACAAGAACTTTGAGAAATATAATTCATACCTGCGCCGCACAGACTGGGCAGACTAAAGAGGAATATGTGAAACAGTTAAAGGGAGTGATCTCACATCGCTTCCAGAAAGAAGTGCTGAAGGAAGAAGTATCTGAAGCAAAGAATTTAACCCCTCAATTCGTTAGGAAGAATAAGAAGTATGCTAGACAGCCCGCTACTTCGGTACTGGTTGATGGATATCACTGGGTGCCACGCCCTCTGTCCTCTCAAACAGAGGGTATTGTGTTGACTGGGTCCGAGAGAGGCCGCCACTCTACTGGTAGACCCCCGGTACCCCCACATAAACCTGTAAGATTGGCCTCTGTGATTGTCAAACCAAAGGGGGTTGAAGTTCAAAAGTCTGTGGACCTTAAAGGAAAAAGACCTAAATCTCCTGAAAGGAGATATGTGCCAAAAAGAACTAAATTGGAGAATCTACCACCACCTCCTAGAACTTCTAAGTTCATTCTGCAGCTCCAACGAGTTCCAGTCGACCCTACTCCGAGTACAGTTGAATTGATGGATGTTCAGGCTAGTACTCCAGTTGTTACAGTTGACAGCCCTACCACAGCCAGTCTGACCCCGGATCCAATAATTACCATTCCTGTTACCCCAGTTGATGATCCCCAAAGTCCGAGTGTCATTCCTAGGCCCCTTAGTCAGGTGTCTGAGGACCTTACCTTACCAGATGTGGGAACTATCACCTTACAAGCTCCTACTTCTCCTGAGGAATATGTCCCTCTCCCTGTAGAGGATGCCACTCTTCTGACTACCAGCTCTGGGATAGTCGAAGAGGAGAGAATTGACCAGGATTTAGAAATGGAAGATGAACCGGATACAAAGTCTCAACCAGATCCTAATCCAAAGCTTACAGAAATCATCGCCCTTATGGATTCTGAAGAGTTGTTTGATATGGCTGAGTATAAAGGATACTTACCCCTTGACCCTAAGTCAATTGGGGATAGACCGGTCGAGGAGGTAGTCCAAGAAATAAGAAACATCTTGTTGAACAAAGAAGGAACGGCTTCTTTCGACCCTGATATGGATGATCTCCTCGGAGATGAAGATGATTATGTTGGGGGCATTCATGTGGTTGAAACTAGAGGGTCTAATAAAGAAGCTGAGCCCAGCAAACGCCGATTTGTCAAGGATGATGATCCGCATGCTGTTGAGTCAGAGTCAGATGAGTCTGTGAAAGATAGAGATGAAGAACATATAAAAAACTTGGAGACTCAGCTCGCTAGCATGATGTCACAAGTTAGAGAAATGCAAGAGAAGTTGGACAAATCACAGCAAGAGTCTTTTAAGATCCACCAGTCAGCTCGAGAGCTCACAGAAAGGGCCAAAAGGGCAGAACTTAATTCCAGACCTCTCGAGTCACCACCTGTGACTCTCCCTTGTCCAGTAGAGACACCTCCAGTTCACCCTGCAGTCTCCTCCATTCCTTCAATCCCACCTCAGAAGGATATCAAGCAATTAATTGAGGACCAGGTAAGGGAGGCCTTAGCCCATGCTCAAGGAACTGTGTCTATTTCAAAGGGTAGACCCTACCCCGAGGAATATGACTTAGTTCCTTACCCAAAGGGCTTTGTGCCACCAACTTTTAAAGTTTTCACTGGAATCGAAAACCCGAGACAGCATCTGGCCCACTTCCGAGCAAGCTGTTGCAACGCAGGAGGGTCAGATGCTCTACTATTTCGCCAATTTGTAAGTAGTCTATCCGGCATTGCTTTTGAATGGTACGCCGATCTGCCCAACGGTTCAGTAAGAACCTTTAGCGACCTAGAAAACCTCTTTCTTAAGAGATTTTCTGGAGCGCAACAACGCACCACCGTGGGCGATCTCGTGGTTGAAAAGCAAAAGCCGGGAGAGTCTCTAGTTGAGTACATCTTGAGGTGGCGAAACCTCTCGATGAAGTGTGAACCCCAGTTGCAAGAACAACATGCTGTGGAGATTCTGTTGAAGAATATCCACGGTCCTGTTGCTTTTCTCCTGAAGGGTTTCACTATTAAAACTTTTGAGAAACTTCTTAATAAGGCTAGCAATTTGCAGGAAGAGGCTCCTAGGATGCCATTCTTACGAGAGCAGTCTGAAGAAAGGAAGGGTCCAAAACTGGTGAAGACATTTGAAAAGAAAGCTGTGGTCTCAGCAGTAGATAAAGGAAAGAGGCCAGTGGTTAGTCAGCCTAGCACTCCACTTCCACCACAGCCGCCTCAGAAGCAGCCCTTTCAGATAGTTCCTCAGCATACTAAAGATCCCTCCTTCATCCCTTTTAGAGAGAGATTGGCAAAGCCTTATCCATTTAAAAGGGAGTCAGTTAAGAAGATCTTCAGAAGTCTGTTAAAGAAACCAGATTTTCAGTTGCCAGAGGCTAGGAGGCCTGAGGATGAGAGTAAGAAAGATGATCCCAAGTATTGCCCGTACCACAGGATGCTTAGTCATCCTCTTGAGGACTGCGTTGTGTTCAAAGATTGGCTTGAGAGGAACTACACCCAAGGTAACATCATAATACCTAAAGAATACTTGGTCGATCCAGAAAAGGCTTCAATTAAGACCATTTCAGGTAATCCTCTTAATTCTTCTTGTTTTGTTGAAGATGGTTGGGACATTGCTCTGTCCCGGGCACTTAAAAAGTCGATTAACAAGTCTTTTCATCTTTCTCAACAGCTGACTACGATAGCCCAGGCCCCGGTGTGGAAGGTTGACCTGGATGCTTCGCAGAAGGATGTTGAACCACTTTCCTCTCCAGTAGTCTTAGGAACTACTGAGAAAAATGTAAAAGAAGAAAAATTTGATTTTGTAGAGAGGAAGTGTGTAGATGAGAGATGTATTAGAATGGCGGATGGTGGTGTTAAAACCCTTTCCCCTCTTTTGTTATCTGACTTTTACTTTGCCCCATCAAAGGCGAAGGGTCAAAAGATGAATAAAAAACATCCTTCTACTTCTGTCTTGATGATTAACCATGAATCTCAAATGCAAATTGATGACTCTCCTGTTTCAAATCAAACTTCTAATGAACCAAATATTGAGGTTAGTCAAACCAACCTCCCCGAATCGACTATTCAAGAAGAGGTCGAATGTGAAGCTTTATCAGAAAGTGATTTCCCTCAAATTAATTTTCAAGGAAATCCTATCTTGATAGAACTTTCAGATTCTGACTCGCTTTCAGAAAATGATGATCCAACACCTATGGTGTGTGTAGACACTGCTCTAGTTTGCCCGCCCGAAAATGTCGAGCAGGTGCAACTCCGTGGCGGTAAAGTCTTACCCCCTAGGTTGCCCCCTCAGGATAAAGGCAAACAACCTTCATTCGAAAATCTAAGTCCGGATTCCCCTCAACAACCAGAATTCCCTCTAATTCCTCCGGGTTTCGAGTCTGTCGTTCCTAAGGTTGATTATAATGTTCTAGCCCACCTTAGGAAGTTGCCAGCAAAATTAAGTATTTATGACGCCCTCCTTCTTTCCAAAGAAATGAGGGAGTCTCTAATTAAAGCACTTCTCGATCCCGAGATTTGCTTAACACAGTTGGCTGCAACTTCAGAAGGTGAGGCTCTCTACTTCAAAGAGGTCCCTGGGGTTACCTTTTCAGATGAAGATTTACTCTTGAGAACTGCTGACCACAATCGTCCCCTCTACATTACTGTAAATGTGGGAAATTTCAAGTTATCAAGAGTCCTTGTTGATCCGGGTGCATCGGTCAACGTGATGAACATAAAGACCCTTGCTTATCTCAGAGTTGATACTAGCAAGCTTTCAACCGACAGGTTGGTGCTTCGTGGGTTCAACGAGAAGGGCGAGAGAGCTTTAGGTTCGATCACTCTACTCCTGGAAATAGGAGGTTTAAAAACTGAAGCTAAATTTCATATAATTGATTCGACTACGTCCTTTAACGCACTTCTAGGTAGACCTTGGATTCACGAATATAGAATGGTTCCGTCTACCCTGCACCAATGCATTAAGTATCAACGAGATGGCATTGAACATGTGATTAAGGGTGATTTGCAACCATTCTCAATTCAAGAAATTGGGATCTACGAAGATGCTGCATATTTTGTACCAAAAGGGTCTTCGTCCCGTTCTAAATTAGAGATCAAATTTGAGGAGAAAATGGTTGAACAAAAATTCAACCAAAAGAAAGAAAAAGATAAGAATATCAATCAAGAAATGATTCAATCGAGTAGTGAAGACGACTCTGATATTGTTGTCCTTAGACCTCCAAACACATTACCTCAAAGAGGTGGGAGGATGGCTTTAAGGGCACGAGGTCGAGGCCGTGCTTCATTAGACAGGAGAGCAGCACCCGTATACATTGATTTGGAATCAGATTCCGATAGTGAGCTAGAAAGTCAAGGTGCTGCCCTCTCTCTCGATTGTCAAAACATAAATACTCCTCCAAAATTTGATCTCACCTTAGACCAGGACAGTGACCCTGAGGTAGATATTTCAAAAGTTAAAAGTGACGAGCCCGAATTAACAATGTATGAAAAGCTCACTAGAAGGATAGAGGCCCTTTCTCTGACCCCACTGTCGGCAGGCAGGGTTGTAGGGTTGAAGTCAAAGTGGCCCCCAACTTGGATGGTGAAGTTAAGAAAGTCCAGAAATTCTTTCCTGGCTCCTCCTCCGCAAGGGACGAAGGTGATGTAACCCTTGAGGAGGCAGATTTTAATGAATTAATGGAATTACCTTTCGGCTACTTCCCTGTTTGTGTAAAAAATACTTTTTCTAAAGGTTCTGTACCATACCGATGGACTAAGGGTCAAGCTAGATACCACGAGAATATTTGGCGAACAAAAATAAGTAAAAATCCAATGAGTGGTATTGGCTTTGGAACAGTTAGTTCATTCGATGATGATGAGTATTGCCTAATGATAACTTACCATCTCGATTCTCCAAATGTCCCTACAGATCCTCCTTGTCCTTTGGATGAACTCTGTTTGGAGACTTTAGACGATCCCGATGATCTTCAAGTTCGGGATGCACCCCCTGAATTTGAAGAGGAAATTAAGTCGACAGTCGATGAGTTAAGAGAAATTAACCTGGGAAACGATGATGACCCCCGTCCGATTTTCATAAGTACTTTGTTAAGCGAGGGTGAAACCCAAGACTTAATCCAGTTGTTATTCGAGTTCAGGGATTGCTTTGCCTGGACATACGATGAAATGCCAGGTTTGCCTGCTGAGGTAGCAGTCCACAAACTTGGGGTTCGGCATGATGCCATCCCTGTTAAACAAGCTCCTCGACGCATGCGCTTAGAGATTGAGCAACAAGTCGTTTCTGAAGTTAAGAAATTGGCAGAAGCCGGATTCATTCGAGAGGAACAATACCCCTCTTGGGTGGCCAGCGTCGTGCCAGTTCGAAAGAAAAATGGTCAGATTCGAATTTGTGTCGACTATAGGGATCTGAATAAGGCATGCCCTAAGGATGAGTTCCCCCTACCAATACCAGAACTCATGGTGGACATTGCCTCCTCACATGCTATTTTCTCATTCATGGATGGCTCGTCGGGTTATAACCAAATCAAGATGGCCCCTGAAGATGAGAGAAATACGGCGTTCAGAACCCCTATTGGAATCTTTTGTTATAAGGTAATGCCATTCGGCCTAAAGAATGCCGGAGCAACCTACCAACGGGCCATGACCCGTATCTTTGACGACTTAATTCATAATCAAGTTGAATGTTATATTGATGATTTAGTTGTCAAGAGCAAGGTTAAAGAGGCTCACCTGTATGACTTAAGAGTTGTTTTCGAACGGTTGCGTCGCTACGATTTGAAAATGAACCCCTTGAAGTGCGCCTTCGGCGTCGCTTCGGGAAAATTCTTAGGATTCGTAGTAAGGCACCGCGGAATTGAGATAGATCCTGCTAAAATTGAAGCCATCTTAGATATGCCATCCCCTAAGAGCCTTACTCAGTTAAGGTCTCTACAAGGTAGATTGGCATATATAAGGAGGTTTATTTCTAATCTTTCCGGGAGATGTCAACCCTTTTCTGTCCTTGCGAAAAAGGATACTAAATTCGTATGGGGCGAGAAGTGTCAAAATGCTTTTGACGATATCAAACAATACCTTTCTAACCCGCCAGTCTTGGCAGCTCCGATTCCGGGAAAGCCATTAATCCTCTACACCGCAGCTCTAGATGAGTCTTTAGGTGCCCTGTTAGCTCAAGTTAACGACGAAGGAAAAGAGAACGCTCTCTACTACCTTAGTCGAAGACTCCTTCCTACTGAAATTCGATACCCGTCAATTGAGAAGCATTGTCTTGCTTTAGTTTTCGCAGCTCAGAAACTGAGGCATTACATGCTCTCCCACTCAATCAGTCTGATTTCAAGAGTTAATCCTTTGCAATATCTTATGACCCGACCTACGTTGTCAGGACGTTTAGCCCGTTGGTCTATGATATTGTTGCAATTTGAGATTACTTTCACTCCTTTACGTGCTGTGAAAGGACAGGCTGTTGCCGATTTTCTGGCGGCACACCCGCTGCCAGCAGATTCTCCTCTGAATGATGACTTACCCGACGAACAAATCATGAGTTTGGGGGAATCTAGCGAGGCCATCTGGGAATTATATTTTGATGGGGCAGCATCCTCTTGTAGGATTGCGACCCAACAATCTGTAATTCCTGGAAAGGCTGGAGTCGGTCTAATTTTTATTACACCAGAAAAAGGAATGATGCATTTTTCCTACCACTTATCGGAGCCTTGCACAAACAACGAAGCTGAATACGAAGCTCTGATAACTGGTTTGGAACTTGCAATTCTAATGGAGATTAAAGAGATTAAGATCTTTGGAGATTCCCAACTAGTTATTAACCAAGTCGCCGGAACTTATAAAGTCTTGAATCCGAATCTCCTAAAATATCACCAGTACACGCTTCACTTGTTGGAACAAATCCCCATTGCCACTTTGTATAGGGTTCCCCGTGGAAGCAATTCTGCGGCGGATGCCTTAGCAAAACTTGCAAAAGAATTTGCATGTCCTGAGGAGGATTCCATCCCTATAGAGATACAGGGTCGTAAGACTCTTTCTCTTATAGATTTGGAATACATTAATAAGACTCCCCTTCAGATCCTTTCTGCCTCTTCGACAACTGACGAAGAAGGCGATTGGAGACGACCCTTAGTCGATTACCTTAAAGAAGGGAAGCTTCCCCAGGATAAATCACTCTCCAACCAGATTAGGAAACGTGCCCTATCATATGCACTAGTTAACGATCGGTTGTACCGTCGGTCTTTCGATCACATGTGGCTGCGCTGTTTGAACAAGCGAGAAGCCCAGAAAATTGTTAATGAAGTTCATTCAGGACTGTGCGGTGCTCATCAATCGGGTCCAAAAATGAAATTAAAGATTAAGAGACTTGGATACTACTGGCCTACAATGATTGACGATTGCATGAATACTGCAAAGCACTGTCATCAATGTCAGGTCCATGGTGTGGTTTTACATCAGCCGCCTAATGTGTTACACCCTACGATAGCCTCGTGGCCCTTCGAGAGTTGGGGCACGGATATCATTGGGCCGATTGACCCTCCCTCCGCGAGAGGTCATCGTTTCATATTAGCAGCAACTGATTACTTTTCAAAGTGGGCGGAAGCGATTCCCCTACGAAACGTAACATCACACCATGTCTTAAAATTCTTTCGTGACCATATTGTATATCGATTCGGCGTACCCCGCAGAATCATATCCGATAACGGGTCCGCATTCAAGTCTACAAAAATCAATAGTTTTGTAAGGCGCCATAATATTGATTGGAGATATTCGACGATCTATTACCCTCGGGCGAATGGATTGGCCGAGGCCTTCAACAAAACCTTGGTGCAAATTGTCAAAAAGACCCTTGATGATAACAAACGACAGTGGGATGAGCGGTTGGTGGAAGCTTTGTGGGCTTATCGTACCACTTATAGAACCCCGACCCAATCCACCCCGTTTGCACTAGTGTATGGATCTGAGGCTGTTCTGCCCTTGGAAATACAAATCCCTTCGCTTAGGATTGCAGTTCAGAATCAAATTACCAATGAACAAAATGCAAAACTACGATTGGAAGAACTCGAAGGCCTTGAAGAGCGACGTCTCCAAGCTCAACAAAGTTTAGAGTTGTATAAATCCCGTATGGTTCAAGCTCACGATAAGTTAGTGCGACCTAGGACCTTCCAAGCGGGAGACTTGGTATTGGTCCTTCGGAGGCCTATCTTGGCCCATCGGAAGTTGGGAGGCAAATTTGAACCTACATGGGAAGGACCCTTCGTTATAGAGACTGTCTACGAAGGAGGCTCGTATCAGTTAGTAGATTGTAAAGGGAACCACCCAATGCTACCTGTTAATGGGCGTTTCCTTAAGAAATACTATGCTTGATGTAGCTCATTTTATCAATTAATAAGACTTCCTCTTCTTGATTTACAACTTAATTCTACCTTTTTTTTTAAGTTTTTTTTTAACGCTCTTCGTCTTTTCCTTAAGGTTAGGTCTTTCCTTCCCTTAGGATTAGACCTGCTAGTGGTGGGATACGCCCTCTGTGGCACCACCCTGGCATTTCACCCGGGGATTAGTGGTGGAGTACGCCCTTCGTGGCACCATCCTGATTCCCATTCGCTAGTGATGGAGTACGCCCTTTGTGGCACCATCCTAGTTTGCCAGTTGAGGTCCTCTGTGTGGAGCAAGTTTCCTCCCCACATGACCATTCGCTAGTGGTGGAGTACGCCCTTCGTGGCACCATCCTAGTTTGCCAGTTAATTTTGCCTATTAGGAGTAAGTCTTCTATCAGCATCCTATAGGCCTAAGGTTGGGTGATGCCCTTCCTTAGACCCAAGGCTAGGTATTCCCTACCTTGGTTTCCAGTTGATCTGTCTACTAGGAGTAAGTCTTCTATCAGCATCCTATAGGCCTAAGGTTGGGTGATGCCCTTCCTTAGACCCAAGGCTAGGTATTCCCTACCTTGGTTTCCAGTTGATCTGTCTACTAGGAGTAAGTCTTCTATCAGCATCCTGTAGACCTAAGGTTGGGTGATGCCCTTCCTTAGACCCAAAGCTAGGTATTCCCTACTTTGGTTTCCAGTTAATCTGCCTATTTGGAGTAAGTCTTCTATCAGCATCCTATAGGCCTAAGGTTGGGTGATGCCCTTCCTTAGACCCAAAGCTAGGTATTCCCTACTTTGGTTTCCAGTTAATCTGCCTATTTGGAGTAAGTCTTCTATCAGCATCCTGTAGGCCTAAGGTTGGGTGATGCCCTTCCTTAGACCCAAGGTTAGGTATTCCCTACCTTGGTTTCCAGTTGATCCGTCTACTAGGAGTAAGTCTTCTATCAGCATCCTGTAGACCTAAGGTTGGGTGATGCCCTTCCTTAGACCCAAAGCTAGGTATTCCCTACTTTGGTTTCCAGTTAATTTTGCCTATTAGGAGTAAGTCTTCTATCAGCATCCTATAGGCCTAAGGTTGGGTGATGCCCTTCCTTAGACCCAAAGCTAGGTATTCCCTACTTTGGTTTCCAGTTAATTTGCCTATTAGGAGTAAGTCTTCTATCAGCATCCTATAGGCCTAAGGTTGGGTGATGCCCTTCCTTAGACCCAAAGCTAGGTATTCCCTACTTTGGTTTCCAGTTAATCTGCCTATTTGGAGTAAGTCTTCTATCAGCATCCTATAGGCCTAAGGTTGGGTGATGCCCTTCCTTAGACCCAAAGCTAGGTATTCCCTACTTTGGTTTCCAGTTAATTTTGCCTATTAGGAGTAAGTCTTCTATCAGCATCCTATAGGCCTAAGGTTGGGTGATGCCCTTCCTTAGACCCAAAGCTAGGTATTCCCTACTTTGGTTTCCAGTTAATCTGCCTATTTGGAGTAAGTCTTCTATCAGCATCCTGTAGGCCTAAGGTTGGGTGATGCCCTTCCTTAGACCCAAGGCTAGGTATTCCCTACCTTGGTTTCTCCAGTTCTCCTGTCTAGTAGGTGTAAGCCTTTTAATAGCATCCTATAGGCCTAAGGTTGGGAGATGCCCTCCCTTACACTCTTAAGATTCCACTTCTATTCGGTCAACGCCAATGTGTGCAGCAGAAGTTCCTTCAACCACACACATTGGGGGTCCATTTGTTGACCTCATTTTTTTATGAGGTCACTAAGGCCCTTTCAAACTCTAGATTAATTCTAGATCCTAGGATCCACTCTAGACCCTAAGATCCTTTCCTAAAGCCAGACCTTAGGGCCTACTCTAGAGCCTAGGATTCCCTTAAATCCTAGATCTTAGAACTCCTCTAGATCCTAGGATCACTCCAACTTCAAACCAATCCACATCCTTGATCAACCTTAACCTCAAATCAATTTCTACTTTTGATTGATTCAAATCTCAAACTCCATTCAATTTAAATCCAAATTAATCCAAGCTTCAACCACACCCAAACTTTGATCCAATTTACTTGACAATTCAAACTTCAACTTTGACTTTGAGCCTACCTTTGATCTAGCTTTGACCCTTTCCATTCATTAACAATCACCACATGATTGTTAATGATTTGGATACTTCAATATTAATCATTCAAACTTAAAATCCATTCCAAATCCAGAAATCCAAACCCAAATCCCAAATCTTAAGGCCCTGTCCTAAAGGCCTTTTTCATTGAATTTTCAAATACTTTGAAACCTAGTCAAATGACCTCTGATTCAAAGTCTACCACTTGCAAAGTGATAAGACATGTCTCTAGAGGTTACCCCTCAAATTTGAGCCCATTCTAAGGTCTCTAGCCCCAGAATCTAAATCAAAATCCATAGGCTGTAAAACCTTCAAATATTTACAGCCTATGCCACTGGACCTTTGGCCTTGAAGATTTTGACCTTAGAACTTTCACCAAAGCTTCTAATCAATTCCAGACCATTAATCTTGATATGTTGAGCAGTAAACTGAAACTTTCTGGACTCATTTTAGCCCCTAGTGGTCATGAGCCCAAAGTGACCAAAATACCCCTGTGGGGCTCAAACATGCTTTTTAAACCAAATGAACTCCAAATTGAATGCAATCACTTGCAGCAAGTTTCAAATATCATTTTAAACCTGTTGAATCCAATCCCAGCTCCTAGGTCAATCTGGTTGACCAAGTCAACAGGGTTGACCCAAGAAGACCCTTAAGGGTTCAAATAGGGGTTTTGACCCAATTGACCTCTCTAGACTTGGAGACCACCTCCAATGGCTTCCAAACATCATCCTGAATTTATCTAGCCCAAACTCACCCATTGGGTCAACTTGGTTGACCTAGTCAACATGGTTTGACCCAATGAACCCTTAAGAGCTCAAATGAACCATTTTGACTAATTTAACTATATCAACATCTTCAAACCCTTGAAATCATTCCATTCAAAGCCTTGAACATTTCTAAACCTATTTTGAGCTCAACCCAACTTGGTTTGACCAAGTCAACCCTAAATCCTTGGTCAAAATTGTGGTGGCATTTGCTCCCATCCTTTCTAGCCTTGACTTTGACCTTTGACCCTTGATTGAACCATTTCAAATATCCCTCTCCCTCCTTAAGTGCCACATCACTAACCTCGACCTGGTTGACTGGTCAAACCAAGTCAACAAAGCCCTAAATCCCTCCTTGAATTGGTCAAACCTTCTATTTAACTTCAAGGAGTGTGAGATTAGGCTTGGAAGCTCTCCCATTGGCTGCCCCTATTTCCCTTCATGCCACATCAGCACCCATTGACCAGTTGACCGGTCAAAGTGGTCAATTCCCCCCTTAAACCCTATTTTCATGTTCAAAGCCCTATTTCCTCCTTATATCACATGCCTAAAAGTCTCCTTTTGCTTTATTTCCCTAACTAATCCTGTCTTAAGCTGCTCCAAGGGCCTGGCTTAGGCTATTTAGGCAATGTTCCCTCTCACTCATCCCAAGTCCACCCAATAGGAGCTTGGCTTGTCCAGCCCTTTCCGCAGCCTTCCAGCTTTCCCAGGGACAGGTGGCATCATCTGGAGAGCCCCTGCATCGATCCTAGCCATCCAATCTAGCCCAGCTCGTTTGAATAGGGAGAAAGGCAACTTTTGAGGATGATTGATCAAAGCAGCCTCTCTCACTCACCCTAGCCTCCCAGATCGAACTCTTAGTTCGTTTTGAATCTCCAGGGCCTCCTCTACCTTCCCACTACAAAACCCAGGTGGTTGCACGTCACCGGCGGCGAGTTCTCCGGCGAAACCACCACCTAGACCGTCTCAAGCCCATAGCAGCCGATCCAGACGCGTTCGAGCTTGGATTTTCGCTGGGAATCTTCACTTGGACAATCTACAAGCTCAACCATCCAGAAATTTCGAAGATCTAACGGTATAACTCCCTAAAACCCTAGATCTAGGTCACATTAGTTAGGTCTAAATAGCTTTACGCTTTTAGGGTTTTAGCTAAAACAAACTATTCCCCATGATTTCTGTTCACGTCCTTAATCTATGTTTAAAATTTTAAGTGAAATGATTGATCCGATCGAGAGAACGAAGCGAAATATGTTTTCTAGGGCGTCACTCACGGTCTCCGGCGAGTGTACGTTTTCTGGACCGTTGATCGTTCGATCAACGGTCCAGATCGAGCCTTTCCGCGGTTTGATCCGACCGCGCATTCGATCTCTCGTTCGATCAGTCGTCCGGCGAGATCTAGGTCGTCTATTCGGAATAGCGGGATCGAATCTCCGCCGTCTGATCCTCTCCTGGTGAGATCAGACCGCGGGATCTGATCTCAGCCGTTGGATCGAACCCGCGGTTAATCCAACGGCTGTTACGCGCCGCTGACGTGGTTAAGTGAAAACCGCGTGAAACGGCCAGCGGCCGACGCGTGTCCCCGCCGCCGCGCGGTTTCGATCCCGCCAATCCTAGCGCGCCGCGTGTCTGACCGCCGCCATTTAATTAAAAAATAATGAGTTTTAATTAGTTTTAATTGCTGAAACTTAAATAAATCATAGTAAATCAAATATATAACCAAAAATTAAGTATAATATATCAAACTTTTCAGAATTTCATCTAGTTTATTTTAAAAATAAAATCAGTTTATTTTGACTATTATTTTACTGGTAATTTAAGAAATACAGAAACATGTATTTCATTTTTAATTAATTATATATAAATTATTTTTATCTGAAATTTGGCATGCATGTTGTTGAATGCATGGCTGGTCTCCAGAAAAATTTTCAGTATTATTTGAATAGGTTTTGAAGGTATTTTGAATTATTGGAGTATTTTCATCCTTTCTTTATATTTAATTAAATATTAAGTATTTAAAAAAAATTACAAGAAATATATTTTATTATTTCCAAACTTCTATGGAGATCAGTGGATCCTTCAACCCATTAACATGTATTTTGATAATATATTTAATCATTTTATAATATATATATTTCTATTTATATATATAAATTCATTTATATATTTATGTATTTTAATATATATTTTGAAATTTTATATATATACATGTAAATCCTTAAGTGTTTAAGAGTCATTTGAGATCTTAAATGTTGATTAAGCATGTTTGAATAGAAATGAAGGGGATGATTAGTGAATAATCATTCCTTGATTATTCACTAATTTTGTCTTAATTATGTTAATTAGTTAATTGCATGTTTAAGGTGCACACACCACTTAGTCTAAGGCTCTCCTAGATTTAGGTGTTGAATGTGTTTATGTGATTCATGCATGCCTTATGTATTGAGTATGAGGGTTAGTTCAAACATTGATTCAAGTCCATCAAAACTAGTGACATATTTAAGGACAATAATTAAGGACTCATGTATAGAAAACTTAGAAAAATTTCAATAATTAGGATTCACCTCCTCTTTAGTTGAAACTTTGAACATTTGAACTTAGTGACATCCTCAGCCCCTAGAGAAATTTTCACTAATTTTTGAGGTCATTAGGTCCCCTAATTAGTTTTCTAAGTCTTAAACCCTTAATTAAGCCTTTAAAACTTCTAAAAATTGTAATAAATCCAATTTAAATCCAAAAATTACATGTAAACCCTCAAACTGACCAGAATTCAGTCCTTAATCTGTGATAATTAAAAGCCCTTTGATTTGACAGCAATTTAAACCCTAATTTAATTTTAAGTGAAAACCAATATGTAATTAAGATAATTAATTAATAATAATATAAAAATCCAAAAATCTCCCAAACACTTGGGGATCCCTCCTTAGGTTATTTCTGACCTTTGGAGGTGTTTTCAAGAAGTTGGGAACTTGTTTGAAGTAAAATCACAAAAGAGGCCTTCTAATTAAGAAATTCCCAAAACCCATTAAAATGCCCAAACTTCAATAATCCATAACTAATTCTAGAAAAATCCAAATTACCCAAACTCACTTGCATTCAACTCATATTGATGTCTAGTGTTTATTAAAAATGTTAAACTCCAGAAATCTGTAATATTTCAAAAAGTCAACAAATCGGTCAACTTTAAGTCAAAACTAGTTCAAAACTTCAAACCTTTGTAATAAAATGTAGAAAAATCCGATTTTAACGTACCTACCTTCTAACTGATCGTAGTAAGGTCTAGTATTTTAATAAAATACAAACATTCCAGAATTTGAACTTAATCAAAAAGTCATTTTCAACCCCTTAATTAAATGATTAAAATATTCAAAAATTCATAAAACTCATAATCATTCTAAAATTCAGAAAATATTGGTTTAATGTCCAAAACACTTAACAAATCCTTTAAAACACAACAACCACCCTAAAGTTGAAGTTTATTGGCTGGACTACTCCGGGCTGCGGGGCTAAGTGTCCTAAGGAGGCTGGTTTCTCGAGCCTGGTGGCACAACGCCACGAATGGATTCTAAAGGGTGTCAAACCTTAAAATGGATTAACTTTTTAATTATTTAACATTTTTAAAAGTCTCTAATTCAATTACATTAATTTGGTTTATCGGCTGGACTACTCCGGGCTGCGGGGCTAAGTGTCCTAAGGAGGCTGGTTCCTCGAGCCTGGTGGCACAACGCCACGAATCAATTAATGGCAAACTTAAATTAATCAACTTTAAAAATCAGTAATTAATTCATTTTAATATTAATCCACTCTTTTAATTCCAACCAATTTAAATAACTTAATCAACCCCGATTGCTACTGGGTAACCCAGGCCTACGAGGCTATTAGCTTAGCCCCAAGGAAGGTGAAATAAACTTCACGGCCTCGGTGTGAAACAAAGGTAGTAATCAATTAACTTTTAAAACATGTTTAATTAAAATTCTTAATTCATTAATACTTAAATTTTAATTTTAAATTCCCTTTTAAGCCTTAACAAATCCAGACCTTTAGACAACTTCAATTAATAACCCACTTTAGGATCTACCCCTGCCACACTACCTTTTACATACACTTTAGATGATGTGCTAGGACAACCAACTCTAGATCTAGGTTAGGCCGGTGTTTACTTTACTGCTGTGTGCCGGATTTTTCGTAGTTTTCATTGCATGTTGTGGATGAAATTGCTTTACTATGTCTGCTTACTTTTTTTGTACTCTGTGGATGGATTGATGTGTTTGGCGACTAGATTACCCTTAGGTTAGGTACGATCTGGATGTTGACATAGTTTTCTGCAGGTGGCCACGCTCATGCAGGGCAATAAAAAAAGGGGGCAAATCAAAAAAATGCATAAATATTATAAACTCTTTGCACAGGTGCTTCAGCTGCTAAAGCCCCCAAATCATAAAAAGAGCGTGGCCAGTGTGTTTACTTTTTTGCTCATATACAACTGCTTGGGAATAACTGCTTTATATATATTAATTGCTTAGGATAACCCTGCAGGTGAGTCTAGATCTTTTATTTTGATATAAATGTAATTTGTGCAAATGTCAAGTGTTGTGAAAGTTCATTTTGAGTTGGGATACATAGATCCAAAGCTTGGATTCCAAAGAGGAAAGGATACCCCTTTGGGGAACACTCCTTTTCCATTTGGAAATCCAAATTTGGATCATACCTTTTCCTTACCCAAAGAGGAAAGAGTGGCCTTCTCTCTTAAAGGGAAGTGCCCTCTTATCCATTTGGGTAATCTACTACGAAGATTCCAAGAAGCTTGAAGAAAAGGAGTCCAAAGAAGAATGAAATTGAAGATTTGAAGATTTGAAGATTGAGAGTATCCCACTCAAAATAACTTGCGTCGTTACTAGGTTTAGAATCCGGGTTGTTGTCAGTGGTGCCCGGCCACTTTACTTTCTGTAATATTCTGGTTTGTAATAAGCAAGGCAACTTTGCCTATGGACATTTATTAATTAATTTATATTTGATGTGATGATTTGATTGCCTCTAGGATTACTTGTTTTTACTAGTTTTTGGCGATTGCATGCCGCTCTTTGTTTTCACCTGGATACGTGAGGCTCGTGAGGGTGTGAAAGTTTTATACTCAAAATATTAAAGTCTAAAATTTTAGTGAGTCTAAATAACATAGAAAGATAACGAATCTAGGGAATTAGCCGGGGATCGACCCCCGGGGTCGCATGCATATTTTTGCATTACTCTTTCCTTGCTTTAGACCCTTCCCCGCCTGCGGGTAGAGTCCGGATAGTCTGACCTATGAGGACGAGGTGCCGGACCTGGGGAAGTCCAGTCTTCTAAAAAACTATTTTATAAGCCTGTTTTTAAAATTTTCAAGCATATTTGATTTGAGGTTGTTAACCAGCATGCATTGCATTAGATACAAATTAAAGAGTCAAAATTTTAATTTTATAGTCCTTAGCATTTTAGCACCCAACATAAGTCCAAGGGGCCAATTAGGAAAATCTCTAGATGTCGGCCCCGCCTCTCCAAAACTTTAATTACAACGTCCCTACCATTCTTTCATAAAAAGACCGGATTCATGTATTTTAAATCTATTAGGTGGTTAGCTGGCTCCCCAATCCAGGCCGGGGTAAGTCCAGACCTTGCACTGCATTAGTTAGGATCGGACGACTGTGGTCCAGTGTCCAAAATAGATTTAGGATCCGGGGCAGATCTTTGATTATAAGACCCCAAATTTCGGGAATATAGTCCCAAATTTCTAATAAAATACTTAACTCTAATTAAAGCTTCATTTCAATCCTAAAACATAAAGCCCAACACTTAGATTAAGTTGGGACACTTCCGGATGGTTCTGGAATGTCAAAGTGTCCCCTACCTCTCATCCTTTGACTCCGTTAATAACTGCTCAATTTTGATCCATTCCCTTTTGATTTTCCAATAATTCTATTCATACTTTGATATCACTCCTAGAAATTCTAACAAAATTTTGCCATTATTTTAATCGAGAGTTTTCGTAGGAGACCTCGTTTTCCTATGATGTAATTAACTACGAGGGCTTGCGCTCGTAGGAGATTTAGAACCACACACGCACCTGATTTTAAAAATTGATTTTTCAAAACTCAATTGGATTTCTTTGGGAAAATTTAAAATATTAGTGATCATTATTATCATATTCAAAGAATTATCATCGAATGATATTTTCTCCCTTCGGGGAGATACATCTTTCTTTGATAAGGCTTTGGATGTGAACCTAACAATCACACTTCTTGAATATTGTAGCTGGATATTCAGTTGAACCTCATTTTGACCCTTCGTGGCCATAAGAAGTTCTCTTTAGCATCCGGTCATAATATTCAAGATGAATTTCATAATTCTAAATCTGAACGCCGTTATGAAATTTTATGTTCGTCCTTCGGGGTGATATAATTTTTCTAACGGGATGATTCGATTTTAGAATTAGAATTAAATCTCAATTTTAAAGCTCCCAAAGAAAACCAATATTTTTAAAAACATGTTTTCAAAATTCCACCAACAATACTTCAAATGATAATCTGAATGCTGTTGGAAATTCATAAATTCAAATTCCTCAAATAATGGAGACGGTTAATGATAAATCTGTGAATGGGCAGATTTCAGATTCAATGAAGGCTAAAAATGTGGAGAAGCTGAACCCGTCTACAATAAATACATATCCTGATCCTTTGCTGGAAAATGGTCTAAATGAAGATATTAATATATCTTCTGTTACTTCAAATGATAATCTGAATGCTGTTGGAAATTTAGAAATTCAAATTCCTCAAATAATGGAGACGGTTAAGGATAAATCTGTGAATGGGCAGATTTCAGATTCAACTCCTATAAAGACAACAAATATTTCTGAATTATTTGTTAATTTTGAAGGAACAAAAGATGGTTGTTCTAAAATCATTTCTCCCAATTCTTCAATCAGTTTGAAGTTTAAAAAAACTACCTTATTGAAGAATAAAAAATCTATAGAACATGATTCTTCAAGTTCTAAACATAAGCTGTACAAAGAACTACAAGATCTTGGACCGGTGAAAGTACTTCCTAGAAGAAAGATGGCTGATTATAAAGAGAAGAACAGTTTGAGAGGTTCTTCTTTCCTCTTATCTCACTGAAAATGCATAAAGTTTTTCCGGAGGATAACAACTTAGCAGAGATATACTTGAAGATGGAGATTATGAACATAAAGTTTGGCGATTTTATACCAAACTTTTGGAGTTTAATTTTAATTTGTAATTTTCTTTTTAGATGTTATTTCCTTTTTTTTACTTTTAATTTGTTATTCTAAACTTGATATAAATGATTATGGGATCTTTAGTACTTCTTATTTTCTAACTGGATGGGAACTCTGGGATACTAACCAACCCTCGGGTTGTCTTAAAATTTGGTATCCCCTGCATCTCAACAGTTTCAAAATCGGAGATAGTGGATTTCATATCATTTATAAAAAGTTTAAATTAACAAGTTTAGTTTTAATAAGGTTCATTTTTCTTATTGAAAATTGGATCATTATCTTCTATTACCTAGTTTGTATTAGGTTGTCCTCTCTTTTATTTTAATGCAAATTTTGCATTTCTTCAAAAAAAAAAGTCATGTGATTTGAATCAATTGTTTGATGGTCTTTAATCAAAATTTCATGCTCTTTTTGTAGATTTAAAAATTCTAATTTCAAGCTAGCATGTGTTTTCTTTAATTTCCTATATGATGCATGGATTTTTTCTGAAACTTCAAGAAGCTGATCATAGGAAAGTTCACATACCTCTTCTTGATCGGGATTGTTGTCCGCCATCAAGCATAATTTTGATGTCTCATCTTCTGGTTCTATCTCCAATGAATCCGATGCCGAATCCACCCAAAATGCTTTTTGTACTTTCATCTTGTCCTTCCTTGGCTTAGGTTTCTCCTCACCCTTTCCTTTGCTTGAGTGATCTTTAAGGGTAGGGCAATTAGTTCTCACATGTCCAGGCTTCCTGCATTCAAAACAAACAACATCAGAAGATCCTTTAACATGCTTATGATCCTTACCTTTTCTCCAATTTTGATGATGCTTTTGTTTCTTCCTTAGAAAGCTTTTGAATTGCCTTGTGATGAAGATAACTTCATCGCTTTCAGACCCAGAAGATTCAGAATCTGATTTGTGCGCCTTCAGTGCAATTGTTTTCTCCTTTTTCTTCTCTCCTGCATCAAGATTTATTTGATTCACCCCTTACTCGTAAGCAATGAGTGAGCCATGTAAGTTATCAATAGAGTAAGTGTTCAAATCCTTAGATTCAATGATTGCAGTGATTTTAGCATCATATGACGAAGGCAAGCATCTCAAAATTTTGTTCACTTTTTCATAGTTCGAAAGCTCTTTTCCTAAAGCATGCAGTGAAGTAACTATCTAAGTAAACCTAGTGTACATGTCAGAAATCGATTCATGAGGTTTCATACGAAAAATTTCGTAGTCATGCAAGAGAATGTTCAAGCAGGATTGTTTAACTTCATTAGTACCTTCATAGGTGATGCACAATTTATTCCAAATCTCTTTACCAATTTTGCAAGTTGAGACACGCATGTAATCCTCAGATTTTAAAGCACAGGAAAAATAGTTCAAACATTTTGCATTTAATTGAGCTAAATATCATTCATCGAAAGTCCATTCAGTAAAAGCAACTTCAGTTTTAACACCATTAATTTCACGAGAAGGTGGAGAATCACCTTCTTGAATAAGCATCCACATGCGATAATCAGTAGATTGTAAAATTGTTGACATGCGGGTTTTCCAAAAATCAAAAGGTAGGTTATCGAACAGGGTAGGTCAGGTAATAGAATACCCTTCCGTAGTGTTGCGATTCCCATGGTTAGCCATGTATCTAATTCAAAAAGTTTTCAAACTTAAATTTTCGAATCTCGCTCTGATACCACTTAAAAGTTCATTAGGGATATTAAGCCCTATGAACTTAGTCCCAAGCTAACCAAGAGGGGGGGTGAATTGGTATTTTAAAATTTCTTTTAACAAAGAATAAAAATCATAAACCAAAATCACGCCACAAAAATAAATGCGGAATTTAAAAGTGCGGAAGCAAGAAAACAAGAACACAGTAATTTATAGTGGTTCGATCAACTCGATTTATGTCCACTCCTTGGAGCCACCCTCCAAGTATTGCAATACAAAATGTGACTCTCCTTTAGCCCCCACAGCTAGGCGGAGAAGCCCTCACAAGAACCTCCTTTTTGCCACCACGGCAAGGCAGAGAACCTATCTTCTTTTGCTTCCTCCTGAAGCTAGTAGAGAACCACAACCAAAAGCTAACTCCTTACCTCTAACGACCCTTCCACGGATGTGAAACTCTAGACGACGAAGAAGCAGAGCGATTCTTGAAGCAACCCTTGTGAATCCCCTCACAAGCTCCCCCTCACAAGATCCTCTCTCTCTCCCTTTCTCTCTTTCTCTCCTCAAGGCCTTCTTAGGTTAAGGCAGCAGCCAAAGGTTTTTCAAAACGTTGAACAAGAGCTCTTAAATAGAAGAGCTTCAAAGGATCTCATTAATTGCAAGTTGCCGGCAATATCGTCCAGGCCGATATGGACATCGGCCTGGCCGATCAGTATAAAACTCAGAAGATCGGCCGGGGCATCGCCCTGTTTTGGGTGCTGGACGATTGAAATTTGGCTTAATCGTCCTGGCCGATCTTACGATCATCCAGGCCGATTAGTTCAATTCAATGGAAAATCGTCCTGAGCATCGCCCTATTTTCATGCTGGCCGATCCTGATTGTCCAGGAGTGACCAAGGATATTGAATATATCGTCCTGGCCGATCCTACGATCATCCAGGATGATGTGATCATATCAATCATCCTTAATTACTTCCCTAATTTGACTGTTCAATTAAGGCATAATTGTGAATATCATCCGGGCCGATCAGTGATCGTCCTGGCTGATAATTTAAAAATACAGTATACCTTAATTGTCTATGGCGGCTACTTCTTTCTGTTTTGAGCTTATCATCCTGGCTGATACACATATCGTCCAGGCCGATATGTTAATGACAGCTGCCTTAATTAAGAATCCGTATTTAGCCTATCTGTTTTAAGCCTGATCGTCCAGGACGATGTAAAATATCGTCCTGGCCGATATGAGCAAAAACAAAAATTCTAAGTCTCTCAGGTGTGTGTGTGTGTAGGGTTACTTAGCATCAGTCTCTTTGACCATTACAAGTAGACTCAGAAAGTGAAAAACAAAAGTACAGACTGACTCAACCCTAAACCAACGCAATCCTGAATTTGCTTCGTCTTGTTCGTCCGATCTTCGATTCCTAAAACGTTAGAAGCAACAAGCATTACAAGAGAAAAAGTGTTTGTCAATCATCAAAACATAAGCTATAAAAATAGATTTGCAACAAATTCTCTTTTGCAAACTCTTAAAAGAAGTTCTCAGTTGTGAGTATATCTTCTAGATATTAGAGAATAGGAGCACTCTCTCTAACATAGGAAAGAACTACCCACAAAACAAAACTAAAAATAATATGATCAGTACAAAGGCAAGATCTCAATTAACTTGAGAGATATATAAGAACTTTGGATATTATGCATAAGATAGATTTTTGTAGCAAGATAAAAATAATCTTAGTTTCAAAAACCATTGGCTAAAATGAGTTAGACTTTTATTTAGAGAAAAAAATTATACCACTAAACAAGGTCAGAAGGAGGGAAACCATCAACGGTATTCCTCTTTTAACCGATTTAGAAATGCTAAACATAATATCTAAAACTCCAAAATTTAAAAGCTTAAAAAAATCATATAGGAAACCAAACATAAAAAATAAAATGAAAACAAAGCAATCTAGACCAACACAAAGCAAGCACACAACAAAAATAACACAAAACTAATTAAAGAAAAAACATTTCAAGAAATTATGAAGCAGCGAGTTTAAGCGATTATGAGCTGCGAGCTTCCATATGTCCAATTATCCTATGCTCCTACGAGGTCTTTGGTGAGAGCACACCTGCAAAAGCTCAACAACAGTCAGATTTAGGAACCCAACCTAGTTTGGGTCCCTTCTTAGGAAAAGTAGAATGCAATGCAGGTGTGGTATGCTATGAATCATGAACCTTAGGTCTCCACAACCAATGCGTACTATGGCGAACAGTGCAAGTGTGTGAGATGTGTCCTAGCATGCCACATGAAAAACATCTAACTCCAGGAAAAGGATTTTTTAAATGGTTTAAGTTATAATGCCTCTTCCTAGGTCTTGGCTTTAAATAAAAAGTGGGTATCTCCCAATTTCCTTTAAGTGAATCCAATTTGTTCTTTAGTCTCAAGTTTGTATTTTCCAAAACATTATTATCAATCCTCAACTTTTCTTCTATCTCTTGAGTTTTCTTAAGCTTAGACTCAAGTGAGGTGTGTGAAGCTTTCAATGCAACATGCTCATCAATTAATTCCAAATTCTTTTTATTTAAATCATCAAATTCATCAAGTAGAGTCATGTGATTTTAATCAATCGTAGAATGATCTTTGAAAATAATTGCATACTCTTTTTGTAAATTAGAAAGTTCTAACTTTAAACTAGAATGAGTCTTTTTAAGTTTTTTGTATGATGCATAAATTTTCTCACAAATTTCAAATAATTCATCATAGGTTGGTTTACATATCTCTTCATCATCACTTTGCTCAAGATGATCTTCCCCCATTAAGCACAGGTTTGTTGTCTCTTCCTCTGGTTCAGTCTCAGAGGAATTAGTACCAGATTCTGCCCGGAATGCCTTTTGGACTCTCTTCTTTTCCTTCTTAAACTTAGGTTTCTCCTCACCTTTTTCCTTTTCTTTGCTCGAATGATCTTGAAATGTAGGACAATCGACTTTCACATGTCCAAGCTTCTTGCATTCATAACAAATAACATCAGAAGATCCTTTAGAATGTTTATGATCCCTACCTTTTCTCCAATGATGCTTTTGCTTCTTCCTTAGAAAGCTTTTGAATTGCCTTGTGATGAAGGCAACTTCATCGCTTTCAGACCCGGTAGATTCAGAATCTGATTTGTTCGCCTTTAGTGCAACTATTTTCTCCTTTTTTTCTCACCTGTATCAAGATTTCTTTGATTCACCCCTTGCTCGTAAGCAATGAGTGAGCCAAGTAAGTTATCAAAAGAATAAGTGTTCAAATCCTTAGATTCAATGATTGTAGTGATTTTAGCATCATATGATGAAGGCAAGCATCTTAGAATCTTGTTTATTTTTTCAAAGTTTAAAAGTTCTCTACCTAGGGCATGCAATGAAGTAACAATTTGAGTAAATCTTGTATACATGTTAGAAATAGATTCATGAGGTTTCATACGAAAAAGTTCATAGTCATGCAAGAAAATGTTTAAACAAGATTGTTTAACTTTATTAGTGCCTTCATAAGTGATACACAATTTATCCCAAATTTCCTTACCAATTTTGCAAGTGGAGTCACGCATGTAATCTTCAGATTTTAAAGCACAGAAAAAATAGTTCAAATATTTTGCATTTAATTGGGCTAAATCACTTTCATCAAAAGTCCTTTCAGTAAAAGCAATTTCAGTTTTAACACCATTCATTTCACGAGAAGGTGGAGAATAACCTTCTTTGATAAGCATCCACATGCAATAATCAGTAGATTGTAAATACGTCGACATGCGGGTTTTCCAGAAATCAAAAGGTAGGTTATTGAATAGGGGAGGTCAGGTAATAGAATACCCTTCCATAGTGTTACGATTCCCAAGGTTAGCCATGGATCAAAATTTAAAAAGTTTTCAAACTAATTTTTTATGAAACCCGCTCTGATACCACTTGAAAGTTCATTAGGGATGTTAAGCACTATGAACTTAGTCCCAAGCTAACCAAGAGGGGGGGGTGAATTAGTATTTAAAATTTCTTTTCAACAAAAGCAATAAAATCACAAACCAAAACAAAATCACACCACAAGATAAAACAATGCGGAAATTAAAGTGCGGAAGCAAGGAAATAAGAACACATAAATTTATAGTGGTTCGGTCAACTTGACCTATGTCCACTCCTTGGAGGCATCCTCCAAGTATTGCACTACAAAATGTGTCTCTCCTTTAGCCTCCACAGCTAGGCGGAGAAGCCCTCACAAAGAAATCCTTTTTGCCACCCCCGCAAGGCAGAGAACCTATCTCCTTTTGCTTCCTCTTGAAGCTGGAAGAGAACCACAATCTGTTGCTGAAAACCTTACCTCTACTGACCGTTCCACTTACAAGAAACTCTAGATGAAGAAGAAGTAGAGCGATCCTTGAAGCACCCTTGTGAATCCCCTCACAAGCTCCCCCTCGTAAGATCCTCTCTCTCTCTCTCTCTCTCTCTCTCTCTCTCTCTCTCTCTCTCTCTCTCTCTCTCTCTCTCTTTCTCTCCTCAAGGCGTTCTTAGGTCAAGGCAGCAGCAAAAGATGGTTCAAAATGTTGAATAAGAGCTCTTAAATAGAAGAGCTTCAAAGGAGCTCATTAATTGCAAGTTGCCGACAATATCATCCAGGCCGATATGGACATCGTCCTAGCCGATTAGTATAAATCTCAGAATATCGGCCAGAGCATCACCCAGAATGCAAACTAGACGATTTAAAATTGGCTTGATCATCCAGGCTGATCTCACGATCGTCCAAGCTAATCAGTTCAAATCAGAAGAAAATCGTCCAGAGCATCGCTCTGAATTTGTGCTGCCCGATATTTATCGTCCAGAAGTAACTAAGGTTTTTCAATAGATCGTCCTGACCGATCCTGCGATCGTCCCGGACAATATGATCGTATCAATCATCCTTAATAACTTCCTTGATTTGTTTGATTAATGAAGCCATAATTGTGAATATCATCCAGACCGATCTAAGATCGTCCTGGCCGATTACCAAAAATTACAGAATACCTTAATTGTTTATGGCGGCAACTTTTTTCTATTTTGAGCTTATCGTCCTGGCCGATACACGTATCGTCCAGGATGATCTATTAATGACGGTTGCCTTAATTAAGAATCACGAATAGAATTTCTATTTTAAACTAAATCGTCCAGGCCGATAAAAATATCGTCCTGGCTGATATGAGTAAAAATAGAAATTCTAAGTCTTTCAAGTGTGTGTATGTAGGGTTACTTAGCATCAGTCTCTTTGAACATTACAAATAGACTCAAGAAAAGAAAAAACAAATTACAGACTGACTCAACCCTAACCTACACAATCTTGAGCTGGCTCCATTTATTCGTCCGATCTTCGATTCCTGAAAAGTTAGAAGTAACAGACAGTCCAAGAGAATCAATAGAGTTTGTTAGTCATCAAAACAAGTTATGAAAAATAGATTTTCAACAAGTCTAATAGGCCTAAGATCATTCCTAGAACTAACATGGTTATTCTTGGAAATAAGCATAATTGAAGTATTAGTAAAAAACTTAGGAATAGAATTACCAGCTAAAAGTCATTAACAACATAATGAAGAACATGACTAATAATACACCAAGTTTTTTTGAAAAAAATAAGTGGTAAAACCATCCAGTCTAGCCATAGAGTCACCCTACATGCTAAAAACAATCTCTTTGATTTCCTCAATAGAAGGAAGATTGGAAAGCATAACATTATCCTCTTGAGAAATCAGATAATGGATAATATCAAAATTATCAATAAGAGTAGGGGTGAATTCTTTATTAAGATGTTTTTGAAAATGATTAAAAACAAGATATTTAATCTCAAGAGCATCCTTAGAAATGGAACTGTCATCATGATTAATTTTAAAATTAAAATTTTTGGCATGTTTTCTCTTCACCAAAGTATGAAAATGCTTGGTATTATTATCACCTTTAACAAGATGTTTAGCCGTCGCTTTTTCTTTCCAAAAAATTTCCTCTTAAGTTTGTAATTTAAAAAGACTCTCTTTACAATCTCTTAAAAGAGTGAAATTAGCATTAGAAGGAGTGAGTTGACAATGAGATTCATTGAAGTTAACATTCTTCTTAGCATTCAAAATGTTAGAGAAAGGATTTTTAAAAACATTATGATTCCACCAATTTAAAACTTTCTTAAGTCTTTTAAGTTTAAACAAGAATCTCATCATACCAAAAATAGAGTTATCAAGATGTAAAGGGGCCTGTCAATTTTTCTTAACCAGGTCAAGAACAGTATCATGATGCAACCACATATTTTTAAATCTAAATTAGGCAGGAGGGCTCACATGTCTAAATTTAAGGGAAATAAGTAATAGGGAATGATCAAATAAGATGTTCAATTGCAATCGAATTAAAGGAGCTAAGCAAATAATCATTAAATAAAACCCTATCCAACCTTTACCATAAATGGCCATGGTTCCAAGTGAACTTATTTCCAGAGATGCCAATATCCAATAAATTACAATGTATAATCATGTTATTAAAATCCTCTATAGATTGATAGATAGAAGAAGATTCTCCAATATGCTTGTAGGTATTATAGATAGTACTGAATTCCCATCCAACAAGCCAAGGATAATTGCAATAACTATGAAAATGGGTAAGTTGCTCCCATAAGACTTTCTTAGTATAACGAGACAAAGCAGCATAAACAAAAGATGCGCATCAGTGAAAATTAAAAGCCTCAATATTACAGTGCAAAGCTTGAGTGAAATCACCAATAACATCAACATGGATAGGGTCCTTCCAAAAAACCCAAATATTATTAGAAACCTTAGAAACGACATGGTTAAAACCAAAAAAACTAGAAGTGCCAATTAACTTAGGAAAGGAGATAAAAGGTTATAATAAAATAAGAATAAAAATATTATTAATGCAACATAAATTCTTATCACGAAGCATAGAGGAGGGACACCTAATGCCCGAATATTTAAAATAATAGAGTTAAATATAAAAAATGGGATTAATGACTAGTATGTGAATGGGTAGTTCTTGGAGACTACAAAATGAAAAGTTTCTTTTTCCTCCCTCTCCTACTCTTAAATTTGATGTAATTAGTGTCAGTAAAAGCATCAATGTGATAAAGGGATTTTAACAAAGATTAGTATTATTGTTTGTTCCAGCCTGCCTCTCATCGCAAGGCAGTTCACCCTCCTTAAATATAGCATCCTCTTCCTCATAAGTTTTTTTACTCAAATCATTTCAAACATTAGCCTCCACCAAATGTCCATGTCCTTCCACCTGATCATTCACATAAGGTTGTGAAAACATTATATTAGTACCACTAACATTTAATAAAGGCACCTCAATATACGGCAAATTATGGTTAATAATATAAGGATTAGTAGTAGTAGAAGGCAAATTGTTAAGGTTAGTAGAGAGAGGAAACGTTTGCTCATCCATGTTTTGAGAATCATGAGGTAGTGAGGAGGTAGGGTTGAGATTAACTTCCTTATGAATACCATTAGTGGAAAACAATTCATTTTGAGGTATGGTAAGAGGTGTTTCTTTTTTCAACATTTTCATGCTCTTTAAAAACAATTCCTTCATTACCATCAGGAATAGGAAAGTCAAAATCATGTTCAACAGCAAGAACATCCTTTCCCTTAGATTGCTTAGAAGAATCCTTTTCCTTTCGAAGATGGGGGTGCAGTCTAAAACACTCAGTAAAACCATGATCATGCATCTTACAATGAAAACAAAATATAGGTAAATTTTTAAATTCAACTTTTTGGAAATTAATATTTAATTCATAGCTAATCCAAATCTCATTATGATGCTTTTTGGAAACATCCATCTCAACTAAAACACGGGGCACTGACAGACATGATACAGACATTGTAGCTTGAACTGTCTGTAAGGGTCTACCAAATATCGAGGCTAATCAAAATAATACTTATGAGTTAGAAAATGCCAATGCAAATTAGGGAAGGAGATCCACACATGTGCAATAGGAGATTCCTCGTGGACATCAAACTATTGTGTCCACTTGAGTAATCTTATTTAGGAAGCTTAAATATAGTAGGAACGTCAAGAAAAAAAATATGACTATAATTCAAGTCATTGCTCAAATGAATCAAAACATGTCTAGGGTCAAGTAAACCAATATGAAAAGATCCTGATAGTTTAAGATTTAGGAAAAACTTGTAAATCACATCCAGATTCGATCACCTAAGAAGGAATTTATAGACCAAGGTGAGATCAAAAGGATCAGCCAGTTGCGGCACCACCGAATCATCGAACATCAAAGTCATGAACCCATTAAAAGAGGTATGCACAATAGATCCATAGGAAGAAAAAGAGACTACAAGAACATACTTAAAGGATCTAGACTTGCCGGAAGGATCAACGCTAGAAAGAGGGAAAGATGATGACGTAGTTGTCATCTCCCAAGTTGAAAAAAAAAGAAGAAAAAGCCACTCAAAATAAAACTCAAAAATAGGGAATACAGTAACAAAGAAGCAAAAAATAGCCAAAAAAGCTAAAGAAAATATGCTAGAAGGGCTGAGATAGAAGCTCAAAAACAGAAACCCTAGATATCTACCAAATTGCCAATGATAAGAGCGCAATGGTCGAGAACATTGATGTGACCCCAGAAGAAAGTATTGTTTCACTTATGTAAAGTGAATTAGGGTTCACTATTTCACAGACTAAATGAACTTTAAATTCTTTAAAATTTAAACCATAATTTAATTAAGACTGAAGGTTCAAACCCTTGCAATTAGGGGTAATAAAAGTCTTCCAATAGTTTCTAATGATCAATTTCTAAATTAAATGCATTCATACTTTGAAAATTATGTTTTAGGCTTACTAAACCTTATATTAAGATAAAATTAGTGCTAATCTAACCCTTAGACACTAATTTACCAAACCACACAAGAAGAAACCTATGTTCCTTTAGATTTGCATCTATAGCAATTTAAAACATATGTCAATTTCTGACCTATGACTTTGAATTTTCATGCCCTTCTTGATCCTTCTTGATTTCAAATTGGCTAGAAAAATTGTAGATATGTTATAAACAACCCCAAGATTAATCCATTCAAATTTGAGATCAAAATGAAGTTTATTTAATTTCTAATTCAAATAATATCATAGAGAGTATTGTTGAAATTACATCTTAATCATTTAAAATCAACCCATTAAACCATTGGTCTTTTGTATTTCTTTTTAAGAAATATCTATAAAACCTAAGCATGCCTAATTTGGATAGGTGTGTGAGGAGTTATTAATTTTCTAAGGTTAGTTTAATTCTCTTATTTAATTTTAAGAAATACATAGTTAACCAACTTACTATGTAAGTACTTTAACATGAGGCTCATTTTGATTGAATATTGAGATAGTTGCTAGCCCTCACAAATGGAACACTTTAGAATTGAGTCATTTAATCCCAAATATGATGGCTCTAATTAAACATCCCAAAATTATGGAATAGTTGCAAGGTTTAAGATCTTACGTAATCAAAACCATCCATCTGATTTAAGATAAATAAAGGTCTCTTGTTTTATCTTACTCCTCTCACTTGAGTTCTCAACTATCGAGATATTTTAGCAAGATCTAATAGAACAACTCTATGGATTTGTTCAAATTTATCAGAGATCTTCATTCAGGTATTTATATTCAATTTAGTAGTTTGATCCCCTTGAATTGAATGTTTGATTGACACTTAATGAACATTTAGGGATTAGGGACTTACGATTGGATTTTACCTTGATCAAGTGAGTAATTGAGTTGATTACTGGTTAATTCATACTCAATTATATGTCAGGAATAATATTCCTCATATGTCAGAGATTTAAAAACACTAGATTATAAATGGGTGTTTAGCAATAATGGGCTCATTGGAGCTTGATCAAATTAGCTAGAGATGGACACTTGAGGGTTTGGGAAGCTAAGGAATAAAAGCTAGAGCACTCATAAAGGTTTTGAAAGAAAATTCTAGAGCCCTTCTTCAAAAATGTTTAAAGTATTTAAAGGCTCGTTCATAATGAAGAAAAGAAAAACCTCAGCCAGGTTCACCCAGTGTAAGCTTCAAAATGGTTATAGTATGGATACTGGCAGTATGATAATTTTTTTTGGAAGCATTAAGGGCACATGAGTTGATGTGTTGGAAGTTAAAAGTAAACCAACATGTATGGTCACTTTTTCTTGGGTTTTCTTACCACCCTAGGACCCCACCTAGCCTGAGTTTATTAAACCAGTTATTTAGAGGTGAGTGGAATAGAATGCAAGAAATTATTTCATGTAGTCCTTCTGAATGGTTCAATATGGTTCACTTTTTAGGTACTTGGATACTTTGGGTCAACCCAATTAGTTGACCTAACTCAACCTAGGGGTTGGGTTGGTTAGGTTTAGTGCATAGGGTCTAGGGGCACCTAACATATACATTTATAGAATTTAATTTGGCCAAGGTTGAGAGATAGTATTTGAAACTTTTTGGAAGTAGTGTTGGGTCATGGCAAGGTTAAACTATGAAGGGGTTTATTCAAAGTTCATTTTGGGAATTTTAGGTTTTAATTTTGTTTTGGTCAACCATGGTTCACTTTTGGTTCAAACTTTTTTAAGCATGTATGGCTTAGGGTTATAAATGGTTTAGGAGCTTTATTGAGTTTTTTTAATAAAAACTCACTGGCAGGATTACGTGTTAATTAAAGAAAAGAGAATACAATTCCTTAAGAGGGACCATTAGGTCTCTATTTGTCCAAAGAGCTATAAAAGAAAAGGAAAAAAATGAAGAGTAGAAGTTCTCTACTAAGTACTAATAAAAAATAACCTAGTAATATTCTAGGGTGACCAGGAGCCATCACTCAAAAAAAGAAGATATATATATGAAAATTGATCCAAATCATCCTTGAAAAGGAATATTCCTGCATAGTTCTTCAAAGAGGTTGATAACCTGCAAAATTATATAACTACCAAGGCAATTAATAAAACATAAATGAATAGAAACTATAAGAGACATAAATAATATTGAACCAGCTAACATAGTTACAACCAAACAAAAAGAATACCAAACTAAAAATAGAATAGCAATAATAAAAAGAAAAATAGAGCATAACATTCCAAAAGGAATCACCATAAAAGTCATAGTTGATCCATATATTTTTAGACCATAAATACATAAAAATAGTTTTGAGGTCCGTAAACCACCTAAATAAACGTAGACACAAAAAAATCCATATAAACCTTAATCACGACATAACCTAACTGATCCACAAAAATAGCCAAAGTCAGCCTAGCTAAGTTAAATAAAGTTTTGGTGAGGTATA
This sequence comes from Dendrobium nobile, assembly GCA_022539455.1. Classification (NCBI taxonomy): domain Eukaryota; kingdom Viridiplantae; phylum Streptophyta; class Magnoliopsida; order Asparagales; family Orchidaceae; genus Dendrobium; species Dendrobium nobile. Next base: position 39,885,180 of record CM039735.1, read on the forward strand.
AAGAAGCTTTTATATATGATTTAGGGTTTAATATGAATATGAATGGTCAAAGTGACCAATGTTGGCCAACTTAGCACATTTAAGGGTTAAATGTGCTTTATGCATGACCATTAATGATTATAAAATGCCTAGGGGCCAACCATAGGTCTTAGTTTAAACTTTCTAATACGATGCTTGCATATGAATTATTTAGGGCATTAGGGATCTCTTGGGTCAAACTAGGTCAACCTAGGTCATCCATGGTCAAACATAGATCCAAGTTGGTTCAAATAAATATTATGATGATTATGAACAAGTTTGAATTATTTCCAAATGCATCCAAAGGATTGTACACCAAGATGCCATGTTTAGTTGCATGGGATATAAATATTTGATGGTTTTGAATGCTTAGAATACATGTTGAGATTTAGGGTTTAGAAGAATATGGATGCCTCTAAAATAATCAAGTAAGATCAAGGCCATGTCTAATCAAGATGTGAATGATCATACATAAATATAAAGGCTTTACCTAGTGGTTTGAACCAATTGAAAATCCCCTAGAGAGGGGAAAAATCTAAAGGGCTTTAGGGTTTGAAGTTTACATTAGGATTTTTAGCACTAAAGTTTGAACTTAATTTAAATTGATTTTTACTTTACATTTCTAACTGACTGAAGGGTTTGAATTTATAGAAGTATTAAAAATTTTGATTGAATAATGATTGAAGGTTTATGTTTATTGAAAATTTAGGTGATTGAACCATTTGACAATCATTGGATAATTCTCAAATGATTGAATGCTTTAACAATTGAACAAATGAAAATTATTGAGTGAATTTCAAATGATTGAATTATTTATTATTTAGATTGCTTGATTAAAAATTTAATGATTTATTTCTTTTCCAAAGCATAACAGCTAAATTGATTAATGAATTAAAATGAATCAAAGATTTGAATACCATGACTATAAATTTAATTTTGGATTTGACCTGAAAAAAATGAGGTCAATGTGATTTATTTGAAAAGGCTAACAACTGAGAAATGTTATACCACATTGAAGACAAATTAGTACTACCTTTCCTGTAGTATTTTAAATGATGGTTGTGATTTAGTCGGATCAAGTTGTATACACTATGTCCATAGTTTTGAGCTACTTTTGCAATTTCATACCTTTAAACCACAGAATTTCAATCTTTGAGTGAATGTATAAGGTTAAATATGTGTTGTCATTGGGGCTCACCACTGTTAAAGTTACCAGTGATAAGACATCGTGTAGAAATCACAACCTAGTTAGCATGAAGACTTGGTAATTAAGAATAAATTTAGAAAAATAAAATAAAGTAAGTTTTTTAACTTTAAAACATATTTTCCCCTTATCTAAAGACAAAATGAAGTTATTTATCCCTCTATGGATTCATTTTAAGGAGTATTGTGTAATGAATGCAAAATTCAGGCCAAATATTTAGTATAATGGGATTAATTTATATTATATGCTCTATTATTATTATTTAATTACATATTATAGAAATTTCTAATAGAGTTCAAATTTTTATAACAAATGACCTGGGATTTGTCTCACATTCAAATAGAGTATTGTGCATGACATTGGCATTTAGGCATGATTTGTTTCTTGAATGATAAGTTAGGCTTGATGGTTAGTTAGCCTTTATTTTTAGCTAGGATCTCTATCTAGTTTGGAAAAAATAAATTTCAAATTTTAAAGATGAATTTTCATTTTAAAATTAAAATAAGACTAGGTATGACCAAATTCTCTCAATTTCTTATTGAACACTCTATAGGTTGGGATTGAGCTAGGGTTCAATTTTCATATTAATTGGAGTTCATTTGATCTATTAATTAAGAAACTCTAATTCTATTGACATTATTGACCTAAAAAATTCAATAAATCATAAATAATAAAAAAATATAAAAAAATAAAGAAAAATAAAATCTTTATAAAATCATAAATAAAAAAAATAAAAGCCTTATAAAAAAATAATAAAATATCAATAAATAAATAAATAAAGTCATTAAAAATTAAATATAAATCCAAAATTTTTTAAACTTTCATAGATCTTACATAGCACAATTCATGGCCTATGGTGATGGTATCATAATGATTGAAAGTTATTTGATAAAAAAATTGTAAAATCCCTAAATCCCATAATAACCAAGTAATTAATGAATTGTAAATTTTAAATTTTAACGAAGAAAACAACTATATACTAAAAATACGAACTCAAATACATTGTACTATAAATAAATAAATAATTTAATAAAGATAATAAATCTCTTTTTTTTTTTAAGAATTGCAATAAAATGCATTAAGAAGAAAGAACAAATTACAAGTATTAAGAGGATCACATTCCTCCTTGATTAATTTCAATAATAAGGACAGAATGTTCTCCAAAGAAGAGCTATCAAAGTAAAAACTAGCTTCCAATGCCATAGTAGCACAACAATTAGCTACCTTATTACAACTTCTAAAGGCATGATGGAAGACAACTTTATTGAAATCATTTAAAAAGCATAAATCCTTTGCTGACCATCTATCCACATGCCAATTATTCTTCTTCAATGAGTCTTGAATAAACTTGATAATGTTGATATTATCACTTTCAATAATCACCCCTTTGCAATCCAACATCCATTTACTAAGAAATTCCCTCACCGTAAGAATAGCTGCTAGCTCAAGTTAAGCTATATCCCAATGCATCTTACTCTTCCCAAAAGCACTAATGAACCGGCCTTTACAATCTCTAACATTGCCACCAATTCCAGCATGATTGGTGCTAAGCAAAGAAGCATCCACATTAATCTTAATCCAATCTTTTGGTGGAGGGCACCAAGAATTTTAAGACTCCCTAAGGAGATTAGTGCCCAAGCTCGTAAGAAGTGGATTAGATGTTGAAGTAGCTAAGAATAAAGCATTAGAAGCAAGCAAATAACACGACAAAGAAGCCTTACCATGCTTGACTTCATTCTGATTCCTCCAAGAAAGATATATAACCGTGCAGTAAATTCTGACAATCCTAGAATAATGGGTAGTTAAATTCTTCAACTCCTGTAAACAGCTATCTAGGGAATGAAAAACCAGTATATGAATACCCCATTCATGCATTTTCATAATAACTTCCACCATATATTTGCAATGAACCATTATATACTCATATGATTCATTAGATTGGCAGCCTCTAGCACAAAAAGCATTTTCAGATAATCTGCGGTTCTTTAAGAACAAATTAGTTGGAATAGCTTTTTTACCAAGCCTCCACAAGAATGTCTCAACCTTCTTGTTAAGTTTCAGCTTCAGTACCCAATTGAAGAACCCGATCTCATCATCAGCACAGCCATAAAAAACAGAATGCTCATATACCAAAGCAGACATGGTCTTCCCCGAACACCAATTCAGAAGCTCCACCCTATCATCCTCCTTATTTTCAATACTAATTTGACTAATCAGTATGATTAAATCAGGATGAAAAGCCAATTGTAATACCGCAAAGTTCCATTCACCATTACTCATTAATAGCTGTTGTATATAGACACCCTCAAGGAATTCACAATTCACATAAGTTGGCCATCGGTTGATGTATTTATCAAGCAACCATGTATCATTCAAAACACTGATCATGTCTCCCTTGCCTATTCTCCATCTGACAGCATTCTTCAAGAGTCTACCTCTATCCAACAAAATGCGCCAAGCACTAGAATTACCATTCTTTTGAGCTTCATACATAATATCACCACCATACTTACACTTCATTGTTATATGAAACAATGAATCCGGCTTTTGTAAGAAATTCCAGGCCAATTTAGATCTAGGAGATCCAAGTCTAAGCAAAGGAGAATGCAAACCCAATCCTCCCAAACACCTTGGTTTGCAAATCTCTTCCCAGGCAATATAATGCATTCCATTAGTTCCATCATTTTTATGCCAAATAAAATTTCTACATAATTTTTCCAATTCGTGAAGAACCCTCTTGAGGACTAATGAATGAGTAATCAAGAAGTTTGGCATAGAAACTAGAGAACTTTCAATAAGGATGAGCTTACCTCCCAAAGAAAGGGACTTCTCACACCAAGCATTAAGCCTATCCATAACATTACTAAGAAGCTCCTAAAAATTAGCCACTTGGGTCTCCTAAGAGAGATATTCACACCCAGGTATTTCATTTCCTTGACCATATTGAAGCCAAAAACTTTAGTAATCTTCTTCCTCAAAGGGTGCCTAACCACCTTGCCAAACATAATTTGGGATTTGTTGAAGTTAACTCTTTGTCCAGTCCACTGCAAAAGTCTTCCACAATAATCTTCATTTCCTTGGCTAAAGCAATAGATGCAAGAGAGAATATTAGCACATAATGAGCATAAAGAAGATGTGCAATCTTTGGACCTCTAGAAGAGATATGAATGCCAAGAGATTTCCCCCTTTGCTCCACGGAATTGGACAACAATTAAGAACACAAAATGAAAAGGTATGGAGATAGTGGACATCCTTGACGGAACCCACTATGAGCATTATTCCAATTGGAATTCTTTCCATTGATGATAATGGAAAACCTCACATCTACAATACATTCCAATAGAAGGTTAGAAAAATTATAAGGAAATCCATACCACTTAAGAATTTGATGAAGAGTTGCCCATCCCATGCTATCATAAGCTTGCTCCATATCCAATTTTATAGCCATCAACCCCTTCTTATTTTTTGATATCTTAAACTTATGAAAAATCTCTTGAGCCAAAAGACAATGCTCTGAAATAGATCTCCCAGGAATGAAAGCCACCTGCTCTTCAGAAATCAACTTAGAAATTACCTTCTTCAATCTGTTAACTAGCATGAAAGCAACAATCTTATAGTTAGTTTGGCAAAGGCTGATAGGTCTATAGTTAGCCGGAACCACAAGATTCTTGACTTTAGAAATCAAGACTATCAAGGTATCATTCTACTTCTTGCACACACGGCTGGACTTAAAAAAACTGTTGACAGCATTCCATAAAGTATCCCATACAATACTCCAATAACTCTTGTAAAAAGAAGAAGTAATCCCATCCATATCTGGAGACTTATTGTTACCTTGATGGAAGACTGAACACTGCAGCTCATTCACAGAAAAATCCTCATTAAGCAAGGCAATTTCCTCAGCTGAAATCCTCTGCTTATCTGTAGCTAACGGCCAACCCGTTAAATCACAGTTCCTATGCTGCCATTTTTTTCAAAAAACTGATAAAAAATCTTCTCAATTTGATCCTCTTCATCTTATACCTTATTGAACTCATCTTTAATTTGGTTAATCCGATTTCCATTCCTTCTAGCCGTGTCAAAGTTGTGGAACAACTTGGAATTTGTATCTCCTTCTTCATGCCATCTAGCTTTTGCCCTTTGATTCCACCATGTAGATAATCTTCTTAAAGTAACATTAAGCTCATGTACTTTAGTTCGAAGTAACAGGAGATCCTCATCTGCCCAATTCTCCCCCAAAGCCTCCTTGTTTTGAAGTTCAAGGATCTTCCCTTTCAGCTTTTCCTTTAAATTGTTCAAGTCTTTACATTTATTCTTATTCCCAAAAAATAATGCTCTTAAAGTTCTACTAGTCTTCCTTTGTAAGATCATATTTTCATCTCCATAATCCTTCTTTTTCCAAGAGTGATAAACAACACTCTTACTTGCCGGGTAAGACCTCCAAGTATCCTAAAACCTGATAACCTTTGACTTGTACCGCACACTAACATCCAATTTATGAACAATCGGACTATGGTCAGAAGCCACTCTGGCCAAATGTCTAATAGAAGCTAATGGAAGCTTTAAATAGCAAGTGAATTTACTAAGCACATGTCCAACCTCCAAATCTGGGAGGCCCCCTCCTTGTTGTTACACCAAGTAAACCTTGGCCCAATGTATCCAATGTCATGAAAATCTGAATTCATCATAAAACCTTTTATCTCCTTAGGTCCTTTAGAGAACAAGAACCTCTTACCACCTCTCTTTTCCTCCTTATTCAAGATACTATTGCAAATCTATTTTTGATGGCTTATGTTTTGATGATTGACAAACACTATTTCTCTTGGACTACTTGTTGCTTCTAACTTTTCAGGAATCAAAGATTGGACGATAAAGAAGGAGCCAAGTTCAGGATTGCGTAGGTTTAGGGTTGAGTCAGTCTTTACTTTTATTTTTCACTTCTTGAGTCTACTTGTAATGGTCAAAGAGACTGATGCTAAGTAACCCTTCACACACACACTTGAGGGGCTTAAAATTTCTATTTTTGCCCACATCGGCCCGGCCGATATTTATATCATCCGGGACGATCAGCTTAAAACAGAAAGTCTAAGTAAGGATTCTTAATTAAGGCAGCCGTCATTAATATATCGGCCTGGACGATACATGTATTGGCCAGGACGATAAGCTCAAAACAGAAAAAAGTAGCCGTAATAGTCAATTAAGGTATACTGTAATTTTAAATTATCGGCCAGGACGATCCACGTATCGGCCTGGACAAAATTATCAAATTATGCCTTATTTAATCAGGAAATCAAGGGAGTAATTAAGGATGATTGATACGATCATATCGTATTGGACGAACGCAGGATCAGCCAGGACGATCTAGTCAAAAACCTTAAGTTACTTCAGGATGATAAATATCGGCCAGCTCGTATCCAGGGCTATTGTTAGGACGATTTTCCTCTGATTTGAACTGATCGGCCCGGACTATAGTGAGATCAGCCTGGACAATCAAGCCAATTTTCAATCATCCAATTTTGCTTCCAGGGCGATGCTCTGGCCGATCTTCTTTAATTTATACTGATCGGCCAGGCCGATGTCCATATCGGCCTGGACGATATTGTCGGCAACTTGCAATTAATGAGCTCCTTTGAAGCTCTTCTATTTAAGATCTCTTGTTTAACGTTTTTAAGTACCTTTGGCTGCTGCCTTGACCTGAGAAGACCTTGAGGAGAGAAAGAGAGAGAGGAGAGAGAGAGAGGATCTTGTGAGGGGGAGCTTGTGAGGGGATTCACAAGGGTTGCTTCAAGGATCCCTCTGCTTCGTCTTCGTCTAGAGTTTCTCATCCGTGGAAGGGTCGGTAGAGTTAAGGAGTTTGCTTTTGGTTTTGGTTCTCTGCCAGCTTCAGGAGGAAGCAAAAGGAGGTAGGTTCTCTGCCTTGCCGGGGTGGCAAAAAGGAGGTAGGTTCTCTACCTTGCTAGGGTGGCAAAAAGGAGGTTCTTGTAAGGGCTTCTCCGCCTAGCCGTGGGGGCTAAAGGAGAGTCACATTTTGTAGTGCAACACTTGGAGGGTGCCTCCAAGGAGTGGACGTAGGTCAAGTCGACCGAACCACTATAAATTTTTGTGTTCTTTTTCTTGCTTCTGCGCTTTTAAATTTTGCATTTATTTCTGTGGTGTGATTTGGTATATGCAATTTTCTTTCTTTGTAAAAAGAGTTTTTAAAATACCAATTCACCCCCCCCCCCCTCTTGGTTAGCTTGGGACTAAGTTCATAGGGCTTAACATCCCTAACGAACTTTCAAGTGGTATCAGAGCGGGATTCAAAAATTAAAGTTTGAAAACTTTTTGAATTTGATCCATGGCTAACATTGGGAATCGTAACACTACGGAAGGGTATTCCATTACCCGACCTCCCCTGTTCGATAACCTACCATTTGATTTTTGGAAAACTCGCATGTCAACGTTTTTACAATCTACTGATTATCGCATGTGGATGCTTATTCAAGAAGGTTATTCTCCACCTTCTCGTGAAATTAATGGTGTTAAAACTGAAATTGCTTTTACTGAATGGGCTTTTGATGAATGAGATTTAGCTCAATTAAATGCGAAATGTTTGAACTATTTTTTTTGTGCTTTGAAATCTGAGGATTACATGCTTGTTTCAACTTGCAAAACTGGTAAAGAAATTTGGGATAAATTGTGCATCACTTATAAAGGTACTAATGAAGTTAAACAATCCCGTTTGAACATTCTCTTGCATGACTACGAACTTTTTCGTATGAAACCTCATGAATCGATTTCTGACATGTACACTAGGTTTACTCAGATAGTTACTTCATTGCATGCACTAGGAAAAGAACTTTTGAATTATGAAAAAGTTAACAAGTTTTTGAGATGCTTGCCTTCGTCTTATGATGCAAAAATTACTGCCATCACTGAATCTAAAGATTTGAACACCTATTCTATTGATAACTTACTTTTCTCACTCATTGCTTACGAGCAAGGGGTGAATCAAAGAAATGTTGATGCAGGTGAAAAGAAAAAGGAGAAAATAATTGCATTGAAGGCACACAAATCGGATTCTGAATCTTCCGGGTCTGAAAGCGATGAAATTGCCTTCATCACTAGGCAATTCAAAAGCTTTCTAAGGAAGAAATAAAAGCATCATCAAAGTTGGAGAAAAGGTAAGGATCATAAACATGTTAAAGGATCTTCTGATGTTGTTTGTTTTGAATGCAGGAAGCCTGGACATGTGAGAGCCGATTGTCCTACACTTCAAGATCATTCAAGCAAAGAAAAGGAAAAAGGTGAGGAGAAAGCTAAGTCTAGGAAGGAGAAGAAGAAAATCCAAAGAGGTTTCTTGGTAGAATCTGGTACTGATTCCTCTGAGACTGAACCAGAGGAAGAGACTACAAACTTGTATTTCATGGGAGAAAATCAAAGTGATGAGGAAGAGGTATGTAAACCAACCTATGATGAATTGTTTGAAATTTGTGAAAAAATCCATGCATCATACAAAAAACTTAAGAAGACTCATGCTAGCCTAAAATTAGAACATTCAAATCTACAAAAGGAGCTTGAAGTTTTTCTCAAAGATCATGCAACGATTGATTCAAATCACATGGCTCTTCTTGATGAATTTGATGAGTTGAACAAAAAGCATTTGGAATTAGTTAATAAACACAATGCATTAAAAGCTTCACACACCTCACTTAAGGTTGATCTTAAGAAATCTAAAGAGATTGAGAAAAATCTGGGGATGGAGAATGATGCATTAAAAAGAACTAATTTGAGGATTCAAAATGATTTTGATACATATAAGAAAAATTGGATGACTTCCACTTTTGATCTTAAGCCAGAACCTAGGAAGAGGCATTATAACTCAAACCATTTAAGAAATCCTTTTCCTGGAGTTAGATGTTTCTCATGTGGCATGCTAGGACACATCTCACACACTTGCACCGTTCACCGTAGTACACATTGGGTGTGGAGACATAAGATGCATGATTCACAGCATACCATACCTGCATTGTATTCTACTTTTCCTAAGAAGGATCCCAAACCTATTTGGGTTTCTAAATCTGACTGATGTTGAGTTTGCAGGTGTGCTCTAACCAAAGTCCTCGAGGGAGCATAGGATAACTGGACTTAAGGAGGCTTGCAGCTCAAAATTTCTTAAACTCGCTGCTTTATCACGTGCTTGAAATGTTTAGTTTTTGTGTTTCTTTTTATTTTATTTTTGTGCTAGTTTTTGTTCTTACTTGGTGGTAGTCTAGTTTGGGTTGTTTTCATTCTTTTTGTTTATCATATGATGAATCTTTTCAGGCCTTTAGATTTTGGAGTTTTAGAGATAGTGTTTAACTTTTTCTAAATTGGTTAAAGGGAGTAATCTGTTGATGTTTTCCCTCCTTCTGACTTTGTTTAGTGGTATGATTTTCTTCTCTAAACAAAAGTCTAAACTCAGTTTAACCAATGGCTTTTCATTTAAGATCTTTTTTATCTTGCTACATTAATTTATCTTATGCATAATAGCTAAAGTTCTTAGATATCATTCAAGCTTTTGAAATCTTTCCATTGCATTTATCATATGATTTTGATTTTGTGTTGTGGATTATTCTTCCTTATGTTAGAGAGAGAGCTCCTATTCTCTAATATTTGGAGGATATACTCGCAACTAAGTCTTTTTTTTAAGGGTATATTAAAGAGTTTTTAGCTTGCAAGAGTTTAAAAAAAGGAAAGAGGCCAATGAAGCCAAATTGAAAAGAAAGCCATATACACAAAAGTGTATTCGAATCAAAAGATGCTCAAAAGAGCCAATCAAAATGACAAGAGGCATAAAATAAGCCCACTAGATGCAAGCTATCCTCTCTTTGGTAAAACTCTTAAAACTTAGAAAACTCATTGATTATGTGATACTTTCAAAGACTTGATTTCAATTTCCATAAATGAGAAAAATTACTTTGGTTTATTATTTATGAGATATTTTATTTGTAAACAAGTCTTGAATGGATCTTTTTATACTATTTAGTTATTCTGAGTTAGATTTCTATTTTCCAAGAATGTTTGTACCCTGAAGGATGTCCGATCTAGGGTTAACAGAATCAGATGTTCTACCCTCTTCTGATTGGAATTTGTTAAACTTCTTGATCTCTTGGAACTCCAAAAGTTTAACTTTTTGAAAATAACTCTCATATGATGCCTCTTTAAATAAAAAAAAATTAAAAAAATTAAAATCCAAAATATTCATTTTTTTTGTTTTTCCTTGTGTTGTTGTTTTTGTTTTTGTTTTTTTTGTTTTGACTGTTTTTTCTTTTGTTTTATTTTTTGAGGGACTTGATCATCACCATTCTTCCCTTGATTTCAATTTCAAGTAACATCGGCCTGGATGATACTTTTATTGTTCTGGACGAAGTGACAAATTCTCTTAAAAATCCATCTGCTGAACTTTTCTGTGCTTAATGTGACTCATCGTCCTGGACGATACTATATCGTCCTGGACGATTTGATCGAACTCATGGTGATAGTCCTGGCCGATGGAATATTTCATCTGGTCGATGCATGTTATGTGCATTGTCCTGGCCGATACATTGGATCGTCCTAGACAATCCACGTGTCAGCACGTTTTGATCTTTAAATTCGGCCCCGGACGATCCATTATTGGACAATCGGCCAGGCCGATCCACTGTTCGTCCTGGACGATACACGTGGAAAGCATTTGAAACATTTTAACTTTGGCCAGTACGATCAATTATTGTGCATCGTCCTGGACGATACACCTAATCGGCCCGGACGATCTACTTTTTCAATGGTCATCTGGAATGACTCCTCGAGACGATCGCCTGTGTCTAATCGGCCTGGCCGATATCTGATCAGCCCGGACGATCGGACCGCTTTTTGACCAATCGTCCTGTACGTAATTATTGAACCATATCGGCCTGGACGATTCTGCGATCGGCCAGGACGATATGGCCGTTTCTTTAAATTCAGGCCAATTCCAGCCATGTTTTCTCACCCTCCACCTTTCTTCCTTGTGTGTTTTCTTGCTAGCTCTCTCCTATGGCTGGTGGGAAACGTGTTCGCCAGGCATCTGGGAGTTCTTCGAGGGTGACTCTGGACCCTCGATTCAGGGAGGCAGAAGATCAGGCTGCCTATCGTCGCTACAAGGAGTGTGGCATCACCCTCTCCCGGACAATTAATCCTGCACATCTCTCATATCCGGTAATGGACCTTTTTGCCCACACCTCTCTCTATTTCATACTCACTCTCACCATCCCTTTCTCTTCTGAACTGCTCCTTGAATTTTATGCAAGCTTGCGCATTAACCGCACATTCACAGCCCTGACCTCCTATGTGAATCGACGCCCTGTCGAAATCACATATCAGGATTATGTTGATCTTTTACAGCTATCCACTACCGGGGATAAGGTGCACCTAATCGCCTCTGATCCTGATTTTGACTGGTCTACGATGAATCACTTCCTTCACCAGACCAATGCACCTTTCCACGTTGGGGAGACTAGCTCTTTAGTTAAAGATGCTAGGACAATCCAACATGTCCTTCGCACCTCCATAATTCCAAAAGCCGGGGACAGAATCCACATCACCCCACTACTTTCCCTCACTACTTTCTACATTATGGCCCAGAGAGAATTCAATGCCACTGATCTACTTTTTTGTTACATCGATCACCTAACCACAATTTGCGATCCAAGCCATAAGAGAAAGCCCAATCTAGCCTTATGACACATCATTGCCTATGTCCTTGAAACAAAATACAATATTCAATATCCTACTCGTCCTGACCTTCACCCTCCTTTCTACTCAAACAATTCCTTCACTGCCCTTCATAGTACTCGTCTCCACCCAGGAGATGGTGAAGGTCGGGGAGCTAGAGAGGAGGAGGCTCTCGCTCCCGCTCCCGTTCCTGATCTTGTTCCTCTCCACCAGCACTCACCGGTTGATCAATTAGAGAGGTTTGATCGTTGGGAGACCCGCTTTGATACCTACGTTGCTGCATAGGAGCAGCAACACTTTGAGGATATTACCCGCTACGAACAGCACCGCGCTGAGGATTTAGCCTGATTTGACAGTTTCCTTACTCAGCAGCAGCAGCATGACCAGAACATCGCCTGGTTCAATGCTCAGTTCACCACACTTGCCACATACTTTTAGCAGCCACCTCCTCCACCTCCATCTGATGATCAGGATCCCTCGTTCTTTTAGTCTGTGTTTTCTGTTGTTTGTTTCCTGTTGTTTGCTTTTAGTAGTCATTTGTTTTTTGGACCCTCTTTTTGTGATGACAAAAGGGGGAGTAGGTGTGGTAGGAAAAGTTGTTTGTAACTTTGAAATTCTAATGAATGTTTTTGGATATTTTCCTACTTGTGTTTGCCATCATCAAAAAGGGGGAGATTATTGCAAATCTATTTTTCATGGCTTATGTTTTGAAGATTGACAGACACTATTTCTCTTGGACTACTTGTTGCTTCTAAATTTTCAAGAATCGAAGATCGGACGATCAAGAAGGTGCCAAGTTCAGGATTGCGTAGGTTTAGGGTTGAGTCAGTCTGTACTTTTGTTTTTCACTTCTTGAGTCTACTTGAAATGGTCAAAGAGACTGATGCTAAGTAACCCTTCACACACACACTTGAGGGGCTTAGAATTTCTGTTTTTGCCCACATCGGCCCGGCCGATATTTATATCGTCCGGGATGATCAGCTTAAAACAGAAAGTCTAAGTTGTTTGAATAGTTGCTATTTGAATGAGTTATATTTATGCAACTTATGTAGTTTTGATGATTCCAAACATTATTGTTCAAATGTATAGTTATCTCCTAACAATTTCAGAAGATTTGCACTTGCTCTTGTGTGTACTAACATTTCAGGAAAATCAGACTCCAGACTACGAAAACTTCAATTCAAATTCAACATGAGATATTATGTATAATTGATGTTTATCTTTTCTTTGAATTAACTTTGAAAGGGAGTGATTGTAATTGAGTGAATAAAATCTCACACACACACACACATAAGGAGATCTTGAAATTCTATACTGATCGTACAGGACGATATTTATCGTACTGGACGATCTGTCAGTTATCTCCTATAGAGCACTTGGAACGAATAGGAACTTGCCTTGAAAAATTTTCTAAGTCCTATTCGTCCAGGACGAAATTTATCATCGTCCCAGGCGATGGGTTCTCTGCAAAATTTTCGTCCAGACGAATTTTACCATCGTACGAGGCGACCAGTCCTCTGGAAAATTTTCGTCCCGACGAAAATAAATATCGTACAGGACGATCAGCTCTCTGGAACTTTTTTCGTACAGACGAAAACAAGTTATCGTCCGCGGCGATAGGTTCTCTGGAAAATTTTCGTCCAGACGAAATAAATAATCGTCCAGGACGATCGGCTCTCTGGAAAATTTTCGTCCAGACGACCACATTTTCGTTCAAACGACAAACCGACTTAGAACAGTTTTCAGCAGTTTCTAGAACCGACCTTGTAATAACCGTTCGTACTGGACGAACCAAGTTCGTACAGGACGATCAGATGTACGAAGTCAGTTCGTACACATATACAAATTGGGTCGTTTCAGATCGTTTAAGTAAAATCGTCCAGGACGATACAGAATCGTACAGGACGATCCACTGCGTACAGAATTGAAAATTTGCAGTTTTTGGGCGGTTTCACTTGTCTTTTATATAAATAGTCCAAATTAGACTGCCACCCAATCTTTTTGTCATTTGATCTTCGTGCCTTTTGAGAGAATAGCCAAGGAGAGAGTGGAAGAGAGCATTCAAAGGAGGATTCCTACCACTGGAGCTAGAAGGCTTCACTTGGATTGCTAAGGTAAGAGTCTCTACTTGTGAAATTGGATTTCTTCACTCTTTTTCTTTCTTCCTTCTAGATTCTTGTGAGAAGATCATTCAAGAAGGTCCGGTTCTCTGCCGACACTTGGAGAGTGTGAACAGACGAAGGGTTCTCTGCCCACACTAGGAGAGTGTGAAAGGACGAAGGGTTCTCTGCCCACACTAGGAGAGTGTGAAAGGACGAAGGGTTCTCTGCCCACACTAGGAGAGTGTGAAAGGACGAAGGGTTCTCTGCCTACACTTGGAGGGTGTGAAAGGACGACGGTTCTCTGCCAACACTGGGTTTTGTGTAAAAGGACGGACGGTTCTCTACCGCACCGGGGAGTGGTGAAAAGAGTGTGTTGTAAGGGCTTCTCCGCCTTGCTGTGGGTGCAAAAGGAGAGTCACTATTGGTATTAGTGCAATACTCAGAGGGTGCCTCTGAGGAGTGGATGTAGGTCTGGTTATAGACCGAACCACTATAAATCTGGTGTCATTTACTTTATAGCTTTTACGTTTCCGCACTTTTAAAATTCAGTTTTAACAACTCTGTGGTTGAAAAATATTTTTCTACTAACTTTAAAAAAAAAAAAAAAAAAAAAAAAAATTTATTTCGGTTCAACTTTATTTTTAAGAGGGTTTAAAATTTTAAAAACTACCAATTCACCCCCCTCTTGGTAGCCTTGGGACACTTACTTAGGCTTAACAACCTAATTACTGGACTCAACAAGTGGTATCAGAGCAGAGTTTCAAAATCATAAGTTTGAACTACTTTTTGATTAACGTAGATGGCTACATTTGGAAACCGAAACACACCTGAGGGTTACTCTATCACTAGACCTCCACTGTTTGATAATATTCCTTTTGATTTTTGGAAAACACGCATGTCTACTTTCTTACAGTCACTTGATTATCGCATGTGGATGCTAGTCCAGGAAGGTTACACAAAACCAACTAGATTAGTTGATGGAATTAGGGTAGATACACCCTATGCAGATTGGACTATAGAAGAACGTGACTTAGCACAATTAAATGCGAAATGTTTAAATAGTTTCTTTTGTGCTTTAAAATCTGAAGACTACATGCGAGTTTCCACTTGTAAAAGCGGAAAAGACATATGGGATAGACTTTGTATTACTTATGAAGGGACAAATGAGGTTAAGCAATCAAGACTCAATATCTTGTTACATGACTACGAATTATTTCGCATGAAACCTAATGAATCTATATCTGACATGTACACAAGATTCACTCAAATTGTCACCTCTTTGCATGCACTTGGTAGGGAATTAACTAATGCTGAAATGGTTAATAAAATTCTTCGTTGTTTACCTACTACATACGATGCTAAAATTACTGCAATTACAGAGTCAAAAGATCTGAACATTTATTCAATTGACAATCTTCTTGGTTCACTCATTGCTTACGAGCAAGGAGTAAGTCAAAGAAAGATTGATGCAGGTGAACCAAGAAAGGACAAGAATCTTGCATTAAATGTGGAAGAGTCAGAAAGTGAACACTCACAACCTGAGGATGAAGACGATATAGCACTGATGACTAGACAATTCAGAAGCTTTTTAAAGAGGAAGCAGAAGAGACGCCAGCAATGGAATAGAGGTAAGTATAACAAAAATGGCAGGGTTTCTAATGAATTGATTTGTTATGAATGCAGGAAACCAGGTCATATAAAAACTGATTGTCCAAAACTTAAAGCCACTCCTAGCAAGGAGAAGGTAGAGGAGAAACCAATGGTAAAAAAGGGCAAGAAGAAGTTTCAAAAGGCTTTTTGGGCTGACTCAGCTTCAGACTCATCTGAGACTGAAAACGAAGAAGAACTCACCAACCTTTGCTTGATGGCAGATAAAGCTGAACAATCAGATCAAGAAGAGGTATGTGATTTAACATATGATGAACTGTTTGAAGTTTCTGAACACATGCATGATGCATATAGGAAAACTAAAAAGATGCATTCTAGTTTAATTTTAGAATTGGAAGAGCTTAATAAGGAACACGAAATCCTTAGGAAAGATCATGCTTTAATTGATAGCAACCACATGAAACTACTTGATGAATATGATGACTTGAATAAAAATTTTGAAAATTTAAAATCATCCTATGCTGAACTTGAAAAAGAATTTAAGAAATTTAAGGATGAATCTGAGCACAAGACATATAGAATCAATTATACAAATCGAATCTTGGAGGATATGAATTCATTTTACAAACTTACTATAAGAGCTCTCGAGGATAATAGGAACCCCCCTAAACTTGAAGATTTTACAAATCCTAAATATTATCCTAAATTCATGAAATCCCTTAGAAGACAATCATATGAAAGAAAACATAGGAATATTTTTCCTAATGTTAAATGTAACAATTGTGGAATTTTGGGACATATATCTCACACCTGCACTTTAAAGATGAAACCTAATTTGGTGTGGAGAACTAAGATGCATAAACCTAGACATATCACACATGCATCTGATTATAAATTTCATAAAGGTGAACCCAAACTAGTTTGGGTTCCCAGGTCTAACAATTGAGAATTTTGCAGGAATACTCTCACACAAGACCTCGTGAGAGTATATGGTACCTGGACAGCGGATGTTCTAAGCACATGACTGGAGATACTGCTCAATTCATAACGCTGGAAGCCAGGAGTGGAGGCAAGGTTACACTTGGAGATAATACCACAAAGAAGGTGGTTGGATCAGGTATGATTGGAAATTTGAAAAACTTTTTCATAGATAATGTTTTATTAGTTGAAGGCTTAAAACATAATTTGCTTAGCATAAGTCAGCTATGTGATAAGGGCTATAATGTAAAATTTTTACCTACTAGCTGCATAATTAGCCTAAATGGGAAAATTGTTTTAAATGGAAAAAGGGTGAACAATGTCTACATGCTAGATTTAAATTGTATTCAATATCCTACTGCTTTTTGTTTGAAAACTGTTTCTGATGAATCATGGCTTTGGCATAGGAGACTTTGTCATTCTAGTATGAAAAATCTTAGAAGAATTACCCAAAAGAATTTGGTTAGAGGAATACCTAAACTAGACTTTACTAAGGACCACTTATGTGATGCATGTCAATTAGGAAAACAAGTGAAGTCCTCTTTTAAATCCAATAAAGATCTTAGGACCAGTAAACCTTTAGAAATTCTTCACATGGATCTTTTTGGACCTGTAAGCACGGTTAGTCTAGGAGGAAAGGTATATGGATTTGTAATAGTAGATGATTTTTCAAGATTCACCTGGGTTAAATTTCTTTTTCATAAGAGTGAATCATTTGAGGAATTCAGAAATTTTTCAACTTGGATACAAAGAAAACTAGGATGTGAAATAATTTCTATACAAAGTGATCATGGAGGAGAATTTGAAAATGAAAGATTTGAAGATTTCTGTAAAGAAAAGGGGATTGATCACAACTTTTCTGCACCTAGAACTCCTCAACAAAATGGAGTAGTTGAAAGAAAGAACAGAACATTAATAGAAGCCGCCCGAGCAATGTTAGCAGAATACTCTCTTCCTAGATATTTTTGGGCTGAGGCGGTTAGCACTGCATGCTATGTTCTGAATAGGGTAAATGTGAGATCAAATTTGAATAAAACACCCTATGAATTGGTAAAAGGTAGAACACCAAATTTGTCTCATTTACATGTATTTGGTTGCAAGGTGTTCATACATAATAATGAAAAATCTGCCTTAAGAAAATTTGATCCAAAATCAGATGAAGGAATTTTTGTTGGATATTCAAGTGTTGGAAAATCTTATAGAGTATTCAACAAAAGAACTTTAGTCATTGAAGAAACCACACATGTTGTTTTTGATGAAAATGGAAACATAGAAGAGCCAAAAGTTGTTGAAGAAGAAATTGAAGAAAACTCCCAAAAGATTGATAGATTAAATTTGGAAGAAAATGTGGAAGAAAATATAGAAAGAGAAGACCCTTTGCCTAGAGATTTGAGATTCTCTAAAAATCACCCAAAGGAATTAATTATAGGTGAACCAAGTGAGGGTGTTAGAACTAGGCGTGGATTAAACAAGGAAGTCAATCATTCAGCCTTCATTTCAACTATTGAACCCACTAACATTGATCAAGCACTTTCAGATGAATTTTGGATATTGGCCATGCAAGAAGAGTTAAATCAATTTGTAAGAAATAAAGTTTGGGAACTAACTACAAGGCCAAAAGATCAAAGTGTTGTTGGAACCAAGTGGGTGTTCAAAAATAAAATGAATGACTCAGGAGTAGTCATTAGAAATAAGGCTAGATTAGTAGCTAAGGGGTATAATCAAATTGAAGGAATTGATTTTGAGGAAACTTTTGCCCCTGTAGCTAGACTTGAAGCAATTAGGGTTTTACTAGCCTTTGCCTGTTTTAAAGGTTTTAAATTGTTTCAAATGGATGTTAAAAGTGCCTTTTTAAATGGAGTAATTGAAGAAGATGTTTTTGTAGAACAACCTCCAGGTTTTGAAAATTCAAAATTTCCAAATCATGTTTTCAAATTAAAAAAGGCATTATATGGATTGAAACAGGCACCTAGGGCTTGGTATGAGAGGTTAAGCACCTTCCTACTTGAAAGATCTTTTGAAAAAGGAAGTGTGGATACAACTCTCTTTTTAAGAAAAATTGGAAAGGATATACTTATTGTTCAAATTTATGTGGATGACATCATCTTTGGATCTTCAAATAAACATCTTTGTGATGATTTTTCTAAAACAATGAGTAATGAATTCGAAATGAGTCTAATGGGAGATTTAAATTACTTTCTAGGATTTAGCATTAAGCAACTTGAGGAAGGTACTTTTCTTAGTCAAAACAAATATATTAAGGACATCCTCAAAAAATATGAAATGGACAATGCTAAACCTGTTAGTACACCAATGAGTTCTTCAGTTCAGTTGGATAAGGACCTTAAGGGAAAATCTGTTGATCAAAAGAAATTTAGAGGGATAATTGGATCTTTACTTTACTTGACTGCTAGCCGACCAGATATTATGTTTAGTGTTTGCCTATGTGCTAGATTTCAATCAGATCCAAAAGAATCACATTTGACAGCAGTAAAAAGGATTTTAAGATATCTACTAGGAACTCAAAACTTAGGAATTTGGTATCCTAAGTTTAGCTCTTCATTTGAAATTATTGGTTACTCAGATTCTGACTTTGCAGGCTGTAGAGTGGATAGGAAAAGCACTTCTGGAACATGTCAATTCATTGGAAATTCATTAGTTTCATGGTCTAGTAGAAAACAAAATTCAGTGGCACTATCTACTGCAGAAGCAGAATACATTGCATTAGGAAGTTGTGTGGCACAAGTACTTTGGTTAAAACAACAGTTGATTGACTTAGGATTAACTATAGGCACTATTCCAATTTATTGTGACAATACTAGTGCTATTTGTATTTCAAAAAATCCTATTCAACATTCTAGAACCAAACACATCGATATAAGGCATCATTTCATAAGGGATCACGTATCCAAAGGAGAAATTGAACTCATACATGTTTCAACTGAAAATCAACTTGCAGACATTTTTACAAAACCTTTAGCCTTTGATACCTTCAGTACTTTAAGAACAAGGCTTGGTGTTATTGATTTGAATGCTTAACTCAAATGTCTTTGCAAACATTGATACTTGTTATGTTTTGTTTTTGAAATTTTGTGAATTTTTGTGTGTTTTTTAATGAATTGTTTTTGGATTTATGATTTTGTTTTATGTTTTCTGTGTTTCTGATTGTTTTTGTTGATTTTGTTAATTTAAAAATTTAAAAAATCAAAATTAATTTTTGGAGGAAATCGTCCAGGACGAAATATTTTCGTACGGGACGATGTGTAAAGGAACAGTTTGCGAAAATTTAAACCGTTTTAGAGCAGTTTTTTATTGGATCGTCTGTACGATCTGTGATCGTCCAGGACGAAATTTTTTTTCTCTCAAACGTCGGGACGATTGAATGCAGCGGTTGAGTGGATAAGATAGTTTTTAATACGAACTTCGTCTGTACGAAATTTTCGTTCGTCCAGACGAACATGTGTCGTTTCATTGTAGGGGACGGTTTTCAAGAGTCATCAAAACGAAATACTTTTCGATCGTCTGTACGAAATTTTTTTCGTCTGTACGATCGGTCAAGTCAAAAAGCCTGTACGAAGGGACGCATCGTAAGTTGTGTTGAATACGAAAAGCCGTTACATTTTGGACGAATTGGATCGTCTGTACGAACATGCTTCGTCCAGACGAATTATTATGTTCGTCCAGGACGAATATTTTCGTCCAGGACGAAAGTATCGTTTTTCCTTTAAATATGAAGGCTTTTCAAACTTGAAAATCACACTTTCAAATTTCTTTTTCAATCCCTTTCAACATCAAATCAACAATGGCCTCCTCTAGCAAAAGACAAAAGGTTTTGGTGAAGAAACCAAACAGGAATGCCCCAGACAACTTTCTTTCTAAGGAAAATGAGGAATCTTTTCCTCGTTTTGCCTCAGCAAAAATCACTCCGTCTCGCATTCTTATCCCAGCAGAGTTGAAATATCGGGTAATGCACCTCTTCGCCTCAACCCAATTTCAGTTCATTCTTTCTCTCGTTTACCTCTACAACAAACAAACCTACCATTACTTCCTTGCCAACATGAGTTTCAATTCTGACCACTCTATCATTAGTTCTTTTGTTTTTAAGAAAAAAGTTGAGATCACCAAGCACGATCTTGGTGCATTTTTAAACTTAAGAACTGAGGGATATAGAGCCCACACCCTAATGTCAGAAAACTCCTTCAAATGGTTTGAAATCAATAGGGTAATTAGAGGAAATGCAATTGACAATCATGTTGCTAGAGTCTCAGGTATGACCCAAGATGCCCGAATCATCCAGCATATCCTTAGATCCTCAATTATTCCTAAAGCTGGTGATAGGATTAACATCACTCCTCTCCTTTCTTGTCTAACTTTTTTAATCATGTCAAGACATCCTATTGATGAAGCCCAACTCATCATAGATCATATCTATAGGCTTTCAGAAATAGGACATGCTGATCAGAAGAAAAAGAAAAACATTTCATTAGGGCACTTAATTACCTATATTTTGGAGAAGAAATACAATATAGTGCATCCTGATGAAGAATATGAAGAGCCAGTTTACTATAACAATACATCATTCAGACTGCTCTTCAAGGAAGAAAAAGAAAAAGGGAAAGCACATGACAGTGCTTCAGAAGAAGAAGAAAGAGAAGAAGGAGAGCATACCTCTGCACCTCAGTCAGATTATCAGAATCTGATTGAGAGATTTGATCGTTTAGAGACTCATATTGATCAAAGATTTGATCAATTTGATGCTCAACTTGTGCAGCAACAACATGACATTGGTGTTATTAGAAATGAAGTACATGATATCAATACCAATGTAATGTTGATGGCCTCCTACTTTAACCTTTTCGGTGGCATTCCTCCTCCTCCTCCTCCAGAACAGTAGAGATGATTTTATGTGTTTTTGTAGTACTTGTGTTGTATTTTTTGTTGTGTTGTTGTGATTGTTACTCATTTTTTTCTTGTTATGTTAATGTTTTTGTTAAATGTAGGTATTTGTCTTTTATTTTATGTTGTGTTTAGCTTTTGTGAAATGTAATCTTTTCATATAAATCAATGCATTTCACACTTGTTTCAGTATTGATTTGTTATTGAAATGTGGTTAATTTTTTATGAATTTCATTAGTATTATTTAATCTTCATAGTGCTTAAATTAGATTGTAATTGGAGATTATCTACATTAGAAAATCTAGTCTTTCAAAATTTAAAAGTTGTTTATAACTTGTTGTAATTAGAATTTTTAAATTCATGTCTATTCATTTAGACTACATAAAAGTTAAAATTATTATTGCAATTTAGATGTTTACTTATTTTGTATTTCTTTGTTCAAATAATATTTATGTACTTAGAAATATTTGAAATTTTAGATTATTGATTTTGGAAAGAATTGGTGTAAAGTACTCTTGAAAATTGTACAAAAAGTACAAAAAATCAAAAGAAATGCGCAATGGTTCGCAAATATGAAAAAGAGGCACAAAATCAGCTCAATATCAATAGATGCACAAAAATGTGCTCAAAAAGTTGAAAAAGATGCGCAAAGCGCCACATGTGGTAATTCTCTTCTTTCCAAATTCTTTCAATCTCTTAATTCAAATTGATCTTATGTTCATTTATATTCTATTGAATTTTGAAATATAGAATTTTTTCTTCATCTCTCTTGTAATGATTTTCTATATTCAAATGTCTAAATTGAATCATGTCTTTGCTAAATTCTTCTTACTTACAATGTTATATCACTTTTTAAATCTCTTGAATTTCTATGATTGACCTAATGTTTTTAGTTTAAAATTGCATACCCTATGTCAATCACCATTTAGATTAAATTTTAACAATGAATTTCATATAATTATTTACATTTCTGGTCTTTTTCTTCTTCACTTTTTGTTGCTGTCAAAAAGGGGGAGAAATTATTAGTTTGTGTATGTTTGTGTTTTATCTTTTTTAGTTGTTCTGTAAAAAACAAAAAAAAAAAAATATTGTTCTTTAATGCCTCCTTATTTTAATGTACTCATAAATTCAGGGGGAGTTTAGGAGATAAAAAATGTGTTTTAACTTGAAACCATACTAATAATAATTGTTTTGCCATCATCAAAAAGGGGGAGATTGTTTGAATAGTTGCTATTTGAATGAGTTATATTTATGCAACTTATGTAGTTTTGATGATTCCAAACATTATTGTTCAAATGTATAGTTATCTCCTAACAATTTCAGAAGATTTGCACTTGCTCTTGTGTGTACTAACATTTCAGGAAAATCAGACTCCAGACTACGAAAACTTCAATTCAAATTCAACATGAGATATTATGTATAATTGATGTTTATCTTTTCTTTGAATTAACTTTGAAAGGGAGTGATTGTAATTGAGTGAATAAAATCTCACACACACACACACATAAGGAGATCTTGAAATTCTATACTGATCGTACAGGACGATATTTATCGTACTGGACGATCTGTCAGTTATCTCCTATAGAGCACTTGGAACGAATAGGAACTTGCCTTGAAAAATTTTCTAAGTCCTATTCGTCCAGGACGAAATTTATCATCGTCCCAGGCGATGGGTTCTCTGCAAAATTTTCGTCCAGACGAATTTTACCATCGTACGAGGCGACCAGTCCTCTGGAAAATTTTCGTCCCGACGAAAATAAATATCGTACAGGACGATCAGCTCTCTGGAACTTTTTTCGTACAGACGAAAACAAGTTATCGTCCGCGGCGATAGGTTCTCTGGAAAATTTCGTCCAGACGAAATAAATAATCGTCCAGGACGATCGGCTCTCTGGAAAATTTTCGTCCAGACGACCACATTTTCGTTCAAACGACAAACCGACTTAGAACAGTTTTCAGCAGTTTCTAGAACCGACCTTGTAATAACCGTTCGTACTGGACGAACCAAGTTCGTACAGGACGATCAGATGTACGAAGTCAGTTCGTACACATATACAAATTGGGTCGTTTCAGATCGTTTAAGTAAAATCGTCCAGGACGATACAGAATCGTACAGGACGATCCACTGCGTACAGAATTGAAAATTTGCAGTTTTTGGGCGGTTTCACTTGTCTTTTATATAAATAGTCCAAATTAGACTGCCACCCAATCTTTTTGTCATTTGATCTTCGTGCCTTTTGAGAGAATAGCCAAGGAGAGAGTGGAAGAGAGCATTCAAAGGAGGATTCCTACCACTGGAGCTAGAAGGCTTCACTTGGATTGCTAAGGTAAGAGTCTCTACTTGTGAAATTGGATTTCTTCACTCTTTTTCTTTCTTCCTTCTAGATTCTTGTGAGAAGATCATTCAAGAAGGTCCGGTTCTCTGCCGACACTTGGAGAGTGTGAACAGACGAAGGGTTCTCTGCCCACACTAGGAGAGTGTGAAAGGACGAAGGGTTCTCTGCCCACACTAGGAGAGTGTGAAAGGACGAAGGGTTCTCTGCCCACACTAGGAGAGTGTGAAAGGACGAAGGGTTCTCTGCCTACACTTGGAGGGTGTGAAAGGACGACGGTTCTCTGCCAACACTGGGTTTTGTGTAAAAGGACGGACGGTTCTCTACCGCACCGGGGAGTGGTGAAAAGAGTGTGTTGTAAGGGCTTCTCCGCCTTGCTGTGGGTGCAAAAGGAGAGTCACTATTGGTATTAGTGCAATACTCAGAGGGTGCCTCTGAGGAGTGGATGTAGGTCTGGTTATAGACCGAACCACTATAAATCTGGTGTCATTTACTTTATAGCTTTTACGTTTCCGCACTTTTAAAATTCAGTTTTAACAACTCTGTGGTTGAAAAATATTTTTCTACTAACTTTAAAAAAAAAAAAAAAAAAAGAAAATTTTATTTCGGTTCAACTTTATTTTTAAGAGGGTTTAAAATTTTAAAAACTACCAATTCACCCCCCTCTTAGTAGCCTTGGGACACTTACTTAGGCTTAACAACCTAATTACTGGACTCAACATAAGTAAGGATTCTTAATTAAGGCAGCCATCAATAACATATCGGCCTGGACGATACATGTATCGGCCAGGACGATAAGCTCAAACAGAAAGAAGTAGCCGCCATAGTTAATTAAGGTATACTGTAATTTTAAATTATCGGCCAGGACGATCCACGTATCGACCTGGACGAAATTACCAAATTATGCCTTAATTGATCAGGAAATCAAGGGAGTAATTAAGGATGATTGAAACGATCATATCGTCTTGGACGATCGCAGGATCGGCCAGGACGATCTAGTCAAAAACCTTAAGTTACTTCAGGACGATAAATATCGGCCAGCTCGTATCCAGGGCTATTGTCAGGACGATTTTCCTCTGATTTGAACTGATCGGCCCGTACGATCGTGAGATTGGCCTGGACGATCAAGCCAATTTTCAATCATCCAGTTTTGCATCCAGGGCGATGCCCTGGCCGATCTTCTTTGATTTGTACTGATCGCCAGGCCGATGTCCATATCGGCCTAGACGATATTGTCGGCAACTTGCAATTAATGAGCTCCTTTGAAGCTCTTCTATTTAAGAGGTCTTGTTCAACATTTTTAAGTACCTTTGCCTGCTGCCTTGACCTGAGAAGACCTTGAGGAGAGAAAGAGAGAGAGGAGAGAGAGAGAGGATCTTGTGAGGGGGAGCTTGTGAGGGGATTCACAAGGGTTGCTTTAAGGATCGCTCTGCTTCGTCTTTGTCTAGAGTTTCTCGTCCGTGGAAGGGTCGGTAGAGGTAAGGAGTTTGCTTTTGGTTTTGGTTCTCTACCAGCTTCAGGAGGAAGCAAAAGGAGGTAGGTTCTCTGCCTTGCCGAGGTGGCAAAAAGGAGGTTCTTGTAAGGGCTTCTCCGCCTAGCCGTGGGGGCTAAAGGAGAGTCACATTTTGTAGTGCAACACTTGGAGGGTGCCTCCAAGGAGTGGACGTAGGTCGAGTCAACCGAACCACTATAAATTTCTGTGTTCTTTTTCTTGCTTCCGCGCTTTTAAATTCCGCATTTATTTCTGTGGTGTGATTTGGTTTATGCAATTTTCTTTCTTTGTGAAAAGAGTTTTTAAAATACCAATTCACCCCGCCCCCCTCTTGGTTAGCTTGGGACTAAGTTCATAGGGCTTAACATCCCTAACGAACTTTCAGATACAATTGAAGTCCCCTCTAGTGATGGCAGGACAAGAATCCTCCATACATTTCTCAAGTTGCTTCCATAAACTACCCCTCTCCCCACAACATCTACTCCCATATACCATAGCAACTTTCAACATTCTCAAGTTAGGAATCGAAAGGTTACCAACAATAACCTGAGAAGAAGATTCCTTCACATCAAAAGAAACCAACATCCTGTTCCAAAACACCAGAATCCCTCCAGAGGTACCTTCTGCAGGATGGTGCCAATAATCCCAATCCTTCCCAATAAGACAGTCAATATCCCTTCTATCAATGCTAGAAAGCTTGGTCACCATTAGACCAATAAAAAAACATCTTCTTCTCTCACAACTTCCTTCAAATATAATGAGGCCTCCTTCTTCCTTGCCCCCCTACAATTCCAAAACAATACATAGGTCATTTAAACAATTAAAGGGGATTTCTCCCCATTGATGGAATTCATCCTTCCATCCCTCTTTTCTTCTTATAATCTGGTTCAACTGGCCCTAAAACTCTTAACTCCTTGGCTAACTTCACTTTAGCAGCACCACTTTGAGACCTCACACCCGTATGACTGAGTTCTGTATCAGCAATATCCTTCTCCTTCGATTTATCAATTTCTTCAATCTTACCACTATCTTCTTCTTCACTAAAATCAGTTAACGCAGCAAATCTATTGATTAACTAAACTTTTGGAGGTTTAACATCCACAGATCTCTCAAAATCTGGGCAAATATCTGGGGCCCGGACAAACTTTTCAATAACAACCTCTGCCTCTTTCTTCAACTGATTTTCCTTCTAGACAGCAACATTCTTGCTGTTACTTCTCCTGTTCTCATCAATAGCCTTATCACCAATTATTTTCCTATTATTAGCATTACTATTAAAAACCCGTCTATTTTTAAAATGAACTTGAATCCAAGGGCCAAATTCTGAACTGATCACTGATTTCTTACCGTTAGTCATAGCCTTACTATCTTCCTCATTAACTGCATCTGTCTTCCTTAACTTCTAGTCTTGAATCCCAAGTGATACATTCTCCGGACAAGCACTAGCTTCATGACCCACTTTGCCACACTGGTAGCATAGAAGATCAATCTTCTCGTACTCCACACGTTGGAAGAACCTCCCAGCTGAACCATCTACCCAAACACCATTCAATAACTTTTTCTCCAAATCAATACTAACACAAACCCGAGCAAACTCACGCTTTCCTCAGCGAAAAGTATTGCCATCTAAGTACATTGGGGTTCCAAAACAAGATGCAATTCTCGCCAAACTATCCTGATCCCAACAAAACAGTGGTAAGCACGGGAGCCTGATCCAAACTGGAGCAAAAATACCCTTAAACGAATTTGGATCAAAAGCAGGGGACCATCAATCCATACTGACAATAAATCCACTTACATACCACGGGCCACCATTCAAAATTTCTTCTACCACCTCATTCGTTTTAAATGAACATAATATCCAATTCTTGCCAATTGAAGTCATATGAAAACCACCATACTTGCTCCATTGCCTCCTCAATTCAATACTACACACAAAAAAAGGTATGTTGCTGCCCAATACTTTAATTACAACTAAATTCTTCAAAATCTTTGAGTTCTTTGCTACCATTTCAGAATTTAATCTCACTGCAATCCCATCTTCAGAAAATTCAGCTTGATCTCTGTTAAATGAAATCTTGATATGCTTTGGCTTCGACCATGCATCAACAATCTCACCATTACTTTTCTGAAATGAATTAACAATCGGATTCACCTTCAAGATTTCACAATTCTCTAAAACCTTTACAAGGCCCTCATCGTCAATCAAATTTTCATCAACCTTCTAATCAACAATCGCCGGCAGAACCTTAACAACATTCCGATCCTTTCGCATATCGAGAACTCCAGAAAAATTATTTACCCATAAAATTAAATCATTCGAAGCCGCAGGTTCAAGAACAGCCAAATCTGGATTTCTCTTCTCCCCCATAAAGTTCTTAGCAGTCAAATCCACCATCACAACATTCTTCCCCTTACACTCAATAAAAGTTTGAAGGCTCAGAGGTCTTGACCCTTCTCTAATCACAATTCCATTCGGAAGCTTACCAGTAGCTCGTAAGGAGCTAGAAGAACGCAAAGCATTCAAGAACCCTAGCAAAGAACTGCCGGCGATCCTCTGGCGCCAATTCCGCCGATCACGAAAAGCCCGCGCAAAATAAAATTTGAACCTTCAGTGAACATTCTCTCTCTAAAATTCTAGACGTTCTCTCTCTAGATCGATCGAGACATGTGCCTACCTAAAAAGATAATAAATCTCACAAATTTAAGCTTTAAATAAAAAGTTAAACATTACTAAAACCAAAAAAAAAATTTAAATAAATAATAGAATATTAAAAAAATTATAATAAAAAACCAAATCAAAAAATAAATTTAAAAATTAAAAAAACAATTAAATCATAATTCATTAAATATAGACAATTAAATAAAATAAATTAAATAAAACTTTAATAAATAAATAACATATGAATAAGAATAATAAATAAAATAAAAAATAAATATATAAATAAAAGTAAAATAGGTAAATAAATTAGAAGTAAATAAGTAAAGTTTAAAAATAAATAAATCAAACTTTAATTAAATTAAATAATCTAATTTAAAGAAATAAAATAACTTAATAAAAACATTAAATAAAATTTAACAAAAATTTAAATAAGTAATAAATAAAACGATTAAATAAAATAATATATAGAATTAAATAAAAATAAATTAAAATTTTAAACAAAACTTAATTCATTAAACTTAAATAAACAAAATAAACAAATTCCAAATTTAAAAAAAAAATTAATAAAATTAAAAAATTCAAATTTAAATAGTTAAATAAAAATATAGATGACATAGGAAGGTTTCAGCTAGCTTTCAAAAATCAGTTACTGCACTGGGATGTGGTTCAAATGGAGTTACTTGCTGTTTTGTATCTGAAGAATATGGTGCGGGATTGGATGTTCGAAGCGCAAGGTGTTATCATCGAAGGAGACAACTTTAATATCATTAAAATGCTTCAAAATTCGGTCAAGAGATGGAAGGTTTGTAGAATAATTGAAGAGAGTTTGGCCTTTTTACTTGATTTTAAACATATTGTTTTTTCTTATTCTAGTAGAGATGGTAACAAATTAGCGGATATTTGTGCTAATTTGTCTTTAGAGAGATCTTTTTTGTGGGAATATCTTCATTGTGATTTGATTCCTCCTTCTTTCTTGTATTGCTTGAAGGAGGAATGTATTGCTTTAGGTATGTCTTGAGTAGTTTGTATTCGGCATTTCTTTAGTTTTAATGCATTTAGTTGCATTTTTTTCAAAATAAAAATAAAAATATAGATATATATATATATATATATATATATATATATATATATATATATATATATATATATAATTTTAATGTTTAAATTCAAATAAATTGAAGCTATAAATTAAGTTCAATTTAATCAATTTAAATAAATAATTCTAAATAAATTTAATAAAATCAATAAACATTAAATAAATAATTAAAAGAAAATTGAGGCCTTATGTGTTTGATTTATTCTTTAGAATGACAGAAATGCTTTCATCATAATGCTTAGGACATGTTGATTGATGACTTCAATGTAAATTAGAGTTATTAGTTAACATGGTTCTTTACAACCTAAAGTAAACAACTTAAACAAATAGAATTCATTAATAAAACATAAATCATTAAAACATAAACTTAAATTAAATCCCTTTACCTGCAGCATATGAATTTAAGTTGTAGATAATTCAAACCCTAATCCATTTAGGCTAAATCCAAACAATATAGCTTAGTAAACATATATAATTATTTGATAAGACAACAAACACTAGCCCTATTTTAGGATTAGTGTCTTTTTTTTAGCCCCAAAATAAGATGTTTCATTAAAATAATTGATGGATAAAAAAGTACAAATAGGAAATGAATTTTACTATGCCTCCCAAACACAAAAGAGAAGGAAGACAAAGAAACCAAAGAAAAAATAAACAAAAAAACAAAAGTACAAAGATAAAAAAAAACCCTCATTTGAAAATGAGAGATCCCCCATGTTATTATAGAAGACAATACACCCAAGAAGACCTCAATAATGATCATTTGAGGGGCTCAAATCCCTGCCCGAGATCTCATCAATTACTTTCTTCCTTTTACGAGGGGCAGTGGTGACAAGCCCCAGCTGTTAAAGTTCCTTCTGAAGGACTCTTCTTTTTGAAAGTTTGTTAGGGATGTTAAGCCCTATAGAACTGGCCCAAGCTAACCAGAAGGAGGGGGGGGGGGGTGCATTGGTATTTTAAAAAAATATTTCTTTTCACCACGAATAAAAATAAATGTGGAAATTAAAAGTGCGGAAGCAAGAAACAAGAACACAGAAATTTATAGTGGTTCGGTCAACTCGACCTACGTCCACTCCCCGGAGGCGCCCTCCGAGTATTACACTACAAACGTGACTCTCCTTTAGCCCCCACAACTAGGCGGAGAAGCCTTTACAACGAACCTCCTTTTTGCCACCCCGGCAAGGCTGAGAACCTATCTCCTTTTGCTTCCTCCTGAAGCTGGCAGAGAACCACAACCAGATGCTGACTCCTTACCTCTACCGACCCTTCCACGGACGAGAAACTCTAGACAAAGAAGAAGAAGAGCGATCCTTGAAGCAACCCTTGTGAATCCCCTCACAAGCTCCCCCTCATAAGATCCTCTCTCTCTCTCCCTCTCTCTCTTTCTCTCCTCAAGGCCTTCTCAGGTCAAGGCAGTAGCATAAAGGTTATTCAAAACATTGAACAAGAGCTCTTAAATAGAAGAGCTTTAAAGTAGCTCATTAATTGCAAGTTGCCGACATTATCGTCCAGGCTGATATGGACATCGATCTGGCATATAAGTACAAATCTCAGAAGATCGGCCAGAGCATCGCCCTGAATGCAAAACTGGATGATTTAAAATTGGCTTGATCGTCCAAGCTAATCTCACGATCGTCCCTGCCGATCAGTTTAGATCAGAGGAAAATTGTCCAGAGCATCGCTCTAAATTCGAGCTGGCCGATATTTATCGTCCTGAAGTAACTAAGGTTTTTGAATAGATCATCCTGGCCGATCCTGCAATCGTCTAGGACGATATGATCGTATCAATCATCCTTAATTACTCCCTTGATTTTTTGATCAATTAAGGCATAATTTGTGAATATCGTCTAGGCCGATCAATGATCGTCCTAGCCGATTATTTAAAAATACAGTATACCTTAATTATCTATGGCGGCAACTTCTTTCTATTTTTGAGCTTTTCATCCTGGCCGATACATGTATCGTCTAGGACGATCCATTAATGATGAAAGCCTTAATTAAGAATCCTTAATTAGACTTTCTGTTTTAAGCCTGATCGTCCAGAACGATGTAAATATCGTCCTGGCCGATATGAGTAAAAATAAAATTTCTAAGTCTCTCAAGTGTGTGTATGTAGGTTTACTTAGCATCAGTCTCTTTGACCATTACAAATAGACTTAAGAAGAGAAAAGACAAAGTACAGACTGACTCAACCCTAGACCTACGCAATCTTGAACTGGCTTCGTTTGTTCATCCGATCTTCGATTCCTGAAAAGTTAGAAGTAACAAGCAGTCCAAGAGAATCACTAGTGTTTGTAAATCATCAAAACATAAGTCATGAAAATAGATTTGCAACAATCTTCCCCTTTTTGATGATGACAAACACAAGTAGGAAAAACTCAGAGAGAAAAAAAATAGTTCACTAGAAATTCAAAGTTACAAGCATAGTCTTTTTCCAACCACATCCTACTCCCCCTTTTGTCATCACAAAAAGAGGGTCCTAGACACACGAAGGAAAAAGAAAATACCAAATTACAAGACAAACTGCAGAAAATAGAAAACAAACAACAGAAAACACAGACTAGAAAAATGAGGGACCCTGATCATCAGATGGAAATGGTGGAGGTGGATGCTGAAAGTAGCTGGCAAGCGTAGTAAACTGAGCATTGAACCAGGCAATGTCCTAGTCATGCTGCTGCTGGTGGTGAGTAAAGTAGCTGTCAAATCGGGCTAAATCCTCTGTGCGGTGCTATTCGTAGCGGGCAATGTCCTTAGAATGTTGCTGCTTCTGTGCAGCAACATAAGCATCAAAGCGGGTCTCCCATCGATCAAACCTCTCTATCAACTGATCAACCGGTGAGTGCTGGTGGAGAGGAACAGGATCAGGATCGGGAGCGGGAGCAGGAGAAGGATCAGCTAAAATTTAAAGAAACGGCCATATCGTCTAGGCCGATCACGAAATCATCCAGGACGATATGGCTCAATAATTGCGTACATGCCGATTGGTCAAAAAGATGGTCCGATCGGTCGGGCCGATCAGATATCGGCCATGACGATTAGACACAAACGATCGTCCCAAGGAGTCAGGCCGGACGACCGTTGAAAAAGCATATCGTCTGGGCCGATTAGGTGTATCGTCCAGGACGATGCACAATAATTGATCGTACCGGCCGAAGTTAAAATGTTTTAAATCTATGCCACGTGTATCGTCCAGGACAAACAGTGGGTCGGCCAGGACGATTGTCTAATAATGGATTGTCCGGAGCCGATTTTAAAGATTCAAACGTGCTGACACGTGGATCGTCCAGGACGATCCAGTGTATCGGTCAAGACGATGTGACGATGTGACTAGAATTTGAAACCAAAGAAGAGATGGTGATGATCAAGGCCCTCAAAAATAAAACAAAATTAAAGCAGATAAAAACACAGTAATATAAAGCTAAAAACAACGGGAAAAAGAAAATAAAAAAGAATATTTTTGAATTTTAATTTTTCTAATTTTTTTTGTTTTATCAAGGCTTCATATGAGAAGTTTTCAACTAATTAGACTTTAGAGTTCCACAAGATCAAGGAGTTTAGCCAAACCTAATCAGACAATGATAGAATATCCGATTCTGTTAACCCTAGATCAGACGTTCTTTATGGTACAAATTTTCTTTTGAAAAATAAAAATGCTTAACTCAGAATAAACCTAATTGGGCAAAAAGAAGATCCAATCGAAACTTGTTTACAAAAAAAAATATAACATAAATAATAAAACAAAGTAATTTGTCTCAATCATGGAATTTGAAATCAAGCATTTGAAATCATCAAATAATCAATGAGTTCTCTAAGTTTTAAGAGTTTAGAGAAGAGATAGTAGCTTGAATTTAGTGGGCTCATTTTATGCCTCTTTTGTCTTTGAATTGCTCTTTTAGCATCTTAATTTTTGATACACTTTTGTGTATTATATTTTTTTTTTCAATTTGACGTCATTGGCCTCTTTCCTTTTTAATTTTTCCAAGCTAAAAGCTCTTTAAAAAAATTCTTAAAAAGACCCTTAGTTGTGAGAATATCCTCCAAATATTAGAGAATAGGAGCTCTCTCTCTAACATAGGGAAGAACAAGTCACAAAATAATATCAACGCCATGTGATGAAAGCAATGGCAAGATTTTAAATAACTTGAAAGATATATAAGAACTTTGGATATTATGTACAAGATAGATTTTTATAGCAAGATAGAAATAATCTTAGTTTCAAAAATCATTGGCTTAAAATGAGTTAGACTTTCGTTTAGAGAAAAAAATCATACCACTAAATAAGGTCAGAAGGAGGGAAACCATCAACAGTGTTTCTCCCTTTAACCAATTTTAGAAAAGCTAAACACTATCTTCAAAACTCCAAAATCTAAAATCTTGAAAAGATTTTACATATGAAAAACCAATTATAAAAGCAAAGTGAAAACAAAACAAATTAAAACAACTACAATGCAGAACTGAAACAAAAACACATTTCAAGAAATTATTGAAGCAGCAGGTTTAAGCATTTATGAGCTGCGAGCCTTCATATGTCCAGTTATCCTATGCTCCCACAAGGTCTTTGGTGAGAGGACTCCTGCAAAACTCAACAATAGTCAGATTTAGGAACCCAAACAGGTTTGGGCTCCTTCTTAGGAAAAGTAGAATGCAATGCAGATATGGTATGCTGTGAATCATGCATCTTAGGTCTTCACACCCAGTGTGTACTACGGTGAACGGTGCAAGTGTGTGAGATGTGTCCTAGCATGCCACATGAAAAACATCTAACTCCAAAAAAAGGGTTTCTTAAATGGTTTGAGTTATAATGCCTCTTCCTAGATTTCGGCTTAGGATTAAAAGTAGATGTCATCCAATTTTTCTTACATGTATCCAAATCATTTTGAATCCTCAAGTTAGTTTTTTTTAATGCATCATTATCAATCCTCAAATTTTTCTTAATTTCTTTAGATTTCTTAAGATCAGAATTAAGTGAGGTCTGTGAAACTTTTATACATTATGTTCATCAATTAATTCCAAATACTTTTTGTTTAAATCATCAAATTCATCAAGAAGAGCCATATGATTTGAATCAATCGTTGAATGATATTTAAGAATGACTTCATACTCTTTTTGCAAATTTATAAGTTCCACTTTTAAGCTAGCATGAATCTTCTTAAGTTTTTTATAAGATGCATTGATTTTCTCACAAATATCAAATAATTCTTCATAAGTTGGTTTACATATCTCTTCCTCATCACTTTGCTCAAGATGATCTTCCCCCATTAAGCACAGGTTTGTAGTCTCTTCCTCTGGTTCGGTCTCAGAGGAATCAGTACCAGATTATGCCCAAAATGCCTTCTGAACTCTCTTCTTGTCCTTCCTAAACTTAGGTTTCTTCTCACCTTTTTCCTTTTCTTTGCTCGAGTGATCTTGAAGTGTAGGACAATCGGCTCTCACATGTCCAGGCTTCCTGCATTCATAACAAACAACATAAGAAGATCCTTTAGAATGTTTATGATCCCTACCTTTTCTCCAATGATGATTTTGCTTCTTCCTCAGAAAGCTTTTGAATTGCCTTGTGATGAAGGCAACTTCATCGCTTTTAGACCCGGAAGATTCGGAATCTGATTTGTGTGCCTTCAGTGTAACTGTTTTCTCCTTCTTCTTCTCACCTGCATCAAGATTTCTTTGATTCACCCCTTGCTCGTAAGTAATGAGTGAGCCAAGTAAGTTATCAATAGAATAAAGTGTTCAAATCCTTAAATTCAGTGATTGCAATAATTTTAGCATCGTATAATGAAGGCAAGCATCTCAAAATCTTGTTTAGTCTTTCATAGTTTAAAAGTTCTTTTCCTAATGCATGCAGTGAAGTGACTATCTGAGTAAACCTAGTGTACATGTCAGAAATAGATTCATGAGGTTTCATACAAAAAAGTTCGTAATCATGCATGAGGACATTCAAACGGGATTGTTTAATCTCATTAGTGCCTTCATAGGTGATACATAACTTATCCCAAATTCCTTTACCAGTTTTGCAAGTGGAGACATGCATGTAATCCTCAGATTTTAAAGCACAGAAAAAACAGTTCAAACATTTTGCATTTAATTGAGCTAAATCTTGTTCATCGAAAGTCCATTCAGTAAAAGCAACGTCAGTTTTAACACCATTAATTTCACGAGAAGGTGGAGAGTAACCTTCTTTGATAAGCATCCACATGCGATAATTAGTAGATTGTAAAAACGTTGACATGCGGGTTTTCCAGAAATCAAAAGGTAAGTTGTCAAACAAGGGAGGTCGTGTAATTGAATAACCTTCTGTAGTGTTACGATTCCTAAGGTTAGCCATGGATAAAAAATTTAAAAAGTTTTCAAATTCAGTTTTTATGAATCCGACTCTGATACCACTTGAAAGTTCGTTAGGGATGTTAAGCCCTATAGAACTGGCCCAAGCTAATCAAGATTGGGGGTGAATTCGTATTTTAAAAAAATATTTCTTTTCACCAAGAATAAAAATCACATAAACCAAAATCACACCAAGAGAAAAATAAATGTGGAAATTAAAAGTGCGGAAGCAAGAAAAAAGAACACAGAAATTTATAGTGGTTCGGTCAACTCGACCTACGTCCACTACCCAGAGGCGCCCTCTGAGTATTACACTACAAACGTGACTCTCCGTTAGCCCCCACAACTAGGCGGAGAAGCCTTTACAACGAACCTCCTTTTTGCCACCCCGGCAAGGCTGAGAACCTATCTCCTTTTGCTTCCTCCTGAAGCTGGCAGAGAACCACAACCAGATGCTGACTCCTTACCTCTACCGACCCTTCCACGGACGAGAAACTCTAGACGAAGAAGAAGAAGAGCGATTCTTGAAGCAACCCTTGTGAATCCCCTCACAAGCTCCCCCTCATAAGATCCTCTCTCTCTCTCTCTCTCTTTCTCTCCTCAAGGCCTTCTCAAGTCAAGGCAGCAGCATAAAGGTTGTTCAAAACATTGAACAAGAGCTCTTAAATAGAAGAGCTTTAAAGTAGCTCATTAATTGCAAGTTGCCGACAATATCGTCCAGGCTGATATGGACATCGGTCTGGCATATCAGTACAAATCTCAGAAGATCGGCCAGAGCATTGCCCTGAATGCAAAACTGGATGATTTAAAATTGGCTTGATCGTCCAAGCTGATCTCACGATCATCCCGGCCGATCAGTTCAAATCAGAGGAAAATTGTCCAGAGCATCGCTCTAAATTCGAGCTGGCCGATATTTATCGTCCTGAAGTAACTAAGGTTTTTTAATAGATCATCCTGGCCGATCCTGCAATCGTCCAGGATGATATGATTGTATCAATCATCCTTAATTACTCCCTTGATTTTCTGATCAATTAAGGCATAATTTGTGAATATCGTCTAGGCCGATCAATGATCGTCCTAGCCGATTATTTAAAAATACAATATACCTTAATTGTCTATGGCGGCAACTTCTTTCTATTTTTGAGCTTTTCGTCCTGGCCGATACATGTATCTTCCAGGACAATCCATTAATGATGGCAGCCTTAATTAAGAATCCTTAATTAGACTTTCTGTTTTAAGCTTGATCGTCTAGGACGATGTAAATATCATCCTGGCCGATATGAGTAAAAATAAAATTTCTAAGTCTCTCAAGTGTGTGTATGTAGGATTACTTAGCATTAGTCTCTTTGACCATTACAAATAGACTTAAGAAGAGAAAAGACAAAGTACAGACTGACTCAACCCTAGACCTACGCAATCTTGAACAGGCTTCGTTTGTTCATCCGATCTTCGATTCATGAAAAGTTAGAAGTAACAAGCAGTCCAAAAGAATCATTAGTGTTTGTCAATCATCAAAACATAAGTCATGAAAATAAATTTATAACAATTTTTTTCCTGGAGAGGTTCAATCTGACATTGGAGATGTACTACTGTTGAAATTTTTTTGTAGTGAAGACAATAGGATCTGTGCTGGAATTAGTTAATGTTGGAATGGGGCGCCTCATTTCATGACCTTTAGAAGGGTTTGCAGGAAGATGGCCTTTTTTGCTTTGTCATTCTCCTTTTAGTGATGACATTCCAAGTTCCCAATTTGTCTTAAGGTTGGGAAGATGTAGAATCAGACTGCTGAGCATGCACAGAAATAACTAGTTTCTATAAATCCATAACAGAAGATTGAAGAGTGATGTCAATAGGCTGTAACTTTGTCTTGCAAGGGAAAGCCTCCACTTTAAGGCCCATAATTTCAAAATAATAATAAAAAAAAAGATTAGAGAGGCCCTCGTAATCAACTTTTTGAATAATTCTTCAATTTAGACCCTTAATCCAAAAACCTAAGGAGAGTTTCTATGTAAGGTAAATATGGGCACACACTCTAGCAAAAGAACTTTGACCCGAAGAGGATGATTGGTCATCCATCCAAAGAGATTCTACAATAATAACACCCATATGAGCAATATTGGAAGGATCCTGATACATCAAAGGAAGGTTAGGAAACCAGACTCAAATAGGCACAATCTAAGGACCACCCCTAAGGATGATATCATGAGTTTCAGATTTTGAAAAATACAAATAAAGAAACATGACTGTTGCAATCCATGACCCTTAGTTTGAGATTTTGATGATGACAAATAATGTCGTCTGAATTACTATTCATTGAATACCTTTGATTTCTGCTAGTCTCTATGAGTACTAACATTTCAGAAAGATCACAAGTTACTTAGGACAACAAGAAGACTCAAGACTGGGAAGAGTAGGAGTGTGAGTTTATAACATTATAATTTTTTTTTTAATTTTCCTTTTTTGTGTCTGGCCATAAATTACATATAAGACTGAGCAACTATGCACACACACAGAGGGAGAGGGTTTTTAAAAAGAAAATGTAGAATTTTTTCTCTGTTGATTGTACTATACGAACTTATATTGTATTGTACAGTATGATCTGTCTGAAATGTCTTTTCTATGAGCAGGTCATACGGTACAAATTATATGGTACTATACGATGTGTTACTAATCCAAAACTTTAGCCATTAGATTAGTTTAAGTAAGTTTATTAGCCGTTCGTACTATATAAACATATTTGTATTATACAATTTATTTTGAATACTTACTTAAAGTAATTCATGATTAGTGGAATAATTCAAGGTGTAATCTCTGATTGGTCATCATACTATATAAATCAGTTCATACTATATGATCCGAGGCTATTTTTGACTTGAGACATTTTGACTAATCGTACTATACGAAGTAGGTCATACCCTACGATGTATAGAGATGAGTTTTGATCGTCTTGTATGAATAAAAGAGTTTTGCCAATCATACTGTATGAGCTTATATCGTACTGTACGATTGTATTCAAAATTTTTGATCTATTCATAAGCCTTCGTACTAGGATGAAGCTCGTTTATACTAATTGTACTGTACGATATGTAATCATATTATACAATAGTAACGGCTACTTTGAAAAATTCAAGGTTTTTGGAGCCCATTTAAGTATCAAAAAGTTATGTTTTTGTTGTGTGACTATGAGAGGGGAACGTGATTAGAGAGAGAATCCTTGGGAGAGAGCTCTTGAGAATATTTTAAGGTTTGAGAGAGGAAGAAGAGGGTGAGCTTGGTGAGGGAGAAGTAGTGTGAGGGAGATTACACGGTTGCTCCATTCTTGCTGCACTTTGTTCCTCCTATGGCCCGAGAAGTTCTTATGGGAGGTTCTCTGAGGGGGAGACACTTCTACATCCATGTCCTCGAAGGTACTCTACCTTCTCTAGGAGGGAGAAAATTAAGAAGGTACGTTACCATCGCCAGGAGGGTAACAAAGTGTATGGCACTCCACCACGTCGGGTTGGTGAAAGTGAATATAGTAAGGGCTTCTTCACCTTGTGAAGGGGGAAAAAGGAGAACTGTTATTTAGTAGTGAAATTCCCGAAGTGAGTGGAGTAGTGGACATAGGTCAAGTGACTGAACCACTACAAAATCTCTGGTGTGATTTTTCCTTTACCGCTTTTACTTTTGCTTGCATTTTATTTTCATTATAATTATTTGGTAAAATTCATGGAAAAATTCATTGTTGCTATTTGTGTTCAATTACTCACTTTCGCATTAGTTAAATTTTTCTATCAAAAATTTAAAAACACAAAAATTTTAGAACTCCTATTTAGGATTCTTTATTGCAAGAAGCTTTTTACAATTCAACCCCCCCCCCCCCCCCCCCTCATAGCCCATCTTGTAATTTCAATTGATATCAGAGCAATTTAAATTAGTATCAAAGCGGGGTTTCAAAAATAGCATTTTTGAAAACCTTGAAAATCGATCATGTCTCATTTTGGTAATCGTAATATCGCGGAGGGTTACTCAATAACCCGTGCACCTCTTTTTATAAATATTCCATTTGATTTCTGGAAAATTAGAATGTCTACTTTTTACAGTATATTCATTACTTCACGTGGATGTTAGTAAATGATGGTTACATTGCACCATTTAAAATTGTGAATGGAGTGAAAACTTTAGTATCTTTTAATGAATGGAGTAATGAGGATAGGGAGTTAGCTCAATTGAATGCAAAGTGCTTAAACTGTTTCTTTTGTGAATTAAAATCTGAGGACTGCATGAGAGTATCTACATGTGCTACTGGTAAGGAGATTTGGGATAGATTGTGTATCACGTATGAAGGAACTAGTGAAGTTAAATAGTCTAGACTTAATATTTTATTGCATGATTATGAACTCTTCCGTATGAAACCTAACAAAACAATATTTGACATGTACATTAGGTTCGCCCAAATTGTGACATCCTTGCATGCATTAGGTAAAGATATTTGAAATTTTGAAAAGGTTAATAGGATTCTTAGATGCTTACCTAGCTCTTATGATGCCAAAATTACTGCTATCACTGAATCTAAAGATCTAAACATTTATTCTATTGACAATTTGCTTGGGTCACTCATTGCGTATGAGCAAGGGGTGAGTCAAAGGCAAAATGATGCAGGTGAAAAGAAAAAGGAGCGAATGGTGGCATTAAAAGCAAACAACTCAGAAAGTGAAAGCTCTGCAGTGGAGGAAGAAGATGACATAGCCTTGATGACTCGACAGTTCAAGAACTTTTTGAAAAGACAATAAAGGCATCATCAGAACAATTGGAATAAAGGTAAAAGCTTGAAAACTACTAAAGTTTCATCTGATATAATTTGTTTTTAGTACAGAAAACCAGGTCATCTCCGAGATGACTGTCCCAACTTAGAGAGTCAACTAGTAAAGGAAAAAGGCGGGGACAAAGCTAAGTACAAGAAGGGGAAGATGAAAACATAAAAGGCATTTTGGGTCGACTCTAAATCAGAATCATCAGAAGAAGAAGTAGAGGAGGAGGTAACAAATTTCTGTTTAATGGCTAATGACAATCTTGATCAATCGGATCAAGATGAGATATGTCAACTTTCATATGTAGATCTATTGCTTGTTTTTGACAAAATTCATGACTCGCATAGGAAATTGAAAAAGATGCATACTAGTCTTAATATTGATTTTATTACTTTACAAAAAGAGCATGTTTACATAGTTAAAGAACATTTTAATTTAGATATAGATCACATGTTCTTGCTTGATGAGTATGAAGCATTAAATAAAAAGAATATGAATCCTGAAAAACATCGCATGTTGAACTAGAAGAGGCCTTTGATAGACTAGAAAAACTTGCATTGGAGGTAGATCATAGTGAATGTCTATTAAATGGGAAGTTCATGGATTAACATATCAAAACAACACATTAAAAGAAAAAATCAAAGAACTAGAAAAAGAAAAGTCTTCACTCTTATTAGGCCAATCTAGCAAACCCCCAGCACTGCATGCATCACAAAAGTTTAGGAAGAGGCAACACCATTCACATAGGTTAGTAAACCCATTTCTCGATGTTAGGTGCTTCTCTTGTGGCACGCTAGGTCATATAGCCCACAAATGCATGATTCACCATAGGACATACCTAGTATGGAGACCAAAATTGCATCCATCACAGCATAGCATGCATACATTTCATTCATACAAACATATGGAGGAACCCAAACTCACTTGGGTTCCCAAATCTAACCCTTGAATGAAATTGTAGGGATGCTCTCACAAAAGACCTAGTGAGAGCATGTGGTACCTGGACAGTGGTTGCTTGCGACATATGACTAGAGATATGAAGAAGTTCATTTCACTGGAGACCAGAGCAGGAGGCAAAGTAACATTGGGAGACAACACCACCGGGAAAATGGTGGGTTCAGGTATTGTTGGTAATGCTAAAATTTTTTTAATTAAAAATGTTTTATTAGTTGATGGTTTAAAGCATAACTTACTATGTATTAGTCAATTATGTGATAAAGGTTTTGATATAAAATTTCTTTCTAACAAATACCTAATTAGCTTAAATAACAAACTTGTTCTAGAAGGAAAATGAATATGTTTACATGTTAGATCTTGATTGCATTGACTGTTCAAATTCATTTTTCTTAAAAATAATAGTAGATGATGACTCATTGCTATGGCATAGGAGACTATGCCATGCTAGTATGAAAAAACTTAGAAACTTTACTAAGAAAAACCTAGTTAGAGGCGTACCTAAGTTAGACTTCACTTAGGACTATCTATGCGATGCCTGCCAACTAGGAAAACAAATCAAATCATCTTTTCATTCAATCAATGATGTGATCACCTCTAGGCCATTAGAAATTCTTCACATGGACTTATTTGGACCTGTAAGCACGCAATCCTAGGTGGGGAGAATTATGGATTTGTGATTCTAGACGACTTCACTAGATTAACCTGGGTAT
The DNA here is from genome assembly GCA_022539455.1 of Dendrobium nobile. NCBI lineage: Eukaryota > Viridiplantae > Streptophyta > Magnoliopsida > Asparagales > Orchidaceae > Dendrobium > Dendrobium nobile. The sequence goes on from CM039735.1 coordinate 39,927,057, forward strand.
GATTCCTAGCACACAAGAATGAGTCATTTGAGGAATTTAACATTTTTTCCACTTGGATTCAATGAAAATTAGAATGTGAAATCTCAATAATTCATAATGATCATGTTGGAGAGTTTTAAAATGAAAGATTTTAATCATTCTATCAAGAGATAGGAATAGAGCATAACTCCTCAGCCCCTATGACTTGACAACAAAATGGAATAGCAAAAAGGAAGAATAAAACCATGGTAGAATCTGCTAGGGCAATGTTAGCTGAGTATACCCTTCCTTGATACTTTTGGGCAGAAGCAATAAACACAACATGTTATGTCTTAAATAGGGTGAACATTAGATCAAAACTAAATAAAACTCCTTATGAACTCCTTAAGGATCGGACACTGAATCTTTCACATCTATATATCTTTGGTTGCAAGTGCTTCATCTTGAATAATAACAAACTTCCCTTAGGAAAATTCGATCCCAAGTCTGATGAGGGTGTCTTCTTAGGATATTCATTTGTAGGTAAGGCCTATAGAATCTTTAATAAGAGAACCCTAGTAGTAGAAGAGTCCACCCATATAGTATTTGATGAATCAGATAAGCCCTCTAAATCTAAAATTGAAGAAGATGAAATAGAGGCAATTCAAGGAGTAGAAACTATAACCATAGGAGAAAGGGTAGAACCTCAATAAGAGATGCCTAGAGAATGAAGATATTATTCTAGTCATCCTAAAGAGTTAATTTTTGGAGACCCTTCAGAAGGTGTAAGAACTTGGCATGGACATAGGAAGGAGGTTAGTCATTCAGCGTTCATCTCTATGATAGAACCCATAAGTATAAATCAAGCATTAGAAGATGAATTCTGGATCCTAGCAAAGCAAGAAGAACTGAATCAATTCATCAGGAATGATGTTTGGGAGTTAGGCAAGAGACCTAAAGAATAGAGTGTAGTTGGAACAAAATGGGTCTTTAAAAAAAAGGTGAATTGCTCAGGAACTATAATAAGAAATAAAGCCAGACTAGTAGTTAAGGAGTACAACCAAATTGAGGGAATAGACTTTGAAGAAACCTTTTCCCCAGTAGCTAGACTAGAAGCCATAAGGGTGCTCTTAGCTTTTGCTTGCTTCAAAAGTTTTAAACTATATCAAATGGACATAAAGAGTGCTTTTCTGAATAGGGTAATCAAGGAAGATATTTATGTTGAGCAACCACCCGAATTTGAAAGTTCACAATTTCCAAACCATGTATTCAAATTAAAAAAGGGCACTATATGGATTAAAGCAAGCACCTAGAGCCTGGATGAAAGACTTAGCTCATTCTTACTAAATAAAGGATTAGTTAAGGGTAGTGTGGACACTACACTTTTTATACAAAAGGTTAAAGATAAAATTCTCATTGTTCAGATTTAAGTGGATAACATTTTATTTGGATCTTCAGATAAAAATTTATGTGATGAATTCTCAAAAATAATGAATAATGAGTTTGAAATAAGCATGATAGGATAGGTTAATTACTTTCTTGCCTTTAGCGTAAAATAAATGGATAATGAAACTTTTTTTAGCCAAATGAAATACATTAAGGATGTTCTAAAAAAATATGAAATTGATAGTGCTAAGCCCATGAATACTCCAATGAACTCTACAATTCAACTAGATAAAGACCCACAAGGAAATCAGTAGACCAGAAAAAATATAGAGGAATAATTGGATCTCTCCTCAACCTGACTGCCAGTAGATCGGACATAATGTTTAGTGTGTGCCTCTGTGTCCATTTTCAAGATGATCCTAAAGAGTCTCACTTAACTACGGTCAAGAGAATTCTTAGATATCTACTAGGCACCCCAAACTTAGGAATTTGGTATCCTAGACATAACACTTCCTTTGAAATCATAGGGTACTTAGATTCTAATTTTATAGGATGTAGGGTAGATAAAAAAAGCACCTATGATACCTGCCAATTCATAGGACATTCTTTAGTTTCTTGGTCCAGGAGGATGAAAAATTCATTAGCTCTTTCCATGGTTAAGTTAGAATATATTGCATAAGGAAGTTGTGTTGCACAAGTACTATGGTTGAAATAATAACTTATTGACCTCGGGTGACATGTAGGAACCGTCTCAATCATGTGTGACAACACAAGTACAATCTGTATTGTTGACCTATTTTTTCCCCCAGACTAAGTCAAGGAGTTGACTTGGTCAAATTTGACCATACTAGACCCCAGGACCCATCTCAATAGGTTCAGGGAGTCAAGCCAAGTCTATTAACCCATGACCTAGGTCCTAGGTCAACTTGGTTAACTAGATCAACCAGGGTTGACCCAAATTGACCCAAATCCCTTTTGATTGGTTTCAAATCAATTTCAAAGCTCTTGGGCTCAATCTCTCCACTCCATTGGACTTAGTGGGTCAAACCCAACCCATTGGGCCCAGACCTATGCCCTGGGTCAACTTGGTTGACCAGGTCAACCCATATTGACCCATTAAGCCCTTTTAAGCCCAAATTAAATTCTAATTTATCTAAGCCCACTCTTTGGCTCAAACCCTGACCTGTCTTGACCTAATGAGCTAAGTTGACCAAGCCAAGCTTTGACTTGGTCAACCTAAGCCTCATGAGTTCAAATCTACCTATTTAGAGCCCATTAAGAGTTGATTCAATGAAATTAATGCATCTTAATGCCTTGGGATTCAAACCATGACCAAAGCTATTCATTTTCCCTCCTAATTACTTAGAGTTTTGATACTAGCCGTCCATGATAGGTTTAAGATGTTTAAATAGGAAAATTTAGGTCAAGTTTTGGACTTTTTGCTCTTGCTCTTGCCCTAGCCCTTCTCATCCCGAGAAACTTTGTGTGAGATCTCCTACAATCTTCCTCCACCTCCCCCAAGTCAAACTCGATGGTACAACCTCATCGGTTGTGAGATTCCGATAACCTAAGTCTTGAATCTTCCCAAGACCAATCCATGATGATCCAGAGCTCTTTTGATTATGGTTTCAACTAGGAAAATGTACGAGGACAATCTACAAGCTCAACTGTATTAAAGATTTGAAGATCCAACGGTAAAAACTCTTTAAAACCCTTAGAATAGATCACATCAGCTAGAGTTAAATAGCTTTTTGAAAAGTCAATTTTAAGCCAAAATAACTATACCCTATGAATGCTTTTCACCTCTACAGTCTACGTTTAAAATTTTGTTCAATTTGGTCCCCCCAACTGAGATAATGAAGCAATTTTCTTGGTCTAGGTCTCGGTTTCCCACCCACCTGAACTAGGTGACTACTGAGTCGTTGATCCGCTGATCAATGGATTGGATCGGTTAGCACCGTAGTCCGGTGTGACCGCACAGGCTACCTGGACATTCGGATCTCAGTCCGTTGATATCTGCATGCGCTGTCCATCTAGATCAAACAGCAATGGAACGTCTGAGCTTTGGGATAACGTGGATAAGTAAAAGGCACCGTGATTGTGGCATCATTGCCGCAATCATTCGTCGGCGGCACAATCATTGCGTCGCCAACCAATGATTGGTCGTGGTTCCGCTGGTCAATCCCATCACGCCAGGTGGCATACTGAGTCCCACCATCGATTTTTTTTTTAAATAATGTTTTAATTATTTTTTTAAATAGATTTTGCTTAAAAAATCATAAAAAAATCCATTTTTTGAGCCAAAAAATATGCACAATATACCAAATCATTATTATTTAAATTCTCTTCGATTTCAAACTATTTTCAATTAAAAATATTTAATAATTTTATATTATTTAAAAATAGTAAAAATTACTTTTTATTATTCTTATTATTTTATTTTAATTATTATTACATTATTATTATTAAATATTTTGTTATTATGATTATTAAATAATTTTTTTATGGTCTTAAGTATTATTTTATTATTATTATTATTATTTTTAGTATTTTCATTATCATCATTACTACTTTAATATTATTGTTGTTATGTTTAAAATTAAAAGTTTTTTTAGTATTTATTATTATTCTTATTATTTTTTTTTACTATTATTATTATTATTATTTTAAATTAGGTAGTATCATTATTATTTAAAAAATTATTATTATTATTATCATTATTATCTTTATTTTAATTATTACTTTAAATTATTTTGTTGATGCTTTATTTATTATTATTATTATTAGTTTCATTATTACAATATTATAATCACATTAATCATTTATTATTGTTATTGTTATTATATTTTTCTAATATTATTATAATAAGGTACTTATTTTAATCTTTTGTTGTCATTGCCTTAATTACTATTATTATTATTATTAGTATTTATGCTATTTTATAATTATTAGTATTATTATTATTATTTGAAAATATTTTAATTATTATTATTATTTTAAAACTATTATAATTATTACTTTATTAAATAAATATTAAATTTTAGATATTTAAAACTATTACTTTATTTTATTTTAAAAATTATTTTCAAATATGGATTATTTTAAATTATTTTAAAATACCCTTTTAATCATTTTAAACTTTAAAAATTCATATCTTTTTCATTTTAAATTGGATTTTGGCATGCAATACCTCGTTATCTTCAGAAAATTACAAATTTTATTTTAGAATTATTTTTAGATTTTGCCGTGCAATTTTAAGTAACTACCAAATTTAGGATCTATCTTAACCACACAAGCCTTACATACACATAGAATTGTTTGCTAGGGCCTCACTTCTAAATCTAGGCTAGGATGATGTTTACTTTTCTACTATGCCAGGTTTTTTTAGGTTTTCACTGCATGATGTGAATAAAATTACCGTGTTTGCTTACTTTATTATACTCAGTGGATTGATGTGATGTGCATTAGATCTACCCCTAGGTTAGGAATGAGATATATATTACTTTTTTTTGCAGGTGACCATGCTCATATAATGTTAAAGGAGGGGGGGGGGGGGCAAATGTCATGATTTCTAATGATGTCTTCTACAGGTGCTTCAGAATTTGCTCAGCCCCCCTAAATAAATAAGGGCTAAAATCATTAATAATAACTGCTACAAGTGTTTCAGAAGCTGCATTAGCCCTCAATAATTAATGAGCATGGTCAAGAATGGCTGTGATATATACTTTCATTTCCATATAAACTGCTTGGAATTATAACTGCTTAAAATTTTCATTAGGATAACCATGTAGGAGAGTCTAGATTTACTGTTTCCATTAATGTAAATGTTTGTAATAATTATGAAGAGTTGTGAAAATGTCCTTGAGTGCAGAGATTCTTATCCAACTCAAACCTCAAAAGAAGAAGGCATCCTCAAAGGGGAGTGTCTTCTTCCATTTGGAAGATTGAGTTTAGATGGCTTTAGATATCCAAAGAGAAAAGGCAATACCCCCCCCCCCCTTAGGGGAGGAATTATCTATTTATTTGGATATTCAAGCCACGATGAATCCAAGCAGTCCAAGGAGGAGAGATCCAAGGAGTCTAAGGGAAAAAGTCCAAGAAGGCTGAAGACTTGAAGACCTAATATCCCACTCAAAGTCATTGACGTTAGTCATAGGATTAAAAATTGGGGTTGTTGATAGTGGTACCCGGCCACTTTATTTTATGCAGACCCTAGGTTATAATTAAAGGGCAGTTGGCCTATGGATATTTACTTGATTAGTTTGACTTTTTTGATGTGTTTATTTATGATATTGTGCCTCTAGGGTTGCTTGATTTTCTTAGTTTATTGGCGATTAGCATGTCAATTTTGCTTTAGCCTGGATTTTATTAGGCTCGCTAAGGATTATAAAAAATCTTCTACTCGTAATAAATATTTAAAATTTTAAGTTTAAATAACATAGAAACTTAACGAATCTAAGGAATTGCCAGAATCGTCTAGCATCGCATGCATATCTATGCATTTTTCTCTTTCCTTCTAAAGAGACACTTCCCCACCTATGGGTAGAGTCCGAATAATCTAGCCTTTGAGGATGAAGTGTCGGACCTGGGGAAGTCTAGTCTCCTTCCAAAATTATTTTTATATAAGTCTATTTTTAAAATTTGACGCATATTTGATTTAGCCTCTTTAACCAGCATGCATTGCGTTAGAAATAAATCTAATTAAAATTAAATTATATTAGCTAAGAGCATTTGCCCAACATAAGTTTGGGACCAATTAAAAAACTCTCTAGATGTCGATCCTACATCTAAAAACAATACCACCCACCCATCTTTCATAGAATGACATGACAGCATGGTTTTAAAGTGTTTAGGTGGTTAGCTAGCTCCCAAATCCAGACCAAGGTAAGTCCAAGTTTTGCACTGCATTAGTTAAGACATGGGTATCAGTGTTGTTCGTAGAGCACTAAACCCAATCTATATTTAGGAATCAAGGCTACTACACTTGGTCTCATAGTGTGCCTTAAATAGTGGGTAAGTTCCCTATTCTTCAAGGACTATAAATCCTACTTATCTACGTCACATGGATGACGCCACCTCCATCCTTCTCTCATGTATGTGTCGACTGCCTGATTTTCTTTTCCTTAATTTCTTCTTTAGTACCCCACACTGAATGCTGGTGTGAACCATGCATGCTTATTGAGCCAAATCGGACATTTCTTTCTTTTGAGTAGGACTTCTTAGTCTATACCATTGTGCCAATCCCACTTTGAATGGATAATATATAATCCTAAATCGAGAGTTTTCTCAGGCTCCTGCTTGAGATGTAATTAACTATGGGATCTTACTCCCGTGGAAAACTGAACTCCACTATCTCATAAACCCCATTTTGAGCTAATATATTAAATGGGGGAAACCTGTAACTGTGATTAGGCCATATATATTATTACCCATCGAGGTGTATAGGTGAGAGCCGCTATCCTCCATGGTTAATCATATGTATGGTCCAATATGTCCCTTCTACTTGGCCCATTTATGAGGAGTGCGGAGGCCTGTGATCGTCTCTATCTCTTGGGGTAGGTGCTGTCGTATACCACTCTGCAATCCTGCAGCCATAGCGGTGCTCTTTCGAAGGTCCATAGGTTTTTGGCGATCACGATGGGACTAGTTTCTCTCTCCATCTTTGGATTCTATAATATCTTTTCTTATATGTACTCCAGGATTGGTACTCCTTAGATTAGGTCCATCCCATTCTTAGTTAGGGTCTTTCCTTAGTTAGGGTTCCTTCTCCTTAGCTAGGATTCTTCCCTACTCTACTTCTTTCCAGCCTTGCAAACTATTCTATTCCTTATCCATCTTTATCCATTACTTTCTACTTTCTTGATTTCAATTCTAAACTAACCCTTCAAATTTCTTTTCTTGGTAGCAGTGCCATAGCTTCCTTTATTCTATCCATTACATTTAGCCCTTTTGGATGGTCGGTTGATCAAAGGATAGCCTGGGCACCTGCTTATCCCATTCTCATACCTGCGTAGACATTGTGCCCTATGCCTAGGTGACCAATGCTTAGGCCACTTCATGTTTCACCCGTTCATCCTGTGGTTAGGCGACTAGTGCCTACTGCTCCTATTACATAAGTTGCTCTGGCCCCTCTGTGCTGGCAGCCTGCTGCTGTTACCCCTATCATTTCAATAGAGGTTCCTTAGTTCGAGTTCCCCCTCCCACTTTCACTAGGAAGAGGGGTGCCCAGACCGAGGCTCCTTTACCCTCTTTTCATTAGGTTTTTATTTTTGCTTGGCTCTCTCCCTTTGAGACAGCTAGGAAGACCCCAGCACTTCCAATTGTCCCTGTTCCCTCTGTCACCCACGCAGTGGGTTTAGATGTTCCATCCTCCATTACCTCCTACCTTGGGAGAAGGGCCAAGAGGAATAGAAATAGGAGACTCCATTTGGTTGTATTTGAGGTAGATAGGTAGAAGATGGCTAAGGAGATAGCTCACCAGGAGCTAGTTTAAAGGACAGTGTCACCAGTTATAGTTTTACCCACTCCAGATGTGGTAGTATCTCCTGCGATAGAGGTGATATAGAGAGGATGCTTCTCTCCACTGCCACACAGTGGTAATGAGGAGGACATTACCTCAATTGCGGCGGCTCCTCTTGTCACCACTACTTTACCTCAGGCTAGGGTCCCCAGGGATGCTGGTGTTTAAGCCCTCTCTCAGAGGATTCAGAGCATCGTCCGCCTAGCACGTGGTAAAGGCCTGTCAATCGGGAGAGGTTACTCTGACAAATTTCTCATGCTACTTTTCAGTTGCGGAGATAGACTACGAGACAGATATATAGGTGGCAGAGAGGATAACCACCTCAGCAGCCGGTTGAGATAGATACAGTTGTTACACCGCTGGCAGTTACACCTACTATTGGATGATACCCATGTCGCTGTAGATAGAGATAGCAGTGAGAGCCTGCTCGATCCCAAATTAGTTCAATCGTGGTAGCCCCTCAGCAGCAAGTTACTGGTATAGAGCCCCTCTATAGTAGGTGAGTTTGGATACGTCGACAGGTAGACACCCCAATCAAGTCAGCACCACCATTTGAGATAGTTTAGCTAATAGACACAGTTGGACAATCAAAGGCAGTAGCCTCCTCTGAGTCAGAGGAAGTTCTGATGGTGTGTGATATGATAACAGATATGGATTATGTAGTCCCTCCTAATGGTTCACCAGTTTGGATAGAGACTCAGTTAGTTCCTCATCCCCATAGGATCACTTTCCAATGAGTTCGTACATAGAGGCACACCACTGGGCCTTCTCCGAGGATGACACACTCAGAGATGAGTTGGATGAGGATATACCAGTACACAGAGTTTGTGTGGTTACCATGCGAGGTCACTCAGATGTGTAGAGGGAACATGAGGATGATGAGCAGGGAGAACTCAAGGTGGGTGGATCTCCTAGGTTAGTGGATACGGATGCTACAGTTCTATACCTCCAAACATAGATGGTATAGATGGCCAGTACCATGGCAGCGATGACTTTCCAGTTGACTACTTTTGGGAATACACCCCAGATGATGGGCGTAGGCATCCTACTACGTCCAGGGATAAACCAGTTGTTCCACTAGTTGCACTAGACCCCGTAGGAGTGGATAGATTCCAGAGAGCAGTCCCAGCACCACCCACAATGCCTACTTATACTCCTCTAATCCAAAGTCAGCCAGTATAGTTATTAGCCTATCAGATTCAAGATTTGATAGCCTAGAAGGTCGAGCAAGAAATTTCTTCCAGGAATACTAGAGAGGTAGTTAGCAGAGATAGGCTTACCCAATGGAGTATGGAAGGGAGCCCTACCCTCCTGGTTTTGTTCCCCTATGATTTAGAGTATTTAACAGGCTTGGGAACCCAAGGCAGCATGTGGCTTAATATTGAGCCATATATTGCAACATAGGGGAACTATGCTTTGATATTGAGACTTTTTATTAGTAACTTGGTTGGAGTGGCATTTTCTTGGTACGTCAACCTCCCCAAAGACTCGGTCCAGACCTTTGCAAAGTTAGAGTAGTTGTTCATACAGAGGTTTGTCAGTGTAAAGCACCGGGTCATAGTAGGAGGGTTAATGGTCACTAGACAGTGCCCTAGAGAGACTCTTCTAGATTACATAGTCAGATAGAGGATTCTCAGTTTATAGTGTGAGCCATAGTTACAGGAGCAGCACGCAATTGAGATTTTACTAAAGAATATAGATGGTCCTATAGCACCATACCTTAAGGGATTCAACATTAGAACCTTTTAAAAGTTGTTGATGAATGTTGTCAGTTTATAGGACAACATACTCGATGCAATCCCTCCTAAAGTTGAGAGTCAGCCTTCACACAGACCTCATTGGCAGGAGTCTTCAGGGGAACCTCCACCTAGGAAAGTGGAGGTGCACAGTACTTATGGACCATAAGGTAAGAGAAAGAAGCCCTTAGGCAGTTCAGCACCACAGCAGCAGCAGTCATACTCATCTGGTCAATCAGTAATACAATCTTGACCCTCCTGTAAGACTTCCGAGAGTCAACAGTACCTACAGAAGAAGCTTAGTAAAGAATACCCTTTCAAAGGGAAAGTGTAAGAGAAAAATTTAAATTCTTTACTAAGAAAAATATCATGACATTCCTGAATAATAATAGAGTGGAGGAGTAGGGGCAGACAGATCACCCACTCTATTGTTCCTACCACAGACACATCGGGCATGTTTTGGAGGACTGCTATGTTTTTAAGGATAAAGTAGAGAGGTTGATGGCCACCGGACAGATACACCTCCAGAACACAGTCCTAGCCATAATGATAATTAGAGTTACAACCATGGTAGTAGCAATAGATCACCACACAATTCTAAGGGAGAGTGGAAGTTAGCACTCTCCAAGAAGATGATTGATCGTGCAGTTATGAGTTTAAAGGCAGTTGAGAGAAGGCCTCCCCAGGCCAAATTGACAGTTTTCACTCCAGTTACTATGCCAGCACATTTCCCTTCTTCTTTTTCTATTGTAGTGCTAGATGATCACATTTCTTTTTCTACTTCTTTAGTTTTATGTATTAAAAAAATATATGAATGAGAAAAGTTTGTTTTAACTTCAGAAGGGAAGAAAGGGTTTCTTCCAGCACTTACACTGAAGGACTTTATTCTATCTTCTATTGATGATGAAATAAAAGAAAAAGGTGATTCTGGTAATTTTTGGTCTTCTGTATCTTTTACTTCTGTTTCTACTTCTACTTCTTCTAGTACTCGCTCTTTTACTATTTTACATGTTTTTTATAATGTTAATGATTTTGGCGAGGAGTCTAAGTATAAAGATGAACCAGTCTTTATAATTCCAGAGGGTGGTAGTTACATGGATTCAAAAGGTAAATCTGAGAACCCACTCTAAGCACTTTCTTTAGAGCCAACATAAGCCACCCCCACTTAACCAAAGGAATCTTCTACTGAGGATGACTCAATACAGGAAGTTCATTTGCATTTAGGGAAGCTCCTTCCGCCTTGGATGGCTAAAAGTTCAAAATAAAAAGATAAAAACATTGTAACCTAGCAAGATGATCCTAGCCCTTCCTCTTAAGAGCAATTTAAGGAGAAAGGGAAAGGCCCTAAGCTTGAAGTAGATTATAATGTATTGGCTCACTTAAAGAATATTTTTTCCCTTCTTAAGGTCTACGATGCTTTGATGATGTCCCTTGACTTGAGAGAGACATTGGTGAAAGCTCTTCTTGAACCAGAGTACTATTAAGCCTTCTTTGCTTTTGAATCTATAGGGGATGCATGCCATTTGAAAGAGATGCCATGCATTATTTTTTCTAGTCGTGATCTACTCCTAGGAACTGTTGAGCACTATCATCTCTTATATGTCACTAGAAGTTAATGGTTATGAGTTGAAAAGGGTCCTCGTCAATCCAGGGGCTTCAGTAAATATTCTTAATCCTGAAACTTTAAAGGGCCTCTCCCTAGGTGATTTGAAGCTCACTTCAGATAAGATTATGTTGAAAAGTTTCAATGACCAAGGCCAGTGTGCTCTAAAGTCTATTACCCTACCTCTGAAGTTTGGGAATTTCTTAACTAAGGCAAAGTTTAATGTACTTAAGGCTGATACTTCATACAAGACTATCATAAGAAGGCCTTAGATCTATGAGTATGGAATGGTGCCCTCCACCTTACACCAATGTATGAAGTTCAGGAGGAATGATGTCGAGTATACCATTCCTGGAGACACCTAGCAATTTTTCGTGCATGATGTCATTATTTATGATGACGTTGAGTACCACGTACCTCGAAAGACTCATAAACCACCACCTATCCAGTCACTAGTGACACCCTCTAGTGTTGTATAGGGTCCTACGCAGTCATCTACATAGGGCCCTACATAATCGTCAGTATAGGGTCCATCACAGGTTAGTATAGAGCCAGGTATTTCCACTGCACATTCTGATAGAGATCCTTTTCAGTTTGTGGTGAGGCATGATATTCCCCCTAGTATAAGTAGGGGAGTATGAGGTAGAGGTAAATGATCGACCCGCGAGCCGTAGAACTATGAAACTCAAACACCTCCTCCCCCTAACCTTTACACTTCTTCTTTGACTATAGAGTCTGACTCTTCAGATGATGAAATGATTGATGTCCATCATTGTTCATTCCTTTCATCACCTCCACATTCTGCTGGTTATGATTCACATCCTACCTTTCGTAGCCATTTGATACCCGAGGGTGGATTAGTTGTTAATAGTAGCTCAGACAAGGAGGAGGACCTCCGATGTCAGGCTACTAGTGGAAAACCTTCTCCCCATCAGATAAGTGAGAATAGAGTTGAGGATTATGGTTAAAGTGCTTTTGATGCTCCCTCTACTAGTGATGATGGTCCACTATAAAGTAGTGAGCTCACCATACCCCACCTACACGATACATTTTGGCCAGCACAGGCTAAGGAGTGTGCCTCTTCACCCCGTAATATAGGTGCCCCACTGGGTCCTATAATCCAGGATCAAGAGGAGACCGCTATGGATATAGAGGTTAAGAGTGCCCCTCATTATTTTTCCCCTATCATAGAGAGTTTTATTGAGCAGGGCCTCATTTATTCAACATGGCTCGATGAATAAGCTTTATAGCAAGTTTATGTTTAGCAGACTGATTTCTCTTGTGGCCTAGGAGGTGTAGATTATATGGGATTGAATCAGTCCAATAATGCCAACATTTGTGCTATCTCCCAATCTTATCTAGTTATTTCTCATACTGATGAAAAAGACCCGGATAGTGGCAAGGACAGAGTCCTTGATGCTCCACAATAGTTTGAAGATGATGTCACTTTTGCCATGGACGAACTATATGAGGTAAACTTAGGCACTGAGTTAAGTCCTAGGCTTATTTTTTATAGTGCCTGATTATCTGATTTAGAGGCTCAAGTATACATAAAGTTATTTTCAGAGTTTAGAGACTGCTTTGCCTGGAACTACACTGAGATGTCTAGTTTAAACCCAGAAGTGGCAGTCCAAAAGTTAGCCATTAAGCCTCATACAGTCCCTGTTAAACAAGCACCTCGTTGGATGAGGTTAAAGATTGAACAACAGATGATTGCTAAATCCAAAAAGCTTATAGAAGCTGGTTTCATTCATGAAGAGATGTACCCTACTTGGCTTGCAAACATTATTCCAATCTAAAAAAAGAGCATACAGATTCCTGTTCGTATTGACTTTTATGATCTGAATAAGGCGTGTACTACGGATGATTTTCCTCTTCCTATCCCTGAGCTTCTGGTCAATATAGCATCATCCCATAACATATTCTCATTCATAGACGATTCATTTGGTGACAATCAGATAAAGATGGACCCTGAGGATGAGAAGTTCACTACATTTCGTACACCAACAGGTGTATTTATTTATAAGGTGATGCCCTTCGGCCTCAAGAATGTCGGGGCCACCTATCAACGTGCCATGACTATTATCTTCGATGAGATGATACACGAGCAAGTTGAGTGCTATGTGGATAATTTGGTAGTCAAAAGCAAGGTCCATGGATATCACCTCTAAGAGCTACGAACCATTTTTGAATGCTTACACAAATTTGATCTAAAGATGAATCCTTTAAAATGCTCATTTGGAGTTAGTGTAGGAAAGTTCTTGGGATTTATGGTTTTCTGCCATAGTATTGCGATAGACCTTTCTATGATCATTATGGAGATTTATCTCCAATCTTTCAAGTAGGTGTCATCCCTTCTCTGCCCTAGTGAAGAAGGATGCCCGATTCCACTAGGATGAGCGATGTTAGGAGGCCTTTGAGAGTATAAAGCGCTACCTGATGAACCCCCCTATTTTAGCTGTGCCTATCTTAGGTAGGCCATTGATTCTCCACACTACGGCCCTAGCTGAGTCCCTAGGTGCATTGTTGGCTCAAGAGAATGAGGAAGGTAAGGAGAATGCCTTGTACTACCTTAGCAGATGATTAATACCTATAAAGCTTAAGTACCCAGTGATGGAAAAGAAATAGCTTTGATCTTCGCAGTATAAAAGCTTATGCATTATATGCTTTCATATAAGATCAATCTAATCTATCGAGTCAACTCACTGCATTACTTGATGACCCATCTGACCCTCTCAGGTCGTCTAGTACGGTGTTCTATGATCTTACTGCAATTTGACATTATTTTTATTCCTCAGCAGGCCGTCAAAGAATAGGCTCTAGCTGACTTTCTGGCCAATCACCTGATCCCTGTTGATTCCCCACTCAATGATGATCTACCTGACAAACTAATCATGGGTGTGGACTAGCTGGAGTCCCCTACTTGGGAGTTTTACTTTGATGGTGCGTCATCCGTTAAAGCCTTAAAGCAATATGAAACTCCTACATTTAGGATAGGTTTAGACTTAATTTTTGCATCCCCTTAAGGTCATATTCTATGGTACTTCTATAGTTTATCAGAACCTCATACTAATAATGAAGTTGAGTATGAAGCTCTGATTTTGGGGCTAGAGTTGGCCATTCAGATGAATGTTATGCGGGTGAAAATCTTTGGAGACTCCCAACTAATAATAAATCAAGTAGCTGGTGTCTACAAAGTGCTTGAGACTGAGCTCTTTTCATATTATAATAAAGTAATGGAGCTCTTATGCTTTATACCAGAAGTAACTTTGGCCAAGATCCCTAGATCTAAAAATAAAAAAGTAGATGCCCTGGCCAAGTTAGCAAAAGAACTAGCTGACCCTACTAGAAACCCCGTATTTATTATTGTCCACTATCGTCAAGCTCTATGCCCCGCAGACTTGTCTTCTCCCGACCAGACCCTCACAGTGTTTACTGTTGATGAGGAATTAAATTGGAGAGTGCCCTATCATTCATCTAAAGCATGGTAGGCTTCCAGATGAAAGATCTCTTGCCGCTCAAATTAGAAAGAGAGCTCTATCATTCACCTATGTAAATGATACTTTGTATCGATGCCCTTTTGACCAAATGTGGTTAAGATGACATAATAAAAAAGAGACTCATAAGGTCATGGGCGAGATATATGAAGGGCTTCATGGTGCCCATCAGTCTTGACCCAAAATGAAAGGAAGAATTAAACACCTTGGCTACTACTAGCCGACCATGATCCATGATTTTATGGAGCACGCTAAATGGTGCCACTAGTACCAGATTCATACCATGGTGATTCACCAACCCCCTAATCCGTTACACCCTATTATATCGTCTTGTCCATTTGAGGGTTGGGGCACAAATGTAGTGGCTCCTATAAACCCCCCTTCTTCTAACGGTCATAGGTTTATTTTAACCACACTGATTACTTCTCTAAATGGGCAGAAGCTATCCCACTTAAGGAAGTTAAATCAGAAGATGTGATGCGCTTCTTTCATAATAATATTATTTATCTCTTTGGTGTTCCACGCCGTATAATTTCTAATAATGGCCCATCATTTAGAAGCACCAAAATTGCCAGATTTGCCCTCCGCCATAACATCAATTGGCGATACTTAATTTACTACCCTAAAGCCAATGGCTTGATAGAGGCATTTAATAAAACTCTTGTTCAACTGATAATAAAAATCCTTATTGTAAATAAAAGAGAATGGCATGATATGTTACCTGAAGCATTATGGTCCTATAGGACTACCTACCGTACTCCTACTCAGTCCACCCCATATAATTTAGCTTTTAGGATTGAAGCAATCCTCCCACTTGAGGTCGAGCTCTCTTCACTGTGTGTAATAGTTAGTTATAACCTAACTGATGAAGATAATGCCCAACTAAGGTTGAAAAAGCCTGAGGTTTTAGAAGAGCTTTGCTTACAAGCTCATCAGAACCTTAAGCTATATTAGGCCCGGATGGCTTGGTCACACGGTAGCCTTGTTAGACCTCGTGCTTTCCGGGTAGGCAATTTAGTTCTTATTTTGCGCAGGCCTATCATTTCGCATCATTGGAGAAGTAGTAAGTTTAAGCCTATTTGGGAATGCCCCTTCATTGTATAACAGGTTTATGAAGGTGGTGCCTACCTACTTGTTGATGCAAATAGCGTTCACTCCATGCCTGTCATCAACTAGCAATACTTGAAAAAGTACTATGCATGAGTCTAGTGTGTTGTAGGAGGACCCCCTACCTCCTACAAATGTCCCTCTGTATATGTATCTCCTCCCTCTTACTTTGCAGCAGTTTGTGTGGCCACGATGATTTATCCTCTACCACACGACGTTCGCTTTGAAGAGTATAAGGTTATCCTTAAAGGTGAAACACTAATATGCTGTAAGGATGTTTTATACCTTTTCTGTGCGCACCAATCATGCTGGTGCTAGCACATAAAACTTTTAGTTTGTTCTCCCCTTTGCAAGGATTAGTCCCCAGTTTTACTTGTCACCCCAAGTGTGGTCTGGGATATTAAAACCAAAAATTCAAGTCTATTTTTGAGGTATGATATTAGATCCACACACACCTATGTCAGTCAGGTGTGGTAATAGTGATCCAGTATTCTTCTATGGATCTCTTCTTCCTATCAGTCCTCCTCTGATAGATGTAGTACCCAGTCCATTCATATGAGTTGAATATGATCAGGGATGTCAGAGTCATTAGTTTAGACTCTTTAGAGGTAAGATACTGGGTCTATACCATCCTATATTAGTCAGGAGTGATAATGTTGGTCCTCTATCCTGATTTTGGTTTTTGTTATACATCAATTTTGTTATGATTGTGCTCCCCAATTCATTTACATGAGTTGAATGTATTCTATGTTATCAAAACAAACAGTTTACTTCCTTATAAGACCCTATTACATCTCTTTTCCTAGTTTTATTCATGTGGAGAACATGGTATGGGTTATCAAAACCATTCACAATTCCCTCTCTTATAAAAAAATATATGTGATTAAAAAGAGGGAAGCTCTTAATAGAGTAAAACCGATTGCCCTTATCATAGGAGGAACCCGATAATACTCTCTAAGAGCACAAATTCCCCAGAAAGTCTTCTTTCTTCTCCCTTGAAGCACTTTGATGATTGCTTCAAGGTTGAGTCAACACTTAGTTTGTCATAAACCTCCAAGATTTTAATTGTTCTTTGTTAGTGATGTAGTGCATTATGTTCTGGATGTCGACATCACTACTTTGTGGGTTTGGGTCTTTCTTAAGAAAGATCAATCCCCTTCTGCCCTCTTCTAGCAGCCTACTATCCCATTCATACATTGCTCCAAGCTGTCAGAGTAGTCCTATGAATGTAATAGTGTTACTTTTACTCCTCACAGGGTCCTACCTAGTTAGGATAGGTGTTACCATTATAACCTTTTATGAATCATTAATTTCACTCATGATTACTATTCTAAGGTAGAAAGTGTGTTCCCTTACTACCTAGAGTTGTTTTCCTTAGTTATGTTGTAGTACATCTTTCCTCAGATGTTAGCATCACATTCTTAGGAGCTCTGATTTTCTAGTGTAAGATTGGCTCCTTAATTTCTTTCACCAATCTACTTCAACATTCGTACCCTAGTCTTAGCTGCTAGAGTAGTCCTATGAGTGTAGTAGTATTGCTTTTACTCCCCATAGGGTCCCACCACTTTGTGTGGGTCTTATCCTAGTGTTCCGTGAAAGTTTGTTAGGGATGTTAAGCACTTATAAACTTTCCCAAGCTAACCAAGTGGGGGGGGGGGGTAAATTAGTACTTTAAAAAATATTTTGAATCAAAACACAATCACAAACCAAAATTACCACAATGAAAATCAAAATGCGGAAGATTAATAAGATAAGAACACGGAAATTAATAGTGGTTTGGTCAACTCGACCTACATCCACTCCCCGAAGGCACCCTCCAGGTATTGCACAAAACACCGAGACTCTCCTTTTTCTCCCACAGCAAGGCGGAGAAGCCCTCACAAAAACTTCTTTCTGCTAACCCTGACGAGGCAGAGAACCCAACTCCTTTTTCTTCCTCTTGAAGCAGGCAGAGAACCTTGATTGATTGCTGAAAAAGACCTCTCTCAACCCTCCAAGGATAAGAGACTCTAGTGGAAGAAGAAGAAGTGGAACAATGCTTGAAGCAACCCTTATGAAACTTCGTCACAAGCTCCCCCTCATAAAATCCTCTATCTCTCTCCCTCTCTCTCCCTCTCCTCTAGGCTTTCTCAGGTCAATACAATAGCAAAAGATTACCTTTAAGGCAGAGCAAGAGATATTAAGGGTTTATAGGGGTATCGGCCTGGCTGATCAGCATAAATTCTGCTCAATCAGCCTGATCGGTTTGGGATGATTAAATAATTTCTGGTCATATCGTCCAGGCCGATATTATATCATCCTAGAAGATTAGTTCAAGTATGAGGAAAATCGTCTTGAATATTGCTCTGAATAGAAGCTGGTCAATGCTAATCGTCCATGCCATTGTCCGGGCCAATCCTGTGATTGGCCCGGCCAATGTGATCGTGTAATCAGCCTTAATTGCTTTCCTTAATCAACTACTCAATTTAGGAATAATTATGCTACATCGTCCAGGCTGATGTTCTGGACGATGTCCAAAAATAACTAATACCTAAATAGATCTGGTGGTTGATTCTTTTTTATTTGAGCTTATCGTCTTGGCCGATATAATATCGTCCTGGCTGATCGGCTTAATGGCAGCTGCCTTAACCATGATGCCCTGAGTAGGGTTTCTATTTTTAAACCAATCATTCAGGCCGATATAAATATCATCCCCGATATTATCAAAAACAATAAACTCTAAGAAACAGTCAGAAATTCTCCCAAGGTGTGTGTGTGCAAGGTTACTTAGCATTTGGAGCCTCACCTTTTACAATAGACTCAAAAGAGGGAAAAGTGTACAAAGTGACTCAGATCAAATCTACCTAATCTTGAGTTGGTTCCAATTGTCATCTAATCTTATGGACCTAATTATTAGTAGGTAAGGAAGTCATAGAAAAATAAGAGTGTTTGCTATCATCAAATTCATAATCCATGAAAATAGATTCACAATAATCTCCCCCTTTTTGATGATGGAAAACACATAATGAATAATTCTAAGTAGTTAAGACACAGTGTACTGGAAATAGTGCATCAAATATCAAAACAGAATAGTACAAGTACAAACATACTACTCCCCCTTTTGACATCTCAAAAAGGAGGAGACAAACAAAAATAATGCAGAAACTAAATAATAGAACAAAAATATAAACTAATCAATAAAAAAATAGAAACAAATTAAAAGAAAAGTAGTAAAATGATGGGCCCTAATCATCTGAAGGAGGAGATGGTGGTGGAGGCTACTAAAAGTAGCTAGTTAGTGTAGCATACTGTGCACCAAACCAGGCTATGTCCTGGTCGTGCTGTTGTTATTTGTGAGCAACGTAAGCGTCAAAATGGGCTAAGTCCTCCGTGTGGTGTTGCTCATAGCGGGCTATGTCCTCAGCATGTTGCTGCTCCTGTGCAGCAACATAAATGTCAAATCGGGCTTCCCACTAGTCAAAGTACTCCACAAACTAATTTAGCTAAGAGTACTGGCAGACCCAAACAGGTGCAGGAATAGGTGCAGGAGTAGATGTAGGAGCCTCCTCTTCCCCCGCCGTAGCTTCCCTATCCCCTGGGTGGAGACGAGTACTGTGAAGAGTTTGAAAGGAAATGTTAGAGTAGAAAGCAGGTTAGAGGTTTGATGGAGCAGGATATTGGAGGTTATACTTTAATTCTAAGACATAATAAATGATATGTTATAGGGCTAGATTTGGTTTCTTCCTATGACCTAGATCCCGAATGGTAGTAAGATGGTCGATGTAGCGAAAGATCAGGTCGGTAGCATTAAATTCATGATTTGCTAAAATGTAAAAGGTGGTGAGTGAAAGAAGCGGAGTGATGTGAACATGATCACCCGCCCTAGGAATTATCGAAGTGCGAAGGATGTGCTGGACAGTCATAGTATCAATGAGTAAGGTGCTAGTGTCACCCATGTGAAATTGTCCATTAGAGTTATGAAGAAAATGTTTGGACAGAGCCCAGTCAAAATCTGGATCAGAACACAGGGTGTGAATTTTATCCCCTCTAGTGAAAAGCTGCAAAATCTCCGTACAATCCTGATATGTGATCTCGACAGGGCATCGATTCACATATAAGGTAATAAAGGTAAAAGCAAAATTAATACGAGACTTGCAAAGAACTCATAGAGTAATTCATAATCGAATGGGACATCAAGAGTCAACAGAAAGCATAAGGAGGAATGTGAAAATAAGTCTAGTACCAAATAAGAGAGAAAATTTGGATTGACTGTCCGGCAGGCTATGATTCTGGCCTCCATGTAGCACTGGTAGGTGGCTTGATCATCCACCTCCAGGAAATGAGGGTCCAGAGTGGCCCTTGAGAAACTTCTGGATGAGTGACGGAAGTGCTTTCCTCTAGTCATTTCATGAAATAGTAAGAAAATAGAGAACATGAGGCGAAGATAAGAATTTGGTGTGAAGAAATTGGCTGGAAGGGTTCGGTTTATAATGAATCGGCCAAATTGGCCAGGTCGATCACAATATCATCCAGGTTGATCTGGTTCAATAATTGTGTACAGGCTAATTGGTCAAAAAGGTGATCCGATCATCCGGCTTGATCATATATCGGCCGGGACTAGACACAGGCGATCATCCCAAGGAATAAAGCCGGACGATCATTGAAAAGCATATCGTCCTGGCTGATTCGGTGGATTATCCAAGACGATGTCCAATAATGGATCATACTTGCCAAATTTAAATCATTTAAATCATGTGCCACATGTATCAGTCAGGCCAAACAAGTGTAACGTCTGGGCCGATTATCCAAAAATGGATCGTCCCAACTAATTTTTAATATTTTAAACATATATCCATATGTATCATCCATGACGAACACGTGGATCGGTCAGGAAGGTTTTCCATAAAGAGGATGTTCTCAGAGTAAATTGATCGGATCGTCCTGGCCGATAAAAAATGATTGAAGGAGAAGATGATCAGATCATCCAGGCCAATAATAGATCATCCAAGATGATCAGAAGTAGAAAATCAAATAAGTCGGCAAAGGGATGTTCTCAGAGTAAATTGATCGGATCGTCCTGGCCGATAGGGGTATCGGTCGGGACGATGTGAAAGAATTAAGAATTAGAGGATGGATGGAGATGATCAGAGAAGGCCCAAAAGCATCAAAATTAAGTGAAAATGATAAAAATATGATACAAAAAAGTCATAAACATAAACAAAAACAAGGATTTTTTTATCAAGACATGAATATGAAATAATCTCTATGTGATTGATTTTAAAATTTTGTAATGATTGTTGAGTTAACATCGTCAAAATTCAAAAAATAGTTAGAACAACCGATCCTGTTAACCCTAACTCCGTCGTCTTCAGGGTAAACCGTCTTTTGAAAATAAAAATCTAAATCAGAAAAGCCAATATATTTAGAAAAGGAGATTCGTTCAAAAACTTATTTCCAGAAAAATATGTTATAGAATAATATATCAAAGTAATTAGTTACAATTGGAAATTCAAAATCAAGTCTTTGAAAAATATCAAGTGACACATGAAGTTTTCTAATATTTAAAAATTTTTAAAAGGAGAAGAAGCTTGCTTTTGGTGGGCTCATTTTATGTCTATTGTCAATTTGATTGGTGCTTTACACACCTTTTGATTTTTGATACACTTTGTGTGTTTGTATATATATGTATGTATGTATGTATATATATATATATATATATATATTCAATTTGGCATCATTGCGCATCTTTTATTTTTGGCATCATTGGCCACTTTTTTTCATTAACTTTTATGTAAGCTAGATCCCTTTTAAAAATTCTTAAATATTCTTAGTTGTGATTATATCTTCTAGATATTAGAGAAGAAAAACTCACTCTCTAATATTGGGAAGAATGAGTCGCAAAAGCAGAATTAAAAATCAAATGATAATTTTAAAGACAAGGTTATAAAAATCTAAAAGTAAAATAAAGACTTTGAACATTATATTTATAAAATAGATTACTGTAGCAAGTTTGAAAAGATCTCAATTTCAAAAACCATTTATTAATTTGAAAAAGATTTTTATTTAGAGAAGAAGATTACACCACTGAAAGAGGTTAAAGAAAGAGACACAATCAATGGTGTTTTCACCCTTTAACAGATTAAGAAATATAAAAATGTTGAATCATAAAAATTCAAAATAAAAAATAAGATATAAAATATCATTTTTAGCGATGATTTCAAAATAAAAATAAGACAAAAGTAGTAAAAATTAGCAAGAAAAAAAAGTTAAAACAACATAAAAAGAATAAACAACAGAAAAATAAATCCAAATTCAGTAAGAATCAAGTTCATGCATTTATGTTAATCACACCCAATTTGGTCCTTAAAAGACCTGAAAGTGTCGAAGGCCAGTGGTTTAGTAAAGATGTCAGCCAGTTGATTTTCAGTTTCCAAATGGTGTAACTTAATGTCTCCCTTGGTCACATGATCTTTAATGAAGTGATGTCTTATATATGTGTGCTTGGTCCTTGAATGTTGGATAGGATTCTTAGAAATACAGATGGAACTAGTGTTGTCACAAAGAATTGAAATTATGCCTACAGGTAATCCTAAATCCAGAACTTGTTGTTTCAATCAAAAGACTTGGGCCACATAACTTCCTAAAGCAATGTACTCAACAGATTTTGCTTTCTACTAGACCAGAAGATTAAGACTGCCTTATGAATTGGCAAGTCCCTGAAGTGCTTTTTCTATCAACCTTACATTCTGCAAAATTAGAATCAGAATATCCAATAGTCTCAAAAGAAGTGCTGTGCCTAGGGTACCAGATTCCTAAGTTTTGGCTCCCTAAAAGATATCTAAGAATTCTCTTAATTGCAGTCAGGTGGGATTCCTTAGGATCAGCTTGAAATCTAGCACAATGACTAATTCTAAACATATTATCAGGTCTTATAGCAGTCAGGTAAAGTAAAGATCTAATCATCCCTCTATACTTCTTTTGAACAATCAACTTTTATTAGGGTCCTTGTCCAACTTAATACTTAAGGTCAAGGGAGTATTAATTGGCTTTGTTGTATCCATTTCATATTTCTTCAAGATATCCTTTATGAAATTTGATTGATTCAAAAAGGTTCCATCATCCAATTATCTTATGCTAAATCCCAAAAAGTAGGATAACTCTCCTATCATACTCATCTCAAACTCTTTACTCATTATTTTAGAAAAATCATCACACAGCCTTTTATCAGAAGATCCAAAAAATATATCATCGACTTAAATATGAACAATGAGTAAATCATCTCATACTTTTCGCATGAAAAGGGCGGTGTCTACGCTCCCCTTAACAAACTCACTCTCTAGTAAAAATGTGCTAAGCCTCTCATACCAAGCTCTAGGTGCCTTCTTTAATCTATATAAGGCCTTTTTTAAGTTGAAAATATGATTTGGAAATTGGGAACTCTTAAAATTTGGGGATTATTCAACAAACACATTCTCTTTTATTACACCATTTAAAAAGGCACTATTAACATCCATTTGAAAAAGCTTAAATCCCTTATAACAGGTAAAGGCTAATAACACTCTAATGGCTTCCAATCTTGCTACAGGGATAAAGGACTCCTCAAAGTCTCTCCCTTCTATTTGGTTGTACCCCTTAGCCTCTAATCTTGCCTTATTCCTAACCACCACACTAGAATCATTCATCTTATTCTTAAAGACCCATTTGGTTCCAGCTATATTTTATCCCTTTGTTCTTTCTACAAGCTCCCAAATATTATTCCTAACAAATTGGTTCAACTCCTCTTTCATGGCTACGATCCAAAACTCATCAGAAAGGGCTTGATTGATGTTGATAGGTTCATTCATTGAGATAAAGGTAGAGTGGTTCACTTTCATCTTAAGTCCATGCTTAGTCATAATTCCTTCAGATGGGTCTCCTAAGATCAGTTCTTTGGGGTGACTCGATGAGTATCTCCAATCTTTAGGCGAAGTGTGTATAGGTTCAACCCTTTCCTCCAAATATTCATTTTCTACTCCTTAGGTAATCTCACCTACTCCTTCAAAGTTTTGGGGGTCTATCCTCTTCTCCAAATTTTCTACTCTAGTGGTAATCTCTCAAACATCATCATCCTCAACTCTAGGCTTCCTAGGATCAGATTCATCAAACACTATAAGAGTAGTCTCCTCCACCACCAATGTCCTTATATTAAACACCCTAAAAGACTTACCAGCACTAGAATATCCTAAGAACACTTCTTCATCAGATTTTGGGTCAAATTTTTCTAAGAGAGACTTCCCATTATTATGGATGAAAACTTTACAACCAAAGACATGGAGGTGGGAAAGATAGGGTATTCTACCCTTAAGGATCTCATAGGGTGTCTTATCTACTTTGGCTGTAACATTCACCATAATCAACACATAGCAAGCTATGTTAACCGTTTCAGCCAAAAAGTATTTTGGAAGTGAATACTCAGCAAGCATGGCTCTAGCGGCTTCCACTAAGGTTCGATTCTTCCTTCAGCTACCCCGTTCTATTGAGGGGTCCTAGGAGCTGAGAAGTTGTGGCTAATTCCCTTATCCTCACAAAAGTCTCCAAATCTCTCTTTTTCAAACTCTCCCCCATGGTCACTATAGATGGTCAAAATCTCACAACCTAGCTTTTACTAAATCTAAGTGAAGAAGGCTCTAAACTCATCAAAAGACTTATTTTTATGTGATAGAAATCTAGTCTAAGTAAACCTCGAGTTGTCGTCGACAATTACAAAATCATAGACTTTCCCTTCTACGCTGACAGTGCTAATGGGTCCAAACAAATCCATGTCAAGGTCTTCTAAAGGACTAGAGGTGCTAATGACCTTAATGAAGTAAAAAGTGGAGTGGACTTCCTTTACTAATTGGCAGGCATCACAAAGGTGGTCTTTTGAATCTTCAGTTTGGGGACACCTTTAACTAGGTCATTCTGGGTCACTTTCCTAAGGGTTTTCATACTAGCATGACATAATCTCCTGTGCCAAAACCATGAATCATCAACAGTAGTTTTTAAGAAAAATAAAGTAGCACATTTAATATTATTTAGATCAAGCATGTAACCCTTGTTGATCCACTTTCCCTACAAAATAGTATCATTATTTAAGCTGATAATGCATGAATTTGCCAAAAAATTTTATGATGAAGCCCTTATCGCAATCCTGATTGATGCTGAGAAAATTCTATTTTAGTCCATCTAGAAGCAAAACTTTTCAATCAGAAGGTTCTTGGAATTTTTAATTATGCTTATGCCTACCACCTTCCTTGTGGTGTTATCTCCAATAGTAACCTTGCCTCCTGTCTTGGTTTCCAGCAAAATGAATTGATTGGCATCACCCGTCATATGTTGAGATCATCCGCTGTCTAGGTACCACTTGCTCTCACAAGGCCTTTTATGAGAGCTTGCTTAGAAAATTATTAAATGTCAGATTTAGGAACCCAAACATATTTGGGTTTCTTCTTCTAGAAAGTAGAATGTAATGCATGTTGTGAATCATGTAACTTGGGTCTCCAGACCCAATGTGAACTATGATGAATGGTGCAAGTGTGTGTTATGTGTCCTAGCATGGCACATGAAAAATATCTAACTCCACGAAAAGGATGCACTAATCTACTCATGTGGTGATGCTTCTTTTTATGTGATTCATGCAATGATGGTTTTTTATTTTCAAAAGTTTATTTATTTTTTAACTTTTTAAACTCCTTTTCTAACTTAGCATGAGTTGATTTTAAGAAATCATGTGCATCAGATAATTTATCATGCTTTTTATTTAATGCATCAAACTCATCAAGTAAAGACATGTGATTGCTATCAATTATTGAATGATCCTTAAGAAGAATTTTATGCTCTTTTTGTAAATTTAAAACTGTCAATTTAAAGTTGGCATGTGTTTTCTTAAGTTTCCTGTATGATGCATGAATTTATTCTAAAATTTCATGTAGTTACTCATAAGTTAGTTCACATACCTCTTCTTGGTCACCAAGACCAAGATTATCGTCTACCATTAAGCACAAGTTTGTTGTCTCCTTTTCAGGTTCAGTCTTAGAGGAGTCTGATGAAGAATCTGCCCAGAATGTCTTTTAGAATTTCTTCTTGTCCTTCTTAAATTTGGGTTTGTCCTCACCCTTTTCCTTGCTTGGGTTAGATTTAAGTGTAGGGCAATACGATTTAACATGTCTTGGCTTCCTACATTCAAAACAAATCATATCATTAGAACTCATAAAAATTTTGTTTCCCTTACCTTTATTCCACTTTTGATGGTTTTTTTGCTTCTTCCTTAGAAAGCTTTTAAATTGCCTTGTGATTAAGGCAAAATCATCGCTTTCAGACTTGGAAGATTCAGTGTCTGCATTATTGGCCTTCAATGTGCCATAGTTTTCTCTTTCTTTTTCTCATTTGCATCAAGATTTCTTTGATTCACCCCTTGCTCGTAAGCAATGAGTGAGCCAAGTAAGTTATCAAATAAATAAGTTAAAATATTTAAATTTAGTAATTGCAGTGATTTTATCATCAAAAGAGGAAGGCAAGCATCTCAAAATTTTATTCACCTTTTCATAGTTAGTGAGTTCTCTTCCTAAGGCATGCAAAGAAGTTACAATTTGAGTAAACCTTGTATACATTTCAGAAATTAATTCATATGGTTTCATCCAAAAAACTTTGTAATCATGCAACAAAATATTTAATCGAGATTGCTTAACTTCTTTAGTTCCTTCATAAGTAATACACAATTTATCCCAAATTTCTTTACCAGTAGTGTAAGTTGAAACACGCATGTAATCTTCAGATTTTAAAGCATAGAAATAGCTTTTTAAACACTTTGCATTAAGTTGAGCTAAATCCTTATCATCATGAGTCCATTCAGTAAAAGGAAGTGGAACATTAACGTCATTATGTTTATCAGTTGGAGGTGTATAACCATCCTTAACATGCATCCACATGCAATAGTCGATTGATTATAAAAATATAGACATGCAAGTTTTCCAAAAATCAAAAGGGATAATATCAAACAAAGGTGGTCGGGTAATAGAATACCCTTCTGCAGTATTATGATTACCGTTGTTAGCCATGGATCGAAATTCAAAAAGTTTCAAACTTTATTTTTATGAATCCCGCTCTAATACCACTTGACAGTTCATTAGGGATGTTAAGCCCTTATTAACTAGCCCATGGCAAACCAAGAGTGGGGAGGGGTGAATTAGTATTTTAAAAATTATTTTGAATCAAAACACAATCATAAACCAAAATCACCACAATGAAAATCAAAATGTAGAAGATTAATAAGAAAAGAACACAGAAATTTATAAAGGTTTGGTAAACTAGACCTATGTCCACTCCCTAGAGGCACCCTCCAGGTATTGTACTAAACACCGTGACTCTCCTTTTGCTCCCACAGTAAGGCGGAGAAGCCCAAACAAAAACTCCATTCCGCCTACCCCTGTGAGGCAGAGAACCCAACTCCTTTTGCTTCCTCCTGAAGCAGGCAGATAACCTTGATCGATTGCTGAAAAAGACCTCTCTCAACCCTCCAAGGATAAGAGACTCTAGTGGAAGAAGAAGAAGTGGAACAATGCTTGAAGCAACCCTTGTGAAACTCCCTCATAAGCTCCCCCTAAAAAAATCCTCATTCTCTCTCCCTCTCTCTCCCTCCCCTCTAGGCTTTCTTAGGTCAAGACAACAACAAAAGATTACCTCTAAGGTAGAGCAATAGATCTTAAATAGAAGAGCTTATGAATAGCTCTTATTTTATCCAAACTGACTTTATCATCCAGGCTGATAGGGGTATCGGCTTGGCCGATCAGCATAAAGTTTGCTCAATCCGCTCGGTCAGTTTGGGATGATTAGACAATTTTTTGTCATTTCATCCAGGATGATAGTATATTATCCTGTATGATTAGTTCAAATTCATGGAAAATCATCTTGAATATCACCCTGAATAGAAGCTAGCCGATGTCAATCGACCACGCCATCATTTCGGTCGATCCTGCTATCGGCCCGGCCGATGTGATTATGCAATCATCCTTAATTACTTTCCTTAATCGTCTGATCAATTTAGACATAATTATGCTACATCATCCAGGCCATTGTCTTGGACGATGTCCAAAAATAATTAATGCCTAAATAGATCTAGCGACTGATTCTTTCTAAATTAAGCCTATCATCCCGACTGATACAATATTGTCTAGGCCGATCAGCTTAATGACAGTTGCCTTAACCATAATGCCCTGATTAGGGTTTCTATTTTTGAATCGATCGTCTAGGCCAATATAAATATTATCCTGACTGATGTTACCAAAAATAGTAAACTCTAAGAAATAGTCATAAATTCTCCCAAGGTGTGTGTGTGTGCAAGGTTACTTAGCATTAGGAGCTACATCTTTTACAATAGACTCAAGAAAAGGAAAGTGTACAAAGTGACTTAGACCTAGTCTATACAATCTTGAGCTGGTTTCAATTGCCGTCTGATCTTATGGACTAGAAATGTTAGTAGGCAAGGTAGTCATAGAGAAATAAGAGTATTTGCTATCATTAAAATCATAATCCATGAAAATAGATTCGCAACATTCCATTGATATTATTTAATCTTATTCATGATTATTATCCTCAGATAGTGAGTTTGTCCCTTTACTACATAGATTTGCTTTCCTAGTAGTGATGAAGTATATCTTGTCTTAGATATTAACATCACTGTCATGAGAACCTTGAGCTTCTAGTAGAAGATCAGTTATCCTGCTTCTTTTTGTGAGCTATCCTACCATTCATATACTAGGCTTAACTGTCAGATTAGTCTTATGAATGTGTTAAGATCACTTTCACTTTCCACAAGGTCCCACTAGTTGTGACTTTTCCTACTCAGAGTTATTTTCCTTAGTGGCGAGTGTGCTCTCTCGTTACTCCGGTTCTTTTCCTCTCACTTGGTGATATGGGGCATCACCACCATCACCTTTTTCTTGAGCTTTCACTTTTCAATAGAAAGTCAGCTCTGCCTTTCCTTCTCCCACTTATTTTCCCATTGAGATCAGACTCCTAGCTGCTAGAGAGGTCCTTTGGATGCGTTGATGTTATTTCCACTTCTTACAGGGTCCTCTATCAATTAGTATGGGTTTACCACTATGGATATTTTAATGATTATTTCTACTAGGCTTAGTCCTATTTTTTGTAGCATAACTACCCCCTCGCTACTTCAGTTCTTTTTACTCCTTTGGAATGAGATTACCCCTTTGCACACTATACTGAGGGTGTATCTCTTCTAGCTTTCTTGGGAGACATCATTATGATGTCTTCCTCCCTTTTATGTAGTGTTAGGGTTCCCTAAGAGATATTGATAGCATTTGGATACTAATGACCACGACGATTTATCCTTTACCATGTGGTTACCAAAATGCTAGCTTGGGATTCCTTCGATAACTATGCCCTTGGAATTCTTCCATATACCCTTCCTTTCTCCCTCACATCCCTACACAGACTTGTGTAAGGTTGATGTTAAGATGACTTTCATTTTCTATCCTGTTGTCCCGATACTGACAGACAAGTAGTTTGGTTTCACTTTACCTGGTTGAAAGAGCCTGACAGAGCCCCTGGAAGGTATTCCTCATTGCTCTTTTTTTTTTTCTAATTGTCTAGTTGTGATCAGGTAGGCAGTAGATCCTGACTCTTTATTCACTCATTTGAAATGACTAAGTGAGTATTGAGCCCTTCCTCATTTATGACACCGAGCTGGTTGAGTAGATGTTAAAGCTTACCTGGTTGAGAGTGACCGACAGAGTCCTTGGGAGGTACTCCTCACCACACTTTTTTACTTCCGATGTCCTATTAAAGACTAAGAAGGCTTCTATTTCATGGCTTATAAGCTTCTTGCTAAGGTCAGGAAGAAGTAGTGAGTCACCCCAATCCACTATTCTGAAAGAATCAGGAAGAGATGGATCCTTTCCACCTTCTACCCCACTGGCTTCATACGGTCAGACTGGTAGTCAGTTTTACTTACCTGGTTGCAAGAGCCGGATAGAGTCCCTGAGAGGCATTCCTCAACACCCATTTATCCCGGATCTCCTATTAAATACTAAGCAGGCTTCTATTTTGTGGCTTACGAGCTTCTTTCTGAGCTCAGGCAAAAGTAGTGAGTCAACCCAATTCACTATTCTGAAAGGATCCAGAGGAGATGGGATTCTTTCCACCTTCTACCCCGCTGGCCCGATATGGTCAGACTGGTAGTTGGTTTTACTTACCCGGTTGAGAGAGCCTGATAAAGTTCCTGGGAGGCATTCCTCAACACTCCTTTACTCCGAATGTCAAGTTACAGACTAGGCAGGCTTCTTTTGAAAGTTTGTTAGGGATGTTAGGCCCTTATGAACTGGCCCAAGGCTAAAAAGAGAGAGATGAATTGGTTGTTAAAGATCTTTTAAAATAAAACTACAAACAAAAATCACCATGAAGAAATCAATGATGCAAAAATTAAATACGGAAGTAATAAAGGAAAGAGCACACCAGATTTATAGTGGTTCGATCAAACCTTAACCTACTTCCACTCCTTGGAGGCACCCTCCAAGTATTGCACTAAACTAAGTGTCTCTCCTTTAGCCTCCATAGCTAGGAAGAGAAGCCCTTACAAAATCACTTCCACCTTCCCCGGTGCGGCGGAGTCGCCGGGTCCTTTGACATCAAAAAGATCTTCTTTGGTGAACTTCCCTCGAGACAAGCCTTGAATCTGATGGTATTCAGGTGCGAGCTTGCCGGAGAAATCGTGTGGAACCCCCTCAACACTCCCTTGAGCCCCCCCTCACAGGATCTTCTTCCTCTCTCAAACTCCGCCCTTTCCTCACACCCTTTCAAGCTCTTTCTTCAAGTTTCTCCCAAAAGAATGAAGCTACAATGGCTGCCAAAGACACTTACAAAGTGTCATGTCATAGCTTAAATAGAAGATTTCAAAACAAGCTCATAATGTAAGTTGCCGACCATATCATCTATGCCGATAGGCTTGTCGTCCTGGCCGATTAATTCAAATACGAGAAAAAATATCCTGAACATCACCCTGAAATGAAGCTGGATGATGTCCAATCAGCTCGGATGATCTTGCGATCGGCCTGGCCGGTGTGATCATGCAAATCATAATTAATTGCTTTCCTTAATCGCCAGATTTATATAAGAAAAATTGCTCTGGATTGTCCAGGCCGATCCTGGTAGGCTAGGCTGATCCACCGGGTCGATGTCCAAAAATAAGTATTTCCTAAGTATATCTGGCGAAAAATTCTTTCTGAATTGAGCTTATCATTCTGGCTGATACAAAATCGTCTAAGATGATGTATTTTGGATAATGATGGCTGCTTTAATGAGGATGCCCTAATTAAGGTTTCTGCTTTTGAACCAATCGTCCAAGATGATATAAAATCGTCCCGGACGATGTTACCAAAAATAGTAAACTCTAGGGAACTGTCAAAAAATCTTCTAAGTTACAAAGCATCAGGAGCCACACCAAATACAATAGACTCAAGAAAGGAAAAAGTGTACAAACTGACTCAGACTTAATCTACCCAATCTTGAGTTGATTCCAAATTGCAGTCCGATCGTGTGAACCTAAAATATTAGTAGATAAGGCAGTTGCAGAGAAAAAAGAATGTTTGCTATCATCAAAATCATAAGCCATGGATCCGCAATAATCTCCCCCTTTTTGATGATGACAAACATTTCAATTTGAATTTACAAAAAAGAACATTTTCTCCTAATCTCTCCCTCACTAGAATAACACTTTAAAAAATAGATGAGATAAAAATATTTTTGTTATTTTAAATTTTTTTAAAAGAAAAAAAAAGAATACAAATTCAATAGTACGTTCTCCCCCTTTGACCTTATCAAAAAGAGAGGAGGCACAAATAAAAAACAAAATGAACAAAAAACAAAAATGTTCCCTGATCTAGTGAAAAAATAAATATTTTTAAAATGAGAAAGTTACCTCTTGGTTTTAATTAAAAATATAGTAGAATTGGATTGACAACGCATAGCTCAGAAAAATTTAGAAATTCAGAATTTGATAATCCAAACTCAAGTTCTTTAAAAAGGCTCAAAAACTTTTTAATTCAATATCTAAATTAAGGAATAAATTAGAAAAAAGAAACACTATTTTTCAAAACTCCTTTCATAAAATATATCTAATAGAAGATTAATGCACGAATTGTTGAATCAGGACTCAAGATTTAAAAATCAAGTATTAAAAATATCAAGGGTATTCTTAAGCTTTGAATAAAATAGACAAGTGAGCATACTCTTTGTGGGCTCATTTTATGCCTCTTGTCAAGTTTTTGGATTACTTTGCGCATATTTTTCTTTTGATACACTTTGTGTATCTTTCTTAATTTGGAGTCATTACGTATCTTTTGATTTGACATCATTGACCACTTTTTTTTTATTTGGCATCATTGGCCTTTTTTTTAATATGCTATCTCTCTGAAATTTTAAAAACAAAAGTAAACCTATTTTATTGACACAACGAATTACTTGATTAGGAAAATTATGAGGTAGATTCAATAATCTTGTAAAAGATTCCTATGCGATAGATAAAATATAGGGAGATGAAAAAAAATTCAGTTTCAAAATCTAATTTAAAATATGATGAAGATTTTAAATCAAAAGTTGAATAACCTTTTTAAAGAAATATAGATTGAGAGTCAAAATCACGAGTTTCCTTCCTTTGACTGTTTTTAGAGAAGTCAAACACAATTTTCATAAGAATTCAAGAAAAATAAGAGGTAGGTTTTTCATTTAAGAAAGGTGATGTGTGTGTTGATCAGAGAAAAGAAACATAAAAAGTTAACGAAAAAGAAAAAGTAAGAAAAATAGAATTAAAAAATAGAAAATAAAAAAAAACAAAAGGACAAACAAAACATGTAAACATAAAAATAAACAAAGGTTTAAGCACCATCTTGCTCCTGGTCCGATGCTTCAGAGATCAGGTTGCCCAAGAGATTTTTTGCTTTTCATTATTTCCCCAGTTTAAAATTTCCTTCGCTTTAACCTTTTCTTTCGCAGAAAGAATTTTTAAATTAGGGCACTGATTTTTCATATGTCCAGACTTCCTACATCGAAAGCAAATAACATCAGAAGAAATATTAACATCCTTATCATTTTTACCTTTCTTCTATTTTTGTTGATTCTTATGCTTTGGTGAGCTTTTTAATTTGCCTGTCAAGTCATTGAATTCGTCACCAACGAAGCTATCTTTTTCCGTATCTTCAGCTTTTAGAACAACCATTTCACCTGCATCCAAAAGTCTTTGACCCAAACTTTTCTTGTAGGCAATGAATGAGCCAATTAAATTATCAATAAAATATTCATTCAAATCTTTTGATTCACAAATAGCAATTACTTTAGCATCAAACATATCCAGTAGACGACGAAGAATTTTGTTAACTTTTTCAAAATTTGTAAATTCTTTTCCTAAAGCATACAATGATGTCACAATTTGAATAAACCTAGTATACATGTCTAAGATCGTCTCATAAGATTTCATGGAAATAATTCAAAATCATGCATTAACATATTAAACTTGGATTGCTTGATTTCACTAGTGCCTTCTTATATGGTGTGTAGTTTATCCCAAACTTCCTTACTAGTAGTGCACGTGGATACTAACATAAAATCATCAGAATTTAAAGCACAGAAAAAGCAATTTAATGATTTTGCATTCAAATGAGCATTGAATTTTTCTTCCATATTCCATTGGTTAAAAGGAATATCAGTTTTAACTCCATTTATAATACGTTTTGGTGATGAATAACAAGTTAAATTCATATGCCACATACAAAAATCTATCGATTGCAAGAAAGTAGACATGCGAGTTTTCCAAAAATCAAATGAGATATTTTCAAATAAAGGAGGTCTGGTGATTGAATAACCTTCCGCGATATTTTGATTCCCAAAATTAGCCATGGATCAAAATTCAAAAGTTTTCAAAAACTTATTTTTATGAACCTGCCTGTGATACCACTTGAAACTGCTCAGATGACACTAAAAAGTGCTCTGATACCACTTGAAAGTTTGTTAGGGAAGTTAGGCCCTTATGAACTGGCCCAAGGCTAAAAAGAGAGAGATGAATTGGTTGTTAAAGTTATTTTAAAATAAAACTACAAACCAAAATCACCACGAAGAAATCAACAATTCGGAAATTAAATGCGGAAGTAATAAAAAAAAGAACACACCAGATTTTCAGTGGTTCGGTCAAACCTTGACCTACGTCCACTCCTTGGAGGCACCCTCCAAGTATTGCACTAAACTAAGTCTCTCTCCTTTAGCCCCCACAGCTAGGCGGAGAAGCCCTTACAAAATCACTTCCACCTTCCCCGGTGCGGCGGAGTCACCGGGTCCTTTGACACCAAAGAGATCTTCTTCTTTGGTGAACTTCCCTCGAGACAAGCCTTGAATTCGACGGTATTCAGGTGTGAGCTTGGCGGAGCAACCGTGTAGAACCCCCTCCACACTCCCTTGAGTCCCCTCTCACAGGATCTTCTCCCTCTCTCAAACTCCACCCTTTCCTCACACCCTTTCAAGCTCTCTCTTCAAGTTTCCCTCAAAAGAATGAAGCTACAATGGCTGCCAAAGACACTTTCAAAGTGTCATGTCATAGCTTAAATAGAAGATTTCAAAACAAGCTCATAATGTAAGTTGCCGACATTATCGTCCATGCCGATAGGCTTGTCGTCCTGGCCGATTAGTTCAAATACGAGAAAAATCATCCTGAACATCGCCCTAAAATGAAGCTGAACGATGTCTAATCAGCCCGAACAATCTTGCGATCGGCCCAGCCAATGTGATCATGCAAATCACCATTAATTTCTTTCCTCAATCGCCATATTTATTTAAGAAAAATTGCTCTGGATCGGCCATGCCGATCCTGATAGGCCAGGCCAGGCCAATCCACGGGATAATGTCCAAAAATAAGTATTTTCTAATAGATCTGGCGAAATATTCTTTCTGAATTAAGCCTATCGTCCTGGCCAATACAAAATTGACTAGGTCAATATATTTTGCATAATAACGACTGATTTAATGAGGATGCCCTAATTAGGGTTCTTCTTTAGAACCGATCGTCCAGGATGATATAA
This sequence comes from Dendrobium nobile, assembly GCA_022539455.1. Taxonomy (NCBI): domain Eukaryota; kingdom Viridiplantae; phylum Streptophyta; class Magnoliopsida; order Asparagales; family Orchidaceae; genus Dendrobium; species Dendrobium nobile. The sequence goes on from CM039735.1 coordinate 39,961,940, forward strand.
AATCATCCAGGACGATATAAAATTGTCCCGGACGATGTTACCAAAAACAATAAACTCTAGGGAACAGTTAAAAAATCTTCCAAGTTAAAAAGCATCAGGAGCCGCACCAAATACAATAGACTCAAGAAAGGAAAAAGTGTACAAACTGACTCAGACCTAGTCTACCCAATCTTGAGTTGATTCCAAATTACAGTCCGATCGTGTGAACCTGAAATATCAGTAGATAAGGCAGTTATAGAAAAAAAAAAAGAATGTTTGCTATCATCAAAATCATAAGCCATAGTATTGCAACATCTTTCACCTTCTATCCTGTTGATCTATACAATCAAGCAGGTAGTTAGTTTCACTTTTCCTGGTTGAGAGAGCCCGACAGAGCCCCTAGGAGGCACTCCTCACAACTTCTTTCACCTTATATTTTGCTATTTCGATACGTACGGTCAGGCTGATAGTTGGTTTACTTTTACTACCTTACTTTTGGTTCTCTCCGGCTCTCCCTCTCTATAGTGTAAGGCAATGAGAAGATCCTCCCCTACATTTTCACCCCTTGTGGTGAACTTTACTCTTTAGTTCTTCCCTTGGCTCTGCCCTTGCTATAGAGTAAGGCTAGAGGAGAACCCCTCTACCTTTTTTCACCCTTGTGGTGATACTTTACTTGGATTTTTTCCTTGGCTCTGTCCTTGTTGAAGGGTAAGGCCAGGGAAAGGCCCCACTACTTGTTCACCATTTTTATGATACTTTACTTGTGCACTATTTCTCTTCATCCTCTCCTAGCTCTGCCCTCACTATAGGGTAAGGCCAGGAGAAGAGCTTCCTACTTGCACTTATTTTTCCGTGGTGATTTTCGACTGAGTTTTATCTTTAGTTTTAAAGTTATCGAATTCACCTCTCTTTTATTTAGCCTTGGGCCAGTTCATGAGGGCTTAACATACCTAACAAACTTTCAAGTGTTTTCAGAGCACTTTCTTGTGCCATCTGAGAACTTTCAAGTGGTATCAGAGCGGTTTTCATAAAATAAGTTTTTAAAAGCTTTTGAATTTTCGATCCATGGCTAATCATAATGTTGCGGAAGGATATTCAATCACAAGACCTCCTTTATTTGAAAATATGTCTTTTAATTTCTAGAAAACTCGCATGTCTATTTTCTTGCAATCGATTGATTTTTGCATGTGGCATATGATTTTAACTGGTTATTCATCACCGTCACGTATCATGGGTGGAATTAAAACTGACATTCCTTTTAGTCAATGGAATAGAGATGAACAAATTGATGCTCATTTGAATGCAAAATCTTTAAACTGCTTTTTCTGTGCTTTAAATTCTAATGATTTCATGTTAGTATTCACGTGCACTATTGGTAAGGAAGTTTGGGATAAATTGCACACCATATACGAAGGCACGAATGAAATCAAGCAATCCAAGTTGAATTTGTTAATGCATGATTTTGAATTATTTTCTATGAAACCTTATGAAATGATCTTAGATATGTGTACCAGATTCATTCAAATTATAAACTCATTGCATGCTTTAGGAAAAGATTTTTTAAATTTTGAAAAGTCAATAAAATTCTTCGTTGTTTACTTGAAAAATTTAATGCCAAAGTTGTTCCTATTTGTGAATCCAAAGATTTGAATGATTATTCTATTGATAATTTGATTGGCTCACTCATTGCCTACGAGCAAAGTTTGGGTCAAAGACTTTTGAATACAGGTGAAATGATTATTCTAAAAGCTGGAGATACAGAAAAAGATTGCTTAGTTGGTGACGAATGCAATGACTTGTCAAGCAAATCACAAAGCTCACCAAAGCATAAGCAAAAGTTGAAAAAAGGTAAAAGTGGTAAGGATGTCCATATTTCTTCTAACATTATTTGCTTTCGATGTAGGAAGCCTAGACATATGAAAAATCAGTGTCCTAATTCAAGAATTCTTCCTACGAAAGAAAAGGGCAAGGCTAAGAAAAATTTAAACCGGGAAAATAATGAAAGGCAAAAAATCTCATGGGCAGATCTGGTCTCTGAAGCATCAAACCAGGAGAGAGATAATGGTTAAGAGCCTTTCGTGTTTTTGTATTTTTCCTTTTTCTATTTTTTTATTTTGTTTTGTTTAATTCTTGAAATTTTTTCTTTCATGAAAATTTTTCTCTGATCAACACACTCACTCACTTTTCTAAAAATGAAAAACCTACTTCCTATTTTTCTTGAAATCTTTGGTAAGTTGTGTTTGACTTCCCTAAAACAGTCGAAGGAAGAAAACTCATTATTTTTTTTCTTCTCAATCTCTATTTTCTAAAAGAGTTATCCTACTTTTGATTTAAAATCTTTTTCATCTTTTAAATTAGTTTTTGAAATAAAATCTTTTTTCTCTCCCTACATTTTATTTATCGCATAGGAATCTTTTGCAGGCTTTTGAATCTAACTCAACATTTTCTTAATCAAGAAATTCGATTTGTCACTAAGATAGGTTTTCCTTTGTTTTTAAGATTTAAGAAAGGAAGCATATTCAAAAAAAATTTGGCCAATGATGCCAAAAATAAAAGATGCGCAAAGACGTCAAATTGAAAATATAGAATACACAAAGTGTATCAAAAGATGCGTAGTGCGCCAACCAATTGTCAAGAGGCATAAAATGAGCCCATAAACTTAATGCTTACCGTTCTTGTACTTCTTAAAAACTTAAGAAGACCCTTGATACTTTCGATACTTGAGTTTGAAAATCTTGATTCTTGATTCAAAAATTCGTGCATTGATCTTCTATTAGATAGATTTTATGGAAGGAGTTTTTTTTTTGAAAAAATGATTGTTTCTTTCTCTAATTTATTTTATGATTTAGATATTGAATTAAAAAGTTTTCTAGCCTTTTTCAAGAACTTGAGTTTGGATTATCAAATTATGAATTTCTTACTTTTTCCGGGCTATGCGTTGTCAAATCCGATTTTACTACAATTTTGATTAAAACCAAGAGATAACTTTCTCATTTTAAGATTTTTTTTTCACTAGATCAGAGAACGTTTGTTGTCTTTTGTTTGTTTTGGTTTTTGTTTGTGCTTCCTCTCTTTTTGATAATGTCAAAGGGGGAGAACGTAATGTTGAATATGTATCTTTGCTTCCCTATTTTTTAAAAGTGTTATTCTAGTGAGGGGGAGATTAGGAGAAAATTTAATTTTTGAAATTTTTGAAATTTTTGAAATTTCAAATTGAAATTGTTTGCCATCATCAAAAAGGGGGAGATTGTTGCGGATCTATGGCTTATGATTTTGATGATAGCAAACATTTATTTCTCTACGATTCCCTTATGTGCTAACGTTTCAGGTCCACACGATCAAACTGCAAATTGGAACCAGCTCAAGATTAGGTAGACTAGGTCTGAGTCAGTTTGTAATCTTTTTTCCTTTCTTGAGTCTGTTGTATTTGGTATGGAACCAGTTGGTTTGTAACTTGGAGAATCTCCTGTTGTTCCCTATAAGATTTTTATTTTTGGTAATATCGGCCGGGACGATATTTATATCGTCCTGGACGATATGTCCAAAATCAAAAACCCTAATTAGGGCATCCTCATTAAGGCAGCCGTCAACAGATCGGCCTGGACGATACCTGTATCGGCCAGGACGATCTGCTCAATTCAGAAAGAATCAACAGCCATAACCCGTTTAGGAATTCTTTATTTTAGGAAATCGGCCAGGACGATATTATTGTCGTCCAGGACGATCTAAATCAATTATGCCTAAATAGATCAGGTATCTTCAAAAAGCATTAATGGTTGATTAATACGATCACATCGTCCGGGACGATCGAATGATCGGCCGGGACGATGACCTGGACGATCTACATCGGACAGCTTGTATTCAGGGCGATGATCAGGACGATTGAAATCGATTTTAAACTAATCGCCCTGGTCGATCGTGATATCGGCCAGGACGATGTAACCAATTTTCTTCTGATCATCTCAAATCATCCCAGGCTGATGAGCTGAATTTGTACTGATCGGCCAGGACGATATACCTATCGTCCTGGACGATAATGTCGATAACTTGCATTAATGAGCACATTTTGAGAGCTTCTATTTAAGCTTGGCATGACACTTTGTAAGTGTCTTTGGCAGCCATTGGAGCTTCATTCTTGTGGGGGAGACTTGAAGAGAGAGCTTGAAAGGGAGAGAGGAAAGGGTGGAGTTTCAGAGGGAGAAGATCCTGTGTGGGGGAGGAACTCAACGGAGTGTGGTGGGAGATCCACACGGTTGCTCCGGCGAACTTGCACCTTAGTACCATCAGATTCAAGGATTTTCTTGAGGTAAGTTCACCAAAGAAGAAGATCTCTTTGGTATCAAAGGACGCGGCGACTCCGCCGCACCGGGGAAGGTGGAAGTGATTTTGTAAGGGCTTCCCCGCCTAGCTGTGGGGGCTAAAGGAGAGACACTTTTGTAGTGCAATACTTGGAGGGTGCCTCGAAGGAGTGGACGTAGGTCAAGGTTTGACCGAACCACTATAAATCTGGTGTGTTCTTTTCTTATTATTGCTTCCGCACTTATTTTTCCGTGGTGATTTTGGATTGAGTTTTATCTTTGGTTTTAAAGTTATCAAATTCACCTCTCTTTTATTTAGCCTTGGGCCAGTTCATGAGGGCTTAACATCCCTAACAAACTTTCAAGTGTTTTCAGAGCACTTTCTAGTGCCATCTGAGAACTTTCACCACTATTTATGAAATTTTAAACATAGATTGTGAATGTGAAGAGCAATCATGGGGGAGTAAATTTGTGAATGGTTGCGTCCTAATAATTCACTAATCACTTCATTAGGCGCATTTACCTTGCATGTGTAGGATACACGAGCACATAGTTTAGCCTCTCTAAGATCTAAGGACATGGTGTGTTTATTTTGTTTGTGTATCCCCTACATTATTATCTTGAGGGTTAGCATAAAACTTTATTTAAAACCCATATAACGTAGGGACACCATAAGGACAATAATTAAGGATCCATCTAGCAAACTTAAAAAAATTTTAGGAGTTAGGATAGAACCTTGATTGACATGAAAACTTCAACATTTAAACTTAGTGACATCCTAAACATCATCAAATTTTCTAGGATTTTTTTTAGGAGCTTTTAGACCCCTTATTAACTAACCCTAATTTACCCGTTAAATAGAGCTCGATACCTTCTAAAAATTACAATAAATCCATTTCAACTCAAAAAATACCCACTATATCCCAAATTGTTCATAATTTAGTCCTCAACCTGAGATAAATAGGGCCCTTTAGCTTGACTCTAATCTGAACCTTAATTTCAAGTTTAATCAAAATGATCATCTTGTCCCTATTAGATAATTAAAAGTTATTAAAAATTCCAAATTTTTCCCAAGCACTTGGAAATACTTTCTTAGGTCATTCCTGACCTTTGGGTGTGATTCCAATCAGTTTGTAGTTGATTTGGAGTTAAACCATAAAATTACCCTTAATTAGGCTGTTTTAATAATTCTCTTAATTGCCCAAAACTTGTAAAAATCTTATCTTTGCATAGGAAACTCCAGATCCAGTAAACTCAAATCCTAAGTACTCGCCTTAAGGTCTAGTATTTACCTAAAGTGTTAGAAATAACAAAACCTAGCCTATTTCCAATAGTGACCTTTTGGATCTCCTCAGCCTAGTACCTAAGAGGACCCGGGACTTTCAAAAATTGGCTAATGTAACTTGGACTTCAATTATCACTACACTAAGTAATAAAATTAATTATAAAACTAAATTAATTAAAATGGACCCTAATTCACTAATATCTGAATTTCAAATAAAGTTTTCTTTTCTGGCCTTCAACAAACTTAAACTATAGGCAATTTTAACTAACTACCCAATTTAGGATCGATCTTAACCACACAAGTATTACGCACACATAGAATTATTTGCTAGAGCATCACTTCTAGATCTACTATAGGCTGGTATTTACTTTTTTGCTGTATGCCCAATTTTCTAAGGTTTTCACTACATATTATGAATAAAATTGTTGTGTTTGCTTACTTTACTATACTATGTAGATTGATTTGATATGCATTAGATCTTCCCCTAGGTTAGGGATGAGATATATATATTACTTTTCTTGTAGGTTGCCCTGCTCATGTAATGCTATGGGGGGGGGCAAATGTCATGATTTATAATGATGTCTTATGTAGGTGCTTCAAAATTTGCTCAGCCCCCCTAAATAAATTAGGGCTAAAATCATTAATAATAACTACTACAGGTGTTCTAAAAGTTGTATTAGCCCTCAATAATCAAAGAGCATGACCAAGCATAACTATGATATGTACTTTCATTTTTATATAAACTGCTTGGGATTATAACTACTTAAAATTTTCATTAGAATAACCATGCAGGAGAGTCTAGATTTACTGCTTTCTATTAATGTAAATGTTTATAATAATTATGAAGATTTATGAAAATGTCTTTGAGTGTGGATATTCTTGTCCAACTTGAACTCCAAAAAAAAAAGGCATCCTCAAAGGGGGGAGTCTTCTTCCATTTGGAAGATCGAGTTTAAATGGCTTTAGATATCCAAAGTGAAAAGGCAATACCCCCCCCCCCCCCTTTGAAGAAGGAATTATCTCTTCTTTTTTATATTCAAGCCACGATGAGTCCAAGGAGGAGAGATCTAAGGAGTCCAAGGAGGAGAGATCTAAGGAGTCCAAGGAGAAGAAGTCTAAGAAGGCTGAAGACTTGAAGACCTAATATCCCACTCAAAGTCATTTGCATCGGTCATAGGCTTAGAAATCCAGGTTGTTGGCAGTGGTGCCCAGTCACTTTATTTTCTGTAGACCCAGGGTTGTAATTAAAGGGTAGTTGGCCTATGGACATTTACTTAATTAGTTTGATTATATTGATGTGTTTATTTATAATTGTGTGCCTCTAGGGTTGCTTGATTTTCTTAGCTTATTGGCGATTTGAATTTCAATTTTGCTTTAGCCTGGATTTCATTTGGCTTTCTAAGGATTACAAAAATTCTTCTACTCGTAATAAATATTTAAAATTTTAAGTCTAAATAACATAGAAACTTAATGAATTTAGAGAATTGCAGGAATCGTCTGGGGTCGCATGCATATTAATGCATTCTTCTCTTTCCTTCTAAAGAGACACTTCCCCACCTAATCTGACCTATGAGGATGAAGTGCCGGACTTGGGGAAGTCTAGTTGCTAAAAATTATTTTTATATAAGCCTATTTTTTAAATCAGATGCATACTTAATATAGCTTCTTTAGCCAGCATGCATTACATTAAAAATAAATCTAATTAAAATTTTTATTGTATTAGCTAAAAGCATTTACCTAACATAAGTACGGGACCAATTAGGAAATTCTCTAGATGTTAGTCATACTTCCAAAAACTGTACCACCCACCCATCTTTTATAGAATGTCCTGATAGCATAGTATTAAAGCAATTAGGTGGTTAGCTGACTCCCCAATCCAGGCTAGGGCAAGTCCAGGTTTTACACTACATTAGTTAGGACATGGGTATCAGTGTTATTCGTAGAGCACTAAACCCAATCTAGATTTAAGAATCAAGGCTACTACACTCAGTCTCGTAGTATGCCTTAAATAGTGGGTAAGTTCCCTATTCTTCGGAGGCTATAAATCCAACTTACTGTATCATATGGATGACGCCACCTCCATTCTTCTCTCACGTATTTGTTGACTGCCTGATTTTCTTTTCTCCAGTTTGTTCTTTAGTACCCTAGACCCTTCGAATGGTGGGGTGAACCTCAGACCTGTCTCCCTTTTGAGTAGGACTTCTTAGTCTATACCCTTGTGCCAATCCCACTTTGAATGGATAATGTATGATCCTTGATCGAGAGTTTTTTCAGGCTCCGGACTGAGATGTAATTAACCACGGGGGCTTGTGCCTATGGGAAATTTAATTCCACTATCTCATAAATCCTATTTCGAGCTGATATATCAGATGAGGGAAATCCGTGACTATGATTAGGCCATATATATTATTACCCATAGAGGTGCGTAGGTGAGAGCCGCTATCCTCCATGGTTAATCGTATGTATGATCCAATCTATCCCTTCTACTTTGCCTATTTGCGAGGAGCGTGGAGGCCTACGATCTTCTCTATCTCTCGAGGTAGGTGCGGTCGTATACCCCTCACAATCCTGCAGCCGTAGTGGTGCTCTTTCGGAGGTCCACATGCATCCCTAAAAAACTAATTCAACACTCTCGAACAAAACATATAGACATTAGACATCATTTTATAAGATATCATGTTGCTTAGAGAGATATAAAGTTGTATCATATAGCTACAGGAGATCCATTGGCTGACATCTTCACTAAACCACTAGCCTATGACACCTTTAGCATTATGAGAATAAGACTTGGTGTAATAGACATTAGTTCATAATTAAAAAAAAAATCTTTCTTGCATAGGTTTATTTTTGTGCCTCCTCTTTTTTGAGATGTCAAAAGGGGGAGAAGTCTATTAAAGTTTGTTGTCTTGCTTGCTTAGGCTTATGTTCACATATATTTCTTATGTTTACTTATGTTTTAATGAAATGCATTTTTCTTTCATTTTTTTATTTATTTTGTGATGTTTCTATTAATAAAAAAATAAAAAAAAGCCATTCAAATTTTCTTATAACAAACATTATTTGACATTATCAAAAAGAGGGAGATTGTTGCAATCCATGAGCCCTAGTTTGAGATTTTGATGATGATAAATAATGCTGTCTGAATTACTATTCATTGAATACCTTTGATTTCTGCTAGTGTCTGTGAGTACTAACATTTCAGGAAGATCACAAGTTACTCAGGACAATAAGAGGACTTAAGACTGGGTAGAGTAGAAGTGTGATTTTATAACATTATAATTTTTTAAATTTTTAATTTTTTCTTTTTTGAGTCTGGTCACAAATTGCATATAAGACTGAGCAACCATTCACACACACAGAAGGAGAGGGTTTTTAAAAATAAAATGTATAATTTTTTATCTTTTGATCATACTGTAAGAGTTTATATCATATTGTACGATATGATCTGTCTGAAATGTCTTTATGTTAACAGATCGTACGGTATGATTTATATCGCATTGTATGATGTGTTACTAATCTAAAACCCTAGCTACCAGATTAGTTTAAGTAAGTTTATTAGCCATTCATACTATATGAACATATTCATACTGTACAATTTATTTTGAATACTTAGAGTAATCCGTGATTAGTAGAATAAATCAAGGTGTAATCTCTGATTGGTCATTTTACTGTACAAATAAGTTTGAACTATATAATGAATCGAGGCTATTTTTGATCATCCCAGACTTCATCCTAGAAGATCCCTTGATTTTGACTAATCTTACTATACAAAGTAGGTTGTACCCTACGATGTAAAGAGACGAGTTTTGATCATCCCGGCTATCATCTTATACAAACAGAAGAGTTTTGCCGATCATACTGTATGAGGTTATATCATACTATATGATTATTTTCAAAATTTTTTACCTGTTCGTAAACCTTCATACAAGGATTAAGCTCATTTAGACTAATCATATTGTACGATATGTAATCATACTGTACGATAGTAACGGCTACTTTGAAAAATTTAGGGTTTTTGGAGCCTGTTTTAAGTATTAAAAAGTTATGTTTTTGCACTGTGACTATGAGAGGGGAATGTGATTAGAGAGGGAATCCTTGGGAGAGAGTTCTTGAGAAGATTTTAGGGTTTGAGAGAGGAAGAAGAGGGTGAGCTTGATGAGGGAGTAGTGTGAGGGAGATCACATGGTTGTTCCGTTCTTGCTACACTTATTTCCTTCTGTGGCCCAAGAACATCTTCTGGGAGGTTCTTTGAGGAGGATACTCTTCTACATTCGTGTCCTCAAAGGTACTTTGCCTTCTCTAGGAGGGAGAAAAATGAGAAAGTACGCTACCATCGCTAGGAGGGTGACAAAGCGCTTGGCACTCTGCCACACCGGGTTAGTGAAAGTGAGTCTTGTAAGGGCTTCTCCACCTTGCCAAGGGTGAAAAAGGAGAACTATTATTTAGTAGTAAAATTCCCATAGTGGAGGACTCGGAAGAGTGGACATAGGTCAAGTGACCGAATCACTATAAAATCTTTGGTGTGATTTTTTCCTTTACCGCTTTAAGTTTTGCTTGCATTTTATTTTCATTATAATTGCTTGGTGAAATTCATTATGGAATACATTATTACTATTTATGTTCAAGTACTCGCTTTCATGTTAGTTAAATTTTTCTATCAAAAATTTAAAAACACAAAAAAAAATTAGGACTCCTATTTAGGATTCTTTATTGCAACAAGTTTTTTGCAATTCAACCCCCCCCCCCCCTCTTGGCACATCTAGTAATTTCAATGACCACTGACCAAGGCCAATTATGCTTCTGGTCACAATCCAAGGACCGCTCCTAAGGATGATATCATGAGCTTCAGATTTTGAAAATTACAAGTAAAGCAATTTGGAGTAATAGTTTAGGATTAGTGTGTTTGTGTGTGTGTGTTTACTATCCTAAACCTAGTTGATTATGGATTGATGATGTTCTGGTGGATCTGTGATGATGTTAATGTTTACTTTCATTGCACTCTTTGAAGTGGCTTGTGGATGATATATAAATGCATTCCTTATATACTACCCTCTGACAGTTTGTTAGGGATGTTAAGCCCTATGAACTTAGTCCCAAGCAAACCAAGAGGGGGGGGGGGGGTGAATTGGTATTTAAAAAAACTTCTTATCACAAAGAAATAAAATCACAAACCAAATCACACCATAAGGAATTAGTGCGGAATTAAAAAAGTGCGGAAACAAAAATAAGAACACCATTCTGCTGAGGGGTCCTAGGGGCTGAAAAATTGTGAGTAATCCCTTTGTCCTCATAAAAATCTCCAAACCTTTCATTTTCAAACTCTCCCCCATGATTACTATGGATGGTCAAAATCTCACAACCTAGCTTCTTCTGAATCCAAGTAGAAAATGTTTTAAATTCCTCAAAAGACTCATTTTTATGTGAAAGAAATTTAGTACAAGTGAACCTCGAGTAATCATCAACAATCACAAAACCATAGACTTTCCCTCCCAAACTAGCCGTGCTAATGGGTCCAAACAAATCCATGTGAAGAACTTCTAAAGGTCTAGAGGTGCTAATTTCCTTAATGGGGTGAAAAGTGGAGTGGACTTGCTTTCCTAGTTGACAGACATCACAAATGTGGTCTTTTGTAAACTTAAGTTTGGGGACACCTCTAACTAGGTCTTTTTGGGTCACTTTCCTAAGGGTTTTCATACTTGCAAGACAAAGCCTCCTGTGCCACAACCAAGAATCATCAATCACAGTTTTTAAGCAAAAACAAGCAGCACATTCAATGTTATTTAAATCAAGCATGTAGACGTTGTTGATCCTCTTTCCTTGCAAAATAGTGTTGTTACTCAAACTTACAATGCATGAATCCGCAAAGAATTGCACGATGAAGCCTTTGTCACATAATTGACTGATGCTAAGCAATTTGTGCTTCAATCCATCTACAAGCAAAACATTTTCAATCATAAGGTTCTTGGAATTACCAATTATACCTGCTCCTACCACCTTCCTGGTGGTGTTGTCTCTAAGAGTAACCTTGCCTACAGTCCTGGACTCTAGTACAACAAACTGGCTAGCATCACCAGTCATATGTCGAGAGCATCCACTGTCCAGGTATCACATACTCTCACGAGGTCTTTTGTGAGAGCCCTCCTACAAAATCATCAAATATTAGATTTAAGAACCCAAGCAGGTTTGGGTTCCTTCTTATGAAGAGAGGAATGCAATGCATGTGTGGTATGTTGTGGATCATGCACCTTAGGTCTCCACACCCAATGTGTACTATGGTGAATCGTGCAAGTGTGTGAGATGTGTCCTAGCATGCCACATGAAAAATATCTAACTCCAGGAAAGGGATTTCTTAGGTGATTTGAGTTATAATGTCTCTTCCTAGGTTTTGACAATTGATCAAAAGTAGATGTCTTCCTAGTTTTCTTATATGCTTCTAAATCATTTTGAGACTTCAAATTTATGCTTTCTAAAACTTCATTTTCAATCATCAAAATTTTCTCTATCTCCTTAGACTTCTTAAAATCAGATTCAAGTGATGTGTATGATATTTTGAATGCATCAGGTTCTTCAACTAACTCATCATGATTTTTATTTAACTCATCAAATTCATCAAGTAAAGTCATGTGATTTGAATCAATTGTTTGATGGTCCTTAATCAAAATTTCATACTCTTTTTGTAGATTTAAGAATTCTAATTTCAAGCTAGCATGAGTTTTCTTTAATTTTCTATATGATGCATGAATTTTTTCTGAAACTTCAAGAAGTTGATCGTAGGAAAGTTCACATACCTCTTCTTGATCATTTTGATCTTTTCCCATGAGACACAAGTTTGTAGTTTCTTTCTCTGGTTCAGTCTCAGAGGAGTCAGTACCAGATTCTGCCCAAAAGCTCTTTTGGTTTTTCTTCTTGTCCTTCTTAGCTTTCTCCTCACCTCTTCCTTTGCTTGATTGATCTCTAAGCATAGGGCAATCAGTTCTTACATGTCCAGGCTTCCTGCATTCAAAACAAACAACATCAAAAGATCCTTTAACATGTTTATGATCCTTACCTTTTCTCCAACTTTGATGATGCTTTTGTTTCTTCCTTAGAAAGCTTTTGAATTGCCTTTTAATGAAGGCAATTTCATCGCTTTTAGACCCGGAAGATTTAGAATCTGATTTGTGCGCCTTCAGTGTGATTGTTTTCTCCTTTTTCTTCTCACCTGCATCAAGATTTCTTTGATTCACCCCTTGCTCGTAAGCAATGAGTGAGCCAAGTAAGTTATCAATGGAATAGGTGTTCAAATCTTTAGATTCAGTGATTGCAGTGATTTTTGCATCATAAGACGAATGCAAGCATCTTAAAATCTTGTTAACTTTTTCATAATTTCAAAGTTCTTTTCCTAGTGCATGCAATGAAGTAACAATCTGAGTAAACCTAGTGTACATGTCAGAAATCGATTCATGAGGTTTCATACAAAAAAGTTTATAGTCATGCAAGAGAATGTTTAAACGGGATTGTTTAACTTCATTGGTACCTTCATAGGTGATGCACAATTTATCCCAAATCTCTTTACCGGTTTTGCAAGTTGAGACACGCATGTAATCCTCAGATTTCAAAGCACAGAAAAAATAGTTCAAACATTTCGCATTTAATTGAGCTAAATCACGTTCATCAAAAGTCCATTCAGTAAAAGCAACTTCAGTTTTAACACCATTAATTTCACGAGAAGGTGGAGAATAACCTTCTTGAATAAGCATCCACATGCGATAATCAGTAGATTATAAAAACGTTGACATGCGAGTTTTCCAAAAATCAAAAGGTAGGTTATCGAACAGGGGAGGTCGGGTAATGGAATACCCTTCAATAGTGTTACGATTTCCAATGTTAGCCATGGATCAAAAATTCAAAAGCTTTTAAAAACTTATTTTATGAAAACCGCTCTGATACCACTTGAAAGTTTGTTAGGGATGTTAAGCCCTATGAACTTAGTCCCAAGCTAACCAAGAGGGGGGGGGTGAATTGGTATTTAAAAAAACTTCTTATCACAAAGAAATAAAATCACAAACCAAATCTCACCACAAGGAATTAGTGCGGAATTAAAAAAGTGCGGAAGCAAAAATAAGAACAGTAGATTTATAGTGGTTCAGTCGACTCAACCTACGTCCACTCCATGGAGGCACCCTCCAAGTATTGCACTACAAAACGTGACTCTGCTTTAGCCCCCACGGCTAGGCGGAGAAGCCCTTACAAGAACCTCCTGTTGGTGGAATTTTGAAAATATGTTTTGAAAATATTGGTTTTCTTTGGGACTTAAAATTGAATTCTAAAATCGAATTGTCTCGTTAGAAAAAGTATATCACCTCGAGAGGTGAAAATAAAATTTCATAACGGTATTCAGATTTAGAATTATGAAATTCATCTTGAATATTATGACCGGATGCTAAAGAGAACTTCATATGGCCCCGAAGGGTCAAAATGAGGTTCAACTGAATATCCAGCTACAATATTCAAGAAGTGTGATCATTAGGTTCACATCCAAAGCCTTATCAAAGAAAGATGTATCTCCTTAAGGGAGAAAATATCATTCGATGATAATTCTTTGAATATGATAATAATGATCACTAGTATTTTAAGTTTTCCCCAAAGAAATCCAATTGAGTTTTAAAAAATCAATTTTTTAAAATCAGGTGTGTGTGGTTCTAAATCTCCTACGAGCGCAAGCCCTCGTAGTTAATTACATCGTAGGGAGATAAAATCCCCTACGAAAACTCTCGATTAAAATAATGGCAAAATTTTGTTAGATTTTCTAGGAGTGATATCAAAAAGAGATGAATTTTAGAAACTCAAAAGGGAATAGATCAAAATTGAGCAGTTATTAACGGAGACAAAGGAGGAGAGGTAGGGGACACTTTGAGATTCCGGAACCATCCGAAAGTGTCCCAACTTAATCTAAGTGTTGGGCTTTATGTTTTAGGATTGAAATGAAGCTTTAATTAGAGTTGAGTATTTTATTAGAAATTTGGGACTATATTCCCGAAATTTGGGGTCTTATAATCAAAGATCTGCCCCGGATCCTAAATCTATTTTTGACACTGGACCACAGTCGTCCGATCCTAACTAATGCAGTGCAAGGTCTGGACTTACCCCGGCCTGGATTGGGGAGCCAGCTAACCACCTAATCGATTTAAAATACATGAATTCGGTCTTTTTATGAAAGAATGGTAGGGACGTTGTAATTAAAGTTTTGGAGAGTTGGGGCCGACATCTAGAGACTCTCCTAATTGGCCCCTTTGACTTATGGCGGCGGGTGCTAAAATGCTAAGGACTATGAATTTAAAATTTTGACTCTTTAATTTGTATCTAATGCAATGCATGCTGGTTAACAACCTCAAATCAAATATGCTTGAAAATTTTAAAAACAGGCTTATAAAATAATTTTTTAGAAGACTGGACTTCCCCAGGTCCGGCACCTCGTCCTCATAGATCAGACTATCCGGACTCTACCCGCAAGCGGGGAAGGGTCTAAAGCAAGGAAAGAGTAATGCAGAAATATGCATGCGACCCCGGGGTCGATCCCCGGCTAATTCCCTAGATTCGTTATCTTTCTATGTTATTTAGACTCACTAAAATTTTAGACTTTAAGGTTATGAATATAAAAAAACTTTCACACCCTCACGAGCCTCACGTATCCAGGCGAAAACAAAAGCGGCACACAATCGCCAAAAAACTAATAAAAGCAGGTAGTCCTAAAGGCAATCAATTCGTCACATCAAATATAAATTAACTAATTAATAAATGTCCATAGGCAAAGTTGCCTTCTTTATTACAAACCAGAGTTTTGCAGAAAGTAAAGTGGCCGGGCACCACTGACAACAACCCGGATTCTGAACCTAGTAATGATGCAAGTAGTTTTGAGTGGGATATTCTCAATCTTCAAGTCTTCAGTCTTGTTCTTCTTTGGACTCCTTTTCTTCAATCTTCTTGGAATCTTCGTAGTGGATTACCCAAATGGAGAAGAGGGCACTTCCCTTTAAGGTGGAAGGCCACTCTTTCCTCTTTGGGTGAGGAAGAAGTATGATCCAAATTTGGATTTCCAAATGGAAAAGGAGTGTTCCCCAAAGGGGTATCCTTTCCTCTTTGGAATCCAAGCTTTGGATCTATGTATCCCAATTCAAAATAAACTTTCACAACACTTGACACTTGCACAAATTACATTTATATCAAAATAAAAGATCTAGACTCGCCTGCAGGGTTATCCTAAGCAATTAATATAAAAAAAGGTTATTCCCAAGCAGTTGTATATGAGCAGAAAAGAAAGTAAACACACTGGCCACGCTCTTTTTATGATTTGGGGGCTTTAGCAGCTGAAGCACCTGTGCAAAGAGTTTATAATATTTATGCATTTTTTTATGATTTGCCCCCTTTTTATATTGCCCTGCATGAGCGTGGCCACCTGCAGAAAACTGTGTCAACATCCAGATCGTACCTAACCTAAGGGTAATCTAATCGCCAAACACATCAACCATCCACAGAGTGCAGAAAAGTAAGCAGACACAGCAAAGCAATTTCATCCACAACATGCAGTGAAAACTACGAAAAATCCGGCACACAGCAGTAAAGTAAACACCGGCCTAACCTAGATCTAGAGTTGGTTGTCCTAGCACATCATCTAAAGTGTGTGTAAAAGGTCGTGTGGCTGGGGTAGATCCTAAAGTGGGTTGTCAGTTAGAGTTGTCTAGAAAAGTTATGAATTTGTTAAGGCCTAAAAGGGGAGTTAATGTTAAGATTTAAGTATTAATAAATTAAGAATTTTAATTAAACTTATTTTAAAAGTTAATTGATTACTACCTTTGTTTCACACCGAGGCCGTGAAGTTTATTTCACCTTCCTTGGGGCTAAGCTAATAGCCTCGTAGGCCTGGGTTACGCAGCAGCAATCAGGGTTGATTAAGTTACTTAAATTTGTTAGAATTAAAGGAGTGGATTGATATTAAAGAGAGTTAGTTACTGATTTTAATAGATTAGTTGAGAATTTTATTAGCATATTAAGAAAATTCTGGAGTTTGAAAGGGTTAATGGGTTTTAAGAGGTTATCCGGATGTGTTAACAAAGGGGTCAAAAATGGACTTTTAAAATAAGAGTTAATCTTAAGGGTTTCAGATTTTTAATAAATACTAGACCTAATTATGAGTTGTTAGACAGGTGGCACACTCAATTTGGAGTTTTCTATGAAAAGTTATGATTTTTAGAAGTTTTAACCCGATTTTGACTTAGAGTTGACCAAAATGTTGACTTTTTGACTTTGACCAGATTTTGAGGGTTTGGATTTTTAGGAAAATACTATATTTTAATTAGAGTCATTAGCCACTGAGTTTGATTGATTTAGAATTTTCTACAATTATTTATGAATTTTGGAAGTTTGGGTATTTATTGGAATTATTAAATTATTTCAATTAAGAGCCATTTTAACAGTTTGAACCCAAATGAGTCTTAAACTTCTTGAGATCAACTCCAAAGATCAAAAAGGATCTAAGGAGAGATCAGTAAGTGTTTAAAGATTTTTTGGGATTTTTAATAATTTTTAATTAATTAACATTGATTAAACATTGATTTTGATTAAAATTAAATTAAAATGGATTTTAACGTCAAATTAAAGTAATTTTAATTTTCAATGATTAAGAGTTGAAATATGGTTGATTAGAGGTCTTATGGGTATTTTTTGGAATTAATATAAATTTATGATGATTTATTGAATTTTCTAAGTCCTTAAAAAGGTTGAAATTTGACATGCTTAATTTTCTAACATAATGACCTCCAAATTGACTCAAATTTAAACCTAAGGTATATGATGTCACTACGTTTACTATGTTCAAGTTTCACCCCTATTGGGTTTGTGTACAATCCCCTATGAATTTTCTAAGTTTTCTAGACATTTCCTTAATTATTTTTCCTAGGTGTCTCTACTATTTAAATAGGCATGAAACTTGGTGTGTCTAACCCTGACATACATACAATCATACCACAGAAATATCACAGCAAAATATTAAAACCCTAAGGAGTTATGAATTTTCAAAGTTTAGGGTTCAAAATAGACCCTTTACCTTAAAAATTCATATCACAGAAATCTATTGAGCATCTGAACCTAGAAATATTATGAAACATGTCTAAGATACTCAATAATTATCCACCAAAATTTGGGATTCATTTGATCACTGGATTGTGAGAAAATTGCGATACATGAAATTCACATAAACTCAAATATCTCACAATACAGAAATCAAAACAATATAATTTTAATTTTAATAAATACTACATTCGATTATCTTTCCAACGAGCCCAAGAACTCTCAATTTGGTGGAAAAATCGATTTTCTGTGAATTTTGAAAGATTTGGAGCATTTAAAGTATTTTTTATTCAGATTTGGGTCAAATCAGATGGCGATGACGTGGCGGCGTGGCATGATGCCACGTGTCAGATCCCGGATGGACCCGTGTTTCACCCAGAGGAGGGCCGCGCGGTTTGGGGCGACGTGGCCAATTCTGGGCCGTCCGATCGCGTTACGGCTCGATCGGACGGCTCTGGTTGAACCAGAGTTAAAAAATTTCAAATGCCTATATCTTTCAAATTACTTGACGAAATTGCACGAAATTTGAACTGTAGCTAGAGGGCAATATGATCTTACAATGCCTGAAGTTTGGAGGCTCCATTCATTGTAAAATTGCTACAGTTTCAAATTAAAAGTTAAACTTAAAATGAGTATAACTTACAATCGGACCGTCGGATTTTTGCGATCTTGGGTTTGTTGGAAAGCTGCAGGGATCCTCTACAACTTTGATGAAGACACCAAGAGCTGGATCTCGTCGGATCGAAAGTTATATGTGAAAGTCCTCTTTCTCTCTCTAGAATGCTCTCTCCTCACTAAAATAGTGATTTGAGGCTTGGAAATGATTGGGAAAAGCTTGGGAAGGACTTGAAATGTGCTGGAGTGTGTAGGAGGAGCTCTTAGAAGGTTGGGGGCAACTGGAGTTTGGAGCTTTTGATCATATCAAAGGGAATGATGAAGAAGCCCCCTTTAGGTCAAGTTTTCCCCCACTTTAACTTTGGCTTTTGGATTGGATGGTTGAGATTTGATTTGGAGTAGTTTTGGATGAGTGCCAAGTGTCCCCTATGCTGCCCAAAGCTATGGAATAGGGTTGGTGGTTGAGAGTGACTTCTCTTGGTCCATGTGAAGAGGGACCACACCTTTTTCCCCATTTAGATGAACCAATGCCAAGCCTTGTTTAAGGGGCTGATTTGAGCTCTATTAGGGGAGGAAATGGGTCACATCACATCATGTTTGAGCAGGTTCTAGACTAAGCCATGGATCGCCAAGGTGGCTTGATGATGTGGCCAAGAGTTTGAGGTCAAGAATTTGATGTTTTGAGCAAATACATGTAATTGGAGAGGATTTTGACCTCTCCAAATGAGTTGACCAAGTCAACCCAAGATGAGTATTGACTTGAAAGTCTTTGGACATGTCATGAGTGTCCAATTGAATGATTTTGAAAGGTTGATTTGATTCAAAGTAGCTTGAATGGTTAAAATTGGTAAGTGTTGGGTTAAAGGGTTGATTTGGTCAACCATGGTTGACTTGGTCAACCAGGTCAAACCATAGAGTAAGTTTGGGTTCAATGTGTTCCTAAAATTATTTAGGATCTATTGGAATGACATTTGAAGAAGATATCAAAGGTTCATAAGTCAAATCAAGTTGAGTTTAGGCCAAAAGTCCAAAAATCCCCATTTAAGGGCATTTTGGTCATTTTGGTCTCAAGTCAATTCTGGGTCAAATTAAATCTAAAAAGATGTAGATCATTTCCAACAAGTCAATATCAAGGTATTAGGAGGGATCAAAAGATTTGAAGGGGGATCCAAAGTCAAATTCCACTAGGTGAAAGGCCTAGTGGCATGAATTATAAATATTCGAAGGTTTTGCAACATTTGGAGTTTGATTAAGTTTATGGGGTTAGAGTACTCCAAATGGGTTCAAATTTGAAGGGTAACCTCCAGAGACATGTCTTATCACTTTGCAAGTGATAGACTCTGAATCAGAGGTCATTTGACTGGGTTTTGAAGTGTTCAAAAAAATCCTTGAAAAAGGTCTTTAGGACAGGGTCTTAAGACTTTGGATTTGAGTCTAGATTTTTGGATTTGGAATGGATTTCAAGTTTGAATGATTAATATTGAAGTATCCAAATCATTTACAATCATGTGGTGGTTGTTAATGAATGGATAGGGTCAAAACTAGATCAAAGGTAGGATCAAAGTCTAGATTGAAGTTTGGATTCTCAAGTTGATTGGGCCAAAGTTTGGATGTGTTTGAAGCTTGAATTAATTTGGATTTGAATTGAATGAAGTTTGAGATTTGAATTGATTAAGGGTAGGGATTAATTTGAAGTTGGAGTTGATCAAAGGTATGGATTGATTTGAGGTTGGTGTTGATCAAAGGTGGGGATTGATTTGAGTCTGGATTGGTCCTAAGATCTAGAGGGGTTCTAGGATCTAGGATCTAGGATCTAGAGGGGTTCTAGAATTTGAGATATAAGAGAATCCTAAGCTCTGGAGTAGGCCCTAAGGTCTAGCTCTAGGAAAGGATCTTAAGGTCTAGAGTGGATCCTAAGGTCTGGCTCTAGGAAAGGATCTTAAGGTCTAGAGTGGATCCTAGGATCTAGAATTAATCTAGAGTTTGGAAGGGCCTTAGTGACCTCATACAAAAATGAGGTCAACAAATGGACCCCCAATGTGTGTGGTTGAAGGAACTTCTGCTGCACACATTGGCGTTGACCGAATAGAAGTGGAATCTTAAGAGTGTAAGGGAGGGCATCTCCCAACCTTAGGCCTATAGGATGCTATTAAAAGGCTTACACCTACTAGACAGGAGAACTGGAGAAACCAAGGTAGGGAATACCTAGCCTTGGGTCTAAGGAAGGGCATCACCCAACCTTAGGCCTATAGGATGCTGATAGAAGACTTACTCCAAATAAGCAGATTAACTGGAAACCAAAATAGGGAATACCTAGCTTTGGGTCTAAGGAAGGGCATCACCCAACCTTAAGTCTACAGGATGCTGATAGAAGACTTACTCCAAATAGGCAGATTAACTGGAAACCAAAGTAGGGAATACCTAGCTTTGGGTCTAAGGAAGGGCATCACCCAACCTTAGGTCTACAGGATGCTGATAGAAGACTTACTCCTAGTAGACGGATCAACTGGAAACCAAGGTAGGGAATACCTAACCTTGGGTCTAAGGAAGGGCATCACCCAACCTTAGGCCTATAGGATGCTGATAGAAGACTTACTCCTAATAGGCAAAATTAACTGGAAACCAAAGTAGGGAATACCTAGCTTTGGGTCTAAGGAAGGGCATCACCCAACCTTAAGTCTACAGGATGCTGATAGAAGACTTACTCCAAATAGGCAGATTAACTGGAAACCAAGATAGGGAATACCTAGCCTTGGGTCTAAGGAAGGGCATCACCCAACCTTAGGCCTATAGGATGCTGATAGAAGACTTACTCCTAATAGGCAAAAATAACTGGAAACCAAAGTAGGGAATACCTAGCTTTGGGTCTAAGGAAGGGCATCACCCAACCTTAGGTCTACAGGATGCTGATAGAAGACTTACTCCTAGTAGACAGATCAACTGGAAACCAAGGTAGGGAATACCTAGCCTTGGGTCTAAGGAAGGGCATCACCCAACCTTAGGCCTATAGGATGCTGATAGAAGACTTACTCCAAATAGGCAGATTAACTGGAAACCAAAGTAGGGAATACCTAGCTTTGGGTCTAAGGAAGGGCATCACCCAACCTTAGGTCTACAGGATGCTGATAGAAGACTTACTCCTAGTAGACGGATCAACTGGAAACCAAGGTAGGGAATACCTAGCCTTGGGTCTAAGGAAGGGCATCACCCAACCTTAGGCCTATAGGATGCTGATAGAAGACTTACTCCTAATAGGCAAAATTAACTGGAAACCAAAGTAGGGAATACCTAGCTTTGGATCTAAGGAAGGGCATCACCCAACCTTAGGTCTACAGGATGCTGATAGAAGACTTACTCCTAGTAGACGGATCAACTGGAAACCAAGGTAGGGAATACCTAGCCTTGGGTCTAAGGAAGGGCATCACCCAACCTTAGGCCTATAGGATGCTGATAGAAGACTTACTCCTAATAGGCAAAATTAACTGGCAAACTAGGATGGTGCCACAATGGGCGTACTCCACCACTAGCGAGTGTAATCCTAAGGGAAGGAAGGACCTAACCTTAAGGAAAAGAGAACTGAAAATGATTGATTGATGATTTTGAATTTGATTTGATTTCTTTGAATTTGA
Source organism: Dendrobium nobile (assembly GCA_022539455.1). Lineage (NCBI taxonomy): Eukaryota > Viridiplantae > Streptophyta > Magnoliopsida > Asparagales > Orchidaceae > Dendrobium > Dendrobium nobile. Next base: position 39,983,851 of record CM039735.1, read on the forward strand.
AGGGGTGAATTTGATGTTTAATTTTATCCTTATTAGGCATGATACTTGTTAAAGAACCTCCCAAATGAAAGGAAGCATCTGGTGGTATCTTTAAAATTAATCCATTGCCATAAATCTTCCTTATAGATCATCTCTAAGGTGGACGATCCAGTCAACATTGATTCAAAGCTTTCATTGATCTTATGGTGGACTAAAATTGGTCTCCAAATGACTATAGCCAAGTCCCCTACTTGGAAAGTCCTGATGTGACGCAATTTATAATGAGCTTGAATCATACATGACTTATGTAATTTCAAATTTTATTGAGTTCAAAACAACTTTCTTCAAGGCCTTCAAGATCCTCCAATCAGAGTCAAGCACTCTACTTAGTTGTGACTCAATTTTGAAAGTCAATTTTCAATGATGTAAAACACACCTCCATATGAGAACAACCTTGGATCCAGTATAGAGTGTTATTTCACAAAATGGATCTTAAAAGAAACGATGCCTATGTTTAAGGATTCACATATATCTCTCAAAAATAGGTTTTGAATTCTTATCAAGGGTAGAAGGTTCATTCTTTTTATTGAAAATTTCCTCTTAATCATTTGGACCCTGTCAGAACGACAAGTGGGAACAAATTCAAAAGTATAGTGAGAATTAGTGTGACTCCAATTGACCAGAAAAAGCCAAGGGTTTAGATTTTGTTGACTCTGATCAAGTTTCATAGAAACTGAACTAGGTTCTCCCTTGTAGAAGTTTTGAATTAAAATCAATTTCAAAAAGGTTAAGGTTGGATAGAGAAATTTAATCTTTTCAATTCTCTTGCATAGAACTTTTTTATCTAATAAACCGTCTATGCATGACAATAAATCTAGATTCAAGATTTTTTTAAAGTCAAGTTATTAAGTATGATCGAGCTCTTTGAGATTTAAAGATTTAAAAAGAAGGAAACCTCTTTCACTTTTTTTTTGTGACGTGCTTTGCACTTCCTTTACTTCTTTGGCGCACTTTGCGCTTCTTTTTTTTTAATGCACTTTGTGCATCCTTTGAATTTTCTTCTCTTTTTTTTTTTAATAAGAGGTTTCACTTTCTTTAAAACCTTAACATGATTGCTCTTCTTTTTTTTTTAGGATTATATCGCAAGTATAAGAGAAGAAAATTCATTCTCTTATCCGAGGAAGAATAATCCCCAAATTGGACCCAATATTTTGATAGGAAAATATCAACTTGACTTTGAAAATCATTGAATAGATTTAGAACATGCAAGAGAAGCCTATAAGATGAAAAATCGCGAGAAGACTGAGAAGATTTTCATTTCAAAAAAAACAACTTAAGTTTGATAGAAATTTTAATTCAAAAAATAAATCAACACGCAAAAGCGGTGGGAGGGAAGGGCCTTTAAAGATCTAATGGAGTCAACCACAACTCTCTCATATTCTTAATTTAAAGTAGAGGTCAATTTTCATTAAAAAGATGGATCAACTATATTGAAAATTTTGATCCAGTACACTTGAGAAATAATACGATTTCCTTCAAAATAGAAAGTTCAGGTGGCAAGACCCAATCAATATAAATTATATTTTTGCAATCTCTTAAGAGGAAGAGATTATCGTGGGGTCTGCACTACCCCTAACTAGTTATGCATCATTTCAATCTAAGGATCTATCGCGATAGGACCCATCTAAAAGTTAAATTCAGATGGTATCACTATCTGATAAGATCTCAAATCCATCATTATTCCCCTTCCTAATTACTAGTGACCTAGCAATTATAAGGGTGGGACCCCGGGTGGTTTATGCTCCTCCTCCTCTACAGATGGTATAGTGGGGCACGTGTAGTAACGTGACCAAACTTCATCTAATAGAGTGGATGGGTCATAACCTTCAACTAGGGGCCTATGATTTATTGCAGGTGATTTCTTAGTTCTTTCTTGATTGATTCTCTCTGTGTAGTAGTCAAGAAGGTGTATCGGAGATCGTGCTCTCATTTTCACAACCTCCCTCCTTTGAGTAACAGGAGTAGGATGGGAAATATTTCCACCACGGAGGGGGTAGGTGTAAGGAGCAACGACTTCTCGACTGGCCTCAAATTTAGTTTGTTTCAAGGCTGTTACCTCAGCAGTCTTTTTGGCCTTAGCAACCTTCTTTCTGACCCTTTTAAGGTATTTCTTCCACTTATTTTTGCTGGCAACAGGGGTGTTAGAACTTGACCCAATCTCAGATTGAGATGGTAATTCTTCTATTGTCAATGGTTCTTGGTTCTTATCCTCCTGAGTAGAGGGCACAGTGGTCGAAGGGGTGACAACAACCTCCATCATAGAGATAGGGGAGTCAACTCCTGACCCTAAAGTAATCTCGACTAAGGGGACATCCCTTTGTATTCCAGTAGAGAGATCAATCATTTCTTCTCCGTTGACTGATAACTTGAAGTTTTGAAATTCTATCCAAAATTGGATCGAGTTGCCAGAGGTAATTCCTCCTATTGCCAAGTTTCTATCCAGGGAGAAGATGAGTTTTCCAACCATTTGAGTATTTAAGTATCCTGGAATTAAAGAAAAGTGATTTGAATTAGTCAAATTGGATTAAAATTTAAATTTTGAGCATCATTAATTCTCTCTAAATCTTGAACCTCAGCATACTGAGTTTTCACTACAATAAGAGAGTTTACAAAATTGATTGAGAGCATTCAAGGAACCTGGCTTAACTCTTTTGCTCTACCAATTAACTTGGAGGCAAAATGTTAAAGCCCGGGTTAGATAGAGGTTTCCTCACTCATCTCTCTATTTGAAAGGTATTTTCTTTTAGATGTTGGCCACACTCACCCAAGAAAGAAATGGGTAGAGGGACCAATGGAAGAAAGGTAGTTAAGACTACCGATGAGATAAAATTTTGCCAATATTAAAGATGGAGAGAGAGATTTGTCCCACCGGGCGTGCCATTTTTTGTTGGTGGAATTTTGAAAATATGTTTTGAAAATATTGGTTTTCTTTGGGACTTAAAATTGAATTCTAAAATCGAATTGTCTCGTTAGAAAAAGTATATCACCTCGAGAGGTGAAAATAAAATTTCATAACGGTATTCAGATTTAGAATTATGAAATTCATCTTGAATATTATGACCGGATGCTAAAGAGAACTTCATATGGCCCCGAAGGGTCAAAATGAGGTTCAACTGAATATCCAGCTACAATATTCAAGAAGTGTGATCATTAGGTTCACATCCAAAGCCTTATCAAAGAAAGATGTATCTCCTTAAGGGAGAAAATATCATTCGATGATAATTCTTTGAATATGATAATAATGATCACTAGTATTTTAAGTTTTCCCCAAAGAAATCCAATTGAGTTTTAAAAAATCAATTTTTTAAAATCAGGTGTGTGTGGTTCTAAATCTCCTACGAGCGCAAGCCCTCGTAGTTAATTACATCGTAGGGAGATAAAATCCCCTACGAAAACTCTCGATTAAAATAATGGCAAAATTTTGTTAGATTTTCTAGGAGTGATATCAAAAAGAGATGAATTTTAGAAACTCAAAAGGGAATAGATCAAAATTGAGCAGTTATTAACGGAGACAAAGGAGGAGAGGTAGGGGACACTTTGAGATTCCGGAACCATCCGAAAGTGTCCCAACTTAATCTAAGTGTTGGGCTTTATGTTTTAGGATTGAAATGAAGCTTTAATTAGAGTTGAGTATTTTATTAGAAATTTGGGACTATATTCTCGAAATTTGGGGTCTTATAATCAAAGATCTGCCCCGGATCCTAAATCTATTTTTGACACTGGACCACAGTCGTCCGATCCTAACTAATGCAGTGCAAGGTCTGGACTTACCCCGGCCTGGATTGGGGAGCCAGCTAACCACCTAATCGATTTAAAATACATGAATCCGGTCTTTTTATGAAAGAATGGTAGGGACGTTGTAATTAAAGTTTTGGAGAGTTGGGGCCGACATCTAGAGACTCTCCTAATTGGCCCCTTTGACTTATGGCGGCGGGTGCTAAAATGCTAAGGACTATGAATTTAAAATTTTGACTCTTTAATTTGTATCTAATGCAATGCATGCTGGTTAACAACCTCAAATCAAATATGCTTGAAAATTTTAAAAACAGGCTTATAAAATAATTTTTTAGAAGACTGGACTTCCCCAGGTCCGGCACCTCGTCCTCACAGGTCAGACTATCCGGACTCTACCCGCAAGCGGGGAAGGGTCTAAAGCAAGGAAAGAGTAATGCAGAAATATGCATGCGACCCCGGGGTCGATCCCCGGCTAATTCCCTAGATTCGTTATCTTTCTATGTTATTTAGACTCACTAAAATTTTAGACTTTAAGGTTATGAATATAAAAAAACTTTCACACCCTCACGAGCCTCACGTATCCAGGCGAAAACAAAAGCGGCACACAATCGCCAAAAAACTAATAAAAGCAGGTAGTCCTAAAGGCAATCAATTCGTCACATCAAATATAAATTAACTAATTAATAAATGTCCATAGGCAAAGTTGCCTTCTTTATTACAAACCAGAGTTTTGCAGAAAGTAAAGTGGCCGGGCACCACTGACAACAACCCGGATTCTGAACCTAGTAATGATGCAAGTAGTTTTGAGTGGGATATTCTCAATCTTCAAGTCTTCAGTCTTGTTCTTCTTTGGACTCCTTTTCTTCAATCTTCTTGGAATCTTCGTAGTGGATTACCCAAATGGAGAAGAGGGCACTTCCCTTTAAGGGGGAAGGCCACTCTTTCCTCTTTGGGTGAGGAAGAAGTATGATCCAAATTTGGATTTCCAAATGGAAAAGGAGTGTTCCCCAAAGGGGTATCCTTTCCTCTTTGGAATCCAAGCTTTGGATCTATGTATCCCAATTCAAAATAAACTTTCACAACACTTGACACTTGCACAAATTACATTTATATCAAAATAAAAGATCTAGACTCACCTGCAGGGTTATCCTAAGCAATTAATATAAAAAAAGGTTATTCCCAAGCAGTTGTATATGAGCAGAAAAGAAAGTAAACACACTGGCCACGCTCTTTTTATGATTTGGGGGCTTTAGCAGCTGAAGCACCTGTGCAAAGAGTTTATAATATTTATGCATTTTTTTATGATTTGCCCCCTTTTTATATTGCCCTGCATGAGCGTGGCCACCTGCAGAAAACTGTGTCAACATCCAGATCGTACCTAACCTAAGGGTAATCTAATCGCCAAACACATCAACCATCCACAGAGTGCAGAAAAGTAAGCAGACACAGCAAAGCAATTTCATCCACAACATGCAGTGAAAACTACGAAAAATCCGGCACACAGCAGTAAAGTAAACACCGGCCTAACCTAGATCTAGAGTTGGTTGTCCTAGCACATCATCTAAAGTGTGTGTAAAAGGTCGTGTGGCTGGGGTAGATCCTAAAGTGGGTTGTCAGTTAGAGTTGTCTAGAAAAGTTATGAATTTGTTAAGGCCTAAAAGGGGAGTTAATGTTAAGATTTAAGTATTAATAAATTAAGAATTTAATTAAACTTATTTTAAAAGTTAATTGATTACTACCTTTGTTTCACACCGAGGCCGTGAAGTTTATTTCACCTTCCTTGGGGCTAAGCTAATAGCCTCGTAGGCCTGGGTTACGCAGCAGCAATCAGGGTTGATTAAGTTACTTAAATTTGTTAGAATTAAAGGAGTGGATTGATATTAAAGAGAGTTAGTTACTGATTTTAATAGATTAGTTGAGAATTTTATTAGCATATTAAGAAAATTCTGGAGTTTGAAAGGGTTAATGGGTTTTAAGAGGTTATCCGGATGTGTTAACAAAGGGGTCAAAAATGGACTTTTAAAATTAGAGTTAATCTTAAGGGTTTTAGATTTTTAATAAATACTAGACCTAATTATGAGTTGTTAGACAGGTGGCACACTCAATTTGGAGTTTTCTATGAAAAGTTATGATTTTTAGAAGTTTTAACCCGATTTTGACTTAGAGTTGACCAAAATGTTGACTTTTTGACTTTGACCAGATTTTGAGGGTTTGGATTTTTAGGAAAATACTATATTTTAATTAGAGTCATTAGCCACTGAGTTTGATTGATTTAGAATTTTCTACAATTATTTATGAATTTTGGAAGTTTGGGTATTTATTGGAATTATTAAATTATTTCAATTAAGAGCCATTTTAACAATTTGAACCCAAATGAGTCTTAAACTTCTTGAGATCAACTCCAAAGATCAAAAAGGATCTAAGGAGAGATCAGTAAGTGTTTAAAGATTTTTTGGGATTTTTAATAATTTTTAATTAATTAACATTGATTAAACATTGATTTTGATTAAAATTAAATTAAAATGGATTTTAACGTCAAATTAAAGTAATTTTAATTTTCAATGATTAAGAGTTGAAATATGGTTGATTAGAGGTCTTATGGGTATTTTTTGGAATTAATATAAATTTATGATGATTTATTGAATTTTCTAAGTCCTTAAAAAGGTTGAAATTTGACATGCTTAATTTTCTAACATAATGACCTCCAAATTGACTCAAATTTAAACCTAAGGTATATGATGTCACTACGTTTACTATGTTCAAGTTTCACCCCTATTGGGTTTGTGTACAATCCCCTATGAATTTTCTAAGTTTTCTAGACATTTCCTTAATTATTTTTCCTAGGTGTCTCTACTATTTAAATAGGCATGAAACTTGGTGTGTCTAACCCTGACATACATACAATCATACCACAGAAATATCACAGCAAAATATTAAAACCCTAAGGAGTTATGAATTTTCAAAGTTTAGGGTTCAAAATAGACCCTTTACCTTAAAAATTCATATCACAGAAATCTATTGAGCATCTAAACCTAGAAATATTATGAAACATGTCTAAGATACTCAATAATTATCCACCAAAATTTGGGATTCATTTGATCACTGGATTGTGAGAAAATTGCGATACATGAAATTCACATAAACTCAAATATCTCACAATACAGAAATCAAAACAATATAATTTTAATTTTAATAAATACTACATTCGATTATCTTTCCAACGAGCCCAAGAACTCTCAATTTGGTGGAAAAATCGATTTTCTGTGAATTTTGAAAGATTTGGAGCATTTAAAGTATTTTTTATTCAGATTTGGGTCAAATCAGATGGCGATGACGTGGCGGCGTGGCATGATGCCACGTGTCAGATCCCGGATGGACCCGTGTTTCACCCAGAGGAGGGCCGCGCGGTTTGGGGCGACGTGGCCAATTCTGGGCCGTCCGATCGCGTTACGGCTCGATCGGACGGCTCTGGTTGAACCAGAGTTAAAAAATTTCAAATGCCTATATCTTTCAAATTACTTGACGAAATTGCACGAAATTTGAACTGTAGCTAGAGGGCAATATGATCTTACAATGCCTGAAGTTTGGAGGCTCCATTCATTGTAAAATTGCTACAGTTTCAAATTAAAAGTTAAACTTAAAATGAGTATAACTTACAATCGGACCGTCGGATTTTTGCGATCTTGGGTTTGTTGGAAAGCTGCAGGGATCCTCTACAACTTTGATGAAGACACCAAGAGCTGGATCTCGTCGGATCGAAAGTTATATGTGAAAGTCCTCTTTCTCTCTCTAGAATGCTCTCTCCTCACTAAAATAGTGATTTGAGGCTTGGAAATGATTGGGAAAAGCTTGGGAAGGACTTGAAATGTGCTGGAGTGTGTAGGAGGAGCTCTTAGAAGGTTGGGGGCAACTGGAGTTTGGAGCTTTTGATCATATCAAAGGGAATGATGAAGAAGCCCCCTTTAGGTCAAGTTTTCCCCCACTTTAACTTTGGCTTTTGGATTGGATGGTTGAGATTTGATTTGGAGTAGTTTTGGATGAGTGCCAAGTGTCCCCTATGCTGCCCAAAGCTATGGAATAGGGTTGGTGGTTGAGAGTGACTTCTCTTGGTCCATGTGAAGAGGGACCACACCTTTTTCCCCATTTAGATGAACCAATGCCAAGCCTTGTTTAAGGGGCTGATTTGAGCTCTATTAGGGGAGGAAATGGGTCACATCACATCATGTTTGAGCAGGTTCTAGACTAAGCCATGGATCGCCAAGGTGGCTTGATGATGTGGCCAAGAGTTTGAGGTCAAGAATTTGATGTTTTGAGCAAATACATGTAATTGGAGAGGATTTTGACCTCTCCAAATGAGTTGACCAAGTCAACCCAAGATGAGTATTGACTTGAAAGTCTTTGGACATGTCATGAGTGTCCAATTGAATGATTTTGAAAGGTTGATTTGATTCAAAGTAGCTTGAATGGTTAAAATTGGTAAGTGTTGGGTTAAAGGGTTGATTTGGTCAACCATGGTTGACTTGGTCAACCAGGTCAAACCATAGAGTAAGTTTGGGTTCAATGTGTTCCTAAAATTATTTAGGATCTATTGGAATGACATTTGAAGAAGATATCAAAGGTTCATAAGTCAAATCAAGTTGAGTTTAGGCCAAAAGTCCAAAAATCCCCATTTAAGGGCATTTTGGTCATTTTGGTCTCAAGTCAATTCTGGGTCAAATTAAATCTAAAAAGATGTAGATCATTTCCAACAAGTCAATATCAAGGTATTAGGAGGGATCAAAAGATTTGAAGGGGGATCCAAAGTCAAATTCCACTAGGTGAAAGGCCTAGTGGCATGAATTATAAATATTCGAAGGTTTTGCAACATTTGGAGTTTGATTAAGTTTATGGGGTTAGAGTACTCCAAATGGGTTCAAATTTGAAGGGTAACCTCCAGAGACATGTCTTATCACTTTGCAAGTGATAGACTCTGAATCAGAGGTCATTTGACTGGGTTTTGAAGTGTTCAAAAAAATCCTTGAAAAAGGTCTTTAGGACAGGGTCTTAAGACTTTGGATTTGAGTCTAGATTTTTGGATTTGGAATGGATTTCAAGTTTGAATGATTAATATTGAAGTATCCAAATCATTTACAATCATGTGGTGGTTGTTAATGAATGGATAGGGTCAAAACTAGATCAAAGGTAGGATCAAAGTCTAGATTGAAGTTTGGATTCTCAAGTTGATTGGGCCAAAGTTTGGATGTGTTTGAAGCTTGAATTAATTTGGATTTGAATTGAATGAAGTTTGAGATTTGAATTGATTAAGGGTAGGGATTAATTTGAAGTTGGAGTTGATCAAAGGTATGGATTGATTTGAGGTTGGTGTTGATCAAAGGTGGGGATTGATTTGAGTCTGGATTGGTCCTAAGATCTAGAGGGGTTCTAGGATCTAGAGGGGTTCTAGAATTTGAGATATAAGAGAATCCTAAGCTCTGGAGTAGGCCCTAAGGTCTAGCTCTAGGAAAGGATCTTAAGGTCTAGAGTGGATCCTAAGGTCTGGCTCTAGGAAAGGATCTTAAGGTCTAGAGTGGATCCTAGGATCTAGAATTAATCTAGAGTTTGGAAGGGCCTTAGTGACCTCATACAAAAATGAGGTCAACACCTCCTTTTTGCCACCCCGGCAAGGCAGAGAACCTACCTCCTTTTGCTTCCTCCTGAAGCTGGAAGAGAACCAAAACCAAAAGCAAACTCCTTACCTCTACCGACCCTTCCACGGACGAGAAACTCTAGATGAAGACGAAGAAGAGCGATCCTTGAAGCAACCCTTGTGAATCCCCTCACAAGCTCCCCCTCAGAAGATCCTCTCTCTCTCCTCTCTCTCTTTCTCTCCTCAAGGTCTTTTCAGGTCAAGATAGTAGCCAAAGGTCTTTCAAAACGTTGAACAAGAGCTTTTAAATAGAAGAGCATCAAAGGAGCTCATTAATTGCAAGTTGCCGACAATATCGTCCAGGCTGATATGGACATCGGCCTGGCCGATTAGTATAAATCACAGAAGATCGGCCTGGGCATTGCCCTGGGAACAGTCTTGGACGATTGAAAATTGGCTTGATCGTCCCGGCCGATCTCACGATCGTCCTGGACGATTAGTACAAATCCCATTAGATCAGCCAGAGCATCGCCCTAGGAACATTCCTGGACGATTTAAATTTGGCTTTATCGTCCGGGCCGATATCACGATCGTCCCGGCCGATCCATTCAATTCAGAAGAAAATCGTCCTGAACATCACCCTGTTTTCGAGCTGGCCGATATTGATCGTACTGAAGTAACTTAAGCTTTTTGACTATGTCGTCCTGGCCAATCCTGCGATCGTCCAGGATGATATGATCCTATCAATCATCCTTAATTACTCCCTTGATTTCCTGATCAATTAAGGCATAATTTGGTAATTTTGTCCAGGCCGATACGTGGATCGTCCCGGCCGATAATTTAAAATTACATTATAACTTAATTGACTATGGCAGCTACTTCTTTCCGTTTTGAGCTTATCGTCCTGGCCGATACACGTATCGTCCAGGCCGATATGTTAATGACGGCTGCCTTAATTAGGAATCCTTACTTAGACTTTCTATTTTAAGCTGATCGTCCCGGACGATATAAATATCGGCCGGGCCGATGTGGGCAAAAATAGAAATTCTAAGCCCCTCAAGTGTGTGTGTGAAGGGTTACCTAGCATCAGTCTCTTTGACCATTACAAGTAGACTAAAAAAGAGAAAAACAAAAATACAGACTGACTCAACCCTAAACCTACACAATTCTAAACTTGGCTTCTTCATGATCGTCCGGTCTTCGATTCCTGAAAAGTTAGAAGCAACAAATAGTCCAAGAGAAGTAGTGTTTGTCAATCATCAAAACACAAGCCATGAAAAAATAGATTTGCAACACCCTCTATATACTCAGAGTCTTTCTCTTTTAAATTTAAAAATAAGTTTGCATAGAGTTGTAAATGTATAAATTTATAAAAAGCCTTAAATGAAGTTTCTGTTGAGTCTAGTAAATAGGTTGTTAAACCTAAGTTAATGTCCCAAAGCTACCAAGAGGGGGGGGGGGGGTGAATTGGTATTTAAAATTTTCCCACTTTTGATAATTTTAACCCAAATTAAACTTTAATGATATTTTTTTTATAAAAAGTTTTTCAACTTAAAACATTAAAGTAAATGCAGAAAATAAAAAGCAGTAAAATAAAAAAACATACGATTTATAGTGGTTCGGTCTAAACAAGATCTACATCCACTCCCTAGAGGCACCCTCTGAGTACTGCACTAATACCAATAGTGTCTCTCCTTTTGCACCCACAGCAAGGCGGAGAAGCCTTTACAATCACTCTTTTCACCACTACCCGATGCGGCAGAGAACCGTCATCCTCTTACACTTTCTCTAGTGTTGGTAGAGAACCGTTCGTCCTTTTACACTCTCCTAGTGTCGGCACAGAACCGTTCGTCCTTTTACACTCTCCTAGTGTCGGCACAGAACCGGATCTCCTTGACAGATCTCTTCCCAAAAAATCTAGAACAAAGAAAGAAAAAGAGTGAAGTAACCTCAATTCACAAGTAGGAAATCTTACCTTTGAACACTATGCAAAGCCTTCACGCTCCAATGGTAAAAATCCTTCTTTGAATGCTCTCTCTGACTCTCTCCTTTACTCTTCTTCTAATAGGCACGAAGATCAATGAGCAAAAAGATTGAGTGGCAGTCTAATTTGGACTATATATACAAAAGACAAGAAAAACCACCCAAAAACTACAAGTTTTCAATTCTGTACGCAGTGGATCATCTCGTATGATCGTGGATAGTCCTGGACGATTTTACTTAAAGTGTTGGAAACGAACCTAATGTATATTGGTACAAAATATGTTCGTACATGCTCATCGTCCCGTACGAACTAGGTTCGTCCGGTACGAAACGGTTATTACAAAGGTCGGTCCCCAAAATTCTACAGGACGTAACCAACTGAAGTAAGTCGGTTTGGTTCATCCTGGGATGAACAGGTTTCATCCTCGGACAATTTTATACAGAGCGTTTCATCCAGTGATGAAAAATAATTTTGTCCTGTATGATCGCATATAGAGAGCTTCGTCCAGGGATGAAAATTAATTTTGTCCTGTACGATCTCATACAGAGAGCTTCGTCCACGGACGAAAATTAATTTTGTCCTATACGATCTTATACAGAGAGCTTCATCCCGGTACGAAAATTAATTTTGTCTAGACGAACAGTGAAAGTGAGAATCCAGAGAAGTTCGTCCCGGGACGAATATTAAATTCGTCCTGGACGATTAGGACTTAGAAATTTTTCTACTCGCCTGTTCGATCCATTGCTTTTCTAAGGGTTAATTGACATGATCGTCCCGTATGAACCAAGTTCGTCCCGTACGATTAGCTCATAAAAATTGTCCCCCAAGAGTGTGTGTTGTGATTTTTCACTCAATTACAATCACTCCCTCTCATTTCAAAACTTGTAATTTACAAAAGAATAATTTGAAGTCTTCATCGCTTGGAGTTGATTTTCCTGAAATGTTAGTACACACTAGAGCAAAAATAAAACTTCCAAAAAGTGTTAGGAGATATATAAAAACAATAATATTTGAAATCATCAAAATAATACAAGTTGCAAGAATATAAAACATGCAAATAGCAAGTCTCTCTACAATCTCCCCCTTTTTGATGATGGCAAAACAATTATTGTTTGTAGGGTTTCAAATTCTAAGTATCTCCTAAACTCCCCCTGAATTTATGAACTCATGAAAATAAGGAGGCATTTGAATTACTTAAAATTTTTTGTTTTTCAAAAATTTTATACAACACAAAATAACACAAAAGATAAAATAGAGAAAACAATCAAATACTACAAAAACAACACATACGAAAATCAAACAGTGCGAAAACACACATAAGAAAATCAAACACTACGAAAACATTACACACATACGAAAATCAAACAGTACGAAAACCTATGCAACAACAAACAATTTCTCCCCCTTTTTGACAACATCAAAAAGTGAAGAAGAAAAGAATGTTAGAAATGTAAGCAGAAATATGAAATTAATTTGATATTTTAATCTTGAAAGTGATTGAAATAAGGTATGCAAATAAAATTAAAAAACATTAGAAAAACATAAAATTTCATATAATTTAAGAAGTGATATAACTTAGAAAATAAAAAGAGTTCTTCAAGGGCATGTGTTAATTTAGACATGAAGATAAAGGGAATCATTGTACTAAGGATGAATAAAAAATTTTATATTTCAAATTTCAATATAAATTATAAATGAATATTAGATCAATTTAAATTAAGAGATTAAAAGAGCCTGGAAAGAAGTAATTACCACATGTGGCGCTTTACGCATCTTTTTCAATTTTTATGTCACACTTTTGTGCATCTCCCTTTTTTTTTACTTTGGGCTTATTTTGTGCCTCTTCTTATCATTGCAAATTTTTTCAGTATCCTTTTAATTTTTGTACATTTGTGATATTCTCAAGAGTATTTGAATTCTTTCCAAAATCAATAATCTAGAATTTCAAATTTTTCTAAGTGCATAAATACTAATTGAAAAGAGAAATACAAAATAAGAAAACATCTAAATTGCAATAATAATATTAAAGATAATGTAGTCTAAATAAGAGACATGGAATTAAAAATTCTAATAATATCAAGTTATAAACATTTCTTACGTTTAGAAAAATTATATTTTCTAATGAAATTAATTTAAATTTGCAAGTTAAATAAAGTACTATTAAGATAAAAATAAAAAAGGAATGTCATAAAGTCAAACATACATTTCTAAAATATTAAACAACAAAACATTTAAACATATATTGATATCGGATAAAGCTATTACAATTTGAAGTTCAAGATATCAATAGTAACACAATTAAGACAAGAACAGAACAACAAACTAAAGACAATTACTAACACAAGAACAATAATGAAACATAGAACAATCATAGAACAAACACTGAACAAACACTAAACAAATAATTCTGAATCACCCTGATCTGGAGGAGGAGGTGGTGCTGCACCAAAGAAGTTGAAATAACTACTCATCATGAATATATTGGAATTAATGGCATTTATTTGTTCACGCATATATCCCATATCCTGATTGTGCTGAAAATCTTGCTGCTGCAGGTGAGTTTCAATTTGGTCAAATCTTTGATCAAAATGAGCCTCTAAATTTTCAAATCTTTGAATCAAATCCTCATAATTTGGTCCAGCAGCATGTGAAGGTCCAGCTTCTTCTTCTGTTTCACTCAGAACTACATGAGTTCTGCTGGGCTCGTCCTTATTGAAGATAGCCCTAAAGGATGCGTCGTTGTAGTAGAGTGGTTCTTCAAAGTCTTTTCTGGATGAATTAAATCATACGTGTTTTTCAAAATATAAGCAACCAGATGTCCTAAGGCTATGTTCTTCTTCCTTTTATGATCAACATGACCAATTTCAGAGAGACCATAAATGTAGTCAATTAGGAGTTGGGCCTCATCTATAGGTTGTCTAGTCATAATCAAGTAGGTAACAGTAAAAAGAAGAGGAGTGATGTTAATTCTATCACCAACTTTAGGGATAATGGAAGTTCTTAGAACGAGCTGGGTGATACGGGCTTCACGCAATAAAGTTGAAACTTTAGGTTGATGATCCTTAACTCTTATTCCTCTAATCACACGATTAACTTCTATCCAATCAAAACTTGAGTTTGTTAAAGTGTGTGCTCTTAAGCCATCAGTCCTTAAGTTTAGAAAAATACCAAAGTCATCTTTGGTGATTTCAACTTTTTTTTTTGAAAACAAAAAAACTGATGACAGAATGGTAAGAGTTGAATGACATGTTTGCCAAGAAATAGTGAAAGGTTTCTCTATTGTAGAAGTGAACTAAAGTGAGGATCAAACTAAATTCAGTGGAGGTAAACAAGTGCATTACCAAAAAAGTTAGTTGATCCTATAGGAGAACTCTAGATGGGGTGATTTTTGCAGAGACAAACCTAGGAAAGGATTCTTTATTGGCTCTAGAAAGGAAGTTTTCGTATGTATTCCTTGGAGGACCCTTAGCCAAAGTCTTTTGGCGCATACTAGAACTTGCCATTGAAGGATTTGAAGAGTGGAAAGGTTTGAAAGAGATGTGTGAAAGTGACTGTTTAGTAAAAAACTACCGTTAATTTAAAGAAGAACGACTGTTCGTATCAGACGAAATTTTCGTTCGTCCTGTACGAATTCTATTCATCCTGTATGAAAATATTTCGTATGGACGAACAAATGAGTTTAAAAAATAACGGCTTTTCGTAAACACACAATTTTTGAATCATCCTTTCGTACAGACTTTTGACCAAGATGATCGTACAGATGAACACGTGTTCGTACGGACAATCAGAAATTTAACTCGTTTTGATGGCAGTTGAAAACCGTCCCTTGCCATGAACCGACATGTGTTCGTCTGGACGAACCAAAGGTTCGTACGGATGAAGTTCATAATAAAAAATGTCTTATCCATTCAACTGCTGCGTTCAATCTTCCCACCGTTTGAAAAATATTTTGTCCTGGACGATCGTGACGATCGTACAAACAAACTACATTAAAAACTGCTCTTAAGACGGTTCGAAATCACGCAGTTTTGTCATTTTACACACATCATCCCGTACAAAAAAATTTCATCCCTGACGATGATGACCACTAATTTTCATTTTCACACTCAAAATAAAAACGAATAAAAATAAACAAGACACACTTAAATACACACCTAAAATAAACATAACAACAAAACAAAATAAAGACAAAAATACATTGAACACAAAAACAAAAACAAAATATCAATTTTGTAGAAAAACATTTTTATCTAAGCATTTAAATCAATAACTCCTAGCCTAATTTTTAATGTACTTAAAGTATCAAAGGCTAAAGGTTTTGTAAAAATGTCTGCAAGTTGATTTTCTGTTGAAACATGGTTAAGTTCAATTTCTCCCTTGGATACATGATCCCTTATGAAATGATGCATTATGTCAATGTGTTTGGTTCTTGAATGTTGAATAGAATTTTTTGAAATGCAAATAGCACTAGTATTATCACAATAAATTGGTATAGTGCCTATAGTTAATCCTAAATCAATCAACTATTTTTTTAAAAAAAGTACTTATGCCACACAACTTTCTAATGCATTGTATTCTACTTCTACAGTAGATAGGGCCACTGAATTTTATTTTCTACTAGACCATGAAACTAATGAATTTCTAATGAATTGACATATTCTAGAAGTGCTTTTCCTATCCACCCTACAGCCTGCAAAATCAGTGTCTGAATAACCAATAATTTTAAATGAAGAGCTAAACTTTGGATATCAAATTCCTAAATTCTGAGTTCCTAATAAGTATCTTAAAATCCTTTTCACTGCTGTCAAATATGATTCTTTTGGATCTGATTGAAATCTAGCACACAAGCAAACACTAAATATGATATCTGGTTGGCTAGTAGTCAAGTAAAGTAATGATCCAATAAAATCCCTCTAAATTTCTTTTGATCAACAGATTTTCCCTTAGGATCCTTATCCAACTGAACTGAGGAACTCATTAGTGTACTAACAGGTTTAGCATTGTCCACTTCAAATTTTTTGAGAATGTCCTTAACATATTTAGTTTGACTAAGAAATGTACCTTCCTCAAGTTGCTTAATGCTAAAACCTAGAAAGTAATTTAAATCTTCCATTAGACTCATCTCAAATTCACTACTCATTGGTTTAGAAAAATCATCACAAAGATTTTTATTTGAAGATCCAAAAATGATATCATCCACATAAATTTGAACAATGGGTATATCCTTTCCAAATTTCTTTAAAAAAAGAGTTGTATCCACACATCCTTTTTCAAAATATCTTTCAAGTAGGAAGGTGCTTAACCTCTCATACCAAGCCCTAGGTCCTTGTTTTAGTCCATATAATGCCTTTTTGAATTTGAAAACATGATTTGGGTATTTAGAATTTTCAAAATCTGGAGGTTGTTCTACAAAAACATCTTCTTCAATTACCCCATTTAAAAAGGCACTTTTCACATCCATTTGAAATAATTTGAAACCCTTAAAACAAGCAAAGGCTAACGAAACCCTAATTACTTCAAGTCTAGCTACAGGGGCAAAAGTCTCCTCAAAATTAATTCCTTCAATCTGATTATACCGCTTAGCAACAAATCTAGCCTTATTTCTAATGACTATTCCTGAGTCATTCATTTTATTTTTGAATACCCACTTAGTTCCAACTATGCTTTGATCTTTTAGCCTTGAAGTTAATTCCCAATCTTTATTTCTTATAAATTGATTCAACTCTTCTTGCATGGCCAATATCCAAAATTCATCAGAAAGTGCTTGATCAATATTAGTGGGTTCAATAGTTGAATAAAGGCTGAATGATTGACTTTCTTGTTTAATCCACGCCTAGTTCTAACACCCTCACTAGGTTCACCAATAATCAATTCCCTTGGGTGGTTTTTAGAATATCTCAAATCTCTAGGCAAAGGGTTTTCTATCTCCAAATTCTCTTCCACATTTTCTTCCAAGTTTATTCTATCAATCTTTTGGGAGTTATCCTCAATCTCATCTTCAATAACATTTGGCTCTTCCAAATTTCTAGATTCATCAAATACAACATGTGTAGTCTCTTCAATGACTAAAGGTCTTTTATTGAATATCCTATAAGATTTTCCAACACTTGAATATCCAACAAAAATTCCTTCATCTGATTTTGGATCAAATTTTCCTAAGGCAAATTTTCCATTATTATGAATAAACACCTTGCAACCAAAAACATGCAAATGTGAAAAATTAGGTGTTCTCCCTTTTAGCAACTTATAGGGTGTTTTATTTAAATTGGATCTCACATTCACCCTATTCAGAACATAACATGCAGTGCTAACTGCCTCAACCCAAAAATATCTAGTGAGTATTCTGCCAACATTGCTCGGGCGGCTTCTATTAATATTCTATTTTTCCTTTCGACTACCCCATTTTGCTGAGGGGTTCTAGGTGCATAAAATATGTGATCAATTCCTTTCTCTTTACAAAAGTTTTCAAATCTCTCATTTTCAAATTCTCCTTCATGATAACTTTGTATAGAAATAATTTCACACCCTAATTTCCTTTGAATTCAAGTCAAAAATTTCTAAATTCCTCAAATGATTCACTCTTATGAAATAGAAATCTAACCCAAGTGAATCTTGAGTAATCATCTATAATAACAAATCCGTATACCTTCCCTCCTAGACTTACAGTTCCAACTGGTCCAGAAAGATCCATGTGTAAGATTTCCAAAGATTTACTAGTCCTAAGATCCTTATTGGACTGAAAAGAGGACTTTACTTGCTTACTTAATTGACATGCATCACAAAGGTGGTCCTTATTAAAGTCTAGTTTAGGTATACCTTTCACTAAATTCTTTTGGGTAATCTTTCTAAGGTTTTTCATGCTAAAATGATAAAGTCTCCTATGCCAAAGTCATGACTCATCAGAAATAATTTTTAAATAAAAGACAGTAGGAGTATGAATGCAATTTAAATCTAGCATATAAATATTGTTTACCCTTTTTCCATTCAACACATCATTACCATTTATGCTTAATATGTAGCTAGTAGGAAAAAATTTTACACTATAACCCTTATCATATAGCTGACTTATACTTAGCAAATTATGCTTTAATCCTTCAATCAACAACACATTGTCCATAAAAAAGTTTTTCAAGTTTCCAATCATACCTGATCCAACCACCTTCTTTGTGGTGTTATCTCCAAGTGTTACTTTGCCTCCACTTCTGGCTTCCAGCGTTATAAATTGAGCAGTATCTCCAGTCATATGCTTTGAACATCCACTATTCAAGTACCATATGTTCCCACGAGGTCTTGTGTGAGAGCAATCCTGTAAAAATATCAAATGTTAGACCTGGGAACCCAAACAAGTTTGGGTTCACCTTTTAGCAATTTATAATCAGATGCATGTATGATATGTCTAGGTTTATGCATCTTAGGTCTCCACACCAAATCAGATTTCATCTTCAAAGGACAGGTGTGTGCTATATGTCCAAATAATCCACAATTATTACATTTGACATTAGAAAAATTATTCGTAAGTCTTCTACCATTTGTTTGTCTTTTAAGGGATTCCATATATTTAGGATAAAATTTAGGATTTGTAAAATCTTCAAGTTTGAGGGGTATCCTATTATTCTCAAGAGCTCTTATTTTCAACTTATAAAATGAATTCATATCTTCCAAGATTAGATTTGTATAATTGATTTGATATATTTTGCTCTCAGATTCATCCTTAAATATTTTAAATTCTTTTTGAAGATCAATATAGGATGATTTTAAAATCTCATGATTTTTATTCAGATCATCATATTCATCAAATAATTTTATGTGGTTGTCATCTATTAAAGCATGATCTTTCCTAAGAATTTCATGTTCTTTCTTAATTTCATCCAATTCTAGACTTACACTAGCATGCATCTTTTTTATTTTTTTATATGCTTCATGCATGTGTTCAAAAACTTCAAATAATTCATTGTAACTTAAGTCACATACCTCTTCCTGATCTTATTGATCTATACTATCTTCCATCAAGCAAAGATTGGTGACTTCTTCTTCCTTTTCAGTCAGTCTGATGAATCTGAAGCTGAGTCCGCCCAAAAGCTCTTTGAAACTTCTTCTTGCCCTTCTTTACAATTGGTTTCTCCTCTACCTTCTCCTTGCTAGGAGTGGCTTTGAGTTTTGGGCAATCAGTCTTGATATGACCTAGTTTCCAGCATTCATAATAAATCACTTCATTAGAAACCTTGCCATTTCTGTTAAACTTACCTTTATTCCATTGCTGGCGTCTCTTCTGCTTCCTCTTCAGAAAGCTTCTGAATTGTCTAGTCATTAATGCAATATCGTCTTCATCCTTAGGTTGTGAGTGTTCACTCTCGGACTCTTCCACTTTTAGTGCTATATTCTTCTCCTTTTGTGGTTCACCTGCATCAATCTTTCTTTGACTAACCCCTTGCTCGTAAGCAATGAGTGAACCAAGAAGATTATCAATAGAATAAATGTTTAGATCTTTAGACTCTATAATTGCAGTAATTTTAGCATCATAAGCAGTAGGTAAACAACAAAGAATCTTATTAACCATTTCAGCATTAGTTAATTCCCTACCAAGTGCATGCAAAAAAGTGACAATTTGTGTGAATCTTGTGTACATGTCAGAAATAGATTCATTTGGTTTCATGCGAAATAATTCATAATCATGTAGCAAGATATTAAGTCTTGATTGCTTAACCTCATTAGTCCCCTCATAAGTTATTCAAAGTCTATCCCATATGTCCTTTCCACTTTTGCAAGTGGAAACCCACATGTAGTCTTCAAATCTTAAAGCACAAAAGAAGCTATTTAAACATTTAGCATTTAGTTGAGCTAAGTCACGTTCTTCTGTAGTCCAATCTGCAAAAGGTGTTTCTATCCTAACTCCATCAACTAATCTAGTTGGTTTTGTATAACCTTCCTGGACTATGATCCACATACGATAATCAAGTGACTGTAAGAAAGTAGACATGCATGTTTTCCAAAAATCAAAAGGTATATTGTCTAACGGTGGAGGTCTAGTAATAGAGTAACTCTCAGGTGTATTTTGGTTTCCAAATGTAGCCATCTACGTTAATCAAAAAGTAGTTTAAACTTATGATTTTGAAATGGAGCTCTGATACCACTTGTTGAGTCTAGTAAATAGGTTATTAAACCTAAGTTAATGTCCCAAAGCTACCAAGATTGGAGGGGGGGGGGGGTGAATTGGTATTTAAAAATTTTCCCTCTTTTGATAATTTTAATCGAAATTAAACTTTAATGATATTTTTTATAATAAAAAGTTTTTCAACCAAAATTTTTAAAACACTAAAGTAAATGCAGAAAATAAAAAGTAGTAAAATAAAAAGACACACGATTTATAGTGGTTCAGTCTAAACCAGACCTACATCCACTTCCTAGAGGCACCCTTTGAGTATTGCACTAATACCAATAGTGTCTCTTCTTTTGCACCCATAGCAAGGCGGCGAAGCCTTTACAATCACTCTTTTCACCACTATCCAGTGCGGCAGAGAACCATCATCCTTTTACACTTTCCCTAGTGTTGGCAGAAAACCGTCGTCCTTTTACACTCTCCTAGTGTTGGCAGAGAACCGTTCGTCCTTTTACACTCTCCTAGTGTCTGCAGAGAACCGTTCGTCCTTTTACACTCTCCTAGTGTCGACAGAGAACTAGATCTCCTTGACAGATCTCTTCTCAAGAATTCTAGAAAGAAGAAAGAAAAAGAGTGAAGTAACCTTAAATAACAAGTAGAAAATCTTACCTTTTAATACTATACAAAGCCTTCATACTCCAATGGTAGAAATCCTTCTTTGAATGCTCTCTCTCACTCTCTCCTTTACTCTTCTTCCAATAGGCACGAAGATAAATGAGCAAAAAGATTGGGTGGCAGTCTAATTTGGACTATATATACAAAAGACAAGAAAATTTGCCCAAAAACTACAAGTTTTCAATACTGTACGCAGTGGATCGTCCCGTACGATCGTGGATTATCCTGGACGATTTTACTTAAAGTGTCGAAAATGAACCTAATGTATATTGGTACGATTTATATTCGTACACGCTCATCGTCCCGTACGAACTAGGTTTGTCCGGTACAAAATGGTTATTACATAGGTCGGTCCCCAAAATTCTACAGGACGTAACCAACTAACGTAAGTCAGTTCGGTTCATCCTGGGACGAACAGGTTTCATCCTCGGACTATTTTATACAGAGCATTTCATCCAGGGATGAAAATTAATTTTGTCCTGTACGATCGCATATAGAGAGCTTCGTCCAGGGATGAAAATTAATTTCATCCTGTACGATCTCATACAGAGAGCTTCATCCAGGGATGAAAATTAATTTCGTCATGTACGATCTCACATAGAGAGCTTCGTCCCGGTACGAAGATTAATTTTGTCTGGACAAATAGTGAAAGTGTGAATCCAGAGATGTTCATCCTGGGATAAATATTAAATTCAACCTGGACGATTAGGACTTAGAAAATTTTCTACTCGCCTGTTAAATCCATTGCTCTTCTGAGGGTTAATTGAGATGATCGTCCTGTACGAACCAAGTTCGTCTCGTACAATCAGTTCATAAAAATTGTCCCCCAAGAGTGTGTGTTGTGATTTTTCACTCAATTACAATCACTCCCTCTCATTTCAAAACTTGTAATTTATAAAAGAATAATTTGAAGTCTTCATCGCTTGGAGTTGATTTTCTTGAAATGTTAGTACACACTAGAGCAAAAATAAAACTTCCAAAAAGTGTTAGGAGATATATAAAAATAATAATATTTGAAATCAGCTAAATAATACAAGTTGCAAGAATGTAAAACATCCAAATAGCAACTCTCTCTACAGTTTCTTATCATATAATAAAGAATTCTAAAAGAGTATTTATTCTTTTAAGATCATACTTTTTGAAATTTTATAGAGGCATAATCATACCCAAAATCCTGAAGACAATCAACGTCATTAAATAAGCTACTTCATTTTATTTAGAATTGGATCAGTATAGGTGTAGAAATCACAGATGGTTATTAGTGGAGCTTGGGTACCTTTACTTTATTCCATACCCTAGTTTGTATATTAAGTGGCACTTGTCACACGAACACTCATACTTTAGTTTATAAACTCCTACTTTATCTGATTAATTAGTTATTTGTTTAAGATGTGTGAAGTAGAAATTGATTATTTTTTCCTAATTATTTTGGTAGTGTATGCGCTTTTGCCAAGATATACACTTTAGGCTCCTAATATGTTTACGATGTTTATATTTAAAAACATAAATCTTTGATTTTAATTATTCATAACATGCATTTTACATTCCTAGATATGGACACTATACTCACACAAGAAAGTGACAATTTAGCGATAGCCTAATAGAGTCATGCCTTCTATTCATGTTAGCATAGGGAAGTTATGCTACTAGATTTTTATTAGAAAGTCAGACACATAAATTTCATTAGTCATATATAAAAATTTAAGAAGGATAAAATTCATTTTAAATTACTATAGTTTTGTGCATTTGAACCCCTAGCAACTTTGAAATCCTAATCTAATTTCTAAACCCTAAAACGTTTATTCCTAAGTAAATAATAATCTTTCAATCTTGCATTCGTTAGACCTAAAATTATATTTTTCAAAAGCTCTTAAGTGATTAGCTAGTTGTCCACTCCAGGAAGACATAAGCGTAATTGTATAATTCTTGCACTTCCTTTCGAGAGTATACTTCTACTTATCTAATAAATTGGTAAGTTAAATCTAAATTTTCATGTAGTTCTAAATTAGTAAAGCCCAATTGTAGTATATGTTATAGGTTTTTTTCTATTATAAAATCTTGACACTCTTTAAAAAAGACCTTAATGCACTTTATTTTTCTTGAAATTTCTCATTTCAAGGTTTAAATGCTACCAATTGAGAGGGAGGGGAGATTTTAGAGAGAGAAAACTAGGATTAAAAGGATAATGAGTTGATTTGTATTATGGGACAACTACGAAAGTTATCTAATTTGAGGTAGGTTGTCATTAACTTACTTTAATTTTTGATTTGGGGTTTTTTTTGAGTTTTGATATTTTATCCAATTAAACTTAACTATATGAAGTTTGAGAAACTTTTTTACTTCGTAACATTTGATATTTATTAGAATAGGCTATTCTAAACATGTAAATAGGAAAAACTATAAATTTCACTTTGTTGTTTTGAATACATAGGACTTCAAGCATTTTTTATGACAATATTAACATTTATAGAAAGTGTTTTAGGATGAGAAAAACCAAAAATAATGCTATTAATATTTCTTATGAATGATTTTTTTTTTTTGAAATGTTATGTGTTTGTATAAGCATTACCCTGAAAGTATAAATCTTATTGTACATGTGAAAGTTTGCACATTCATGTATCATGTTAGATCTACTTTTATATGTTGAAAGTGATAATGTCGTTGTTCATATATGTTTGAAATGTTGATGTTACTGTACATACATGTTGAGAATATTATTGTTATATTTTGCAAATACATATTGTATATGTCAATATTTCTAAGTTCTTGTGCTTGAAATGTGTTGAGAAAGGAAGAAATGTTGAAAAATGTGATGAATATTATGTTTGAGTGCTAACTATTATATGTGCAATACAAATGGAGCTATATAGGGCTATGCATTATGATATGTATTACCTCATTTGTAAGTATTATACACTTGAATAAATATGAGATGACAAGTGGAGGTATAAGTGAAGCTTGAGTTATAAGTGGGTTTGAAAAAATGTATGTAGGCGGAGGTACAAGTGGAATTAGAGGAATAAGAAGGCATCAGGAAATGTGCATGTTAAGTTATGGGTTATTTCATGTTTTGTTACTTATGACTTGATATCTTT
This sequence comes from Dendrobium nobile, assembly GCA_022539455.1. Lineage (NCBI taxonomy): Eukaryota > Viridiplantae > Streptophyta > Magnoliopsida > Asparagales > Orchidaceae > Dendrobium > Dendrobium nobile. The sequence continues at coordinate 40,008,102 of CM039735.1, forward strand.
ATCAAGTGAATGTTTGTGTTATGAAAGTTTGTTTATGTTATGTAATACTACTATTATGTAGTTATGCTCAAGTAATGTATATTTTATCACTATTTTTATGTACATGCTCTTGACACTTATTTTTCCTAATATAAAACTATTAAATAGACTATTTAATACAAATACTATGATAGTTCACTTTAAATATGAATTAATTCTTATGCATTATAGAATAGGATAAAAGCTATTTTATACAAGTATATTAGTATGCTTCAGATAACCTACTGAGTAAGTGGATTTCTCATTCAGCATATTTATTCACTTTTAGAAAATGGTAAAGCCTTCATTGAGTAGATCTTGTTGATAGAGATTGTTGACCCTAGTTGAGTTATTGATTTTGGTATGATCAAAATGAGAATTCTTTTTCTAGTAATGAATAATTTATGTTTTGATGAAAAAAGAAGTTGGATCATGAAGTTGAATCCATTTTCTAGTAATGAATAATTTATGTTGTAGCATCATAGTGCCATAACTTCACAACAAATTGAGTTCTATGAATTAGAAAAGGTCTGGTGCAAAAGTTTTGAGTGCCCTAGTGCTAGACCACAGTTCTACATAAAGTTCAACAATATAAAACCATAGTAGCATCATGGTGCCAAGTTACCCTCAGCATCATGGCTCAGGAGTTAGAGAAGTTATCTATGGAAGCGTCATGTTGATTCATCCGAACAGCATACAGAAGTAAAGTATTGAGCATTAAGATATTAGTTCATTATTGTAAGGCCATGGTGCCTATCTTTATAGCATCATGAAACTCATTTAAATTTTTGTGCTTAAAATAAATAGTTATCATTTCATAAATAATTTTATTGAGGGCTAGATATCTATTTATAATGTAAGATAGTAAAAAGAGTGGGAATTTAAAGTGAAGAGTGAAGTTAAGGGAAAATTATTTGAGGGAAAGAATGAGAGGGCTAGCCATATTAGTATGTAGAACAGAAGTAGGTATTCATAAGTGGTTGGTAGTGGTGCCAAGTAAGTGGCCAGCTCTACTTACAAATATATCGTGCCACTATATTTGATTTATATTTCTATAATCAAAATTGTATAGTTAAAAATAGTCTTGTGCTTCACTATTAATTTAAAGACAAATAAAATTTACTTTCCTATTCAAACCAACAAGGAGAATATAATATTCTTCATAAATAAATAAAATGATATTCGATTTCTATTTTAAAATTAAATTTATAATAGATAAAACTTTATCTGCATCCAAAGTTTTTTTCATTGCTCTAGAAAACATAGGCATAGTTTATTTCTGTATTAAGTTCTAAGTCTCATAGTAAGCTAAGCCTCTACGGTTAATTACATCCCAAGATGAATCCTTATAAAATCTTCAATTAAAGTGGTAACTTTATTTTTTTAGATTTAAAAGTTTTTTATCAAGGATAATTAAAATAAATATAAAAACTAAGAGAAGTTTTAAGCACGAACACTTCTTTATAGAGTGAATCGAAAAAACATATAGAGTGCTTTAGATTCTAAAAAATAAGAGACACTAATCTCTACTAAGGTTGGAATTTATTTATTTAATTTTTGGGGAAACCTGGAGTGGGGCCTACGCATTAATAAAAAGGAAAGGTTACAAGGTCCTTAAAGGGGGCTTCAACTAACTAATGCTCAAAAGAGCTACAAAAAATAAAATAAAAAATCTTATGAGCCTATGGTCCCTATACTATGATTTAGAAAATGTCCTAATAACATTGTAGGGCTGCAAGTAGACATCACCCCAAAAAGGAAGGCAATAAAATAGACTTTTAGCACATTTTTCCAGCAAAAAATAATCGACTTGTCCACAAAAACCACATTCCAAAGAATTTTCAAGCAATAGGGATTGTAGAACAAAAATAAGAAAAAAAAACCCATTTTTGGCAATTAGAATTATATAAAATAGGGGCGAAGAAAATTCCTTCAAAAATTATAAAGAGTAACCTATTATTGGCAATCATGCCAATAATCGAAATAGAATAACATAAACAAAAATCTAGGTAACACTAACTCTTGGAAAGCCATAAACAAAACCTGGAATGGACCATTGGCATCCAACAATAAGAATGAGGAATAACCTAATTAATATTTTGATATCTAGTAAACTTAATATAAAGAATAAAAATAGACCAAAGTAGCAAATAATCAACACAATGCCAAGAAAAAACCCCTTCAACAACAATATGGATAATAGAGGAATAACCTAGCAAATAACCATAATAACACCTCTCATAATCAGGATAGCCCAACCAACAAAATTGTAGTTAAATAAAAGATACAACACATCAATCCAATATATGTAGGAAAAAACCAAGCATTAATTAATCCAACGCCAATAGCTAGAAAAGGATACTAAACATGCTAAAAACTAAAATAGAATAGCCAGCAAAGAACTAGAATTGAAATCCAAAGCAATCATCATGATGAAAACCATAATGCCACTCAATTCTAAACCCAAAGGCTCTTAGGCACATAAAAAAGAATATGTAAAGGATGTGAGTAATGGAAAGGAAATCCAGGAAATAGGGCATCACAACCATAATGCTAGCAGCACTACACTTCTAGTCCTAACCAATAAACCAGCAAAAAAAGGAATAACTAGAAGCCCTGCCTAGAATAGCCCACAAGAAAAGAAAAAACCTCTAAAATCCAACAAACAAGGCCAACCAAAATCCCAACAAAGAACAACCTACAAGAAAACAAAAAACACCCAGCAATCCAACCAATGAGACAACACAACCTACCCCAATCAAGCAGTAATAAGAAAAAAAACATCCAACCTAAAATGTTACCCCCGAGAGTATAAGAGAAATAAATTGGATTTAAATTCAGGTACCAACTATTCTAATCATAGCTAAAACCCCTTACATTAACACACCAGATAGAGTAAAAAAGAAGAAAATCCATAGAACAAGGACACCCAACAATGAATACAAAGATAATAAAAACAACCACACTAGAACAAGCAACAAACCAACAAGAACCATGGAACGACGAAGCCAAATGGGAAAAGGAAAAAAAACTAAATTCTAACATAAGGTAAACCCATTTTTTCCAACCTAATCATACCTTTGAGTAAGTTAGGTAGATTGGTTGTTGTGTAGTTAGAGAGTTAATTCAAATTACAACCCAAATTAGCTAACCAACGAACAAAAGAATTACCTTCCCTATAAACATGCAAAATAGTAAAGTTAACAAAAATTAAGAGCTGATTAATTTCCCTAATAAGATAAAAAAGAGCCAAGATGCAAATACTTTTCGTCTTCTTCATATGGCAATGAATACTAGAAGTGTCATCCTCCTCAATACAAATATGTATAATACCAAGCAAAAAACATAATTTTAGTCCATTAAAAATAGCAGAAAGCTCAGCCATCAACAAAGAACACTTATCCAATGGGATAGTAAAAGCCATGATCATGTTCCCATAATCATCCCTAATAATGCAACCACATCCAAAAGCTCCATTTTTTACTGACCCATCAACATTCAATTTAAAAATATTTAGGAGAGGTTTGATCCAATGAACTAATTTAGGACCATCCAAAGTGTTTCTAGTTTGTAGAGATATGCCAAAATTATGAGAAACAAAATAATAATTGAAATTTTTTTTGGAGATCAATAGATTAGTAGAGAAAAGTTTAAACACTTTATCTTTAATGTTATGAATAATATGATGGTAATCCATATGATTCTTGTTGAAAAAAGACTTATTTCTAGCAATGCAAAAAAACAACAAAATAAAAAAAGGAATGACATTTCTAATTTAGCATTTTGAATTAATAAAACAAGAATAAAGCAAAGTGTTAATAAATATGTGAATACTAAACTAATTTAACTTGAAAATATCATCAAAGTAAGCCAAATTTTAAAAGCAATCGGACAAGAAATAAACACATGATGCATATTCTCCACATGAAAGTAGAAATGAAACTTAAAAGTTAAAATAAAACCTCTCTTTCTCAAATCGTCATCAGTAGGAATATATTTATGCATAAATCTCCAAATAAAAATAGAAATGGACTTAGGAATACTCTTATGCCAAATCATGGTATAGACTTTCTTAACACATTGCTTCTCCCTAAACTCATGCCAAGAATTCTTTAAATTAAACATAAAATTGTGTGACAAATCACATACAAATAAATCATTAGAGTTAGTATTAATAGGAAGATACAAGATTCTAGAAATAACAACTTCAGGAATAATGTCAACAAGTTTATTGTAATCCCAAATGTTGTCAGTTATAAAGGCAATCACTTTAGTAGCAGTCGTGGAGGAGGAATTATTAATATAGTCAAAGGACTATAATACAAGCCCTAGTCTTGCTAAAAGATGAGGTTAGCACTATCAAGGCCCCATTTAACATGAGGTTCAAAACTCCACTTGATACTGCAAAGCCTTTTCCACACCTTAGAATCACTATTATCATAATAGCATATAGTAGGATGCTTACCAGCACAATACTTATTAGTTATGAACTTGGCCCAAATAGAAAATTTAGAGAGAAAATTGAACCGCAGTTTGAAAGACAAAGTATAAGATAAATCACACATATTCTTACAACCCAATGCCCCTTCTTCAAGGACTTAACAACAGTTTTTCCAGGAGGAACAAATAATTTTAGAATTCACATTGGAACCATGCCAAAAAAAAACTTATTAAATAATTTCTCAGCCCTATTATAAATAGCACGGGTAGGTTGCAAAGTTTGAAAGATGTACATAGCCAAAAAAAAAAAAAAAAAAACTTTTGATAAGAATGAGTCTACCCCAAAAATTAAGTTAGAATTCTAAGAATAGAACTTTTTTTACACAGAAGTAATAAGATCATAAAAAAATTTCTTATTACCCTTATAAAGAGGGGCCTCTAGAAATTTAACAAGTAAAGAACCTTATAAAAAACTAGTACTATTCTTAATGGAAAGCATCCAATCACAATAGACCTTATTAGAGACAATAAAGCAACTCTTTTTTTTTTTAATAAAAAGGCACTACAACTTTCAAATTTATTTAAAAACTTATTAGTCTATTATCTCGATTAAGAGAGGCATTTGAAAAAAATAACAACATCATGAGCTAAACTTAAATGAGAAATAAGAGAGCCACCCAAATTTCTATAGAAATTGCTCGGATAATTCTCATAAAGATTGGAAATGCCTCTAAATAAATACTCTATTGCAATAATAAAGAGGGCAGAAAAATTGGATAACCTTGTCTCAACTCATGAGAGGACTTAAAGAGACCATCACTTTTTCCATTAATAATAAAAGAGAAAAAGGAATTTTCTATGGACTGTTTAATATGGTTAACAAAAATAGAATTAAAGACAAATAAATGAAAGACATGGTAAAAAAATCCAAATTAATGTTATTGTAGGCTTTTTCGATATCCAATTTAAAGATAATGTTACCCCTAGGTGCCCTAAAATTCAAATCATGCAAAAGTTCTTGAGCTAATAAAATGTTATCCAAAATAAATTTACTTTTAACAAAACTAGTTTGATTAAAAGAAAAAATTTTAGCAATTAAAGGAGAAAAGGGATTCATAAGCATTTTAGAAATTGACATACTAAGAAAGGTATAAGGGCTGATAGGTCTAAAGTCATTCCAAGTACAAGCCCCATTATTTTTAGGAACAAGCACAATGGAGGTGGAAGAGAAGAACTAAGCCATATTATTACAAGCAAAGATATATAAAATAACATTGAAAAGATAAATGTTAAAAATGTCCAATGTTTTTTTGAAAGAACTTAGTTATGTAACCATCAGGACTAGCAACATAGTCAAAATTCAAATAAAAAACCATCTTCTTAACTTCCTCTAAGGTAAGAGAAGTAGTATGAGCCAAATTATCATCATGGTTAATGATGTGAGGAATAATATTAGGAATCTTAATAAAAGCAGTAGTAAAACTTTTATTAAATAAACTTTTAAGGAAATCCACTCTAGAAGAGGAAATTTCCTAGCATCTTCAATAAAAGAACCATCAACATGGTTCATTTTATGAATCCAATTTTTAGCTATAATCCTCTTGATTAAAGCATGAAAATACTTAGTGTTATTTTCCCCTTCAATAAGATTTAGAAGATATGCTCCTAGGAGTTAACTTTCTCCTCAACATAAGACACTTTTTGCTTCTAATGAGCTTCCTCATGAGCTTGTAAGTTAAAAAGATAATTTTTTGGCTTGTTGTAGATGACTAAAATTATCATTATAAGGATTATGTTGATAGATATGCTCCTAGGAGTTAACTTTCTCCTCAACATAAATAATGTAAGTGAAAACATTTTTGAAGAAATTATGATTCCACCAATTAATTTTTTTTATTTTAAACTTTTAGCTTAAACCATAGTCTATTCAATCCAAACATCGAGTTATTCGGGTGAAGGGGAGCTTGCCAACTCTCTTGGACTACATTATTGAAAGAAGAATAAAAAAGCCACATTCTGAAATCTAAAGTTTAAATCAGAGCTAACAAGATTCAACTGTAAAGAAATTAACATCAGGGAATGATCATATAAAGTTCTACTAAGATGTGCATGCGTCGAAGTAATGGAGTTAATCCAACTATCATTAAAAAACACACGATCCAACCATTGCCAAAGATTACCATGATTCAAGTAAACTTGCTACCAGTATAACAATTATCAATAAGGTTGTAATAAAAAATCATATTATTAAAATCTTCCATAGATTGGTAAACTGGTTAGAGCCCCAAAGCCTTTCAGCTGGGGAGGAAATAGTGCTAAAATCACCTCCCACCAACTAGGTAGAGTTAACATCATTATGAAGGTAATTAAGTTGATTCCACAAATTCTTTATAATAATCTGAGAAAAGGTGGCATAGATAAAAGCAACCAAACATTTATAATGCAAAAAAATAATACTACAATAAACCACCTGGGTAGAATCACCCACAATATAAAAAACCATAGGATCCTTCCAAACAACACAAATATTTTTTGAAACATTAGCCACTCCATGATCGAAACCCAAAAACCTAGCAATATTATCCAATTTAACATGAGAAATAAAAACTTCAATCAAAATAAGAAAAAATATATTATGGATAAAATATGAATTTTTAACTCTAATTCTAGTAGACACACAACCAATTCCCCTAACATTGCAAATAATTTACTTAAACACAATGGTGTGATTAAGAAGTTTTAGATTAGGTGGTTCTAGGAGATTACAACACAATACTTTTATTTTTCTTATTCTTTTCAGATTGAACTACAGAAAAGTCACAATCCTCATCACCCACACCTTTATCACCATCGTCCGAATGTTCATGGTCATTAATAGAAACAACACTTTGAGATAATTCATGAGAATACTTACAACCCTTTTCAAAATTATTACCATTATTAATGGTACAATCCACATATTCACCTTCCACTAGTTCTCCTTCTTCCAATTTATGCTCCCCAATATCCTGTTTATAATGTAGTGTTAGATTTAATAGGATGACCAACCTCATTATTGTTTAAAGCAAAATCTAATTCAGATAAATTCAAGTTAGTAAAGCAAGGAATATTCAAATAAGTTGAAGTTTTATTATGCTCAACAACTATAACATCCATTTGTTCCACACTATTGAAAGTCACCATGTGGTCATCCATATTACTGATACCATTAGAAACTTGATTAGCAAAGTCAATAATACTAGTTGAAGACTCATTAATCACTCACTAAACACTTGAGGGATTGAATACTTCAATAATACTTTCATAACCAGCATTACTGACCTCCCTAGGCACAAAAAATTCATGAGTTCCATTCCCAACAATCTTCAAATGTTAAAGAAGATCTCCCGATACATGTTGGGCTCCTATATCCTTTCCTGCATAGAGTTTGCAAAACTTTTCCCTTCCAAATATTTAGGTATTTCCTTAAGCTTACATAAATGAAAATGTAAATTGAAGCATTCATAATTTCAATGTCGTGCATTTTACAATAAGTGTAGAATAAAGATAACTTTTTAAAATCAACTTTTTTGTTGGTATCCATTAAGCTCAGAACAAATCCATATTTCCTTGGGATTTTTCTTGGAAATGTCCATTTGAACCATAACCCAAGCCACAAATGGATGGGTAACAAACAAAGTCATTTGATCCATCTATAAAGGAGCTTGGATCTCTCTTTATTAACCTTTGAAACCATCTTGGCCATTGATCCTAGGATGAGACTATAAATAGAGGCCTAAGGCCTCATTAGAATCCATCTTACGTATTGTTCCTGTCCAAAGATCCTTAAGCCCAAATCTTCTTTCATTTTATCTCTCCAAACCTCCCACAATATCTCCCCACTTAAATCCACCATCAAAACCTTGCAGGCGGTGATCTTGGGCGACACGAGGTCTTAATCCATCTAGGGGCTATGTCTTTCAATCTAGAGCTTTTAGATTGTGATTTATTCTACAAATAAGAGCATGGATAGTCTACAAGTGTAACAATCCCATTGTCTCCCAAATCCATCATATATTTTAAGTAAAATCCTAAACCCTAGTTCAAGACACCTAGAATAAAATAGCTTTCTACTAAGATTCTCTCTGCGCTCTAGCTTTTGAGGCAATTCGAGGGCAATTTAGGGTTCCTTCCCTAGCATTCATTTTGGGCTCTCCTGGGTCAATTTCTTGCTATTTTTTGTTTAATATTTCTTGCTCTAGCTATTTTATTTTCATTCCTTAGCTTGTTTTAAGTTTTCTATTTTCCTTTTCGGTATTGGGCAATGATGACTTAGTCGTCATCGAACCCATCATCATCTTGACTTTTTGAGGGGAAAACTTGCTCTTTCAAGGATATTTTTGCTGGTTCTTCATCTGCTTCTCCTAAACTAAACTTTGTTCATTCATCATTTAAGGGTTGTCTGGCCCTTTTGTTAGAGGGCTCGGTTGTAGATCAATTAACTACTCCTTATGCTTTAATATTGGTGGGTAAATTTATTATGAGGTGGATGAATCTTGACATTATACAAAAATTTTTCCTTAACCTTAAGCTTTATGGATCATTTTATATTGGCTTACTTGATCAATGACATGTTGCTATCTAACTTTCTAATGATCTTGATTATAGCCGCATATTTGCTAGGATATCTTACTATATTCAGGCTTGTAAAATATGATTTATTAAATGGACTCTTGATTTTGATGTTAGGAAGGAGTCTCTGATTGCTCCAGTTTAGATTTCCTTTCCTAACTTGAGACTCCATTTTTTTAATCATTAAATCCTCTTTGGTCTAGGTTCCATCTTTGGTCGGTCAATGTAGATGGACCAAGCCATTAATTTTGTGTCAAGGCCCTTTGTAGATTGTGTTTTGGTTGAATTGGATGTCTCTAAGAAATATCCTAATGAAATATGGATTGGGTGTGATGTGAAGGGCTATTTCCAAAAAATTGAGTTTGAAATTTTACGAATATTTTATTTTTTTACAAGTTGCATGGTCATGGTATTAATGATTATTTTCATAAGAATCCGCATCTTCGCAAAGAGAAGGAGTCCTTGAAACAAACTAATGGGGAGGTTACCAATGTGATTCATCAGGAAGCTACCAATCCTAATATGATGCCTGTAGAGGATACTACCTCTAATACGTCACAATTTGTTGAGGATCCGTTGCCTTTAATTGTTGATGATAATCAGAAGTAGGGAGTTGGTGCTAAAACTTCTTTTATTTCTTTTGCTGAATGTGATACTATTTTGACTCAAATTATACCTAATGTTGATATTCAAAATCTTGCTAATGTTGAGTCCATCAATCTTTGTATGTCTAACAAAAATTTAGTTGAATTGAATGGTAATTCTCTTCCTAACATTAGCCCTTCTATTCAGGAAAAGGAAAGGGAAGTTAATACAGCTACTCAAATGCCTCTTATAGATTATGAGAGGAATGAGAACCAGTTGGAGGATGGTGAAATTGTTTTTGTGGAGGTTGTCCCTTCTTTGAGAGAAGGTAAAGGTATTATGGAGGATGATGGTATGTTTATGGAGGATGAATGTCCTCAACAGATTTCTAATGTGGACCTTCATAGTAAGATTCCTGCAACCTTTTATTATAATAGTGATGCTTTTACTGATAAGGACGATAAGGGCTTTGTTGAGAAATGTTTTTCTAAGGATAATAATGATACTAGTTTTCGTAAGGTTCCTAGTAAAAGAAGTAGGAAAAAACAATAGTTTATATTGCAATCTCCTAGAAGTACCCGCTCACATACTTCCCGTTAATTTAGTTTATTTATGTTTAACTCTATTATTTCGAATGTGTAGGGGATTGGTGTACTTCGTCTAGAATTTGAGTGAAGAGTTTATGTCGTATTCATAAAATTTCTATTCTTGTTTTTCTTGAGCCTCTTATTTCTTCTTCTAGGTTAATTAGCACTTCTCATTTTTTTTGTGCTTTAAGTATGCTATTTCGTATGTGGCTAATAAGATTTGGATCTTTTGGAATGATCCAGTTAAAATTATTATCGTTGGTGATTTTACTCAAGTTATCCAATGTCAAATTGAGGATTTTAATTTGCATTATTGTGCTTCCTTTGTATTTGCTGGTTCTTCTTGTTACATTAGGAAATTAATTTGGGACCAACTTATTAATTTCCATAACATTTGTAATTTTCCGTGGCTTGTTGGTGGTGATTTTAATGCCATTACTAGCCTTTCTGAAAGGGTTAGTGGTTCCTCTTCCTCTTATCAGTCTATGGAGGATTTTAGTAATATGATTTTGGATTGCAATCTCATTGATATTGGTTTTTCTGATAATCAATTTACATGGAATAGGGGTCATTTATAGCAACATTTGGATTGTGTAATTTTTAATGACTCTTGGCTTAGCTCTTTTAATTCTACTAATGTGCATTATCTTAGAAAACTCTTTCTAACCATTCTACTTTTCTTATTAGTCTTAATTTTAGACAATTTGATGGCTCTTCTCAGTTCAGATTTCAAACCATGTGGTTACTTCATGATTCCTTTTTGAACTTATGGAGAATAATTGGCATGCCCCTCTTCATCTGGATAACTCTTATTTTGGCATGAGGAGGCTTTGGTTTAAGCTTAAGAGGCTTAAGCAGGTTTTAAATTGGTGGAACAATAATGTTTTTAAAAATCTCTTTTCTAATATCTTGACGGCTTAGCAAATTGTTGATTGTTTTGAATCTTATTATCAAGTTAACCCTTCCGATGCTAATTACTCTATTTTAAAAAAAGCTAAAGATGGCCTTTTTAAATTTCAAGTGCAGGAAGAAGTTTTTTGGAAGCAAAATTGCAAAATGTTGCTGCTAAGCACTTGGTTGAGGGTGAAAATAATACTAAGTATTTTCATGCATTGGTTAAAAGGAAATGCTCTAAAAATGGTAGTAATAAAATCCAACGAGATGATGCTTCTGTCTCTGAGGATATTCAAGAAATTCTCAATTTAGCTGTCCTTCACTTTCAAAGTTGTCTCAATAATTCTTTTAACCCAGTTTAGACTAATGATCATTTCTTTGTTCCCAATCTTATTTCCATAGAGGATAATATGAATCTTACTAAACCTCCTTCTTTTAAGGAGGTTAAAGATATGTTATTTGGTAACAATAGTGATTCAGTGGCTAGCCCTTATGGGTTTACCACTCAGTTTTTTCAAAAATCTTGGCATATTATTAATCATGCTATTTTGCTGCCATTTTAGATTTTTTTGCCAGTAATTCTATTCCTAAGTTTCTTATGTCTACTTCCATTGTGCTTATTCCAAAAAACAACTTTGTCAACACTTGGAATGATTTTAGACCTATCAATAATTGTACTTTTTTTAATAAGTTGATTTCTAAAATTCTAATGAGTCGTCATACTTTTTTTTACCTAGAATTGTCTCTACTTCTCATATGGGTTTTGTAAAAGGTAGGGTTATTACGGAAAATATTTTGTTAGCTCATGAGCTCTTCCACGATTTGGATGTCAGAGTGAGAGGTGGTCATTTGATTTTAAAAGCTTGATATGGCCAAAACTTATGACAATATTGACTAGTCCTTTATTCATCATATTTTGGAGTGCTTTGGCTTTGATTCTATTTTTATTAAGCTTATTAAGAACTGCATTGAAGGTGTTTATTTTTCTATTATTGTGAATGGTTCTACTATGATTTTTTTTAAATATTTTCATGGCTTAAGGCAGGGAGACCCTATATCTCATGCTCTTTTTATCAGTGCTACTGAGTTTTTATCAAGAGGCCTTACCAATCTTTTTGAGAATAAACCTAGTCTTTATTTTAAAACTTTGGGTGATTTTCCCATTTCTCATATATGTTTTGTGGATGACTTTATTGTTTTTACCAATGCTTCTACTAATAGAATTCAAAAAATTATGGATTTTTTTAATCAATTTGAGAAGATCGGTGGTTTATCGTTTAACAAAAATAAAAGCTATATTATTGCTTCTAAGAGCATTTCTAATAATCGTATTTTGTCCCTTAAATATTTTACTTGTTTTAGTCATGCTCAATTACCCATTAAATACCTTGGTGTTCTTCTTTTTAAGGGAAGGAGGAAAACCTTTATTTTTGATGAACTTATTGCCTATATTCAAAATAAATTTTTATCTTGGGATTCTAATTTTCTTAGCTTTTTGTGTAGGATTATTCTTATCAAATGAGTTTTGTGTTCTCTTCTAGATTATGGTTTTTAAACTATTCTTCACACTAAAGCTATGTGTAATAGGGCGCATAAACTTATTAATAATTTTTTTTTTGAAAGGTACTTCTATTAACTCCAAAATTACTAGCGTTGCTTGGGATAAGTGTTGTGGTGTTCTAGCTGAAGGGGGGCATGGGTGTAAGAATATGAATGACCTGGCTTTGGCATTCTCATTTAAATATATAATTTTTTTTCTAAAGCTAGCATTTGGGCTAATTTTATGTTTTCTAAATATTTTGTTGGCAAGAATCCTACTACTTGTTATTTCAAGCATGGTTATTCTAGAGTGTGGCAAAGACTTATAAAGGTTAAATTAGAGGTTGATCCCTATATTTCTTAGGGCCTTGGTGAAGGTAATGCTTTCTTTTGGCAAGATTGTTGGTTAAGCAAACAGTCTATTGACTCTATAATGAACTCATATTCTATTGCTTCTGTTAAGTTTAATTATTTCTTTATGAATAATTGTTGGGATTATGAGAAGATCTCTAATGTTGTTCCTGGTTTCATTGTTCACCAAATTCTTAACTTTCCAATCAATACTGATACTAAGGACAATATTTTAGTGATTTATCTAGTGATGGTGTCTTTCACTTAAAGAAGGCTTGGCATACTTTTAGAGCCCGTAGAAATAGTGATAACATTTTTTCTTTGATCTAGCATAAGAACATTCCTATTATTGTCTCTATTTTTATTTGGAGATTTCTCCATACATTTATTCCCACTGATGCTAATCTTACCATAAAAGGCTTTATGTTACCTTCCAAGTGTCAATATTGTTATCATATTGAAAATATGCATCATGTTTTTATTTCTGGTCTGGTTGCTGTCAAAATGTGGGTTTATTTTAATGATTTTCTTCAATTAAATTATTTTAGTGCTCATCTATCTCTTAAATCTTTGCTTAAGGCTTGGTTCATCAATTCTAAAGGGCAGATCCGTAATGTTATTCATGCTCTCATTCTTTGGTTCTTATGGTTATAGAGGAATAATTCCTTCTTTAATGGTATCCAGATGAATCATCAAAAGGTTATTCAAAGGGTTAATGATAAGATATTGTCTCTTTATGCTATTAATTTTCTCTCCTTAAAGAATGTTAAAAACTATTATTTTGTGGGTGATGTGTTAGGTCTCAGGTTGGAGGGCTTGCCTATTACTTTAAAGGAGAACATTATTTATTGGCTCAAACCTCCTATTAATCTTTTTTAAATTGAATGTTGCGGGTGCTAGCAATGGCTCCTTGTTGGGATGTGGTGGAGCTATCAGGGACAGTAATGGAAGTCTGATTGTGGATTTTGCTGGACCTATTCCGAGTGGCAATTATGGTGTTGCTATCACTTTGGCTATTCTGTATGTTCTTAAGGTTTGCATCTCTCTTAATCTTACTAACATTCTTATTGAGATGGATTCCGATTTTGATTTTAATTTTTTAAATTCTATGGAGGATAGGTGTTGTTCTCTTAATCTTTTTTATCATGTTAGGGATATTAAAAATCTCTTAGTTTTTTTAAACTTCTCTTTTCAATATATTTGCAACGAGGGTAATGCTTGTGCCTCTTGGCATGCTAATTGGGGTTATAATCTTAAGAATATTTATGATTACATTGTGGCCACCATTCCTATTGCTCTTAAAGGTTTATTTTGACTGGATGAACTTCGTCTTCCATATGTTAAAATTTAATTAGGTTTTTTGGTTGTGGTTTCCTTGGCTGCCCCGAGGTGTTGTGGGGTTTGTTGTGGACTTCTATTATTTCCTTTTATTTCTGGTTGCCTCTTTGGTTACTTCTGCTAGTGTTGGATGTTGTTCTAGCATTGGTTGTTGGGTGCATTTTTTTTTTTTGGCTTTTGATTTTCAGTGGGGAAACTGTGTTAGTTTAGCTTGGTTGCCTTGGTTGGCTACTTTTTCCTAAATACTTTTTTGGGTTGGTTGGTTTGTTTGATTTCTTACTATATAGGCCTTGTATTAACTCATGTTGCATTTGGAGAAGTTCCTTTATTGAGGTCTTCTTTATGCTGTATTTATTTTCCTGTTGGCATCTCTTGGTGTTCTTCGTTCTAGCTATTGTCTTAGTGGATATATACATGAGCTATGATTGCACAGTGTTACAAATATGAGATTATGGATTAGACTTTTGATGATAGCAAACATTCATGTTTTTCTGCGACTGTCTTGCCTACAAATTTTTTAGGTCCACAAGATCGAGCACAACTCAAGACCAGCTCAGGATTAGGTCGATTTAGTTTGAGTCAGTCTGTAATGTTTTCCTTTTTTTGAGTCAATTGTAAAAGTGGTTCCAGATGCTAAGTAACCTTACACATACACTTGAGAGATTTTTTGTGTTTTTCTATTTTAAGTATAGAGGCCTGGATGATGTTCATATCGGCCAAGACAATCTGGCTAAAAATAGAAACCCTAATTAGGGCATCCTGGTTAAGGCAGCCGTCATTAAGCACATCGTCCTGGACGATCCTAGTATCAACCATGATGATAAGCTCAAATCAGAAAGAATCAGTCGCCATGATCAATTTAGGTATTCTTTATTTTAGGACATCGGCCAGGATGATGTCAACTTCGGCTTGGATGATGCAGCATAATTATGCCTAAATTAATCTAGCAATTATAGAATGCAATTAAGGCTGATTGATACGATCACATCGGCCAGGCTGATTGCAGGATCAGCCCGGACGATGTCCTGGATGATTGACATCGGCCAGACTCTATTCAAGGTAATGTTTAGGATGATTGTACTTGAATTTGAACTAATCAGCCAGGACGATATTGTATCAGCCTGGACAATATAACCAATTTTCTTTTGATCATCCCAAATCGTCCTATCTAATTGAGCTTAATTTGTACTAATCATACAGGATGATATTAGACGATAATGTCGGTTCTTGAAATTCTATTTAAAAGACCCAAATTTTCTCATGCAAAAAGACCTTTAGCTACTGTCTTGACCTGAGAGAGCCAAGAGAAGAGGGAGAGAGAGGGAGGAACTTGTGAGGGGGAGTTTGTGAGAGGGATTCACAAAGGTTACTCCAAGAAAGGTTCCAAGGCATCTTCTCCAGTCTTCATCCTTCATCCTTAGGGGTTTAAGGGAGGTAAGCTTCAGCAATTGGTCGAGATTCTCAGCCTGCTTCAGGAGGAAGCAAAAGGAGTTGGGTTCTCAGCCTACTTCAGGAGAAAGCAAATGGAGTTGGGTTCTCTGCCTGCTTCAGAAGGAAGCTAAAGGAGTTGGCTTCTCTACCTCGCCGGGGTTGGCGAAAAGGAGTTTTTGTGAGGGCTTCTCCACCTTGCTGTGGGAGCAAAAGGAGAGTCACTTTTGTAGAGCAATACTCAGAGGGTGCCTCCGAGGAGTGGACGTAGGTCAAGGTTTGACTGAACCACTATAAATCTAGTGTGATCCTTCATTATTTTATTTCCACATTTATTTTTCCACACTTTGATTTCTATTGTGATTTTGGTTTGTGATTGTGCCTTGATTATAAGAAGATTTTTTAAAATACCAATTCACCCCCCCTCCTGGTTAGCCTCGAGCTAGTTCTTAAGGGCTTAATATCCCTAACGAACTTTTAAGTGGTATTAGAGCTGGATTCATAAAAATTAAGTTTGAAAACTTTTTGAATTTTAATTCATGGCTAACAATGATAATTGTAATGCAACAGAAGGATATTCTATAACACGACCTCCTTTGTTTGATAATCTTCCTTTGATTTTTTGAAAACTCGCATGTCTATTTTTTACAATTGATTGACTATCATATGTGGATGCTTATTAAAGAAGGATATTCTCCACCTTCTTATGATCTTAATAGAATAAAAACTAAAGTACCTTTTACTGAATGGACTTTTGATGAAAGAGATTTAGCACAACTTAATGCAAAGTGTTTGAACTATTTTTTCTGTGCTTTAAAATTGGAAGATTACATGCGTGTTTCCACTTGCACTACTGGTAAAGAAATTTGGGATAAATTGTGTATCATCTATAAAGGCACTAATGAAGTTAAGCAATCTCGTTTGAATATTTTATTACATGATTACAAACTTTTTCATATGAAATCTAATAAAATGATTTCTGAAATGTATTCAAGGTTTACTTAGATTGTTACTTCATTGCATACGTTAGGAAGAGTACTTACTAACTATGAAAAAGTGAACAAAATTTTAAGATGCTTTCCTTCCACTTTTGATGCTAAAATAACTGCAATTACTGAATCCCAAGATTTAAATGCCTATTCAATTGATAACTTACTTGGTTCACTCATTGCTTATAAGCAAGTGGTGAACCAAAGAAATCTTGATGCATGTGAGAGTAAGAAGGAGAAAATGGTGGCACTTAAGGCGAACAACTCGAACATTGACTCCTCCAGGCCTGAAAGCGATGAAGTTGCCTTCATCACTAGGCAATTCAAAAACTTTGTAAGGAAGAGTTACAAGCATCATCAAAATTGGAGAAAAGGTAAGGATAATAAAAATTTTAAAGGTTATTTTGATGTTGTTTGTTTTGAATGCAGGAAGCCTGGATATGTCAGAGCTGATTGTCCTACACTTCAGGATCACTCAAGAAAAAAAAAAGAATGAGGAGAAATCTAAGTTCAGAAAGGATAAGAAGCGAGTCCAAAAAGCTTTCTAGGCTGAGTCTACATCTAACTCATCTGAGACTGAACCTGAAGAGGAGACAACAAACTTGTGCTTAATGGCTGTTGATTTTGAACAATCTGACAAAGAAGAGGTTTGTGAACCAACTTTTGATCAATTATTGAAAATTTGTTAGCACATGCATGCATCATATAAAAAACTCAAGAAAACTCATGCTAATTTCAAATTAGAATTTTTAAATTTACAAAACGAGCATGAAATTCTTCTTAAAGATCATTCTACAATTGATTCTAATCACATTGCTTTACTTAATGAGTTTGATACTTTAAACAAAAAATATGTTGATTTATCTGATGCTCATAATTATTTAAAATTATCCCATGCTGATTTAGGAAAAAACATAAAAAATTAGAAAATCTAAAAGCTTTTGAAAATAAGAAACCTTCATTTCATGCATCACATAAAAAGCATCACCATAGATTAGTGCTTCATTTTCCTGGAGTTAGATGTTTTTCATATGGTATGCTAGGACACATAGCACACACTTGCGCCATTCATCATAGTTCACATTTCATCTGGAGACCCAAGTTATATGATTCACTGTATGCATTGCATTCTACATTCCATAAGGAACCCAAACATGTTTGGGTTCCTAACTCTGACATTTGATAATTTTATAGTTAAGCTCTCACAAAAGGCCTCGTGAGAGCATGTTGTACCTGGACAATCGATGCTCTTGACATATGACTGGCGATGCCAATCAATTCACTTTGCTGGAGACCAGGACAAGAGGCAAGGTGACTCTTGGAGACAACACCACCAGGAAGGTGGTAGGATCAGGTATAATTGATAATTCCAAGAACCTTTTGATTGAAAATGTTTTGCTTGTAGATGGATTGAAACACAACTTGCTTAGCATCAGTCAGCTTTGCAATAAGGGCTTCATCATAAAAATTTTGGCAAATTTATGCATTATCAGCTTAAATAATAACACTGTTTTGCAGGAAAAGTGGATCAACAATGTTTATATGCTTGATTTAAATAATATTAAATGTACTGCTATATTTTGCTTAAAAACTACTGTTGATGATTCATAGTTGTGGCACATAAGATTATGTTATGCCAGTATAAAAACTCATAGGAAAGTGACTCAAAAAGATCTAGTTAGAGGTGTCCCCAAGCTTAAGTTTTCAAAAGATCACCTTTATGATGCCTGCCAATTAGAAAAGCAAGTCCACTCCACTTTTCACTCCATTAAGAACATTAGCATCTCTAGACCTTTAGAAGTTCTTCACATGGATTTGTTTGGACCCATTAGAATTGCCAGCTTGGAAGGGAAAGTCTATGGTTTTGTAATTATCGACGACTACTCGAGGTTTACTTAGATTAGATTTTTGTCACACAAAAATGAGTCTATTGATGAGTTTAGAGCCTTCTTCACTTGGATTTAAAAAAATCTAGGTTGTGATATCTTGACCATCCATAGTGACCATAGAGAAGAGTTTGCAAATGAGAGATTTGGAGATTTTTATGAGGACAAGGGGATTAGCCACAACTTCTCAGCTCCTAGGACCCCTCAGCAGAACGGGATAGTTGAAAGGAAGAAACGAACATTAGTGGAAGCTATAGAGCCATGCTTGCTGAGTATTCACTTACAAAATACTTTTGGGCTGAAGCGGTTAACACAGCTTGTTATGTGTTGAATAGGGTGAATGTTAGAGCCAAATTAGATAAGACACTTTATGAGATCCTTAAGGGTAGGACACCCAATCTTTGCCACCTTCATGTCTTTGGTTGTAAGGTTTTCATTCACGATAATGGGAAGTCTCACTTAGGAAAATTTGACCCAAAATCTGATGAATGAGTGTTCTTAGGATATTCTAGTGTTGGGAAGTCTTTTAGGGTGTTTAATAAGAGACTTTGGTGGTGGAGGAAACTACTCATGTAGTATTTAATGAGTCTGATCCTAGAAAGCCTAGAGTTGAGAATGATGATGATATTGGAAAGATTAACTCTGGAGTAGAAAATTTAGAGAAGAGGATAGAGCACCAGAACACTGAAGGAGTAGGAGATGTTATCCATGGAGTAAAAAATATAGATCTGGAGGAAAGGGTTGAACCTTCACACACTTTACCTAGAGATTGGAGATACTCTTCGAGTCACCCTAAAGATCTGATCTTAGGAGACCCTTTTGATGGAGTTAGGACTAGACATGGACTTACAAAGGAAGTGAACCACTCTGCCTTTATCTCAATGACGGAATCCACCAACATAAACTAAGCCCTTTCTGATGAGTTTTAGATCTTAGTCATGTAGGAGGCGTTAAGCCAATTTATTAGGAATGATGTTTGGTAGCTTGTAGAAAAACCTAAGGAATAAAGTGTAGTCAGAACCAAGTGGGTCTTTAAGAATAAGGTTAATGATTCTAGAGTGTTGGTTAGGAATAAGGTTAGATTACTAGCTAAGGTGTAAAACCAAATAGAATGAATACATTTTGTGGAGACTTTTACCCCTATAGATAAATTGGAAGCCATTAAAGTGCTATTATCCTTTTTTCTGTTATAAGGGATTTAAGCTTTACCAAATGGACGTTAAGAGTGCCTTTTTAACTGAGAAAATAAAAGAGGATGTGTTTGTAGAACAACCCTAAGGTTTTGAGACTTCCTAATTTCTAAATCATGTTTTCAAATTAAAAAATGTCTTATATGGATTAAAGCAGGCACCTAGAGCTAGGTATGAGAGGCTTAGCACATTCTTAATAAAAAGGGTGTTTGTTAAGGGGAGCGTAGATAACACCCTATTCCTGAGGAAAGTAGGAGATGATTTACTCATTGTTCAAATCTATGTTGATGATATACGTTTTGGATCTTCTAATAAAAGGCTATGTGAAGATTTTTCTAAAATAATGAGTAAGGAGTTTGAGATGAGTTTGATGGGAGAGTTGTCCTACTTTTTAGGGTTTAGTATAAAATAAATGGATGATGGAACCTTTTTGAATCAATCAAAATATATAAAGGTCATCTTGAAGAAGTATGAAATGGACAGAGCCAAGCCAATTGATACTCCCATGTCCTCAGGAATTTAGTTGGGCAAAGACCCAAATAGAAAATCAGTTGATCAAAATAAGTACAGAGGAATGATTGGATCTCTACTTTACCTGACTGCTAGCCGACCCGATATAATGTTTAGCATCTATTTTTGTGCTAGATTTAAAGCTGATCTTAAGGAATCCCACCTGACTGCAGTTAAGAGAATTCTTAGATACTTTTTAGGGACCCAAAACTTATGAATATGGTACCCAAGGCACAACACTTCTTTCGAGATTATTAGATATTCTGACTCTGATTTTGCAGGATGTAAGGTGGATAGAAAAAGCACTTCTGGAACTTGTCAATTCATAGGATAGTCTTTAGTCTTCTAGTCTATTAGAAAGCAAAACTTTGTTACTCTTTCCATTACTGAAGCTAAATACATTGCTTTAGGAAGTTATGTAGCCCAAGTCCTTTAGTTAAAATAACAAGTACTGGATTTAGGATTACCTGTAGGCACCATCTCTGTTCTTTGTGACAACACTAGTGCCATCTGTATTTTAAGAATCCTATCCAACATTCAAGGACTAAGCACATTGACATAAGGCATCACTTTATTAGAGACCATGTGACTAAGGGAGACATTGAGTTACATCATGTGGCGACTGAGAATAAAATGACTGACATATTTACTAAACCATTGACCTTTGACACTTTCAACACTTTAAGGACAAGATTGGGTGTGATTGACATTAATGCATGAACTTGATCTCTATTGTTTTTTTTTCTATTATCTGCTAATTACTTTGCTTTATCTTTTGTTAGCTTTTGGTTGTTTATTTTATTTTGTTTGTTTTCTTTTCTTTTAGTACTTTATTTTTTTTTGCATGCCTTAATTTATATTTTCTAAATCATCACTGAATTGATATCGTATTCCTAATTTTTGTCTTTTTGAAAATTTGTAGTCAATGTGTTACATCTCTTAATCTGCTAAAGGGTAAAAACACCGTTGATTGTGTCTCTTTTTCTAACCTATTTTGATGGTGAAATTTTCTTTTCTAAATAAAAGTCTATCTCAAATTAACAACTGGATTTTGCAATTGAGATCTTTTTTACTTTGCTATAGCAATCTAGCTTATATTATAATAATCAAAGTCCTTATGTTATTTCAAGATTTCTTGTTATCCTGTCAATGCATCTCTCATATAATTTTTTATTCTATTTTGTGATTTGTTCTTCCCTATATTAGAGAGTGAGTTTTTGTTCTCTAATATCTAGAAGATATACTCACAACTAAGAATACTTAAGAGTTTTTGGAAAATAATCTAGCTTGCAAAAATAATAATAAATAAGTGGCCAATGATGTTAAAAGCAAAAGATGCACAATGATGTCAAATTACAAAAAAAATACACAGTATATCAAAAATCAAAAGATGCACAAAGTGTATCATTCAGTGGACAAGAGGCATAAAATGAGTCCATCTAAAAGCAAGTTATCTTCCTTTCTTCCAACTCTTAAAACTTAAAAGATTTCATGTATCACTTTAGATTTTCAAGGACTTGATTTCAAATTTTGAGATTATAACAAACTACTTTGATATACTATTCTATAAGATATTTTTCTGAAACTAAGTCTTGAACGGATCTCTTTTTCTTATCCGATTGATTTTTTATGAGTTAGGCCTTTTGATTTCAAAAGATGATTTTACCCTAAAAGAAGTCCGAGCTTAAGGTTAACATGATCGGATATTTTATCATTCTTTTAGATTTTTGATGTTGTTAACTCATTAACTTATAAATTTTTAAAATCAATCACATGGAAGACTATATCATGTTCATGCTTTAATTTAAAAAAAAAAAACTTTGTTTCTTTACTAGTTCTTTTTGTAGTTTGTTATTTTAGTTTATGTTCTATTTTTGTTTTTATTTTATTATTTCTCCCTTCTTTTTGTGATGTCAAAAGGGCGAGTAGTCTGCTGTACTATGTACTTTGATTCTGGAATTTAGTAAACTACTTTTTCGTTACACTTCTTCCATTAAATTATCGAAACTGCTTAAACTTTTTTGATTATGTTTGTCATCATTATAAAGAGGGAGATTATTGCAAATCTGAGATTATGGATTAGACTTTTGATGATAGCAAATATTCATGTTTCTATACAACTGCCTTTCCTACTAACTTTTCAGGTCCACAAGATCGAGCGCAACTCAAGACCATCTCAAGATTGGGTAGATTTAGTTTGAGTTAGTCTGTAATATTTTTCTTTTCTTAAGTCAATTGTAAAAGTAGTTCCTAATGCTAAGTAACCTTACACACACACTTGAGGGATTTTCTATATTTTTGTTTTGAGTACATCGGCCTGGACGATGTTCATATCAGCCAGAATGATCTGACTTAAAATAGAAACCCTAATTAGGGCATCTTTGATAAGGCAGCCATTACTAAGCACATCATCCTGGACAATCCTTTAATCGGCCAGGACGATAAGCTCAAATTAGAAAGAATAAACTTCCATGATCAATTTAGGTATTTTTTATTTTAAGACATCGGGCAGGATGATCTCAACATTAGACTGGATGATGTAGTACAATTATTCCTAAATTAATTTGGCAATTATGGAAAGTAATTAAGGTTGATTGATATAATCACATCAGCTAGGCTGATCGCAGGATCGGGCTGGACGATGTCCTAGATGATTGACATCAGCTAGACTCTATTCAAGATGATGTTCAGGATGATTATACTCGAATTTGAACTAATCGGCCAAGGCAATATTATATCGGCCTGGATAATGTAACTAATTTTCTTTTGATTATCCCAAATCATCCCAGCAGATTGAGCTTAATTTGTACTGATCGTATAGGACGATAAAAATATCATCCGGAATGATAATGTTGGTTCTTGAAATTCTATTTAAAAGACCCAAATTTTCTCATGCAAAAATACCTTTAACTGTTGTCTTGACCTGAGAGAGCAAAGAGGAGAGGAAGAGAAAGGGAGAGAGAGGGCGGAACTTATGAGGGGGAGTTTGTGAGAGGGATTCACAAAGGTTGCTCCAAGCATGGTTCCAAGGCGTCTTCTCAAATCTTCGTCCTTCGTCCTTGGGGGTTCAAGGGAGGTAAGCTTCAGCTATTGGTTGAGGTTCTCTACCTGCTTTAGGAGGAAGCAAAAGGAGTTGGGTGCTCTGCCTTCTTTAGAAGGAAGAAAAAGGAGTTGGGTTCTCTGCCTGCTTCAGGAGGAAGCAAAAGGAGTTGGGTTCTCTACCTCGTCGGGGTTAGCGGAAAAGAGTTTTTGTGAGGGCTTCTCCACCTTGCTGTGGGAGAAAAAGGAGAGTCACTTTTGTAGTGCAATACTTGGAGGGAGCCTCCAAGGAGTGGACGCAGGTCAAGGTTTGATCGAACCACTATAAATTTGGTGTGATCCTTCTTTGTTTTATTTCCACTTTTTTTTTTACACTTTGTTTTCTGTGGTGATTTTGGTTTGTGATTGTGCTTTGATTGTAAGATGATTTTTTAAAATACCAATTCACCCGCTCCTCTCTTGGTTAGCGTCGGGCTAGTTCTTAAGGGCTTAACATCCTAACGAACTTTTATATTGGTGATATAGCTGATGGTATTTCCCATTGGTGCTCTCCTTCCTTCAAGTTGCTTCTTTGGCCAACTGGGGGTATTTATGGTAGTTTGGCTGGGGTTCTGGGATGGTTTTCCTATGTTCTCGATTTACCTAGGACTTTGGCTTGGCTTTTGTATCATGTCAGGTGTTGGAGTGCCTTTGGGCTAGTTTTTTATACTTTTTTGGAGGTTTTGTTCCTTTTCGTGGGTGGCCTTATACTGTTCTATTCGAGTTTTTGCTATCTGTTCTTGTGCTGGTGAGCCTTTTGATTGGGTTCTTGTGATATTTCTGAGGTGTTGTGATGTTTTCCTGATGGTGTTAAGTTTTCCTATTTGGGTTATTTAGAGGGCTTGATTGTGTTGGCACATAAGGGTTGGATTGAGTGGCTTTAGGATTACCTTTATGAAGCTTCTTATACTAATTTAATCCTTAGCTCTATAAGCCTTTATCCCCATTTTTTATTTCAGTGGTGCCTACCCTTGGATCATTTCTTACGCAAAGATTTTTAATTATTTTTTCCTCCTTTTTGGCTTAAATTTAAACAATATTTCTTGGGTTAACTATAAAATCTTATGTTATATCCTTTTGTTCTGCAACCCTTTTGTTTTGTAGGTGAAGATGATTAAGGATGTCTTCAACTTTTTTTCTAGAAAGATCGTGCTTCCATGCTTTTACTACAACTTTCTTTTTTGGATGCTTTTCTGTAGCATTAGTAGTATGTTACTAGGTATTATTGTATTTTTTATTAGTGGAGACTTTCGTCTCCTAAGTATTTCTTTACTTTATTTTGTAGCTCGTTGGAGCATTAGTGAGCTGATCATCTCCCTTAAGTACATTATAATCTCTTCCTTATTATTATTTTTTTTCAAAAAGCTTTTTATTAAGTGTGTTTTAGACTACGAGATCGGCCCCCATGAATGCTCTTTATGTACCATACCTACATTTAAAATTTCATGTAAATAGATTGAGGAGATCGAGAAAATGAGGCAAAAAAAAACCTTCCTAGGGTATTTCATAATGTACATTTTCTTGGCAATTAATCTCGCGAT
Source organism: Dendrobium nobile (assembly GCA_022539455.1). Lineage (NCBI taxonomy): Eukaryota > Viridiplantae > Streptophyta > Magnoliopsida > Asparagales > Orchidaceae > Dendrobium > Dendrobium nobile. The sequence goes on from CM039735.1 coordinate 40,033,087, forward strand.
CAAGGACCTAGATCTAGATGTTCCACTGCTCGGATTAACAACAGATTCGATCCCGCAGGTTAACCCCTCTGTTCGGCTTAATCAGCGCTATCCATTTTGAAACCATGAATGATCGAACGGCTAATAGTGTGATCTGATGGGTTAACTAGCGCGATGCTGATTCCCGCGCTGTCGTAATCATTGGCAATTATTTCGTTGCAGTATAATAATTGCCATTGATTGGAAACTGTGTCCAAGGTTCGAGCTAATGAATCAGAAGCTACCGCATGGCCCTCCATCACCGTCATTTTAATTAAACTATGTTCTAATAAATTAAAATTAATTTTAAATTTATATTTCTTAAAATAATTATAATTTTTTTTTTAAATCCAAAAAAATGAATGACATATCAAAATTTTTTGAATTTTAAGAACTTTCATTCAAAACTAAAATTATTTTAAAATATATTATATATACTAAATTATTTTGAAACCTTTATTTTTAAATATTTAATTAATATTTGATTAGATATTAACTTAAACATTTTTAATAATTAAAACTTTTGCATTAAAGAATTTTAAAGAATTAAATGAAATATTTTAGAATATATTAATTAGAAATTAAAATTAATCTAAGATATATTTTAATTTTTAAATAAGTCTTAATTAATTAAATATTTAAATATTAAATTAATTTTTAAATAAATTAAATTTAAATAATTTTGAAAATATTAAAGAAAATTATTTTAAATACTTTAACATTTTAAGATTTATTTTAATTTAATTTATTAATTATTTTAATATTTATTTTAAATACATTTAATTATTTTAAACTTTAACAATTCAAATTAAATTCAATTTAAATCATAAATTTTTTGTAATACTTTTAAATTTTTAGAAAAATATTTATTTTAGTTTAAAATTAATTTGGGAAAATAAAAACCTAATTTATCTTAATTAATCTTTATTACTTAATTACTTTAAAATTTATTTAAATATTTTCAAAGTTTATTTTTTTTTTGAATTTAAAATATTTTTAAATGAATATGAGGATCTCTAAAAAAAAACATTTTAAATTATTTTTATTATTTTGTTTTAAAACATATATTTTTTATATATAGGTTAATATATTTATATTTTAAAATTTATTTAAAAAGTGGGTGTGTGTATATATATATATATATATACTGAAATGTTGAGAGATCCATTTAAAATCCTAAATATAGGAGGAGCATGTGAATATAATTTATAAGGAAGGATTAGGGAATAATTGTACTCTAATTATTCACTAATTAAATCATTAATCATTTTAATTAGTGTTTTATATCTACATGTTTAGGATGCACGAGCACTTAGCCTAGATTTCTCCTAGTTCTAAGGACATGGCTTGTAATTGTGTCTTACATTTACCTATGTTACCCAAGGGTTAATCATCCACCTAATTTGAACTCATTCAACCTTGTGATATCTTGAGAATAATAATTAAGGGCCCATCTTAATAACTTAGAGAAATTTTAGGGATTATGATACACCCTCAAATGATATGAAACTTAAACTCATTAAACCTAGTGACATCCCAGTCCGCCAAAAATTTTCTATAAATTTTTAGGACCCTTTAAGTTAATTAATTAATTAACCTAATCTACCCCCTTAATTAAACCCCAAAAAGTTTAGAAAATTCTAATAAATCCAAATTAAACCCAAAAATTATAAATATTATATCAAACTCCTTAGAATTGAATTCTTAATCGAAGAAAATTAAAAATTTTGATAATTGGACTCTATATCAGGCATTAGTTTAATTTCATATAAAAATCACCCTTTAATTAAATTAAATAATTAAAAATTATTAAAAATTCTAAAAAAATTCTAAACACTTGGAAACAATTTTTTAGATCATTCCTAACCTTTGGAGGTGATCCCAAGAGGTTTGGACTTCATTTAAATAAAAAACCTTAAAATACTCTTCATTAAGCCGTTTTAATAATTCATTAAATACCCAAAGTTTGAAAAATCATAACTAATTCCAAAAAAATCTAAATAGAGTAAACTAAAAGGAATTCAACTCCAATTAAAATATAGTTTTTATTAAAAATATGAACATACTTAAAATATACCTAAATAAAAACAAAATAACTCCTTGGTCAACCGTAGTTTAGTAACTAAGCCCAAACTTTTAAAAATCATAACATTATATAGAAAACTCAAATTAAGAAAACTCAAGATTTAATTAATCCTAAAAGGGTATGATTTTTAATAAAAATATTAGGACTCCAAATCTTAGTTGGATTTTAAAAGTCTACTTTGGACCCCTTTGATCTAGTAGATATGTTAACCCCGGCATTCCAAAATTTGCTAATTCAACTTAAATTTTTAAAAATATTAACCTAAGCCTTAAAACTTATCAACCATGTAAATTAATTAAAATTAACCACAAGATACTAATATTTAAACTTTAATTAAAATTGCCTTTTTTACCTTTAACAAATCAAATTATAAATAACCTGAACTAAATATCCAACATAGAACATACTTGAGATCACACAACCTACTACACAAACATAAAACTATTTGTTAAGATACAACTTCTAGCTTTAGGTTAGGCTGATATGGCTGGTTGATTTAGTTTTTTATAATAATTACTGTGACGATGCTTTTAATTATTGTATTATCTCTATGATGTGATGGGTGATATATTTCCAATATGATAGGAGCAATTTTAATACTTGCAAAATTTTCTTTAGGTGGAAATGCTCATATATTGCTAAAAAGGGTGCTGAAAAAACAAATAATATATGTATATATATAATTTCTGCAAGTGCTTTAACTACTTAGCCCCCGAATAAATAAGAGCATAGCCAACTGTGACTAGCTTGAGTACTTTTATTTTCATATATAAATGCTTAGGATATTTAACTAAAATTTTCTATGATAACCTTGCACAAGTTTCTAGGCTTTTTCTTTTATGTTTTTGATATTATTTTATCTCAAAATAAGTGATTTTTAAATATATCGGATCCAAAAGAAAGTAAAGCCCCTTACGGGGAATTTCTTTTCTTTTGGATATCCTTCTAGAGGATGTACTATGAGGAAGTTGAAGAAAGGAGACAAATAGAGGAGCCAAAAGATGAAGATCAAGATAAAAATTCCTATAGGATTAGAATTCAAGTTGTTGTCGGTGGAGCCTGGCTACACTTACTTTTCTATAGACCTTGAGTTGTATATTATATGATACTTGCCATGGACTTTTGGATACTTTTTTCTCTTATTGATGTTTTATTTTGATGATGTATTTACTTTATTTGTGTAGTAGAAATGACATACTTTTTACAGGCTTCCTTCTTTCATGTGTATCTTCCTGATTTTGCTAGGCTCTTAGGGATAAAACTCTTTTATTCAAAATTAAAATTCAAATTTTTAGAAATTCAATAACATAAAAGAGAACAATTTAGGAAATGAGCTAGATGTTATCTGGGGTTGCATGCATCTCAATGTATTCTTCTCTTTCCTTATCTAGATGCTTCACAGCCTGTAAGTTGAGTTCAAATAATCTGACCTCTAAAAATGAGGTGTTGAACCTGGGAAAGTTTAGTCTTTTATAAATAAAAAAAGTTGTAAGCCTTTTTAAAATTTCATGTATTTCTGATTTTGAGGTTTTGACTAGTATGCTTTGTATTAAAAACTAACTAAAAATTAAAGTTTAATTGTATTAGTCTTATAAACATAATACCATTCATAACTATAAGGCCACTTAAGAATTTCTCTAGGTGTCATCCTTAATTTCAAAAGATGCAGCCACCCACCCATCTTTTATAAAGACCAGATTGCTTAGATTTTATATAATTAGGTGGTTAGGTGGCTTTCTATTTTCAGGTAGGATATAAGTCCATTATGTATTAGCTAGGACACGGGTGTTAGTATTATGTGTAGAATACTAAATCCATTATAGATTTAAGTTTTAAGGCTACTACTATCATATCCCATAGTATGCCTCATCGGTGGGTAAGTCTTTTATTCTTTAGAGGCTATAAATCCTGCCTATCTGCGTCACATAGATGATGACACCTCCATCTTTCTCTTTTGTATGCTTAGAGTGCAGCATTATCTTTCTCCAATTTCTTTTCCCTACCTTTGCGTATCTGGATGATGATATGAGCCATGCATATTGACTAAGCCAAGCTAAGCCTTTCATTCCCTCTGAATAGGAAGCTCCTAGACTTCTCCCTATATGACAATCCCATCTGAGAGAATAGTGTATAGTCCTTAATCAAGAGTCTTCTTAGGCCCCATCTTAAGTTATAATTAATCACAGGGGATTATGCCCGTAGGAAACCAAACCCCACATCTAATAAACACCACTCAAGTTGATGTATGAGATGGGAGAAATCTTGTGACTATAATCAAATTATATATTTCATTACCCATTGAGGTAAATAGGTGAAAGTTGCTATCTTCAATGGTTTCTCGTATGTATGATCTCATCTACCCTCCCATTGGCCAACTTATGAAGAGTACAAAAGCCTACAACCATTGTCTTACAAGGTAGTGTAATCGTACCCTTTGTATTATGCCCCTACTGAGTGGTGTACTTTTAGAGGCCCACAGATTTTTAGTGACCATAATGGGATAAGTTTTTCTATCAATCTTTATATTCTATATTATGCTCTCTTAGGTGTACTGTGGGTTTAGTACTCCTTAGTTAGGTCCGTCATATTCTTAGATAGGGTCCTCCCTAGTTAAGTCCATTTCTCCTTGGTTAGGTTTTTCCCTAGTTAGGTTCATTCTTTTTGGTCTTCTAGGCTATTCTGTCTCTTATCCGTCCTCCTTGTTTTCTAATGATATTATCTTATTTTGATTATTTTAAATCTTTCTTTTTTTGGCAGAGAGTGTCATGGCATCTTTCATTCCTTTAGTTACCTTTTGTTTTAGTTCTAACTCATGGCTGACACTTCCTGCGCCCCTATTGACCAGTCCTCCCATTGGAGGAATCACTTTTGGTTCCTTTACTAACTCGACCTTCATCACCCTTGCTATGTCAACCCCTTTTGAGGCTGTCACCTTTTCTCCCCCAGAGAGGATAGGATGCATGACCATGTGCCCTTTTGAATGTCTAGTTGCTCAGAAGATAGCCCGGGTACTTTCCTATCCTACTCGTGCTAGTGTACAACCAATACATCCTATGGCTAGGAAGCCAGTGTATAGGCTACTTCCCATTCATTTTATTTACCAGCGGTCAAGCAATCAATACCTATCATACCTATTATTTAGACTACTTCAACCCCTCAAAGCTTGTATCCAGTACTTACCCCTCCTACTACTCTAGTGGAGGTCGCTCGTATTCAGGTTCCCCTTCCTTCTTCCTCCTCTAAGAAGAGGTGTGCCCAAATTGAGCTTTCTTTGCCATCTTCTTATTAGGTTTCTATTTTTTCCTATTTCTCTCACTTAGAAACTACTGAGCAGACCCCAATACTTCCTATACCAGTATCTCTTATTCCCTCAGTCCTTCAATTAGTGGGGGTTCAGACATAGCCTCATAATCTACCTCCATCCTTGGGAGAAGGGCCCAAAGAAATAGGAATAGGAAACCATAATTAGTTGTATATGAGGAAGTAAGATGGTTGATGATAGATTTTGTTACTCATAGGAGCCGATTTAGTATAGGGTGGTTCACTTACATGTTGAGTCTAGTGAATAGGTTGTTAGCCCTAAGTTAATGTCCCAAAGCTACCAAGAGGGGGGGTGAATTGGTAGTTTTAAAAACTTAACCCTCTTTGAAAAAGTGTTGAACTGAAATGAAAATTTTTTATTAAATTTTATAGAAAAAGTTTTTCAACCACAAAGTGTTTAAACAAAAGTAAAATGCAGAAAATAAAAAGCAGTAAAGTAAATGACACAAGATTTATAGTGGTTCGGTCTAAACCAGACCTACATCCACTCCCCAGAGGCACCCTCTGAGTATTGCACTAACACCAATGGTGACTCTCCTTTTGCACCCACAGCAAGGCGGAGAAGCCTTTACAAACACTCTTTTCACCACTACCCGGTGCGGCAGAGAATCGTCGTCCTTTTACACAATCCCCAGTGTTGGCAGAGAACCTTCCGTCCTTTCACACTCTCCTAGTGTGGGCAGAGAACCCTCCGGCTATTCACACTCTCCAAGTGTAGGCAGCGAACCCTTCGGCTGTTCACACTCTCCAAGTGTAGGCAGCGAATCCTTCGGTTGTTCACACTCTCCAAGTGTCGTCAGCGAACCGGATCTCCTTGACAGATCTTCTCACAAGAAATCTAAAAGGAAGAAAGAAAAGAGTGAAGTAATCCTATTCATAAGTAGAGATTCTTACCTTTAAACACGAAGTGAAGCCTTCACGCTCCAGTGGTAGGAATCCTCCTTTGAATGCTCTCTCACACTCTCTCCTTGACTTTTCTCTCAATAGGCACTAAGATCAAATGATAAAAAGATTGGGTGGCAGTCTAATTTTGACTATTTATACAAAAGACAAGAAAAACCTCCCAAAAACTGCAAGTTTTCAATTCTATAGGCAATGGATCGTCCTGTACGATCGTAGATCGTCCTGGACGATATTACTTAAAAGCCTTGAAACGAACCTCTTTGTATATGTGTACGAAATGTTTTCATACAAGCTGATCGTCCCATACGAACCAAATTCATCCGGTATGAACAGTTATAACAAGGTCGGTTCCAAAAATGAATATAGAAAAACCGTCCAAAGTCGGTTGTATCGTCTGGACAAAAATTTGTTCGTCCGGACGAAAATCTTATAGAGACCAAATCGTCCTAGACGATATTTAATTTTTTTTGGACGAAATTCTTACAGAGAGCAAATTGTTCCTGACGATAATTATTTTTCGTCTGGACGAAATTCTTACAGAGAGCAAATCGTTTCTGATGAAAATTATTTTCGTCTGAACGAAATTCTTACAGAGAGCAAATCGTCCCGGACGGTATTTAATTTCATCCTAGACGAATAGGACTTAGAAAAAATTTTCTAGCCAGTTCCTATTCGTTCCATGTGATCTTAATAGGAGATAACTGTCTGATCGTCCCGTACGAATTGATATCGTCCCGTACGATCAGTATAAATTTTATATGATCTCCTAATGTGTGTGTGTATGTTTTTATTCACTCAATTACAATCACTCCCTTCCAATCAAAATGATAATTTTAGGCTTCAAAAACTAAAAGTATTTCTTGCTGAATTTGATTTGAAGACTTCGTGTTTGAGAGTTTGATTCACCTGAAATATTAGTACACACAAGAGTAAATACAAATCTTCTAAAATTGTTAGGAGATAACTACACATTTGAACAATAATATTTGGAATCATCAAAACTATACAAGTTGCAGAAATATAAAACATGTAAATAGCAACTATCTTAACATTACAATGCGAGTTGGGCTCACCTTCAGTTATATAGACCCCTAAGGTTATTATTAGACCTAAGATTGAGGCAGTTTAAGGAGGATGCTTTTTGCCACTTTCACATAGTCATGATGAGATGGGCATTGCTCGCATCATAGTAGACCCTCTTATTACTACTACTCTTCCACACACTAGAGTCCACAAGGATAATATTATCAGAGCCCTCATTAAGAGGATTCAAAGTATTATCCATCAATGTGGAGTAAAAAGCCTGTCAGTAGGGAGAGGTTACTCTAATAGATCTCTCAAGTTCATGCTCAGTTATAGAGCCAGTCCCTTAGACAGAGGTATCAATGGACAAGAGGACAACCACCATGGAAACAAAATAGTATAGTTTCCTCAATCAGACCTCAGGCAGGTGTTCCGACTCTTGGATGAAACCCACATCATTATGGATGTAGACCACAGTTGGAGCTTGCCTGTGAAAGTTCGTTAGGGATGTTAGGCCTTATGAACTAGTCCCGAGGCTAACCAAGGGGGGGGGGGGGGGGGGGGGGTTGAATTGGTATTTTAAAAATCTTAAACAAAAAGAACAATTTTCATAAGCCAAAAATCACCTCAAAAAAAGAATGCGGAAACATAAATTTTGGAAGCAGTAAAAAGAACACAAGGATTTATAGTGGTTCGGTTAACTTGACCTATGTCTACTCCCCGGAGGTGCCCTCCAAGTATTGCACTACCAACGTGACTCTCCTTTAGCCCCCACAGCTAGGCAGAGAAGCCCTTACAAAAACACCTCGTTTTAGCCACCCCTGGCAAGATAGAGAATCCCACTCATTTTGCTTCCTCCTGAAGCAGGCAGAGAACCATGATCAATCGCTGAAGCTAACCTCTCTCAATCCTTCCAAGGACAAGAGACTCTAGGGAAGAAGAAGTGGAACAATGCTTGAAGCAACCCTTGTGAATCCCCTCACAAGCTCCCCATCATAAGATCCTCTCTCTCTCTCTCTCTCTCTCTCTCTCTCTCTCTCTCTCCCCTCTCTCTCTCTTTCCTTTAGGTTTTCTCAGGTCAAGGTAGCAGCCAAGGATGTTCAAAAATGTTGAACAAGAGCTCTTAAATAGAAGAGCTTCAAAGGAGCTCAATAATTGCAAGTTGTTGACTTTATCATCTAGGACGATAATAATATCGTCCTGTACGATCAGTTCAAAACACAAACGATTGGCCAGAACATCGCCCTGAAGATGATCTGGACGATTTGATCATCCAGGCCACTCTCATGATCATCCCGGCAGTTCAAATCAGAGAAAAATCATCTAGAGCATCGCTCTGAGTTTGAGCTGTCCGATCCCGATCGGCCAGAACATCACCCTGAATTTATGCTGGCCGATATTTATCATCCAGGAGCAACTAAGGGTTTTTGAATATATAGTCCTGGTCGATCTTGAGATTGTCCAAGACGATGTGATTGTATCAATCATCCTTAATTGCTTCCTTAATTGCCAGATCAATTTAGGCATAATTGTGTCATATCTTCCAGGCCGATCTCACGATCATCCTGACCGATTTCTAAAAAATACAGAATACCTAAATTGATCATGGCGGCTATTTCTTTTTATATTGAGCATATCGTCCTGGCCGATACAAGTATCATCCAGGTTGATAAGTTAATTACGGCTGCCTTAACTAAGAAGTCCTGATTAGAACTTCTGTTTTGAACTCGAACGTTCAGGACGATATAAATATTATCTGGGATGATGTGAGTAAAAACACAAATTCTAAATCTCTCAAGTGTGTGTGTGTAGGGTTACTTAACATTAGTTACTTCAAACATTTACAGGTTACTCAAGAAAGGGAAAAAAGAAAATTACAGACTAACTTAACCATAATCTACCCAGTCTTGAGCTAATTTCGATTTCCATCCGATCTTTGAGTCCTAAAAAGTTAGTAGAGAAAAGGCAGTCGTATTGTTTGCTATCATCAAAACCATAATTCATGAAACCAAATCTGCAACAATCTCCCCCTTTTTGATGATGGAAAACACTTCGACGATTATTTCAAAAACAGTAGTGTAAACTAAAAATTCAGAATAAAAGTTCAAACATACAACCCTACTAACATGCAACCCTACTACTCCCCCTTTTTACATCTCAAAAAGGAGGAGGAAAGCAAGAAACAAAGTAAATTTTTTTTTTTAACCAAGGCATGAACAAGATGAAGTATTCCATGTGATTGATTTTAAAAATTAGTAAGCTAACGAATCAACATAAAAAAAAATCCACAAAATAGTATAATATCCGATGATGGTTACCCTTAGCTCGGACTTTCTTTTAGGGTAGAATCGTCTTTGAAAATCAATGACCTAACATAAAAATACAATTGGGTATGAGAAAAAAAGGATCCAATCATCACTTGGTTTCAGAAAAAATATCTTATAAAATAATGTAACAAAATAAATTTGTCACAATCGCAAAACAATCAAAATCAAGCCTTTGATACATGAAATCTTTTAAGTTTTAAAAGATTTGAAAGGAGAGGAGAGCTTGCTTTTGGGGGGCTCATTTTATGCTTCTTGTCAATTGAATGGCGCTTTACGTATCTTTTGATTTTTGATACACTTTGTGTATTTTATTTATTTTTTTTAAATTTGGCATCATTGCGCATCTTTTGTTGGCATCATTGGCCAATTTTTTTTTTATTTTTGCAAGCTCCATTCTCTTTCAAAAGCTTTTAAAAATAACCTTAGTTGTGAGTATATCTTCTAGATATTAGAGAGTAGGAGCTCTCTCTCTAACATAGGGAAGAATAATCCACAAAATAGAATCAATAACCAATAACAAGGGTAACGAGGAATCTTGATGTGACAAAAAGATTTTGATCATTATAAATACAAGATAGATTTGCTGTAGCAAGGTTAGAAAGGATCTTAATTTCATACTCCATTCGTTAATTTAAAATAAATTTTTTATTAGAAAAGAAAATTGTGCCACTAAAATAGGTTAGAGAAAGGGACACAATCAACGGTATATTTTTACCATTTAATAGATTAAGAGATGTAAAACATTGACTATAAATTTTTAAAAGCAAGGACAAGGCATAAGATATCATTTCAGCGATGATTCTGAAATTTTTTTTTTAAATGAAAGTAAAATAATTCAAACAAAAACTAAAAGTAAAGCAAAAAGAAGAAAATAAAATAAAGAGCAAAAAAGGAAAAGCAAATAAAAGAAATGAAAGTACAAAAGCAAAAGAAAACAAGTAAAACATTAAGTTCATGCATTTATGTCAATCACACCCAATCTAGTCCTTAAAGAGCTGAAATTATCGAAGGCCAGTGGTTTGGTAAAGATGTCAGCCAGTTGATTTTCAGTTGTCACATGGTGTAACTCAATGTCTCCCTTAGTCACATGATCTCTAATAAAGTGATGTCTAACGTCAATGTGTTTAGTCCTTGAATGTTGGATAGGATTCTTAAAGATGCATATGACACTAGTGTTATCACAAAAGATTGAGATGGTGCCTACAGGTAATCCTAAATCCAATACCTGTTGTTTCAACCAAAGGACTTGGGCCACACAACTTCTAAGAGCAATGTACTCAGCTTTAGCAGTGGAAGGTGTAACAGAGTTTTGCTTTCTACTAGACCATGAGCACAAAGATTGTCCTATGAAATGACAAGTTCCTGAATTACTTTTTCTATCCACCTTGCATCCTGCAAAATCAGAGTCAGAAAATCAAATAATCTCAAAAGAAGTATTGTGCCTCGGATACCAAATCCCTAAGCTTTGGGTCCCCAAAAGGTATCTAAAAATTCTATTAACTGTAGTTAGGTGGGACTCCTGGGGTTTAGCTTGAAACCTAGCCCAAAGGCAAACACTAAACATAATATCAGGTCGGCTAGCAGTCAGGTAAAATAAGGATCCAATCATGCCTCTGTACTTCTTCTAATCAACAGACTTACCACTTGGGTCCTTATCCAACGGAACACTAAAAGTCATGGGAGTATTAATTGGCTTAGATTTATCCATCTCATACTTCTTCAAATTATCCTTAATGTATTTTGTTTGATTTAGAAAGGTTCCATCATCCAATTGTTTTATGCTAAACCCCAAAAAATAGGACAACTCTCCCATCATACTCATCTCAAACTCTCTACTCATTATTTTAGAGAACTCATCACAAAGTTTTTTATTAGAAGATCCAAAGAGTATATAATCCGCATAAATTTGAACAATGAGCAAATCATCTCCAATTTTTCAAAGAAAAAGGGTGGTGTCTACGCTCCCCTTAACAAACTCCCTTTCTAGTAAGAATGTGCTAAGCCTTTCATACCAAGCTCTTGGTGCCTGCTTTAAACCATACAAAGCCTATTTTAATTTAAAAATATGATTTGAAAATTGGGAACTCTCAAAACCTTAGTTTGTTCTACAAACACATCCTCTTTTATTTCCCTGTTTAAAAGGGCACTCTTGATATTCATTTGATAAAGCTTAAATCCTTTATAACAGGCAAAGTCTAATAGCACTCTAATGGCTTCTAATCTAGCTACAGGGGTAAATGTCTCCTCAAAATCTATTTCTTCTATTTGGTTATACCCGTTAGCCACCAATCTTGCTTTATTACTATCCACCACTCCTGAATCATTCACCTTATTCTTAAAGACCCACTTTGTTCCAACTACACTTTGTCCCTTAGGTCTTTCTACAAGCTCCTAAACTTCATTCCTAACAAATTAGTTCAATTCCTCCTGCATGGCTAAAATCCAAAACTCATCAGTAAGGGCCTGGTTTATGTTGGTGGGTTCAATCACTGAGATAAAGGAAGAGTAGTTCACCTCCTTCCTAAGTCCATGTCTAGTCTTAACTCCATTAAAAGGGTCTCCTAAGATCAAATCCTTGGGGTGACTTGTAGAGTATCTTCAATCTCTAGGCAAGGTGTGAGAAGGTCCAACCCTTTCCTCCAAATCAATATTTTCTACTCCTTGGGTGACATCTCCTACTCCTTCAATGTTTTGATGACCTACCCCCTTCTCCAAATTTTCTAATCCAGTGGTAATCTCTCCAACATCATCATCATCCTCAACTTCAGGCTTTTTAGGATTAGGCTCATCAAATACTACATGGGTAGTTTCTTCCACCATCAAAGTTCTCTTGTTAAACACCCTAAAAGACTTCCCAACACTAGAATATCCTAAGAACACTCCTTCATCAGATTTAGGATCAAATTTTCCCAAGTGAGACTTCCCATTGTTGTGAATGAAAACCTTACAATCAAAGACAAAAAGGTGGAAAAGATTGGGTGTCCTACCCTTAAGGATCTCTTAGGGTGTCTTATCTAATTTTGCTTTAACATTCACCATATTCAATACATAACAAGCTATGTTAACCGCTTCAGCCCAAAAGTATTTTCGAAGTGAATATTCAGCAAGCATGGCTCTAGCGGCTTCCACCAAGGTCTGGTTCTTCCTTTCACCTACCCTGTTCTGCTGAGGGGTCCAAGGAGCTGAGAAGTTGTGGCTAATCCCCTTGTCCTTATAAAATTTCCAAAATCTTTCATTCTTAAACACTCCCCCATGGTTACTATGGATGGTCAAGATCTCACAACCTAGCTTTTTCTGAATCCAAGTAGAAAATATTCTAAACTCCTCAAAAGACTCATGTTTATATGAAAGAAATCTAGTCCAAGTGAACCTTGAGTAGTCATCAACAATCACCAAACCATAGACTTTCCCTCCCAAGCTGGCAGTGCTAATGGGTCCAAACAAATCCATGTGAAGGACTTCTAAAGGTCTAGAGGTGCTAATGTCCTTAATGTGGTGAAAGGTGGAGTGGACTTGCTTTCCTAGTTGGCAGGCATCACAAAGGTGGTATTTTGAAAACTTGAGTTTGGGGACATCTCTAACTAGAACTTTTTGGGTCACTTTTCTAAGGGTTTTCATACTTGCATGACATAATCTCCGGTGCCACAACCATGATTCATCAACAACTATTCTTAAGCAAAATGAAGTAGCATATTCAATGTTATTTAAATCAAGCATATAGACGTCGTTGATTTTCTTTTCCTACAAAATAGTATTCTTACTTAAACTTACAATGCATGAATTTGCAAAGAATTATATGATGAAGCCCTTGTCATAAAGTTGACTGATGCTGAGCAGGTTGTGCTGTAATCCATCTACAAGCAAAACTTTTTCAATCATAAGGTTTTTGGAATTACCAATTATACTTGAGCCTACCACCTTCCTGGTGGTGTTTTCTTCAAGAGTAACCTTGCCTCTAGTCCTAGACTCCAGCAAAATAAATTGATTGGCATCACCAGTCATATGTCGAGAGCATCTGCTGTCCAGGTACCACATACTCTCACAAGGCCTTTTGTGAGATCCCACCTACAAAATTATCAAATGTCAGATATAGGAACCCAAATAGGTTTAGGTCCCTTCTTATGAAAAGTAGAATGCAATACATGTGTGGTATGCTATAAATCATACACCTATGGTCTCCACACCCAATGTGTACTATGGTGAACAGTGCAAGTGTGTGAGATGTGTCCTAATATGCCACATGAAAAGCATCTAATGCCTGGAAAAGGATTCCTTAAATGGCTTAAGTTATAATGCCTCTTCCTAGGTTTTGGCTTTTGATCAAGTGTTTGTGTCATCCTAGTTTTCTTAAATGTATCCTACTCATTTTGAATCCTCAAGTTAGTAATTTTTAAGGCATCATTATCAATCCTCAAAATTTTCTCCATCTCTTTGGAATTCTTAAAATTAGATTCAAGTGAGGTGTGTGTGACTTTTAGTGACTCATGCTCTTCAATTAATTCACAATGTTTTTTGTTTAACTCATCAAATTCATCAAGTAGAGTCATGTGATTTGAATCAATTATAGAATGATCTTTGAGAATAACTTCATGCTCCTTTTGTAAATTCAAAAATTCCAATTTCAAGCTAGCATGTGTTTTCTTAAGTTTCCTATATGATGCATGAATTTTTTCAGAAACTTCAAGAAGTTGATCGTAGGAAAGTTCACATACTCTTATTGATCAAGAATATCGTTTGCCATTAAGAACAAGTTTGTTTTCTCATCTTTTGGTTCCGTCTCCGATGAATCCGATGTAGAATCCATCCAAAATGCCTTTTGGAGTCTCTTTTTGTCTTTTCTAAACTTGGATTTCTCCTTACTCTTTTCTTTGATTGTGTGCATCTTGAGTGTATGGCAATCTGCTTTCACGTGTCCTGGCTTCTTACATTCATAACAAACCACATCAGACGATCCTTTAGGATATTTATTATCCTTACCTTTTCTCCAACTTTGATGATGCTTGTGTTTCTTCCTTAAAAAGTTTTTGAATTGCCTTGTGATTAAGGCAAAGTCATCGCTTTTAGACCCGAAAGAGCCAGAGTCTGATTTGTGCGCCTTCAGTGCCACTGTTTTCTCTTTCTTTTTCTTGCCTACATCAAGATTTCTTTGATTCACCCCTTGCTCGTAAGCAATGAGTGAGCCAAGTAAGTTATAAATCGAATAGGTGTTTAAATCCTTAGATTCAATTCTAGTAGTGATTTTAGCATTAAAAGAGGAAGGCAAGCATCTTAAGATTTTGTTCACTTTTTCATAGTTTGAAAGTTCTCTTCCTAAGGCATGCAAAGAAGTTACAATTTGAGTAAACCGTGTATACATATCAAAAATTGATTCAGAAGGTTTCATACAAAAAAGTTCGTAGTCATGCAAGAGAATATTCAATCGAGATTGTTTCTCTTCATTGGTTCCTTCATAAGTAAATTCACAACCTATCCCATATCTCTTTTTCAGTAGAGCAAGTAGAAACACGCATGTAATCCTCAAATTTTAAAGCACAGAAAAAATAATTCAAACACGTTGCATTAAGTTGAGCTAAATCCCTTTCATCAAAAGTCCATTCAGTAAAAGCAACTTCAGTTTTAAATCTGTTAATTTCACAACAAGGTGGAGAATATCCTTCTTTAATAAGCATCCACATGCAATAGTCAGTTGATTGCAAAAAAGTAGACATGCGAGTTTTTCAAAAATCAAAAGGAAGGTTATCAAACAAAGGAGGTCGTGTAATAGAATATCCTTCAGTCGTATTACGATTCCCAAAGTTAGCAACTGGATTTTTCCACATTGGCTTGCTTGACCAAAGACACGTTGCAATCCAAATTTCTAATGATCTTGATTATAGCCGCATATTAGCTAGAAGATCTTATTATATTCAAGCATGTCAAATATGGTTGGTTAAATGGACTCTGGATTTTTATGTTAGGGAGGAATCCCATATTGCTCCGATTTGGATTTATTTCCTGAATTTGAGACTACACTTTTTTTAATCGTCGAGTACTTTTTGGTATGGCTTATATTTTTTGGAGGCTGTTGAAAACTGATCAAGAGACTGCCTCTGTGTTGAGGCCATCTAAGGCTTGCATTTTGGTTAAACTTGATGTTTCTAAAAAAACATCCTAGTGAGATATGGATTGGGTCTAAAGTCAAGGGATATTTCCAAAAAATTGAGTTTGAAAATTTACCTATATTTTGTTCCTTCTGTAAGATGCACGGCCATGGCATGAATGATTTCTTTCATAAGCATCCTCATCTCCGTAAAGAAAATGAATCTTTGAAATAAAAAGATGGGATGGTTTCTCAGGTTGTATCTAATCCTAGTTTAGAGGACAATACCTCTAATCCTCCTCACTCTCTTGTGGACCTATTGGTGATTAATGTGGAGGACCCTCTCCCTTCTTCTCTTAAAGATGTTTCATTGATTCATATCAGGGAGATTGTTCAATCATTTGCTTTTCCTAATGTTGAGGGTGAAAAGAATATGTTACATACTTTGTCTAATATTGAAGTTCCAAATACTACTATTTCTAAAACTAACCCTTATTGTAATGTTAATCAAAATGTTTATTATTCTAGTGGTATCATGTTTAATTCTACTTCCCCTTTAAATGATCAAGAAGTATTGTTTATTCAAGTGCCTCTCAAAGAGGGTGAGAGGAATGATACCCCTTTAGAGGAAGGTGAATTTGTCCCTATTGTGCATGGTTCTCCTATCTCTAAATGCATTAAAGAGCCTCTTATAAGTAATCGTGATACTATGGAGGATGATGGTATGTTTATGGTGGATGAATGTCCTCAACTAACTTCTCTAAGGGAATATCCAAGAGGTAGTAAGACTCTTTCAACTTCTTATTATAATAGTGATGCTTTGACTAATACTGAGGAAATGCATATTGCTGCTAAATGATTTGCTAGGGATGGTAGTGATTTGAGTTTTGTTAAAGTTCATAGAAAAAGAGGAAGGAAACCTAAGCATATTTCTTTGCAACTTCCTAGAAACACTCGATCGCATACTTCTCATTAAGTTTGTTTTTATGTTTAATGCTATTGTTTGGAATGTGAAGGGCATTGGTTGTCCTTCTTCTAGAATTCGTGTTAAGAACTTATGTCGTCTGCATAACCTTTATATTCTTGTGTTGCATGAGCCCCTTATTTCCTCTTCAAGGTTATTGAATACCTCTCGATTTTTGGGTTTTTATCATGCTATTTCTAATGTGGCTAACAAGATTTGGGTTTTCTGGAAAAAACCCAGTTAAAATTGATGTTATTGGTGACTTTATTCAGGTTTTGCATTGTAAAGTTGAGGCTCTTAATTTTCATTATTGTGCTTCTTTGGTGTATGCTACTTCTTCTCTTTATAATAGAAAACTTCTTTGGGAGCAACTTATTGATTTTCATATTATTTGCAATTTACCTTGGCTCGTTGGTGGTAATTTTAATGACATCACTAACCCTTCTGAATGGATTGGAGGATCCTCTCCTTCTATTCAATCTATGGAGGATTTCAATAATATGATTTTAACTTGTAATTTAATTGATATTAGTTTTGTTGGTAATAATTTCACTTGGAATAGGGGTCACTTATGGAAAAGGCTAGATCTGGTGATGTTCATTGACTCTTGGCTTAACTCCCTTATTACCACCAATGTGCAACATCTGAGTAGAACTTTGTTTGATCACTCTCCCTTACTCATTAGCCTTAAGTTTAGACATTTTAATATTTCTTCTCATTTTAGATTTCAAAACATGTGGCTTCTTCATGACTCTTTCTTTGATATTGTTAAGAATAATTGGCAATCTCTGTTACATCTGGATAACTCTATTTTTGGCATGAGAAGACTTTGGCTGAAGCTAAAAATGCTGAAACAAGTTTTAAATTGGTGGAATGATCATGTGTTTAAAAATCTTTTCTCTAAGATTCTTCAAGCTGAGCAACTTGTTAATTCTTTTGAGTTGGTTTGTCAAGATGATCCTATTGATGTTAATTTCTCCATTTTAAAGAAGTCCAAAGAGGATCTTTTTAATTTTCAGGCTTAGGAATAGATTTTTTGGAAGCAAAAAGCTGCTGCTAAGCACTTGGTTAAAGGTGATAACAACACTAAATATTTCCATGCATTGGTTAAGAGAAGAAGGGTTAAAAATAGTGTCAATAAAATCCTTAGGGAAGATGGTTCTGTTCCTAATAATTATGTGGAAATTGCTAGTTTAGTAGTGCATCATGTTAAATCTCTTTTAAAAAAGTTTTTAATCCTGCTCAGATTAGGGATCATTCGTTCATTCCTTCCCTTATTTCTCATGAGGAGAATGTTGGTCTCTCTATACCTCCTTTTGAGGAGGTTAAAGAGACTTTGTTTGATATTAGTAGTGATTTTGTGGTTGGACCTGACGAATTTACCACTCTTTTCTTTCAAAAAGCTTGGCATATTATTGATATTGATATTTTCACTGCTGTTTTGGATTTCGTTGTTGGTAACACTATACCTAAGTTTTTAACCTCTACTTCTATTGTGCTTATTCCTAAAAACAACGCAATTAATACTTGTAATGACTTTAGATCTATTAGTCTTTGTACATTTTTCAATAAATTGATCTCTAAAATTCTTATGAATCATCTTACTTCTATTCTGCCTAGAATTATTTCTCCCAATCATATGGGTTTTTTGAAAGGTAGGGTCATTATGGATAATATTTTGTTGGCTCAGGAGTTCTGTCAAGATTTGGATGTTAAGGTGAGAGGGGGTAATTTAATTTTGAAGCTTGATATTTCCAAAGCCTATGATAATATTAATTGGAATTTTCTTTACCTTACTTTGGAGTTTTTTGGTTTTGACTTTATCTTTATCAAGCTTATTAAGAATCGTATTGAAGATATTTATTTTTCTATAATCATTAATGGTTCTAATAATGGCTTTTTCAAAATTTCTCATGGTCTTAGGCAAGGGCATCCTATTTCTCCTGCTATCTTTATTATTGCTACTAAATTTCTTTCTAGGGGTCTTATCAATTTGTTTGATGCTAATCCTATCCTTTATTTTAGAACTTTGGGAGGCTTTCTCATATTTCATTTATGCTTTATAGATGGTTTTATTGTTTTTACTAATGCATGTTTAATAATATTCAAAAACTTATGGATTTCTTTCATCAATTTGAGATTGTTAGTGGCTTATCCTTTAGAGAAAATAAAAGTTATTTTATTGCTTCCAAGAGAATCTCTAATGATCATATTTTAGCTATTAAAGATCTTTCTGGCTTTACTCAAGCACACTTTCCCATCAAATATCTAGGTGTCTCTCTTTTTAATGGGAGGAGGCGATCCTTTTTGTTTGATGACCTTATTGCCTCGGTCCATAATAAATGTCTATCTTTTGATTCAAATTTTCTTAGCTTTGCTGGTAGAGTTACTCTTATTAAAAGTGTTCTTTGTGATTTACCGGTTTATAGTTTTTAAATTATATTTCTAACTCAAGTTGTTTGTGATAGGTTTCACAAGCTTATTAACAATTATTTTTTGGAAAGGCACCTCTTCTAGCTCTAAAATTAATTGGGCTACTTGGGAGAAGTGTTCTGGGGTTCTGGCTAAAGGTGGTCTTGGGTGTAAGATTTTTCATGATCTTTCTAAGGCTTTTCCTTTTAAACTTTGGTATAATTTGCACACTAATGCTAATCTTTGAGCTAATTTTATGATTTCCAAGTACTGTATTGGTAAACATCCTACTAATTTTTTTTTTAAACATGGTGATTCTAAAGTTTTGAAAAGGCTTTGCAAGGTTAAAATGGGAGGTGGAGCCCTTTATATCTTGGAGGCTTGGTGATGGTAATGTTTTCTTTTGTAAAGACTGGTGGTTAGGTAAACACTCTATTGACTCTATTTTAAATTCGTCCTCTACTGCTTTGGTTAAGGTGATTTTTTTCTTTAAAGAAAATTGTTGGAATTATGAAAAGCTCTCTAACATGATTCCTAATTATATTATTCACCTCATTCTTAACTTGCATATTAACACTGATTCTAAGGACATTATCTTAAGTGATTTTTCTAAAAATGGTGGATTTCACTTAAAGGATGCTTGGCATTCTTTTAGAGCTAAAAGAAATTTTGACAATATTTTTAATTATATTTGGCATAAGAGCATTCCTTCTACTATTTCTATCTTTGTTTGGAGAATTTTACATAGATATTTACCCACTGACGATAATCTCACCAAAAAAGGGTTTAGTATGGCTTCCAAGTGCTAATGTTGTTGCTATTTGGAAAATATGCATCATATTTTATCTCTGGACTGGTTGCTATTAGAACTTGGGATATTTTTCTGTTAAATTGTTTTAATGGAAAGCTCTCTCTTAAGTCTATGCTTAATTCTTGGATGATTAACTATAAAGGTCATATCTGTAATATTATTCCTTATTTCATTCTCTGGTTTCTCTGGTTGGAAAGGAAAAAATCTCTTTTTAATTATGTGAGAATGAATCACCTTAATGTAACTCAGAGGGTTAAAGATAAGTTTTGCTCGCTTATGGTTGTTAAGTTAATCTCTGATAAGAACTTCAAGAATTATTATTTTGTTGGCAATGCTTTAGGTCTCAACTTGCTGGGTGACCCGACTGCATCTCGTGCTAATATTATTTATTTGGACCAAGCCTCCCATGAATTTTTTTAAATCGAATGTAGATGAGGCTTATTGTGATTCCTCTAGGGGTTGTGGTGGTACTATCAGGGATAGTAATGGCCACCTTATTATTACTTTTGCTAGAACTGCTCATCTAGGCAATTTCGCTAATGCTATTACTTTGGCCATTCTTTATGGTATCCAGTTATGTGTTTCCCTTAATTTAACTAATCTGCTTATTGAGCTCAATTTTAATTATGATTTTCGGCTGATTTTGGTTGATGGGGACACATTTTGTCTCCCTGACCTTTTCTATCATATTAGAGAAATTAAAAAGTTGTTGGTGTTTTTGAATCATTTGTTTCTTCACACGAGCAAAGATGGGAATGTGTGTGCTTCTTGGCTTGATAAATGGGGTTGTAGCCGAGATTATTTTACTAATGTTATTGGGTCTTCTTTACCACTTCCTCCTCATGGATTGCTAAAGCTGGATAAGCTTAGTATCCCTTCCTCGGTGGTTTTACTCCTTACTGGGGTGTTATTTGTTGTGGTGTTTTGGTGGTTGGGTTATTTTGTTGATTTTTTTTTCCTTTTTTTCTTTTTTTTGGGTTTTATTTTTTGGATGGTTGTAGTGGTATGCTTCATTTGGCTTGGATTTTTTGGAAGGCTATTGGCCTTGTTGGCCTCCTAAGATGGTACCAATACTTCTATTTGATATATGAGACTAGTTGTTTTAATTTTACATGTCTTGACATGTTTGGTAAGTTGTGGGGTTATTCTATCTGTCATTGCTGCTCCTAGCTATTCATTGGGTCTGTTTTGGCCCTGCTTTCGGTTTTTTGTGGTATGAGTCTTTTTCCTCCTCTTATTTCTAGCCCTGAGTTTGGCACCTGCCTGCTGGGTGCTTTTCTGGTGCCGACTGATATTGACTGGAATTCCAATTTTCATTTTTGGAAGCACCTTTTCTGGTAGTTGAAATGCTATGGGTTTATTGTATTTATTTTTCCTAGTTTCCCTGCTGGGCTTCCTTCTCTTTACTACTTCTTTGGATTAATGGTTTATTTAATTTTATTAGCTACTTTGGCAATTGGCTCTACTACTTAGCTGAAATTTATAGGATTTTATATTCTTTTTCCTATCTGCACCTCTCCAATTTCTTCATTATAGCTGTTGTCTGGATGGTTATAGACTTGAGCTATGATTGCAATGTTACTATGTCTGAGAGTTATTCCCATTGGTGCTCTCCCTCCTTCAAGGTGCTCCTTTGGGCTACTAGAGGTTTTTCTACTCATTTGGCTAGGGTTCTGGACAACTTTTCCTTTAGCCTTCACTTAACTAGGAAGATGGCTTGGCCTATGCTTCATATTAGATGCTAGAATGCCTTTGGTCTTATTTTTGGTAATTCTCTAGAGGGTTTGTACCTTGTTCTAGGAGGCCTTAAGTTATCATGCTTGGGTTTTGGGTTTCTGTTATTTTGCTATTGTGCCTTTGGACTGGCTGCTTCTATTAACTTATATTTGGAGCCCTAGACTATTAAAGTTTCCCCCTTATGCTCGGGTTACTTAGAGAATTAGATGGTGTTTGCACCTGAGAGTTGGATTGAGTGGCTTGTGAATTTCCTTGATGAAGCTTCTTATTATAATATAATCTTGAGCTCTATCAGTCTGTATCCATGATTTTACTTTCAGTGGCCGCTGCCTTTAGATCAACTCTATTTTAGTGGATTTTATCATTTTTCTTACATTTCTAAATTAATATTTTTAAATTTTTATTGGATTACCTATAAAATCTAGTGTTATACTCTTTTGGTCTACAGGCCTTCTGTTTTGCAGGTGAATATGCTTCAGGCCATTATCATCATTTTTTGCAGAAAGATCGAGCTTCATTTCGTCGTCTTTATCTTTATATTTTGGATGCTTCTCTGTAGCATCTGTTGATTCTTCCTAGGTTATTTTGTAATTTTGCTTAGTGGAGATTATTAGCTCTTAGGTTTTTTTCTTCATTTTCTGTTATAGCCTGTTGGAGCATAGTGATCTCTGAGCTCTAGGTTCTGAGGCAATTTTGGGGTGATTCTAGGGCTTCCTCTTGTGCATTGGTTCGCTTGTCTCATGGAATTTTTATCATCACGGTTTCCTATCTTTTCTCCTACTCTATTCATTTTGCTATATTTCATTTCATGATTTTGAGGTTTCATTGGTTTTTTAGTGCTGGGCGATGATGATCACCTTGTCATCGAACCTGACATCTTCCTCTCTTTTTGAGAGGAAATCGCAATCCTTCAAATTTGTTTTAGCTGGTTCATTGTCAAGTTCTTCTAAATTGAAATTCATGCACTCTTCCTTCAAGGGCTGTCCGGCTCTCTTATTTGAGTATTCAGTTATTGAATAGCTAGGAGCCCCTTATGCTTTGATGTTTGTTGGTAAATTTATTCTATGACATCTGAACCTTGATGTTATGAAAAAAATTTTCTTAATCTAAAGGTTTTCGGTTCATTTCACATTGGCTTGCTTGATCAAAGAAATATTATCATCCAACTTTCTAATGATCTGGATTATAGATGCATATTTGCTAGAAGATCGTATTATATACAAGCTTATCAAATGTGGTTACTTAAATGGACTCCGGATTTTGATGTTAGGGAGGAATCTCCTATTGCTCAGGTTTGGATTTCCTTTCCTAAATTGAGACTTCACATTTTTAATCACCAAATTCTCTTTGGTTTGGCCTCAATCTTCGGGCGAGCATTACAAACAAACCAAGCCACTAATTCTGTTTACAGGCATTTGTGGCTTGGATGTTGGTTGAATTAGATGTTTCTAAAAAACATCCTGGTGAAATATGGATTGGATCAGAGGTTAAGGGTTATTTCCAAAAAGTTTATTTTGAAAATTTACCTACATTATGTTCTTTTTGTAAGATGCATGGACATGGTATGAATGACTATTTTTTAAATCATCGACATCTTCATAGAGAGAAGGAACCCTTGAAACAAATGAAAGAGGTGGTTGGTCAGGAAGTTACTAATCCTAATCTTGTTCTTTTAGAGAGCAATACCTCTTATAAGATTGAGGTATTGTTGGATGTAACTATTAAGGACCCGTTTCTTATTACCACCAATGTTGTTTCTTTGAATCAGGATCAGGGAGTTATTATTAAAACTTTTGCTATTTCATCTATTGCTTGTGAGAATAATGTGGTGCATATTATGCCTAATATGGAAGTCCAAAATGATGTTAATGTTAAAACTAACCCCTCTTCCACTATTAATTAAAATGCTTCTGATTTTAATGGTCTTATGCTTTCACATACTCTCTCTAATTCTTTGAATGAATAGGAAGTTGAGATTCGGGCTAATGTTTCTATTCATTTATCTTTCAAAGAAGGTGGCGCAAATGGTACCCCACTAGAAGAAGGAGAATTTTTTTCTAGGGAGCCTAGTTCCCCTCTTACTAAATGCATTGAGATCATATTGTGAGGGATAATGATAACTTGGAGGAGGATGGTATGTTTATGGAGGATGAATGTCCTCAACAAACTAGTCAAAGGGCCCAACAAAATGGTAGTAAGACTCCTTCAACCTCTAATTACAATAGTGATGCTTTTATTGATTCTGAGGATATGCTTGTTGCTGCTAAATGTTTTGCCAGGGATGATAATGATACTAGTTTCAGGAAAGTTCATAGTAAGAGAGGGATGAAACCTAACCATATTACTTTGCAATCTCCTAAAAACACTCACTCGCATACTTCCCATTAAGTGTGGTTTTATGTTTGATGCTATTATTTGGAATGTGAGGACATTGGTTATCCTTCTTCTAGAATTCGTGTTAAAAATTTATGTCGTGATCACAATATTTCTATTATTGTGTTACTTGAGCCTCTTATTTCTACCTCTAGGTTGCTAAGCACCTCTCGGTTTTTGTGGTTTTAATCATGTTATCTTGAATGTGGCAAACAAGATTTGAGTTTTTTGTAAAGACCTTATTACAATTGAGGTCAATGGTGATTTTACTCAGGTCTTGCATTGTAAAATTGAAGTTCTTAATTTTAATTATTATGCTTCCTTTGTGTATGTTGTCTCATCTCGTTACCTTAGAAAATTTCTTTGGGATCAACTTATTAATTTTCATATTATTTGTAATTTGCCTTGGCTAGTTAGTGGTGATTTTAATGCTATCACTAACCCTTCTGAAAGGATAGGAGGTTCCTCTCTTTCCTACCATTTTATGGAGGGTTTTAATAATATGATTTTGGATTGTAGTTTGATTGATATTGGTTTTGCTGGTAATAACTTTACTTGGAATAGGGTCACCTGTCAAAAAGGTTAGATCGTGTGCTCTTTAATGATTCTTAGATTAATTCTCTTAACTCTACATAGGTGCAACATCTTAGTAGAACCTTGTCTGATCATTCTCCTTTGCTTATTAGCCTTAATTTTAAACAATTTAATGCTTCTTCTCAATTCAAATTTCAAAACATGTGGTTACTTCATGACACTTTTTTGGATGTTGTTAAAAATAATTGGCAAGCACTTTTACATCAGGATAACTCTATTTTTGGTATGAGGAGACTTTGGCTTAAGCTTAAAAGGTTTAAACAAATTTTAAACTGGCGGAATCACCATGTTTTTAAAAAATTTTGTCTAACATTTTGCAAGCTGAACAACTTGTTAATACTATTGAACTTTCTTGCCAAGATGACCCCTCTGATGCTAATTTTACTCTTTGAAAAAGTCCAAATAGGAGATTTTTAACTTCCAAGCTCAGGAAGAGGTCTTTTGGAAGCAAAAGGCCACTGCTAAGCACTTGGTTGAAGGTGATAATAATACTAAGTATTTCCATGCGTTGGTTAAGAGGAAAAAGGTTAAAAATAGTATTAATAAAATACAAAGGCAGGATGGTTCTGTTACTGAGGATACTATGGAGAATGCTAATTTAGCTGTTCATCATTTTCAAAGCCACCTCAATAAGGTTTTTAACCCAACTCAGATCATGGATCATTCTTTTATCCCTTCTCTTTTATCTCGAGATGAGAATGTCACTCTCTCTAGACCTCATTATTTGGACGAGGTTAAAGAGACTCTGTTGGATATGAATAGTGATTTTATGGTTGGGCCTGATGGGTTTACTACACTTTTTTCCAAAAAAATCTTACCACATTACTAATAATGATATTTTTGCTGCTATTTTGGATTTCTTTGCTGGTAACCCTATCCTTAAGTTTTTTGTTTCTACTTCTATTATGCTTATTCCAGAGAATAATTATGTTAATACTTGGAATGACTTTAGACCTATTAGTCTGTGTACCTTTTTAACAAGTTGATTTCTAAAATTCTTATAAATTATCTAACTCCTATTTTACTTAGAATTATTTCTCCTTCTCAAATGGGCTTTGTGAAAGGCAGGGCCATTACAGATAACATTTTTTTGGCTCAAAACTTTTGTCAAGACATGGATGTTAGGGTCAGAAAAAAGCATACATCAAGGATCAGCCTTAAGCCCTTATCTTTTTGCTTTAGTCATGGATGTTCTCACTAGACATTTGCAAGAGGATGTACATTGGTGTATGCTTTTTGCTGATGATATTCTTCTTGTTGATAAGACTAGAGAGGGAGTTGAAGGTAAACTTGAATTATGGAGGTCAACCTTAGAGTCTAAAGGTTTTCGCTTGAGTAGATCTAAAACGGAATTTATGGAGTGTAATTTTAGTAGCAATAGACCTAGTGAGGGGATTGTGACTTTGGGCGATCAAGTCATTAATAAGAGTACACGTTTTAGATATCTTGGATCTATTGTTCAGAGTGATGGTGAAATAGATGGGGATATTATCAGCAGAATTCAAGTTCGATGGTTGAAGTGGAGGAATGCATCGGGCTTGTTATGTGATAGAAATGTACCCCTCAAACTTATGGGAAAATTCTATAAGATGGTAGTGAGGCCTGCAATGCTTTATGGTGCCGAATGTTGGCCATTAAAAGAGAAGCATAATACTAAGTTAAGTGTGGCAGAGATGAGGATGCTCAGGTGGATGAGTGGCTTTACCCTTAGAGATAGGATATGAAATGAGCATATACGTGAAAAGGTTGGAGTAGCTCCAGTAGAAGATAAGATTAGAGAGAGTCGCCTTAGATGGTTTGGTCACATAAAACGGCGGCCTTCCGATGACCCAGTTAGGAGAGTAGAGGTATTATATTTGACTTATATTAAGAAAGGTAGGGGTAGACCTAAAAAGACTTGGTTAGAAAATATTAGGAATGACCTTTCTTTATTAGATTTAAACGAGAATTTGACTTTTAATAGGACACAATGGAGAAAAAGGATTCATGTAGCCGACCCCACGTAGTGGGATAAAGGCTTGATGTTGTTGTTGTTGTTGTTGTTGTTGGATGTTAGGGTCAGAGGGGGAATTTTATTTTCAAGCTTGATATTGCTAATGCTTATGATAATATTGATTAAAACTTATTTTATCTTGTTTTGGAATTTTTTGGTTTTAATTCTATCTTTATTAAGCATATTAAGAATTGTATTGAAGATGTCTATTTCTCTATTATCGTTAATGGTTCTAATAATGGTTTTTTCAAAGCTTTTCAAGGCTTAAGACAAGGTGACCCTATTTCTCCTGCTCTTTTTATTATTGCTGTTGAATTTCTTTCTAGGGGTCTTACCAATCTATTTGAAAATAGTCCTTGCCTTTATTTTAGAACTTTGGGAGGTTTTCCCATATCCCATTTTTGTTTTGCGGATGACTTTATTATTTTTACAAATGAGGCTATTAATAGAATTCATAAACTTATGGACTTCTTTTATCAATTTGAGATGGTTAGTGGCTTATCCTTTAGTTAAAATAAAAGTTGCTTTATTTCTTCTAAGAAGGTGTCTAATGACTGTATTTTTTCCAATTAAAACTTAACCTGTTTTATGCATGCTCACTTGCCCATTAAATATCTTGGGATCCCTCTTTTTAATGGTAGGAGGAAAACCTTTTTGTTTTATGATCTTATTGCTTCTGTCAAAAAAAACTTTTATCTTGGGATTCCAATTTCCTTGGCTTTGGTGGTAGAGTTACTCTTATCAAAAGTGTTATTTGCTCTTTACTAGTTTATAGTTTTTAGACTATTCTTCATACTCAAGCGGTTTGTAATAGTGTTCACAACCTTAATAATAAATTCTTTTGGAAAGGCACCTCTACTAGCTCTAAAATTACTTTGGCTACTTGGTAGAAGTGTTGTGGTGTTTTGGCTGAAGGTGATCTTAACTGCAAAAATTTAAATGATTTAGCTATGTCGTTCTCTTTTAAACTTTGGTATAATTTGCGTACTAAAGGTAGTCTTTGGGCTAATTTTATGACCTCTAAGTATTGTGTTTTTAAACACCCTACTAATTATTTTGTTAAGCAAGGTGACTCTAGAGTTTGGAAAAGGCTTTACAAGGTTAAATGGGATGTTGAGCCCTTCATCTCTTGGGGGCTTGGTGAAGGTAATATTTTCTTCTAGCAAGATCGGTGGTTAGATAAGCATTATATTGATTATATTTTAAATACTTCTTCTACTGCTTCTATTAAGGTTAACTCTTTTATTATTGATAATTTTTGGGACTATGAAAACCTCTCTAATATGATTCCTGACTGCATTCTTCAAAAAGTTTTAAACTTGCCTATCAACACTACTTCTAAGGACATTATCTTATGTCATTTATCCAAAGATGGTGTCTTTCACTTAAAGAGTGCTTGGCATACTTTTAGAGCTAAAAGAAATATTAATAATTTTTTCAATTATATTTGGCATAAGAGCATCCCTTCCACTGTGTCTGTCTTTGTTTTGAGAATCTTACATAGATTTATTCCCACTAATAATAATCTCACCAAAAAAAGGTTTTAGTTTGGCTTCCAAGTGTCAATGTTATTACATTATGGAGAATATGCATCATGTTTTTGTCTCTAGTCCTGTTGCTATTAGAACTTGGGTTTATTTTGATGATTTATTTCAACTAAATTACTTTAATTCCAATCTTTCCCTTAAATCTATGCTTAATGCTTAGTTTATTAACACTAAAGGCCACATCCGTAATGTTATTTCTTCTCTTATATTATGATTTGTATGGTTGGAAATGAATAATTCTATTTTTAAATATGTGCGGATGAGCCATCATAATATTATTCTGAAGGTGAAGGATAAGGTTTCCTCTCTTATTGTTGTTAAACTGTTTTCTTTAAAGAATTTCAAAAACTATTATTTTGTTGGGACTGCCTTAGAGATTAGTTTGGAGAGTGATTCTACTGTTTCTCACGCTAATATTATTTACTGGATCAAACTTCCCAGTAATTTATTTAAATTGAATGTGGATGGTACTAGTAGTGATTCTTCTTTGGGTTGTGGTGGAACTATCAGGGATAGTAATGACTGCCTTATTTTAGCTTTTGTAGGTCCTGTTCATAATGGTAATTATTTTACTGCTGTCATTATGGACATTCTGTATGGTACTCAATTATGTATTTCTCTCAACTTAACTAATTTGTTTATTGAGGTGAACTCTGACTATGATTTTCAACTTTTTTATGTTGAGGAAGATGTTTGTTGTATCTAGGATCTTTTTTATTTTCTTAGGGAAACTAAAAAGCTGCAATTTTTTTTTTTTGAATTACTTGTTTCACCATATTTGCAAGTAGGGTAATGTGTGTGCCTCTTGGCTTGCTAACTCGGGGTCTAGTCTAAACAATTTTTTTGATGTTATTTGGTCTTCCATTCTGGTGGCTCTTTGTGGCATGTTTAAACTTGATGCTCTTGGTATACCCTATGTTAGTGTTTAACTAGGTATGCTGGCTGGTTTGGTTGTTGTGGCCTTTTGGTTGATGGGTTGTTTGTCATTTCTTGGTTTTATTTTTGATGCTTTACTTTACCTGCTAGCGAGTTTTGGTTCTTCTAATCTTCCCTTTATTACTTATTTCCTCCTTATTAGTGGCTGGTTTTTCTATGGGGCTATTATTAGGCCCCTTTGTTGGGTTTTCTTTGGTGGCATGTTGTGCCACATGTTCTTTTTAAGGTTATCTGGACTTGTGGTAATTTGAGTTAGTTTGTGTTTTTCTTCCCTCCATGGAGTTAATTCTATTGTATTGGTTGTGGTTTATTGTTTTGGTCTTTCTCTATTTTGCTATTTGTGGATTATTGTTGGCTTATATCTGTGTCTTCAATTTTAGCTTATGTCTTGATGGATTTAAACTTGAGCTGTGTTAACAGGTTATATGGCTGATGGTTTTTTCCCATGGTTGCTCTCCTATCTTTAGTTCTCGATATGATGGAAGTATCCGGGAGCTTTTTATTGGGCTTTAGGGCTATGTTGGTTCTATTCTTAGGTTAGTCGTGGCCTATAGGTGGTTGGATGTTCTTTGGTTTTCGACCTGGCTTACTTTTAGCAAGTTTTGGTTTATTGATGTGATTATTGTCCATCTGTTGATTGTTGATAGCCTAGCCATCTTTTGTGACTATGGTCTTCTTAACTTATGTGGTTATACCTTTTCTCTGCTCACTATATTATGGTTGTTCATTGTTGTTTGCGGTTGTTCTATCTGGGATTGGTTATTCTGGCATTTGGTACTTTTTCCTTTGTGTTTAGTGAAGCCAGTGTTAGAGCTACAATCTTGGAGCTGCATTCAACATTATGTTTTTGAAATTGGGTGGTTTTGGTTGTGGTGGCAGCCTTTGAATCCTTTTATTTGTATCTATTGATGCCTCTGATTATTCTAGGGTTTAAGCATTTGGTGGCCTTGTGTTGTTCTGCGATTTCTGTTGTTATTTTAAGGTGTAGTGCTTAGTACCCCTTGGGTGTGGAGGACTTTGTGATTATTCAGTTCTGCTTGAATTTGTTTTATCCATATGGGTTTCACGCTTGTTTGAACCACATGTTTGGTGGCCATGTTTTGAGCTGTATTGTTATGTACTTATATCATTATGGAGTCATGATGGGTATAAGAATAGGAAGTATAATCCTATTTATTTTGATTTTGGTTGTACCCTTTTGAGGTATTATTTCGTTCTGTAGGTGCCCTTTTCTGCAGGTGAGCATATTGATCAATCGTCGAAGGGAAGCAGATTTTGGTTGCTATTTTTGCTATTATATTCTTTTTTGGGTGCTTATTCTTAAGCATCATAGAATGTTCCTAGGGTATTTTGTTAGTAGGGACCTCGAGCTCATAATTTTTTTATTTTTTATTTTATTTTATAGCTCTTTCGAGCACTAGGGAGCTTGAGGGCCCTCTAAGGATCTTGTAATCCTTTTTCTAATCAACGCGTAGGCCCCTCCGTGGGTTTCCCTGAAAAAAATAAATAAATAAATTTAGAAAATTTTAATAAATCCAAACTAAACCCAAAATTTCCAAAATAATATCAAACTCTTCAATATTGAATTCTTAATATAAGAAAATTAAAAGTTTCTTAATTGGAGCTTAATTTAGGCACTAATTTAAATTTTATTAAAAAACACCATTTAATTATATTAATTAATTAAAAATTATTACAAATTCCAAAAAATTTCTTAAACACTTGGAAATACTTTTTTATGTCATTCCTGACCTTTGGAGGTGATCCTATGAGGTTTGGACTTCATTTAAATGAAAATCCCTCAAATACCTTTAGTTAACGAATTTTAATAATTCATTAAATACCAAAACTTTGAAAAATCATAACTAATTTTACAAAAATCCAAATTGAGTAAACTAAAAGGCATTAAACACTAATTAAAATCTAGTATATATAAAAAATATGAACATTCCAGAAATCAGCTTAAATAAAAAAAATTCAATTCCTTGGTCAACCATAGTTTAATAATTAGGCTCCAACATCTAAAAATCATAACTTTGTATAAAAAACTCTAAATCTAGTAAACTCAAAGTTTAATTACTCCCCACAAGGTCTAATTTTTAATAAAAATTCTATGACTCTAGAACTTTGTTGGATTGTAAAAGTTAACTTTGGACCCCTTTGATCTGGTAGATATGATAACCCTAGGCATTTCAAAATTTGTTACTTCAACTTAAATTTCAGAAAATATTATACTAAGCATTAAAATTGACAATCAATTAAATTAACTAAAATTAACTATATGATACTAATTTTTAAACTTTAATTAAAATTTTATTTTAACCGTCAATAAATCAAATTACAAATAACTTGAACTAATTATCCAATATAGGATATACCTGAGGCCACAATACCTACTACATACACATCGAAATATTTGTTAAGATATGACTTCTAGCTTTAAGTTAGGCTAGAATTTTCTTTTTATTTCTATGATGTGACAATCTACATATGGCACATGTGTTGGTTGTTTTTATTTTCTATGATATTTCTTGTGATGATGCTTTTAGTTATTATATAATCTCTCTGATGTGATGGGCGATAGAATACCCATAAGTTAGGAGCAATTTTGATACTTATGAAATTTTTTGTAGGTGGCCATGCTTATATAGTGCCAAAAAGGGGGCTAATAAAATAAAAAAATTATATATATAATTGTTACATGTTATTCAACAGCTTAGCCCCTAAATAAATAAGAGTATGTCGGCTTAAGTACTTTTATTTTCATATATAATCGCTTGGGATATTTGATTATAATTGTCTGGGATAACCTTGTATGAGAGTCTAGTCTTTTTCTTTTATGTTTTTGATATAATTTTATTCAAAGTATAGAGTTATGAAAGTTTGAAAATAAGGCATTTTTAAATATAAGGGATCCAAAAGAAAAGAAAGCCCCTTACAGGGAATTTCTTTTCATTTGGATATCCTTATGTAGGATGTACTATAAGGAAGTTGAAGAAAGGAGATAAATAGATGAGCCAGAAGATGAAGATTAAGATAAAAATGCCTTATTTTTCAAATTTGCATCGTTCTGTAGAATTAACATTCAAGTTGTTATCGGTGGAGCCTATCCACCCTTACTTTTCTATAGACCCTAGGTTGTATATTATATGACATTTGCTATGGACTTTTGGATACTTTTTGCTCTGGTTGATGTTTAATTTTGATGATATGTTAACTTTATTTATGCATTAGAAATGATACACTTTTTATAGGTTTCTTTATTGCATATGTATGTGCCTTATTTCGCTAGGCTCAAAGGGATAAAACTCTTTTACTCGTAATTAAAATTCAAAATTTTAGAAATTAAATAACATGAAAAGATAACGATCTAGGAAATGAGCCAGATGTCATCTAGAGTTGCATGCATCTTAATACATTCTTCTCTTTCCTAGTTTAGATGCTTCCTTCCTTCAGGTAGAGTTCAGATAATCCAACCTATAAGGATGAGGTGCCAAACTTTGGGAAGTCTAGCCTTCTAAAAAATTATTTTTGTAAGCCTTTTTAAATTTCATTAATTTTTTATTTGGAGGTTTTGACTAGCATGCATTATATTAGAAACTAATTAAAAATTAAAATTTAATTACATTAGTTTTAGAAGTATAATACCATTCATAAGTATAAGACCACTCAGGAATCTCTGTAGGTGTCGGCCTTAATTTCTAAAGACGTAGCCACCCACCCATCATTCATAAAGATCAGATTGTATGAATTTTATATTATTAGGTGGTTAGTTGGCTTTCCTTTTTCAGGTAGGATATAAGTCTAGAATACATTAGCTAAGGCAAAGGTTATAGTATTATGTGTAGAATACTAAATACACTATAGATTTAAGGTTTAAGGCTACTACTATTAGTATCTCATAGTATGACTCATTGATGGGTAAGTCCTCTATTCTTCAGAGAATATAAATGTCACCTATTTGCATCGCATGGATGATTTCTCCTATATCTTTCTCTCTTATATGCTCAGAGTGTAGTGTTATCTTTCTCCAATTTCTTTTCCCAACCTTATCTCTTCTAGATGATGATATGAGTCATGCATGTTGGCCAAACCAAGCTGAACATATTTATTTCCTCTAAATATGAAGCTCCTAGGCTCCTCCCTATGTGTCGATCTCATTTGATATAATAATGTATAGTCCTTAATTGAGAGACTTCTTAGGCTCTGACTTAAGATGTAATTAACCATAGGGGCTTACGCTTGTGGGAAATTGAACCCCATATTATGTAAACCTCACTCGAGCTAATGTATCAAATTGGAGAAATCTTGTGACTTTAATTAGGTTATACATATCATTACCCATCAAGATACATAGGTGAAAGCTACTATCCTCAATGGTTGATCATATGTATGATCTCACTTCCCTCCCATTGTCATGCTTCTGATCTCATCTTCCCTCCCATTGGTCTATCTGTAAAGAGTGCAAAGGCCTATGACCTTTTTGTCCCACAGGATAGTATGATAGTACCCTATGCATTCTGCCCCTACTAAGCGGTGTCTTTTCGGAGGCCCATAAATTTTTGGTGACCATGGTGGGATTAGTTTCTCTCTCCATCTTTGGATTTTATATTATTCTCTATTGCATGTACTCCGAGTTTCATACTCCTTAGTTAGGTCAATCATATTTTTAGCTAGGGTTCTCCCTAGTTAGCTTAATTTCTCCTTAGTTAGGTTCCTCCGTAGTTAGGTTCCATTCTTTCTAGTCTTCTAGGATATTCTATCCCTTATTCATCCTTCTTCTTTTCTCATGATATCATATCATATTGATTATATTAAATCATTATATTTTTGGCAACAGTGCCATGGCATCTTTCATTCCTTTAGTTACATTTTGTTTTAGTTTTGACTCATGGGTGACACTTCCTGAGTCCCTACTGACCAGTTCTTCCATTGGAGGAATAAATTTGAATTCCTTCACTGACTTGACCTTTGTCACCCTTGGAGGGATAACCCCATTTGAGGCTACCACCTATTCTCCCCAAAATAGGAGAGGTCATGCAGCCATGTGCCCTTTTGGATATCTAGTTGCTCGACAGATAGCCCAAGAACCTGCCCATCCTGCTCCTGTTAGTCTATAATCAGTACACCAAATGGCTAGGCATCTAGTACTTAGGCAGCTTCTTGTTCAACCTACTCATCCAGCGATCAGGTGGCCAATACCTATCATATATATTGTATAAAATATTCTTACCCCTCGAAGCCGGTAGCCAGTAGTTACCCCTCTTATTTCTCCAATAGAGGTCATTCATATTTGGGTTCCCCCTCACTCTTCCTCCTCTAGGAAGAGGGATGCCCAGACTAAGCCCCCTTTATCCTCTTTTCATCGAGTTTCTATTTTTTTCTAGCTCCACCCAGAGATCGCCGAGCAGACCCCAGCACTTCTTATACTTGTATCTCCTGTTCACTCTTTCCTTCAATCAGTGGGTTCAAATATAGCCTCATCCTTTACCACCATCCTTAGGAGAGGGCTTGAAGGAATATGAATAGGAGACTACAATTTATTGTATCTGAGGTTTTAATATGGTAGATAATAGATTCTTTGGCTCAACAGGAGATGGTTTAGTGTGGGTGGTTCCATTATAGTGGGAGCCACACCCACCATCATTTATATTGACCCCTAAGGTTAATATTACACTTAAGATTAAAGCAGTCTAGGGAGGATGCTTTTCCCCGCTAGCATATAGTGGTAATGAGTAAGACATCTCTTGCATCATAGCATACCCTCTTATTACTTCCACTCTTTCACATGGTAGAGTCCCTAGTGATAATGTTGCTAGAGACCTCACTCAGAGGATTCCAAGTATTATTTATTTTGTGCAGGGTAGAGGGCCTACTAGTAGGGAAAGGTTACTCTACCAGATCTCTCAAGCACATGCTTAATTATAGAGGCAGTCCCTTAGATAGATGTATCAATAATAGAGAGGATAGCTACCATGGCAACAGACTAGTACGGTTCCCTCAGTCAGACCTCAGGAAGGTGTTCCCACTGTCGTCATCATAGAAATATAATATTGTTGGCGCTTTCCTGACCACAACTTAGCTATGTTATTATAGCCCCCCTCCATAGCTAGAGGCCCCTACTAAGTCCCATCGTAGTAGATGGCTATGGAGATGCTGATAGGTAAAGTCACCATTTGGGTTAGTATAGTTAGTTTTGGCAGTAATATAGTTAGATACAGTTGTTCCTTAAGACGTAGTTCTGATGGTTTGTGATACTTTGGTAAATAATGATGATGTTGTTCCCCTTAATAAAATTACCAGTCCAGGTAGAGCCAGCTCATATTCTTAATCTCCATAAGATATCTTCTTCTATGGGTCCATACATAGAGGCTTTTTGTCAGACCTTCTTCAAGGAAGACTTGCTAAAAAAAGGGTTAGACAGAGGTGTACCCATTCACCGGGTGTGTGTTATCACAATATGAAGACTTTTAGATGGGTAGAGAGAGCTAGATGATGATGTAAAAGAGCAGGGAGAGGATGAAGAAGGTGGATCTCCCCGATCAATTGAGATAGATGCTATAGTCCTATATTTATAGACTAAGATGGCCAAGATGGCTAAAGCCATAGCGGTGATGATAGCCTAGTTGATAGTGTTGGGAGCCATGCCCAAAGTTATGGGTGCAGGTACTCGTACTATGTTCTGAGATGAGTTAGCAGTACCACCTGTGTTAACACAAGACCATATAGGAGTGGATAGGGTCTAAATGGTAGTTCCGGTGGCACCAACATTAGTTACTTTCTATACCCCAGTCCAGAGTAAGTCATTGTAGTTATCACCTAGGAAGATTCAGGATTTGATTATATAGAAGGTCGAGAATGCGATTTCCTCCAAGAAGTTTTGAAATATAGTTAGTAAGGGACATCCTTACCTAGTAGAGTATGAGCAAGAGCCTTACCCCCAAGTTTTATCTCTCCACTTCTTAGAGTTTTTGAGGGGTTTAGGAACCCAAGGCAGCATGTGGCTTAGTACTAGGCTATATATTGCAATAAAGGAGGTAAGTATACATTGTTATTGAGGTTGTTTATTAGTAGCTTAGTTGTGGTGGCATTTGAATGGTATGTAGATCTCCCCAATGATTTAGTATGTAACTTCATAAAGCTTGAGTAGTTGTTTATTTAGAGGTTTGTTAGTGTTGAGCACATAGTCACAGTGGCTTTATTTATTATAGCCAGGCAGCATCCCTCTGAGGCCTTACCAAAATATATAATCAAATGGACAAACCTTAGTCTTTAGTGTGAGCCTAAAATTATAGAAGTAGGATGTAGTTGTGATTATACTGAAGAATATAGATGGTCTAATTGCTCCTTACTTAAAGGGTTTTAATATTAAAACCCTTCAGAAGTTTTTGATAAAGGTATTCAGTTTTCAGGATAACATACCTATTGTAGTCATTCCTAAGGTTAAGAATCATCCCTCATGTAGACCTCAATGGTAGGAGTTTTTAGGGGCACCTCCTCCTAGGAGAGGGGAGGTACAAAGTACTTTTGAGCCACAGGTTAAGGGAAAGAAGCCCATGGTTAGTTTAGCACCCCAGCTGTTATCAAACACACATAAGTAATCAGAAGTACAATATTAACCCTCTCTTAGGACTCCAGAGAGTCAACAGTATCTTCAAGAGAAGATTAGCAAGGAATATCCCTTTAGTGGGAGGGTGTGAAGGAAATATTTAAATTCCTTGTTAAGAAGAATATTTTGATTTTTCCAATGAATAATAGGGTTGAAGAGGAGGGGTAGATAGATCATCCACTTTATTATCTATTCCATTAATATATTGGGCATGTCATTAAAGATTGTTATGTCTTCAAGAATAGATTTGAGAGACTCATAACCAGTGGGAAGATCCACCAACAAGATAGTCATAGTAATTTGGTATAGCCCAAGGGCAAGGTTGCTCAGATTGTTCAGATGATCTCAGGTTCTAGCTAGAGTGACAGTCAGAGTGATGGTCAGAGTAGTGGCAAAAGATCACCCCGTGGTTTTAAGGGAGAGTGGTAGCTAGCACTCTCTCATAAGACAAAGAGTATGATCAGATAGACAGTTTAAAGTTCAGAGGTAGTTGAGAGGAAGCCTTCTCAAGCAAAGTCGACAGTTGTTAGCCTAATTACTTTGCCAGCTTTTTTCCTCCTTATATTATAGTGCCTAGTTATCACATTTCTTTATTTTCATGTAACTAAAAAATGCATAAAAGAGAAATTTTTTTATAACCTCTGAGGGGAATATGAGATCCCTTCTAGTACTTATGCTGAAGGATTACATTCTCCCTTTAACTAATGATGAATTAATAGAAGTAGATGATTCTAGCTACTTTAGGTCTTTTATTCCTTCTAGCTCTACTTTTCTAGCACTCATTCTTCTCATGTGTTGCATATTTCTGGTAATGTTAACGATTCTTTATGTGATGATTAGTATGAGTGTGAGGAAGAGCTTATGTTTACCATTCCAAAGGGTGGTTGTTACATGGATTTAGGAGATGAATTCGAGAATCCACTCCAGTCCCTTTCTTTAGAGCCATCACTAGCCAAAGAAAAACCCCTTCCATTCTTAGTATCTATGATGCCCTTAAGATGTATTTTGACTTGAGAAAGTCTCTATTGAAAGCACTACAAGAGCCATGATCTTATCAAGCTTTCTTTTCTTTAGAATCTATTAGGGATGAATGTTATTTGAGAGAGATACCATGTACTACCTTTTTAGATCAAGATCATCTTTTAGAAACTTCTAAGCACAATCATCCCTTATATGCCACCATTGAAGTCAATGATTATGAGTTAAAAAGGGTCATCATTGACTAGGGAGCCTTAGTCAATATCCTGAGTTACAAAAGCCCTCAGTCATTTGAAACTCACCTCCGATATGATTATGTTAAAAGGCTTCAATGACCAAGGCCAGAGCACTCTATGGTCTATCACCTAGTCTGTGAAGTTTAGAGATTTTTTTACTAAGGCAAAGTTTCATGTTATTAAAGTAGATATCTCATAAATGGCTACTTTAGGAAGTCCTTGGATTCAAAAATATAGAATGGTGCTCTCTACCTTGAACCAATACGTGAACTAAATGAGAAATGATGTAGAGTATTCCATTCCTAGAGATACATAGCCAATTTCCCTATACGAGGTCTCTATCTATGATAATACTGAGCATTACATACCTCAAAAGGACCATAGACCTCCCACTACCCAGTCACCAGTGATATATACTGGCATTATATAGTGTCTTACATAACCACCTGCGCAGGGTCCTATACACCTACTAGTATAAGGTTTATCACAGATTGGTATTATGCCATGATTTTTCACTACAGATTTTTATAGATCTCCTTTTTAGTTTTTAGTTGGGCATGATGTTTCCCCTAGTAGAGGTAGGGGTTGGTGAGGTTGAGGCCAAGGCAGAGATTTGACTCCCCCGCAAGGAACTTCGATAATTGAGTACCTCCCATCTTCGGCCTTTATACTTCCACTTTAACGGATGAGTCTTATTCCTCTTATGATGAGATGATTGAT
The DNA here is from genome assembly GCA_022539455.1 of Dendrobium nobile. Lineage (NCBI taxonomy): Eukaryota > Viridiplantae > Streptophyta > Magnoliopsida > Asparagales > Orchidaceae > Dendrobium > Dendrobium nobile. The sequence goes on from CM039735.1 coordinate 40,071,754, forward strand.
GTTCGTCATCGCACAGTTCCCTCACCATCCCTAGGTTCCATTAATTACAATTTTCTCTCCACCTTTCATAGATACATGATACCTAAGGGTGGCTTTGTGGTATATAGTAACTCAGACAAGGAGGTAGACATTTGATGTCAGACTACTAGCTAACAACCTCTTTCTTATCAGATATGCATAATAAGAGTTGAAGAATCTCATCAATGATCTTCTGTTACTCTTTCTCCTATTATTGGTAGTCCACTACAGAATAATAATAACTCTATACCTATATTGTATAATTTCTTTATCCAACCACGGTCTAGTGAGTGTACCTCACTACCCCATAGCGTAGGTGCCCTACTGGATCCTGAGAGATAGGGTCCTATTGAGGTCACTATGGTTAATAATGTCACACATGTCCCTCATTATTTTTCCCTTTTTATGGATAGATGTATTCTGTAGGGTATTGTTCCTTCAACTTAGTTTAATGAACAAGCTCTACAATAAGCCCACATTTGGCAAATTGATATGCCTCAAACCTAGAAAGGCTTGGGTTATATTTAGAAGGATCAATTTACTCATGCAAATATTTGTGCTATCTCTCACTCATATCTAGTTATTTCCATTGCCGATGAGGAAGACCTGGGTGATATTTAGAACTGGGTCCTTGAAGCTCCTTATGAGTTGTCATGGATGAATTGCATGAATTTAACTTTGGCAATGAATCATATCCTAGGCCTATTTTTCATAGTGCCATATTATCTAACTCAGAGGCTCAAGAGTACATCAAACTACTATCAAAATTTAGAGATTGTTTTGTAAGGAATTACATTGAGATGCCTAGTCTAAACTTAACGGTAGTAGTCCACAATGTGGCTATCAAGCCTAATGTAGTCCCTGTTAAATAGTCATCTCATAAAATGAGGCTGGAGATTAAGTAACAGGTGATCATTAACTAAAAAGCTTATAGAAGCTAGATTCATTCAAAAAGATAAGTATCCTACTTAGCTCTCCAACATTATTCTAGTCTGGAAGAAGAGCAGATAGATTTGTGTCCACATTGACTTCCATAAATTGAATAAGGCATGCCTTAAAGATGATTTCCCTCTTCCCATCCCTGCACTTATGGTGGATATAACTTCATCTCATAGTATATTTTCCTTCCTGGATAGTTTTTCTAAAAGAAACTCCTATATTTAGGGTAGGTATAGGCCTTATTTTTGTAACCTCTGAAGGCCATACTCTTCGATACTCCTATAGTCTTTCAGAACCTTGTACTAATAATGAAGTTGAGTATAAAGCTCTAATTTTAGGACTTGAGTTAGCCATTCATATGAAGATTATGCGAGTGAAGATATTTGGAGATTCCTAGCCACTACAGGAAAACTCGTTATTATCGACAGATCAAATACGCTGGTAAAACCAAAATTTCGACCAAAAAAGGACATTACCATCAAATTTCCATCAAATTTTGATGCGATGATAAATTTTGTGTTGGTAAAGAATTTCTGACATGTATATTACATCGAAAACTTTTTCAGCAGACCTTTTGGTGCATAACTGGTGAAAAGAAGATTGTTGTTATATCACTTCTTTCTCCCTTATTCTGACATAAAATTCGCTACAATTTCTGGCGTATTATTACGGCGATAATTCTGGAGCATAATTCATCATTGTATACTCCAAAATTTAAACGACAAAAATAACCAGTGCATTGCACACTGAAAATACGGCTTATAAATATGCCAAAAATTTATAAAGATTTCATTATATCATTCTTTTTGATAGATTACTGGCAGATTATCTGCTAGAAACCTATAGCAAAAAAAAAATCTTACTATACAATAATCTGATTTCCACAACCTGCATGAACTAGTTACATAAGATAATAACAAACATCAACAATTAATTTTGTTTTGTGCAATAACAAACAAACACTCATAAACATCACCAAATATTCAAAAAAAACATCACAAAATATTCATAAACATCAACAAATATTCATAAACTTTACCAAATAGTCAGAAACTAAAATAAGTACATATGAAACTGAAAAAACTAAACAATAACTCTGAATTCGTCGACTTATCCTCCGCTAGAGCTACCTCCTTTCTACTAAATTGCTCCCTCAAATTTTGTATCTCATCCGTCTACTAATTATGTTAAATCTGCATCTGCATCTATATCTATTCCTATAACTGTACTTGCTAATCAGCTTGTGATCTCCTTACATGTTCTAGCTCCGCTGGAAGGGTAGCTACATGTTAACTATATAAGGACTCCTGGGAACTTGCTACGAAGTTGGATCCACTAGAGTTCATTTCCTCATATGCCTAAGTTTGTAAACCTAAACCATAAACCTTACAATATTGAATTCCTCCTCCTGCTTGGAACCAGTTACGATACTAAGAATATTCTATAGAACCGTAAAAAGAATACTCACCTGCTACAGCTTGGCTCTCTCGAAGTTGTGTATACTCCTCCTATGAAAGCTAATAAAAATTTAAGTAATTTAGACATAACATAAAAAAATTAAACATATATACTTGGATGGGATTTCCTTGCTCGCTCATCAACCCTTTGTTGGTCCTACTACCGTATATGAGTATGACTATACAATTCAATAGGAGTTAGTTCTCTACGCAGCATCACTTTTCGTAATAGACTTCCTTTAATATTACTATTAATTAAAATTTTTTAAAATTTTAAAATCCCTTACCAAACATTATATGTGCTCAGTATGTTTGAGTATGAAGGTACCTACCCATGCCCCCAACATCAGAAGCTCTATTCTATCGATTTTGATCCCTCCCCCTATACTTTATGCTACCCCAAGCACTGTTCAGCCCAGCCCATACAGTATGTACAATCTATAGTGGACGCTCTTCAGACTTTCTAATGTCTGTAAATATGTCATGCATTCGAGTTAATTAATGCTTCTCAAAATTCTTTCTAATTTTGTCATCGTGCTGGGGCAACCATCAAAAATATTTCTACATTTAAAAACAACCAATATATAATATATATGTTTGTTAGATTAAGTAAAAAAGAAATAACTTAGAATATATTTGTATAATATCTAACCTCAAATTCTCTAAACCACATATCCTGAAGTTCTTTCAGGAATTTCTTCCAAGAAACTTAAGGAGCATCATACCTACTCCATATTATATCCTGTATTTTATGTGTCAGTTATTTTGATGGGTAGAACCTGTAAAAAATATGTTAGGTGAAAAAAATATTTATTCATTTTTAGTTATATGTCAACAATATTATATGTACGTACATGTCACCATCATGTTCAATCAATATTCAACCATCAATTACCTGCTCTGCTACAGCTGGGGTCGAAGGTCCACCTGTAGCTGGCTAAGGGGGTGGTGGGGGATAGTATGGTGGAATATAGGCGAATATTGATAAGCAAGAGGGCCACCATAAGGTGGGTGTGGATAGTAAGGGTAGAAGGGGTACTCTACGTGGCGTCTAGTGAAGGAAAGTGGGTAAAGGTGTGGTAGGCCGACTATGAGTGGTAGGCTGAGTATGAGTGGTAGGCTGACTATGAGTGGTAGGCTAGAACGAAGAGGTCCCCTCAGTATGTACAAACCTAAATGGGCCACCAATCATCTTCTTGCTGCGCCTTTTAAAAAAGTTTTTGATCAATCCTCTATTAGGCTCTTCACCTGAAGCCATCTGCAAAAAAAATAAGAAATATTAGAAACATAAATTATAACAAAAATATAATATAAAATAACACAGCAATTAAATAAATATAGTTTAATAATAATAAAATAAAAAAACTAAATATTATCATGCCGTTCAAATAAATTATATTGCTAAAAATTATTCACCTTATATTTACTCATCATTTGTTGATTCACATTTATATGATGATACATTTCCATCACTATTAGATTCCTCATGACTTTCCTATATGCTTAAATCTACTTCCTCTAACTGCAACTCACTATCATTAATTATAATTTGTTCATCTATATCGATCAGAAGATTTTTTAAATTTGACAAAGTCTTCTTGATGTGTTAATCATATTAAAGTGGTTTTCTCAACTAGTCCCCTTGGTTTGGTCTTCATAACAACAAGTCAATCATATTTTCCTTGTAATCTATTTGGATAGTTAGCATAATAGACTTGGCTTGCAATACTAGCAATGATGAATGGGTAAAACTTTATATATCTCCTACCTCGCTTTACTTCTGTTATACTATAAATCATATGTAATATTGTGCCTCTATCTTATATTAGATCAAACAATTCAAAATAGAATAGATATACAATATTCCCATGATTAGGATATTCCACCTATAATATTTCTTATAATACCTCGTAGTACTCAGAATGATCTCTTATATGGGTGTTCCCTCTTACACATACCCCATAATTTTTTTTACTTCCTACCTCCACACCAATTTTTTGTTTGGAAGTTATAGCCATTAACCAAAAATATTTGATAACATTTAACTAATCTATTTATTCCCCAAGCTAGATCAAGTAGCCCATGATATTGCGAATCATTATCTTTAGTATGAACCTAATAATAAATCAGATTATATTATTAGAATATTTGATGCATATTTTGCTAACTAATTAAAACAAATTACTTAAAATGAATAGTCCAGAAATATATCATATTTTTGAACCGAGTAGTGAATTCTTTCACCACTATCTTCTGGACTTCTGCTGCTCTAATGTACTTAAACCATCAATGAACCTCTTACAAACCTTATGGTTTAAATTAAAGTTATAAATATCAATATACAAACAAGCTAACTCATACTTACTTAAGATACAACTCAACTTTATCACAGTTAAGCAAGATATACAATGTGAGAACTCTTATCTTCTTATCGGTCAAATAGTACATGATGCTAGGATCTACAGGTTCACCACTTCTATTTAATACAGATATATTTAAGTATTTACCCACATTTTGAGGGGCAATACTTCTACTTGATTGTGATGTTGTTTCAAAGTAATATGAGAAAAATTGAGTTATGTCATACATTAAATACGCTTCAAAAATTGAGCTTACAGGATGTACTTTATTTTTAACAATCTTCTAAACTTTTTTAAATATCTCTTAAAAGGATACATCCATTGATACTGAACAGGTCCACCAACTATAGCCTTATATGGTAAATGCACTACTAGATGCTCCACAGAGTCAAAAAATGCTGGAGGAAATATTTTCTCAAGTTGACAAAGAAAATGCTACTCTATAAGAATCAAGTTCTCTATATTTAGTTTAGAAGAGCATAAATCTTTGAAGAAGACACTTAGCTCGATCAAGGGCTTCAAAATTTGATCTGGCAGATAACTAAAGGTAGTTGGTAGTAGACATTACATGAAGATATAATAATCATGACTTTTCAATCCAAATAATCTCCCTGATCTTATGTCAACACATCTACATATATTTGAAGAATATCCATAAGGTATCAGTAAGGTCATTACACATTCACAAATTGCTCGTCTTTGCTCTAAAGTCAACGTGAAAGGAGCTTTTGGTTTGAGAACTTTTTCACCTCCACCATCCTTTAATTCTAATGTTTTTCTCATACAAATATCCTTTAAATCCATCCTTGCTTTTATATTATCTTTAAATTTATCTTTGATGTCCATGATTGTATTGAAAATGTTATCAAAAATATTTTTCTCTATATACATGATATCCAAATTATTTCTAATCAGGTTTGTTCTTCAATATGACAATGAATAAAAAATACTTTTCTTGGTCCAATTATGGTTGATACCATATTCTCACAATTTATACTCAGCTAATATTTAAGAATCCATTACTGTGGGCATCAACCTTACGCTTTTAAATATTTCTTCGCTACTTAATCTTGGAGGAGGTTGCAGAATCACCATTTTATTTTTAGTAAATGCATTCTTACTTCGCCTAAAAGGATGACTTGTATGTAAGAACATGCGATGATAGTCAAACCATGTGTCCTTCCTTCCATAATTTAAAGTGAATGACTTTGTTTGTTTCATACGATATAGACAAGCTATCTTGTCTGAAGTGTTCCAACCAGAGCATACCATACATAGTAAAGTCACCAATTGTCAAAAGTAATATTGCCCTCATTATGAAGTTTTATTTTGTGAAGATATCATATATACTTACTCCATCTTCCATTAATAAACTTAAATCATCAATTAATGATATTAAGAATACATTGATCTTTACTTTTGTATTATGTGGCCCATGAATGATAAGCGTTAGAAACATATAAAGAGTAGTCATACACAACTTTAAAGGAAGATTGTAAGGGGTGACTATCATGAGCCAACAAGAGTAAGGTAAAGCAGATTGACTAAAGGAGTAAAACCATCTATGCATAAACCAAATCTTACATTTCCTGGTTCTGTCATGAAGGTGGGACGTGTACGATCAAAGTTTCTCCAATCCTCTACTTCTGATGGATGCGTAATAACACCTTCTCACAGAATGTGTTCATTATGTCATCTCATATATGCAATAGATCTCATGGATGCATATAACCATTATATTTTAGGAATTATTAGTAAGTAAAACAACTTATTGTAGGTACTTCCTTCAGCTTTCTTTTCATTCCAGACTTTGATTTAAATCTTGGTGCATTACAATGATGGCATGCAATCTTTGATAAATCATCTTTAAAGTATAACATACATCCATTGACATAACATTCTATCTTTGTGTATGTCAAACCAAGTTTGGAAACTAACTTTTTTAATTGATATAGATCTATATGAATTATATTATCTGTCGGGTTCTTTTCCTTAAGTAGCCCAATGAATTGACTAAAATATTCATGAGTAACATTATATTCTGTCTTGATGCTTAACATCTTCATAGTAATGGATAACTTTAAGTGAGTGGTGCACCCCTTCCATATTGGTTATTGTGCAGCATGCAATAAATCATAAAAATTCTATGACTTATTATTGAAATTACTAGATGCGCCAAGAGGGGGGTGGGTGAATTGTATGATTAAAAACTTTCTTTAATGAAAGAACTCTTTTTATAACTCTATGCGGAAGCGAATTTCATTCACAATAAAAAGATAGATAATCAAATTCATCCACGCAATCAACCACAATAAAAATAAATGCGGAAATAAAGTGCAGAAAAAAATAAAGGAAAGAACACACCAATTTATAGTGGTTCGGTCAAACCATGACCTACGTCCACTCCCCGGAGGCACCCTCCGAGTATTACACTAAACCTTTAGTGATTCTCCTTTAGCCCCCACAGCTAGGCGGAGAAGCCCTTACACAATCACTTCCACCTTCCCCGGTGCGGCGGAGGAGCCGGGTCCTTTGACACCAACGAGATCTTCTTCTTCCCAAAACTTCCTTCAAGACGAACCTTGAATCCGATGGTACTGAGGTGCAAGCTCGCCGGAGCAACCGTGTGAACTCTCCTTCACACTCCCTTGAAACCCCCTCCAAGGTTCTTCTCCCTCTCTCAAACTCCACCTTTTCCTCTCTCCCTTTCAAGTCCTCTCTTCAAGTTTTCTCTAGAAAAACGAAGCCACAATGGCTGCCAAAAGACTCTTACAAAGTCTTATGAGAGTGCTTAAATAGAGGTTTCAAAAAACCCTAAAAATACTCAATTCAGCCGTCAAATATCGTACTGTACGATCACAAGATTGTCCAATACGATGTGCAGAAATTGACCTGTTAGTACTGTACGATGTCCTGTACGATGTGCTGTACGATCCAGTTCGTACAGTACGATACAGTTCGTCCAGTACGATCCAAATGACAAATTTCAGCCGTTTTGATTGAATAATCTCAGGATTAACTTAGGCAATATTTTAAACATCGTACAGTACGATTATGATCGTACAGTACGATTATACAACCTTTCAAATTCAAATTTTTGCCTAATTTAATGGACGGCGGGCTTTCTTATTATAACAAATCGTACAGTACGATATGGTGATCGTACAGTACGATTAGTTATATTCAAAAATAATTTTTCCAGGAAAAATAAAATATTTTAATTTATTTCTGTTACACCAGATCGTACAGTACGAAATAAATTCGTACAGTACGATGAACAGAAAAGTTAAAATATTTATAATCATTTTTTGCTCCCTCTGTTTGTGTGCTTGATCAACAAACTAACATACATCATTACAAGACTTGACTCAATAAATGAACATTACAGACTCATTTAATACAACCAATTCTATGCAATCTTGAGCCTTGAATCTTCAAATAACGGTGCATGATGTACCTGAAATATTAGTCAACATAGAAAGACATATGCACTGCAAATACTAGGAGAAATAAAAGATTAATAAATATTATTTGTTATCATCAAAATCATAAACTCGGAAGCCCGAGTTGCAACAATTATTTGGTAACTCTTTTGTATACTATTATAATTGTGTTCCAGTTGCATCATGAACTAATTCCTCAAGATTTGGACGGATATTTTCATCCTCAGCTATATTACCACTTTTAGCTGGGCCGCATCGACAATCAAAATTTGGCTCGTACACACTATGAGAAGTTCAATACCAATATTCTGGCATGAACACTTAACAGTATAGATCAATAATAACATCATCTGGTCTTAGCTGCACTTGATTTTTAGTTTTAGAATATAGACATTGAAACATTCTAGCTAATATGATGCTGGGCAGTTGCTTTGCTGTATAAATGAAAATGTTCAACTCACTAATGAACTCATTTATTAATGCTTTTGTTCATATGCCAATCAATTATAAATCCAACTTCTTTTATTTCTAATATCCATAATATAGCCTACATATAATATGGAGCTATTAGATATTGTTAGAAAATATTTTAAAGAGAAATAGATACATTTTAATGTGTCTTTTATCGATTATCTAAAGATATTTCCAACAACAAAAACAATAATAACATCAAGCCTTTGTCCCACTATGAGGGGTCAGCTACATGAATACTTTTTCTCCATTGTGTCCATTTAAAAGTCAATTTCTCATTTAATTCTAATAAAGAAAGATCATTTCTAATATTTTCTAACCAAGGATTTTTAGGTCTACCTCTACATTTTATTAACATAAGTCAAATCTAATACCTTTACTTTCCTAACCACTCTAAACCTAAATCTAACATAAGTCAAATCTAATAGATCAAGTCTTTTTAGGTCTACTTTTCTTAACCTAAATATAATACCTCTACCTCTACCTTTCTTAACCATGTCTTTTTCAAATCGCTCAATATGAATAATATCATTAGCAAAAAGCATACACCATCGTACTTCCTCTTGCAAATGTCTTGTGAGAAAATCCATTAAAAAAGAAAATTTTATAGTGGATTATCTTCAAAATAGTGGTGGAAGTCGATGACTGAGGCGGCGAACATTAGCAAACTCGATGGAAGTCCATTAGGTAATGGGTTTGTGTCAGTAGCGGTAAAGTTCAGCTGAGGAGATGGAGGTGAGCTGTGTTAATGGAAATGGAAAGGAATGAAATAATAAGGTAGATTAGCTTGGGAGAGAAATAAGGCTTGAATAGATGGGTTTTTCAGCGGATAAGATGCAGAGAGGTTTTTGTCGAACAATTCGTTGGTAACTATTTGTCATGTTTAAATACACTGGCGTAACAACCGTCAGTTAGTCCGCTGTAAATTACTGGTGAAAAATATGCTACATTATAATATGGGTTAGCATATTATGATGACTTTAACAATGGATAATGCACCATAAACTTACCAGCATCATATAGGCTAGAAAATTCCATTGTAATTTAACGATTGAATAAAACGTCGATTCGAACACCGTAATTTCTGACATATAGATTTCTCCAGAAGCTTTAACAATAATCATGGGTTTTCCTATAGTGAATGAATCATTAAGTAGCTAGAGTCTTTAAAATGTTTAAGCCTGAGCTCTTGTCCTACACAATAAGACAATGGAGCTCTTATGTTTAATTACTAAAGTGACTTTGGCTAATATCCCTCAATCTATGAATGGTAAAGTTGATGTATTTTCCAAATTATCTAATGAATCGGCTGACCCAATAAGAAACATAATGTTTATTATTGTCTAGTATCATCAAGTCATGTGCCTCGTAGACCTATCTTCTCGTGATCAGAACTTACAGTCTTTACTGTTGAGGAAGATTTAGACATGAGAGTCCCCTTTATTGAGTATTTAAAGCATGGTTGACTCCCTAATGATCAATCTCTTGCAGCTTAAATTAGAAAGAGAGCCATGTAATTTGTTTATGTAAATGACACTTAATATTGACGCTCTTTTGACCAAATATAGTTGTGTTGCCTTAATTATAATGAGGCTCATAAGGTCATGGGCGAGATATACGAGGGGCTGCTTTTTGCTCAAAAGTATTGACCAAAGATGAAGGGAATGAAAGTTTATTAGGGTTGTTAAGCCCTTATGAACTAACCCGAGGCTAACCAAATGGGGGATAAATTGGTAGTAATTCTTAAATGAAAGTAAAATCTTCTTGAAACCTTTTTGAATATTTTAAAATAAACAAAATCAACCACTTAAATTAATATGTGAGAAAAATAAAGTACAAGAATAATATAGAAAGAACACACCAGATTTTATAGTGTTTCGGTCAACTTGACCAATATCCACTCCCTGGAGCCTCTCCTTTGGGTATTACATTAAAACATAGTGACTCTCCTTTTTCTCTCATGGCAAGGTGTAGTAGCCTTTACAAATTCCTTTTCACCAACCTTGGTGAGGCAGAGAACCCAAACTCATTTTGCTTCCTCTTAAAGTAGGAAGATAACCTTGATCTAATGCTGATGAAGACCTCCCTAGAGCCACCAAGAAGCTGAAGAAGAGGAATTGAGAAGACTACTTGAATCATTGCTTGGATAAACATTTATGAACACCTCATAAACTCACCCATACAATATTCTCTCTCTCTCTCTCTCTCTCTCTCTCTCTCTCTCTCTAGCTCTTCCTCTCCTTCTCTAAGCTCTCTCAGGTCAGGATAACAAAAAAAAATCCACTTGTGAGCAAACAAAAGATCTTATAAAGAAGGACATAAAAAATGACCTAATTTGCAACTTGCTGTCAAATATCATCCAGGATAATCGTCCTATACGATTAGTGTATTTCAGCCCTTCTAGCCAGGATAATCTTTGTGTGATGTAAGATTAGAACACATTATTTATACTGATAATCTAGGACAATGTGGACATCATCCCATATGATTAGTTCAAAATCATACATATTGTCTAGGACATATTTATGGCATCCAGGAGATAAATATTAGATGATGAAAAAATATAACTTATCATCCAGGATGATACTTGGATCATCCTGTACTATTAGTTCAAAATTGGTGATTATTATCCAGCAGATTGTTCAGGTTGTCCAGGAAATTCAAGAGAATATTAAGGTTTTCTTCTGATCTTCCAAGATGATCCTGCGATTGTCCAGGATGATATGATCGATCAATATAACCTTAATTACTTTACTTAATCACATGAGTAATTTAGGCATTATTGTAATGAATCATCTAGGATGATATAGGATCGTCCTATACTATTACATTAAGATTCTAAAGATAAAATCTTTCCTAAATGACTTTGGCGGTTGAGTATTTCATATTTGAGGACAACATCCAGGATGATTTGCTTAAGCAAGTTTTTTTTTTTTTTGGTAAAACCCCACGGAGTGGCCTGCACGTTAATAAATAGAAATGATTACAAAGTTTTTAAGGGAGACCATCAGCTCACTAATGCTCAAACGAGCTACAAAATAATGTAAAGGAAAACCTATGAGTCGATAGTCTCCACTAAGCAAAAATACAGGACAACCTAGTAACATACTAATGATGCTACAGTTAAACATCCAAAAAAGAAAGATATAAGGAAATGAAGCACAATCTTTCTGCAAAAAAAATCTTGATGTTATCCATAAGCTACTCCATCTGCAAATCAAAAGCTATGACACAAAAATTTATAGATAAGAAAGAAATAATTATCCAAATTTATGGTAGAACCAAAATAAGAATAATATAATCCACATAATAACAAGTTATCCAAACCATGGAACCACATTAAGCAAAAAAAGCAGATAAAGACTTATAGATCTCAGGATAAAATTAGAACAAAAGGCCTCATTAAGGTAATCCACAAGCCACTTAATCCTACCCTCAGGAGCAATCAACAATAACAACTCAAAAGGCCCAAAACAGTAAAGCTTAAGGCCCCTAGAAAAATAGCAGAAATCCTCCAAAATAGCACAAATACCTAGCCCAAAATAAAGGACCAAGCCAATCAACCAAAATAGGTGAAATAGAAACCAAGCAAAAGTCTCAAGAGAATAGAGGACCAACCAACTCAAACAAGCACTCAATAAACCGAGAAGAGAGCCAACACAGGCCCAAAACCCAACCAAACTCTCTCGGATACCCCCAAGTAGCCAAAACAATAACCTGAAGGTAGGAGAGCAATAATGGAAAATACCATCAGCTACATAACTTGTGAAATCATAGCTCAAGTCTATTTCCAAAAAGACATCAACTAAAAGGAGAGACACAGAGAGATGTCAGCAGTAAAATAAAAACAACACATAGACTCACATATGCCCCGAAAAGGAACAACCTAGATTTGGCACACATCAAATAGCAACACCAAAAACCACCAGATCTAGTGACAAAAAGAACTAACCCAACAAATAAGAGCACCACGTAACTCCAGGAAGAATATAGCTACAATCCAAATAATCGGAGCATAACCAAAGAAATACCCCCACGGATAACCAGCAACCAAAGAGATAGAATCCAACTACTAAAGCTGAAACACCATCAACCACCAATAGATAAAACAAGGGATCCAACATAAAAACCAACCCAACCATAAGAAACCACAACAAGCCTCAACACACCCCAGGGTAACAAAAAGAACCTCACAAACCTAGAATAATAAGAAACCAACCTGAAACACTAATTAGAATTTAACATAGGGAAGACCAAGCGCATCCAATCTAAGAAAACCTTTAAGAGCCATAGGAATGGTGGACAAAATAAAATAATAAAAACCCTCAAGATTACCACCCCCCCCCCCCCCCCCCCAAAAAAAAAAAAAATAGCAAGCCAAGAGGCACATGCATTACCGTCCTTGTAAATATGGTGAAACGAGTAATTCATAAATAACATCAGATTCTTAATTTCACTAACTTAATAAAAAAAAAAAAAACATGATAAGTACATCCAATAAGGTAGGCACAACGCGAGGAGAGAGAATATCCATTAATTCCGGTTGAAGAAGATTTTTTAATTTTCATTGGCGATTTTTCTGCTGAACGATCATGGCATCAAAAGATCACCGGAATCTGGCTACCAGTATTCCAGCCAACCCCCACCAACCTCTGGCCTCATCTAGAAAGATCTTACGACATTTTGATTCGTCTCTGCCTGCCTTCGGAGACGTTGTTCACGAGAAGGAAAATATGTTTCAGTTCAAAAAAGAAAGGCCTTTGATCATCAAGGAAGGAGCTTTTGAAGAAAAAAAAGAAGATCGTTGAATGTATTGGAAAAGGTAAACAAATTCTCTATGAAGATCCCAGCTTGAAATCTTTCAGTAATCAAGGAACAATTCAACAAAAGGTTAATCTGATCTAAACAGAGGATTGTAATCAATCTTTTTGTTTAAATGTGGCAGAAGGGGTTAAGAAGCTTTTGATTGAGGATCAGAATGTCAATCAGATGGCAGTTGATCTTGTTTCAGAGGAAGTTAATAAGATGTCAAAAGAAAATGAAGTAGTGGACAAGACTATTCGAAGCTCTGATCTGTTCAAAGTAAGGGAATGTGAATCTGGAGATCTAGGGAATTGCATTCAAAGAAATAATGTGGTTAATCCAAAGCCTGCTACTGAAAAATAGGGTCTAAATGCCTGGAAGAAGAAGGACAACATAAAAGTATCTGAAATTGATTTCGGATGCAATTTTGTTAAAGAAGATGGATCTGTCAAACTTCATGTGGGAAAAGAGATTGATAACTCTAATAGACTGAAAAAGTCTCTGGTTATAAAAGTATTTGGTAACAACATTCCCTTCAATGTCATTAGCATTGAGCTAAGGAAACAGTGGTCAAGATTTGGCAAATTTCACTTAACCCAACTAGGCCTAGGTTGGGTGCTTTATGCCTTTGAGAATCAGGAAGCTCTTGAAGAAATAATTGTTTTAGATCCCTGGTACGTCAATGGGAACATAGTGGGAATGGATAGATTGTCAACAACTTTCTCACCTAATTCACTTCAAGGTCTTACAGCTACAATATGGATCCGATTGCCAAACCTTCCACTTCAATGCTGGGATGAAGTGAATCTTTGCATAATTGCTTCCATGGTGGGAATCCCTTATTTGATTGATGGAAACATGTTCCAGTGGTCCAGAAGAGAGTTCGCAAGATTTTGCGTGAGAATCAAACTAGATGAGAAGCTACCCATGGGAGTTTGGGTTGAAGGAGAGCTGGGAAAGTTTTATCAAAACATTGAATACGAAAGGCTTCCTACATTTTGCTTTATTTGTGGTAAGATAGGGCACTTAAAGGAGGAATGTTTGAAGAATGCTTCAGCAAATGAACCAAATCCAGGGAATGTAAACTCAATTGGTGAAGGATTAGAAGAAACTGAAGACGTCAGGGAAATCTATCAAAACCTGGGACAAATAGATAATGGGAAAAAAGATGTTGAAAGAGAAGGTTATGGTCCTTGGGTTAAGGTGGACTACAATACTAAGAATATCAATAAAAAATTTCCCGGGATCAAGGTAAATTCAATAGCTAAATCTACCGTAGAAGGTATTTCTAAGGAAGCTGTCAGTAAAGACTTTTCTAACAGGGAATCTGTTGCGAATTTTCTGTTAAAACAATCTGATTTTAGTAAGAACCATAAAATAAGTGAAGAGGTTAATATTCTACTAATAATGTAGATTTCTGCTGCTCAGAGGATGGTTTAAGACCTGAAAAGGTTTTGGAGATCAAAAATCCAAATTCTACCAATAAATTTGAAGTTCTGAGTAACATAGCAGAAGAAGGAAAAATAGTAGAGGATTGTTTAAATCCTAAAGTACAAGAAGTTTCTCAAACTGAGATATCTATTGGGGTTTCTAAAGCTATTGAAGGTAATTCATCTACGGTAAAGAAAAAAAGGCACAAAGCAGCTAAAGAACCTGGGACCTATCAGCCTGAAGACTAGGGGAAGAAAAAATGAAGAAGTCGCTAAGGAGAAAGGGGGAAGTATTTCCCCATTGATCCACAAATGAATTCCTTATTACTTTGGAATTGTAAAGGAGCCAAGAAAAAAAAGGCTTCTCTCTACCTCAAGGAGGTGGTTAAAGATCAAAATGTTATTTTTGTTGGGCTTGTGGAGACTAAACTAGTCACTATTGAGAATAACAGAACCAGGATTGTTTGATTTCTGATAACCAATGGTGCATTACAGATCTTAAGAAATACTTTGCAAAGATCTAATGAATTTAATTCTAAAGATCAATATAAATCCAAAACTAATTGAAGATCAAGTTGAACTCATTCACATGGAATCTGGAAAGACAATTACTTACATGGCTGCTAATCAAAAAGAAGACAAATCTAACGACAATGCTCATGGTTGTGGTTGAAAAACATTAAACTTGCTGCAAGTGTAAATAATTTCTGGTGGAGAGCCATGAACAACGCCTTGCCAACTAATGGTTTTCTAACTCACAGAAGGATTCATACAGAAGCTAACTGTCCTAGAAATTGTAATGAGGAGGAGAATATTAGCCATCTAATTTGCAAATGTAAAAGGATTGTGGATGTTGTTCATCATTTGAATGAATGGGGATTTTGCATTCCAATGTTTGGAAATAAAGAAGAAATGTATAAATGGCTTTCTGAACAAAACTCTTTCATCTCTTCGTTAATTTGCAATGAAGTTTATCTTACTTGGAAGGATAGAAATAATATTGTACATGGGAAGAAAGAAAGAAGTTCTATCTACATAGCTTCTGAAGCAGTAAGTTATCTAGGAGTTCTCAATACTCCAAATTATATCAAAATGGGTAGGTTGAGTACCAATCAGCAATTGCTATCTGAAAACCGTTGGTTTTCTCCTCCACCCAACTGGATCAAGGTGAATGTAGATGCTACATTATATCATTCTTATAAAGGAGGGATTGGAGGAGTGGCTAGAGTCTATAAAGGAAGATTTATAGCAGCTTATGGCATATCAAAGTTTCATTGGGATATTACTAATTTGGAGTATCAAGCCATAGCTTCTATTAAAGAAATGTTAAAGGATCGGATGCATGGATTTCAAGGAATTGTCATAGAGAGTGACAACATGAACGTGATAAAGCTTATTCATAAATCCTTCAAAAAATGAGGCCAAGGTATGGAAAAATTCACATTTGTGGATAATTTTAATTATGTAATTTTCAACCATGTCAATCGGACTTGTAATAAGTTAGCGGATATATGTGCTAACTATGGAGTTTTTTCTTCTTTCTTTTGGGATGATTTAGTCCTTGACGAGGTTCCTTCTTCATTTATCAATATTTTGAAGAAGGAATCTATAGCTTGTACTCCGTAGGGAATCTTTTTGTTCCCTGCTTTCTCTTTTATATTAATTGCTTTTGCTTTCTCAAAAAAAAAAAAAAAACTTAATAAAAAAGATTAGGAATGAAGCACATATCATCCATAATATTTAAAAATTTAAAATCATAATCAAAGTTTATTTCAATAAGAATGTTAGTTAAATTAAGAGAGATGGAGACCTTAAGATTGTAAAGAATAACCATGGTGATAGCAACAAAATTATTACCATTCAGTACAAGACTAGCAAAAGCCATAATGAGACTGCCATTACTATCCCTGATTGCACCACCATAGCCCACCAAAGATCCACTGCAAGCAACCGACACATTTAATTTAAAAAAATTAATGGGGGGTTTAGACTAATAAATAATATTATCCTTTAAAGCAATTGGAAAACCCTCCAAATTAAGGCCTAAAGCGGTCACAACAAAATAGTAATTTTTAAAGTTCTGTAAAGTGAGCAGATTAATAGCTACAAGAGACAAAACATTATCCTTTTCCTTTTGAATAACCTTATCATGATTCATCCAAGTATCATTAAAAAGGGAACTATTCCTCTCCAACTATAAGAACCAAAGTATAAGAGAAGGAATAACATTATGGATGTGGCCTTTATAATTGATGAACCAAGCATTAAGCAAAGATTTAAGAGATACATGAACATTAAAGTAGTTTAACTGAAACAAATCATCAAAATAAACCCAAGTTTTAACAGAAACAGGGCTAGAAATAGAAACATGAAGAATATTCTCCATGAGGTAACAACATTGACACTTGGAATGCAACATAAAACCTTTTTTGTTGAGATTATCACCCGTGGGAATAAATTTATGAAGTTATCTCCAAACAAAGGCAGATACACTAGTAGGGATGGTCCTATGCCAAATCAAAGAAAAAATATTATCGCTATTTCTCCTAGCTCTAAAAATGTGCCAAGCCTTCTTTAAGTGAAAACCACCATCATTAGATAAATCACATAAGATAATATTCTTAGAATAAGTATTGATAGGCAAGTTAAGAATTTGATGAATAATAAAATCAGGAATAACATTAGTAAGTTTCTCATAATCCCAACAATTATCTGTAACGAAATAATTAACCTTAATCAAATCATTGGAGGAAGAATTCAAAATAGATTCAATAGAGTGATTACCTAACCAATGATCTTTCCAAAAGAAAGCATTACCTTCACCATGACCCCAAGAAATGTAGGACTCAACATCCCATTTAACCTTGCACTTTGCCACACTCTAGAATCACCTTGCTTAAAATAACAAGTAGTAGGGTGCTTGCTAACATAGTATATAGAAAGCATTAAATTATCCCAAAGGCTCACTTTAGCACAAAAATTATACCAAAGTTTAAAGGAAAAAGACAAAGCCAAGTCATTCATATTCTTGCAACCTAAACCCCCTTCACTCAAAATACCACAACATTTATATGAACCAGCCTTGGCAATTATGGAATTAGTAGAAGTACCTTTCCAAAAAAAATTATTAATAAGTTTATGCACCCTATTACAAACATCTTGAATGGGAAGAATAGTTTGAAAACTATAAACCGGTAAAGAACACACAACACTTTTGATAAGAGTAATTCTACCACCAAAGCTAAGAAAATTTGAATCCCGTGATAAAAGTTTATTATGAATAAAGGCAATAAGATCATAAAAAAGAAGGTTTTTTTTCTACTTTAAAAAGATGGACACCAAGGTATTTAATGGGTAATTAACCATGTATAAAACAAGTTAAATCTTGAATGGCTAAAACATGATTATTAGGAATCCTTTTAGAAGCAATAAACTAGCTTTTATTTTTGCTAAAATATAAACCACTAACCATTTCAAATTGATAAAAAAAAGTCCATAGGTTTTTGAATTATGTTGATAGAAGTATTGGTAAAAACAATATAGTCATCCAAAAAACATAAATGAGATATGTGATAACCACCCAAAGTTCTAAAGTAAAGACTAGGATTATTCTAAAAAAAGATTGGTAACGCCCCTAGATAAAAATTTTGCAACAATAATAAAAAGCGCAGGAGATATAGGATCACATTGCCTTAAGCCATGAGAAGATTTTAAAAAAACCATTATTAGAACAATTCATAATAATAGAGAATAAACACCTTCAATATAATTCTTAATAAGCTTAATAAAAACCAAATTAAAGCCAAAACACTCCAAAATGTGATAAATAAAGTACCAGTCAAAATTGTCATAAGCCTTGACAATATCAAGCTTCAAAATCAAATTCCCCCCTCTCACTATGACATCCCAGTCTTGGTAGAATTCTTGAGCAAGCAAAATATTATTCTAGAATGGCTCTACCTTTCAGAAATCCCATATAAGATGGAGAGTTAGTTCTAGGTAAAAGATAAGTAAGACGATTTATGATAATTTTAGAGATTAACGTTTTAAAAAAGGTACAAAGATTGATAGGTATAAAGTCATTCCAAGTGTTGACAAAGTTATTTTTGGGAATAAGCATAATAGAAGTAGAAGTAAAAAACTTAGGGATAGAGTTACTAGCAAAGATATCCAGAGTAGTAGCAAAAATATCGTTATTAATAATGTGACAGGATTTTTGAAAAAACTAAGTAGTAAACCCATCAAGCCTAGCCACCGACTCACTATTCATACCAAATAGAGTCTCTTTAACCTTCTCGAGAGAAGGAGGTTTAGAAAGAGTCACATTCTCCACTTGGGTATAAGGTTAGGAATAAAAGAATAATCAATAATCTGAGCCAAGTTAAATTTCTTATTGAGACTATTTTGAAAGTGTTCGACAGCTAAATTAGAAATTTCCAAAATATTCTCAGTAACAGAACCATCCTCACGTTATATTTTATTGATACCATTTTTAGCCCTTTTCTTCTTAACCAATGCATGAAAATAATTAGTATTGTTATCACCTTCAACTAAGTACTTAGCAGTAACTTTTTGTTTCCAAAAAACCTCTTCCTGAGCTCAAAATTTATAATGCTCCTCTTTAGCATTTTTTAAAAGAGTGAAATTAGCATCAGAAAGATCAATTTGACAAGTAGATTCAATATTATCAACAAGTTGCTCAGCCGCCAAAATATTAGAAAAAAAGATTTTTAAAAACATTATGGTTCCATCAATTTATGACCTGCTTAAGACTTTTTAGATTAAACCAAAGTCTCCTCATACCAAAACTAAAATTATTCAGATATAAAGGAGCTTGCCAATTATTCTGAATAACATCTAAAAATGAATCATGAAGTAACCACTTGTTTTGAGATGAGTATCATGGGAGAGTTGTCCTACTTTTTAGTTTTTAGCATAAAATAACTAGATGATGAAATCTTTCTAAATCAATCAAAGTACATAAAAGACATCTTGAAGAAATATGAAAAAGATAAAGCTAAGCCAATTAATACTCCCTTGACCTCCAGTGTTCAGTTGGACAAGGAATCAAATGGAAAATTAGTTGATCAAAAGAAGTACAGAGGGATGATTGGATCTTTACTCTACCTAACTGCTAGCCGACCTGATATAATGTTTATTTTTTATCTCTGTCCTAGATTTCAAGCTGATCCTAAAGAATCCCACCTGACTGCAATTAAGAATATTCTTAAATGCCTCCTAGGAATCCAAAACTTAAGAATTTGGTATCCTAGGCACAGCACTTCTTTTGAGATTATTGGATATTTTGATTTTGATTTTGTAGGATATAAGGTGGATATAAAGAGCACTTCTGGGATGTGCCAATTCATAGGATAGTCTTTAGTCTCTTGGTCTAGTAGGAAGCAAAACTCTGTTGCACTTTCCATTGCTGAAGCTGAGTACATTGCTTTAGGAAGTTGTGTGGCCCAAGTTCTTTGGTTGAAGCAGCAAGTTCTAGATTTAGGATTTCCTGTAGGCATAATTTAATCTTTTGTGACAACACTAGTGCCATCTATATTTCTAAGAATCCTATCCAATATTCAAGGACCAAGCACATAGACATAAGGCATCACTTTATTAGAGACCATGTGTCAAAAGGAGACATTGAGTTACACCATGTGGCAACTGAGAATCGATTGGCTAACATCTTTACTAAACCACTAGCCTTCGACACTTTCGGCACTTTAAGAACCAGATTGGGTGTGATTGACATAAATTCATGAACTTGATTTCTGATCATTTATCTATTGATTGTTGTTTCCTTTTTGTAGTTTTTTCCTTACTTTTTTTTTTTACTTTTCATCTACTTCATTTGTATTGATTTAATTTTCTTCGTTGTTTTATTTTTTTCTTTTAATCACTATGAAATTGATATCTTATGTCGTGTTTTATTTTTTTAAAAATTTGAAGTCAAAGATTGATAGCTCTAAATTAGTTAAATCAAACACCGTTGATTATCTCCTTCTCTCTAACTTCTTTTAGTGGTATAATTTCTTTTCTAAATAAAAATCTATCTCACATTAACAACTAGATTTTGAAATTGAGATCTTTTCAATCTTTCTAGAGTAATTTATCTTATATATATAATATTCAAAGTCTTTATTTTACCTTCAGTTTTTTGTAATCTTATAGTTGAATTTATCATATGATTTTTTATTCTATTTTGTGATTCATTCTTCCTTATATTAGAGAGTGAGTTTTCTTCTCTAATATCTAAAAGATATAATCACAACTGAAAATTTTTAAGAATTTTGAAAAAGGGATTTAGCTTGCAAGAAATAAATAAAAAAAAGGCTAATGATGCCAAAATCAAAAGATACACAATGATGCCAAATTAAAAAATATATATATACACTAAGTGTATTAAAAATCAAAAGATGCACAAAGAGTGCCAATCAAATTGACAAGAAACATAAAATGAGAGCACCAAAAGCAATCTTCTTCTCTTTGAAAATTTTTAAATCTTAGAAGAATTATTCTGTCACTTGATATTTTTCAAAGGCTTGATTTTAGAAATTCATGATTGTAACTAATTACTTTGATATATTATTCTATAAAATATTTTTCTGAAACCAAGTCTTGAACGAATCTCTTTTCCTTATCCAATTGATTTTTTTGATTTAGATCCTTATTTTTTAAAAGACGCTTTCCCCTAGGAGAAGTTCGAGTTAGGGCTAATAGGATCGGTTATTCTATCATTTTCTTGGATATCGACAATGTCAACTCATTGATTCTTACAAATTTTTTAATTCAATCACATGGAGATTTTATCATATTCAAGCCTTAATTAAAAAAACCATTATTTTGCTTTTATTCTTATCTTATTTGTATTTTATTTTTTCTTTTAAGTTGATTTATCATGTATTTAGGCCTTCTCTGATCATCTCCATCCATTCTGTATTTTGAAACTTTTTTCATATCATCCAAATGATATTTATATCATCCTGGATGATCTGTTCAATTCACTCTTCAAATTTCAACTAATTAATATTTTGATTCCTCTGTTTATGATCATCCTAGACGATTCATTATCATCCTGGATGATTTGATTATCTTCTATTTCAATTATTTATGATCATCCAAGATGATCCTCCTCGTCCTAGATGATCATCACAATTTTTACTCAATTATTAGTGATCGTCCCGCATGATACACCTGTTCTTCCTGGACGATCCATATAGCAAAGTTTGGCACTCAACTTTAATTTGGTCGGTACGATCCATTATTGTGCATCATCCTGGATGATCCACCTAATCAGCAAGGATGATCTCTTTTTTTGAATGGTAATTCGAAATGACTCCTTAGGATGATCACCTGTGTCTTACCATCCTGGATGATATCTGATCATCCTAGACTGCTTTGCTGCCTTTTTGACCAATCGTCCTAAATGCAATTATTACACTATATTATCCTGGAAGATTATGCGATCATCCTAGATGATCTGTCTGATTCTTTTTAAACTAAGGCCCTCAAATATTTTTTCTCACACAATCCTTCCCAAATTCTCTTTTTCTCTTACTCTTGCGCTATATTTTCTTAACTATGTCCGATGAAAAGAGATCTGCCATCCTTTTAGGAGTTCCTCGAGGGCAAATCTGGACCCTCGCTTCAATGAGACGGATGATCAAGCCACTTATCAAAGATACAAAATAGCCACGATTACTGTATCCCAAACTATCAACTCGTACATTCTTTTCTATCCTATCCTAGATTTATTTGTGTACACTTCCCTGACCTTCCTTCTTACTCTCTCTGTCCCCTTAAATTTGGAACTTCTTTTTGAATTTTTTGTCATCCTCCACATAAATTCTTCTTTCACTACTCTCGGTCCTATGTGAATCGACGTCCCGTCGAAATCACATATCAGGACTGTCAAGAGCTTTTGCAACTTTTCACCATAGGGGATAAACTCCATACCCTGTGTTCTGATCCTAACTATAATTGCGCTCCAGCCAACCACTTTCTCATAAACACTAATGCTCACTTTCACGTTGGAGAGTCTAGCACCTTAATCAAAGATGCTAGGACTATCCAGCATGTCCTTCGCACCTCAATTCTTCCAAAAGCTGGTGATCACGTTCATATCACTCCCCTTCTTTTGATCACCACTTTTTACATTTTAGCTCATCGTGAATTCAATGCCACTGATTTGATTTTTGCTATATTGAGCATCTGACTACTATTTCAGATCTAGGACATAGGAGGAAGCCTAATCTTATCCTATGACATATCATTGCCTATATCAAAGAATCAATATACAACATCCAATATCCTATCCCACCAAATTTTTGGCTTGCCCTCTACTCAAACAATTCCTTCCACGTTCTTCACAGTACTCATCTCCACCTGGGGCACGAGAAAGCCAAGGGAGTTGAGGAGGAGGTATCTCCTACACCTATTCATATACCTACTCCGCTCCACCAGCACTCTCAGCTTTCAGCTGGTGGATCGATTCGACCAGTGAGAGACTCACTTCGAGACCTACATCGCTGGAGCAGCAACATGCAGAGGATGTTGCTCACTTTGATGCTTACGTAGCTCACCAGTAGCACCAACACGACTATGATATGGCCTAGCTTGGGGAGATTTTTGTGACTTTTTCCAGTTACTTTTAGCCACATCCACCACCACCTCCTCCTCCTTTGGATGATCAGGGGTTGTTTTTCTTTTAGTTTGATTGTTTTTATGTGATGTTATTTTACTTCTATTGAGTAGTTTGTATTTTTTTTTTCTTTTTCCCTCCATTTTGTGATGTCAAAAGGGAGAGTAGTTACTAGTTTATACTATTCTAATATGTTCTAGTTTATTATAATTCTATGTTGGATAGTTAAACTATTTGAACTGTGTTTATTTCTTTACCTATTTTCATTAAAATTGCTTTAAACTGCTTCAATTATTTTTTAATATTTTCCACCATCAAAAAGGGGAAGATTGTTGCAAATCTGTTTTTCATAAATTATAATTTTGATGATAGCAAACACCTAGGTTTCTTTATGACTGCCTTGCCTACTAACATTTCAAGTCCATAAGATCAAATTGTAATTTAAACTAGCTCAAGATTTGGAAGGCTAGGTCTGAGTCAGTTTGTAAACTTTTCTCTTTGTTGAGTCTATTATAAATGATGTGGTTCCTGATGCTAAGAAACCTTGCATACACACACATGGGGGAAATTTTTTGTCTAATTTTAGAGTTCTCTATTTTTTGTCATATCATCTAGGACGATCCAAAAGTTAGCCTAGATGATCAGTTCAAAATAGAAGCCCTAATTAGGGCATCCTGGTTAAGGCAGCCGTCATTAAGCACATCATCCTGGATGATATTCATATCGACCAGGATTATAAGCTCAAATCAGAAAGAATTAGTGATCAAATCTATTTAAGTATTATTTATTTTTGGACATCATCTAAGACATCATCCTGGATAATGAAACATAATTATGACTAAATTAATCTGGTTATTAAGGAAAGCAATTAACATTTGATTGCTTGATCAAATTATTCTGGACGATCCTAGGATCGGTCAGGATGATCAGTTCAAAACAACATCAACCACCTTATATTCAAGGCGATGGTCTAGATGATTTTCATGGATTTGAACAAATCATCCGGGATGATCGTGAGATCAGCCTAGATGATCAAGCTATTTTTCCATCATCTAGACATCCATTCAGTGCAATTGTTTGGATTATATTTAATGAATTGTACTAATCATACAGGATGATATCTTATCATCCTGGATGATATGAACAAAAACCTTGTGATCATCCCAAACCATCTAAACTGATTGAGAGAAATTTATGTTGATCGGCCAGAACAATATTTATATCATTCTGGATGATAAAGTCAATTTGTTTAGATTAAGAACTATTCTGAAACTCTTTTATTTAAGACCTCTTGTTCTACCCAAGAGATCGTCTTTTGCTATTGTCTTAACCTGAGAGAGTCTAGAGGGAAAGAGAGAGAGAGAGAGGATCTTGTGAGGGGGAGTTTATGAGGGGTTTCACAAAGGTTGCTCCAAGCAAGGATCCAAATCGTCTTCTCCGATCATCATCCCTTATTCTTTGAGGTTCGAGAGAGTTCCACTTTAGCAATCGATCAAGGTTCTCTGCATGCTTCAGGTGGAAGCAAAAGGAGTTGGTTTCTCTGCCTAATCGGTGTTGGTGGAAAGGAGGTTTTATATTGGCTTCTCCACCTTGCTATGGGATCAAAAGGAGAGTAACTGAGTTTAATGCAATACTCGGAGGGCGCCTCCGAGGAGTGGATGTAGGTTGGGTTGATCAAACCACTATAATTTTTTGTGCTCTTTACTACTGTTTTTTTTTTCCACATTTAATTTCTGCATGTTAAATTTTTTTGTGGTGAATTTTTTTTGGTTGAATTTTTGTTTTTGATTGAAAGATTTTTTTAAAAATACCAATTCACCCCTCCCCCTCTTAGTTAACTTAGACTAGTTTAGAAGGGATTAACATCCCTAACAAACATTCAAATCCTCAGGCTAGCAAAGAACTCGTAGAGGAGTTCTAAATTAAAGTGGAAAGTAAATGTCAGAATAAATGTGAGCATAGTGTGGGTAAACAGATCTAATAGCGGGTAAGTGAGGGTGCACGGATTGGCAATCTTGGAAGTTGTGATTCCAATAGTTTTATAATGAAGATAGGCATCTTGATCAGCCACCTAAAAGAAATAAGGGTTTATAATTGCCCTCGAGGAACTTCCATTAAACATTTTAGAGTTCTTGCCACCAGCCATTGAAAGTAGGAGGGATATGAAGTAAGGATTGAAGTTGTTTGGTGTGAAGAAAATGGTTCAAAAATATTATTTATAAAGAGTAGGCCACATCATCCAGGATGATTGTGAAATCGTCTAGGAAAATCAGGAGCAATAATGACGTCAAGAATGATTGGTCAAAAAAGCAGTCATATTATCCTTGCCGATCAGATATCATCCAGAATGATTAGAGACAGACAATCGCCCCGAGGCATTGGCCAGTATGATCTTTGACTTTAAGGATCATCCAGGACAAAGAGATTGATCATCTAGGATGATCACCAATAATTGATCTTATTTGACTAATTTAATATACCTAACTATTTTCGCCATGTAGATCGTCTTGGAAAAATAGGTGGATCATCCAAGAAGAACACCAATAATTGATGCAGGATCTGATCAGATCGTCTAAGATGATATCGATCATCCAGGATGATCTTAAATAATAGAGTCAGATCAACCATTAGATGGATGATAAATGATAAAGTGATGATATCGTCTAGGATGATAGGAATATCATCCAGGATAATGTGAACAAAAAATATAAATTTTTGAGGATGTAAGGAGTTGATCAAAAGAGACCCCAAAAAAATAAAAAAGAAGCAAAAATTAAAAAAATAAAATAATAAAAAATGATAAAAAGCATTAAAAAAAGATTTACATAATAAGTTTTTTTTAATCAATACAAAACAATGATAAATATTCCTTCTGATTATATTAAAAATTTACAAAAAATAAGTTAACATCGTTGAAATACAAAAAAAGGTAGAACAATCGCTCTTATTAACCTCAGCTTAGACATCTTATAGGGCAAATCATTATTTGAAAGTTAACATCTAACTCAAAAAAATCAATAGGATAAGAAAAGTGATCCATTCAAATCTTAGTTCTAGAAATATATCTTATAGAATAATATAGCAAAGTAATTAGTCATGATCATGAAATTCAAAAATCAAGTATTTAAAAATATTAAGTGACCCATGAATTCCTCTTAGATTTAAAGGTTTGAAAGAGAAGGAAGCTTGATTTCTTGTGGGCTCATTTTGTGCTTGTCTTCAATTATTTAGCACACTTTGTGCATCTTTTGATTTTTGATACACTTTGTGTATCTTTCAATTTTTGGCAATCATTGCACATCTTTTCAGTTTTTCTTTTTGGCTCATTTTCTGCCTCTTGTAATTTTTTTAAGCTAGTTCCATTTTCAAAATTTTAAATACTCTTAGTTATGAAAATATCTTCTAGATAATAGAAAAGAAAAAACTCATTCTCTAATATAAGGAGGAGTGGACCACAAAGTAGAATCATATACATCTGTTAAATTCAGTAACTTAACCAAGAAAAGCTTGAAAGTGATTTAATTACTTTAAATATGATTCATATGAGATAGATTATTCTAGGAAGTTATAAAAGATCTCAATTTCAAAGTTCAATTATTAATTTGAAATAGGCTTTTTTCCTAGAAAAGATACTTACACGGCTAAAAAGAGTTAGAGGAAGGGAAACAATGAACAATGTTTCTTTCTTTAACATATTTAGTGATGCCAATCATTAATTATAAATTTTCATAAAAGAAAGCAAGGAAGAAATGTCATTTCAGTGGTGATCCAAAAAATAAAACTAAAGTGAAAAATAACATAATAATAAAATATAAAAAATAGCAACACATAAACAAAAGTAAACAAGCAAACAAAAACTAAAGAAAAATCAAAAAATAGAAAATTCAGAGTTCAATAATCATCAAGTTCATGCATCTATGTCTATGACACCTAATCTGATACTTAAGAGGCTGAAACTTTCAAAGGCTAGTGGTTTAGTAAGGATGTCAGCCAACTGGTTTTTAGTTGTTATATGGTGTAGCTCAATGTCTACTTTAGTAATGTGGTCCTTAATAAATTGATGCTTATATCAATGTGTTTGGTTCTAGAATGTTATTAGATAGGATTTTTAGAAATGTAGATGGCACTAATGTTATCACACAAAATTAACATTGTGCTTACAAGTAATCCTAAATCCAGAATCTATTGTTTTAACCAAAGGACTTGGGTCACATACCTTCTTATGGCAATGTATTCAACTTTAGTAGTGGAAAGTGTAATTCAGTTTTGTTTTCTTCTAGATCAGGAGACTAATGATTGTCCTATAAATTGATATCTTCCAAATGTGCTCTTTCTATCCACCATACACCTGGCAAAATGTTTATCAGAATTGAAAGTTCGTTAGGGATGTTAGGCCCTCTTGAACTTAGTCCCAAGCTAATCAAGAGAGAGGTGAATTGGAAAACCTTAAAATCAAAGAGAAAACTTCAACCAAAATCACCAGAAACAAAGTGCGGAAAAAATAAATGTGGAAGCGATAATAAGAAAAGAATACACTGAATTTATAGTGGTTTGGACAAACCTTGACCTACGTCCACTCCTTGGAGGCACCCTCCAAGTATTGCACTAACACAAGTGTCTCTCCTTTAGCCCCCACAGCTAGGCGGAGAAGCCCTTGCAAAATCATTTCCACCTTCCCCGGTGCGGCGGAGTCGCCGGGTCCTTTGACACCAAAGGGATCTTCTTCTTTGGTGAACTTAACTCGAGACAAGCCTTGAATCCGATGGTACTAAGGTGCGAGTTCGCCGGAGCAACCGTGTGGATCCCCCACCACACTCCCTTGAGTTCCTCCCCCTCACAGGATCTTCTCCCTCTCAAACTCCACCCTTTCCTCTCTCCCTTTCAAGCTCTCTCTTCAAGTCTCCCCCACAAGAACGAAGCTCCAATGGCTGCCAAAGACACTTACAAAGTGCCTTGCCATAGCATAAATAGAAGCTCTCAAAATGAGCTCATTAATGCAAGTTGCCGCCATTATCGTCCAGGATGATAGGCATATCGTCCAGGACGATAGGCATATCGTCCTAGCCGATTAGTTCAAATATGAGGAAAATCGTCCTGAATATCACCCTGAAATGAAGCTGGACGATGTCTAATCGTCCCGGACGATCTTGCGATCGGCCTGGACGAAATCCCCATTAATTGCTTTCCAAAACTACCTGAGAAATTTTGGAAAAATTGCTCTGGATCGGCCAGGATGATATTTTATAGTCCAGGCCGATATACCAGGACGATATCCAAAAATAAGATTTTCCTAAGTAGATATGGCGGCAGATTCTTGCTGAATTGAGCCGATCGTTCTGGCCGATATAAAATCGTCCAGAACGATGTGTTTTGCATAAAGACGGCTGCTTTAAAGAGGATGCCCTAATTAGAATTTCTATTTTTGTCAGATCGTCCAGGACGATATAAATATCGTCCCGGACGATGTTATCAAAAATAAAAATCTTTTAGGGCACAACAGAAAATCTTCCAAGTTACAAATCATCAGATGCCACATCAAATATAATAGACTCAAGAAAGGAAAAAGATTACAAACTGACACAGACCTAGTCTACCCAATCTTGAGCTGGTTCGAAATTGCAGTCTGATCGAGTGGACCTGAAACATTAGCACAAAAAAACAATCGTAGAGAAATAAGGAATGTTTGTTATCATCAAAATCATAAACCATAGATCCGCAACAATCTCCCCCTTTTTGATGATGGCAAACAATTCAATTTGAATTTTCAAAAAGAACAATTTATCCTAATCTCCCCCTCACTAGAATAACACTTTTAAAAAATAGGGGAGATGAAAATATTTTTGTTATTTTTAATTTTTTGAAAACAAGATACAAATATGATAATAGTACAAAAATTCAACAATACGTATCTCCCCCTTTTTGATGATGGCAAACAATTCAGTTTGAATTTTCAAAAAGAACAATTTCTCCTAATCTCCCCCTCACTAGAATTACACTTTTAAAAAATAAGGGAGATGAAAATATTTTTGTTATTTTTAATTTTTTTAAAACAAGATCCAAACATGATAACAGTATAAAAATTCAACAATACGTTCTCCCCCTTTGACATTATCAAAAAGAGAGGAGGCACAAAAAAATAATAATAAAACAAAAGGAAAAAAATGTTTTCTGATCTAGTGAAAAAATAAATATTCTTAAAATGAGAAAGTTACCTCTTAGTTTTAATCAAAAACTTAGTAGAATTGGATTGACAACGCATAGCCCAGAAAAGGTTAGAAATTCATAATTTGATAATCCAAACTCATTCTTTTAAAGGCTAAAAAACTTTTTAATCCAATATCCAAATCAAGGAATAAATGGGAAAAAGAAACATTAATTTTTCAAAACTCCTTTCATAAAACATATCTAATAGAAGATCAATGCACGAATTGTTGAATCAGGAACCAAGATTTTCAAGCACAAGTTTCGAACATATCAAGGATTTTCTTAAGTTTTTAGTAGTATAAGAAAAAAATAAGCATATTTTTTTTTGTGGGCTCATTTTATGCCCTTTATCACTTGAATGGCTCTTTGAGCATCTTTTGATTTTAATACACTTTGTGTAATTTTTTTTTCAATTTGGCGTTATTGCACATCTTTTGGTTTGGCATCATTGGCCACTTTTTTTTTATTTTTAAAAAATATGCTATCTTTCTTATATTTTCAAAACGAAAGTAAACCCAAATTATTGACAACACGAACAACTTGATTAAGAAAATTTTATGGTGGATTCAACAATCTTGCAAAAGATTTCTATGTGATAGAAAAAATGTAGGGAGATAAAAAAAATCAGTTTCAAAATCCAATTTAAAATATGATGAAGATTTTGAATCAAAAGTAAAATAACCTCTTTAAGAAGAGAGAAAGAGAAACAAAATCATGAGTTCCCTTCCTCTAACTGTTTTAGAGAAGTCAAACACAACTTACCAAAGATTTTAAAAAAATAGGAAGTAGATTTCTCATTTTTAGAAAAGTGAATGTGTGTTGATCAGAGAAAAACTTCAACGAAAACAAAAACCTGAAAAAAAAATAAAAGAAAAAAATGAAAACAAAAAGAAAGACACAAATAAGGCATTTAACCATTATCTCTTTCCTGGTCTGATGCTTCAGAGACCAGATCTGCCCATGAGATTTTTTGCTTTTCATTATTTCCCCAGTTCAAAGTTTGTTTTGCCTTGCCCTTTTCTTTCATAGGAAGAATTTTTAAATTAGGGCACTGATTTTTCATATTTTCAGGTTTCCTACATCTAAAGCAAATAACGTCAGAAGGAATATGAACATCCTTACCATTTTTACCTTTTTTTCACTTTTGCTTATGCTTTGATGAGCTTTGGGATTTCCTTGACAAGTCATTGCTATCATCACCAACTAAGCTTCCTCTTTTCGTATCTTCAGCTTTTAGAACGATCGTTTCACCTGCATCCAAAAGTCTTTGACCCAAACCTTGCTCGTAGGCAATGAGTGAGCCAATCAAATTATCAATAGAATATACATTCAAATCTTTAGATTCACAAATAGCAACAACTTTAGCATCAAATTTTTCAAGTAAACAACGAAGAATTTTATTGATTTTTTCAAAATTTGAAAACTCTTTTCCTAAGGCATGCAATGATGTTACAATTTGAATGAACCTTGTGTACATGTCTAAGATCGTCTCATAAGGTTTCATGGAAAACAATTAAAAATCATGCATTAACAAATTCAACTTGGATTGCTTGATTTCACTAGTGCCTTCGTATATGGTGTGCAATTTATCCCAAACTTCTTTACCGGTAGTGCACGTGGATACTAACATAAAATCATCAGAATTTAAAGCACAGAAAAAGCAATTTAAAGATTTTGCATTCAATTGAGCATTTACTTGTTCTTCGTTATTCCATTTACTAAAAGGAATATCAATTTTAACTCCATTAACAATTCGTGATGGTGATGAATAACCAGTTAAAATCATATGCCACATGCGAAAATCAATCGATTGCAAGAAAATAGACATGCAAGTTTTCCAAAAATCAAATGAAGTATTTTCAAATAAAGGAGGTCTGGTGATTGAATATCCTTCCGCAATATTACGATTTAAAAAATTAGCCATGGATCGAAATTCAAAAGCTTTTAAAAACTTATTTTATGAAAACCGCTCTGATACCACTTGAAAGTTTGTTAGGGATGTTAGGCCCTCTTGAACTTAGTCCCAAGCTAATCAAGAGAGAGGTGAATTGGAAAACCTTAAAATCAAAGATAAAACTTCAACCAAAATCACCACAAACAAAGTGCGGAAAAAATAAATGCGGAAGCGATAATAAGAAAAGAACACACCGGATTTATAGTGGTTCGGTCAAACCTTGACCTACGTCCACTCCTTGGAGGCACCCTCCAAGTATTACACTAACACAAGTGTCTCTCCTTTAGCCCCCACAGCTAGGCGGAGAAGCCCTTACAAAATCACTTCCACCTTCCCCGGTGCGGCGGAGTCGCCGGGTCCTTTGACACCAAAGGGATCTTCTTCTTTGGTGAACTTACCTCGAGACAAGCCTTGAATCCGATGGTACTAAGGTGCGAGTTCGCCGGAGCAACCGTGTGGATCCCCCACCACACTCCCTTGAGTTCCTCCCCCTCACAGGATCTTCTCCCTCTCAAACTCCACCCTTTCCTCTCTCCCTTTCAAGCTCTCTCTTCAAGTCTCCCCCACAAGAATGAAGCTCCAATGGCTGCCAAAGACACTTACAAAGTGCCTTGCCATAGCTTAAATAGAAGCTCTCAAAACGAGCTCATTAATGCAAGTTGCCGCCATTATCGTCCAGGACGATGCATATCGTCCTGGCCGATTAGTTCAAATATGAGGAAAATCGTCCTGAATATCACCCTGAAATGAAGCTGGACGATGTCTAATCGTCTCGGACGATCTTGTGATCGGCCTGGACGAAATCCCCATTAATTTCTTTCCAAAACTGCCTGAGAAATTTTGGAAAAATTGCTCTGGATCGGCCAGGATGATATTTTATAGTCCAGGCCGATATACCAGGACGATATCCAAAAATAAGATTTTCCTAAGTAGATATGGCGGTAGATTCTTGCTGAATTGAGCCGATCGTTCTGGCCGATATAAAATCGTCCAGGACGATGTGTTTTGCATAAAGACGGCTGCTTTAAAGAGGATGCTCTAATTAGGATTTCT
Source organism: Dendrobium nobile (assembly GCA_022539455.1). Classification (NCBI taxonomy): domain Eukaryota; kingdom Viridiplantae; phylum Streptophyta; class Magnoliopsida; order Asparagales; family Orchidaceae; genus Dendrobium; species Dendrobium nobile. The sequence goes on from CM039735.1 coordinate 40,104,527, forward strand.
ACTTTTGTCAGATCGTCCAGGACGATATAAATATCGTCCCGGATGATGTTATCAAAAATAAAAATCTTTTAGGTCACAACAAAAAATCTTCCAAGTTACAAATCATCAGATGCCACATCAAATACAATAGACTCAAGAAAGGAAAAAGATTACAAACTGACACAGACCTAGTCTACCCAATCTTGAGTTGGTTCCAAATTGCAGTCTGATCGTGTGGACCTGAAACATTAGCACAAAAAAACAGTCGTAGAGAAATAAGGAATGTTTGCTATCATCAAAATCATAAACCATAGATCCGCAACAAGAATATCCAAAAATATAAAAATAAGTGTTATGCCTAGGATACCAAATTCCTAAGTTTAGGGTTCCTAAGAGATATATAAGGGTTATTTTAACTACAGTCAGGTGGGACTTCTTTGAATCATCTTGATATCTAGCATAAAGGTGAACACTAAATATTATATCAGGTTTGCTAGCTGTCAAGTAAAATAGCAATCCAATTATTCCTCTGTATTTCTTTTGATCAACTAAATTTCCATTTGAGTTTTTATCTAATTGAATACTGGAGCTCATGATAGTGTTTATTGGCTTGGCTTTATCCATTTTTGTATTTTTTTCTCAAAATGTCTTTAATGTACTTTGATTGATTAAGAAAGGTTTCATCATCCATTTGTCTTATGCTAAACCCTAAAAAGTAGGACAATTCACCCATCATACTCATCTCAAATTTCTTACTTATTATTTTAGAAAAATTATCAATTAAATTTTTATCAGAAGATTCAAAAAGTATACCATCAACATAGATGTGAACAATGAGTAATTTATCTCCTACTCTCCTCAAAAAAAGGGTAGTGTCTACACTATCCTTAACAAACTCCCTTTCCAGTAGGAATATGTTAAGCCTCTTATACCATGCCCTAGGTGCCTGTTTTAATCCATACAAAGCCTTCTTAATTTAAAAGCATGATTTGAAAATTAGGAATTCTTAAAACCTAGGGATTGCTATATAAACACATTTTCTTTTATTACCCCATTTAAAAAGACACTCTTGCTATCCTTTTGGAAAATTTTAAATCTCTTATATTAGAGAAAGGCTAGTAGCACTCTAATTGCTTCCAATCTAGCTATAGGGGCAAAAGACTCCTTGAAATCAATCTCTTATATTTGAATATACCCCTTAGCTATCAATCTTGCCTTATTCCTAACCACCACACTAGAATCATTCATTTTATTCTTAAAGACCCATTTGGTTCCTATTAAACTTTAGCCTTTAGGTCTTTCTATAAGCTCCCAATCATTATTCCTAATAAATTATTTTAATTCCTCTTACATGGCTAAGATCCAAAATTCATCAAAAATGGCTTGATTAATATTGGTGGGTTCAGTCATTGAGATGAAGGTAGAGTGGTTAACTTCTTTTCTAAGTCCATGTCTAGTTTTAACACCTTTAGAAGGGTCTCCTAAGATCAATTCTTTAGGATGACTAGAAGAATATCTCCAATAACTAGGCAAGGTGTTTTGATGTTTTACCCTTTCCTCGAGATTTATAGATTCTACTCCTTGTGTAATCTAACCTACTTCATCAATCTTTTAAGGTTCTACCATTTCTTCCAAATTTATATTTTTACTCCTTGGGTAATCTCACCTACTTCATCTTATTTCTCAACTCTAGACTTCTTAGAATTAGATTCATCAAACACTACATGAGTAGTCTCCTCCATCACCAAAGTCTTCTTACTAAACACTCTAAAGGATTTCCCTACACTTGAATAACCTAAGAACACACCATTAGATTTTGGGTCAAATTTTTCTAAGAGTGATTTTACATTATTAAGAACAAAAACCTTGTAACGAAAAATATGGAGGTGAGAAAGGTTGGGTGTCCTACCCTTAATAATCTTATAGGGTATCTTATTCAGTTTGGATCTAATATTCACCCTATTCAACTCATTACAAGCTACGTTTACCATTTCAGCCCAAAAGTATTTTGGAAGTGAATACTCAATAAGCTTGGCTTTAGCTACTTCTACTAAGGTCATGTTCTTTTTCTAGCTATCTCATTCTAGTGAGGTATCCTAGGAGCTGAGAAGTTGTGGCTAATCCCTTGATCCTCACATAAGATTCCAAATCTCTCATTTTCAAACTCTCCACCATAGTTATTATAAATGGTTAAGATCTCACACCCTAGTTTTTTTTTAATTGAAGTAGAAAAATATTTAAATTCACCAAAAGTCTAACTTTTATGTGATAAAAATCAAATCCAAGTGAACCTCGAGTAGTCATCGATTATTACAAATCCAAAGACCTTGGCCCCTAAGCTTGTAGTGCTAATGGGTCCGAATAAATCCATGTGAAGGACTTCTAAAGGTTTAAAGGTGCTAATATCCTTAATGGAATAGAAAGAGGATTTAACGTATTTCCCTAATTGACAAGCATCACACAGGTGGTTTGTAGTGAACTTTAACGTTGGGATTCCTCTTACTAAGTCTTTTTGGGTTAATTTTTTATGGGTTTTCATACTAGCATGACACAACCTCCTATGCCACAACCAAAACTTATCAACAAAAATTTTTAAACAAAAAGAAGTAGCACATTCAATATTATTCAAATCAAACATGTAAATATTATTGATCTTTTTTCTTTGCAAAACATTGTTATTATTTAAGCTTATAATGCAACCGTTTGACAAAAATTTTATGATGAAGCTTTTATCACAGAGGTGAGTGAAACTAAGCAAATTTTGTTTTAATTCATTAATAAGAAAAATATTTTCAATCAAAAGGTTCTTGGAGTTTTTGATTATACATACGCCCATCACTTTCATGATGGTGTTGTCTCCAAGAGTGACCTTGCCTCTAGACATGACCGCCGGCAAAATGAATTGATTAGCATCTTCAGTCATATGGCATGAGCATCCACTTTCCAAGTACTACATTCTCTCATAAGTTCTTGTATGAGAGCACACCTATAAAATCATAAAATGTTATATTTAGGAACTCAAACAAGTTTGAGTCCCTTCTTGTGGAAAGAAGAATGCAATGAATGTGTGTTATGCTATGAATTATGCAAGTTGGGTCTCCACACCAAATTAGTTCTAAAGTGAATATAGTGCATGTGTGGGAAATATGTCTTAGTATGTAACTTAAAATTATCTAACACCAAGAAAAGGGTTTACTAGTCTACTCGTGTTATAGTGCCTCTTCCTAGGTTTGAATGATGCATGCTGATCAGATAGATTGAGAGAATCAAGCATTGTGGGAGATTTTTTTCTCTTTGAAAGAAGCCAATTGTATTTCTAAAAACTTATTTGCATTTTTAAGAATTGAAATTTCTATTTTCAAGGCATGCTCCTTACTATCTAAATCAGTTACAAGGGTATCTAAATCCTTATATACAGTTTCTAGTTCAACATGCAATGCATTCAATGAATCAGCTCAATGATTAATTCAAAATGCTTTTTGTTTAACTCATCAATTTTATCAAGTAATATAATATGATTGCTATCAAGTGAAGAATGATCTTTAATCAAAATATCATGTTCTTTTTGTATGTTCAGACATTCAAGTTTCAAGCTAGCATACGGTTTTTTAAGCTTTTTATAAGATGAATGAATTTTATGAGAAGCATCAAGTAATTGAATGTATGTTAATTCACATACCTCTTCTTAGTTAGAATGACCAAGACATTCATTCTCCATCAAACACAAGTTTATTTTCTCCTCTTTAGCTTTAGTCATAGAAGATCAGATGCAGAATCCACCCAAAATGCCTTTTGGAACTATTTTTTGTCCTTTTTAAACTTTATTTTCTCCTCACCCTTCTCCTTACTTGGGTGAGACTTAGGTGTAGGGCAATTAGCTTTTATAATTCACAGCTTCTTGTATTAAAAAAAATCACATCAGAAGAAACTTTAGAATTCTTACTAGTCTTACCATTATTCCACTTTTGATGGTGCTTTTTCTTCTTTCCCAAAATGCTTTTGAATTGCCTCTTAATTAAGGCAATATCATCATTCTTAGAACATGAAGAATTGATGTCAGTATCTTCAGCCTTTAAGGCTAGAATTTTGTTCTTCTTATTCTCCCCTACATCAAGTTGTCTTTAATTCACTCTTTGCTCGTAAGCAATGAGTGATCAAAGTAAGTTGTCTATAGAGTAAACGTTCAAATCATTAGACTCAATTATAGTAGTAATCTTAGTATCAAAGAAAGAAAACCATCATCTTAAAATTTTGTTAACTTTCTCATAGTTAGTTAGATCTCTTTCTAAGGCATGCAGGGAGGTGATAATTTATGTAAACATAGTATATATTTCAAATATCGATTCACTAAGTTTCATGCAAAAGAGTTCATAGTCATGAAGTAAAATATTCAACCTAGATTGCTTAACTTTGTTGAGATTCATTCACTATGAATTAGGTTGTTAAACCTAAGTTTATGTCCCAAGGCTATCAAAGAGGGGGGGTAAATTGGTATTTAAAAAAAAATTATCCCTCTTGAGTATGTTGAACCAAAATTAAACTTTAATGGATTTTTAGGAAAAGTTTTTCAACCACAATTTTTTGTAACAAAATAAAATGCGGAAAATAAAAAAGCAGTAAAAATAAAAGACATAAAATTTATAGTGGTTCAGTCTAAACCAGACCAACATCCACTCCCCGGAGGCACCCTCCGAGTATTGCACTAATACCAATAGTGTCTCTCCTTTTGCACCCACAGCAAGGCGGAGAAGCCTTTACAAACACTCTTTCCACCACTACCCGGTATGGTAGATAACCGTTGTCCTTTTACACTATCCCTAGTGTTGGCAGAGAACCCTTCATCCTTTCACACTCTCCTAGCGTGGGCAGAGAACCCTCCATCCTTTTACACTCTCCTAGTGTGGACAGAGAACCATTCGGCTGTTCACACTCTACTAGTGTGGGCAGAGAACCCTTCAGCTGTTCACACTCTCCTAGTGTGGGCAAAGAACCCTCCATCTGTTTACACTCTCCAAGTGTCGGTAGAGAACCAGATCTCCTTGACAGATCTCCTCATAAGAAATCTAGAAGGAAGAAAGAAAAGAGTGAAGTAATCCAAAATCATAAGTAGAGATTCTTACCTTTGAACACCAAGCAAAGCCTACACGCTCCAGTGGTAGGAATCCTCCTTTGAATGCTCTCTCACACACTCTCCTTGACTCTTCTTCCAATAGGCACGAAGATCAATGAGCAAAAAGATTGGGTGGCAGTCTAAATTGGACTATATATAGGAGAGACAAGAAAAACCATCCAAAACTACAAATTTTTTAAGTCAACACGAAATGAATCGTCCCGTACAATCATGGATCGTCCTGGACAATTTTACTTAAAGTGTCAGAAACGATCCTTATGTATATTGGTACGAACTATGTTCGTACACAATCATCATCCTGTACGAACTAGGTTCGTCCGGTATGATCCATTATACCATAAGTCGGTTCCCAAATAACTGCATGGACGTAATTAATTTTTGTAAGTCAGTTCACATCGTCCTGGGACGAACAGGACTTCATCCGGATGAAAGTTTTATAGAGAGCAACTCGTTCTGGCATGATAATGAACTTCGTCTGAATGAAATTTTTACAGAGAAGAATTTTTCTTGGGATGATTTAGATTTCGTCTAGACGAATTTTTTACAGAGAAGAAATCATCCAGGGATGATTTAGATTTCGTATGGATGAAATTTTTACAGAGAAGAAATCGTTCGGGGACGATTTGTATTTCGTCTGGACGAAATTTTTACGTAGAAGAAATTGTCCTGGGATGAAAATAAATTTGTCCTGGACCATCAGGACTTAGAAAAATTTCCTCCAACTCTTGTTCGTTTCATTGCTCTTGCGGGGAGAAACTGACCTGATCATCCCGTACGAACTAGGTTCGTCCCGTACGATCAGTACATATTTCGTAAGATCTCTTTAAGTGTGTGTGTGTGTGTGTGTGTGTATTTTTATTCACTCAATTACAATCACTCCCTCTCAATTCTAAGAATAATTTAGAGCTCCAATTTGCGAAGAATTGTATGCTGAATTTGAATTGAAGTTTTCATAGTTTGGAGTTCAATTTTCCTGAAATGTTAGTACACACAAGAGCAAAAATAATTCTTCCAAAAAGTGTTAGGAAATAATTGCATATAAAACAATAATATTTGAAATCATCAAAACTATACGAGCTGCAAGAATGTAACATATGCAAATAGCAACTCTCTTAATAATATCCCCCTTTTAGATGATGGCAAAATAATTATTGTTTGTCGAATTTCAAATTCTAAGAATCTCTTAAACTCCCTCTGAATTAATGAGCAAGTGAAAATAAGGGGTCATTGAACACAAAATTTTTTTTAAATTTTTATTTTCAAAAATTGTAAAAATACCCAACAACGAACAAAACAACGAACAAAACACAAAACAAGTTAAAACAGACAACCAAACGACACGATCACAACAAATAATTACTTCTCCTCCTTTTTTACAACATCAAAAAGTGAAGAAGAGAAAAGAACTTGAAATGCAAGCAGACATATGAAAATTATTTGATAATTCATTCTTAAAAGTGATTGTAATAAAGTTATGCAAATAAAATTAGTATATTAGACAAATCATAATAATTCATAGAATTCAAGAAGAGACATAACTTTGATAAATAAAAAATTTAACAAACAACAAGATTCAATTTAGACATTTAGATAGAGACATCATTGCAAAGAGGATGAAAAGAAAATTTGTATATTTCAAAATTTAATATACATGAATGAACACAAGATCAATTTGAATGAGAAGATTAAAAGAGTCTGGAAAGAAATAACTACAACAAGTGGCGCTTTGCGCATCTTTTTAAATTTGTGACACACTTTTGTGCATATTTGCATTTATTGGGCTTATTTTGTGCCTCTTTTTCACATTGTGAACCATTGCGTATTCCTTTTGATTTTTGTACATTTGTATATTTGTCAAGAATAATTGTATTCTTTCCAAAGTCATTAATCAAAGTTTTCAAATTAATCTAAGTGCATAAATATTAATTGAAGAGTGAAATACAAAATAAGAAAAACATCACAATTGCAATAATAAATTAATGTAGTCTAAACAAGAGACATGAAATTTGACAATCTTAATTATTATCAAGTTATAAGCTAAACTTAAATTTAGAAAAAAATAGATTTTCTAATGAGTCTGATTTTTAATTTGCATTTTAAGAATTTTAGCACTGATAAGAAAATAAAATCCAAAGATTTTCATAGTTAAACACACATTTCAGAAACAAGATAAAGACAAGACATGTTTATATATATTGATATCAAAAAGATATTACAGTCACTGCAATCGATATCAATACACACCATCAAGAGAAAAAAATCAAAAAATACATCAAACTAATATAAAATCCATCCAAAAAGATACAACAAAACAATAACTGCAACATTTACTCTGAGGGACTCTGATCTGGAGGAGGAGGAGGTTGAGCATTGAAGAAGGTAAAGTAACTGCTAACCATAAGCATGTTACTATTCAAATCATTCATTTGCTCTCTTATGAAGCCCATATCCTGATTGTAGCGATTTTCAAATTCATCAAAACATTGATCAAAATGAGTCTCTAGATGATCAAATCTTTGAACCAAATTTTGATAATTTGTATCATTGGTCGGTGCTGGTTCGGCTTCAGGTTCTTCCTCGGTGTCACTGATGATGTGTGCCTTACTTGTGTCATAATTTTTGAAGATTGCTCTGAATGATGCATCATTGTAATAGAGCAAATCTTCAAACTCCTGATCAGGATGAGTCAAACCATACTTCTTCTCCAGAATATAGGCAAATAGATGTCCTAAAGCAATATTCCTTTTTCTTTTCTAATCAGCATGACCTATTTCAGAAAGCCCAAAAAGATAGTCGATAATTAACTGGGCTTCATCTATAGGTTTTTTAGTCATGACCATAAAAGTGACCATAGAAAGAAGTGGAGTTATGTTCACTCTATCACCAGCCTTAGGGATAATGAAAGTTCTAAAGACATGCTGGATGATTCGTGCAGTTTTCACAAGACCGGATACTCTAGCCACATGTTCATTCACATTATTCCCTCTAATCACTTGATTGATTTCAGACCACGAATAGTCATCAGAAGTGATCAGATTTACTCTTTCCCCTTCAGTTCTTAAGTTTAGAAATGCTCCTAAGTCATGCTTAGTAATTTCTACTCTTTGTTTAAAGACAAAGGAGTGGACTATAGACTGACGAGGCCCAAAGGACATATTGGCCAGCAAATAGTGAAAAGTCTCTTTGTTGTAAGGGTGGACCAGAGTAAGAATGAAACCAAATTGGGTCGAGGCGAACAGGTTCATTACTTGGAAAGTAAGATTTTCTTGAAGTAGCATCCTAGAGGGTGTGATTTTGGCAGAGAAAAATCAAGGAAAAGATTCCTCATTTTCCATAGACAGAAAGTTCTCTGAAGGATTCCTATGTGGCTTTTTGCTATGACCTTCTGCCTCTTACTTTAACTGGAACTAGCCATCTGAAAAGGACTGATCTAAAGAACAAAAGAGATTGAAAGTGATGTTTAGAGTGTGACAATTAAGTTCAAAAGCCTGCCAATTTATTGAAATACAGCAAGTTCATCCCAGACGAATAAAAAATTCGTCCCGGACGAATAAAAAATTCATCACCTATGAAATATTTTAATGAAACGGCTTTTTGTAATCAACACAACTTACGATGCATCCTTTCGTATAGACTTTTGACCAGTCTGATCGTACAGACGAACACGTGTTTGTCCCGGGACGATCAAAACTTATATCATTTTAATGACAGTTGAAACCATCCCCTACATCGAACCGACATGTGTTCGTCCAGACGAACCAAATGTTCGTACAGACAAAGTTCATATTAAAAATTGTCTTATCCATTCAACTGCTCCATTCATTCGTTGCTTCATTTGAAAAATATTTTGTCTTGGATGATCATGACGATCGTACAGACGAAGTACATTAAAACTGCACTTAAAATGGTTCAAAATCCCACAGTTTGTCAAACTACACAAATCGTCCTGTATGAAAAGATTTTGTCCCGGACGATGATGACTTTAAAAAGTTTTTTTGCACTCAAACAAAAACTATAATTCAAAAACAAAACAAAATGAAATCATTCACACAAATCAAAACTAAGAAACACAACAACAAAATAACAAACAGAAAAAATATTTACTAGAAAAAACAAATATCAATGTTGCAGAAAATATTTTTATTTAAGCATTCAAATCAATCACACCAAGCCTTGTTCTTAATGCACTAAAAATATCAAAGGCTAAAGGTTTTGTAAAAATGTTTGCAAGTTGATTTTCAGTTGTAACATGAATGAGTTCCATTTCTCCCTTGGATACATGATCCCTTATAAAATGATGCCTTATGTCTATGTGTTTGGTTCTTGAATGTTAAATAGGATTTTTAGAAATGCAAATAGCACTAGTGTTATCATAATAAATTGGAATAGTGCCTATAGACAATCCTAAATCAATCAACTGTTGTTTCAACCAAAGTACATTTGCTACACAACTTTCTAATGCAATATATTCAGCTTCAGTAGTAGATATGGCTACTGAATTTTATTTTCTACTAGACCATGAAACTAATGAATTTCCAATGAATTGACATGTTCCAAAAGTGCTTTTCCTATCCACCCTACAGCCTACAAAGTCAGAATCTGAATAACCAATAATTTCAAATGAAGAGCTAAACTTAAGATACCAAATTCCTAAGTTCTGAGTTCCTAGCAAATATCTTAAAATCTTTTTCACTAATGTCAAATGTGATTCTTTTGGATCTGATTGAAATCTAGCACACAAGCAAACACTAAATATGATATCGGGTCGGCTAGCAGTTAAGTAAAGTAAATATCCAATTATCCCTCTAAATTTTTTTTTATGAACAAATTTTTCCTTAGGGTCCTTATCCAACTAAACTGAGGAACTCATTGGAGCACTAACAGGTTTAGCATTATACATTTCATATTTTTTTAGGATGTCCTTAACATATTTGGATTAGCTAAAAAATGTACCTTCCTCAAGTTGCTTAATGCTAAATCCTATAAAGTAACTTAAGTCTCCCATTAGACTCATCTCAAATTCACTACTCATTATTTTAGAAAAATCATCACAAAGATTTTTATTTGAAGATCCAAAAATGATATCATCCACATAAATTTAAACAATGAGTATATCCTTTCAACATTTCTTCAAAAAAAGAGTTGTATCCGCACTTCCTTTTTCAAATGATATTTCAAGTAGGAAGGTGCTCAACCTCTCATACCAAGCCCTAGGTGCCTAATTCAATCCATATAATGCCTTTTTCAACTTGAAAATATGATTTGGGTATTTAGAATTTTCAAAGCCTGGAGGTTGTTCTAAGAACACATCCTTTGATTTATCTCATTTAAAAAGGCACTTTTGACATCCATTTGATACAATTTAAATCCTTTAAAACAGACGAAGGCTAGCAAAATCCTAATTGCCTAAAGTCTAGCTACAGGGGCAAAAGTTTCCTCAAAATCAATCCCTTCAATCTGATTATACCCCTTTGCAACTAATCTAGCCTTATTTCTAATGACTACTCCTGAGTCATTCATTTTGTTTTTGAATACCCACTTAGTTCCAACTACACTTTGATCTTTTGGCCTTGTAGTTAATTCCCAAACTTTATTTCATACAAATTGATTCAACTCTTCTTGCATGAAAAATATCCAAAATTCATCAGAAAGTGCTTGAACAATATTAGTGAGTTCTATAGTTGAAATGAAGGATGAATATTGACTTCCTTATTTAATCCACACCTAGTCCTTACACTCTCACTTGGTTCACCTACGATCAGTTCCCTTGGGTGGTTTTTAGAAAATCTCAAATCTCTAGGCAAAGGGTTTTCTATTTCCAAATTTTCTTCCACATTTTCTTCCAAATTTTCTTCCAAATTTTCTTCCAAATTTATTCTTTCAATCTTTTGGGAGTTATCCTCAATCTCATCATCTATAATATTTGGCTCTTCCAAATTTCCTGATTCATTGAATACAACATGTGTGGTATCCTCCATTCTCAAAGTTCTTTTATTGAATGCTCTAAAAGATTTTCCAACACTTGAGTACCCAACAAAAATTCCCTCATCTAATTTGGATCAAATTTTCCTAAGGCAGATTTTTTATTATTATGAATAAACACCTTGCAACTAAAAATATGCAAATGAGACAAATTAGGTGTTCTTCCTTTTAGCAACTCATAAGGTGTTTTATTTAAACAAGATCTCACATTCACCCTATTCAGAACGTAGCATGCAGTGCTAACCGCCTCAGCCCAAAAATATTTTGGAAGTGAGTATTCTGCCAACATTGCTCGCATAGCTTCTACTAATGTTCTGTTTTTCCTTTCGACTCCCCATTCTGCTAAGGGGTTCTAGGTGCTGAAAAATTGTGATCAATTCCTTTCTCCTTACAAAATCGTCAAACTTTTCATTTTCAAATTCTCCTCCATGATCACTTTGAATTGATATAATTTCACAACCTAATTTTCTTTGAATCCAAGTCAAAAAACTTCTAAATTTCTCAAATGATTCACTCTTATGAAAAAGAAATCTAACCCATGTAAATCTTGAGAAATCATCCACAATTACAAAACCGTATACCTTCCCTCCTAAACTCACAGTTCCAACTGGTCTAAAAAGATCCATATGCAAAACCTCCAATGGTTTATTTATTCAAAGATCCTTATTGGACTGAAAAGAGTACTTCACCTGTTTTCCTAATTGACATACATCACAAAGGAGTGTATCTATTTTTATGATATTTTTCTTAGTGTTGTTTGTGCGTCCTCTTTTTGGTGATGTCAAAAGGGGGCAAAGTCTATTGTAGTTTGTTTGACTTGCATGCTTAGGCTTATGCTCACGTATCTTGCTTTCTTAGGCTTATGTTCACGTATGTTGCTTATGATCACAAGTTATTCAGGACAACAAGAAGACTCAAGATGGGGTAGAGTAGGAGTGTGAGTTTATAACATTATAATTTTTCATTTTTTTTTTATTTTTCCTTTTTTGAGACTAGCCACAAATTGCATATAAGATTGAGTAACCATGCACACACACAGGGGAAGAGGGTTTTAAAATATATATATATATATAATTTTTTCTCTGTTGATCATACTGTACGAGTTTATATCGTACTGTACGATATTATCTGTCTGAAACATCTTTCTGTGAACAGGTCATACGATACGATTTATATCATATTGTACGATGTGTTACTAATCCAAAACCCTTGCTACCAGATTAGTTTAAGTAAGTTTATTAGCCGTTCGTACTATACAAACATATTCGTACTATACAATTTATTTTGAATACTTACTTAAATTAGTTTATGATTAGTAGAATAAATCAAGGTGTAATCTCTTATTGGTCATCATACTATACACAATAGTTCATATTATATGATGAATTGAGGCTATTTTTTATCATCCCGGACTTCATCCAGGACGATCCCTTAATTTTGACTAATCATACTGTACGAAGTAGTCGTATCCTTTGATGTAGAGAGACGAGTTTTGATCATCTCGACTATCATCCTATATAAATAGAAGAGTTTTGCCGATCGTACTATACAAGTTTATATCATATTGTACGATTGTATTAAAACTTTTTGACCAGTTTGTAAACCTTCGTACTAGGATGAAGCTCGTTCATACTAATCATACTGTATGATATGTAATCATATTGTATGTTAGAAACGGCTATTTTTAAAATTTTAAGGTTTTTGGAGCCCATTTTAAGTATAAAAAAGTTATGTTTTTGGTGTATGACTATGAGAGGGGAACATGATTAGAGAGAGAATCCTTGGGAGTGAGCTCTTGAGAAGATTTTAGGGTTTACGAGAAGAAGTAGAGGGTGAGAATGGTGAGGGAGAAGTAGTGTGAGGGAGATCACACGGTTGCTCCGTTCTTGCTGCACTTTATTCCTCCTGTGGCCTGAGAAGATCTTATGGGAGGTTCTCTGAGGGGGAGACTCTTCTACATCAGTGTCCTCGAAGGTACTTTGCCTTCTCTAGGAGGGAGTAAAACAAGAAGGTATGCTGCCGTCGCCAGGAAGGTGACAAACCGCTTGGCACTCCGTCACACCAAGTTGGTGAAAGTGAGTATTGTAAGGGCTTCTCTGCCTTGCCAAGGGTGCAAAGGGAGAACTATTGTTTAGTAGTGAAATTCCCGGAGTAGAGGACTCTCGGGAGTGGGCTTAGGTTAAGTGACCGAACCACTATAAAATCTTTGGTGTTATTTTTCCTATACCGCTTTTACTTTTCCTTGCATTTTATTTTCATTATAATTGCGTGGTGAAATTCATTGTGGAATCCATTGTTGCTATTTGTATTCAATTACTCAGTTCCGCATTAGTTAAATTTTTCTGTCAAAAATTTAAAAACATAAAAATATTATAACTCCTGTTTAGTATTCTTTATTGCAACAAGTTTTTCACAATTCACCCCCCCTCTTGACGCATCTAGTAATTTCAATTGGCATCAGAGTAATTTCAATTGGTATCAAAGCAATTTCACCTAACTCAACTTGTGCTATTAGTAAATAAATATGTGATAGATTATGTATTACTTATGAAAGAATAAGTGAAGTTTATTAAGAGAGTTGCTATTTGCATATGTTACATTCTTGCAACTTATATAGTTTTGATGATTTCAAAAATTATTATTTTATGTGCAATTATTTCCTAACAATTTTTGGAAGAAATGTTTTTGCTCTTGTGTGTACTAACATTTCATGAAAATTGAACTCCAAACTATGAAGACTTCAAATCAAATTCAGCATACAATTCTTTGCAAATTGGAGCTCTAAATTGTTCTTTGAATTGAAAGGGAGTGATTGTAATTGAGTGAATAAACACACACATACACACACTTAAGGAGATCTTACAAAATTTGTACTGATCGTACGGGACGAACCTAGTTCGTACGGGACGATCAGGTCAGTTTTCTCCCCGTAAGAGCAATGGAATGAATAGGAGTTGGAGGAAATTTTTCTAAGTCCTGATCGTCCAGGACTAATTTATTTTCATCCCAGGACGATTTCTTCTCTGTAAAATTTCATCCAGACGAAATACAAATAATCCCCGGACGATTTCTTCTCTATAAAAATTTCATCCATACGAAATCTAAATCATCCCAGGACGATTTCTTCTCAGTAAAAATTTCATCCAGATGAAATCTAAATCGTCCCAGGATGAATTCTTCTCGGTAAAAATTTCGTTCAGACAAAGTTCATTATCGTGCCAGGACGAGTTGCTCTCTGTAAAACTTTCATCCGGACGAAGTCTTGTTCATCCCAGGATGATGTGAACAGACATACCAAAATTGATTACGTCCATGCAATTATTTGGGAACCGACTTATGGTATAACGGATCGTACCGGATGAACCTGGTTCGTACGGGAAGATGATCGTGTATGAACATAGTTCATACCACTATACATAAGGATTGTGTCTGACACTTTAAGTAAAATCTTCCAGGATGATCCACGATCGTACGGCACGATTCATTTTGTGTTGACTTGAAAAATTTGCAGTTTTGGATAGTTTTTCTTGTCTCTCTTATATATAGTCCAATTTAGACTGCCACCCAATCTTTTTGCTCATTGATCTTCATGCCTATTGGAAGAAGAGTTAAGGAGAGAGTGTGAGAGAGCATTCAAAGGAGGATTCCTACCACTGGAGCGTGAAGACTTCGCTTGGTGTTAAAAAGTAAGAATATTTACTTGTGATTTTGGATTACTTCACTCTTTTCTTTCTTCCTTCTAGATTTCTTGTGAGGAGATCTGTCAAGGAGATCTGATTCTCTACAGACACTTGGAGAGTGTAAACAAATGGAGGGTTCTCTGCCCACACTAGAAGAGTATGAATAGCTGAAAGGTTCTCTGCCCACACTAGTAGAGTGTGAACAGCCGAAGGTTTCTCTACCCACACTAGGAGAGTAAAAAGACAAAGGGTTCTCTATCCACACTAGGAGAGTTTTAAAGGACGAAGGATTCTCTGCCAACATGGGGATAGTGTAAAAGGACGACGGTTCTCTACCACACCGGGCAGTGGTGGAAAGAGTGTTTGTAAAGGCTTCTCCGCCTTGTTGTGGGTGCAAAAGGAGAGACACAATTTGTATTAGTGCAATACTCAGAGGGTGCCTCCGAAGAGTGGATGTAGGTCTGGTTTAGACCGAACCACTATAAATTTTGTGTCTTTTATTTTTACTGCTTTTACTTTTCCGCATTTTATTTTGTTACAAAAATTTATGGTTGAAAAACTTTTTCTAAAAATCCATTAAAGTTTAATTTCGGTTCAACATACTCAAGAGGGATAATTTTTTTTTAAATACCAATTCACCCCCCTCTTGGATAGCCTTGGGACATAAACTTAGGTTTAACAACCTAATTCATGATGAACGAATCTCAACAAGTGGTATCAGAGCCTTGTTTTGAAATCATAAGTTTAAACAACTTTTTTATTAATGTAAATGGCTACATTTGGAAATTGAAACTCACCTGAGGGTTGCTCTATTACTAGACCTCCATTGTTTGATAATATACCTTTTGATTTTTGGAAAACACACATGTCTACTTTCTTACAGTCACTTGATTATCGTATGTGGATCTTAGTCCAGAAAGGGTATACAAAACCAATTAGATTAGTTGATGGAGTTAGAGTTGAAACACCTTTTGCAGACTGGACAGTAGAAGAACGTGACTTAGCACAACTAAATGCCAAATGCTTGAATAGTTTCTTTTGTACTTTAAAATCGAAAGACTACATACAGGTTTCCACTTGCAAAAGTGGAAAGGACATATGGGATAGACTTTGTATAACATATGAGGGGACTAATGAGGTTAAACAATCTAGACTCAATATCTTGTTGCATGATTATGATTTATTTCGCATGAAATCTAATGAATCCATTTCTGACATGTACACAAGAATCACATAAATAGTCACCTCTTTGCATGCTCTCGGTAGGGAACTAAGGAATGCTGAAATGGTTAATAAGATTCTTCATTGTTTACCTACTGCTTATGATGCTAAAATTACTACAATTATAGAGTCTAAAGATTTAAACATTTATTCTATTGACAATCTTCTTGGTTCACTTATTACTTATGAGCAAGGAGTTAGCCAAAGAAAGGTTAATGCAGGTGAACCACGAAGGGAGAAGAACATAGAAAGAAGAACATAGTACTGAATGTGGAAGAGTTTGAGAGTGAACACTCACAACCTGAGGATGAAGAAGACATCGCATTGATGACTAGACAATTCAGAAGCTTTCTGAAGAGGAAGCAAAAGAAATGCCAGCAATGGAATAGAGGTAAATTCAATAGAAATAACAAGATTTCAAATGAGGTTATTTGCTATGAGTGTAGGAAACCTGGACATATAAAGACAGATTGCCCTAAACTCAAAGCCAATCATAGCAAGTAGAAGGTAGAGGAGAAACCTATTGTAAAGAGGGGAAGAAAGAAGTTTCAAAAAGCTTACTGGGCGGACTCAGCTTCAGATTCATCAGAGATTGAAAAAGAAGAGGAAGTCACTAATTTTGCTTAATGGCTGATAGTCTTGATCACTCAAATCAAGAAGAGATATGTGAATTAACTTATGATGAATTATTTGAAGTTTCTAAACACATGCATGATGCATATAGAAAAATGAAGAAAATGTATGCTAGTTTAAGTCTAGAATTTGAAGAACTTAAAAGGAACATGAAATCCTTAGGAAAGATCATGCTTTGATTGATAACAATCACATGAAATTACTTGATGAGTTTGATGACTTGAATAAAAATCATGAGAATTTAAAATCATCCTATGCAGAACTCGGGAAAGATTTTAAGAATTCTAAGGATGAATTTGAGAGCAAACTTTATAGAACCAAATATACAAATCGAATTTTGGAATATATGAATTCATTTTACAAATTAACGATAAAATCTCTCGAGGATAATAGGATACTACCTAAACTTGAAGATTTTACTAATCCTATTATGTACCCTAAATTTATGCAATCCCTGAAAAGACAGATGAATGTTAGAAGACTTAGGAAACCATTTCCTAAAGTAAAATATAATAATTGTGGATTGTTTGGATATATAGCTAACACCTGTACTTTGAAGATAAAAACTAATTTGGTGTGGAAACCTAAGATGCATAAACCTAGACATATCATACATGCATCTGATTATAAATTGCTAAAAAGTGAACCCAAACTTGTTTGGGTTCCCAGGTCTAACGTTTGATAATCTTGCAGGGACGCTCTCACACAAGACCTCGTGAGAGCATATGGTACCTGGACAGCAGATGTTCAAAGCACATGCCTGTAGATATTGCTCAATTCATAATGCTGGAAGCCAGGAGTGGGGGCAAGGTTACACTTAGAGATAACACCACAAGGAAAGTGGTTGGGATAGGTATGATTGGAAATTTAAAGAATTTTTCATAGACAATGTATTATTGGTTGAAGGCTTAAAACATAATTTGTTAAGTATAAGTCAGCTATGCGATAAAGGTTACTGTGTAAACTTTTTTTCTATTAGCTGCATATTAAGCCTAAATGGTTAAGATGTTTTGAATGGAAAAAGGGTAAATAATATTTATATGCTAGATTTAAATTGTATTCAAACTCCTACTGCTTTTTGTTTGAAAATTGTATCTGTTGAGTCATGGCTTTGGCATAGGAGATTTTGTCATTCTAGCATGAAAAACCTTAAGAGGATTACCCAAAAGAACATAGTGAGAGGTATACCAAAACTAGACTTTACTATCAGAACATCCTTAATGTATTTTGTCTGGCTAAGAAAGTTCTGTTATCTATTTATTTTATACCAAAGATAATAAAGTAATTAAGCTCTCCCATGATGCTCATTTCAAACTCATTACTCATTATTTTTGAGAATTCATCACATAAATTTTTATCTGAAGATCCAAATAGAATGTCATCCACATTAATATAAATAATACCCTTTTGTTACAAATGTATTTTGTTATAAGAATTTCATCTTTAACCTTTTGTATAAAAAGTGTAGTGTCCACAATACCCTTAACAAATCCTTTATTCAATAAGAATGAGCTAAGTCTTTCGTACCAGGCTCTAGGTGCTTGCTTTAATCCATATAATGCCTTTTTTAATTTGCACACATGGTTTAAACATTTTGAACATTCAAATCAGAGGGGTTGCTCAACATAAACCTCCTCCTTGATTACCCCATTCAGAAAAGTACTCTTTACGTCGATTTGATATAGTTTAAAACTTTTGAAGCAAGCAAAGGCTAAGAGCACCCTTATGGCTTCTAGTCTAGCTACTAGGGCAAAGGTTTCTTTAAAGTCTATTCCCTCAATTTGGTTGTGCCCCTTAGCTACTAGTCTGGCTTAATTTCTTATTATAATTCCTGAGTCATTCACCTTATTTTTAAAGACCCATTTTATTCTAACTACACTCTGTTCTTTATATCTTTTGACTAACTCCCAAACATCATTCCTGGTGAATTGGTTCAATTCTTTTTGTATTGCTAGGATCTAAAATTCATCTCCTAAAGCTTGATCTATACTTGTAGGTTCTATCATAGAGATGAATACTAAATGACTAACCTCCTTCCTACGTCCATGCCTAGTTCATACACCTCTCAGGGGTCTCCTAAAATTAACTCTTTAGGATGACTAAAAGAATATCTCCATTTTTAGGCAACACTTCTTGAGGTTCTACCCTTTATCTAATGGTCATAGTTTCTACTCCTTGAATTATCTCTATTTCATCCTCTTCAATTTTAGAGTCAGAGGGCTTGTCTGATTCATCAAATACTACATTGGTGTACTCTTCTACTACTAGGGTTCTCTTATTAAAGATTTTATAGGCCTTACCTACAGAAGAATATCCTAAGAAGACACCCTCATCAGACTTGGGATCGAATTTTCCTAAGGGAAGTTTGCCATTATTCAAGATGAAGCACTTGCAATCAAAGACATGTATACGTGAAAGATTCGGTGTCCGACCCTTAAGGAGTTCATAAGGAGTTTTATTTAACTTTGATCTAATGTTCACCCTATTTAAGATATAACACGCTGTGTTTACTACTTCTACCCAAAAGTATCTAGGAAGGGTGTACTCAGCTAATATTTCCCTAGTAGCATCTACCAAGTTTCTATTCTTCCTTTTTGGTATTCCATTTTGCTGTGGACTCATAGGGGCTGAGAAGTTATGCTCTATTCCTATCTCTTAATAGAATGATTCAAATCTTTTATTTTGAAACACTCCACCATAATCACTATGAATTATTAAGATTTCACATCCTAATTTTCATTGAATCGAATTAGAGAAAATCTTAAATTCCTCAAACGACTCATTCTTATGTGCAAGGAATCTTACCTAGGTGAATCTAGTGAAGTCGTCTACAATCAAAAATCCATAATTCTTCCCACCTAGGCTTGACGTGCTAATGGGTCCAAATAAGTCCATGTGAAGGATTTCTAATGTTCTAGAGGTGATAACATCTTTGATTGAATGAAAGGATGATTTGATTTGTTTTCCTAGTTAGAAGGCATCACATAGATGGTTCTTAGTGATGTCTAACTTAGGTACGCCTCTAACTAGGTTTTTCTGAGTAATATTTCTAAGTGTTTTCATACTAGCATGGCATAGTCTCCAATACCATAGCCATGAGTCATCTATTATTGTTTTTAAGCAAAATGAATTTGAACAGTCAATGCAATCAAGATCTAACATGTAAACATTGTTCATTCATTTTCTTTCTAGAACAAGTTTGTTATTTAAGCTAATCAGGCATTTATCAGAAAGAAATTTTATGTGAAAACCTTTATCATATAATTGACTAATGCTTAACAAGTTGTGCTTTAAACCATCGACTAATAAAGCATTTTCACTTAAAAAACTTTAGTATAGCCAAAAATACTTGAACCCACCACTTTCCTGGTGGTGTTGTCTCCCAATGTTACTTTGCCTCTGGTCCTGGTCTCCAGTGAAATGAACTTCTTCATATCTCCAGTCATATGTTGCGAGCGGCCACTATCCAGGTACCACATGCTCTCATTAGGTCTTTTTGGAGAGCATCCCTATAATTTCATTCAAGGGTTAGATTTGGGAACCCAAGTGAGTTTTGTTCCTCCTTATGCCTGCATAAATGAAATGTATGTATGCTATGCTATGATGGATGTAATTTTAGTCTCCATACTAGGGGTGTCCAACGATGAATCATGCATGTGCGGGCTATATGACCTAGCATGCCACAAGAAAAGCACCTAATACCAAGAAATGAGTATACTAACCTATGTGAGTGGTGTTGCCTTTTCCTAAATTTTTGTGATACATACAGTGCTGGGGGATTGCTAGATTGGACTAATAAGAGTGAAGCCTTTTTTTTTCTAGTTCTTTAAATTTTTCTTTAAATGTGTTATTTTGATATGTCAATCCGTGAACTTTCTATTTTAACAGATGTTCACTTTGATCTACCTCCATGCAAGTTTGTATAGTCTGTCAAAGGCCTCTTCTAGTTCAACATGCGTTATTTTCAAGGATTCATAAGCTTCTGTTAAATTAATATGCTTCTTATTTAATGCTTCATACTCATCAAGCAGGGACATGTGATCTCTATCTAAATCAGAATGTTCTTTAACTATGTTAGCATGCTCAGTTTATAAAGTACTAAAATCAATATTAAGACTAGCATGCACCATTTTCAATTTCCTATACGAGTCATCGATTTTTTTAGAAATAAGTAGTAGATCTTCATATGCAAGTTGACATACCTCATCTTGATTCGATTGATCAAGATTGTCATTAACCATTAAATATAAATTTGTTACCTCCTCCTCTGCTTCTTCTTCTGATAATTCTAAGGCAGAGTCAGCCCGCAATGCCTTTTGTGTCTTCATCTTCCCCTTCTTGTACTTAGCTTTTTCCTCACCTTTTTCCTTTACTGGTTGACTCTTTAAGTTGGGGCAGTAAGCTCAGAGATGACATGGTTTCTTGCACTCAAAATAAATTATATCAGATGAAACTTTAGTAGTTGTTGAGCTTTGACCTTTATTCCAGTTGTTCTGATGACGCCTTTATTTTCTTTTCAAAAAGTTCTTGAACTGTCGAGTCATCAAGGCTATGTCATCTTCTTCCTTCACTGTAGAGCTTTCACTTTCTGAGTTGTTTTCTTTCAATGCCATCGCTTGCTCCTTCTTCTTTTCATTTACATCACTTTACCTTTGACTCACCCTTGCTCGTACGCATTGAGTGACCCAAATAAATTGTCAATAGAATAAACAATTAGATCTTTAGATTCAGTGATGGCGGTAATTTTAGCATCATAAGAGCTAGGTAAGCATCTAAGAATCTTGTTAACCTTTTCAGAATTTGAAATTTCTCTACCTAATGCATGCAAGGATGTCACAATTTGGGTTAACCTACACTAGGTTTCATATGGAAGAGCTCATAATCATGCAATAAAATGTTAAGTCTAGACTGTTTAACTTAACTAGTTCCTTCGTACATGATGCACAGTCTATCCCAAATCTCCTTACCAGTAGCACAAGTAGATACTCTCATGTAGTCCTCATATTTTAATGCACAAAAGAAGCAGTTTAAGACCTTTGTATTCAATTGAGCTAACTCCCTATCCTCGTTGCTCCATTCATTAAAAGGTACTTGAGTTTTCACTCCATTCACAAGTTTAAATGGTGCAACGTAACCATCATTTACTAATATCCACATGCGGTAATTAAAAGACTGTAAAAAAAGTAGACATTCTAATTTTCTAGAAATCAAACAAAATAATGTTAAAAAGAGGTGGACGGGTTATTGAGTAACCCTCTGCAGTATTATGATTACCAAAATGAGACATGATCGATTATCAAGGTTTTCTAAAACTCAATTTTTGAAACCCCGCTTTGATATCAATTGAAATTGCTCTATTAGCAATTGAAATTACTAGATGTACCAAGAAAGGGGATGAAAAATTGCGAAAAACTTATGACAATAAAGAATCCTAAACAGGAGTTCTAATATTTTTATGTTTTTAAATTTTTGATAGAAATTTTTAACTAATGCAGAAGCGAGTACTTGAACCCAAATAGCAACAACAGATTCCACAATAAATTTCACAACACAATTATAATGAAAATAAAATGCAAGCAAAAGTAAAAGCAGTAAAGGAAAAATTCGCATTAGAGATTTTATAGTGGTTCAGTCACTTGACCTACATCCACTCCCTGGAGTCCTCCATTCCGCGAATTTCACTATTGAACAATAACTCTCCTTTTGCCCCATTAGTAAGGCGGAGAAGCCCTTATAAGACCCACTTTCACCAACCCAGCATGGCAGAGTGCCAAGCGCTTTGTCACCCTCCTGGTGATGGCAGCATACCTTCTTATTTTTCTCTCTCCTAGAGAAGGCAGAGTACCTTCGAGGACACTGATGTAGAAAAGTCTCCCCCTAAGCGAACCTCCCATAAGATCTTCTCGGGCCATAAGAGAAATAAAGTTCAGCAAGAATAGAGCAACTGTGTGTTCTCTATCATACTACTTCTCCCTCACCAAGCTCATGCTCTTCTTCCTCTCTCAAACCCTAAATCTTCTCAAGAGCTCTCTCCCAAGGATTCCCTCTCTAATAACATTCCCCTCTCATAGTCACACACCAAAAACATAACTTTTTGATACTTAAAACGAACTCCAAAACCCTAAAATTTTCAAAATAGTAGTTACTATCGTACAATACGATTATATATCGTATAGTTTGATTAGAATAAACAATCTTCATCCTACTATGAAAGTTTATGAATAGGTCAAAATTCTGAATACAATTGTACAGTATGATATAAAATCGTATAGTATGATCGACAAAACTCTTATGTTCATACAGGATGATACCCAGGACGATCAAAACTTATCTCTATGCATCATAAGGTATGACCTACTTCATACAGTATGATTAGTCAAAATCAAGGGATCATCCAAGATGAAGTTTAGAATGATCAAAAATAGCCTCGATTCATCGTATAGTATAAATTGATTCGTACAGTATGATGACCAATTAGATATTACACCTTAATTTATTCCACTAATCATGGACTAATTTAAGTAAGTATTCAAAATAAATTGTATTATACGAATATGTTCATACAGTACATGGCTATTAAATTTACTTAAACTAATCTTGTGGTTAGGGTTTTGGAGAAGTAACACATCGTACATTACGATATAAATTATACCATACGACCTGTTCACAAAAAGATATTTCAAATAGATCATATCTTATAGTATGATATAAACTCATAAAGTACGATCAACAGGGAAAATTTTTTTATATTTTCTTTTTAAAAACCCTCTCCCCCTGTGTTTGTACATGGTTGCTCAGTCTTATATGTAATTTGTGGCCAGACTCAAAAAAGGAAAAATAAAAAAAATGAAAAATTACAATGTTATTAACACACACTCCTACTCTACCCAGTCTTGAGTCTTCTTGTTGTCCTAAGTAACTTGTGATCTTCTCGAAATATTAGAACTCAGAGAAACTAGCAAAAATCAAAGGTATTCAATGAATAGAAATTCATACGACATTATTTGTTATCATTAAAATCTCAAACTATGGGTCATGGATTGCAACTTTAGGCATGTAATCTTTAGATTTTAGTGCACAGAAAAAGCAGTTCAAACACTTTGCATTAAGTTGTGTTAGATCCCTATCATCAAAATTCCATTCAAAAAATGGCAATTTAGTTTTGATGACATTGATTTCTCGTGTTGGTGCAGAACAACCTTCTTTTATAAGTATTTATATGGTATAATCTATACATTGTAATAAAGTTGACAAGCAATTTTTCTAGAAATTGAAAGGTATATTTTCAAATAACGGTGCCCGAGTAATGGAAAACCTTTTCACAGTATTTCAATTATAAAAGTTAGTTATGGATCACAACTCAAAAGTTTTAAAAAATTGATTTTATGAATCCCGCTCTCATACTACTTAATAGTTTGTTAGGGTTGTTAAGCCCTTATGAACTAACTTTAGGCTAACTAAGAGGGGGGGGGGGGTGAATTGGTGGTTTTAAAAATTCTTAAACGAAAAGCAAAATCTTTTTGAAACTTTTTGAATATTTTAAAACTAATACAATCAACCACAGAAATTAATATGAAGAAAAATAAAGTGCAGGAATAATAGAAAAAGAACACACTAGATTTTATAGTGATTTGGTTAACTTTACCTATGTCAACTACCTGGAGCCTCTCCTTCAGGTATTGCACTAAAACAATGTGACTCTTCCTTTGCTCTCACATCAAGGTGGATAAGCCTTTACAAACTCCTTTTTACTGACCCTGGTGAGGCAGAGAACCTAAATTCATTTTTCTTCCTCCTGAAATAGGCAGAGAACCTTGATCTAAAGCTGACGAAGACCTTCCTAGACCCACCAAGGAGCCATGGATGATGAATATAGAAGATGACTTGAATACTTGCTTGGAGTAATCTTTTTGAACACCTCACAAACTCCCCCTCACAAGATTCTCTCTCACTCTCTCTAAAGCTCTCTTTGTCCTTCTCTACGCTCTATCAGCTCAAGATAATAGCAAAAAATCCTCCTGTTAGTAAATAAAAGATCATATAAAAAAGGCCTTAAAAGATGCCCTAATTTGCAACTTCTCATCAAATATCATCCAGGACGATCGCCAAATTATCCAGGAAGATTGCCAGATCATCCTATACGATCAGTTTATTTTAGTCCTTCCAGTCTGGATGATCTGTGTGTGTTGTATGATTAGAACACATTATTTGTTTTAATCATCCGAGATGATGTAGATATCATCACATATGATTAGTTCTAAATCATACATATCATCTAGCATATAGTTTTGGATATCCAGGAGATACATGTTAGATGTTGAAGAAATATAACTTATCATCTAAGATAATGATTGGATCATCCTATATGATTAGTTCAAAATTAGTGATTTTCTTCTAGCATATCATTCTGGTCGTCCAGGAAATTCAAGAGAATATTAAGGTTTATCTTCTGATCGTCCAGGATGATCCTACGATCATCCAAGATGATATGATCAATCAATCTAATATTATATACTTTCTTGAATAAACTGAGTAATTTAAGCATGATTGTAATGAGTCTTCCAAGATGATATGGGATCATCTTATATGATTACAACAAGATTCTAAAGATAAAATCTTGCCTAAATGACTTTTGCATCTGAGTATTTTTTATTTGAGGATATCATCCAAGACGATGAAAATATCGTCCAGGATGATTTTCTAAAGTAAGTTTATAGGACCCATATACCTTAATTAGGATTTTTATTTTTAACTGATCATCCTATAAGATATAATAAAAATAAAAAAACCTTAAACTTATAGAATTTCTCCCACTGAGTGTGTGTGTGCAAGGATTTTTAGCATCAGGATCCATCCAAGTACATTTGACTCAAGAAAAGGTAAATGTTATATTTTAATGGAAATTACAAACTGACTCAATCCTAATATGATAGATCTTGAGCTGATTGATGTTCCAAGTGAACTTGTGGACCTGAAAGGTTAGTGAACAGAGCAAATAAAATAGATATGCATGTATTGCAATAGTCAAAGAACAATAATGTATGTTATCATCAAAATTATAAAACTTGGGTCAAGTTTTACAATAGGCATAATTAAACACCTTGGTTATTATTAGCTGACCATGATCCATGATTATATGGAGCACACTAGAAAATGCCACCAGTACCAGATTCATTGCATAATAATTCACCAACCTCCTATTCTACGGCAACCTACTATGCCTTCTTAGCTATTTGAAGGTTGGGGCATGGATGTAGTGGGTCCTTTTGACCCTCCTTCCTCTAAGGGTCATATATTTTTTTTGGATGCCACTGATTACTTCTCTAAGTGGGCAGAAGCTATCCCACTTAAGGAAGTCAAATCAGAGGATGTGATGCACTTTTTTCACGATCGCATTATTTACCACTTTGGTGTTCCATGCCATATAATTTTTAATAACTTTGCATCATTTAGAAGAACCAAAAATTCTAGATTTTCCCACCGCCATAACATCAATTAGCGATACTCTTCAATTTACTACCCTTAAGACAATGGCTTGGTGGAGGAATTTAATTAACTCTCATAGAACTGATAAAAAAATTATGGCAAATAAGTGAGAGTGGCATGATATGTTACCCGAGAAATTATGGGCTTATAGGACTATGTAACATACTCTTACTCAGTCTACCCCATATACTTTAGCCTTCGGGGTTGAAGTCATCCTCCCACTTGAGGTCGAGCTCCCCTCATTATGTGTGGAAGTTAGCCACAATCTTTCACATGAGGATAATGCCTGACTATGGTTAGAAGAACTCGATAGTTTAGAAGAGCTTCGTCTATAGGCTCATCAGAACCTTAAGCTATACCAAGCTCGTATGGCCCATTCACATGATCGCCTTGTTCGACCCTATGCTTTATGGGTTGGAAACTTAGTTATTATCATGTGTAGGCCTATCATTTCATGGCATTGTTACAAACCTATTTTTTGGATTATGATTTTGATGATAGCAAACAAATCTTGTTTCACTACGACCTCCTTTTTCTACTAACTTTTCAGGACTCAAAGATCAGACGGAAATTGGAATCAGTTCAAGACTGGGTAGATTAGGGTTGAGTCAGTCTATAATTTTAACTGATGTTAAGTAAACCTACACACACACTTCAGAGATTTAGAACTTGTGTTTTTACTCACATCGGCCCGGATGATATTTATATCGTCCTAGACGATCGAGTTCAAAACAGAAGATCTAATCAGGAATTCTTCGTTAAGGCAGCCGTAATTAACTGATCGGCCTGGACGATACCTGTATCGGCCAGGACGATATGCTCAATACAGAAAGAAATTGCCACCATCATCAATTTAGGTATTCTATATTTTTGGAAATCGACCTGGATGATATCACACAATTATGCCTAAATTGATCCAGGAATCAAGGAAGTAATTAAGGATGATTGATACGATCACATCATCCAGGATGATCGCAGGATCGACCAGGATGATCTATTCAAAAACCCTTAGTTGCTTTTGGACGATAAATATCGGCCAGCACA
Organism: Dendrobium nobile; assembly: GCA_022539455.1. Classification (NCBI taxonomy): domain Eukaryota; kingdom Viridiplantae; phylum Streptophyta; class Magnoliopsida; order Asparagales; family Orchidaceae; genus Dendrobium; species Dendrobium nobile. The sequence continues at coordinate 40,131,683 of CM039735.1, forward strand.
AATTCAGGGCGATGTTCTGCCCGATCTGGATCGGACAGCTTGAATTCAGGGCGATACTCTAGATGATTTTCCTCTGATTTAAACTAACCGGTCAGGATGATTGTGAGATCGTCCTGGACGATCAAGCCAATTTTCAATCATCCAGTTTACATTAAGGGCGATGCTCTGATCGATCTTCTGAGATTTGTACTGATCGGCCAGGACGATTTTCATATCATCCTAGATGATAAAGTCAGCAACTTGCAATTAATGAGCTCTCTTGAACCTCTTCTATTTAAGAGCTCTTTTTCAACATTTTTGAACATCCTTGGCTGCTATCTTAACCAGAGAAAACCTAAAGGAGAGAGAGAGAGAGAGAGAGAGAGAGAGAGAGAGAGAGAGAGAGAGAGAGGATCTTGTGAGGGGGAGCTTATGAGGGAGTTCACAAGGGTTGTTCCAAGCATTGTTCCACTTCTTCTTCCCTAGAGTCTCTTGTCCTTGGAAGGGTTGGAAGAGGTAAGTTTCAGCAAGTGATCGTGGTTCTCTGCCTACTTCAGGAGGAAGCAAAAGGAGTGGGGTTCTCTTCCTTGCCGGGGGTGGCAAAAAGGAGGTGTCTTTGTAAGGGCTTCTCCGCCTAGCTGTGGGGGCTAAAGGAGAGTCACGTTGGTAGTGCAATACTCGAAGGGCGCCTCCGGGGAATGGACGTAGGTCAAGTTGACCGAACACTATAAATCCTTGTGTTCTTTTTACTGCTTCCGCACTTTAATTTTCCGCACTTGTTTTTTTGTGGTGACTTTGGTTTGTGAGAATTGTTCTTATTGTTTAAAGATTTTTTAAAATACCAATTCACCCCCCCCCCCTTTTGGTTAGCCTTGGGACTAGTTCATAGGACCTAACATCCCTAACGAACTTTCAGACATCACCAAAGTGATAAGTTTGAGCTTATTTGGTAAGGCCCCTTCATCATAGAGTAAGTCTATGAAGGTGGTGCTTACCTACTCATTGATGTAAATAGTGTTCACCCTATGCTAATAATCAACGAACAGTACTTGAAAAAGTACTATGCTTGAGTTTTGTATATTATAGGGGAGCTTCCCTACCTCCTCTAAATATTCCTCTATATAAGTGCCACCTGAAGGGATTCCTCTTACTTTTCGATAGTCTGTGTGGCCACAATGATTTGTCATCTACCATGTGATATTCGTTATGAAGAGAATAAGGCTATCCTTAAAGGTGATACATTAATACGCCATAGAAATGTTTGTACTTATGTCTGTGTATACTAGGGGTGCAACCGAGTCAAGCCGGCTCGGGCTCGACTCGTTAATGGGCTCGACGAGCTGAGCTTATCGAGCTCGCGAGTCGAGCTCGAACACGAGTTTGAGCTCGAACGCTAAACGAGCTCGACCTCGGACAATGGGCTGATCGACTCGTCGGCTCGTCGAGTAGCTCGGGTCGCGTCTGCAGGAGGCCGGGAGCGGGTGCGAGGGAGCGATCGCGGGATCGGGCGCGGGCGCGTCCGGCGCGAGGCGGGAGCGGATGGGCGTGTGCGCGGGATTTGGCGCTGGATCGGATGGGGCTGCGGGAGCGGACACGGGCTGCGCCAGCCGGAGCGACCGCGTGCGCGACGAAAGGCTCGATAGCGAGCTCGACGAGCCGCTCGATTTGACGACGAGTCGAGCTCGAGCTCAGATTTTGAGCTCGACTCGAGTTCGAGCTCGAGCTCAAGCTCGGGTTTTGATTGTTAGGCTCGACTCGAACACCCCCTGGCTCAAGCTCGACTCGACTCGTTTTCACCCCTAGTGTATACTAATCATAGTGGTGTTATCACATAGAACCTTCAATTTGTCTCCCGCTTGTACGGTTTGTGATACGGGATCCCTATTTTGGTTTTCCTAGCTCCGTATAGAGTTATGGGATTCATATACCTATAAATCTAGCATAAGTTTTAGCTCCCCAGTTTAACTTACCACCACCAAGTATGGTCTTGGATAAAAAAACTAATAACTTAGATCCCTTAAGGAATGTGATATTGGGTCCATACCAACCTATGATAGTCAACAATGGTAATGTTAATCAACTATCCTAATGTAGATTTTGAAGTTCCTCAGGGATATTAAGCCCTTATGAACTAGTCCCGAGGCTAATCAAGAGGGGGGGGGGTAAATTGGTATCTAAAAATTTCTACAAATAAAAACACAATCTTAAATCAAACCAAGATTCACCATAAAAAAAATAAAGTACAGAAATTAAACATAGAAGAATAATAAGAAAGAACACACCATATTTTATAGTGGTTCCGTCAACTTGAGCTACATCCACTCCTCCAGGTAAATCCCTAAACTCTGTGACTCTCCTTTTGCCCCCATAGCAAAGTGGACAAGCCTGTACTAAAACTCCTTTGCACAAACCCCGGTGAGGTAGAGAACCTAACTCCTTTTGCTTCCTCCAGAAGAAAGAAGAGACCCAACTCCTTTTGCTTCCTCTAGAAGCATACAAAGAACCTTGATTAGTTGCTAAAATAGGTCTCTTGAACCTCCAAGGAATCAGGGATGATGATCGGAGAAGATGACTCAAATCCTTGCTTGGAATAACCTTTCTAAAATCCCTCACAAGATCCTCTCTCTCTCTCTCTCTCCCTTGCTCTCCCTCTCCTCTTGGCTCTCTCAGGTCAGGACAGCAGCAAAAGATGTTTTCTTAAGAAAAATAAGAGATCTTTTTAAACAAGGGCTCCAAATTATCCCTAAATAGCAACTAATCGTCAAATATCATCCAAGATGATCTACCAATCATCCTGTATAATTAGTTCAAATTTAGCTCAATCAGCTAGGACGATTTGGTAGAGTCTAGATGATTAGAAGGTTACTTTATTTAGATCATCCATGATGATAGGATATCATCTTGTATGATTAGTTCAACTCATTGAATATCATCTAGACCATCACCCTAGATGGATGTCTAGATGATGGAAAAATAACTAGATCATCTAGGCTAATTAGTATAAAATAATAAATATCATCTAAAATATTGCCCTGAATGGGCATCGACCTGAATGGATGTCTGGACGATAAAAAATTAACTTGATCGTTCAGGCCAATCTCACAATCATCCCAGATGATTAGTTCAATTCAATACAAATCGTCCAAAGTATCCCTCTGAATGGAACAAGGCCGATTATTGATTTTCCATAAAGAACTAAAGTTTGTGAACTGATCATCCCAGACAATCCTGCGATCATCCAGGATGATATGATCAAGCAATCAAACCTTAATTACTTTCCTTAATTACCAGATTAATTTAGGCATAATTATGCTGCATCATCCAGGACAATGTCCAAAAATAAAACTTGCCTAAATAGATCTGGTTGCTGATTCTTTCTAATTTGAGCCTATCATCCTAGACGATGCAAATATCATACAGGATGATTTACTTAATTGCAGCTGCCTTAACTAGGATGCCCTAATTAGGGTTTCTATTTTTAACTGATCATCCGGGATGATTTTTCGATCATCTCGAATGATGTGATCAAAACAAAAAGTACAAATCAAACAAATAGAATTTTTTCTCAAGGGTGTTTATGCAAGGTTACTTAGCATTAGGACCCATAATATTACAATGGACTCAAGAAAAGGTAAAAGATACTTGACGTACATTACAAGTTGAATCAGTCCTAATCTACCCAATCTTGAGCTGGTTTGATTTGTAATTTGATCTTGTGGACCTAAAGTATTAGTTGGCAAGGCAGTCATAGAAAAATAGAAATTTTTTTTTCTATCATCAAAATTATATTCCCTGAAATCAGATTCGGATCAGATTTCATTCATACATCAATTTATTATAATTTTGCACCCCAGTTCATTCACATGAGTTGAATGTGGCATAGGTTATCAAAGCATATGTGTTACTTCTTTATAGATCATATGTAATCTCTCTCTCCCAAGTTTTATTTATTTGATAAATATGGCTTGGGTTATCAAAGAGAACCATGTCTCCCTCTCTTTGTATTCCAGTCATTAGAGGATATTTTATACTAGGAATAACTCATGGAAATGGTAAACGTTCCCTCTACCATGGTTATCTTTGACAATATGGTATATGCCCAATATATGACTGTGAATATATATATATATATATATATATATATATATAGTGATAAAAGAGAGGGAATCTCTCAATTGAGCAGAACTGATTGCCCTTGTCATTACTCTTCAAGATATCAAGTTCATCTAGACTTCTCTCCCTCTCCATCTCCTTCGAAGCATCTCGGTGATTGCTTTAGAGATGACCATGAACTCATGTTGTTATGATTCTTTAAAATCATTATTATGCTCATTGGTGATGTGGTATATCTTATTTTGAATATTAATGTCACTACCTTATAGGCATATATTTTCTAGGAAAAGTTCATCCCCCATTTTTGCTCTCTTTTGTCAATGAACTCTCCCATTTATACCCTACTTTTAGCTTCCAAAGTGGTTCTATGGATATGTTTGTGTTGCTTTCACCTCTCACAGAGTCCCACCAACTAGTGTGGGTGATGCCATAGTAATCTTTTGATGATTGTTGACCATATTCGAAGTTATTATCCTTGGTGGAGAGTGTGTCCCCTTGCTACTTCAAATTTTTCTCTCTGATTATGATGTGGTACATCATGTCTTAGATGTTAGCATCACCTCTTTGTGAGCTTTGATTTTTTAGTAGAAGATTAGCTCTATGGATTCTTTAGCAACATACAGCCTCATCGGGGCCCAACTCTTGGCTACCAAAGAGGTTCCTTGGATTTATTGAGGTTGTTCTCACTTCTTATAGTGTCTCACTAGTTCGTTTGGGTGTTGCCACTGTGATTCCTTAATGATTATTTCTCCTTGATTAAGCCTTGTTCTTTGTAGCGAGTGTGTCCCCTCACTACTTCAATTATTAGCCACTCGAAATGAGATCGCCCCTCTCACACTCTACTAATGGCGTGTCTCTTTCTATTTTCCACTGAGGTATCAGTCTGATCCTCCTACTTCATATGATTTTAGTGTTACCTAAGAAATTTCATCGGCATTTGGATACTCGGTGCCACGATAAGTTGTCCTCTACCACGTGGTAATTAAAATGTTAGCTTAGGATTTCTCATATCACTTTTCCCTTGGGATTCTCCCATCTACTCTTACACTTCCCTCATATCCTTATGAACGTGTGTGTTAGGTTGTTATTGAGGTGAATTTTCTCTTTTGCTTTGTTGTTTTGATATAGTCAGGCATACATTAGATGTTCGACTCCTTATTTACTATTTTGATATGGTCAAGTGAGTATTGAGCCTCTCACATTTGATATTTTAATATGGTAAGGAAAATGTTGAATTATTCTTGGTTGGGTGCCCGATAGAGTCCCTAGGAGGCATACTTTACCACCTCTTCATTCCTTATACTTTATACATCAGGTTAGAGGTTTGTTGATCTTTCTTTCACTCCTTACTCATTATTTTGATATGGTCAGATGAGTCTTGAGTTGTTTACATTCAGAATTTTGATATTGTCAGGTAAATGTTAAACCTTTCTTGGTTGGATGCCCACTAGAGTCCCTAAGAGGCAAACTTCACCATCTCTTTATTCCTCTTATTTTATACCTAAGATTTGGGGGTTATTGAGCTTTCCTTCGCTCCTTGTTTCATAATTTTGATATGGTTAGGTGAACATCAAGTGGTCTACATTCACTGTTTTGATATGATCTAGTGCATGTCAGACCATTTTCCTGACTATCTTACTATTACGATATGGTTAGGTAGACATCAGATTTTGTGACTTCTTTATTCCCTATTTGGATATGGTTAGGTGAGTTTTGAGTCACCTCAATTCAGTGTTTGGATATGGTCATGTGAATACAGGATCCTCCCACCTTCTATTCTGTTATTTTGATATAGACAAGTAGGTAGTTGGTTTACATTCCCCTTTTGATCTTTGTTTCACTATTTTGATATGGTCAGGTGAATATCGAGTTGTCTACATTCACTATTTCAATATGGTCAAGTGAATGTGGGACCCTTTTTCTTTATTTCCTTGTGTATTTTATTATTACAAAAGGGTAAACCATATAGATATTCCCCCTTCCTTCTTTCTTTAGTGATCTTCTATGTGTTACTTATCATACTCCCCTTACCACATTGAGTCAACTCCAACATGGGTGGATCACTTATTATTCACCGCCCCTGTTAGGGGTCCATTTGTTGACATTACTTTCACTAGACTAGGGTCAGAAGGGTTTACTTCATCAAATTGACTAAGCCAGACCCTAAGATCACTTCTATTAGGTTCAATGAGTCAAACCAAACTTATTGAGCCCAGATTAGGTCCTAGGTCAACCTGGTTGACCAAGTCAACCTAGGTTGACTAGACTAGTCCAAATCACCCTTATTTGAATTGAAATCAATTTCAAATCCCCTTGATCTCAATTCCTAATCAATTTGGGCTTGATTAACCATGTTGACATAGTCAACACTTGACTTGGTCAACCCAGCTTAATTTGGTCAAAATTGGTCTATTTAGGTCAAATACTTGGCCCATATGGCATTAAGCACCCCCAAGCCTCCCCTTAATCGAAGAATATACCAAGGGGGTTTAGATATCTCTTAATTAACCTTAGGAGGCATCTTGGCCATTAATTCTAGGGTTGAGACTATAAATAGAGGCCAAAGGCTTAAGCCTAAATCTTCTTTCATTTGAGCTCTCTAGACCTCACTCCACATCTCCCTACTCAAATCCACCATCAAAACCTTGCCAATAGCGATCTTCCGGTGACACGTGGCCTTAATCCATCTAAGGGCTATATCTTTTAATACAGGGCTTTTCAGACTCTGATTTTTTCTATAAATAGGAGTGTGGATAGTCTACAAGTGCAATAAGCCAAAGTGCACTATAGACTAACAATTGCTTTGTTCCTACACTGCACTAATTCTTTGTGCCACCACTATCTAGTGAGTGTGCCTCATTATCTCATAGCATAGGTATCCCATAGGTTCTTAAGAGCTAGGGTCTTATAGATACCATTATGGATAGTAGGGTCACTCATGCCCCTCCTTATTTTTTGCCTTTTATGGATAATTGTAATGAGATGGGTGTTGTTCCTTTGACTTGGTCTGATGAATGAGCTCTACAGTAAACCGCTATATGGCGAATTGATATGCCTAAAATCCAGGAAGGCATTTTCTCAGAAACATCAAATGACTCTTCATAGGTTAAGTCATAAACCTCTTCTTAATCTGACTGATCAAGCTCGTTGGCCATTAAGCATAAGTTTTTGACTTCCTCCTTTGCTTTTATTTTTGAGGAATTTGAAGCTGAGTTCGTCCAAAATGCTCTATGCATTCTCTTCTTTCACTTCCTTACATTACTTTTCTCCTCAATCTTCTCCTTACTAGGATTAGCTTTGAGATTATGGTAATTATATTTGATATGTCTAGGATTCCTACATTAATAACAAATTACATCATTAGAAGCTTTAGCTGTTTTATGGAACTTACCCTTATTCCACTGCTGACATCTCATTTGCTTTCTCTTAAGAAAACTTCTGAATTGCCTTGTCATTAAGGCAATGTCATCATCATCTCAAGGCTAAGATTAATCATTATCCGAGTCATCAACTTTCAACATAATATTTTCTCCTTCTGTTACTCACCTATATCAATCTATCTTTGGTCATTCATTGCTCGTAAGCAATTAGTGATTCAAGAAGATTGTTAAAAGAATAAATATTTAAGTCTTTTTACTCTTATAACAATTATCTTTGAATCATAAGCAGTAGGCAAATAATGAAGAATTGTATATATTTTTTTAGCATTAGTTAGTTCCCTATCTAAAGCATGCAATGAGGTGACTTTGTGTGAAATGAGTATACATGTCAGTTATTGATTCATTTGGTTTCATGCAAAATAGTTCATAATCGTGTAGTAAAATATTCAATCTTAATTATTTCACCTAATTAGTTCCTTTATATGTAATGCAAAGCCTATCCCAATTTTTCTTTCAAGATCTATAGGTTGAGACACGTATATAGTCTTTAGATTTAAGTGCATCGAAAAAAATTATTTAAGTATGTAGCTTAGCTAAGTCTTTTTCTATAGTCCAATCAGTAAATGTTGTTTTAATTATATTGTCATCTACTTGTCTAGTTGGCCTAGTGTATCCTTTATATACTAAACTACACATGCGATAGTCAAGTGATTGAAGAAAAGTAGACATACGTGTTTTCCAAAAATCAAAATGGATGTTATCAAACAAAGGTGGTGCAGTGATAGAATATCTTTCGGGTGTGTTTTGATTTCCAAAGTAGGCATGATCATTTTCAAAAAATTGTCTAAACCTTAATTTTTGAAAGTAGGCTCCAATACCACTTGAAAGTTTGAATAAGTTGTTAGGCCTATTAAGTTTGTCATAAGGCTAACCAAGAGGGGTGAATTGATAATTTAAAAATCTCTTGGAAATTTTAAAAAATTGATTTAAGTTTTTTAAACAAATAAAAATTTTCTCCAAAATTAATTTTTTAACCACAAAATTAAAATGTAGAAAATAAAAATAGTAAAAAGCAAAGACAGAGAAAACGCATAAATTTATAGTGGTTTGGTCCAATTAGACCTACGTCCACTCCCTGAAGACTCCCTCTTCAGGTATTGCACTATACCAAAATGACTCTCATTTTGCTTTCATAGCAAGGCAGAGAAGCCCTTACAATTAAACTCACTTTCATCAATCCCCGATGCGGCGGAGTATCATCTTCCTTTCTCACCCTCCTGGTGATAGCAGAGAACCAGCATCATTTCTCACCTTTTTGGTGATAGTAGAGAACCAGCATCATTTCTCACCCACTTGGTTTTGGCAGAGAATCAATGTCCTTTCTCACCCTCCTGGTGATGACAGAGAACTATCACCCTTTCACATCCTCCTGATGTCAACGAAGTACCGGTGCTCCTTTGAAAATCTTCTTCAAAGAGTCTTCAAGAAAATAGGGAAGAACTTTAAAGAATATGCAAGAGATACTCACCATTATGCAACCTTGTGAATCCCCTCACAAATCCCTCTTAAGAGATTTCTTACTATCCAATCCCAAGAAACTCTTCCAAACTCTCTTTAAGTGCACTCTCAAAAGAAATTCATAATAAAAGTTCATAGGAGATTAGTGTCAATTAGTTCTTAGGACCTTAAATATGAAAGACGGAAAAATCCGTTCAAAAAACTAAAATTTTCAATTTAACCATCTTGGATCATACACTACAATCACACATTGTACGTATGATTAATTTAAAGAATGCTCGTATGATCCTGTATGAATAGATATTATACATTGGTCGGTATATATATGAACTGACATCATATAGTATGATAAGTTCAAGATTGAACATATTTATCTGGCACGATTCTGTATGAATACATTTCGCATGTTCATTGGCGTACTATACAAATCCTATATCATACATTATGATCAGTTTAACCAAAATCATGTTTCTTTTGGTACAAAAATGGTCAAGTCAATTTCATACTCTAGACCTCGTCTATATGAAATTAATTTCTTAGAGTACGAACAGAATAAAAATTCACCTATTCGTATAGATGAACTGGTATGCACCCATTTCGTACTCTAAACATCAACTGTATGAAAGTCATTTCGTATAGTAGATCATTTCAAAAAATGGTGAGTTCATTTGGGATGAATTGGTACGTAGCCGTTTCATACTCTAGTTGTCGTCAGTACGAAGGTAACTTTATACAGTACAAACATTACTTAAAAAATTTTCCAGTCATGATTTGATTAACTATTTTTTGGATGATCACTCAGGTCAAATCGTCCCGTATGATCCCAAAATTGTACAGTACGATTAGTTTTAAAAAATATAAGTTTTTACACTACCCTAGTGTGTGTGTTCACGGTTACCCAATTACAATCACACTCTCTCAGACTCAAGAAAGATATAAAAAATACAAACTTCAATTACAATAAACCCTAATCTAATCTATTATGAAGTTTCAATAGTCTAGAGTATTATTTCCCCTAAACGTTAGTGCACACAAACAAACCAAGCAATATTTTCCACTATGTGTTAGGAGAGATAATAAGCAACACAATAATATTTTGGTATTTTAAAAAACACATGATATAAAAATATAGTTTTGAAAACTATGTTGCAAAAGTGGGTTACATCAGGTTAGGTTGTGACATCATTAAATGCATTGAGTATGCATAAGTTGGTGGGGTTGCCACTAGTTTTATCCTCAAGAAATTTTTTATAACTAAAGTCACCCATCACGATCTACACATAAGTTTATTTCTTTTACAGCAAGAATTAGTAGTGTAAATGGTAATGAGGAGGAAGGAGAAAGATTCAAAATTGTGAGTCTCTCATGAATGAATTGATCAACAATAAAGACTACCCTATAAGAGACTTTCATGACATCCTATTTGACATTAATCATCTTGTAGGTATATAGTAGAATATTATTATAAGTAGACTTATTGCAAAAGATCTTACGAGAGATCCAAAATTCTTTTCTTAGATATAAGTATCTTTATTTTGGTCTCCAAAAGGCAACTAATAATGATATTATGGTAGTGCACCAAATTTTTATGATCTAACAGTCTATCCATCTCATTAAGCCCATTGATATTCTAGGTGGCTATTGCTGGAAAATATATTATTCTACTTTTATTTTTTGTGATGGTAGTTATCTTTTGATTTATAAAGGTTCTTGAGTTTATAATTTAATTGTGTTAGTACAAAGGTATGAAAAGGCTCAAAGGAATGCATAGAAAGAGACTTGGTAGACTAAGGAGATTGGAAGGTTGAGGTTGGGAAGGTAGTCTTATGAAAGAATAGGAGGTTTCCTAGTAAGGTTAGGTCCATGGATCAAGGAATCCATATAGGGTATAGATAAATTAAATAGAGAAATATAAAAAAGATTTAAAAAAATATATTTTTTTAAAGTTATGCGGTTTATAATAACATCTAGGTTCTAAATCTTTCTTCTACATCTTCTAAGCTAACAAAGGAATTCCTATTTCCAAGAGAGTATTTAATTATAGCAAGATCCCATTCTTTAACACCTTCATTAAGTTTATGTCTTGAAAGAAATAAAATCATTAAAGTTCTCTTAAAGCTAACAATCCATTGAAGGAAAGAAAGTGAGAATCAAGGATTTATTCCGATTGAGATGTCACATTAGTATTTGAGTTTTGGGGAGCAAGGAAGTTCATGGTAAGGGAACCTCCCATAAATGTAAGAGGGTGGATGTGTTTGTTGATTGGAAGGTTGAGAAATATTCACAAGTAAAACTAGGGGAAGGTGAGAGGGAGGAAGAGGCAGCTTGTATGTTGGAGGCATGATAGTTTGATATGTTAAAAAAGCTCAAGAGCATGTCCCACCTATGAAGGGATGCTCATGATGTTTGAAGTGGTTAGTGGTTGAAGAAAAGGGAGGGAATTTCATGAGAGAACAATGGTCTCCAACCAAGACTAAAAGAAGTTGACTGAGAAGGGAAAAAAAATGATGTAAGGAAAGATAAAAACAAAAACAAAACAAAAAAAGTAAGAAAAGGCAATAGCTAGTTAGACCCCAAAGGGGCTAGAGCAAAACCTATGTTTTCTTTTAGTCTAACACTTGTTAGGTTTTTCCCTAGCCCCTTTAAAATATTATTATTCATTGTGAAAAGCAACTATAAAAGGCCATTCATGCAATTAAAACTAAGCATTAGTTTTAAGCTGCATAAGTTATTTCTATGTCACTTTAAATGAAATAGTTTTATTGTTTGCATACAAAAATATTTAAAAAAACAATAATTATTTTATTAGCATATTTTCTTTCTACAAGCAACCTAATCGATCAAAAATTATACAATAAAGGGCTACTAGGAATTATGCCATTGATTGAAAAGAGTCACTTATAAATTCCAAATAAACTAAATACTAGTAATCGTAATTAATTTTAATAGTTTTTTAAAGATTCCTCGATTATGTGTTGTAATCAGGGATCATGATCTTGTGATTTTGATGGTAATAAATATTAATGATTACCCTTTGATTTCTGCTTGCATTTGTATCTTATATCTGTTTTGTGTGTACTAACATTCACGTGTGTTCACCATACATGAAATTTTATGGCTCAAGATTGGATAGAATCAAAAAAAATTATATGAGTTGATATTTTTACATTTCTTGAGTCAAAGTTCAGTAAATGTATATGCTAACTTGACGACCATGCACACACATACAGAGGAGAGAAAATTAAAGATTAATTTTTTCTTAACTAATCGTACGGTACAATCCAGATTGTATTGTACAATCATCTATCAAGAAAATTATTTAAAAATAGATAATTATATAAATTAATATTTTTAAACTAATTATATTGTACGAACCAGATCATATTGTATGATAAGTTTAATTTGAAAACTCTAGCCGCCAATAAGATTTAGGTTAGTACTTAATTTTTTTTTAATTTTGAACTGATCATACCATATGATATTTGAAAACTTGTCTAAATTAATCTTTGTGATTAGTTAATCAAATCCTCAATTAATATTACAAATTATATAATACGATATCAATCGTATTGGATGATTGGCAGAGATGATTTTTAATCATCCTCCGGTCATCCTAGATAAAACCTTAATTCTTAAACTAATCATAAAGTACGATGTCAATCTTACTGGATGAATGGTAGAGATGATTTTTCAACCATCTTAGAGTTGTGTTGTACTATATGAAGAATATTGAACTAATCGTATTGTACGATCCTAAGATTTCATAGTATAATTGGTATGAAAACTTGAACATATCGTACTAAAACTTTTCAAACCATAGTTGACAAAATGGAGTTTTGAATTAATCATATTGTACAATGATTGATCGGGCTACACCAACAATTTTGGTTGAATTAAAATTTTAGGGTTTTTTTTTTAAGACTTGTATAAAAAATTTCTAATTATATACTCTTGAGGGGTCTTTGAATGTTGAAGGAATTATGTGAGAGAGCTTTGAAGTCTAAGATCTTCGAGAGGGAGAAGGTGAAGTTGTGAGAGGAAGTAGTGTGAGGGGTTCACGCAGTTGCTTTAGGAAAGTTTCTTATCTTGATTCCTTCAGGTGTCTTTGTTGTCCTCTTGGGTAGCTCTAGCGAGAAATGCTTCAAGGCTGAAGATCGAGGTGCACTGCCTTCACTAGGAGGGTGAAAAAGAATTCTATGTTCGCTGCCTTCACTACGAGGGTGAAAATGCTTCAATGTTCTCTGCCTCACCAGGAGGGTGAAAAAGATTATGAACACATTCTACTTTACTTTCCAGAGTTTTATTTTTCCTGCATTTTTATTTTCTTGTGTATTTATTATTCTTGTAAATCTGTGTTAATTATCAATTTGTGCTTAGTTTGATTCATACTTACAAAAAATAAAAATAAAAAAATAAAATAAAGAAAAATATATTCTCATGATATTTATTACGAAATTCAAAAAGGGTAAAATTACATTCATTATTATTATTATTAAGTTCTTCTGCTTGCATTTATGATTCGTTTAAATAATCAAAAAGATTTCATTGCATAAACTCACAGAATATCTTAGGAAAAAAACATTTAGATTAATCAAAATGTGAAATATATTTTGCATTTTTATTTTAGTACACAGTTACTTTCGTAATTTAGATGTAAATCTTACCAACTGTTGCAGGATTCCCTTCCCACGTTCACAACATGATTCATCAAAGATGTTTACTTGAACCTATTTTGCAATGAAATTGTTATTTGTCTTAGTGACATGTACAAATGCATTCACATAGGCTTGGCAAACAAAAGAAGGGGACTTGCACTGCTGAGATCTTTTTACAGCATCCCTCCAGAAACATTAACTCAAAATATAAAATACAATGGTCATATATATATATATAAAGAGAGAGAGAGAGAGAGAGAGAGAGAGAGAGAGAGAGAGAGAGAGAGAGAGAGAGAGAGAGAGAGAGAGAGAGAGGATGTGCATGAATAAGAGCTTAAAGTCATCTAATAGTATAGCGGTCTAATATATATATCTCTCCAAAGTTTAAAGCATCGACTTGATGTAAATGCTTACTTTTTTCCAATGGAACTCCTACCTCTAAACCCAACAATGCTCAGCTTCGAGCCAGCAGATTTCACACTAATTTTCTTGTTCACTGAAACCTTTGAAACATCTGATGAACTTGCTGGTTTTGAGAGTGAAAAAGACTTTTTAGCTTTAATGGATGCCGGCTTTCTATCTGGATTTGATGGTGAAGTCAATCTTTTAACCTTAATGGATGCTGGTTTGCCACCAGATTTTCTTGCTGCTGATTTTTGCGATACTGTTAGAGCTGCTGCTCTCCCAAATACAGGAGATTTAGGTGCTGATTTCTGGGATACCGTCGGAGCTGCTTTTCTCCAAATTACAGCAGATTTTGGATGACTGGTTTTAATTGTCTGAGTTGTGTTTCTCCCCTTCTTATCAACCAGCCTTAACTTGACAGCATCTCTTCGGATACTACCTTCGTTGAGGGATTCTAGGCTCTCATTTTTCCTCATGGCTTCTTCAATGCGATCGGCCAGGAGCAGATTCTTTTTTGCAACGAGGCTTGTAACTTTACCTGAAATAATAGGTTTTTATCAATTGCTAAAAATCTGGCTGAGATAGATATGAAAATAACATAAAACCATCTTTAGATGACTAATGTATACCATGTTGCCAAAGAGGACATTAACTGGAAGGTTAAGAAGAATATACATGCTTAAAAAGTAAGAGTGTTGGATCCCGTTTGTCCGGTGAATGATGCTTGGCAGTACTAGGCAGCACGAGCAGACGAGGGGGGTATGAGAAGAGAATGCGGCTAAATACTGATTGTCAGAAAAGAGAGAGAGAGCGGAAGAGGGAGAGAGATAGGTCATGAAAATGTAGACGAAATATTTATCATCTAGGCCAGAGATACAAGCTGGTAGAAAGCTTAGAGTTTTTGGTTACAAAGAAAGAAATAACATCTCTTGTGAGGCTTTCTCCTTGAATGCAATTGAATTAAATCTCCTCTTTTTCCCCTTGTTCGTGGTTCTCCTTATCTCTCTCCATAAATCCTTTTTTTTGTTCATTGTTCTTTTATAGAGTCCGGAAGGCCGAGTAAAATATGCCTTTGATATGATGGTTGTCTTGTCAATGTCTGTCGTCGGTCGACCATCGGTGCCAAGTCGAAAAAGTTAGAATGCATGGTTGCCAAAGAAATTGGAACACCAGGTCACTCGTTAGGAGAAGAGTGTTGAACTGAAGAACACAATTTTTATTGGGAGAAGAGTAGGAGCAGGGCTTTAAAATAATAATAAATTGAAATTTTTTTGAAAGCTCATTAGCATCTTTTCCAAAAAAAAATAGCTGTCAGATGTAGGTTTGCATTAACTGCATTAAATGAAATTTAAGTTTTGCAATTTTTGAATTGCATGCAATTACTTTTTTTATAATAATACAATTTTTCTTTCTTTAAATATCAATCTTATCGAGCTGAGCTCGCGAGCCGACGAGCCAAGTTTTATCAAGCTCAAACTCGATCGTGTTTAATATGCAAGCTTGAGTTGAGCTCGAGCTCGAGTTGGAAGTACGATAAGCTCGATTCACGAGCTTGCTATCAAGTCAATTTCGAGATGGCTTGACTCACTTACATCCCTAAGGGCGAGTGATGTCTTAACGAGGCCTCTAGATTGATTTGGTTGTGAGAGATGTCTCATTAGAGTGGCGTGAGTCGCACGTGGTTTGAAGTAACCTTGTGTTAGAAGCTTTGTTTTGTGGCTCAAATGAATAAAAATTTATCTTGTATAAGAAAAGAACTTCTAAGATTGCCCTCTTTTGGGAGCGACTATATAGAAGAGATAGTTGGTGCTGGTTTGTGTGCTCAAGTATTATGCTCATTTCCAACTCCTGAGCAAGTCCCTCAAACAAATAGCTCCGAGAGAGGAGTTTGTCCTCATTTTGCTCAACCCGAACATAACTTGCAAGTCACCTGAGAACATGTACATATAAAAGTATTCACGGGTGTACATTTAGTTCCCCAATTTATATGACCCTTTGAATATTGGATGTTGAAAAGGCCGGATAAATGAAAAACTGTAAAGAAGAGCATGTGTAAATGCATGTTTATTATCTTGAATTTTTGCAGGTCTCGAAGTTCATATTTCCTTACAGACTGGGTGGTCCCGTTTTGAAGTTTCTCTATGAGTACGGGCTTCAGGTTAGATAGATGTTTATCTTTGACTGAGAGGCTTGCTTGACTTTTGGTGAGATGGATCCTCTTAGGGTTCAAGCTTCCTGGAAGGCTTCTTACAAGAAAGCAAGGTTGTCCTTTGGCATGGGAGATGCGAACACTGAGGAGGCCCATTGCTGGAGTAGAGGTGCGAGTATCTGTTGACTCGGCTGATCTAACCGCAAGTTCTCTGCTGAGGAGAATGAATGTTGTTACGGGGGAACTGATTGTCATCGAGGATGACCAATTGTTTGATCAGGCTATGAGGACAGAAGAGAGAGATATTCCTATGGTCTAGATGGCAAGAGGCTTGGTCGATGAAGATAAAGGTCCTCTTTAGTAGTGTCGAGCTCCCCTACATTCTTGGGTTTGACCGCTGATTCTAGAGCCGTCAGCCTCCCAACAATCTTGTCTAACGAGATTTGCGCTGAAGTAAAAATAAGGTTAGCAAATAGAATATATGCTGGAGAAATCGTCAGGCTTCCCTTTCATCGGAGAAATTATTTTGTGTGGAATCCGGTCATAGAGGTGTGTTCAGTTGCCAATAAAAACATTACGTGTGTTGTGCTTACATGGAAAGCTAAGACCCGACCCGTTTACTGCAGTCGACGAGACACCCGCCCGCCCATCGAATTGAACAGTAAAAAGATGAAAAAGACGGAAAATTTTCACATTCTCACATTTCGGCAATTCGCTTCAGTTCTCTCCCGAGGGTTCCTGCAAAAATATCCAGCAATCTCTTCTGCTCAAATGGAGGAGGGGAAGGATTCACCTGCAAAGAAAAAGGTACGTTATTGCTTACTTTGACATAAAATGTTCTACGTATTTCTTTGGTATTCAATGCGTATTTGCTGAAGAAATCAAAATAAAAAATAAAATCATTCCGAGAACGATAAAAAATTATATTTATCTCACCATTTAAGTTATTTCTGCGTATTTTCTTTGTATATAATGTGTATATTTTGCTTATTTTCTGTGTATATGTTGAAGACAAACCCTAACATTTTATAATAAATACTTTGGATCTTTAAATCATATAAACAAACTTCCAATAAAGAAAAATATTTAGCGTAATTAATTATTGATTTCTACTGATATTTTTTGTATTCTTTGCGTACTGTATGCGTATATAGAGCGTATGAAACGCGTATAATTTGCGTATAATCTGCGTATTCTTTGCGTATATATGCGTACTTAATGCGTATCATCTGCTTTTCTAAATTAATTTTAGTTTCTTAATTTACGCAGATTTACGTCCGTCCTATATCCTATCGCTGCTATGTTTCCACATTTAGAATAATTTGTGATACTTTTTCTGAGATAATTTCTCTTGAAATTGAAGAAAAATTAAAGAACCTGAATATCTTCCAATTTCTTCAATTTCCTGGATTTGAACAAAACGCTCCATTGATCTACCAGCTGCTGAAAATGTGGAATATTCAAAAGCAAAGTTTTATTATAGAGGGTCATGTTGTACTTTTCACAGCTGATGAAGTAGCTCTGCTTACTGGTCCTCCAAACAAAGGTGAGGAGATTACCTGGATGACCTTGCCAACTACAATCATCACTTCAAATGATATAAAGTCTGAAATGCTTGAGTTGACAAGAGAAAGCACCCCAAAGACTATGTTGAAAACATTTATTATGTATTTATGTTCAAATTTAATTTTTCAACGAAGCAACTTCAAAATTTCTAGGTTGTTAAAAACAATATCAAATAATGTTCATGATTTTTCATCAATTAACTGGGCATGGTCAATTTGGAAATGCCTAGTTGAAGAATTTAATAATGTATCTTTGAAGATCTCAAACAACAAGCCAGCAGGTTATGTCAATGGTTTTGTGCCTCTTCTAATTGTGAGTGCTAAAACAATTCTAATTTAACATTTAATTTGACTGATTGATTTGTTAAAATTTACTGAGAAGATCTCAATTTTATGCAGGTTTGGTTCTTGGAGCACACTTTCGTTCATTACCCGAACTACCCTGAGAGAAGGGCCCTGTTTCCTTCGATGGGGTGATGACATTGTATATAATACTGAGAAGACAGCTAAATTATTTGTTAATTTAAAAAGAAGACAGGTACATATTGTGAAAATATTTATATATTGCTTATTTATTGCATATGTATTGCGTATGACTTGTGTATATATTGTGTATATATTGCTGAAATTATTTGATAAAAAATTTTCTTACAAATTAATTTTTCACAGATTTTTGTTGACCTCCAAATAGTTACCCCCGAAGAAGCTAATCTTTTGGGTATCAAGAAATATCCATCAAACCCTCTTTCTCCCATTCAAACCAACACACCTGAACATCATCTCCCCCCTCAATCTCCCCAGCAGCTCGAACCAAAATCTACCTTGCAAACCCAACCCCAATCATTCGATGTTCTTGAAGAGAAAATAATGAAAATTGTGCAGGATGCCTGCAAAAACCTCTTCCAAGAATTTGAAGCTAGGCTTAGCAAGAATTTGGAGCAAATTATAAAAAGAGTTGATCTTATTGATAACAAGCTCCAAAATTTTATTGTTCAAGACAATCTTAATCCTGATCAGCAAGCTGCTCCCTCATCATCATCATTCATTCACCATACAATGAAAAATATTCGGATATCTTCTGAACACACAAAGACCGAAGCCCTAGAGAAAATCAATGACCAAGAGATGACCAAAGCTGCTGACTTAGAAGTGGATGTCAGTTTATTAAAAATAGAAAGGGTGTATAAGAAGCAGAAATTAGACCGCAGAGAGGACCAAGGCCACAGAAAATCAATCCCAAAGAAAAACAAGAAGCGGAAAAGGGTACACCCCCAAATAGAACCTACCCAAAAAGAGCCATCACAAAAAGTTCCATCCCCCCAAAAAGAGCCATCACAAAAAGTTCCATCCCCCCAAATAGAACCTGCCCAAGAACCATCCCAAATTGTTCAATCCCCAAAAGAACCTCCCCAAGTAAAACCATCCCCAAAAGAACCTCCTCAAGTAGAACCATCCCTAATTGTTCCATCACCAAAAAAACCTACCCAAGAACCATCCCCAAATGAACCTCCGAAAAAAGACCATCCCAAAAAATTCCACAACCAAAAGAATTAATCAATGTTGATAATGTTATAGTAAAGGGTTTCCCTGCTAGTCCTACAGTGAACTTCATTGGCTTGGAGATGTTGAGTCCTGAGAAGGAACTTTTTATCAGGGATAACATAAAGAATTATCTTGACAGGTATTTTATTTGCGTAATTTGTGCGTATTAATTATGCAACATGTGCGTGTGTCTTGCGTAATTTATGCATATGGATTGCGTAACTTGTGCGTACGGATTGCGTAAGTTTATATGCGTACCTAATGAGTATTTTATGTTTAATGATTTCAGTAGCATGCTAATATTTCAAGCTGGGAACGTTATAGTTTCTAGATGTGAGATGGACGAAAATTATCCGACGGTTACCTTGACAATGTTCATGTTGATTCCTTTGCCATTTTGTTAGATGAGAAGGCTAAAATTTTCTCAAACAAGTACCATAAATTTCTATACATCTCACCAATGTATTCGGTTAGCATACTTGTTTATTTTATATATAATTACATATTTCCAATATTTTATTCTTATATTTAATTCTTGCAGCATTACAAGTTGAAGGATCCAAGTTTAAATCTGTTCATCGAACATATAAACTTCAATTCTGTTCATTCATGCAACATTATACTTAATCTAATTATTGACGCTTCAAACTAGATCCTTCTGGTTGGGTACCGAAGTCAAAAAAAGTGGGAATTTTACGATTCTCTTCCCAACCCTATGCATAGAAGTATTGCTATAAAGATAGTAAGTTTGATTGGATTAAGTAAAAAATTTCAAAATTATTTTTTAGTGAACTAAAATCTATTCTATATATTGTTCAGATTACAAGCTTAAATAGGGATTGCAAAAAGCTTTTGGAGATAATATCAATAAATGGAGTTTTAAGACAATCAAGAAGGCGCGAACTCAGTCCAACAATACAGATTGCGGAATGTTTGTTTGCAAATACATGAAAATATTATTTGATAAAATAACTCCAAGTGGAGAGAGAGTAAAGATTGACAGGAAAAAATGCCAAAATATAGGGCAGAATTCTCATATGCATTATTCTGTGCAGCGTTGAAATGAACTTTTCATATTTTATTTTTGTGTAAATAACTGATATATGTAATTATTTGTGCATAAAATGTTAATTATCTGTACAGGAAATGTTTATCTATGCGTGATATATGGAGAATCAAATGTGATTGGAATGCATCATTGGTTTAGCTTGCAATAGAGATATTTAGAAAATCAAAGTTGTTTGGAATGCTTCGTCTCGTGAAGAAAAAATTCAGGAGGCATGAATATTGTGTTTCTCACATTACGCATTCGATACGCTTATTATACGCAGTCCAGACGCACGTAATACGCATCAAATACGCAAATCACAGATCTTGATTTTTTTTATAAAAAAATTAATTTATATCGAATTTAATTGATTCAATGCATTCCTTCAGTATGAATCATGTAAATACTCATTTTAGGATCATTATAAAATAATTATAAAAATTTTCTCAATGAGACATATTATATGTGTACACCCTTGTGCTACACAAGTGATAGTACTAGAGAATGGGGGTTATACTTCATTGGTTTAGCTTGCAATAAAGAAGATTATTCTTTTATTTGGAAAGTACGCATTCGATACGCTTATTATACACAGTCCGGACGGTACGCATCCCATACGCAAATCACAGATCTTGGTTTTTTCTTAAAAAAATTAATTTATTTTGAATTTAATTGATTCAATGCATTCCTTTAGTATGAATCATGTAAATACTCATTTTAGGATCATTATAAAATAACTATAAAAATTTTCTCAATGAGACATTATATGTGTACACCCTTGTGCTTTACAAGTGATAGTTCTAGAGAGTGGGGGTTATGCTACATTGGTTTAGCTTGCAATGGAGATATTTAGAAAATCAAAGTTGTTTGGGATGCTTCGTCTCGTGAAGAAAAGATTCAGGAGGCGTTGAATTTTATGTTTCTCACCAATGATCTTTCATTCCTTGTGATTAAGAAGGTTTTTCTTTTATTTAGTTTATATGAACGCATTCTATACGTTATGCATACGCAATAGGGGCGCATTGAATACGCATTCCATACGCAAATCACTGTTCTTGATTTTTTCTTAAAATATTTGCATGCTGCATCTTCATGTCAATTCCTGTACTAAATTTTTAGGCAAGATTTTCTGCTAAAACTTCAGCACAGGAATTGCATGAAGAGCGGCAATGCAAAACACAGTTAATGTTTTTGTAAAAAACTCACACAGCTTTACATTAAAAGGCAATGGATGATGGAAACTTCTTACATAGAGAAGATGACAATTATTGTGTGGTTTTTTGCAATGCAAAAACCCAGTTTAAATTTTTGTAAAAAACTCACACAGCATTTCATGGAAGAGGTAAACTTCTTATATAGAGAAGATGAGTTAAACCAATAATAGAGAGCAATAAATTCCATCAATACAATATAATATACAATATGCATTAAAATACGCAACTAGGACGCACACAATACGCATCAAATACGCATCCAATACACATTAAAATAAATATCTCTAAAGATAATAATACAAATATTCTTATTACATAGAATTTTTTGATTTAATGATATTCATCATCAATTTCAGGTACATTGCTGATGGTTTTTTTGAACGTACACCTTTTATGTATTCCTGAGTGAAGCATTTGGGTATGCTTGTGAAATTAGAATGATTTGCTAGCTTTCCTGATGGCTGACTGGATGGTTCCCCGGCTATGAAATCGTCGATCATGCACTCGGGCATGCTTGTGAACTGCTGTACTGATGCCTAACTAGACGGGCATGCTTGTGATATGAAGTCATTGGTGAACCATTCGGGCATGCTTGTAAAATTGCACTGCTTAGCTAATGGCTGACTGGACTGTACAGAGTTTATGAAGTCCTCAGTGAAGCATTCGGGCATGCTTGTGAAATTACACAGCTGCGCTGATGGTTGCTTGGAGTGTACTGAATTTATGAAATCCTCCGTTAAGCATTCGAGCATGCTTGAAGGAGTAGCAATTTTTATTGTGTTTTTCTTCACTGGTGGTTTCCTTATTAAAAAAATTAATAACAATATGTCACAATAAGCAATAAATCAAATTAGTCAGAAAATAAAATCATACTCTTTGGCTCCTTTTCCCAGTAGCTTTTCAGCCTAGCATTGGATATGCTTTTAGGCCTACGCTTTAAAGGATCTTTTAGTTGTACACTGCCACCCTGTGTAGACTTGTATGTCTTTCTCTTTTCATAAACAATCAAATCGAGTTTTTCAGATGTATCATCCATCAAAGCCAATAGGAATTCTTCACCCTCCTCATTCAGCTGCGCTCGTTTGCTCATTTCATATGCAAACCTGCTGATATAATTTCTGAATATGAATCCGCTACTAACTTCAGAGCTATTATGAGAATTTTCTTTCAAATTTAGACCAGAATATATATCTTGTCGAGCTCGTGCTGACAATCGCAACAGTAGGTACTTCTCGGGGATTTTTTCAATAGCCATTTGGCTCAAAACTATTATGCAATGAGAACACAATAAATCCATCATTTCAAACTTTCTGCAGGAGCATTGAATGTTACCATTTTGTGCATCAAAATCAACAACCCATGGTTTAGAATGATCCTTTTTCTCTGTATAATAGACAAAAAATTTAGAAGAATCACTAGACTCAAGCTCTACACTCATTACACCAACACCTTGCAAAAATTCTTGTTCAAAAAATGAATATATTTTCTTTGAATAAAATTGAGCAGCTTGCTTTAATATTGAGCAGTTTTTTATTACAGGTTCTATTTCGGACTAGCTGCATCTATAATCCTCATCTTGTTCATTCCGGCGCCAATTCCTCATCACCTTCTCTAAATCCAAAAAGCAATCAGTTATAAAACTTGTGGGCTTAGAAATGCCATGACACACATTATTAGTAGACTCGCTACGTTGTGTGGATAGAATGTCCATGCTAAAACAATCCTTATTGAAGGCTGTTGACCACTTATTCCTTATCCTATAAAGATCCTGCAACCAAACATGATCTTGGAGGTTCCCTTGTATGATCAATTCAGCCCATGCATTCTCAAACTCCTTCTTAGAGTCATATCTGCTCAAACACTTTTTGAAGAGGCCTTTGACTTTGTTGTTGGTATTGTAGCACGATACTTTTGATGGAGCCTTTTTACGGATATGCCATTGGCACAGTCTATGGCGACTGTGAGGTAGTGCAACTTTTATGACCCTAGCCATTGCCTGGTCTTGATCTGTATATATTATTTTTGGATGTTTATCACCCATCATTCGAACAAAAGTTGTAAACAGCTACGTAAATGATTCAATTGTCTCTTCGGACAAGAAGGTCACCCCAAGCAAAATGTTTTGCCAATGATTGTTAACCCCGACAAATGATGCGCATACCAAATTATACTTATTAAGCATATAACTTGTATCAAAAATTACCATATCACCAAAGCAGTCATAATCTATCCTACCAATCCCATGAACCCAAAAAAAAATTTAACAATCTATCAAATTCATCCTTCTGGACATCACAAGCGAACATGTTATCATTAAGTTGGCGTTCATTAAATAACTCAATCAAAGTATTAGTATCCCCAAATTCAATCTTTGCTCTTTTTATTATTTGAATAAAGTTGTATGCATCCCTCCTTGTGAATCCAATATTTTCGACACCTCCAACTTCATCAGAAAAGAAGGAAAATGCATGAATGGTTCTTATCCCAGCATCTGTCATTGCTTTAAGAACAGAAGCTTTTTCATCACACGCATTCCTGCATGATCTAAGAAGATGCTGGTCTTCTGGCCTAATCAAATCATGATTGTGATTTTCAATAAATTTTTTCACCTTCCAATATCCAGCTTCATCCACTGTAAACCTAATCATAGCTGGACAACTAGTTCGGATATCTGATTTTCGATATTTTCTTTGGATATTAAGATCAGTCAACTTCTTGAAACAAGCTTTTAAACAAAAAAGTCCTTGGATTTTAGATTTCTGGAATTTGGCTAGTAACGGTGATGATCCTTACGAACACTAAAACTAAGATTTTTGACATAATTACAATAAGCCTCATATGCCTCTTTCTTATTAACATAAACATCCTAAAAAATACGCAATAAAAGAATTATCCATATGCAACCAATAAGCAGTAATTAAGCAAAACAATACACAATCAATACACAACCAAAACGCAATAAAAACTCAACATATGCGCAATTAATACGCAATGTATACCAAACCAATACGCAACTAATACTCAATGGATATTAAACAAATAAGCAATACATACGCAATTAATACGCAACAAAACTTTGCAATAAAAAAATCGAACTACAAATTTGTTATTGTAGCATAGCTCAATAATACTTTAAAAGAAGGGAACATTATGTACATTGTTGATAAAAATATGCATCTTTGTTAAACACAATAAATACATCAAAAATCTTTGTACCCTAAAATAATTACATCAAAAAAATGACTCTGTAAATAAATAAAATTGCAACATTGCTATAAAGAAAACTTGGGAGGAAGCGAACTTTATCGATAAGCTGAACTTTTCGTCTAGTCGCACTGGTATGAGGTGTTCTGCTTCATGTGCGCTCGTTTCCTGGACGTCGGCATTCTCCAGGTTATCAGCTTCCTCCGAGCCCTGCGAAAATATTGTCTGCTCAAAAAAACAAACATCCTCCTCCAGATCCAGATCAATCTTCATCTTCATCGGCATTTTTTCTGAGAAAATTTTGGCTGAAAGCGTTATATATTGCGGTGATTCACGCCTTAAATTCTGAAAAAAGAAGCGCCAACCTAAATTTAACGGTATGCCCGAGTCAGGCTGGAAGACAAATAATTTTGACGGGTCGGGTATTGTCGAGTTAACGCAAGTCAATATAAATAACCCGGACTTTTCACTATCCACATAAGCATCCGAACATAGATCTGTGACCGGATTCCACACAGAATAATTTCTCCTTTCATCGTTAGGGCCTTCATCCTCCAAACCTAATATTGTTGGGAGGCCGACTGGAGTGAGGCAATGACTTTTTGGAAACCCGGATTACTGCTTTGTGGGAGTGTGTGAACTCGATTGAGGCTAAGTTGTGGTTGTTGATTAATCAGTCCAAGCAAGAGGGCATTTTCCAGGGCATTTAGTACATCATTGATTACCTTGACTGAATGGGGGGCCTGACACCGAGTATGGCAAAGGATCCAGTATTGGAACGTGCTGAGTATAACCATCGCATGGGCTGACATGTATTTTTTTTCCTTTTTCATTTATGATTTGTTCATGTCTGCGATTCGGACATATTGATCCCATAAATGGAACAAAGTCTCTGATTTCTGCAAAAAAAAAAAGAAAAGAGATTTTTTTTTTTCATCGAATGGGACGAAGAAGTCGATGTGCCACAAATTCTGAAAGCTACTATGGTGGTTGCTGCGGACGAGCACTGTGTAGCCTTTTTGATTTTGTAATCATGAAAGAGAGCTTCGAGATCTCCCACATTATTATTGATTTGAGAGGGCTTATGTTCTCGCACGACAATTTCTGACTATAAATTGGAGCGATAAGAGCTTGAGAAAAGATCTCGACTATGTTTCTTTCGTTTTTCTGATTGTGAAATCTTACTTCAAGATGTCCAGCTTGAGTAACTGTGCGGATAAGACTCTTAAGGAAAGTAATTTGCCTCAGACTCAGCTGACTAAGGTGCATGCCAAGTACATCTTTGAGGCATACTACTTTCAAATGCTACCTTCGCAGTCAGGCTGGTGGCCGAAGATGAACAAATTAATGCAATTCTTGATGGGAAATTGGCCATTCCTGAGGATCATTTGAAGCTTGGGCTTCGATTCCCCATACACCTGGAGGAAGAGGAAGTCTTGAACTTTTATGGGATTGTTACCACTTAGTTCCTACCTAATTTTATAGCGACGGTGATGTTTTTCCCATCTTCGTGGCGAGAGAGGAGTCATCCATTGTCTTTGAATTTATTCAGACAAGTCTTCACGAAGAAGGCTTCGCAGGAAGGCTTCGTCCAACTCTCACGCTCAGCAAGTAAGATGGTTGGCATGGAGAATAAAGTTCGCGACTAGAAGGACAAATTTTTAGCTTTCTGAGTACTTCGAAATCGAGAGTGCCGACTGCTTCGATCCCGTTTCCGAGGAAGAAGTTAGCTCTTCCTGAGCTTACCACGGAAGAGAAGGCAGTACACTAGGTGGTGAAGAATGAACGTCTAGTGGTACTGTACCATGTTTCGTATATGAACATCTTCAATGATCTCTATGGTAAACTATCTATTTTTATCTAGAATGGCAACTCTGTTAATCATTTCTTACCTTTACAGGGGAGTCGTGGGCTTTATTTTCCCGAGCATTTGGCATTGCTTTTCGATGTCATGGTGGCGGCTACAAAGCTGAGAGAGAAACCTTCTTCGATTGTCAGCGAAACTTGTCTTAGAGTTTGTCCAAAGAAGAGGACCAGCTCGGAAGCTGGTCTAAGTTCGAAGGTCCCATAGGCCAAGAGGCCATGGATGCCACAAAAATGGCTAGGTGTTGTTGTTCCCTCAAAAGGAAAAGATGTCATAGAGCTCTAAGGGGAGGAGGCGGCTTCAACCCTTCTACCTGCGAGAGAAGAGGAGTTGATGGTGGCGACCCATGGAGAAGTGTCGATTAATGTCACTGGCGGTTTGGCGATTCCAGAGCCTGCGCCCCGGTGAATGACGATGAGGCTTGTCCTTCAGCTAAGAGGGAACTTTTGCGAGTGAAGATCAAGACACCCAACTGGTGCTTTAATAATGTGTATATCCTTCACAACCCTGACTTGGGGCGAATCATATCTCAGATGGATCCGCACAGCCTAATTTGTTCAACAATGAACTCAGTGGCGATGTCCTAGCAAAAGATTTTCCTCCTGGGAAAGCATCATATGGTGTCAATTGCTGCACATGGGTGAGTGTAAGTGCCCAAGTATTATGCTAACATGGCCTTGTCCAATGAGAACAAGGCCCACCAAGAGATGGTGGGTAGAATGAACTAGCTGGAGAACAAGATTGCATAGATGAAGGATCAACACCTATTCGAACTGAACTCAACAAAAGTAGAGGCTCTGTCAGTCGTTGGGCAAATTATTAGGTCCGATCACCAGAGCTATCTCCGCATTCGGACGCCAATAGAAAGCCGATATATGGCTGAATAAACGTGAATTTTTTTAATATAAAATTTTTTGCTTTATGTCTTGTCAGCCAGATCGACCCGACCCAGTCCACTTTATTTTCATTTTAAACGTTGCCGCTATTTTACAAACCCGCAAAAGATCTAAATGTTTATTGCTTTAGAAGAAAAAACGAGCTAGAAAATTGCAGAAAAAATATGGAATGCACACATAAGAGAGAGGTGGAAGAGATGGTGCATGAATCGGAAGAGATGCATGAATCGGAAGCTAACTTACTGGAAATTCCTCAGGTTTCAACATATCGGTAAGTTTCAATCTCATCGCAAGTTGTATTATGGAAAAATGAGCTAGAAAGTTGTAAACAAAGCACTTTTGTGTTTGACATAGAAAAAGGGCATAGGTTTCAGCTCATTAGAGGCATAGGATCTTAGATGTTGCTGTTTCAGCCCATTAGTGTTTTTAGGAAGAAGACGGAATTATTTTGGCGGAAAAATAAAAAAAAAAGCTTATATGTTGTTGTTTAGCTTTCATTATTATTTTTAGGAAGAAGAACATCATTGTTTTAAGGATTGGTAAAGAAAATATGATAAAAAATCCTGCGCTTTACATGCGCTTTACATGCGCTTTACCTGCGCTTTAGTTGCGCTTTTTAATCTATTTTCTTATCATTTCAGACCGTTTATAAAGATGAGAAAGAAGCATATGAATGTTTTTGTACTTATGCCCATGATAATGATTTTAGCGTCCGGAAGGATCATCACAGTTTTTGGCCAAATTCTAGGAAGATAAAATCCAAGAACTTTGTATGTTCAAAAGCTGGTTTCAAGAAAAGTATTGATCTTAATTAAAGAAAGAGATTTACTAAACCAGATGTTAGAACCAGTTGTCCATCCATTGAGAGGTTTGCAGTTGATGAAGATGGTTATTAGCATGTCAAAAGATTTATTGAATCCCACAACAATGAATTGGCTGGCCCAACCGACCGACTCCTTCTACGATCATATAGTAATGTTGTTAAGGAAAAAGCTTACATCCTAAAATCAATAACAGATGCAGGGATTAGAACCGTTGATGCATATGCCTACCTTGCGGAGGAAGTTGGAGGATGTGAGAATGTTGGATTCTCTAAGAGGGATGCCTATAATTTTATTCAGAATGAGAAAAGAGCAACAACAACAACAACAACAAGCCTTTATCTCACTACGTGGGGTCGGCTACATGAATCTTTTTTTCTCCATTGTGTCCTATTAAAAGTCAAATTCTCGTTTAAATCTAATAAAGAAAAGTCATTCCTAATATTTTCTAACCAAATTTTTTTAGGTCTACCCCTACCTTTCTTAACATAAGTCAAATCTAATACCTCTACTCTCCTAACCAGGTCATCGGAAGGCCGCCATTTTATGTGACCAAACCATCTAAGACGACTCTCTCTAATCTTATCTTCTACTGGAGCTACTCCAACCTTTTCACGTATATGCTCATTTCGTATCCTATCTCTAAGGGTAAAGCCACTCATCCACCTAAGCATCCTCATCTCTGCTACACTTAACTTAGTATTATGCTTTTCTTTTAATAGCCAACATTCGACACCATAAAGCATTGCAGGCCTCACTACCATCTTATAAAATTTTCCCTTAAGTTTGAGGGGTACATTACTATGACATAGCAAAGCCCGATGCATTCCTCCAATTCAACCATCCAACTTGAATTCTGCTGATAATATCCCCATCTATTTCACCATCACTCTAAACAATAAATCCAAGATATCTAAAACGTGTACTCTTATTAATGACTTGATCGTCCAAAGTCACAATCCCCTCACTAGGTCTATTACTACTAAAATTACACTCCATATATTTCGTTTTAGATCTACTCAAGCGAAAACCTTTAGATTCTAAGGTTGATCTCTATAATTCAAGTTTGCCTTCAATTCCCTCTCTATTATCAACAAGAAGAATATCATCAGCAAAAAGCATACACCAAAGTACATCCTCTTGCAAAGAATGAGAAAAGAGTAATGATTGAAATTGGTGACACTAATTCTTTGATTCAATTATTTAAAGATCGACAAGTTGAGGACCACATGTTCGCATTGGATGTTCAATAATGATGAGCATGATAAATTTTTAAATTTTTTCTGGATTGATGGCAGAACCAAGATAGATTATGAATGTTTTGGGTATGTGTTGATTTTTGACACTTGCTATAAGCTCAACAAGTATAATTTTATTTGTGCACCATTTGTTGGTGTTAACAATCATTGTTAGAATATTTTGTTAGAGATTGTTTTTTTGTCAGAAGAAATAATTGAAAGTTTTATATGATTGTTTAAAATATTTATACAAAAAATGAGTAATAAATATCCAATAATAATATTCACTGATCAAGACCAAGCTATGGCCAAGGCCATAGAAGTAGCATTACCTCACACTCGTCATAAATTATGCCAATGGCACATCTTTAAAAAGGTTCGATCAAATGTTTCTATCTTCAATAGCAATAATAAAATTAAAGAACTTTTCTATAAGTGTATGAGATAGTGTAATTCTTATGAAGTGTTTGAAGAGGTATGGGCTGAAATGATTAAGGGAACCTTCATAACCATGAATGGTTGCAGGATCTTTATAAGATAAGGACAAAGTGGTCAACAACTTTTAACAAGGATTGTTTTAGTATGGGCATTTTATCAACGCAGTGTAGCGAGTATACAAATAATGTGTCACAACATTTCTAAGCCAACAAGTTCATTAATTGATTGTTTTCTTGGGTTGGAAAAGGTATTGATGAATTAACGGAGAAATGAACAGGATGAGGAGTACAAATGCAATCAGTCTGAAATTGTTCATATGATAAAGAACAACTCAATATTAAAACAAGCTGCTCCGTTTTACTCAAGAAAATTATATTCATTTTTTGAGAAAAAATTTATACATGCTGTGGGAGAAATGAGTATAGACTTTGTCTCGACTGATTCTTCAAAGTTTCCAGTCAACTACATAGAGAAAAAAGACCAACATTATCCTTGGGTGGTTGAATTTGATGCATCAGAAGGTAACATTCAATGCAACTGTAAGAAGTATGATATCATGGGATTGTTGTGTTCTCACTGTTTGAAGTTTTTTAAACAGTTGGATATGGCTAAATTCCCTGAGAAGTGCCTACTACTGCCTTGGTCAGCAAGAGCTCGACAAGATTTTTATTCAGGTAATTTGGTTAATTCTCAAAGAAGCAATAACTTTGAAAATGGTATGAATTCATATTCAGAAAATCAAGTGAGCAGATTTGCATATTAAATGAGCACAGAAGCTCAAGGGAATGAGGATACAGAGTATATTATTTCTTCAATGAAAGGCAAGGTTTAAAATTGCGTAAATAAGCCTCGAGGCGGTTTTCGTCCGTGAGGCGTAAGCCTCGAGGTGGTCTGAGGCGTAAGCCTCACGGACACAGAATTGCGTAAATGAAAAATTAAGGGTTTTAGCAAGAAAATAGTGACAATATTGTATCTTACAATAAAAACATCTAAATGATATATGAAAATAGTGAAAAGTAAGAAAGTGGATGCAATAAAATCATGTCCCAAAGTACAAAATCACAAAATATTAGTTTAACAAAACTCCCAAAGTACAAAAAACATATAAAATGCAATCATATCCCATCACTAAATGGGTCTTCAAGGGAATCTTCTTCTCCAATTGTATCTATGAATGTCATGTCATCATCATCTTTAATATGACTCACTTTTCTCTTCCCTGTTAAATAAAAGAAAAGATCATTAACATATTAATTGCTCACTTGATATAAATATACTGCGATAGCATATAAAAAGTTGTGGAATACCTTTACTTGATTGTTGTGCTGCAGAGCTAATGGATGTGTGTGGTGTAGTACTACTAGATGTGCCCATTTGATCTGCTTCGCCCCTCAAGACATCAACATTTAGATCTTCTAGCTGTAAGTCTGATAATGTCAAATCTGTCTCATCATCTATAAACCACTCATTATCAGAAGACATATCATCACACACTAACGGGTCCTCATCATCCTTCAACCCCTTATTCCTCAACCTCCTATCTTTTAACCTCTTGTTGTGCATTATATATACGAGGGAGTTCATTCTGAGTGTAAAATAGTCGATTTCTTCTCTTTGTTTGCACTTGACTATATGTACTCCAGTTTTGCTCACACCCAGAAGAAGAATAAGTGAGTCCCAACACTCTTACAGCAAAACTCTGTAACTCAGGGGTGGAATCACCAAATTGGATCCACCATTCAACTGTTTTCAAGAAAAAATATAATTAGAACTGAATAAAGTGTCTTGCATTTACCAAAATAACTATACCTGGAGACCGTTTGGAAATGGTTGCTTTTGCTGCATTCAAACCAAGAAAACCCTCTTTATTCCGGAATAGAATAAGTTGTAAATCTGCAAGCTCCCTATCTGCCTGCTCCGGTATTAATCTTTCCATACAATGATATAAACCAAGCTTCACCTCCGGTATTAATCATACATAGAAGGTGCCTTCAACCCTCTCCCATACAACCCTACAGACCGCAGCATATTGAAGTAGGCAGGCGACGTAGCAACATTAAAAGGTATGGCATTTTCAAAAAAAAATCTCCCAATATCCATGCAAACCTGGCGTCGACCCTCTCTAGTACCGGCCGCAGGCATCATTTGTGCTTGTCCTCTATCCTCTTCTGGATTAGTCATATACTGATCCATAGGACCCCGTGCACCTCTGTTATGTACAGTGGAGGAAGAGCCCTTTCCACTCTCGCTCCCAAAATAAGCGCCATGTTCGACCCTATCATCAAATTGCTCCTGTTGCAAGTGTTTTGCCTTGGTACTTTTCTTCATATAAGCAATAATTTCCTCCTTCATCTTTTCCGGCACATTTGCACATGGTGCTACATTTTTATGCGAACATGATAAGTGTTCCTTCATGCGGGTAACACCTCCGTTCACCACTTTTTCGCAAAAATTGCATTTCAAATAAACATAGCTCTTCTCTCCGCCGCCTATGTCAACTTGTACACTATATTTCCAAGAAGGGTCCCTCTGAAATGACGCAGACGCCTTTTCCTTGCCTCTAACCATGATCCCTAATTCCTTGTACTAATAATATGACATATTTTTTAACAATTATTTGTACTACCAACAATAAAAAAATATGAATACAAAAATATACTAGTCTACTAGGGGTCCAAGGGGGCGCTGCCCCCTGGGGGGGTTCGACCTCAGTACCGAGCATGTACCGCTCAGTACCGAGCATGTATTGCTCAATACCGAGCATGTACCGCTCAGTACCGAGCATGTATCGCTCAATACTGAGCGGTACTGGTTCAGTACCGAGTATGTACTGAGCGGTACCGAGCATGTATTGAGCAGTACCGAGCTTGTATTGAGCGGACGAATGAAAAAAAGCTGAATCAAGAGTTATTCAAGCTTTCGTTACTGCACGTCAAAGTCAAGGCCACAACACCGCGTACCTGCTATTCCGACCTAACCGATGCCTGAACGTTTCCTACACTCACAACTTCGGCTTCGTTTCTTTCCCTGCGTCGTCTCCTTCCGACTTCGTCTCCTACACTCACGGCTTCGTCTCCTTCCCTTACAGCTTCGTCTATTTCCCTCACGGCTTCTTCTCTAGTTCTCCTTTCAATTCTCACAGGAAGCCCTAACCCTATACGCGAATACACGACTCAATGCGGACTCCTCGTCCGCTTTTTTAATGGTTGATTTTAAGTAGGTAAGACCATTTGGATGACGCGTACGCCTCACCCATAATTGCGCAATTGAGGCGCGCCTCACAAAGGGTGAGGCGTACGCCTCAATCAGTGTCCAAATTGCGTGCGCCTCGAGGCGCTTTTGGATAGAATTGCGCAGAGGCGCGCCTTATTGCGCAATTTTAAACAGAGATGAAAGGCATGGCTCAAAACTTATACTGAATTCTTGGTGGCAAGAAAAAAAATCAGAACGATGTTGCAAGATCTTAAAGTGGAAGTGCTAATTTGAAAGATTCTCTAAAGCGTAAACCTAAAGACATATCAAATGCAAGACTGAATAGTCATTAAGAAAAGAAGAAGTGGCCTAAGAGTAAGTTTTTTATAACATATTAATTATATAATTCCTTACCTAATACTAAAGCTGTAGTTTATAACAGATAAGAAACTTTTGGTGGGTGAAAAAATAATGGATAAACTTTCTTCAACACAGTGAACTTTTCAAGCATGCCTGAATATTTCAGTGAGAAATATATAACCGGCCAACCTGGTGCTGAATACACCAAATTGATGAAGCATTTCATTACTTCGGAGTTGGAATTTAATGAATTTGTATTGTAATAATATTTATTGGGAAATGATTATTATTTATTATAACAAGTATTGAATCTAAATAAATTTTTTTATTGGTAATATTTATTGTAAGAATCATGTATTGATACTTGTAATTTAAAATGTTGTGTGGTTGCGCTTATGATGCGCTTAAGTTATACTTTGGTTGCGCTTAAGTTGCGCATTCGTTACGCTTTGGTTTAAATAAAAACTCTTTTAAATTTATAACTCTTATAATTTTCAAATGTACAAAAATTACACAACAAACAAAAACTATATATTAACATAATAAAATGTATAGATTTAGAATTCATTGACAAAATTTACAATTTTTGTTACAATAAGTTTACTTCTTCGTTGTAAGAAAAAGAAAATATGCTAATTCTGTCCTAAATTTTGGCATTTACTTTTGCCAATCTTTATAAGCAACCCAGTTTACTTTCTTTCGTTGAACGGCTTTCTCAATTAATTTACACACGAACATTCCATAATCAAAATCGTTTGACAAAGTTGGAATTCCACGAACCATTTGTAAGTTCTATTTGGTTATATCGCTTGTAAAGGATGTCTCTTGTAAAGCATCATTCGGTGTCTTCATGCAAATATTTTATCTGAACAAATAAAACTTTTATAAGTATATTAGGTATGAAAACATAGTTATCTGGATTTAACTTAAAATCTAGATTTAACTTATAATTTTATGACATATATCCTTGTGTTCTGGATTTGGTAAGGAATCATACATTTTCCAGACTTTCTCTTTCAACCAGCCTATAATAAGTACCCAATGCCTTTTGAAAATTATGGTTGAACAATAAGACTGTATTCTTTAACATAAACTGAATTAATGTGTTGGAAAAATATTTCATAATCTTGATTGTACCCCTTGTATACCTGCGATAAGTCAGCAATATAAGAAAAGTAATGTGAAAAATAGGATATAAATAATAATTATACTTATCCTGTACAATTGAGAAATGTACAAGTAGCGTTGAAATTTGTCTTTCATTACCCTACTCTTCTCTAATAAAACAATAAGCAAAAGCATCTACATGATTGTTGACTAACCATTGATCTGTGAGCAGATCATCAATATCTGCTCTTTTTATTTCTATGTTACCAGATGTAAATATTACGTCGTTCCTATAAAAAGGAAAAAATTATAGAGCAACAAAAAAAAATGTTGAAAGCGCACATAAAACACACTTAAAGCGCAAGTAAAAGACTTAACTTACTTTTTACCAAACTTTTTAAAACATTCATTCATAAAATTTTGTTGCTGATTAGTTAAAAAATCCTTCCCTGGATACTTCATATATTGCAGTGTAGGTCGAGGCTGAATTTTTACATTATCAACAAAAATAACTTCTTGGTTCTTCATTAATACATCCAATATTTCAGTTTCTTTATTGTCTTCTCTTTCACTTTTATGGTTGGTATTGAATGGGGTGCTTGAAAGAACTCTCTATTGGTGGAAGAAAATATGTATTTGCTGGTGGTAGAGGAACATCTGTTGTGGCTGGTGGTTGTTCAGTAGAAGATTGAGTAAGCGGCTGAGGTAAACTTTCAGGTGGTTCTTGATGAGGAGAATTAGGAGAGGGAGGTGGGGTGGTGTGAATTTTTTTTCGTTGTGGTGATTGAATTTAGATCTTAAGATTAGATGGGGGCATTTAAAGAATATTAACAAAAATAAGTTTGTGAGTAAAATTTTATCTGTGCATGAAAATACTAATATTATATGGGATAAAGTGGCTAGGGATATTAAGAATATTGCAAAAGATGTGCTTTGAGTATTAAAGGGAAAAGCTCTGAATAATAAAAATAGTTGGTGGTGGAATCCAAATGTGCAAGAAAATATTAAGAATAAGAAGATTTGCTATAAAAATTAGTTTAATTTTAAAAATTCTGATAATTGAAAAAGAAATAAAGAGACTCGTAAGGAATCTAAAAAAGCAATATGCGATGCAAAGACCTTAGCTTTTAGTGATTTATATAATAGATTAGATACTAAGGAGGGAGAAAGATATATGTATAAGTTAGCCAAATAAAGAGATAGGAGTAATAAGAATTTAGTTCAAGTGAAGTGTATTAAGGATGAAGATCAAAAAATACTTTTTTAGAAGATAATATTCAACAAAGGTGGATGAGATATTTTGCTAAACTTTTTTGATGAAAATTGTAAAAATAAGATTGATTATAGTGACCTTAATACCCTAAATGTGTCATACTTTAAAACTATGGGAGCGAGTTATGGAGCATAGGTTGCGGTGTGATACTAATGTTTAGCAAAATCAATTTGGATTCATGCCGGGTAGGTCGACTATAGAAGTCATACATTTATTAAGAGGTTTGATGGAGAAATATAGAGAAAATAAGGAGGATCTACATATGATATTTATTGATTTAGAAAAAGCATATGATAAAGTTCCAAGAGAAGTGCTATGGAGAGTTCTTGAAAAGAAAGGAGTTAATAATGCTTATATTCAAATCATTAAAGATATGTATGCAAGAGCGATTACTTGTGTTCAAACACAAGGTGGTTTGACCAAGTATTTCCCTATTTCGGTTGGGTTAAATCAAGGATTAGCCTTGAGCCCATATCTTTTTGCATTAGTCATGGATGTTCTCACTGGACATTTGCAAGATGATGTACCTTGGTGTATACTTTTTGCTGATGATATTCTTCTTGTTGAAAAGACTAGAGAGAGAGTTGAAAGTAAACTTGAATTATGTAGGTTAACATTAGAGACAAAAGGTTTTCGCTTGAGTAGATCAAAAACGGAATATATGGAGTGTAATTTTAATAGTAATAGACCTAGTGAGGGGATTGTGACTTTGGACGATCAAGTCATTAATAAGAGTACACGTTTTAGATATCTTGGATCTATTATTCAGAGTGATGGTGAAATAAATGGGGATATTATCAGCAGAATTCAAGTTGGATGGTTGAAGTAGAGGAATGCATCAGGCTTGTTGTGTGATAGAAAGGTACCCCTCAAACTTAAGGGAAAATTCTATAAGATGGTAGCGAGGCCTGCAATGCTTTATGGTGCTGAATGTTGGCCATTAAAAGAAAAGAATAATATTAAGTTAAGTGTGGCATAGATGAGGATGCTCAGGTGGATGAGTGGCTTTACCCTTAGAGATAGGATACGAAATGAGCATATACGTGAAAAGGTTGGAGTAGCTTCAGTAGAAGATAAGATTAGAGAGAGTCGCCTTAGATGGTTTGGTCACATAAAACGGCAGCCTTCCAATGACCCGGTTAGAAGAGTAGAGGTGTTAGATTTGACTTATGTTAAGAAAGGTAGAGGCAGACCTAAAAAGACCTGGTTAGAAAATAATAGAAATGACCTTTCTTTATTAAATTTAAACGAGAATTTGACCTTTAATGGACACAATGGAGAAAAAAGATTCATGTAGCCGATCCCACGTAGTGTGATAAAGGCTTGATGTTCTTGTTGTTGTTGTTGTGGTGGTGTTGATTAAATTTTGTGGGGTTGATGCCCAAGTCGGTTTTCCTAGTTTTGTATAGCATTT
This sequence comes from Dendrobium nobile, assembly GCA_022539455.1. Classification (NCBI taxonomy): domain Eukaryota; kingdom Viridiplantae; phylum Streptophyta; class Magnoliopsida; order Asparagales; family Orchidaceae; genus Dendrobium; species Dendrobium nobile. Next base: position 40,169,058 of record CM039735.1, read on the forward strand.
ATGTTAGCCCGTTATTTTTCTACTTCTTTGTTTATGACATTCTATAGAACATGATAAATCTGCAAAAACTTTAAATATATTATAGGCAAATATCTGATTGTGCACTACAACTTTAGTGCACCTAAAACACAACTATATCGCACTTAAAGCGCAACTTTAGCGCATAAAGCGCAACTATAGCGCACCTTTAAATATAAAATATTTAGACTTAAAAATTACCTCATTTGCCTCAAAAATTTAAATAATTTGCTAGCACTTTCTTGAGTATAGAACATTTCAGTGTTTCCCTCCCATCTCAAAAAGCGGAGTCTTAATTCTGGATCGGATGGTTTATTCAAGAAAAAGTATTACAAAAATCGAATCTGTATAAAACCAAATATAAACATTATAAATTAACATTAAAAAGCTTTAAGAGAGGAAAACGATCAGTAGGATAAGAAACTTACCAATAAGAGAGGAAAAAAATCATTGATGTAACCCAATGGCCTTTGCATTTTAAACTTGTTAGAAATTATATCGAATTTTTCGACCATGAAATTTTTTATACATGAAGGCCAATTGATAGAAGTGAACTCAGTTACATTATTTACTACAGATGTGAGCCTTCTAAGGGTTTTATGATTATTTAGTAGAAAAAAAATTAGATAACAAAAACATTATAAAGGTCTTTAACTTCATAGCATTATCAGTCAATCTATCTAAATTTGTCATTTAAGTTTTTATTTCAGTTGTTAGAGGTCCAGTTAATAGATAATTCCTCTATTTGATATCAATACCTCTGTTAGGCATACCTATCAGAAATTTTTTGTACATGTTACATTTAAAGTAAAAAAACATATCCATAATTCCTTATTCAAAATCTTACCTGTCAACAAAACAACCTCGTTAGAAGTGAATTTAAGTAAATGATCATTCATAATGAAGCCTTCATTAGCAGAATTCCAAAATTTCAGAATCTCAAAAAAAAGTTGTATACATTGTTGGAATGCTGGAAACTTCAAAAACTGATGAATATTCAAATTCCTTAAAGTCTGCTCAAGTTCATCATCAATTATCTAGACAAAAGCATCACAAATTTTTCTGAAAGTAGTAACATAGCATCGAGAAGTAATTGACCTTTAATACGGCATCTAGAAAAACAAAAAAAATATTTTAGGCAAAGCGCAACTAAAGTGAAAATGTCAAGTGAAAAGTAAAAAACCTTCGTTTTCATTCTTGTAGTCCTGAATTCAAACCATCTAGATTACTGGGTCAGGTCGAATAGGCTGACAACATAAAGCAAAAAAGTTTATATTAAAAAAATTCATGTTTATTCAGTCAGATGTCCGCTTTCTATTGATGTCCGAACGCAGAGATAGGTTCGATCACCGGACCTAATAATTTGCCCAGCCGTTGAGGCTAAAGATAAGGTTGAGTCATCTGTTGCTGAGTTGACCAGGAAGCTTGATGAAGAACGACGTATAACCCATGTCGGAGGCTTCAAGCTTCTTAGGTGACCATTATTTGGATGGGATCACCAGCTGCATCCAAACACTGATGGCCAGAGGTGACCTTGATTCGAGGTTTGTTGATCATTCCTGCTTTTCTAGAGATTATCTTGGAAATGATAGTGAGAACAGTGAGGGTGCAAGTGCGACTAATAAATGAATCACATCAGCCACTTAATTTTTTTATAAAGGAAAAATGTATAGTTATTCCATTTGAAACCTGCATTTCTTTCTTTTTTTTTTTGTTTTTTCATACATGAGTGATGACGTGAATATGATATTTTTGGCTCAACAAGTGAACAAGTACATTGTTGGTATGAAATAACGAGGCTGATCGTGCCCTCTGTCAGGTTTTCATCCTTTGAAGAATGACCAATGGGTCCCGCCTACCAAGGGGACTTGCTTTGCCTTTGTTAGAAAAGTAGGGAATCACCTCTCGGGACTATCTGATGGCATTATCTTGTCCATTGTCAAGTTAACCACACATTACCATTTGTGGAGCATATAGCAAAGGTGGAGGCATACCTTTTGTGGCGTAATGCTTGTAGTCACCTATGGTGTCGGGGCACTATAGTGTTGGGGCCTATGTCGTTACTCATTGCAATCTTGTCGTAAAGGGGGGAGTTGGCCAATAGTGGTTGAGCCATTTTACTTCGGACAATGGTTGGGTGCCTATAGTCACCTATAGTGTCGGGGCACTTAAGACTTGTCATATGCTAGAGACAAGCACGCTACTAATTAAAAAGCTTATCTGAAAGGGGGAAGTCAAGGAAGTTTGGGGGAGTCGGCCAATAGTGGCCGAGGCATTTTGTTGTTGATTCGATCTAGATGATATGACTGTGATCGTTGGCAGAATGATGCGAATCGAGTCTAGATAATAGCCATAACTATTTTCAGAATGTATGTCGAGTTATCTCAGGTGTTAGGTGGCACATTTAAGTGGATGCATCTTTTCAAAATTTCTATATATTTGATGTGTATTTATGCGTAGTTATGGATATATACATGGCTCTTCGTGTCTTCCAGCCTATAAATATGATGGAGAAGGCATGTTGGATGCATAAACGAGCATTCTGATGGCCTCTGTGGAGGTGATAGCGTCTTTTAAGTCTTTCTTTAAAAAGGCGAGCATTCTTTTTGATGATCAGAGTAGCTAAGAACATCTGTGAATTTGGTGTTTCTTTCTTCTTGAGAAATTGGGAGCAAAGAAAACGTGTCCTTACGGATGTTAGCCTTCAAGTATAAATGAACTTTTCATAAGGAGAGGACTCGGAACCCTATATCTTCCGAGAGGAGAAAGGAAAAAGATTGGAATTAGTGTGCAGGAAACGAGGTGTCACACTAGTTCCATCTTTTTGTTTTCCCTCATGATTTGCTTCGGCAATTAGAATCAGTAGTTTTGATATATGCTTCTGACCGATTAAGCTGCTAAGGAGATGGAGGAGGTCGAGTCTTCCCCTTGGGCGAGCATGGCAACAATGATCTTGCCATGCTCTCCCGACAAAGTTTGGGTGCTCTCGATTATAGGAGTGTCCAAATTCTTGCTTTCCGGTGCAACGATATGGTTTGAAGGAGTTCCCATGGAATACAGTGAAATGATGGTGGATATATCTCGCGCATTTCACTATACTTCTTGGGATTGTTTCTCATTCACCATTTACGCACAAAAAAATTGATCATAATCATTATACGGCTTATGTGTAAATACTTGCAATACGAGATATGTAACATAAATTGCTTGTAAAATCATGGAGGCGTGAAATAAAAATTATTTTTTGATACATCTACTTCTTCTATATATGATACTGCATGTTTGAGTAATAAATAAATGTAATAAACAATTTTGTGAACTCGAACGAGTTCAATGGAACTTGAAATGTGGTCTATTGTATGAAATGATTGTGAAAGGGACTCCATGTCGGAAGATAATGTTGGTTCAAATGAAATTTCGAACCACTATGGATGTTACATAGGCAAGCGCTTTGGTTTCGATCCATTTGGTGAAATAGTCTATCATGACCAAGAAGAATTTTCTTTGCCCTGCTGATGGTCAAAAGGGACCTAATGAATCTATTCCCCACATAGCGAATGGTCATGGACTTGTGATTGAATGTAGCTTGTGGGAAGGCTTTAGTTAAATTGGGGTGAATTTCTGGCATTGTACACATTTCTTGGAGAATTCTTCTACATCCTTCCTCATGGTAGGCAAGATGTAACTTAGTCTGAGGATCGATGGGCGTGATTGCATCCACCTGAATATCTTCCGCACTAGCCCAAATGGACTTCGGCTAGTAAGGATCCTTTTCGGTCATCTCGTAAGCATTTAATGTTGAGCCAAGATATGAACTTTCTAAACAGTTGATCTCCGATTAGGTAGTTGGTTGCCTTGATACTGAATTGTCAGTGGTCACTAACTTCAACTGATTAAAACATTCTTTAGATATTCAGTGTAAGGATCCATCAAGCTCGCAGAACACAAATTTGGAGGATCTGGCTCTGCTTTTGATACTTCTTCCCTTATGATGGAGGGTGTGAAGGCTCGTATAGCTGGTTGATCGTTGATGTTCCATTGCGGATCTGAGTAATTTTAAAATATTCAAACTTCCTAAACGCAGCCTTGGCCTTGAATAGATATATGGATAGTAGTTCATCTCTAACTTTGTATTTTTCATTGATTTAATTCACCATGAGCTGCAAATATGAATGAATTGTCAGGCCAGTAGCACCCAATTCAGAGACAAATCATAATCTTATGAGTAAAGCTTTGTACTCATCTTCATTGTTAGTGACTTTAAATTCAAACTTGACGGACTAGGTGACGACAGTTCTGGCGGGATCTTTCAAGATGATGTCATCTCTAACCCCTTGTTCGCCAGATGCAACGTCTAAGTACAACATCCAATAAGGTTGAGCGAAAGTTTATGAGCTTTCAGCCTGGTAGGTGCATTCTACAAGGAAGTTGACGAGTACCTGAGCATTGATTGTTATCATTGGCATATAAGTGATGGAGAATTCACTATGCACGACAGACCGTTTGAGTAATCGCCTCGAATGATCGAGTTTGGCCAGAACTTCTTCGAGAGGGTGATTTGTCACCACTTAAGCAGAGTGAGCTTGGAAGTAAGGTTGCAACCTTTTAGCTAAGTTGACTAATGTCGGAGCAAGCTATTGAAAGGTTGTTTCACAGTCATCTCTCCAAGAGAATTTCTGAGTCTCTTGAGTGCTTTAAAGAAAGGAGTGCACATCTCCCTAAGCTGGGAGATAAAACAGTTGAGTCTGGCAATCCGGCCAGTGAGTTGTTGAACTTCCTTGGCAATTCGAGGTGTCTTCATGTTGAGTATGGCTTGCACCTTTGTGGAATTGACTTTGAACCCGTCAGGCGTCAGGAGGAACCCTAGGAATTTTCCCGTGCCTGCTTCGAAGGTACACTTTAAAGGGTTAAACCTCATGTTGTATCGCTTGAGGGCAAGGAATGCCTCTTGTAGGTCTTCAATATGTTGATTAGTAGATTAGCTTTTGACTAAGAGATCATCTACGTATACTTCAATGTTTCAGCCTTTTCGCTCTTTGAAGTCTTTGTTCATAATCCTTTGGTAAGTAACTCCAACATTCTTAAGCCGGAAGGGCATTACTTTGTAGTATAGGCCTTCTACAGTGATGAATGTTATTTTCTCACAATCTTCAGAATGCATCTTGATCTGATGATAGCCTCAGTAGGCATCCAGAAAACTCATGACGGGATGGCCTACCTCTAAAACAACTAGAGCTTCAAAACAAGCAAATAGGTAGCCGTCCTTAGGGTATATTAAGTTTAGATTGGTAAAGTACATGCACATTTTCCACCTGTCCATTGATTTCTAGACCATCATCATGTAAGAAATCCAATCTAGATACTGGACTTCTCTAATGAAATTGGCGGTGAGCAATTTTTCTACTTCTTCGTTAATGGGCTTGGCGAGTAGAGCTACAGTCTTTCTGATTTTCTGCTTGATGGGGCAAGCGTCTTTATACATATTGAGATGGTGGCTTATGACCTCTTGTTGATGCCCGACATGTCAGTAGTTGTCCATGCAAATACTTCAAAATGGTGGCAAACAGTTTGCACTAACCTACTCCAATGCTCCATGCTGAAGGAGGCGCTAATTCAGAAGAATTTGTTTGGTTCATCCTTTGTTGTGGATACATCATCGATAACTTCAGTGGTCTTGAGGCCTGGTCCTGATTCAACTTCAAGATGAAGGACTTCTTCTAGGGTGTCGACGAGACCGACTACTCGCAGATAGCATGTACGAGACTGAGCAAGGCGCCTCTGATTCTAATCTCCTTTCCTTCAACAAGAAATTTGACAATGGCATAGTATATGGATGCAACAGTCCTGAAGGTGTTGATTGGTGGTATACTGAATTTGGCATTATATGTAGCAGGGCATCGATTATGTCAGCTATAGTGGTATACTGATACTTTCCTCCTCCCCAGGTGATTGGTAGGGCAATTATGTCTTTAACCTCACTGCGCCCTCAAGAAATCGTAAAGGAGTCCTCCAATAGGGACTAGCTGAGAGGCTAGCAAGTCATCTTGTTGAAGACTGCCTTGAAAATGTTTACTGAGCGCCCCGTATCTATTAGAATATTGTTAATCTGATAGTTTGCAATGAGGGTGATGACGACAACGGCTTTGTTGTGGAGATTACACCTGGCTGTTCCATCTCTACTCTTAAATGTGATTGTTTTGTCCTCATCAGATGGCGAGCAGGTTGTAGTATTGACTTCGGAGATTTGTAATTGTTTTGACTACATAGAGGCATATCTTTCGTCACCGCCTGTGATTGCGGGTACCACCTCCATAATGTGGATGGCTCAAGCCGATCTCATTGGTGTTTTCAACATGGACACTCTCAATAAAGTATAAGTCAGATAGTCTTGAGGTCAACGGGTGGCGGGCAAGATTATGCAAATGCAGGCAAGGGGGGATTGTTGAAATTCGGCACGAACAAGCGCCTCGTACAAGGATGTCGCTGGTTATGTCGTACATAAGGGTGTCAAATAGAGTTTTTAATATGGAATCAGGTCCAACTTGAAATTGACACGCTTTCAACTGATGCAACTAGAATCTGACTCAATTAGACATATGAATCAGAAATTCAGACCTGGACTTGACCGTTAGGTTATCAAGTTGACCCGACCCAACCCAACCCGCAAACTTGCGAGTGCGAGCAACAGCTGAGTGGCGAGCATGAGCAGCGGGCGAGACTGCGCAACTGCACGCGAGGGAGGGACCGCGCGGTGCTTGGATGCGTGAACGAGCAAGGGAGTGGGCTCAAGTGGCTCGACTATGCTAACTCGGTGCTAATGCGAGCGCGAGCTACAGTGTAGGACTCTAGGTTGCGGGACATAGAGGCAAGGCAGGCAAGCCCGAGCTTGATGTAGTGTGGAACACATGTCAAATTCGGGTCCTTTTCAAGTTAGCGGGTTAACACAGACACGATGTCAGATTTTTCAAATTGGTCAGGAATTAGGACAAGAATCTAACACGTTTGTTAAACGAGTCAACCCAAACACAGATTTTCTGGGTTGAGTTTGCGCCGGGTTTTTGTGTCATGTCATTAATTGACACCCCTAAACATATTTTTGGTCCCTAAACAATCCTTTCATCAAAAAAGGTCCTTTCGTTGTTCTTCCCAAGGGCGAAGTTTCTATTTGATGTGGGATCATGTCAGAGAGTACTTACAGGTAAGTTCAATCACCCCGGTTGTACCCTTCAGCAATAATATAGCTATTGGAGAGTTCAAATAGGTCCACCAACGTTCTCGACTGCTGCAGGCCCACAAGGCATATTAAAAAGGACCATCTCTAAGCCCATGGATCAGGGATGTCAGGGCGACTATTAGTTTGAGGTTTTTAATGTCGAGCATCACCTCCTAGAATCTTAAAATGAAGCTTCTCGATGACTCGCTAGGTTCTTGCCTCATCCTTATTAGGACTTGGGAGCTTTTAGGGGGTCTTTGGGCATTAGCAAATTATGCAATGAACATCTGCTTGAATTTATGGAACGAGATGATCAACCCAATTGATAGGCGAGTAACCGCCTTAGCGATAAGTTTTTGAGAGTGGTAAAGAAGAGACGACACTAGAGGGCGTCATCAACGCTAAGGAGAGAAGTCAAAGACTCGAAGGTCGCCACATGATCTGTGGGGGTTGGTCTTTTCTTGGTTGGGTTCTAGGTGGGGTACCTTAAACTTAGGAGGTATCATTGCTTTGGAGATCGATCTGGTTGGCCCCGGTTTTGTATCCCTAGCCCACCGACCATTGGACTGGAGTTCTTGTCACTCGCCTAGGACCGATTACGATAGGTTCAGTAGAAGGCGCCTCTATTAGAGGATCATGGCCAGTATTCAGGTTAGTTGGCTCTTAAGGCGTGTTGATTATTTGCAACTGATGGTTGGCGAAAGTGAGAGCATTATCAATTGATTTCAAGAGCCACTACTCCATCTCTTGCAATTCCAGACGAGCAGGATATTCAATGTTCTCGAGGTTACCCGACCGTCTAGTACATGGTGCTCTTCTTACCCGTGATATCGATCAATGCTCGTCGCACATGAAAGGCAATCTTGTTTTGTTCAGCTGATGATGCTTCGTGGTACAAGGCACCACGATTTGACGAGGGGGATATGAGAGGAGAATGTGGCAAAATACTAACTGGTAGAAAAGAGAGATACAGGAAGAAGGAGAGAGATGTCATGAGAATGTAGATGAAATCTTTATTATCCGGATCAGAGATACAAGATGGTAGAAAGCTTAGATCTTTTGATTACAAAGAAAAAAAATAACTTCTCTTCTGAGGTCTTCTCCTTGAATGGAGTTGAATTAAATCATTCTTTTTGCTCGGTATTCATGGTTCTCCTGATGTCTCTCAACCCATCCTTTCTACTATCCATCCACCTTTTTAGAGTCAAGAAAGCTAAGTAAAGTACATCTTTGATATGATAGTTTTATTGGCAATGTCTTTTGTTAGTTGGTCGTCGATGCCGAGTGGAATGACGACTGAGAGGGGAAAGTTAGATGAGCCCCTAGCTGATTGTCATCGTGAGTTGCGAGTCAGTCTAGGACTCCTCATTAAGATGAGAGGAGGTACTCCTTATTAAGATGTGAGGAGGTCGAATGTCTTCATTCGAAGTGTAGTCAGAGGGATGGACTAATGAGGTGTATAAGGCCATTCTATGGTCGCCCTCTTTGAGATGAGGAAGCCAAGTGATGTCTTGATGAAGCCTTTAGATTGATCTGGTTGCAAGAGAAGTCTCATTAAAGCGGTGTGTCACCCTCCTTTTGATGTAACCTTATGTGAAAAGCTTGGTTCTGACTCAAATGAATAAGGATTTATCTATCTAAGAAAGGAACCTCCGAAATCTTCCTCTCCTTGGGGTGGCTATCTAGAAGAGGCGACCGGTGTTGGTCAACCGTGCTCTAGTGTTAAGCTCATTTTCATCTCTTGAAAGAGTCCCTCGAATGAACAGCTCTGAAGGAGGAGGTAATACTCCATTTACTCGACCCAAACCGAATGTTCAAGACACCAACGAACGGGTACCTGTGAAGGTATTCAAAAATCTATAAACTATAAAAATAATAATAATTGAGAAGATTATCTTAACAATGAAAAAGAAAGCCCAGCTTTCCGGTTAGAGAAAGCAAACTCCGCAAAATTTCTAAAATAAGAATGATACCAAATACTGTTACATGCAGTTCATCTAAAGATCTTAAAAAATCGCTTAAAATTTCACATAAAGAAAATCATAGTCATTTTAATTTTGTTCTTAATCTAAACCATGGAACTCATAGTTAAGTCTAATTATTTAATTGAAAAAGATTTTAACACAATTCTTAATAATAAGGCCTTTTATTTAAATAGAGCCATTGTTAATTACAACCACAACATAAGTTGAACTTTAAATAGAGAAAGGCTAAACTCAAATTTCAAATAACAAACAAAAATCGTGACCACCAAATTTAAATTCAAGTTGATAACATATAGAGTTATACAATGTTTAATATATATTTCATATTTAGCTTAAATAAAGAAATGAACCATTAGAAGTCAAGCCATACAACATTCAAGTGTTCAAAAGAGGACACCATGAAAGCTTAAAACTAAATTTTATAAAACTGCAATTAGTCCAATAATGTTATATGGATCCAAATGTTGGTCCATAAAAACATCATTAACATTTAGTTTAAGTGTAACAAAAATAAGAATGGAAAGATTGATATGTACCAGAACTAGGAAGGATAAATTGCAATCACAGAAAAATTGAAGTGACAACTATTGAAGATAATATGACTGACAATAAACTTATATGGTTTGGACATATACAATAAAAAGTAAAAAATATATTCATTAGAAGAATTGATAAAATTAATATTAGAGGCTTAGGAAGGAAAATGGGTGGACTAAAGGTTATTATTCAAAACAGTTTGCAAAAAATAAATTTAACACTTGTTACGTCCTGGAGTATTCACGGCGGTAGAGAAATATATAGTTTGATGTCTTAGCATTGTACGAAGATCCAGCACACAATCAGATAAGAGAGAGGGTGTAGCATTCATAAGAGACACCAGAGTTTTTACGTGAAAACCCCATAAAAAAGGGGAAAAACCACAGGACCTGGCCCAGTTTGAATGAATCAACTAGTATTTGCAGTCGATTACAAATGAGGTCCTTATGGAGAAGGCCTTGGCTTGATGTTACAAATGTACACCATATTCGGTGGGAGTTACAATAATCAACATAGACATGTTTGTTTGGTCAGCAGAACCATAGTCGGCACGAGATACGTAAGAAAGACTGTTACCTGTCAATGTAGATAAGAAGGACCGTAGTAGGCGATGGAGGTCGGAAGGACCATAGTCGGCAAGAGACCAGGGTCAGAAAGACCGTTGTCTAGTGATGGAGGTCAGATGGACCGTAGTCGGTAGGAGACCAGGGTCGGAAAGACCGTTGTCTAAGGATGGAGGTCGGATGGACCATAGTAGGTGACGGAGGTCAGAAAGATCGTAGTCGGCAGGAGACCAAGGTCAGAAAGACCGTTGTCTAGTGATGGAGGTCGAATGGACCGTAGTCGGCAGTATTCTGGGAGAACTCTGGGCATCAAGTGGTGGCCTGGTGGAGCTTAAGGCCTCAAGTAGTCGTTCGGCGAAAGTCTGGGCCTTAGGTGATGTTCTGATGGAGCATAGTGCCTCAAGTGGTGGTCCAACAGAAGTCCGGGCCTCATGTGGTGGTCCAGCAGAAGTCCGGGCCTCAGGTGGTGTCCTGGTGGAGCACAAGGCCTCAAGTGACGGTTCGGCGAAAGTTTGAGCCTTAGGTGGTGGTCCGGCAGAGCAACGGCGTCAGGCGGTGGTCCGGCGGACGTAAGGGCCTCAAGTGGTGGTCCGGTAGAGTTGAAGATCTCCAGTTGTGGTCCGGCGAAGCAACAGCGTCAGGCGGTGATCTGGCGAAGGTGATGGCCTATAGTGGTGGTCCGGCGGAGCACAGGGCGTAAGGTGGTGGTCCGACGGAGCACAGAGCGTCAGGTGGTGATCCGGCAGAGCACAGAGCGACAGGTGGTGGTCCGGCGGAGCAACGGCTTTAGGCGGTGGTCTGGCGGAGCACAGAGCGTCAGGTGGTGGTCCGGAGGAGCAACGTTGTTAGGCGGTGGTCCGGCGGAGCACAGGGCGTCAGGCGGTGGTCCGGCGGACCACAGGGCGTCAGGCGGTGGTCCGGCGGACCACAGGGCGTCAGGCGGTGGTCCGGCGGACCACAGGGCGTCAGGCGGTGGTCCGGCAGAGCACAGGGCGTCAGGTGGTGGTCCGGCGGAGCAACGACTTTAGGCGGTGGTCTGGCGGAGCACAGAGCGTCAGGTGGTGGTCCGGAGGAGCAACGTTGTTAGGCGGTGGTCCGGCGGTGCACAGGGTGTAATGTGGTGGTCCGACGGAGCACAGAGCGTCAGGTGGTGGTCCGGCAGAGCACAGGGCGTCAGGTGGTGGTCCAGCGGAGCAACGGCTTTAGGCGGTGGTCTGGCGGAGCACAGAGCGTCAGGTGGTGGTCCGGAGGAGCAACGTTGTTAGGCGGTGGTCCGACGGAGCATAGGGCGTCAGGTGGTGGCCCGGCGGAAGTCCGGCGTTGGTCGAGCAGTGGTGGTTCGACGGAACTCCGGCGGTGGTCCGGCGAAACTCCGACGGTGGTCGAGAAGGCTAGGAAGCAAGAGCGATCTCCGATCTCTCTCTTTTTTTCTTAGGCTCAGGGGTCCCCTCTCAAGAGGAGAGGAAGCTCTATTTATAGATTTTAGGAATGGCATGACCCATAAATAGGTGGAGGATCAAGGGCAAGTTGGGAGTGGTTGAATGAACGGCCGATGTTGAATCCCATGATCATGAACCGTTTGATGGACATTTGAATGTCTTAGTGATGTCGGAATTCAGTGATTTTGGGCTAGTTGGATTTGTCTCGTTGAGCCGCTCGATTCGACTATAAGCATGTAATGTTTGGAAACCGTTTGGTAACCCGAATTGTGGTTTAAACCTTCCAAAAGCGCTTCGGGTCTTTGATTTGGGCTCATTTGGGCTCAGATTGAGTAGAATTTGGCGTCGTCAGGCTCGTATTTTCGAGACGCTCAGTTTGACTGTAAGTTTGCTGAAATCAGAGTTCGGATGGTCTCCGAATTAATTTTTGAAGTTTCCAACTTGATTTTGCATCGAGATTCACGCCCGATCAAGGTAATTTTTTGACGAAGTATCAACACTTTGGATAGCACTCACCGGAAACGAATGGAAAAAAATTTCAAAATGACTATCCGAAATAATTAGTATAACGTTATGATGATGATCACTTTTTAATTATGATAATCTACACTGATTATTGGCATTTAATTATATTTCCATTATATCTTTTACAAATATCAGAGAATATGGCAGCAAGATGAATGAATTTTGAGAATATCTTTTGCACTAAGTATTAAACTTTTGCAACAGCTCGTAACCAAATCCACATAATTAAAACGTAGAGAAAATATATAAATTATAAGCAGAGTGCTATAAACTTAACCTATAGTGGAAGCATACTTAAAACTAAAAAACTAAGACAATAATTTAAACATCGACTAACATAACCTAAGCAATATTGTAAATCAACTAATGATATAATTTATATTTTATCACTATAAGTTGTTTTGCAGGGAAATGTGACAAGCTCTCCCAGTCCTAATGTGATCCCATACATTATTCTTATAAAACGTACTTAAAGCAACATGTGGATAAAACAGAACAAACAAAACCAGTGGCATATATGAAAACTGAATGAACAAACAACTTGCACGCACTAGCATCCAGTTTAAAAGGGCATGAACCAAGCATACCTTTGGCACCCATACGCGCAGTCCTTCCTGTTCGGTGAAGGTAATCAATCTAAAATCATATAGGATGTAATTCAAGCACAGGTTCAACAAAAGATATAATAGAAACAAGTTCAATAAATAAGAAAAGAAGGTAGCACGCACAGAATTCTTTGGGAAATCAAACATAATTACATGGTCAACATCTAGATCCAATCCCCTAGCCGCCAAATCAGTGCACACCAAGGTAGGGCAGTCCCCTTCATTGCTCTTAAACTTCCTCAGGTTTTCCACTCTGGCAGCAGAGATGAAAATGAGAGCCTAATTTGTATTTTTTTTGTTAATGAATCTCACCAGTAAAATAAACTAGAAGTAATGGACAAGAATAAATGAGTGTGGAAGCAGATAAATCTTAACCACAAATATTTCATGTAATGAATGAAAAAAATTTCAATTATCTTGGCAATAACACCACCATTGTCATAATTATCATCAGTAACCTCTTAAACCAATTTAAGGTCAGCTCCATGAATCATTCTAGTGCAGGCAAAAGTTTTCACCCATTACTATAAATAAGAATGATAACACCAATAAAAAGATAGTGAGAAGGACAGCATCAAAGAATAAATGAACTGGAGAAGATAGGCTCCCATAACAAGGCGAAGGGATATGGGAAGCTCTACATCAAAATTCAAGGAGAAAAATGATTTATTAAGCCAATATTTATTTTGGGAAGCCAAAACTTCCATGGGAGACTTATTTAAATGTTACATGCTATGAATTTTTGCTAGCCTTGTTGCAATCGAGGATCCCAAGTATGTGATTTGATAATGACAAACATTATTGATTGAATTATTGCTTTTCTCATTAAATATCTTAGATATTTCTTTTATCTATGAGCGCTAATATTACAGATAAGACATACACCGCTTAAGGATACTGAAAGTTCAATAATGGGTAAAAATAGGAATATCAAGTAACAAAGTATGTAATTTTATTTTTCTTTATTCTCTATTTCTTGAATCTGGCCACATAAGAGTGTATATAATTAGGTGATTGTGCCCACACACATAGGGAAAGTGATATGAATTTTAAAAGTGAAATTTTTTTGTACTAATCGTAATATACAACTTACAATCGTATTGTATGATCAGTATAGAGAATGGGCTTAACAGCTAATAGAGAAATTAATTTACGTGAACAAATCGTACTATACGATTCGTTACGATCTGAAAACCCTAACTGCCAGATTAATTTCAGTAAGATTTTGAAATTTAATTTTGAAATAATCGTACTGTATGAATATTTGAATACGGCTAAAATTAACCCTCGTGATTAGTCAATCAAATCATGGTTTAATCAATGATAGCTGATCGTACTATATAATATCAATCGTACCAAACGATTAGCAAAGACAAAATTTACTCGTTCCAAAGATCATACCAAACGAAACCATGATTTTTGAACTAATTGTACCGTACGATATTAATATTGTACTAGACAACCTATTTGAAATCAACTAACCATAATGTACGATGAGAGTAGTACGGGACGATTAGCAGAGATGATTTTTAGTCAACTAAGGAATCGTCCTGTGCGAATAGAGGAAATTAAACAGATCGTACTAAAGGATCTCTGAATCGTACTATATGATGTGTTCAAATTAATTGAACAAATCGTTTAAATGACTATTTACATTGCACTGGACGAGACTAATTTTGAACCGATCGTACTGTACGAACTTGAATTGTATTATACGAACAATGATGGCTAACTTAATTTTTTAGGGTTTCTTGAAACCCATTACTTAAACATATTTTAAGATTCTCTTTGTAAAGTGAGAGGATTGTGTGACTACTGAAGGTACTCCAAGAGAGAGGCTTTGAAAAATCTAGGGTTTGAGAGGAAGGAGAATGTGAGGTTGAGCTTGAGGGAGTGTAAAGGGATCACACGATTGTTCCAGGCTAGCTACCCCCTTGCCCATGTGGCCTTGGTGAGTCTTTGGAAGCTCTCTAGGGAGAGAGGATTATAGGTCAAGTTCACGAGGTACTCTGCCTTCTCTAGAGAAAAAAAGGAGCTGAAGTTCTTTGCCTTCTCTAAGAGGAAAAAAAATGAGTTGAGGTTCTCTGCCTTCTCTAAGAGGGAGAAAATTGAGTCAATGTCTAATGTCGTCACCGGAACGGTGACATAGTGTCTGGCACTCTGTCGCATCAGCTTTTTTGAAAGTGAGTTTGTAAGGGCTTCTCCATCTTGCTGTGGGAGCAAAATGATAGTCACTTTATTTTAGTGCAATTTTTCGAGCGAAGAACTGAGGAGTGGACGTAGGTCAAAGTTGACCGAACCACTATAAAAATCTCTGGCATGTTTTTCCCTTTTCGCACTTTCATATTTCCTGTATTTTTTATCTTTGTTATAACTGCTAAGAAAATTTGGTGATTATTGCTTTGTTTCGTATATCAAAATATCATCATAGTAAAAGCAATATTTTTGATAAACGCATTCGCTTCCGTAATAAATTAGAATTTGGTATTTTTAATTTATGGAAATTGTTCCAAAATATTGTCAATATTATTTTAAGTTAAGAAAATTTTTAAAATTATCAATTCACCCCCCCCCCCTCCCTCATGGTGAGGCTCGAGCTAGTTTTTTAAGGTTTAACGACCTTCACAATCTTTCAAGCCTTACTGTGAAAATGCTCCTCAACTCCTCTCTTTGAAACCAACAACACCCTCGCTGCCTCCATCACTACCCTCTAGGACCCATAGCACCATCTATGCTTCCATCTCCACCCTATCATTTCATGAAAGTTCGTCAGGGATGTTAAGCCCTTGTGAACTAGCCCAAAGCTAACCAATAAGAGGGGTGAATTGGTGTTTTAAAATTTTCTCAAACAAAAATCAAAATCTTAAACCAAACTAACACTCACCACAAGAAAATTAAAGTACGGAAATTAAATACAGAAAAGCAATAAGAAAGAACACAAAGAATTTTATAATGGTTCAGTCAACTTGACCTACGTCCACTCCCCGGAGCCTCTCCTCCGGGTATTGCACTAAACTCAGTAGCTCTCATTTTGCTCCCATAGTAAGGTGGAGAAGCCTGTACAAACCTCATTTCCACCGACTCCGGTGAGGCAGAGAACCCAACTCCTTTCACTTCCTCCTGAAGCAGGCAGAGAACCCAATTTCTTTTGCTTCCTCTTGAAGCAAGCAGAGAACATCGATCAATTGTTGAAGTAGACCTCTCTTGAACCTCTAACGAACTAAGGACGACGAATGGAGAAGACGACTCGGATCCTTGCTTGGAGCAACCTTTGTGAATCCCCTCACAAACTGCCCCTCACAAGATCCTCTCTCTCTCTCTCTCTCCCTTGCTCTCCCTCTCCTCTTGGCTCTCTCGAATCAAGACAAAAGCAAAAGATACAATCTTGGGTAAACAAGAGGTCTTATATAGAAGAGCTTCAAATTTGCTCTTAATTGCAACAAACCGACATATATCGTCCAGAATGATCGACGGATCGTCCTGTACGATCAGTACAAATTCAGCTCAATCAGCCAGGACGATCTAGGAGAGTGGATGATTAAAGGACTTGTTTGTTCTGATCATCAAAGACGATAAGACATCGTCTTGTATGATTAGTTCAAATTGTTGAGTATCGTCAAGAACATCGTCCTGATTACATATCTGGATGATGGAAAACTAAACTGATCGTCTAGGACGATTTCACGATTATCCCGGATGATTAGTTCAAAATGTCAAATATTGTCCAGAACATCGCCCTGATTGCATGTCTGGACGACGGAAAAATAAATGATAGTCTAGGACGATTTGTGATCGCCCCGGACGATTAGTGCAAAATAATACACATCGTCCATAACATCGTTCTGGTCGTCTAGCAAGAAACTAAGATTTGTTTAATTGATCGTCGATATGATCGAGCAATCAAACCTTAATTGCTTTTCTTAATTACCAAACTAATTTAGGCTGAACTACATCATCCAGGGCGATGTCCAAAAATAAAACATGCCTAAAAAGATCTAGCGACTGGTTTTTTTTTATTTGAGCCAATCGTCAAGAACGATGCTAATATCATCCAAGACAATTTGTTTAATTGCGGCTGCCTTAACCAGGATGCCCTTATTAGGGTTTTTATTTCTAATTGATCATCTAAGACGATTTGGGATCGTCCTGAATGATGTTATCAAAAACAAAAAAAACTCAGACAAAATTTTTCCTTCAGTGTGTGTGCAAGGTTACTTAGCATCAGGACCCATGTTATTACAATTGACTCACGAAAAGGTAAAAAATACTTAACGACAGTTTACAGTCTGACACAGTCCTAATCTATCCAATCTTGAGCTGGCTTGATTTGCACTTGACCTTGTAGACCTGAAACATTAGTAAGCAAAGCAGTCGTAGAAAAATATAAGTGTAAAAAATGTTTGTTATCATCAAAATTATAATTCCTGAATCAAGATTCGCAACATCTCACAGATTCATGCTGTTACCACACTAATTGAGCAACCCAACTATTTGTGGAAAAATCTATATATATATATATATATATATATATATATATATATATATATATATATATATATATATATATATATATATAAAAGCTTTTTTATGATTGTAAATAGGTTGATGTTGAACCCTTCAATCGTGCACCGTTCGTTGGACATTTCAAGGCCTTAGTGATGTCGAAATTTTACGATCTTGGGCTCGTTGGATTCGTCTCGTCGAGCCGCTCGATTCGAGTATAAGCTTGTTAAAATCAGAGACCGTTTGGTAACTCAAATTGTGGTACGAGCTTTCCAACAGCACTTCGGGGGCTTGATTTTGGCTCATTTGGACTCGGATTGAGTTGAATTTGGTGTTGTTGGGTTCGTATTTCCGAGACGCTTATTTTGACAGTAAGCTTGCCGAAATCGGAGTTCAGGTGCTCTTGAATTTAATTTTTGAAGTTTCCGGGTTGGGTTTTCCCTCGAGATTCATGCCCGATCAAGATAATTTTTTGAGAATATATCAGTTGCCCCCCTATTTTCGGACGTCGTAGCTTCAGGAGTCCGAAAATATGCGTCACAAATTTTGGAGGATTTTTTCGAGTGAGTCAGAATTGATCTTGTGTAGGGGCCTCGAATGGCTCTAAAAGTGCCGAAATTGAGTCCGGAATGTCGAAAAACGGTCTCGGGACCTCAAAAACGTCCGATCTGGTCTTTTCGGGGCGACAAATCGGACTCGGAACGGACCGAGCAACCGAACCGGCAGGCCGGCCGCCTGTGCCCGCGAGACCGCGCTTGGGCTTACTCGCGCCCGCACCCGCGCTGGGCTGCGCCCGCACTGGGCATCCCGCGGGTTGTCGCACGCGCTGCCGCGCGGGGTTGGATCCGCGTGGATCTGATGGCCGCTCGCGATCCGCGCACTGCTGGTCGCGATCCGCGTGCTGTGCGCGCCAATTTTGGGTGGCAGTTCGCTGCCACCGCCTTAAGCGGACCCCACTAGCCAGAAAAAACTATTTTTTGCCTTTTTTGGTTACCAAAAAATCCCAAAAAATTCGAAAAAAAATTAGAAAATTTAGAAAATTTAAAAATGACAGTAACTTCCTCTTCCAGAAATCTATAAATAGGCCCCCTAGGCCTTTAGAAAAATTGCACCTTCTCCTTTTGTCCCTCTTGCTCTCTGACAGTTGAGGCTTTCCGCTATTTTCGAGCAGGAAATTTTCTCTGCTCGACTTAGTGCCGCTTTTGCGTAGAAGTTAGGGGATTTCTCCTAGTAAACTTAGGAATACAACAAGAAGTGTTTTTCTACAATCAACATACAAAGACCGTACGAAAAACTTTAAAGATACAAAACATAGCTACAGAGCAAGACAAACACTATGACATCACACCAAACAGATAGTAGCATCAACTTCTATTGATAGTACTTGCAAAAGTTGCCCACATTCCAAGTTCGGGGAAGCATTTTTTCGTTGACATCTTTTAGTTTGAATGTTCCAGGCTTGACCATAGCTACCACCAAGGACCCTCCCATAGAGGGGAGAGCTTATTACGCTGAGGGCCTTTTCCAGCAGCTTCGATGCTTCGAAGAACTAAGTCTCCAACGAAAATGATTTGAGGTTTTACTCTCTGATTGTAGTGACGAGCGATCCGCTGATGGTATGCAGCGACCATGAGTGAGGCTTCATGACAGGGAGGAGATCTAGATTTGTTCTGAGTTTCTCCTCGTTATTGAAGTTAAAGGTCTAAACTCTGTTGCTTGGGACTCCAATATTCACTAGTATGACTACTTCTGTACCGAAACAGAGGTTCAATGGAGTCTCTCCTGTAGGAGTCCTGGCCATGGTGCGGTAAGCCCAGAGGACATTTGGGAGTTCTTCAGCCCATTGCCGCCCAACTTTCCCTAGGCGTGTCTTCAGCCCTTTCAGAATTGTTCGATTTGTAACCTCCGTTTGCCCCTTTGCTTGAGGATGGGCGAGAGCCGTGTGGACGAGTTGAATATGAAAATCTTTATAGAAAGATGTAAAGATTTTTCCAGTAAACTGAGTTCCGTTGTCGGTGATGACCTTTGTTGGAATACCGAAGCGACAAATTATATTCTTCCATAAGAATTGTTTGGCATTTACTTCGGTAATTTTTGCCAAGGGTTCTGCTTCCACCCATTTCGTGAAGTAATCTACGGCCAGAATGATGAATTTTCATTGTCTTGTGGCTATAGGAAATGTCCCATTATGTCAATTCTCCACTGGACAAAAGGCTAGGGGCTTCGAAGTGATGCAAGTTCCAGAGCTGGAGTATGAGTGAGATTGGAATACAATTGGCAGTTTTCACACTTTCGTATAAACTCCAGCGCATCCTGTTTCATTGTAGGCCAATAGAATCCCTACCTCATGATTTTATAAGCCAAAGATCTTCCTCCCAAATGCTCGCCACATACTCCTGAATGAACTTCTCAGAGTGCATAATCAGCTTCTGACTGTGGGAGACACTTCAGGTATGGTCCGGTGAAAGCACGTTTATACAACTCACCATCAATGATGATGAAATTTGCTGCTCGTCTTCAAAGTCTTGTTGCAGCCATGGGTTCTTCAGGCAGTATCACATCTTGTAAAAAAGACAAGATAGGATTGATCCAAGACACCTCCCTCGATTCATCGATTGATTGTATGATCCATGGGCCCTGAATACTTAGAAAGTGGATTTTCTCAACGCACTTTCTCTTGTAGATGTCTCCCGTCGTTGATGTTGCAAGTTTTAAAAGAGCATCTGCTCTTGCATTCTGCTCTCGGAGAACATGTACGATCTGATATTCTCCTATACGGGCCAAGAGTAATTTCACAATATTGTAATATTGGGCCAGTTGTGGATTGTGGATATCAAACTCTCACTCCACCTGAGAGGCGACTAGTTCTGAATCAGTGTGGACAACTAGGTTCTGCATCTCACAATCAACTGCTAGTCTTAATCCAGCAATAAGGGCTTCGTATTCTGCCGTGTTGTTTGTTGCTGGAACCTTAAGCTGGAGCCCATACTCAAGAGTAGTTTTCTGCGGGGAAATTAACAAGATTCCAGCCCCAGTGCCAGAACTTCCAGAAGATCCATCAACATGCAACGTCCAAAACGGAGGAGAAGACAAAGTACTTGGTTACACATCGGATACTGGGACGGTGCATTCAACCACGAAATCTGCAAGTGCTTGAGATTTGATATCGGGACTAGGCAAGTAGTGAATGTCAAATTCTCCCAGTTCTACAGACCACTTGACGAGCCTACTCGATGCTTCTGGTTTTTGCAGAATACTTTTTAGCGGCAGATTTGTATAAACCCCAATTGAGTGGGCTTGGAAGTAAGGACGTAGTTTTTTGACAGAATAAACTAGTGCTAATGCCGTCTTATCTGCTAAGGGATAATGCCCCTCTATTTTAGATAGGATTTTACTGGCATAGTAGATGGGGCGTTGTACAGCATTTTCTCGTACCAAGACCGAACTGATGGCTTGGGCCGAAACAGCTATGTATAAATACAACTTCTCCCCAGACGTTGGTTTAGAAAGTAGCGGAGGGGTAGCCAAATACTTTCGTAGCTGTTTGAAGGCTTCTTGGCATTCATCTGTCCATTGGAAACTGGAGCTGCGAGCGCCTCTGAGTACCTTGAAGAAAGGCAGATACTTGTCTCCTGAGCGTGCCAAGAAACGAGACAACGCTGCAATTCTCTCATTCAGCTTTTGGACTTCTTTGATGTTCTTAGGTGGCACCATATCTTTTAACGCCTTGATCTTTTCGGGATTGGCTTCGATTCCTCTGTGGGTTACAATAAAACCCAAAAATTTTCCAAAAGCGACTCTGAAGGCGCATTTGACGGGATTGAGTCGCATATTGTAACGTCTCAACAAATGGAAGCACTGCTCTAAATCAGAGATATGCTGAGATTTTTCGAGACTCTTTACCAACATGTCGTCCACGTACACCTCCATATTTCGTCCAATAAGGGTTTTGAAAACCTTATTCATGAGGCGTTGATAAGTTGCTCCTGCATTCTTGAGCCCGAAGGGCATCACCGGATAACAATACAGTCCTCTGTCTGTTTGAAATGCTATTGCTTCTTCACCAGTCGAATTCATCTTGATTTGATTGTAACCAGAGTAGGCGTCCATGAAACTCAACATATGATGTCCAGAGGTGGTATCGACTAACTGATCGATACAAGGAAGTGGAAAGCTGTCTTTTGAGCAGACTTTATTGAGATCTGTATAGTCTATGCACATCCTCCATGCTCCGCTCCCCTTTCGAACCATGACAACATTTGCCAGCCAAGTAGGATAGTACACCTCTCAAATGAATCCGGCTTCTAAGAGTTTGTCCACTTCTTGTTCGATCACCTGCTGACGATCTAGTGCAAAATTCCGCTTCTTCTGGATGATT
The DNA here is from genome assembly GCA_022539455.1 of Dendrobium nobile. Lineage (NCBI taxonomy): Eukaryota > Viridiplantae > Streptophyta > Magnoliopsida > Asparagales > Orchidaceae > Dendrobium > Dendrobium nobile. Next base: position 40,190,824 of record CM039735.1, read on the forward strand.
GGTTTGTGCGCCGGATTGACTTTAAGGGAGTGTACGATTACTTCAGGGTTAATCCCGGGCATATCTGCCGGACTCCATGCAAAAATGTCCTGATTTTCTCGTAGAAAATCTGTGAATATTTTCTTCTTGTCTTCTGAGAGAAGTGACCCAATTTGCACCATCTTTAGAGGATGTTCTTCAGAGATAGATACAGTAGTGAGTTCTTCTACTGGGGAAGCCTTCTGAGGGATGTCCTCGCTCCTAAGATCAAAGTCCTCAATGTTTAGAGTATCTGTTGGCCGTGACTTGACCTACCTAAGATAGCAGGTTTGTGCGATTTGTTGATCTCCGCATATCACACTAACTCCTGTCGGAATATGGAACTTCAGCTTGAGGTGAGGGATGGAGGCGACAATCCCGAAAATCGACTGAAGTGGCCTTCGCGTTGTAAGCTGATTCAGACTTTACAACGATTAACAGGACAGAGTGTGTAGATTATCGGGGGAATTCTCCAAGTACAACTAGGAGACTGATTATCCCTTCTGCTCGTACAGGTCAGTTATCAAACCCGTACAGAGGACCTGCAGCAGGTTGAAGCTTCTCTCTGGTGAGACCCATATTGAGGAAGGTAGACTAGAATAGGACATCCACAGAGCTACCATTGTCCATAAGAATTCTCTTAACATTGTAGCACGGGTCACCTATGCCTGCATTGATAATAAGCGGATCTTGGTGAGGGGTTTTTACTCCCTCCAAGTCAGAATCGTCGAAGGTGGAGTGATCTACACGAGCTTTCTTTGGAGTTGGAATTTTGTCTACAACCAAAAAGATTTTATCGGATAACAAAGGGCCTCTGGCAATTTCTCCAACTGCTATTCGGTTATTCACCGGTGGCCTCTGTCGTCGATCTTGCCCCCCAGCGGGACGAGTTTCCTCTCGGGTAGGTGGATCCCGAATGAACTGTCGAAGATAGCCTTGACGGATAAGCCTTTCAATTTCCTCCTTCAGTTGTCTACATGCTTCGGTAGTGTGGTCACGACTACGATGAAAGTGGTAGTATTGATCCTTATTTCATGTATTCGGCTTCAAAGGATGTGTCCATTTCACCGTATCTTGATCTCGAACAGCCATTAACACATTTGCTCGAGACGTATTGAGAGGAGTGTACTCTTTTTCCTGTTGAGGTTCTCGTCGTGGCAATGGAGGCCTAGGAGGCAAATTGTTCTTCCCTTGCCTCTTTCGCTGCGAGGAAGAATTATCTGCCCCAGGTGTACCCTTACGCTTCCCAGTAGATTGCTCAAACTATTTCCTATGGGCGTTTATAGCCTCGTCTGTCGAGATTTGAGCTTCTACCCGGTGAATTAAATCGGTATATGAAGGAACAGTGTCGCGCATAAGTGTCGAATAGAAGGGGTCAGGGCGAAGGCCTCCAAGGAAGACTCCTCTCAAAAGTTCAGGATCTACTCCTGGGATTTGTCGAGATTCAGTGGAAAACCGCTGAAAATACTCCTTCAACGATTCTCCCTCATTTTGGCGGATCCCGGAGAGGTGAGAAGAATCCTTAGCAATTCTTCGGTTGGCTACGAACTACTCAACAAAAGCTTTGGCCAATTTTACAAATGAGGGGATCGTTCCAAACGGAAGCGAATAGAACCACGTTCGAGCCTGTCCTTTAAGGGTGGCAGGAAAAACTTGGCAAAGGAGGGCGTTTGAGGCTCGCTAAATGTGCATAATGGTTCTGTAGTGGTCGATATGCTCGTACGGGTCGGACGTTCCATTGTAAGACTCGATGCTGGGTACTTTAAATCTAGCCGGAATGGGATTATGTAGTATGGCCTCGGTTAGAAGTGATGACTCCTGAAAGTCTTTCTGTCGGAGAGTATATCTCGCATTCCCTTGGGGGAATTCTTCCCTTACCAACTTTCGTAGTTCGTGACGTAGGGCGTCGTGAGGGAGCTCCGCAACGTGTGGTTGGGCAAAGTCTTCCGGGAGAACCGGGAGAGTGTGAGGCTGACGAGTTGAGGAAGGAGGATGTGTAAAACTTACTGTATCGGTAAGTTCGTTATCCTATCGAGACTGAGGAAGTCTTCTAGGTGGAGGAAGATGAACTTCTGCTTGAAGATGTTCGAATTGGACATCTTCAACCCGTGGTGGATCCTGAGGGATAAAAACTTCCTCTCGTTGTGCCAATGCTGGCTGCCGATTCTCTCGCAGGAGTTGAAGGATCTCGTTCTGAGATTCTTCCATCTTCCAGATTCTTTCTTCTAAAAGTCCCGAGATCCCTTCTCCGGCAGCATTCTGCACCCCAGGATGAAAAGAGGCAGAAATCGAAAGTCTATGATTAATAGACAGATTTTTGGACTAACGAGAGTTGGAGCGAGAAGCTCCAACGATACGACTACTGCGTTTGTTGACCATCGTAGCAATACTTGAAGTAGTGGGATAGTGTTCCCACAGACGGGCGCCAAATTGTTGCGGGCTAGAATATACACGGCGGTAGAGTTTACAAATTCATGTCTGAGCGTTGCACGAATATTCAGCACACAAACATAAAAGAAAATGAACACCAGGATTTTTATGTGGAAAACTCGAAAGAGGAAAAAAACCACGGGGCCACGCCCAGTTGAAAAGTTCCACTAGTGTTTTGTAAATAACAAGAAGCAGATTTGTCCCACAAGTCAGGACGATCAGATTACAATCCGTTTCTTCTAATTTGAAGCAAATTTACAAAGTTCTGCAGAATTCAGGCGTCTCCTGAAAATCCGGCAGAGTTCCGACGTATTCAGGCGGCGGGAAGAACTCCGGTGGTGGTCGAAAAGTAGATGATTCTCTCTTCTCACTTGAGTCCTCTTGTAAAGAATGAGGGCTCTATTTATAGTTTTTCTGGAGTGGCATGGCTTGTAAATAAGTGTGAGATCAGGGGCAAATAGGGAGTGGTCGAATGGACGGTTGATGTTGAACCCTTCGATCGTGCACCATTCGTTGGACATTTGAAGGCCTTAGTGATGTCAGAATTCGGCGATCTTGAGCTCGTTGGATTCGTCTCGTCGAGCCGCTCGATTCGAGTATAAGCTCGTTAAAATTGGAGACCGTTTGGTAACTCAAATTGTGGTACGAGCTTTCCAACAGCACTTCGGGGGCTTGATTTGGGCTCATTTGGACAAGGATTGAGTTGAATTTGGTGTTGTTGGGTTTGTATTTCTGAGACGCTTAGTTTGAATATAAGCTTGCTGAAATCGGAGTTCGGGTGCTCCCGAATTTAATTTTTGAAGTTTCCCAGTCGGGTTTTGCCTCGAGATTCGTGCTCGATCAACATAATTTTTTGAGAATATATCAATAATAATATCAAATCTATAGAAATTTTTTCCTAGTGTCCTCTCCCTTTCTTTCTTTTTTTCCTAATTTTTTAAATAGAAATATTTCCAATTATTTTCATTTTTTAGCTCCTATATTACTACAATGATTTCCATCTCCATGGACAACAACAATGCTCATATTCCCTTTATCCTAGGTTAACATGGGATTGAGGGAGGATGCAATCTAAATCTATGGGGATGTTACAAAATATTCATTCAGATGAATGGAAAGAAACATCCAAAATGGTCTCAATTGATTCGCATATTCTTGAAGAAAATAGAAAATTTTGGCCATTTACTTGTCAATGGACTTGAGAAATTAATTATACAATTATTTCTCAATCCCTAATATTGTATATTTCCTATTAGAAGCTTTTCTACAATTGTAAAAATTCTACACAAATATTGGAATGAAAAAAACTCACTATTTATAAATTATTGTCGTGGTATCAAAGCCCTGAAATTTTTTTTCTCTAGTGCCCTCTCCTCTTTCTTCTCACCCTAACTTCTTACATATAATCATTATTTTATTTTTGTTCATTTTTTCCGTTCCCACAAACACACTACCACCACGATTTCCATCTCCATGGATAACAACAATGGTCATATTCCCTTTGTACGGATTATCTTGGGAATAAGAGATTGCAAAACATCCATTTAACGTACCAGCCTAGGATGCACGGACACGGACACGGCGACACGGACACGACACGACACGGACACGGGACACGGCATTTTTTAAAAATATAGGACACGGGTGCGGCGTGGACACGGCATAATAATTTTAAATATAATATATATAAATTAAGGTAATATTATATTAAAAATAGCAAGCAATATTAAATCAATGTCATGATAACTTGTTTAGCTCATAACATAAAGATGTTTAGTACAAAATGTCTAGTACAACCACAAAAATATAACCAAAAAACTATTTAGTACAATATGAAAGTTCAACTACTCAATAGAGGGAATGATAGAATTAGATTCAGATGTTGGTCTTTGGCCTTCAATATCATCATCATTGAATATCATTGCTTCCAACTCTGGCTCATCTAAAGAAAGATTTGCAACCTCTAATAATCCCATTTCATCAAGGCACTCGAACCCATCTCCAGCAACATCCCACATCTTGTTATCACCTGTCATATAAAGTGGGGTTTTCCTTGATAGAAGACGAAGATTTGTATGGACATAAACTAAATCTTCAGCTCGTTGTGGAGTTATTTTATTCCTTTTCATTGATTGAATGAATGAGTATGTGCTCCAATTTCTCTCACAACAGGAAGAGGATGATACTTGACCAAGAAGTTTGATTGCTATTGTTTGAAGAAGAGGTGCCGACGCTCCATGAATTAACCACCACATTTTTGGATCCATCCTCCATCTATCAACCAAAGATTCTTGATCACCAAAATCCTATAAATAACCAAAGAACTTTGCAAGTTCTATATTAATTTTTCTTCTCTCCTCATTTGGAAAATATCTTTTCAAGCATATCTTTCTCATATTTGAAACTTCTAAATCTTTTTGTGGTGAGACACGTTAAGGGTCTTCTAGAAGCCATTCTTTACTTGAATACCTTCAAATAATACAAAACATATAAATTACATGTTCATTAATTAAGAAATTAAAATTAATTTAAAAGATGAATATGAATGTACCTTGGATTTAATGAATGAGCCAAACAATGCAAAGGTGTGTTGCTTTTGCTCCACCTATCCTCAAGAATGGTATAGACAACACTCCAAAAATTTGAGTCTTCATCATTTGACTTTCTTTCATGTCTGTAAATAATTTATTTCACTTTTGCTAACATAGAATCCCACATCTCATAAATCAAATGTAGACATGATTTATCTGTGTCAGCCTCTCTCAACATATCATAGATTGGATCAGTGAAATCCAAAATGTAGTCTACATTATCCCACCACAAATCATCTAAGATCTTTTCTTTAACATACCTTGCCTTCCCAACATCATCTTCTCGATAGCAAGACCACTTGTCACTAATCACCATAGATTGAAGAGCATTTTTAATTTGCTTGAATCTTCTCAACATGATTATCACAGAGGCAAAACGAGTTTCAGCAACAGCTAACATTCTCAAGTGGGAGAAGTCATTAAACATTGAAAGTCTCATTGAATGGTTCATAATAAAATTTCTGATCAGAACAGCATCATCTGCAACCACTGTTATCCAATGACATTCAGCATAAATGATTTCATTTGCCTCTGTATTCTTTGCTGCACAAATATTTTTTAGTGCCAGATTTAAAGTGTGCACAACACAAGGTGTCCAGAATATATGGGGATAAGATTGTTCAACTAACAATCCTGCAGCTCTGCATACCGGTGCATTATCTGTAATAACCTGCACAATATTTGAAGGCCCAATCAAGACAATCACCTCTTTAATCAAATTTGCAATAAAAAATTTATCCTTGTATTCTCCTTCACAATTCACAGCTTTAATAAACATAGGATAATTCTCTGTAATGGCCATAAAATTTATGAGTGGTCTTCTTTGAGGATCTGTCAAACCATCACACACCAAACTAACACCTTTTTCTTTCCAGACTCCTTTCGTCGGTTCAAGCAATGTCTCAATGTGTGCTCTTTCCCTTTCCAATAATTTTGATCTTAATGCATTGTAACCAGGTGGAACATATCCTGCAAGGTTATTGTTACATGCAAAACTGAATGCATTTTTATAGTAAGGATTTCTTGCAAGGTTGAAAGGTAAGCCCGCTGAAAAAAACATCCTTGCTATTTCACCATCTAACTCCTCTCGCTGCTGCAAGCTGAAAGCCTTCTCTAAAGGACTACTGGCAATTCCTTTTCTTTTCTTTGTTTGATATCCTTCACTTCTGAACGATAAAGAATGATCAACTCTAACCGATGAGGAAGAAGCATGGGACGAACCATGGGTAGATGGCAAAGGTATCTCCTTAGGGAGTGCCCTTTTGATCCTACATTCAGCTTCATCAACTTGTCTGTTTATTTCAATCAACTGCGAAGTAGTAATCTTGGGACACATTTTAATTCAATGGCCAGCTATCTTAAGTAGATGTGCTTTCACCCTAGAATATGATCCTTTGTATGTTCCACCACAATAATTACATTTGAATGACACATTCCCTCCTCCTTCAAATATTTTTCCTAACTTGGTAACATGAAGCCATAATGGCTTATCAGTTTCTACTGATTGTTCTTTTGAACCTTCGCCTAATCCACTCCCACCAGCTGTAGAGCTCATTTTGCTTTAAAATGCACTGGTAAAATGGAAATAATAAAGGCATTGATAAGCATTTTATTATACTACTGAGCATGCTATTGCACCACTACAACGAAAATGATGTAAAAAGACTACAAGGCCACCAAATGCTACAATGACCATAACAATTTACTGATACCCTACTCACAACATTAGATGCAAATGAAGAGCAAATTGGATCAACAAATTCATTAATCATTACAAATTAACATTTAATTCAAGCACTTTAGTTGATCATATTTCTTCTTTGATATTACCTCACAGTGCTCACACTCATTCAAGAATCATTAAAATGACAATTTTTCACATTTCATTATTTCAATGGTTTTAACGTATTTAGAAGCTCTAATAGCAAGTTTTGTGGTAACCTCCAATTGGCATGCATTCATCAAATATAAGCATCCAGAAAATATGAAAAATTGCAGAATTGAGAAGTATCATCAATTAGGAGAACAAAAAAGTAAGTCCATCAAAGTACCAACATTTTGTAGACTCTAATGTTATAAAAAGAACACCATGATAATTAATCAGCGATTAAACTCCAAAACTGGTGTTTCAACTATATATAGCACGCAAGTGAAACAGATATAGCATAACAGAAGTCAAAACGGAGGATTGACACATCACCACAAAACAAACGAAATGATAGTGAAAACCCAGGATGCTAGCCATAATACATTTAGAGAAATGATGAATTAAAAAAAAAAAAACAAACTTACAGATAGCCGAGACGAACGCAGAGTCGCAGACGAATCGCAGGCCTCGCGGGTGCCGCTACTCGCGGAGACGGGAGACGGTGGCCTGCTCGCTGCGACGGTGGCCTGCTCGCGGCGACGACTCGGCTCGACGAACGCAGAGTCGCAGACGAATCGCTGCCTCGCGAGTGCCGCTGCTCGCGGAGACGGGAGACGGTGGCCTGCTCGCTGCGACGGTGGCCTGCTCGCGGCGACGACTCGGCTCGACGGACTGCTCGCGGCGGCGGCGGCGACTCTGCTCGAAGGGCTGCTCGAAGGGCTGCTCGAAGGGCTGTTCGAAGGGCTGCTCGAAGGGCTGCTCGCAGAGAGGCGCCGAATGTTTCGCTCCCGTGAAAGCAACAGCGGGCGAGATTAGGGCAAATAGGAAATGAACCGGTTTTAAATTTTTAATTCTTATGTTTTTTTATTTTTTTTTATTTAAAATATGAAATAGCCGGACACGCGTGTCCGACACGCGTGTCCGACGTAAGTTTTTTTTTTTTTAAATGGACACACTCAAAACGTGTCGGACACGTGTCCCCGCCGTGTCGGGCGCGTGTCCGTGTCCGACACGTGTCCGACACTGCACTGCCTCTTAAAACGGAGTGTCGGTGCATCATAGGTACCAGCTAAATGGAAAGAACCATCCAAAGTGCTCACAATTGTTCTTTTTCTCACATTCATAGCAAACATATATGGGTCTCAATCGTTTACGTCTTATATAGATGACTTTACCAATGTGTCATGAATCTTTTAACTAAAAACTAAGAACTGGCATATATTCTTTTATATTTGTTACAACCTAATCAAAAATAAATTTGGCATTGAAATAAAAAGTGATAGATAAGACAATGTCAAAGACTATTCTAATTGCTCTCCCTCCTAATATATACATAGAAAATTAATTCATTAGTCCTTTTATGTACAAACATCCCAAAAAAATAGAGCAACTGAATGAAATTATGATCACCTATGTACCTATCACAAAGGCTCTTTATTTTCAAAAAAATATATTTATCTAAAAAATTGTAGAGAGGCCTATTTTAACACCTTCCCACGTCATTAAACCAATTGCCTACAAGAGTTATTGCATTCAAAAGTCATATGCAAATCCAAACCAAATTTCTCTCTAGCAGCACCTCCAATAATTTTGTTCCCAAAAAATTTCTTAGTTTTGTCTTCATTCAAGCACATTTCAAAAATTGAGGGAAACTTAATCCATGGGCGATGAAAGGTGTCTTCATTGGTTATTCTCCCACACAAAAAGGACACAAAATTATACCACCCCCATGAGAAAGGTTTATATTTTCGTTGATGTCACTTCATTGAAGAACAATACTTCATTACTATTTAGCCCCACCAAGCAATGTCATTACCCTTCCTTACCACTCATACGACCAAGCAACTAATATTCAAGAATCAACTACTTCATAAATCAAGCCTATAGCTAAACCACTTTATACTCAATCAGTATAAGTTTACTCAAGAAGAAAGTTATCAATCCCTCTATGCAAGTCCAATCAACAATACCAAATCAATTCCTGTCACCGAGTACGCTAGGGAGCAACTAAAAAGAAACTTAGTAACAAAAGTACAAGAACATTCAATGAATACTTTGTATATCAATTTTTATCATACAAAAGACTTCCTCATAATCAATAAACCATCTTTACTAGCTTGCATACTACATTTATTCCTAACTAAATATCTGAGATATTAAATAATAATATTTATAATAATGTTATCAACGAGAAAATTTATGCACTTTATCCAAAAAGAAAAACATGAGGATTAGTAAAGATACCATAAGGAAAAAAAATGGTAGGAGGTAGATGGATATTTATGAAGTACAAACCAAATGATTCACTAGATGGGTATAAAACTAAATTGGTTGCCAAAGACTATATTTAATATATGGGATTGATTACCTTGAAACCTTTCCTCCAATTGCTAAAATAAATATCATTCAAGTACTTTAATCATTAGCAGCTAATACGGATGGAAAGGTACAAATAGTTTGATATAAAGAATAATTCCTTATATGGTCACCTAGAGAAGGAAGGATACTTGGAAGTAACATCAAGATTTGATTGAAATATAAATTAAAAGATATGTAAGCTATCAAATGCATTGTATGGATTAAGGCAATCATCAATGGACTGATTCAAAAGGTACACTAAAATAATCAAGGAGACTATTATTTATTAAATGCATGGCTTCAAGGGGAGGTCTCAATAGAACTAGTTTATATCAACAGTATTATCATGGCATGTACTAGCAAGAAAGGAATGGAGAACTTAAAAGAAGTATTATTAAAAAAAATTGAAGTCGAAGATTTAAGCAAGCAAAAAGGTTTCCTTGGTATTGAGATTACAAACTCTCAACATAAACACCTTTTACCATTAAGAAAATACATAATTAGTAGAGGCAAAGTGGGGATTGGCCTTTTAGTGGTGGGAAAATTTGTTTGGAGGCTTCAAAGGATGTCACTAAAAGTATAATGGCTTTGAAATGGATCATGGAGAGGTAGATCTAGGGTAAATAGAAAGATTGGGGTCAACTAAATGAGGACAGCACCCAGGACAACAAACCCTAGAATTGACTTTAGCCCTTTAGTGTGGCTGGTAAAGCTGATTTGGGCTTGGAACTGCTTTAAAACATTAAGAGGGTGTATCTATTGATGTTCTGAAATGTTAAAAGATTTTTAAAGATATTTTCATATTTTCCCTAAACTTAAAAAAATGGATATAGTAAAATACAGATTGATTATTTTCTTATAAAAAAATTAAATCATTTAGATTGCAAAGATTCTAAAGTTATTTCAAGTGAAAATTTATATACACAATATCGATTATTAGTTTTGAACATTAAGATAAAGGTGCAAAACATAAAAAATAAAATAAAATTATATTCTAGGATTAGATGGGGGCATTTAAAGAATATTAACAAAAGTATTTTTAGAGTAAAATTTTATATCTTAAGATTTTATCTGTGCATGAGAATGCTAATGTTATGTGAAAAAAATTGGTTTGTGGTATTAAGAATATTGCAAAAGATATGCTTGGAGTTTTGAAGGGAAAAGCTCCTAATAGTAAAAATAGTTTGTGGTGGAATTCAAATATGCCATAAAAAATAAAAAATAAAAAGATTATAAAAATTGGTTTAGAAGTAAAAAATTCTAATAATTGGGATAGATATAAAAAGGCTCGTAAGGAATGTAAGAAAGCTATTCGCGATGCAAAAAAGCTTAACTTTTAATGATTTATATAATATATTAGATACTGAGTGAGAAAGATATATGTATAAGTTAGCTAAATAAAGAGATAGGAGTAGTAAGGATTTAGTTCAAGTGAAGTATATTAAGGATGAATATCAAAAAATACTTTTTAGAAGATGATATTCAACAAAGGTGGATGAGATATTTTGCTAAATTTTTTAATGAAGAATGTGAAAATACAATTGACTTTAGTGACTTTAACACCCTAAATAAAAATAAAGATTTTTATTTTTATCATCGTATTAGTAAAACCAAAGTTAGAGAGGCTTTAAAGAGAATGAAGTGTGAAAAAGCTATTGGACCTGATGATATTCCAATAGAGGAGTGGAAATGCTTAGGAGATGAAGGAGTTTTTTGGCTTACTAAACTTTTTAATACTGTTTTGAAGACTAAAAAGATGCCAGATGAGTGGAGAATAAGTGTTAATTCCTATTTTTTAGAATAAATGTGATGCACACGAATGTGTGAATTATAGAGGAATTAAGTTAATGTGTCATACTTTAAAACTATGGGAGCGAGTTATGGAGCGTAGGTTGCAGCGTGACACTGATACTTTTTAAAATCAATTTGGATTCATGTCGGGTAGGTCTACTACAGAAGTCATACATTTATTGAGAGGTTTGATGGAGAAATATAGAGAGAAAAAGGAGGATTTACATGTGATATTTATTGAGTTAGAGAAAGTATATGATAAAGTTCCAAGAGAAGTGCTATGGAGAGTTCTTGAAAAGAAAGGAGTTAACAACGCTTATATTCAAATCATTAAAGATGTATGCATGAGCTATTACTTGTATTCAAACAAAAGGTGGTTTGACCAAGTATTTTCCTATTTCGGTTGGATTACATAAAGGATCCGCCTTAAGCCCATATCTTTATGCTTTAGTCATGGATGTTCTCACTAGGCATTTGCAAGAGGATGTACCTTGATTTATGCTTTTTGCTAATGATATTCTTCTTGTTCATAAGACTAGAGGAGTTGAAGGTAAACTTGATTTATGGAGGTCAACCTTAGAGTCTAAAGGTTTTCACTTGAGTTGATCTAAAACTGAATATATGGAGTATAATTTTAGTAGCAATAAACCTAGTGAGGGGATTGTGACTTTGGACGATCAAGTCATTAATAAGAGTACACATTTTAGATATCTTGGATCTACTGTTCAGAGTGATGGTGAAAAAGATGGGGATATTATCAATAGAATTCAAGTTGGATGGTTGAAGTGGGAAAATGAATTGGGCTTGTTGTGCAATAAAAAAGTCCCCCTTAAACTTAAGGAAAAAATTTATAAGATGGTGGTGAGACCTGCAATGCTTTATGGTACCAAATGTTGGCCATTAAAAGAGAAGCATAATACTAAGTTAAGTGTTGCAGAGATGAGGATGCTTAGGTGGATGAGTGGCTTTACCCTTAGAGATAGGATACGAAATGAGCATATACGTGAAAAGGTTGGAGTAGCTCCAGTGAAAGATAAGATTAGAGAGAGTCGCCTTAGATGGTTTGGTCACATTAAATGGAGGCCTTCCGATGACCCGGTTAAGAAAGTTGAGGTATTAGAATTGACTTATGCTAAGAAAGGTAGATGTAGACCTAAAAAGACTGGTTAAAAAATATTAGAAATGATCTTTCTTTATTATATTTAAATGAGAATTTGAATTTTAACAGGACACAATGGCGAAAAAAGGATTCATGTAGCCGACTCAACGTAGTGGGATTAAGGCTTGAGGTTATTGTTGTTTGTTGGTGTATCATTCCTAAGCTTGACAGCCCTTAAAGGAGGGAAATATTTAGCAAAAAACTTATAAGTCAAATCATTCCAAGTGATGATAGGGCCTGAGGGTAAGGAATTTAACCACATTTTCGCCTTATCTCGTAGAAAAAAATGAAACAAACGAAGTCTAATGGCATTGTCAGATACTCCACCATACTTAAACGTAGCATAGTTCTCTAAAAAGCTAGTTATATCTAGGTTGGGACCCATAACAAGAATTCGCCCAAGCTATGAATTCTAGATCTTTTGGATGATCGTGGATTTGAGTTCAAAGTTGTTGGCTTGGATGTTTGGCCTGTGGATACTCTAGTGAATACTCTCTACCATAGGATTGACATACTCTCTAAGAGATCTAGGATGATCATTCTTCTTATTGGGTTTGACTAGCTCTAAAACTTGAGTCTTTTTTTGTTTTTCTAAATTTTGTAAAGCTTTTCTCTATCTATTGATCAAACAATAGGCTTTCCTTACTAATTTATTATGCATGCACAACCAAAAGCTACAAATGCAAATGCAATGTGCAGCAAAAAATAAATACACACTAAATCAATTCAAAATTTTAAGCAACAAATGAATACAATTTCACAACTAACAAAAACAACAACAAAACGACAAGATTAAATATGTAATTATTTGAACAATATAGAGCAAATAACATAATAATATTCAAGGCTCTCCGATAATGACGTCAAAAACTTAGTCTTTTAGCAAAGCTTGCAATAAAAATATGTAAGAATGATTTATACACAGGTTTTTTATTTTGTTCCAATTCTCTTATTTATTCCTTTACTCCTCCGTCGAGACAATAATTCACACTAGATTTTAAAATAGAACATGGCTGATACAATAATTAAATAAAGATTGAGATAATTGAAAGTAGCATTGAACATTGCAAGCACTAGAGTTTACTATGTAAGCTTTCTCGCATATAACAAGTCTAGAAAAAATAAATTAGTCATTCATTAATCAAAAAATATACAAAACACTTTACATTTAAATAATAATAAAAAAATGCAAAAAAGAGCAAAATGACACTGGCAAGCGCTTCTACAAATGATTAAAAACATTTTTCACTCTCTGAATGGTCTTTCCTTAAGCACTCTCACTCTTACATTCTCTTGCATAATAAGCAAATGATCAGCCCTCACAAATTCAGCCAAAAAAATTATTTAATTAAACACACTAACATTATTTTCGCGGCAGTACGACGCTAATGAAGTGAGCTAGCGCTTCTAAATTTCTCAACTGCGGCACTGCATCAGAATCGACATGTCATGTCATAATGTAACCGACCCAACCGCTTAGCCATGGTATTGAGGCGATTTAGCGCTGCGACACCATCTTCAGCATTGTAGCATTGCTATTTCCTTGGTACTGTGGCACGTAATTTCCTCCACTGCATTGCTTCTCTCTCTCTATCATTTTTATAAAAAATTAGGAATTGAGTGCCGCGGTGCTCCACTAGGTGGCGCTTGAGCACTGAATTAAATGCAAAAAATAGAGAGTTAAGCGTCATGGAACTCCTTAGCGTTGCGGTGCCTGAGTTGTGCTATAAGCACTACGACACTTGATGATATAGCACTACGACGCTTGATGATATAGCGCAGGGTTTTTTACCAAGTTTTTAGCACTTTTTCTGAAATTTCCTATACCACAACAATCAAAAGAAAGATTTTCACAATAAAACAAGTACACAAATAATAACAACAATTTTCACTAATATGTTTGTACCCACATAGACCCTATCGAAGGGTATTTGTAGAACCTGGGAGATGCAAGAATATCATAGTGCAAATTAAATATGCATTAAATGTTTAGAATTCATCTATGTCCTTCCATCATTATTTGTGGATTTAGCGGCTCCCTACTCACCCAAACAAATAGTCACCAATAGTAGCTTAGAACACACTCGCTCGTGGTTCATTCATCACACATCTTGCCATGGAGTCATTCACAAGACATTGCGAAACTGCCTCAAGTCACCATTCCATGAATAAGTAAAGAACTCGTTTCCTAGGAGTAGTAATTAACTCACCATATTAAAGAAAAAAAATGGCTAAAATGTTTTTTAAGTATTTTACTCACCATTCAAAGTATATACATTAGAGCTTGCTAGAATATCATAATTGTAGCACTCACCGCGATGTTGTAAAATAAGGCTCTCGTAAAAATATAGAAAATATCATACGAGTTGAAACTTCATAATTAAGGTGCTCGCATTGTAAAAAGAAAGAATATAACAAAATTAAATCAATCGCACAAATACAAAAATTTTATTAATACAATAACTCCACACATTTACATATTGCAATAAATAAAAAATGGTGTGAGGCTACTTGCCACCATGGAAAATCATACAAATTGGGTTACTTGCCATATTAGGCAATAGGGCCCTTAGATCCTCGAAGTACCCTAGAAGAATTTTCTTCCCTGTACAAATGGACTAGCCTTGAGTAGGCTGCGAGTCACTACCACCTAGGCCTACATAGTTGCAAAGTCCTTGAATTAAGTACTCATCTCTAAGGTGACACCCTTTTGAGAGCTACCTAACTCTCCCAATACCACTTGCAAATTCATCATTTTCTCGAGGATCTAGCTCCACCACCATCTCCAAGGTGATCGACCTTTGATGGGAAATGAGGTCGCTAAAATTCCCTATTTATAGCAAATATAGTGCCTTCCCTGTCGTTGTTTTCCCCTAAGGAATGGGATCCTCCTGCTCCTCGGTAAGCGCCCCGTCAAGCTTGGCAGACGCCTCTTCAACTTGCTCGCCAACAACTACCAATTCTATTCTTGTTGAAGGCTTGGCAGAAAGGGATTAGAAATTGAGAAATTATCTACAAAACTAAAAGGAACTGCAAGAAACATATCATGTAATATTGTCATCTTTGTATATAGCTCAAGAGCCGCACTGTTTTAAAGCCAAATTCTCGAACTCGCTCACTGGACACCCCAACAACTCACTCAAGGAGATGTAGATCACGCCCATTCGTAGAAGACACTCATAACTCATTTTATTTTTTAGCTTCTTGAGTACCTATTAGCACTTATACTACAAGCATTTAAGCTAATAGATTACTCTTTCTCTCTCCATACTCTCATACTAGCCTACCAATAAGGTTAGGTATCACTGAAAGACAAATTTGGGTCCAACGATCTCATATATGCTCCATTCATAACCATCGGTAAACAATTTGTGAACATTCTCATCAAATGATTATCAGAGGCAACCTTTCAAAAATTATTAAGCCTTGCAATGAATAATATCCATTATTTTAATTGAAAGAGAATGTAAAAAAGCTCCTTAATTCGTCCCTTCTATACCAACAATACTATCTCAACCCTCTAGAACGCAACACCTTCAACACCACCATCTATACCCTAGCACCTCATGAATTCATCTAGGATCCTTACTACCACCTTAACAATGCATGTGAGCTGCACAACTGCACAACGAATCCTATTGTAGTTAATCCTATAATTATTTTTCAGTCTTTGAGATTGTATATTTTCAATCATAAGTTTTCCTAATATTGTATAAATTTTAACATTGGAATGAAAAACACTCAATAATTCCCAATCACTCACAACAAAGAATAAGCTGATGTTTTCTCAAAGTGGAAAATACATGACACTTTCCAAGAAGATGAATGAATTGATAACTTGTTTTAAGTGATAGTAACAAAGCCCGAAGGAGTGTTTGGATTGCCTCCATTGCAATATAGAAGTCACAGGTTTACATAAAAAAAAAAAATCTTTCAAATATAAATCCCTTCTTCATACAAGAATTAGATGGAGCCTCATCCACTATGTACAACCATTTTTGTTTAAATGTTTGGCTACAGTTGTTGTAGCAATGACATGAAATGTCAGGGTAGCAAAAAGATAGGATATCAATTTCCTCGTATAATCTGAACAGATTTAAAAAAAAAAAAAAATCCTTGAAATAATTTATCTGGTAGAAGGATCAGGTTATACCAGAGAAAACATGGGTTCATATTTGGAATTTCTTGAAGATTGGGTGTCAAATTTATTGTGGCCTTTCATGAAAGGGTCTCTAATAACACTGGTCCTCGAAAGTGTTAAGCACTATGCTTGGGTAATAGTACAAGATAGGAACTGTCAGGATTCATAGAAGAATGTCTCTACCTAATGTGTGGTGAATTCACTAGGAAGCACTTACACTTTGATTAAGTGCTCAAGTGACAATATTCCACCCATTCTTCCCTTATTACTTGGGCAAATGATAGAGAGGATTCTAGTTATAATTGTCAAGGTCCCAAGTCCTGGATGAGAAAAGTGGAGGGTTGCATTAGGTAGTCGACAGCCAGCGTAAAACTTGTCGAACAAAAATGACATGAATCTTTTAAGAAATTGTGTTAATGCTAGGGCGTCCCCTGGAAGCGACGCGCTGTATGGCCTGAATACAGTGACAAGTGTGCAAGGGCCGCTGCACCGGCGCCCGGGTGCAGTGTTAAATAGGCAAGGGTTCCCACATCAAGGACGGATGTGGGCAAAGAAGCTAGTCCATGAAACTAAAATTAGGATAGGATCTTGGAATATAGGTT
Organism: Dendrobium nobile; assembly: GCA_022539455.1. Classification (NCBI taxonomy): domain Eukaryota; kingdom Viridiplantae; phylum Streptophyta; class Magnoliopsida; order Asparagales; family Orchidaceae; genus Dendrobium; species Dendrobium nobile. The sequence continues at coordinate 40,207,781 of CM039735.1, forward strand.
CCCTTACAGGAAAATTAATGGAATTAATAGATATTATGATTCATAGAAAGTTAAATATTTTGTGCATTCAGGAAACTAAATGGGTTGGTGAGAAGGCTAAGGAAATTGATAGTTTAGGATTTAAACTTTGGTATTCGGGTAGGAGTCGTACTAGAAATGGTGTAGGTGTTATTATAGATAAGAGTTTAAAGGATAATATTATAAAAATTAATAGGATTGGAGATAGAATTATAGCTTTAAAGATTGTTGTTGATGATAAGATTGTTAATATTATAAGTGCTTATGCTCCTCAAGTAGGTTTGGATATGAGTTCTAAATTAAATTTTTGGAATGACTTAAAAGAATTAATACAAAAGATACCTCTTGAAGAAAGAGTTTTGATTGGAGGAGATTTAAATGGACATGTTGGTAGAGAGGTAGATGATTTTAAAAGCATTCATGGTGGCCATGGATTTGGAACGACGAATGAAGGTGGCAAGACCATATTGGATTTTTGTTTAGCTTATGATTTTTCAATTGCTAATACCTTATTTAAGAAAAGAAATGAGCATCTCATCACTTATAAAAATGGATATAGTACAACACAGATTGACTATTTTCTTATTAGAAAACTAAATCGTTTAAATTGCAAAGATTGTAAAGTTATTCCGAGTGAAAATTTTTGTACCCAACATCGATTATTAGTTTTGGACTTTAAGATAAAGGGGCATAAAATAAAAAATAAAGTAAAACGATTTTCTAGGATTAGATGGGGGCATTTAAAGAATATTAACAAAAATATTTTTGGAAATAAGATCTTAGATCTTAAGATTTTGTCTGTGCATGAGGATGCTAATATTATGTGGGAAAAAGTGGCTAGTGATATTAAGAATATTGCAAGATATCCTTGGAGTATCAAAGGGAAAAGCTCCTAATAGTAAAAGTAGTTGGTGGTGGAATCCAAATGTGCAAGAAAAGATTAAAAATAAGAAGCTTTGTTATAAAAATTGGTTTAATTTTAAAAATTCTGATAATTGGAAAATATATAAAGTGGCTCGTAAGGATGCTAAGAAAACAATATGCGATGCAAAGACAATAGCTTTTAGTGATTTATATAATAGATTAGATACTAAAGAGGGAGAAAGATATATGTATAAGTTAGCCAAACTAAGAGATAGGAGTAGTAAAGATTTAGTTCAAGTGAAGTGTATTAAACATGAAGATCAAACAATACTTTTCTTAGAAAATGATATTCAACAAAGATGGATGAGATATTTTGCTAAACTTTTTAATGAAGATTGTGAATATAAGATTGACTATAATGACCTTAGCACCCTAAATGAAAATAAAGATTTCTGTTTTTATCGGCGTATTAGTAAAACTGAAGTTAGAGAGGATTTAAAGAAAATGAAGGGTGCAAAAGCTGTTGGACCTGATGATATTCCAATAGAAGTGTGGAAATGCTTAGGAGATGAAGGAATTTCATGGCTTACTAAACTTTTTAATACTATTTTGAAGACTAAAAAGATGCCAGATGAGTGGAGAATGAGTGTGTTAATTCCTATTTTTAAAAATAAAGGTGATGCACAAGATTGTGCGAATTATAGAGGTATTAAGTTAATATGTCATACTTTAAAATTTTGGGAGCGAGTTATGGAGCATAGGTTGCGGCGTGATACTAATGTTTCTCATAATCAATTTGGATTCATGCCGGGTAGGTTGACTATGGAAGCCATTCATTTATTAAGAGGTTTGATGGAGAAATATAGAGAAAATAAGGAGGATCTACATATGATATTTATTGATTTAGAAAAAGCATATGATAAAGTTCCAAGAGAAGTGCTATGGAGAGTTCTTGAAAAGAAAGGAGTCAATAATGCTTATATTCAAATCATTAAAGATATGTATGCAGGAGCTATTACTTGTGTTCAAACACAAGGTGGTTTGACCAAGTATTTCCCTATTTCAGTTGGGTTACATCAAGGATCAGCCTTAAGCCCATATCTTTTTGCTTTAGTCATGGATGTTCTCACTAGACATTTGCAAGAGGATGTACCTTGGTGTATGCTTTTTGCTGATGATATCCTTTTGTTGATAAGACTAGAGAGGGAGTTGAAGGTAAACTTGAATTATGGAGGTCAACCTTAGAGTCTAAAGGTTTTCGCTTGAGTAGACCTAAAACGGAATATATGGAGTGTAATTTTGGTAGTAATAGACCTAGTGAGGGGATTGTGACTTTGGGCGATCAAGTCATTAATAAGAGTACACGTTTTAGATATTTTGGATATATTGTTCAGAGTGATGGTGAAATAGATGGGGATATTATCAGCATAATTCAAGTTGGATGGTTGAAGTGGAGTAATGCATCGGGCTTGTTATGTGATAGAAATGTACCCCTCAAACTTAAGGGAAAGTTCTATAAGATGGTAGTGAGGCCTGCAATGCTTTATGGTGCCGAATGTTGGCCATTAAAAGAGAAGCATAATACTAAGTTAAGTGTGGCAGAGACGAGGATGCTCAGGTGGATGAGTGGCTTTACCCTTAGAGATAGGATACAAAATGAGCATATACGTGAAAAGGTTGGAGTAGCTCCAGTAGAAGATAAGATTAGAGAGAGTCGCTTTAGATGGTTTGGTCACATAAAACGGCGGCCTTCCGATGACCCGGTTAGGAGAGTAGAGGTATTAGATTTGACATATGTTAAGAAAGGTAGGGGTAGACCTAAAAAGACTTGGTTAGAAAATATTAAGAATGACCTTTCTTTATTAGATTTAAATGAGAATTTGACTTTTAATATGACACAATGGAGAAAAAGGATTCATGTAGCCGACCCCACGTAGTGGTATAAAGGCTTGATGTTGTTGTTGTTGTTGTTGTTAATGCTATGGCATTTCCTGGAAGCGACGCGTTATATGGTCTGAATACAGCGAGAAGTGTGCAAGGACCGCTGCACTGGCTCCCGGGTGCAGTGTTAAATGAGCAAGCGTTCCCACATCATGGAAGGATGTGAGCAAAGAAGCTAGTATATGAAACTAAAATTAGAATAGGAACTTAAAATATAAATTACCCTTACAAGAAAATTAAATATATTAATAGGTATTAAGATTCATAGGAACATAAATATTCTATGTATTTAGGAAACTAAATAAGTTGAAAAGAAGGCTGAGGGATAATTTAGGATTTAAGCTATGGTATTTTGATAGGAGTCGTATTAGAAATGGTGTAGGTGAGATTATAAATAAGTATTTGTAAGGATAATGTTAAAAAAATAATATTTGGAGATAAAATTATAGCTTTAATAATTGTTATTGATGCTAAGATTACTAATATTATAAATGTTTATTCTCCTCAAGTATATTTGAATATATGTTCAAAATTAATATTTTAGAATGACTTAGAATAATTAATACAAAAGATACATTTTGAAGAAAGAGTTTTTTTAAAAGAAAATTTAAATGGACATATTGGTAGAGAAGTAGAAGATTTTAAAAGCATTCAAGATGGCTATGGGTTTGTAGCGACTCATGGAGGTGGTAAGACCATATTAAATTTTCCTATAACTTTTGATTTTGTAATTGTAATATCTTACTTAAAAAAGAGAGATACGTATGTCATCATTTATAAAAATGGATATTGTAAAATTGAGATGGATTATTTTTTATAAAAAAAATAAATTTTTTAGATTACAAAGATTGAAAAGTAATTACAAGTAAAAGTTTATATATCCAACGTCGCTTATTAATTTTGAACTTTAAGATAAGGGGTAAAATATAAAAAATAAAGCTATGATGCACCGACACTCCGTTTTAAGAGGCAGTGCAGTGTCGGACACGTGTCGGACACGGACACGCGCCCGACACGGCGGGGACACGTGTCCGACACGTTTTGAGTGTGTCCATTTAAAAAAAAAAAAACTTACGCCGGACACGCGTGTCGGACACGCGTGTCCGGCTATTTCATATTTTAAATAAAAAAAAATTAAAAAAACATAAGAATTAAAAATTTAAAACCGGTTCATTTCTTATTTGCCCTAATCCCGCCCGCTGTTGCTTTCACGGGAGCGAAACATTCGGCGCTTCTCTGCGAGCAGCCCTTCGAGCAGAGTCGTCGCCGCCGCCGCGAGCAGTCCGTCGAGCCGAGTCGTCGCCGCGAGCAGGCCACCGTCGCAGCGAGCAGGCCACCGTCTCCCGTCTCCGCGAGCAGCGGCACCCGCGAGGCAGCGATTCGTCTGCGACTCTGCGTTCGTCGAGCCGAGTCATCGCCGCGAGCAGGCCACCGTCGCAGCGAGCAGGCCACCGTCTCCCGTCGCAGCGAGCAGGCCACCCGCGAGGCTTGCGTTTCGTCTGCGACTCTGCGTTCGTCTCGGCTATCTGTAAGTTTGTTTTTTTTTTTTTTATTCATCATTTCTCTAAATGTATTATGGCTAGCATCCTGGGTTTTCACTATCATTTCGTTTGTTTTGTGGTGATGTGTCAATCCTACGTTTTGACTTCTGTTATGCTATATCTGTTTCACTTGCGTGCTATATATAGTTGAAACACCAGTTTTGGAGTTTAATCGCTGATTAATTATCATGGTGTTCTTTTTATAACATTAGAGTCTACAAAATGTTGGTACTTTGATGGACTTACTTTTTTGTTCTCCTAATTGATGATACTTCTCAATTCTGCAATTTTTCATATTTTCTGGATGCTTATATTTGATGAATGCATGCCAATTGGAGGTTACCATAAAACTTGCTATTAGAGCTTCTAAATACGTTAAAACCATTGAAATAATGAAATGTGAAAAATTGTCATTTTAATGATTCTTGAATGAGTGTGAGCACTGTGAGGTAATATCAAAGAAGAAATATGATCAACTAAAGTGCTTGAATTAAATGTTAATTTGTAATGATTAATGAATTTGTTGATCCAATTTGCTCTTCATTTGCATCTAATGTTGTGAGTAGGGTATCAGTAAATTGTTATGGTCATTGTAGCATTTGGTGGCCTTGTAGTCTTTTTACATCATTTTCGTTGTAGTGGTGCAATAGCATGCTCAGTAGTATAATAAAATGCTTATCAATGCCTTTATTATTTCCATTTTACCAGTGCATTTTAAAGCAAAATGAGCTCTACAGCTGGTGGGAGTGGATTAGGCGAAGGTTCAAAAGAACAATCAGTAGAAACTGATAAGCCATTATGGCTTCATGTTACCAAGTTAGGAAAAACATTTGAAGGAGGAGGGAATGTGTCATTCAAATGTAATTATTGTGGTGGAACATACAAAGGATCATATTCTAGGGTGAAAGCACATCTACTTAAGATAGCTGGCCATGGAATTAAAATGTGTCCCAAGATTACTACTTCGCAGTTGATTGAAATAAACAGACAAGTTGATGAAGCTGAATGTAGGATCAAAAGGGCACTCCCTAAGGAGATACCTTTGCCATCTACCCATGGTTCGTCCCATGCTTCTTCCTCATCGGTTAGAGTTGATCATTCTTTATCATTCAGAAGTGAAGGATATCAAACAAAGAAAAGAAAAGGAATTGCCAGTAGTCCTTTAGAGAAGGCTTTCAGCTTGCAGCAGCGAGAGGAGTTAGATGGTGAAATAGCAAGGAAGTTTTTTTCAGCGGGCTTACCTTTCAACCTTGCAAGAAATCCTTACTATAAAAATGCATTCAGTTTTGCATGTAACAATAACCTTGCAGGATATGTTCTACCTGGTTACAATGCATTAAGATCAAAATTATTGGAAAGGGAAAGAGCACACATTGAGACATTGCTTGAACCGACGAAAGGAGTCTGGAAAGAAAAAAGGTGTTAGTTTGGTGTGTGATGGTTGGACAGATCCTCAAAGAAGACCACTCATAAATTTTATGGCCATTACAGAGAATTATCCTATGTTTATTAAAGCTGTGAATTGTGAAGGAGAATACAAGGATAAATTTTTTATTGCAAATTTAATTAAAGAGGTGATTGTCTTGATTGGGCCTTCAAATATTGTGCAGGTTATTACAGATAATGCACCGGTATGCAGAGCTGCAGGATTGTTAGTTGAACAATCTTATCCCCATATATTCTGGACACCTTGTGTTGTGCACACTTTAAATCTGGCACTAAAAAATATTTGTGCAGCAAAGAATACAGAGGCAAATGAAATCATTTATGCTGAATGTCATTGGATAACAGTGGTTGCAGATGATGCTGTTCTGATCAGAAATTTTATTATGAACCATTCAATGAGACTTTCAATGTTTAATGACTTCTCCCACTTGAGAATGTTAGCTGTTGCTGAAACTCGTTTTGCCTCTGTGATAATCATGTTGAGAAGATTCAAGCAAATTAAAAATGCTCTTCAATCTATGGTGATTAGTGACAAGTGGTCTTGCTATAGAGAAGATGATGTTGGGAAGGCAAGGTATGTTAAAGAAAAGATCTTAGATGATTTGTGGTGGGATAATGTAGACTACATTTTGGATTTCACTGATCCAATCTATGATATGTTGAGAGAGGCTGACATAGATAAATCATGTCTACATTTGATTTATGAGATGTGGGATTCTATGTTAGCAAAAGTGAAAGAAATTATTTACAGACATGAAAGAAAGTCAAATGATGAAGACTCAAAATTTTGGAGTGTTGTCTATACCATTCTTGAGGATAGATGGAGCAAAAGCAACACACCTTTGCATTGTTTGGCTCATTCATTAAATCCAAGGTACATTCATATTCATCTTTTAAATTAATTTAAATTTCTTAGTTAATGAACATGTAATTTATATGTTTTGTATTATTTGAAGGTATTCAAGTAAAGAATGGCTTCTAGAAGACCCTCAACATGTCTCACCACAAAAAGATTTAGAAGTTTCAAATATGAGAAAGATATGCTTGAAAAGATATTTTCCAAATGAGGAGAGAAGAAAAATTAATATAGAACTTGCAAAGTTCTTTGGTTATTTAGAGGATTTTGGTGATCAAGAATCTTTGGTTGATAGATGGAGGATGGATCCAAAAATGTGGTGGTTAATTCATGGAGCGTCGGCACCTCTTCTTCAAACAATAGCAATCAAACTTCTTGGTCAAGTATCATCCTCTTCCTGTTGTGAGAGAAATTGGAGCACATACTCATTCATTCAATCAATGAAAAGGAATAAAATAACTCCACAACGAGCTGAAGATTTAGTTTATGTCCATACAAATCTTCGTCTTCTATCAAGGAAAACCCCACTTTATATGACAGGTGATAACAAGATGTGGGATGTTGTTGGAGATGGGTTCGAGTGCCTTGATGAAATGGGATTATTAGAGGTTGCAAATCTTTCTTTAGATGAGCCAGAGTTGGAAGCAATGATATTCAATGATGATGATATTGAAGGCCAAAGACCAACATCTGAATCTAATTCTATCATTCCCTCTATTGAGTAGTTGAACTTTCATATTGTACTAAATAGTTTTTTGGTTATATTTTTGTGGTTGTACTAGACATTTTGTACTAAACATCTTTATGTTATGAGCTAAACAAGTTATCATGACATTGATTTAATATTGCTTGCCATTTTTAATATAATATTACCTTAATTTATATATATTATATTTAAAATTATTATGCCGTGTCCACGCCGCACCCGTGTCCTATATTTTTAAAAAATGCCGTGTCCCGTGTCCGTGTCGTGTCGTGTCCGTGTCGCCGTGTCCGTGTCCGTGCATCCTAGAAATAAAGTAAATCATTGTTCTAAGATTAGATTGGAATTTAAAGAATATTAATAAAAATATTTTTGAGAATAAGCTTTCAAATCTTAAAACTTTGTATGTGCATGAGAAAGTTAATGTTATATAGGACAAGTAGGTAGTAATATTAAGAATGTTGCAAAATATGTGCTTAGAGTATCAAAGGAAAAAACTCCTAATAGTAAAAAATAATTAGTACTATAATTAAAATATATAAGAAAATATCAAAAATAAAAAAATTTGTTATAAAATTTGAATTAGATGTAAAAATGCTAATAATTGAAAAAGATATAAATAGACTTCTAAGGAGTCTGGGAAAATAATATGTGATGCAAATATTTTAGCTTTTAACAATTTATATAATAAATTAGATATAAATAAGGATGAAAGATATATGTATAAGATAGCCAAATAAAGAGATAGGAGTAGTAAGGATTTAGTTCAAGTGAAGTGTATTAAGAATGAAGATAAAAAAGTACTTTTATTAGAAGAGAATATTCATAAAGATGGATGAGATGTTTTGCTAACCTTTTTAATGAATATTATGAAAATATGATTAACTTTAGTGACCTTAGCAACCTAAATGAAAATAAAGATTTTTATTTTTACCGGCAAACTAGTAAAATTGAAGTTAAAGATGTTTTAAAGAAAAAATAAAGTGTGGAAAAACTGTTGGACCTGATGATATTCCAATAGAGATATTAAAAAGCTTAGGAGATGAAAGAATTTCTTGGCTTACTAAACTTTTTAATATTATTTTAAAGACTAAGAAGATCTCAGATGAGTGAAGAATGAGTATGTTGATTCTTATTTTAAAAATAAAGGTGATGCACAAGATTGTTCGAATTATAGAGGAATTAAGTTAATGTGTCATACTTTGAAATTATGGAAGAGAGTTATGGAGCATAGGTTAAAATGTGATACTAATGTTTCTCAAAATTAATTTGGATTCATGCTGATAGGTTTATTATTATGGAATCTATACATTTATTGAGAAGTTTGATAGAGAAGTATGGAGAGAATAAGGAGGATCTACATACAATGTGTATAGATTTAGAGAAAGCATATGATAAAGTTCCAAGAGAAGGGACATGGAGAGTTCTAGAAAAGAAAGGGGTTAATAATGCTTATATTCAAGTCATTAAGGATGTTTATGCAGAAGTTGTTATTGTATTCAAACAGAAGGTGGTGGTTTGAACAAGTATTTTCCTATTTTTGTTGGATTACATCAAGGATCAGCCTTAAACCCATATATTTTTTTTAATCATTGATGTTCTCACTAGACATTTGCAAGAGGTTGTACGCTCTGGTGTATGATTTTTGCTGATGATATTCCTCTTATTGATATAAGACTAGAGAGGAAGTTAACTTGAGGTCAACCTTAGAGTCTAAAGATTTTCGTTTAGGTATATCTAAAATTGAATATATAGAGTGTAATTTTAGTAGTAATAGATCTAGTGAGGTGATTGTGACTTTGGGCGATCAAGTCCTTAATAAGAGTATATGTTTTAAATATCTTGGTCTATTGTTTAGAGTGATGGTGAAATAGATGGGGATATTATTAGTAGAATTCAAGTTGGATGGTTGAAGTGGAGGAATGCATCGGACTTGTTGTGTGATAGAAAAGTCTCTTTCAAGCTTAAGAAAAAAATTCTACAAGATTATGGTGAGACCTGCAATTCTTTATGGTGCAAAATGTTGGTCATTAAAAGAGAAGTATAATATCAAGTTAAGTGTTGCAGAGATGAGGATGCTTAGTTGGATGAGTGGCTTTACTCTTAGAGACAGGATACGATATGAGCATATATGTGAAAAGGTTAGAGTAGCTCCAATGGAAGATAAGATTAGAGAGAGTCGCCATAGATGATTTAGTCATATAAAATGGCGGTCTTCCAATGACCGGGTTAGGAGAATAGATGTATTAGATTTGGCTTATGTTAAGAAATGTAGAGGTAAATTTAAAAAGACTTGGTTATAAAATATTAGAAATAACCTTTCATTATTAGATTTAAATGAAAATTTCACTCTTAACAAGACAATGAAGAAAGTGGATTCATGTAACCAACCTCACATAGTGGGATAAAGGCTTAACGTTGTTGTTGTATCATTTGATCCATATATTGCTGAAGGACGGTAATTTTTTTTCCTTTTATTCCAATAGAGGTGTGGAAATGCTTAGGAGATGAAGGAATTTCATGGCTTACCAAACTTTTTAATACAATTTTGAAGACTAAAAAGATGCCAGATGAGTGGAGAATGAGTGTGTTAATTCCTATTTTTATAAATAAAGGTGATGCACAAGATTGTGCGAATTATAGAGGTATTAAGTTAATGTGTCATACTTTAAAACTTTGGGAGCGAATTAAGGAGCATAGGTTGCGGCGTGATACTAATGTTTCTCATAATCAATTTGTATTCATGCCGGGTAGGTCGACTATGGAAGCCATACATTTATTAAGAGGTTTGATGGAGAAATATAGAGAAAATAAGGAGGATCTACATATGATATTTATTGATTTAGAAAAAGCATATGATAAAGTTTCAAGAGAAGTGCTATGGAGAGTTCTTGAAAAGAAAGGAGTCAATAATGCTTATATTCAAATCATTAAAGATATGAATGCAGGAGCTATTACTTGTGTTCAAACACAAGGTGGATTGACCAAGTATTTCCCTATTTCGGTTGGGTTACATCAAGGATCAGCCTTAAGCCCATATCTTTTTGCTTTAGTCATGGATGTTCTCACTAGACATTTGCAAGAGGATGTACCTTGGTGTATGCTTTTTGCTGATGATATTCTTCTTGTTGATAAGACTAGAGAGGGAGTTGAAGGTAAACTTGAATTATGGAGGTCAACCTTAGAGTCTAAAGGTTTTCGCTTGAGTAGATCTAAAACGGAATATATGGAGTGTAATTTTAGTAGTAATAGACCTAGTGAGGGGATTGTGACTTTGGGCGATCAAGTCATTAATAAGAGTACACGTTTTAGATATCTTGAATCTATTGTTCAGAGTGATGGTGAAATAGATGGGGATATTATCAGCATAATTCAAGTTGGATGGTTAAAGTGGAGGAATGCATCGGGCTTGTTATGTGATAGAAATGTACCCCTCAAACTTAAGAAAATTCTATAAGATGGTAGTGAGGCCTGCAATGCTTTATGGTGCCGAATGTTGGCCATTAAAAGAGAAGCATAATACTAAGTTAAGTGTGGCAGAGATGAGGATGCTCAGGTGGATGAGTGGCTTTACCCTTAGAGATAGGATACGAAATGAGCATATACGTGAAAAGGTTGGAGTAGCTCCAGTAGAAGATAAGATTAGAGAGAGTCGCCTTAGATGGTTTGGTCACATAAAACGGCGGCCTTCCGATGACCCGGTTAGGAGAGTAGAGGTATTAGATTTGACTTATGTTAAGAAAGGTAGGGGTAGACCTAAAAAGACTTGGTTAAAAAATATTAAGAATGACCTTTCTTTATTAGATTTAAACGAGAATTTGACTTCTAATAGGACACAATGGAGAAAAAGGATTCATGTAGCCGACCCCACGTAGTGGGATAAAGGCTTGATATTGTTGTGTTGTTGTTGTTGTATTCTTCTTGTTGATAAGACTAGAGAGGGAGTTGAAGGTAAACTTGAATTATGAAGGTCAACCTTAGAGTCTAAAGGTTTTCGCTTGAGTAGATCTAAAACGGAATATATAGAGTGTAATTTTAGTAGTAATAGACCTAGTGAGGGGATTGTGACTTTGGGCGATCAAGTCATTAATAAGAGTACACATTTTAGATATCTTGGATCTATTGTTCAGAGTGATGGTGAAATAGATAGGGATATTATCAGCAGAATTCAAGTTGGATGGTTGAAGTGGAGGAATGCATCGAGCTTGTTATGTGATAGAAATGTACCCCTCAAACTTAAGGCAAAATTCTATAAGATGGTAGTGAGGCCTGCAATGCTTTATGGTGCCGAATGTTGGCCATTAAAAGAGAAGCATAATACTAAGTTAAGTGTGGCAGAGATGAGAATGCTCAGGTGGATGAGTGGCTTTACCCTTAGAGATAGGATACAAAATGAGCATATACGTGAAAAGGTTGGAGCAGCTCCAGTAGAAGATAAGATTAGAGAGAGTCGCCTTAGATGGTTTGGTCACATAAAAAGGCGGCCTTCCGATGACCCGGTTATGAGAGTAGAGGTATTAGATTTGACTTGTGTTAAGAAAGGTAGGGGTAGACCTAAAAAGACTTGGTTAGAAATATTAGGAATGACCTTTCTTTATTAGATTTAAACGAGAATTTGACTTTTAATAGGACACAATGGGGAAAAAAGGATTCATGTAGCCGACCCCACGTAGTGGGATAAAGGCTTAATGTTGTTGTTGTTCTACTTCAAAGGCCTACAAAGGAATTTTGGCTCGACTTTCTTTATAACTTTATCATTGGATGGAGGCGGTTTCAAGGGAGATGCTAAAATCAGTCGAGTAACTCTTACTGCTTCCCAGACCAACTCAGCTTCGAAGTACAATCTACTTGATGATTTGCTACAAGGCCAAATTTTCTTTGCTAATTTTTGTTTCATCGTTGGAGTAACTGCACTAAGAATTTTTTATTTGTAAAATTTTTACATGAGATTCACAATTTTTTAAGACAGTATTATTGTAACTAGCAAGGAACATGAGAACAACCATTAAAAAAGAGGACGAGGCGTCCGTATTGAGTCGCGCCTCAAGTTGAGGCGGAAGTCATGCGTATCGGGGCTTACGCCTCGAACCATCCAGCGAAGCCTATGATTTTTTCGTACGAGGCGTACGCATCAGAGCGTAACGCCTCGAAGGAGTACGGGGCACCGCCTCGAAATTTTTTCTTTGGTATATATGTAAATACGACGCAGCCGATTAGTGTTCGCGTATTCGCGTATAGGATTAGGGCTTCCTATGAGAATTGAAAGGCAAATTGGAGGCAAAGCCGTGAGAGAAGGAGGCAAAGCCGTGAGAGAAGGAGGCGAAGCCGTGAGTGCAGGAGACGATGCAGGAAATGAAGCTGAAAGAAATAACGGTTTCGAAAGCAGGAAAAGAAGCCGAAGTTGTGAGTGCAGGAAACATTAAGGCCTCGGTTAAGTCGGAAGAACAGGTGAGCGGTGTTGTGGGCCTTGACTTTGACGTGTAGTAACGAAAGCTTGAATAACTTCTGATTCGGCTTTCTTTCATTTGTCTGCTCAGTACATGCTCGATACCGAGCAGGTACATGTTCGGTACCACTTAATAGTACCGCTAGGTACATGCTCAGTATCGAGCCAGTACCGCTCGGTACAAAGAGGTACATGCTCGGTACCACTAAGTACACGCTCGGTACCACTAGGTACACGCTCGGTACCAAGACAGTACCGCTCAGTACCGAGTACATGCTTGGTACCGCTCAATATTGAGCATATACAACAAGCAGAATTTCAATATTACTCTTATAATAAAATTTTGTTCCGGGGGCGCTGCCCCGGAAACCCTGGCAGGGGCGCTGCCCCTTGACCCCGCGACCTGACCGCCAGGAGGCAGCGCCCCCTTGGACCCCCGACAGACCGGTATATTATTGTATTCATGTTGTCTTATTATTGGTAATACAAATAATTATTAAAATTTGTCCTATTTGATATTGATTATTTATTTCTATAAATTATTAGCATGACTAGTGGCACAAGAAGGAAAGATCCTGCATGGAAATATGGAACTCAAGTTGAAGTGTCAGGCGAAGGTGCAAAGAAGGGATATGTTTATATGAAATGTAATTTCTGTGAGAAACGCATAACTGGTGGCGTCAAGAGGTTAAAGGATCATCTAGCCTGCACTCATGTCAATGTGAGACCATGTGCAAAAGTACCTGATGAGGTGAAAAACAAATGTACATATTATTTAAAAAAATTTGTTACCACAAAGAAGGTCACACAAAAAAATATAGAAGAGATGATAGGAAACTCTTATTACTATGGATCACAGCATGAAGGTTCCAGTAGTGGAAGTCATTTAGTTTCTTCTAACCGAGTCACTCGGGGTCCTCTGGATAGATTTATGATAAATATTGATGACGAGGATAACATAAACACTCAGGATCTTTAGCCTCCTACAGCCACAAAAGAACTCAGGAACAAAATTTGTTTGGATATCGCCAGATTTATCTGTGAAAATGGGATTCCATTTAATGTTGTTAGGAGTCCGTCATGGATCAATATGTTACAATCCGTTGGAAGCTATGAAAGAGGACTACAACTACCAAGCATGTATGAGCTGAGGACTTGGATGCTGAATGAGGAGGTTAAGACAACTTCAAAAATGGTGGATGATATTAAAAAGACTTGGATTGAGACAGGAGTGACAATAATGTCAGATGGTTGGTCAGATATTCAACACAGAAGTATCATTAATTTTTTGATCAACAATCCATATGGAACAATTTTTCTCAAATCAATAGATGCTTCAAGCTTTGTAAATGATGCACAATTATTGTTTGAAATGTTGGAAGAAGTTGTGGAGGAAGTGAGAGATGTCTTAATAGTACAGGTTGTTACTGATAATGCAAGTGCATATAAACCTGCATGGAGAATGTTAATGGAGAAGAGACCTCACCTTTACTGGATTCCTTGTACTGCACATTGTATTGACTTGATGTTTGAGAGGTTGGGATAGTTGCCTCAACATAAATCAGCCATATTGAAGGCCAAATATGTTAGTAAGTTTATATACAAATATATTAGTAAGTTTATATACAATCATTCTTGGGTACTGAGCTTGATGAGAAAATTCATTGATAAGAAAATTATTAGACCAGCTGTTACAAGATTTGCTACTGCATATTTAACATTGCAGAGATTCAAGGAGTCAAGACAACTTTTGGAAGCAATGTTTGCTTTTGAAGAGTGGGATAAAAGTTCATGGGCCAAAAAACAAGAAGGAAAACAAGTTAAAAAGATTGTTATGAAAAACGATTTATTTTGACACAGTACAAATTATGCTTTGAAGACAATAGGATCATTAGTAAAGGTACTTAGAATGGCTGATGGTGAGAGGGCCCCGACTATGGGATTTATTTATGAAGCAATGAATAGGGCTAAAAAAAATATTGCAAAAGAATTGAGATGTCAAGAAAGTACCTACAAAGAAAATATGATATATTATAGATGAAAAGTGAGATCAATAATTACATCAACACTTACATGCTGCTACGTACTATTTAAACCCCCAATTTTATTATAATAAAGATTTTCATGTTGACAAAGAGATGAAAACTGGTTTGTATACATATATGGACAGACTCATTTCTGAAAAAGACTACCTCAAAGTGAATGATCAACTTGATAATTTTCATTTGAAGAAGAGAATGTTTGGATTTAGAGCAGCACAAGCATGCTACAAAACATGATCTCCTGGAATGTTTATAGTTTGTGTATTTATAATTTTAATGTTAATATTTATGTTCAAGTCTTCTACTTCAACCAATATTTATAAAATATTATGTTTGTCTTCATATATGACGTTGGTGGGCTCAGTTTGGAGATGATGTTCCTGAATTGAAAGCTTTTGCAGTTAAAATTCTTAGCCTAACGTGTTCGGCTTTACATGCGAGCGTAATTGGAGTATCTCAAATCAAATTCATACAAAGAGAAGAAATCGATTTGCGGTAGATCGAATGAACAAACTAGTTTATATTATGTTTAACAAAAAACTGAAAGATAGACATCTCAAATTGCAGAATCAAAAAACTATTGAGAATGAAATTGACCCTTTGCTTATTGATGAGTTACAATCTGATGATTATTGAGTTACTCTTAAGAATGCTGATGTTTCTAAAATTGAAGCAGAAGGGAAAAGACATGTCAATGAAGAAGACAATAAAGCAACTACCCAAGTATATAAAAGAAAGAAACAAAATGAGATTGGAGCTTCAAAAAAATTCAAAGGAATTCTTAAATATAATGAATTATTTTGTATGTTATTATTATTTCATTTTAGAGCTAACGAAATATTAACTGATATAGGAGATAAAGGAAAAAATATTATAGATAAAGAAGAGTTTGATGATGACTTTGACATTAATTATGAAGATTCTTCTGAAGACAATCAAAGTGATGATGAGACTGCTTTGGGTCTTGATCCTAAGGGAATGTTTTATTTTTAAGTGAATTTATTTTAAATCTTGTATTCCAGTAATATTATCTTAAAACAAATCTTCAAATTCATAGCTGACATAATATTTTATTATTTTTTCCATTATTTATAATTTTAAATTAATTTATTTTAATCGTTTTGAGGCTTATGCCTCGATCCGCCTCGAGGCTTACGCCTCGCCTCGCTTAGAAAAAACGCCTCGATTCCTGATTTCGTCTTTTAAAACCTTGCATGAGAATATTGAATTTACTATTCATCCATCCGAACTTTAGCCTCCATTGACTTACTCCCTAATAAGTGGTGTCAAGGCCAATAGTTCAATTCGGTAAAAGCAACTTGAAACTCATATCTATCATGAAAGAATCTATGATTGAGAGGGCTCTTGGTACATAATCTTTGATGATGTTCAAAAATATTTGTTTGAGGGTGAGTGATGGTCGATTGAAGAGTTCTTACATGATGGCGAGATTCTAAAACCATGTTGAAGTATTGAATTTAGTCCCACATTGGATAGCTACAGAAAATTTTTATACCAAAGTATTTAGTGATAGGCCCTCACCCAAAACCACAAGTTTCTTCGATTGTAAATGAAATTGACAACTAAAATATTTATCGCAGCTTACTTGCCCTTTGGTTTTCTCCCCAATGGTAACTACTCCTAAAGGTCTTTCTATTTTGCATTAAATGTGAATGGAGAGAATTTCCTTCCATTCAGATTGAATGATAGGAAAGAGTCCTATTCAAAATCCATAAGATGGAACCAGGTTGAACTACATCTAATATTAGTTAGAAATGAAAGTAAGAACAAATAAAACTAATATAAATAAAAAAATGATTTCAGGGTTATTTGATTAAAAGTATTATAGGAGTAAAGTAGAAGGTTTGCATAGGTTTTGATTTTCTGAGTATTAGGTGTGAGGTAAAATGAGAGTAAATCAATGTTTTGAAATATTCGAAATACAATCAAATCTTTATAGTTCCTAGATTTCAAATATGGGCCAAAAAAGAAACATTTTGCTTTCCTTCTGCCACATCTTTTGCCTCTGCTTATGTGCTTCCTCCTCTTCTGCCATCAGCAAACCCTTGATTGATTCCATTATAAACTCCATCAACAAAATTAAATAATCTTACCTAATATTTCTTCTTTTCCTCCCCTCCCCCATCCACTCAATCATCTCCATCCTTATACATCTTTGAGGCTCTCAAGATATCATCCCTTCTTTCATCCATTTCTTATTTCATGCTGCTTGACCTCCAGACCCTCTCTGCTACAACCGCTCTCTCTCAATGGAACCTACCCTTTTCTTCCTAAAGTAAATCATTCACTTCAAGCCTCCTTGAAACCATATCTTTGTGAGTGCTAAATAAATTTTAAAATATTTGAAATACCATAAAATCCTCATTTTTCCTGCATTTTGTTTTCCTTCCAACTCCAACTCTCATGCTTGCTTCTATGCTTTCTCCTCTTCTGCCATCAGCAAACCCTCAATAGATTCCATCATCAAAACTGAATGGTCTTACCTCAAATTCCTTCTATAAAAACTAGCCAGTTTATCCACAAATAAATACATGCAGACAAAAGTTTATAACCATGAAGAACAATAAACTAATAATGTCAACCCATGTGCAAAAACTAAATTTTACTAATATCTTGCAGCAATGAAAATTTTCCTTTTAAATTTTTAAATGGAAAAAAGGCATTAATGGCTATTTATCGTCAAATTATCAAATAGAATAACAGAAAACATCCAGGAAATGCAACTCCTATTGTATATATTCAAGTGCTAAACAGGTAGACCAAAAAAATGTACCTTTCCCCTGAAGGTACTTCTCCATGGTAATTTACTGTATATATCTGATTTTCAGTCAGGAAATGATCCACAGCACGGCTTGAATTTTGTGTATTGCAGAATACCATTACTCGGTTTCCCCTAGCCAAACTCGGTTCAAGAACCTGCAATTAAATGTTGCCTTAAGCTCGAGATATTCACGTCAGGTACTATTATGGCCCAATTATTGAACCTCTCCCATGTATTGAAGTTAATGATGGCTGTTGCATAAAGGTCATCAAATAAAAAAGGTACAAGGTACGAACAGGCATCGAGATCCCATTTTGAAGTAAATGTCAAACACAATTTCCAATCCTAAGTTTTATCAGATATTTTTCGGGATCCTAATAGCTATTTAGGATTTATCCATGCTATATAGTAAATTATTCAATTAGATTTGTGGAGAATAATCTAGCAATAAAACAAAAGGAGAAGGTTCTCAATAAGACATAAACAAGGGTCATCCATGCATAACTAATCTGTCTGATTCAGTTAAAAATACTTTTATTTAACTAACACTTATTAATTAGTTTAATATGGAGATAAAACATGCAATTTTTTCATGGAAATCTCTGGCATTTAGAACTAATTTCCTTTTAACATAAAAAATTTGACAAAAATTTTCACGTATTGGTTAAATAATTTATTCAAGCATGTTATGATATTGATTATCCCATCCCATATAATAATAAATTAAACTGTGGTTAGATCATTCTGCAGTTCATTTTTTCATGTCGTAGACAAAAGTTCATTTAACTCTTTCAACAGGTATGAGATATATAAAAGAGATGACTTATTAAAGCTTCAACTATTGGTTTATAAGATATTATGAGGTGGAGGCCCATTCTGCAATTCAGTCCATTTTTATTTAATTATCAAGTTCATTGCACTGTTTTGATAGATACGAAATATATGAAGTGGGCAACTAGTAAACTTTAACAAGGTACTGGGCTCCAAAAATTAACCTGTAGAAGAGACTCCAACTTGTTCTCAGTGCCAGAAAGTTTGATGAAGTCATGCCGAGCAGATGCAACCTTCTTGTGCAAGGTGGATGTTCGCAAATGGACAATTCCTTCAAATTCTTCCTCAATCAATTTTTGCACTGCCTAAAATACATTAACAAATCAATAACCAAACTTCGGAAGAGGATAAAACACAAAGCAACGGAAGAATACCTTAATAAAGGTAACTCCAAAGAAAAAAAAAAAAAACAAGTCCACAACAAAATAAAAGAATGTCTAGCAAGATCATGAATGTCAAAGTACAAAAGATGGCCAATTCAAAGGGTTCTGAATTTTATGCTGAACTGGATCATCAAGATCGAGATGCATAAGGCAAAAATATCAATATTAAATAAGAGAAACTCACTACACAATGAAACCGGATGAAATCACAATCCAGAATCCAACTATTTTTATTTTTGAATTCTACCATCTTCAGTCCAAAGTTTCATTAAACCTTCAATACATATTTTATGGATTTCTAAATAAGCCACGCAATCTAAAACTACCTAATACCAGCACATTGAAGTACATGTATAAAACTATAATCTAACGAATATTATTTAAACACATTGATAAAGAGCATGTGACAAAATAGTTTACAAGTAAACTTTGTAGAAGTGGAAAAGAGCCATATCAAGGTTGTTATTGGTAGTGACCAGACCTTCGTCATTGTTGCAGTGACCAGTACAGTTTGAAATCCTTGATCGCCAGGTTTACCTGCACGTTTCTTTAGTGGACCGAGGAACTTCCGAATGTCAAGGCCGAAGCCTTTATCAAACATGGTATCTGCTTCATCAAGGACCTAAGAGGTTTCAAATTAGTTTATAATCAAGATAAATTATACTTATTAACAACTCAAGTCATTTATAGTAGTTTAAGGATATAAAGTTTAATCCATTTGCACCTAAAAAGAACTTACTAAGTACTTAATATCCCCATAAACTATGTTACCATCCTCAATATGTTGAAGGATCCTTCCAGGTGTCCCAACAACCACGTCAAGTGGTACATTTAATGAATCTTCTTGAGGCTTTGAACGCCCGCCTCCACTAATCATGGTTGACCTGAACCTTGCATGGTGACTTATAGACTTTGCAACACGAAAAACCTAGACAGTTACCACACATTAATAATAATATTTCCTAGCAAGATACACCAAAATAGTTGCACATCTTAGAAATTAAGTGAGTATAAACCAACCACCTGTTCAGTTAACTCCCTTGTTGGACAGAGTACAACAGCTCTAGGGCGCCTTGGTTTCATTAGAATACCAGACAAATCTTCGTCATGTCTAAGTAGCTGACAAAGAACACCACATAAGTGCTTTACGATAACAGCATATAATTAGTCAAATAAGTTATCTAGCATGTTATTGAACCTATTTTGTCACATCATGCATCCTGTTATTTCTTCCATAAGTTAATAAACTGAATATGACGCTTATTCTATCATGTTATAATGGTAATCAGCAGACAGAGAACAGGAAATCTCACTTTTCATAATAAACTTCAAAACAATCCTAAATAGGCTTCTCCATCACAGGCACAGATATCAGCACTCGATTCACTTGTTCCCACAAGGTTCGCATTCTAAACACGCCTTGCATGAGTGAAATGCCCGACTGTCGCATCAAAAAACATTAAAATCCTAGTCTCACAAACGTATAACCTACAGCCGGTTACAATAATGCAGTCAAAGGTAAGACAACAACATATAATTGAGACAGAAAACTCTACTTTTTCTTATAAAACTGTACCCTTCTTATAACAACCCTAGAATAAAATAAGCGAAGTTTCAGGGGACGCTTAGATATAGAATTTAAGGCTGATTTATGCTGAATTTAACGTAAATCCAGAAAATTGATTTTTTTAGGCTTCCTTGAATAATAAATTTCATAAATGTAGGAATTAGTTTGATTTACTAAACAAGCATTTAGTAATATTAGAGTGATTTGAACTTCTAGGATTTATGGATTTATTAGATCTACGGCTCATTTGGTTACTTGTAACAAAAAAATATGCTTTAAAAAATTATGACTTCAGTTTCACTTATTTCGGATGTGAAAATAAAATTATCACTTTTGAAGGAAAGTGTTTGTAGAAGTTAAAGCTCATATTGATTTCTAATTATATCAAGAATCTCGTAAATTCAGACTTTTTTCAAAATATGTTTTCTACCTACAAATATAGTCAAAATAGCCCTTTTTCATCCGCATAATTTTACTTTTAAGAATTCAACACTACTATTGATTTGAATAAGAAAATCAGGACATAGCACTAACAAGATTTATAAAACGAAAAATCACAAAATTTATAAAATACTACTTGAGACCAAACAGATCCTTGATTAAGAAAAAAGGGAGAACCTGAACCAAAGGCAGCATATAAGCCAGCGTCTTCCCCGACCCGGTATGTGAAGCTAAAACCACATTCTTCCCCTGGAGAACTGCCGGCACTCCAATCGCTTGTATCTCCGTCGGCACAGAAATGCCAATCTCCCTAACAGCGCCCAACACCTCATCTTTCAAACCAAGCTTCTCAAAATTCGAATCCATAATGCTTCCCTTCACCTCCTTATTCTTCCTCCCCACATCCAAAGGCCTGACAGAAACAGCCACCGGCTTCGTCTGATTCTGCAAACTGCCTTTCGAACTTTCCTTAAGGTGTCGGACACGAAGGCGCTCGAGGAGCAGAGAGTGGTGGAGAGAAGGGATGGCTTCGTCCGTTGCCGGTGTGATAGAAACAGTAGACATACATACGGTTGGGCTAAACCCTAGGAAAGCACTAGAATGCGATGGAGGGCGGCGGATAGTTGATCGGGAGAGAGAAAAGAGAGAGGAAGAAGAAGAGGAAGAGGAAGATGAATAGAGAGAGAGGAGAACTTTTCCGGTGGCGTTGCCGCCGGCTATAGCCGCCATTTATAACGTCGGAAAGACGGCTAGTGGTATTGCAGAGTGGCGCAGGGAAGTGATGGCGGGAGCGAGGGTAGAAGATGTGCCCCAAACCCAACCTAAACCCGATTTACTCCATTATAAAATATTTTTAGAGTGCATTTTTTGCTGAAAATAATTTAACTTGTTTTTTTTTTTTTTTTTTTGATAAAGCAATAATTGCATTAAAAAACAAACCAAGAAAATCAACTACAAACTATCACCTATCGATTCCTCCTTCAATAATTCAATAAATGAAGAAGGCATCTTATTAAGAACTAAATCATCCCAACAAAAAGAATCAAAAATGATATAGTTAGCATATAAGTCCACTAATTTATTACCACTCCTATCTATATAATTAAAGATTACATAACTAAAATCTTTAATAAAAGAAAACTCTTCAATCTCATTCCCATCTTTTTTGTAAGAATTTTGGATGAACTTGGTAACATTTGCATTATCTCCTTCTATCATGATGCCTTTATATTCCATCATCCAATCTTTTATCATCTCTTTAATAGTCTTCATAGCAAGAAGCTCTAAATAAGCACTATCCCAATGTTCACATGTTTTACCAAAAGCAAAAAGGAACCTCCCTTTGAATCTCTGAATACACCACCAATCCCTCCTTTGTAGGAAGATAACAATGCCGCATCAACATTCACTTTGATCCAATCGGGTGGAGGATGATGCCAAGCTTTGTCCAACAACAAGTGCTGATTGGCATTCAACCTTCCCGAAGTGCTCCATTCGAAAGCTTTGTTAACAGCTGTATAATTGACAGATTTGAAAGCTATATAAATAGCAGATCTTTTAGTTTTTCCATGGATTAGCTCATTCCTCTCTTTCCATGTAAAGTAAACAATGTTGGAGAAGATGTTTAAAATAAAAGGATTTATACTCCTCATCCAACTCCATCGACCTTCAAAACAGGTAGCCAATGGTATCATAAACCCCCATTGATTTAGATGCAGAATAACCTCATTCAGTCTCTTACAGCTCACAGTCAAATGCTTTATATCTTCTACTTCATTGCATCCCCTTGGACACCAGCTATTTGGTTGCAATCTTCTATATGATAAGAAACTGAAAGTTGGTAGAGCATTGTTTAGTAGCCTCCACCAGAATGTCTCCACCCTTGCATTTAGCTTAGCTTTCTTCAAACACCTCCAGAATTTGTAATCTTCAAAATTCTGTTTTACCGCCGAACAAGCCATTGCTGAAATTGACTTTCCCGAACCTCCTTGAATGAGCTCCAGCTCATCTTCTTGCTGATTTGCAAAAATTTGAACTTTGCAAATCCTCTCTATTAGCTCATCTCCAAAATATTTCTTCATCTCAGCAATATTCTATATTCCTTCCACCATAAAATTGTTTACAGTTTCCATATTACAATCTATCTTCCCCACAAATGTTGGCCACATGTTAAGGCTCTTGTCCATGATCCATATATCATTAAAGATATCAATTGACTCCCCATTTGCTATCTTCCATCTAACTATTTTTTTAAGACAACTACCTCCATCCTTGACTAATTTCCAAGCCGACGAACTAGATTTCCTTCCAGTATTTTGATCCCAGATTTTTCCATATTTCAGATATAGACATTTATGCAACATAGAGTCTTTATCTTGAACATATTTCCATGCAAGCTTTGCTCTTAAAGATCCCATTTTGGTAGAACATGAGTGCAACCCATGGCCACCATTCTCCAAAGGTTTTCACATATTATTCCAACTCATATAATGAAGTCCTAGACCTCCATTCATCTTCCTCCAAATAAAATTTCTACACAGCTTATCAATCTCATTCAAAGTACTAATTGGAATCAAAGAATGAGTAGAATGGAAAGATGGGAATGAGAGTAATATCGACTTGACAAGTGTGATCTTCCTCACCAATGAGATGAACTTGGTACCCCAAGTATTTAACATTTTTAGCACTTGTCAATAACAAACTGGAAATCCATCTTCCTTAGTCTTCTCAAAGCTACCTTAACTCCAAGATAGAAAAAAATTTTGACTGATTTGAATCCCATGATGTGTGAAATAGCCTTCCTTTCCCTTCTTCTCATCGTTTTACCAAATAAAATAACAAACTTGCTTTCATTAATTTTTTGTCCAGTCCTTCCGCAAAATTCTTTCAAAATACCTTTGATCTTCTTGACACTTTTAACCTTTGCATTTGAGAATATTACTTTGTCATCCTCATAAAGCAAATGGGAGATCTTTGGGCCATTTGTACTGATTTTTATGCCAATTGAGTCCTCTTCCAAGAGAGCATTAGACAATAATTGAGAGCAAATAATGAATAGGAATGATGATAATGGACATCCCTACCGAAATCCACACTTGGCCTTTATCCCATCAGTTTGATTCCAGTTAATCATCAATGAAAAAGATGGATTTATAACACAATCCATGATTAGTTTAGAGAAAAAACAGGAAATCCAAAGCACTCCAAAGATTTGTTTAGAGCCGACCAACCCATGGAGTCATATGCTTGCTCCATATCGATTTTGAATGAAACAAACCTATTTGAAGATTTAGAAGTTCTGAATTTATGATAAATTTCTTGAGCTATAAGAATGTTATCTAAAATTGATCTACCTTTTAGGAAGGCCACTTGCTCATTAGAGATTACTTTTGGGATCATGCAAGACATTCTATTCAATAAAACTTTGCCCGCTATCTTGTAAATTGTTTTGCAAAAACTTATAGGTTTATAATTGGATGGAGTTGAAGGATTGCTTACTTTAGGGATCAGCACAATGATGGTTTATTTCCAACTCTCGCACATATTGGCTGATGTGAAAAACTGGTTCAAAGCATTCGAAATATCCTCTTTGATAATATACCAATTGCTTTTGAAAAATGAGTATGATATGTCATCATTCCCCGGAGAAATGAATCTCACAGATTCTTTTATCACTTTTTCCACTTCTTCAATAGAAAAGCTTTTGTTCAAGCATGCTATGTCCTCCTCATCCAGCATTCTTCTCGGTTTTGGCCACCCGTCCAAGGAGCAGGTTTTTTCTCTCCATTTTTCATTAAAGAATCTTAGCAAAACATTCTCAATCTAATGTTGATCCTCCACAATACCTCCATGTTCATCTTTTATGCTATAGATAAAATTTGAGTTCCTTCTAGCACTAGCAAATGATTGAAAAAATATGGAATTACTATCACCTTCAGCCATCCATTTCACTTTTGAGCGCTGCTTCCACCAAGTGTTGAGGCGCAATAATGTTGAATTAAGCTCACTGATTTTGGTCTTTAAACACCAAATGTCTTCAACTGATATGAAGTCCATCTTCTACTTCTTTTAATTGCAATTGTAAAATTTCTTGCTTTAACCTTTCTTTTTGTTGATTCAAGTCCTTCAACTTTGCTCTACTCCAAAAGAATAGAGACTTCAAAGCCCTCTTCATTTCCTGATTGAGTACTTGAGCTGAGCTCCCTCTAGTTTTCATATCCCAAGCCTTCCTCACCACAACTACCAAAACTGGATATGAAGACCAAATTTCTTCAAATTTAATAGTTCTTTTAGCTGAATTTTGAATTCCAAAAATATTCAACATAATGGGGCAGTGATCTGAAGCTATTCTTGGAAGGTGTTTTACCACTAACCCATGAGTAGAATTAATGGCCCAAGAATTCACAAAGCATATGTCTAGCCTTTCTAGGATCCGTTCATTGCTCGATTGGTTATTAGACCAAGTAAATTTCGGCCCAACATAATTTACCTTATGGAGGTCATTGCAAGTGAGAAAGGTCTTCATCTCTTTAGGACCCAAAGAAAAGGTGAATCTTTTTCCACCCCTTTTGTCCCCCTTGGTAAGTATACGATTGAAGTCCCCATATATGACCATAGGAAAATAAACATTGACATAAGCTTCCAACCTTTCCCAAAGATATCTTCTTCTGTAAACATCTTTATTGCCGTATATAGTAGTAATTCTCCATTTGCTTTTGTTAGCCACTTCCAAATCTCCAATGATATATTGGGAAGAGAATTCTAGAACAATGAAATATGCCAAACTGCTTCTCCATCTTACCACAATACCTCCAGACAATCCTTCCGAAGGGACATGAAAGTGATCCCAACCAGAACCAATCAAAGAGTTGACATCGTTGCTATCAATACTAGTCAACTTAGATTCCAAAAGACCCAAGAACAATACCTCATATTCTTTCACCACCTCCTTGAGATATAGAGAAGCCTTCTTTTTTATGGCTCTACAATTCCAAAACACTATTGAAGTCATTTTTGGGTGAGAGGGGAAGATTTCCCCAACTTCTCCCTTGAATCTCCTTCCATTCTTCTATTTCTAGATTCTGATCTAATTGGACCCAAGCTCTTCAATTGCTTTGCACCTTTGTTTTTAGAAACATTATTTCCATCTTCCTTACATTTCCCTCAGAATTTATTTTTTTACCATACTTTGAAACTGTCTCACCTCCTTTTTCCTGTTCAGTGATCTTCACAGGAGATTCAATAACCATCTCACCTTCCTCGGTCAAATTATTTAAAATTTTGTATTTGTTATCAGAGAAGCAGATATCATCTTGTTTGCAGTACATTCCATCATTCAGATCACCAGACGAAGTCATATCTGTGGGAATCTTGGAATGATCTTCCAAATTGATTGAATTTACATTTGATTAAATATTCTTTTCTCCTTTACTGGATTGATCCACATCTATTTGGGTTCCTTTCAAAGATTGAAGATACCTTCCAGCTTCTTTGGGCCTTTCTACTTCAGCAGACTTTCCTTTCATCACAACAACTATCTCAGGATTCCCAACAACATTTGTTTTATTCTTCAGCAATTCAGCATTCCTTACAGCAGCAATGAAAACCTGATCTTCAGGATTCTTCACAGCATTCCTCTTATTGATTTGATTTTCCAATAGTTTAAAATATGGCTTTTTTAAATTCTTCCTCCCATTATTCATATGGACCCAAGGTCCATGGCCATCTCTAGCATCATCATCATCTCCATGAGATTTCCTTTTGTCAGTTTCTACATCATAACTTACATTTTCCTTTTGATTTTCACTGATAGCTTGAGACTGAATAGGAGCAACTCTTTCAAGGCAGTTCTATTTCAAGTGTCCTACCTTCCCACAATTAAAGTAGAATGTAGGAAGTCTTTCATATTCAATGCATTGAAAAAATTTTCCCAAACTCCCAAGGGAAGTTTTTCATCAAGCTTTACCCGGACACAAACTCTTGCAAATTCTCTTCTACCCCATTAAAACATGTTTTCATCTATCAAATAAGGAGTGCCTACCATGGAAGCAATCCTGCATACGTTTATCTAATCCTAGCTTTATAGTGGAAGATTCAACATACGGATCCATATAGGTGCAGTCAAACCTTTGAAGGAAGTAGGAGAGAATGATGGAGACCATATATCCATTCCCACTATACTCCCATTCACATACCATGGAGCCGTGGTGAAAACCCTGTCCATCACATCTAGATTCTCAAATGCATAGAGAACCCAACCCATACAAAGTATGGTCAAGTGAAACTTCCCAAAAACTCCCCATTGTCTCCTTAACTCCATACTAATGATATGGAAAGGAATGTTATCACTGAAGATTTTAATCACCAATGCTTTTTGAAGTCTGTTTGAGTTCTCCAGCTCATTCCCTGTGTGTAGTTTAACTGTTGAACCATTTTCAATGAATCCTTCACCCAGATCTATATCAATTGCTCTGATGTTTATTTTCTTACTCCAAGCATTTTTCAGTTCATTACCAGACTGTTGTTTAGTGCTCTCCAAGCAGTTAGCAGGAAATTTGGAATTCCCAAGTTCACCAGATTCATAGTTCCTGACATTATTTAGTTCAGAAGTTCTTTGCTTAAAACAGGAATACTCCTGCCCCTGAATAATAGACACTATATCACCTCCTATCTCAGCCTCCTTGTTCTGCACATTTGGAACAGGACTGAGTTATCCTTCTCAGACCCATCTTCAAGGATAGCTTCATTCTCCCTTACTTTCAATGAGCAGTTACCAATAGAATCCTCTTTCACCACATAAAGAGATGAATTGCCCAGTTCAGGTTTAGTAAAACCTTTTGAGATCCCTACCTCTTCCATCAAAGAATGATTTTTTCATAACTTTCAAATAAAACCTTCTTTCCGTTACCAACATCTTCAATTTGAACTTTCTCCTTCGGCAGTCCTCCCTCTTTAATCACCAAAGGTCTGTCCATTCTGAACTTGATTCTAGCATCTCTATCAACATTCGAATCCCCAAAGGCCGGATGAGACGATACTGGAGTCAATCAAGATCCATTCCAAGATGGAACGGATGTTGGCCAAACATTGAAAGAGACCCTAGCATAAGTTTGCCAGCGGCTCTCTGACGTCATCGGGCCCAACCAGAAAACCTGCGTGCCGGAGGAATTCAAAATTCGTCTATTCATATAATTTGTTAGGAATATATTTTTAAATTATTAAATATGCTTTAAAATTAATATGATATATAATTAATTATTAAGATTATATTTATTTATTGATGACCCAATCTTAATATCTTTTTTTTTAAGAAAATGCAGCAAATTGCATTAAAAACTAAGGATTATCTCTATATGTAAGAAAAAGAAAATGAAGTGAAATCTTAGTGAGTTTGGAGAGTGGGAGAAAGAGTTCTAAAATCTATTTTAATCTCAAAGCAAATATTGTTGAATGAATGACATATGTTGTCTTTATTTTTATTTTACATGTTCTATATTGTCACTATTATCTTATTAAGCTAAAATTTAGTATAATTGCATTGTTAATTTTTCAACTGTGATGTGTGTTAAATTTTTTATTTTGCTAATGTTGAATGCATGAGTCTAGATAAAATTTGGTTTGATTTTAAAACTGAAAGAATACTTAAAAAATAAAAAATAAAAAAATGAAAAAATATTTAAAAATAGTTATACAAGTTAAGGAAAATGATCAACATTGATTGTTTAGGGAATATGATAATCCTATGGTTGAGAGCATAAACCAAAGCATAAATAGATCAAAGATTTAGGGTACCAATTTTGAGTTAAAACCTGCAATAATTTAAATGGTAAAAAATTCTCAATTTAGGGATTTTTACATGCATAAGAGCTAAAACTATTATAATTACATACTGAACACCCAAACTACAATATTTAATTTTGTACCACCTAAAAATCATTCCCCTCATCTAAACTACTACTCATATTACTTCCCATTAAAACCACACCCCGTTAGTATCTTCTTCACTCGCCTCACCTTTTTTTTGCTCATTAAATGTCGTTCACATCACCACTTCATCTTCTCCATTTCTTCGTCTAGGTTTGTTGTCCGTCTTCCCCATTTCACTATCCTGTAATGTGATTACCCCGACACCATCTATTTCGCTTGCCTCTTCTTCGCTCGAGAACTACCTTTTGCCTAGCCACTTAGTCGCCTAGGTTTGTTATTTGCCTTCCCCATTTCTTCGTCCTATCACATTTTGCTTGTGTTGTTATTTTTGTATTCTCTTTATTTCCTAGTTACCTTTATTGTTGTCGTATTAAGTGTCCAAGCATGGTGACATCGGTTTAGGATGTATAGATGTTACTATTTGTTTATTTTTTTGAAATATGGTATGTTTAGAAGAACTTATAAATAGAATATTTCTTAATTTATGGAGTAATATAGTACAAATCTTCCATTCAACTGTAAATTTTGATTATACTTTAAATGAATGTAATTTTAATGTAGTAGAGCTTGTTTTGGCTTTTCTATGTAGAAAGTGGAATGAATGTAATTTTGGTGAATTCTCTATCAAAACATGGCTAGCACTTATCTATAAATTTTTTAGAACAATTTTGCAGCTAAAGGTTTTGAATGCATAATCAGAATAGAATCCTATACTTTTGTATTCATACTTCTCAACTGTTCAGGAAATAATACAATATTGTTGATTTCTTAACGTTGGAATCTTTGAAGAGAATGCATTTATGCTTAATTATGCTTCAATAGAAAAATCATTCTAACTTATTTTTGTAAACACTTGTGTGGATTTTTTAAACATCAGTTTTGGAAGGCATGATGTCTATGTCGAGAGATATGCATTCCCTCATGATTTTTGTTAGAATTCTCTTTCAACCAATAGCACTTGAAGTTTTGTATCATGTCTAGCTAAACTGCCCATTATTGCAATTGCTTCCTGTTTGGATAATTAGAAGATCAATCAGTAATGTTTAGTTCATACTTGTGATGGCCTGATCAAAAAACTTAATGTTGCTGCATTTTTGCACTTATTATGTATTTTCTTAATAATTTTCTTAAACTTTTGATTATTATGCTGAATGCCCAAAGATAAAAAGCAGTGCAAAAAATTGTAAAATCTACTCCTAATCATACACTTGAACTTGATATAAGTAATCTGGTACTTTTAGCAACTAATAATCAACTTATGTATTATTTAAGTTTTCTAATCATTCAATGTTGGGAGACTAAGTAAATGTCATTTTAGCATTCTAAATCAACTATTTCAAGCAAATTGAAAGCATCTCTCACATGAAGCATAATTTAGCATTTCAAAATTAACCCTTTCAAGCAAATCCAATGGGTAATAAGAATGTTAGCCTACCAAAAAAAGAAAAACAAAACAAAACAAAACAAAACTTCAAACAACGCTATGTAAAGGCATCTTACTTTGTTTGCCTTTCAAAAAAAAACCTCATACTTCTCAGCATTAACCCAAGCTTAAAGAATTTGTACGTCAAACTAGTAGTTTTGCTTGAAACCCGATATTGTAGTTAATTAATCACCATGCTCAATATCTTTACCTTCCACATTTATTGGGTTTTTAGAAGTGCTTCTATAAACCCCCTTAAATTGCAGTGACTACATTTATGACTTAATTTTGTTTTCTTTGCAACTTCTAAGAAGTTTTTTTATTTGTTACCACTAGGCCAAATTGAAATTGGTTTCCAACCAACTCGCCATCACTAACGATAGACCACAGTTCCTTCCTTCCTTGGAAATGTTAAAATTTCTCCATTGTATGCCATTTTGTACCCAGCCAAAAAGGTGAATAGTTAAGACAAACATCATAAAAATAAGTTGAAATTGAGAAAAGCAAACCTATAAGTGTAGTAATGCTCATTTATGTAGTTGTGCCATAAGTTGTGTTGTTTTGTTCCAATGAAAGCAACACTATATATACAGGGTAGTCCATATAATTACCAAAATCCACTACTTCACATCTTCTTGTAATGACGTTCATAACTGCCTTCAACCTTAACTTTGGTTGTAGTAGATTTTCAAATTATAAAATATTATTTTATTTTCATTAACAGCTCTAATTTATTCCTCTACATGAGGAATGAGTGTCCCTTTCCAAAAATTAAAATTTAGTTTCCGCTAAGAATAATGTTCCATAAGCATTCCTCTAAGTAGTCGACTAGATCAACCATAGGCTTACTTATAGCTTCTTTTACCCATGAATTGAAAACTTTGAAATGTTTTTTTTTGTGCTGTAGTGGTTCTTATTACAGTTTGAGAAAGTTTCCTTGGACCACTTACATGTCAATGAATTTTGATATAAATATACTTATAGACTAATACTGAGATCTATTCTAATTTAACATTAAATTCAAGCAAACTATAAGAGTTCATGGCTGTCCATACCAAATTCTACAGCTTGTGGCTATCATCACAATGAAAATGCTTCTTAATAATCTTCCAAAGGTGTCTCATGTGTACTTTATGCTTAGCATTGGAAAATACAACCTTAATAGCCACACCTAGCCCCTTCTCTATATTCAATATGAAGGCCAAATGTTTTATATCAAATTTAAAAGCTTTAGATAAATTCCTCAAAAATCACTCCCAAGTTTTTTTTTTTTGGTTTCAAATTCAGCTACAACATATGCAATAGTAAGGAGATCATTATTACCATTTAAAGAATTTGCAAAAAGCAGTACACCTAAATACTTTGATTTAAGATGACAAGCATCAATATCGACTAAATATCTACACTGACAAAGAAACCATCAATACAAACTTTGAAACTAATAAAGAATCACTCGAATGTGTTGTTATGAATGTCACACATGTATGTTTTGTGTGAACTTGGATTTCTATTGATGAACTATGACCTCAAAGTGGGCTCCCACTTGTAGTTATCATCTATTGAGCCAAATATTATATGTCTTGCTAATTATCTTGAACATCTTATTATCATGTATGGTAATGACAATCCAAAAGTGGCCTCGAAGTTGTTATTGATGTCCTTTTGCTTAATATCAGGATTATTCTTCACAATATCCTTGATTTCATGATATACCCAGCTTGTAGTAGGTTTTTTTTAATGCATTATGCTACTTGGAAGTTTAAAAAAAATCCCATTCTTATGAGAGAAATTGCCGTTCTAGTGAGAGAAAGTGTCCCATTTTTCATAATCTTTTTTGAATTTCTGCTTTTTTTGTATGAAGTTCGGGTATGGCAGTAGAGGGCTATCGGCCATCCATGACAACAACTCCAGTGGTTCATCCATAGTTGATCTCAAATGCTTCTATTGGGGTAAATCATATTCATCCTAATGGTGGAAAGGTTGCTTTGGAAGGTGGTGTTCATAGAAGATCCTTGAAGGAAGCCCCTTTGGTTATTAAGGAGCATTTGGCTGGTGTTGTGAAGAGAAGTCCTCTAGTGGAAGACGCTAAGGTTTTAAAACTCATGATATGGAAAGATGTTGCTCATGATATGGGTTTTACAACTCCTCATTCTGAGGTTTTAAGTTCAAAGATAGATGTTCTTATAAGGGCCAACGACCATGAGGCTTCTTCTTCTTTACGCATGAATATTTTTGTAAATAGGTTCAATAATTCTGAACTAGAACCTACTAATTCATCCTCGTTGATGGATTCAAATGTTGTGAATAATCATAATAATATAAAGGAGGTTGTTGATTGTTCGAATGGGATCATGGGTTCTGTTGTTGATAAAAAAGTGAATAATGTTGTTGTTAAAGCTTGGTCGAAACACCCACACATAAATATTAATTTCAAAGATGGTGAATCATTCCTGATAAAAGATGGAGTTGTTGTTAAGTTACATACTCCTAATGAAATGGCTAATGCTAACAAGCTACAATTTACTATTATAGGTAAAGTGTTTGGGAAAGAAAGTCCTATTTAAATTATGTCAGCTGAATTGCGATGTCAATGGGCTTAATTTGGTCAATTTCATTTGATAATTCTTGGGGTAGGTTGGGTGTTATGTTCTTTTTAATTGATGGATTCTATGGAAGCGGTTCTGATAGAAGGTCCATGGTATGTGAATGGCCATATTATCAGACTTGATCTCCAAGTTTTTCTCCTACATCTATGAAGCGATTGTCATCTCTGGTATGGATAAGAATGCCACACTTACCCTTATAATGTTGGGATGAGGTAAATGTGACAAGAATTGCATTTAAAGTTGGAATACCATTAATGATTGATGGAAATTTGTTTCAACGGGGAATGATAGAATTTGCTAGAGTTTGTGTTTGCATTTTGTTGGAAAACCAGCTTCCATTGAGTGTTTGGGTTGAAGGATAGTCTAAGTATTTCTTCCAAAAGTTTGAGTATAAAAAGAACTCAATTTTTGCTTTGAATGTGGAAGGATTGGTCATGCAAGGAATGAGTGTTTGCTAAAAAACACCCCTGTCAATGATTTAGCCTCTAAGGCTAAAAATTCAAATCAAAGTGGCTTAAATCCTCAAAATGCTCTTCATAATGACAATGATAGAAGTTCTTCATGCGGACTTTAGATTTATGTTAATTATGGTAAGAAAAAAAAAACAATATCCAGCTAGACAGAACTATAATAGAGTTCAGAAGGTTTTCAGGTTAAAGAAAAGTGGGAATTCTGCAAAAAATGGTTTTGTGAATTTAAATAAGAGAAGTTGTGATGAGGCTCGTTTATCTAATTTTCACAAATTTGTTATCTTGATGACAGGTGGTGTAAATGTGCTTAGTAATATTTCTAAAAAAGCTAGAAATATTTCGGTTGATAAAGCTGAAGGTGTAGCTGTTGTATCAGAAATTTCTTTGAAGCAAAATAAAGGTTCAAATGGGAAATTAGTTCATTCATTGTCAGGATCTAGTATAATTTCTATTTCTATTTTATTTGGAATCCCAATTGCTGTTAATAAATTTGATGCTCTAAATAGAAGCTATAGTATAGACTTTTTTTTTTTTTGAAAAAAATGCAACTAAATGCATTAAAACCAAAGAAAAACCGAATACAAACTACTCAAGACATACCTAAAGCAATACATTCCTCCTTCAAGCAATACAAGAAAGAAGGAGGAATCAAATCACAATGAAGATCTTCCCACAAAAAAGATCTCTCTAAAGACAAATTAGCACAAATATCCGCTAATTTGTTACCATCTCTACAAGAACAAGAAAAAACAATCTGAGCTGTAATATAGACTTAATTGTTGAATAGTTTTCTAGAATTAGCTAGGGTTTAATAATAGGTGTTTATAATTTTTTGTTTAATAATCGTGGTGTTATGAGTAAGGCTGTTAATTTTATGAGAAATATTGACGATTCTGTGAATAATGCTAAGTGTAATGAGGTTGATGGCATCTTTGATGCAAAAAAGAACTAAACTCATCAAGGAACTCAAGTCTATTGGGCTAATGAGAGTTCTTCCTCATTGTAAAAATCTAGAGGGATTGAACAAATGAAAGAGTGAATGTTTTTCCCCCTTGATTGTTTAATGAGTTTCATAGCTTTCTAGAATTGTAGAGGGGCAAAAAAAAGAGAAGCCTCTCTTTATTTAAGAAATTTTCAAAGAGTTTGATGTGTTTTTCATTCCTATTGTGGTAACTAAAATTTCTTCTATTGATAGATGGAGTTCAATAAATTAATGGGATTGGATTGGAATTTTTTCATGTTCACCTTTGATGGAATGGCAAGTGGGTTATGGTCATTTGGAGGTCAGACATTGCTTCCTTCTCTATTTTGGATGCTTCTTCCCAAAGTGTTATTTGTGATCTAAATATGTTTAATAAAGGTGTTTGGATGGTCCCTATGTTATATGTTAATAAGGAGGTTTGTAAGAGGAGTTTGTGGGATAACCTTCAAGTGTTTGCTTATAGAGACATCCCTTCGGTGGTGGGTGGGAATTTTAACTGTAGTTTGTCTCAAGAGGATAGGGGGGGATTTGTTTTTTCTCAAGGTCCAAAGGAGATGAAGTTGTTTATGAATAACAATAATTATCATGAAGTTGGGTTTGTGGGACAAAAATTAACTTGGTGCAATAATAAAAAGGGGGATTTGTAATGTTAGATAGAATGAAAATTGGATTAATCAAGTTAAATATGTGAACGAGTTTCTTGTTGAAGATCATAATGGTATTGAGGAAGTGTTTTTAAAATACTTTCAAGATAAATGGAGAGATAGAAAATGTAAGTTGAAAGGTTGGCTTCCCCTTGGCGTGTGCTTGATAATGTTGATAGAAGAATGTTTGATGTAGATTTCTTTATGATTGAAGTCATAAAAGTTAGAAAAAATCTAGGCATAAATAAATCCCTGGGTTTCGATGGCATTTTTCACTCCTTTATAAAAGCATACTTGAATATAATTGGTGAAGATGTTTGCAAAGCTGTCAATAAATCCTTTTTCTTCCAGGAAGTTTTGTCCAGAGTGGACAGAGACTCTTATTGTTCTAATTCCTAAAGTGAAAAATCCTTTGGTTCCTTCTAATTATCACCCTATTACACTACAGGAAAAATGCAGATTTTCGTCGAATTTTCTTGCGGAAAAAAATCTGTCATAATTTCCGATGAATTTTCTGGTGAATTTTTGGCGGAATATTTTCGACGGATTTTTTAACGTATTTTTTGATGATATTTTAGACAGATTTTTTAATGAATTTTCCAGTAGAATTTCTGGTAGATTTTTGACGGAATTATAAATTTCCTGGAAAATGATTATTAGAAAATCGATTTAAAAATTTTAAAAATTTAATATTAGAAAAATAAAAAATTTATTTTAAGTATATTCAAATATTAAAAAAATAGATTATTATAAAATTTATTATTAAATTAAATATAATTATTATTTTGATCTAAATTTATTTTAAATATTTTAAATAAAATATAATTTAAATTAAATTAGCTAAGGCCTTTTAAAATTATTAAAATGAATAAAGGCCTTTTTGCAATCAAGATCGATATGGAGTAAGCTTACGATAGTATGAGCTGGTCAACTTTAAAACAAGTATTGGAGTACTTTGGTTTTCAAACAAAATTTTCTGACCTTCTGATGGAATGTGTGGTAGATCCTAAGTTCTATATTTTGATCATTCGAAGAAATTCTAATTGGACAGAAGCTAAGAGCGATTTTTGGCAAGGGTGTCCATTATCACCCTTTTTATTTATTAAGTGTTCTCATCTTCTTTCAAATGCATTCTTTCAAAAAGGTAGGAATATTGGGATCAAAATTGCTCTAAATGCACATAAAGTTTCCCATTTATTTTATACAGATGATATATTGATATTTTTGGAAGCAAACAAGAAAAGGGTAAATAAGGTAAAGAAAATTCTCTTGGATTATTGCAATTTGTCAGGGCAAAGAGTCAATAACCAAAAATCATCTATTTTGTTTGGTAAATAAATCAACAGAAGGAAAGGGAAAGTTATTTCAAACTTGTTCGGATACAAAGGGGGGGAGGAGATGGAATATCTTGGAGTGAAGTTTACATTAAAGAAGCTTGTTACTTCTATTTTTCAGAATTTGATGGAGAAATCTTTAAGTAGATTAAATGCTTGGGGAATAGATTTATTTCTCTAGGTAGAAGGATGGTTCTATTTAAATCGGTTTTCCTCACTCTTCCATTATTTCTTTCCACTCATTCATTGGTTCATATGCGTCTATTGAAGGAGTTTGACAAAATGTGCATGAACTTTATTTGGCATAAATAAAGTTGTAACCATGGACTTCATTATGTTTCTTGGGAGATTTTTTGTAAAACAAATATTAGGGGGGGGGGGGGGGTGTGGAGGGTTCAAATTTTATTTTTCATTTTCTTATTTTTCCAGCGGAGCATATTTGCTGGATGAATTTCTGACATTTTTCCACTGAAATTTGTTAGAAATATTTTATGATAGATTTTTTTTGTCGGTAACATTTTTCTGACGTGCATCTTGGCATCGAAAACAAATTCGTCAGAAATTCTAATTTTCGACGGATTTTGGGCATTTTTCGATGAATTTGGTCCGTCGGTAATGCACGTTTTTCCTATAGTGTTAGTCTTTGTAAATATATATACAAGATTTTTGCTAAATTACAGTTGAATAGATTAATGGTAATCATTCCAAAGATTATTTCTAAAGATCAAGTGGCACTTATTAGAGGTCGTTCAATTTTTTATCACATTGTTTTGGCTCAAGAGTTGTTAAATAAATTTAGATTTTTAAAAACGAATAAAGGCCTTTTAGCAATCAAGATCGATATGGAGCAAGCTTATGATAGTATGAGCTGGTCAACTTTAAAACAAGTGTTGGAGTAGTTTGGTTTTCCAACAAAATTTTCTAACCTTTTGATGGAATTTGTGGTAGATCCTAAGTTCTATATTTTGATCATTAGAAAAAATTCCAATTGGATAGAAGCTAAGAGAGATTTTTGGCAAGGGTGTCAATTATAACCCTTTTTATTTATTAAGTGTTTTCAACTTCTTTCAAATGCATGTTTTTCAAAAAGGTAGGAATATTGGGATCAAAATTGCCCTAAATGTACATAAAGTTTCCCATTTATTATATACAAATGATATATTGATATTTCAGAAGCAAACAAGAAAAGGGTAAATAAGGTGAAGAAAATTCTCTTGGATTATTGCAATTGGTCAGGGCAAAGAGTCAATAACAAAAAATCATCTATTTTGTTTGTAAATAAATCAACATAAGGAAAAGGAAAGTTATTTCAAACTTGTTGGGTTACAAAATGGTGGAGGAGATGGACTATCTTGGAGTGAAGTTTACATTAAAGAGGCTTGTTATTTCTATTTTTCAGAATTTGATGGAGAAATATTTAAGTAGATTAAATGCTTGGGGAATAGATTTATTTCTCTAGCTGGAACGATGGTTCAATTTAAATCAGTTTTCCTCACTGTTCCTTTATTTCTTTCCACTTATTCATTAGTTCATATGGGTCTATTGAAAGAGTTTGACAAAATGTGCAGGAACTTTATTTGGTATGAATAAAGTGGTAACCATGGACTTCATTATGTTTCTTGGGAGGTCTTTTGGAAAACAAATAATAGGGGAGACTGTGGCCTTCATTTAGCTGCTTTCAAAATAAGTCCATTAAGGACAAAATTTGCTTGGAACCTCATTAACAAACCCTCCTCCACTAGGATGGATTAAAGTTAATATAGATGCTTCATTATCGAGATCAAATAAAGCAGGAGGTTGGTGGTGTGTTTAGAGAGAATAAAGGAAGATTCTTGTTTGCATTTGGTTTTAGCTGCGTGCATTGTGACATTGAACAAGTTGAGATGTTAGCTATTCGGTCCTTGAAGAATGTGGTTCAGGATTGGATGCTCAAAGCTAAAGGAATTGTTATTGAAGGTAATAACTATAATATTATTAAGTATCTTTAAGACTCTTTTGGTGAGTCATGTATGAAGAATGAGAATCAGGAATTTGAGGAGTTACTTTTTTTAAGGGATTTCAATAACACTTTATTTCAATTTTCCAATAGAAATTGTAATAAGTTAGTAGATTTTTGTGCTAACTTTGCTATTATTAGTGATTTTATTTGGGATGATATTAATGACAATAACATTCCTCCTTTTTTTTCTTTTGTTAAAGGAGGAAAGTGATAGATTCTCTATCATTTTGTAGGTTGTATTAGGTTTTTTTTTTAAAAAAATGCAAATTACATCTTGTTTAAAAAAAATAGAAGCTTATAGTACCTTGCTTCTTTCCAGCTCTGTTGACTAATGGGAATAAATATATTGAATACAATTTTCTGACTACAAAGGAGAAGCCTTCTTTACATATTGAAGCATGTATTCTCCATGGCAACCATCGAATGTGCAAGAAGCTATAACTTTAGATTTGTCTCTAGCCTTTACTTAATAGATAATTATTTACAATTACATTAGAACAAATTGCTAGTTTGGAACTTACTAAATCCTCAAAATGTGAATCGACAAATAGAGAATTTGCCTCTTCACTCTTAGCTGGAGAGTATCCATAGCACAATCCATCTAGGATTTTGTCATTGTTCTCCCCACTATTTTGAAGTTAAATGATGTATTTCGTCAAATTGATTATTATTTGTAGTTTGAATATTTTATGACTGGCCTATATCTTCTTCAAGATTCTTTATTGCAACCACCACCTTAATTCTAATTCTTTCATAAGAATTGTTAAGAATATCAAGTACATCGATATCACTCATAATCAACATATAAAATTTGGGGAATGTTCTATTGATATGATAATGTAATTCAAAGGCATGACCCCTGAGCCATGGACAAACTGCTTCAGTTTGTTATTTCAACAATAATAAATTGAATTCATTTCTTTCAATCTTTAAAGTTTTTTAACTTCCACCAACATATTTCATTCTACTATGGCCTTTGACCACTCTCTAATATCTACCAAATTTGAAGACAATGTAGAATAAGTTATTTAGTTCTACATCTATGAATACAAATAATAGTGAAATTAAGAAATTTATATATTATTTATATTCAATTGATTACCTAAAAGTTTTTTTAGTAACAACTAATGGTGCATTGCAAGATAAGGAAATAAATAAATAAATCAATAGAATTGGAAGTACTATAATAAAACCAACAACTCATTTCTATATCATCAAACATATAATTGATGTTTTATAAAAATCTAGCCTAAAAATTGATACTCAATAGTTTTGTATTCTTGACTTTCAACCCAAATGATAAGTCTCATATACAATTAAGTCCAATAGTAGATATTAGTCTCTAAGAAAGGAAATGTATAGAAGAAAATTTAGGTATAGCAGGAAAATCTTAGAAGGAAACTAGTGAATTAGAAGGAAAGTCTTAGAAGAAAACGAATGAACCATCAAAATTTGACTGTAACATGAAAGTTGTAGAAGGAAACATACCAACCATTCAACTCTAATTATGATAGAAAAGTAACTGATTTTAAGTAGCTAATTAGCTTATTTAGAAAAAAACAATCTTTTATTTTTTTATTTTTGTGCTGTGAACTAAGCTCTAGACTAATAGCAATGGGAACTAATATTTACACTAGCTCATATCTCCCAACATATGGGATGATGACCTCTTTGAAACCCTCTCATCTAAAAGCCAATCTTTGAATCTAGCTATGAGCATTCTATCTAATCTTCTAACTTTTTTCTACTAAAGAACCACAACACCTCATCATTCTCTGGGTTAAAGAAGCTTAGAGTGTCTCTATCAGATGAAGAAATGTAGAAGATGAAAAGTAAAACAAAAAAGTAGGAGGGGCGGTAAGCGTTAATACATGTTCAAGCACGAGCAGGTTTCTTGATGCTTGCCTCTGGAGTTAAGAAGGAGAGGCATTTGGTGTAAAAGGCAAAGTTAAGGTAAGAAGGAGAGGGATTAATAAAAAATGGTAGGATCAGGGTAATGGTTTTGACGGTAGTTAATGGAGTAGTAATTTAGATGAATATGATGATATTTAGAAGGTTGGTATGTAAATATTTTAGTTTTGGTGTTATATATGTAATTATAGAAGTTTTAAGTGTTTTGTACATAAAAATCCCTTAAATATAATAGTGTATCAAATTAAGCCATTAGACCTAGGTTATTTCATTTTTCATTAAGAGACGAAGATAAGATGTTGTTAAACTTGTTACCCCCGAGCTCAATCACTGTTTGGACCAACTTGCTCAAATTTTTA
Organism: Dendrobium nobile; assembly: GCA_022539455.1. Lineage (NCBI taxonomy): Eukaryota > Viridiplantae > Streptophyta > Magnoliopsida > Asparagales > Orchidaceae > Dendrobium > Dendrobium nobile. The sequence continues at coordinate 40,248,296 of CM039735.1, forward strand.
GCCAAGTATTTCACCCCATCCAAGAGTGCAAAACTTATGAACAATATCATCTCATTTACATAGTAAGATGGAGATTCTTTTTATAAAGCTTAAGAAAAAATCAAAGAATTGCTTCAGAAGTGTACCTATTATAAATTACCATATTGATTTATTATTCAAATTTTTTATAAGGGTCTAGTAGGTTCTCTTAGATCCATTATAGATGTGACTATTGATGGATCAAAGATGATCACCAATAATTTTTAATGGTCGTTTGAAAGAGTAAATCCTATGAAGGTAGTTGGTGTATATAAATTAGATGTCATGTCAATTTTAACTATACAAGTACCTACTATATCTATGAAGCTATATAATATTAGAGTTAGTTAACCCTAGAGTACACCTTTTCCAGTGAAAGAGAGTATGTTTGACCCTTTACTGACCTAAATGTATCAGGAGTAGAATAGCTTAATACCATAAATAATAAACCTAATAATCCTTTTTTGAATACTTATAATCCTGAATAGTGTAAAAAAGGTTAGATCTTGTGCTCTAACGTCTCTTTGGCTATGGCTTTCGAGGCGATTCATGGGAGATTTAGGGTTCCTCTTCATGCGATTATTTGGTTCCCTCCTGGCTAGATTTACATTGGTTTTTCATTCGATTTCTCTTTCTCTGGTTTTTTGTTTTTGTTCCTTCGCTTGTTTTGATGTTCTCTTTCTCTATTTTGGCAATGGGCGATGATGACCCTATCATCATCAAACCCATGTTCATTGTCAATTTTGGAGGGGAAAACTTGATCTTTTAAGGATGTTGTTACTGGCACTTCGTCTGCTTTTCCTAAACTAAACTTTGTTCAATCTTCATTCAAGGGTTGTTTGACACTTTTTTTAGGATTCGATGGTTGATCTTTTTGCTACTCTGTATGCTTTGACGTTGGTGGGTATATTTCTTTTCAGGCAGCCCAATCTTGATGTTATACATAAATTTTTTCTAAACCTTAAGCTTTATGGATCATTTCATATTGGATTACTTGATCAACTACATGTTGTTATCCAACTTTCTAATGATCTTGATTAGAGCTGCATACTTGTTAGGAGAACTTACTATATTCAGGCTTGCCAAATACATATGCTTAAATGGACCCCTGATTTTGATGTTAGGGAGGAGTCTCTGATTGCTCTGGTTTGGATTTCTTTTCCTAACTTGAGACTATATTTTTTTAATCATCAAATACTATTTGGTTTGGTTTCTATCTTTGGTCAGCCGTTACAGACGAACCAAGCCAGTACTTTTGTGTCAAGGCCCTCTATAGCTCAAGTTTTGGTTGAATTAGATGTTTCTAAGGAACAATCTATTAAGATATGGATTGGATCTGAGATGAAGGGTTACTTTCAAAAGGTTGAGTTTGAAAATTTTCCTATATTTTGTTCCTTTTGCAAGATGCACGGTCATGCTATTAATGAGTGTTTTTGGAAGCATTCCCATCTCTGCAAAGAAAAAGAAAATTTGAAACAAACAAATGAGGAGGTTGGAAATGTGATTCATTAGGATGCTACTAATCCTAATATGCAACATGTAGAGGATAATACCTCTAATCCGTCACAACTTTTTGAGGAGCCATTGCCTTTAGTGGTTGAAGAGATTCAACCTATTGTTAACAATTTTGCTATTTCGAATCATGATCAGGAGTTCGTGTTAAAACTTCTTCTATTTCTTTTGTTGAATATGATAATATTGTGATTTTAACTTTACCTAATGTGGGTACTCAAAATCATGTTAATGCGGAGTCCAACAATCTATATATGACTAACAAAAATTTAGTTTAAATGCATGGTAATTTTATTTCTAATATTACTCCCCTTATTCAGGAAAAGGGAAGGGACGTTATTAATGATACTCAAATGTCTCCTATAGTTGATGAGAGGTTTGGTAACCAATTGGAGGAAGGTGAAGTTGTCTCGGTGGAGGTTTACCCCTCTTTGGGAGAAGGTAAAGGTATTATGGAGGAGGTTGGCATATTTATGGAGAATGAATGCCCTCAACTAATAAGTCGTGTGGAACTTCATAGTAAGACTCCTTAAACCTCTTGTTATAATAGTTATGCTTTTACTGATATGAATGATATGGAATTTGTTGCTAAATGTTTTCCTAAAGATGATAATGATATTAGTTTTCCTAAGGTTCCTAGTAAAAGAGGTAGGAAAAAATAGCAGTTTATATTGCAATCTCCTAGAACTACTCGCTTAAATACTTCCCATTAATTTTGGTTATTTATTTTTAAGTCTATTATTTGGAATGTGAGGGGGATTGGTTGTCCTTCTTCTAGAATTCATGTGAAGAATTTATATCGTATTCGTAATATTTCTATTTTGGTTTTACTTGAGCCTCTTGTTCCATCTTCTAGATTAATCCATACTTCTCATTTTTTGGGTTTTAATTATGTTATTTCAAATGTGGCTAATAAGATTTGGATTTGTTGGAAATATCTAGTTAAAAGTTATGTCATTAATGATTTTACTCAAGTTATCCATTGTCAAATTAAGGTTTTTAACTTGCATTGTTGTGCCTCCTTTGTGTATGCTAGTTCTTCTTATTATATTAGGAAATTATTATGGGACAAACTTATTAATTTCCATAATATTTATAATTTTCATTGGCTTATTGGTGGTGATTTTAATGCTATTACTAACCCTTTTAAGAGGATTGGTGGTTCCTCTCTTTCTTATCGGTCTATGGAGGATTTTAGTAATATGATTTTGGAATGCAATCTCATTAATATTGGTTTTTCTGGTAATCAATTTACTTGGAATAGAGGTTATTTATGGCAACATTTGGATCGTGTGCTATTCAATGACTCTTGGATTAGCTCTTTTATTTTTATTAATGTGCAACATCTTAGTAGAACTTTGTCTAACCACTCTCCTTTGCTTATTAGTTTTAATTTTATACATTTTGATCACTATTCTCAGTTCAAATTTCAAAACATGTGGTTGTTTCATGATTCCTTTTTTCAACTTGTGGAAAATAATTGGCATGCCCCTCTTCATTCAGATAACTCCTGTTTTGGTATGAGGAGGCTTTGGTTTAAGTTGAGAGGCTTAAGCAGGTTTTAAATTGGTGGAATCGTAACATTTTTAAAAATCTATTTTTCTAATATCTTGGTGGCTGAGCAACTTGTTGATAATTTTGAATCTTCTTGTCAAGTTGACCCTTCAGATGTGAATTTAGCTCTTTTGAAGAAGGCTAAAAAAGATCTCTTTAAACTTCATGCTTAGGAAGAAGTTTTTTGGAAACAAAAAGTTGCTGCTAAGAACATGGTTGAGGAAGACAATAACACTAAGTACTTTCATGCTTTGGTCAAAAGGAAACATTCTAAAAATGGTATTAATAAAATCCAAAAGGAGGATGGCTCTATTTTTGAAGACACTCAGGAAATTGCCAATTTAGCTGTCGTTCACTTTCAAAGTCGTCTCAATAAAACTTTTAGTCTGAGTCATATTAATGATCTTTCCTTTATTCCTAATCTCATTTCCCAAGATGATAATATGAATCTCACTAAACCTCCTTCTTTTGAGGAGGTGAAAGATATGTTATTTTGTATGAATAATGATTTGGTGGTTGGCCTAGATGGCTATTCTACTTAGTTTTTTAAAAAAACTTAGCATCTTATTAATAATAATATTTTTGTTGCCATTCTGGATTTTTTTGCAGGTAATTCTATTCCTAATTTTTTTTATGTTTACCTCTATTGTACTTATTACTAAAAACAACTTTGTTAACACTTGGAATGATTTTAAACCTATCAGTCTTTGCACTTTTTTTAATAAGTTGATTTTTAAAGTTCTCATGAATCATCTTATATTTATTCTGCCCAAAATTATCTCTACCTCTCAGATGGGTTTTGTGAAAGGTAGGGTTATTATGGAAAATATTTTGTTGGCTTAAGATCTTTATCATGATTTGGATGTTAGAGTGAGAGGTGGTAACTTGATTCTTAAACTTGATATTGCAAAATCTTATGACAATATTGACTGGTCCTTTATTTATCATATTTTAGAGTGCTTTGGATTTAACTCTTTTTTATTAATCTTATTAAGAATTATATTGAAGGTGTTTATTTTTCTATTTTTGTTAATGGGTGCACTAAAGGTTTTTTTAAATCTTCCCATGGTTTAAAGCAGTGAGATCCCATATCTCCTGTGCTTTTTATAATTGCCACTGAATTTTTATCGAGATGCCTTATCAATCTTTTTGAGAATAATCCTAGTATTTACTTTAGAACTTTGGGTGGTTTTCCCATTTCCCATTTATGTTTTGCGAATGACTTTATTGTTTTTAACATTTCTTCTACCAACAGAATTCAAGAACTTATGGAATTTTTTAATCAATTTGATAGGATCAATGGTTTATCATTTAGCAAAGTAAAAGCTATTTTATTGCTTCTAAAATCATTTCTAATGATCATATTTTAGCCCTCAAATATTTTATTGGTTTTAGTCATGGTCATTTACCCATTAAATATCTTGGTGTTCCTCTTTATAAGGGAAGAAGGAAAACCTTTCTCTTTGATAATCTAATTGTTGCTATTCAAAAAAATTTTTATCCTGGAATTCTAATTTTCTTTACTTTGGTGGTAAAATTACTCTTATTAAAAGTATTTTGTGTTCCCTTCTGGTTTAAAGCTTTCAAACTATTCTTCCCACTAAAGCTGTTTGTAATAGGGTGCAAAAACTTATTAATAATTTTTTGGAAAGGTTCTTCTATATGTTCTAAAATTACTTGGCCTGCTTGGAATAAATGTTGTGGTGTTCTTGTTGAAGGGGGGATTGGTTGTAAGAATAAGAATGACCTGGATTTGGCCTTTTCTTTTAAACTTTGGTATAATTTTTGTGCTAAAGCGAGCCTTTGGGCTAATTTTATGTCTGCTAAGTACTGTGTTGGCAAGCATCCTATTACTTGTTATTTCAAGAAGGGTGATTCTAGAGTGCGGCAAGATCTTGTTGTTAGGTAAACAATCTCTTAAGAATATTGTAGAGGGGACAGAAAAAAGGAGGCTTCCTTGTATCTCAAGGAAATAGTGAGGGATCATGATGTTTGCTTTGTTGGGTTGATGGAAACGAAATCATCTAGTATTGATAGAACTGAGGTTGATTTCCTTATTGGGAAGGATTGGGACTTTTTCCATTTTCCAGCTGTGGGTACTACTGGAGGTATTTTGGTCTTGTGGAATATGAAGATTGTCTCTTTTGATGTAGAGAAGAGATCTTCTAAATTGGGGGTGGGTTCTCTTCATACACCTTCTTTGGGTGTTTGGAAGGTGGAAACTGTGTATGGTAGTAGAGGTCATAATGAAAGAAGGGGTTTGTGGAGATTGCTTGAGATTTGTATGAAAGATTCAGGTCCTACCATTGGGGGGGGGGGGGGGTGTCTTTAACTGCATTCTGAATAAGGATGAGTAGAAGGGTGGCAAGCATTTTTTATTCTCTAGAGGGCATGGAGAGATGAAATAATTTATGACTAATTCTAATTTTCATGTTGCATGATTTGTTGGACCTAGTTTTACTTGGTGTAACAATAAGGAAGGTTCATCTAGGATTTGGGAAAGACTTGATAAGTGCTTGCTCAATTCCTCTGCTTTGCATTTGGTGCCGTTTGGGAAGGTTAAGCATCTTGCTTGAGTGGCTTCTGATCACAACCCTATTGTGTTCAATTTGGAAGTGAAGAAGATTAATAGGAGCAAGGCTATCAGATTTGAAGATACTTGGAGGTCTTACCCGGCTGCTTGGAGCATTATCCATAATTCATGGAAGAAGGCTGACTTTGGTGAAGAAGTGGAGGTGCTTCATAGAAAGCTCAGGAGGACACTGAGAGCTTTATTTTTCTAGAATAAAAATAAATGCCATGATCTGTGTAAGCTGAAGGAGGATTTAAAGAGAGAGATCCTAGAATTGCAAATTAAGGAGGCTGCTAGTGCTGGCTTATCTCAAGATGACTTGTTCAATCTTAGAAGAAAGATTCATGAGCTTAATGTAACTCTTAGAAGAATATCTATTTGGTGGAACCAAAGAGCTAAAACTAGATGGCATGAGGAAGGGGACACTAATTCAAAGTTTTTCCATAATTTTGCTTCAGCCCGTAGGATTGCAAAATGGATTAGGCAAGTTTAGGATGCTTATAACAATCTGGTGGAGGAAGATGATCAAATTGAGCAAGTCTTTTTATAGTTCCTTGAGAAGAAATGGAAGTATAGAACTTGTGACTTGACTGGTTGGCCTTATACAACAGAAAAATAGAAGTTGAGCGACTTGTGTGCTGCTGCTCTAGATGCAGATTTTACGATGGAGGAATGCAAAATTTCTATTTTTCAGCAAGGGAATAACAAGTCTCCTGGACTTGATGGTGTGACATCTTCCTTTTTCAAGTGCTATTAGAATTTAGTATGTGAGACTACTTGGAGTGCAATCAAGAAATTTCTGAATTCTGGAGTAATGCATAAGGAATGGAAACATACGCTTATTGTCTTAATTCCTAAAATTAAGAATCCGATTGTGCCAGCTAGTTACAGACCTATCAGTCTATGTCAAAGCACCTATAAGATTGTGGCCACTATGTTGGTTAACAAGATGAAGTTGTGTTTGCCTAGGATGATTTCAAGGGAGCAGGTATAGCCTTCATTCTAGGGAGATCAATGTTGGAGCATTGTTTGTTGGCGCAGGAGATTTTCAATAAATTTAAAGTCTCTAAAAATAAACAAGGTTTGATGGCTATGAAACTTGACATGGAGCAGGCGTATGATAGTATGGGATGGCCAACATTGAATTAGATCCTCCACTGGTATGGCTTCCCCGCTACATTTTCTAAGTTACTAATGGAATGTGTGGTAAATGCAAGGTTTTCTATTGTCTTGAATGGAAAGTGTACAAAGTGGATTGATGCTCATTGTGTGTTCAGGCAAGGTTGCCCTCTCTCACCATACTTATTCATTATGTGCTCTCAATTGTTATCTAGTGCTATTTAGCAAAGGGGTCAGACATTGGGCATTCAAGTTTCTCCTAGAGGTCGAAAGATCTCGCACCTTTTATATGTAGATGGTGTATTACTCTTCTCCCGGGCTACCATTCCCTTGGCACGATTGTTAAATTGCATCATGGAGGATTTCTGTAGTTGGACGGGTCAAAGGGTTAATGTTAACAAGCCATAGATTATCTTTGGTAAGATTGTTAAGCGATCTTACAAGAAAAAGGTGGCTAGAATCCTGGGTTTCAAGGTGGTTAAGGAATTGCATTACCTAGGAATTAAGATCTCCTTGCAAAGGTTGGGTGTTGCTGATTTTCAGGAACTGTTAAGCCATGTTACTGATAGGCTTAATGTTTGGGGAAAGAAATCTCTCTCTTTGGGAGGTAGAATTACACTTATCAAAACATCTTTTCTTTCATTGCCGAATTCTACTATAACTCATTCTCTAGTTCCTAAGAGAGTGATTCAGGAGGTGGAGAAATTATGTAGGAGGTTTATTTGGCATAAACAAGATGGGAAGCAGGGATTGCATTATGTTTCTTGGGAGGAAATTTGTAGTCCTAGGATTGCTGGTGGCTTGGGTGTTCAGTCCTTCACATCCAAATCTGGAACTCTTCGGGCAAGATTAGCCTGGAACTATATCTAGAAGCCAGAATCTTTACTGCACTAAACGATTAAGGCTAAGTTTGGTAATAATGTATTGAAGGATAATTGTTTGAAATGCTCTTCTAGTGTTTGGAAAATTTTAAAGGATGGAGTTAAAAATTTGAAACCTATTGTTAAATGGAGAGTGGGAAGAGGAGATAAAATTCATTTTCTTAGTGATATTTGGTTGTTGGATAGATGTCTCAATGATTAGCCAACTTTTATTGACTATGGTGCTTTGGAAAATTTGAAAGTTTAACAGTTTATCTCTGATACAGGGGAGTGGGATGAAGGCAAACTACTCAATTTTTTCCATGAAGACCTCATCAACCTTATCAGGAACGTGCAGTTGGATGGTCAGCGGGATGATCAGCTAGAGACTATATGTAAGTTTTTGGGTAAATCCATTTCTGTAATGGCTTATGATAATGTGATGAAAGGGAGAGGTGTTATTGATGATGATGGTTTTTATAGTTGGCTTAAGAGTTTAAAGCTTAACTATAATATTGAAATTTTTTGGTGGCGACTTAGTAAATTTGCTATTCCCACTAAACATTTTCTTAAGTTCCGAAGACTTGCAGTTGATGATCTTTGCACTAGAGGATGCCAGGAGATGGAAAACTATGAACATATTATTGTTCACTGTAAGTATCTTCAAGAAGTTATTGATAAAATTCGTGAATGGGGGTTTTCTATTCCCACATTCCAATCTTTGGATGGCTGTTTAGAAAAGTTGAGAAGGAGTTCAGGCCATAATTCTGGGATGGCTAGAATCTCTTGTGTGGTTGTGTTTTTGAACTAGAAAATCAGAACATAGTGAAGCATGGTAAGGTTGATATACCTTGTTCTTTAGTGGCTGCTAATGTGCTTTCTCTAGCTGTTTTGAAGTCTTCTCCATATCTAGTTAACTGGGGTGCTAATCTCCCATGGGAGTTCTATAATACTTGGCACCCTCCACCACTAGATTGGATCAAGATCAGTGTGGATGCATCATTGTTGAGCTCAAGTAGAGGAGGTTTTTGTGGTATCATCAAACCATTAAGGTAGACCTCTTCTTGCTTTTGGAAGGAATAAGATATATTGGGACATTGCCCAGCTAGATATGGAGGTTATTGTGGATATTAGAGATTTTATACAAAGTTGGATGCTTGATAGTAAAGGTATTATCATTGAAAGTGATCATAATAATGTGATTACATTCTTACAAGATTCTTTGAAGAAAGTTGATTGGAACTTGGATAATTGGTCGGCGAAAGAGCTTTACTTCTTGAATGACTTTAATAAGGTCATTTTTCATCATGTTAATAGGGATTGTAATAAAGTAGCTGATTTTTGTGCTACTTTAGCTTTAGATGGTAGCTTCATTTTTGATAGTTTCTCCTTTGGTAGCATTTCGCTCCCCTTGATTGATTTAATCAAGGATGAGATGTTACCACTTTAGTTTGTATCTAGGTTTGTTTCTTTCATTTCTTTACTAAATGCATTGTTTTATGCACTGTTTCAAAAAAAAAAAGGTAAACAATCTCTTGATTCTATCTTGAACTCTTCTTCTATTTCTTCAGTTAATGTTAATTATTTCTTTACTAATAGCTGCTGGGATTATGAGAAGCTATCTAATGTTCTACCTGATTTTATTGTTCATCAAATCCTTCACCTTCCTATCAATACTGATTCTAAGGACATGATCTTATGTGATTTATCTAGTGATGGTGGCTTTCATTTAAAGCAAGCTTGGCATACTTTTAGAACTCGTAGAAATACTGATAATATTTTTTCTTTAATTTGGCATAAGAGAATTCCTACTATTGTCGCTATTTTTATTTAAAGGGAACCTTATAGATTTCTTCCTATTGATGATAATCTTACCAAAAAAAGGTTTTATGTTACCTTCCAAGAGTCAATGCTGGTACCATACTAAAAATATGCATCATGTTTTGATTTATGGTTCAGTTGCTATCGAAAAATGGGTTTACTTTGATGATTTGCTTTAATTAAATTGTTTTAATGTTCATTTATCTCTTAAATCTTTGATTAAGGCTTGGTTCATCAATGTTAAAGTGTGGAGATTATCACAATTTAGTTCTTTATTATTGATATTCTTACACCATATTTATTTTTGATGATTCTAAATATTATTATTTTAATTATTATTTCTCCTAACATATTTTGGATGCACTGCTTTATTTTTTGTGTTTACTAGTATTTTAGGAAAATTATACTCCAAATTGTTGAAGACTTCAAATATGATCAGTTTAAAAGTTTTTTATATATGTAGTTTGTATTTTTCATTTTATTGAGCCTGAGAGAGTGTGATTGAAATTGAGTAACTGTGCACACACAGGGGGAGAGATAAAAACTTGAATTTTTGAAACTAATCGTATTGTATGAATTGACTTCGTACGAGATAATTTGTTCAGTTGTTTTCCTCGACGAGAAGTCGAACAAATAGAAATGAAAATTTTTCTAAGTATAAATCGTACTGTACAAACATAGTTTGTACATGCCTTCAAGAGTATGAAATGGATGAGTTTTTGGTCACGTAAAAATAATTTTCTAAGTATGGATCGTACTATACGAACAAAGTTCATACATGCCTTCCAGAGTACAAAATGGATGGGTTCCTGAAAGCATAAAAAGAATTTTTCTAAGTATGGATTGTATTATACGAACACCATTTGTACATGCCTTCCAGAGTATAAAATGGATGGGTACCAGGTCACATAAAAATAATTTCTCTACGTATGGATTGTACAATACGAACATAGTTCGTACATGCATTCTAGAGTATGAAATTGTTAGGTCTATTTTTGTCCCAACCTTTCTTCCCTACAAACTTGAAATTTGTATAACTTATCGTACTAGATGATGATGTCATCATACATACTTCATCCACAGTATGAAATATCGGAGTTCATTTTCGTATAGATGAAATTTGAAAATTTTCTAACTGTTCGTCCTGGATGAACTTGTTTCATACCGGACGATGATCAGGTACAAAATGATTTCATACTAATTCACAACAGGTTCATTCACAATAGTTTTTGAACTATCCGTACATACGAAATTCGATCGTATTGTACAATCGTGTATGCTCTAAATTGAAATTTTCAATTTTTTGGATAGTTTTTCATTTCTTGAGTATAAAACGTACACTAAAACTAATGTGAAAAAGTCTTGTCTTCATTATTTTTCAAGGTCAATTGAAAGAGAGAGTGTGAGAGAGTGTTTGAGTGAGATTTCTTGCAAGTGGAGTGTGAAGGTTTCAGAAGGTTACTCAAAGGTAAGAATCTCTATATGATTTATGTTTTTCACTCTTCCTCTTATCTTTCTAGATTGCTCGTGAGAAGATCTTTGAAGAATATCCTATTCTCTACTGACACTTGGAGAGTATGAATAGATGATAGTTCTTCGCCAACACTTGAAGAGTGTGAACAGATGATGGTTTTCTACCGACACTTGGAGAGTGTGAACAAATGATGATTCTCTGCCAACACTTAGAAAGTGTGGAAGGATGTTGGTTCTCTGCTGCACTGGGGATTGGTGGGAGAGAGTTTTGTAAATGCTTCTCCACCTTATTGTGGGAGAAAAATGAGAGACACTTTTGGTAATATTGCAATACCTGAAGAGTGAGTCTTCAGAGAGTGGATGTAAGACATGTTTGACCGAACCACTATAAATCTTTGTGTCATTTAAATTTCAGCATTTCATTTGCTGCAAGTTTTTATTCAGTGATTGAAAATTTTATTTTCAAATATTATCAATTAACTTGATATGAATCTTTAAAAGTTTTCAATTTTAAAATCCAATTTTTAAAATTACTAATTCATCCCCCTCTTGGTTAGCCTTAGGACATTAGTTTAGGTTTAACAACCTAATCAAGATTCAACAAGTGGTATCAGAGCTTTCTTTCAAAATTATAAGTTTAAACTACTTTTTGAAAAATAGCCATGGCTACTTTTGGAAACCAAAACATACCCGAAGGGTACTCGATCACTAGACCTCCGTTATTTGACAATATCCCTTTCAATTTTTAGAAAATATGCATGTCTATATTTTTACAGTCACTAGATTTTCGTATATAGATTTTAGTTCAAGAAGGGTATACAAAAACCATCTAGATTGGTTAATGGCATTAGTGTTGAAACACCCTTTGCTGACTAAACTGTAAAATAACGTGACTTAGCACAGTTAAATGATAAATGCTTAAACAATTTCTTTTATGCTCTCAAGTTAGAAGATTACATGCAGGTTTTCACTTGCAAAAGTGGAAAAGACATATGAGATAGACTTCATATTACTTATGAAGAGACTAATGAAGTAAAATAATTTAGAATAAACATCTTGCTACATGACTATGAATTATTTTGCATGAAGCCAAATGAATCAATTTCTGACATGTATACAAGATTCACTCATATAGCCACTTCTTTGCATGCATTAGGTAGGGAATTAACGAATGCTAAATTAGTGAATAAAATACTTCATTATTTGCCTACTACTTATGATGCTAAGATAACTGCTATAACAAAGTCTAAAGATTTGAATGTTTACTCTATTGACAATCTTCTTGGATCATTAATTTTTTATGAGCAAAGAGTATGTCAAAGAAAGATTGATGTAGAAGAATAACGAAAGGAGAAAAATATAGCAATGAAAGTGGAGGAATCATAGAGTGATTAGTCATAACCTGAGGATGAGGATGACATTGCCTTGATGTCTAGGCAATTCAGGAGCTTTCCTTAAAGGAAGCAGAGGAGACACCAGTAGTGGAACAAAGGTAAGTTAAATAAGAATGTTAAGGTTTTTAATGATGTGATTTGCTATAAATACAGGAAACCTAAAAATATAAAATTAGATTGTCCCAATCTTAAAGCCACTCCCAATAAGGAGAAGGTAGAGGAGAGAGTAAACGTGAAGAAGGGTAAGAAGAGCTTTCAGAAAGCATTTTAGGCGGACTCAGCTTCATATTCATAAGAAATAGAAAAGAAGGAAGAAGTCACCAATTTGTGCTTAATGGCTAACTATCTTGATTAGTTACTTAACTTATAATGAATTGTTAGAAGTTTCTGAAAGAATTCATGATGAACATAGAAAGCTTAAAAAAATGCATGCTAGTTTAAATTTTGAAATGTTAGAATTACAAAGAGAGCATAAAATCTTTAGGAAAGATCATGCATTGATAGATAACAACCACATGAGTTTACTTTATGAATTTAATAACTTGAATAAAAAGAATAATCTTTTAAAATCATCTTATGCTCAATTAAATAAAGAATTTAAGAATTTTAAGGATATATTAGAGAGTAGAGAGCGTAATTTGAATTATAGTAAGAATGTGTTAAAAAATTTAAACATATTTCTTAAATTGAAAGTAAAAGCTCTTGAGGAAAATAGGATACCACCAACACTTGAAGATTTTACTAATCCTATTTTGCAGCCAAAATTTTTAAAATCCAGGAAGAATCACAGTTACTATAAAAAATTAAGAAACCCATTTCCTGGAGTAAAATATTATTCTTGTGGCATGTTTGGACATATAGCACACATTTGTACCTTGGATAGGAAAACTCATTTAATATGGAAACCTAAGATATATAAACCTAGAGATATCATGCATGCATCTAGTTTGATTTTGCCAAAAGAAGAACCCAAACTTATTTAGGTTCCCAAGTTTAATGTTTGATAGTTTTGCAGGCACGCTCTCATACAAGGCCTCATGAGAGCATTTAGTACCTGGACAATAATTGCTCATAGCATATGATTGGAGACACTACACAATCTATAATGCTAGAAGCCAGGAGTGGAGGCAGGGTTACATTGGGAGATAACTACACTAGGAAAGTGTTTGGCACAGGTATGATTGGAAACTTATAAATTATTTTCATTGAAAATGTGTCACTTGTAGAAGGCTTAAAGCATAATCTGTTGAGTATTAGTCACCTATATGATAAATGATATAGTATAAAATTTTTCCTACTAGTTGTATATTAAGCCTAAATGAAAATGATGTTTTTGTATGGATTAAGGGCAAATAATATTTATATGCTAGATTTAAATTATATTAAAACTCATAATTCTTTTTGTTTAAAAAATATTTTTGATAAATCATGGTTATGGCATAGGAGACTTCGTCACTCTTGCGTGAAGAACTTTAGGAAAATTACCCAAAAGAATTTGTTGAGAGTTATACCAAAACCAGACTTTACTAATGATCACATCTGCAATGTATGTCAATTAAGAAAATAGGTGAAGTCCTCATTTCATTCCAATAATGATCTTAGAACTAGTAAACCTTTGGAGATTTTACATATGGATCTTTTTGGACTAGTTGGAACTGTGAGTCTAGGAGGGAAGGAATATGGATTTGTGATTATAGATGATTTTTTTTAGATTCGCTTGGATTAAATTCTTATATCATAAGAGTGAATCATTTGAAGTGTTTAGAGATTTTTTTGGACTTGGATTCAGAGGAAATTAGGGTGTGAGATTTTGATAATCTAAAGTGATAATAGAGGAGAATTTGAAAATGAGAGATTTAAGGATTTTTATAAAGAAAAAGGAATTGATCACAATTTTTCTGCACCTAGAACCCCTCAGTAGAATGGGATAGTCGAAAGAAAGAATAAAACATTAATTGAAGCTACTCAAGCCATATTGGTAGAATATTCAATTCCTAAACATTTTTGGGCTGAAGCTGTTAACACAACATATTATGTTCTGAATAGGGTGAACTTTAGATCAAAATTAAATAAAATATCCTATGAGTTTCTTAAGGGGACAACACCTAATTTATCACCTTTGTATGTTTTTGGATGTAAGGTATTCATTCATAATAATGGAAAATCTACCTTAGAAAAATTTGATGCAAAATTAGATGAAGGAATTTTTCTTGGATACTCTAGTGTTGGAAAATCTTATAGAGTATTTTAAAAAAGAACTTTAGTAGTTGAGGAGACTATACATATTATATTTGATGAATCTGGAATTTTGGAAGAGCCAAATTTTGAAGAGGATGAAATAGAAAATAACTCCCAAAAGATTGAGAAGATTGTTTTGGATGAAAATTTGGAAATGGAATACCCTTTTCCTAGATATTTAAAATTTTCTAAAGATCACTCTGAGGATTTGATTTTAGGAGAACCAAGTGAGGGTGTTTTGGACTATTCATGGATTAAGCAAAGAAGTTAATCATTCTGCCTTTATTTCAATAATAGAACACACAAATATAAATCAAGTACTTTCAGATAAATTTTGGATTTTGGTAATGCAAGAAGAATTAAATCAATTTGTAAGAAATGAAGTTTAGGAATTAATTGCAAGGCCAAAGGATCAAAGTGTAGTTGGAATTAAGTGGGTATTTAAGAACAAAATGAATGACTGTGGAGTTGTTGTTAGAAATAAGGCTAGATTGGTGGCTAAGGGGTATAATCAAATTAAAGGGATTAATTTAAAGGAGACTTTTTCCCTTGTAGCGAGACTTAAAATAATTAGGGTTTTGTTAGCTTTAGCCTGCTTTAAAGGATTTAAATTGTTTCAAGTAGATGTAAAAGTGTCTTTTTGAAATGGGTGATTCAAGAGGATGTTTATGTTGAACAACCTCAATGTTTTGAAATTTTAAAATTCCCAAATCATGTTTTTAAATTGAAAAAGGCATTATATGGATTGAAATAGAATTGTAGGGCGTGGTATGAGAGGTTAAGCACTTTCCTACTTGATAGATCTTTTGAAAAAGAAAGTATGGATACCACACTCTTTTTGAGGAAATTGAGAAATGATATACTCATTGTATAAATTTATGTTGACGATATCATCTTCGGATCAACAAATAAAAATCTTTGTGATGAGTTTTCTAAAACAATGAGTAGTGAATTTGAGATGAGCCAAATGAGAGATTTAAGTTACTTTCTAGGTTTTAGCATTAAGCAAATTAAGGAAGGAAGATTTCTTAGTCAGTCAAAGTATGTTAAGGATATACTCAAGAAGTATGGAATAGAAAATGCTAAACTTGTTAGTACACCAATGAGTTTTGCAGTTCAATTGGATAAGGACCCAAAAGGAAAATCTATAGATCAAAAGAAATTTAGAGGAATTATTTGATCTTTGCTTTATTTAACTGTTAGCAGACCTGATATTATGTTTAGTGTTTATTTGTGTGCTAGATTTCAATTAGATCCAAAAGAATCATATTTGACAGTAGTAAAAAGGATTTTGAGATATCTCTTGGAACTTAGAACTTAGAAATTTGGTATCCTAAGTATAGCTCTTTATTTGATTTATTAGATATTCAGATTCAGACTTTATAGGTTGTAGAGTTGATCGAAAGAGTACTACTGGAACTTATCAATTTATTAGAAATTCTTTAGTTTCTTGGTCTTGTAGAAAATAAAATTTTGTAGCCCTATCTACTGTTGAAGCTGAATATATTGCCTTAGGAAGTAATGTGGCATAAGTTCTTTGGTTGAAATAATAATTGATTGATTTAGGATTTAAAATAGGTATAATTCTAATTTATTGTGATAACACTAGTGCCATTGGCATTTTAAAAAATCCTATTCAATATTTTAGAACTGAACATATATATATATATATATATATATATATATATATATAATGCATCATTTTATAAGGGATCATGTATCCAAAAGAGAAATTGAATTGAACCATATTTCTACTGAAAGTCAACTTGCAGATATTTTTATAAATCCATTTGCCTTTGATACTTTTAGCATATTAAGAAAAAGACTAGGTGTGATCGATCTTAATGCTTAATTATAAAATTTTATGTAAACTTCATATGCGTTTTTGTGTGTTTTTTCTATTTTGTTTTTAAATATAATTATTTTTGTTTTATTTTTTGTGTGTTTATTTCTGTTTTTGCTTTTTATATTTTTATGTTTTGGACATGTTATTAACACTTCAAAATTCTTATTTCTGAATGACCGTGATGATTTTCTAAGTGTTATATTCATACTGTATAAAATTTATTTTTGTCCTGTACGAATTTTATAGCATTTCGATCGTTATTTTGAACTGATTATATAAAGTGTTAATTTTCCAGTACATATCATACTGTACAATATTTATAACATCCTGGATGATTTGTATTACTTCGTCTATACGCATGTAGACGGTTATACATGCAGAATCAGTTATTATAACTGATCGTATGTATAAATTTTTAGTTTGTACATACAAACCACGTGACATTCAGTGTGGGGGATGAACCTAATTGTTTTTAAAATGATCTTAAATAACCAATCATCCTGGACGAACACCTATTCGTCTATACAATTATCTAGTAAAAAATCCTATACGAAAGGATACTTCGTAACTTGCGTGATTATGAAAAGTCATTTCATTTTGAATGTATTCATTTGTTTATACAAAATTCATTTCATAATGTATGAACCATCAATCGTATAGTACGAACCCTTTTTCACACGTACAAAAGATCATTTTTATTTAAATAAGAGAGCTTTAGAATTTATTTTCATTCTCTTTAATAACCTCTTCCAATCCTTCTAAATATAGTAATTGCCAGTTCTAGCAAGCGGGGTAGACTCATTAAGGGATCATCTTCCAGGACTGGAGACGACAAATTTTTATCAAGGGCAAATGAGAATTCTTTCCATAGGTTTTTCTCTACCAAAATTACTCCTTCTAGAATCCTACTTCAAGAGGATATCCACTTTCAAGTGATGCCACTTTTTGCCACCACTCAATTTGCCTTTATCCTAACTTTGATTCATGTCTACAACAAAGAAACATTTCATTATTTTTTGGCAAACATGTCTTTTAGTTCGGATGAAAGTAGGATCAGATCTTATGTTTTTAAGAAAAAGGTAGAAATTACAAAGGAAGATTTAGGAACTATTTTGCATTTAAGAACTCAAGGAATTAGAGCCCACACAATGACTTCAAAATCTAATTTTGATTGGTCCAAAATAAATAAAGTTCTTAGAGAGATTGAGCAAGTAAGTCATTTGCCTAGGGTCTATACTTTAAACCAAAACATAAGAGTCATTTAGTATTTCCTTAGAACTTCCATAATTCTTAAAGCAGGTGACCGTATTAACACTACTCATCTTCTATCCACTATTACTTATCTTATCATGATTGGACAACCAATTGATGAAGCCCAACTTGTTATTGATTATATTTATGGACTTTCTAAAATTGGTCATGTATCTCATAGGAGTAAGAAGAATATTGCCTTAGGATATTTTGTGACCTATATTTTAGAGAAGAAATACAATCTAGTTCATCTTGACCCACAACTTGAATTACCAACCTACTTTACTGATGCTTCATTTCGAGTACTTCTTGGGAAATATGGCAATGGAAGTGAGGATTCTGAGGAAGAAGGGGGAGCTCCAGCACCTACACCTGCGCCTGCTCATGGACCTAATTTTTAGGAGATGGTGTAGTACTTTGATCGACTAGAGAGTCATTTTGATCAGTGCTTTGATCAAATTCAGGCTCATTTACACCGGTAAGATGCTCAATACCAGCAACACATGGGTTAGATTCAAGGATAGCTCGAATCTGTGAACACTAACATAGCTATGATGAATAGCTATTTTTTTATCTTCAACCACCCTGCTCCTCTAGACCAATGCCCCTCAAATTTTTAGATGTACTTCATATGTGTTGTCTTTGTCAGTCATTTAAAATGTGTTTATTTTTGTGATGTTTTTTGATGTTTTAAGCACTTGTCTTATTTTTAGATCTTTGATAATGTTGTTGTTATATTATCTTTTTTTGAGATATATGATATTGATATCAGTTGTGCTTTTTTTGTATTAGATGTTTATATTGCTATAAAAAAAAAGTATCTTATTTTGTTTAGTTGATTTTGTTCTTTGTTTGAAATGTTAGTTTGTCTATATGTTAATCCTATCTTAATTGATCTGAAAAGTGTTATAAATTAAACAGTAATATAAAAATTAATTTCATTATGAAAGCTAATTTTTCAAAATTTTTATGTTAATTTATAACTTGATCAAGTTAAGGAAATCAATCTTATGTTCTTTTTATATAAACATAATTCACAATATTATTATTATAATTTTGATGTCTTACTATTTTTTATTTCTCTTTTTAATAAAATTATTCTTGTAATTAGATAAATTTGATTTTTTAGATTATTGATTTTGAAAAGATCAATTAAAAAAAAGGGAAATGTACAATGTGTATAAAAATCAAAAGAATGCATAATGATTTGCAAATTAAAAAGAGGCACAAAATTAGCCCAAATACAAAAAGATACACAAAGTGTGCCAAAAAATATTTGAAAATATACGCAATGTCACATATTGATAATATTCTTTTCTCTATCTTTTAATCTTCAAAATCAAATCAATCTAATTTTAAATTATATTTTATATTGAAAATTAAAATTATCTAATTTTTATTTCATCTCTTTTACAATAATTCTCTTCATTTAAATTGTTTAGAATGCTTCATGAATTTGGTTAACTTTTCTTGTCTATGTTTATACCTTAATTTAAATATTTTTGAATCTTTATTTTTCAACTAATGAACATTAACTTTGTTATTGCAATTATAGTTCAATCTCTTTCAAGATCAATTTCTAAGGTTTCTCATATGACTTCTTTCATTTCAAACTGTTCTTCTTCCCTTTTTATTGTTATCAAAAGGGGGAGAAAGATTGCTTGCTTATTTGCTTTTGATATGCTTTTGTTGTTGTTTTATTTTTATGTGTTTTAAAATAAAAAATGATTTATTCTTAAAATAATTTCCTTATATTCACATGTTTATTCATACAAGGGGAGTTAAGGAGAAATTTAGAATATTCATTTTTATTTCAAACAATACTTATTTTGCCATTATAAAAAAGGAGGAGATTATTGAGATTGTTGCAACTTAGTTCTTTATTATTAATATTCTTATAACATGATTATTTTTTATGATTCCAAAAATTATTATTTTAATTATTATTTCTCCTAACATATTTTGGATGCACTGTTTTGTTGTTTATGTGTATTAACATTTTAGAGAAATCATACTCCGGATTGTTGAAGACTTCAAATCTGATTAGTTTAAACGTTTATCATATATAAAGTTTATATTTTTTATTTTATTGAGTATGAGAGAGTGTGATTGTAATTGAGTAACTTTATACACAAAAATAGGGTGAGAGATACAAACTTGAATTTTTGAAACTAATCGTACTGAACGAATTGACTTCATACGAGACTATTTGTTTAGTTATTTTCCCTGATGAGCAATCAAGCGAACATAAATGAACAATTTTTTAACTATAAATCGTATTGTATGAATATAGTTCATATATGCTTTCACGAGTACGAAATGGATGGATTCCTGGTCACATAAAAATAATTTTGTAAGTATAGATCGTACAGTATGAACATAGTTCATACATGCCTTCTAGAGTATGAAACAGATGGGTTCCTGAACATGTAAAATTTTTTTTCTAAGTATGGATCGTACTGTATGAACAACATTCGTACATGCCTTCCAGAGTACAAAATGGATGGGTTTTAGGTTGCATAAAAATAATTTCTCTAAGTATGGATCGTACTGTCCGAACATTGTTCATACATGTATTCCAGAGTATAAAATTGTTAGGTCCATTTTTTTCCTAACCTTTCATCCCTATGAACTTGAAATTTTATAATTGATCGTATCAGATGATGACGTCATTGTACAGACGCCATCCAGAGTACAAAATATTGGGTTTCCTTTTCGTACAGAGAAAATTTGAAAATTTTCTAACTGTTCATCCCGGATAAACTTTGTTTGTATCGAACGATGATCGCGTACAAAATAATTTCATACTGATTCACAATAGGTTCATACACAATAATTTTTGAACTATTTGTACGTATAAAATCTGTTCATACTGTACGATTGTGTATGCTCTAAATTGAAATTTTTAGTTTTCTAGATAATTTTTCGTATCTTGAGTATAAAATGTCCAATAAAACTGATATGAAAAAGTCTTGTCTTCATGATTTTTTTAGGGAAATTGAAAGAGAGAGTGTGAGTGAGTGTTTATGAGATATTTCTTGTAAGTGGAGTGTTAAGGGTTCACAAGGTTACTCAAAGGTAAGTATCTCTGTGTGATTTGTGTTTTTTAATTTTCTTTTTATCTTTCTAGATTGCTCCTGAGAAGATCTTTGAAGAAGATCTGGTTCTTCCAAAACTTAGACAGTGTGAACAGATGACGATTCTCTATCAACACTTAGAGAGTGTGAATAGATGATGGTTCTCTACCCATAGTTGTGGAGTGTGAGCAGACGATGGTTCTCTACCGACACTTATCGAGTGTGAAAGGACGTCATTTCTCTGTCGCACCGAGGGTTGGTGGAAGAGAGTTTTGTAAAGGCTTCTCCGCCTTGCTGTGGGGGAAAAATGAGAGATACTTTTGTTAATAGTGCAATACCTGAAGAGAGAGTATTCAGGGAGTGGATGTAGGTCGTGTTTGACCGAACCACTATAAATCTTTATGTCATTTAAATTTTTGTTTTTTATTTATGGCAAGTTTTTATTTAGTTGTTGAAAAATTTATTTTCAAATATTATCAATTCACTTACTATGAATCTTTAAAGATTTTCAATTTTAAAATCTAAGACTAATTTTTAAAATTATTAATTCACCCCTTTCTTGGTTAGCCTTGGGACATTAGCTTAGGTTTAACAACCTAATCAAGATTTAGCATAAAGATCATATCTATAATGTTGTTCCCTCTCTCATCCTTTAATTCTTGTGGTTGGAAAGAAATAATTCTCTCTTCGATGGTATTCAGATGGATCATCAAAGGGTCATTTAAAGGGTTAAAGACAATTTTTTTCTCTTTGTGATGCTAAGTTGCTCTCCTTGAAGAATTTTAAAAGTTTTCTTTTTTTGGGCAATGTGTTAGGCCTCAAGTTGGAAGGTTTGCCTATTACTTCTTAGGATAACATTATTTATTGGCTCAAACCTCTTATGAATTTTTTTTTTTTAAATTGAATGTTGAGGGTAGTAACAATTGCTCTTTGTTGGGTTGTGGTGGTGCTATCAGGGATAATAAAGGTAAGCTGGTTGTGCTTTTGTTAGACCTATTCAGATTGGTAATTTTGCTGATGCGATCGCTTTGGCTATTTTGTATTTTTTTTTAAACAATTGCAGAAATTGCATTAACGGGAAAGAAAAGGAACTATTACAAGCTAAATGCAACTCTCATATTCCTTCTTCAATAAAAGGTATAAAGAAGAAGGAAAATTAGAGGAAATAAGAGAATCAAAACAAAAACTATTTTTTAAAGCAATAGAAGCACAAAGGTCTGCAGCTTTATTACAATTCCTAGAGGTATGGTTAAAGATGACCTTATTGAAGTCTTGAATGAATGAAATCTTCTCAGAAATCCAGTTGCTCTTGGAATTCGTCACAGAATCGTGCAGAAATTTGATGAAATTATAGTTATCTCCTTGAATTATTAGCCCTTTGTAATCAAACATCCAATCCTTGATGAAGTCTTTTAAAGAAAAAACAGCTTCAAGCTCTAGTTGGTTGATGTCCCAATGAATCCTTTGATTTCCAAAGGCAAATAACATTCTGCCTTTATAATCCCGAGCAACACCGCCAGCACTAGCTAGATTAGAGTCTAGTAAAGATGCGTCCACATTTATTTTTATCCAATCTATAGGTGGGGGATGCCAATAATTTTCAAACTCACAATGGAGGGAAGCATCCCAGTTGACTAGCAAAGGATTATTACTTGTAGCAGAAAATAGAGTAGAGGCAGCTGCCACCGAAACAGGCATGCAATTTTTACCATGCTTCATGTCATTCCTGCAATTCCAAGAAATAAAACTGCAATACAATAAATCTTGACAATATTCACGTTGGAGGTGGAGAGGCTACGAAGCTGATGAAGACAATCATCAAGCGAACAAAAGGCTGGAATACAGAACCCCCAATATCTCAGCATATTAATAATTTCAATGAGAAATTTACAGTGGACTACAACATGAGACCCATCTTCCACTTCAGGGCATCCACGAGCGCATTTGTCACAATTGTTGAGTTTTCTAAATTTTAAGAATTCATTAGTAGGGATAGCAAACCTACTAAGCCTCCACCAAAAAAGCTCAACTCTAGGCTTAAGCTTCAATTTCCACAGCCACTTAGCAAAACCAGCATCATCATGAAAATTTTGAAACTTGATACTTTCGGAATAAGCTAAGGAAGTAATGGATTTACCAGATAGTTGATAGACCAATTCAACTTTGGCTATTTTGTATGGCCATAAGGTTTGCATCTCTCTTAGTCTTACTAACATTATTATTGAGCTGGATTTTAATTTTGATTTTAATTTCTTAAATTGTGTGGAGGATAGGTGTTGTTCTCCTAACCTTTTTTATCATAGTAGAGATATTAAAAATCTCTTTGCTTTTTTAGACTTCTCTTTTCAACATATTTGCAAAGAGGGTAATTCTTGTGCCTTGTGGCTTGCTAATTGGGGTTGTAATCTTGTGGATGTTTTGACTACACTAATGTCACCATTCCTGTTTCTCTTATAGGTTTACTTCAGCTAGATGAGCTTGGTCTTCCTTATGTTAAAATTTAATTGGTTTGTTTGGTTGTGTTTTCTTTGGTTGTACTAGGCTATTTTGGTTTTTGTAGTGATCCTTTATCATTTCGTAGTGATTCCGGATGCATCATTGGTTATTGCTATGGAGGTTTGGTATTGTTCAAGATTTTATTACTGGGAGTTCTCTCTATGGTTTCTAACTTTCAATGGGAATTTTGTGAATCTCTTAGGTGGATGTTTCTTTTCTATTATTGTGGGTTGTGGTTGGTGCTTCTTAGGCCTTGTCTTGGCTCTTATTTCTTTTGGAGCTATTTCTTTGCTGAGCACTGCTTTGTGTAGGTTTTGGTTTTTTGTTGGCATCTCTCAATGTTATTCATATTTGTTGCTATCTTAGTGGATATAGACTTGAGCTGTGACATCACTTGTGATGTTGCTGATGATATTTCCCATTGGTGCTCTCCTTCCCTTGAGTTGCTTCTATGGTTAGCTGGGGGTATTTGGGGTTATCTGGATGGGTTTCTAGGTTATTTTCTTGGTTTACCTGGAGCTGGTGCTTGGCTTTTGTTTTTGGTTAGGTGTTGGCATTCCTTCAGGCTGACTTCTACGTTAATTAACAGCAAGGCTTTTTATGCTGTTCTGGAGGTTGTGTGCCTTCGTATGGGTGACATTAGGTTGTGTTGTTTGGGTTTTTGCTTTAAGGCCTTGTATAGGTGTGTTTTTTGGCTAGGTATTTGGCTTAATTTGGATTTGGTGTGTTATGGTTTTTCTCAGGGTGTTAAGCCTGCCTGTTCAGGTTATCTGGTGTGCTGGAAGGTGTTAACTCCTAAGGGTTGGATTGAGTGGCTTGAGGATTACCTTTATGAGGCTTTTTGTACTAATCTTATCCTGAGCTCTATTAGTCTCTATCCCCATTTTTGCTTTCAGTGGTGCTTGGCCTTTCATCATGTTTTACTCAATGGCTTATATTATATTCTTCTATTTCCTGGCTTTAATTTTTTTCAATTTTTCTTTGGTTAACTACAAAATTTTGTGTTACTTCCTTTTGTTCTATAGCCCTTTTGTTTTGCAAGTGATGATGATTAAGTCTGACATCAACATTTTTTGTAGAAAGATCATGCTTCCATTCTTCTACTTTATATTTCTTTTTTGGATGCTTTTCTGTAGCATATGTAGTATGGTACTAGGGTTTTTTGTAATTTTGATTAGTGGATACTTTAGGCTCTTAGGATTTCATTTTTTCTTTTCTTTTATAGCTCGTTGGAGCGTTAGTGAGCTGATCGTTTCCTCTAAGGACTTTGTAATCATTTCTTATATTAACGCGTAGGCCTGTCCATGGGTTTTTGCCAAAAAAAATCATGAATGGTGTAATCACCCCCATTTTAACTAGAGAAATAATCTAAATGGGAATAATAACTAGAACTCTTGCCCTAAACCAAATAGAAAATTAGAATCACCCTCCTTAAAATTATGTAAATGATAGGTTTTGTGGTTAATGATGTGAGCTATATAGAAAAGCTAGAGTGCAATATGAATATACTTAGATTTCCTTTCATATAAAATTAATGAAATCCCACTAATACGTAAGTATACTTGTTGATCAAGTAATAAAGAGATAGAGAAGAGTGTCAATCCCACATGAAAATATTATGCTTAATTACAGTTAAACTACTACTGTCTAATATAGATGTATAATTTATCTTATTGAATGTAAAATAGTTATTTTTATGTTTTTGCCAATTAATGGACGATTGAAAGAAAATTGAATACTAGTATGAATAAATTATTTTGTACTAATGAATACAAAACTATATAGTTTCATAATGAGACTCTTAATTTTAGATGTAATCTAGAGCATATGCATCCTTATATCTCTAACTTGTAGGGGTAAAAAGAAATGTTTATGGTCTTCCTATAATTATAATATCTTAAAAGAACCTAGAAGGGTTAACATCTTTTATCTTAGTATGCCAACATTTCATTTCAATATTCCTACTTATTCTAATATTCTTCTATCGAGGAGATATATAACACTAGATATCAATTATATACATGGTCATTTTATGCATTAAATTAAGAATGGAATATCTTAAAAATATCTATAAACTAATTCAAAGCACAAGAGACTACATTAGTACTTGCTATACACATACATCATCATCCCAAAACTTAGAGATCTAACTAGACATGGAAAACACAAAAAGCAAACTTATGTTCAGTTCATTCACATAAGAAAAATATATAGGATAATTAATAGAGATAAATATCACCCAAAAGGAATAATTGATATTCTCATCTGTCCTTCCTCTAATAGAATTGCTTAATATAGGCTAAGATCTCCAAATAAAAGTATCTTGTACTTCATAGCCTCTCTTAGGGGAAGCTAAATGAAAACATTTAAAAATGTAAGGCTCCACTAAAAAAGAAAAAACTTATCTAATAAAAGAATTAAAAAAATTATTTATAAAAGTGCAAAAATGGTCTCAGGTGCTGCGATGCTCAACATGGTGGCATTGTGACAGTATACTAAAAACTAGCCCTTCAGTGCTGTTGGGCTTGCTGCACTATAACATTGAGAAGACTTAGCATGATTAATGCTGGAATTGGCACAACTTTTGGCTGAGTTAGGGTGACTCCTCATTTTGGAATTAAAATATTTGATGCTCTCACACTCATTTTTATGATACTACAGTGTTGTGTTACTTATTTCTAGTGTAGTGGTGATGTGAGACACTGTAATGCTAACCTTAGCTATACCGTGGTGCTGATCTCCTTAAAATTCTAGAGTGTCCAATGATGTAATGTTTGAATTAGGTGCTGAGTTGTAGATGGAAACACTATGATGTGAAATCTATGGGTGCAACGGTGCTTGTTCAATGCTTCTAAATTTTTGCCTTCTCCTGAATATTTCCTACATGAACTGAACTAAAATAATATATTTTCATTGAATTCTAACATAATAAATAATACAAAATTTACACTTTATAGTAAACTTGAGACAAAATTAAATTATTTAGTTTTATTGATGGGTGCTCAGTTATAAAGTTAGATTATTGCAAGAAGAAATATTGAATGCCAAATAGGGAAATTTATTAGTTCTTTGAATAACAGACCTAGGGAACTTTTCCTAGTAATACTGAAGTATATCAAAAAGAAAAAGGTAAGGAACATTGTAAGACTATTTAATTATGGAGTGAAAAAGAATTATAGGAAGTTGTTTGGAAATATGAGAACTTTTTTTAAGGAATGCAAATTGCATTAAGAAAAGGGAAAAAAAAACTATTACAAACTAAAAAGGAAATAAAGCTAATAGGCAACCCTTTCTTAACACTATAAAAGGAAGCCTTATTGGAAAGCAAACAACGCATAAAAAAAAAATATTTGCAACATAGGAATTATCATAATAGAAATAAGAAACACTATTCCTCACTTTGAACCAATTGGGGTGATGGGGATACCAAATATTTAACAACCAAATAGGTTGGTTAGTTTCCCAGAATTCACAATTAAATAAAAAGTGAAAACTAGTAAGAGTCCTAATATCCATTAATCTAATTCACAATACAAATAATAAGAAAAGCTAAAAATCTTGGAACTAAGTAGCCATAAAACCATCTCTATCCTCCAAGATACAAACAAAAAGAAACTCTTCATCAAAGAAAACAACCTGACCAACATGATAGTTCCCCCTAACATGCCATTTCCACTTATCCAAGATAAGACTTTAGCAGCCCCTAAGAGCTTAAGCTCTTTGCTCATTAAAGAATCATTCACCTTAACAGATAAGAAATTGCTAAAATAATCATTTTCCCAAAAAACAACAGAATTCTCCATCTTTTTCCATCATTCCACAACATATCCTTGAACATCACAAAACAAAATAGTAACAACTGTTATCATAGATGGTATCAGATCCCACTTCAGAACAACACCAAACCATCTATGATGGTCCAAACTATCTTCCATAGACACTCCAATCAAAGGGAGCCAAATAACTGCATAAATGGTAGCATTATGAAACAAATTCGCAAGAAACAGAACCTCTACTCCCTTAAAGGTAGAAGAAATAACCAAGACAATACCTCCTACAGGAACAACGAAAGCCTCCATAAACTTCTATCTGTCAACAATTAATCCTTGAACATAAAAGAATAAAACCATAACAACCATAACCTTATATGGGATGGGATCCCACTTCAGATCATCAGCAAAACATCTAGGAATGCCCATACTATATTCCATAGAAGCTCCAATCAAAGGCAGTGAAAAAATTCCAATAAAGGTGGTATTCGAAGAAGAAACCATAGGAATATTGACCAAGATCGCAATAGTAGATCCTCTACAATTATTCAAGAAATCTAGTGTAATGTGAGAAAAAACATGCAGCTCACATAATCTGCCCCCACAAGTACTCCAGTTCTCACAAGAACACTCCGATATAAGCTGGATCAGAGAAGACTTCCATAAAAATGAATCTTGAAATTCAATCTTCAATTGAAGCATAACAAGCCTCAAAAGAAGATAGTGGTCCACATTTATAAGCCAAAAATCCACCAAAACCTGTATAGAAAATTCATCTAAGCAAAACCATCTACATATCAAAGTGATAAATCCACCAAAAAAAATTTCAAACACTAAAAGATTCCTCCCGAAGAGCATATACTTTTGAAAACTTGATGCCCGAAAATCATCAAACAAGAAACAGTCCAAGAAATCATTACCACATAGAGCCATAAAATTAAAATCATAAGGATATCTGTAATAGAATCCAATGAGGTCCAAACTGGGCTGATGGTCAAACATCTCAAAAAACAGTCTCCCTACAAGAACCCACAAGAAAGAAATTCAAAATATTACCTCCGCTCACATTAATCAATCCAAATTGGCAAACTGAATGCCTCCTCAATAGAAAATCTAGACCAAGAACCTTCGTCAACTACACCGGACCGATGGAGAAACACCAGAAGCTGAAGAGACTCCAAAATTGCCTTCAGAATCACCTTTAAAATCGACGAAAAGAGTTCTTCAGAATCGCCTTCAGAATCCACCTACCTTTATGAGAACTTGGTAGAATAAATTCTTAATAAGGAAGTACCATTAGAGCCTCATAAGCCTTAGGTACCATCTTAACCTATTAAGGAAGTAGAAAAAATAGCTAAAAAGGTAGTTGAGAGGCCACAACCACCTTTTTCTTAGAGATTATTTTAAAAAAATTAGGTAGGTAGTTCTATAATCTCTTGGAGTTATTTAAAAAGCTAATAATTAATATACTCTTTGTAAAAGTGCTAGAGAAGATGCCTGCCTATGCCAAATTTATGAAAGATATTTTACCTTAAAAAATTAAGTTAAGAGCCTTTAAAATTATAGCCCTTACTGAGGAAGGTAGCATAATCATCCAAAAGAAAATCCCATAGTGGCTTAAGGACACTGGTTATTTCTCCATCTCGATGGCTATAAGCGATGAGTATTATGGTAAAGCATTATGTGACTTAAGTGCTAGCATTAATCTTATATCTTTATCCATCTTTAAGAGAATAGACCTAGATATGTCTAATCTACCACCGTTACTCTACAGTTAGCTGGCCATGATTGATTTTTAGATGGGTGAATCGACCATGAGAGTTTAGGACCAAAAAGTCACCTTCAATGTCCTAAAATCAATAAAATTTCTTAAGGATAAAAGTAAGGATTATTGTGAGTGGATTTAGTTGATGCTTGTATGGAAAATGTTATAGGTGGGATATTGGGTGATAGTTATTTGGAAGTGAAGTTATTTGAGGATTATTTAAGAGATATAGAGGGAGATTTTATGCAAGCAGTTAGTGAAGCCCCTAGGATGTTTAGGGATATATGAAATACAAGATTTATGTTTTTTAGAGAGATCTTAGAAACCATATGTAGTAGAAACACCTAAGTTAGAAATAAAAGTATTTTTTGCTCAACTAAAATATGCCATTTTAGGAGAGGAGTCAATTTTACCTGTAATTATATTTGTTGAGCTTGAAAAAATCAAGAAAGTAAGTTTATTAAAGTGCTTAACACATATAAGAGAGTGTTTGGATAGCCTATTACTAACATTTGGGGGTTCGTTCATCTGTTTGTATGCATAAAATTTTATGAGAAGAAGTCTGGTAATCTAAAACTGACCCATAAAGATTTAAATCCAATAATGAATAAGTGGTAAGGAATGAAATTGTAAATTATTTGAATAAGGATGTAATTTATCCTATTTTTTATAGTAATTGTGTTACCCTATTCACTATGTTCAAATGAAATGAGTGTTAGTTAACATTTTAAATAAGAAGAATGAACTTATTCCTATTCCTACTAAGACTTTAATTGAGTAGAGGATCTATATTGATTATAGAAAGCATAATAAAGAAATTAAGATGGATCATTTCATATTGCCCTTTATTGATCAAATGATAGATAGATTAGTTGGGTATTCATTTTATTATTTTTTGGATGGAAACCTTAGATACGGAATATTCGATATAAGATGTTAACACTAAGTGAATTGTTTCTAGGCACACCAAGAGGGAGGTGAATTGGTGTATTTAAAAAATAAACTACTTTCTTAAAAAAATGCAACTAATATGTTTTTATTTTAATCTTTCTAATAATTTGAAAAACAAGCACCTACTATTACTTATGGTTGGAGTAATTAACGTTATCAAAAATTTAAATAACAATTATGATTTTCTAATTAATAGAGGAAATCATTTATCACTAATTTCCACCAAGCATCAATAACAGAAAATTAAGCGTGAAAAAGTAGATTGCATAAAATAAAAAATAAAAATAAACACACCATAAATTTATAGTGGTTCGGTCAAACAATGACCTACGTCCACTCCCCAGAGTATTCAACCATTTGTATTGCAGTATCACTATAATGTCTCTCTTTTTGCCCCCACGACAAAACAAAGAAGCCCTTACATAAATCACTTTCACCAAACTCGGTGCAGTGGAGAATTAGAAGCTTTGTCAGCCTCCCAATGGGGAAAATAGACCTTCAATCTTTTTGCTCCCTCCTACAGAAGGTAGAAAACCAATAATTCTTTTTCACCCTCCTAGTGATGGAAGAGTATCACAACCTCCTTTTTCACCCTCCTGGTGATGGCAGAGAACAAGGAACACCTTTCTTACCCTCTTGGTGATGGAAAAGAACCACATCCTTGAGCTAAAGAACTTCTTCCAAGAGCCACCCAAGAAACATAGACGAACACTTGGAGTAAACAAGGTAAGACATTAGCTTGGAGCAATCGTGTGAACCCCACACACTACTTCACCCTCAAACACAAGCTCTCCCTTTCTTCTGTTTAAATTTTTCTTAGATTCTTTCTCCAAGCTCCCTCTCAAGAACACTTAGCAGCCAAAATACCATTATACAAGTTTATTGATAGAGATTAAATACAAGGCTTCATAAAAAGCTCTAGAATTAAATTCTATCAAAATTGATTACACAATACGATATGAGATGATATGATACAATTAGGTTAAATCACCTTGTTTGTACTTTATGAATTATAATGCATTGTATGATCAGTTCAATTGATTCTTTGAATCTTCCAATACGATATGGAGACTAATCTAATATGATTAGTTGAAATGACTTGTTTTATTATCTTATATAATTGATGATGATAAATTATCATCCTATATTGTGATTTGGTCGTATAGTATAATTGGCTCTAATTGTCCAACATGATCTAATTGGAGAAATAAACCAAAATTTTTTCCCTAATTATAGGATTACTTTAGGCAATATTTAATTACATCGTATAGTATGATACCTATCATATAGTATAATTAGTTCAAAATTTAAAATTTAAAATATTACCTAAATTATGATTGGTGGCCTAGATCTTAATTTCAACTAATTATTATGTATGATCTAGATCATATAGTTTGATGATTTAAAATTACTTTAATTATCATAATTAGCCATTTTAATAATTTTCTAATTTATTAATCATACAATATGATTAGTTCAAAAAATTATACACCTAATTTTCACACTATCTCACTCCCTTGAGTGTGTTTGTGCATGGTCACCAAGTTTAGTTTCCCCCAAATACATATTGTAACTCAAGAATGTTGTAAAATGAAAAATAAAAATTAAAGAGTATTCTAGACACTTTAAACCTATTCTACTAAGTCTTTAGATGATAAGCCTTAAATAATGTATGATGAACCTAAAATGTTAGTGCACAATAAAAACATATATGCAATAATATAAATTAACAAGAGATAGGGTATTAAAGAATTCAATAATATTTGTTATCATCAAAATCACTAGACATGGTTCTGAATTTGTAAGAATCTCCCACTTTTTTATTATGGAAAACATTGTTGGTTTTAATTTCAAGCAAAAAATTTTGTTATGTCCTAAGCTCCCCCTTATTAGTTGAATTTTTGAAAGCAGGGAGAGTTTTTTTTTTAAATAAGTAATACAAGAAACATAGCAAAATGAGTAAGAGAATAAAGACAAAAGTAATGAACTAATTATAACAGAATAGAAATACAACCAACCAACAACAACCTACTCCACCTTTTCACATCACAAAAATAAGGGAATAATGACACAAAGATGTTAAAATAAAATATACATCACAAAGTAGAGACATAAAAATTATATAAAGACAAGAACTAATGTAGAACAAACTAAAAATTTTAAGAGTCTTTATTAGGTAGAGGAGGTGGTGGTGGTGGTTGGAAGAATCAATGAATGGAGGTAAACTGCTCTCCAAGCCAAGTCATATCATTTGCATGTTATTATTATTTCTCTACTATGTAGGTGTCAAAATGAGTCATATCATTATAAAGTTGTTGTTGTTATTCTGCTACGTAGGTGTCAAAATGAGCCTCCCACTGGTCAAACCTCTGAACTAGCATATCATATTGAGATTACTGGTGTATAAATGCTGGTGCTGGTCCTCTCTCTTCTTCCTCTGGTTCAGGGTCTACACAATAAAGATTTTGGTGTGAGCACTGCAAAGGATATCGAAGGAGCTATTTAGATAAAAAATTAGGAGATGATTTAGTGGTGGAGGGAATTGGAAGTTGTATTTAGATTCAAGGACAAAGGCAATTATATGACATAAGGATAGGTATTTAAGGACAAAGTAGTATTTAGATTTGGCTTTATTTTATGTCTAAAATCTTGAATACAAATTAGATTCTCAAGATATTGAATAATTAAATCAGCTGCATTGAAATCATCCTCAACTATTATGAAATTTTGTGGGCTCATTTTATGCCTCTTGACAATTGGTTGGCGCACTGCGCATCTTTTGATTTTTGATACACTTTGTGTATTCCCTTTTTTCTTCAATTTGGCGTCTTTGCGCATCTTTTATTTTTGGCATCATTGGCCAAATTCTTTTTGAATATGCTACCTTTCTGTAATCTTAAAAACTAAAGTAAATCCATCCTATTGATAAAGCGAATTCTTGATGAAGAAAATTATGAGTTAGATTCAACAACTTACAAAAGATCCCTATGCGATAAATAAAATGTAGGGAAATAAAAAATTTTAGTTTCAAAGACTAATTTAAAATATGACAAACATTTAAATCAAAAGTAGAATAACCTCTTTTAGGAAACAGAGATTGAGAGTAAAAAACATGAGTTTCCTTCCTTTGACTGTTTTTAGAGAAGTCAATCACAACTTACCAAAGATTTCAAGAAAAAAATAGGAAATAGATTTTTTCCATTTTTAGAAAAGTGAATGTGTGTGTTGATCAGAGAAAAAGTTTCGCGAAACAAGTAAAAATAATTAAAGAATAAACAAAGATAAAAACACAAAATAAATTCAAAACAAAACAAATAAAAAAAGAGAAAATAACTAAAAACAAAACACAACACAAACAAATAACAAGACTTTTAACCATTATCTTTCTCCTAGTCCGATGCTTCAGAAACCAGGTCTGCCTAGGAGATTTTTTGCTTTTCATTATTTCCCAATTTAAAATTTGCTTTGCTTTACCCTTTTCTTTTGCAGGAAGAATTTTTAAATTAGGGCACTGATTTTTCATATGTCCAAGCTTTCTACATTGAAAGCAAATAACGTCAGAAGAAATATTAACAACCTTACCTTTTTTACCTTTATTCCTCTTTTGTTGATGCTTATGCTTTGGTGAGCTTTTTGATATGCTTGACAAGTCATTGCATTCGTCACCAACTAAGCTATCTTTTTCTGTATCTTCAGCTTTTAGAACAATCATTTCACCTGCATCCACAAGTCTTTGACCCAAACTTTGCTCATAGGCTATGAGTGATCCAATCAAATTATATTTATTCAAATCTTTTGATTCATAACTAACAACTACTTTAGCATCAAACTTATTCAGTAGACAATGAAGAATTTTGTTAACTTTTTCAAAATTTAAAAATTCATTTCCTAAAGCATGCAATGATGTCACAATTTGAATAAACCTAGTTTACATGTCTAAAATCGTCTCATATGGTTTCATGGAAAATAGTTCATAATCATGCAATAACATATTCAACTTAGATTGCTTGATTTCACTAGTGCATTCGTTTATGGTGTGTAGTTTATCCTAAATTTTCTTACCAGTAGTGCATGTGGATACTAACATAAAGTCTTCAGAATTTAATGCACAGAAAAAGTAATTTAATGATTTTGCATTCAATTGAGCATTGAGTTATTCTTCACTGTTCCATTGATTAAAAGGAATATCAATTTCAATTCCATTTATAACACATGATGGTAATGTATAACCAGTTAAAATTATATGCCACATGCAAAAATCAATTGATTGCAAAAAAATAGACCTGCAAATTTTCCAAAAATAAAATGTAATATTTTCAAACAAAGGTGGTTTGGTGATTGAATAACCTTCCGCAATATTATGATTTGAAAAATTAGCCATTGATCAAAATTCAAAAGCTTTTAAAAACTAGATTTTAAGAATACTGCTTTGATACCACTTGAAAGTTCGTTAGGGATGTTAGGCCCTATGAACTAGCCCAAGGCTAATTAAAAGAGAGAGGTGAATTGGTATTTTAAAAAATCTTTAAACCAAAGACAACAAACCATGATCCCCATAAAGAAATCAATAATGCAAAAATTAAATGCAAAAGTAATAAAGGAAAGAACACACCAGATTTATAGTGGTTCAGTCAAACCTTGACCTACGTCCACTCCTTGGAGATACCCTCCAAGTATTGCACTACAAAAGTGTCTCTCCTTTAGCCCCCATAGCTTGGCGGAGAATCCCTTACAAAATCATTTCCACCTTCCCCGGTGCGGTGGAGTTGCCAGGTCCTTTGACACCAAAAGATCTTCTTCTTTGGTGAACTTCCTCAAGACAAGCCTTGAATCCGACGGCATTAAGGTGCAAGCCTGCTGGAGCAACTGCGTGAAATCCCCCTCCACACGCCCTTGAGTCCCCCCTCACAGGATCTTGTCCCTCACAGACTTCACCCGTTCCTCACTCCCTTTCAAGCTCTCTCTTCAAGTTTCCCCCAAAAGAATAAAGCTACAATGGCTGCCAAAGTCATTTACTAAGTGTCATGCCATAGCTTAAATAGAAGATCTCAAAACGAGCTCATTAATGCAAGTTGCCAACTTTATCGTCCAGGATGATATAAATATCGTCCTCTATAATTAGTATAATTTAAGCCCAATTAGCTGGGATGATTTGAGATGATTGTAAGAAATTTGTTCATATCATCCCAGATGATATATATATCATCTTGGATGATCAGTATAAATCGTGGAATGTGGTCCTGAACTTCGCCCTGAAAAAGAGTTATCTGATATCCAATCGTCCATCATATTATTCTGTATCATCCAACGTATTATCCAGGATGATCCTGTGATCGTCAAGGATGATTTGATCGAATTAATCAGCCTTTAATGCTTTCCAAAGATACCAGATCAATTTAGGCATAATTGAGTTAGATCGTCTAGGACGATATGGATATCGTCCTGGCCGATTTCCAAAAATAAAGAATACTTAAACTGATCATGGCAGCTGACTCTTTCTTAATTGAACCTATCATCCTGGCCGATACAAGCATCGTCCAGTCCGATCTTAATAACGGCTGCCTTAATGAGGATGCCCAAATTAGAATTTCTTCTTTTGAACCGATTATCCAGGATGATAGGAATATCATTCTACACAATGTTACCAGAAATAGTAAAATCTTGGGAACAGTCAGAAAATCTTCCAAGTTATAAAGCATCAGGAGCCACACCAAATATAATAGACTCAATAAAGGAAAAAGGGTACAAACTGAGTCAAACCTAGTCTACCCAATCTTGAGTTGGTTCCAAATTGAAGTCTGATCGTGTGGACCTGAAATGTCAGTAGATAAGTCAATCATAGAGAACATATCATCAAAATCATAATAAGAGTGTTTGCAATAAGATTGTTTACTATCATCAAAATCATAATCTATGAAAATAGATTCGTAACACCTAGAAGTTTAGAACTTCCTAATTTATGATCTTAGAGGGTGTGATCCCATCAATTTATAATGATTGTAAGCCTCTTCATATGCTACTTCATCAAAGCAAGGATCCATGGTTGGTCGGGAGGAACTTTCAGCAAGAGCTCTTGATCGCTTTCCACTGGCCTTTTGCGAGAATTAATATGTTAGGGAGGATGAAGGATGTTTAAGAAGTGTTGAGTGAAGATAAAATTATTTTCCCTCCTTTTAAATATAAATTGGGTATATCATACAGTAAAATAGGATATCGTACAATATGATTGAGTGCATTTAATTTACACTGTCCTATCATTAAAAAGGTGGTTATATCATACAGTATGATCAAAATTATAGTGGACGATTAGAGTGAAGACGTTCATCCTAGGCATCAATCTGGACAATCATTAATTGGTCAGATTATCAAATATGAATAGGTACTTGTATAATGTGATAAAATATTAAATATCAAACCAGATGAATTCAATTTGTTGAATGCATAATGCCATGTATATTATACAATACAAATTAGATTTTTGTATAAGACGATAACCAAAAATTGATCAATCAGATATATTGGATATATTATGAGTATTGATGTGATACTGTGAAAATCATACAATACGATGTGGGAAAAATTAGATTGATGTGTAATGATCAGGGAAACTTCATAAAAAGGAAAAAAACTAAAAAAGAAAATTCTCAAAAATAGATCAAAACATGAATAACAAGATGTGAACAAGACACAATACCTAAAACTACACACAAAAACATTTACATTTTGAATTTCCAAATTATCCTGATTCAAGCATGAATATCTATGAAACCTAATCTAGTCCTCAAGGTGCTAAAAGTTTAATAGCTAAGGGTTTTGTAAAGATATATGTGTTGGATGACTATGGAACCCCAAGAGGGGGGGTGAATTGGGGTTTTTAAAATTTTTATTAAAAGAAGAAAATGATTTTAAAGCACTTTTGAAAAGAGTAAGTAATCACACAATATTTCTTATAAAAAAAAAACAGAAAAATAAATGCAAGGAATGAAAATAAGAGGCACAATATTTTTACGTGGTTCGGCTCGGATTCCAATCCGACCTACGTCCACGCTAGCCAACTCTCGGGCTAGAATTCACTATTCCCAGGTTTGCTTTGCAAACCTCACTTCTTTAAACCAAAGAAGTTCTTTACAACCTAAGTACTCTCCTATACGGGCGAGTACAACCCAATCTAATTACAATTAAAACTTCTCTAAGCCAAATGACTTAGATAAAGAAAATGCAAAATACAATTTGATATAAATAAGAAAAGCTCAAATAATCTTGCAATAAAATATCCACAATACTTGAGGTGATCTTACAAATAAATCTTAATCACCTCACTACTTGCAAATGACATATTAAATTTGCTCACTTTAAGATAGATTTGTATTTTATTTAAAATAAGAATAATATATGAAATAAAAATATATTCTTGGTGCTTTAAACTTTAACTTTTCAAATAAAGTAAAATGAATAAGAATATATATGTAAATCTATGCCACCTTAAAGAAGTTAAACTACTTGCTTTGCTAAACTTTATGAATTTAAAAGATGTGATATAGAAAACTTTAATATACAATTTCTAACAAGTATTTCACCATAAAATAAATATTTTCAAGAAAGAAATATATGGTGAAAGCTAAAAGAGCAGCAAGTAGAGATTTAGAGATGGAAAGCAAACTCAAGAACTTAAGAGATGCTACTCGGCTTTGTGTGTTGAAGCTTTCCAAAAATGATTTTGATCTCACAAATGAAAAGAACTCTTGGAATAAACTCAAGGCTTCTCCTCTCAAGATTTAGCATGTAAAGAAGAAAGGAAGTATGAAAGAATTGCTGGAGTTTTTCTTGTGTAAGCAGCCCTTACATGAAGAAGAAGAGAGGTATTTAAAGAGAAAAGGTAAGTAAAGGCTTATTTGAATAAAAATATTATTCTAATATATTTTCTATCAACTAATAATATTATATTCCATTAAGAATTCATTTATATTAAATATATATGACATTAAAACGGCTAGAAAACGGCTAGCCACATGGGAAGGTTAAAAAGTCATCATATGCATCCAAAATAAGGCTAAAACGGCTAGTAGCAGCTTTTATTTAAATTCGATAATGTTAGGAAATTCATTATAAATTCAAATGAAATCCAAATTAGTCATAGAATATATCAATTTACATCTACAGAATTCAAACAATCTAATGCAATAATAACTAGACCACGATTCTAACAGCCTAATATAAAATTTAGTAAAATGGAGACTCAAGCACATTTTTTAAATATTTATGGATATATTGAATATTAATATAATAATATTATGTAATATATATATATAATAATTATTCATTAAGAAATAGATATGAAACAAGTCAGTTTAAAATAATTACATAATAAAAGTTTTGCTAAGTAAGCTTATTATCTTAATTCCCTAATTATATAATTTTCTATATTTGATAATAATTAATCAATCAATGTTGATTATAAAATTTATTTATTAAAAAAATCTTATAGATTTTTATATCAAGTTTAATATATAATCAACAGATATTTAGATTGTGAGCAAATCAAAATATGCAAGTAATATTGGTGGACCATTAACAAACTCCTACGATAATGTAAAAGGCTTCAAATTATGCATCTTGGTCTATCTTAATCTCAACATTTGATTGATCATGAGTTGTGAAATGTAAATCCCATAAGCAATTACAATGCACATCATTACACCTGAAATACTTAGCACACAAATTAGAGCATCCAAGCATATATTTGTTATCATCAAAATCTCTTAAATAGGTAATGAGGTAGATAATATCAACAATCTCCCCCTTTTTGATGATGACAAATTTATGTTGGGTATAGTTATAACAAAGGTGCAAATTGACCTTTTATCATAACTTCTGAGCATTAGAAAAATATAAACAAGTAATTCTCCCCCTACATATATGCATGTAAAATGAATTATGACCAACATATATAGTTCTTCTCCCCCTTTGACAACATCAAAAAGAATAAATAAACATATAAAAGAAATTTAAATGTTAGGATCTAACATTCCAAGCATACGTCTTAACATGCAAAATCTCTCTTCAGCTAAATGTTTTGTAAAGATATCAGCTATTTGAGAATCTGTGTTTACAAAATCTATATTCACATCACCTTTATTAACATGATCTCTAATAAAATGGTGTCTAATCTCTATGTGTTTAGTTCGTGAATGTTGTATAGGATTTTTTGTTAAACTTATAGCACTTGTATTATCACATTTAATAGGGATATTTTTTAGCTTAATTCCAAAATCTTCTATTTGTTGCTTTAGCCATAAAACTTGAGCAACACAACTACCTGCGGCTATGTACTCTGCTTCAGCAGTGGATAAAGCTACTGAATTTTGTTTTCTAGAAGACCAAGAAATAAGCGATGATCCTAAAAATTGACAGGTTCCAGATGTACTTTTTCTATCAACCTTACAACCAGCATAGTCTGCATCAGAATATGCAACTAAATGACATGATAATAAATTTTTGGGATACCATAAGCCTAACTTATGAGTTCCAATCAAATAGCAAAATATTCTCTTAACTGCTATTATGTGTGATTCCTTAGGATTTGCTTGAAATCTTGCACATAAACATACGGCAAACATAATATCAGTCCGACTAGCAGTAAGATACAAAAGTGAACCTATCATACTCCTATAAAGTTTTTGATCTATTGATTTTCCTGTTTCATCTAAATCAAGTCTAGTTGATGGGCTTATAGGAGTTTTACTCAATTTGAATCTCTTCATATCAAACTTTTCTAATAATTCATTTATGTATTTGGTTTGACATATGAATGTGCCAGACTCTAATTGTTTTACTTGAAGTCCTAAGAAAAAGGTGAGTTCTCCCATCATACTCATTTCAAACTCTTTTGACATTAATGAGGAAAACTCATGACATAAACTTTCATTTGTACTTCCAAATAATATATCATCAACATAAATCTGTATAATAATCAAATCATCTCCAATATTTTTGATAAAAAGAGTTGTATCTACCTTACCTTTTCTAAAACTATGTTCAATTAAAAAGTTACTTAACCTATCATACCAAGCATGTGGAGCCTGCTTTAAACCATATAATGCTTTCTTTAATTTATATACATGATTAGGAAAATTAATACTTTCAAAACCTGGTGGTTGTTCTACAAAAACATCTTGATCAATATATCCATTCAAAAATGCGCTTTTGACATCCATTTGAAAAAGTTTAAAGTCCTTAAAACAAGCGAGGGCAAGGAGTAATCTAATAGCTTCTAGTCTTGCTACGGGTGCAAAAGATTCTTCAAAGTCTATTCCTTCTATTTGTGCGTACCCTTGTGCAACTAATCTAGCTTTATTTCTAATAATACTTCCTGAGTCACCTAGCTTATTTTTATAAACCCATTTAGTTCCAATTATATTTTGATCATGAGGTCTTGTGACTAACTCCCAAACATCATTTCTTATAAATTGGTTAAGTTCCTCTTCCATAGCAATTATCCAAAAATTATCTTGTAAAGCTTCATCTATATTTTTAGGTTCAATTTCTGATAGGAATGCAGAATGTTCTACCTCATCGCTAAGGTTTCTTCTAGTCTTAACACCTTGGGAAGGATCACCAATTATTAACTCTTTTGGATGATTTCTATTATATCTCCATTCTTTAGGTAATGAATCACCCTCTTTTTCTTCCAAATTTATTTTCTTCATATTTTCAATATCATCATCATTCAAATCATTTCTTATTAAATCTATAGGATTTTCATCAAAAATTACATGAACAGATTCTTCAACAATTAATTTTCTCTTATTAAAAACTTTAAAAGATTTTCCAAAAATTGAATATCCTAAGAATATACCATCATCAGACTTACTATCAAATTTACCTAAAGGATCCTTATCATTATTTAAAATAAAACACTTACATCCAAAAACATGTAAATGACTAATCTTAGGTTTCTTTCCAAAAAATATTTCATAAGGGGTCTTTTTAAGAATTGGTCTTAAATAAACTCTATTTGTAACATAACATGCGGTGTTTATTGCTTCTGCCCAAAAATACTTTGGAAGTTTATATTCATCTAACATTGATCTTGCTAGTTCTACCAAAGTGCGATTCTTTCTTTCAACAACACCATTTTGTTGAGGAGTCCTAGGAGCTGAAAAATTATGTCTAATTCCATTTTCATCACAATAATTTTCAAATGATTTATTTTCAAATTCTCCACCGTGATCCGTTTGAATTCTATGAATCAAATAACCTTGTTCTCTTTGAATATACTTAGCAAATTTTCTAAAGTCATCAAATGCATTATTTTTATTAGCTAAGAATAATACCCAAGTATATCTTGAATAATCATCTACAATAATAAATCCATAATTTTTACCACCTAAACTAGTTGTGTTAATAGGCCCAAATAAGTCCATGTGTAATAATTCTAAAGGTCTACTAGTAGAAACTATATTTTTACTCTTGAATGAACCTTTCATATGTTTACCATGAATGCATGCATCACATATAGAATCAAAATGAAAACTAATTTTTGGTAAACCAACTACTAAATCAAGCTTAGAAATTTTATTTAAAGTGTGGATATTGGCATGACATAGCCTTCTATGCCATAACCAAGCATCATCATTTGTAGATTTCATGCAAAGTAAATTCAAATTAACATCATTTCTATTCTCTAAATCAATTAAATAAATATTTTTATATCTATTTCCTATAAGCAAAATAGATTCATTATTTCGAATAATGCAATGTGATGCATAAAAGGAAACATTTAAACCTTTATCACATAATTGACTAATTGATATTAAATTATGTTTTAAACCAGAAACAAATAAGACTTTTTCTAAAGTAATAGAGTTCTTACATATAGATCCAATGCCAATAATCTTTCCCTTTGCATTATCTCCATATGTGACATAACCTCCATCACTTGATTCTAATGTAGAGAATTTTGCTTTATCTCCCGTCATATGTCTTGAACATCCACTGTCCAAGTACCACATGCCTTCATTTATTTTACTTTGAAGGCATTCCTACAAAAGAAAATCAAATGTTAACTTTTGGAACCCAAATATTTTTGGGTCCACATTCCAAATGAGCAGTATGATATCTATTATGTATGGTAGTGGAAGTGCTTGTATTTTTTGGAACCCATACAAAAGATGATTGTTTAGCATTTTGTGATCTACGAGCATAGCATTCAAATGAGATGTGTCCTTTTCTACCACAGTAATTACACCAAATATTAGTGTTTGCATATGGCTTTACATGAAGTCCATGTGACATATAAGAAGAATTTTTATTTGATGTTGAACTTGTTGGTGCTTTATAATAAACATGTGATCTCATGCATAAATCTAATCTTGCTTTTAATAGAATATTTTCTCTTTCAAGTTTACAAACAAGTAAAGAACGATCTAATAAAGAACTATTTTTCTTTTTCAAATCATCACATTCATTTTTTAAATCATTAAAATGTATATCAAAATTTTTATGCTCTTTTTCTAAAACATTATATTTTCTTTTCAATTTTTTATATTCAATAACTAATTCATTAAAAGCATCATCTAATTCTTCATAAGAAATATCATTACATACCTCTTGAGAATCATGATCTGATTCTTCTCCCGCCATAAGGCAAATATTCACCTCTTCATCTGATGAACTTGATTCATCTGAATCTGGGTTGGCCCATAGTGCCTTCTTTTTCTTCTTGAAATACTTCTTTTCTTTCTTGTCACTCTTTCTCTCTAGATCCATCTCTTTCTTCTTTGAATCAATAAGATCTGGACAATCTCCTCTTATGTGTCTAGGCTTCTTGCAATGGTAACAAATAATCCCTTCTCCTGTAGGAAATTTCTTAGTTTGAAATTTATAATTTTTGGATTTCTTATACCTTTGATTTTTCTTCCTTAGTAAGCTTCCAAGTCTTCTTGAAAGCATGGCCACTTCATCGCTATCTTCATTAGAGCTCGATGAACTAGGTTCATCATTATCATCAACTTGCAAGGCAATAGTTTTATTTTTCTCTTTTTCTTTCTTTGAAGATCCATCCAATTTATCCCTTTGAGCTATAACCTGTTCATGTGCTATCAAAGAACCCAAAAGCTGATCAAGTGGATAAGTAGATAAATCTTTAGCCTCACTAATTGCAGTTACTTTAGCATCCCATTCTTTAGGAAGGCATCTAAGAATCTTGTAGACTAAGTCTTGATTCTTATATATTCTTCCAAGAGAATGTAGCGTATTAATTATTTTCATAAACCTTGTATACATATCAGAAATAGATTCAGAAGGAGACATACGAAATAATTCATATTCATGATCAAGTCTATTTATATGAGCATCTCTAACTTCATTAGTACCTTCATAAGTTATAACTAATTTGTCCCAAATTTCTTTTGCTGAATTTAACATAGAAATTTTCATGTAATCATCTGGAAGAAGTGCACAATGCAAAGTATTACATGCCCTAGCATTTAACTCATCTAATTCCCTCTCTAATGCAGTCCATTCATCAAAAGGTTTTTCAATTTTAATACCATTAATTTCTTTAGTGGGTGTATGGTATTGGTGTGTAAGCATGTGCCACATACGAGAGTCTTGACCTCTTAAGAATGTACTAATTCTATTTTTCCAATAATCAAAAGGAACATTATCTAACAATGGAGGACGATGAGTAGATTGTCCTTCAGGAAGTGAACCCTTAGGAAAACCTTGTGC
Source organism: Dendrobium nobile (assembly GCA_022539455.1). Classification (NCBI taxonomy): domain Eukaryota; kingdom Viridiplantae; phylum Streptophyta; class Magnoliopsida; order Asparagales; family Orchidaceae; genus Dendrobium; species Dendrobium nobile. The sequence goes on from CM039735.1 coordinate 40,291,744, forward strand.
CATAGTTTCTAAGTGGATCTACTCTAGGATGTTAAGCCAAAATAAAAAGAGCCAAGGCTCTGATACCAATTGTTGGATGACTATGGCACCCCAAGAGGGGGGGTGAATTGGGGTTTTTAAAATTTTTATTAAAAGAAGAAAATGATTTTAAAGCACTTTTGAAAAGAGTAAGTAATCACACAATAATTCTTATAAAAAAAAAACAGAAAAATAAATGCAAGGAATGAAAATAAGAGGCACAATATTTTTACGTGGTTCGGCTCGGATTCCAATCCAACCTACGTCCACGCTAGCCAACTCTCGGCTAGAATTCACTATTCCCAGGTTTGCTTTGCAAACCTCACTTCTTTAAACCAAAGAAGTTCTTTACAACCTAAGTACTCTCCTATACGGGCGAGTACAACCCAATCTAATTACAATTAAAACTTCTCTAAGCCAAATGACTTAGATAAAGAAAATGCAAAATACAATTTGATATAAATAAGAAAAGCTCAAATAATCTTGCAATAAAATATCCACAATACTTGAGGTGATCTTACAAATAAATCTTAATCACCTCACTACTTGCAAATGACATATTAAATTTGCTCACTTTAAGATAGATTTGTATTTTATTTAAAATAAGAATAATATATGAAATAAAAATATATTCTTGGTGCTTTAAACTTTAACTTTTCAAATAAAGTAAAATGAATAAGAATATATATGTAAATCTATGCCACCTTAAAGAAGTTAAACTACTTGCTTTGCTAAACTTTATGAATTTAAAAGATGTGATATAGAAAACTTTAATATACAATTTCTAACAAATATTTCACCATAAAATAAATACTTTCAAGAAAGAAATATATGGTGAAAGCTAAAAGAGCAGCAAGTAGAGATTTAGAGATGGAAAGCAAACTCAAGAACTTAAGAGATGCTACTCGGCTTTGTGTGTTGAAGCTTTCCAAAAATGATTTTGATCTCACAAATGAAAAGAACTCTTGGAATAAACTCAAGGCTTCTCCTCTCAAGATTTAGCATGTAAAGAAGAAAGGAAGTATGAAAGAATTGCTGGAGTTTTTCTTGTGTAAGCAGCCCTTACATGAAGAAGAAGAGAGGTATTTAAAGAGAAAAGGTAAGTAAAGGCTTATTTGAATAAAAATATTATTCTAATATATTTTCTATCAACTAATAATATTATATTCCATTAAGAATTCATTTATATTAAATATATATGACATTAAAATGGCTAGAAAACGGCTAGCCACATGGGAAGGTTAAAAAGTCATCATATGCATCCAAAATAAGGCTAAAAAGGCTAGTAGCAGATTTTATTTAAATCCGATAATGTTAGGAAATTCATTATAAATTCAAATGAAATCCAAATTAGTCATATAATATATCAATTTATTTCTACAGAATCCAAACAATCTAATGCAATAATAACTAGACCACGATTCTGACAGCCTAATATAAAATTTAGTAAAATGGAGACTCATGCACATTTTTTAAATATTTATGGATATATTGAATATTAATAAAATAATATTATGTAATATATATATAATAATTATTCATTAAGAAATAGATATGAAACAAGTCAGTTTAAAATAATTACATAATAAAAGTTTTGCTAAGTAAGCTTATTATCTTAATTCCCTAATTATATAATTTTCTATATTTGATAATAATTAATCAATCAATGTTGATTATAAAATTTATTTATTAAAAAAATCTTATAGATTTTTATATCAAGTTTAATATATAATCAATAGATATTTAGATTGTGAGCAAATCAAAATATGTAAGTAATATTGGTGGACCATTAACAAACTCCTACGATAATGTAAAAGGCTTCAAATTATGCATCTTGGTCCATCTTAATCTCAACATTTGATTGATCATGAGTTGTGAAATGTAAATCCCATAAGCAATTACAATGCACATCATTACACCTGAAATACTTAGCACACAAATTAGAGCATCCAAGCATATATTTGTTATCATCAAAATCTCTTAAATAGGTAATGAGGTAGATAATATCAACAATATGCCAGTTAATTTTTAGTAGCTACATGTGTAGATCTATATCTCCCTTGGTTGCATGATCTCAAATTAAATGTGTCTAATGTCTATATGTTTGGTCATGGAGCATTGAATTAGATTCTTTAAAATATAGATGGCACTGATGTTATCACACATGGTTATAATAGTTTTTATTGAGATTCCAAGATTTAGAATTTATTTTTTTAGCTCTAGAACTTGTGCAACACTGCTCCCTATAGCTATGTATTCTTCTTCAAAAGTAAATAGGGCTACAAAGTTCTATTTTCTACTGGACTAGGAGATTAAAGATTTTCCTATGAATTGATAAGTTCAAGAAGTACTTTTTCTATCAACTATATATCCTACAAAGTATGAATTAGAATATCTTATGATTTCAAAAGAAGTACTATGTCAAAGTTACCATATTCCTAAGTTTTAGATTCCTAGAAGATATCTAAGAATTCTCTTCATAGGACTCATGTGAAGAATGTCCTAAATTCATTGAATGATTCACTTTTGTGTGATAAAATCTAATCCAAGTATACCTTGAGTAATTATAAAAAATTACATATCTATATACTTTCCGGCATAAACTAGCAGTGCTAACAAGTCAAAACAAATCCATGTGAAGGACTTCTAATGGTTTACTCATCATAATGTCCTTAGTTGAGTGGAAAGAAGTTTTGGTTTATTTTCCTAATTAATAGGCATCATATAGGTGGTCCTTAGAAAAGTCTAGTTTAGGTATTCCTCTAACTAGATCCTTTTGAGTTAGTTTTTTTATATTTTTCATGCTTGCATAGCATAGTCTCCTATGCTATAGCTGGGATTCATCAGCAATTACTTTCAAACAAGGAGAATTCATAGATTCAATAAAGTTCAAATCAATCATGTAAACATTGTTAATTTACTTTCCTTCTAAAATGATTTTTCCATTCAAACTAATCACACAATAAGTAGATACAAATTTAATGTGAAAACCTTTGTTACACATTTGGCTAATACTTACCAGGTTATGTTTAAATCCATCTACTAGTTCAACATTTTAAATCATGAAATTTGTAGAACTACCAATCATACATGTGCCAATAACTTTTCTATTAGTATTATCTCTAAGCATTATATTGCCTCCTACCCTAACCTCCAATGTGATTTATTGCTTTATGTCTCTTGTCATGTATCTTGAGCATCCACTGTCTAGGTACCAAGTGCTCTCACTAGGCCTTTTGTGAGACCATCCCTTCTCTTGATCAGAATGATTAAGACTGCTATCTTCCATAAAGCACAGATTAGTTAACGCCTCCTTTATTTCTCTTTCTGATGAATTTGAAGTGGAGTCTACCTAAAATGCCTTCTAAGTTGGTTGCTTTCCCTTTTTAATCTTTATATTCTCTTAAACTTCTCCTTGATCGGGTGAGATTTTAGGTTTGGGCAATCCATCCTTAAGTGTCCCGACTTCTTGCATCCAAAATAGATAGCATTAGAAGAGGCCTTAAAATTCTTATTTGATTTACCTTTATTCCTCAGCTCATGACAATTTTGTTTTCTATTTAGGAAGCTTTTAAATTATTGTGTCATCAGTGCTATGTCATCCTCTCCTTCAGTTGCAGAGCCATCACTTTCAAACTTATTTGCATTCAGTACTACCACCTTGTCCCTTTTCTTGTTTCCTACATTCGACAATATTGACTCACACTTTGCTAACATGCAATGAGTGAGTCTAACAAGTTATCTATTGAATAAAAATTAAGATTATTTGATTCATAGATGGTAGTAACCTTTTCATCAAGATTATTAGGTAAGCATATAAGGAATTTATTTACTTTCCCAAAATTAGAAAGCTCTATTCCTAAAGCATGTAGATATATTATAAATTGTGTAAACCTAACGTACATATCTAAAATGGTTTCATTAGGTTTCATGTGAAAGAGTTCAAAATTATGCAATAGGATGTTCAACCTAGATTGTTTAACCTGACTAGTTCCCTAATATATAATACACAATTTCCCCTAATTTTCTTTCCACTAATACATGTAGAGTCTCTTATATAATATTCTGTCTTAAGAGCACATAAAAAGTAATTTAAATAATTTGCATTTAATTGAGCTAAGTCTCTATCCTCATTGCTTCATTCATTAAACAAAAACATAGTTTTAATGCCATTAATAAAACAAGATGGTGCAAAATAGCAATCTTATACTAAAAACCACATGATAAAATTGATTGATTACAAGAAAGTAGAAATAAAAATTTCCAAAAATCAAATGGTATAATAAAGCAATGGTGGGCGAGTATTATTGTAACCTTTTACGGTGTTCCTATTTGCAAAATGTGACATAGATCATTTTCCTCTAGGTTTTCTAAAACACCACCGGAGTCCTCCATTCTAAGTATTATACTATCACTATATTATCACTCCTTTTTTCCACACAACAAGGCTGAGAACCTTACACAAATCACTTCCATCATACCCAGTATGAAGGAGAACCAGAACCTTTGTTACCCTCCTGGTAACAGCAACAGACCTTCAATCATTTTTCTCCCTCTTAGAGAAGGTAGAGGACCCATAATCCTTTTTTACCCTCATTGTGATGGAAGAGAACCATGTCCTCTTTTCTCACCCTTTTGGTGATGGTAGAAAATAATGACTTCCTCTCTCACCCTCCTAGTGATGGAAAAGTACCACGTCCTTGAGCTGAAGAACTTCCCAGAACCACCCTAGAAACTTAGACATACAATATTTATTTTTATTTTGGGGGAAACCAACACGCCTATGCATTAATAAAAGGAATATTACAAGGGCCTTAAAGGAAACCTTTAGCTCAATAATACTCGTCAGAGCTTCAGAAAAAGTTAAAAGAAAATCTAAGAGCTTATGGTCCCCTATACTAAGAAATACAAAAAAAATATAATAACATTGTTGGGCTACAAGTAGACAACACCCAAAAAGGAAGATAGGAATTAAAACTTCTAGCACAATCTTCATGCAAAAAATTCTCAGCTTTACCATAAAATCCTCAATCCGAAGAGCCTGTAAGAAAGATGGACTAAAAGAGAACAAACCACAGCAAAACCTAATAATAACAAAGAAATTTAAATCTTGTTAATACTTGAGGCCAATTAGAATTATAAATATTAAAGATGTAAAAAAACCCAATAAAAAATTATGAAGATAATCAAGTTGTTGACAATCTGTAAGCTCACACTACCAACCATGAAAATAAATAACAAAAGGCCTCTATTAGTGTTATATCCGATAGGGTAATGCAATAAAATCATAATAAAAATTAACCAAGTAGAGAAACTAGGTATAACCCGAGACTTACCACATTTAAACCTGAGAGATATATTCCAATTATTGGTTAAAAAGCCTTTCTAGCCATGCTTAGAATAATAACGAAGCAAGAACATATGGATAATATCCTCCGCCACATATAAAGAAGTGAGATCACAAAGAATAGCATCCAAGAAACAATAAGGATCAAATTAATCCAAGAAGACATTATCAACAAAGAGACAACTTTTAATGAACTCCACCCATGGTCATGAGCCAAGATCCAACCAACAAGAGGAGCTCACTCACCCCCTAGTAATAGTTACCAACAATTAACTAAGTAAACCGCCAAAAAGCTAGTTTTTGAGCATATCAAAATAATCATTATAGTTTCATATGAGCATAAAAAAACTTCTAAAACTCTGCCAAAACAAATAAGTTAATTTAGAAAAGATATAAACATTGAATAAGAATATAATAAGGATGAGAAAAAAGCACTAGTTTAAACCGATAATATTATAAAAACATCTACACCAAAGTTGCAACAAAATAAAAAACAAGGAAAGAAAATTATAGCTGATAAGATTATATAAATACCACCAACAAATATTAACACAGCCGAATGGGCCAATCATAGCAATAATAAAACTCTAGCTATTACAATTGCTAAACCCACATAAGTCATAGTTTAATCATTCTATGATATCTAAGACCACTCCAAAATAAATAAAGTAAAGCTTAAGGACCACATGATGACCAAGATAATAGTGAGTCAACTTCCAACTCAGGTGTGTAGGATTATATAAATCATGAAGAGAAAGAAACCATTGCTACTCAAATCTGATGCGAGTCCTACCCAAAATGGGAAAACTACTAAACCAAATTCTCAGATAGAGATTAATGTAGTTACTATAATACCATAAGAAAAATTGAAAATTAGCATGTATATTACTCATAATATCCCCAACATAGCTGAAATGAATCTGAGTGAGACTCCAATTGAAAAACAAAATAAGCCTGACCAACCAGTTAATACAGTCCTCATTCTCCCAAGAGAAATAATAATTATAATAGTTTTGATTATGGCAATCCAAAATTATAACTAGAAACAAAAAAGAGCTACCTCCCCTCCCATTGTGGATATAAGTGGACAATATGAATAGCAGTTGGAAAATTGGTCATAAGGAAGAGCATTAGAATGATAAACAGAAAGAGACATAACAAAATTGCCATAACTAGAAGCCAGGAATGGGGATAGGCGGAAGAGAATAATGAATTAATTTCTAACATTAGTGAAACCAAGTTTATCAAGTCTTATAAGGCCTTTTAAGGAAGAAGATAAATTAAGATAGGATAATTCAGTAGGAAATTGATGAATAAAACCAAAATTAGCTAACCAATCAGTAGAAACATTCCCTTCACAAAACACATGGGAAATACTGGCATTACAAAGGGTAATCAATTCTATAATATCCCTTTTTTTTTGAAAAGAGCAATAAATGCATTAAAAGAAAAGGAAACAAAAAGAAACAACAACAAAGTTGATCCCTCCTTCAATAAGTTCACAAATGAAGGAGGAATCTTATTCAAGCAAAGTTCTTCCCAAATAAAAATGTTAGCCGTGGCATACTTTGCACACCAATCGGCCAACTTGTTACTACCTCTATCAACACAATAGAAAATAACATAATCAAACTCTCTAAGGAATTCAAAGTCTTCTTCATCCTTGAAATCATTAATCCTTGCCTTTTGAAGTCTTCTAATAACATTTGCATTATTTCCTTCAATGATAGCTCCCTTGTATTTGAACATCCAATCTTTAATAATTTCTTTCAAAGACTTGATAGCTAGAAGCTCCAAATGGTAAACATCCCAATGAATGTATTTTTTTTCAAAGGCCAATAAGAATCTCCCCTTGCTATCACGTATAACACCTCTAATACCAGTTTTATAAGAAGAATCAAGAGAAGCATCTACATTGATTTTTAACCTTCGGGTGGAGGGGGATGCCAAGTTTTGGACAACCGAAGGGGCTGGTTAGCATCCTATTGATCCGAATTAGCATTAATAATCAATTTGGATATAGAAGAATAGCAAACTGCATTAGCAGCCACCGAAATAACACCTTCCACCACTTTATCATGTGTAAACTTATTTTTAGCCAAGAGAGAACTCATGCATCAATTATGTGGTAAATCAATTTCTGGTTTGTTACTTGAAAAATTTGTCAAATATACGGGTTGCAGAAATTATTGGTACTGGATTAAAAAAGCAAAGCTGAATCCAAGGGTGGAAAATTTTTGGTGGAGGATTTTCAATGATGCCATTCCTACTAAGAAGCTGCTGGTTTATTAAAGATTGCTTAACTGTAGTCTATGCCCGAGAGATTGTTTTGAAGATGAAGATTTAAACCATGTAACGGCTAGATGTAAAAAATTGAAGGAAGTTTTTCTACAAATTGAAAAGTGGGGCTTTCATATTTCTGTTTTTTATTTATTACTGGAATATAGCAACTGGTTGTCTAATCAATGCTCATTCATGGTTAACCTTTATTGAAATGTGACTTTCTTCACTTGGAAATCTAGGAATAATTTGATTCATAATGTAAAGAAGACAACTGAATGATTATTGGTGTTAAAGCAGTGAGATATTCATCAACTATGGCTCAAAGATCTATTAATTTCTAGGGTAAATGGGATGCTAACCAGTCTTCATGGCTATCCAATATCCATTGGCATCCCCCTCCACCCGATTGGCTTAAAGTCAATATGGATGCTTCCCTTCTACCTTCTTATAAAGTGGGAATTGGTGGTGTGGTTCTTGATCACCAAGGTAGATTTCTATTGGCATTTGGCAAACCTTATGTTCATTGGGATATTTATACTATGGAGCTTCTTGCTACTCAATCAATCAAGGAAGTGATAAAGGATTGGATGTTCAAATATAAGGGCATTATTATTGAAGGAGACAATGCTAATGTGATGAGGTTCTTGCAAGACTCAAAACAATCCTCAAAATATGGTAACATTCAAACTTTTGATGGGTTTCCTCAAATTATTTTCAATTATGTTGATAGAAAATGTATCAAGTTAGCGGACTTATGTGCTAACTATGGGATTATGAGTTCTTTTATTTTAGAAGACATTACTTTAGATATGATTCCTCCCTTATTTATGTCTATTTTAAAGGAGGAATCTAGTATGGAGAGTCCTTAGCTTGTTAATTTAGTTCTTTTTCTTTTAATGCAATTTTATGTATTTTCTTCAAAAAAAAAAAAACTTGTTTTTAGCCTTCCAAGAAAAAAACAGGACATTGAAGAATAAATTGAGAATCATACCATTGTGAGCTGCTGTTTGATCCATCCAATTATAGCATTCTTAGAAGTTTTCAAAGAAGGGAATTCGAAATCCCCATTTGTTAATATGTGACAGCGCCTCTTTAATCTTGGTACATTTGAATAGAATATGTTCCATATCTTCAATGCCGTCCGTACACCTTGGACATACTTCAGTTCCCTACAGTCGTCTATGTACCAAAAAATGGTAAGTTGGAATAGCTTCCTTGAATAGTCTCCAGCATAACATTTCCACCCTTGGGCTTAGTTTTTCTTTTTTCATCCATTTTGAGTATTTACAGTCAGGCTGATATTGAAATTTGGCTTCAGCAATCATTCTAGAAATAGATCTCCCCGATCTCTTGTATATCAACTCTAGTTTATCCTCCCGTTGATCACATATTATTTTTGTGTGTAAAATGAGTTCCACCATTTCACTACCAAATGATTTCCTCAGTTCAACCACATTCCATTCCTTGTCTTTAATGAACCTATCCAGCAATACCAGATCTTATCCTTGAGGCAAAACAAAGAAGGCCATTCATTTAAGATCATATCCAGCAGCCACTTATCTTCAAATACATTAATAGATGACCCATTTGCCACACTCCATTTTAAGAAAGGCTGTAAAACTTTACCTCCATTAGTGATGATTTTCCATGAGGAAGATACATTCCTCTTTAAATTGTCTTCTACAATCTTGGACCCATATTTAGGAGACAACAATTTGAATAAATAAGAATTTTTGTTATTCAAAAATCTCTATGTAAGCCTTGCTCTCAGTTCAGCCACTTTGGAGGTAGGTGAGCATAATCCCCTTCCTCCTTTATTTACAGGTTTACATAACTCCTCACAGTTTACATAATGAATGCCAATTTCACCATTGGGCTTATTCCAAACTAAACTCCTGGATATTTTGTTATTTTCTTCAAGAATACTGATAGGGACCAAGGAATGAGTACTATAAAAAGTTGGGATAGCCAAAGTAATCGATTTTACTAAAGCTATCTTCCCAGCCAAGGATATGAGCTTGCTTCCCCAAGTGTTGATTTTCTTTAATGATTTCTCAATTATGAATTGAAAATCATTAGCCTTTAATCTTCTTAGTGCCATCTTGATTCCAAGGTACAAAAATTCTTTTACTTCCTTGATACCCAAAGTTCTTGTAATAACCCTCCTTCTATCAACCACCTTACCAAAGAGAATTCCAGATTTCCCAATATTTATACATTGACCGGTCCATTTGTTGAAATTGGATAGGAACCCTTTTACCTCCAAAGCCACCTTCTTACTAGCTTCAGAATATAACAAAACGTCATCTGCATATAGCAGATGTTAAATCCGTGGTCCAGAAGTAGAAATGGTAACTCCAATAGAAGTCAAGGCTAGTACATTTGATAGAAGCTGAGAGTACAATATGAAAAGAAATGGGGACAATGGGCAGCCTTGCCGAAAGCCACTCTTGGCTGAAATCCATTATGATTGGCTTCCATTGATAATAATAGAAAGCCTTGGCTTTAATACACATTCCAAAATTAATTCGGAGAACAATGAAGAGAAATCAAAGTATTTCAAGACTTCTTCAAGAGTATCCCAACTTTGAGTCATAAGCCTTTTCCATATCAATTTTGTAAGCTACTAAGCCTTTAGTAGATTTGTAAAACCTGAATTTGTGAAACACCTCTTGAACAACCAAAACATGATCTGAAATAGAACTCCCTTGGATGAAGGCCGCTTGCTCCTCTGAGACGACTTTGGGAATAATCAAGATGAGCCTGTTAAGAATAACTTTAGCTGCCACTTTGTAAACAGAGTTACATTGACTGATTGGCCTAAAGTTGGAGGGAATCAAAGGATTTGAAACTTTGGGGATTAGCACAATCAAGGTATCCTTCAATGACTGATCCATTTCTCCATATTGTAGAAAATAACTGATTGCATTCACAAAATCAATTTTAATTATGTCCCAATAAGTTCTTAAAAAAGAGTAAGTGATTCCATCATTACCCGGTGCAATGTTGCCTCCCAACTGTTTGATTACAAACTCTACCTCTTCCATCGAGAAATCTCTTGCCAGCTAAGATTTGTCTTCCCAATTCAAAGTATAGATCGGCTTAGGCCAACCCTTCAGCATGTAATTCATTTGCCTCCATTTATTCTTAAAGAATTGAATAAGTGTTTCTTCAATTTGATTTTGCTCTTCCAGAACATTTCCTTCCTCATCTTTGATCTTCACAATGTTGTTCAATCTTCTATTTGCACTATCATAAGAATGAAAAAATTTAGAATTGCAATCTCCATCAACGATCCATTTGACTTTAGCTCTTTGTTTCCACCATGTGTTCAATCTAGCCAATATAGAATTCAGCTCCAACACTTTAGCTTTTAATTTCCAGCAATCTTCATCAGAGAGCAAACCAATTTTAGATTCTTTGTTTTGAAGCTCCAATATATCTTCCATAAGTTTATCTTTAGAAAAATTCAGATTTACCTTCTTAGCATTACTCCAAAAGAAAAGGGATCTAAGAGATCTTCTAAATTTTTAGTTGAGTATGTGAGCTTGACTACCCTGATAGTTAATAGCCCAAGCCTTCTTGACCACCTTGAGTGTAGCCGAATATGAAACCCACACATCCTCAAACTTGATAGTCTTCATACTTGGTGGTTTCAAATTGAGGATATTGAGGATGATGGGACAATGATCGGAAGCTATTCTAGCTAAATGCTTAACAACCAATTGAGAAGATAAATTTAATGCAAAAGAGTTAAGGAAGCACCTGTCCAGCCTTTCCAAGATTTGAGCTCCTCCAACTTTATTGTTACACCAAGTGAACCGAGGTCCAATGAATCTAACCTCGTGGTAATCATTGTTAGTAAAGAAGGTCTCCATTTATTTAGAACCTTGAGTGTATTAAAACCTTTTCCCTCCTTTTTTGTCTTTCTTAGAAGTGAGACAGTTGAAGTCTCCATTAATCACCATGGGAAATCCAATAGAAGAATGGATTTCCAAAATCTCCCAAAGTTCCCTCCTTTTACAGCTCTCCTTATTGGCATAAACTGTAGCCACCCTCAATTTGCTTTTGTTGCTAATCAAGAGATCTCCAATGATGCATTGATTTGAAGAGTCAACCATTGTGAAATCAGCCACATTTGCATTCCATAGTGCAATAATACCACCTGATAATCCACTATAGGATACCATAACATAGTTCCATCCATAACCAATAAGAGAATTAACTTCTTTCCTTTCAAAAGAAGACTATTTAGTCTCCAACAAACCCACAAAAATCACATTATGCAATCTCACAAATTCTATAAGGAATAGAGAAGCACTCCTCTTCTTTGATCCTCTACAATTCCAAAAAGCTAATGAATACATTAATGAGTGATGGGGGATTGAATCCCCAAAGTACCTTTTGCTTCCATTTCCATTCTTCTACTCCTCAAATTTGAACTGATAGGACCCAAGTCCTTCAACTGCTTAGATTTTTTCTTCTTCACTGAATTTGTTTCGTCTTCTCTACAATGCACCATATGAATTGTGATACTATTAGACTCTGTAGTTATCTTATATGGAAGTTATTCCAAAACTTCATTCTCAACAGAGATTTCTGGAACTATTTCCCCCTCTTCAACATTGCTGCTCAATATACTGAATCTATTGCTAGTAGATTGTATCAGATTGCTCACACCACCTGGAATATTAATTCCATATTCCGAATTGTGCTTTGGTTGATCCTCAACTATCACTTCTGGGACAATAATTTTAAACACTAGAGCATCAGCAACAACTTGATCAGCTTCTACTTTTTTCTTAGCATCATTTCCAGAAATCATTGTAGCCTCTTTTATTTTCCACAAATCCTTGTTAGCTTTTTGATGAGGATGGTTCTAAACTTGATTTGGATAATTGAATGTCTTCCTGCCTTGGTTTACTATTAGCCAGGGCCCATATCTAGACCCCTCTACATTTCCATCTTTTTTGTTTTTAGCTTGTACATGATTTCCATCATTACTTATTTCAGAGACAGAAGTCTTCTCTGAATTGAATTTATCTTCTACACCTTCTTTACAATCTTCTATGTTGTGACCAATTAGACCACACTTGAAGTAGAAGTTTGGAACTTGTTCATACTCTTTTTTTTTAGTAAAATCTCCTAGCTTTACCTTCAATCCAAACACCAAGGGGAAGCTTGCAATCCAGCTGGATCTAGACACAAACTCTTCTGAATTCTCTTCTTCCTCATTGAAACATGTTTCCATCAATAAAATTTGGTTTTCCAATCATTGAAGCAATTCTATAAAGATTGATATTGTCCCAACATTGAAGAGGTAGATTTGGTAACCTGATCCAAATCAGAGCTGTTAAGCCCTTTAGAGAGTTTGGAGAAAAAGTTTGGGACCATTTATCCATCCTAATAATCTTCCCGTTGACAAACCATGGTCCATTTTTCATCACAGCTTCCATATGCTCTAGTTCATAGAATGAACATAGCACCCATCCCATGCCTAACATTGTTAGGTGAAATTTTCCATACTGCATCCACTGTCTCCTGAGTCCAGAGCTGATAACTCGTAATGGAGGATCCCCTCCAAACACCTTGATGACAATTGAGTTGCTAAGCTTGTCTGCATTATCTTTTTCATTTTGTCATGCAATTTCACAGTCACTCCATCTTCAGCTATGAAGTTACCAAATTGGAGTTTTGAAACTTTGATATTCTCTCTTTTCCTCCACGCATTCTTCGGTTCTCCGGCATAATCTCCAGTCACACTTGGAACAGCCTCTCCACAGACTCCTTTATTAGCTGATTCAACCTCTCTAACTTTCATCAAATCAGAGAATAAGATTTTATCTGGTTTAACATTCTTCTGCTGTTTTGCTGAATTATTCTTATCTTCCAGGATATTAGTGTTTGCAGGACTAGGACTTCCAAATGAGCTTAGAACAAGCGTCTTCTTCTCCTTTCCATCTACATTTCCATTCTTTGAGGGGCTTTAAATCATAATTGATTTGGAAGATGGCGATGCATCTGAACCTTTAGAAGGTTTCAATGCAACTCTGTCTTTGAAAATTTTTTTGTCATTTTCTTTAACAATTATGCCTTTCCCTTTTCCAATCACCTCCGATTCTCTCCTTGCTACAAATCCTCCTTCTTTTATAACAATTCCCTTATTTCCTTTAGATTTAATAATAAGACTAAATCTAGATTTATCATCACTGAATGCCGGTGGTGAGAGCATCAGACGGGATGAACCATTCATAACCTTCGGAATAGAATGACGATCCTCTATGGTTCTACCGGCAGAAAGATGCCAGCGAACGTCCACCGCCATCAAACTCCGCAACTCTCGCGAAGAGAAAAATTTGAAATCTAGTGAAAAATTCAAAGCGTTTCCTCTGAGTTTCTCTCTCTGGTTTCTCTCTCCAGTAAGGATTTCTATAATATCCTTTGGAGATAAAAAACCTCAAGGATACAAATTTTATCTTTATTATCATTTAAATAGTAGATATAATGTAAAGCATCAACCTCAATCCAAATGTTACTAATGTTGAGAGAAAGGCACAATTTTAAACCATGAAGTATAGCCAAAAGTTGAATAAAATTAGTAGAACTTTTTTTAGAGGACCAGCATAATCCATAATAAAATTGCAGTGTAAATCTTTAAAAATGGCACCACAAGGTAAGACACTTTCTTGGAGTAATCGTGTGAACCACTCACACAACTTCTCTATCACACACAAGCTCTCCCTTCCTTCTTCCCAAAACTATCCTAGATTCTTTCTTCAAGATCCCTGTCAAGAACACTCAGCAGCCAAAAGAATATTACATTAGGTCAATTGAGAGAGATTAAATACAAGGCTTCAAAGAAAGCTCTAGAATTCAATTCTATTTACACGAATCATATGATATGATCTAGGATAGTATGGTATGATCAAGATTATATGATACTATTAGGTTAATTCACCTTATTAGTATTGTGTGAATTGTAATGTATTGTACAATTAGTTAAATAAATTATGCTTATCTTCCAATACGATTTGAAGAGTCATTCAATATAATTAGTTAAAATGACTTCGGCTTTCATCTTATTTAATTAGAAATGGTAAGTTATCATTTTATTTAGGTATATAATCCTATAGTAGATTAACTCTAATCATCCAGTATAATCCAATTGAACAAATTAATAAAAATTGTTTTCTAATTACAAGATTAATTTTGGCAAGTATTAATTACATCATACAGTATAATAGCTATCATACAATACAATTAGTTCATTTTTTTAAATTCAAAATATTACTTAAATTATGGTTAGCAGCTGGGATCTTGATATTAGTTGATTATCTTGTACAATCTGGATCCTATAGTACAATGAGTTTAAATTGCTTTAATTATCATAATTAACCATTTTAATGATTTTCTGATTATATGATCATGTAGTACAATTTGTTCAAAAAATTTTCTCACTATTTCACTTCCTTGAGTGTGTGTGTGTGTGCATGGTCACCAAGTTTAATATCCACCAAATACATTATTTGACTCAAGAGATATACAAAAAAGAAATAGAAAAATTATAGCATCTTCAAGACACTTTAACCCTATTCTATTCAGTCTTGAGATGATAGGTTTTACATAGTGTACGGTGGACCTAAAATGTTAGTGCATAATAAAATCCTATATGAAATAATATTAATTAACTTGAGATAGAATGGTATGGAAATTAATAATATTTGTTATCAACAAAGACACAAGACTTTGGTTTAGATTTGTAACATAAATCCTCAGATTCTCATTGCCCTTGAAGATCATAATATAATGACATTCAAAAGTCCTTACGAAAGCACCTTATGTATATGAATTCCCTTTAGTTTGTGTAATACCCATACAACATTTCAATGATGTATGGTGTCTATCTTTTCTAATTAACAAAGCATGTCATTTAAATTTTATTGGATATATTTTCAAAATTTTCCAATGACTTTTGATGTTTGGCTAAATAACATAGAATTGGTCTTAAAGAGATGAGATGAAACCAACCTTGTGTAAAATAATAATAATTCTAATAAAAATCAACCTTGTGTTAATTTGGGAGAAATGCCAATTTATGGTGAAGGAAGGCCTTATCCTTGTACATGAACTCTTTGGGAGGGGTATGGAGGTTGATAAGAAATAGTCAAGGAAGGGTAGGGCAGCGACATCTCTACCATTATTTGCATCATAAGGCAGGAGTAGTATCTTCATTGTTTCTAGGAGTAGGAGGCTTGGCATCTCTTCTATGTTGGGAAGGAAGGAGGCTTTTTAGGGATAGAAAAACTATGTAAAGGTCATTCTCCACTTGAGAAGTTAGAATGGCTTCTCTTATTGGTTGATTGTTAAAGGAGTTTTTTATAATTAGTGAAATTCCATTAAGGAAGACATTGGAGAATTGACATATGTATGGTGATTGAGCCACTATAAAAATTGTTGGTTTGCATTATTTACCTTTTTTTACACTTTTATTTTCTTAATGTTGGTTCATATTGAATATCTTTGTAATAAATTTATTTGTTCAATTTTTAGCTTAGCTTTTACATAAATATATTATATATATATATATATATATATATATATATATATATATATATATATATATATATATATATATATATATATATATATATATATATGTGTGTGTGTGTGTGTGTGTGTGTGTGTGTGTGTGTTTTAAATATTTCCTTGGTTCCACACAATAGTTTTTAAGGAAAAGTTTAAATTTTCTAATTGATGATCCCTCTTGGTGCTCAATACCACTTTAAATTGGTATCAAGGCATGGTCCTCATGTTAAGTTGTTTATATCTTGAGTAGATCTAAATATGATATAATTTATAAATATAAATATTTCAAAAGGGCATCCTATTACCTGACTGCCACTACTTAATAACATCCCATTTTATTTTTGGAAAATCAGAATGTCTACTTTTTATTTTCAATTTGTTTTTCATGTGACATATAATTCAAATTTGATATTCTTCTTCCTATAAAATTGTGAATTAAATAAGGATTAAAATACTTTTTACTAAATGGAGTTTAGAGGATGTGATCTTTCATACTTAAATGCTAAATGTTAAAATTCTATCTTTTGTGCACTCAAATTATAAAATTATATGCATGTGTCCACCTATACCACTGATAAAGAAATATGTGATAAATTGTGTATAACCTATGAAGACACATATGAACTCTAGTAATTATGCATGAATTTTCTTTTACATGATTACAAACTATATTCTATATAATCTAGTGAGTCTATCACTGTTATGTACACTTGGTTTATTTAGATAATTACATCCCTGCATGCTTTTGGTAGAGAGATTTTAATGTTGAAAAATTAATTAAATATTACAATGTTTTCCTAAATATTGAGATTTTAAGGTGAAGGCTATTTCTGAATATAAAGATTTAAACTCTTTCTCTATTGATAGGTAACTTGGATTTTTAATTGCCTATGAGCAAAAAGTTAGTCAAAGAAATATAGATATTGGTGAGAAGAGGAAGGTAAAGACTATTGTAGTGAAAGCTAATAACGTGGAAAGCACTAATTTTGAAAGTGATGCAAATGAAGATATTACACTAATTATTGCAATCTGTGATCCCAAGCTTATGATTTTGATGATAACAAATATTCACTACAGGAAAATGTACGATTATCGTCGGAGCTTCCGGCGAATATATATGCGCTAGAACCTACGACATTTTTATCAGTGTTCTATGTGACAGTAATATTATGGTGGAGTTACCGGTGTAAATTCTACCGGTACCATTTCGATGCCATTTTCGTCGGCATATGCGTCTTAATCTGTAAGCATATTATATAATGCGATGTATTTCACACCAGATATTTTTGGCATCTTTACCGATGGATATGATGCTGGTCATTTTAAACACAACAAAATATTAGCATTAAAAAAACTGGCATAAATTCTTCTGGTGTATTATCTCCTGGAAAAACCATTGGTCGAAATCCTATTTCTCTCCCGAGCCTGTATGCCTTATTATTTCATTATGCCATTTTGTTTAGGTCTTCGCTCGCCTTGGTCGCCCTACCGAACCTTGCCGTTGTCGAGACCGTCAGGATTTCCACGGACTTTGCTGACGCTCATCGCCTCTGTTGCTGGCAAAACACGACATTTTTTATGGAAATCTACAATAAGTTTTTTATTTTTTTGTTGCCGACACTCACCACCTCTATCACCGGCAGAACACCTTAGTGTACGCTATTTGTGATGTTATGCCTTTTCCCTTCTTTCAGCCCACCTCTATCTTCTCAGCTGAACATCATAGTTGCTGAGACTGATAGTTCACCCAACAGACTTCGACCTAGTTTGCCGATGTTCGCCGCCTCAATCACCGACTTCATCCACTATAAGATTTTTTTTTCATGTATTTTTCTTTAGACATTTGCAAGAGGATGTACCTTGGTGTATGCTTTTTGCTAATGATTTTATTCATGTTGATATGACTAGAGAGATAGTTAAAGTATTAGATCTAGTGAGGGGATTTTGACTTTGGGCGAGCAAGTTGTTAATAAGAGTACATGTTTTAGATATCTTGGATCTATTATTCATAGTGTTGCAGAGATGAGGATACTCAGGTGGATGAGTGGCTTGATCCTTAGAGATAGGTTCAAAAATGAGTATATATGTGATAAGGTTGGAGTAGCTCCATTGGAAGATAAGATCAGAGAGAGAGTCGATTGTATATTATTATTAGATATTTTCTTTATTTCTCATAGTTTTATTACATATTTCTCTGTGTGCTCTAACATTTTTGGTACATCTAACACCATACATAAAAAAGCTTATTTTTAAGGGAAACCCTCGGAGGGGCCTTGTATTAATTTTGGAAAAAATTTCACGGTCCTTAAAGGACCTTATGATCACTAATGCTCGAACGAGTTATAAAAAGATGGAAAAATATTCATAAGAGCTCTAGGTCCCTACTAAGTAAATGTACACTGTAACCTAGGTATAATCTACGGTACACAAGAACAAGCACCCAAGAAGGAGGAAAAAACCAAAGAGTAGTAACCAGATCTAGCTTCCCTTCTAGAGTGAGACATTTACAAACACTTGCACTAAGAAAATTCTTCAAAAAAGGATGATGCCCAAGATAGAAAGAGCATAAATAAAAAACAAAGGCTAGCAGGTAGATAGTCCCAGCAGTTATAAACAAAATAGATTATAAAAAGGCTCGACCAGGTATTACCAAGCACCAAAAAATTATCCACAAAATAGCCAAGATTTCCAAAATCAACCCTATAACCCACAATGACATAACCACATGAAAGGATAGATGGGTTACTTAACCATTTAACCTCCAACTTAGAAAAGAAAAGCTACACCACACTAATCGTAGCCACTCCAAAGGCTGCTAGATACCATAAAACCAAATGAAACAACAAGTATATAACATCATCAAGGCACGGGAATGAAGGCCAAACTAGAAAAAAGCCAACACCAAAATCAAGGATACTATAGAGCAACATAACCGAAATATAAAGGGAAATGGAAAAGAAAGACACCATGGAAAAAATAAGATCCCCAAACACACAGTGGCAAAAGCTATAGAAATTAGACCTCTCAGCAAAATCAAAAATAGAGGAGCTCCATGAATCATCCTTGAGCATCACCCTAAAGCCATCCATGATAAGCCTTATAGTGGTCACCGAGCAGCACATAGGAAAATTACCAAACAAGAAAATATACATAAAAAGATAATTGATAGTTAAGATATACCCCGATTGGCAAACCCCAATATTAAGGATACCATGGCTCAAAAGGACCAGATAACACAACCAAAAGGACAAGCATAACACCACATGAAAAATAAGGCCCCTAAATATATGGAGGCCAAAGCTACAAAACATAGAGCCACAAAACCCAATAAAGTTAGTAATTGAGAGGCTCCAGAAATCACCCACCAGCAAAAACCCAGAAACATCCAGTTAAGGCATTAAGGGGGTCACTGAGCAACACTTAAGGAAATGTTGGCAATGAAAAATAGAAACAAAGTAGCAAAAAGAAACTACTCAACAGGGATAACCTCCAGCAGACCAAACAAGAGGCAGCCCCCAAGCCAAAAAAGATAAGAACCACAAGTTCTAGCCACCTAACCACATTAAAGTCTAACATATAGAATACCAATTTTATCTAATCTTAAAAGCCCTTTTAAGGGGATAGGTAAGTTAGTAGTAGAAAGATCAGTGAAGCAATTCAAATCATAGAACAAATTGGCATGCCCTTTGGCACAAGCATTCCCTTCCCTATACACATGAGAGGAGTAGTTAACAAAGATCAATAATTATTTAATATCTCTCACTAGATAAAAAAGAGAAGGATTGCATACGAAATCATCAACATTATTTAAACATTGAATACTATAAGTAGAATAAACTTCAAACCCAATGTTATAAATATAGAGAGAAATATATAATATAATCCCATAAAGAATAACCGAGAGCTCAACAGAGTTCACATCATAATTCTGTAAGGGACCTACAAAAGTCATAACAATACTCCCAAGACTGTCCCTAATAATTCAATCACACTCCGAGATGGAACCTTTAACAGCACCATCCACATTTAGTTTATAAGATTTATTAGGGAGTTTGATCCAGTAAACAAACCTAGTTTTAAAAGGAGGATGATCATCTTCCAACTTGAGACCTAAATTAGAAGCCATAAGTAATAATTCTTAAAGTTTTTGACAAAAAACATATTAACAAAAAGTAGTCTCAGAACTTTGTCTTTCACATTTTGGATAATCCTATGATGGTTCATACCAACACCATTAAAAAGGTAATTATTCCTATCCAACCATAAATGCCACAAAATGAGAGAAGTAATAACATTTTTGATATGGCCCTTAGACTTGACAAACCAATAGTTAAGCATAGCATTAATAGATAGTTTAGCATTAAAGTAATTTAATTTGAAAATATCATCAGAATAAGTCTAAGTTTTAACAACTAAAGGACATGAAAGATAGGCCTGAAATAACATGATGCATATTATCCACATGATAACAACTTTGACATTTGGATGATAGAATAAAACCTCATTTAATTAAGTTATCATCAGTAGGAATGAACATATGTAAAATTCTCCATATGAAAATAATAACAATAGATGGAATACTTTTATACCAAATCACAGAAAATATATTAGTAACATCATTCTTAGTTATAAAAGAATGCCAAGTATCCTTTAATATAAAAGCCCCATCTTTGGACAAATTGCATAATAATAAATCCTCTGAGTGAGTGTTCATGGGGAGGTTAAACATTTGTTGGATAATAAAGTCAAGAATCATATTCGCAAGTTTATCATAATCCCAACAGGTTTCAGTATTAAAAAAATTTACCTTAACCAAATCAGTGGAGGAAGTATTAGTAAGGGAATCAATAGAGTGAGCACCCATACGAGTTGGTGAAATGAATTTGGCTACTCTGTCGAACTAGGTTTGTGAAAGGGATTTAATGTTTCTACCACATCGTGGAAGGGCGGAAGTGATTATGTAAAGGATTATCTACCTTGGTGTGGGTGCAAAAGGATAGCCATCAAAGGTTTAGTATAATACCCATAAAAGAGGACTTCAAGGTGTGGGCATTGGTTAAAATTTGACCAAAACACTATAAAATTTTTGGTGTGCTCATTCCTTTTTATTTTAGAACTTTTTTTCTATATTTTTAATATCCTACACATTACATTCATGCAAATCTGAGTTGAAAATATTGTGATTATTTTGCATTGAATTTTTGTGAGAAAAAAAAATCTAAAAACCAAAAAAAAAAAAGAAAAATATTTTTCCATTCATATTTCTACATGATCAAAAGTAAAAAAATTTTTTGGTTGTCTTATTTTTTTCTTCCACTTCAGAAAACTTATTTTAAAATTATTGTTGTGAGTTTGGTTTAAAATTTTTCAAAGAAGAGTTTTTGAAAAAGAAAAGTTTTGTAAAATATAATTTCACCCCGCTTTTAGGGCCTATTGCTGTTCAACTAGGTTTAACAACCTCATTTTAATAATTTTTAACTGGAATCTGATTGGGTTCTCTAAAATTATAGGTTTAAAAACCTTGAGTAGATGCAATGGCTAATTATAATAGAATTTGTAATACTATATATGGATACTCAATTACTTGTCCAAAATTGTTTGATAATACACTTATCGACAAATTTTACGTCCAAAATGCAAATGTCACATAAGATTTGCTTTAAATTTATAATTTTTGATTTCTTTAATCAAATCTACATATACTAACATTATACCATCTCTAAGGATAGACTAATATTTCCCTTTTGATTTGAGAAGAGAAACTTTTTATTCATAATTGAACACTACGTAAGGAATATTCAATTAGCCCTGAAGGATAAAAGAAACATCCATATAACATTTAAATTATGAAATTAATCTATTATTTAAATCTTAGGTTTGTGTTCCAAAAATCTTTCCCCTACCTTAGAAAAAAACTAAGATAGGATTTATTTTATTCTAGGTTGTTAGCTCCCTATAAATACTAGACCCAGAGATAAGTCTAGTGCCTTTGAGTTTACTCAATTTGGAGTTTTCTTTAATTAGCTATAGATTTTTTAAGTTTGATAATTTAACCTATTTATTTAATTATTTAATTAGGGGGGGGGGGGGGGGGGGGGGTAATTTTTTATTTATATACCAAATCAACCCTAAACCTCTTGAAATCTTTCCCATATAGCATAATTGACTTCTAGGGATGATTTCAATGGTTTAAAAAACATTTTAGTAATATATATATATATATATATATATATATATATATATATATATATATATATATATTTAAGTTTTTATTTTAATTAAGTAACGAATTTCTTAATTTTTGAAATTAATTTTTATTTTGGATGAATGTGATGGGGAATTTATTTTTCTTCAATTATGCTCTTAATTTTGAGAATTTTATTATATTATATTATTTTTTGAATTATAATGAATTTACTATGAATTTTCAAAGATCCTAAGTTAATTATGTACATGAATCTTATGTTTACTAATTGACAAACCAAAGGACTTCCAAATATAGTGAAATTTGAAATATAAGTTAATGAATACATGTTTATTTAACCCACTTAATTTGGGCTCATCAAATCCTATTTACGTTTAAAAATTAATTATCAAAGCTAAATGCATCTATAACTTTGGTGATTTATTTTAGGATCTAGACTAATTGGAATTAGGTAAAATTGGTGGAGAACTAGCCTTAACAAAAACATAAATCCATCATAGAGAAATAAAAATCTAATTCTCAGGGCTTGAATTATTATGAAATTTAAAAAAAAAACTAGTGGAAAAAATGGTTAAAATTATTTTTCAAAAATAGTAGGTCTCAAAATCATTTTAATGAGAACAATATCACCCAATTTGGAATTGATTTGGAGTTTATATGCATTTTTGAATTTTATAAGCATCTAATAAAAATTTCAAACAAATAAATGACTGACATTTTTGGAAAACATCTTTATAATAATATCTAATCATTAATAATATTGAGGTGGCCTTCAACTCACATAACCATATTAGTAATCAATACAAGCCACAGATCGGCTGTGGGATTAAACAAAGGGCCAATATTTGGCCATGTGATAATCGCACATCTGATGTGCATAATATGAAAGTAGAGTGAGAAAGTCTTGGATTTCGATAGGTATATTTTTAAAATTTTCAATTCATAGTTTTATCGGTATCTGATGGTGGCGAATGATCGTCAACCACCTTTGGCTGGCAAACCACCTAAGGAATGTCGTTCCACTAGACTTTCCCTGACTGGTGTAGGTTATAGAGTTTCATCCTCTGCACTAGCATTTGGTGATGGTAGGTTGTCCTTAACAGAATAAATGCCAAGTTGAATAAGCCCTTAATCATTAATGAGGGAGGTTTGATTTTGAAAAAGAAAGAGTTTGAAGTTGTTGGTAAGGGAAAGGAAATTTTGTTGGAAGAAAATATGGAGGTTTTTAGTTCAACTGGAACGGTCCTGTTGGCTAAGGGAGTTTCAGCAATTTCTCCATCGTCAATTTCTAAGAATGAAGTAATTAAAATCTCCAATGCAGAGGGAAAACGTTCTGTTCATTATGAGAAAGATGATTCTCTACTGAAAGGAATGATTGAGTTCAGTGATTCTAATGTTACTAGAATAAACAAGGTCATGCTCATGGAAGGTAATACACACTCTGATCTGGAAGAGGTTCATGAATTCATTAATGGAGATCTTGCCAGATGCGATGAAGTTAATGTTGAAATGCCTAATCAACCTGTATTAAGAAATCAACCGAATGCTTGGGGAAAAAAATAGAATATCAGAGTTACTGATATGGATTTTAGAAATTATTTATCAGAAGATGGAAAATCAGTCAAAATTCAAGAGAAAAAGGTGTTAGAGAACACTAAGAAGCTTGAAAACTCCTTAGTTATAAAAATATTTGGTGATGAAACTGCATTTTCTTCAATAAGCTATGAGCTGAGGAAATAGTGGTCTCTATATGGTAAATTCCATCTTATGATGCTTGGGAGGGGATGGATTATCTGTTCGTTCTATGACCCCAACCATCTGGAAGCTATGTTAATGAATGGTCCCTGGTTTGTCAACGACAACATTGTGGGAATTAATAGATGGACGCAGAGTTTTAATCCTAACTCGCTTAAAGGACTTACTACCCCTATTTAGATTAGATTACCCAACTTACCACTACATTATTGGGATGAGATAAACATATGTCGTATAGCTTCCATGGTGGGTAAGCCTTATTTGATCGATGGTAATATGTTTCAATGGTCCATGAGAGAATTTGAGAGATATGCATCCGAATTGAATTGGATGCAAAGCTGCCAACAGGTGTATGGGTAGAAGGAGACAGAGACAAATTCTACCAGAAAATTGAGTATGAAAGGATTCCTAGCTTTTTCTTTGAATGTGGAAAGATTGGCCATGTTAAAAATAATTGTGCCAAATCTATCATGGAGAACAAGGTGAAGAATGCATTGTCTGTAAATGCAAATCTGAATAACATGGTGGAAAATTGTATGGCTGAAGGCAATCAGAATTTGGATAAAGATGGGGAGATTAAAAAAGAGGACTATGGGCCATGGATGTTGGTAAAGTATGGGAAGAAGAAGTTCAACAATAATGTGCACAGAAAACCTGTTTCTCGGGTAGAAGGAAAAAGGATCTATGTTTCGGTGAAGTGCAATGATAAAAGAAATGAAGACAGCAAGGTAATTGAGCTATATGTAACTCAGGAGACTAAGTAGAAGCAATTGTCTAGCAATACAACAAAAAAACTAGAGACAGTTATCAACAAAACTTCAGGTGTTCCAGTATTCAAAAAATATGTGGTTTTCAAAGTTAGAAATTACTTTAATGCACTTTTGGATCTTGAAGAAGAAGGATAGATCGTTCAATCAATGATTGATGGTATAGTTGATAAGGAGGTAAATAAAGGTAATGATACCAATGTGATAAAAACTGCTGAAGGGAAGGAAGATATTAAAGCTAATGAATCTAGAATCAATGTATCTGTGAACATTGAAAGTGTAGGGAAGGATGGCTGCTCTCAATTATCAAAATAGTTGAGGGAACTGGGCCCTATCAACTCATCATCTAGGACCAGAAGATTAGAGCTTGAAGGGAAAGGTACCTTGGAGAGTTATCCCCTTAATCCCAATTAATGTATTCTATAGCATTTTGGAATTGTAGAGGAGCAAGGAAGAAGAGTGCTTCTCTATATCTTAGGGAATTTGTTAAAATACATGATGTGTTTTTTTTTTGGATTGGTTGAAACCAAATTGAATTCTATTGATAGAAGTGAAGTTAATCTTATGATTGGAAACGAATGGGATTTTTTCTATGTTCCTTCATTAGGATTATCTTGTGGCATTTTGATTTTGTGAAAGCCAAATGTTGTTGATTATTCTGCTCAAGTGGTCATTGGAGACCTTAGAATGCTTAACAAAGGCTTGTGGAGGGTGGCCACAGTCTATGGTAGCAGAGAAGAGCAAAAGAGAAGGGATCTATGGGATATGCTGGATAAGTATTCCATTATAGATGTACCTATGGAAATAGGTGGAGATTTCAATTGTATAATGGCCAAGGAGGATAAAGTAGGAGGTAGAAGGTTCTTGTTTTCTCAAGGACCAAAGGAGATGAAAGAATGTTTGCTTAAAAATGATCTACATGAAGTTGGATTTATTGGACCTAAATATACATGGTGCAACAATAAAAGTGGAGCAAGGATACTTGAAAGACTGGATAGCTGCTTCATTAATTCCACTTTATTGAGCTCTCCTCAATGGTTGATTGTTAGGCATTTGGCTAGAATAGCCTCGGATCATTGTCTAGTCTTTTTGAACATTCTTAAGTCTTTTCCAATCTCCAAAAAGAACATCAAGTTTGAAGATTGTTGGGCATCCTATCAAGCATCTTTTGCGGTGGTGAAGAAGGAATGGAGTAAATCTTATCAAGGAGATAGTTCTCAAGTTCTCAATAAGAAATTTAAAAGATCATTGAAGTCTTTGTTCTTTAGGAGCAAGGCCAAGTTTAAGGATCTTAACAAGCTCAAAGAGGATCTTATGAAAGACATCATGGACTTGTAGAACAAAGAGTCTATAAATGGACCTCTCTCAAATTTTGATTGCTGGAGCCTCAAAGTAAAGGTAAATGAATTAAATTCAATTATGGCTAGATTGAATTCTTGGTGGAAGCAAAGAGCTAAGGTGAAGTGGTTAGCCGAAGGAGATGGCAATTCAAAATTCTTCCATTCCTATGCTAGTGCTAGAAGAAATTCGAATAAAATTGTCAAAGTAAAAAATGAATATGGTGCTTTGGTGGAAGAGCAAGCCAAGATTGAAGAAGCTTTTTTAAGGTTCTTTTGAGAGAAAATGGGATGCTAAAAATTGCAAATTAGTTGGATGGCCGGCTGCAACAAATTGCTTGAACAAGAGTGATAGAGACTTTCTGGAAGGAGATTTTACAATTGAGGAAGTGGAAAGAGTGTTGAAATAAATGGGCGGTAATATCTCTCATGGCAAGGATGGAATCTCATACTCATTCATTAAGGTATATTGGAACATCATAAAATCTGATTTTTGGAAGGCATTAAATCAATTCCTTTGCTATGGGGAGTTGAACAAAGAATGGAAGGAAACACTGATTGTGCTAATACCAAAGGTTTCAAATCCTCTTCTTCCTTCTAACTATAGACCAATATGTCTATGTAATTCTGTATACAAGGTGGCGACAAGGGTGTTATTGAACAGGTTAATTGAGGTAACTCCAAAGCTTATTTTGAAGGAGCAAGCAGCATTTATCAAAGGCAGGTCATTGTCAGATCATGTATTGGTGGCGCAGGAAATCTTCCACAAGCTCAGATTCTCAAAAGCTTCTAAAGGACTAGTTTCTTTCATGATAGACATGGAACAAGCATACGATTCCATGTCTTGGTCTTCTCCCAGGAAAGTGTTGGAGTATTTTAACTTTCCTCTAAAGATTTCTAAATTAATTATGGAGTGCATGGAAGATCCAACGTTTGCTTTGATTATAAATGGAAATTGCTCGAGTTGGATACAAGCTAAGAGTGGTTTTTGCCAAGGTAGTCCTTTGTCTCCACTCCTCTTTATACTTTGTTCACAACTCCTTTCTAATGCTTTTGCTCAAAGCTCTTGTGGTATTAAAATTAATTCTATTGGGCTGAGAATATCCCATTTATTATATGCAGATGATGTGATTATGTTTTATGAAGCTAATAGAAGGACTGTTAAGAAAGTTAAGAACATCTTAAATGATTTTTGTGAATGGACGGGTCAACGAATAAATATGTGCAAATCTGCCATGTTTTTTGGTAAACATGTGTGTAGGAAGAAGAAAAAAAGTATTTCAAGAATAATGGCCTTTAAAATAATAAAAGAATTTAACTACCTTGGGATGAAGGTGTCTTTAAGAAGACTTTCATGTGATGATTTCCAGTTCATCATTGATAAACCAATGAGGATGCTCAACATATGGGGTAGCAAATTTTATCACTAGCAGGCAAATTAACTTTGGTAAAAGCTATAATGTTTTCTTTTCCCTCCTTTCATGCTACAAATTCTCTTGTCCCAAAATGTGTATTGGAAGAACTAGATAAACTCTGCAGGAGTTTCACTTGGAATAAGTCTAACGGCTCAATGGGTTTGCACTAAGTCAGTTGGGATGAAATGTATAAATCTGTAAGTAAAGGTGGACGAAGTTTATATTCAAGTGCTTCTAAAACATTTGCTTTAAGAGCTAGGTTGGCATGGAGATTCTTTCAAGAAAAGGACTCTCTTTTACAAGTGGTTATGGTTGCTAAATACGGAGAAAGGCATGATATGGGAAATATTAGAGGAAGATGCTCCTCCTCTTGGAAATTATTGAATGAAGGGTGTAAGATGCTGAAACCAATTTTTAGATGGTCATTAGTAGATGGAGAAGCAGTATGCATTCAAAGACAACTGAATATTGGATAAATGTATCAATTTATGGCCCACGTTTGTAGTTCCACAAGAGGATGAAGTTGTTTTAGTCAAAGAATTCATTCTTGATGGATGCTGTAATGTACCACTGCTACTCGGTACGTTTGGTAGAGAATTGGTCGATCTCATATTGAAGGTGAAGATTGTATAAAATGGGGAGGGGGATCGAATGGAGCTGCTTCAGCAAAAATCTGGAATGTCAATTACTGGATTGGTATCAAACAAAATATGTTGCATTTTGCTTCCCTTAGAGAGACTAAAGCTAATCTTCTAACTCCCATTTCTAGAGTGAGAAACTCCCATTTCTAGAGAGAGAAAATTCCAGCATTTTTGAAATTCTATTTTCCGTCCTCTGGTGTCGTAATTCTCTGGCAATGGTTGTCGAACCTCCGGCAACTGAATCTAGTTACCGGAATCCATCTTCAATTCGCCCCAGCTATTCTGAATCTGATGATTGTATTTGTCTGATTCTTAATTCTTTCTTGGTTCCATCTTTGTTGGATCATTCTGCATTTAGGAAGGATCCTTTGGCTTCTTTTACTGGGGATCAATCCTCTATTGATCACATTCCTTTGACATCTTGTGTGTTGGATTGCCCTTTTGACTAGAAATGTTCTGTCAAATCTGGAGCTTTGATAATCGAAGAACCATTTCTTGAAGTTTTGAAGACACCTTCTCCTGTTTTGGGTAAGGTTAAACAATTAGTGGTTGATGATGTGGTTAAGATCCCTAAAGTCTCATTCAATTATTCAGTTGGTACTAAAATCAACAATGCTGAATCTTCGTCGTCATCTAAGATGAATCTGATTGTGAACATATTTGGTTTGTCTAATCTTCCTGATTATACTCAAAATCGTATCCTTTTCAATGATCCTCCAACTGCTAGGAGAAATTCTTAGAAGATTATAAATGCTGATAGGATAATTATTGATGAAGGTGATAATAAAGCTTCTAAAAATTCTAATCCATGGAATAGGAAGCCAAATATTGAAGTCAAATTTGCTGCGGAGGAATCTATGTTAATAGATGATGGCTCTGTGAAATTATTTGAACCAGCCATTGTGGAGAATTCTGAGAAGCTTAAATTTTCAATTGTGGTAAAATTATTTGGGAAAGACATTCCAGTTCATATTATTGCTCGTGAATTATGCAGGTAGTGGAATTAATTGGGAAAGTTTCATTTAACTATCCTAGGTCTTGGCTGGATTCTATGTTATTTCTTTTCTTCAGATTCCATGGAGAAGATTCTATCTGATGGCCCATGGTTTGTCAATGGACACATTGTGGGTATTGATAAATGGACTCCAGAATTCTCAACGTCATCCTTGAAAGGACTGACTACTCCAATTTGGATAAGACTGCCTCATCTCCCTCTTTTCTGCTGGGATGAAACTAATGTGACTCGAATTGCTTCTGCAATTGGTCTTTCGCTTATGATAGATGGGAATATGTTCCAGTGGAGTATAAGAGAATTTGCAAGGGTATGTATTTGTGTAGATCTTAACAAGAAACTTCCTTTGGGCGTATGGGTTCAAGGAAAGAATGGCAAATTTTTTCAGAAATTTGAATACGAGAAGGTGTCATCTCTTTGCTATAAGTGTGGTCAAATTGGTCATATGGATGATGACCGCGGTATGAAAGTTAGTAACAATAAAACTGAAGTTGAAACAAAGAAGAATAACGTGGAAAAGGCTGTTGATAATAGCGTGAATATGGGTAAAAATAGAGAAGTTGAATATGGGTCATGGATTCATGTTAAAAATAAAAAGTATGAAGGCAGATTGTAGAAGAAAATCTTTAAAGCTAAGCCACGGGTGGAAGATTCTACTATTTCTAATAACTACAAAATTGCAAATGGAACAGGAGATAATGAAGTTTACAAAGGAGCTTCAGAAACTGTAAATACATCTTGCATAGATGTTAATATTAATCCTGTTGAGAACCTTTTATCTGATGCGATTCCTGAAAAGTTTAATTGTATGAATTCTGTTAAACATTTAGTTGTTATTAAAGAGCCTGTGCTTTGTGATAAAGGAAATAGGTTTAATATTATCTGTGATGAAAATGAAAATTTGGGTATGGTTACCAATAAAGAAGCTGGAGTAGATAATGAAGACATGCGTGACAAGAATGAGAAAGAAGATGGAGAAATTATTGAAGATGTTAATGAAACTGCTACACTTCCAATCACATCAACTATTCGAACTCTTAATGTGATCAAATTTAAGCTTCAAAAAGAATTGAAGTCCTTGGGCAATGTTGGTTTACCTTCAAAAAATAGGAAAGGTGAGTTGATCAAAAGAAAAGGTAGTGGGTCCTTACCAACTTCTAATCCAAAATGAGCTCATTTATATATTTGAATTGTAGGGGGGCTAGAAAAGTTGAGGCCTCTCGATACTTGAAGGAAATTGTGAAGGAGAATGATGCAATTTTTGAGGGTCTTCTTGCGACTAAACTTTCTTCTATAGATCCTTTGGAGTTTTAAAGATTTATAGGAGACATGTGGGATTTCTATTTATTTCCAGCAAGAGGATTGTCTAGTGGCATTATGGTATGTTGGAGGTTGGATTTGGCCTCGTTCTCTATTATGGAGGCTTTTAACTAGCTAGTAGTGGGAGAATTGAACATTGCAAACAAAATCACTTGGGTCATAGCCACAATCTATGGTAGCACAGATAGTTGTGAGAGAAGATTCCTATGGAGCAAATTGGAGAATTTTTCATCCTCAAAACTTCCTATGGTCATGGGAGGTGACTTCAATTGTATTTTATCCCAAGATGAAAAAAAGGAGGCAAAAAATTTGTTTTATCACAAGGAGCTCAAGACATGTATTCATTCATGAGAAGTTATGATTTTCATGATACTAGATTTGGTCCCAAATATACATGGTGCAATAATAAATGTGGTAATGCCCATATCTTAGAAAGGTTGGATTGGTGCATGCTAAACTTTGAAGCTTTAAATTATCTGGAGGTTGCGATTGTATGGCATTTAGCTCGTATTACATCAGACCATTATCCTATTATGCTAAGAATATTGCCTCCAATAGTTCAAAAAAGATGTAATCTAAAGTTTAAAAATATTTAGTTATCATATCCAGCTTCTCACTCTGTGGTTTGGTTTGCTTGGAATAAGCCTTCAGGAGGAACTGTCGATGTCAATTTGAATAACAAATTCATATGATCTTTAAAAGCTCTATTTTTTTTTGGAATAGAGCTAAACATAGAAGCTTAATTGAGTTAAAAATTAGTTAAAAAAAGGATATTCTGGAGCTCCAAGAAGAAGAATCAACTGCTGGTGGTATTTCTGAACAAAAAACTTTTTTGCTGAGATCTAAAGTTAGGGAGTTGAATTCTACGCTTGGACGTTTATGCACCTGGTGGAAAAAAAGATCCAAAATGCAATGGCTGAAAGATGGTGATAGTAATTCTAAAATTTTTCATGCAGCTGCAACAGCAAGGAAAAACGGAAATTAGATTAATCAAATTAAAGATGATGCGGGTGTGCTGATGGAAAATCAGGAAGAAATTATTGAGGTGTTTTTGAATTTCTTCAAAAACAAGTGGATAAATAAAGAATGCTCCTTGGATGATTGGCCTTCTTCTTCTAAAACAATTGAAGCTGTTGATTTTCAATTGCTGGACAAAGAATTTTCTAAAGAAGAAATAGAGGAGGTTCTCAAGAAGCTGGGTTCTAACAAAGCTCCGGGAAGAGATGGAATCACTTATTCTTTCATCAAAGCTTATTGGCATATTATTCATGGTGATGTGTGGAATGCCATTGATCATTTCTTCAAAACAGGTTCCATGTTCAATGATTGGAAAGAAACCAATGTGGTGCTCATTCCTAAGGTAAAAAATCCTCTTCTACCTTCTAACTACCGGCCCATTAGCCTTTGTAATTCAATTTATAAAATTGTGGCCAGCATGTTAGTAAATAGAATGAGTTATTTATTTCCCAAGATTCTTTCGGAGGTTCAATATGCATTTGTAAAAGGGAGACTTATGTCGGACCAAATTCTTCTTGATCAAGAAATATTTCATAAATTTAGACTTTCTAAGTCTAAAAAAGGATATGTTTCTATTAAAGTTGATATGGAGCAAGCGTATGATAGCATGTGTTGGCCCACACTTAATCAAGTGCTTGAATGGTTAGGATTTCCTGCAAGATTTACATATCTTATTATGGAATGTGTTATGCATCAAAAATTTTCTATCTTGATCAATGGCAATTACTCAAATTGGATTGAGTATAAATGTGGATTTAGGCAAGGATGTCCACTTTCTCCCTACCTCTTTATCATGTGTTCCCAACTGCTATCTGAAGAATTCTCTAGAAAAGGAGGTAGAATTGGTATGAAAATCTCTCCAAATGCTCCTTTGATCTCTCACCTTATGTATGCAGATGACATAATCATCTTTTCTGAAGCTAATAGGAAAAGCTTGAAGAAAATTATTGTCATCTTAAAGAATTACTGTAAGTGGACTGGGCAATTGGTAAATCCAAGCAAGTCTTCATTGCTGTTTAGTAAATCTGTCTGTAGAAGATCGGTCAAGAGTTTATCTAAAATGCTGAACTTAAAAGTGGTGAAGGAGCTGAATTTTCTGGGAACAAAGATTGTGTTAAGAAGACTTGTCTATTCAGATTTTAACTATTTGATTGACAAAGCTACTACTAAATTGAATTTATGGGAAATAATTTTATTTCTCTAGCTGGAAAAATAGTTCTATTAAATGCCTCTTTCTTTCCTTGCCAATTTTTGTATCTACTCACTCTCTTGTTCCTTTGAGAATTTTAAAAGAGGTAGATAAAATGTGCAAAAATTTTTTATGGAATAAAAGAGATGGGAGTTTTGGTATTCATTATGTAGCTTGGAATGTTATGTGCAAACCAAAAAGCAAAAGAGGTAGAGAGGTGCAGTCGGTGCTGGAAAGAATTGGTCCGTTAAGGGCCAAATTGGCGCTCAACTTTATTTCAAATCTATCTTCTTTGCTTTTTTTTTTGAAAGCCGTGCAAGAGCAATGGTATTAAAAGAGAAAGGAAAGCATCAACCTAGATACAAGCTAAATTAATAGCATCTCATCCTTGATCAAATCAATCAAAGGATTCAGAATGCTACCAAAAGAAAACTATCAAAAACAAAACTACCATCTATAAAGTAGCACATAAATCCGCTACTTTTTTACAATTACTATTAACATGGTGAAAAACATCATTATTAAAGTCCTTGAAGAAGAAGAGATCCTTGCCCGGCCATTTATCCAATTCCTAATCAATTTTCTTCAAAAAATCTTGTAAGAATGTTCGTGAATGGGGGTTTTATATTCCTTCTTTTCAATCTTTGGAGGGCTGTTTTGAAGAGCTTAAAAGGATTTCTCGTCAGAATTTTGGGATGGTAAGAATTTACTGTGTTGCTGTTTTCTTAAGCTGGAAAAACCGCAATTCAGTGAAGCATGGTAAGGTTGCTTTGCCGTGTTCTTCAGTGGCTGCAAATGTGCTCTCGTTAGCTGTTTTGAAGTCTTCTCCTTATCTAGTTAGATGGGATGCTAATCTCCCAAGGGAGTTATTTTTTACTTAGCGCCCTCCACCACTAGATTGGATCAAGATAAATGTGGATGCATCTTTGATGAGATCAAATAGAGGTGGTGTTGGTGGTATATTTAGAGACCATAAAGGTAGGCTTCTTCTTGTTTTTGGAAGAATTAAGATTCATTGGGATATTGCCCAATTGGAGATGGAGGTAATTATAGATATTAGAGATTTTATACAAAGTTGAATGCTTGAAAGCAAAGGTATTATCACTGAAAGTGATAATACTAATGTGATTCCATCTTCTTTGCTGAACATGACATTAATCACTAGATACGGGAATGATCTTTAGAATGCCAGAAATAGATCCAATTCCTCTTCAACTTGGAAAATTATTTTGAATGGAGCAAAATTCTTGCATACTCTTATGAGGTGGAAGATATGTAATGGTCAAAATGTGAATACCATGAATGTTGTATGAATTATGGATAAATGTATAAGCAAATGGTCTACTTTTACTTCAGTCTTAGATCAACATTGTTATACTCTTTTTGTATTTATCCGAAATGGAGAATGGAATGTTAACAAGCTTAAACAATAATTTGGTTTGCAACTTGTAAACTTAATCAGCCATGTCCCAATCTATTCTGCAATTGAAAAAGATTGTATGGAATTTATTATCAAATGTTTAGGAAAGTCAGTTGCTGCATTAGTGTTTGAGAAAACTAGGGAAGATGACACGAAATAATTAAACTGGAGCAGGATTAAGAAACTAAAATTAAGGCCACATGTTGTATTGTTTTGGCGGCGTCTTTGCATTAATGCTTTACCTTCTAACTATTTTCTTCATTACAGAGGGATTATTGAATTTAATGGCTGTCCGAGGTTATGCCATGGTGTGGAAGATTCTGAACACATTGCTTTGAAGTGTGAAATGATCAAAAAATATGTGAGAAGTTGGAAAGCTGGAACTTTCGAGTGTCTGTTTCAAATTCTATGGAAGAATGCATGAGTAATTTATTAAATCTCTCGGTACACAATCCTCTCATTGGGAATCTTTATTATTCACTGATATTTTGCTATTGGAAAAGCATAAACAAAATCAGTCATGGTGGTAATGAAGATAGTTGCTCTTTCATTGCAGCTAATGCATTAAACTATGCAATTGGATCCTTTCAAAACAATCTAATATGGGAAAATTGGGAAGCTAATCAGCACAATGTGCTAGGAAAGTCCTTTTGGCTTCCACCACCTCCTGGTTGGATTAAATGCAATGTTGATGCTTCGCTATCCAATAATAATTTAGCCGGAGTTGGAGGTGTATTCAGAGATGACAAGGGAAAATTCATTGGATCATTCATTTTCAGCCTTAATTATTAGGATATTGCTCAAGTTGAAATACTTTCTATTCTTTATTTAAGAAATTATGTTCAAGATTGGATGCTTGATGCTAAAGGCTTTACGATCGAAGGAGACAATCATAATGTTATACTTCTTTTTCAGAGGGCTCTTCAGAACAATTTTATTTCAAAAGAATATCTAAAACCGAAGGATTTAAATTTTCTTAAAGGTTTTAAGCAAGTTATTTTTTCTTTTTCTAGAAGAGAATGTAATAAGTTAGCCGATGTTTGTGCTAACTTTGCTCTATGTTTAGATTTTTTTTGGCAAGATCTGAGTGATATTAGCATTCCTCCTTTTCTTCATTTGTTTAAGGAAAACATTTGTACTTAGTTGCTTTAATAAAAATTGCTCATTGCATTTTCTCCAAAAATAAATTGCTGGATTGGTGTTTAATGCTTCGGTACAAGAGAGCAGTGAGTCACAACAATGGAAGTGGATCAAAAAAGCTAAGATGAATGCTCGGGTGGAAGTGTTTTAGTGGAGAGTAAGTAAAAATGCAATCCCTTCATTCAAATTCTTATGGTATAGAAGACTACTGGACAATGCTAACTGTCATAGAGGATGCAATGTTATTGAAGATATGGAGCATATTGTTTGTAATTGCTGGAAGTTAAAAGAGGTAATACATCTTCTAAACCAATGGGGGTTTGGAATTCGTTTTATTTCTAAGCTTAGAAGAATGTATAAAATGGCTGGAATTTATTTCATTGAAGAAAGGTATACTTGTGAATTTGTACTGTAATGCAGTCTTTTTATCATGGAAAGCTGGGAACAAAAGCATTCATGAAGGAGTGGAAGAAAGTCCTGCTTTTATTGCTTCCAATGCATTTGTTATACATCGGTTTCTCACAGTTTCAGCCATTTCTATTTGAGCCACTAGGATGTTAACCAGTCGATCAGACTATTAAATACTTGCCATCCTCCTCCACCCAAATGGCTAAAGGTAAATGTAGATGCATCTCAACTTCCTTTTTATACAATAAGTATTGCTGGAGTATTCAGAGATTTTAAAGGAAGATTCCTATTTTCTTTCAGTAGACCTTGCATTCATTGGGACATAACACAGTTGGAGCTTCTAGCAATTCATTCTTTGAAGGAGGTGATCAATGATTGGATGTTCAAATATAAAGGTATCATAATTGAAGGTGATAATTCCAATATCATTTCTTTTCTGCAAGGTATTTGGAAAAAAGGTAACTCCAAAGAAGAGGATCTTTGCTTTCTTAAGGAGTTTAATTACGTTATTTTCAATTGTATAGGTAGAGAAAGCAATAAGTTAACAAATTTGTGTGCTAACTATGCTCTTTTTAGTAGCTTTAGTTGGGAAGAGTTTACTTTGAATAAGGTTCCTCCTTCTTTCTTTAACATTTTGAAGGATGAATCCACTTTGTAGTTGTTCTTATTTTTTTTCCCTCTAGTTTTTAATATATGCAAGCTCCAACTTTTTATTAAAAAAAAAAAAAAAAAGAAAAAGACAATCGCACATCTGAATCCCACCGCAAACAAATTCTATCAAATTATGTACCCTTTGATTGCAATACAGAAGTGATGAAGTGGTTTAAATTGTTCCAGAAATCTTAGTTTAAATAAACTACGAATTCAAATGCTTATAACTTTTTAATGCAACCATTCAAACTTGATGAAATTTTAAATAGAGGATCATGGACACATAATCTCAGAATGCGTAGAGTTGGAGTCTCCATGTTTTAAGATTTAAGAGAAAATGCCCTTGGATGTTAAAACATTAAATCAAGATGTTTAACTAACCTGTGGATGGATTTTGATAATCTTAGGCTTTTTATAAAGCATGAAGGATCCTCTTCAAGTTCCTATAAGACTTCAAGGGCTACTTTCAACTAGATCATAAGCTATATTTGAATTCTCCTTTCTCTCTCTTATTGGTTTTGGGTTTTCTTGAACTCTAGAAGGGCTGAAGAATCTATGGGAGAGTAGTAGAATTTCCTAGGAGGTTAGAGAATAGAATTGATGAACCTTAAACCCTTGGGAAGTGGGGGTATTATAGAAGAGAGAAATTAAAATGGAGTGTTCAGATCTTTCCACCTAAGCCATGAATAACAAGCATTTAGTTTTGGACTAACCAATGGGATCCATGGGGAGGTTCTAGAGAGTTTGAAAGCACATGGGTTGTTATTAAGAAAGTTATAGTTGAACCAATCTTTGGAGAGATATTATTTTAGGAAATTTTGCCACATTGGTAGCTGGGTGGAAAGAGTTATAGAGGAAGGTTCTAGAGCCTAATCAATCCATTAGTTGGGTTAAAGGTTGATTGGTTTGCTTTAAGGTCCAAAAATATGGGATTAGGAGAGCTTGGTTCAACCCATACATTTAAAATATGTCAACCTATGGGCTCAAACTCTTGTGGTGTGTGCATAGGGTTAAGACACACCTATAACATCAATTTTTAGAATTTATTTTCACAAGGACAGTCAGTAATTTAGATTTAGAAAACTCCAATTATAGCACTTGGTTCAACCCCATTTGTTAAACCATATGGGCCTAAGGGTGGGAAATTTTTAAGAGGACTCATGTTGACCTCATGAACAGTCCCTATGAGTTTAGTTCAATGATTTAGACAAAAGCATGAGAAATGAAATTTTTAAGGATATTGGGTGATTTTGGTTAACTAGGGTGGACCTTGTGAACCGAGTTTGGCTAGAGGTCAATGATGGGTCCATCTCATTCCTAATTATATTTCGGACTTGTGGAGGTGGTCCCATGGCTTGGTGAGGACTTTTAGTTTAGAATTTATGTTTATGGGCTAAAAGGACCCTTTGGGCAACCTAGGTTAAATTGGTCAACTAAGGTTGAATAAGAATTATAACTTAGTTCAATGTATTTTAAATGATATTTAGGGTTTATTAGAGTTGGCCGAAAAGTTCTATTGGGTATTTATGTATGTAATATAGTTTGAAGTGGTAAATGAGTAATTTTGTTAACAAAGGTTGACTTAGTCAAACAAGATTGACTAAGGCTTGGGTTTGGTTTAATGGATTCCAAGTCATGTTCTAGATATATTTGGAGAAGATTGCATGTAATGGTTGAATTGAGACATATTAAGGGTTACAATGTTTTTTTTTTTAAAGATTTAGTGTTTTAGGGTTTTATGGTCAACCAAGATTTAATGTTGGTTTAATGCATCATGCTCATAGTGATGATAATGATCACTAAGTTTGGAGAGTCATCCAAGGTCAAATCACAAGATGGTATATTTTATGGCATAAGTTTTGAATATTTGAAAGTTTTGCGCCATATGAAAATGTTTGAGTTTTAAAGGTTAGGGATATTGAAATGCCTTCAAATTAATATGGTTGACCCTAGGGACATGTCTAATCAATATGCAAGTGATATTTTGGAATCTAAGATAATTTGGTCAGGTTTCAAGGCAAAGATAATTTCTCCAAAAATAGGTTTTCCACCAAGGGGTTTTGGGTTTGGCTCCAACACTAGATTTTTGAGTTTTGAGTTGATCATTGAGTTTAATCACTAGATTGGAATTAGATTTGACATAGATAATGATTTGGGAGGATTTAAGGTTTGAAATGCTCAAATTATTGATAATCATTATTGATCATCAGTAATTGAATAGTTGATTAGCTGACATCACTAGGGGCTGTCAACTGATGGGTTTGAAGATTAATTTTGATTTAGATTTTGAAGTGATCAGAAGAGGCCAATGATTGGAAAGATTTTTTTTTTTTTTTATAAAAATCAAACCACTGATTATAAAGGGTGATTTTCAAGTGATAGATGAGATGATTAAACAATTGTCAAGGGTGATTACCAAGTGATGGTTTCAAGGGTCAATGTTGAAATCACCATGCCCAAACACAGTGATGAGTTTGATTTAGGATTTGAAATGTATTTTAATGATTTAGGTTTAAATATTAGTATTTTATATGGGTATATTTGGTCTCATTCAGAAATAGGGTAAGTAAATGGAACCCCAAAATAAGTGTGATGAGCTTAAAAATTAAATCACATGTATTGGCATTGATCAAAGCAATTAAATGAATCCAAAAGATTGGTTGACATTTAGATTTGAATTTCAATGGATTTGTACATGATTAGGATATCATCTTCTTAGCAAGTGGAAGGAAATTTGAATGGGATAGTTTCTCCTAATTAGATGGTTTTTGTAAGACTTAAAAGTCTTCTTTCTAATCCAAGAGAAGGAATGAAAACACAAAGGGAATAAAAAATAAATCAACAGACCAGAGGGCATTTCAAAGAATGGGATAATCAATAAGGAGATTTACACCTAAACTCAGAAGGTTTTGATTTAAGATTTTGTTAGGATAGTTCTAGGAGGGGCTTGCTCCACCACTAAAGGATGATCACATAAAAAGGAAGCCTTTATAAAAAACTTACATCCAAAAATAGAGGATTGAATTTTAAATTTAAATTATGATAGGGCCACGAGGGTTATGATCCACCACTAGCAGATGATATTGAAGAAAGGAAGCCTTTATGATGGACTTATACCCAACCTAAGAGGATTGGATTTAGGTTTAAACTAGGATGGTGCCATGAGGGGCATACTCACCACCAGCAAATGATCATATGTAAAGGAAGCGTTTATCACAGACTTATACCCAATCATAAAAGATCAAATTTAGATTTAAATTAGGATGGGGCCATGAGGGGCTTGCTCCACCACTAGTAGATGATCATGAGGTAAGGTAGCATTTGTCATGAATATATACCCAATATTAATGTATTGAATTTAGGTTTGAACTAGGATGGTGCCACGAGGGGCTTACTCCACCACTAGAAGATGATCATATAGAAAGGGAAGCCTTTATCATAAACTTATACCCAATCATAGGAGATCAAATTTATACTTAAACTAGAGAATGGTGTCATGAGAAGATTACTCCACCACTTGCAGATGATCATAATGAAAGGAAGCCTTTCTCACGAATAAATACCCAACCTTAGAGGAATAAATTTAGATTTAAATTAGGATGGTTCCACGAGGGGTTTGGTCCACCATTAGTAAATGATCATAAGGAAAAGAGGCCTTTATCATGGACTTATACCAATTCTTAGAGGATTAGATAATTATATGAAAATGAAGCTTTTATCACAAACTTATACCCAACCATAAATGATCAGATTTATATTTAGATTAGGATGGTTCCACAAGGGGCTTTCTCCACCACCGCCAAATTTTAATGAAACATATAGGATGCCATGTAAATGGGCTTAAACCTAATGGATGATTTAGATAAATATGGAAGATCAAATGAGAGGCAACTCATGAATGTGAGGTTAGATGAACATTCCGTCATAACCTTAAAAGATATTATACCATAAAGGATTTTACACCATTTCTATAAGCTTCTCCTAAACTTTCATTCCATTGGCATTTTTATCATCCAATTTATTCTTTAGAATTTGAACCATGTTTTATTAAAGGCCTTAATTAATGCCCAAGGGTAATAGATTATTGAGTATCTCTAGCCAATATTATGACATTTTACAAAGTTCTTTGTTTTAGTGCTTCTAAATGAATGACCATTATATTATATGATTCAATGAGGAATACTAAAGCTTTACATGACATGATATTTGAAGAAATTTAGAACAAATTGAGCCTTTACTTCTCTTAAGGGAATTGATTTTTGCTATTTTGAGAAATAATCTATAGTTACTAATATGAACCTATGGCCTTTAGAAGAAGGAAAATTATTGGACCAATACTATCCATACCTCAACTTTCAATAGGCCATGAAGCAACCATTGTATGTAATACATTTGACTGTTAATGTAGAACCACCACATGTACCTGACATTAATGACAATAATGTGGAACTTTCATGCAATTATTAATTATTGATGGCCAATAATATCCCATTTATTTAATTTTTATTTTTATCTTTGGCTCTGATTGATTTACACCACACAATCGGACATGTACATCTTCTATAATCATTTGTGATTCTAATTTAAATAAATGACTTAACCATATTTGATTGAATGATCTTTTGTATAATGTGTTGTTCATCAATGTAAAAGATAGAGATCTTCTTTTGATCTAATCAGTTGTTGATCTTTCTTGAGGGAGATTGTTTACTTGCAAGTATTCAATGAAGGTTTTTCTCCAAACAACCAATTCAACATCTTCTACTAAATTAATTTTCACCTCGGTTGAATAGTTTCTATTTACATAATTAAGGTCTATAAATGATATAACTTGATGACCTTGTACTTCTACTGCAATTGAATCTCCATCATGTCAAGCAAAAGCTTATGCTATTTTTAGTAAGGCATCTACTATGGAATTATATCCATGAGGAATCTTATACAATGTTACATTTGGAATTTTCTCAAGGGGATGCATTACATATTAATAATAAGGAACCATTTTTTTGTACTTAATAAGTATCAACTATCTGATTAATCACTAATATTAAATCTCCAAAAAATTCTATTTCTTGAATTTTATTTAGAATCATCAATTCTAACCTATTTATCAATGCCTCATACTCAACTTTATTATTTGTACAAGGTTCTAAGAAATGATAAGAGTAATATATTATACCCTTTTCTGGGCCAAAAATACTATACATATTCCAACATTTCCTGGAGAAATATGATCAAGTTTTTCTTATTGATTAGAAGTACCACTATAAAAGTAGAATTCCTAGATGGATTTTTTATTTGATTATGAAATCATGATTTATTCATCTGGTAGTTCATCATTTATCGAACAATAATCTTGTATTAGATGAGCTACTAGAATATCTGCCATAGCTTGCCCTTTCACTACTTGTAAAGGAATGAATGTGATTTCAAATTATGATAACATCATTGACCATCTAGTTAGTCTTCCTAACAACATTAGATGTGTCATCATATATGGTAATGGATTTATTCTTGATATCATATTCACTTGATGGGAGAGTATTTAATGCCTTAACTTCTGAGCAGTAATGATTAAAGCTAAATAATATTTCTCAATCGGAGGATACTTTACTTTAGTTGGAAGTAAATGTCTACTCAAGTAGTAAAGTGCATTCTCTTTACTCTAAATCTGGATCCAAGTACTATGATTTTAATGAAAAGAAATATTATTTTTTCTTTACAACATCTATTATTGCACAAGATCACTTGCAATACAAATCAGCTCAAGATTAGTTAGAATAGGATTGAGTCTATTTGTAATTTCAATTTTAATATACTTTTTACTTTTCCTAAGTCAACTCATGTGTCTGATAGATCCCAAGCTAAATAACCTTGCACACAAACACTTAGGGGGAGAAATTTGGTGAGTTAGAGAATTTTTCTATTTTTAACCTAATTATACATGATGATTTCAAATCTTACTGGATGATCAATTAAAAATAAAAAACTTGATTAGGGCATCTATGCTAATTTTAAGTGATTAAGCTAACCATATTGGATGATCCCTATTGTCCAGAATGATCCATTTGGATGATGAAAAATAACCACCAGTCATAATTTGGCAATATTTTAATTTTTAAATTTTGTACTAATCGTACAAGATGATGTACATCATCCTAGATGATTCAGGACAATCATGGCTAAATTAATCTTATGATTAGGAGAATAATTATATAAAACATAATTAAATATGATTATTTAGGATGATTGGTGATGATTATACTGGACGATAGAGAACATGTTTGGTATGATAAGGAATCACTACCTATTGTACCAGATGAATATCATATTTTTTCAACTAATCTTCCAAGACAATAGAACCATATCATACTGGATGACAGAAAAGTGCATGGAATGATAATGCATAACCAAGCATTATTCTAGATGAAGTTCAACAATCTTGAACAAATCATATAGAGCAATGAAATTTATCCTAGCTGAAAGGGCTATTTTTTACTAATCATACATGATAATCTATTGATTGTACTAGATAATCAGTTGTGAAAAATTAAAAATTAGAGCTTCTTTTGGAGGCTCTTTATTTAAGCAATTATATTAACTCTTGAGTTAATCTTTTGCAATGAAGGAGATCTGGAAGAGAGTTTTAAGAAGGAAGAGGGAGAGCTTGAGAGAGAGAGAGAGATGCTTGTGAGGGGGAGTTATGTGGGATTCATAAAGGTTGCTCTAAGCAAGGTGTTCAACATCTTCTTAAAGTTGCTTCTTTTGGTTCGTAGTGGCTCTGGGGAGATCTTCATTAGCATTACATCAAGGTTAACTACCTAGTATAAGATGTAGTAAGAGGATTCCCAGGTTTCGTGCCTTCACTAGATGGGTGAAAAAGGATTTCTAGATTCTTTACCTACTCTAGGAAAGAGTAAAAGGATTCTAGGTTCTTTGCCTCATCGGGTCAATGGAAATATTTTATAAGGGCTTCTCTGCCTTGCTGTGGGAGCAAAAAGAGAGTCACTTCTGTTTAGTACAATATTTGGAGAGGGAGTCTCTAAGGAGTGGATGTAGGTCAAGTTGATCCTTAAAAAAATCATTTATATTTAGTCGAATCACTATAAATCTTGGTGTATTCTTTCTATTTTTTTGCATTTTGATTTTTGCATATTTTTGTGATTTGATATGTGGTCAAAATATTGATCCTTGCTATTGATAAATAAGTTTTGCTTCTAAAAAAATTATTTATTTTTAAAATATTCAAAAGGATTAAAAAAAAATCATTTATATAATATATTTTAAAAATTATCAATTCACCCCCCTCTTGGTTAGGCTGAGGACTAGTTCCTTAGGGTTTAACATCTCTCACAAACTTTCAAGTGGTATTAGAGTGGGATTCATAATATCATGTTTTAGAAAACTTTTGTTGTTTAATCTTTAACTAACTTTGGAAATAGAAATATCGTGGAGGGATATTTAATTACTAGTCCACCTCTTTTTGATAATATACCTTTTAATTTTTGGAAAACTAATGTGTGCACCTATTTACAATCAATTGATTATCATATGAGGATGCTTGTTAGGGAAGGTTATTTTGCA
The DNA here is from genome assembly GCA_022539455.1 of Dendrobium nobile. Classification (NCBI taxonomy): domain Eukaryota; kingdom Viridiplantae; phylum Streptophyta; class Magnoliopsida; order Asparagales; family Orchidaceae; genus Dendrobium; species Dendrobium nobile. The sequence continues at coordinate 40,335,839 of CM039735.1, forward strand.
CCTTATAGATTAGTAAATAGTGTTAAAATTGAAATTCATTTTGCTGATTAGACTACTGAGGATAGAGATCAAGCATAACTGAATGCTAAGTGCTTGAACTATTTTTTATGTGTCTTAAAATCTTAAGATTATATGCGTGATTCTACTTATTCATCTGGCAATAAAATTTGGGACTAACTATGCATAACATATGAAGGTACAAATGAAGTTAAACAATCTAGATTGAACATTCATCTGCATGATTCTAAACTTTTCTTCATGAAATCTGGCAAATCTATTTCTTAAATGTATACTAGTTTACTCAAATTCTTACATCCCTGTATGTCTTAGAAAGAGAACAAACAAATATTGGAAAAGTTAACAAGATTATGAGATGTTTTCCTTCTTCCTTTGATGTGAAAATTACTTCCATTGTTGAATCTAAGGATTTGAATGTTTATTCAATTGATTACTTACTTGGACTACTCATTGCTTATGAGAAAGGAGTGAACCAAAGGCAGCTTGATGCAGGTGATAAGAAAAAGGAAAAAAATTGTAGCCTTGAAGGATAATGATTCTATCACTAATTCTTCTGGTATTGAAAATGATGGCATTGCTTTAATAACTAGGTAATTCAAGAGAATCTTAAGGAAAAAGCTAAAGCATTATCACAAATGGAACAAGGGTAAGAATAATAAGAATTCTAAAGTTTCTTCTGATGTTATGTATTTTGAATGCATGAAGCCAGGGCATCTGAAGTCTGATTGCCAAACTCTTAAAGTTCACTCAAGTAAGGAGAAGGTGAAGAAAAACTTAATTTCATAAAGGACAAGAAAAGGACCTAAAAGGCTTTCTAGGTAGACTTAGCATCATACTCCTCTAAAACTAAAGCAGAATAGGAGGTAACAAACATGTGCTTAATGGTTGATGATCATCTTGATCACTCTAATCAAGAGGAGGTATATGAGCTACTCAATTAATTAAAGTTTATGAAAAAATTCATTCTTTATATAGGAAGCTCAAGAAATGGCATGCTATCCTTAAATCTAATTTTTTTACTCTACAAAATGAGCATGAATGACTTAGAAAGATCATTCCACTTTAGATAGCAATCATATAACTTTACTTGATGAATTTGATGAATTTAATAAAATGTATATTGATTTAAACAATGAGCATGATTCATTGAATAGTTTACATGTTAGACTAAAAAATGCAAGCAAGAACTTAGATACTCTTGCATCTAATTTAGATAGTAGAGAGCATGCATTAAAAATAAAAAAAAAAGTTTTTTAAAGTGCAAATAAGTTTTTAGAAGTTGTATTGATTGCTTTCAAAGAAAATAAAAAGCTAAATACACTAGAAGAGTTTCATAATCCATCACATCAGCATGCATCATTCAAACCTAGGAAGAGGAACCATAACTCTAATAGATTAATAAAAATCCTTTTTCTGGTGTTAAATATTTTTCATGTGGCATGCTAGGACATATCTCCCACACTTGCACCATTCAACATAGAACATATTTATTGTGGAGACCAAAACTTCAAAATTCACAGCATAGCTTGCATGCATTTTATTCTTCTTTCCATAAGATGGGACCCAAACATGTTTGGGTTTCCAAATCTAACTTTTGATGATTTTGGTAAGTGTTCTCTAATAGAAGGCCTTGTGAGAGCATGTGGTACTTAGATAGTGGATGTTTAAGGCATATGACTGGAGATGTAAATAAATTCATTTTATTTTAGGTCAGGGTAAGAGGCAAGGTAGCACTTAGAGATAACACCACCAGGCGAGTAGTGGGGAAAGGTATAATTGGCAAATTTAAACATTCCATCATTGAAATTTTTTTATTAGTAGATGTCTTGAAACATAACCTACTCAGATAAACTAGCTCTACAGCTTTGTGATTAAGGATTCAACATCAAATTCTTATCTTATAGCGGCATAATAAGCAAAAATAACAAAGGTATTTTGGAGAAAAGGAGAATTGATAATATCTACACGCTTGATCTATATTGCATTAAATTTGACACTACTCTTTGATAGAGAGAAGGAGAGAAGAATAGAGGGAGAAAGATGAGGTAGATAGTAAGAAAAAGATTGAGAGAGAGAGAGAGGAGAGCTAGAAAGTGAGATATACATTTTTTTAGTTGATATTATGGTATGTGTGTTTGTGTTTATGTGTGTGTGTGTGTGTGTGTGTGAGAGAGAGAGAGAGAGAGAGAGAGAGAGAGAGAGAGAGAGAGAGAGAGAGAGAGAGAGAGAGAGAGAGAGAGAGAGAGAGAGAGAGAGAGAGAGAACATATCTGATGAATCTTGGTTATGACATATGAGCTTTATGTCATGCAAGCTTTAAAAACGTTAGGAAAATCATCCAAAAAGAAATAATAAGAGGGATTCCCAAACTAGATTTCATAAAAGACCACCTATATGATACCTGTCACTTAGAGAACAAGTCAAATCCTATTTTGACTCACTCAAATATATAAACACTAACAAACCCTTAGGAGTCGTACACATAGATCTCTTTGGATCTATCAACACTACAAGCATAGGAGGGAAAGTCTTTGGGTATATGATTGTTGATGTTTATTTGAGGTTTACTTAGGTTAGATTCCTATCTTATAAAAGTGAATCATTCAAGGAGTTTAAGTCTTTTTTCACTTGAATTAAGAGGAAGCTAGGGTGTGAAAATTCTAGCCAATCATAGTGATCATGGTAGAGAAATTGAGAATGAAAAATTTGAGTATTTTTGTAAGGAGTAAGGGATAGATCATAACTTTTCAGCTCATAGAACTCCTCCGTAGAATGGAGTAGCTGAAAGAAAGAACAGGACACTGGTAGAAGCCACTCGAGCCATGTTTGATGATTACTCACTTATAAAATACTTTTGGATAGAAGTGGTGAATATAACCTGTTATGTTTTGAATAGGTTGAATGTTATATCCAAATTAAATAAGACACCCTATGTAATTCTTAAAGGTAGGACACCCAACCTCTCTCCTTCATATCTTTGGATGTAAAGTGTTCATTCTAAATAATGGGAAATATCTACTAGGAAAGTTTGACCCAAAATTTGATGAAGGAGTTTTCTTAGATTATTCAAGTATCAGGAAATCCTATAAAGTTTTTAATAAAAGAACACTGGTAGTTGAGGAGACCATTTATATTGTGTTTGATGAATCTGATAGTTTTGGAGAGTTAAGGGTATAAAAAGAGGAGGTTATAGAAGCCACCTAAGTATTAGAATCTACAAATCTAGAGAAAAGGGTAGAATCTAAAAAAGCGTTACCTAGAGATGGAGATATTCTTTGAGGAATTGTAAAGAACTGAACTTAGGAGATCCATCTAAAGGTGTTAGAACTAGGCACATACTTAGAAAAGAAGTTAACCACTCTGCCTTCATTTCAATGACTAAACCCAATAACCAAAATCAAGCCCTATCTTATGAATTATGGATCCTAACCATATAAGAATAGTTAAATTAATTTGTAAGGAATGATGTTTTAGATCTAGTTGAAAGACCTAAGGACTAGAGTGTGATTGGAAAAAAAATTGAAAGTTCGTTAGGGATGTTAAGCCCTATAGAACTTGCCCGAGGCTAACCAAGAGGGGGGGTGAATTGGTATTTAAAAATTTCTTTAAGCAAAAAGAACGATTATCACAAACCAAATCACCACAAAAATAAGTGCGAAAGAAAATAAATGCGGAAGCAGTAAAAATAAGAACACAAGGGTTTATAGTGGTTCGGTCAATTCGACCTACGTCCACTCCCCGGAGGCGCCCTCTGAGTATTACACTACAATCGTGACTCTCTTTTAGCCCCCACAGCTAGGTGGAGAAGCCCTTACAAACACCTCCTTTCTGCCAACCCCAGCAAGGCAGAGAATCTCCCTCCTTTTGCTTCCTCCTGAAGCAGGCAGAGAACCATGATCGATTACTGAAGCTTACCTCTCCCAACCACTCCAAGGACAAGAGACTCTAGGAAGAAGAAGTGGAACAATGCTTGGAGAAACCCTTGTGAATCCCCTCACAAGCTCTCCCTCACAAGATCCTCTCTCTCTCTCTCTCTCCCTCTCTCTCTCTCCTTTAGGTTTTCTCAGGTCAAGACAGCAGCCAAGGATGTTCAAAAATGTTGAACAAGAGCTCTTAAATAGAAGAGCTTCAAAGGAGCTCATTAATTATATGTTTTCATCTTTATCATCCATGACGATATATAAATCTTCCTGGCCGATCAGTACGAATCTCATAACATCGGCCAGAGCATCGCCCTGAATGCAAACTGGATGATTGAAATTTTGCTTGATCATCATGATTGTCTGGGACGATCAATTTAAATCAGAGGAAAATCGTCCAAAGCATCGCCCTGAATTTGAGCTATCCGATCTAAATCGGCCAGAGCATCGCCCTTAATTTGTGCTGTCTAATATTTATCGTCCAGAAGCAACTATGGGTTTTTGAATAGATCATCTTGGCCGATCCTGAGATCATCCAGGATGGTGTGATCGTATCAATCATCCTTAATTACTTCCTTGATTCCTGGATCAATTTAGGCATAATTGTGTGATATCGTCTAGGCTGATTGCATGATCGTCCTGGCCGATTTCAAAAAATATAGAATACCTAAATTGATCATGGCAGAAATTTTTTTCTGTATTGAGCATATCGTCCTGGCCGATACAGGTATCGTCTAGGCCATTTAGTTAATTACGGTTGCCTTAACTAAGAAATTTTGATTAGATCTTCTATTTTGAGCTCGATCCTCCAGGATGATATAAATATCATCCCGAACGATGTGAGTAAAAACACAAGTTCTAAATCTCTTAAGTGTGTGTGTGTAGGGTTACTTAACATCAGTCACTTCAAGCAATTATAATTGATTCAAGAAAGAAAAAAGAAAATTACAAACTGACTCAATCCTAATCTACCCAGTCTTGAGCTATTTCGATTTCCGTCAGATCTTTAAGTCCTGAAAAATCAGTAGAAAAAGGCAGTCGTAGTGAAATAAGATTTGTTTACTATCATTGAAATCATAATCCAAAAACAAGTTTGTACAGTCTCCCCCTTTTTTATGATGACAAACATATCGATAATCCAATTTAAAATAGTAATGCAAAACTAAACAAGCTTTCAAAAAGGACAAGTACAAAGGACAAGTACAAGTATATTACAAGAACAAGCACAAACATACTACTCCCCCTTTTAACATCTCAAAAAGGAGGAGGAAACTAAAAACACAAACTAAAGCGACTAAAAACACAATACAGAAAAAGAAAGCAATCTATAGAAAATAGAAACTAAAATTACATAAACGAAGGATCTTGATCATTAGATGGAGGTGGAGGTGGTGGAGCCTACTGAAAGTAGCTAGCTAGCGTAGTAAACTGAGCATTGAACTAGGCTATGTCCTAGTCGTTCTGCTGCTGCTTGGTGAGTAATGTAGCTGTCAAAATGGGCTAAGTCCTCTATGCGATGCTGCTCGTAGCGGGTCATGTCCTCAGAATGTTGCTGCTACTGTGCAACAACTTAAGCATCGAAATGGGTCTCCCAATGATCAAATCTCTCCACTAACTGGTTAAACTATGAGTGCTGGTGAAGAGGAATAGGATCAGGAACGGGAGCAGGAGCCTCCTCCTCCTCGGCCCCCTGAGGTTTCCCATCTCCTGGGTGGAGACGATTACTGTGAAGGACATTAAACGAATTGTTAGAGTAGCAGGGAGGCGGATGGTTGGGGTGAGTAGGATATTGAAGATTGTATTTGGTTTCAAGAACATATGAGATGATGTGTCCCAAAGCCAGATTGGGTTTCCTCTTATGACCCAGATCACGGATTGTAGTTAAATGATCAATGTATCAAAAGATTAGATCAGTAGCATTAAAATCTCTATGGGCCATGATGTAAAAGGTGGTAAGAGAAAGTAATGGGATGATATGGATTCGGTCCCCGGCTTTTGGAATTATGGAAGTGCGAAGGACATGTTGGATTGTCCTTGCATCTTTGACTAAAGAGCTAGTCTCTCTAACATGAAAGGGAGAGTTGGTTTGGCATAAAAAATGATATGCAGTGGACTAGTTGAAGTCAGGATCAGAGATAGTTAAATGCAGCTTATCCCCAGTGGTGGATAGTTGCAGCAGTTCAGCACAGTCTTGATATGTGATCTCGACTGGGCGTCGATTCACATAGGAGATTAGGGCAGTATAGGCAGCATTTATCTGGAGATTTGCAAAAAATTCAAACAGAAGTTCGGAGGCAAAAGGGACTTCTAGAGTAAGAATGAAGCAGAGAGAAGTGTGAGTGAAGAGATCTAGTACCTGATATGAAAGGTAGGCAGGATTGATTATCCTGGAGAGAGTGATGCTGCATTCTTTGTAACGATGGTAAGCTGCTTGATCCTCTACTTCTCTGAATCGAGGGTCCAGAGTGGCCCTCAAAGAACTTTTAGAAGCCTATCAGACTTGCTTTTCACCAGCCATAGCAAGAAATCAGTGAGTAAAAAAGAGATAAGAAGAAGCTTTGAGGTGAAAACAATGGCTGGAATGGCCTGTATTTAAAGAAACGGCCACATCATCCAGAGCGATTGCAGAATCATCCATGACGATTTGGTTCAATTATTACGTACAGGTCGATTGGTCAGAAAGGTGGTCCGATCGGCCGGGTCAAGCAGATATCGGCTAGGATGATTAAACACAGGTGATCGTCCCGAGAAGTCAAGCCGGACGACCGTTAAAAAAATAGATTGGCTGGGCCGATTATGTGTATCATCCAGGATGATGCATAATAATTGATTGTACCAGCCGAAGTTAAAACAGTTTAAATCTGTGCCACATGTATCGTCCAGGACGAACAGTGGATCGGCCAGAACGATTGCCCAATAATGGATCGTCCGGGGCCAATTTTAAGGATTTTAAACGTGCTGACACGTGGATCTTCCAGGACAATCTAGTGCATCAGCCAGGATGATGACCATAAATGCATCGGCCAGGACAAAAATTATATTGGCCAAGACAATAAAAAATGATTGTAATAGAGTTTGATTATATCGGCCAGGATGATAAGTGATCATCCGGGATGATTAGTTACAGAAAGCTCAGAAAAGTTCAGCAGATGAAATTTTGAAGAGAAATTATCATATTATCTAGGATGATAGAGATATCGGCCAGGACGAGGTGACAAGAATTTGAAAACCAAGAAAAAATAGAGATGATCAAAAAACCCTAAACAAAAATAAATACAAACTAAAAACAAAAAAAAAACAGATAAAAACAAGAAAATGAAAAAAATGAAGTTTTTGGTTTTTAAATTTTCTAGTTTTTTTTAGCAAAACAAGCATATGACAAATTTTCCAAATAATTAAATTTTAAACATTTGAAAGATCAATGAGTTAATAATGTCACAATCTAAAAATGGTAGAAAATTCGATCCTGTTTACCCTAGCTCGGACTCCTTTCTGGATAAAAATTGTCTTTTGAAAATAAAAGGTCTAACTCAGAATAAATTGGATATAAAGAAGAACCGTTCAAAACTTGGTTATAAAAAAAATATCTTATAAAATAGTATACCAAAGTAATTTTTCTCTATCATGGAATTTGAAATCAAGCCTTTGAAAATATCAAATAACCCATGAGTCCTTCTAAGTTTTAAAAGTTTTGAAAAGGGTGGATAGCTTGCATTTAGTGGGCTCATTTTATGCCTCTTGTCACTTTGATTGGCTCTTTGAGCATCTTTTGATTTTTGATACACTTTCGTGTATATACTTTTCATTTCAATTTGGTGTCATTGGCCATTTTCCTTTTTTTTTTTAATTTTTGCAAGCTAAAAACTCTTTAACAAAACCTTAAAAAAAGGTTCTTAGTTGTGATTATATCTTCAAGATATTAGAGAAGAGGAGCTCTCTTTCTAACATAGGGAAGAACAAACCACAAAACAAAAATCAAAACCATATGATAGTGTAATGGCAAGATTTCAATTAACTTGAAAGATATATAAGAACTTTGGATCATATATATAAGATAGACTATTATAGCAAGATAAAAAAGATCTTAATTTCAAAAATCATTTGTTAAAATGAGATAGACTTTTTATTTAGAAAAGAAAACTATATCACCAAAAGAGGTTAGATAGAGGGAAACCACACTACAAGAAAATAAGTCAACAGCGACAAAAAAATTATAGGCAAAAAAAAATTGGTCGCTAAAGATATCTTTTAGCGACAAAAAATAAGCGTGGCCTCTAAATAATAAGGAATCTAGATATTAGCCACCAAAAGAAAAATTGAGTGCTAATTTTGTCACTAAAAGAAAAATTAACTGCATAGAACTGTCTCCGAACCGTTCGAACCGGGGGTTAGACCCAAATCGTAAAACTGATTTTATGATAACCGATCAGTTCATCTACGAAATTTTAAACATCGGACGGCTCAAGGAAGCATATATGAAACGAAAGAAATAAAAAAACTACCATTCATTCGAAGGGTCATATCGGTTCTCATCTTCTTCCCGATTCACTTACTCGTTCGCGAAGCCAGTTAATCCCTTCCAACCAGGAAGTCTTCGGCATCAGTGGCGACGATGGATCTTCCTCATCTCGGCCTTATAACCTTCCGCCTCTGGCTTCCTTCTCGCAGGCCTTTTCATTCATCAACTCCGAATTCTACACTCCTCCGCCTCCGAGGGAGCAAGCGCCGAGGTGAGACTGTTCTTCGATCTGCTTGTTGTTTGTCTATTTCTCATTCCATTTTTTCATAAACATTTTGCTTGCTTGTATTCGATTCGTGTTTTAGGGATCCGAATCATAAATTTTTTGTTTTTTTTTTTACTATTTAGATATTTGTTTCGACATCGTTTGATTGAGATATCTTTTCTTGATGTTTTTTGCTTCCCCGACTATTTTTCTTAATGGAAATCGACGATCTTTGGGATTTTTTATGCCTGCCATGTGTGTTGTTGGGTGAAATTGCAGCAGAGGTACTAAGGGATTACAGCATTGCAATCCTCGAGAAGAAAAAGGCCCCGAACCGTCTGATCGTTGATGAGGCTGTTAATGATGATAATTCCGTTGTCTCCTTGAATCCGCTGACGATGGAAAAGCTGCAGATGTTTAGAGGGGATACCATCTTGAAAGTAATTATTTTTCATCTAGTTCTTTTTTTGCATTTTTCTTAAATTTTCTTTGTTATTCTCTGCTTCTTAGGCCTTGTTATACGGTTTTTGTAGTCTCAAGGGTTTATATTTTGATTTTGTTTTCTTGGTTGATGCAGAAGTGTTTACTGCTATTTTAAACTGCATTATTTTAAACAATTTGATTTCTGTGTTTAGTGTTTATTGCTATTGTCATCCATTAGTTCTATTTTGTTTCTAAATAACATAATGAAAGTCTTTACTATAGTTAAAATGCAAGATTTGTTGTTCAAAATTATTCCTGCATATAATTTTTTTAAACTGCATTAATTTTAATTAAGGTTGATTGTCCTAATCAAGGGATTATTGATTAATTTTATATAAAAATGAAATGTAGGGTGGAGGTATTAGAGAAAAATCTTTCATGCATTTTATAATTTTTAATAACATTATTATTTATTACGTCATCCGGTTCGACCCCGATTCGACCGGTTTGCTTCTTTCGGTTCGTTGTCTGGTCCGATTTTTTCAAAACCTTGAAAACTAAACATTAGAAGAACTTGTATACTTAACTCTCACGATCTCATGCAGTCCATTTCAGCATTTCTCTACTTGCCCTAGTTTTTGCTCTTTAGCGACTACCTCCAGGCTCCAACTGCTCGACCGTGACCACGACTCTACATCTCTACTTCGCGCGCGCTGATATGTTCCCTCGAAATTATTCGGGAAACCCCGCAAACTCGCCTCTCTGTCGGTTTCTCCCTCAGGTTATATCTATTGCAGATTGCGAAGTCCTACTAGGATTTCTTATTTTCCTTAGCAGTTGGTAAAGTTGTGTCGTGCCTTTCCATGAATCTCATTTCGTCTTGTCTACTGTAGATTCATAAATTTCTTTCTGGTTTCTTATTTTCTTGATAGATACGTGCCGACTGCCGACTGATGCTACATCATCTTCTGCAACCAAAGGTAACTTTTCCAACATTAAGAAAAGATGGATTGTTACGGTTGTACTTGTATGCAGTGATGCTCATATTTCGTTTGGTATTGATTGATTGTTTGCTATCTTGATATTTAGCAACGGGTTTGTTTTAATTTAATTTTCAAATAATTGAGATTCTATTCAGTAAGCTATTTGATTCAATTTGTATAATCTGATCCAAGGTTTTGAATCTTTTTTTGTCTCCTATCTTCGAAGATTAAATTTCACTTTAATTTAATTTCGGTTTTTTATTCAGATTAATTTTTTATTTTTATATATTTAAAAATATAAGTATGATAGAAAATACAGGATTATTGAATTGGGATGCAAGTTGTAACACAAATTAAATTTGTTAGGATTCAATAATGGAATTTCAATCGAACTTTGTATACTAAGAAGCTTCACAAAAGTTTGATTCAAAAATCTGCAGACACTTTTGATTCACTAATTTAATTGATACTCTTTAAGTTAAGCCTCAATGTCATGAAACTTTTAAAAATTTAAAATGTTAATTGGTTTAAGATTGTTTTCAATTGAAATCATTCTAAAACCTCAAAATTACTTGAACTTATCAAAACTTAAAACCATGATCTAATCAAGTCAATTTGATTCAAATTTTTCCATCTTGCTTGAGGTTATGCATCATATGCATGATATGCTTCTCGGATGCATGGACAAACTGTGTCCAAACAACTTTATTGATACTTAAAAATGTTATACTCTGCATGGAACCTATTTTCATTCTAGTACGTTTGTTTGAGCTATCAACTTTTGGAACTTTTCATGTTCTGGTAAAATAATTGCATTAGCTTCAGTGATTTGAGGCCTAAGTTTGATGGTTATTAACTACTATTGTTGTTTTATATGATGTTTCGTGTACATTATGTGGATGTCCAAGTTTATCATCAACATTATTGTTGAGCCATCGGATCCATCTGAGACTGCACAGTATAATTGCGCTAACAGTACTAGGTTATTGTTCATGTAAACAATAACTGTTGTTGCAGTTGTTATCGACAGTGAACGGTAACCTCATGAAGGGTTACTTTGAACTGAAAGATCTGGAAGTATGTTACTTATACTAATTGCAAAACAATAGAAATCTTTCAGTCATGATAGCAATGCTATTTAGTAATATTGAAATTTTATTTGAATAAGCAGGAAATGACAAGAGAACAAGTGGAGAAGTTTGTAAGGCAGGCTGGTGGCGTAAAATCTCTAATTGACTGTTTGCATGGGCTAACAACAATGCTAAAGAAGGATGCTAAACACAGAAAGCAATTGCCTGTCCATTTGAATGCCTTCTCCATACTGTATGATCTTTCTATGTCGTCTAATTTATGTCTTTCTAAGGCTCCTGCCGTCTATGGCATGTTTCTTATATCTTTATTAGCCATTATGTAATTTGTTGATTAATAAACTAAAAAATTTCATGAGTTTATAAGTTATGTTCAAAACTTATGCAGGCTGACTTTATGAAGATGCCTTTCCCTGAAAATACTTTCGATGCTATATATGCTATAGAAGCAACCTGCCATGCCCCTGATTCTGTACATCACTTAGAAGCTTTTAATCGTCTGCTCCAATCTATCCTTTTGAACATGCTTTATTACTGCACTGGAGATTGATACTCTCTGTGTTTTTTGTTCTTGAATAGCTTGGATGCTATAAGGAGATAAAGGCTGGGCAGTGCTTTGCTGCTTATTAATGGTGCATGACTGATAATTATGATCCCAACAATGAGATCCATAAAAAGATAAAGGCTGAGATTGAGATTGGCGATGGGCTTCCTGACATAAAATATCGGTAATGTTTACCACTTAACAATGTTACAAACTAACTATAACATGTGGGAATAAATTGCTTCTCATGTCCAACAGTATTAGCACTTGTAGAATCAATATCAATTAACTTCTCATGTTTAAGAGGTATAGAAGACTTGGAGCTAGCGGCTTCAAAAAAATTGCAGTAAGAGGACTCATTACCAGATGTTAATTCTTTCAGTTTCTATTCTAGCAGAAAACTTAGAGCATCGCCAGTAAACAGATTAAGGCCATAAGATGATTTCTTCTTTGCAGTAAAATCATTTCTCAGAATATTACCATCAGTGGCGCATATACAATTTTCCTCAGCTGGAATGAAGGATGGAGGACCAGGTCTTGACTTCACTAATGGAGAGTTGAATGTAAAGGATACGACATCAGCACCATCATTTTTGTTATCTTTGTTCCACCTTGATTGTTCATTAATCACAACATCCGGCTAAACATGCCTTTGTTTAGAGGCATTGTGATCAACAAAAGAGTTTCTCTGAGAGTTGAAACCCCCTTCTGTCAATTTTTTCTTTCTAGGGAAGTTCTTATTACTTGATAAAAGATTTTCATGATCTGTAGTAGAAGTCTCTAAAGTATCCTCCCTATAGACAAGCCGGAATGCCCTGACAAGGAACTTGTGGTATCATTCTTCCTTGATGAAGTGTCTTCATATGGAATTTTTCTTTCCTGCTGTTTAGAAACTAACTGCTTTGGATTTAACTTGCCTTTACCTGACAAAGAGTTATGCTTCTGATTATTTTGTCTTAGCACACTAGATCCACCAGATATTGAAGCCTTCTTATGCTACTTAATCTTACTTTGCTGGCTCTTGATCATGGCTGATTTAATTTAGTTTCATCAGCATCTTTTGTAATTGGAGATGTATTCTTTCTGTTCATGCTCAGACCTTCCCTCTTCTGAACATTCACCTTTGCTTGAACTGCGAGGGAAACTGATTTACCTTTCCAGATCACCTATTATGCGACAACCTTCATAGTCGACGACTTTTGCGGGGTTCAACTATAGAAGTTATTATAGCTGATTATTTTGTAAACATTAAGGATTGAGATTTCGGAGATCATATTTTGTTTTTTTTTTTTGTTTTTGATAAATGTATTTGTAAATGTATATGAATGAATACAATTTTAATTTTCTTCTAGCTAATTTTTATTTACTATATTGATGAATGAATATTTTTTTATTCAATACTTGTTATTTTTATTACCTCAATGTAATAAAATTAGTGTTTTTTTCTTTCTTATGTATTTTATTTGTCTAATTAATGAGAAGTAATTAGATGCGCTAATATCAAAGGAGTTATTGATTGATCTTAAATGTTTTAGCTAAGGTATAATAATTGAATAAGCAATAAATTTTACAAAACGTGACATTGATATCCATTAATAATCACATTTCATGAAATTAAAGGAGCAGTGACTTACTTGGTTGATCTTTTTGGCGTCCAACTTTTATTTTGGTCGCTATTAAAAAAATGTAATTTATAAAATTAATAATTAAAATTACTAAATAGCAGCCAAATAATTATTCATTAGAGTCAAAAAAATTGGTCGCTAAAATGTACATTTTTAGCGACCAATTCTAATTAGTGGTCACTAATTTAGCAACCAAAAAAAAGTTTTGGCCGCTAAAAGCCTCAGCGACCAGGCTACTGCGACAAACCAGCGGCCCAATTTTTTTTTGTCGCTATTCGCTTTAGCGACCAAATTATCTTTATTAGCGACCAATTTTTATGGTCGCTAAAAACCTTTTTTCTTGTAGTGCCATCAACAGTATTTTCTTCCTTTAACCGATCTAGATATGCTAATCATTGGCCATAAATCTCTAAAGTTTAAGAATAAGGAAAAATCATCATAAAGAATACAAAAGTAAAAACGACTCGAACAACTAAACAAAAACTATCACAAAAATAAAAACATAGCAATAATCAAAATGCAATTCAAGAATTTGTTTTGCAGCAAGTTTAAGTAGTTATGAGTTGCGAGGCTCCATTTGTCCAAGTATCCTATGCTCTCTCGAGGTCTTTGGTGAGAGCAGTCCTGCAAGAATCAACAACTGTCAGATTTAGGAACCCAAATAGGTTTGGGTCCCTTCTTATGAAAAGTAGAATGTAATGCATGTGTGCTATGTTGTGAATTATGCAATTTTGGTCTCCATACCCAATGTGTACTACGGTGAACAATGCAAGTGTGTGAGATGTGTCCTAGCAAGCTAAATGAAAAGCATCTAACACCAGGAAAAGGATTTCTTAAATGGTTTGGATTGTAATGCCTCTTCCTAGGTCTTAGCTTTAGATCAAAAGTAGGTGTCATCCAATTTCTTTTAATTGAGTCCAATTTATCTTTAAGCCTCAAGTTAGTATTTTCTAAAGCATTATTATCAATCCTCAAGTTATGCTCTATTTCTTTAGATTTCTTCAAATCAGATTTGAGTGAGGTGTGTGAAACTTTTAATACATCATGCTCATTAATTAATTCCGAATGCTTTTTGTTTAAATCATCAAATTCTTCAAGTAGAGCCATGTGATTTGAATCAATCGTAGAATGATCTTTGAGAATAATTTTATATTCTTTTTGTAAATTCAAAATTTCCAACTTTAAACTAGCATGAGTCTTTTTAAGTTTTTTGTATGATGCATGAATTTTCTCACAAATTTCAAACAATTGATCATATGTTGGTTTACATGCTTCTTCTTCATCACTTTGATCTAGATGATCTTCTCCCATTAAGCACAAGTTTGTTATTTCTTCTTTTGGTTCCGTTTTTGATGAATCTAATGCAGACTCCGCCCAAAATGCCTTTTGGACTCTCTTCTTGTCCTTCCTTAACTTAGGTTTCTCCTCACCCTTTTCTTTGCTTGGGTGATCTTCAAGTGTAGGACAATCAGCTCTCACATGTCCGGGCTTCCTGCATTCATAACAAATCACATCAGACAATCCTTTAGAATATTTGTTATCCTTTCCTTTTCTCCAATGATGCTTTTGCTTATTCCTTAGAAAGCTTTTGAATTACCTTGTGATAAAGGCAATGTCATCACTTTCAGACCCGGAAGAGTCAGAGTTCGATTTGTGTGCCTTCAATGCCACCGTTTTCTCCTTTCTTTTCTCACATGCATCAAGATTTCTTTGATTCACTCCTTGCTCGTAAGCAATGAGTGAGCCAAGTAAGTTGTCAATCAAATACGTATTCAAATCTCTAGATTCAGTGATTGCAGTGATTTTAGCATCAAAAGATGAAGGCAAGCATCTCAAAATCTTGTTCACTTTTTCATAATTTGAAAGTTCTCTTCCTAAGGCATGCAAAGAAGTAACAATCTGAGTAAATCTTGTATACATTTCAGAAATTAATTCATGAGGTTTCATATGAAAAAGTTTGTAGTCATGCAAGAGAATATTCAAACGGGATTATATAACTTCATTAGTGCCTTCATAAGTGATACACAATTTATCCCAAATTTCTTTACCAATTTTGCAAGTGGAAATACGCATGTAGTCTTCTGCTTTTATAGCACAAAAAAATCAATTAAGACATTTTGCATTTAATTGAGCAGAATCCCTATCATCTAACGTCCATTAAGTAAAAGGAAGTGGAATAGTAATGCCGTTAAGTTTACTAGTTGGAGGTGTGTAACCATCCTTGACAAGCATCCACATGCGATAATTAGTAGATTATAAAAACGTAGACATGCGAGTTTTTCAAAAATCAAATGGGATATTATAAACTAAAGGTGGTCGGGTAATAGAATACCCTTCCGGTGTATTATGATTCCTAAAGTTAGCCATGGATTAAAATTCAAAAAGTTTTCAAACTTAATTTTTATGAATCCCGCTCTGATACCACTTGAAAGTTCATTAGGGATGTTAAGCCCTGTAGAACAGGCCCGAGGCTAACCAAGAGGGGGTGTGAATTGGTATTTAAAAATTTCTTTAAGCAAAAAAGAACGATTATCATAAACCAAATCACCATAAAAACAAGTGCGGAAGAAAATAAATGCGGAAGGAGTAAAAATAAGAACATAAGGGTTTATAGTGGTTCGGTCAACTCGACCTACGTCCACTCCCCAGAGGCACCCTCCGAGAATTGTACTACAATTGCGACCCTCCTTTATCCCCCACAACTAGGCGGAGAGGCCCTTAAAAAAACCTCCTTTCTGCCACCCCCGGCGAGGTAGAGAACCTCCCT
Organism: Dendrobium nobile; assembly: GCA_022539455.1. Lineage (NCBI taxonomy): Eukaryota > Viridiplantae > Streptophyta > Magnoliopsida > Asparagales > Orchidaceae > Dendrobium > Dendrobium nobile. The sequence continues at coordinate 40,351,930 of CM039735.1, forward strand.
CCTTTTGCTTCCTCCTGAAGCAGGCAGAGAACCTCGATCGATCGCTGAAGCTTTCCTCTCCAAACCTCTCCAAGGATAAGAGACTCTAGGAAGAAGAAGTTGAACAATGCTTGGAGCAACCCTTGTGAACCCCCTCACAAGCTCCCCCTCACAAGATCCTCTCTCTCTCTCTCTCTCCCTCTCTCTCTCTCCTTTAGATTTTCTCAGGTCAAGACAACAGCCAAGGATGTTCAAAAACATTGAACAAGAGCTCTTAAATAGAAGAGCTTCAAAGGAGCTCATTAATTGCAAGTTGCCGACTTTATCGTCCATGACGATATATAAATCGTCCTAGCCGATCAGTACAAATCTCATAACATCGGCCAGAGCATCGCCCTGAATGCAAACTGGATGATTAAAAATTTGCTTGATCATCATGATCATCAAGGATGATCAGTTTAAATTAGAGGAAAATCGTCCAGAGCATCGCCTTGAATTTGAGCTGTTTAATCTAAATTGGCCAGAGCATCGCCCTGAATTTGTGCTGGCCGATATTTATCATCCAGAAGCAACTAAGGGTTTTTTAATAGATCGTCCTGACCGATCCTGAGATAGTCCAGGAAGATGTGATCGTATCAATCATCCTTAATTACTTCCTTGATTCCTGGGTCAATTTAGGCATAATTGTGTGATATCGTCCAGGCCGATCGCATGATCTTCCTGGCCGATTTCCAAAAATACAGAATACCTAAATTGATCATGGCAGCAATTTCTTTCTGTATTGAGCATATTATCCTGGCCGATACAGGTATCATCCAGGACATTTAGTTAATTACGACTGCCTTAATTAAGAAATCCTGATTAGATCTACTATTTTTAGCTCGATCGTCCTGGACGATATAAATATCGTCCGGGATGATGTGAGTAAAAACACAAGTTCTAAATCTCTTAAGTGTGTGTGTGTAGGGTTACTTAACATCAGTCACTTCAAGCAATTACAATTGACTCAAGAAAGAAAAAAGAAAATTACAGACTGACTCAATCCTAATCTACCCAGTCTTGAGCTGTTTTCAATTTTCGCCCAATCTTTGAGTCCTGTAAAGTCAGTAGAAAAAAGGCAGTCATAGTGAAACAAGATTTGTTTGCTATCATCAAAATCATAATCCAAAAATAGGTTTGTAACAAAAATGAATTTTAAAAAATAAAATGAATGATTCTGGTGTAGTTGTGATAAATACGGCAAGATTGGTGGATAAGGGGTATAACCAAATAGAAGGGATTAACTTTGAAGAGACCTTAGCCTCTATAGTTAGATTAGAGGCCATTAGAGTTGCATGAGCCTTCGCTTATTTTAAGTGATTCAAATTATACCAAATATATGTTAAGAGTGCCTTTCTGAATGGGGTGAAAATAGAAGATGTGTATGTTGAACAACCCCTAGGCTTTAAAAATATATAATTTCCTAATCATATGTTCAATTTTAAAAAATACATTATATGGATTAAAATAAGCACCCAGGGCATGGTATGAAAGGCTAAGTACATTCCTATTAGAAATGACCTTTATTAAGGGTAGCATAGACATCACCCTATATCTAGAAAAGGTAAGAGATGAACTACTCATTGTCCAAATTTATTTTAATGATATTTTATTTGGATTTTCTAATAAAAATCTATTTGATGAATTCTCAAAAATAATGAGTAAGAAATTTGAGATGAGTATGATGAGAGAACTGAATTACTTTTTGGGGTTTAGCTTAAAGCAAAAGGATGATGGAACCTTTCTTAGTCAATCAAAATATATTAAGGACATAATTACAAAATATGAAATGGTTAAAACCAAGCCAATTAACACTCACATGAGTTCTGTTGTTCAGTTAGACAAGGATTCAAATGGAAGATCTATTTATAAAAAAAATACTGAGGAATAATTGGAACACTTCTTTACTAAACTACTAGTAGACCTAATATTAAGTTTAGTATTTTTCATAGTGTTAGATTTCTGGTTGGCCCAAAAGCATCCCACTTAACTATTATTAAGAGAATTCATAGGTATCTCTTCGGAACCCCTGACTTAGGAATTTGATATCCTAGGTATAGTATATTCTTTAAAATCATAAGATATTCTAATTCCGATTTTGTGGGTTACTGAGTTGATAGAAAAAGTACTTCTAGAACTTGTCAATTCATAGGGCAGTCCTTAGGGTTCTAGTCCAGTAGAAAATAAAACTCAGTTGCTCTGTCCACTATTGAAGCTGAGTACATGCCATAGGAAGTTATGTGGCCCAAGTCCTTTATTTAAAGCAACAAATTATAGATTTAGGATTACCTATATGCATAATTTCAATCCTCTGTGATACACTAGTTTCATTTATATTTCATGAAACCCAATCCATCACTCCCAGACCAAACACATTGAAAAAGCACTTTATTAGGGACCATGTTTCTAAAGAAGACATAGAGTTAAGCCATGTAGCCACTAAAAACCAACTTGCTGATATATTAACAAAACCATTGACATTTGAAACTTTTAACATCTTAAGAATTAGATTAGGTGCAATAGATATTAATGCTTGAAATTATTATTTTCTATTTTGTGATGTTTTTGTTTATGTTTTATTTGCATGTCTATTTCTGTTTTTGCATTTATATTTTATATTCTTCATTTCTCTATTTTTTTCCTTTTCATAAATATTTAAAAAAAAAATTAGATCAATGGTCACTGTTGATATTGATTTCTTAAATGACATTTTGCCTTGCTTTTGGTTTTAAAAATTAGTAGGTGGTGTTTGACCTCCCTAAATCAGCTAAGGGAAGAAACATCGATGATTATCTCTCTTACTCTAACCCCATTAGTTGTATATTTTTATTTTTGAAGTTAAATCAAGTTCAAATTAAAAGTTGGATTGTAAAATTGAGATTTTTCTATCTTCTTATAATAATCTATCTCATATGAGTAAAGCTCAAAGTCATTAAATTACTTTCAACTTTTCTTGATCAGGTTATTGCATTTATCATATAGATATGAGTCTAATTTGTGATTTATTCTTTATTATATTAGAGGTTGGGTTTTCTTCTCTTATATCTAGAAGATAAACTCACAATTGAGAGTCTTTAAAGGTTTTGAAAGGATGTCAGCTTGCAAAAATTGACAAGAGGCACAAAATGAGCTCAAAAGAATAATGAAAAGATGTACAGTGAACGCCAAGTAATCACAAGATACACCAAAATATCTTACAAACCAAAAGATGCCAAAGTGTGCTAGATAATTGAAAAAGAGGCACAAAATAAGCCCATAAAAAAATAAACTTCCTTCTCTTTCAAATCTTTAAATCTTTGAAGAATTCATGCGCCACTTGATATCTTCAAACACTTAAATTTTAAAATCATAATTTTTGTTGATTACTTTGCAAAATTATTCTACTAGATATTGCTTTTTAAAATGAAGTTTGAATAGATCACTTTTCTTATCTAATTTCATTTCTAAATTAGATTTTTGTTTTAAAAAGATTTTTAACCTATAAGGAGTATGAGTTAGGGTACAATATCAATTTTCTACTGTTTCTGGATTTCAGTATTGTTAATTTATTTCTTACTAATTTTTAATCCACTCACAAGAGAAATTTATCATTATTAGATTTGATCATTTAAAAAAAAATTATGTTATTTTATTTTGATTATGATTGATTTTTATTTAATTTTTGTGTTTTTTATATTCTTTATGTGTTTTTTATTTTGTTTTGAAAACCACTTGATCGTCACTTTGTATATCTTGATGTTATCTATTATTTTCACACCATCTAGGAGGATCCAGATCATCCGGTATAATTTGAATAAAAGTACACCTCTTCGATCACAAAACTTCTAATAGCTGATCTAAACCAATTATTAGTGATAATAATGGATGATTCTTATTTTCTCCTATATAATATACATGGAAGAAATGGTTAGATGATTTGAATATTATTAGGATAATCTATTATTACACATCGTTCAGGACAATACATGTGTTCATCCTGTATATTCCAATTATTCAATGGTCATATTGGATGGCTCCTCAAGATGATCGCTCTGTATCTAATTATCCAATGTGATTCCTAATCATAGTGTAAGATATGAACAAAATTTTTGACCGAATGTCTAGACAAATTAATTGCGTATGATTATCTAAGATGATCTCTTAATCATACTGTATGATTAGGTAATTTCTATATAAATAGCTAGTTTTCTTTAAATTCTTCACACCATTCTAATTTTTATTCTTACATGTTGAATTCTTACTATTGTAATGGCTGGCAGATAGAGCTCCTAACCCCTCATCGGTAGTTCCTCTAGGAGATCTATAGATCCTATATTCACTAAACAAGCTAACAAAGTAGCGTATCTCCACTACAAAAATGATGGGATTAAGCCATCCAAGAGAGCCAACTAAGAAGTGTTAACCTTTAAGGAGATTAAACTTTTTGCTGATACTACTCTTGGATTCATCCTTACTTTGGCCTTTGTTGCAAATAAGTAATCAATATTAAGATTTAGATTTTTGATGATAACAACATTTTATTGTTATGATTTCATTATTTTTCTCTTAACATATATTGGATATTTCTAGTTGTTTATGTGAGTACTAATATTTCAGAGAAATCATATACTAATCTAGATTGCTGAAGATTTCACGACAAGGTAGAATAGGATTTCATGTAAAAGAGTTTGTATATCTTTATTTTTATTTCCTGAGTCTAAGAAAGGGTAATTATAATAGGGTAACCATACACATACATAGACATATGGGGAGAGTAATAAAATTTTTAAAATTGATCATACTATATTATATATCATCGTACTATATAATTTGACTAAATTTTTTCTCCAGAATCTGGTTACTTAAATCATGGTTGATTTTCTTAATTGATCATACTGTATAATATGTAGTCATACAGATGACTAATAGAGTATAAAATTTAGGTCACCCTAGATCATACCACATTAATATAGTTATTTTGGAAATTGTTTGTACAGTTTGATATTAATTCATATAGATGACTGACAGAGTATAAAATTTAAGTCATCCTAGATAAAACTGTACGAACACAATTTTTTTAAATTGTTCATATAGTATGATGTCATTTCATACAGATGGTTGATAGTGTAGGATATTTATTTTGAATTAGATAGTACTGAACTATAAGTAGTTATTTTGAACTGCTTCTATTGTATGATATCAAGTCATATAAATGACTAATAGTGTATGAAATCAGGTTAGTACCAAATTATATCATACAAACTTATTCATTTTTTAACTATAAGTACTTTACGATCCAAATTCATACAGGCAACCCACAATATATGAAACTAAGTTCATCCCAGTTTGTACCAAATGAAGCCATAATTTTTGAACTATTTGTACCAGATGATCTATGATCATACATTACTAACTATGGATGATTCTCTTGAAAAATTCCATTTTTGGATAGTTTTTCACATGATTTTTATAAATAGAGTCCTAAAAATATCATCATTATCATTTACTTCGAATTTTCCCTTGAGAGTGACTATTGGGAGTGTATTTGAGAGAGATTTTGAGTTTGGAGAGTGAGAGATCTAGTAAAAGAGATTTATGAGGTACTCACATGGATTCCTAAAGTGAGAATCTCTTATTCTTCTTCTAATTTCTTTCCAACTTCTTTGAAGTCTCTTTAGAGAAGATCTTCAATACTGGATCAAATTCTCTTCCTTTACTAGGAGGGTGAAAAAGACATGACTGTTCTTTGCCTTTACCAGGAGGGTGAAAAAGGATGCTTGGTTCTCTACCTTCACCATGTGGGTTAAAAAGGATGTGTAGGTACTGCCGTCACAAGGTGGGTGAAAAAGGATGAGAATGTACACAGCTATCACAAGGGGAGTGTAAAAGGAGACGATTCTCTGCTACACCAGGTTGTTAAAAGAGAGTTTATAAGGGCTTTTTTTCTTTTCTATGGAGGTAAAAGGAGGGTCACTATTATTTAGTGCAATACCTAGAGGAGTCTCCAGTGAGTGGATGTTGGTCTAGTTGGATCAAACTACTATAAAATTTGGTATTCTTCTATTACTTTTTAATTTTTTCTGCATTTTATTTCACTTCTCTTTATATTTGTGGTTGAAAAATTATTTGTGAAATTTATTTTAATAAAGAACTACATATTTAAAGATTAGTGTTTTTAATCTTCTAAAAAGATTTAAAAAAATAAAAGCTTTTCTAAATCCAAGATTTTTTTATTAACCAATTACCCCCCTCTTGGTTAAACTTGGGATAGTTTTATAAGATCTAATACTACACAAACTTTCATGTGGTATCAAAGCCAATTTAAAAAATTAAGCTTTAGACTGCTTTTTGAAAAATGATCATGATTAATTTTTGAAACCAAAACACCACTGAAGGATATTCGATGACTAGACCGTCTTTATTTGACAACATTCCTTTTAATTTTGGAACACTTACATGTCTACTGTTCTGCAAACACTTGACTATCACATGTGGATGTTATTATAGTAAGGTTATACTAAACCTTCTAGAATAGTAAATGGAATTAGAATTGAACCCCATTTATTGAATAGACTATAGAAGAAAGGAACTTAACATAGTTAAATGTAGAATGTTTAAACAATTTTTTCTATGCCTTGAAATCAGAGGACTATATGCGTGTTTCAACTTGTAAAAATGGAAAAGAAATTTGGGTAGACTTTGTATAACTTATTAAGGGAAAAATGAGGTAAACCAAACTAGGTTGACTATTTTATTACATAACTATGTACATTTTTGGAGGAAACCAAATAAGTCAATTTCTGATATGTATACAAGGTTTACCTAGATTGTTACCTCATTGCATACTTTAGGTAGTGGGCTTACAAATTCAAAAAAAGTAAATAAAATTTTACATTATTTGCCTACTGCTTATGATGCATAGATAACAATCATTATTGAGTCTAAATATTTAATTATATACACCATTGACATTCTTCTTGGATCACTTATTACTTACAAGAAAGGAGTGAATTACAGGCAAATTAATGCAGGTGATAAAAGGAAGGAGAGAAATTTAGCTTTGAAGATTGATGATTCAGAAAGTGATCAATCAGTGCCAGAAGATGATGAAGATATTGCTCTTATAACTAAGCATTTCAAAAGTTTCCTTAAGAGAAAGCTATGATGATGTTAGCATTGGAAGCATGGCAAGTTCATTAAAAATCCAATGATTTCTAATGAAGTCATTCTTTATGAATGCAAAAATCCTGGATATATAAAGACAGATTGCCCAAATCTCAAAGCTAATCTTAACAAGGGGAAATTTGAGGAGAAAATTTATGTCAGAAAAGGCAAGAAGAGAATGCAAAGAGCTTTATAAGCTGACTCAGCTTCAGACTCTTTAGAAATAGAAGCAAAAGAGGAGATTACAAACTTGTGCTTAATGATAAATAAGCTTGTTCATTCAAACCAAGAGGAGGTAAGTGACCAATCCTATGATGAATTATTTGATGTTTATGAGAAAATCCATAAAACATATAGGAAACCCAACAAATTTTATGTAAATCTTAACATTGAGTATTTGAATTTACAGAAGGATCATAAAAATCTTCAGAAAGATCATGCAAATATAGATATCAATCACATGACTTTACTAAATGAATTTAATAACTTGAATATGGAGCATGGTTTATCAAAAATTTAGTTTTAGAAAGTGCAAACTCATATTTTAAAGTAAAATTGAAAGCTATTATGGAAGGTAAGACACCTCCCACACTTGAATAATTTTACAGTCCTGATCACAAGTGTATAATTTCAAGATCTAGGAAAATGTATTATAATTCACATAGACTGGAAAATTCTTTTCCTTGAGTTAAATGCTTTTCATGTGGCATGATGGGATATATTTCTCACACTTAGACTATTCATCTTAGAACATATTTAAAATGGAGACCTAAGATGCATGAGTCACATTATATTAAATATGTATCTAGATTAAGCCATTGTGAGAGCATTTGGTCCCTGGATAGCAGATGTTCAAAAAATATGACTAGAGATGTAAATAAATTTATATTGCTGGAGGCTAGGATAGAGGGGTAAAGTGACACTTAGAGATAAAACCATGAGAAGAGTGGTAGGATCATGTATGATTGGCAATACAAATAATTTTTTGATTGAAAGTGTTCTATTGGTAGAAGGCTTGAAATGTAACTTGCTAAGTATTAGTTATTTTTATGATAAGGGTTTTAACATAAAATTTTTACGTACAAGCTGCATTATAAGACAAAATAGGGTTGATGTGTTACATGGAGATAGGGTAAATAATGTTTACATGCTTGAATAAAAATTTGTTAAGTCTTATAATGCTTTTTATCTAAAAACTATTACATATGAATCTTGGTTGTGGTATAGAAGAATTTATAATGCAAGAATAAAAAATCTTAGGAAGATTACCTAGAAGGAATTGGTAAGAGGCATACCCAAATTAGACTTTATTAAGGATCAACTGTATGATGCATGTCAATTAAGGAAATAAGTTAAGTCCTTTTATTTAATTAAGGATGTTAGAACTAACAAACCCTTAGAACTCCTTCTTATGGATATCTTTGGACCAGTTAGCACTGTAATTCTAGAAAGGAAAACTTTTGGGTTTATGATTGTTGATGATTATTCAAGGTTCACTTGGATTAGATTCTTATCTCATAAGAGTGAATAATTTTAAGAGTTAAGAAAATTTTCTAATTGGATTCAGAGAAAGTTAGGTTGTGAAATTCATGCAATTCATAGTAATCACGGAGGAGAATTTAAAATTGAAAAATTTTAAGTTTTCTATAAAGAGAAAAGAATAGATCATCACGTTTTAGCTCCCAGAACCCCATAATAGAATGGGGTTGTTGAAATGAAGAACAAAACTTTAGTAGAAGTGACAAGAGCCATGTTGGCTAAATATTCACTTCCTAAATACTCATGTTAGTATAGTATGTTATGTATTGAATAGGGTGAACATTAGATCTAAGTTGAATAAGACACTCTATAAACTTCTTAAAGGTAGAACATCCAACCTCTCTCATGTATATGTCTTTGGATTAAAGTGTTCGTTCATAAAAATGAGAAAATTCTTTTAGGAAAATTTGATTCTAAATTTGATGAGGGAATTTTTTTGGGATATTCTAGTGTTGGAAAATCCTACAGAATTTTTAATAAAAGAAGTTAGGTAATAGTGGAGACCACTCATGTAGTTTTTGATAAATCTGATATTTATGGAGGGTCTAGGTTAGAAGAAGAAGATATTGAAGAGAATACCTAAGGAATTAAAATTGTAAATCTTGAAGAAAAGGTTGAAATAGAAAACAAGTTACCTAGAGAATGGAAATATTATTAGTCATCCTAAAAAATTGATTTTAGGAAACTTGAGTGAAGGTGTTAGGATTAGGCATGGGCTTAACAAAGAAGTGAACCACTCAGTATTTATTTTAATGATTGAACCCATTAATATGAATTAAGCACTTTTTGATAAATTTTGGATTTTCGCTAGGTAAGAAAAATTAAATCAATTTGTTAGAAATGATATTCAGGAATTGGTATAAAGACCAAAAAATCAAAGTATTGTAGGAACTAAGTGGGTTTTAAAAAATAAGATGAGTGATTCAAGTTCAAGGAATACAATCAAATAGAAGGAATTGATTTTGAGGAGACTTTTGCCCATGTAGCTTGACATGAAGCAATAAGGGTGCTTTTAGCTTTTGCCTATTTTAAAGGATTTAAATTATTTCAAATGGATGTTAAAAGTGTTTTTTTTTAATGGGTTAATAAAAGAGGATGCTTATGTTGAGCAAGCTCTAGGTTTTAAAAATTCATTATTTTCTAATCATGTGCTTAAATTAAATAAAGCACTATATGGACTAAGACTGGCACCTAGGCATGGTATGAAAGGTTAAGCATTTTCCTACTTGGAAAATCTTTTATCAAAGAAAGTGTGGACACCACTATCTTCATAAAAAGGGTAGGAAGTGACATTCTTTTTATTCAAATTTATGTTGATGATATCTTATTTGGATCCATATATAAAAATCTTTGTGATGACTTTTTAATAATAATGAGTAAGGAATTTGAAATGAGTTTGATGTGAGACTTGAGTTATTTTTTTTGGTTTTAGCATAAAGCAGAGAGAGGATGACACCTTTCTTAGTCAGTCAAAATATATTAAGGATATCCTTAAAAAATATGAAATAGATAATGCTAAACAAATAAATACTCCTATGAGTTCCTTAGGTTGGTTTGATAAGGATTCTAAAAGTAAATCTATTGATCAAAAGAAATTTAGAGGGATGATTGAATCATTAATTTATTTAACTGCAAGTAGACATGATATCATGTTTATTATTTATTTATGTGCTAGATTTTAAACTGATCCAAAAGAATCTCACCTGAATGCTATTAAAAGAATTCTTAGATATCTTTTAAGAACTTAAAATTTAGGGATTCTATATCCTATGTATAACACCTCTTTTGAAATCATTAGATATTCTGATTTAGATTTTATAGGGTATAGGGTTGATAGAAAATGTACTTCTAGAACTTATTAATTTATAGGAAGCTCTTTAGTCTCCTGGTCAAGAAGAAAATAGAATTCAATAGCTCTTTCTACTACTTAAGTAGAATACATAGCCTTAGGAAGCTATGTAGTAAAAGATCTATGGTCAAAATAATAACTAGTGGACTTAGGTTTTTCAATTGATATTATTCCAATTATTTTTGATAACATAAGTGCCATTTGAATCTCAAAGAATCCAATCCAACACTCTAGGAACAAGCATATATGCATAAGGCATCACTTCAATAGATATCATGTTACCAAGGGAGAAATTGAGCTTACAGACATCTAGTACGACCATATATTCATATCTATGAGTAGTTTGGTCAAAATTGCATACAAAATTTCTCATCGTAAACCAGCTTTATAGAAAGATGTTCCCCATCATTAACTTTTTTTACCATTTTCATTCATATGTACGAACAAAAAATTGTCTTATATAAAGATCAAAATTGTATATATGTACATAATTTCACAGTATACAAAATAGTTTGAATTCTATAAATTGGGGTTTATTCTTTGAATTTTTATAATCATTTTCTTCTCCAGTCCCTTTAAATTCTTGTGTTCAAACTTTCTCTCAAATGGAAAACAGTGGCAAGTGATCTCGACCATCTAAGTGTGGTTCATCTTATTCTAAATGAGATGATAATTTTCTAAGGAGAACAAACAAGCCTTCGATAGGTTTATTTAGGCTAAGATTACCCCTTCTCGTCTTTTGATTCAAGAAGACATTAGTTTTCAAATTAGGCCCCTTTTCAACTTCACTCAATTCCCTTTCATTCTCACTTTAATGAATGCATATCATTCTGAGACTTTTTACTATTTTCTTGCTAATATGAGAATGCGAGAAAATAATATGATAATTACCTCTTATGTTTTTCATCAACGTGTTGAAATTACCTAGGAAGATTTTGGACATTACTTCCTATGTTTTTCAACAACTTAGGATTGAAGGGATTAGGGTTCATTCAATGACATCTACAAGTGATTTTGATTGTAGAATTATTAATCAAATAGTTAGGGGAACAACTTAAATCTCTCATTTACCCCTAGTTTCTACTTTGAATTAGAATGCTAGGATCATCCATCATGTCTTAAAGTCATCTATTATTCCTAAAGCTAGTGATCATCTCAATATCACTCATTTATTTGGTATTGTCTCATATTATATCTTATCAAACACTCCATTCTATGAAGCCCAATTGGTTATAGATTACATCCATAATCTAACTAACATTATACTCCCTACTATAAGAAGAATGTGGATCTAGGACACCTAGTTACCTATGTTCTTGAAAAGAAATACAACCTTATTCATCTTGAACCCCCAAATAACCTAAATGTTTGTTTCATCGATGCCTCATTTCAAATTCTTTCTCACCAGGATCAAGGGGATGAAGGAGAAGAATTTGATGAAGAAGTAAGACCTATAATTGCACCAACTCCTGCTCCTGGACTTGATCAACAATTCTATCAAGACATGATATAGAGATTTGATCACCTTGAATCTCATATAGATTAACATTTTGATCAAGTTCAAACATATCTGGACCAAACAAGATTTCAAATATAACAAAGATATGGGCTGGGTTAGAGGATAAACTAAAATTTTTGCAACATTCATGTAGTTACCATCAATAGCTAGTTCACACAATTCAATCCTCTATAACCTCCTCTAGATCAAGACCCTCCAAACTATTAGTATAGTTGTAGTTTGTTTTATGTTTTATTTTTTTAGTTTTTATGATTGTATGTTGAGTTTCTAATTGTTCTTGTCTTGCTTTTTAGTTGATTTAGTTTTTGAGGGTTTTGTAGTTTCTTTTTATTTTAAGTTCATATAAATAAAAAAAGTGTGTTTGGTTATTATTGAGTTTTTTTATTTCATTTCATCTAGAATTGTCATTTAATGAGTTAATACTAATTAATCTAAAATGTTCTTTTAAAGAATTGAAATTTTACAATTTTTTGCATCACAAAATTATTTTCTTAGTAAATCTTTTTCTTTTCTCTCACTTTAAATCAAATTATAATGAGATCTAGATAAAGAAATCTTTTTCATATTCTAATAAGATATTTGTCTCATAAGTATAGTTATTGCGAAAATGTAACATTCTTTCCTTTTATTTTCTTGTTTAATGTGTTGTTCATTTTGATATCTATAGGATTCTGTTTTATGATTTATTTCTCCTTATATGAGAAAGTTTTTTCTTTTAATTGGAAAATACTAACACAAGCTAATATTTATTGATTTTGGTTAAGAAAAGAACAAAATATCCAAAGATGGATGAAGTGTGCCAAAATTGAAAAAAGGCATAAAGTGAGCCCAACCTGAAAAGATGTGCAATGTTTGCCAAATAAAATTCAAAATCAAAAGAAGCACAATGATCACAAAAATTTAAAAGAGGCATAAAATGAACCCACACTACATCTAGTTCTTTCCTCCATATATCTAATTCTTATAAAAATCTATACATTTAATTATAAAGCTCAACTATTGAATTTGAATATATGATATTTTTGTATAATTTTTGTGATAATTATTCTTTTTGAGATTTCTGCTTTCTAGAATGAACATTGAATTTGATCAACTATTCTTATCTTATTTATTTTTTGTTTTAAAATATGTGTTTAAAAAGAGGTTTTGCTTCAGGAATTTAGTCTTAGTCTTACAAATTTTAAAATTTCTTTTCCTTTTCAGCTTTTTAGATCTGTCAATACTAGCTTTCATATTCAGAGGAAATTTTAATGTTCTTTCCATTTTTTGTTAATGTCAAAAGGGGGAGGTTATTGTTTTTGTTTGTTTGAAGTCTTCTGGTTTGTACTTTTGTGTCTTTATTTTGAAATTTTTTTGATATTAAGTTTGTTTTGATTTTAAGTTCTATGTCAAAATGCTCTCAGGGGGAGGTTGTTTATGGTTATTATTTTTTATTTAAAGTTATCTTTTTGGTATTTATTTTTTTTTGTTTATTTTGCTTTATAGTTTGTATTATATTTGTCTATAAAAATCAAAAATAAAAAGAGGGATGAAATTTTATTTATTCTCATGATTTTTAGTTTTCATTCATTTAGGGGGAGTTTAGGAGAAAAGAACTTTAATTTCTTATTCAAATTAAAATTATTTTTTCAAAAATAATAGGGGAGGGGGGTTATTATAAATCAGTGATCAAGATTGAGATTGTGAGTTTTTATGATAACAAAATATTATTGTTATGATTTTATTATTTTTCTCTTAATATATATTAGATATTTCTGGTTGTTTCTGTGAGTACTAATATTTTAGGGAAATCTTATACTATTCTAGATTGCTGAAGACTTCAAGAAAAGATAGAATAGGATTTCAGGCAAAAGAGTCTGTATATCTTTATTTTTATTTCTTAAGTCTGAGTAAGTGTAATTATAAATGGGTAACCATACACACACACATAGGGAGATGTTGCAAACCTATTTTCATGTCTTTTGTTTTGATGATTGACAAACACTATTTTTCTTGGAGTACTTGTTGCTTCTAACTTTTCAGGAATCGAAGATCGGACGATCAAGAAGAAGCCAAGTTCAGGATTGCGTAGGTTTAGGGTTGAGTCAGTCTGTACTTTTGTTTTTCACTTTTGAGTCTACTTGTAATGGTCAAAGAGACTGATGCTAAGTAACCCTACACACACACACACACACTTGAGAGAATTAGAATTTCTGTTTTTGCCCACATCGGCCAGGACGATATTTATATCGTCCTGGACGATCAGCTTAAAACAGAAAGTCTAAGGATTCTTAATTAAGGCAGCCGTCATTAACATATTGTCCTGGACGATACGTGTATCGGCCAGGACGATAAGCTCAAAACAGAAAGAAGTAGCCTCCATAGACAATTAAGGTATACTGTATTTTTAAATTATCGGCCAAGACGATCCACAGATCGGCTTGGACAAAATTACCAAATTATGCCTTAATTAATGAGGAAATCAAGGGAGTAATTAAGGATGATTGATACGATCATATCATCCTGAACGATCTCAGGATCGGCCAGGACGATCTATTCAAAAACCTTAAGCTATTTCAAGACGATAAATATCGGCCAGCTCAAAAATAGGGCGATGCTCAGGACGATTTGCCTCTGATTTGAACTGATCGGCCAGGACGATCGTGAGATCGGCCGGGACGATCAAGCAAAATTTCAATCGTCCAGGAGTCCATCCAGGGCGATGCTCTGGCCGATCTGATGGGATTTGTACTAATCGGCCAGGACGATCGTGAGATCGTCCGGGATGATCAAGCCAAAATTCAATCATCCAGGACTGTTCCCAGGGAGATGCTCTGGCTGATCTTCTGTGTTTTGTATTGATCGGCCAGGACGATGTACATATCGGCCTGGACGATAAAGTCGGCTACTTGTAATTAATGAGCTCCTTTGAAGCTCTTCTGTTTAAGAGCTCTTGTTCAATATTTTTAAAGACCTTTGGCTGCTGCCTTGACCTGAGAAGACCTTGAGGAGAGAAAGAGAGAGAGGGAGAGAGAGAGGATCTTCTGAGGGGGAGCTTGTGAGGGGATTCACAAGGGTTGCTTTAAGGATCGCTCTGCTCATTCTTCTTCTAGAGTTTCTCATCCGTGGAAGGGTCGGTAGAGGTAAGGAGTTTTGTCTTGGTTGTGGTTCTCTGCCAGCTTCAAGAGGAAGCAAAAGGAGGTAGGTTCTCTGCCTTGTCGGGGTGGCAAAAAGGAGGTTCTTGTGAGGGCTTCTCCGCCTAGCCGTGGGGGCTAATGGAGAGTCACGTTTTGTAGTGCAATACTTGGAGGGTGCCTCCAAGGAGTGGACGTAGGTCAAGTCGACCGAACCACTATAAATTTCTGTGTTCTTTTTCTTGCTTCCGCACTTTTAATTCCGCATTTATTTCTTGTGGTGTGATTTGGTTTATGCAATTTTTATTCTTTGTGAAAAGAGTTTTTAAAATACCAATTCACCCCCCTCTTGGTTAGCTTGGGACTAAGTTCATAGGGCTTAACATCCCTAACGAACTTTCAGGAGAGAGTAATAAAACTTTTAAAACTGATCGTAGTGTATGATATATAACTATACTATACAATTTAACTTAGTTTTTCTTCCAAAACTTGGTTACTCATACAATGGCTTGATTTTTTTAATTGATAGGACTGTAGATATCCAGTCATATAGATGACTAATAGAGTACAAAATTAAGGTCATCCCAGATTATGCCATATAAATATAGTTATTATTGAACTATTCATACATTATGATATTAGTTCATAAAGATGACTGATAGAATACAAAATTCAAGTCATCCTAGAACGTCTATACAAAAATAATTATTTTTAAACTATTCATATAGTACGATATTAATTTATGTAGATGACTAAAATTGTATAAAATTTGGTTTATAGTATTTCATATGAAATAATGGAGAGTTATTTGGATCTGTTCAAATTGTTTGATGTCAAGTCATACGGATGACTAATAGTATACGAAATCATGTTCATACTAGATTATATCATACAAACTTCTTTATTTTTGAGCTATTCATACTATATAATCCAAAATTATACTGACGACCCACAGTGTACAAAACTAAGTTCATCCTAGTTCATCCAAATAAAGCCTTAATTTTTGAATCTATTTATACCAAATGATATACATTCATATAGTATGAACTGGGGATGATTCTCTTGAAAGATTTAGTTTTTTAACAAGTTTTTATCTATTTTCTATAAATAGTGTCATAAAACTGTTATCCTTATCCTTTATTTAAAATTTTCAATTGAGTGTGACTATTGGGAGTGTGTTTGAGAGAGATTTTGAGATTGGAGAGCGAGAGATCTAATGAAAGGGAATTGTGAGGGATTCATATTATTGCTCAAAGTGAGGATCTTTTGTTCTTCTTCTCATTTCTTCCCAACTTCTTTGGAGTCTCTTGAGAGAAGACATTCAAGACTATCTCTGCCTTCACCAGGAGGGTAAAAAAGATGTGATAGTTCTCTTCCTTCACAGGAGGGTAAAAAGGTTTCTTAGGTCTTTACCTTCACCAGGTGGGTGAAAAAGGATGTGTAGGTGCTCTGCCTTCACTTGGTGGGTGAAAAAGGATGAGAAGGTACACTTCCATCTCTTGGAGAGTGTAAAAGGTGACGGTTCTCTTCTGCACTGAGTTAGTAGAAGAGAGTTTGTAAGGGCTTCTCCACCTTACTATGGGCAGAAAGGAGAGCCACTATTGTTTATTGCAAAACCTAGAGAAGGAGTCTCCAGGGAGTGGATGTAGGTCTAGTTGGACCGAACTACTATAAAATTTCATGTTCCTCTATTACTTTTTTTTTTCTATATTTTATTTCACTGCTCTTTATATTTATAGTTGAAAGATTATCCATGAAAGTCATTTTAGTAAATAATTGCATATTTCAAAATTAGTGTTTTCAATCTTCTAAAATGATTTAAAAAACTATAAGGTTTTCCAAAATCCAAGTTTTTTTAATAACCAATTCACCTGCTTTCTTGGTTAGCCTTGGGATAGTTCTATAAGGTCTAACAACCTACATGAACTTTCTGCCTTTTGCTTCAATTCTGAATTACTTTTCAAAATTTTTGCAAGTCTAGGAATCAATAGTAAGGGTACTTCCCTCCAATAGTTTTTAATAGGTGGCTAATAAAAATCACACACCAGGACCTATATGAATTTCTCCTTCTTTCAATTACTGGTGAAAAAATTCATACTCAAGTGATTAAGCTAATTGTATTGGAGGATCCCTATTGTCTAGGATGATCAATTTAGATGATGAAAAATAGCCACCAATCATAATTTAGGCAATATTTTAATTTTCAAATTTTGTACTGATAATACAAGATGATGTACATCATCCTGGACAATTTAGGACAATCATGTCTAAATTAATCCCATGACTAGGAGAATATTTATGGTAAAACATAATTTGATATGATCGTATAGGACAATATTACTGGATGATATAGAACATGTTTAGTATGATAAGGAATTGCCACCTATTTTACAAGACAAATGCCATATTTTTTCAAATAATCATCCAAGATGAAAGAACTATATCACTCTGGATGATAGAGAAGTGCATGTGACGATTAGGCATCGCTGGGCATCATGCAAGATGAAGTTCAATAGTTTTTTAGTTATCATCTATGAAAATATTTAAATTATCTGGGATGATCAACCAATTTCTCTTGAATTAATCATATAGAGCAATGCAATTAGTCCTAGTTGAAAGAGCTCTTTTGGTTGCTCCAAGTAAAACATACTGAATGATTAGTTGTGTAGAATTAAAAATTAGAGCTTCTTTTGGAGTCTCTATATTTAAGTAGTTGTATTAACTCTTGAGTTAATCTTTTGCTATGAAGGAGATATGAAAGAGAGCTTTGAGAAGGAAGAGGGAGAGCTTGAGAGAGAGAGAGAGAGAGAGAGAGAGAGAGAGAGATCCTTGTGAGGGGGTTTTGTAAGGTGTTCATCATCTTCTTCAAGTTGCTTCTCTTAGTTCTTGGTGACTCTAGGGAGATCTTCATCAACATTATATCAATGTTATCTACCTACTTTAGGTGGGAGTAAAAGGATTCCCAGGTTTTTTACCTTCACCAAGTGGGTGAAAAAGGATTTCCATATTCTCTGTCTACTCTAGGAGGGAGTAAAAGGATTTAAGGTTCTTTGCCTCATAGGGTCGGTGAAAAGATTTTGTAAGGGCTTCTCCACCTTATTGTCGGAGCAAAAGGAGAGTCACTTCTATTTAGATAATACTTGGAGAGGGCATCTCCATGGAGTGAACATAGGTCAAGTTGATCGAACCACTATAAATCTTGATGTGTTTATTCTATTTTACTATAATTTATTTTTTTCATATTTTTGTGATTTAATATATGGTCAAAATCATTGTTCTTTTCTACTAATAAATTAGTTTTACTTCCACATAAATCATTTATTTTTAAAAATTAAAAAAAGGTTTCAAAAAAAATTTCTTTTACATAAGAAATCTTTTACATAAGAAATTTTTTAAATAACCAATTCACCCCCCTCTTGGTTAGTCTCAGGACTAGTTCCTTTTGGTTTAACACCACTCACCAGCTTTCACTGTTTTCCTTCCTCAAAAACTTGAGCTAACAAGGCTCTAAGAGATTTACATAAAGCTATAGTATACAAAATTTGCAGCTTCTTTAATATAGGAGTCGCTAAAATTGAAAAATTTGTCAGATACTGCTTTACACAACCAAATGTTTTTTAAATAATGTTTATCACACTTAAATGAGCATATTTCTTATATAAAGTTAAAAATAGCTGAAAGATTTTATATAAAGCTTCTAAGGTATGCTAGTCAACCTTGGAAAGATCTTAATAGTATAAAACTTTTTATGGGTGGCATTTTTATTATAGCTTTTATTTTTTTTTATCAATCCAGATCCTTTAATTTCGGAGAATAAAATCTAAAAACTTTCTTGAAGTTGCACCAAAAGCACACATCAATAGATTTAGTTTCATGACATGCAGGCATAATATCTGGAAAATAATTCTTAGATCATATAAATGATCATCTCTTTTGAAACTTTTAATGACTATATCATCACCATAACATTTAGCTTAATGGTAAATTAATTGGCTAAAATCCTCATCGTTTCACATTGGTACATTACTCCAACATTTTATAATTTGAATGGCATTACTTTATAATAGTATTCTCCTATTGGTGTTATAAAATTATATGCTTTCATCATGAGGCACCATTTTAATTTGGATGTATCTTGACGAGCCATCCACAAAGAAAAATATTAAATGAGAGGAAGCAATATCAACTATAAGTTCTGGAATAGAAAGTGGAAACTCATCTTTAGGATAAGCTTTGTTTAGATCTCTAAAATTAATATAGACAGAAATTTAATCATTCTTATTCTTGACTGGAATAATGCTAGATATCTAGTTTGGATATTGCTCCTCCTTGATAAAGCCAGCTTCGATTAACTTTTAACTTTAGATATGACTTGTTGTTCAACATGAAGTCACATTCATCAAGGTGCTTATTTAACCAGAGTTATTTCTATATGATTTTCTAATTTAAGAATTGCTATGTCTAGATATAATCCATGCATTTCTTCATAACATTGAGCAAAATAGTCTTTAAATTGTTTTAATAATTCTATCATTTTCTTTGCCTCATCCTTATTCATTAATTGGATGAGAGTTTTACTCAGTTATTATATTTATTTGCTTTAGATTATACATCATAAATTCAATCTCCCTTTCAAGTTTTTAAGGTGCATCCCTAACTTGAGATTCTTCCAGTTCATCAAAAAATTTCTAAATAGAGTTTGTTAAGGATTTTAATGTTCTCTGAGAAGAGACAATATGACTATAGATTATTTGAATTAACTAAGCAATATTCATCATCTTCAAATAAACATAGAGCAGCAAAGTTAATGCCAAATCTTAAGATATGTTTGTAGTTTCTTTATACCACAAATATTTGAATTATTTCGCTTCACCTCTATTCCAATTTGATGGCGTTAAACCTTGCTTAGTGAACTTGCTTACACAATTGGAGTACCAGTCAAAAGGGAGTTCCACTTTTTCATCCATAATTAGAACATTTGAGGGTTACATCAATTTCAATATTATTGGTATAGGATTCAAAGTTTTGGCTTTAATATTTGTGTTTAAAGAAAGAGAGGTTTTCACCTCTAATCCTTTTACATCAGTTTGAGCGAGTGGAGTAAGGGTAATATTTTTCACATAATTTTGCATCCTTTCCATGATAGATAGAACTAAATTTACTTCCCTAGTGACTTAGACCATGTCCTCATCACCATGAGTTTTTATAAAAAAAGTCTCAAAATTTGACTGCTTTATATTATTTATATATTCTATGGCCTATTTTTATCAATAACATATGATTCCACCTCCAAAATAGATTTGAAAATTGATATGTATTATATACAACTGTAGTTTGCACATTTTGCTTTTCATTTTATTTTATCACTCAATTTTGCCATCTTCGACTTCTTATTATAGACCATTGATCCATTCTGTGTGCTCTTTATGAGGGAGGAGTAGATGACAATTGAACATCATGTTTGAGATCAGAATGCTTTACTTTTTCTTTTCTTTTTATCTATTTTCTTTTTATCTCTTTTCTTTTTCTTCCTCTTCAGCCTATTTGAGATTTTTAGAGAAGAAAGTCTACCTTTTAGGATGATAATATGAAACACCTCTATAAATACTGACTTCATGGATTGAAAATGGCTACAAGTTACCTTTAATATAGTGTTCTTCTCCCTCGTGAGAGTATTTTATACATTGATGAAGGGTGGAAGGCTCCATTCTTTTTTTATGTAGCCAAGGTATACCCAAAAAACCATTAAAAGAAGTTTCAAAATCTATTTGTATTAAATTTAGCTTTAGTGTTTAGTTTTCCAGTATCTAAAAGCAAATTAATTGAACCAAAAGCTCTCTTGACTTTTTTCGTTTAACTTCAAAACAACATTTTATAAGAACTGAGTTTGCGAGTGTCCACCCTTAGGTTTGTGGGAGTTCTAAGAGTCATAATGTTGACTGATGCACCTAAATTAACAAGGATGAGTGATAATCTAAGTTTTTTTTTTTGCATTCTTAGATATATATAACGGGTGATTATGATTATGAGTTCCCAATAGTAAATCATCATAAGATAATGTAACATCGGGAAATTCTGACAACTCAATGTTTTTTCAAATCTTGTTGATGCTAATTGAGCCATACAAATATTTGGATCGAGCGAAGCTTTGATCAAAGCCTCCTTCATTTCTTTGGAAAGAATAAAAACATCATAGATATAGTTTCATAGCTAACTTTTTGAAATGTTCTAATACATTATAATCCACTTTAGGAATATCCAAATTAGCCACATCTAGATTTGTTTGAACATGTATTGAAATTTCTAGATTATTAACCAATTATTTTCCTTTTGTAGCTACTAATTATGGTGTTAATATCTTAACAAAACACAAATTTACTTGGACTATTTCTTTTAAGGAAGTGATAGGTTATTCTTTAGATTCTAAATGTTCCTTTATATTTAATGCTTCATCTAATAAATTATCATAATCAGAAATTTCAATTTCTATACAAATAGGATCACCCTGGACATCTAGTATATGGGAATAACTATTAGATAAATATTGAAGACATTCTTTTAATTCTTTTAAGTTCATTTCAAGTTTTGTAGAATCATTTTATATTGCATCATTTGATTGATCATCACTAGATATATAGAAGATATACACTGAATCTTTCTTCATTGCTTTCTTAGACTCTAGTGAGATAAAATAAAGATTATACAATATAAGAGGTACAAGATTCTTTGCTTTTCCATTGGAAGAAACAACAACTTCATTCCTTATATTAGTAATTTTATTCTTGAGTTCCTTTTTTGAATTGTTGAAAACTAGCTAGTTGATATCTTCTTAGGTTCTTGAACAGGAACTTTTTTCTAGACTTCCTTTTAGGAGCTGCTAGATCAACTGGGAGGGGACTCTGCACTCCTTGAGATACTTGAGCATATGAATGATAAAAATTATTTAAAATGTTCTTAGAATATACAAATAAAGCTATATCCTAATTATCATCAGTTTTAAATTTAATATTGATACGTAAGGCTTACCAATCATGAATTTAGTAGATCCTTGACTAGAAGCAACTAAATACTCGTTGGGTATCATAACCGATCCATCTTTAATTATTCTTTCAGGCCATTTGTTAAATTTTATGTAATCCTCCAACTCATGACTAATCATCTGACGATATGGTCAATATCTAGGCTATCCGTATTTGTCCACATCTTTTGGCTTTTTTAGTTCATGAAGTTTGAATTATAATTTTTAGAAGATTCTTGAAGATCTTCTTAATTGCCTCTCATTTAAATGAATATCTTTTATTCTTTAAAGCTTCAAATCTCTCTCTTTGCTCTTCAGTGGTAAGATCATAGTGCTATTTAAAATATGGAATAATAGGCTTATTATAGTACTGATACTGTGCTGAACGACCTAAATTTTCTATCTAAACTTACATCAATTGTTTACCCTTATCAATTGTAGAAACTGACCAAGACTTCATTTCCAACACCTTATCAGGTTTAAATTTTTTAATTTCTATCAAAGATTAATCTTTTGAGAAAGTTAATTGGGATATTTCCACTTAAAGATTAGAGGCTTTATTCAATAACTTCTCAAAAGTTTTAATTAAAAGTCCTTTTAGTAAGGAGGTGATTGGACCCTGAATATTCTATAGAACAATATCTATAGCATGTTATTCTTAGAGTTGAGGCTCACATTTCATGTTAATATTCCTCCACCTTGGAATATAATCAATCATGCTTTCATCAGGTTTCTGCATTTCCACTTCCAGATCCCTTACTAGGACATAGTGATGTACTATGACAATTCTTTTATTGAACATCTATTTTAATATTGCAAATGTATGCACTGACCATTTGGTATCTCACTATACCATTAAAATACAACACCTGATAAACTACTTATGAATTATTTAAATAGAAGAGATCGATTCCTCCTATATTATAATAACTATCCTTGAAATGTGCTAAATATTGCTTCCTATTACCTTTTCCATCAAAAATATTAAATGATGGCGGAAAAAATCCTTTATGATAAGGAACTACATCATATTCTTCTAGGTTGGGTCTACCCTTTAGAATAAATGAATTACCCTTAGACTATGCTATAGCCTCCTTGACTTTTTGTAGAACCATTTTTTTTAATATTGACTACTTGCACTATTTCGTTTTCTAATTTTAAAACCTCATTATAATTTTCTTTTTGTTGCTTCCTTAAGTTTATTAGAATTTTGAATAGATTCAACTTGAATAGAGTCTATCTGAGTCTTAGTTGAAGGCAGAGCTTTAAAAACCGGACCGGACCGGCCGGTCCGACCGGTTCAACTGTGAACCGGTTTGAGGACCGGTTCGGTCCAATCTGAAAACCGCCCTTGCATTAAACCGGGCGGTTTTGGGATGAACCGCCGGTTCAACCGGTAAACCGGCGAACCGGTCCCGGTTTTTTAAAACCGGCCGGTTCAGGTTTTTTGAATAATATTTGTTAAATAAATATTTAATATTAAATAAATATTAAACTTAATAATAACTAATATAAATATTATTATAAAACTTTTAAATTAAATTAAAGATAATATTATTATTATTTCATTAATGCTATGTCTTCATGATTTCTTAAGAGCTCTTGTTATGAGAGAAAGCAAGAAGGTATATACACTATACAAAATAAGACTTCTAAGGGATATGGGACTAAACATACAAAGGAAAGAGCCATCTTTAGCTTCATATTCACACCATACAACTTATTTTTTTTACTGATTTGAAAATTAATTTTAATAATATGAATAATTTTTATTTTTTTAGTTGATAATATTTATTTTTTTAAAAGATAATCTTTATTTTTTATCTATTTATTTTTTATATTTTTTATCTAATTATTTTTTATATTTTTATTTGGATTCTTTATTAATAGCTCTAAAAATTTATTTGTTTTTCACCTCTAAAAATTTTTTATGTTACTAAATGAAATAATTTTTTATTAAAATATTTAATTATATTATATTTATAATTTTATATTTGTGAATTTTTAAATATTTTATATTTATAAATTAAATTTAAATATGTAATATAAATTAGTAATAATTTATATTAAATTATATGATTATTATCTTTCTATATTTTGTTAATTTTATTAAATATTTATAATAATATTATTATTTATTACGTCATCCGATTCGACCCCGGTTCGACCGATCGAACCGGTCGAACCATGAACCTCTTCTTCTTCCGGTTCGTTGTCCGGTCCGGTTTTCAGAACCTTGGTTGAAGGAGCCTCTTTACTTTGAAGGTACGCTTAAGTAGCCATCAGCTCTTCCACCTTCTTCTCCATTGTTGCTATTTGTTCATCTTTCTGACTCAGCTGATCTAAAAGGCTTCTAGTTAGATTAGGAATGTATTTTCATCATCATCATCTTGTTCTTCTTCATTTTATGGCATCTACTAGTTTATTTTGATTTTTTGTTATCTTTTTTGTTTGGTGAATGTTTATATACCATGAATACATTTTAATCCATTTCTTTATCTATATCATATGTAGCTTCTTATTCTTTTATTAATCATATACTCTCATTTAAAATATTCATCATTTCTTCTATAAATTTCCTCACTACAATATAAGGATCTATAGGATTGCATTCTCTAATAGCTGATGATTCTTTCATATCTTTTTTCTATATACTATTCTTCGATAAATAATTCTTATGGAAAACTAATATAGTTGATGTGACAATCATTTTAGGACTCCAAATGTTCCTGCTATTAGACACCATAACTAGTTGACTTGAAGAATTCAATCTCCTTCTATTAAGATGAGAAGAAAAACCTCAACCTTGAAATTAATGTTGATAAACTCTAGATGGATGTTGACCCAAAAACTAACTAGACGTTCTGACTGGAATGTTTCCACTTGTTGAAATTTAGGATCCCAAGCTTTTAATTTTGATGATAATAAACATTATTCACAATCACTTTTTTTCTCCTAATACTTATATTACATAACAACTTTAATGTGTACTAATATTTTAGCTGCATCATACACCATGCAATAAAAATTTAGGGCTCAAGATTTGGTATAATAAGATGATGTTTGCTAGAGTTTGTAATATGTAATTTTATTTTATATTTCTTAAGTCAAAGTCATGTAATGGTGCATGCTAACTTGGCGACCATGTACACATAGACAGGGTAGTGAGAAAATGAATTTTAAATTTTTTAAAGTTCATACTATACAATCGAAAAGTTTGATAAGGATGTTAAGCCTAAGTGAAATTGTTCCTGAGCACACTAATATGAAAGCAATACTTTCACTTTGATGTGGATGCTAATTAACTTGAAAGAAGATCCAATAGTGATGATTATATTCTTATCAACACAACTAAAATATCTATCATAGAATTCAACGAAGCTTTTATAACATATAATAAAATGTTGAAAAGTAAAATTTGTAAAATAGAAATTTGAGCACACACAAAAATTTATAGTGGTTTGGTAAAACAATGACATACGTCGACTCCCCAGAGTTCTCCTCTCCAGGTATTACACTATCTCTATAGTGTCTCTCCTTTAACCCCCACAGCTAGGAAGAGAAGGCCTAACAAAATATCTTCCACCAACCTGGTGCGGTAGATGATTGTAATCCTTTTCACCCTCTTGATGAGACAGTGTACCAGAAATCCTTTTCACCTTCTTAGTGAGGAAGAGAACCATGAATCCTTTTCACCCTCATGGTGAGTTAGAGAACCTAGAATCCTTTTCATCTCCCATAGTGTGACGGAGTAGCTAGGTCCTTTGACACCAAAGAGATCTTCTTCCCAAAGCATCCCTTAAGGCCAACCTTGACACATGGATGAATTTTGGTACAAATTTATCGGAATAACAATGTGGAACTACTTCCCACACTCCCTTACATCCCACGAGGATCTTCTCTCTCTCTCTCTCTCTCTCTCTCTCTCTCACACACACACAAACTCCACCTATTCTCTCCCATGTTCTAGGCTCTTTCTAAAGCTTTCTTCAGAAGAGACAACTCAGTGAATAGAAAAAAGACTCATGAAAAGTCTTATGAGAAAGATTAAATAGAGGGCTTAAAAGACCTTAAAACTCAATTCTATCATCATTGATCATATAATATGATTTTAGATCATACAATATAATTTTAGATCGTATAATATGATTAGTACAAAATATCCCTGTTAGTATTGTACGAATTATACAATACTATAAGATTAATTCAAGTATTTGAGCTAATCATCAAGACAATATGATCATTATTCAATATGATTAGTATAATTAAATTGAATTATTATTCTATATGATAGATGATGATAAAATATCATCCCATGCATAGATTGGGCCGTATAACATGATTTTTCCCATCGTATAGTTTGATCTTAAAAGTCCAATTGCTCCAAATTTGATCCCTAATTATAGGATTAATTTAGGAAATATTTAATTACATCATATGGTATGATACCTTTCATACAATATAATTAATATATTATTTACATTTTAAAATTTTGCCTAAATTATGATTGGCAGCTAAGATCTTGATTTCAACTGATTGTCCTGTACGATCAAGATCATCTAGTAGGATTAGTTTAGATAGCTTTAATTACATCAGTAGTCATTTTAATGATTTTCTAAGTAGGTGATCATATAGTACGATACCTATCATACAGTACAATTAGTTTAGAAAATTACTCTTCTAATTTTTCTCTCTATAACATTCCCATGAGTGTGTGTGTGCACAGTCTCTAAGCTAGTATACACCTTTATAGGACTTGACTCAAGAAATAAAAAAAATGCATAAATGAATTTTACAGACTCTTTCACCATATCATAGTCTAGCCAAACTTGAGCCCTAAACCTTAATGAGTGGTGTATGATGTACCTAAAATGTTAGTACACACAAATACATTATATAATGCAAATATTAGGAGACATAAATGTGCAATTTGTAATGTTTATTATCATAAAAAAAAAACTCGAGAGCCCAAGTTGCAATAATCTCCCCCTTTTTAATAATGATAAATATTATTGGTTAAATTTACAAACTAATATTATTTTCTCCTAATATCCCCCTCACTAAAATAATTATGTTAAAAAAGGGGAAACTATTTATTTTTTATTTTTCATATTATTTCAAAAAAGTTATTTTTATTTATTTAAAGAAAATTGAAACCAAATAACAGAAGAACAAAAACCAAGGTTTTGAAAATAAATGATAGATGAGCAAATGAAATTGAATATCTTCTCCTCCTTTTGACATCAACAAAAAGGAAAGAGAATGCAAAAAAAATGAACTAAATGCATAAAATAAACATTCTAATTAAAGGAAAAGGCATTTAAAGGATTATATGCAAACTGAAATAAGAACACATAATCATAAAACATAATTATTAAAGCATACAAACACACAAAACATATAAATCAGCACATAAATAACCTTTTTTTAAAAGAAGCTTTTACTTAATCTAAATTACTAATTGAAACTTTTACTATTCAACATAAGTTTTTTACCACATCATTTTGCTCTTATTCTGATGAGTCAGATGCTAAGTATGCTAAGGAGATTTTTTGCTTCTTATCATTTTTCTTTATTACAATTAGCTTATCTTCACCCTTGAGGTGTGGTTCCTGATGCTAAGTAACCTTGCACACACACACATGGAGGAAAATTTCTATCTATTGATTAGAGTTCTCTATTTTGATCACACCATCCTGGATGATTCAAAAATTATCCTGAACGATCAGCTAAAAATAAAGACCCTAATTAGGGCATCATAGTTAAGGCAACCATCATTAAGCAAATCGTCCTGGATGATCTTTGTATCGACCATGATGATAGGCTCAAATCAGAAAGAATCAGCTGCCACATCTATTTACGTATTTTTTATTTTTGGACATCGTCCAGAACATCGACCTGGACGATGTAGCACAATTATACTTAAATTAATCTCGTAATTGAGGAAAGTAATTAAGGTTTAATTGTTCAATCACATCATTTAGAATGATCTCTTGGACGATTGACATCGGCCAGCTTTTATTCAGGGCAATATTCAGGGTGATTTTTCTTAGATTTGAACTAATCGGCAAGGATGATCGTGAGATCGTCCTAGATGATCGTGAGAACGTCCTAGACGATCAAGCTATTTTTTCATCATCCAGACATCCTTTTAGAGAAATTATTTGGATGATATTCAAGGAATTACACTGATCGTATATGATAATATTATATCGGCCTGGATGATATGACCAAAAATCTTCTAATCATCCCAAACTGACCCAGCTGATTGAGCAAAATTTATGCTGATCGGCTAGGATGATATCCATATCATCTTAGATGATAAAGTCGATTGTATAAATAAGAGCTATTATGAAGTACTTCTATTTAAGAGCTCTTTTTCTATCCTTTAGAATATCTTTTACTACTATTCTAACTTAAGAGAGGCAAGAGGAGAAAGAGAGAAAGGGAGAGAGAGAGAGGATCTTGTGATGGGGAGTTTATGAGGGAGTTCTCAAATGTTACTCTAAACAAAGATCCATTATCATCTTCTCCAGTCGTTGTCCTTAGTTCCTTGGGGGCTCTAGAGAGGTAAACATCAGCATCTGAATAAGGTTCTCAGCTTGCTTCAGGAGGAAGCAAAAGGAGTTGGGTTCTCTGCCTAGTTTAGGAGGAAGCAAAAGGAGTAGGGTTCTCTACCTACTTCAGGAGGAAGAAAAAGGAGTTGGGGTCTCTGCCTTCTTCAGGAGGAAGAAAAAGGAGTTGGGGTCTCTGCCTTCTTCAGGAGGAAGAAAAATGAGTTGGGGTCTCTGCCTTCTTCAGAAGGAAGCAAAAGGAGTTGGGTTCTCTACCTCACCTGGGTTGGTGGAAAGGAGGTTTGTATTGGCTTCTTTGCCTTGTTCTGGGGGTAAAAGGAGAGATGCTGAGTTTAGTGCAATACTCGGAGGGCGCCTTCGGGGAGTGGATGTAGGTCGAGTTGACTGAACCACCATAAATCTCTATGTTCTTTATTACTGCTTTCACATTTATTTTCCTCACTTTGATTTTTGTGGTGAATCTTCGTTTTTATTTTAGGATTATATTTTGATCAAAAGATTTTTTAAATACCAATTTACCCCCCTCTTGGTTAGCCTTAGGACTAGTTTATAGGGGCTTAACATCGCTAACGAACTTTCTAGTGCCTTTATAGCACTTTGAAGTGGTATGAGAGAGCGATTCATAAAATTAAGTTTGAAAACTTTTTTAATTTTGATTCATGGCTAACTTTGGTAATCGTAATATAATAGAAGGATATTCTATTACATGCCCACCTTTATTTGATAATATTCATTTTGATTTTTGGAAAACTCACATGTCTACGTTTTCACAATCGCTTGATTATCATATGTGGATGCTTGTTAAAGAAGGTTATACACCACCTTCTCATGAACTTAATGACATTAAAATTGAAATTCCTTTTTCTGAATGAACTTTTGATGAAAGAGGTTTAACACAACTTAATGCAAAATGCTTGAATTATATTTTCTGTGCTTTGAAATCTTAAGATTATATACGAATTTAAACCTGTGCAACTAGTAAAGTAATTTGGGATAGATTGTGTATAACATATGAAGGAACTAACGAAGTTAAATATTCTAGGTTGAATATTTTATTGCATGACTACAAACATTTTTGTATGAAACCTTCTCAATTAATTTCTAAAATATATATAAGGTTTACTAAAATTGTCACCTCATTGCATGCTTTAGGAAGAGAGCTAACTAATTATGAAAGGGTCAATAAAATTTTGAGATGTTTATCTTCTTCTTTTGATGATAAGATCACTTTAATTACTGAATCTAAAGATTTGAATACTTATTTGATTGATAACTTACTTGGATCACTCATTGTTTACGAGCAAGGGGTGAATCAAAGAAATCTTAATGCAGGTGAGCAAAAGAAGGAGGAAACTATTGCACTAAAGGCCAACAATATGGATACTAATTTATCTGGATTTGAAAACGATGATGTTGCCTTCATCACTAGGCAATTCAAAAGCTTTCTAAGGAAGAAGCATAAAAACCATTAGAAGTGGAAAAGAGGTAAGGATAGCAAAAATTATAAAAGTTCCACTGATGTTGTTTGTTTTGAATGTAGGAAGCCTGGACATGTTAAATCTGATTTTCCTATACTTAAGGAGCAATTAAGCAAGGAGAAGGGTGAGGAGAAACCCAAATACAGGAAGGATAAGAAGCAGAACCAAAAAGCTGTTTGGGCAGATTCTGCATCTAACTCCTCTAAGACTGAAGCAGAGGAGGAAACCATAAATTTGTGTTTAATGGCCGATAATTAACTTGAATAATATGATCAAGAAGAGGTATGTGAACCAACCTATTATCAATTAGTTGAAATTTATGAGAGAATTCATGCGTCATATAAGAAACTTAAGAAAAAGTATGCTAGCTTGAAATTGGAGTTTTTAAAT
The DNA here is from genome assembly GCA_022539455.1 of Dendrobium nobile. Classification (NCBI taxonomy): domain Eukaryota; kingdom Viridiplantae; phylum Streptophyta; class Magnoliopsida; order Asparagales; family Orchidaceae; genus Dendrobium; species Dendrobium nobile. Next base: position 40,382,572 of record CM039735.1, read on the forward strand.
TTATACAAAGAGTATGAAATTCTTCTTAGAGATCATTCTATAATTGATAGTAATCACATGTCATTACTTGAAGAGTTTGATGCATTAAACAAAGAGCATACTGAATTATTTGATGCACATGATTTCTTGAAGTCATCCCATGCTAAGTTAGAAAAGGAGTTTAAGAAATTAGCAAATCTCAAAGTTTTTAAAAATAATAAATCATCATTACATGCAACACATAAAAGGAAGCCTCACCACCTAAGTAGATTAGTACATCCTTTTCCTAGTGTTAGATGTTTTTCATGTGGGATATTAAGAAGCATTGCACACACTTGCACCATTCACTATAGTATACATTAGGTATGGAGACCCGAATTATATGATTCATAGCATAACACACTGCACTGCATTCTTCTTTTCATAAGAAGGGACCAAAACCTATTTTGGTTCCTAAATTTGATTTTTGATAATTTTGTAGGCTTGCTCTCATAAAAGGCCTCATTAGAGCATGTGGTATATAGACAACGGATGCTAACGATATATGACTGGAGATGCCAATCAAATCAATCTACTGGAGACCAGGATAGGAGGCAAGGTTACTCTTGGAGACAACACCACCAAGAAGGTAGTGGGCGCTAGTATAATTGGAAACTCCAAGAACATTTTGATTAAAAATGTTTTGCTTGTAGATGGACTAAAACATAACTTTCTCAACATTAGTCAGCTTTGCGATAAGGGTTTCATTATAAATTTTTTATTAATACTTGCATTATAAGCTTAAATAACAACACTGATTTACAGGGAATGTGGATCAATAATATTTACATGCTTGACTTAAATAATTTTGAAAGTGCTACTTTATTTTTCTTAAAAACTGCTGGTGATGATTCATGGTAGTGGCACAAGAGATTATGTCATGCCAGTATGAAAACTCCTAGGAGAGTGACCTAGAAAGATCTAGTTAGAGGTGTCCCTAAATGTAAATTCTCAAAAGACCACCTTTATGATGACTGCCAACTAGGAAAACAAGTTCATTCCTCTTTTCACTTTATTAAAGATATTAGCACATCTAGACCTTTAGAAGTCCTTCACATGGATTTGTTTGGACCCATTAGCACTGCCAGCTTAGGAGGAAAACTCTATGGTTTTGTGATGGTCAATGACTACTCAAGGTTTATTTAGATTATATTTCTATCTCAAAAGAATGAGTCTTTTGATGAGTTTAGATCCTTCTTTACTTGTATTTAGAAAAAGTTAAGTTGTTAGATTTTGACCATCCATAGTGACCATGGGGGAGAGTTTAAAAATAAGAGATTTAGAGACTTCTATGAGGATAAGGGGATTAGTCACAACTGAAAGTGCTCCGATGGCACTAGAAAGTTCATTAGGGATGTTAAGCCCTATAGAACTGGCCCAAGGCTAAATAAAGAGAGTGGTGAATTGGTAATAAAATTCTTTACACAAAGAAATAAAAACACCAACTAAATCACCACAAACAAAGTGCGGAAATTAAATAAATGCGGAAGCGATAATAAGAAAGGAACACATCAGATTTATAGTGGTTCGATCAAACCTTGAACTACGTCCACTCCTTGGAGGCACCCTCCAAGTATTGCACTAACTAAGTGTCTCTCCTTTAGCCCCCACATCTAGGCGGAGAAGCCCTTACAAAATCACTTCCTCCTTCCCCGGTGACGCGGAGTCGCCGGGTCCTTTGACACCAAAGAGATCATCTTCTTTGGTGAACTTCCCTCGAGACAAGCCTTGAATCAGACGGTATTAAGATGCAAGCCTGCCGGAACAACCGTGTGGAATCCCCCTCCACACTCCCTTAAGTCCCCCCTCACAGGATCTTCTCCCTCTCTCAGACTTCACCTGTTCCTCACTCCCTTTCAAGCTTTCTCTTCAAGTTTCCCCCAAAAGAATGAAGCTATAATGGCTGCCAAAGACACTTACCAAGTGCCTTGACAAAGCTTAAATAGAAGAGCTAAAAATGAGCTCATTAATGCAAGTTATCGACATTATCGTCCAGGATGATAGGTATATCGTCCTGGCCGATCAGTACAAATTCAGCTCATCAGCCCTGGACGATTTGGGACGATCAGAAGAAAATTGGTTACATCGTCCTGGTCGCTATCACGATCGTCCAGGCTGATTAATTTAAAATCAATTTCAATCGTCCTAATCATCACCCTGAATTTGAGCTGTCAGATGTAGATCATCCAAGACATCGTCCCGGCCGATCCGTCGATCGTCCCCGACGATGTGATCGTATCAATCAACCATTAATGCTTTCCAAAGATACCAGATCAATTTAGGCATAATTGAGTTAGATCGGCCTGGACGATATAAATATCGTCCTGGCCGATTTCCTAAAATAAAGAATTCCTAAACTAATTATGGCGGTTGATTCTTTCTGAATTGAGACTATCATCCTGGCCGATACAGGTATCGTCCAGGTCGATCAGCTAATGACGGCTGCCTTAATGAGGATGCCCTAATTAGGATTTCTGATTTTGGACATATTGTCCCGGACAATACAAATATCGTCCCGGCCGATATTATCAAAAATAAAAATCTTATAGGGAACAACAGGAAACTTTCCAAGTTACAAATCAATAGATCCCACACCAAATACAATAGACTCAAGAAAGGAAAAAGATTACAAACTGACTCAGACCTAGTCTACCCAATCTTGAGCTGATTCCAAATTGCAGTCCAATCGTGTGAACCTGAAACGTTAGTACATAAGGCAATCGTAGAGAAATAAAAATGTTTGCTATTATCAAAATCATAAACCATTGATCTACAACAATCACCCCTTTTTTGATGATGGCAAAAATTTGAATTTGAATTTTCAAAAAGGAACATTTTCTCCTAATCTCCCCCTCACTAGAATAACACTTTAAAAAAATAGGGGAGAAATTTTTTTTTTTGATAAAAAAGGATATAAAAAACATACAAATTCAATAATATGTTCTCCCCCTTTGACATTATCAAAAAGAGAGGAGGCACAAAAAACAAAACGAACAAAAGAAAAAAAAAATGTTCCCTGATCTAGTGAAAAACAAATATTCTTAAAATGAGAAAGTTACCTCTATATTTTAATCAAAAACTTATTAGAATTGGGTTGACAACGTATAATCTAAAAAAAGTAAGAAATTCATAAATTGTTAATCCAAGCTCAAGTTCTTTTAAAGGAAAAAAACTTTTTAATTCAATATCCAAATCAAGGAATAAACAGGAAAAAGAAACATTAAATTTTCAAAACTCCTTTCATAAAACATTTCTAATAGAAGATAATTGCACGAATTGCTGAATAAGGAACCAAGATTTTCAAGCACAAGTTTTGAACATATCAAGGATTTTCTTAAGTTTTTAGTAGTATAAGAAAAAATAAGCAAATTTGTTTTCCCAGGCTCATTTTATGCCCTTTATTACTTGAATGGCTCTTTGAGCATCTTTTGATTTTAATACACTTTATGTATTTTTTTTAATTTGGCGTCAGCATCTTTTGGTTTGGCATCATTGGCCACTTTTTTTTTTAATTATTTTCGAAAAATATGCTTTCTTTCTTATATTTTCAAAACCAAAGAAAACCCAAATTATTGACAACACGAACAAATTGATTAAGAAAATTTTATGGTGGATTCAACAATCTTGCAAAAGATTCCTATGTGATAGAAAAAATGTAGGGAGATAAAAAAATCAGTTTCAAAATCCAATTTAAAATATGATGAAGATTTTGAATCAAAAATAAAATAACCTCTTTAAAAAAAGAGAAGGAGAAACAAAATCATGAGTTCCCTTCCTCTGACTGTTTTAGGGAAGTCAAATATAACTTACCAAAGATTTCAAGAAAAAATAGGAAGTAGATTTTTTATTTTTAGAAAAGTGAATGTGTGTGATGATCAAAGAAAAACTTTCATGAAAACCAAAATTTCAAAGAATAAACAAAAAAAAACACAAAAATAAAAAAAAGAAAAAACACGAAAACACAACACAAAAACACGAAAGGCTTTTAACCATTATCTCTCTCCTGGTCCGATGCTTTAGAAACCAGATCTGCCCATGAGATTTTTTTCCTTTCATTATTTTTCTAGTTTAAATTTTGCTTCGCCTTGCCCTTTTCTTTCGTAAGAAGAATTTTTAAATTAGGGCACTGATTTTTCATATGTCCAGGCTTCCTACATCGAAAGCAAATAACGTCAGAAGAAATATGGACATCCTTACCACTTTTACCTTTTTTCCACTTTTACTTATGCTTTGGTGAGCTTTGTGATTTGCTTGACAAGTCATTGCATTCGTCACCAACTAAGCAATCCTTTTCTATATCTTCAGTTTTTAGAACAATCGTTTCACCTGCATCCAAAAGTCTTTGACCCAAACCTTGCTCGTAGGCAATGAGTGAGCCAATCAAATTATCAATAGAATAATCATTCAAATCTTTTTATTCACAAATAGCAACAACTTTGGCATCAAGTTTTTCAAGTAAATAATGAAGAATTTTATTGAATTTTTCAAAATTTGAAAACTCTTTTCCTAAGGTATACAATGATATTACAATTTGAATGAACCTAGTGTACATGTCTAAGATCGTCTCATAAGGTTTCATGAAAAACAGTTCAAAATCATGCATTAACAAATTCAACTTGGATTGATTGATTTCACTAGTGCCTTCGTATATGGTGTGTAGTTTATCCCAAACTTCCTTACCAGTAGTGCACATGGATACTAACATAAAATCTTCAGAATTTAAACCACAGAAAAAGCAAATTAAAGATTTTGCATTCAATTGAGCATTTACTTGTTCTTCCCTATTCCATTGATTAAAAAGAATATCAGTTTTAACTCCATTAACAATACATGATGGTGATGAATAACCAGTTAAATTCATATGCCACATGCGAAAATCAATCGATTGCAAGAAAATAGACATGTGAGTTTTCCAAAAATCAAATGACATATTTTTAAATAAAGGAGGTCTGGTGATTGAATAACCTTTCGCAACATTACAATTAGCCATGGATCGAAATTCAAAAGATTTTAAAAACTTATTTTTTGAAAACTGCTCTGGTACCACTTGAAAGTGCTCTGATGACACTAGAAAGTTCGTTTGGGATGTTAAGCCCAATAGAACTGGCCCAAGGCTAAATAAAGAGAGTGGTGAATTGGTAATAAAATTCTTTACACAAAGAAATAAAAATACCAACCAAATCACCACAAATAAAGTGCGGAAATTAAATAAATGCGGAAGCGATAATAAGAAATAAACACACCTGATTTAAAGTGGTTCGGTCAAACCTTGACCTACGTCCACTCCTTGGAGGCACCCTCCAAGTATTGCACTAACTAAGTGTCTCTCCTTTAGCCCCCACAGCTAGGCAGAGAAGCCCTTACAAAATTACTTCAACCTTCCCCGGTGCGACGGAGTCGCCGGGTCCTTTGACACCAAAGAGATCTTCTTCTTTGGTGAACTTCCCTCGAGACAAGCCTTGAATCCGACAGTATTAAGATGCAAGCATGCTGGAGAAACCGTTTGGAATCCCCCTCCACACTCCCTTGAGTCCCCCCTCACAGGATCTTCTCCCTCTCTCAGACTTCACCCATTCCTCACTCCCTTTCAAGCTTTCTCTTCAAGTTTCCCCCACAAGAACGAAGCTACAATGACTCCTAAAGAAACTTATCAAGTGCCTTGACAAAGCTAAAATAGAAGAGATAAAAATGAGCTCATTAATGCAAGTTGCTGACATTATCATCCAGGACGATAGGTATATTATCCTGGCCAATCAGTACAAATTCAGCTCATCAGCCCGGGATGATTTGGGATGATCAGAAGAAAATTGGTTACATCATCCTGGCCGATATCACGATCGTCCAGGCCGATTAGTTTAAAACTGATTTGAATCATCCTGATCATCGCCCTGAATTTGAGCTGTAGGATGTAGATCGTCCAAGACATTGCCCCAGCCGATCCGTCGATCGTCCCGGACGATGTGATTGTATCAATCAACCATTAATGCTTTCCAAAGATACCAGATCAATTTAGGCATAAATGAGTTAGATCGGCCTAGACGATATAAATATCATCCTGGCCAATTTCCTAAAACAAAGAATTCTTAAACTGATTATGGCGGTTGATTCTTTTTGAATGGAGACTATCGTCCTGGCTGATACAGGTATCGTCCAGGCCAATCAGCTAATGATGACTACCTTAATGAGGATGCCCTAATTAAGGTTTCTGATTTTGGACATATCGTCCCGGCCGATATTACCAAAAATAGCAATCTTATAGGGAACAACAAGAAATTTTCCAAGTTAAAAATCAACAGATCCCACACCAAATACAATAGACTCAAGAAAGGAAAAAGATTACAAATTGACTCAGAGCTAGTCTACCCAATCTTGAGCTGATTCCAAATTGTAGTCCGATCGCGTGAACCTGAAATGTTAGTACATAAGGCAATTGTAGAGAAATAAAAATATTTGCTATTATCAAAATCATAAACCATTGATCCGCAACAACAACTTTAAGCTCTTAGGACCACTCAACAGAACAGAGTAGCTAAAAAGAATTGAAAGTTTGTTAGGGATGTTAGGCCCTATGAACTTAGTCCCAAAGCTAACCAAGAGGGGAGGGGGGGTGAATTGGTATTTAAAAAAATTCTTTTCACAAAAAAAATAAAATCACAAACCAAATCACACCACAAGAAAACTAAGTACAGAAATTAAAATGCAGAAGCAGTGAAAATAAGAACACAAAGGTTTATAGTGGTTCAGTCAACTCGACCTACATCTACTCCCCGGAGGCACCTTCCGAGTATTGCACTACCAACGTGACTCTCCTTTAGCCCCCACAGCTAGGCGAAGAAGCCCTTACAAAGACACCTCCTTTTTGCCACCCCGGCAAGGCAGAGAACCCAACTCCTTTTGCTTCCTCCTGAAGCTAGCAGAGAACCACGATCAGTTGCTGAATCCTTACCTCTATCGACCCTTCTATGGACGACAAACTCTAGACGAAAAAGAAGCAGAGTGATCCTTGAGGCAACCCTTGTGAAACCCCTCATAAGATCCCCCTCACAAGATCCTCTCTCTCTCTCTCTCTCTCTCTCTCTCTCTCTCTCTTTCTCTCCTCAAATTCTTCTTAGGTCAAGGCAGCAGCAAAGATAGTTCAAAAATGTTGAACAAGAACCCTTAAATAGAAGAGCTCAAAATAGCTCATTAATTGTAAGTTGCCGATTATATCGTCCAGGATGATATCGACATCGTCCTGGCCGATTAGTACAAATCCCATGAGATCGGCCAGAGCATTGCCCTGAATGCAAACTGGACAATTGAAAATTGGCTTGATCATCTAGGATGATCTCACGATCGTCCAGGCCGATTAGTTCAAATCAGAGGAAAATCATCTAGAGCATCGCTCTGAATTCAAGCTGTCCGATCCAAATCGTCCAGCACATCGCTCAGAATTTGAGCTGGCCGATATTTATCATCCAGAAGTAACTAAGGATTTTTAATAGATCGTCCTGGCTGATCCTGTGATCGTCCAGGACTATGTGATCATATCAATCATCCTTAATTACTTTCTTAATTTGTCTGATCAATTAAGGCATAATTGTGAATATTGTTCAGGCCAATCCAAGATCGTCCTAGCCGATTGCCAAAAATACAGAATACCTTAATTATTTATAGCGATAATTTCTTTCTATTTTGATACTAGCATCCTAGCCGATACACATAACGTCCAGAATGATTTGATAATGATGGCTACCTTAATTAAGAACCCCTGTTTAGAATTTCTATTTTAAGCCAGATCGTCTAGGACGATGTAAATACCGTCCTAGCCGATTTGAGTAAAAACAGAATTTCTAAGTCTCTCAAGTGTGTGTGTGTGTGTAGGGTTACTTTGTATTAGTCACACCAAAGATTACAATTGACTCAAGAGGGAAAAAATAAAATTACAGTCTAACTCAACCCTAATATACCCCATCTTGAGCTGATTCTGATTTCCGTTTGATCTTTGAGTCCTGAAAAGTTAGTAGAAAAAAGCAATCATAGTGAAGCAAGATATGTTTGCTATCATCAAAATCATAATCTAAAAACATTTTTGTAACAATCTCTCCCTTTTTGATGATGGCAAACACAAGTAGGAAAATCTCAGTAAAAATAGCAGTTCATTAAAATTTCAAAGTTACAAGCATCAACTTTTCCTACCACATCCTACTCCCCCTTTTGTCACCACAAAAAGAAGGTCCTAGACACACATAAAGAAAAAGGAAAAAACACAACAGAAGCTAAAACAAACTACAGAAAATAGAAAATAGAAAACAAAAACTAGAAAAATGAGGGATCATGATCATCAGATGGAGGTGGTGGAGGTGGATGCTGAAAGTAGCCAGCTAGCGTAGTAAACTAAGCATTGAACCAGGTGATGTCCTGGTCATGCTGCTACTACTGGTGAGTAATGTAGCTATTAAAACGGGCTAAGTCCTCTGTGTGGTGCTGCTCGTAGCGGGCCATGTCCTCAGAATGTTGCTGCTCCTGTGCAGCAATGTAAGCGTTGAAACAAGTCTCCCATCAATCAAACCTCTCCACTAACTGGTCAAACTGTAAGTGCTGGCGAAGAGGAGAAGGATCAGGAACGGGAGCGGGAGCGGGAGCCTCCTCCTCCTCGGCCCCCTGAGGTTCCTCATCCCCTGAGTGGAGACGAGTACTGTGAAGGATATTGAAAGAGCTGTTTGAGTAGCAAGGAGGCTGAAGGTCGTGACGAGCAGGATATTGAAGATTGTATTTGGTTTCAAGAATGTAGGCTATGAGATGTCCTAAAGAAAGGTTGGGTTTCCTCCTATGGCCTGGATCGCGAATAGTTATGAAATGATCAATGTTTCGAAAGATTAGATCCGTGGCATTAAATTCTCTCCGGGCCATGATGAAAAAGTTAGTCAGAAAAAGAAGAGGAGTGATGTGGATTCGGTCCCCGACTTTTGGAATATTGGAGGTGCGAAGGACATGCTGAATTGTCCTAGCATCTTTGACTAAAGAGCTAGTCTCTCCAACATGAAATGGTGTGTTGGTTTGGTGAAGAAAATGGTTTGCCGTGGATCTGTCAAAATCAGGTTCTGAAAATGATTATGTGCAGCTTATCCTTGGTGGTGGATAGCTGTAAAAGTTCAGCACAGTCCTGATATGTGATCTCGATCGGGCGTCGATTCACATAGGAGGTCAGGGCTGTGAAAGTAGAATTTATGAGAAGATTTGCATAAAATTCTAGCAGAAGTTCTGAAGAAAAAGGGACAGCGAGGGTAAGTATGAAATAGAGAGAAGTGTGAGCAAAGAGATCCATTACCGGATATGAAAGGTGGGCAGGATTGATTATTCTGGAAAGGGTGATGCCACATTCTTTGTAGCGACGGTAGGCTGCTTGATCCTCCACTTCCCTGAATCGAGGGTCCAGAGTGGCCCTCGAGGAACTTTCAGAAGCTTGTCGGACTCGCTTCTTACCAGCTATAGCAAGAAATCAGTAAGAAAACACAAGAGAAGAAGATGGTTGAGGTGAAAACAATGGCTTAGAATGGCCTAAATTTAAAGAAATGGCCATATCGTCCAGGACGATCAAAGAATCATCCAGGATGATTTGGTTCAATTATTGCGTACAGGCCGATTGGTCAAAAAGGCGGTCCGATTGGCCAGGCCGATCAGATATCTGCTAGGACGATTAGACACAGGAGATCGTCCTGAGGAGTCAAGCCAGATGACCATTGAAAAAGTAGATTGTTCGAGCCGATTAGATGTATCGTCCAGGACGATGCACAATAATTGATCCTACCGGTCGAAGTTAAAATGTGTGCCATGTGTATCGTCCAGGACGAATAGTGGATTGACCTGGATGATTGTCCAATAATGGATCGTCCGGGGTCGATATTAAGGATTTAAACGTGCTGACACGTGGATCGTCCAGGACGATCTAGGGTATCGGCCAGGACGATGACCATAAATGCATCGGCCAGGATGAAATATGTTATTCGCCAAGACTATCAACATGATTGCAACAGAGTTCGATCAGATCGTCCAGGATGATAAATTATCATCCAGGACGAAGAGTTATAGCAAGAACAAAAAAATTCATCAGATGGAAAGTTGAAGAGCAATTATCCTATCCTCTAGGATGATAAAGTTATCGGCCAGGACGATGTGACAAGAAATTTGAATCCAAGGAAAAGATGTTGATGATTAAAGCCCTAAAAAATAAATGACTCACAATACAAAGCTAGAAACAAAAAAAAAAAAAAACTAGAAAGAAAAAGAAAAATGAAGGAAAGGAAAAATTTTCTTGTTTTTGGTTTTTTAAATTTTTTTTGACAAAGTATCCTTATGACAAATTTCTCAAATAATTAAATTTTAGAGATTCAAAAGATCAAAGAGTTAACAAGTCAAAATTTGATAAAGGTAGAATATCCGATCTTGTTAATCCCTAGCTCGGACTTCTTTCAGGGCAATAATCATCTTTTTTAAAACAAAAGATCTAACTCAGAAAACCTTTACTGGGTAAAAAGAAGATCCAATCAAAACTTGATTACAAAGAAAATATCTTATAAATAATATAACAAAGTAATTTGTCTCAATCATGAAATTTGAAATCAAGCCTTTGAAAGCATCAAATAACCAATGAGTTCTCTAAGTTTTAAAAGTTTTGAAAAGAGAGGATAGCTTGCATTTAGTGGGCTCATTTTATGCCTCTTGTCACTTTGATTAGCTCTTTGAGCATTTTTTGATTTTTGATACACTTTTGTGTATATAGTTTTCTTTTCAATTTGACATCATTGGTCTCTTTCCTTTTTAATTCTTGCAAGCTAAAAACTCTTTAACAAATCCTTTAAAAAAGAACCTTAGTTATGAGTATATTCTCCAAATATTAGAGAATAGGAGCTCTCTCTCAAACATAGGGAAGAACAAGCCACAAAACAAAATCATAATCATGTGATAAATGCAATGGCAAGATTTCAATTAACTTGAAAGATATATAAGAACTTTGGATATTATGCACAAGATAGATTATTATAGCAAGATAAAAATAATCTTAGTTTCAAAAACCAGTTGTCAATATGAGATAGACTTTTGTCTAGAAAAGAAAATTATGTCACTAAAAGAGGTTAGAGGGAGGGAAACCATCAACGGTGTTTCTCACTTTAACCGATTTAGATATGATAATAAATGGCTTTAAATCTCCAAAATCTAAAAGCTTAAAAAAAAATAATCATATAGAAAACCAATCATAAAAGCAAAGCAAAAATAAAATAATTTAGAACAACAAAAAGCTAGCTCACAACAAAAAAAATAACACAAAACTAATAAAAAAAAACATTTCAAGAAATTATGAAGCAGCAAGTTTAAGCAATTATGAGCTGCGAGCCTCCATATGTCCAATTATCGTATGCTCCCACGAGGTCTTTGGTGAGAGCAATCCTGCAAAAATCAACAGCTGTCAGACCTAGGAACCCAAATAGGTTTTGGTCCCTTGTCATAAAAAGTAGAGTGTAATGTATGTGTGCTATGCTGTGAATCATGCACCTTAGGTCTCCACACCCAATGTGTACTACGGTGAACAGTGCAAGTATGTGAGATGTGTCCTAGCATGCACATGAAAATCATCTAACTCCAGGAAAAGGATTTCTTAAATGATTTGGGTTATTATGCCTCTTCGTAGGTCTTGGCTTTAGATTAAGAGTGGGTATCATCTAATTTTCCTTAAAAGAATCCAATTCATTTTTAAGCCTCAAGTTAGTATTTTTCAAAATATTATTATCAAGCCTCAAGTTGCTCTATATATCTTTAGATTTCTTAAGATCAGATTTAAGTGAAGTGTTGTTGGTGGAATTTTGAAAAACAGGTTTTGAAAAATATTAGTTTTCTTTGGGGATTTTAAGATTAAGGTTGAGTTCTAATTCTAAGGTCGAATCAACTCGTTAGAAAGAATATATCACCCCGGAGGACGAAAATAAACTTTCATAACGGTGTTCAGGCTTAGAATTATGTAAACACATCTTGAATATTATGATCGGGTTCTAAAGAGAACTTCATATGGCCCCGAGGGAACAAAATAGAGTTCAACTAAGTACCCAATTACAATATCCAAGAAGTATGATCGTCGCATTCACATCCAAAGCCTTATCGAAGAAGGATGTATCTCCCCAAAGGGAAATGACACCATTCTACGATAATTCTTCTAATGCAACGACGACGATCATCCTTTAACTTTTCCCAAAGAAATCTAGTGAAATTTTAAAATCAATTTTAAAATCAGGTGTGTGGGGTTCCAAATCTCCTACGAGCGCAAGCCCTCGTAGTTAATTACATCGTAGGGAGACAAAGTCTCCTACGAAAACTCTCGATTAAAATAATGGCAAAATTTTGTTAGAGTTTCTAGGAGTGATATCAAAGTATGAATAGAATTATTGGAAAATCAAAATGGAATGGATCAAGATTGAGCAGTTATTAACGGAGTCAAAGGATGAGAGGTAGGGGACACTTTGAGATTCCAGAACCATCCGGAAGTGTCCCAACTTAATCTAAGTGTTGGGCTTTATGTTTTAGGATTGAAATGAAGCTTTAATTAGAGTTAAGTATTTTATTAGAAATTTGGGACTATATTCCCGAAATTTGGGGTCTTATAATCAAAGATCTGCCCCGGATCCTAAATCTATTTTGGACACTGGACCACAGTCGTCCGATCCTAACTAATGCAGTGCAAGGTCTGGACTTACCCCGGCCTGGATTGGGGAGCCAGCTAACCACCTAATCGATTTAAAATACATGAATCCGGTCTTTTTATGAAAGAATGGTAGGGACGTTGTAATTAAAGTTTTGGAGAGTTGGGGCCGACATCTAGAGACTCTCCTAATTGGCCCCTTTGACTTATGGCGGGTGCAAAAATGCTAAACTGATGCAATTAAATTTTTGACTCTTTTAGTTTGTATCTAATGCAATGCATGCTAGTTAACAACTTCCAATCAAGTATGCTTGAAATTTTAAAAACAGGCTTATAAAATAGTTTTTTAGAAGACTGGACTTCCCCAGGTCCGGCACCTCGTCCTCATAGGTCAGACTATCCGGACTCTACCCGCAGGCGGGGAAGGGTCTAAAGCAAGGAAAGAGTAATGCAAAAATATGCATGCGACCCCGGGGGTCGATCCCCGGCTAATTCCCTAGATTCGTTATCTTTCTATGTTATTTAGACTCACTAAAATTTTAGACTTTTAAAATTATGAGTAGAAAAGTTTCACACCCTCACGAGCCTCACGTATCCAGGCGAAAACAAAGAGCGGCATGCAATCGCCAAAAAACTAGTAAAAACAAATAATCCTAAAGGCAATCAAATCATCACATCAAATATAAATTAATTAATAAATGTCCATAGGCAGAATTGCCTTGCTTATTACAAACCAGAATATTGCAGAAAGTAAAGTGGCCGGGCACCACTGACAACAACCCGGATTCTAAACCTAGTAATGACGCAAGTTATTTTGAGTGGGATACTCTCAATCTTCAAATCTTCAAATCTTCAATTTCATTCTTCTTTGGACTCCTTTTCTTCAATCTTCTTGGAATCTTCGTAGCGGATTACCCAAATGGACAAGAGGGCACTTCCCTCTAAGGGGGTAAGGCCACTCTTTCCTTTTTGGGTGAGGAAGAAGTATGATCCAAATTTGGATTTCCAAATGGAAAAGGAGTATTCCCTAAAGGGGTATCCTTTCCTCTTTGGAATCCAAGCTTTGGATCTATGTATCCCAACTCAAAATCGACTTTCACAACACTTAACAATTATACAAATTACATTGACATCAAAATAAAAATCTAGACTCACCTGCAAGGTTATCCTAAACAATTAATATAAATAAAGCAGTTATTCCCAAGCAGTTATATATGAGCAAAAAAGTAAACACACTGGCCACGCTCTTTTTATGATTTGGGGGCTTTAGCAGCTGAAGCACCTGTGCAAAGAGTTTATAATATTTATGCATTTTTTTGATTTGCCCCCTTTTTTTATTGCCCTGCATGAGCGTGGCCACCTGCAGAAAACTGTGTCAACATCCAGATCGTACCTAACCTAAGGGTAATCTAATCGCCAAACACATCAATCCATCCACAGAGTACAGAAAAAGTAAACAGACACAGCAAAGCAATTTCATCCACAACATGCAGTGAAAACTACGAAAAATCCGGCACACAGCAGTAAAGTAAACACCGGCCTAACCTAGATCTAGAGTTGGTTGTCCTAGCACATCATCTAAAGTGTGTGAGAAAGGTCGTGTGGCTGGGGTAGATCCTAAAGTGGGTTATTAATTGAAGTTGTCTAAAGGTCTGGATTTGTTAAGGCTTAAAAGGGAATTTAGATTAAAATTTAAGTATTAATGAATTAAGAATTTTAATTAAACATGTTTTAAAAGTTAATTGATTACTACCTTTGTTTCACACCGAGGCCGTGAAGTTTATTTCACCTTCCTTGGGGCTAAGCTAATAGCCTCGTAGGCCTGGGTTACCCAGTAGCAATCGGGGTTAATTAAGTTATTTAAATTGGTTGGAATTAAAAGAGTGGATTAATATTAAAAATGAGTTAATTACTGATTTTTAAAGTTGATTAATTTAAGTTTGCCATTAATTGATTCGTGGCGTTGTGCCACCAGGCTCGAGGAACCAGCCTCCTTAGGACACTTAGCCCCGCAGCCCGGAGTAGTCCAGCCGATAAACCAAATTAATGTAATTGAATTAGAGACTTTTAAAAATGTTAAATAATTAAAAAGTTAATCCATTTTAAGGTTTGACACCCTTTAGAATCCATTCGTGGCGTTGTGCCACCAGGCTCGAGGAACCAGCCTCCTTAGGACACTTAGCCCCGCAGCCCGGAGTAGTCCAGCCAATAAACTTCAACTTTAGGGTGGTTGTTGTGTTTTAAAGGGTTTGTTAAGTGTTTTAAACATTAAGTTAACATTTTCTGGTGTTTTGGAATAATTTTGAATTTTATGAATTTTTGAATATTTTAATGATTTAATTAAGGGGTTGAAAATGACTTTTTGATTAAGTTCAAATTCTGGAATGTTTGTATTTTATTAAAATACTAGACCTTACTACGATCAGTTAGAAGGTAGGTACGTTAAAATCGGATTTTTCTACATTTTATTACAAAGGTTTGAAGTTTTGAACTAGTTTTAACTTAAAGTTGACCGATTTGTTGACTTTTTAAAACATTGCAAATTTCTGGAATTTAATATTTTTAATAAATACTAGACATCAATATGAGTTGGATGCAAGTGAGTTTGGGTAATTTGGATTTTTTTAGAATTAGTTATGGATTATTAAAGTTTGGGCATTTTAATGGGTTTTGGGAATTTCTTAATTAGAAGGCCTCTTTTGTGATTTTGCTTCAAACAAGTTCCCAACTTCTTGAAAACACCTCCAAAGGTCAGAAATAACCTAAGGAGGGATCCCCAAGTGTTTGGGAGATTTTTGGATTTTTATATTATTATTAATTAATTATCTTAATTAAATATTGGTTTTCTCTTAAAATTAAATTAGGGTTTAAATTGCTGTCAAATCAAAGGGCTTTTAATTATCACAGATTAAGGACTGAATTCTGGTCAGTTTAAGGGTTTATATGTAATTTTTGGATTTAAATTGGATTTATTACAATTTTTAGAATTTTCAAAGGCTTAATTAAGGGTTTAAGGCTTAGAAAATTAATTAGGGGACCTAATGATCTCAAAAATCAGTGAAAATTTCCCTAGGGGTTGAGGGTGTCACTAAGTTCAAATGTTCAAAGTTTCAACTCAAGGGAAAGTGAACCCTAATTATGGAAATTTTTCTAGGTTTTCTATAGAAATCCTTAATTATTGTCCTTAATGACACTAAGTTTAATGGGCTCAAATCAATGTATTGTCTAACCCTTAAACAAAGCATGAATAAGCACATGAAATGACACAATCAAGTCCTTAAAACTAGGAGAGCCTAGGCTAAGTGGTGTGTGCACAACCTAAGCATGCAATTAACTAATTAACATAATTAAGACAAAATTAGTGAATAATCAAAGAATGATCATCCACTAATCATCCCCTTTACTTCTATTCAAATATGCTCAATCAACATTTAAGATCCCAAGTGACTTCTTAAACACTTGAAGATTTACATATATATAATTTCAAAATATATATTAAAATACATAAATATAAATGAATATCTATATATAAATAGAAATATATATTATAAAATAATTAAATATATTATTAAAATACATGTTAATGAGTTGAAGGATCCACTGATCTCCATAGAAGTTTAAAAATAATAAAAAGATTTTCCTTATATTTTTCAAAATACTTGATATTTAATTAAATATAAAAAAAGGTTAATAAGCTTCAATAATTCAAAATACCATCAAAATCTATTCAAATAATATTGACAATTTTTATGGAGACCAGCCATACTCTCAACAACATGCATGCCAAATTTCAGATAAAAATAATTTATACATAATTAATTAAAAATAAAATACATATTTCTGTATTTCTTAAATTACTAATAAAATAATAGTCAAAATAGATTGATTTTATTTTTAAAATAAACTAGACAAAATTCTGAACAATTTGATATATTATACCTAATTTTTGGCTTTGTATTTAATTTACTATGATTTTTTAAAGTTTCAGTAATTAAAACTAATTAAAACTCATTTTCCTTAATCAAATGGCGGCGGTCAGACACGCGGCACGCTCGGATTCGTGGGATCGGAACCGCGCGGCGGCGGGGACACGCGTCGGCTGCGGGCCGTTTCACGCGGTTTTCACTTAACCACGTCAGCGGCTCGTAGTAGCCGTTGGATTAACCGCGGGTTCGATCCAACGGCTGAGATCAGATCCCGCGGTTTGATCTCAGCAGGAGAGGATCAAACGGCGGAGATTCGATCCCGCTGTTCCGAATGGACGGCCCTGATCTCGCCGGACGGCTGATCGAACGACGGATCGAAAGCACGGTCGGATCAGACCGCGGAAGGGCTCGATCTGGACCGTTGATCGAACGATCAACGGTCCAGAAAACGTACACTCGCCGGAGACCGTGAGTGACGCCCTAGAAAACGTATTTCGCTACGTTCTCTCGATCGGATCGATCATTTCACTTGAAATTTTAAACGTAGATTGAAGACATGAACAGAAATCGTGGGGAATAGTTAGTTTTAACTAAAACCCTAAAAACATAAGGCTATTTAGATCTAACTAATGTGAACTAGATCTAGGGTTTTAGGGAGTTATACCGTTAGATCTTCGAAGTTTCTGGATTGATGAGCTTGTAGACTGTCCAAGTGAAGATTCCCAGCGAAAATCCAAGCTCGAACGCGTCTGGATCGGCTGCTATAGGCTTGGAACGGTCTAGGTGGTGGGTTCGCCGGAGAACTCGCCGCCGGTGACGTGCAACCACTTGGATTTTGTAGTGGGGAGGTAGAGGAAGCTCTGGAGGTTCAAAACGAACTGGGGATAAGACTTGAGAGGGCTTGAGTAGTGAGAGATGATTAGGGTTAGAGTGTATGGCATTAAGCCCTTTTTCCCCTATTCAAACGCCCCCAGGCCAAACGGATGGCTGGGATTGACTCACCAGATCCTCAGATGTTGCCAAGTGTCCCTGGGACAGCCAGAAGGCTGACCCAAAGGCTGGGCACGCCTCAATCCCATTGGGCGGCTTTGGGATGAGTGGAGGAGACATTGCCATTTAAGGCTAAACCAAGGGCTGAGCTCGGTTATGGGGCCTATTAGAGAGCTTTAGGGCACCAATAGGTCGGCCTTGGGGAGTTAAATCAGGGAAAAAGGTCTAAAAGGTTGATTAAGACCTTTTAAAAGGGTTTAAGCCCTTGGTTTGACTAAATTGACCAGTCAACTGGTCAATGGAGCTGATGTGGCATCCAAGCAGGTCATGAAGTCCTTCTAAGTGGCTGGATGAGTGTGGCTTGAGCTAAGTAAGGCTTGATAGGTTGGTTTGACCTATAGGCATGGTTCTCTAAGCCTTAGGTTGACTGGTTTGACCAGTCAACACAGTCAATGGTTAGTGAGGTGACACTTAGGTAGTCCCCATGCACTAGTCAATTAAGCTAAAGGGGGATTAAGGCTTGGCATGGAGCTTAAGGGTTTAAGCCATTCCAAATGGGTCTCATTGAGTTGACTAAGTCAAACTCAATGTGGTTTGACTCCAAATAGGTTTAGGAATATTCAAGGTATTGAATGGAATGATTTCAAGGGTTTGAAGATGTTGATATAGTTAAATTAGTCAAAATGGTTCATTTGAGCTCTTAAGGGTTCATTGGGTCAAACCATGTTGACTAGGTCAACCAAGTTGACCCAATGGGTGAGTTTGGGCTGGATAAATTCAGGATGATGTTTGGAAGCCATTGGAGGTGGTCTCCAAGTCTAGAGAGGTCAATTGGGTCAAAACCCCTATTTGAACCCTTAAGGGTCTTCTTGGGTCAACCCTGTTGACTTGGTCAACCAGATTGACCTAGGAGCTGGGATTGGATTCAACAGGTTTAAAATGATATTTGAAATTTGCTGCAAGTGATTGCATTCAATTTGGAGTTCATTTGGTTTAAAAAGCATGTTTGAGCCCCACAGGGGTATTTTGGTCACTTTGGGCTCATGACCACTAGGGGCTAAAATGAGTCCAGAAAGTTTCAGTTTACTGCTCAACATATCAAGATTAATGGTCTGGAATTGATTAGAAGCTTTGTTGAAAGTTCTAAGGTCAAAATCTTCAAGGCCAAAGGTCCAGTGGCATAGGCTGTAAATATTTGAAGGTTTTACAGCCTATAGATTTTGATTTAGATTCTGGGGCTAGAGACCTTAGAATGGGCTCAAATTTGAGGGGTAACCTCTAAAGACATGTCTTATCACTTTGCAAGTGGTAGACTTTGAATCAGAGGTCATTTGACTAGGTTTCAAAGTATTTGAAAATTCAATGAAAAAGGCCTTTAGGACAGGGCCTTAAGATTTGGGATTTGGGTTTGGATTTCTGGATTTGGAATGGATTTTAAGTTTGAATGATTAATATTGAAGTATCCAAATCATTAACAATCATGTGGTGATTGTTAATGAATGGAAAGGGTCAAAGCTAGATCAAGGGTAGGCTCAAAGTCAAAGTTGAAGTTTGAATTGTCAAGTAAATTGGATCAAAGTTTGGGTGTGGTTGAAGCTTGGATTAATTTGGATTTAAATTGAATGGAGTTTGAGATTTGAATCAATCAAAAGTAGGAATTGATTTGAGGTTGAGGTTGATCAAGGATGTGGATTGGTTTGAAGTTGGAGTGATCCTAGGATCTAGAGGAGTTCTAAGATCTAGGATTTAAGGGAATCCTAGGCTCTAGAGTAGGCCCTAAGGTCTGGCTTTAGGAAAGGATCTTAGGGTCTAGAGTGGATCCTAGGATCTAGAATTAATCTAGAGTTTGAAAGGGCCTTAGTGACCTCATACAAAAATGAGGTCAACAAATGGACCCCCAATGTGTGTGGTTGAAGGAACTTCTGCTGCACACATTGGCGTTGACCGAATAGAAGTGGAATCTTAAGAGTGTAAGGGAGGGCATCTCCCAACCTTAGGCCTATAGGATGCTATTAAAAGGCTTACACCTACTAGACAGGAGAACTGGAGAAACCAAGGTAGGGAATACCTAGCCTTGGGTCTAAGGAAGGGCATCACCCAACCTTAGGCCTATAGGATGCTGATAGAAGACTTACTCCTAATAGGCAAAATTAACTGGAAACCAAAGTAGGGAATACCTAGCTTTGGGTCTAAGGAAGGGCATCACCCAACCTTAGGCCTATAGGATGCTGATAGAAGACTTACTCCTAATAGGCAAAATTAACTGGAAACCAAAGTAGGGAATACCTAGCTTTGGGTCTAAGGAAGGGCATCACCCAACCTTAGGTCTACAGGATGCTGATAGAAGACTTACTCCTAGTAGACGGATCAACTGGAAACCAAGGTAGGGAATACCTAACCTTGGGTCTAAGGAAGGGCATCACCCAACCTTAGGCCTATAGGATGCTGATAGAAGACTTACTCCTAATAGGCAAAATTAACTGGAAACCAAAGTAGGGAATACCTAGCTTTGGGTCTAAGGAAGGGCATCACCCAACCTTAGGTCTACAGGATGCTGATAGAAGACTTACTCCTAGTAGACAGATCAACTGGAAACCAAGGTAGGGAATACCTAGCCTTGGGTCTAAGGAAGGGCATCACCCAACCTTAGGCCTATAGGATGCTGATAGAAGACTTACTCCTAATAGGCAGATCAACTGGCAAACTAGGATGGTGCCACGAAGGGCGTACTCCACCACTAGCGAATGGGAATCAGGATGGTGCCACGAAGGGCGTACTCCACCACTAATCCCTGAGTCAAATGCTAGGGTGGTGCCACGGAGGGCGTACTCCACCACTAGCGGGTCTAATCCTAAGGGAAGGAAAGACCTAACCTTAAGGAAAAGGCGAAGAGCGTTAAAAAAAAACTTAAAAAAAAAAGGCAGAATTAAGTTGTAAATCAAGAAGAGAAAGTCTTATTAATTGATAAAATGAGCTACATCAAGCGTAGTATTTCTTAAGGAAACGCCCATTAACAGGTAGCATTGGGTGGTTCCCTTTACAATCTACTAACTGATACGAGCCTCCTTCGTAGACAGTCTCTATAACGAAGGGTCCTTCCCATGTAGGTTCAAATTTGCCTCCCAACTTTCGATGGGCCAAGATAGGCCTCCGAAGGACCAATACCAAGTCTCCCGCTTGGAAGGTCCTAGGTCGCACTAACTTATCGTGAGCTTGAACCATACGGGATTTATACAACTCTAAACTTTGTTGAGCTTGGAGACGTCGCTCTTCAAGGCCTTCGAGTTCTTCCAATCGTAGTTTTGCATTTTGTTCATTGGTAATTTGATTCTGAACTGCAATTCTAAGCGAAGGGATTTGTATTTCCAAGGGTAAAACAGCCTCAGATCCATACACTAGTGCAAACGGGGTGGATTGGGTCGGGGTTCTATAAGTGGTACGATAAGCCCACAAAGCTTCCACCAACCGCTCATCCCACTGCCGTTTGTTATCATCAAGGGTCTTTTTGACAATTTGCACCAAGGTTTTGTTGAAGGCCTCGGCCAATCCATTTGCCCGAGGGTAATAGATCGTCGAATATCTCCAATCAATATTATGGCGCCTTACAAAACTATTGATTTTTGTAGACTTGAATGCGGACCCATTATCGGATATGATTCTGCGGGGTACGCCGAATCGATATACAATATGGTCACGAAAGAATTTTAAGACATGGTGTGATGTTACGTTTCGTAGGGGAATCGCTTCCGCCCACTTTGAAAAGTAATCAGTTGCTGCTAATATGAAACGATGACCTCTCGCGGAGGGAGGGTCAATCGGCCCAATGATATCCGTGCCCCAACTCTCGAAGGGCCACGAGGCTATCGTAGGGTGTAACACATTAGGCGGCTGATGTAAAACCACACCATGGACCTGACATTGATGACAGTGCTTTGCAGTATTCATGCAATCGTCAATCATTGTAGGCCAGTAGTATCCAAGTCTCTTAATCTTTAATTTCATTTTTGGACCCGATTGATGAGCACCGCACAGTCCTGAATGAACTTCATTAACAATTTTCTGGGCTTCTTGCTTGTTCAAACAGCGCAGCCACATGTGATCGAAAGACCGACGGTACAACAGATCATTAACTAGTGCATATGATAGGGCACGTTTCCTAATCTGGTTGGAGAGTGATTTATCCTGGGGAAGCTTCCCTTCTTTAAGGTAATCGACTAAGGGTCGTCTCCAATCGCCTTCTTCGTCAGTTGTCGAAGAGGCAGAAAGGATCTGAAGGGGAGTCTTATTAATGTATTCCAAATCTATAAGAGAAAGAGTCTTACGACCCTGTATCTCTATAGGGATGGAATCCTCCTCAGGACATGCAAATTCTTTTGCAAGTTTTGCTAAGGCATCCGCCGCAGAATTGCTTCCACGGGGAACCCTATACAAAGTGGCAATGGGGATTTGTTCCAACAAGTGAAGTGTATACTGGTGATATTTTAGGAGATTCGGATTCAAGACTTTATAAGTTCCGGCGACTTGGTTAATAACTAGTTGGGAATCTCCAAAGATCTTAATCTCTTTAATCTCCATTAGAATTGCAAGTTCCAAACCAGTTATCAGAGCTTCGTATTCAGCTTCGTTGTTTGTGCAAGGCTCCGACAAGTGGTAGGAAAAATGCATCATTCCTTTTTCTGGTGTAATAAAAATTAAACCGACTCCAGCCTTTCCAGGAATCACAGATTGTTGGGTCGCAATCCTACGAGAGGATGCTGCTCCATCAAAATATAATTCCCAGATGGCCTCTCCAGATTCCCCCAAACTCATGATTTGTTCGTCGGGTAAATCATCGTTCAGAGGAGAATCCGCCGGCAGCGGGTGTGCCGCCAGAAAATCGGCAACAGCCTGTCCTTTCACAGCACGTAAAGGAGTGAAAGTAATCTCAAATTGGAGTAATATCATAGACCAACGAGCTAAACGTCCTGACAACGTAGGTCGGGTCATAAGATATTGCAAAGGATTGACTCTCGAAATTAAACTCACTGAGTGTGAAAGCATATAATGCCTCAGTTTTTGGGCTGCGAAGACTAAAGCAAGACAATGCTTTTCAATTGAAGGGTATCGAATTTCCGTAGGAAGAAGTCTTCGACTAAGATAATAGAGAGCATTCTCCTTGCCTTCGTCGTTGACTTGAGCTAGCAGGGCGCCTAAAGACTCATCTAAGGCTGCAGTGTAGAGAACTAATGGCTTTCCCGGAATTGGAGCTGCCAAGACTGGCGGGTTAGAAAGGTATTGTTTGATATCGTCAAAAGCATTCTGACACTTCTCGCCCCATACGAATTTAGTATCCTTTTTCGCAAGGACAGAGAAGGGTTGACATCTCCCGGAAAGATTAGAAATAAACCTCCTTATATATGCCAATCTACCTTGTAGAGACCTTAACTGAGTAAGGCTCTTAGGGGATGGCATATCTAAGATGGCTTCAATTTTAGCAGGATCTATCTCAATTCCGCGGTGCCTTACTACGAATCCTAAGAATTTTCCCGAAGCGACGCCGAAGGCGCACTTCAAGGGGTTCATTTTCAAATCGTAGCGGCGCAACCGTTCGAAAACAACTCTTAAGTCATACAAGTGAGCCTCTTTAACCTTGCTCTTGACAACTAAATCATCAATATAACATTCAACTTGATTATGAATTAAGTCGTCAAAGATACGGGTCATGGCCCGTTGGTAGGTTGCTCCGGCATTCTTTAGGCCGAATGGCATTACCTTATAACAAAAGATTCCAATAGGGGTTCTGAACGCCGTATTTCTCTCATCTTCAGGGGCCATCTTGATTTGGTTATAACCCGACGAGCCATCCATGAATGAGAAAATAGCATGTGAGGAGGCAATGTCCACCATGAGTTCTGGTATTGGTAGGGGGAACTCATCTTTAGGGCATGCCTTATTCAGATCCCTATAGTCGACACAAATCCGAATCTGACCATTTTTCTTTCGAACTGGCACGACGCTGGCCACCCAAGAGGGGTATTGTTCCTCTCGAATGAATCCGGCTTCTGCCAATTTCTTAACTTCAGAAACGACTTGTTGCTCAATCTCTAAGCGCATGCGTCGAGGAGCTTGTTTAACAGGAATGGCATCATGCCGAACCCCAAGTTTGTGAACTGCTACCTCAGCAGGCAAACCTGGCATTTCATCGTATGTCCAGGCAAAGCAATCCCTGAACTCGAATAACAACTGGATTAAGTCTTGGGTTTCACCCTCGCTTAACAAAGTACTTATGAAAATCGGACGGGGGTCATCATCGTTTCCCAGGTTAATTTCTCTTAACTCATCGACTGTCGACTTAATTTCCTCTTCAAATTCAGGGGGTGCATCCCGAACTTGAAGATCATCGGGATCGTCTAAAGTCTCCAAACAGAGTTCATCCAAAGGACAAGGAGGATCTGTAGGGACATTTAGAGAATCGAGATGGTAAGTTATCATTAGGCAATACTCATCATCATCGAATGAACTAACTGTTCCAAAGCCAATACCACTCATTGGATTTTTACTTATTTTTGTCCGCCAAATATTCTCGTGGTATCTAGCTTGACCCTTAGTCCATCGGTATGGTACAGAACCTTTAGAAAAAGTATTTTTTACACAAACAGGGAAGTAGCCGAAAGGTAATTCCATTAATTCATTAAAATCTGCCTCCTCAAGGGTTACATCACCTTCGTCCCTTGCGGAGGAGGAGCCAGGAAAGAATTTCTGGACTTTCTTAACTTCACCATCCAAGTTGGGGGCCACTTTGACTTCCAACCCTACAACCCTGCCTGCCGACAGTGGGGTCAGAGAAAGGGCCTCTATCCTTCTAGTGAGCTTTTCATACATTGTTAATTCGGGCTCGTCACTTTTAACTTTTGAAATATCTACCTCAGGGTCACTGTCCTGGTCTAAGGTGAGATCAAATTTTGGAGGAGTATTTATGTTTTGACAATCGAGAGAGAGGGCAGCACCTTGACTTTCTAGCTCACTATCGGAATCTGATTCCAAATCAATGTATACGGGTGCTGCTCTCCTGTCTAATGAAGCACGGCCTCGACCTCGTGCCCTTAAAGCCATCCTCCCACCTCTTTGAGGTAATGTGTTTGGAGGTCTAAGGACAACAATATCAGAGTCGTCTTCACTACTCGATTGAATCATTTCTTGATTGATATCCTTATCTTTTTCTTTCTTTTGGTTGAATTTTTGTTCAACCATTTTCTCCTCAAATTTGATCTCTAATTTAGAACGGGACGAAGACCCTTTTGGTACAAAATATGCAGCATCTTCGTAGATCCCAATTTCTTGAATTGAGAATGGTTGCAAATCACCCTTAATCACATGTTCAATGCCATCTCGTTGATACTTAATGCATTGGTGCAGGGTAGATGGAACCATTCTATATTCGTGAATCCAAGGTCTACCTAGAAGTGCGTTAAAGGACGTAGTCGAATCAATTATATGAAATTTAGCTTCAGTTTTTAAACCTCCTATTTCCAGGAGTAGAGTGATCGAACCTAAAGCTCTCTCGCCCTTCTCGTTGAACCCACGAAGCACCAACCTGTCGGTTGAAAGCTTGCTAGTATCAACTCTGAGATAAGCAAGGGTCTTTATGTTCATCACGTTGACCGATGCACCCGGATCAACAAGGACTCTTGATAACTTGAAATTTCCCACATTTACAGTAATGTAGAGGGGACGATTGTGGTCAGCAGTTCTTAAGAGTAAATCTTCGTCTGAAAAGGTAACCCCAGGGATCTCTTTGAAGTAGAGAGCCTCACCTTCTGAAGTTGCAGCCAACTGTGTTAAGCAAATCTCGGGATCGAGAAGTGCTTTAATTAGAGACTCCCTCATTTCTTTGGAAAGAAGGAGGGCGTCATAAATACTTAATTTTGCTGGCAACTTCCTAAGGTGGGCTAGAACATTATAATCAACCTTAGGAACGACAGACTCGAAACCCGGAGGAATTACAGGGAATTCTGGTTGTTGAGGGGAATCCGGACTTAGATTTTCGAATGAAGGTTGTTTGCCTTTATCCTGAGGGGGCAACCTAGGGGGTAAGACTTTACCGCCACGGAGTTGCACCTGCTCGACATCTTCGGGCGGGCAAACTAGGGCAGTGTCTACACACACCATAGGTGTTGGATCATCATTTTCTGAAAGCGAGTCAGAATCTGAAAGTTCTATCAAGATAGGATTTCCTTGAAATTGATTTGAGGGAAATCACTTTCTGATAAAGCTTCACATTCGACCTCTTCTTGAATAGTCGATTCGGTGAGGTTGGTTTGATTAACCTCAATATTTATTTCATTAGAATTTGATTCAAAACAGGAGAGTCATCAATTTGCATTTGAGATTCATGGTTAATCATCAAGACAGAAGTAGAAGGATGTTTTTTATTCATCTTTTGACCCTTCGCCTTTGATGGGGCAAAGTAAAAGTCAGATAACAAAAGAGGGGAAAGGGTTTTAACACCACCATCCGCCATTCTAATACATCTCTCATCTACACACTTCCTCTCTACAAAATCAAATTTTTCTTCTTTTACATTTTTCTCAGTAGTTCCTAAGACTACTGGAGAGGGAAGTGGCTCAACATCCTTCTGCGAAGCATCCAGGTCAACCTTCCACACCGGGGCCTGGGCTATCGTAGTCAGCTGTTGAGAAAGACGAAAAGACTTGTTAATCGACTTTTTAAGTGCCCGGGACAAAGCAATGTCCCAACCATCTTCAACAAAACAAGAAGAGTTAAGAGGATTACCTGAAATGGTCTTAATTGAAGCCTTTTCTGGATCAACCAAGTATTCTTTAGGTATTATAATGTTACCTTGGGTGTAGTTCCTCTCAAGCCAGTCTTTAAACACAACGCAGTCCTCAAGAGGGTGACTAAGCATCCTGTGGTACGGGCAATACTTGGGATCATCTTTCTTGCTCTCATCCTCAGGCCTCCTAGCCTCTGGCAACTGAAAATCTGGTTTCTTTAACAGACTTCTGAAGATCTTCTTAACTGACTCCCTTTTAAATGGATAAGGCTTTGCCAATCTCTCTCTAAAAGGGATGAAGGAGGGATCTCTAGTATGTTGAGGAACTATCTGAAAGGGCTGCTTCTGAGGCGGCTGTGGTGGAAGTGGAGTGCTAGGCTGATTGACCACTGGCCTCTTTCCTTTATCTACTGCTGAGACCACAGCTTTCTTTTCAAATGTCTTCACCAGTTTTGGACCCTTCCTTTCTTCAGACTGCTCTCGTAAGAATGGCATCCTAGGAGCCTCTTCCTGCAAATTGCTAGCCTTATTAAGAAGTTTCTCAAAAGTTTTAATAGTGAAACCCTTCAGGAGAAAAGCAACAGGGCCGTGGATATTCTTCAACAGAATCTCCACAGCATGTTGTTCTTGCAACTGGGGTTCACACTTCATCGAGAGGTTTCGCCACCTCAAGATGTACTCAACCAGAGACTCTCCCGGCTTTTGCTTTTCAACCACGAGATCGCCCACGGTGGTGCGTTGTTGCGCTCCAGAAAATCTCTTAAGGAAGAGGTTTTCTAGGTCGCTAAAGGTTCTTACTGAACCGTTGGGCAGATCGGCGTACCATTCAAAAGCAATGCCGGACAGACTACTTACAAATTGGCGAAATAGCAGAGCATCTGACCCTCCTGCGTTGCAACAGCTTGCTCGGAAGTGGGCCAGATGCTGTCTCGGGTTTTCGATTCCAGTGAAAACTTTAAAAGTTGGTGGCACAAAGCCCTTTGGGTAAGGAACTAAGTCATATTCCTCGGGGTAGGGTCTACCCTTTGAAATAGACACAGTTCCTTGAGCATGGGCTAAGGCCTCCCTTACCTGGTCCTCAATTAATTGCTTGATATCCTTCTGAGGTGGGATTGAAGGAATGGAGGAGACTGCAGGGTGAACTGGAGGTGTCTCTACTGGACAAGGGAGAGTCACAGGTGGTGACTCAAGAGGTCTGGAATTAAGTTCTGCCCTTTTGGCCCTTTCTGTGAGCTCTCGAGCTGACTGGTGGATCTTAAAAGACTCTTGCTGTGATTTGTCCAACTTCTCTTGCATTTCTCTAACTTGTGACATCATGCTAGCGAGCTGAGTCTCCAAGTTTTTTATATGTTCTTCATCTCTATCTTTCACAGACTCATCTGACTCTGACTCAACAGCATGCGGATCATCATCCTTAACAAATCGGCGCTTACTGGGCTCAGCTTCTTTATTGGACCCTCTAGTTTCAACCACATGAATGCCCCCAACATAATCATCTTCATCTCCGAGGAGATCATCCATATCAGGGTCGAAAGAAGCCGTTCCTTCTTTGTTCAACAAGATGTTTCTTATTTCTTGGACTACCTCCTCGACCGGTCTATCCCCAATTGATTTAGGGTCAAGGGGTAAGTATCCTTTATACTCAGCCATATCAAACAACTCTTCAGAATCCATAAGGGCGATGATTTCTGTAAGCTTTGGATTAGGATCTGGTTGAGACTTTGTATCCGGTTCATCTTCCATTTCTAAATCCTGGTCCATTCTCTCCTCTTCGACTATCCCAGAGCTGGTAGTCAGAAGAGTGGCATCCTCTACAGGGAGGGGGACATATTCCTCAGGAGAAGTAGGAGCTTGTAAGGTGATAGTTCCCACATCTGGTAAGGTAAGGTCCTCAGACACCTGACTAAGGGGCCTAGGAATGACACTCGGACTTTGGGGATCATCAACTGGGGTAACAGGAATGGTAACTATTGGATCCGGGGTCAGACTGGCTGTGGTAGGGCTGTCAACTGTAACAACTGGAGTACTAGCCTGACCATCCATCAATTCGACTGCACTCGGAGTAGGGTCGACTGGAACTCGTTGGAGCTGCAGAATGAACTTAGAAGTTCTAGGAGGTGGTGGTAGATTCTCCAATTTAGTTCTTTTTGGCACATATCTCCTTTCAGGAGATTTAGGTCTTTTTCCTTTAAGGTCCACAGACTTTTGAACTCCAACCTCTTTTGGTTTGACAATCACAGAGGCCAATCTTACAGGTTTATGTGGGGGTACCGGGGGTCTACCAGTAGAGTGGCGGCCTCTCTCGGACCCAGTCAACACAATACCCTCTGTTTGAGAGGACAGAGGGCGTGGCACCCAGTGATATCCATCAACCAGTACCGAAGTAGCGGGCTGTCTAGCATACTTCTTATTCTTCCTAACGAATTGAGGGGTTAAATTTTTTGCTTCAGATACTTCTTCCTTCAGCACTTCTTTTTGGAAGCGATGTGAGATCACTCCCTTTAACTGTTTCACATATTCCTCTTTAGTCTGCCCAGTCTGTGCGGCGCAGGTATGAATTATATTTCTCAAAGTTCTTGTTTTTTGGAGATGTTTTTCTTTCTGAGTCTTCTTGGTCGAGTAGTCGACCGGGCATGGTGGAGAACGGGCTATCCTAGCTATCCTCTCCTCCCCTTGAGCTGAAGCCAGGGGGTAAAAGCGACTTCCCTTCAGGAGGGGAGAGGAAGCAGGAATAGGTAGCTCCTCAACAGCCTCAGGTTCTACTTGAGCCAAGGTCTTAAAGGGTAGAACTCTCTTAGCCTTAGAGATTTTCTTTCTAAGTCTCCTCAAGTAATTCTTCTTCTGATTCTTCGTGGTGAATCTAAGTCCAGAACTAGACCCTTCTTCAAAAACAGACTTAATTTCAGTGGAAGGCTCAACAACTGGTTCAGGTTGTTTCTGATCATCACTGACTACTGGCAAGGTGGGTGCAGATCCCACAATTAACTCAACTACTGGGGGAATTTCCTTACTGGCATCTAGGCTCACAATCTGGTGTCCATCCATAGAGAGCTCTAGAGTACTAAATCCCATTCCAAAAATAACAGTGCTCCCTTGGTCATTAACAGTTGAATACAACTCTCGGTCAAAGGAGAAAATCAGTTGGCCAGCCATTTGAAATTTTCTGAAAGTTAAAGAAGATGATTAAAATTAGATCTTTTTGAAAAGAGTGGTAAAAAAAGTATTTTATTATTATTATTTTTGAAAGTATGACATATATTGGCCCACGAGGAAATCGTATGGGGTAACATATGTCGACTTGGAGTTTAAGAAGATTTTTGAGGAAATTTTGAGAATTTGAAATGGGTTTTCTTACAAATTCGAAAACACAACGGACAGAGTTTCCCCTTGCCCGAAGGCTTATGGAATTGTGAGAAAGCCCAAGTAAAAAGAATAGTTCAACCCTCCCCACCCTTAGAAGTTAAAGGGGAAATGAGGGGGTTAAAACTAACAAGTTTGGAATGAAATCAAAAATTTTGAATGCTTTTTAATTTTAAGGATTTATATGTCGACCGAAAAATTTATTGACCATAAATCCATAAAATTAAAAAGATATCCAGAGATCTGATTTGACACTGTCGCCTCACAAGCTATGCTGGGGCAGAAGGTCAAAATCAGAACAGAAATTTAAATGAAATCAAATTTAGAGGTAAAACCTCTCTTTTAATATTTTGTTATTATCTTAGATGTTGGCCACACTAACCCAAGGAAGAAATGAGTAAGGGACCAACAGAAGAAATGATAGTTAAAACTACCGGTGAAACAAATTTTTGCCATTATAAAAGATGGAGAGAGAGATTTGTCCCACCGGGCGTGCCATTTTTTGTTGGTGGAATTTTGAAAAACAGGTTTTGAAAAATATTAGTTTTCTTTGGGGATTTT
Source organism: Dendrobium nobile (assembly GCA_022539455.1). Lineage (NCBI taxonomy): Eukaryota > Viridiplantae > Streptophyta > Magnoliopsida > Asparagales > Orchidaceae > Dendrobium > Dendrobium nobile. Next base: position 40,412,870 of record CM039735.1, read on the forward strand.
AAGATTAAGGTTGAGTTCTAATTCTAAGGTCGAATCAACTCGTTAGAAAGAATATATCACCCCGGAGGACGAAAATAAACTTTCATAACGGTGTTCAGGCTTAGAATTATGTAAACACATCTTGAATATTATGATCGGGTTCTAAAGAGAACTTCATATGGCCCCGAGGGAACAAAATAGAGTTCAACTAAGTACCCAATTACAATATCCAAGAAGTATGATCGTCGCATTCACATCCAAAGCCTTATCGAAGAAGGATGTATCTCCCCAAAGGGAAATGACACCATTCTACGATAATTCTTCTAATGCAACGACGACGATCATCCTTTAACTTTTCCCAAAGAAATCTAGTGAAATTTTAAAATCAATTTTAAAATCAGGTGTGTGGGGTTCCAAATCTCCTACGAGCGCAAGCCCTCGTAGTTAATTACATCGTAGGGAGACAAAGTCTCCTACGAAAACTCTCGATTAAAATAATGGCAAAATTTTGTTAGAGTTTCTAGGAGTGATATCAAAGTATGAATAGAATTATTGGAAAATCAAAATGGAATGGATCAAGATTGAGCAGTTATTAACGGAGTCAAAGGATGAGAGGTAGGGGACACTTTGAGATTCCAGAACCATCCGGAAGTGTCCCAACTTAATCTAAGTGTTGGGCTTTATGTTTTAGGATTGAAATGAAGCTTTAATTAGAGTTAAGTATTTTATTAGAAATTTGGGACTATATTCCCGAAATTTGGGGTCTTATAATCAAAGATCTGCCCCGGATCCTAAATCTATTTTGGACACTGGACCACAGTCGTCCGATCCTAACTAATGCAGTGCAAGGTCTGGACTTACCCCGGCCTGGATTGGGGAGCCAGCTAACCACCTAATCGATTTAAAATACATGAATCCGGTCTTTTTATGAAAGAATGGTAGGGACGTTGTAATTAAAGTTTTGGAGAGTTGGGGCCGACATCTAGAGACTCTCCTAATTGGCCCCTTTGACTTATGGCGGGTGCAAAAATGCTAAACTGATGCAATTAAATTTTTGACTCTTTTAGTTTGTATCTAATGCAATGCATGCTAGTTAACAACTTCCAATCAAGTATGCTTGAAATTTTAAAAACAGGCTTATAAAATAGTTTTTTAGAAGACTGGACTTCCCCAGGTCCGGCACCTCGTCCTCATAGGTCAGACTATCCGGACTCTACCCGCAGGCGGGGAAGGGTCTAAAGCAAGGAAAGAGTAATGCAAAAATATGCATGCGACCCCGGGGGTCGATCCCCGGCTAATTCCCTAGATTCGTTATCTTTCTATGTTATTTAGACTCACTAAAATTTTAGACTTTTAAAATTATGAGTAGAAAAGTTTCACACCCTCACGAGCCTCACGTATCCAGGCGAAAACAAAGAGCGGCATGCAATCGCCAAAAAACTAGTAAAAACAAATAATCCTAAAGGCAATCAAATCATCACATCAAATATAAATTAATTAATAAATGTCCATAGGCAGAATTGCCTTGCTTATTACAAACCAGAATATTGCAGAAAGTAAAGTGGCCGGGCACCACTGACAACAACCCGGATTCTAAACCTAGTAATGACGCAAGTTATTTTGAGTGGGATACTCTCAATCTTCAAATCTTCAAATCTTCAATTTCATTCTTCTTTGGACTCCTTTTCTTCAATCTTCTTGGAATCTTCGTAGCGGATTACCCAAATGGACAAGAGGGCACTTCCCTCTAAGGGGGTAAGGCCACTCTTTCCTTTTTGGGTGAGGAAGAAGTATGATCCAAATTTGGATTTCCAAATGGAAAAGGAGTATTCCCTAAAGGGGTATCCTTTCCTCTTTGGAATCCAAGCTTTGGATCTATGTATCCCAACTCAAAATCGACTTTCACAACACTTAACAATTATACAAATTACATTGACATCAAAATAAAAATCTAGACTCACCTGCAAGGTTATCCTAAACAATTAATATAAATAAAGCAGTTATTCCCAAGCAGTTATATATGAGCAAAAAAGTAAACACACTGGCCACGCTCTTTTTATGATTTGGGGGCTTTAGCAGCTGAAGCACCTGTGCAAAGAGTTTATAATATTTATGCATTTTTTTGATTTGCCCCCTTTTTTTATTGCCCTGCATGAGCGTGGCCACCTGCAGAAAACTGTGTCAACATCCAGATCGTACCTAACCTAAGGGTAATCTAATCGCCAAACACATCAATCCATCCACAGAGTACAGAAAAAATAAACAGACACAGCAAAGCAATTTCATCCACAACATGCAGTGAAAACTACGAAAAATCCGGCACACAGCAGTAAAGTAAACACCGGCCTAACCTAGATCTAGAGTTGGTTGTCCTAGCACATCATCTAAAGTGTGTGAGAAAGGTCGTGTGGCTGGGGTAGATCCTAAAGTGGGTTATTAATTGAAGTTGTCTAAAGGTCTGGATTTGTTAAGGCTTAAAAGGGAATTTAGATTAAAATTTAAGTATTAATGAATTAAGAATTTTAATTAAACATGTTTTAAAAGTTAATTGATTACTACCTTTGTTTCACACCGAGGCCGTGAAGTTTATTTCACCTTCCTTGGGGCTAAGCTAATAGCCTCGTAGGCCTGGGTTACCCAGTAGCAATCGGGGTTGATTAAGTTATTTAAATTGGTTGGAATTAAAAGAGTGGATTAATATTAAAAATGAGTTAATTACTGATTTTTAAAGTTGATTAATTTAAGTTTGCCATTAATTGATTCGTGGCGTTGTGCCACCAGGCTCGAGGAACCAGCCTCCTTAGGACACTTAGCCCCGCAGCCCGGAGTAGTCCAGCCGATAAACCAAATTAATGTAATTGAATTAGAGACTTTTAAAAATGTTAAATAATTAAAAAGTTAATCCATTTTAAGGTTTGACACCCTTTAGAATCCATTCGTGGCGTTGTGCCACCAGGCTCGAGGAACCAGCCTCCTTAGGACACTTAGCCCCGCAGCCCGGAGTAGTCCAGCCAATAAACTTCAACTTTAGGGTGGTTGTTGTGTTTTAAAGGGTTTGTTAAGTGTTTTAAACATTAAGTTAACATTTTCTGGTGTTTTGGAATAATTTTGAATTTTATGAATTTTTGAATATTTTAATGATTTAATTAAGGGGTTGAAAATGACTTTTTGATTAAGTTCAAATTCTGGAATGTTTGTATTTTATTAAAATACTAGACCTTACTACGATCAGTTAGAAGGTAGGTACGTTAAAATCGGATTTTTCTACATTTTATTACAAAGGTTTGAAGTTTTGAACTAGTTTTAACTTAAAGTTGACCGATTTGTTGACTTTTTAAAACATTGCAAATTTCTGGAATTTAATATTTTTAATAAATACTAGACATCAATATGAGTTGGATGCAAGTGAGTTTGGGTAATTTGGATTTTTTTAGAATTAGTTATGGATTATTAAAGTTTGGGCATTTTAATGGGTTTTGGGAATTTCTTAATTAGAAGGCCTCTTTTGTGATTTTGCTTCAAACAAGTTCCCAACTTCTTGAAAACACCTCCAAAGGTCAGAAATAACCTAAGGAGGGATCCCCAAGTGTTTGGGAGATTTTTGGATTTTTATATTATTATTAATTAATTATCTTAATTAAATATTGGTTTTCTCTTAAAATTAAATTAGGGTTTAAATTGCTGTCAAATCAAAGGGCTTTTAATTATCACAGATTAAGGACTGAATTCTGGTCAGTTTAAGGGTTTATATGTAATTTTTGGATTTAAATTGGATTTATTACAATTTTTAGAAGTTTCAAAGGCTTAATTAAGGGTTTAAGGCTTAGAAAATTAATTAGGGGACCTAATGATCTCAAAAATCAGTGAAAATTTCCCTAGGGGTTGAGGGTGTCACTAAGTTCAAATGTTCAAAGTTTCAACTCAAGGGAAAGTGAACCCTAATTATGGAAATTTTTCTAGGTTTTCTATAGAAATCCTTAATTATTGTCCTTAATGACACTAAGTTTAATGGGCTCAAATCAATGTATTGTCTAACCCTTAAACAAAGCATGAATAAGCACATGAAATGACACAATCAAGTCCTTAAAACTAGGAGAGCCTAGGCTAAGTGGTGTGTGCACAACCTAAGCATGCAATTAACTAATTAACATAATTAAGACAAAATTAGTGAATAATCAAAGAATGATCATCCACTAATCATCCCCTTTACTTCTATTCAAATATGCTCAATCAACATTTAAGATCCCAAGTGACTTCTTAAACACTTGAAGATTTACATATATATAATTTCAAAATATATATTAAAATACATAAATATAAATGAATATCTATATATAAATAGAAATATATATTATAAAATAATTAAATATATTATTAAAATACATGTTAATGAGTTGAAGGATCCACTGATCTCCATAGAAGTTTAAAAATAATAAAAAGATTTTCCTTATATTTTTCAAAATACTTGATATTTAATTAAATATAAAAAAAGGTTAATAAGCTTCAATAATTCAAAATACCATCAAAATCTATTCAAATAATATTGACAATTTTTATGGAGACCAGCCATACTCTCAACAACATGCATGCCAAATTTCAGATAAAAATAATTTATACATAATTAATTAAAAATAAAATACATATTTCTGTATTTCTTAAATTACTAATAAAATAATAGTCAAAATAGATTGATTTTATTTTTAAAATAAACTAGACAAAATTCTGAACAATTTGATATATTATACCTAATTTTTGGCTTTGTATTTAATTTACTATGATTTTTTAAAGTTTCAGTAATTAAAACTAATTAAAACTCATTTTCCTTAATCAAATGGCGGCGGTCAGACACGCGGCACGCTCGGATTCGTGGGATCGGAACCGCGCGGCGGCGGGGACACGCGTCGGCTGCGGGCCGTTTCACGCGGTTTTCACTTAACCACGTCAGCGGCTCGTAGTAGCCGTTGGATTAACCGCGGGTTCGATCCAACGGCTGAGATCAGATCCCGCGGTTTGATCTCAGCAGGAGAGGATCAAACGGCGGAGATTCGATCCCGCTGTTCCGAATGGACGGCCCTGATCTCGCCGGACGGCTGATCGAACGACGGATCGAAAGCACGGTCGGATCAGACCGCGGAAGGGCTCGATCTGGACCGTTGATCGAACGATCAACGGTCCAGAAAACGTACACTCGCCGGAGACCGTGAGTGACGCCCTAGAAAACGTATTTCGCTACGTTCTCTCGATCGGATCGATCATTTCACTTGAAATTTTAAACGTAGATTGAAGACATGAACAGAAATCGTGGGGAATAGTTAGTTTTAACTAAAACCCTAAAAACATAAGGCTATTTAGATCTAACTAATGTGAACTAGATCTAGGGTTTTAGGGAGTTATACCGTTAGATCTTCGAAGTTTCTGGATTGATGAGCTTGTAGACTGTCCAAGTGAAGATTCCCAGCGAAAATCCAAGCTCGAACGCGTCTGGATCGGCTGCTATAGGCTTGGAACGGTCTAGGTGGTGGGTTCGCCGGAGAACTCGCCGCCGGTGACGTGCAACCACTTGGATTTTGTAGTGGGGAGGTAGAGGAAGCTCTGGAGGTTCAAAACGAACTGGGGATAAGACTTGAGAGGGCTTGAGTAGTGAGAGATGATTAGGGTTAGAGTGTATGGCATTAAGCCCTTTTTCCCCTATTCAAACGCCCCCAGGCCAAACGGATGGCTGGGATTGACTCACCAGATCCTCAGATGTTGCCAAGTGTCCCTGGGACAGCCAGAAGGCTGACCCAAAGGCTGGGCACGCCTCAATCCCATTGGGCGGCTTTGGGATGAGTGGAGGAGACATTGCCATTTAAGGCTAAACCAAGGGCTGAGCTCGGTTATGGGGCCTATTAGAGAGCTTTAGGGCACCAATAGGTCGGCCTTGGGGAGTTAAATCAGGGAAAAAGGTCTAAAAGGTTGATTAAGACCTTTTAAAAGGGTTTAAGCCCTTGGTTTGACTAAATTGACCAGTCAACTGGTCAATGGAGCTGATGTGGCATCCAAGCAGGTCATGAAGTCCTTCTAAGTGGCTGGATGAGTGTGGCTTGAGCTAAGTAAGGCTTGATAGGTTGGTTTGACCTATAGGCATGGTTCTCTAAGCCTTAGGTTGACTGGTTTGACCAGTCAACACAGTCAATGGTTAGTGAGGTGACACTTAGGTAGTCCCCATGCACTAGTCAATTAAGCTAAAGGGGGATTAAGGCTTGGCATGGAGCTTAAGGGTTTAAGCCATTCCAAATGGGTCTCATTGAGTTGACTAAGTCAAACTCAATGTGGTTTGACTCCAAATAGGTTTAGGAATATTCAAGGTATTGAATGGAATGATTTCAAGGGTTTGAAGATGTTGATATAGTTAAATTAGTCAAAATGGTTCATTTGAGCTCTTAAGGGTTCATTGGGTCAAACCATGTTGACTAGGTCAACCAAGTTGACCCAATGGGTGAGTTTGGGCTGGATAAATTCAGGATGATGTTTGGAAGCCATTGGAGGTGGTCTCCAAGTCTAGAGAGGTCAATTGGGTCAAAACCCCTATTTGAACCCTTAAGGGTCTTCTTGGGTCAACCCTGTTGACTTGGTCAACCAGATTGACCTAGGAGCTGGGATTGGATTCAACAGGTTTAAAATGATATTTGAAATTTGCTGCAAGTGATTGCATTCAATTTGGAGTTCATTTGGTTTAAAAAGCATGTTTGAGCCCCACAGGGGTATTTTGGTCACTTTGGGCTCATGACCACTAGGGGCTAAAATGAGTCCAGAAAGTTTCAGTTTACTGCTCAACATATCAAGATTAATGGTCTGGAATTGATTAGAAGCTTTGGTGAAAGTTCTAAGGTCAAAATCTTCAAGGCCAAAGGTCCAGTGGCATAGGCTGTAAATATTTGAAGGTTTTACAGCCTATAGATTTTGATTTAGACTCTGGGGCTAGAGACCTTAGAATGGGCTCAAATTTGAGGGGTAACCTCTAAAGACATGTCTTATCACTTTGCAAGTGGTAGACTTTGAATCAGAGGTCATTTGACTAGGTTTCAAAGTATTTGAAAATTCAATGAAAAAGGCCTTTAGGACAGGGCCTTAAGATTTGGGATTTGGGTTTGGATTTCTGGATTTGGAATGGATTTTAAGTTTGAATGATTAATATTGAAGTATCCAAATCATTAACAATCATGTGGTGATTGTTAATGAATGGAAAGGGTCAAAGCTAGATCAAGGGTAGGCTCAAAGTCAAAGTTGAAGTTTGAATTGTCAAGTAAATTGGATCAAAGTTTGGGTGTGGTTGAAGCTTGGATTAATTTGGATTTAAATTGAATGGAGTTTGAGATTTGAATCAATCAAAAGTAGGAATTGATTTGAGGTTGAGGTTGATCAAGGATGTGGATTGGTTTGAAGTTGGAGTGATCCTAGGATCTAGAGGAGTTCTAAGATCTAGGATTTAAGGGAATCCTAGGCTCTAGAGTAGGCCCTAAGGTCTGGCTTTAGGAAAGGATCTTAGGGTCTAGAGTGGATCCTAGGATCTAGAATTAATCTAGAGTTTGAAAGGGCCTTAGTGACCTCATACAAAAATGAGGTCAACAAGTGTGTGAAACTTTTAATGCATCATGCTCATTAATTAATTCCGAATTTTTGTTTAAATCATCAAATTCATCAAGTAGAGCCATGTGATTTGAATCAATCATAGAATGATCTTTGAGAATAATTTCATGCTCGTTTTGTATGTTCGAAAGTTGCAACTTTAAACTAGCATGAGTCTTTTTGAGTTTTTTGTATGATGCATGAATTTTCTCATAAATTTCAAACAATTAATCATAGGTTGGTTTACATACCTCTTCTTCATCACTTTGATTAAGATGATCTTCTCCCATTAAGCTTAAATTTGTGGTTTCTTCTTCTGGTTCTGTCTCCGATGAATCCGATGCAGAATCCGCCCAAAATGCCTTTTGGACTCTCATCTTGTCCTTCCTTAGCTTAGGTTTCTCCTCACCGTTTCCTTCGCTTGAGTGATCTTCAAGTGTAGGACAATCAGCTCTCACATGTCCGGATTTCTTGCATTCATAACAGACAACATCAGAAGATCCTTTTGAATATTTACTATCCTTACCTTTTCTTCAATGATGCTTTTGCTTCTACCTTAGAAAGCTTTTGAATTGCCATGTGATTAAGGCAAAGTCATCGCTTCAGACCCGAAAGATTCAGAATCCGATTTGTGCGTCTTCAGTGCCACCGTTTTCTCCTTCTTCTTCTCACCTGTATCAAGATTTCTTTGATTCACCCCTTGCTCATAAGAAATGAGTGAGCCAAGTAATATATTTATAAAATAAGTATTTAAATCCTTAGATTCAGTGATTGCAGTGATTTTAGCATCAAACGATGAAGGCAAGCATCTCAAAATCTTGTTCACTTTTTCATAGTTTGAAAGTTCTCTTCCTAATGCATGCAGTGAAGTAACTATATGTGTAAACCTAGTATACATGTTAGAAATAGATTCAGATGATTTCATACAAAAAAGTTCGTAGTCATGCAAGAGAATATTCAAACGAGATTATTTCACTTCATTGGTTCCTTCATAAGTGATACATAACCTATCCCAAATCTCTTTACTAGTTAAACAAGTAGAAACATGCATGTAATCCTTAGATTTCAAAGCACAGAAAAAACAGTTCAAACATTTTGCATTCAATTGAGCTAAATCTCTTTCATCGGAAGTCCATTCAGTAAAAGCAACTTCAGTTTTAACACCATTAATTTCACGAGAAGGAGGAGAATAACTTTCTTTGATAAGCATCCATATGCGATAATCAGTTGATTGTAAAAATGTTGACATGCGGGTTTTCTAGAAATCAAAAGGTAAGTTGTCAAACAATGGAGGTCGAGTAATCGAATAACCTTCAGTAGTGTTACGATTCCCAAAGTTAGTCATGGATCAAATTCAAAAGCTTTTAAAAACTTATTTTATGAAAGTGGCTCTGATACCACTTGAAAGTTCGTTAGAGATGTTAAGCCCTATGAACTTAGTCCCAAAGCTAACCAAGAGGGGGGGGGGGGTGAATTGGTATTTTAAAAAATTCTTTTCACAAAGAAATAAAATCACAAACCAAATCACACCACAAGAAAACTAAGTGCGGAAATTAAAATGCGGAAGCAGTGAAAACAAGAACACAAAGGTTTATAGTGGTTCGGTCAACTCGACCTACGTCCACTCCCTGGAGGCACCTTCCGAGTATTGCACTACCAACGCGACTCTCCTTTAGCCCCCATAGCTAGGCGTAGAAGACCTTACAAAGACACCTCCTTTTTGCCACCCCGGTAAGGTAGAGAACCCAAATCCTTTTGCTTCCTCCTGAAGCTAACAGAGAAACACGATCAGTTACTGAATCCTTACCTCTACCGACCCTTCCATGGACGAGAAAATCTAGACGAAGAAGAAGCATAGCGATCCTTAAAGCAACCCTTGTGAAACCCCTCACAAGCTCCCCCTCACAAGATCCTCTCTCTCTCTCTCTCTCTCTCTCTCTCTCTCTCTCTCTCTCTCTCTCTCTCTCTCTTTCTCTCCTCAAGGTCTTCTCAGGTCAAGGCAGCATCAAAGATTGTTCAAAAACATTGAACAAGAGCTCTTAAATAGAACAGCTCAAAATAGCTCATTAATTGCAAGTTGCCGACTATATCGTTCAGGACGATATGGACATCGTCCTGGCCGATTAGTACAAATCCCATTAGATCAGCCAGAGCATCACCCTGAATGCAAACTGGACAATTAAAAATTGGCTTGGTCGACTAGGATGATCTCACGATCGTCCAGGCCGATCAGTTCAAATCAGAGGAAAACCGTCCAAAGCATCGACCTGAATTCAAGCTGTCAAATCCAGATCGTCCAGCACATCGCCCTGAATTTGTGCTGGCCGATATTTATCGTCCAGAAGTAACTAAGGTTTTTGAATAGATCGTCCTGGCCAATTCTACGATCGTCAAAGATGATGTGATCTTATCAATCATCTTTAATTACTTCCTTAATTTGTCTGATCAATTAAGGCATAATTGTGAATATCGTCTAGGCCGATCCAAGATCGTTCTGGCCGATTGCCAAAAATACAAAATACCTTAATTGTTTATGGCGACAATTTCTGTCTATTTTGATCCTATCATCCTGACCGATACACGTATCATCCAGGTCGATTTGCTAATGACGGCTGTCTTAATTAAGAACCCCTATTTAGAATTTTTATTTTAAGCCAGATCGTCCAGAATGATGTAAATATCATCCTGACCGATTTGAGTAAAAATAGAATTTCTAAATCTCTCAAGTGTGTGTGTGTGTGTAGGATTACTTTGCATTAGTCACACCAAAGATTACAATTGACTCAAGAGGGAAAAAAATAAAATTAACTCAACCCTAATCTACCCCATATTGAGCTGATTCTGATTTCCGTTCGATCTTTGAGTCCTGAAAAGTCAGTAGAAAAAGCAGTCGTAGTGAAGCAAGATATATTTGCTATCATCAAAATCATAATCTAAAAACATGTTTGTAACAGGAATAATCGGACCTTAGTTGAAATCGCTAGAGCCATGCTTGTGAAGTATTCACTTACAAAATACTTTTGGGTTGAAGCGGTAAACATAGCTTTTTATATGTTGAATAGGATGAATGTTAGGGACAAAATTGATAAGACACCCTATGAGATCCTGAAGGGTAGGACACCTAATATTTCCTATCTCCATGTCTTTGGTTGTAAGGTTTTCATTCATAACAATGGGAAGTCACACTTAGGAAAATTTGACCCAAAAATTGATGGAGTGTTCTTAGGATATTCAAGTGTGGGGAAATCCTTTAGGGTGTTTAAGAAGAGGACATTAGTGGTGGATGAGACAACTCATGTAGTGTTTAATGAATCTGATCCAAAGAAGTCTAGAGTTGAGGAGGAAGATGAAGTTAGAGAGAATATCACTGGAATTGAAAATTTGGAGAAGAGAGTAGAGCCCCAAAACAATAAAAGAGTAGGTGAGATTACCCAAGGAGTTGAAAATGTAGATCATAGGAAAGGTTTGAACCTACACACACATTGCCTAGAGATTGGAGATATTCTTCGAGTCATCCTAAAGAACTATTCTTAAGAGAGCCTTCTGAAAGTGTTAGGACTAGGAATGGAATTAGGAAGGAAGTGAACCACTCTTCCTTTATCTCAATGACTATACCCACCAACATCTATCAAGCCCTTTTCGATGAGTTTTGGATCTTAGCCATACAAGAGGAGTTAAACCAATTTATTAGAAATGATGTTTGGGAGCTTGTAGAAAGACCAAAGGGACAAAGTGTAGTTAGAAACAAATGGGTTTTTAAGAATAAAATGAATGATTCTGGTGTGGTGGTTAGGAATAAGAAAAAATTCGTGGCTAAGAGATATAATCAAATAGATGGAATATATTTTGAGCAGACCTTTGCCCCTGTAGCTAGATTGGAAGCTATTAGAGTGCTACTAGCCTTTACTTGTTATAAGGGATTTAAGCTTTCCAAATGGACATTAAAAGTGTCTTTTTAAATGGGGTAATAAAAGAGGATGTGCTTGTAGAGAAAATCCCAGGTTTTGAGAGTTCCCAATTTCCAAATCATGTATTCAAATTAAAAAAGGCCTTATATAGATTAAAGCAGGCACCCAGAGCTTGGTATGAGAGGCTTAGCACATTCTTACTTGAGAGGGAGTTTGTTAAGGGAAGTGTAGACACCACCCTTTTTCTAAGGAAAGTAGGAGATAATTTACTCATTGTTCAGATCTACGTCAATGACATACTTTTTGGATCGTCTGATAAAAGGCTATGTGATGATTTTTCTAAAATAATGAGTAAGGAGTTTGAGAAGAGTATGATGGGAGATTTATCATACTTTTTGGGTTTAGCATAAGATAATTAGATGATGGAAGCTTTTTAAATCAATCTAAGTACTTAAATGATATCTTGAAGAAGTATGAAATGGATAAAGTCAAGCCAATTAATACTCCCACGACCTCCACTGTTCAGTTGGATAAGGACACAAATGGGAAGTCTGTTGATCAAAAGAAGTATAAAGGGATGATTGGATCTTTACTTTACCTGACTGCTAGCAGACATGATATAATGTTCAGTGCTTATCTCTGTGCTAGATTTCAAGCTGATCCTAAGGAATCCCACCTGATTGTAGTTAAGAGAAATTTTAGATACCTCTCAAGAACCCAAAACTTAAAAATTTAGTATCCTAGGCACAGCTTTTGAGATTATTGGATATTCTGATTCTGATTTTATAGGTTGTAAGGTGGATAGAAAGAGCACTTCTGGGACTTGCCAATTCATAGGATAGTTGTTAGTCTCCTAGTCTTGTAGGAAGCAAAACTTTATTGCACTTTCTACTGCTGAAGTTGAGTACATTGTCTTAGGAAGTTGTGTGGCCCAACTCCTTTGGTTGAAGCATCAAGTTCTAGATTTAGGATTACCTGTAGGCACAATTTCAATCCTTTGTGATAACACTAGTGCCATATGCATTTCTAAGAATCCTATCCAACATTCAAGGACCAAGCATATTGACATAAGGCATCACTTTATTAGAGACCATGTGACCAAATGAGTATTAAGTTACACTATGTGGCAACTAAGAATCAACTGGCTGACATCTTTAAACCACTGGCCTTCGATACTTTCAGCACTTTAAGGACCAGATTGGGTGTTATAGACATAAATGCATTAACTTGATTCTTACACATTTTTGATCTATTTTTTATTTGTTATTCTATTTATATAGTTTCTCAATGTTTATTTTTTGTTTATTTTTATTTATTGCTTTTTTTTTTATATATGATTTTTTTTAATCATTGTTGAATTGATATCTTATGCCTTGTTTTTATTTTTGGAAATATATAAGACAAAGAATGACATCTCTAAATCAGTTAAAGGTGGAAAATACCGTTGATTGTTTCCTTCGCTCTGACTTCTTTTAGTGGGAGAATTTTCATCTCTAAATAAAAATCTATCTCACATTAATAATTGGATTTTGAAATTGAGATATTTTCAATCTTGCTACAGATCTATTATATATATATATATATATATATATATATATATATATATATATAATATTCAAAGTCTTTATTTTACCTTCAGATTTTTGTAATCTTGTCGTTGAATTTATCTTATAATTTTTTTATTCTATTTGTGATTCATTCTTTCGTATATTAGAGGATTTTTTCTCTAATCTTTGGAAGATATAATTGCAACTGAGAATTCTTAAGAATTTTGAAAAAGGGATCAAACTTGTAAAAAAAAGTGGCCAATGATGCCAAAATCAAAAGATGCACAATGACACCAAATTCAAAAAATATATACAAAGTGTATCAAAATATAAAAGATGCGTAAAGAGCACCAATCAAATTGATAAGAGGCATAAAATGAGCCCACCAAAAGCAAGCTTCTTCTCCTTCCAAATTTTTAAATCTTAATAGAATTCATGTGTCACTTGATATTTTTTTAAAGGCTTGATTTCAAATTTTATGATTGTAACTAATTACTTTGATATATTATTGTATAAAATATATTTCGAAAACCAAGTATTGAATAGATTTACTTTTCTTAAACTAATCGATCAGGATGGTCAAGCTACTTTTTCATCATCCAGACATCCTTTCAAAGTGATTGTCTGGATGATATTCAAGGAATTATACTGATCGTACAGGATGATATTATACCAGCCTGGATGATATGACCAAAAATCTTTTAATCGTTCCAAATTGATCATCCTGATTGAGCAAAATTTATGCTGATCATCCACGATGATATCCATATCATCTTGGACGATAAAGTCAATTTGTATAGAATAAGAGATATTTCAAAGAACTTCTATTTAAGAGCTCTTGTCTATCCTTTAGAACATATTTTGTTGTTGTTCTAACCTGAGAGAGCCAAGAGGAGAGGGAGAGAAAGGGAGAGAGAGAGAGAGGATCTTATGAGGGGGAGTTTATGAGGGAGTTCACAAAGGTTGCTCCAAGTAAGGATCCGTCGCCATCTTCTCCAGTTGTCATCCTTAGTTCCTTGGGGGTTCTAAAGAGGTAAACTTCAACATCTGATCAAGGTTCTTTGCCTACTTCAGCAGGAAGCAAAAGGAGTTGGGTTCTCTACTTGCTTCAGACGGAAGCAAAAGGAGTTAGGTTCTCTATCTTCTTTAGGAGGAAGAAAAAGGAGTTGGGTTCTATGACTGCTTCAGAAGGAAGCAAAAGGAGTTGGGTTCTCTTCCTCACCTGGGTTGATAGAAAGGAGATTTGTATAGGCTTCTCTGCCTTACTGTGGGGGCAAAAAGAGAGACACTGAGTTTAGTGCAATACTCAGAGGGCGCCTCCGGGGAGTGGACGTAGGTCATGTTGACCGAACCTTTATAAACCTATGTATTCTTTATTACTGCTTCCACATTTATTTTCCACACTTTATTTTCTGTGGTGAATCTTGGTTTTTGTTTTAAGATTGTGTTTTGATTGAAAGATATTTTAAATACTAATTCACCCCTCTTGGTTAGCCTTGGGACTAATTCATAAGGGCTTAACATCCCTAACAAACTTTCTAGTGCCTTCAGATCACTTTCAGCTTCTTATTAATGATATCTTCTCATTCTCATAATCTCCTAAGAAATTTGTATATGTGTCATTGTCTTTTAAAACTATAGTTTCTCTTGCATCAAGAAGCCTTTGACCACACTTTGCTCGTACATAATGAGTAAGATAATTAGATTATCAATAGAATAAGCATTCAAGTCTTTTGAATCATATATAGTAGTTACTTTAACATCAAATGTATTAGGTAGATAATGTATGTTGATAATCTGAGATTATGGATTAGACTTTTGATGATAGCAAACATACGACTGCCTTGCTTACTAATTTTTCAGGACCACAAGATCGAATGCAACTCAAGCCAGCTAAAGATCGGGTAGATTTAGGTTGAGTCAAGTCTGTATTTTTTCCTTTCTTGAGTCAATTATAAAACTGGTTCCTGATGCTAAGTAACTTTGCACACACACACTTGAGGGGTTTTTTGAGTTTTTTTTTATTTTGAGTACATCAGCCTGAACGATGTTCATATCGACCAGGACGATCTAACTAAAAAATAGAAACCCTAATTAGGGCATCTTGGTTAAGCAGCCGTCATTAAGCAAATAGTCTTGGATGATACTTATATTGGCCAGGACGATAGGCTCAAATCAGAAAGAATTGGCTGGGACGATGTCGTGGATGATTGACATCGCCCAGCATCTATTTTGAGCGATGTTCAGGACAATTGTACTTGAATTTGAACTAATCAGCTAGGATAATATTGTATTGGCCTGGATGATGTAACCAATTTTCTTCTGATCGTCCCAAATAGTCATGGCTGATTGAGCTTATTTTGTACTGATCGATTAGGACTATATTCCTATCATCCTGAATGATAAAGTCATTTCTTAAAATTTTATTTAAAGGGCCTGAATTTTCTCATGCAACAAGATCTTTTGCTGCTGTCTTGACCTAAGAGAGCCTAGAGGAGAGAGTGAGAGGATTTTGTGAGGGGGAGCTTATGAGAAGGATTCACAAGGGTTCCTCCAAGCATTGTTTCACTTCTTCTTCCACTAGAGTCTCTTATCCTTGGAAGGGTTGGGAGAGGTAAGCTTCAGTAATCGATCGAAGTTCTCTGCCTACTTCAAGAGGATGCAAAAGGAGCTGAGGTTCTCTGCCTGCTTCAGGAGGAAGCAAAAGGAGTTGGGTTCTCTACCTTGCCGGGGTTGGCAAAAGGAGGTTTTGTAAGGGCTTCTCCACCTTGCTGTGGGAGCAAACGGAGAGTCACTTGTGAAGTGCAATGCTCAGAGGGCGCCTCCATGGAGTGGATGTAGGTCGAGTTGACTGAACCACTATAAATCTCTGCTTTTTATTTCTACTGCTTCTGTATTTATTTATTTTTCTTCCCTTTGATTTCTGTGGTGATTTGGTTTTAAGTTTTTTTGTGTTTTCCCTTTAAGAATTTTTAAAATACCAATTCACCCCCCTCTTTTTTAACCTTGGGCTGGTACATAGGGCCTAACATCCCTAAAAAACTTTCAAGTGGTATCAGAGCAGGATTCATAAAAACTAAGTTTGAAAACTTTTTGAATTTTGATCCATGGCTAACAACGGTAATCTTAATGCAACTGAAGGATATTCTATAACACGACTACCTTTATTTAATAATCTTCCTTTTGATTTTTGGAAAACTTGTATGTCTAAGTTTTTACAATCGATTGACTATCATATGTGGATGCTTATTAAAGAAGGATATTCTCCACCTTCTCGTGAACTTAATGGAATTAAAATTGAAGTACCTTTTACTGATTGAAGTTTTGATGAAAGAGATCTTGTGTAACTTAATGCAAAGTATTTGAACAATTTTTTCTATGTTTTAAAATTCAAAGATTACATTCGTGTTTCTACTTGCTCTATTTGAAAGGAAATTTGGGATAAATTGTGTATCACCTATGAAGGCACAAATGAAGTTAAGCAATCTTTATTGAGCATTTTTTTGCATGATTATGAACTTTTTTGAATGAAACCTAATGAAATGATTTCTGATATATATACGATATTTACTCAGATTGTTACTTCGTTGCATGCCTTAGCAAGAAATTTTTTTAACTATGAAAAAGTGAATAAAATTTTGAGATGCTTCCCTTCCTCTTTTGATGCTAAAATCACTGCAATTTTTGAGTATAAAGATTTGAATACTTATTTGATTGATAACTTACTTGGCTCACTCATTGCTTATGAGCAAGGGGTGAACCAAAAAAATTTTGATGCAGGTGAGAAAAAGGAGGAGAAAACCATAGCACTGAAGGCCAATGAAATAAATTCAAATTCTTCCAGGTCTGAAAGCGATGAAGTTTCCTTCATCACTAGGCAATTCAAAAACTTTCTAAAGAAGAGTCACAAGCATCATCAGAATTGGAGAAAAGGTAAGGTAACTAAAATTTTAAAGGTTCTTCTGATGTTGTTTGTTTTAAATGCAGGAAGCCTGGACTTGTTAGAGCTGATTGCCCTACACTTCAGGAACACTCAAGCAAAGAAAAGAATGAGGAGAAATCTAAGCTCAGAGAAGATAAGAAGCAATCCCAAAAAGCTTTCTGGGCGGAGTTTGCATCTGACTCATCTGAGACTAAACCTAAAGAAGAGACAACAAATTTGTGCTTAATGACTGATGATTTTGAAGAGGTATACCAACCAACCTATGACCAATTGCTTGAAATATGTGAGAAAATTAATGCATCATATAAAAAACTTAAGAAAACTCACGCTAGTTTGAAATTGGAATTTTTGAATCTACAAAAAGAGCATGAAATTTTGAGAAAAGATCACTTTCAAATTGATAGCAATCATATGTCTCTACATGATGAATTTGATGATTTAAATAAAAAGCATTCTGAATTAGTAATTGAGTATGAATCTTTGAAAGCTTTCTACACCTCGCTTGAATTTGATTTAAAGCTTCTACTAAAGAATATGAGCATAAAAAGCACTGTTTGGAAATTGATTTAGAAAATGCTCACTTGAGGTTTAAAACTGAATTGGATGCATGTAAGAAAAATTGTATGACACCCACATTTGATCCAAAGGCAATAACTAGGAAGAGGCATTATAACCCGAACCAATTAAGAAATCCTTTTGCTGGAGTTAGATGTTTTTCATATGGAATGTTAGGACACATAGCACATACTTGTACCATTCACCATAGTACACATTGGGTATGAAACCCAAATTGCATAATTCACTGCATAACACTCATGCATCACATTCTTCTTTTCATAAGAAGGAAGCCAAACCTGTTTGGGTTCTTAAATCTTACATTTGATGATTTTATAGGTGTGCTCTCACCAAAGACCTCATGAGAGCATATGATACTGGGACTGCGAAGGCTCATGACTCTTAATTGCTTATTTCTGCTTCTTAATTAAATTCAAGTTACATGATTTTTTGATCAATCCATTACTTTTTATTTACTTGGTTTCTTTCTCTACATTTTGTCATTTTTACTTTTGTTGATTTAGCATGTTTCTTTTTGGATCATCGTTGAATTGATATTTTCTCCTTATTTTTATTTTTTGGAGATTTATGGTCAATGTTTTAACATCTCTAAATCAGTTAAAGGGAGAAACACCGTTGATGGTTTCCCTCCCAATAACCTCTTTTAGTGGTATAATTTTCTTTTCTAAACAAAAGTCTATCTCAAATTAACAACTGGTTTTTGAAATTATGATTTTTTCTACCTTGGTACAGTAATCTACCTTATATTTATAATATTAAAAGCTTTTAGATATCTTTCAAGCTAATTGAAATCTTGTCATTGCATTTATCATATAATTGCTAAAGTCTGCTTTATGGTCTATTCTTCCTTATATTAGAGACTGAGTTTCTCTTCTCTAATATCTGAAAGATCTGCTCACAACTAAATATATTTTAATATTTATTGAAAAAGGGATCTAGCTTGCAAGAGCAAAAAATAAAAAGGCTTATGATGCCAAAAATAAAAAGATGCGCAATGACGCCAAATTGAAAAAATATATACACAAAAGTGTATCAAAAATCAAAAGAAGTGGAAAGAGCGCCATTCAAATTGACAAGAGGCATAAATTGAGCCCACAAAAGACAAGCTTACCCCTCTTTCAAACTTCTAAAATTTTAGAATAATTCATGGGTTACTTGATATTTTCAAAGGCTTGATTTTAAATTCCATGATTGAGACAAATTGCTTTGGTATATTTTTCTATAAGATACTTTCTTTGGAGCAAGTTGTGAACGGATTTTTTTTTTTTTTTAATTAGTTTATTCTGAGTTAGGTCTTTTATTTTCAAAAGATGATTTTTCCTTGAAAGAAGTCCGAGCTAGGGTTAACAGGATTGGATATTCTACCATTTTTAGATTTTGACTCTGTTAGCTCATTGATCTTACAAATCTTTAAAATTTAATTATTTGAAGCATTTATCATATGCATGCCTTGCTAGTTAAAAAAAAGTCATGTTTTTTTGCTTGTTTTTATTTCTTTTTATGTTTTTTTTGTTCTTGACTGATTTTATTATTTTTGGGTCTTCTTTGATCATCTCCATCCTTACTCTGAAGTTCAAAATTTTGTCACATAGTCCAGGCCGATACCTTTATCTTCATGAACGATATGTTCCTTTTCCATAAAAAAACTCCATCTGCTGAATGTTCTGACTTTTCTGCTCTCATCGTCCTGAACGATCCTTTATCATCCTGGACGATATGATCGTCCTCTGCTATAATCATCTTGATCATCCTGGCTGAAAACTTTTTCATCCTAGATGATGCATTTATTGGTTATTATCCCGTCCGATGCGCCTGTTCATCCTGAATGATACACATGTCAGCACGTTTAAAATCTATAATTTTTCCTGGGATGATCCATTTTTGGACAATCATCCTGGACGATCCACTATTCGTCCTGGACAATACACGTGGCGCATGATTTAAAATATTTTAAATTTGGCCTGTACGATCCATTATTGAGCATCATCCTGGACGATCCATATAATCGGACTGGATGATCAGCTTTTTCAAAGGTTGTTCTACCTTACTTCTCGGGACGATCGTTTGTGTCTAATCGTCCTGGACGTTATCTAATCGGCCCGGACGATCGGACCGCCTTTTTGACCAATCGACCTATATGTAATAATTGCACCAGATCGTCCTGGATGATACTGCAATTGGCCTGGATGATATGGCTGATCATTTAAATTCAGAGTCTTCCAGCCAATGTTTCTCACTTCAATCTTCTTCTCATCTGTTGTTTACATCCCTTTTTCTTATGGCTGGTGGAAAAGCATGCTAGTTAGACGTCTGGAAGCTCCTCGAGGGGCACGCTAGACCCTTATTTTTGAGAGGCAGACAATCAGGCTGCCTAGCATCATTACAAATAGTGCGGCATTACTCTCTCCCGAATAATAAATCAAGCCTATCTCTCCTATTCGGTACTGGATTTTTTCACTCACACCTCTCTTTTCTTTATTCTCACCCTCACAGTCCCTTTTAGTTCTGAACTTTTTTTTTGAATTTTACACAAACCTCAGCATAAATTCTTCCTACACTGCTCTCACCTCTTATGTAAATCGACGTCCTGTAAAGATCACATATTAGGATTGTGCTGAACTGTTGTAGCTGTCCACCATTGGGGATAAGCTACATACCCTTGTCTCTGATCCTGACTTTGACTAGTCCACTGCAAATCACTTTCTTTGCCACACCAACGCACACTTTTATGTTGGAGAGACTAACTCTTTACTCAAAGATGCTAAGACAATCTAGCATGTCCTTCGCATTTTTGTTATTCCAAAAGCCAGGGAGCGAGTCCACATCACTCCACTTCTTTCACTTACTACCTTTAACATTCTGGCCCAAAGAGAATTCAATGCCACAGACCTGATCTTTCGCTACATCAAGCATTTGACTACCATTCGAGATCTAGGTCATAGATGAAAACCCAATCTTGCTCAAGGTCACCTCATTGCCTATATTCTAGAATCTAAATACCAGCTTTAATATCCTACTCATCCCAACCTTCTGCCACCTGTCTACTCAAATAATTCCTTCAATTCCCTTTATAGTACTCGTCTCCACCCAAGGGATGGGGAAGTTTAGGGGGGAGAGGAGGAGGAGGCTCCTCCTCCTGTTCTTGAACTTGTTCCTCTCTGCCAACACTCTTAGCTGGATCAATTGGTGGAGAGATTTGATCAGTTCGAGACCCATTTCGATGCCTATGTTACACACCAGCAGTAGCAGCACGACAAGGACATGGCCTAGTTTGGGGCATAGTTCGCTATGCTCTCCAGTTACTTTTAGTAGCCACCACCACCACCACCTCTGTCTGATGATCAGGGTCCCTCGTTTTTCTAGTTTTAGTTTTCATTTTCTGTAGTTTGTTTTTATTATGTTTTGTTTTAGTTTATGTTATATTTTTTATTTGTGTTATGTTGTGTTTCCTTCCTTTTTGTGATGTCAAAAGGGGGAGTAGTCTATGTATCTTGTACTTTGAATTTTGGAACTTTTAATGAACTGCTTTTTGTCACACTATTTTTACTGAACTTCCATAACTTCTTGGAATTCTTTGTTTGTATTTTCCATCATAAAAAAGAGGGAGATTATTGCGAATTTGAGATTATGGATTATACTTTTGATGATAGAAAACATACGACTGCCTTGCCTACTAATTTTTTAGGACCACAAGATCAAATGCAACTCAAGCCAGCTCAAAATCAGGTAGATTTAGGTTGAGTCAAGTTTGTATTTTTTTCCTTTCTTGAGTCAATTATAAAAGTGGATCCTGATGCGAAGTAACCTTACACACACACACTTGAGGAGTTTTCTGAGTTTTTCTATTTTGAGTACATCAGCCTGGATAATGTCCATATCGGCCAGGATGATCAACCTAAAAATAGAAATCCTAATTTGGGCATCCTGGTTAAGCAGTCGCCATTAAGAAAATCATCCTGGACGATGGGCTCAAATAAGAAAGAATCAGCCACCATGATCAATTTAGGTATTCTTTATTTTAAAATATAGTCCAGGACGAACTTAACATTGGCCTGGAGGATACAACACAATTATGTCAAAATTAATCTGGCAGTTATAGAAAGAAATTAAGGCTGATTGATACGATCACATCGGCCGGACCGATAGCAGAATCGACCGAGACGATGTCCTAGATGATTTATAATGGCCAACATCTATTCAGGGCGATGTTCAAGACGATTGAACTCGAATTTGAACTAGTCGTCCAGGATGATATTGTACTAACCTGGACGATGTAACCAATTTTGTTCTGATCGTCCCAAATTGTCCCGGCTGATTGAGCTTATTTTGTACTGATCGGCCAGGATTATATTCCTATCGTCCTGGTTGATAAATTTGGTTCTTAAAACTCTATTTAAAGGACCCAAAGTTTCTCATGCAATAAGATCTTTTGCTGCTGTCTTGACCTAAGAGAGCCTAGAGGAGAGAGAGAGAGGGAGAGAGAGAGAGGATTTTGTGAGGGGGAGCTTGTGAGGGGGATTCACAAGGGTTGTTCCAAGCATTATTCCACTCCTTCTTCCACTAGAGTCTCTTGTCCCTGGAAGGGTTAGGAGAGGTAAGCTTCAGCAATCGATCAAGGTTCTCTGCTTGCTTCAGGAGGAAGCAAAAGGAGTCAGGGTTCTCTACCTGCTTCAGGAGGAAGCAAAAGGAGTTACGTTCTCTGACTTGCCGGGGTTGGCAAAAAGGAGGATTTGTAAGGTCTTCTCCACCTTGCTATGGGAGCAAAAGGAGACTCATTTTTGTAGTGCAATACTCGTAGGGCACCTCCGACGAGTGGATGTAGGTCGAGTTGACCGAACCACTATAAATCTTTGTATTCTATTTCTACTACTTCAGCATTTATTTATTTTTCTGCACTTTGATTTCTGTGGTGATTTGGTTTTAAGTTTTGTTGTGCTTTCCCAAAGCCAAATTAAATGAAACCAATTATTGCATTAGGTCCCTTATGACCCAATGTCCCTACCCTAGTTGACCAAACCCTAGGGTCAACTTAGGTTGGGAATTAGGCTAGTCCAAAGTGGTCAAAACCACTATATATTGAGCCACTTCCAAATGTAAGCCTCACCTAGCTAAACTAATACCTTAATTAGGTGGCCCTAGGTCTAACACACCTCCTCTAGTTAGCCTAACCCTTGAGTTGACTTGGGTTAACAGCCAAGCTATCTCAAATTGGTCAAACCTGAAAGTTTGTTAGGGATGTTAAGCCCTTATGAACTAGCCCAAGGCTAATCAAGAGGGGGTGAATTGGTATTTAAAAAATTTCTTAATCAAAACACAAACTTAAATTAAAGTTCACCACAAAGAAAATTAAAGTGTGAAAATTAAATGTGGAAACTGAAGTAATAAAAACACATAAATTTATAGTGGTTCAATCAACTTGACCTTGTCCACTCCCCAAAGCCTCTCCTCCGAGTATTGCACTAAACACAATGTCTCTCCTTTTGCCCCCACAGCATGGCAGAGAAGCCTTTACAAACCTCCTTTCCACTGACCCCGGTGAGAAAGAGAACCTAACTCCTTTTGCTTCCTCCTGAAGCAGGTAGAGAACCTCGATTAGATGCTGAAGTTGACCTCTCTAGAACCCCCAAGGAACCAAGGAGGATTATCAGAAAAGACGATGATAAATCCTTTCTTGGAGCAACCTTTATGAACCCCTCACAAGATCCTCACTCTCTCTCTCCCTTACTCTCCCTCTCCTCTTAGCTCTGTCAGGTCAAAATAGTAGAAAAAGGTACTCTCTTAGGTTGAACAAGAGGTCTTATATAAAAGAGTTTCAAAATAGCTCTTAATTGCAACAAACCAACTTTATCATCTAGGATGATATAAATATAATCCTGTACAATCAGTATAAATTTAGCTCAATCAGCCAAGATGATTTGGGACGATTAAAAGGTTTTTATTTATATTGTCCAGGCTGATAGGATATCATCCTGTATGATTAGTACAAGTCATTGAATATAGTCTAAAACATCATCCTGAATGGATGTCTAGACAATAGAAAAATAATTTGATTATCCAGGCCGATCTCACGATTGTCCCGGATGATTAATTCAATTCGATGTATATCATCTAGAGCATTGCCTTAAATAGAAGCAGGCTAATATTTGATCATCCCAGAATAATGAAGGTTTGTGAACTAATCATCTCGGCTGATCCTATGATCATCCAGGATGATATGATCAAGCAATCAAACCTTAATTACTTTCCTTAATTACCAGATTAATCTAGGCATAATTGCATTGCATCGTCCAGGATGATATGCTTAATGACAACTACCTTAACTAAGATGCCCTAATTAGGGTTTCCATTTTTTAACTGATCATCCAGGCCAATGTTTGGATCATTCCGGATGAAGTGATAAAAACATAAAACTCTAAATCAACCAAAAATTCCAAAAGTGTGTGTACATAAGATTACTTAGCATTAGGACCCACTTTGATACAATTGACCCAAGAAAAGGTAAAAGATTACAAACTGAGTCAGACCTAGTCTACCTAATCTTGGGCTTGCTTGAGTTTTTTTTTTTGAAGAAATGCAAATTGCATTAAATGGAAGAAAAGAAACCCCTAATAGAAACGAGAAAGAAAATAAAACTAAGAGTTCCTATTCCAAAAAGGAAAGGAACCTTATTAACGAGCAAATTTATTAAAACAAAACTATCATAATTGAAATGAGACCCACTACTTCCCATTTTAAAACCCTTGTGGTGGAGGGGATACCAAATATTAAACAACCTAAAAGGTTGGTTAGCATCCCATAATTCCCAACTGGTTAAAAAATAAGAACTAGTACTAATCCCATAAATAATTAGAATAATTTCATAAAACAAATATAAAACAAAAAAAATAAAAACAACTACAAAAGTAAACTAGAAAGAAAAAAAGTAGAACATTAGAAGATGAAAAATCACCTAAAATAACTTCAAATAGGCTCCTTTGAAATAAACAAATGCCATCCATTGAATCCGTCTGAACAATTATCCCATCCACTGAAATAGAGATATAGCAATTACGATTGTTGAGGACAATACTCCTATCGAGAGATTTGATCTACTCCCTGAACAAAAGCTCAACCATCAAGCACCATAAAGAAAACTCCAATCAGCTTCTTGCCAACTTGCCAAAAAATAAAAAAATAAAAGAAAAAAAAACAAGCATATCAATGTGCAATAGGGGAAATGCCCCCCTTATGATTCTTAAATCTGGAATCTACATTCCTTCTTCTAGGTATATCTTCCAACAGACTCAATGATTGAAGTTCTTTAAATAGCTTATATTTAGAATTGGAAGAATAGCCATCAATAATAGCTTTATCCTTCACAACAATAGAATTTTTAAAATTTAAATTAACATCAGAAGGAGTAACAACCTCCAGTTCATAATAAAAAATTACTCCACTTAACCCTCTGACATATTTGAAATTTTCTACAAGAATAGCAATAATTTTGGCATTATTATCAATAGCCAAATACTCCATTTTATCTGGAATATTTTCCATTAAGCTATCTGTAATGTTGATATCATTATTAACTAGTACATCAACCTGGAAGGAATAAAAACTGTCAGGTTTCATACCAGTTAGCTTATCTTGAAACAAAGCTTCTTTAAAAGTTTCTTCATTGAT
Organism: Dendrobium nobile; assembly: GCA_022539455.1. Taxonomy (NCBI): domain Eukaryota; kingdom Viridiplantae; phylum Streptophyta; class Magnoliopsida; order Asparagales; family Orchidaceae; genus Dendrobium; species Dendrobium nobile. The sequence continues at coordinate 40,438,093 of CM039735.1, forward strand.
CGGAATATCCTCAATAATGCCTGCAACATGAAAATCAGCAACTTCTTTACCTTCTTCCTCAAGAGATAAGACATTAAACTTATTATTCTTCCCAATATCTAATATTAACTTATCAGATAAGCAAACAATATTCTCCTCAGAAATATTATTAAGTAAACCTAAATGCTCTTTATCAATCTTTCCTTCATCTTTGTTTTTTTTGAGAATTCAACTTATCCACATCATTCAATTTATTTTGAAAAACCAGTTTTTGCCTCTTTATATTTCTGAACTTCACATGCATCCAAGGATCATACAAAGTCTCATTAACATGTAATGACTTTGGAATTTCCTTATCAGAAATCAGACCAATTAAAACATTAGGACACACAGAATCTTTATGTCCAACCCTTCCACAGTTGAAGCAAAGAACTGATAAATTTTCATAATCAATTTTTTGAAAAAATTGACTACCCAAACCTTTAATCCAAATTCCACAAGACAGCTTAGTATTCAATTTTACCCGAACACAAGCTCCAACAAATTCACTTCTTCCCCATTTGGACATGTTGCCATCTAATAACAAGGGGGTTCCAATTTTAGAAATGATTTTAGTAATATTAACTTCATCCGAACAATAAAAAGGTAAATGCGGAAGCTGAACCAAAATGGGTAAAGAAATTCCATCCATAGAAGTAGGAGAAAAAATAGGTGACCCTTTGTCTATTCCAACGATAAAACCCCCCACATACCAGGGACCTCCATTAAGAACTTCCTCCATAGCTTCAGATGAATGAAACAAGCAGAAAAGCCAATCTAACCCGAGTTATATGAAAACCACCAACTTTACTCTATTATCGCCTTAATTCAAGACTACAAATGGAAAAAGGCAATTTTTTACTAAAAACTTTAACAACCAAGGAGTTCCTTAAAACTTGAACATTGGCATTAACTTTCTCCATATCAAGTTTAACCACGTCCACATCCATATTCTCATCAGCAACTTCCTTCAAATTTATTTTAATATGCGGATTCATAACCCACACATTAACATTTTCCAAATCGGGAGATGAATTTTTTCCTCCAATCAAATTGGAATTTATATCAACTCCATCAACAACAAAAATTTCCACACCATCATTCCCTTTCTTCAAATAATTATTCCCTTTCAAAGTTAAACCCAAAAAGGAAGAAGAAGATGCCACAAAATTGTTTGCTAAAGGAGGAATATCTAAAACAACATTCAAAACAGAATCAGATTTTTGAAAATTCTATTTAGATAACAATTTATGATTCAAATAGAATTCTAAAACCATTTCTTTTCCTTTCAATCCATCAGGTAATAGCTTTTAATTAAAATTAGAGCAACCTTCTCTAATAATTAGAGGAGAAAACTTGAAATAAGAGTTACGAGAACTGCTGTGATTAAGAGAAAATTAACCTTTTATATCCAACAAAGTTGGACACAGCAGAATCTAGGTTTGAGGTTTTTGGCCATCAGGGGATGGCCGGCGACCCTCTTCTACCATCAACGGCCATGGTTGAAGATTCACAAACGAAGGATTTTGAAAATCTCTAAAAAACCTGGACATTCTCTCTCATGGATGCGAGCGCATATGATTGGAAATGAGCTTGAGTTGCACTCGATCTTATGAACCTAAAATGTTAGTAGGCAAGACAGTCGTAGAGAACAGAAGTATCAGATATATTTACTATCATCAAAATTAAATTTCCTAAAACCAGATTCGTAATAATCTCCCCTTTTTTGATAATGGAAAATATAAAACAAAAGTTTAATTAAAGTATCACACTAAAAAATAATAATAATAAATTAAGAAGTTCAAATTGTACTAGAAAACTAACACAGTATATAAAAATAGTATAACTACTTCCCCTTTTGACATCATAAAAAGGAGGGAACAAAATATAAATAGAAATAAAAGCTACTAAAAAGGATAAAGTACAACATAGAAACTCATCGCAAGAACAACAAACTAAATGAAAGACAGCCCCTGATCATCTGAAGGAGGCAGTGGTGGCAGCTGTGAGTGAAAGAAATTGGAAAGAGTCGCAAATTGCTCCCTAAACTAGTCCATGTCCTGTTCGTGCTGGTGCTGCTGGTGAGCCACATAAGAGTCAAAGAGTGCAACATCCTCTACATATTGCTACTCCTGTGTAGCAATGTAGGTCTCAAAGTGAGTCTCCCACAAGTCGAACCGCTCTACTAGCTAATCTAACTATGAGTGCTGGTGGAGTGGAGTAGGTGCAGGAACAGCCTCCTCCTCAGCTCCCTCAACTTCCTCATGCCCCGGGTGAAGATGATTACTGTGAAGAAAGTGAAAGGAGTTGTTTAAGTAGAGGGCAGGCTAATAGTTTGGGGGGGCATGATATTAGAGGTTATATTTAGATTCTAGGATATAGGTAATGATGTGTCATAAGGAAAGATTGGGCTTCCTCCTATGTCTTGGATCTCTGATGCTCGTAAGGTGCTCAATGTATCAAAAAATCTAATCAATGATATTAAACTAACAGTGGGCCAGAATGTAAAAAATGGTGATCAAAAGGAGTGGAGTGATGTGAATACGATCACTAACTTTTGGAAGAATAAAGGTGTGAAGGAAATGTTGGATTGTCCTAGCATCTTTAAGTAAGCTGCTAGAATCTCCAACATGATAAGAAACATTAAAGTTCCTCAAAAAGTGGTTTACTGGTGCCCAATTGTAATCAAGATCTTGACATAGGATATAGAGTTTATCTCCTGTGGTGGAAAGTTTGCAGGAGTTCTTGACAGTCCTGATATATAATTTCTACTGAACGACTATTCACATAGGTATGTAGAGTAGTGAAGGAGGAATTGATGTGAAGACTAGCAAAGAATTTGAATAGTAACTCTGAATTGAATGGATTAATAAGAGTAAGGAGAAAAGTCAAGGAAGTGTGCACAAACAAATTTAGGATTTGATAGGAGAGAGTTTGAGGGTAGATAATCCAAGATATAGTGATCCCAGCAGCCTTATACCCTTGATAGAGAGCTTGGTAGCTTGCCTCGATGAAATAAGGGTCAAGATTTGCCCTTGAGGAGCTTCAAGAAGGCTTGCGAGACCTTTTTCCACCTGTCATGATCAAGGAAAACATGAAAATAAGGAGTGCAAGAAGAATTGAAGGAAGGTGTGTGAGAAAAAAATATTTTGAAAGCCTCAGTTTTTAAAGAATTAGAAAGATCGTCCAGGACGATTGGGTGTAATAATTGCATCTGGGATGATTGGTGAAAAAGGCTGTAAACTTATCCAGGAAGATCAAATATCATTTGAGATGATAAGAAATAGGCGGTCGTCCTGAGGAGTCAAGCCAGACGACCATTAAAAAAGAATATCATCCTGGCTGATTAGGAGGATAGATGCACAATGATGGATCAGAATGACCAAATTTAAATCATTGAAAGAATTTCCATGTGTATTGTCCAGGATGAATAGGTGGATCATCTGTGATGATCATCAATAATTGATCATATCGACCGAATTTAAAGGGTTTAAACATATTGCCACGTGTATCATTCAAGACAACTAAGTGGATCGTACAGGCTGATTACCAATAATTTAGCAAAGATTTGAGAATATTATCCATGATGAAGAAGATCGTCCGACTGATCATAGTAAGTAAAGCAGGATACGATCAGATCATCTAGGATGAAGAAGTTTCATCCAGGATGATGTTAAACAGAGAAAACATATCAGCTGTCAGATGGAAGGTTAGGAGTGGATTGAATGCATCGTCTAGGATGAAGAGACGAAAAATGAAATTCAAGAGGTGGATGTAGATGGTCAGAGAAGGCCCAAAAAATTAAAAAAAAACAATAAAAGATAAAATTAAAATACAAATAAGATAAAAGGAATTGAAAATAAGAAATTTTTTATTATTTATTTTTTTAAATAAATAAGGCACAAATGTGATAAATTCTCCAAGTGATTGAATTTAAAGACATGTAAGACCAATAAGTTAACATCGTCCAAATCTAAAAATGGTAGAATATCCGATCCTGTTAACCTTAGCTCGGACTTCTCTTAGGGCAAAGTTGTCTTTTATAAATAAATGACCTAACTCAGAACAAACCAATTGGATAAGAAAAAGAGATCTGTTCAAAACTTGGTTCCAAAAAGAAAATATCTTATAGAATAATATACCAAAGTAATTTGTCACACTCAAGAAATTTTAAATCAAACCTTTGAAAATATTAAGTGACACATAAATCCTTCTAAGATTTAAAGGTTTGAAAGGGAGAGAAGCTTGTTTTTTGTGGGTTCATTTTATGCTTCTTGCCAATTAATTGGCGCACTTTACACATCTTTTGATTTTTGGTACAATTTATGTATCTTTCAATTTTTTGACGATCATTGCACATCTTTTCACTTTTCTTTTCTTTTTGTGGCTTAATTTTATGCCCTTGTCATTTTTTTGTAAGCTAAACCCCTTTTCAAAACTCTTAAAAACTCTCAGTTGTGTGTATATCTTCCAAATCTTAGAGAAGAAATAAAACTCAATCTCTAATCATGGGAACAATAAACCACAAAATAGAATTAATTTCATAAGATAAGTGCAATAACAAGATTTCAATGAATTTGAAAGTAATATAGTGACTTTGAATATTATATATATAAGTTAGATTACTGTAACATGATAGAAAAGATTTCAATCTCAAATTCAAGTTGTTAATTCGAGATAAACTTTTGTTTAGAAAAGAAAATATCATCGCTAAATGAGGTTAGAGGGAGGAAAATAATCAATGGTGTTTCTCCCTTTCACTGATTTAGAGATGTCAAAATACTGACTATAAATTATAAAAAAAACGGTGTAAAATAAAGTTTAAATTATGACAAAAAATAAGAAAAACTAATAAATAAAAAGAAAAATAACAAATATGAAACAACTACAAAATAATAGCAGAAGAAAACAAACTCAAAATTAAAATAGAAAGAATAGAAAATAGCAACAATCAAGACAACATCATCACTTTTAGACCCAGACGAATCAGTGTCCATGTTGTTGGCCTTCAGTGCCATAGGTTTTTCCTTCTTTCGCTCACCTCCATCAAGGTTTCTTTGATTCACCCATTGCTCATAAGCAATGAGTGATCTAAGTAAGTTATCAACAGAATAAATATTCAAATCTTTGGATTCAATAATTACAGTGATCTTAGCATCAAAGGAAGAACGAAAACATCTTAAAATTTTATTCACTCTTTCATAGTTAGTTAGTTCTCTTTCTAAAGCTTGCAATTAGGTGACAATTTGATAAAACCTTGTATACATGTCAAAAATTGATTCAGTAGGTTTCATATAAAAAAGTTCATAGTCATGCAACAAAACATTGAAAATAAATTATTTAGCTTCATTTGTTCCTTCATAAGTAATACATAATCTATCCCAAATTTCTTTACAGGTAGCACAAGTTGAAATGTGTATGTAATCTTCCAATTTTAAAGCACATAAAAAATAGTTCAAACATTTCACATTAAGTTGTTATAAATCCCATTCATCTAAAGTCTATTCAGTAATAGAAAGTTTAGTTTTAATGCCATTAATTTTACGTGATAGAGGTGAATAACCTTCTTTAACAAGAATCCACATACGATAGTAAATTAATTATAAAAATGTAGACATGAGAGTTTTCCAAAAATTAAAAGGAATACTATCAAACAAAGGTGGCCGGGTAATAGAACACCCTTCCGCAGTATTATGATTACTAGAGTTAGCCATGGATGAAAATTCAAAAAGTTTTCAAAAACTCAATTTTATGAATCCCGCTCTAATACCACTTGAAAGTTTATTAGGGATGTTAAGCCCTTATGAACAAGCCCAAGGCAAACTAAAAGGGGGGGGGGGGGGGGGAATTGGCTTTTAAAAAATTTCTCAATCAAAACACAATGTTAAACCAAAGTTCATCACAAAGAAAATTAAAGTGCGAAAATTAAATATGAAAAAGGCAGTAATAAAGAATAAAGAAATTTATAGTGGTTCGGTCAACTTGACCTATATCTACTCCCAGAGCCTATCCTCCGAGTATTGCACTGAATACAGTATCTCTCCTTTTTCCCCCACAGCAAGGCAGAGAAGCCTTTACAAACCTCCTTTCCACCAACCCCTATGAGGAAGAGAACCTAACTCCTTTTGCTTTCTCCAGAAGCAGACAGAGAACCCAACTCCTTTTGTTTCATATTGAAGAAGACAAAGAACCTTAATCAGATGCTGAAGTAGACCTCTCTAGAACCCCCAAGGAACCAGGGATGACGATCTGAGAAGATGACGATGGATCCTTACTTGGAACAACCTTTATGAAACCCCTCATAAACTCCCCCTCACAGCCCTCATTCTCCCTTGCTTTCCCTCTCCTCTTAGCTCTCTCAGGTTAGAACAATAGCAAAAGATACTCTTCGATAGAATAAGGGGTCTTATATAGAAGAGCTTTAGAATAACTCTTAATTGAGACAAACTGACTTTATCTTCTAGGACGATATAAATATTGTCCTATATGATTAGTATAAATTTAGCTTAATTAGTCTGGATGATTTGGGATGATTAGAAGGTTTTTGTTCATATCGTCCAGGCTGATAGGATATCATTCTATATAATTAGTACAAGTTGTTGAATATCATCCAGAACATCACCCTGAGTAGATGTCTGGATGATAGAAAAATAACTTGATAGTCCAGGCCATTCTCACGATCATCCCGGATGATTAGTTCAATTTGGTGCATATTATCCAGAGCATCACCCTGAGTAGAAGCAGGCCGATGTTTGATTGTCTAGGAATAACTAAGGTTTGTGAACTAATTGTCCTGGCCGATCATGAGATTGTCCAGGATGATATGATCTATAATCACCAATCAGACCTTAATTTCTTTCTTTAGTTACCATATTAATTTAGGCATAATAGCATTGCATTATCCAAGATAATATCCTGGATGATGTCCAAAATAAAAGATACCTAAATAGATCTGGCGACTGATTCTTTTTTATTTGAGCCTATCATCCCGGCCATTATGAATATCATCTAGGGTGATACACTTATTGATGACTGTCTTAACCAGGATGCCCTAATTAGGGTTTCTATTTTTTAGCTTATCATCTAGGCTGATGTTTGGATTTTCTAGAACGATGTGATAAAAAATAGAAAACTCTAAATTAGTCAAAAAAATTCCTAAAGTGTGTGTGTGCAAGGTTACTTAGCATCAGGACCCACACTGATACAATTGACTCAAGAAAGGTAAAATATTACAAACTGACTCATACCTAGTCTACCCAACCTTGAGCTGACTTGAGTTGCACTCGATTTTATGGACATGAAATGTTAGTAGGCAAGGTAATCGTAGAGAAGTAGAAGTATCTGAAATGTTTGCTATCATCAGAATTAAATTTCTTAAAATCAGATTCACAACAAAAACTACTTTGACCTGAGCCCCTTCCCATCATAATCTAAATAATTCATCTGACACTTGCATTGGATAAGTTTTGACCCAATGCACCACTCCCACCAAGCCCTAGTCTTGGCTTAACTTAGGTTGTACCCAACTTGACCCAAACCATATAGGTTTGGGTCAACTTGAGCTAAGTTATTAAACTTGCCCTCAATATAGCTAATTGTGCTCACCAGTGGACTCACCTAATTCCTAGTGGTCTTTCCAGATCACCCTGACCCAACTAGTGGCTATAGGTAGCTGAATTAAGAGATTGGAGCTTCATTGGTCCCATCCATCTTGAGCCTCATCCAAAGCCTTCTAAAGCATGGGTTCCTCTGCCTTTAGCTCATGAGGCTTAGATCCCCCTTGGCTACCATCCAATAGCTTACCTAAGCCATCCCAGCAATCCAAAGCCATGATAAAGGATTGAATATGGCAGTTCAATCCATTTGCCCCCATTCACTCCCAACATTTCAAAAATAATTCCCATAATTCTCTGAGCTTTCCTCTTCCTTTTCCTTTCCTTCCATCCCTCTCTAGCCATAATTTTTAGCAAGCTATAGCAAAACTTCTTTCCACCTTTCTCAAAGTCTTATTTTTAGTGATATTCTGGCTATGATGATGGAAGAAGATGTCCTCGCTTCAACCTTTAAAGTTTCTTAATAGAAATACCCATTCATTAGTGAGTTATATAGTGAAATCTTGATCCTTAGCTCCTTAGATAGGTAGTCCAGTTAAGTGTGGAGGAAACCTTCACCCCAAATGATTTCCACCATTATTTTAAAGGTTTCTAATGCTCGGAAGATCTCTGAGAAATTTGAAGAAGTTTTGCTGGTGGGATCTCTTGGTTCATACTGGAGAATCCCTACGGCTTCAGGATTCTACGGAAGGTGGAAGACCTAATCAAAGCCCTTGATCTTGATCAATGGCTATAATTAAATCCTACAGTCTCAGAATAGGTTTAATCCCAATCAATTGATCCCACATGAGAAGGCCACGATTAATCATACATTATCAAGTTAGCCACAAATGATTTGTTGGCCAATCATGTCATCAGAATAGAAATGCTTGGGTAATTGGGTAATTCACCTTTTAAAATTTCCAAAAAATAAAGGGAACTTAAAAAAAAATCATATCTCCTCACACACTTTACCAAATTATGTGTTCTTAAGCTCATTGGAAAGATGTTGAAGACATCTACAGAAGACATATAGTTTCAAGCCATGATCATTCATAAAATTTAGTTAATTTTAGAAATTATCCTAGGGTTTTTTATGCAATATGCCTCCAAATCAACTCACCAAGGCTTAAAACTTTGGGAGATCAATCTTAGGCAAATCTTTGACAAGCCCAAAATTTCTCCCCCCTTCTTAAGGGTATGTTTGGTTTAATTTGAACTTACGGGTGATGGATTGACTCCTAAATTTAAATTAACCTAATGATGTATCCAATGAGAATTAGGGTCTGAATATTTTTTGTGTTTAAGGTATGGAGTAAATAACAATTGGTTTCATTCCCCTCTTACCTTAGGTAGTCAAACTTAAGTTTTTGAAGATAACCCTTTAGCTACCTTAGGTGGTTTGGTTAGCCACCTTTTAAAATCCAAATTAAGCCAAAGTTTTATGGGCTTAGGCCTTGAGATAAAGTAAACTCATGGTCCATGTTTCACTAAAATTGGAGCCCATTTTGTCCACCATAAATGAAGCCTAAACTCAGGCCCTAGAATTATCTTAGAGCCTTAATTAAATCATAATTTATTAATTTAAAATCAAAATTTTTTGAATAATATATAAAATTGACCCTAATTCAACCCTCTACCCATGAAAATTAAAAGCCCTATCACATGACTTCATTTTTAACTTTAATTTAATTTTTAATAAAAATTAATCAATAATAATTTTAGTTAAATAAAAATATTTAAAATTCTTAAAAATTCTTGAGCACTAGGAGCTATCTCCTTAGAGCATTTTTTATCTTTGGGGCTGATTTCAAGGAGTTTGGGATTGATTTGGATCAAAATCTCCAAAACCTTCTTAATTAAATAATTTTAAAAATTATTTAATTAACCAAGTTATAAAAATCATAATTAATTTTAGAAAATTCTAAATTGACCAAACTCAAAGTCATTCAACTTAATTAAAGGTCTAGTATTTAAAAAAAAAATCAAACCACTAGAACTAAATCAAAGTAAAAAAGTCCACTCATTAGTCGACCTTATTATAAATATATGTCAAAACATTAAAAATTCATTACTTAATATAGAAGATTCAAAATTCAACAAACTTAGATTCTAATTAGTCATCTTATAGTCTAATATTTTAAAAAAATATCAAAATCTAGAAATCATCTTAATTTAAAAAGTAAACTTTTGACCCTCTAATTATTATAATTAAATAATTCAAAAAATTCTTAACATTTAATTTTTGGTTTAAATTCCAAAAAATTCTAGTCATTTTCATGCATGCTAGTAATGAATTCATTAAATTAAATTTTATATTCCTTTAATCTTTAACCAACAAAATCACATAGTTAATACTGGTTACTTCTAGTAACCCGGGACAATGAGGCTATTAACTTAACCCCAAGAAAGGTGAAATAAACTTCATGACCCTACTATAAATAAAAGTATTAATCGATTAACAATAAAAATATTCCTTAAAATTAACTTCAATATAATTATACTTAAACTCAAATTAAACCCCTTTAAGCCTTTAACAAATCAAATCACTAGAAAACTTCAACCTATTACCAAACTCATGACATATCCAAGGCACCCAATCTTCTACACAAACTTTAAATGGTTTATGACTAGAAATACACACTTTTTTAATACTTTTTTCTTGCACGCCACTTTTGTTTTAGCATAGATACACGGAGGCTCATGAGGGTACGCTAAAAATATTTTCTACTTAAAATTAAATAAAAAGGTTTTTGGCTCATATAAATGTTGTTGTCTATGACCCCTAGTCTAAGATTTTTACTATGACAAATAATGTTGATTGAATTATCTTATTCTTCATAAAATATTTTGAATGTTACTCTTATCTGTGAGTACTAATATTTAAGGGAGATCCATATTGCTCAAGGTAATAGAAGACTTGAGACTAGGTAGAATAGGATGTGAAGGAGTCTATAACTTTGTATTTTTTTATTTCTTTTTTTCTTGAGTCTGGATACAAAAAGTGATTTCAAACCGAGTAACCATGCACACACACAGGGGGAGAGTTTTTTTTTTAAAAGGGAAAAATTATTTTTTATGTAGAACTACGATTTTAAATTGTATTGTACAATACACTATGGCTCAACAGCTATCTTATGTGAACTAATTATACTGTATGATAATGATCATACTATATGATTCATTTTCAATCTGAAACCCTAGCTATCATATTAAGTTAAGAAAGTTTTTAATATTTTAAAATTTGAATTAATCTTACTGTATGATTATATCATATTGTACAAATATTTGAATACTTGCTAAAATTAACACTCATAATTAGTCAATTAAATGAAGGCTTAATTAATGATTGGTGATTATACTATACGAGTTGGATCATATCAGATGAAGAATAGAGATGAATTTTGGTCTTCCCAGTGTTCATCCTATATGAATAGAAGAAGTTTAATATATTGTAATGGATGATATTTGTATCATACTGTACAATGTATTGAATAATTATTGCTTGTTTGTACTCCTTCATACCAGGATGAAAGCTATTTTGAACTAATTATACTATATGAATAGAAATGGCTAAATTGAATTTTTAGGGTTTCTTAAAGCTTGATTTAAATTCAATGCTTTTATCTTTAAAAAGAGAGAGAGAAGAACGTGACAAATGAAGGGAACTCTTGAGAGAAAGCTTCTTGAAGGGATTTAAGGCTTGTGAGAGAAAGGAGAAGGTGAGAATGTGATGGAGAAGGCATGTGAGGGGATCATATGGTTGCTCCAAGCCTATTGCACGCTTGCTCCTCATGTGGCCCGGGTAAGTCTTCTGGGAACTCTCTAGGGGGAGAGCCTTCAAGGTTAATATCCTCAATGGTCCTCTGCCTTCTCCAGGAGGGAGAAAAATGAGAAGGTATGCTACCATCATTGTGATGGTGACATAGCATCTGACACTCGGCCACACCGGTGAATGTGAAAGTGAGTTTGAGTAAAGGCTTCTCTGCATTACTGTGGGGGCAGAAGTAGAATTACTTTTAAATAGTGTAATTCTTGAAGTGGACTCTCAGAAGTGGATGTAGGTTAAGTGACCAAACCACAAAAAAAATTATGTTGTGCTTTTTTTCCATTTACCATTTTTTTTCCTTGCATTTAACATTGCTATATCTGTTTGGTGAGAATTTGATTGTAGTACTTCATTGTACGAATTAAAATTTCATCACCACCATTGCATTCACCTTTTACTCACTAGCTTTTGCTTCTTCTTAGTTAAGTTAATTTTGAAATTCATAAAAAGGTAGAACTCCTATTTAGGCTTTGATCTTTATCTCAAAAAATACCAATTTAACCCCCTCTTGGCGCATCTAATACTTTCAATTGGTATCATAATAGGTTTTTAAAAATATTGTTTTAGACAACCTTGAAAAAATTAATCATCGCACATTTTGGTATCTGTAATACTATAGAGGGTTATTCCATAACTCGTCCACCCTTGTTTGATAACATACCATTTAATTTTTGAAAAATACTAATGTCAACATTTTTATAATCAATATACTACCACATGTGGATGTTGGTACAAAAAGGCTACATTGAACCTTTAAAACATTTAAATGACATTAAAACTCAAATATTGTTTAGTGAATTGAGTAATGAGGATAGGGATCTAGCAAAAATAAATGTGAAATGCTTGAACTGTTTCTTTTACACATTGAAATCAGAAGACTACATGAGAGTGCCCATCTATTCTATTAGTTAGGAAATCTGGGATAGACTGTGTATCACATATGAAGGAACTAGTGAGTTTAAATAGTCTAGAATAAATATTTTATTACATGATTATGACTCATTTGCATGAAACCTAGCAAATAATATCTGACATATACACTAGGTTCACCCATATAGTGACATCCTTATATGCACTAGGTAGAGAGATTTCTAATTCTGAAATAGTCAATAAAGTTTTGATATGCTTGCCATGTTCTTACGATTCTAAAACTACTATAATTATGGAGTCCAAAGATTTAAATGTTTATTCAATTAACAATTTGCTTGGGTCAATTATTGCTTTTGAGTAAGGAGTAAGTTAAAGATAAAATGATGCAGGAGAAAAGAAGAAGGAGAGAATAGTGAATCTAAAAGCAAACAACTCAGAAAGTGAAAGTTTTGTAGTGGAGGAAGATGATGATATATCTTTGATGACATGACAGTTCAAGAATTTCTAAAAAAAAAAGGCATCATCAAAATAACTAGAATCAAGGTAAAAGCTAAAAGAATACTAAAGTTTCATTTGACACAATTTAATTTGATTGCAAAAAACTAGGCCACCTCCAAGCAGATTGCCACAACATAAAGATCCATCCAACTAAGAAGAAGGGTGAGAAGAAGCCAAAATATAAGAAAGGTAAGCTGAAGACACAAAAGGCATTTTTGGCTAACTCTACCTCAGAATTGTCAGAAGAAGAAGCAGAGGAGGAGGTAATGAATTTGTATCTAATGGCTAATGATAATCTTGATTAATCAAATCAAGATGAGGTATGTCAAGTTTTATATGAAGAATTGTTTGTTATTTATAAAAAATTATCATGATTTCTATATAAAGTTAAGGAAAATGCATGCTAACCATAACGACTAATTTACTACTTTACAAATTGAGCTTGCTAATTTAGTTAAAGAATTTTTTGATTTTGACATGCCCCTTCTTAATAAGTTTAATACATTAAACAAGAAGCATATTGAATTATCTAATACATATGATTCCTTAAAGATGTCACATATTGAGTTAGAAAAAGAGTATAAGAAATTGGATGAACTTACATGAGAAATAGATAATAATGAACATCTGTTAAAAGAGGAAGTGGTAGCTTATAAATATGAAAATAAAACATTGAAAACAAAACTCATTGCACTTGAAACTAATAAATCATCATCCCCATTGTATATTGATCATACAGAATTAAACTTTAATTTTTGAACTAATCATACTGTACGATGTATACACTATATCAGATGACATAAATTAGTATGGATCTGGATTCATGGATTATGTTTTTGATGATAGGAAATACTCTTATTTCTCTATGACTGCATTGCCTGCTGACATTTCATGTCCACAAGATCAGACTGTAATTAGAACAAGCTCAAGATTGGGTAAACTAGGACTGAGTCACTTTGTACACCTTTTTCCTTTCTTCAAACTTTGTAATTGGTGTGGCTCTAATGCTTTGTAACCTTTCTCAAACACACCTTGTGAGAAATTCTGTCAATTCCCTAGAGTTTACTATTTTTGATAACATCATCCGGGACGATATTTATATTGGCCTGGACAATCGGTTCAAAAATATAAACCTTAATTAGGGCATTCTGATTAAGGAAGCCATCATTAAGCCGATCAGCCTAGATGATTCTTGTATCAGCTAGGATGATAGGCTCAAATCAGAAAGAATCTACTGCTAGATCTATTTAGGAATTATTTATTTTTGGACATCGGCCAGGATAATCCATATCATCGGCCTGGACAATGTTGACAATTATGCCTAAATTAATTTAGTATTTAAGAAAAGTAATTAATGGTGATTTTCCCTATCATATCGGCCAGGCCGTTCGTAGGATCAGCCTGGACGATTTGACATCGGCCAGCCTCTCTTTAGGGCGATGTTCAGGATGATTTTCCTCTAATTTGAACTAATTGTCCATGATAATATCATATCGGCCTGGATGATATGACCAAAAATCTTCTAATCTTCCCTAACCTATCAGGCTGATTGGGCATAATTTACGTTGATATGCTAGGACGATATCTATATCGGCCTAGATGATAAAGTCAGCAAGTTGCATTAATGAGCTTGTTTTTATCTCTTCTATTTAAGCTTTGATAAGACAATTTGAAGAGTGTCTTTGGCAGCCATTATAGCTTCGTTCTTTTGGGGAAAACTTGAAGAGAGAGCTTAACAGGGAGAGAGGAAAGGGTGGAGTTTGAGAAAAGAAGAAGATCCTTGGAGGGGGACTCAAGGGAGTGTGGAGGGGGATTCCACATGGTTGCTCCAGCGAGCTTGCACTTTAGTACTGTCGGATTCAAGTCTTGTCTTGAGGGAAGTTCACGGAAGAAGAAGATCTCTTTGGTGTCAAAGGACCTTGCTACTCCGCCGCACTAGGGAAGGTGGAAGTGATTTTGTAAGGGCTTCTCCGCCTAGCTGTGGGGGCTAAAGGAGAGATACTTTGTTTAGTGCAATACTCGGAGGGTGCCTCTGAGGAGTGGACATAGGTCAAGTTTTGACCGAAGCACTATAAATCTGGTGTGTTCTTTCCTTTATTATTTTCACATTTAAATTTTCACAATGGGTTTTCTTTGTGGTGAATTTTGGTTTGGTCTCGTATTTTAGATGGAATTAAAACTGACATTTCTTTTAATCAAGGTAGTATAGAAGAAAAAAATAATGCTCAATTGAATGCAAAATCTTTAAACTATTTTTTCTGCACTTTAAATTCTGAAGATTGTATGTTAGTTTCAACTTACACTATTGGTAAAGAAATTTGGGATAAATTACACACCACATAAGAAGGCACCAGTGAAATCAAGCAATCTAAGTTGAATATTTTAATGCATGATTATGAACTTTTTTGCATGAAACCTTATGAGATGATCATGAACATGTGTACTAGATTTATTCAAATTTTTACATCATTACATGCTTTAGGAAAGGAGTTTTCAAAATTTAAAAAAGTTAATAAAATTCTACATTATCTATTTGATAAGTTTGAAGCTAAAGTTATTGCTATTGTGAATTAAAGAATTTATATGAATATTCTGTTTATAATTTAATTGACTCACTCATTGCCTACGAGCAAAGTTTGGGTTAAAGAATTTTTGATGCAAGTGAGATGATAGTGCTAAATACTGAAGACTCGGAGAAAAGTGGCTTAGTTGGTGATGAAAGCGATGACTTATTAAGCAAATTAAAAAGCCCACCAAAGCATGAGCATCAACAAAAGTGGAATAAAGGTAAAAATGGTAAGAATGTTAAGCTTTCTTCTGATATTGTTTGTTTTGGATGTAGTAAGCCTGGATACATGAAAAATCATTGCCCTAATTTGAGAACTCTTCATACAAAAGAAAAGGGCAAAGCTAAGAAAATTGAAAAAATGAAAAGTACTGAAAAATAAAAAATTTTCTAGGCAGACCTAGCTTCTATATCATCAGACCAGGAGCAAGATGATGTTTAAAGGCCTTTTTTGTGTGTTTATTTGTTTGTGTTGTGTTTTATTTATTTTTTTATGTTTTATTTTCTTTTATTTTCTTTTGGTTTTGTTTTTTTTTCATTGCTTTGAAATTTTAAATTAGCTTTTTACTTAGTTTTATGAAGTTTTCTCTGATCAACACACACGCTCACTTTTCTAAAAATAAAAAATCTACCTCCTAATTTTTTTAATTCTTATGTAAGTTGTGGTTGACTTCTCTAAAAATAGTCAAAGGAAGGAAACTCATAATTTTGTCTCTCTTTCTCTTTTATTAAAAAGGTTATTTTACCTTTGATTCAAAATTTTCATCATATTATAAATTGGAGCTTGAAACTGATCTTTTTCATCTCCCTACATTTTATTTATCACATAGAAATCTTTTGCAAGTTGTTAAATCTACCTCAAAATTTTCTTAATCAAGTAATTCATTTTATCATTAGATTTACTTTTGTTTAAAAAAAAGTTCAGAAAGGTAGTATATTTAATTAAAAAAATGGCCAATGATGCCAAATCAAAAAAGTGGCCAATGATACCAAATCAAAAGATGCATAATAACGCCAAATTGAAAAAGATACGCAAAGTTTATCAAAAAGTGAAAGATGTGCAAAGTGTGTCAAAAACTGACAAGAGGCATAAAATGAGCCCACAAAAAGTATGCTTACTTTTTCTGTTACTTAAAGCTTAAGAAAACCCTTGATATTTTTGATACTTGATCTTGAAAATCATTATTCTTGATTCACCAATTTTTGCATTAATCTTCAATTCGATATGTTTTATGAAAGGAGTTTTGAAAAATTAGTGTTTATTCTTCTAATTTATTCCTTGATTTAGATATTGGATTAAAAAGTTTGTTAGCTTTTAAAAGAACTTGAGCTTAGATTAACAATTTTTGAATTTCTAACCTTTTCTGAACTCTGCGTTGTCAATCTATTCCTTACTAAGTTTTTGAATAAAATCAAGAGGTAACTTTCTCATTTTAAGAATATTTGATTTTGTCTTCATTTGATCAAGGATCATTTTTTAATCGTTTTACTGTCCTGATTGTTTGTGGCCCCTCTCTTTTTGATAATGTCAAAGGAGGAGATCGTGTTGTTGTATTTGTATTATTTTTTCATATTGTTGTATTTATATCTTTTTTTTCTTTCTTCTCTTTCAAAAATTAAAAACAAAAAAAAATTGATTCCCCCTATTTTTAGAAGTTTTATTTCAGTATGGGGGAGATTATGATAAAATATTTTTTTTTTTTTTTTTAAATTCAACCAATAATGTTTGCCATCATAAAAAAGGGGGAGATTATTGCTGATCTGGATTAATGGATTATGTTTTTGATGAAAGCAAACACTCTTGTTTCTCTATGACTGCAGTGCCTACTGACATTTTAGGTCCACAAGTTCAGACTGCAATTGGAACTAGCTCAAGATTGGGTAGACTAGGTATGAGTCACTTTATACACCTTTTTCCTTTCTTGAGTCTTTGTAATTGGTGTGGCTCCTAATGCTTTGTAACCTTGCATATACACACCTTGGGAGAAATTCTGTCTATTCCCTAGAGTTTACTATTTTTAATAACATCATTTGGGATGATATTTATATCAGCCTGGATGATCGGTTCAAAAATAGAAATCTTAATTAGGGCATCCTGAATAAGGCAGCCGTCATTAAGCCGATCGGCCTGGACGATCCTTGTATCAGCTAGGATGATATGCTCAAATCAGAAAGAATCTGTCGCCAGATCTATTTAGGAATTATTTATTTTTGGACATCGGCCAGGACGATCCTTATCATTGGCCTGGATGATGTTGACAATAATGCCTAAATTAATCTGGTATTTAAGAAAAGTAATTAATGGTGATTTGCACGATCACATCGGCCGGACCAATTGCAGGATCGACTGGGATGATTTGACCTTGGCCAGCCTCTATTCATGGCAATGTTCAGGATGATTTTCCTCTGATTTGAACTAATTGTCTAGGATGATATCCTATCGACCAGGATGATATGATCAAAAATCTTCTGATCACCCCAAACCGACCAGGCTGATTGAGCGTAATTTATGCTGATCAGTCAGGATGATATTTATATTAGCATGGACGATAAAGTTGACAAGTTGTATTAATGAGCTCATTTTGAGCTCTTCTATTTAAGCTTTGACAAGACACTTTGAAGAGTGCCTTTGGCAGCCATTGTAGCTTCATTCTTTTGGGGAAAGCTTGAAGAGAGAGCTTGAAAGGGATGCATGAATTTTAAGCTTTCTTGTGTTTTCTTGAGTTTCCTATATGATGCATGAATTTTTTTAGAAACTTCAAAAGGTTGATCGTAGGAAAGTTCACATACCTCTTCTTGATCAAGATGATCGTCTGCCATCAAGCACAGTTTTCTTATCTCATCAACTGGTTCCGTCTCCGATGAATCTGATGCAGAATCCGCCCAAAACGCCTTTTTGAGTCTTTTCTTGTCCTTCCTGAACTTGGGTTTCTCCTCACCCTTTTCTTTGCTTGAGTGATCTTGAAGAGTAGCATAATCGGCTTTCACATGTGTAGGCTTCCTGAATTCATAACAAACAATATCAGAATATCCTTTAGAATATTTGTTATCCTTACCTTTTTTTCAATGATGCTTTTACTTCTTCCTTAGAAAGTTTTTGAATTACCTTGAGATGAAGGCAACTTCATCGCTCTCAGACCCGGAAGAATTGGAGTTAGATTTGTATGCCTTTAGTGCCGCCATTTTCTCTTTCTTTTCCCACCTACATCAAGATTTCTTTGATTCACCCCTTGCTCATAAGCAATGAGTGAGCCAAGTAAGTTGTCAATCGGATAAATGTTCAAATCCTTAGATTCAGTTATAGCAGTGATTTTAGCATCAAAAGAGGAAGGCAAGCATCGTAAAATCTTGTTTACTTTTTCAAAGTTTGAAAGTTCTATTCCTAACGCATGCAAAAAAGTAACAATCTGAGTAAATCTCGTATACATTTCAGAAATTGATTCATGAGGTTTCATACAAAAAAGTTCATAATCATGCAAGAGAATGTTCAAACGGGATTGTTTAACTTCATTAGTTCCTTCATAAGTGATATACAATTTATCCCAAATTTCTTTACCAGTTTTACAAGTGGAAACACGCATGTAGTCTTCTGATTTTAAAGCACAGAAAAATTAATTAAGACATTTTGCATTTAATTGAGCCAAATCCCTATCATCTAAAGTCCATTCAGTAAAAGGAAGTGGAACGGTAATGCCATTAAGTTTACCAGTTGGAGGTGTGTAACCATCCTTAACAAGCATCCACATGCGATAATCAATAGATTGTAAAAACGTAGACATGCGAGTTTTCCAAAAATTAAATGGTATATTATCAAATAGAGGTGGTCGAGTAATAGAGTACCCTTCCGGTGTATTACGATTCCCAAAGTTAGCCATGTATCAAAATTCAAAAAGTTTTCAAACTTAGTTTTTATAAATCCCGCTCTGATACCACTTGAAAGTTCATTAGGGATATTAAGCCCTATAGAACTGGCCCAAGGCTAACCAAGAGGGGGGGGTGAATTGGTATTTAAAAATTTTCTCTAAGCAAAGCACGAATACAAACCAAATCACCACAAAAAATAAGTGCGAAACAAAATAAATGCGGAAGCAGTAAAAAATAAGAACACAAGGGTTTATAGTGGTTCGGTCAACTTGACCTATGTCCACTCCCCAGAGGTGCCCTCCGAGTATTGCACTACAATCGTGATGCTCCTTTAGTCCTCACAGCTAGGCGGAGAAGCCTTTATAAACATCTCTTTTTGCCACACCAGGCAAGGCAGAGAACCTTCCTCTTTTTGCTTCCTCCTGAAGCAAGCAGAGAACCTCAATCACTTACTGTAACTTACCTCTCCTAACCCTTTCAAGGACAAGAGACTCTAGGGAAGAAGAAGAAGTGGAATAATGCTTAGAGCAACCCTTGTGAATTCCCTCACAAGCTCCCCCTCACAAGATCCTCTCTCTCTCTCCTTTAGGTTTTCTCAGGTCAAGACAGTAGCCAAGGATGTTCAAAAACATTGAACAAGAGCTCTTAAATAGAAGAGCTTCAGAGGAGCTCATTAATTGCAAGTTGCCGACTATATCGTCCAGGATGATATGGAAATTATCCTGGCCGACCACTACAAATCCAATGAGATCAGCCAGAGCATCGCCCTGAATACAAACTGGACGATTGAAAATTTTCTTGATCGTCCAGGACAATCTCACGATCGTCCCGGCCGATCAGTTCAAATCAGAGGAAAATAGTCCAGAGCATCGCCCTGAATACAAGCTGTCCGATTCTAGATCAACCAGCACATCGCCCTGAATTTGTATTGGCCAATACTTATCATCCAGATGCAATTAAAGTTTTTAGAATAGATCATCCCGGCCAATCATGCGATCATCCAGGATGATATGATCGTATCAATCATCCTTAATTACCACCTTGATTGTCTGATCAATTAAGTCATAATTATAAATATCGTCCTGGCCAATTACTAAAAGTACAGAATACCTTAATTATTTATGGCGATAATTTTTTTTTATTTTGAGTCTATCGTCCTGGCCGATACAATTATCGTCCAAGCTGATCAGTTAATTACGGCTACCTTAACAAGAAATCCTGTTTAGAACTTCTATTTTAAACTCGATCGTCCAGGCCGATAATGATATCGTCATGGCCGATGTGAGTAAAAACAGAGATTCTAAATCTCTTAAGTATGTGTGTGTAGTGTTACTTAACATCAGTCACTTTAAACATTTACAATTGACTCAAGAAAAGTAAAAAACAAGATTACAGACTGACTCAATCCTAATCTACCCATTCTTGAGCTGGCTCCAATTTTTCTGTCCGATCTTTGATTCCTGAAACGTCAGTAGTAAAAGATAGTCCAAGAAAAGTAAGAGTATTTTCCAATCATCAAAACATAGTTCATAGACCTAAATTTGCAACATTATGAATACCAAAGTTAGCCATAAATCAAAATTCAAAAGTTTCTAAAAACTAGATTTTATGAATCTAACTCTGATACCACTTAAAAGTTTGACATGAATGTTAAGCCCTAATGAACTAGTCCCAAGGCTAACCAAGAGGGGGGTGAATTGGTATTTTAAAAAATCTTTCAATCAAAAGAACAAAACATAAACCAAAACTAAGATTCACCACAGAAATTAAACTACAAAAATTAAATGCAGAAGTAGTAATAAAGAACACAAAAAATTATAGTGGTTTGGTTAACTTGACCTATGTCCACTCCCCAGAGCCTCTCTTTCGAGTATTGCAATAAACATAGTGTCTCTCATTTTTCCCCCATAGCAAGGCGGAGAAGCCTTTACAAACCTCCTTTCCACCAAATCCGTTGAGGCAGAGCACCCAATAACCTTTGATTCCTCTAGAAGCAGGCAGAGAACCCAACTCATTTTGCTTCCTCCTGAAGCCGTCAAAGAACCTCGATCAGATGCTGAAGTAGACCTCTCTAGAACACCCAAGGAATTAGGGATGATGATTGGAGAAGATAATGATGGATACTTGCTTCAAGCAACCTTTGTGAAACCCCTCATAAATTTGCCCTCCTAAGATCCTCTCACTCTCTCCCTTGTTCTCCCTCTCCTCTTAGCTCTCTCAGGTCAGGACAATAGTAAAAGATACTCTCTTCGATAGAATAAGAGGTTTTAAATAGAAGAGCTTCAAAATAGCCCTAAATTGTAACAATCATGCTTTATCATCTAGGATGATATGAATATTGTCCTGTACGACTGGTATAAATTTAGCTCAATCAGCCAGAAAAATTTGGGATAATCAGAAAGTTTTTATTCATACCATCTAGGTTGCTATGTTTTCATCCTGTGTGATTAGTACAAGTCATTGAATATCATCTAGAACATTATCTTGAATGGATGTCTGGATGATATAAAAATAACTTGATCATCCAGGCTGATATCATGATCATCCCGAATGATTAGTTCAATTCAGTACATATCGTCCAGAGCATTGCCTTGAATAGAAGAAGGCTGATGTTTGATCATCCAGGAATAACTAAGGTTTGTGAACTGTTCGTCCAGACAAATCCTGTGATCGTCTAAGATGATATGATTGAGCAATCAAACCTTAATTGCTTTTCTTAATTACTAGATTAGTGTCCTGGATGATATCTAAAAATAAAAGATACCTAAATAGATTAGACAACTGATTCTTTTTTATAAGAGCCTGTTGTCTAGGATTATGTGCTTAATGATGTCTTCCTTAACCAGGATGCCCTAATTAGGGTTTCTATTTTTAACTGATTGTCCAGGCCAGTCTTTAGATCATCCTGAATGATGTGATAAAAAAAACTCTAAAATAGTTGGAAATTTTTCCAAAGTGTGTGTGTACAAGGTTACTAGTATCAGGACCCACATTAATATAATTGACTCAAGAAAAGGTAAAAGATTACAAACTAACTTAGACCTAGTCTACCCAATTGTGAGCTGGCTTGAGTTGCACTCGATCTTGTGGACCTAAAATGTTAGTAGGCAAGGCAGTCGTAGAGAAGCAGATGTATTATAAATGTTTGCTATCATTAAAATTAAATTTCCTGAAATCAAATTCATAACATTAACTACCTTTTTTTCTATTGGTCTGTCTACCCATTTTCTCCTTCGATGACCTTAGCCAACAAAAAAAAAAAACATATATAAAAGAGAGGTGGAACCTCTTTTTTTTTAAAAAAAATTAGACTTTGACCGTCTACCTCCATATCTATTAGCATGGTTACAATGTCAAGTAAAATAATTGAAACCTTAATGTCAGTTTTTAAACCTACATTATTGGGTTTAACTCAGAATATTAAGTTTTAAAATTGCAAGTAGTCCCATTAATCTTATCTTTAAGATCTTTAATATTTTTAAATCTGAGCTTTAATATTCCACCCCTAAATCAATCAATGGTGTGGGAGAGTCAAGCAATAACTTCATCAAGTTTTCTTGCCAATTTTGTAAACCTTCATGTTAAGTGAAAACTCAACATGTCGAGTTTTAAAATCTGAAAGAAAATTTGTCAATTTTTCAAAATTAAAAAGTCCTTTTATAATTTGGTCTTGAATTAACATTGTCATATGCTATCCTATAATGTTCTTTTGTGGTTTAGTATAGGCACTAAAAATTGAAACTCCTCTTGAAACATAACTAGTCATTGTATTTTACTATCACAAGTTGGGTTATAAGTATTATAATCTAGAAAGATTATTGAACTTAAAGCTTTAGGCCATATTGAGCCAGAGGCTAATGAGAAGCTCCTTATTCATGCTTCCTCTTTACTCGTAAAGGGGATTCACTTCTACCCCCTTACTACTATTGCATGGGAGGAGAGGGAAATCAAGATATCTAAATTACCACCTAGCCTAGTGGATTACTCTACTAAAAGAACAGCTAAGGTGAACCACCTGCAAAGAACTAGGATTTTTATAAATATAATTTATTCCTGTGCTGCCCAATAGGGGAGACTAAAGAGATGTATGTTAAACGTTTGAAAGGAGTTTTCTCCCAAAGAATTTCGAAGGAGATCCTTAAGGAAGAGAATTCTAAAGCAAAGAATTTAAGTCTTCAACCTTTTTCGATGAACGAGAGGTTTGTCGAATAGCCTTTTACTTCTATTTTAGTTGATGGATACCATGGGGTGCCTCACCTCACATTTATAAAGATGTGGGAGATTATATTAAACAGGTTCGGCAAGGGATGTCAGCCTACTAGTAGTAATAGCACAAGAGAATGTTGAAGTTAAGAAGACTATTAAAGCTAAGGGAAAGAGGCCAAAATCACCTAAGAGGCAATACAATCCAAAGAAAGTTAGAAGTGTTGATGCCATCAAGATTCTAGTTGATGTCCCTTAGCTCCCTACCCGAGGATCTGAGGACTCTACACTACCTGATGTAGGAGTTGTTGCCCTCCAAGCTCCATCATCACCTACTTGCATAAATGTCCCTTATCTCATTAAGGATGCCACCCTTCTGACTATCGACCCTAGGATAGTCAAAGGGGAAAGGGTAAGACATAGATTAAGATATAGTTGATCAGATGGGAGAAGAACCCGCTTCTACAAATGATAAAAAATTACAAGATGAGCTTTCCAAATGTCATTAGATGGAGTTTGATGAAATATTAAATTATAAGATATACTTACTAATCAATTCTGAGATAGTTGATGATCGTCTAGTTGATGTGGTAGCACAAGAAATTAGAGATATTCTTTAGAAGAAAGAAATATAAGAAGTCTTTAATCTAGAACTTAATGATCTTTTAGTAGATGATGATGTGACTACTGGTAGTATTTGTATGGTTAAGATAAGAGCTTCAGCTAAGGAGGGCGAGTCTAGTAAACATCACTCTAGTAGAGATGAAAGTTTAGAAGCTTCTAATTCATATTCTGATGAATTAGTAAGACAAAAAGGTGATGATCAACATATCAGAAATCTATAAGCACAAGTTACAAAAATGTCACTATAATTCAAGAAATTGCAAGAGTAGTTAGCAATAACTCAACAATCTCAACTTGAGCAATCACAACCTATCATTCAAGGAGTAACTGATCTGAGTAGAAAACCATTGTCAAGTGTGAAGTTTTCTGAGTTAGTGCTAATGCTTCTTCCAGTTCAATCAATAGTTCCTCCAGTTCAACCAGTGATTCCCCCGATCCAATCGATAATCTTTCAATCCCTCCTGAACAACCTTAAAATGACATCAAAAAAGATGATTAAGAATCAACTAAAGGAGGCCTTAGCCCATTCATAAAAGGTATCTTTTCCAAAAGTAGACCATAACCATAGGAATATAATTTAGTCCCTTACCTAAATGGCTTTGTGCAACTATCCTTTAAAATTTTTACTAGGATAAAAAACCCAAGATAACACCTAGCCCAGTTCTGAGTCAGTTGTTGCAATGTAGGAGGGTCAGATGCTCTATTATTTTTTCAAGTTCATTAGCAGTCTTTCTAGCAATTCTTTTGAATGGTACGCTGATCTACCCAATAGTTTAATAAGAACCATTAATTATTTTGAAAATCTATTCTTGAAGTCATTTTTAAGAGCACAATAAAATACGATCGTGGGTGAACTTAATGTTGAAAAACAAAAGCAGGAGTTTCTTAGGCTGAATATATCATTAGGTGGTGAAACGTCTAAAGGAAATGTGAACCCCAGTTTCAAAAGCAACATGTAGTGAATATTATTTTAAGAAATATTAGTGGGCCTATTACTTTTCTCATAAAGGTTTAATAATTTAGTCTTTTAAAAAACTTCTAAATATGGCATGAATTCTACAGGAAGAGGCTCCTCGGATGCTAATCTTAAAGGATCTTCTTGATGAAAAGAATGTTTTAAAACTAGCAAAATCCTTTGAAAAGAGAGCACTCATAGTGTCAATAGCCGATAAAGGAAAACTACTAGTTACAAGTCAACCTAGTGATCCTCCACCACTTCTAGTTCTAAAGAAGTCACTCAAAATAACCTCTCGATCTACTAGGGAACCTTATTCAAACTATCTTAAGGAAAGACTAGCAAAAACCTAACCCTTTAGGAAAGAGTCAGTAAGAAAAATCTATATAAGTTGTTTATCAAAATTGGAATTTTAATTAATGGAGGCTAGGCGGCCAGAGTATGTAAATTAAAAGGTTAATCATAAATTCTACCCCTACCACTGCATATTGAGCACCCAATTGAAGAATATGTTGTCTTAAAAGACTGGCTTGAGAGAAATTTAAAAAAATGTAACACTATAATTCCTAAAGAGTACCTAGCAGACCCAGATCAGGGTTAAGTAAAAATAATCTCAAGTATAAATTCTAACATTTCCCAATCAACAAAAAATTATTATGATTTAGCATTTTCCTGGGCATTTAAAAAGTTGATTAATAAATTTTTTCATCTTTCTCAATAGCTTCTAATGAGAGCCTAGGACTCAAATTGGGTGGTTGACATGGAGGCTTCGCAGGAGGTTGTTGAATTATTTTCCTTTCCAGTAGTTGTAGGGACTACTATATTAAATAAGAAGGACAAAAGTAACACTATTATACAGAGGAAATATTTTGATGAGAGATATATTTGAGCGGAGGATGGTGGCATGAAAATCCTATCCCCACTCATGTAATCTGACTTTTACTTTACCCCATTAGAGGAAAAGGGTTGAAAGATTAATAAGAAAGATCATTCTGTGTCTATTTTGATGATTAACCATAAAATTGAAATGCATGTTAAGTATTTTTCCAAAAAAAAAAAAATCAAAATCTAGTTGAGTCAATCATGATTTAAAAAAATTTGACCTTCCAATTTCAATCTCTAAAAGGTAAGTTGAACTTGAGATCTTATCAGATATTGACTTCCCACAATTCAATTTTAGGGAAGTCTTATTGTGATAGATCTTATAGATTCTGACTCCCATTCATAAAATAATGATATGTTGCTAGAGAAGGGTATATACTCTACCCCCATTCATCCCACTAAACAAATCAATCAAATACAACTTTGTGATGGCAAAGTTTTACCCCCTAAGCTTTCTCCTCAAGATAAAGGCAAATATGTTATTAAGAATATAATTCGTACTCCTACTCAAAAATATACTAATCCTTCCATTCGAGTGGGTTTTGAGATTAATGTTTCTCTAGTTGACTAAAATATTTATACTCTTCTAAGGAAGTTGCCTACTAATTTGAGTATTTATGACACCGTCATTTTGTTAAAAGAAATGAGGGAATCTTTAATCAAAGTACATCTTGACCTAGGGATTTTCTTAGCCTATTAGCTTCAACTTTACGAGATGAAGCCCTCTACTTCAAGGAAATTCTTGAAGTAACTTTCATTGATAAGGACTTACTTTTGGATACTAATGATCATCATCATCCACTCTATATTATTATAAACATGGGAAATTTCAAGTTATCAAGTGTTTTGGTTGACTTGGGTGCATCAATAACCTTGATCAATGTAAACACTCCTACATACCTTGGATTGATACTAGCAAGCTCTCAACAGATAAGTTGGTGCTTATAAGTTTAATGAAAAGGGAAAGAAGACTTTTGGTTTAATCTCCAAACATTTAGAAATTTGTGACCTAAAAATATAAGCAAAATTTTATATAATTGATTCAACAACATCCTTTAAATAAACTTTTAGGTAGGCCCTTGATCTATGAATATAGGATGATTCCTTTTACCCTATACTAATGAGTCAAGTACCAATGAGATGGCATTGGATATGTGATTAAGGGTGGTTTACAACAAATCTCTATTCAGGAGACCAGGATTTAAGATGATGTTGTATTTTATGTACCTAAAGGGTCATCTTCCCATTTTAAAGTGAGATCAAGATTGAGGAGAAAAAAATAAGCAAAGCTCTAATGAAAATCAAGAATAGAAATGTGAATTTTTATCAACTATGAGGATCTAAATAAGGCATGTCCCAAGGATAATATTCCTTAGCCCATACTCAAGCTTATGGTGTACATTGCCTCATTACATGTTGTTTTATCCTTGATGGATGGCTCGTCTGGTTACAAAAAAATCAAGATGTCCCTAGAAGATGAGAGAAACACTAGATTTAGAACCCCTATAGGATCTTCTGTTAAAAGGGATGCCATTTGGCTTTAAGAATGTTTGTGCAACCTGGTTGCAGGCCATGAGCCACATCTTCGATGACATAATTCTTAATAGAGTTAAGTGCAATATTAATGATTTGGTTATTAAGAGTAAATTTAAAGAGGCTTACATATATGATTTAGGTGTTATTTTTGAATGGTTGTGCCACTATGAACTCAAAATGAATCCCTTAAAGTGTACCTTTGATGTTACCTTAGAATTGTTTTTGGGTATTATAGTGAGGCACCATGGGATTGAGATTGATCCAGACATATTCAAAGCCTTCTCAAATATGCCACCTCCTAAGAGCCTTACTCAAATAAGGTCTACTCAAGGTAGGTTGACATATATAAAAAGGTTTATATCCAATCTTTCTTGAAGATATCAACCCTTTTGTATCCTATCCAAAAAGGACATTAAGTTCATATGGGATGAGAAATGTCAGAGTGCTTTTGACAACATAAAGGAATACCTTATTAATACACTAGTTTTAGCAACCCTTATTCTAGGAAAACCTTTGATTCTTTACACTGTGAACCTAGATGAGATGCTAGGTGCCTTGCTTGCCCAAGTCAATAATAAAGGAAAAGAGAATACCCCATATTACTTGAGTGGAAGACTTCTCCCTACAAAAATTTGATATCCTTCAATAAAGAAGCATTGTCTTGCTTTAGTTTTTTTAGCCCAAAAACTAAGACACTATATGCTTTCTTATCCAATCAGTTAAATTCCAAAGTTAACTCCTTGCATTATCCTATGACCCAGCCTACATTGTAAGGATGTTTAGCATGGTGGTCTATAATATTGCTCAAGTATGAAATCACTTTCATTCCCCTTGGTATTGTGAAAGATAGGTCATTGCTGACTTTCTTATAGTGCACCTGGAACTAATGAATTTATTTTAAATGATGATCTACCTAACAAACAAATCATGAGTTTAAAGGAACCCGATGATCATATCTAGGTATTATGTTTTGATGGTGCAATGTTCTCTCGATGGGTTAAAACCTAAAGATTTATAATTCCCAAAAAGTTGGAATTAGCCTAATTTTTATAAAAAAAAAAAGGGAGTGATGTATTTTTCTTACCAATTATTAGAGTCTTGCATGAAAAATAAAGCTAAGTATGAAGCTCTGATAACCAGCCTGGAACTAGCAATCTTGATGGAAATTGAAGAGATTAAAATCTTTGATGATTCTCAACTGGTAATCAACTTGGTTAAAAGAACCTGTAAGGTTTTGAATCCTAAAATTTTCTAATATCACTAATAACTAGTCAGTAGCTTGAGCAGATTCATGTTGTAACTTTGTATAGGGCATAGGGTTTCCTATGGAAGAAATTTTGTGGCAGATGCCCTAGCCATTTTTAGAAAGGAATTCTCCTATCTAGAAGAAGACTCCATTCCTATAGGGATTCATGGTCATCAAGTCCTATCTCATATTAATTTGGGATATATCAACAAGCATTCTTCCAAGGTTCTTTCAACTTCAATAGTTGATAAAGAAGGTGATTAGAGACAACCATTATATTCTACCTACAAAAGAGTAAGCTTCTTTAGGATAAATCTTAGACCATCCATATCTAGAAATGGGCCCTCTCATATGTGATTTTTAACAATATGTTATATCCCTAATCATTTGATCAGTTGTGGCTATGTTGTTTAGACAAATGATAGGCCTTAAAGATCGTTAATGAGGTCCATTCTAGATTATATGGTACTTATCAATCAGGTCCTAAGATGAAATTGAAAATTGATAGAATTGGGTACTACTGGCCTATGATGAATGACGACTATATGAATAGTGCAAAATGTTAGCATTAATTCCAGGTATGTGATGTAGTATTACATCGGCCTCCCAACATGTTGTATCTGATGATAACTTCATGGCCCTTAAAAAGTTTGCGCATGGATATTATCAGACCCATTGAACATCCTTCTTTAAAAGGTCATCACTTCATTTTAGTAGTGAATGATTACTTTTCAAAGTGGGCAGAAGTAGTTCCCCTACACATTGAAACATCTCACCATGTCATGAAATTATTTCATGACTATATCATATATCAATTCGATATTCCACATAAAATTATATTTAATAATGAGTTTGCTTTTAAATCTACAATAATCAAAACTTTTGCAAGGCAACATAGTATTGACTGGAGGTACACAATAATCTATTACCCTCAGGCTAATTGGTTGGCTAAGGCCTTCAATAAAACTCTGGCACAAATCATGTAAAAGAGTATAGATCATAACAAATGATAGTTTGATGACAGGTTGGTGGAAGCCTTGTGGGTTTATCAGACCACTTATAGGACCCTAACCCAATCCACTTTGTTTACACTAGTGTATGGGTTTGAGGTCGTATGCACTCTAGAAATACATATTCCTTTGCTTAGAGTTACAATCCAAAATCAAATCACTACCAAACATAATGTAGGACTCTAATTAAAAGAGCTCGATCTTCTTGAAGAATATCATCTCTAAGAACAATAGAGTTTATTATTATATAAATCCTAAATAGTTCAAAGCTCATGATAAGTTAGTGCGACCTAGAACCTTCAAAGTAGGAAACTTGGTCTTAATTCTTTGGAGGTCTATCCTAGCTCAACAAAAAATTGGTGGGAAGTTTAAAGTGACATGGGAAGGACTCTTCATCATAGAGATAGTCTATAAAGGGGGCATGTATAAGCTAGTTGACTATAAAGGAAATCACTTAATGTTACCTATCAATGGGCGTTACCTTAAGAAATACTATCCTTGATGTAGCTCAAATTTTTAATTAATAAAATGTTTAGGATATCCTTAATTAAATTTGGTCAATTTTTTTCTTATTTTTTGAAGACTTTCTAAAAGGATCACCAAAAAAATTTAATAAATCATCTCTCATTCTCTTTTCCTTAAGGTTAGGTGTTGCCTTCCCTTAAACCTTGACCCTCTTTGGTGGGCATACTTTAAACCCACCACATGATCTTCCAGCTTTGATCTTTTATGGTGGCAAATTTTGACCCCATCATATGATCATCCAATCGATCCTCAATGGTAAGCATATTTTGACCCCACCACATATTCTCCAACTTTTGATCCTCTATGGTGGTCATAGTTGACCCCACCTTATGATCATCGCAGCTTTGATCATTTATTATGGGCATATTTTGACCCAACCACATGTTCTCCCCATTTTGATCATCTGTGGTGAGCATACTTGACCACACCACATGATAATCCTAGCTTTAATCCTCTGGGATGGGTATATTTTGACCCCATCACATGATCATCCTATTTTGTTCCTCAGTGGTGGGCATATTTTGACCCCCATCACATTATCATCCAACTTTGATCCTTTATGGTGGGCATACTTGACCGCACCACATGATCATCATAGCATTGATCTTTTATGATGGGCATATTTTGACCCCATCACATGATAATATAGTTTTGATCCTCTATGGTGACAATATTTTG
This sequence comes from Dendrobium nobile, assembly GCA_022539455.1. Classification (NCBI taxonomy): domain Eukaryota; kingdom Viridiplantae; phylum Streptophyta; class Magnoliopsida; order Asparagales; family Orchidaceae; genus Dendrobium; species Dendrobium nobile. Next base: position 40,468,989 of record CM039735.1, read on the forward strand.
ACCCCATCATATGATCATCTAGCTTTGATCCTCTATGGTGGGAATATGTTGAGCCCATTACATGATTAGGTAGCTTCCTATTCCTTTTAGCTAAGTAATACCTTCCTTATGAATAGAATCACTAATGATGGATAGTGCCCTTCATGGAACTACCATCATATAAATTTAGACACACTTACCTAGGGTTAGGTTTTCCCTTCCCATAGAATCACAAATTTTAGACTTGACATTTCTATTCGGTTAATGACAATATGTGCAGTAGAACTTCATTCTACTCTATATATTAGGGGTCCATTTACCGAGCTCATTTTTGTATGAGTTCATAAGGACCTGTACAAACTTTCAATTGTTGATTTGATGCTTAAAATTCATCTAGATGTCAATCATCAAGAACTCAATCTAGATTCAAATCCATCTCGACTTCAAATCAATTCAAACTCCAAACTAACCCAAACTTCAGTTCAAACCTTAATCCAGCTTCCAGCCAAGATTTAATCTTATCTAATCATTAAAAATCTTTTTAAAAAATTTGAATGATTTGGATAATTCAAATTGATGTGTTTAAATCCAAATTCTAGCTCAAACCCAAAAATCTTGACCAAAATCCAAGGTTAAAGGGCTAAGTCCTGAAAGCCATTTTGATTGATTTTTCAAACATTTGAAACCCCATTCAAATGAACCCCAAATCATTATCTATCAATTTCATATTGTTTATTCTTAGGTCCTACTCTCTAAATTTGGGCTCATTCTAAGCCCTTTAGCCCCATAAATTTAAACTATTTCTAAAGTCTATAAAACCTCAAATATTTATGGCCCATACCACTAGACTTCATACTAGTTAAAAAATTTTAAAGTCAGATTTCCCGTTGATTTGACTTAGTAAACAAACTTGGAGAGATCAAAACACTGTTAAATCTCATATATTTAATCAAAATTTCAAACCTATGGCTCTAAACTTTCGACCACACATCCAACTAGTCAAATATATTTCATTGAGTGCCACATCATCCCCATTGACTTATTGGCCTATCATATGAAAAATAAGTCCTTATGAGAGCTTAAGTGGCCATACTACCTTGGAAATCCAAATCCATCCAATCTGATCAAGAATAACTTAGAAGGGTACTTGGAAATAATTCAAAGCCTGTCCCCCTTAATCAATCATAGAAATCATTAGAAGTAAGGTTGGGAGCAAAACCCATCATGCTGTCTTAACATATTCATATTTTTATCCAATATCTTCTAGGCCATCGAACTGAATATTTAACTTCTCTAGTTATAAGAAAAGCTTCCTGAAGCTTTCCTCAATCTTTTTCCAAGTTCAAAAACATTATTTAATGAAGAGTGAGAGAGAGAGAGAGAGAGAGAGAGAGAGAGAGAGAGAGAGAGAGAGAGAGAGAGGATTCTCATTAGTAGATTCAAATTCAACCATCAAAAGCTACTTATCTCTTTAGCAAAGTTGCAGAGAACCTCTCCAAATTTCCAACAAACCCAAATAGTCCAAAATAGATTCACTGGATTGTAAGTTATTCAAACTTTTAGGTAAAACTTCAATTTGAAAATACAATAAAACTACAATACATAAAGCCTTAAAAATATAGGTATTATAAGGTTTGATTATTCTCAATTTGTGTTTCAAATTTCATTAAATTTGGATAAGTATTTTTTATGTAATGGATATTTAAAAATTTATTTCAGATTAACTATTAACCTCTGGAAAGTGCAGAGTCATCTGATTGTGATACACACGTGACTAGACGATCTAGAGAGCATCAGGCGACATGACTCATCTAATGAAACTAACAACTGATCATGTGCAGTCGAGCTGCAAGTGACGTGTTTCAATTAGAGCCATCAATCTCCCACCATTTCAATCAATGGCCCGATCTAATGCTAACTCATTTAAGTGAGGCTGGATCACATGCCACATGGTTCCCGTGTGTTCTGCCTCATGTCTTGCAGCACCGTCGAGCCATAATGTCTACTACACGTCACGTCATAGTCCTACCGCATGGTTTGACATTTTAATTTTATTTAATTTGAATTAAATAATTCATTTTAAAAAGCCAAAGCTTTACAAATTCATAAAAATTCAAATTTTCATCAAATTTTATGTTTTTGGTAATATTGTAAAGGTATTTTTATGTACTATTTTTTAAAATTTAAATCATGTTTTTTTTATCATTGGTTTGTGAGTTATTTGTATTTAATCAAAATCAATATTTATCAATTTTCTAACAATCCAGTGGTCAAACGGGACACAAATTTTAGTGAATTTTGGACCCAAAATTAAACTTCCAAATTCTTAGAACTAGGTTGTGAAATAGCTATGGTATGTTTGCATATATGCAATTGTTAGATGAGTATAGATTCAAACCTAATAGAGAACTTGCGACACTTAGGAAAAATATTTTAGAATAAGGTCTAGTCAACTTAGAAAAATCTTAAGAAATTCTACACACACCCAATAAGGGTAAATCTTGACCATAGTAAACCTAGTGATATTATACACTAAAGTTTAAATTTCATTGAATTTGGAGCTCATTAGGTTAGAAAATTAAGCAAATCAAGATTCAACAATTTTAAGGATTGTGAAAATTCAAAAAATTGTATTAAATCCAATTTAAATGTAAAAAATATAAATAATATATCTAATTGACTAGAATTTAATTATCTACCTAGGAAAAATCTAATCCTTATCAGTGGTGATCTAATTTAACTTTAACTTAATTTTAATGAAAATCAATATTTAATTAAATTAAATAACTAAGATATTATTAAAAATTCTAAGAAAATTTCTAAAAACTTAAAAATATTTTTATAGGTCATCCCTGATCTTTGGGAGTGATTCCATGTAGTTTTGTATGAGTTTGGATCAAAACAATAAAAGTCTTCCTAATTAAACAATTTAAAAAATCCATTAATTAACCAAACTTTAAGAAATCATAAGTAATTGTAGAAAAATCCAATTCCAACAAACTTAGTCTCTAATTTCTCAGCTTAATGTCTAGTATTTAGTAAAAGTATTAAAATTCTAGAAATCATCCAAATTTAAAATATCAATTTTTGAGCCTTCTTTAAATACATTTAAATAATTATAAGAATTCAAAAATTAACTAAATTACATAAAATCCAAAAACAATTATACTTAATCTTTCAAATCAATAATTAATTAATTGATTTAAATCTATCAACTCTTAATCCTCAACCAATCATAGTAACTTTATCGAAACTGGTTACTACTGGATAACCTAGGCTTATAAGGCTATTTGCTTAGACGTAAGGAATGAGAAATAAACATCACGACCTTGATGAGCAATAAATGTTGTAACCATTTAATAATTAAAATATAATTAATATAAACTTTAATATATTAATATTTGAACTTAAACATAAATTCCTCATTTTGACCGTTAATAAACTTGAGTACAAGGCAACTTCAATAAATATCCAGTCTAGGACACATCTCAACCAGATAGCCTTCTACACAAAGTTTAAATAGTTTGCCAGGACAACCAACTTAAGATCTAGGCTTGGATGAAGTTTACTCTCTTTCTATTTTTGTGCTAGATTTTTCATGGTTTTCACTACATGCTATTTATTAAATTAATTAATTGATGTGAGTGTTTACCTTTCGTAACTATAATTTTTGAATTGATGTGATGGGCAGTAGATTACCCTTGGGTTATAAATGATATGGCTTTTGACTAAGTTTTCTAGAGGTGGCTTTGCTCATGTAGAGCTATATAAAATGGGGATAAATTTAATAATTATAATAACTACTACAAGTGCTTTAACTATATATCCCCTGAATAAATAAGAGAATGGCCAAGAATGGCTGAGATCTTTTTTTTTTTTTTTTTACAAATATATAAACTTCTTAAGATGAGGATTATTTTATTTAATGCTTAGGATAACATTGTACGAGAGTCTAGAATTTCTTTTAATTCAATTTAATTTAATTGAGTTGTGAAAGTTGGTCTTTGAGTTGGGATACATAAATCCAAAGCTGGATTCAAAAGAGGAAAGGACATCCCTTAAGTGACAGCTCTTTTTCATTTAGAAGCCCAAATTTGGATGATTTTAATACCCAAAGATGAAAGATTAACACCCCCTTGAAGGGAGAGTTTTATTTCAATTTTGGTATCTATATACAACGAATCAAAGGAGCCCGAAGAGGAGAAGGATAAAAACTTGAAGATAGAGAGTATCCCACTCAAAGTCACTTGCCTTTGTCCTTGGATTAGAATTTTTGTTTATTATTAGTGGTACCAAGTAACTTTTAATATTTATAGTCACTGGATTGTACTTAAAAGGCTTTTGCCTATTGATATTTATTTAATTTAATCAATTTCATTGATTGATTAATTTACTTTATTTTTGTATAGGGTTGCATGCTTTTTTTAGTTTCTTCACTTATGTGTCATTTTTTTGTTAGCCTTAATAATATTAGAGGCTCGTGAGGGAATGCTAAAAAACATATTCTACTTAAAATCAAATTAAAATTTTTGGGCTAACATAGAAACACTAACAATCTAAAAAATAAGTTCGGGAGCATTAGGTGTCTGCCTAAGCATATTTTTAGTTTCTCCTCCTTAATAGGCACCTCCCCACATGTGAGTTATGGCAGACCACCTGACTTGTGAAGGTGAAATTCTATCAAGGGGATGTTTTGTAATCTCTAAGGAAAAAATATTTTTTTGTCCTTTTAAAAAACTACTACATATTATTTTTTGCTATTAATCGAGTAAATTTGTATGCATCATATTAAAAATTAATTGAATGAATCTAAAATCTTAATAGCATTTAGTTCAAGCATGTTTTACCCTACATAAAGTCAAGGAGCGAATTAGAATCTGTTCTAGATGTTGGCAGCAACTCTTCAAACTTTAATTAATAATATCGCTACAGCTCTTTCATAAAAGGACCAGACACATGGATTTAAATTACTTAGGTGGTTAGCTGGCTCCCCAATCGAGGCCATGGTAAGTCAAAATTTTGCACTATATTAGTTAGGTTCAAGTCAATACTTTTTAGTACCAAATTTAGATTTAGGTTTTGATGCTTGTTTAAGCCTTAAGACCTCACTTTTCAGGAATATAATCCAAAACATCTAATAAAATGGTCAACTTAAATTAAAATTTTGTTCCAATCTAAAATTCAAAGTCCATTATATAGACTAAGTTGGGGTACTTATAAATTATTTTATAATTATAAAGTGCTTCCTATCTTTCCTCCTTCGATTTTCAAAATAAGTGTTCAAAAATTCAAACCAATCCTTGTTGAAATTTAGATTCACCTCCTTGATTTCACTCCTAAAAAATCCCTCAAATAAAATTTATGTCATTATTCTAATTTAGAGTATTCATCAAAAATTTAATCTCCCTATGAAGTAATAAACTACAAGGGCTTGCACTCATAGGAAATTTAGAACCCACACCTACTTTTCAAAAATTTATTTTTTAAAATATAATTAGTCTTCTTTGAATAGAAATTAAAATCAAAGATGATTATTATCATCATATTCAATTTATAAATAATAAGAGATATTCCCTAAGAAGATATGTCATTTACTATTATGATTTTGAATATAAAATTAATGATCTCTCATCTGAAATATAGTGGTTGAATACTGATAGAACACTATTTTGACCCAACAGCGTTATATGAAATTCTTCCCCGAATTAAACTACTACGATCAGGATAAAAAATTTTCAGCTTCACTATCTGAACCGATTAGGGAATGTTATCTTTTCCTTCCGTAGTAGTATATCATTCATAAAAAAGTTATTTGAGTTTGAAACTAGAAATCTAGTTCCTTAAATAAGACTATCTTTTTCTAAACCCCTTTTTCAAACTTTCAACACTTACACCCAAATAGAAGGCTAGAAATTTGCAGGAAGAGGCTCGCTGGATGCATTTCTTTAAGGATATATCTAGTGAATAGAAAGTAGACAAGCCCATGAAATGTTTGAAAAAAAATTGCCACAATCTTAGCGGTGGATAAGGGAAAGAAGCTGACCACAAGTCAACTTGATGCTCTCCCACCACCATCAGTTTAGATGCAACCTTTCTTGGTGAACCCTTAAACTACTAGAGATCCCTACTTCATAAAGAGAGATTGGTGAGACCTTATCCATTTAAAAGAAAATGTATAAGGAAGCTATCTAGGAGTATTTCAAAGAAACTAGAATTTAAGTTTCTGGAGGCCAGGAGACCAGAGGATGCATGTGATAGGATGATCCTAACTACTGCCCCAACCACCATGAAAATAAATAGTGTGATGTTTTTGTAAAGAGGAAGATTAGTGATGAGAGATGTATTCAAGTAGTAGATACTGCTATAAAAACTTTATCCTCGCTTATGTTATCTAACTTTAACTTTTTACTATCAAAGGAAAAGGGTCTTAAATTTAAAAAAAATGATCATTCTTCATCAATTTTAAATATTAACCATGAAACTTATTTGAATGTTAACTCTTCTTTAAATGAAAAATCAAAATCCAATTGAGATTATTAAATATAATAAAAAAACTCGACCTTCTAGATTCAAGTCCTTAAAGGAAAGTCGAACTAAGATATTATCAAACAGTGACTTCCATGAAATTAACTTTAAAGGGAGCCCTATCCTTAATTTTTTAGATTCTGACTCCAATTAAGACAGACATAGTGCACAGCCTATGAAGAGCATAGACCCCACCCCAATTTGTCCTCCCGATTAGGTCTTTGAGGTACAACTTCATTGTGGTAAGGTTTTATCCCTTAGGCTTCTTCTTTCATAAAAGGCAAGTAAGTTATCTCCAATGATCCAATTTCAAATCCCCCTAATAATCTAATCTTCCTCAAAATCTGTCAGGTTCCAAGTTCAATGTTCCTAAGGTTGACTATAATGTCTTAGCTTATCTTAGGAAGTTTTTGGCCAAGTTGGGCATCTACGACACCCTCATCCTCTCAAAGGAAACGAGGGAATCCTTAATCAAAGCACTTCTTGATCTAGAGATTTATCTAACTAAACTAACTTTAACTTTATAGGATAAAGCTCTCTTCTTCAAGGAAATTTCAAGTGTAACTTTCTCTGATGAGGATTTAATTTTGGGTACTTTTAATCATAATTTCTTGCTCTACTTCATTGTAAAGGTTGGAAATTTTAAGTTATCTAGGGTTTTGGTTAATTCAGATGCTTCAGTTAATGTGATGAATGTAGAGACTCTATTATGCCTCAAAGTGGATATGCATAAGCTCACCATGTAGATTCAATGAAAAGGGTGAGATGGCTTTAGGTTTGATAAACATGATTTTAGAGATTAGAAAATTATAAATATAAGAAATTTTCATATAATTAATTCATCGATGCCCTTAAACTCACTTTTAGGTACGCCCTTGATTCATAAATATTAAATTGTTCCTTATACCTTAACACCAAAGTGTCAAGTACCAATGAGACGATATTGAATACATGATTAAGGGTGATTTGCAACCAAATTCTATTCAAGAGATTGGGATCTATGATGATGCTACATATTATGCTCCTAAAGGGTCCTCTTCCCATTCTAAAGTTGAGATAAAGATTGAGGAAAAAATAAGTGAGCAAAGCTCTAATCAAAATGAAGTATCAAAAGGAGGAAAAAAAGATCAAAAAATATAAGAATCAAATAGTGAAGAATACCTCTAGATCATGGTCCTTAGACCTCCAAATATGCTACCTCAAATAGGTGGGAGGATGGCTCAAAGGGCACGCTGTCGAGGCTGTACTTAATTTGAGAGAAGAACAACCCCCAATGCATATTGATCCTGAATCAAGTTTCGATGCAAAAACCAGTAAAATGGGGTACTATAATACCTTTTGATTTCATAAAAATTAATTCTCCTCTAAAGTTTGATATTACTTTTGAATAGGAAAGTGACCCAGTGGTTGATACTCCGAATGTTTAAAGTGACGAGCTTAAATTAATGATTTATGAAAAGCTCAATATGAGAATTAAAACCTTAACCTCAATCCCAAAGTCTGTGGATAGGATTGCAAGATTAGATATTAAGGAAGCTTCTAACTTAGATGGTGAAGTAAGGAAAGTTCAAAAGTTCTATCCTTACTCCTCCTTCACCAAGAAAGAAGACGATGTAACCCTTGATGAGGTAGATTTTAATGAATGAATGGAATTACCTTTTAGATTTTTTCATATTAATGTTAGAAGTCTTATCTCTAAAGGTCTCACACCAAGTTGATGGACTAAGGGTCAAACCTGCTACCATTAAAATCTCTGGCATACAAAAAACAAGAGAAATTTAATGAGTGTTATCAACATCGCACCATTATTTTATTTGATGAAAATTAATATTTCTATGTGATAAGTGATTATCTTGAATCTAAGAATGTCCTTATAAAAATTAATTATTTTCTTTAAAGATTTTTTTTTGGAGACATTGGATGACTCTAATGAGGTTCAAGTTTGGGATGCACCCCCTGAATTCAAAGAAGAGATTAAATTGACAGTCGATGAATTAAAAGTGGTTAATAATGGAACAAGAGATGACCCTCGCCCCACCATCATAAGTTTGTTATTGAGTAAGAATGAGTGTTGTGATCTAATTTAACTTATTTATGCTTTGGGCTTGTCTGCTAATGTAGTAGTCCATAAAGTTGGAATTCAGCACGATGCCATTCCTATAAAGTATGCTCCTTTACACATGCACTTGGAGATAGAACTACAAGTTATTTTTGAAATCAAGAAATTTGTCAAGGTTGAATTTATTCAAGGGGAACAATATCCTTTTTAGGTAGCCTTCATCATGCCAGTTTGGAAGAAAAACAATTAAATATGGATTTGTGTCGACTATCGCGATTTGAATCAGGCATATCCCAATTATAAATTTCTTTTTCCCATAACTAAACTTATGGTGGACATTGCCTCTTCACATGTTTTTTTATCTTTTATAAAAGGCTCATTGGGTTATAATCAAATTAAGAATCCCCAAAAGATGAGAGAAAAACACTATATTCAGAACTCCTATTTGAATCTTCTATTATAAGGTGATGCCATTTTGTCTGAAAATTTTGGTGAAATATACCAATGGGACATAACTCACATCTATGATGAATTAATCCATTATCATAAATTATATATTGACAATTTGGTTGTCGAGATCAAAATCAAAGAGGCTCTCTTATATGACTTAAGAGTCATTTTCAAGCGGTTGTGCTGCTATGACCTAAAAATAAACCATTGAAAGTGTATTTTTAGCATCAATTCAGGGAAATATTTAGGCTTTGTAGTGGGACACTATGGAATCAAATTTGATCATGCCAAAATTAAAGCCATCTTAAATATCCTGCCTCCTAAGAGCCTTACTTAACTAAGGTCTCTTCAAGATAGACTGGGTAAATAAGGAGGTTTATCTCCAATCATTCTAGAAGATTTTAACCTTTCTCTATCCTAGCCAAGAAAAACACTAAATTCATATTGGACAAGAGATAACAAGATGTGTTTGAGATTATCTTACCAATTCGCCAGTCTTGACTGCCCCTATTTCGAGAAAACCTCTTATTCTTTATATTGTAGCCCTCGATGAGTCGATTGGTGCCTTACTAGCTCAAGTCAAAGATGAGGGGAAAAAGAATGCTCTCTATTAGCTAAGCCAACCACTTCTCCCAAAGGAAATTTAGTGCCCTTTGATTGAGAAGCATTTTCTTACTTTAGTTTTTACGTCACAAAAATAAAGACCTTACATGCTTTCTCACCATGTAAGTTTAATTTTTATAGTCAATCCCTAGTAATATCTTATGACCCAGCCTACATTATCTAGATATTTGACACGGTGGTCTATGATATTACTTAAATTTAAAATCACTTTCATTTCGCTATGTGTTGTGAAAAGATATGCCATTACTGACTTCTTTGTAGCACACCCAGTTTCAACAAATTATCCTTTAAATGATGATTTACCTGATTAAAAAATCATAAGTTTAAGGGAATCGAACGATCATGTTTGGGAAGTATATTTTAATGGTGTGACGTCCTCTCAATGGGGCAAAATATGGAAATCATCTATACATGAAAAAGCTGGACTTGATTTGATTTTCATAAATTGGAAAAGGGAATAATGCACTTTTCCTACCACTTATCATTGCCTTGCACAAATAATGAGGTTGAGTATGGAGCTCTTATAATTATCCTGGAACTTGCAATCTTGATGAAGATTAAAGAGATTAAAATCTTTGGTAATTCTCAACTGGTGATCAACTAGATTGCAAAAACATATAAAGTTTTAAATCCTAAGCTCCTCAAATATCACTAGTACATTGGCACCTGCCTACGAAGATTCCTGTCATAACAATATATAGAATTCTTTGTGGAAGTAATTTTATGGTGGATGACTTAGCAAAGCTCACAAAATAAATTGAATGTATAGAAGAAGACTCCATTCCCATAGACATTCAAGGTCATCAGGTTCTATATTATATAGATTTGGAGCACATACACAAGCACCAGGTACTTTCTACCTCTTCAACAACAAATAAAGAAGGAAATTGGAGAAAACCATTAATTGACTACCTTCAAGGAGGCAAACTCCGTCAAGAAAAATCTCCTATTTATCAAATCAGGAAGCATACCCTATCGTATGCACTTGTGAACAACATATTATACTTTATATTATTCGATTAGATGTGTCTCTAATTTTTCGATAAATGTGAGGCCCTAACAATCATGAATGAGAACTATTTTGGACTATGTGGTGCTCATCACTTGGGTCCTAATATTAAATTGATAATTAATAGACTTAGATAGTATTAGCCTATGATGATTGATAATTGCAAGAACACTACAAAGTGTTGTCACCAATGCCAAGTAGATGATGTGATTTTACATCAGCATTCTAATATATTGCATCCCATGATAGCTTTTTGTCCCTTAGAAAGTTGTGTCATGAATGTTATATGGCTTGTTGGCCTTCCTTCTTTGAAGGGTCATCACTTCATTTTAGCTATGATTGATTACTTTTTAAAGAGGGTTGAAGCAGCTCCCCTATGAAATATAACATCACACCATGTCATGAAGCTCTTTTATGACCATATTGTATATAAATTATGTGTTCCCCACTGGATCATATCTTATAATGGGTCTGTATTCAAGTCTACAAAGATCAATAATTTTGCAAGATACGATAATACTGATTGGAGATGCTCGACAATCTATTATGCTTGTGCTAATAGGTTGGCCAATGCCTTAAAAAAACTATGGTATAAATCATCAAAATCACCCTCATTGATAATAAACTTCAATGTGATGAGAGACTAGAGGAAGCCTTATGGGCATATCAGACAACTTACATGACACCAACCAAATCAACTTTGTTCGTACTAGTGTATAGATCTGAGGCCATACTCCCCCTAGAAGTGTTGATTTCCTCGCTTAGAGTTACAATTACGAATCAAATCATAACTAAATAAAATGCACAAATCCGGTTAGAAGAGCTTGAAGGCCTCGAAGATTATTATCTCCAAGCTCAGTAGAGTTTAGAGTTGTATAAGGCCCGAATGGTTCAAACTCATGATAAGTTAATTTGACCTAGAAACTTCTAAGTATGAAACCCAATCTTGGTTTTTTTAGGCCTATACTGGCTCACGGAAAGATTGGTGGAAAGTTTGAACTAACATGTTCATTATAGAGATAATCTATGAAGGGTGCTCATATCAGCTAGTAGATTCCAAGGGAAATCATCCAATGTTGTCTGTCAATGGCATTTTATTATGAAAAACTATGCTTGATGTAGCTTAAATTTATTTCAATCATTAAATTGCTTTTCATGTTCTGAATTGAGTTTGATCAATTTTTTAATATCTTTTAAAAAAGACTATCAAATAAATAAATCAATCAACTCTTATTCTCTTTTCTTAAGGTGTTGCCTTCCCTTAAGCTTTGATCCTCTTTGGTGGGCATATTCAACCCCACCACATGATCATCTAGCCTTGATCCTTTGTGGTGGGCATAGTCGACCCCACCACAAGATCATCCAATTTTGATCTTCTTTGGTGGACATACTCAACCCCACCACATGATCATCTAGCCTTGATCCTTTATGGCAGGCATACTAGACCCTACCACATAATCATCCATCTTTGATCCTCTATGGTGGGCATACTTGACCCCACCATATAATTATCCAACCTTAATCCTCTATGGTGGGCATACTAGACCCCACCAAAAGATCATCTAGCTTTGATCCCTTATTGTGGGTATACTCGACCCCACCACCTAATTATTTATCCTCGATCCTTTATGGTGGGCATAATAGACCCCACCACATGATCATCCATCTTTGATCCTCTATGGTGGGCATACTGATGCCACCACATAATTATCTAGCCTCAATCCTCTATGGTGGGCATACTCAATCCCACCACATCATCTTGCAGCTTTGACCCTCTATGTTGGGCATACTCAACCCCTCCACATAATCATCCACCTTTGATCCTTTGTTATGGGCATACTCGACCCCACCACATGATCTAGGGTTGTAAATGAACTAAGTTAAGCTGAGTATATGGTTGTTCATGTTTGAGTAGATTTATTATTAGCTTGTTCTAATTTTCTTTGTGGTTTATTTGAGCTTTATTATTTATGTTCATGTTTGGTTCATTTAAATTAATAGGCCTTCATGTTTGGTTCATCTTTGCTTCATTTAGAGCTTATAAAGCTTTAAATAAACAAACCTTAATAATTTATAAATGAGCTCTATTACTAGATGTTCATTAACTTAACAAACAAGCTTTATCAAACCTCCTAACAAATTAGTGAGAGAAATTCCCCGTTTTAAAATTTCCTAGTTTGTATTCCGCTCTTCCAGCAAATTTTTATGAAATGGCGGTAGATAGCTGCCAGCCATCGATGGTTTCATTATCGGCAGTACATCCCAATGAAGGTTAATTTATTTAGAATAGAGTTAGTATCATTTGTCCTGGTGCTAGAAAGTTCACTAACAATGATGAAGTGCAAATGATATTATCAAAGGATTCACCTTTGGTGATAAAGGAGAATGGTGTTATTGTTATTAAGAAGGTTAATCATTTGATTTGTAAGAATAAAGGCATTTTTCAAGATGTCTAATTTAAATCTCCTCTGTGATCGAAGTCTCCAGCAAAAATGTCATTGAAATCTAATGACCTTGAAGCTTCTTTGTCGGGTATAAATTTTTTTTAATAGATATAGAAGTTCCAACTCAATCCCTGATGACAGTGTGATCAATAAAAAGTTACCAATATCGGTTAACAAGGATGTTCATGAAAATATTGAGAGGTATTTGGATAGTGCTATGGAGGATTTTGCTTCCTTGAAGGTCCATAATGAAGCATTTGTAAGTATTGAGAATAAGGCCAGAGGAGGAAATCCATGGTCTAGGAAGACTTTCATTAAATTAAATTTTAAGGAGGAGGATTCTATATTGATGAAGTAAGGCATAGAGGTGAAGTTGCATGTTCCTAGTGAAATTTCAAATTCAAAAAAGTCGGAATACTCTTTGGTAGCTAAGGTGTTTGGTAGAGAGATCCCTTCTTATATTCTGTCTTGGGAATTAAGGCATCCATGGACACAATTTGATTAGTTTCATTTTACTTCCCTTGGAAATGGATGGTTCTTATGTTCATTCAAATCATCCGAAGCTTTGGAGGTTGTTCTTACATGTGACCCATGGTATATAAATGGCCATATTATTATAGTGGATAAATGGACCCAAGATTTTTCTCCATTGTCTATGAAGGGTGTTAATTCTTCTATATGGATTAGAATGCCTCAATTACCTTTATAATCTTTGGATGAGGTTAATGTGGCAAGAATTTCTTCAATGGTGGGGAAAACATTAATGTTAGATGGAAACATGTTTCAATGGGGGAGAAGAGAGTTTGCGAGAGCTTGTGTTTATGTGAAGCTAGACCAACATCTTCCCTTGGGTATGTCAGGGAGGTTTTTTCAAAAGATTGAATATGAAAAGATCTCTACATTTTGTTTTGAATATTGAATGATTAATAATGTTAGGAGTGATTGTTGTAAGGGAAGTCTGGTTGATAATGAACAAGTAAAAAATGCTTCTTTGCTAGGGCAAGTGAAATCTGAGATTGTGATTCAAGGAGCTGATAAGGATTCAACTTATGAACCATGGGTACATGTCAATTATAAAATAAACAAGAGGGTAATTCAGGATAAAGCAATTTGGAGACTGAGATAGATAAGGTTCTCTAAGAAAAATAAGTTTAAATTTGTTAATGTGGATGTAGATAAACCTGACAGTATGGAAAGAAAGGAGTTGGATATATTTATGAACAAGGCATTGGAGAAGAATATAGAAGGCAATGTGGTAGTTGAAGAAGGTGAAATAATTCTTGAGCAGGCTATTTAAGAGGATGCTATTACTAATTGTGGAGCTATGGAGCAAAGAAAATTGACAGAGGAAGTGTTATGATAACCCAATGATGTATTTGAGCAGGGTATGGACTCTACTACTTTTTCTTATGATATTACTTTTACTATGAATAAATATGAGGCATTGCACAATTGTGGTGAGGAAGCTTTAGAGTTTAATAAAACCTTAATAAGAAGGGAAGAGATTAGAACAAAGGTTGATTTATCATTGGAGAAGGAGGATTCTGTATTGAATATGGGTGTTAATGGTGTGAGAAGTAGTGAAGTTTTTGGGGATATTAATAAAGGGAAGGAGGTTGGTGGTAGTATTGAGGTGGATAAATTTAAGCTTGGAATGGAACTTAATTCTCTTGGGAAGATTAAAATTCTTCCTCGCATTAGAAATTCATATGTTGTTATTAATGGAAAGGTTGGGGGCTCATGCCCCTTGGTTGTTCAATGAGTTCCATTACTTTTTGGAATTGTAGAGGGGCCAAGAAATAAGTAGCCTCTCTTTACCTAAAGGAGTTGCAAAAAGAGTTTGATGTTTTTTTGTGGGTTTGGTGGAGACAAAATATTCTGTCTTTGATAAAGTGGTGTTTAATAAAATTATGGGGTCAGATTGGGATTATTTCCTGCTTCCATCAGAGGGTTTTTTAAGAGGAATTATGGTTATGTAGAGATCAAGGCCATAAGGAGAAGATGAGCTTTATGAAAGTAATGATTTTCAAGAAGTGGGGCTAGTTTGATTGAGGTTCACATTGTGCAACAATATAAGTGGAGGTGGAAGAATCTTGGAAAGGTTGGATAGGAGCCTTTCAAACTCCATTGCTTTAGGAAAAATCCAAGTGGACACTGTGAGAGATAATGCTAGAGTGGTTTCATACCATTATTATTTTATTTTGAAGTTTTTTTATTCAGCTATTAAGAGAAAAGGTGTTATAAAGTTTGAAGATGTTTGGGCTTATTTTCATGCTTTGTCTATTATTATTTCTAGAGTATGGAATAAATCTTACGAAGAAGATGAATTGTAAATTCTTAACAAAAAGTGTAAAAGAACTATGAAAGAGCTTTTCTCTTGGAGTAAGGCTAAATTGAAGAATTTTTTGTCTTTAGAAGAGTGCCATAAGAAGGAGGTGTTGCAACTAAAAGAGGAGGAGGCAACAATTGGTTGGTTAAATGATGAAAAATTATGGCTTTTGAGATCTAAGTTTGGAGATCTGAATGTGTACCTAGCTTGTTTGAATACTTTTTTTTTTAATAAAGGATGAAAATAGCATTAAAAGAGCAACAAGAAAAATACAAATGTCAACAACTAAGAGACTCCTTGACAGTCCTTCCTAAACAAGTGTAAAAAACTTGTTGGAAGTTCTGTTTCAATAAAAGAGTCCCAAAAAAAAATCTCCTAACAAAGCAAGCTTGGCACAACAATCGGCCACCTTATTACAATATCTAGGAGTAAAGAGAAAAAGAATATTTTTGAATACTTGAAGGAAGGATAGATCCAAATTCGTACCTTTATTAGTCTTCACTTTGATAGAATTTTGGAGCATCTTTATGATATTCACATTATCTTCTTCAATGATTATCCCCTTGTATTCACAAAACCAATCTTGTATGTATTTCTCCATCATGAGGATTGCTTTAAGTTCCAGATGAGCAATGTCCCAATGATTCTTCATCTTTCCGTATGCACAGATCATTCCCCCTTTGCAATCTCTGATCAGCCCTGCTATTCCCGCCAAGTTTGAATCCAGTAGAGCCGCATCTACATTCAATTTTAACCAACCTTCAGGAGGGGGACACCAAGCTTTAGGCAGCAAGTGCTGGTTAGTGCTCCAGTTCTTCTCGGTTGGTGAAGATTGATAGAAGGATGCTTGCATCCTCTAGGACAATCTGAATTGTTCGTTAATCTCCTATAGTTTTACCAGGAATTAGTTGGTAGAGCGTCATTGAGCACTCTCCACCAGAACAAATGAGTTCTTTGATTGAGATTCATCTTTTTCAGCCAATTAGACCTGCAAAGATTGTTGTCAAGATTCCTGTTAATGGCTTCATTACAAAGAGAAGATATCGTCCTCCCGAATTGCTGCAAACCAATTCAATCTTATCTTCTCTGTTGCTCTCCCCTTTGTCCATTTGAAGAATCAAATTCATCATATCTTCAGAGAAACAGTCGGCCAATTTCTCTAAATTCTAGTTTCCATCTTGGTCCATAAGATAAGAAACTTTTTTATCTAAGACTTCTACTATATTGCACGTAGCAGGCTAATTGTTAAGATTACGGTCTAGAATCCAGTTTTCATTGATAACATTAATGCTATTACCATTGTTAACTTCCCATCTAATAATGGGTTTCAGGAACTTGATGCCGTCTTTGATGATTTTCCAAGTTGATGAAGAGCCTTTCCTCATATCTTCCTCCCAAGTTTTATGACCATACTTTGTTTTGAGAATTTCATAGAGCAATGAGTCATTATTCTGTAAATACATCCATGCTAGTCTTGCTCTTAATGGTCCCTGCCTTTCCGATGGTCCTTGGATGCCAAAACCTCCCAAACTGATAGGTAGACATAGATTTGACCCAAGCAATGTAGTGCATTCCTTGATTTCCATTTTCTTTATGCCACAAAAAATTCCTACACATTTTGTCAATTTTAAGAAAAATACTTTTAGGAACAAGAGAGTGAGCTACCTGGTAAGAGATCATGTTTGAATAGGCTGATTTAATGAGTGTTATTTTGCCAGCCAAAGATAACCATCAAGCTCCCCATGAATTAATTTTGCTCATAGCCTTTTCAACTATACTGCTGAAATCTTCAGTTTTTAATCTCCTCAAGGTTAGTTTGATGCCCAAGTAATTGAGTTCCCTGACTTCCTTATATCCCAAAATTCTATTCAGTTTCCTTCTTCTTTTCCTGTTAACTCTCTTACCATATAAGACCATGGATTTTTGAGAGTTTATAGCTTGCCCTGTCCAGCCACAGTAATTTTTTAGAATGATCTTCAATGCTCTGGCGTTGTCACTGGATGCCTTTGCTACAACAAGAATATCATCTGCAAACAGCAGATAAGATAATTTCTCCATACTCGGTGCTAATTTCATCCCCAGTTTATTATTGCTCCCGAGAAGAGCCTTGGAAAGGAGGTCAGAGCATAAAATGAACAGACTTGGCAACAGGGGACATCCCTGTCTGAAGCCGCAATTAGCCTGGATCCAGTCCATTCTTTTACCATTTATCACTATAGAGTATTTTGGGTTAGAAACGCACTGCATTATCAGCTGTATCAAAATTTCAGGAAATCCAGTGAATTTTAATACTTGGTTTAGTGTTTCCCAACACATGCTATCATAAGCTTGTTTCGTATCAAGCTTCTTAAGAGAAAAAATCCCGGTTTGGCCACAGACATTTTCATTTTGCTAGTGATTTCCTATGCAATCAGGTAATTGTCCGAAATACTTCTACCCGAAACAAAAGCTCCTTGATATTTAGATATGATTTTTGGGAGGTAATTTTTGAATCTGTTAAGAATCATTCCAGCAGCAAGCTTGTAGACTATTAGGCAGAGACAAATAGGTCTGAATTTGGAGCATTCTTTAGCATTTTGGACTTTCGGAATCAACACAACCACCGCCTCCTTCCATTGTTCAGACATCCTTCCGTTTTGAAAAAATCATATATTGCATTCCAAGTAGTTTCTTCAACAATGCTCCAGTAATTTTTAAAAAAACATGCATTAGCGCCATCTGTACCGGGTGATTTGTTATTATCCATTTTCCTCAACGTAACTACCAATTCTTCTCTAGTAAAGTTAGCTTTTAGAAAGTTCAGATTGTCTGCCTGGATACAATCTGACGTTTTGAACTTAGGCCAATTCTATAAATTGCAGTTACATTTACCCCATTTCTCAGTATAGTAATTCTCCAAGATTTTATGAATATCATCCTAGTTTGTTTCCATTAAGCCATCTTGTCTTTCAATTTGTAAAATTCGGTTACCTCTTTTCTTAGCCATTGCAAAGGTATGACAGTATCTGGTGTTTTTCTCACCTTCTTCTATCCACTGGCATTTGGATCTCTGTCTCCACCAGGTGGAAATTCTTGCTAAGTTTGTGTTGAATTCAATCACCTTGCTGCATAGAAGCAATAGATCTTCATGGCGTAGACCTCCATCCCAAGCTTTACAGTCTTGTAATTGCATAATCTCGTTTTTCAATTCATGAATCTTCACATTCAGTTCTTTCAACTTATTCTTGCTCCAAAAATACAGATTTTTTAGAGACCTTCTAATTTTTTGTTGTAGAACTTCATTGGGACTGCCAAAGTCATTCTTCCTCCAAGATTTTGCTATGATTCCTTTTGGTGCATCATAAGAACACCACAAGTTCTCAAATTTGAATTCTCTCTTGTTACATTGCATCTTAATGTCAAGCTGTAATAGCACTGGACAGTGATCTGAAGAGATTCTAGGGAGATGCTTCACCACTACATTAGGGAATTCCAACAGAGCTTTAAAATTCAACCAAACTCTATCCAGCCACTCCCAAATCCTTGCTAGGCCTTCTTTGTGTTACACCAGGTGTAATTTGGTCCTTGGAAACCAATATCATGAAATTCATTATTAGTCATAACTTCTTTCATTTCCATAGGACCCTGAGAAAAGCTAAATTTCTTTCCTCCTTTATTCTCATTCTGATTATGTAGACAGTTGAAGTCGCCTCCAACTAAGCAAGGCTCTTCACAGTTCGTGTTTTCCTCTATTAAATTCCAGAGCTTCCTTCTTTCATTTGTATTTTTGTTGCCGTAAATAATACAAACTTTGGCCATTATACCTTTATGAGTGGTAATAGTACCAATAATACATTATCTAGAAGAGACAATAACATTAAAAGAAACAGTTCTGTATTTCCAGAGAGCCAGAATGCCTCCTGAAGTTCCGGTAGCTGCTTCATGATAAAACTCCCATTCATCCCCAACCAAATTTCTTACTCCATTACTATCCAGCTTTTCCAGTTTGGTTTCAGTTAAACCAATAAAGCAAAGTCCATTCTAGCCTATCATATTTCTTAAGTAGTGGGAGGCTTCTTTATTTTTTGCTCCCCTACTATTCCAAAATAATATTGAAGACATTAATTTAAGTGTGGGGTTAAGGCCCCAGTCTTTTCTGCTCCTCCTTCACCTTTTCTAGTTCTGTGATTCCCTTTAATGGGTCCTAACATTTTCATTTCTTTGGCAAGTTTAGTTTTGTTGTTGGATACCTTATTGATCATACAACTGCTATCCCCCTATTCCTTCAAAATAGAACTTTGCTGTCCTGTTTTGCATTCCTGATCAGTTTGGTGTTGTCATTCTTCTCATTTTGTTTCTCCAGCTCTTCATTCACAATGTCCATCTGATTTTCTGCCTCCTTACCTTCCAGAATTTCGAAGGGGTTACTACTTGTCACAATTCCCCGCTCTATTTTTTCTTTAGAAGATTTTTGTAAGATTTCATCTTTATTGCCTACTGAGTGACCAATTCTAAGTACATCTGATTCATTGTAGTCCAGATCTAGTCCCAATGCCTTGTCTATAATGATTTTTCCTTCTTCAATTTCTCTGATGTCGTTGGTTATCAGTAGATCCGATGTTTTGTTGTTATGCTGTTCTGTAATTTCCAGTTTTCCAATATTAATCTTTGCTTTCCATGTATTCCATTGGGGATTATTTCCAGCAGCTATTCTCCTGGTTACCTCTTTATTGATTGCACCATTCCTCTTCTTCCTCTCGTTATTAACCAAAACTCATGGACCATAATTGCTGTTATCTTCCATATTCTTCATCTTCTATGAAGTAACAGGGATTTCTTCGTGACGATTGATAAATTCTTCAACATTCTATTTCTTGCATTCACCTTTTTCATGTTCAATTTTTCCACAATCAAAACAAAGACTTTATATGCTTTCATACTCAAGTTTTTGGAAAAATCTTTCTCCCATACTATCCACCCACACTCCAACCAGCAGCTTCTGATCAAGCTTGATACGAACACAAGCTCTGGTGAATTCTCTTCTTCCCCAGTGGAATAAGTTGCCGTCTAGCATCAGCGGTGTTCCAACTCTCGAAGCAATTCTGGCAATGTTGTTTTCATCCCAACATTGGAGCGGCAAATGAGGCATTCAGATCCAAATTGGAAATGATAGACCTTTCATAGAAGAAGATGAGAATTCTGGAGACCCGGCGTTCCAAGCCTATTATGTGTTCGTTCACAAACCACGGTCCTCCCATCAGGATGCCTTCCATAGCCTCCACCGATTTGAAGGAACAGAGCAACCATCCCAAGCCAAGGGTGGTGAAATGAAATTTGTCATACTTAGCCCACTATCTTCTTAGTTCCCATGATACAACATGAGGTTGTACATCTTTGCCAAATACCTTGCACACCAAAGATTTATTGAGCACTTCAGCATTCTTCGCTTCAGCTTCTTTGTTTAGCAACACTGCTTTCCCATCCCCTGATAATTTCGAATCTGCTTCACTGAAGTTTAATTTTATATACGGTTTTTGAAACCATATATTGTCTTTTGCCAAATTAATAACATTCTTCTTTGTCAAATGATCAGTAATGTGATTAGCAGCAATTTCCTCATGTTGATCTATAACCCTTTCTGTTTGGATTGCCTGCTTAAATGATTTCAGAATAGCCTCTTTATTTTTAGGTTTCTGGATAGTTTCATTTACCGCTTTACTATCCATGATAGCTCTTGGGTTTCCATATCTTTGAACAAAAATGTTCATACCTGATGATGCCACCTCCAATTCATGTCTATTTACCGATGATACAAGATTTTTCAAAACACGAGGCGTATTGATCTGAGAACTGAATTCAATCATTTTCCCTTTACCTTCTACCTGCTTGAAGGTACGAGAGACATTACCAGCATTTTCAGTTACAACAAGCATACCTCTTGATCTTCTTCTTCGTGCTTCTTCTGCCTCCATTATTATTCTTGAAGTTGAATTTTCTTCAAGAACTAATCCATCTACCAATTCCTTCATCGGGTTGTTACTAGCATTCCTATGGATCAAACTATCTGTCGAAGATCGATGAACTTCCGCCTCCATATTCCATCTTCAGAATCGCCGGCCAAAGAGCCAGAAAAAAGAAATTTAAAACTTTCTCTCTCTAGTTCTTGCAGCTTCTCTCTTTAATCGCCTCTATAGATGTCGATTAGAGCATAGGTGGAGGCAAAGGGCTAAAGTAAGATTGATAAAAGAAGGGAATTCAAATTCCAAATTTTTTCGTACGTTTGTTAATGCAAGAAGGAATGGTAATTTGATTAGTCATGTTAGAAATGTGGATGGAATTATGTTTAAAAATCCGAATAAGGTGGAAGAGGAGTTTATCAAATATTTTCAAGGGAAATAAAGGGATAGGAAGTGTTGTCTGAAGAATTGGCTAGCACCTTAGAAGGTCTTAGATGATTATGATAAAAGAAAGCTGGAAGCAGATTTCTCTATTTCAAAAAACATGGACGTTATTAAAATTTTGGGAGGAAACTAGTCTCCATGTTGTGATGGAAGAACTTATTCTTTTTTTAAAGCTTGTTAGGGTATTATTGGTTATGATTTGTAGGGCAGTTAATAAATTCTTTTTGTCTAGTCAACATTGTAATGAATGGAAGGAAACTCTCATTATTTTGATTCCTAAAGTAAAGGATTCTTTATTACCTTCTAGTTATCATCCAATCAGTCTTTTTAAGTCTATTTATAATTTTTTGGCTAAAGTTTTATTGAATAGACTTCTATTGGTGATTTGTATGATAATTTTTGAAGAGTAGGATGCTTTCGTAAGAGGGAGATCAATTTCAGATCATCTTCTCTTAGCTCAAGAAGTTTTCAACAAAATCAAGTTTTCTAAATAAAGGAAGGGACTCTTAGCTATCAAGATTGATATGGAGCAAGCATATGATAGCATGGGTTGGTCTACATTAAGATAGGTGTTGAATTACTTGGGTTTTACTATCAAATTTTCTTACTTGTTGATGGAATGTTTGGTTGAACCAAGGTTTTCTATTATGATTAATGGTTAAAACTCTAAGTGGATTAAATAGGTTTCAACAGGGATGCCCACTTTCTCCCTTATTATTTATGATATGCTCACAATTACTTTCAAATGCTTTAATTAATAAAGGCATGAATCTTGGTATTAATATATCACCAAATGCATGTAAGATTTCTCATTTATTGTATGTAGATGACTTTTTGGTATTTCTAGATGCTAAGATGAAGAATATTAAGAAGTTGAAGAAGATTCTCTTTGACTACTATAAGTGGATGGGTCAAGTGATAAATTTCCATAAATGTTCTATGTTATTGAGTAAAGCTAACAAAAGAAGGAAGAGTAAACAAATATCAAAATTATCAGGCTTTAAGATGGTGGAGGAAATGGAGTATCTAAGTATTAATATTACATTTAGGAGATTGAGGAAATTAGATTTCCAACTTTTGATGGATAGATCTTTGAAAAGATTGAATGTTTGGGGGAATAGGTTCATTTCTCTTGCTGAGAGGATGATCTTGGAGAAATTTGTTTTTCTTTCTCTTCCTTCATTTCTTTCAACACATTCATTGATACCTTTGAGTATTTTGAAGGAGTTTGATAAGCTATGCAGGAATTATATATGGAATAAACATGATGGTAGCCATGGATTTATTTATGGCTTGGGATGTCTTATGAAAACCAAATAAGTTGGGTATATGTGATCTTTATTCAGCGGTGTCAGAGTTGGGTCTCTAAGGGAAAAGTTTTCTTGGAATCTTTTAAACAAGCTAGATACACTTTTTAATAGGATTTTTTTGGCAAAGTATGTATGAAATTAGTGGAATGGTGAAGGGAAGAAAAGTGGCTCAGCTTCACAAAAAATCTTTATGGATGGTTGGAGTTCTCACAAAAGCATTGTTAGATGGAAAGTTTCACTAGGATCTTTAATTAATATTCTGAAGGATGAGTGGATACTTGATAAAAGTATTGATAAATGGACTACTTTGTTGTAGATTTGGATGAAGATAACATTACTCTGAATTCATTCATTGAAAATGGGTCTTTGAACATCTCTCGACTGAAGTAGTTTTTTGGGGAAGACCTTATGAAGATGATCATCAAAGTTGAAAAATGTCCAGATTTGGTTGAAGATCGTGTGGAGTTGAAGTTTAAAATGACATGAAAGACTATTTTTGCTCTTATTATAAAGGCTCGGTTTGATGACAATAAGGAATTTTATTATGTGTCATGGTTAAATAAACTAAACCTTAATCCTCTAGTAAAGCTCTTCTTGTGGTGTCTACTTAATAATGCTATTCTAATGGAAGATTTTATTATGCATAGAAGATTAACAGATCATAACTTATGTCCAAGAGGTTGTGATGGAGTTGAAAACATTGATCATATAACTGCTACTTGTCCTAAACTAATTTAGGTAATTAGATTTTTAAAGTCTTGGGGATTCCTTGTTCCAGTTTTCTGTTCATTGCAAGAATGTTTGGTGCAGTTGGAGAGGTTAGCTATCATTAATCCTTTCATTGCCAAGTTTTATTTTACATTCTTATTATTTTCTTAAAATAGTAGACACAAAGTGAAGCATGGGGAAGAGAAAGATAGTGCAGCTAATATTGCTGCTAAAGTCATCAATTTTGTGTCTATTAGACATCAGGATAAAATCATCTCAGATTACTCTGGTGTTAATCAGTCTTCTCAACTATTTTCCCATTTTTTGCACCCTCCTCCTCTTGAGTGGTTTAATATTGACATTGATGCTTCGTTATGGAAATCCAATAGAGCGGGTGTTGGTGGAGTGGTTAGAGATAGTAAATGGAGATTCTTGTAGGCCTTTGGGTTCAGTTGTATTCATTGGGATATTATTTAGTTGGAATTGTTAGTTTTTAAATCATTGAAGAATGTTATGCAAAGGTGGATGCATGAGGTGGAATGCATTATCATTGAAGGTGACAATCGGAATGTGATCAAGTTTCTTCATGAAATGTATGACAAACCGGAGAAGTTGATTGAAGTCCGTGAAGCTTAAGATGATTTTTTCTTTAAAGAGTTCAATAATGTTTTATTTCATTCTATTAGTCATAGCGATAAAAAATTTGCTGATTATTGTGCTAATTTATCTATTCCGTATGATTTCATTTGGGATGTTTTTAGTGAAAATAATATTCCTCCTTTTATTTCTTTATTGAAGGAGGAATTTGATAGGTTGCTTTTATTTGAGTAGTTTGCATCTAGGTGTTTTTTTCTTTAATGCTATTTACATTATATTCAAAAAATAAAAAAAATAATTACATCGAGCATATTTGTGAATATATTTAGTGAATTTTATTAAACTATAAAAAAAGCATGTTCAAGAACATATTTAATGAGTATTCTTGAGCAATCAAATGGGCAAGTTAAAATATGGCTAATTTTTTTGAGCCACCAAATATGCTCGTTCACGAATAAGTGATCTATGATTCATCTTATATTTGTTCATAAACTTTTCTAATAAATAATCTAGCAAATATTATTTAACAATATTCATATCTTTCTATTATAATAAATACAAAATAATATTTTATGTATATTTATCAATTTTATAATCAAATACTACTTGAGTCTTTATCAAGCGTATTCTCGAGTTCTGAATCGAACATGAATTTATATTTCATCAAGCATCTTATCGAGCTTAGGTTTAATTCACTGTGGTGGCATACTCAACCTTACCACATGATCATCTAGCTATGATCCTCTATGGAAGGCATACTCAATCCCACCACATGATCATCTAGTTTTGATCCTCTATGGTGGGCTTATTTTGACCCCACCACATGATCATCTTGATTTGATCCTCTATGGTGGTCATGCTTGATCCCACCACATGATTATCCACTAGTGTTGGATAACACCATTTATGAAATTTCCATAGTACCAACTCAACTTGAATTCCCTAAGGTTTTGTTCTTCCTTTCCTTAGAATCAAAATTCCAGGTTTAATTCTTCCTTTCAGTTAATGCCAATATATACAGTAGAACTTTGCTCTATTAATTATATATATTGGTGTCCATTTGTTGATAACATTTCTATACAAAGTTATTAGGATATACTTGGACAATACCCCTGATGACTTGATGATTAACAATCATGTTTGTCCTAGACAAATTCCAATCTAGTCTATAATAAAATTCTAATCCACCTTCTTGTTCAATTTCTAGTCTAGTTTTTAAATCCAATCTCCAATTCAACTTTCAATTAATCAATCTTAATTAATTATTAGATTATGATGGATGTGGGTGATTAAAACTCAAAATCCAATCCAAATATAGAATTCTAGACCAGATCCCTAGGGTTGAGAACATAGGTCTTAAAACCCTTTTTAGGTGATTTTTCAATCCCCTAGAAATCCAGTCAAATGAAATCTAATTAATAATTTATCAATTACATATTAATTAGATATGTCCCTAAGGTCAACCCTCTAAAATTAGATCCAAATTCAAAACTTATGCCCCGAAAAACTAAATTTATTTCCAAAGGTTATAAGACCTTCAAATATTTATAATGTATGCCACTATACTTTCCATCTAGTGGAAATTGACCTTGAACCTCTGCCAAAACCTTTAAACCAATTCATAACCACTATTATGGCATGTTGAATAGTAAACTGCACTTTGTTGAACCCAATTTGACCTAGAGTGGATTAGGGGTCTAAATGACTAAAATACCCTTTAATGGCATTTTTGTACTTTTCCCTAAAACTCAACATGAGTCATGTAAATCAAACCTTGAAAACCTCTTCTCGTACATGTTGACCTTGATTTTGTCAAACCCATGGGCGTGAAGGATTGAGTTGACCAGGTCAACAGTTGACTTGGTCAACCCGAGTCTTAATGGGTCAATTTTGACCCATTAAGGCCTTTTTGAGCCCAAATCGAATCCAACTTCTTTCATGGCTCAACCCTTGGACTTCCTTGACCTATTCGACTGATTTGACCAAGTCCAACGTTGACTTGGTCAAACCAAGCCACTAATAGGTCATAATAACCTATTAAAGCCCAATTAGAGCCCATTCATTGCTCCAATCAATGCCAATTGAATCCCCTTCGTTTTGAAACTCCAAATCCCGCCCAAATCACTTGATCTAGCCTGGTGATGGACGGTGGATCGAATCGTGGCCGTTGAGATTCAATTCGAGCCTTTAAATAGTGATTTTAGGGTTCCAATTAAAGGATCTTGCAATCTATCCCCCCTAAGCCCGAGATTTTTCGTGGAGAGCTTGAGAGAACCCTCCTCGGCACTTCCCAAGTAGATCCCGACGGAAAACGCCCGCCGGCGGCGAGATTCCGGCGGTCCGAAGCTAGATCCGGTCAAAGTTTCGATCTGCTAGATCCGGAGCTCGTTTGGTCGAGGATTCAAGAGGAGAAACTTACGAGGACAGTCTACAAGCTCAACCGTGTCAAAATCTCGGAGATCCCACGGTGAAATCTCCTTAAAACTCTTAGAATAGCCTATACCCCATAGATCTAAATAGCTTTTTGAAAAGCTCGTTTTAATCCAAATCAAATCTCCCCCATGATTTCTGCTCATCCCTAGAGTACGTGTTTAAAATTTCGTGCAATTTCATCCATCCAATCGAGAGAACGAGACGATTTTCTTTTTAGGGTTTCGGTTCCCTGTGCAGGCGCAGAGGAAGATGAAGTTTCTGTTCATCGTACTGTACGAAATATTTTGTACCGTACGATCTATTATAACAAGAAAGTATAAAAACACTTTTTTTCTGTGTTTTATCTTTCTGTTCATCGTACTGTACGAATTTATTTCGTACAGTACGATCTAGTGTGACAGAAAAGTTTGAAATTACATAACTTTGTCGTTTTAAGCCCGCTGTCGACGCACAGCACCTTATTTTGGATGTACTTTGAATTCTGCATTGTTTAAAACTATTTTCAGATAAAAATTATATTTATATTTTCTGTTATTTCAAAAACAGTAAAACTGCTTTATTTTAAAATATTATTTTATTATTTTAAAACTTGTAAAATCCGTATCTAATTCATTTTAGATCGGATTTTGGCATATAACCCCTTGAATTTTTCAGAAAATTGCCTACTTTATTTTAAAATTATTTTTAGGACCTAACTCTTGATGTTTGGATAAGAGTTCTATTTTAAATTGCTATTTTAAGTTTTTTTTTTATTTTATTCATTAAATATTTATTACTATTATTATTTTAAAATTTTAAAAAAAAAATTATTTTCAAACCTTTTTGAAACCTCGGTTGAGTGGTCAGTGGGTCTCCCATATACTTATTTACTATAATTTGACTTATTTTTAATTATCTTAATTTCCAAAATTCATATATATGTATTTAAGTATTTTAAAATTGTTTTGAAACTATTTATATATTAAATCTCTTAATTCCGGGAGATCCGCTATTGCATGAAACTTTAAACATGGGTTCTATGAATGAAGAGCAATCATGGGGGAGAGGATTAGTGGGTGGTTGAGTCCCAATCAATCACTAATCCGTTCTTTAGTTGTCTGTCTTTTTATTTTCGTAGATTGCATGTGTAGGTGGCACCACGAGCACTTAGTTTAGGCTCTCCTAGATCTAAGGACATGGTGTGTTTATTTCATTTTTGTAATCCCATGCATTTATTACCTCGAGGGTTAGTTCAAAACATTACTTTAAACCCATACAACGTAGTGACACCTTAAGGACAATAATTAAGGACCCGTCTAGCGAACTTAGAAGTTTTCTAGGAGATAGAATAGATCCTAGAACGACATGAAAACTTCAACATTTAAACTTAGTGACATCTAAAACACCCCATAATTTTCTAGGAATTTTTAGGGCTAGTTAGACCCTTTAGTCAACTAACCCTAATTAACTGGTTAAATGAGGCCTCGAGACCTTCCGAAAATTACAATAAATACATCTTAGGTCATAAAATTACCCATAATACCTCAAACTGACCAGAATCTGATCTTTGACCTTAGATAAATAGGGCTCCATAGTTTGACTCTAGGTTGACCCTTAATTTGACCATAGGTGGAATTTACCATTTTGCCCCTAATAATTCATTAAAAATTTTTGAAAAATCCTAAATTTTCTCCAAACACTTGGGAACACCCTTTTAGGTCATCCCTGACCTTTGGGGGTGATTTCAGTCAGTTTGGAGCTGATTTGGAGCAAAACAATAAAAAAGGCTATTTAGTAGGAAATTTAGAAAATTCCAATAAATACCCCGACCTTAGAAAACTCATAACTAATTGTAGAAAACTCCAAATTAGGTAAACTCACTTGCATTAGACTCCAATTAAGGCCTAGTATTTATTAAAAAAATTTAGGTTTCCAGAAAATGGCTTAGATTAGAGAGTCAACATTTTGGTCAACCGTAGTTCATTTAGGGCCCGAAACTTAGAAAATTCATAACTTTGCCTAGAGAACTCCGATTTCAGCCTACTACCTTTCTAACTACTCGTATTAAGGTCTAATATTTTCTTAGAATGTTAGGAGACCCAGAATTAGTCTTTTTCCCATAGTGACTTTTTGGACCCTTAACTTAGTTCCTAGGAGGACCTGGAACTTTCCAAAATTGGTTAATGCAATTTAAACCTCAAATATAAATATTCCAAGTTCTTAAAACTGATCAACAAACTGAAATAATTAAAATGCACCCTAATTTACTAATACTTGAATTTCAATAAAATTTCCTTTTCTGGCCTACAACAAACCTGAACTTTAGACAATTTTAACTAATTACCCCACTTAGGATCTATCCAAACCACACTGGCCTTACACACACATAGAATTGTTTGCTAGGGCACCACTTCTAGATCTAGGTTAGGCCGCTGAGTTTTATTTTTCTGCTGTGTGCCGGAGCTTTCCGTGGATTTCATTGCATGCTGTCTGAAAATTGAATTGCTGTGTTTGCTTACTTTTTCTGTACTCTGTGATGTGATGAGCGTTAGACTTACCCATAGGTTAGGAGCGCTATATATATATTGTTCTTCCGTGCAGGTGGCCATGCTCAATGCTAATAAAAGGGGGGAGCATCATGATGATTTCTAATAATGTTTTATGCAGGTTCTTGCTCAGCTTCCCCCCAAATAAAATGAGGGCTAAATAAATAATTATAACTGCACAGGTGGAGCTGCTTAGCCCTCAAAATTAAGAGCATGGCTTGGCACAGGGTCAATAGTGTTAGCACTTTCATTTTTCATATAAACTGCTTGGGATTTTCATTAGGATAACCTTGTAGGATTTTAGAATTTACTGCTTTCAATTAATGTAATTCATTGGTAATAATTGTTAAGAGTTGTGAAAACAACTTTTGAGTTGGGATATTCTTATCCAGTTCGAATTCTAAAAGAAGAAGGCATCCCCAAAGGGGAGAGTCTTCTTCCATTTGGAAGATCGAGCTGGATGGCTTTAGATATCCAAAGAGAAAAGGCAATACACTCCCTAGAAGGGAGAATTGTCTCTTCGTTTGGATATTCAAGCCACGACGGATCCAAGGAGTCCAAGGAGGAGAAGGAGTCCAAGGAGGAGAGATCCAAAAAGTCCAAGGAGAAGATATCCAGAAGACTAAAGATTTGAAAACCCAATATCCCACTCAAAGTTGTTGGCGTCTGTCATAGGCTTAGAAACCCGGGTTGTTGGCAGTGGTGCCCGGCCACTTTACTTTTCTGCATACCCTGGGTTGTAATTAAAGGGCAATTGGCCAATGGACATTTACTTGATTAGTTTGATTTATATTGATGTGTTTACCTGATTGCGCGGTAGAATTACCTGCTTTTTCTAGGTTTCCTTCTTGCATGCCGATTTTGTTTTCGCCTGGATTTTCGTTAGGCTCTTTAAGGACTATAAAAAATTTTCTACTCGTAATTGACTCTTAAAATTTTAAGTTTTAAATAACATAGAAACTTAACGAACCTAGGGAACTGCCGGAATCGTCCGGGGTCGCATGCATATTACTGCATTTTCCCTTTCCTTGCTATAAGACATCTCCCTGCCTGCGGGTAGAGTCTGGATAATCTGGCCTATGAGGATGAAGTGCCGGACCTAGGGAGACCCAGTCTTTTCAAAAAACTATTTTCTTTAAGCCTGTTTTTAAAGTTCTATAGCATTCATGAGCTGACAATTCAACTAGCATGCATTGCATTAGTGACTAACTAATTAAAATTTAATTGCATTAGCTAGGAGCATCTGACCTACATAAGTCCAGGACCAATTAGGAAATTCTCTAGATGTCGGTCCTATTTCCAATAACAGTACTACCTACCCATCTTTCATAATTGACTGGACAACATGGTTTTGAATCGATTAGGTGGTTAGCTGGCTCCCCCATCCAGGCCGGGATAAGTGCAGATCTTTGCATTGCACTAGCTAAGACACGGGCCTTAGTGTTACTCGTCGAACACTAAGCCTAACCTAGATCTAGGATTCGAGGCTACTACACTCGGTCTCGTAGTATGCCTAAAATAGTAGGTAGGTTCCTTCTTTTCAGGGACCCTAAATCCTACTTATCTGCGTCACAGGATGACGCCACTTCGATCTTTTCTCTCACGCATGTGATCGGATGCCTGACTTTGATTTTCTCCAGTTTCTATTTAGTACCCTAGAGCCTCCGAAGGCTGGTATGAGCCATGTATGTTTGATTCACCCCTTCGGACCCTTCTTCCTCTTGGATAGGATTTCCTAGTCTATACCCATGTGCCAATCCCACTTTAGGAGAGGATAATGTATGATCCTTAATCGAGAGTTTTCTCAGGCTCCGGCCTGGGATGTAATTAACCACGGGGGCTTGCGCCCGTGGGAAACTTGATCCCACATCTACTAAACCCCATTCGATCTCTCATATCGGATGGGGGAAACCCGTGATTTGGTTATGTATATTACTACCCATCGGAGATGTGTTGGCGAAAGCCTCTATCCCCAATGGTCAGTCGTATGCACGATCCAATCTGTCCCTTCCAATTGACCCGTTCGCACGGTGCTCTTTCGGAGGTCCACAGGTTTCTGGCGACCACGGTGGGACCAGTTTCTCTCTCCATCTTTGGATCATATATTATCTTTTTTTGTGTGTACTCCGGAATTGGTGCTCCTTAGATTAGGTCCATCCCACTCTTAGTTAGGGTCTCTTCTTAGTTAGGGTTCCTTCCCCTTAGCTAGGGTTTTCTTCCCTACTCTACTTCTTTTCAGCCTAGCAGGCTATTCCGTCCTTTATCTATTCATATCTATCCTATCAAATCCATATTCGTTCTTTCTTTCCTGATTTTCATTCTTACTGACCTTTTCACTTTCTTTTCTTGGCAGCAGTGCCATGGCTCGTTCAGCCCCTTCCGTTACTTTTTCCTTTGGTTCAGACGCGCGGGTGACTCTCCCTGAGTCCCTGCTCGCTAGTCCGCCAGTGGGAGGAATCACTTTTGGTTCCTTCACTGACTCGGCCTTCGTCACTCTTGGCGGGCCGACCCCGGCCGATGCTGCAGCATTCTCTCCTCCCCAGAGGAGAGGACGCGCAGCCATGCGCCCGTTTGGACGTCCTGCTGCTCGGCGCCCAGCCCGAGCACCACGTCCTGTTCCTGTTCTTGCGCAGCCAGTGCGCATTGTGGCTAGGCGACCAGTGCCTAGGCCACACTCGGTTCCAGTTCGTCCTGCGGTTAGGCGTCCAGTGCCTGCCACGCCTACTGCTCAGGTTGCCCCGGCCCCTCAGCGCCGGCAGCCTGCTGCAGTAGTTCCACCTGTTCGTGCAGCGGTCAGGCGACCTGCGCCTGCCGCTCCTGTTGCACAGGCTGCCCCGGCCCCTCAGCGCCGGCAGCCTGTTGCTGTTACTCCGACTGTTCCGGCGGAAGTACCTCGCGTTCGGGTTGCCCCTCCCGCTTCCACTAGGAAGAGGGGTGCCCAGACCGAGGTGCCTTTGCCCTCTTCTGGCCGGGTTTCTGTTTTTGCTCGGCTTTCTCACCCTGAGACTGCCGGGCAGACCCCGGCACTTCCAGTCGTCCATGTTCCCCCTGCCCCTCCGGCAGTGGGTTCAGATGTTCCTTCCACCTCCACCTCCGGCCTTGGGAGAAGGGCCGGGAGGAATAGGAACAGGAGGTTGCGTCTAGCTGCATCAGAAGCAGAGAGGCAGCGGATGGCAGATGCCGTTGTTCATGATGAGTTAGTTCAGAGGCAGACGAGAGTGGCTCCCAGACAGCGGAGGCCACGTCCAGTTGTTGAGGTACCTACTCCAGAGGTGATGGTAGCCCCCGAGTTGGAGGCAGTTCAGGGAGGACGCTTCTCCCCACTGACGCATAGTGGAGATGAGGAGGACGTTGCCCGCATAGCGGCAGCTCCTGTCGCCACTACTCTACCCCGAGCTAGGTTACCCAGGGACGCTGGTGTCCGAGCCATCACTCAGAGGATTCGGAACATCGTCCGCTTAGCTCGTGGCAGAGGGCCCGTCAGTCGGGAGGGCTTACTCCGTCAGATTTCTCGGGCTACCTTTCAGTTACGACGACAGACTGCGAGGAGGCTTTACAGTTGGCAGAGGGGGCAGACACCACAGCAGCCAGCACAGACAGTTCCAGCAGTTAGGCCGCCAACAGGTGCTCCTGTGGTAGGACGACGCCCACGTCGTCGAGGACGGAGACAGCAGCAGGAGCCTGCTCGGCCTCAGGTCAGTTCAGAGGTGATGACCCCAGAGCAGCCAGTTGCCAGTACAGTACCCCACCGTAGGAGGTGGGTTTGGAGACGTCGACAGGCAGACACCCCTGTCGACCCAGTTCCTACAGTTGAGTCAGCGCCACTGGCAGAGACAGAGCAGCCAGAGGAGGCGGTTGATCAGATGGATTTGGCAGTTCCTTCCGGGTCTGAGGCAGTCCCGATGGCAGTCGATGATGATTCAGCTTTAGCCCCAGACAGATCGCCAGTACGGATTGAGACAGAGGTTGCCCCTAGTCCTCATAGGATCGGTTCTCCTATGAGCCCGTACATAGAGGCGATGCGACAGGCCTTTTTAGATGACGATGATACACTAGTGGATTCTGATGAGGAGGTGTCAGTACACCGGATTTGTGTAGTTACCCGTAGAGGCCACTCGGATGAGAGAGAGCCTGAGGACCAGGATGAGCAGGGAGAGCCCGAGGTCGGTGGATCCCCCATATCAGTTGACACAGATGCTACGGTCCTGAACCTTCAGACACAGATGGCAGAGATGGCCAGAGCCATGGCAGCCATGACAGCACAGTTGACAGCCTTGGGGGCGGTGCCCCAAGTGGCAGGGGTAGCCGCTGCCAGTACTTCCAGAGATCAGCCAGTTGTGCCCCCAGTTGCACTAGACCCCCTGAGAGTGGAGAGGGTCCAGAGAGCAGTGCCTATAGCACCTTCAGTGGTTCAGAGTCAGCCAGCTCAGTTGTCAGCGGGTCAGCTTCAGGATCTGATTGCCCAGAAGGTAGAGCAGGCCATTTCCTCCAGAAAGACTGGAGAGTCACTTAGTAGAGGGCGGCCTTACCCGATAGAGTACGAGCAGGAGCCCTACCCTCCTGGTTTGATCCCTCCTAGGTTCAGAGTGTTCGACGGGTTTGGGAACCCGAGGCAGCATGTGGCTCAGTACCGGGCCATATGTTGCAATATAGGAGGGAGTGACCCACTGATGTTGAGGTTGTTCGTTAGCAGCTTGGCGGGGGTGGCGTTTGCTTGGTACGCCGACCTCCCCAACGACTCAGTCAGGACTTTCGCAGAGCTGGAACAGTTGTTCATCCAAAGGTTTGTCAGCACTGAGCACAGAGTTACAGTTGGAGAGTTAGTAGTCACCAGACAGAGGCCTAGAGAGTCACTCACAGACTACATAGTTAGATGGAGGAATTTGAGTTTGCAGTGCGAGCCACAGTTGCAGGAGCAACACGCAGTTGAGATCTTGTTGAAGAACATAGATGGTCCCATAGCTCCATACCTGAAGGGTTTCACCATACGGACCTTTCAGAAGCTACTAACCAAGGTCACCAGTCTACAGGACAGCATACCCGATGCAGTCCCTCCTAAGGCTGAGAGTCAGCCTTCACGCAGACCTCAGCGGCAGGAGTTTTCAGGAGCACCTCCACCCAGGAGAGGGGAGGTACACAGTACTCAGGGACCAGCAGATAAGGGCAAGAGGCCCTTAGGCAGTTCAGCACCTCCACAGCAGTCACGCTCAGCTAGTCAGTCACACTCAGCTAGTCAGCCAGCAGCACAGCCCAGGACCTCCCGTAGGACTCCAGAGAGTCAGCAGACCTTACAGGAGAAGCTTAGTAAGGAATACCCCTTTAAAAGGGAGAGTGTGAAGAAAATATTTAAATTCCTTACTAAGAAGAACATACTTACCTTTCCCAGCAGCAGTAGAGTGGAGGAGGAGGGTCAGACTGACAACCCACTCTATTGCCCTTACCATAGATGTGTTGGGCATGTTCTAGAGGATTGCTTTGTGTTCAAGGACAAGGTCGAGAGGTTGATGGCCACAGGACAGATACACCTCCAGGACAGCGACCTAGTGCAGCCCAGGGGCAAGGGCCCTCAGACAGTGCAGATGGTTTCCAGTCCCAGCCACAGTCCCAGCCAGGCTGACAGTCAGGGCAGTAGTGGCAGTTTACCCCAGAGTTCTGAGGGAGAGTGGCAGTTAGCACTCTCCAAGAAGACCAGGAGGATGATAGACCGTGCAGTTCAGAGTTCAGAGGCAGTTGAGAAGAGGCCACCACAGGCCAAGTCGACAGTTGCCCCTGCAGTTACTACTCCAGCACTTGTACCTTCTTCTTCTTCTCTTTCTGTTGTAGTGCCTACTGAGCACATTTCTTTTTCTTCTGATGTATGTAATAAGAAAATGTATGAAAGAGAAAAATATGTTGTAACCTCTGAGGGGAAGACAGGGTTCCTTCCAGCACTTACGCTGAAGGACTTTGTTCTCCCTTCATTTGATGAAGAAATAATAGAAGAAGGTGATTCTGGCTACTTCTGGTGTTCTTTTCCTACTGCTTTTACTACTGTTTCTACTTCTACTGCTACTGTTTCTACTTCTACTAGCACTCAGTCTTCTCATGCTTTACATGTTTCTTATAATATGGATGGTTCCAGTGAAGAGTCTGAGTCTGAGTATGAAGATGAACCAGTCTTTGTGATACCAGAAGGTGGATGTTACATGGATTCAGAAGATGAATCCGAGAACCCACTCTCAATACTTTCCTTAGAACCAACACCTGCCACCGCCACTGAACCAGAGGAATCTCCTATTGAGGATGACTCAATACAGGAAGTTCATCTACGTTCAGGGAAGGTCCTTCCACCTAGGTTGGCTAAAAATACAAAAGATAAAAATATCATTACCCAGCAGGATGACTCTATCCCTTCCTCCCAGGAGCAGCCTAAGGAGAAAGGGAAAGGCCCTCAGCTGGAGGTTGATTACAATGTGTTGGCTCATCTAAAGAAAATTCCTGCTCTTCTTAGTGTCTATGTTGCTTTGATGTTGTCACCTGACTTGAGAGAGACACTGGTAAAAGCATTGCTTGAACCAGAGACCTATCAAGCCTTCTTCACTTCCGACCCTGATGATGGAGCATGGCATTCGTACAACACGCCATGCATTACTTTCTCTAGTCGTGACCTTCTGTTAGGGACCACTGAGCACAATCGTCCCTTGTATGTCACTGCTGAAGTTAATGATTATGAGTTGAACAGGGTCCTCATAGATCAAGGGGCTTCAGTAAACATACTGACCCATGAAACTTTGAAGAGCCTCTCCCTAGGCCATTTGAAGCTCACTTCCGATAAAATTATGTTGAAAGGCTTCAATGACCAAGGCCAGCGAGCTCTAGGGGCTATCACCCTACCTTTGAAATTTGGAAATTTTCTAACTGAGGCAAAGTTTCATGTGATTGAGGCTGATACTTCATACAAGGCTCTCTTAGGAAGGCCTTGGATCCATGAGTATGGAATGGTACCCTCTACCTTGCACCAATGTGTGAAGTTTCTGAGGAATGATGTTGAGTATACCATTCCTGGAGATACCCAGCCCTTTTCCGTGCATGAGATCTCTATGTACGACGATGCCGAGTACTACGTACCTCGGAAGACTCGTAGAGCTCCACCTGCTCAGTCCCCAGTGATACCTGATACTGTTGTACAGGGTCCTACGCAGCCACCTGCACAGGGTCCTATACAATCGTCAGTACAGGGTCCATCACAGGTTGGTATCGAGCCAGGTGTTCCCACTGCCCATGCTGATGGAGATCCCTCTCAGTTTGCAGTGAGGCACGACGTTCCCCCTAGTAGAGGTAGGGGAGGTAGAGGTAGAGGAAGAGGTAGAGTTGCGATCCGCGAGCCGCGGAACCACGACACTCGCACACCTCCTCCCCCCAACCTTTACACTTCTTCTTTGACTGTAGAGTCCGACTCTTCCGATGATGAAATGATCGATATTCTTCAGCGTCCAGTCACTTCACCATCTCCCTATTCCGCTGGTTACGATTCCCGACCTACTCTTTGTAGCCACTTGATACCTGAAGGTGGATTGGTTATTGATATTAGCTCAGACGAGGAAGAGGACTTCCTACGTCAGACTACTACCAAACAACCTTCCCCCCATCAGATACGCGGGATAGGAGTTGGGGATTCCAGTCAAAGATCTTCTGACACTCTCATAGTTGATGATGATAGTACAATATGGGGTAGTCACAACCCCATACCTTACTTGTATGATTCATTTGGGCCAGCCCGACCTAGGGAATGTCCCTCTGTACCCCGTAGTATAGGTGCTCCACTGGGTCCTGTGAGACAGGATCTGGAGGAGACCGCTATGGATATAGAGGTCAGGAGTGCCCCTCATTACTTCTCACCTACTGTAGAGAGCGTTGTTGAGCGGGGTCTCGTTCGTTCCACCTGGCCTGACGAAGAAGCTCTACAGCAGGCCCGAGTCTGGCGGACTGATTTCCCCCAAGGTCTAGGAGGCGTAGGTTACATGGGGTTAAATCAGTCTAGTGATGCCAGCATTTGTGTCATTTCACATGCTTATCCGGTTGTTTCTCTTACCGACGAAGAAGACCCGGATAGTGGCGATGATAGAATACTTGATGCTCCACAAGAGTTTGAAGATGGCGCCACTTCAGCCATGGATGAACTGTGTGAGGTAAACTTAGGCACTGAGTCAGATCCTAGGCCTATTTTTCATAGTGCCCTACTGTCTGATTTAGAGGCTCAAGAATACATCAAGTTACTATCAGAGTTTAGGGACTGTTTTGCCTGGAACTACACCGAGATGCCTGGTCTAAATCCAGAGGTAGCAGTCCACAAGTTAGCCATTAAGCCTGATGCAGTCCCTGTTAAACAAGCACCTCGTAGGATGAGGTTAGAAATTGAACAACAGGTGATCGCTGAAACCAAGAAGCTTATAGAAGCTGGTTTCATTAGGGAAGAGAAGTACCCCACTTGGCTTGCCAATATTGTTCCAGTCCGGAAGAAGAGCGGACATATACGAGTCTGTATCGACTTCCGTGATTTGAACAAGGCATGTCCTAAGGATGATTTTCCTCTTCCCATTCCTGAGCTTATGGTGGATATAACATCATCCCATAGTGTCTTCTCGTTCATGGATGGTTCATCTGGTTATAATCAGATAAAGATGGACCCCGAGGACGAGAAGTTTACTGCTTTCCGGACACCTATAGGCGTCTTTTGTTACAAGGTGAT
This sequence comes from Dendrobium nobile, assembly GCA_022539455.1. Taxonomy (NCBI): domain Eukaryota; kingdom Viridiplantae; phylum Streptophyta; class Magnoliopsida; order Asparagales; family Orchidaceae; genus Dendrobium; species Dendrobium nobile. The sequence goes on from CM039735.1 coordinate 40,507,089, forward strand.
GCCCTTCGGTCTCAAGAACGCCGGGGCCACCTATCAACGTGCCATGACTGTCATCTTCGATGAGATGATACATGAGCAAGTTGAATGCTATGTGGATGATTTGGTCGTCAAAAGCAAGGTCCGCGAAGATCACCTCAGAGATCTGCGAATCGTTTTTGAACGCCTGCGCAAGTTTGATTTAAAGATGAATCCTTTAAAATGCGCATTTGGAGTTAGTGCAGGAAAGTTCTTAGGGTTTATAGTTCGCTACCGTGGCATTGAGATAGATCCCTCTATGATCAAAGCCATAGTAGACTTAAAACCCCCTAAGAGTCTTACCCAGTTGAGGTCCTTTCAGGGTAAACTCGCTTTCTTGCGGAGATTCATCTCCAATCTTTCTGGTAGGTGTCATCCTTTCTCTGCACTAGTTAAGAAGGATGCCCGATTCCACTGGGATGAGAGTTGTCAGGAGGCCTTTGAGAGTATAAAGCGCTACCTGATGAACCCCCCTGTTTTAGCTGCACCTATCCCAGGCAGGCCATTGATTCTCTACACTACGGCCCTGGACGAGTCTTTAGGTGCATTGTTGGCTCAAGAGAATGAGGAAGGCAAGGAGAATGCCTTGTACTACCTCAGCAGGCGATTGATACCTGCAGAACTTAAGTACCCCGAAGTAGAAAAGCAATGTTTAGCCTTAATCTTCGCGGTACAGAAGCTTAGGCATTATATGCTATCACATAAGATTAATTTGATCTTTCGAGTCAACCCGTTGCAGTACTTGATGACCCGTCCGACCCTCTCAGGTCGTCTGGCACGGTGGTCTATGATACTACTGCAATTTGATATTACTTTTGTTCCTCAGCGGGCCGTCAAAGGACAGGCTTTAGCTGACTTTCTGGCCGATCACCCGATCCCTGCAGATTCCCCACTCAACGATGAACTACCTGATGAATTCATCATGAGTGTGGAGGAACAGGAGTCCCCTACTTGGGAGTTCTACTTTGACGGTGCGTCATCCGTCAAAACCTTAAGTCCTGATGAAACTCCTACAGTTAGGGTAGGATTAGGCCTGATTTTTGTGTCTCCTGAGGGTCATACTCTATGGTACTCCTATTGCTTATCAGAACCTCGTACTAATAATGAAGCTGAGTACGAAGCTCTGATTTTGGGGTTAGAGTTGGCCATTCAGATGAGTCTTACGCGGGTGAAGATCTTTGGAGACTCCCAACTGATAATCAATCAAGTAGCTGGAGTCTATAAAGTACTTAAGCCTGAGCTCATTCCATATCATAATAAAGCAATGGAGCTCCTGAGCTTAATACCAGAAGTAACTTTGGCCAAGATCCCTAGATCTGAAAATGGAAAAGCAGATGCATTGGCCAAGTTAGCAAAAGAATTAGCTGACCCTACTGGAAACCCAGTGTCTATTATTGTCCAGTATCGTCAAGCTCTGTGCCCCGCGGACTTGTCTACTCCTGATCAGACCCTTGCAGTGTTAGCTGTAGATGAGGAGTCAGATTGGAGAGAACCCTTCATAAAGTATTTAAAACATGGTAGGCTTCCAGATGATAAGTCTCTCGCTGCTCAAATCAGAAAGAGAGCCCTATCATTCGCCTATGTAAATGAAACTCTGTATCGACGCTCTTTTGACCAAATGTGGTTAAGATGCCTCAGTAAAGGGGAGGCTAGTCGAGTAATGAGCGAGATACATGAAGGGCTTTGTGGTGCCCATCAATCTGGACTAAAAATGAAAGGCCGAATTAAACGCCTTGGCTACTACTGGCCGACTATGATCCATGATTGTATGGAGCACGCTAAGAGATGCCACCAGTGCCAGATTCATGGCACGGTGATTCACCAACCCCCTAATCCGTTGCACCCTACTGTTTCTTCTTGGCCATTTGAGGGTTGGGGCACGGATGTGGTGGGTCCTATAGACCCTCCTTCCTCTAAGGGTCATAGGTTCATTCTAGCCGCCACTGATTACTTCTCTAAGTGGGCAGAGGCTGTCCCACTTAAAGAAGTTAAATCAGAAGATGTGATGCGTTTCTTTCGCGATAACATTGTTTATCGCTTTGGTGTTCCGCGCCGTATAATCTCAGATAACGGCCCGTCCTTTAGAAGCACCAAAATTGCCAGATTTGCTCGCCGCCATAACATTAATTGGCGATACTCGTCAATTTACTACCCTAAAGCCAATGGCTTGGCAGAGGCATTTAATAAGACTCTTGTGCAACTGATGAGAAAAATTCTTATTGCAAACAAGAGAGAATGGCATGATAAGTTACCTGAAGCGTTATGGGCATATAGGACTACCTACCGTACTCCTACTCAGTCCACCCCATACGCTTTAGCTTTTGGGGTTGAAGCAGTTCTCCCACTGGAGGTCGAGATCCCCTCACTGCGTGTAGCAGTCAGTTACAATCTATCTGAGGAAGATAATGCCCGACTGAGGTTGGAAGAGCTGGACGGTCTAGACGAGCTTCGCTTACGAGCTTATCAATACCTTCAGCTAAGCCAGGCCCGAATGAAGCGACACTTTGAGCGTCTTGTTAGACCCCGTGCTTTTCGGGTAGGCGAGTTAGTTCTTGTTTCGCGTAGGCCTATCATCTCGCACCGTCGGCGAGGTGGTAAGTTTGAGCCTGTTTGGGAAGGCCCCTTCGCTATAGAGCAAGTTTATGAAGGTGGTGCTTACCTACTTGTTGATGCAAATGGCGTTCACCCAATGCCTGTCATCAACGGGCAGTACTTGAAAAAGTACTATGCCTGAGTCTAGTACTTTACAGGGGAGCCTCCCTACCGCCTGTAGATATCCCTCTGTATATGCAGCTCCTAAAAGGATTCCTTTTACTTTTCAGCAGTCTGCGTGGCCACGACGATTTGTCCTCTACCACGCGACGTTGCTTAGAAGAGTATAAGGCTATCCTTATAGGTGATGCACTAATGCGCCATAGGGATGTTTGGTACTTTTGTCTGTGCGCACCAATCACGTTGGTGCTATCGCATAGAATTTTCAGTTTGTTCTCCCCTTTGTTGGGCTTAGTCCCCCAGTTTCACCTGCCGCCCCAGGTGTGGTCTGGGATATCAAAATCAATAGTCCGAGTCTAGTTTTGAGAGGTGATACTGGGTCCACACCACCCCCGTGACAGTCAGGAATGGTGATGAAGATCCACTGTCCCTAGTTGAGTTTCTTCTTCCTATCAGTTCCGATCTGATAGATGCTGCACCTGGTCCATTCATATGAGTTGAATGTGAGCAAGGATGTTAGAGTCATTGGTTTAGACTCTTTTGAGATAGGATACAGGGTCCACACCATCCCATGCTAGCTAAATATGGTAGTGTTGAGCCTCTATCCTGATATTAATTTCAGTTGTACATCAATTTCCATATGATTGTGCTCCCCAGTTCGTTCACATGAGGTGAATGTGGTCTGGGTTATCGAAACCTTCCGCTATCCCCAATTCAAAAGTTTGTGTGATAAAGAAGGAGAGCTCTTAATAGAGCAAAACCCGGTTGCCTTTGTTACAGGAGGAACCCGGTAAAACTCTCCAAAAGCACAAATTTCCCAGTTTTATTCATGTGGCGAACATAATCTGGGATATCAAAATCATTCAAAAAAAAAAAAAAAAAAAAAAAAAAGAAAGGAAGCTCATAGAGGAACAAAAAACCCGGTTGCCCTTATCATAGGAGGAACCCGGTAAAACTCTCTAAGAGCTCAAATTCCCCAAAACTTTTCTTTCTCCTCCCTTGAGAGTACTTTGACGATCTCTTCAAGGTTGAGTTCTCACTTAGTTGGTCGATGAACTTATATGATTTTAAATGTATTTCCTCGTTAGTGATGTAGTACATTGTGTTTTGAGATGTAACCAACACTACTTTGTGGGCTTAGGTCTTTCTGTAAAGAGATCGCCCCCTACTGCTCTCTTTTGGCAGTCTACCTCCCATTTTATGAATTACTCTGAGCTGCCAGGGTAATTCTATGAATGTGGCAGTGTTACCTTCACTTCGCACAGGGTCCTACCTGATTAGGGTAGGTGTTACCACTGTGATCTTATGATAATCAGAGAGCTCACTCATGATTGTCAGATTAGGTGTCAGGAGTGCTCCCTTGTCACCTTAGAGTTGTGCTGTGATGTAGTACATCTGTCCTCAAGTGTAAACACCACAGTTTTAGGAGCTCCGGTTTCCCATTGGAAGACCGACTCCTTGGTTTCTTTCACCTGCTTACTTTAGCATTCGTTCCCTATTCTTAGCTGCTAGAGTAGCCATATGTATTTTGTTTGGTTGTTTTCACTTCTCGCAGGGTCCTACCCAATTAGGGGTAGGTGTTACCACTGTGACCCTTCTAGTAATCATTGATTTTGATTACTATCCTCGGTAGTGAGGATGTCTCTTGACTACCTAGAGTTGTTTTCTTAGTTGTAGTGTGGTACACCTATTCTCAGGTGTTAGCACCACGACTTTAGGAGCTTTGATTTTCCAGTAGAAGATCAGCTCCTGAGTTTCTTTGCACCCCTACTCTCCACATTCATACTCTACTCCTAGCTGCTAGAGTAGCCCTATGGATGTTGTGTCGTTGCTTTTTCTCCCCACAGGGTCCTGCCCGATCAGGGTAGGTGCTACCACTGTGATCCTTCCGGTGATACTTCACTTCTACACATGATTACCTTACTCGGGTGGTAGGTGTGTCCCCTTCACTACCTAGAGCTACTTTTCCCCTCGTGGTGTAGTATACCTTGTCAAGGATACTAACATCACCACTTTGGAAACTTTGATCTTTTAGCAGAAGATCAGTTCTACTACTGCTGTCGTGACCCATTTTACCATTCATGTGCTAGGCTCAGTTGCCAGATTAGTCCTATGAATGAGTTGAGGTCACTTTCACTTCCCACAGGGTCCCACTAGTTTGTGTGAGTGTTACCACTGTGAGGTTTTACTTAATCAGAGTCGTTGCCCTCAGTAGAGAGAGTACTCCTCTCACTACTTTGACTCTTTTTCTCCTACTTGGTGATACAAAGCATCATGCCTTAGAGGTTGTCATCACCTACTCCTTGAGCTTTGATCCTCTAGTAGAGAGTCAGCCCTTTCAGATATTTTTACCACTTGTTTTCCCATTGAGACTCCACTCCTAGCTGCCGGAGAGGTCCCTTGGATGTTTTGATACCACTTCTACTTCTTACAGGGTCTCCACCACTTAGTGTGGGTCTGTCACTGTAGCTTCTTTGAGGCTTGCTTTTACCATGCGTAGTCCTGCCTTCTGTAGTTGAGGTGCCCCCTCGCTACTTCAGTTCCCTTGGCTTCATTGGAATGAGATTACCCCTTTTGTACACTCTACTGAGGGTGTATCTCTTCCAGCTTTGTTTGGGAGACATCACACTGATGTCTTCCCCCCCTTTTGTATAGGGTTAGGGCTCTTTAAGAGATCTCGACGGCATTTGGATACTCATGGCCACGACGATTTGTCCTCTACCATGTGGTTACCAGAGCGCTAGCTTGAGATTCCTTAGGTAACTCTACCCTTTAAAATTTTTACATATACCTTTCCTTTCGTGACCTTTTTATCCTAGTGCCGACATATGCGCCGGGGGGATATTAGGTTTCTGATTGAGAGAGCCCGACAGAGTCCCTGGGAGGCATTCCTCACCACTCTTTCCTCTTCACATCATTGCTGGCATATGCGCCAGATGATTGTGTTGAGTGTTTTGTCTTTATTCTACTCTAGGCATATGCGCCAAGTAGAGACTCTGTCACCGGCACATACACCGGGCAGAGGTGACCTTTCGTTACCTTTTATCCTAGTGCCGGCGTATGCGTCGGATGGATATTAGGTTTCTGATTGAGAGAGCCCGACAGAGTCCCTGGGAGGCATTCCTCACCACTCTTTCCTCTTCACATCATTGCTGGCATATGCGCCAGATGATTGTGTTGAGTGTTTTGTCTTTATTCTACTCTAGGCATATGCGCCAAGTAGAGACTCTGCCACAGGCACATACACCAGGCAGAGGTGACCTTTCGTTACCTTTTTATCCTAGTGCCGGCATATGCGCCGGGTGGATATTAGGTTTCTAGTTGAGAGAGCCTGACAGAGTCCCTGGGAGGCATTCCTCACCACTCTTTCCTCTTCACATCATTGCTGGCATATGCGCCAGATGATTGTGTTGAGTGTTTTGTCTTTATTCTACTCTAGGCATATGCGCCAAGTAGAGACTCTGCCACAGGCACATACACCGGGCAGAGGTGACCTTTCGTTACCTTTTATCCTAGTGCCGGCGTATGCGTCGGATGGATATTAGGTTTCAGATTGAGAGAGCCCGACAGAGTCCCTGGGAGGCATTCCTCACAACTCTTTCCTCTTCACATCATTACTGGCATATGCGCCAGATGATGGTGTTGAGTGTTTTGTCTTTATTCTACTCTAGGCATATGCGCCAAGTAGAGACTCTGCCACAGGCACATACACCGGGCAGAGGTGACCTTTCGTTACCTTTTTATCCTAGTGCCGGCATATGCGCCGGGTGGATATTAGGTTTCTAGTTGAGAGAGCCCGACAGAGTCCCTGGGAGGCATTCCTCACCACTCTTTCCTCTTCACATCATTGCTGGCATATGCGCCAGATGATTGTGTTGAGTGTTTTGTCTTTATTCTACTCTAGGCATATGCGCCAAGTAGAGACTCTGCCACAGGCACATACACCGGGCAGAGGTGACCTTTCGTTACCTTTTTATCCTAGTGCCGGCATATGCGCCGGGTGGATATTAGGTTTCTAGTTGAGAGAGCCCGACAGAGTCCCTGGGAGGCATTCCTCACCACCCTTTTCTCTTCACATCATTGCTGGCATATGCGCCAGATGATTGTGTTGAGTGTTTTGTCTTTATTCTACTATAGGCATATGCGCCAAGTAGAGACTCTGCCACAGGCACATACACCGGGCGGAGGTGACCTTTCTTTCCCTTTTATCCTACTGCAGGCATATGCGCCTGGTGGATATTAGGTTTTTCTAGTTGAAAGAGCCCGACAGAGTCCCTGGGAGGCTTTCCTCAACACTTTTTCCTTCTCATATCATCGCAGGCATATGCGCCGGGTGATTATGTTGAGTACTTTTTCTTTATCCTACTACAGGCATATGCGCCGGGTAGGGACTCTGCTACAGGAACATACACTGAGCAGAGGTGACTCTTTCCTCTCCACATCATTGCTGGCGTATGCGCCAGATGATTGTGTTGAGTGTTCTTCCGTTACACTTCTTTTGGCATATGCGCCAAATAGAAACCCTGCTCCAGGCACATACACCAGGCAGAGGTTTTCTTCTGTCCTACTGCAGGCATATGCGCCGAGTGGACATCGACTTACTTGGTAGAGAGGGCCTGACAGAGCACCTACCAGGAACTCCTCGCCACCCTTTTCCCCTGAGTGTCTTGTTCTGATTAGGCAGACACTAGGCTTTGTGATTCCTTTGTTTGCTGACCCAATTTGGTCAGGCAGATACTGAGTCACCCCAATCCACTGCTATGAGATGGGCAGGAGGATATGAGACCCTTTCACCTTCTATTCTGTTGATTCGATATAGTCAGACAGATAGTTGGTATGCTTTTGCTATCTTACTTGTGGTTCTTCTCTTGGCTCTACCCTTGCTACAGGGTAAGGCTAGAGGAGAATCCCTTTACCTTTTTCACCCTTGAGGTGATCTTGACTTTTGATTCTCATTTCTGCTCTGCCCTCGCTACAGGGCAAGGCTATAGGAGAATCCGCTTTCCTCGTTTTCATCTTTTTAGGTGATCTTTACTGTTGGTTCCTTCCTTGGCTCTACCCTTGTCAAAGGGTAAGGCCAGGAGAAGACCACACTACCTGTTCACTATTTTGGTGATTCTTGACTTGTGCACTGCTGCTACTTTTTCTTCTTTTCTAGACTCTGCACCCGCTATGGGGCGAGGCCAGGAAAAGAATTTCCTTCTTTTTCCACCACATTCCTGATATTTCTTCACTCATGACCTTTTCACTCTACTTTCTGTGGCATAGTCGGTCAACGCCAACACGAGCAGTTCACTAGTTGTTCACTGCTCCTGTTGGGGGTCCGTTTGTTGACCTTGATTTTGTCAAACCCATGGGCGTGAAGGATTGAGTTGACCAGGTCAACAGTTGACTTGGTCAACCCGAGTCTTAATGGATCAATTTTGACCCATTAAGGCCTTTTTGAGCCCAAATCGAATCCAACTTCTTTCATGGCTCAACCCTTGGACTTCCTTGACCTATTCGACTGATTTGACCAAGTCCAACGTTGACTTGGTCAAACCAAGCCACTAATAGGTCATAATAACCTATTAAAGCCCAATTAGAGCCCATTCATTGCTCCAATCAATGCCAATTGAATCCCCTTCGTTTTAAAACTCCAAATCCCGCCCAAATCACTTGATCTAGCCTGGTGATGGACGGTGGATCGAATCGTGGCCGTTGAGATTCAATTCGAGCCTTTAAATAGTGATTTTAGGGTTCCAATTAAAGGATCTTGCAATCTATCCCCCCTAAGCCCGAGATTTTTCGTGGAGAGCTTGAGAGAACCCTCCTCGGCACTTCCCAAGTAGATCCCGACGGAAAACGCCCGCCGGCGGCGAGATTCCGGCGGTCCGAAGCTAGATCCGGTCAAAGTTTCGATCTGCTAGATCCGGAGCTCGTTTGGTCGAGGATTCAAGAGGAGAAACTTACGAGGACAGTCTACAAGCTCAACCGTGTCAAAATCTCGGAGATCCCACGGTGAAATCTCCTTAAAACTCTTAGAATAGCCTATACCCCATAGATCTAAATAGCTTTTTGAAAAGCTCGTTTTAATCCAAATCAAATCTCCCCCATGATTTCTGCTCATCCATAGAGTACGTGTTTAAAATTTCGTGCAATTTCATCCATCCAATCGAGAGAACGAGACGATTTTCTTTTTAGGGTTTCGGTTCCCTGTGCAGGCGCAGAGGAAGATGAAGTTTCTGTTCATCGTACTGTACGAAATATTTCGTACCGTACGATATAGTCGTACTGTATGAAATTTTTTTGTACAGTACGATCTATTATAACAAGAAAGTATAAAAACACTTTTTTTCTGTGTTATCTTTCTGTTCATCGTACTGTACGAATTTATTTCGTACAGTACGATCTAGTGTGACAGAAAAGTTTGAAATTACATAACTTTGTCGTTTTAAGCCCGCAGTCGACGCACAGCACCTTATTTTGGATGTACTTTGAATTCTGCATTGTTTAAAACTATTTTCAGATAAAAATTATATTTATATTTTCTGTTATTTCAAAAACAGTAAAACTGCTTTATTTTAAAATATTATTTTATTATTTTAAAACTTGTAAAATCCGTATCTAATTCATTTTAGATCGGATTTTGGCGTATAACCCCTTGAATTTTTCAGAAAATTGCCTACTTTATTTTAAAATTATTTTTAGGACCTAACTCTTGATGTTTGGATAAGAGTTCTATTTTAAATTGCTATTTTAAGTTTTTTTTTTATTTTATTCATTAAATATTTATTACTATTATTATTTTAAAATTTTAAAAAAAAATTATTTTCAAACCTTTTTGAAACCTCGGTTGAGTGGTCAGTGGGTCTCCTATATACTTATTTACTATAATTTGACTTATTTTTAATTATCTTAATTTCCAAAATTCATATATATGTATTTAAGTATTTTAAAATTGTTTTGAAACTATTTATATATTAAATCTCTTAATTCTGGGAGATCCGCTATTGCATGAAACTTTAAACATGGGTTCTATGAATGAAGAGCAATCATGGGGGAGAGGATTAGTGGGTGGTTGAGTCCCAATCAATCACTAATCCGTTCTTTAGTTGTCTGTCTTTTTATTTTCGTAGATTGCATGTGTAGGTGGCACCACGAGCACTTAGTTTAGGCTCTCCTAGATCTAAGGACATGGTGTGTTTATTTCATTTTTGTAATCCCATGCATTTATTACCTCGAGGGTTAGTTCAAAACATTACTTTAAGCCCATACAACGTAGTGACACCTTAAGGACAATAATTAAGGACCCGTCTAGCGAACTTAGAAGTTTTCTAGGAGATAGGATAGATCCCAGAACGACATGAAAACTTCAACATTTAAACTTAGTGACATCTAAAACACCCCATAATTTTCTAGGAATTTTTAGGGCTAGTTAGACCCTTTAGTCAACTAACCCTAATTAACTGGTTAAATGAGGCCTCGAGACCTTCCGAAAATTACAATAAATACATCTTAGGTCATAAAATTACCCATAATACCTCAAACTGACTAGAATCTGATCTTTGACCTTAGATAAATAGGGCTCCATAGTTTGACTCTAGGTTGACCCTTAATTTGACCATAGGTGGAATTTACCATTTTGCCCCTAATAATTCATTAAAAATTTTTGAAAAATCCCAAATTTTCCCCAAACACTTGGGAACACCCTTTTAGGTCATCCCTGACCTTTGGGGGTGATTTCAGTCAGTTTGGAGCTGATTTGGAGCAAAACAATAAAAAAGGCTATTTAGTAGGAAATTTAGAAAATTTCAATAAATACCCCGACCTTAGAAAACTCATAACTAATTGTAGAAAACTCCAAATTAGGTAAACTCACTTGCATTAGACTCCAATTAAGGCCTAGTATTTATTAAAAAATTTTAGGTTTCCAGAAAATGGCTTAGATTAGAGAGTCAACATTTTGGTCAACCGTAGTTCATTTAGGGCCCGAAACTTAGAAAATTCATAACTTTGCCTAGAGAACTCCGATTTCAGCCTACTACCTGTCTAACTACTCGTATTAAGGTCTAGTATTTTCTTAGAATGTTAGGAGACCCAGAATTAGTCTTTTTCCCATAGTGACTTTTTGGACCCTTAACTTAGTTCCTGTGAGGACCTAGAACTTTCCAAAATTGGTTAATGCAATTTAAACCTCAAATATAAATATTCCAAGTTCTTAAAACTGATCAACAAACTGAAATAATTAAAATGCACCCTAATTTACTAATACTTGAATTTCAATAAAATTTCCTTTTCTGGCCTACAACAAACCTGAACTTTAGACAATTTTAACTAATTACCCCACTTAGGATCTATCCAAACCACACTGGCCTTACACACACATAGAATTGTTTGCTAGGGCACCACTTCTAGATCTAGGTTAGGCCGCTGAGTTTTATTTTTCTGCTGTGTGCCGGAGCTTTCCGTGGATTTCATTGCATGCTGTCTGAAAATTGAATTGCTGTGTTTGCTTACTTTTTCTGTACTCTGTGATGTGATGAGCGTTAGACTTACCCATAGGTTAGGAGCGCTATATATATATTGTTCTTCCGTGCAGGTGGCCATGCTCAATGCTAATAAAAGGGGGGAGCATCATGATGATTTCTAATAATGTTTTATGCAGGTTTTTGCTCAGCTTCCCCCCAAATAAAATGAGGGCTAAATAAATAATTATAACTGCACAGGTGGAGCTGCTTAGCCCTCAAAATTAAGAGCATGGCTTGGCACAGGGTCAATGGTGTTAGCACTTTCATTTTTCATATAAACTGCTTGGGATTTTCATTAGGATAACCTTGCAGGATTTTAGAATTTACTGCTTTCAATTAATGTAATTCATTGGTAATAATTGTTAAGAGTTGTGAAAACAACTTTTGAGTTGGGATATTCTTATCCAGTTTGAATTCTAAAAGAAGAAGGCATCCCCAAAGGGGAGAGTCTTCTTCCATTTGGAAGATCGAGCTGGATGGCTTTAGATATCCAAAGAGAAAAGGCAATACACTCCCTAGAAGGGAGAATTGTCTCTTCGTTTGGATATTCAAGCCACGACGGATCCAAGGAGTCCAAGGAGGAGAAGGAGTCCAAGGAGGAGAGATCCAAAAAGTCCAAGGAGAAGATATCCAGAAGACTAAAGATTTGAAGACCCAATATCCCACTCAAAGTTGTTGGCGTCTGTCATAGGCTTAGAAACCCGGGTTGTTGGCAGTGGTGCCCGGCCACTTTACTTTTCTGCATACCCTGGGTTGTAATTAAAGGGCAGTTGGCCTATGGACATTTACTTGATTAGTTTGATTTATATTGATGTGTTTACCTGATTGCGCGGTAGAATTACCTGCTTTTTCTAGGTTTCCTTCTTGCATGCCGATTTTGTTTTCGCCTGGATTTTCGTTAGGCTCTTTAAGGACTATAAAAATTTTTCTACTCGTAATTGACTCTTAAAATTTTAAGTTTTAAATAACATAGAAACTTAACGAACCTAGGGAACTGCCGGAATCGTCCGGGGTCGCATGCATATTACTGCATTTTCCCTTTCCTTGCTATAAGACATCTCCCTGCCTGCGGGTAGAGTCCGGATAATCTGGCCTATGAGGATGAAGTGCCGGACCTAGGGAGACCCAGTCTTTTCAAAAAACTATTTTCTATAAGCCTGTTTTTAAAGTTCTATAGCATTCATGAGCTGACAATTCAACTAGCATGCATTGCATTAGTGACTAACTAATTAAAATTTAATTGCATTAGCAAGGAGCATCTGACCTACATAAGTCCAGGACCAATTAGGAAATTCTCTAGATGTCGGTCCTATTTCCAATAACTGTACTACCTACCCATCTTTCATAATTGACTGGACAACATGGTTTTGAATCGATTAGGTGGTTAGCTGGCTCCCCCATCCAGGCCGGGATAAGTCCAGATCTTTGCATTGCACTAGCTAAGACACGGGCCTTAGTGTTACTCGTCGAACACTAAGCCTAACCTAGATCTAGGATTCGAGGCTACTACACTCGGTCTCGTAGTATGCCTAAAATAGTAGGTAGGTTCCTTCTTTTCAGGGACCCTAAATCCTACTTATCTGCGTCACAGGATGACGCCACTTCCATCTTTTCTCTCACGCATGTGATCGGATGCCTGACTTTGATTTTCTCCAGTTTCTATTTAGTACCCTAGAGCCTCCGAATGCTGGTATGAGCCATGTATGTTTGATTCACTTCTTCGGACCCTTCTTCCTCTTGGATAGGATTTCCTAGTCTATACCCATGTGCCAATCCCACTTTAGGAGAGGATAATGTATGATCCTTAATCGAGAGTTTTCTCAGGCTCCGGCCTGGGATGTAATTAACCTCGGGGGCTTGCGCTCGTGGGAAACTTGATCCCACATCTACTAAACCCCATTCGATCTCTCATATCGGATGGGGGAAACCCGTGATTTGGTTATGTATATTACTACCCATCGGAGATGTGTTGGAGAAAGCCTCTATCCCCAATGGTCAGTCGTATGCACGATCCAATCTGTCCCTTCCAATTGACCCGTTCGCACGGTGCTCTTTCGGAGGTCCATAGTACATCCTAAACATCATCTGGAATGCATTAAACTCAAACCCTCCTTTTGGTTTGACCTTTTTGACTAAACCAACCATTGTTAACCAAAATGCCCTTTATGGGCTTAAATGTCATTTTTTGTCCAAATGGCCACTTCAATGCATGGCACCACCCCCATTGGTCTCCATTGATTAATTCAAACTAGTTGAACCCAAACTCAACCCTTAGTTTGACTTTGTTATCCAACTCAATTATGGTTGACCAAACTACCCTTTAAACCCTTAAACACCCATTTAAACTCAAATGAATACCTATTGACTTGGGACTAGTCCTATTGTATTCAAATCATCAATCCAAACTAAATAGAGCCAACCCTTAACCCTAAGTCAACTTGGCTAACCAAGTCAACTAAGTTTGACCAACCACACATGCACCTCTATTTCTTTCAAACATATTGACTAAGACTTTCCAAAACTCATTGAAACCCATGGGTTGACTCATTAGGCCTGTAAGAGATCCCTCTTGAAGGAAAAGCATTTGGCCCAATTGGGTTAGCAATACCCAATTGGGCCTGACCCAACTTCCCAATGAGGTCTCCCATGAGCCAAATCTCTCCCTAAGCAAAATTAAATCAAATAATTGGTTGCATTTGGTCCCTTATGATCCAATGCACCTACTCTAGCTAACCCATCCCTTGGGTCAACTTATAATGGTAACAAAATATTTTAATGCTTTGAGTTTGGAGCCTCCATGCATTGAGATCTAAGAGAAATAACCTTGGAAGTTAAAACCTTAAATCAAGATATCTCACTAACATATGGATAGATTTTAATGATCTTGGGCTTATTGGAAAGCTTGAAGGATCCTCTTCAAGTTCCTAAAATACTCTAAGGCTTGGATTCGACTTAATCAAAAGTTATATTAAACCGATCATTAGAGAGAGGTTGTTTTAGGGAATCATCCCATATTAATAGATGAGGTGGCATAAGCTTGATGTCAGCTATAGAGAGAAGTTTCCAGAGCCTATTGAATCTATTAGTTTTGTTCAAGTTGGGTAGGGTTGGTCTAGGGTAAAAAAATAAGTGTTTTGGAGAGCTTGGTTTAACCCATTCTTTTAAACATGCCAAACATTGGGTTCAAAATCTTGGTATATGTGCATGGGTACACACATGTTTCCATAAATTTTAGAATTTATTTGGATATGGGTGGTGATTTTTATATTTAAAAACCTCATTATTAGCACTTGGTTCAACCCTATTGGTCAAACCATATGGGCAAAAGATTAAAAAATCTTTAGATGCCTCATGTTGACCTCTTGAACATTCCCAATGAGTTTAGTTAAATAATTTTCTCAAAATAATGAGAAAAAAGTTTTTTAAGCTTATGGGTTAGTTTTGGTCAATTCAGGTTGATCTGGCCATCTAGGTTTGACCAAGGGCCAAAGATGGGTCCACTCATTCCATATGGTGCTTTGGACTTATTGGACATAGTATTATGGCCTACTATGGTCATTTAATTTAAAATTAATATTTAAGGGCTAAAAGCACCCTTTGATTAGCCCTGGTTGACCAAGAATGAAACTTGGATCAATGCTTTCTAAATGATATTTAAAATTTTTTAGAGGTTTAAAGGGATAAAAGTAAAATTTAGTAAACCTAGGATGCCTTGATAAAACAGGGTTGATCAAGGCTTAAGATTTTATTCATTGGATTCTAAATCTTATTTTAGATATGTTTGGAGAAGGTTTTATGGTTTGGTTTATCTATTTTCATGATTTAGAGTTTTAGGATGTTATGGTCAACCATGGTCAAGCAAGGTTAAATGTTGGTTTAATACATCATTCTAGTAAGGATGGTCATGATCAATGAGTTTAGTGTGGCCTCCTTGGTCAAAATAATAAGATGTCATGTTCAATGGCATAGGCTATAAATATTTGAAGGTTTTGCAACATATAAAAATAGTTTGAGTTATAGGGGTTAGGAATCCTAAAATTCCTTCAAACTTAGGTGGTTGACCTTAGTGATATGCTTGAAAAATATGTAAATGATAGATATGGAATTTCAAATCATTTGGTATGGTCTCAAGAAAGGGAAATTTCTTCAAAAATATGTTATAGATCAAGTGGTTTTGGGTTTGAGTTTGACACTAGATTTAGGAGTTTTTAATTGATTATTGAGTTTAGTCATTGGATTAGATTTAAATTTGATTTAGATAACAATTTGGGAGGATTTAAGGTTTGAAATGCTTAGATTATTAACAATCATTAATGATTATTGGTGATTGAATATGTGATTAGCTGATTATCACTAGGGACTTTAAACTGATGGATTTAAAGATTAATTTTGATTTAAGTTATGAGGTGATCAATAGAGTTAAATGATTAGAGCAAATTTTGCATTGCAATGATCATATTACCGCTATTCAAGGGTGATTGTCAAGTGATGATTTTAAGGGTCAATGATGAAATCACTATACAAAAACATTGTGATGAGTTTGATTTTAAATTAAAATGTGTTTTAATGATTTAGGTTTAAAGACCTGTGTTTGATATGGGGAGATTCTCCCTCATTCTAAAAAGAGGTCAACAACACATTTTGATTTCTAAAAAGTCGTATGTCTAATTTCATAAAATTGATTGACTAAAGCAATTGACACATGATACAAGTAGGATATAATACTCCATCTCACATTATTTGTGGAATCAATGTACAAATTCATTTTGTTGAATGGAGTTTTGAGGATAGAGACTTTTCTCAACTCAATGCAAAATGCCTAAATTATTTATTTTATATTTTAATATTTGAGGACTTTATGCATACTTTCTCATGTATAACTAGCATGGAAATTTGGGATAGATTATATCACTTCTGAAGGAACCAACAAAGTCAACCAATCCTTTCTGAACGATCACTGCATGAATATGAAATCTTCTGCATGAAACCTAGTAAAAGGATATTTGAGATGTACACTAGCTCTACTAAGATAGTAACCTCATTAATTATTTAGAAAGGGAATTATCTAACATTGAGAAAGTAAAAAAAAAAGATTATATGTTGTTTGCCTAATAGTTTTGATGCTAAAGTCACTGCCTCTCTGAATATATGAATTTAAATATTTACTCTTTTGATAATCTACTTGGATATCTAATTACTTACAACCAAAATTTGAGGAAAAGACTTTTTTAATACGGGTGACAAAAAAAAGGGAAGACCATAGTGCTGAAGGCAAGTGACTCTAATTGTAATAGCTTTGGAGAAGAAGAAAATAATGACTTTGCATTGATGATGAGGCAATGCAAAAATTCTTTGAAGAGGAAACATAAGTATCACTTTGATAAAGGTAAAGGTAAAATAGGTAAACCTCATAAAGTTTCATCTAACGTAATGTGTTTTAAATGCAAGAAGCTTGGACATCTAAGGTCCAATTGTCCGAACCTTAGGAAAATTCCTACTAAGGAAAAGGCTAAGTAAAAGAAAATTATGAAAAAGGGAAAGCAGATGATGCATAAAGCCTAAGAGTAGGTAACTAATCTATGTTTAGTGGTAAATGACTTATTATTTAACTACAATCAGGAAAAAGTGAGTGAATTATCATATGAAGATCTATTTTCAAATTCTGAGCAAATGCATGAGTTATATAATAAACTTTATAAAATAACATTAATGCTTAAAGAAAGAATTTTCTAATTTGAAACTCAAGCATGACAAATTAGCTAGAGAGCATGGTGATAGTAAATCTGATCATATTTCATTAGATGAGGAGCACACATCTCTATTTGATAAATTTGATGAGTAAAATAAGAAGCATATAAAATTAAGCTAGTCACATGAATTTTTGAAAATTGAGCATGTTAAATTAAATTATATTTAAGGAATTAAAGGAACTTGCTATGGAATTAGAAACCAATGAGCATGCCTTGAAGTTAAAGTTGAAAGTTATCAAAATGAAAATGAATTTTTATAAAAGAAGATAATTTCACTCCAGATGGTACACAAAGACCTACACTAGCACTAAAGCCATAGCCTATGGCACATCATGCATTTCACGTACATAGAAAGAGGTGCTCTCCCCCATATATGTTAGTGAAACTTATTTCTTGGAGTCAAGTGCTACTCTTGTGGCATACGAGGACACATAATACCTATATGCACCTTGCACCATTGCTTGAACGCACCACGTTTGGAGGCCTAAGACTTCTTCATAACATAACATTCATTATATTTATTCATTAAAGTATAAGGTGGAACCCAAACTCACTTGGATTCCCAAATCTAATCCCTGATAGACTTTGTAGGGATGCTCTAATAAGAATTCAAGTAAGAGTATATGGTACATGGATAGTAGCTACTGAAGATATATGACTCGTGACTTGAAGCAGTTTATCATGTTGGAGACCACGAGTATAGGTAAGGTAATACTAGGTGATAACACCACTAGAATAGTTAGGTTCTTAGGTATAATTAGTTAACCTAAATGCTTTATAATTGAGAATATTATTTCAGTAGATAGCTTAAAATATAATCTTCTTATATTAGCAAGTTAAGTGATAAGGGACATGATGTTAAATTTTTGTCTAATAAGTGCTAAATTAGTTTAAATGCAAAAAAAAAAAAAATGTTAAGAGAATTAATAATGTTTACATGCTTAACTTATCCTATATTAAGGTTTCTAAAATAGATATTTTCTAAAAATTGCTGATGAATCATAGCTATGACATAGGTGACTATGTCATACAAGTATGCAAATCTTTAAAAAAATTATGTAGCATGCCCTAATAAGAGGTATGCCTAGGCTAGAATTCACTAAGAAAAAATTGTGTAATGCCTGTCAGTTAGGGAAGCAAAATAGGCCATCATTCAATTAAATACAGGGCATTAGTATTATTAAAACATTAACAAATTTTTTACATGGACTTATTTGGACCTACTAGTACATAAATTCTAAATGGTAAAAGTATTGGATATGTGACTGTAGAAAACTTTTCATGATTTATGTTGGTTAGATTCTTAGCTCATAAAAATGATTCATTTCATGAATTTAGAATGTTCTCCACTTAGATTCAAAGGAAGTAGGGTTTTGAAATCTCTATAATCCATAGCGATTAAGGTGAAGAATTTTGAGAATGAGAAAATTGAATCATTTTGTAAGACATTCGGGATTGAACATAACCTTTTCTACCCCTTGGACCCCTTAACAGAATGAAATAGCTAAAAGGAAAAATAGGACATTAGTGGATGCTACTAGGGCAATATTAGCAGAGTTTATCCTTTCTAAATTTTTCTAGGTTGAAATAGTGTGTGCTGCTTATTATTTTTGGATAGGGTGAATATTAAATGCAGCTGAACAAAATTGCCTATGAGTTAGTTAATGGTAGGATACCCAATTTACCCCATATGCATGTATTTGGTAGTAAATTCTTTATTCTTATAAACGGAAAATCACATGCACAAATATTATTTTTGATGAGTTGGACAAATTTATTGTGCCTAGGATAGATGAAGAAGAAGAGGTAGAAATTACCTGTGGAGTGGAGGCTATTGACCTAGGAGATAGAGATGAACCTTAGGAGCACTTACCAAGAGAATGAAGAAACTCATCTGGTCACACTAGGAAACTTATCTTAGAAGATCCTTTGGCAGGGTTTAGAACTAGGCAAGGACTTAAGAAGGAGATTAGACATACTGCATTTATCTCCATGGTAAAACCAACAAAAATAAACCAAGCCTTAACTGATAAGTTTTGGATCTTAGCTAGTAAGAAGAGTTCAACTATTTCATTATCAATGATGTGTGTGAGTTAGTTAGCAAACCTAAGGATCAAAGTGTAATTTGATCCAAATAGGTATTCAAAAATAATTTGAATGATAATGGGGAAATAATCAAGAATATGGCCATATTAGTGGCTATGGGGTTTAATCAAATAATAAGAATTAATTTTGAGGAGTCTTTTGCCCCTGCAGCTAAACTAGAATCCATTAGTGTACCAATAAAAATTGCTTTCTTTAGATAGTTCAAGTTGTATCAAATGGATGCAAATGATTCTTTTCTAAATAAAGCCAATAAGGAAGTTGTCTATGTAGAGCAACCCTCATGTTTTGAGAATTCTCTTTTCCAAGCTAGGTCTATAAACTTAAAAAGCCTTTATATATGTTGAAATAAGGACCTAGGGCATGGTACAAAAGGCTCGGTATATTTATCATATAATAATCATTAGTTAATGGCAGTGTAGAAAATTTTTGAGATTGTTGTAATTTAGTTTTTTCAATTCTTAAGATTCTTGCAACATGTGTGTTTTTGATGATTCCAAATATTATTATTTTACTTACTATTTCTCCTAACATATTTTGTATATATTGCTTTTGTTATTTAAGTGTATAACATTTGAAGAAAATCATACTCTAGATCATTGAAGACTAGGGTTTAGGGTTCATTGTAAATAGAGTCTGTTTTTTTAACTTTATTAAGTTTGAGAGGTTGTGATTGTAATTGAGTAATCATGAACACACATACTAGGGGAGTGTTTAAAATTTGTAAGTTTTAAAATGATTGTACAATACGAATTCATTTTGTATGGGACAATTTGTGCATTTATTCTCTCCTACGAGCAGTTAAATGAACGAGAGGAGAAAATTTTTCTAAAGGATCTTACTGTATGAAGGCTTCTTCATATAGATGATGTTTAGAGTACAAATTGGATGGGTCCCTTTTAATCCTGACAAATTCAAAATTTTTCAAACTGGTCGTACTATATGATGCCTTGTTTGTACAGACAATGTCTAGAGTATGAATTGGACAGTCCCTTTTCATCCCAATGAATCCCAAAGTTTTCTGAACTGATTATACTGTATGATCAACTATTTGTATAGACGATGTCCAGAGTACAAATTGGTTGGGTCCATTTTCCTCCTAATGAATGCCAAATATTTTTGAATGGTTCATACAGTACAATATCATGATCGTTCATATGACATCTAGAGTCTGAAAATATGGGGCACCTTTCATTCCAACGAAGTTGAAAATTTTTCTCAACTATCCGTATAGTAAAGACACGGTTCATATTGGACGATCATCTTGTATGAAAAAATTTTGTATAGGTTTGCACAAGTTCATACACAATAATTTTTGAAATGTTTGTACGAATAAAAATACGATCGTATTGTACAATCATATTCGCTCAAAATGAAATTTTTTTGTTTTTTAGATAATTTTTCATGTATTCCATATAAAAGGTCCTTAAAAATTGACGTGAAAAGTGTTATTCATCATGATTTTTTAAAAGGAAGTGAAAGAGAGTGTTTAAGAGAGTGTTCTTGTAAGTGGAGTGTGAAGGGATCCTAAGGTTACTCAAAGGTAAGAATCACTTTTAGTTTTTGATTATTACTCTTCCTTTCTTCTTTTAGTTGCTCGAGAGAAGATCTTTGAGGAAGATCTAATACTCTACTGACATTAGGAGAGTGTGAACAGATGACAGTACTCTACCGACACTTAGAAGGTGTGAAAGTATGATGGTACTATACCGACACTTAGAGAGTGTGAACACTCGATGGTGCTTTGCCGACACTTAGAGGGTGTAAAAGGATGACGGTGCTCACTGCACCGGGAATAGGTGGAAGGGAGGAATATTATAAAGGCTTCTTTGCCTTGCTATTAGAGTAAAAGGATAGTATAATACCTAAAGAGGGAGTCTTTAGGGAGTGAACATAGCTCTTGTTGGACCGAACCATTATAATTCCTTATATTCTTTTTATTTCTACATTTTAATTTTAAGCATTTAATATTTATGGTTTAAATGCTTATTTCAAAAAGATAATCAAATTTGGAAAATTATTAAATCAGTTTTCTATTAAAAAATCCAAGAGAACTCCTAAATTACCAAGTCCCCCCCCCCCCCCCCCCCCCCCGCGCCATCTTGGTTAGTCATGGAACAATTGTATAGGTTTAACAACCTATACTAAATCAATAAGTGGTATCAGATCTTTATTTCAAAACTATAAGTTTAGACAACTTTTTAAAAGCGATAATGGATTGGAAAACAAAACACACATAAAGGGTTTTTGATTACTAGACCTCCGTTATTTTAAAATATCCCTTTCAATTTTTGGAACATAAGTATGTCTACATTTCTTTAATCGCTTGACTATCGCATGTTGATTTTTGTTCAAGAAGGGTACACTAGGACAACTAGACTTGTATATTGCATTAGAGTTAAAATATCCTTTATTGATTAGACTGTAGAAGAACATGACTTAGCATAATTAAATGCAAAATTCTTAAATAGTTTATTTTGTACACTTAAGTTTAAAGATTACATACGAGTTTCTACTTATAAAAATGGAAAAGGAATTTGGGATATTCTTTGTATTACTTACGAAGGGACTATTGAAATGAAGGAATCAAAATTAAATATCCTACTACTTGATTATGAATTATTTTGCGTGAAACCCAATGAATATATTTCTTACATGTACACAGGATTCACTCAAATAGTCACTTCTTTATATGCATTAGGGAGGGAACTAACAAATGCTAAAATAGTTAATGAAATACTTCATTATTTTCCTACTACTTATGATGCTAAAATAACTTCTATTACAGAGTTTAAGGATTTAATTGTTTATTTTATTGATAATTTTCTTGGATCACTAATTGTTTACGAGCAAGGAGTGACTCAAAGGAAGATTGATGCAGGAGAACACCTAAGGAGAAGAACATAGCATGGAAAGTGGATGACTACGAGAGTGATCAGTCGCAACCTGAGGATGAGGATGACATTGCCTTAATGATAAGACAATTCAGGAGTTTTCTTAAAGGAAGCAAAAGAGATGCCAGTATTGGAATAAAGGTAAACTCTACAAAAATGTTATGGTTTCTAATGATGTTATTTTTTATGAATGCAGGAAATCTAGACATGTCATATCAAACTGCCTTAATTTGAAAGCCACTCCTACCAAGGAGAAGGTAGAGGAGAAAGCAAATGTGCGGATGGGCAAGAAGAGATTTTAGAGAGCTTTCTAGGTGGACTCAGCTTCGAATTCATTAGAAACAAAAAAAGGAAGAAGTTAGATCAAGACCTATGATAAATTTCTTTAAGTTTCTTAATGAATTCATACTGCATATAGAAAACTCAAGAAAATGCAAGCTAGATTGAACTTATAATTGCAAGAGTTATAGAAAGAGCATGAAATCCTTATGAAAGATCACGCACAGATTGACAACAACTACATGAGCTTACTAGTTGAATTTCATGATTTGAATAACCAAAGTGATTTACTAAAATTAACCTTCACTAAATTGGAAAAGAATTCAAATCTTTTAAGTATGAATTTGAAAAAAGAGAGTACTATTTGAAATATGATATTAATATGTTAGAAGATGTTAACTCATTTCTTAAGTTGAAAGTGAAAGTTCTCAAGTATAATAAGACACCCCCTACACTTGAAGTTTTTACTAATCCTATTTTGAAGTCAAAAATCTTAAAACCTAGGAAGAGATAGATTTATTATTGGAGATTAAAAAATCCTTTTCCTTTTCCTAGAGTTAAGTTCTTTACTTATGGGATGATTGGGCATATTTCACACACTTGTATTTTACATAGAAATACTCATTTAGTGTGGAGACTAAAGATGCATAAAATAAGTTATATCATATATGCATCTAGCTTTAATTTGCCAAGAGGAGAAAACAAACTTGTTTGGGTTCCCAAGACTAATATTTGATTATTTTATAGATACACTCTGATACAAGATCTCTTGAGAGTATTTGGTACCAAGACAGTGGTTGCTCGAATTCATATCGTTGGAAGCTAGGAATAGAGGCAAAGTTACACTAGGAGATAATACCACCAGAAAAGTGGTTGGTATAGGTTTGATCGGAAACTTGAATAATTCTTTCATTGAGAATTTTTTACTTGTAGAAGGCATAAAGTATAATTTATTAAGTATTAGCTAGCTATGTGACAAGGTTATAGTATTAAATTTTTTCCACTAGCTAGATATTAAGCTGGAATGGAATTAATGTACTACATGGAAATTAGGTAACCAATGTGTATATGCTAAATTTAAATTGTATTGCATCTCCTAATGCTTTTTGTTTAAAAACAATTTCTGATGAATCATTGTTATGGCATAGGAAGCTTTCTCACACTAGTATAAAAAACCTTTAAAAAAATTACCCAAAAAGAACTTGTTAGAGGTACACCAAAACTAGACTTCACTAAGGATCACCTTTGTGATGCATGCCAACTAGGAAAATAAGTGAAGCCCTCATTTCATTCCACTAATGATCTTAGAACTATTAAACCATTAGAGATTATTCATATGGATCTTTTTTAACCTATTAGTATTGCAAGTCTAGAAGGGAAGGCATATGAATTTGTGATAGTTGATGATTTTTTGAGATTCACATGGATTAAATTTTTTTATTTCATAAGAATGAATTATTTGAGGAATTTAGAGACTTTTTGACTTGGATTCAAAGGAAACGAGATTTTGAAAATTTAATAATTCAAAGTGATAACGGAGGTGAATTTGAAAATGAAAATTTTAGGAATTTTATAAGATAAAAAGAATTGATCATAATTTTTGTGCACCTAGGACCCATCAGAAGAATGTGGTAGTCGAAAGAAAGAACATAACATTAATTGAAGCTGCTAGAGCTGTGTTGGCAAAATATTCATTTCTTAAAAATTTTTGGGCTGAAATAATTAGTACATCATACTATGTTCTAAATAGAGTGAACATTAGATCAAAACTAAATAAAACACCCTATGAGCTTCTTAAAGTTGTCATATTTATAAATTTTTGGATGTAAGGTGTTCATACATAATAATTGAAAATCTTCTTTAGAAAAATTTGAACCAAAATTAGATAAAGGAATTTTTCTTGGATACTCTATTATTGGAAAATCATATAGCGTATTTAACAAAAAAACTTTAGTAGTCATGTCGTATTTGATGAATATGGAATTTTGGAAGAGCTAAATTTGGACGAGGATCATTTAGAAAATGACTCCCAATGGATTGAAAAGATGAATTTGGAAGAAAAGTTTGAGAAAGAAAACACTTTGCCTAGAGAAATGAAATTTTTTAAAAATAACCTAAGGAATTGATTCTAGGTGAACAGAGTTAGGGTGTTAGGACTAGGCATGAACTTAGCAAAGAGGTTAACCATTCTACCTTAATTTCAATGATCAAACCCACAAATATTAATTAAGACTTTCAGATGAATTTTATATTTTGGCCATGAAAGAAGA
This sequence comes from Dendrobium nobile, assembly GCA_022539455.1. Taxonomy (NCBI): domain Eukaryota; kingdom Viridiplantae; phylum Streptophyta; class Magnoliopsida; order Asparagales; family Orchidaceae; genus Dendrobium; species Dendrobium nobile. Next base: position 40,531,622 of record CM039735.1, read on the forward strand.
GTTAAATATGTATGTTAAGAATGATGTTTTGGAATTAATTGAAAGATCTAAAGATCAAAGTATAGGTGAAACTAAGTCGGTATTTAAAAATAAAATGAATGACTCAAGAGTTATTGCTAGAAATAAGGCAAGATTGGTGGCTGAGAGGTATAATTAAATTCAAGGAATTCATTTTGAGAAGGCTTTTCCCCTATAGAAAGACTAGAAGCAATTAAGGTTTTGTTAGCCTTTACCTATTTTAGAAGATTTAAATTATTTCAAATGAATGTTAAAAGTGCTTGTCTAAATGGAGTGATACAAGAGGATGTTTATGTTGAACAACCTCTAGTTTTTGAAAGTTCTAAATTCCTTAATCATGTATATAAATTGAAAAAGGCATTGCATGGATTGAAACAAATACCTAGAGCTTAGTGTGAGAGGTTAAGCAGTCTTCTATTAGATAGATCTTTTGTAAAAGGAAGTGTGGAAACCATTCTCTTTTTGAAAAAATTAGAGATGATATATTCATTGTTCAGATATATGTTGATGATATCATTCTTGGATCTATAAATAAAAATATTTGTGAAGATTTTTTAAAATAATGAGTAGTGAATTTGAGATGAGCTTAATATGAGATCTAAGTTATTTTCTTGATGTTAGCATTAAGTAAATTGAGGAGGGAATAATTTTTGGTCAGTCAAAGTATATTAAGGACATCATCAAGAAGTATGAAATGGATACTAAACCAATAAGTACACTAATAAGTTCCTCAGTTTAGTTGGATAAGGACCCAAAGGAAAAATCAATTAATCAAAAGAAATTCAAAGGAATAATTGCATCATTACTTTAATTTACTATTAGCTTACAAAATATAATTTTTAGTATTTATTTGTGTGCTAGGTTTCAATATGATCCAAAAGAATCACATTTGATAGAAGTGAAAAGAGTTTTAAGATATCTTTTGGGAACTCAAAATATAGCAATTTGGTATCCTAAGTATATCTCTTCATTTGAAATTATTGGATATTCTGATTCATACTTTGTAGGTTAAAGGTTTGATCAAAAGAGTACTTATGGAAACTATCAATTCATAAGAAATTTATTAATTTCTTAGTCTTGTAGAAAATAAAATTTTTTAGCTCTGTTTACTGCTGAAGCTGAATACATTGCCTTTAGAAGTTGTGTGGCACAAGTTCTTTGGTTGAAATAATAATTAATTGATTTAAAATTTATAATAGGCATAATTCTAATTTATTATGATAACACAAGTGCCATTTATATTTTAAAGAATCCTATTCAACATTGTAGAATGGAACATATAGACATAAGACATCATTTCATTGGGGATCATGTAGCCAAAAGAAAAATTAAATTGAATCATGTTTCAACTATAAATCAACTTGAAGATATTTTTACAAAATCACTATCCATTTATACCTTTAGAACCTTAAAAACAAGGTTAGGTGTGATTGATCTTAATACTTAGATAAAATTCTCTGCAAACTTGATATGTTTGTTACGAGTGTTCATTTTTGTCTTTGTTCTGAGTGTTTATAATTTGGCTTTTGTTTTGTGAGTTTTTCACTTTAGTCATTTGTCACTTGTTCAAGGTTGACTGACTTTGAGAATTTTTTTTTCTAAATTTCATTTTTTAAGTGTTTTGTTGGTATTGTTTGAAATATTTTAGTATAGTATGAATTTTGTAGCATGTCTTTGATTAGTCTCAGAGTAATTTGCAAAAAATTTAGAATTTTATAAATTTTTGTATTATACGATGAGATCTTCATACGTATAAACTTTATAGATTCCTTCGTATGTATGTGGAGGGTTAGCTGGTTAGGGTCCATTATTGATCTTACATATAAAATTGTATTTCATATGTATAAACCTAACCTTCATTAAAATGATCTTATATTATTGATCATCCCGCATGAACACATGTTTGTCTATAGAATCATTTGGTCAAAAAGTTTATACAAAAGGATGCCTCGTAAATTATGTGTTTATAAAAAGTCATTTCATTTTGGACATTATCTTTCGTCTATACAAAATTTTTTTCATCCCGTACGATCTCATGATCGTACAGACGAAGCCATTTTTGTACGGTACAATGGGTCATTTTTCTTTAAATAGGATAGCCATTGAAATTATTTTTGTTCACTTCCAAACCCTTCTTGAATCCTTCTAGAAGCTCCAACCTACGAATTGCACGTTCTATCAAACATTCTTGAGTTACCAAGGGTTCATCATTAGAGGTGGGGATGATAAATTTCTATTAAAAGATAATGAGTATGCTTTCTATAGGTATATAGCCTCGAAAATCACTCCTAGACTCCTCATCTATGATGAAATCCACTTTTCTATCATACCTCTTTTTGCTTCAACCCAGTTCTCCTTTATTTTAACCATGATCTATGATTATCACAAGGAGACCATTCACTAATTTCTAGCAAATATGAGATTTAGAGAGTATGAAACTAGGATAACTTCTTTGGTCAAAAAATAACGTGTAAAAATTACTAAGAAAGAACTTGGAAATTCTCTTCACTTAAGGACTCGTGGGACTAGAGTACACACCTTGACCTCTAAATCTAATTATAAATAGTCTAAAATTAATAAAACTCATAGAGGTGTAACCCAAGTTTGTCACTTAACTAGAGTCTACACATTAAATCAAAATGCCCGGATCATCCAGCATGTCTTATGAACTTCAGTCATTCCTAAGGCGAGTGATTACATAAATATGACCCCACTTCTATCCACTGTTATATATTTGATCATGACTGGACAACCTATTCATGAGGCCCAACTCATCCTGGAATACATTAATAATCTTTCTGAAATTGGGCATCCACATCACAAGAGGAAGAAGAATGTTGCACTTGGACACTAAGTGTCATATATTTTAGAGAAGAAATAAATATTATTCATAATGATACTCCAACTGAACTCCAAATTTAGTTTATTGATGCTTTCTTTTGATCTTTGTTTGGGAGAGACCAGAGTTTTAGTAGAGATTTTGAAGGAGAAGGGGGAGCTGCTGCACCTGCACTTGGACCTGATCAATAATTCTTTCGGGAGTTGGTCAAACATTTTGATAATATGGAAACTCACTTTGATCAACGCTTTGATCAAATTGAGACTTATTAAGCCAGTAGGATGCAAGGTATGAGGAAGATACGGGTTGGATCTGAGGATAGTTTGAATCGATGAACACAAATATAGCTATGTTGAATAGCTATTTTTCAATTTTCAATTAGCCACCTCCTCCATATTAGGGCCCCTCTAACTTTTAGATATACTTCTTTGTCATTGCCTTTGCTATCTTTCACTTATGATGTGTTTCTGTTTGTGATCTAATGATGTCTTTTTATGTATTTGTTGTAATACTCGCTTTAGTGATGTGAAGTTTTAGTGTTTGGTGTTTAAATATTATCTTATTGATATCAATGCACTGATTGTATTTATTTTTTTAATTAATATCAATAAAACTATCATGTTCTTTGAATTTGTTTTTGTTCTTTCTTGAAATATAAGTTTGCCTATATGAAATGCCTTTTGTAATTGATCTAAATACTCTTATAAATTAACTTGCATTACAAAATTAATTTCATTATGAAATCTAATTTTTTGAAAGTGTAAATTAAATTATAACTCACTTAAGTTAAGAATATCAATTTCATGTTCTTTTAGGCAAAACATAATTAGAATATTATTATTATAAATGTATGTCGTATTATTTCTTATTTTTCTTTTTTCAAAATAATTATTTTGGTTATTAGAAAAGTTTGTTTTTAGATTATTGAATTTGGAAAGGCCAAATAAAAATGGGACTATATCAAAAGAAATGTACAGTGTGTATAAAGTTCAAAAGAATGCACAATGGTTCACAATGTGAAAAGAGACACAAAATTAGCCCAAATAGAAAAAGATGCATAAAATGTTCCACAAATGTTTTAAAAGATGCACAATATCACCAATTGAAAGTTTTATGTATTATGTTCTTTCCACTATTCTTTAATCGTTAATTCAAATCAAACTAATGTTCAAGTATATTTTATATTAAAAATTGAAATTAACTAATCTTTATTTCATCATTTTTTTGTAATAATCTTCCTTACTTAATTGTCTAGAATGGATCATAATTTTAATTAACTTTTCTTATCTAAGTTGTTTTTTATTTATAAATTTTTGAATCTTTCATTTTAATCTTGTAAAATTACCTTTGTTATTACAATTATATTATAAAATTTTTAAGATCACTACTTTTGGTTTATCATTCGACATCTTTCATTTCAATTTTTTCTTTTTCTCTTTTGGTTGATGTTAAAAGGGGGAGAAGTAATGTTATGTTTGAGTTCTTATATTTTTTTATTAGTTTTTTTTGTTTTCTATGTTTTTATTATTGTGGTATTTTTATATTATTTTGTGTGTTTATTTTATTGTGTGTTGTGTGTTTGCGTTTTAAAAATTAAAAAAAAAAACTCTTCATGGAAAATCACTATATTAAAAAATGTTCATTCATTTAGGGGGTGCTAAGGAGAAATTTAGGATACAAATACTAACTCAAACAATATTTATTTTGCCATCATCAAAATGGGGAAGATTGTTGAAATTGTTAAAATTTAGCTTTTCGATTGTTGAGAGTCTTGCAAATATGTATGTTTATGAAGATTTCAAATATTATTATTTTACGTAGTGTTTCTCCTAACATATTTTAGATATACTACTTTTTTTTTTGTGTACTAAAATTTCAGGGAAATCACACTCCAAATAGTTGAAGACTTCAAATTATATTAGTTTAGGGTTCATTATAAATGGAGTCTGTATTTTTAATTTTATTGAGTCTAAGAGAGTGTGATTATAATTGAGTAACTGTGCACACACACTCTGAGGAAATATTTAAAATTTATAATTTTTAAACTAATCATACTGTACAAATTTATTTCATACGATATGATTTGTGCAGTTATTCTCTCATATAAGCAATTAAATGAATAATAAGAGAAAATTTTTCTAGGTGCTGATTATACTATACGAAGGCTTCTTCATATAGACGCTTAGAGAGTATGAATTGGATGGGTCACTTTTTGTCCCAACAAATTTAAAATTTTTCCAAATTGACCGTACTGTACGATACCTTATTCGTATAAATAATGTCAAAAGTATGAATTGGATGGGTCCCTTTTTGTCCCAACAAACCCAAAGTTTTTTGAACTGATTGTATTATAATATCACCTATTCACACAGATGACATTCTTACTATGAATTGAATGGGTACCTTTTTATCCCGATGAATGAAAAATATTTTTAAATGGTTCATATGTTACAAGGTCATGATCATACATACGACGTCTAGAGTACAAAAATGTGGGGTACCTTTTTGTCCCAATGAAGTTAAAAATTTTCCTAAACCGTTCGTACAGTATAAACCTGGTTCATACTGGATGATCGTCATATATATAAATGTTTTTTACATATTTGTATAGGTTCATATGCAATAGTTTTTGAACTATTCGTACATATGAAAATACGATCATACTATACTATCGTATTCGCTCAAAATGGAAAATTTCAATTTTATAGATAGTTTTTATGTCTTTTATATAAAAGGTCCATAAAAACAGATGAGAAAAGTGTTGTTCTTATTGATTTTTTAAGAGAAAGTTAAAGAGTGATTGTGAGAGAGTGTTTGAGAGAGAGTTCTTACAAGTGGAGTGTGAAGGAATCACAAGATTACTCAAAGGTAAGAATCACTTTTGGTTTTCGGCTATTAATCTTCCTTTCTTCTTTCCAGTTGCTCGAGAGAAGATCATTAAATAAGATATGGTACTCTGATGACACTTAGAGAGTGTGAACAAATGACAATACTCTACTGACACTTGAAGGGTGTGAAAAAATAATGGTACTCTGCCGACACTTGGTGAGTGTGAATAAATGATGATACTGTGCCAACACTTGGAGGGTGTGAAAGGATGATGGTACTTTGCCACACCGGGGATAGGTGGAAGAGAGGAAAATTGTAAAGGCTTCTACGCCTTGCTGTGGGAGCAAAAGGAGAGTTACATTTCGTAATCACGCAATACCTGAAGAGGGAGTCTTCAGGGAGTGAATGTACGTCTTGTTGGATTGAACTGCTGTAAATCCTTGTGTTCTTTTTATTTATGCATTTTAATTTTTTAGCATTTAATATTTGTGGTTGAAAAACTTATTTAAAAAATAATCAAATTTGAAAAATTGTTAAATCAATTTTGTATTAAAAAATCCTAGAGAATTTTTAAATTATAAATTCATCCCCCCTATTGGTTAGCTGTGGGATAATTTAATATTTGTAGTATAAACCTTGTGCCCATCTCTACTAAACTTGTCCATCTCATGCAGTAATTTTTTTGGAACCAAAGAATGTGATATCAAAAAGTTTGGCAATGATAACAACAATGAATTTACCAAGATTATCCTTCTCCCCGTAGATAAAGTCTTACTTCCCCAAGCATTTAGTTTATCCAAGATATGATTCAACAAATTAGCTATACCTAACCTTCTCATAATGATATTAATTCTCAAGTACTTCAACTCAGTTACAACTTTATTCCCAAGTCTTCTAGCAAGTTTATGTTTAATGATTGTTTGACAAACTTACCAAATATAATTTGAGATTTTCTGATATTAACCCGTAGTCCAGTCCATCCACAAAATTTAACAATAATTGTTTTCATTAATCCGAATAAAAGAAATTTTGCATTGAGAAAAAAGTAGCACATCATTGGCATATAAGAGATGGGTGATCTTCTCACTTTTTAGAGACATCTGAACTCCCAAGTCATGTCCCCTTTGTTTAATTGCACTTAATAAATGTTGAGAACACATGATGAACAAGTAAGGTGATAATGGACACCCCTAACAAAAACCACATTTAGCATTTATCCATCTTGGGTTCTTTCCATTGAATATAATAAAAAACCTTTCCTTGCTTACACATTCCATAATGAGATAAGAAAACTTAGAAGGAAACCCATACCTAATAAGAATTTGTTGTAGTGTTGGCCATCCCATACTATCGTAAGCCTGCTCCATGTCCAATTTGATTGCCATCAAGCCATTTTTGTTTTTAGATATTATAAATTTATTAAATATCTCTTGTGCCAATAAATAATGTTCTAACATGGTTCTACCATGAATGAACGACATTTGTTCTTTAGAAATGATGTTTGATATGCATACTTTAATGGTAGTGCAATAACAAAAATGGTAGTGGAAGGATTCTAGAGAGACTAGACAGAAGCATTCTTAATTCCCAAGCTCTAAATCTGTGCAAGCAAGCTTCAATAAGACATTTTAACAGAATTGCTTCAGACCACTGTCCCATAGTTTTGAAGCTTTTTGAACTTCCTCCTTCTGGCAGCAGAATCCGAAGATTTGAAGATATATGGATTTCTTATAAAGCAACGACAGGTATTGTCAAAAATTCATGGGTAAAACTATTACAAATCTATTTTTCATGGCTTATGTTTTGATTATTGACAAAAACTATTTCTCTTGGACTACTTGCTGCTTCTAACCTTTCAGGAATCGAAGATCGGACGATCAAGAAGAAGCCAAGTTCAAGATTGCGTAGGTTTAGGGTTGAGTCAGTCTGTAATTTTATTTTTCACCTTTTGAGTCTACTTGTAATGGTCAAAGAGACTGATGCTAAGTAACCCTTCACACGCACACTTGAGAGACTTATAATTTCTATTTTTTCCCACATCGGCCCGGCCGATATCTATATCGTCCGAAACGATCAGCTTAAAACAGAAAGTCTAAGTAAGGATTCTTAATTAAGGCAGTCGTCATTAACATATCGGCCTGGACGATACGTGTATCGGCCAGGATGATAAGCTCAAAACAGAAAGAAGTAGCCGCCATAGTCAATTAAGGTATACTGTAATTTTAAATTATCGGCCAGGACGATCCACGTATCGACCTGGACGAAATTACCAAATTATGCCTTAATTGATCATGAAATCAAGGGAGTAATTAAGGATGATTGATACGATCATATCATTTTGGACGATCGCAGGATCGGCCAGGACGATCTAGTCAAAAACCTTAAGTTACTTCAGGACGATAAATATCGGCCAGCTCATATCCAGGGCTATTGTCAGGATGATTTTCCTCTGATTTGAACTGATCGGCCCGGACGATCGTGAGATCGGCCTGGACGATCAAGCCAATTTTCAATCATCCAGTTTTGAATCCAGGGCGATGCTCTGGCCGATCTTCTTTGATTTGTATTGATCGGCCAGGCCGATGTCCATATCGGCCTGGACGATATTGTCGGCAACTTGCAATTAATGAGCTCCTTTGAAGCCCTTCTATTTAAAAGCTCTTGTTAAACGTTTTTAAAAAGACCTTTGGCTGCTACCTTGACCTGAGAAAACCTTGAGGAGAGAAAGAGAGAGAGGAGAGAGAGAGGATCTTGTGAGGGGGAGCTTGTGAGGGGATTCACAAGGGTTGCTTCAAGGATCGCTCTGCTTCATCTTCGTCTAGAGTTTCTTGTCCGTGGAAGGGTCGGTAGAGGTAAGGAGTTTGCTTTTGGTTTTGGTTCTCTCCCAGCTTCAGGAGGAAGCAAAAGGAGGTAGGTTCTCTGCCTTGCCGGGGTGGCAAAAAGGAGGTTCTTGTAAGGGCTTCTCCGCCTAGCCGTGGGGGCTAAAGGAGAGTCACGTTTTGTAGTGCAATACTTGGAGGGTGCCTCCAAGGAGTGGACGTAGGTTGAGTCGACCGAACCACTATAAATTTCTGTGTTCTTTTTCTTGCTTTCGCGCTTTTTAATTCCGCATTTATTTCTGTGGTGTGATTTGGTTTATGCAATTTTCTTTCTTTGTGAAAAGAGTTTTTTTTAAATACCAATTCACCCCCCCCTCCTGGTTAGCTTAAGACTAAGTTCATAGGGCTTAACATCCCTAACAAACTTTCAAAAACTGGTGAAGGGTAATGATATGGAATCACTAAACAAGAGGCTTAATAGAGTTTTAAAAGCCCTATTTTTTTGGAGCAAAGCCAAACATCAAAAGCTTGAAGATCTTAAGAAGATTCTGAAGAAGGAAATAGAAGATTTGCAAACCGAGGAGGCTTCAGAACAAAACTTTCCTATCAGCAAAGGAATGATACTTAGAAACAAAATTTCTGAGTTTAACTCTACTCTTGCTAGGCTTAACACTTGGTGGAAACAAAGGGCTAATTCTAAATGGTTGAAAGAAGGTTATTTAAACTCTTCATTCTTTCATGCTTTTGCTAATGGGAGGAGGAATTACAACTTTATAAGACAACTGAAAAATGAAGAAGGAGACTTGTTTGAAGATCCCGTAAAAATTAGAGAATGTTTTTCTCGGCTCTTTAAAGAAAAATGGAAACAAAGGTATTGCTTATTAACAAATTGGCCAGAATTCGATATCTGTCTTAACCAGGAAGATCGTATTTTATTGGATGCTGACTTCTCTAAAGAGGAACTAGAGGTGGTTATTAAAGAGCTAGGGAATAACATTGCACCAGGTATAGATGGGATCACCTATTCTTTCTTTAAAGCTTATTGGGACATTATCAAAAATGAAGTTTGGAGTGCAATTCTTTTTTGCTTTAAAACTGGTAAAATGTCTTCTTCTTGGAAAGAAACTTTGGTAATTCTCATCCCTAAAATAAACAATCCTATTTCTCCTTCCAATTTCAGACCTATCAGTCTTTGTATGTCCATTTACAAGATAGTTGCTAAAATTCTTTTAAATAGACTTATAAAAGTCATACATGAACTCATATAAGTAGAACAGATAGCTTTCATCAAAGGAAGAGCCATTTCCAATCATGTTCTCCTTGCAAAAGATTTTTTTCATAAATTTAGATTCTCTAAATCTAAAAGAGGAATGGTAGCTGCTAAGCTAGATATGGAACAAGCTTATGACAGTATGTCTTGGGATACTCTCAAACAGGTATTGGTTTTATTTGGCTTTCCCAGTAATTTCTCTAATCTGTTATTGGATTGTGTCAGAAATCCTATCTTCATGATTCAAGTGAATGGCGTAATCTTGGAAAGAATAGTTGGAAAAAGTGGGTTTAGACAAGGATGCTCTTTATCCCCTTATATTTTCATTCTATGCTCTCAATTACTTTCTAATGCCTTTAGATTAAAAGGTAATAACTTGGGTTTAAAGTTGGCTCCTTCAGCTCCAAGGATATCACACTTACTTTATGTTGATGACATCTTAATTTTCTTAAACACTAATGATAATAATATCAAGAAGATCAAGGAGATAATGGCGAACTATTGTAGTTGGACTGGGCAAATCATCAATAACAATAAATCTTCCTTGTTATTCAGCAAATATACTTGTAGAAGTAGGAAGAAAAGGATTTTTAAGCTACTGGGAGTAAAAGAAACCAAAGATTTCTTTTATCTGGGAATCAAAATTACTCAAAGAGGAATGATAGCATCAGATTATTCTAATATCCTGGGAAAAGCAGCCAATAAAATGAACATTTGGGGTAAGAGATTCATTTCCACTGCAGGAAGAATCATACTCATCAAGTCTGTTGTTCAATCTTTACATATCTATTACTCTACTTTAACTTTGATACCAAAATTGGCACTCAAAAAACTGGATAAATTATGTAGAGATTTCCTTTGGAACAAAGGTGATGGAAATAATGGCTTACACTATGTAGCTTGGAAAGATATTTGCAAACCATATAAACATGGAGGCATGGGCATAAATTCTGCAATTGATTCAGTGGAACCTCTAAGAGCAAAACTGGTATGGAACTTCTATAATGATCCTAACTCTTTACTCTCAAGATCCATAATTGCTAGATATGGTAATAAAGTCTTTCATTCGGCTAGAGTTAAAAATCCATCTCCTACTTGGAAACTGTTTCTAAGTGGAGCTAATGCTTTAAATCATATTGTGAGATGGAATATTAAAAATGGAGCTTCTATAAATATCATGAAAGATATTTGGTTATATGATAGAAAACTGGAATGTTGGCCATCATTTATTGCTACAGACATTGATAACTTTACCAACCTTTCTCACTTCATCTCGGAAGGCACTTGGAATGTTGAAGAACTAAGAAAATACTTCGGTATTGATTTAGTCCTTATAATTTGCAACCTGAAAATTGAGAATGAGATTCTGGAAGACAAAATGGAATTACTAAATTCCCATTAAGGAAATAAAATATCAGCAATGGTCAAAAGCAAAAAATCTGAGAAGAAGAAAAGTGATTTAAGAGGTATTAATGGCTGGAGCTGTCTAAAGAAGCTAAACTTGAACCCAAGGATATATCTTTTTTGGTGGAGGCTTCTTAATAATGCTATTCCAACTAGAGACTTCTTGCTTCATAGAAGATTAAATGATAACAACCTTTGTCCTAGAGGTTGTAATATGGTAGAAGATGCCAATCATTTAGCTGCAAACTGTAGCAAATTAAAGGAAATTATCAAAAAGGCTAACAGTTTGGGATTTTTTATACCTTCTCTCCAGAGTTTGAATGAAGTTCAATCTTTTTTGAAAGACCACAGCAATTATAACTTTTTCTTACAAAATCTTTATTGCTCTATTATTTTCACATCCTGGAAGAGTAGGAATGCTCTTATTCATGAAGGTAAAGAAATGGATGTTGGTTCATTGTGACTAATGCAATTTCTTATGCATCTACTTCATTCTCTTTTATACATTCGGACCACTGGAATGCCAACCAGCACATGCTGAATTCTTCTTTTTGGCATCCCCCTCCACCCGGATGGATTAAAATTAACATAGATGCATCTCTTCATTGCTCAAACAAATCTGGAATAGGAGGTATCATAAGAGATCATAAAGGAAGAATGCTTTTAGCATACGGATTCCCTCTATTGCATTGGGATATTGGCAAACTGAAATGGATGGCGATTTGGTCAATAGGCAATATCATTGAAGATTGGAAACTCAATTCTAAAGGCATAATTGTGGAAGGTGACAACTACAATGTGATGGATTACTTTAAGAATTTATCTAAATTGGACAAAAGGCGATTGGATAAAGCTTCTTTAGAAGACTTGGATTTCATCAACAATTTTGAGGTAATTTTATTCAATTTTGTTAAAAGAGACTGTAATAAGTTAGCACATTGGTGTGATAACCAAGCTTTATCTAGTAACTTTAATTGGGATACTCTAGTAGTTAATAAGGTCCCTCCTACCTTTTTTTCTTTGTTAAAGGAGGAAAGGGATAGATTCTCTATCACTTAGTTTCTTAGTTTGTTTCTTTTTTTTAATTGCAATTCAAGCAGTTTCTAAGAAAAAAAAAAGATATGCATACTTTAATTCCTTTGACCATTATAGTTGAAACTATCTTCTATGTGGTTTGACATAGACTTATTGGCCTATAGTTGGATAGAAAGATTGGGTTCTTTACCTTAGGAATTCACAAAATCAAAGTGTCTTTCCATTCCTTATGCATCACCCCGGTCTTAATAGCTATCCAAGTAACTTCCTTAACAGCTGTCCAAGTAACTTCCTTAACAATGCTCCAATATAACTTGATGAAAGAAGAAGTCACACCATCAATTCTTGGTGACTTAAGGTGCTAGTATAATAAAGTTTTTTGATGAAGAAGGCAGAGCGAAGAAGGCGGAGCGGAGCGAAGATGATGAAGAAGGGGATTTTGGTGGTTTTGACAATTTCTTGGCGTTTGGTGGTTCTCCGTCGGCTTGGTATGGCCGACGGAGGTCCTTGGATGAATTTGTTTAGAGAGACGTCAGATTTTAGGACGATCTTGGTGGAACCAATTCTAACTGCGGTTCTCCATCATTCTGTTTTTGCTAATGTATGTGTTAACTTTTCGGATATTAGTTTATGGATTGAAGATGGTAAGTCTACAAATCTGAAAATGATATTGGAGGATGTTTTTAGTTTGCTCGATGGTGGATTTTGTTTTTTTTGTTTTGGAACAAAATTTCTGATTGGGGACAGATTTTAGTTTTGTATCTGGTGATGAATTGTTCGGCCGAAGCAAGCTTCTGGCGTGAATGTTCTATTATGATAACTCTGGAGATTTTTTATGAAAATTGTAGTGCGATAATGTATGGATTTTATGGTATTCTTGAGTCAGTTCTTGAAACTGGTATTGTTTTGGGTTTGGCGTTTGAAACAGAAAAGTTCTTGATGTGGATTCGGCTGTTATTAAAGGAAATTTGTTGTGGTTTTTTTCGGTCTTGTCTTCAAGATTTGGTTATGAAGGTTAGATTGATCCTTTTTCAACTAAGGATTGGTAATCTTCAATTGAGGAATGAGATGCAGGATTGGCCGAATCAGTTTGAGGAATTATAGAGCAGTTCTTTTCATTGTGATTTCTTGTTGTGCAAGAAAATTTCAATTTTTTTGAACAATCTTGAAGTTATTGTCGCTTTTACCACTGGTTATGTGGCTATTTTTAAGGCTTTTATTCAATCTTCCAAGGGTGTTAGTGTGGGAAAATACTCTGGTGTAGCTGGAGGTATTGAAGCTATGCTAATATTGGTTGGTTTTTTGGATTATCATAGAAGTGTTTGTGATAGTACTAGATGGGAGTTTTTCCCTTCTAGACTTATGAAGATTACTTTTTTGATTGTTGAAGAACAAGTCTTATTTGTTGGAGACTTGAAGGATTTGAATATTACTGGTTCTTTTCTTGCCAGTATGATGTGTGTGGCGGTGATTTTCAATTCGTACGACTTTTGGATTCTTCAGTCGGAATTTGGAATTTGGAATTTGGAATTTGGAATTATTGCTTTGTTAACATTGAATGGTTCTTTCATAACTTCTTTTGTTGATTGCATTGAAGTTTCAGTGGATTCTATTCTTGATTGGAGCTTGTTGGACCCTATGACTGTTGGTGGCGGTCCTAATGATATTTTGGCAGCTAGTTTAGCAGTTCTTTTTATTTTTCTTGTTTCTAGTTATCATTTACTTATTTTTCTTATAGGTTGTTTCTACCTTTTTGAAAATATTGTAATGGAATGTGGGATCTTTACTAGGTTTCATTTTCTATCTATTGGGAACTCTGGGATACTAACCAACCCATTAGGTTGTTTCAATATTTGGTATCCCCATCACCCCAATGGATCTAAAATGAAATTTAGTAGTCGTATACCCATTATGATAGTTTTAAAAGGTTTACTTTTGCTTTCTAGTTTGTAATAAGTTTTTTTTTCTTAATGCAATTTACATTTCATCAAAAAAAAAAAAAAAAAAATTCTTGGTGACTTGTCGTTTCCCTGTTGAAAAACAACATTCTTAAACTCCTCTTGAATGAACTCAGCGCTCAGCATTTCCAAATCCATAAGCGTTAATTTTTGATTTTCAGATATCAAAGGCCAATCATTAAGTTTGCATTTTATGGATCTCTACTTCTTATTAAATAATTTTAAAAAAACTTCTTCAAATTATTCAAACTCCTCAAGCACATTATTATTATCATCTTTAATTTGCCTTACAATATTCCACTTCCTTCTTGACTAGGCAAAATTATGAAAGATCATAGAGTTTGTGTTTCCTTCATCATGCCATCTCACCTTAGCCCTTTGGCTCCACCAAGTAGATAATCTTCTTAATGTAATATTTGACCCATGAACTTTACTTTGGAGAAGCAATAAGTTTTTTAAAGTGATAGCTGCATCCGTGGCCTCCTCCATTTATAGCTCCAATATTTCCTTCATTAATTGGTCTTTAAACAAGCATAAGTTCTTACATTTATTCTTGTTCCAAAAGAAGAGTTCTTTTAAAGTTCTTCTAAGCTTTCTATGCAAGATGTCCACCTCATCACAAAAATCCATATTTTTCCATGAATTTACCACAATATTCCAAGCAGCTAGATAAGATCTGCAAGTGTCTTCAAATTTTACGCTTTTTGCTTTGTTGTATTGCTTATCTTCCAATTTGAAAACTATAGGGCTATAATCAGATGCAATCCTCGCAAGGTGTCTATTTTTTTGCTAATTGAACAAATTAAAAGGAAGCTGAATTCGGCAAAGACCTATCAAGCCTTTCCCATATTCTAGTGGCTACTTCCTTGTTGTTACACCAAGTAAATCTTGGTCCAACCATTCCAACATCATGAAGATCATTATTAAACATGAAGGCCTTCATCTCTATAGGTCCTTTAACAAAAATGACACCACTTTCTTTTTCCACAATTCCAAAATTCCACCGGCTATGCCCTTACCTAGATGATGGAAAAAATCACAATCAATCCCAATGATATTGTTAACTTCACTTCTATCAATGTTTGATAACTTAGTCTCAGTCAAATCAATAAAAAAACATCATGGTCTCTAACAATTTCTTTAAGATATAAGGAGGCTTCTTTCTTCCTATGCTCCCTACAATTCCAAAAAATAAGGGAAGACATTTAAATAACTAAAGGGAAGACATCCTCGCCTTTTTTAGTTCCACTTCCTTTTCCTCTTTTCTTCCTATTTTTAGGTTCAATTGTTCTGAAAGACCTTAGTTCTTTTGCCAATTTGTTCTTGACCGAAACATTAAGAGCATCAATTTCATCTTTCATTATAGGTTGTATACCATCTGAACCATCCAGTGGTTCAAATTCTGAATGGCACACAGAATCTTTATTATTTTTCATAATCTCCATAAGCATTGGAACATCAACTTCTCAATATTCAACCTCCTCAGCTAAAACATTGAACTTGTTTGTCATAATACTGACATTATTCCCATCAAAATTTGTACATACTTTCTCAGCTAATATCGTTCAGCAACTACTATTTCAGATAGCATTTCCATATCCACATTAGCCTTACCGATCTGTTTTGTTACTCCCACTTCTATATTTTTGATATTATCCACTTTTTGAATAACACCTTTAGCATTTCTCCAAGTTTTACCTCCACCATTGAACCTCCCATTTTTGAATCTATTATTTTTTAACTTTACATGAATCCATGGGTTATAATTAGTTTTTTTCCACATAAGAATCCTTTACTTCCGTTGAATCTTTGACATCACTTCCTATTTAATCATTTGCTTCATAGGTTAGATTTTCTTTGGAATGGTAGCATCTTCTGGACAAACTGGTCTATCCGGACCAACTTTGACACAATGGTAGCAAAGTTAATCAATATTCTCATACTCCACCTTTTAAAAGAATCTACCTGAGATTCCATCAACCCAAACACCATTTGGTAATTTATTCTCCAAGTTAATCCTTACACATACCCAAGCATACTCCCTTTTTACCCATTTGAAAGAGTTTCCATCCAAATATATTGGTATTCCAATATAAGAAGCTATTCTTGCAATATTCTCCTCATCCAAACAAAATAAAGGCAAGCATGGAAACTGAATCCAAATAGGTGTGGTAATACCTTTAAAGGAACTTAGATCAAATGAAGGAAACCATTTGTCCATCTCAACAATGTGCCCTCCAACATACTATTGACCACCATTTAGTACTCCTTCAATTACCTTAGGGTTCTTAAAAAACATAAAATCCACCCCATATCGAGTGTAATCAGATGAAAATTCCTTAATTTATTCCATTTCCTTCTCGACTTCATACTACATATTAAATATGATGGATCGTTTCCAAAAATCTTTACCACAAGCGAATTCTGCAGAATTTGTGAGTTTTTGTATTCCAAATTAGAATTCAACTTTACTACTACCCCATCATCTGACATTTCCAATCGTTCAAACTTGTAAGAGAATTTGATGTTCTGTAATTTTGACCAAACTGAAATAATAGCAACCTGTTCTTTGGAGATGAGTTTATGAATCATACCATGCATTCTATTTAAAAGAATTTAAGCAATCAATTTATAAATAGATTTGCATAAGCTAATCGGTCTGAAATGAGATGGTATTGAAGGATTTTCAACCTTTGGAATTAGCACTACTACAGTTTCTTTCAAATCTGAATCCATTGATCCCATAGAAAATACTTGATGAATAGCATTCCAAGTGTCATTTTTAATAATAGACCAATAGCTCTTCAAAAAAGAATAGGATATACCATCTATTCCTGGAGATTTAAACCCCTTCAAATCACTAACTACTTTAGTAACTTCCTCCAACAAAAGTTCAGCATCCAACCTTTTCCTATCTACTTCTTCTAAGGCATTTAAACTAGGAGGCCAATCATCCAATTTACAGTCCCTCAATATCCATTTATGACTGAAATAATCAACAAAAATGTTCTTAATCTGCTTTTGATCTTCAACCTCTACCCCATTTTCATTTATAATTTTTAAAATGCAAATCCTGTTCTTTCTACCATAAGCATATGCCTGAAAGAATCTTGTATTTTTATCTCCATCCTTCAACCAATTGATCTTTGTTCTTTGCCTCCACTTTATTTTCAAACGAGCCAAGGTACTGTTAAGTTCATTCACCTTTGACCTTAAGAGCAAGATTTTATCATCAGAAAGAGCTCCTACATTAGCTTCCTCCATTTGCAAATCATAAATATCCTTATTCAGACATTCCTTCAATTCATTGAAATCTTTAAGTTTTGCTTAACTCTAATAAAACAAAACTTTCAAAGATCTTTTAAACTTGGTATTAAGAATTTCAGAAAAAGTACCACAAGCTCTTTTAATCCATGCTTTAAATACAATAGAAGCAGATGCCGGATAAGAGGGCCAATACTCTACAAATTTAATATTTTTATGAAATTTAGCAATATTGCTTAGTAGATTTAACAAGATAGGGCAATGGTCAGATGCAATCCTTGGTAGATGTCACAACACCATCAACTGGGATGAACCAATAGCCATTGAATTCAAATAACATCTATCCAGCCACTCCAAAATGTGTGCTCCTCCCACCTTGTTGTTGCACCAAGTAAATCTAGGACCCAAAAAACCGCCTTTATGCAAATCATTATTGCTCAAAAACTCTATCATCTCCTTTGCACCTTGAGAAAATATAAACCTCTTTCCCCCCTTCTTATCCTCTTTGGCCAATAAGCAATTAAAATCTCCACCCATAATTGAAGGAGTATTCTTGGTAGAGTACGATTCAATATCCCTCCAAAGTTCCCTCCTTCCAATCACCTCTTTGCTTCCATACACCGTAGATATCCTCCAAACCCCATCATCAAAATATTTAAATCCCCAATTATCTATTGGGAAGAAGATTTACACAAAGAAAAAGAAGCTAGCTTGGATCTCCAAACAACCAATATGCCTCCAGATAAGCCATTAGAAGGTGTCTAACAAAAATTGCAATCATAACCAATTAATGAATTAACTTCATTTCTACTAATCGAAGTCAATTTTGTTTCCAACAAGCCAACAAACAAAACACATAATCCTTTACAATTTCTTTCAAGTATAGAGAAGCTTTACTCTTCCTAGCTCCTCTACAATTCCAAAAAATAACGAAAGCCATTAATTAAAAATAGGGGAAGAGTTCCCCGCCTTGTCTTTAACTTCCCCATCAAATATTCTACTCCTAAGAGAAAGCTTAATAGGACCTAGTCTCTTAAGCTATTTTGAATACTTTCTCTTTATAGAAGTAGAACTATCATTCCTATCTTCAGAATTATCTTTTAAAACCTCACCACTGAAATTACTAAACGACAAGAGGGGGGGGGTGAATTATATGATTAAAAACTTTCTTTAATGAAAGAACTCTTTTTATAACTCTATGCGGAAGCGAATTTCATTCACAATAAAAAGATATGTAATCAATTTCATCCACGCAATTAATCATAATAAAAATAAATGCGAAAATAAAATGCAGAAAATATAATGGAAAGAACACACCAATTTATAGTGGTTCGGTCAAACAATGACCTACGTCCACTCCCCGGAGGCACCCTCCGAGTATTACACTAAACCTTTAGTGATTCTCCTTTAGCCCCCACAGCTAGGCGGAGAAGCCCTTACACAATCACTTCCACCTTCCCCGGTGCGGCGGAGGAGCCGGGTCTTTTGACACCAACGAGATATTCTTCTTCCCAAACTTCCTTCAAGACGAACCTTGAATCCGATGGTACTGAGGTGCAAGCTCGCCGGAGCAACCGTGTGATCTCCTTCACACTCCCTTGAAACCCCCTCCAAGGATCTTCTCCCTCTCTCAAACTCCACCCTTTCCTCTCTCCCTTTCAAGTCCTCTCTTCAAGTTTTCTCCAAAAGAATGAAGACACAATGGCTGCCAAAGACTCTTACAAAGTCTTATGAGAGTGCTTAAATAGAGGTTTCAAAAAACCCTAAAAATACTCAATTCAGCCGTCAAATATCGTACTGTACGATCACAAGATCGTCCAATACGATGTGCAGAAATTGATCTGTTAGTACTGTACGATGTCCTGTACGATGTGCTGTACGATCCAGTTCGTACAGTACGATACAGTTCGTCCAGTACGATCCAAATGACAAATTTCAGCCGTTTTGATTGAATAATCTCAGGATTAACTTAGGCAATATTTTAAACATCGTACAGTACGATTATGATCGTACAGTACGATTATACAACCTTTCAAATTCAAATTTTTGCCTAATTTAATGGACGGCGGGCTTTCTTATTATAACAAATCGTACAGTACGATATGGTGATCGTACAGTACGATTAGTTATATTCAAAAATAATTTTTCCAGGAAAAATAAAATATTTTAATTTATTTCTGTTACACCAGATCGTACAGTACGAAATAAATTCATACAGTACGATGAACAGAAAAGTTAAAATATTTATAATCATTTTTTGCTCCCTCTGTTTGTGTGCTTGATCAACAAACTAACATACATCATTACAAGACTTGACTCAATAAATGAAAATTACAGACTCATTTAATACAACCAATTCTATGCAATCTTGAGCCTTGAATCTTCAAAGAACGGTGCATGATGTACCTGAAATATTAGTCAACATAGAAAGACATATGCACTGCAAATACTAGGAGAAATAAAAGATTAATAAATATTATTTGTTATCATCAAAATCATAAACTCAGAAGCCCGAGTTGCAACAACCACCACCTTCCAGAATCACATTCTCACCATTATCAAACTTATTCAGCACAGAAGCCTCCCCATCCACAATAACTTGAACTTCTTCAACTTTTTCAGTAATACTATCACCCAATTTTCCTTCATCAGCACTATCCTGAATAATTTCACCCTCTTCCCCAATATCACATAAATAATTGAATTCATTATGATCAGAATGGAAGTTCATACCATTTTCAACAATTGAACTCCTCTGTTGGCATGAAACTGAAAAATCCCGAACAAAAATTTGAGCATTAGCCACCTCCTCCACACTTGGTTTATCAATAGTTGTCTCTTTGTTCTTCTCCATCATTGCAACAACTTCAGATTTCTTCTCAGGCGTCTTCATAAAACTAGCTGGAAGTCTTCTACTATTATTAGATTTCTTCCTCCCATAATTTACATGGACCCAAGGTACATAACCATCATTATGAGTAACATTTTCTTCAATCTTTTTATCAGTCTTGGCTTCTACACCATTCACGTTCAGAATTCATTTATCCATCCCATTTTTTTCTTGTTGTAGACCTCTGCCTAGCACACGTCAATCTTTTTCTCTATACAAACTTTTTGCACGTGTCCAATCCTTCCACATGTAAAGCATAATGAAGATATTCTCTCATATTCAGTCTTTTGGAAGAATTTACCATAAGTCCCCTTAACCTAAACACCAAAAGGTAGGCTATATTCCAAATTCACAAGAACACATACCCTCACAAACTCCCTCCTACTCCACTGAAACATGCATCCATCAATCATATATGGAGTACCAAACTTTGAAGCAATCCTACATAAATTAACCTGATCCTAGCATTGAAGAGGTAAATTCGGTAATTTAATTCAAACCGGAGCTGTTAACCCTTTTAACAAAGAAGGAGAGAACATAGGAGACCATTTATCCATTCCAATGATATGCCCATTGACATACTAAGGCCCATTATTCATGACTGATTCCATAGCTTTTACATCTTCAAAAGCACATAATTCCACCCCATTCCAAGCACTATAAGATGAATTTTGACAAACTGAGCCCACTGCCTTCTCAGTTCATTTCTAACCACATAAAGAGGTACATTATCACCAAAGACTTTAATAACTATAGCATTATACAATCTTTTTACATTCTCCAATTCATTTTCCACATTCAATTTTATTTTTTTACCATCTTCAGATAAGGGTGTGCCATAATCTAAATCAATGACACGAATATTGTCCTTTTTCTTCCAAGCATTATGTATAATGTTACCAGATGAATCCTTCAACATCACAACAGAATTTTCATTCAGATTTCTAGAATTTAGCTCTCCATCTTCACAATGACGAATAGAAAACAAATCCTCCTCAGCACTCTTCAACATCGACGCTTCTGCATTCATCTTTGCTTTCAAAACCGAAACATCTTCTCGAGCTTTTAACTCCACATCACCAGCATTCATATTCACCATATTTTTCTTAACAATCAAATTTCCCATCTTAACTCTAATGTCAACGTCAGCCGCAGCTATAGAATCGGATACTCCTATCTTCTAACAAGACGAATCCACAATTTGACCATTAGAATTCAAATTTTCAATGAAAACCATGGGAACAGGTTTTGGAATTTTATAAATATTCTCCACCAAGACTTCTTTGCCTTTACCGATATCAAGAACAGATTGTTTTTTTTTTTTTTTTTTTTTTTTTTGAAGAAGCAAAAAGCAATTTACTAAAGAAAAGAGAAAAAAAGGGGACACAAAAAAGGCCACTACCGAGAACAGGCAATAGATTCCTCATTCAAAATATTAATAAATGAGGGAGGAACCTTATCAAGGATTAAATCATCCCAAAAGAAAGAAGAAAAAGCACCAAAGTTAGCACATAAATCTGCTAACTTGTTACAATCTCTTTTGACATAGTTGAAAATAACATAATTAAAAGTATCCACAAAATTAATTTTATCCATACCTTTACCTCTCTTTTTGATAGCCTTGTGGATAAACTTGATAGCATTCATATTGTCACTTTCAATGATAATGCCTTGAAATCCATGCACCCGATCCTTGATCATATCTTTGACTGAAGCTATAGCTAGATACTCCAAATAAGTGATATCCCAATGCATTTGAGATATACCATAAGCTGCTATTAATCTTCCTTTTTGATTTCTAGCCACTCCTCTAATGCCTCCTTTATAAGAATGAAAAAGAGTTGCATCAAAATTCACCTTGATCCAATTGGGTGGAGGAGAATACCAACGATTTTCAAACAGCAAATGCCGATTAGTACTAAACCAGCCCGATTTGTTATAGTTTGGAGAATTGAAAGCTCCTACATAGCTAATTGCCTCGGCAGCTATGTAAAAAGAACTTCTTTCCTTCTTCCCGTGAACAACTTCATTTCTTTCCTTCCAAGTATATGGCATTGCAGAGTAGACTAGAAAGAAATACATTTTGTTAGGTCAGCCACTTAAACATTTCTTCTTTGTTATTGAATAGAGGAATATGAAAGCCCCATTTGTTCAATTGCTGTATAACTTCAACTATCTTTAGGCATCTACAAGTTAAGTGACATATATCTTCCTCCTCATAATAGCCTCTAGGACAGCTATTAAACCTTTGAATTCTTCTATAAGATAAAAAGAATTGGAAGGCAAAGCATTATTAAAAACTCTCCACCAGAAGTTTCCTACTCTAGAATTTAGCTTTGAATTTTTTAGCCATTTCCATTCAACATTATCAGTTAAAAGATGATCTTTGTACCCTTCAGCAATGGAAGTAATAGTTCTGCCAGATTCCATATGAATGAGATCAAATTGATCTTCAATAAGACCCTACTTAATGTCAATCTTGCAAATTAATTCCAGCAGATACTTTTCAAAGTATTTTTGAAGTTCTGTAGTATTCCATTGATTGGCAGAAATAAAATTTTTGACTCTTAAATTATCTGCCACTTCTTCTTAAGAGTTAACAAATGTAGGCCATTTCTTTAAACTTTTGCCCCAAATCCAGATATCTTCAAAAACATCAACTGACTGGCCATTTTCTATAGTCCATCTTACAATATTCTTCGAGGATTTGCTACCATCTTTAATAATTTTCCAAGCAGTGGAGTTAGATTTGTTGCTGTTCTCAACATCCAATTCGGGTCCGTATTTTGGAAATAGAATTTTATGCAATAAGGAGTATCTTTCTTTCAAGTATTTCTAAGCTAATTTAGCTCTTAAAGGCCTCATTTTATTGGAGCAGGAATGAATCCCTCTACAACCTTGTTCAATTGGTTCACACATCTTTTTCCAGCTAACATAATGCAACCAGGGTTCTTCATTAGATTTATCCCAAATAAAGTTCCTGCATAGCTTCTCCACTTCTCCTAAAATAGCTTTAAGAACTAAAGATACCGTTGAATGGAAAGAAGGAATAGATAGAATAATAGATTTCACCAATGTGATTTTACCTGCTAAGGAAATGTACTTCAGCCCCCAATTATTAAGCTTCTTCAGAATTTTGTCTATAATGAATTGGAAATCCACTCTAGAAAGTCTTTTTAAAGCCAATTTTGTCCCAAGATAATTGAATTCTTTGACTTCTTTGAATCCCATAATGCCTTTAATTTTCCTTTTCTTTAAGCTAGAGATAGCTTTTCCGAAAAGTATTCCAGATTTGCTTATGTTAACCTTTTGGCCGATCCAATCACAATATCTATTGACAATGGCTTTTATAATTTTCACATTTTTGAGTTTTGCTTCAGCAAAGAACATGATGTCATCTTCATATAGTAAGTGTGAAATCCTTGGGATGTTATTGCTAACCCGAACAAGAATTTTATCCTTCTCCTTGATGGCATTAGACAAAAGCTGAGAGCATAAATAAAAAGGAAAGGGCACCCTTGTCTAAATAAAAAGGATTGTTGATTTTGGGAATCAGGACAATCATTGTTCTCTTCCAATCCTCATTCATCTTAGTCGTACCAAAGAAATATTTCATAGCTTCCCAGAATTCAATTCTAATAATGGACCAATAAATTTTAAGAGAAGAATATGTAATACCAACTTCACCTGGAGAAGTCAAGCCCATGGTTTCCTTGATGGCCTTCTCTACTTCTTCTATATTGAATTCTCTGTTTAACAGAATTTTGTCTTCCTCTTCAGCCTGAGAGTGACTATCTGTCCATCCTTCAAGCAAGC
Organism: Dendrobium nobile; assembly: GCA_022539455.1. NCBI lineage: Eukaryota > Viridiplantae > Streptophyta > Magnoliopsida > Asparagales > Orchidaceae > Dendrobium > Dendrobium nobile. Next base: position 40,555,764 of record CM039735.1, read on the forward strand.
AGGTTCTCTCACGCCATTTATCTTTGAAGAATTGTAATAAAACATCTTCGATTTGATTTTGCTTTTCCACCATAATCCCGTTGTCATCCGTAATGCAAGAGATGAGATTGGTGTTCTTTCTAGCACTAGCCATAGAGTGAAAGAATTTTTAGTTTTGGTCTCCTTCCCCTATCCATTTAACCTTGGAACGTTGTCTCCACCATGTGTTTAACCGAGCCAAGTTAGAGTTGAGCTCGTTGATTTTGAATTTTAGCAGATAATAATCATTCATGGACCGCTTCCCATCTTTAGCTTCTTTAGTTTGGAGAATAAGGATTTCTTTTTTGAGCAAGTCTTTCATCTGGTTCAAGTCAATGTGCTTGGCCTTACTCCAAAAGAATAAGGATTTAAGAGACCTTCTTAACTTGAAATTTAAAATTTTGGCTGGGGAACCAGAATCTTTTTTCTTCCATGCTTTTTCCACCACAGCAAAAGAAGCTGGATAAGAGGCCTATACATCTTTGAATCTGATAGAATTTTTGACTTTAGAAGACAAAGTTGAAGTGTTAAGGAGGATAGGACAGTGATCAGATGCAATTCTGTGTAAATGCTTTACAACCATCTGTTGATTATAGTTCACTGCAGCAGAATTTACCATAATTTGATCCAATCTTTCCATTATCCGATCAAAGCCTTTCTTATTATTACTCCAGGTCAGCCTAGGACCAATGAAGCTGAATTCATGAAGGTCATTAGAAGTCATAAAATACTTCATTTCTCTAGGCCCCAAGGAAAAGGCAAAATTTATACCACCTTTCTTGTCTTCTTTAGCCAAAAGACAGTTGAAGTCTCCACCGATCACCATAGGCCAATCATTGGTGATATGAGGTTCCAACCCATTCCAAAGAAGTCTTCTATTATACACATCTTTGCTGCAATAAATAGTGGCTATCCTCCAAATCCCCTTGTTAAAGATATCTAAATCACCAACAATGAACTGAGAAGAAGATTCTATCATGTTGAAGTTGGTTATGCTGCTCCTCCAAAGAACTAGAATGCCTCCAGATAAACCAGCAGATGGAACATATCTATAATTCCAACCGGTACCAATCAATGAATCCACATCTTTTTGCTCAATAAAGACTAATTTAGTCTCTAAAAGCCCAACAAAAAGAACATTTTGATCTTTAACCACCTCCTTGAGGTAGAGAGAAGCCTTCTTTTTCTTTGCTCCTCTAAAATTCCAAATTAATATGGAATTCATTTATGGATCAGTGGGGAATAGTTCCCCCCTTTCTCCTTAGCATCTCCATAATTTTTCCTTCCCCTAGTCTTCAAGCTGATAGGTCCCAGATTTTTCAACTACTTCACACCTTTCTTTTTAACCGAAGAAGACATGACTTCATTAGCTTTAGCATCAACATCAGTAATAGCTGTCTCTTCATGAAAACCTTCCTGTATGTTTGGCTATAAAACATCTTCAATATTGCCAAAGATCTTGATCACCAGAGACTTCTTAAGTCTATTTGAATTGTCATGTTCATTTTCAACATGAAGTTTTACTACTCCATCTTCATTCACAAAGTTATCTCTGAAATTCAGCTCAGAGACTTTAATATTATCCTTCTTTTTCCAAGAATTCAGCACTTGTTTTTCAGTAACAGATTTATGACATTCAACATTGTTCATTTGATATCTGTTCCCTAGTTCTCCATATTCACATTCCCGAACTTTAATAAGATCAGAACTCTAACCATCTTTGTCTACGCCATCTTGTTCCTTAGAATTCACATTGATTTCTGCTATAACCAGATCATCAGTAAGCTAGTTATCTTTTAGAGCGTCTTACAAAACTTCCTTATTAGTTGCTGCCGCATTCTTACAAGAGGTTTGAGAGCAATCATCTTTTTGGAATTGATTGCCATTATGGAATTTTGTTTCATGTAGATTAAATGCCTTTAATTGTGAATCTTCCATGATGATTTGTTTACCTTTGCCAATGCAATCAACCTTCTTCTTCTTTTCTTTAAATGCTCCTTCTTTGATAATCAAAGGCTGTTCTTTATTAAACCAGAACATTTTATCCTTCTCACGACCAATGTTTTCGAATGCATGTGGAGATGAGTTGAATTGACATGAGATCTTCCGTGATGATGGAGGAGGGGGGTAGAAGTTGACTGAGGCTCCAGGAGCCGAAGTGCGGCGATCCTCCGTCGCCATTAGCATCGAGCAGAGAAACCACAAAATTGGAATTCAAAAATCTCTTCCTTGAATTGTGGAGCTTCTCTCTCTTCCTGAGGGGAGCTGACTAAGGTCAGGAACAGATTGTTTAGAGGAAGGAAATCCTCCTTCGTTAATCACCAATGCACCGCCATTCCTCATTTTCAACCTAGCACATTCTGAATCGCCAAAAGCTGGAAGAGATCTAGCGGTATTCAACCCACCTCCAGTAGATGGACACCTAATATCACTAGGACCACCAGCGACTGGTGTCCGGCGAGCATTCGCCACCATCGAAAAAGTAGCTGAAAATTGCAAATAGAATTTTTGAATTTTCAACACAATTCTCTTACTAGAAAACCATAGCTTCTCTCACTAGAAAACCTAATGAATTTTCAACAAAATTGTTTTAATTACTCAAATTATTTAACTCTTTTTTTAGGCTCATTTTGTAAAAATATAAGTAAATAAATAAAAATCCTAAAAATACATACTAAATTGACTGTAATTCTAAATTAAACATAAGATTATTAAAAATTACAAAACTTTAAAATTCTAATTAAAATTAAAAGGTAAAACTTTAGTAAACATAACCTAATAAAGAGGAAACTTTAAGTAAAGCAAAATGCTTATAATAAATAAATAAATACAATTAAATATAAAATGAAAATTTTAAACATAAATTAGTAAGTAAATAGAAATAAATCAATTAAAATTTGAATAAATGAATTATATATAAATCAAAATACTAATTCAAACATATATAATTAAAAGGAGTTCATTAAAAATATAAACAAAAAAAATTAAAATTACAAATAAAGAAAATAAAATAGAAATAATAGAATAATAAATTAAAATAAATTGATTTAAAATTTATAAACCCAAATTATAAATTAAATTCAATTCAAATTAATTAAATAGAATTTAACCAGGTTATCTTATTCAAATAAATGGAATAAATTTAAATAAATAACATAAGTAAATAGAAAGACTCTATATATTGGATTTGATCCATTAGGGGTAATGAAATGCATTATAATTATTAGCATAGGACCTTTTTATTAAGTGAATCAAGTCTTTGAAGTGATAAATTAAAAGGATTTCTTAAAGAATAAATATTTAAAATAATTAAATAAAATAAGTACTCTATGCATTGGATTTGATCCCTTAGAGGGAATCAAATGCATTATAATTATGAGCCAAGGACTTGTTGATTATTGACTTCTAACACTTAAAAGTTATTAATGACTATGTTTTTAAGAATTTAACTTTAAACAACTTAGACATTTATCTTACTCTAATAAAAATATTAAACTTTAAATCATTATAACTTGAGTTTGAAAAAACTTCCTATTGCCTTTTAAAAAATAAGATATAAATGTTCAACAATTTCAAATTAAAATAAATCTAGAACATATCAAGATAACATAATGTCTTACACTATTTAGATTGTTTGTCAGGACAAATAAATCTATCCTAAGCTAGGCTAGTTTATTTTCTTAGAGAACTCCACTTGGAGGGTTTTCTCATTTAGAGTGTTTATTTTCTATACTTTGGATGTGATACATATATGTTTATAGTTCTTGTTTGTGTACCTCAGGCTCTTAGGTCATTTTAAACTTTTCATGTTGTTTACACTTGCATTTTACCTTTTTTTATATTTATATAATGCTTTTATTTTCATACAATAAGTTAAATGTAACTTGGTGCAAATATAAATATAAATTTATAAATGAAAAACATAAAGTTGTTGATCTCTTATTTAGGTAGATTGAGTTATAAAATTGTAAAGAGTTATAAAATATTTAAAGATAATTAAGGCTAAAATATATTGATAGATTTCAGAAGGTAATGTTCTCTCCTCTTTTGAAAGGCATTATCTTCTAAAATTCTATAGAAGATCTTGAAGCTAGAAGATTTTAATACTAAAGAAAGTAATCATACTAAAATATACATTATATAGGAATGGAAATCTAAGTCTATTATGATGAAAATTGACCACCTTTACTTTAGAACAGGCCATGATTTATTCTTTATTTCTTAATATTATAAATGAATATAAGTTTTATTTAAAAATTATTTTATAGATCATGCATTGAGAAAGTTACCTGCAATTGTATAGGTTAAAGTCTTGATGAAATTCTAAACTAAAATTTCCTTGATTTCGGTTAAATAAAGCTCTCATATCTTGCATTCATAAGGTGTTGATTGGCGCTTAAAATGTTAGCTGGTAGTCCACTCCAGATAAATATAAGTCTAGATTGATCACACCTCCTCAATTTCTCCTTAAAGAGAGTCATCTATATTCTAAGTAAAATCTAAACTATATTTAAATCTAAATCTTCTTCTATTTGGTTGATTAAGAAATTTGATCCCTTATTCAGATCTTTATAAATTAAAAACATTATTACCCACTTTAATTAAGAGTTTTCTAGTGACTTGTCTTGAGATGTAATTTTAAAAATGATAAGTGAATGTTATTTTTTTCTTTCAAAATGAATTTAACATTTCTTATGACTCATTTGATTATGAAATTAAATATTATTTCTTTTTCAAACTGATAGTGAAGCATTAGTCTATCTCTCGAGTTAGCAAAATGTTTGGCTATACAGATTTGATTAAAAAAAAATATGAAGTGAATTATTTTTTTTTAAAGGGAAACTCACAAAGGGGCCTACACATTAATTAAAATAAAAATTACAAGGTCCTTAAAGGGACCTCAAGCTTTGTACTACTCAGAAGAGCTATAAAAATAAGCAAAAAAAAAAAAAAAAACCTTATAAGTTTAATTCCCCTAAAACCAGATACATAACCACCTAAGAACATTCTAGGTTAACAAGAAGCCATCATCCAAAAAATAAAGAAATAATGATACTCTTTAAGCTCGATCTCTTCGCACAAAAAATCAGGAATAAGCAATTCTGCACTAAAAGTTCCTGCAAAAAGATGGTAAAAAATAACATTAAGCAAACTTAAAATCAAACCTATCTTAGATGTTATCATAGCTCTTATGTTAATTCCCTTCATAAATAAGAGATAAGATGCCCAATTTTATCCAATTACAATAATTACGAACATTAATGGAAAAAATAGAGCCACCAAAATAGTCTACCTAAGATAAGAAGGGGTAGGTAGCAGTATTCCTTCTGAAAATAATATGGTACACATTAGCAATCTTACACCAACCTGAGTGGATCATACCATAACCATTTAACTCAACATCATACTTAAACTGGTATCCATTTGCAATAGAACTAACCAAAACTAATGAGTGGGTATTCCTTCTAAAAACACACCAAAATAAATAGCAAGAAGTATTAACATCCAAATAGATACCATAAGGCTGACTGGTAGCAATGATATTAAAATGAACCCCACATAGAAGGTCAAAATTTGGCAAAAAAAAAAAACTAGCAACAACACCCTAACATCCCAACCCACATAAAATCCAGCACCCCTCCATAAAGCAGTCTCGCAAGCAGACCAGAAAACTGCTCAACCCTCCAACCATAATAGAGAACCAAAAATAAAATAGAACATGTGAAAAGATTAATATCCAATCGATCCCAAATACATTTTAACAAAAAACACCACCTAGAAAAGACATAAAATGCTAGCATAGACCATACAGTACACCCCACCAACAAATAAAGAGTAGAAAAACCAAAGCAATAAGTTTTCTAAAATAAGGGAAATTAAACGTAACTTAGTACTGCTGAAAATTTATTTCCAAAAAATTAAGTAGGCCAAAGGAACAAAAAAACCTAGCTCAATTATGTAATATATGAAATAACCATGTACCAGATAAATAATAGCCGCTCAAATCTAATCCTCCAAACAAGGAGAAGCTTCCATTTATGCAGAAATAATTAGAAAGATAAGAAGATAGCCTAATTAACCTCTAACATATGGAAAACCCAATTTGTTCAAATGAATGAGGCCTTTATTAGAGGTAGGAAAATAATTATAATTAAAATTGGTTAGACTTTGCAAATTGGAAACCAGATTTGGAAAACAGTCAGCACAAGAGTTACCTTCCCAATGAATATGAATAATCTTCATATGAAAAGAAATAAGCATTCATTTAATACCCCTAAGAAAATAGAATATATGAGGAATACAAACTTTATCTTACCTATATTTGATACAATAAATAATATGAAGAGAATTCATTTCAATCCAACTGTTACTTACACCAAGGGATAAACATAATTTAAAATAATAAATGATAACATAAAGTTCAAAAAATATAACAGAAAAATTAGAAAGAGGAGTGGCATAAGAAATGAAAAAGTTACCAGTATAGTCTCTAATAATACCACCACATTCACAAGAGCTCTACTTCATGAACCCATCAAAATTTAGCTTGTAAATATTAATATGAGGTTTAAGCTAATACACCAATTTAGGAACATCAATTTGGTAAATAACATGCAAAACAATTCCAAAATCCTTTGCAACGAAGGAAAAACCATTAAAATTCTTAAAAGTTAACAGATGGACATTAAACAATCTAGTAAATTTATCTTTAATGCTCTAAATAATCTGGTCAACCTTCATAGGAAAATAATTAAAAAGGGATTTATTCCTAGCAAGCCAAAGATGCCATAAAATAAGAGAAGAAATGAGATGAGTAGTATGGCCTCTAGACTTGAAAATCACTTGTTAAGAATTGCCCTAATAGACATATTAACATTGAAATAATTATCTTTAAAGATATCCTCAAAATAAAGTCAAATTTTACCTGTACTGGGACCCAAAAGAAAAATGTTATGTATGTTTTCCTCATGGTAGAAACATTGACACTTAGAAGCCATACTAAAACCTGTTTTAGTTAAATTATTATCTATGGGCTCATAGTTATTCTTAAGGCACCAAATAAAAATATCAATAGAAGGTGGAATAATTTTATGACATATCATAGAAAAAATATTATTTGAAATTTGTTTAATTCTAAAAGCGTGTCATGCATCCTTGAGGAAAAATTCACCATTGTTGACCATATTACATAGTAAAGTATCTTCTTCCACTATGTTAAGAGAAATTTGTAAAATCTTATGAATAATAATTTCAAGAATAACCTTAGATAATTTTTTATAATCCCAACCTTTATTAAAGATAAAAGAATTAATTTTGATAGTCGAATTAGAGATAGTTCTAGGCATATGATCCATATAAATTGGATTTAGCCATTTTTCTTGCCCAAAAATAAATTAGCATTACCAAGTCCCCATAAAATATAAGGTTTGGCCAGCCATTTTATATCACACAATCTCTTCCAAACTCTAGAGTTGCCCTACTTATAAGAACCCAAGGTAGAATTGATATCAGAACAATACTTAAACATCATGAAATTGGACTAAACACGCTTATTACCATGAAAATTAAACCAGAGCTTGAAAGAGAAATTATGGGCTAAACCTCTCATACTTTAGCACCCTAAAGCACCTTCCTCAAGAACATCACAATATTTAGACCAAGAAAACCATATAATTTATTAATTACAAATTTTACCTTTTGAAAAGAACCTAATAAAGATTTTTTCCAACCTATTATGCACTTGCACAATAGGATTAGTAGTTTCAAAAAGATATATAGGTAAGGAACAAATAGTGCTCTTAATTAAAACTAATTTGTCACCAAAGCTAAGTAAGTTAAATTTCAAAGAATTAAGTTTATTTTGAACCAAAAAAATGAGATCATAAAAAAGAAAGGATCTTTTAGGACCTTTAAACAATGGAACACCTAGGTACTTAAGAGGAAGTGAAGTATGATTGAATACAAAACCCTTTTAATAGAATTGATACTTTAAACAGATATTCTAGAGGGGGTAAAAAAGTAATATTTATTTTTGTTAACATTAAACCCACTAATATTCTCAAATTTATTTAAAATTTTCATAATAACTCTCACTTTATTAATAGAATCATAAGAGAAGATAATAATGTCATTAGGAAAACAATTGTGGGAAACATGAAAATAAGCTAAGGTTCTATAGTAAAGATTATTATGGTTTTCATACTTTTAGTGAGCCCTTTAGAAAGATACTCAACCTCAATAATGAACAAAGCAATAGAAATAGAGTCCCTTGTCTAATACTAGGAGAAGACCTGAAAAAACTCATACTTTTGCCATTTATAATGATAAAAAAATAAGAATTCTAAATGTAGTTCCTAATCAAAGAATTGAAAAGAGAGTTAAAGCCAAAAAGTTGTAAAATAGTATACAAAACTTCTAATTGATATTTTCATAGGCTTTAGCAATATCAATTTTTAATATAGTGTACCCAACTCTAACATTGATATCAATATCTTGAACTAGTTCTTGAGGAAAAAAAAAATTTATTAGAGATGGAATTTCCTTTAACAATCCCCATTTAATTTTTAGAGATAATTTTATCAAGCATAGGAGAATAACGATCCATAAAAATTTTATAGATAAGTTTACTAAAAATGAGCAAAGACTAATAGAGTGAAAAGCATCCCACTAAATGGTAGAAGCTTTTTGGGGATATGCATAATAAGAAGTATTAGTAAAGAATATAGGTAAAGGAGAACCATTAAAAACATCTAACACAGCACCATACAAGTCATCACAAATAATATGCCAAGCTCTTTGAAAAAAATTTTGTAGTAAAGCCATCAGGGCCAACAACAGAATCAGCATTCATAGAAAAAACAATATTCTTAAGATCATCCATAGAAGGAACCATGTTGAGAAAGTTATTATCCTCATCATTGATGTAAAAAGTGATAAGCTCAGGATGTTAAACTCTTTTAGGTTCAAACTTTTTATTAAATTACTTCGTAAATTGATCCACAATAGACTTGGCAATATTCTCCTCTCCTTTGATATGGTTACCATCAAAAACGATTATTTTTTGGAAAAAACTTTTAGCTCAATTTTTCATAACCAACGAATGAAATGCTTGGTATTCTTATCTCCTTCAAGAAGGTGTTTAGAAGTAGATTTTTGTCTTCAAAAAATTTGTTCCTAATCTTGGAGGAGAAAAAGGAAGTTTTTAGTTACTTTTAAAGGCATAGTATTATCCATAGAAGGATTAGCTTGACAAATAATTTTTAGAGCAATAACATTCTCTTCTACAGCCATGATATTAGCAAAGATGCTTTTAAAATTGAATTATTCTAATAATTAATTTTAAATTTAAGTCTCTTAAGCTTATGCCAAAGTCTAGTCATCCCTTATATAGAATTATCAGGGAGAAGGGGAGCTTCTCAATTTTCCTTGACTAAATATAAAAAAACTATCATTAAAAAGCCACATGTTTTGGAATCTAAAGGATGATATATAATTAGTATTCCTAGTCTTAATACCAACAAGGAGGGGAGGCTGATCAGAAAAATTTTTACTAAGAAGTTCAATGAAAGTATTATTGTAAGCATTAATCCACAAGTCATTAAAAAGCACCCTGCCAAGCCTTTGCGACATGTTTCCATGATTCCAATTGTTGGAATTACTAGAAAAACCTATATCAACTAACATATAATACATAGTTATATTATTAAAATCATCCATAGACTGATAATTTAGAGGGCAACTACCAAGCCTCTCACTAGCATTACTGATGGAACTAAAGTCACCACCAATATGCCAAGGAGAATCTACAAGCCCACAAAAATCATAAAGTTGCTTCTAATGATTTTTTTCTAATTAAATGGGATGAAAATGCATAAATGAAGGATGAATAGAAAGCAAAACTCTTGCATTCAATATTACAATGTAAATCTTGAATAAAATCTCCAACAATATCAATAGTAATTGGATCTTTCCAAATAATCCATATTTTATTAGACACATTGTCCCAACTATGTTTGAAACCAAAGAAAGTAGTTGTTTCATTCAACTTGCAAACCTAAATAAGAGTTTTTCTAATAACAACGAAAAAAATTTCATGAATATAACATAAATTCCTAACCCTAATATGAGAAGAAGGGCACCCAATGCCCATAACATTCCAAATAATTGCTTAATCATTAATAATCATTTTATTCAAAGTTTGAGAATTGGTACTTCTAGGTGATTGAAAACACTAGTTTCCCAATTTCTTATTCCTTTTATTTGGAGCTGAAGTAAAATCTTACATATGAGACGAGTATTTAGCAATGTCACATTCATCGTTACTATTCACCAAATCTTCACCTTTGTGAGAACAAGTAGAGTTACCAATACTAGTCCAACCTTTCAGATTGTTTCAAGGAACAATCTCATTCATTGAGGCAACTCCTTCCAAAGGATTGGAACTTGTAATATATTCATCTTCTTCCATACATCTCTATAAACCATTATCCTACACATTTATTAAAGAAGGAATAGGTGGTAAGTTAGTACACTCTTTATTTTCAACACGAGTAACCAACTCAGAGATATTTTTATTAGGAACATTAGGAATAACTATAGCTAACATTTGTTCATCCACAAATTCCCCATCTTTAGCATCTCTAATCTCATTTGTAGAATTCTCTTGAGATACTTCTTGATTAACTCCCTGCTCATTAGATAAATTATAAGGCTCAATCATTCAACATATTTTTAACCTCATTATGGACTTTTTAAACATTATCCAAAATTTGAGGTTCCAATGGAGCATCCTCATTGTTTTTTGATATTATTTCCTAGTCATTTAAGATGGCAACTTTACTTTGGATTTCTCCTTTTATTTTTCTAAATGTGGGTGTAAAATAAATCAATCGGACACACAATGATCATGCATTTTATAATGAGAACAAAAAGTAGGAAAGTTTTCAAATATGACTTTCTGAAAGTAGCCATTCAACTCTAATCCAATCCATATATCCTTTGGTTGTTTTTTAGAAACATCCAATTCAACAATAACTTGAGCCACTGAAGGCTGGGAGAAGTTGGAAGTAGCTTGATAAATTTGTAGTGGTTGACTTAAAATTAAAGCAAGAGAAAAAGAACTTGAGAATTAAAAAATAGTAATCTTTGATTAGGAAATGAAATCCATATAGAAACTATCGGAGATTCCTCAGGAACATCAAATTTAAGAGTCCATTTTATGAGCCTTATTTGACATCCAATAATATAATAGGATCTCCTAGAAAAAAATTTTCTATAGTCTAAATCACTCATAAGTTAAATAGTAGCGTGTCATTGATCATTGAACCCATAGAGAATGAACACAAAAGTTTTATTCCCAAAAAACTTGCGAATGACATCCAAATTAGGCCTATAAAGCATAAATTTACCAACCAAAGTAAAAGCAGATGGATGAATAAATTTTGATATAACTTTGTCATCAAACATCAAAGTCTGCAAACCCTTATAAGTTGAATGAAAAAAAAATCATGTTTCAAATAAAAGAGGAACCAACAAGCACATCTTTAAAAGATTAAGATTTATTATCACTGTTCGAAAGCCATAAGTTGGAAGAAGATGGCGAAGCTATCACCCACACCTAGTTAAAAAACTTGCATCGAGTGACAAAAAAATACTAAAAAAACCAGTCTACCAAATGAATAAGAAAAATAACCACACAGACCAATCAAAGATCCACCCTACTAAAAGCCGGAGGAGAGCTCGAAGGCAACCATAGAATTACCTCACATTCACCCAAAATGCCAAAGCGTTGTATCCATTAACTCTTTTGTTACTCAAGGAGTCATATTTATTTTCTTAAAGAATCCAACTAGTGAGGGGAAGAACTAATTAGGAAATAAATAAACAAGCAAGCCTATTTAAATCACAACCAATAATTTTTTCCATCATAAAAATGGGAGAGATTATTATAATTCGGGTAGTATTTTATTGATTATAAATATTATTGGATGTTTAGTTTCTTATTCATATATTATTTTGCACATTTTTCTTATGTGGCATTAACCTTTTGAGGTATATCATAGATTGAACAAAAGCAAAGAACTAAGGCTCAAGACAATATCACATCATTATATAAGTTAGCCTGTGCTTAAAAGATTCTATACCTTTTTTTTGGTCATTTTTTTATAGTAGGTGTATATTGGAGCAATCGTGCACACTCAAATAAGGAGTAAAACTAATTATTTTAATTTATTGACCATATTGTACTATATATACTATTCAAACAAAAATTAAATCAAATAAAATGTATAAAAAATTGGTTATAACTAATCATTTTGTATATTCACCACATCGTATTGGATAATAAACTAACTTAAGAAACATAGACATCAAATCTTGGTTACTTAAATAAAGCAAATTAAAAATTAAAAGTTGGAACTGATCATATTATATAAACTAGTTCATACTTTAGTGTTGTAACTCTGGCATCTGAGTTTATTATTTTGATGATAACAAATATTATTGATTGCCTCTTTATTTCTTCTAGTATTTGTAGTGAATACTTATTTATGTGTTTATTAAAATTTTTATGTACAATTTGCACCATTATTTGAAGACTTTGGGCTCAAGATGGGATATAATAGGTTATTCTAAAAGAGTCTATAATTTTCATTTATTTATTTTTAATTTTTTTAGTCAAGTCTTATAAGGGTGTATGCTAGCTTGGTGATCATGCACACACACATACATAAGGGGAGCAAGAATAATTTTAAATATTATATTTTTTTTTGTTTATCATACTGTATAACATGGATCATACTATATGATTTGGAGTTATAAAAATTAATCAAAATATTTAATTTTTAGAAAAAATAATTTTAAAATATAATTATTCATATAATACAAACATCACATCATACTAGATAATCTATTATAATTAAAAACCCCATTGAATATTAAATTAGGAAAAATTTTGAATTTAAAATATTGTTCTATTCTTACTATATAAAACTAATCATATTATATGATGTTTAAAATATTACTTAATGTAATCTTATGATTAATCAATCGAATCTGAGAAATTTTTTTTTTATCGTACTGTTATATGAACTGGATCATATTGTATGAACAATAGAGATGATATTTTGTCATCCCATGATTCATCCTAGATAAATTGCATTTTAGTTGAACTTAATATACTATATGATTGTTTATTCGTATTGGTGATCATACAACACTATCAGAAAAAATTGAACTAATTGTATGACTGGACATTCATACTGATGATCATACAGTACTACTTGGTAAAATTTTGCACATCATATTGGATGATCCTTTGATTGTACTATATAATCTTTAATGGTTGAATTAAATTTTTATGGATTTTTGAAGCCCTCTATTTAATTTTTCTCATAAGAAATTATAAGAGTTTTTTAGGCATTCATTGAGTTAATTTATTTTGGAGAAAGTTTAAAGAGAGAGCCTTGAGTTAGAGAATAAAAGGGTAAGGTTTGTGAAAAAGGAAGAAGATCCTTATGGGTTTTAAGGGATTGGGGGTGAGAGTTCAACACGGTTTCTCTGAAGAACTTGTACCTAAGTTCCTCCATGTGTTAAGGTTTGTCTTGAGGGAAGTTTTAGGAAGAAGATCTTTTTGGTGTCAAGGGACTCGGCTACTTCAGCATACCAGGAACGGTGAAAGGGATTCGAGGTTCTCTACCTGTGAAAAGATTCTGGTTCTCTACTATCACCATGAGGGATAAAAAGTATTCAAGGTTCTTTACCTGTGGAAGGGTTATGGTCCTCTATCATACACAGTTGGTTGAAGGGATTTTGTAAGGGCTTCTCTGCATAGCTATGGGGGCTAAATGAGAGGCACAAAAGTGATAGTGTACTTCTTAAAGAAGAAGACCTAATGAGTGGACATATGTCAGAGTTGTTAAGAGAGTTGCTATTTGCATGTTTTACATTCTTGTAACTTGTATTATTTTGATGATTACAAATATTATTGTTTTATGTATAGATATCTTCTAACATTTTTTGGAAGATTTGTTTTTGCTCTTGTGTGTACTAACATTTCAGGAAAATCAAACTCCAAACCATGAAGACTTCAAATCAAAATTCAGCATACAATCCTTTGTAAATTGAAGTTTTAAATCGTTCTTTAAATTGAGAGGGAGTAATTGTAATTGAGTGAATAAAAATACACACACACACATAAGGAGATTTTACATAAGTTGTACTAATCGTACATGACGAACCTAGTTCGTACAGGACAAACAAGTCAGTTGTCTCTTCTTACGAGTAATGGAACAATCAGGAATTGAGAAAATTTTTCTAAGTACTGATCATCCAGGATGAAATTATTTTCGTCCCAAGAAGATTTGGGCTCTGTAAGAATTTCGTTCAGACCAAATCTATAATCGTTCCTAAACAACTTGGCCTCTGTAAGAATTTCGTCCAGACGAACTCAAAAATCATCCCAGGACGATTTCCTCTCTGTAAGAATTTTGTTCAGACAAAATTCATAATCGTGCCAGGACGAGTTGTGCTCTGTACAAATTTCATCCAATTGAAATCCTAATCGTCCCGGGACGAAGTGAATCAACACTTCACATTCTGGCAACGATATGCACTTTTTGGGAACCGACCTATGGAATAACTGATCGTCCAGACAAACTTAGTTTGTACGGGATGATAATCGTGTATGAACACAATTCGTACCAATATTCATAAAGATCATTTCCGACACTTTAAGTAAAATCGTCCGGGATGATCCACAATCGTACAGAACGATCCATTCGTGTTAACTTGAAAATTTTGTAGTTTTGGACGGTTTTTCTTATCTCTCCTATATAAGATACAATTGTTACTGCCACCCAATCTTTTTGCTCATTGATCTTCGTGCTTATAGGAAGAAGTGTCAAGGAGAGAGTGTGAGAGAGCATTCAAAGGAGGATTCCTACCACTGGAGCGTGAAGGCTTCTCTTGATGTTAAAAGGTAAGATTTCCTACTTGTAATTTGAGATTACTTCACTCTTTTCTTTCTTCCTTCTAGATTTCTTGTGAGGAGATCTGTCAAGGAGATCGGGTTCTCTGCCCACACTAGAAGAGTGTGAAAGGATGTCAGGTTCTCTGCCCACACTAGGAGAGTGTGAAAGGATGTAGGGTTCTCTGCCCACACTAAGAGAGTGTGAAAGGATGGACTGTTCTCTACCAACACTGGGGATAGTGTAAAAGGATGATGGTTCTCTGCCAACACTGGGGATAGTGTAAAAGGATGACGGTTCTCTGTCGCACCGGGTAGTAGTGGAAAGAGTGTTTGTAATGGCTTCTCTGCCTTGCTGTGGGAGCAAAAGGAGAGACACTATTGGTATTAGTGCAGTACTCAGAGGGTGCCTCTGGGGAGTGGATGTAGGTCTGGTTTAGATCGAACCACTATAAATCTTGTGTCGTTTATTTTTATTGCTTTTTACTTTCTGCATTTTTCTATTTAAAAAGTTGTGGTTGATAAACTTTTTATAAAAAATTTATTAATGTTTATTTTTGGTTCAACTCATCTAAAAGAGGGATAATTTTTAAACTACCAATTCACCCCCCTCTTGGTAGCCTTGGGACATTAACTTAGGTTTAACAACCTATTCACTAGACTCAACAATAGTTTGACTAAACCACTATTAATCTAGTGTTCTCATTCTAATTTTAACTTTCTACACTTTATTTTTCAACATTTAATTTTTTGTTATAATTGTTTGGTTGAATTTTTTTTTTGATATTATGTTATATTGATTAAACTATCATCATTATCTTTGTAACTTTTTAAAAGTGTACTAGCTTCCATATCAAGTGATAGTATTTCTTTCATCTTAGTGTACCTTAGGGATAGTTCATTGAGGTCTTATAACCTCCTTAAACTTTCATTTTGAACATTAAATTAAATTATCTAATGCAATTTTGGGGATTAAGGAATTAAATCAGATCAAATTATCATTAGTGATCATATTTTACAATAATATATCATTGTGTATGATTCACCTAATAGTTCATTGGATGAAACTTAATTAATCCTAGATGTGTCTTATTTGATTGAACTAATTATAATATATGATTTTTGCTTCATAATGTATGATCAAAGAACATAAAATTGAAAATTAGTATTTTTAAGAGCCCTCTTCATAAAATCTTGTTATATCTTTAGGAAAGTTAAAGGTTGGCCAATCTAAGACATTTTCTTTATGGGTGTGAATATAGAGATCCACTTCACAAGTGAGATATAGGAGATGAGGTTAGGAGAGGGAGAGTGCCCTGAGGGAGTCAAGGAGTGTGGAAAGGGTCACTAAGTTACTATGGCTAGCTTGCACCTAGGGTCCTCCAATTGTGTTCTTGTGGAGCTCTTCGAGAAGATCTTTAAGGAAAATAATATTTGGTACAATAAAACTTGCTAGCCGAGGAGGCTAGTGATCAACATCTTCACCAAGCTAAGAAGTGAAACGAGGGAATGACATCTCCAGTGGACTCAAGAGCTGAAAGGAAGGACGACACCTCTTCCTGGTTTAGAGGTAATAGTAGGGATAACAAATCCACCTGGCTTAGATGTGAAATGTGGGGTGGCATCTCCATTAGGATTAGAAGAAAAAAGAAGGACCACATCTCTACTCGGCCATGGAGGTGAGAGGATTAATCGATATTTCCTCCAAGCTGGGGAGGCAAAAGGAGAGAAGGCATCTCCATCTGGTTATGTGAGAAGATGGTGATTCCTTTGTGCCTAAAAGTTTGTTATCCACTAGAGGTAAGGAAGAAAGGATTTTGAGTTTGTACAACACCTAAAGATGAGGTCCTTTTAGGTGAGGATATAGGTCAATTCAATTGAACTACTATAAACCTATTTTATGCATTCTTACTTTCCTACAATTTACTTTTCCTATAATTTCTTTTACTGTACTTTAGTTTACATTTTGGTTGTCTATGCGAAAGATCTTTTAAATTTTAAAATATATGTTTAAAATTTATTTAAAAAAAAAGATATATTTTCCTTTTAAAAGTTTAAAAATAAAACAAAATTTTCTTTTGCTTTTGGTTTGTTATTTATTCTCTTTAACATGTTTGCATATCATGTTTTGATTTTTAGTAAAAGAGTTTTAAATATTAAAAAGAGTTTAAAGTACAAATTAACACCCTCACCCTCTCTTGTTCGTGTGCAATAGACGCTTCTTGTATCAATCCACTGCATATAAAAAACTTTAATATAGGGCATATTATAAACTTTAGCACTAATGCTTATGTTATAAATTTTCCAAATAACATGTTTAATGGTCATGTTTTAATGTGGTAGATTGAATACCTTATGAAGAAGCTATCCAACCTCCAAAATAGCATAATACTTCTTTTACAGGTGAAAAAAATCACCTTAGTTAGGGACAAATCCAATATGCCATCTTTGAGGTTGATCACATCATTACTTATGAGGAGAGCAAGACAAAAGACCATAGATTTTTTCTGACCTGGAAGGATATGTCACCAATTAATGTTACTTGGCTTACGATGGATGACCATCAGAAGCTTGCACTTAACTTGGCATAACATATTTTTGATTTTAACTCTTCAAAATAGAGTTATTTATAACACTGGGTTGATAATGGCCTCGATAGGATTAAGAGCAAAAGGAGGATGTTCTACTACTAGTACAAAATTAAAGGGTCATATACATTTGAATAATTGAAAATCATGAAGATGATTTGGATGATTAGTTTTATTATTTTTATGTAGTATTTGAATTTGTGTATGTATTGATATAATTTATGTAAATGGTTGAGTTATAAAAGTGTTGTTTTATTAATGGTTAAAGTCTTGTAATTTAGAGTTAAATTAGAATGATTTAGCTTTAATCCTCGATAAAAAAATGGTCAAATTGAATATGGAAATTTGAGGGGGTGGGACAAATGAGGAGCAGAAGTAGTTAAGGTGGTAGTTTTTAGTGGTTACAAGTGACAATTCAACACTACCTATTCCCTCCTTGTATTTGAATATAAATAGCTATGTTATGGGATGTTTGTGGAAGGACATTTATGTACTAAAACTCCTTATTTTTTATGTTAATAAAAGGTTGTTTTTTTTTTCTTTGGATTAATTCCATGTAAAATTGGTAGGCTAGGTGGTCAACCATATCAATAAATTGGGTGAGTTCTTTTGCTCCCCTACTTTGGTGAGTAAGGGACCTTCTTATTTACTTGCAGCATAATGCAATTTTCGGTATAACTCTCAATAATTATGGATTTGACATTATTCATTGGGATTTTTCTTTATTATTTATCCCCCAAGGTAATCAAGTTCAAGTAATTGAGTGAATTCACAAACCTTTTGGACAAGTTCTGAAATAAAATAATTGAACCATTAATTGTTAATGAAATTTACCTTTTTGTGTGTTTTTTTTTTTACTTTAATCAAAAAATAAATAATATAAAAAAAAATCTAGTATTTAATTAAAAAATTATGTTGTTAACTAATGTCCTTGATCCATCATTTATTTCTATTTTTTATCTATAATTTGTGATTTGTGGATTATCAACCATAAAACCAACTATAAACTCTTCCAAATATCCCTAATTACTCAAGATCAAACACTCAAATTTTCTTTAATCCAACCTACTCAAAGTCAGTAAAATCCATTAACAATGATGAAAGTTCCAAGCATTTTTCCAAGTTAGGTTGCATCTAGATAGATCTAACTATTTATGTTCCAAAATACCATAACTCTATAAATACCTCATTAAATATCACAAAAGTTTCTAGAAACTATTAATATATCATTTTCTTTCAATAATGGCCTTATTTTTACAAATTGGAGTACTTTACACCTAAGTTACATAAGCTATAAATAAAGGATTCCATTATATATAGGAACTTGAGAGAGTGTTAGAACCTTCATTATTCATCCACTCCACTTTAAACTGAACACCACTAGAAAAATTTTTGTCTGATGGAATTTAAGATAGATTAAGTCCACTTGTTCAATAATTAATGTTCTTAATCTAACTCTTACATCATTACCCCCCACACGACTTAGCCTCGACAATGGATAGGGATACTAAATTTTATTTCTACTTGACTAGGAAACTACATATTAATTGATGAACTGACAAGTTTTTGAAGGGCTTTTCTTGTCAACAATGTAGCCCACAAAATCCAGATCTAAGTGTCAAATTAATTCAAGTGTCCATAGTGTTTATTGTAAAAGAATTATCTAATAAAAAAAATTCTCAACATCTCATACCACTCCCTGGGTGCTTACTTCAATCAGTAAAATTCATTCTTAAGTTTATAAACATCATTTGGAAAAGGAGAATTTATAAACCTAAGTGGTTCTTCAACCTATACATCTTCCTTGATAGCTTCATTTAAGAATGCTCTCTTAAAATTCATTTTATATAATTTAAATCCTCTAAAAAATGAAAATGCTAGTGTGACTCTAATGACCTCTAACTATGCTATAGGTGGAAAGGTTTCATGAAAATTAATTCCTTCAAATCTATTATACCCTTTTGTAACTAATCTATCCTTATTCCTTACATTAATCCGAAGTCATTGAGTTGTGCTTAAAATCAGATTTAGTTCATATTACACTTAGATGAAGGTCATTCAAGTAACTCCCAAATATTATTATTAATGAATTAATTGAGTTCCTCTTGTGTTGCTAAAATCCAAAACTCATCACTTAGTGCATTATATAAACTAGCGGACTTTATCATAAAAATGAATGTAGTGTGACTAACCTCATTCTATATTGTGTCAAATCCTAACATCTGAGGAAGGGTCTCTTATAATAACATCTCCAAGATGACTTTTAGCATATCCCTATTCCCTATGCAACAATTATTTTGCTTAAGTTCTCTTATCTAATCCGACATTCTCAATTATATGTGTAATATCCTCTTCCTCTTCATCAACTCTAGTTTTTGGAACATAATTAGAATCATTGATTGTAACAAGGGTTTCAAAAGTCTGTATAGATTTTTAAACCAAATGTAGTTGTTCCACGGCTAACCAAGATTGGGGGGGGGGGGGGGGGGGGGGGGGGGGCGGGTGAATCTCTTAGAAATAAAATTGTTCTTAAATTTTTTGCACAAATAAAATTTTTTATAAATTTAAAATTTTTTAACCATAGAAATTTAAACAAGCAGAAAAGTAAAAATGAAGTAAAAATAAGAATAAAAAAATTTATAGTGGTTCGGTCCAACTTGACCTACATTCAATCCCTAAAAACTCCCTCTTCAGGTATTGCACTATTACCAAAGTAATTCTCCTTTGCTTCCATAACAAGATAGAGAAGCCTTTATAATTACCCTCTCTTCTGCCAATCCCCGGTGCAACAGAGTACCATCATCCTTTCAAAACCTCCATTTGTCAGAAGAGTACCATCATCCTTTCATACCCTCCAAGTGTCAGTAAAGTACCATCATCCTTTTACACTATCCAAGTGTTAGTAGATTTTCATTATCCTTTCACAGTCTCCAAATGTTGGTAGAGTTTCGAATCTTCTTTAAAGATCTTCTCTCGAGCATCTTCAAAGAAGTAAGGAAGAGATTTGCCATAATTACAAAGAGATTCTCACCTTTGAGTAACCTTGTGAACCCTTCAGACTCTCCACTTCCAAGAACTTTCTCTCAAACACTCTTCCCAATCACTCACACACTTTACTCTCAAAGAAAAATGAAGAAAGATATTTTCCTCAGTCATTTTATAGGACATTTTATATGAAATATATGAAAAACCATCCAGAAACTAAATTTTTTTAATTTGACCATCCACGATCATACTATACGATCGACAATCGTATGTATGAATAGTTCAAAATTTGCTCGTACAATCCAGTACAAACTAATTTCATACTCTAATTGACCTGGGTGCAAACTAACATCCTACAATATGATTAATTTAAAATTGAACATATTCATCCTGTATGATTTAGTATAAATGATTTCGTACTCTAAATAATATACTATACTAAATTTATATTGTATAGTATGATATATTTTAATCAAACCATGTTTCATTTGGTAAGAAAATGGCCTCCATAATTTTGTACTCTGGAAGTCCTCTATATGATCTAACTAATAATATAAACTAGTAAATATGTTCCTTAGGGTTAGGTGTCATTCTTATGGCATGCTATGTCAGATAGCCTGCACTTAGACAATACACTATATAACACATTTAGTGTGGAGTCCTAAACCATGTGCACCACAACAAAACATGCATACAAACCATTCATCAAAGAAAAATGTTTGAACCCAAACTTATTTGGGTTTCTAAATCTAACCTTTGATTAACTTTATAGGAGTGTTCTCACAAAGGGCTTAGTGAGAGTATGTGGAACCTAAATAACATATGCCCAAGGTACATACTAGAGATTTGAAGTAGTACTCTGCAATGGAGGCCAGGTCAAGTGTCAAGGTCACACTAGGAGATAACATCATTAGAAAGTGACGGGCATAGATATAATTAGAAACTCAAAAAGTTTTATCATTGAAAATGTTTAACTTTTAAATGGTATAAAATATAATCTACTAAGTATTAGAAGGTTGTGTGACAAAGTATTTGATATTACGTTTTTATCCATAAAATGCATGATTAGTTTAAATAACAAATTGGTTCTAAAATGAAAAAGTGTTAACATTGTTTATATGCTCAATTTGAAGTACATTGAATATTTTAACTCTTTCTCTTTGAAAACCACTATTGATGAATCCTATTTATGACAAAGGAGACTATGTAATGCAAGCATGAAGAACCTTAGGAATGTTATGCAAAAAGACTTAGTTAGAGGCATACCCAAGTTATATTTCACTAACCACCACCTATGGGATACCTGCCAACTTGGAAAGCAAATTAAGTGTTCATTTCATTCAATTAAGGACATCAACAACTCTAGGCCACTAGAAATTCTTCATATGGATATGTTTGGACCTATTAGTATAGCTAGCCTAGGAGGAAAATCATATGGTTTTGTGATTGTAGATGATTACTCAAGATTCACTTGGGTTAGATTCCCAAAAAAAAAAGAATCATTTGAAGAATTTAGAACCATCTCTACCTGGATAAAGAGGAAATCATGATGTGAGATATCAACTATTCATAGTGATCATGGTGAAGAGTTTGAAAATGACAAGTTTGAATACCTTTATTCGGAGGTAGGGATAAAGCACAACTTTTTTTCCCTTAGGACCCATTAACAAAATTGAATAGCTAAAATAAAAAATAGGACTTTAGTATAAGATTCATGTTCCATATTAGTTGAATATTCTCTTCCTATATACTTTTGGGAAGAAGCAATAAATATAGCTTGTTATGTGCTAAAGCGGGTCAATGTTAGATCAATGTAAAATAAGACACCCTATGAGCTCGTTAAGGGTAAGACACCTAACATTTATCACTTGCATGTCTTCAATTTTAGGTGCTTTATCTTGATTAATTGAAACACAAATCTAAGAATATTTGATCCTAAATCTAACAAAAAAGTCTTCTTAGGATATTCATATATAGGTAAAGCCTATATGATCTTTAATATGAGGATCTTAGAAGTAGAAGAGTCTGAAAGTTTGTTAGGGATGATAAGCCCTTATGAACTAGCCCAAGCTAACCAAGAGGGGTGTGAATTGGTATTTTAAAAATATTTTGATCAAAACACAATCTTAAAACAAAAACCAAGATTCACCATAGAAATCAAAGTGCAGAAAATAAATACAAACGCAGTAATAAAGACACAGAAATTTATACTAGTTCCGTCAACACGAAGTACGTCCACTCCCTGGAGGCGACCTCTGAGTATTGTACTAAGCTCAGTGTCTCTCCTTTTTCCCCCTCAGAAAGGAGGAGAAGCCTTTACAAACCTCCTTTCCACCAACCTAGGTGAGGTAGAGAACCCAACTCTTTTTGCTTCCTCTAGAAGCAAGCAGAGAACCCAACTCTTTTTACTTCCTCCTGAAGTAGGAAGAGAACCTTGATCAGATGATAAATTTTACCTCTCTAGAACCCCTAAGAAACTAAGGATGACAATTGGAGAAGAAGATAATGGATCCTTGCTTGGAGCAATCTTTTTGAACTACCTCACAAGCTCCCCCTCACAAGATCCACTCTATCTCTCCCTTGATCTCCCTCTCTTCTTGGCTCTCTTAGGTTAGAATAGTAGCAAAAAATAAGCTCTTGGGAAAAATAAGAGCTCTAAAATAGAAGAGTTTCAGAATAGCTCTTATTTTATATAAACTTACTTTATAATCCAAGATGATATATATATCGCTCTGGACAATCAGCATAAATTTCGCTAAATCAGCCTGAATGGTTTTGAATTATTAGATAATTTTTATTCATATCATCCAGACTGATATAATATCATCCTGTATGATCACTACAAATCCTTTAATATTATCTAGATAATTACTCTGAAAGAATGTATGAACGATAAAAAAATAGCTTCATCATCCAGGCTAATCTCATGATCATCCCAAACGACTAGTTTATATATGTGAAACTCATCTAGAGCATCACCCTGAATAGAAGCTGGTTGATGTCAATCATCCAAGAGATCATCCCGGACAATCCTACGATCGTCAAGGATGATGTGATCATGAAATTAAACCTTAATTGCTTTCCTTAATTACCAGATTAATTTAGTCATAATTGTAATGCATTGTCCAGGATGATAACATGGATGATGTCCAAAAATAAATAATATCTAAATAGATTTGGTAGTTGATTCTTTCTGATTTGAGCCTATCATCCTGTCTGATATTATTATCATCTATGATAATGTGCTTAATATTGGCTGCCTTAATAAGGATGCCCTAATTAGGGATTTTACTTTTAACAGATCATTCAGGATGAGGTTTGGATCATCCCGGATGATATGATCTAAATAGAGAACTCTAACCAACCAAAATAAAAAAAATCTCCATGTGTGTGCGTGCCAGTTTACTTAAAAGTAGGAAACACATCATTTACAATAGACTCAAGAAAGGGAAAAAAATTACAAACTGACTTAGACCTAATCTACCCAAACTTAAGCTGGCTTGAGTTGCACTCGATCTTGTGGACTTGAAATATTATTAGGCAAGATAGTTGTAGAAAAATTTGAATGTTTTCTATCATCAAAATTTAAATCCATAAAATTAGATTTGCAATAATCTCCCCTTTTTTATGATGGCAAACCAGAAAAATAATCTAAGTAATTTAAGGAAGTTTAATGGAAATAGATCAACTATTCAATAATAGAATCAAACAATAAAACAAATAGTACAACTAACTACTCCCCCTTTTGACATCACAAAAAGAAGGAGGAAAGTAAAATAGAAAAAAATCAGAGACTAAAAATAGAAACAAACTACAATAAAAATAGCATTAAAAAAAAACCTAAAAGAACGATGGCCTCTGATCATCTGAAGGAGGTGGTGGTGGAGGTGGATGTGGCTAAAAGTAACTTGAAAAAGTGGCAAACTGCTCTCCAAACTAGGCCATATCCTGATAATGCAGATGTTGCTAGTGAATAATATCCTCAGTATGTTGCTAAACTGCACAGTAATGTAAGTCTCGAAATATGCCTCCCACTGCTCAAATTGCTTAACCAGCTGATCAAACTAAGAGTGCTGGCAGAGCAGAGAAGGTGCAGGAATAGGAGCGGAAGCCTCCTCCTCTGCAGACTGCTCAGCTTCCTGGTCCCCTAGGTGGAGATAAGTATTATGAAGAGCATGGAAGGAATTATTTGAGTAGAAAGCAGGCTGATAGTTGGGTGATGCAGGATATTGGAGGTTATATTTTAATTCTTACATATATGCAATAATATGTCCAAGGGAAAGATTAACCTTCCTCCTATACCCTGGATTTTGAATAGTAGTTAAATGCTCAATGTAACAAAAGATTAGGTCAGTGGCATTGAATTCACGATGGGCCAAAATGTAGAAGGTGGTGATTGAGAGAAGTGGAGTATTATGAACGCGATCTCCAGCTTTTAGAAGGTTAGAGGTGCGAACGACATGTTGGATTGTCCTAGCATCTTTGAGTAAGGTGCTAGTCTCTTCAACGTAAAAGTGAACATTGGTGTTTCGTAAAAATGTTTGGTCAGAGACGAGTTATAATCAGGGTCAGAATACATGGTGTGGAGTTTGTCCCCTTTGGTGGAAGGATGCAAAAGTTCTGCACAGTCTTAATATGTGATCTTAATGGGACGTCGATTGACATAGGATCCAAGACAAGTAAAAGAAGAATTTATGCAGAGACTGTCGAAGAATTCAAAGTGTTTCTCAGAGTTAAAAGGAATAATAAGAGCAAGGAGAAAACACAAGGAGGTGTGAGCAAACATATCAAGTACCAAATATAAGAGAATGTTCGGGTTGACAGATCATGAGACAGAGATTCCGGTCATCTTATATCTTTGGTAAGCGGCTTGATCATTAGCCTTAGTGAATCGAGGGTCGAGGAACTCCCAGAAGGATGAGAATATCACTTTTAGTCGACCATTAATAGAACACAAAGCACAAGAGTAAGAGCACAAGAGTAAGAGCACAAGGGGATTTGAGAAGGTTTGAGTGAGAAAAAATGGTTGAAAGGCTCAGTTTATAAAGAATCGGCCCGATCATTCAAGATGGTCGTAGAATCATCCAAGCCGATCGGGCACAATAATTGCGTCCAAGATGATTGGTCAAAAAAGTGGTCGTATCATCTAGGATGATCAGATATCATTCAGGACAATAAGATACAGGTGATCATCCAAAGGAGTCAAACCGGATGACCGTTGAAAAAGCATATCATCCTAGCTGATTAGGTGGATTGTCTAGGATGATGCACAAAAATGGATCATACCTACCAAATTTAAAAATATTTAAAATATTGCCATATGTATCTTCTAGGACAAATAGGTGGATCGTCCGAAATGATCACCAATAATTGATCGTATCGACCGAATTTAAAGTGTTAAAATGTATTACCACGTATATCATCCAGGATGAATATATGGATCGTACTGGCTAATTTTCCATAAATTAAGCAAAGAGTGAATAACATCGTCTAGGATGTAAGAGAATCATCCAGAATGATCACAGTTATTTGAGGCAGAAGATGATCAGATCGTCCAGGATGATGAAGTATTGTCCAGGATGATCAGAAGCAAAAAACATCTAATCAAACGTTCAGACGATCGTCCAGGATGATATAAATATCATCCAGGATGATGTGATAAAAAGGTTTAAATTCAGATGATTGATGGTGATGATTAGAGAAGGCCTGAAAAATTAACAACATAGACAAAAAGACAGATAAAGAAGAGACAAATAAACAAAAAAAAAACAAGAAGTAATTTTATCATTTTTTAACTTTTAATTATTTTTATTTAAAATCATTGTATGAATATAATAAAATCTCTAATTAATTGAATTTAAGGACTTGTAAGATCAATGAGTAAATATCGATGAAATCAAAAAATGGTATAATATCTGATCCTGCTAACTCTAGCACGGACTTCTCTTAGGGAAAATTGTCTTTTGAAAACAAGAGACCTAACTCAGAACGAATCATTTGGATAAGAAAAAAAAAAGAGATCCATTCAAACCTTGATTCCAGAAAAAATATCTTATAGAATAATATACCAAAGTGATTTGTCACAATCATGAAATTTGAAATCAAGCCATTGAAAATATCAACTGACACATGAATTCTTTTAGGATTTAAAGGTTTTGAAAGAGATGGAAGCTTTTTTCTTTTTTTGGTCTCATTTTATGTCTCTTGTTAATTTGATTGGCGCGTTTTGTGCATCTTATGATTTTTGATACACTTTGTGTATTTTTTAATTTTTGGCGATCAATGTGAATCTTTTGTTTCGGCATCATTGGCCACATTTTTTTGTTATTTTTCCAAGCTAGATCTTTTTCAAAACTCTTAAGTATTCTCAGTTGTGAGTATATCTTCTAGTTAATTGAGAAGAAAATATCACTCTCTAATAAAGGGAAGAATAAACTTCAAAATAGAATCAAATTTATATGATAATTGCAACAATAAGATTTCAAAGAACTTGAAAGTAATATAAAGACTTTTGAACATTTTAAATATAAGATAGATTTCTGTAGCAAGATAGAAAAGATCTAATTGCAACGTCCAATTGTTAATTTTGAGATAGACCTTTTTTTAGAAAAGAAAATTACACCACTAAAAGAGGTTGGAGTGAGGGAAAAAATCAATGATGTTTCTCCCTTTAACTGATTTACAGAAGTTTAAACATTCACTATAAAAATCCAAAAACCAAAAACCAAGACAAAATATCATTTCAAAAGAAAACAAAAATATTAGAGATGAAATAACTAAAAAATTAACAAACATAAAAAAAGAAATTAACAATAATCAACATAGTAGTAAACATGCAATCCAGAATTCATTAAGCAGCAAGTTTAGTCAATTATGAGTCGTGAGCCTCTATTGTCAAAGTATCATATGCTTTCACGAGGTCTTTGGTGAGAGCACACCTATAAAAATCATCAAGAGTTAGATTTAGGAACCCAAACAGATTTGGGTCCCTTCTTATGAAAAGAAGAATGCAATGCATTTGTTTTATGCTATAAAACATTCAATTTGGTCTCCGTACCAAATGTGTACTATGGTGAACAATGTAAGTGTGTGGAATGTGTCCTAGAATGCCACATGACAAACATCAAACTCTAGGAAAAGGATTTATTAATATGTTTGGGTTATAATGCATCTTCCTATGTTTTGGCTTTATATCAAGTGTTGATGTATTCCAATTTCTCTCGAGTGTATTCAATTTAGCTTTAAACCTTAAGATAACACTTTCAAAAGCTGCATTATCAACTCTTAAATTGTGCTCCCTATGCTCAGATTTATCAATATACGTCTTAAAATTAGATTCGAGTGAGGTGTATGATGTTTTCAATGAATCATGCTCAATAACTAACTAAGAGTGCTTTTTATTCAATTCATCAAACTCATCAAGTAAGGACATATGATTGCCATCAATTTGGAGATGATCTTTAGTGAAAAGTTCATGCTCTTTTTGTAAATTCAAAAACTCCAATTTCAAACTAGCATGCATTTTCTTAAGTTTTCTATATGATGCATGAATTTTTTGACATATTTTAAGTAGTTGATCATAGGTTGATTAGCATACCTCTTCTTAGGCAGACTGTTCTAGATGATTATCGGCTATCAAACACAAGTTTGTGGTTTCATCCTCTACTTCAATCATAGAGGAGTCAGATGCAGAATTCGCCTAGAATGCCTTTTGGAATCGCTTCTTATCCATCCTGAACTTTGGTTTCTCCTCACCATTCTCTTTTCTTGAGTGATCCTTAAGTGTAGGACAATCAACTTTTACATGTCCAGGTTTCCTATCTTTAAAATGGATAGTACCATTAGACGTCTTAAAATTTTTGCTACCCTTATCTTTATTCCACTTAAGATGGTCTTTATGCTTCTTCCTTAGAAAGCTTTTGAATTGCCTCATGATTAAGGCAACATCATCGCTTTTAGACCTCGAAGAGTCAGTATATGTGTTGTTGGACTTCAGTGCCATAGTTTTCTCCTTCTTTTTCTCACTTGCATCAAGATTTCTTTGATTCACCCCTTGCTCGTAAGCAATGAGTGATCCAAGTAAATTATCAACAAAATAAGTATTTAAATCTTTAGATTCAGTAATTGTATGGATCTTAGCATCAAAAGAAGAAGGAAAGCATCTCAAAGTTTTATTGATAATTTCATAATTAGTTAGCTCTCTTCCTAAACCATGCAATGAGGTGACGATTTGAGTAAATCTTGTATATATTTCAAAAATTAATTCAGAATGCTTCATACAAAAAAGTTTGTAATCATGCAATAAAATATTCAATAGAGATTGTTTAACTTCATGTGTTCCTTCATAAGTAATACACAATCTATCCCAAATCTCTTTACTAGTAACACA
Organism: Dendrobium nobile; assembly: GCA_022539455.1. Lineage (NCBI taxonomy): Eukaryota > Viridiplantae > Streptophyta > Magnoliopsida > Asparagales > Orchidaceae > Dendrobium > Dendrobium nobile. The sequence goes on from CM039735.1 coordinate 40,584,709, forward strand.
AGTTGAAACACGCATGTAGTCTTCAAATTTTAAAGCACAAAAAAATAGTTCAAATATTTTGCATTAAGTTGTGCTAAATCACTATCATAAAAAATCCATTCAGCTAAAGGAAGTTAAGTTTTAATGCTATTAATTTCACATGACGGAGGAGAATAACCTTCTTTAACAAGCATCCATATGCTATAGCCAATTGATTGTAAAATTATAGACATGTAAATTTTTCAAAAATCAAAAGTAATATTATCAAACAAAGGTGTCCGGATAATGGAATACCCTTTCACCATATTACATTTTTTGGAGTTAGACATGGATCAAAATTCAAAAGTTTTCAAAAATTTATTTTTATGAATCAAGCTTTGATACCACTTGAAAGTTCGTTAGGGATGTTAAGTCTTTATGAACTAGCCCAAGCTAACCAAGAGGGAGGGTGCATTGGTATTTTAAAAATCTTTCGATCAAAATATAATCTTAAAACAAAAACCAAGATTCAGCATAGAAATCAAAGTGTGAAAAATAAATGTAGAAGAAATAATAAAGAACACTGAAATTTATAATAGTTCGATCAACATGACCTACGTCCACTCCCTGGAGGCATCTATCGAGTATTGCACTAAACTTAGTGTCTCTCCTTTTGCCCCCACAGCAAGGCGGAGAAGTCTTTACAAACCTCCTTTCTACTAACCAAGGTGAGGAAGAGAACCCAACTCCTTTTGCTTCCTCTAAAAACAGGCAAAGAATCCAACTCCTTTTGCTTCCTCCTGACGTAGGTAGAGAACCTTGATCAGATGCTTAAGTTTACCTCTCTAGAACCCCCAAGGAAATAATGATAATGACTGGAGAAGATGATAATGGATCCTTGCTTGGAGAAACCTTATGAACTCCATCATAAACTCCCCCTCATAAGATCCTCTCTATCTCTCCCTTGCTCTCCCTCCCCTCTTGGCTCCCTCAGATTTGCACAGTAGAAAAAGATGAGCTCATGGGAAGAACACGAGCTCTTAAATAGAAGAGTTTCAGAATATTTCTTATTTTATACAAACTGACTTTATCGTCCAGAATGATATACATATCTTCCTGGATGATCAGCATAAATTTTGCTCAATCAGTCCGGATGTTTGGGATGATTAGATGATTTTTGTTCATATCATCTAGGCTGATATAATATAATCATGTATGATCAGTATAAATCCTTGAATACCATCCCGTTAATCGCTCTGAAAGAATGTCTGAATGATGAAAAAATAGCTTGATTGTCTAGGCCGATCTCATGATCATCCTGGATGATTAGTTCAAATCTGTGAAACTGATCCAAAGCATCACCCTGAATAGAAGCTGGCTGATGTCAATCATCCAATAGATCATCCCAAATGATCCTGTGATCATCTAGGATGATGTAATCATACAATCAAACCTTAATTACTTTCTTTAATTACCAAATTAATTTAGGTATAATTATGTTGCATCATCTAGGATGATGTCCTTGATGATGTCCAAAAATAAATAATATCTAAATTGATCTGGTGGTTGATTCTTTCTGATTTGAACCTATCATCCCAACTGATACAAATATTATCTTAGATGATGTGCTTAATGTTGGCTGCTTGAACCAGGATGTCCTAATTAGGTATTCTATTTTTAACAGATCGTCTAGGATGATGTTTGGATCATCCCAAATGATGTGAACAAAATAGAGAACTCTAACCAATCAGATAAAAATTTTCTCTCATGTGTATGTGTGTGCAAGGTTACTTAGCATCAGGAACCACATCATCTATAATAGACTCAAGAAAGGGAAAAATTTACAAACTTAATCAGACCTAATTTGCCCAAAATTGAGCTGGCTTGAGTTGCACTCGATCTTGTGGACCTAAAATGTTAGTAGGCAAGGCAATCATAGAAAAATATAAATATTTGCTATCCTCAAAATTCTAATCCATAAAATCAGATTTGCAATTGAGTCTGCCCATGTTTTATTTGATTAATCAGATAAAACTTTGAGTTTACAAAAAAAAAGAAGAAGAAATAGAGGTCACCTTTTGGGTAGAATCCATTTACCTAGGAGATAGAATTGAGCCTTAGGAGCCCTTTCTTAGAGCATGGAGATACTCGTCTAGTCACCCCAGAGAAATTATCCTAGGAAATCCATCTATTGGAGTAAAAATTAGGCATAAACTTAAAAAGGAAGTTATTCATTCTACATTCGTCACCATGGTAGAATCAACAAATATAGATCAAGCCCTATTTGATGAATTCTAGATCCTAACTATTCAAGAATAATTAAATTAATTTCTTAGGAATGATGTATGGGAATTTGTTAGCAGGCCTAAGGATAAGAGTGTTATAGGAACTAGTGGGTTTTCAAGAATAAAATGAATGACTCTGGGACAATGATTAGGATTAAATTAGATTAGTAGCTAATGGGTACAATCATATTAAAATAATTTATTTTGAGAAGTCCTTTGCCACTATAGCTTGGTTAAAAGCTATTAGAGTATTATTAGCTTTTACTTGTTTTAGAAGATTCAAGTTATATAAGATGGATATTAAGAGTACTTTCCTAAGTTGTGTAATAATGGAAGATGTATATGTTGAGTAACATCAAAGTTTTTAGAATTCTCAATTTCTTGATAGCATATTCAAATTATAGAAGGCATTATATGGATTAAAGAAATTACCTAGAGCTTGGTCTGAGAGGCTGAGTATATTCCTCCTAAATAGAGCCTTTATTAAAGGTAGTGTAGATGCCACCCTATTCCTAAAGAATGAAGTAGAAGATATACTAATTATTCAAAGTTGTATTGATTATATACTTTTTGGATCTAAAAATAAAAATCTCTGTGATGAATTTTCAAAAATAATAAGTGAGGAGTTTGAGATGAGCATGATGGGAGAGCTTACCTATTTTCTCATATTTAGTGTGAAGAAAAGGGATGATGAAACATTTCTTAGCCAATCAAAATATATCGAAGATATCCTTAAGAAATATGAGGTAGATAATGTTAAAGCAATAAATACTCCTATGAGCTCGACCATTAAATTAGATAATGAACCCTACGAAAAATTAGTTGATAAGGAGAAATATTGAGGGATAATAGGATTACTTCTCAATTTAACTACCAGTAGACTTGATATCGTGTTTATTTTATGTATTTATGCCATATTTTAGGCTAACCCTAAAGAATCTCATATGTTGCTATCAAATAAATCCTTAAATACTAAATAGGCACCAAAACCTAAGTATTTGGTACCCTATATATAACTCATCCTTTGAAATCATAGGATATTCAAACTCTAACTTTATAGGATGTAGGCTAGATAGAAAAGTTACCTTAGGAACATAAAAACTCATAGGGCAATCATTAGTTTCTTGGTGTTGTAGAAAGAAGAATTCAATAGCCCTATCTACTTCTGAGGTAGAATACATTACTGTAGGAAGCTATGTTACTCAAGTTTTATAGCTAAAGTAATAAATCTTAGATCTTGGACTACTTATAGGCATTATTCCTATTATGTGTAATAACACTAGTACCATATGCATTTCCAAAAGTCCAATTCAACACTTTCACACTAATTAGACATTATTTCATTACAGATCATGTAGCCAAGGGAGATATACATCCGTGTCATATAGCTACTAAAGATCAATTGGTAGACATCTTTTCAAATCCTCTTTCGTATGTTACCTTTAGTAGCTTAAAGACTAAACTAGGTGTTATAAACATTCCTACTTAATTAAGAATGAATATGAATTTCTCTATCATTTGAAATTAATCATTTTATGTGCATCACATCTATAATTTTTCTGACTATTTACCTGTTGATTTGTGTTCTCAATTTTTTCATTTCTTTTGTCATTTTGCATTTGGTAGATGTTCCTTTATCTTAACACACCTTTCATTAAAAATTAAAAAAAATTGAAAGTTAAAATTTATTTACATCATAATGTATGATTCCATTTGTACTGTATGATCTACACATCCCTACATAAATCTATACCTTTAGTGAAATTAATAATCTTGATCTATTCAATTATCGGTAATCATATTATATGGACACCTTTTTTAATTTTATGATACAGATATTAAAAGTAATTGGATGAGTTCAAATTGGCTAGTTTGACATTAAATAACCTATCATTGTGTACGAACACCTATTCATATTGTATGAGACATTTGGTCAAAAGTCATATAAATGACTCCTCATGACAAACACCTTTTCTTAAGATTATTTTGTATGATCCTGATCGTACAGTATGATTTAACCTCTTTCTCCAACAAGTCATCAAGATGATTTAAATTCATCTAATCATATTGTACGGTTATAAATTGTACTGTACAATTTGATGAAAACTCTTTAAGTTGGAGGGATTTTCAAAGCTTAACTCATTTAATCCTTCAAATCCCTTCTTCCTTTTTGCCTCGTACCATCAATTGCTCAAATGGTCAGAGGTATAAAATATGGTCATCTGAGCCAAGGAGGTTCTTCCTATTGTCACCTTGTCGATGATCGATTACTATCTGTAGAAGATGAATTTGTATATTATCTGTATAAGGAAGCCTACATATATTCATTTAGAATGTTGAATCAATAAGCCTGGAATTATGAGCTGATGAACCTCATTACATCCACTTTTCTTCACTTCTTTCTTACCATTATCTTTCCCTTCAATTCTAAACTCCTTTATGAATTTTTTACAATCCTAAGGGATAGTGTCGTTACTCTCATCATGTGATCATATGTCTATTGGAGACCCATGGAAATAATCAAGGAAGACTCAGGTGAATATCTTCACCTTTTTTTGGAAGGACGTCGACCCCGAAGAATGGATTCTAGGGAGACTTTTATTGGAGTGAAATAAATTAAACCATAAAAATGTTTCTCTAAATCAACCTCAACCCAATGTCCACTTCTTGGATAATAATATGTATATTATCCATCATGTCCTTCGAACCTCAATCAATCCTAAATTTTGAGATTACAAAAATATTACCCACTCCTTTTCTTGCTTACCTACTTTATGATGTCTAAAACCTAATTTGATGAATCCCAAATAATCATTAATTTCTTTCAAAATCTTACTCCCATTTTCCTTCCTTCTACTAGGAGGAAGAAAAATATTACTATTGGTTATGTCATTTCCTATTATTTGGACAATAAATATGAGCTTACCTATCCTGCTACCGCTAATGATTTCCTAGTTTTCTACAATGATGGTTCCTTTCACATTCCTTTTCATCATCATTAGGGAAACAAACAAGAAGAAGAACATGATTTTGATGAGGAAGGGGGAGCTCATATTATAGCAGCACCAATACTAGAGCTAGCACCAGCACTAGTGCCCCCACCTATACCAGCATACTAGCCTTATCCCTACGAGAATTTGAAATAATATTTTGATCATTTGGAATACTGAATGGATATTCATATTTAGTAATAGTAACAAAAATACGAGGCAGACATTGGTTGATTTGGAGAGAAATTTCATCTATTCAAAAGTATTTCCAGCCTCCACCACCACCACAACTAGATCGGGGCCATCCTACTTTTAGGATATGTGTTATGTGATTTATTTTTTCTCTATTTTATAGGTTTTTTTTTTCTTTTGTTTTGGTTTGATCCTCCTTCTTGTTGATATCAAAATGGGGAGTAGCAACTTGGTTATGTGTGTATTTGTTTATCTAAATTAAATAGTTTATCATATGAATCATACATTAGTAATACATATTTTAATTTTTTTTTAAGTTTTTTCATTTAGCAAAAACATATTAAAAAAATAAAATTAAAGATTATCTCACCCCTATTTTAAATCAGGGAAGATTAGGAAAAAAATATTTACTTGGTTTTTCAAAAAAAAAAATATTTGCAATCATAAAAAAGAGGGAGATTATTATAATCCAGGATCATTAACTTGTGATTTAATGATAATAAATATTATTGATTGAATTTTTTTTATCTAGCATGTGTATTAAATATAAATTCTTCTGTGTGCACTAAAATTTTAGGTACATCATATGCCACTTAAGAATGATCAAAGCTCGAACATGGGTAGACTAGGATGTTATTGAAAAGAGTATATTTTTATTTTATTTTATTTTATTTTATATTTCTTAAGTCTGACCATGTAAGGGTGTATACTAAATTAGTGATCATGCACACATATACAGGGGAGTGAGATGAAAACATTTTAAAATAATCAAAACATATTAGAAACGCTAGAGGGCTAATAATTTTTTTTTTTTTGGAGAAGAGCGGAGAGAGCAGAGAAGAGCAAAGAGCACAATATTGGACATTCTTTGGCTATCAGAGGTGCTCCGACAGCCTGGTAAGGACGTCGGAGTCTCATGGACTCTTCTTCAACCAAGTGAACTGGAAGCGGATCTTTTGCGATCAGAAGCAGAGCAGGAGATTTTGGCAGATCTTTGGCGAGCAGAGATGCTTCATCGGCCCGGTATGACTGATGGAGTTCTTTGTTGGGGATCTTCTTCTATGTCAAGATTTCAATTGGCTAAAGGATGTTTTGGCAAAACATCTAATCTCGATGAAATTTTGAAGAATCCTTGGTTGGCAGAGGTTCTCAATTGGTCCGATGTGGCTAAAAATTTCTCTTGCTTATGATTTCTTTTGATTCTTTATTGAATTTTTATTTCTCTAAAGATGATTTTGATGTAGCAACAATATTAAATTTAGGAGTGCCTGTCAGAGGAACTCCTTCGCCTTGGTTTGCAGAGCGATTGTGATTGTTGTGTTTCAACAGGTGGTATATTTGAATTATTCTTGATTTATTTTGGTAAAAAATTAAGTTTGAAGGTGATTTTGAATAAGTTTACATTTGGTTTGATGTTTCCTACAATAAGTCTTGCATTCTAGATTTGTTCTAGTTTTTTTCATGATTACAGATTTGGTTTGATTGTGTTATTGTGTGTGATCTCTTATTTTTCAAGAAATTATTTGTGTATGGTTGTTTGGATTGTAAAGTTGGATCTCTATATTATGAAGAACTGGTTTCAGGTTTCTTGAAGATTCTTGGAGATGATGTGGCTACTACTGGTTTTGCAGCCATTTGGATGGTTTTTTTGGATCTTCAAAGGAAAATATTTAAGAAATTTGGTCTGAGGTTACTAAAATTATTGAAATGATTGATCTAATGTTCTTTGGTTTGTATATGGAAGGTTGTGTTGATCTTCATACAATTATTTTGATGGCTTTGAGTAGATCTTCTAAGGGAGATAGTTCGGATAATTGCTATGGTGAAGCCGGAATTATTGAAGTTAGTGTCAAATTGTGGTTTGGTTCGTTTATGGATACTTGTTTGGATCATGAAAGACGTATTGGAGCTTGCTTTTGGTGGGAGCTAATCTTATCAAGGCTTAAGATGGATTCTTCTTTGTTCTTTAAAGTACAAGCCATATTGGTTAAAGACTTGAAGGGTTTGAAGTTTACTAGTTTTTATATTGCCAATATGATGAGGGTGGTGATGATTATCAGTTCGTATGGCTTTGGCAATGATGAAGCCGATTATTGGTCTCTTAAGGTGGGTGTCGATGTTATTGCATTATCAACTTTACTTTGTTCATTCATGGTGGTTGTTATTGGATGCATTGAGGATTCAGCAGACTCATCTCTTAATTGGAGCTTGTTGGCCTCTAAGGATGTTGAAGATGGTCATTTTGAAGTTTTGCTGGCTATTTTAGTTATTCCTTTTCTTATTATAGTTGGATGTTTTTTTGGTTTTCTTGTTCGGTTGTCTGTCCTTTTTGAAATTATTATAATGAAATGTTGGATTTTTACTAGGTTTCATTTTTTATCTTTGGGAAATCTAGGATACAAACCTACCTTTTAGGTTGTTTTAATATTTGGTGTTCCAATCACCCCAATTGATTTAAAATGGAAATTAGTAGATCGCATATCCATTATGATAGTTTTAAAGGGCTTGTCTTTACTTTCTAATTTGTAATAGTTGTTTCTTTTTTAATGCAATTTGCATTTCTTAATGAAACAAAACTAATCATAAAATATAATTATGATTGTACTGTATGATCAGCTATACAAAAAATTAGTTTAACAACTAATTTTTATTTGATGCTTATGAACTAATCATATTATACAATTAATTTTCATCAGAAAACCCTAACTGCCATAAAATTTAAGTATTTTAAAATTTAATTTTTTTAACTAATTGTAATGAAATATCAAAATTATATTATATGAAAATTGAAATGTTTTTTAAATTGATTCCCATGATTAGTTAATGAAATTAAGGTTTAAAAAATATAAAAAATTATACTTTATAATTTAGATCATAGTATTTAACTAACATAGATGAAATTTGATCATCCTGAATATTGTACTTGATGAAACTTTGATCTTTTGAACTAATTATAAAGTATGATGATGATAAAACTGGTTGAACCCTTAATGTTTGAACTAATCATATAGTATAATGCAAACCATCCAGTATAATGTAAATCATACTAAATAATTTAAAGTGATGATTTCCAATCGTCCTGTATAAATAGAATTAAATTGAACTAATCATATCGTGTAAACTTTTGATTGTATTGTACGATAAGTATGTAGAAATTAAATAGTTTGTTTGAATAAGAGTTCCATCGTACTGGATGAACTCTTATTTTAAATAAATCATATTATATAAATCTAGATTGTATTATATGAACAGTGACAGATTAATTACAAATTTATGGTTTTTGAAGCCTTGTACTTAAGTAACTAAAACTCTTCTCTTATAAGACTTTTGGCTATTTAAGAAACTCTGACGGAGAATTCTTGAGCAATTTCTTGGGCTTGGAGAGGGAGAAGGTTAGGATGTGCATGAGGGAGAAGGTGTGTGAGGGGTTTCCACATAGTTGATCCAGGAAAGCTTTTACCTTGCTTTCTCTTATGCCCTTGGTGAGTTATTGGAGATGCTTTTAGGAGAGAAGCTTCAAGGTCAAGAGTTGTGGGTACTCTTCCTTAACAAGGATGGTGAAAAAGGATTAAAGGTTCTCTTCCATCACCAAGAAGGTGAGAAAGATTTTAAATGTTCTCTGCCATCACAAGGAGGGTGAGAAAGATTTCAAAGGTTTATTGTCATCATTAGGATGGTGACATAGCTTTTTGTTCACAACTACATCGAGTTTAGTGTAAGTGATTTGTAAGGGTTTCTCAGCCTTATTATATGGATAGTAGAGAATCTTTATATTTTAAGTTTGATAGCTAGGAATGAGGACTCCAGGGAGTGGACGTAGGTTAAGGTTGACTAAACCACAATAAAAATTTTGGTGTGCTCATTCTGATTTTTTTCCAGCTATTTTATATTCTATATTTTAAATTTCCTACACTAGATTAATTATCATTACAAATTGTAGTTAAATTACTAATCTTGCTAGGTTAGATTTAATTTGTTTTTGCAAGAAAAAGAAAAATATATTCCTCTTTATTTATAAGTGTTCCAAAACTTTGAAAAACAAAAACAAGTTTTTAATTTGCTTCTGCTTATGTTTGTTACTCAACTATAACTTTTTTTATAAACTTTTACATTGTTTAAAAAAAAAAAAGGATTTTGTTTTAGTAAATTTTAAATTACTAATTAACCCCCTAAATTGGTGCGCAAAAGGATAGGTCAACGAAGTCATATAGCCTCCTTAAACATTCAATATGGAGATTCATATAAAATGTCCTCATCTTTCTTTGCATCACTGGTGGGTGATTTAGACCTTTTATAAAGGTCTTGCGTGATCCCTTTGTTTATTTATTTATATTACAACTGAAGATTCTTTATTATCAAAGCCTTTTGAAGGCTTATGCCTTAATACAAAAGATGGAAGAAAATAATTTCCAATGGCCTCTAATAGGGTGAATCCTAGGAGAGTATTCAATGTTTATTTGTCAACTGTTTTATGCATTTTGATAGCTTAGGTAGCATCCATGTCTAAGAAGTTAGATAATCTTAGAATTAGTTCAGGATCTGGATTAGCTATGGAATTAGATGAGCATAATTTAAATTTATTAGTGATAATAGTTGATAAGGAATTAAAAATGTGAATTTAATTGGAAGAAAAATTAATTCCTATTCTAACACATATAATCCAGGTTGGAAGAACCACCCTAATTTTAGCTAAAATAATAGTAATGGTGAAAATAATCAGTGGAATATATATTAATCTTATTTTTGAGGAAATTAGAATAATCCATAATAACCTATAGTTAACCCAAGACCTTCTAACCCCCCAAGCTAAAATCAAAATAATCAGTCTAGAGATAGGAAGTCATCTTTGGAAAGTTGCTGATTCAAAAAGGAATCGAATTAGAAAGACAAGCTGCTTCAATTAAGAGCTTGGAAAATTAATTAAGATAGCTTGTAATTTCTTTTAGTAGTAGACCCCATGGCACCTTTCCCAATAATATCCAAAGGAGAAAAGGAAAGATCATAGCTTGGAAAATTTGAGGAGTGGCACCACCGAATAAAAATGATACATATTGGCATAGTCTCACTGAAGACTAAAAACTTAGCACTGATGAGAGGCAACCTAGTTATTTTATGTAGTGAATATGTTTAGTTTCATAGCAATATTTAATTATGTCCTTTTGGTTAATTGTTAAAGTTATTTTATTAATATAAATGTTATTATTGTTGTGTAGTTAAAATTTTCATTTAAGTAAAATTATTTACATTACTTAACTATTGAAATTGTCCCCTCCATTGCTCTTGCACTTTGATATCCAAACTAGCCAAATTAAAAATTATAAATAAAAACTTTTAAAATTAAGAATAATACAAATCCTTGGTGCTAATTTGAATAATCAAAGGATAATAAATTTTAATTTGAAATTCATTACAATTAACTGAATGAACTTCCTAAGTGAATATCTCATTTTAAACTTTAAATACAAAACACTTAAGCTATGAATAATATTTTAAGATTGAATAACTAAGTATAGGAAAAATGATAGTGTAGTTTAAATTATGAAATCAATTAAAACTCCACTATGGAATTTTGTAAGTTTATAACAGTCATTAACTTAATTAAAATTAAGGTTTATTGAAGGAAGAAGGAAATCAAATATTCAAATCATTAATATATACTCAAATATGTTTGAAAAAAAAAAAAAGAAACTCATTAAAACTAAGAAAACTAAAAGAAAGAAAGAAAAAAAATTGAGTACTTCGACAAAATTTGTTATCTAATATTGTCACATTCCTAAAATAACTCAATTACTTAAATCTAATAGAGGAGACTAAGAAAATTATTACAAATCAAGGGTTTCAAAGGAATTTCTAATTTGACTAATGGGATAAAGAAGTTATAAATGAAATATTTTTTAACTCTAAAATTAGTAGTCAACAATGTACTACACTTATAGTTGATGAATTCAATTTGGATATTCACAATTATGATTTATTTGGTTCACTTATAAATTTTCAAATTAGAATTACAACATTTTGATCATTCCAATTTACATCTAAATTTTATTGTATTTTCTTATATTTTTGTTGATTTATTTAAGTAAATGTTTATTTGGGCTAATCAAGCTGGTTATAAGTGATTACATTATTACTTTAGCAGAAGCAAGAGCTTAAGTTGGGGATAATTTTTTGATTAAAAATTATACATTATTTTATTATCTTAAACTCTAGTAAAAATATAAATTTTAGTAGATGTTGTGTAGGAATGTCTCTGGAATATGAGGAAAACTACAAGTGTTTAACCAGCACTACAACACTCAAACTATCAATATTGCAACACCTACAACACCTTGATGCCAAATAACTCCTTTGTAGTGATAGAGCTAAAAATAAGTTGCCTAATTCAAATCCTTGATAGAGTCAAGGACAGCATCGAAGCACTTCATAATGTTACAGTGCTAACAATTAGCATCATATCACTAGAGTCTTTGGAATTTGAGTGTAAGAGTACTAAACTACACAATGCTTAGCTTTTGCAGCACCAGATTGGATTTGTTAATAAAAAATGAAGCCAAACTGAATTAGTCAAGTTACATACTAGTTTAGCTAGTAGTCATGATGATTCAATCCATCGTTACAATGGAGCCTACATAGTACTGCTAAGGCACTAGTTCATATTATAATGCTACAATGCCACTATATTTAATGTCATAATGCTTAAATCTATTAATGTACTTAATATAAAAAATATTTAAGTTCTTATTAAAGGAATCTAACACTTTAAGAGAGTTCTATCATTTGGAGTGAGTTCAATCACTCTGATGAGTCATATGATCTTAATTGTAGAGCCACATTAGAGTCAAGTCTATGGGGGACCAGAGGAGTGTAAGATATAGTAATTGGAGTGGTTGGCTTACATTATTGTTAGAGAGAAATAAATCAAAGAAGAAATGAGTGAGGATAGTGAATTTATATTATCCAGGTGATATTTCTTTACACCTTTCTCCTTATACTTTCTTGTTAGAGAAATTAATGAAATTTATTCTATTTATTTGAATTCAATGACTAGCTAAACTCCTAGTTTTTGGTTAATGATGTAAGGCCATAGAAATAACTAATGTAGACTCTTATATTTTAATAAATTAATGGATGTTTTCACTATCTCTCATTCTTAATTTAATCTATATAATGGTAATATGTGGAGTTAAAAAATAGTGTAATTTATTACCTCATTGGAGGAATATTTGAATAATTAGGAGCATTAAAATGGAATTCTTGCATACATAAATATATCATGTTTACTATTCTATAGTCTATAGAAAAATAGTATTTCGAGAAGAGTCATAAATTATCTTTTACTTCTTTACAAACTTGACGGAGATCTAAGGATACATATCCTTTGATTCACAGCCAACTTAGAAGATTCTACTTAATAAAACATTGGAAATTCACTATCATTAGTGCAAAATACTTTGGCATTTTATCTTACTTTTGCATTTTCGAGTCAGGATAGAATCCAAGCTTAATTTTCATTATGTATGTTAACCATTTTACATGCTAACCCTCATCACACCATCAACACCCACAATCCAGTTACCATATACTCTCATTGAACCTCATGTGAGAGCCTGCTATAACTTTCTTTGTCTCATAAATACTTTTTGTTACCAGGATACATAAGTTTGTTACCACCTCTACAACCTTTATTTTTGATGAGTATGAATCTGAATTAGCCTAAAAAGTTTTTTTTTTTGTTTTTTATTTTATCTTTTTCATAGAGCATTTTTCTTTACCCTTTTATATTATTGGTTACCTTTTTAGGTATGGTGAATCAAATCTAATGTTAGTAAAAAACTTATTTTCTTTGATATTCTTACACCGGTATTTATCATTATGACTATTTTACTTATTCCTTGGATATCATTTAAATTATCTCATCAACAGTGAAAGTTAAAATGAGGATATTAAACCTAGTTGAATTGCAATAGCATACAAAGAGGGGGTGAATTAGTGTTTCAAAAAAACATTTTTTTTAAGAAACTATTCATTGAAAAGTTTTAATCAAATTAAAAATGATAATTTTAAAATAAGTTTTCTCAAGTGAAAGAAAATAATAAGACAACTAAATAAATTTTTTACTTTAGTTCTTACATAAAAATGAATGGAAGAATAATCTTTTTTTTCTCAATTTTTATATTTCTGATAAAAATTCAATCTAATAAAATCAAAAGATGTCAACCAATATATATATATATATATATATATATATATATATATATATATATATATATATATATAAAGTAACATGTAGGAAATTAAAAAGGAATGAGCACTCCAAAAATTTAATAGTTGCTCGGTCAAAACTTGAACTACGTCAACTCCTATGAGTCGTCCACATTGGTATAGCAATAAACCTTTAGTGAATCATCTTTTACCACAACAAAAAGAAGAATCCTTTGCATAATTGCTTCCAACTTTCCATAGTGTAGCAGAGAAGTTGACTCCCTTTCACCAAACTATTGCTTCAGAATAGATGGATCCCTTTCACTAACCCACTGCTGCGGTGTCATAATATCCTTTGACAAAATGAGTTTCCCTCAAGAAAAGCAAAGATTCTTGGAGGAAGAATGTGAAAGTTTATGAAGGAACCTTGTGTAGAACCCTTCTCATACACTCCCTTGATCTCATAAAGTTTTTCTCTCTCAAATTCTTACCTCAAACCCTAACTTTCAGATGAGCTCCCTTAAAAAAAATTGGCCAAATAATCTCTTAAATGAATTAAGAGATACATTATACAAGGTTTCAAAAACCTTAAATTTTAAGTTTGAGTTGCTCTATTCTTATAGTATGATATGTGGATCATACATATGAAGAGGGAAAAATCCATGTTTGTCTTATATGATGAATGAACCCCAGCATGATGTTTTTAAAAACTTTAAATTGATCATATTGTATGAATAATTAAATATATAGTATGATTTCTATATTTACTTAAGTTTATCTAAGATGATCTCGGGGTAAATAAAAAAAAAACATCTTTGACAATCGTCCTACATGATTTCTCTTTTTATTATGTGATTAGTTTAATTCTGTCAAGATTCATCCAAATAAATCCCTGGGATGATAGAAATTCATCTCTTTCAATTGTCCAGGTATGATTAAGATTGTAACATGTAATCAAATTCATTAATTAAAACTTGATTTAATTACAAAATTGCAGGGATTAATTTAGGCATGATTTTTAATATCATATAGCAAGAATAAATTTATATAGTTTGCTTAATTTGAAATTTAAATTTTGAAATACTGTCTAAACTTGATTGGCGGTTAGAGGATCAAATATATTGATCCACCTATATGATTTAATTTTTACGGTATAATTAGTTATACTTCATTAATATCACAATTACCTATTTTAATTTATTTTTTGATCAAAAGATCATATTGTATGATCTAGATTATATTATAAGAACTACAAAAAATTTGAACTTCTAAGTTTCACTTTCCTAGGTATGTTTGCACATATTCTAAGCTAGCATTCACCTTTTAGAAGAAATTTGACTTAAGAAAAAAAAAATGCTTATAAACATCAAACATATTCTATCCAATCTTAATTCTTGATCCTTTGTTGATGCATGGTGTATGATGTACCTAAAATGCTAGTGCAAACAAGAGAAATATATAATAATAATACTACAACATATAAAGAAAAAATTTAATAATATTTGTTGTCCTCAAAATTATAAGCTCGAGAACCAAATTGTAACAATCTCCCCCTTTTGAAGATGGAAAAGATTTTTGGTTGAATTCTCAAGTTTTTTATATTTTCTCCTAATATCCCCCTTACTAATTGATTTCTTCAAAAAAAGAGGAGTTTTTTACTATTATTATTTTTAATATTAAAATAACAAACCAAAAATAAGAATAAGAATAACAAAAAAAATACTGAAAAAAAAAAACTAACAAATATCTTACTCCACTTTTTGGTAACAGCAAAATGGAGAATAAAATGTCCAAGAAAAGAAATAAAAAAAACAAATTATAATGAAAAATAAAAGCTACAATACACCACACAAGGCTAAAAGTAAGAATGTCCCTTATCAGGTGGTGGTAGTGGTGGCTGAAAGTATTAGTTAATGGTAGAAAATAGGTTATTAAAAGATGCTCAATCAACCTTATGTTGTTGTTGGTATATCTCACATTGTTGTTAGAGCTAAACATATTATTGAGTACACTCCTGGAAGCGTGTATCTAATTGCATATCCAGGCAGTGAAATCTCTTTACCATCTTATCATAGAACTGAGAGAGGTATGTTGGTGTTGGTGCTGGATGGTCTCCCCCTTCCTAATCAAACTTGTGTTCCTTCTCTTTTTGCTCATCCCCATGGTGTTGATCATGAAAGTACATGTGGAAGGAATTATCTATATCAAAAATAGGGAATATGTTTACCAGTTTAGGATACATAAGCTAATATTTTTTTTCTAAGACTTAACAATTATTTATCCTAGGGATAGATTCTACCAATGTCAATCTCCTAGTCATCTAAGGGAGGTATGATTTTAAAAAAAAAATCTAATGTTCATGTTAATAGTATTAAACTCATTCCTAGATAAGATCAAATAAGTGAAGATAGATAATAGTGGTGTTATGTTGACTCTATCTCCAACGTTAGGTAAAATAGAGGTTTTAAGCCCATGCATTCTGAGAAAGTGTATGGACAAGTCACTAGTGTTGAATTAGAGGAGTATTTCAAAGGGAAAGAATCACTATAGTTCATTCATAATTTGTCTTAAATAATAAACTATGTGTCCCTACCCCAATAGTACAGAGGTGTAAAATTTTAGCAAGGACTTGATAGGAGATCTCTATAGGACACCTACATGGTGGTACACTTTACATTAATTTTTAGACTCACAAAAAATTTATAAATAAGCTTAAAATTGAAAGGAAAAATCATATTCAAATAAATTGAAGATTCATGTTAATAAATAGTTTTTGAACTTTATAATTGATAATTTTTTGTTCAAACCATGGGATGTTGTGATATGAGCTACCATGTATATATGGTAAGTTAACTTTTCTTCATCTGACAAGTATATGTCATCTAAAAGCTGATTCAAAGAATTTTCTACTTGCACTCAAGATCTCTTGTCACTAGCCATCATAATGCTAAGGATATGATTGAGAAGCTTATAAAGTGAAGGATTTTGTGATTGAAACATTTGGAATAGCTTTCCTTAAACAGACATCAACAAATCATACACTACAATGTGAATCATAACAGATGATAAAAATAGTTTGATTTCATCATGGCTAATCATTTAAAAAGTTTGTCAGATTATACAATATAATCAGAGTCATACATAATAATCTTTATAAAATCATTTGTCTCAAGGAGTCATCCGGTACGACCTTTGTAAAAAAGTAATAGTGTAGTATAAATAGGTGCTCATATAGTATGAAGGGCTACTTAATTTAGTAACGATCAATTTAATTTGGCTAACAATTATTGCCACGTGTATTGTATATCACAAACAATAAGTTTGCAGAATATGAACATAAATTGTTGTTCTAATACGGGTTGTTACTTTCATGGATGATGAAGATTTTGTGTTTTGTGGTTATCATATAGTACAAAGTGGATCGTATAGTATGATTGTGAATTTTTTAAAATTTTTAATTTTTAGTATTTGATGATCAGAGAAATCTTCTACAAACAAGCTATTTATAAAATAATAATATAATTCACACTAAAGATAAAAACAAACATATTCATTTTACAAAAAGAAAAAATAAATAAGAACATACAAGCATATATTCACATCTTAGTTTACCTCTTTCCTGGTTTTCCTAAGTGTTTATATCAAGGACACCTAGTCTACTGCTAAGTGCATTGAAGGCAAGAAAATTTAGGGGTTTGATAAAAATATTTGCAAAAAAATTCTCAATTTTTATAATTTGCAACTCTATGTCGCCCTTTGTTACACGATGCTTAATGAAGTGATGTCTAATGTCAATGTACTTTATACGAGAATGTTGGATTGGATTTTTGAAAATATAAATTTCACTAGTGTAATCACACTTTATAAGGATTGTTCCTATGGATTTTCCAAAGTCAAGGAATTATTGATTTAGCCACAAGACATGTGCAACATAAATTCCTACAGCTATGTACTCCATTTTAGCATGAATAGGGCTACTGAGTTATGCTTTCTATTAGAACAAGAAACTAAGGATTATCCTATGAATTGATACATATCATATATAGTTTTCCTATATACCTTGAACCCTACAAAGTTTGAATATGAATATATAATAATTTTAAAAGTGAAGTTATATGCGGGATATCAGATGCAAAAGTTTTAGGTGTATATAGGATAGCTAAGAATTATCTTAATAATTGTTGTGGGATTCATTAGGGTTAACTTAGAATTTAACACATAGATAAAAAATAAACATTATATACGGTCTCGCAGTCAAATATAGAAATTATCCTACTATCCCCATATAATTTTAATATACTAATTTTCGATCGAAATCTTTGTGTACTTGAATGGTCGAGCTCATTGGTGTATTACCCCTTTAGCACATTCTATGCCAAATTTCTTTAAGATCTCAACAATATATTTTGTTTAACAAAGGAACGTGTCATCTTCCCTTTGTTTTATGCTAAATCCAAGGACATATAATAGCTCTTCTATCATGCTAATTTTGAAATCTCTACTTGTAGTTTCTAAAATTCATCACAAAGATTTTCATTTATGGATCTAAATAACATATCATCTACATATTCAAAATTATAAAAGTGGTAAATTAGGTTTTCTATACCAAAGGAGAGAGATAAGCACTCATTTCTAGAGAGAGAAGCACCCATTTTGTTTTCAAAATATGTAATTTCTCAGTTTTTAATCCTCAATTCATGGACGGTGTTGAGGGGATGACGGCGGATGGGTGCCAGCCATCATTGCCTCCAGCGGTAAAGGTTGTATCCATAAGAGGTGGAAATTTGAATCAAGTCTTGGAAGGTAATGATCGCCATGTTTCTATTCTGAAGCATCGAAATCATGACTAAATGTTTAATTCTTCGAGGGGTGTTCTGAATATTAAGGAAGTTTCTAAAGCTGGTTTGAAGAAAGTCTTCAATGTATCTGGTAAAGGTAAATCTATTTCTAAAGAATTTGAATTTGTTACTCCTCATCAGGAGAAGATTCGATCTCCTTTGAAATCGACTGAACTTGGAGCTTCATCGTCAGGCATGAAAATTTTTTTAACCGATTTGGGAATTCAAATGCAATCCTTGTTAATAGTGCGATAAATGCGAATTCACCTATGTTGTTTAGCAAAAATTCTCATGGCAAAGACAAAAGTTCATATGAGGTTGATCAGAATGATGTTGTTGTGCTGGAAAGTAATGAGGTAATAGTTATAGATGTGCAAAAAGATAGAGTTATGAAGAATAATGTAGATGATGATAAAAATAATGAAATAGTTGGCTTGAAAGGTTTTTTGAAGGGACAGTCAATCTCTCAACATATTCTTATGGCTCATGAAGTGTTTCACAGATTTAGATTTTTAAATCAATAAAAGGCTTTGTTTCCTTCAAGATTGATATGGAGCAAGCTTATGATAGCATGGGGTGGTCTATATTGGATCAAGTATTAAGGTACTTCAGTTTTCCTTGCAAATACTCTAAGTTAATTATGGATTGTGTGTTGGATGCTAAGTTTTCTGTATTGATTAATGGTAATTATTCTAAATGGATTATGGCTAAGAGTGGGTTCTGACAAGGATGTCCACTCTCTCCATTTTTGTTCATTTTATGCTCCCAATTGTTATCTAATGCTTTGATTAATAAAGGAGATTTGGTGGGGATCAAAGTGCACTCAAATATCACAAGAATATCTCATTTTCTTTACGCAAATGATATTGTTTTTTTATTTGAATCAAGTATTAAGATGCTAAAAGAGGCAAGGAGAACAATTCTGGATTTCTGTGAGTGGACGGGTCAACATATGAATTACAATAAATTAGCAATTCTCTTTGGTAAAGATGTGAAGAAGAAGAAAAGGAGAAGCATTGCTTGGATTATGAGATGTAGACCAATGAAGGAGATAACTTATTTGGGTATGAAGATAGCCTTAAGAAGGCTGGTTCGTGTTGATTTCCAAGGCTTATTGGAAAAATCATTGGGGAAAATCAATATTTGGGGCAACAAATTTATGTCTTTGCAAGGAAGGATCATTCTTATTAAATCTGTTATATTGGCATTTCCATCTTTCAATTGACTCATGCCCTTGTTCCTAAGAGTATTCTTACTGATATTGTAAGATGTGTAAGACATTTATTTGGCACAAACAGGACAGTAAAAATGGTATTCCTTATGTCAATTGGGAGGTGTTGTGCAAACCAATTGAATTGGGTGGTAGGGGTCTCCATTCTTGCTTAAAATCTGTTGGGCTGGTAAGAGCTAAGTTGGCATAGAATTATTTGAATGATAGAGATTCTTTACTTAATAAGATATTGTCTACAAAATATGGGTTTGCAAATTCGAATTCTAGAGTGAAACAACTGTTGATAGGAGGATTATTGCAGATAGTGCCAAAGCTCTTGAAAACATTACAAGATGGAGAATTGTAGATGGAAGACTGGTAAATGTGATGAAAGATAATTGGATTCTTGATAAAAGCATCATGATGTGGCCTACATTTGTTTCTACCATGCTGGATTCTGATATGTTAGTAGAGAAGTTTATTACTAATGGATCATGGAATTTGGATATGCTGAGAAGTTATTTTGGTGAAGACCTGGTGTAGCTGATTAGCAAAACAAATATATACTCAAATGAATACGAAGATCAGGTGGTGTTGCTGAACCAGATGTCCCATAAAACCATTTCTTATCTTGATTCTAATGCTATGGTTTGTAATGACTCTTCAAAAATGTATTGGGGATGTATTAAAAAGCTTAAATTAAATTCTTGGATTGAGAATTTCTGGTGGAGGAGTTTTCATAAGGTAATTCCCACATTCAGTTTTATGCTTCAAAGAAAATTGATAGAAACAAAATTCTATCCTAGAGGATGCTTGAAGATTGAAGATTATGAGCATGTAGTAGTGGGTTATTTTAAATTAACTCAGGTTATTCAGATTTTTAACAAATGGGGATTTGCAACACAAGTTTTTGAGAGATTTTAAGAATGCTGTACATGGTTGAATCAATGTGCTTCTAAGCAATCTTTTCGGGGAATATGTATTGCACATTAGTGTTTTTATCTTGGAAATCAAGAAATAAAGGAATCTATGGTGATGGTGAAGACAGTAATTTGTTTATTGCTTCTAATACAGTTACTTTGTCTTCTATATCAACTAATACAACTGTAATTAAATACTTGTTGTGAATCTGGGATGTTAATCAATCTAATAGACTATTGAAAAAATCTTGGCATCCTCCTCCTAACTGGATCAAAGTTAATGTGGATGTGTGCTTGCTATCGTCTTATAGGGCTACTATTGGAGGAGTATTCAGAGATGAAAGAGGAAGGTTTCTATGTGCATTCAGGTTTAGTGGAATTCACTGGGATGTGAATCAACTGGACTTGCCTGCTGTTCAGTCCATTGATCGGTATTTACAAAAGTGGATGCTTGATTATAAAGGTATCATTGTTGAAGGTGATAATGCAAATGTATTCAAGCTTCTTCAAAGTTGTTACAACTTACATGGAGCAACTGAAGATCGTATGGAGGTTCTTTATGGATTGAGATATTTTAATTTTGCTATGTTTAATTGGGTGGATAGAGGTTGTAATATGTTAGCTGACTTGTGTGCTAACATTGCTTTTAATTATGATTTTCTTTGGGACGATATTACTATGAGTAGTATTCCTCCTTCATTTTTAAAAGTATTAAAAGAGGAATGCAAAGTTATTTGTAGGATGTAATTGGTTTTCTATTTTAATAAAATTGCTTTGGCATTTCATAAAAAAAAAATTAAAACAATTTTAATTTTTGAACTAAATAAAATCTAATCAACTTGAAATCATCACCAAAGGTTCTGAGTGACCTCTAATGATGAATTTAAGAGTTTAAAGTCATTTGAGGGGTTTTTTTTAAATTATTTTAATTACTTATTTATTAAGTTTTATTTAATTTTTAATTTATTTTTTTAAGTTTGTATAGGGGTTTTATTTTTCATTTAAATTTTATTAAAATTTAAGTTGAATTACATTTAGTTTCTATTTTTCTTATTAATTTGAATATTTAATGATTTATTAAAGATTTAGGTCAGTTATGTGTAGATAATTAGGGGCACCAAACTCCAAACACTAGAAATTTAATCCATTAGTCTATTAAGACCCAAGGATTAATCACTAGAAATTTGGGGGCACAAAAGTCCTCCTAGGGTTTTAAAGAAATTATAATAAATGCACCTATACTTTATAAATTTATTTTAGAAAATATAAACCAAGGATGGGGTTTAAATTAATTTCTATCTACCTTATACACTAAGTAAACAAACCACACCACATTAAGCCCTAATAATTTATGGATTTGCGTCTTTGTCAATTTAAATACATATGCCAATTTCTGAGCTATGGATTTGAATTGCCTACTTGAAACCCTCAAAGTCCTCAAATAGACACAATTAATTTTATTCATGTCATAAACATGTTTAAGATTATCTTAGTCAATTTGGGGTCAAAATGATTTAAGTTTAATTAATAATCTAAAAAAATACTCCATTGAGTTCTTTTCAAATTACTTTTAGTCAATTTAAGCTTCAGTTACTAAACCATAATACTTTTTTTCAACACCTTAAGACTAGTTCACAGAGCCTAAGATCATCTAATTTGTATACGTGTGTGAGGAGTTATTTCATTTTTGAAACCTCAGATGAATTTATCTAATTTTGTTAAACCATTTGAAAATTGAACGGGCTAACTATGCCACACTTTCTAAATGACACTAGCTGGTTAGGTGAGCGATCACTTGAGGGACATCATACTTATAGTCTTTAGTTTATAACAGTCTGATTTTCCAAGTTTAATTATTTTAACATGTGGGATGAAGCATGGGATATGATCAAACTTAATGAAAACCATTAGTTTCTCATATGAATAGTTTTTAGCAAGATCGAGGAGATATATTCAATTGATCTTGATGACTTTTATTAAGGAGAATCATCTACTCACAATGGTTAAATCCAATGATTAGATTCCATTGGATAGACCAATTCATTCACACTTGACCAAACATTAAGGAAATAGGACTTGGGTTGGATTCTAACCTCAATGTAATGGAATATTGGGTAGAGAAATTGTTTGGTCACACACATCTCTACCTCAGGAATAATCCTCTCACAAATTTTAGAGTCTATTGTGCAGTGGAAAGAGAGTTAAAGTTTAGCTTGATCAGGCTTATTGCAGCTTGTTTGAACTCACCAAAGGCAAAGTCTATATGAGGACCTAAAGAAATAAAGTAGAGAAGATGGGGAGTGATTAAAACTAAAAGCAGGAATCCTTTTGTATAAAATTTGAAGGTGTTTATATTGTGATTCAAAATGTACCAAGCCACTATTCTGATAACCTCCAACTTAATCAAGTTTTAAAATCTATTAAGGATGGGCCAATAGAGCTCAAGAAGCTATTCTATAGAAATTGAGCCCATGTGGATAGTTAGGGCGGAAGTTATCATTGAACCCATATTATTGGCCAACTATTTTCTTCAATTTCATCCACCTCTGACAACAACCCATTGTGGATAGTTAGGATGGGTCAATTATGTGTAGATAATTAGGGGTCCCAACTAGACAAAAGTATAAGCAAACCTAGGTACATTCTATGGTGCACAAGAAAGAGCACCCAAAACATAGGAAAGCAACAAAAAATTGGATTCAGCTCTAGCTCCCCATCCCAAATGACATCACCACGAGTACCTCCACTAAGAATATTTTACAAAACTAGATGAGGTCCAAAATAGAGAAAACACAAATAATCATCCAAGTATATGAATTAATAAGTGCAGCCACCACCAATAGCCCTATCATCAGGAAACCAACATCACCAAGCACTCGTAAAACTAAAAGAACAGCAATAGATCCCATTCATCCAATCATGAGAAAAAATAGGTAGAAATGTACAGTTGGTATGTAAGGAATACCCTACATGGTAGACCAGGTGAAAGGCTAAAACCCACAAAAAGGCAGAGGCATAAAACAACATAGTCCCAGCAAAACTAAATAGAATGGGGATAGCCTTATCATCACCCAACAACCAAACCGAGAGAAAAAAAATAACAACCACCCATACACCCCCAAAATTTCCCAACCACAGGAAATAGAAAACCAATCCACACACAACCTTGCCCATAAATAGCAACCTAACTTGGAAGATCCATAAAAAAACCTTCATCACACCCCCAATAAAACTTGTGCAGAAGAAATAGAGAAGCATACAACACCTCCGGCACACCTCCACAATGACACACAAAAAACTGGTACAAGAATAATTAAAAAGATAAATGCTAACATTAAATCAAAATAAAGAAGACAAATAAAAAATCTCTCCAACCAAACAGAAAATAATACAACAATAATAATTTCTACACCACTTAGTAAATCCTAAAACAAAAGAGCTCCAAAGAAAATCACCCAAACTCGCATCCAGGACAAGTAAGCAATTCTTTAAAATGATCACCGAGCAGTACAAAGGAGAATTGCCAAAATAGCAATACACCCAAGCAGCAAGGATGCGCTAGGTGAAAGAAAATAAAAAACACAACCAAAAGTTTAAACAAAGGTTCATATGAATAACAAGCCTTCTAAACACCTGGAAGCCAAAATAATAAAAAGAAGAGCCACTAAACCCAGTAGAAACAAAATTGCTCTAGCAAAAACACCCAAGCAAAAACTACCAGCAGGACAAAATAGATGCAATTGAAAGGCAAATCACAAGGTCCTATGAACCAACCACATTAAATTCAAACATAAAAGGTACCAATTATATCCAATCTTAGAATCCCTTTAAAGGGACAAGCAAGTTTTTAGCAGTAAGATCAGAGAAGCAATCCAAATCATAACCCCAATTAGCAAGCCATTAAGCACAATAGTGCCCCTCCCTTTCCACATGAGAAAATGAGGCATTAATAAAGATCATTAACTATTTAATATCCCTCACAAGATAAAGAAGATTGGAATTGCAAATGGAATCATCCAAATTATTAATGCATTGAATATAATAAGTAGAATCAACTTCAATACCAATGTTAGAAATATCTATAGAAATACATAATCTAAACCCATAAAGAATAGGCAATGAGCTAAGAGCTCATCAACATTCACATCACAAAATTATAAGGGAACTGGAAAAGCCATAACAATGTTACCATAACTATCCCTAATAATCCCACCACATTCTAAACTATGTTTTTTAATAGTACCCTTCATATTCAATTTATAAATGTTAATATGGCATTTGATCCAGTAAACAATCCTAGGTCCAGAAGGAGGATGATGATCACCATCCAACTTAAGACCTATGTCAGAAGCCACAAAGTAATAATTCTTAATATTCTTGTAAGAAAGCAGATTAACAGAGAAGAGTCTCATAACTTTATCTTTCACATGATTTATAATCCTATGATGGTTAATTCCAACACCATTAAAAAGAGAATTATTCCTCTATAACCATAAATATCATAAAATGAGAGAAGGAATAACATTTCTAATATGGCTCCTTAAACTTGTCAAACCTAAACTTAGGAATAGAACTAATAGACAATTTAGCATTAAAGAAATTTAATTTGAAAATATCATCAAAGTAAGTCCAATTATTAATAGCTATAGGAATAGAGAAAAAATATAATGCATATTATGCACATGATAGCGACATTTACATTTAGAAGGAAGAATAAAACATTTATTCATTAAATTATCATAAGTAGGAATGAACTTATGCAAAATCCTCCAGATAAAAATAGCAATAGTGGAAGGAATGCTTTTATGCCAAATTAAAGAGAAAATAATAGAAGCATCATTCTTTTTTCTAAAAGCATGTCAGGCATCCTTTAGTCTAAAAGCACTGTCTTTGGACAAGGTGCATAAAAGTAAATCCTCTGATTAAGTGTTCAGGGGAAGGTTAAAAATTTACTGAATATTGTAGTCAGGAATCACATTCGCAAGTTTATCATAGTCCCAAAAGTTATTCATAATAAAAAAGTTCACCTTAACCGAAGTAGTGGAGGAAGTATTTGAATGTGCTCAGATGACACTAGAAAGTGCTCTGATACCACTTGAAAGTTCGTTAGGGATGTTACGCCCTATGAACTGGCCCAATGCTAATTAAGAGGGAGGTGAATTGGTAAAAAAATATCTTTCAATCAAAATACAAATCAAAACCAATATCACCATAATAAAAACCAAAGTGTGGAAATAAATGCGGAAGTAATAAAGAAAGAACACACCAGATTTATAGTGGTTTAGTCAAACCTTGACCTACGTCCACTCCTTGGAGGCACCCTCTAAGTATTGCACTAAACTAAGTGTCTCTCCTTTAGTCCCCACAACTAGGCAGAGAAGCCCTTACAAAATCACTTCCAATTTCCCCGGTGCGGTGGAGTCACTGGGTCCTTTGACACCAAAGAGATCTTCTTCTTTGGTGAACTTCCCTCAAGACAAGCCTTGAATCCGATGGTATTAAGGTGCAAGCCTACCGGAGCAACCGTGCGGAATCCCCCTCCACACTCCCTTGAGTCCCCCCTTATAGGTTCCTCTCCCTCTCTCAGACTTCACCCGTTCCTCACTCCCTTTCAAGCTCTCTCTTCAAGTTCCCCCCAAAAGAGCGAAGCTATAATGGCTACCAAAGACACTTTACAAAGTGCCTTGACATCTCTTAAGTAGAAGAGCTAAAAATGAGCTCATTAATACAAGTTGCCGACTTTATCTTCCAGCTTGATAGGCATATTGTCCTGGCTGATTAGTTCAAATATGAGGAAAATCATCCTGAACATCACCCTAAAATGAAGCTGGACGATGTCCAATCGGCCAGGACGATCTTGCGATTGGCCCGGCCGATGTGATCATGCAAATCACCATTAATTTCTTTCCTTAATTGCTAGATTTATTTAAGAAAAATTTCTCTGGATCGGCCAGGCCGATCCTGATAGATCAGGCCGATCCACTTGGACGATGTCCAAAAATAAGTATTTCCTAAGTAGATCTGACGCTAGATTCTTTCTGAATTGAGCCTATCATCCTTGTTGATACAAAATCGTCCAGGACGATGTGTTTTACATAATGACGGCTACTTTAATGAGGATGCCCTAATTAGAGTTTCTGATTTTGAACCGATCGTCCAGGATGATATAAAATCATCCCGGATGATGTTACCAAAAATAGTAAACTCTAGGAAACAATTAGAAAATCTTTCAACTTACAAAGTATCAAGAGCCACACCAAATACATTAGACTCAAGAAAGGAAAAAGTGTACAAACTGACTTAGTCCTAGTCTACCCAATCTTGAGTTGATTCCAAATTACAGTCCAGTCGTGTGAACCTAAAATGTCAGTAGATAAGGTAGTTGTAAAGAAAAAATAATGTTTGCTATCATCAAAATCATAAGCCATAGATTTGCAATAATCTCCCCTTTTTGATGTTGTTAAACCTTTTAATTTGAATTTGCAAAATGGAACATTTTCTCCTAATCTCCCCCTCACTAGAATAACACTTTAAAAAATAGGGGAGATAAAAATATTTTTTTTGTTTTAAATTTTTTTGAAAGAAAAAAAAAGGATACAAATTCAACAGTATATTCTCCCCCTTTGATATTATCAAAAAGAGAGGAGGCACAAACAAAAAACAAAATGAATAAAAGACAAAAATATTTCCTGATCTAGTGAAAAAACAAATATTTTTAAAATGAGAAAGTTATCTCTTGGTTTTAATCAGAAACTTAGTAGAATTAGATTGACAACGCATAGTCCAGAAAAGGTTAGAAATTCAGAATTTGATAATCCAAACTCAAGTTCATTAAAAAGGCTCGAAAACTTTTTAATTCAATATCTAAATTAAGGAATAAATTAGAAAAAGAAACACTAATTTTTCAAAACTCCTTTCATAAAATATATCTAATAGAAGATTAATGCACGAAATTGTTGAATCATGAATCAAGATTTAAAAATTAAGTATTGAAAATATCAAGGGTTTTCTTAAGCTTTGAATAAAACAGAAAAAGTGAGCATACTCTTTGTGCGCTCATTTTATGCCTCTTGTCAAGTTTTTGGTGCACTTTGCGCTTCTTTTTCTTTTGACACACTTTGTGTATCTTTCTCAATTTGGCGTCATTGCGCATCTTTTTTTTTATTTGGCATCATTGGCCATTTTTTTTAAATATGCTACCTTTCTGAAATTCTAAAAACAAAAGTAAACCCATTCTATTGACACAATGAACTACTTGATTAGAAAAATTATGAGGTAGATTCAACAATCTTGCAAAAGATTCCTATGCGATAGATAAAATGTAGGGAGACAAAAAAAAATTCAGCTTGAAATCTAATTTAAAACATGATGAAGATTTTAAATTAGAAGTAGAATAACCTCTTTAAGGAAATAGAGATTGAGAGTCAAAATCATGAGTTTCCTTTCTTTGACTATTTTTAGAGAAGTCAAACACAATTTTCATAAAAATTCAAGAAAAAACAAGAGGTAGGTTTTTTTTTTTAGAAAGATGGTGTGTGTGTTGATCAGAGAAATGACACATAAAAATTTAACGGAATAGGAAAAGTAAGAAAAATAGAGTAAAAAAATAGAAAATCACAAAAACATAGGACAAACAAAACATGTAAACATAAAAACAAAAAAAAGTTTAAACCCCATCTTGCTTCTGGTCCGATGCCTTAGAGACCAGGTCTGCCCAAGAGAATTTTTGCTTTTCATTATTTTTCCAGTTTAAAATTTGCTTCGCTTTACCCTTTTTGTTCGCAGGAAGAATTTTTAAAATAAGGCACTAATTTTTCATATGTCCAGGCTTCCTACATCGAAAGCAAATAACGTCAGAAGAAATATTAACATCCTTACCATTTTTACCTTTCTTCAATTTTTGTTGATGCTTATGCTTTAGTGAGCTTTTTAATTTGCGTGTCAAGTCATTGCTTTCGTCACCAACTAAGCTATCTTTTTCCATATCTTCAGCTTTTAAAACAATTGTTTCACCAGCCTCTAAAAGTCTTTGACCCAAACTTTGCTCGTAGGCAATGAGTGAGCCAATTAAATTATCAATAGAATATTCATTCAAATCTTTTGATTCACAAATAGCAACTACTTTAGCATCAAACTTATCCAGTAGACAACGAAGAATTTTGTTAACTTTTTCAAAATTTGAAAATTCTTTTCCTAAAGCATGCAATTATGTCACAATTTGAATAAACCTAGTATACATGTCTAAGATCGTCCCATAAGGTTTCATGGAAAATAGTTCAAAATCATGCATTAACATATTCAATTTCGATTGCTTGATTTTACTAGTGCCTTCGTATGTGGTGTGTAGTTTATCCCAAATTTTCTTACCAGTAGTGCATGTGGATACTAACATATAAGATGGGAATGGTGCAATAGATAGTCTAAGGTCTATGATTTATTATTTTAGCCATAATACTTTCACAATATTGCTTCCTACAATTATGTATTCTACTTCAGAAATCATTACTAATACTAGATTTTACTTCTTATCGAACTTAGAAACTAATGTTTACAATTTGAATTGATAAGTTCCTGAGGTTCTTTTTCTATCTATCCTGCACCCTGCAAAGTCTAAGTTTGAATATCCTATTATTTCAAAGGTAGAACTATTTTTAAGATACCATATACCTAAGTTTTTATTCCTATAAGGTCTCTAAGAATTCTCTTAACTGTAGTCATATGGGATTCCATTGGATCACATTGAAACTAGCACAAAGACATATAGTAAATATTATATCTGGTCTTTCAGAAGTCAAATACCAAAACAATTTATAATCCCCATATAATTTTACTGATCTATAGATTTTTCATCTGTATCCTTATCTATTTGAATGGTAGTGTACTGGTGTATTTATTGCCTTTGAATCCCCTTATATTTCATTAGAATACCCTTGGTATATTTATTTTGACTAAGAAATGTTCCATCACCTCTATTTCATACTAAAACCAAGAAAATAAGCAGGCTCTTAATATAAAATGAAATTACTGAAGCAAATTTCAAATGTGACTTTGTATCGGATTCCATGTGGAAAAAAATCTATAATGAATGTCCTATTAAAGCTTTATAAGTAGTTTGGATAAACAAAAAATAAATTATTCTTATATAGGTATAGGGTCAAAAGGAGTTTTTACCTTGATATACAATCTATAAAATGAAAATTTTCAACTAAGGTGAAAATTATTTTCACAATAGATGTAAAAGTGGTAGACTAGGGATAGCCCTTCATTAACTATTTGTGAGAAAATAAGCTCCCTCATGATATATCTACTGCAAACAAGATAAATATAAGTTATTTATCATACGCCTTAGTCAATAAAACAATATATAGAAGATCCTTCAATGAGATGTGTTTGCATTACCTAGAGAAATTAGGAGCTTAAAATATATTAAATGAAGTACATGCTAGATTTTATGGTGCACACAAGTCTTACCCAAAGATGAGAGTGAGTTTAAAAGGATTGGATATTATTATTTTTTAATTAAATTGGGTTGTATGATTATTGCAAGGCAATGTCTTCTGTCTTAAGTGCACGATGTAGTTTTTCACAAACCACCAAATATCCTTTATCCAAGCATTGCTTCATGGAATTTCAAAAGTTATGGTACTAACGTTATCAGTATGATTGATCCAAAATCCTTAAGAGGTTATAGATTTATAGTTGTAGCATTACATTAACTCTCAAAATGGGTAGAAGTGGTTCCATTAAGAGACGTTAAAGCACATCAAGTTCTAAATTTCCTTAAAGAATATATCATATATTGATTTCATGTTCTTCTTTGAAACATGTTTAATAATGGTCTATCATTTAAAACCACTATTATCAATAATTTTTATAGATGACATAAATTAAATTAGAGGTACACAAATTGGTAGAGGCCTTTAATAAAATATTAGAGCAAATTTTTAAAGTGGCAAGAATATGATAATCATTAATGGCATAAAAAGTTCTAAGAAGTTTTTTAGGCTCATCAAATCACATATAGAACTCTAACTCAGTCTACATGTTTTTTTTTTAGTCTGTAGGGTTGAGTCTGTTCTCCATCTAAAGGTATACCTACCTTCATTATGTCGTAATGAATAATAAAATTACCTTAGAAGAAAATGTTATATTACATTTAGAAGAACTTGAAGATTTTGAAGAAAAGTGATTGCAAACTCATCAAACCCTCGAAATTCAAAAATCTAAAATGATTTAGGTACATGATAAAATTGTTCATTGAAGAACATTCCAAGTAGGAGACTTTGTCTTGCTCTATGAAGACCCATTTTAGCCCATTAAGAGATGGGTGGTAAATTTTATCCAACTTAGGAAAGTCTATTTATGGTTGAGAAGGTTTATCAATGAGGATTTAACCAAGTAGTATATTGTAAAGGAGATGGTATGATGCTACATTTAAATGTGTTATATCTCAAAAAATACTATAGTGGATAGTATTCTAAAAATAACATTTTAATTAATAAAATAATTCTTAATATTTAGTACATTTCCTGAATGTTATATAGTTTTTATAAAAATTTAGGTTCAAATGAAAAGACTACATTTGGAACTTTATACTAAAGCTTATAAAATTTTAAAATCCCAAGTGCTTGATTAAATTTGATCCTTATAGATTGGTATAAGTTACCCTTGTGTCATGCTTTCTTTTTGGATTTTAGTTATTTGGGTAAGACAATCCCTTGTATTGTTTTAATCTATATGCTTAAATCTATTCATTTGAGAACCATTCTTCATTTGATTTCCTAAATCCGTCGATTTAGGATAGATCTCCCATTTAAATCAATTTTTTTTTTCATTAGTGACAGGTAAAAGTTTTCCTAATGCTTCCTCTTTTTTAGACATTAATCAATTAGGTAATATGACACCTATTATTAACCTAATTTGACTAATTAAATATATTTATTTGAGAGATATTCCTCAATTGAATTCCTAAAATCTACTTCTATGGGATAGATCTTCCACTTAGGTCTAAATTCCTGATCATAAAGATTGGTATAATACACTTAAAATCATCCAATATTTCTAAATAGTGGTTGACTAGGTAAAATGATCCATGGAATTATCTTGGTCTAACCATTTATATTTTCTAGTGTTGGATAACAACTTTTAGGTGCCATCCTTGTTTAAATCTAAATTTCATTCTCATGGATAAGTCTGTATTCCCACACATAGGAATCTTTTACTTTTGAATTTTGGTTAATGGAATAATATGAACCCTTGTATAGTCCAAATCTAATCATATAAATCTCATAATTCGGGATAGATCTCCCATTAAAGTTTAAATCTTTGTATTAGTCTAATTTTGTCTAGTGATCATCTAAATGTTACTTTTTTGTGTTTTGAATTGGTCAAGCAAATGTAGGATTCCTTTAAATCTATATCTCTCTATTTTGACGTGGTCAAGCAACCCTTAATTTTTTTGAAACCTCTTTGTTCAATAATATGGATCAATAAATATGCCACTCATTTTCTTTATGTTTATTTAATAAAATTTGCATATTTAATATCATACTATCTTTAAAGATAGAGTAATATTTTACAATCAACTTAAAAAGAGAAATAAAATTTATTTTCATAATGAAACATAGAGTATGGAACGTAAAATTCATCATAAAAGGTAAAATTCACATTTACCTATTGTTTTTAAAATGAATTAACCAAGGATATGGTTAAGTTTTTGTCCAAAATTTTTATCTCCTACTCTATCAAATTAAAATTGTGTTTATTTTTCTCTAGGTTCTTTGGCTCCTATAAAGACAAGACTATATTTAATTACATATCTAAAAAGTAAACTTTTTATTAGAGTGGAAATCAGACTTATGATAGATTTTGAAATCAGACTTATGATAGATTTAACTTTAATAGATTTGATTTAAAGAATTAAACATTTCATTGAATCATTATGTAAAAATTCAGAATTTATAAAACTTATTTGAACGTCAAGATAAACCTCTTAAAAATAAATTTGAGTGGTACAAATGCACATCTAGACATATACTTTCTTAGAGAGTACTACCAACTAGCCACCTACGGACATAATTTTAAAACCATGATTAAAAGGTTTAATGCAAGCAGGTAAGAAATCTTTTTTTAATATCAAAATTAAGATTTCTAGCTAAAAATTTAAATCAGTGTTTAGTAATCTGAGTAAGGTCAGATGCACCTTCGTAATGTAGTTTTGATGCAAAGACAGACTAAACTCTAAATTTTATTTTATTGTTGACACTAAATTTCTAAAATTTTCTAAGTCCAAATTTTCTAGAAATAAATGCAGCATAATGTCCTTAAACCCATAGGAAGATGTAGAACAACC
Source organism: Dendrobium nobile (assembly GCA_022539455.1). Lineage (NCBI taxonomy): Eukaryota > Viridiplantae > Streptophyta > Magnoliopsida > Asparagales > Orchidaceae > Dendrobium > Dendrobium nobile. The sequence continues at coordinate 40,617,656 of CM039735.1, forward strand.
CGTTCACATTCCCAACTTTTTATTTTTATAGGCTTGCATAATTTGTTTTACTTTATATTATAAAAGTTTAAAATGCTTGTTTATTTGCAAGTCACGGTAAAGTGTTTATATACAGTACGAGTATCATATTGTCCTAAAACCACCACACATATTCCGACAAAGTATGAAACATGCACACCAAAATTAACCTATGGAAAGGCTATTCTCTAATGCAAATCTACCATCCATATGAATTTTATACATGTAATATGAACCAATAGGAAATAATAATGTATAATTATAATATTTATTCATTTAATAAAATTAAAATATAACCTAGGGTCAGATGAAGAGTAAGGCGACCAAGCTCCACCAAAAAAGGCTTAGAATTCTTGTTCTATGAATGTAGGTTAAAAGTTTTTGTTATTATCTTCTTACTCCATGTCTCCTATATGATTCCAAAAGGTAATGCATCTCAAATGAAGATGAATAATTTACTTTTGGAGTTCAATGTATATAAGTAAATACCTTTAACAATTTATAACTCTTTGTACAACTTAATATCAATATATTATAGACACATTTCATTTTACATTTGACTTTTATATTTACATTGAAAGCCTAAGTACCCTCTAAAGACTTTGTACTATATGCAAAACCTATAAGTAAGAAATAAAGTGGTGTGCAATCCTAATGTGACTACTAAACATAATGCATTATGTAGATAAAAGTTTGTAAACATGTTTGACTATATAGAATATTGGAAGTAAGAAAACAGACATAATATGACCTCCAAGCAAGGCATCTACAAATATTCCAAAATATCCATCAACTGGCCTGAAGTAAAGATAATTGCCTTAGCAAGCCATCTATGGTGTGTGAAGAAGGTTGTGTTGCTCTGATATGTCATTAGAGATTTATCTATTGAGTTTGTTATATTTGAAATTGATTTCTTATTAGATGTCAAAGTGTATTTTTAATTTTAGATCAAGTGTTATTGATTTTGTATTTTTAATCATGTTTTAAAAATTTTTAGTTTGATTATTTAATTTTAAAGAACCATGAAAGAAAATGATTCCAAGGTGCAAAATCCACCTACCTACAAAATCCTAAAGCACATAAATATAATGCATTCATTCCTCCATATAGGATAAAGTTATTGCATAAAGTCCTTGATGTTTTAATGTTCAATTAATGATTTAGAAGATAGTTATTATAATGAACATGTTTAGTCCTTGAATAATTTTAGATGGAGTTGACCAAGTCATCATTTGACTAGGATAGGTTGACCAAACATGTTTAGTCAATGAGGATTTATGTTTAAAATGATTCTGTTGAGTTCAGCTGTGAAATTAATTTATAATAGCTCAATAAAAATGCTTTATCAATTGTGCTAGGTTAAGCAAGTTCAACTGGGTATTACAAGTTAGACACTGACATAAGGAACTAGTGTTGATGAGTCCAATGTGTGAAGCTCCAAATGGTAGGGTTTGAACAATGATTAAAATCAAGGAGTCAGTGTATTATAGAGAGGAGTGCACTAGCATGTTGATTGTAATTTTGGGTTTTAATGTTTAATGGACTTCAGATAGAAAAGAGGTAAATAACTTTTTTGATTTGGTCATGTAAACTTTTAGTTATCCTTCTTTATTGTTACAATATGGCCAAGCAATTGTCAGATATTTCTTAAATCTAGCAAAACGTGAGTTGTTAGAGATAGATTTCTAATCCAAGTTCTTTGTAAATTTATATCTATCAAGTAGAGATTATTTCTTTATGAGACTTCCTACTTGATTAAATCTACTTATTTAGGATCACTTCTTTTTAAGTATTTTAAATTATATTCCTTTAATATGTGTTGATCATCTCGATCAATGGTAACATGTGTGATTTACTTTTGAAGTTTTCACACCTATAGGGGGCCATTTGTTGGCCTCATTTTTTTGTAAGTTCAAAATTTTAAAATAAAACTCTATTTTAGGTTTTCAAATCCTTCAATCCTATTTTCAAAAAAAAAAAAAAAAAAAATCAAGCTCTACATAGTGCTTTTGAAGGGTATTTTATTATTAGACCCTAAATTAATCATATGATAATCATACAATGATTATAATTGGTTTAGTAATTTTAAAATTTTTATAAATCTTAAATCCTTCATTTATTTATAAATTTCATTAAAAAATTAATTTTAAGTATTTTTTTATTCATCAGCTTCAAATTAAATCCATAAAAATTTAGTGTTCAAATCTAAACCCTAATACCTTTAAACTTTTCCATTTTCAAGGAAATGTCCAATTGGATCAAAATTCTATGAAAAGCCTTTAATTTTTTATTTAATCATCAATAATTTTCTTATACATATCCGTAGGGTCTACCTATTCATTTTGGAAGTTCCGTTGGCCCTCTAAACCAAAGAATTCAATGCCCTCATCAAGAATTCAAAACCTTCAAATATTGATGCCTCTTTGTTGAGATCAAATAAGTCACGTATTTGTAGAGTGTTAAGAGATATAAAGGAAGATTCCTATTAGCATTTGGATTCACCATACTTTACTGGGCCATTTCATAATAGGAGATGTTAGCTATCACATCTTCGAAGAAGGTTGTACATGATTAGATGCTTGATGCAAAAGGTATTAATATAGATGGCGACAATTATATTGTTATCAAATCCATTGAAAGCTTACTAAATCAAAAGAATCCAAATAAGGATGCTATGGACATGGAACATTTTTCTTTTTAAAATTGTTTTAATCAAGTTTTAATTCATTTTTCAGATAGAAAATATAATAGTTAGCTAATATATGTGCTAACTATGCTCTTTCTTTTTTTATTTCATTTAGGATGATATTTGCTGTAATAAAAATCTTCCTTCCTTTATTTCTCTATTAAATGAGGAATTTAACAATGTATTTAGTAATTAGGATCTTTTAATAAAATGCCTTATGCAACCCTTAAAAAAAACCTTCAATTATTTAAAACCTTTCCACTAAAAATGGAATCTTGAGTTAAACTCCCTTGGAAGCCTTTATAAATTGTTTGGACATGTTCTAATCATCATTACGATAAGTTAAACTTGTTTTAGTTCATGATTGACCATAGATAACCAAGATTAACCTATGTACCCTTTTAAATATAAACCATCCATACGCATGTATCACATTGAACTACTCAATCCATGACCGTGATTCCTCTCCTAGGCATATTGTTATCATTCATAATCATACATATCTCATATTGAAGCTTTGAATGAGCTAGGTTGACCACCATTGGTCACTTTGGCCATTAAAGGAACCTTACCCAAACCCCACCAAAGATTCTAAACACTTTCAAACTTTAAACCATATATGACTAAACCAAAATGAGGCTTTAGTGGACCATGGTTGACCAAAATCCCTTAAATTCTAAAATAGCCATATATGAACATTTGAATAAGACATTCATAGTATAACATTACCATAACCCAATACTCCTTATATTAAATTTCAAATGTCATTTTGAGTGGATTGGACCCACTCCCAAATCTTGTTTAATCTTGGTTGACCTTCTCACTAGGTTGAAAAAATCAATCGTTAATAAATAAAAAATGCATTACATACATTTTGGACATGCCATGACCTAAAACATTCTCCAAAAAGTTCTAAATATCAATTGAAATGAGTTGGACCAAACCCTAACCCATGCTCAAGCCTAGTTGACCAAGTATACCTAGCTTGACCAAACTAAACCCAAACATTTTAAAATTTAAACATAAATGATATAGGCTAATCCAAGCTACACAAACCCCTTTAGACTATCAATAGGGCAGCCAAGGATTAACCATAGAAAACTAAGCCCTTGAGCCCACTTGGGTTAATAATTTGACAACACCACCAAAAAAGTGGCATGCTTAGATATAATTAGAAACTCGAAGAATTTCTTCATTGAGAATGTTTTACTCATAGATTGTTTAAAGCATAATCTACTTAGCATTATTTAGTTGTGTTATAAAGGATTTGACATTAATTTTTTATCTAGAAAATACATAATTAGTTTGAATGGTAAATTAGATTTAGAAGGAAAAATAGACAATAATGTTTATATACTTAATTTTAATTGCATTGAATACTCTAACTCTCTATGTTTGAGAACCACAATTGATGAATCCTTGCTTTGGCATAGGAGACTATGTCCTGCAAGTATGAAGACCCTTAAGAATGTTATGCAGAAATACTTACTTAGAGTCATATCAAAGAGTGATGCTTGCCAATTAGGAAAGCAAATTTTGTCTTCATTTTATTCAATCAAGTACAACATTACCTTTAGGCCACTAAAAGTTGTTTATATAGATCTATTTGGATCTGTTAGTGCAATTAACCCAAGAGGGAAATTATATGAATTTGTGATTATTGATGATTATTCCATATTCACCTAGTTTAGTTTCTTAGCACAAAAGAAACAATAACTTAAATTATTTAAAACCTTCCCCCTTGGATACAAATAAAATTTGGACATAAGATATCAAATATTCATAATGAACATGATGCATAGTTTGAAGTTTAAAAATTTTATCAGTAGGTGGAGATAGAGCAAAACCTTTCTGCCCCTTTGACTCTTAAACAAAATGGAATACCTCAAAGAAAGAATAAAACATTAGTAGAAGATGCTATGGCCATGTTAGTTGAATATTATCTCCCATGATACTTTTGGGTAGAGGTAGTAAATAGTGTTTTTATATGTCAAATAGGAATAATGTTATATCCAAGTTAAATAGGAAACCCTATGTGCACCTTAAGGGTATGACACTGAACCTGTCTCACTTCTATTCCTTTGGTTGTAGATATTTTGTCCTAATTAATAGAAAATTGCCTCTAGGAAAGTTTGATCCCAAATATAATGAGGCAGTATTCTTAGGATATTCATCTATTGGAAAAGCCTATAGAGTTTTTAATAAGAGGATCTTAGTGAAAGAGTCTACCTCAGGTCTGATGAATCAAATAGAACCTCTGAGCCTAATCTAGAAGAAGAAAAAGTATTAGTCAACCAAGGGGTAGAATTCATTGACCTAGGATATAGATTAGAACCTTAGGATTCTATGCCTAGAGAATGGAGGTACTTATCTAGTCATAATAGAGAACTTATCCTTAGAGATTGATTTAAACGTGTTCAAATTAGGAATGGACATAGAAAAAAGGTTAGTCATTCTACATTCATCTACATGGTAGATCCCACTAACATAAATCAAGCCCTAAATGATGAATTTTGAGTACTAGCAATACAAGAATAGCTAAATTAATTTGTTAGGATTAATGTATGGGAACTTGTTAGAAGACCTAAGGACTAGAGTATTGTAGGAACTAAGTGGGCTTTCAAAAATAAAATGAATGACTCTAGCATAGTGATTAGGAATATGGCTAGATTAGTAGCTAAGTGGTATAATCAAATTGAAGGAATTTTTAGAAACTAGAGAGAGAAACTAGAGAGGGAACATCAAAGGAAACTGTTTGGATTTCCACGGGGTTTCAAATTTCGCTCTTCATGAGAATTGCGGAGAATCAATGGCGGTGAATGTTCACCAGCAACATATGGCCGGTGGCACTCTTGAAGATTGTCGCACTAGTTCTAAGCCTCTGACTGCTTCATCTTATCTGCTTCTCTCGCCACCAGCGTTCGGGGAAGAGAAGGCTAGTTTCAATCAAATGGCTAATCCTAGAGGAAAAACTGGTATTATTATTAACGAACTTGGTTTTGTGGAAAGGAAAGAACCAGAAGTGATTTACAAAGGAAAGAATATAATAGTTGAGGAGAAGTTTAAGAAGCTGTTCAAAGGAGGTGTGGCATTGACACCAAAGGAAGGATTTGATGCGTGACCTTCCTCGAGGCTGATGATTGAGAAAGTAATTCCATGTAATGGGATTATTGATGGCATGAGGAAGAACTCTGTGTTTCCAAGCTTAATGGGTGTCTTCAGTCCAAAAAAGGTGATGTATCAGGAGTTCTAGAGGAAAAGGCAAATTCTATTTTAAAAAATTAGAATACTATAGAGCAAGAAAAAAATGCTATTCTCTGATCTAATGAAGGTCAAAAATGTTGAAATTGCTGAGAAGGGTGATTGTGGAAAAGATGTGGAAATCCTAGTTTAAGATAATGGTGATGAGCAAACAAATGCATGGAGGAAAAAAGAGAATATTAATGTGTTAGAATTTCAATTGGGCAGTTTCTTAGCTGAAGATGGAGTTGATGTTAAATTGCATGAACAAAATGAAAAGGATACTGCAAATAAGCTTAGTAATTCAATAGTTATCAGCATATATCGAGGAGAACCACCAATATGCGTAATCAGTTCAGAACTCAGGAGACAATGGTCTCAATATGGGAAGTTTCACCTCACTATGCTAGGTATGGGGTGGGTGCTCTGCTCTTTTCCCAAATTAGAGCAAATGGAAGCTGTTTTGGCTAATGGGCCATGGTTTATCAATGGATAAATAATTGGGATGGATAAATGGTCCCAAAATTTCTCTCCAACTTTGCTCAAAGGATTGACAGCTTTGATTTGGATCAGGTTACCAAATCTTTCACTTCATTGCTGGGATAATATAAACATTTGTAGAATTGCATCAATGATGGGAAAACCATATTTACTTGATGGAAACATGTTCCAATGGGGGCAGAGAGAATTCAGAAGGGTATGTGTCCGGATGAAGTTGGATGCTAAGCTACCATTAGTGTTTGGGTGGAAGGCAATTTTGCGAGATTCTATCAAAAGATAGAATATGAACGGGTACCAATTTTCCATTTCAAATGTGGGCTAATTGGCCACAACAAAGAGGTTTGTTGAGAAGGTGAAGAAATTCCCAAGATTCAAGAGAAGATAATTGGTTCTAAAATTCTAAATGCAATAAAAAAAGACCAAAATCAAGATGGAAATGGTGGAAGCAATGAAGGATCTGGAAATGCGACATGGTTAGTTGTTAACCGTGGAAGAAAGATGGTTAAAAACAAAGCCCAAAAATTTACTCAGCATCCTTTGAATAAAGTTCTGTGGAAAAGAAAAGAGTCTAGGCAGACCAATGCTAAAGACTCACTTGAAGACATAGTGGCTGCTCATGTTAAGAAAACTGTAACTGATGCTATTGATATTCCTAATTCCACTATCCTAGAACCTGAAGCAAATGGTGACAAATCATCTCGGGCAAACTGCAATGCTGCTAACAAAGAAAATGGTCCATATACAAGGGAAAGCATTTCCATTCCTACAACTAAAAATAAATTCAGTGCACTATGTGATCAAGTTAAAGATTGGGAAATTATACAAGATAAAGCAAAAGAATTACCATCTTTGGAAGGACCACCTGAAGTGAATATAACTAAAAATTCAATATGTAATAAATAATTAGTGGATTGTTGCAAACATGATGAATCAAACTTGGTTAAGAAGAAGAAATCAAAGAAACTAAAGGACCTTGGACCAATTAGCACCAACCCAAGGAGTAGAAGGATGGAGATGGAAATGAAAGGTACTATAGGGAGTTCTTCCCCTATCCTTCATTAATGTATTCATTAGCATTTAGGAATAGAGGAGCAAGAAAGAGGGGTGCTTCTCTATTCCTTAAAGAATTTGTTAAATTGCATAAATTTATTTTTTAATATTATTAGAGACTAAGTTGTCTACTTTTGATATGAAAGAAGTCACAATGCTTATTGGAGAAGGTTAGGATTATGTTATGGTGCCTTTGAATGGTTTATCAGGTGGAATAATTGCTTTATGGAAAATGAATCTAGCTGAATTTTCTTTGTTGGATTCTTTTTCCTAGTGTATCAATGGGGATCTCTCAGTTAACAACAAAAATAAATGGAGGGTGGCTTCGGTATATGGGAACAAAGATTTGTATAAAAGGAGAGAACTTGTGAACATATTGGAATTGCATTCTTCAGAAAAGCTCCCCATAGTGGTTGGTGGAGATTTCAACTGTCTCACTTCAAGGGAAGACAAGAGAGGAGGGAAAAGGTTTCATTTCTCCAAAGGACAGAAGGAAATGGAGGCTTTCTTTGCTAATAATTATTACCACGAGGTAAGATTTATTGGGCCTCGATTTACTTTGTGTAACGACAAGGCTGGAGGAGCTCGCATCCTGGAAAGATTGGACAGATGTTTCCTTAACTCTATGGCTTTAAATTCTTCTTCTCATTTGGTTATTAGGCACCTAGCTAGAATTACTTTCAATCATTGTCCAGTTATTCTTAACTTCGTTGAGCTGAACCATCAAATTTGAAGTTCATTAAATTTGAGGATGTGTGGGCATCCTATCCTACTACTCTTTCTGTGGTAAAAAAAGAATTGACCAAATCATTTCCAGGTAGTCATTCCCAAATTTTGAATTCTAAGTTCAAACAAGCATTAAAAGCTCTCTTTTATTGGAGCAAAGCCATGCTGAAAATTTTGAACCTTCTTAAAGATAACTTGATGGAAGAAATTTTGAATTTGCAAACTAAGAAAGCAGACAATGGATGGCTTACTGAAGAAGAATGCTAGATTTTGAAATCTAAGGCATTTGAGCTCAACTAAACTATGGCTAGATTGAACACATGGTGGAAACAAAGAGCGAAAGTCAAATGGTTGGAGGATGGAGATAATAATTCTAAATTTTTCCATGCATTTGCTAGTGCAAGAAGGAGCTTGAACAAAATAGTTAAGATAAAGGATGATGACGAGATTGTACTGGAAGAACCAGATCAAATTAAAGGAGCTCTCATTCTGTTTTTCAGAAAAAAGTAGAGACAGAGAAATTGTAACTTGGAAGGGTGGACATTACCGAGAAGCATTTTGAATAATGATGACAAATTATGGCTAGCAAGGGAATTCTCGGTGATAGAGATTGAGGTACTCCTAAAACAATTGGGTGGTAAAATTGCACCTGGTTGTGATGGCATTACTTATTCATTTATCAAAGCATATTGGAGTATCATCAAAGTTGATTTTGTAAATGCAATCAATTACTTTCTTTTCCATGGAGAGATGGATAAAACATGGAAGGACACTTTAATAGTTCTCATTCTTAAGGTTTCAAATCCTTTGCTTCCTTCTATATTCAGGCCAATTAGCTTGTGTAATTCAGTTTACAAGGTGGCGGCTAAAGTGACTTTGAACAGGTTAATTTCATTTATTCCCAAACTTGTCTCGGAGGAGCAGGTGGCTTTCATCAAGGGCAGATCTATCTCGGACCATGTACTAGTTTCTCAAGAGGTGTTCCACAAATTTAGGTACTCAAAATCTTCCAAAGGCCTTGTGTCTTATAAAATTGATATGGAGCAAGCTTATGACTCAACGAGTTGGGTCACACTTGAAGGTGTCTTTAATTATTTTGAATTCCCTCCTATGTTTTCAAAGCTCATTTTGGAATGTGTTGTTGAACCAAGGTTTTCTTTGATTATTAATGGTAATCTTTCTAATTGGATTGAAGCTAAGAGTTTCTTCCATCAAGGTTGCCCATTGTAACCACTTCTTTTCATACTTTGCTCTCAACTCCTCACTAATACTCTTGCTCTAACTTCTATTGGTATTAGCCTTTGTCCAAACAGGCCACGGATTTCACACCTATTGTATGCTGATGATGTGTTGATTTACTCTAAAGCTAAAAGGAAGGTGGAAATGGAGATTAAAGGCATTCTTGGCAAATTCAGCAATTGGACTGTACAATGCGTAAATAATGATAAATCTGCCACACTCTTTGGGAAGATAGTTAATAGAAGGAGAAGGAAATCTACTACACGAATTTTGGGTTTTAAAGATGTGAAAGAATTCTCTTGTCTTGGTATAAAGATGACTTTAAGGAGATTGGTGGCTAATGATTTTGAATTTATCATTGAAAAATCATTGAGGAAGCTTAACACATGGGGGAGCAAGCTCATTTCTTTAGCTGGCAAATTAACCTTGATTAAATCGATTATTTTGTCATTCCCAAATTTCTATAGCACACATTCTCTTTTTCCTATCTGTGTGCTTGAGGAGATTGACAAATTATGTAGAAGTTTTGTATGGAACAAATCTAAAGGAAAGTTGGGAATCCACTATGTTAGCTCGAATGATTTGTGTAAACTGTTAGAATGGGGATGACGTGGGATGTGCTCCTCGACATCTAAGGTGGCTGCTCTGAGAGGAAGACTAGCTTGGTGTTTTTTGAAAAATAGAAGTTCTCTCCTACACAAAGTATTGGCTTCCAAGTATGGTACCAAGATTGAAGTTGAAGATAAGAATAGAAGAATCTCATCATCTTGGAAGATAATTACAGATGGTGCAAAAGCTCTAAATCCTATCTTAAAATGGAATATTACCAATGGCTCATCTATTAATGTCTTTGAAGGTAAATGGTTACATAATAGAAGCAAAAAAAAAAAATGGCCAACATTTGTTCTTTCCCAAGGTGAGGGGACTATAATGCTGGACAAATTTATTGAAGACAAGGATTGGAATGTTGCAGAATTGTTAAAATTGTTTGGGAGTGAAATGGTGGAACTTTTTCTACATACCAGTATAAAATCATCTCTATGGGAGGATGGATAGTAGATGATTTACTAGAACTCAAGAAAGACAATTTATGGAATGATTGTTGAATCTAAGCAGCAAAATCTAGATGAATGCATATTTTAAAAATGGTTAAAAAAGGCAAAAACTATTCCTCAGGTGGAAGTCTTTTGCTGTAGGCTTTTTAAAAATGCAATCCCAACTTATCAGTATCTAACACATAGAAGATTGCAGGATAATTAAGCTTTTCCAAGGTGTTTGGAAGGTATTGAGGACGTGGAACACGTTTTAGTCAAATGCAGCAAGCTGAATGAGGTTATTTCACAGCTAAACAAATGGGGATTTCGGATTCCAATATTTGATAACTTTGAAGAATGCTATACTTGGATGGATTCATTGGAAAAACAAAATAGTATGCTTCTCAATTTATTTCGCAATGTTATGTACCTCTCTTGGAAAGCTAGGAACAAACTTTTACATGATAAGGTTGTAGAAGGTGCAAACTCAATTGCTGCAAATGCTGTCAACTTTTCTTCAAATTCTGAATTGATTGTTAACTCAAAATCAGAATTGAGGGATGCTAATCAGTCTTTTAGGTTGTCGAAAACTTGGTATCCCCCTCCGCCCGATAGGTTAAAAATCAATGTAGATGCTTCACTTGGGTCTTCTTATAAAGCCAATATAGGAGGTGTAATCCAAGACTGGAAAGGGAGATTTTTATTGGCTTTTGGTGATTCCCGCATACATTGGGATATTTCTCAATTAGAGATGTTAACTATCAATTCATTGAAAGGAGTAATTTAAGATTGGATGTTTAAATATAAGGGAGCTATCATTGAAGGAGACAATTCAAATGTGATGAAGATTCTTCATTAGGCATGGCTTAATGACTTCAAGGGGATGGAAGACTTTGAATTTTTTAAAGATTTTAATTATATTATCTTAATTGTGTAGATAAAGGTAGCAACAAGTTAGCGGATATGTGTGTTAACCTTGCTATGGTTAGTAATTTTATTTGGGAGGATTTGGATTTTAATAAGATCCCTCCTACTTTTGTTAGTTTATTGAAGGAGGAATGAACTTTGTAGTTCCTACTCTTATCTATTAATGCATTAATTGCTCTTTTCAAAAATAATAATAATAAAAATTTAATGAATTTTTCCTTGTAGCTAGACTGCTATTAACCTTTTCTTACTTTAGAGGCTTTAAGTTATATATGATTGACATTATAGTTCCTTCCTAAATACGGTAATTAAATAATATGTATATGTTGAGCAATCCCCAAGTTTTGAGAATTCGCAAACTTTTAATCATGTATTCAATTAAAAAAGGCATTATATAGATTAAAGTAAGCACCTAGAGTGTGGTATGAGAGGTTGAGCATATTCCTCCTAGATAAAGCCTTTGTCAAGGGTTGTGTAGACACCACCCTATTCCTTAAGAAAGTAGGAGAAGATCTACTCATTATTAAAATTTATATTATTTATGAACTATTTAAATCCATAAATAAAAATCTATGTTATGAATTTTTAAAGGCAATGAGGGTAGAGTTTAAGATAAGCATGATGGGAAAGCTTATCTATTTCCTTAGATTTAGTGTGAAGTAAATGGTGGATGAAACCTTCCTTAGATAATTAAAATATATCATATATATACCTAAGAAATATGATATGGATAATGCTAAGTTAAGAAATACTCCCATGAGCTCTACCATTAAGTTAGGTAACGATCCCTTTGAAAAATTAGTTGATAAGAAGAAATATAGAGTGATAATTAGATCATTTTTTTATTTGATTACCAGTAGACCTGATATAATGCTTATTGTATGCATCTACGCTACCTTTTAGGTTGACCCTCAATGAATCTCATATTATTGCTATTAAGAGAATCCTTAAATACCTATTAGGTACCAAAAACCTAAGTATCTAGCAACCTAAATATATTTCATCTTTTTTAAATCATAGGATATTCAGACTCTGACTTTACAGGATGTAGGATAAATAGGAAAAATACCTTAGAAACCTATCAGTTCATAGGCCATTCATTATTTTCTTTGTTTAGCAAAAATCTTAATTCAGTGGCCCTATTAACAATTAAGGTAGAATACATTATAGCAGGAAGATGTGTTGCTTAATTCTTATGGTTAAAATAATAAAAATAAGTTCTTGGACTACCTATAGGCACCATTCCTATTATTTATGACAACACTAGTGCCATTTTCATTTCCAAAAATCCAATCAAATAATCTCGAACTAAGCATACAAAAATTAAGCATCATTTTATAAGAGATCATGTAGCTGTGGGAGATATAGAACTACTCCATATAGCTAATATAGATCAATTGGTTGACATCTTTACCAATCCCTTTGCCAATGACACCATTAGCAGCATGAGGACTAGATTAGGTGTTATAGTTATTCATGCTTGATCCATGATGAATATGAATTACTCTATCTTTTAAAACCAACTTTCATTTTGTATGTTTTAAGTATGGGCCATTTTTTAAATTTGTGTAGCTATCTATTCATTGTTTTTTTTTTTTTTTTTTAAAGAAAATGCAGCAATTTGCGTTAAATAAAAAATAAAGAAATACAACCTACCAAATAAAAAGATTAGATTCCTCCTTTGTTACCAAAACAAAGGAGGAACCTTATTAAAGCTAAACTCATCCCAAACAAAAGAACTCATAATGCCATAGTTAGCACATAAATCTGCTAACTTATTGGTCCTTCTATCTATGTAATTAAAAATTACATTATTGAACCCATTGACTAAACGAACATCTTCATACCTTGGTTCACCACTTGTCTTAGCTTTTTGCAAAAACTTCAGAATGTTAACATTGTCACCTTTAATTATAATCCCCTTGTATTTAAACATCCAATCTTTAATCATATCCTTGACTGATTGGGTAGCCAAAAGCTCCAATGAAGAAATATCCCATTGAATTAATAGTTTTCCAAAAGCCATAAGTAGTCTTCCTTTGTGATACTAAAACACCCCTCCTATACTAGCTTTAGAAGAAGAAAGAAGAGTTGCATGCACATTTACCTTTAACCAATCAGGTGGTGGAGGATACCAATGCAAATTAGATAGCATAGAGGACTGATTAGCATCCCATGTACCCAAGAATTTACCATTTCTGTGAGCTGATATAGAAGCAAATCTCAGTGCATTATAAGCAATAATCAAAGAGCTGTCTTCACAACCATTATGAATCAACTTATTCCTTAACTTCCAAGCTAATTTAGCTCTCAACAATCCCACTTTAATCGAGTAAGAGTGAAGAGATCTACCTCCCCATTTCATTGGAAAACACATTGTTTCCCAATTGACATAATGAATACTATGTCTCCCATTTGCTTTATTCCAAATGAAGCTTCTACAGATCTTGTCTACCCCTTCAAGAATACTCTCAAGAACCAAAGAGTTGGTACAATGGAAAATAGTGTAAGCTAGCAAAATAGATTTTGTAAGCAAAATCTTACCAGGTAAGGAAATAAATTTTGCTCCCATACATTTGTCATTCTTATTACCTCTCAAAGATAAAATGAAAGTCTTCTCTTACTAACCTCTCAATTCTAACTTGACTCCAAGGTAAGACAGCTCCTTCACTATTTTGAACCCCATTAACTGAGAGATCTTCTTCTTCCTTCTTCTATTAACCATTTTACCAAAAATCATACAAGATTTATTGGTATTAATTCTTTGTCCCAACCAGCCATAGAAGTTATCCAGAATTTCTTTAATCCCCTTGACTTCTCTCATATTAGTTTCTGAGAAGATAATCACATCATCCACATATAACAAATGAGAAATTCTAGGTAAATTTAAACACAACTGAACACCAATAGAATCTTCTCTATGTTTAAAAGCATTATACAACAATTGGGAGCATAAAATAAATAGAAATGTGGACAAGGAGCAACCTTGTCTGAATGCACCTCTTCCACTTATCTAATTAGAAATATTACCATTAATCTAAATGGAGAATTTTGAAACTATTACACACTCTAAAGTCAGCTTAGAAAAAATAGATAGAAAACCAAAATAATCCATTTCTTTTTCCAAGGTTGGCGATCCCATCGAATCATATGCCTGCTCCATATCAGTTTTAAAGGATACAAAACCTTTGATGATTATGAATTTATGAATTTATGTATAATCACTTGAGCTATCAACACATGGTCTGATAAAGATCTTCCTCTCATGAATGCAGCTTGTTCTTCAGATATAAATTTAGGAATAATAGGAGGCATCCAATTCATAAGCATCTTTGTTGCTAATTTATAAATGGAGTTACATAAGCGAATCGGTCTAAAATTTGATGGAGTCAAAGGGTTGCTTACTTTTGAAATAAACACAATAATTTTTTCTTCCATTTTGAATCCATAACCATCGTTTGAAAAAAATAATTGATATCATTCAATAAGTCAACTTTAACAATCTCCCAATATGCTTTAAAGAAGGAAAAAGTAATGCCATAATTATCTGGTGAGATGTTATTTTCACTAAGCTTGATCACTACTTCAATTACTTAAATTGTGAAAGCTTTGTTTAACATATCTCTGTCTCCATCATCCAGCATTCTCCATGGGTTAGGCCAATCATCCAGCTTACTAACTCTATTCTTCCATTTGCCTTTGAAAAACTGAACCGTCACTTCCTCTATTTGTTGTTTCTTCTCCACAGTCTCTCAATTTCCATTTTTAATCTTAGAATTAAAATTGGAATTCCTTCTAGCCGAAGCAAAGGCTTGAAAGAATTTAGCATTTCAATCTCCCTCCACCATCCACATCACCTTAGCTCTTTACCTCCACCAAGTATCCAACTGAGCAACTGTTGAATTAAGCTCACACACTTTTAGTTTTAACGACAAACTATCGTCCTCAGAAAGACCACCTTCATTTTCTTCTTTTGTTTATAGATCTTTAATTTGCTTCAATAGTTCCTCCTTTAATAAAATAAGATTTTTATGTTTAGCTTTGTTCCAATAAAAAAAGCCTTTAGAGCTTTCTGCATTTTATAATTCAAGATATGGGAGATGCTACGAACCAATTTTTTCACCCATATCCCTCTGACTACAGCAGCCAATGCCTTATTGGAAGCCCAAACATCTTCAAACCTGAACACCTTTCAAGCTGACGGCTGAACCAAGAGATTTAATATAATTGGGTAGTGATCTGAAGCTACCCGAGCCAAGTGTCTCACCACCAACCTATGAGCAAAATTTAATGTAGACAAGTTTAAGAAGCATATGTCTAGTATTTCTAGTATCCTATCCACACGAGATTTATTGTTACACCATGTAAATTTTGGACGCACATATCCAACTTCATGGAAATCATTATAAGCTAAAAAAATTTCATATCCTTTGGAACAAGGGAAAACATGAATTTTTTCCCTCCCCTCTTGTCTTCTTTAGAAATAATACAATTAAAGTCTCCTCCCAAAACCATAGGTAGCTCCTTTAAGGAAAAGAATTCCATCTTTTCACAAAGCCTTCTTCTTTTGTAAACATCCTTGTTACCATATATTGAAGCAATCCTCCATTTTCCTCTAAAAGGAACCTCTAAATCACCAATTATAAACTGGGAAGAAAATTCTAAAATCTAAAATTTGGGAAAGCTAGCTTTCCACAACCCAAGAATACCACCTGACAATCCTTCTGAAGAAACATGAAAGAATTCCCATTCTATAACAATCAGGTGATCTACATCTCTTCTATCAAAATTAAATTTTTTTTTTCAAGTAAACCAATAAAAAAAACCCATGCTCTTTAACAACCTCCTTCAAGTATAGAGAAGCCTTTTTCTTCCTAGCTCTTTCAAGTATATCTATTCGTTGTTGTGTGTCTTCTATTTTTTGTATTTTTTTTATTTTTTTATTTAGAAGATATTTCTTGATCTTTACACAACCTTCATTTAAAAAAATTGAAAACTAAAATTTGTTCACATCTTACTATATGATTCCCTTTGCACAATATAATTTGCAAATCCCTACACAAATCTCTACCCTCAATTAAATAAAAAATCCATATCAAGTAATTTATTGGTGATAACATCAAAGAAACACCTCTTCATACTATATGATGCACGTGTCAAAAGTTATTGGATGAATTCAAATAGGCTAGTAAGATAATAATACCCCTATCATAATGTATAATTACTTCTTCAAAATGTACAATCCATTTAGTCAAAATTCAAATAGACAACTCTTTAGGATGAACACATTTCATAAGATCATCAAACATGATACTAATCTTACTATATAATTTAACCTCTTTATTCAACAAGTCATAAAGATGATTTAAATTAGTCTGATCATGCTATACAATCTGAAATCTAATTGTATAATAGGCTAAAAATTCTATAAATTAGAAAGATTTGTAATGTTTAACTCATATAATTCTTCCAAAGCTTTCTTCCTTCCTAACTCATACCTTTGTACTTCCACTTGCTCAAATGGTCGGAGGTACCAAACATGGTTGACTTTCCCATGGAGGCTCCCCTACTCGCCACCCTGTCCATGATCATTTCCAATCTGTAGAACATGGAGCTACATACTATTTGTATAAGGAAGCTCACATCACCCCATCCAGAATACTAAATCAATAGGCATTGATCTATAAGGTGTTGAATCTCTTTATATACACCTCTCTCCAATTTTTGCTTACCATTGTCTTCCCTTTCAACTCTGAACTTCTATATGAATTCTTTGTAATTCTAAGGGTTAGTGAAACTACTCCTATATTGCGATCTTATGTCAATAGGATACTCATATAAATCACTAAGGAAGAATTGGGTACATATCACCACTTATCCACAGAAGGACCTCAATCCCAATTAATGGCTTATAGAGTGCAGTAAAATTAATCATAAAAAATGTTGACCTAAATAACCATCAAACCTTAGTCCACTTCTTAAATCAAAATATGTGTATTATCCAAAACCCAATCTGATTAATCCCAAATAATCATTAACTATATTTAAACTGTAACTCCCATTTTTCTTCCTTCCAATAGAAGGATGCCAAACATTATTCTAGGTCATGTGATTACTTATATTCTACACAAAATGTATGTGCTCAACAACACTACTACAGCTAATCATTTTTCTATTCTTTATACCAAAGGTTTCTTCTACATTATTTTCCATCGTAATTCGGGGTAACAGAAAGAAGAACTTGATTTTGATGAGGAATGGGGAGCTGGCATTGTAGCTACACCTACACATAAACTAGCACCAGCGCCAGTGCCACCACCTATTGCAACATATTAGCCTTACCCTTACTATGATCTAATATAATGATGTGATCGATTGGAGTCCCTCCAAGATACTTATATTCAATAATAACAACAATAATATAAGGTAGAAAAGACATGGTTTGGGCAATAATTTTCATTCATTAACAAATATTTTCATCCACCATCTCCACTACCTGCAACCACCTGATCAGGGGCCTTCTTACTTTTAGGATTTTTGTATTGTTCTTTATAATTTTGTTGTATGTCTCTGCTTGATCCACCTTTTTGGTGAAGTCAAAAGGAGGAGAAGTAGTTGGTTGTTTGTATGTATGTTCATCCTTATTAAATAGTTCATCATATGCATTTTTTGCTAACAATGCATTTTTATTTCTTTCACATTTCTACTTTAAAGTTAAATTTAAAAGAAAAATCTTAAAGTTAAAAATAAAAATCATACTCCTATTTTTAAATCTATCACCTAGTGAGGAGATTAGGATAAAATATTAGCATACTTTTGCAACTTAAAATGTTTGTCAACACCAAAAATGGGGAGATTCTTATGATCCAGGATCCTTAGAATTTGATTTTGATGATAACAAATATTATTTATAGATATTTTTCTTCTTATAGCATATGTTTTTTATATTGATATTTTCTATGCACTAACATTTTAAGTACATTATATAATGCTCAGGATTGATCAAGACTAAAGTTTAGATAAAATAGGAATTTTTTAAAAGGGTTTGTATTTTTCAATTTATTTTATTTTATTTAATTTTCATGAGTCTAACCTCGTAAGATTCTATGTTAAACTGGCAACCGTGCATACACATAAAGGAGTAAGAAAAATTAAGTTGAGATTTTTTTAATTAATTATGTCGTACGATGATGTTCATACCAAATGATTAATTATATTATATTCAAAAAAAGATTAATTAAACAAAAAATAGTATTAACAACTAATTATGTACTTAATATTAATAAACTAATCATACTACATGATATATATCATACTGTATGATTCATTCAAGAAACCCTAATAGTTAGATAATTTAAGTACATATTTTAAAAATCAAATTTCATCTTGGAAAAATCAACTTGTTGTCCCTTCGCAACTTTTGGGCAATTTAGTGCTTTTTGTTGGGAGCTTTCTTATGTTCCTCCTAGTGATAATGTTTGGATTTCCATTTTACTTTCATAATTAGTGGTTTTCATTTGAGTTTTCTGTGGCTTTCGTTTGAGATTTTCTTTTGATTTTTTTCTTCGGGAGATATCGACTCCATTGTCATCTAACCTCATGATATATTCCATCTCTGATGGCCATTCTCGGTCCTTCAAAGATGTTGTTTTTGGCCCTTCTTTCTCTGTGTCTAAGCTCAACTTTGTGCACACCTTTTTCAAGGGATGTCCGACTCTTATGTTCGATGAATCAGTGGTTTCTCAGCTGGTAGCCCCTTTTACGCTCACACAAGTTGGTAAATTTATTTTGTATAGGACTAAATTGGATGTTATTCAAAAAAAAAAATTTATAAGCTTGAAATATTCGGCTGCATTTCATTAAGGTTTGCTTGATCCTCATCATATTGCAATCTAATTGGTGAATGCCCTTGATTATATCTGTATCATTGCAAGAAGGTCATACTATATTTAAGATTATCAAATGCATCATCTCAAATGGATGCCAAACTTTGATGTGAAGGAAGAATTTCCTATTTCACCTATTTGGATTTCTTTCACTACCTTGAGACTTAATTTTTTTAATTCGCAAATCTTGTTTGGGCTTGTGACAATTTTTGGGAGACCTTTACAGATTGATCAAGCCACTGCTTATATCTCTCATCCATTGTGGCTCATGTTCTTGTGGAACTTCATGTTTCTAAGAAACATCCGAATGAAGTTTAGATAAGCTCTGAGCTAAATGGGTATTTCCAAAAAGTTGAATTTGAAAATCTTCCTATTTTTTTTCCTGGTGTTAATGAATGTTTTAGGTTGCACCCTTAACTTCGTAAAGATAAAGTTGTGCCCAAACAATCTCAATGAAAAGATGGGGTTTTCTTGAGAATAAAAATTTGCCTTCTACTGTTATTGAACAAAATATTTCTAACTTGGGTAATCTTCCTTTAATTGTGCTCATTGACCCTCCCCCCACTCATACCTCTTCGGAGCCTTCCATTTAGGATGCTCCTCCTTGTGTGATGCTTAATGCAATTAGTACCTAGGCTAGTTGTCCTACTAATAGTAACAACTTAGAGAACCAAGGGTTAACCAACTCTATTCCTCTAAATGATTCTATCTCTGTATTACTGGTTGTAGACTGTTTGTTAAATTCTAATAAAACCTCTAATGCTGATGCTTCTCTTTGTATTGTTCATGATCAGGGAAATGTGTTTGAAAATGAAAGAAATAATACAATCAAAAGTTTGAGACCTAATGAAATGGCCTTTGTGGAAAAGGAGAATGAAGAACTTGGCTTAAACAGTAATGCTAATGAGGATGGAGAATTGTTGGAAGAAGGTGAGCTTCCTCTAAAAGGTAAGGAAAAGGATTTGAATAATGACTGTAAGTCACCCTCTACCTCTCTTTATAATAGTGCGGCTTTTACTAATACTGATGAATTGAAATTTTTTGCTAAATGTTTTTCCAAAGATGACAGTGATACCACTTTAATTAAAACTCAAAGTAAGCATGGAAGAAAGAGTAAGAACCTTGTTTTAGAATCGGGTAGAAATACCCGTTCACATACTAGTCGAAAGCATTATTTCTTATATTCAAATTTATTATTTAGAATGTTAGGGGCATTGGGTGTTCTTCTTCTCGCTTGCAATTGAAGAATTTATTTTGTATCCATGATATTTTCATTCTTGTTTTACTTGAACCTCTGGTGAATGTCTCTAACATACTTAATTTAAATAGATTTTAGGGTTTTAAGCATGCCACTGTGAATTGTGCCAATAAAATTTGGTTATTTTGGAAATATCTGATTTGGATTGATATTCTTGGTAATTTTACTCAAGTTTTGCAATGTAATATTAAAATTTTAAATTTAATTTATTATGATTCTTTCATTTATGTTGCTTCTTCTTGTGGGAGTGGGAAAATTCTTTGGCAGAAGTTATTTGACTTTTATTGCATTGGTCAATTGCCTTGGTTGGTGGGTGGTGATTTTAATACCATATAATCTTTCAGAGCGAATTTGGGGATCCTATCCTATTTTTTATTCTTTGGAGGACTTTAATAATATGATTATAAATTAAAATCTCATTGATATTTGCTTATGAGGTAATCGATTTACTTGGGACTGGGGGCAGTTATGGAAGAGGCTTGAGCGTATTTCATTTAATGATAAATGGCTTAACTCGTTCAGTTCCATTTCAATGGAGCATCTTAGTCATACTCTTTATGCTCACTCTCCTTTGCTCCTTGCTCCTAACATTAGACATGTGAATTCTTTTCCTTAATTTCATTTTCTAAATATGTGGTTATAGCTACATTCTTTTTTTAGCATTGTTCAGGATAATTGGGATGCCCATTTTCATCCTGATAATTTTTTAACTGGCATGATAAGACTTTGGCTCAAACTAAAAAGGCTTAAATAACTTTTAAATTGCTGGAATCACAATGCTTTCAAATGTATCTTTTCTAATATTTTAAGCGCTGAAGAGGCTATTAACAATGTTTAGCTTATTTGTTAAAACTCTCTTTGTGATGCTAACTTTCATTTACTTAGAGAGGCGAAGGAGTGTCTCTTCAAATTACATGCTCAAGAGGAAACTTTTTGGAATTAGAAAGTTGCTATTAAACATCTGGTGGAAGGTGATAATAATACAAAATATTATCATGCTTTGGTTAAATGGAAACGTGCTAAGAATACCATTAATAAAATTAAATGTGAGAATGGTTCTTTTATTAAGAATGCTGAGGAAATTGCCTTGCTGGTTGTTCAACATTTTTGAGATCGGCTTAACAAGGATTTTATCCCTAGTAATATTGATAACCCTACTATTATTCCGAATCTCATCTCGAATGAGGATAATAGTTTGCTTACCAAACCTCCCTCTGTAGATAAATTAAAGGATATTGTTTTTGATATGAATGGTGACTCTGGTACGACCCAGATGGCTTCACTACAAAATTTTATCAAAAAGCTTGTGATATTCTTAGGATGATATTTATGCTGTGGTTTTGGATTTTTTGCTGGTCATGCTTTTTCCTAAATTTTTTTTCTTCTACCTCTATTGTTCTTATCCCTAAGAACAATGATGCTAGCAAATGGAATGATTTTAGACCTATTAGTCTTTGTACCTTTTTTAGTAAACTAATTTATAAAAGTTTTATGAACTGTTAAACTACTATTCTTCCTAAGATTATTTCTCCATTTGAAATGGGCTTTGTTAAAGGCCATGCTATCACTGATAATATTTTGTTGGCCCAAGAATTTTGCCATGATTTGGATTGCTAGGTGAGGGGTGGTAATATTATTTTTAAGTTTGACATCTCTAAAGCTTATGATAACATTAATTTGCAATTCATTTATAATATCATGCAATTATTTGATTTTAACTTTGTTTTTATTAAGTTTATTTGAAAATGTATTGAAGGTTCTTTCTTCTCTATTATTTTCAATTGAAAGACCACTTGTTTCTTTAAATATTTACATATTTTAAGGCGGGGAGACCCTATATCTCCGGCTCTTTTCATTATTACATTCGATTATCTTTCAAGAAGACTTGCTAACCATTTTAAAAACCACTGTACTTTCTATTTAAGGACGAGGGGGGATTTTCCTATATCACATTTTTGTATTGCTAATGATTTTATCATCTTTATGAATGCTTCTTGTAATAAAATTAATAAGCTTTTAGATTTCATTTACAATTTTCAAATTTTTAGTGACCTATCTTTGAACAATAAAAAATGTTGTTTCATTATTTCCAACAAGTTGTCTAATGCTTGTATCATGGCTATTAAACACCTTACTAGTTTTATGAATAGTCAGTTTCCTATTAAGTACCTTAGAATTCCCATTTTTAAAGGTAGAAAGAAATTCTTTTTATTTGATGATTTAATTACTTATGTGCAAATTAAACTCCTATCTTGGAACTCTAGCTTCTTGAGTTTTGGTGGTAGGCTTACTCTCATTAAAAGTGTTCTTCGTTCTATCCCTCTTTACTCATTCCAAACTTTGCTTCCCCCTAAAATGGTATGAAAAAGAATTGATAAGATCCTTAATAAATTTTTTTGGAAACGTTTTAATAGCAACACTAAAATTCTTTTGGCCTCTTGTGATAAGTGTTGTGGGGTTTTCAAGGAGGGGGGCCTAGACTATAAGGGCATGGTGGATTTGGTCCATGCTTTTCCCTTCAAATTATAGTTTACTTTTCATGCTAAGTTCTCTTTGTGGGATAATTTTATGTTTTCCAAATACTTCGTGAGGAAGCATCCTACTACTTGTTCCTTTAATAATGGTTAGGATAAAGTTTGGCAGAGGTTGTGCAAGGTCATGGGATGTCAAGCCTCATCTTTCTTGGGGTCTTTAAGGAGGAAACATTTTCTTTTTGTAGGATCAATGGTTAGGTAATCAATCCACTGACTCTCTTATTAATTCTTCTATCATTGCAGTTAAGGTAAATTTTTTCATTAATGATAATTGTTGGGATTTTGATAAGTTTGCTAATGTGATTCCGGACTGTATTATTAAAAAAGTTTTGAATCTTCCATTAAATTTGGAGTCTAAGGATATTTTATTATGGAACTTGGCTTATGATGGGGTTTTTAGATTAAAGATGCTTGGCATACTTTTAGAACTAAAAAATGATGTTTCTAGCATTTATTTGATGATCTGGCATAGAAGCATCCCTCTTAATGTTGCCACTTTTATCTGGAAACTTTTATATAGATTCATTCCTGTGGATGATAACTTGATTAATAGAGGTTTTGTTCTACCATCTAAATGTCAATGATGTTATCACATGGAGAGTATGCATCATGTCTTCATTTCAGGTCCTTTAGAGAATAAAGTTTTGTGTCATTTTGATGATCTTTTAAAATTTAATTTTTTCAATGTAAATTTATCTATTAATGCTTTTCGTAAAGCTTGGTTTGTTAATTCTAAGGGCTATATTAGAAATGTTATCCCCTCTCTTATTTTGTGGATTATTTGGATGAAGAGGAATAATTATCTTTTTAATGGCATTAGAATGGACTCTCAAAGGGTTATTAAGAATGTCAAAGACAAATTGATGAGTTTGTTTTCTGTTAAATTGATTTTGACCAAAAGTTTCAAAAATTATTATGATGTTGCTATTGACTTAGGTTTCAAGTTATAGTCTCCTTTGCTTTCTCCTCAACCTCTCATTGACTCTTGGGTTAAACCTACCTTAGGTTGTTTCAAGTTAAATATTATTGTTTCTAAAGTGATTAACAACATGGGGTGTGGTGTCCTAAATAGAGATGGCCATGGTAATGTTATTATTACTTTTGCGGGTTCTTTGCCAAATGGTAATTTGCATTTGGCTTTCCTTAGTGCTATTCTTTATGGTTTGAGAACTTGTATGTTGCTTGGCATTTCTAATATTGATATTAACGTAGAGTCTACTCACAATGTTCAATTCATTTTGGAAGGTATTGATTATTTTTATAATTATAAGGTTTTTATATTCTTAGGGATATTAAACAATTGTTGGTTTCTATTAATGTCTCTTTTTCCCATGTGTTTAAGGAAGGTAATGCATGTGCCAATTGGTTGGCTCATTTTGGATATGGGATTGATTGCTTCATTGATTTCTTGGAAGCCAATGTTCCTATTCCTTCAAAAGGATTTCTTAGATTGGATAAAAATTTTTACCTTCAAGAATTAATCTATTTTATTTGTGTTACTCTAGCTTATGTGTGGGGCCTTTTCTCAAGCTTGGGTTCTCTCTCTTGTGTTTTATTGATTTAGAGGTTATTTTTTTTCTTGGTTTTGGGCTTGTGGGGTTGAGAGATGATTACAATGGCTTTAACTTGATAAGCGCCCCTTTTGTTACTCTCCTTCCTCTAGCTTTAGCTTTTCCTCAACCTTCAGGTTGTGAGTTTATTGGGTTTATTATTCTCTAGTTGTACTATTCGATGTGGCCTTCTGGGTGGTCCATTGATAATCTGCTAGGTTTTTTTTCTATTTTGATGAGACTTCTAGGTCTTATTCTGGTGGTTATCAAGGCTTTCCTTGGTTGGCCCTATCTATTATTTAGTTGTTTTCTAGGGGTTTGTAATTTTTGTCCTGGGCATCTAGATGGTAGATTCCTGGTTTTCAGAGTTATCCCTTATAGCTGGGGCTTTGTTATTGGCTTTCTGCTTTTTTTCTGGAGATTAGTTTGGATTTACTTGAGGAGTTATGGTTGACTTCTTATTAAGGTTGGGAAATTGTCTTTCTCTGGTCCTACCTTGAGCCGTTTACTTGAGGGAGGGGGGTGGTGGTGGCTGAGGCTTTCTGGTTGGATGGAGCGACAAGGGGTTTTACCTTGTGATGTTTGTGGGATCCATTCATTTTTGAGATCTTTCTGCCCAAGCCCTTCTTGGTTTTCCAGTGATGTTTTTTGGCTGTGGGTTCTAGGTTTTGTTATTCTTGGGTTTTCTTATGATGTTGTTTTGTCTTGGCTGGAGGTGGTTTTTTGGTGTTGGTTTTTTCTGGCTTTTGGGCTGTAGTATTGTCCATCTTTTGTTGTATGGTTGTCTCTATCTCTATGGTTACTGTGGTAGTTTTTTAAAATTTTATGGTTATCTTATTTTCTTATTTATTGGATGTTTTGTGTTTCTTGCATTTCTTTTTAAGAGTGTTATTTCTGGTGTTTGGTTTTATCTCCCTTGGGCTTGGTGAGTCCAGTGCTAGAGCTATATGCTTGGAGCTGCATTTATCATAATTTCTTATAGAATTATTATTTTTGTTTGTTGTGGCATCACTTGTCTATTTATCTTTATATCTATTTGGGGTTTATGTCTCTATTATTTCTCATGATTAAGCTTGTGGTGGCCTTGTGGTGTTTTGCTGGTGTTGGTTTATGGTGCCTTATTGATTTATCCTTGGGTTTGGAGGAGCATGTGTTGTTTCAGTGTTCCTGGACTTTTTTGAATCTGTCTGGGCATCGTGCTAGTCGAAACCGTGGGTTATGTTGAATTGTAACGCTCTTTTCTTCTATCATTATGGAGGTTTGGTTGGGAATTTATACTACTGGTTATTTTTCAATCAGGCTTGGTCTATGATCAGGGGGTGTAATCATCTTATTTTGATTTTGGTTGTAGCCTTTTGGTGCATTATTTTGTTCTGCGTGTGTCCTTTTTTGTAGGTAAGCATATTGATCAAATCTTCTAAGGGAAGCAGAAGTTGGTCACTATTTGTTATTGTTCTATTCTTTTTGGGGTGCTCGTTAATACTCACCGTAGCATGTTCCTAAGTATATTTGTAATTCTTGTTAGTAGGGACCTCGAGCTTGTAGACTTTTTTTGGCTTTTATTTTATAGATCTTTCGAGCAATATATATATATATATATATATATATATATATATATATATATATATATATATATATATATATATGTATAATAAAATTTGTAAATAATTGTACTTTACTATCCTAATTAAACTATATGATATTTAAAATATTTCTTAAATTATCTCTTGTGATTAGTCAATCAAATCAAGGTTTAATAAATATTGCTAATTGTACTATATGATGAAGATCGTATCGTACTATTGACAGAGATGACATTCAATCATCCTGGATATCATACTAGACAAAAAACTTAATTTTTGAACTAATCATATAGTAAAATGTCAATCGTACAATAAAAACCCTTTTTATATGAAATGATCGAACTGTGTGATGTGAATAGAACAAGATGATACATATAGATATTTTTATTTTTCACAGTAGTAGTCATGTACAAACGCAATGAAATTGAACTAATCATACTATACAATAAGTATGCAAAATTTGAGTAGTTCTTCTGAACACCTTTTCCAACATATTGGATGATCCTTTATTTTGAACTAATCATATTGTATGAATAGTGATGGCCTAATTAAAAAATTAGGTTTTTTTAAATCCTTATAGTTAAGTAACTCAATGAACTCTTTAAAAAAGACTCATGGCTGTTGAAGAAACTATAATGGTAAATTCTTAAGAGAGCTTTACGCCTAGAGAGGGAGAAGGTGGGGTTGTTCATGAGAGATAAGGACTTTGAGGGGTGTTTACATGGTTTCTCTTGACAAGCTTCCACCTTGCTTTCACTTATTACTTTGGTGAGTTCTTGGAGTTTCTCTTGGGAGAGAAGCTTCAAAGTTGTGGTTTGGGTTCTATAACTTTACTATGAGGGTAAAAAAGTATTGAAGGTTCATTCCAACACTAGGAGGGTGAGAATAGTTTTGTGGGTTCTCTGATTTCATAAGGAGGGTGAAAAAGGATTGAAGGTTTGTTGCTGTCACTAGGAGGGTAACAAAGCTTTCAATTCTCCACTACACTAGGTTTGGTGGAAGTGATTTGTAAGGGCTTCTCCACCCTACTATGGGGAAAAAAGGAGGGTCACTATAGTGCTACTGCAATATGAAGAGAGAATGAATCCATGGAGTTGATGTAGGTCATGGTTGGCTAAACGTCTATAAAAATTATGGTGTGCTCATTATGATTTTTCTTTTCTACACTTTTAGTTTCTACACTTTGAATTTATAGCACAAATTTATTATTTCATCTAAATATATAGTTAGTTTAATTAGGGTTATAAACATTACTTATTTTGCTTGAATTATTTATGGTTCAAAATTAAAAAAATGTCTAGTTTTCAAATTACCTCTGCTTGTGTTAGTTACTCAACTAAAATTTATAAATCATTAGATTTTCTAAAACAAAAGGGACATTTTTGTTATAAAATTTTAAAAAAATTATGAATTCACCCCCCCTTTCTCTCCCCCCTCTATGCCTGTAGGGACAGTTCAAAGAGGTCTTACAACCTCCTCGAACTTTCAAAATTACAAACCATTTGACCAATAAATAAATAAAACTAAATGGTAGAAAACTTAAAAAAAAAAAAACTATAACATATCTACAGCACATGGCTTTTTTTAGACACACTTTAGATGGTTTGCTAGGGAAACCAACATAAGATAGGTCAATTTGATTTTTTTTTTTTTTGTTTTTTTTTTTAGTACCTCACTTGGTGGGTAACTTATTTTGTGCGCTTACTTTGTATTCTTTGAATCTCAGACATACATGTTTATATTTTCTATTGTTGCACCATAGGCTCTCTTGGTCACAGTAGACTTTTAAGTTTCTTTATAAATCTTATTTTTTATTCACTACACTTATTGCATTATTTATATACTGCTTTTATTTTCTTAGAAAATCGAATGTATCTAGGTGACAATTTAAATGTAAATGTAAAGTTAAATAGATCTTCTATAGATATATTGAGCTATAAAACAATTAAAGATAATTATTTATATAGACTTGTAGATTTCAAAAGTATTGTTTTCTCTTCCTTTGAGAGGCATTCAATTTTTGGAATTATATAAAAGATCTTGGAGCCAGAAGATTTGAAGACTAAAATAAGTAATCATATTTAAATATATATTAAATAGTAGTAGAAATCTATGCCTATTATGATGGACCTTGGGCACCTTTTTCTTTTTAGTAGACCCTGGGTGGTACTCTATATTAAAAATATAACATTTTTATTTATATATTTCTTTATGTACACACACCGTTATATTTTTCTTCTTTAGGAGGGGTGTGTTATCTAAATAAATCATAAATTCAAAATAAATCTAAATCCTTTTAAACATTAAGTCCATATTCATAATCCTTATATTCCCATTTGGTAGAACAAGAACCTCAAATCATTGATTAATTCTTTAGAAATTTTAAATTAAAAAACTGCAACCCCAAGTTTACTCAAGAGTTTTCTCATTACTAGTCTTGAGATGTAATTAACAATAGAGGCTTACATCTGTTTGAAAGAAACTTGTCAACCGTTGTCAAGTAGCTTTCCTGAGATTGCACAAAGGTTTGCCACCATTCAATGCTTTTATCCAAAATACAAAAATCTTTGAAGACATTTTATTATAAAAATGATCCAAATATCAAATGATTATATGCCTTCTTTTATTAGGTCTTATATAAAACCTATGCAATTGACTTTGACCTTCAAATAAAGAAATCCAAACTAATTCAATGTTTTATAAGAAACATAACTAAACCATGGTTAGCTCATGTTAATCATGGTTGGATCATTTTTCCTAAAGTTACCTCAATATCCACCCAGATTATACGTAGGCTAAATATACTTTAACCCAAACCAAATTCCCATGAATGCTAACGAAGGCATCCTAAGACCCTAACCTAACTTCCCTGAGCAATTCAACCCATATGAGCATGACTAATTAAACTTATTAAGCTGGTCCAATCATACAAAAAAAGATTTAAAAAAATAAAAAAAACATAAAGCTAGTCTAAATAAAATTTGACTAAACCATAACTTCACTCAAATCTCTTAAAGCATTTAGTGGACTACGGAGCAACATTGTAGCTGGCCCCACTTGGACTGGAAATTTAAGATTAGGTTGAACTCAACTTCAATGTCTAGCTCTTAGAATGACCATAATCATCTCAAACCTTCAGAACATTCTAGTGAAAATTCTAGACTCTTATTGGATCATCCTTTGCTGCCTTACAAATTAGAGTCACTAAGGATTACGTAAATTCTAATAAAATTCATTTCATAAACTCAAGTTAAAATTTAAACATAAATCTTGATCCTCTCGATTCCCATTTTTTTTAAATATGTAAATTGCATTATTAAAGAAACTTATTAAAAACAACTAAAGAAAGAATGCCAAACACACTCCTCCTTTAATGAAGACATTTTAATAAGGAGAAATATTATTACAACTAACATCATCCCATTAAAAATCACTAAAAATTTCAAGGTTAACGCACAAATTTTCTAAATTATTACAATTCCTATTAAAAAATTAAAAAAAAAAACTTGATCAAAATCCTTTAATAAAGAGAAATCTTCCAAACAAAGGTCTTCTTTCTTTAATTTGAATTTATCCATAGACCCTTGAAGAAGCCTGATAATATTATTATTTTCACTTTCAATTATTATTCCTTTTGCTTCAAACATCTATCCTTACATTACTTCAAACATCTAAACATCAAAGAATGAGTTGCCAACATCTCCAACTGACTAATGTCCCAATGAATATAATTGAATCCAAATGCCAACAAGAATCTAACTTTATAATCTTTGAAAACACATCCAATTCCTGCTTTATAAGATCACAATAGAGATGAGTTAATGTTAATTTCAATCCATTCGAGAGGAGGAGGGTGAAAAAAATTACTATACATCTATGGATGTTGATTAACACCCTTATTTCTCAAATACAACTAATTTAAGAGGATGTAACTTAATTAATTGCATTAGCTTAAATTCCTATTAGGAAATCTTTTTTACCTCTAAGCTTAACTTTATTCTTATTTTTTCAAGAGAAGAAAACTATTGTACAAAATATATTTGCAATGTAATAGTGATTACTTGTTAATATTTTGAAACACTCGTAGCTATTACAGAGAGACAAAAAAATAGGAATCCAGAATCCCCATGTATTCATATGCCTAGTTTCTTCATGTTCAGATGTTTTAATAGATTGACAACCTCTACGACATGAATTGTTGTCCAGTAGTCTTTTATATATAGGAAGTCATTAGTAGGGATTGCATCTTTTAACAAACAACAATAGAATAATTTCACTATCAATTTTCACATGATTTTATTTATCTAGCTCCGGGAATCATCATCCATTCCATCCTCATTCGTAGCTCCAAATGCCAATACAACTATTAATTTTCCAAAAACCTTTTTATTTAATTCCATTTGATCATAACTTAAATCAGGGAAAATTTGAAATTGTTTAATAAGATTCACTAACTAATTACCAAACTTTTTATTAAGCTCTACCATATATAATAATTTTCCAAGTAGAACACCATTCCTTAAAGTCAAATTTTAAAATATCATTAACATATTTAGCGATGAAATTTCTATTGAGAAGAGAATTTGGAGTATTAAAGAAATTTCAAGCAATTTATTAACATAATGGAACAATAGATGAAACAATTGAATGAACCCGATGTTCTCCCCTACATTTTCTATTACAAAACACATTCCATGATATATGATGAAGACTATTTCCCCTTTTTTCTTATGCCCTATAACATCCCGTCACAATTTATAAAAGTTATTCCAAATTCCCAAAGGAACCAATTAATTAGAGGACAAAAAAATGGGAAAAGAAAGAAAAACTAATTTAACAAGAACCAATCCTCCTACTGTGAGAAATAAATCTGTTTCCCCAAGCATTCATTCTATTCATTACATTCTCCATCATATTATGATAATATGAAACCATTAGTCTTCTTAAAGCAATCTTCACTCCAAGATAGTTCATTTCTTTTACAACTTTGAAACCCATAAGCTGAGAGAGTTTTTTTTCTCCTTTTTCCTTTTAATCGAATTTCCAAATAACATAAGGGATTTTTCCACGTTCACCTTTTGACCAGACCATTTATAATAATCATTAAAAATTTTGTTCATCTTCTTCATAAATATTTAATTGAATTTAGAGAAAAAAAGTATATCATCAAGATATAGAAATGAGATATTCTATGAGCATTTAGAGAAATTTGTATACTAAGTTCTCCGTCTCTTTGAACAAAGCATTTTATAAGAGTTAAGAACAAATTATAAATATATAAGGAAATAAGGGACACCCTTATCTAATTCTATCCCTTGCTTCAATCCAATTTGAATAATTTCCATTAACCATGATAGAAAATTTAGGATTCAAAACACTTTCTTTAATATGATTTGAAAATCTATTTGGAAATCCAAAATATTACAAAACTTGTGTTAAAGTTGAGCACCCAATACTATCATATACTAGTTCCATATCAAATTTAATTGGCAAGAAACCTTTTAAAACTCATGTTGGCTAGAAAATAGAGAAAGGTTTGTTTGTTGTAAAGGTGGACGAGAGAAAAAATGAATCCAAACTGGGTGGAGGCAAAAAGGTGCATTACCTTGAAATTTATCTCGCTTTGAATCAAAATGCCAGAGGGAGTTATTTAGGCCGAGGCAAAATGAGGAAAAGATTCCTCATTTGCTTTTGACAGGAAGTTTTCAGAGGCATTTCTGTGAGGTTTCTTAGCCAACACCTTTTATCTTTTGCTTGAGGAGGCCATTGTTGATTTGAAGTTGAAAGGGATTGAAAGTGAAGTTTGGAGATGTGATTGTTGAGTTAGAAAGCCTTCATATTTAAAGAAAACGATACGTTCATCCTGGACGAAAACAGTTCGTCCTGGACAAAAATTATCGTTCGTCTGGACAAAAAAATTTCGTACAGACGATCCAATTAGTCCAAAATATAACGGCTTTTCGTAATCAACACAATTTATGATTTATCCCTTCGTACAGGCTTTTTGACTTGACCGATCGTACATACGAAAAATTTTCGTACAGACAATCAAAAATTAATTCGTTTTAATGTCAGTTGAAAACCGTCCCCTACAATGAAACGACGTCTGTTCGTCTGGACGAACAAAAAGTTCGTACGGATGAACTTCACATTTAAAACTACCTTATCCACTCAACCGCTGCATTCAATCGTCCCGACGTTTGAGAGAAAAAAAAATATTTCATCCTGGATGATCATTAGATCGTATAGACGAACTACATTAAAAACTGCTCTCAAAACATTTCATATCACGCAAACTGAATTTTACACACATCGTCCAGTACGAAAAATTTCGTCCCAGACGATTTCCACACATTTTTTTATTTTTGAATTTTTTATTGAAGAAAATCAAACAAAACATTCAAAACACAGAAAACAAAGACAAAACCACAGACTCTAAAATAAACTCATTCAACACACTCAAAAATCACAAAATTCAAAACAAAAATCAAAGACAAATAAACTAAGAAAACATAAATATCAATGTTGCAAAAATATTTTTATTTAAGCATTCAAATCAATAACACCAAGCCTTGTTCTTAATGTACTGAAGGTATCAAAGGCTAAAGGTTTTGTAAAAATGTCTACAAGTTGATTTTCAATTGAAACATGTGTGAGTTTAATTTCTCCCTTGGATACATGATCCCTTATGAAATGATGCCTTATGTCAATGTGTTTGGTTCTAAAATGTTGAATAGGATTTTTGGAAATGCAAATAGCACTAGTATTGTCACAATAAATTAGAATAGTGCCTATAGTTAATCCTAAATCAATCAAATGTTATTTTAACCAAAGTACTTGTGCCACACAACTTCCTAATGCAATGTATTCTGCTTCTGTAGTAGATAGGGCTACTGAATTTTGTTTTCTACTGGACCAAGAAACTAATGAATTTCCAATGAATTGACATGTTCCAGAAGTGCTTTTTCTATCCACTCTATAGCCTGCAAAGTTAGAATCTGAATAACCAACAATTTCAAATGAAGAGCTAAACTTAGGATACCAAATTCCTAAGTTTTGAGTTCCTAGTAAGTATCTTAAAATACTTTTCACTGTTGTCAAATGTGATTCTTTTGGATCTGATTGAAATCTAGCACATAAGCAAACACTGAACATAATATCTGGTCGGCTAGCAGTCAAGTAAAATAAAGATCCAATAATCCCTCTATATTTCTTTTGATCAATAGATTTTCCCTTAAGGTCCTTATCCAACTGAACTGAGGAACTCATTGGTGTACTAACAGGTTTAGCATTGTCCATTTTATATTTCTTGAGGATGTCCTTAATATATTTAGTTTGGCTAACAAATGTTCCTTCTTCAAGTTGCTTAATGCTAAAACCTAGAAAG
This sequence comes from Dendrobium nobile, assembly GCA_022539455.1. Lineage (NCBI taxonomy): Eukaryota > Viridiplantae > Streptophyta > Magnoliopsida > Asparagales > Orchidaceae > Dendrobium > Dendrobium nobile. The sequence goes on from CM039735.1 coordinate 40,651,275, forward strand.
TAATTTAGATCTCCCATTAGACTCATTTCAAATTCACTACTCATTATTTTAGAAAAATCGTCACAAAGATTTTTATTTGAAGATCCAAAAATGATATCATCCACATAAATTTGAACAATGAGTATATCCTTTCCAAATTTCTTTAAAAAGAGAGTTGTATCCACACTTCCTTTTTCAAAAGATCTTTCAAGTAGGAAGTTGCTCAACCTCTCATACCAAGCCCTAGGTGCCTGTTTCAATCCATATAATTCCTTTTTTAACTTGAAAACATGATTTGGGTATTTTGAATTTTCAAAGCCTAGAGGTTGTTCTACAAAAACATCTTCTTCAATAACCCATTCAAAAAGGCACTTTTGACATCCATTTGAAATAATTTAAAACTTTTAAAACAGGCAAAGGCTAGTAAAACCCTAATTGCTTCAAGTCTAGCTACAGGGGCAAAAGTCTCCTCAAAATCAATTCCTTCAATTTGATTATACCCCTTAGCAACTAATCTAGCCTTATTTCTAATGACTACTTCTGAGTCATTCATTTTATTTTTGAACACCCACTTGGTTCCAACAACACTTTGATCTTTTGGCCTTGTAGTTAATTCCCAAACTTTATTTCTTTCAAATTGATTTAACTCTTCTTGCATGGCCAATATCCAAAATTCATCAGAAAGTGCTTGATCAATATTAGTGGGTTCTATTGTTGAAATAAAGGCTGAATGATTGACTTCCTTGTTTAATCCATGCCTAGTTCTAACACCCTCACTAGGTTAACCTATAATCAATTCTCTTGGGTGGTTTTTAGAAAATCTCAAATTTCTAGGCAAAGGGTTTTCTCTTTCTAAATTTTCTTCCACATTTTCTTCCAAACTTAATCTATCAATCTTTTGAGAGTTTTCCTCAATCTCTTCTTCAACAACATTTGGCTCTTCCAAATTTCCAGATTCATCAAATACAACATGTGTGGTTTCTTCAATGATTAAAGTTCTTTTGTTGAATACCCTATAAGATTTTCCAACACTTGAATATCCAATAAAAATTCCTTCAACTGATTTTGGATCAAATTTTCCTAAGACAGATTTTCCATTGTTATGAATGAACACCTTGCAACCAAAAACATGCAAATGAGATAAGTTAGATGTTCTACCTTTTAGCAACTCATAGGGTGTTTTATTTAAATTTTATCTCACATTCACCCTATTCAGAACATAACATGCAGTGCTAACCGCCTCAGCCCAAAAATATCTAGGAAGTGAGTATTCTGCCAACATTGCTCGGGCGGCTTCTATTAATGTTCTATTTTTCCTTTCAACTACCCCATTTTGTTGAGGGGTTCTAAGTGCAGAAAAATTGTGATCAATCCCTTTTTCTTTACAAAAATTTTTAAATCTTTCATTTTCAAATTCTCCTCCATGATCACTTTGTAAAGAAATTATTTCACATCCTAGTTTTCTTTGAATCCACGTTGAAAAATTTCTGAATTCCTCAAATGATTCACTTTTATGAAAAAGAAATCTAACCCAGGTGAATCTTGAGAAATCATCCATTATAACAAATCCGTATACCTTCCCTCCTAGACTTACAGTTCCTACTGGTCTAAAAAAATCCATGTGAAGAATTTCTAAAGGTTTACTAGTTCTAAGATCCTTATTGGACTTAAAAGAGGACTTCACTTGTTTTCGTAATTGACATGCATCACAAAGGTGGTCCTTAGTAAAGTTTAATTTTGGTATACCTCTCACTAAGTTCTTTAGGTAATTCTTCTAAGGTTTTTCATACTAAAATGACAAAGTCTCCTATGCCAAAGCCATGATTCATCAGAAACAATTTTCAAACAAAAAGCAGTAGGAGATTGAATAGAATTCAAATCTAGCATGTAAACATTGTTTACCCTTTTTCTATTTAAAACTTCTTTTCCATTTAGGCTTAATATGCAGCTAGTAGGTAAAAATTTCACATTATAGCCCTTATCACATAACTGACTTATACTTAACAGATTATGTTTTAAGCCTTCAACCAATAACACATTATCTATGAAAAAGTTTTTGAAATTTCCAATCATACCAGATCCAAACACTTTTTTTGTTGTATTATCTCCAAGTGTAACTTTGCCTCAACTCCTGGCTTTCAGCATTATGAATTGAGCAGTATCTTCAGTCATATGCTTTGAACATCCGCTGTCCAGGTACCATATGCTCCCACGAGGTCTTATGTAAGAGCACTCCTGCAAAACTCTCAAATGTTAGACCTGGGAACCCAAACAAATTTGGGTTCACCTTTTAGCAATTTATAATCAGATGCATGTATGATATGTCTAGGTTTATGCATCTTAGGTCTCCACACCAAATTAGATTTCATCTTCAAAGTACAGGTGTGAGCTATATGTCCCAAAAATCCACAATTATTATATTTAACATTAGGAAAAATATTCCTAAGTTTTCTTCCATTTGATTGTCTCCTAAGGGATTTCATAAATTTAGGATAATATTTAGGATTTGTAAAATCTTCAAGTTTAGGGGGATTCCTATTATCCTCGAGAGCTCTTATTGTCAATTTATAAAATGAATTCATATCTTCCAAAATTCAGTTTGTATAATTGATTCGATATGTTTTTCTCTTAGATTCATCCTTAAAATTTTTAAAATCTTTTTCAACTTCAGTATAGGATGATTTTAAATTCTCAAAATTTTTATTCAAGTCATCATATTCATCAAGTAATTTCATGTGATTGTCATCTATTAAAGCATGATCTTTCCTAAGGATTTCGTGTTCCTTCTTAAGCTCTTCTAGTTCTAAACTTAAACTAGCATGCATCTTTTTCATTTTCATATATGCATCATGCATGTGTTCAGAAACTTCAAACAATTCATCATAGGTTAAGTCACATACCTCTTCTTGATCTGATTGTTCAACATTATCTGCCATCAAGCAAAGGTTGGTGACTTCTTCTTCTTTTTCAGTCTCAGATGAGTCTGAAGCTGAGTCCGCCCAGAAAGCTCTTTGAAACTTCTTCTTGCCCTTCTTTACCATTGGTTTCTCCTCTACCTTCTTCTTGTTAGGAGTGGCTTTGAGTTTTGGGCAATCAGTCTTTATATGACCTGGTTTCCTACATTCATAACAAATCACTTCATTAGAAACCTTGCCATTTCTGTTAAACTTACCGCTGTTCCATTGCTGGTGTCTCTTCTGCTTCCTCTTTAAAAAGCTTCTGAGTTGTCTAGTCATCAGTGCAATATCATCTTCATCCTCAGGTTGTGAGTGTTCACTCTCTGACTCTTCCACTTTTAATGCAATATTTTTCTTCTTTCGTTGTTCACATACATCAATCTTTCTTTGACTTACTCCTTGCTCATAAGCAATGAGTGAAGAAGATTGTCAATAGAATATATGTTTAGATCTTTATACTCTATAATTACAATAATTTTAGCATCATAAGCAGTAGGTAAACATCGAAGTATTTTATTGACCATTTCAGCATTTGTTAATTCCCTACCAAGTGCATGCAAAGAAGTGACAATTTGTGTGAATCTTGTGTACATGTTAGAAATAGATTCATTAGGTTTCATGCGAAATAATTCATAGTCATGTAACAAGATATTGAGTCTTGATTGCTTAACTTCATTTGTCCCTTCATAAGTTATACAAAGTCTATCCCATATGTCCTTTCCACTTTTGCAAGTGGAAACCCACATGTAGTCTTCAGATTTTAAAGCACAAAAGAAACTATTTAAACATTTGGCATTTAATTGTGCTAAGTCACGTTCTTTTATAGTTCAATCTGCAAAAGGTGTTTCTACCCTAACTCCATCAACTAATCTAGTTGGTTTTGTGTAACCTTCCTGGACTAGCATCCACATACGATAATCAAGTGATTGTAAGAAAGTAGACATGCGTGTTTTCCAAAAATCAAAAGGAATATTGTCAAACAGTGGAGGTCTAGTGATAGAGTAACCTTCAGGTGTGTTTCGGTTTCCGAATGTAGCCATCTACGTTAATCAAAAAGTAGTTCAAACTTATGATTTTGAAACAAAGCTCTGATACCACTTGTTGAGTCTAGTAATTAGGTTGTTAAGCCTAAGTTAATGTCCCAAGGCTACCAAGAGGGGGGGTGAATTGGTAGTTTAAAAATTTTAAACCCTCTTTTTAAAATTATGTTGAACCGAAATGAAAATGTTTCTTTTAAGTTTTTGTAGAAAAAGTTTTTAAACCACAGAGTTTTCTAAGACTAAAAATAAAATGCGGAAACGTAAAAATAGTAAAGTAAATGACACCAGATTTATAGTGGTTCGGTCTAAAACCAGACCTACATCCACTCCCCAGAGGCACCCTCTGAGTATTGCACTAGTGCCAATAGTGACTCTCCTTTTGCACCCACAGCAAGGCGGAGAAGCCTTTACAACACACTCTTTTCACCACTCCCCGGTGCGGCAGAGAACCGTCATCCTTTTACACAATCCCCAGTGTTGGCAGAGAACCGTCGTCCTTTCACACTCTCCTAGTGTGGGCAGAGAACCCTTCGGCTATTTACACTCTCCAAGTGTAGGCAGAGAACCCTTCGGCTATTCACACTCTCCAAGTGTAGGCAGCGAACCCTTCGGCTATTCATACTCTCCAAGTGTAGGCAGTGAACCCTTCGGCTATTCACACTCTCCAAGTGTCGGCAGCGAACCGGATCTCCTTGACAGATCTTCTCACAAGAAATCTAGAAGGAAGAAAGAAAAGAGTGAAGTAATCCCAATTCACAAGTAGATATTCTTACCTTTGAACTCCAAGTGAAGCCTTCACGCTCCAGTGGTAGGAATCCTCCTTTGAATGCACTCTCACACTCTCTCCTTAGCTATTCTCTCAAGAGGCACGAAGATCAAATAACAAAAAGATTAGGTGGCAGTCTAATTTGGACTATTTATATAAAAGATAAGAAAAACCGCCCAAAAATTGCAAGTATTCAATTCTGTACGCAGTGGATCGTCCCGTACAATCGTGGATCGTCCTGGACGATTTTACTTAAATGCTTTGAAACGACCCTATTTGTATATGTGTAAAAAATATTTTCATACTAGCTGATCATCCTGTACGAATTAGGTTCGTCTGGTACGAACGGTTATTACAAAGTTCAGTTCTAGAAATTACTGAAAACTGTTCTAAGTCGGTTACGTAGCTAAGTGGTATAATCAAAATTGAAGGAATTTTTAGAAAACTAGAGGATGAGAAACTGAGAGGGACATCAAAGGAAACTGTTTGGATTTCCACGGGGTTTCAAATTTGCTCTTCATGAGAATTGCGGAGAATCAATGGCGGTGGAATGTTCACCAGCAACATATGGCCGGTGGCACTCTTGAAGATTGTCGCACTTAGTTCTAAGCCTCTGACTGCTTCATCTTCATCTGCTTCTCTCGCCACCAGCGTTCGGGGAAGAGAAGGCTAGTTTCAATCAAATGGCTAATCCTAAGGGAAAAACTGGTATTATTATTAACGAACTTGGTTTTTGGAAAGGAAAAAAAACCAGAATGATTTACAAAGGAAGATATATAATAGTTGAGGAGAAGTTTAAGAAGCTGTTCAAAGGAGGTGTGCATTGACACAAAGGAAGGATTTGATGCGTGACCTTCTCGAGGTTGATGATTGAGGAAAGTAATTCCATGTAATGGGATTATTGATGGCATGAGGAAGAACTCTGTGTTCCAAGCTTATGGGTGTCTTCAGTCCAAAAAAGGGGTGATGTATCAGGAGTTCTTAGAGGAAAAGGCAAATTCTATTTTAAAAAATTAGAATACTATAGAGCAAGAAAAAAATGCTATTCTCTGATCTAATGAAGGTCAAAAATGTTGAAATTGCTGAAGAGGGTGATTGTGGAAAAGATGTGGAAATCCTAGTTTAAGATAATGGTGATGAGCAAACAAATGCATGGAGGAAAAAGAGAGATATTAAGGTGTTAGAATTTCAATTGGGCAGTTTTTAGCTGAAGATGGAGTTTATGTTAAATTGCATGAACAAAATGAAAAGGATACTGCAAATAAGCTTAGTAATTCAATAGTTATCAGCATATATCGAGAGAACCACCAATATGCGTTTCAGTTCAGAAACTCAGGAGACAATGGTCATATGATTTGGAAGTTTCACCTCACTATGCTAGGTATGGGGTGGGTGCTCTGCTCTTTTCCAAATTAGAGCAAATGGAAGCTGTTTTGGCTAATGGGCCCCTGGTTTATCAATGGATAAAAATAATTGGGATGGATAAATGGTCCCAAAATTTCTCTCCAACTTTGCTCAAAGGTTGACAGCTTTGATTTGGATCAGGTTACCAATCTTTCACTTCATTGCTGGGATAATTAAACATTTGTAGAATTGCATCATGAGGGAAACCATATTTACTTGATGGAAACATGATTCCAATGGGGGAGAGCAGAGAGAATTCAGAAGGGTATGTGTCCGGATGAAGTTGGATGCTAAGCTAACATTAGTGTTTGGGTGGAAGGCAATTTTGCGAGATTCTCATCAAAAGATAGAATATGAACGGGTACATTTTCCATTTCAAATGTGGGCTAATTGGCCACAACAAAGAGGTTTGTTGAGAAGGTGAAGAAATTCCCAAGATTCAAGAGAAGATAATTGGTTCTATAAATTCTAAATGCAATAAAAAAAGACCACAAATCAAGATGGAAATGGTGGAAGCAATGAAGGATCTGGAAATGCGACATTGGTTAGTTGTTAACGTGGAAGAAAGATGGTTAAAAACAAAGCCCAAAATTTACTCAGCATCCTTTGAAAAGTTCTGTGGAAAAGAAAAGAGTCTAGCAGACCAATGCTAAAGACTCACTTGAAGACATAGTGGCTGTCATGTTAGAAAACTGTAACTGATGCTATTGGTATCCTTAATTCCACTATCCTAGAAGTAGCAAATGGTGACAAATCATCTCGGGCAAACTGCAATGCTGCTAACAAAGAAAATGGTCCATATACAGGGAAAGCTTTTCATTCCTACATAACTAAAATAAATTCAGTGCACTATGTGATCATGTTAAAAGATTGAAAATTATACAAGATAAAGCAAAAGAATTACCATCTTTGGAAGAACCTGAAGTGAATATAACTAAAAATTCATTATGATAATAAATATTAGTGGTGTTGCAAACATGATGAATCAAACTTGGTTAGAAGAAGAAATCAAAGAAACTAAAGGACCTTGGACCAATTAGCACCAACCCAAGGAGTAGTAAGGATGGAGATGGAAATGAAGGTACTATAGGGAGTTCTTCCCCTATCCTTCATTAATGTATTCATAGCATTTAGGAATTGAGGAGCAAGAAAGAGGGGTGCTTCTCTATTCCTTAAAGAATTGTTAATTGCATAAATTTATTTTTTAATATATTAGAGACTAAGTTGTCTACTTTTGATATGAAAGAAGTCACAATGCTTATTGGAGAAGGTTAGGATTATGTTATGGTGCCTTTGATGGTTATCAGGTGGAATAATTGCTTTATGGAAAATGAATTCTAGCTGAATTTTTCTTTGTTGGTTCTTTTTCCTAGTGTATCAATGGGGATCTCTCAGTTAACAACAAATAATAAATGGAGGGAGCTTCGGTATATGGGAACAAAGTATTGTATAAAAGGAGGAACTTTGTGACATATTGGAATTGCATTTCAGAAAAGCTCCCCATAGTGGTTGGTGGAGTTTTCAACTGTCTCACTTCAAGGAAGACAAGAGAGGGGGAAGGTTTCATTTCTCCAAAGGCCAGAAGGAAATGGGAGGCTTTCTTGCTAATATTATTACCACGAGGTAGATTTATTGGGCCTCGATTACTTTGTGTAACGACAAGGCTGGAGGAGCTCGCATCCTGGAAAGATTGGACAGATGTTTCCTTAACTCTATGGCTTTAAATTCTTCTTCTTCATTTGGTGTTTTAGCACCTAGCTAGAATTACTTTCAATCATGTCCAGTTATTCTTAACTTCGTTGAGCTGAACCATCAAATTTGAAGTTCATTAAATTTGAGGATGTGTGGGCATCCTATCCTACTACTTTTCTGTGGTAAAAAAAGAATTGACAAATCATTTCCAGGTAGTCATTCTCCAAATTTTGAATTTAAGTTCAAACAAGCATTAAAAGCTCTCTTTTATTGGAGCAAAGCCATGCTGGAAAATTTTGAACCTTCTTAAAGATAACTTGATGGAAAATATTGAATTTGCAAAACTAAGAAGCAGACAATGGATGGCGTTACTGAAGAAGAATGCTAGATTTTGAAATCTAAGGCATTTGAGCTCAACTAAACTATGGCTAGATTGAACACATGGTGGAAACAAAGAGCGAAAGTCAAATGGTTGGAGGATGGAGATTATAATTCTAAATTTTTCCATGCATTTGCTAGTGCAAGAGGACTTGAACAAAATATTAAGAAAAAGGATGATGACGAGATTGTCTGGAAGAACCAGATCAAATTAAAGGAGCTCTCATTCTGTTTTTCAGAAAAAAGTAGAGACAGAGAAATTGTATACTTGGAGGGTGGATACTTACGAGAAGCATTTTGAATAATGATGACAATTATGCTAGCAGGGAATTCTCGGTGATAGAGATTGAGGTACTCTAAAACAATTGGGTGGTAAAATTGCACTGGTTGTATGGCATACTTATTCATTTATCAAGCATATTGGAGTTCATCAAAGTTGATTTGTGTAATGCAATCAATTACTTTCTTTTCCATGGAGGATGGATAAAACATGGAAGGACACTTTAAGTTTCATTCTTAAGGTTTCAAACCTTTGCTTCCTTCTATATTCAGGCCAATTGCTTGTGTAAATTCAGTTTACAAGGTGGCGGCTAAAGTGACTTTGAACAGGTTAATTTCATTTATTCCATAACTTGTCTCGGAGGAGCAGGTGGCTTTCATCAAGGGCAGATCTTATCTCGGGACCTTGTACTAGTTTCTCAGAGGTGTTCCAAATTTAGGTACTCAAAATCTTCCAAAGGCCTTGTGTCTTATAAATTGATATGGAGCGCTTATGACTCAACGAGTTGGGTCACACTTGAAGGTGTCTTTAATTATTTTGGATTCCCTCCTTGTTTTCAAAGCTCATTTTGGAAGGTGTTGGTGAACCAGGTTTTCTTTGATTATTAATGGTATCTTTCTAATTGGATTGAAAGCTAAGAGTTTCTTCTCAAGGTTGCCCATTGTAACCACTCTTTTCATACTTTGCTCTCAATCATACTATCCTCACTAATACCTTGCTCTAACTCTATTGGTATTAGCCTTTGTCCAAACAGGCCACGGATTTCACACCTATTGTATGCTGATGTTGTTGATTTACTACTAAAGCTAAAGGAAGGTGAATGGAGATTATAGGCTTCTTGGCAAATTCAGCAATGGACTGTACAATGCGTAAATAATGATAAATCTGCCACACTCTTTGGGAAAGATAGTTAATAGAAGGAGAGAGAATCTACTACACGATTTTGGGTTTTAAAGATTGTGAAAGATTCTCTTGTCTTGGTATAAAGATGACTTTAAGGAGATTGGTGGCTAATGATTTTGAATTTATCATTGAAAATCTTTAGGAAGCTTACACAATGGGGGAGCAAGTCATTTCTTTAGCTGGCAAATTAACCTTGATTAAATCGATTATTTTGTCATTCCCAAATTTCTATAGCACACATTCTCTTTTTCCTATCTGTGTGCTTGAGGAGATTGACAAATTATGTAGAAGTTTTTGTATGGAACAAATCTAAAGGAAAGTTGGGAATCCACTATGTTAGCTCGAATGATTGTGTAAACTTTGTTAGAATGGGGTTGACGTGGATGTGCTCCTCGACATCTAAGGTGGCTGCTCTGAGAGGAAGACTAGCTTGGTGTTTTTTTGAAAAATAGAGTTCTCTCCTACACAAAGTATTGCTTCCATGTATTGGTACCAAGATTGAAGTGAAGATAAGAATAGAAGAATCTCTATCTTGGAAGATAATTACAGATGGTGCAAAAGCTCTAAATCCTATCTTAAAATGGAATATTACCAATGGCTCATTCTATTAATGTCTTTGAAGGTAAATGGTTACATAATAGAAGCCAAAAAAAAATGGCCAACATTTGTTCTTTCCCAAGGTGGGGACTATAATGCTGGACAAATTTATTGAAGACAAGGATTGGAATGTTGCAGAATTGTTAAAACTTGTTGGGATGGGAGTGAAATGGTGGAACTTTTTCTACAACCAGTATTAAAATCATCTCTAATGGGAGGATGGATAGTAGATGATTTACTAGAAACTCAGAAAGACAATTTATGGAATGATTGTTGAAATCTAAGCAGCAAAATCTGATGAATGCATATTTTATAAAATGGTTAAAATAAAAAAGCAAAAACTATTCCTCAGGTGGAAGTCTTTTGCTGTAGGCTTTTTTTAAAAAGGCAATCCCAACTTATCAGTATCTAACACATAGAAGATTGCAGGGATAATTAAGCTTTTCCAAGGGGTTTGGAAGGTATTGAGGACGTGGAAACACGTTTTAGTCAAATGCAGAAAGCTGAATGAGGTTATTTCACAGCTAAACAAATGGGGATTTCGGATTCCAATATTTGATAACCTTTTGAAGAATGCTATACTTGGATGATTCATGGAAAACAAAAATGTATGCTTCTCAATTTATTTCGCAATGTTATGTACCTCTCTTGGAAAGCTAGGAACAAACTTTTACATGTTAAGGTTGTAGAAGGTGCAAAACTCAATTGCTGCAAATGCTGTCAACTTTTCTTCAAATTCTGAATTGATTGTTAACTCAAAATCAGACTTGAGGGATGTAATCAGTCTTTTAGTTGTCGAAAACTGGTACCCCTCCGCCCGATAGTTAAAAATCAAGTAGATGCTTCACTTGGGTTTCTTATAAAGCCAATATAGAGGTTTATCCAAGACTGGAAGGGAAGTTTTTATGGTTTTGTAACCTCATTATTAACTCGCTTTCCCCCCATATATAATTATTTTAACCTTATTCGATATTCATTTTATTCCATCCTTTACACTATACAATTCATTGAAAGGAGTTAATTTAAGATTGGATGTTTAAATATAAGGGAGCTATATTGAAGGAGACAATTCAAATGTGATGAAAGATTCTTCATTAGGCATGGCTTAATGACTTCAAGGGGATGGAAGATTTGAATTTTTTAAAGATTTTAATTATTATTATCTTAATTGGTGTAGATAAAGGTTAGCAACAAGTTAGCGGATATGTGTGTTAACCTTGCTATGGTTAGTAATTTTTATTTGGGAGGATTTGGATTTTAATAAGATCCCTCCTACTTTTGTTAGGTTATTGAAGGAGGAATGAACTTTGTAGTTTCCTACTCTTATCTATTAACTGCTTAATTGCTCTTTTCAAAAAATAATAATAATAAAAATTTAATGAATTTTTCCTTGTAGCTAGAACTGCTATTAAACCTTTTCTTACTTAGAGGCTTTATTGTTATATATGATTGACATTATAGTTTCCTCCTAAATACGGTAATTAAATAATATGTATATGTTGAGCAATCCCCAAGTTTGAGAATTCGCAAACTTTTAATCATGTATTCAATTAAAAAAGGCATTATATAGATTAAAGTAAGCACCTAGAGTGTGGTATGAGAGGTTGAGCATATTCCTCCTAGATAAAGCCTTTGTCAAGGGTTGTGTAGACACCACCCTATTCCTTAAGAAAGTAGGAGAAGATCTATCTTATTAAAATTTATTATTTATGAACTATTTAAATCCATAAATAAAAATCTATGTTATGAATTTTTAAAGGCAATGAGGGTAGAGTTTAAGAGTAGCATGATGGAAAGCTTATCTATTTCCTTAGATTTGTGTGAAGTAAATGGGGGATGAAACCTTCCTTAGATATTAAAAATATATCATTTTATAACATAAGATAAATGATATGGATAATGCTAAGTTAAGAAATACTCCCATGAGCTCTACCATTAAGTTAGGTAACGATCCTTTGAAATATTTAGTTGATAAGAAGAAATATAGAGTGATAATTAGATCATTTTTTTATTTGATTACCAGTTTAGAACCTGATATAAGCTATGTATGCATCTACGCTACCTTTTAGGTTGACCCTCAATGAATCCATATTATTGCTATTAAGAGAATTCCTTAAATACCTATTAGGTACCAAAACCTAAGTTACTACAACCTTAAATATATTCATCTTTTTTAAATCATAGGATATTCAGACTTTGACTTTACAGGATGTAGGATAAATAGGAAAAATACCTTAGAAACCTATCAGTTCATAGGCCATTCATTATTTTCTTTGTTTAGCAAAAATCTTAATTCAGTGGCCTATTAACAATTAAGGTAGAATACATTATAGCAGGAAGATGTGTTGCTTAATTCTTATGGTTAAAATAATAAAAATAAGTTCTTGGACTACCTATAGGCACCTTTCCTATTATTTATGACACACTAGTGCCATTTTCATTTCCAATATCCAATCAAATAATCTCGAACTAAGCATACAAAAATTAAGCATCATTTTTATTAAGAGATCATGTAGCTGTGGGAGATATAGAATCTACTCCATATAGCTAATATAGATCAATTGGTTGACATCTTTACCAATCCCTTGCCAATGACACCATTAGCAGCATGAGGACTAGATAGGTGTTATTGTTATTCTGCTTGATCCATGAGTGTATGAATTACTCTATCTTTTAAAACAACTTTCATTTGTAGTTTTAGTTATGGGCCATTTTTTAAATTTGTGTAGCATCTATTTTATTGTTTTTTTTTTTTTTTTTTTAAAGAAATGCAGCAATTTGCGTTAAATAAAAAATAAGAAATACAACTACCAAATAAAAAGATTAGATTCCTCCTTTGTTACCAAAACTAAGGAGGAACCTTTTTAAAGCTAAACTCATCCCATACAAAAGAACTCATATATGCCATAGTTAGCACATAAATCTGCTACTTATTGGTCCTTCTATCTATGTAATTAAAATTACATATTGAACCCATTGACTAACGAACATCTTCAACCTTGGTTCACCACTTGTCTTAGCTTTTTGCAAAAAACTTCAGAATGTTAACATTGTCACCTTTGAATTATAATCCCCTTGAATTTTTAAACCCAATCTTTATTCATACTTGACTGATTGGGGTAGCCAAAGCTCCATGAAAGAAATATCCCATTGAATTAATAGTTTTCCATAAGCCATAAGTAGTCTCCTTTGTGATACTAAAACACCCCTCCTATACTAGCTTTAGAAGAAGAAAGAAGAGTTGCATGCCATTTACCTTTAACCAATAGGTGGGGGGTACAATGCAATTAGATAGCTAGGGACTGATTGCATCCATGACCAAGAATTTACAATTTCTGTGAGCTGATATAGAAGCAAATCTCAGTGCATTATAGCAATATTCAAAGAGCTGTCTTCAAACCATTATGAATCAACTTATACCTTACTTCCAAGCTAATTTGCTCTCAACAATCCCACTTTAATCGGTAAGAGTGAAGAGATAACTCCATTTCATTGGAAAACACATTGTTTCAATTGACATAATGAATATATGTCTCCATTGCTTTATTCCAAATTGAAGCTCTACAGATCTTGTCTACCCCCGTCAAGAATCTCAAGAACCAAAGAGTTGGTACAATGGAAAATAGTTGTAAGCTAGCAAAATAGATTTGTAAGCAAAATCGTACCAGGTAAGGAAATAAATTTTGCTCCATACATTTGTTTGCTTATTACCTCTCAAGATAATAATGAACGTCTTCTCTTACTAACCTCTCAATTCTAACTTGACTCCAGGTAAAGACAGCTCCTTCACTATTTTGAACCCCATTAACTGAGAGATCTTCTTCTTCCTTCTTCTATTAACCTAATTTTACCAAAGAGCTATAGCATGGATTTTATTGGTATTATATATCATTTGTCACCGAACGCAGCAGCATAGTAAGTTATCCAGAATTTCTTTTAATCCCCTTGACTTCTCTCATGATATAGTTTCTAGAGAAGATAATCACTCATCCACATATAGAACAAATGAGAAATTTAGGTAAATTTAAACAACAATGAACACACATAGAAATTTCTTTCTCTATGTTTTAAAAGCATTATACAACTATTGGGTGCATAAAATAACAATAGAAATGTGGACAAGGAGACAACCTTGTCTGGAATGCACCTCTTCCACTTATCTAATTAGAAATATTACATTTAATCTAAATGGAGTATTTGAACTATTACTCACTCTAAAGTCACTTTGAAAATAAATTAGATAGAAACCAAAATTATCCATTTCTTTTTCCAAGGTTGGCGATCTCCATCGAATCAATGCCGCTCCAGATCAGTTGTAAAGGATACAAAAACCTTTGATGATTATGAATTTAGGATTTATGTAGAATCACTGAGCATCAACACAGGGTCTGATAAAGATCTTCCTCTCATGAATGCAGCTTGTTCTCAGATATAAATTTAGGAATTATAGGAGGCATCCAATTCATAAGCTCTTTGTTGCTAATTATAAATGGAGTTACATAAGCGAATCTTCTTAAATTTGATGGAGTCAAAGGGTGCTTTTCTTTGAAATAAAACACATAATTTTTTCTTCCATTTTGAATCCATACCATCGTTTGAAAAAAATATTGATCATCATTCAATAAGTCAACTTTTAACAATCTCCAATAGCTTTAAAGAAGGAAAAAAGTAATGCCTTAATTATCTGGTGAAGTTATTTTCCACTATGCTTGAGATACTACTTCAATTACTTTAAATGTGAAAGCTTTGTTTACCTATCTCTGTCCCATCATCCAATTCTCCCTGGGTTAGGCCAATCATCCCGTTACAACTCTATTCTTCCATTTGCCTTTGAAAAACTGAACCGTCACTTCCTCTATTTGTTGTGTTCTTCTCCACAGTCTCTCAATTACCATTTTAATCTTAGAATTAAATTGATTCCTTCTAGCCGAAGAAAGGCTTGAAGAATTTAGCATTTCAATTCTCCTCCACCATCCACATCACCTTTAGCTCTTTACCTCCACCAAGTATCCAACTGAGCAACTTGAATTAAGCTCACACACTTTTAGTTTTAACGACAAACTATCGTCCTCAGAAAGACCACCTTCCTTTTCTTCTTTTGTTTATAGATCTTTATTTGCTTCAATAGTTCCTCCTTTAATAAAATAAGATTTTTTTGTTTAGCTTTGTTCCAATAAAAAAAGCCTTTTGAGCTTTCTTGCATTTTATTATCAAGATATGGGAGATGCTACGAACCAATTTTTTCACCCATATCCCTGACTACAGCAGCCAATGCCTTATTGGAAGCCCAAACATCTTCAAACCTGAACACCTTTCAAGCTGACGGCTGAACCAAGAGATTTAATATAATTGGGTAGTGATCTGAAGCTACCCGAGCCAAGTGGTCTCACCACCAACCTGAGCAAAATTTAATGTAGACAAGTTTAAGAAGCATATGTCTAGTATTTCTAGTATCCTATCACACGAGATTATTGTTACACCATGTAAATTTTGGACGCACATATCCAAACTTCATGGAAATCTTTAAGCTATAAAAATAATTTCTTATCCTTGGAACAAGGGAAAACATGAATTTTTTCCCTCCCCTCTTGTCTTCTTTAGAAATAATACAATTAAAGTCTCCTCCCAAAACCATAGGTAGCCCTTTAAGGAAAAGAATTCTCTTTTCACAAAGCCTTCTTCTTTTGTAAACATCCTGTTTTCCATATATTGAAGCACTCCTCCATTTTTCCTCTAAAAGGAAACCTCTAAATCACCAATTATAAACTGGGAAGAAAATTTAAATCTAAAATTTGGGAAAGCTAGCTTTCCACAACCCAAGATATACCACCTGACAATCCTTCTGAAGAAGAAACATGAAAGAATTCCATTCTATAACAATCAGGTGACTACATCTCTTCTATCAAAATTAAATTTTTTTTTCAAGTAACCAATAAAAAAAAAACCCATGCTCTTTAACAACCTCCTTCAATGTATAGAGAGCCTTTTTCTCCTAGCTCTTTCAAGTATATCTAATCGTTGTTGTGTTGTCTTCTATTTTTTGTATTTTTTTTATTTTTTTATTTAGATAGATATTTCTTGATCTTTACACAAACCTTCATTTAAAAAAAATTGAAAACTAAAATTTGTTCACATCTACTATATGATTCCCTTTGCACAATATAATTTGCAAATCCCTACACAAAATCTCTACCCTCAATTAAATAAAAAATCCATATCAAGTAATTTATTTGGTGATAACATCAAGAAACACCTCTCTATCTATAGTATGCACGTGTCAAAAGTTATTGGATGAATTCAAATAGGCTAGTAAGATTATATACACCTATATAATGTATAATTACTTCTTCAAAAAGTACAATCCATTTAGTCAAAATTCAAATAGACAACTCTTTAGGATGAACACATTCCTAAGATCATCAAACTGATACTAATCCTTCTATAAATTAACCTTTATTCAACAAGTCATAAAGATGATTTAAATTAGTCTGATCATGTATTACAATCTGAAATCTAATTGTATAATAGCTAAAAATTCTATAAATTGAAAGATTGTAATGTTTAACTCATATAATTCTTCCAAAGCTTTCTTCCTTCCTACTCATACCTTTGTACTTCCACTTGCTCAAATGGTCGGAGGTACCAAACATGGTTGACTTTCCCATGGAGGCCTCCTACTCGCCACCCTGTCCATGATCATTTCCAATCTGTGAAACATGGCTACATACTATTTGTATAAGGAAGCTCACATCACCCCATCCAGATACTAAATCAATAGGCATTGATCTATAAGGTGTTGAATCTCTTTATATACACCTCTCTCCAATTTTTGCTACCATTGTCTTCCCTTTCAAATCTTGAACTTCTATATTGATTTGTAATTCTAAGGGTTAGTGAAACTACTCCTATATTGCGATTTATGTCAATAGGATACTCATATAAATCACTAAGGAAGAATTGGGTACATATCACCACTTATCCATGAAGGACCTCAATCCCATTAATGGCTTATAGAGTGCAGTAAATAATCATAAAAATGTTGCCTAAATAAACCATCAAACCTTAGTCCACTTACTTAATCAAAATATGTGTATTATCTCAAAACCCAATCTGATTAATCCCAAATAATCATTAATATATTTAAACTGTAACTCCCATTTTTCTTCCTTCAATAGAAGGATGCCAAACTTATTTAGGTCATGTGATTACTTATTTCTACACAAAATGTATGTGCTCAACAACACTACTACAGCTAATCATTTTTCTATTCTTTATACCAAAGGTTTCTTCTTCACTTATTTCATCGTAATTCGGGGTAACAGAAAGAAGACACTGATTTTGATGAGGATGGGGAGCTGGCATTGTAGCTACACCTACACATAAACTAGCACCAGCGCCAGTGCCACCACCTATTGCAAATTATTAGCCTTCCTTACTATGATCTAATATAATGATGTGTATCGATTGGAGCCTCCAAGATACATATATTCAATAATAACAACAATAATTAAGGTAGAAAAGACATGGTTTGGGCAATAATTTCATTCATTAACAAATATTTTCATCCACCATCTCCACTACCTGCAACCACCTGATCCGGGGCCTTCTTACTTTTAGGATTTTTGTATGTTCTTTAATATTTTGTTGTATGTCTCTGCTTGATTCCACCTTTTTGGTGAAGTCAAAAGGGGAGAGTAGTTGGTTGTTTGTATGTATGTTCATCCTTATTAAATGTTCATCATATGCATTTTTGCTAACAATGCATTTTATTTCTTCACATTTCTACTTAAGTTAAATTTAAAGAAAAATCTTAAAGTTAAAAATAAAAATCATACTCTATTTTTAAATCTATCACCTAGTGAGGAGATTAGGATAAAATTTAGCATACTTTTGCAATTAAAATGTTGTCAACACCAAAATGGGGAAGATTCTTATGATCCAGGATCCTTAGATTTGATTTTGATGATAACAAATATTATTTATAGATATTTTCTTCTTATAGCATATGTTTTTTATATTGATATTTTCTATGCACTAAACATTTAGGACATTATATATGCTCAGGATTGATCAAGACTAAAGTTTAGATAAAAAGGAATTTTTTAAAAGGGTTTGTATTTTTCAATTTATTTTATTTTATTTAATTTTCATGAGTCTAACCTCGTAAGATTCTATGTTTAACTGGCAACCGTGCATACACAATAAAGGAGTAAGAAAATTAAGTTGAGATTTTTTTAATTAATTTGTCGTACGATGATGTTCATACCAAATGATTAATTTATTATATTCAAAAAGATTAATTAAAAAAAAATGTATTAACAACTAATTATGTACTTAATATTAATAAACTATCATACTACATGATATATATCATACTGATGATTCATTCAGAAACCCTAATAGTTAGATAATTTAAGTAAATATTTTAAAATCAAATTCTATCTTGGAAAAAAACTTGTTGTCCCTTCGCAAACCTTTTGGGCAATTTAGTGCTTTTTGTTGGGAGCTTCTTATGTTCCTCCTAGTGATAATGTTTGGATTTCCATTTTACTTTCATAATTAGTGGTTTTCATTTGAGTTTCTGTGGCTTTCGTTGAGATTTTCTTTTGATTTTTTTCTTCGGGAGATATCGACTCATTGTCTCTAACCTCATGATATATTCCATCTCTGATGGCCATTCTCGGTCCTTCAAAGATGTGTTTTTGGCCCTTCTTTCTCTGTGTCTAAGCTAACTTTGTGCACACCTTTTTCAAGGGAAGTCCGACTCTTAGGTTGAGAATCAGTGGTTTCTCAGCTGGTAGCCCCTTTTACGCTCACACAAGTTGGTAAATTTATTGTATAGGAACTAAAATGGATGTTATTCAAAAAAAAAATTTTTATAAGCTTGAATATTCGGCTGCATTTATTAAGGTTTGCTTGATCCTCATCATATTGCAATCTAATTGGTGAATGCCCTTGATTATATCTGTATCATTGCAAGAAGGTCATACTATATTTAAGATTATCAAATGATCACTCTCAAATGGATGCCAAACTTTGATGAAAGGAAGAATTTCCTATTTCCTATTTGATTTTTCACTACCTTGAGACTTAATTTTTAATCGCAAATCTTGTTGGGCTTTGACAATTTTTGGGAGACCTTTACAGATTGATCAAGCCACTGTATATCTCTCATCCATTGTGGCTCATTTCTTGTGACTTCATGTTTCTAAGAAACATCCGAATGATTTAGAATAAGCTCTGAGCTAAATGGGTATTTCCCAAAAGTTGAATTTGAAATCTTCCTATTTTTTTTCTGGTGTTAGAATGTTTTAGGTTGCACCCTTAACTTCGTAAAGATAAAGTTGTGCCCAAACAATCTCAATGAAAAGATGGGGTTTTCTTGAGAATAAAAATTTGCCTTCTCTGTTATTGAACAAAATATTTCTAACTTGGGTATATCTTCCTTTAATTGTGCTCATTGACCCTCCCCCACTCATACCTCTTCGGACCTTCCATTTAGGATGCTCCTCCTTGTGTGATGCTTAATGCAATTAGTACCTAGGCTAGTTGTCCTACTATAGTAAACAACTTAGAGAACCAAGGGTTAACCAACTCTATTCCTCTAAATGATTCTATCTCTGTTATACTGGTTGTAGACTGTTTGTTTAAATTCTATAAAAACCTCTAATGCTGATGCTTCTCTTTGTTTGTTTCATGATCAGGGAAATGTGTTTGAAAATGAAAGAAATAATACAATCAAAGTTTGAGACCTAATGAATGGCCTTTGTGGAAAAGGAGATGAAGAACTTGGCTAAACAGTAATGCTAATGAGGAGGAGAATTGTTGGAAGAAGGTGAGCTTCCTCTAAAAGGTAAGGAAAAGGATTTGAATAATGACTGTAAGTCACCCTCTACCTCTCTTTATAATAGTGCGGCTTTTACTAATATGATGAATTGAAATTTTTTGCTAAATGGTTTTTCCAAAGATGACAGGTGATACCACTTTAATTAAAATCAAAGTAAGCATGGAAGAAAAGAGTAAGACCTTGTTTTTGAATCGGGTAGAAATACCCGTTCAATACTAGTCAAAGCATTATTTCTTATATTCATTTTATTATTTAGAATGTGTAGGGGCATTGGGTGTTCTTCTTCTCGCTTGCAATGAAGAATTTATTTGTATCCATGATATTTTCATTCTTGTTTTACTTGAACCTCTGGTGAATGTCTCTAACATACTTAATTTAAATAGATTTTAGGGTTTTAAGCATGCGCACTGAGATTGTGCCAATAAATTTGGTTATTTTGGAAATATCTGATTTGGATTGATATATTCTTGGTAATTTACTCAAGTTTTGCAATGTATATATTAAATTTTAAATTAATTTATTATGGTTCTTTCATTTATGTTTTGCTTCTCTTGTGGGAGTGGGAAAATTCTTTGGCAAAGTTATTTGACTTTTATTGCATTGGTCAATTGCTTGGTTGGTGGGTGGTGATTTTAATACTTATAATCTTCAGAGCGAATTGGGGATCCTATCCTATTTTTTATTCTTTGGAGGACTTTAATAATATGATTATAAATTAAAATCTCATTTGATATTTGCTTATGAGGTAATCGATTACTTGGGACTGGGGGCAGTTATGGAAGAGCTTGAGCGTATTTCATTTTAATGATAAATGGCTTAACTCGTTCAGTTCCATTTCAATGGAGCATCTTAGTCATACTCTTTATGCTCACTCTCCTTTGCTCCTTGCCTCTTAATTAGACATGTGAATTCTTTTCCTTAATTTCATTTTCTAAATATGTGGTTATTAGCTACATTCTTTTTTAGCATTGTTCAGGATAATTGGGTAGCCCATTTTCATCCTGATAATTTTTTAACTGGCATGATAAGACTTTGGCTCAACTAAAAAGGCTTAAATAATTTTAAATTGCTGGAATCACAATGCTTTCAAATGTATCTTTTCTAATATTTTAAGCGCTGAAGAGGCTTTTAACAATGTTTAGCTTATGTTTAAAACTCTCTTTGTGATGCTAACTTCATTTACTTAGAGAGGCGAAGGAGTGTCTCTTCAAATTACATGCTCAGAGGAAACTTTTTGGAATTAGAAGTTGCTATTAAACATCTGGTGGAAGGTGATAATAATAAAAAATATTATCATGCTTGGTTAAATGGAAACGTGCTAAGAATACCATTAATAAAATTAAATGTGAGAATGGTTCTTTTTTAAGAATGGCTGAGGAATTGCCTTGCTGGTTGTTCAACATTTTTGAGATCGGCTTAACAAGGATTTTATACCCTAGTAATATTGATAACCCTACTATTATTCCGAATCTCATCTCAGATGAGGATAATAGTTTGCTTACCAAACCTCCTCTGTAGATAAATTAAAGGATTATTGTTTTTGATATGAATGGTGACTTGGTACGACCAGATGGCTTCACTACAAATTTTATCAAAAAGCTTGTGATATTCTTAGGATGATATTTTATGCTGTGGTTTTGGATTTTTTGTGGTCATTGCTTTTTCCTAAATTTTTTTTCTTCTACCTCTATTGTTCTTATCCCTAAGAACAATGATGCTAGCAAATGGAATGATTTTAGACCTATTAGTCTTTGTACCTTTTTAGTAAACTAATTTATAAAAGTTTTATGAACTGTTTAAACTACTATTCTTCCTAAGATTATTTCTCCATTTGAAATGGGCTTTGTTAAAGGCCATGCTATCACTGATAATATTTTGTTGGCCCAAGAATTTTGCCATGATTTGGATTGCTAGGTGAGGGGTGGTAATATTATTTTTAAGTTTGACATCTCTAAAGCTTATGATAACATTAATTTTGCAATTCATTTATAATATCATTCAATTATTTGATTTTAACTTTGTTTTTATTAAGTTTATTTGGAAAATGTATTGAAGGTTCTTTCTTCTCTATTATTTTCAATTGAAAGACCACTTGTTTCTTTTAAATATTTACATATTTTAAGGCGGGGAGACCCTATATCTCCGGCTTTTCATTATTACATTCGATTATCTTTCAAGAAGACTTGCTAACCATTTTAAAAACCACTGTACTTTCTATTTAAGGACGAGGGGGGATTTTCCTATATCACATTTTTGTATTGCTAATGATTATACTTTATGAATGCTTCTTGTAATAAAATTAATAAGCTTTTAGATTTCATTTACAATTTTCAAATTTTTTAGTGGACTATCTTTGAACAAAAAAAATGTTGTTTCATTATTTCCAACAAGTTGTCTAATGCTTGTATCATGGCTATTAAACACCTTACTAGTTTTATGAATAGTCAGTTTCCTATTAAGTACCTTAGAATTCCCATTTTTAAAGGTAGAAAGAATTCTTTTTATTTGATGATTTAATTACTTATGTGCAAATTAAACTCCTATTTGGAACTTAGCTTCTGAGTTTTGGTGGTAGGCTTACTTCATTAAAAGTGTTTCGTTCTATCCCTCTCTTTACTCATTCCAAACTTTGCTTCCCCCTAAAATGGTATGAAAAAAATTGATAAGATCCTTAATAAATTTTTTTGGAAACGTTTTAATAGCAACACTAAAATTCTTTTGGCCTCTTGTGATAAGTGTTGTGGGGTTTTCAAGGAGGGGGGCTAGATTATAAGGGCATGGTGGATTTGGTCCATGCTTTCCCTTCAAATTATAGTTTACTTTTCATGCTAAGTTCTCTTTGTGGGATAATTTTATGTTTTCCAAATACTTCGTGAGGAAGCATCCTACTACTTGTTCCTTTAATAATGGTTAGGATAAAGTTTGGCAGAGGTTGTGCAAGGTCATGGGATGTCAAGCCTCATCTTTCTTGGGGTCTTTAAGGAGGAACATTTTCTTTTTGTAGGATCAATGGTTAGGTAATCAATCCACTGACTCTCTTATTATTCTTCTATCATTGCAGTTAAGGTAAATTTTTCATTAATGATAATTGTTGGGATTTTGATAAGTTTGCTAATGTGATTCCGGACTGTATTATTAAAAAAGTTTTGAATTTCCATTAAATTTGGAGTCTAAGGATATTTTATTATGGAACTTGGCTTATGATGGGGTTTTTAGATTAAAGATGCTTGGCTACTTTTAGAACTAAAAAAATGATGTTTCTAGCATTTATTTGATGATCTGGCTAGAAGCATCCCCTCTTATGTTGCCACTTTTATCTGGAAAACTTTTATATAGTTCATTCCTGTGGATGATAACTTGATTAATAGAGGTTTTGTTCTTACCATCTAAAGTCAATGATGTTATCACATGGAGAGTATGCATCATGTCTTCATTTCAGGTCCTTTAGAGAATAAAGTTTTGTGTCATTTTGATGATCTTTTAAAATTTAATTTTTTCAATGTAAATTTATCTATTAATGCTTTCGTAAAGCTTGGTTTGTTAATTCTAAGGGCTATATTAGAAATGTTATCCCCTCTCTTATTTTGTGGATTATTTGGATGAAGAGGAATAATTATCTTTTTAATGGCATTAGAATGGACTCTCAAAGGGTTATTAAGAATGTCAAAGACAAATTGATGAGTTTGTTTTCTGTTAAATTGATTTTGACCAAAAGTTTCAAAAAATTATTATGATGTTGCTATTGACTTGGTTTCAAGTTATAGTCTCCTTTGCTTTCTCCTCAACCTCTCATTGACTCTTGGGTTAAACCTACCTTAGGTTGTTTCAAGTTAAATTTATTGTTTCTAAAGTGATTAACAACATGGGGGGTGTGGTGTCCTAAATAGAGATGGCCATGGTAATGTTATTATTACTTTTGCGGGTTCTTTGCCAAATGGTAATTTGCATTTGGCTTTCCTTAGTGCTATCTTTATGGTTTGAGAACTTGTATGTTGCTTGGCTTTCTAATATTGATATTAACGTAGAGTCTACTCACAATGTTCAATTCATTTTGGAAGGTATTGATTATTTTTATAATTATAAGGTTTTTATATTCTTAGGGATATTAAACAATTGTTGGTTTCTATTAATGTCTCTTTTTCCCATGTGTTTAAGGAAGGTAATGCATGTGCCAATTGGTTGGCTCATTTTGGATATGGGATTGATTGCTTCATTGATTTCTTGGAAGCCAATGTTCCTATTCTTCAAAAGGATTTTTTAGATTGGATAAAAATTTTTTCCTTCAAGAATTAATCTATTTTATTTGTGTTACTCTAGCTTATGTGTGGGGCCTTTTCTCAAGCTTGGGTTCTTCTCTTGTGTTTTATGATTTAGAGGTTTTTTTTTCTTGGTTTTGGGCTTGTGGGGTTGAGAGATGATTACAATGGCTTTAACTTGATAAGCGCCCCTTTTGTTATTCTCTCCTTCCTCAGCTTTAGCTTTTCCTCAACCTTCAGGTTGTGAGTTTATTGGGTTTATTATTCTCTAGTTGTACTATTCGATGTGGCCTTCTGGGTGGTCCATTGATAATCTGCTAGGTTTTTTTTTCTATTTTGATGAGACTTCTAGGTCTTATCTGGTGGTTATCAAGGCTTTCCTTGGTTGGCCCTATCTATTATTTAGTTGTTTTCTAGGGGTTTGTAATTTTTGTCCTGGGCATCTAGATGGTAGATTTCGGTTTTCAGAGTTATCCTTATAGCTGGGGCTTTGTTATTGGCTTTCTGCTTTTTTTCTGGAGATTAGTTTGGATTTACTTGAGGAGTTATGGTTGACTTCTTATTAAGGTTGGGAAATTGTCTTTCTCTGGTCCTACCTTGAGCCGTTTACTTGAGGGAGGGGGGTGGTGGTGGCTGAGGCTTTCTGGTTGGATGGAGCGACAAGGGGTTTTACTTGTGATGTTTGTGGGATCCATTCATTTTTGAGATCTTTCTGCCCAAGCCCTTCTTGGTTTTCCAGTGATGTTTTTTGGCTGTGGGTTCTAGGTTTTGTTATTCTTGGGTTTCTTATGATGTTGTTTTGTCTTGGCTGGAGGTGGTTTTTTTGGTGTTGGTTTTTTCTGGCTTTTGGGCTGTAGTATTGTCCATCTTTTGTTGTATGGTTGTCTCTATCTCTATGGTTACTGTGGTAGTTTTTTAAAATTTTATGGTTATCTTATTTTCTTATTTATTGGATGTTTTGTGTTTCTTGCATTTTCTTTTTAAGAGTGTTATTTCTGGTGTTTGGTTTTATCTCCCTTGGGCTTGGTGAGTCCATGTGCTGAGCTATATGCTTGGAGCTGCATTTATCATTAATTCTTATAGAATTATTATTTTTGTTTGTTGTGGCATCACTTGTCTATTTATCTTTATATCTATTTGGGGTTTATGTCTCTATTATTTCTCATGATTAAGCTTGTGGTGGCCTTGTGGTGTTTTGCTGGTGTTGGTTTATGGTGCCTTATTGATTTATCCTTGGGTTTGGAGGAATGTGTTGTTTCAGTGTTCCTGGACTTTTTTGAATCTGTCTGGGCATCGTGCTAGTCGAAACCGTGGGTATGTGTGAATTGTAACGCTCTTTTTTCTATCATTATGGGGTTTGGTTGGGAATTTATATACTGGTATTTTTCAATCAGGCTTGGTCTATGATCAGGGGGTGTAATCATCTTATTTTGATTTTGGTTGTAGCCTTTTGGTGCATTATTTGTTCTGCGTGTGTCTTTTTTGTAGGTAAGCATATTGATCAAATCTTCTAAGGGAGCAGAAGTTGGTCACTATTTGTTATTGTTCTATTCTTTTTGGGGTGCTCGTTAATACTCACCAGTAGCAGTTCCTAAGTATATTTGTAATTCTTGTTAGTAGGGCCTCGAGCTTGGAGACTTTTTTTGGCTTTTATTTTATAGATCTTTCGGAGCAATATATATATTAATATATTTATAATATATAATATAAATAATTTAAAATATATATATATTATATATATGTATATAAAATTTGTAAAAATAATTGTACTTTACTATCCTAATTAAACTATATGATATTTAAAATATTCTTAAATTATCTCTTGTGATTAGTCTCAAATCAAAGGTTTAATAAATTATTGCTAATTGTACTATATGATGAAGATCGTATCGTACTATTGACAGAGATGACATTCAATCATCCTGGATATCATACTAGACAAAAACATTAATTTTTAACTAATCATATAGTTAAATGTCAAGCTACAATAAAAACCCTTTTTTTTATGAAATGATCGAACTGTGTGATGTGAATAGAACAAGATGATACATATAGATATTTTATTTTTCACAGTAGTAGTCATGTACAACGCAATGAATTGAAACTAATATACTTCAATAAAGTATGCAAAATTTGAGTAGTTCTTCTGAACACCTTTTCCAACATATTGGATGATCCTTTATTGAACTAATCATATTGTATGAATAGTGATGGCCTAATTAAAAAATTAGGTTTTTTTAAATCCTTATAGTTAAGTACTCAATACTCTTTAAAAAAAGACTCATGGCTGTTGAAGAAACTATAATGGTAAATTCTTAGAGAGCTTTACGCTAGAGAGGGAGAAGGTGGGGTTGTTCATGAGAGATAAGGACTTTGAGGGGTGTTTACATGGTTTCTCTTGACAAGCTTCCACCTTGCTTTCACTTATTACTTTGGTGAGTTCTTGGAGTTTCTCTTGGAGAGAAGCTTCAAAGTTGTGGTTTGGGTTCTATAACTTTACTAGAGGGTAAAAAAGTATTGAGGTTCATTTCCAACACTAGGAGGGTGGAATAGTTTTGTGGGTTCTCTGATTTCTAAGGGGGTGAAAAAGGATTGAAGGTTTGTTGCTGTCACTAGGAGGGTAACAAACGCTTTCAATTCCTCCCTACACTAGGTTTGGTGGAAGTGATTTGTAAGGGCTTCTCCACCCTACTATGGGGAAAAAAGGAGGGTCACTTTAGTGCTACTGCAATATGAAGAGAGAATGAATCCATGGAGTTGATGTAGGTCATGGTTGGCTAAACGTCTATAAAAATATGGTGTGCTCATTATGATTTTTTTTCTACACTTTTAGTTTCTACACTTTGAATTTATAGCACAAATTTATTATTTCATCTAAATATATAGTTAGTTAATTAGGGTTATAAACATTACTTATTTTGCTGAATTATTTATGGTTCAAAATTAAAAAAATGTCTAGTTTTCAAATTACCTCTGCTTGTGTTAGTTACTAACTAAAATTTATAAATCATTAGATTTTCTAAAACAAAAGGGACATTTTGTTATAAAATTTTAAAAAAAATTATGAATTCACCCCCCCTTTCTCTCCCCCCTCTATGCCTGTAGGGACAGTTCAAAGAGGTCTTACAACCTCCTCGAACTTTCAAAATTACAAACCATTTGACAAAATAAATAAATAAAAATAAATGGTAGAAAACTTAAAAAAAAAAAAACTATAACATATCTACAGCACATGGCTTTTTTTAGACACACTTTAGATGGTTTGCTAGGGAAAACCAACATAAGATAGGTCAATTGATTTTTTTTTTTTTTGTTTTTTTTTTTAGTACCTCACTTGGTGGGTAACTTATTTTTGTGCGCTTACTTGTATTTTTGAATCTCAGACATACATGTTTATATTTTCTATTGTTGCACCATAGGCTCTCTTGGTCACAGTAGACTTTTAAGTTTCTTTATAAATCTTATTTTTTATTCATACTTATTGCATTATTTATATACTGCTTTATTTTCTTAGAAATCGAATGTATCTAGGTGACAATTTAAATGTAAATGTAAGTTAAATAGATCTTCTATAGATATATTGAGCTATAAAACAATTAAAGATAATTATTTATATAGACTTGTAGATTTCAAAAGTATTGTTTTCTCTTCTTTGAGAGGCATTCAATTTTTGGAATTATATAAAAGATCTTGGAGCCAGAAGATTTGAAGACTACAAATAAGTAATCATATTTAAATATATATTAAATAGTAGTAGAAATCTATGCCTATTATGTGGACCTTGGGCACTCTTTCTTTTTAGTAGACCCTGGGTGGTACTCTATATTAAAAATATAACATTTTTATTTATATATTCTTTATGTACACACACCGTTATATTTTTCTTCTTTAGAGGGGGTGTTATCTAAATAAATCATAAATTCAAATAAATCTAAATCCTTTTAAACATTAAGTCCATATGTCATAATCCTTATTATTCCCATTTGGTAGAACAAGAACTCAAATCATTGATTAATTCTTTAGAAATTTTAAATTAAAAAACTGCAACCCCAAGTTTACTCAAGAGTTTTCTCATTAACTAGTCTTGAGATGTAATTAACAATAGAGGCTTACATCTGTTTGAAAGAACTTGTCAACCGTTGTCAAGTAGCTTTCCTGGATTGCACAAAGGTTTTGCCACCATTCAATGCTTTTATCCAAAATACAAAAATCTTTGAAGACATTATAAAAATGATCCAAATATCAAATGATTATATGCCTTCTTTTATTAGGTCTTATATAAAACCTATGCAATTGACTTTGACCTCAAATAAGAAATCCAAACTAATTCATGTTTTATAAGAAACATAACTAAACCATGGTTAGCTCATGTTAATCATGGTTGGATCATTTTTCCTAAAGTTACCTCAATATCCACCCAGATTATACGTAGGCTAAATATACTTTAACCCAAACCAAATTCCCATGAATGCTAACGAAGGCATCCTAAGACCCTAACCTAACTTCCCTGAGCAATTCAACCCATATGAGCATGACTAATTAAACTATTAAGCTGGTCCAATCATACAAAAAAAGATTTAAAAAATAAAAAAAAACATAAAGCTAGTCTAAATAAAATTTGACTAAACCATAACTTCACTCAAATCTCTAAAGCATTTAGTGGACTACGGAGCAACATTGTAGCTGGCCCACTTGGACTGGAAATTTAAGATTAGGTTGAACTCAACTTCAATGTCTAGCTCTTAGAATGACCATAATCATCTCAAATTCAGAACCTTCTAGTGAAAATTCTGACTCTTATTGGATCATCCTTGCTGCCTTACAAATTAGGTCACTAAGGATTACGTAATTCTAATAAAATTCATTCATAAACTCAAGTTAAAATTTAAACATAAATCTTGATCCTCTCGATTCCCATTTTTTTTAAATATGTAAATTGCATTATTAAAGAACTTATTAAAAACAACTAAAGAAAGAATGCCAAACACACTCCTCCTTTAATGAAGACATTTTAATAAGGAGAAATATTATTACAACTAACATCATCCCATTAAAAATCACTAAAAATTTCAAGGTTAAAGCACAAAATTTCTAAATTATTACAATTCCTATTAAAAAATTAAAAAAAAAAAACTTGATCAAATCCTTTAATAAAGAGAAATTTCCAAACAAAGGTCTTCTTTCTTTAATTTGAATTTATCCATAGACCCTTGAAGAAGCCTGATAATATTATTATTTTCACTTTCAATTATTATTCCTTTTGCTTCCACCATCTTTTCCACATTACTTCAAACATCTAAACATCAAAGAATGAGTTGCCAACATCTCCAACTGGACTAATGTCCCAATGAATTAATTGATCCAAATGCCAACAAGAATCTAACTTTATAATCTTTGAAAACACATCCAATTCCTGCTTTATAAGATCACAATAGAGATGAGTTAATGTTAATTTCAATCCATTGAGAGGAGGAGGGTGAAAAAAATTTTATACATCTATGGATGTTGATTAACACCCTTATTTCTCAAATACAACTAATTTAAGAGGAGTGTAACTTAATTAATGCATTAGCTTAAATTCCTATTAGGAAATCTTTTTTACCTCTAAGCTTAACTTTATTCTTATTTTTTCAAGAGAAGAAAACTATTGTACAAAATATATTTGCAATGTAATAGTGATTACTTGTTAATATTTTGAAACACTCGTAGCTTTACAGAGAGACAAAAAATAGGAATCCAGAATCCCCATGTATTCATATGCCTAGTTCTTCATGTTCAGATGTTTTAATAGATTGACAACCTCACGACATGAATGTTGTCCAGTAGTCTCTTTATATATAGGAAGTCATTAGTAGGGATTGCATCTTTTAACAAACAACAATAGAATAATTTCACTATCAATTTTCACTGATTTTATTTATCTAGCTCGGGAATCATCATCCATTCCATCCTCATTCGTAGCTCCAAATGCCAATACAACTATTAATTTTCCAAAAACCTTTTTATTTAATTCATTGATCATAACTTAAATCAGGGAAAATTTGAAATTGTTTAATAAAGTTCACTAACTATTACCAAACTTTTTATTAAGCTCTACCATATATAATAATTTTCCAAGTAGAACACCATTCCTTAAAGTCAAATTTTAAAATATCATTAACATATTTAGCGATGAAATTTCTATTGAGAAGAGAATTTGGAGTATTAAAGAAATTTCAAGCAATTTATTAACATAATGGAACAATAGATGAAACAATTGATAACCCGATGTTCTCCCCTACATTTTCTATTACAAAACACATTCCATGATAATGATGAAGACTATTTCCCCTTTTTTCTTATGCCCTATAACATCCCGTCACAATTTATAAAAGTTATTCCAAATCCCAGGAACCAATTAATTAGAGGACAAAAAAAAGGGAAAAGAAAGAAAAACTAATTTAACAAGAACCAATCCTCCTACTGTGAGAAATAAATCTGTTTCCCCAAGCATTCATTCTATTCATTACATTCTCCATCATATATGATAATATGAAACCATTTAGTCTTCTTAAAGCAATCTTCACTCCAAGATAGTTCATTTCTTTTACAACTTGAAACCCATAAGCTGGAGAGTTTTTTTTCTCCTTTTCCTTTTAATCGAATTTCCAAATAAATAAGGGATTTTCCACGTTCACCTTTTGACCAGACCATTTTAATAATCATTAAAAATTTTGTTCATCTTCTTCATAAATATTTAATTGAATTTAGAGAAAAAAAGTATATCATCAAGATATATAGAAATGAGATATTCTATGAGCATTTAGAGAAATTTGTATACTAAGTTCTCCGTCTCTTTGAACAAAGCATTTTTAGGTGTTAAGAACAAATTATAAATATATAAGGAAATAAGGGACACCCTTATCTAATTCTACCCTTGCTTCAATCCAATTTGAATAATTTCCATTAACCATGATAGAAAATTTAGGATTCAAACACACTTTCTTTAATATGATTTGAAAATCTATTGGAAATCCAAAATATTACAAAACTGTGTTAAAGTTGAGCACCCAATACTCATATACTAGTTCATATCAAATTTAATGGCAAGAAACCTTTTAAAACTCATGTTGGCTAGAAAATAGAGAAAGGTTTGTTTGTTGTAAAGGTGGACGAGAGAAAAAATGAATCCAAACTGGGTGGAGGCAAAAAGGTGCATTACCTTGAAATTTATCTCGCTTTGAATCAAAATGCCAGAGGGAGTTATTTAGGCCGAGGCAAAATGAGGAAAAGATTCCTCTTTGCTTTTGACAGGAAGTTTTCAGAGGCATTTCTGTGAGGTTTCTTAGCCAACACCTTTTATCTTTTGCTTGAGGAGGCCATTGTTGATTTGAGTTGAAAGGATTGAAAGTGAAGTTTGGAGATGTGATTGTTGAGTTAGAAAGTCCTTCATATTTAAAGAAAACGATACGTTCATCCTGGACGAAAACATTTCGTCTTACCTGCCTCTGATATCATAACAATAACCTTCCTCGATCTACACAGCCTATGATGGCACGGAGAGCTTGTTGTGAGACTCTCTGAACTCTCCCTAAGAACCTCATCTCCCTGATGCGTTGTAGGAGACTCTATCTAGTAGTCAGGACCATGTGTGCTCGATTCGATCTATCTACTCTCCAGACATATCACGAGACCTATGTTGAACAGTCCCTACCAGTATAATCCAGCCTTCACTCCTCTCCCTTACATTAGAGGAGCAGTAGTAAGAGAGTGGATACCCACATGGCGCCGACGACCCAGCATCGATCTGATCCAGCGAGACTGACGTTGTCTCCTGTCAACTCTCCGCCCGCTCACCCACACCACGCAAACTCATCATAGCATACAGCTGGATACTCGCAGCTACAAAATAGTAGCTATCGCTCTTCACAGGTGCTCTCACATAGTAATATCTGTCAGAGATATTAGTATCTCTCTGTATGTAACTTTGTCCGTCCTCAGTCACATCTCTGTAGATGTCCTTGTGAGTGTATGATAGTGAGTATTACCGTTACTCTATCAGATACTGGAGACTAGAGAGAATCTCTATTCTCTCGAATTCTGGACCGTCCAGTGGGTTCCATAGATGATAGCAAGGTTCCCACTAATAACAGCGTGTTAGATCCTACTATTGTACGTCTGTGGTATCACGTCGCTACATATAGAACCTCGCAGGCTTACCCACTGTCTCCGATGAGTGACACTGCTCACGCTCATCACGCGGAGATTGAATTCTCGCGTTGTCGCTGTGAGGAGCATGTCTGTAACTTGACAGCTCTCGCTACCTCCTGTTGTAGCCTGGCTGTGGAGGTGACTGTGAGGAGTGAGATCCGTCAGAGAAAGCCCGTTGATTTGTGCCGTGCACTTGTAGTAGAAGCGGGTTGGCCGAAGCCACTTTGATTAAGGACCAACTTATATTCTTAGTGTGGGAAGAGAGAGGCCGTGATCTTTCCGTGTTACGTGCTAGATGGTACGTTGGGAGCCAATGTGTGTAGAGAGTAACAGACTCCCTGTGAGTCTGTGAGATTGCACTCGTATCTAGATAATTTATGTGGTCGTTGCCAGATCTAGTCGTAGTCTGATGAGGTTTGTGTCAATTATTTACACACATCGTCCAGTACGAAAAATTTCAGCTCCCAGACGCTTTCACACATTTTTTTATTTTGAATTTTTTATTGTAAAGAAAATCAAACAAAACATCATAAACACAGAAAACAAAGGACAAACCACGGACTCTTGTAAAATAAAACTCATTTCAACACACTCAAAAATCACAAAATTCAAAACAATAAATCAAAGACAAATAAACATAAGAAAATACTTAATATCAATGTTGTCAAAAATATTTTTATTTGAAGCATGTCAAATTCAATAACACCAAGCCTTGTTCTCTTAATGGTACTTGAAGGTATCAAAGCTAAAGGTTTTTGTAAAAGATTATACAAGTTGATTTTTCATTGAATCATGTGTGGTTTAATTTCTCCCTTGGGATACATGATCCCTTATGAATGATGCCTCACTGTCAATGTGTATGGTTCTAAAATGTTGAATAGGATTTTTGAAATGCAAATAGCACTAGTATTGTCACAATAAATAGAAATAGTGCCTATAGTTAATCCCTAAATCAATCAATGTTATTTTCCATAGTACTTGTGCCCACAAACTTCCTATTGCAATGTATTTGCTTCTGTAGTAGATAGGGCTACTGAATTTTGTTTTCTACTGGACAAGAAACTAATGAATTTTCCTATGAATTGACATGTCAGAAGTGCTTTTTCTATCCACTACTATAGCCTGTCAACGTTAGAATCTGAATAACCAACAATTTCATGAACGAGCTAAACTTGGCATACCACATCTTCTAGTTTGAAGTTCCTTGTAAGTATCTTAAAATACTTTTCACTGTTGTCAAATGTGATTCTTTTGGATCGATTGAAATTCTAGCTACATAAGCAAACACTGTACCAATAATATCTGGTCGGCTAGCAGGTAAGTAAAATAAAGATCAATATATCCCTCTACTATGTTCTTTTGATCATAGATTTTCCCTTAAGGTTCCTTATCCACTGAAACTGATGGAAACTCATGGTGTACTAAAGGTTTAGCATTGTCATTTTATATTTTGTGGAGTGTCCTTAATATATTTAGTTTGGCTAACAAAGGTCCTGTTTCCAGTTGCTTAATGCTAAGAACCTAGAAGTATTTAGATCTCCCATTTGGACTCATTTCCAAATTCACTATCTCATTATTTTTAGCAAAAATCGTCACAAAAGGATTTTTATTTGAAGATCCAAAATGATATCATCCACATAAAATTTGAAACAATGAGTATAATCCTTTCCAAATTTCTTTAAAAAGAGAGTGTATCCCACACTATCCTTTTTCAAAAGATCTTTCAAGTTAGGAAGTTGCCGCAACCTTCATACAAGCCTAGGTGCCTGTTTTCAATCCCATAGTATTCCTTTTTACTTGAAAAAGATTTGGGTATTTTGAATTTCAAAGCCTAGAGGTTGTTCTACCAACAAAAACCATCTTTTCAATAACAGTCAAAAAGGCACTTTTGCACATCATTTGAAAATAATTTAAAAACTTTCTTTAAACCAGGCAAAGGCTAGTACAAACCCTATGCTTCAAGTATAGGCCTACAGGGGCAAAAGTCTCCTCAAAAATCAAATTCCTTCAATTGATTATACCCTTAGCACTAATCTAGCCTTATTTCTATATGACTACTTCTGGTCATTCATTTTATTTTTGAACACCCACTTGGTTCCAAAAAACTTTGATCTTTTGGCTATGTGTAGTTATTCCCAAACTTTATTTCTTTCAAATTGTTTATTCTCTTTCTTGCATGGCACAATATCACAAAAATTCAATCTGAAAGTGCTGATCAAATATTAGTTGGTTCTAGTGTTGAAATACAGGCGCGATGACAGCTCATTGATTCCTTGCTTTAATCCATGCGCTTACGTTCTAACACCCCCTAGGGTTAACCTATAATCAATTCTCTTGGGTGGGTTTTAGATAAATCTCAAAATTTCTAGGCAAATGGTTTTCTCTTTCTATAATTTTACTTCCACATTTTCTTCCAATTAATCTATCAATCTTGTGAGAGTTTTCTCTAATCTTTTCTTCAACAAACATTTGGCTCTTCCAAATTTCCAGATTCATCAAAGACAAATGTGTGGTTTATTCTCAATGATTAAAGTTCTTTTGTTGATACCCTATAAGGATTTTCCATACACTTGAATATCCATAAAATTCTTCAACTGAATTTTGGATCAAATTTTCTAAGACTAGATTTTCCATTGTTATGTATTGAAACACCTTGCAACAAAACATGCAAATGGAGATAAGTTTGATGTTCTACCTTTTAGCAACTCATAGGGTGTTTTATTTAAATTTTATCTCACTCACCCTATTCAGAACCATAACATGCACTGTGCTAACGCTCTTCAGCCCAAAAATATCGGAGTGTAGTATTCTGCCAACATTGCCGGGACGGCGGCCTTTATTGAATGTTCTAATTTTTCCTTTCAAACTACCACCATTTTGTTGAGGGGTTCTAATGTGCAGAAAAATTGTGATCAATCCCTTTTTCTTTACAAAAAGTGGTGTGAAAATCGCTCTTGACTAGGTGTGTTTGTGCGTTCCGTTAAATGTGTTTTGCTCCTCATGATCACTTTGTTAAGACATTATTTCACATCTAGGTTTTGCTTTTGATCCACGGTTGAAAATTTACTGAATTCCTCAAATGATTCACTTTTATGAAAAAGAAAATAACACGGTGATCTTGAGAAATTCAATCCATCTATAAACAAATCTGTATACCTTCCTCTAGGATTACTGTTCTCTCTTGTCTAAAAAAAATCCATGTGAAGAATTTCTAAAGTTTTCTAGTTCTAAGATCCTTATTGGACTTAATAGAGGACTTCATTGTTTTCGTAATTGACTGCATACAACGCAAAAGGTGGTCCATAGTTAAAGTTATTAATTTTTGGTATACCTTCCACTATTATTCTTTAGGTAACCACTCCCCATCTTTAAGGTTTTTCATTACTAAAATGACAAAGGGTTCTCCATGCCAAAGCCATGAATCATCAGATAACAATTTTAAAACGCAAACACGCATGTAGGAGATAATAGATAGAATTCAAATCTAGCATGTAAACATTGTTTCCTCTTTTCTATTTAAAACTTCTTTTCCTATTTAGGCTTATATGCACTAGTAGGTAAAAATTTCACATTATAGCCTTATCACATAATGACTTAATACTTTAACAGTATTATGGTTTTAATGCTTCAACACAATAACACTTATCTATGAAAAACGTTTTTGAGAAATTTCCAATCATACCAGATCCCAACACTCTTTTTTTGTTGCGTCCTCCTCGCACCTCAAGTGTAACTTTGCCTCAACTTCCTAGGCTTTCCAGCATTATTGAATTGAGTCGCAGATCTTCAGATCAATATGCTTTTGAACATCCGAGACAGCCCTCGTCGCAGTACACATATGCTCCGCCGCACACTCGAGATCTTTATGTAAGAGACTCCTGCAAAACTCTCAATCGTTAGTCTTGGGCCAAACACACCTCTCAATTTGCGGCGTTCATCCTATGTTAGCAATTATATAATCAGACCGCGCCATGTATTGATATGTCTAGCGTTTTATGGCTTCTTAGGTCTCCCACACCAAACGAGATTTCTAATCTCAAAGTACAGGTAGGAGTATATGTCCCAAATATCCACAATGAATGTAGCTCGATCAGCGACATGTGTGAAATCTTCGCTCGCCTAGGGTTTCTTCGCATTTGATTGTATCCGCTAGAGCGGATCCTCTCATACTTTAGGGATAATATTTAGGATTTGTAAATCTCATGTTTTAGAAGTGGGAGTTCCTATTATCCTCGAGGAGACTCTTATTCGGCAATTTTATAAAAGAATTCATATCTTCCAAAATTCAGGTTTGTTAATGTTGATTCGATATGTTTTTTTCTCGTAGATTCATCCCTTAAATTTTTACAAATCTTTTTCAACTTCAGTATATAGGCATTTAGTAATTAGGATCTTTTAATAAAAATGCCTTATGCAACCCTTAAAAAAAACCTTCATTTATTTAAAACCTTTCCACTAAAAAATGGAATCTTGAGTTAAACTCCCTTGGAAGCCTTTATAAATTGTTTGGACATGTTCTAATCATCATTACGATAAGTTAAACTTGTTTTAGTTCATGATTGACCATAGATAACCAAGATTAACCTATGTACCCTTTTAATATAAACCATCCATACGCATGTATCACATTGAACTACTCAATCCATGACCGTGATTCCTCTCCTAGGCATATTGTTATCATTCATAATCATACAATCTCATATTGAAGCTTTGAATGAGCTAGGTTGACCACCATTGGTCACTTTGGCCATTAAAGGAACCTTACCCAAACCCCACCAAAGATTCTAAACACTTTCAAACTTTTAAACCATATATGACTAAACCAAAATGAGGCTTTAGTGGACCATGTTGACCAAAATCCCTTAAATTCTAAAATAGCCATATATGAACATTTGAATAAGACATTCATAGTATAACATTACCATAACCCAATACTCCTTATATAAATTTCAAATGTCATTTTGAGTGGATTGGACCCACTCCCAAATCTTGTTTAATCTTGGTGACCTTCTCACTAGGTTGAAAAATCAATCGTTAATAAATAAAAAATGCATTACATACATTTTGGACATGCCATGACCTAAAACATTCTCCAAAAAGTTCTAAATATCAATTGAAATGAGTTGGACCAAACCCTAACCCATGCTCAAGCCTAGTTGACCAAGTATACCTAGCTTGACCAAACTAAACCCAAACATTTAAAATTTAAACATAAATGATATAGGCTAATCCAAGCTACACAAACCCCTTTAGACTATTAATAGGGCAGCCAAGGATTAACCATAAAAACTAAGCCCTTGAGCCCACTTGGGTTAATAATTTGACAACACCACCAAAAAAGTGGCATGCTTAGATATAATTAGAAACTCGAAGAATTTCTTCATTGAGAATGTTTTACTCATAGATTGTTTAAAGCATAATCTACTTAGCATTATTTAGTTGTGTTATAAAGGATTTGACATTAATTTTTTATCTAGAAAATACATAATTAGTTTGAATGGTAATAGATTTAGAAGGAAAAATAGACAATAATGTTTATATACTTATTTTAATTGCATTGAATACTCTAACTCTCTATGTTTGAGAACCACAATTGATGAATCCTTGCTTTGGCATAGGAGACTATGTCCTGCAAGTATGAAGACCCTTAAGAATGTTATGCAGAAATACTTACTTAGAGTCATATCAAAGAGTGATGCTTGCCAATTAGGAAAGCAAATTTTGTCTTCATTTTATTCAATCAAGTACAACATTACCTTTAGGCCACTAAAAGTTGTTTATATAGATCTATTTGGATCTGTTAGTGCAATTAACCCAAGAGGGAAATTATATGAATTTGTGATTATTGATGATTATTCCATATTCACCTAGTTTAGTTTCTTAGCACAAAAGAAACAATAACTTAAATTATTTAAAACCTTCCCCCTTGGATACAAATAAAATTTGGACATAAGATATCAAATATTCATAATGAACATGATGCATAGTTTGAAGTTTAAAAATTTTATCAGTAGGTGGAGATAGAGCAAAACCTTTCTGCCCCTTTGACTCTTAAACAAAATGGAATACCTCAAAGAAAGAATAAAACATTAGTAGAAGATGCTATGGCCATGTTAGTTGAATATTATCTCCCATGATACTTTTGGTAGAGGTAGTAAATAGTGTTTTTATATGTCAAATAGGATAATGTTATATCCAAGTTAAATAGGAAACCCTATGTGCACCTTAAGGGTATGACACTGAACCTGTCTCACTTCTATTCCTTTGGTTGTAGATATTTTGTCCTAATTAATAGAAAATTGCCTCTAGGAAAGTTTGATCCCAAATATAATGAGGCAGTATTCTTAGGATATTCATCTATTGGAAAAGCCTATAGAGTTTTTAATAAGAGGATCTTAGTGAAAGAGTCTACCTCAGGTCTGATGAATCAAATAGAACCTCTGAGCCTAATCTAGAAGAAGAAAAAGTATTAGTCAACCAAGGGGTAGAATTCATTGACCTAGGATATAGATTAGAACCTAGGATTCTATGCCTAGAGAATGGAGGTACTTATCTAGTCATAATAGAGAACTTATCCTTAGAGATTGATTTAAACGTGTTCAAATTAGGAATGGACATAGAAAAAAGGTTAGTCATTCTACATTCATCTACATGGTAGATCCCACTAACATAAATCAAGCCCTAAATGATGAATTTGAGTACTAGCAATACAAGAATAGCTAAATTAATTTGTTAGGATTAATGTATGGGACTTGTTAGAAGACCTAAGGACTAGAGTATTGTAGGAACTAAGTGGGCTTTCAAAAATAAAATGAATGACTCTAGCATAGTGATTAGGAATATGGCTAGATTAGTACTAGTGGTATAATCAAATTGAAGGAATTTTTAGAAACTAGAGAGAGAAACTAGAGAGGGAACATCAAAGGAAACTGTTTGGATTTCCACGGGGTTTCAAATTTTGCTCTTCATGAGAATTGCGGAGAATCAATGGCGGTGAATGTTCACCAGCAACATATGGCCGGTGGCACTCTTGAAGATTGTCGCACTAGTTCTAAGCCTCTGACTGCTTCATCTCATCTGCTTCTCTCGCCACCAGCGTTCGGGGAAGAGAAGGCTAGTTTCAATCAAATGGCTAATCCTAGAGGAAAAACTGGTATTATTATTAACGAACTTGGTTTTGTGGAAAGGAAAAACCAGAAGTGATTTACAAAGGAAAGAATATAATAGTTGAGGAGAAGTTTAAGAAGCTGTTTCAAAGGAGGTGTGGCATTGACACCAAAGGAAGGATTTGATGCGTGACCTTCCTCGAGGTTGATGATTGAGAAAGTAATTCCATGTAATGGGATTATTGATGGCATGAGAAGAACTCTGTGTTTCCAAGCTTAATGGGTGTCTTCAGTCCAAAAAAGGTGATGTATCAGGAGTTCTAGAGGAAAAGCAAATTCTATTTTAAAAATTAGAATACTATAGAGCAAGAAAAAAATGCTATTCTCTGATCTAATGAAGGTCAAAAATGTTGAAATTGCTGAGAAGGGTGATTGTGGAAAAGATGTGGAAATCCTAGTTTAAGATAATGGTGATGAGCAAACAAATGCATGGAGGAAAAAAGAGAATATTAATGTGTTAGAATTTCAATTGGGCAGTTTCTTAGCTGAAGATGGAGTTGATGTTAAATTGCATGAACAAAATGAAAAGGATACTGCAAATAAGCTTAGTAATTCAATAGTTATCAGCATATATCGAGGAGAACCACCAATATGCGTAATCAGTTCAGAACTCAGGAGACAATGGTCTCAATATGGGAAGTTTCACCTCACTATGCTAGGTATGGGGTGGGTGCTCTGCTCTTTTCCCAAATTAGAGCAAATGGAAGCTGTTTTGGCTAATGGGCCATGGTTTATCAATGGATAAATAATTGGGATGGATAAATGGTCCCAAAATTTCTCTCCAACTTTGCTCAAAGATTGACAGCTTTGATTTGGATCAGGTTACCAAATCTTTCACTTCATTGCTGGGATAATATAAACATTTGTAGAATTGCATCAATGATGGGAAAACCATATTTACTTGATGGAAACATGTTCCAATGGGGGCAGAGAGAATTCAGAAGGGTATGTGTCCGGATGAAGTTGGATGCTAAGCTACCATTAGTGTTTGGGTGGAAGGCAATTTTGCGAGATTCTATCAAAAGATAGAATATGAACGGGTACCAATTTTCCATTTCAAATGTGGGCTAATTGGCCACAACAAAGAGGTTTGTTGAGAAGGTGAAGAAATTCCCAAGATTCAAGAGAAGATAATTGGTTCTAAAATTCTAAATGCAATAAAAAAAGACCAAAATCAAGATGGAAATGGTGGAAGCAATGAAGGATCTGGAAATGCGACATGGTTAGTTGTTAACCGTGGAAGAAAGATGGTTAAAAAACAAAGCCCAAAATTTACTCAGCATCCTTTGAATAAAGTTCTGTGGAAAAGAAAAGAGTCTAGGCAGACCAATGCTAAAGACTCACTTGAAGACATAGTGGCTGCTCATGTTAAAAAACTGTAACTGATGCTATTGATATTCCTAATTCCACTATCCTAGAACCTGAAGCAAATGGTGACAAATCATCTCGGGCAAACTGCAATGCTGCTAACAAAGAAAATGGTCCATATACAAGGGAAAGCATTTCCATTCCTACAACTAAAAATAAATTCAGTGCACTATGTGATCAAGTTAAAGATTGGGAAATTATACAAGATAAAGCAAAAGAATTACCATCTTTGGAAGGACCACCTGAAGTGAATATAACTAAAAATTCAATATGTAATAAATAATTAGTGGATTGTTGCAAACATGATGAATCAAACTTGGTTAAAAAAGAAATCAAAGAAACTAAAGGACCTTGGACCAATTAGCACCAACCCAAGGAGTAGAAGGATGGAGATGGAAATGAAAGGTACTATAGGGAGTTCTTCCCCTATCCTTCATTAATGTATTCATTAGCATTTAGGAATAGAGGAGCAAGAAAGAGGGGTGCTTCTCTATTCCTTAAAGAATTTGTTAAATTGCATAAATTTATTTTTTAATATTATTAGAGACTAAGTTGTCTACTTTTGATATGAAAGAAGTCACAATGCTTATTGGAGAAGGTTAGGATTATGTTATGGTGCCTTTGAATGGTTTATCAGGTGGAATAATTGCTTTATGGAAAATGAATCTAGCTGAATTTTCTTTGTTGGATTCTTTTTCCTAGTGTATCAATGGGGATCTCTCAGTTAACAACAAAAATAAATGGAGGGTGGCTTCGGTATATGGGAACAAAGATTTGTATAAAAGGAGAGAACTTGTGAACATATTGGAATTGCATTCTTCAGAAAAGCTCCCCATAGTGGTTGGTGGAGATTTCAACTGTCTCACTTCAAGGGAAGACAAGAGAGGAGGAAAAGGTTTCATTTCTCCAAAGGACAGAAGGAAATGGAGGCTTTCTTTGCTAATAATTATTACCACGAGGTAAGATTTATTGGGCCTCGATTTACTTTGTGTAACGACAAGGCTGGAGGAGCTCGCATCCTGGAAAGATTGGACAGATGTTTCCTTAACTCTATGG
Source organism: Dendrobium nobile (assembly GCA_022539455.1). Classification (NCBI taxonomy): domain Eukaryota; kingdom Viridiplantae; phylum Streptophyta; class Magnoliopsida; order Asparagales; family Orchidaceae; genus Dendrobium; species Dendrobium nobile. Next base: position 40,693,154 of record CM039735.1, read on the forward strand.
CTTTAAATTCTTCTTCTCATTTGGTTATTAGGCACCTAGCTAGAATTACTTTCAATCATTGTCCATTATTCTTAACTTCGTTGAGCTGAACCATCAAATTTGAAGTTCATTAAATTTGAGGATGTGTGGGCATCCTATCCTACTACTCTTTCTGTGGTAAAAAAAGAATTGACCAAATCATTTCCAGGTAGTCATTCCCAAATTTTGAATTCTAAGTTCAAACAAGCATTAAAAGGCTCTCTTTTATTGGAGCAAAGCCATGCTGAAAATTTTGAACCTTCTTAAAGATAACTTGATGGAAGAAATTTTGAATTTGCAAACTAAGAAAGCAGACAATGGATGGCTTACTGAAGAAGAATGCTAGATTTTGAAATCTAAGGCATTTGAGCTCAACTAAACTATGGCTAGATTGAACACATGGTGGAAACAAAGAGCGAAAGTCAAATGGTTGGAGGATGGAGATAATAATTCTAAATTTTTCCATGCATTTGCTAGTGCAAGAAGGAGCTTGAACAAAATAGTTAAGATAAAGGATGATGACGAGATTGTACTGGAAGAACCAGATCAAATTAAAGGAGCTCTCATTCTGTTTTTCAGAAAAAAGTAGAGACAGAGAAATTGTAACTTGGAAGGGTGGACATTACCGAGAAGCATTTTGAATAATGATGACAAATTATGGCTAGCAAGGGAATTCTCGGTGATAGAGATTGAGGTACTCCTAAAACAATTGGGTGGTAAAATTGCACCTGGTTGTGATTACATTATATTCATTTATCAAAGCATATTGGAGTATCATCAAAGTTGATTTTGTAAATGCAATCAATTACTTTCTTTTCCATGGAGAGATGGATAAAACATGGAAGGACACTTTAATAGTTCTCATTCTTAAGGTTTCAAATCCTTTGCTTCCTTCTATATTCAGGCCAATTAGCTTGTGTAATTCAGTTTACAAGGTGGCGGCTAAAGTGACTTTGAACAGGTTAATTTCATTTATTCCCAAACTTGTCTCGGAGGAGCAGGTGGCTTTCATCAAGGGCAGATCTATCTCGGACCATGTACTAGTTTCTCAAGAGGTGTTCCACAAATTTAGGTACTCAAAATCTTCCAAAGGCCTTGTGTCTTATAAAATTGATATGGAGCAAGCTTATGACTCAACGAGTTGGGTCACACTTGAAGGTGTCTTTAATTATTTTGAATTCCCTCCTATGTTTTCAAAGCTCATTTTGGAATGTGTTGTTGAACCAAGGTTTTCTTTGATTATTAATGGTAATCTTTCTAATTGGATTGAAGCTAAGAGTTTCTTCCATCAAGGTTGCCCATTGTAACCACTTCTTTTCATACTTTGCTCTCAACTCCTCACTAATACTCTTGCTCTAACTTCTATTGGTATTAGCCTTTGTCCAAACAGGCCACGGATTTCACACCTATTGTATGCTGATGATGTGTTGATTTACTCTAAAGCTAAAGGAAGGTGGAAATGGAGATTAAAGGCATTCTTGGCAAATTCAGCAATTGGACTGTACAATGCGTAAATAATGATAAATCTGCCACACTCTTTGGGAAGATAGTTAATAGAAGGAGAAGGAAATCTACTACACGAATTTGGGTTTTAAAGATGTGAAAGAATTCTCTTGTCTTGGTATAAAGATGACTTTAAGGAGATTGGTGGCTAATGATTTTGAATTTATCATTGAAAAATCATTGAGGAAGCTTAACACATGGGGGAGCAAGCTCATTTCTTTAGCTGGCAAATTAACCTTGATTAAATCGATTATTTTGTCATTCCCAAATTTCTATAGCACACATTCTCTTTTTCCTATCTGTGTGCTTGAGGAGATTGACAAATTATGTAGAAGTTTTGTATGGAACAAATCTAAAGGAAAGTTGGGAATCACTATGTTAGCTCGAATGATTTGTGTAAACTGTTAGAATGGGGATGACGTGGGATGTGCTCCTCGACATCTAAGGTGGCTGCTCTGAGAGGAAGACTAGCTTGGTGTTTTTTGAAAAATAGAAGTTCTCTCCTACACAAAGTATTGGCTTCCAAGTATGGTACCAAGATTGAAGTTGAAGATAAGAATAGAAGAATCTCATCATCTTGGAAGATAATTACAGATGGTGCAAAAGCTCTAAATCCTATCTTAAAATGGAATATTACCAATGGCTCATCTATTAATGTCTTTGAAGGTAAATGGTTACATAATAGAAGCAAAAAAAAAAAATGGCCAACATTTGTTCTTTCCCAAGGTGAGGGGACTATAATGCTGGACAAATTTATTGAAGACAAGGATTGGAATGTTGCAGAATTGTTAAAATTGTTTGGGAGTGAAATGGTGGAACTTTTTCTACATACCAGTATAAAATCATCTCTATGGGAGGATGGATAGTAGATGATTTACTAGAACTCAAGAAAGACAATTTATGGAATGATTGTTGAATCTAAGCAGCAAAATCTAGATGAATGCATATTTTAAAAATGGTTAAAAAAGGCAAAAACTATTCCTCAGGTGGAAGTCTTTTGCTGTAGGCTTTTTAAAAATGCAATCCCAACTTATCAGTATCTAACACATAGAAGATTGCAGGATAATTAAGCTTTTCCAAGGTGTTTGGAAGGTATTGAGGACGTGGAACACGTTTTAGTCAAATGCAGCAAGCTGAATGAGGTTATTTCACAGCTAAACAAATGGGGATTTCGGATTCCAATATTTGATAACTTTGAAGAATGCTATACTTGGATGGATTCATTGGAAAAACAAAATAGTATGCTTCTCAATTTATTTCGCAATGTTATGTACCTCTCTTGGAAAGCTAGGAACAAACTTTTACATGATAAGGTTGTAGAAGGTGCAAACTCAATTGCTGCAAATGCTGTCAACTTTTCTTCAAATTCTGAATTGATTGTTAACTCAAAATCAGAATTGAGGGATGCTAATCAGTCTTTTAGGTTGTCGAAAACTTGGTATCCCCCTCCGCCCGATAGGTTAAAAATCAATGTAGATGCTTCACTTGGGTCTTCTTATAAAGCCAATATAGGAGGTGTAATCCAAGACTGGAAAGGGAGATTTTTATTGGCTTTTGGTGATTCCCGCATACATTGGGATATTTCTCAATTAGAGATGTTAACTATCAATTCATTGAAAGGAGTAATTTAAGATTGGATGTTTAAATATAAGGGAGCTATCATTGAAGGAGACAATTCAAATGTGATGAAGATTCTTCATTAGGCATGGCTTAATGACTTCAAGGGGATGGAAGACTTTGAATTTTTTAAAGATTTTAATTATATTATCTTAATTGTGTAGATAAAGGTAGCAACAAGTTAGCGGATATGTGTGTTAACCTTGCTATGGTTAGTAATTTTATTTGGGAGATTTGGATTTTAATAAGATCCCTCCTACTTTTGTTAGTTTATTGAAGGAGGAATGAACTTTGTAGTTCCTACTCTTATCTATTAATGCATTAATTGCTCTTTTCAAAAATAATAATAATAAAAATTTAATGAATTTTTCCTTGTAGCTAGACTGCTATTAACCTTTTCTTACTTTAGAGGCTTTAAGTTATATATGATTGACATTATAGTTCCTTCCTAAATACGGTAATTAAATAATATGTATATGTTGAGCAATCCCCAAGTTTTGAGAATTCGCAAACTTTTAATCATGTATTCAATTAAAAAAGGCATTATATAGATTAAAGTAAGCACCTAGAGTGTGGTATGAGAGGTTGAGCATATTCCTCCTAGATAAAGCCTTTGTCAAGGGTTGTGTAGACACCACCCTATTCCTTAAGAAAGTAGGAGAAGATCTACTCATTATTAAAATTTATATTATTTATGAACTATTTAAATCCATAAATAAAAATCTATGTTATGAATTTTTAAAGGCAATGAGGGTAGAGTTTAAGATAAGCATGATGGGAAAGCTTATCTATTTCCTTAGATTTAGTGTGAAGTAAATGGTGGATGAAACCTTCCTTAGATAATTAAAAATATATCATATATATACCTAAGAAATATGATATGGATAATGCTAAGTTAAGAAATACTCCCATGAGCTCTACCATTAAGTTAGGTAACGATCCCTTTGAAAAATTAGTTGATAAGAAGAAATATAGAGTGATAATTAGATCATTTTTTTATTTGATTACCAGTAGACCTGATATAATGCTTATTGTATGCATCTACGCTACCTTTTAGGTTGACCCTCAATGAATCTCATATTATTGCTATTAAGAGAATCCTTAAATACCTATTAGGTACCAAAAACCTAAGTATCTAGCAACCTAAATATATTTCATCTTTTTTAAATCATAGGATATTCAGACTCTGACTTTACAGGATGTAGGATAAATAGGAAAAATACCTTAGAAACCTATCAGTTCATAGGCCATTCATTATTTTCTTTGTTTAGCAAAAATCTTAATTCAGTGGCCCTATTAACAATTAAGGTAGAATACATTATAGCAGGAAGATGTGTTGCTTAATTCTTATGGTTAAAATAATAAAAATAAGTTCTTGGACTACCTATAGGCACCATTCCTATTATTTATGACAACACTAGTGCCATTTTCATTTCCAAAAATCCAATCAAATAATCTCGAACTAAGCATACAAAAATTAAGCATCATTTTATAAGAGATCATGTAGCTGTGGGAGATATAGAACTACTCCATATAGCTAATATAGATCAATTGGTTGACATCTTTACCAATCCCTTTGCCAATGACACCATTAGCAGCATGAGGACTAGATTAGGTGTTTAGTTATTCATGCTTGATCCATGATGAATATGAATTACTCTATCTTTTAAAACCAACTTTCATTTTGTATGTTTTAAGTATGGGCCATTTTTTAAATTTGTGTAGCTATCTATTCATTGTTTTTTTTTTTTTTTTTAAAGAAAATGCAGCAATTTGCGTTAAATAAAAAATAAAGAAATACAACCTACCAAATAAAAAGATTAGATTCCTCCTTTGTTACCAAAACAAAGGAGGAACCTTATTAAAGCTAAACTCATCCCAAACAAAAGAACTCATAATGCCATAGTTAGCACATAAATCTGCTAACTTATTGGTCCTTCTATCTATGTAATTAAAAATTACATTATTGAACCCATTGACTAAACGAACATCTTCATACCTTGGTTCACCACTTGTCTTAGCTTTTTGCAAAAACTTCAGAATGTTAACATTGTCACCTTTAATTATAATCCCCTTGTATTTAAACATCCAATCTTTAATCATATCCTTGACTGATTGGGTAGCCAAAAGCTCCAATGAAGAAATATCCCATTGAATTAATAGTTTTCCAAAAGCCATAAGTAGTCTTCCTTTGTGATACTAAAACACCCCTCCTATACTAGCTTTAGAAGAAGAAAGAAGAGTTGCATGCACATTTACCTTTAACCAATCAGGTGGTGGAGGATACCAATGCAAATTAGATAGCATAGAGGACTGATTAGCATCCCATGTACCCAAGAATTTACCATTTCTGTGAGCTGATATAGAAGCAAATCTCAGTGCATTATAAGCAATAATCAAAGAGCTGTCTTCACAACCATTATGAATCAACTTATTCCTTAACTTCCAAGCTAATTTAGCTCTCAACAATCCCACTTTAATCGAGTAAGAGTGAAGAGATCTACCTCCCCATTTCATTGGAAAACACATTGTTTCCCAATTGACATAATGAATACTATGTCTCCCATTTGCTTTATTCCAAATGAAGCTTCTACAGATCTTGTCTACCCCTTCAAGAATACTCTCAAGAACCAAAGAGTTGGTACAATGGAAAATAGTGTAAGCTAGCAAAATAGATTTTGTAAGCAAAATCTTACCAGGTAAGGAAATAAATTTTGCTCCCATACATTTGTCATTCTTATTACCTCTCAAAGATAAAATGAAAGTCTTCTCTTACTAACCTCTCAATTCTAACTTGACTCCAAGGTAAGACAGCTCCTTCACTATTTTGAACCCCATTAACTGAGAGATCTTCTTCTTCCTTCTTCTATTAACCATTTTACCAAAAATCATACAAGATTTATTGGTATTAATTCTTTGTCCCAACCAGCCATAGAAGTTATCCAGAATTTCTTTAATCCCCTTGACTTCTCTCATATTAGTTTCTGAGAAGATAATCACATCATCCACATATAACAAATGAGAAATTCTAGGTAAATTTAAACACAACTGAACACCAATAGAATCTTCTCTATGTTTAAAAGCATTATACAACAATTGGGAGCATAAAATAAATAGAAATGTGGACAAGGAGCAACCTTGTCTGAATGCACCTCTTCCACTTATCTAATTAGAAATATTACCATTAATCTAAATGGAGAATTTTGAAACTATTACACACTCTAAAGTCAGCTTAGAAAAAATAGATAGAAAACCAAAATAATCCATTTCTTTTTCCAAGGTTGGCGATCCCATCGAATCATATGCCTGCTCCATATCAGTTTTAAAGGATACAAAACCTTTGATGATTATGAATTTATGAATTTATGTATAATCACTTGAGCTATCAACACATGGTCTGATAAAGATCTTCCTCTCATGAATGCAGCTTGTTCTTCAGATATAAATTTAGGAATAATAGGAGGCATCCAATTCATAAGCATCTTTGTTGCTAATTTATAAATGGAGTTACATAAGCGAATCGGTCTAAAATTTGATGGAGTCAAAGGGTTGCTTACTTTTGAAATAAACACAATAATTTTTTCTTCCATTTTGAATCCATAACCATCGTTTGAAAAAAATAATTGATATCATTCAATAAGTCAACTTTAACAATCTCCCAATATGCTTTAAAGAAGGAAAAAGTAATGCCATAATTATCTGGTGAGATGTTATTTTCACTAAGCTTGATCACTACTTCAATTACTTAAATTGTGAAAGCTTTGTTTAACATATCTCTGTCTCCATCATCCAGCATTCTCCATGGGTTAGGCCAATCATCCAGCTTACTAACTCTATTCTTCCATTTGCCTTTGAAAAACTGAACCGTCACTTCCTCTATTTGTTGTTTCTTCTCCACAGTCTCTCAATTTCCATTTTTAATCTTAGAATTAAAATTGGAATTCCTTCTAGCCAAAGCAAAGGCTTGAAAGAATTTAGCATTTCAATCTCCCTCCACCATCCACATCACCTTAGCTCTTTACCTCCACCAAGTATCCAACTGAGCAACTGTTGAATTAAGCTCACACACTTTTAGTTTTAACGACAAACTATCGTCCTCAGAAAGACCACCTTCATTTTCTTCTTTTGTTTATAGATCTTTAATTTGCTTCAATAGTTCCTCCTTTAATAAAATAAGATTTTTATGTTTAGCTTTGTTCCAATAAAAAAAGCCTTTAGAGCTTTCTGCATTTTATAATTCAAGATATGGGAGATGCTACGAACCAATTTTTTCACCCATATCCCTCTGACTACAGCAGCCAATGCCTTATTGGAAGCCCAAACATCTTCAAACCTGAACACCTTTCAAGCTGACGGCTGAACCAAGAGATTTAATATAATTGGGTAGTGATCTGAAGCTACCCGAGCCAAGTGTCTCACCACCAACCTATGAGCAAAATTTAATGTAGACAAGTTTAAGAAGCATATGTCTAGTATTTCTAGTATCCTATCCACACGAGATTTATTGTTACACCATGTAAATTTTGGACGCACATATCCAACTTCATGGAAATCATTATAAGCTAAAAAAATTTCATATCCTTTGGAACAAGGGAAAACATGAATTTTTTCCCTCCCCTCTTGTCTTCTTTAGAAATAATACAATTAAAGTCTCCTCCCAAAACCATAGGTAGCTCCTTTAAGGAAAAGAATTCCATCTTTTCACAAAGCCTTCTTCTTTTGTAAACATCCTTGTTACCATATATTGAAGCAATCCTCCATTTTCCTCTAAAAGGAACCTCTAAATCACCAATTATAAACTGGGAAGAAAATTCTAAAATCTAAAATTTGGGAAAGCTAGCTTTCCACAACCCAAGAATACCACCTGACAATCCTTCTGAAGAAACATGAAAGAATTCCCATTCTATAACAATCAGGTGATCTACATCTCTTCTATCAAAATTAAATTTTTTTTTTCAAGTAAACCAATAAAAAAAACCCATGCTCTTTAACAACCTCCTTCAAGTATAGAGAAGCCTTTTTCTTCCTAGCTCTTTCAAGTATATCTATTCGTTGTTGTGTGTCTTCTATTTTTGTATTTTTTTTATTTTTTTATTTAGAAGATATTTCTTGATCTTTACACAACCTTCATTTAAAAAAATTGAAAACTAAAATTTGTTCACATCTTACTATATGATTCCCTTTGCACAATATAATTTGCAAATCCCTACACAAATCTCTACCCTCAATTAAATAAAAAATCCATATCAAGTAATTTATTGGTGATAACATCAAAGAAACACCTCTTCATACTATATGATGCACGTGTCAAAAGTTATTGGATGAATTCAAATAGGCTAGTAAGATAATAATACCCCTATCATAATGTATAATTACTTCTTCAAAATGTACAATCCATTTAGTCAAAATTCAAATAGACAACTCTTTAGGATGAACACATTTCATAAGATCATCAAACATGATACTAATCTTACTATATAATTTAACCTCTTTATTCAACAAGTCATAAAGATGATTTAAATTAGTCTGATCATGCTATACAATCTGAAATCTAATTGTATAATAGGCTAAAAATTCTATAAATTAGAAAGATTTGTAATGTTTAACTCATATAATTCTTCCAAAGCTTTCTTCCTTCCTAACTCATACCTTTGTACTTCCACTTGCTCAAATGGTCGGAGGTACCAAACATGGTTGACTTTCCCATGGAGGCTCCCCTACTCGCCACCCTGTCCATGATCATTTCCAATCTGTAGAACATGGAGCTACATACTATTTGTATAAGGAAGCTCACATCACCCCATCCAGAATACTAAATCAATAGGCATTGATCTATAAGGTGTTGAATCTCTTTATATACACCTCTCTCCAATTTTTGCTTACCATTGTCTTCCCTTTCAACTCTGAACTTCTATATGAATTCTTTGTAATTCTAAGGGTTAGTGAAACTACTCCTATATTGCGATCTTATGTCAATAGGATACTCATATAAATCACTAAGGAAGAATTGGGTACATATCACCACTTATCCACAGAAGGACCTCAATCCCAATTAATGGCTTATAGAGTGCAGTAAAATTAATCATAAAAAATGTTGACCTAAATAACCATCAAACCTTAGTCCACTTCTTAAATCAAAATATGTGTATTATCCAAAACCCAATCTGATTAATCCCAAATAATCATTAACTATATTTAAACCGTAACTCCCATTTTTCTTCCTTCCAATAGAAGGATGCCAAACATTATTCTAGGTCATGTGATTACTTATATTCTACACAAAATGTATGTGCTCAACAACACTACTACAGCTAATCATTTTTCTATTCTTTATACCAAAGGTTTCTTCTACATTATTTTCCATCGTAATTCGGGGTAACAGAAAGAAGAACTTGATTTTGATGAGGAATGGGGAGCTGGCATTGTAGCTACACCTACACATAAACTAGCACCAGCGCCAGTGCCACCACCTATTGCAACATATTAGCCTTACCCTTACTATGATCTAATATAATGATGTGATCGATTGGAGTCCCTCCAAGATACTTATATTCAATAATAACAACAACAATATAAGGTAGAAAAGACATGGTTTGGGCAATAATTTTCATTCATTAACAAATATTTTCATCCACCATCTCCACTACCTGCAACCACCTGATCAGGGCCTTCTTACTTTTAGGATTTTTGTATTGTTCTTTATAATTTTGTTGTATGTCTCTGCTTGATCCACCTTTTTGGTGAAGTCAAAAGGAGGAGAAGTAGTTGGTTGTTTGTATGTATGTTCATCCTTATTAAATAGTTCATCATATGCATTTTTTGCTAACAATGCATTTTTATTTCTTTCACATTTCTACTTTAAAGTTAAATTTAAAAGAAAAATCTTAAAGTTAAAAATAAAAATCATACTCCTATTTTTAAATCTATCACCTAGTGAGGAGATTAGGATAAAATATTAGCATACTTTTGCAACTTAAAATGTTTGTCAACACCAAAAATGGGGAGATTCTTATGATCCAGGATCCTTAGAATTTGATTTTGATGATAACAAATATTATTTATAGATATTTTTCTTCTTATAGCATATGTTTTTTATATTGATATTTTCTATGCACTAACATTTTAAGTACATTATATAATGCTCAGGATTGATCAAGACTAAAGTTTAGATAAAATAGGAATTTTTTAAAAGGGTTTGTATTTTTCAATTTATTTTATTTTATTTAATTTTCATGAGTCTAACCTCGTAAGATTCTATGTTAAACTGGCAACCGTGCATACACATAAAGGAGTAAGAAAAATTAAGTTGAGATTTTTTTAATTAATTATGTCGTACGATGATGTTCATACCAAATGATTAATTATATTATATTCAAAAAAAGATTAATTAAACAAAAAATAGTATTAACAACTAATTATGTACTTAATATTAATAAACTAATCATACTACATGATATATATCATACTGTATGATTCATTCAAGAAACCCTAATAGTTAGATAATTTAAGTACATATTTTAAAAATCAAATTTCATCTTGGAAAAATCAACTTGTTGTCCCTTCGCAACTTTTGGGCAATTTAGTGCTTTTTGTTGGGAGCTTTCTTATGTTCCTCCTAGTGATAATGTTTGGATTTCCATTTTACTTTCATAATTAGTGGTTTTCATTTGAGTTTTCTGTGGCTTTCGTTTGAGATTTTCTTTTGATTTTTTTCTTCGGGAGATATCGACTCCATTGTCATCTAACCTCATGATATATTCCATCTCTGATGGCCATTCTCGGTCCTTCAAAGATGTTGTTTTTGGCCCTTCTTTCTCTGTGTCTAAGCTCAACTTTGTGCACACCTTTTTCAAGGGATGTCCGACTCTTATGTTCGATGAATCAGTGGTTTCTCAGCTGGTAGCCCCTTTTACGCTCACACAAGTTGGTAAATTTATTTTGTATAGGACTAAATTGGATGTTATTCAAAAAAAAAAATTTATAAGCTTGAAATATTCGGCTGCATTTCATTAAGGTTTGCTTGATCCTCATCATATTGCAATCTAATTGGTGAATGCCCTTGATTATATCTGTATCATTGCAAGAAGGTCATACTATATTTAAGATTATCAAATGCATCATCTCAAATGGATGCCAAACTTTGATGTGAAGGAAGAATTTCCTATTTCACCTATTTGGATTTCTTTCACTACCTTGAGACTTAATTTTTTTAATTCGCAAATCTTGTTTGGGCTTGTGACAATTTTTGGGAGACCTTTACAGATTGATCAAGCCACTGCTTATATCTCTCATCCATTGTGGCTCATGTTCTTGTGGAACTTCATGTTTCTAAGAAACATCCGAATGAAGTTTAGATAAGCTCTGAGCTAAATGGGTATTTCCAAAAAGTTGAATTTGAAAATCTTCCTATTTTTTTTCCTGGTGTTAATGAATGTTTTAGGTTGCACCCTTAACTTCGTAAAGATAAAGTTGTGCCCAAACAATCTCAATGAAAAGATGGGGTTTTCTTGAGAATAAAAATTTGCCTTCTACTGTTATTGAACAAAATATTTCTAACTTGGGTAATCTTCCTTTAATTGTGCTCATTGACCCTCCCCCCACTCATACCTCTTCGGAGCCTTCCATTTAGGATGCTCCTCCTTGTGTGATGCTTAATGCAATTAGTACCTAGGCTAGTTGTCCTACTAATAGTAACAACTTAGAGAACCAAGGGTTAACCAACTCTATTCCTCTAAATGATTCTTTCTCTCTATTACTGGTTGTAGACTGTTTGTTAAATTCTAATAAAACCTCTAATGCTGATGCTTCTCTTTGTATTGTTCATGATCAGGGAAATGTGTTTGAAAATGAAAGAAATAATACAATCAAAAGTTTGAGACCTAATGAAATGGCCTTTGTGGAAAAGGAGAATGAAGAACTTGGCTTAAACAGTAATGCTAATGAGGATGGAGAATTGTTGGAAGAAGGTGAGCTTCCTCTAAAAGGTAAGGAAAAGGATTTGAATAATGACTGTAAGTCACCCTCTACCTCTCTTTATAATAGTGCGGCTTTTACTAATACTGATGAATTGAAATTTTTTGCTAAATGTTTTTCCAAAGATGACAGTGATACCACTTTAATTAAAACTCAAAGTAAGCATGGAAGAAAGAGTAAGAACCTTGTTTTAGAATCGGGTAGAAATACCCGTTCACATACTAGTCGAAAGCATTATTTCTTATATTCAAATTTATTATTTAGAATGAATGTTAGGGGCATTGGGTGTTCTTCTTCTCGCTTGCAATTGAAGAATTTATTTTGTATCCATGATATTTTCATTCTTGTTTTACTTGAACCTCTGGTGAATGTCTCTAACATACTTAATTTAAATAGATTTTAGGGTTTTAAGCATGCCACTGTGAATTGTGCCAATAAAATTTGGTTATTTTGGAAATATCTGATTTGGATTGATATTCTTGGTAATTTTACTCAAGTTTTGCAATGTAATATTAAAATTTTAAATTTAATTTATTATGATTCTTTCATTTATGTTGCTTCTTCTTGTGGGAGTGGGAAAATTCTTTGGCAGAAGTTATTTGACTTTTATTGCATTGGTCAATTGCCTTGGTTGGTGGGTGGTGATTTTAATACCATATAATCTTTCAGAGCGAATTTGGGGATCCTATCCTATTTTTTATTCTTTGGAGGACTTTAATAATATGATTATAAATTAAAATCTCATTGATATTTGCTTATGAGGTAATCGATTTACTTGGACTGGGGGCAGTTATGGAAGAGGCTTGAGCGTATTTCATTTAATGATAAATGGCTTAACTCGTTCAGTTCCATTTCAATGGAGCATCTTAGTCATACTCTTTATGCTCACTCTCCTTTGCTCCTTGCTCCTAACATTAGACATGTGAATTCTTTTCCTTAATTTCATTTTCTAAATATGTGGTTATAGCTACATTCTTTTTTTAGCATTGTTCAGGATAATTGGGATGCCCATTTTCATCCTGATAATTTTTTAACTGGCATGATAAGACTTTGGCTCAAACTAAAAAGGCTTAAATAACTTTTAAATTGCTGGAATCACAATGCTTTCAAATGTATCTTTTCTAATATTTTAAGCGCTGAAGAGGCTATTAACAATGTTTAGCTTATTTGTTAAAACTCTCTTTGTGATGCTAACTTTCATTTACTTAGAGAGGCGAAGGAGTGTCTCTTCAAATTACATGCTCAAGAGGAAACTTTTTGGAATTAGAAAGTTGCTATTAAACATCTGGTGGAAGGTGATAATAATACAAAATATTATCATGCTTTGGTTAAATGGAAACGTGCTAAGAATACCATTAATAAAATTAAATGTGAGAATGGTTCTTTTATTAAGAATGCTGAGGAAATTGCCTTGCTGGTTGTTCAACATTTTTGAGATCGGCTTAACAAGGATTTTATCCCTAGTAATATTGATAACCCTACTATTATTCCGAATCTCATCTCGAATGAGGATAATAGTTTGCTTACCAAACCTCCCTCTGTAGATAAATTAAAGGATATTGTTTTTGATATGAATGGTGACTCTGGTACGACCCAGATGGCTTCACTACAAAATTTTATCAAAAAGCTTGTGATATTCTTAGGATGATATTTATGCTGTGGTTTTGGATTTTTTGCTGGTCATGCTTTTTCCTAAATTTTTTTTCTTCTACCTCTATTGTTCTTATCCCTAAGAACAATGATGCTAGCAAATGGAATGATTTTAGACCTATTAGTCTTTGTACCTTTTTTAGTAAACTAATTTATAAAAGTTTTATGAACTGTTAAACTACTATTCTTCCTAAGATTATTTCTCCATTTGAAATGGGCTTTGTTAAAGGCCATGCTATCACTGATAATATTTTGTTGGCCCAAGAATTTTGCCATGATTTGGATTGCTAGGTGAGGGGTGGTAATATTATTTTTAAGTTTGACATCTCTAAAGCTTATGATAACATTAATTTGCAATTCATTTATAATATCATGCAATTATTTGATTTTAACTTTGTTTTTATTAAGTTTATTTGAAAATGTATTGAAGGTTCTTTCTTCTCTATTATTTTCAATTGAAAGACCACTTGTTTCTTTAAATATTTACATATTTTAAGGCGGGGAGACCCTATATCTCCGGCTCTTTTCATTATTACATTCGATTATCTTTCAAGAAGACTTGCTAACCATTTTAAAAACCACTGTACTTTCTATTTAAGGACGAGGGGGGATTTTCCTATATCACATTTTTGTATTGCTAATGATTTTATCATCTTTATGAATGCTTCTTGTAATAAAATTAATAAGCTTTTAGATTTCATTTACAATTTTCAAATTTTTAGTGACCTATCTTTGAACAATAAAAAATGTTGTTTCATTATTTCCAACAAGTTGTCTAATGCTTGTATCATGGCTATTAAACACCTTACTAGTTTTATGAATAGCCAGTTTCCTATTAAGTACCTTAGAATTCCCATTTTTAAAGGTAGAAAGAAATTCTTTTTATTTGATGATTTAATTACTTATGTGCAAATTAAACTCCTATCTTGGAACTCTAGCTTCTTGAGTTTTGGTGGTAGGCTTACTCTCATTAAAAGTGTTCTTCGTTCTATCCCTCTTTACTCATTCCAAACTTTGCTTCCCCCTAAAATGGTATGAAAAAGAATTGATAAGATCCTTAATAAATTTTTTTGGAAACGTTTTAATAGCAACACTAAAATTCTTTTGGCCTCTTGTGATAAGTGTTGTGGGGTTTTCAAGGAGGGGGGCCTAGACTATAAGGGCATGGTGGATTTGGTCCATGCTTTTCCCTTCAAATTATAGTTTACTTTTCATGCTAAGTTCTCTTTGTGGGATAATTTTATGTTTTCCAAATACTTCGTGAGGAAGCATCCTACTACTTGTTCCTTTAATAATGGTTAGGATAAAGTTTGGCAGAGGTTGTGCAAGGTCATGGGATGTCAAGCCTCATCTTTCTTGGGGTCTTTAAGGAGGAAACATTTTCTTTTTGTAGGATCAATGGTTAGGTAATCAATCCACTGACTCTCTTATTAATTCTTCTATCATTGCAGTTAAGGTAAATTTTTTCATTAATGATAATTGTTGGGATTTTGATAAGTTTGCTAATGTGATTCCGGACTGTATTATTAAAAAAGTTTTGAATCTTCCATTAAATTTGGAGTCTAAGGATATTTTATTATGGAACTTGGCTTATGATGGGGTTTTTAGATTAAAGATGCTTGGCATACTTTTAGAACTAAAAAATGATGTTTCTAGCATTTATTTGATGATCTGGCATAGAAGCATCCCTCTTAATGTTGCCACTTTTATCTGGAAACTTTTATATAGATTCATTCCTGTGGATGATAACTTGATTAATAGAGGTTTTGTTCTACCATCTAAATGTCAATGATGTTATCACATGGAGAGTATGCATCATGTCTTCATTTCAGGTCCTTTAGAGAATAAAGTTTTGTGTCATTTTGATGATCTTTTAAAATTTAATTTTTTCAATGTAAATTTATCTATTAATGCTTTTCGTAAAGCTTGGTTTGTTAATTCTAAGGGCTATATTAGAAATGTTATCCCCTCTCTTATTTTGTGGATTATTTGGATGAAGAGGAATAATTATCTTTTTAATGGCATTAGAATGGACTCTCAAAGGGTTATTAAGAATGTCAAAGACAAATTGATGAGTTTGTTTTCTGTTAAATTGATTTTGACCAAAAGTTTCAAAAATTATTATGATGTTGCTATTGACTTAGGTTTCAAGTTATAGTCTCCTTTGCTTTCTCCTCAACCTCTCATTGACTCTTGGGTTAAACCTACCTTAGGTTGTTTCAAGTTAAATATTATTGTTTCTAAAGTGATTAACAACATGGGGTGTGGTGTCCTAAATAGAGATGGCCATGGTAATGTTATTATTACTTTTGCGGGTTCTTTGCCAAATGGTAATTTGCATTTGGCTTTCCTTAGTGCTATTCTTTATGGTTTGAGAACTTGTATGTTGCTTGGCATTTCTAATATTGATATTAACGTAGAGTCTACTCACAATGTTCAATTCATTTTGGAAGGTATTGATTATTTTTATAATTATAAGGTTTTTATATTCTTAGGGATATTAAACAATTGTTGGTTTCTATTAATGTCTCTTTTTCCCATGTGTTTAAGGAAGGTAATGCATGTGCCAATTGGTTGGCTCATTTTGGATATGGGATTGATTGCTTCATTGATTTCTTGGAAGCCAATGTTCCTATTCCTTCAAAAGGAATTCTTAGATTGGATAAAAATTTTTACCTTCAAGAATTAATCTATTTTATTTGTGTTACTCTAGCTTATGTGTGGGGCTTTTCTCAAGCTTGGGTTCTCTCTCTTGTGTTTTATTGATTTAGAGGTTATTTTTTTTCTTGGTTTTGGGCTTGTGGGGTTGAGAGATGATTACAATGGCTTTAACTTGATAAGCGCCCCTTTTGTTACTCTCCTTCCTCTAGCTTTAGCTTTTCCTCAACCTTCAGGTTGTGAGTTTATTGGGTTTATTATTCTCTAGTTGTACTATTCGATGTGGCCTTCTGGGTGGTCCATTGATAATCTGCTAGGTTTTTTTTCTATTTTGATGAGACTTCTAGGTCTTATTCTGGTGGTTATCAAGGCTTTCCTTGGTTGGCCCTATCTATTATTTAGTTGTTTTCTAGGGGTTTGTAATTTTTGTCCTGGGCATCTAGATGGTAGATTCCTGGTTTTCAGAGTTATCCCTTATAGCTGGGGCTTTGTTATTGGCTTTCTGCTTTTTTTCTGGAGATTAGTTTGGATTTACTTGAGGAGTTATGGTTGACTTCTTATTAAGGTTGGGAAATTGTCTTTCTCTGGTCCTACCTTGAGCCGTTTACTTGAGGGAGGGGGGTGGTGGTGGCTGAGGCTTTCTGGTTGGATGGAGCGACAAGGGTTTTACCTTGTGATGTTTGTGGGATCCATTCATTTTTGAGATCTTTCTGCCCAAGCCCTTCTTGGTTTTCCAGTGATGTTTTTTGGCTGTGGGTTCTAGGTTTTGTTATTCTTGGGTTTCTTATGATGTAGTTTTGTCTTGGCTGGAGGTGGTTTTTTGGTGTTGGTTTTTTCTGGCTTTTGGGCTGTAGTATTGTCCATCTTTTGTTGTATGGTTGTCTCTATCTCTATGGTTACTGTGGTAGTTTTTTAAAATTTTATGGTTATCTTATTTTCTTATTTATTGGATGTTTTGTGTTTCTTGCATTTCTTTTTAAGAGTGTTATTTCTGGTGTTTTGTTTTATCTCCCTTGGGCTTGGTGAGTCCAGTGCTAGAGCTATATGCTTGGAGCTGCATTTATCATAATTTCTTATAGAATTATTATTTTTGTTTGTTGTGGCATCACTTGTCTATTTATCTTTATATCTATTTGGGGTTTATGTCTCTATTATTTCTCATGATTAAGCTTGTGGTGGCCTTGTGGTGTTTTGCTGGTGTTGGTTTATGGTGCCTTATTGATTTATCCTTGGGTTTGGAGGAGCATGTGTTGTTTCAGTGTTCCTGGACTTTTTTGAATCTGTCTGGGCATCGTGCTAGTCGAAACCGTGGGTTATGTTGAATTGTAACGCTCTTTTCTTCTATCATTATGGAGGTTTGGTTGGGAATTTATACTACTGGTTATTTTTCAATCAGGCTTGGTCTATGATCAGGGGGTGTAATCATCTTATTTTGATTTTGGTTGTAGCCTTTTGGTGCATTATTTTGTTCTGCGTGTGTCCTTTTTTGTAGGTAAGCATATTGATCAAATCTTCTAAGGGAAGCAGAAGTTGGTCACTATTTGTTATTGTTCTATTCTTTTTGGGGTGCTCGTTAATACTCACCGTAGCATGTTCCTAAGTATATTTGTAATTCTTGTTAGTAGGGACCTCGAGCTTGTAGACTTTTTTTGGCTTTTATTTTATAGATCTTTCGAGCAATATATATATATATATATATATATATATATATATATATATATATATATATATATATATATATATATATATATATATATATATGTATAATAAAATTTGTAAATAATTGTACTTTACTATCCTAATTAAACTATATGATATTTAAAATATTTCTTAAATTATCTCTTGTGATTAGTCAATCAAATCAAGGTTTAATAAATATTGCTAATTGTACTATATGATGAAGATCGTATCGTACTATTGACAGAGATGACATTCAATCATCCTGGATATCATACTAGACAAAAAACTTAATTTTTGAACTAATCATATAGTAAAATGTCAATCGTACAATAAAAACCCTTTTTATATGAAATGATCGAACTGTGTGATGTGAATAGAACAAGATGATACATATAGATATTTTATTTTTCACAGTAGTAGTCATGTACAAACGCAATGAAATTGAACTAATCATACTATACAATAAGTATGCAAAATTTGAGTAGTTCTTCTGAACACCTTTTCCAACATATTGGATGATCCTTTATTTTGAACTAATCATATTGTATGAATAGTGATGGCCTAATTAAAAAATTAGGTTTTTTTAAATCCTTATAGTTAAGTAACTCAATGAACTCTTTAAAAAAGACTCATGGCTGTTGAAGAAACTATAATGGTAAATTCTTAAGAGAGCTTTACGCCTAGAGAGGGAGAAGGTGGGGTTGTTCATGAGAGATAAGGACTTTGAGGGGTGTTTACATGGTTTCTCTTGACAAGCTTCCACCTTGCTTTCACTTATTACTTTGGTGAGTTCTTGGAGTTTCTCTTGGGAGAGAAGCTTCAAAGTTGTGGTTTGGGTTCTATAACTTTACTATGAGGGTAAAAAAGTATTGAAGGTTCATTCCAACACTAGGAGGGTGAGAATAGTTTTGTGGGTTCTCTGATTTCATAAGGAGGGTGAAAAAGGATTGAAGGTTTGTTGCTGTCACTAGGAGGGTAACAAAGCTTTCATTTCTCCACTACACTAGGTTTGGTGGAAGTGATTTGTAAGGGCTTCTCCACCCTACTATGGGGAAAAAAGGAGGGTCACTATAGTGCTACTGCAATATGAAGAGAGAATGAATCCATGGAGTTGATGTAGGTCATGGTTGGCTAAACGTCTATAAAAATTATGGTGTGCTCATTATGATTTTTCTTTTCTACACTTTTAGTTTCTACACTTTGAATTTATAGCACAAATTTATTATTTCATCTAAATATATAGTTAGTTTAATTAGGGTTATAAACATTACTTATTTTGCTTGAATTATTTATGGTTCAAAATTAAAAAAATGTCTAGTTTTCAAATTACCTCTGCTTGTGTTAGTTACTCAACTAAAATTTATAAATCATTAGATTTTCTAAAACAAAAGGGACATTTTTGTTATAAAATTTTAAAAAAATTATGAATTCACCCCCCCTTTCTCTCCCCCCTCTATGCCTGTAGGGACAGTTCAAAGAGGTCTTACAACCTCCTCGAACTTTCAAAATTACAAACCATTTGACCAATAAATAAATAAAACTAAATGGTAGAAAACTTTAAAAAAAAAAAACTATAACATATCTACAGCACATGGCTTTTTTTAGACACACTTTAGATGGTTTGCTAGGGAAACCAACATAAGATAGGTCAATTTGATTTTTTTTTTTTTGTTTTTTTTTTTAGTACCTCACTTGGTGGGTAACTTATTTTGTGCGCTTACTTTGTATTCTTTGAATCTCAGACATACATGTTTATATTTTCTATTGTTGCACCATAGGCTCTCTTGGTCACAGTAGACTTTTAAGTTTCTTTATAAATCTTATTTTTTATTCACTACACTTATTGCATTATTTATATACTGCTTTTATTTTCTTAGAAAATCGAATGTATCTAGGTGACAATTTAAATGTAAATGTAAAGTTAAATAGATCTTCTATAGATATATTGAGCTATAAAACAATTAAAGATAATTATTTATATAGACTTGTAGATTTCAAAAGTATTGTTTTCTCTTCCTTTGAGAGGCATTCAATTTTTGGAATTATATAAAAGATCTTGGAGCCAGAAGATTTGAAGACTAAAATAAGTAATCATATTTAAATATATATTAAATAGTAGTAGAAATCTATGCCTATTATGATGGACCTTGGGCACCTTTTTCTTTTTAGTAGACCCTGGGTGGTACTCTATATTAAAAATATAACATTTTTATTTATATATTTCTTTATGTACACACACCGTTATATTTTTCTTCTTTAGGAGGGGTGTGTTATCTAAATAAATCATAAATTCAAAATAAATCTAAATCCTTTTAAACATTAAGTCCATATTCATAATCCTTATATTCCCATTTGGTAGAACAAGAACCTCAAATCATTGATTAATTCTTTAGAAATTTTAAATTAAAAAACTGCAACCCCAAGTTTACTCAAGAGTTTTCTCATTACTAGTCTTGAGATGTAATTAACAATAGAGGCTTACATCTGTTTGAAAGAAACTTGTCAACCGTTGTCAAGTAGCTTTCCTGAGATTGCACAAAGGTTTGCCACCATTCAATGCTTTTATCCAAAATACAAAAATCTTTGAAGACATTTTATTATAAAAATGATCCAAATATCAAATGATTATATGCCTTCTTTTATTAGGTCTTATATAAAACCTATGCAATTGACTTTGACCTTCAAATAAAGAAATCCAAACTAATTCAATGTTTTATAAGAAACATAACTAAACCATGGTTAGCTCATGTTAATCATGGTTGGATCATTTTTCCTAAAGTTACCTCAATATCCACCCAGATTATACGTAGGCTAAATATACTTTAACCCAAACCAAATTCCCATGAATGCTAACGAAGGCATCCTAAGACCCTAACCTAACTTCCCTGAGCAATTCAACCCATATGAGCATGACTAATTAAACTTATTAAGCTGGTCCAATCATACAAAAAAAGATTTAAAAAAATAAAAAAAACATAAAGCTAGTCTAAATAAAATTTGACTAAACCATAACTTCACTCAAATCTCTTAAAGCATTTAGTGGACTACGGAGCAACATTGTAGCTGGCCCCACTTGGACTGGAAATTTAAGATTAGGTTGAACTCAACTTCAATGTCTAGCTCTTAGAATGACCATAATCATCTCAAACCTTCAGAACATTCTAGTGAAAATTCTAGACTCTTATTGGATCATCCTTTGCTGCCTTACAAATTAGAGTCACTAAGGATTACGTAAATTCTAATAAAATTCATTTCATAAACTCAAGTTAAAATTTAAACATAAATCTTGATCCTCTCGATTCCCATTTTTTTTAAATATGTAAATTGCATTATTAAAGAAACTTATTAAAAACAACTAAAGAAAGAATGCTAAACACACTCCTCCTTTAATGAAGACATTTTAATAAGGAGAAATATTATTACAACTAACATCATCCCATTAAAAATCACTAAAAATTTCAAGGTTAACGCACAAATTTTCTAAATTATTACAATTCCTATTAAAAAATTAAAAAAAAAACTTGATCAAAATCCTTTAATAAAGAGAAATCTTCCAAACAAAGGTCTTCTTTCTTTAATTTGAATTTATCCATAGACCCTTGAAGAAGCCTGATAATATTATTATTTTCACTTTCAATTATTATTCCTTTTGCTTCAAACATCTATCCTTACATTACTTCAAACATCTAAACATCAAAGAATGAGTTGCCAACATCTCCAACTGACTAATGTCCCAATGAATATAATTGAATCCAAATGCCAACAAGAATCTAACTTTATAATCTTTGAAAACACATCCAATTCCTGCTTTATAAGATCACAATAGAGATGAGTTAATGTTAATTTCAATCCATTCGAGAGGAGGAGGGTGAAAAAAATTAC
Organism: Dendrobium nobile; assembly: GCA_022539455.1. Taxonomy (NCBI): domain Eukaryota; kingdom Viridiplantae; phylum Streptophyta; class Magnoliopsida; order Asparagales; family Orchidaceae; genus Dendrobium; species Dendrobium nobile. Next base: position 40,715,135 of record CM039735.1, read on the forward strand.
TATACATCTATGGATGTTGATTAACACCCTTATTTCTCAAATACAACTAATTTAAGAGGATGTAACTTAATTAATTGCATTAGCTTAAATTCCTATTAGGAAATCTTTTTTACCTCTAAGCTTAACTTTATTCTTATTTTTTCAAGAGAAGAAAACTATTGTACAAAATATATTTGCAATGTAATAGTGATTACTTGTTAATATTTTGAAACACTCGTAGCTATTACAGAGAGACAAAAAAATAGGAATCCAGAATCCCCATGTATTCATATGCCTAGTTTCTTCATGTTCAGATGTTTTAATAGATTGACAACCTCTACGACATGAATTGTTGTCCAGTAGTCTTTTATATATAGGAAGTCATTAGTAGGGATTGCATCTTTTAACAAACAACAATAGAATAATTTCACTATCAATTTTCACATGATTTTATTTATCTAGCTCCGGGAATCATCATCCATTCCATCCTCATTCGTAGCTCCAAATGCCAATACAACTATTAATTTTCCAAAAACCTTTTTATTTAATTCCATTTGATCATAACTTAAATCAGGGAAAATTTGAAATTGTTTAATAAGATTCACTAACTAATTACCAAACTTTTTATTAAGCTCTACCATATATAATAATTTTCCAAGTAGAACACCATTCCTTAAAGTCAAATTTTAAAATATCATTAACATATTTAGCGATGAAATTTCTATTGAGAAGAGAATTTGGAGTATTAAAGAAATTTCAAGCAATTTATTAACATAATGGAACAATAGATGAAACAATTGAATGAACCCGATGTTCTCCCCTACATTTTCTATTACAAAACACATTCCATGATATATGATGAAGACTATTTCCCCTTTTTTCTTATGCCCTATAACATCCCGTCACAATTTATAAAAGTTATTCCAAATTCCCAAAGGAACCAATTAATTAGAGGACAAAAAAATGGAAAAGAAAGAAAAACTAATTTAACAAGAACCAATCCTCCTACTGTGAGAAATAAATCTGTTTCCCCAAGCATTCATTCTATTCATTACATTCTCCATCATATTATGATAATATGAAACCATTAGTCTTCTTAAAGCAATCTTCACTCCAAGATAGTTCATTTCTTTTACAACTTTGAAACCCATAAGCTGAGAGAGTTTTTTTTTCTCCTTTTTCCTTTTAATCGAATTTCCAAATAACATAAGGGATTTTTCCACGTTCACCTTTTGACCAGACCATTTATAATAATCATTAAAAATTTTGTTCATCTTCTTCATAAATATTTAATTGAATTTAGAGAAAAAAAGTATATCATCAAGATATAGAAATGAGATATTCTATGAGCATTTAGAGAAATTTGTATACTAAGTTCTCCGTCTCTTTGAACAAAGCATTTTATAAGAGTTAAGAACAAATTATAAATATATAAGGAAATAAGGGACACCCTTATCTAATTCTATCCCTTGCTTCAATCCAATTTGAATAATTTCCATTAACCATGATAGAAAATTTAGGATTCAAAACACTTTCTTTAATATGATTTGAAAATCTATTTGGAAATCCAAAATATTACAAAACTTGTGTTAAAGTTGAGCACCCAATACTATCATATACTAGTTCCATATCAAATTTAATTGGCAAGAAACCTTTTTTAAATTTACAAAATCTAAATTTGTGAAAATTTTCTTGAGCAAGTAAAATGTGACAATATAAAGAACGACCTTTGACAAATGCAGCTTGGTCTTTAGAGAAAAACTTTGAGAGAATAAATGCCAATTTATTCAACAACATTCTAGCAATAGTCCTGCAAATAGTCATATAAAGACTAATGGGTTTACATCTAGAAAGAAACAAAGGGTTATTAACTTTAGGAATAAAAAATATTAGAGTATCTTTCCAATTAGTACACATTTCCACAGTTGTACTTAAATTATTAGTAGAATTCCACTAATCTACCTAAATAATGCTCTACTAAGCTTAAATAAAAGAGTAAGTGATCCCATCAATACCAAGGGATTTGTTGTTACCTAGATGTTTAATCTTCTTAAAAACTTCCTCTTCAAAAAACTATCTTCTAATAATGATCATTCATCATCATCAAGAACATTCAAAGGAAGCTTCCATCCATGAAAGATATAAATTTTATCCCTCAAATAATGATCCTCTCCCATCTTGGGTGTCAGAATAAGTAAGCCCAAGCCTTTCATCTCTCAATTCCCTCTTTATGGGCAAGTAGACCTAGCTCTAGAGACCCCTTCCACAACTAAAGTCCGTTTCGTGATCTTATGCTTCCCAACCTTCACGGTTTTCAAGAATTTTGTATGTTAATTTTGGGAAAATGCATAACAACCTCTACTTGCTTTAAAAATCCCTTAATATAGTTATATCAAATTTAAATTCAATCAAAAATTAGGTTTCAAACATTATGAAACCAACCTGCAATATGAGTTGGTCTGACCATTGGGTTGTAAGTGTAAAACTCCCTAATCCTACATGATTAATGGGATGTTAGTGCATTCACGGATAAGCTTGAATCAAAGGAATTTTTTTTATTAATATATATTTATTGAGGGAGGGAGAAATAGTGGGATCATAATCCACTTTGTATATTTTGAATGGACAATGGTATTTGCATCAGATAGTGAATAATGCCCCATTATATTTTGCATTTAGGATCCACCACTTTAATAAAAAAATATTATGATACAAAAAATTAGCATGCCTTATTTTAGTAAGGAATGGTTTCTTCAAATGTTAGGTCATTTAGAATAAAAACTCTTGTTATGAGATAAAGCAATAAAATAAAAATATTTAGAAAGGATACCTAGGATTGAAATAAGTAAAAAGTAAAAAGGCCTTTTAAGAGTAAACTAATAAAAAGATAAAATATTACATTTGTTAGAAGCATTTTCACAACCTTTTTATCTTGCCTACTTGGCATTATTAGTTAAAGTTAAATATAGATTCCCTAACAAATAATAACTTAGCTTATTATGCATTTATTATGTATATTTTTGTATTATTTATTATGTTTAAATTTTAATAAAAAGGTGTTATTGTAGTTATTTTTGTTTAGGAAATGTTCAAACAATGGAAAAAATTATATGTGTTAAGCTGTGCCATGGCGCCAGCTTATATAACACTGCAGTGCTAAGTTCAATTATGTTGAGGTGTATGTTTCTTTTATTTTAGTACCAATCTTCTATATTAACAAGTGTCACAATAGTTCAAGAACTGGCAGTACGATGTCATACAATGTTACTACACAAAATTCAACACTATAGTGATGGGTGTCTTAGGAAAATGAACATCGAAACATAAGGCCCTTTCTACGCCTCATTGATGGAATCCTCAATTAGAGAACCATAATGCTCAAACTTCCAGAGTGACATGGAAGAGTACTTACCAACACAAGGAGCTATGCTGATTTATTGTAAATATATGACATTTCAATTAGTATCAATATCTTTCTAGCCAATGCCATAACAGAGAAGACTTTATTGCACCAATGAGCTAGTTCATTTTCACCATCATGATGCCACCTGGCCTAGTGCCACTATTCTTGAACCCAACCTTATACTAACTATAAATAGTTTTTTTTCTTTTAGTTTTGTTTCTTAGATAGTTATTTGACTTGAATGAATTCTTATAATTTTTAGTGTGTTTCTATAGGGCCCCTTAGAGTAAAATCTATGGGAGACTTGAGAAGTGCAAGATACTTTTCTTATGGGGATTTTACTCTATTTTTATAAGCTATGATTCATAGAAGCTGTGAGAAGAAGATTACTTGATCCTTCTGAGTAAGAATTTTCTTATCATTTATATAACAATTTTTTCTTTCAGTGAATAAAATGAAGATAAATTTGCTTGTTATTTCCTCCATGTATGGCTAATTCTATTATTTTTGGCTGATGATATAGAGAGCATAGTATGTACTAAAGTAGACTTTTATTCTTTAATGAATGTATCAATGTTTTTAATATCTCTTGTGCTTTAATGAATGTTCTGATGTTTTTAATATCTCCTTCATTTAATACATACAGTGGCCATGTGTGTTGTTAAAGTATAGTGTGATGTAAAGCCTCGATATACAAATATTGGAATACCTAGTAATATTAAAATGGATTATTGGCATACCTAGACATTGGATGTTTAAATATTTTATGTTCTAGGGAGACATTAAAAGTGTAGGAAGACCTTAAAACTTTCTTTTCACACCATTAAGCTTTTTATAAATATTGGGATACATAAGCATTGAACCAAATCTACAATTAATTGTCTCATTACAAAAACTATTTTATTTAAATTTATTATTAAAAATATTTTGTTCTCATAAGTATAAAAAATCTATTTTACAAGTCTTTATTTTTTAGTGACAAAAACTCTAAACATAATTTTTTTTAGTATATGTCCTACATTTGAAATAAATAATAGTAGTTAAGTTTAAATTTAGTAGAACACTTTCTTATTGGTTGAACATTTTTCTCTTTCATCTTATTACTTGATTCAACATATATACTTGAAAAATTAAGTGGCGTCTTACTATTATTTAAGACAAATTAATCACATTTAAAACATAGTAAGTCTCATATTAGCTCATCGTAAGCCCTTCTTTATGTTTTTGGTGCCATTACCAGGGAAGAAATGTGTGTGCTGCTATTTTAACTATATTGTTGAAATAACAACATCTTTCTACTAGCTTATATATAGCAGCTTTGTTCATTATGATAAAATTATTGAAAATTTTTAAAAAGCAATTTATTTTAATTTTTATTATATTATTTATTTATTTTTTCTTTATTATGTTCTTTGTAGATCTGGTAAGGGGCCCTTATTGTTAGATCATGAAATAAAAAAGACCTTTACAAAAATTAAAAAAACAAAAAATATTTTAAAATTTGTTTAACCCAATACATGATCAGGACCTTTCTAGTCTACTTAAAGAATATGTTGATCTTATAATAGATGGAATCCATCTCTATATTAATAGATATACTTAGGCCAATAATTTTGAATTGAAATTATCCATGATTTTTAATTCCTAATTTGAGGAAGCTCATATAGATGATCCCAACTTATACTTAGTTAGTTTCTTAAAAATCTATGCAACATTCAGGAATAATGGTATAAGCCATGATGTTATTACAGTTAGAATGTTTCTATTTTTTTTCAATAGGATAAGGCTAAGATGTGGTTGAAGACTTTTCCCATAAGCTCTATAACTACTTAGAATGAGTTGGTTCACAAATTCCTAGCAAAGTATTTCCCAAATTAAAAACTATCAAACTTATAAATGATATCATTTCCTTTGCCAACTTTAAAGGATAATTAAATTATGAATATTTAGAGAGACTTAATAAAATGCTTAAAAAATTTCTTCACCATGCCTTATCCGATTGATTTATTCTTCAAAGGTTTTTATATTAGATATGTATGATTTCTTAGATAAATTTTAGAATGCTATACCTAGAGAATATCTAATGTCTAAGACATTTGAGGAAGCATATAAAATAATAAAAGAAATGACTACAAATATATTTTAGTGTCCTTTCGATAGGATTAATCCTAAGAGAGTAACTAGAGTACACGAATATGATGTATTACCATTCCTTACTATGCAGGTAGCTACTACATCAAAAAAAGTTAGATAGTGTGGGAGTTAGAGTGAGATTACATTGGTAAAATACTTATCGAAAGTCTTATAAATGTCCTAGATATTACACCTTATATCGCAACACCACGATATCACACCTTATATTTTGAGTAAAATAATCATTCTGGGAATGGGTAGATACCATTGAAAAAGTTATGATGAATTGGGAATTACATTATAGTATTAATCTATAGCCCTTAAAAAATATAAGATTAGATAGGTAATTTTTTATATGTTGATAAACAATTAAAAATTTGAAAAGTAATATAATAATATATAGGTTCAAAGTCAAAGATCTTTAGAATACCCATATAAATACAAAGATCTATCTTAGAAGTATAGTGGTGTGGAAGAACCTTTAGATTGAACACCCTAATGAATAAACTGAACCTATTAAAGAACTTTCAAAATTAATTAGGAAATTTATAGTGAGACCACCATAACCCTTTTCTCAAAGGCTGATTTAATAAAATCTTGATAAGAAATTGTCTAGATTCTAAGAGGTGTTTACGAAATTAACTATCAACATACACACCTCTATAGACTTAAAGCAGATGCCAACCTATGCTAAGTTCATGATTTGACTAAGAAAAGGAAGTTAGAAAAATTCTAAATAATAGCAATAATTGGAAAGGTGTATTGCAATAATTAAAAGAAACTTCCTGAGAAACTAAAAGATATTTGTAGTTTTACCATTCCTTTAAAAAGACATGATAAATTTTGTAATAGAGTTTTGTGTTATTTAGGATCAAGAATCAATCTTGTACCCCTTTCTATCATTAAATTATTGGATATAGGAGAGGTTCAAACCACTTTTGTCTCTCTTTAACTAGATGATAGATCTTTTATTTATCCTAGATAGGTGATAGAAGATGCCTTATTGATAAGTTTATTATCCTGGTTCATTTTATTATGCTTGGAATAGAAGAAGATAAGAAACTAACCTGAATGTTTGATGAAGGATTTTAAGCCTAGATGAACTATCCCTATGCAGACCAAAAGTGGGGGTGTAAATTGGTAGTTATAAAAAAACATAATATAAAACAAAACAATATTTTTGGATTTTAATAACTAAAAAATAATCATTATTATCACTAGATGTGGAAGCAAAATTTTGAAATAAAATGTTTAAATATGGTGATGATGAGTAGCTCAAATCAATATATCATCTAATACATAATTTTCTAACATGCAAATTACATAAAATCAAAGTGCAAAAAAGTAAATTCTAGAAAAGTAAAATTCATAAAGGACACACTAGAATATTATAGTGGTTTTATCAAATAATGACCTACATCCACTCCTCAGAGTCTTCCTACCTGAGTATTACACTAAAACATTAGTGTCTCTCATTTAGCTTCCATAATTAGGAAGAGAAGCCCTTATTATCTCTTCACCAACCTGATGCAGCAAAGAACCTTGACCACTTTTTCACCTTCCGGATGAATGTAGAGAACTTAGCACTCCTTTTTCACCCTCTTGGTGAAGCTAGAGAACCCCAACAATCTTTGAGCTGACGATCTTTTTCACTTATCATCTCATTAGACCAATCAAGACACATGGAGGAAACAAGGAAAAAGCTTGCTTGATACAATAGTGTGAAAACCCCTCTCACTCCTTCTCCCTCATATATAGACTCTCCTTCTTCCTTCCCAAAGATGTCAAAGATCTCTTCTCTTTTCTCTCAAGAAAATCCAAAAGCTAATGAATTGTTATAAGTCTATTAAAAGAGCTTAAATACAAGGCCTCATAAAAAGCCATAATAATTTAATTCTGTCGACACTGATCTTACAACATGGTCCCAGATCTTATGGTATGATTAGTTCAAGTATCCCTATAGTAGTATTTGAAGAGTAAGGAACTAATTGATTTTTTTAAGTATTTAAGCTAATTATCTAGTATATTATAAATCTTCATCTGGTATTATTAGTTCAATTGACTTGGATTACCGTTCTGTATAATATTTCATCATTTAGTAAGACACATAACCCTATTCTACCCAGTCTTGAGTTGATTACTTTGTATGGTATACAGAGGCCTAAAATGTTTGTGCATAAGAATAAATATGTAATAAAAATATTAAAAGTAGATAACATAGTAGAGAACCCAATAATATTTGTTATCCTTAAAATCATAAGACTTGGGTACATATTTGTAATAATCTTTCCCTTTTTTATGATGACCAACCTTATTGGTTATGATTTCAAATTTATTTTGCAATGTCTTACGCTCCCCCTTACTAGTTAATTTTTATGAAAGTATTGAAAGTTTGTTAGGGATGTTAGGCCCTATCAACTGGCCCAAGGCTAATAAAGAGAGAGGTGAATTGAAAAGAAGAATCTTTAAAACAAAACACAATACTCAAACCAATATCACCACAAAGAAATCAAAGATGCGGAAATTAAATGCAAAAGTAAAAAAGAAAGAATACACCAGATTTATAGTGGTTCGATAAAACCTTGACCTATGTCCACTCCTTGGAGGCACCCTCCAAGTATTACACTAACTTACTGTATGTCCTTTAGCCCCCACAGCTAGGCGGAGAAGCCCTTACAAAATCACTTCCACTTTCCTCGGTGCAACGGAGTCGCTGGGTCCTTTGACACCAAAGAGATCATCTTCTTTGGTGAACTTCCATCGAGACTAGCCTTGAATCCGACGGTATTCAGGTGTGAGCTTGACGGAGAAACCATGTGGAACCCCCTCCACACTCCCTTGAGTCCCCCCTCACAGGATCTTCTCCCTCTCCCAAACTCCACCCTTTCCTCACTCCCTTTCAAGCTCTCTCTTCAAGTTTCCCCCAAAAGAACGAAGCTACAATGGACGCCAAAGACACTTTACAAAGTGCCTTGACATCTCTTAAATAGAAGGGCTAAAAATGAGCTCATCAATGCAAGTTGCCGACTTTTTAGTCCAGGTCGATAGACATATTGTCCTGGCCGTTTAGTTCAAATATGAGGAAAATCATTCTAAACATCGCCTTGAAATGAAGCTGGACGATGTCCAATCGACCCGGACGATCTTGCAATCGGCCCGGCCGATGTGATTATGCAAATCACCATTAATTACTTTCCTTAATTTCTAGATTAATTTTAGAAAAATTACTCAGGATCGGCCAGGCCGATCCGCCGGGATGATGTCCAAAAATAAGTATTTCCTAAGTAGATCTGGCGGCAGATTCTTTCTGAATTGAGCCTATCATCTTGGCCGATACAAAATCATCCAGGATGATGTGTTTTGCATAATGATGATTGTTTTAATGAGGATGCCCTAATTTGGGTTTTTGCTTTTAAACCGATCGTTCAGAATGATATAAAATCATCCCGGATGATGTTACCAAAAATAGTAAACTCAAGGGAACAGTCAGAAAATCTTCCAAGTTATAAAGCATTAGGAGCCACATAAAATACAATAGACTGAAGAAAGGAAAAAGTGTACAAATTGACTCAGACCTAGTCTACCCAATCTTGAGTTGATTCCAAATTGCAGTCCAATCGTGTGAACCTGAAATGTTAGTAGATAAGGTAGTTGTAAAGAAAAAAGAATATTTGCTATCATCAAAAACATAAGCCATAGATCCGCAATAAGTATGAGAGTTTTTGTTTTTAACATTGAATTGGAAGAATTATAAAATGCATAATCTTGAACAGGAGTTAAAATATAAATAGTAGATTAATCAATAGCAAAGTAAAAATGTAACCCACCAGCAACACTCTACTCCCCCTTTTGACTACTCCAATAGGAGGAAAGATTAAGCCTAACATTAAAAACACACAAAACATGATAATTAAAAGAAAAAATAATGGTGGTTTCAGCTCCTATTTGGATTAGACTCCCATGTTTACCTCTTTATTGCTGGGATGAAGATAATCTAGCAAGGATTGCATCTCGATTTGGCACGCCTATGTACTTTGATGGGAATACATTCAGATGGGGGAAGAGAGAATTCACCCGCATATGTGTCAAGATCGATTTAGAGAAGAAACTTCCTAATGGAGTTTGGATTGATGGACTAGCTAGTAGGTTCTTCCAACGAGTGGAATATAAGAAGATTCATTTACTGTGTTATCATTATGGCCGAGCGGGACATGATGTGAAGGAATGTCTTGAGAATGTTGCTCATGGGATCAAGGACCAGACGCTGAATAAATCTGAAGTTGTTACAAGGGAATTTGAAAAAGCTGAGATTGATGCTAAGCCTATGATGAATAAATTAGAATATGGCCCTTGGATACATGTCCACTTTAAAAATAGACGTTTCATTAAAGGTGGAGCTGGTTATAAAGCAAAGGATGATAATAATGGGGGAAGGCTTGGAAATAGGGGAGATGTGAATCAAGAAATTACTACCCATAAGCATATTCTAAGTGAAAAGGAGAGTGCGGTCATAGTGGAGAAGCTGATCTCGGGCCCAGAAACTACTACAGTGAAAGATAAAACTGCTAAAGACATTCAGTCAGGTATCTCTCTAAGTAAGAAATTTGCTGTGTTGATTGACGATAGTGAAGCAAACTATACGAGAAAGCCGAAAGAATATGGTGAATCGCATAACAGGATTCTAGAAACTGCTGATGTTATGAGTAATGTTATATCTTATTCTACTGGGACTACTAAAGTTAAACTTACTAAAGAGCTGAAATTGTTGGAGCCAATGGATTCAGATTTTAAGAAGAAGAAAAGAGATGGAAGGTTGAATTCCATGAGTGGGGTGGGATCCCCTACACTAGCTTAATGTCTTCATTATTATTTTGGAATTGTAGAGGGGCTAGGAAGAAAGAGGCCGCCATGTATTTGAAAGAGGTTGTTAGAGATCAAATCATTTTCTTCATTGGGCTTATGGAGACAAAGATGAAAAATATTGATAGGAAGGATGTAGATGGCCTTATTGGAAAGGACTGGGATTATTTCCATTTTCCTGCTGATGGTCTTTCAGGGGGTACCCTAGTGCTATGGAATATAACGGTTATGTCCTTTGTGATCATTGAGTCCTCTTTCCAAATGATAGTTAGAGATCTCTCTATCCCCAACATGGGATTGTGGAAGGTTGCTACAGTGTATGGAAGTAGATGCTGTAAGGAGTGGGAGCTTCTTTGGAGCCAGCTTAGTTGTTGTATGGATAGTTCTACCCCCTTTATTATTGGTGGGGATTTCAATTGTGTTTTGAACAAAGAGGACAAGAGAGGTGGTATGAGGTTTCTTTTTTTTAAAGGACCTAAAGATATGAAGCACTTTATGACAAACTTTGATTTCCATGATGTGGGGAGTATTGGACCAAGATTCACTTGGAGCAATAACAAGGAAGGAGCCTCCAGGAATTAGGAAAGGCTGAAATTCGGCTGCACTCCAAAAGCTTCCTATCTTGCTAGGGTGGCATCGGATCATAGTCCTATTGCCTTTAAGATGGATGATAAGGTACATATCAAATCAAAGACAATCAAATTTGAGGACACTTGGAGATCTTATCCAGCAGCCAGAAGTATTGTGTATCATGCTTGGAGGAAAAATGATTTCGGTGATGAAGGTATGGTGCTTCAAAGGAAGATTAGTAGAACTTTGAAAGACCTTTTTTTCTGGAGTAAAAACAAATGTAAAGATTTGAATGTGCTAAATGAAGAACTTAAAAAGGAGATTTTGGATCTCCAACACAAAGAAGTCGTGGGCATTGATTGGTCAGCTCAAGATCTCCTCTTACTTAGGAGTAAAATTCAGTATCGCAATGTAACCTTGAAAAGATTGTCCACTTGGTGGAATCAAAGAGCAAAAGAAAGAAGGCATGTGGATGGAGACAAAAATTCAAAAATGTTTCATAGTTTTTCTACGGCAAGGAGGAATGGCAATAGAGTGAATCAAATCAAAGATATGCAAAATAAAATGCAAGTAGAAGATGATGAAATTGAGAAGGTTTTTATTCAACACTTTGAAGCAAAATGGAAATCCAGAGATTGTGAATTAGCGGGTTGGCCGGAAATCTGTGAAAACCAGAAACTGACATCTGAAGAGGTTGCGCCTCTTAATTCTGATTTTACGGTGGGTGAGCTACAACAATTAGTTTTCCAGCAAGGGAATAATAGATCTCCAGGTATGGATGGTCTCACCTCTTCGTTCTACAAATGCTATTGGGATATTATTTGGAAAGATCTTTAGAGTGCCATCAATTGCTTTTTGATATCTGGGCATATGAGAAAAGATTGGAAAGATTCCTTAATAGTTTTGATTGCTAAGGTGAAGAATCCTGTACTTCCATCCAATTATAGGCCTATTAGTTTTTGCCGGATAAACTACAAGATTGAAGCTTCAATACTAGTGAACTGGTTGAAGAAGTGTATTCCCAAATTGATTACTGAAGAACAAATGGCCTTCATCCCTGGTAGATCGATTCCAGAACATTGTCTTCTAGCTCAGGAGATTTTTCACAAGTTCAAGATCTCCAAAAATAGAAAGGGATTGATGGTTTTTTAGTTGGACATGGAGCAAGCTTATGATAGCATGGGATGGCCAACTCTTGGTCAAATTCTTGTATGGTATGGCTTCCCTTCTATGTATGCTAACCTTATTTTGGAATGTATTGTAGATGTGAGATTTTCCATTATTATTAATGGAAAGAATTCCAAGTGGATCAATGCTTGTAGTGGATTTCGACAAGGGTGTCCACTCTCCCCTTTTCTCTACATCATGTGTTCTCAATTGATGTCCAACTCTTTAGATCAAAGGGGTCAAAGTCTTGGCATTCAACTCTCTCCTAGAGGACCAAGGATTACTCACCTTATGTATGCAGATGATGTACTTATCTTCTCTCATGCCTCCAAGGTGTTAGCTAAGACTTTGAAGGCTATTGTTGAAGACTTCTGTAAATGGATGGGTCAAAGAATTAATGTCAACAAATCATATATTATTTTTGGCCAGAGTGTCAGTTACCCCATGAAGAAAAAACTTGCAAAAGTTTTTGGTTTCAAAGTGGTTAAGGAGCTAAAATACCTTGGAATAAAAATCTCTCTTAATAGGTTGAGGGTGGCTGGCTTTCAATATCTTCTTATCAATTCTATGGATAGACTTAATGCTTAGGGTAAGAAATCTCTTTCTATGGGTGGTAAGATCACTCTCATTACAAGTTCTCTTTTAACTATGCCAAACTTCTTTATTACACACTCTTTGATCCCAAAAAGTGTGTTATATGCCATGGAAAAATGTTATAGAAGTTTCATTTGGCATAAATCTGATGGAAGCCATAGCATACATTATCTTGCTTGGGAGGAGTTATGCAAACCGAGAAGTATGGGTAGGTTAGGCTTGCAGTCTCTTGTAATGAAGGCTGGCTCTTTGAGATTGAAGTTAGCTTGGAATTTCATGCAAAAGCCGGATACCTTATTCCACAGATCCATCATAGCTAAATATGGGAAGGATGTTATGAATGGGACACATAAGAAAGCTACTCCTAAGGTTTGGCAGATCTTATCAGATGGAGATAGACACCTTAGCGGAATTACCAGATGGAGAATTGGCAATGGGGGGGGAGATTAATGTCCTGAATGATGTTTGGGTATTAGATAGATGTATAAACTATTGGCCCACTTTTGTTGATTGTGACTCGTTGGAGGGGATGTATGTCCAACAGCTTTTACTGGACAATGGTCATTGGAATATTTCATTGCTTCAGGAAGTTTTTCATCCAGATTTCATTGTGCTAATTAATCAAATTCAGGCTGATTCTAGTATAGAGGATCGGCTGGAGCTGCAGAAATTATGCTCGGGTAAGACTGTTTCTGCCTTGTCATTTGATCATGTGGTGAAATGTAGAATCAACTCAATTGAAGATGATTATTGTAAGTGGCTTCACAAACTCAATCTTAGCAAGAAAGTGGAGATGTTCCGGTGGAGGCTTGGAAATTCTGCTATCCCCACCAACCTCTTTCTCAGGAACTGCAGAATTTCGGTGATAGACACCTATGCTAGAGGCTGTTTAGTGGTGGAGAACTATGAACATATAATGGTTCATTGTAAGTATCTGGTTGAAATTATTATGCAGTTGATTGAGTGGGGTATTCACATTCCCGTTTTCCATTCTTTGGATCAATGCTAAGGGAATTACGGAGATTAACTGCCCGTCATCTTGGCATTGTAAAAATTTACTGCACCATTGTCTACTTCTCTTGGAGAAATAGAAATGAAGTTAAGCATGGTAAAACTTCTCTAACGTGTTATTTTGTTGCAGCAAATGCTCTTTCAGTAGCTACCACTAAATCTAGTCCATATCTTTCCAACTGGGGTACTAATCTCCTTAGGGAGTCTCATGACACTTGGTGACCTCCACCGAAAGATTGGTTGAAGATTAATGTTGATGCTTCCTTACTTTCTTCTGGTATTGCTGGTATCGGTGGTGTCTTCAGGGATTATAGAGGAAGATTCATCCTTGCTTTTGGGAAGAAAAAGGTTCATTGGGATATTGCTCAGCTTGAGCTGCAAGCGGCTTTCTCGGTAAGAGACTATGTTAGAAGCTGGATGCTTTAGTACAAAGGTGTTATTTTGGAAAGTGATAACATCAATGTTATTACTTACCTAGAGAATTCTTTAAAGATGAATAAATGCCTTATGGATAACAGCTCGGCCAAGGATTCTTTCTTCTTAAATGACTTTAATAAAGTTGTTTTTCTTTATGCCTATAGAAATTGTAATAAAGTAGCTAATTTGTGTGCTACTTTGGCATTAGATGGTAGTTTTTTCTTTGATAGCTTTTCCTTTGATGACATTCCTTCCTTGTTATTAAATTTAATCAAGGAAGAGTGTCATCCTTTTGATAACTGTAACTAGTTTCTTTGTTCCTAATGTAAATTACATTTCTTAAAAAAAAATTTAATAAAAGAAAAAATAATAAAGATAAAAGTAAAACAATACATACTAAAAATAAGAAGGTTCATAATTAGGTGGTGGAAGTGGTTGCGGTTGAAAGTATCAATGAATTGATACAAACTACACCCCAAACAATGCCACATTAGTCTCATATTGTTATTTTTATTCTGTGATTAAAGTGTCAAAAAAAGTTTCCAACTAATTAATTCTATTAATCGGTGTCTAATACTGAGAAGGATGGTGTATAGGTGCCGGATATGGAGCTAGTGTTTGACAATCCTCTGCTCTTCAGCCATGGGGTACAAATAATGAAAATTTTGGTAATGAGCATTATGAAGGATGTGGAAGGTGTTGTTTGAATAAATGATTACAATACGGTTAGGTGGTATAGGGAATTAAATATTATATTAGGATTCTAGAATAAAGTTAAAGATATACCCTAATGCAAGATTTGTCTTTCTCTTATTTCTAAGATCTCTAATGCAGGTAAGGTTTTTAATGAATCAAATAATCAGATAAGTTGTATTAAAATTAATTTTAGTCATGATTAAGTAGGTAGTGAGGGATAGAATGTTACAAATTTGGACCCAAGTCCTCTGATTTTAATGATACCAAACATTATTGGATTCATTGCTATGTTATCTCCTAGTAATTGCTATTATTTCATATCTATTTTTTTTTTCTTTTGCACTAACATGTCAGGTCCTTCGTACACTATGCAATATTATTTAGCTCAAAACTAGGTAGAATAGGGTCAAAGGGTTTGTATGAGTCTATAAATTTTGCTTTTATTTTTTCTATATTTCTTGAGTCAATTATGTATTTTGTGGATACTAAGCTTGGTGACTATGTACACACACAAACTAAAGTGATTTAGATAGTGACAAAATCAAAATTTGAATTTTTTGAACTAATTATATTGTACAATCCATATCATACTATATAAACAGCTAATCTAAAAATAATAAAAATGTCCAATTATGATAACTAATATAATTTAAACTAATCATACTATGCAATTTTTATCATACAACATAGTCAATTTAATTTAGGATCCCAGCCTCCACTCATAATTTAGGTAATATTTTAAACTTTAAATTGTGTATTTATCATATTTTATGATATGTATCATACTCCATAATGTACTCAAATATTGCCAAAGTTAATCCTATAATTAGTGAAACAAGTTTGGTTAATTTATCCGATCAGATATTACTGAATGATTAAACCAAATCTTACAGTATAACTAGATCCCTATATAGTATAATAATATATAATCACCCATCAAACAGAATTATAAACCATATTATATTTATTAATCTTATTCTACTTCATATTGTATTGGATGATCAGTGCAATATATTAAACCGATCATATAATGCTCTATAATTCATACAGTATTAAAAGATTGATTTGAACTATGTGTATAGCAATAGAATTGAATTTTAGTGCTTTTTAAGAGGTCTTATATTAAATCTCTATCAACTAACTTACTTAAAGTCTTTGGCTGCTGAGGGTTCTTAATAAGAATCTTTGAGAAGAAGATTTAGGAGAGTTTTTGGAAGAAGAAAGGGAGAACTTGTGTGTGATTGAGATGTACTGTGAGGGGTAACAAAGTTGCTTCAAGCAACTATCTTTCCTTTTTTATTTAAATGTCTATTTAAATTTCTTTAGTAGCTATAAAAATAAGTTCTTTAGCTCAAGGACATGCTTCTTTGCCATCACTAGGAGCATGAGAAATGAGTTTGTGGTTATTTACCATCACAAGGAGGGTGAGAAAGGAGTTTGTAATTCTTTGCCATCACAAGTAGGGTGGGAAGTGAGTATGCGGCCTTCTTCCATCACCAGGAGGGTGGGAAAGGAGATCATGATTCTTTGCTATCACTAGGAGGGTGTAAAAGGAGACTGTGGTTGTCTACCTTCTCCATGAGGGAGAAAAAATATTGAAGGTATGTTTTCATCACCATAAGGGTGACAAAGCTTTTAGTTCTTCGCCTCACTGGGTTTGGTGGAAGTGAGTTCTGTAAGAGCTTCTTTGCCTTGTTATGGGGGAAAAGGGAGAGATACTATAGTGATAATGCAATACTCAGAGTGGAGGACTTTATGGAGTGGATGTAGGTCATTATTTGATCGAACCACCATAAATATTTGGTATGTTTTTTTTGATTTTCTATAATTTCATTTTATTTTTTCTACACTATATTTCTAGGATGATAGCTTGGTGAAAATTGGTGATTAGTATTTCATTCTGCTAATTAGAATATCATCATTATTATTTTGATATTTGATAAAATTATTTGCTTCCACATCTAGTAAAAATTGTTTTTTTTTTCATAACCAAAAAATCTAAAATACATTCTTTATTTTTTTGAAGTAAGCCTTTTCTTAAGTTCTACAATTCACCCCCACCTCCCACCCCGATCATAGTGTGCTTAGGGACCAATTCACTTAGTTTTAACATCTTAATCAAAGTTTTATTGGTATCAAAGTCAATTCTCAAAATTAGTGTTTTAGAAAACCTAGCCAAAAATGATACATGAAACTTTTCAAATATAGGAACACTGTAGAAGGTTAGTCTATAGCTCATCCACCTTTGTTTGACAACATACCATTTGGCTTTTAAAAAGTTTGCATGTAAAAATTTTTACGATTTATTGATTTTTATATGTGGTTCATAGTACATAAGTGTTACGCTGCACCATCCTGGTTCATTAATCACACTAAAATTGAATTAATATTCAATGAATAGAGCCATCAGGATAGGAATTTAGCTCAATTAAATGAAAAGTGTTTAAATTAATTTTCTTGTGTTCTTAAGTATTAGGTTTATATGAGAGTCTCTACCTATATCACTAGCAAGAAAATTTGGGATAAACTATGTATTACATATGAGGGAACCATTGAGGTAAAACAATCCAGGCTGAACATTCGTTAGCATAATTACGAACTCTTCCACATGAAACCTATCAAAACCATTTCAAATAAGTACACTAGGTTTACACAAATTATAACATCCTTGCATACTTCAGGAAGAGAACACTCCAATTTTGTAAAAGTTTAAAATATTTTATTTTGCCTTCCTAGTGCATATGATGCTAAAGTAACTATTATCTCAGAATCAAAAGATTTAAATGTTTATATTATTGATACTTTTCTTTGATCACTCATTACCTATGAGGAAGGTATGAGCAAAGGCTAATTGATCCAGGTCATAAGAAGAAGAAGAAGACTGTGGTTATAAAAGTAAATAACTTGGACAATGATAGTTATATAGTGAAAAAGGATGAAAACATTGCATTGATCACCCAATAGTTCAAAATTTTCTTTAGAAGAAAGCAGAAGAATCATCAATAATAATAGAATAAAGGTAAAAGAAATAAAAAGTTTAAAGCACCATCTAATGTAATATGCTTTGAATGTAGGAAAAAAGGACATCTTTGAATAAACTGCCCCAACATGAAGACTCACCTGATTATCAAGAAAGGCGAGTAATTAAGGAAGGGGAAGCAAAGGAAGTAATGCATTTTGTGTAGACTCCACATTTGAATAATCAGAATAAGAAGCAAATGAGGAGGTAGTAAACCTATATCTCAAGGCTAATGATAATCTTAATTAGTAAGATCAAGATGATGAATTCTCTCACAATAGACCTTATGAGAGTATATGGTACCTTGATAGTAGATGCTCAAGCCACATGACTCGAGATTTCAAGTAGCTTATCTTGTTAGAGGCCAAATCAAGAGGCAAGGTCACACAATGGAATAATTCCACTAGGAAAGTGATTGGCTCAGGTATAATTAGCAATTCTAACAATTTTATAATTAAAAATATTTTATTTATTGATGGCTTAAAGCATAACTTACTGAACATTAGTCAATTCTATGATAAGGGTTTTGATATAAATTTCTTATTTTCATATTATATGATTAGATTAAATGGAAAATTAAACTTAGAAGGAAAAAGGGTAAATAGTATTTATTTACTTAACTTGAACTACATTGAATATTTTAATTCCTTGTGTTTAAAAATAATAATTGATGAATCCTGGCTATAGAATAGGAAACTATGACATACAAGCATAAAAACTCTTAGAAATATTACCCAAAAAGAGCTATTTAGAGGTATACCCAAACTAGATTTCATTAAGGACCACCTTTGTGCTGCCAACCAACCAGGAAAATAGATTAAGTCATCATTCCATTCAATTAAGGACATCAACACCTCTAGGCCACTAGAAATTTTACATATGGACCTATTTGGACCTGTTTGTACTACAGGCCTAGGATGAAAGTTCTATGGATTTATAATTAATGATGACTATTATAAACTTTAGTAGAAGTTTCTAGGGCCATGCTTGCTAAATATCCTCTCCATAGGTAGAAGAAGTCAAAATACGTGTTATTACAATCTACCAACCTTAAGAAAAAGTCATCCCTAACATTTCTCTTAAGAATTTGGGCACAAAATCAATATAAACCAAATCCATCTAACCACATTTCAAATCAAATCAAAACCAACTCAAACCTCATCAAAATCATATAGTAATATAGTTTATTATATCACAGGTCATTCAATTATGTATGCAAACTAATGCACCTTAAACTACCCAATCTACCCAACTCTCAATCAAATCCTATAGACTCTAATAACAATCAATTTTTCAACAACTATGCCCTGATACCAATTATGATGCCTAGAATCTAAATTGGAAGAATTATTTTTTTAACATTTAAATAAATAGAAAACAGAGCTATATTAATGTCATTTATTAGTAAAAAACAGTACAACATATTTTATAATATAAAACATCAATCAACACATATGTATTCATTCCCAAAAATTATATATAATACTCAAGAATATTAAAAAAAACAAATAGAATATGAAGAATCCTAATCATCCTCACACTCTTGCTCCACTATCCTGACCTAAAATTATTTAACCACATATAATGAGCTTCAAAAGCCCAGTAGGTCACCAAAATCTACAACAGAATACAAAACATGATAAAAGAGCAATATACTTGTCAACAATCAAATCATAGCAATTAAATTCATATAATCATTGAATTAATATAGAAATAATAAAACTCAAATGCAATTAAAGAAGAATCTATAAACAATAAAATACTATAGTATAGAAACTAGTAAGTGTTAAATCTATAAAGCAGTCGTCGTAGTAATACCAAAAAGTAGTTAAATCATATAAAATATCAAATCAAAATATTGGTAAAGATTGCTAAAATCAAATCAATGTAATAAAATCAAATAAGAATGTACACATGCTATCAATGTATTCTATATAATGTGCCCAGCACATCACATGTTTAATATCTGTATAGTGAATCAATAGTATCAAAAAGTATCAGTATCTATATCAATAACAGTAATAATTCAATGGCAGGAGCAATAATGCAATAATAGTAAATCCGTGTAGTACAATAAACCCATATAATAATAAGAATAATGCCTCATAAACATACATTTTAGCAGTCATACTAAATAAGTAGAAGCTTTGGCTTTCAAGATATTTTTCAGTGTTATTATCAGTGTGAGTAAACTATTGGCTCAATAAATAGAGTCGTCACACTTTGCCCGTCAGCATAGTAAAAATCTTCTTATAACTCTCAATCAGTGTATCACATAAATTATTATACTATAACACCAAGTCATAGTATTTAAATTAAAGTCGGTCGACCCACCATCCTGTATAAGTAAATCGTCTCTGACCAACGGGTTAACCAGTCTTTACTTGCTTGTTTCACACACAAATATTTTTATCATGATACTATAATAGAAATAGTGACCAGCTATTACTCAAGCACATATCCACATCCATTTTCAAGGCATTGCAATAAATAATATATAAATGAGCTTAATTAAGAAGATGCAGACGTGTCATAATGGTAGACAACAAATATCCCATTAGAAAAAAAATACACATTTTTAAAAAATTACTAAAATATCAAGGATTGTATCAAATGACATTTTAAAAATTTAACTCTACTACACTGCTATTTTCAAAAGTAAAAAAAAAGAATTTTTTAGTTGACAAAAATTATTGCATTTTAAAAATCACATAGTGAAAAATCTCAAATAAATACTCAAAATGCTCATTATCACGATCTCTATAACATACAAAAAATTACGTGGTGAAACTTTTGTGAATATAAATTAATACACATTTTCAGTAATGGAAATACAAATTTGAGAGGAAAAATACCAAAAAGATACAATCTTTGATGTCAGAAATAGGATATGAATTCCTTATAGCGAGACGAGCAATTTTCTCGACAGGCATGGTGGACAAAAATCACATCGCGACCTTTAATACCTAGCTTCTTCTTTCTCTCTCCTCACAATTCTCTCTCAATTCCCTTAAGACATCTCTATTGCTGAAATAACTTAAGGGATAAGGTTTAAAACAACTTTTAATGCCCTAAGATATTTAAATATAATATTCATTTAATAATTAATTAAATTAATTCCTAAGTATTAAATTTAAATAAATCATTTTAAGACTAAAAAAATCACTAAAAAATATACATAAAATAAATCATAATATTTAAAAAATACCAATGAAATCAGTTTACAAAACATACACCTGAAGGTTCAAAATCCTCAGTTGTACATATAGGTATAAATTCCTTAAGGTTTTTCGTCAGTGTTCAAAAATTACGAAAAAATTTGTATAAGTAAAATACTACAATTAAAATATGATAGCAAAGATAAATTAAGATTTGGAGTTATAATGATTCTAGAAAAAAATTGGCAAAGTCAAAATATGTGTTATTACAAAAACTGCCTGCGTAAATAGGGTAATTAAAGAGGATGTGTATGTTGAGTAACCCCTAGGTTTTGAGAACTCTAAATTTTCCAATCATGTATTCAAACTAAAGCTATTATATGGGTTAAAATAAGCCCCTAAAGCCTAGTATTCAAGGCTAAGCACTTTCCTTCTAGGTAGATATTTTGTTAAGGGTATAGTAGACATGACCATATTGCTAAAGAAAGAAGGAGAAAACCTACCCATTATTAAGATTTTTGTTGATAATATACTATTTGGGTCTACGAATAAAAATTTTTGTGATAAATTTTCAAAAATAGTGACTGTGGAGTTTGACATAAGCATGATGGGAGAGCTAAACAATTTTCTTGGTTTTAGTGTGAAGCAGAGTGATGATGGAACCTTAGTTAATCAAAATATATCTAGAAAATCCTTAAGAAATGTCAATTAGATAATGTTATGAAAATAAATACTCCCATGAGCTCTATTATTCAATTAGATAATGAACTAAATGGAAAATCAATGGATCTAAAGAAATATCATGGGGTAATTGGATCACTTCTCTATGCTAGATTTCAAACAGATCTAAAAGAATCTCATCTAACTGCTTTTAAGAGAATTATTAGATATCTTATAGAAACCTAAAACTTAGGGATCTGGTAACCTAGATATAACATCTCTTTTGAAATCATAGGATATTCTGATTTAGACTTTATAGGTTATATAGTTGATAAGAAAAGTACTTCTAGAACTTGCCAATTCATAGGATAATCCTTAGTCTCTTAGTGCAGGGGAAAAAAATATTATAGCCTTATCTACTCCTGAACTGAAATATATAACTATAGGGAACTATGTTGCAAGTTTTCTATGGTTAAACCAATAAATTCTAGATCTTGGACTAGCTGTAGGCACCATTCTTATCATGTAAAATAACATTCCTAGACCAAGCACATAGATATTAAGCGCCATTTCCTTAAAGACCATATAACTAAGGGGGATATAGAGCTGCATAATATAGCAACTGAAAATCATTTGGGAGACATCTTTATTAAACCTCTAGTCTTTAACACCTTTAGCACCATGAAGACAATACATGGTGTTATAGATATTAATGCTTGAATCAGGATGATTTAAAAATAAAAAAATGGTTTTGTATGTTCTCACTTGAATTTAATTTATAATTATTTTTTTTATGTTTTTGTAATTGTGGTCTATTTTTTGTGTGGTTCTTGTGCTTCTCTTCTTCATATGAAGATTTCCTGATCATTTGACATCACTTGAAAATTATTTGCATCATATTTTATGATACCACATCATATTGTATGATATGTAAAAAGTATCACATCACAACTCTTAATACATCCAAATGATTTAATTAATCAATTATTGGCAATCGTATTATAAGAAGACCTATTTGACATTATATGATACATGTTACGCTAGGCGATGAATAAATGGAATTCGACTGATATGATATATAATATTGTATCATACTATACAAACACATGTTAGTAAAACATTATATGACCAGTAAATGATCCTCTAAACTATCTCCTCAGAATGAACATATTTACTCTAATCAACCAGCATGATTATGATCATATTGTATGATAAGACTGCCTTTTTTTGCTAATCGGACTGGAAAAATGGAATGCACTAAATCACACTATATAATGCATGATCGTATAATATGATATGGATGATTTTTATTTAAAGGCAAGGAAAATAAGTTTTTTCTATACTCAACCCTTTTCAAACTCAATTCCCTCTCTCCAAGAGCTTAGTTTTTAAAATAGTTACTTGAAGCATTCATGATCTCTCATCAAAAGTTCCTCCTGATGATCCATAGACCATCTCTTTGCCAATACAACAAACGAAGAGGATTACCATCATTACAAAATTGCGTGGATCATATCATCCAGAATCATAAAATAAGAATTTCTATACTTTCAGGTACTAACTCGTTTTGCCCACACCAGTCTTACATTCATTCTCACTCTTGCCTACTCGTTCAATTCTAAAATCCTTTTTGAATTCATTGTAAGACTATAAATTAATAGTGTGGGTACTTCCCTCTAATCCAATGTCAATAAGAGGCCTGTTAAAATTATATACCAAAATTTCTTGAATTTCTCCACCTTTTAATTACTGGTGAAAAAGTTTACCTTGTATCATCAAACACTGACTGTGACTAGACCCTTGCTAACACTACCCTTTAGGAATCAACAGTTATATACCAGATTCATCATGTCAATACCTTAGTTCAAGTGCTAGAATTAGTCAGCATGTCCTTCACAACTCTATAATTCCAAAAGATGAGGATTGAATCAATATCACACCTTTTTTATCTATAACCACCTATTTCATAATGGTTAAGATTAATTTCAATGTAGATTATTAAATTATTTGATATCTTTAGAATCTAACTTGCCTTGAAGATCTTAGACATAAAAGAATGTCAAAACTTGCCTTAAGTCACATAATTTCTTTCATCCATGAATATAAATACAACTTCCAATTCCTTACACTACTAAATCATCTCCCAATTTTTTATTCAAATAGCCCCTTCAACTTCATTCACAGTGCTCACCAATGTAATATTCACTTTATGGACCTCAAGCTAGTGGAAGTAGAAGGAGGTTTAGCACCAATTCTAGCACCCGCACCAAACCCCCAGCAACTGCAACATTATAATGATATGACTCAATATGACACCTACGCAGCAGAGCAGCAGCAACAACAAAAAAGTGATATGTCTTTTCATGGTGATTAGTTTTCCTCAATTCATTAATTCTTCCAACCACTTTGAACACCTCCTCGATCTAATCAGGACTCTTCATACTTTTAGTTTGTTTAGTGTTAGTGCTTATGTTTGTATTATTTTTATGTCTATATTTTTATGTCTTATTTTGTTTTGGCATCTTTATTTCATTATTTCAACATTTTTGTGATGTCAAAAGAGGGGTAGACTATTGTTGGTTGCTTGTTCTTCTTTTCTATTTATTGTTTAGTTATACCTAGTATATTTGTTTATCACTTGCTTAGTTTTATTTTCTTGTGTTCATTTTCTCTATTCAATTTATTTTCTCCTTTTAAAAAAAAAAAAAACTCTACTTATTTTTAAATATTCATCTTATAAGGGGGAGTTTAGGGTATAGCAAAACTTTTTATTGTTATCAAAACCAATAATATTTTCCATCAACAAAGATAGGAGGATTGTTGAATATTTGGACCAAAGTCCTATGATTTTGAATATAAAAACATTATTGGATTCATTTCTACGATATATCATGTTAGTTACCATTATTATTTGTCTCCTTTTCTCTTATACACTAATATTTTAACTTGAACTTATATTATGAAACATTATTTAGATCAAAACTAGGTGGAACAGGGTCAAAGTGCTATTAAGAGTTTATAATTTTTCCTTTTATTATTTCTACATTTCTTAATACAATTATGTATTTAATGGATACTAAGCTTAGTAAGCATGCACATAAACACTCACGGGATTAAATTCGTGACAAAATTAGAAGTTAAATTTTTTGAACTAATCATAATGTACTATTAACTATTTTAAAAATCTTTAAGATGGCTTAATATGGTAATTAATTCAATTTGACCTAATCATACTATTTAATTTATATCATACAAGATGACCAGTTGAAATCAGGATCTCAATTACCAATCACAATTTTGGCAATATTTTAAAATTCAAATTTTATATTAATTGAAATGTATGATATGCTTTATATTATATGATGTAATAAAATCTCACCTAAATTAATCCTATAATTAGTGAAGTTTGCTTGGTTAATTTATTCAATCAAATTATAATGGATGATTAGACCTAATGGTAATGTATGACCAGATCCCTGCATAGCATGATATTTTATCATTTTCTATAAAAAAAAGATGATAAACTATAATATTTTAACTAATCATACTAGTGATCAATCATATCATATTGGATGATTAGTACAACATGTTGAAATAACCATATAGTGCTCTATAATTCATACAACACTAATAGGGTTATTTGAACTAATCGTAAAGTACAATCTTGGATCATATTTTTTTATCTGTATCGACAAAATTTAGTTTTAGATCTTTTTTAAAGGCCTTATATTGAATCTCTCTCAATTGGTTTGCTTCAAGTATTTGGTTGTTGAGTGTTCTAAAGAGAGAGCTTTGAGAAGAAGATCTCGGAGACCTTTGGGAAGAAGAAAGGGAGAGCTTGCGTGTGAGAGTGAAGTAGTGTGAGGGGTTTACATAAGTGATCCAAGAAAGTGTCTTTCCTTTCTCCTCTGAGTGGTTGTCTAGGTTTCTTGGGTGGCTCTGGGAAAAAGTTCTTTAGTTAAGGATGTGGTTTTCTATCATCAAGAAAGGAGTTAATGGTTCTATTCCATCCCTAGCAAGGTGAGAAAGGAGTTTGTCATTTTTTTTTCATCACCAAGTGGGTGAAAAAGTTCTCTATTGCACTAGGTTTTGTGGAATTGAGTAGTGTAAAGGCTTATCTACCTTATTATGGGTGAAAATGAGAGACTATAGTGGTAGTGAAATACTCAGGTTGGAGGACTTCGGGGCATAGATGTAGGTCATTATTTGATTGAACCACTATAACTCCCTAGTTTGTTTGTTCAAATCTTCTACTTTTGTATTTTTTTGTACATTATTTTTGTGTTATCTTCTTGGTGAAAAGAAATGATTAATATTTCATTATATTAATTAGAATATCATCATCATTAGTTTGATATTTTATAAAATTATATGCTTCTGTATCTAGTAAGAATTATTATTTTATATAACTAAAAAATCTAAAAATATCGTCTTTATTTTTTTTAGTAAGCATTTTTTTTTATGTTAACCAATTCATCGCCCCCCCCCCCCCCCCCCCCCCCCCCCCCCCCCACCCTAGTGTGCCTAGGGATAAGTACACTTAGGCTTTAAATGCTTATTGAACTTTTATAGCTGATGTGTGATGTTTATCCTGTCGCCACTTTTGTAAAAACTGAATTTCGAAGGATATGTTGAATGATTCGAATGTTGTGAACTAAGGTGTTAATATGTTGAATGTAAAATTTACTGATGAATCCCTAAGGATTGTATTTACAAGGATCAAATTACAGTCGGGGAGAAAAGCTAAAGAATGAAATTTTTCATTGGTCGTAGAAAGATGCATGATTTGATCAACATCTTGATAGGTGATCTCTATGGGCCTTGTATTGACATAAGATTGAAATTAAGAACCCTAATTGCAAATTTGAAGGCTTGCAAAAAATTCAAAGAGGAGCTCAAACTTGAATGGAAATTCTAGAGTAAGATTGAATTAAAGGGTGGTGTGAACAAATAGATTAAGTACCTAGATCAAAGTTCAGGACTTCCTGATTTATAACTTTTGAGAGGTTGATCCCGACAACCTTATAATAATGATATGCTTCTTCATCTACTAGAAGAACTTCCTACGAGAGTCTTTGAGTGCTTTCCACTTACCATTGCAAAGGGTAGGAACTTATATAGGAAGTGAGAAGGATTCAGAGGGAGGATTCGAGTGAAGAGAATAATTAAGATTCCTCTCATTAAATAAAAATTGTGCATATTATATAGTATGATGTGTGATCATATAGTACGATACATGGAATTTAATTTGTCTAGTATGACCAGTCAAAAAGGGTAGTCTTATCATACATTATGAGCTAAATTGTACTAAATAATTATAGTTAAGATGGTCATCATGGGGCTTCATGCTGAACGATCTTTGATTGGTTATATTATATAATATGAACAAGTATTTGTATAGTATCATACAATATTTAAATTCATACCAACTAAATTCAATTTATCTAATGATGAGTGTCATGAGTATAATACACTATAATAAATAATAATTGATAATTAGGGCTATTATATGTGTTGTGAGTAGAGATGCAATATTTTGTGAAGATTGTATGGTATGATGTGAGAAATTTTGAATTTATGTATGATGATTAGGAAAGACTTTATTAAAAGAAAATAAGAAAAAAAATTCACAAAATAGATCACAAACATAAATAACATACATGAACAATCAAAAAATAAATATCATAAAAGCATACAAAAACCTTTAAGTTTTTAATTTCCAATACTTTCTGATTCAAGTATAAATGTCCATAACACTTAATCTAGTCCTAAAGATGCTAAAGGTTTTATATATAAGGGGATTATAAAGATATTTTCTAGTTGATATTAAGTAGCTATATGATTTAATTATATATCTTCCTTAGTTACATGATCTCTAATGAAATGGTTTATAATGTCTATGTGTTTAGTCCAAGATTGTTGAATAAGATTTTTTTACATACATATAGAAATAGTGTTAATTCACATGATTATAATAGTGCAAATAGGGAGTCCAAGGTCAAGGATTTATTATTTAAACCATAAGATTGAGAAACATATCTTCTTGCAACTTTTTTTTTGTTTTGAAAACCCCTAGATATTACTACATGTTAATAACAAAAAAGAAGTACAATGTCCTTAAATGGACCTCCAACTCACTACTTCTTTGAAGAGCTAGAAGAAAGTCAAAAAATAGCCTACGAGCTGGACATCCCCACTAATCACGATTACAAAGCAGCCTAATAACATTCTAATAGGTCAAAAAGAAAGGTATCAATAGAAGACATTAAGCATCACCTTTCCAATCAAAGTTATGTCCTGCACAAAATTAGAGCGAGTCTCCAAAACATGAAAAATAGGCCTGCAAGGGCACTAAACCAAAAATTTAAGAACAAATAAAGTCTATCAAGGAAATTAATAATGCTAAGCCAATAGATCAAACTCTAAAAAATTATATAATTTTGCATATTATTATGATTAAAAGAAATAATGATATTGAAATAGTCCTTGCACTTCCCTTTAAAATAACTAAATAATAGTTGCAACATATTGGATTGATTGGTAAGAGCAAGAAATCAAAACTTCATGTGAACATCCAAACATAATAGGAATTAGTATGATGCCACCAACAATTAAACAAAATATGCACCTCACAGAAACAGTCATATAAATAACAAAATTTGTTGTAAACAAAGTTACCCAAACTAAAATAATTATCCATAAGCATAATCTTAAACGCATAAGAAGAAATCGGGCAATAAAAACTACAACAATGACCCAAATGCTTACTTGTCCGAAACCAATAAACTTCCAGAAATACACCCCAATAAAAACATCCCCAATCAATAATAAAATAAATAAAAATGGCATTAGACAAAGAGCACTAGATGGCCACAATATACTCTTGTTTGCAATAGATAGGGCTACAAAACTTTTGTTTCTACTTGATAAGGAGAGTAAAGATTCTAATATAAATTGTTAGGTTCTAGAGGTACTTTTTCTATCAACTCTATATCCCATAATGCCTAAATTAGAAAATCTTATGATTTTGAACGATGAACTTCATTTTTGATACCATATTCCTAGGTTTTGGGTTCTATGAAGATATCGGGATCAATCAAAAATCTTATACAAAGACATACATTAAACATGACACCAAGTCTACTGACAATAAAATAAAGATGTAATCCAATTATCCCTCTATATTTCTTCTGATCAGTTGATTTTCAATTTAGATTCTTATCTAATTGAACGTTTGATCTCATGGGAGCATTGATTGCATTAGCATTAACCATTTTATATTTTTTTAAGGGTATCTTTGATATATTTTATTTGGCTATAAATATTTCCATCTTTCCTTTTATTTACACTAAATCTAAGAAAATATATAAGCTATACCACCATGCTCATCTCAAACTTCTCACTCCTTATTTTTTAAAATCCTTCATAATGATTTGTATTTATGGATCTAAAAGTATATATCATTAACATAAATTTAAACAATGACTTGAACTTCTCTTACTTTCTTTAAGAATATGGTGGTGTCTATAATACCCCTAATAATTGCTCTATGTTGGAAGAATATACTCAGCCTCTTATACAACGCTTTGGGTACTTTCTTCAATCTGTATAATACTTTATTTAATTTTAATATATGATTGGGAAATTGAGTGGTCTCAAAACTTAGGGTTCTTTATCACCCCATTTAAGAAAGCATTCTTAATATCCATCTTATATAACTTGAATCCTCTAAATCAAGTGAAGGCTAATAGTATTTTAATGGCCTCTAATCTTACTATAGGGGTAGTAGTCACCTCAAAATCAACTCTTTCAATCTAGTGGTACCCTTAGCTACTACTCTGGCTTTATTTCTAATCACCATGCAAAAGTCATTCATTTTATTCTTGAAACTTACTTGTTGCGAATCTAAGATTATAAATTAGACTTTTGAGGATAGTAAACATTCACTTTTTTCTATGACTGCCTTGCCTACTAACTTTTTAGGTCCACAAGATCAAAAGCAACTCAAGACCAGCTCAAGATTGGGTAGATTTAGTTTGAGTCAGTCTATAATATTTTTCTTTTTCTCGAGTCTATTATAAATGTTGTTCCTGATGCTAAGTAACCTTGCACACACACACTTGAGGGATTTTTTGTATTTTTTTGTTTTGAGTACATCATCCTGAACGATGTTCATATAGGCCAGGACCATCCGACCAAAAAAAAACCTTAATTAGGGCATCCTGGTTATGGCAGCCATCATTAAGCACATTGTCCTGGACGATCCTTATATCGGCCAAGATGATAGGCTCAAATCAGAAATAATCTACCGTCATGATCAATTTAGGTATTCTTTATTTCAGGACATCGTCCAAGACGATCTATACATTGGCCTGGATGATGCAGCACAATTATGCCTAAATTAATCTGATAATTATGGAAAGCAAATAAGGGTGATTGATACGATCACATTAGCCGGGCCTATTGTAGGATCGGTTAGGATAATGTTCTGGATGATTAATATCAGCCAGAATCTATTCTGGGCGATATTCAGGATGATTGCACTTGGATTTGAACTAATCGGCCAGCACGATATTGTATCGGCCTAGACGATATAACAAAATTTCTTCTGATATTCCCAAATCTTCCCGACTGATTGAGCTTATTTTGCACTGATCGGTCAGGATGATATTCCAATCGTCCTGGACGATAATGTCGGTTCTTGAAATTCTATTTAAAGGACTCAAATTTTCTCATGCAAAGGGACCTTTAGCTGCTGTCTTGACCAGAGAGAGCCAAGATAGGAGGGAGAGAGAGGAAGAGAGAGGGAGGAACTTATGAGGGGGAGTTTGTGAGAGGGATTCACATAGGTTGCTTCAAGCAAGGTTCCAAGGCATCTTCTCCAATTTTCGTCCTTCATCCTTGGGGATTCAAGGGAGGTAAGCTTCAGTAATTGGTCGAGATTCTCTACCTTCTTCAGAAGGAAGCAAATAGAGTTGGGTTCCCTGCTTGCTTTAGAAGGAAGCAAATGGAGTTGGGTTCTCGGCCTTGTTGGGGTTGGCGGAAAGGAGTTTTTGTAAGGGCTTCTCTGCCTTGCTATGGGAGCAAAAGAAGATTCGCTTAGTTACTTCAAAGCTCGAATGGTGCCTCCGAGGAGTGGACTTAAGTCAAAGTTTGATGGAATCACTATAAATCCGGTGTGATCCTTCTCTGTTTTATTTCCACATTTATTTTTTCGCACATTGATTTTTATGGTGATTTTGGTTTCTGATTCTGCTTTGCTTGTAAGATGATTTTTAAAATACCAATTCACCCCCCTCTTGGTTAGCCTCGGGCTAGTTCTTAAGGGCTTAACATCCCTAACAAACTTTTTTTAGTGGTATCAGAGCAAAATTCATAAAAATTATGTTTGAAAACTTTTTTAATTTTGATCCATGGATAACAATGGTAATCGTAATGCAACAGAAGGATATTCTATAACACGACAACCTTTGTTTGATAATCTTCCTTTTGATTTTTGGAAAACTCGCATGTCTATTTTTTTATAATTGATTGACTATCGTATGTAGATGCTTATTAAAGAAGGTTATTCTCTACCTTCTCTTAAACTTAATAGAATTAAAACTGAAGTACCTTTAATTGAATGGGCTTTTGATGAAAGAGATTTAGCACAACCTAATGCAAAGCATTTGAACTGCTTTTTCTATGCTTTAAAATCCGAAAATTTCACGTGTGTCTCAACTTGCACTACTGGTAAAGAGATTTGGGATAAAGAGTGTATCACCTATGAAGGCACTAATGAAGTTAAGCAGTCTCGTTTGAATATTTAATAACATGATTATGAACTTTTTCATATGAAACCTAATGAAACAATTTCTAAAATGTATACAAGATTTACTAAGATTGTTACTTCATTGCATGCGTTAGGAAGAGAACATACTAACTATAAAAAAGTGAACAAAATTTTAAGATGTTTGCCTTCCCCTTTTGATGCTAAAATCACTGCAATTTTTGAGTCTAAAGATTTAAATACCTATTCGATCGATAACTTACTTGGTTCACTCATTGCTTACGAGCAAGGGGTGAACCAAAGAAATCTTGATATAGGTGAGAGGAAGAAGGAGAAAATAGTGGCACTTAAGGCAAACGACTTAGACACTGACTCATCCGGGTCTAAAAATGATGATATTGCCTTAATCACGAGGTAATTTAAGAGCTTTCTAAGGATGAAGAATAAGAATCATCAGAAGTGGAATAAAGGTAAGGGTAACAAAAATTTCAAAAATTCTAATGATACAATTTCTTTTGAATGTAGGAAGCTAGGACATGTTAAAATTGATTTCCCTACACTCAAGTCTCACCCAAGCAAGGAAAATGATGAGGAGAAACCCATGTCCAAGAAGGACAAGAAGAGATTCTAAAAGGCATTATGGGCGTATTCTGCCTCCTCTTAGATTGAACCTGAAGAGGAGACATTAAACTTGTCCTTAATGGTAGACAATAATCTTGGTCAAAGTGACCAAGAAGAGGTTTGTGAACCAACTTATGATCAATTATTTGAAATTTGTGAGTACATGCATGCATCATATAAAAACTCAAGAAAACTCATGCTAGTCTGAAATTAGAATTTTTAAATTTAAAAAAAGAGCATGAAATTCTTCTTAAAGATCATTCTATAATTGATTCTAATCACATGGATTTACTTGTTAAGTTTGATGATTTAAACAAAAAAACATGATGATTTATCTGATGCTCATAATTCTTTAAAATCATCGCATACCGATTTAGAAAAAGAATATAAAAAATTAGAAAGTCTAAAAGCTTTTGAAAATAAAAAACCTTCATTTCATGCATCACATAAAAAGCATCACTATAGATTAGCGCATCATTTTCCTGGAATTAGATATTTTTCATGTAGAAGAAAACAGGACACATAGCACACACTTGCACCATCCATCATAATTCATATTGGGTCTGGAGACCCAAGTTACATGATTCATAGCATGCATTGCATTCTACTTTCATAAGAAGGAACCCAAACATGGTTGGGTTCCTAAATCTGACATTTGATAATTTTATAGGCAAGCTCTTACAAAAAGCCTTGTGAGAGCATGTGGTACCTGGACAGTGAATGCTCTCGGCATATGACTGGCGAGGCCAATCAAATCATTTTGCTAGAGACTAGGATAGGAGGCAAGGTGACTCTTGGAGAGAACACCATCAGGAAGGTGGTAGGATTAGGTATAATTGTTAATTCCAAGAACCTTTTGATTGAAAATGTTTTGTTTGTAGATGGACTAAAACACAACTTGTTCAGCTTCAGTCAGATTTGCGACAAGGGCTTCATCATAAAATTTTTAGCAAATTCATGCATTATTAGCTTAAATAATAACATTATTTTGCAGGGGAAGTGAATCAACAACATTTACATGCTTGATTTAAATAACATTGAATGTACTGCTTCATTTTGCTTAAAAACTAATGTTGATAATTCATGATTGTGTCACAGGAGATTATGTTATGCCAGTATAAAAACCTTTAGGAAAGTGACCCAAAAAGACCTAGTTAGAGGTGTCCCCAAGATTAAGTTTTCAAAAGACCACCTTTGTGATGCAAATCAATTATGAAAGTAAGTCCACTCCACTTTGCACTCTATTAAGGACATTAGCACCTCTAAACCTTTAGAATTCCTTCACAAGGATTTATTTAGACCTATTAGCACTACCCAGCTTGGGAGGGAAAGTTTATGGTTTTGTGGTTGTCGATGACTACTCGAGGTTTACTTGGATTAAATTTCTGTCACACAAAAATGAGTCTTTTGATGAGTTTAGATCCTTCTTCAGTTGGACTAAAAAAGTTAGATTATGAGATCTTGACCATCCATAGAGACCATGGGGGAGAGTTTAAAAATGAGAGATTTGGAGATTTTTGTAAGGACAATGGGATTAGCCACAACTTCTCAGCTCCTAGGACCCCCAGCAGAATAGGGTAGCAGAAAGGAAGAACCGAACCTTAGTGGAAGCCACTAGAGCCATGCTTCCTAAGTATTCACTTTCAAAATACTTTTGGACTGAAGCGATTAACACAGCTTGTTCTGTGTTGAATATGGTGAAAGTTAGAGCCAAATTAGATAAGATACCCTTTGAGATCCTTAAGGGTAGGACACCAAATCTTTTCCACCTTCATATCATTGGTTGTAAGGTTTTCATTCATAATAATGGGAAGTCTCATATAGGAAAATTTGACCCTAAATCTGATGAAGGAGTGTTCTTAGGATATTCTAGTGTTGAGAAGTCTTTTAGGGTATTTAATAAGAGGACTTTGGTGGTCGAGGAAACTACTCTTATGGTGTTTAATGAGTTTTATCCTAGAAAGCCTAGAGTTGAGAATGATGATGATGTTGGATAGATTACCACTGGAGTGGAAAATTAAGAGAAGAGGGTAGAGCACCAGAACACTGAAGGAGTAGGAGAGGTTACCCATGGAGTAGAAAATATAGATCTGGAGGAAAGGTTTGAACCTTCACAAACTTTGCCTAGAGATTGGAGATACTCTTCGAGTAACCCTAAAGCTCTGATCTTAGGAGACCCTTCTGATGGAGTTAGGACTAGACATGGACTTAGGAAGGAATTGAACCACTCTGCTTTTATCTCAATGATTGAACCCACCAACATAAACCAAGCCCTTTTTGATGAGTTTTGGATCTTAGCCATATAGAAGGAGCTGAAATAGTTTTTTAGGAATGATGTTTGGGAGGTTGTAGAAAGGCCTAAGGAATAAAGTGTAGTCGGAACCAAGTGGGTCTTTAAGAATATGGTGAATGATTCTGGAGTGCTAGTTAGGAATAAGGCATGATTAGTGGCTAAGGGGTATAACCAAATAGAAGTGATAGATTTTGAGGAGACTTTTACCTCTATAACTAGATTGGAAGCCATTAGAGTGCTATTATCTTTTACCTTTTATAAGGGATTTAAGATTTTCTAAATGGACGTTAAGAGTGCCTTTTTAAATGGGGAAATAAAAGAGGTTGTGTTTGTAGAATAACCCCCAAGTTTTGAGAGTTCCCAATTTCTAAATCATGTTTTTAAATTAGAAAAGACCTTATATGGATTAAAGCAGGCACCTAGAGCTTGGTATGGGAGGCTTAGCACATTCTTACTAAAAAGGGAGTTTGTTAAGAGGAGCGTAGACACCACCCTATTCATAAGGAAAGTAAGAGATTATTTACTCATTGTTCAGATCTATGTCGATGATATACTTTTTGGATCTTCTAATAAAAGGCTATGTGATGATTTTTCTAAAATAATGAGTAAGGAGTTTGAGATGAGTTTGATGGGAGAGTCGTCTTACTTTTTGGGGTTTAGTATAAAATAAATAGATGATGGAACCTTTCTGAATCAATCAAAATATATAAATGACATCTTAAAGAAGTATGAAATGTACAAAGCCAAGTCAATTAATACTCCCATATCCTCATGAATTTAGTTGGATGAAGACCCAAATGAAAAATCAGTTGATCAAAAGAAGTACAAAGGGATGATTGGATCTCTACTTTACTTGACTGCTAGCCGACCCGATATAATATTCAATGCTTGTCTTTGTGCTAGATTTTAAGATGATCCTAAGGAATCCCACCTAACAGTAGTTAAGAGTATTCTTAGATATCTTTTAGGGAACCAAAACTTAGGAATCTGGTACCCCAGGTACAGCACTTCTTTTGAGATTATTGGATATTCTAATTCTGATTCTGCAGGATGTAAGGTGGATAGGAAAAGTACTTCTGGAACTTGTCAATTCATAGGGCTGTCTTTAATCTCCTGGTCTAGTAGAAAGCTAAACTCTGTTGCTCTTTCCACTACTGAAGCCAAGTACATTACTTTAGGAAGTTGTGTGGCCCTAGTCCTTTGGTTAAAATAGCAAGTACTAGATTTAGGATTACCTGTAGGCACCATCTCAGTTCTTTATGAAAATACTAGTGCCATATGCATTTCTAAGAATCTTATCCAACATTCAAGGACTAAGCACATTGATATAAGGAATCACTTTATTAGAGACCATGTAACTAAGGGAGACATTGAGTTACACCATGTGGCGACTAAGAATCAACTGGCTGACATATTTACTAAACCACTAGCCTTCAACAGTTTCAGCACTTTAAGGACCAGATTGGGTGTGATTGACATTAATGCATGAACTTGATCCTTACTTATTTTTGATCTATTATCTGCTAATTACTTTGCTTTATCTTTTGTTAGATTTTTTGTTGTTTATTTTTTTATGTTCTCTTTGTTTTTGGTACTTTACTTTTTTGTATGCCTTAATTTGTTTTTTTCTAAATCATCACTGAATTTATTTCGTATGTCTTGTTTTTGTCTTTTTAAAAATTTGTAGTTAATGTTTTACATCTCTTAATCTACTAAAGGGTAAATACACCGTTGATTGTGACTCTTTCTCAAACCTATTTTGGTGGTGAATTTTTTTTTTTAACATAAAGTCTATCTCAAATTAACAACTAGATTTGGCAATTGAGATCTTTTCTACCTTGCTACAGTAATCTAGCTTATATTATAATAATCAAAGTCTTTATGTTACTTCAAGATCTCTTATTATCCTGTAAATGCATCTCTCATATGATCTTTGATTCTGTTTTGTGGTTTGTTCTTCCCTATATTAGAGAGAGTTTTTCTTCTCTAATATCTGGAAGATATACTCCCAACTAAGAATACTTAAAATTTTTTTGAAAAGAATCTAGCTTGCAAAAATAATAATAAAAAAGTGGCCAATGATGCCAAAAGCAAAAGATGCGCAATGATGCCAAATTTAAAAAAAAATGAACAAAGTGTATCAAAAATTAAAAGATGCACAAAGTGTGCCATTCAATGGACAAGAGGCATAAAATGAGCCCATAAGAAAGCAAGCTATCTTCCTTTCTTCCAACTCTTAAAACTTAGAAGATTTCTTGTATCACTTGAGATTTTCAAGGACTTGAATTCAAATTTTGCGATTGTAACAAACTACTTTGATATACTATTCTATAAGATACTTTTTTTAAACCAAGTCTTGATCGGATCTCTTTTTCTTATCCAATTGATTTTTTTAGTTAGGCATTTTGATTTCAAAAGACGATTTTACCCTAAAAGAAGTCTGAGCTTAGGGTTAACATGATCGAATATTTTACCGTTTTTTGTATTTTTGATGTTGTTAACTCATTATCTTACAAATTTTTAAAATCAATCGCATGGAAGACTATATTATGTTCATGCAATGATTAAAAAAAAAACTTTATTTCCTTTTTTTTTTTCCTCCTCCTTTTTGTGATGTCAAAAGGGGGAGTAGTCTGATGTATCTTGTAATTTGATTCTGGAACATAGTGAACTACTTTTTTTTATCACACTATTTTTATTAAATTGCTATAAAATGCTTAAACATTTTTTATTGTGTTTGCCATCCTAAAAAAGGGGGAGATTATTGTTAATCTAAAATTATGGATTAGACTATTGATGATAGAAAACATTCATGTTTTTCTATGGTTGCCTTGCCTATTAACTTTTCAGGTCCATAAGATCGAACGCAACTCAAGACCCGCTCAAGATTGGGTAGATTTAGTTTGAGTCAGTCTATAATATTTTTCTTTTTCTCAATTTTATTATAAAAGTTGTTCCTGATGCTAAGTAACCTTATACACACACACACTTGAGGGATTTTCTACATTTTTCTATTTTGAGTACATCGGCCTGGACGATGTTTATATCGGCTAGGATGATCCGACTAAAAATAAAAACCCTAATTAGGGCATCCTGGTTAAGGCAGCAGTCATTAAGTACATCATCCTGGACGATCCCTGTATTGGTCAGGACTATAGCTTAAATCAGAAAGAATCAGCTGCCATGATCAATTTAGGTATTATTTATTTCAGGACATCAGCCAGGATGATCTATACATCGGCCTGGACGATGTAGCATAAATATGCCTAAATTAATCTAGTAACTATAGAAAGCAAATAAGGATGATTGATATGATCACATTGGCCGGGCTGATCGCAGGATCAGCTAAAATGAAGTCATGGACGATAAACATCAGCCAGACTCTATTCCGGGCAATATTTAGGATGATTATACTCAGATTTGAACTAATTGGCCAGGATGAAATTATTTTTGCCTGGACGATATAACCAATTCTCTTTTGATCGTCCCAAATCATCCCGATTGATTGAGCTTATTTTGTATTGATTGGCCAAGATGATATTCCAATCATCCTGGACAATAATGTTGGTTCTTGAAATTCTATTTAATGGACCCAAATTTTCTCATGTAAAGGGACTATTAGCTGCTGTCTTGACCTGAGAGAGCAAAGAGAAGAGGGAGAGAGAGGAAGAGAGAGGGAGGAACTTGTGAGGGGAGTTTGTGAGAGGGATTCACAAAGGTTGCTCCAAGCAATGTTTCAAGGCATTGAAAGTTTGTTAGGGATGTTAAGCCCTTAAGAACTGGCCCAAGGCTAACCAAGAGGGTGGGTGAATTGGTATTTTAAAAATCTTTCTTATAATCAAAGAACAAAACTTAAAACCAAAATCTCCACAGACATCAAAGTGCAAAAAAAATACGAAAATCAAAATAAAGAGAGATCACACTAGATTTATTGTAGTTTGGTCAACTTGACCTACGTCCACTCCCCGGAGGCATCCTCTAAGTATTGCACTAATAAAAGTAACTCTCTTTTTGCTCCCACAGTAAGGCGGAGAAGCCCTCACAAAAACTCCATTCCGCCAACCCCGGCGAGGCAGAGAACCCAACTCCTTTTGCTTCCTCCTGAAGCAGGTAAATAACCTAACTGTTTTGTCTTCCTCCAGAAGCAGGCAGAGAACCTCGACTCCTTTTGCTTCCTCCAGAAGTAGGCAGAGAATCTCGACTCCTTTTGCTTCCTCCTAAAGCAGGCAGAGAATCTCGACTCCTTTTGCTTCCTCCTGAAGCAGGCAGAGAACCTCTAACATCTTAGAACATTGCTTGGAGTAACCTTTGTGAATCCCTCTCACAAACTCCCCTCACAAGTTCCTCCCTCTCTCTCCCTTTCTCTCCCTCTCCTTTTGGCTCTCTCAAGTCAAGACAACAGCTAAAGATCTTCTTGCAAGAAAAAATTTGGGTCCTTTAAATAGAATTTCAAGATCCGACATTATCATCCAGGATGATAGAAATATCCTCCTGGCCAATCAGTACAAATTAAGCGTAGTCAGCCGGGATGATTTGGGACGATCAGAAGAAAATTGGTTACATCATTCAGGCTGATACAGTATCGTCCTGGATGATTAGTTTAAATAGGAGTATAATCTTCCTGAACATCGTCCTGAATAGAGTCTGGATAATATCAATCGTCCTGAACATCATCCTGATCGATGTGATCGTATTAATCAGCCTTAATTGCTTTCCATAATTGCCAGATTCATTTAGGAATAATTGTGTTGCATCGTCCAGGCCAATATTAAGTTCATCCTGGCCAATGTTTTAAAATAAAGAATACCTAAATTGATCAAGGCGATTGATTCTTTTTTATTTAAGCCTATCATCGTAGACGATACAAGGATCATCTAGGATAATGTGCTTAATAATGGCTTCTTAACCAGGATGTCCTAATTAGGGTTTCTATTTTTAGCTGGATTGTCCTGACAGATATAAACATCATCCAGGCCGATGTAATCAAGACATAAAAACTTAGAAAACCCCTTAAGTGTGTGTATGCAAGGTTACTTAGCATCAGGAACCACTTTTACAATTTACTCAAGAAAAAAAAAATATTACAGACTGACTCAACCTAATTCTTCCCAATCTTGAGCTATCTTAAGTTGCATTCGATCATGTGGATCTGAAAAGTTAGTAGGCAATGTAGTCGTAGAAATTCATGAATGTTTGCTATCATTAGTGTTGCGGATCTATAGCTTATGATTTTGATGATAGCAAACATTCTCTTTCTCTATGACTGCCTTATCTGTTGATATTTCAGGTTCACATGATCAGGCTGCAATTTGGAATCAACTCAAGATTGGATAGACAAGGTCTGAGTCAGTTTGTACACTTTTTCCTTTCTTGAGTCTATTGTTTTTGGTGTGGCTCCTGATGCTTTGTAACTTGAAAGATTTCTGACTATTCCCTAGATTTTTTTGTTTTTGGTAACATCGTTAAAAAGTAGCCATCATTATGCAAAAAATATCGTCCTAGATGATTTTGTATCAGCTAGGACGATAGGCCCAAAACAGAAAGAATCTGCCGCCAGATCTATTTAGGAATTACTTATTTTTGGACATCGTCTAGATGATCTTTCATGACTATAAAATATCTCCTAGGATGATCCAGGAAAATTTTTCCAAAATTTCTCTGGAATTTAAGGAAAGTAATTATAACATGATTACACGATCAAATTATCCTAGACGATCGCAAAATTGCCCAGGCCGATACACTGGACGATTGGACATCAAATAGCTATTTTTATAGGCGATGTTTAGGATGATATTCCACGATTTGTTCTGATCATCCAGGATAATGTATTATCGTCCAGGATGATATGAACAAACTTCTTCTGATCGTCTCAAATTATCTCAGCTGATTGGGCTTATTTTGCACTGATCGTACAGGACGATATTAGTATCGTCCTGGATGATAATGTTGACAACTTACATTAATGAGCTCATTTTGAGAGCCATTATAGCTTCGTTTTTTTAGGGGAAACTTAAAGAGAGAGCTTGAAAGGGAGTGAGGAAAGGGTAGAGTTTGAGAGAGGGAGAAGATCCTATGAGGGGGGACTCAAGAGAATGTGAAGGGGGTTCCACAGGTTTGCTCCGCAAGCTCGCACCTAAATACCGTCAGATTTAAGGGTTGTCTCGAGAGAAGTTCACCAAAGATGAAGATCTCTTTGGTGTCAAAGGACCCGGCGACTCCGCCGCATTGGGGAAGGTGGAAGTAATTTTGTAAGGGCTTCTCCGCCTAGCTGTGGGGGCTAAAGGAGAGTCACTTATTTTAGTGCAATACTTGGAGGGTGCCTCCAAGGAGTGGATGTAGGTCAAGGTTTGACTTAACTATTATAAATCTGGTGTGTTCTTTTATTTTTCTGCTTCCGCATTTAATTTTCGTACTTTGGTTTTTATTGTGGTGATATTGTTTTTGATTTGTTTTTTGATTTAAAGAGTCTTTTTTACCAATTCACCCCTCTCTTATTAGCTTTGGGCTAGTTCATAGGGCCTAACATCCCTACCAAACTTTCAAGTGGTATCAGAGCAAGGTTTCATAAAATAAGTTTTTAAAAGCTTTTGAATTTTTTATCCATGGCTAATAGTAATATTGCAGAAGGCTATTCAATCACCAGACCACCATTGTTTGAAAGTATTACATTTGATTTTTGGAAAACTCTCATGTATATTTTTTTGCAATCGATAGATTTTTGCATGTGGCATATGATTTTAACTGGTTATTCATCACCGTCATGTATTTTAGATGGAATTAAAACTGACAATCCTTTAAGTCAATGGAATAGAGATGAACGAATCGATGCTCAATTGAATGCAAAATCTTAAATTGCTTTTTATGTGCTTTAAATGCTGAAGATTTTATGTTATTATCCACGTGCACTACTGGTAAGGATATTTGGGATAAACTACACACCATATACGAAGGCACTAGGAAAATCAAGGAATCCATGTTGAATGTGTTAATGCATGATTATGAAATATTTTCCACGAAACCTTATGAAATGATCTTAGACATGTATACTAGGTTTATTCAAATTGTGACATCATTGCATGCTTTAGGAAAAAAAATTTCAAATTTTGAAAAAGATAACAAAATTCTTATTTATCTACTGGTTAAGCTTGATGCTAAAATTGTTGGCATTTATGAATCAAAACATTTAAATGATTATTCTATTGATAATTTGATTGGCTCACTCATTACCTACGAGCAAAGTTTGGGTCAAAGACTTGTGGCTGCAGGTGAAATGATTATTCTAAAAGCTGAAGATATGGAATAAGATAGCTTAGTTGGTGACAAATGCAATGACTTGTCAAGCAAATCAAAAAGCTCACCAAAGCATAAGCATAAAAAAAAGTGGAATAAAGGTAAAAATGGTAAGGATGTTAATATTTCTTCTAACGTTATTTGCTTTCATTGTAGGAATCCTGGTCATATGAAAAATCAGTGCCTAATTTAGGAATTCTTCCATCAAAAGAAAAGGGTAAAGTGAATCAAATTTTAAACTGGGTAGATAATGAAAAGCAAAAAATCTCCTAGGCAGACCTGGTTTCGGAAGCATCGGACCAGGAGAAAGATAATGGTTAAAATTCTTGTTTGTGTGTTTGTGTTGTATTTTGTTTTTAGTTATTTTGTTTTTTGTTTATTTATTTTGTTTCGATTTTTATTTTGTTTTTTTGTTTTTTTTTTTTTTTTTTGAATTTTTTATTTCATGAAATTTTTTCTCTGATCAACACACATATTCACTTTTTTAAAAATAGAAATTCTACTTCCTACTTTTTCTTGAAATCTTTGGTTTGTTGTGATTGATTTCTCTAAACACTCAGAGGAAGGGAACTCATTATTTTGTTTCTCTTTCTCTCTTCTTAAAGAGGTTATTTTACTTTTGATTCAAAATCGTCATCATATTTTAAATTGGATTTTGAAACTGGTTTTTTTATCTCCCTACATTTTTTCTATTGCAAAGGAATCTTTTGCTAGATTGTTGAATCCATCTTAAAATTTTCTTAATCAAGTTGTTCGTGTTGTCAATAATTTGGGTTTACTTTAGTTTTGAAAGAATAAGATAGAAAGCATATTTTTTGAAAATAATAATAAAAAAAGTGGCCAATGATGTCAAACCAAAAGATGTGCAATGATGCCAAATTAAGAAAAAAAAATACACAAAGTGTATTAAAGATGCTCAAAAAGCCATTCAAGTGATAAAGGGCATAAAATGAGCCCACAAAAAATATGCTTATTTTTTCTTATATTACTAAAAGCCTAAGAAAATCCTTGATATGTTCGAAACTTGTGCTTAAAAATCTTGGTTTGTGATTCAGCAATTCGTGCATTGGTCTTCTATTAGATAGGTTTTATGAAAGGAGTTTTGAAAAATTAATGTTTCTTTTTTCTGTTTATTCCTTGATTTGGATATAGAATTAAATTTTTTTTTGACCTTTTAAAAGAACTTAAGCTTGGATTAACAATTTATGATTTTCTTAGTTTTTCTAGGCTATGAGTTGTCAATCCAATTCTACTAAGTTTTTGATTAAAACCAAGAGGAAACTTTCTCATTTTAAGAATATTTATTTTTTCACTAGATCAAGGAACATTTTTGTCTTTTGTTTTTTTTTGTGGCTCCTCTCTTTTTGATAATGTCAAAGGGGGAGAATGTATTGTTGAATTTGTATTCCTTTTTTTCTTTTCAAAAAAAATTAAAACAACAAAAATATATTTATCTCCCCTACTTTTTAAAGTGTTATTCTAGTGAGGGGGAGATTAGGAGAAAATGTTCCTTTTTGCAAAAATCAAATTGAAATGTTTACCACCATAAAAAAAGGGGAGATTATTATGGATCTACGGCTTATAATTTTGATGATAGCAAACATTCTTTTTCTCTACGACTACCTTATCTACTAACATTTCAGGTTCACACGATCGAACTGCAATTTGGAATCAACTCAAGATTTGGTAGACTAGGTTTCAGTCAGTTTGTACACTTTTTCTTTTCTTGAGTCTATTGTATTTAGTGTGGCTCTATTGTTGGTATTTTGAAAACATGTTTTGAAAATATTAATTTTCTTTGGGAGTCAAAGATAAATTCTAATTCTAAAATCAAATCATCCCGTTAGAAAGAATATATCACCTCGAAAGATGAAAATAAAATTTCATAACGGCGTTCAAATTTAGAATTATGAAATTCATCTTGAATATCGTGACCTGATGCTAAAGAGAACTTCATATGGCCCCGAAGGGTCAAAATGAGGTTCAACTGAATATCCAGCTACAATATTTAAGAATTGTAATCATTAGGTTCACATCCAAAGTCTTATCAAAGAAAGATATATCTCCCCGAAGGGAGAAAATATCATTCGATGATAATTCTTTGAATATGATAATAATGATCACTAGTATTTTAAGTTTTCCCAAAGAAATCCAATTGAGTTTTAAAAAATCAATTTTTAAAATCAGGAGCGTGTGTGGTTCTAAATCTCTTACGAGCACAAGCCCTCGTAGTTAATTACATCGTAAGAAAACAAGGTCTCCTACGAAAACTCTCGATTAAAATAACTGCAGAAATTTTATTTTAAAGATTTTTTA
This sequence comes from Dendrobium nobile, assembly GCA_022539455.1. Taxonomy (NCBI): domain Eukaryota; kingdom Viridiplantae; phylum Streptophyta; class Magnoliopsida; order Asparagales; family Orchidaceae; genus Dendrobium; species Dendrobium nobile. The sequence continues at coordinate 40,759,091 of CM039735.1, forward strand.
GGAATGATATCAAGGTGGTGAATTTGGAATTTCAATCGGGATTGGATCGAATTTTGAACACTTATTTCCGGAGTCGACGGAGGAGAGGTAGGAGGAACTTAGAGATTTTGAAATAATTTAGAAGTGCCCCAACCTAAGCTAAGTGTTGGGCTTTAAATTTTGGATTAAGGAGGAATCTTTATGTTCAAGATGAAATTTTATTAGAAAGTTGGGACTTATATTCTTGATCACCAGATCGAAAGAATGCCCAGGAGGTAAGGGTGAAGACTAACCTACCAAGTGGGTATGACGTCCCCGGTCAAGATCCCATGGTTTTCCATCATCCCGGGTTCGTCGGTATCCTTAGCCTACTTAGTCGAGTGACGACCAGAGGATCCTTGTTAGGAACCATGGGTTACCTCATTCAAGGGAACCTCGTAGGGCAAGGGGCTGGGGACCTAATCCTAGGATGACAAACAGGAAGTGCACAGGTTTGTGGACAATGAACCTATGTCAATATTATCTAACCTAGGATGCCACCAAAAGCATTAAAAATAATCATCATATGAATCTAACATAATATAAAAACAAAAATCAATTAATGCTCAATTTGTATATAGTTTAACACACCTCAGAAACAAAAAGTTGTGTCAGCCTAACCTAAAGCTAGAGTTCATGTCCTAACAAACCAACCTAAGTGTGTGTAGAAGGCCGTGTGGTTCGGATATGTCCTATATCGGGTAATTGGTTAAAGTTGTCTAATATTTTGATTGGTTGAAAGGCTTGAGGTATTTAAGTTTGAGTTTAAGTATTAGTATTTTTAAAGTTGATTTTGAGTGTTAAGTGATTACCACCTTTGTTTCTCACTGAGGCCGTGAAGTTTATTTCACCTAGGCCTGGGTTACCCAGTGATAACCAGTATTAATCGGATTAATTTAATTGGTTGATGGTTAAGGATTGAAGATTTTTAATTGTTTATTTCAATTATTGAGTTAAAGTTATTTGGAGTTTACGTCGATTATTGAATTATTAAAACTTTATGAATTAGTTAGAATTTTTCAGATAATTTCTTAAATATTCTTAAATTACTTTTAATTAATCATTAATGAATTATTAATTAAAATTCATTCAAAAGTTTTGTCTAAATTTGAATTATTCATCTCTAGATTTTATTGAAACTTTAATGTGTTTTGTCTTTGCATCTTGTTCTGTTTTTAATGAATTCATTTAATTAATATTCAATTAAGGAGTAATTAAAGCATTAATTAAGAATTATTAAGTTTTGGGTTTGAATTTTATCCTTTAATAATTGTATGTATTGATTGAAAAAGGTTTGATATTTTTAAAAATATTATTGAGTTGTTATCAAATATTTATGTTTACAAATTCTAAAGAAAAATTAATGATCGATTGTTGTTTGAGATCAAATAGATTATGTATATTAAATCCTAAGATATGATGTCGCTAAATTATCTATGTTTAATGTTTCATCTCTAAAGGATATATGTGTGAATCCTACAGTTTGTCTAAGTTCTCTAAGACTCATCCTTAATTATTGTCCCTAAATGACACTAGTGTTGTAATGGGATTTATAATCAATGTCTCTAACCCTTAACATATATATAGGTGTAAGTAAACAACGTCGATGGGTTATGGGTTTAAAAAAAAATAAATAAATAAATATAATTGAGATGCATAGGTTACCACATGGACCTAAGGTTGGAGGAGCATGCAATGATTGGCTTATGAGATCTATGGCCTTTTAAGTTTTAACAAAACTTACCTGATCACCGGAGCAAGTCAACGGTGATTCCAGCCGTAGTACTCCCATTTGGAAGAGATGGGGGCGATTGAAGCTCCTTGGCTCTATCCTCCGATCAGCTCCATCAGTACCTCGCAATTAAGGCGACGAGAGAAAGAGGTGTCAAAAAATCATGCATGAAAATATAAAAACTACTATGAATTGACATGTAAATGAATATGTGAAAGTATAAATCAAATCAAATTATTTAAGCTATTTCAATGTGTATAACTGGACAATGACATGCTTGTAATTTATAACAACAATCGTGTTAGGAGATTATAACAATAAAGCAAGTCAAACTCTATGTCACGAATAATCATCCACATCAATATATTCAAAAGTATATAGAATATAAACAACAATTCAAGTCAATATGTGGCATTAAGAGATATATACTTTTCAGTTACCAAAATCACAAGTCATATATTGAATAAGTATAAATGTCACTGTAACAACCAATATAAAATTTCTCTACATATTCCAATTGTGCCGATGTTGTCAAATTCTACAAATGAATAACTACAGCCAAAGAGCAAGTTCATATATTATCACAGTGGAAAGTTGTAATCCAAACAGAGGCATGATTATCTTGATCAAATTTCAATTGAAATGTCTCAAGTTAATAGAGCTAGAGTGAAGAAGAAAACTTTGATTCTCAACTAATGGAAACCTGAAGCTTTGCTCTAAAAGTAAAATACACAATACATCATCTTAAGGTGTTTAAATCAAATGAAATCAAACTTTGCACAGAAATATATAATCAGCTTATAGAAGTGCAATCATGTTATTCAAAGGAAATCTTAAATGGGGCAATATACACCATCTTATCGAGGAACCAGAACATGGGTAATACATAAAATATTGTACCAGGTTTTCTCATGTTGAATGAACATCTACAAAAGATATCACAAGTAAGAACGACTTTCAAGTTTCATGCTCAATTCCCACTTAAAACTCGCTCTACCCCAAAGTAGAGACAAATGGAGAAAGATCCTCATCAAAATTTATGGGAAAAGTATAAGAGCAACTATGTTTTCTCGAAACCAACAAATTTATTTCAAAAAATTATAACTAAAAATGCTTTCAAGAATGAAGGCCCAACACTCTTTGCTTTCCTCCAAAAAGAAAACATAAGGATCTTGTATTCTCTCAAATTTTGTGAAAGTGAAGCACAGAGGAGGGAAAGATATACAAATTCACATAATCTTCAATACTCAGAAGTACTTCATGAAACTCAAATGAATAAAATCAAATAGGAAATTCTTATCAATATAAAGGAACCTTGTGTTTGCACAAATGAATTCTTATTCATGACAATAGTGTTAATCAAACTCCTCCGACACTCATATGAAATTCTCATTCTTTAACAAGCAAAGGATGAGGTAATAATCTTGACTTCAGAATTGTGCATTTATAGAATGCTAAGGAGAGAAAACCACAATATTTCTTTTGCTGTTATCCTTAAAGAATTGATGACAAATCACACTTTCAATACCTTCAGTTTTTGAAGTGGGAAGTGAGTTCGAGTTCATGCCCTTCAACGTGCCAATAGAATACATATCACAAGATACCAACCACCACTTAATCAGAAGTATATAAAGTTTACCACATGAAATTTGTTTGATCGAATCCACCATCACAACATATATGCTTGCATAGCTAATGAAGAATTATTTGGTAGAATGCAAGAAGCATGTTTCTTCAAAAATACTGCACTAGAAGTATGTTCTGATAATCATTTGATGCAAACTAAACATAAATAGAAGAGAATAGACCACATAGATCCTTTATGCTATTAGAGTAGCAGCCTTTGACTAGAGGTGACTATATATAGAAATTACGTTAGAGTTTTATGATGCGATCACAACAATTGAAGTTGCATATAAAATATGACCACACCGAATCTGCATATAAAATCTGTCCAAATCAAATGAAGGAATGTAGTATACATTACTCACCGATATAGTTTATAACTTCAAGCAAACAACTAGGCTAGAAGAATAATTTTGTACTCATTGCTTCGTGCAATATTTCCTAAAAACTTAAAGGCCACGAACCAAAAATTTTAATTGGAAAATTTACAGAACATGAAGTCATGAACTAATCACGCAAAACCAACTAGAAGTTAAATAGTGCTAGGATCATTATTTTCCACAGAGACAATTGGTCTAAATTTTTATACAGCAGGTGGAGTAAAGAACAGCACTTATACCTACAAATCATGGCAGATTAATGCAAAGATTTCATGGAATAGAATACCATGCATCTATATGTGTATAAATAAATATTGAAAGCATCTTCGTTGGACTTTTTTTTTAAAACTTGAAACTTAGCATGAACAAGCATAAATATATGAGATAAATGCCAAATTCTGAGCCACGTGACAAGAAATAAGAGATGAAAAGCTGGAACTACAATTACACATTCAAGCTAGACAAATTTTGAAGAAGGCTAAACAACACCTCGTTTGAAACTAGACCTCGTGTAAGTTTGGAATTATATCACGTACTTGACGAAACCCATAAGCAACTTTTGCATCCATTCCTTTCGTGTAAAAATAAAATCCCAAACTTCTATAAAGCCAAATCCCAAAATCATTTATATACATTTTCACCACAATGAACACGAACTGCAACCTCTTACGACAAAGAACTAGAAATATGTGCGTTAACAGAGATTAAAAAAAAAAGGAAACATATGTATGGTTGGTATATATACACACACAAGCTCGTTTAATTTTTTAAGGCATTCATATTTCAATCTATGAGAGAAAATAGACAAATATATATATATATATATATATATATATGCAGCTAGTTAATTTTTTGATAAACAAAAATATACAACTATTTTATCCAGTAGAAGGAAATGATCATTACCTTTGCTATTCTTACACAAGAAAGAGAACGGCTATTCTTGCTGGGTATCAGAAAATCGGTTGCTACTCTCGCGTGCATTCCCTTTCTTTGCTAGACCTTGTTTAATGGCTGAAATATGTAGCCGATTTTCTCCATATAGTGACATGGAGAGCCGCCATATTCAAGCACAGCAACACTCATCCATTCCTGCAGATCAAGTTTGGGAGTCCCCATGTGCTTCTTTCAAGCAGGAATATCACTTTCCCTTGCTTGGACGGGTCGAGGAAGGGGAGGAAAGAGCAACTGGGGGCGTATAAACATCCTGTAGGAGTCAAGTGCAAGCAGCCTTCTTCCTCTTCAGCCGGCCCTAGCAACAGATCTCCAAAGGAAAATGAGATCGTGAGAGAAGATCCAAAAAGCAGAAACTCTTGGCTAGCCCTAAGAACAACTCTTCTTGACCGGATCTTTGAGTCTTCTCCCTCTTTTTTTTTGCTTGAGCGGATGAAGGATGAAGGCACGGCTGAAGGAGTGTGGGAGGAATCGTGTGTGTGAGAGCTTGGCCGACCCTAGCAGCTCCAAACATGTAAAAGGAAGTCTCGGCGGCTGCTTGTGTAGAATGGGGTGATCCTCCCTGGTCTAGGGCTTGGAGTCGTATATATATGTGTCATGCCTTGCCCTAATGCTATTATCAAGATCAAGAAACCATCGTCCCGTCCAAAGTTAATCGGATGGTTGATACCAAGCACTAAAATCAAACTGCTTTAGAGAGTTAAATTGGAGAAATAGGGTAAAATTATACAAAAACAAATTAATGGTGTAACATCTTGATTTAAATAGGTCAAGCTAGTTTGTAATAATTAAAATTTATTTGACTCAAGGGACATTAAATTGAGTAGATTAAAGTCATGGAGCCTTAAATCGACTACGAATTGGTCGACTTAAATTCACAATCGAAGCCCAACATTGAGGAGAATAAAATTCAAAACGAGTCGAAGAGAGGTCGATTGCAAGATGTATTGTAGGCGATGATGATTGAAAGGTTAATTAATCAAAATGTAGATAAAAAATTGGATGATTGAAAGTTAATTGGAACTTTGATTAAGAGTTGAATGGGATATGTTTGGGACCTATATGATCGACAAGTGAGAACTTGTTGATCATTAGGTCACCAAAATAAAACCCAGGTGGGTCCTAGTAACCTCATACAAAAATGAGGTCAACAAATGGACCCCCCAATATGTGTAGTAGAAGGAACTTCTGCTGCACATATTGGCGTTGACCGAATGACAAGTTTGAGTAGGATTTTGAAAGTATAAGGAAGGACATCACCTAACCTTAGGTCTATAGGATACTGATAGAAGACTTACTCCTAATACACAGATTAACTGGGAACCAAGATAGGGAATACCTAACCTTGGGTCTAAGGAAGGGCATCACCCAACCTTAGGTCCATAGGATGCTGATAGATGACTTACTCCTAATGGACAGATCAACTGCGAAACCAAGGTAAGGAATACCTAACCTTGGGTCTAAGGAAGGGCATCACCCAACCTTAGGCCTATAGGATGCTGATAGAAGACTTACTATAAATAGGTAGATCAACTGGGAAACCAAGGTAGGGAATACCTAGCCTTGGAACTAAGGAAGGGCATCACCCAACCTTAGGCCTATAGGATGCTGATAGAAGACTTACTCCAAATAGGAAGATCAACTGGGAAACCAAGGTAGGGAATACCTAGCCTTGGGTCTAAGGAAGGGCATCACCCAACCTTAGGTCTATAGGATGCTGATAGAAGACTTACTCCTAATAGACGAATCAACTGGGAAACCAAGGTAGGGAATACCTAGCCTTGGGTCTAAGGAAGGGCATCACCCAACCTTAGGCCTATAGGATGCTGATAGAAGACTTACTCCAAATAGGCAAATTAATTTGAAACCAAAGTAGGAAATACCTAGCTTTGGGTCTAAGGAAGGGCATCACCCAACCTTAGGTCTATAGGATGCTGATAGAAGACTTACTTCTAGTAGACGAATCAACCGAAAAACCAAGGTAGGGAATACCTAGCCTTGGGTCTAAGGAAGGGCATCACCCAACCTTAGGCCTGTAGGATGCTGATAGAAGACTTATTCCTAATAGGCAAATTAACTGGGATGGTTATGTGAGGAGGAAACTTGCTCCACACAGAGGACCAAAACTGGCAAACTAGGGTGGTGCCACGAAGGGTGTACTCCTCCACTAGCGAGTGGTCATGTGGGGAGGAAACTTGCTCCATATAGAGGACCGAAACTGGCAAACTAGGGTGGTGACATGAAGGGCATACTCCACCACTAATCCACAAATGCCAGGGTGGTGCCACAGAGGGCGTACTCCACCACTAGCGGGTCTAATCCTAAGGGAAGAAATGACCTAACCTTAAGGAAAAGAGAATTGGAAACAATGATTGATGATTTTGAATTTGATTTGATTTCTATGAATTTGAAGTGGTGAATTTGATGTTTAATTTGATATTCATTTGGCATGATAATTCTTAATGAACCGCCCAAATGAAAGGAAGCATCTGGTGGTATCTTCAAAATTAATCCATTGCCATGAACCTTCCTTAAAAATCATCTCTAAGGTCGACGATCCAGTCAACATTGATTCAAAGCTTCCATTGATCTTATGGTGGACTAAAATTGGTCTTCAAAGGACTATAGCCAGATCTCCTACTTGGAAAGTCCTGAGGTAACACAATTTTATCACGAGCTTGAATCATACGTGACTTATGTAATTTCAAATTTTGTTAGAGTTCAAAATCAACTTTCTTCGAGGCCTTCGAGCTCCTCCAATCGGAGTTGGGCACTCTACTCAGTTGTGACTCAATGTTGAAAAGAAAATTCCAGTGATGTAAAACACACCTATATGTGAGAACAACCTTGGACCCAGCATAGAGTGTTATTTCACAGAGTGGATCTTAAAAGAAATGATGCATATATTTAAGGACTCACATATATCTCTCAAGAATGGGATTTAAATTCTTATCCAGAATAGAAGATTCATTCTTTTTATTGAAAATTTCCTCTTAATTATTTGGACCATGTCAGAACGACAAGTGGAAACAAATTCAAAAGTATAGTGAGAAGTAGAGTGACCCCAATTGACCTGAAAAGAGCCAAGGATTTGAATTTTGTTGACTCGGATGAAGTTTCATAAAAACTGAACTAGGTTCTCCCTTGTAGAGATTTTGAATTAAAATCAATTTCAAAAAAAGGCGTAAGTTGGATAGAGAAATTTAATTTTTTCAATTCCCTTGCATAGAATTTTCTATCTAATAAACTGTCCATGCATGAGAATAAATCTAGATTCAAGATTTTTCAAAGTCAAGCTATTAAATATGACCGGGCTCTTTGAGATTTAAGGATTTTAAAAGAAGGAAGCATCTTTCACTTTTTTTTGTGACGTGCTTTGCACACCCTTTATTTCTTTGGCGCACTTTACGCTTCTTTTGATTTTGAATTTTTTTTTTTTACTACACTTTGTGCATCCTTTGAATTTTTTTTAACAAGAGGCTTCACTTTCTTTAAAACCTTAACATGATTGCTCTTTTTTTTTAATCCAGGATTATATCGCAAGTATAAGAGAAGGAAATTCATTCTCTTATCCAAGGAAGAATAATCCCCAAATTGGACCCAATCTTTTGATAAGAAAATATTAACTTGACTTAGAAAATCATTGAATAGATTTAGAACGTGCAAGAGAAGCCTATAAGATAGAAAACTACGAGAAGACTGAGAAGATTTTCATTTCAAAAACCAAATTAAGTTTGATACAAACTTCAATTCAAAAATCAAATTAACCCGCAGAAGCGGTGGGAGGGAGGGGCCTTTAAAGATCTAGTGGGGTCAACCACAACTCTCTCCTATTTTTGATTTAAAGTAGAGGTTAATTTTCATTAAAAGGAAGGATCAACTATCTTAAAAATTTGGACCCATTACACTTGAGAAATAATATGATTTCCTTCAAAATAGCAAGTCCAGGTGGCAAGACCCAATCAATGTAAATCATATTTCCGCAATCTCTTAAGAGGAAGAGATTGTTGTGTGGTCTGCACTATCCCTAACTAGTGCTGCATCATTTCAATCTAAGGATTTATCACGATAGGACCCATCTAGAAGTTAAATTCAGACGGAGTCACTATCTGATAAGATCTCAAATCCATCAATATTCCCCTCTCTAATTACTAGTGATGTAACAATTATGAGAGTGGCACCCTGAGTGGTTTCTGCACCTCCTCCTCTATAGATGATATAGTAGGGCACATATAGTAACGTGGACTAACATCATCCAATAGAGTGGATGGGTCATAACCCTCAATTGGGGGCCAATAGTCTATTATTGTTGGTTGCTCAATTTAGATTTGGTAGATATTTTATGTGCAATAGTCAAAAGGGCAAAGTGGATATCACGCTATTGTTCTCACAACCTCCCTACCTTGAGTATGAGGAAGAGGGTGAGAGTTGCTTCCACCAAAGAGGGGGGGCATGTGAGAGGAGAAATGAACCCTCCATTAGCCTCAAATTTGACTTACTATTAAGGCTTCTAATTCAGCAATCTTTCTGGCCATTTGAGTACATTTAATTTCCTTGAATTAATGAAAGATGATTTAAATCAATTGATTTTGAAATGGAATTGGAATCTCGAAATCAATTGATTTTCTTTAAATTTTGGAACTCAAAATATTGAGTTTTCACTCAACATGAAGGTTCACAAAATTGACAAGAGAATCTCAAGGGTTGGGCTTGACTCTCTCATTCCACCAACTAATTAGGGATGAAATGTCAAAGCTTAGATTTGGTTGAGAAAATTTGAATTTAATGTTGAAATTAAATGGATCTTCCTTAAATTTTGAAACTCAACTTGTTAGATTTTTTTTTGGCCATGCAAGTTTACAAAATTGACATGAAAAATTGCTACGATTGGGCTTAACTCTTTCATTCCACCAATCGACTTGGGGTGAAATGTCAAAGCCTACATTCGATTGAGAAGATTTGAATTTCAGGATTGAAAATAGCCGATCTTCTTCAAATTATGAAACTCAACATATTGAATTTCATTCAAATATGCAAGTTTACAAAATTGACATGATGACCTTAAGGTATGGCTTGCCCTTTCGCTCCACCAATTAACTTAGGGGCAAAAATGTCAAAGCCTAGAGTTGTTAGAGGGAGAGTTGAATTTTGATTTGGAGACTGAAGGGTCTTCCGTAGAATGTGAAACTTAGCATACTCGAGATTTAATCGGATATGCAAGCATGAAACATTTATGAAGATCTTAAAGAATTTGACTAGACCCTTTTGCTCTACCAATTAACTTGGAGGCAAAATGTCAAAGCTCGACTTGAACAAAGGTTTCCTCGCTCACCTCTCTGTTTGACATGTCTTTTTGATGTTGGCCACACTCACCCAAGGAAGAAATGGGTAGAGATACCAACGGAAGAAGGGTAGTCAAAATTACTGATACAATAAAATTTATGCCGTTATTAAAGATGGAGAGAGAAATTTAGTCCCACCGGGCGTGCCATTTTTTGTTGTTGGTATTTTGAAAACATATTTTGAAAATATTAATTTTCTTTGGGAGTCAAAGATAAATTCTAATTCTAAAATCGAATCATCCCGTTAGAAAGAATATATCACCTCGAAAGATGAAAATAAAATTTCATAGCGGCGTTCAGATTTAGAATTATGAAATTCATCTTAAATATCGTGACCTGATGCTAAAGAGAACTTCATATGGCCCCGAAGGGTCAAAATGAGGTTACCCTGAATATCCAGCTACAATATTCAAGAAGTGTAATCGTTAGGTTCACATCCAAAGCCTTATCAAAGAAAGATATATCTCCCCGAAGGGAGAAAATATCATTTGATGATAATTCTTTGAATATGATAATAATGATCACTAGTATTTTAAGTTTTCCCAAAGAAATCCAATTGAGTTTTTAAAAATCAATTTTTAAAATCAGGCGCGTGTGTGATTCTAAATCTCCTACGAGCGCAAGCCCTCGTAGTTAATTACATCGTAAGAAAACAAGGTCTCCTACAAAAACTCTCGATCAAAATAATGGCAGAAATTTAATTTTTAAAGATTTTCAAGGAATGATATCAAGGAGGTGAATTTGGAATTTCAATCGGGATTGGATCGAATTTTGAACACTTATTTCCGAAGTCAACGGAGGAGAGGTAGGAGGCACTTAGAAATTCTGAAATAATTTAGAAGTGCCCCAACCTAATCTAAGTGTTGGGCTTTCAATTTTGGATTAAGGAGGAATCTTTATGTTCAAGTTGAAATTTTATTAGAAAGTTGGGACTTATATTCTCGATCACCAGATCGGAAGAATGCCCATGAGGTAAGGGTGAAGACTAACCTACCAAGTGGGTATGACGTCCCCGATCAAGATCCCATGGTTTTCCATCATCCCGGGTTCGTCGGTATCCTTAGCCTACTTAGTCGAGTGACGACCAGAGGATCCTTGTTAGCAACCATGGGTTACCTCAATCAAGGGAACCTCGTAGGCCAAGGGACTGGGGACCTAATTTTAGGATGACAAACAGGAAGTGCACAGGTTTGTGGACAATGAACCTATGTCAATGTTATCTAACCTAGGATGCCACCAAAAGCATTAAAAATAATCATCACATGAATCTAACATAGTATAAAAACAAAAATCAATTAATGCTCAATTTGTATATAGTTTAACACACCTCAGAAACAAAAAGTAGCGTCAGCCTAACCTAAAGCTGGAGTTCATGTCCTAACAAACCAACCTAAGTGTGTGTAGAAGGCCGTGTGGTTCGGATATGTCCTATATCGGGTAATTGGTTAAAGTTGTCTAATATTTTGATTGGTTGAAAGGCTTGAGGTATTTAAGTTTGAGTTTAAGTATTAGTAGTTTTAAAGTTGATTTTGAGTGGTAAGTGATTACCACCTTTGTTTCTCACCGAGGCCGTGAAGTTTATTTCACCTAGGCCTGGGTTACCCAGTGATAACCAGTATTAATCGGATTAATTTAATTGGTTGATGGTTAAAGGATTGAAGATTTTTAATTATTTATTTCAATTATTGAGTTAAAGTTATTTGGAGTTTAAGTCGATTATTGAATTATTAAAACTTTATGAATTAGTTAGAAATTTTCAGATAATTTCTCAAATATTTTTAAATTACTTTTAATTAATCATTAATGAATTATTAATTAAAATTCATTCAAAAGTTTTGTCTAAATTTGAATTATTCATCTCTAGATTTTATTGAAACTTTAATGTGTTTTGTCTTTGCATCTTGTTCTGTTTTTAATGAATTCATTTAGTTAATATTCAATTAAGGAGTAATTAAAAAATTAATTAAGAATTAATAAGTTTTGGGTTTGAATTTTATCATTTAATAATTATATGTTTTGATTGAGGTTGATTGAAAAAGGTTTGATATTTTTAAAAATTCTATTGAGTTGTTATCAAATATTTATGTTTTCAAATTCTAAAGAAAAATTAATGATCGATTGTTTTTTGAGATCAAATAGATTATGTATATTAAATCCTAAGATGTGATGTCACAATATTATCTATGTTTAATGTTTCATCCCTAAAGGATATATGTGTGAATCCTACAGTTTGTCTAAGTTCTCTAAGACTCATCCTTAATTATTGTCCCTAAATGATACTAGTGTTGTAATGGGATTTACAATCAATGTCTCTAACCCTTAACATATATATAGGTGTAAGTAAACCACGTCGATGGGTTTTGGGTTTAAAAAAAAAAATAAATAAATATAATTGAGATGCATAGGTTACCACATGGACCTAAGGTTGGAGGAGCATGCAATGATTGGCTTATGAGATCTATGGCCTTTTAAGTTTTAACAAAACTTACCTGATCACCCGAGCAAGTCAACGGTGATTCCAGCCGTAGTACTCCCATTTGGAAGAGATGGGGGCGATTGATGCTCCTTGGCTCTATCCTCCAATCAGCTCCATCAGTACCTCGCAAATAAGGCGACGAGAGAAAGCGATGTCAGAATATCATGCATGAAAATATAAAAATTACTATGAATTGACATGTAAATGAATATGTGAAAGTATAAATCAAACCAAATTATTTAAGCTATTTCAAAGTGTATAACTGGACAATGACATGCTTGTAATTTATAACAACAATCGTGTCAGGAGATTATAACAATAAAGCAAGTCAAACTCTATGTCACGAATAATCATCCACATCAATATATTCAAAAGTATATAGAATATAAACAACAATTAAAGTCAATATGTGGCATTAAGAGATATATACTTTTCGGTTACCAAAATCACAAGTCATATATTGAATAAGTATAAATGTCACTGTAACAACCAATATGAAATTTCTCTACATATTCTAATTGTGACGATGTTGTCAAATTCTACAAATGAATAACTACAACCAAAGAGCAAGTTCATATATTATCACAATGGAAAGTTGTAATCCAAACAGAGGCGTGATTATCTTGATCAAATTTCAATTGAAATGTCTCAAGTTAATAGAGCTAGAGTGAAGAAGAAAACTTTGATTCTCAACTAATGGAAACCTGAAGCTTTGCTCTAAAAGTAAAATACACAATACATCATCTTAAGGTGTTTAAATCAAATGAAATCAAACTTTGCACAGAAATATATAATCAGCTTATAGAAGTGCAATCATGTTATTCAAAGGAAATCTTAAATGGGGCAATATACACCATCTTATCGAGGAACCAGAACATAGGTAATACATAAAATAATGTACCATGTTTTATCATGTTGAAAGAACATCTACAAAAGATATCACAAGTAAGAACAACCTTCAAGTTTCATGCTCAATTCCAACTTAAAACTCGCTCTACCCCAAAGTAGAGACAAATGGAGAAAGATAATTATCAAAATTTATGGGAAGAGTATAAGAGCAACTATGTTTTCTCGAAACCAACAAATTTAATTCAGAAAATTATAATTGAAAATGCTTTCAAGAATGAAGGCCCAGCACTCTTTGCTTTCCTCCAAAAAGTAAACATAAGGATCTTGTATTCTCTCAAATTTTGTGAAAGTGAAGCACAGAGAAGGAGAGAAAGATATACAAATTCACATAATCCTCAATACTCAGAAGTACTTCATGAAACTCAAATGAATAAAATCAAATAGGAAATTCTTATCAATATAAAGGAACCTTGTGTTTGCACAAATGAATTCTTATTCATGACAATAGTGCTAATCAAACTCCTCCAACACTCATATGAAATTCTCATTCTTTAACAAGCAAAGGATGAGGTAATAATCTTGACTTCAAAATTGTGCATTTATAGAATGCTAAGGAGAGAAAACCACAATATTTCTTTTGCTGTTATCCTTAAAGAATTGATGACAAATCACACTTTCAATACCTTCAGTTTTTGATGTGGGAAATGAGTTCGAGTTCATGCCCTTCAACGTGCCAATAGAATACATATCACAAGATACCAACCACCACTTAATCAGAAGTATATAAATTTTACCACATGAAATTTGTTTGATCGAATCCACCATCACAACATATATGCTTGCATAGCTAACGGAGAATTATTTGGTAGAATGCAAGAAGCATGTTTCTTCAAAAATAGTGCACTAGAATTATGTTCTGATAATCATTTGATGCAAACTAAAAATAAATAGAAGAGAATAGACCACATAGATCCTTTATGCTATTAGAGTAGCAGCCTTTGACTAGAGGTGACTATATATAGAAATTAAGTTAGAGTTTTATGATGCGATCACAACAATCGAAGTTGCATATAAAATCTGACCACACTGAATCTGCATATAAAATCTGACCAAACCAACTCAAATCAAATGAAGGAATGTAGTATACTTTACTCACCGATATAGTTTATAACTTCAAGCAAACAACTAGGCTAGAAGAATAATTTTGTACTCATTGCTTCGTGCAATATTTCCTCAAAACATAAGGGCCACGAACGAAAACTTTTAATTGGAAAATTTACAGAACATGAAGTCATGAACTAATCATGCAAAACCAACTAGAAGTTAAATAGTGCTTGGATCATTATTTTCCATAGAGACAATTGGTCTAAATTTTTATACAGCATGTGTAGTATAGAACAGCACTTATACCTACAAATCATGGCAGATTAATGCAAAGATTTCATGGAATAGAATACCATGCATCTATATGTCTATAAATAAATAATGAAAGCATCTTCATTGGACTTTTTTTTTAAAACCTGAAACTTAGCATGAACAAGCATAAATATATGAGATAAATGCCAAATTCCGAGCCACGTGACAAGAAAAAAGAGATGAAAAGCTGGAACTACAATTACACATTCAAGCTAGACAAATTTTGAAGAAGGCTAAACAACACCTCTTTCGAAACTAGACCTCGTGTAAGTTTCAAATTTTATCACGTGTATGATGAAACCCATAAGCAACTTTAGCATCCATTCCTTTTGTTTATATATATATATATATATATATATATATATATATATATATATATATATATATATATATATATATATATATATATAAAGAGTAAAAATAAGATCCCAAACTTCCATAAAGCCAAATCCCAAAATCAGTTATATACATTTTCACCACAATGAACACGAACTGCAGCCTCTTACGACAAAGAATTAGAAATATGTGCGTTAACAGAGATTAAAAAAAAAGGAAACATATATATGGTAGGTATATATACACACATAAGCTTGTTTAATTTTTTAAGGCATTCATATTTCAATCTATGAGAGAAAATAGACAAATATATATATATATATATATATATATATATAAATGCAGCTAGTTAGATTTTTGATAAACAAAATTATACAACTATTTGATCCAGTAGAAGGAAATGATCATTACCTTTGCTATTCTTACACAAGAAAGAGAATGGCTGTTCTTGCTGGGTATCAGAAAATCGGTTGCTACTCTCGCGTGCATTCCCTTTCTTTGCTAGACCTTGTTTAATGGCTGAAATATGTAGCCGATTTTCTCCATATAGTGACATGGAGAGCCGCCATATTCAAGCACAGCAACACTCATCCATTGTTGCAGATCAAGTTTAGGTGTCCCCATGTGCTTCTTTTAAGCAGGAATATCACTTGCCCTGGCTTGGATGGGTGGAGGAAAGGGAGGAAAGAGCAGCTGGGGGCGTATAAACTTCCTGTAGGAGTCAAGTGCAAGCAGCCTTCTTCCTCTTCAGCCGGCCCTAGCAACAGATCTCCAAAGGAAAATGAGATCGTGAGAGAAGATCCAAAAAGCAGAAACTCTTGGCCAGCCCTAAGAACAACTCCTCTTGACCGGATCTTTGAGTCTTCTCCCTCTTTTTTTTTGCTTGAGCGGATGAAGGATGAAGGCACGGCTGAAGCAGTGTGGGAGGGATCGTGTGTGTGAGTGCTTGGCCGGCCCTAGCAGCTCTGAAAATGTAAAAGGAAGTCTCGGCGGCTGCTTGTGTAGAATGGGGCGATCCTCCCTGGTCTAGGGCTTGGAGTCGTATATATATGTGTCATGCCTTGCCCTAATGCTATTATCAAGATCAAGAAACCATCGTCCCATCCAAAGCTGATCGGATGGTTGATACCAAGCACTAAAATCAAACTGCTTTAGAGAGTTAAATTGGGGAAATAGGGTAAAATTATACAAAAACAAATTAATGGTGAAACATCTTGATTTAAATAGGTCAAGCTAGTTTGTAATAATTAAAATTGATTTGACTCAAGGGACATTAAATTGAGTAGATTAAAGTCATGGAGCCTTAAATCAACTACGAATTGGTCGACTTAAATTCACACTCGAAGCCCAACATTGAGGAGAATCAAATTCAAAACGTGTTAAAGAGAGGTCGATTGCAAGATGTATTGTAGGCGATGATGATTGAAAGGTTAATTAATCAAAATGTAGATAAAAAATTGGATGATTGAAAGTTAATTGGAACTTTGATTAAGAGTTGAATGGGATATGTTTGGGACCTACATGGTCGACAAGTAAGAACTTGTCGATCATTAGGTCACCAAAATAAAACCCAGGTGGGTCCTAGTAACCTCATACAAAAATGAGGTCAACAGGCTCCTGATGCTTTATAACTTGGAAGATTTCTGATTGTTCCCTAGATTTTATCATTTTTGGTAACATCATCCGGGACGATTTTATATCGTCCTGGATGATCAGTTTAAAAGCAAAAACCCTAATTAGGGCATCCTTATTAAAGCAGCCGTCATTATGCAAAAAAAATATTGTCCTTGACAATTTTGTATCGACCAGGATGATAGGCTCAAAATAGAAAGAATCTGCGGCCAGATCTATTTAGGAATTATTTATTTTTGGACATCATCCAGAGGATCGTCCAGGACTATAAAATATCATCCAGGATGATCCAAGATAATGTTTCCAAAATTTCTTGAGAATTTAAGGAAAGCAATTATGACTTGATTGCATGATCAAATCATCCTGGATGATCACAAATCCATCCAGGCCGATACATTGGACGATTGGACATCTGACAGCTATTTTTCAAGGCGATGTTGAGGATGATATTCCACGATTTGTTCTGATCATCCAGGATGATATATTATCATCCTGGATGTTATGAATAAACTTCTTCTGATCGTCTCAAATCATCCAGCTGATTGGGCTTATTTTACACTGATCGTAAAGGACGATATTATATCATCCTAGACGATAATATCGACAACTTGCATTAATATGCTCATTTTGAGATCTTCTATTTAAGCAATAACTTAATGCTTTATAAGTGTCTTTGGCAGCCATTATAGATTCATTCTTTTATTCAGAAACTTGATGAGAGAGCTTGAAAGGGAGTGAGAAAAGGGTGGAGTTTGAGAGAGGTAGAAGATCTTGTGAGGGGGGACTCAAGGGAGTGTGGAGGGGGTTCCACACGATTTCTCCGACAAGCAAACACTTGAATACCATTGGATTCAAGGGTTGTCTCGAGGGAAGTTCACCAAAGAAGAAGATGTCTTTGGTGTCAAAGGAATCGGCGACTCCACTGCACCGGGGAAGGTGGAATTGATTTTATAAGGGCTTCTCCGCCTAGCTGTGGGGGCTAAAGGAGAGTCACTTAGTTTAGTGCAATACTTGGAGGGTGCCTCCAATGAGTGGACTAGGTCAAGGTTTGACCGACCCACTATAAATCTGGTGTGTTCTTTCTTTTTTCTGCTTTCGCATTTAATTTCTGCACTTTGGTTTTTATTGTGGTGATATTATTTTTTATTTGTGTTTTGATTTAAAGAGTCATTTTTACCAATTCACCCCTCTCTCTTAATTAGCTTTGGTCTAGTTCATAAGGCCTAACATACCTAACGAACTTTCAAGTGGTATCAAAGCAAGGTTTCATAAAATAAGTTTTTAAAAGCTTTTGAATTTTTGATCCATTGCTAATCGTAATATTGCAAAAGGTTATTCAATCACCAGACCACCTTTGTTTGAAAATATTACATTTGATTTTTGGAAAACTAGCATGCCTATTTTTTTGCAATCAAATGATTTTCGCATCTGGCATATAACTTTAACTAGTTATTCATCACCGTCACATATTTTAGATAGAATTAAAACTGACATTCCTTTTAGTCAATGGAATAAAGATGAACGAATCAATGCTCAATTGAATGCAAAATCTTTAAATTACTTTCTCTATGCATTAAATTCTGAAGATTTTATGTTAGTATCCACGTGCACTACTGGTAAAGAAATTTAGGAAAAACTACACACCATATATGAAGGCACTAGTGAAATTAAGCAATCCAAGTTGAATGTGTTAATGCATGATTATGAAATGTTTTCCATGAAACCTTATGAAATGATCTTAGACATGTATACTAGGTTTATTCAAATTATGACATCATCGCATGCTTTAGGAAAAGAATTTTCAAATTTTGAAAAAGTTAACAAAATTCTTTGTTATCTACTGGATAAATTTGATGCTAAAATTGTTGCTATTTGTGAATGAAAAAATTTAAACGATTATTATATTGATAATTTGATTGGCTCACTCATTGCATATGAGCAAAGTTTAGGTCAAAGACTTGTGGATGCAGGTGAAACGATTATTCTAAAAGATAAAGATACAAAAAAGATAGCTTAGTTGGTGACAAATGCAATGACTTGTCAAGCAAATCAAAAAGCTCAGCAAAGTATAAGCATAAAAAAAGTGGAATAAAGGTAAAAATGGTAAGGATGTTAATATTTCTTCTGATGTTATTTGCTTTCATGGTAGGAATCCCGATCATATGAAAAATCAGTGCCTAATTTAAGAATTCTTCCAGCAAAAGAAAAGGGTAAAGCGAAGAAAATTTTAAATTGGGGAGATAATGAAAAGCAAAAAATCTTCTAGGCAAACCTGGTTTTTGAAGCATCGGACCAGGAGAAAGATAATGGTTAAAAGACTTGTTTGTGTATTTGTGTTGTGTTTTGTTTTTAGTTATTTTCTTTTTTGTTTATTTGCTTTGTTTCAGTTTTTATTTTCTGTTTTTGTTTTTGTTTATTCTTTGAATTTATTTGTTTCGTGAAATTTTTTCTCTGATTAACACACACATTCACGTTTCTAAAAATGAAAAATCTACTTCATATTTTTTCTTGAAATCTTTGATAAGTTGTGATTGACTTCTCTAAAATAGTCAGAGGAAGGGAACTCATGATTTTGTTTCTCTTTCCCTCTTCTTAAAGAGGATATCTTACTTTTGATTCAAAATCTTCATCATATTTTAAATTGGATTTTGAAACTGGTTTTTTTTATCTCCCTACATTTTTTCTATCACAAAGGAATCTTTTACAAGATTGTTGATTCTACCTTAAAATTTTCTTAATCAAGTTGTTCATGTTGTCAATAATTTGGGTTTACTTTAATTTTGAAAATATAAGAAAGAAAGCATATTTTTTGAAAATAATAATAAAAAAAAGTGGCCAATGATGCCAAACATTAAGATGCGCAATGACGCAAAATTAAAAAAAAATACATAAAATGTATTAAAAAACAAAAGATGCTCAAAGAGCCATTCAAATGATAAAGGGAATAAAATGAGCCCACAAAAAATATGCTTATTTTTTCTTATACTTCTAAAAGCCTAAGAAAATCCTTGATATGTTCGAAACTTGTGCTTAAAAATCTTGGTTCCTGATTTAGCAATTCGTGCATTGATCTTCTATTAGAAATATTTTATGAAGGGAGTTTTGAATATAATTAATGTTTTTTTTTCCCGTTTATTCCTAGATTTGGATATTGGATTAAAAAGTTTTTTGAACCTTTAAAAGAACTTAAGCTTGGATTAACAATTTATGAATTTCTTACTTCTTCTGGGCTATGAGTTATAAGTCCAATTCTACTATGTTTTTGATTAAAACCAAGAGGTAACTTTCTTATTTTAAGAATATTTGTTTTTTCAGTAGTTTAGGGAATATTTTTGTCTTTTGTTCATTTTGTTTTTTGTTTGTGCCTCCTCTCTTTTTGATAATGTCAAAGGGGGAGAACGTACTGTTGAATTTGTAACCTTTTTTTTCTTTTAAAAAAAAAATTTAAAACAACAAAAATATTTTTATCTCCCCTATTTTTTAAAGTGTTATTCTAGTGAGGGAGAGATTAGGAGAAAATGTTCCTTTTTGCAAATTCAAATTTAAATGTTTGCCATTATCAAAAAGGGGGAGATTGTTACGGATCTGTGGCTTATGATTTTGATGATAACAAACATTCTTTTTCTCTTCGACTGCCTTATCTACCAACATTTCAAGTTCACACGATCGGACTGCAATTTAGAATCAACTCAAGATTGGGTAGACTAGGTCTGAGTCAGTTTGTACACTTTTTCCTTTCTTGAGTCTATTGTATTTGGTGTGGCTCTTGATGCTTTATGACTTGGAAGATCTCTGACTGTTCTCTAGATTTTACTGTTTTTGGTAACATCATTCGGGATGATTTTATATCGTCCAGGTCGATCAGTTCAAAAGCAAAAACCCTAATTAGGGCATCCTCATTAAAGCAGTCGTCATTATGCAAAAAATATCTTCCTGAATACTTTTATATCGACCAGGACGATAGGCTCAAAATAGAAAGAATCTGCCGCCAGATCTATTTAGGAATTACTTATTTTTGAACATCATCCAGAGGATCATCCAAGAATATAAAATATTGTCCAGGACAATCCATAACAATTTTTCTAAAATTTCTCTGGAATTTAAGGAAAGTAATTATGACTTGATTGCACGATCAAATCTCCTGGACAATCGCAAAATCATCCAGGCCGATCTGCTGGACAATTGGACATCAGACAACTTTTTTTCAGGGCGATGTTTAGGACAATATTCCACGATTTGTTCTGATCGTCCAGGACGATATATTAACGTCCTGGATGATATAAACAAACTTCTTCTGATCGTCTCAAATCGTTCCGGCTGATTGGGCTTATTTTGCACTGATCGTACAGGACGATATTAGTGTCATCCTGGATGATAATGTCGGCAACATGCTTTCATGAGCTCATTTTGAGATGTTCTATTTAAGCTATGATAAGACACTTTGTAAGTGTATTTGGCAGCTATTGTAGCTTCGTTCTTTTGAGGGAAACTTGAAGAGAGAGTTTGAAAGGGAGTGAGAAAAGGGTGGAGTTTGAGAGAGAGAGAGAAGATCCTGTGAGGGGGGACTCAAGGGAATGTGGAGGGGTTCGATACGGTTGCTGTGGTAAAGCTCACACCAGACTACCATCGGATTAAAGGGTTGTCTCGAGGGAAGTTCGCCAAAGAAGAAGATCTCTTTAGTATCAAAGGACCCGGTGACTCCGCCGCACTGTGGAAGGTGGAAGTGATTTTGTATGGGCTTCTCCGCCTAGCTGTGGGGGCTAAAGGATAGTTGCTTAGTTTAGTGCAATACTTAGAGGGTGCCTCCAAGAAGTGGACGTAGGTCAAGGTTTAAACGAACCACTTTAAATCCGATGTGTTCTTTCTTTTTTCTGCTTCCGCATTTAATTTCTGCACTTTGGTTTTTATTGTGGTGATGTTGTTTTTTATTTGTGTTTTGATTTAAAGAGTCCTTTTAATCAATTCAACCCTCTGTTTTAATTAGACTTGGGCCAGTTCATAGGGCCAAACATCCCTAACGAACTTTCAAGTGATATCAGAGCAAGGTTTCATAAAATAAGTTTATAAAAGCTTTTGAATTTTTGATTCATGGCTAATCGTAATTTTACAGAAGGTTATTCAATCACCAGACCACCTTTGTTTGAAAATATTACATTTAATTTTTGGAAAACCCGCATGTCTATTTTTTTGGAATCGAATGATTTTTACATATGGCATATGATTTTAACTCGTTATTCATCACCTTCACGTATTTTAGATGGAATTAAAACTGACATTTCTTTTGGTCAATGGAATAGAGATGAACAAATCGATGCTCAATTGAATGCAAAATCTTTAAATTGCTTTTTTGTGCTTTAAATTTTGAAAAATTTTATGTTAGTATCCACGTGCACTACTAGTAAGGAAATTTGGGATAAACTATACACTATATACAAAGGCACTAGTGAAATCAAGCAATCCAAGTTGAATGTGTTAATGCATGATTATGAAATATTTTTCATGAAATCTTATGAAATGATCTTAGATATTTATAATAGGTTTATTCAATTTGTGACATCATTACTTGCTTTAGGAAAAGAATTTTTAAATTTTGAAAAAGTTAACAAAATTCTTCGTTATCTACTGGATAATTTTGGTGCTAAAATTGTTGTTATTTGTGAATCAAAAAATTTAAATGATTATTCTATTGATAATTTGATTGGCTCACTCATGGCCTACGAGCAAAGTTTGGGTCAAAGACTTGTTGATGCAGGTGAAATGATTGTTCTAAAAGCTGAAGATACGAAAAATGATAGCTTCGTTGGTGACAAATGCAATGACTTGTCAAGCAAATCAAAAATCTCACCAAAGCATTAGCATCAAAAAAAGTGGAATACAGGTAAAAAGGGTAAAGTTGTTAATATTTCTTTTGACGTTATTTATTTTCGTTGAGTAAGCCTAGTCATATGAAAAATCAGTGCCCTAATTTAAGAATTCTTCCAGCAAAAGAAAAGGATAAAGTGAAGCAAATTTTAAATTGGGAAGATAATGAAAAGCAAAAAATCACCTGAGCAGACCTGGTTTCTGAAGCATCAGACCAGGAGAAAGATAATGGTTAAAAGCCTTTGTGTGTTTGTGTTATTTTATGTTCTTAGTTATTTTCCTTTTTGTTTATTTGTTTTGTTTCGATTTTTATTTTGTGTTTTTGTTTTTGTTTATTCTTTGAATTTTTTTGTTTCGAGAAATTTTTTCTCTGATCAACACACACATTTACTTTTCTAAAAATGAAAAATCTACTTCCTATTTTTTCTTGAAATCTTTGGAAAGTTGTGCTTGACTTCTCTAAAATAGTCAAAGCAAGGGAACTCATGATTTTATTTCTCTTTCTCTCTTCTTAAAGCGGTTATTTAACTTTTGATTCATAATCTTCATCATATTTTAAATTGGATTTTGAAACTAGATTTTTTTTACCTCCCTACATTTTTTATATCGCATGGGAATCTTTTCTTATATTGTTGAATCCACCTTAAACTTTTCTTAATCAAGTTGTTTGTGTTGTCAATAATTTGGGTTTACTTTAGTTTTGAAAGTATAAGAAAGAAAGCATATTTTTTGAAAATAATAATAATAACAAAAGTGGCCAATGGTGCCAAACCAAAAGATGCGCTATGACGCCAAATTAAAAAAAAAAATACACAAAGTGTATTAAAAATTAAATGATGCTCAAAGAACCATTCAAGTGATAAAAGGAATAAAATGAGCCCACAAAAAAATATGCTTATTTTTTCTTAAACTACTAAAAGCCTAAGAAAATCCTTGATATGTTCAAAACTTGTGCTTTAAAATCTTTTTTTCTGATTCAGCAATTCGTGCATTGATATTCTATTAGATATGTTTTATGAAAGGAGTTTTGAAAAATTAATGTTTCTTTTCCCCGTTTATTCCTTTATTTGGATATTGGATGAAAAAGTTTTTTGAGCCTTTAAAAGAACTTAAGCTTGGATTAACAATTTATAAATTTCTTACTTTTTCTAGGCTATGAGCTGTCAATCCAATTCTACTATGTTTTTGATTAAAACCAATAGGTAACATTCTCATTTTAAGAATATTTGTTTTTTCAC
Organism: Dendrobium nobile; assembly: GCA_022539455.1. Lineage (NCBI taxonomy): Eukaryota > Viridiplantae > Streptophyta > Magnoliopsida > Asparagales > Orchidaceae > Dendrobium > Dendrobium nobile. Next base: position 40,782,952 of record CM039735.1, read on the forward strand.
TAGATCAGAGAACGTTTTTTTTTTTTTTGTTCATTTTATTTTTTGTTTGTGCCTCCTCTCTTTTTCATAATGTCAAAGTGGGAGAACGTATTGTTGAATTTGTATCCTTTTTTTTTCAAAAAAAAATTTAAAACAACAAAAATATTTTTATCTCCCCTATTTTTTAATGTGTTATTCTAGTGAGGGAGAGATTAGGAGATAATGTTCTTTTTGGCAAAAATCAAATTGAAATGTTTGCCATCATCAAAAAGGGGAGATTATGGCGGATCTATGGCTTATGATTTTGATGATAGCAAACATTCTTTTTCTCTACGGCTGCCTTATCTACTGACATTTCAGGTTCACACGATCAGACTGCAATTTGGAATCAATTCAAGATTTGGTAGACTAGGTCTGAGTCAGTTTGTTCACTTTTTCCTTTCTTGAGTCTATTGTGTTTGGTGTGGCTCCTGATGCTTTGTAACTTGGAAGATTTCTAATTGTTTCCTAGATTTTACTATTTTTGATAACATCATTCGGGACAATTTTATATCTTCCTAAACGATCAGTTCAAAAGCAAAAATCCTAATTATGGCATCCTCATTAAAGCAGCCATCATTATGAAAAAGATATCGTCCTGGACGATTTGGTATCTGTTAGGACGATAGGCTCAAAATAGAAAGAATCTGCTGCCAGATCTATTTAGGAATTATTTATTTTTGGACATCATACAGAGGATCGTCCAGGACTATAAAATATCGTCCAGGATGATCTAGGACAATTTTTCCAAAAATTTTCTAGAATTTAAGGAAAGCAATTATGACTTGATTGCACAATCAAATTATCCTGGATGATTGAAAAATCATCCAGGCCGATACACTAGATGATTAGACATCAGACAGCTATTTTTCAGGGCGATGTTCAGGACGATATTCCATGATTTGTTTTGATCGTCCAGGATGATATATTATCATCCTGAACGATATAAACAAACTTCTTTTGATCGTCTCAAATCGTCCCGGTTGATTGGGCTTATTTTGCACTGATCGTATAGGATGATATTAGTATCATCCTGGATGATAATGTCGGCAACTTGCATTAATGAGCTTGTTTTGAGATCTTCTATTTAAGTTATGACATGAAACTTTGTAAGTATCTTTGGCAGTCATTGTTGCTTCATTCTTTTGGGGGAAACTTGAAGAGAGAGCTTAAAAGGGAGTGAAGAAAGGGTGGAGTTTTAGAGAGGGAGAAGATATTGTGAGGGGAGACTCAAGCAAGTGTGGAGGGGGTTCCACACGGTTGCTCCGGTAAGTTCGCACCTGAATACCGTCAGATTCAAGGGTTGTCTCGAGGGAAGTTCACCAAAGAAGAAGATCTCTTTCGTGTCAAAGGACCCGACGACCCCGCCACACCGGGGAAGGTGGAAGTGATTTTGTAAGGGCTTCTCCGCCTAGATGTGGGGGCTAAAGGAGAGTCACTTAAATTAGTGTAATACTTGGAGGGTGCCTCCAATGAGTGGATGTAGGTTAAGGTTTGAACGAACCACTATAAATCTGGTGTGTTCTTTCTTTTTTTTGCATCCGCATTTAATTTTCGAACTTTGGTTTTTATTATGATGATATTGGTTTTGATTTGTGTTTTGATCTAAACATTCTTTTTTACCAATTCACTTCTCTATCTTAATTAGCTTTGGGCCAATTCATAGGGCCTAACATCCCTAACAAACTTTCAAGTGGTATTAGAGCAAGATTTCATAAAATAAGTTTTTAAAAGCTTTTGAATTTTTGATCCATGACTAATCGTAATATTACAGAAGGTTATTCAATCACTAGACCACCTTTGTTTGAAAATATTACATTTGATTTTTGAAAAACTAGCATGTCTATTTTTTTGCAATCGATTGATTTTCGCATGTGGCATATGATTCATCATCGTCATGTATTTTAGATGGAATTAAAATTGACATTCCTCTTAGTCAATGGAATTGAGTTGAACGAATCGATGCTTAATTGAATGCAAAATCTTTAAATTTCTTTTTTTGTTCTTTAAATTCTAAAGATTTTATGTTAGTATCCATGTGCACTACTGGTAAGAAAATTTGGGATAAACTACACACGATATATGAAGGCACTAGTGAAATCAAGCAATCCAAGTTGAATGTGTTAATGCATGATTATGAAATGTTTTCCATGAAACCTTACGAAATGATCTTAGACATGTATACTAGGTTTATTCAAATTGTAACATCATTGTAAACTTTAGGAAAAGAATTTTCAAAATTTGAAAAAGTTAACAAAACTCTTCGTTATCTACTATATAAGTTTGATGCTAAAATTGTTGCTATTTGTGAATCAAAAAATTTAAATGATTATTCTATTAATAATTTGATTGGCTCACTCATGGCCTACGAGCAAAGTTTGGGTCAAAGACTTATGGATGCAGGTGAAACGATTGTTCTAAAAGCTGACGATACGGAAAAAGATAGCTTAGTTGGTGAAAAATGCAATGACTTGTCAAGCAAATCAAAAAGCTCACCAAAGCTTAAGCATAAAAAAACGTGGAATAAAGATAAAAATGGTAAGTATGTTAATATTTCTTCTAATGTTATTTATTTTCATTGTAGGAAGCCTGGTCATATGAAAAATCAATGCCCTAATTTAAGAATTCTTCCAATAAAAGAAAAGGGTAAAGCGAAGCAAATATTAAATTGGGGAGATAATGAAAAGCAAAAAATCTCCTAGGCAGACCTGGTTTTTAAAGTATCGGACCAGGAGAAAGATAATGGTTAAAAGCCTTATTTGTGTGTTTGTGTTGTATTTTATTTTTAGTTACTTTCCTTTTTATTTATTTGTTTTGTTTCGATTTTTATTTTGGGTTTTTGTTTTTGTTTATTCTTTGAATTTTTTATTTTGTTAATTTTTTCTCTGATCAACACACACATTCACTTTTCTAAATATGAAAAATCTACTTCCTATTTTTTCTTGAAATCTTTGGTAACTTGTGGTTGACTTCTCTAAAACAGTCAGAGGAAGAGAACTCATGATTTTGTTTCTCTTTCTCTATTCTTAAAGAGGTTATTTTACTTTTGATTCAAAATCTTCATTATATTTTAAATTGGATTTTGAAACTGGTTTTTTTTACCTCCCTACAATTTTTTCTTTCGCATGGAAATCTTTTACTAGATTGTTGAATCCACCTTGAAATTTTTTTAATCAAGTTGTTTGTGTTGTCAATAATTTGGGTTTACTTTAGTTTTGAAAGTATAAGAAAGAAATCATATTTTTTTAAAATAATAATAATAAAAAAGTGGCCAGTGATGCCAATCCAAAAGATGCGCAATGACGCCAAATCGAAAAAAAATTCACAAAGTGTATTAAAATTCAAAAAATGCTCAAAGTGCCATTCAAGTGATAAAAGGAATAAAATGAGCCCATAAAAAATATGCTTATTTTTTCTTAAACTACTAAAAGCCTAAGAAAATTCTTAATATGTTCGAAACTTGGGCTTAAAAAACTTGTTTCCTGATTCACTAATTCGTGCATTGATCTTCTATTAGATATATTTTATGAAAGGAGTTTTAAAAAATTAATGTTTCTTTTTCCTGATTATTCCTTAATTTGGATATTGGATTAAAAGTTTTTTGAGCCTTTAAAAGAACTTAAGCTTGGATTAACAATTTAAGAATTTCTTACTTTTTCTAGGCTATGAGCTGTCAATCTAATTCTACTAAGTTTTTGATTAAAACCAAGAGGTAACTTTCTCATTTTAAGAATATTTATTCTTTAACTAAATCGAGAACATTTTTTTCTTTTGTTCATTTTGTTTTTTGTTTGTGCCTCCACTCTTTTTGATAATGTCAAAAGGGGATAACGTATTGTTGAATTTGTATCCTTTTTTTTCTTTTCAAAAAAATTAAAATAACAAAAATATTTTTATCTCCCCTACTTTTTAAAGTGTTATTCTAGTGAGAGGGAGATTAGAAGATAATGTTCTTTTTTGCAAAAATCAAATTGAAATGTTTGCCATCATCAAAAAAGGGGAGATTATTACAGATCTATGGCTTATGATTTTGATGATAGCAAACATTCTTTTTCTCTATGGCTGCCTTATCTATTAACATTTCAGGTTCACACGATCGAACTGCAATTTGGAATCAACTCAAGATTGGGTAGACTAGGTCTGAGTCAGTTTGTACACTTTTTCCTTTCTTAAGTCTATTGTGTTTGGTGTGGCTCCTGATGCTTTGTAACATGGAAGATTTCTGACTGTTCCCTAGATTTTACTATTTTTGATAACATCATCCGGGATAATTTTATATCTTCCTAGACGATCAAATCGAAAGCAGAAACCATAATTAGGGCATCCTCATTAAAGAAGCCATCATTATGCAAAAAATATCATCTTGAACAATTTTGTATCAGCCAGGACGATAGGCTCAAAACAGAAAGAATCTGCGCCAGATCTATTTAGGAATTATTTATTTTTGGACATCATACAGAGGATCTTCCAGGACTATAAAATATCATCCAGGATGATCTAGGATAATTTTTTCAAAATTTCTCTAGAATTTAAGGAAAGCAATTATGATTTGATTGCAAGATCAGATCGTCCTGGACGATCGAAAAATTGTTCAGGCCGATACGCTGGACGATTGGACATCAGACAGTTGTTTTTCAGGGAGATGTTCAGGACGATATTCCACAATTGGTTCTGATCGTCCAGGATGATATATTATTATCATCCTGGATGATATGAACAAACTTCTTTTGATCATCTCAAATCGTCCCGGCTAATTGGGCTTATTTTGCACTGATCGTACAGGACGATATTAGTTTCATCCTGGATGATAATATCGGCAACTTGCATTAATGAGTTTATTTTGAGATCTTCTATTTAATCTATGACATGACACTTTGTAATTGTTTTTGGCAGCCATTGTAGCTTCATTCTTTTTGGGAAAACTTGAAGAGAGAGCTTGAAAGGGACTGAAGAAACGGTGGAGTTTGAGAGAGGGAGAAGATCCTGTGAGAGGGGACTCAAGGGAGTGTGAAGGGGGTTCTACATGGTTGCTCTAGCAAGCTCGCATCTGAATACCGTTAGATTCAAGGCTTGTCTCGAGGGAAGTTCACCAAAGAAGATGATCTCTTTTGTGTCAAAGGACCCGAATACCCCACCGCACCGGGGAAGGTGGAAGTGATTTTGTAAGGGCTTCTCCGCCTAGCTGTGAGGGCTAAAGGAGAGTCACTTAGTTTTGTGCAATACTTAAAGCCAAGGAGCGGATGTAGGTCAAGGTTTGACCGAACCACTATAAATCCGGTGTGTTCTTTCTTTTTTTTTTCATCCGTATTTAATTTTCACACTTTGATTTTTATTATGGTGATATTGGTTTTGATTTGTGTTTTGATTTAAACAGTCTTTTTTACCAATTTACCTCTCTATCTTAATTAGCTTTGGGCCAGTTCATAGGGCCTAACATCTTTAACGAACTTTCAAGTGGTATCAGAGCAAGGTTTCATAAAATAAGTTTTTAAAAGTTTTTAAATTTTTGACCATGGCTAATCGTAATATTGCAGAAGGTTATTAAATCACTAGGCCACCTTGGTTTGAAAATATTACATTTGATTTTTAGAAAACTCGCATGTCTATTTTTTTGCAATAGATTTATTTTTGGATGTGGCATATGATTTTAGCTAGTTATTCATCACCGCCACGTATTTTAGATGGAATTAAAACTGTCATTTCTTTTACTCAATGGAATAGAGATGAATGAATCGATGATCAATTGAATGTAAAATCTTTAAATTGTTTTTCTGTGCTTTAAATTATGAAGATTTTATATTAGTATCCACGTGTACTACTAGTAAAGAAATTTGGGATAAACTACACACTATATACGAAGGTACTAGTGAAATTAAGCAATGCAAATTAAATGTGTTAATGAATGATTATGAAATATTTTCCATGAAACCTTATGAAACGGTCTTAGACACGTATACTAGGTTTATTCAAATTGTGACATCATTGCATGCTTTAGGAAAAGAATTTTCAAATTTTGAAAAAGTTAACAAAAATCTTCGTTATCTACTGGATAAGTTTGATGCTAAAATTATTGCTATTTTATAAATCATTAAACGATTATTCTATTGATAATTTGATTGGCTTACTCTTTGCCTACGAGCAAACTTGGATTAAAGACTTATGGATGCAGGTGAAATGATTGTTCTAAAAGCTGAAGATACGAAAAAAGATAGCTTAGTTGGTGACAAATGCGATGACTTGTCAATCAAATCAAAAAGCTCACCAAAGAATAAGCATAAAAAAAGGTGGAATAAAGGTAAAAATTGTAAGGATGTTAATATTTCTTCTGACGTTATTTTCTTTCATTATAGGAAGCCTGGTCATATGAAAAATCAGTGCCCAAATTTAAGAATTCTTCCAGCAAAAGAAATGGGTAAAGAGAAGCAAATTTTAAACTAAGGAGATAATGAAAAGAAAAAATCTCTTGGGCAGACCTGGTTTCTGAAGCATCGGACCAAGAGAAAGATAATGGTTAAAAGTCTTATTTATGTGTTTGTGTTGTGTTTTATTTTTAGTTATTTTCTTTTTTGTTTATTTATTTTATTTCAATTTTTATTTTGTGTTTTTATTTTTGTTTATTCTTTGTTTCGTGAAATTTTTTCTTTGATCAACACACACATTCACTTTTCTAAAAATAAAAAATCTACTTCCTATTTTTTCTTGAAATCTTTGGTAAGTTGTGATTGACTTCTCTAAAACAGTCAGAGGAAGGGAACTCATGATTTTGTTTCTTTTTCTCTCTTCTTAAAGAGGTTATTTTATTTTTGATTCAAAATCTTCATCATATTTTAAATTGGATTTTGAAACTATTTTTTTTATCTCCCTATATTTTTTTTATCGCATAGGAATCGTTTGCAAGATTATTGAATCCACCTTAAAATTTTCTTAATCAAGTTGTTCTTGTTGTTAATAATTTGGTTTTACTTTAGTTTTGAAAATATAATAAAGAAAACATATTTTTTGAAAATAATAATAATAAAAAAAAAGTGGCCAAAGAAGCCAAACCAAAAGATGCATAATGACACGAATTTAAAAAAAAATACACAAAGTGTATTAAAAATCAAAAGATGCTCAAAGAGCCATTCAAGTGATAAAGGGCATAAAATGAGTCCACAAAAAAATATGCTTATTTTTTCTTATACTATTAAAAGCCTAAGAAAATTCTTGATATGTTCGAAACTTGTGCTTAAAAATCTTGATTCTTGATTCAGCAATTCATGCATTGATCTTCTATTAGATATGTTTTATGAAAGGAGTTTTGAGAAATTAATGTTTCTTTTTCCTGTTTATTCCTTGATTTGGATATTGGATTAAAAAGTTTTTAGAGCCTTTAAAAGAACTTAAGCTTGGATTAACAATTTATGAATTTCTTATTTTTTCTGGGCTATGAGTTGTCAATCCAATTCAACTAAGTTTTTGATTAAAACTAAGAGATAACTTTCTCATTTTAAGAATATTTATTTTTTCACTAGATAAGGAAACATTTTTATCTTTTGTTTGTTTTATTTTTTTTTTTTGTGCCTCCTCTCTTTTTGATAATGTCAAAGGGGGAGAACGTACTATTGAATTTGTATCCTTTTTTTTTCTTTAAAAAAAAATTTAAAACAACAAAAATATATTTATCTCCCCTATTTTTTAAAGTGTTATTCTAGTGAGGGGGAGATTAAGAGAAAATGTTCCTTTTTGCAAATTCAAATTGAATTATTTTCCATCATCAAAAAGGGGGAGATTATTTGGGATCTATGGCTTATGATTTTGATGATAGCAAACATTCTTTTTCTCTACGACTACCTTATCTACCAACATTTCAGGTTCACACGATCGGACTGTAATTTGGAATCAACTCAACATTGGGTAGACTAGGTCTGAGTCAATTTGTACACTTTTTCCTTCCTTGAGTCTATTGTATTTAGTGTGGCTCCTGATGCTTTGTAACTTGGAAGATTTCTTACTATTCCCTAGATTTTACTATTTTTTGGTAACATCATCCGGGACGATTTTATATCGTCCTGAACGATCAATTCAAAAGTAAAAACCCTAATTAGGGCATCCTCATTAAAGTAGCCGTCATTATGCAAAAAATATCTTCCTGGATGATTTTGTATCTGCCAGGATGATAGGTTCAAAACAGAAATAATCTACCGCCATATCTATTTAGGAATTACTTATTTTTGGACATCGTCCAGAGGATCTTCCTGGACTATAAAATATTGTCCAGGATGATCCAGGACAATTTTTCCAAAATTTTTTTGGAATTTAAGGAAAGCAATTATGACTTGATTGCACGATCAAATCATCCTGGACGATCGCAAAATCGTCTAGGCCGATACGCTGGACAATTGGACATCAGACAATTATTTTTCAGGGTGATGTTCAGGACGATATTCCACGATTTGTTCTGATCATCCATGATGATATATTATCATCCTGGATGATATGAACAAACTTCTTCTGATCATCTCAAATCATCCCAGCTTATTGGGCTTATTTTGCACTGAACGTACAGGATAATATTAGTATCGTCTTGGACGATAATGTCGGCAACTTGCATTAATGAGCTCATTTTGAGATCTTCTATTTAATTTATGACATGACACTTTGTAAGTGTCTTTGGCAGCCATTGTAGTTTTGTTCTTTTGGGAGAAACTTGAAGAGAGAGCTTGAAATGGAGTGAGGAAAGGGTGGAGTTTGAGAGAGGGAGAAGATCCTGTGAGGGGGGACTTAAGGGAGTGTGGAGGGGGTTCCATACAGTTGCTCCGGCAAGCTCGCACCTGAATACCATTGGATTCAAGGCTTGTCTCGAGGGAAGTTCACCAAAGAGGAAGATCTCTTTGGTGTCAAAGGACCCGGCGACTGTGCCGCACCGGGGAAGGGTGAAAGTGATTTTGTAAGGGCTTCTCTGCCTAGCTATGGGGGCTAAAGGAGAGTCACTTTGTTTAGTGCAATACTTGGAGGGTGCCTCCAAGGAGTGGACGTAGGTCAAGGTTTGACCGAACCACTATAAATCCGGTGTGTTCTTTCTTTTTTTTGCTTCCACATTTAATTTTCGCACTTTGGTTTTTATTGTGGTGATATTGGTTTGATTTGTGTTTTGATTTAAAGAGTCTTTTTTACCAATTCACCTCTCTCTCTTAATTAGCTTTGGGCCAGTTCATAGGGCTTAACTTGCCTAACGAACTCTCAAGTGCTATCAGAGCACTCTCAATTAAAAGTCAAATCCCTAAACTCAAATTTGCAATAATCTCCCCCTTTTTGAAGATGGTAAATACAAACAAAAAATTCCAAGTAGTTATGGCAGTTCAGTAAAATCGATGTAACGAAAAGTAGTTCACTAATATTCCAGAAACACAAATACAAGGTGCAAACTACTCTCCCTTTTGACATCACAAGAAGGAGGAGGGAACTAAAAACAAACTAAAGGATATAAAACTAAAAAAAATAAAATACATAAAAAAAATTAGCATACAGAAAATCAGTAAAATGGGGGCCCGTGATCATCTATAGGAGGTGGTGGTGGTGATGGTGGCTGCTGGAAGTAACTGGAGAGTGTAGTAAATTACGCACAAAACCAGGCCATGTCTTGGTCGTGCTGCTACTGCTACTATGCTACTTACGTCTCGAAGTGGGTCTCCCACTGATCAAATCTCTCCACCAACTGATCCAGTTGAAAGTGCTGGCAGAGAGGAACATGTTTACGAATCGGAGTGGGAGCATCCTCCTCCTCAGCCCCCTGAGCTTCCCCATCACCTGGGTGGAGACGAGTACTGTGAAGCGCATTGAAGGAATTATTTGAGTAGAAGGGTGGCGGATAGTTGGGAGGAGCAGGATATTGAAGTTTGTATTTGGATTCTTGAACATATGCAATGATTCATCCTAGAGGAAGATTGGGCTTTCTTCTATGACCTGGATCTCGAATGGTAGTCAAATGCTCGATGCAGCAAATGATCAGGTCTGTGGCTTTGAACTCTCTAGGGCCAGAATATAAAAAGTAGTGAGTGAAAGAAGTGGAGTTATATGTATTCGATCGTCGGCTTTGGGAATCAAAGAGGTGCGAAGGACTTGCTGGATCATCCTACCATCTTTCAGTAAAGAACTAGTCTCTCCAACATGAAAGGGTGTGGTGGTGTGGCGAAGAAAGTGATTTGCAGAGGACCAATCAAAGTCAGGATCAGAGACAAGGGTATGCAACATATTCCCAGTGATGGACAGCTGCAAAGTTTAGTACAATCTGTATATATGATCTCGACAGGACATCGATTCAAATAAGAAGTAAGAATAGTGCAGGAAGAATTTATGCGGAGGTTTGAATAAAATTCAAAAACTAAAGGGGACTGCGAGGGTGACAATAAAGTAAAGAGAGCTGTGAGTGAAAAGATCCAGTACCAGATAGGAGAGATAGGCTGGATTGATTGTTCGAGAGAGAGTAATGCTGCACTCTTTATAACGATGGTAGGCAGTCTGATCGTTTGCCTGCCGGAAATAAGGGTCAAGCATTTCCCTCGAGGAGCTGCCAATGCTTAACGAGCATGCTTTCTACCAGCTATTTAGAAGAAAGAGCAAGGAAATAGTAAGTAACAGCAAGTAGAAACTTATTACCTCTCGATACCCCCACAACACTTTTTCTAGAGAGAGAAACTCTAGTTTTCTAGAGGGAGAGAGAGGGTTCATTTTTTTGAATTTTTCTGTTCCCAGCTTTTTTCTCTTCACCGGTAAACTTGATGTTGGAGATGGTGGAGGAAGGCCGCCGTCCATCTATGACAGCGGCTTTGAATGGAAAATCGAATGGAGGTACTATTTTGCGTGATCTGGAAGACGTCTATCAACGGGACGGTGATGTAAATAATTTGAATTTTTAACCTACTTTCAAAGCTTCTGGTAAACCATTGGTAATCAAAGAGAATGTAGAAGGAGTCATGAAAAAGAAGGTTTATGTGGAAGGGAAAGGGATTGTTAAAGAGATTGGCTCGATCACGCCGCAGTTACAAGGGAAAAATTTGGAGCTTAAATTGACTGATCTGTTGGCATCTTCATCTGGGATGAAATTATATGTTAATAGGTTTGGCAATTCAAATGCAATCTCTGGAGTTATCCGTGAGATAAATGCAAATTCCAATTCTCCTGTTAACACAAAACTTTATCCTGATGGTTGCTCGGCTCTAAAGGATTCTGTGGCAGTTGAGAAGGTTACTGTGGATTTGCCTGTAAGGACTGAGAAGGAGCCATTCATCAATCCTTGGTCAAAAAAACCTTACATCCATTTGAATTTCAAAGATGAGAACTTGGTTTTATCGGATGATGGCTTAGCTGTTAAACTGAATGAGGATGTGGAGGTTCAGAATTCCAGCAAATTGATGAAATCCATTGTGATTTAGGTGTTTGGGAAGGAAATTCCATCACATATTGTAGCTTGGGAAATTAGAAGACAGTGGAAGCAATTTGGTAATTTCCATTTCACTACACTTGGTAAAGGTTGGTTCTTATGTTCCTTCGATTCATTGGAAATGATGGAAGGCGTTTTGACCGGTGGACCATGGTTTGTCAATGGCCATATTGTGGGTATGAAAAAGTGGATGGTGGAATTCTCTACCTTATCTCTGAAGGGTCTTTCCTCTCTAATTTGGATTAGGATGCCCCATTTACCTTTGTAATGTTGGGATGAGATGAATGTGGCCAGAATAGCTATGATGATTAGCAAACCTCTTATGATGGATGGTAATATATTTTAATGGGGGAAGAGAGAATTTGCAAGGGTTTGTGTTAGAGTTAAACTTGATCAACCTCTTCCCTTGGGAGTTTGGGTGGACAGCATTTCTGGGAGATTCTTTCAGAAAGTTTAGTATGAGAAGATATCCACTTTTTGTTTTGAGTGTGGATTAATTGGCCATGTGAAATCTGAATGTAAATTGAAGAAATCCATTGTTGAGGATTGCACTTCTTCTAAAGCAATTTCTAATCTGGAAAAGGATGTGGGAAAGAGTAAAGAAGTAGACTTTGATTCAACCTATGGACCATTGATTATGGTTAATAGGAAGAACAATAGAAGACCGTCCATTATGAAGAATAAGGTGAAAGATCCAAAGAAGCATTGGATGGAAATTAGAGCTACACATGGAAGCAAAAAGGCATTGACAGATGTCTCTCAAGACGTGGGGATAGTTAAAGAGGTGGAAGCCATCACTAAGGATAACTCTCTTGAAGAAGGGGAAATCTGTGAAGTTCAGGAACATCAACATCATGTTATTCAGCCTTTGGAGGAACCTGTGGTGAAGATTCAAGGTATAGCAGATAATGTTTGAATCAAGGTTGGTATTCAGAACTCTACTGTTAATCCTGTCAACCCTATTCTCACGAATAAATTTGAATTGCTGATCAATGAAGAGGAGATCGGGGAGGCTGATGATTTTAATTGTGTTGATTTGATCAATCACTCAGCTGCTGCTGATAGCAAGAGTAGTGAGATGAAGCTTGTTGAAGGGAAGAGTTCAGTGTCTAACACAGGAATGAAAATCTATGATGTTAAGTCATATGGTATGGAGAAAGAAAGGGATATTGGCTCAAATGGGGGAATTACCAAATGTAATCTTGCCAAGGAGCTAAGGGCTTTAGGGCCTATTAATAACAAGTCACGTGGTGGAACTCTTGAAGGTGGTAACAAAAGAAGAGATGGGGGCACTTCCCCCATGATTCTTTAATGGAATCTATTGCATTCTGGAACTATAGAGGGGCCAAGAAGAGGGAGGCCTCTCTATATATGAAGGAGTTTATTAAAGATTTTAAAATCTTTTTTGTAGGATTGGTTGAGACAAAAATCAATTCTTTTGATAGAGTCTCTTTTGATAGATTGATGGGCCCTTTGTGGGATTTTTTCCTTCTTCCTTCAGAAAGACTTTCTGGTGGTATTATGATCATATGGAGAGTGGATCTAGCTTCCTTTTCTATTGTTAAGACATTAGATCAATGTGTTATTGGGGATCTTAATGTTTTTGACAAGGGTGTTTGGAGAATCAATACTGTTTATGGTAGTAAAGAAACTCACAAAAGGAGGTTACTATGGGAGTGTATCCAGGAGCATTCTCAAAGGGATACCCCTTCTATTATTGGTGGTGACTTCAATTGCATTTTGGCTAAGGAAGATAAGAAGGGCGGTAGAAAGTTTGTTTTCTCTCAAGGCCCAATGGAGATGCTTAAATTCATGAATGAGAATGACTTTCATGAGATTGGGTTTGTTGGACCAAGATTTACTTGGTGTAACAACAAAGTAGGAGGTGGAAGAATCCTTGAAAGGTTGGATAGATATATCCTCAATTCTTTGGCCTTGAACAAAATTCAAATTGCTGTTGTTAGACACCTTGCAAGAGTGGCTTTAGATCATAGCCCTATTGTCTTGGAGTTGTATGATTCAGTTATTTGTGAAAGAAGGTGTTTAAAATTTGAAGATGCTTGGTTATCCTTCAAAACTTCGGCTCATATCATTTCTAATGTATGGAAGAAAAGGTTCTTGGGAGATGATATGGAGATCCTTAATAAAAAATGCAAAAGGAGCTTGAAGGAATTGTTCTTTTGGAGCAAGTTCAAGTTGAAAGAGTTTTCTAAAGAAAAAGAAAGATTGAAACCTGAAATTTCACAGCTTCAAGAGGAAGAAGCTACTGAAGGGTGGCTAGATGATGATAAACATTGGGAGCTTAGAAGCAAAGTCAAAGAGCTTAATGTTATTCTCAATTGTTTGAATACTTGGTGGAGTCAAAGAGCTAAAGTTAAATGGATTGAAGATGGGGACTCCAATACTAAATTTTTCCATTCTTTTGCTAATGCAAGAAGAAATGCTAACTGGATTTCTCTGATCAAGGATGCAGACGGTAGCTTGATCAGAGATTCTAAGGAGGTTGAACAGGTTTTCCTTTAGTTTTTTCAGGACAAATGGAAGAGTAGAGGTTGCTGTTTGAACAACTGGCCCAAACCATGGTAGATCTTAGGTGATGAAGATAGATTTTGGCTTAACAAGGAGCTTTCTTCACTTGAGATAGAGGAGGTTGTTATGAAGTTGGGTAACAATAAAGCTCTTGGTTGTGATTGGGTTACTTACTCCTTCCTCAAAGCTTATTGGAGCATCATTGGTGAGGATGTCATTAGAGCAATTAATCTTTTCTTCTCTACAGGTACCTTGTGCAAGGATTGGAAAGACACTATGATTATTTTGATTCCCAAATCTCCAAACCCGGTTACACCTGTAGCTTTTCATCCCATAAGTTTGTGTAACTCTATTTATAAAATTGTAGCTAAAATCTTGTTGAATAGAATGGTGGAGATCATTCCTAAAATTGTATCTGAAGAGCAGGTGGCTTTTGTTAAAGGAAGGTCAATTTCAGATCATATACTTTTGGTTGAAGAAGTGTTTCACGGTTTTATTTTTGTTCTTAATGCATTTGTTTGCAATTCTTCAAAAAAAAAAAAAAACAAGAAGTGTTTCACAAGCTAAGATTTTCAAAAGCAAGCAATGGGTTCCTTGCCATCAAAGTTAAAATGGAACAAGCATATGATAGTTTGTGTTGGGCTACTCTTCAAAAAATCATGCTAGAATTGGGTTTTCCTTTCAGATTTGTTAACTTGGTGATGGAGTGTATCTCAGAGCCTAGATTTTCCATTTTGATTAATCTATCTAATTCTAATTGGATTGAAGGAAGAAGTGGATTCAGACAAGGGTGTCCACTCTCTTCATTCGTTTTTATTTTATGTTCACAACTTCTAACCAATGGCTTTTCTCTTAAGATGGTTCGGATGTGGGTGTGAAATTCTCTCCTAGAGCTCAAAAAATCTCGCATCTCCTTTTTGTAGATGACATCTTGATTTTTACTGAAGCCAAGATTAAAAGTGTGAAGAAGGTTAAATTTATAGTTCAAAACTACTGCTCTTGGACCGGTCAGAAAATTAATTTTCTGAAGTCTTTTTAGATGTGTAGTAGCTCGGTTGCTAGGAGGAGGAGAAAATTGTTTTCTAAACTGTTAGGAATCAAATTGGTGAATGAATTTGACTGCTTGGGAATCAAGATAACAACAAGAAGACTTAAATATTCAGACTTACAACCTTTATTGGATAAATCTATTAAGAAGCTTAATGCTTGGAGTAATAGATTTATATCTCTAACGGGTAGACTGGTTTTGGTAAAAACAGTTTACCTTTCACTTCCAGTTTTTCTATTGTCTTATTCTCTTGTTCCTTTGAGAATATTGAAAGAATTTGAGAAGTTGTGTAGAGACTTCATTTGGAATAAATGTGATGTGAGTCATGAGATTCATTATGTAGCTTGGGATTCCTTGTGCATGCATAAGAAGTTTGGCGGATGGGGATTGAATTTTGCTATTGCTAGAAGAGACACGTTGAGGGCCAAGTTTGCTTGGAGAATTATTGATAACCCAGATTCTTTGTTTGCCAGGAATTTTTCAAGTAAGTATGGAAATAGTTGGTTGGATAATGCGAACTATAGAAGTAACTCGTCTACTTCTTGGAGAATTATTCATAATGGTTGGAAAGCTCTTAGAAACTTTGTTAGATGGAAGGTGGGTGATGGCTCCAAGATCAATGTGTTAAAAGACACTTGGATCTTGGATTTGAGTTTAAACAAATGGCCTACGTTTGTTGGAGTATTGGATGATGAAAATACTACCCTCGACTTCTTCATTCTAGAGGGTAGTTGGAATGTTGTGAAATTGAGATTGCACTTTGGTGAAGAATTATTGAAGCTAATTTGAAATATTCAAATTACAAAGAATTCTTATCTTGATCGTATGGAGCTGAAGTTACAGTTGACAGGAAGTTCTATTGCTGCATCACTTGTGGAGGAGTGCTTCAAAGGCTATCAGAATGATGATTTTGCTTCTTGGTTATTTAAAGCTAAGTTGAAAAGCCGGGTAGAAATATTTGTTTGGAGGCTACATAGGGATGCCATTCCAACAGAATTTTTTCTATTCAAGAGAAGATTATCAAACTCTAGCTTGTGTCCTTGGGGTTGTGCTGTAACCGAAGATGTGAACCATGTTTCTTCCTCTTATTCTAAACTATTGGAAACAATTGAAGTCTTAAGGAGTTGGGGATTCCAGATTCCAATTTTTAAGGATTGGGATGTTTTCTTGATTTATCTCATGAGATTAAAGGACTCAAACATAATGGTAGTCAGAATCTATTTGACTCTACTTTGGTTTGTTTGGAATAACAGAAATAAGGTTAAACATGGAAAATCTAGCGACAGCAACATCATGATCGCTGCTTCAACCCTTGCTTTTCTTGGATCTGCAAAAACTAGCTATCCAATTTTGGATCACTGGGTTATTAATCACTCCAATGGTCTGTGTTCAAACAAATGGCAACCTCCTCCTCCCGAGTGGATCAAAATAAATTTTGATGCTTCCTTAAAGATAATTATATAGCACGGATTGGTGGTATAGTTAGAGATTCTAAAGGAAGAATTATCTTAGCCTTTTGTAAAGGGAAGGTGCATTGGGACATTGCTCAACTTGAGCTCTTGGCTTTCTCATCTATCAAAGAAGTGTTGCATGATAGATTACATGATGTCAAAGGCATTATAGTGGTAGGTGATAAAAAGAATGTCATCCTCTTTCTTCATAAACTGTATAGCAAACCGAAAATGAAGGGATGGAGCTTTGATGATGAAGACTATTCTTTCCTTGGTGAGTTCAATAATGTTTTATTTCATTGGGTTAACCGCAATTGTAATAAGTTAGCCGATTATTGTGCTAACTTAGCTTGTTCTTATGATTTTGTTTGGGACTTTTTTAGTTAGAGTTATCTTCCATCTTCTTTTATTGATTTATTTAAAAAAGAATGTGATAGTATAGCTGTCTCACATTAGTTTGTATCCTTGCTATTTTATTTTTAATGAACCTTTGCATCTTTAAAAAAAAAGCAAGTAGAAAGCCAAAGAGAAGGTGTAAAGAAAAAATGGCTGAATTCGGGCCCTATTTAAAGAATTGGCCAGATCGTCCAGGCAGTTCGCAGGATCATTTAGGATGATTCGGTGCAATTATTGTGACTAACCGATTGGTCGAAAAGGCGGTCTGATCATCCGGGACGATCATACATCGTCTAGGATGATTAGACACGGACGATCGTCCCAAGGAGTCAGGCCGAATGACAGTTTAAAAAGCAGATCATCCAGGCCGATTATGTGGATCGGCCAGGATGATGCTCAATAAAGGATCGTGCCGGCCGAATTTAAAATGTTTTAAATCATGTGCCATGTGTATCATCCAGGATGAACAGTGCATCATCCAGGATAATTGTCTAAATATGGATCGTCCCAGACAAATTATAGATTTTAAACGTGCTGACACGTGTATCGTCCAGGACGAACAGGTGTATCGGACGGGACAATAACCAATAAACGCATCATCCAGGACAAAAACAGTATTGGCTAGGATGATCAAGATGATTATAGTAGAGGATGATCATATCGTCCAGGATGATGAAGGATCGTCCATGATAATGAAAGAAGAAAAGTCAGAATATTTAGTAGATGGAGTTTTTGGTGGAAAAAGAATATATCGTCCAAGATGATAAATGTATCAGCCAGGACGATGTGACAAAATTTTGAACTCAAAGGAAGAATGGAGATGATCAGAAAAGACCCAAAAGTAATAAAAATAACTAAGAACAACAACGCTAAAACATGAAAAAGGCATAAAAACTATCAATGAAATATTTTTTTTTCCTATGCATATGATAAATGCTCCAAATATTAAATTTTAAAGATTTGTAAGATCAATGAGTTAAAAAAGTCGAAATCTAAAAATGGTAGAATATCCGATCCTGTTAACCCTAGCTCGGACTTCTTTCAAGGCAAAATCATCTTTTGAAAACAAAAGTCCTAACTCAGACAAAACTAATTGGAAAACAAAAGATCCATTCAAAACTTTCTCCAAAGAAAATATCGTATAAAATAATATACCAAAGAAATTTGTCTCAATCATGAAATTTGAAATCAAGCGTTTGAAAGTATCAAGTAACCCATGAATTCTTCTAAAATTTTAAAAGTTTAAAAGAGGGGTAAGCTTGTCTTTTGTGGGCTCATTTTATGCCTCTTATCAATTTGAATGGGGCTCTTTGCGCATCTTTTAATTTTTGATACACTTTTGGGTATATTTCTCAATTTGGCATCATTACGCATCTTTTTGTTTTTGGCGTCATTGGCCCTTTTTATTTTTTGTTCATGCAAGCTAGATCCCTTTTCAGAAACTCTTAAAGTATATTTAGTTATGAGAAGATCTTCTAGATATTAGAGAAGAGAAACTAACTCTCTAATATAAGAAAGAATAGACCATAAAGCAGATTTTAGTAATTATATGATAAATGCAATGGCAAGATTTCAATTAGCTTGAAAGATATATAAAAACTTTGAATTTTATAAATATAAGGTAGATTATTGTATCAAGATAGAAAAGATGTTCATTTCAAAAACTAGTTGTTAATTTGAGATAGACTTTTGTTTAGAAAAGAAAATTATAGAACTAAAAGGGGTTAGAGGGATGGAAACCATCGACGGTGTTTCTCCCTTTAACTGATTTAGAGATGTTAAAAGATTGACCATAAATCTCCAAAAAATAAAAACAAGAAGAATATATCAATTCAGCAATGATCCAAAAAGAAATGTGCTAAATTAACAAAAGTAAAAATGATAAAAAATAAAGAAAGAAACCAACTAAAAAGGAAAGAAAAGAAGTTAACAATAAGCAATTGATCAGAAAATCATGTGACTCAGATTTAATTAAGTAGCAGAAATAAGCAATTAAGAGTCGTGAGCCCTCGCAGTCCAAGTACCATATGCTCTCACGAGGTCTTTGGTGAGAGCACACCTGCAAAATTAACAAATGTCAGGTTTAGGAATCTAAACAGGTTTGGGTCCTCCTTATGAAAAGAAGAATGTGATGCATGAATGTTATGTAGTGAACTATGCAACTTGGGTCCCCATACCCAATGTGTGCTATGGTGAATAATGCAAGTATGTGCTATGTGTCCTAACATGTCATATGAAAAACATCTAACTCAAGAAAAGGATTTCTTAATCGGTTCGGGTTATAATGCCTCTTCCTAGTTATTGGCTTCAGATCAAATATGGGTGTCATCTAATTTTTCTTACGTGCCACCAATTCTGCTTTAAACCTCAAGTTAGCATTTTCTAAATAAATCTCCTAACAGTGCTTTTGTGCTCATATTCTTTAGTAGAAGCTTTAAAATCAGATTCAAGCGAGGTGTAGGAAGCTTTCAAGGAATCATGCTCAATTATTAATTCAGAATGCTTTTTAGTCAAATCATCAAATTCATCAAGTAGAGACATGTGATTGCTATCAATTTGAAAGTGATCTTTACTCAAAATTTCATGCTCTTTTTGTAGATTCAAAAACTCTAATTTTAAACTAGAGTGAGTTTTCTTAAGTTTTCTATATGTTACATGACTTTTCTCATATATTTCAAGCAATTGGTCATAGGTTGGTTGGCATACCTCTTCTTGGTCAGATTGTTCAAAATCATCTACCATTAAGCACAAGTTTGTTGTCTCCTGTTCAGGTTCAGTCTCAGAGGAGTTTGATGCAGAATCTGCCCAGAAAGCTTTTTGGGCTCGCTTCTTATCCTTCTGAACTTAGGTTTCTCATCATTCTTTTCTTTGCTTCAGTGATCCTGAAGTGTAGGACAATTAGCTCTGACATGTCCAGGCTTCCTGCATTCAAAACAAACAACATCAAAAGAGCCTTTAAAATTTTTGTTATCCTTACCTTTTCTCCAATTCTGATGATGCTTGTGACTCTTTCTTAGAAAGCTCTTAAATTTCCTCGTGATTAAGGCAATATCATCATTTTCAAACAGGGAGGAGTCAGTGTCCGAGTTGTTTGCCTTAAGTGCCACCGTTTTCTCCTTCTTCCACTCCCCTGCATGAAGATTTCTTTGGTTCACCACTTGCTCGTAAGCAATGAGTGAACCAAGTAAGTTATCGATCGAATAGATATTTAAATCTTTAGATTCAGAAGTTGCAATAATTTTAGCATCAAATGAGGAAGACAAACATCTTAAAATTTTGTTTACTTTTTCATAGTTAGAAAGTTCTCTTCCAAAGGTATGCAACGAAGTAACAATCTGAGTAAATCTTGTATACATATCAGAAATTGTTTCCTTAGGTTTCATACGAAAAAGTTTATAATTATGCAATAAAATATTTAAACGAGATTACTTAACTTCATTAGTACCTTCATAGGTGATACACAATTTATCCCAAATTTCTTTTTCAGTAGAGCAAGTAGAAACACGCATGTAATTTTTGGATTTTAAAACATAGAAAAAATAGTTTAAACACTTTGCATTAAGTTGTGCTAAATCTCTTTCATCGAAAGTCCATTCAGTTAAAGGTACTTTAGTTTTAATTCCATTACGTTCTTGAGAAGGTGGAGAATATCCTTCTTTAATAAGCATCCACATGCAAGAGTCAATCGATTGTATAAAAATAGACATGCGAGTTTTCCAAAAATCAAAAGGAAGATTATCAAACAAAGGTGGATGTGTTATTGAATATCCTTCCATTGCATTATGATTACCGTTGTTAGCCAAGGATCAAAATTCAAAAAGTTTTCAAAGTTAATTTTTATGAATCTCGCTCTAATACCACTTGAAAGTTCGTTAGGAATGTTAAGCCCTTAAGAACTAGCCCAAGGATAACCAAAATGGGGGGTGAATTTGTATTTTAATAATCTTTCTTATAATCAAAGAACAAAACATAAAACCAAAATCACCACCGAAATTAATGTGTGGAACAATAAATGAGGAAATCGAAACAAAGAGAGATTACACCAGATTTATAGTGGTTCGGTCAACTTGACCTACGTCCACTCCCCAGAGGTGCCCTCCGAGTATTACACTACAAAAGTGACTCTCCTTTTGCTCACACAGCAAGGCGAAGAAGCCCTCACAAAAACTCCTTTCTGCCAACTCTAGCGAGGTAGAGAACCCAACTCCTTTTACTTTCTCCTGAAGCAGGCAGAGAACCTAACTCCTTTTGTTTCCTCCTCAAGCAGGCAGAGAACCCAAATCCTTTTGCTTGCTCTGAAGCAGGCAGTGAACCTCGACTCCTTTTGCTTACTCCTAAAGCAGGAAGAGAACCTCAACTCATTTTAATTCCTCCTAAAGCAAGTAGAGAATCTGGACCAATCACTGAAGCTTACCTCCCTTGAACCCCCAAGGACGAAGGACGAAGACTAGAGAAGATGCCTTAGAACTTTGCTTGGAGTAACCTTTGTGAATCCCTCACATAAACTCCCCATCAAAAGTTCCTCCCTCTCTCTCCCTTTCTCTCCCTCTCCTCTTAGCTCTATCAGGTCAAGACAGTAGTTAAAGGTCTTCTTGTAAGAGAAAATTCGGGTCCTTTAAATAGAAATTCAAGAACTGACATTATCGTTAAGGATGATAGAAATATCATCCTGGTCGATCAGTACAAAGTAAGCACAATCAGCTGGGATGATTTGGGATGATAAGAAGAAAATTGGTTGCATCGTCCAGGCCGATACAATATCGTCCTGGAAGATTAGCTCAAATTCGAGTATAATCATCCTAAATATCACCCTGAATAGAGTCTGGCCGATGTCAATCTTCTAGGACATCATCCAGGCCAATTTTGTGATCGGCCTGGCCTATGTGATCGTAAGAATCATCCTTAATTACTTTCCATAATTGCTAGATTAATTTAGGCATAATTATGCTGCAACATTCATGCTGATGTTGAGTTTGTCCTGGCTGATGTTTTAAAATAAAGAATACCTAAATTAATCATGGCAGCTAGTTCTTTCTGATTTGAGCCTATCATCCAGGACGATGTGCTTAATAATGGTTGTTTAACCAGGATGCCCTAATTAGGATTTCTATTTTTAGTTGGATCGTCCTGACCGATATAAATATCGTCCAGGACGATGTACTCAAAACAAAAAAAACTCAAAAAACTCCTTAAGTGTTTGTGTGCAAGGTTACTTAGCATCAGGAACCAATTTTACAATTGACTCAAGAAAAAAAAATTACAGACTAACTTAACCTAAATCTACCCAATCTTGAGCTGGCTTGAGTTGCATTCAATCATGTGGACCTGAAATGTTGGTAGGCAATGTAGTCGTAGAAAATCATGAATGTTTACTGTCATCAAAAGTCTAATCCGTAAACTCAAATTTTTAATATGCGTCTTCTCCAGTCTTTGACCTTCGTCTTTGGGGGTTCAAGGGAGGTAAGCTTCAGCAATTGATCAAGGTTTTTTTCCTGCTTCAAGAGGAAGCAAAAGGAGTCAGGTTCTCTACCTCACAGTGTTAGTGGAAAGGAGGTTTTGTACAGGCTTCTCCGCCTTACTGTGGGAGCAAAAGGAGAGTCACTGAGTTTAGTGTAATACTTAGCGGGTACCTTTGGAGAGTGGACATAGGTTTAAATGACTGAAGCACTATTAATCTATGTGTTTTTTACTACTACTTTTTCAGCATTTAATTTTCGCACATTTAGTTTCTTTATGGTGAATTTTTGTTTGGTTGTGTTTTTTTTTTTTTTGATTGAAAGAATTCTTAAACTACTAATTCACCCCCACCTTGGTTAACTTGGGCTAGTTCATAAGGGCTTAACATCCCTAACGAACTTTCAGGTGTTATTAAAGCTAGATTCATAAAATTGAGTTTTTGAAAACTTTTGAATTTCAATCCATGGCTAACTTCAATAATCATAATACTGCAGAAAGGTATTTTATTACCCAACCACCTTTGTTTGATAATATTCATTTTGATTTTTGAAAACTTGCATGCTTACTTTTTTACAACCGATTAACCGTCGCATGTGGATGCTTGTTAAAGAAGGTTATACTCCTCCTAAAATTAATGGCATTAAAACTGAACTTCCTTTTACTGAATGGACTTTTGATGAAATAGATTTAGCACAACTTAATGCAAAATATTTGAACTATTTTTTCTGTTCTTTTAAATCTGAAGATTATATGCGTGTTTTAACCTGTGCAACTGACAAAGAAAATTGGGATTGATTGTGCATTACTTTTGAAGGAATAAATGAAGTTAAGTAATCTAGATTGAATATGTTTTTGTTTGACTATGAACTTTTTTGTATGAAACCTTCTGAATCAATTTTTGACATTTATACAAGGTTTACTCAAATTGTCACCTCATTGAATGCTTTAGGAAGAGAGCTAACTAATTATGAAAGAGTAAATAAAATTTTGAGATGCTTGTCTTCTTCTTTTGATATTAAGAACATTGCAATTACTGAATCTAAAGATTTGAATACTTATTCTATTGATAATTTACTTGTATCACTCATTGCTTATGAGTAAGGGGTGAATTAAAGAAATCTTGAAGTAGGTGAGAAAAAGAAAGCCAACAACATGGACACTGAATCTTTCGGGACTGAAAGCGATGATATTTCCTTAATCATGAGGAAATTCAAAAGCTTTCTAAGGAAAAAGCACAAGAACCCTCAAAAGTGGAATAAAGGTAAGGGTAGTAAAAAATTTAAGAATTCTAATGATATGATCTTCTTTGAATGCAGGAAGCTAGGACATATTAAAGCTGATTGTCCAACACTTAAAGCTAACTCAAGCAAGGAGAAGGGTGAGGAGAAACCCAAGTTCAAAAAGGATAAGAAGAGGTTCCAAAAGGAATTTTGGGTAGATTCAGCATCGAACTCCTCTGAGACTAAAGCTGAAGAGGAGATTACAAACTTATGCTTGATGGCGAACAATCATCTTGGTCAGTTGGACTAAGAAGAGGTATGTAAACTATCCTACAAATAATTACTTAAACTTTCTAAACAAATTCATGCATCATATAGAAAATATAAGAATTAACATACTAGTTTGAAATTGGATTTTTTTAATTTGCAAAAAGAGCATGAAATTTTACTTAAATATAATTCTACAATTAATAGATATCACATGTCATTACTTGATGAGTTTTACACATTAAATAAAAGGCATACTAAATTATCTGATGCACATGATTCCTTGAAGTCATCTCATGCTGAGTTAGAAAAAGAATTTAATAAATTAGAAAATCTCAAAGCTTTTGAAAATAATAAATCAACATTGTATGCATCACATAACTTTAAAAGAAAGCATTACTACCTGAATCAATTAGTATATCATTTTCTTGATGTTAGATGTTTTTCATGTGGCATGTTAGGACACATTTCACACACTTGCACTATTCACTATAATACACATTGGGTGTGGAGACCCAAATTGCATCATTCACAACATAACATACATGCATTACCTTCTTCTTTTCATAAGAAGGGACCCAAATATGTTTGGGTTCCTAAATTTATTGTTTGATAATTTTGTAGGCTTTCTCTCACAAAAGGCCTTATGAGAGCATGTGGTATATGCACTATTCACTATAATACACATTGGGTGTGGAGACCCAAATTGCATCATTCATAGCATAACATATATACATTATATTTTTCTTTCCATACGAAGGGACTCAAATATGTTTGGGTTCCTAAATCTATCGTTTGATGATTTTGTAAGCTTTCTCTCACAAAAGGCCTCATGAGAGCATGTGGTACTTGGATAGCGGATGCTCATAACACATGGCTAAAGATATTAATCAATTCATTTCGCTGGAGGCCGGGGCAGGAGGCAAGGTTACACTTAGAGACAACACCACCAGGAAGGTAGTGGCCACATGCATAATTGAAAACTCCAAGAACCTTTTGATTGAAAATATTTTGCTTATAAATGGACTAAAACACAATTTATCATTATCAATCAGCTTTGCGATAAATGCTTCATCATAAAATTCTTGGAAAATACTTGAATTATAAGCTTAAATAACAATACTATTTTGCAGTAAAAAGCATATCAATAATATTTATATGTTTAACTTAAATAATATTGAAAGTGCTGCTTTATTTTGCTTAAAAATTGATGCTGATAATTCATGGTTGTGGCATAGGAGATCGTGTCATGCTAGTATGAAAAATCTTAGGAAAGTGACCCAAAAAGACCTAGTTAGAGGTGTCCCCAATCTTAAATTCTCTAAAGACCACCTTTGTGATGCCTGCAATTTAAGAAGCAAGTTCAATCCACTTTTCACTCCATTAAGGATATTAGCACCTCTAGACCTTTAGAAGTCCTTCATATGGATTTGTTTGGACCCATTAGTACTGCCATCTTAGGGGGAAAAGTCTATGGATTTGAGATTGTTGATGGCTACTTGAGGTTTACTTGGATTAGATTTTTATCACATAAGAATGAGTCTTTCCATGAGTTTAGATCATTCTTCACTTGGATTCAAAAAATGCTAGATTATAAGATTTTGACCATCCATAGTGACTATAGGGGAGAGTTTGAAAATGAGAGATTTGGAGACTTCTATGAGGATAAGGGGATTAGTCACAACTTTTTAGCTCCTAGGACCCCTCAGTAATGGGGTAGCTGAAAGAAAGAACTGGACCTTAGTTGAAGTCGATTGTGCTATGCTTGTTGAGTATTTACTTCTAAAATACTTTTGAGCTGAAGCGATAAATACAGCTTGTTATGTGTTAAATACTGTGAATGTTAATGCCAAACTTAATAAGACACCTTATGAGATCCTTAAGGGTAGGACACCCAACCATTCCCACCTCTACATCTTTAACTGTCAGGTTTTCATTCTTAATAATGGAAAGTCACACTTAGGAAAATTTGACCCAAAATCTGATGGATGAGTGTTCTTAGGATATTTAAGTGTTGGGAAATCCTTTAGGGTATTCAATAAGGGGACTTGTTGGTGGAGGAGACTACTCATGTAGTGTTT
The DNA here is from genome assembly GCA_022539455.1 of Dendrobium nobile. Taxonomy (NCBI): domain Eukaryota; kingdom Viridiplantae; phylum Streptophyta; class Magnoliopsida; order Asparagales; family Orchidaceae; genus Dendrobium; species Dendrobium nobile. Next base: position 40,808,838 of record CM039735.1, read on the forward strand.
AATGAATCTGATCCTAAGAAGTCTAGAGTTGAGGATGAATATGAAGTTGGAGTTGAAAATTTGGAGAAGAGAGTAGAACCCCAAAACACTGAAGCAGTAGGTGAGATTACCCAAGGAGAAGAAAACTCAAATTTAGAGGAAAGTGTTAAACCTACTCACACCTTGCCTAGAGATTGGAGATATTCTTTGGGTCATCCTAAAGAACTGACCATAGGAGACACTTCTGAAGGTGTTAGAACTAGGCATGGACTTAGGAAGAAAGTGAACCACCCTGTCTTTACCTCAATGACTGAACCTACCAACATCAATCAATCCCTTTTTGATACGTTTTGGATCTTAGCCATACTAGAGGAATTAAACCAATTTGTTAGGAATGATGTTTGGGAGCTTGTAGAAAGTCCAAAGGGACAAAGTGTAGTTCGAACAATATGGGTCTTTAAGAATAAAATGAATGATTATGGTGTGGTGGTTAGGAATAAGGTAATATTGGTGGCTAAGGGGTACAACCAAATAGAAGGGATTGATTTTGAAAAGACCTTTGCCCCTGTAGCTAGATTGGAAGCCATTAAAGTGCTACTAGCCTTTGCCTGTTATAAAGGATTTAAGCTTTTTCAAATGGATGTTTAAGAGTGCCTTTTTAAATGGGGTAATAAAAGAGGATGTGTTTGTAGAGCAACCCCCCAATTTTGAGGGTTCCCAATTTCTAAATCATATTTTCAAATTAAAAAAGACCTTATATGGATTAAAGCAGGCACCCAGAGCTTGGTAGGAGAGGCTGAGCACATTCTTACAAGAGAGGGAGTTTGTTAAGGGGAGCATTGACACCATCTTTTTTTAAGAAAAATAGGAGATGAATTACTCATTATTCAAATCTATGTCGATGATATACTTTTTGTATATTCTGATAAGAGGCTATGTGATGATTTTTCCAAAAAAAATAAGTAAGGAATTTGATATGAGTATGATAGGAGAGTTGTCCTACTTTTTGGGTTTTAGCATAAGACAACTAGATGATGAAACCTTTCTAAATCAATCAATATACACAAAGGACATCTTGAAGAAATATAAAATGGATAAAGCTAAGCCAAATAATACTCTCATGACCTCAAGTGTTATGTTGGATAAGGACCCAAATGGAAAATTAGTTGATCATAAGAAGTACAGAGGGATGATTAGATCTTTACTTTAAATGTCTGCTATCTGACCTAATATATTGTTTAGTGTTTGTCTTTATGTTAGATTTCAAGCTGATCCTAAAGAATCCCACCTGACTACAGTTAAGAGAATTCTTAGATACCTCTTAGGAACCCAAAACATAGGAATCTGGTATCCTACGCACAACACTTCTTTTGAGATTATTAGATTTTCTGCTTCTAATTTTGTAGGATATAAAGTGGATAGAAAGAGTACTTTTGGGACTTACCAATTCATAGGATAATCTTTAATCTCCTGGTCCAGTAGGAAGCAAAAATCTATTGCACTTTCCACTGTTGAAGCAGAGTACACTGCTTTAGGAAGTTATGTGGCCCAAGTCCTTTGGCTGAAATAAAAAGTTATGGATTTAGGATTATTTGTAGGCAAAATTTCAATCCTTTGTGATAACATTAATGCCATATGTATTTCTAAGAATCCTATCCAACATTCAAGAACCAAGCACATAGACATAAGGCATCACTTTATTAGAGTCCATTTAACTAAAGGAGACATTGAGTTATACCGTGTGGCAATTGAGAATCAACTGGCTGACATCTTTACTAAATCCTTGGCCTTCAACACTTTTAGCACTTCATAAACTAGATTGGGTACGATTGACATAAATGCATGAACTTGATTTCTGATCATTTATCTCTTGATTATTATTTTCTTTTTGTAGTTTTTCCCTTGCTTATTTTTTTTACTTTTCATCTATTTCTTTTTTATTGATTTAATTTTCTTCATTATTTTTTTTCTTTTAATTAATGTTGAATTAATATCTTATGTCGTGTTCTTATTTTTTGAAAATTTATAGTCAATGATTGACATCCCTAAAATTAGTTAAAGGGGGAAAACACTATTGATTGTTTCCTTCTCTCTAACTTCATTTAGTGGTGTAATTTTCTTTTCTAAACAAAAATCTATCTCACATTAATAACTAGAATTTAAAATTGAGATCTTTTCAATCTTGTTACAGTAATCTATCTTATATATATAATATTCAAGGTATTTATTTGACCTTTAGAATTTTTATAATCTTAACGTGGAATTTTTAAATCCTAGAATAATTCATATGTCACTTGATATTTTTCAAAGGCTTGATTTTGGAAATTCATAATTATAACTAACTAATTTGATATATTAATTATATAAAATATTTTTCTGAAACCACATCTTGAACGGTTCTCTTTTTCTTATCCAATTGATGATTCTGATTTAGATCCTTATTTTCAAAAGGTGGTTTCTCCTCGGAGAAGTACGAGTTAAGGCTAACAGGATCGATTGTTCTACCATTTTCTCAGATTTTCATGATGTTAACTCATTGATTCTTATAAATTTTATAATTCAATCACATAAAAAATTTATCATATTCAAGCTTTGATTTAAAAAAGAACCTTTGTTTTGCTTTTGTTCTTGTCTTTTTCATATTTTATTTTTTTCTTTTAAGTTGATTTTTCATGTGTTCATAATTCTTCATGTGTTCGTGCCTTCTTTGATTTTAAACTTTTTCTCATATCATCCTGAATAATATTTATATTGTCCTGGATGATCTATTCAATTCACTTTTTAAATTCCATCTGATGGCTATTTTAACTCTTCTGCTTTTGGTCGTCCTAGACGATCCATTATCATTCTGGATGATCTGATCATCATCTATTTTAATTATTTGTGATCATCCTAGATGATCCTCCTCATCCTAGATGATCTTTATAATATTTATTCAATTATTGATGATCTTCCTAAATGATACACCTATTCGTCCTGGATGATCCACGTGGCAAAATTTTGCACTCAACTTTAATTCGGCTGGTACATTCCATTATTTTGCATAATCCTAGATGATCCACCTAATCGTCCAGGTCGTTCTACTTTTCAAAGATCATCTAAAATGACTCCTTGAGACAATCGCCTGTGTTTTATCATCCTGAATGATATCTGATCATCCTAGATGATTTTACTACCTTTTTAACAAATCATCCCGGATATAATTATTGCACCATATCGTCCTGGACTATTCTATGATCGTCCTGGATGATATGGATTATTCATTAAAAACTGAGGCTTTCCACCATTTTTTCTCACACAATCCTTCTCAAATCCTTATTTCTCTCACTCTTGTGCTTTATTTTCATGAGTTTGGCCGATGGAAAGTGATCTCGCCATTCTTCTGGGAGTTCACTGAGGGAAAATCTAAATTCTCACTTCATTGAGCTGGATGATCAAGCCGCCTATCAAAGGTACAAAAAAGCCAGTATTACTATATCCTAGACTATCAATCCACATATTCTTTCCTATCCTATCCTAGATTTGTTTGTGCACACTTCCTTGACCTTCCATCTTACTCTTTTTATCCCCTTCAACTTCAAGATTTTTTTTGAATTTTTGCTAACCTCTGCATAAATTCTTCTTTCACTACTCTCTAGTCCTATGTGAATCGACGTCCCGTTGAAATCATATATTAGGACTGCCAAGAGCTTTTACAACTTTCCACCACAGGGGACAAACGTCATACCCTGTGCTCTGATGCTGACTAAAAATGGCCTCCAGCCAGCCACTTTCTTCACAAATACTAATGCTCACTTTCACATTGGAGAGTCTAGCACAATACTCAAAGATGCTAGGACAATCCAGCAATTCCTTCACACCTCAATTATTCCCAAAGCTGGTGATCATATTCATATCACTCTTCTTTCGATCACCACATTTTACATTTTGCATCGTTATGAATTCAATGCCACAGATTTGGTTTTTCACTATATTGAGCATCTAACCATTATTCGAGATCTAGGATATAGGAGGAAGAAAATCTAGCCCAAGGAAATATCATTGCCTATGTTTTAGAATCAAAATACAACCTCCAATATCCTACCCCACAAAAGTTTTAGCATGCCTTCTACTCAAAAAACTCCTTCCATGTTCTTCATAGTACTCGTCTCCACCTTGGGCACGAGGAAGCTGAGGGAGTTGAGGAGGAGGGAGCTCTTGCACCTAATCCTACACCTACTTCGGTCTGCCAGCACTCTCAGCTGGATCAGCTTATGGAGCACTTCAACTAGTGGGAGACTCGCTTTGAGACCTTCGTTGCTGCACAGGAGTAGCAACATGCATAGGACATTGCTCGCTTCGATGCTTACGTAGCTCACCATCAGCTCTAGCACGACCAGGATATGGCCTGGATTGGGGAGCAGTTTGCGACTCTTTCTAATTACTTTCAACAACATCCACCACCACCACCTCCTCCTTCAGATGATCAGAGGGCGTCTTTCTTTTAGTTTGCTTATTTTTTGTGTGAAGTTGTTTTACTTCTATTTTATAGTTTGTGTTGTTTTTCTTTTTCCCTCCTCCTTTAATGATGTTAGAAGGGGGAGTAGTTGTACTAGTTTTTTTACTATTCTAGTTCGTTTTGTTTTTTATGATGAATAGTTGAACTATTTGAACAGTGGTTATTTCTTTACCTATTTCCATTACAACTATTTTGAGCTGCTTTAATTACTTTCTGTTTTCCATCATCAAAATGGGGGAGATTATTATGAATCTACTTTCAGGGAGTATAATTTTGATGATAGCAAACACTTCTATTTCTCTATAACTGCCTTGCCTACTAACATTTCAGGTTCACAAGATCAAATGTAATTTGAACTAGCTCAAGATTGGGTAGTTTAGGTCTGAGTCATTTTATAAACTTTTCTGTATCTTGAGTCCATTATAAATGACATGGTTCCTGATGCTAAGTAACCTTACACACACATACTTGGGGGAAAATTTTTATTTATTTTTAGAATTATCTATTTTTGGTCACATTATCTTAGATGATCCATAAATTGGCCTGGAAGATTTGCTAAAAATAGAAACTCTAATTAGGGCATCCTGGTTAAGGTAGCTATCATTAAGTGCATCATCCTGGACGATATTCATATCGGCTAGGATGATAGGCTCAAATTAGAAAGAATCAATTGTCAGATCTATTTAGATATTATTTATTTTTAGATATCATCCAGGACATCATCCTTAACAATGAAACATAATCATGTCTAAATTAATTTAGTTATTAAAGAAAAAAATTAAGGTTTTATTGCTCAATCATATCATCCTAAATGATCTTAGGATCAGCCAGGAAGATCAGTTCAAAAAACCTTAGTTGATCCTAGACGATCAGCATCGGCCACCTTCTATTCAGGGCGATGATCTAGATGATCTTCATGGATTTGAACTAATCAATTGGGACGATCGTGATATCGGCCTGGATGATCAAGTTATTTTTTTATTGTCTAGACATCCTTTTAGTGCAATTGTTTGGGTGATCTTTAATGACTTGTACTAATCTTACAGGATGATATATTATTGTCTTCAAAAATATGAACAAAAACCTTCAGATCGTCCCAAACCGTCCGAGCAGACTGAGAGAAATTTATGCTAATCGTCCAGGATGATATTTATATGGTCCTGGACGATAAAGTTGGTTTGTATAAATTAAGAGCTATTATGAAGCTCTTTTATTTAAGACCACTTGTTCTACCCATTAAAACATCTTTTGCTGTTGTCTTGACCTGAGAGAGCCTAGAGGGGAGGCAGAGAAAGGGAGAGAGAAAGAGGATCTTGTGAGGGGGAGTTTATGATGGGTTTCACAAAGGTTGCTCCAAGCAAGGATCCAAGTCATATTCTCCAATCATTATCCCTTATTCTTAGAGGTTCAAGAGAGGTCCACTTCAGGAATCAATCAAGGATCTCTGCCTGCATCAGGAGGAAGCATAAGAAGTTGTGTTCTCTACCTCACCAGTGTCGGTGGAAAGGAGGTTTTGTACAGGCTTCTCTGCTTTGCTGTGGGAGCAAAAAGAGAGTCACTATGTTTAGTGCAATACTTAGAGTGTACCTCCGGATAGGTCGAGTTGACTGAACTATTATAAATCTCTGTGTTTTTTACTACTACTTTTTCCACATTTAATTTTTGTGCGTTTAATTTCTTTATGGTGAATTTTGGTTTGGTTGAATTTTTGTTTTTGATTGAAAGATTTTTTAAAATATCAATTCACCCCACTCTTGGTTAGCTTGGGCTAGTTCATAAGGGCTTAACATCCCTAACGAAGTTTCAGTATGAATGTTTTATCTCAAGATTCATTGATTTCATTGATTCATGTGTATTGATTAAGTTAGTATACTTCTTATTTAATGCATCATACTCATTGAGTAAAGACATGCTTTCTTTGTCTAATATAGAGTGTTTCACTCTAAGACTATCATGCTCTTGATGCAAACATAAAATTTAGAACTTAAACTACCATACATTATCTTATGCTTTCTATATGCATCATGAATTTTTTTAGAAACTTTAAAAAATTCATCATATCAAAGCACAAATACCTCTTCTTGTTTAGAATGATAAAGACTATTATATGTCATAAGGCATAGATTGATTACCTCCACCTACACTTCATGTTCTAATAAGTTTAAAAGGACTCTACTTAAAATACATTTTGTATCCTTTGCTTCCCTTTTCTATCTTTAGTCTTCTCCTCTCCCTTATCCTTGATTAGAAGATCTTTTAGATCGTGGCAATCTATTCTTATGTAGACTAGTTTATTCCATTAAAAGAAAATGGTATCAAGTGATGCTTTAAAATTTTTGTTTGGTTTACACTTATTTCACTACTGATGACTCTTTTATTTTCTTTTCAAAAAGTTTTTGAATTTGGATATCATAAGTACTACTTCATCATCTTCTTTGGATAAAGAGCTATCACTTTTTGATTCATTTTCTTTCAATGCTACCACTTTGTCCTTTCTCCTATCTCCAGCATCCTATAATCTCTGACTCACAGCAAGCTCTAGGCGATAAGTGAGCCTAGCAATTTATCAATAGAATAAATATTAAGATCTTTTGATTCACAAATGATAATAACCTTATCATCATAATTTCTTAGTAGATATCAAAGAATTTGTTCACTTTTTCATAATTTGAAAGATATTTATTTGAAGCATGTAAGGATGTCATAATTTGATCAAAACTAGTGTACATATCTGAGATGGTTTCATTAAGTTTCATAGGAAAAAGCTCAAAATCATGTAATAAGAACTTCAACCTAGATTGTCTAACCTCACTAGTCCCTTCATATGTAATATACAGGTTATCCCAAAGGTCCATGCCAGTGGTACATGTAGAAACTTTCATATAATCTTTAGACTTAAGAGCACAAAAAAGATAGTTTAAACATTTTGCATTTAGTTGAGCTAAGTCCCTATCCTCATTGCTTCATTCATTATATGGCACTTTAATTTTTATATCATTAATAAAAAGGGATGGTGTAAAATAATCCTCTTGTACAAGAAACAACATGCAAAAATTAATAAATTACAAGAAAGTAGACATGTGGATTTTCTAAAAATCAAATGATATGTTATCAAATAAGGTGGATGAGTTAAAAAACAATCCTACATGGTCTTTCTATTAGCGATATGTGTCATGGTTCATTTTTCTCAAAGTTTTCAAAAATGTTATTTATGAGAACTACGCTTATACTAATTAAAAGTTCGATGTAGGATGTTAAGCCTTGGTGAACTATCCCTAGGTACCCAAAAAGGGTGAATTGGTAGTTTAAAAAATAGTTAGTTTAAATACAAAATTGTATTTTTACATTTTTAATAATATAAAAATAAACAATAATATCAATTGATGCATAAGTAAAATTATGAAAAAAATGTTTGATTATATTGATGGTATCAATATATCATTAAACATATAATTTTCAAACATGTAATTTCTAGAAGAACAAGTATAGAAAAGTAAATTATAGAAAAATAAAATTCAAAAAGAGTACACCAAAATTTTATGGTGGTTCATTCAAATAAAAACCTACGACCACTCCTCAGAGTCTGCCTCTTCAATTATTACACTAAAACTTTAATGACTCTTCTTTAGATCCCACAACTAGGTAGAGAAGTCAATATAATCTTTTTACTAACCCGGTGCAACAAAAAACCTTAACATCTTTTTCACCCTCCTAATGATGGCAGAGAACCTAGCACTCATTTTTCACCTTCTTAGTGAAGGCATATAACCTCGATGGTCTTTGGGCAGATAATCTTCATTCCAGATCCCCCCAAGAAACCAAGCAAGACTTTCATAGGAAATAAGTCAGAAGCTTGCTCGGAGCAATTGTGTGAAAACCCCTCACACTACTTCTCCCTCACAAGGACCTCTCCTTTCTCCTTCCCAAAGCAATTGATATCTCCTCTCAAAGCTCTCACTCTAGAAAACCCAACATATAAAGAGCTGAAAAAGTCTATTAAGGGATCTTAAATATAAGGCCTCATAAAATTCTTTAATAATTAACTTTTATGGATATTGACCATAATATAAGATCCCATATCATAAAATACCATTAGTTCAAATAGTCTTGGTAATATTGTATGATGAATAAATTGTTGTAAATATAATTCGAGTATTTGAGTTGGTCATCCAATACAATTAGTTCAATTCACTCTTATTATTATCTCATATGATTGCTGGCAAATAAATATTGTTGCATGCAAAGAATGGGTCATACAGTGTGATTGGTCAAACCATATAATACGATCTGACTAGATAGTTTAATCCAAACTCGATCCACTAATTATAAGACTAATTTAAGTAATATTTGATTATGATGACAGTAAGATGCCTATCATATGGTATGATAAGTACAAATTTTGAATTTTAAAATATTACCTAAATTATGATTGGCGGTTAAAATCTTTATTTTAATAGATTGTCGGGTAGGATCTTGATTATACTATACGATGAGTTTAAATAGCTTTATTTATACCAATTAGTTGTTATAATAATTTTTTAATAGCTTATCATACAATATTATATGGATCATATAGTACGATTAGTATAAAAAAAAACACACTTTTAATTTTCTCACTATCTCACTACCCTAAGTGTGTGTGCACGATCACCAAGTTTAGCATCCACAAAATACATCACTTAAACACAAGAAATATAAAATTAAAAAAAGTAGAAATATATACTATTATAGACATTTAGCCTTATTCCACCTAATCTTAAGTTGATCACTTTATATGGTGCATAGTGGACCTAAAATATTAGTGCATAAGAATATATAAATAAATAAATATAATAATAATAGTAATAATAATAATTATTATTATTATTATTATTATTATTATTATTATTATTATTATAAGTGAAGATAACATAGCAGAGAACCTAATAATATTTATTATCTTCATAATCATAATACCTTCTTATAAATTTGCAACAAACTTTTGATCTTAGGAGTACCTTTCTTAGCCATTAGGAAGGTCATGAATGCAAAAAGGGTAATTGATTATGAGGGTTCTAAATCCAGAGGTGACCTTTGATGTTCTTAAATCCATAAAATTTCATCATGAAAAGAATAGTGATAGCTTTAGAGTTGATTTAAAAGACACTATAACAAAAAAATTTAAATGGAGAGTTCTAGGGAAGGAATTTATTAGAAGAACAAATTGAGGAGAATTGTTAGAAATTAGGAGAATTTGTTCAATCTAAAAGAAGTAATAATGGAGCATTTAGGGGGAAGTTTTAAACATTAGAGACTACAAGTTTCGGTAAAACTTTGAGACCATCTATTAAAGAAGCCACTAACTTTGAGCTTAAGACTTTACCAAACTATTTTAGGTATGCTTTCCTTAGTAAAAATTCAACTTTAATTATAATCATTTCCACAACAGTGGAAAAAGAATAGGAAAGAAATCTGATTATAGTTTTAAAATAGCTTTTGGGTGGACTATTATCAATATTAAAGGAATTAGCCCTTCAATCTATATGCATAGATTTTTATTGGAAGCTAATCTATAAGTGAAGTTATCAAAAAGAAGATATCTAAATGGTTTTATGATGGGGTTGTCTATCATATTTCAAATAATTCTTTGATGGGCCTTGCTCATTGTGCTTCTAAAAAAGGTGGCTTGACTATAATATCTTAGAACACAATGAACTTATTCTTGTAGGACTATCACTAGAAGAATAGTATGCATAGACTATAGGAAGCTAAATAAAGTTACTAAAAATGATCATTTTCCTTGTTATTTCTTGACTGGATGATAGATAGGGTGGATGGACATTTATTCTACTATTCTCTTGATGGGTATTTAACCAAATTTCTAAAGCACCATAGCACCAAGAAAAGTCTACTTTCATTGACCTTTATAGGACATTTCCCTTTAAGAGAATGCCTTTTGTACTTTATAATGCTGCTGCTACTTTTCAAAGATATTATATGTTAATTTTTTCAAACTTAATTAAGCAGAGCTTTGAAATATTCATAAATGACTTCTTTGTTTTTGGCACTAAGTTTGATTCGGATATTGAGAATTTAGCTTATATGTTAGAAAGACCTGTATGAATAAACTTAATGCAAAATTGGGAGAAATGTAAATTTATGGTGATTAGGGGAATTATTTTAAGGCTTAAAATTAAAATAAGGATTAGTGGTAGACATTGAAAAAATTTAAGTCATTAAGAAATAAAATCCTACCACTTTTGTAAAAGGGATTATAAGCTTTCTTGGGCATGCATGTTTTTATTAATGATTTATAAAGAACATTTCAAAAATTTCAAAATTTTTATTCCATTTGTTAGTGAAGGGTGCACCATTTATTCTTGATACTGCTTGTCTTTAAGATCTTAATACTTTGAAATAACATCTGATTAATTCTCCAGTTAATAGTGCATTGATTGATCTAATGAAATTTCTATTTAACTATAATTGCAACAAGTCCCTAGGCTACATTATTCATTTTTTAAGTTGGAAGTTTTTTTTATATTTACAAATAAAGCAAAAAAGATTCAAAATAAGCAATAACAACGATGAGTAATTGGGATAACTATTATGACTTTTTCAAATTAGAATAAAAAATTTATTCATTCCAAATTACTTTTAGATTGTGTTGTATTATCATATATTTTAGTAATTTTAAATTATATTTTTTTATTTTGGCTATTAAGTGATCAATTATAGAAGTTATTATTACTTGAGGATAAATAAGAGTTTATGTTGGGGAAATTTTGTTAACTATAAATTATGTTTTATTTATTGTATTTAAACATAAATGAAAATGTGTTGTTTTAGTTATGGTATAATTGAAAATATTAAGAATTAACAAAAAATTTAACTGTTAAGCAGTGTCACAGTGCCAACTTATATAAAATCACAATATCAAGGCATTCATTTCCTATGTTTCACCACTAGTCATCCCTTTTGCAACCACCACAAAAATTCCATAGTTGGCAATGTCACATTACAGTGTCAAGGTGCCAAAATTCAACACTAAAACACTTAGTGTCTCTGGAAAATGTGCATCAACGTGTCATGCCTTTCTAGGCCTTTGCATTAAATTCCCCATTCGAGCATTGTAGTGGTCAGACTTCTAAAACACCATGGTGGAACAATTACCAACATGAGGAGCCATGCCAATTTAGTGAAAATATGTGCCATTTCAATTAGAATCACGTCAACGAACACCACAGTGGAGTATAATTTAAATTGTCGAGGATCTAATTCATTTTTTACCATTTTTGTGCCACCTAACTTAGTGTTGCACCCTTGAACTTGACCCTTTACAATTTCTTTACTACTTCTCTCATAAGTTTTTTTCATTGAGTAAAATGAAGATCAATTTTCTTGTTATTTCCATTATGTTTAGCTAATTCCCTTGTTTTGGGCTAATGATGTAGAAAGAATAGTATGTACTAATGTGTACTCTATTGTTTTAAAGAATGTATTGATGTTTTCATTAACTCCCAAACATCATTTAACAAATATGATGGCAAGGTATGTAGTTAAAATATATTATGATGAATAACATCGACGGACGAATACTGGAATAATTAGGAATATTGAAATAGAATATGGGAATGCCTAAATATAGGATGTTTGAATATTATTGATTTTATAAAGATAGTAAAACTATAGGAAGGACTTGAACCTTTTTTCAACCTTATATACTCAACAGAGATCTAAGGATTCATATGCTCTTATCCAACTCTATAATTAAGAGTCTCATTAGTAAAACAAAATTATTTACATTCATTAGCCCAAAATATTTTATTCTCATAAGTTTCAAAACTTTCTTGCAAGACATTTTCTTTTAGTGACAAAAACTCTAAATATCATTTTCATTTTCAGTAGGATAAATGCTGAATTTGAAATAAGTAATAGTTAAGTTGCAATATAGCAACGTAAATATTACTTCTCAAAATCTAGTATACCTAACTATTCTTCCTTTTACTTTCAAAAATTACATTTCCAATTTGAGAAGTAAACAATTTAAACCATAAAAAAGTCCATATAAAAACTTTTTTTGTCATAAGAATCACAGTTACTATTTTAATCAAGGTTGTTCTCAACAGAATGCTTCTTTTGAGATGTAAATAATTATAAATTATTTCCTTTATGCAAAACAATTGTCCTATAATAAAATAAAAAATTGGCCACATGAAATAGAAGAAAATATTTGAAATCATTAGATATTTTCTAAGCCTTTATTTTTTTTTTTGAATTAATTATATATATCATTTCTATCTTCTAAAGGAATATGCTTTTATAAGTACAATATTTGATTTAAAAATAAGATATTTAAATTTGTAATTTATTTCCCCATAGCAAGGTATATTTTTATCAATATTAATTATTGAATTTGTCTAAAAACCTAAATGGCATCAATCAGCTTATTGATTATACTTGCCAATGTGGCTGAAGTAGGTCATCAAATTAGCTGCAATAGATTTCCAATATCTATAAACTTTGACATGTTCTTGATCTTTGGGTTGCAATTCCAATGTAATTCCAAAGAGAAATTTGTGGTAGGTTTGCAGGCTCACCTGGACTAGGCTAATGTAACTTTAATCGAGCAAGTATACCTTTACCAGTGACAGTTAATCATAAATCAATGTCACAATGCATATGATTGGATGGCAATCCTCATCGATTTAAGCTTTCTTCATACAGAGCAAAAGACAAGTGCAAATTTACTAAAAATAGTTATTTCTGATAAATAAATTCTCAAGAAGTATTAATTTATAAAGAAAATAATAAAGAATTAAATTTTTTTAGATATCTCGACACAAATTATAAAATGAACTTGAAGAGAAATTGATTTTTAGAATGAAGTTATATAATTTTCTCATATGCAATAGATATGCCACAAAAGATCTTCTTGATTAGGCACAAATCTTGAGGCATATTTGAGTTTAAAACTTTTGAAATTAAATTCATGACCATCTAAACTTCAATTTCAACAAAATATTTAAATTGTACAACATAATTAGATGATCCAAACAACTAATCATTCTAATCCGAGCCCCATTTAGTCAGAAACAAGGGACTAAAGCATATTTGAAAGATTTAAAATATTAATTTGATGAATAAATGAATTTTAAATAAGGCATGCCTATAGTCAATTTGAGCATATTGACAAGTCAAATCCAATGAGCCTAAGATTTCCTAATTCTTTCAACATTTGGGCACCAAAATACTTGACAAGAACTCCATATTCTAGCATATTCATTTAGTAGCTTTAAATATCTGCATGATATGTTAATGAACAAATTTGTTTGATAGTTTAAAAAAACTCATTAGACATTTTCAAGAATAGGTTTGAGCCAATTGTTTATTAGTAGGATTGATAAAGTTCATTTGTTAAGGAACATATAGAAGTATAACTCATTAATTGCTTGATAAGGTTCATTTGTTTAAAGCTCTAAAAACATAAAATGAACTAAACATGAGCTGAACATCAATTAATTTAAATAAACATAGCATGAAAATGAATAAAAAATGTTTGAATGAATCATGAACCAAGGTTATACAAGGTGATTATAAATGAACTCATACATGATTAAGCACCTACTCGGCTCGACTAAATTTGTTTGTTTCCCTACCTAGTACCAAAGCACTATGAGTAGAGATAGGCATATTTCTCTTTCATTTTTCATATTTAACTTAATAGGTGTTGTCACTTAGAGTTATTGAAGTGTATCTCCTTATCAATCAAGTGCATATAATAGTGTATAAGTGAATAGAAACAAGGACATAGTGAGAGAAAATGAGAGATATGAAATATTTCACCCAAATGTTCAAATGAATTTATTTATTTGGTGTAGCATCATGATTTATGCTGAATGAAGAGATTCTTCGAAAGGTGAATGGTGAATCTTCAAATTTTATTTTGAATGTTGAAGCTAGACAAAGAGGTTTAGATAAAAATCCAAATCAAGGGAGATCTAAATCTAGAAATGGAAAATCTATTTCAGTTTGAATGAAAGTTGTGTTAGAATTATAGAAGAAGCATCACTTGAAGGAATTTCAAAGAAGTTCAGGGGTAAAGGTCTAGAAAAAGGCAATCTATAAATGTATATGTTAATGAATTTTAGAGTACTTCTCAAAATTTTCCTTTTAATAATTCTAAATATTGAGCTATAAATTCTGATGATTCATCTCATACAAGTTTTAATAAGGAGGTGTTCAAGAACTACAACCACATTGGAATGAGCAAAATGTATCTAGAATACAATAAACTTTGTAGCATTATAGGATATGGAGATGTTGATATGAAAATGCAAGATCAGTTAACTTGAATACTCAAAGATGATAGGAATGTTTCTTATTTTTCACAAGAGGTTGGTTTATGGTAACAAAATGGTACTTTATGTCACAACCTAACCCAATATCACATAGGTCATACCATGTCCGATTGTTGCAAGGCTGACCTAAAGATTTAGTTTGAGAAGTATTGAAATAAAACTTTCAATTTATGTACTACACAGACCCACCAAGGAATTCAATATAAAATGAAATACTACTGAATCTCAACATAAATTTCTCTATATCATCCAAAAATGTATATACCAAAGCATATCTATAATAATGCTTGACAATAGAGAGAATTATAAACTAAAGCCAAGACTATAAAAATCAAAGCTAACCAAAACATATATACAAGACATGTTAGTGCCTGCTATCAAAATTACTCATAGGATTCCTAACCCATCCCTGGCCTAAAAATAATAGCAAAAATAGGGATGAGCAATCATGGCTCAGTAGGCTATCATTCCCTAAAATAGAAATCAATAAATAAAACAAAAGAACTAAAATTGAATTGAATTATTTACTGAATTTGAATATAATTAAATAAATATGAAAGTTAATTGAATTATAAACAAACACTTTATAATGATTATCAGAATAGATCTTAAGCCAAATTTCACATATTTACCAAAATCTCACCTTGCAACCACTAAAACCGATATAATAGAATCCCACCTAGGTTTCCCATTAGTACTTCCATAACATCACTTCACACCACATTATTTCTAATTTTTTTTTTTTATTTCTCAATGCATTTCATTAATTAAATCATAATTGGACTAAATTCAAAAATTGCCAAAATATCCTTTGGTAGATAATAGGAATATTATTTTTAGATGTCAAAATAAATTTTTGAGTCAGAAAAACTCACTACTTTTTAAATTTCACATAAAAAAAATTTTAGATTATAGTTAAAATGTTCATAACTCAATTTATATAACATATAAAAAGTTAGGCCATAAAAGTTTTACTGAAATAGTTATCCATCATATTCCGTAAAAAAACAAAATTTATCAAGAAAATAGCAAAAACACAGAGTTATTAAAATTGAAAAAGGCAAAACGTTATCTATCATGTGATGAACGAATTTTCCAGGTTAGTCGATTAAAAAAATAACTCTATCATCGCCAAAACCTGGCTTCCTTCCTTCCCTCTCCTCTCTATTTTCTCATTTCTCCAAAATCCTTCGGTGTTAATGGAAATAAAATTGAAAATTTGGGATTTAAGGCATTTAAATAAAAAATGTAATAGTTTTAGATTACTTTATAAAATAAAATTATAATTTATTATGATAATATTTTTCATATAAAATTCTTATAAATCATTTTAGGGCTTCAAAAATTATATAAAAAATATTTATAAAATAACTTATTTTATTTAAAAATTTGGAGTGAAATCGGTTTGCAAACAAATAGTTAACGGTCCCAAAACCCCCACATATACTAATAGATGCCAATTTCTTATGAAATTTCATTTGTGCCAAAATATTATGTTAAAAAATAGTAACAATAACACCTGATAATATATATTTTATGGCAAAGATAGTTTATGATCATGACTTATAATGACTCAAGGATAAACTCATGACTTTTGTTGGTACAAATGCATCTTACAAAATTTTTGGGTTAAAATAATCCACTCACTTTAAAAAAATAATCATCCTTGACATTTTAAAATCAAAATAAGTCTAGATATAACTGTCTTATATTAGACTCATTCTCCTAAGTAGCCTCTTTAGCAATCCTATGCTTCCATTATACTATAACCATCAAATTTTATTTACTCCATAATTTCCTGACATCATATGCCAAAATCCTATTGTGCTCTTCTCTATAGTGCATGTTTGAATAAACCTCAACATCATTAGTAGATTATCTCTTTCTATAAAATAACCATTTTCTTTGAGAAGATATATGAAATACAGTATGTATATTGGATATATAATCATGCAACAGTAATCTATATGCAGAACTACCAATCATCTCAACACACCTAAGGTCTAATGTATCATGAACTCGGCTTACTGATTCTTCCAAATCTTCTCACGCCTTTAATTCGACTAACTTTGACATTAAATCACCAACTTGAAATTCCACATTCCTATATTTCTTTTCAAAATATTTCTTCTTTCTATCCTATGCAGCTCTAAATTTTTCCCTGATTAGCTAAATCATTAGTTAATTGTCATCCACAAAAATAAATACGATCACATATTTATCACACACCATTATCAAAGTCAAACAGATCTTTCAGTTCCTACTATACAGAGCATCATTAAGTGGCATACCAATGCTAAACTAATAACTATTATTATATTCAAACTCTATCGGTGGGATATGATCCTGTTAACTTCTGCTAAAGTCCAAAATATTGAGTCTTAGAAAATCCTCTAATACCTAAATATTTCTTTTAGACTCTCCATGTATATATGGATGAAAAGTCACACTGAAGTGCTATTTCATACCCATTAACTATTGAGTACCACTTTATAATGTGGAGATAAATCATCCAGCATTATCAGATACAATCACCTTTAGCACACCATACCATTTGATATTGGATCTGGCATATATATGATCAACACTATCTACCAAATCAACCTATCTAGTCAAAATAGAATGTGCTGACTTCATCAATTGATTAATAACAACCCAAATGACATCATATTCTTGCCTCGAACTGGGAAAGCTTATAGGAAAGTCCATCATCAATTCTTCCAATCTCCACATAGAGATAGGTAACAACTGTAAAAGACCACCCAATTATTGATACTCAGCCTTCACCAATTGATATGCCTAATAATTCAAAATAAACTCAGATATATCCATCTTCAAGCTAGGCCATAAGAACATTCCTTTCAAATCTCTTTATATTTTTCTGCTTCCTAGATAAATATTATAGCCCAAGTAATTTGCCTCCTATTGGATTTCAACTTTTAAATCACCAACGTAAGGAATCCACAATATATACTTGTAGAAAATGGTGCCAAAATTAGATGAAGTGATGACACTTCAAGTCTCTTACAGGCCTTAATTTTATCACACAATTTTAGATATTCTGTATCTAATTTTTTAGCTTCTTGAATTCTTCCTTATAGAGTTCTCAAAATAAACATCTATGCTAACAAATTTGGATCTATATCAGTAGATACCTCATCTATCTCTTGTTTCTTAAATTTTTGCATAAGAAAATCTACAAAAGTAAGAAATGAAAGAGAAGTACTTGAAGAATTCAACTCAATGTATTTACTACCACATTCTCCTTACCAAGCTCATACTGAATAAATAGATCATAATTATTGATCAACTCTAATAACCTTCTCTACCATAAATTTAGATCCTTCTGAGTAAAATGTACTTCAACCTCTGAGGGTTAGTAAAGATCTCACATATGACTCTATACAATTAATGCCTCCAAATATTCAATATAAATAAATTATCAACTAACTCCAAATCATGTGTTGGGTAATTCTTCTCCTATGGTTTTAACTACCAAGATACGTAAGCAATAACTCTACCATACTACATAAGCTACACCTAAAACAGCTCAATGATGCATCACTATAAATTTGAAACCCCTTTGCACCTAAAGAAATTCTTAGAATAGGAGAAACTGCCTAATGAACCTTTAATATATGAAAACTCTTCTCAGACTCCAGAGTTCATATAAAAGCTACTAACTTCTGAGTTAGTCTAGTCAAAGGCAAAGAAATACTAGAAAACCCATTAATAAACTTCTAATAATAGCAAGCTAAGCTAATGAAACTACTAGCATCTAAAATTATTGAAGGCCTTCGGTATTTATAAATAACCTAAATCTTCCATGGATCTTCTAAAATACCTTCCTTACTCATTATGTGCCCTAAAAATGAAATTCTTTTAAGCCAAAATTCACGCTTTTAAAAACTTAGCATATAATTTATTACTGCTTTAGAATCTTTAGAATGGCCCACAGGTGTATTGTATACACCTCCACAGATTTGTATAAATAAGAATATTAGCTATAAAGGTGATTACAACTTGGTCCAAATACTTTCTAAAAATATTGTTCATGAAATCCATATTGAACAAGATGACTAAAAACATATAATGCTCATACCTAAAATTTTTGCCATATCCTCTGCCCATACATTCAATTGATGATACCTAGATCTTTTTTTTTGTTTTTTTTTTTTTTGAAGAATTGCAAACAAATGCATTAAGAACCAAAATGAAAGCTAATTACAAGTAATAAAGGGATCACATTCCTCCTTGATTAATTTCCACAACAAGGACGGAATGTTATCCAAAGAAGAGCTATCAAAGTAAAAACTATTTTCCAATGCCAAAGTAGCACAACAATTAGCTACCTTATTAAAATTTCTGAAGGCATGATGGAAAATTACCTTATTGAAGTAATTAAAAAAACAAAGATCCTTTGCCGGCCACCTATCCATATGCTAATTATTCTTCTTGAAAGACTCTTGAATGAACTTGATAATGTTGATATTATCACTTTCAATAATAACCCCTTTGCAATCCAACATCCATTTACAAAGAAATTCCCTCACCGTGATGACAGCAGCTAGCTCAAGCTGAGCTATATCACAATGTGTCTTATTCTTCCCAAAAGCACTGATGAATCTGCCCTTATGGTCCCTAAAAATGCCACCAATTCTAGCTTGATTAGAGCTAATTAAAGAAGCATCCACATTAATTTTAATCCAATCCTTTGGAGGAGGGCACCAATATGATACCTAGATCACAGATCAATCTTTGATAATACTGAACATTGAGCCAATTAATCTAACAAGTCATGAATCCTAGGTAAATGATAATTATTTTTAAAAGCAACATTATTCAACTCTATATATTATTATACATGCCCATCATACCATCCTTTTTCATCATAAATAGAATAGGTGATCCCCATGGAGACACACTCGGATGGATGAATCCTCTATCAACTAACTCATAAACTTAACCTTAAATTCCATGTACTCCAGAGGTTCTATTCAATATGGAGCTTTAGAGATTAGAGAAATAACCAAAAAATGATTGATACATAACCCTATGTCTCTATCTAATAATGAAGTAAATAATTCAAGAGAGAAGACATCTAAAAATTCCAAAAGTATATGTATATTACTCATAGAATCAAAAGAGAGTCTCATATCTCTTACAAATATTAAAAATACTAGACTACCTTTTCTTTTAATGACTACCTACCTCTAGATCAAAAATCATATATGAAAGAATACTTCTTATTCCAAGAAATATAATACTCTCTCCATTCTGATACAAATTTACTTTCTTCTTCAAATAATTAATCTATGCCGCATATTGACTAATCCAGTCCATACCTAAAATGACATCAACTGTAAAAATAAATAACTAAATCAAACTAGATCTTCAAACTCTATCAAAAATCTCTAAATCATAAAAACATACATTACCAACCACCATTTTATCTCTCATAAGTAAATTCACATACAACAAATTGTTAATAATACATATAGAAAACCAAACGAATTAAAATACAACATAAGAAGGAAAGAATGGAAAGCACCATAATCAAATAAAATTTGGAATGGGGTTGTAGAAATAAAAGCCATATCATTCACAATATCTAGAGACTCACTAGCCTCTTATTGCTTCAGACTATAAAATTGTAGTGTACTAAGGTTAAAGCAACATAATTAATTACACTCTGAAAACCCCCAAAAGGCTTACCTCATGATACATTACAAACATCTTGACTACCTAAAGCCTTAGAATATAGTTGAGGTGGTATTTTCCTCAGCCTAACCATGGTTACTTGCATAATTCTTCTAAAATTAGGTTATCTATCAAAGCCACCCAGTGGACACTTAATAATCCTATATCCAAGCTGACCATAGAAAAAATACTTGCTATAACCCTAAGTAATATGCCTTCTACCACAATACTGATATAGTGGGACCATACTCATTAAACATTAAGAATTTGCAACACTGCCTGTATCTAATATAGAAGAAATTACTACTGATTTTCCTCTCCTGAAATAGGTCCAAACTTGGTATTCTTCCAAGCATTACTATTGATATCAATCTCAAAACCAAATATCTTCTTGCTTAAAGTCCATCAATGCAGCATTGTAATTAGATTAGTCTCTATCCTATTGGTCCTCTCAACCAATTAAGCAAAGTCTACCTATACTAACTGTGGTTGCCTCAAAGCATCTAAAATTCCCTCTAGATATTAGAAACATTTGTCCTTAGAAAAGCTAACTAACTATGGAGCATACATAGAGTTAGAAATAAACTCTGCCTAGTATTGCATCTCCGACATGCTTCCTTAACTTAACTTCAAAAAAGAACTCTGCAGTTATCAACTAGTAGATAGAGGAACAAACCATGTCCTAGATTTCTTAACAAGCTAATCCCAAGTAATTAGTATATTTGTACGACCCTAAATGTTTATCTTTATTAGTCCAACTATCAACAATGGTGTTGGTATGAACCACCATAGGATTATTAAGAATGTGAAAGACAAGTTTGTTGCTCGTTACTCTGTTAAATTATTCTCTATCAAGAATTTTAAGAACTATCACTCTGCTACTTACGAGTTAGGAATTAAGTTGGAGGTGGTTCATCTTCCTAAAGACCCTAGGCTTCTTTATTGGACTAAACCCCCTTTTTAAATTCTTTTGAGGACTCAGTGTGCAATTCCTCTCTTTTTTATCTAGTGAGGGATATTAAGAATTTGTTGATTTTTATGATCTTTTTGTCCCCCATGTTCATAAGGTTGGTAATGCCTATGCTAATTGGCTTCCCTATTGGGGAAAATACTTGTATTGTATGTCATATTTTACTACTACTAACCTCCCTGCTCCTTTGCAGAGTCTTTTAAGGTTAGATAAAATTTGTATGCCTTATGTTAGAACCTAATTTGTGTTATTGGCTGGGGACTTGTTTTAGGTTTCTCTTGGGTTCTCTTCATGTGCCTTTTTCTTTTTCATCTGCTCTATTTTTGTCTGGGTTACATCTATGCTGCTTTTTCAGTTTTGACACTTTTTTTTTAACCCTTGTATCCTTGGACTATTTGGGTTTTTGGCTATGTGCGAGGCCTTGTCTTGGTGTTCTATTTTATACTCCTTTGGTCTTCTTTAATGCTGCTTTAGGGGCCTTACCTTTCAGGATGCATAAAGGACCTTCACTCTTTTGTTGATGGTCTACTATGAGTGTTTTTTGTGGTTCTTATATTACTTCTTAATGTCCATTTTTAGTTCTATTTTGGGTGTGTGGATGGTGGGTGTTTCCTAGAGCAATCTAGGTGGTTCTATTGCCTTATGCTTGGTGTCCTAGAATTTATCTCTTAGACTATTTTTTCTTTTGCTATTTTATTTCTTTTGGAGTTCCATAGTGTTCTTTCAGTCCTGCTCTTTTATGGTCTATTATGTATGTTGGTGTCTATGTTTATTGAATGTTTTGGGGCTTGGTTACTGGGTCTATCTTGGTGTCTTTGGATCACTACTATTGCTGGGCATTGTGGCTCTCTTTTCTATAGCTCTTTCCTTATTGGTTGTGGTGTTCCTTTAATTGCCTGGTGTTAAATCATGGATGTTTGGCTGGGTATTCTTGTTTTAATGAAATGCCATTGGTTCTGGTATCTCTTGGGCTCTATTTGCGTGGCTTATATCTTGGGCTGCCTGTTGGTTTCCATTCTCTATTTCTTATATTTGTCCACTTCTTTCAGCTGGCTGGGTTTTTCTCTTGATGCTTCTTGTTCTTGTTTTTTATGGAATTCTAATAGCTATTTTGGAATTAAAGGAGCCAGGTTAATTTTATTAATTTATGGGTTGGCTATTTATACTATCTTGGAGGTGAACAAGTATGGTGATCCTTCTTGCATTTCTATTGATCTTACTTCTTTGAATCATAAGGCTAATGTTGTTTACTCGGGTTCTTCTATTTATAAGGTTTGGTCTCTTATTATTGTTCCCTTTTGGCACCTTTTAATCGGTATTATGCTTACCTATTGGAACTATTACCCTGCTAGAGATGGCTTTTTCCTTTGTTTTTTCTTTCGTGTCCTTCACCTTTTTTTTTGCAGGACTTTCTTAGTGTAGGTGTTTATTGTGGTGACATTCTGAAGCTGGATCTCATTATTAGTTTTTGTTATTTTCCTTTTTTTTGGGTGCTCTTACTTGTGCACCATAAAATGTATCTAGGTATTATTGTACTTATACTTAGTAGGGAACTCGAGCTCTTAGGAATTTTTTTTTTAAATTTTGTAACCCTTTTGAGCATTAGTGAGCTTGAGGTCCCTTTATGAACTTTCTACTTTTTTTCTTAATTATTTCATAGGCCCCTCTATGGGTTTCCCTAAAAAACAACAACAATCTATCTCACTATCTAATATAAATACAACTAATGTAACTCTCTTCTCAGGTGGACAATACATCTCGTCTGGAGTCTTTTATATCCCCATCAGCAAATCCTTAACTACTCTAAACTCAATAACTCCTAAAAGTCTTGGATATTGTAATCTATTAAAATTCAATAAATATCTATCAATAACATCAAAGTGGGTACCAACAACTTATGTATGAGCCTGACCTACCACCTATGCTACTATACTTGTAATATGAGAAATTGCCTCAAAATTGATAAGGAGAAGTATATTAAACCTTAGCTACTATTTTATAACTCTTATTATTAGTCATATATGCATCTGTTTAAGGTGGATCAGCCATATTTAAATACCGACACATCCAAATATTACACATGCTTATGAAAATAAATAAAATAAGTACCTAAACTACACATAGCCATTTCATTCTTTTACAGATAAAATACTATAGCTTTGCCATGCTTCACTTATCTAACCTATGTTGTGATACCAAAAACTTTGTCACAACTCAACCTGATATAATTCCATAACACAAAAGTTATATCATATCCAATTGTGACAAGATTTACCATAAGATCTTACAAGAGAAGAATTGAAAAAAATTTAATTTATATATTACAGGAAGCCACTATTGAATGCAATATACATGGAAAGACAACTTAATCTCAACATAACTTTTTATATATCTTCCAAAAATATATAATTTGAAAGTTATCTGCAATAGAGCTTAACAAAAGAGAGAATAATAAAATAAAAGTCAACGCACTAAAAATAAAAAATAACCAGAATATACCTCCAACATTGATCAAAGCTTTCTATCCAACAGCTCATTCCTTACCTACATTTGGCATGAAAATAAAAACAAATGTTAGGATAAGCTAACATGGCTCAATAGGCTATATAGCCTAAAATAGAAATCAATAACTAAAATAAAAGAACTAAAAATTGATTTGTATCATTTACTAAAATTGAATATTATTAAATAATTATAAAAATTAATTAAATTATAAATAACCACATTATAATATTTATCAGAATAGCTCTTATACCCAATTTTTCATTTGTTTACCAAAATCCCACCTTGGCGTCTATTAGCATTAACATAACAGAATCCCACCTCAGTCGCCCACTAGCATTAGCATAACATCTCATCATGACATATTACATCACATTTCCCTCAGATTTTTCTAAGATTTTCATTAATTAAAGCATAATTTGATGGAATTTAAAAATTGCCAAACTATCCTTAAAGTAGACAACAAAATACTATTGAGTAAAAATTCACAATTTCAAAACATAATAAAATTACCAGATATTGTGTAAAACATCATTCTAAGGATTTAATTTAACTGAAGCACTAATTTTAGAATTCAAAATAAATTATAGAGTAGGAAAAAATCATTATATTTTTCAAAATCACTAGGCAAAAAAATTCCAGAATACACTCAAAATATTTATAATCTCACTTTAAATAACATATAAAAAGTTACATGGTAAAAATATTATGAAATTAAAGTTATCATCATTTTTCAGTGATAAAAATATAAATTTGATTAAAAAATACCATAAAAAATCAACTTATTTAAAACTAAAATGGGCAAAAAGTAACCTACCTAGATACGAGTAATTTTTTCAACTAAGCCAATTAATAAAAATCAATCTACTGATACCAAAGCCAAGATTCCTTCCTTGTCCATCTTCTCCAACTTCTTATTTATGGAAATGGGATTTAAGACCTTTAATTTTTATATAAAATAATATTATAAAAATATTCTTATAAAAATTTTTTTAATATAAATTTTTTATAAATCCTTTTAAGGTTTAAAAAATTAAAGAAAAATATCCATGAATAACTTATGTTATTTTGAAAACTTTGGTTAAATCGGTTTATAAAACGGATACTTGACTATCCCAAAACCTCCACTTGAATGAACAGGTGCCAATTTTTTAATGAATTTTACTAGTGCCTAAAAATTATGAAAAAAAAATAGAGACACTAAAACACTATAATAGATATGTTACAGCAAAGGTGATTTATGATTTTGACATATAATAACTAATGAATAGATTCTTAACTTTTATAGGAAAGAATATATTTTTCAAAACTTTTGAGTTATGACACTTTATATGTTATTAGAAAATATAAGTTCAATTATAATTGAAAATTTAGTTGTTGCTGGAGGTATTTGTAATTGAAGGCTTGGGAAAAATATATGTTCATTTCTTATTTTAAGAAAGCTTCATAGTTTAAATTCTATAAATCTGTATCATTGTGAAGATTTTCTATATGGTAAGAAAAAAGAGGTGATTTTTTTAAAAATTTATTCAAAGGTGAAGTTAAAGAAGCTGAGTTAGTGTATTCTGATGTATGTGATACTACGCTAACTTCTTCTATAGGAAGATCTTTATATTTTATCACTTTTCTTGAAGATTAAAGCTGAACGAGATGTGTGTACTTCTTAAAATAGAAGTGAGATGTGCTAGAAGTAGTTAAGTAATGAATGGCTATGATTAAGCCTGAAATAGTTTTAAAGTTCAAGAATCGTAAATCAATTATATTGATGGGCATCATGATATGTAGTTCAAGAAGTATTATTCATTGACTATTTTCATGCATTAATTTACTATTCTAAGAGCACCAAAGAATAATAGTTTTATATGGTGCACGAATAAAATTATCACTAAGTATGTCAAAGCACAAGGCTGCATGTAACATAGAGATCAACATAATAATCTTAAAGTAATTAGATGGATTTACCTGGCTGTCCTCTCTAGATAGAATTATAAGTTCAAGGGATTCTTGATTTCTTAAACCTACATTGGGGTGAAACTTGTAACTTCCATTGCATTTTTTTATATTTACGTTTGAGTTAATACTCTATTGTGTACCATAGTTTTGGAAACAAGACCAACTTATTAGAACATAATATCTCTCATCCTAGGCAATATATTAATCTTGTATTGATGAAATACAAGCTCTAAATTTCTAATAAAAAGAATAACGAAAACAATAAATTTAGCTTTAAAAAATTTAAAGCAATTCAGAAAAGTTTCAAAATACTTTTTCAACTTCTCAGAATCCAATATACCCTACTATTCTTCATTTGACTTTTGGAAATTACTTTTTTAATTAGAGCAATACACATTTTCAACTACAAAGAAAATCCTTATCCAAACTTTGGTCATAAATGTATTTATTACTCTAAATTGACATGGTTCTTCGGAGATCATCTATCTCAAGATGTAAATAATTATAAAGGCTTCTCTTTCTTAAGAATATATTTCCTATTATAAAGTAAATCCTTACTTACATTAATTAGAAGAAAATCTCTTTAAAATATAATTTTTTTTCTATGCCATTTTTTTTAAAATTCCATTGTATAATATGATTTCTATCTTTCAAAGGAATATGATTTTATAAGGATGGAGCCATGATTTATTTCATATGTGGACACATATTATTAATTTAAAATAAATTTCTCAACCTTTTTAATCTTGGCTTGGGATCGTCATAAGCGATTTATTTTTTTTTTTAAATCTTTAAACTCATTATAAAAAGATAGAATATATTAGGAAGAAAAAACATACAATTTAGAACGTTAAGTCCTAATATTCTTCTTACATATTATGTATTAATTCTCTCATTGAGCCTTAATATATTTTTACATCATTGTAAAATCATTTCATTATCAATACTATTAAATATATCTTTTTCAATATAAACATCAAGGAATCTCTCATATGATTGTGTACTTGCACATTCACTTTTCTGTCATCTGTTTCTTCTATCTCATCTCCCCCTAGAAAAGCATTCAGGACACCAATCTATTACTTTATTAACAAGTTTTCAATATAAAAAAATTTTGTAAAAAAATTTGACATCAAATAATGTTTAGACAAAATCAATTAATTATATTTTAAAAATGATTAAGCAGCTTGATTTAAATTAAGTTAACAATACCATGTCTAAACAAACTATTACAAAAATTGAAATCTTCCAGAGGTAATTACATTTGCTACATTTAAATAAATTCCATTTACTGAATCTACTAATTCCAATTAAAATTAACCCCATATTTGAACTTTATACTACTGTTACTAAAATGGGACAATATATCTATAGGAACTTAAATGCATAAAGTACTTCCATATTAGGGAAATAAGAAAAAACCTTGTAGTTCAAATCAAATCAATTTTTCGCACTTTTATATCTGCAGCATAGATCTGTTGTAAGCTTGTAGAGTCATAGAGAAAGGGAGATAGAGAAAGAAAGAGAGGTGGAGAGAGAGAGAGAGAGAGATAAAGAAAGAGAAAGAGAGAGAGAGAGAGAGAGAGAGAGAGAGAGAGAGAGAGAGAATAAAGAAAAAGATCTACTCTCGCTAATCATGGCTTATGAAGGTGAAGTGTGTTGTGTGGTCATTCAAAGAGAAAGGAGGGAATTAAGAGAGAGGGGCTTATGAAGGTGAAGTTTAGTTGTGTGCACATTCGAAGAAGAAAGAATAATGGTGTTCTACATTTAGTCTGTGCGCTCGTTAAAGAAATGCCCTTTCGCTATCTGTACATGTCAGTGCATGCGTAAAAAGTTGGGAGGGATTGAGGTTGACAAAAAGCAAAATTTAAATATTAATAATTTATAATAGATGATATGTAAAGATCTATAAATTGCTTTAATTAAGCATTAACTACTGCTAGTGGGTCCCCGTGCCCCTAGGGCCTCTAATATAAATAATCCCCTGTGCTTTTATATGTACAATATTTGATAATAAAAAAATTAAGTTTATAATTTATTTTCCCCATAGTACGATAAAATTTTATCAATATTAATAATCAAATTTGACTAGAATCTTAAAGGACTTTCATTAGCTTATTTATTGAGCTTGCCAATGTTGCTGAACAAGGTCATCAAATTAGCTGCAAGAGATTTCTAACATATATGAATTTTGACATGTTTGTGATCTTTAGGTGGTGAATTCAATATAATTCTAGCATGAAATTTCCTGAAAGTTTGCATGCTCATCTTATACAAAGCTAATGCAACTTGAACCAAGAAATTATATCTTGAACAAAGCGTGTTAACCATAAATCAAGGTCACAATACAAAAGATTAGACAACAATCCTCTGTAACTTAAGCTTTACTCATATAGAGTAGAATAAAATATCATATTTACTAAAATGGTTATTTCTCATAAAATAAATCCTCATGCAACATTCATTTATAAGGTTTTGGCAGTTCTTCCTGTAGAAGCTGCGGAGAGCGATCGGAGCGGAGAGAGCGCGGAGAGCGATCAGAGCGGAGATTTTGGCAGTTCCTTGGAGATCAGTGGTTCTCCGTCAGCCTAGTATGGCGGACGGAGGATCTTTGAAGAATCTGGTTAGAGAGGTGATGGATTTCAAGATGGTTTTGGCAGACCTTAGATTTATTGTGGTTCTCCATCAACCGGAGTTGGATAATATCTGGAACTATTGTCTATATTTTAGTTTCTTGATTGATGTTGGTAAGTTTACAATTCTGGATGTGATCTTTGAGAAGTTTTTTCATTTGTTTGACAGTTGGTTCAGTTTTTTTGTGGATGAGATCTCTGCTTGGTGGTTGATTTTTGTGAATCTGGTGGTGATTTGTTTTGCCAGAGCAAGCTTATGGTGTGGTTGTTTTGCTTTGATATAATTTGTGAAGTTTTGTGGTAATGTCTACCTGATTTTGTATGGATTTTATAATAACCTCAAATCAGTTCATGGAGCTGGTATTCTTTGGGGTTTGACATTTGATCTTGGGAGTTTCTTGATGAGGATTCAGTTATTAATTAAGGAGCTATGCTGTTGCTTTTTATCTTATATATGTGGCTGGTTTTGTCTTCAAAATTTGGTTATGAAAGTTTTCTTGATCCTTTTGGAATTAAGGATTGAAAAGCTTCAATTGAAGTATGCAATGCATAATTGGATTGATCAGTTTGATGAACTTTTGAGCAGCTTTTTTATTTTTTCTTCAAGCATTTTGGAGAAACAGATACTGTGTGTGAATTCTTGTTGTGCGAAAGGAATTCTAATTTTCTAAGACCGGATAAATTCTCTGAAGAAGCCGAAGTCATTGAAGCTATTATGCTTTTGTTGGTTTGTTTTATGGACTATCACATAAGAGTTGGTGCTAGTTGTAGATGGAGGCTTACTTCATCTAGAATTAAGATGTTTATTATTTTGGTCTATGAAGAACAAGTTTTATTTCTTGGAAACTCAAAGGAATGGAATATTACTGGTGTTGCTCTTGCCAATATGATGGGTGTGATGGAGATTTTCAGTTCGTATGACTTTTCTTGTGAAGAGGCTGACTCTTGGAATTTTGAGGGGGGAGTTGGCGTTAGTGCTTTGTCGACGTTGATTGGTTTGTTCTTGGTGGCTGTTGTCGGTTGTGTTGATGCAACAGCTAATTTTACTCTTGATTGGAGCTTGTTGGGCCCTAAGATCGATGGGGGTCTTGTTGATGTTTGTTTAACTGGTTTAGTAGTTCTTTTTATTTTTCTTGTTACTAGTTGTCATTTGCCTGTTTTGCTTATAGGCTTCTTTTGCCTTTTTAAAGCCATTGTGATGAAATATGACATTTTTACTAGGCTTCATTTTCCATCTTTTGGGAAAGCTGGGATACTAACCAACCTTTTAGGTTGTTTTAATATTTGGTATCCCCATCACCCCAATGGATCTAAAATGGAATTTAGTGGATCACATATCCATTATGATAGTTTTAAAGGGTTTGCTTTTGCTTTCTAGTTTGTAATAGGTTTTTCTTCTTTTTAATGCAATATGCATTTCCTCAAAAAAAAAAAAAAAATACATTCATTTATAAGGTAAATAAAAAAGAAATAAATTATATTAGATATCTTGATACAAATTATAAATGAACTTGAAACACAATTTATTTTTAGAAGGAAGTAATAATATTTTTTATATACAATTGATATGTCACAAAAGATCTCTTTGATCGGACACAAATCAAGAGGCATATCCAAGTT
The DNA here is from genome assembly GCA_022539455.1 of Dendrobium nobile. Taxonomy (NCBI): domain Eukaryota; kingdom Viridiplantae; phylum Streptophyta; class Magnoliopsida; order Asparagales; family Orchidaceae; genus Dendrobium; species Dendrobium nobile. The sequence continues at coordinate 40,839,033 of CM039735.1, forward strand.
GGAAACTTTTAAAATTAAATTCCATCCATTTGAAGTCCAATTTCAAAAACATATAGTCAAATTGAATATCATAATGAGAGAAGCCAAACCACACAAAAATCATTCAAACCCAAGCCTAATTGGGTCCAATTAAGGGACTAAGCATATTTCAAAGATTCAAAGAATTAATTTGATGACTAAATAGCCTTTAAATATGGATTCTTATAGTCAAATCAAGTGGCTCGATGAGATAAATCCAATGAGCCCAAGATTTCTTAAGTCTTATAATTTTTAAACACATAAATGTTTGACAAACACTCTTTCATCAAGGGGATCAATAAGGGCCATCCGATGAAGTACTTTGAATTTTCTCAAAATCTTCTCCATATTTATACGGCATTCCACTTTCAAAAATTTATAAATAAACCCCAACATTCTATATGAAGGGAATCCTGGACCTTTGGCTAAAGATTAGGGAACTCTAAGGTTTCAAGGATACAAGAATTCAACCCAAGAAACACTGATGGTGAACTTCTTTTAAGCATACTCAGACTACTGATAAGCTGCCAAGTATTACAGGACCACCACCATCCATCACTAATTACGATACCACCACTTATTCATTAACTATCATTGGATCGCCTCCATTTCATAGATTGTCATTAGACTACTGCCATTTCACTGACCTTCACCAAATCTCCGCTCAACTATCTATCATAGTTGGATTTCTACAAATTTATTGATCATTGCTAGACCTCCATCAAGCTGTTGACCATCATCTTTTCTCTGTCTAGCTTCCATCAACAAACCACTCAGATAGTTATCACCAACCATCTTTCGTCACTTAAACCATCATCTTCCACTGACTACGATCCCTCAAACCTTTATTTCCTTCCAATTATTATCTCTACAGCCTTTATCTCCCACCAAGTATAAGCCTAAGACTTCCATCACCTGTCAACTATAGTCCCTCCGACCAGATCGTCGTTCAACTATGGTCCCTCTGACCATAATCAACCACTAACTACAGTTCCTTTATTTACCATCATTATCAAACTATAATCCCTTTGGCTTCTATCTCCCACCAACTATGATCCCTTGGACCTCTATCGCTTGCCTGCTAAGGTCCCTTTTATCACAACCATCTATAGACTACAATCTAGTAGACCTACATCACCCATTGACTATGCTCCCTCTAATCTTCCTTACCTACCAACAAAGTTTCCTCTAACCACCATTGCTTGATGTCTAAGGTCCCACTGACCAACATCGTTAATTAACTAAGGTCCCTACAACCAACATCTCCTGACCACAAATCTATTAACTAAATAAACAAGCTAGCAATCTCTTTAGAATAACTCTCAGGTCACTAGATTCTTCCGACTTCCACCATATAATATGCTTTATATGAGGTACTTTTTTGCTACATCTAGCTAAAACCTTCGCCCTAAGGACTAGTTTAATCATTTATAATCAATAATAAGCACTAGTTTAATCATTTTAATTTGGTCAGGTTCTATGGTTTTTCCCCTTTTTAGGATTTCACGTGTAAAAATTTTGGTCTCTTATGACTCTTGCACCACTCACCCTTATATTAGTATATACTAGATCTTTATAAAAAGTTAATGTGTTAAGCTCTTTATCTCTCTATAGTCTTGAATATTCTAGGATGTAATAGTTTGGCTCCATCGATAGGAGATAATCCCTAGGTTGTGAGGCAAAATCTTTGTTATAACCTCCAAAAGCCATTCACATTAATATTCTAGGAAAAGTTGAACAGAGTGGTCGCTTTACCAAGATCTTATATTAGGTCCAAAAAAGTAATTAAATATTGAGAATAACTTCACTATAATAGCAAGCATGAGTTGTTTCTTCACCTCTCAACCAACAGCCATTAATGCATCAATTTTATACTAATTTAAATTGCGGGGAAACATTAATTTTAATCACATATGGTTGTGCTTAAGAAACACTATCCAAAATTTTTTGTATAAAAAAATAATATTTCTAGCAACCATCTGTCATACAACTCCTAATAAATGCAAGAATGCTTAAAGTAAATTTTAAACTCTATACAGTCTCAAACTGGACTTCTACTCCTTCTATAAGATAATAGTATTGACCTCAAAAGGTAAATAATGATTTAAATATAGATTATTTTTCATCTTTGATTCAAGATACATACAATATTTGCCTCCCTCTAATAAAGGCATAATCAATCTCAAGAGGACTCTATTTAACCTCTTCCACACATGTTAATATCATCAAGTAACACTAACAAACAATGTTAGATACATCAAATATTCTTTGTGGATACTATATACCTTCTTCATATAAGTTAACATCACTGAGAAATGATATAACAAACAATCTTGAATAGGTAAGACATCCTTAGTCAATTATTTAGACTTCTATACAGGTTAATGACATCAAGAAATTATCTGACCAATAAACTTGGATAAGTCAAACATCCTTGCTGAATTCTCTCAACCTCTTTCATATAGGTTAATGTCATCGAGCAACACTCTAACCAACAACCTCAGATAGGTTAAATATCCTTATTAAATTCTCTTAACCTCTTCCATACAGGTTAATATCATATGGCTAAACTTTGAAGAAAAACCTTGGATAGGTCAAACATCTTTATTGGATTATCTCAACTTCTTCTATATAGGTTAAAACCATGAAGCAATACTTTGGCATGCAACCACAAATATGTCAAACATCCTTGGTGGATTTTATTAACCTCTTTTATAAAGCACTTTGAAGCATTTATCTTCAACTCCTTCTTAAAGGAAAGTGTACATCCTCATCACCATCAGGCCTCCACTAAATTAGCATACATAATGGGTAGTTAGACAAGTATTATGGTGAACTACCTCAACCTCTCCCATTGAACCATTCATTGTCTGACCCATCAGCACGAATGCTCATTGCCCTTAATAGAATGCAACTTGATCTTATTCATCATTTTCCCTTCGCCCGATTGCAATCTGTTGAACACCCTCCACCTGCCACCGTCAATACACCCATATAAGGACATGTATAGGAGGATTTTGTCTTGTTTGCCACCATAAGGACTTTGTTGAACAATTTTCCATTATTGGGAGAGAATTAGAGCCTATATAAGAGGTCTATGTTCTTAATTACCACCATCGATATTTAAACTCTTACTGAATATTATTTCCCCTATAGAAGAGAACTAGAACTTACATAATAGTATTGAGTCATAAACACCATTATTATAGTATTTAAACTCTTATTGGATAAATTTTATGCCTTCAAGAGAGAATTGGACCTTACTTATTAGTAACAGGTCTTCATCATTTGCCGCTGGTGTTTAAACTCTTATCAAATAGGTTTTACCCCTCTGAGGGAAAATTGGAACATGTATAGGTACATGATCTTGATCATTGTCTCTGATCTTAATCATCATAAAAAGACTCTAAATTTTTGCTAGATTATTTTTGTCTCAATTTGTGGGGAAACAATGAGTTGGCTCAAGAGATTTATGCCTCATCCCCCACCCACTATGGAGTTATTTATAGATCATTAAGGGAATGTTTAAAAATTATTTTTCCTATAATTTTCTATTTTTTATTATTTTTTTAGATTTATATAAAAAAATAAAAAAATTACTTTTTGCAAAATAAATGAAAAGCTAAAATGTATTATATTAAAATAAAATTATATATACATCAAAACAAATATTTAAATATTTCTTAAATTAAAAATTTTATTGAATATTCTATTTTTTTTATTTTGATTTTTTTTCTATTTAAAAAAACATTATTATAAAATAATTAAAAAAGTTATCTAGGTGCTTATGCCCACAAGGCACGCATCCTGGTTCTGCTGCCATTTCATGCTCTAACTTGATTTTGGACTGTATTACCTGATTTAGACTTTTTAGATTCCTTAAGACCAATTTTCAATGTTTCAGACTCTATTTTAGCACTATCAAGCTCTAACAGAAGCCCTATAATTAATTTCAAACAAATTTTTATTTTTTATAGCAAAAGTTTTGAATATCTTTACTTTAAACAATGCCTCATCCTCATTAAAAGAATAAATTATATATTAGGACATTTTACTTGGTTCACAGCCCCAAGGGTAGGTTCATGTTGACATCAAGAGAGCAGGTGTGCTTTATAATTGTTCTAAAATTATGATTTTACATTATAAATTCGATTAATACTCAAATAAATATTTTTGGACTATGCAAGCTATGACATCCAAAAATACGATGGCAACTAATATGTCATCAAAAATTGCTTTGATCAGGTATAAATTTTGAGGCATATCCAAGTTTGGAAATGTTATAATTAAATTTGAGACCATCAAAACTCCAATTTCATTAAACATATACTCAAATGGAACATCTCAATGAGAAGAGCCAAATATTACCAAAAATTAATCTAATCTAAGAGCAATTGGGTCAAAATAAAGGGACCAAATAATATTTTGTTGATTCAAAGGATTAATTGAATGACTAAATGACCCTTAATTATGGAATTGATATAATCAAATCTAGTGCCTCGATGAGACAAACCTAACAAGCACAATATATCTTAATTCTAATATCATTTGGGTATATAAATGCTAGAAAAAGGCTCTAGGACCAACAAAATCAATATAAGCAGTCCATGGAGCTGGCTTAATTTAATAATCAATGTTAACCTAATTACTTCAATTAATGAATTCATTTTAAGTACACTAATTTAATAAAAATTCATAATTAATTAAATAAAAATCTAAAAAATACTAATTGAAATTCATTTAACGCTAAATAAAACATAAAAATTATCAAAAAGAATAAATCTTTTAAATTATGATTCAAATTTAACGTCAACCATTATGCAATAAACTTCATTAAAAATAAAATTTAAATAAAACACTAACTTCATAAATAAAAAATTAATAAAGAATAAAGATTAAAAAATCAAAGTAAAAGAAAATCAATATACCTAAACCCTTAAATAAATAAAAAAATAAAATTAATTTAGTTGAAATTAATTAAATAAAAATAATTAATTAAATTGATCAAAAGTCAAATAAGTAAAAGAAATTAAATAAAAATAAAATAATATTTGGTAAAATTAAATAAAATAAATAGATAAATAAATAATTTTTTTTAGTTTAAATAAAAAAATTTAAAAAAAAATTAAATAAAATAACTTAAATAAATTAAAAGAAATTAATTAAATATTAAATATAAATTCAATTAAAGTTTTAAAATTTAAAATAAAATCATAGAAAATTAAAAAAATATTTTAAAATAAATATAAATTAATTTAAATTAGTTAAATAAGTTAATTTAAAAGAATTAAATAAATTGAATAAACATAAATTAATAAATCAAATAAACATGAAGGCTATATGCACTTGATTCAATCCTATGGTAAAATCAAATGTATTACATTTTAAAGCATAAGATCATTTGATTTAGAGGTTCAAGCCTCGAAGTGATTATTTAACGAGTTTCTTTAAACTTGATGAAATAATTGAGTTAAATATTAGTACTTTATGCACTTGATTTAATCCCGTTCTGGGATTCAAATGCATTACAATTATGAATGTAAAACTTGTTGATCAATTACTTCTGGCACTTAGTAGTTGTGGAGCACAATATTCTTCAAAAAGGAAAATTAAAAAATTCAAATAGTTAAAACACTAAATCATTAAAACTAAAATTTAAATTAAACTCTTTAACCTTTTAAAAAACAAATAAATGTAAATTCTGGACAACATAAAAAAAGTTTTCATCTACGATATATCTAAGCTGCATAGCTTACAGTGACTATATATATGTTTACTTAGACAACTAACTCTAGTCTAAGCTAGGCTTCATTTTCTCCACTTTGATATGATGTAAGATATCTTACTTTTTTATTTTTATTTTTTTAAAAGTTACAATTAGCATTGAAAATGAAAGAACCTAAAACAAACTAAAGATAGTTATCACACTCCTTCATTAGCAAATAAAATAAAGAAGAAGAAATGCAATCTAAGGAATAACAATAAAAAACAAAGCTACTACATTATGATAAAGTGGCACAATAAGCCGGCAATTAATCTACCCAAAGCTTCATGATCCACATCATATTCCATCAAAGCTTCAAATGATAAGGAAGCGATTGATCTACCCAAATGCTGCTTAATGAGCTCATTGCAATCTTCCTTCAAATCTATAAATAAAGGAATATGGTTGATAACCAAAACCAAATCCTGATTAAATGCTTTTTTCAAGTCTGAACACTTCCTGCTGCATTCTTCTGAGATAAAATTCTTAACCAAATCACTATTTAATTCATCATAATTAACATAAGTTGGCCACTTATTGAGAGGCTTATCAAAGATCCATGTATCATTCATGATACTCATTTTCTTTCCATTCACCTTTTTCCATCTAACAATATTTTTCAAATACTTGGCTCCATCCACAATAATTTTCCAAAATGAGGAATTACCTCTTTTAACCATAACACTCCACACATCACTCCCATATTTCGATATGTTGGATCAATTACATAAAAAATGAGGATTCTGAATGAATCTCAAATAACTTCTAGGCCTTAAGGGTCAAATTTTATCAAATGACAAATGAAGACCCAATCCTACAAGCAACTTGGGTTTGCAAAGTATTTCCCTATGATACATAGTGTAAACCTTTCCTTCGTCTTTATGCCACAAAAAGTCTCTACATAACTTATCCAACTCATTTAGTAGTCCCCTTGGAACCAATGAATATGTTGATACAAAAAACATTAGTGAAAGAAAAGTGCTCTCTATCAGAAGAACTCTTCTCGCCAAAGAAAGACAACTATTACCCCGTACATTTAACCTCACCAACGCATGGTCTAAAATGTTTTGGAAATCAGATCTTACTAACCTTCTCATTACCATCTTCACACCCAAGTATGCATTTCTTTTGCAATACTCACCCCCAACTTCTTAGTGATTCTATTATTGCTCCTTTTCTCTACTGAATTCCCAAATAAAATTTAAGATTTCAAATTATTCACTTTCTGGCTGGTCCACCCACAATAATCCATCAAAATTTTCTTCATGCTATATGTTGCTCTAGTAAAAGCAATAGAGAATAATAATACATCATCTACATATAATAAATGAGTAATTTTCACAAATTTTGGAGACACTTTAATTCCCAATTCAGAGATATACAGAGTTAGAAAGTAGCTGGGAGAACTTTATGTATAAATAAGGGGATAGTAGGTATCCTTGCCTAAACCCACTTTTTGCTTCAATCCAACCTGACCTTCTACCATTAATAAGGATAGAAAATCTCACATTTTGAAAACATTCCATAATAAGATTAGTAAGTTTTGGAGGAAAATAAAACCAACTTAAAGGCTTAGCTAATGTTGGCCAACCCATAATGTATATGCTTGCTCCATATCAACTTTAACTACCACAAGTCCATTTTTAGAATTAGAAAATCTGAACTAATTGAAGATTTCTTGAGCTAATAAACAATGACCCGACATAGATCTACCATGTACAAAAGCAATTTGATCTTAAGTATTGATCTTAGGCAAATACCAATTCATATGGTTCATTATCATTCTAGCCACCACCTTATAGTTTATTGGCATAAACTAATTGGTCTGAATTATGAAGGCTCCATCAGGTTCTTCACTTTAGGAATTAGAATAATAAATGTATCCTTCAATTCAGGATACATTTCTCCTTTTATAAAAAATCCATCCACTGCTCTCCATAAATCATCATTAATAATACTCCAAAAGAACTTAATGAATGAGGAGGTAATACCATCCAACCTTGAAGATTTGTTTTTACCCAAGTTCTTGATAGCTTCTAGCATTGCTTCTTAAGTAAATTCTACATTCAGTAGCTCCCACTCAACATTATCTATTCTTGGCTGAATAGGCACTTTAGGTCAATCCTAGAGCATGTAATCCATTGGCTTCCATTTCTGACTAAAGAAATTAAGGAATGCAGCTTCAATTTATGTTGATCTTGAAAGTTCGTTAGGGATGTTAAGCCCTATGAACTTAGTCCCAAGCTAACCAAGAGGGGGGGGGGGTGAATTGGTATTTTAAAAACTCATTTCACAAAGAAAGATAATTGTATAAACCCAATCACACCACAGAAATAAATGCGGAATTAAAAAGTGCGGAAGCAAGAAAAAGAACACAGAAATTTATAGTGGTTCGGTCGACTCGACCTACGTCCACTCCTTGGAGGCACCATCCAAGTATTGCACTACAAAACGTGACTCTCCTTTAGCCCCCACGGCTAGGCGGAGAAGCCCTTACAAGAACCTCCTTTTTGCCACCCTGGCAAGGCAGAGAACCTACCTCCTTTTGCTTCCTCCTAAAGCTGGCAGAGAACCAAAACCAAAAGCAAACTCCTTACCTCTACCGACCCTTCCAAGGACGAGAAACTCTAGACGAAGATGAAGCAGAGCGATCCTTGAAGCAACCCTTGTGAATCCCATCACAAGCTCCCCCTCACAAGATCCTCTCTCTCTCCTCTCTCTCTTTCTCTCCTCAAGGTCTTCTCAGGTCAAGGCAATAACCAAAAGGTCTTTAAAAATGTTGAACAAGAGCTCTTAAATAGAAGAGCTTCAAAGGAGCTCATTAATTGTAAGTTGCCGACAATATCGTCTAGGCCGATCTGGACATCGGCCTGGCCGATCAGTACAAATCAAAGAAGATCGGCCAGAGCATTGCCCTGGATGCAAATCAGAGGAAAATCATCCTGACAATAGCCCTGGATACGAGCTGGCCGAAATTTATCGTCCTGAAGTAACTTAAGGTTTTTGACTGGATCGTCCTGGCCGATCCTACGATCGTCCAGGACGATATGATCGTATCAATCATCCTTAATTACTCCCTTGATTTCCTGATCAATTAAGGCATAATTTGATAATTTCGTCCAGGCCGATACGTGGATCGTCCTGGCCGATAATTTAAAATTACAGTATACCTTAATTGACTATGGCGGCTACTTCTTCTTATTTTGAGCTTATCGTCCTGGCCGATACACGAATCGTCCAGGCCGATATGTTAATGACGGTTGCCTTAATTAAGAATCCTTACTTAGACTTTCTGTTTTAAGCTGATCGTCCCGGACGATATAAATATCGGCCGGGCCGATGTGGGCAAAAATAGAACTTAGGCCTCTCAAGTGTGTGTGTGAGGGGTTTCTTAGCATCAGTCTCTTTGACCATTACAAGTAGACTCAAAAGGTGAAAAATAAAATTACAGACTGACTCAACCCTAAACCTATGCAATCCTAAACTTGGCTTCTTCTTGATCGTCCGATCTTCAATTCCTGAAAGGTTAGAAGTAGCAAGTAGTTCAAGAGAAATAGTGTTTGTCAATCATCAAAACACAATCCATGAAAAATAGATTTGCAACAATCTTCCCCTTTTTGATGATGGCAAACACAAGTAGGAAAAAAAACATGTTCATTAGAAATTCAAAGTTACAAACCCAAAACCAACAACTTTTTCTTACCACATCCTACTCCCCATTTTGTCATCACAAAAAGAGGGTTCAGATACAAAAGAAAACACACCACAACAAACAAAGACTAATAAAGCAAACAAAACAATAAAAAATATGAAACAAACAACAGAAAGTATAGACTAAAAGAGCGAGGGATCCAGATCATCTGATGGAGGTGGTGGAAGTGGCTGCTGAAAGTAGCTGGCAAGTGTGGTGAACTGAGCATTGAACCAGGCGATGTCCTAGTCATGCTGCTGCTGCTGCTGAGTAAGAAAACTGTCAAATCAGGCTAAATTCTCAGCTCGGTGCTGCTCGTAGTGGGCAATATCCTCAGAGTGTTGCTGCTCCTGTGCAGCAACGTAGGTATCGAAGCGGGTCTCCCAACGATCAAACCTCTCTAAAAACTAATCAACCGGTGAGTGCTGGTAGAGAGGAACAGGATCAGGAACGAGAGCGGGAGCGGGAGCCTCCTCCTCTCTAGCTCCCTGAGGTTTCTCAGGGTGGAGACGAGTACTGTGAAGGGTGTTGAAGGAATTATTTGAGTAGAAGGGAGTTGGGAGTTTGGTGGAATAGGATACTGAAGTTGGTATTTGGTTTCATGGACATAGGCTATGATGTGTCCTAAGGTTAGATTGGGTTTCCTTTTGTGGCCTGAATCACGGATTGTGGTTAAGTGATCAATGTATCGGAAAATTAGGTCCGTAGTGTTAAATTCCCTATGAGCCATGATGTAGAAAGTAGTGAGTGAAAGTAGAGGGGTGATGTGGATTCGGTCGCCGGCTTTTAGAATTACGGAGATGCGAAGGACATGTTGGATTGTCCTAGCATCTTTGACTAAAGAGATAGTCTCTCCAACATGGTAAGGTACATTGGTCTAGCGAAGAAAATGATTCGCCATGGACCAGTCAAGATCAGGGTCAGAGGCGATTAAGTGCAGCTTATCCCCGATGATGGATAGCTGTAAAAGATCAACACAATCCTGATATGTGATTTCGACAGGGCGTCGATTCAAATAGGAGGTTAGGGCTGTGAAGGTAGGGTTGATGCGAAGGTTTGCGAAAAACTCTCGAAGAAACTCTAAATTGAAAGGGAGAGAAAGAGACAGAATGAAGCAAAGGGAGGTGTGAGCGAAAAGATCCATTACCGGGTATGAGATGTGGGTAGGATTGATGATTCTTGAGACAGTTATTCCACATTCTTTGTAACGATGGTAAGCGGCTTCATCTTCTGCTTCCCTGAATCGAGGGTCAATCCTTCCCTCGAAGAACTCCCAGAAGTTTGTCGGACGCGTTTCCCACCAGCCATAGAGAGGACTAAGCAAAAACACAAGAGGAGAAAGGATGACGAGTGAAAAATCATGGCTGGAATGGCCTGAATTTAAAGAAACGGCCATATCGTCCTGGCCGATCGCAGAATCGTCCAGGATGATATGGTTCAATAATTACGTACAGGCTGATTGGTCAAAAAGGCGGTTCGATCGTTCGGGCCGATCAGATATCGGCCAGGCCGTTTAGACACAGGCGATCGTCCCGAGGAGTCAATCCGGACGATCGTTGAAAAAGCAGATCGTCCGGGCCGATTAGATGTATCGTCCAGGACGATGCACAATAATTGATCGTACCGGCCGAAGTTAAAATGTTTAAAATGCTTGCCACGTGTATCGTCCAGGACGAACAGTGGATCGGCCCGGCCGATTGTCCAATAATGGATCGTCCGGGGCTGAATTCAAAGATCAAAACGTGCTGACACGTGGATCGTCCAGGATGATCCAGTGTATCGGCCAGGACGATGCACATAACATGCATCGGCTAGACGAAATATTCCATCGGCCAGGACTATCACCATGAGTTCGATCAAATCGTCCAAGATGATACAGTATCGTCCAGGACGATGAGTTACATTAAGCACAGAAAGTTCAGCAGATGGATTTTGAAGAGAATTTATCACATCGTCCAGGACAATAAAAGTATCGTCCAGGCCGATGTGACTTGAAATTGAAATCAAGGGAAGAATGGTGATGATCAAGGCCCTCAAAAAAATAAAATAAAAGAAAAAAACAGTCAAAACAAAAAAAGAAAAACAAAAACAACAACACAAGGAAAAACAAAAAATGAATATTTTTGGATTTTAATTTTTCTAATTTTTTTTTATTTAAAGAGGCATCATATGAGAGTTCTTTTCAAAAAGTTAAACTTTTAGAGTTCCAAGAGATCAAGAAGTTTAAAAAATTCCAATAAGAAGAGGGTAGAACATCTGATTCTGTTAACCCTAGATCGGACATCCTTCAGGGTACAAACATTCTTGGAAAATAGAAATCTAACTCAGAATAACTAAATAGGATAAAAAGATCCATTCAAGACTTGTTTACAAATAAAATATCTCATAAATAATAAACCAAAGTAATTTTTCTCAATCATGGAAATTGAAATCAAGTCTTTGAAAGTATCACATAATCAATGAGTTTTCTAAGTTTTAAGAGTTTTACCAAAGAGAGGATAGCTTGCATCTAGTGGGCTTATTTTATGCCTCTTGTCATTTTGATTGGCTCTTTTGAGCATCTTTTGATTCGAATACACTTTTGTGTATATGGCTTTCTTTTCAATTTGGCTTCATTGGCCTCTTTCCTTTTTAACTCTTGCAAGCTAAAAATTCTTTAATATACCCTTAAAAAAAAGACTTAGTTATGAGTATATCCTCCAAATATTAGAGAATAGGAGCTCTCTCTCTAACATAGGAAAGAACAATCCACAACACAAAATCAAAATCATGTGATAAATGCAATGGCAAGATTTCAAAAGCTTGAATGATATCTAAGAACTTTGGCTATTAAGCATAAGTTAGATTAATATAGCAAGATAAAAAATATCTTAAATGAAAAGCCATTGGTTAAACTGAGTTTAGACTTTTGTTTAGAGAAGAAAATCATACCACTAAACAAAGTCAGAAGGAGGGAAAACATCAACAGTTTACTCCCTTTAACCAATTTAGAAAAAGCTAAACACTATCTCTATAACTCCAAAATCTAAAGGCTTGAAAAGATTCATCATATGAAAGACCAAAATTAAAGAGCAACGCAAAAACAAAACACATAAAAAAAAAATAAAAAGAGTGAAAACAACGCAAACTAGACTATCACCAAGTAAGTACAAAAACTAGCACAAAAATAAAATAAAAAGTAACACAAAAACTAAACATTTCAAGCACGTGATAAAGCAGCAAGTTGAAGCAATTTTGAGCTGCAAGCCTCCTTATGTCCAGTTATCCTATGCTCCCACGAGGACTTTGGTGAGAGCACACCTGCAAAACTCAACATCAGTCAGATTTAGGAACCCAAACAGGTTTGGGATCCTTCTTAGGAAAAGTAGAATACAATGCAGGTATGGTATGCTGTGAATCATGCATGTTAGGTCTCCACACCCAATGTGTACTACGATGAACGGTGCAAGTGTGTGAGATGTGTCCTAGCATGCCACATGAGAAACATCTAACTCCAGGAAAAGGGTTTCTTAAATGATTTGAATTATAATGCCTCTTCCTAGGTTCCGGCTAAAGATCAAAAGTGGAATTCATTCGATTTTTCTTATACGTATCAAAATCATTTTGAATCCTCAAGTTAGTTCTTTTTAATGCATCATTCTCCATCCCCAAATTTTTCTCAATCTCTTTAGATTTCTTAAGATCAACCTTAAGTGAGGTGTGTGAAGCTTTTAATGCATTGTGTTCATCAACTAATTCCAAATGTTTTTTGTTCAACTCATCAAATTCATCTAGAAGAGCCATGTGATTTCAATCAATCGTGGCATGATCTTTGAGAAAAACTTCATGCTCTTTTTGTAGATTTGAATGTTCTAATTTTAGGCTAGCATGAGTCTTCTTAAGTTTTTTGTATGATGCGTGGATTTTTTCACAAATTTCAAACAATTCATCATAGGTTGGTTTACATACCTCTTCCTCATCACTTTTATTCTCTCCCATGAAACACAAGTTCGTAGTCTCTTCCTCTGGTTCAGTCTCAGAGGAATCAGTACCAGATTCCGCCCAAAAACCTCTTTGGATTTTCTTCTTGTCCTTCCTCAACTTGGCTTTCTCCTCACCTTTTTCCTTTTCTTTTCTTGAATGATCTTGAAGTGTAGGGCAATCGGCTCTGACATGTCCAGGCTTCTTACATTCAAAATAAACAACATCAGAAGATCCTTTAACATGTTTATGATCCTTACCTTTTCTCCAACTTTGATGATGCTTTTGTTTCTTCCTTAGAAAGCTTTTGAATTGCCTTGTGATGAAGGCAATTTCATCGCTTTCAGACCCGGAAGATTCAGAATCCGATTTGTGTGCCTTCAATGCAATTGTTTTCTCCTTTTTCTTTTCACCTACATCAACATTTGTTTGATTCACCCCTTGCTCGTAAGCAATGAGTGAGCCAAGTAAGTTATCAATAAAATAGGTGTTCAAATCCTTAGATTCAGTGATTGCAGTGATTTTAGCATCATATGACGAAGGCAAGCATCTCAAAATCTTGTTAACTTTTTCATAATTCGAAAGTTCCTTTCCTAGTGCATGCAATGAAGTAACTATCTGAGTAAACCTAGTGTACATGTCAGAAATCGATTCATGAGGTTTCATACGAAAAAGTTTGTAGTCATGCAAGAGAATGTTTAAATGGGATTGTTTAACTTCATTAGTACCTTCATAGGTGATGCACAATTTATCCCAAATCTCTTTACCAGTTTTGCAAGTTGAGACACGCATGTAATCCTCAGATTTCAAAGCACAGAAAAAATAGTTCAAACATTTCTCATTTAATTGAGCTAAATCTCGTTCATCAAAAGTCCATTCAGTAAACGCAATTTAAGTTTTAACACCAGTAATTTTACGAGAAGGTAGATAATAACCTTCTTGAATAAGCATCCATATGCGATAATCAGTAGACTGTAAAAACGTTGACATGCGAGTTTTCCAAAAATCAAAAGGTAGGATATCGAACAGGGGAGGTCGGGTATTAGAATACCCTTCCGTAGTGTTGCGATTCCCAATGTTAGCCATGGATCAAATTCAAAAAGTTTTTAAACTTTAATTTTCGAATCCCACTTTGATACCACTTGAAAGTTCGTTAGGGATGTTAAGTCCTATGAACTTAGTCCCAAGCTAACCAAGAGGGGGGGGGGGGGGTGAATTGGTATTTTAAAAACTCTTTTCACAAAGAAAGAAAATTGCATAAACCCAATCACACCACAGAAATAAATGCGGAATTAAAAAGCGCGGAAGCAAGAAAAAGAACACAGAAATTTATAGTGGTTCGGTCGACTCGACCTACGTCCACTCCTTGGAGGCACCCTCCAAGTATTGCACTACAAAACGTGACTCTCCTTTAGCCCCCACGGCTAGGCGGAGAAGCCCTTACAAGAACCTCCTTTTTGCCACCCCGGCAAGGCAGAGAACCTACCTCCTTTTGCTTCCTCCTGAAGCTGGAAGAGAACCAAAACCAAAAGCAAACTCCTTACCTCTACAGACCCTTCCACGGACGAGAAACTCTAGACGAAGATGAAGCAGAGCGATCCTTGAAGCAACCCTTGTGAATCCCCTCACAAGCTCCCCCTCACAAGATCCTCTCTCTCTCCTCTCTCTCTTTCTCTCTTCAAGGTCTTCTCAGGTCAAGGCAGCAGCCAAAAGGTCTTTAAAAATGTTGAACAAGAGCTCTTAATTAGAAGAGCTTCAAAGGAGCTCATTAATTATAAGTTACCAACAATATCATCCAGGCCGATCTGGACATCGGCCTGGCCGATCAGTACAAATCAGAGAAGATCGGCCAGAGCATCGCCCTGGATGCAAAACTAGACGATTGAAAATTGGCTTGATCGTCCAGGCCGATCTCACGATCGTCTGGGTTGATCAGTTCAAATCAGAGGAAAATCGTCCTGACAATAGCCCTGGATACGAGCTGGCCAAAATTTATCATCCTGAAGTAACTTAAGGTTTTTGACTGGATCATCCTGGCCGATCCTGCGATCGTCCAGGACAATATGATCGTATCAATCATCCTTAATTACTCCCTTAATTTCCTGATCAATTAAGGCATAATTTGGTAATTTTGTCCAGGCCGATACGTGGATCGTCCTGGCCGATAATTTAAAATTACAGTATACCTTAATTGACTATGGCGGCTACTTCTTCTTTTTTTGAGCTTATCGTCCTGGCCGATACACGTATCGTCCAGGCCGATATGTTAATGATGGCTGCCTTAATTAAGAATCCTTACTTAGACTTTCTGTTTTAAACTGATCGTCCCGGACGATATAAATATCGGCCGGGCCGATGTGGGCAAAAATAGAACTTCTAAGCCTCTCAAGTGTGTGTGTGATGGGTTACTTAGCATCAGTCTCTTTGACCATTACAAGTAGACTCAAAAGGTGAAAAATAAAATTACAGACTGAATCAACCCTAAACCTATGCAATCCTGAACTTGGCTTCTTCTTGATCGTCCGATCTTCGATTCCTGAAAGCTTAGAAGCAGTAAGTAGTCCAAGAGAAATAGTGTTTGTCAATCATCAAAACACAAGCCATGAAAAATAGATTTGCAACAGATCTTCCACAAGGCCCTTACTACAATTTTTAAACTGATTAATTCGCTTCATATTTCTTTTAGCTGAAGCATACTCATGGAAGAACTTAGAAATTGTATCACCTTCTTGGATCAATCTTATTTTAGCTCTCTGATTCCACCAAGTGGCTAATAGTGCCGAAGCGACATTTAGCTGGCACACTTTTTTTCTTAATAGTAGCAGGTCTTACTGATTTAAACCACCTTTTATAATTTCTTTAAGTTGCAGCTCCATGATTTCCTTACACAAATACTCCTTTAAATCTAATGCCACTCTCACTAGATGCCTAACCAAATTATAAGGGACCTACTAAAGAGCTATAGAATTCAATAAGAATCTATCCAACCTTTCCCAAATCCTTGAATTACCATCCTTATTATTACACTAAGTATACCTTGGTCTAATAATGCCTGCATCATATAAATCATTATTTGCTAAAAAAAACTTCATTTCTTGAAGACCCTGGGAAAAGATAAACCTTTTCCCCCCACTTTTGCCTTTGTTGGACAACATATAATTAAACTCCCCTCCCAATATATAAGGAAAATCACACACCAATTCCTTCTCAAGACTCTCCCATAAACAGCTTCTAACCCACACATTTTTACTATCATAAACCAATGCAACATTCCTACAACCCTTATTTGAAAGTTTGAAACACCCAAACACCACATAGGACAAATCAAACACAGCATCGAAACTTCCCTCCGACCTTTTCCAATGAATAAGAATACCCCCAAAAGTACCAATAGTAGGATGGTGAAAAATCCCAATCCTCCCTAAAAAATCCATTTACTTCCTTTCTATCAATAAAAGACAACTTCATCTCTACCAACCCAATTAAAAACACCTCATTATCCCTCACTATCTCTATAAGATAAAGAGAAGCTTTTTTTTTAGCTCCTCTATAATTCCAAAATAAGAAGGAAGTCATCAAAAAACTAATGGGGAACGTTCCCTAGCACCTTGGCAACCACCTCCTTCTCCTTTCCTTTTTCTAGGGATATTCTAAATATGCCCTAATGATTTATGTTATTTAGCAAGCTTCTGTTTATTACGAAAATAACATTCATCATTAACAACACGTGTAGGAGATAAATTTTTATCTATTTTAACATATGCATTCCTCGCTAAAAGCACATCACCAATTCCATCCAACTTTTATGATGAATGACCACCATTACAACAAGCAAATGGAGTGTCCTCAAGAAGGGATGATTCATTATTAACAAACTTGATTTCCAAAGCTGTTTGAGAATTCAAAATTTTAGCATAACTATACATTTATAATAGATCTAAGAGCCCTAATAGTAGAAGATTAAAGAGAGCAATCATATTTAAATAAATAAAGTATAGGTTTTGAAATATAAGCCTATTGTAGTAGAGCTTAACAACTTTTTCTTTTTTAGCAGATCCTAGTTTGTACTCTACTTTCCATTATAAATAAAAGAAAAACAATTATTTATATATTACTTAATAAATCATACATCATGCATTGTGCAAGTGAGGTGCATTTGAATATTAAAGAGTCCTAAGTAAATTATTATTCAAAACCTTAATTTCAATAAAATATAGAGCTTTATGTCTTGCATTCATTAGATATTGAAATGAGCTTAGGTTGTTATCTGATAGATCCCTCTAAGTAGACATAAGTCCAAATCATATATAAACCCTCAATATCTCCTCCCTTAGAGCATTATCCAAATCCTAAATAAATTATAAATTTAAATATAAAAATACAAAAATTTAAATAATTTTTTACTTTTTAATTAAATAAATCAATCTAACCTCAAATATTTATAAATCTAAAAAGTCTAGTCTCAACAATAATCAAGATTACTCTCTAGACTCATTTTGAGATGTAATTAATTATAGGGGCAATTTTTCATAGAATCTAGAATCAAATAAATAAATAAACTCTACTTTGTTTTCTAAAGTAGGGGAAAAAGCTTTGGACACAAACTAGAGTTCCTTGGTTAGTTTCATTTTCAAATAATAGGTGAATGATAATACAGCTTTTTAGATGAATTGTATAATCTCTATGTTGTAATTGATAATAAATGAAATTATAATTTTTTTTAATTAATAATAAAATATTAACCTATATTTTATGGTAGTATGGTATTAGATATGCATATTCGATTAAGGAAACATAACGCAAATGAATTGGGTACAACTTATTTATTTACAACTATTTTGATATGGTTAGATAAGTATCAAATCATCTTCTTTTGTTAGTTTGATATGGTTTGGCAATTGTTGGATTTAATATTTTGTCTTTCTATTTCAATATGATAAAGAAAATATTAAATATTCTAAAATCTCCTTCTAACTATTTTGTTATGGTCAAGCGACTATTGATTTATCCACATTTATTATTTCAATATGATTAGGAAAAGGTTGGGGATTTTTTTCACCCATCAAACCTCAACTTGTTAAGGATAGAACTCCCTTTCAAGACATCTCTAACTTAAATATATATGGTTGTGATGATTTTTCTATTAATCATATTGCATGACTATATTTATATATTTATAATCATTTCCGTTCAAGTATTTATCAATGGAACTTCTTTGGGTTTTATTAGTTGGTTTGATTAATACCAAAACATGCAATTTACTTGTCCAAGTCATTGTCCCTATTCAATCATTCAATGATCGTCAATGGTTCGATCATTAAACCTTTAATCATAATTTCAATTCAATCATTGAACTAAAAGCTTAATAAATCATGAATTTTTTAGAACCCTCCATACCCTTCCAAACTCAAAAATTGAAAACCTTTACCATGGTTTAAAAACCTTTAATTATTTTTAAATCATTCCACTCAATATGACGTATTGGTTTAAACAACTTAGAAACCCTTAGAATTCATGCAAACTAGTTCATAATCATCCTTGCAATAATTTGAAACCATTTAGGTCCATACTTGACCAAATTTGACCAAAGACCATATATTCTAAAATCCGTTCATATAATTGAAGCATATTGTAAAATTAAATCCAAACCCTATGTTTTAATAGTAAGAACCTTACAATCATCCTTGATATGATTAAAATCTAAATGGATCCTTAATATGGCTAGGTTAACCAAGATCGATCACTTTGACCATAAATGATCCATTTTACCTAAACCCTTTAACCATGCATATGAATTCAATTAAACCATGCCAAAGCCTGTTAAACCTTTTGAACATTAAACCATGTATAGACGAACCTAAATGAGCCCTTGGTGGACCATGATCATCCATGATTGACCAAACCTACATTTGAAATAAACTTGACCCAAATGAACCCTAAATGCAATTCAATGCAAGGTGATCACAGATTGACCTACAGTCACTTCCAAAAAGTTTCAAATGTCAATTGTGAATGTATAGAAAAATATATATGCTTTAACAAGAAAGGCTTGGAGTGACCTCAAATTTTGGCTAGGTGAGGTGTCATCAAGCAACAATGTTGGTTTTGGATAGCCTAATAGAAGATAAGTAAGTGTTCTTAAAGTTTTGGAGCAATGTACTCATTTAAGAAAATTATTATGCTTGAACCCATAATTGAGTTTATTATTTTCTTGAATTCTAACCTACTTTGGTAGCCTAGCTTGAGGTGATGTGGCAAGGTACATAGAAACTTACTAAGTATAATGCAAGTTGTTGCAAATCTATTTTCATGACTTATGTTTTGATGATTGACAAACACTGTTGATTCTCTTAGACTGTCTGTTACTTCTAACTTTTTAGGAATCAAAGATTGGACGAACAAATTAAGCCAGTTCAAGATTGCGTAGGTTAGGGTTGAGTCAGTCTGTAATTTGCTTTTTCTCTTCTTGAGTCTTTTTGTAATGTTCAAAGAGATTGATGTTAAGTAACCCTACACACACACACACACACACACTTGGGAGACTTAGAATTTCTATTTTTAATCATATCGGCCAGGACAATATTTGTATCGGCCTGGACGATTTAGTTTAAAACAGAGATTCTATTCGGGATTCTTAATTAAGGTAGCCATCATTAATAGATCGTCCTGGATGATACGTGTATCGGCAAGAACGATAAGCTCAAAACAGAAAGAAGTTGTCGCCATAAATAATTAAGGTACTCTGTAATTTTTAGTAATCTGCCAGGACGATCTTGGATCGGCCTGGACGATATTCATAATTATGCCTTAATTAATCAGACAAATCAAGGAAGTAATTAAGGATGATTGATACGATCATATCATCCTGGACGATCGCAGTATCGGTAAGGATGATCTATTCAAAAACCTTAGTTATTTCTGGACGATAAATATCGGCAAACACAAATTCAGAGCGATGCTCTTGATGATTTTCCTCTAATTTGAACTGATCGGCCTGGACGATCATGAGATCAGCCTGGACGATCAAGCCAATTTTAAATTGTCCAGTTTGCATTCAGAGCAATGCTCTGACCGATCTTCTGAGATTTATACTGATTGGCCAGGATGATGTACATATCGGCCAAGACAATATTGTCGGCAACTTGTAATTAATGAGCTCCTTTGAAGCTCTTCTATTTAAGAGCTCTTGTTCAATGTTTTGAATAATCTTTTGCTGTTGCCTTGACCTGAGAAGACCTTGAGGAGAGAAAGAGAGATGGAGAGAGAGAGAGGATCTTGTGAGGGGGATCTTGTGAGTGGATTCACAAGGGTTACTTCAAGGATCGCTCAGCTTCTTCTTCGTCTAGAGTTTCTCGTCCGTGGAAGGGTCGGTAGAGGTAATGATTAAGCATTTGATTGTGGTTCTCTGCCAGCTTCAGGAGGAAGCAAAAGGAGATAGGTTCTCTGCCTTGCCGGGGTGGCAAAAAGAGGTTCTTTGTAAAGGCTTCTCTGCCTAGCTGTGGGGGCTAAAGGAGAGTCACGATTGTAGTGCAATACTCAGAGGGCGCCTCCGGGGAGTGGACTTAGGTCGAGTTGACCAAACCACTATAAATCTCTGTATTCTTGGTTCTTACTTCCGCACTTTAAATTTCTGCACTTATTTTTGTGGTGTGATTTTGGTTTATAAGATTTTACTTCTTTGTGAAAAGAGTTTTTTAAAATACCAATTCACCCCCCCCCCCTTCTTAGTTAGCTTGGGCCAGTTCTATAGGGCTTAACATCCCTAAAGAAATTTCAAGTGGTATTAGAGCGGGATTCATAAAAATTAATTTGAAAACTTTTTAAATTTTGATCCATAGCTAACCTTGGGAATCGTAACACTACGGAAGGGTATTGTATTACCTGACCTCCCCTATTTGATAACCTATCTTTTGATTTCTAGAAATCCCGCATGTCAACATTTTTACAATCTACTTATTACCATATGTGGATGCTTATCAAAGAAGGTTATTCTCCACCTTCTAGTGAAATTAATGGTGTTAAAACTGAAATTGCTTTTTACTGAATGGACTTTCGATGAAAGGGATTTAGCCCAATTAAATGCAAAATGTTTGAACTATTTTTTCTGTGCTTTAAAATCTGAGGATTACATGCGTGTCTCCACCTTCAAAATGGGTAAGGAAATTTGAGATAAATTGTGTATCACTTATGAAGGCACTAATGAACAATCTCGTTTGAACATTCTCTTGCATGACTACAAACTTTTTTGTATCAAACCTCATGAATCTATTTCTGACATGTATACAAGGTTTACTCAAATTGTTACTTCATTGCATGCCTTAGGAAGAGAACTTTCAAATTTTGAAAAAGTAAACAAAATTTTGAGATGCTTCCCTTCATCTTTTGATGCTAAATCACTGCTATAACTGAATCTAAGGATTTGAATATGTATTCAATTGATAATTTACTTGGCTCACTCATTGAAAGTTCGTTCGGGATGTTAAGCCATATGAATTTAGTCTCAAGCTAACCAAGAGGGGGGTGAATTGGTATTTAAAAAAACTTCTTATCAAAGAAAGAAAATTGCATAAACCAAATCACACCACAGAAATAAAATACGGAATTTATAAAGTGAGGAAGCAAGAAAAAGAAGACAGAGATTTATAGTGGTCTGGTCGACTCGACCTACGTCCACTCCTTGGAGGCACCCTCCAAGTATTGCACTACAAAACGTGACTCTCCTTTAGCCCCCACAGCTAGGTGGAGAAGCCCTCACAAGAACCTCCTTTTTTCCACCCCGGCAAGGCAGAGAACCTACCTCCTTTTGCTTCCTCCTAAAGCTGGTAGAGAACCAAAACCAAAAGCAAACTCCTTACTTCTACCGACCCTTCCACGGATGAGAAACTCTAGACGAAGACGAAGCAGAGCGATCCTTGAAGCAACCCTTGTGAATCCCCTCACAAGCTCCCCCTCATAAGATCCTCTCTCTCTCCTCTCTCTCTTTCTCTCCTCAAGGTCTTCTCAGGTCAAGACAGCAGCCAAAGGTCTCTCAAAAACATTGAACAATAGCTCTTTAAATAGAAGAGCTTCAAAGGAGCTCATTAATTGCAAGTTGCCGACAATATCTTCCAGGCCGATATAGACATCGGCCTGGCCAATCAGTACAAATCACAGAAGATCAGCCTGGGCATCACCCTGGAAATAGTCCTGGACGATTGAATTTTGGCTTGATCGTCCAGGCCGATCGCAAGATCGTCCAGGCCGATAAGTTCAAATCAGAGGAAAATCATCCTGAGCATCGCCCTGTTTTTGAGCTGGCCGATATTTAACGTCCAGAAGTAACTTAAGGATTTTGAATAAATTGTCCTAGCTGATCTTGCTATCGTCCAGGACGATATGATCGTATCAATCATCCTTAATTACTCCCTAGATATGCTGATCAATTAAGGCATAATTTGATAATTTTGTCCAGGCCGATCCGTGGATCGTCCTGGCCGATAATTTAAAAATACAATATGCCTTAACTTTCTAAGGCGGCTACTTCTTTCTAATTTGAGCTTATCGTCCTGGCTGATACATGTATCATCCAAGCCGATATGTTAATGACGACTGCCTTAATTAAGAAACTATATTTAGACTTTCTATTTTAAGCTGATCGTCTAGGACGATATGAATATCGGCCTGGCGGATGTGGAAAAAATAGAAATTCTAAATCTCTCAAGTGTGTGTGTGTAGGGTTACTTAGCATCAGTCTCTTTGACCATTACAAGTAGACTCAAAAAGAGAAAAACAAAAGTACAGACTGACTCAACCCTAAACCTACACAATTCTGAACTTGGCTTCTTCATGATCGTCCGGTCTTCGATTCCTGAAAAGTTAGAAGTAACAAGTAGTCCAAGAGAAGTAGTGTTTTTCAATCATCAAAACACAAGCCATGAAAAAATAGATTTGCAACAATCTCCCCCTTTTTGATGATGGCAAACACAAGTAGGAAAAGTTTCATTAAAACTTCAAAGTTACAAACCAATGACCAAACAGCTTTTTCCAACACCCTACTCCCCCTTTTGTCATCACAAAAAGAGGGTCCAGAAACACAAGAAAAACATCACAAAAGACTAATCAAGCAAACTAAAAAGGACATGAAACAAACAACACAAAGTATAGACTAAAAAAGCGAGGGATCCAGATCATCTGATGGATGTGGAGGAGGTGGCTGCTGAAAGTAGGTGGCAAGTGTGGTGAACAGAGCATTGAACCAGGCGATGTCCTGGTCATGCTGCTGCTGCTGTTGAGTAACGAAACTGTCAAATCAGGCTAAATCCTCAGCACGGTGCTGCTCATAGTGGGTAATATCCTTAAAGTGTTGCCGCTCCTGTGCAGCCACGTAGGCGTCAAACCGAGTCTCCCAACGATCAAACCTCTCAATCAACTGGTCAACCGGTGAGTGCTGGTGGAGAGGGACAAGATCAGGAACGGGAGCGGGAGCGGTAGCCTCCTCCTCTCTAGCCCCCCGACCTTCCCCATCTCCTGGGTGGAGACGAGTACTATGAAGAGCAGTGAAGGAATTGTTTGAGTAGTAGGTAGGGTGAATGTCAAGACGATTAGGGTATTGGAGATTGTATTTGGTTTCAAGGATATAGGCTATGATGTGTCCTAAGCTTAGATTGGGCTTTCTCTTATGGCCTGGGTCACGAATTGTGGTTAGGCGATCGATGTAGCGAAAGAGTAGTTCAGTGGCATTGAATTCTCTTTGGGCCAAAATGTAGAAAGTAGTGAGGGACAGTAGAGGGGTGATGTGAACTCGGTCCCCGGCTTTTGGGATTATGGAGGTGCGAAAGACATGTTGGATTGTCCTAGCATCTTTGACCAAAGAGCTAGTCTCTCCAACATGGAAAGGTGTATTGGTCTGATGAAGGAAGTGATTCGCCGTGGACTAGTCAAAATTAGGATCAGAGGCTATTAGGTGCAGCTTATCCCCGGTGGTGGATAGCTGTAAAAGATCAACACAATCCTGATATGTGATTTCAACAGGGCGTCGATTCACATAGGAGGTCGTGACTGTGAAGGTGTGGTTAATGCGCAGGCTAGCATAAAATTTAGTAAGGAGTTCGGAAGAGAAAGGGATGGCGAGAGTGAGTATAAAACAAAGAGAGGTGTGGGCAAAAAGGTCCATTACCGGGTATGAGAGATGTACAGGATTAATTATCCGGGAATGGGTGATGCCACTCTCCTTGTAGCGACGATAGGCAGCCTGATCTTCTGCCTCCATGAATCGAGGGTCCAGAGTCGCCCTCAAAAAACTCCTAGATGCCTGACGAACACGTTTCCCACCAGCCATAGGAGAGAGAGCTAGCAAGAAAACACACAAGGAATGAAGGTAAAGGGTGAGAAAACATGGTTGGAGTTGGCCTGAATTTAAAGAAACGGACATATCGTCCTGGCCGATCGCAGAATCGTCCAGGCCTATAAGGCTCAATAATTACGTCCAGGCCGATTGGTCAAAAAGGCGGTCATATCGTCCAGGACGATCAGATATCGGCCAGGCCGATTAGACACAGGTGATCGGCCCGAGGAGTCAATCCGGACGACCATTGAAAAAGCAGATCGTCCGGGCCGATTAGGTGTATCGTCCAGGACGATGCACAATAATTGATTGTATCGGCCAAAGTTAAAATGTTTAAAATGCTTGCCACGTGTATCGTCCAGGACGAACAGTGGATCGGCCCGGCCGATTGTCCAATAATGGATCGTTCGGGGCCGAATTTAAAGATTAAAACGTACTGACACATGGATCGTCCAGGACGATCCAGTGTATCGGCCAGGACGATGCACATAAATTGCATCGGCCAGACGAAATATTCTATCGGCCAGGACTATCACCATGAGTTCGATCAAATCGTCCAGGACGATGGGTTAGAGCAAGCACAGAAGAAGGTCAGCAGATGGATTTTGAACAGAATTAATCATATCGTCCAGGACGATAAACGTATCGGCCAGGACGATGTGACTAGAAGTTGAAATCAAGCAAGGAATGGTGATGATCAAGACCCTCAAAAATAAAACAAAAGAAAATCAGTCAAAGCACAGTAAAAGAAGAAACAAAAAAAAACACAAGGTAAATAAAAGATGAATATTTTTTTATTTTAAAATTTTTTTGTTTTATGGAGGCATCATATGAAAATTCTTTTCAAAAAGTTAAACTTTTAGAGTTCAAAGAGATCAAGAAGTTTAACAAATCCTAATTAGAAGAAGGTAGAGCATCTGATTCTGTTAACCCTAGATCGGACATCTTTTAGGGTACAAAATTTTAGGAAAACAGAAATCTAATCTCAGAATAACTAAATAGGATAAAAGATCTATTCAATGTTTACAAAGAAAATATCTCATTAATAATAAAACTAATGTAGCTTTTCTCAATCATGGAAATTGAAATCAAATCTTTAAAGGCATCACAAAATCAAAGAGTTTTCTAAGTTTTGAAAATTTTACCAAAGAGAGAATAGCTTGCATCTAGTGGGCTCATTTTATGCCTCTTGTCATTCTAATTGGCCTTTTTGAGCATCTTTTGATTCTTTGATACACTTTTGTGTATATAGCATTTTTCAATTTGGCTTCATTAGCCTCTTCCCCCCCCCCTTTTTTTTTACTTTTCAAGCTAGAAACTCTTTAATATAACCTTAAAGAAAAACTTGGTTGTGAGTATATCCTCTCAAATATTAGAGAATAGGAGCTCTCTCTCTAACATAGGGAAGAACAATCCACAACACAAAATCAAAATCATGTGATAAATGCAATGGCAAGATTTAAAGAGCTTGAATGATATCAAGAACTTGGGCTATTATGCATAAGATAAATTCATGTAGCAAGATAAGAAAAAGATCTTAAAAAACTATTAGTTTAACTGAGTTTAGACATTTTGTTTAGAGAAGAAAATCATACCACTAAACAAAGTCAGAAGAAGGGAAAAACATCAATAGAATACTCCCTTTAACCAATTTAGAAAAAGCTAAACACTATCTCCAAAACTCTAAAATCTAAAAGCTTAAAAAAAATTCATCATATGGAAGGCCATAATTAAAGATCACATAAAAACAAAAACAATAAAAATAAAATGAAATTAAAGCAAACTAACACAAAGCAAGCACACAGACTAGCACAAAAACAAAATAAACTAATAACACAAAAAGAATTTCAAGCATGTGATAAAGCAGCGAGTTTAAGCAATTTTGAGCTGCAAGCCTCCTTATGTCCAGTTATCCTAAGCTCCCACGAGTTCTTTGGTGAGAGCACTCCTGCAAAACTCAACAACAGTCAGATTTAGGAACCCAAACCGGTTTGGGATCCTTCTTAGGAACAGTAGAGTGCAATGCAGGTATGGTATGCTGTGAAACATGCATCTTAGGTCTCCACACCCAATGTGTACTACGGTGAACGGTGCAAGTGTGTGAGATGTGTCCTATCATGCCACATGAGAAACATCTAACTCCAGGAAAAGTATTTCTTAAATGGTTTGAGTTATAATGTCTCTTCCTAGGTTCTGGCTTAAGATCAAAAGTAGAAGTCATCCGATTTTTCTTATATGTATCAAAATCATTTTTAATCCTCAAATTTGTTCTTTTTAATGCATCAATCTCAATCCTCAAATTTTTCTCAATCTCTTTAGATTTCTTAAGATCAAAACAAAGTTAGGTGTGTGAATCTTTTAATGCATTATGTTCATCAACTAATTCTAAATGCTTTTTGTTCAACTTATCAAATTCATCAAGAAGAGCCATGTGATTAGAATCAATTGTTGCATGATCTTTAAGAAAAACTTCATGCTCTTTTTGTAGATTTGAATGTTCTAATTTTAGAATAGCATGAGTCTTCTTAAGTTTTTTGTATGATGCATGGATTTTTTTACAAATTTCAAACAATTCATCATAGGTTTGTTTATATACCTCTTCCTCATCACTTTGATTTTCTCCCATGAAACACAAGTTCGTAGTTTCTTCCTTTGGTTCAGTCTCAGAGGAATCAGTACCAGATTCTACCCAAAAACCTCTTTGGATTTTCTTCTTGTCCTTCCTTGTCTTGGCTTTCTCCTCACCTTTTTTCTTTTCTTTGCTTGAGTGATCTTGAAGTGTAGGGCAATCGGCTCTCACATGTCCAGGTTTCCTGCATTCAAAACAAACAACAACAGAAGATCCTTTAACATGTTTATGATCCTTACCTTTTCTCCAACTTTGATGATGCTTTTGTTTCTTCCTTAGAAAGCTTTTGAATTGCCTTGTGATGAAGGCTACTTCATCGCTTTCAAACCCGGAAGATTCAGAATCCGATTTGTGTGTCTTCAGTGCGATTGTTTTCTCCTTTTTCTTCTCACCTGTATCAAGATTTCTTTGATTCACCCCTTTCTTGTAAGCAATGAGTGAGCCAAGTAAGTTATTAATGGAATAGGTGTTCAAATCTTTAGATTCAATGATTGCAGTGATTTTTGCATCATAAGACGAAGGCAAGCATCTTAAACTCTTGTTAACTTTTTCATAAATTAAAAGTTTTTTTCCTAGTGCATGCAATGAAGTAACAATCTGAGTAAACCTAGCGTACATGTCAGAAATCGATTTATGAGATTTCATACGAAAAAGTTCGTAGTCATGCAAGAGAATGTTTAAACGGGATTGTTTAACTTCATTGGTACCTTCATAGGTGATGCACATTTTATCCCAAATTTCTTTACCGGTTTTGCAAGTTGAGACACGCATGTAATCCTCAGATTTTAAAGCACAGAAAAAACAGTTCAAACATTTCGCATTTAATTGAGCTAAATCACGTTCATCAAAAGTCCATTCAGTAAAAGCAACTTCAGTTTTAACACCATTAATTTCACGAGGTGGAGAATAACCTTCTTGAATAAGCATCCACATGCGATAATCAGTAGAATGTAAAATCGTTGACATGTGAGTTTTCCAAAAATCAAAAGGTAGGTTATCGAATAGGGGAGGTTGGGTAATAGAATACCCTTCCGTAGTATTACGATTCCTAATGTTAGCCATGGATCAAAAATTCAAAAGCTTTTAAAAACTTATTTTATGAAAACCGCTCTGATACCACTTGAAAGTTCGTTCGGGATGTTAAGCCCTATGAACTTAGTCCCAAGCTAACCAAGAGGGGGGGGGGGTGAATTGGTATTTTATAAAAACTTCTTATCAAAGAAATAAAATTGCATAAACCAAATCACACCATAGAAATAAAATACGGAATTTAAAAAGTGCGGAAGCAAGAAAAAGAAGACAGAGATTTATAGTGGTTCGTTCGACTCGACCTACGTCCACTCCTTGGAGGCACCC
Organism: Dendrobium nobile; assembly: GCA_022539455.1. Classification (NCBI taxonomy): domain Eukaryota; kingdom Viridiplantae; phylum Streptophyta; class Magnoliopsida; order Asparagales; family Orchidaceae; genus Dendrobium; species Dendrobium nobile. The sequence continues at coordinate 40,867,774 of CM039735.1, forward strand.
TCCAAGTATTGCACTACAAAATGTGACTCTCCTTTAGCCCCCACAGCTAGGCCGAGAAGCCCTCATAAGAACCTCCTTTTTGCCACCCCGGCAAAGCAGAGAACCTACCTCCTTTTGCTTCCTCCTGAAGCTGGCAGAGAACCAAAACCAAAAGCAAACTCCTTACCTCTACCGACCCTTCCACGGATGAGAAACTCTAGACGAAGATGAAGCAGAGCGATCCTTGAAGCAACCCTTGTGAATCCCCTCACAAGCTCCCCCTCACAAGATCCTCTCTCTCTTTCTCTCCTCAAGGTCTTCTCAGGTCAAGACAGCAGCCAAAGGTCTCTCAAAAACATTGAATAAGAGCTCTTTAAATAGAAGAGCTTCAAAGGAGCTCATTAATTGCAAGTTGCCGACAATATCATCCAGGCCGATATAGACATCAGCCTGGCCGATCAGTACAAATCACAGAAGATCGGCCTGAACATCGCCCTGGGAACAGTCCTGGACGATTGAATTTTGGCTTGATCATCCAGGCCGATCGCAAGATCATCCTGGCCGATAAGTTCAAATCAGAGGAAAATCGTCCTGTGCATCACCCTCTTTTTAAGCTGGCCGATATTTATCGTCCTGAAGTAACTTAAGGATTTTGAATAAATCGTCCTGGCCGATCCTGCTATCGTCCAGGACGATATGATCGTATCAATCATCCTTAATTACTCTCTAGATCTGCTGATCAATTAAGGCATAATTTGATAATTTTTTCAAGGCCGATCCGTGGATCGTCCTGGCCGATAATTTAAAAATACAATATGCCTTAACTGTCTAAGGCGGCTACTTCTTTCTAATTTGAGCTTATCGTCCTGGCCGATACATGTATCGTCCAGGTCGATATGTTAATGACGGCTGCCTTAATTAAGAAACCATATTTAGACTTTCTGTTTTAAGCTGATCGTCCAGGACGATATGAATATCGGCCTGACCGATGTGGAAAAAACGAAATTCTAAATCTCTCAAGTGTGTGTGTTTGTAGGGTTACTTAGCATCAGTCTCTTTGACCATTACAAGTAGACTCAAAAAGAGAAAAATAAAAGTACAGACTGACTCAACCCTAAACCTACGCAATTCTGAACTTGGCTTCTTCATGATCGTCCGGTCTTCAATTCCTGAAAAGTTAGAAGCAACAAGTAGTCAAAGAGAAGTAGTATTTGTCAATCACCAAAACACAAGCCATGAAAAAATAGATTTGTAATAATCTTCCCCTTTTTGATGATGGCAAACACAAGTAGGAAAATTTTTATTAAAACTTCAAAGTTACAAACCCAAGACTAAACAGCTTTTTCCTACACCCTACTCCCCCTTTTGTCATCATAAAAAGATGATCCAGAAACACAAGAAAAATATCACAAAAGACTAATCAAGCAAACTAAAAAGGACAGGAAACAAACAACACAAAGTACAGACTAAAAAAGCGAGGGATCCAGATCATCTGATGGAGGTGGCTGCTGAAAATAGGTGACAAGTGTGGTGAACTGAGCATTGAACCAAACAATGTCCTGGTCATGCTGCTGCTGCTGCTGAGTAACGAAACTGTCAAAACGGGCTAAATCCTCAGTAAGGTGCTGCTCGTAGTGGGTAATATCCTCAAAGTGTTGTTGCTCCTATGCAGCCACGTAGGCGTCAAACCGAGTCTCCCAACGATCAAACCTCTCATTCAACTTGTCAACCGGTGAGTGCTGGTGGAGAGGGACTGGATCAGGAACGGGAGCGGGAGCGGGAGCCTCCTCCTCTCAAGCCCCCCGACCTTCCCCATCTCCTGGGTGGAGATGAGTACTATGAAGAGCAGTGAAGGCATTGTTTGAGTAGTAGGTAGGGTGAAGGTCAGGACGATTAGGGTATTGGAGATTGTATTTGGTTTCAAGGATATAGGCTATGATGTGTTATAAGGCTAGATTGGGCTTTCTCTTATGGCCTGGGTCGCGAATTGTGGTTAGGCGATCGATGTAGCGAAAGAGTAGATCAATGGCATTGAATTCTCTTTGGGCCAAAATGTAGAAAGTAGTGAGGAACAGTAGAGGGGTGATGTGAACTCGGTCCCCAGCTTTTGGGATTATGGAGGTGCGAAGGACATGTTGGATTGTCCTAGCATCTTTGACCAAAGAGCTAGTCTCTCCAACATGGAAAGGTGTATTGGTCTGACGAAGGAAGTGATTCGCCGTGGACCAGTCAAAATCAGGATCAGAGGCTATTAGGTGCAGCTTATCCCCAGTGGTGGATAGCTGTAAAAGATCAACACAATCCTGATATGTGATTTTGACAGGGCGTCGATTCACATAGGAGGTCATGACTGTGAAGGTGTGGTTAATGCGCAGGCTAGCATAAAATTCAGTGAGGAGTTCGGAAGAGAAAGGGACGGCGAGAGTGAGTATAAAATAAAGAGATGTGTGGGCAAAAAGGTCCATTACCGGGTATGAGAGATGAGCAGGATTAATTATCCTGGAAAGGGTGATTCCACTCTCCTTGTAGCAACGATAGGCAGCCTGATCTTCTGCCTCCCTGAATCGAGGGTCCAAAGTCGCCCTCGAAGAACTCACACATGCCTTACGAACATGTTTCCCACCAGCCATAAGAGAGAGAGCTAGCAAGAAAACACACAAGGAATGAAGGTAAAGGGTGAGAAAACATGGCTGGAATTGGCCTGAATTTAAAGAAACGAACATATCATCCTGGCCAATCGCAGAATCGTCCAGGACGATATGGATCAATAATTACGTCCAGGCCGATTGGTCAAAAAGGAGGTCATATCGTCCGGGACGATCAGATATCGGCCAGGCCGATTAGATACAGGTGATCGGCCCGAGGAGTCAATCCGGACGACCGTTGAAAAAGCAGATCATCCGGGCCGATTAGGTGTATCGTCCAGGACGATGCACAATAATTGATCGTACCGGCCAAAGTTAAAACGTTTAAAATGCTTGCCACGTGTATCGTCCAGGACGAACAGTGGATCGGCCCGGCCGATTGTCCAATAATGGATCGTCCGGGGCCGAATTTAAAGATTAAAATGTACTAACACATGGATTGTCCAGGACGATCCAGTGTATCGGCCAGGACGATGCACATAAATTGCATCAGCCAGACGAAATATTCTATCGTCCAGGACTATCACCATGAGTTCGATCAAATCGTCCAGGATGATATTGGATCGTCCAGGACGATGGGTTAGAGCAAGCACAGAAGAAGGTCAGCAGATGGATTTTGAACAGAATTAATCATATCGTCCAGGACGATAAACGTATCGGCCAGGACGATGTGATTAGAAGTTGAAATCAAGCAAGGAATGGTATTGATCAAGACCCTCAAAAATAAAATAAAAGAAAATCAGTCAAAGCACAGTAAAAGAAGAATATTTTTTTTATTTTAAAATTTTTTTTTTATGGAGGCATCATATGAAAATTCTTTTCAAAAAGTTAAACTTTTAGAGTTCAAAGAGATCAAGAAGTTTAACAAATTCTAATTAGAAGAAGGTAGAACATCTGATTCTGTTAACCCTAGATCAGACATCCTTTAGGGTACAAAATTCTAGGAAAATAAAAATCTAATCTCAGAATAACAAAATAGGATAAAAGATCTATTCAAGACTTGTTTACAAAGAAATTATCTCATTAATAATAAAACCAAGGTAGCTTTTCTCAATCATGGAAATTTAAATCAAGTCTTTGAAGGCATCACATAATCAAAGAATTTTCTAAGTTTTAAGAATTTTACCAAAGAGAGAATAGCTTGCATCTAGTGGGCTCATTTTATGCCTCTTGTCATTTTAATTGGCCTTTTTGAGCATCTTTTGATTCTTTGATACACTTTTGTGTATATAGCATTTTTCAATTTGGCTTCATTGGCCTCTTCTCCCCCCTTTTTTTTTTTAACTTTTGCAAGCTAGAAACTCTTTAATATAACCTTAAACAAAAACTTGGTTGTGAGTATATCCTCTCAAATATTAGAGAATAGGAGCTCTCTCTCTAACATAGGGAAGAACAATCCACAACACAAAATCAAAATCACGTGATAAATGCAATGGCAAGATTTCAAGAGCTTGAATGATATCAAGAACTTGAGCTATTATGCATAAGATAAATTCATGTAGCAAGATTAGAAAAAGATCTTAAAAAACCATTAGTTTAACTTAGTTTAGACATTTTGTTTAGAGAAGAAAATCACACCACTAAACAAAGTCAGAAGAAGGGAAAACATCAATAGAATACTCCCTTTAACCAATTTAGAAAAAGCTAAACACTATCTCCAAAACTCTAAAATCTTAAAGCTTAAAAAAAATTCATCATATGGAAGGCCATAGTTAAAGATCACATAAAAACAAAAACAACAAAAACAAAATGAAATTAAAGCAAACTAACACAAAGTAAGCACACAGACTAGCACAAAAATAAAATAAATTAATAACACAAAAAGAATTTCAAGCACGTGATAAAGCAGCGAGTTTAAGCAATTTTGAGCTGCAAGCCTCCTTATGTCCAGTTATCCTAAGCTCCCACGAGGTTATTGGTGAGAGCACTCCAGCAAAACTCAACAACAGTCAGATTTAGGAACCCAAACAAGTTTGGGATCCTTCTTAGGAACAGTGGAGTGCAATGCAGGTATGGTAAGCTGTGAAACATGCATCTTAGGTCTCCACACACAATGTGTACTACGGTGAACGGTGCAAGTGTGTGATATGTGTCCTAGCATGCCACATGAGAAACATCTAACTCCAGGAAAAGGATTTCTTAAATTGTTTTTAGTTACAATGTCTCTTCCTAGGTTCTGACTTAAGATCAAAAGTAGAAGTCATCCAATTTTTGTTATATGTATCAAAACCATTTTTAATCCTCAAATTTGTTCTTTTTAATGCATCAATCTCAATCCTTAAATTTTTCTCAATCTCTTTAGATTTCTTAAGATCAAAACTAAGTGAGGTGTGTGAATCTTTTAATGCATTATGTTCATCAACTAATTCTAAATGCTTTTTGTTCAACTCATCAAATTCATCAAGAAGAGCCATGTGATTAGAATCAATTGTTGCATGATCTTTAAGAAAAACTTCATGCTCTTTTTGTAGATTTGAATGTTCTAATTTTAGAATAGCATGATTCTTCCTAAGTTTTTTGTATGATGCATGAATTTTTCTCAAATTTCAAACAATTCATCATAGGTTGGTTTACATACCTCTTCCTCATCACTTTGATTTTCTCCCATGAAACACAAGTTTGTAGTTTCTTCCTCTAGTTCAGTCTAAGAGGAATCAGTACCAGATTCTGCCCAAAAACCTCTTTGGATTTTCTTCTTGTCCTTCCTTGTCTTGGCTTTCTCCTCACCTTTTTTCTTTTCTTTGCTTGAGTGATCTTGAAGTGTAGGGCAATCGGCTCTCACATATCCAGGTTTCCTGCATTAAAAACAAACAACATCAGAAGATCTTTTAACATGTTTATGATCCTTAACTTTTCTCCAACTTTGATGATGCTTTTGTTTCTTCCTTAGAAAACTTTTGAATTGCCTTGTGATGAAGGCTACTTCATCGCTTTCAGACCCGGAAGATTTTGAATCTGATTTGTGTGTCTTCAGTGCGATTGTTTTCTCCTTTTTCTTCTCACCTGCATCAAGATTTCTTTGATTCACCCCTTGCTCGTAAGCAATGAGTGAGCCAAGTAAGTTATCAATGGAAAATGTGTTCAAATCTTTAGATTCAGTGATTGCAGTTATTTTTGCATCATAAGACGAAGGCAAGCATCTTAAAATCTTGTTAACTTTTTCATAATTTGAAAGTTCTTTTTCTAGTGCATGCAATGAAGTGACAATCAGAGTAAACTCAATGTACATGTCAGAAATCGATTCATGAGGTTTCATACGAAAAAGTTCGTAGTCATGCAAGAGAATGTTTAAACGGGATTGTTTAACTTCATTGGTACCTTCATAGGTGATGCACAATTTATCCCAAATCTCTTTACCGGTTTTGTAAGTTGAGACACGCATGTAATCCTCAGATTTCAAAGCACAGAAAAAACAGTTCAAACATTTCGCATTTAATTGAGCTAAATCACGTTCATCAAAAGTCTATTCAGTAAAAGCAACTTCAGTTTTAACACCATTAATTTCACGAGAAGGTGGAGAATAACCTTCTTGAATCTGCATCCACATGCGATAATCAGTAGATTGTAAAAATGTTAACATGCGAATTTTCCAAAAATCTAAAGGTAGGTTATCGAACAGGGGAGGTCGGGTTATGGAATACCCTTCCGTAGTGTTACGATTCCCAATGTTAGCCATGGATCAAAAATTCAAAAGCTTTTAAAAACTTATTTTATGAAAACCGCTCTGATACCACTTGAAAGTTCATTCGGGATGTTAAGCCCTATGAACTTAGTCCCAAGCTAACCAAGAGCAGGGTGAATTGGTATTTTAAAAAAACTTCATATCAAAGAAAGAAAATTGCATAAACCAAATTACACAACAGAAATAAAATATGGAATTTAAAAAGTGCGGAAGCAAGAAAAAGAAGATAGAGATTTATAGTGGTTCGGTCGACTCGACCTATATCCACTCCTTGGAGGCACTCTCCAAGTATTGCACTACAAAACGTGACTCTCCTTTAGCCCCCACAGCTAGGCGGAGAAGCCCTCACAAGAACCTCCTTTTGCCACCCTGGCAAGGCAGAGATCCTACCTCCTTTTGCTTCCTCCTGAAGCTGGCAGAGAACCAAAACCAAAACCAAACTCCTTACCTCTACCGACCCTTCTACGGACGAGAAACTCTAGACGAAGACGAAGCAGAGCGATCCTTGAAGCAACCCTTGTGAATCCCCTCATAAGCTCCCCCTCACAAGATCCTCTCTCTCTCCTCTCTCTCTTTCTCTCCTCAAGGTCTTCTCAGGTCAAGAAAGCAGCCAAAGGTCTTTCAAAATCGTTGAACAAGAGCTCTTTAAATAGAAGAGCTTCAAAGGAGTTCATTAATTGCAAGTTGCCGACAATATCGTCCAGGCCGATATAGACATCGGCCTGGCCGATCAGTACAAATCACAGAAGATCGGCCTGGGCATCGCCCTGGGAACAGTCCTGGATGATTGAATTTTGGCTTGATCGTCCAGGCCGATCGCAAGATCGTCCTGCCGATAAGTTCAAATCAGAGGAAAATCGTCCTGAGCATCGCCCTATTTTTGAGCTGGCCGATATTTATCGTCCTGAAGTAAATTAAGGATTTTGAATAAATCATCCTGGCCGATCCTGCTATCGTCCAGGACGATATGATCGTATCAATCATACTTAATTACTCCCTAGATTTGCTGACCAATTAAGACATAATTTGATAATTTCGTCTAGGCCGATCCGTGGATCGTCCTGGCCGATAATTTAAAAATACAATATGCCTTAACTGTCTAAGGCGGCTACTTCTTTCTAATTTGAGCTTATCGTCCTGGCCGATACATGTATCGTCCAAGCCGATATGTTAATGACGGCTGCCTTAATTAAGAAACCATATTTAGACTTTCTGTTTTAAGCTGATCGTCCAGGACGATATGAATATCGGCCTGGCCGATGTGAAAAAAATAGAAATTCTAAATCTCTCAAGTGTGTGTGTGTGTGTGTGTAGGGTTACTTAGCATCAGTCTCTTTGACCATTACAAGTAGACTCAAAAAGAGAAAAATAAAAGTACAGACTGACTCAACCCTAAACCTACGCAATTCTGAACTTGACTTCTTCATGATCGTCCGGTCTTCGATTCCTGAAAAGTTAGAAGCAACAAGTACTCCAAGAGAAGTAGTGTTTCTCAATCATCAAAACACAATCCATGAAAAAATAGATTTGCAACAATCTCCCCCTTTTTGATGATGGCAAACATAAGTAGGAAAATTTTCATTAAAACTTCAAAGTTACAAATCCAAGACCAAACAGTTTTTTCCTACACCCTACTCCCCCTTTTGTCATCACAAAAAGAGGGTCCAGAAACACAAGAAAAACATCACAAAAGACTAATCAAGCAAACTAAAAATGACAGGAAACAAACAACACAAAGTACAGACTAAAAAAGCGAGGGATCCAGATCATCTGATGGAGGTTGTGGAGGTGGCTGCTGAAAGTAGGTGGCAAGTGTGGTGAACTGAGCATTGAACCAGGCGATGTCCTGGTCCTGCTGCTACTGCTGCTGAGTAATGAAACTGTCAAATCGGGCTAAATCCTCAGCGCGGTGCTGCTCGCAGCGGGTAATATCCTCAAAGTGTTGCTGCTCCTGTGCAGCCACGTAGGCGTCAAACCGAGTCTCCCAATGATCAAACCTCTCAATCAACTCGTCAACCGGTGAGTGTTGGTGGAGAGGGACAGGATAAGGAACGGGAGTGGGAGCGGGAGCCTCCTCCTCTCTAGCCCCCCGACCTTCCCCATCTCCTGGGTGGAGACGAGTACTATGAAGAGCAGTGAAGGAATTGTTTGAGTAGTAGGCAGGGTGAAGGTCAGGACGATTAGGGTATTGGAGATTGTATTTGGTTTCAAGGATATAGGCTATGATGTGTCCTAAGGCTAGATTGGGCTTTCTCTTATGGCCTGGGTCGCAAATTGTGGTTAGGCGATCGATGTAGCGAAAGAGTAGATCAGTGGCACTGAATTCTCTTTGGGCTAAAATGTAGAAAGTACTGAGGGACAATAGAGGGGTGATGTGAACTCGGTCCTCGGCTTTTGGGATTATGGAGGTCCGAAGGACATGTTGGATTGTCCTAGCATATTTGACCAAAGAGCTAGTCTCTCCAACATAGAAAGGTGTATTGGTCTGACGAAGGAAGTGATTCGCCGTGGACCAGTCAAAATCAGGATCAGAGGCTATTAGGTGTAGCTTATCCCCGGTGGTGGATAGCTGTAAAAGATCAATACAATCCTGATATGTGATTTCGACAGGGCGTCGATTCACATAGGAGGTCATGATTGTGAAGGTGTGGTTAATGCGCAGGCTAGCATTAAATTCAGTGAGGAGTTCGGAAGAGAAAGGGACGGCGAGAGTGAGTATAAAATAAAGAGAGGTGTGGGCAAAAAGGTCCATTACCGGGTATGAGAGATGTGCAGGATTAATTATCCGGGAAAGGGTGATGCCACTCTCCTTGTAGCGACGATAGGAAGCCTGATCTTCTGCCTCCCTGAATCGAGGGTCCAGAGTCACCCTCGAAGAACTCCCAGATGCCTGACGAACACGTTTCCCACCAGCCATAGGAGAGAGAGCTAGCAAGAAAACACACAAGGAATGAAGGAAAAGGGTGAGAAAACATGGCTGGAATTGGCCTGAATTTAAAGAAACGGACATATCGTCCTGGCCGATTGCAGAATCGTCCAGGCCGATATGGCTCAATAATTACGTCCAGGCCGATTGGTCAAAAAGGTGGTCATATCGTCCGGGACGATCAGATATCGGCCAGGCCGATTAGACACAGGTGATCGGCCCGAGGAGTCAATCCGGACGACCGTTGAAAAAGCAGATCGTCCGGGCCGATTAGGTGTATCGTCCAGGACGATGCACAATATTTGATCGTACCGGCCGAAGTTAAAACATTTAAAATGCTTGCCACGTGTATCATACAGGACGAACAGTGGATCGGCCTGGCCGATTGTCCAATAATGGATCGTCCGGGGCCGAATTTAAAGATTAAAATGTACTGACACATGGATCAACCAGGACGATCCAGTGTATCGGCCAGGACGATGCACATAAATTGCATCGGCCAGATGAAATATTCTATCGGCCAGGACTATCACCATGAGTTCGATCAAATCATCGAGGACGATATAGGATCGTCCAGGACGATGGGTTAGAGCAAGCACAGAAGAAGGTTAGCAGATAGATTTTGAACAGAATTAATCATATCATCCAGGACGATAAACGTATTGGCCAGGACGATGTGACTAGAAGTTGAAATCAAGCAAGGAATGGTGATGATCAAGACCCTCAAAAATAAAACAAAAGAAAATCAGTCAAAGCACAGTAAAAGAAGAAACAAAAAAAAATAAGGAAAATAAAAGATGAATATTTTTTGATTTTAAAATTTTTTTGTTTTATGGAGGCATCATATGAAATTTTTTTTCAAAAAGTTAAACTTTTAGAGTTCAAAGAGATCAAGAAGTTTAACAAATTCTAATTAGAAGAAGGTAGAGCATCTGATTCTGTTAACCCTAGATCGGACATCCTTTAGGGTACAAAATTCTAGGAAAACAGAAATCTAATCTCAGAATAACTAAATAGGATAAAAGATCTATTCAAGACTTGTTTACAAAGAAAATATCTCATTAATAATAAAACCAAGGTAGATTTTCTCAATCATAGAAATTTAAATCAAGTCTTTGAAGGCATCACATAATCAAAGAGTTTTCTAAGTTTTAATAATTTTACCAAAGAGAGAATAACTTGCATCTAGTGGGCTCATTTTATGCCTCTTGTCATTCTAATTGGCCTTTTTGAGCATCGTTTGATTCTTTGATACACTTTTGTGTATATAGCATTTTTCAATTTGGCTTCATTGGCCTCTTTCCCCTTTTTTTTTTTTTTTTTTTACTTTTGCAAGCTGGAAACTCTTTAATATAACCTTAAAGAAAAACTTGGTTGTGAGTATATCCTCTCAAATAATAGAGAATAGGAGCTCTCTCTCTAACATAGGGAAGAACAATCCACAACACAAAATCAAAATCATGTGATAAAGGCAATGACAAGATTTCAAGAGCTTGAATGATATCAAGAACTTGGGCAATTATGCATAAGATTAATTAATGTAGCAAGATAAGAAAAAGATCTTAAAAAACCATTGGTTAAACTGAGTTTAGACATTTTGTTTAGAGAAGAAAATCATACCACTAAATAAAGTCAAAAGAAGGGAAAAACATCAATAGAATACTCCCTTTAACCAATTTAGAAAAAGCTAAACACTATCTTGAAAACTCTAAAATCTAAAAGCTTAAAAAAAATTCATCATATGAAAGACCATAGTTAAAGATCACATAAAAAAAAAACAACAAGAATAAAATGAAATTAAAGCAAACTAACACAAAGCAAGCACACAGACTAGCACAAAAACAAAATAAACTACTAACACAAAAAGAATTTCAAGCACGTGATAAAGCAGCGAGTTTAAGCAATTTTGAGCTGCAAGCCTCCATATGTCCAGTTATCCTAAACTCCCACGAGGTCTTTGGTGAGAGCACCCCTGCAAAACTCAACAACAGACAGATTTAGGAACCCAAAAAGGTTTGGGATCCTTCTTAGGAACAGTAGAGTGCAATGCAGGTATGGTATGCTGTGAAACATGCATCTTAGGTCTCCACACCCAATGTGTACTACGGTGAACGGTGCAAGTGTGTGAGATGTGTCCTAGCATGCCACATGAGAAACATCTAACTCCAGGAAAAGGATTTCTTAAATGGTTTGAGTTATAATGCCTCTTCCTAGGTTCTGGCTTAAGATCAAAAGTAGAAGTCATCCGATTTTTCTTATATGTATCAAAATCATTTTTAATCCTCAAATTTGTTCTTTTTAATGCATCAATCGCAATTCTCAAATTTTTCTCAATCTCTTTAGATTTCTTAAGATCAAAACTAAGTGAGGTGTGTGAATCTTTTAATGCATTATGTTCATCAACTAATTCTAAATGCTTTTTGTTCAACTCATCAAATTCATCAAGAAGAGCCATGTGATTAGAATCAATTGTTGCATGATCTTTAAGAAAAACTTCATGCTCTTTTTGTAGATTTGAATGTTCTAATTTTAGAATAGCATGAGTCTTCTTAAGTTTTTTGTATGATGCATGGATTTTTTCACAAATTTAAAACAATTCATCATAGGTTGGTTTACATACCTCTTCCTCATCACTTTGATTTTCTCCCATGAAACACAAGTTCGTAGTTTCTTCCTCTGGTTCAGTCTCAGAGGAATCAGTACCAGATTCTGCCAAAAACCTCTTTGGATTTTCTTCTTGTCCTTCCTTGTCTTGGCTTTCTCCTCACCTTTTTTCTTTTCTTTCCTTGAGTGATCTTGAAGTGTAGGGCAATCGGCTCTCACATGTCCAGGTTTCCTGCATTCAAAACAAACAACATCAGAAGATCCTTTAACATGTTTATGATCCTTACCTTTTCTCCAACTTTGATGATGCTTTTGTTTCTTCCTTAGAAAGCTTTTGAATTTCCTTGTGATGAAGGCTACTTCATCGCTTTCAGACCCGAAAGATTCAGAATCCGATTTGTGTGCCTTCAGTGCGATTGTTTTCTCCTTTTTCTTCTCACCTGCATCAAGATTTCTTTTATTCACCCCTTGCTCGTAAGCAATGAGTGAGCCAAGTAAGTTATCAAATGAATAGGTGTTTAAATCTTTAGATTCAGTGATTGCAGTGATTTTTGCATCATAAGACGAAGGCAAGCATCTTAAAATCTTGTTAACTTTTTCATAATTTGAAAGTTCTTTTTCTAGTGCATGCAATGAAGTAACAATCTGAGTAAACCTAGTGTACATGTCAGAAATCGATTCATGAGATTTCATACGAAAAAGTTCTTAGTCATGCAAGAGAATGTTTAAACGGGATTGTTTAAATTCATTGGTACCTTCATGGGTGATGCACAGTTTATCCCAAATCTCTTTACCGGTTTTGCAAGTTGAGACATGCATGTAATCCTCAGATTTCAAAGCACAGAAAAACAGTTCAAACATTTCGCATTTAATTGAGCTAATTCACGTTCATCAAAAGTCCATTCAGTAAAAGCAACATCAGTTTTAACACCATTAATTTCACGAGAAGGTGGAGAATAACCTTCTTGAATAAGCATCCACATGCGATAATCAGTAGATTGTAAAAACGTTGACATGCGAGTTTTCCAAAAATCAAAAGGTAGGTTATCGGACAAGGGAGGTCGGGTAATGGAATACCCTTCCGTAATATTACGATTCCCAATGTTAGCCATGGATCAAAAATTCAAAAGCTTTTAAAAACTTATTTTATGAAAACCGCTCTGATACCACTTGAAAGTTCGTTCGGGATGTTAAGCCCTATGAACTTAGTCCCAAGCTAACCAAGAGGGGGGGTGAATTGGTATTTTAAAAAAACTTCTTATCAAAGAAAGAAAATTGCATAAACCAAATCACACCACAGAAATAAAATACGGAATTTAAAAAGTGCGGAAGCAAGAAAAAGAAGACAGAGATTTATAGTGGTTCGGTCGACTTTACCTACGTCTACTCCTTGGAGGCACCCTCCAACTATTGCACTACAAAACGTGACTCTCCTTTAACCCCCACAGCTAGGCGGAGAAGCCCTCACAAGAACCTCCTTTTTGCCACCCCGACAAGGCAGAGAACCTACCTCTTTTTGCTTCCTCCTGAAGCTGGCAGAGAACCAAAACCAAAAGAAAACTCCTTACCTCTACCGACCCTTCCACGGACGAGAAACTCTAGACGAAGATGAAGCAGAGCGAGCCTTGAAGCAACACTTGTGAATCCCCTCACAAGCTCCCCCTCACAAGATCCTCTCTCTCTCCTCTCTCTCTTTCTCTCCTCAAGGTCTTCTCAGGTCAAGACAGCAGCCAAAGGTCTCTCAAAAACGTTGAACAAGAGCTCTTTAAATAGAAGAGCTTCAAAGGAGCTCATTAATTGCAAGTTGCCGACAATATCGTCTAGGCCGATATAGACATCGGCCTGACCGATCAGTACAAATCACAGAAGATCGGCCTGGGCTTCGCCCTGGGAACAGTCATGGACGATTGAATTTTGGCTTGATCGTTCAGGCCGATCGCAAGATCGTCCTAGCCGATAAGTTCAAATGAGAGGAAAATCGTCCTGAGCATCGCCCTGTTTTTGAGTTGGCCGATATTTATCATCCTGAAGTAACTTACGGATTTTCAATAAATCGTCCTGGCCGATCCTGCTATCGTCCAGGACGATATGATCGTATCAATCATCCTTAATTACTCCCTAGATTTGCTGATCAATTAAGGCATAATTTGATAATTTTATCCAGGCCGATCCGTGGATCGTCCTGGCCGATAATTTAAAAATACAATATGCCTTAACTATCTAAGGCGGCTACTTCTTTCTAATTTGAGCTTATCGTCCTAGCCGATACATGTATCGTCCAGGCCGATATGTTAATGACGGCTGCCTTAATTAAGAAACCATATTTAGACTTTCTGTTTTAAGCTGATCGTCCAGGACGATATGAATATCGGTCTGGCCGATGTGGAAAAAACAGAAATTCTAAATCTCTCAAGTGTGTGTGTAGGGTTACTTGGCATCAGTCTCTTTGACCATTACAAGTAGACTAAAAAAGAGAAAAATAAAAGTACAGACTGACTCAACCCTAAACCTACGCAATTCTGAACTTGGCTTCTTCATGATCGTCCGGTCTTCGATTCCTGAAAAGTTAGAAGCAACAAGTAGTCCAAGAGAAGTAGTGTTTGTCAATCATCAAAACACAAGCCCTGAAAAAATAGATTTGCAACAATCTCTCTCTTTTTGATGATGGCAAACACAAGTAGGAAAATTTTTGTTAAAACTTCAAAGTTACAAACCTAAGACCAAACAGCTTTTTCCTACACCCTACTCCCCCTTTTGTCATCACAAAAAGATGGTCCAGAAACACAAGAAAAACATCACAAAAGACTAATCAAGCAAACTAAAAAGGACAAGAAAAAAATAATACAAAGTACAGACTAAAAAAGCGAGGGATCCAGATCATCTGATGGAGGTGGCTGTTGAAAGTAGGTGGCAAGTGTGGTGAACTGAGCATTGAACCAGGCGATGTCCTGGTTATACTGCTGCTGCTGAGTAACGAAACTGTCAAATCGGGCTAAATCCTCAGCGCGGTGCTGCTCGTAGCGAGTAATATCCTCAAAGTGTTGCTGCTCCTGTGCAGCCACGTAGGCGTCAAACCGAGTCTCCCAACGATCAAACCTCTCAATCAACTGGTCAACCGGTGAGTGCTGGTGGAGAGGGACAGGATCAGGAATGGGAGCGGGAGCGGGAGCCTCCTCCTCTCTAGCTCCCCGACCTTCCCCATCTCCTGGGTGGAGACGAGTACTATGAAGAGCAGTGAAGGAATTGTTTCAGTAGTAGGTAGGGTGAAGGTCAGGATGATTAGGGTATTGGAGATTGTATTTGGTTTCAAGGATATAGGCAATGTTGTGTCCTAAGGCTAGATTAGGCTTTCTCTTATAGCCTTGGTCGCGAATTGTTGTTAGGCGATCGATGTAGCGAAAGAGTAGATCAGTGGAATAGATCGCAGAATCGTCCAGGCCGATATGGCTCAATAATTATGTCCAGGCCGATTGGTCAAAAAGGCGGTCATATCGTCCGGGACGATCAGATATCAGCCAGGCCGATTAGACACAGGTTTTCGGCCCGAGGAGTCAATCCGGACGACCGTTGAAAAAGCAGATCGTCCGGGCCGATTAGGTGTATCGTCCAGGACGATGCACAATAATTGATCATACCGGCCAAAGTTAAAATATTTAAAATGCTTGCCACGCGTATCGTCTAGGACGAACAGTGGATCGGCCCGGCCGATTGTCCAATAATGGATCGTCCGGGGCAGAATTTAAAGATTAAAACGTACTGACACATGGATCGTCCAGGACGATCCAGTTTATCGACCAGGATGATGCATATAAATTGCATCGGCAAGATGAAATATTCTATCGGCCAGGACTACCACCATGAGTTCGATCAAATCGTCCAGGACGATATAGGATCGTCCAGGACGATGGGTTAGAGCAAGCATAGAAGAAGGTCAGCAGATGGAATTTGAACAAAATTAATCATATCGTCAAGGACGATAAACGTATCGGCCAGGACGATGTGACTAGAAGTTGAAATCAAGCAAGAAATGGTGATGATCAAGACCCTCAAAAATAAAACAAAAGAAAATCAGTCAAAGCACTATAAAAGAAGAAACAAAAAAAAAAAACACAAGGAAAATAAAAGAAGAATATTTTTTTTATTTTAAAAATTTTTTGTTTTATGGAGGCATCATATGAAAATTCTTTTCAAAAAGTTAAACTTTTAGAGTTCAAAGAGATCAAGAAGTTTAACAAATCCTAATTAGAAGAAGATAGAGCATCTGATTCTGTTAACCCTAGATCGGACATTCTTTAGGGTACAAAATTCTAGGAAAATAGAAATCTAATCTCAGAATAACTAAATAGGATAAAAGATCTATTCACGACTTGTTTACAAAGAAAATATCTCATTAATAATAAAACCAAGGTAGCTTTTCTCAATCATGGAAATTGAAATCAAGTCTTTGAAGGCATCACATAATCAAAGAGTTTTCTAAGTTTTAAGAATTTTACCAAATAGAGAATAGCTTGCATCTAGTGGGCTCATTTTATGCCTCTTGTCATTCTAATTGGCCTTTTTGAGCATCTTTTGATTCTTTGATACACTTTTGTGTATATAGCATTTTTCAATTTGGCTTCATTGGCCTCTTTTCCCCTTTTTTATTTTTACTTTTGGAAGCTAGAAACTCTTTAATATAACCTTAAAGAAAAACTTGGTTGTGAGTATATCCTCTCAAATATTAGAGAATAGGAGCTCTCTCTCTCTAACATAGGGAAGAATAATCCACAACACAAAATCAAAATCATGTGATAAATGCAATGACAGGATTTGAAGAGCTTGAATGATATCAAGAACTTGGGCTATTATGCATAAGATTAATTAATGTAGCAAGATAAGAAAAATATCTTAAAAAACTATTGGTTAAACTGAGTTTATACATTTTGTTTAGAGAAGAAAATCATACCACTAAACAAAGTCAGAAGAAAGGAAAAACATCAATAGAATACTCCCTTTAACCAATTTAGAAAAAGCTAAACACTATCTCCAAAACTCTAAAATCTAAAAGCTTAAAAAAAAATTCATCATATGGAAGGCCATAGTTAAAGATCACATAAAAACAAAAACAACAAAAACAAAATGAAATTAAACCAAACTAACACAAAGCAAGCACACAAACTAGCACAAAAACAAAATAAACTAATAACACAAAAAGAATTTCAAGCACGTGATAAAGCAGTGAGTTTAAGCAATTTTGAGCTGCAAGCCTCCTTATGTCTAGTTATCCTAAGCTCCCACGAGGTCTTTGGTGAGAGCACTTCTGCAAAACTCAACAACAGTCAGATTTAGGAACCCAAACAGGTTTGGGATCCTTCTTAGGAACAGTAGAGTGCAATGCAGGTATGGTATGCTGTGAAACATGCATCTTAGGTCTCCACACCCAATGTGTACTACGGTGAACGGTGCAAGTGTGTGAGATGTGTCCTAGCATGCCACATGAGAAACATCTAACTCCAGGAAAAGGATTTCTTAAATGGTTTGAGTTATAATGCCTCTTCCTAGGTTCTGGCTTAAGATAAAAAGTAGAAGTCATCCGATTTTTCTTATATGTATCAAAATCATTTTTAATCCTCAAATTTGTTCTTTTTAATGCATCAATCTCAATCTTCAAATTTTTCTCAATCTGTTTAGATTTCTTAAGATCAAAACTAAGTGAGGTGTGTGAATCTTTTAATGCAATATGTTCATCAACTAATTCTAAATGCTTTTTGTTCAACTCATCAAATTCATCAAGAAGAGCCATGTGATTAGAATCAATTGTTGCATGATCTTTAAGAAAAACTTCATGCTCTTTTTGTAGATTTGAATGTTCTAATTTTAGAATAGCATGAGTCTTCTTAAATTTTTTGTATGATGCATGGATTTTTTCACAAATTTCAAACAATTCATCATAGGTTGGTTTACATACCTCTTCCTCATCACTTTGATTTTCTCCCATGAAATACAAGTTCGTAGTTTCTTCCTATGGTTCAGTCTCAGAGGAATCAGTACCAGATTCTGCCCAAAAACCTCTTTGAATTTTCTTCTTGTCTTTCCTTGTCTTGGCTTTCTCCTCACCTTTTTTCTTTTCTTTGCTTAAGTGATCTTGAAGTGTAGGGCAATCGGCTCTCACAAGTTCAGGTTTCTTGCATTCAAAATAAATAACATCAGAAGATCCTTTAACATGTTTATGATCCTTACCTTTTCTCCAACTTTGATGATGCTTTTGTTTCTTCCTTAGAAAGCTTTTGAATTGCCTTGTGATGAAGGCTACTTCATCGCTTTCAGACCCGAAAGATTCAGAATCCGATTTGTGTGCCTTCAGTGCGATTGTTTTCTCCTTTTTCTTCTCACCTGCATCAAGATTTCTTTGATTCACCCCTTGCTCATAAGCAATGAGTGAGCCAAGTAAGTTATCAATGGAATAGGTGTTCAAATCTTTAGATTCAGTGATTGCAGTGATTTTTGCATCATAAGACGAAGGCAAGCATCTTAAAATCTTGTTAACTTTTTCATAATTTGAAAGTTCTTTTCCTAGTGCATGCAATGAAGTAACAATCTGAGTAAACCTAGTGTACATGTTAAAAATCGATTCATGAGGTTTCATATGAAAAAGTTTGTAGTCATGCAAGAGAATGTTTAAACAGGATTGTTTAACTTCATTGGTACCTTCATAGGTGATGCACAATTTATCCCAAATCTCTTTACCGATTTTGTAAGTTGAGACACGCATGTAATCCTCAGATTTCAAAGCACAGAAAAAATAGTTCAAACATTTCGCATTTAATTGAGCTAAATCACGTTCATCAAAAGTCCATTCAGTAAAAGCAACTTCAGTTTTAACACCATTAATTTCACGAGAAGGTGGAGAATAACCTTCTTGAATAAGCATCCACATGCGATAATCAGTAGATTGTAAAAACATTGACATGCGAGTTTTCCAAAAATCAAAAGGTAGGTTATCGAACAGGGGATGTCGGGTAATCGAATACCCTTCCATAGTGTTACGATTCCCAATGTTAGCCATGGATCAAAAATTCAAAAGCTTTTAAAAACTTATTTTATGAAAATCATTCTGATACCACTTGAAAGTTCGTTCGGGATGTTAAGCCCTATGAACTTAGTCCCAAGCTAACCAAGAGGGGGGGGGGGGGGGTGAATTGGTATTTTAAAAAAACTTCTTATCAAAGAAAGAAAATTGCATAAACCAAATCACACCACAGAAATAAAATACGAAATTTAAAAAGTGCGAAAATAAGAAAAAGAAGACAGAGATTTATAGTGGTTCGGTCGACTCGACCTACGTCCACTCCTTGGAGGCACCCTCCAAGTATTGCACTACAAAACGTGACTCTCCTTTAGCCCCCACATCTAGGCGGGGAAGCCCTCAAAAGAACCTCCTTTTTGCCACCCCGGCAAGGCAGAGAGCCTACCTCCTTTTGCTTCCTCCTGAAGCTGGCAGAGAACCAAAACCAAAAGAAAACTCCTTACCTCTACCGACTCTTCCAATGACGAGAAACTCTAGACGAAGACGAAGCAAAGCGATCCTTAGCAACCCTTGTGAATCCCCTCACAAGCTCCCCCTCACAAGATCCTCTCTCTCTCTCCTCTCTCTCTTTCTCTCCTCAAGGTCTTCTCAGGTCAAGACAGCAGCCAAAGGTCTCTCAAAAATGTTGAACAAGAGCTCTTTAAATAGAAGAGCTTCAAAGGAGCTCATTAATTACAAGTTGCCGACAATATCGTCCAGGCCGATATAGACATCGGCCTGGCCGATCAGTACAAATCACAGAAGATCGACCTGAGCATCGCCCTGGGAACAGTCCTGGACGATTGAATTTTGGCTTGATCGTCCAGGCCTATCTCAAGATCGTCATGACCGATAAGTTCAAATCAGAGGAAAATCGTCCTGAGCATCGCCCTATTTTTGAGCTGGCCGATATTTATCGTCCTAAAGTAACTTTTAGATTTTGAATAAATCGTCCTGGCCGATCCTGCTATCGTCCAGGACGATATGATCGTATCAATCATCCTTAATTACTCCCTAGATTTGCTGATCAATTAAGACATAATTTGATAATTTCATCCAGGCCGATACGTGGATCGTCATGGCCGATAATTTAAAAATACAATATGCCTTAATTGTCTAAGGCACCTACTTCTTTCTAATTTGAGCTTATCGTCCTGGCCGATACATGTATCGTCCAGGCCGATATGTTAATGGCGGCTGCCTTAATTAAGAAACCATATTTAGACTTTCTGTTTTAAGCTGATCGTCCAGGACGATATGAATATCGGCCTGGCCGATTTGGAAAAAATAGAAATTCTAAATCTCTCAAGTGTGTATGTGTAGGGTTACTTAGCATCAGTCTCTTTGACCATTACAAGTAGACTCAAAAAGAGAAAAACAAAAGTACAGACTGACTCAACCCTAAACCTACGCAATTCTGAACTTGGCTTCTTCATGATCGTCCGGTCTTCGATTCCTGAAAAGTTAGAAGCAACAAGTAGTCCAAGAGAAGTAGTGTTTGTCAATCTTCAAAACACAAGCCATGAAAAAATAGTTTTGCAACATTCATGGCTTACGACTAAGGGGTGAATCAAAGAAATCTTGATGCAGGTGAGAAGAAGAAGGACAAAACAGTTGCACTAAAGGCGCACAAATTAGATTATGAAACTTCCGAGTCTGAAAGTGATGGAGTTGCCTTCATCACAAGGCAATTCAAAAGCTTTCTAAGGAAGAAGAAAAAGCATCATTGGAGAAAAGGTAAGGATCATAAATATTATAAAGGATCTTCTGATGTTGTTTGTTATGAATGTAGGAATCCTGGACATGTGAAAGCCGATTGTCCTACACTCCAAGATCACCCGAGCAAGGAAAAGGAAAAGGGCGAGGAGAAACCTAAGTTTAGGAAGGACAAGAGGAGAATCCAAAAGGCATTCTGGGCAGAATCTGGTACTGATTCCTCTGAAACTGAATTAGAAGATGAGACAACAAACCTATGCTTAATGGGGGAAGATCATCTTGATCAAAGTGAGGAGGAAGAGGTATGTAAACCAACTTATGATGAATTGTTTGAAATTTGTGAGAAAATCCATGCATCTTACAAAAAACTTAAGAAGACTCATGCTAACCTAAAATTGAAACTTTTAAATTTACAAAAGAGTTTGAAGTTATTCTTAAAGATCATTCAATGATTGATTCTAATCACAAGGCTCTTCTTGATTAATTTGATGATTTGAACAAAAAGCACTCGAAATTAATTAATGAGAATGAAGCATTAAAAGTTTCACACACCTCTCTTCAATCTGATTTCAAGAAATCTAAAGAGAAAGAGAAAAGCTTAAGGGTTAAGAATGATGTTCTAAAAAATACAAACTTGAGGATCAAAAATGAATTGGATACACTTAAGAAAACTTGGATGACGCCTACTCTTGATCCAATGCCAAAACCTAGGAGAAGGCATTATAACTCAAACCATTTAAGAAAACCTTTTCCTGGAGTTAGATGTTTTTCTTGTGGCATGCTAGGACACATCTCACACACTTGCACCATTCACCGTAGTACACATTGGGTATGGAGACCTAAGGTACATGATTCACAGCATACCACACCTGCATTATATTCTACTTTTCCTTAGAAGGGACTCAAACCAGTTTGGGTTCCTAAATCTGACTATTATTGAGTTTTGCAGGTGTGCTCTCACCAAAGACCTCGTGAGAGCATAGGATAATTAGATATATGGAGGCTCGCAGCTCATAATTGCTTAAACTTGCTGCTCCGTAATTTCTTGAAATGTTTTTTAATTAGTTTTGTGTTATTTTTGTTGTGTGCTAACTTTTTGGTGTTTTAGATTATTTTGTTTTCTCTTTCTTTTTATGTTTGGTTTTTTATATGATTAGTTTTTTAAGCTTTTAGATTTTGGAGATTTAAAGCCATTGATTATCATATCTAAATCAGTTAAAGGGAGAAACACAGTTGATGGTTTCCCTCTCTCTAACCTCTTTTAGTGACATAATTTTCTTTTCTAGACAAAAGTCTATCTCATATTGACAACTGGTTTTTGAAGATTCTTTATCTTATTACAATAATCTGTCTTGTACATAATATCCAAAGTCTTTATATATCTTTCAAGTTAAATTAAATCTTGCCATTACATTTATCACATGATTATGATTTTATTTTGTGGGTTGTTCTTCCCTATGTTAGAGAGAGCTCCTATTATCTAATATTTGGAGGATATACTCACAACTAAGGTTCTTTTTAAGGGTTTTTGTTAAAGAGAATTAAGCTTGAAAGAATTAAGAGGAAAGTGAAAAGGATGCAAAATTGAAATGAAAAATATATACACAAATATGTATCAAAAATCAAGATGCTCAAAGAGCCAAATCAAAGATACAAGAGGCATAAAATGAGCCCACTAAATACAAGCTATTATATCTTTTCTGAACTCTTAAAACTTAGAGAACTCATTGGTTATTTGATGCTTTCAAAGGCTTGATTTCAAATTCCATGATTGAGATAAATTACTTTGGTATATTATTTATAACCAAGTTTTGATTGAATCTTCTTTTAACCCAGTAATGTTTTTTTGAGTTAGATCTTTTGTTTTTAAAAGGACGATTATTGCTCTGAAAGAAGTCCGAGCTAGAGATTAACAAGATCAGATAGTCTACCTTTTTCAGATTTTTTATTTGTTAAACTCTTTGATCTTTTAAATCTCTAAAATTTAATTTTTGAGAAATTTGACGTATGGATTCTTTGTTAACACAAAAAAAAAAATTCTTCATTTTTTGGTTTTAAGCCTTTTTTTATTGTTTATAGCTTTAAATTATAAGCCTTTTATTTTTGAGGGCTTTGATCATCAACATTTTTTCTTGGATTCAAATTTCTAGTCACATCGTCCTGGCCGATTCTCATATCGTACTGGACGATAGGACAAATTCTCTTCAAAATTCCATCTGCTAAACTTTTCTGTGCTTGTATAACTCTTCATCTTGGACGATAATTTATCGTCTTGTACAATCTGATCAAACTCTGTTGCTATCATGATGATAGTCCTGGTCGATAACATATTTCATCCTGGCCGATGCATTTTATGGTCATCGTCCCAGCCAATACACTGAATCCTTCTGGATGATCCATGTGTCAGCACGTTTAAATCCTTAAAATCGGCCCTAGACGATCCATTATTGGACAATCGTCCCGGTCGATCCACTGTTCGTCCTAGACGATAACGTGGCACAGATTTAAAACGTTTTAACTTCGACCAGTATGATCAATTATTGTGCATCGTCCTAGAATATATACCTAATCGGCACGGATGATCTGCTTTTTCAACGGTCATCCGGCTTGACTCCTCGGGACGATCGCCTGTCTCTAATCGGCCTGGCCGATATCTGATCGGCCCAACTGATTGGACCGCCTTTTTGACCAATCGGCATGTATTGCAAATCTATTTTTATGACTTATGTTTTGATGATTGACAAACACTTTTGATTCTCTTGGACTGCCTGTGACTTCTAACTTTTCAGGAATCGAAGATTGGACGAATAAGTAAAGCAAGTTCAAGATTACGTAGGTCTAGGGTTGAGTCAGTCTATACTTTGTTTTTTCTCTTCTTGAGTTTATTTCTAATGGTCAAAGAGACTGATGCTAAGAAACCCTACACACACACACTTGAGA
The DNA here is from genome assembly GCA_022539455.1 of Dendrobium nobile. Taxonomy (NCBI): domain Eukaryota; kingdom Viridiplantae; phylum Streptophyta; class Magnoliopsida; order Asparagales; family Orchidaceae; genus Dendrobium; species Dendrobium nobile. The sequence goes on from CM039735.1 coordinate 40,891,311, forward strand.
GACTTAGAAATTCTATTTTTACTCATATCGGATGGGACGATATTTACATTATCCTGGATGATCAGGCTTAAATTAGAAAGTCTAATTAAGGATTCTTAATTAAGGCAGCCGTTATTAATGGATCATCCTAGATGATATGTGTATCGGCCAGGACGATAAGCTCAAAATAGAAAGAAATTGCCGCCATAGACAATTAAGGTATACTATATTTTTAAATAATCGGCCAGGACAATCTTTAATCGGCCTGGATGGTATTCACAAATTATGCCTTAATTGATCAGGAAATAAAGGGAGTAATTAAGGATGATTAATACGATCATATCATCCTGGACGATCGCAGGATCGGCCAGGACGATCTATTCAAAAATCTTAGTTACTTCAGGATGATAAATATCGGCCAGCTCGAATTCAGAGCGATGCTCTGGACAATTTTTCTCTGATTTGAACTGATCAGCCAGGACGATCGTGCGATCGCCCTGGACAATCAAGCCAATTTTAAATCGTCCAGTTTTGCATTCAGGTCGATGCTCTGGCCAATCTTTTGAGATTTGTACTAATCAGCCAGGCCGATGTCAATATCGGCCTGGACGATATAGTCGGCAACTTGCAATTAATGAGCTCCTTTGAAGCTCTTCTATTTAAGAGCTCTTGTTCAACATTTTGAACAACCTTTGTGCTGCTTCCTTGACCTAAGAAGGCCTTGAGGAGAGAAAGAGAGAGAGAGAGGGAGAGAGAGAGGATCTTGTGAGGGAGAGCTTGTGAGGGGATTCATAAGGGTTGCTTCAAGGATCACTCTGCTTCTTCTTCATCTAGAGTTTATCATCCGTTGAAGGGTCGGTAGAGGTAAGGAGTCAGCATCTGGTTGTGGTTCTCTGCCAGCTTCAGGAGGAAGCAAAAGGAGATAGGTTCTCTGCCTTGTCGGGGTGGCAAAAAGGAGGTTCGTTTTAAAGGCTTCTCCGCCTAGGTGTGGAGACTAAAGGAGAGTCACGTTTGTAGTGCAATACTCGGAGGGCGACTCCGGGGAGTGGACGTAGGTCGAGTTGACCGAACCACTATAAATTTCTGTGTTCTTGATTCTTGCTTCCGCACTTTTAATTTTTGCATTTATTTTTCTCATGGTGTGATTTGGGTTTATGTGATTTTTGTTCTTTGTGATAAGAAATTTTTAAAATACCAATTCACCCCCCCTCTTGGTTAACTTGGGCTAGTTCTATAGGGCTTAACATCCCTAACGAACTTTCAAGTAGTATTAGAGCGGTATTCATAAAAACTGAGTTTGAAAACTTTTTGAATTTTTGATCCATGGCTAACCTTGGGAATCGTAACACTACGGAAGGTTATTCAATTACACGACCTCCCTTGTTTGACAACTTACCTTTTGATTTCTGAAAAACCCGCATGTCAACGTTTTTACAATCTACTGATTATCGCATGTGGATGCTTATCAAAGAAGGTTATTCTCCACCTTCTCGTGAAATTAATGGTATTAAAACTGAAGTTGCTTTTACTGAATGGACTTTCGATGAACGAGATTTAGCTCAATTGAATGCAAAATATTTGAACTATTTTTTCTGTGCTTTAAAATCTGAGGATTACAAGCATGTCTCCACTTGCAAAACTGGTAAAAAAATTTAAGATAAATTGTATATCACATATGAATTCACTAATGAGGTTAAACAACCCCGTTTGAACATTCTCTTGCATGACTACAAACTTTTTCGTATGAAATCTCATGGATCAATTTCTGACATGTACACTAGCTTTACTCAGATAGTTACTTCATTGCATGCACTAGGAAAAGAACTTTTAAACTATGAAAAAGTAAACAAGATTTTGAGATGCTTACCTTCGTCATATGATGCTAAAGTCACTGCAATCACTGAATCTAAGGATTTGAACACTTACTCTATTGATAATTTACTTGGCTCACTCATTGCTTATAAGCAAGGGGTGAATCAAAGAAATCCTGATGCAGGTGAGAAGAAGGAGAAAACAATTAAACTGAAGGCACACAAATCAGATTCTGAATCTTTCGGGTCTGAAAGCGATGAAGTTGCCTTTATCACAAGGAAATTCAAAAGCTTTCAAAGGAAGAAACAAAAGCATCATTGGAGAAAAAGAAGGGATCATAAAAATTCTAAAGGATATTCTGATGTTATTTACTATGAATGCAGGAAATCGGGACACGTACGAACTGATTACCCTACTCTTAAAGATCACTCAAGCAAAGGAAAGAGTGAGGAAAAACCTAAGCTAAGGAAGGACAAGATGAGAGTACAAAAAGCATTTTGGGCGGATTCGGCATTGGACTCATCGGAGACGGAACCAGAAGATGAGACATCAAAATTATGCTTAATGGCAGACGACAATTCTGATCTAGAAGAGGTATGTGAACTTTCCTACGATCAACTTCTTGAAGTTTCAGAAAAAATTTATGCATCATATAAGAAATTAAAGAAAACTCATGCTAACTTGAAATTAGAATTTTTAAATCTATAAAAAAAGCATAAAATTTTGATTAAAGACCATCAAATGATTGATTCAAATCATATGACTTTACTTGATGAATTCGATGAGTTGAATAAAAATCATTGTGAATTAGTTGAAAAGCATGATGCATTAAAAGTTTCACACACATCACTTGAATCTAATTTTAAGAAGTCTAAGGAGATGGAAAAAAAATTGAGGATTGAAAATGAAGTCTTAAAGAGCACTAGTTTGAAGATTTAAAATGAATTAGAAGCATGTAAGAAAACTAGGATGACACCCACTTTTGATCAATTGCCAAAACCTAGGAAGAGGCATTATAACTCAAACCACTTTAGAAATTCCTTTCCTGGAGTTAAATGTTTTTCATGTGGCATGCTAGGACACATATCACACACTTGCACAATTCACCATAGTACACATTGGGTGTGGAGACCTAAGGTGCATGATCCACAGCATATCACATATACATTGCATTCTACTCTTCATAAGAAGGAACCCAAACCTGCTTGGGTTCCTAAATCTAACATTTAGTAATTTTTTGCAGAAGGGCTCTCACAAAAGGCCTCATGAGAGTATGTGATACCTGGACAGTGGATGCATTCGACATATGACTGGTGATGTCAATCAGTTTGTGGTACTAGAGTCCAGGACTGGAGGCAAGGTTACTCTAGGAGACAACACCACCAAGAAGGTGGTAGGTGTAGGTATAATTTGTAATTCAAAGAACCTTATGATTGAAATTTTCTTGCTTGTAGATGGATTGAAGCACAACTTGCTCAGTATCAGTTAATTCTGTGACAAAGGCTTCATCGTGCAATTCTTTGCAAATTCATGCATTGTAAGTTTAAGTAACAACACTATTTTGTAGGGAAAGAGGATCAACAATGTTTACATGTTTGATTTAAATAACATTGAATGTGGTTCTTTATTTTGCTTAAAAACTGTCATTGATGATTCTTGGTTGTGACACTGAAGACTTCGTTATACAAGTATGAAAACCCTTAGGAAAGTGACCCAAAAAGACCTAGTTAGAGGTGTCCCCAAACTCAAGTTTTCAAAAGACCATCTTTGTGATGCCTGTCAACTAGGAAAGCAAGTCCACTCCACCTTTCACACCATTAAGGACATTAGCACCTCTAGACCTTTAGAAGTCCTTCACATGGATTTGTTTGGACCCATTAGCACTACCAGCCTGGGAGGGAAAGTCTATGGATTTGTGATTGTTGATGACTACTATAGGTTCACTTGGACTAGATTTCTTTCACATAAAAATGAGTCTTTTGAGGAGTTTAAAATATTTTCTACTTGGATTCAGAAAAAGCTAAGGTGTGAGATTTTGACCATCCATAGTGACCATGGGGGAGAGTTTGAGAATGAAAGATTTAGAGATTTTTGTGAGGACAAGGGGATTAGCCACAATTTTTCAGCTCCTAGGACCCCTCAGCAGAATGGGTAGCTGAAAGGAAGAACCGGACCTTGGTGGAAGCCGCTAGAGCCATGCTTGCTGAGTATTCACTTCCAAAATACTTTTGGGTTGAAGCGGTTAACACAGCTTATTATGTGTTGAATAAGGTGAATGTTAGAGCCACATAAGAAAAGACACTCTATGAGATCCTTAAAGGTAGGACACCCAATCTTTCGCACCTTCATGTCTTTGGTTGTAAGGTTTTTATTCACAACAATGGGAAGTCTCACTTGGGAAAATTTGATCCTAAATCTGATGGAGTATTCTTGGGATATTCTAGTGTTGGAAAGTCTTTTAGGGTGTTTAACAAGAGAACTTTGATGGTGGAAGAGACAACTCATGTAGTATTTGATGAGTCTGATCCTAAGAAACATGGAGTAGAAGATGATGATGTTGGAGAGATTACAAGTGGAGTAGAAAGTTTGGGGAAGGGTATAGAACACCAAAATAATGAAGGAGTAAGAGAAGTAACCCAAGAAGTAGAAAATTTTGATTTGGATGAAAGAGTTGGACCTTCACACACTTTGCGTAGAGATTGGAGATACTCTACAAGTCACCCCAAGGATTTGATCTCAGGAGACCCTTCTAGTGGAGTTAAGACTAGACATGGACTTAGGAAGGAGGTGAACCACTTTGCCTTTATCTCAATGACTGAACCCACCACCATTAACCAAGCCCTTACTGATGAGTTTTGGAGTCTAGCAATGCAAGAAGAATTGAATCAATTTATTATAAATGATATTTGGGAGCTTGTAGAAATACCTAAGGGACAAAGTGTAGTTGGGACAAAGTGGGTCTTTAAGAACAAGGTGAATGATTCAGGAGTGGTGGTTAGGAATAAAGCAAGATTAGTGGCTAAGGGGTATAACCAAATAGAAGGGATAGACTTTGAGGAGACTTTTGACCCTGTAGTTAGATTGGAAGCCATTAGAGTGCTATTAGCCTTTGCCTGTTATAAAGGATTTAAGCTTTTTCAAATGGATGTCAAGAGTGCCTTTTTAAATGGGGAAATAAAAGAAGATGTGTTTGTAGAACAACCCCCAGGTTTTAAGAGTTCCCAATTTCCAAATCATGTTTTTAAATTAAAAAAGGCTTTGTATGGTTTAAAACAGGCACCAAGAGCTTGGTATGAGAGGCTTAGCACATTCTTACTTGAGAGGGAGCTTGTCAAGGGGAGCGTAGACACCAACCTTTTTCTTAGAAGAGTTGGAGATAATTTACTCATTGTTCAGATTTATGTGGATGATATACTCTTTGGATCTTCTAATAAAAAATTCTGTGATGATTTTTCTAAAATAATGAGTAGAGAGTTTGAGATGAGTTTTATGGGAGAGTTGTCATACTTTTTTGGGTTTAGCATAAAACAATTAGAGGATGGAACCTTTTTAAATCAAACAAAATACATAAAGGATATTTTGAAGAAATATGAGATGGACAAAGCTAAACCAATTAACACTCCCATGACTTCTAGTGCTCCATTAGATAAGGACCCAAGTGGTAAATCTGTTGATCAGAAGAAGTATAGAGGCATGATTGGATCTTTACTTTACTTGATTGTGAGCCAACCTGATATTATGTTTAGTGTTTGCCTTTATGCTAGATTTCAAGCTAACCCTAAGGAGTCCCACATGACTGCTGTTAAGAGAATTTTTAGATACTTTTTGGGGACACAAGGCTTAGGGATTTGGTACCCTAGACACAGCACTTCTTTTGAGATTATTGGATTTTCTGACTCTGACTTTGTAGGATGCAAGGTGGATAAAAAAAGCACTTCAGGAACTTGTCAATTCATTGGATAGTCTTTGGTCTCTTGGTCTAGTAGGAAGCAAATCTCTGTTGCACTTTTCACTGCTGAAGCTGAATACATTACTCTCGGAAGTTGTGTGGCCCAAGTCCTTTGGTTGAAACAACAAGTATTGGATTTAGGATTACCGGTAGGCACCATCTCAATCTTTTGTGACAACACTAGTGCCATATGCATCTCTAAGAATCCTATCCAACATTCAAGGACTAAGCACATTGACATTAGGCATCACTTCATTAGAGATCATGTGACTAAGGGAGACATTGAGTTACACCATGTGACAACTAAAAATCAATTGGCTGACATCTTTACTAAACCACTGGCCTTCGACACTTTCAGTTCTTTAAGGACTAGATTGGGTGTGATTGACATAAATGCGTGAAACTTGATCTTTTAGTTACTTTCTTTTGCTTTTGTTTTTATGTTTAGTTTTTTAGTGTGTTTTACTTTCCTTTTTTTTTTTTCTTATCTTTTTCTTAGTTTTCAAAATCATCACTGAAATAATAACATATTCCATGCCCTTATTTTTTTGAAAATTTGTAGTCAATGTATTTTTCATTTCTAAATCTCTTAGATGGTAAAAATATTTTGTGATTGTATCTCTTTCTCTAACCTATTTTAGTGGCATAGTTCTCTTTTCTAATCAAAAATTTATTTCAAATTAAAGATTGTGTATGAAATTAAGATCTTTTCTTAAACTTGCTTAAGCAAATCTATCTTGTATTTATAATGTTTAAAGTCTTTTTGTACATCAAGACCCCTCGTTATCCTTGTCTTTGATTATTGATTCTATTTATGGTAATTCTTCCCTATGTTAGAGAGAGAGAGCTCCTATTTTCTAATATCTGAGAAGATATATTCATAACTAAGAATTTTTTAAGAGGTTATAAAAGAGAACGTAGCTTGTAAAAATAAAAAAAAAATTGGCCATTGATGCCAACAAAAGAAGCACAATGACGCCAAATTGAAAAATATACACAAAAGTGTATCAGAAATAAAAATATGCGCAAAGCGCCACTCAAATTGATAAGAGGCATAAAATAAGCCCACTCAAAAGCAAGCTATTCTCTCTTTTTAAATCTTTTAGAACTTAGAAGTTTTGGGTCTCAAAGACTTGATTTCGATTGTTTTGCGATCGTGACGAATTTACTTTGGTTCATTATTTTATAAAGATAGTTTTTTCTTAAACCAAGTAATGGATGGATCTTTTTTCTCACATTCAATTAATTCTTTGAGTTAGGTCATTGATTTTAAAAGATGATTCTACCCTGAGAAAACGTCTGAGCTAAGGGTAACCATGACCAGATATTCTACTATTCTATGGATTGTTGAGATTGTTAACTCATTAACCTACAAGTTTTTAAATCAATCACATGGAATACTACATCAACTTCATGACTTCGTTAAAAAAAAAATTTGTGAAGTGCTATTGTTCTTTTGTGTTCCCTCTTCCTTTTTGATATGTCAAAAGGGGGAGAAGTTTATGATGCTTTTACACTTGCCAAACCTTAAATTTTACTGCTAATATTCTTCGTAGTGTTTTTCCATCATCAAAAAGGGGGAGATTGTTGTAAATCTATTTTCATGACTTATGTTTTGATGATCAACAAACACTTTTGATTCTCTTGGACTGCCTATGACTTCTAACTTTTCAGGAATCGATGATCGGACGAACAAACAAAGCTAGTTCAAGATTGTGTAGGTCTAGAGTTGAGTCAGTCTGTACTTTGTTTTTTCTCATATTGAGTCTATTTGAAATGATCAAAGAGACTGATGCTAAGTAACACTACACACACACACTTGAGAGACTTAGAAATTTTGTTTTTACTCATATCGGCCAGGACGATATTTACATCATCCTAGACGATCAGGCTTAAAATAGAAAGTCTAATTAAGCATTCTTAATTAAGGCAGCCGTCATTAATGGATCATCCTAGATGATACGTGTATCGGCCAGGACGATAAGCTCAAAACAGAAAGAAATTGCCACCATATACAATTAAGGTATACTGTATTTTTAAATAATCGGCCAGGATGATCTTTGATCGTCCTGGACGATATTCATAAATTATGCCTTAATTGATCAGGAAATCAAGTGAGTAATTAAGGATGATTGATACGATCATTTCATCCTGGACGATCGCTGGATCGGCCAGATGGATATATTCAAAAACCTTAGTTACTTCAGGATGATAAATATCGGCCAGCTCGAACTCTGGGCGATGCTCTGGACGATTTTCCTTTGATTTGAACTGATCGGCCGAGACGATCGTGCGATCGACCTGGACGATCAAGCCAATTTTAAATTGTCCAGTTCTGAGTTCAGGGCGATGCTCTGGAAGATCTTCTGAGATTTGTACTGATCGGCCAGGATGATGTACATATCGGCCTGGATGATATTTTCGGCAACTTGCAATTAATGAACTTTTTTGAAGCTCTTCTATTTAAGAGCTCTTGTTCAACGTTTTGAATAATCTTTTGCTGCTGCCTTGACCTGAGAAGACCTTCAGGAGAGAAAGAGAGAGAGGGAGAGAGAAAGGATCTTGTGAGGGGGAGCATGTGAGGGATTCACAAGGGTTGCTTCAAGGATCGCTCTGCTTCTTCTTCGTCTAGATTTTCTCATCCGTGGAAGGGTTGGTAGAGGTAAGGATTAAGCATCTGATTGTTGTTCTTTGCCAGCTTCAGGAGGAAGCAAAAGGAGATAGGTTCTCTGCCTTGCCGGGGTGGCAAAAAGAGGTTCTTTGTAAAGGCTACTCCGCCTAGCTGTGTGGGCTAAAGGAGAGTCACGATTGTAGTGCAATACTTGGAGGGCGCCTCCGGGGAGTGGACGTAGGTCAAGTTAACCGAACACTATAAATCTTTGTGTTCTTGTTTCTTGCTTCCGCACTTTAAATTTCTGCACTTATTTTTGTGGTGTGATTTTGGTTTATGAGATTTACTTCTTTGTGAAAAGAATTTTTTAAAATACCAATTCACCCCCCCCCCCCTCTTGGTTAGCTTGGGCCAGTTCTATAGGGCTTAACATCCCTAACGAACTTTCACAAGTGTGGTTTTGGGTTATGGGCTAAGTTTTAATATGATTGTTAATTGGATCAAAGAGTGATATTTTTGGAAACTTTGGTTAGCCAATTTGACTATCCAAAGTCAACCCATGGGATGGGCCTAGCTGGCTTGGTGCATGTCCCTAGACACCTATACATGCAAAGCTTCAATTTAATTTTATAAGGATTTGATTTTAGATTAAGGGAGAATAATTTTCTTCACTTGTGTCAACCCACATGGGTATCTCAAGTGGGCCCAAGAGCTAGGCTAGTCTCAAAGGATTTGGGGACCAAGTGTTCTCTTATATAACATGAATTAAAAGGGATGACTCATATGGAAGGGTTGGTAAATTGAGGTTTACTTGGTTAATAAGGTTTAACCAAACCTTGGCATTTTATATACCCAAGTCCTTTACCTATATTGCTTACATGGCATGCAATTTAAAATTCTAATGCATATACAAACCAATGTACACATGTTGATATTATCTACCTCATGACCTATTTTATAGATTTTAATGATAACAAACATATGCTTGGATGTTCTAATTTGTGTGCTAAGTATTTCAGGTGCAATGATGTGCATAATAATTAGTTATGTGATTTACAATGCACAACTCAAGTTCAATCAAATAATGAGATTAAGATGGACGAAGATGGAAAACTTGAAGGACTTTATATTAACATAGGAGTATGTTAATTTTCCAATTATATTTACTTAAATGTTTTGATTTGCTCACAATCTAAATATATATTAATTATATAATAATCTTGATATATAAATCTATATGATTTCTTTATTAAATTAATTTTATAACCTTCATTTATTACATAATTATTATGAAATATGAAAGGTTCTATAATTAGAGAATTAAAGGTAATAAATGGTAAAAAATTTATTATTTATTCATTTTAAATTAACTTGTTTCACATAAATTTATTAATGTATGACTTATGACTAATTTAATATAAATTACTTTGGATTATTACATTAATATTCAATATATCCTTATATATTTAAAAATGTGCATGAGTTTTTATTTTACTGAATATCATATTATTTGGATAGAAATGTGGTCTATTTTTTATTGTATTAGACTATTTGGATTATGTAAATAGAAATTGATATTAAATTTATAATGGATTTCTAAACATTATTTGATTTAAATATAATCTGCTGGTAGCCATTTTTTACTTATTTTTGATGTATATGAAGACTTTTTGACTTTCTCTTGTGGCTAGCCATTTTATAGCCATATGAATCTTATATATATATATTTAATATAAATGCATTCTTGATCAAATATAATATTTTTCAATATTAGATTAATATTTTTATTCAAATTTGGCTTTACTTACCATTTTCCTTTAAATACCTCTCTTCCTCTTCATGTAAGGGCTGCACAAAAAGGGAAATCTCAAGCGATTCTTTCATTATTTCTTTCCTCTTTACATGCTAAATTTTAAGAGGAGAAACTTTGATTTTTATTCCAAGAGCTCTTTTCATTTGATAGATCAAATTCTTGGTTGGAAAGCTTCAACACACAAAACCAAGTGACATCTCTTGGTGTTCTTGAGTTTGCTTTCCTTCACTAAATCTTTACTTGTTATTCTTTTAGTTTTCTCCATTTATTTCTTTCTTGAATATATTTATTATTTGGTGAAATACTACTTGGGAATTTTATATTAAGTTTTTTATATTACATCTTTTAAATCCATAAAGTTAGCAAAGCAAGTAATTTGATTTTCTTTAAATGTGGCATAGATTTACATTAAAAATATAATTCTTTTTTTATTTGAAGAGTTAAATTTTAAATCAGTAATAATATATTTTTATTTAAAATATTATTCTTATTTTGAACAAAATATAAATCTATCTTAAAGTGAGCAAATTTAATGTTCCATTTGCAAGTATTGAGGTGATTAAAATTAATTTGCAAGATCAACTCAAATATTTTGGACATTTTATTACAATATAATTTGAGCTTGTATTATTTGCATCAAATTTTATTTTCAATTTTCTTGATCTAAGCCATTTGGTTTAGTGAAGTTCTAATTGTGATTAGATTAGGTTGTAGTTGCACGTGTAAGAGAGTACTTAGGTTGTAAATAACTTCTTTGGTTTAAAGAAAAGATATTTGCAAAGCAAACCTAGGATTAGTGAGTTCTAGCCTAAGCGTTGGCTAACGTGGATGTAGGTCGGATTGGAAACTGGGCTGAACCACGTAAAAATATTGCGCCTCTTATTTTCATTTCTTGCATCCATTTTTTTATATCTTTTTCATAAAAAATCAATGATTTCTTATTCTTTTCAAATTCATTTTATAATTATTTTAATTTCCTTCTTATAATAAAAAATTTTAAAATTCACCACCCTCATGGGGTGCCATAGTCATCCAACAGTTGGTATAAGAGCCTTTACTCTTTTTATTTTGGCTTAACATCCTAGAGTAGATCTACTTATAAACTATGGAATAAGGTTTTCCTAAGGGTTCACTTCCCAAAGGACAATCCACTTACTATCCTCTATTATTATATAAGGTTCCTTTTAATTATTGAAAAAATAGAATTAATACATTCTTAAGAGGGCAAGACTCTTGTATATGGCACATGCTTACACACCAATATCATATACCCACTAAAGAAATTAATGGAAATAAAATTGAAAAACCTTTTGATGAATGGACTGTAATAGAGAGGGAATTAAATGAGTTAAATGCTAGGGCATGTAATACTTTGCATTGTGCACTTCTTCTAGATAATTACATTAAAATTTCAATGTTAAATTTAGCAAAAGAAAATTGGGATAAATTAATTATAACTTATGAAGGTACTAGTGAGGTTAGTGATGCTCACATAAATAGACTTGTTCATGAATATGAATTATTTTGTATGTCTCCTTCTGAATTTGTTTCTAATATTTATAAAAGATTTAAGAAAATAATTAATACATTATATTATATTGGAAGAATATATAAGATTCTTAGATGCCTTCCCAAAGAATAAGAGGCTAAAGTAACTATAATTAGTGAGGCTAAAGATTCATCTACTTATCCACTTGATAAAATTTTGGATTCTTTGATAGCACATGAATAGATTATAGCTCAAAGGGATAAATTGAATAACACTTCTAAGAAAGAGAAAGAGAGAGGTAAAACTATTGCCTTATAGGTTGATGATAAATATAAACCTAATTCATCAAGCTCTAATGAAGTTAGTGATGAGGTGGGCATGCTTTCAAGAAGACCTGGCAGCTTACTAAGGAAGAAAAATAAAAGGTATAAGAAATCTAAAAATTATAAATTTCAAACTAAGAACTTTTTTGTAGGAGAAGGGATTATTTGTTACCATTAGAAGAAGTCTCAACATATAAGAGGAGAATGTCCATATCTTATTGATTCAAAGATAAAAGGGATTGATGTAGAGAGAAAGAGTGACAAGAAAGAAAAGAAGCATTTCAAGAAGAAGAAGAAGGCTTTATGAACCAACCCCGATTCAGATGAATCAAGTTCATTAGATGAAGAGCTGAATATTTGTCTTATGGCAGGAGGAGAATCTAATCATGATTCTCAAGAGGAATGTAATGACATATCTTAAGAAGAATTAGATGATGCTTTTAACGAATTAGTTATTGAGTATAAAAAAATAAAAAAGAAAATATAATGCTTTAGAAAAAGAGCTTAAAGATTTAGATATGAATTTTAATGATTTAAAATATTAATGTGATTATTTAAAAAATAAAAATGGTTCTTTATTAGTTCGTTCTTTACTTGTTTGTAAATATGAAAGAGAAAATATTCTATTAAAAGCAAGATTAGATTTATGCATGAAATCATATGTTTATTATAAAGCTCCAATAAGTTCAACATCAAATTAAGATTCTTCTTATATGTCACATAGACATCATGGAAAGCCATATGCAAATACTAATATTTGATGTAATTATTGTGGTAGAAAAGGACAAATCTCATTTGATTATTATGCTCATAAATCATAGAATGCTAAACAATCATCTTTTGTATGGGCTCCTAAAAATACAAGCACCTCATATTCCATACATAATAGATATCATACTACTCATTTAGAATGTGGACCCAAAAATATTTGGGTTCCAAAAGTTAACATTTGATTTTCTTTTGTAGGAATTCCTTCAAAGTAAAATCAATGAAGGCATATAGTACTTGGAAAGTGGATGTTCAAGACATATGATGGGAGATAAAGCAAAATTCTCTACATTAGAACCAAGTGATGGAGGATATGTCACATATGGAGATAATGCAAAGGGAAAGATTGTTAGCATTGGATCCATATCTAAGAACACTATTACTTTAGAAAAAGTCTTATTTGTTTCTGATTTAAAATATAACTTAATATCAATTAGTCAATTATGCGATAAATGTTTAAATGTTTCTTTTATACTTTAGATGCATTATTAGAAATAATGAAACTATTTTTCTGATAGGAAATAGAGATAAAAATATTTATTTAATTGATTTAGAGAATACAAATGATTTTAATTTGAATTTACTTTGCATGAAATCTACAAATGATGATGCTTGGTTATGGCATAGAAGGCTAGGTCATGTAAATATCCATGCTTTAAATAAAATTTCTAAACTTGATTTAATAGTTGGTTTACAAAAAATTAATTTTCATTTTGATTTTATATATGATGCATGTATTCATGGTAAACATATGAAAAGTTCATTCAAGAGTAAAAATATAGTTTCTACGAGTAAACCTTTAAAATTATTACATATGAATTTATTTGGGCTATTATTTTTTTTTTTTAAGAACCGTAAAGCAAACCTATATAAAAGATAGAAGGGACCCAAAAAAGAGGCCCCTAACTAATACAGTTGTGAGATTCCTTCTTCAAAATACTGATAAATGAAGAAGGAACCTTATTAAGCACTAAATCATCCCAAAAGAAAGAAGAAAAAGTTCCAAAGTTAGCGCATAAGTCCGCTAACTTATTACAATCTCTATTAACATGGTTAAAAACTACATAATGAAATTTATCTTGAAAAGAAAGCTTTTCCATACCTCGATCTCCTTTTTTGATAGATTTGTGAATCATCTTGATAACATTGAAGTTATCACTTTCAATGATAATGCCTTGATATCCATCCACACGATCTTTGATCATCTCTTTGACTGTAATAATTGCTTGATACTCTAGATAAGTAATGTCCCAAGGTATTTGAGAAAAACCATAAGCAGTTATAAATCTTCCTTTATAGTCTCTATCCACTCCTCCAATACCACCTTTATAAGAGTTGAATAATGAAGCATCTACATTCACCTTGATCCAATTAGGAGGAGGAGAATACCAACAGTTTTGAGACAGTAATTGCTGATTAGTATTCAACCTTTCCATTCTGTCATGGTTCCAGGAATTGAGAGTTCCTGTATAACTGATTGCTTCAGCTTCAATATGAAAAGAACTTCTTTCTTTCTTCCCATGAATAATATCGTTTATGTCTTTCCAAATAAAATATACTGCATTGCACAGTAAAGTCAGAAGAAAGACATTTTTATCTGAAAGCCAAGTATATAATTCATCTTTATTATTAAAAAGAGGAATGAGAAATCCCCATCTATTTAGCTGAAGAATGACATCCACTATTTTTTTACATCTACAAATGAGATGACCAATATCCTCTTCTTCATTACAATCTCTAGGTCATTTAGAAATCCTATTAATTTTCCTGTGAAATAAGAAAACATTAGTAGGTAAGGCTTTGTTCAAAACTCTCCACCAGAAATTATCAATTCTGGGATTTAATTTCATTTTCTTCAGCCATTTCCATTCAATATTTTTTCTAGCCAATTCAATTGAGTTATCTACAATTCTATCCTCAGCCATTGATGTAATAGACTTCCCAGACTCCATGTAAATGAATTCCATTTGATCTTCAATCATTTGTAGTTCGATGTTAATTCTGCATATAATTTCCATCAATTCCTTGCCAAAGTGTTTCATCAATTCTGTAATCCTCCATTGATTTCCTGAGATAAATTTTTCAACTTTGAGATCATCAACCAACTCTTCTTGAGAATTAACAAATATAGGCCACTTGTTTAAGCTCTTATCCCAAATCCAGATGTCTTTAAACACATTAATAGAGTGACCATTAGAAATACTCCATCTAACAATGCTTCTCAAAGATTTACCACCATCTTTAATAATTTTCCAAGCTGCAGAATTAGTTTTGAATCTGTTAACATTCTCCCAACAAGAACCATACTTAGGGAATAAAAATTTATGCAACAATGAATCTTTCTCCTTCATGTATTTTCAAGCAAGTTTAGCTCTAAGTGGACCCATTTTATTCAAGCAAGAATGAATGCCTCTGCCTCCCATATCCACTGGATCACATAACTTTTTCTAGCAAACGTAATGCAAACCGTGATCTACATTAGATTTATCCCATATGAAATTCCAGCAAAGTTTCTCCACCTCTTGAAGAACTGCTTTAGGAACTAATGAAATAGTAGTATGGTAAGAAGGAATAGATAGAATTACATGTTTTATGAAAGTAATTCTTCCCGCTAATGAAATGAATTTGATTCCCCAATTATTGATAATCTTCAAAATCTTGTCCAGTATGAATTGGAAATCAGATTTAGACATCCTCTTTAAAGCCAATTTAGTTCCCAAATAATTGAATTCCTTCATTTCTTTAAACTCCAAGATGTTTTTGATTTTTCTTCTCTTCAATCTAGAAACTGCTTTCCCAAAGAGCATACCTGGTTTGCTAATATTCACCTTTTGGCCTGTCCAACCACAGTAATTTTTAACAATGCCTTTAATAGTTCTTATGTTTTTGAGTTTGGCTTCAGAAAAGAAAATAATGTCATCAGCAAATAAAAGGTGAGAAATCCTTGGGCTATTATTGCTAACCCGAACACCAAAATCATCCTTTCTACTGATAGCATTTGAAAGAAGTTGGGAATATAAAATGAATAGGTAAGGAGACAAGGGACAACCTTGTCTAAAATCGCAATTAGCTTTTATCCAGTTGGAAGGTTTACCATTAATTAAAATAGAGAACTCTGGATTAAGCACACATTCAAGAATAAGTTCAGAGAAGAAATCCGGAAACCCAAAGTAAGAAAGAATTTTTTGAAGAGTTGGCCAACCTATTAAATCATAGGCATATTCCATATCTAATTTATTAGAGACAAGACCTTTAGTATCTTTCAAAAATCTGAACTTGTGAATGAGTTCGTGAGCAATAATAATATTGTGTTGAATTGATCTCTCTCTTATGAAAGCAGCTTGTTCAATAGATATAAGTTTCGGGATTATGTTTTTCATTATGTTTAGAAGGATCTTAGAAGCTAACTTGTACACAGTGTTGCAAAGACTTATTGGCCTATAATTATTAGCAGAAGTTGGATTGTTTGTTTTGGGAATCAAAACAATCAAAGTTTTTTTCCAATCCTTGTTCATAACAGCATTTTCAAAAAAAATTCTTTAAAGCTTCCCAGACATCATTTTTAATAATAGGCCAATATATTTTGAGAAAGGAGTATGAAAAATGAAATACCGTCAATTCCTGGAGAAGGCCTCTGGAGGTGTCTTTAATTGCAGTTTCAACTTCTTCAAAACAGAATTCCTTGTTTAATTTAACCTTGTCTTCATCATTCAGAACAGAGAAGTTCTCCGGCCAACCTTCCAAGTTACACCTTCTGTTACGCCATTTTTCTTTGAAAAATTGAACTAAGATGTCTTCAATTTTGTTTTGATTGTCAACCACAATTCCATTCACATCTTTGATGTTTAGAATTTGGTTATTGTTTCTTCTTGCACTATCCATAGAATGAAAAAATTTTGTATTCTGATCTCCTTCACCAATCCATTTGACTTTGGATCATTGTTTCCACCAAGAATTTAGTTGAGCCAGTGTAGAATTGAGATCATTATTCTTAGATTTTAAAAGAGAATAATCTTCCACAGATAGCATTCCATTCTCAGACTCTTTGTTTTGAAGATTAAGAATTTCTTCCGTGAGCAATTCCTTCATTTGATTCATTTCTTTGTGCTTTGCCTTATTCCAAAAGAATAAGGATTTAAGAGTCCTTCTGAATTTGTAATTTAGTATTTTAGCAGGGTTCCCTGGATCTCTTCTCATCCATGCCTTTTTAACTACAGCAAAAGATGCTGGATATGAAGCCCATACCTCTTCAAATTTGATGATTTTCTACTGTTTGAAGGAAATTTTGAAAAGTCCAGGAGAATTGGACAGTGATCAGACACGATTCTGGGAAGGTGTTTAACAATCATCTTTTGATTACTGTTAATAGCTGCAGCATTAACTAAAACTCAGTCTAGTCTTTCCATTATCCGTTCATAACCTTTTTTGTTGTTACTTCAAGTCTTTTTTGCACCAGTGAACTTGAGCTCATGGATGTCATTAGAAGACATGAAATAATTCATCTCACTTGGCCCCAAGGAGAATGAGAATTTCCTACCACCAATCTTGTCTTCTTTAGCCAATAAACAATTATAATCTCCACCTATCACCAAAGGTAAAACTTTGGTGATATGATTATTCAAATCATTCCATAGCCCTCTTTTATTGATCACATCAGTGCTACCATATATAGTAGCAATTCTCCATATCCCTTTATTGAGGATATCCAAATCACCAATGATGTACTGAGATGAAGACTCAATTAATTTGAAGTTGGCTTGGTTGCTTCTCCACAAAACAAGTATGCCTCCTTATAACCCTATAGACGGAACATAGTTGTAATTCCATCCTATGCCAATCAAAGATTCCACATCATTTATTTCAATAGAGACTAGTTTAGTTTCCAATATCCCAACGAACAAAACATTTTGATTTTTTACTACCTCCTTGAGGTAGAGAGATGCTCTCTTTTTTTTTGGCTTCTCTACAATTCCAAAATAGGATGGAATTCATTTTTGGATCAGAGGGAAATGAACTCCCCCTTTTTCCTTAGCATTTTCTTCAATTTTCCCGTTCCTTGCCTTGATGCTGATTGGTCCCAGATTCTTGAGCTGCTTAGTTCCTTTTTTCTTCACAGAAGATGATATCTCATCACATACTTTACTTGCTACTTCAGTTATCTGCAATTGATTGTCCCCCTGATCCTTTGTTTGTAATTCCTCCTCAATTATTTCGCCTTCTTCTGCTAACCTTCCAAGAATATCAAATTTGTTTGTTGACATTGCTTTAAAACCTGCAGAATTCTCTCCTGATATTAATCCCTCAAAATTAGAGATCTTTTCAACAATGTTATTTATTTTTGAGTAATCATCTACCTCAATTTGATTCACATTAGAAGGATCAGTTTGATTAGCTGAAACTGTGTTCTCTGTGTCAGAGTTACTGGGAATAGTTGCTCCGGCTTTTTCAATTGAGTTTCTTTCTGAATTGTGATTTTTCTTTGTTCCTTCTTTGCTTTATATTTATTTTCATTGCAACTTCTTTGCTATGTAATCTACTTGGATCCAGGGTCCATGGTCATCTTATCTGCTATTATTAACAGAATTTTGAAATTTTACAGAACTGATATTATCTCCTTTTCCTGCAGTGCTTCCGTTGTTTTGAATTACATTAATTTGTTTGTCCTTGTTTGAAGTAGAATTATTCAAACATTCCTCCGACAAGTGCCCAAGTTTGCCTCAGTTAAAGTGGTAGGTTGGTAGCCTTTCATATTCTATATTCTGATTGAATTTACCAAGCTCACCTTCCACCCATACACCCAAAGGAAGCTTTTCATCGAGTTTGATTCTCACACAAACTCTAGCAAACTCTCTTCTAGACCACTGGAACATGTTGCCATCAATTAAATAAGGACTCCCTATCAAAGAAGCGATCCTACAAACATTCACTTCATCCCAACAATGAAGTGGTAGATTTGGCATGGGAATCCAGATTGGGGCCGTGAGTCCTTTGAAAGAATTAGGAGAGAAATTCGCAGACCACCAGTCCATGCCCACTATGTTTCCATTAACATAACAGGATCCTGTTGTAGTTATTTCTTCTAATGATTCTTGATTTTCAAAATCACAAAGAACCCAACCAAGAGCAAGTTGGGTTAGATGAAATTTTTTGTATTTGGACCATTGTCTTCTCAATTTGATGCTAATAACATTGAAAGGGATGTTGTTGACAAATATTTTTATCACCAGTGATTTCTCCAGTCTCTTTGAATTTTCAAGCTCTTTTCCCACATGTAGTTTAACAGCTCCATCTTCATTCACAAAATTTTCTCCGAATTTGATATTAGAGACTTTGATATTTTCCTTCTTTTTCCAAGCATTTTGCTCCTTTTTTTCAGTAATAGGAAGATTAGCAGTATCATTCCTTAGAGAACAATTCCCAAGTTGTGCAGAGTCACATTCCCTAACTTTGAGCAGATCAGTTCTCTTATCAGACATAATTCTATCTTCTTGTTCCAAAGAATTCGAATTGAATTCATTGATAACTAGATTTTTAGTAATCTGGAAGCTATTATGAGCATCTTGCAAATTCTCCTTATTACCTTCAGCAACATTATTACAGGAAGCTTGCATACAATCCTCTAGTCTTAAATAGTCAATTTGGTTGAGGACTATACCTGATTTGTCTTCTTCAATTAAAATCTATTTTCCTTTGCCAATACAGTCAACTATCTTCTTCTTCTCTTCCAAAATTCCTTCCATGATGATGAGAGGTCACTCTCTGTTAATCCTGGCTGAAACATCCCTTCCAAGAACCTTATCTTCAAAAGCAGAAGGAGACGAATAAAACTGACGTGATATCTTTCTAGATGATGGTGGAGGATGATGCAGGTTGACTGAGACTCCGGGAGCCTGAGTCCGGCAATCCTCCGTCGCCATCGGCAAGGTGCAGAATAACCGCGAAGATTGAAAATTTGAAATTCAGTTGCCAAGTGGAAGAAACGGAGTTTCTCTCTCTAAAAAAAGTACGTGTGTTGAGATTTTCCTTCAACTTTATTTGGGCTAATTAACACAACTAGTTTAAGTGGTAAAAACTATGGATTTGTTATTGTAGATGATTATTTAAGATACACTTGGGATTTATTCTTAGCTAATAAAAATAATGCATTTAATGATTTTAAAAAATTTGCTAAGTATATTCAAAGAGAACAAGGTTATTTGATTCATAGAATTCAAATAGATCACGGTGAAGAATTTGAAAATAAATTATTTGAAAATTATTATGATAGAAATGGAATTAGACATAATTTTTTAGCTCCTAGGACTCCTCAACAAAATGGTGTAGTTGAAAGAAAGAATTGTTCTTTGGTAGAATTAGCAAGATCAATGTTAGATGAATAAAAACATCCAAAGTATTTTTTGGTACAAGCAATAAACATTGCATTTTATGTTACAAATAGAGTTTATTTAAGGCCAATTCTTAAAAAGACTCTTTATAAAATATTTTTTTGGAAAGAAACTTAAGATTAGTTATTTACATATTTTTGGATGTAAGTGTTTTATTTTAAATAATGATAAGGATTCTTTAGGTAAATTTGATAGTAAGTCTGATGATGGTATATTCTTAGGATGTTCAATTTTTAGAAAATCTCTTAGAGTTTTAAATAAGAGAAAATTAATTATTGAAGAATCTGTTCAAGTAATTTATTATGAAAACCCCATTAATTTAATAAGAAATTATTTGAATGATGATGATAATGAAAATATAAATAAAATAAATTTTGAATAAAAGGAGGATTATTTATTGCTTAAAGAATGGAGATATAATAGAAATCATCCCAAAGATTTAATAAATGTTGATCCTTCCTAAGGTGTTAAGACATGGAGAAACATTTAGGATGAGGTAGAACATTTTGCATTTGTATCATAAGTTGAACCAAAAAATATAGATGAAGCTTTACATGATAATTTTTGGATAATTGCTATAGAAGAAGAGCTTAAACAATTTATAAGAAATGATATTTGGGAGTTAGTCACAAAACCTCATGATCAAAATATAATTGGAACTAAATTGATTAATAAAAATAAGCTAGATGAATTAGGAAGTTTTATTAGAAATAAAGCTAAATTAGTTGTACAAGGTTACACACAAATAAAAGGAATAGACTTTGAAGAATCTCTTACACCCATAGCAGGACTAGAAGCCATTATATTACTCTTTTCCTTTGCTTGTTTTAAGGACTTTAAACTTTTTTAAATGGATGTCTAAAGTGCATTTTTGAATGGGTATATTGATCAAGTTGTATTTGTAGAACAACCACCAAGTTTTGAAAGCATTAATTTTCCAAATCATGTTTATCAATTAAATAA
Source organism: Dendrobium nobile (assembly GCA_022539455.1). Taxonomy (NCBI): domain Eukaryota; kingdom Viridiplantae; phylum Streptophyta; class Magnoliopsida; order Asparagales; family Orchidaceae; genus Dendrobium; species Dendrobium nobile. The sequence continues at coordinate 40,912,403 of CM039735.1, forward strand.
ATCATTATATAGTTTAAAATTAGTTCCATATGATTAGTAGATATGTTAAGTAATTTTTTAATTGAATATAATTTTAGAAAAGGTAAGGTACCTATAACTCTTTTTATCAAAAATATTGGAGATGATTTGATTATTATACAAATTTATGTTGATGATGTATTATTTGGAAGTACAAATAAAAGTTTATGTCCTGAGTTTTCTTCATTAATGTCAAAGGATTTTGAAATGAGTATGATGGGAGAACTCACTTTTTTCTAGGACTTCAAGTAAACCAACTAGAGTCTGGCACTTTCATATGTCAAACAAAGTATATAAATGAATAATTAGAAAAGTTTGACATGAAGAGATTCAAATTGAGTAAAACTCTTATAATCCCATCAACTAGACTTGTTTAGATGAATCAGGAAAACCAATAGATAAAAACTTTAGTGGAGTATGATAGGTTCACTTTTGTATCTTACTGCATTAGCTTGATATTATGTTTGGTGTATGTTAATATGAAAGATTTCAAGCTAATCTTAAGGAATCACACATAATTGTATTTAAGTAAATATTTCACTATTTGATTGGAATTCATAAGTTAGGGTTATGGTATCAAAAAAAAATTTTATCATGTAATTTAGTTGCATATTCTGATGCAGACTATACTGGTTATATGGTTGATAGAAAAAGTACATCTGAAACCTATCACTTTTTATGATCGTTGCTTATTTCTTGGTCTTATAGAAATTAAAATTCAGTCGCTTATCCACTACTAAAGTAGATTACATAGCTACAGGTAGTTATGTTGCTCACGTTTTATGGCTAAAGCAACAAATAGAAGATTTTGGAATTAAGCTTAAAAATGTTCCCATTAAATGTAATAATACATGTGTTATAAGTTTAACAAAAAATCGTATACAATATTCACAAACTAAGCACATAGAGATTATACACCATTTTATTAGAGATCATGTTAATAAAGGTGATGTGAATTTAGATTCTATAAACAAAGATTCTCAAATAGCTGATATATTTTAAAAACCTTTAACTAAAAAGAGATTTTGCATGTTAATATGTATACTTGGGATGTTTGATCCTAACATTTAAGTTTTTTATATTTTTAATTATTATTTTTAATGTTGTTATAGGGGGAGAAAAATTATATATGTTGGCCATAATTCATTTTACATGCATATATTTAGGGGAAGGATTATTTTGTTTAGCAAACTAGCATTAAAAAAATATTTCTCAATTATCATATATATTTTTTTAATACTTAAAAGTTATGATGAAAGGTCAATTTGCACCTTTGCTATAACTATAACCAACATAAGTTTAACATCATAAAAAAAGAGAGAGATTGTTGATATTATCTACCTCATGACCTATTTTTGAGATTTTGATGATAACAAATATATGCTTGGATGTTTTAATTTATGTGCTATGTATTTTAGGTGTAATGATTTGTATAGTAATTACTTATGGGATTTACATTGCACAACTCAAGTTCAATAAAATGTTGAGATTAAGATGGACAAAGATGGAAAACTTTAAGGACTTTATATTATCATAGGAGTTTTTTAATTGTCCATTAATATTTACTTGCATGATTTAATTTTCTCACAATCTAAATATCTATTAATTATATATTAATCTTGAAATATAAATCTATAAGATTCTTCATTAAATAAATTTTATATCCTAAATTGATTACATAATTATTATCAAATATAGAAAGTTATATAAATAGGGAATTAAAAGGAATAAATTATTATTTTAAATATAGAAAGTCATATAATAACTTATATAACTAATAAGCTTATATGGTAAAACTTTTATTATTTATTCATTTTAAATTAACTTAATTCACATAAATTTTTTAATATATTATTAGTTTAATATAAATTACATCATAATATTATATTAATATTCAATATATCCTTATATATTTACAAATGTGCATGAGTTTTTATTTTAATAAATATGATATTTTTTGGACAAAAACATGGTCTATTTTTTATTGCATTAGAATGTTTGGATTCTGTAAATAGAAATTGATATGTTATATGACTCATTTGGATTTCATTTAAATTTATAATGAATTTCCAAATATTACTAGATTTAAATAAATCTGTTGGTAGCCCTTTTTACCTAATTTTAGATGTATATGAAGACTTTTTGACTTTCCCATGAGGCTAGCCATTTTATAGCCATTTGAATCTTATATATATTTAATATAAATGCATTTTTTGATCAAATATAGTATTATTAATTAATAAATTAATATTAGATTAATAATTTTATTCAAATTTGACTTTACTTACCATTTTCCTTTAAATACCTCTCTTCCTCTTCATGTAAGGGCTGCTCAAAAAGGAAATCTCCAGCAATTCTTTCATTCTTCCTTTCCGCTTTACATGCCAAATCTTGAGAGAAGAACTTTGATTTTTATTCCAAGAGCTCTTTTCATTTGAGAGATCGAATTCTTTCTTGGGAAGCTTCAACACACAAAACCAATTAACATGTCTTGGAGTTCTTGAGTTTGCTTTCCTTCGCTAAATCTTTACATGTTGTTCTTTTAGTTTTCACTATTTATTTCTTTCTTTAATATATTAGTTATTTGGTGAAAATACTAGTTGGAAATTTTATATTAAATTTTCTGTATTACATCTTTTAAATCCATAAAGTTAACAAAGCAAGAAATTTTATTTTCTTTAAATGTGGTAGAGATTTACATTAAAAATCTAATTCATTTTTTATTTGAAGAGTTAAATTTTAAATCAGCAATATATATATTTATTTAAAATATTATTCTTATTTTAAATAAATATAAATCTATCTTAAAGTGCGTAAATTTAATATTCTTTTTTCAAGTAGTGAGGTGATTAAAATTAATTTGTAAGATCATCTCAATTATTGAGGACATTTTATTCCAAGATAATTTGAGCTTGTATTATTTACTTCAAAATTTATTTTTCATTTTCTTGATCTAAGTCATTTGTCTTAGTGAAGTTTTAATTTTAATTATATTAGGTTATACTCGCCCGTGTAGGAGAGTACTTAGGTTGTAAAGAATTTCTTTTGTTTAAAGAGGTGAGGTTGTTAAAGCAAACCTAGGATAAATGAATTTTAGCCCAAGAGTTGACGTAGTTCAAATTGGAATCCAGGCTGAACCACATAAAAATATTGTACCTCTTATTTTAATTTTTTGCTTCCATTTTTCTTTATCTTTTTTATAAAAATTGTATGATTTCTTATTCTTTTCAAATTTGTTTTAAAATCATTTTTATTTTCTTCTTTTATTATAAATTTTAGAAACCCCAATTCACCCCCCTCTTGGGGTGCCATAGTCATCCAACAATACATGCCAATGAAAAGCAAGCGACAATCTGTGCAATAGGATTGAGTTTATTTTCATATTAGTATGGGGTTGTCATGCTACCAAATACATCTTATAAAATTGATTATTATAGTACATTAGAAGTGTTTTAAAACATCTAGAGTATAGGATAAAGTTTTTTTTCAACTTGTAATAGTTGATACATTTTAACCTTTGATATTGTGTAAATTTCTGACTAAAGCACAAACCTAAATATTTGATTCTAGTTTAAATAAGATCCAATCTATCTTACATATATTAGATCATAAAATCATGGTTTTGTAAAAGCACTTTGGTTGTTAGGCTGGTTATTCACTCCATGTAGATGTTAGTCCAACATTTCACTTATGTGCAATTCTTAAATTTCATCCCTTCAAAGGGTAATCCAGTCTTCTAATAAATAATAAATTTAAACTTTAACTTGATCATAATCTAAACTATGAATCTAAACACTAGGATAGATTAGAGTGTTTACATCAAAATCTTAATAATCTGTACCATTCACCCATTTACCCCAAAAAGATGTGTTCAGATTTTGAACTTTCCCAATTAATAGATTGATCTAAATTTAAACCCTTAATTATATCTTTATAAATATAAATAATTCTAATGACCACATTATTTGAGTTTTCTAAATACTAATCTTGGATGTCATTAACCATAGAGGTTTGCCTTTATAAGAGACCAAGATCCCAGTAAATAAAATAAACCTTACTCAATGATAGAGGAAAAATCTTTGAATGTAGAAAATGTTTTATTCTTGATTAATTTCATTTCGAAATGACTTTGAATATCATTTTATCTCTTGAGATGAATAGTTTATTCTCTATATTGAGTTTGATTATAAAATAAATTCTATTATCATTATTAAATCGATAGCCAAGCACAATTCTATCTTTTGAAATAATATATTGTTATCTATGCAAATTTGATTTTAAACATATAAATTGAAATCCATTAGTATAATTTATTTTTTCATTATCTAAATATTATGTTGGTATGGAAACCCTTGGTGTTGTGGTTTCTTAAGTAATTCAATACTAGGATTGGATTAGACTAATTTGTTGGATACTTATATTAGATTAGTCTTGATGAGGTTAGTCTTAGAGAAGGTATAGGGTGTGTGAGGGTGGATGATAAGAGAGTTGGTGTTTAAAAGAAAATACAAAATAGTGAATAAAATTCTCACAAAAGAACATATTAAAAGAAGAAGCCACCAAGCCATTAAACTTTAAACACCAACCTTTAAACTTTTATTCAAATTTACATAAAAAATTTTTATACATGAATTTCTAATAATACAAGAGAATAAAACCCAAACAAAACATGTTGATCTGGAATACTAAATTAGGAAAGCTTTGGGATCCATTTTATTGCAACTTATATCTAAAAAAGGTTTGGTCTTTCTACATCCAATTTTCAACAAGAAAGATTTAGAAAGATGTACGTGATGTTTTTATTTAATTTAAAAGGCACAAAATTACATAATTTTTTAACATGCAAATTAAAAATATAAAGAATTTTTTAGTTAATATATGATGAAATAAGAATATATTATGACTTTTATATAATCACCAAAAATATGTTATAGAGTACTAATATGCATCAATTTTTTATCCATAAAAACCAAATTAGATCAATACATATTGATTTATGATTTTCCATCCAAATCCTCCATGGAGGACCAACCATGCAAAATAAGAAAAGTATAACCATGTTTTCAAACATGTTAAAATTGATAGATAATTTCAATTATCTTTTGTAAATAAGCATGTAAACTTCTAAAATTGATTGAAATATTGTTCATATAAAATGGGGTTCAACCATGCATTTTAGGGATGAGTCACTACTCTTGAATCTTATAGATCCTCACTTGATAAATCCATACTTAATGAGTTATTTTCTACTATACCAAGTTCTTTGACATCTCCCATGTTTTTTTGTTAAATCTAATTTTATAGTTTTTTACTAGAAAGTTTCTTTAAGAAGGAATAAGAAAGTCATCCAAAACAAAACCTTAATCCTCCTCTCAATATTTTTTCCAACTATCCTCTCTTTCATGACCACAAGCATAAAAGTCTCTCCCCTTCTAATGGACAAATCCTATACTAATTATACTTCTAATGGAGAAGCAAGTTGCTTTTATCAGAACCTTATTAAGAATTTAGCTCTTACACTACAAATTTTTCCTAATAAGATATATATAAAGAAAAACAAGCATGACTCTCAACAACTATATATACAAACATGGGGATCAAATGTGTTAAAAGGAAGAAGATTACATTTTTGTATTTTATTTTTTCCTCTCAAGTGGTTTCCAGTTGTACGTTATATTTATCCAGTAGCATCTTACAGCTATGATTTCAAAACTATATATGCCTTATGATTTTTAATGAGGAAAAAAATATATGTATTTATTGATTGTGTTATATGATCCAAGTAGTACAATATGATTAACTCAAAATTAATAATATATGTCATTGAGATAATCATGCAATTCTATAGTTTTAAATTAATTAATAGTCATATAACTTGATTTAGTTATATACTTTAAATTGTTTAAACTTTGAATAAGTTTAATTAACATTAATACATTCAAAATATTAAATTAATAAACTTTACATAAGATATGTTATGATAACCATTGTATATATGATCTATTTTAAATTTGAACAATTTCAATTATTATTAAATTTTAATGCTACATCTTCTAAAATAAGACTAAACATATAGTATTATGTATATTGTATAGTATAATCTTAAGATCCAATTTTAATTAATTATATGATATCTTTTAACCTTAATGACATTTTTCTTATCCATGGAATTTTGAAATTGAGCATGATCATTTACTATGATTAATAATCATGTTGTCTAATAAGTTCTTGTAATTTTAAATATACAATATGATTGAGATCATAATATACAATCAATTATATATTTTTTTAATGTTTAGTTTAATTAACAATAAATTATTTGTGTATATGTATGTACTAATTATAATGGCATCCTCACTACATAAAAACATAATAATATAAGAAAAAAAGTTATATACATTAATTTTTTTACTCCTAAGCTTTAATCAATGTTTAGCTTGTGCTAATAACTGCTACTTAGACCTATGGTATTCGTAGTTCAAGCTCATGTTTTAAAATGTTTTTTACTCATGATGTGTTCTTTAAAAATCTATCTAGAATACATTAGTTGATACTTTCACTAATTTTACACTCTTAAGCTTTGATCAAGATTTATGTTGGGCTAATTGAAGCTACTTGGACAACTAGCCTTCTTGAAGCATTCACATGTCGTGGACAATCTTTTACTTATGATGTTTTCTTTAAACCTCTATATGAAATATAAGTGCTCATGATTACACTAACCTCATTTAATATTATTAGCTTATATGAAATTATATATGTGATTATCAAAATATAAAATTTAGGTTTTAGCTTATAGGGTTAATTAGCCATTCTAATTCATTTGTAATGATCACTTCTCTCCAACTAAAAATTGTTTATGTTGCTAGCAAACTCATCTTTCATCTCAATCCCAATAATGGGGTAGTAAAAATGATTCTCATTGGGCATCGCTACAAATGGCTGCTCCATCCCCATACTTGATATTTGTCTTAGACTCCATTTTTGCTAACATCCGTTTTTTTACCTATATTTAATTGTGTTAATAACATCTTGAACTCTCTAAGTAAAAAATTAAATTAAATTAAATTAAATGCAACGACTTCCTAATTTTCATCCATCTAACATAAATTCTCTTCATCTCCTACCAAACCACTATCTTTGTTAAAATTTATCACCTTTTCTTCCTATCTAAATCTTTTCTATAGTATGCAATAACTTTTATAACTCTTTTCAAAGTCAAAAAATTTGGCATTTCCATAAAACACTTAGGAACCTTTGCTTATACTAACCCTACTTTGGCCTTCAGAGTTTTTTCAAACACTTAGGTGACTCTTCTACACCCTTTAAATCTCATTTGGAGTATTTCAACCCTTAACAACGTCACTTGTAAAAGATTGGATTCAATCAAAAACTTTAAATCCATGTGAATCAAAAACTTTAAATCCGTTAGAGGTCCATCAAAGTTTGATTGGACTCCTCATAGCCCAATCAATATATGATTGACCTAAAACACTATAAAGACATTTCAAAATTCTTTAGTGGATTCACTGAAAACCCTAGAACCTGATTTCTTCATCATGAATCAATGTCTCTCTGAGCCTGGTGCGATTCCTGGGCGATTCTAGGGTTTCTCCCTTGTGAGGTGGTTCTTGGCCCTCCTAGCTTGGAATTTCCCTCATTTTTAGTTGATTTCATTCGTTTTCTCATTCTCATCTTTTTCTTGCACTGATTATGAATTCCACATTGATTTTTGTTGGGGTGATGATGACTCTGTCGTCATCTCACCTAATTTACTCTTCTCTTCTGGAGGGGAAATCATGATCTTTCAAAGTTGTAGTCATTGGAGCTTCATCTTCTTCACCAAAACTAAACTTTATTCATTCATCTTTTAAGGATTGTCAGGTTATTCTTTTCCAGGAATCATTTGTTGAACAGTTAGCCACTCCTTTTGCTTTAACTTTGGTTAGTAAATTTATGTTGAGGGGATCGAACCATGGTGTTATATGGAAGTTTTTTCTTAACCTAAAGCTACTTGGATCTTTTCACATTGGTTTTCTTGATCAACAACATGTTGTTATCCAACTTTCAAATGATCTTGTTTATAGCCGCATATTTGCTCGTAGATCATATTATATTCAAGCTTGTCAAATGCGTTTACTGAAATGGACTCTGAATTTTGATGTTAGGGAGTAATCCCCCATAGCTCTGGTTTGGATCTCATTTCCTAACTTGTGCCTGCATTATTTTAATCATCAAATTCTATTTGGTATGGCCTACATCTTCGGCTGCCCTTTACAAACTGATCAAGCTATGGCTTCGGTGTCAAGGCCATTAGTTGCTAGGATTTTTGTTGAGTTGGATGTCTCTAAGAAGCATCCTAGTGAAATTTGGATTGGATTTGAAGTCAAAGGTTACTTCCAAAAAGTTCATTTTGAGAATTTATCGATATTTTGCTCTTTTTATAAAATGCATGGGCATGGTATGAATGACTATTTTTGTAAACACCCACATCTTTGTACAGGTAAGAACTCTGTGAAACAAATGAATAAAATGATGGATCAGGATTTCCCTATACTGGCCCCTATGTGGGTAACACTCCTAATCCTCCTCAACAAATTGAGGATCAATTAGTGGTGATTGAGAAGAATCCTTATCCACATGTTCCAAATGATGCTACCATTCCTGATATTTTAATTCATGATCAGGGAGTTTCTAATAGCATTTTAAATAATTCTAGTATTGATTGTGATCATAATGTGATACATAGTTCTCTTATTAGTGAAGCTCAAAAGGATGCAAATTATGGGCCTTCTTTATCTTACATTATTAATCAAAATGCGTATGATTCTAATGTTATTATACCTTTTCATGAGCTTTCTAATACATTAAATGAATAGGAATATTTTTTGGGAGCAAATGGTGATACACAATTAGCCCCTAAAGAAGGTGAAAAGAAGTACATGCCAATAGAGGATGGTGAAATGCATGACATGGCTTTAGAGGATGGAGAATTTGTTTCAATGGACCACTATCCATTACCTTCTTCCTACTTTAAAGAACCGGTAATGAAGGCTACTGAGAATTGGGAGGATGATGGTAGGTTTATGGAGGATGATTGTCCTAAATTATGCAGAGGTCATTCTAATGATAGTAAGACTCCTTCAACTTCTAATTATAATAATGATGCTCTCACTGGTACTGAGGAAATGCATATTGCTGCTAAATGTTTTGCCAAGGATGATAATGATACTAGTTTAATTAAATTTCATAGTAAAAGAGAGTGGAAGCCAAAGTATATCTCTTTATAATCTCCTAGAAACATTTCTAGAAATACTCATTCAAATACTGCTCATTAATATTTCTATATGTTTAGTACAATTATTTTGAATGTTAGGGGCATTAGTTATTCATGTTCTAGGATTCGTGTTAAAAATTTATGTTGTATTCATCATATTTCTATTCTTGTCTTACTGGAACCCCTTATCCCACCTTCTAGACTACTTAGTACCTCTCGTTTTCTAGGTTTTAACCATGCAGCTTCGAATGTGGCTAATAAAATTTGGGTTTTTTTGGAGAAATCCTATTAAAATTGTTGTTATTGGTGATTTTATTCAAGTCATGCACTGTTAAATTGAGGCATTAATTTTCATTGTTGTGCATCTTTTGTGTGTGCTACCTCTTCCCTTTACATTAGAAAACTGTTATGGGATCAACTTACGAAATTTCATAGTATATGTCATTTGCCTTGTTTGGTTGGTGGTGACTTTAATGCCATGTCTACCCCTTCTAAATGGATTGGGGGGTCTTCCCCTTCTTATCGTTCTATGTCAGATTTTAATAATATGATTTTGTCATGTAACTTGATTAATATTGGGTTTGTTGGCAATAACTTTACCTGTAATAGCGGTCACTTATGGTAAAGGCTTGACCGTGTGCTCTTTAATGATTCTTGGAGTAACTCTATTAATTTCACTAATGTGCGACATCTTAATAGAACTTTGTCTGACCATTCTCCTATACTTATCAATATTAAGAATAGACAATGTAATGCCTCTTCTCACTACAGATTCCAAAATATGTGGTTACTTAATAATTCCTTTTTTGATGTTGTTAACTATAACTAGCAAGCTCCTTTACATCCTGATAACTCTATTTTTGGTATAAAAAGACATTGGTTTAAGCTTAAGAGGTTGACACAAGTTTTGAATTGGTGGAATCACAATGTGTTCAGAAATATCTTTACTAATATTTTAGAAGCTAAACAATGTGTTTCTTCTAATGAGAATTTATGTTAGAACAATCCTTCTAATGCTAATTTTTCTTTGTTAAAGCAGTCCAAACTTGATCTTTTTAATTTTCAAGCTCAGGAAGAGATCTTTTGGAAGTAGAAAGCTACAGCTAAGCACTTGGCTGAGGGTGATAATAATACTAAGTATTTCCATGCCTTAACCAAGAGAAAGAGGATTAAGAATAGTATCAACTACATCCAAAGCGAGGATGGCTCCTATTGTGATAACCTTGTTGAGATTGCTAATTTAGCTGTGGTTTTTTTTCAAAACCATTTTAAGAATGTTTTCAATCCTATTCAGGTTATGGGTCATTCTTTTATTCCCAACCATCTATCCCATGAGGATAATGCTTCTCTTTTTAGGCCGCCCTCTTTTTAGGATGTTAAAGAAACTTTGTTGAGCATGAATAGTGATTATGTGGCGGGGCCTGATGGTTTCACAACCCTTTTCTTCCAAAAATGTTGGCATATTATTCATAATAATTTTGTTTCTGCTATTTTGGACTTTTTTCCTGGTAATCCTATCCCAAAACTTTTTACTTCGACCTCATTAGTGCTTATTCCTAAAAACAATTATGTTCAAACTTTGAATGATTTTTGTCCTATTAGCCTTTATACTTTCCTTAACAAATTGGTTTCTAAAATTATTATGAATCGTCTTTCTTCAATTTTTCCAAAAATTATTTCTTTTGGCTTAAGAATTAAGTCAATATTGCTAAGAATTGATATTGCTAAGGCTTATGACAATATTAATTGGAATTTCATTTACTTTTTGCTTAAGCTTTTTGGATTTAACTCTATCTTTATTAATCTTATTAAGAATTATATTGAAAATGTTTATTTTTCCATCATTCCTAATGATTCCAATCATGGTTTCTTCAACTCTTCTCATAGCTTAAGGCAGGGTGATTCTATTTCCCTTGCCCTTTTTATTATTGCGGCTAAGTTTATGTCTAAGGGTCTCTCTAATTTATTTGAGTTGAATCCTAGTCTTTATTTTAGAACTTTGGGAGGCTTCCATATATCCCATTTATGCTTTGCTGATGACTTTATTATTTTTACTAATGCGACTATTTGTAGAATTCATAAAAATATGGAGTTTTTCAATCTCTTTGAAATGGTTAGTGGCCTTTCTTTTAGTAAAAATAAATGCTCCTTTATTGCTTCTAAAAGGATCTCCAATGATTGTATCTTAGCTATTAAAAATGCTACTAGTTTTACTCATTCTAACTTCCCTATCAAATATCTTGGTGTTCCTCTATTTAAAGGTAGAAGACAGACTTTCTTATTTGATGATCTTATTGCTTCTATTCAGAATAAGCTCTTATTTTGGGATTCTAATTTTCTTAGTTTTGGTGTTAGAGTGACTCTGATCAAATGTGTTCTTTGTGCTTTACCTTTTTATATGTTTCAAATCATTTTTCCTACTCATGTTGTTTGCAGTAGGATCCACAAGCTGATTAACAAGTTCTTTTGGAAAGGTACTTCCTCCATTCTAAACTTACTTTGGCTACTAGGGTCAAGTGTTGTGGTGTTTTAGCTGAAGGTGGTCTTGGTTGCAATACTTTACATGACCTTGCTACGGCCCTCTTCTTTAAACTTTGGTATAATTTATGCTCTAAAGAGAATCTTTGTGCTAACTTTATGATTTCTAAATATTATAAGGGTAACCATCTGACTAATCTCTCCCACAATTAGGGACTCTAAAGTTTCAAAAAGGCTTTACAAGGTTAAATGGGAGGTGGAGCCCTTTATTTCTTGGGGGCTTGGTGAAGGTAACATTTTTTTTGGTAAGATAAATGGTTAGGTAAAGATTCTATTGATTTTTTTCTGAATTCTAGTTCTTTTGCGTTGGTTAAAGTTAACTTTTTCTTCAATGAGAGTTGTTGGGACTATGATAAACTCTCTAGTATGATTCCTGATTGTACTATTCACTGTAGTTTAAACCTTCCTATTAATACTACTTCCGAAGATATTATTTTATGTGACTTATCTAAAGATGGTGGTTTTCATCTTAAGAATGCTTGGCACTCCTTTAGAGATAAAGGTAACATTGACAATATTTTTTCTAAGATCTGGCATAAGATCATCCCTTCTATGATTATGTGTTTGTGAGGAGAGTTTTACATAGATTTATTCTTGCAAAGGATAATCTCATTAAAAAGGGTTTCAATTTAGCTTCTAAGTGTCAATGTTGTTTTAATATGGAGAATATGCATCATGTTTTTGTTTTTTGGCCCTGTGGCTGTTAAAACATGGGTTTATTTTGATGATATGTTTTAGTTAAATTTTTTTAATGCTCACCTTTCCCATTATTCGTTACTTAAGTCTTGGTTTATTAATACTAAAGGTCATATTCGCAATGATATACCTTCTCTCATTCTTGGGTCTCTTTTTTTTTTTTGAGGAAATGCAAAAGTTTCATTAAAATGAAAGAAAAAATAACCTAATACAAATTGGAAATATAAACTAAAAGATCCTTGTTCAAGAGAAAAAGGATCCTTATTAAGCGCATTTTTGTTTAAATTAAACTTGTTATTTTTGAAATGAAACCCACTGTTTCCTATTTTGAAACCGTTGAGATGCAGGGGATACCAAAATTTTAAACAACCCAAGGGTTGGTTAGTATCCCAGAGTTCCCATCTGGTTAAAAAATAGGACCTAGTATCGATCCCATAAGCAAATATAATAAGTTTAAAAACCAAAAAAGCTAAAGTAAAAAAGAAATCTATAAAAGAAAAATAAAAGGAAATTACAAATAATCCAGGAAAATCATAAAGCACCTAAGACTAGGTATTTCAGATGTCTTCTCCAACTTCCCGTGATGTAGTCCAAAGTAAGAGATTTGGAAATCTCTTTGATCAGTTGCTCCAACCTCTGGTATCTTTCCATTTTGTTGTTTGGATGAGAAAATCAGCTATCATATTACTGAGATGGTTGGGAAGAACCTCTTAAGTAGTTCTTCATTCTGAGATCAGTAATCCTCCTTCTAGTATGTTCTTTCACCGGTCCTAGAGCTTGTAGTTCCTTGTATAGTTTGTGTTTAGAATCGGAAGAACCAAGCACCTTAGTAGAACCCTTTTATTCTTCAATAATATAATTTTTTAAATTTTAAATTGATTGTTGAAGAAGGAGAAATGGTTTCATAAAAACCATATCTAGTTCCCTCATTATTAACATCAATTTCAAAAGTCCTTGCTGTCTTTGTTGGAGTCAATACCGTGATTTTCTCCTCATAAAAATCTAACTCAGTCATGCCATCTTCTAAATTCATGCCAACTACTGACTTTGGTTCAGCAATTTATTTAGATAACAATTTAGTTTTCAAAATGTTAGCTTCCTTCTCTTCCTCCCGAATAAGCGGGATTTCAAAATTTGAGTTTTCAATTTTCAAATTTCCAGCAATGTTTCATTGATCCACGGGAATAGCTTCCTTATTTATTGGAGCATGCACCGAAATAGTTTAAGCAAAATCTGTTTTAACTTCAGCAATCCACGCTTCAGATTGATTGAATTCAAAATTTGAATTATTATCTACCACTGGATCAACAACCAAATTTGAATTATGACTAACAACCACTTCATCTCCTTCCTTGAATTCAGCTTCTTCTTCAATTTGGCAATTAGCCAAGGGATCAACTTTTTCTGCTTCTTTCAAAGGATTGGTCACTTTTTCTATTGCAGAAAACTCCTTGGATTTAATTTTCTTTTTCACATAATTCCTCCTTTTGAATTTTACATGCATCCAAGGTCCTTAAGGATTATCAATATGATTAGAGTTGGAAGGGACATCTTTAATGTCAGGACAAACGGAATCAAAATATCCTATTCTCCCACATTTGAAACAAATTGAAAATAGATTTTTGTATTCAAACTTTTGAAAAAATCTACCATGCAAACCTTTAACCCAAATTCGAGAAGGGAGTTTAGAATTCAAGTTCACCCGAATGCAGGCTCTAGTAAATTCTCTTCTCCCCCATATGAACATATTACCATCCAACAATAGAGGCGTCCCAATTCTAGAAATAATTCTTGTGATATTAGATTCATCCCAGCAATGAAGAGGTAAGTGAGGAAGACGAACCCAGATTGGCGAACAAACACCATCCAAGGAATTGGGAGAGAAGTTAGGAGACCACTTGTCCAACCCAACAACAAAACCTCCAACAAATCAAGGACCTCCATTAAGAACTTCCTCCATGGCTTCATGAGATTGAAAGGAACATAGTAGCCAATCTATACCAAGCAAGGTTATATGAAACCCTCCATATTTCATCCATTGCTTCCTCAATTCAAAAGCACATTGTGAAAAATTTAAATTTTTTCCAAGGATTTTTACAACCAATGATTTACTCAAAACTTGAATATTGGAATTTTCCTTCTCCACATCAAGTTTAACAACATTTGCATCTTCAATCTCATCATGAATTTTATTCAAATCAATTTTAATGTGTGGTTTTTCGATCCACACATTAGAATTATCCAATCTAGATGAAATAATTAGATTAATACTCTTATCATTCTTCAAATAGCTCCTTGAAGAAGAAGCCTCCTTGTCATTCCAGAGATAATAACCAAAAAAGATGATTTTGGTCTCTTGTCCAAAAACTGAAATTACCTCTTTCCCTTTACCTGACTCCGACAAAGGCTTATGTTTAGCAATCAAACCTCCCTCTTTGATCACAAGAGGAGATTCCAAAGCCTGAAGATTATGAGGAGAGATGTGTTTGAAGGAGAATCTACCTTTTGAATACAACATAATTGGACTCACGGTAGAAAGAAAAGATTTGGTTCTCCGGTCATCCATGGATGACCAGCCACCTTCTTCCATCTCCAACTTTGGCACCCAAAATCTTCAAATGCTCCTTCAAAATCCTCCTTATTTTGTGGAGCTTCTCTTTCTTCTTTTTATATTCTTGGGTCTCTTTGGTTAGAGAAGAATAACTCCATTTTCGATGGAGTGAGAATGAACCATCTTAATGTTTTTCATAGGGTGAAGGATATGATTTTAGCTCTTGTGGCTATTAACTTGCTTTCTATTAAGAGTTTTAATAAATGTTATGATGTTAGCAATACTTTAGGAGTTAATTGGGAGAGAGATCCTTCTACTCTTAATGTTATTTATTGGAACAAGGCCCCTCCTATTTTATTTAAATTGAATGTTGATGGTGTTACCTCTGATTCACTGGCTAGCTATGGTGGTCTTATTCAGGATAGTAATGGCCATCTTATTGTTGCCTTTATGGGCCCGGTTCATAATGGTAATACTGATATTGTTTTTATCAGGGTAATTCTTTATGGTATTCAATTATACATCCCTCTTAACTTAATTAACTTGTATATTAAAGTTAATTCTGTTGTGAACATTATTCCCTTACAGGATGTGAAGGAGGTGTGTTGTAGCCCTAATAATTTCTATCTTGTTAGGGAACTTAAAAGGCTTTTGTTATTTATGAATTTGTCTTTTTTGCCATGTTACTAAGGCTAGTAATTCTTGTGACTCTTAGCTTACAAATTAGGGTTGTAGTCTTGGTTGCTTTATTAATGTTATTCAGTCTACTATTCCTGGGCCTCTTAAAGGTTTGCTTTAGCTGGATGCATGTGGGACTTCTTATGTTAGTATTTGACTATTTTTCTTGGTTTTTTTTATCCTGGTTGGTCTTTTCCTGGTATTTATGTGCTAGCTGGGTTTTTTGGTTTTTTTGGCACTATTGGACTTATCATGTGGTCTTTTGGAGTCATTTGTCTTTCCCTAGTTCTCTTTGGTACTTTTGTTCTATTGGCTGGAGCTATTTTGGCTATCCAACCCTTTATTGGTATTACTAGATGCTCAGTTTCTTTTTTGTTATTGGGGAGCATTGTTAGACTGAATCCCTATTGGTTATGCCTCTTTCCTGTCTTCAGGGTATTTTGTGCTGCTATTGTAGCATCTGGTATGCTCAGGTGTGGGTTATTGGTGGGTTGCATATTGATTTGTATCCTTTTTTAGCTTATTTCTTTATTGATTTTGCTGGAGTAGTAATTTTTTTTGTTTTATTGGCTGGATCTTTTCTGGCTAACCTATCTTTTATTGGTCTTGCTGGTTGTTCTACCTCTTCATTCCTGTTGGGGTGCACTACTGGATTGATTTATATTCTCTGTTGGATGTGCCTCTTTCCTGTCTTTGGGGTATTATGTGCTGCTATTATAGCACCTGGTATTCTCAAGTTTGGGTTATTGGTGGCTGGTGTTATGTTGTGTTTCCTTGTTTTTCTAATGTCTTTGTGATTTTTTATTGGAGCAATATTTTTTTGGTTTGGTTCTAGAAGGGCTATCCCATTGCTGCTCTCCTACCTACCTGGGTGCTAGGGCAATGGTGGGGTTATGGATGGGATTTTATCTTATAATGGTGGGTTTATTAAGTGCAATTATTGGTGGTATTTTGCTACTATCTTGATTTTTGGCAATTTGGTTAACCCGAGCTCTTTCTTGTTTCTTTGCTGGGTTGTTGGAGGGAGCTGTGCTTCCCAAAATTTTATTGTTGGTTCGTTTGTTTGTTTGTTTTGTATTTATAGCTAGGTGTGGTGGTCAGCCTTGCTTTTCCCTGTTTGGTTTCTGGTTAATTCGTCCTATGCTTTTGGTATTCTTAGGGTGAGTTGGTGGATCTTATCTATGGTTATTTTGGAAGGCTCCCCTGCTAGGATTGAGTGGCTTGTGGACTCTCCTAATGAGGTTAGTATTAATGAGAGTATTTTGAGCTCAATTAGTCGGAATTTTAAGACTGGCTTTACTTGGAACAGTTTTGTTTTTTTGTCTCTTTTTCACCAGCACCTATTACATTTTTGGCAATTCTTTCACTAATATTTTGTTTTGGTGTAGTTTCTTCATATCCATCTTTTCTTATTTGCAGGAGCTGATTAGGAATGCTTTCAAGTTTTTTGGATGAAAGATTGGGCCTCATTGTAGTCATACTATCTTTCTTTTTTGGATGCTTGTCTATTGCATCATTAGCATGTTACTAGGGTTCCTTGTAATTTTTTGTAGTGGAGACAATTGGCTCGTAGGTTTTTTTTTGCTTTGTTTTAGTAGCTCGAAAGAGCTATAGGGAGCTGATGGTGTCCTATAAGGACTCTGTAACCTATTTTTTATATTAACGTGTAGGCCCCTCTGTTGATTTTATTCAAAAAAAAATTCTTTAGTGGAGTCCATAATGTCAAACTTGGTTCAACCTAAAAAATAAAAAAAAATTACCAAAATCCCATAAATCCTAGGTAACTAGTAACATTATAACTTATCTAAAAAATTTAGACTCTTGCTTGAACCCATCT
Source organism: Dendrobium nobile (assembly GCA_022539455.1). Lineage (NCBI taxonomy): Eukaryota > Viridiplantae > Streptophyta > Magnoliopsida > Asparagales > Orchidaceae > Dendrobium > Dendrobium nobile. Next base: position 40,929,998 of record CM039735.1, read on the forward strand.
CATTGGTCAAGGAGTTTTAATTAACCCCACTGACCAATGTTTAATGTGGGTATAATCAACATCAATCCTTGACCTAAATCTAACTTAAGCACCCAAATATGTACATTCAACTTGGATCATGAGTTAAAAATACTCTGTACTCATTTTAGAAATGTTTTGATGGAAAATTAACATATGGTCAAACCCATTTAACCATGGTTAATCATGTTTAACCAAATACATAAAATAATGTTGAGTCTAATCCAAACACTTAACCTAACCTATTATTTTTGGAATTGGTTTCAAATAACTATAATATATCTTAAAGATATTTTGAACGATGCCCAACTCTTGGTTATGTTCATATAACGATGATTGGAAAAATTACTATACTACCTCTATGGTTCTTATTATTGGTCCATTACATTAAAACCTTAAACCTAAAGCCTCGACATTAACTCCATGATATCTTAATTTACCTTAGAATCTCTTGAATCATGCCTTTTACATTACAAACTTCAATAGATAATGAGTAGCTTATATTTCAAAAATACCTATATATGGTCCAGCATGCTATCCTTAGGCCAAAACAATGAATTCTTAGTTAAATATTGGACAACAATTACTCTAAATAACTTTAGGGGCATTTGAGGTCATAACCTATAGTCAGCCATATTTTACCATGCATGACTCAATTTCCCAAAATGCCCTTAGACCTCCTTTTCCTAGGTATTATATATAACCTATGTAAATGACATTCACATTCAAACAAAGTGATCTGAACCTATTCATGGTTTGCTAAGAAACATTTTTAACCATGGTTAACCCACATTAACAATGGTTAGATTATTTTTCCTAAAAGTACCTTAATAACCACCCTAATTATAGATTGGCTAAATATACTGACCCCAACAAAATTCCAATGAACCCTAACCAAGGCATCCTAAGACCCTAGCCTATCTTCCTTAGGAATTCAACCCACATAAGCTAGCCCAATTTAAGTTAATTAAGTTGGCCCAATCATACCAGAAAGATTAAAAAAATTGAAGTTAATCTAAATAAAATTTTCCAAACCCATTACTTCCATCTACTCTCGAAGCATCTAAAGGCTAGCTGAACTCAACTTCAAGGCCGAACTCTTAGAATGACCAAACTCATCACAAACCATGGGAATATTCTATGGCACATTCTAGGCTCTTATTGGATTATCTTTATTACCTTACCAACTAGAGTCACTAAGGCGACTGAAATTCCAACCAAGTTTTTTAAGAACTCATGTTAAAATTTACACATAAATATTGATCCTCTCCCTTCCATGATGTTAGAATAAGTGACCAAAACCTTCTGAACTCCCAATTTCCTATTTGTAAGCATTGAAACCTAGCTTTGGTGACCCATTTCACAACCAAAGTTCACTTAGTGATCCTATACTTCCCAACTGTCAAGGTCTACAAGAATTTTGTAAGTTAATTTTAGGAAAACTCATAACAACCTCCACTTGCTTTACAATTCACTAAATCTATGTATGTTAAATTTATATACAATATAAAATTAGGCTTCATTCATTATGAAACCAACCAACAATCTGAGTTGATCTTCCTACTGGATTGTAAGTGTATAAGCCCCTATGCCTACATGATCAAGGGGAAGTTGAAACATTCATGGATCAGGATCAGCATCAAATATAAGGAATTGTGTTAGTATTATTTATAGATTAGGGTACGTAGATGATAGTGCGATTATCATTCATTTTATGTATATAGAATGTACAACAATAATTATATTGGATAGTGAACAACTCCCCACGTCATGCATTACACGCATGATCCACAAAGTTAAAATAAAAATATTATTATACAAAAAATTAACATGTCTCATTTTAGGAATGCCTGGTTTCTTTTGATGTTAGGTTTTTTAGGATCAGAACACTTGCTATGATATAAGGGTGATGTGGTAAACTAAAGAATTATGAAAATGATTTAGGGCTATATCAATCCCTAAACCATGCTTAGGTTTTCTTTGATATAAAATTCCTACTTAATATATGTAACTATACATGACAAATAAAGTGATATAGTGATAGAGTAAAGTGGTAATTCCATGAGGAAGAATGTTTACTTATAAATTGTAGTACTATCTACTTCAACTATAATAATTATCCTGGTTAATAATAATAAGTTTTTGTAGAGATTCAATCACTTAATTTAAAATAAAAATAATTAAATAAAAAATATTGGGATAAATAATTTGGGTTGATGGAATATAAATGCAATATGTTTCCTAATGATTCTCTTTTGTATTGATGATATTCAGAGCATATACATCACCGATCGCTCAATCAATCATTAAGAGACAAAGGATATATTAAAATCTACCAACCTAAATACAACTATAGACTCTCATACTCTATCTCCTTATGAAAGATTTAAAAGGATAAGTAAAGCATGTACTGTTAGAATCCACTCATGATAATTTATATCTATAAATTTGATACATGATAAGCATTATGCCTATCCTAACATCATACCAATACAACATACCTTGTTGTGCCCACTTTCTTTTTCCTAACTCCACATTACACATCATATTAACTGCATATATATCTACTATGTGTGTTAAATGAAGACCTAATATATTGAAAATATCATAAAATTATTGATGAAGAGAATTCATTTGTTTTTTTATATTTCATGTACACCATCAATCCAAAACTAGAGAATTTATCCAGACATGATGAATGAGTGAAGCAGGTTCATTTTGATTAATTACACAAAAAGGGAAAGAACAAAATAAATTATTTCATCAGATAGCTTCAATGATATCCTCAACACTCATCCTTGAACTTACAAAATTGCTTCTATAAATATAAACTAAATACTCTAATATAATAAATTTAATACTTATCAAAATTTCCTTAATTGTCACTACTAAGTAGAAATCATAGAAATAATATAAAGACTGAAATTAAACAAGTGACTGAACTATCCTACTAGCATTATAATTGGACTATTCATAGAAAAAAAAACATATTCTAGCATTTTATTGCTCAAGAGAATTTAACTTTGATGCCCATAAAATGAAATTACTTCACAGCACTGAAGGGTTTCCTCCACTAAGACAATTGTTGGCATGGACCTATTATTTAATAAATTGACACATCGCTTCACTAGCATATTATAGCCTGAATTATTAAAATCATAGAGCCACTATTCTAGTGATGGTTGAGTGTTGCAGCATCCACGTAGCACTCCCCTTGAATTGGTGAAGTTGTAGTTTAGTAACACAGCACTGTGCAAAAAAACACTAGGCTTTGTGGTACTAACTCCTTCGATGCTATGGTACTGTCAAAAAGATACTAGATGCTACCATATCCGTATTTGGGCTCTTTGGCATTGTATATTATGATGCAGTAGTTGTATTTTGTCTAATGCTATGATGCTGCACCATACTTAAAATTTTTCCCATTTAATATATTTTCCTCCACAAACATGACTAAAACATCACATTTTTAGTGACAAATTAACACATAAAAAAATAACATTATTTACACTTATTAAATTCTCCCCAGTATAAACTTTTTATCCTCAAGAAAATAAAAGTTTGTTACTTTGGCTAACTAATTAACCAAAACAAAAAAATGATAATATAAAATTACTAAAATATAGGATAAGACATCCTCATTTATCATTAGTAAAAATGAATCAAAGCTATACTTTTCGTTTGGAAAATTACCAATAGTTAAACATAATTAATCATTCTTATTTTTACCTATTTTAAAATTATAAGTAATTGATTTAATCAATAATTTTGAATGTTGAAGTGAATAAAGTAATTTTAACAATTGAAATGGTTGTAGTTAAAGCTATACTTTCATTAGCTTACCATCACTTATATTATCTTTCTCATCTTATCTATTATTTTTTTTGTATAAATTCGTATTTTAAATCTTAAACATTCACTTTTACCAATTTTTGACTATACACAACTTTTTCTTTTGATATTCATCATTTTTTTTCTTTTAATAACTAGTTGTAGTTCTTTTTCTTTTTTAGGTAGTACATTATTAATGATTTTAAATATCAACTTCTACTTTAAGACTTTCTTACAATACTAATAATTTTAATGTATAGACTTCATGAGATTACTAATTCCATCCTCAGGTTAGCTATGATGTAAATTTTTAATCTACTCTTATCTAATTTTTAATACTAATTATTCATCTTAAAACTTTAAAGTTAAGTTCATAAAGTACAGCTTATAGATTCAAATTAGGATAAAAGATTAAATGGTTAAATGAATTAAGTATTAGTTTTTGAACCTATAAAGTTTAAATAGAGTTCCTTAAAATTAGGATATCGGGTTTTGTTATTATCCTAATTTTTCATAATTTTTAACTACCTTTTTTATATGGTTTAATTAAATAATCAGAATATTAAAGTAATTGATGGATAATACTATTTAAGCATGAAGGAAATTTACTGATGTGCAAATAAATACTACAAACACATAATTTCATATGAGTGATAAAAGTGCATAAAACATATGTTGAACATAAAATAAAAGATATCTTTACATAACATAACACAATTATAGGATAAGCAGTATACATGGCACCCAAAATTCAGTAATGACTCTCAAAGTTAAAATTTTGAATTAAGTATAATGACATAGGATAATATCCCCCATCACTTCCTTCTCTTCTAAAAAATAATGAAGTATAACAAGAAAAAAACACATACACTTCCTTAAGTCTTGTTCACTCCTCTAATCACATAATTGTGATCTATACCTATTGACTTTGATGATTTGCAAAGCTTTCTTATCTTTTATAATGATGGAACCATTAAGAAAAATAATAATGATGGTGAAAGGACTGATCTATCCAGATTTTATTTTTTTTGTGGCAATACGTTTTCTTATAATCAAATAGAAACACATCTTGCCCAAGAAAGAAATCATACAAGCTAACTCTACCACTATGCTTCTTCCTTATTTTTTCCATGGACTTCTTTTTACCTTAATGCAACCTATCTTTAAAATCATTCAACTTCTTAATACTGGAAAAACATTCCATGTGGATAAGTGAAAAAGAATCCTCATTCTTGGAATAATTCTAATTCTGATTATTTGAAGAAGATAATGTATGCTTGAATCTACCCATCGCTTAGTCTTTTGACTTTCAAGAGAAGAAAGTATGATAACTTACTCAATAGTATATAAGAATTAAAAAGTGAACTTCTTCCTATTTGGTTTTATAGATTTCAGTGGGAGGAAATGTTGAAAATTTTGAAATTTCAGTCACTATGGCCTATCGGAGGAAAGTTTGAAAATTTTGAATTTTCAGTCACAATGGCCCATCGGTGTGCCACAGCATTCAATGGTATGGTATCACGGTGCTCCCTTCTTCCCCATTAAAGTTATTTTCTAAAGCAAATTAAGTAAACTTTAACTTAAAATATAAGGTTTCCTCCCCAAAAGCTCTATGTTTATAGTCTTTTATTCGATTGGATAACTAACTAGACCTAAGATTGGATTGCCTCTCAAGCAATGCTATGTTTATAATTATCAGCTAAACTTACCTTGATGTTTCATTTGGCTAAGATGGATGATTGCTACTCTTCAATTAGGTCTCATTGGTTTTTATTTCCTTTTAGTTATGAATAATTTTAGTATTACTAGAAAGAGATCTAATGGGTCTATTACTGACAAAAATTGTAAGCTAACATAGTTAAGTTTTCAAATCTTTATTTGAAATAGCTTGGTTTTATAATTAAGTTCCCAATTGTATAGAAATATCTTCTAGTGGTGTATTTCTAGTTTTATAACACTATCATTGCCAGTTCCTAAGTCCTGGATAAGAAAATTGGAGGGTTGCATTAGATTGCCAAGAGACAGCATAAAACTTGTCAAATAATCATGACATGAATCCTTTAAAAAATTGTGTTAATATTAGGGCATCCCTTGGAAGCGACACATTGTGTGGCCTGAATATAATGACAAGTTTGAAAGGGCCGCTGCACCGGTGCCTGGGTGAAGTGCCAAATATGCAAGGGTTCCCACATCAATGACGGATGTGGGCAAAGAAGCAAGTCCATGAAACTAGAATTAAGATAGGAACTTGGAATATAGTCTCCCTTATAAAAAAATTAATGAAATTAATATATATTGTAATTCATAGAAAGATAAATATTCTGTGCATTCAGGAAACTAAATGGGTTGGAGAAAAATCTAAAGAGATTAATAGTTTAGGATATAAACTATGATATTCAGGTAGAAGTCATACTAAAAATGGTGTAGGTGTGATTATAGATATAAATTATGATATTCGGGTAGGATAATGTTATAAAAATTATCAAAATTAAAGATAGAATTATAGCTTTAAAGATTGTTGTTGATGCTAAGATTACTAATATTATAAGTGCTTATGCTCCTCAAGTAGGTTTGAATATGAGTTTAAAATTAAAATTTGAGAATGACTTAGAGGAATTAATACAAAATATACATATTTAAGAAAGAGTTTTTATTGGAGGAGATTTAAATGGACTTGTTGGTAGAGAGGTAAATGATTTTAAAAGCATCCATGGTGGCCATGGGTTTATAAAGACAAAGGAAGGTGGTAAAAATATATTAGATTTTTCTTTATCTTATGATTTCATAATAGCTAATACCTTATTTAAGAAAAGAGATGAGCATCTTATCACTTATAAAAATGGATATAGTAAAACCCAGATTGATTATTTTCTTATAAGAAAATTAGATCATTTAGATTGCGAAGATTATAAAGTTATTCTAAGTGAAAATTTATGTACTCAACATTGATTAATAGTTTTGGACTTTAAGATAAAGAGGAAAAAATAAAAAACAAATTAAAATGATTTTCTAGGATTATATTGGGGCATTTAAAAATACTAAAAAAAGTATTTTTGAGTGTAAGATTTTAGATCTTAATATTTTGTTTGTGTATGAGGATGCCAATATTATGTGGCAAAAAGTGGCTTGTGATATTAAGAATATTACAAAAAATGTGCTGGAGTTTCAAAGGGAAAGCTCCTAATAGTAAAAATAGTTGGTGATGGAATCTAAATGTGCAAAAAAAGATTAAAAAATAAGAAGATTTGTTATAAAAATTAGTTTAGATGTAAAAATTCTGATAATTGAGAAAGCTATAAAGAGGCTCGTAAGGAATCTAAGAAAGATATTTATAATGAAAAGAGCTTAGCGTTTAATGATTCATATAACAGATTAGATACGAAGCATGGAGAAAAATATATGTATAAGTTATCCAAAAAAATAGATTGGAGTAATAAGGATTTAGTTCAAGTGAAGTGTATTAAGGATGAAGATCAAAAAGTACTTTTCTTATAAGATGATATTCAACAAAGGTGGATGAGGTACTTTGCTCATCTTTTTAATGATGAATGTGAAAATATAATTGAATTTAGTGACTTTATCACCCTAAATGAAAATAAAGATTTTTATTTTTATCGACGTATAAGTAAAACCGAAGTTAGAGAGGCTTTAAAGAAAATGAAGAGTGGAAAAGCTGTTGGACCTAATGATATTCCAATAGAGATATGGAAATGCTTAGGAGATGAAGGAATTTCTAAGCTTACTAAACTTTTTAATACTGTTTTGAAGACGAAAAAGATGCCAAATCAGGGGAGAATGAGTGTATTAATTCCTAATTTTATGAATAAAGGTGATGCATAGAAGTGTGCAAATTATAGATGTATTAAGTTAATGTGTCATACTTTAAAACTATGGGAGCGAGTTATAGAGCATAGGTTGCAGCGTGATACTAATGTTTCTCAAAATCAATTTGGATTCATGTCGGTTAGGTCTACTATTGAATCCATACATTTATTGAGAGGTTTGATTGAAATATATAGAACGATTAAAGAGGATCTACATATTATATTTATTTATTTAGAGAAAGCATGTGATAAAGTTTCTAGAGAAGTGTTATGGAGAGTTCTTGAAAAGAAAGTATTTAATAATGCTTATATTCAATTCATTAAAGATATGTATGCAAGAGCTCTTGCTTGTGTTCAAACCCAAGGTGGTTTGAACCAGTATTTTCCTATTTTGGTTGGATTACATAAAGGATCAGCCTTAATTCCATATCTTTTTGCTTTAGTCATGGATGGTCTCATTAGACATTTGTAAGAGGATGTACCTTGGTGTATGCTTTTTGCTAATGATGCTCTTCTTATTGATAAGACTAGAGAGGGAGTTGAAGGTAAACTTGAATTATGGAGGTCAACTTTAGAGTCTAAAGGTTTTCACTTGAGTAGATCTAAAACTAATTATATGGAGTGTAATTTTAGTAGCAAAAGACCTAGTGAGGGGATTGTGACTTTGGGCGATCAAGTCATTAATAAGAGTACACGTTTTAGATATCTTGGATCTATTATTCAGAGTGATGGTGATATTGATGGGGATATTGTCAGCATAGTTCAAGTTAGATGGTTGAAGTGGAGGAATGCATTGGGCTTATTATGTGATAGAAAGATCCCCTCAAACTTATGGTAAAATTCTATTAGATGGTGGTGAGACCTGCAATGCTTTATAGTGCTGAATGTTGGCCATTAATAGAGAACCATACTACTAAGATATGTTTTTTAGAGACAAGGATGCTTAGGCGCATGAGTAGCTTAACCCTTAGAGATAGGATACAAAATGAGCATATATATGAAAATGTTGGAGTACCTCTAGTGGAATATAAGATTAGAGAGACACATCTTACATGGTTTGGTCAAATTAAATAAAGGCCTTCCAATGACTTAGTTAGGAAAGTTGACGTATTAGATTTGACTTATGTTAAGAAATGTAGTGGTAGACCTAAAAAAACTTGGATAGAAAATATTAGAAATGATCATTCTTTATTAGATTTAAAGGAGACTTTGACTTTTAACCAGATAAAATGGCAAAAAAGGATTTATGTAGCTGACCCCACGTAGTGGGAGAAAGGCTTGAAGTTGTTGTATATTGTTTGGTGTATTTCTAGTTTTACAGTAATCTCTTTGATCAAATCTAAGAGGATTTGCCAATTTTAGATTATTATTAGCTTGATTTTGATTATTTTAATTTGTACCTTAGTTATTTTGACCAGAATACCATTGATTTCCACAATTTTTTTTTGACCAGCAAAAATTTAGAAATTTCCTCTTACTTGGATTTTATGCATTTGAATAGGGATTATTTTATCTTCCAATCAAATTTATATTTTTAATCCTTTGGATTTAATTTTCTTCCAATGAGCTTTTATCTTTCGTTTGTAAATATGTATCAGAATTTAAGCCTAAAGTGCTCAACTTATTTGACATTGTTGTAACTTGTGTAGTCAAAACACATAAAGAATCATTTTCATAGATTACTTCCTCTCTCTTCGGATTCAACTTATCAGCAGGCCACAAGAAATTATTTGTTTTCATTTCTTCAATTAATTCATAAGCATCATCAAATGTCTTTGACATCAAAAAATCTCCAGCTGCAACCAGTCCATTATAAACATTTTAAATTATCAACCAATCAGGCAAGGCTTGGTAAGGACACTTTTTAAGCATCTCCTTGAATCTCTTCAACTATCATAAATAGATTCTCCTTCTAACAAAGTAAATGAAGTAATGACATTTTTATGCTTGGTAGTCTTTGTAGGTGGGAAATACTTTCCCAAAATTTATGGGCCACCTCATTCCATGTAATAATAGAGCATGGGGGTAAAACATTTATCCACATTTTTTCCTTATCTCCTAAAAAAATGGGAACAATCTAAGTCTAATGGCATCATCACCAACACCATTGTACTTAAATGTTTCAAATATTTTTAAGAAACATACTAAATATAGGTTATGGTCTTTAATGGAAATTCCTCCCAATTGAGAATTTTGTATTATATGAATGATTTTAGGTTTTAATTCAAAAGGATTTTCTTGGATGGCAGGTCTATTTTTGCGTTTGGTGAATTAAATCTACTAAAGTGTTTGCAAAATCCTAAAGAGGTATAGAATAATCTAATTTTTTAATAGGGTCGGCCATTTTAAAAATCTTTTTGGGAGTTTGGAATTTAGAAGGGATACTCCAAATTTCAGAATTAAAATTTAAATATGACTCCCCTCTATGTATTGTAAGCATACATTCATAGATAGGCAATCAGTAAATTAAAAAATAAATAAATAAAATAATATAATAAGGCTAATTATTTTACGGATTCAATAATATATTAAATTTGCAAATAACACAAGATCTTCCCTGGCAATGATGCAAAAAACTTAATGGGTGTGATGTGGTTATCTAAGGAATTAATAAAATAATTAGGATTCTTTCAATACCTAAATAATGCTTAGGTTTTCATTAATATGAATTATAAAAATTCCACTTAATATATGCAAGTATACATGCCTAATCAAATAATATAGTGATGGAGTAGGGATAAATTCACTTAATATAGTGATGAATTTTCTTTACTTATTCTTTATGTTGGGCAAAATTAACTACATTAGTAATGTCTACTTTAACTATAACAATTTTCATACTCAATAAAAATAAGTTTTGGTGAAGATTAAATAACTTAATTTTATAAAATAATTAAATAAAATACTATTTGAATAAATTATTTTGGATATATGGAATGAAAATACAATATATTTCCAAATGATATTATTTTATATTCATGTTATTCAAAGCGTATGCATCATTGACCGCTCAGTCAAGCGTGAAAAGACAATGGTTAGATAAATCCTTCCAATCACTATACCACTCTAAACTCCCATAGCCTACCTCCCTATAAAATTCTTAGAAGAGTAAGTAAATCATATACTGTTAAAAACCTCTCACGATAATTCATTTCTATAAACTTTATACATAAAAAGCATTATGCCTATGCTTGCTTCATATGAATCTAACATGCCTAGTTGTGACTACTTTTCTATTCGTTGGCTCAACATTACACCTGAAATTAACGACACATATGGCCACTAACTACATTAAATGAATACCTCATATATCAAAAACATTATAAAATTTTTGATAAAGAGAATTCATTAGTACCCCATATTTCATTTACACTATCAATCAGAAACTAGATAATTTAGCCCTATATAAAGAATAAGTGAAGCAAATTAATTTTCTTTAAGTACATAAATGAAAGAAATATATCATCAGATAAGTTTAATGATCTCCATTATACTCCTCCTTGAACTTACATAATTGCTTCCACAAATACATGTCAAACACTCTAATGTGAGGTATCTAGTACTTTTAAGAATTCCCTTTGTTCTCACTCCTAAGAAAAAATCAAAGAAGCCCTATAAAGACTGATAGTAAACAAGTGACTGAACTCTTCTACTAACATTATAAATGTGCTATTTTTAGAAAAATATAGGAAATGGATTTTGGCACCGTGGCGCTTGAGACACTTGCCCTGTGGCTCCCATAAAATGTACTAATGTCATAGCACTGAAGGATTTCCTCCATTGCAGCGCTTGTTAACAAGTACCCTCTTTTATATGAATTGATGCATCGCTTTGCTGATAGATCGTAGCATGAATAGTTATGACTGTAACATTGTGGAGTTGCTAATGGTTGAGCGCTACGGAGTCCATGTGGCACTCCACTTGACTTAGAGACATCAAAAATTGGCACCACGATGTTGTGCATATAGAGACTAGGCTTTGCAGTGCTGACTTCTCTAATGCCATGACATTTTCAAATAGATATTGGGCACTACCATGTCTATATTTATGCACTCCAATGGTGTCAATGATGGTGTTTTTATAGTTTTATTCACAATGCCATGGCACTATACCATACTTGAGTATTTCACCATTTCCTATATTTCTTGGCACAAGCATAACTAAAATAATATATTTTTACTAATAAATCAAAATATAAAATATAACATTATTTATACCTATCAATAAATTAGCAACAATAATAATAAGATTTTATCCCACTGTATAAGGAAAGCTACATCAATCTTTTTACTTTATCTTGTCCTATAAAGATTCAAATTCTCATTTAAATCTTATAAAGATAGGACATTTCTAATATTTTCTAACCATTTATTTTTATATCTACCTCTACCTTTCTTAACTTAACTCAAAACTAATACATCTACTTTCCTAACTAAGTCATCAGAAGGCTATCATTTTACGTGAACAAATTATGTAAGGCAGCTCTCTATAATCTTATCTTCCAGAGTAGCTACACTAACCTTTTCATGTATATGCTCATTTTGGATCCTATCTCTTAGAGAAAAGCCACTCATCCATCTAAGCATCCTTATCTTGGCAACACAGCTTCTTTTTATGCTTCTCTTTTAATTGCCAAAATTTTGTACCATCAACCATTGAAGGTCTCACTACCATCTTATAGAATTTTCTGTTAAGTTTGAGAGGGACTTTTTTATCACACAAAATGTTTAATGCATTCCTCCGCTTCAACCGTCCAACTTAAATTCTACTAAAAATATCCCCATATATTTCACCATCGCTCTGAATAATAAATTCAAGATATATAAAATGTATACACTTATTAATGACTTGATTGCCCAAAATCATAATCCATCCACTAGATCTATTAGTACAAAAAATACACCCCCTATATTCAGTTCAAGATCTACTAAAAAGAGCCTTTAGATTGTAAGGTTGACCTTTATAATTAAAGTTTAGCTTCAACTCCCTCTCTAGACTTATCAACACAAGAATATCATCAAGAAAAGAATAAACCATGGTACAACCTGCAAATGTCTAGTGAGAACATTCATTACTAAAGTAAAAAAAGATATGAGCATAACACTGATCCTTGATGTAATCCAAGTAAGAAAGGAAAATACTTATTCAAACCACCATGTGTTTGAACACAAGTAATAGCTCTTGCATACATATCCTTAATGACTTGAATATAAGAATTATTAACCACTTTCTTATGCAGAACTCTCCATAGCACTTCTCTTAGAACTAATCAATAAAAATCAAATTTAGATTCTCCTTATTTTCTATATACTTCACCATCAAACCTCTCAATAAATGTATAACTTCAATAATATACCTATTTTCCATGAATCCAAATAAATTTTGAGAATCGTTAGTATCACACAGCAACCTATGCTCTATAACTCTCTCCCCATAGTTTTAAAGTATGACACATTAACTTAAATCCTATATAATTCATAGAATCTTGTAAATCATGTTTATTCTTAAAAATAGGAATCAACACTCTCATTCACCACTCATCTGACATCTTTTCAATCATTTAAAAAATATTAAAAAGTTTAGTAAGCCAAGAAATTCCGTCATCAAATAAGCATTTCAACGCCTCTATTGGAATATCATCGTGTCAATTAGCTTTTCCACACTTCATTTTCTTTAAAGCCTCTTTAACTTTGTTTTACTAATACATTGATAAAAACAAAATTTCTTATTTTCATCTAGGGTGTTAAGGTCACTAAATTCAATCACATTCTCACAGTCTTCCAAATCAAATAAAAATAGTATGAAATCACATCTTGGAATCAAATAAGTAAAAAAAAAAACTTTTAAGAGTAAAATTATAATAAAAATAAAATTTTGCATTATCTTTATATCCTGGCTAATAGGCTTTATTAGTTTAATTATAAATCTCAATTTCCAAATTAACAATAGCAAAGCCTATGATATGTTACAATAAAACTTGACATTATTATTATAAAGAAATTAGATGAATTACCTGACAATCCTTTCATGATAAAATTATAAGTCCAAAAGATCCATGATTTTGTAAACACATGGTGGGGTAAAAGTTATAAGTTTCATTTCATTATTTAATATTTAAGTTTGAGATACTACTCAATATTATTCACCTTAGTTTTAGAAGATGAGACCTAAAGGTTTGAGGAGATTGTAAAACCTCTATGAACTAGCCCAAGGCACACCAAGAGGGTGTTGAATTAGTATTTTTAAAATACTACTTACATTCAACAAGAAAAAACAAAACTTATCTTATTAATTTTTTTCATAGTTAAGAGAAGCAATCAGTACTTATTACCTATTATTGAAGTAAATAAATTAAATCAAATTTTTAATAATGATGATAGAATTCTAATCACCACAAAACAAAATAGCTATCATAGATTTCAAACAAGAAAATACAGTAGAAAGTAAAATGCTAAAAGTATAATGTTAAAAATAGAAAATCAAAATAAATACACCATCGATCTATAGTGGTTCGGTCAAATAATGATCTATGTCCACTCCCTAGAGTCCTTGACTTTGAGTATAGCACTATCACTATAGTGTCGCTCCTTTTGCCCCCATAATAAAGTGGAAAAATCCTTACACAAATCACTTCCACTAATGTGGTGAGGCAGAGAACCAAAAGTTTTTTCACCCTCCTAATGATGGCAGTGGGCCTTTAATACTTTTTCTCCCACCTAGAGAATGCAGAGAACCTCAATCCTTTTTTCTCCCTCCTAGAGAAGGCATAGAACTTAGAATCCCTCTTCACCTTTTTGTGATGGAAGAGAACCATAATCCTTTTTCTCCATCTTGGTGAAGGTAAAGAATCTCAATTCTTTTTCTATCTCCTTAAGAAGGTAGAGAACCCAGAATCCTTCTTCACCCTCCTAGTGATGGCAAAGAACCACAGTCCTTTTTCTCCCTCTTAGAGAAGGCAGAGAACCCTAGACTATTGAATTTAAAGTTTATCTCTCAAGAGAATCTTTAAGAAAATTGTTTGTAGTATCTTTACATATTTCTTGGGTTATATTACTCCGATGTCTATTTTACCTATCAGCTTGTTTTGCTGGATCTATTTCATGATGATGATCATAAGGATTGCATTGGGGATGGTAGATTGGGGCCTTTTGCTTTTTTTTTTTTTTTTTTTCTACCTCTTGTTGGGTGCTCTCCCTTGAGCACCATAGAATGTAATTAGGTGATTTTGAATTATTCTATTGTTGGGAACTTAAGCTCTTAGATTTTTTTCTCTTTATTTTTATAGCTATATTGATCAGTATAGTGATTGAGGTTCTCTTAAGTATTGTTTATTTTTTTGCTTAATCAACACGTAATCCCCTTTGTGGGTTTCCCCTTAAAAAAAATCTTTAAGAAATCTCTAAGAAAGTTTAAATTATAGATTTTGATTTACATCCTTTTTTAACTAGACTTGCATCTTGTATTCTTGAGCAATGTATATTTTTCCTATAATGTTAGTGTGCATAGATAAAAAAATACTATCTAGTATATATGCTTTATAAATTAAAAGAAACTTAAATATTAATATTTTTTATCATTAAAATGACAAGCTAGGGATCCAGGTTTGCAAAAATCTCCACCATTTTAATGAAGGAAAATATTTTTTTTTTTTGAAGAATAGACTTATGTTTCATTCTCCTAATCTCTCCCTCACTACGTGATAAATCTTAAGATAGGTGTAAGATAAATAAAGTTAACTTTGAATTTTTTTTCACTTTACATTTTAAAATTATTTGTAATGTCTTGGACGATCTGTCCAAAAGCAAAAACCCTAATTAGGGCATCCTCATTAAAGTAAATCCCGTCTTTATGCAAAACACATCGTCCTGGATGATTTTGTATCGGCCAGGACAATAGGCTCAATTCAGAAAGAATCTGCCGCCATATCTACTTGGGAAATTCTTATTTTTGGATATCGGCCTGGACTATAAAATATTGTCTAGGACGATCTAGGATAATTTTTCCAAAATTTCTCTAGCAATTTTGGAAAGCAATTAATGGTGATTTCATCCGGGCCGATCGCAAGATCGTCCAGGATGATTATACATCATCCATCTTCATTTCAGGGCGATATTCAGGATGATTTTCCTCATATTTGAATTAATCGGCAAAGACAATATGTCTATCGTCCTAGACGATAAAGTCGGCAACTTGCATTAATGAGCTCATTTTTAGCTCTTCTATTTAAGAGATGACAAGGCACTTTGTAAGTGTCTTTGGCAGCCATTGTAGCTTCATTCTTGTGGGGGAAACTTGAAGAGAAAGCTTGAAAGGGAGTGAGGAACGGGTGAAGTCTGAGAGAGGGAGAAGTTCCTATGAGGGGGGACTCAAGGGAGTGTGGAGGGGGATTCCACACGGTTGCTCCGGCAGGCTTGCATTTTAATACCATCGGATTCAAGGCTTGTCTCGAGGAAAGTTCACCAAAGAAGAAGTTCACTTTGGTGTCAAAGGACCCGGTGACTCCACCGTACTGAGGAAGGTGGAAGTGATTTTGTAAGGGCTTCTCTGCCTAGCTGTGGGGGCTAAAGGAGAGACACTTATTTTAGTGCAATACTTGGAGGGTGCCTCCAAGGAGTGGACGTAGGTCAAGGTTTGACCGAACAACTATAAATCTAGTGTGTTCTTTTCTTATTATTGCTTGCGCATTATTTTCTTCCGCACTTTGTTTCTGTGGTGATTTTGGTTTGAGTTTTATCTTTGGTTTTAAAGTTATCCAATTCACCTCTCTCTTTGTTAGCCTTGGGCCAGTTCTATAGGGCTTAACATTCCTAAAGAACTTTTTAGTGCCATCAGAGCACTTTCATATGATGATTAAGGCTACTTTAAATTTTGTAATAGTTCTAGGACATATCATTGCTTATGTCTTATAATCCAAATATAACATCCAATATCCTACTCCTCCAAATCTCCAACCTGCCTTCTACTCCAACAATTCCTTCAATGTCCTTTATAATACACATCTTCACCCGGGGGACGGGGAAGCTCAGGGGCAGCAGAGGAGGAGGATCCTCTACCTATTCATGTACCTACTCCGCTTCACTAGCACTCTCAGCTTGATGAGCTGGTCGAGTAGTTCAACCAGTGGGAGGCAAGCTTTGAGACTTACGTTGTTGCAAAGGAGCAGCAACATGCTGAGGACTTAGCCAATTTTGTCACCTATATTGGACATCAGCTGTAGCAGCACGGCCAAGACATGGCCTGGTTTGGAGCCTCACTGTCTAGCTACTTTTAGCAGTCACCACCACCACCACCTCCTCTTTTAGTTGATCAGGGGATGTCATTTTACTAGTTTTTTTTATGCTATTCTTTCATTATAGTTTTTTTCCATTATTTTGTTGTTTAGTTTCTACTTTATTTCTATTTTGTTTTCCTCCTCCTTTTTGAGATGTCAAAAGGGGGAGTAGTGTGTTGCACTTGTACTATTTTGTCCTGAAATTTGAATATGTTATGTTTTCTACGATTGCACTTCTTCCAGTTCACTGTCTTGAATTGCTTAGATTAATTTTAGTTTGACATCATCAAATAGGGGGAGATTATTACAAATTTGATTTTTTGAATTGGAATTTTGATGGTAATAAAATATTCCTATTTTTTTTATGACTGCCTTGCCCAGTAACATTTCAGGTCAATAAGATCAAGTGCAACTCAAGCCAGCTCAAGATTGGGTAGAATAGGTCCGAGTCAGTTTGTAATGTAATTTTTCTCTTTCTTGAGTCAATTGTAATCTTTGTGGTGCATGATACTAAGTAACCCTGCACACACACACTTGGGTGAATTTTTTCTGTCTAACATAATGTTTTTTTATTTTGCTAACATTATTCGGGACTATCCTAAAATCATCCTAGATGATCGCTCAAAAATAGAAACCCTAATTAGGGCATCCGGTTAAGGTAGCCATCATTAAGCATATCATCCTAGATGATATTTGTATCGGTTGGGTTGATATGCTCAAATCAGAAAGAAGCAGCTGCCAGATCTATTTTGGAAGTTTTATTTTTTAATCATCATGCAGGATATCGGCCTGGACGATGGGGTTCAATTATGCCTAAATTGATCTGGTGATTAAGGAAATTATTTAAGGTTGATTGATTCGATCATATCTTCTTGAATGATTATAGGATTGGCCAGAATGATTAATTCAAAAACCTTGATTTCTCCTGGATGACAAAAAATCATACATCATCTATTTAGAGTGATGTTCTAGATGATTTTGTATAGATTTAAACTAATCGGCCAGGATGATCGTGAGATCAGCCTAGACAATCATGAGATTGGCCAGGACAACTAAGTCATTTTATTTTTGTCTAGACTCCCATCTATGGTGATGTTCTGGATGATATTCTCTGATTTGTACTAAATATGCAAGATGATATATTATTGACCAGGACAATAGGAACAAAAAATATTCTAATCGTCCCAAGTCGTCCAGGCTGATTGAGTTTAATATGTACTGATCGTACAGGACGAAAGTAATATTATCCTAGATAATAAAGTCGGTTCTTGGAAATATATTTAAAGGACTCATATTTTCTCAAGCATAAGCATCTTTTGCTGCTACCTTGACCTGAGAGAGTCTAGAGGAGAGAAAAAGAGAGGGAGAGAGAGGGAGGAACTTGTGAGGGGGAGCTTTTGAGGGGGTTCACAAGGGTTTCTCCAAGCAAATTTCCAAGGTTCCTTCTCTAATCTTCGTTCCTCATTCTTGGAGGCTCAAGGGAGGTCTTCTTTAGCAATTGATCAAGGTTCTCTCCTTGCTTCAGGAGAAAGAAAACGGTGTCGGTTCTCTGCCGCACCGGGTTCGGTGGAAAGAAGATTTTGTAAGGGCTTCTCCGCCTTGCTGCAGGAGCAAAAAGAGAGTCACTGAGTTTAGTGCAATACTCGGAGGGCACCTCTGGAGAGTGGATGTAGGTACAGGGTTGACCAACAACAACAACAACAACATCAAGCCTTTATCCCACTACGTGGGGTCGGTTACATGAATCATTTTTCTCCATTGTGTCCTATTAAAAGTCAAATTCTCATTTAAATCTAATAATGAAAGGTCATTTCTAATATTTTCTAATCAAGTCTTTTTAGGTCTACCCCTACCTTTCTTAACATAAGTCAAGTATAATACCTCTACTCTCCTAATCGGGTCATCAGAAGGTCGCTGTTTTATGTGACCAAAACATCTAAGGCGACTCTCTCTAATCTTATCTTATACTGGAGCTACTCCAACCTTTTCACGTTTGTGCTCATTTCGTATCCGATCTCTAAGGGTAAAGCCACTCATTCACCTGAGCATCCTCATCTCTGCCACACTTAACTTAGTATTATGCTTCTCTTTTAATGGCCAACATTCAGCACCATAAAGCATTGCAGGCCTCACTACCATCTTATAGAATTTTCCGTTAAGTTTGAGGGGTATATTTCTATTACATAACAAGCCCAATGCATTCCTCCACTTCAACCATTCAACTTGAATTCTGCTGATAATATCCCTATCTATTTCATCATCACTCTGAACAGTAAATCCAAGATATCTAAAACGTGTACTCTTATTAATGACTTGATCGCCCAAAGTCACAATCCCCTCACTAAGTCTATTACTACTAAAATTACACTCCATATGTTCCGTTTTAGATCTACTCAAGCTAAAACCATTAGACTCTAAGGTTGACCACAATA
Source organism: Dendrobium nobile (assembly GCA_022539455.1). Lineage (NCBI taxonomy): Eukaryota > Viridiplantae > Streptophyta > Magnoliopsida > Asparagales > Orchidaceae > Dendrobium > Dendrobium nobile. The sequence continues at coordinate 40,949,374 of CM039735.1, forward strand.
ATTCAAGTTTACCTTCAACTCCCTCTCTAGTCTTATCAACAAGAAGAATATCATTAGTGAAAAGCATACACCATGGTGCATCCTGTTGCATATGTCTAGTGAGAACATCCATGACTAATGCAAAAATATATGGGCTTAAGGCTGATCCTTGATGTAACCCAACCGAAATAGGAAAATACTTAGTCAATCCACCTTGTGTTTGAACACAAGTAATAGCTCCTGCATACATATCTTTAATGATTTGAATATAAGCATTATTGACTCCTTTCTTTTGAAGAACTCTCCATAGCACTTCTCTTGGAACTTTTTCATATGCTTTTTCTAAATCAATAAATATCACATGTATATCCTCCTTATTTTCTCTATATTTCTTCATCAAACCTCTTAATAAATGTATGGCTTCCATAGTCAACCTACCTGGCATGAATCAAAATTGAGTTTGAGAAACATTAGTATAACGCTGCAACCTATGCTCCTTAACTTGTTCCAATAGTTTTAAAGTATGACATATTAACTTAATACCTCTATAATTCGCACAATCTTGTGTATCACCTTTATTCTTAAAAATAGGAATTAACACACTCATTCTCCACTCATCTGACATATTTTTAGTCTTCAAAATAGTATTAAAAAGTTTAGTAAGCCATGAAATTCCTTCATTTCCTAAGCATTTCCACACGTCTATTGGAATATCATCAGGTCCAACAACTTTTCCAACCTTCATTTTCTTTAAAGCCTCTCTAACTCCAGTTTTACTAATACGCCGATAAAAATAGAAATCTTTATTTCCATTTAGTGTGCTACGGTCAGTATAGTCAATCTTATTTTCACAATCTTCATTAAAAAGTTTAGCTAAATATCTCATCCACCTTTGTTGAATATCATCTTTTAAGAAAAGTATTTTTTGATCTTCATTCTTAATACACTTCACTTGAACTAATTCCTTACTACTGCTATCTCTTTGTTTGGCTAACTTATACATATATCTTTCTTCCTTTTTAGTAACTAATCTATTATATAAATTACTAAAAGCTAATTCCTTTGCATCGCATATTGCTTTCTTAGCATCCTTACGAGCCACTTTATATATTTCTCAATTATCAGAATTTTTAAAATTAAACCAATTTTTATAACAAAACTTCTTATTTTTAATCTTTACTTGCAAATTTGGATTCCACCACCAACTATTAGTACTATTAGGAGTTCTTCCCTTTGATACTCCAAGGATAACATTTGCAATATTCTTAAAATCACTAGCCACTTTTTCCCACATAACTTTAGCATCCTCATGCACAGACAAAATCTTAAGATCTAAAATCTTATTCTTAAAAATATTTTTGTTAATATTATTTAAATGCCCCATCTAATCATAGAAAATCATTTTACTTTATTTTTATGTTATTCCCCTTTATCTTAAAGTCTAAAACTAATAATCGATGTTGGATACATAAATTTATGGCCACCATAAATGCTTTTAAAATCATCTATTTCTCTACCAACATGTCCATTTAAATCTCCTCCAACAAAAACTCTTTTTTCAAGAGGTATCTTTTATATTAATTCTTCTAAGTCATTTCAAAAATTTAATTTAGAACTCATATCCAAACCTATTTGAAGAGCATAAGCACTTATAATATTAACAATTCTATCATCAACAATAATCTTTAAAGCTATAATTCTATCTCTAATCCTACTAATTTTTATAACATTATCCTTTAAACTCTTATCTATAATAACACCTACTCCATTTCTAGTACGACTCCTACTCGAATACAAAAGTTTAAATCCTAAACTATAAATTTCCTTAGCCTTCTCTCCAACCCATTTAGTTTCCTGAATACACAAAATATTTAACTTCCTATGAAACATAATATATATTAATTCCATTAATTTTTTTGTAAGAGAACCTATATTCCAAGTTCCTATTCTAATTTTAGTTTCATGGACTAGCTTCTTGGCCCACATCCGTCTTCATGTGGGAACCCTTGCCTACTTAACACTGCACCCGGGAGCCGGAGCAACGGGCCTTGCACACTTGTCACTATATTCAGGCCATATAATGCATCGCTTTCAGGGGACACCCTAGCATTAACACAATTTCTTAAAGGATTCATGTCATTATTGTTTGACAAGTTTTACACTGGCTGTCGACAACCTAACGCAACCCTCCACTATTCACATCCAGGACTTGGGACCTAGCAACGGCAGTGTTTACAGGGTTGACCGAACCACTATAAATCTTTGTATTCTTTTGTTTTCTTTCGCATTTATTTTTTCTCTACTTTGATTATCGTTGTGGTTAATTTTGGTTTAAGTTTTGAGTTTTTGATTGAAAGAAGTTTTTTAAAACACTAATTCAACCCCCCCCCCCCCCCCCCCCCCTCTTGGTTAGCCTCGGGCTTGTTCATAAGGACTTAACATCCCTAACAAACTTTCAAGTTGTATCAAAGCAAAATTAATAAAATTAAGTTTGATAACTTTTTGAATTTTGATTCATGGCTAACTTTGGTAATCATAACACAATGGAAGGATTTTTTAATTACACGTCCACCTTTGTTTGATAATATTTCTTTTAATTTTTTGAAAACTTGCATGTCTATATTTTTATAATCAATTGACTATCGTATGTGGATGCTTGTTAAAGAAGGTTATACACCACCTACTCGTGAACTTAACGGAATTAAAATTAAAATTCCTTTTACTGAATGAAATTTTGATGAAAGAGATTTAGCACAACTTAATGCAAAATACTTGAACTATTTTTTTGTGCTTTGATGTCTAATGATTATATGTGTGTTTAACTTGTGCATCTGGTAATGAAATTTGGGATAGATAATATGTAACTTATGAAGGAACCAATGAAGTTAAACAATCTCGATTGAATATTCTTTTGTATGACTATGAACTTTTTCGTATGAAATCATTTAAATAAATTTCTGAAATATATACAAGGTTTACTCAATTCATTACCTCTTTGAATGCCTTAGAAAAAGAACTCACCAAATATGAAAAAGTGAACAAAATTTTATGATGCTTGCCTTCCTCTTCTGATGCTAAGATCACTACAATTCAAAAGGTTTTTAAGGAAGAAGCAAAAAAACCATCAGAAGTGGAAAAGAGGTAAGGATAGCAAAACTTATAAAAGTTCTTCTAACGTTGTTTGCTTTCAATGTAGGAAGCTTGGATATATTAAAGTTGATTGTCCTACTCTTAAGAAGCATGCAAGTAAGGAAAAGGATGAGGAGAAACCCAAATATAGGAAGGATAAGAAGCGATCCCAAAAAGTTTGCTGGACAGATTCTACATCTAACGCCTCTAAAACTGAAATAGTGGAGGAAACCATAAACTTATGTTTAATGGCCAATAATCAACATGAACAATCTGATCAAGAAGAGGTATGTGAGCCAACATATGATCAATTAGTTAAAATTTCTGAGAAAATTCATGCATCATATAAAAAACTTAAGAAAATGCATGTTAGCTTGAAATTAAAATTTTTGAATTTGCAAAAAGAGCATGAAATATTATTAAAAGATCATTCCCAAATTGATAGCAATCATATGTCTTTACTTGATGAGTTTGATGAATTGAATCTAAAGCACTCAGAGTTGATTATTGAGCATGATTCATTGAAAGCATCCTACTCCTCACTTGAATCTGATTTTAAGACTTACATTATTCACCATGCTAGTACACATTGCACACACTTGCATTATTTACCATAGTATACATTGGGTGTGGAGACCAAAATTGCATGATTCACAACATAACACACATGCATTGCATTCTCCTTTTCATAATAAGGGGCCCAAACCTGTTTGGCTTCCTAAATCTGACTGTCGATAACTTTAGTAGGTATGCTCTCACCAAAGATCTCATGAGAGCATATAATACCTGGACAGTGGAGGCTCGCGGCTCATAACTGCTTAAACGTACTACTTAATAAATTCTAGATTACTTGTTTACTACTTTGTGTATTGGTTGCATTCTTTTTTTATATTTGTTGATTTTCTAGTTATTTCATCTCTAATGTTTTATTTTCCTTTAAAATAATATTTTTCCTAGTTTTTAGTTTTTGGAATTTGTATAATCAATGATAAATATCCCTAAATCAATTAAAGGGAGAAACACTATTGATTGTTTCCCTCCCTCTAACCTCTTTTAGTGGTGTAATTTTCTTTTTTTAACAAAAGTTTATCTTAAATAAATAACTGGACTTTGCAATTAAGATCTTTTCTCTCTTACTACAGTAATCTACCTTATATATATATATATATATATATATATATATATATATATATATATATATATATATATATATATATATATATATATATATATATATATATATATATATATATATATATATATATATATTATAATATTTAAAAGTCTTTATATTGCTTTCATATTCTTTGAAATCTTACTGTTGTATTTATCATAAGAATTTGATTCTGTTTTGTAGTTTATTCTTCCCTTTATTAGAGAGTGAGTTTTTCTTATCTAATAACTAGAAGATATACGCATAACTGAGAATATTTATGAGTTTTGAAAAGAGAACTAGCTTGGAAAAATAACAAAAAAAGGTGGCCAATAATGTCAAAACAAAAGATGTGCAATGATAGCCAAAAGTTGAAGAATACACAAAGTGTATCAAAAATTAAAAGATGTGCAAAGTGCGCCAATCAAATTGACAAGAGTCATAAAATGAACCCATAAAAAGAAAAAGCTTCCCTCTCTTTTAAAAACTTTTAAAACTTAGAAGAATTCATGTGTCACTTTATATTTTCAAAGGCTTGATTTCAAATTTCATTATTGTGATAAATCACTTTGGTATATTATTCAATAAGATATTTTTCTGGAACCAAGTTTTGAACAGACATTTTTTGTTCTTATCTAATTGGTTTGTTCTGAGTTAGATCTCTTATTTTCAAAAGACAATTTTGCCCTAAAAAAAGTTCGAGCTAGGGTTAGCAGGATAAGATATTCTTCTAATTTTATCGATGTTAACACATTGGTCTTACAAGTCCCTAAATTCAATCACCTAGAAATTTTACCTTTAAAAAAAATTTACTTTTTGTTTTTTATTTTTTTCTCTTTTTTCTCTTTTTTAGCTTTCTTTTATTATATTTTTGGGCATTCTATGATCATCTCCACCCATCCTTTGGTTTAAACTTTTTATCACATCATCCCGGAAGATATTCATATCATCCTGTACGATCAGTTCAATTTACTTCTAAAATTCATCTGCTGGCTGTTCAGACCTTTCTTCTCTTTATCATCTTGGACAATACATTATCGTCTTGGACAATATGATCGTCCTCTACTTCAATCATCCTTGTTTATCCTAGATGATCCTCTTTCATCCTGAATGATGCCTTTACTCCTTTCTCAATTACTGGTAATCCTTCCGCACGATCCACCTATTCATCCTGGATGATACACATGAAAATATATTTAATAAGCCTTAAATTTGGCCAGTATGATCCATTATTGGAGCATCATCCCAGACGATCCACCTGTTTGTCCTAGAAGATATATGTGGCAGTGCATTTAAATATTTTAAATTTGGTCAGTATGATCCATTATTTATCATCGTCCTAGGTGATCTGCTTTTTCAATGATCATCTGGATTGTTGCCTCGGTATGATCGCTTATGTCTAATCATCTCAGGCAATATCTGATCATCCTGAATGATATAATCACCATTTTTGATCAATTCCCTAGTTGCAATTATTGCACCAAATCATCCTGGAAGATTCTGCGATCGTCCTAGATGATCCGGCCGATTTTTTATATTCAGAGCCCCTCCAGCCATTTTTCTCACACCATCTCCTTCTACTAGCTTTCTACTTCCTCTTTTATACTATTTTGTGATTATGGCAGGAGGCAAGCAATCTCGCCAAGTGTTGGGCAGTTCCTCGAGGGCCACTTTGGACCCTCGATTCATGGAGGTGGATGATTAAGCTGGCTACTAATGCTACAAGATGGATGACATTACTATTTCCCGATCGATCAACCCAAACCACCTTTCCTATCCGGTACTTGACTTATTCACTCACACCTCTTTAGGTTTAATTCTCACTCTCATAATCCCCTTCAATTCTAAGCTTCTATTTGAATTCTTCACAAGCCTTAGAATGAATTCATCCTTTACTTCTCTTTGATCATATGTGAATTGACGCCCCATCGAGATTACAAACAAGGACTGCACAAAATTCTTACAACTCTCCACCACAGGGGATAAGCTTCATACCACGTGTTCTAACCCTGATTATGAATGGGCTTCGACCAACCACTTTCTTCGCAACACCAATGCCCACTTTCATGTTGGAGAGACTAGCTCTTTACTTAGATATGCTAGGATGATCCAGCACATCCTTCGCACCTCTATTATTCCCAAAGCTGGTGATTGTGTCCACATTACTCCTCTTCTTTCGATCACCACCTTTTATATTTTAGCCCATCGTTAATTTAACGCTACTGATTTGATTTTCTGTTACATTGAACATCTGACCACTATTTGTTACCCAAAATATAGGACGAAGACAAACCTAGCCCTAGGATATATCATTGCTTATGTCTTAGAATCTAAATATAACCTCCAATATTCTGCTCCTCTAAATCTCCTGCCTACCTTCTACTCCAATAATTCCTTCAATGTCCTTCATAGTACTCGTTTTCACCCGGGGGATGAGGAAGCTCAGGGGGCAGTAGAGGAGGAGGCTCCCCCATCTATTCATGTACCTGCTCTACTTCACTAGCACTCTCAGCTAGATGAGTAAGACATGCAATTAAACCAGTGGGAGGCATGATTTGAAACTTATATTGTTACACAGGAGCAGCAATGTACTGAGGACATAGCCCGTTTTGACACCTATGTTACACACTAGCAGCAGAAGCATGACCAGGACATGGCCTGGTTTGGAGTACAGTTCGCCTCACTATCTAGCTACTTTTAGCAGCCACCACCACCACCACCTCCTTCAGATGATCTAGGGCCATCTTTTTATTAGTTTTCTTTTTATGTTATTCTTTTGTTGTAATTTGTTTCTGTTGTATTGTTATTTAGTTTCTGCTTTATTTTTTGTTCTGTTTTCCTCCTCATTTTGAGATGTCGAAAGGGGGAGTAGTGTGTTGTACTTGTACCATCCTGTTCTAAAATTTGAATCTATTAAGTTTTTATGATTGCACTGCTTCTATTTTACAATCTTAAATTGCTTAGATTAATTTTAATTTGTCATAAATAAAAAGGGGAAGATTGTTGAAGATTTTATTTTATGAATTAGAATTTTTATGACAGCAAACATTCTAATTTTTTCTACGACTGCCTTGCCCACTCACATTTCATGTCAACAAGATCAAGTGTAACTCAAGCCAGATCAAGATTGGGTAGATTAGATTTGAGTCAGTTTGTAATGTAATTTTTCTCTTTTTTGAGTCAATTGTAATATTTGTGGTGCCTGATGCTAAATAATTCTGCACACACACACACTTGGGTGAATTTTTTCTATCTAACTTAAAGTTTTCTAATTTTGATAACATCGTCCGGATTGATCCTAAAATCATCCTGGATGATCGATCAAAAATAAAAACCCTAATTAGGGCATCCTGGTTAAGACAGACGTCATTAAGCATATCATCCTGGATGATATTTATATCGGTTGGGACGATATGCTCAAATCAGAAAGAATAAGTTGCCTGATCTATTTAGGAAGTTTTATTTTTTAATCATCATCTAGGACATCAGCTTGGATGATGGGGTTCAATTATGCCTAAATTGATTTAGTGATTAAGGAAAGTAATTAAGAATGATTAATTCCATCATATTATCCTAGATGATCGCAGGATCGGCCAGGACGATCAATTCAAAAACCTTGATTGCTCCTGGATGACCAAAAATCATACATCATTTGTTCAAAGCAATGTTCTTGATGATTTTGCATAGATTTGAACTAATCAGCCTGGACGATTGCAAGATCGGCTTGGACGATCAAGTAATTTTATTTACATCCAGACTCCCATCTAGGGCAATGTTGTGGATGATATTCTTTAATTTGTACTAATCGTATAGGATAATATATTATCATCTGGACAGTAGGAAGAAAAAATCTTCTAATCATCCCAAGTTGTCCAGGCTGATTGAGTTTAATTTGTACTAATCGTACTAGATAATAGTAATATCATCATAGACAATAAAATCAGTTTGAAAATTTATTTAAAGGACTCATGTTTTCTCAAGCATAAGCATCCTTTGTTGCTTCCTTTACCTGAGAGAGCTTAGAAGAGAGGAAGAGAGAGGGAAAGAGAGGGAGGAACTTATAAGGGGGAACTTGTGAGGGGTTTCACAAGGGTTGCTCCAAGAAAGGGTCCAAGGTGTCTTCTCCAATCATTGTTCCTCATTCTTAAAGGCTCAAGGGAGGTCTTCTTTAGCAATTGATCAAGGTTCTCTACCTGCTTCAGGAAAAAGAAAAAGGAGTCGGTTTTCTGCCACAATAGGGTTGGTGGAAAGGAGGTTTTGTAAGGGCTTTTCTGCCTAGCTATGGGAGCAAAAGGAGAGTCACTAAGTTTAGCGCAATACTAGGAGCGCACCTCTGGGGAGTAGACGTAGGTACAGGGTTAACCGAACCACTATAAATCTTTATGTTTTTTGTTTTCTTTCGCATTTATTTTTTCCAAGCTTTGATTATCATTGTGGTGAATTTTGGTTTAAGTTTTGATTTTTTTATTGAAATAAGTTTTTTAAAACACCAATTTACCCCCCTTTTGAATAGCCTCGAGCTTGTTCATAAGGGCTAAACATCCCTAACGATCTTTCAAGTGGTATCAGAGCGAGATTCATAAAATTAAATTTGAAAACTATTTGAATTTTTATTCAATGGTAACTTTGGTAATTGTAACATAATAGAAGGATATTCTATTATACGTCCACCTTTGTTTGATAATATTCCTTTTGATTTTTGGAAAACATACATGTCTACATTTTTACAAATAATTGACTATCGTATGTGGATGCATATTAAAGAAGGTTATACACCACCTTCTCGTGAACTTAAGGCATTAAAACTGAAATTCTTTTTATTGAATGGACTTTTGATGAAAGAGATTTAGCACAACTTAATGCAAAATGCTTGAAATATTTTTCCTATTTTTTGAAATTTGAAGATTATATGCGTGTTTCAACTTTTGCAACTGGTAAATAAATTTGAGATAGATTATCTATAACTTATGAAGGAACCAATGAAATTAAATAATCTCGATTGAATATTCTTTTGCTTGACTACAAACTTTTTCGTATGAAAACTTCTGAATCAATTTTTGAAATGTATAAAAGGTTTACTCAAATCGTTACCTCTTTGCATGCCTTAGGAAGAGAACTCACCAACTATAAAAAAAGTGAATAAAACTTAATGATGCTTGCCTTCCTCTTTTGCTGCTAAGATCACTGCAATTACTGAATCTAAAGATTTGAACACTTATTCGATTGATAACTTACTTGGATCACTCATTGCTTACGAGCAAGGAGTGAATCAAAGAAATCTTGATGTAGGTGAGAAAAAGAAGGAGAAAATTGTGGCACTAAAGGACAACAACACGAACACTGACTCTTCCGGATCTAAGAATGATGATGCTGCCTTTATCACTAGTCAATTCAAAAGCTTTTTAAGGAAGAAGCAAAAAGTCCATAAGAAGTGGAAAAGAGATAAGGATAGTAAAAATTAAAAAAAAATCTGATGTTGTTTGCTTTGAATGCAGAAAGCCTAGACATATTAAAGCTAATTGTCCTACTCTTAAGGAGCACCCAAGCAAAGAGAAGGACAAGGAGAACCCCAAATACATCAAGGACAAGAAGCGATCCCAAAAAGCTTTCTGAGCGGATTATGCATCTAACTCCTCTGAAATTGAAGCAGAGGAGGAAACCACAAACTTATGTTTAATGGACAATAATCAACATGAACACTCTGATCAAGAAGAGGTATGTAACCAACCTATGATCAATTAGTTGAAATTTATGAGAAAATTCATGCATCATATAGATAACTTAAGAAAACACATGCTAGCTTGAAATTAGAATTTTTGAATTTACGAAAAGAGCATGAAATCTTATTAAAAGATCATTCCCAAATTAATAGCAATCATATTTCTTTACTTGATAAGTTTGATGAATTGAATAAAAAGCACTCAGAGTTCGTTATTGAGCATGATTCATTGAAAGCATCCTACTCCTCACTTGAATCTATTTTTAAGACTTACATTGATAAATCTGAGCATATGAAGCAAAATTTGAGAGTTGATAATGCTAATTTAAAAAGTGTTAACTTGAGGATCAAAGCTAAATTGAATACACTTGAGAGAAATTGGAATACATCAATACCTTATCTAAAGCCAAAACCTAGGAAGAGGCATTATAACCCAAACATATTAGTAAATCCTATTCCTGGAGTTAAAAGTTTTTCATGCAGCATGCTAGGACACATTGCACACACTTACATTATTCACCATAGTACACATTAGGTGTGGAGATCAAAATTGCATGATTCACAACATAACACACATGCATTACATTCTTCTTTTCATAAGAAGGGGCCCAAACCTGTTTGGGTTCCTAAATCTGACTATTGATGATTTTTGTAGGTGTGCTCTCACCAAAGACCTCATGAGAGCATATGATACCTAGACAGCAGAGGCTCACGGCTCATAATTACTTAAACTTACTACTTAATAAATTCTAGATTGCTTGTTTACTACTCTGTTGATTATTGTAGCTTTCTTTTTTATGTTTATTAATTTTCTAGTTATTTCATCTTTAATGTCTTTTTCTTTCCATTGAAATGATATTTTTTATTGGTTTTTTTTATTTTGGAATTTTTATAATCAATGTCTAAACATCCCTAAATTAGTTAATGGGAGAAACATCGTTGATTGTTTCCCTCCCTCTAACCTCTTTTAGTGGTGTAGTTTTCTTTTTTTAACAAAATTCTATCTCAAATAAACAACTGGACTTTGTAATTAAGATCATTTCTATCTTGCTACAGTAATCTATCTTATACATATAATATTCAAAAGTCTTTATATTACTTTTAAGTTCTTTGAAATCTTGATGTTGCATTTATCATATGAATTTGATTCTGTTTTCTGATTTATTCTTCTCTTTATTAGAGAGTGAGTTTTTCTTCTCTAATAACTAGAAGAAATACTCACAACTGAGAATATTAAGAGTTTTAAAAAGATATCTAGCTTATAAAAATAACAAAAAAAAAAGTGGCAAATAATGCTAAAACAAAAGTTGCGCAATGATCGTGAAAAATTGAAAAATACACAAAGTGTATAAAAAATCAAGAGATGTGCAAAGTGCACCAATCAAATTGACAAGAGGCATAAAATGAGCCCACAAAAAGAAAAGCTTTCCTCTCTTTCAAAAACTTTTAAATCTTAGAAGAATTCATGTGTCACTTGATATTTTCAATGGCTTGATTTCAAATTTTATGATTGTGATAAATCACTTTGATATATTATTCTATAAGATATTTTTCTGGAACCAAGTTTTGAACCGACATTTTTTTCTTATCCAATTGGTTTGTTCTGAGTTAGATCTCTTATTTTCAAAATATGATTTTGCTCTGAGAGAAGCCTGAGCTAGGGTTAGCAGGATCGAATATTCTACCTTTTTTTTATTTCATCGATATTAACACATTGGTCTTACAAGTTCCTAAATTCAATCACCTGAAAATTTTACCTTTTAAATAAAAAATACTTATTATTTTTCATTTTGTTTTTCTCTTTTTTGTCTATTTTAACTTTCTGGTCTTATATTTTTTGGCTTTCTCTGATCATCTCCATCCATCCTTTGATTTAAACTTTTTGTTACATTGTCCCAGATGATATTCATAGCGTCCTAATTGACCGATTCAATTCACTTCTAAAATCCATCTGATGGTTGTTCTGACCTTTCTACTCTTTATCATCCTGGATGATACATTATCGTCTCAGACGATATGATCATCCTCTACTATAATCGTCCTTGATCATCCTGGACGACCCTCTTTCATCTTGGATGATGCCTTTACTCCTTGCTCAATTACTGTTAATCATCTCGTATGATCCACCTGTTCGCTCTGGACAATACACGTGGAAATACATTTAATAAGACTTAAATTCGGCCAGTACAATCGATTATTGGAGCATCGTCCCGGACAATCCACCTTTTCATCCTGGACAATACACGTGGTAGTGCGTTTAAACATTTTAAATTTGGTCGATATGATTCATTATTGATCATCATCCTGGATGATCCACCTCACCGTCCTAGATGATCTGCTTTTTCAACGGTCATCTGGATTGTCGCCTAAGGATAATCACCTGTGTATAATCATCTCGTCGGATGATATCTAATCATCATGGATGATATGATCGCCTTTTTTGACCAATCGTCCAGCTACAATTATTGCACTGGATCGTCTTGGATGATTCTGCGATCGTCCTGGACGATCCTGTTGATTCTTTAAATTCAGAGCCCCTCCAATCATTTTTCGCACACCATCTCCTTCTACTAGTTTTCTACTTTCTCTTTTCTTACTATTTATGATCATGGCAGGAGGCAAAGTAAACTCGCCAGGTGTCGGGCAGTTTCTCGAGGACCACTTTGGACCCTCGACTCATGGAGGCGGATGATCAAGCCGCCTATCAATGCTACAAGATGGCTGGCTTTACTATTCCCGATCGATCAACCCAAACCACCTTTCCTATCTGGTACCTAACTTATTCACTCACACCTCTTTGTGTTTCATTCTCACTCTCGCAATCCCCTTCAATTTTGAGCTTCTGTTTGAATTCTTCTCAAGCCTTAGAATAAATTATGTGTTTACTTCTCTTGGATCATATGTGAATCGACGCCCCATCAAGATCACATACCAGGACTTCACATAATTCTTACGACTCTCGACCACAGGAGATAAGCTTCATACCCTACATTCTGACCCTGATTATGATTGGGCTCCGGTAAACCACTTTCTTAGCAACACTAATGCCCACTTTCATGTTGGAGAAACTAGCTCTTTACTCTAAGAGGCTAGGATGATCCAGCATGTCCTTTGCACCTCTATTATTCCCAAAGCATATGATTGCGTCCACATTACTCCTCTTCTTTCGATCACCATCTTTTATATTTTAGCCCATCATGAATTTAATGCAACTGATTTGATTTTCTGTTACATTGAACATCTGACCACTATTTGTTACCCAGGACATAGGAGGAAGCCAAACCGAGCCCTAGAACATATCATTTCTTATGTCTTAGAATCCAAATATAACCTCCAATATCTTATTCCTCCAAATCTCTATCCTGCCTTCTAATCCAACAATTCTTTCAATGTCCTTTATAGTACTCGTCTTCATCCAGGGAATGGGGAAGCTCAAGGGGCAGCATAGGAGGAGGCTCCCCCACCTATTCATGTACCTACTCTGCTTCGCTAGCACTCTGAACTAGATGAGCTGGTAGAGCGGTTCGACTAGTAGGAGGAATGCTTTGAGGCTTACGTTGTTGCATAGGAGCAGCAACGTGCTGAGGACTTAGCACATTTTGACACCTACATTTCATACGAGCAGTAGCAGCATGACCAGGACATGGCCTGGTTTGGAGCACATTTTTCCTCGCTGTCTAGCTACTTTTAGCAGCCACCACCACCACTTCCTCCTTAAGATGACCAGGGGCTGTCATTTTACTAGTTTTCTTTTTATGATGTTCTTTCACTATAGTTTGTTTAGGTTATTTTGTTGTTTAGTTTCTGCTTTGTTTCTATTATGTTCTCCTCCTCCAGTTTGAGATGTCAAAAGGGGGAGTAGTGTGTTTTACTTGTACTATTCTATTCCGAAATTTTAATCTATTATGTTTTCGATGATTGCACTACTTCCAGTTCACTATCTTGAATTGCTTAGATTAATTTTAGTTTGACATCATCAAAAGAGGGAGATTGTTGCAAATATGGTTTTATGAATTAGAATTTTGATGATAGCAAACATTCCTAATTTTTCTACGACTGCCTTGCCCACTAATATTTCAGGTCAATAAGATCAAGTACAACTCAAGGTAGCTCAATATAAGATAGATTAAGTCTGAGTTAGTTTGTAATACATTTTTCCATTTCTTGAGTCAATTGTAATATTTGTGGTGCCTAATGCTAAGTAACCCTGTACACACACACTTGGGTGAATTTTTTCTATCTAGCTTAAAATTTTTTTATTTTGCTAACATTATTCGGGATGATCCTAAAATCATCCTAGATGATCGGTCAAAAATAGAAACCCTAATTACGGCATCGTGGTTAAGGTAGCCGTCATTAAGCATATCATCTTAGACGATATTTGCATCCGCCGAGATGATATGCTCAAATCAAAAAGAATTAACTGCCATATCTATTTTGGAAGTTTTATTTTTTAATCATCGTCTAGGACATCGATCTGGACGATGGGGTTCAATTACGCCTAAATTGATCTGGTGATTAAGGAAAGTAATTAAGGTTGATTGATTCAATCATATCATCTTGGATGATCATAGGATCAGCTAGGATAATTAATTCAGAAACCTTGATTGCTTCTGGATGACAAAAAATCATACGTCATCTGTTGAGAGCGATGTTCTGGAAAATTTTGAATAGATTTGAACTAATCGGCCAGGACGATCATGAGATCAGCCTGGACGATCAAGTCATTTTATTTTCTTCCAGACTCCCATCCAGGATGATGTTCTGGATGATATTCCCTGAGTTGTACTAAACATACAGGATGATATATTATCATCCTAAATGATAGGAAAAATAATCTTCTAATCGTCTCAAGTCATCCAGGCTGATTGAGCTTAATTTGTACTGATCGTACAGGATGATAGCAATATCATCCTAGATGATAGTAATATCATCCTGGATGATAAAGTCAATTCTTGAAAATTTATTTAAAGGACTCATGTTTTCTCAAGCATAAGCATCCTTTGCTGCTCCTTTGACCTGAGAGAGCTTAGAGGAGAGGAAGAGAGAGCGTGAGAGAGGGAGGAACATGTGAGGGGGAGTTTGTGAGGGATTTCACAAGGGTTGCCAAGCAAGGGTCCAAGGTGTCTTCTCCAATCACCGTTCCTCATTCTTGGAGGCTCAAGGACGATCTTCTTCAGCAATTGATCGAGGTTCTCTACCTGCTTTAGGAGGAAGCAAAAGGAGTTGGTTCTCAGCCGCACCGGGGTCAGTGGAAAGTAGGTTTTGTCTTGGCTTCTCTGCCTTACTGTAGGAGCAAAAGGAGAGTCACTGAGATTAATACAATACTTGGAGGGCGTTTCCAAGGAGTGGACGTAGTTCAAGGGTTGACCGAACCACTATAAATCTTTGTGTTCTTTAATTTTCTTTTACATTTATTTTTTTCGCACTTTGATTATTGTTGTGGTGAATTTTGGTTTAAGTTTTGAGTTTTTTACTAAAAGAAGTTTTTTAAAACACCAATTCACCCCCCCCCCCCTCTTAGTTAGCCTCGGGCTTGTTTCTAAGGGCTTAACATCCCTAATGAACATTCAGAAACCACTATAAAATCTCGTGTGTTCTTTCTTATTATTTTTTTGCATTTAATTTCCCTACTTCAATTTCTGTGGTGATTGTTTGATTATGTTTGTGATTTGGTTTGGAGAAAGTTTTAAATACCAATTCACCCCGCCTCTTTGTTAGCCTTGGGACTAGTTCTTAAGCGTTTAACATTCCTGACAAACTTTCAAGTAACATCAGTGCACTTTCAAGTGGTATCAGAGTACTTTCATCCCATACATGGTCCTCAATCAATTATTTAATATCTTTCTAGGTTGGTACTGGAGGGATTGAGGAAACTATTAGATAGACTGGAGGGAGTGGTGGAATTATTGGCTGGACTGGAGGGACTGTCGACACTAACTCAATGACTTTAGAATTAAGTTCTAGTTTTTTGGTTTTGTCAGTGGTCACTTGAGTGGAAAATTATTTGGCTTGAGGGAAGCCTGCTATGACTTATCTAGTTGTTATTGCATTTCTTTAACCTGTATCAACAAGTCTGTCACTTGTGCCTCAAGTTTTTGATGTGCTAATCATTATCTGTGGCTCTCATTGAACCATTTGAATTTGATTTAATAACTATTGAGCCTTCCTCCTTACCAGAATGGCATTTACTCAGCTCAGTTTCTTTAATGGATCCCTTGGTCTCCACTATATAGACATCACTAACATATATATCTTCATCTATGAGCATATCTTCCAATTCTAGATCGAAGGTTTCTTCATCCTATTTCTTCATAAAAATCTCCTTAGATTTGCATATTTCCTCATCGACCAGTCGATCCCATATTTCTTTAGGGTCGATGGGTATGTAACCGTTATAACCCATCATATTATAGAACTCCTCATCTTGTAACTTAAAAATGATGGCTTGCAACTTAAGGTCATCATCTATCGGAGGCTTTACCATCAAATGCTCCATTATATGTTAATCTTCATTCCTTAACCATTTCCTCCCCTTTGACTGTCCCTAGGATAGTAGTCAAAAGGGTGGCATCCTCTACTGTGTGACGGACATTTACCTTAAGAGGTGGTGTAGGAACTTGAAGGGTGATGGCTCTCACTTTAGATAGGGTAAAGTCCTTAGATCCCTGAGTAGGGAGCTCAAAGAAAACATGTAGGGTTATAGAAAGAGTGTCTAGAACATCAATTGAAATGTCAATTGAATCAATAATTGGAACATCAACAGAAATGATAACTCGATCAACTAAACTGAGAACTAGACTAAATAAACCAACAACTAGATCAACTGAAGTGACAATTAGATCAACTACGGTGTGAACAACATTAGCTGAAATCCTTAACGTCTCTAAAGATTGAGGTATTTCAACATCAAGTGGATGGGCATCAAAATGGTGATCTTCTTAGGGATAAACTTTATTTATGAAGACTTGGGCCTCCATCCCTTGACTTCAGTTATCCCTTCGACATAAAAATCCTCCTTGATTTTTACTACCACTGAGGCCAACTTTGGTGATTTGGTAAAGAAACTAGTGGTCTGCTAGTAGAATGGTAGCCTCCCTCGGATTTGGTAAGTATAGTACCTTCCTTATTAGAGGAGGGAGGGTGTGGCACCTAGTGGTAGCCATTTACTAACAAAAAAGTTGCTAGCTATCGCATGAACTTCTTATTTCTCCTAATAGGCTGGGGAGTCAAATTCTTAGCATAAGAATTCTCCTCCTTTATGATTTCCTTCTCAAACTGATGGGAGAAAACTCCATTGAAGTCATTGATATACTGCTCCTTTGTATCCCCCACTTAGGAAGCACTAGTATGAATAGTGTTGCTTAACATTCCTGATCTTTGAGTTTTTTTTCCTTAAGAGTCTTTTTGGTTGAGTAATTGATTGGGCATGGAGGAATACTAACTTTCCTACCAACACTCTCCTCCCCTATGACATCTATGGGTTATAAATGACTCCTTTACTGGAGTGAAGGGGAGGCAGGAATAGGTAGATCCTCAATAGCCTCTGGCTCTACCTGGCTTAAAGTATTGATCTCAATATTTTTTCTTTACATGGCTATCTTCCTCCTAACCCTTCTCAAATAATTCTTTCTCTAATTTTTGTTGGTAAATGGGATATCAGATCCTGAACCTTTCTCAAAAATAGATTTTGCCTCAAGGGACTCAATAATGGCTTATAACCCTCTTTCCTTCTTACTAGGATTAAGGGGGTTGGGCCCTGATCTCAACACCGACTCTAAAATAGGGCTATCCACCTCTATAACATTCCAATTAAGTAACATTTCTCCATTTAATGATAGCTCGATAGTACTAAAACCAAAACCAAACTGAATCTTGTTCCCAAAGTCAATATCCTCACATGTCAAACCTCTCTCAAAGGTGAAAAGTAACTTACTGGAAATTGAATTCAGTTTGAATTTATTAAATTGAGAAAAGAAATGGAATTAGGAATTTTTGAAATTAAATTTCGAAAAATCATAATGGACCATATATTCTATCACATATGCTAAGTTGTAGGATTTAGAATCTAACATATGATAATAGAATGCAAAAGTTAGTTATAAACTTAATAAGAGATTGAAATTTTCATGACATATACTAAGCTATAAGAAAATGTTGTAGGCTCGTATATGATGTTGTAAATTTCAAATTGAGAATGAAAATCTTCTGAAAAGATTTTAATTTTGAAAATAAAGATGATTTTTTTTTAATTTTAAAACACAATAAATTGGATTTTTACCCAACTCGAGGCTTACAAAATGGGGAGGAAATTTTAATAGGGTTTATTGCATGACTCTTTCCACTCCATAGATCAATAAGAGGTGGAAGGTCAAGACTAGAAAATTGAAAGATTAATGGTCTTGGAAACAAGATCGCATGGTTCTTTACAATTTTAAAACTCCATGTATTGAGTTAGACTCAATGATCTAGGTTCATAAAATTGATAAGGAGATTTTATAAACTTGATTTGACACTATTATAATACCGATTAATCTGGGGAAGAAGGTCAAAACCTATTTCCCTGATAGAGATTTCATCACTCTTTTTAACATGAATTTTTTATGTTGGCTAAGCTTTCCCAACGAGGAAATGGGTAAAGGAGCCAACAGAAGGATATGTAGTTAAGACTACTGATGAAACAAAATTTTTCCATTATTAAAGATGAAGAGAGAGATTTTGTCGCACCGGCTGTGGCTTTTTTTATTTGTGGAAGTTTAGAAAAAGTGATTTTCAAAAATTTTAATATTCTTTGGGGAATTTGAAATTGACTTTGGATTTTAATTTTGAAATCGAATGACCCATCAAAAAAGATATCTTACCTTGATAGGTAGAAATAAGGTTTCAAAATGAGGTTAAAATTTAGAATTGCAAGCCCACCTTGAATATTATAACCAAATTTAAGAAAGAGCTGTATATGACCTCGAAAGGACAAAGTAAAGTTCAATCTAATATCTAACTATAATAATCTAGATGAATTCTCATTTATTTCATACCCAAAAGTTTTGTCAACAAATGGTATATCTCCCTCAGGGAACAACATATTATTCATTAATAATTGTTCAAATATTATGATAACATTTATTGTTAATGTTGAGTTTCATGAAAAAGATTAGTTAAATTTAGAAAGTTAATTTGAAAAAGCTAGATGTGGATTCCAAATCTCCTATAAGCGTAAGTCCTCATAGTTAAATACATTACAGAAAACCAAAGCCTCCTATGAAAAATCTTGATTAAAATAATGGTGAATTTTTTTAAAAAATTTTCTAGGAGTGATATCAAAGGAGGTGGAAATGGAATTTGAATAGAGAATGGATCAAGCTAGAACATTGTTTTTGGAATCAATAGAGAAGAGGTAGGAGACACTTTGGGATTTTGAATCAATTAAGAAGTGCCCCGACCTAGTCTATGTATTGGGCTTTAAATTTTGGATCAAGAAATCATAAATTTGAGTGAGTAATTAATTAAAAAATTGGGATTATATTCCTAAAGATTGGTGTCTTATGATTAAGAATTTTCCCCAAATCCTAAATCAAAATTTAGACACTATAACACAATAGTCCAAACCTAGCCAATATAGTGCAAAACTTAAACTTAAGCTGGCCTCGATTTGGGATCCATCTAACCATCTAGCCAATTAAAATCTATGAGTCTAGTCTTTATGGAAGAGTGGTAGGGATGTTATTATTAAATTTTTTAAATATTGGTACTAACATATGAAGAGGATCCTATTTACTCCTTCAACTTATGTTGGGTGAGAATGCTTAAGATAAATGGAATTAAAATTTTAGACTCATTTTTAAATTAATTTCTAATGCAATGCATGTTGATCAACAGATTAAATGTATAAAATAGAATGTACAAGTTTTTGAAAAAGGCTTAAAAACATTTTTACCTAGAGATTGCATACCATCCCCTTGATAGATCTACATCCTGAAAGACTAGGTGGCTAGCTAGAACCTGCAAGTGGAGAGGTGCCTAAAAAGGAGGATTAATTTAATGATATATTTAAGCTGACTCCCTGTAGTCTGGAGCTTACATGTTATATTGTTAGAGTTTCTATATAAGCTACAAAAAAATTTATGATTTTAAGTTGAAAAAGTTTTAATGTGCCCTCACGAGCCTCTGTGTATCTAGACTAAAACAAAAATGATAAACAATCACCAAAAAACTATGAATAGTAGGTAAAATCCTTGATGCAATAAAATCAAACCAAATATATAAATAAATATAATTAATTCCTTAAATTAAAGTTCATATGCAAATGCCCAATTTATTTGAACCCAAAAATATAGAAATTAAAAGTGGTCGGACAACACTAACCACAAACCTCAATTCTAATCCTAAGATAGATGAAAGTGACTTTGAGTGGGATACTCTCTGTCTCATATTTCTTATTCTTCTCTTCTTTAGGATAATTGGATTCATCTTATATAGATACCCAATGAAAAAGAAAGCTCTTCCCTTGAAGGGGAGGTTATTCTTTCCACTTTGAGTTTTTAAATGATCCAAATTTAGGCTTCCAAATGGAAAAAGAACTATTCTCTTTAAAGGGTATCATTTCCTCTTTGGAATCCAACTTTGGACCTAAATATCCCAAACTCAAAGATTATTTCACAACTTAATACTATAAACAAATTACATTGATATTGAAAAGAAAAATCTAAACTCTCCTACAGGGTTATCCTAAGCATTTGAAAATAAAACACATCCATAACATTATATATATATATATATAAAGTAAATTAAATCACACTTTTCCATGCTCTTATTTACTTGGGGACTAAATAGTAGAAGTACCTATAGCATTTATAATGATTATTATTTATATCTCCCTTTTAATTGACCTATACGATGGTGGCCACCTGCAGAAAACTCATTGAATAACCAGATTGGTCCTAACCTAAGGGTAAATTATCGCCTATCACATTCATTCACAATGTATAGTAAAAGTAAACAAATATATCAATTATATTCAATCAAAACATGTAATGAAATCTCTGGAAAACTAACACACAATAGTAAAGTGAACACCAACAAAGCCTAGGCTTGAGTTGGTTGTTTTAACAAACCATCTAAAGTGTGTGCTAGGTTTTGTGGTTGAGGTAGATCCTAAAATGAGTAACTAGTTAGTGTTTTCTAATGTTTAGGTTTGTTAAAGGCTGAATGAGATATTTATGTTTGAGTCTAAAAATTAATGTACCAAAGTTTAATTTAAGATATATTTCAAGGATTGATTAATGAGATGAATTTAATTAGTTAAAGATTAAGGGATAAAATGAAAATTTAATTAATTTAATTTATTATTGATTTTAAGGGTTAAGTTAATTTATATTTTTTATCAATCAGTTCTTTGTGTTGTGCCATCAGACTCGAGAAACCAGGCATCCTTATGACATTTAGCCCCATAGCTTGGAGTAGTCCATCCTAAGAACTTGCTTGATATAGTTGGATTAAATATTTTAGTTTTTTTAAATAATTTAGAGTCACTTCATTTAAATATCTACCCTCCATTGAATGTATTCATGACGTTGTGCCACTAGGCCTAACGAATCAGGCCTCCTTAGTACACTTAGCCCAGCAGCCTGGAGTAGCCCATCCTAAAAACTTCTTCTTTAGAGTGTTTGATGCATTTTAAAGGGTATTTTGATTGGTTTTTTAAATAAGTTAGAGTTTTTCTAGATCTTTATCAATTTTTAAAATTTTGGAATTCTCAGAAATACTTAATCGTATTAATTAATGGGGTAAAAGTTAAATTTTTAAATTAAAGTTCATTTGGAAAGTTTTAAATATTTTAACAAATGTTAGACCCTAAGATGAGAAATTAAACTACTAGATTACTAGATTTGGAGAATTCTATGAGAAGTTATGATTCTTATAAATCTCCGAATAGATTTGAACTAAGGTTCACTAGAAAGTTGACTTTTTGACTTTGACTTAATTTTGTAGGTTTGATATTTTTAAAAAATACTTGACTTTTATTAGAGTTGAATTTCTTTGAGTTTTATTAAATTATATTTTTCTCGAATTAATTATGATTTCTCAAAGTTAAGGTATTTTTAAAATTTTTTTAAAAAAATTTAGTTAAATGGAGCTTTTAATTTTTCATCCAAATAAACCTCAAACCCCTTGAAATTACCCCCAAAGGTCATGAATGACCTACAGAGGTGTTTCCAAGTGCTTAGGATATTTTTTGAAATTTTAAATTATTTTTACTTTACTTGAGTTAGGTTATGAATTTTGGTCAATTAGAGGTATTATATATATTTTTTGGATTTAAAATGGATTTATTAGGTTTTATCAAAGTTTTTAAAGCTTAATTAAATGACAAATTAATTAAATATCTTAATGATTTTTGAAATTAGTGAAAATTTTTCTATGGGATGGAATGTCACTAAGTTTAAATGTTCAAGTTTCTAAACCTATTGGATGCTAAATTAGATAAGTTTTAATCAATTTCACTAACCATTAGACAAGTATGTTATCATACGTACTATGACACTCAAGTCCTTAGAGCTAGGAAAGCCTAAAGCTAGGTGCATGAATTAGTTTTAATTTCTTTTGAATTTTTAAAGTTTTGTGTGAGTTAGACCATTCAAATTAATTTAAAATTAATTAATATATAAAATATTTCTTAAGTTAAATTAAATTAAATTTTAAATACTTTCTAAAACTATTAAATTATTTAAAATAATTGTTCTTAAGTTTCTAAAAAATTATTTGAGTTTCATTTAAATTAAGTGTTAATTAAGTATTTAAATATTTAAATGTCTTAAAATTATTTAAAATATATAATATATCATAAATTAATTTTAATTTATAATTATGTATAAAAATAGTTCCTTGATTTTTAAAACTTAAAATTTAAATATTCAAATCTATCTAAATTAATATATTAAATATAAATTTGTTAAAATTATTTATGTTAATTAACATAAAGTATTTTAAATTAAACTTAATTTAAAAATAGAAATATCTTAAACATTCATCTAAAAATAAAAATGTATTTCAAAATAAAATTTTAAACATTATTAAATATTTTGATCATATTAATTCAAATACTAATTTAAAATACTTATATTTTAATATTAAAAAAATTAAAAAATATCTAATATTTTTAATTACTATTATTTTTAAATCAAAGTATTTAATTTCCTAAAAATTTTGATATATATTATATAATTTTTTGATTTAAAATTAATTTTTAACAATTTTTATAGGAATTTGGACTTAAAAATTAATTTAAAGTTAATTAAAATTCAGTTTAACTAAAATAATAGTGGGGTGCTCACGAGGCTCACTCGAATTCACCATCCCAACTAGGGAAAATCATTATCCAGAGATGTAATGATTACCAATAATTATGTTGTCGGTAATCATTATAAATCATTGAAACCACATTTGGTTTCATTTATCCCCCTCATTCGTAGAACTATCTAATTGAGTGCAGTTTAAGATGGATGGAGGAGATCAAACCAGATGATGATCTTTGCAATGGCCCGATCTAGCTATTAAGAGAAACTGCAATATGGCTTCATCTAAATTATTGATCAAAAGAACAACATCCCATATACTATGCAATTAATGCATGTGGTGGATACCATTAGATCCTTCGCTATTCTGAATCTAGAGCTCATATGCAGTTGGACGATGAGACTGGCCAAAGGATCAAATGTTCGGTTAGATAAGGCCACAAAAAAACAAGATCTCAATCATTAATCCATAAATCAATGGTGGAGATTTTATACATTAGGGACTAATGTAAAACTGAAGCCCTAATAAGAAAATTGACTCAAACTCACCAACGGATCAACATAATTTCTAGAAATTTTAAACTTAGGATTTTCCCTTGAATAGAAATTATGGGGGCTTAATTTTGAGGTTTAAAAAACACTTTTTAAAAACTTAAAAAGCTCTAAATGTTCTACCCTAGGGAATTAGTTTTTCTTTTATTTAAATGATGGTTTAATGAGTTCATGATACGATTGAGCTTGTAGATTATCCATAAATGTCCTCCCATTAAAATCATGGTCTAAAATGCTTTGGATCAGTCATTATTTAAGTTGGACATAAGCGAGCTTCTACTCACAAAAAAGTTTGCTACCAGCAAGCTTCTAACGGTGGGTTTTGGTTGGGAAGGCTTGAGGTATTCATGGAGAGGTCAAATAAAATGAGTTGGAAGCTTGAGGTGGCTAGGATAGCTATAGAGTGTGGCTTGAATAATGTGAGCTTTTGTTGGGGTTTTACTCTATGCAAACCTCCTGGAGGAAAATGGGTGGATCTGATCGATTAGAGACCACCCTTAGATCATTGCCATATGCCCAAGCCATTAAGTGACTGAGGGAAAGGATGGAATGGCCTTATCCATCATTGGTTACTTTTAAGAAGGAGGAAACCACATTTACTTTAAAGGCTAAACCAAGAGTTGGGCTGGGTTTAAAGAGCTCTAAGAGGACTTTAGCTCTTATTTTGGATTAATCCAGTAGCCAAAATTAGGGAAAAGATGGCTAGCATGTGAGTTTGACTATTTGGATGAGTTTTGAGTGTTTTTTGACTACTTTGACAAGTCAACTTGTCAAAGTTGGATGAGGTGGTAGGGAAAGAGTATGGCAGACCAGTTAAATGAAGTTCAAATCTTATAAATAATATAGTTAGAGTTTTGACATGGAGTTGACCATTTCAAAGGAAGGTTTAAATACTCAAGTAGACTATTTAACTAGTTAGAGGGTTTTACTGACTGATGAGGTGGATAGGAGGGAGTGTAGGTATTGTTGAGCCAAGTGTGAAGGACCATAAGGTTTAAGATCAATGCATGAATGAAAGCACAAAGGCTTTCACCAAGAGCTTAGAGTTAACTTGGTTAAAGTCAAGGAGCTTTGGCTCACCCATGATTTAGACATGTTTTAGCCATGGAATGAAACATGTTTGAAAGCTTTGTGAGGTTTAGATGGGTCTTATTTGAATGAATGGGAGAATTGGCCCAAACAATACTAGTTTGACAAGTCTTTAATTAAGTTGACCAAGTCAAATATTAACTGAGTCAACATGTCCAATCATGTCTAAACTAATAAGAGAGATGTTCAAAGGAGTTTGATTGTGTTTAAAGTTGATTTGGCCTTGAGTTGATTAAACATGATGTTTATGGTTGATCTGGTCAACCTAAGTTGACTTTGTTAACCAAGTTGACCCAGGGGAAAGGGGTTGGACTAAAAGTTGTTTCAAGGTCTGGAGAGGTCATTTTAGTCAAATTAATAGTTTGGGCCCTTAAGGCTTTATTTGGTCAACTAGGTCAACCCATGGCTTGGGTTTTAGTCAAATGGATCCCAAATGATATTTGTAGTTTATTGGTTGAGGTTTCAAAGGTTGAGATGGTTAAATCATATTGAGTTTTGGTCAAAAGTCCAAAAATCCCCTTAAAAGACATTTTGGTAATTTTGACCTCTTGTCAACTTTGGGTCAAACTAGGTCCAACAGCGTGTGGATTGCTGGTAAGCATGTTATATTAGAGACAATGGACATGGTCAAAGGCATTGGTAAGGATGCTAAGGTCAACTTCCACATGATGGAGGTCCAATGGCATAGTTTATAAATATTTAATGGTTTTGTAATATTTGGAAATATATTTTTTTATAGGGTTAGTAGCTTCAGAATAAGATCAAATTTTGAGGGTTGGGCCTAGAGTCATGCCAAATCAATATGCAACTTATATATCATTAATTGGAGATCATTTAACTAGATTTCTAACTGATAGATTATTCACCCATAATATGTTTTAGTATTTGGAATTTTTGGCTTTGGGTTTGGACTCAGGAATCTATAAGTTGAGATGGATCTTAAAGATGATTAATTAGATTGCATATCTTATATCAATCTAAATCATATAAATGGTTTAGAATGATTAAATAGGATTAGAGTTTGATTAAAAATTGATCTAAGACTTGGGATTGGGATTTGAACTTGATTTTATATTGGATTTGATCCGGGGTCTAGATTGGGGATTGAATTGAGGAATAGAATTGTATTTAATTAGGATTGGATTTTGACTAGGACCTATATGATTGATAGGTAGATGTTGCAACTCATGAATTAAGATTTAGATTGTGATATTTGATGATAGCAAGATATTATTGTTTTATTAATTTTATTGGTTCTCCTAGCATGTAATAGATATTTATGTTTATTTTTGTGTACTAACATTTTAGGAAAATCATACTCTAGATTACTGAAGACTTCAAGACATAGTATAATAGGATTTCATGTAATAAATTCTATAAATCTTTATTTTTTATTTTCTTGAGTCTAAGATGAAAGAGTGTGATTGTAATAGGTTAACTGTGTACACACATAGGAGGAGAGAGTTAAAACTAAAAAATTTAAAAATAATATTATTATATGATATCTATATTATATTGTATAATTTGTCATAGTTTTTCCTCTAGAATGCAGTCAATTAAATCATGAATTTTAGTTTTGAACTATTTGTACTGTACGATGTCAAGTCATACATATGACTAACAGAGTACGATATTAGGTTCGTCCAAGATCATACCAAACAAAGTGCTGACATATTTAATTATTCATACTACTTGATGTCAAGTCATATACATGACTAATAGAATTTGAAATTAGGTTTGTACTAGATTATACCAAATAAACATATTGATTTTTGAACTGTTTATACAATTAAATATATATTTGTACAAATGATTAATAGTGTACAAATTAAGGTTTGTGCCAGATTATACCAAATCAATACACAATTTTTGAATGGTTTGTATAGTACGATATTAATTTGTTTAGATACCTTACAGTATACAAATTAAGGTTCATACCAAATGAACACTTCATTTTTGAATTGTTTATACATTTCAATCTTAATTCATCTAGACAACTGATAGTGTACGAAATTAGGTTCGTACAAATTTGTATCAAGATTTTTGAACTATTTGTATAAATGATCCACGATTGGACTGTATGATCTGAATTCATTTCACTTATATTTTTAGTTCTTGGATAGTTTTTCTTGTGTTTCCTATATAAGAAGTCCTAAAAATTGACATTAAAATTTTTGTTGTGATTTTCACTTGAGAGTGGTCATCGAGTGTGAGTGTTTGAGAGAGATTTTTAGAGTGAAGTGTGAAATATCAAGTGAGGGGGAGTTGTGAGGGATTCATAAGGTTACCCAAAGAGAGGATCTCGTTGTCTTCTTCAAATTTATGCTAATCTCCTCTAGATACTATTAAGAAAAGATCTTTAACATTGTCTCAATATTATCTATCTTCACTAGGAGGGTAAAAAAGGACATTTAGGTTCTCTGCCTTCACTAGGAGGGTGAAGAAGGATGACGATTCTCTAATATCTCTAGGAGGGTGAAAAAGGATGCAGTTCAATACCACATTGGGTTGGTGGAAGAGAGTTTGTAAGGGCTTCTATGCCTACTATTGGGGGAAAAGAAGAGTCAATTTGATTAAGTTCAATAATTAGAGAAGGTGTCTCTATAGAGTGGATGTAGGTTAAGTTTGGACTGAACCACTATAAAATTTGGTATTCTTTTATTTACTTTAATTTTTATGTATTTTTATTTTTCTGTATTTTAAAGTTTTATGGTTAAAAAATCATTTGTGATAGTCATATCTATATAACTGCATATTTTAGGATCATTGGTTAAATTTTCTAGAAACAATTTTTTTAAAATCCAAGAGATTCTTTAAATAACCAATTCACCCCCCTCTTGGTTAGCTTTGAGAAAATTCTATAAGATTTAACAACCTACATGAACTTCCAAGTGGTATCAGAGCTAAATCTCAAAAAAAAAAAAAAGTTAAACTACTTTTTGAACAATAATGATGGCTAATTTTGAAAATTGGAATACTCCTAAAGGATATTCGATCACTAGACCACCTTTAATTGATAACATCCCATTTGATTTTTGGAAAACTCACATCTATACTTTTCTATAATCACTTGATTATTACATGTGGATAGTACTACATGAAGGATACATCAATCCTACTAGACTTATTGATGGTATTGGAATTGAAACTTCATTTTCTGATAGGATATTAGAAGAAAAAGACTTTGTACAGTTGAATGCTAAAGATTTAAATAGGTTTTTCAACTCCTTGAAATCTTAGGATTACATGTGTGCTTTAGCTTGAAGAATTTGAAAGGAAATTTGGGATAGACTTTGCATAACTTATGAAGGAACAAATGGGGTAAAACAATCCAAGATGAACATTTTAATACACGACTATGAACTATTTCATATGAAATCAAATAATCCAATTTTAAAAATGTATACATGATTTACTCATATTGTTACCTCATTGAATTCTTTAGGTAGAGAACTAATAAATTTAAGAAAAGTTAATAAAATCTTAAGTTATTTACCTACTGCTTATAACATAAAGATAACTGTCATAACTGAGTCTAAAGATTTGAACGTATATTTTATTGATATTCTGCTTGGATCATTAATTTCTTACAAGCAAGGAGTGAATCAAATACACATTGATGCAAGTGACAAGCTGAAAGAGAAGAATATTACTTTAAAAGTGGATGATTTAAAAAGTGATCAATAAATGCCAAACGATGAGGAAGATATTGCTCTTTTGATGAGGCAATTCAAAAGTTTTCTTAGGAGAAAGAGATGAAGACATCAGCATTGGAACAAAGTTAAATTCGAAAGGAATGCAAAAGTTTCAAATGAAGTTATTTGTTATGAATGTAGGAAACGTTGACATATAAAGATTGATTGCCCAAATCTCAAAGCTAACCTAGCAAGGAGAAAGTTGAGGAGAAAACTAAGGTTAGGAAGGGTAAGAGAAGATTGTAAAGAGCATTATGGGCTGACTCAGCTTCATACTCCATAAAATAGAAGTTGAAGAGGAAGTCAGAAACTTGTGCTTAATGGAAGATAAACTTGATCATTCAGATCAAGAAGAAGTATATGACTTATCCTATGATGAATTATTTAATGTTTCTAAGAAAATCCATAATGCATATAGGAAACTCAAAAAATTACATGAAAACCTTTATATTGAGCATTTGAATTTACAAAAAGAGTATGAAAACCTTATAAAAGAGCATGAAAACATAGATAGCAATCACATAACTTTGCTAGATGAATTTCATAATTTAAATTAGGAGCGTGATTTATTAAAAACATCTTATAATAAATTTGAAAATCATTTTATGGTGTTTATGGCTGAATCAGGTCAAAGAGAGAATGAGTTAAAATTTGATCATTAAGTTTTAGAAAGTACAAACTTATATATTAAAGAAAAATTTAAAGCTTTTAAGCAAGATAAGCACTTCTCACACTTGAACAATTTTACAATATTGATCCAAAGCATATTATTTTAAAATCTAGGTAAAGATATTATAACTCACATAGATTGGTAAATCCTTTTTCTGGCATTAAATACTTTTCATGTGAAATGATAGGGCATATTTGCCATGCTTACACTATTCATAATAGAACACATTTATTGTGGAGACCTAAGGTGCATAAATCATAGTATATTAAACATGCATCTAGATTATCATTTTCAAGAGGTGAACCTAAATTTATTTGACTTCCAAAGTCTAACATTTGATTATTTTATAGAAACTCTCTCATACAAGCCCTCATGAGAGTATTTAGTAGCTAGATAGCAGATGTTTAAAATATATGACTAGAGATGTGAATCAGTTTATATGTACTAGAGACCAAGATTGGAGGTAAGGTAATACTTGGAGATAACACTAATAGGAGAGTGATAGGATTAGGTATGATTGGTAAAAAAAATAATTTTTTAATTGAGAATATTTAATTGGTGGAGGCTTGAAACATAATTTGCTAAGTATTAGTCAATTTTTTGATAAAAGTTTTAATATAATTTTTTTGCCTGCAAGCTTCATTATAAGCCAAAATAGAATTGATGTGTTGCATGGAGATAGGGTAAACAATTTTAACATGCTTGATTTGAATTTATTAAATCTTTTAGTGCATTTTATTTAAAAGCTATTATTGACGAGTCTTGGTTATGACATAGAAGACTTTATCATGCAAGTATGAAAAATCATAGGAAGATTATCCACAAAGAATTGGTAAGAGGGATACCCAAATTAGACTTCACTAAGGATCACCTATGTGATTCATGTCAATTAGGAAAATAACTCAAGTCCTCCTTTCAATCAATTAAGGATGATAGAACTAGAAAACCCTTAGAAGTCCTTCACATGGAACTCTTTGGATATGTTAGCTCTGTAAGTCAAGGAGGGAAAACTTTTGGGTATGTTATTATTGATGCTTATTCAAGGTTCACTTGGATTACATTCTTATCTCATAAGAGTGAATCATTTGAAGAGTTTAGAATTTTTCTACGTTGATTCAGAGGAAGCTAGGCTATGAAATTCTTGCAATTTAAAGTGATCACTGAGAAAGTTTGAAAATGAAAATTTTGTAAAAATTTTCAAAGAGAAAGGGATTAATCACAACTTTTTTATCTCCTATGACCCCATAATAGAATGGGGTAATTGAAAGAAAGAATATAACTTTAGTAGAAGATACAAGAGACATATTGGCTAAATATTCACTTCTTAAATATTTTTTGGTTGAACCGATTAGTACAATATATTATATTTTGAATAGGGTGAATATTAGATCTAAGTTGAATAAGACACCCTATGAACTTTTTGAAGGTATAACACCCAACCTCTCACACCTACATATCTTTTGATGTAAAGTGTTCATTTATAATAATGGGAAAACTCTTTTAGGAAAATTTGATCCTAAATCTGATGATGAAATTTTTCTAGGATATTCAACTGTTGGAAAATCCTATAGAGTTTTTAATAAATAGACTTTGATAAAAGAGAAGACCACTCATATAGTTTTTGATGAATATGATATTTATGGATGGTCTAGGTTGGAAGAAGAAGACAATGAAGAAAGTAATCAAAGAATTGAAAATGTAAATCTTGAAGAAAATGTTGAAATAGAAAATAAGTTTCCTAGAGAATAGAAATATTCTAAAAGTCATCCTAAGGAACTAATTTTAGGAGACACAAGTAAAGGGGTTTGAACTAGGCATGGACTTAGAAAAGAAGTGAGCCACTTAGCATTTCTTTCAATGATTGAACCCACTAATATGAATCAAGCACTTTTTGATGAATTTTGGATTTTTGCTACGTAAGAAAAATTGAATCAATTTGTTAGAAATGATGTTTGAGAATTGTTAGAAAGACCTAAAAATAAAAGTATTGTTGGAAATAAGTGGGTTTTCAAAAATATGATGAATAATTTAGGTGTAGTGGTTAGAAATGAGGCAAGATTGATGTTCAAGGGGTATAATCAAATTGAAGGAATTGATTTTGTGGAGACTTTTACCCCTATAAACGGACTTGAAGTATGGTTCTTCTAGCTTTTTCCTATTTTAAAGGATTTAAATTATTTCAAATGGATGTTAAAAGTGATTTTCTTAATGGTGTGATAAAAAAGAATGTTTATATTGAGCAACCTCCAGGTGTTGAAAATTATCAATTTTCTAATCAAGTTTTTAAATAGAAGAAAGCACTATATAGACAAAAATAGGCACCTAGGGCATGGTATGAAAGGTTAAGCATTTTCCTACTAGAAAAATCTTTTGTCAAAGGAAGTGTGGACATCACTCTCTTCATAAAAAGGGTAAGAGATGACATTCATATTATTCAAATTTACATTAATGATATCTTATTTGAATCCACTGATTAAAATCTTTGTGATGAATTTTAAGAACAATGAGTAAGGAATTTGAAATGAGTTTGATGGGAGACTTGAGTTACTTTCTTGGTTTTGGCATAAAGAAGATAGAGGATGGCATCTTTCTTAGTTAGTCAAAATATATTAAGAAGATCCTTAAGAAATATGAAATAGATAATGTCAAACAAATAACTCCCATGAGTTCCTCATGTAAGTTAAATAAGGATTCTAAAGGCAAATCTATTAATCAAAATAATTTTAGAGGGATGATTCGATCATTACTTTATTTAACTTCAAGTAAACCTGATATCATGTTTAGTGTTTATCTATGTACAAAATTTCAAGATAATCTAAAAGAATCTCACCTAAATATTAAAAGAATTATGAGATATTTTTTAGAAACTCTAAATTTATGGATTTGGTATCCTAGGCATAACTCCTCTTTTGAAATCATTGGATATTCTAACACAAATTTTGTAGGGTGTAAGGTTAATAAAAAGTGTACTTTTAGAACTTGTCAATTCATAAGGAACTCTTTAGTTTCTTGGTCTAGTAGAAAATAGAATTCAAAAGTCCATTCTATTATTGAAGCAGAATAAATAGCCTTAGGTAGTTTTGTGGTATAGGTTCTTTGGTAAAAATTAAAACTTACAGATTTAGGGTTTTCAATTAGTATTATTCAAATTTTTGTGATAATGTGAGTGTCATTTGCATTTTAAAGAATCCTATCCAACACTATAGGACCAAGCATATAGACATAAGACGTCACTTCATTACAGACCATGTCAATAAAGGAGAAATTGAGCTATATCATCTAGCTACTAAAAATCAACTTACAGATATCTTCACATAACCATGAGCTTTTAAAATGTTTAGCACCTTAAGAACCAGATTGGGTATTATAAATATTCATGCTTGATAATTATAATTTTACAACTTGCTTTTGTTGGGAATTTCTTTTATGTTTATATTTTTTTTCGTGATTAGTTTTTGGTTGATTTTTGTTTGATTTTGTGATTGTTTGTGGTTGTTTTGTTCTCATTTAAATTATTTTTGTTTTCATTTTTGTTTCTCATGGATCTTGTTGATTTATTTTTTAGAAAAGAATCTTGATTATCATGTGCAAATCTAAAAATTCCTTTTCCATTCATAATGTATGAACTAGTTTTATACTATACAAAATCACTAGATTTTACATGATAACATTTTTTAGTTAAGATATCGTACTTTATAAACACGACATCATCTGTATCAACCTTTCATTTTTTTTTCTGCATAAAAATGGAAGGATTTTCTAAAATAGTTATCTTTTTAAAGATCATCTGTATGAACCCTTTCATCTGTATGATTATGTTGTCAAACTATATTTGGATAAATTTATTAGGCAGGTACAATCATTATTTCCTGATCATCCCAGATGAACACCTATTTGTCTATACAATCATATTGGTCAAAGGTCATATGAAATGACTCCTCAAGAATTGCAGTATACAAAAATTCATACAAAATGACTCACCATTTCCTTTCATATGTATAAAAAATTTTTCGTCCTGTATAAAATCACAGTGGTACATACGAACCATTTTTTAAGAGAATGTATAAAGAAATTTATTAAAGATACTAATTACATCCAAATTCCTCCTTTAATAAAGAGAAAAAGGAAGGAAGAATTTCATTACAACTAACATCTTCCAAAAAAATGAAAGAAGAGCCAAGTTAGCGCATAAAT
Source organism: Dendrobium nobile (assembly GCA_022539455.1). Taxonomy (NCBI): domain Eukaryota; kingdom Viridiplantae; phylum Streptophyta; class Magnoliopsida; order Asparagales; family Orchidaceae; genus Dendrobium; species Dendrobium nobile. Next base: position 40,982,846 of record CM039735.1, read on the forward strand.
CAGCTAGCTTATTACATTACCTGTTTGAAAAAAGAAAAAGCACTAGATTCCAAATTTCTGGTTCCCAGTTTTTGTTCCTGTTATTCAGGAACCGGTGGAGGGAAGGCGGCAGAAGGCCGCCGGACTGCCCAAGCATCGTCGGCAAGGTCTCCATCCTTTGTCAGCAATACAGCATTTGGTGTACAAGTGATTGGTCGTAAAACTCTGGATTCTAATCAGAGAGATTTGGAAATTCTAAGAAGGAAATCCCAAGGCCCTTTGTTGATCAAGGATGTTATTAAGGAAGCTCCGAGGAAGGTCGTTTATGTGGAACGAAAAGGCAAATCCATTGCTGCGGAAGAAATGTTTTCTATGACTCCTAAAGCAGGTAAGGAATTTTTGGATGTGAACAAGGTAGATCCATCTGCTTCATCATCAAGTATAAAAATTTTTGTTAATAGATTTGAGAATTCAAATGCAATCCCTGGACACAGTGTGATAAATGCAAATTCTCCAATTTTAGTTAACAAAAATTTTCATCTTCTCAATGATGATTTGTCTGCCAAGGTTACAGATGGTGCGGGTAAGGTTTCTGAAGAATTGCCTTTGAAATCTGAGAATGAATTGAAGGATAACCCGTGGAGTAATAAACCATACATTAAGATTTACTTTAAAGATGAAGACCAGGTCTTAACTAATGATGGGAAAGCAGTGAAGCTGTGTGAGGAAATGGAAGTGGAAAACTCAAATAAATTGTTGAACTCTTTGGTGATTAAAGTTTTTGGAAAGGAGATACCTTCTCACTTGGTGGCAAGGGAAGTTAGGAGACAATGGAATCAGTTTGGAAAATTTCATTTTACTTCTCTTGGAAAAGGATGGTTTTTATGTGCCTTTAGTTCTTATGATTCAATGGAAGTTGTATTATCTGAGGAACCATGGTTTGTAAATGGTCATATAATTGGCATGGAGAGATGGACGTCAGAATTTTCACTCTTGTCTATGTAAGGTTTGACTTCACCTATTTGGGTTAGGATGCCCCATCTACCTCTTCATTGTTGGGATGAGAAGAATATAGCAAGAATAGCTTCTATGATTGTCAAGCCACTAATGTTGGATGGAAATATGTTTCAATGGGGAAGGAGGGAGTTTGCAAGGGTTTGTGTGAGGATTGAGATTGAACAAAGCCTTCCATTAGGTGTTTGGGTGGAAGTATTTCGTGAAGATTTTTTTCAAAAGGTTGAATATGAAAAAATTTGTTTCTTTTGTTTTCAATGTGGTATGTTTGGGCATGTTAAAGGTGATTGTAACGAAGGAAAATCTATCCAGAAAAAGGTGGAGCTGTCAGACAGTTATGATGGATTGGCTCCTGATGTGGGGAAGAGGATTGAGGAAGTTAATGCAGCTGCTTATGGTCCATGGGTTCTAGTTAATCACAAGAGAAATAGAAGGATAGCTCAAAGAAATGCTCTTTCAAAGCCTAATGTGAAGTATATGAAGAAGCAAGTTAAAATTGTTCTGTTTCAGAATAACATAGATGCTGAGAATTCTTTCATCCAGAATGGCTTAAGAAAGTCAGTTCAGGACAATGTGGATGCAACTGGAACTCAATTAGAAGATAGTGAATTCTTACAGGAGCAGACTCATGAAGATGGAATTATCCAGCTAGTTATGATTGTTAAGCCTAATGAATTGGTTTCTATAGAAGCACAGAATCCTGAAGTTAATATGGGTAATGGCCTCAACACAAAATGCTCTAATTTAGTTACATCTGGTAACAAATTTGAAGTTCTTAAAATGGAAAATGATATCATGATGGAAGATGGAGTGCAGGAGAGGAAGTTGGTTGATGAAAAGAGTTTGTTAATTAACTCTTCGGTTGGTATTTTACTGGATGAAGCTTTGGCTGAAAAGGATGAATTTTGCTGTGGCAAAACTGATTCAAATATGTCAAAAATGAATGGTGTTAATGGTGAATCAACTAAAGTTAAGCTTGCCAAAGAACTTAGGTCCTTAGGACCTATCAAAAATGTATCTCATGGAAGATTGTTGGATGGTGGTAGTGGAAGGAGGAAGGAGGGTGGTCCCTCTCTGAAATTTCTTTAAATGAATTCCATAGCTTTTTGGAATTGTAGAGGGGTGAAGAAAAGTGAGGCCTCTCTATATCTTAAAGACTTCATTAAAGATTTCAATGTTTTTTTTGTTGGGCTGGTGGAGACAAAAATCAAAGATTTTAATAAAGTCTTAATTGGGAAAATTATGGGACTAGATTTGGATTTTTTTTCTTCTTCCATCAGTTGGCTTGTCTGGAGGAATTATAATACTTTGGAGGATGGATTTGGCTTCTTTTTTAGTTATTAAAACTTCTGATCAATGTGTTATTGGAAAACTCAATATTTTTAACAAGGGCGTTTGGATGGTAACAATGGTGTATGGAAGCAAGGAGGTGAATAAGATAAGAAGGCTGTGGGATTGTATAAAGGAGGTTGCTCACAGGAAACTTCCATCGGTAGTGGGAGGAGATTTCAACTGCATTTTGTCCCAGGATGAAAAAAGAGGGGGTAGGAAGTTTTTTTTTTAAAAGGGGCAGAAGGAGATGATAAGCTTCATGAATGAGAATGATTTCCATGATGTAGGCTTTGTTGGACCAAGGTTCACTTGGTGTAACAATAAGAATGATTGGGGGAGGATTTTGGAGAGATTGGATAGGTGCTTGTTGAATACTTTGGCAATGAATTGTTTACAGGTGGCGGTGGTAAGACATTTGCCCAGGATAGCTTCTGATCATAGTCCTATTGTGTTAAAGATCTTTGACACTTTTTCAAGGAAGAGGGGACTTCTTAAATTTGAAGATGTTTGGATTTCTTACAAAGCCTTGGCTCTTATTATTGCTAAGGTGTGTAAGAAGGTATTTAGTGGAGATGAAATGCAAATCCCGAACAAAACGTGCAAGAAATCCTTAAGGGATTTATTCTATTGGAGTAGAACTAAGCTCAAGGAATTTTCCAAAGATAAAGAAAGGCTAAAGGCTGAAATTTTAATCCTACAAGAAGAAGAAGCTAATGTTGGGGCTTTGAGTGAAGATAAATTGTGGCTGATCAGATGTAAGGTCAAGGAACTTAATGCTACTCTTGCTCATTTGAATACTTGGTGGAAGCAAAGGGCTAAAGTGAAGTGGATTAAAGAGGGGGATGCTCATACAAAGTTCTTTCATGCATTTGCTAATGCTAGGAAGAATGGTAACTGGATTCCTCAAATAAAAATAGTGATGGTATTCAAACCGAAGATCCCAAGGAGATTGAAGATCTGTTCTATAGTTTCTTTCAGAAGAAATGGGATTACAAAAATAGTGTGTTGATAGATTGGCTGCCACCCTATAATGTTTTAACTGATGAAGACTGGATTGGTTTGGATGCTGATTTGCTGGATTCGGAAATATGGGAGGTAGTAAAGAATTTGGGAAACAATAAGGCACGGGATTTGATGGGATCACATACTCCTTTTTTAAAAATCACTAGAGCATTGTAGGTGCACATGTATGTTTAGCAGTGAGAAGGTTTTTCTTCACTGGAAGAATGGCTAAAGATGGGAAGAACACTATTGTAGTTCTTATTCCCAAGATCAATAACCCGGTTTCTCCAGCTGGGTTTCGGCCTACAAGTTTGTGTAATTATATTTATAAGATTGTGACAAAAAAATCTTATTAAATAGACTGCTGGTGGTAATCCCAAAAATCATTTCAGAAGAATAAGTGGCTTTTGTAAGAGGTTGATCGATTTAGGATCATTTTCTTTTAGCACAGGAGGTCTTCAACAAAATGAGGTTGTCTAAAGATAACAATGGTTTGGTGGCTATCAAGTTAGATATGGAGCAAGCATACAATAGTATGAGTTGGAATACTCTCAACAACATGTTAATTCTTTTAGGTTTTTCGGAGAAGTTCATGAAGTTGGTGATGGAATGTATCTTGGAGCCAAGTTATTCTATTCTCATCAATGGTGGATGCACAAAATGGATAATTGGAAAGAGTGGTTTCCATCAAGGATGTCCACTCTCACATTTTCTATTTATAATTTGTTCTCAACTACTTTATATTGTTTTTCTTAGCTGGGGAAAGGGTTTGGGTATTAAAATTGCATCCAAAGGACAAAGGATATCCCATGTGCTCTACACAGATGATGTGCTTTTATTTTTTGATGCCAAGAGGAGAAGTTCAAGAAGTTTGAAGGCAATTATTGGCGAATACTATAGTTGGACCGGCCAAAGAATCAACTACCATAAATTTGCTATGATTTGTGGTAAACAGGTTGATAGAAGAAGGAAGAAGGACATTGCATAATTTATGGGTTTCAAGCCGGATGAAGAAATGGGTTATTTGGGAGTTAAAGTTGCACTGAGAAGATTGAAAAAGGCTGATTTCCAGTCTCTCTTGGACAAGTCTATGAAGAAGTTGAACTCTTGGAGCAATAGATTCATCTCTTTGTTAGAATGGATGGTGTTGGTTAAATCGGTATATGTTAACCTCCCTATTTTTCTTATTTCACACTCTCTCATTCCTTTAGGTGTTTTAAAGGAATTTGAGAGATTATGAAGAAATTACATATGGAATAAAGCAGATGGAAGTCATGGGCTACATTATGTAGCTTGGAATGACCTTTGTAAGCCAAAATCTTTAAGAGGATGGGGGATACATTCTGCACTATCCAGCTTGGAAACTTTAAGAGCTAAGTTTGCTTGTGGAGTTGTTGAAGATATTGATCACATCACCACTTCTTGTCTTAAACTGTTAAAGATTATTAATGTATTAGGGATTTATGATTCCTAAATACAACTCTTTCCAGCAATATTTGAGCAAACCGGAAATTCTGGATGGAACTATTATAGTGATGGCTAGGATCTATTATTCTTTGTTGTGGTTTTATTGGAACAACATGAATAAGATCAAGCATGGAAAGATGGATACTTGTGATACATTGACAGCATCTTCTATTTTGAGTTTTGTAAATATTAAGAAGTGGAATCTTATTCGATCGGATCACTGGGATGACTATCAGTCCTTGGGACTATTTTCTAATTCCTAGCATCCCCCTCCACCCGGTTGGTATAAGATTAACATTAATGCTTCCCTCAAGAAGAACTATGAAGCAGGAATTGGAGGCGTTGTTTGAGACTTCAAAGGCAGATTTATCATGGCTTTCAGTTTCTATGGAGTTCATTGGGATATTGCTCAAGTTGAGTTATTGGTTATTAATTCATTGAAGAAGGTCCTGAAAGGTAAATTGCTTGGTGCTATTGGTATCATAGTTGAAAGTGACAATTTTAATGTCATCCATTTTGTTCAAATGTATAGCAAAGAGTAGAAGATGGATGGTAGTATTGTTGATGGTGATGATTGTTTCTTTATTGGGAGGGGGTTTAATAATGTCGTCTTTCATCATGTTAGGCAAAATTGTAATAAGTTAGCTCACTTTTGTGCTAACTTAGCCTTTTCTTATGAGTTTTTTTGGGATTACTTTTCTGAGAAGGCACTACCAAATTCTTTAGTTCAAATTGTGAAGGAAGAATGTGTTTTGGTAGTTTCTCCTCATTAGTATGTATCTAGGTTTCTTTCTTCTTTCTTTTCTTTAATCTATGCATATTTGCATTCTTCAAAAAAAAAAGAAAAAAGAAAAAGCACTTGCTTGAAATCCTTAAGAAAATCTAAATCCTCTGGATGTAGAATTCCCTCCTCTACAATCGGCTTATTCAATAAGTCTTGAAAAAAATTTATAACATTATAGTTATCTCCTTCTATAACAATAACATTAGCATCAAACATCCAATCTTGAATAAAAATATTTAAAGTAAGAACTGATAAGATCTCAACTTGTGAAAAGTCCCAATGAAAGCAACTGAATCCAAAAGCACATAAGAAACATCCTTTGCATTTTCTGAAAAATTCCACCTATACCAGCATTATTTGTACCAAGCCATGAAGTATCTACATTTACCTTGATCCATCCAGGAGGTGGAGGATTCCAAGAAGGTTGAAAAAACATACATAGCTGATTAGCATCCCAGTTCACTCAAATTAGATTTAAAAAAAAAAAGAAGAAGCTACTGCATAACTAATAAAGTTTGTTGCAATGTAGGCAGAGTTGTCTTCAGAACCACCATGAATAAGCTTGTTTCTACTTTTCCAACCAAAGAACACCACTAAACAATACAAATTTCTAGCAAAAGGTATCAAATTAGTAAGATGCCTCAATAACATATTACAATTGATTGATCCAGTTTCAATTTCTCATAGTCATCATATAAGCATGAAAGAACATTGAATTAGAGTCACCATCCTCCATCCATTGCACTTTTGTTCTCTATTTCCACTTGGAACTTAGCTGCCAAAGAGTATAATTTAGTTCACTAACTTTGGATTTCAACAAGAGCAATTTCTGGTCTAAAAGTCCTCCTTCAGTAACTTCTTCTTCCTGTAATTCCAGAATTTCCTTCTTAAGATTAACCTTTAACTCATACAAGTTTTTGTGTTTAACTTTACTCCAAAAAATAAGGCCTTCAAATATCTACTAAACTTTTTATTCAACATTTTTGCAGCATCTCCCTGGACCGATTTCTTCCAAGATGGAAAAACTATTGAATGAAAATCAGGATGTTGACCAAACATCATCAAAAATCACCATTTTCCTTCTCCAAAACCCATTAGAGAAGATTTTAAGCATAATAGAGAAATGGTCAGAAGGTGCTCTAGCCAAATGTCTCACAACCACACATTACAAATAATTTAGTGCAGCACAATTTAGGATACATCAATCAAATACTTCTAAAAACCTTGCTCCACCACTTAATGTTATAGCAGGTGTATTTAGGACCAACAACTCCTATCTCATGAAAATTGCAATCTCTCAAAAAAGAGTATATATCTTGAGGCCCTTGAGAAAAAAAAAATTTATTACCTCCTCACTTCTCATCTTGGGACAAAATATAATTAAAGTCACCTTCTATCACTATTGGAATATTTCTACTAGAAATGACTTATAGCTGCTCCATAAGCTCATTCTTTCTAAATAATCCCTACTCCTATAAACCGTGGCTAACAACCACACTCCTTTATTAAAAATATTAAGTTCACCCACAACTACTTGAGAAGATTCTTCAATAACTGAAAAGGATGCAATATCTGAACTCTAACATAATGTCACCAGATAACTCCATAACAGGAAGAAGGAAAAAATCCCACTTATCACCTATAAATCTCTTGAATTCAAAAGAATCCATAAAAGAGATTTTAGTTTCAATAAGGCCAATAAAAATAGTGTCAAAATCCTTCATAATGTCCTTCAGGTATCGAGATGCTTCAATTTTCCTAGACCCTCTACAATTCCAAAAGATAATGGAAGTCATTTAATGATTGAAGTGGGATTACTCTAGTCTCACTAACTTTCTTCTTCATCAAATCACTCTTTCTACTATGGGAAAACAAGCTGACATTACCCAAAGATCTAATTTCTTTTTGTAATTTAAACTTAACAACAGTTTAATTAACTCCCTCCATATTATCCAGTGGATCTCCACATCCCTTCCTTCACCAATCATTTCCCCGTCTTCTCTTTCATTCATAGTAGAATCAACCCAATCCCCTTTAGTCTTCATGCTCTCATCAACATCGACTAATTCTAGTAGCTTAAACATATTATCATCCTCAAGAATAACCTGATTCATAGATAAATCTTTACCAATGACAGTGTGGTTAAGAATCTCTATTAAACATAAAAGTTTGTTAGGTTTATTAAGCCCTCATTAACTAGCCCGAGGCTAACCAAGAGGGGGTAAATTGTTAGTTTTAAAATTTCTAAAATAAAAAGCATGATCTTTTTAAAATATTTTAAAACATCAAACCATATTATCATCCACATGAAAATAAAGTGTGGAAATTAAAATGAGGAAACATAATAAAAAAGAGCACACAATATTTTATAATGGTTTGGTCAACTTGACCTATGTCCACTCCCCGAAGCCTCTCGTCCAGGTATTACACTATAACTCAGTTACTCTTCTTTTGCTCCCACAGCAAGGCAGAGAAGCCTTTACAAACTCCTTTCCTCCAACCCTGGTGAGGCATAGAACTCGGCCTCCTTTTGCTTCTTCCTGAAGTAGGTAGAGAACCTTGATTGATTGCTAAAGAATACCACCCTAGAGCCTCTAAGGAACTAGGAATGATAATTGGAGAAGATGACTCGGATCCTTTCTTGGAGTAACATTTATGAACCTCTCATAAACTCCCCCTCACAAGTTCCTCTCTCACTCCCAAGCTCCCCTTCTCTTTCTTTTAGCTCTCTCAAATCAGGATAGAAGCAAAAAATTTCACCTTAAATAATTAAGATATATTATAAATAAGGCTTAAATTTTGCCTTATTTTGTAACTTGTCATCAAAATTATCCAGGATGACGATAGATCATCCTTTACGATCAGTGAATTTTCATCCCTTTTGGCCAGGAAGATCTGGAAGGGCTGGATGATTAAAACCCTTCTTTGTTATGATCATCTAGGATGATGAGGACTGTATGATTAGTTCAAAATCATACATATCATCCAGCACATCATTCTAGTCATCTAGAAGATATAAGTTAGATAATGAAGAAACATAATATATAGTCTAGGATGATTCTTGAATCGTCCCGTATGATTAATTCAAAAATAGGGTTTATGATCCAGAACAATATTCCAAAATATTGTTTTGGTCATCTATGTGATACACCTAGATGATGGAAAATTTCAACTGACCATCCAGGATATCGTTTTAGTCGTCTAAGTGATCCAGGAGAAGAATTAGGTTTTTCTAATTGATAGTCTAGGATGATCCTGCGATCATCCAAGATGATATGATCAGTTAATAAAAACTTAATTTCTTTCTTTCTTTTTTTTTTTTTGAAAACAAATGCCTCAAAATGCATTAAAACCAAAGGAGAAAAAAACCAAATACAACTCACTCAAGAACTCCCTAAAGCATCACACTCCTCCTTCAAACAATTTAAGAACGAAGGAGGAATGGAATTCTCTTGAAGATCTTCCCATAAAAAAGATCCTTCTAAAGACAAAGTAGCACATATATCCGCTAAATTGTTACCAAGTCTACTAGAATAAGAGAAAATAACTTGCTTAAAATCTAGTAAAAAAGCCAAATTATCTTCAATAACTCTGCTAACCTTCAATTTTTTGATTGAATTTTGAAGCAAGTTGATGATGTTCCTGTTATCCCCTTCAATGATAGCTCCTTGTGCTTCAAACATCCAGTCCTTCACCACATTCTTCAAAAACAGCACAGCACAAAGTTCTGTTTGAGCTTCATCCTAGTGTTGAAGTGTATTACCGAAAGCAAGCAGGAACCAGCCTTTGTCATCTCTAGCAACCCCTCCGATTCTAGCCCTGTAGTTCTTCTTTAGAGCACCATCAACATTGATTTTAATCCATCCGGGAGGTGGGGGATTCCAATGAGAAGACAGCCAAAGCTGGTTGGTATCCCAGTTTTCCAGTTGGAAATTCAAAAAATTACTCTGTACCGCAAAAGAGATAGCATTGGCTGCTATTGAGTTATCTGAATTCTCCTTTCCTGTGTGGATTAGTTTGCACCTACTCTTCCATACCATCCATACCACTGTACAGTATAAGTTTACAGCGAGATCTTCCCTCCCAATCAGCTTCTAAAGTCCTTCTAAGCAATCCTCAAAGCATTGATAAACTGGAATATACAATCCCCAGTTATTTAACAGAGAAGCTACCTTCCGGATTTTAATGCATTGCCCTCCAATATGGTCATTATCCTCAACAACTTCACAACCCCTCGGGCATCCAGAAAAAGAACTGATCCTTCTATTAACAAGCAAAGAATTAGAAGGAATGGCGTTATTATACAACCTCCACCAAAAGAGCTCAATCTTTGGATTAAGTTTTAATTTCTTCATCCAAATCCTGTGAGCCGCACTATCTTCATGTATCCCGTCTGCATTTATTGTAAGAGATGTAATTGATCTCCCATAAAACTTCTTAATAAGCTCCATTTTATCATAATTCCTTCCTTCATCAATCTGTGTTTTCAGGATTAAATCGATGAGCTGATCTCCAAACACCTTTCTCAGATTATCCACCTTCCATCTACCCCCTTCTATAAAGAAGCTGAGTTTTCACTCTGTAAAATGTTGGACATTCACAAAAGTCGGCCATCTAGCTATACACTTGTCCAAGATCCAAGTTTCATATAACCAATTGATCGAATCTCCATTAGAAACTTGCCATCTAACCACTTTCCTTAGATGAATAGACCCCTTCTTTATAATCTTCCAAGTGGGTGAATAAGCAGATTTTATCGAGGTAGACCATATATCTCCACCATATTTAGCTCTCAACACCTGATTCAACAAAGAATCTGGGTTATTCATGAAATTCCAAGCAAACTTTGCTCTAAGTGGCCCAACCTTCTCAACAGCCAAATACAATCCACGGCCACCTTCAGCTTTTTTCTTACACAACAATTCCCAAGATGCATAATGAATTCAAGGCTTACCGTTATTCTTATTCCATAAAAAACCCCTACACAGCTTATCAAATTCCTTCAAAATGCTCAAAGAAACTAGAGAAAGAGAAGATAAGAATACAGGTAAAGACAGGAAGGCTGACTTGACAAGAACCAAACGACCTTCTAAGGAGATACATCTCTTCCCCCATGTATTCAACTTGGAGGTAGCTGCATCCAGTAAAATCTAGAAATCCACCGTTCTCAATCTTCTTAAGGCCATTTTAACCCCTAAGTAACTGAACTCTTTAACCTACTTATAATTCAGAACTTTGACCACAACCTTTTTAACTCTTTTTCTAGTATGCTTGCAAAAGACAATCATGGATTTGGATTCATTCACCCTCTGACCCGTCCAGTCACAATATTTAGAGATAATCCTTTTCAATTCCCTCACATCCTTTAAGTTGGCCTCAGAGAATAATAACACGTCATCCGCATAAAATAAATGAGACACCTTTGGTGCAAGTCGTGAAACAGCAACTCCATTACCTATCCTTCCATTTAATGCATCAGAGAAAATTTGGGAGCATAAGATGAATAAAAATGGGGATAAAGGGAAACCTTGCCTAAACCCACATTTTCCTTCAATCCAACTAGTCTTTTTCCCATTGATCAAAATGCAGAAATTGGGGTTAAGAACACACTGCAATAGAAGTTCAATAAATTTGACTGGAAAATTTAAGTGGTAGACAACTTGCCTCAATGTCATCCACCCCATGCTATTGTAAGCCTGCTCCATGTCTAATTTAATAGCCAACAACCCCTTATTACACTTAGACCATCTGAACCTGTTAAACACTTCCTGGGCCAGAAGAACATGATCAGACAATGAACACCCTCTGACAAAAGCCGCTTGATCCACCGAGACAATCTTGTGAATAACTTTTTCCAATCTATTAGAGAGCATTTTAGCAACAATTTTGTAAATAGTCATACAAAGACTTATAGGCCTGAAATTAGTAGGTTCTTGAGGACTTTTGATCTTTGGGATTAAGACAATTAAAGTTTCTTTCCAGGATTTGTCCATCAAACCTGACTTGAAGAAGTGAACTGCGGCATTCCACACATCCTCCTTGACCACGCTCCAAAAGTCTTTTACAAATGAGAATGTAATCCCATCCTGCCCAGGAGAAATATTCCTCTCCGATTGCTCCACTACCAGCTGCAGCTCTTCTCTTGTAAAATTGGCTTCTAGTAAAGATCTATCAACCTCACTAATGACTGTTGCAGGTTTCAGCCAACCACCTAAAGTGCAATTCCTATGTTGCCATTTAGCCTTAAAAAAATCTGAAAAAGTCTTTTGAATTTCTGCTTCATCCTCTATAATAACTCCATCTGCCATCTTGATGTGATGAATCCAGTTAATACTTTGACGAGCATTGGCAAAATCATGAAAAAAAAAGTTTAATTGCAATCACCTTCCTCCATCCACCTTACTTTGGCTCTTTGCTTCCACCATGTGTTGAGCCTAGCCAAAGTGATGTTAAGTTCATTAATTTTACTTCTTAACACTTGTAGTTTATTGAACAAAATCCCCACATCCGCTTCTTCCATTTGAATTTCCAGAATTTCTGCCTTCAAACTGTCTCTCAACTGAGACAAATTCTTGTGCTTTTCCTTACTCCAAAAAAAGAGAGCTCTTTTACATTTCATAATTAGGATGCCCGCCGGGTCACATGTACATTTCTTACGCCAAATTCTCCTTACCAATGCAGATGCACCATAATATGAGGCCCAAACCTCTTCATATTTAATATCTCTCTTTACCGAGACCACTTGTTTGAGAATATCAAATATAATAGGACAATGATCCGAAGCAATGCGAGGAAGGTGTTTGACCAGAGCTAAATGAATACTATTTAATGCTGAGGAGTTGATAAGGCACCTGTCCAATTTCTCCCAAATATGACTGCTACCGGATTTATTATTACACCAAGTATATCTTGGTCCCATAGATTTTACCTTGTGTAGATCGTTGTTGATCAAGAAACTTTGAAAATCCTTGGAACCTTGAGATTGTCTGAACTTATTCCCCCCTCTTTTCTCCTCCTGCGAAACAACACAGTTGAAATCCGCTCCTATCACAAATAGAAGATCATAAGAACAAAACCTTCCAAGACTGTCCCAAAGTAGTTTCCTCTCCTGTACATCTGTACTACCATATACCGAAGCCACTATCCAGCACCCTTTGCCAACTACATTCAAATTCCCCACCACCAATTGGGAAGAACTCTCAATGACAGAAAAATCAGCTATATCATTTCTCCATAACACCATCAGGCCTCCTGACAGGCCCACTGCTGGAACTAAATAGAAACTCCACTTATCTCCCAAAAGCTTCTGAATTTGAGTACTGTCTAAAGTATTAATCTTCGTTTCCAACAAACCAACAAAGAACACCCTGTGATCCTTGATCAACTCCTTTAGATATAGAGCAGCCTCCACTTTCTTGGCTCCTCTACAATTCAAAAAGAGTAAAGCACTCATTGTTTAAAGATGGGGGAACGGCCCCCAACCTTCTTTACCTTTCCACTCTCCCCTTTCCTATTATGAGGAAGTATATTACCTGCTCCAAGGGGTTTCAATTCCTTGAGTAGTTTAGCTTTCTTCTCCAAAGAGTGGTTCCTTACAGAACTTGAGTTATCCTTAGAATGATCCTTCTTCAATGATAACCCCGAATTTTGCTTCTCCTTCCCTTCCTCCAGACCAATTATATTTGATGCAGGTGATCGTATGACTTCCCCTTCTTCTGGTTCTCCTCCAGCATTAACATCTGAGACCACCACATGCCCTTCCTCTTCCAAATTTGATAAAGAATCAAATTGATTCTGAACCAACACTGAAGACTCCAATTCCTTACCAACATTAAAATTGTTTTGTGGATGCTCACACTTATCTATCACCATAACCCCATCATCAATAACATCCTGAACCGGATCTTGAATTACCCCAGCTACCTCCTCCGGCTTATTAACCAGATTAATAACATTTGAAACAATCTTCTTCTTCTGGTTGGAAGCGCCAATTTTGGGAACATACAATTTCTTCATTTGTACCGAAAATTTTCTAGTGAAAAATTTCCTGTTATCCATACCTCTATTAATCTTCTTCTTCCCGTGTTTAACAACAGTCCAGGAGCTATCTTCACCCTTACCCATCTCAAGCTGAGAGTAAGTGCCAACCAAAGGAGGATTCCGTCCACCATTCATGACTATATTTGGATTATCTGTATAATCAGAACCAACCTTTTCCTTCAAACTCAAACACATACTTCCAGCATGTTCAGCTTTACCACATTCACTACAAATTTTTGAAATCCCCTCATATTCTACCTTCTGGAAGAACTTCCCTATTAAACCTTCCACCCATACTCCTTGAGGCAGTTTCAAATCAAGAGGAATTCTCACACAAACACGAGCAAATTCTCTTCTGCTCCATTGAAATAAGTTTCTGTCCAGAAGATATGGTTTCCCTATCTGTGAAGCAATCCTGCATATGTGATCTCGTCCCAACATTGCAGGGGGAGGTTGGGCAACCTTATCCACACCGGAGAAGAAATTCCCTTCAAAGAAGTTGGATTGAAATTAGGTGACCATCTATCTAGGCCAACCACATGGCCTCTAACCCACCAAGGTCCACCTGCTAATATCTTTTCTACCACTGAAGCATCTTCAAAAGAGCACAGGATCCAACCTAGACCCAGGCCAATGATGTGGAAATTCCCAAACTTATCCCAATATCTTCGTAAATCTGTACTTATAACTTGGAAGGGAATATTATCACCAAAAGTTTTAACTACTACAGCCTTCTCCAAACGTTTTGCATTCTCCAATTCTTTCTCTGTTTGTAGTAACACTACTTTCCCATCATCCGATAAAAAAGAGCCCAGCTCCAAATTATTAACCTTCACATAAGGCTTCTTCACCCAAACCGATGGAGCTTATTCCTTTTTTCCTTTCACCTCTACTGAAGAAAGATCCTCCAAAACTGTTTTAAGGCCTTCAATGGGGCCATCACCTTCTTTGCTTTGAGACAAAACCACATCCACGTAATTTGCACCCCGAGAAATGAGACTCTCTTGAACTGTTCTACTAACAGACTTCCCAGCTGGAGACGAAGGCAATGATTTTGAAAGAAAACCAAAGCTAGAAGTAATCCTCAAATCTCCCGAAGAAGATGCATCACCTCTCCTTCCTCCATTTATACCACCAATCGCCGAAATCCGAGAGATCTCCGATGATCATTGAAAAACCTCCTTACCCTTCCCTGGCACCAGAATAGGTAATTCCTTTCTGCCCAACAGACCTCCTTCATTGATAATTAAAGGCTTTTCTTTGAAGCTTTTGAAATTCTGATTAAATCCATCCAGAACTTTTGATCCTCCATTGAAGACCTCTGAGGAATCAAGAACCTGTATCGATAAGCCTTTCCTATATTTCGACCATGCCTCCGAAGGGAGGAGCCACCGCTGCTGCTCCATAAACGTCCCCCCTAATCGCCGGAGACCCGACGGTGCACCGGCCAAAACCCACCGCAAAATGCAAGAACTGCGAAAATGAAATTTGAAATCCCAGACTTTCTCTCACTAGACTTTCTTGGATGATTGGTTTAGCTCAAACCCCTTAATTTCTTTCCTTAATCACCTGAATAATTTAGGCATGATTGTAATAAATTGTCCAAGATGATATGTTATTGTCCTATATGATTTACAAAAATATTAACATACCTAAAGAAGTTTGGCACTGATTCTTTCTAATTTGAGCCTATTATCCAGGGCAATGTAAATATCATCCAAGATGAATTGCTTAATTTGACTATCTTAACATAAAAGCCCTAATTAAGTTTTTTCTTTTTAATTAATCATCTAGGATGATTTTGGATCATCCTGGATGATATGTTAAAAAATAAAAAACTTTAAAACACATTATATTTTTTTCCCTGAGTGAGTGTGTGTGCAAGGTTACTTAGTATCAGGATCCACATTTATATATTTGATTGAAGAAATGATAAAAAAATGGAATTACACTTACAGTCTGACTCAAACCTAATCTACCCAATCTTGAGCTGGCTTGATTTATAATTAACCCTATGGACATGAAATGTTAGTAGACAGGGCAATAGTAGAGAAATAGAAATACCATAAATGATTGCTATCATTAAAATTATAATCGTTAAATATAGATTTATAACAATCTCCCCCTTTTTGATGATCGAAAATATTTATTCAGAAATTCAACTCAAGTTGATTAATGAAACATAAAGTAAAGGAGAATAGTATGAACCAAGAAATCCAAATTTTACTAATAACAAATAGGTGGTACAAACACTAAATAATAGTAGTACAAAAAACAACAATATAATGAAACGACACTAACACACTAACACTACCACTACTACCCCTTTTGCCATCACAAAAAGGAGAAGGAAACATAAATGAAATACATAGAATAAAATATGAAACAAAAACTAATAGCAATACAAAAACATCACAAAAAATAGTCTACCACTATAGAGGGCCCTGATCGGGTGAAGAAGGTGGTGGTGGTGGCTAAAAGAATTTGGAGATGGAAATAAACTGCTCCCTAAACTAGATTATATCCTGGTCGTGCTGCTGTTGTTGGTGTGCCACATATGTATAAAATATAGTAACATCCACTACATGTTACTGCTCCTATGTAGTAATGTAAGAGTCAAACCTTACCTCCCACTGGTCGAACCGCTCAACCAGTTGATCCAGCTATGAGTGTTGGCAGATCAGAATAGGTGCCCTAAATGGAGATCAGTGTTGTGAAGAATATGGAAGGAGCTATTGGTTTAGTAGATAGGTTAATAATATAGAGGGGAAGGATATTAAAGATGGTATTTGGTTTCTAGGACAAAAGCTATGTGTGTCTTAAAGCAAGGTTGGGTTTTCTTTTTTACCCTGGATCCCTAATAATTGTCAGGTGATCATTATATTGAAATAGAAGATCAGTGGCTTTAAATTCCCTATGGGCCATTATATAAAAAGTAGTGATTGAGAGTAGAAGAGTGATGTAGATACGGTCACCAACATTGGGATTGTAGAGGTTTTAAGAATATGTTGGATTAGCCTAGCATCTTTAACTAATGTACTTGATGCGCCATCATAGTAGGAGACACTTGTGTGCCTTAGTAGTTAGTTGGCAGGACCCTACTCATAATCAGGATCTAAAGGCAAGATGAGAATCTTATCTCCAATAGTAAAAAGTTGGAGGAGTTTATGGCAATCTTGATAGGTGATCTCTATAGAGCATCTATGCACACAGGACTATAAGGCAGTGTAATTGGAGTTGATTCTAAAACTAGTGAAGAACTTATATAGGAGTTCAGAGTTGAATGGAAAGCCAGAGTCAGAATAAAGGTGAGGGAGGTGTGAGTGAATAGATTCAGTGCTGGGGATGTGAGTGTTTGAGGATTGATGATCTTAGAAGTTATGATCCCAGCTATTTTATATCAAAGATAGGTTATTTGGCCTGACACCTTAGTGAAAAGAGGGTCAAAAAATGCCCTAGAGGAACTACTGATCGGCATCCTAGATCTTTTCCCACCAGCCATTTACAAGGATTTAAAGCATGAGGGACAATGAAAGAGGAATTTATAGGTTTGAGGGTGAGAAAAATATTTGAATTTGGCTATTTATTAAGAATTATCCACATCATCCAGGATGATTGTAGAATCATCCAGGATGATCATGTGAATTTATGACATCTGAGATGATTAGTCAAAAAGGTGGTCCTATCATTAAGGATGATCATATATCGTCGAGGATAATTAGACTCATACGATCATCTCGAGGAGTCATGCTGGAAGACCGTTGACAAAATGGATCATCCATGACGATTAGGTTGATCTTCTAAGATGATCAATAATAATAGATTGTATAGGCCTAATTTAAAATGTGTAACCATTTCTGCCATTTATATCATCTGTGATGAATAGGTGTATCATCAAGGATGATAATAAATAATCAAGTAGGTTTCAATTAGATTATCCAGGATGATGTGGATCGTCTAGGATGTTCTCAAATAATTGAGTCAGATCAGCCATTAGATGGATAATTAAGGGGGAATTAATGAAATCATCCATGATGATAGAAATATCATCGAAGATGACGTGTAAGATTTTTTTGATGGAAGGAGGTGATCAGAAGAGACCCCAAAGCATAAAAAACTAATAAAACTCAAATATAAAACAACAAAAATATGATAAAAATGAAAAAGAATGAAAAATAAATATTTTTTTATCAAAGCATGAATATTATTAATTTTCCATATGATTGAATTAAAAATTTATAAAAAATGAGTCAACATCACTGAAATTTGAAAAATTGTAGAAAAAACGTTCCTGTTATCCCTAGCTCGAACATCTTATGGGGCAAACAAACTTTTAAAAATAAAGATCTAACTCAGAAAAAGCAATCAGATAAGAAAAAGTGATTGTTTAAAAGTTCATTTTAGAAAAATATCTTATAGAATAATATAGCAAAGTAATTAGTCACAACCATAAATTTTAAAATCAAGTCTTTAAAAATATTAAGTAACACATGAATTCTTCTAAGATTTAAAGGATTGAAAGTGAAGGAAGCAAGCTTTCTTGTGGGCTTATTTTGTGCCTCTTGTTAATTGGTTGACGCATTTTACACATCTTTGGATTTTTTATACACTTTGTGTATCTTTCAATTTTTTTTGGTGATCATTGCTCATCTTTTTAGTTTTTCCTTTTGGGCTCATTTTATGTCTCTTGTCATTTTTGCAAGCTAGATCCCTTTCAAAACTTTTAAACACTCTCAATTGTGAGAATATCTTCTAGATATTAAAGAAGAAAAACTCACTCTCTAATATAAGGAAGAATAAACCACAAATAGAATTAAATTCATATGATAAATACAACAATAAGATTAAGAAAGCTTGAAAGTGATTTAATGACTTTAAACATTATTATATAAAATAGATTACAATAAAAAGATAGAAAAGATCTCAATTACAAAGTTCAGTTATTAGTTTGAGATAAAATTTGGTTTTTTTTTTTTTTTTTTTTTTTTTTTTTTTTTTTTTTTTTTGAAAGAAGCAAAAGATTGCATTAATAATAAAAAAGAAGGAAACAAACTACAAGTTGCAACCTATAGATTCCTCCTTTAACACTTTAAGAAAGGATGGAGGAACCTTATAACATTCTCATCCCAAATAAAAGAAGAAAAAATAGGTTAGTTAGTACAAAGATCTGCTAACTTATTAGAGCTTCTCTCTATACAATTAAAAGTCACTAAATTAAAATTCTCGATAAAAGAAAAGCTTTCTAAACTTTGCTCGCCTTTTTTAATCGCATCCTGAATGAACTTTATGATATTTTCATTATCTCCTTCAATTATGAGTCCCTTATACTCAAACATCCAATCTTTAAGAACATCTTTGATGGCTTTAATAGCTAGAATCTCCAAATGGGCTTTATCCCAATGAATATATGGTTTGCCAAAAGCTAATAGAATCCTGCCTCTATGATCTCGGATAACACCTCCAATTCCTCCTTTGTAAGACCGCAATAATGAAGCATCCAAATTAATTTTGATCCTACCAAGTGGAGGAGGATGACAAGTATTTTCTAATAGCAAATGCTGATTGGCAACCAACCGGCCTGACTTATATAAATTACAACCTATAGAAATAGCAGCATAACTAATCACCTCTGAAGAAATGAACATTGAGCTCCTTTCCAATTTCCCATGAACCATTTTGTTCCAATCCTTCCAAGTAAGGTAGACCGAGTTGCAAAACAAATTCATCAATAATGCATTTTGATGATGTAGCCATTTTCACCTGTTATCAAAGGAAACAAAGATTGGAATACTAAGTCTCCATAAATTCAAATAAGAGAACACTTCATTTAACTTCTTGCAATTGGTGGTCACATGATTTAAGTCTTCAATTTCATTACAACCTCTAGGACAAAGGTTATTTGTTTGTAATCTTCTATAGGTTAAAAGCTGAAATGTCGGTACAACATTATTAAATAACCTCCACCAAAAGTTTTCCACTCTAGCATTGAGCTTAGCCTTCTTAATCCATTTCTAATAAATCTATTATGTATTCACTTCATACAAACTCGTATCAGCTAGAGCTGAAATCAACTTTCAAAAAATGTTTTGAATCAGTTCTAGTCGGTCTTCCTATATATAAGAGTATATCTCAATTTGGTTGATTATATCCATAAGATCGTTTCCAAAAAAACTTATTCAATTCTTCGATATTACAGCTATCTTCTAAAATAAGAGTACTTGCTTTCCCTATACCTCCACTGACGTCTTTAGGAACTATAAAAGTAGGCCACATGTTTAATTTTTTATCCAAAATCCAGGTATCATGAAGAATGTCCATTGAATCACCATTTGCAACACTCCACCTTACTATTGGTTTGAGAAATGTCCATCCATCCATGATTAATTTCCAAGCAGGCGAGTTAGATTTCATTCCAATATTAAGATCACTGAATGAACCATACTTCGGGTACAAGAGTTTATGCATCAGGGAGTCTTTATCCTGAGTATATTTTCACGCCAACTTAGACCTTAGTGGGCCAACCTTCTTTGCACAAGAATGCAAACCACATCTACCATTCACCACCGGTTCACGCAAAGTATTCCAGCTCACATATGGAGGCCCAATCCACCGTTCTTTTTATTCCAGATGAAACTTTTACAAAGATTGTCGATTTCATTTAATAACTCCTTTGGAATCAAAGCAAGTGTAGAATAGAAGGTTGGATAAGAAAGCAAAACTATTTTCACAAGGGTTATCCTTCCAGCTAATGAAATAAACTTGCTATCACTTGTACTCAACATTTTTAAAACTTTATCAATTATGAATTGGAAGTCTATTCTTCCAAGCCTCCTCAAAGCAATCTTGATTCCAAGATAATTGAATTCCTTAACCACTTTAAATCCCATGATCTAAGAAATGGCTATTTTTCTTCTCCTTCTAACAAAATTCCCAAATAAGACAATTGATTTGTCACTATTCACCTTTTGCCTAGTCCAACTGTAGAAGTCATTCACCATGCCTTTAATTTTCTTAACCATCTTTAATTAGAATCAAAGAAGATTATTATGTCATTTGTATAAATCAAATGTGATATCTTTGAGCCATTTGGACTGATATGGATATCAATAGACTCATTCCTCAAAAAAGCATTGGAGTTGAAAATAGAGAATAAAAAGAAATGGTGATAAAGGACACCCCTACTGAAATCCACTTCTAGCATTTATCAAAGTTGACTAATTCCCATTGATTCATAAAGAAAAAGATGGATCTCATACACATTCCATTATTAATTTAGAAAAGAGTTCAGGAAATCCAAAATACTCAAAGGCTTTGCTTAGAGTTGACCAACCCATGGAATCATAAGCCTGCTCCATGTCTATTTTAAAAGAGACCAAACCTTTATTTGATTTAGAATACCTGAATTTGTGAAATACCTCCTGATCCAAGAGAACATGATAAAAAAGAGATCTCCCTATGATAAAAGCCACTTGCTCTTCTGAAATCAGTTTTGGACTGATGCAAGACATTCTACTCAACAACACTTTTGCTACTATTTTGTAAATAGTATTGCATAAGCTAATCATTCTATAATTGGAAAGAGTAATAGAATATCTCACTTTGGGAATTAAGACTATAAGAGTTTCCTTCCATCTTCCACACATATCAGCCATAAGAAACAAATGTTGTAGAGCATTCCACAAATCATTCTTTATAATATTCCAGTAACATTTGATAAAGGAGTATATTATGCCGTCAATACCTTGAGTAGTGAATCCTCCTATTTGCTTGATCACATTCTCTACTTCCACCAAAGAATAGTCTTTGTTCAGTAACTACCTATCTTCCTCCTCCAAATAGTTCCACGTGTTGGGCCACCCGTCCAAGTTACAACTTCTTTCACACCATTTTGCTTTAAAGAAATTTAGCAAAATTTCTTCAACTTGATCTTGATTTCCATCTTCACCTTTTATGCAATTAATGAAGTTTGAATTCCTTCTTGCACTTGCAAAAAAATAGAAAAATCTTGAACTACAATCCCCCTCCACCATCCATTTAACTTTTGCACGTTGTTCCACCAAGTGGTTAAATGAGCTAAAGTTGAATTTAACTTGTTAATTTTAGATTTGAGTAACCAAATCTCTTCCACAAAAAGATATCCTTGTTCCCCTTCTTTTAATTGAAGGTCTAGAATATCATTCTTGAGATCTTCTTTTGTTGATTTAAATTCTTTATTTTTTCTCTACTCCAAAAGAATAAAGAATTAAGAGCTCTATTCATTTTGAAGTTCAGGATTTGAGAATAACTTCCATAAGTCTTCATAACCCAAGCCTTTCTCACAATCGTAGTAGATGCTGGATACGAAGCCCAATGTCTTCAAACTTAATAGATCTTTTGATCCTTGGACATATTTGAAATAGATTTAGCATTATAGGACAGTGATCTTAAGCCACTCTTGGTAGGTGTCTAACTACCAAATGTTGAGACAAGCTAAGTGCTGGAGAATTAACAAAACATTTTTCCAGCCTTTCCAGTATACAATCACCACTAATTTTATTATTACACCATGTATATTTCAGCCTAACAAAACCAATTTCATAAAGGTCATTACAAGTTAAGAAAGATTTCATTTCCTTAGATCCCAAAGATAAAGAAAATCTCCCCAACCACCCCCCCCCCCCCCCCCCCCCCCGCCCCAACACACACACACTCTTGTCCTCCTTTGAAAGTAAATAGTTGAAGTCACCACCCATCACCATTTGTATATCATACCCTGGATAAGTTTCCATTCTTTCCTAAAGCATCCTCCTTTTATAGACATCTGTGCTTCCATAAATGGTAGCTACCCTCCATTTTCCTTTATTAGGAACATCCAACTCCCCATAAACAGACTGAGAAGAATAATCCAACACCTTGAATGAACCAATGTTGCTCTTCTAGACTACCACAATACCTCTTGACAACCCTTCTGATGGAACTTGGAAAGAATCCAACCGGTGCCAATTAAGGAAAATTAATATCCTTTTCATTAGTGGAAGCCAACTTTGATTCTAACAATCCCAAAAAAAAAAAAAAAATAGCATGATCCTTTATAGCCTCCTTAAGGTATAGAGAAGCTTTCCTCTTCCTAGCTCCTC
The DNA here is from genome assembly GCA_022539455.1 of Dendrobium nobile. NCBI lineage: Eukaryota > Viridiplantae > Streptophyta > Magnoliopsida > Asparagales > Orchidaceae > Dendrobium > Dendrobium nobile. The sequence goes on from CM039735.1 coordinate 41,005,580, forward strand.
TACAATTCTAAAAAATTATAGAAGCCATTAATAGGTAAGAGGGGAAGAGTTCCCCATATTCTCCCTTGAATCACCCTCCATCCTTCTACTCCTGGTAACCAATTTGATTGGACCAAGCCCTTTCAATTGTTTGACACCTTTTTTTTTAGTAATAGATGAGCTCCCCTCAGCAATATTTAGCTCCTCATTTAATTCACTAGCAAGAATCATTTTTTTAACACCATAATTGGCTTCCTTGATAACACACCTCCTCGGGGACATCTACACATCAACAATCTTCCCTTTCTCCATAACAGTATTTAATACATCAAATTTATTTTTATTTAGTAAATTTCCAGCAAATTTTGGAACCATACCAGGAAAATTTTCTGCCTCCATCTGAAGATCCAATTTGTTTTGATCCTCCCCAACATCCATTGTCTTCAAGTCATTAACATCTTTAGTGATTGTCCCTAATTCTTTGAATATAATTCCTGAAATTTCCTTTAGTTGTGCAGCTACTAATTCCATAGTCTCATCCAAAATTTTTCCATCAGCTAAATCCTTTCCATCAGTATCCGAACAAATCAGTACCATTTCTGCAAAAGATTTCACCGCAACATCTGTAGTCTTCATAGCATCAGGCATTGAATGAACTTGTTGTACAGCCTCTTCTTTATTAATTTGATTCTCTGTAAGTCTTGGTTTTGTATTTCTATATGTTTCCTTCCCATATTTAACATGAACCCAAGGTCCATATCAATCTTTACCAGCAGCTACAACATCTACCTTATCTCTTCCAGAAGTAACATAAATATTTTTCATAACTTGATTTTATATTTCATTAGGGCCTTTGTTCTGAATTAACCCTTCTCCCAAATAATTATTTTCCAAATGTCCAATCTTTCCTCACATGAAACAAAAGGTAGGTAGCCTTTCATATTTAATATTTTGGTAGAATTTGCCCAAACTTCCTTCAACCCATACTCCCAGAGGTAATTTTTCATAGAGTTTGACACGGATGCAAACTCTCGGAAATTCTCACCTAGTCCATTTGAACATATTTCCATCAATCAAATAAGGGGTTCCTACCATGGATGTAATCCTGCAAATATTAATCTCATCCCTACATTGAAGGGGGAGATTAGGCATACAAATCCATATTGGAGCTGTGAGACCATTGAATGAAGTAGGTGTGAATTTCGTAGACCATTTATCCATTCTAACAATGATTTCTTTTACATTCCAAGGTCCCAAAGTTAAAACTTTTTCCAAAGGTTCAAGTTCTTCAAAAGCACAAAGAACCCAACCCATTCCAAGCATCGTCGAGTGAAATTTACCAAAAATACTCCGTTGCCTCCTCAACTCAATACTAATGATGTGAAAGGGTATATTATCACCAAAGATTTTGATAACAAGAGATTTTTGTAGTTTATTTGAGTTTTCCAATTCATTATCAATGTGCAGTTTCACAACCGAGCCATCCATAATATAATCTTCTCCAATTTTGAGATCTTCTACTTTGATATTAGATTTTTTGCTCAAAACATTACTAAAAGCCTTGTTTACGTCAAATTTTAGCACATCCAAGTAGCTGGTTTGTTGATTGTAGTTGCCCCAATCTCCTTATTCGCATTTACGGACTGTATTCTAATCAGAGCTTAATTGATTCTTTCCTATAATCCTTAGCACCTTAGGATCCACGGGAACCCCATTATTCTCTATATGAGACTTAACAATTTCCTTAACAACATTAGTATCATAAGTCTTCAAATCTCTAAGTTCAGCCACCGCATTACCACAGGATTTAGGAACAACATCTTTAATAAAAGTTTTTAACCCAGGTGTACAGGAAATACCACTGTCTACATGAACATCTAGATTAAATTCATGAATAGCAGTAATAGAACTCTGCTTATTGCTAAAGCAATCAATTAGAACATTTTTCCCTTTACCAATAAATTCAATAGGCTTTTTAGGGATAAATAAGCCTCCTTTATTTATGATTAAAGGATGATCCTTTTTAAACCATATTTTTCCATATTGATGAGAGTCTCCAAATGCCGAAGGAGACATACCTACATCAAGCTGAGAATAGTTACAAGAAGTAGCCGTACCTATGCAAATGTTGAAGGAACCACCAGCGATTAGTGGCCAGCATCCCTCCGATGTCATCAGAACAGAGAGAAAACTATGCGAACAGTTTTAAAATTTCACCTCCCACCAGAAAAAAATGGAGTTTCTCTCTCTTTCCTTAAAATATTTGATTAAAAAAAATTACTACAAAGGAGAGAAACTTTTTGTTTAGAAAATAAAGTTACACCACTAAAAGGAGTTAGGGGAAGTGAAACAATCAACAAATATTTCTCCTTTTAACTGATTTAGGGATGTCAATCATCGATTATAAATTTTTAAAAATAAAAATAAGACATAAAATATCATTTCAGTAGTGACAAAAAGAAAATTTAAAGAAAAACAAAAGCATCAGAAATAAAAACATGGAAAAATAATAGCAAATAAGTAAAAGTCAATAATTAAAATAAAAAACTAAATTAAGTTTAGAAATAAAAGAAAGATCAGAAAACAAAACAAATAAAAGATCAAAAAACATAAAGTTCGGAGTTTAGTAATCTTCAAGTTCATGCATTTATATCAATCACTCCAAATTTGGTCCTTAAGATGTTGAATGTGTCAAAGGCCAGTGGTTTACTAAAGATGCAGCTAGTTGGTTTTTAGTTTCTACATGGTGTAACTCAATATCTCCTTTAGTAACACAGTCCCTAATAAAGTGATGCCTTATGTCAATGTATTTGATCCTTGAATGTTAAATAGTATTTTTAGAGATACAAATGGCACTAGTGTTATCATATAAAATTTAAATTATGCCAATAGGTAATTCTAAATCCAAAAATTGTTACTTCAACCAAGGGGTTTGGGCCACACAACTTCCTAAGGTAATGTACACAGCTTCTGTAAGGGAAAGTGCAACAAAGTTTTATTTTCTACTGGATTAGGAGACTATGGACTATCCATGATTTGACAAGTTCTATGAGTGTTCTTTCTATCCACCCTATACCCTCCAAAATTAGAATAAAAATATCTAATAACTTTGAAAGAATGTTGTGCCTAGGATATTTGATTCATAAGTTTTGGGTCCCTATAAGATATCTAAGGATTCTCTTAACTATAGTCAGGTGAGATTCTTTAGGATCAACTTGAAATCTAGCACATAGAAAAACACTAAATACTATATCAGGTCAACTAGCCGTTAAGTAAAGTAGTGATCCAATCATTCTCCTGTACTTCTTTTTATCAATAGATTTTCTATTTACATCCTTATCTAACTGAACACTAGAGCTCATGGGAGTGATTATTGGCTTGGATTCATCTATTTCATATTTCTTCAAGATGTTCTTAATGTACTTTGATTAATTAAGAAAGGTTCCATCATCCATTTATTTTTTACTAAACCCCAAAAAGTATGACAATTCTCCCATCATACTCATCTCAAATTCCTTACTCCTTGTATTTGAAAAATCATTACATAACTTTTTATCAGAAGATTGAAAAAATATATCATCAACATAGATCTAAATAATAAGTAACCCATCTCCTACTTTTATCAAAAAAAGGGTGGTGTCTATGCTCCCTTAACAAACTCCCTCTCTAGTAGGAATGTGCTAAGCCTCTTATACCAAGCTTGGGGTGCCTTTTTTAATCCATATAAGACATTTTTTAATTTTTAAACATGATTTGGAAATTAGGAACTCTTAAAACCTAGGGGTTGCTCTATAAACACATCCTCTTTTATTACCCCATTCAAAAAGGCACTCTTGACATCCATTTTGAAAAGCTTAAATCTTATATAACAAATAAAGGCTAGTAGCACTCCAATGGCTTCCAATCTAACAACAAGGGAAAATGTCTCCTCAAAATCAATCCTTTCTATTTGGTTGTATCCTTTAGCCATCAATCTTGCCTTATTTTTAACCACCACACCAGAATCATTCATTTTATTCTTAAATACCAATTTGGTTCTTATTACACTTTAATTCTTTGGTCTTTCTACCAACTCCCAAACATCATTCCTCATATATTGGTTAAGTTCTTCTTATATAGCTAATATCAAAAATTCTTCAGAAAGGGCTTTATTGAAGTTGGTGGGTTTAGTCATTAAGATAAAAGCAGAGTGGTTTACTTCTTTCCTAAGTCTATGCCTAGTTCTAACACTTGAGACAAGGGCTTGATTGATGTTGGTTGGTTTGTAGTTTCTACTCTATGGGTAATCACTTCTACTCCATCAGTGTTTTGATTCTCTTCCTTTTTCTACTAATTTGTAGTTTATACTCCTTAGGTAATCTCTCCTACTTCATCTTCTACCTCAACTTTAGATTTCTTAGGATCAAATTTATCAAACACTAAATGAGTAGTCTCCTCCACCACTAATGTCCTCTTATTAAATACTCTAAAGGATTTTCCAATACTTGAATATCCTAAGAACACTCCTTCATCAGATTTTGGGTCAAATTTTCATAAGAGTGATTTCCCATTATTAAGAATGAAAACCTTATAGCTAAAGACATGGAGGTGAGAAAGTTTAGGTATCCTACCCATAATGATCTCATAGGATGTCTTATTCAGTTTGGATCTAACATTTACCCTATTCAACTCATAACAAGCTGTGTTTATCACTTCAGCCCAAAAGTATTTTGGAAGTGAATACTCAACAAGCATGGCTCTAGCGGCTTCTATAAAGGTCATATTCTTCCTTTAAGCTTCTCCATTCTGTTAAGGGGTCCTAAGGCTAATGTGAAAACATTTCAAAATCACACAAAATAGAAAAACAATCACATAAAATCACAAACATATGAAACACATAAAATATAAAAAAAATAAACACACCAGGACACATATCAAGTTTACATAAAATTTTATTTAAGCATTAAGATCAATCACACCTAGCCTTATTCTTAATGCGCTAAAGGTATCAAAGGCTAGTGATTTTGTAAAAATATCTGTAAGTTGATTTTAAGTTAAAACATGGTTCAATTCAATTTCTCCTTTGGATACATGATCCCCTATGAAATGATGTCTTATGTCTATATGTTTGGTTCTAGAATATTGAATAGGATTTTTTGAAACATAAATGGCACTACTGTTATCACAATGAATTGGAATAGTGCCTATTATAAATCCTAAGTCAATCAACTATTATTTCAACAAAAGAACTTATGCCACACAAATTTCTAAGGCAATGTATTCAGCTTCTGCAGTAAATAGGGCTACAAAATTCTATTTTCTACTGGACCAAGAAATGAAAGAATTTCCTATGAATTGATAAGACCCAGAAGTACTCTTTCTATCAACCCTACAACCTGCAAAGTCTGAATCTGAATATCCAATTATTTCAAATGAAGAGCTAAACTTAAGATATTGAATCCCTAAGTTCTGAGTTCCCAAGAGATATCTCAAAATCCTTTTTACTGCTATCAAATGTGATTCTTTTGGATCTGATTGAAATCTAACACACAAATAAATACTGAACATAATATCGGGTCTGCTAGCAGTCAAGTAAAGCAAAGATCTAATTATTCCCCTAAATTTCTTTTGATCAATAAATTTTCCCTTTGGGTCTTTATCCAACTAAACTGAGGAACTCATAAGTGTACTAACAGGTTTAGCATTATTAATTTCATATTTTTTGAGGATGTCTTTAATATACTTTGACTGACCAAAAAATATTCCCTCTTCAATTTGCTTAATGCTAAAACCTAGAATGTAACTCTAATATCCCATTAGACTCATCTCAAATTCACTACTCATTATTTTAAAAAATTCATCACAAATAATTTTATTTGTAGATCCAAAGATTATATCATCAACATAAATTTGTATAATGAGTATATCGTCTCCCAATTTATTTAAAAAGAGAGTGATGTTCACGCTTCCTTTTTCAAAAGATCTCTCTAGTAGGAAAGTATTTAACCTCTCATACCAAGCCCTAGGTTCTTTTTCAATCCATACAATGCTTTTTTTTTAATTTTAAAGCATGATTTTAATATTTTGAATTTTTAAGATCTGAAGGGTTTTCAACATAATCATCCTCTTAAATCACCCTGTTTAAAAAGGCACTTTTAATATCAATTTGAAATAATTTGAATCCTCTAAAATAGGTAAATGATATCAAAACCATAATTATTTTAAGTCTAACTATAGGGGTAAAAGTCTCCTCAAAATCAATTCCTTCAATCTGATTATACCCCTTAGCCCCCAATCTAGCCTTATGTTTAGCAACAACTCCTAAGTCATTCATTTTGTTCTTGAATACCTACTTAGTTCCAACTACACTTTGATCCTTTGGCCTTATAATTAATTCTCAAATTTTATTTCTTACAAATTGATTTAATTCTTCTTGCATAGCCAAAATCCAAAATTCCTTCAAAAGTGTTTGATTTATATTTATGGGTTGTATTATTGAAATAAAGGCAGAATTATTGACTTCTTTGCTTAGTCCATGCCTAGTCCTAACACCCTCACTAGGTTCACCTAAAATCAATTACTTAGGATGGTTTTTAGAAAACCTCAAATCTCTAGGCAACAAGTTTTCTAACTCCAAATTTTCTTTGAAATCAACTTTCTCAATTCTTTGGGAGTTAATTTCTATCTCATATTCTTCCACATTTGGCTCTTCCAAAATTCCAAATTCATCAAAGACAATGTGTGTGGTCTCCTCAATTACCAAAGTTTTTTAATTAAATACTCTATAAGATTTTTTAACACTAGAGTATCCAAGAAAAATTCCTTCATATGATTTTGGATCAAATTTTCCTAAGGTAGATTTTCTATTATTATGTATGAACACCTTACATTAAAAAACATGCAAATGTGACAAATTAGGTGTTCTTCCCTTAAGAAACTCATAGGGTAATTTATTTAATTTTGATCTGATGTTCACCCTATTTAGAATATAACATATAGTGCTAACCGCTTCCGCCCAAAAATATTTAAGAAATGAATATTATGCTAATATGGCTCAAGAGGCTTCTATTAATATTCTATTCTTTCTTTCGACTACCCCATTCTGCTGAGGGGTTTTAGGTGCAAAAAAATTGTGATCAATTCCTTTTTCTTTACAAAAATCCTCAAATTTTTCATTTTCAAATTCACCGCCAAGATCACTTTAGATTGTTAAATATCAAATCCTAGTTTCCTCTAAATCTAAGTCGAAAACTCTCTAAACTCCTTAAATAATTCACTCTTTTGATATAAGAATTTAACTCAAGTGAATATTGAAAAATCATCTAGAATCTTAAATCCATGTACCTTCCCTCCTAGACTTGGAGTTCCAACTGGTCCAAAAGATCCATATGTAAAATCTCCAAAGGTTTTCAAGTTCTAAGATCCTTATTGGACTAAAAAGAGGACTTCACCTGTTTTCCTAATTGACATGCATCGCAAAGGTCATCCTAAGTATAATTTTGCTATACCTCTAACCAATTCCTTTTGAATAATTTTCCTAATGTTTTTCATACTAGAGTAACTAAGTCTCCTATGTCATAACCATGATTCATCAAAACTATTTTTCAAATAAAAAGCATTAGGAGCTTTAATATAATTTAAATCTAGCATATAAACATTATTTACCCTTAAACCATACAAGACATCATTTCCATTTAGGCTTAATATGTAACTGGGAGGAAAAAATTTTACACTATATTCTTTATCATATTGCTGGCTAATACTCAAAAGATTATGCTTTAAGCCTTCTACAAGTAGCACATTTTTAATAAAAAAATTTTGCAAGTTTCCAATCATACCTGATCCAACCACCTTCCTAGTGGTGTTATCTCCAAGTGTAACCCTGCCTCCACTTCTAGCTTCCAAATGTTATACCTAGGAACCCAAATAAGTTTTGATTCTCCTTATAGAAATTTAAAAATAGATGCATGTATGATATGTCTTAAGTTATGCATCTTAGGTTTCCACACTAAATGAGTTTTCATATTTAAAGTACAGGTGTCCTCCACTTCTAGCTTCCAAATGTTAGACCTAGGAACCCAAATAAATTTTGATTCTCCTTATAGAAATTTAAAAATAGATGCATGTATGATATGTCTTAAGTTATGCATCTTATGTTTCCACACTAAATGAGTTTTCATATTTAAAGTACAGGTGTGTGCTATATGTCCAAACATGTCATAAGAATAACATTTAACTCCAGGAAATGGATTTCTCAATCTTTTATAATTGTCTCTTCCTGAGTTGTAAAAATTTTGGATATAAAATCAGATTAATAAAATCTTCAAGCGTTGGTGGTTTTCTATTTTCCTCAAGAGATTGAACTTTCAATTTCAAAAATATGTTTAAGTCTTTTAACACATTATTATTATAATTCAAATGATGGTCTCTATTTTTAGATTCATCCTTAAAATCACTGAATTCTTTTCCCAATTTAACATAGCATGAATTTAAAATTTTATTTTTGTTATTCAAGTCATCAAATTCATCAAGTAAGCTCATGTGGTTGTTATCTATTAATGCATGATCTTTCTTAAGGATTTTGTGTTCTTTTTACAATTCTTGTAATTCTAAATTCAGACTAGCATGCATTTTCTTAATCATCCTATATGCATCATGAATTCTTTCAAAAACTTCTAATAATTCAGCATAGGTTAAGTCACAAAAATTTTCTTGATCTGACTGGTCAATATTATAGGCCATTAAGCACAAATTGGTGACTTCCTCCTTTTTATCTGATGAATCCGAAGCTGAGTTCGCCCAAAAAGCTCTTGGGAATCTTTTCTTATCTTTCTTTAGATTTGGTTTCTCCTCTACCTTCTCCTTGCTAGGAGTGGCTTTTAGGTTTGGGCATTCTGATTTTATATGTCTAGGTTTCCTATATTCATAACAAATCATGTCATTAGAAATCTTAATATTCTTATTAAATTTACCTCTATTCCACTGCTGGCATCTCCTCTGCTTAGTTTTAAGAAAGGTCTTGAATTGTCTAGTCATTAAGGCAATGCCATCCTCATCCTCAGGTTATAATAGATCACTCTCTGACTCCTCCACTTTCAGTGCAATGTTCTTCTCCTTTTGTTATTCTCCTGCATCAATCTTTCTTTGACTCACTCCTTACTCATAAGCAATTAGTGATCCAAGAAGATTATCAATAGAGTAAACATTTAAATCTTTTGACTATGTAATAACTATTATTTTAGCATCATATGTAGTATGCAAACAATGAAGAATTTTTTTAACTATTTTAACATTCGTTAGTTTCCTACCAAATGTATGAAAAGAATTGACTATCTACGTGAATCTTATGTATATGTCAGAAATAGATTCATTGGGTTTCATGCAAAATAATTCATAGTCATGTAACAAGATGTTTAGTCTAGATTGATTTACTTTGTTAGTCCCTTCATAAGTAATATGAATTATATCCCATATATCTTTTTCACTTTTGTAAGTGGAAACCCGCATACAGTCTTCTAACTTAAGTGCACAAAAGAAATTGTTCAAATATTTTGCATTTAATTGTGCTAAGTCACGTTGTTCTATAATCCATTCAGCAAAGGATTTTTCAACTCTAATACCATCAACTAATATAGTTGGTTTTGTATACCCTTTTTGAACTAAAATCTATATATGATAATTTAGTGAATCTAATTAACTTAAATACTTTGATTTTGATGATAACAAATATTATTATTTCTTTATCACTACTTTTATTGAATATCTATTTTGATTGTCCTGCTTATTAACCTTTCAGGTCGACAAAGATCACTTGTAAAGCAAATCAACTCAAGATTAGGTAGATTAGGGTTGAGTCTATTTATAATTCTATATTAGTATATTTTTTACCTTTCTTGAGTCAAATCCTAAATATGGTGGACCTCAAGCTAAGTAACCTTACGCACACACACTTAGGTGGAGAAATTTATTGAGTTAGAGATTTTTTTTATTTTTGATTATATCATACAGGATGATAATAGATCATCCTGGACAATATGTTTAAAAATAAAAACCTAAATTAGGACATTTAGCTAATTACATGCTATTAAGCTAATCATACTGAATGATCTATATCATCCTAGATGATCCATATCATCCAAGATGATTAGCTTAAAAGATGAAAATAGCCGCCAATCACAATTTAGGAAATTTTTTAAGTTTCAAATTTTATTCTAAACATACATGAAAATATGCATCATCTTGAATGATTTTTAAAAATCATACCTAAATTGATCTGGTGATCAAGAGGGTAATTATGGTTAAATTTTTTAATCAAATCATACAGGACGATCCATCTGGATCATACTAAAAAATTTAGATGAAAAACTATAACTTTACTTTAATTTTCTAGGAGGATCATCCTAGACGTTCCGAGACATTTTAAGGATGATAAGGAGATTGCCACCCATCGTCCAATATCATACTAGATGATAAATATGACATGTTGAACTAATCATCATAGATGATCGCATGGTTGTATAGGATATGATCATACAGGATGATCTATACAAATACTTATACTGATCATATAGAGAAAAGGTGATCATCCTAGCTGATAGGAATGTTTTGAACTAATCATATAGGATGATTTATTGATCGTCCTACATGATAGTTGCGTATAATTGTTTATTTAGCCTTCTTTTGGAGGCTCTCTAATTAAGCAATAGTATTAACCGTTGTCTTAATCTTTTGTTGCGGAGTTGATCCAAGGTGGAGCTTAGAGAAAGAAGAGGGAGAGCTTGAGAGAGAGAGAGAGAGAGAGAGAGAGATCCTCATGAGGGGGAGTTTGTGAGGGAATCATAAAGGTTACTCTATGCAAGGTGTTTGACATTTCTTTGAGTTACTCCACTAGTTCCTTGGTAGCTCCGGGGAGATTGTATTCAGCATTAGATCAAGGTTTTCTTCCTACAGTAGCAGGGTGTAAAAGGATTCCAAAGTTCTTTGTCTACTCTATTAGGGAGTAAAAGGATTCAAGGTTTCTGCCTAACAATGTTAAGGGAAAGATTTTGTAAGGGCTTCTCCACCTTACTGTGAGAGCAAAAAGAGAGTCACTTAAGTTTCATGCAGTACTTGGAGAGGGACTCTCTAAGTAGTGGAGATAGATTAGATTTGATTGAACCACTATAAAACCCAATGTGTTCTTTCTTATTATTTTCATCGCATCTTATTTCCTCACTTTTTCAGTGATTTGTTCTGAGATTGAAAATTTTGGTCATATTACGATTGTGAAATTTATTTTTCTTCTACATCAACAGTTATTATTTTGTTTTAAAATATTTAAAAAGATCAAAAAGATTTTCTTTTTGTTTAAAAATTTTTAAAAATATCAATTCAACCCCCCCCCCCCCCCCCTCTTGTTTAGCCTCTAGACTAGTTCTTTAGGATTTAATACCCCTCATGAACTTTCAAGTGGTATCCGAGCAGGATTCATAAAGTCAAGTTTTAGAAAACTTTTAAATTTTGATCCATGGCTTTGGAAATAGAAACACTGTGGAAGATTATTCATTTACTAGACCACCTCTTTTTGATGTTATACTATTTGATTTATGGAAAACTTACATGTCCACCTTTTTACAATCATTTAATTATCATATGTGGATACTTGTTAAGGAAGGTTATTCTACATCTTTTAATTTTATAAATGGTGTTAAAACTAAAATTTCTTTTTTTTAATTGGACTACTGATGATAGAGATATAGCACAACTAAATGCTAAGTGCTTCAACTATTTTTTCTGTGCCTTAAAATCTAAAAACTATATACATATTTCCACTTGTTCTATTGGAAAAGAAATTTGAGATAGATTATGCATAGCATATGAAGGTACAAACAAAGTTAAACAATCTTGACTAAATATTCTTTTGCATGACTATGAACATTTTTGCATGAAATCTAGCTAATCTATTTCTTAGATGTATATTAGGTTTACACAAATTGATATATCCTTGTATGCCTCACGAAGAGAACTAACAAACTAAAAAAAAGTTAACAAGATTTTGAGATATTTACCTTCTTCCTTTGATGCAAATATTACTATCATTACTTAATCTAATGACTTGAATGTTTATTTAATTGATACCTTACTTGGATCACTAATTGCTTACAAGCAAGGAGTGAACCAAAGGAAGCTTGATGCAAGTGAGAAGAAAAAGGAGAAAAATATAGCCTTAAAGGCTAATGATTCTAACACTAATTCTTCTGGTTCTAAAATAGATGACGTTACTTTAATTACTAGGCAACTAAGAGTTTCTTAAGGATAAAAGAAAAGCATCATCATAAATGGAACAAAGGTAAGAACCATAAGAATTCTAAAGTTTCTTCTAATGGTATTTTTTTTTAACACAGGAGCCCAAGGTATTTGATGTCTGATTTCCCAACTCTGAAAGCTCACCCAAGTAAGGAGAAGGGTGAGAAAAAACTTAAGTTCAAGAAGGAAAAGAAAAGGATCCAAAAAAACTTTTTGGGCAGACTCACATCAGACTCTTCTAAAATTAAAGCTAAAGAGGAGATCATAAACTTAAGTTTAATGGATGATAAACATCTTGATCACTCTGATTAAGAAGAGGCATGTGAGCCTACTTACAATCAATTATTTAAAGTTTCTAAAAAAATCATTCCTCTTATAAGAAGCTCAAAAAATTGCATGCTAGTCTTAAAACTTATTTTAAACTTTATAAAAAGTGCATAAGTGACTTAGAAAAGATCATTCCACTTTCGATAGCAATCATATAACTTAACTTAATTAATTTGATGAATTTAACAAAAAAAATCTTTATCTAAAAAATGAGCATGATTCCTTGAAAAGTTTACATGTTGAACTAGAAAATATATATAAGGATTAGATACTCTTGTAACTGATTTAGTTAGTAAAGAACTGCTTTGAAAATAGAAAATTCAATTCTTTAAATGCAAATAAGTTTTTAAAGCTAAATTAACTGCTTTCAAAGAAAATAAAAAACCACACACAATGCTTGAGTTTCACAATACATCAAATCAATATGCATCATTCTCATCTAGGAAGAGGCACTATAACCCAAGTTGATTAGTAAACCTTTTTCCTAGTGTTTGATGTTTTTCTTATGGAATGCTAGGATATATCTCCTATACATGCACCATTCATTGTATATCACATTTAGTGTGGAGACCTAAATTTCAAAATTCACAGCATAGCATGCATGCATTTCATTCTTCATTCCATAAAATGACCCAAACCTATTTGGGTTCCCAGTTCTATCATCTAATAATTTTGTAAGTATGCTCTCATAGATGGACTCATGAGAGAATGTTGTGCCTGGATAGTGGATATTCAAGGCGTATGACTAGAAATGTAAATCAATTCATTTTACATGGGGTCAGGGTAAAAGGCAAGGTAACAATTATATCATTTTAATGGCAGTTAAAACTGTCCCCTACATCGAACCGACATGTGTTCGTTCAGATGAACCAATGGTTCGTACGTACGAACTTCGTATTAAAAACTAACTTATTCATTCAACCGCCTTATTCATTTGTCTCGTCATTCGAAAAGTATTTCGTCCCGGATGATCGTGACGATTATACAGACGAAGTGACAATAAAACACTAAAAATTGCACTCAAACGGTTCCAAATCTAACAATTTGTCACATTACATACATCGTCCCATACGAAAAAATTTCATCCCGGACGATTGTCACTCAAAAAGTTTTTATATTTTTTTGCAATCAATCAAAACTAAGACACAAAACACACTAAAAACACAAAACAATGAAAAAACACAAACTTTAAAAAAAAAATCACACAAATAAAGTCAAAAACTCATAAAGAAAACAAAGACATTTAACTAGAAAACAAACTTCAATGTTGCAAAAATATTTTTATTTAAGCAATCAAATCAATCACACCAAGCCTTGTTCTTAATGCACTAAAAGTATCAAAGGCTAAAGGTTTTGTAAAAATGTCTGCAAGTTGATTTTCAGTAGAAACATGATTGAGTTCAATTTCTCCTTTGGATACATGATCCCTTATGAAATGATGCCTTATGTCTATGTGTTTGGTTCTTGAATGTTGAATAGGATTTTTAGAAATGAAAATAGCACTAGTGTTATCATAATAAATTGGAATAATGCCTATAGTCAATCATAAATCAATCAACTGTTGTTTCAACCAAAGTACTTGTGCCACACAACTTCATAATGCAATGTATTCAGCTTCTGTAGTACATAGGGCTACTGGATTTTGTTTTCTACTAGACCAAGAGACTAGAGAATTTCCAATAAATTGACATGTTCCAGAAGTGCTCTTTCTATCCACCCTACAACCTACAAAATTAGAATCTGAATAACCAATTATATCAAATGAAGAGCTAAACTTAGGATACCAGATTCCTAAGTTCTGAGTTCCAAACATATATCTTAAAATCCTTTTCACTGCTGTCAAATTTGATTCTTTTGGATATGATTGAAATATAGCACACAAACAGACACTAAATATAATATCGAGGCAGCTAGCTGTCAAGTAAAGCAAACATCCAATTATCCCTCTAAATTTCTTTTGATCAACAGATTTTCCCTTAGGGTCCTTATCCAACTGAACTGAGGAACTCATTGGTGTACTAACAGTTTTAGCATTGTCTATTTCATACTTTTGAGGATGTCCTTAACATACTTTGACTGGCTAAAAAATGTACCTTCCTCAATTTGTTTAATGCTAAATCCTAGAAAGTAACTCAAATCTCTCATTAGACTCATCTCAAATTCACTACTTATTATTTTAAAAAAATAATCACAAAGATTATTATTTGAAGATCCATAAATAATATCATCCACATAAATTTGAATAATGAGTATATCCTTTCCACATTTCTTCAAAAAGAGAGTTATATCCACACTTCCTTTTTCAAAAGATCTTTCAAGTAGGAAGGTGCTCAATCTCTCATACCAAGCCTAGGTGCCTGTTTCAATCCATATAATGCCATTTTCAACATGAAAACTTGATTTGGTTATTTAGAATTTTCAAAACTTGAAGGTTGTTCTACAAAAACATCCTCTTGAATTATCGCTTCAATTTGATTATACCCTTTTGCTACTAATCTAGCCTTATTCTTAATGACTATTCCTGAGTCATTCATTTTGTTTTTGAATTCCCACTTAGTTCCAACTACACTTTGATCCTTTGGCCTTGTAGTTAATTTCTAAACTTTATTTCTTACAAATTGATTCAACTCTTCTTGCATGGCCAAAATCCAAAATTCATCAAAAAGTGCTTGATCAATATTAGTGGTTCTATATTTGAAATGAAGGCTGAATGATTGACTTCTTTGTTTAATCCACACCTAGTCCTTATACCCTCACTTGGTTCACCTATAATCAATTCCCTTGGGTGCTTTTTAGAAAATCTCAAATCCTTAGCCAAAGGGTTTTCTATCTCCAAATTTTCTTCCAAATTTATTTTATCAATCTTTTGGGAGTTAATCTCAATTTCATCTTCTTCAACATTTGGCTCTTCTATATTTCCAGATTCATCAAATACAACATGTGTGGTCTCCTTAATTACCAAAGTTCTTCTATTGAATATTCTATAAGATTTTCCAACACTTGAGTATCCAACAAAAATTTCTTCATCAGATTTTGGATCAAATTTTCCTAAGGCATATTTTCCATTATTATGAATGAATACCTTGCAACCAAAAATATGTAAATGAGACAAATTAGGTATTCTTCCTTTAGCAACTCATAGGGTGTTTTATTTAATTGAGATCTCACATTCACCCTATTGAGAACATAACATGCAGTGTTAACCGCCTCAGCCCAAAAATATTTAGGAGGTGAGTATTCTGCCAATATTGCTCGGGCGGCTTCTATTAATGTTTTGTTTTTCCTTTCAACTACCCCATTCTACTGAGGGGTTCTAGGTGCAGAAAAGTTGTAATCAATTCCTTTCTCCTTACAAAATTTCTCAAATTTTTTATTCTCAAGTTCTCCTCCATGATCATTTTGTATAGAAATAATTTCACACCCTAGTTTTCTTTGAATCCAAGTCAAAAAGTTTCTAAATTCCTCAAATGATTCACTCTTATGAAATAGAAATCTACCCCATGTGAATCTCGAGTAATCATCCACAATCACAAATCCATATACCTTCCCTCCTAGACTCACAGTACCAATAGGTCTAAAAAGATCCATATGCAAAATCTCAAATGGTTTAGTAGTTCTAAGATCCTTATTGGATTGAAAAGAAGACTTCACCTGCTTCTTTAACTGACATGCATCACAAAGGTGGTCCTTAGTAAAGTCTAGTTTAGGTATACCTCTCACTAAGTTCTTTTGGATAATCCTTCTAAGGTTTTTCATGCTAGAATGACAAAGTCTCATATGCCAAAGCCATGACTCATCAGATGTAATTTTCAAACAAAAAGCAGTAGGAGATTGAATATCATTTAAGTCTAGCATATACACATTATTTACCCTTTTACTATTTAAAACATCTTCATCATTTAAGCTTAATATGCAGCTAGTAGGAAAAAATTTCACACAATATCCTTTATTACATAGCTGGCTCATACTTAGCAGGTTATGCTTTAAGCCTTCTACTAATAACACATTCTCAATGTAAAATTTATTAAAATTTATAATCTTACCTAATCCAACCACCTTCCTAGTGGTGTTATCTCCAAGTGTAACCTTGCCTCCACTCCTAACTTCCAGCGATATGAATTGTGCGGTATCTCCAGTCCTATGCTTTGAACATTCGCTATCCATATACCATATGCTCTCATGAGGTCTTGTGTGAGAGCGACCCTACAAAATTATCAAATGTTAGACCTGGGAACCCAAATAAGTTTAGGTTCTCCTTTTGGCAATTTATAATCAGATGCATGTATGATATGTCTAGGTTTATGCATCTTAGGTTTCCACACCAAATAAGTTTTCATCTTCAAAGTACAGGTGTGAGCTATATGTCCAAACAATCCACAATTATTACATTTTACTTTTGAAAATGGTTTCCTATGTCTTCTACCATTCATATGTCTAGTCAAGGATTGCATAAATTTAGGATACATAATAGGATTAATAAAATCTTCATGTTTAGGGGGTATCAGATTATCCTCGAGAGCTTTTATTATTAATTTATAAAAATGAATTTATATCTTCCAAAATTCAATTTGTATAATTTGATCTATAAATTTTTCTCTGATTCATCCTTAAAAATTTTAAAATATTTTTCAAGTGCAGCATAGGATGATTTTAAATTTTCATGTTTTTTATTTAAATCATCAAATTCATCAAGTAATTTCATGTGGTTGTCATCAATTAAGCATGATCTTTCCTAAGGATTTCTTGTTCCTTTTGTAATTCTTCAAATTCTAAAATTAGACTAGCATGCATTTTCCTCATTTTCTTATATACATCATGCATGTGGTCAGAAACTTCAAAAAGTTCATCATAGGTTAAGTCACATACCTATTCTTGATCTGACTAACCAAGATTATCAGCCATTAAGCACAGATTAATGACTTTTTCTTCCTTCTCAGTCTCTGATGAATATGAAGCTGAGTTTCCCTAGAAAGCTATTTGAAACTTCTTCTTGCCCTTCTTTACAATTGGTTTCTCCTCAACCTTATCCTTGCTAAGAGTGGCTTTGAGTTTTGGGCATTCAGTCTTGATATGACCAGGTTTCCTGCACTCATAACAAATCACTTCATTTTAAACTTTTGCATTTCTATTAAATTTACCTCTATTCCAATGCTGCCGTCTCTTCTGCTTCCTCTTTAGAAAGCTTCTAAATTGTCTAGTCATCAATGCGATGTCATCTTCATCCTCAGTTTATGAGTGTTCACTCTCAGACTCTTCCACATTTAATGCTATGTTCTTCTCCCTTCGTGGTTCACCTGCATCAATCTTTCTTTGGCTAACTCCTTGCTCATAATCAATTAGAGAACCAAGAAGATTGTCAATAGAGTAAATGTTTAGATCCTTAGACTATGTAATTGCAGTAATTTTAGCATCATAAGCAGTAAGCAAACAGCGAAGAATTTTGTTAACCATTTCAGTATTCGTTAGTTCCCTACCTAGTGCATATAAAGAGGTGACTATTTGTGTAAATCTTGTGTACATATCAAAAATGGATTCATTTGGTTTCAAACAGTTCATAATCATGCAACAATATATTAAGTCTAGATTGCTTAACCTCATTAGTCCCCTCATAAGTTATACAAAGTCTATCCTATATTTCCTTCCCACTTTTGCAAGTGGAAATCTGCATGTAGTCTTCTGATTTTAAAGCACAAAAGAAACTATTCAAGCATTTGGCATTTAGTTGTGTTAAGTCATGTTCTTCTACTGTCCAGTCCATAAAAGGGATTTCAACTCTAACTCCATTAACTAATCTAGTTGGTTTTGTATACCCTTCCTGAACTAAGTTCCACATACGATAATCAAGTGACTGTAGAAATGTAGACATGCGGTTTTTCCAAAAATCAAAAGATATATTGTCGAATAGTGGAGGTCTAGTTATATAGTAACCCTCGGGTGTATTTCAATTTCCACATATAGCCATCTACGTTAATCAAAAAATAATCTAAACTTATGATTTTGAAATAAATCTCTGATACCACTTGTTGAAACTTGATTTCTATGAATTAGGTTGTTAAACCTAAGCTTATGTCCCACGGCTAATCAAGAGGGGGGGTGAATTGGTAATTAAAAAATTTTTACCCTCTTAAAATTTGAAAATGAAAACTAACTTTAGTGAGTTTTATAGAAATAGATTTTTCAACCACAAGTTGTAAACGTTAAAATAAAAACAGCGAAAAAATAAAGAACACCAAATTTATAGTGGTTCGATCAAAACCAGACCTACATCCACTTCCGGAGGCACCCTCCGAGTATTGCACTAATACCACTACAAACTCTCCTTTAGCACTCACAGCAAGGCGGAGAAGCCTTTACAAAAACTCTTTCCACCACTACCAGGTACGAAAAAGAATCGTCGTCCTTTTACACTATCCCTAGTGCTGGCAGAGAACCTTCATCCTTTCACACTCCCCTAGTGTAGGCAGAGAACTTTTCATCCTTTCATACTCTCCTAGTGTGGGAAGATAACCCTTCATCCTTTCACACTCTCCTAGTGTGTACAGAGAACCCTTTGGCTGTTCACACTCTCCAAGTGTCAGCAGAGAACCGGATCTCCTTGACAGATCTTCTCATAAGAAATCTAGAATGAAGAGAGAAAAGAGTGAAGTAATCACAAACCAAGATTAAAGACTCTTACCTTTGAGTACCAAGTGAAACCTTCATGCTCCAATGGTAAGAAATCTCCTTCAAACACTCTCTCCTTGACTCTTCTTTTAATAGGCACGAAGATCAGTAGGCAAAAAGATTATGTGGCAGTTTAGTTTGGACTATTTATAGGAAAGACACAAAAAATCATCCAAAAACCGTAATTTTCCTAGTCAATACGTATTGGATCGTCCCATACGATCGTGGATCGTCTTGGACAATTTTACTTAAGTGCATTGGAAATGAACCTAATGTATATGGGTACAAAATGACTTCGTACACACACATCGTCCCGTATGAACTAGGTTCGTCCGGTACGAACGGTTATTCCATAGGTCGGTTCCCAAAAAAAACTGCAGAACGACACTTAATTTTCAGAGTCGGTTCACTTCGTCCTGGATGAAGTTAAGGTTCATTCAGATGAAAGTTTTACATAGAGCAAATCATCCCGGGACGAATACACTTCATCCTGGATGATAGCAATCCAGAGAGCAACTCGTCTTAGAACGAATACACTTCATTTTTGAACAAAATTTTTCCAGAGAACACTTCATCCTGGGATGAATACACTTCATCCTGGATGATCAAGACTTAGAAAAACTTCCTTCGACTCCTGCTCGTTCCATTGCTCTTATGAAGAGATAACTGACTTGATCATTCCGTACGAACTATGTTCGTCCCATACGATCAGTATAAATTTCTCAAGATCTCCTTAAGTGTGTGTGTGTATTCACTCAATTACAATCACTCCATTTCAAAACTTAATTCAAAGAAAAAATACAAGTTTTAAATACACAAAGTATCTCATGCTGAATTTGATTTTAAGTCGTTATAGTCTAGAGTTTAATTTTTTTGAAATATTAGTACACACAAGAGCAAAAACAACTCTTCCGAAAAGTGTTAGGAGACAACTATAAAAAAAAAACAATAATATTTGAAATCATCAAAGCTATACAAGTTGCAAGAATAAAACATGCAAATAGCAATTCTCTTAACATGTTGTATATGTTGTGTGTTTGTTTTATTTTTGTTTGTTGTGTATTTCTAAAAATGCCTCCTTATTTACACGTATTAGTCAATTCATTGGGAGTTTTATCATCATCAAAAAGGGAGAGATCGTTAAGAGAGTTGCTATGTGCATATTTTATACTCTTGCAACTTGTATAGTTTTGATGATTTCAAATATTATTATTTTATGTGTAGTTATCTCCTAATACTTTTTGGAAGAATTATTTTTGCTCTTGTGTGCACTAACATTTCAGGAAAATCAAACTCCAGACTACGAAGACTTCAAATCAAATTCAGCATAAGCTACTTTATGTATTTAAAACATGTATTTTTTCTTTGAATTAAGTTTGAGAGGGAGTGATTGTAATTAAGTGAATAAACACACAAACTTTAGGAGATCTTGAAAAATTTGTATTGATCGTACTGGACGAATATAGTTCATACGGGATGATCAAGTCAATTATCTCCTTGTAAGAGCAATGGAACAAGCAAGAATTGAAGAAAATTTTTCTAAGTCCTGATCGTCTAGGACGAAGTGTATTCCTCCCAGGACGAAATATTCTCTAGAAAATTTTTGTTCAGACAAAGTGTATTCATTCTAGGATGAGTTGCTCTCTGGAGTATTCTTGTCCAAGACGAAGTGTATTCGTCCCAGGATGAGTTGCTCTCTAGAAAAATTTCATCTTGATGAATCCAAATTCATCCCAGGATGAAGTGAACCGACTCTAAAATTTTAGTGACGTTCTGCAGTTTTGGGAACCGGCCTATAGAATAACCGTTCGTACTGGTCGAACCTAGTTCGTACAAGATGATGTGTGTGTACGAAGTCATTTTGTACCCATATACATTTGGATTGTTTCCAACACATTTATGTAAAATCGTCCAGGACGATCCACGATCGTACGGGACAATCCAATCCATATTGACTTGAAAATTTATAGTTTTTGGATGATTTTTTGTGTCTTTCCTATAAATAGTCCAATCTCAACTACCACTTAATCTTTTTGCCTACTGATCTTCGTGCCTGGTGAAAGAAGAGTCAAGGAGAGAGTGTTAGAGAGTGTTCGAAGGAGCATTCTTACTACTACAACATTAAGGCTTCACTTGGTTTTCAAAGGTAAGAATCTTTACTTTTGATTTGTGTTTACTTCACTCTTTTCATTCTTCCTTCTAGATTTCTTGTGAAGAAGATCTGTCAAGGAGATCTGGTTCTCTACCGATACTTAGAGAGTGTGAACAGCCGAAGGTTTCTCTGCCCACACTAGGAGAGTGTGAAAGGACAAAGGGTTCTCTTCCCACACTAGTAGAGTGTGAAAGGATGAAGGGTTCTCTGCCAGCACTAGGAGAGTGTGAAAGGATGAAGGGTTCTCTGCCTATACAAGGAGAGTGTGAAAGGACGAAGGATTCTCTACCCACACTAGGAGAGTGTGAATGGACGAAGGGTTCTTTGCCCACACTAAGAGAGTGTGAAAGGATGAAGGGTTCTCTGTCCACACTAGGAGAGTGTGAAAGAACGAAGGGTTCTCTGCCCACACTAGAAGAGTGTGAAAGGACGAAGGGTTCTCTGCCAACACTAGGAAGAGTGTAAAAGGATGACTGTTCTCTGCTGCACCGGGTAGTGATAGAAGAGAGTTTTGTAAAGGCTTCTCCGCCTTACTATGGGTGAAAAAGGAGAGTCTCTAGTGGTATTAGTGCAATACTCGGAGGGTGCCTCTGGGGAGTGGATGTAGGTCTAATTTTGACTGAACCACTAAAAAACTCGTGTCTTTATTTTTTCGCTGCTTTTTATTTTTATGTTTTTACTTTTAAAACTGTGGTTGAAAAATATTTTCTAGAAACATTCACTAAAGTTTTATTTTCATTTCCTAATTTAAAAAGAGGGTTAAATTTTTTTTTTTTAATTTCCAATTCACCCCCTCTTGGTTATCCATAGGACATAAGCTTAGGTTTAATAACCTAATTCATAGTGATCGAGTTTCAACATTGTCCTCATCATCCCTGATGATCGTGAGATCAGCCTGGATAATAAAATTATTTTTTTATCATCTAAACATCCATCTAGGGTAATGTTTTATATGATATGTGCCTTTTTGTACTAATCAACCCGGATGATCAGGAGATCATCCTGAATGATCAAGTTACTTTTTCATCATCCAGACATCCATCTAGGGAGATAGTCTACATGATATTCGATGAATTAAACTAATCATATAGGATAATATATTTGAAAGTTTGTTAGGGATGTTAAGCCCTATAGAACTAGCCCAAGGCTAAATACAGAGGGTGGTGATTTGGAAAGGAAGAAACTTTAAGTAAAGTACAAACCAAAATCACCACAAATAAAACAAATGCGGAAATTAAATATGGAAGCAAATAATAAGAAAGAACACACCAAATTTATAGTGGTTCGGTAAAACTTTGACCTACGTCCACTCCTTGGAGGCACCCTCCAAGTATTGCACTAAACTAAGTGTCTCTCCTTTAGCCCCTACAGCTAGGCAGAGAAGCCCTTACAAAATCACTTCCACCTTCCCCGGTGCGGCGAAGTCGCCGGGTCTTTTGACACCAAAGAGATCTTCTTCTTTGGTGAACTTCCCTTGAGACAAGCCTTGAATCGGACGATATTAAGATGCAAGCCTGTCGGAGCAACCGTGTGGAATCCCCTCCACACTCCCTTGAGTCCCCCCTCACAGGATCTTTTCCCTCTCAGACTTCACCCGTTCTTCTCTCCCTTTCAAGCTTTCTCTTCAAGTCTCCCCCACAAGAATGAGGCTACAATGGCTTCCAAAGACATTTACAAAGTGTCATGCCAAGCTTAAATAAAAAAGCATAAAACGAGCTCATTAATGCAAGTTGCCGACATTATCATCCAGGATGATAGGTATATCATCCTGGCCGATCAGTACAAATTTAGCTCATCAGCCCAGGACAATTTGGGACGATCAGAAGAAAATTGGTTACATCATCCTAGAAAATATCATGATCGTCCAGGCCGATAAGTTCAAAACTGATTTCAATCGTCCTGATCATCGCCTTAAATTCTAGCTATCCAATGTAAATCGTCCAGGACATCATCCCGGCCAATCTGACGATCGTCCCGGATGATGTGATCATATCAATCAACCATTAATGCTTTCCAAAGGTACCAAATCAATTTAAGCATAATTGAGCTAGATCAGCCGGGACGATATGAATATCGTCCAGGCCAATTTCCTTAAACAAAGAATTCCTAAACTTATTATGGCGGCTGATTCTTTCTAAATTGAGACTATCATCCTGGCCGATACATGTATCGTCCAGGCCGATCCGCTAATGACGGCTGCCTTAATGAGGATGCCCTAATTAGAGTTTTTGCTTTTGAACAGACCTCTCGGCCGATATAAATATCATCCAGGACGATGTTACCAAAAATAGAAATCCAACAAAGAATCTTCTAAGTTACAAATCATCCAGTGCCTCACCAAATACAACAGACTCAAGAAAGGAAATAGAGTACAAACTAACTCAAACCTAGTCTACCCAATCTTGAGCTGATTCCAAATTGTAGTCTGAGTGTTAACCTGAAATGTCAGTACATAAGGCAGTCGTAGAGAAATAAGAATATTTGCTATCATCAAAATCATAAACCATTAATTCGCAATAATATTATCATCCTATATGATCTGAATAAATGAACCTTCTAAGAGTCTAGACTCTCTTAAATTATCCTAGCTGATTGAGCTAAATTTGAACTGATTATATAGGATGATAGATCAATCATCCTGGATGATATTTGATGATTAGTTGCAAATTAGGACAATTTGGAGCCCTTGTTTAAAATATCTCTTATGTTCTCAAGAGGTGATCTTTTGCTGCTGTCTTGACTTTAAAGAGTCAAAAGGAGAGGGAGAGCAGGGTAGATAGAGAGAGGATCTTGTGAGGGGGAGTTTGTTAAGGTTTTCACAAAGGTTGCTCTAAGAAAAGATCTGAGTCATCTTCTCCAGTAAATTATCCTTGGTTCCTTGGAGGTTTGAGAGAGGTCTACTTCAACAAATGATTAAGGTTCTCTGCCTGCTTTAGGAGAAAGCAAAAGGAGTTGGGTTATCTGCCTCACTGGGGTTGGTGGAAATGAGTTTTTATACGAGCTTCTCTACCTTACTCTGGAGGTAAAAGGAGAGACACTAAGTTTAGTGCAATACCCGGAGGAGAGGCTCTAAGGAGTGGATGTAGGTCAAGTTGATCAGCTTAAAAGATGAAAATAGCTGTCAGTCACAATTTAAGTAATGTTTTAAGTTTCAATTTTTTTCTAAATGTACACGATGATGTGCATCATCCTGGACAGTTTTTTACAATTATATAGAAATTGATATGGTAATTAGAAGAGTTATTATATTTAAATTATTCACTCAAATCATACAAGATGATCCATCTAGATTGTACAAGATGATTTAGATAAAGAACAAAAACTTTACTCTAACATCCTGGAGGATCATCCAAGACATCCCGAGATGTTTTTGAGATGATAAGTAGATCACCACCCATCATCCAATGTCATACTGGATGATGAATATGGTATATTAAACTAATAGTGCTTCTATCTCCTCTTTTACCTCTAAGGCTATCTTTAATAAGGCCAAACCTATTAGCTTCCTTTTCAAATTTATTCTTTTGGTTAGAGGATGAATAACTCTTCAGACCATTACTATTCACATTGCTATGAGGATTATCAACATTAACTTCTTTTGTAGAGGTTAAACATGATAGAAGTTTATCTTCTACAACCTTTTTCAATTGAATATCTTAGAAAACCTTCGCTTTAACATCTCCTACACACATATTATGCACTGAATTGTCACATGCACTTTGAATGTTGTCAGAAATTATAACACCTTTTATATTCTTCTAGGCTATGATGGCTTGATTTGACATCTCAATTTTATTAGATACGCCAGGATTTACTTCATTCACAGTAGTCTCTCATTTTGCTTTAGTAAAAATATCATTATTATCAACTTATGGTACATCAATGCTCAGTGCCTTAGTTACACTTGAAACAACAACTTTAGGAATATAATGAAGATTTTTAAGACTTGTTTATTTGTTATCAATGGACACTAAAACAACCTCATAAGCTTCCTTAACATAACCAAGCTACATATTGGTCCTACTAATATATAATTAAAATATTTGTTCACTGGATTTGGATAATTCTATGAAAAGTTATTATTTTTTTAAGTTTGAACATAGATTTGAACTATGATAGATCGGAAAATTGACTTTTTTAACTTTGACTTATATTTGGAGGTTTAACATTTTTAGAAAATACAATATTTTTATTAGAGTTGAATGGATTTGAGTTTGAATAAATTAGATTTTTCTGGGATTAATTATGATTTTTCAAAATTAGGATATTTTTGGAGTTTTTAAATTTGTTTAGTTAAAGGGAACTTTTAAATTTTGATCCAAATCAATCTCAAGCCCCTTGAAATTACCCCAAACTTAGGAATGACCAAAAGAGGTGTTTCCAAGTTCTTATATTTTTTTTAGAATTTTTAATTATTTTAATTAATTAAATTAAACTTAAATTTGATGTCAAGCCAAAGGTCTTTTAATTTCCTTTAGTTAGGGTCTGAATTATGGTCAATTAGAAGTATTATTTATATTTTTTAGATTTAAATAGATTTATTAGAGTTTTTTCAAAGTTTTTAATGCCTAATTAAATGACTAATTAATTAGATATCTTAATAATTTTTACAGTGAAAACTTTTTTATGGGCTAGAGTGTCGCAAATCTATTTTTCATAACTTGTGTTTTGATGATTGACAAACACTATTTCTCTTGGACTACTTGTTGCTTCTAACTTTTCAGGAATCGAAGATCGAACGATCAAGAGGAAGCCAGTTCAAGTTTGCGTAGGTTTAGGGTTGAGTCAGTCTATAATTTTATTTTTTACCTTTTGAGTCTACTTGTAATGGTCAAAGAGACTGATACTAAGTAACCCTTCACACACACACTTGAGAGGCTTAGAATTTCTATTTTTGCCCACATCGGCCCGGCCGATATTTATATCGTCCGGAACGATCAGCTTAAAATAGAAAGTCTAAGTAAGGACTCTTAATTAAGGCAGCCAATATTAACATATCGGCCTGGACGATACGTGTATCGGCCAGGACGATAAGCTCAAAATAGAAAGAAGTAGCCACCATAGACAATTAAGGTATACTGTATTTTTAGATTATCGGCCAGGACGATCCACGTATCGGCCTGGACGAAATTACCAAATTATGCCTTAATTGATCAGGAAATCAAGGAAGTAATTAAGGATGATTGATATGATCATATCGTCCTGGACGATCTCAGGATCGGCCAGGACGATCTATTCAAAATCCTTAAGTTACTTCAGGACGATAAATATCGGCCAGCTCAAAAACAGGGCGATGCTCAGGACGATTTGCCTCTGATTTGAACTGATCGGCCTGGACGATCGTGAGATCGGCCAGGACGATCAAGCCAAATTTCAATCATCCAGCACCCAAAACAGGGTGATGCCCAGGCCAATCTTCTGAGATTTGTACTGATTGGCCAGGCCGATGTCCATATCGGCCTAGACCATATTGTTGACAACTTGCAATTAATGAGCTCCTTTGAAGCTCTTCTATTTAAAGAGCTCTTGTTTAACGTTTTTAAGAGACTTTTGGCTGCTGCCTTGACCTGAGAAGACCTTGAGGAGAGAAAGAGAGAGAGGGAGAGAAAGAGGATCTTGTGAGGGGGTTCACAAGGATTGCTCTGCTTGTCTTTTGTCTGGAGTTTCTCTTCCGTGGAAGGGTCGGTAGAGGAAAGGAGTTTGCTTCTGGTTGTGGTTCTCTGCCAGCTTCTGGAGGAAGCAAAAAGAGGTAGGTTCTCTGCCTTGCCGGGGTGGCAAAAAGGAGGTTCTTGTGAGGGCTTCTCCGCTTAGCTGTGGGGGCTAAAGGAGAGTCACGTTTTGTAGTGCAATACTTTGAGGGTGCCTCCAAGGAGTGGACGTAGGTCGAGTCGACCGAATCACTATAAATCTCTACTTCTTTTTCTTTCTTCCGCACTTTTTAAATTCAGCATTTTATTTCTGTGGTGTGATTTGGTTTGTGATTTTATTTCTTTGTGATAAGAAGTTTTTTTTTAAATATCAATTCACCCCCCCCCCCTCTTGGTTAGCTTGGGACTAAGTTCATAGGGCTTAACATCCCGAACGAACTTTCAAGTGGTATCAGAGAGGGATTCGAAAAATAAAGTTTGAAAACTTTTTGAATTTGATCTATGGCTAACATAGGGAATCGTAACACTACGGAAGGGTATTCTATTACCCGACCTCCCCTGTTCGATAACCTACCTTTCGATTTTTGGAAAACTCGCATCTCAACATTTTTACAATCTACTGATTATCGCATGTGGATGCTTATTCAAGAAGGTTACTCTCCACCTTCTCATGAAATTAATGGTGTTAAAACTGAAGTTGCTTTTACTGAATGGACTTTTAATGAACGTGATTTAGCTCAATTAAATGCAAAATGTTTGAACTGTTTTTTCTGTGCTTTGAAATCTGAGGATTACATGCGTGTCTCAACTTGCAAAACCAGTAAAGAGATTTGGGATAAATTGTGCATCACCTATGAAGGTACCAATGAAGTTAAACAATCCCGTTTAAACATTCTCTTGCATGACTATGAACCTTTTCGTATGAAACCTCATGAATCGATTTCTGACATGTACACTAGGTTTACTCAGATTGTTACTTCATTGCATGCACTAGGAAAAGAACTTTCAAATTATGAAAAAGTTAACAAGATTTTAAGATGCTTGCCTTCGTCTTATGATGCAAAAATCACTGCAATCAATGAATCTAAAGATTTGAACACCTATTCCATTGATAACTTACTTGGCTCACTCATTGCTTATGAGCAAGGGGTGAATCAAAGAAATCTTGATGCAAGTGAGAAGAAAAAGGAGAAAACAATCGCACTGAAGGCACACAAATCGGATTCTGAATCTTCCGGGTCTGAAAGCGATGAAGTAGCCTTCATCACAAGGCAATTCAAAAGCTTTCTAAGGAAGAAACAAAAGCATCATCAAAGTTGGAGAAAAGGTAAGGATCATAAACATGTTAAAGGATCTTCTGATGTTGCTTGTTTTGAATACAGGAAACCTGGACATGTGAGAGCCGATTGCCCTACACTTCAAGATCACTCAAGCAAAGAAAAGGAAAAAGGTGAGGAGAAAGCCAAGACAAGGAAGGACAAGAAGAAAATCCAAAGATGTTTTTGGGCAGAATCTGGTATTGATTCCTCTGAGACTAAACCAGAGGAAGAGACTACGAACTTTTGTTTCATGGGAGAAAGTCAAAGTGATGAGGAAGAGGTATGTAAACCAACCTATGATGAATTGTTTGAAATTTGTGAAAAAATTCATGCATCATACAAAAAACTTAAGAAGACTCATGCTATTCTAAAATTAGAACATTCAAATCTATAAAAAGAGCATGAAGTTTTTCTTAAAGATCATGCAACAATTGATTCTAATCACATGGCTCTTCTTGAAGAATTTGATGAGTTGAACAAAAAGCATTTAGAATTAGTTGATGAACATAATGCATTAAAAGATTCACACACCTCACTTAGTTTTGATCTTAATAAATCTAAAGAGATTGAGAAAAATTTGAGGATTGAGATTGATGCATTAAAAAGAACAAATTTGAGGATACAAAATAATTTTGATACATATAAGAAAAATCGGATGACTTATACTTTTAATCTTAAGCCAGAACCTAGGAAGAGGCATTATAACTCAAACCATTTAAGAAATCCTTTTCCTGGAGTTAGATGTTTCTCATGTGGCATGCTAGGACACATCTCACACACTTGCACCGTTCACCGTAGTACACATTGGGTGTGGAGACCTAAGATGCATGTTTCACATCATACCATACCTGCATTGCACTCTACTGTTCCTAAGAAGGATCCCAAACCTGTTTGGGATCCTAAATCTGACTGTTGTTGAGTTTTGCAGGAGCGCTCTCACTAAAGACCTCGTGGGAGCTTAGGATAACTGGACATAAGGAGGCTTGCAGCTCAAAATTGCTTAAACTCGCTGCATTATCACGTGCTTGAAATTCTTTTTGTGTTATTATTTTATTTTGTTTTTGTGCTTGCTTTGTGTTAGTTTGCTTTAATTTCATTTTGTTTTTGTTGTTTTTGTTTTTATGTGATCTTTAACTATGGCCTTCCATATGATGAATTTTTTTTAAGCTTTTAGATTTTGGAGTTTTGAAGATAGTGTTTAGCTTTTTCTAAATTGGTTAAAGGGAGTATTCTATTGATGTTTTTCCCTTCTTCTGACTTTGTTTAGTGGTATGATTTTCTTCTCTAAATAAAATGTCTAAACTCAGTTTAACCAATGGTTTTTTAAGATCTTTTTCTTATCTTGCTACATTATTTTATCTTATGCATAATAGCCCAAGTTCTTGATATCATTCAAGCTCTTGAAATCTTGCCATTGCATTTATCACTTGATTTTGATTTTGTGTTGTGGATTGTTCTTCCCTATGTTAGAGAGAGAGCTCCTATTCTCTAATATTTGAGAGGATAAACTCACAACCAAGTTTTTCTTTAAGGTTATATTAAAGAGTTTCTAGCTTGCAAAAGTAAAAAAAAAAAAAAGGGGGAAAGAGGCCAATGAAGCCAAATTGAAAAATGTTATATACACAAAAGTGTATCAAAGAATCAAAAGATGCTCAAAAAGGCCAATTAGATTGACAAGAGGCATAAAATGAGCCCATTATATGCAAGCTATTCTCTCTTTGGTAAAATTCTTAAAACTTAGAAAACTTTTTGATTATGTGATTCCTTCAAAGACTTGATTTCAATTTTTATGATTGAGAAAAGCTACCTTGGTTTTATTATTAATGAGATATTTTCTTTGTAAACAAGTCTTGAATAGATCTTTTATCCTATTTAGTTATTCTGAGATTTGATTTCTGTTTTCCTAGAATTTTGTACCCTAAAGGATGTCCGATCTAGGATTAACAGAATCAGATGCTCTACCTTCTTCTAATTAGGATTTGTTAAACTTCTTGATCTCTTTGAACTCTAAAAGTTTAACTTTTTGAAAAGAATTTTTATATGATGCCTCCATAAAATAAAAAAAAAATTTAAAATCAAAAAATATTCATCTTTTATTTTCCTTGTGTTTTTGTTTTTGTTTCTTCTTTTACTGTGCTTTGACTGATTTTCTTTTGTTTTATTTTTGAGGGTCTTGATCATCACCATTCCTTGCTTGATTTCAACTTCTAGTCACATCGTCCTGGCCGATACGTTTATCGTCCTGGACGATATGATTAATTCTGTTAAAAACCCATCTACTGACCTTCTTCTGTGCTTGCTCTAACCCATCGTCCTGGACGATTTGATCGAACTTATGGTGATAGTCCTGGCCGATAGAATATTTCGTCGGGCCGATGCAATTTATGTGCACCGTCCTAGCCGATACACTGGATTATCCTGGACGATCCATGTGTCAGTACGTTTTAATCTTTAAATTCGGCCCCGGACGATCCATTATTGGACAATCGGTCGGGCCGATCCACTGTTCGTCCTGGACGATACACGTGGCAAGCATTTTAAACGTGTTAACTTCGGCCGGTACGATCAATTATTGTGCATCGTCCTGGACGATACACCTAATCGGCCCGGATAATCTGCTTTTTCAACGGTCGTACGAATTGACTCCTCGGGCCGATCACCTGTGTCTAATCGGCCTGGCCGATATCTGATCGTCCCGGACAATATGACCGCCTTTTTGACCAATCGGCCTGGACGTAATTATTCAGCCATATCAGCTTGGATGATTCTGCGATCGGCCAGGACGATATGTCCGTTTCTTTAAATTCAGGCCAATTACAGCCATGTTTTCTCACCCTTTACCTTCATTCCTTGTGTGTTTTCTTGCTAGCTCTCTCTCCTATGGCTGGTGGGAAACGTGTTCGTCAGGCATCTGGGAGTTCTTCGAGGGCGACTCTGGACCCTCGATTCAGGGAGGTAAATGATCAGGCTGCCTATTGTCGCTACAAGGAGAGTGGCATCATCCTTTCCCGGATAATTAATCCTGCACATCTCTCATACCCGGTAATGGACCTTTTTCCCACACCTCTCTTTGTTTTATACTCACTCTCACCGTCCCTTTCTCTTCCGAACTCCTCACTGAATTTTATGCTAGCATGCGCATTAACCACACCTTCACAGTCATGACCTCCTATGTTAATCGACACCCTGTCGAAATCACATATCAGGATTGTGTTGATCTTTTATATTTATCCACCACCAGGGATAAGCTGCACCTAATAGCCTCTGATCCTGATTTTGACTGGTCCACAGCGAATCACTTCCTTCGTCAGACCAATACACCTTTCCATGTTGGAGAGACTAGCTCTTTGGTCAAAGATGCTATGACAATCCAACATGTCCTTCGCACCTCCATAATCCCAAAAGCCGGGGACTGAGTTCACATCACCCCTCTACTGTCCCTCACTACTTTCTACATTTTGGCCCAAAGAGAATTCAATGCCACTGATCTACTCTTTCGCTACATCAATCGCCTAAACACAATTCGCGACCCAGGCCATAAGAGAAAGCCCAATCTAGCCTTAGGACACATCATAGCCTATATCCTTGAAACCAAATACAATCTCCAATACCCTAATCGTCCTGACCTTCACCCTACCTACTACTCAAACAATTCCTTCACTGCTCTTCATAATACTTGTCTCCACCCAGGAGATGGGGAAGGTCGGGGGGCTAGAGAGGAGGAGGCTCCCACTCCCGCTCCCGTTCCTGATCCTGTCCCTCTCCACCAGCACTCACCGGTTGACCAGTTGATTGAGAGGTTTGATCGTTGGGAGACTCGGTTTGACGCCTACGTGGCTGCACAGGAGCAGCAACTTTGAGGATATTACCCGCTACGAGCAGCACCGCGCTGAGGATTTAGCCCGATTTGATAGTTTCGTTACTCAGCAGCAGCAGCAGCATGACCAGGACATCGCCTGGTTCAATGCTCAGTTCACCACACTTTCCACCTACTTTCAGTAGCCACCTCCACCACCTCCATTAGATGATCTAGATCCCTCGCTTTTTTAGTCTGTACTTTGTGTTGTTTGTTTCCTATCCTTTTTAGTTTGCTTGATTAGTCTTTTGTGATGTTTTTCTTGTGTTTCTGGACCCTCTTTTTGTGATGACAAAAGGGGGAGTAGGATGTGGTAGGAAAAAGTTGTTGGGTTTGGGTTTGTAACTTTGAATTTCTAATGAACCTTTTTTTTATTTTTCTACTTGTATTTGCCATCATCAAAGAGGGGGAGATTGTTGCAAATCTATTTTTCATAACTTGTGTTTTGATGATTGATAAACACTATTTCTCTTGGACTACTTGTTGCTTCTAACTTTTCAGGAATCGAAGATCGGACGATCAAGAGGAAGCCAGTTCAAGTTTGCATAGGTTTAGGGTTGAGTCAGTCTGTAATTTTATTTTTCACCTTTTGAGTCTACTTGTAATGGTCAAAGAGACTGATGCTAAGTAACCCTTCACACACACACTTGAGAGGATTAGAATTTCTGTTTTTGCCCACATCGGCCCGGCCGATATTTATATCGTCCGGGATGATCAGCTTAAAACAGAAAGTCTAAGTAAGGATTCTTAATTAAGGCAGCTGACATTAACATATCGGCCTGGACGATACGTGTATCGGTCAGGACGATAAGCTCAAAATAGAAAGAAGTAGCCGCCATAGACAATTAAGGTATACTGTATTTTTAGATTATCGGTCAGGACGATCCACGTATCGGCCTGGACAAAATAACCAAATTATGCCTTAATTGATCAGAAAATCAAGGAAGTAATTAAGGATGATTGATACGATCATATCGTCTTGGACGATCTCAGGATCGTCCAGGACGATCTATTCAAAATCCTTAAGTTACCTCAGGATGATAAATATCGGCCAGCTCAAAAACAGGGCGATGCTCAGGACGATTTGCCTCTGATTTGAGCTGATCGGCCTGGACGATCGTGAGATCGGCCAGGACGATCAAGCCAAATTTCAATTGTCCAGCACCCAAAACAGGGCGATGCCCAGGCCGATCTTCTGTGATTTGTACTGATCGGCCAGGCCGATGTCCATATCGGCCTGGACGATATTGTCGGCAACTTGCAATTAATGAGCTCCTTTGAAGCTCTTCTATTTAAAGAGCTCTTGTTCAACATTTTTAAGAGACCTTTGGCTGTTGCCTTGACCTGAGAAGACCTTGAGGAGAGAAAGAGAGAGAGGGAGAGAGAGAGGATCTTGTGAGGGGGAGCTTGTGAGGGGATTCACAAGGGTTGCTTCAAGGATTGCTCTGCTTGTCTTTCGTCTGGAGTTTCTCATCCGTGGAAGGGTCAGTAGAGGTAAGGAGTTTGCTTCTGGTTGTGGTTCTCTGCCAGCTTCTGGAGGAAGCAAAAGGAGGTAGGTTCTCTGCCTTGCCAGGTTTGGCAAAAAGGAGGTTCTTGTGAGGGCTTCTCCGCCTAGCTGTGGGGGCTAAAGGAGAGTCACGTTTTGTAGTGCAATACTTGGAGGGTGCCTCCAAGGAGTGGACGTAGGTCGAGTCGACCGAACCACTATAAATCTATGTCTTCTTTTTCTTGCTTCCGCACTTTTTAAATTCCGTATTTTATTTCTGTGGTGTCATTTGGTTTGTGATTTTATTTCTTTGTGATAAGAAGTTTTTTTTTAAATACCATTTCACCCCCCCTCTTGGTTAGCTTGGGACTAAGTTCATAGGGCTTAACATCCCGAACGAACTTTCATAGAGATGTAATTAAGTTTAAATCCTATAGTTTTTAAACCTATTGAAATATATTTTAATTTATAAAATTAATCTAAATTATCTAAATAGGTCCTTAATTTTTTTTCCTTGAGGTGTCACTCAATTAGATAAGTTTGAATTAATGTCACTAACCATTAAGTTTATTAACATGCACACAATCACACTTAAGTTTTTAGAACTAAGATAGCCTAAAGTTAGGGGTGTGTGTGTGTGTCCTACACATGTAAGAGTTAAAGATGATATAAATAATTAACAACTTGTTTAGTGAATAATTAGAATAATTATTTACTAATCATCTCCATCAACTCCATTTGTTCAAAATAAACTATGTTAAAGATTTTAAAACCCCCCTCCCCCCCCCCCCCCCCCCCCCCCCCCCCCCCCCCACTTAAAGCACTCAAAATTTTAACATATATAATATTAAAATAAAGTATATATATATTAACATGTAGTATTTGAAATTCATGGATTTTAAAATAATATTTAAATATAACTAAAAAAATAGAGAAACCATATAAAATAAGAGATAATTTTAAATATATTTTTCACAAGTTTTAAAATTACTTGAATTAATATTTACTTAAATAATAAATACGTATTGAAGTTTTGAAGGTATTTAAAAATTATTTAAAACATGACCAATATTTTAATTTTCAAAGTAATTTTAAATTAAAGTAATTAACTTTTGAAAATTTTAAGGTATTATATGTTTTTTTAATTAATTTGAAATTCTTTTGAACTTTCAAAATTTTATGTGAATTAAAGCATTTAAATTAATTAATTTTGGAAAATAATTCTTAAATGAAATTAAATTAAATCCTAAATATTTTTTGAAAATTTCAAGTTATTTAAAATATTGTTTCTTTGGTTTCTCAAAAATTATTTGAGTTTAATTTTAATTAAGTGTTAATTAGGTATTTAAATATTTAAATGTCTTAAAAATATTAAAAATATTTAATATATTTTAAATTAACTTTAATTTTAATTTAAATATTAAAAATACTTCTCTAATTTTTAAGCATATAAAAAAATAAATATTTTAAATTTTTTAAAATATTTGTTTTACTATAATTAAATATTAATATGTTAAATTTATTTAAGGTAGTTAAATAACTTATTTTAAATTAAATTTAATTTAAAAGTAAAAATATCTTAAAATTTCATATGAAAATTTAAAATTTATTTTAAAATAAAATTTTAAATATTTTTCTCATATTTATTTAAATATAAATTTATAATACTTAATTTTTAATATTTAAAATAATATCAAATATTTTTAATCAATATTAATTTGAAATCAAAGTGTTTAATTTTCTAAAAAATTAAATATATATTATGCAATTTTCAAATTTAAAATAAATTTTTAATAATTTTGAAAGGAAATTGGACTTAAAAAAATAATTTAAACTTAATTAAAATTTAGTACATCTAAAACAGCAGTGGGGGGCACATGTGGCACACTCGAATTCACCATCCCAAACTACAACCAATAATTATCTAGTGGCACAATAATTTTCAATGATTGTGCTGCTGACAATCATTACGAATCATTTAAATTGTTAATGTGTTTTAATTATTTGAGATTGACGACATAGATCAAGCCGGATGAAGATCATCGCAACGGCCAAATCCCCAGTTCAGAGAAAACACAATATGGCTCAATCAAAACCATTGATCAAAAAATCAATGGCCCAAATACTTTGTAATCAATGTATTCAGCGGATACCGTCCAATCCACTGATGTTTTGAGTCAAAGGCTCAGATGTAGCAGAATGATGAGACCGATGGCAGGATTATATGTGTGATTAACTAAGACTACAGAGTGTTAAGATCTCGATCATTGATCCAAAAATCATTGGTGGAGATTTTTTACATTAGATCCTTACATAAAACAGACTCTCTAATGTGAAAATCAACCCAAACACGCTAACAAATTAATCAAATCACTTAAAATTTTAAGCCTAGGTTTTGTACATAAACAAAAATTATGGGGGCATATTTTGAGGTTTAAAAATCACTTATTAAAAGCTAAAAAGCTCTAAGTGTTCTACCCTAGGGTTTCAATGATGATCTAAGAGGACTTTAGCTCTTATTTGGGATTAACCTAGAAGCCAAAACCAAGAAAAAGAATGCTAGCATATGAGTTTAACTATTTTGAGGAGTTTTGAGAGTTTATTGACTACTTTGACCAGTCAACTAGTCAATGTGGGATGAGGTGGCAGGGAAGGAGTATGGGAGACTAGTTAAATGAAGTTCAAAGATTTAAAACAATGTAGTTAGAGTTTAGAGAGGGAGTTGACCATTTCAAAGGAAGGTTTAAATGCTCAAGTTGACTATTTGACTGGTCAGAGGGTTTTGTTGACTAATGAGATGGATTGGAGGGAGTGTAGGTGTTGTTGAGTCAAGTGGGAAGGACCATAGTATTTAGGATCAATGCATGAATGAAAGCACAAAGGCTTTGACCAAGAGATCAAAGTAAACTTTGTCAAAGTCAAGGGGTTTTAGGTCACCCATCATTAAGACATGTAAGACATAAAATGAAATAAATTTGAAGGCTTGGTGAGGTGTAGATGGGTCTTATTTAAACAACTGGTAGAATTAGTTGAAATAAGACCAGATTGATTAGACATTGATAGAGTTGACCAAGTCAACTATTGACTGAGTTAATATGTTCAGTCATGTTTAAACCACTGCAGAGATGTTCAAAGGAGTTTGATTGGGTTTAAAGTTGATTTGGCATTTAGTTGATTAAACATAAGTTTTATGGTTGATCTGGTCAACAAAAGTTAACTTGGTTAACCCAGTGGTAGGGGATGGACTTACCATGTTTGAAATAATCAAAGGAGTCCACTAAAAGTGTTTAAAGTCTAGGGTGGTTATTTTAGTCAAATTGACTGTTTGGACCCTTAAGGGCCTATTTAGTCAACCAAGTTGACCCAGGGCTTGGGATTGGGTTTAATGGATCCCAAATGATATTTAGAGTTCATTGGATGTGTTTTCAATGGTTGAAGAGGTTCAATCATAATGAGTTTTGGTTAAAAGTCAAAAAAACCCCTTAAAGAACATTTTGGTCATTTTGACCTCTAAACTACTTTGGGTCAAACTAGGTCTAGGAAAGTGTGCATTATTGGTCAACATGTTATATTAGAGACCATAAACAAGGTCAAAGGTCTTGGTAAGAATGCTAAGGTCAATTTTCATAAGGTGGAACATCTAGTGGTAGAGGCTATAAATATTTGAAGGTTTTATAGTATTTGGAAATACATTTAGTTCCTAGAGTTAGAGGCCTTAGAAAAAGCTCAAATTTGGAGGGCTTACCATAGAGACATGCAAGGTCAATATATAAATGTGCTCAATAAGCTCAAATTTTGAGGGCTTACCCTAGAGACATGCCATTAATTTATAAGTGTGATCGTACTGTACGATCTAAGTACATTCAAGTTTAAATTTTAATTTTCTGGATAGTTTTTCTTTGTCTTTCATATATAAGTGTCCTAAAAACTAACACTCCAAGATATTGTGTGAATTTCTTTTGAGAGTGGGTGAGGAGATTGTCTGGGAGAGTGTTTTATGGGTGAAGAGTGAGAGATCTTTTGAGAGAAAATTATGAGGGGATTCACAAGGTTGATCAAAGGTAAGAATCTCTTGTTTATTCTTCAAGATTCTCCTAAATTCCTCGAAGGCTCTTGAGAGTAGAATTTCAAAGAAGATCACAATACTCTGCCATCACCAGGAGGGTGAGAAAGGACATTAATACTATGCCATCACCAGGAGGGTGAGAAAGGACATTGATACTATGCCATCACCAGGAGGGTGAGAAATGATGTTGGTACTCTACCGTCACTAGGAGGGTGAGAACTAGGAGGATGAGAAAGGACATTGGTATTTTTCCATCACCAGGAGGGTGAGAAAAGAAAGTCGGTACTTTATCGCATCAGGTTAGTGGGAGAGAGTTTTTATAAGGGCTTATCTGCCTTGATGTGGGAGCAAAAGGAGAGTCACTATTGATTTAGTGCAATAGTTGAAGAAGGAGTCTTCAAGAAGTGGACGTAGGTTTAGTTGGACCGAACCACTATAAAAATTGGTGTTCTTTATTTTTTTGCTTTATACTGTATTTTTATTTTCCACACTTTAAATTATTATGGTTGAATTTTTTTGTGAAAAATATCTTAAATCAATTTTATAAAATCCCAGAGAATTTTTTAAATTACTAATTCAACCCCCCCCCCCCCCCCCCCCCCCCCCCCCCCCTCTTTATTTGCCTTGGGCCAGTTGTATTAGGTCAAATAATATACTCAAACATTCAGGTTATAATACTTATAATTCATAATGATGCCTAATCCCCAACTTTAGCATGCATATTCTTGAATAAAAGACCCATGGAAAGATATAGTGATTCCATAGATACTCGTACATCATCTCCAATAATAACCATACTCGGTGCCGGCTCTTCCACATTTGAGCTTCTATACCAAAAGTAGCTCGTGTTCTCTTAAAGGCTACCTTCTTTGAAGCATGAAAACCAAGAAGAGGGAACAAATCCATCATGCCAAATTCATGCAAGGCTTATAAGATAGAAATAAATGCAGGTATTTGTAAGGCTCAAAGCTAGTATTAAAAGAGAAAACTAGTGATTAAAAAATTGGATCTAAAGTAATACATTGAAATAATCACATTTAATTACATTTCTCTGATTTATTATTCATTTATTCGACCTTTTCTTCATTTGATGTTCAATGCGTTGAATAAATTAGGGAACTGGATGTACACCCATGACTACTTATATAGGTCCCTTCTAGTACGTATTTAATAGGTTTCATTTGAATCAAGTAGAAGGAGGACTCTCTTCTCTTTCAAGATAGTTTATTCATAGGACACCCTCAGGAGCTAAGAAGATACTTATCTCTAGAGCATGGTGGACCTCCTCCAGGCATTTCCTATATGAAATCACCCTCTATAGTGAGAGAAACCATAGAAGTTCCTCCCTTATTTGGATAAATCCTTATTCATCATGGCCAAAATCAAGTCTCTCATATGAGACCTACTAAAAATCAAGTTAAATGCACAGATCCCTCTCATGAGACCTCTCTCATAATTACATCATCAACGAGCACAAAGATTAATGTCAAATCATCACTCGCCCTATCTCGCTTTGGCGAGTTGACCTCAAACTGGCTTCCTATCTCATGTTGACTCAATATCTAGTTGCGCATAGGTATATCTCGCCCTTATTATCTCCTATAAGATCGACACATAAATCAGCACAGCTGGTCATGTTACATCAAATATCAGTAGTATAATTAATGTACGTTATACACATTCTATTATAACTCTCCAAGCTCTATAAATAAGGGGAGGGGATACAAGAAAGACACATAAAAGATAGATAAAAAACACAAGATAAAGATACAACCAACAAAAAGTGATGATGCTATCTATAGAGAGAGAGAGAAAGAAATGTTTTGTTTTTCAAAGTTTTAGCTTAAGATATGCATGATAGATCTCTCACCCCCTTTTTATTCTTCTATTCTAGTTGTGATAATAAAGATTTTGTACATATCTACTCTTTCTTTTACCATCTTCCTATTTTGCCTTCATTATTCTCATATATAGGTTTTCATCTCACAAGCAAGTGCACAAGGTAAGGCATGGCCTCATCCATAGGAAATTTTGGATGCAATAAGATGCATTTTAATTGTTTTTTTATCAAAAAGTAGATGTTTTAAGCAGTGAAGGATGTGTTTAGCATGGAGATGTTTACCTATAGCTTCACAAGTATTCTGATGAGCTTGATAAAGATGCAAAGTTTAAAATGCTCTAATTCACAATTTAGTTTTGTAGATGAATTTTCATGCACATAATTTCCAAATAAATCATAAATTCAAATTTGTGATAAAATTGGAAAACTCTTAGAAAGAACTATAAATTTTTTCACTACTTTAAAACTTTCAACTTGTGGTAAAATAAATTGACTGAATGATTAAGATTAGTACTCAATTATTTCAAGGTACCAAATTGATTCCTTATATGAATGATACTTTCTTATCACTTTATTACTTGATATAACACATCCACTTACACCCGATCAGACTCTTACCCTTATCCACTTAGCACTAGTGGACTCACTCAGAAGTAACTTATTGAAGCCTTTCAACCTTGCCCTCCTTCATTCAATTTGGGTATAGCATTTGTCTAGCGTACTCTGTAGAATTATAGCCATTCAAGTAGTCCTCAAAACCCTATAAATAAAATAATTATTAGGAATAGTTTGGGGGACTATTTTGAGAGACTTTTGGATTTTTGGTGACTTTTGATTGATATTGGATACTATGACAATTTTAAGACTCATAGTCTCTTAAGCATTTTATATATCATTTTCCATTCTCACGGATCTTAACTCATCAAGTTTTGCCTTCTAGTAAGGTCCAGCATCGTTTATAGATAGATTTGGATTCAATATATACTTATAAAATGAGCAATAAAGTATGCTTAAATTCATATTAGAAATTTGTTATTTTATTAAGATATTTTTTGTTACTTTCTTCCTTTTATTTCTTTTTCAAGATTCTCTTACATATGAAAATAAAATGAATATGTATATTTTAAAAGATATCTTCTTATACATGACATTGAATCTACACTATTCTCAAGTCACTATTAGACTAATTTTAATCATCATAAAAATTGATTTTTCTTATTAAGTTCATGGAATCAACACTTAGCACTTCTATTGCTTTTGTTATGTTTTTGTACATATATATTTTGAAGGGAGGAGAGGAAGGGGAGTTGCCTTGGAGATGTGAGACTAAAGTCCATTCAACATTTCCTTAAATTTTTAAGAAAGTATGAATTAGCTTTTTTTTTTTCTCTTATGTAATATATACTTCAAAGTTTTTTAGAAGCATGGGCCAAATTAATGGATATAAGAATTATAATAATTAAGTTAAAAGATCAAATATTAAAAAAAATGTATAAGTCGAATAAGAAATAAGAGAGATATGCAAAAAATATTAAACGGATGTCAAGCAAATTTATGAAATTCATATTTTAATGTATTTAGAACTTGCAAGCACTTGCATTGATGAATTAAAATCAAAAGAAATAGAAAATATCAAAGTTGTAGAGGATTAAGTCTTCCATCAAAATGTTAGAGGATGGAATAGATGATTTAAAAATATTAGATTATAAAATCATATAATTTGCAAATATTTGGGCCATATGGTGCCAAATGTTTTTTAATATATCAGCATTAATGTTATCACCATTAATGTTATTTAAGGATCAATAAACAAAATTCCCATATAAATAAGAGAGATATGTACAAATAATCAATGAGTGATCAACTTCATAGCCTATGTTCCTAAATTTTGTAAGAAATATAAATATCAGGGTTTGGAATTAATGAAACAAGTAAACATATAAGATTTAAAGATTTCTTTAGGAAATCCAATGCATACTAAAGAATATAGTTTTGATAAGGTGTAAGAGATTTACCCAAAACTCTAAGAGCTAAAAAACTCTAACTTAATAAAGCCATTTAAGTTCAATTTTAAGATCGATCAATTCATGTATCATTTGGGACACGAGTAACACTTCATTGATGGCTTATGATGAAATAATGGTATGACCATGTTCAAGGATTAATTTGTGATATATTATTAGTATGTAGATAGAGTAAAGGAGTTATTTGCATATTGGTCAAGTTTAGGTTAAATTTGATTATCATGTGGCCAATATGAAGTAAAATGAGCTAAATAGGATTGAGCAAGTTTAACATAGATAAATAGAAATTTATTATAATTAACTAAAGATTACTGGAGATCGTTATAATGAAATGGGGCTGATTGGGGCTACCTTCGATGAATATGAGTTAAGAGATCATTAATCATACTTGATAGGATTTACTAGCCATTGTCCATATTGAGTTTGAGATAGTAATTAATTAGGCTATAATGGACTTAATATATGTAAATCAAATAAAATTTGAGCAACTTTATTATCTACCTAGTTCCACAATGTTGACAGCTTTAACCCAATAAATTTTAGATGATATGTATTTTATATGGTGTATTTGTTAAGCCTCTCAATTTGGTATAGTAGAGAATTGACTCCTGATGTGAAATAAGATAGTTGCCTTGGAGTTGTGAGACTAAATTCAGTCCACATTTCCTAATTTTCTTAAAGGGAGCTCTAGTAGATTTAAAAAATTCATATTTTAGTACTTTTAGGACTTGCAAGCGTGATTAGCTACTTTTGAAAATCCATAGTCAATGATCCTAAATTTTATAAGAAATATAAACATCAAGGTTAGGAATTAATGAAAAAAAAATATAAGCTTTAAAAATTGGTTTAGGAAATCCAATGCATAAAAAGAATATAATTTTGATATGTTGTAAGAGATTTAATAGAAATTCTAAGGACTTGAAAAACTCTAATCTTAATAGAGTCATTTAAAACAAATTTTAAGAACAATTTATATGTCATTTCGTACACGAGTACCACTTTATTGATGGCTTATGATGAAATAATGATATGCGATGCTTGATGATTAAATTATGTTAAGTTATTGGTATATAAATAGGGTAAAGGAAGGATTTACATATTGAACAATTTTAGGTCAAATTTGACTATCAATTGACCAACATTATTGAAGCCACTCCATGCAAAATGAGTTAAACAAGGTTGAGTAAGATTAACATAGATAAATAGCAATTAATTAAAATTGATTGAAGTTTATCTTAGATAGTAATAATAAAATAGGGCTGATTGTGACTATCTTATATGAATATTTGTTGAACAGTCATTAATCATATTTTATAGGATTGACTAACTCTTATTTATATTGAGTTTAAGATGATCAGAAATTAGTTATGTTGTAATGAGCTTAATATATGTTAATAAGTTAAAATTTGAGCAACTTCAATATATGCTTAGCTTCCATAATGTTGACAGCTTCAATACAACACATTTTAGTTGATATGTGTTTTATATGGTGCATTTATTAAGCCACTTAGTTTTTTTTTTTTTTTTTTTTTTTTTTTTTTTGAGAGAGAATGCAAAATTGCATTAAAACGTAAAAGAACTAATTACGAACTAGAACATAAAGAAAAAGTAAATGGATTCTAGCTCCAATATGGAAAGAAACCTTATTGAAAACATATTTGTTAAACTAAAATTACCATAATTGAAATAAGACCCTATTGTTTCACATTTAAAAACCCCTGGGGTGGAGGGGATGTTGCGACCCATGACCTCAAGTTTGAGATTTTGATGATGACAAATAATGTCACCTGAACTACTATCCATTGAATATCATTTATTGTTTACTATTTTTTGTGAGTACTAACATTTTAGGAAGATCACAAGCTACTCAGGACAACAGGAAGACTCAAGACTGATTAGATTAGGAGTATGAGTCTGATAATGTAATTTGTTATTTATTTTACTTTTTATTTTCTTAAGTCTGGCCACAAACTGCATGTAAGTCTGAGCAACCATGCACACACACAGGGGGAGAGGGTTTTAAAAGTAAAAAATATATATTTTCTTTCTTTGGTGATTGTACTATATGACTTTATTTCTTACTGTACGATCTGAGCTTGTAAAATGATTTCTGTGAATAGATCATACCGTACGAAGGCTATCGTACTGTACTATGTGTTCCAAATCCAAAACCATAGCCATCAATTTAACTTAGATAAGTTTTTCTCAGTCGTTCGTACTGTACAAAGGACTTCATACTGTATGATTTATTTTGAATACTTACTTAAATTAATCCGTAATTAGTGGAATAAATCAAGGATTAATTTCTAATTAAAAATCATACTGTACGAA
Source organism: Dendrobium nobile (assembly GCA_022539455.1). NCBI lineage: Eukaryota > Viridiplantae > Streptophyta > Magnoliopsida > Asparagales > Orchidaceae > Dendrobium > Dendrobium nobile. Next base: position 41,049,535 of record CM039735.1, read on the forward strand.
CATATTCATACCATTCGATAAATAAAGATAAATTCTAATCATCCCGGAGATCATCTTGAACGAACCCTTATTTTTGTCTCATCGTACTGTACGAGGTCGATTGTACCATACGATGAATAGAGATAACATTTGATCATCCCAGAATTCATCCTAGATGATGCCTTGATTTTGACCATTCATTCTGTATGGTCTATATCGTACCATACGATGAGCAGAGATGACATTTGATCGTCCAGGCTATCGTCCTGTACGAGCAGTAGTGTTGAGGATCGTACCGTATGATTTATTATCGTACTGTATGATTAGATTTTGAACTGTTTATACACCTTTGTACTAGGATGAAACCTGTTTATACATATCATACTATACAATTTGAAATCATACTGTACAATTGTAACTGCTACTTTAAAAATTTTAGGGATTTTGGAGCCTGTTTTATGTGTCAAATTAGTAATCTTTTTGAGAGAGACAGAAAGAGGGGAACATTATTAGAGAGGGAATCCTTGGGAGAGAGCTCTTGAGAAGTTATGAGGGTTTGAGAGAGGAAGGAGAAGGTGAACTTGGTGAGGGAGAAGAGGTGTAAGGGAAAATCATACGGTTGCTTCGTTCTTGCTGCATCTTGTTCCTCCTATGGCCCGAGAAGAACTTATGGGAGGCTCTCTAAGGAGGAGACTCTTCTGTTGCGGATCAATGGTTTATGATTTTGATGATAGCAAACATTCTCATTTCTCTATGACTGCCTTATATACTGACATTTCAGGTTCACATGATCGGACTACAATTTGGAATCAGCTCAAGATTGGGTAGACTATGTCTAACTCAGTTTGTACTCTTTTTCCTTCGTCAAGTCTGTTGTATTTAGTGTGGCTCCTGATGTTTTGTAACTTGGAAGATTTTGTTGCTCCCTAAAGATTTTTATTTTTGGTAACATTATCCGAGACAATATTTATATCATTCTGGACGATCTGTCCAAAAAATAGAAATCTTAATTAGGGCATCCACATTAACGTAACCATCATATGTTAATCAGCCTGGATCTATTCAGGGCGATGATCAGGACGATTGAAATCGATTTTAAACTAATCGTCCGGGACGATAGTGAGATCGTCCAAGACGATGTAACTAATTTTCTTCTAATCATCCCAAATAATCTCGGGCTGATGAGCTGATCGTACAGGATGATATGCTTATCTTCCTGGATGATAATGTCGGCAACTTGCATTAATGAGCTCATTTTGAGCCCTTCTATTTAAGTGATATCAAGGCACATTGTAAAGAGTCTTTGGCAGCTATTATAGCTTCGTTCTTGTGGGGGAGACTTGAAGAGAAAGCTTGAAAGGGAGTGAGGAATGGGTGAAGTCTGAGAGGGAGAAGATCCTGCGAGGGGGGACTCAAGGGAGTGTGAAGGGGATTCCACACGGTTGCTCCGGTAGGCTTGCATCTTAATACTGTCGGATTCAAGGCTTGTCTTGAGGGAAGTTCACTAATGAAGAAGATCTCTTTGGTGTCAAAGGACCTGGCGACTCCACCGTACCAGGGAAGGTGGAAGTGATTTTGTAAGGGCTTATCCTCCTAGTTGTGGGGGCTAAAGGAGAGACACTTAGTTTAGTGCAATACTTGGAGGGTGCCTCCAAGGAGTGGACGTAGGTCAAAGTTTGACTGAACCACTATAAATTCGGTGTGTTCTTTCTCATTATTTTCTTCTGCACTTTGATTTCTGTGGTGATTTTGGTTTGAGTTTTAACTTTGGTTTTAAAGTTATCCAATTCACCACTCTCTGTATTTAGCCTTGGGCCAGTTCTATAGGGCTTAATATTCCTAACGAACTTTCTAGTGCTATCAGAGCACTTTCAAGTGGTATCAGAGCCATTTTCAAAAAATAAGTTTTTAAAAGCTTTTGAATTTTCGATCCATGGCTAACTTTTCTAATCGTAATATTTCGGAAGGTTATTCAATCAGCAGACCACCTTTGTTTGAAAATATTACATTTGATTATTGGAAGATACGCATGACTACTTTCTTACAATCGATTGATTTTCATATGTGGCATATGATTTTTACTGGTTATTCATCACCGTCACGTATTGTTAATGGAGTTAAAACTGATACTCCTTTTAATCAGTGGAATAGGGAAGAACAAGTAAATGCTCAATTGAATGTAAAATCTTTAAATTACTTTTTTCGTGCTTTAAATTTTAAAGATTTTATGTTAGTATCCATATGCACTATTGGTAAGAAAGTTTGGGATAAACTACACACCATATACGAAGGCACTAGTGAAATCAAGCAATCCAAGTTGAATATATTAATGCATGATTTTGAACTTTTTTCATGAAACCTTATGTGATGATCTTAGATATGTATACTAGGTTCATTCAAATTGTAACATCATTATATGCCTTAGAAAAAGATTTTTCAAATTTTAAAAAAGTTAACAAAATTCTTCGTTGTCTATTAGACAAATTTGATGCTAAAGTTATTGTTATTTGTGAATCTAAAGATTTGAATGTATATTCTATTGATAATTTGATTGGCTCACTCATTGCCTACGAGCAAAGGTTGGGTCAAAGAATTTTGGATGCAGGTGAAATGATTGTTTTAAAAAAGGAAGATAGAGAAGAAGATAGCTTAGTTTGTGATGACTTGTCAAGCAAATCACAAAGCTCACCAAAGCATAAGCAAAGTGGAAAAAAGGTAAAAATGGTAAGAAAATTCATATTTCTTCTGATGTTATTTGCTTTCATTGTAGGAAGCCTAGAAATATGAAAAATCAATGCCCTAATTTAAGAATTCTTCCTACGAAAGAAAAGGGTAAGGTAAAGCTAAATTTAAATTGGGAAAATAATGAAAAGCAAAAAATCTCATGGGCAGACTTGGTTTCTAAAGCATCGAACCAGGAGAGAGATAATGGTTAAAAAGTCTTCCTTGTTGTGTTTTGTTTTTTTTTTCTTTTTTTTCTTTTCTTATTTCATGAAATTTGTTTTTCTGATAAACACACACATTCACTTTTCTAAAAATGAAAAATCTACTTCCTATTTTTTCTTCAACTCTTTGGTAAGTTGCGATTGACTTCTTTAAAAACAGTCAAAGGAAGGAAACTCATGTGTTTGACTCTCAATCTATGTTTCCTAAAAATGATTATTTTACTTTTGATTTAAAATCTCTTTCATCTTTTAAATTGGTTTTTGAAACAATTTTTTTTATCTTCCTATATTTTATTTATTGTATAGGAATCTTTTTGCAAGTTATTGAATCTAATTCAAAATTTTCTTAATCAAGAAATTCGCTTTATTAATAGTATGGGTTTACTTTTGGTATTTAAGATTTTAGAAAGGTAGCATAATCAAAAAAAAAAATTTGGCCAATGATGCCAAAAATAAAAATGCACAAAGCGCCAAATTGAAATTTATAGAATACACAAAGTGTATCAAAAGATGCGCAGTGCGCCAACCAATTGTCAAGAGGCATAAAAGGAGCCCACAAATTTAATGCTTACCATTCTTATACTTCTTAAAAGCTTAAGAAAATCCTTGATACTTTCGATACATGAGTTTGAAAATCTTGATTCTTGATTCAACAATTCGTGCATTGACCTTCTATTAGATATATTTTAAGGAAGGAGTTTTTTAAAAATGATTGTTTCATTCTCTAATTTATTCCTTGATTTTGATATTGAATTAAAATGTTTTTTAGCCTTTTTAAAAGAACTTGAGTTTGGATTATCAAATTTTGAATTTCTAACCTTTTCTGGGCTATGCGTTGTTAATCCAATTGTACTAAGTTTTTTGATTAAAACTAAGAGGTAACTTTCTCATTTTAAGAAATTTGCTTTTTCACTAGACCAGGGAACATTTTTTATTTCTTTTATTCATTTTTTTTGTGCCACCTCTTTTTTTGATAATGTCAAAGGGGGAGATTGTAATGTTGAATTTGTATCCTTTTTTTTCTTTTCAAAAAATTAAAAACAACAAAAATATTTTTTATCTCCTTTATATTTTAAAAGGGTTTATTCTAATGAGGGGGAGATTAGGAGAAATTATTTTTTTTTAAATTCAAATTGAATTGTTTGTCATCATCAAAAAGGGGGAGATTATTGTGGATCAATGGATTATGATTTTGATGATAGCAAACATTCTTATTTCTCTACGACTGCCTTATGTTACAGACATTTCAGATCACATGATCGGACCACAATTTGGAATCAGCTCAAGATTGGGTAGATTAGGTCTGAGTCAGTTTGTACTCTTCTTCCTTTCTTGAGTCTGTTGTATTTGGTGTGGCTCCTGATGTTTTGTAACTTGGAAGATTTTCTGTTGCTCTCTAAAGATTTCTATTTTTGGTAACATCTTCCTGGACGATCTGTCCAAAAAATATAAACCCTAATTAGGGCATCCCCATTAAGGCAGCCATCATATGTTAATCGGCGTGGACGATACTTGCATCAGCCAGGATGATAAGCTCAATTCAGAAAGAATCAGTCGCCATGATCAGATTAGGTATTCATTATTTTAGGAAATCGGCTAGGACGATATACACATCGTCCAGGACGATATACACATCGTCCAGGGCGATCTAACTCAATTATGCCTAAATTAATCTGGTATCTTTGGAAAGCATGACTACTTTCTTGCAATCGATTAATTTTCGTATCTGGCATAAGATTTTAACTGGTTATTCATCACCTTCACGTATTGTTAATGGAGTTAAAACTTATATTCCTTTTAATCAATGTAATAGGGAAGAACAAGTAAATGCTCAATTGAATGTAAAATCTTTAAATTACTTTTTTTGTGCTTTAAATTATAAAGATTTTATGTTAGTATCCACATGCACTACTGGTAAGGAAGTTTGGGATAAACTACACACCATATATGAAGGCACTAGTAAAATCAAGCAATCCAAGTTGAATATGTTAATGCATGATTTTGAACTTTTTTCATGAAACCTTCGATCTTAGATATGTATACTAGGTTCATTCAAATTGTAACATCATTATATGCCTTAGGAAAAGTTTTTTCAAATTTTGAAAAAGTTAACAAAATTCCTCGTTGTTGCAACCCATGACCCCGAGTTTGAGATTTTGATAATGCCAAATAATGAGTGTTTTGGAACAACTTTTCATTGAATATTATTTTATTTGCTATTGTCCTTGAGTACTAACATTTCAGGAACATCACAAGTGACTCAGGACGAAAGGAAGACCTAAGAACAAGTAGATTAGGATTATGAGTCAGACATTATATTTTTCTATTTATTCTATTTTTACTTTATTGAGTCTGGCTACAAAATGCATAAGAGTAAGAGCAACCATGCACACACACAGGGGGAGAGTTTGTTTTTAACTGCAAAATGTAATAGAATTTCTTCTATGGAGATCGTACTGTACGATTTTAATTCGTACCGTACGATCCAAGCTATGTGGACGATTCTGTGAATAGATCGTACTGTACGAATATCTTCATACTGTACGATATGTTCAGATCCAAAACCCTAGCCGTAGTTTAGTTTAAGTAAGTGATTTTGCACCGTTCATACTGTACGATCTATTTTAAATACTTACTTAAATTAACCCGTAATTAGTGCATGAAATCCAGGCCTAATTAAATTTTGAACATTATAATATACAAACCAGATCGTATCATACGATGAACAGAGATGAAGTATGATCATCCCAGATATCATCCTGGACGATCTCTTAGTTTTTGTCACATGGTACTGTATGATAGTAATCATACCATACGATGAACAGAGACGACATCTGATCGTCCAGACCATCATCCTGTACGAATAGTATTTTGTGGATCGTACCGTACGATATTATATCGTACAGTACGAATTATTTTTGAACTGTTCGTACATCTTCGTACCAGGATGACGTCTATTTATAAAGATCGTACTGTACGATGGTGAATCGTACTGTACGAACAGTAACGGCTACTTTTGAAATCAGAGGGTTTTTGGAGCCATTTTTAGATGTCAATCATGTTCTTTTTCAGTAAGAATCACAGAGGGGGTGAACGTGGTTAGAGAGGGATTCCAAGGGAGAGAGCTCTAGAGAAGTTCTTGAGGGTTGAGAGAGGAAGGAGGAGGTGAGCATTGTGAGGGAGAAGAAGTATAAGGGAGATCACACGGTTGCTCCGAGCTTGCTGCATCTTGCTCCTCCTGTGGCCCTAGAAGGATTTGAGGGAGGATCTCCAAGGGAAAGGCTCGTCTACATCCGTTACTTCAAGGTTCTCTGCCTTCTCCAGGAGGGAGAAAAATGAGAAGGTTCTCTGCCATCGCCAGGAGGGCGAAAACAGAGGTTGGCACTCTGCTACGCCGGGTTGGTGAAAGGGAGGTTTGTAAAGGCTTCTCCGCCTTGCCGAGGGGGGGCAAAAGGAGAACTATTTTGATAGTGAAAATCCCGGAGCGGAGGACTCCGGGGAGTGGACGTAGGTCATATTTTGACCCAACCACTATAAAAACTCTTGGTGTATTTTTTCCTTATCATCATTTACTTTTTACTTGCATTTAATTTTTCATAACTATTGCATGGTGAAATTTGTGGAAGAAAACTTGCTTAAAATTTTGTTGTAAAATTTCAAAAATAACAAAAAGATTAAAACTCTTGTTTAGGGTTATTTTTATTAAGAAAAAGATTTTCACAATTCACCCCCCCTCTTGTCATTTAGTAATTTCAATTGGTATCAGAGCTTGTTTTTTAAAAATAGTGTTTTAGAAAACCTTAAAAAAAAACGATCATGTCAAATTTTGGTAATCGTAACACTGCAGAGGGCTATTCAATAACTCGTCCACCACTTTTTGATAACTTACCGTTTGATTTCTGGAAAATTAGAATGTCTACATTTTTGCAATCTATAGATTACCGCATGTGGATGTTAGTAAATGATGGGTATGTTGCACCGTTTAAAATTGTTAATGGTTTGAAAACTCCTGTACCTTTTATTGAATGGAGCAATGAGGATAGGGAGTTAGCCCAACTGAATGCTAAGTGCTTAAACTGCTTTTTTTGTGCATTGAAATCTTAGGACTATATGAGAGTATCTACTTGTGTTTCTGGTAAGGAGATTTGGGATAGACTGTGCATTACATACAAAGGAACAAACGAAGTAAAATAGTCTAGGCTTAACATTCTACTGCATGATTATGAATTATTCCGTATGAAACTTAGCGAAACAATTTCTGACATGTACACTAGGTTCACCCAAATCGTGACATCCTTGCATGCATTAGGTAGAGAAATTTCAAATTCTGTGAAAGTGAATAAAATTCTTAGATGCCTACCTAGTTCCTATGATGCTAAGATAACTGCTATCACTGAGTTCAAAGATCTTAATGTTTATTCTATTTATAATCTCCTTGGGTCACTCATTGCATACGAGCAAGGAGTGAGCCAAAGGCAAAGTGATGCAGATGAAAAGAAAAAGGAGCAGACGGTGGCATTAAAAGCTAGAAACTCAAAAAGTGAAAGCTCTGCAGGGGAGGAAGACGATGAAATAGCACTGATGACCCGACAGTTCAAAACTTTCCTGAAGAGAAAATAGAAGCGTCATCAGAATAGCTGGAATAAAGATAAGAGCTCAAGGTTCAATAAGGTTTTATCTGATACAATTTGTTTTGAGTGCAGGAAGCCAGGTCACCTTCGAGCCGATTGCCCCAATCTGAAGAGTCAACCAGCAAAGGAGAAAGGAGATGACAAAGCTAAATACAAGAAAGGAAAGACAAAGACACAGAAAGCTTTTTGGGCCGACTCTGCCTCAGAATCATCCGAAGAAGAAGCAGAGGAGGAGGTAACAAATTTGTGTCTTATGGCTAATGATAACCTTGATCAATTGGATCAGGATGAGGTATGTCAACTTTCATATGAAGAATTATTACTTATTTCTGAGAATATTCATGACTCGTATAGGAAATTGAAAAAGATGCATGCTAAGCTTAATATTGAATTTAGTTCTTTACAAATTGAGCATGCTAACTTAGTTAAAGAAAATTCTAATTTAGATAAAAATCATATGTTACTTCTTGATGAGTATGATGCATTAAATAAGAAGCATATTGAATTAACTGAAGAGCATGAAACCTTGAAAATCACTCATGTTGAACTAGAAGAAGCTTTTCATAGACTAGACAAACTTGCATTAGAAGTAGATCATAGTGGGCACTTGCTATTGATAGAAGTTGATGGATTGACAGCTCAAAATAAAACTTTTAGTGAGAAAATAAAAGAACTAGAAAATGAAATTGCATCACTCAAAGTAGGCCATCCTAGAAAACCCCCAACACAGCATGCATCACAAAACCTTAGGAAAATGCACCACCACCCACATAGATTAGTAAAACCATTTCCTGGTGTTAGGTGTTTCTCTTGTGGCATGTTAGGTCACATAGCCCGCACATGCACAATTCACAAATAGGACACACTTAGTATAGAGACCTAAACTGCATCCATCACAGCATAGCATGCATACATCTCATTCATGCAAGCATAAGGAGGAACCCAAACTCACTTGGGTTCCCAAATCTAATCTTTGAATGAAATTGTAGGGATGCTCTCACAAAAGACCTAGTGAGAGCATGTGGTACCTGGATAGTGGTTGCTCCCGACACATGACTGGAGATATGAAGAAGTTCATCCTATTGGAGACCAAAACTGGAGGGAAAGTAACGTTGGGAGACAACACTACCAGGAAGGTGATAGGCTCAGGTATCGTTGGTAATGCTAAGAATTTTTTAATTGAAAATGTTTTACTAGTTGATGGTTTGAAACATAATTTACTTAGCATTAGTCAACTGTGTGACAAAGGTTTTGATGTTAAATTTTTTACTAAAAGATGACTGATTAGTTTATTTGGTGAAATAATTTTAGAAGAAAAACGAATGAACAATGTTTACATGTTAGACCTTGATTGTGTTGATAGCTCAAAATCATTTTGTTTGAAAACAATAGTTGATGACTCGTGGCTATAGCATAGGAGACTATGCCATGCTAGTATGAAAACTCTTAGAAACATCACTCAGAAAAACCTAGTTAGAGGTGTACCTAAGTTAGACTTTACCAAGGATCACTTATGTGATGCTTGCCAACTAGGAAAACAAGTCAAATCATCCTTTCACTAAATTAGAGATGTGATCACCTCTAGGCCATTAGAAATTCTACACATGGACTTATTTGGACCCGTTAGTATAGCCAGTCTAGGTGGAAAGAATTATGGATTTGTGATTGTAGATGATTTCACTAGATTTACTTGGGTAATATTCTTAGCACACAAAAATGAGTCTTTTGAGGAATTTAAAGTATTCTCCACATGGATTCAACGAAAATTAGGTTGTGAAATATCAACAATCCATAACGATCATGGTGGAGAGTTCCAAAATGATAGGTTTGAGTCATTCTGTCAAGAGATAGGAATAGAACATAATTTCTCAGCCCCTAGAACACCCCAACAGAATGGCATAGCATAAAGGAAGAATAAAACTTTGGTAGAAGCTGCTAGGGCAATGTTAGTGGAGTATACCCTTCCTAGATACTGTTGGGCAGAAGCAGTCAACACAGCCTGTTATGTTTTGAACAGAGTAAACATTAGATCAAAGTTGAATAAAACTCCATATGAACTCCTTAAGGGTAGGACACCAAACCTTTCACATTTACATGTCTTTGGGTGTAAGTGCTTCTTCTTAAATAATGGTAAACATCCCTTAGGAAAATTTGATCCCAAGTCTGATGAGGGTGTCTTCTTAGGTTATTCTTCTGTAGGTAAGGCCTATAGAATTTTTAATAAGAGAATCCTTGTAGTAGAAGAATTCACCCATGTGGTATTTGATGAATCAGATATGCCCTCAGAATCTAAAACTGAAGATGATGAAATAGAGGCAATTCAAGGAGTAGAGACTATGACCTTAGGAGAAAGGGTCGAACCTCAGGAATATTTGTCTAGAGAATGGAGATATTCTTCTAGTCATCCTAAAGAGTTAATTTTAGGAGACCCTTCAAAAGGTGTAAGAACTAGGCATGGACTTAGGAAGGAGGTTAGTCACTCAGCTTTCATCTCTATGATAGAACCTACAAGTATAGATCAAGCCTTAGGAGATGAATTTTAGATTCTAGCAATGCAAGAAGAGCTGAACCAATTCACCAGGAATGATGTTTGGGAGTTAGTCAAGAGACCTAAAGAACAAAGTATTATTGGAACAAAATGGGTCTTCAAGCATAAGGTGAATGATTCAGGAACAATAATAAGGAATAAAGAAAGACTAGTAGCTAAGGGGTACAACCAAATTGAGGGGATAGACTTTGAAGAAACCTTTGCCCCGGTTGCTAGACTAGAAGCCATAAGAGTGCTCTTAGCTTTTGCTTGCTTCAAGAACTTTAATTTATATCAAATGGATGTAAAGAGTGCATTTCTGAACGGGGTAATTAAGAAAGATGTCTATGTTGAGCAACCCCCCGGATTTGAAAGTTCACAATTTCCAAATCATGTATTTAAATTAAAAAAAGGCACTGTATGGATTAAAGCAAGCACCTAGAGCATGGTACGAAAGACTTAGCTCATTTCTTTTGGATAGAGGATTTAAAAAGGGTAGTGTAGATACTACACTCTTTTTACAAAAGGTCAAAGAAGAAATTCTCATTGTTCAAATATATGTGGACGACATCTTGTTTGGATCTTCAGATAAAAACTTATGCGATGAATTTTCAAAAACAATGAGTAATGAGTTTGAAATGAGCATGATGGGAGAAATTAATTACTTTCTTACCTTTAGTGTAAAACAAATGGATAATGAAACTTTTCTTAGCCAATCAAAGTATATTAAGGATATTTTAAAGAAATATGAAATGGATAGTGCAAAACCCATGAACACCCCAATGAGTTCGACAATCCAATTAGATAAAGATCCTAGTGGAAAATCAGTAGATCAGAAAAAATATGGAGGAATGATTGGATCCCTTCTTTACCTAACTGCCAGTAGACCGGACATAATGTTTAGTGTGTGCCTTTGTACCCGTTTCCAAGCCGATCCTAAAGAGTCTCATTTAACTGCTGTCAAAAGAATTTTTAGATATCTACTAGGCACCCCAAACTTTAGAATTTGGTATCCCAGACACAGCACTTCCTTTGAAATCCTAGGGTACTCAGATTCTGACTTTGCAGGATGTAGGATAGATAGAAAAAGCACCTCTGGTACCTGCCAATTCATAGGACAATCATTAGTTTCTTGGTCCAGTAGGAAGCAAAACTCGATAGCACTTTCCACAGCCGAGGCAGAATATATTGCAGTAGGAAGTTGTGTTGCACAAGTACTATGGTTAAAACAACAAATTCTTGATCTTGGACTACCTGTTGGAACCATCTCGATCATGTGTGACAACACAAGTGCAATTTGTATCTCTAAGAATCCAATTCAACACTCTCGAACGAAACCCATAGACATTAGACATCATTTCATTAGAGATTACGTCGTTAAGGGAGATATAGAATTACATCACATCACTACAGAAGATCAATTGACAGACATATTCATAAAACCTTTATCTTTCAACACCTTTAGCACCTTGAGGACTAGATTAGGTGTCATAGATATAACTGCATAAAAAAAAAAACAAAACAAAAAAAAACAACACAAAACTTTTTTTTAGGGCTGCTCCTGATCATCACACACTCACCACACCAAAACTTTGCATTGGCTGTTCATCGTACTGTATGACCTACATCGTACTGTACGATACATCTCAATCTACATACCATCCACCAATAAGCAGATTTCGGCTCTGTTGATCGTACTATACGACCTACATCGTACTGTACGATATTCATCCCGCATTATTGCCTACCGTATTGTACGATATCTCTTCTTCATACGATGCGATCCACGTCAGCAACGGATTGGGACGAATTAAATTCGGTTGGTACGACATTATTGAGTATCGTACTGTACGATACTTCCCTTTCGTACGATACGATCCACATCAGCACAAAGGACAAATATGAGTTAAAGTTATTTGGTACGATATTTATTATGTATCATACTGTACGATACACATGTTCGTACAGTATGAAACTTTTGGTCAAAAGTCGTACCGAGGGCCTCGGGACGATCAAAATTTTCCTGATCGTACTATACGATACTTATCGTACTGTACGATTTGATTGCCTTTTCCCGAAACGACCGGTCAGAATATTAATTGGCTCTCGTACTGTACGATCCCAGATCGTACTATACGATTTTCGAAATTTCCTATAAGTACCCTTGCCTAGGCCGTTCTTTTAACTCAAGCCTCTCCTCACTCAACCCTTCACTTAGTTTTCGTGCCCTCTTGCAATGTCTAAACGAGGTCGGATGACTGCTGGAAGCTCGTCCTCGTCGTGTCGCCAACCTACTCGTTTTCTAAATACTGAAAATGAGGAAGCCTACCACCGCTATAAAGCCTGCAAAATTTCTCCTTCAAAAATGCTTAATCAGGCTGCTCTCAATTTCGAGGGAATGAGCCTCTTTGCTTCCACCACCTTCCAATTCCTACTCACCCTGGCGTTTCCCTATAATTCTCAACTTCTCTTTGAATTTCTCGCCAACCTCACCTACACCATCGACAACACCACTTTTTACTCTTTTGTTTGTGGCTGCACCATTGAGATCACTAGAGCCGATATCGCCCAAAATATTGGGCTGTCCACTGAAGGACCTATGGTTCGCTCATTTCTTACCGAAGAATTTGATTGGAGCGATGCTAATAGAGTCCTTAGGAATACTACTTTTTCATTAACACCAACCTCTTGTTCAATCCTTAACTCGAAATGCCCGTATAATTCAACATGCTCTTCGAACCTCAATCATACCCAAAGGTGGCGACCGTATAAATTTGACCCCGACCTTATCCGTCGCTACCTATCTTATTATGTCCAACATTAAGTTTGATGAGGTTGATTTAATTAGCAACTATATTCGCCACATGATTTTTGTTCGTCTACCTACCACTCGATGGAAACAGAATCTGGCTCTTGATCACCTAATAGGATATATCCTCCACAATAAATATCAATTGTCCTACCTTGGTGAACCCGACATTCTTCCTATTTTTTATGCGGATGCTTCCTTCCGTATTCTCTTTCATCGGGGACACGAGCCTGAAGAACCAGTCTTTGATGAAGAAGAAGGAGAAGATGCCCCTGCCACAGCTCCAGCTCGACCACGACGCCATGCCGCACCCCGAGCACCTGCACCAGCACCAGCACACCCTAATGATGATTTAGTCGCACGCTTCGATCAGCTACAGACTCGTCTCGACATGCTTATTCAAGAACAACATCAGCAACACGAGACTGATATACAATGGTTTGGAGAACATTTTACTGCAATTGATCACCGCTTCGATGCTCTATTTCAATATTTTCAACCAAATCCTCCTCCACCACCAACTGATCAGGACCCGTCAGCTTAGATTGTTTGTGTTTGCATTGTAGTTTTTCTTCTTTTGCTTTTTGCTTTTAGTTGCTCCTCCTTTTTGTGCTGTCAAAATGGGGAGAAGTTTGTTGTACCTGTTGTTATGCCTGTTATCTAAATGCATTCCTTTTGTTTTGTACCTACTTCTGGTATCCTATTTTTTTTCTTGTGTTTAATTTAAAAAATATAAATACAAAAATAAAAACAAAAGAAATGTTTTTCATTCTTACTTGCAACAAATTATTTGACATCATCAAAAAGGAGGAGATTGTTGCAACCCATGACCCCGAGTTTGAGATTTTGATGATGCCAAATAATGAGTGTTTTGGAACAACTTTTCATTGAATATTATTTTATTTACTATTGTCCTTGAGTACTAACATTTCAGGAAGATCACAAGTGACTCAGGACGAAAGGAAGACTCAAGAACGGATAGATTAGGAGTATGAGTCAGACATTGTATTTTTCTATTTATTCTATTTTTACTTTATTGAGTCTGGCCACAAAATGCATAAGAGTAAGAGCAACCATGCACACACACAGGGGGTGAGTTTTTTTTTTAACTACAAAATATAATAGAATTTCTTCTCTGGAGATCGTACTGTACGATCCAAGTTATGTGGACGATTCTGTGAATAGATCGTACTGTACGAATATCTTCGTACTGTACGATATGTTCAGATCCAAAACCCTAGCCGTAGTTTAGTTTAAGTAAGTGATTTTGTGACGTTCGTACTTTACGATCTATTTTAAATACTTACTTAAATTAACCCGTGATTAGTGCATGAAATCCAGGCCTAATTAAATTTTGAACATCATACTGTACTAACCAGATCGTACCAAACGATGAATAGAGACGAAGTATGATCATCCCGGATATCGTCCTGGACGATCTCTTGGTTTTTGTCATATCGTACTGTACGATAGTAATCGTACCATACGATGAACAGAGACGACATCTGATCGTCCAGACCATCGTCCTGTACGAATAGTATTTTGTGGATCGTACCGTACGATATTATATCGTACAGTACGAATTGTTTTTGAACTGTTCGTACATCTTCGTACCAGGACGACATCTGTTTATAAAGATCGTTCTGTACGATGGTGAATCGTACTATATGAACAGTAACGGCTACTTTTGAAATCAGAGGGTTTTTTGAGCCATTTTTAGATGTCAATCATGTACTTTTTCAGTAAGAATCACAGAGGGGGTGAACGTGGTTAGAGAGGGATTCCAAGGGAGAGAGCTCTAGAGAAGTTCTTGAGGGTTGAGAGAGGAAGGAGGAGGTGAGCGTTGTGAGGGAGAAGAAGTGTGAGGGAGATCACACGGTTGCTCCGAGCTTGCTGCATCTTGCTCCTTCTGTGGCCCTAGAAGGATTTGAGGGAGGATATCTAAGGGAATGGCTCGTCTACATCCGTTACCTCGAGGTTCTCTGCCTTCTCCAGGAGGGAGAAGAACGAGAAGGTTCTCTGCCATCACCAGGAGGGCGAAAACAGAGTTTGGCAGTCCGCCACGCCGGGTTGGTGAAAGGGAGATTTGTAAAGGCTTCTCCGCCTTGCCGAGGGGGGCAAAAGGAGAACTATTTTGATAGTGAAAATCTCGGAGCGGAGGACTCCGGGGAGTGGACGTAGGTCATATTTTGACCGAACCACTATAAAAATTCTTGGTGTATTTTTTCCTTATTGTCATTTACTTTTTACTTGCATTTAATTTTTCATAACTATTGCATGGTGAAATTTGTGGAAGAAAAATTGCTTAAAGGTTTTTTGTAAAATTTCAAAAATAACAAAAAGATTAGAACTCTTGTTTTGGGTTATTTTTATTAACAAAAAGATTTTCACAATTCACCCCCCCTTCTTATCATTTAGTAATTTCACTCGTTGTCTATTAGACAAATCTGATACTAAAGTTATTACTATTTGTGAATCTAAAGATTTGAATGTATATTCTATTGATAATTTGATTGGCTCACTCATTGCCTACGAGCAAGGGTTGGGTCAAAGAATTTTGGATGCAGGTGAAATGATTGTTTTAAAAAGGAAGATAGAGAAGAAGATAGCTTAGTTTGTGATGACATGTCAAGCAAATCACAAAGCTCACCAAAGCATAAGCAAAAGTGGAAAAAAGGTAAAAATGGTAAGGAAATTCATATTTCTTCTGATGTTATTTGCTTTCGTTGTAGGAATTCTAGACATATGAAAAATAAATGCCCTAATTTAAGAATTATTCCTACAAAATAAAAGGGTAAGGCAAAGCTAAATTTAAATTGGGGAAATAATGAAAAGCAAAAAAATCTCATAGGAAGACCTTGTTTCTGAAGCATCGGACCAGGAGAGAGATAATAGTTAAAAAGTCATCCTTGTTGTATTTTGTTTTTTTTTTGCTTTTTTTTTTTTCTTATTTCATGAAATTTGTTTTTCTGATAAACACACACATTCACTTTTCTAAAAATGAAAAATCTATTTCCTGTTTTTTCTTGAACTCTTTGGTAAGTTGCGATTGACTTCTCTAAAAACAGTCAAAGGAAGCAAACTCATCTGTTTGACTCTCAATCTATGTTTCCTAAAAGAGGTTATTATACTTTTGATTTAAAATCTTTTTCATCTTTTAAATTGGTTTTTGAAACAATTTTTTTTATCTCCCTTTAATTTATTTATTGTATAGGAATCTTTTTGCAAGTTATTGAATCTAATTTAAAATTTTCTTAATCAAGAAATTCGCTTTATCAATAGTATGGGTTTACTTTTGGTTTTTAAGATTTTAGAAAGGTAGCATAATCAAAACAAAAAATTGGCCAATGATGCCAAAAATAAAAATGCGCAAACCGCCAAATTGAAATTTATAGAATACACAAAGTGTATCAAAAGATGCGCAGTGCGCCAACCAATTATCAAGAGGCATAAAAGGAGCCCACAAATTTAATGCTTACAATTCTTGTACTTCTTAAAAGATTAAGAAAATCCTTGATACTTTCAATACATGAGTTTGAAAATCTTGATTCTTGATTCAACAATTCATGTATTGACCTTCTATTAGATATATTTTAAGGAAGGATTTTTTTAAAATTGATTCTTGATTCAACTAATTTTCTTCTGATCGTCCCAAATCATCTCAGGCTGATGAGCTGAATTTGAACTGATCATACAGGACCATATGCTTATCATCCTGGACGATAATGTCGGCAAC
This sequence comes from Dendrobium nobile, assembly GCA_022539455.1. Taxonomy (NCBI): domain Eukaryota; kingdom Viridiplantae; phylum Streptophyta; class Magnoliopsida; order Asparagales; family Orchidaceae; genus Dendrobium; species Dendrobium nobile. The sequence goes on from CM039735.1 coordinate 41,066,162, forward strand.
TTGCATTAATGAGCTCATTTTGAGCCCTTCTATTTAAGTGATATCAAGGAACTTTGTAAAGAGTCTTTGGCAGCCATTGTAGCTTCATTCTTATGGGGAGACTTGAAGAGAAAGCTTGAAAGGGAGTGAGGAACGGGTGAAGTCTGAGAGGGAGAAGATCCTGTGAGGGGGGAGTGGGGGGAGTCAAGGGAGTGTGGAGGGGATTCCACACGGTTGCTCCGTCAGGCTTGCATCTTAATACCGTCAGATTCAAGGCTTGTCTTGAGGGATGTTCACCAAAGAAGAAGATCTCTTTGGTGTCAAAGGACCCGGCAACTCCGCCGCACCGGGGAAGGTGGAAGTGATTTTGTAAGGGCATCTCCGCCTAGCTGTGGGGGCTAAAGGAGAGACACTTAGTTTAGTGCAATACTTGGAGGGTGCCTCCAAGGAGTGGACGTAGGTCAAAGTTTGACCGAACCACTATAAATTCGGTGTGTTCTTTCTCATTATTTTCTTCCGCACTTTGATTACTGTGATGATTTTGGTTTGAGTTTTAACTTTGGTTTTAAAGTTATCCAATTCACCACTCTCTGAATTTAGCCTTGTGCTAATTCTATAGGGTTTAACATCCCTAACGAACTTTTTAGTGCCATCAGATCACTTTCATCTTCTACATCCGTGACCTTGAAGGTACTCTGCCTTCTCCATGAGGGAAAAAAATGAGAAGGTACTCTGCCTTCGCTAGGAGGGTGAAAATAGTGCTTGGCACTCCGCCATGTCGGGTTTGTGAAAGAGAGTATTATAAGGGCTTCTAAGCCTTGCCGAGGGGGACAAAAGGAGAGCTATATTTTGTAGTGAAATTCTCGAAGCGGAGGACTCTAGGGAGTGGACGTATGTCATGGTTTGACCGAACCACTATAAAATTCTTGTGTGCTTTTCCTTATCGTTATTTATTTTTTCTTGCACTTAATTTTCAAAATATTTGCTTGATGAAATTTGTGGAAGAAAAGGATTCTAATGTTGCACGTTGAGTTTAATAGGTTTGCCTTCGTAGTAGTTTAAATTTTTATGTTAAAAATTTAAAAACATCGAAAAAATTAGAACTCCTGCTTAGGTTTTAATTATTGCTACAAAGTTTTCACAATTCCTCCCCCCCCCCCTCTTTTCAATCTAGTTATTTCAATTGGTATCAGAGACTGTTTTCAAAAATAGTGTTTTAGAAAACCTTGAAAAAATGATCGTGTTGTATTTTGGAAATCGTAACACCGCGGAGGGTTATTCAATAACCCATCCACCTCTTTTTGATAACATCCCATTTGATTTCTGGAAAAAATTAGAATGTCTATCTTTTTGCAATCTATTAATTACCGCATGTGGATGTTAGTCAATGATAGATATATTGCACCTTTTAAAACTATGAATGGAGTGAAAATTTCAGTACCTTTTAATGAATGGAGCAATGAGGATAGGGATTTAGCCCAATGCTAAGTGTTTAAATTGCTTTTTTCTGTGCATTAAAGTTTGAGGATTATATGAGAGTTTTTACCTGTGCTACTGGTAAGGAGATTTGGGATAGACTGTGCATTACATACAAAGGAACAAGTAAAGTAAAATAGTCTAGGCTTAACATTCTAATGTATGATTATGAACTCTTCCGTATGAAATCTAGCAAAATAATATCTAACATGTATACTAGGTTCACCCAAATTGTGACATTCTTGCATGCATTAGGTAGAGAGATTTCAAATTCTGAGAAAGTTAATAAGATTCTAAGATGCTTACCTAATTCCTATAATGCTAAGATAACTGCTATCACTGAATCTAAAGACCTTAATGTTTATTCTATTGATAATCTCCTTGGGTCACTCATTGTATACGAGAAAGGAGTGAGTCAAAGATAAAGTGATGCAGGTGAAAAGAAGAAGGAGCGAACGATGGCATTAAAAGAAAACAATTCAGAAAGCGACGGCTCTGCAGGGGAGGATGAAGATGACATAGCCTTGATGACCCGATAGTTTAAGAACTTCTTAAAGAGAAAATAAAGGTGTTATTAGAACGGCTGGAATAAAGCTAAAAGCTTTAAGTTTAATAAAGTTTCATCTGACATAATCTATTTTGAGTGCAGGAAGCCAAGTTACCTTCGAGCTGATTGCCCCAACTTAAAGAGCCAACATGCTAAGGAAAAGAGCGAGGACAAAGCCAAGTATAAGAAAGAAAAATGAAGACACAAAAAGATTTTTTAGTTGACTCTGCCTTAGAATCATCAAAAGAAGAAGCAAAGGAGGAGGTAACAAATTTGTGTCTAATGGCTAATGATAATCTTGATCAATCGGATCAAGATGAGGTATGTTAGCTTTCATATGAAGATTTATTACTCATTTCTAAAAAAATTCTTGACTCATATAGGAAATTAAAAAAGATGCATGCTAATCTTAATATTGAATTTAGTAGTTTACAAATTGACCATGCTAACTTAGTCAAAGAAAATTCTGATTTAGATAGAGATCATATGCTACTTCTTGATGAGTATATTGCATTAAAAAAGAAGCATATTAAACTAGCTAAAATGCATGAAATCTTGAAAATCACTCATATTGAACTAGAAGAGGCTTTTCATAGACTAGAAAAACTTGCATTAGAAGTAGATCACAGTAAGCATTTGTTAAAAATAGAAGTTCATGGATTGACATATCAAAACAACACTTTTATAGAAAAAAATTAAAGAACTAGAAAAAAAATTGCATCACTCACATTAGCCCAACCTAGTCAACCCCCAACACAGCATGCATCACACAACTCTAGGAAGAAGCATCACCACCCACATAGGTTAGTGAATCCATTTCCTGGTGTTAGGTGCTTCTCTTGTGGCATGCTAGGTCGCATAACCCGCACTTGCACAATTCAACGTAGGACACATATAATATGGAGATCTAAAGTGCATCCATCACAGCATATCATGCATAAATCTCATTTATGCAAGCATAAGGAGGAACCCAAACTCACTTGAGTTCCCAAATCTAATCCTTGAATGAAATTATAGGGATGCTCTCACAAAAAATCTAGTGAGAGCATGTGGTATCTGGATAGTGGCTGCTTGCGACACATGATTGGAGATATGAAGAAGTTCATTCTACTGGTGATCAGAACTGGAGGCAAAATAACATTAGGAAACAACACTACCAGGAAAGTGATAGGCTCAGGTACTGTTGGTAATGCTAAGAATTTTTTAATTGAAAATATCTTATTAGTTGATGGTCTAAAGCATAACTTACTTAACATTAGTCAATTGTGTGATAAAGGTTTTGATATTAAATTTCTGTCTGACAAATGCCTAATTAGCTTAAATGATAAACTAGTTTTAGAAGGAAAACGAATCAACAATATTTATATGTTAGACCTTGATTGCATTGATAGTTCAAATTCATTGTGTAAAAATAATCATTGATGACTCGTGGCTATGGCATAAGAGACTATGCCATGCTAGTATGAAAACACTTAGAAATATCACTAAGAAAAACCTAGTTAGAGCTATACCTAAGTTAGACTTTACTAAGGATCACTTATGTGATGCTTTCCAACTAGGAAAATAAGTCAAATCATCCTTTCATTCAATTTGAGATGTGATCACCTCTAGGCCATTAGAAATCCTACACATGGACTTATTTGGACCCGTTAGTATAGCCAGCCTAGGTGGAAAAAATTATGAATTTGTGATTGTAGAAGACTTCACTAAGTTCACTTGGGTAAGATTCCTAGCACATAAGAATGAGCTTTTTGAGAAATTTAAGGTTTTCTCCACAAGAATTCAACGAAAATTAGGTTGTGAAATCTCAACAATCCATAGCGATCATGGTGGAGAGTTTCAAAATGATAGACTTGAATCATTCTGTCAAGAGATAGGAATAGAAAATAGTTTCTCAGCCCCTAGAACACCTCAACAAAATGGTATAGTAGAAAGGAAGAATAGAACTTTGGTAGAAGCTGCTAGGTCTATGTTAGAGGAGTATACCCTTCCTAGATACTTTTGGGCAGAAGCAGTCAATACAGCGTGTTATATTTTAAATAGGGTAAACATTAGATCTAAGCTGAATAAAACTCCTTATGAACTCCTTAAGGGTAGGACACCGAATCTTTCACACTTACATGTCTTTGGGTGCAAGTGCTTCATCTTGAGTAATGGCAAACATCCCTTAGGCAAATTCGATCCCAAGTCTGATGAGGTTGTCTTCTTAGGTTATTCATCTGTAGGTAAGGCCTATAGAATCTTTAATAAGAGAACCTTAGTAGTAAAAGAGCCTACCCATGTAGTATTTGATGAATCAGATAAGCCCTCTAAATATAAAATTGAAGATGATGAAATAGAGGCAATTCAAGGAGTAGAGACTATGACCTTAAAAGAAAGGATAGAACCTTAGGAAGATTTGCCTAGAAAATGAAGATATTCTTCTAGTCATTCTGAAGATTCAATTTTAGGAGACCCTTCAGAAGGTGTAATAACTAGGCATGGACTTAGGAAAGAGGTTAGTCATTCAGCATTCATCTCTATGATAGAACCTACAAGTATAGATCAAGCCTTAGGAGATGAGTTCTGGATTCTAGCAATGCAAGAAGAACTGAACCAATTCACCAGAAGTGATGTTTGCGAGTTAGTTAAGCAACCTAAAGAATAAAGTACTATTGGAACAAAATGGATCTTCAAAAATAAGGTGAATGATTCATGAACAATAATAAGAAATAAAGCCAGATTAGTAGCTAAGGGGTACAACCAGATTGAAGGAATAGACTTTGAAGAAACCTTTGCCCCTGTTGGTAGAATAGAAGCCATAAGAGTGCTCTTAGCTTTTGTTTGTTTCAACTTCAAACTATATCAAATGGATGTAAAGAGTGCTTTTCTAAATGGGGTAATTAAGGAAGATGTCTATGTTGAGCAACTACCCAAATTTAAAAGTTCACAATTTCCATACCATGTATTCAAATTAAAAAAGGCACTTTATGGATTAAAGCAAGCACCTAGAGCATGGTACGAAAGACTTATCTCATTCCTATTAGATAGAGGATTCGAAAAGGGTAGTGTAGATACTACACTCTTTTTACAAAAGATCAAAAATGAAATTCTCATTGTTCAAATTTATGTGGATGACATCTTATTTGGATCTTCAGCTAAAAACTTGTGTGATGAATTCTCAAAAATAATGAGTAATGAGTTTGAAATGAGCATGATGGGAGAACTTAATTACTTTCTTGGCTTTAGTGTAAAATAATGCATAACAGAACTTTTCTTAGTTAAATAAAGTACATTAACGATATTTTGAAAAAATATGAAATGGATAGTGCTAAACCCATGAACACTCCAATAAGCTCAACGATTCAATTAGACAAAGATCCTAATGGAAAATTAGTATATCAGAAAAAGTATAGAGGAATGATTGGATCCCTTCTTTACCTAATTGCTAGTAGACCGGACATAATGTTTAGTGTGTGCCTCTGTGCCCATTTTCAAGCCGATCCTAAAGAGTCTCACTTAACTGCGATCAAGAGAATCCTTAAATATCTACTAGGCACCCTGAACTTAAGAATTTGGTATCCTAGGCACAGCACTTCCTTTGAAATCTTAGGGTACTCAGATTCTGATTTTGCAAGATATAGAATAGATAGAAAAGCACCTCTAGTACCTGCCAATTCATTGGACAATCATTAGTTTCTTAGTCCACTAGGAAGCAAAACTCAGTATCCCTTTCAACGGCCAAGGCAGAATATATTACAGTAGGAAGTTGCGTTGCATAAGTACTATGGTTCAAACAATAAATTCTTGATCTTGGCCTACCTATAGGAACCATCTCAATCATGTGTGATAATACAAGTACAATTTGCAACTCTAAGAATCCAATTCAGCACTCTCAAATGAAACACATAGACATTAGACACCATTTCATAAGAGATCATGTTGCTAAGGGAGATATAGAATTGCATCACATCGCTACAGGAGATCAATTGGCTAACATATTCACAAAACCACTAGCATTCAACACCTTTAGCACCTTGAGGACTAGATTAGGTGTCATAGACATTAATGCATAAAAAAAAACAAAAAAAAAATCTCTTCTAAGGTTGTTCCTAATCATCACACACTCACTACACAAAACCATAAAATTTGACATTTCATTAACGTACTGTACGATCCTATATCATACTGTAAGATATATCTATATCTACACAGAACACAATCATAGGAAAATTTGTCCTCTATTGATCGTACTATACGATCTCCATCGTACTATACGATACAGCTGGCTGGCATTCAATCCATCTGGTATGACATTATTGCTCATCGTACGGTACAATATCTCCTCTTCGTACTGTACGATCCATGTCAGTGAACTCCTGCTTAGGTTTAAATTATTGCTACAAAGTTTTCACAATTCCTCCCCCCCCCCCTCTTGTCAATCTAGTTATTTCAATTGGTATCAGAGACTGTTTTCAAAAATAGTGTTTTAGAAAACCTAGAAAAAATGATCGTGTTGTATTTTGGAAATCGTAACACCGCAGAGGGTTATTCAATAACCCATCCACCTCTTTTTGATAACATCCCATTTGATTTCTGGAAAAAATTAGAATGTCTACCTTTTTGCAATCTATTAATTACCGCATGTGGATGTTAGTCAATGATAGATATATTGCACCTTTTAAAACTATGAATGGAGTGAAAATTTCAGTACCTTTTAATGAATGGAGCAATGAGGATAGGGATTTAGCCCAATGCTAAGTGTTTAAATTGCTTTTTTCTGTGCATTAAAGTCTGAGGATTATATGAGAGTTTTTACCTGTGCTACTGGTAAGGAGATTTGGGATAGACTGTGCATTACATACAAAGGAACAAGTAAAGTAAAATAGTCTAGGCTTAACATTCTAATGTATGATTATGAACTCTTCCGTATGAAATCTAGCAAAATAATATCTAACATGTATACTAGGTTCACCCAAATTGTGACATTCTTGCATGCATTAGGTAGAGAGATTTCAAATTCTGAGAAAGTTAATAAGATTCTAAGATGCTTACCTAATTCCTATAATGCTAAGATAACTGCTATCACTGAATCTAAAGACCTTAATGTTTATTCTATTGATAATCTCCTTGGGTCACTCATTGTATACAAGAAAGGAGTGAGTCAAAGACAAAGTGATGCAGGTGAAAAGAAGAAGGAGCGAACGATGGCATTAAAAGAAAACAATTCAGAAAGCGACAGCTCTGCAAGGGAGGATGAAGATGACATAGCCTTGATGACCCGATAGTTTAAGAACTTCTTAAAGAGAAAATAAAGGTGTTATTAGAACGGCTGGAATAAAGCTAAAAGCTTTAAGTTTAATAAAGTTTCATCTGACATAATCTATTTTGAGTGCAGGAAGCCAAGTTACCTTCGAGCTGATTGCCCCAACTTAAAGAGCCAACATGCTAAGGAAAAGAGCGAGGACAAAGCCAAGTATAAGAAAGAAAAATGAAGACACAAAAAGATTTTTTAGTTGACTCTGCCTTAGAATCATCAAAAGAAGAAGCAAAGGAGGAGGTAACAAATTTGTGTCTAATGGCTAATGATAATCTTGATCAATCGGATCAAGATGAGGTATGTTAGCTTTCATATGAAGATTTATTACTCATTTCTAAAAAAATTCTTGACTCATATAGGAAATTAAAAAAGATGCATGCTAATCTTAATATTGAATTTAGTAGTTTACAAATTGACCATGCTAACTTAGTCAAAGAAAATTCTGATTTAGATAGAGATCATATGCTACTTCTTGATGAGTATATTGCATTAAAAAAGAAGCATATTAAACTAGCTAAAATGCATGAAATCTTGAAAATCACTCATATTGAACTAGAAGAGGCTTTTCATAGACTAGAAAAACTTGCATTAGAAGTAGATCACAGTAAGCATTTGTTAAAAATAGAAGTTCATGGATTGACATATCAAAACAACACTTTTATAGAAAAAAATTAAAGAACTAGAAAAAAAATTGCATCACTCACATTAGCCCAACCTAGTCAACCCCCAACACAGCATGCATCACACAACTCTAGGAAGAAGCATCACCACCCACATAGGTTAGTGAATCCATTTCCTGGTGTTAGGTGCTTCTCTTGTGGCATGCTAGGTCGCATAACCCGCACTTGCACAATTCAACGTAGGACACATATAATATGGAGATCTAAAGTGCATCCATCACAGCATATCATGCATAAATCTCATTTATGCAAGCATAAGGAGGAACCCAAACTCACTTGAGTTCCCAAATCTAATCCTTGAATGAAATTATAGGGATGCTCTCACAAAAAATCTAGTGAGAGCATGTGGTATCTGGATAGTGGCTGCTTGCGACACATGATTGGAGATATGAAGAAGTTCATTCTACTGGAGATCAGAACTGGAGGCAAAATAACATTAAGAAACAACACTACCATGAAAGTGATAGGCTCAGGTACTGTTGGTAATGCTAAGAATTTTTTAATTGAAAATATCTTATTAGTTGATGGTCTAAAGCATAACTTACTTAACATTAGTCAATTGTATGACAAAGGTTTTGATATTAAATTTCTGTCTGACAAATGCCTAATTAGCTTAAATGATAAACTAGTTTTAGAAGGAAAACGAATCAATAATATTTATATGTTAGACCTTGATTGCATTGATAGTTCAAATTCATTGTGTAAAAACAATCATTGATGACTCATGGCTATGGCATAAGAGACTATGCCATGCTAGTATGAAAACACTTAGAAATATCACTAAGAAAAACCTAGTTAGAGCTATACCTAAGTTAGACTTTACTAAGGATCACTTATGTGATGCTTGCCAACTAGGAAAATAAGTCAAATCATCCTTTCATTCAATTTGAGATGTGATCACCTCTAGGCCATTAGAAATCCTACACATGGACTTATTTGGACCCGTTAGTATAGCCAGCCTAGGTGGAAAAAATTATGAATTTGTGATTGTAGAAGACTTCACTAAGTTCACTTGGGTAAGATTCCTAGCACATAAGAATGAGCTTTTTAAGAAATTTAAGGTTTTCTCCACAAGAATTCAACGAAAATTAGGTTGTGAAATCTCAACAATCTATAACGATCATGGTGGAGAGTTTCAAAATGATAGACTTGAATCATTCTGTCAAGAGATATGAATAGAAAATAGTTTCTCAGCCCCTAGAACACCTCAACAAAATGGTATAGTAGAAAGGAAGAATAGAACTTTGGTAGAAGCTGCTAGGTCAATGTTAGCGGAGTATACCCTTCCTAGATACTTTTGGGTAGAAGCAGTCAATACAGCGTGTTATATTTTAAATAGGGTAAACATTAGATCTAAGCTGAATAAAACTCCTTATGAACTCCTTAAGGGTAGGACACCGAATCTTTCACACTTACATGTCTTTGGGTGCAAGTGCTTCATCTTGAGTAATGGCAAACATCCCTTAGGCAAATTCGATCCCAAGTCTGATGAGGTTGTCTTCTTAGGTTATTCATCTGTAGGTAAGGCCTATAGAATCTTTAATAAGAGAACCTTAGTAGTAGAAGAGCCTACCCATGTAGTATTTGATGAATCAGATAAGCCCTCTAAATATAAAATTGAAGATGATGAAATAGAGGCAATTCAAGGAGTAGAGACTATGACCTTAAAAGAAAGGATAGAACCTTAGGAAGATTTGCCTAGAGAATGAAGATATTCTTCTAGTCATTCTGAAGATTCAATTTTAGGAGACCCTTCAGAAGGTGTAATAACTAGGCATGGACTTAGGAAAGAGGTTAGTCATTCAGCATTCATCTCTATGATAGAACCTACAAGTATAGATCAAGCCTTAGGAGATGAGTTCTGGATTCTAGCAATGCAAGAAGAACTGAACCAATTCACCAGAAGTGATGTTTGCGAGTTAGTTAAGCAACCTAAAGAATAAAGTATTATTGGAACAAAATGGATCTTCAAAAATAAGGTGAATGATTCATGAACAATAATAAGAAATAAAACCAGATTAGTAGCTTAGGGGTACAACCAGATTGAAGGAATAGACTTTGAAGAAACCTTTGCCCCTGTTGGTAGAATAGATGCCATAAGAGTGCTCTTAGCTTTTGTTTGTTTCAACTTCAAACTATATCAAATGGATGTAAAGAGTGCTTTTCTAAATGGGGTAATTAAGGAAGATGTCTATGTTGAGCAACTACCCAAATTTAAAAGTTCACAATTTCCATACCATGTATTCAAATTAAAAAAGGCACTTTATGGATTAAAGCAAGCACCTAGAGCATGGTACGAAAGACTTATCTCATTCCTATTAGATAGAGGATTCGAAAAGGGTAGTGTAGATACTACACTCTTTTTACAAAAGATCAAAAATGAAATTCTCATTGTTCAAATTTATGTGGATGACATCTTATTTGGATCTTCAGCTAAAAACTTGTGTGATGAATTCTCAAAAATAATGAGTAATGAGTTTGAAATGAGCATGATGGGAGAACTTAATTACTTTCTTGGCTTTAGTGTAAAATAATGCATAACAGAACTTTTCTTAGTTAAATAAAGTACATTAACGATATTTTGAAAAAATATGAAATGGATAGTGCTAAACCCATGAACACTCCAATAAGCTCAACGATTCAATTAGACAAAGATCCTAATGGAAAATTAGTATATCAGAAAAAGTATAGAGGAATGATTGGATCCCTTCTTTACCTAATTGCTAGTAGACCGGACATAATGTTTAGTGTGTGCCTCTGTGCCCATTTTCAAGCCGATCCTAAAGAGTCTCACTTAACTGCGATCAAGAGAATCCTTAAATATCTACTAGGCACCCTGAACTTAAGAATTTGGTATCCTAGGCACAGCACTTCCTTTGAAATCTTAGGGTACTCAGATTCTGATTTTGCAAGATATAGAATAGATAGAAAAGCACCTCTGGTACCTGCCAATTCATTGGACAATCATTAGTTTCTTAGTCCACTAGGAAGCAAAACTCAGTATCCCTTTCAACGGCCAAGGCAGAATATATTGCAGTAGGAAGTTGCGTTGCATAAGTACTATGGTTCAAACAATAAATTCTTGATCTTGGCCTACCTATAGGAACCATCTCAATCATGTGTGATAATACAAGTACAATTTGCAACTCTAAGAATCCAATTCAGCACTCTCAAATGAAACACATAGACATTAGACACCATTTCATAAGAGATCATGTTGCTAAGGGAGATATAGAATTGCATCACATCGCTACAGGAGATCAATTGGCTAACATATTCACAAAACCACTAGCATTCAACACCTTTAGCACCTTGAGGACTAGATTAGGTGTCATAGACATTAATGCATAAAAAAAAACAAAAAAAAAATCTCTTCTAAGGTTGTTCCTAATCATCACACACTCACTACACAAAACCATAAAATTTGACATTTCATTAACGTACTGTACGATCCTATATCGTACTGTAAGATATATCTATATCTACACAGAACACAATCATAGGAAAATTTGTCCTCTATTGATCGTACTATACGATCTCCATCGTACTATACGATACAGCTGGATGGCATTCAATCCATCTGGTATGACATTATTGCTCATCGTACGGTACAATATCTCCTCTTCGTACTGTACGATCCATGTCAGTGAACTGATTGGGATGAATTAACTTGGTTTGGTACGATATAATTGGTGTTCGTACCGTACGATATCTCCACTTCGTACTGTACAATCCACCTCAGCAAAATGGATGAGAACGAAGTAAATATGGCTGGTATGATATAATTATCATTCGTACTATATGATACACATGTTCGTACTGTACAAAACTTTTCGTCTAAGGTTGTACCGACGACCCTCGGGACGATCAAAATTCTTCTTATCGTACTGTACGATACCCATCGTACTATACGATTTGACCACCTTTTCCTGAAACGACTCGTCAGAACATTTATTACCAATCGTACTGTACGAAACATGATCGTACTGTATAATGTTGAAAAAATTCTATAATTTTTCTTCATGTGCAGCTCACTTCACTCACATATATTCCTTCTCACCTTTCACTCAGCCTCTACATGATGTCTAGTTTTAGCAAGAGGAGTCATTTGGTAGCTGGAAGCTCGTCTTCCTCTAGCTATCACAGTGATTGCTTTTTAAGTGTTAAAAATGAAGAGGCATATCACAAGTATAAAGCCTGCAAGATTACGCCATCCAAAATGCTCAATCAGGTTGCTCTGAATTTTGAGGTATTGAACCTCTTTGCTTCCACCACTTTCCAGTTCCTCCTCACCCTAGCCTTCCCCTACAACTCTGAACTTCTTTTGTAATTTCTAGTAAATCTAACCTACATCGTCGAAAACCTAACTTTCCACTCATTTGTATGTCGCCAAAATATCGAAATTACCAAAGCCAACATCGCCCAATATATTGGGATATCCCCTGAAGGACCTCGAGTTTGTTCCTTTCTCACAGATGAATTTTATTGGAGTTATGTTAATCGTGTCCTTAGAAATGCTGCCTTCTATCAACACGAACCACTCATCCAATCACTCAACCGAAATGCCATAATTATTCAACATGTCCTTAGAACCTCTATAATACCTAAAGTTGGCGACCGGATAAACGTGACCCCGACTTTATTTATCTCCACCTATCTTATCATGACCAACACCAAATTTGATGAGGCAAATTTGATTATTGACTACATTCATCATGTGACTTTCATTCGCCTCCCTACTACTCGCCGGAAACAAAATATTGCTCTTTGTCACCTTATAGGATACATCCTTCAAAATAATATCAACTAACATATCTTGGTGAACCCAATAATCTTTCAATCTTTTATACGGATGCCTCTTTCCGTATTCTTTTCCATCAGGGACAAGAGCCAGAAGAACCCAACTTTGATGAAGAAGAACGAGAAGTGCCCCCGCAGTAACTCCAGCTCGACTACGACGACATGCAGCACCCCGAGCTCCTGCACCAGCTTATCCTCATGATGATTTGGTCGAATGTTTTGACCAACTTCAGACTCGTCTAGACACACACATACAAGAGCAACATGAGCAACACGATGCCGACATGCAATGGTTTAGGGAACGCTTCACCGCGATTGATCAATGATTTGACACAATCCATCACTATTTTCAGCCAAACCCACCTCCACCTCCAAGTGATCAGGATACTTCCCTTTGAAGTGTATGTGTTGTATTTTTCTTTCTTAGTGTTGTTTGCTCCTCTTTTTGGTGCCGTCAAAAGGGGGAGAAGGTTGTTGTAGTTTGTTTATGTTGTATTTTCCTTATGTTGTAGTTTCCTTTTGCATTTTAATAGAATGAATTTCATCTCTTTTCTTGTCTTGTCTAGTTTGTATTAATAATATATATATATATATATATATAATATGCCTTTCAAACTTGCCTACAACAAATATTATTTGACATCATCAAAAAGGGGGAGATTGTTGTGACCCATGGCCCCGAGTTTGAGAATTTGATGATGGCAAATAATGTCGCCTGAACTACTATTCATTGAATATCATTTATTGTTTGCTATTGTCCATGAGTACTAACATTTCAAGAAGATCACAAGCTACTCAGGACAACAGGAAGACTCAAGACTGGTTAGATTAGGAGTAGAGTCTAACAATGTAATTTGTTATATATTTTATTTTTTATTTTCCTGAGTCTGGCCACAAACTACATGTAAGTTTGAGCAACCATGCACACACACAAGGGGAGAGGGTTTTAAAAGTAAATAATGTAGATTTTTTTTCTCTGGTGATCATACTGTACAACTTTATTTCATACTGTACTATTTGAGCTTATAAAATGATTTCTATGAATAGATCGTATTGTAAGAATGCTATCATACTGTATGATGTGTTCCAAATCAAAAACCCTAGCTGCCAAATTAACTTAAGTAAGTTTTTCTCAGGCATTCGTACTGTACGATTTATTGTAAATACTTACTTAAATTAACCTGTGATTAGTGAAATAAATCAAGGCTTAATTGTTAATTGAAAATCATACTGTACAAATACATTCGTACCATACGATGAATAGAGATGAATTATGATCATCTCGAAGATCGTCTTGGACAATCCCTTATTTTTGTCTCATTGTACTATACGAGGTCGATCATACCATAAGATGAACAGAGTTGACATTTGATCATCCTGAAATTCTTCCTGCACGATGCCTTGATTTTGATCATTCGTACCGTATGATGTATATCATACCATACGATGAACAGAGATGACATTTGATCGTCTTAGCTATCGTCCTGTACGAGCAGTAGTATTGAGAATCGTACCGTACGATTTAATATCGTACTGTACAATTATATTTTAAATTGTTCGTACACCTTTGAACTAGGACGAAACCTATTTATACATATCGTACTGTACGATTTGAAATTGTATTGTATGATTATAAAGGCTACTTTGAAAATTTTAGGGATTTTGGAGCCCGTTTTATGTGTCAAATTAGTAATCATTTTGAGAGAGACAGAAAGAGGGGAACGTGATTAGAGAGGGAATCCTTGAGAGAGAGCTCTTGAGAAGTTTTGAGGGTTTGAGAGAGGAAGGAGAAGGTGAGCTTGGTGAGAGAGAAGAGGTATAAGGGAGATCACACGGTTGCTCCGTTCTTACTACACCTTGCTCCTCCTGTGGCCCAGGAAGAACTTGTGGGAGGCTCTCTGAGGAGGAGACTCTTCTACATCCATGACCTCGAAGGTACTCTGCCTTATCCAGGAGGGAGAAAAATGAGAAGGTACTCTGCCATCGCCAGAAGGGTGAAAACAGTGCTTGGCACTCCGCCACGCGGGGTTGGTGAAAGAGAGTATTATAAGGGCTTATCCTCCATTCCGAGGGGGGCAAAGGAGAGCTATAGTTTGTAGTAAAATTCTCGGAGCGGAGGACTCTGTAGAGTGGATGTAGGTCATGATTTGACCGAACCACTATAAAATTCCGGTGTGCTTTTTCCTTATCGCTATTTACTTTTACTTGCACTTCATTTTCGTAATATTTACTTGGTGAAATTTGTGGAAGAAAATGATTCTATTGTTGCACGTTGAGTTCAATAGGTTTGCCTTCGTAGTAGTTTAAATTTTCATGTTAAAAATTTAAAAACATCAAAAAAATTAGAACTCTTGCTTAGTTTTTAATTTTTGCTACAAAGTTTTCACAATTCATCCCCCCCCCCTCTTGTCGATCTAGTTATTTCAGGGGATACCAAATAAATAAAATAACCTAGAAGGTTGATTAGTATCCCAGAGTTCCCAACCGGTCAAAAAATAAGAACTAGTATAAATCTCATAAACAACTAAAGTAACTATAGAAAACAAATATAAAACTAAAAGAAAGAAAATGAAACTAAGAAATGAAGTAAGATAACAAAGAATCAACAAAAGTTGATAATCGTCAATAAGAACTAGAAGATATCCCTGAATCTTCTTCCAAAGCCTGAGTTAATAATTCGTAGAATATAGTCTGAGAAGCTCTTTAAACATGAGTTCCCTCTTCAAGTAACCTCCAAAAATCATCATGCTGTAGATATCCATGTAGTAGTAAGAATACATTAAGGAACTAAAGGGGAAGAACCCCTTACAAACTTTTTTGAACTAAGATCAGCTATTCTCCTTCTTGGAAAGCCTTCTACTGGTCCCAAGGATTGAAGCTCTTTAAAAAGTTTATGTCTAGAACTAGAAGAAAGTTTTTATTTAATACTCCTTGTTGTCTTTTTAAAATTCAGATTAACCTCTGATGATGGTGTAATAGTTTCAGGAATTTCCTTATGAAAGCTATTACATGAAACCGGTTCAGTGGCACCAACAATAACTATTCCCTCTTCTATTTAATGAATACCCGAATATTTGATTTCAAATTCTGGTTCAATAGCTCCGATCGGATTAGCAGCCATAATGGGAGTACAAACAGCTCCCAAAGAATCAGCAATAGTATTATTACTAACGGCTTCCATAACTGCATCCACAATATTAACATTTTCAAATTCATAATTTGAATTTTGAATTTGCAGATTAAGAATAAAGCTGGCTGAATTATTAAAACCAATATCAGATTTAAGATTTCCCTCAACAACAAAAGTGGATAAAGCCAGTTCAGAAATAAAATCTGATATAGGAACGGCCTCTACTTCTTCACCCGGAAAAGAAATAAGTTTGAAATCAAATAAATCTTGAGCTGTCATTGGTTTAGAGATTTCAGGTAGAGTCATGGGATTATCAGCAGGAATAGGTTCAAAAAAATCTGCATTATTAACAATATCTAGCAATTGATTAGGATTGAATTCAATATTTGAATTATGAATTTCAAAAGGACCAGCACTTAATTCTGATATATCATTAACAGACTCCTCTTTATTATCCAAAATACCAACAACTTTGAAATAATTCTGATCGGATATAGCAGATTTATGAAGAACAGGATTATCCTTAAATTCAGATTGCCTTCTTTCCAAATTCTTCCTCATTTTATTTTTAAACTTTACATGCATTCAAGGACCATATGAATGATCGGCAACTTGAACTGAATTTTTAGGGTCATTTTTAACAAGAAGATTCTGCTTAAGAGAAGCATTTGGACATACAGAATCTATATGACCAATTTTCCTGCAATAAAAATAGAGGGACGATAGATTTTCACATTTAAATTTTTAAAAAAATCTACCATGAAGACCTTCAACCCATGTACCACAAGGGAGTTTAGAATTCAGTTTAACCCGAATGCAAGCTCTAGCGAATTCCCTTCTCCCCCACCTAAATATGTTGCCGTCCAATAATAGAGGAGTCCCGATTCTAGAAACAATTCTAGTAATATTAGTTTCATCACAGCAATGTAAAGGTAATTGAGGAAGACGAACCCAAATAGTAGAAGAGATCCCATCCAAAGAATTTGGAAAGAAGTTGGGTGACCATCTGTCTAAACCAATGACGAATCCTCCCACATACCAAGGACCTCCATTAAGAACTTCTTCCATTGCTTCTTGTGACTAGAAAGATCACAAAAACCAATCTAATCCAAGTGAGGTTATATGAAATCCTCCATATTTTCCCCATTACATCCTTAATTCAATAGCACAATTAGAAAAAGGCAATTTTTTACAAAGAATCTTCACAACCAACGAATTCCTCACCACTTGAACATTGTCTTTTTCATTTTCCAAGTCAAGTTTGACCACGTTTGCATTTTCATTTTCATGATGAACTTCCTTCAAATTAATTTTAATATGTGGTTTTCTAAAGCACACATTAGAATTATCTAATCCAGACGAAGATGCTGGATTTTTGATATTACCCTCACCAAGGATGGAATTATCAATATCTTTATCATTCTTCAACAAATTATAATCTTTGCAACCTGATGAAGAAGCCTCCATATCATTTGCTTTAGGGATAAAAGCCTTCATGGGTGAAATTGACTTGCTCTTCAAAACATTAATGACTTCTTTTCCTTTTCCAATCTCCGGCAAATGCTTTTGCTTAGAGACAACCCTCCTTCTTTAATCACCAAAGGAGAGTTCAAAAAACAAGAATTGCGAGGGAAGCTACGATTGAATGGAAATCTACCTTTTAAATCCAACATAGTTAGACGCGCGGTAGATCTAAAGGAGTTGGTGATCCGGTCATCCATGGATGACCGGCCACCTCCATCCATCTTCAATCTATGTAGCCGAAACCTTTTTCAAAATCCTTCCTCTTTTTGTGGATCTTCTCTCTCTTCCTCTCTTCTCTCTCTTCCTCTTATTTTGCCACTTAGTTGGGTATAATAGAAGAATGACTCTTGGTAGATCTCATTACTTTTGTTATAGCAACTAAGGGTGTCAAATCGCATCCACAAGTCGGTCTCGTGTCCAACCCGGTATTGACCCAGTGGATTTTAACCCGACCTGACTTGTAAGCAATCGGCTAGACGAAGGGTCCGATGGGAGCTTTCTTTCCTTCACAAATTTATTCAGCCAAATCTCATAAATCTGCCGACCAAACATCAGCGGCACGGCCAAATCAAATAAATTTGTGGACCAGACATTAGCGGTACAGCCAAATCCTATTAATCCATCAAGCATACTTCATGGGAGATAACCACGAGGTCCACGACGATGGGAATTTCTTCCATTTGCGCAGTTATTTAGTCAAATTTTGTCGACGAGGGTTTCTTTTGTTCGCCCGCCATCGGTACTTATTCAGCCAAATCCTGAAAATCACTGTTGAGATGTGGGAGTACAGTTCCACTTGCCATTGGTCATGACGCCATGTACTGTGTGCCCTGAGTCTGAATGTGATGCAACTAACTTGAGCGAGTGCTGGAGTGCGACAACAAGGTTTCAGAGTTAAAATCTGGGTGGTTTCATTTTCAGGTCCACCCAAATTCGACCCATTTTTACAAACGGTTCGAAATCCCAAACCCCAACCTGAAGCCAACCCATTTCAACCTAACACGAGATTTTTGGGTTGAGTTCTGATCAGATTTTCAGGTCATGACAAATATTGACCTCTAATAACTATGTGTCAATTTTGAGCACAAACTTGTTGAAAATATTTAAAATAATTAGATAGGACTAGCTAAATTATAAATAAAATAAGTGAATCAATAACACATCAACTAACTTCAAGAAGGCTCCAAAATTATATGTCCCACTTGCCCTATCTCGATAGCCCAATGTTCAAATTGTAATCATATCCTTAAAATATCATGTCAATAAATTCATATTTCTTAAAATAAATATATAATAAAATTAGTCTATAATTTTAATCACTAATAAATTAATTTATCACCCTGCATAATCACATAAACTCTATAACTCTAACTACTAATAATAAATATCAATTAGTATTTTCTTAAATAATCACTGATAGCATACCATTAACAATTAAAATTTTTGACAAACACATTAATTATTATTATTTTTTTTGGCAAAATTGGGGGCATCAGCCCATATATTACTATGTAAAAAAGGTTACAAGTAAGGTAAAATAAAAAGATTAGACCTCAAACAAAAAGAAGAGGAATAACCAAAAATCTATACCTCCCAAAGAGTCAAAAACAAAATAAACTAACAAAGAGCAGAGACAACCCAAAAATAGCCATGGAGCACCAAAAATTGGACTCAGACTACTAATCGTCTAAAACCAATAGAAATCCAACGTCATCAATCAGAAACCTCCTGGTTGCCCAATAGACCCTCCAAGGAGGTGATTAGTAGCTACATCATAGTCCATCATTATAAAATCTACCATACAAATTTGGTCCTAGGATGCCATAAGTCATCCAATAACCACAGAATACTCTAACTGCGGCCAAATTCGGATAGCATATACCAGTAATATGCATGCACTCAAAAACCATCACAAAAACTCCATCCAGATTATCCTCCCGTCCCGATCTGCAAAAGAAACAACCAAAAACTCCAAGAAAATAGAGAGAAGAATACCCACAACCAGCAAAATCTGAATCCTTCCAATTAAAATGTTCAACATACGTCAGAAAAAACTCCCAGCCAAAAAGACAACATTATGAAGGCCATGTGATACTCATATTTTCACATTGCTACTAAGAGGATACCCTCTCCTCAACCGCTACCTTGATGATAGAACATAAAGTTGAAGCACTTCTAAATTTGTGATTAAGGGTGCGTTTGGGATGGTTGCAGCTGTCAGTAAAGCAGGTTGTGAAGTTACTGTACAGAAAGCTGCTTTCTAAAGTTGCTATACAGAAAACAAAATTTTTTGTTTAGGTAGTATAATTGTAAAATCACTTTGCTGCAGTTGCATAAGAACAATTTACATTACTACCCTCATTTAAAAAACAAAATTAAACTATATAAATTCAAAAAAAATTCTTTTCCAGCTTTGCTGTCGTTATATTATCTTGTGCAGCACATACGAGCATAATGGCTTTCTGTACAGTATAGCTCAAAGTTGCGGATAACATTTTCAGCCAGGCATTGTTATATTATTAAACTGCTCTGTTATATGGGATGATAACAAGACTTGATAATGCCTTTGGGAGCAAATTATATAGCGGAGCAATTTTATATTATAAAACAACTATCCCATAATAGATCACATATATGAGCATAATGGCTTTCAAAAGTTGCGGATAACAGAGCAGTTTTATATTATAAAACAAAGCAGTTTTATATCAATGCCTTTGGGAGCAAATTATAGAGCAAATTAAAGAACAGATTACATGGCAGATTATAACAGTAATAAATTAAGTTTAACAAAATATAAAAACAACTTCTTTTGCATTAAAATTGTATGTAAACAAAACATAAAACCAACTTCTTTTGCATTAACATAGTTCATTTTTTTTACACATCAAATTCAATATATATCAAACAAATTTTGAAAAATTGATTCTAAAAAAATCTTAAAGAACTTCAGCATGAACATTACAATGTTCCTTGATAAAAAGTCACCTCTATTACAATCAAATCATATGAAAACTAGAATGTTCATACAACAATTAAAAAAAACTAAGATGATTTCTAATTCATTTCATTAACCAATGTAGATGTGATTTACTCCCGTAGTTGTATCATTTCTTCAGCACCTTCGCCGTCTTCTGCCTCATGATTTGTCACATCTCCTTCATTATCTAATAATGATTGGCCAATCTGATATTCATAAGCTTCTGGAGGTATATATGATTGATCCTCATCGCAAACATTGAATTCTGGATCATCACGAGATGGATGACGCCGTATGTAATTATGTAATGCCATTGTAGCCGCCACTATTTTCACTTGCTTTTTAAATGGATATGTAGGCATATCACGCAATATAACCCATTTCTTTTTCCAAACACCAAATGATCTCTCAATAACACCTCGTAGTGAAGAGTGACGCTTGTTAAATATTTCTTTTCTCCCACGTATGGATTGACTCGCTCTTTGAAAATCAGAAATATGATACTTTGTATCAAAAAATGGCTTCAAAAACCCTCGTTGCATCGGGTACCCAGCATCCACAAGATAATATTTATCTGTTTGTAATTGCACATTATTTAATTAAAGAGCAAGTAATGAGATTGATTACAATACAAAAATACATACTTACTTGGCGGTGGCATAGGAAATTTATGTTGTTGATTACGTATAGCAAAAATAAAAATACGGCTATCATGTGCACTACCCTCTCATCATGACATTACAAAATTAAAACACATATTGAAGTCACAAACTGCCATAACATTTTGCGTCGTTGACCCACATCATCCTGTATAAGCCACCTTTTCAGCAGTTGAAACACGAGCATCCACATGTGTTCCATCGATAACTCCTATACAATCCTAATTAAGAAGAGATGATTAGATATTTCATAAATATTTACAAATCATATAAGATCATAATAATATTATTTACCTTGAAATATGACATATATCGATTATCATACAAAATTTTCCTTGGGGTATTTTCAAAACTAGGATCTACAGGCTTGATAACAAGACTTGATAATTTTACCAAATCCTCCAATCCAATAGAGAAATATCAACTGATAGTCTCAGTTGAGTGTTAAAATCGCTCACATGTCGACCTTATTGATTCATTATGCGATAAAATATATAAGGTAATCACAAGTACTTCTCTAGTTGTTGTCCTTGATGATCCATGTAAACCATGAACACTTTCCAAGTCATGTATAAGATCTAAAAAAATTATTTGAGACATACAAAACATATTATGAAATCTCATTAGATGGCCTTGAAATAACTCTCCAATCCATCTGTCTCCTCTATATGACGAAGTCATGCATGGAGTCTTATAAATGTATGTTTCATAATACTGATTTATAAGACATATAACTGCAAGTACACCTTTTTTGAGTTTTTCAATATCGATTGACTCACTTGTATTCCCATTACATTCCATAACTGTATACAAATAACTGTTAAGTTTTTAAAAATGATCATATCAGGTAAACTCAACAGAATTATTTAAGTAGAATTCACAACAGCAGCAATATCAATCCAAAGTCCAATCCAAGAAGTTCATTCCATGATAACAAGAGAGTCAAACAAGCTTGGAAATAAAAAATTTAAACAGAATAATATCTGTCGTCACTTGAAAGCAAATCAAATTGTATGCAGTGCATTTGTGTAGTAACAATAACATTAAAATCAACTATATAAACATATTTCAAACCTTAGCATGGAAAGAGTATATAATTAACAAGGTTTATTACATAGATAAAAGCAGGAAGGAACCAGCTTTTCACCCATTTGGACAAAAGGAAAAAGACAGAAATATATATTAAATAGTAAACAACATAGAAGTAAAATCATAGCATTCATACCAGTTGTAGAACCCAGAAGCTAGCTTAGTTACCATGCCATGGCTTCTTATTCTGATGCGCATATTGTTTTATAGTTGATGTATATAGCTGCTATTCAAGTTCTTATATATTTATTATATGTTTCATTTTTTTAGGTAAAAAACCATAATGAAAATATGTATATTACACAGCCAGTTTATCATCGATAGGCAGAGCTACAATTTCTAATTTTCTTCTCATCTGCCTCTGTCAGTCTCCACTTACAGTTGTTCATCATTTATTAACTACACTCACATTACTTTTTTTGCAAAATTCACATTTTCTAAGAATCTAAGGATGACAGCACGGTTAAGGCATCCCAACTCAAACAAGGCCAAATGCTTAAAAACAAGCAAGAACAAAAAATTAAACAAAAAGAAAAAAAAAGTGACAACTGCTTGTCAAATATATAATTTTTTACTTACTATGTTCTATATATGATGATCGAATAACTTTTTTTCAAAAATGTAATATGATTTCTATTTTTGATAACAGCTCAGTACCAATTTATGTAAGCTTGTGGAATTTAGGAGAAGACAAGTGAACATAATAGTACACATGCAAGTCTCAAACCCGGCCAAATTTCTTTGCTATGTATGGTGTGAAAGGAAGTCAAAATCAAATCACTCATTGAATGATTCACAATATATACTTTTAATAACAAGTAAAAACAAATATGACAAAAATTAAGAAAAACTGTGTGTATAGCTAAGAACTTCAAAATAGTCCAACTCTGAACTACAAATGCAAATTTGAAGACACTACAATGTTCTTGACTATCATATGTATTTCTACTTACTACTTATAGAAAAAGAATACAAAGGTCATGACTCTAAACAATCTATGAAACTATATTGTTTTAGTATGATGATTTTTATAGCAGTAACGAAGATAATGAACTCTTCGATCCGAACAAATTGCCATAAAAATTTCTCGCTTGATTTGATCCTCAAAAAGCTTTGTGGAGAACAAATAAAGTGGTATGTCTTCAAATGCTTATGTTGTTTGATTAAGAACTTTAAGAGCAGCAGAAAGCAATGGTGCCTCAACTATTGATTGTGATGCATTAGGTCCATAGCTGATATTTGTGCATGAATTGACAAGCTGTGTAATTTGACTTTGTAAAAAACTTGATCCAAATTTTTTTTCTACTACCAGTTGAAGTTGTAGAGGATGGTCGTTTGAACTGGCTGCACTCACTAATATTATCAAAACTTTGTGAAGGATCTTCAAAGAGTCAGTAGCAGTATCAAGTTGTTCAGAATCTCCACGAACATTTTCATGGACAATCCCTTGGTTGGGAGTCCAAGCATGAACACCAGTTGCAACGACACCCATGAACATCGAATCAAGCTTATGTTCAAGTTCAGGATTAATGCCACAATATCTAAATTTTTTAGCATTTGGCACAACCTAAAAATCAAAATTCATTAAAGAGAACTAAAAATTATAATATAAAGTTCAAAAAAGCCAAATATATAATAATGTATGGAATCAACATTCACCTGTAGTTTTTCTTTCTACCATTCATCAGGTGCATCAATGATCTTTCTCTTAGGATCCCAACCCAATCCAGTCGACCCACGCTTCAGATCCTTCCACAATTTCCAATCTTTCTTTAGTTGGTCCCATTTATTTTTTAGCTGCACTTTATCATACTCTCTTCCAGTTTTCTCACTAAAATTCTTCATTAAATTCAACCAACCCTCTTTATTGAAGTGAGTTGTTGGTCGATTTCCAAGTTCAACCTCTCTTATACATAAATCACAGAATATCATTTTCACATCTTGCTCCCATGTTGCAGATGCTTCGCCATCCTTTGGTTTACCCATTTAATTTATTAATTGCTGTATTATAAAATCACATAATATCCATGTTGTTATTGAATTAACTTGGAGAAGAGAATTGTTCACAACAAATAGATTTGAGATTAACAATGACTGGAGCAAGTACGACAGGTAAAAAGTGATATTAAAAAAAAAGGCAAATTTTTCATCAAACTTTGAGAGATTTATAAAACTTTTAAGCTAACAGAAATTGAACATGAAAATTTTATGATACAAATAAGAATGTAATTACCCTCTTTGGTTAGATCTACCAGTTACTCTATATATAGCATTACATATCTTACTGGCTTTAAAAGTTAAACTAAACATTACTCCAAATCCAGCCCACAATCAAGTAGTGAAGATACATTCCATTTAATCCAACCTATAACAAGTAAATTATACACGATACTCAAAAGTAACCTATTAAATTCAACAAAGCTAAAGAACAATCAAGTCAGAAGGAGACATAACATGAATTGCCGTAGAAATCTTTCCATTTGGCATATAATCATATATTAGCAATTTCTCCTCAACCGACCAATTATAAGCTCTCAAACCAACAATATTAGGATGCTTGATCCAGGTAAGACTTCTAATGTAAAACTTTCTACTTAATTAACCATGGCTTTCTTCTCCATGATCAAGGTCCTTCTCCTTTGCACTACTTCTCTCTCACTCCTCACCACCCCTGCCTCAGGCTAGACCTCCAGCTACTTGCTCAGCAATGAGCGCCTCAACGCAGGACAAGCCCTCGTAGAGGGTAACGACAATTTTACTATGGGAAATGATTGCAATCTCGTCCTCTACAACTTTTGGAGTGAGATGTGGTCTTCGAACACCAAAAATCAAGGTTCAGATTGCTACCTCACCTTATAAAGAAACGGCAACCTCATTATCTATGACAATAATGATAAACCCGTATGGAATAGAGGACCTGAAGGAAAAACTGGAAACTATATCCAAATGGAAAGCTTCGTGAAATAAGCCAAAGAAATTGAAATCGAAAGCTCACTTATAATGTGAGATGCAAATAATAGTGGATTCACCAAAAATCACTTCCATGGTAATTGGAAATCACCATGGAAGATTAGCGAGCTTATACCTGAGCAGACCAGCGACCTCCGATCAATTAAGGGTTGTAGCCTGGGTAGATCACCGCCAGGAGATATGCGATAGCGGAGACGAGCGATCTCCGATAGCTCGCTCGATAGCGGAGACGAGCGATCTTCGGCCTAGATGAGCGATCTTTGGACGACTCAGCGTGGGAATGGGAGATTGCAGAGTAGCTGTGAGCCTGTGATGTATGGGAATCGCGGAAATGATCGAGCGGGAGCACATAACCTCTTACGCAAATTGGGGTATTTTCGTCATTTTACCCTCCGAAGCAGTCCAACCGTGGGAGGAATTCATAGCTTGCAAAAAGCAGTCGCGGGCCGTGAAATTTTTGCAACCTCCGTTCTGCTGTGATGCCCCAAACGATTCTTTACTAACTTTTTGTAAAGCAAAGCAAGAGAGAATCTGTCCCAAAGGCACCCTAAATCTCTCTCATTTATTATTATTTTTAAAAGCTACAAAACATTCATCTTGTACTATTACCTAAAAGAAACAACGACGTAAGGGTGCGGCCGTCCTAACGCCGGCACGGACCGCTCTCTTTAGCGTCATTTTTCGTTTTCTTTTTCTTTCTTTTTTTTTTTTTTTCATTTTTCGTTTTCACTCTCCTGAATGATTTGAGTCAGAGAATACTAACTAAATTAATAGGACTGCAGATTGTCTTATTCCATGACCTCACTACCACATCCACTTCCTCCTCTCCCATTCTCCCTAGTTCCTCGCAGTGTGGGAAACAGCGAATCAAAGAAACAGGAGAGCCTCTTGAGATGCTTACACTACTTGGTTACTTGACAACTGCTACGCTGCTCTTCCTTCACATATGCCCCATAGCACTGACGCTGAACCAGGAGGGGCTGTACCTTCGTCAAGCCAAGCGCGTCTCGACGACCCAGACAACGCCCTCGCCGACTGGAACCCACGCGACACAGCACCATGCAATTGGACTGGTGTACACTGCTCCATCTCCGGCGAGGTCACCGCCGTCGATCTTACAAACTTTAATCTCACTGGCCCCTTCCCCTCCGCCTTCTGCCGTCTTCCTAACCTGTCCTTCCTCTCCCTATCCTCAAACTACATTAATTCCTCCCTCCCTTCCTCCTCCCTTCTACCCTGTCCCTCTCTCACCCACCTCGACGTCTCCCACAACAACCTCGTCGGCCCCCTCCCCTCCTTACTACATTCACTTCCCCTTCTCCGCCACCTCGACCTCTCCGCCAACAACTTTACCGGCCCCATCCCACCTTCCTTTGCTTTCTTCCCCTCTCTCCAAGTCCTCTCGCTCACCTACAATTTCCTCGACGGTACCATCCCTTCTTTTCTTGGCAACCTTTCCTCTCTCCGCCAGCTCAATCTATCCTACAATCCCTTCGCCGCCGGGTCAATTCCTTTATCTTTCTCCAACCTTTCCAACCTTGATACACTTTGGCTTGCCGACTGCTCTATCATAGGCGAAATCCCTCCTGCGCTAGGCAGATTATACAAGCTCACAAACCTTGACCTTTCCACCAACTTCCTCACCGGCGGCATACCTGAAACTCTATCAAGCCTCTACTCCCTCGTACAGATCGAGCTCTACAACAACCACCTTTCGGGCCACTTCCCTTCCGGCCTCTCCAACCTCTCTGCCCTCCGCCGCATAGACGCCTTGGTCAACAATCTCTCGGGCCCGATACCGGATGACATTTTCTCCATTCCCAATCTGGAAAGCCTGCATCTGTACCAAAACAAGCTTACTGGCTCTATTCCATCCAACGCAGCCATGGCTCGCAACATCTTTGATCTCCGGCTGTTTGGTAACCAGCTATCCGGGACACTTTCGGCTGATCTCGGCTCTCACTCACCACTCTTGTATCTAGATCTTTCAAACAACCAGTTCTCCGGCGAGGTCCCGGGAGGAATGTGCGATGGTGGCGTGCTGCTGCAGCTTCTTCTCATTAATAATAAATTCTCCGGCAGCCTTCCAATAGGCCTTGGGCAATGCCAAAGTCTGTATCGCGTGCGTCTCAGTAGCAACCAGTTCTCCGGAGATGTGCCGGCGGGCATTTGGGGTTTACCTCATGTGTGGATTCTCGAGCTGAGTAACAGCTCTTTCACCGGTAGAATCTCTCCTGACATCGGCCGCGCTGGCAATCTCTCGAAGCTGTTGATAGACATGAATCTGTTTAGTGGGGAAATTCCGGCAGAGATTGGCTCACTCAACAAGCTCTTCGAGTTCTCCGCCAGTGATAACCGGCTAACCGGCCCGTTGCCGGAATCTCTTGGAAGATTGACTGAACAAGGACAGGTCGACCTCCATAACAACTTGCTCACGGGCGAGCTGTTAACTGGAATCCAGTCCTGGAAAAAGCTCACACTTATAAACCTAGCAAATAATAATCTCACAGGGGGGATTCCACGTGAGCTTGGAACCCTTACTGCGCTGAACTATCTTGACCTCTCCAGCAACGTCCTCACCGGTCAAATCCTACTTCAATTCCAAAATTTGAAGCTTAACCGATTCAATCTATCTAATAATCAGCTATATGGTCCCATCCCCCCCATATTTGACAATGAAGCTTACAAGACTAGTTTCCTTGGCAACCCCGGCTTGTGCTGGAACCTAGCTGGGTTCTGTGCAAGTTCCACTAACAGTAATCGAAGCGGCATCAAGATCTTATGGCTTCTTCTAGCCGTTTTTTTATTCGCAGCACTAGTATTAATCAGTGGAATCGCATGGTTCTTCTCTAAGTACAAAATGATTAAGAGGGCTAAAATGGCGCGGGAGAATTCCAAATGGACTCTTAACTTCATTTTATAAGTTAGCATTCAGTGAGTTTGAGATATTGGAATCCTTAGACGAGGATTATGTCATAGGCAGCGGAGCTTCCGGGAAGGTCTACAAGGTTGTGCTCGGCAATGGCGAGGTTGTGGCAGTAAAGAAGCTGTGAAGAACTTCGAAGAAGCGTTACGGAAACCCCTGCCAAGATGCGGATGATGCTTTTGAAAAAGAGGTTGCGACTCTGGGGAAGATAAGGCATAAGAATGTTGTGAAGCTTTTATGCTGCTGTGCACTAAAGGATTGCAAGTTACTGGTTTATGAGTATATGCAAAATGGAAACTTAGGAGACTTGTTGCATAGCTGCGAAGCGAATGCTTTGGAATGGCCTACGAGGTATAAGATTGCTTTGAATGCAGCGGAAGGGCTCTGCTATCTTCACCATGACTGTCTCCCCCCGATTGTTCACAGAGACGTTAAATGTGGTAACATCCTTCTGGATGCTTAATTCTCTGCTAAAGTTGCAGATTTTGGAGTTGCAAAGCTGGTGGATGAAGTAGAAATGGGACAGAGATCTATGTCGGTCATTGCTGGCTCTTGTGGATACATAGCTCCAGGTGTGGAATTCTATCGTCTAATTTAGTTCATCGAACCTTTAATTTTATTTTTTTACTTGAAGTACATCTCTTTATGTGTACAGGATTCTATTACACATTTTAATGTGAAAGTTAATTTATTTGTGGTTTCACAGGCACCCAAAGGCTGCGGTGCATTTGTTTTAGGGAGCTACAGACAAGGATTTAAATTTACAATGGTCAAATTCTATTTAAAATTTTTATTTTCACTAAAAAATTAAGCCTGCTGAGAGACAAATTGCATAGCAATTTGTTTCTATCATATTTTCAATGAGGCGTTGTTGGACTAACCTAAAATATATATTTTTTTGTGCCATATTTTATAATGATTTATTATGGGGCAAAATCTAAAGCCTCGTGCGTAATACAGTTTCCCACTCCTATAAGAGTTCTTCTCATTGGTCATTTCTCTTCTAACAAAAGCTTTTTAACATACATTTTATGGATAGAAAACACTCAACCTCTTAAAAGTTTCATTAGAATCACCTGCTGTTGAAGTTTGTTTAACAATGATAAAAGTCAATCAAGAACCATTAGAGCCATATATTGCATGAATCAATTGATCTTTGTTGAACAACTTACTCTAATGCCACTTGTTAGGAGTGAATTGAATGGCAATTGATGTTAGGCTACATACATCGGTGATGAACAACAACAACAACAACAACAACATGATCAAGCCTTCATGGGGTCGGCTACTTTAATCCTTTTTCTCCACCATGTCCTGTTGAGAGTCTAATTCTCATTTAAATCTAATAAAGAAAGGTTATTTCTAATATTTTCTAACCAAGTCATTTTAGGTGTACCTCTACATTTCTTAACATCGACCAAATCTAATACATCTACTCTCCTAACAGGGTCATCGGAAGACCGACGTTTTATATGACCAAACCATCTAAGGCAACTCTATCTAAATTATCTGTCACTAGAACAGACCAACCTTTTCCCGGATATGCTTATTTCGTATCCTGTTTCTAATAGTAAGTCCACTCATCCACCTGAGCATCCTCATCTCAGCAACACTTAACTTAATATTATGCTTCTCTTTTAATGGCCAACATTCTGCACCATAAAGCATTGCGGGTCTCCCCACCATCTTATAAATTTTTTTTCTTAAGACTGAGTGGTACTTTTCTATCACACAACAAACCCAAAGCATTCCTCTACTTCAAACATCCAACTTAAATACTTAAACAAAAATAAGTTTTGGATTTATCTTTAGAATGAATGTAAGAAAAATATCTTGGTTTAGAAAAAAAACCAACTGGTTTACTAGCCTAGAAAATTTAATGGTCTGATTCAGTTTCAATCTAAATTCTTAGCTTATGGGAGATGACAAATAACTTGGTATGGTAGAAAAAAGCCCATTAAGCATGTATTTATCTCGTCAGGATCTACAAGATTCAAGAGCAGTGCTTTTTCCCTAACTTGCATGGTCGACCCCCTTTTGAAATGAAC
This sequence comes from Dendrobium nobile, assembly GCA_022539455.1. Classification (NCBI taxonomy): domain Eukaryota; kingdom Viridiplantae; phylum Streptophyta; class Magnoliopsida; order Asparagales; family Orchidaceae; genus Dendrobium; species Dendrobium nobile. The sequence continues at coordinate 41,096,266 of CM039735.1, forward strand.
AACATTTCAATTAATTTTAAGAGGTTTACATGCTTATTTTCAAAACATAATTGAAACTATGTATCAATTTTAGCATGCTTGAAAATATGGTTCTACTCTTCTTATTTTTCATGGTCGATCCTCCAAGGATAATTTGCATGGAAAAATATGGATCAACATGTATTGATCTAGTTTCTTCTTTATTGATAAAAAATTTGATGCATGTTAGTTCTCCATAACATTTTTTTTGGTGATTACATATGTTGCGTCCTAGAGTATTCGTGGCGGTAGAGAAATATAAAGTTTAATGTTCTAGATCCGTCATACATTCAGATAAAAAGATAGGGGTGTAGTGTTCATAATAGACACTAGAGTTTTTATGTGGAAACCCCAGAAAAAGGGTTAAAACATACAAAGAGAGGAGCCTTGCCCAGTTTTAATGAATTCACTAGTATTTGCAGTTGATTACAAATAAGGCCTTTCCTTGGGAAGAAGGCATTTGCACGATGTAGCAAATATACATCATATAGAGTGCATTACATGGTGGGAGTTGGAAGAATTAGTGTTGACATGTTTGTTTGGTTAGCAGGACTATAGTTGGGCGATGGTGGTCAGAAGGACCGTAGTAGGGCGATGGAGGTCTGAAGGACCATAGTTGGATGACGGTAGTCAGAAGAACCGTAGTACGATGGCGATGGTGGTCAGAAGGACTGACATCAGAGCGCACCATTTTCCCGTGCCTTCTACCAAGAAACAACAGTCTCAGTATAACTTCAGTATTTGTAATTTTAGTGTTCTTTTTTTTTTCTTGCTAAATGTAGCCATATATGTGGCTAATAATTGTGTATAAATAAGAGTGCTCTAGCCTAATAAAGGAAGATGATTGATTTCGTAAAACTCCTCTTGTCCGTGAGATGTCTCTGTATCCTGACTACGTCAGGTGGTGGTTAGTTTAGGTTCTGTAGCCTTAATTAATTCGGGCGGTGGTTCTTGTTGTCCGTTGGGGAACTGGATTGGTGACAATCGCCGAAGTCACTATGGAGTTCAGTCCACAGCAAGAAGAATACTCATCGTCCCGCGACCTGTCCGAGGGTCCGGTGTCAAGTGGTATCAAAGCCGGCAAGATGCCGCCTCATCGGAACCCTCAAAGACCAGTTCAAGAAGTCTTGATCGAAGACTTGAAATGGGAGATTGCCCAACTACAACAGTGATTAGCTAGATGTGAGCAAAGAGAAACGTTGATACCTTCAAATGAGGAAGACAACATCAATCCGTTTCATCAAGAAAGCAATAGCGAAGACGATGCTGGAAGAAAAGCATTTGGCCAGAATCATCGAAACATATCTCACGACCGTGGGATCAAGATTGAACTTCCGAAATTTAATGGAAGGATGGATCCAGATGTGGGCTCAGAAAATTCGGCCTCGGCCTCCACTCGCTAGGAGTTTTAACAGAAATAGTTCCGGGGTAAATTTTGTAAGGCAGATGGGTTTGTAGATAAGACACTACCTAGAGATTTCGCCCTCTATTTGCGAGGACTTTATGATCTGAGTTCTAGTTTCTTATAGGCGCAAGCCTCTATAGTTAATTACCCCTCCCTCTAACGAGAGAGAACTTTCTATTAAGGCTAGCCGTCAATGAATACATCATATCCGTAGATATGTGGTATACGACATATAGTAGCAGCATGGGTTTGGATTTGGGAATTTGGAAAGTTTGGATGTTTGAGAATTTGGGTAGAGGTATTTGAAAAGTTTGATATTTAAAGTAGAAATTTCACCATCTTACACTTAAAATAGATGGTAGGGGAATGGATGATGGACCCGATCAAGATCCCATGGTTCCGTTGTCCCGGGTCATCGTGGTCCCTAATCTACTTAGTCAGAGGAGGTAGTCGACCCAACCTGACCGAAGGATCTTTGTCGGCAGCCATGGGTTGCTTCGTCCAAAGGAACCTTGTAGACTTGGGGTGAATATTTACCTAAGAAGACAAATTTGAATCCACCTTAGCTAATAGAGGGCTTTGTGCCCTATCGATTATATCCTATTGATTCATATCTTAAGGATTTGATGCTACTAAAGAGCGTATTGGCTCTGGCCATAACCGGTATTTCGTGGTGCCATTTGGTGGCAAAACCACTCTGTTCAGAGGGCCCCGAGTCATAACCATTTATCCTGCGGTGCCATTTGGCGATAAAACCACCGGTTAGAGGACACGTATCAAGTCTTTATTGGCAGAGATTATTTGAGAATGGATCCTAGTGATATTTTCGACTAGGCATTAGCTCTATGTGAGCTGAAGTAAATTTTGATTTGTCCACCCTAGCAAACTATTGCGGAGGATAGATGGATTTTTCTTTAAGTGATTTATGGTTAGATTTCTGTTTTAAATATTTGGATTTGGGGATTTGGGGAGTTTGGATTTTGTGTGTATTTGGGTGTAGCTTGGAATGCATTTGAAAGTATTTGTGAACCCCCCCCCCCCACCGGCTGAGATCTTCGTTCAACACGGCCATCATCGAGGTGTTTAGGGTCATTTTCATTGATGAAACCTTGTCGACTCTATCAACTTGCCGATAGAGGATCCGGTTTCGTAAGCTTCATGCCCTTGTTTATGAATTTTCTTTGTTAAAGACCTAGAAGGCCTAATATGAATGTACAAAATAAATATTCCGGTCAATTTCGTGATCGCATATTTATCCGATGATTCTAACCCTTTCTACTCCTATTTACGTACTTAGGAGGATCGTGTTTCGTAGGCTTTATGGTTTTATTTAGTGAATTCTCTTGATTATAGGCCTTGAAGGCCTAATATGAATGTATTAAAATGAATACACCGGTCCCCACAACCGAACGTTCAATCGAACTTTGTTGTCCAAGTCGGAGGAAGAGAACGAGCAAACGAGAGAAAACAGGGAATGAGAAAACGAGAGAGAGCGGCAGAAATGCTTATAAGAACTAAGAAGAAGCCCAAAGTCAAATAAGGGTGCTCTAGTTATGCGTCTGGCGAACAAAATGAGTCGAGGTAGCGCCTCTTTTGCCTCGGCGCCGCGTGCCCTGAGGCATACGCCTCAGTTGAAATAAGCGTATGCTTTGCCCGAACACTTGAGGCTTACATCTTAGTCCGCCCAGTTCACGCCTCGACTCGAGGCCCGCCTCAAGGCTTCCACCTCATACGCTTTTTAAAACGGTTGGAATAACAAACTCAATCCCTTCACATAGACTGTTGCTTGCTTACCGTAGTCTTATGTGTATTGGTTTGTGTATGTAACAGAATTTTAAATTGCGTGCCATGTATGTAATATAGGTAAAGGAGTTGGGGTGTATCAAATGTCAAGGTTTGGTCAAACTTTGTTAAACCTTGTTGACCAAGCTTTCTATATGAGTCTTCCCTTTTAAATCATATGATATAGGTGAACATATGACCCCCAAATCCCTTGACTATTCATTGGGTGCTCAAGGGTCTACCAAAGCTAGCCTAGCTCTTAGGCCCACTTGAGTTACCCACATGGGCTGACCCAAGTGAACCATATTGATCTCCCTTGAGCCAAAATCAAATCCTTGTAAAATTAAATTGAACCTTTGCATGCATTAGGTGCCTAGGGACATACATTAACCCAAGAATGCCAAGCCCATGGGCCCATGGTCTTACATAGGATAGCCAAATTGGCTAACCCAAGTCTTCAAAGGAAGCCTTCCTTGAGCCATTTTGCAATCATGTTGGAACCTAACCCAAACAACACTTGCATTGCTCTTAGGAAGCTTAGACAGCTCGCCACATCACTTTAGGCCAGGTGGCTTCTTGAGCTGGTCGGAATTAAAGAAAACAATGAATTCAAACATTGGTTCAAGCATAACAAATGTCTTCACTAACCACATGGCTCCAAAACTTCCTTTTAACCACATGTCTTAAAGTGAGTGTTTAAATATCTATTATGACTGTCCTTGATTTTATTACCCTAACTAGTTGGGGAAAATATTTCTTTCAACCTATCTTATATAAGTGGTAACCCTCTCTTTCTTGATTGTTGTGATGCATTTTCACATGATTCAACTGTCTAAAATCTCCAAATCGTCCTGTTCAGTTGTTCTCTTAGAGCAAAAGCCGAGGTCATAGAAAGGGTAGGAATTTCGGAAGGGACTGTTGTTCTAAATTTGCGTCTTTCTCCTTTCAACCCATTACTATTCCCCTTATCATTGCTCCTAATCTCAACCTACATATATTTGTTCCTTCAGAGAGCAAGGAATCAGATCCCCTTCTTTTACTTCAAAACTAAATAGTACTGTTAAGTACTAGAACCCTCATTCTCCTTCTAAGAATGACCATTTAACATCCAAATTTTTGGATGATTTCCATATCTTCGAAAGGAACTTTTTAAACTCCATGATCCCCATTTCTAACATTAATACCTCTGAGCTGCTTTGCAAACTTTCTCTATTCCACTCACATTTTTTAAATTAATGAGGTTGTTACTTTTCACTCTCTCCTTTCAGACTATGTCCTATCCAATGTTTATAACTTAGAATGTTTGAGGGTTTAATGGTAATGTCCATCTCTTAATATAGAAATTTGGTTAATGAGCATACGGCTGATATGTTATCTATGTTGGAGACTAAACGCTCCTCTTCTCCCCTAACTAATCCTATTTTATCAAGACAATAAAGAAATTTTCACTCAGGAATGCCGTTGTGATACTTTCCAGTCATCTCATGGGGTTGCATTTTCATTAGATGGAATGTTTTTAAAATCACCTTTAGCCGTCTGTACTATCATACTAATATTTTCATGTATGGTTAGAATATACTTCATATATAAAATTTTATGCTATCTTGATTTATGCTAAAATTGGTTTTGAACAGAGGAATGTATTATTGGAATTCATCACTAATATTGCTTCGGCCATTTCAAGTCCTTGGCTAATCTCAGTGACTTCAATTTTATCAAGCATTCGAATGAAAAATGCCAGTTGACTTCAACTCTTGTATTTTTAAAATTAATCTAACTGAGCTCCCCAGCACGAGTTTGTCCTATAGTTGGTACAAGCATCAGTTGGATAATCACATTTGATCCCTCATTGATAGAACATTTTATAATAATGTCTAGCTTCAAGCTGCCCATACACTCACTCTAAGATTTTAAACCCCTGTCATCCGATCACTTTCCTATCCAGATTTTCTGATGTAACTCCATAAACCTAACCATAGATTCATATATAAAAGTTATTAGAGCTTATCTCAACTAACTTGACACTTTTTTTTCTGCTTTGAGTATAACTGCTTGGGGATGTGCAATATTTGCTTTTTTTAGGTGAGCTTGAAATGTTAAAACTACTCTTAAGGCTGCTAATTGGAATTTTTTTTTCTTTTGTATCTAACCGTATTGTTGCTATAAAGGATGATTAGAAAAGAATTTTTGAACTTCTATAATCTCAACTTCTTATTCACTTCTTTCTTCAGGAAGCGCTTTTACCCCAGAAAGATCTTATAAATACCATTATTTGTCAGAATAAATGGGTTAAACAGTATACCAATTGATCTTTTCATTCCAACTGAGAGGTTGACATTAAATATTTTTATACAACAACAATATCAATCCTTTGTCCCACTACGTGGGATCGGCACATGAATGCTTTTTCTCCATTATGTCCTATTAAAAGTTAAATTCTCATTTAAATCTAATAAAGAAAGATCATTTATATTATTTTCTAATCAAGTCTTTTTAGGTCTACCTCTATCTTTCTTAATATAAGTCAAATCTAATACCTCTACTTTCCTAACCGGGTCATCGGAAGGCCGACGTTTTATGTGACCAAACCATCTAAGGAGACTCTCTAATCTTATCTTCCACTGGAGCTACTCTAACCATTTCACATTCATGCTCATTTCGTATCCTATCTCTAAGTGTTAATCCACTCATCCACCTGAGCATCCTCATCTCTGCCACACTTAACTTAGTATTATGCTTCTCTTTTAATGGCCAACATTATGCACCATAAAGCATTGCATGTCTCACCACCATCATATAGAATTTTCCCTTAAGTTTGAGGGGGACTTTTCTATCGCACAACAAGCCCGATGCATTCCTCCACTTCAACCATCCAATTTGAATTCTACTGATAATATCCCATCTCTTTCACCATCACTCTGAACAATAGGGAATTAAAAATAAGGAATAATAAGTATTTGAAGAAATTATTGACTGATTTAGTATTGATATTTGCCAAAGATGATATTGTTAATGAGGCCATTATTCACTTTTCTTCTCTTCTCAATAGTAATTCCATACTGGATCATGATCATTTAACTTATCTTCCTACTAAAAAAGCAAAAAAAAAAAAAAAAAAAAACTTATCTTCCTACTAAAGATTGTGTTTCCCTAGTTGATTGTAATATAAGCTCAATGCTAGCTTGTCGGATAAAGAAATTAAATATGCTCCTTTTAACATGGGCAATGATAAATGTCCTGGGCTTAATAGTTTTACCTTGAATAATTTAATGATACTTGGATAAGGGCAAGTAGCAAGATAAACTTTTTCATACGTGATTTGAGGTAAAAAATAGTATTTTAATTCAACATTTCCAAAGACTAATAGATGACCTGCTTGTATAAGTGAGAAACCATAATGTTGTAGAAAGTAATAGCTTTAAAGTATTTATTAATGTAGTTAGCTTCCATTAATCTAGAAAAGCTTTTCATGATAATAGTGAATAAAAGAAGAGATAAAAGCAATCATGCCAAGCCTGTTCTTTTTGGAAATTCTTGCAAATGTTCATCTTAAATTTCGAATTGGGCTTTCCTTTGATTAATACAAAAGCCTTTTTGTCTTTTTTTTTTTTTAATGATCCCTGGCCCTCTGCTTTTTTATTTGATAAATTTGATTTTGAAGTTATTTTTTGGTTTGGTTACATCCCTGTTGTAAAAACAAAGGATTTTATTTTTTATGGCGTTTAAAATTTGCCTGAGGATGCAAATGAGATGGGCAGTAATTGTTGCTACTCCTATTAGTGATTTGGCTATTAATTGTAGTTGGATGGGTGAGGGACAGTTTTTTTTTTTAATAAGCATCTTCTGATCTCTTTCATCAAAATTTGCTTTTGGTGAACTGGAAAAATCTTATTTCATCTGAAGGGTGTGTCGTTGAGTTTTCATATATGTTTTATAAAATTCAAATGTGTGGTTTTATAAAAAAAAACATTTTGGCTCTAAAAAATCACATATCAACCGAAATTGTGTTCTTTTTTTATTTTAGCACTAAAACATGTGCTCTCTTGTTTTACTAATGTCCAGTGTCTTTTGACGCTTTATAGCAATATATTCTTAATGATATTTTTTTTCATATGGATGCTCTTTTTCACAAATCATCACCCATGCTGAAACTTTTTTCCTGCAAGATTAGCAAATAGTGTTTCTTTCTTGCTACTCATATCACTGCTTTCTATCTCTGGATTAAGCGCAACAAGGTTATTTTTTATGAAGATAGATCCAACTATGAGATTTTAAAAGAGAATCCATTTTCTTATTTGTCAAAATTACATGAAAATGAAATTCAAGAACATGCTGCCTCCCAACATTTTATCACTGTACTTTAGATGGGTTCTATCGTGCCTACCTTCTGATCTTGGCTTCTTGGTAGTTGTTGCAATACAATTTATGTTGATGCTTCAACTTGCTTATATTGACTTAACTCATATGATGTTCTAGACTGTGGATTCTATCTATTCTTTTTTGGTATGTGCGATGTGGAAATGCTTAGGATATGTAGGAATTTTTTCGCTTACTAAACTTAATATTATTTTGAATACTAAAAAGATGCCAGATGAGTAGAGAATGAGTGTGTTGATTCTTATTTTTTAAAATAAAGGTGTTGCATAAGATTGTGCGAATAATAGAGGAAGGAATTAAGTTAATGTGCAATACTTTAAAACCATGGGAGAGAGTTATGGAGCATTGGTTGCGGCATGACACTAATGTTTCTCAAAATCAATTTGGATTCATGGTAGGTAGGTCTATTATGGAAGCTAGACATTCATTAAGAGGTTTGATGGAGAAATTTAGAGAGAATAAGGAGGATCTACATTAGATTTTTATTGATTTAGAGAAAGCATATGATAAAGTTCCAAGAGAAGTGTTATGGAGAGTTTTGCATAAGAAAGGGGTTAATGATGCTTATATTCAAGTCATTAAGGATATGTATGCAAGAGCTATTACTTGTGTTCAAACATAAGGTGGTTTGACCAAGTATTTTGCTATTTCAGTTGGATTACATCAAGGATCTGCCTTATGCCCATATCTTTTTACTTTAGTCATGGATGATCTCACTAGACATTTGCAAGAGGTTGTACCCTTGTGTATGCTTTTTGCTGATGATATTCTTCTTATTGATAAAAGTAGAGAGGGAGTTGAAGGTAAACTTGAATTATGGAGGTCAACCTTAAAGTCTAAATGCTTTCATTTGAGTAAATCTAAAACTGTATATATGGAGTGTAATTTTAGTAATAATAGATCTAGTGGAGGGATTGTGACTTTGAGCGATCAAGTCATTAATAAGAGCGCACGTTTTAGATATGTTGGATCTATTGTTAAGAGTGATGATGAAATAGATGGGGATACTATTAGTAGAATTCAAGTTGGATGGTTGAAGTATAGGAATGCATCAGGCATGTTATGGGATAGAAAAGTCCCTCTCAAACATAAGAGAAAATCCTATAAGATGGTAGTGAGACCTGCAATGCTTTATGGTGCAGTACGTTTGCCGTTAAAAGAGAAGCATAATATTAAGTTAAGTGTTGTAGGGATGCAGATGCTCAAGTGGATGAGTGGCTTTACTCTTAAAGACAGGATACAAAATGAGCATATACGTGAAAAGGCTGGAATAGCTCCAGTGGAAGATACGATTAGAGGGAGTCACCATAGATTGTTTGGTCACATAAAATGGTGGCCTTCCAATGACCCGGTTAGATAAGTAGATGTATTAGATTTGACTTATGTTAAGAAATGCAGAGGTAGACCTAAAATGACTTGGTTAAAAAATATTAGAAATGACCATTTTTATTAAATTTAGATGAGAATTTGAACCTTAACAGGACACAATGAAGAAAATGAATTCATGTAGCCGACCCCACATAGTGGGATAAAAGCTTCTTCTTCTTGTCGATGATGAAATTTCATCTTTTTATAAAGGACTCAATTAAGCTGCCTCTAGTCACGTAACTCTTTGAATTTTGTTAAGTATTCATGTATTGCCTTTGATAATTTTTTTGATAATTGTAATCATTAAATACTTTGTCACCTCCATTTGTTGACTGAATTTGCTGCATTTATCGATTGGCTTCCTGGGACAGAGTTCTTATCATATAATCTTCTTATTATTTTGGATGTTTGAGCCCCATTTCAGGTTTTATAATTTTGTGTCTTTGAATTCTTTCTACTCGATTTTACATAGTTTTCTTTCTTTCATTTTTGACATATGTAAAGAAATTACTGTAATCTTTCTGTACTTTTTTTACAGGTTTACTTGTATCTCAATTGTGTTTTTATTTTGATTAATTAAATAGGTTGAACTTGGGCCTTCAAATTTCCCAAAAAATAAAATGCCACTTTTGTTTAAATCCTTGTTACAAGTCCCTCGTACACTTCCCGTAACAACCCTAATTTACTGAAATTTTGTTAAATGTGTAGGTGTAATTCATAAAATTTTGCTCAATGGCTTTCCTTTTATTTACTCTGTATTATTTTTTTCATTTTCATAAATAATAAATTAATATAAATTTAGAGAATTATAAACGTAAACTCATGAACAATTTTTGGATCATATCGGCAGGCAGCGGAGGTCTAAAGGACCGTTGTTTGCGAGCAACGGAGGTTGGAAGGACCGTAGTCTGGCGACAGAGGTCGGAAGGACCGTTGTTTGTGGCCGGGTGGAAGTCCAACGTCAGTTGGTGGCCGAGCAGAAGTCCAGCTTCAGTTGGTGGCCGAGCAGAAGTCCGGCGTCAGTTGGTTGTTGGTTGGGAGTCCAACGTCAATTGGTGGCCGAACAGAAGTTCGACGTCAGTCGGTTGCCGGGTGAAAGTTTGTTGTCAGTCAGTGGCTGGAAGGTGGTTGAGGAGGAGCTTGGCGGCAAGGATTTCTCTTCATCTCCTCTCTTCTTTCCCTCTTTATTTGGCCTCCTTTCCATGAGGAATGATGGGTCTATTTATAGTTTTTTGAGAGTGGCATGACTAGTAAATAGGGAGAAAATCAAGGGTAAGGTGGGAGTGGTTTGAATGGATGGCCGATGTTGATCCCCTTGTTCATAGAACGTTTATTGGACATTTAAATATCTTAATGATATCAGAATTTGACGATCTTGGGATCGTTTGATTCATCTCACGAGCCGCTCGATTCGACTATAAGCATGTAATGTTTGGAAGCCGTTTGGTCATCCAATTTATGGTTTGAACTTTCCAAATGCGCTTTGGGTCTTTAATTTAAAACCTATATGGGCTCCGATAGAGTCAAATTTGGTATCGTTGGGTTCATATTTTTGATACGTTCAAATCGATTATAAGATTGTTGAAATCGGAGTTTGAATTGTCCCGATTTTAATTTCGGAAGTTTCCAACTTGATTTTGCCTTGAGATTTGTGCATGATTAATATAATTTTTCTATGATATAAAAATTATAAGATTTGCAGATCTATTAATTTAGCTTCTGTTCCGTTCTAATTATGTTTATTTCATCAGCTTGTGTTGTCTTTATTCGTATGTTTGGGCTTGTTAGGGTTGCCGTGTAATTGCAAACTTACCGATGTGCCAAGAATTCCTGAGAAGCAGAACAACATCGGCACCGATCCACTATACTCCAGAGCAAACTACTTTTTACTAAATCATCTTGTGCCAAGTTTAGGTTCGAAAAATCATACCAGTTTGTTCATAAGAGGGTATCCTAAGTAATTAGTTTGTTCTTGGTTGCTTTTAAATAGAGTTCAGATGACGTTAATTTACAAATTTTACTTTGTTTGGTTTTTTATTTCCGTTCTGCTGTCTCTGTATCTTTGTTACATGCTTGTATTAGTACTATTTTGGAATAATACTAGAATCATAAATATCAAAAGACAAAATTTTCTACAATTCTAATCTAAATTCGCTTCTGCAGAGTATGCATACACTCTACGTGTAAACGAAAAGAGTGACACTTACAGCTTTGGCGTGGTAATCCTGGAGCTGGTAACAGGAAAGCTTCCAGTTGATCCTGAATTTGGAGAAAAGGATTTGGTCAAGTGGGTGTGCAGCACAATACAGAATAAAGGGGAAGAACACGTAATAGATTCCAAACTTGATCTCTGCCATAAGGTAGAGATCACTAAAGTTCTTCACATAGGCCTCCTCTGCACCAGCCAACTTCCCATTAACCGCCCAACCATGCGAAAGGTCGTCAAAATGCTTCTTGATGCAAGCAAGCCAGAGTCTTGTTCCATGGACCGGAAACTATCTCCATATTACCATGGACATGTTTAGATCATTTGCTTAAAGCATGAATATGAGGTGGGATGAAGAGTTTATGGAAGTTATTCTGTTTTTTATTCTTTTTTTTGGTGGTTAGAGCAAGGTGAAGGAAGTGTAATGATTATCAACTATCAATGCTGCTTTATACTTTTTCTCTTAATATCAGTGACGGAGGCATTCCAGTTCTGTGCTGACGCTGTTAGTTCTGGCGTTCCTCGCAGCATTTAGAAAGGTTTCTCACTTTAGCCTCTGATTTGAGGCAGAACATCCAGTACAATGTGTTGCTGGATACGGTATATGAACATTTGTTTAGAAAAAAATTGTTATATCAATATGAAGTTTAAAAGCACTAGATTTATTCTATGATTAAAATTGTACATAAAAAATTATATTACTTCATTCTCAAAATAAATTCTGTTTTAAGTTCATATTATAATTTTTATCGAGAGCTCACCTGGAGTTGATGGTATTCCTTATTCCTTCATCAAAGCTCATTGGAATCTAACTGCACAGGACATTTGGAAGGCTATCTCGCATTTTATTTCTTCAGGAAAGATGAATGCAAAGTGGAAAGAAACACTTATGGTTCTTATTCCCAAAGTCCAAAATTTGGTAGATCCCTCTCATTTTTGTCCTATTAGCTTATGTTTGTCTATTTATAAAATTGTTGCAAAAGTTTTATTAAATAGACTAACTTTGGTGATCAATAATTTGATTTCGGAAAATCAAGCTGCTTTTTAAAAGGTAGATCTTTATCGGAACATGTCCTTTTGGTCCAAGAATTATTTCATAAATTTAGATTTTCTAAATCTAAGAAAGGGATGGTGGTGGTGAAGATTGATATGGATCAAGTATACGATTGTATGTCTTGGAATTCTTTTCTCAAGTCTTCTGATCAAGTGTGTAATAAATCCAAAATTCTCTGTACTTTTCAATGACATCAAATCGAAATGGATAGAAGCAAAGAGTGGATTTAGACAAGGATGTCCACTATCTCCTTATTTATTCATCTTATGCTCCCAACTTCTATCTAATAATTTGTATCAGAATGGCAAAGATTTGGGGATAAAGGTAGTTGCTGCGGCTCCCAAGATTTCCCACTTATTATATGCGTGTGATGTACTACTTTTTTGTGAAGCAAAAGCTATACATTTGAAAAAGTTAGAAATAATCATTGTAGATTATTATAACTGGACGGGTTTGTCAGTTAATCTGAAAACTCTGCTATTATTTATGAGAAGCCTGTTAGTAGAGCCAAAAAGAAGATTTTTTCTAAAATTCTCAATTATAAGTGCAGGAATTGAAGTATTTGGGTATAAATCTATGCTTGAGAAGAATGGTTTCATCAGACTATCTATTTATCCTTGAGAAAGTAGCGAACAAAATAAATGCATGGGGAAATAAGTTCTTATTACTACCAGGAAGAATAGTTTTGGTTAAAACCGTAATGCTTGCTATTCCTGTTTTTTATGTATCTCATTCAATGGTTCCACTTAACATCTTGAAAAAATTGGAGATGATGTGCAGAGATTTCATTTGGAAAAAATTTGATAATGCTAGAGATATGCATTATATTTCATGGGAAGTTCTTTGCAAACATTGGGATGAAGGGGGAGCAGGAATTCAATAATCTGCAGCTATGGTTAGTCCTCTTAGACCAAAGTTTGCTTGGGAATTCATTAAAGGATCTAATTCCTTGTTGTACATGACTTTAAAAGCAAAATATGGGAATAACAATTGAATGAAATCTGGAAAGGAAATTTCTCGTCAACATGAAAAATTTTACTGAAAGGGATGCAAGCCCTGCGTCCTTTGGTTAAATGGAAAGTTGCTACAAGTTCCTCCATTGATACTCTACAAGATGTGTGGCTTCTTAACATGAGTCTATCTAAGTGGCCGACATTTGTTAATGTCATGGTGGAGGAATTTCCAAAACTAGATTTGTTTATTAAAGGAAGAGAATGGGATCAGATTGAACTTGTAAAGTTCTTTGGAATTGAATTGATGGAAATGATTTTACAAGTGCAAATTCAAAAAGAAGATGAAGAAGACTCCAGGGAACTTATGTACAAATTTTCTGGTAAATCCCTGGCTTCTTTGGCAAGGACGGTTAATGTTCCAGTTTGTGCTGATAAAGTCGATTGGAAATGGATGAAGTTAATCAAACTATCACCATGAGTTCTTTGTTTCTGGTGGAGGTTATTAAATAATGGCATTCCTACATTTGATTTTCTAATGTACAGAAGAATTATTCATAACAATAGCTGTCCAAGGGGATGCACAGCAGCTGAAATGAATGAGCACATTGCGGTAAGCTGTGGAAAGTTAATTCAATTGATTGAATTATAAAGCTGTTGGGGATTCAACTTACAAATTTACAACTCTTTGACGGATTGTATTAATAATCTAAAGGTTTTGGCAAATTCAAATCCTTTTTTGGCGAACCTATATTGTACAGTGGTTTATTTCTCTTGGAAAAGTAGAAATAATGTTACACATGGAGGCCAAGAGTTGGGGATGGGATTTCTATCTTCTAGAGCTATTGATATAGGTACATCTTCATCAAATTGTAATATCTTCTATGACCCCTGGGGTGCTAATCAGCTTTCTAAGCTGTCTAATTCTTCTTGGCACCCTCCTCCACCTGAGTGGATTAAAGGCAACTTTGATGCAGCTCTCTTAAATTCAAATGAAGCCGGAATTGCTGGAGTTTTTAGAGATCATAAAGGAAGGTTTATTTTTTCCTTTGGTATTAATTGTGTTCATTGGGACATTGGTTTTTTGGAACTTATGGCTATCCGTGCTTTGGAATTTGTTCATCACAATTGGAAGTTTGAAGCTAAAGGGATTATTATTGAAGGAGATAATTATAATGTCATCAGGCATCTTCAAAATTCATTGAATAAAGTTCCTAATAATGAGGAGGTGGTCGAAGACTTGTCTTTCTTAAAGGATATAGGGAAGTTTTTTTTTTAATTATGTTCATAGGGAATGTAATAAATTAGCCGATTGGTGTGCTAATTTTGCTTTATTAGAAGATTTTATTTGGGATGATCTCTATTGCAATAAGATTCCTCCAAGCTTTCTTGTTTTGTTTAAAGAAGAGTGTGATAGTCTTAATATCACAACCTAGTTTATAATAGTTTCCTCTTTTCTAATGCTATTGGCAATTAAAAAAAAAAATTTATCGAGAGATCTAATTTTATTTATTTCTTTGTTGTTTGCTTTTGTAAATGAACGTTGCGTGAGGATTTATTTTATGAGAAAACAACCGTTTTTAGTAAATATCCGTTTGTATTCTACTCTGCATGTAGAAAGCTTAAACCGATGAGGATTGCCATCCAATCTTATGCATTGTGACCCTGATTTTATGTTTAACTTGCTCCGTCCAAGGTGAGCCTACAAACTTGGGGCAAATATCTTGCTGGAATTACACTGAATTTGCCATCTAAAGATCGAGAACATGTTGAAATTCATACAGGTCAGAAAATCCCTTGCAGCTAATTTGATGACCTAAAATAGATTGGAAGATTATTTGATGGATTATGATGAGTCAAATTGTATTTATTTTAAAGGATAAATATGATCAAGTGTTCTAAAGCCACATTCTTCTTCCTTTTAGTGGTAGGAAGTATAAAGTCGGTAAGATTATTAATGTTGCCCAGAATCAACTAGGTTTCATTAATTGGAGTGTTTGAGATTATAAGATATGTCACAATAGAAAGCAAAGGATTAAGGTTGATATGATCACTAGCTTTAGGAATAGTGAATGTTCTTAAAACATGCTGGATGATCCTAGCATTTTGGTTCAAGGAATGCACACAAGATTGGTGATAAACCAAAATTACACGTCTAAGGGTTTGATTTATAGTAGATTTGTCAAATTCAGCTCTTAAAGTCATAGTGTGAGCCCTTACCCCTTCAGTTCTAGATGTAGGAAATTACCTAAATCCTTCTTAGTAATTTCAATCCTCTCTTTAAACACATATGAAGAAATTTTAATATGGTTTTCTCTCATTCTCATATTAGCAATGAAATAGTAAAAGGTATCATGATGGAATTCATAGATTAAGGTGAGAATGAAAGAAAATTGGGTAGAATTCAAAAGAGGCATTACATTAAAGTTGATATCTTCTTGGATAAGAAGATGAAATGGAGTGATTTTTGCCTCAAAGAAATGCTAGTAGGCTTCTTCATTTTCTTCAGAAAGGAAGTTATTATTTAGTTGACTAAAATAAGAAGAAGTGCCTCTAGAATGACGAGCCCGCTTACTGCTGCTACTAGCCATTTGAAAAGTTTTGAACACAAGATGATTTGATTAAAAGAGATTATGAAGAAAAACTCAATGAATACCTTTCAATTTAAAGAAATTGGCATGCTCATACAACACAAAACAAGATTTTACATACAAATATGATTTCATACGGGACGAAATGATTTTTGTACATATGAATGGATACGGCTAAAAATGAAACAACTTTTGTAAACTACTATTCTCGAGGAGTCGTTTCGTGCAACTTTTTGACCAAAATAATTATACAGATGAACATGCGTTCATCTGGTACAATCGAGTAATAATAATCATACAGAGGAATTTAGGTTCATTTGCATACAAATTGGCAATAGGATCAAACAGACGAAAAATGGGTTTGTATAGATAATCTTTAAAACTAATTGTCCTTGGAATTCCCTCCCTATTCGTATAGATGAAAAAAACCTATTCGTACAGTATGATGATGTCATTGTACAATACGATGTCTAACAAAATCACATTTTTGCCTTACCAATTGAAGAAAAAAATTATCAAGAAAAACCTAATGATTTCATACAGTACAAAAGTTGTTCGTACAGTACGAATGGAAGAAGAAATTTTAGATTTGTCCATGATAATCATGATTTAAAAAAAAGATCTATATGATCTATGAGACACCAAAAACTGAAAAAAAAAGTAAAAAAAAAGAAAATAAATCCTAAAAGAGAAAAAAACAAAAATAAAACAAAAATAAATCACAAACAATGAATAAAAACACAAACATTACTAAAACAAAATACATTACAAATGCAATTTGTAGAATTACGATTGTTAAGCATGAATATCAATAACACCCAATCTAGTTCTTACGGTGCTAAGAGTTTGTAAAGCTAGTAGCTTTATAAAAATATCTGCAATTTAATTTTCAGTAGCTATATGAAGTAACTCAATTTCTCCTTTAGTAACATTATCTCTAATAAAGTGATGTTTTATGTCTATATGCTTGCCCCTAGAGTTTTGGATAGGATTTTTTAAAATACAAATTGCACTAGTATTATCACAAAAAATTGGAAAATAATTAATTGAAAAAACTAAGTCCATTAGTTATTATTTTAATAATAAAACTTATGGCACACAACTTCTTAAGGCAATATATTATGCTTCAACAGTAGAAATAGCTATTGAATTCTATTCAATGCTAGCCTAGGAGACTAAGGAGTTTCATATGAATTAAAAAGTTTTAGAAGTACTCTTTCTATCAATCCTATACCCTATAAATTTTGAATCAGAATATCCAATAATTTTAATAGTAGAGTTATGCCTAGGATACCAAATCACTTAATTTTGAGTTCCTAAAAGATATCTCAGAATTCTTTTAATAGTTGTCAGATGAGATTCTTTTGGTTCATCTTGAAATCTAACACACATAAAAATACTAAATGCAATATATAGTTTGCTTGCAATTAAATAAAGTAATGACGCAATCATCCCGTTAAAGTTTTTTGATCAATAGATTTGCCTTTAGAATCCATATCTAACTAACTTGAGGAACTCACAGGAGTATTTATTGGTTTAGCATTATCCATTTCTTATTTCTTAAGAATGTCCTTAACATATTTTGTTTGACTAAGAAAGGTTCCATCCTCTCTTTGCTTTATGCTTAAGCCAAGAAAGTAACTCAAATCTCTTATTAGACTCATTTCAAATTCCTTACTTATTATTATGGAAAATTCATCACAAAAAGTTTTATAAGTGGATCCAAATAAAATATCATCAACATAAATTTTAACAATAAGAATGTCATTTCCTACACTTTTTATAAAGAAAGTGGTGTCCACACTTTCTTTGACAAAAAGATTTCTACTAGAAAAATGCTTAACCTTTCATACAATGCCCTAGGTGCCTGTTTTAGTCCATCTAATACTTTCTTCAATTTAAGCATAAGATTAGGAAATTGTGAATTTTTAAAACCTGGGGGTTGCTCAACATAAATATTCTCTTTTATTACACCATTAAGAAAATCACTTTTAATATCTATTTGAAATAATTTAAATCCCTTAAAACAGGAAAAAGCTAGAAGTACCCATATTGTTCAAGTCTTGCTACAAGGATAAAAGTTTACTCAAAATCAATTTCTTTAATTTGATTGTACCTCTTGGCAATAAATCTTTCCTTTTTTCTAACCACCACACCTAAATAATTCATCTTATTTTTGAAAACCTACTTAGTACTAATAATGCTTTGATTTATAGGTCTTTCTATCAATTTCAAAACATCATTTATAACAAATTTATTCAATTCTTCTTACATAGTTAAATCCAAAATTCATCAAAAAGTACTTGATTCTTATTAGTGGGTTTTATTTTTGAAATAAATGCTGAGTGGTTCACTTCTTTGCTAAGCCCATTCCTAGTCCTAACACCTTCACTAGAGTCTCATAAAATTAGTTCTTTAGGATGGCTCTTAGGATATTTCCTTTCTCTAGGCAATTTATTTTCTATTTCAACCATTTCTTCAATATTTATATTTTCTATTCCTTAGGTATTTTCCTAAATATCTTCTTCTTCGAACCTAGACCCTCCATAAATATCAAATTCATCAAAATTACATGAGTGGTATCCTCTACTACCAAAGTCCATTTATTAAAAACTCTATAGGATTTGACAATACTTGAATATCCCAGAAAATTCTCTCATCAGATTTGGGATCTAATTTTCTTGAAGGAGTTTTCCTATTATTATGAATAAATACTTTACATCCAAAGACATGTCAATATGAGATGTCAGGTGTTCTATCTTTAAGAAGTTCATAAGGTATCTTATTCACTTAGATTTAATGTTCACCCTATTCAAAACATAGCATACTGTACTATCCGCTTCAGCTTAAAAATATTTTGGAAGTGAATACTAAGCCAACATGGCTCTAACGGCTTCTATTAAAGTTCTATTCTTCCTTTCAACAACCCCATTCTTCTTTGGGGTCTTAGGAGCTAGAAATTATTATATATTCCTTTCTCTTTACAAAAAAATTTCAAAATTTTTATTCTTGAACTCTTCTTTACGATAACTATAAATTATAAGAATTTTATAACCTAGCTTCCTCTGAATCTAAGTATAAACTTTTTCAAACTTCTCAAATGATTCACTCTTATGAGATAAGTTTCTAATCCAAGTGAAACTTGAATAATCATCAATAATTACATACCCATAAACTTTTACCTATACTTACAGTGCTAATAGGTTCAAACATATCCATATGAAGTACTTTTAAAGGTTTACTAGTTTTAAGCTCTTTGATCCATAGTGAAGTCTAACTTGGGTATGCCTCTTACCAATTCTTTCTGAGTAATTTTCCTAAGATTTTTTATACATGCATGACAAAGTCTTCTATATCATTACCAAGATTCATCAATGATAGTTTTGAGACAAAAAAACATTAAAAGATTTAACATAATTTAAATCAAGCATGTATATATTATTTACCCTATTTCATGCAACACATCAACACTATTTTGGCTTATAATATAGCTTGTAGGTAAAAATTTAGTATTAAAACTACTATAACAAAGCTGACTAATACCTAGTAAGTTATATTTTAAGCCTTCAACCAACTAAATTTTTTTTTTTTATTGCCAATCATACCTGTACCTACCTCTCTCCTAGCAGTGTTATCTCCAAATGTCACTTTGTATCCAATCCAGACCTCCAGCGATATGAATTGAGTTGTGTCTCAGGTCATATGTTTGGAACATCTCCAATCTAGATACTAAATACTCTCATGAGAGCTTATGTGAGAGTGTTTCCACAAAATTATTAAATGTTAGTCCTGGTAACCCAAATAAATTTTGGGTTCACCTCTTGAAACTGATAATCTAGATACATGTTTGATATGCTATGATTTATACACCTTAGGTTTGTAAACTAGATGTGTTCTATGATGAATAGTATAAGTGTGGAAAATATGCCCTATCATTCCACACGAAATGAAAGTTCTCTATGAATGTTAAGCCCTTGTGAACTAGCCCAAGGCTAACTAAGTGGGGGAAGAATTGATATTTTAAAAATTCTCAAATAAAAATACAATATTAAACCAAACTAATAATCACCATAAGAAAATTAAAGTGCATAAATTTAATGCGGAAAAGTAGTAAGAAAGAACACCCAAAAATTTATAGCGGTTCGGTCAACTTGACCTATGTCCACTCCCTAGAGCCTCTCCTTCGAGTATTACACTAAACTCAGTGACTCTCCTTTTGCTCTCACAGCAAGGAGGAGAAGCCTGTACAAACTTCTTTTCCACCGACATTGGTGAGGCAGAGAACCCAACACCTTTTTCTTCCTCCTAAAGTAGGCAAAGAACCCAACTCCTTTTTCTTCCTCCTAAAGCAAGCATAGAACCTTGATCAATTGTTGAAGTAGGCATCTCTCAGACCTCCAAGGAATCAGGGACAACGACTAAAGAAGATGACTTAGATCCTTGCTTGGAGCAACCTTTGTGAAATCCCTCACACAAACTCCCTCTCATAAGATCCTCTTTCTCTCCCTCTCCTCTTTCCTCTCTTAGGTCAAGACAGTAGTAAAGAATACAGTCTTGGGTAAACAAGGGGTCTTATATAAAAGAGCTTCAAGTTTGCTCTTAATTGTAACAAACTGACATTATCGTCCAGGATGATCGGACGATTATCCTGTAAGATTAGTACAAATTTAGCTCAATCAACTAGGACAATCTGGTAGAGTTTGGATGATTAAATAACTTATTTGTTTTGATCATTTAATATGTGATTAAAAATATGCCTAAACAAATTTGGCTGCTGATTCTTTCTATTTGAGCCTATCTTCTAGTATGATGAAAATATTATTCAGAATGATTTGCTTAATTATGACTTCCTTTACCAGTATATCTTAATTAGGATTTCTATTTTTAATTAATCGTCCAAGATGATTTAGGATCATCCTGGATGATGTGATTAAAAATAAAAAACTCTAAAATCAGATAGAATTTTTTCCTGAGTGTGTATGTAAGGTTACTTATCATTAGGGCCACTTTATTTACAATTGACTAGAGAAAAGGTAAAAAAATACTTAACGATAGTTTACAGACAGACTCAGTTATAATCTACCAAATCTTGAGTTAGCTTAATTTGGAATTGGCCTTGTGGATCTGAAATGTTAGTTGGCAATGTAGTTGTAGAAAAATAAAAGTATCAAAAATATTTGTTATCGTCAAAATTATAATTCCTGAATCCAGATTCATAATAATCTCCCCCTTTTTGATGATGGCAAAGAAAAATAACTTGAGTAGCAAAAAATGTGAATCTAGAAGTTTAAATTTTACTAATAACAAGACACTAATTGCTTCTAACACTATTACTTTGTCTTCTATTTCTACAAATTCTGCTATTATTAAAAATCATCAGGAATCTGGGATGTCAATCAGTCGACTGGACTGTTAAAACAATCTTGGCATCCTCCACCACCTGACTGGATTAAAGTAAATGTGGATGTTTGTTTGTTATCTTCTTATAAGGCTTCTATTGGAGGAATTTTTCGGGATTATAGAGGAAGGTTTCTTTATGCTTTTGGAATCAATGAAATTCATTGGGATGTTAATCAGCTAGATTTGCTTGCGATTAAGTCCCTTAACCGTTACTTACAAAATTGGATGTTTGAATATAAAGGTCTTATTGTTGAAGGAGATAATAGAAATGTTATCAAACATCTTCAAAAAGGATACAATCTTTGGGGAGCTATGGATGATCACAATGAGGTACCTAACAGTTTACAAGATTTTAATTTTCTTTTGTTCAATTGGGTTGATAGAGGTTGTAATAAGTTAGCCGACCTTTGTGCTAACATTGCTTTGATTCATGATTTTATTTGGGATGATATTGATAGGTGTGATATTCCTCCTAGTTTTTGTAATATTCTTAAGGAGGAATATAATGACATTGGTAGATTGTAATTAGTTTCTTTTAATAAAATTGCTTTTGCATTTCCTCAAAAAAAAAAAAAAAAAACAAAACACTAAACAGAAACAGTACAATGAAATACTACCACTACTCCCCCTTTTGACATCGCAAAAAGTAGGAGGGAAAGAGAAAAGAAACTACCAAATAGAAGCAAACTACATCATAGAAAAATGGCAAAAAGAATGAAACAAAGGTTTTTTTTTGATCAAATAAATATGATAAATTTTTCATGTGAGTAAATTAAAAATTTGTAAAAATGAATGGGTTAACATTGGTGAAATCTGAAAACTTATAGAGAAACCGATCCTGTTAGCCCTATCTTGGACTTCTCACAGGGCAAACAATCTTTTAAAAACAAAGTTCTAACTAAAAAAATCAGTTGGATAAGAAAAAGAGATTCATTAAAAATTTGATTCTAGAAAAATATCTTATAAAATAATATATCAAAGTAATTAGTTACAATCATATATTTCGAATACAAGTATTTAAAAATATCAAGTGACAGATGAATTCTTATAAGATTTAAAGGTTTAAAAGAGAATGAAGCTTTTTTTTTGTGGGCTCATTTTATGCCTCTTATCAATTGATTGGCGCATTTTGCGCATCTTTTAATTTTTGATACACTTTATGTATCTTTCAAAAAAAATTTTTTTTGCTTTCATTACGCATCTTTTCAAATTTTTCTTCTTTTGGGCTCATTTTATGCCCTTATCACTATTTTTTCGTAAAGTTAGATCTATTTTGAAACTTTTAAATACTCTCAGTTATGAGAATATCTTCCAGATATTAGAAAAGAAAAACTCACTCTCTAAAATAAGAAAGAGTAAACCACAAAGTAGAATCAAATTCATATGATAAATGCAACAACATAATTACGAAAGCTTGAAAGTGATTTAATGACTTTAAACATTATTTATATAAGATAGATTACTATAACAAGATATAAAAAATCTCAATCGCAAAGTCCAATTATTAATTTGAGATAGACTTTTATTTAAAAAGAGAATTACACCACTAAAAGAAGTTAGAGGAAGGGAAACAATCAACAGTGTTTCTCCCTTTAATTGATTTAGAGATGTTGAACATTGACTACAAATTTTTAAAAATAAAAATAAGGCACAAAATATCATTTCTGTAGTGATAAAAAAAAGGTAAATTAAAAACTAAAGAAATGAAAATACGAAAAGAATGATAAAAGTTGACAAATAAAACAATAGTCAGCAAAAGGAAAAGAAAACAAGAAATAACAGATAAAAAAAATTTTGAGTTTAGTAAACATTAAGTTCATGCATTTATATCAATTACATCGAATATGGTCCTTAAGGTGCTAAATGTGTTGAAGGTCAATGGTTTAGTAAAGATGTCAGTAAGGTGATTCTCAGTTGCCACATGTTATAACTCAATGTATCCTTTGGTCATATGGTCTCTAATAAAGTGGTGTCTTATGTCAATGTGTTTGGTTATTAAATGTTTGATAGGATTTTTAGAGATGCAAATAGTAATAATGTTGCCACAAAGAAATTATGCCTACAGGTAATCCTAAATCCAGAATTTGTTGCTTCAACTTAAGGACTTGGGCCACACAACTTCCTAAGGTAATGTACTCAGCTTTAGCAGTGGAAAATACAATATAGTTTGTTTTCTAATGGACCAGGAGACTAAAGATTGTTCTATGAATTGATAAGTCCCAAAAGTGTTCTTTTTATCCACCTTACATCTTGCAAAATAAGAATCAGAATATCTAATAATCTCAAATGAAGTGTTGTGCCTAAGATATCTGATTCTTAAATTTTGGGTCCCTAAAAGGCATCTAAAAATTCTCTTAATCATGGTTAGGTGGTATTATTTAGGATCAGTATGAAATCTAGCACAGAGATAAACACTAAACATTATATTAGGTCGACTAGTAGTCAGGTAAAGTAGTGATCTAATTATTCTTCTATACTTCTTTTGATCAACAAATTTTTCATTTGGGTCCTTATCTAACTGAACACTGGAGGTCATGAGAATATTTATTAGCTTGGCTTTATGTATTTCATATTTCTTCAAAATGTCGTTAATATATTTTGATTAATTTAGAAAGGTTTCATCATCCAATTGTCATATGTTAAACCCAAAAAAGTAGGATAACTCTTCCATCATACTCATCTCAATCTCCTTACTCATTATTTTAGAAAAATCATCACATAGCTTTTTATCAGAAGATCTAAAAAGTATATCATCAATATAGATTTGAATGATGAGTAACTCATCTCCTATTTTACTTATAAAAAGAGTGGTGTCTACGCTTCCCTTAATAAACTCCCTCTCTAGTAAGAATGCGCTAAGCCTCTAATACCAAGCTCTTGGTGCCTATTTTAATCCATATAAGGTTTTTTTAATTTATAAACATGATTTGGAAATTGGAAACTCTCAAAACTTGGTGGTTGCTCTACAAACACATCCTCTTTTATTATCCTATTTAAAATGACACTCTTGACATCTATTTGAAAAAGTTTAAATCCCTTATAACTTACAAAGGCTAGTAGCACTCTAATGACTTCCAATCTAGCTACAGGGGCAAACATCTCCTTAAAATCAATCTCTTTTATTTGGTTGTACCCCTAGCCTCCAATCTCGCCTTATTCCTAACCACCACACCAGAATCATTTATTCTATTCTTAAAGACCAATTTGGTTCCAACTACACTTTGTCCCTTTGGCCTTTATACAAGCTCCCAAACATAATTTCTAACAAATTGATTTAATTCCTTTTGTATGGCTAAGATCAAAATCTCTTCAGAAAAGGCTTAATTGATGTTGGTGGGTTTAGTTATTGAGATAAAGGTAGAGTGGTTTACTTCCTTCGTAAGTCCCTGCCTAGTTCTAACACTTTCAGAATGGTCTCCTAAGATAAGTTCTTTGGGATGACTTGAAGAATATCTTCAATCTGTAGGTTAAGTGTGTGTAGGTTTTATCCTTTCCTCAAGATTTATATTTTCTACTCCTTGGGTAATCCCACATACTCCGTTAGTATTTTGGGGCTCTATCCTCTTCTTCAAAATTTCAACTCCTTAGGTAATCTCTCCAACTTCTTCTTCATCTTCAACTTTAGACTTCTTAGGATCAAATTCATCAAAAACTACATAAGTAGACTCCACCACCAATATCCTTTCATTAAACACCCTAAATGATTTTCCCATACTTAAATAACCTAAGAACACTCCTTCATCATATTTTGGATCAAATTTTCCTAAGTGTGACTTCTCATTGTTAAGAATGAAAACCTAATAACCAAAGATATGGAGGTGGGAAAGGTCGGGTGTTCTACCCTTAATGATCTCATATGGTGTCTTATCTATTTTGGCTCTAACCTTCACCCTATTCAATACATAATAAGATGTGTTTACTGCTTTAGCCTAAAAGTATTTTAGAAGTGAATATTCAGCAAGTACTGCTCTAGTGGCTTCAACTAAAGTCCAGTTCTTCCTCTCAACGACCCTATTTTACTGAGGGATCCTAGGAGCTGAGAAGTTGTGACTAATTCCTTTATCCTTATAAAAGTCTCAAAATCTCTCATTTTTAAACTCTCCCCCATGATCACTACAGATGGTCAAGATCTCACAACCTAATTTTTTTTAATCCAAGTGAAGAAGGATCTAAATTCATCAAAAGACTCCCTCTTATGTGATAGAAATTTAATCCAAGTGAATCTCGAGTAGTCATCGACAATCAAAAATCCATAGACTTCCCCCCTAAGCTGGCAGTGCTAATGGGTCCAAACAAATCCATGTGAAGGACGTCTAAAAATCTAGAGGTGCTACAATCCTTAATGGATTGGAAGGAGGTTGGACTTGATTCCCTAGTTAGCAAGCATCACGCAGGTGGTCTTTTGTGAACTTAAGCTTGGGGACACCTCTAACTAGGTCTTTCTGGGTCACACTTCTAAGTTATGATGGCATGACATAATCTCCTGTGCCACAACTACGACTCATCAGCAATAATTTTTAAGCAAAATGAAGTAGCACATTTAATATTATTTAAGTCAAGTATGTAAATATTATTGATCCACTTTCTTTATAAAATAGTGTTATTATTTAAGCTAATAATGTAAGTATTTGCCAAGGCGCAAAACTGACTGATATTGAGCAAGTTGTGTTTCAGTCCATCTATAAGCAAAACATTTTCAATCAAAAGGTTCTTAGAGTTTTCAATTATACCTTACCTCCAGCCCTGGCCTCCAGAAAATGAATTGGTTGCCATCTCTAGTCATATGTCACGAGCATTAGCTATCCAGTACCACATGCTCTCATGAGGTCTTTTGTGAAAGCACACCTATAAAATCATCAAATGTAAGATTTAGTAACCCAAACAAGTTTGGATCCCTTCTTATGGAAAGAAGAATGCAATACATTTGTGCTATGCTATGAATCATACAATTTGGATTTCCACACCCAATGTGTACTATGGTGAATAGCGTAAGTATATGAAATATGTCCTAACATGACACATAAAAACATCTAATACTATAAAAAGGGTTTACTAATTTACTCGGGTGGGGATACTTATTTTTAAAGTTGTGTGATGCATGCAATGATGATTTATCATTTTCCAATGCCATGAGTTTTGCTTTTAATGAATCATGCTCAATGACCAACTCAGAATGCTTTTTATTTAACTCATTAAACTCATCCAGTAATGACATGTTATTGCAATCAAGAGTAGGGTGATCTTTAAATATAACTTCATGATCTTTTTATAAATTTGAAAAATTCTAATTTTAAGCTAGCATATAATTTCTTAAGTTTCTTATATGATGCATGAATTTTCTCAGAAATTTTAGGTAATTATTCATAGGTTAGTTCACATACCTCTTCTTGATCACTCTGATCAAGATGATTATCCGCCATCAAGCACAAGTTTGTTGTCTCCTCTTCAGCTTCAGTCTTAGAAGAGTCAGATACAAAATATGCCCAAAATGCCTTTTAGAACTACTTCTTGTCCTTCGTGAACTTGGGTTTCTCCTCACCCTTCTCCTTGCTTGGGTGAGTCTTAAATGTAGGATAATCAACATTAATATGTCCCAGATTCCTGCATTCAAAACAAATTATATTAGAAGAACTTTTAAATTTTTTCTACCCTTACTTTGTTCTACTTTTCATGGTGTATTTGTTTCTTCTTTAGAAAGCTTTTGAATTGCCTAGAGATTCTGGCAACATCATCACTTTTAGACCAGGAAAAATTAGTGCCCATATCATTGGCCTTATTTTTTAAGAGAAAATTCCAAAGAATATTATTAGAAACAAACTATAAATGACTAAATTCCTCCTTTAATAAAACTAAAAAGGAAGGAGGAATTTTATTACAATTGAGAGTCTCCAAAAAAAATCGCAAGAAATTGCCAACTTAGTACACATGTCGGCAACCTTATTACAATCTCTTCAGATGACGTTAATTTACACATTTTACTTGGTTTGGCTTTTTATTTCCGTTCTGCTGTCTTGTATCTTTGTTACATGCTTAAATTAGTCCTATTTTGGAATAATACTAGAATCATAAATATCAAATGATAAAATTTTCAACAATTCTAATCTAAATT
This sequence comes from Dendrobium nobile, assembly GCA_022539455.1. Lineage (NCBI taxonomy): Eukaryota > Viridiplantae > Streptophyta > Magnoliopsida > Asparagales > Orchidaceae > Dendrobium > Dendrobium nobile. The sequence continues at coordinate 41,123,526 of CM039735.1, forward strand.
TGACTTCTGCAGAGTATGCATACACTCTATGTGTAAATGAAAAGAGTGACACTTACAGCTTTGGCGTGGTAATCCTGGAGCTGGTAACAGGAAAGCTTCTAGTTGATCCTGAATTTGGAGAAAAGGATTTGGTCAAGTGGGTGTTCAACATAATACAAAATAAAAGGGAAGATCACGTAATAGATTCCAAGCTTGATCTCTGCCATACGGTAGAGATCACTAAAGTTTTTCTCATAGGGCTCCTCTGCACCAGCCAACTTCCCATTAACCGCCCAACCACGTGAAAGGTCGTCAATATGCTTCTTGATGTAAGGAAGCCAGAGTCTTGCTCCAAGGATCGGAAACTATCTCCATATTACCAAGGGCATGTTTAGATCATTTGCTTAAAGCATGAATATGAGGTGGGATGAAGAGTTTATGGAAGTTATTCTGTTTTTTATTCTTTTTTTTGGTGGTTAGAGCAAGGTGAAGGAAGTGTAATGATTATCAACTACCAATGTTGCTTTAAACTTTTTTTATTAATATCAGTGATGGAGGCATTCCAGTTCTGTGCTGATGCTATTAGTTCTGGCATTCCTCACAGCATTTAGAAAGGTTTCTCACTTTAGCCTCTGATTTGAGGCAGAACATCATATACAATGTGTTGTTGGATACGGTATATGAACATTTGTTTAGAAAAAAAATTATTATATCTATATGAAGTTTAAAAGCACTAGATTTATTCTATGATTAAAATTGTACATAAAAAAAAATATATTAGTTCATTCTCAAAATAAATTCTATTTTAAGTTCATATTATAATTTTTATTGAGACCTCCCCTGGAGTTGATGGTATTCCTTATTCCTTCATCAAAGCTCACTGGAATCTAACTGCACAAGACATTTGGAAGGCTATCTCGCATTTTATTTCTTCAAGAAAGATGAATGCAAAGTGGAAAGAAACACTTATGGTTCTTATTCCCAAAGTCCAAAATTTGGTAGATCCCTCTCATTTTCGTCCTAAACTAAGTGTATGTATGGGCAACCTACACATGCAAAAGTTAAAATTAACACTGCAGAAAAATTACTAATTATTGGCGGCATTTTTTTATTATTAGTATAAAGTTTCTGACGGTTTTGTTGCAATTCTATTTTCATGACTTATGTTTTGATGATTGACAAACACTATTGATTCTCTTGGACTGCCTGTTACTTCTAACTTTTCAGGAATCGAAGATCGGACGAACAAACGAAGCCAGTTCAAGATTGCGTAGTTCTAGGGTTGAGTGAGTCTGTACTTTATTTTTTCTCTTCTTGAGTTCATTTGTAATGGTCAAAGAGACTGATGCTAAGTAACCCTACACACACACACTTGAGAGACCTAGAAATTCTGTTTTTACTCATATCGGCCAGGACGATATTTACATCGTCCTGGACGATCAGGCTTAAAATAGAAAGTCTAAATAAGGATTCTTAATTAAGGCAGCCGTCATTAACAGATCGTCCTGGACGATACGTGTATCGGCCAGGACGATAAGCTCAAAACAGAATGAAGTTTTCGCCATAGACAATTAAGGTATACTGTATTTTTAAATAATCGGCCAGGACGATCATTGATGGCCTTGACGATATTCACAAATTATGCCTTAATTAATCAGGAAATCAAGGGAGTAATTAAGGATGATTGATACGATCATATCGTCCTAGACGATCGCAGGATCGGCCAGGACGATCTATTCAAAAACCTTAGTTACTTCAGGACGATAAATATCGGCCGGCTCGAATTCAGGGCGATGCTCTGGACGATTTTCCTCTGATTTGAACTGATCGGTCGGGACAATCGTGAGATCGGCCCGGACGATCAAGCCAATTTTAACTCGTCCAATTTGCATTCAGGGCGATGCTCTGGCCGATCTTCTGAGATTTGTACTGATCGGCCAGGCCGATGTCAATATCGTCCTGGACGATATAGTCGGCAACTTACAATTAATGAGCTCCTTTGTAGCTCTTCTATTTAAGAACTCTTGTTCAACATTTTGAACAACCTTTGTGCTGCTGCCTTGACTTGAGAAGGCCTTGAGGAGAGAAAGAGAGAGAGGGAGAGAGAGAGGATCTTATGAGGGGGAGCTTGTGAGGGGATTCATAAGGGTTGCTTCAAGGATTACTCTGCTTCTTCTTCGTCTAGAGTTTCTCATCCGTGGAAGGATCAGTAGAGGTAAGGAGTCAGCATCTGGTTGTAGTTCTCTGCCAGCTTCAGGAGGAAGCAAAATAAGATAGGTTCTCTGCCTTACCGGGGTGGCAAAAAGGAAGTTCGTTGTAAAGGCTTCTCTGTCTAGCTGTGGGGGCTAAAGGAGAGTCACGTTTGTAGTGCAATACTCAGAGGGCGCCTCCAGGGAGTGGATATAGGTCGAATTTGTAATTAATAAACGACAAGAGGTGGGGTGAATTGTAAAAATATTTTTCTTAAAAAAAGTAACCCTAAACAAGAGTTCTAATTTTTTTGTTGTTTTTGAACTTTTATAACAAAATTTTAAGCAATTTTTTCTTCCACAAAATTTAACATGCAATAGATATGAAAAATTAAAAGCAAGTAAAACGTAAATAATGATAAGAAAAAAACACACCAAGAATTTTATAGTGGTTCGGTCAAAATATGACCTACGTCCACTCCCTGGAGTCCTCCACTCCGGGATTTTCACTATCAAAATAGTTCTCCTTTTGCCCCCCTCGGCAAGACGGAGAAGCCTTTACAAACCTTACTTTTACCAACCCAGCGTGGCGGAGTGCCAACCTCTGTTTTCGCCCACCTGGCGACTGCAGAGAACCTTCTCGTTTTTCTCACTCCTTTTTAATGATGTCAAATAATTTGTTGCAAGTAAGAAAGAAAAGCATTTCTTTTGTTTTTTTTTTATTTTGTTTTAAATATATATATTTTTTAAATTAAACACAAGAAGAAAAAAAAAATACTAAAAGCAAGTACGAAACAAAAAAATGCATTTAGATAACAGGCATTACAACAAACTTCTCCTCCTTTTGACAGCACAAAAAGGAGGAGCAACTAAAAGCAAAAAAGCAAAGGAAGAAAAACTACAATGCAAATACAGACAATCTAGTCAGACGGGTCCTGATCAGTTGGTGGTGGAGGTGGATTTGGCTGAAAATATTGAAATAGAGCATCGAAGTGGTGATCAATTGCAGTAAAACGCTCTCCAAACCATTGCATATCAGTCTCGTGTTGCTGATGTTATTCTTGAATATGCATGTCGATACGAGTCTGCAGCTGGTCGAAGCGGGCGACTAAATCATCATCAGGGTGTGCTGGTGCTGGTGCAGGTGCTCAGAGTGCGGCATGGCGTCGTGGTCGAGCTGGAGCTGCGGCTGGGGCATCTTCTCCTTCTTCTTCATCAAAGACGGGTTCTTCAGGCTCATGACCCCGATGAAAGAGAATACGGAAGGAAGCATCCGTATAAAAAATAGGAAGCACATCGGGTTCACCAGGGTAGGATAATTGATATTTATTGTGGAGGATATATCCTATTAGGTGACCAAGAGCCAGATTTTGTTTTCGTCGAGTGGTAGGTTGACGAACAAAAGTCATGTGGTGAATATAATTGCTAATCAAATCGACCTCATCAAACTTAATGTTGGACATAATAAGGTAGGTAGCGACGGACAAGGTAGGGGTCAGATTGATACGGTCGCCACCTTTGGGTATGATAGAGGTTCAAAGAACATGTTGAATTATACGGGCATTTCGGGTTAAGGTTTGAACAAGAGGCTGGTGTTGATGAAAAGCAGTATTCCTAAGGACTCTATTTACATCGCTCCAATCAAATTTATCGGTAAGAAACGAGCGAACCATAGGTCCTTCAGTGGATAGCCCAATATATTAGGCGATGTCGGCTCTAGTTATCTAAATGGTGCGGCCACAAACAAAGGAGTGAAAAGTGGTGTTATCGACAGTGTAGATGAGGTTGGCGAGAAATTCAAAAAGAAGTTCAGAATTATATGGAAACGCCAGGGTGAGTAGAAATTGAAAGGTGGTGGAAGCAAAAAGGCCCATTACCTCGAAATTGAGAGCTGCCTGGTTAAGCATTTTCGAAGGGGAAATTTTGCAGGCCTTGTATCGGTGGTAGGCTTCCTCATTCTCACTATTCAGAAAGAGTTCAGGTTGGCAACTCGACGAGGACGAGTTTCCAGCAGTCATCCGACCTCGTTTAGACATCGCAAGAGGGCACGAAATTGAAGTGAAGGCTGAGTGAGGAGAGGATTGAGTGAATTGAACAGCCTAGGCAAGGGTATTTATAGGAAATTTCAGAAATCGTACAGTATGATCTTGTATCGTACAGTACGATAGACAATTAATTTTCTGACCGGTCGTTTCGGGAAAAGGCAGTCAAATCGTACAGTACGATAGGTATCGTATAGTACGATCAGGCGAATATCGATCGTCCCGAAGCCTTAGTACAACTTTTGACCAAAAGTTTCGTACTGTACGAATAGGTGTATCGTACAGTACGATACATAATAAATATCGTACCGAACCGCTTTAACTCAAATTTGTCCTTTTGTGCTGATGTGGATCGTACCGTACGAAACGGAGTTATCGTACAGTACAATACTCAATAATGTCGTACCAACCGGATTTAACTCGTCCCAATCCATTGCTGACGTGGATCGTATTGTACGAAGAAGAGATATCGTATAATACGGTAGGCAATTATGCGGGAAGATTTTCGTACAGTACGATGTAGGTCGTGCAGTACGATCAACAGAGCTGAAATCAGCCTATTGGTAGATGGTATGTGGATTGTAATGTATCGTACAGTATGATGTAGGTCGTACAGTACGATGAACAGTCAATGCACAGTGTTGGTGTGGTGAGTGTGTGGTGATCAAGAGCAGTGCTAATTTAAATTTTTTTTTTATGCATTTATATCTATGACACCTAATCTAGTTCTCAAGGTGCTAAAGGTGTCAAAAGCTAAAGGTTTTGTGAATATGTCTGCCAATTGATCTTCTGTAGCGATGTGATGTAATTCTATATCTCCCTTAGCGACGTGATCTCTAATGAAATGATGTCTAATGTTTATGTGTTTCGTTCGGGAGTGTTGAATTGGATTCTTAGAGATACAAATTGCACTTATGTTGTCACACATGATCGAGATGGTTCCAACAGGTAGTCCAAGATCAAGAATTTGTTGTTTTAACCATAGTACTTGTGCAACACAACTTCCTACTGTAATATATTCTGCCTCGGCTGTGGAAAGTGCTACTGAGTTTTGCTTCCTACTGGACCAAGAAACTAATGATTGTCCGATGAATTGGCAGGTACCAGAGGTGCTCTTTCTATCTATCTACATCCTGCAAAGTCAGAATCTGAGTACCCTAGGATTTCAAAGGAAGTGCTGTGTCTGGGATACCAAATTCCTAAGTTTGGGGTGCCTAGTAGATATCTAAGAATTCTTTTGACAGCAGTTAAGTGAGATTCTTTAGGATCGGCTTGGAAACGGGCATAAAGGCACACACTAAACATTATGTCCGGTCTACTGGCAGTCAGGTAAAGAAGGGATCCAATCATTCCTCTATATTTTTTCTGATCTACTGATTTTCCACTAGGATCCTTATCTAATTGGATTGTCGAACTCATTGGGGTGTTCATGGGTTTTGCACTATCCATTTCATATTTCTTTAAAATATCCTTAATATACTTTGATTGGCTAAGAAAGGTTCCATTATCCATTTGTTTTACACTAAAGCCAAGAAAGTAATTAAGTTCTCCCATCATGCTCATTTCAAACTCATCACTCATTATTTTTGAAAATTCATCGCATAAGTTTTTATCCGAAGATCCAAACAAGATGTCGTCTACATATATTTGAACAATGAGAATTTCTTCTTTGACCTTTTGTAAAAAGAGTGTAGTATCTACACTACCCTTTTTAAATCCTCTATCCAAAAGAAATGAGCTAAGTCTTTCGTACCATGCTCTAGGTGCTTGCTTTAGCCCATACAGTGCCTTCTTTAATTTAAATACATGGTTTGGAAATTGTGAGCTTTCAAATCCGGGGGGTTGCTCAACGTAGACATCTTCCTTAATTACCCCGTTCAGAAATGCACTCTTTACATTCATTTGATATAACTTAAAGTTCTTGAAGCAAGCAAAGGCTAAGAGCACTCTTATGGCTTCTAGTCTAGCAACCGGGGCAAAGGTTTCTTCAAAGTCTATCACCTCAATCTGGTTGTACCCCTTAGCTACTAGTCTTGCTTTATTCCTTATTATTGTTCCTGAATCATTCACCTTATTCTTGAAGACCCATTTTGTTCCAACAACACTTTGCTCTTTAGGTCTCTTGACTAACTCCCAAACATCATTCCTGGTGAATTGATTCAGCTCTTCTTGCATTGCTAGAATCCAAAATTCATCTCCTAAGGCTTGATCAATACTTGTAGGTTCTATCGTAGAGATGAATGCTGAGTGACTAACCTCCTTCCTAAGTCCATGCCTAGTTCTTACACCTTCTGAAGGGTCTCCTAAAATTAACTCTTTAGGATGACTAGAAGAATATCTCCATTATCTAGGCAAAGTTTCCTGAGGTTCGACCCTATCTCCTAAGGTTATAGTCTCTACTCCTTGAATTGCCTCTATTTCATCATCTTCAATTTTAGTTTCTGAGGGCATATCTGATTCATCAAATACCACATGGGTGGATTCTTCTACTACAAGGGTTCTCTTACTAAAAATTCTATAGGCCTTACCTACAGAAGAATAGCCTAAGAAGACACCCTCATCAGACTTGGGATCGAATTTTCCTAAGGGATGTTTACCATTATTTAAGATGAAGCACTTACACCCAAAGACATGTAAATGTGAAAGGTTTGGTGTCCTACCCTTAAGGAGTTCATATGGAGTTTTATTCAGCTTCGATCTAATATTTACTCTGTTCAAAACATAACAGGCTGTGTTGACTGCTTCTGCCCAAAAGTATCTAGGAAGGGTATACTCCGCTAACATTGCCCTAGCAGCTTCTACCAAAGTTCTATTCTTCCTTTCTGCTATTCCATTCTGTTGGGGTGTTCTAGGAGCTGAGAAATTGTGCTCTATTCCTATCTCTTGACAGAATGACTCAAATCTATCATTTTGGAACTCTCCACCATGATCGCTATGGATTGTTGATATTTCACAACCTAATTTTCGTTGAATCCATGTGGAGAAAACTTTAAATTTCTCAAAAGACTCATTCTTGTGTGCTAAGAATCTTACCCAAGTAAATCTAGTGAAGTCATCTACAATCACAAATCCATAATTCTTTCCACCTAGACTGGCTGTACTAACGGGTCCAAATAAGTCCTTGTGTAGAATTTTTAGTGGCCTAGAGGTGATCACATCTCTAATTGAGTGAAAGGATGATTTAACTTGTTTTCCTAGTTGGCAAGCATCACATAAGTGATCCTTGGTAAAGTCTAACTTAGGTACACCTCTAACTAGGTTTTTCTGAGTGATGTTTCTAAGAGTTTTCATACTAGCATGACATAGTCTCCTATGCCATAGCCACAAGTCATCAACTATTGTTTTCAAACAAAATGATTTTGAGCTATCAACGCAATCAAGGTCTAACATGTAAACATTATTCATTCGTTTTCCTTCTAAAATTATTTCTCCAAATAAACTAATCAGGCATCTATCAGTAAAAAAATTAACATCAAACCCTTTGTCACACAGTTGACTAATGCTAAGTAAATTATGTTTCAAACCATTAACTAGTAAAACATTTTCAATTAAAAAATTCTTAGCATTACCAACGATACCTGAGCCTATCACCTTCCTGGTAGTGTTGTCTCCCAACGTTACTTTGCCTCCAGTTTTGGTCTCCAATAGGATGAACTTCTTCATATCTCCAGTCATGTGTCGCGAGCAGCCACTATCCAGGTACCACATGCTCTCACTAGGTCTTTTATGAGAGCATCCCTACAATTTCATTCAAAGATTAGATTTGGGAACCCAAGTGAGTTTGGGTTCCTCCTTATGCTTGCATGAATGAGATGTATGCATGTTATGCTGTGATGGATGAAGTTTAGGTCTCCATACTAAGTGTGTCCTACGGTGAATTGTGCATGTGCGGGCTATGTGACCTAACATGCCACAAGAGAAGCACCTAACACCAGGAAATGGGTTTACTAATCTATATGGGTGGTGGTGCCTTTTCCTAAAGTTTTGTGATGCATGCTGTGTTGGGGGTTTTCTAGGATGGCCTACTGTGAGTGATGCAATTTCATTTTCTAGTTCTTTTATTTTCTCACTATAAGTTTTATTTTGAGCTGTCAATCCATCAACTTCTATCAATAGCAAGTGCTCACTATGATCTACTTCTAATGCAAGTGCAGTTAGTTTTTCAAACTCTACATCTAGTTCGATATGCGATGTTTTCAAGGATTCATGCGCTTCAATTAGTTCAATCTTATTTAATGCTCGTATGCAATGAGTGACCCAAGGAGGTTATCAATAGAATAAACATTAAGATCTTTGGACTCAGTGATAGCAGTTATCTTAGTATCATAGGAACTAGGTAGGCATCTAAGAATTTTATTCACTTTCTCAGAATTTGAAATTTCTCTACCTAATGCATACAAGGATGTCACGATTTGGGTGAACCTAATGTACATGTAAGAAATTATTTCGCTAGGTTTCATACGGAATAATTCATAATCATGCAGTAGAATGTTAAGCCTAGACTATTTTACTTCATTTGTTCCTTCGTATGTAATGCACAGTCTATTCCAAATCTCCTTACCAGAAGCACAAGTAGATACTCTCATATAGCCCTCAGATTTCAATGCACAAAAAAAGCAGTTTAAGCACTTAGCATTCAGTTGGGCTAACTCCCTATCCTCATTGCTCCATTCAATAAACGGTACAGGAGTTTTCAAACCATTAACAATTTTAAACGGTGCAACATACCCATCATTTACTAACATCCACATGCGATAATCTATAGATTGCAAAAATGTATACATTCTAATTTTCCAGAAATCAAACGGTATGTTATCAAAAAGTGGTGGACGAGTTATTGAATAACCCTCCGCAGTGTTACGATTACCAAAATTTGACATGATCGTTTTTTCAAGGTTTTCTAAAACACTATTTTTGAAAAACAGGCTCTGATACCAATTGTAATTACTAAACGACAAGAGGGGGGGGTGAATTGTAAAAATCTTTTTCTTAATAAAAGTAACCCTAAACAAGAGTTCTAATTTTTTTGTTGTTTTTGAACTTTTATAACAAAATTTTAAGCAATTTTTTCTTCCACAAAATTTAACATGCAATAGATATGAAAAATTAAAAGCAAGTAGAACGTAAATAACGATAAGGAAAAAACACACCAAGAATTTAATAGTGGTTCGGTCAAAATATGACCTACGTCCACTCCCCGGAGTCCTCCACTCTGGGATTTTCACTATCAATATAGTTCTCCTTTTGCCCCCCTCGGCAAGGCGGAGAAGCCATTACAAACCTCTCTTTCACCAACCCGGCGTGGCGGAGTGCCAACCTCTGTTTTCGCCCTCCTGGCGACGGCAGAGAACCTTCTCGTTTTTCTCCCTCCTGGAGAAGGCAGAGAACCTCGAGGTAACGGATGTAGACGAGCCTTTCCCTTGGAGATCCTCCCTCAAATCCTTCTCGGGCCACAGGAGGAGCAAGATGCAGCAAGCTTGGAGCAACCGTGTGATCTCCCTCACACCTCTTCTCCCTCACAACGCTCACCTCCTCCTTCCTCTCTCAACCCTCAAGAATTTCTCTAGAGCTCTCTCCCTTGAAATCCCTCTCTAACCACGTTCACCCCCTCTGTAAATCTTACCGAAAAAAGACTTGATTGATATCTAAAAAAGGCTCCAAAAACCTCTGAATTCAAAAGTAGCTGTTACTGTTCGTACAGAACGATTACAGATCGTACAGTACGATCTTCATAAACAGACGTCGTCCTGGTACGAAGATGTACGAACAGTTCAAAAATAATTCGTACTGTATGATATAATATCGTACGGTATGATCCAACAAGATACTATTCGTACAGGACGATGGTCTGGACATCGGATGTCGTCTCTGTTCATCGTATGGTACGATTACTATCGTACAATACGATGTGATAAAAACCAAGAGATCGTCCAGGATGATATCCGGGACGATCATACTTCGTCTCTGTTCATCGTATGGTACGATCGTGTTCGTACAGTACGATGTTCAAATTTTAATTAGGCCTGGATTACATGCACTAATCACGGGTTAATTTAAGTAAGTATTTAAAATAGATCGTACAGTATGAACATGTTCGTACAGTACAAACGGCGCAAAATCACTTACTTAAACTAAACTACGGCTAGGGTTTTGGATCTGAACATATCGTACAGTACGACAGGTTTCGTACAATATGATCTATTCACAGAATCGTCCACATAGGTTAGATCGTACGGTACGAATTAAAATCGTACAGTACGATCTCCAGAGAAGAATTTTAATTACATTTTGTAGTTAAAAAAAAACTCTCCCTCTGTATGTGTGCATGGTTGCTCTTACTCTTACGCATTTTGTGGCCAGACTTAATAAAGTAAAAACAAAATAAATGGAAAAATACAATGTTTGACTCATACTCCTAATCTACCCGGTCTTGACTCTTCCTTTCTTCCTGAGTCACTTGTGATCTTCCTGAAATGTTAATGCTCAAGGAAAATAGCAATATTCAATGAAAGGTTGTTCCAAAACAATCATTATTTGGCATCATCAAAAACTCAAGCTCGGGGTCATGGGTTGCAACAGTATTGACCGAACCACTATAAATTTATATGTTCTTATTTCTTGCTTCCGCACTTTTAATTTCTGCATTTATTTTTCTCGTGGTGTAATTTTGGTTTATGTGATTTTTGTTCTTTGAGAAAAGAATTTTTTTTAAATACCAATTCACCCCCCCCTCTTGGTTAGCTTGGGCCAGTTCTATAGGGCTTAACATCCCTAACGAACTTTCAAGTGGTATCAGAGCACTTTCTAGTGTCATCTGAGAACTTTCAAGTGGTATCAGAGCGGGATTCATAAAAACTGAGTTTGAAAACTTTTTGAATTTTGATCCATGGCTAACCTTAGGAATCATAACACTACGGAAGGTTATTCAATTACACGACCTCCCTTGTTTGACAACTTACCCTTTAATTTCAGGAAAACCCGCATGTCAACGTTTTTACAATCTATTGATTATCGCATGTGGATGCTTATAAAAGAAGGTTATTCTCCACCTTCTCGTGAAATTAATGGTGTTAAAATTGAAGTTTCTTTTACTGAATGGACTTTCGATGAATGAGATTTAGCTCAATTGAATGCAAATTGTTTGAACTATTTTTTCTGTGCTTTAAAATCTGAGGATTACACGCGTGTCTCCACTTGCAAAACTGGTAAAGAAATTTGAGATAAATTGTGTATCACCAATGAAGGCACTAATGAGATTAAACAATCCCGTTTGAATATTCTCTTGCATGATTACGAACTTTTTTGTATGAAACCTCATGAATCTGTTTCTGACATGTACACTAGGTTTACACAGATAGTCACTTCACTGCATGCACTAGGAAAAGAACTTTCAAACTATAAAAAAGTAAACAAGATTTTGAGATGCTTGCCTTCATCATACGAAGCTAAAATCATTGTAATCACTGAATCTAAGGATTTAAACACTTATTCTATTAATAACTTACTTGGCTCACTCATTGCTTACGAGCAAGGGGTGAATCAAAGAAATCTTGATGCAGGTGAGAAGAAGAAGGAGAAAACAGTTGCATTGAAGGTGCACAAATCAGATTCTGAATCTTCCGGGTCTGAAAGCGATAAAGTTGCCTTCATCACAAGGTAATTCAAAAGTTTTCTAAGGAAGAAATAAAAGCATCATTGGAGAAAAGGTAGAGATCATAAAAATTCTAAAGGATCTTTTGATATTGTTTGCTATGAATGCAGAAAATCAGGACACGTGAGAACTGATTGCCCTACACTTAAAGATTATTCAAGTAAAGGAAAGGGTGAGGAGAAACCTAAGCTAAGGAAGGACAAGATGAGAGTACAAAAAGCATTTTGGGAGGATTCGGCATCGAACTCATCGGAGAAAGAACCAGAAGATGAGACATCAAAATTGTGCTTGATGGCAGATGACAATCCTGATCAAGAAGAGGAGGGCTCTCACAAAAGGCCTCGTGAGAGTATGTGGTACCTGAACAGTGGATGCTCTCGAAATATGACTGGTGATGATAATCAATTTGTTGTACTAAAGTCCAGGACTGGATGAAAGGTTACTCTTGGAGACAACACCACCAAGAAGGTGGTAGGCACAGGTATAATTGGTAATTCTAAGAACCTTATGATTGAAATTTTTTTGCTTGTAGATGGATTGAAGCACAACTTGCTCAGCATCAGTAAATTATGTGATAAAGGCTTCATCGTGCAATTCTTTGCAAATTTATGCATTGTAAGTTTAAGTAACAACACTATTTTGCAGGGAAAGAGGATCAACAACATCTATATGCTTGATTTAAATAACATTGAATGTGCTACTTCATTTTGCTTAAAAACTGTGATTGATGATTCTTGGTTGTGGCACCGGAGACTTTGTCATGCAAGTATGAAAACCCTTAGGAAAGTGACCCAAAAAGACCTAGTTAGAGGTGTCCCCAAACTAAAGTTTTCAAAAGACCACCTTTGTGATGCCTGTCAACTAGGAAAGCAAGTCCACTCCACTTTTCACCCCATTAAGGACATTAGCACCTCTAGACCTTTAGAAGTTCTTCACATGGATTTGTTTGGACCCATTAGCACTGCCAGCCTGGGAGAGAAAGTCTATGGATTTGTGATTGTTGATGACTACTCGAGGTTCACTTGGACTAGATTTCTTTCACATAAAAATTAGTCTTTTGAGGAGTTTGAAACTTTTTCTACTTGGATTAAAATAAAGCTAGGTTGTGAGATTTTGACTATCCATAGTGACCATGGGGGAGAGTTTGAGAATGAAAGATTTAGAGATTTTTGTGAGGATAAGGGGATTAGCCACAATTTTTCAGCTCCTAGGACCACTCAGCAGAATGGGTTAGCTGAAAGGAAGAATCGGACCTTAGTGGAAGCCGTTAGAGCCATGCTTGCTGACTATTCACTTCCAAAATACTTTTGGGCTGAAGCGGTTAACACAGCTTGTTATGTGTTGAATAGGGTCAATGTGAGAGCCAAATTAGAAAAGACACCCAATGAGATCCTTAAGGGTAGGACACCCAACCTTTCCCACCTTCATGTCTTTGGTTGTAAGATTTTTATTCACAACAATGGGAAGTCTCACTTGGGAAAATTTGATCCTAAATCTGATAAAGGAGTATTCTTGGGATATTCTAGTGTTGGAAAGTCTTTTATGGTGTTTAACAAGAGAACTTTGATGGTGGAAGAGACAACCCATGTAGTATTTGATGAGTCTGATCCTAAGAAACATAGAGTAGATGATGATGATGTTGGAGAGATTACAAGTGGAGTAGAAAATTTGGGGAAGGGGATAGAACACCAAAATAATGAAGGAGTAGGAGAAGTCACCCAAGGTGTAGAAAATTTTGATTTGGATGAAAGGGTTGGACCTTCACACACTTTGCCTAGAGATTGAAGATACTCTACAAGTCACCCCAAGGATTTGATCTTAGGAGACCCTTCTAGTGGAGTTAAGACTAGACATGGACTTAGGAAGGAGGTGAACCATTATGCCTTTATCTCAATGACTGAATCCACCACCATTAACTAAGCCCTTACTGATGAGTTTTGGATTCTAGCAATGCAAGAAGAATTGAATCAATTTGTTAGGAATGATGTTTGGGAGCTTGTAGAAAGACCTAAGGGACAAAGTGTAGTTGGGACAAAGTGGGTCTTTAAGAACAAGGTGAATGATTCAGGAGTGGTGGTTAGGAATAAAGCAAGATTAGTGGCTAAGGGGTATAACCAAATAGAAGGGATAGATTTTGAGGAGACTTTTGCCCCTGTAGCTAGATTGGAAGCCATTAGAGTGCTATTAGCCTTTGCCTGTTATAAATGATTTAAGCTTTTTCAAATGGATGTCAAGAGTGCCTTATTAAATGGGGAAATAAAATAAGATGTATTTGTAGAACAACCCCCAGGTTTTGAGAGCTCCCAATTTCCAAATCATATTTTTAAATTAAAAAGGCTTTGTATGGTTTAAAGCAGGCACCAAGAGCTTGGTATGTGAGTCTTAGCACATTCTTACTAGAGAGGGAGTTTGTCAAGGGGTGCGTAGACACCACCCTTTTTCTTAGGAGAATTGGAGATGATTTACTCATTATTTAGATTTATGTGAATGATATACTCTTTGAATCTTCTAATAAGAAATTGTGTGATGATTTTTCTAAAACAATGAGTAGAGAGTTTGAGATGAGTTTGATGGGAGAGTTGTCCTACTTTTTGGGGTTTAGCATAAAAAAATTAGAGGATGAAACCTTTTTAAATCAAATAAAATACATAAAGGACATTTTGAAGAAGTATGAGATGGACAAAGCCAAGCCAATTAACACTCCCATGACTTCTAGTGCTCCATTGGATAAGGACCCAAGTGGTAAGTCTGTTGATCAGAAGAAGTATAGAGGCATGATTGGATCTTTACTTTACTTGACTGCGAGCCGACCTGATATTATGTTTAGTGTTTTCCTTTGTGCTAGATTTCAAGTTGACCCTAAGGAGTCCCACATGACTGCTGTTAAGAGAATTTTTAGATACCTTTTGGGGACACAAGGCTTAGGGATTTGGTACCCTAGACACATCACTTCTTTTGAGATTATTGGATTTTCTGACTCTGATATTGCAGGATGCAAGGTGGATAGAAAAACACTTTTGGAACTTGTCAATTCATTGGACAATCTTTGGTCTCTTGGTCTAGTAGGAAGCAAAACTCTATTGCACTTTCCACTGCTAAAGCTGAATACATCGCTCTTGGAAGTTGTGTGGTCCAAGTCCTTTGGTTGAAACAACAGGTATTGGATTTAGGATTACCGGTAGGCACTATCTCAATCTTTTGTGACAACACTAGTGCCATATGTATCTCTGAGAATCCTATCCAACATTCAAGGACACATTAGGCATCACTTCATTAGAGATCATGTGACTAAGGGAGACATTGAGTTACACCATGTGATAACTGAAAATCAATTGGCTGACATCTTTACTAAACCACTGGCATTCGACACTTTCAGTTCCTTAAAGACCAGATTGGGTGTGATTGACATAAATGCATGAAACTTGATCTTTTAGTTACTTTCTTTTGCTTTTGTTTTTATGTTTAGTTTATTTTTGTATTTTACTTTCCTTTTATTTTTTCTTCTCTTTTTCTTAGTTTTCAAAATCATCGCTGAAATGATAATATATTCCATGCCTTTGTTTTTGAAAATTTGTAGTCAATGTATTTTTTATCTCTCAATCTCTTAGATGGTAAAAATATTTTGTGATTGTGTCTCTTTCTCTAACCTATTTTAGTGGCATAGTTTTCTTTTCTAATCAAAAATCTATTTCAAATTAAAGATCGTGTATGAAATTAAGATCTTTTCTTAAACTTGCTTAAGCAAATCTATCTTGTATTTATAATGTTTAAAGTCTTTTTGTCACATCAAGACCCCTCGTTATCCTTGTCTTTGATTATTGATTCTATTTGTGATAATTCTTCCCTATGTTAGAGAGAGAGCTCCTATTCTCTAATATCTGAGAAGATATAATCACAACTAAGTTTTTTAAGAGGTTATAAAATAGAATGTAGCTTGCAAAAATTAAAAAAAAAATTTTTTGGCCAATGATGCCAACAAAAGGAGCGCAATGATGCCAAATTAATAAATATACACAAAAGTGTATCGAAAATAAAAAGATGCGTAAAGCGCCACTCAAATTGACAAGAGGCATAAAATGAGCCCACTCAAAAGCAAGCTGTTCTCTCTTTTTAAATCTTTTAGAACTTAGAAATTTTGGTTCTCAAAGACTTGATTTCGATTGTTTTGCGATCGTGACAAATTTACTTTGGTTCATTATTTTATAAAGATAGTTTTTTCTTAAACTAAGTAATGGATGGATCCTTTTTCTCATATTCAATTAATTCTTTGAGTTAGGTCATTGATTTCAAAAGACGATTCTACCCTAAGAAAACGTCTGAGCTAAGGGTAACCATGATCAGATATTCTACTATTCTATGGTTTGTTGAGATTGTTAACTCATTAACCTACAAATTTTTAAATCAATTACATGGAATACTACATCATCTTCATGCCTTGGTTAAAAAAAAAATGGTTGTGATGTGCTATTATTCTTTTGTGTTCCCTCTTCCTTTTTGATATGTCAAAAGGGGGAGAAGTTTATGATGCTTTTACACTTGCCAAACCAAAAATTTTACTGCTAATTGTCTTCGTAGTGTTTTGCCATCATCAAAAAGGGGGAGATTATTGAAAATCCATTTTCATGAATTATGTTTTGATGATTGACAAATACTATTGATTCTCTTGGACTGCCTATTACTTCTAACATTTCAGGAATCGAAGATCGGACGAACAAACGAAGCCAGTTCAAGATTGCATAGGTCTAGGGTTGAGTCAGTCTGTACATTGTTTTTTCTCTTCTTGAGTCCATTTGTAATGGTCAAAGAGACTGATGCTAATTAACCCTACACACACACTTGAGAGACTTAGAAATTCTATTTTTACTCATATCGGCCAGGACGATATTTACATCGTCCTGGACGATCAGGCTTAAAATAGAAAGTCTAAATAAGAATTCTTAATTAAGGCATCCATCATTAACAAATCGTCCTGGACGATATGTGTATCGGCCAGGACGATAAGCTCAAAACAAAAAGAAGTTGCCGCCATAGATAATTAAGGTATACTGCATTTTTAAATAATCGGCCAGGACGATCATTGATCAGCCTAGATGATATTCACAAATTATGCCTTAATTAATCAGGAAATCAAGGGAGTAATTAAGGATGATTGATATGATCATATTGTCCTGGATGATCACAGGATCGGCCAGGATGATCTATTCAATAACCTTAGTTACTTTAGGACAATAAATATCGGCCAGCTCGAATTCAGGGCGATGCTCTGGACGATTTTCCTCTGATTTGAACTGATCAGCCGAGACGATCGTGAGATCGGCTCGGATGATCAAGCCAATTTTAAATCGTCCAGTTTACATTCAAGGCGATGCTCTGGCCGATCTTCTGAGATTTGTACTGATCGGCCAGGCCGATGTCAATATCGGCCTGGATGATATAGTTAGCAACTTAAAGTTAATGTGCTCCTTTGAAGCTATTCTATTTAAGAGCTCTTGTTCAATGTTTTGAACAACCTTTGTGCTGCTGCCTTGAACTGAGAAGGCCTTGAGGAGAGAAAGAGAGAGAGGGAGAGAGAGAGGATCTTGTGAGGGGGAGCTTGTGAGGGGATTCACAAGGGTTGCTTCAAGGATCGCTCTGCTTCTTCTTCGTCTAGAGTTTCTCGTCCGTGGAAGGGTCAATAGAGGTAAGGAGTCAGCATCTGGTTGTGGTTCTCTGCCAGCTTCAGGAGGAAGCAAAAGGAGATAGGTTCTCTTCCTTGTCGAGGTGGCAAAAAGGAGGTTCGTTGTAAAGGCTTCTCCGCCTAGCTGTGGGGGCTAAAGGAGAGTCATGTTTGTAGTGCAATACTCGGAGGGTGCCTCTGGGGAGTGGACGTAGGTCGAGTTGACCGAACCACTATAAATTTCTGTGTTCTTGTTTCTTGCTTTTGCACTTTTAATTCCCGCATTTATTTTTCTTGTGGTGTGATTTTAGTTTATGTGATTTTTGTTTTTTGAGAAAAGAAATTTTTTTTTAAATATACCAATTCACCCCCCTCTTGGTTAGCTTGGGCCAGTTCTATAGGGCTTAACATCCCTAACAAACTTTCAAGTTTTGAATACTTTTGATGGTTTCTGATGGTTTTTTTAACTATTGGTATAAAATGCAAAGGAAATAAATTATGGTGGTATTTTCTGGTGGCTAAATTTTCTAATGGCTTTTTAGCGGCCAACACAGCCAGTAATTTTCAATGGTCATAGCACCGTCGACCGCTGGTTAATTACTGGCAGCATACCATCTATCTTAAACATCAATTTTTCTCGCTGCCTAGCCACTAATTGATTTCTAGTTGACCACCATTTTACCACCGATATTTACCCGCAGCTATATTAAAATTTTGGCAGTTAAAATAAGTCGTATGGTATCGATGTTTCTGGTAGCCAAACTGCCGGTTAGCAACCAAAAACATGTAGTATTTTAAGAAAAATTTGATAGCCTCCCTCTATTTAGACCAATTTCCACAATACCTTTACATAATTCAAAACATATATAACTCATATCGGCAACACGCCACTATAATCAACTCACATTAATGGAGTCCAAAATCAACATAACATTCAATAGCAAAACACAATCAACAAATCATACTTGAACAATCCAAAATCCATAAGAAGCCAAAATAAATGTTCAAACAAAGAAAATACATATTTTCTATGATAAAAATAACATATGAAATCCACATTATTATATTCAGAATACACTAAAAAGTTCATTAAATAAATAACTTAACTAATCACCCTCTGTGTCCTTGTGATTCATGTGTCAGCTCTTGATATTTCTTCTTTTAATTTTTATCTTTATAAGATCGTAAATCTTATTGCATCTCATTTTGAATCTTTCTCATCTCATCTATCTCTCTTATTAAGGAAGTAACCCTCTGGCTAATAGTTTCTTCAGCGCCTCTAACATTATAAAATGCTGATGTATATGAAGTGCCCTCATAAGCATAGCCTTATAAACCTAAGCCATAAACCCTCCCCCTCTACCTTCCTCTAATAACATCTGACCACATTTGATACTCATAATACTAGGTCGATCTTGAAGATAAACCCTTACAAGTAGACTGAAGACTTTCCCAAACTCGTATAAAATCATTCTACGAGAATAAATCCATAAAAGAAATTTATATTTGAAAATTTATTATATTATATTTTATTACTCCAAAAAATATTCTCATATGAGCTTTTTTGCCTTCTCATTAACCCACTGATTGTCAGCTTAATATTAGTGAGTCATTATATGTTACTCTAATGGTTTCGGCTTCTGGTCAAGAAACTCTTTTTAGAAATAGAAGATATAGTTAAAATAATATACATTTATTTATTAAACTAATTGAAAGCTTTTACCAGTCATCATTTATATTCAGTATGAGGCACATATCCACCAATATGAAGAGAGCTTCCTAAAATCCACAATTAGATGTTGTGTTATGCTTATTTTGTTATCTCAATTTGGTGAACTCAGGGCTCACACAAGCTCTACTCAAATCTTCCACTATTCCCTCTCCAATCCATAATAGATGCTACCTAAACTTTCTAATATCTGTGAATATGTCCCTAAGATGTGTCGATCATGTCCTCTCAAAATTTGTTTTGATGCTCAGGCAACCACCTAAAATCTTTTTATAAAAATATAGGCATAATAAATAATATTAATACCAATGAAATCAATTACATTAATTCATGTTAAATAAATATACCTGAAATTCACTAAACCACATATCCCTAGTTTTCATTTGGATCTTCTTCCATGATAAGTAAGGAGCATCATATTTGCTCTGTATAATGTCCCAAATCTTGGGATAGGTGGTCTTGAGGGATTAAAGCTATAGGTAAAATTTTTTATCAATAATATATAATATATCAAATTATAATAACTTTATAAATAAATTGAACTTACATATCACCCTCAAGCTCAATGTATACATGCTTATCTATTGTAGCTGCATAATTCCTAGCACCAACCTTTGCTTGTGTAGATGGTCCACTATTCTGGCTACATAGGATGTGGGTAATAATGGGGGTGGGGGTAAGGAGGGTAAGGGATATTGGATGGAGTAGTTTGTGATATTGGTGGGTGATAATATGAATAGAATGGAGCTGTGTGTGTCTGATTTGGAGAGGGAAATTGAGGAATCATTGGCATAGGAGGGAAGTAATCAAGAAAGGGTGGTGGTACTCCAACCACAGGTGGATCTGACTGTCCCTAACCCTACTTAGCTGGGGACTGCTACAAACTGCTAGGTCGTGATGATGGCATAACTGGTGGAATTGATCTCTACCCCTCACTTTCATTATCATGTCTAGGTCTGCTTTGTCCAATGCTCAAATGTTTCTTATGATAAAACTTTAAAGTGAAGGATCTATGAGGAAGATCATCACCTGAAGCCATCTGCATTAAAAGAAGCAATTAATAAATCATTATAATATATAAAAAAAGTAAATTATAACAATTATGAAGATTTGCATAAGTAGTAATAATAAAGAAAAAAATTTAGATATAGTAGTTATAATAAACATGAAGAATTATAGAATACATAATGATTAACATTACAATCAAGATTTGATAAGAGACATTTAGCAAGATATGTTTACTAACTTGATTTCCTAAAAAATAATTTAATAAGTACATTACAATAAATTTAGTCATTTAAATTATTATAACTATTTAGAATAAAAAATATTTTAATATATTTTAACTAAATTTCAATATTATGTTCTATAATTGACATCTCTCTATGGTATTTTTACCTTTTTTTCTTGTTCTTACCTAATGAGCTAGTTAAACCATACATATCATTTAACTACATTTCAATACTATGTTTTATAGTTTACATCTCATCAATTTCAACAAACCTTCAATTTGAAATCTCATCATCTTGATATGTAGTTGCTATGACATATTATTGATCAACTATCCTCTATACTTTTATTTTTATGACAACTAGCCAATTTTGTTTATCTCAATGACTACTAGGATGTTTGTTGAAATAAACTTGAACATCATGAATTGCTCACATAAATGGATCAAACTTCTCGTATCATCTACTATGTTTTACATCTTCTAAACATACTTAGGATGAACCCATATGCCTCTATTTTGTACTAGATTATATTATTGATATTTTAATAAATATATAAAGTTCTCATCTTTGCCTAAGTAATCCAACTCAAAAAACCTCATTCTAAATACCATAATAATTACACTCATCTTTTTTATGAGTATTCCCTCTAACACATACTCAATAATTTTAAGTTTTTCTTCCTTCACTCCACAACTTGGAATGAAATCTTAACTCAATCACTATATATTGGCAAGGTGTTTACTTTTTGTATTGGGCCCCATACTAGTGCTTGCAGACCTTTATCGAAACACTTATTATCATGGTTAAGTACCTAAGAAAACTTTTAAATGTTAAGACTTTTAGTATTAAATAATATGTAATTTAATAAAAAATTAAAATTTAAGGGCTCACATAAGATCCAAATCAAGCTGCAAATTTATTTGTAACAAGTTGCTTAATATCTAAAGTATCTGTTTGAGGGAAATTGCATACAAAATACCTGGTAATAAATCATCCAAATAAGACTTTGATATTTACAAAATAAATATTACTCATTTTGCACATTATAGAAAAAATTACTCTAAGATTGGTTGGACTTCCTCACAGTTCAGTAACACATATAAATTCACTATTTTGATTTCAAAATTATTGAGGAATCTTTTAACATATTTGCCACTGGGCTTTCCATGACTTTTATAGACTGATAGTGTAGAATATGTTTATTCTTCTACATCAAAGTCCATGTTACGACCAATCTTTATTCTTATACTCCTTACATGGGTCTTGAAGTAGTAGGAGAAAAAGTGAGTGGGTTCTTGATACAAATATGCTTCATATATCAATCCTTCTAGTCGTGGTTTATTCTTAATATATATTTTTTAACTTGTTCAAATATTTTTAAATGATTATAATTATTAATTACCATTAAAAATATTTAATACAACATAATAAAAACATGTTTCACCTCTTAAAATGGTATATCCAATGATATTGTACAGGTCCACCAACTCTAGTTTTGTAAGGTAAATGGACTGGAAGAAGTTCCATATAATCAAAAAATCCTAAGGGAAATTTTTTGTTAACTTACATAAGATGATTGGTATATTCTCCTCGCTCCTCCGTAAAGCATCTTTGTTTTGTTTAGATGAATATAGATCTTTGAAGAAAATACTAAGCTCTGTCAACAAACTTGATATGTAATCTAATAACATACGTACTATGATTAGAAGGAGAACTTCTATAATTATGTGATAATCATGGCATTTTAGTCCAAATAATCTCATAGATTTAAGGTCTACACATCAGCTTAAGTTTGATCTATAGCCATCAGACATTTTTAAACATTTAAACCACTACCATATTGATCTTTTTTTCTCTAATATAAAAGAGTAAGATGCTTTGGGCTTGTTTATTTTATAGTCGCTAGTTGTTACTAACTCTAGTTTTTTTTGGCCGACAGTATTCTTTAATACCCATTCTTTATTTGATGTTACCTATGCTCTTAAATTTAACATCCACAATTGTATTAAAAAAGTTTTCTAGAAAGTTCTTCTCAATGTGTATAACATCCAGATTATGTGTTATCAAATTTGCTCTCTAATATGATAATGTCCAAAAAATACTTTTTTTAATTTAATTATGTTGAACACCATATCCCAAAAATTTGTACTCTCGTATATTAAAAAATTAATAATTGATGAAAAGTCAAAAATTTTTTATAGTACGTCATCACCACTTAATCTGGCTAGAGTAGGTTACCTCTAAACTCTATTTTTAATGAATGCCTCCTTATTCCTTCAAAGCAAATGATCAGCAGGTAAGAACATATGATGACAATCAAACAAAGTATTTTTTCCCTCTATATTTTAGTGTGAAAGATTTAGTATTCCCCATGCAGTAAGGGAAAGCAAATTTTCTTGCTAAACTCCAACAAGACAACATACCATAACTGGGAAAATCATTAATGGTCTAAAGCAATGCAGCTCTATGGAAAAAAATTATTTAGTTGAGATATCATATATGAGGATATCTTCTTCCCATAAGAACTTGAGATCATCAATTAATGGTTGCAAAAAATTTCATTCTTTGCTTTTGGATTTTGTGGTCAAGGTATTATAAGTGCTAAGAATATGTACGAGGTAGTCATACACATCTCTGGTGAAAGGTTGTTTCATGTTAGTAAAAATGGACAATAAGAGTACAATAATATTGCCTAACTAAATGGAGTAAAATCATTAGCACTTAATCTCAATCTTATGTTATGTGGCTCAACAGTAAATGAAGCTTATGTTCGATGAAGATGTTTTTATGCTTCAGCATCTGATAGATAAGAAAGAACATCACTGTTTGCTTCTTTCTCCTTATGCCATCTCTTGACCTACAGAACTCATTGATGCATAGAGCCACTGAAGTCTTGAAATGATCGATAAATAAAAATAAATGGGAATATAGAAGATCTTTCTTTTAATGACATTATTTTTCTAAGTTTAGTTTAAACTGAGGCCTATTTTAGTACGATAATAAACTTTTGTCACATCATCTTTGTAGTATAACATACATCCATTAATATTATAATCAATTTCTATAGCAGCAAGACCCAACATGGATATTAATTTCTTTGTTCGATATAAATCTGCAGGGATTAAATTATCTGTTAGATTTATTTTCTTTACAAGACTAATGAAGTCATTAAAACAATCACGAGAAGTATTATATTCAAATTTGATACTTAGCATACTCATAGAAATCGATAATTTTGAATGAGTTTTATAACCATCCTAAATTAGTTTTTGAGCTACATGTAGTAACTCAAAGAATTTTTTGGTTTCTATGTTTGGTGGCTCTTCCATATTAGACCTAAAATTCGGATATGCTACTTTAAAAATAAGTTCTTCATACATTCTAGTCATTTGATCTTCATCAAAGATTTTAAAATTTGTGGATGGACTGGCATGTGTATCTCTATATGGCTCATACTCGCCATGTAAGGTCCACATCCAGTAGTTTTGAACTAATCCTCTACGATATAGTTCTACCTTTACATCCTCGAGCTTGAGAAATGCCTGATTTTTTTGCTTTGAACTGTGACATTTAAGCATTCCATCAAACTTAAAGAAAGATAGTTGAGATGCAACTTGAATAAAAGTCATAACTCCCTGTATAAATTCATTTATCAATCATCTTTGACCCAGTAGCATTCTGTTATACATCTAATATCTTTCTTCTTGGATAGTCATTTCGATGTTAAAGTAAATGTTTCTTACATAGTTGTGAAATCAATTATTAGAAGATATGTAACCTTAGATCTCATTTAAATCTTAGAAAGAAATATCATTTACTCTCCTAACTGAGTTATCGGAAGGCAATCATTTTATGTTTTTTTTATTTTTTATTATTATATATATATATATATATATATATATATATATATATATATATATATATATATATATATATATATATATTGTGTTTCTTTTATATCCATATTATTCTTCTCTTTTAATGACCAACATTTTGTACCATATTATTCTTCTCTTATAGAATTTTCCCTTAAGCTTGAGGGGGACTTCTCTATCACATAACAAGTCCTAAACATTCCTCCACTTTAACAATCACACTTGAATTCTACTAATAATAACCATATCTATTTCACCATCACTCAAAATAATATAACCAATAAATTTTAAATATATACTCTTATTAATGACATGATCACTCATGGTCACAATCCCTCCATAATAACTATTATTACTAAAACTACACTTCATATATTCAATTTTAGATATATTCAAATGAAAGCCTTTATACTTTATAGTTTTCCTCAATAATTCAAGTTTTCCTTCAAATTCCTCTCTTGTCTTTTAAACAAGAAGAAAATCTTAAAAAAAAAAAGCATACACCAGGGTACAACCTCTTGCAAATTTCTAATGAGAGTATCCATGACTAAAGCAAAAAGATATGGACTTTAGGTCGATCATTGATATAATCAAACTAATGTAGAAAAATATTTGGTCAAACTACCTTCTATCTTAACTCTAGTAATAACTCTTGCATAAATATCTTAAATGACTTGAATATAAGCATTTTTAACCCCGTTCTTTTCTATAATAATCCATAACACTTCTCTTGAAACTTTATCATATACTTTCTCTTTATCAATAAATATCATGTATAGATCCTCCTTACTCTCTATATACTTCTCCATTAAACACACTCAGAAAATGTATAGCTTCCATAGTAGACCTACCTTGAATGAATCTAAAATTATTTTGTGAAACAATAGCATCACGCGGTAACCTATGCTCCATAACTCTCTCCTACAGTTTTAAAGTATGACACATTAACATAACTCTTCTACAATTTACACAATCTTGTTTATCACATTTATTTTTAAAAATAGGAATCAACACACTCATTATCCACTCATTTAGTAACTTTTAATCTTCAAAATAATATTAAAAGTTTAGTAAAAGAAAAAATTTAAACCTTCAAGGTGTTCAGCTTTGCTGAAGTGATCGAGGGCATCGACATTCAGAGCATGGCTAAATGATTTTTCTTAAGCAAATATACTTATTTTGGCTATTATCTTTCTTAATAATAATTTTTTTATTTTTTCTCTAAATATCTTGATCAACGACTGGAGTTACAGTGTCGGTGGCCAGATTCCTGCAGAGGCAGTTAGAGGTGAGCACGAGTACTAGTAGAGCGGCATCTGGAGGAAAATAATACACAAACAAATGAGAAGGAAGAGTCGATTTGGCCAATTTTAGGTCAATTTCTGATGATTATCTGACAGTTTCTACCACAAAAAAAAAACACTTAACACCAGCGTCTTGGACGCTGGTAAAGGTGACGCGAAAATAGAATACCAATCGTTGTTTGACCACCAGAATTACTACTAGTAATTGTTGATTTTCCTATTGAGTAACATGAATAATTAACAACTCGATTAGTTAATAATTAGGATAATTATTCAGTAACCATCCCCATTAACTCTATTCATTAAAACTCATAGTATGTTTGAAATTTTAAGAGTTATCTCAATCAAAGTTCTCAAAATTTGCCATATATAATTTTAAAATTAGGTTTCTCTATGGGAAATAGCTCAATTTTAGAATTTTAAAGAATATTAAGATATTATTAAAAAAAATAATTTCAAATTAAGATTTAAAAATAATTTAATAATATTAAAATATTTTTAAAATAATGTTTTTATTTTTGAAAATAATTTTAGTCAATATTTAATTAAATATTAATAAAAAATTTAATATTTAAATAATAAAGATTATTTAAAATATTTAAAATATATATTAAATTATTTTGAAATTTACAATATCTTAAAATAATTCTTTGAAAGTATGTTTGAAATTTTAAGAGTTATCTCAATCAAAGTTCTCAAAATTTGCCATATATAATTTTAAAATTAGGTTTCTCTATGGGAAATAGCTCAATTTTAGAATTTTAAAGAATATTAAGATATTATTAAAAAAAATAATTTCAAATTAAGATTTAAAAATAATTTAATAATATTAAAATATTTTAAAATAAAGTTTTTATTTTTGAAAATAATTTTAGTCAATATTTAATTAAATATTAATAAAAAATTTAATATTTAAATAATAAAGATTATTTAAAATATTTAAAATATATATTAAATTATTTTGAAATTTACAATATCTTAAAATAATTCTTTGAAAGTATGTTTGAAATTTTAAGAGTTATCTCAATCAAAGTTCTCAAAATTTGCCATATATAATTTTAAAATTAGGTTTCTCTATGGAAATAGCTCAATTTTAGAATTTTAAAGAATATTAAGATATTATTAAAAGAAATAATTTCAAATTAAGATTTAAAAATAATTTAATAATATTAAAATATTTTTAAAATAAAGTTTTTATTTTTGAAAATAATTTTAGTCAATATTTAATTAAATATTAATAAAAAATTTAATATTTAAATAATAAAGATTATTTAAAATATTTAAAATATATATTAAATTATTTTGAAATTTACAATATCTTAAAATAATTCTTTGAAAGTATGTTTGAAATTTTAAGAGTTATCTCAATCAAAGTTCTCAAAATTTGCCATATATAATTTTAAAATTAGGTTTCTCTATGGGAAATAGCTCAATTTTAGAATTTTAAAGAATATTAAGATATTATTAAAAAAAATAATTTCAAATTAAGATTTAAAAATAATTTAATAATATTAAAATATTTTTAAAATAAAGTTTTTATTTTTGAAAATAATTTTAGTCAATATTTAATTAAATATTAATAAAATATTTAATGTTTAAATAATAAAGATTATTTAAAATATTTAAAATATATATTAAATTATTTTGAAATTTACAATATCTTAAAATAATTCTTTGATTATTTAAAATATTTTGAAATTTACAATATCTTAAAATAATTCTTTAATTCTTTGAAATTATTTGAATGTGATTTAAATTAAATATTTAAATGTTTAAATAATTAAAAAAATTATTTAAAATATATAATATATATCTTATACTTATTTTAGTTTCAAATTAATAGATTTTAATATAATTATTTAATTATTTAAAATATTTAATTATAAAACATTTAATTTTAAAATTATACAAGATTTCATTAATTAAATATTAATTAAATAATTAAATATTTAAATAATTTAAATGGTTTAAATCTTATTAAGTTTTTTTACTTAAGTTTTAATTTTAAAATATTAAAATATATTAAATAATTTAATTAAAATATTTAAATTAAAATTGTGAATTTTTGAAATTAAATGGATTATTTTTAATTAAATTTAATTTAAAATATCAAATATTTAATATTTCAAATAATTTAAAATATGCAAAACATTTTAATATAACTTAATTTTTAAAATAAAGTATTTTTGATTTTAAAAAATTTAAAATAAAAAAATTATTTATTTGTATTTGTTATTTTTTGATTTTTTTTATATTTTAAAAGATATTTAAAATTAAATAAATTATGTTAAACTGAACTAGCTATGTCAGCGCTACATGGAGGAGCAGAATTGGTTTGGAAAAATAGCACGGCGGCACATTTAATGCTAATGACTGCGTCGTCGACAATCATTTACATTAAATATAGGATTGTTGTGGATCAGATATGCAGTTTACTTAACCAGATCAGCGTCATCAAGGGACCATCGATCACCCTGCTATTTTGGATGAATGGCTCAGATTGAGCCGCACAATGATCCAAATTGATAGACGCCTACATGCAGTCAAACCTGCCATGCAAAGGTAGGATCAAAGCATTGATCATGCAATCGACGGCTCAAAAAATGTATAGCTGCATGGCTAATTCGGAAACCCTAGATATAAAAAAAATAAACTTGTTCTCCTAAGAAAGTCAATGAATAGATTAAGAAGATCTTTGATTCTCTAAGCTTATAGACTATCCATGCTAAGTTATGCTTTAGAAATTATAGTCCAAAAATTTCACTTCCATATGGTATTTGAATTGGACGTACCTTGCTTGAGTTCATCAAAATGCTCATCGTCGGTGAGGTTTTAATGTCTGGTTTTGACTTGCATGAGGTGGAGAAGTAAGATGGGAGCTCAAACGATCTGGGAATTATTCTGGGGGAGGCTTAAGAGGTGAGATAATATGAGTTGAAGAATGGCCTTAATTTAGGTAGTTTTACCCTATTCAAATTAATCCAGCTGATTTGGATGGCTGTGATCAACTGGAAAACTCCTTGGATTAATGCAAGTGTGCTGGGGTTATTGGGATGGTAGAGAATCAAAGGACCAAGGTACATTACAAGTGGAACCTCATATGCACATACAAAAAATCAAGGCCATTTTATCTTGATCCAAGGGTTAATGGCTGGCTTAGGAAGTCCCTAGAAGATTATATAACTACTAGAAAGGTTTTAAAAGGAGGGAATTTAGTTTAATCATGAATATTTGACTACTTTAACAATTTAAAGATCACTTACTCACTTGTTGACTATTTTGACTGGTCAAAAGTCTTCTTGTCTATCTATGTGGCATCGAGGGAGAGGGTTTGAGCTAGTTGGATGTATTGAAAGAAGTGTAAGGTCATGTAGTTTGATTTTGAATGGGATTATGGGAATTCAAATTGTTTAACCATGCCTTGATGAGTTGACCAAGTTAGTTCCATTATGACTTGATTTATGGTGAACTAGAAATGTTTCAAGCATGAAGTGAAATGAATTTAAAGGTCCCCAAAAGCATTAAGGTTGAAGTTTGAATGTGAGTGTCTATGGTTTTAATCCTAGACTAATATTTGACCAAGTCAAATCAAGGTGACTTGACTTTGAATAGGTTTGAATGTACTTAAATCACTCATTGATATAAGCTTTAAGGCATGAAAATTTAGAGAGCTTGAATTGAATGGTTGAGGTGATTTTGAACCAAATATGTCAAGTTTGACCAGATTTAGGCTTAGTTCACTAAGTCAACTATAAATTGGTTCAATGGGTTTAATCAAGACCAAATCATTGGGGGAGATTTTGATAAGAAGATTGATGAAATTTGAATGTATTTGGAGTTGGATTCCATATAGAGGTGGCTTAAGGGTTGATATGGTCAACATAGATTGACTTGGTCAACCATGTTGACCCAAAGCCCTAAGCCAGGGTTTGGACTTGATATGTTTGATTTGATATTTGAGGTATGGTAGATGTATTTTTAGGGGTCAGATTAATCTTCTGCGTCAAAACACCTATTTGGGACCTTGATATTGGGTCAAAAGGTGTTGATCTAGTGACCCAGGCTTGACTAGGGTCTAGGTTTTTGTCCTATGCACTCCTAATGATGTTTATGATTCATTGGATGAGGTTCTAGAGTTTGGTTTGAATAGGCTAAGTTGAAGTTTAGAGAACTTCAAAATTTCCCTTAAGGGGCATTTTGGTCATTTTGATCCATGGTCAATTGGGGGTTAAAATAGGTCAACCTAAATATAGTTTGATGTTTAAATAGTCATACTATGGGATATAAATGCAATCAGAGTTTATGGATAAGGCTCCAAGGTCAGGATTCATTGGGTAGAAGGTCTAGTGGCATAGATCATAAATATTTGAAGGTTTTACAACCTTTCAATTTCAATCCAATTTTTGAGATTAGAGGTCTCAAAATGAAGTCAAATTTGGATAGTAGATCCTGAGAAATGCTTAATTGATATATAATTGATAGATTATGAACCAGAGCTCATTTGATTGTGGTTTGAAATAATTAAAAAATCAAACAGTAACTAGTACCACAAGAAGCACCCAGCAAAAGGCCCACAAAAAATGCTCCACCATAAAAAAAAAATAGATAAAGGGATAGACAGTTAGAGCTCATGAAGTTCCAAACCAAACAACCATCACTTAGATAACCCAAGTGTCGCTCAATCCTACCACCATAACCACTCAGCCACAACTGATAACACATGCCACGTTTAGAATAACACAGGTAATCAGAGTAACGCCCAAAAATAGATGAAACATAGAAAGATAGAAACCTGGGAGAAGTACCAACCCAGCAAAAACCATAGATTGCAATCAACCCAGCAGTAGGACACCATAAAACCCCCCAACAGAGCCAAACGACTAAACCCACCTCTAAAAACAAAATGCAAAGATGATGCAAATGCTCCCAGTAATAGCAATTGTAAGCTTCCAGAGCCTAAATAGTCCAACTGTAGGAAAAAACTATTAGAACACCAACATAGAGATAATGAAACATGCCCCAATTCATAGCCATGCTCCTAAAGTTACCCATTAATTTCCTGGTCACATATCACCTCATGGAAGTAGGAGAGCAATAAATAGGCATAGCATCATCAAATGAAAGGGTGCAATCAAAGCTCAAGCCCATCACAATAGTACCCACAATAAAGATGAAAATAAACAAATCAAAAAACCAAAACATAACCAGTCCCCATAGATCCATAGAAATAGACAACATGAAAATAAGAAAATTGAAACAAGCACAACAAAACCATAAAATGGAACTAATTTTTGATATAAGGAAATCTGAATTTATTCAACCTAATCATGCCTTTAATAATCAAAGGAAGATTAGAACTGGAAAAATCTGTTAGACTATCTAACGTGCCACCCAAATTCATTAACCAGTCAGTGCATATGTTTCTTTCCCTATGAACATAAGATATGGAAAAGTTAGCAAACATCAACAACTGATTAATTTCTCTAATAAGATAGAAAACTTCCTGACTACAAACACTATTTGACAGCTACATAAGAAAATGAATAGTGGATGTGGCATCCACTTCAATCCAAATATTGATAATACCAAGGGATAAACATAATTTAATGTCATTGAGAATGGTTTAAACTCAGCATAAACCACAGAGCACTTTTCCAAAGGGGCAGCAAACACCAAAACCATATTACGCTTGTCATCCCTAATGATAAATATAGACCCAAGAGCTTTAAAATTAACATAACCATCAACATTAAGTTTAAAAGTATTGAATAGAGGTTTTCTCCAATACACCAAAATAGGATCCTCTAAATAGCAACTTGTATGTAGAGTGATACCAAAGTGATGGGCAAAAAAGAATAATTTTTATAAATATTTGATGTAAAAAGCTTAGCATGAAAAAGTTTAAAAACTTTATTCTTAATATTCTTA
Organism: Dendrobium nobile; assembly: GCA_022539455.1. Taxonomy (NCBI): domain Eukaryota; kingdom Viridiplantae; phylum Streptophyta; class Magnoliopsida; order Asparagales; family Orchidaceae; genus Dendrobium; species Dendrobium nobile. Next base: position 41,155,111 of record CM039735.1, read on the forward strand.
ATAATATGATCGACATCCATGCAAGAGTTATTAAACCTAACATTATTTCTAGCAAACCACATGTACCAAAGAATCTAAGAAGGGATAATATTTTTTATATGCCCTTTAGAATTCATGAGCGAAGCATCAAGCAAAGTATTAATGGTCATATTCATGTTCAAAAATTTTAACTTGAAAATGTCATCAAATTGATACCAAATTTTGACATCAATCGGGCTAGAGATAAACACATGATGCATGTTTTCCACATGAAAGCAACATTGACATTTAGAAGTAATAATGAAACCTTTTTTTCTCAAAATGTCATCAGTAGGAATGTAATTAAGCAAAATTCTCCACATAAAAATAGAGACGGTCTTTGGGATACTTTAATGCCAAATCATAGTGAAAACCTTCTTAACATCATTTTTCACCCTAAACATATGCCAAGCATCCATTAAATTGAATTTCCCATTATGAAACAAATCACAATAGCAGATCATCAGAATCCATTTTAATGGGTAAATTTAGAATTTTGAAAATAACATTTCCCAAAAGATTTTCAGCTAGTTTGATATAATCCCATGTGTTATCAGTGATAAAAGAGGCAAGTTTAGTGGCAACTATGGAAATAGAATTAAAAATAGAGTCAATAGATATACCTCAATGCCATTGGTCTTACTAGAAGAAAATATTGGCTCTACCAAGCCCCCATTTAAGATGGGGTTCCTCACTCCACATGATGTTACAAAGTCTTTTCCACACTCTGGAGTCACCAACTTTATAGTAGCTCATAGAGGGATACTTACCTATACAGTACTTCTCGTTCATAAATTTTGAAAAAATAGAAAGCTTGGTATGAAAATTAACCACAATTTAGAGAAAAAGGCATGAGATAAGTCCAACATATTCTTACAACCTAAAGCCACTTCGTTCAAAACCCCATAACACTTGGCCCAAGAAGACCAAATAATTTTAGAATTCCAATTAGATTCACACTAAAAGAACTTGTTAATTAATTTTTCAATTCTACTTCACAAAGTAATCGTAGGATGAAAAGTTTAAGAGAATAAATAGTTAGCAAGCATAAAACACATTAAATAAGAGTAAATCTACCACCATAACTATGAAAATCAGAATCACAAGAAGGAGCCTCTTTTGCACAGAAGTAATAAGGTCATCAAAAAGAAAAGTTTTTTTTCCTACCAATGTAAAGTGGGACCTCGATATACATAAAAGGTAAAGACCCTTTAACAAAACTCGTGTTGTGCTAGATAGTATTAATGCGATTAATGGGAAGCTTACTAGACACAATAAAGTAGTTATTATTTTTATTCATAAATAGACCACTACACCTTTCAAAGGTGTTAATAAACCTAATGAGATTATTAACCCTATTAATAGACGCATTAGCAAAAATAATGATGTCATCATAAAAATATAAATGAGAAATAGGAAAGCCACCCAAAGTTCTAAAATAGTTGTTAGGAAAATTCTCCAACATGTTAGTAAGACCTCTAAAAAAATATTCCATGGCAATAATGAAAAGGGCAAGTGAGATAGCATCACCTTATCTTAACCCATGAGAGGACTTGAAGAAACCATGACTTTTGCCATTGATGGTGATAAAAAAAGCAATTTTCAATCAAATGTTTAATCATATAACAAAAATAGGATCAAAACCAAATAAATGCAACATGTGTTAAAGAAATCCCATATGAAATTATCATAAGATTTGGCAATGTCCAATTTGAAAATAATGTTCCTTCAGGCACCTTAACATCCAAATCATTAAAAATTTCTTGAGTAAGTAAAGTGTTATCCAATATAGAATGACCTTTGGCAAAAGTTGTTTGATTAGGGGCAATAATTTTATCGAGCAAAAGAGCTAGGTGATTCACAATCAACTTGGAAATAACGTTACTAAAAAAGTATACAGACTGATAGGTCTAAAATCATCCAAGAAGTAGCCTCATTCTTCTTAGGAATAAGCACAATGGAAGAAGAGGAAAATAACTTAGGTATCTAATTGTTAGTACAAAAATCAAGGGTAACATTAAAAAGATCAAAACTCAAAATATCCCAAGCTTTTTGGAAAAACTTAGTCGTGTAACCATCGGGGCCAGACAAAAAGTCATGATTCAGCTCAAACACAATTTTCTTAATTTCCTCCAATGAAGGAGGAATAGTAAGAGCCAAATTATCCTCATGGTTAATAAGACTAGGAATAAAACTAGGAATAAAACTAGGATTATTATTAGGATCAACACTAAATTGCTTATTGAACAAATTTTTAAAATAATGCACACCGAACTAAGCAATCACCCCACCATCATCAATGTAGGTCCCATCATCAGAATCAATTTTATGAATCACATTCCTAGATCTATTCCTTTTAACCAAAGAGTGAAAATACTTTGTATTATTATCCCCATCAATAAGGTTCTTATAAGCCACTTTCTACATCCAATAAGTTTCTTCTTGTTCATGTAAATTACACGAATGAGTTTTAGCCAATTGCATAGCACAAACATTAGTATCGGAAGGATAGTCTTGCAATAACTACTCAAGATCAATAACTTTTTTTCAGCCATCACAATGTTAGAAAACAAAATTTTGAAAAAATTCCAGTTCCACCAATTAATTTTTTGTTTGATTCTTTTCAACTTGAACCATAACCTGTCATACTAAAAATAAAATTATCTGGTTGAAGGGGTGCATTCCAATTGTCATGAACCATACCCATGAAATATTGATCTAATAACCACATGTTTTGAAATATAAAATTTGAAATGACAATGTCATTATGAGGCTTAATCATAACACATAAAGGAGTATGAGCAGAAAGAGTTCTAATAAGGTGCTCAACATGAGTAGAAGTAAAATTATTAATCCAACTATCATTGAATAAAACAATATCCAATCTTTGCCAAAGATTGCCACGGTTCCAAGTGAAATTACTACCAGTAAAACCAATGTTAATGAGGTTAAAATGAAAAATCATATTATTAAAATCCTCCATAGATTGATAAACTGGGGTAGAACCCTCAAGTCTTTCACTAGGAAAGGAGATAGTGTTGAAATCACCACCAACCATCCAGGAAAAGTTAATATTATTATGAAAAATATTATCCTATAGAGGTAAATATTTTTAATTTTTAATTTTTTAATTTTTTAGGAAAAACCCATAGAGGGGTCTACACGTTGATTAAATAAAAGGGGTACATAGTCCTTAAGGGGACCTCAAGCTTACTAATGCTCAAATGAGCTACAATCATAAATAAAAAGAAAACACCTACAAGCTTGAGTTCCCCACTATAGAGCAGTACAAAATTACCTAGGTACATTCTATGGTGCTCAAGCACAAGTACCCAAGAAAGGATCAACCTAAAAAACTTAAAAAAGCTCCAGCCATCCATCCTCAAAATCATATCTTCAATCCTTAGCGCCAAAAAAATCCTACAAAAAATTTAGAGTGAGAATACAAAATAATGGTCCAACCGAGGCAAACAGGAGAATAAGTATACAGGGAAAAAAACTACACATAACCACCACTACCACCATCAATACCCAGGCCACCTAGTCCAAAAATTACTAGAGAGAAGGAAACCAAAAAAATGCTTGAAAATCGAGACCTGCAGATCAACACATCAAAAAACACCTTAGCATAAACCGGCCCTATCAGGCACAAAGGTAGCAAGGCCAAGTCCAACAACTAACCAACCAATAAAAAAACCTAAACCATCCACCAAATGAGCTGAAACAACATATAGATCAACTAGTAGAATGCTCCAAGTAGATTACATCAATTGGAAATAGGTAGTAGCACCAGCATAAAGAACCCAAAAATACCAAGATAAACAGTAAATAGGCCATTATCTGCCCAAACATAATACCAAAGAAATAAGCCCCATTACAAAAGTAAAATAAATGACCCCCACAAATAAAATATAAGTACTCTAGAGAGTGAAAGGCAGCAATAAATAGAAAAAAGCAGCAACCACACAAGAAGGAATAAATAACCTTGTAAAAAGAACTCCAAAAAACATATAGCAAACCACCCAACCATCCGTGATAGAAGAATTTAAAACTAATATAGGAAAAACAACACCAACACTTTTCTAGGCCAACCAGGACACCCAAAAAAAAAAACACAGTGGCACCAGACAACCAACAATATCTAAAGCCTGGAACAAGTCCTAGAACCAAAGTTCAGACCACCAAAACCACCTAGTTCTAACACAAGGAACACCAAAGTAATTAAGGTTAATCAGCCCTTGTAGATACCTTGGAATGTTGGACATAATCAAATCAAACAAATCCTCTAGGACATAACCCCAATTAGCAAGCCAAGATGCACAAAAAATTCCCTCATTACAAATATCATAGAACGAATAATTCAAAAAAATCAAAAGATTCTTAATCTCCTTAGCAATATAAAAAAGGTCAGTAATGTTGCAAATCTATTTTTTCATGGCTTGTGTTTTGATGATTGACAAACACTGCTTCTCTTGGACTACTTGTTGCTTCTAACTTTTCAGGAATCGAAGACCGGATGATCATGAAGAAGCCAAGTTCAGAATTGCGTAGGTTTAGGGTTGAGTCAGTCTGTACTTTTGTTTTTCTCTTTTTGAGTCTACTTGTAATGTTCAAAGAGACTGATGCTAAGTAACCCTACACACACACACTTGAGAGAATTAGAATTTCTATTTTTGCCCATATCGGTTAGGCCGATATTCATATCATCCTGGACGATCAGCTTAAAACAGAAAGTTTAAATATAGTTTCATAATTAAGGCAGCCGTCATTAACATATCGGCCTGGACGATACATGTATCGGCCAGGATGATAAGCTCAAATTAGAAAGAAGTAGCCGCCTTAGATAGTTAAGGAATATTATATTTTTAAATTATCGACCGGGATGATCCACGTATTGACCTGGACAAAATTACCAAATTATGCCTTAATTGATCAGGAAATCAAGGGAGTAATTAAGGATGATTGATACGATCATATCGTCCTGGACGATCGCAGGATCAGCCAGGACGATCTAGTCAAAAACCTTAAGTTACTTCAGGACGATCAATATCGGCCAGCTCGTATTCAGGGCTATTGTCAGGACGATTTTCCTCTGATTTGAACTGATCGGCCAGGACGATAGTTAGATTGGCCTGGATGATCAAGCCAATTTTCAATCATCTAGGACTGTTCCCAGGGCGATGTCCAGGCCGATCTTTTGTGATTTGTACTAATCGGCCAGGCCGATGTCCATATCGGCCTGGACGATATTGTCGGCAATTTGCAATTAATGAGCTCCTTTGATGCTCTTCTATTTAAAGAGCTCTTGTTCAACATTTTGAAAGACCTTTGGCTGCTGTCTTGACCTGAGAAGACCTTGAGGAGAGAAAGAGAGAGAGGAGAGAGAGAGGATCTTGTGAGGGGGAGCTTGTGAAGGGATTCACAAGGGTTGCTTCAAGGATCGCTCTGCTTCATCTTTGTCTAGAGTTTCTCGTCCGTGGAAGGGTCAGTAGAGATAAGGAGTTTGCTTTTGGTTTTGGTTCTCTGCCAGCTTCAGGAGGAAGCTAAAGGAGGTAGGTTCTCTGCCTTGCCGGGGTGGCAAAAAGGAGGTTCTTGTAAGGGCTTCTCCGCCTAGCCGTGGGGGCTAAAGGAGAGTCACGTTTTATAGAGCAATACTTGGAGGGTGCCTCCAAGGAGTGGACGTAGGTCGAGTCAACCGAACCACTATAAATCTTGTGTTCTTATTTTTGCTTCCGCACTTTTTAATTCCGCATTAATTCCTTGTGGTGTGATTTGGTTTGTGATTTTATTTTCTTTGTGATAAGAAGTTTTTTTAAATACCAATTCACCCCCCCCCTCTTGGTTAGCTTGGGACTAAGTTCATAGGGCTTAACATTCCTAACGAACTTTCAAGTGGTATCAGAGCGGCTTTCATAAAATAAGTTTTTAAAAGCTTTTGAATTTTTGATCCATGGCTAACATTGGGAATCGTAACACTACGAAAGGGTATTCCATTACCCGACCTCCCCTGTTCGATAACCTACCTTTTGATTTTTGGAAAACTCGTATGTCAACATTTTTACAATCTACTGATTATCGCATGTGGATGCTTATTCAAGAAGGTTATTCGCAGCCTTCTCGTGAAATTAATGGTGTTAAAACTGAAGTTGCTTTTACTGAATGGACTTTTGATGAACGTGATTTAGCTCAATTAAATGCGAAATGTTTGAACTGTTTTTTCTGTGCTTTGAAATCTGAGGATTACATGCGTGTCTCAACTTGCAAAACTGGTAAAGAGATTTGGGATAAATTGTGCATCACCTATGAAGGTACCAATGAAGTTAAACAATCCCGTTTAAACATTCTCTTGCATGACTACAAACTTTTTCGTATGAAACCTCATGAATCGATTTTTGACATGTACACTAGGTTTACTCAGATTGTTACTTCATTGCATGCACTATGAAAAGAACTTTCAAATTATGAAAAAGTTAACAAGATTTTAAGATGCTTGCCTTCGTCTTATGATGCAAAAATAACTGCAATCACTGAATCTAAAGATTTGAACATCTATTCCATTGATAACTTACTTGGCTCACTCATTGCTTACGAGCAAGGGGTGAATCAAAGAAATCTTGATGCAGGTGAGAAGAAAAAGGAGAAAACAATCGCACTGAAGGCACACAAATCGGATTCTGAATCTTCCGGGTCTGAAAGCGATGAAGTAGCCTTCATCACAAGGCAATTCAAAAGTTTTCTAAGGAAGAAACAAAAGCATCATCAAAGTTGGAGAAAAGATAAGGATCATAAACATGTTAAAGGATCTTCTGATGTTGTTTGTTTTGAATGCAGGAAACCTGGACATGTGAGAGCCGATTTCCCTACACTTCAAGATCACTCAAGCAAAGAAAAGGAAAAAGGTGAGAAGAAAGCCAAGTCAAGGAAGGACAAGAAGAAAATCCAAAGAGGTTTTTGGGCAGAATCTGGTACTGATTCCTCTGAGACTGAACCAAAGGAAGAGACTACGAACTTGTGTTTCATGGGAGAAAATCAAAGTGATGAGGAAGAGGTATGTAAACCAACCTATGATGAATTATTTGAAATTTGTGAAAAAATCCATGCATCATACAAAAGACTTAAGAAGACTCATGCTAGTCTAAAATAAGAATATTCAAATCTACAAAAAGAGCATGAAGTTTTTCTTAAAGATCATGCAACAATTGATTCTAATCACATGCCTCTTCTTGATGAATTTGATGAGTTGAACAAAAAGCATTTAGAATGTGTTGATGAACATAATGCTTTAAAAGATTCACACACCTCACTTAGTTTTGATCTTAAGAAATCTAAAGAGATTGAGAAAAATTTGAGGATGGAGATTGATGCATTAAAAAGAACAAATTTGAGGATTCAAAATGATTTTGATACATATAAGAAAAATCGGATGACTTCTACTTTTGATCTTAAGCCAGAACCTAGGAAGAGGCATTATAACTGAAACCATTTAAGAAATCCTTTTCCTGGAGTTAGATGTTTCTCATGTGGCATGCTAGGACACATCTCACACACTAGCACCGTTCACCGTAGTACACATTGGGTGTGGAGACCTAAGATGCATGTTTCACAGCATACCATACCTGTATTGCACTCTATTGTTCCTAAGAAGGATCCCAAACCAGTTTGGGTTCCTAAATCTGACTGTTGTTGAGTTTTGCAGGAGTGCTCTCTCCAAAGACCTCGTGGGAGCTTAGGATAACTGGACATAAGGAGGCTTACAGCTCAAAATTGCTTAAACTCGCTGCTTTATCACATGCTTGAAATTCTTTTTGTGTTATTAGTTTATTTTATTTTTGTGCTAGTCTGTGTGCTTGCTTTGTGTTAGTTTACTTTAATTTCATTTTATTTTTGTTGTTTTTATTTTTATGTGATCTTTAATTATGGCCTTCCATATGATGAATTTTTTTTAAAAAGCTTTTAGATTTTGGAGTTTTGGAGATAGTCTTTAGCTTTTTCTAAATTGGTTAAAGGGAGTACTCTATTGATGTTTTTCCCTTCTTCTGACTTTGTTTAGTGGTATGATTTTCTTCTCTAAACAAAATGTCTAAACTCAGTTTAACAAATGGTTTTTTAAGATCTTTTTCTTATCTTGTTACATTAATTTATCTTATGCATAATAGCCCATGTTCTTGATATTATTCAAGCTTTTGAAATCTTGCCATTGCATTTATCACATGATTTTGATTTTGTGTTGTGGATTGTTCTTCCGTATGTTAGAGAGAGAGCTCCTATTCTCTAATATTTGGAGGATATACTCACAACCAAGTTTTTCTTTAAGGTTATATTAAAGAATTTCTAGCTTGCAAGAGTTAAAAAAAAAAAAAGGGAAAGAGGCCAATGAAGCCAAATTGAAAAATGCTATATACACAAAAGTGTATCAAAGAATCAAATGATGCTCAAAAGAGCCAATTAGAATGACAAGAGGCATAAAATGAGCCCACTAGATGCATGCTATTCTCTCTTTGGTAAAATTCTTAAAACTTAGAAAACTCTTTGATTATGTGATCCTTCAAAGACTTGATTTCAATTTCCATGATTGAGAAAAGCTACCTTGGTTTTATTATTAATGAGATATTTTCTTTGTAAACAAGTCTTGAATAGATCTTTTATCCTATTTAGTTATTCTGAGATTAGATTTCTGTTTTCCTAGAATTTTGTACCCTAAAGGATGTCCGATCTAGGGTTAACAGAATCAGATGCTCTACCTTCTTCTAATTGAGATTTGTTAAACTTCTTGATCTCTTTGAACTCTAAAAGTTTAACTTTTTGAAAAGAATTTTCATATGATGCCTCCATAAAACAAAAAAAAAAATTTAGAAAAATTAAAATCCAAAAATATTCATCTTTTATTTTCCTTGTGTTTTTATTTTTGTTTCTTCTTTTATTGTGCTTTGACTGATTTTCTTTTGTTTTATTTTTGAGGGTCTTGATCATCACCATTCCTTGCTTGATTTCAATTTCTTGTCACATTGTCCTGGCCGATACGTTTATCGTCCTGGACGATATGATTAATTCTGTTCAAAATCCATCTGCTGACCTTCTTCTGTACTTGCTCTAACCCATCATCCTGGACAATCCTATATCGTCCTAGACGATTTGATCGAACTCATGGTGATAGTCCTGGCCGATAGAACTTTTCGTCTGGCCGATGCATTTTATGTGCATCGTCCTCGCCGATAAACTAGATCGTCCTGGACGATCCACGTGTCAGCACATTTTGATCTTTAAATTCGGCCCCGGACGATCCATTATTGGACCATCAGCCAGGCCGATCCACTGTTCGTCCTGGAAGATACACGTGGCAAGCATTTTAAACGTTTTAACTTCGGCCGGTACAATCAATTATTGTGCATCGTTCTGGACGATACACCTAATCGGCCCGGACGATCTGCTTTTTCAATGGTCGTCCGGATTGACTCCTCGGGCCGATCACCTGTGTCTAATCAGCCTGGCCGATATCTAATCGTCCAGGATGATATGACCGCCTTTTTGACCAATCGGCCTGGACGTAATTATTGAGCCATATCGGCCTGGACGATTCTGCAATCGGCTAGGACGATATGGCCGTTTCTTTAAATTCAGGCCAATTCCAGCCATGTTTTCTCACCCCTTACCTTCATTCCTTGTGTGTTTTCTTGCTAGCTCTCTCCTATGGCTGGTGGGAAACGTGTTCGTCAAGCATCTGAGAGTTTTTCAAGGGAGACTCTGGACCCTCGATTCAGGGAGGCAGAAGATCAGGCTGCCTATCGTCGCTACAAGGAGAGTGGAATCACCCTTTTCCGAATAATTAATCCTGCACATCTCTCATACCCGGTAATGGACCTTTTTGCCCACACCTCTCTTTGTTTTATACTCACTCTCGCTGTCCCTTTCTCTTCCAAACTCCTCACTAAATTTTATGCTAGCCTACGCATTAACCACTCCTTCACAGTCATGACCTCCTATGTGAATCGACGCCCTGTCGAAATCACATATCAGGATTGTGTTGATCTTTTACAGCTATCCACCACCGGGGATAAGCTGCACCTAATAGCCTCTGATCCTGATTTTGACTGGTCCACGGCGAATCGCTTTCTTCGTCAGACCAATACACCTTTCCATGTTGGAGAGACTAGCTCTTTGGTCAAAGATGCTAGGACAATCCAACATGTCCTTCGCACCTCCATAATCCCAAAAGCCGGGGACCGAGTTCACATCACCCCTCTACTATCCCTCACTACTTTCTACATTTTGGCCCAAAGAGAATTCAATGCCACTAATCTACTCTTTCGCTACATTGATCGCCTAACCACAATTTGCGACCCTGACCATAAGAGAAAGCCCAATCTAGCCTTAGGACACATCATAGAATATATCCTTGAAACCAAATACAATCTCCAATACCCTAATCGTCCTGACCTTCACCCTACCTACTACTCAAACAATTCCTTCACTGCTCTTCATAGTACTTGTCTCCACCCAGGAGATGGGGAAGGTCAGGGGGGCTAGAGAGGAGGAGGCTCCCGCTCCCGCTCCCGTTCCTGATCCTGTCCCTCTCCACCAGCACTCACCGGTTGACCAGTTGATTGAGAGGTTTGATCATTGGGAGACTCGGTTTGACGCCTACGTGGCTGCACAGAAGCAGCAACACTTTGAGAATATTACCCGCTACGAGCAGCACCGCGCTGAGGATTTAGCCCGATTTGACAGTTTCGTTACTCAGCAGCAGCTGCAGCATGACTAGGACATCACCTGGTTCAATGCTCAGTTCACCACACTTGCCACCTACTTTCAGCAGCCACCTCCACCACCTCCATCAGATGATCAAGATCCCTCACTTTTTTAGTCTGTACATTGTGTTGTTTATTCCCTGTCCTTTTTAGTTTGCTTGATTAGTCTTTTGTGATGTTTTCCTTGTATTTCTGGACCCTCTTTTTGTGATGACAAAAGGGGGAGTAGGGTGTAGGAAAAAGATGTTTGGTCTTGGGTTTGTAACTTTGAAGTTTTAATGAAAATTTTCCTACTTGTGTTTGCCATCATCAAAAAGGGGGAGATTGTTATAAATCTATTTTTTCATTGCTTGTATTTTGATGATTGACAAACACTGCTTCTCTTGGACTACTTGTTGCTTCTAACTTTTCAGGAATCGAAGATCATGAAGAAGCCAAGTTCAGAATTGCGTAGGTTTAGGGTTGAGTCAGTTTGTACTTTTGTTTTTCTCTTTTTGAGTCTACTTGTAATGGTCAAAGAGACTGATGCTAAGTAACCCTAAACACACACACTTGAGAGAATTAGAGTTTCAGTTTTTGCCCACATCGGCCAGGCCTATATTCATATCGTCCTGGACGATCAGCTTAAAACAGAAAGTCTAAATATGGTTTCTTAATTAAGGCAGTCATCATTAACATATCGGCCTGGACGATACATGTATTGGCCAGGACGATAAGCTTAAATTAGAAAGAAGTAGCCGCCTTAGACAGTTAAGGCATATTGTATTTTTAAATTATCGGCCGGGACGATCCACATATCGACCTGGACGAAATTACCAAATTATGCCTTAATTGATCAGAAAATCAAGGGAGTAATTAAGGATGATTGATACGATCATATCATCCTGGACGATCGCAGGATCGGCCAGTACGATCTAGTCAAAAACCTTAAGTTACTTCAGGATGATCAATATCGGCCAGCTCGTATTCAGGGCTATTGTCAGGACGATTTTCCTCTGATTTGAACTGATCGGCCAGGACGATCGTTAGATCGGCCTGGATGATCAAGCCAATTTTCAATCATCCAGGACTGTTCCCAGGGCGATGCCCAGGCCGATCTTCTATGATTTGTACTAATCGGCCAGGACGATGTCCATATCGGCCTGGACGATATTGTCGGCAACTTGCAATTAATGAGCTCCTTTGATGCTCTTCTATTTAAAGAGCTCTTGTTCAACGTTTTGAAAGACCTTTGGCTGCTGTCTTGACCTGAGAAGACCTTGAGGAGAGAAAGAGAGAGAGGAGAGAGAGAGGATCTTGTGAGGGGGAGCTTGTGAGGGGATTCACAAGGGTTGCTTCAAGGATCGCTCTGCTTCGTCTTCGTCTAGAGTTTCTCTTCCGTGGAAGGGTCGGTAGAGGTAAGGAGTTTGCTTTTGGTTTTGGTTCTCTGCCAGCTTCAGGAGGAAGCAAAAGGAGGTAGGTTCTCTGCCTTGCCGGGGTGGCAAAAAGGAGGTTCTTGTAAGGGCTTCTCCGCCTAGCCGTGGGGGCTAAAGGAGAGTCACGTTTTGTAGTGCAATACTTGGAGGGTGCCTCCAAGGAGTGGACGTAGGTCGAGTCGACCGAACCACTATAAATCTTGTGTTCTTATTTTTGCTTCCGCACTTTTTAATTCCGCATTAATTCCTTGTGGTGTGATTTGGTTTGTGATTTTATTTTCTTTGTGATAAGAAGTTTTTTTAAATACCAATTCACCCCCCCCCCTCTTGGTTAGCTTGGGACTAAGTTCATAGGGCTTAACATCCCTAATGAACTTTCAAGTAATGTAACCGAAATCAACTTTAGAGTTTAAGAATTGGAAATTATAATTAGAATTAACCTCAATAAGCATTTGAATTAAATTAAGAGAAATACATAACCTTAAACCATAGAGTATAGCCACAGTAAAAGCATAGAAAGCATCCCCATTCTAAAGAGGACCAGCAAAAGCCAAAATAAGCTTACTATCACTATTTCTGATAATACCACCACAGTTCACAGTGGAGTTACTACTAATCCCATCAACATTCATCATGTAGAAGTTAGTGGGAGGTTTATTCCAATAAATGATTCTATGATCTTTGGTAGTATCACCATTCTCCTAATTAAGGCCTAAAGCAGAACCCACAAAAGTATAGTTCTTGAAGCTCTTGGAAGAAATCAAATTAATAGAAAATACGGCGAAAATCTTATCTTTAATATTCTAAATAACCTTAAAATGATTCACATGAATAGCATTAAAAATAAAATTATTCCTTTCTAACCATAAATACCAGAAAATGAGAGAAGGAATGACATTTATGATGTGCCCATTAGTCTTAACAAATCAAGAATTAAGCATAGCTTTCAGGGATAAATGAGCATTAAAGTAATGTAATTGAAACAAGTCATCAAAATAAATCCATGTTTTAGTTCTAATAGGTTCTGAAATAAAAACATTGTGCTTATTCTCTAAATGGTAACAACATTGGCATTTGGAAGGTAAAATAAAACCTCCTCTACTTATCATCAGTGGGGATAAATTTATACAAAGTTCTCCAAACAAAGACAACCACAGTAGAGGGAATACTCTTATGCCATATCATAGAGAAAATATTATCACAATGATTTCTAGGATGAAAGGCAAGCAAAGCATTTTTCAAATGAAAGCAACCATCTTTAGACAAATCACATAAGATAATATCCTTAGAAGCAATATTTATAGGAAGGTTCAATTTTTTATGAATAATACAGTCAGAGATGACATTAGAGTTTTTCATAATCCCAATAATTATTAGAAATGAAAGAATTAACGTTAACAACCACAATAAAAGAAGTAATCATAATGAAAAGATTGATTATTTAACCAGCGATCCTTCCAAAAGAAAATATTACCCTCACAAAGCCCCTAAGAAATGAAAGGCTCAACAGACCACTTCACCTTACAAAGTCTCTTCCACACTAAAGAGTCACCTTAATTAAAAACAAAGGTAGAAGGATGTTTACCCACATAATATTTAGCAGACATAAAATTATCCCAAAGCCTCACTTTAGCATGAAATTTATACCAAAGCTTAAAAGCAAAGGCATAAGCTAAGTCATTCATACTTTTACAACCTAAACCCCCATCAACCAAAACACCAAAACATCTATCCCAAGAAGCCTAGGAAATTTTAGAACTACTGGATGTACCTTTCCAAAAAAATTATTAATAAGCCTATGCACTCTATTAAAAACCTCTTTAGTGGGAAACAAATTCTAAAAGATATAAACTGGAATGGAGCAGAGAACACATTTAACTAGATTTAATCTACCACTAAAGCTCTAAAAATTGGAAACCCACGAGAAAATTTTATTCTGAATAGAGATAAAAAGATCATTAAAAAGAAAAGATTTCTTACGACCTTTAAAGAGGGGAACTCTAAGATACTTCATGGGTAATTGACCAAGAATAAAATCAGTAACATCTTTAATGGCCAAAATATGAGCTTTAGGAATTCTCTTATAAGTAACAAAACAAAATTTGTTTTTTATTAAGAGATAAGCCACTAACCATCTCAAATTGATCAAAAAATTCCATTAGTTTATGAATCCTTTTCACAGAAGCATTCGTAAAAACAATAAAATCAACAATAAAACAAAGATGATAAATATGAAAACCACCCAAAGTTCTAAAATAAAAATTGAGATTATTCTCAAAGAGGTTGGTAAGACCTTTTGACAGAAAATTAGTAGCAATATTCAATAGAGCAGGAGGAAATAGGGCCACCTTATCTTAAATCATGAGATGATTTTTAAAACTAATTACTAGAACCATTAATAATGATGGAAAAGTAAACATTATCAATACAATTTCTAATAAGCTTAATAAAGACTGAAATGAAACCAAAGAGATGCAAAATGCTATAAATAAAGTTCCAATAAATATTGTCATAAGCTTTGGCAATATCCAACTTCAAGATCAAACTACCCCCTCTCACCCTAACATCTAGATCTTGGCAAAATTCTTGAGCCAACAAAATATTATCAGCAATAGCCCTCCCTTTCATAAAATTCATCTAAATGGGAGAAATAGTTCTAGGTAAAATAGGAGTTAAATGATTCGAGATAATTTTAGAAATCAACTTGATAAAGAATGTACAAAGGCTAATATGTCTAAGGTAATTCCAGGAGCTAACAACATTATTCTTGGGAATAAGCACAATAGAAATAGAGGTAAAAAATTTAGGGATATAGTTACCCACAAAGAAATCTAAAACCATAGAAAACAAATCATTATAAATAACATGCCATGATTTTTGAAATAAAATAAGAAGTAAAACCATCAGGCCCAACCATAGAATCACTATTCATACTAAAAATAGTCTCTTTAACTTCCTCCAAGGAATTTTGTGAGGAAGGCATTCTAGTGAGAGAGACTCTAACATTCTAGTGAGAGAGAGCTTCATTTTGGTTTGAATTTTATAATCCCTTTGATCCCGTTTGGCTTGAATGGTGGTGGAGGGTGCCGGTCATCGGCTAATGATGACTGACTAATCTCCACTCCTTACTCGACGAGGTGTTCTAATGATTCATATCATTGTGGATCCAAAAGCTAAAGTTTTACAAATTGGGATGGCTTGTTTAAACAAAAATCTTTGATCATCAATGAAGGTCATTTGTGCATGAAGTAAGATCTTGTTTTTGTGATTGGTAAAGGGAAGGAGGTATTTACTTCCCAAGGAAAGAAGGATTTGTATATCTCTGATTAGAAATATTTGGAAGGAAATGGCAAATGATGCGGAGGCATCTTCTTCGATTGGCTTAAATTTGAAAGTTAATAGATTTACATATGTTCCTAAAATGAGCTGAATTTTCAGGATCTTTCAAAATTGATTTCTGAGATGACGATTCAAGACAAAGATGCTATTGTTGAAATGTAAATTGAATATGATGGAATTTCAAAAGAAGCAGTACATGTCTTGGATGCTACTCCAAAAGCAGAAAATATGAATTTTGGTCTAGAAAATTATTGGTTATCTAGTAACCATATTAAAGTAAATCATCTGGAAACAGTTCATGATGAGGAGGATGATGCAATTGTTGTTAAGTTGAATATGGAGAAGGTTAGTGATAATGTCAAACTTCTCCAAAAATCTCTTGTAGCGAAAGTATTTGGAAAAGAAATTCCTTTTTCTATTTGTAGTATTAAATTGAGGAAACAATGGAATAGATTTGGATCTTTCCATCTTACTTCATTGGGTTTAGATTGGATTTTATGTTCTTTACAATATTCTCAAATAATGGAAGAAGTTTTAAGTGGAGGCCCTTGGTTTGTGGGTGGACACATAATTGGGGTGGATAAATGGTCACCTCAATTTTCACCTACCTCACTAAAAGGTTTATCATCACCAATCTGGATATGGTTGCCTCATCTTCCTCTACATTGTTGGGATGACGAGAATGTTACAAAGATTGTTTCAAAAATTGGTGTTCCATATTTTTTTTCGACGGCAAAATGTTTAAATGGGGGAGACGAGAATTTGCAAGAGCTTGTGTTCGTATTAACCTTGATTCTAAACTAGCTTCTGGTGTTTGGATTGAGGGTCTTTTTGGAAAATTTTTTCATAAAGTGGAGTATGTGAAAATCTCATCTTTATTTTTCAAATGTGGAAAGATAGGCCGTAAGGTTGAAATGTGTATGAAAGCTATCAATGAAGATCAAAATAAAAATCTAAAGGAAGCATTGAAGGAAGGGAACAAAGATTTGGGGAAAAAATAATTAGAAAAGGATCATTCAAGAGAATATGGTCCTTGGTTAGATGTGAAATTTAAAAATAAAAAGAGGAATAAGTTTCAGAATCAAAATTCTATGGCTGTCCCTACAGATAGAAACTGTTCTCATGGTTATATGGAAAAAGGAAATAATTTTGATTTGCTTTCTCATGAGGTTGAGGACAGATTGGAAGTGGAAGCTTCAGAAAATCCTGTCGAGAAGAAGATATCAAATGCTATGAATGAAAATACAGAAGGGAATGGACAGACTTCAGAACATCCTACAGAAGATCAAACTGGAAATATTTCTGAGAGAAAAAGAAATTTTGAAGCTGGAGGTTATAAAGAAATACTAGTTGATGTTGCTGTTAATGTTCCTAATCAGCTAATTGATGGTAAGACTGGGCAAGACTATGAAGATGGTATGGTGGATAATACTACAAATGCTTTTCATCATAAGGATATCCAGGAAAACAAGTTGGATTCTACAATTTCGGATGATAGAATTGGAATTATATATAATTCTAAATCTGAAACTAGAGAAGATTCTATTGAAAAAGTATGTAGTCCTTTGTCTAAATCTAGTAAAGTAAAGTCAGGAGATGAACTATTTAAAGACAGGAAATTCCAACTACCGTCTAAATCATCCCTTATGAAGAAAAAAGTTAAAAAAGATACAAGATTGTTTGGTCCTATTAAAGGAAGTCTTAGAGGAAGGAAGATGGATAATCTTGGTGGCAACATTGGAGCCACTTCTTTAATTAAACAGTAAAATGATTGATGAAAGGAAATTTCTAGTTTGCATGGTGGAGATATTGAAGATGGTGGAGCTTCTTAAAGACATGCTTTGTGGAGATGTCAAGATCATAGGATATATCTTGATGGTTTTCTATTTTCTTATATTCATTTCTTTTATTTTGTATAGCAATCCAGCTTTTTCTTTTTTAAATTTAAGCATAAAGTGGTATTTGGAAAAAGGATTTAGAATAATGGAAATTAAGATCTACTCTATCTATTATTTTTTACTCAATTGGGAATTCTGAGATACAAATCAACCCTTTGGGTTGTTGTTTAATCTTTGGTATCCCCTCCACCCCTATGTGTTTTGAATGATAAGTAGAGGGACTTATTTTCATTATGAAATTTTCACTTTTTTATAGTTACATTATGCTTAAATTGCTTGCTAATAAGACCTCCTTTTACTTTGTTTTAAAGGAAGTGTCTAATAGGTTTCTATGCTTGTAATAATTTCCTTTTTTTTAATTTTAATGCTATATGCATTTTAGAAAAAAAAAATCCTTCAAGGAAGGAGGTTTAGAAAAATTGTCATTCTTCTCTTGCTAATTAGGGTAAGGACTAATAGTAGAATTACTAAAATGAACAAAGCTAAAGTTTTTATTAAGATGATTTTGAAAATGGTCAACTGTAAGCTTAGCGATCTCTACCGGATTGTTAGAGAAAGTACCATCCTCACGAAGAATTTTATTAATGCAGTTTTTATCCCTTTTCCTTTTGAGTAAGGCATGAAAGTATTTAATGTTGTTATCACCATCAACCATATCCTTAGCAGCAGCTTTTTGTTTTAAAAAAACCTCCTCCTGAGCTTGGAGTTTAAAAAGACAATCTTTAGCATTACTTAAAAGCAATAAATTATCATTAGAGGGATCTACTTGACAACTAGAATCAAGAATATTAACTTGTTATTCAGCATTCAAAATATTAGTAAATAGGTTTTTAAAAACATGATGATTCCACTAGTTCAAGATCTGCTTAAGCCTTTTCAGCTTAAACCATAATGTCCTCATGCCAAACATAGAATTATCAGTATGTAGAGGGGCATACCAATTATTATGAACCACCTCCAAGAAAGAGTCATAAATTAACCACATATTTTGAAATTTGAATTACGAAGTGCAATTAACATGTCTAAAATCCAGGCTAATATGTAATGGGGAGTGATAAAAAAGTGTTCTACTAAGATGTTCGACAGTAATAGTATTAAATATTTAATCCAAGAATCATTAAAAAATATATGATCTAAATATTACCATAAGTACCCCTAATTCAAGTGAATTTGTTACCCACAAAACCAGTATCAATTAAATTGCAATCCAAAATCATGTTACTAAAGTCCTCCATAGAGGAATGAGAATGGGAAGAGCCTCCAATCCCCTCCGAGGGATTAGTAATAGCATTAAAATCACCATCAGCAAGCTAGGGAAAATCATAAATACTGTGAAAATTAGTGAGCTGATCCCAGAGGATTTTCCTAATATAACAAGAAGAAGTAACATATACAAACGAAGCACAACACATGAAATAAAAAACCTCGACCTTACAATGCAACACTTGAGTAAAGTCTCCAATAACTTCAATTTTAATAGGGTTCTTCGATAACACCCAAATTTAATTAGCCACATTAGCCACAACATGTTTAAAATTCAAAAAGCTAGTTGTACTAATAAGCTTATTAGACGAGATAAAAGGCTCAAGCAAAACAAGCAAAGGGACATTATGACCAAGACGTACAGATGTTTTTAGCTCTTAAATTATAAGAGGGACAACCAATACCCTAAACATTCCAAATAATGCAATTAAACATAAAGTAGAAGTTAATGAGGAGTATGTGAGGAGGTAGTTCTAGAAGGCTGTAAAATGACATTATGCTCTTTTCTGCCTCTCTTACCTTGAAACTTAATGAAACTAGTATCATTGTCATCTTTAGCAAAGAATTTAGACACAATATCCAAATCCTCAAAATAAGTAAAAGCCTCACTATTAGAGAGTAATTTAGAATGAAGCTTACTATCATCAGTCACACCTTACAAAAATTCTTGTTCTAAGTGACAACTGTCCATCACAACCGATTTCCCTTCATCAACATCACCATCCACTATGTCCACTTGATCTTTCACCTGAATAGATATAATAGAGGAATTAGATTCCAAATTAGTAGAGATATTATGAACCATTATATAATCCATATTAGTCAAGTTCTTGTTTGAAACATAAATAATATTTTCAGAAGAAGGAATAATGTTAGGATTAGTAATACTATCCATCCTTTCCTCAACAACATCTTGCCCCAAAATATGTTCAGGGCCAATATTAGAAACTTCTTGTTGGGTTAAGATAGAGAAATTAGATTTATCATTAGCCTCCTGGTCCTTAGAAATAGGTCCCTTAATCACATGAGAAGTATTATTCTCCACAATATCCTAAATAATAGAAACATTTCCCTCCCCCAATTGAGCCACATTTTCCTCATCAAATAAAGGACTGCATTATCATGTAAAGCTTTAGATGAAACTTTCTCCATACAAAGATGAGGATGCAATTAAAAACATCATTAACACCATGAACATGCATCTTACAATGGGAATAAAAAATAGGTAGGTTTTCAATTTCCACTATTGGAAAATAACCTTTTAATTTTGAACCAAGCCATATCTCATTTGGATGTTTCTTAGAAACATCCAATTCAACTAAAACTCAAGCCACTGATGATCGAGATAAGGAAGCAGTAGCTTGGTCAGTTTGAAGGGTCTACCAAAAGCCAATGCCAATCTAAATAGAATTTGTGAGTTAAAGAAATGAAGCCATAAAATATGGAATGATATCCACACAAGTGCAATAGAAGATTACTCCCTAACATCAAAATCCCGTGTCCATTTGAGTAACCTCATTTGAAATGCCTGAATTCAATATGATCTCCTAGAGAAAATGCAACTATAATCCAAGTCATTGGTAAGATGTATAGCAATATGATGAGGACCCAACAAACCAACATTGAAGGAACCATAGAGTTTAAGGCTAAGAAAAAACTTATGGATTACGTCAAGATTAGGTTAACCAAGAACAAATTCACCAGCTAACATCAAAGAAAATGGCACAACAAGCTGCGAAACAACTAAATCCTCGATCATTAGGGCAGGATAACCCTTGAAAGAAGTGTGCACAAATTGAAAACTAGTGGAAGACAAAGAAGAATCTGCCAAGACATCCTTAAAAGAACGGGTCTTACCCATAGGGAATGAAGTAGAATCTAGGATGGATTATGTCGGAGACGTCATCTCCCTCCACAAAAAACCTAATGGAAAACCTCAAAATCAAGCTACAAAAACACCGAAGAAAATATCAGGATGAGGAAAAACCTGAAAACACTAGAATTTACCATCTAGAAGAAGAACGGAAGATGCGAGGAGGTGAGGACCCTAGAATCGCCTCAAAATTGCCCATAAATTAGAGCCAGAGAGCCGTTGAACCCCTTGACCATGCATCTTACAATGGAAAAAAAGGGTAGGAGGTCGAGGTTTTTAAATTCATGTGTTGTGCTTCATTTCTATATGCTGCTTCTTCTCATTATATTAGGATAATCCTCTGGGACCAGCTTACTAATTTCACAATATTTGTGGTTTTTCTTTGCTTGTTGGTGGTGATTTTAATGCTATTACTAATCCCTTTGAGCAAATTGGAGGTTGTTCCCCTTCTCATTCTTCTATGGAGGACTTTAGTAACATGATTTTGGATTACAATTTAATTGATACTGGTTTTTTAGGTAACAAATTTACTTGGAATAGGGGTCACTTATGGAAACATTAAGATTGTGTGCTTTTTAATGATTCTTGGATTAACTTTTTTAATACTATTAGTATAAAAAATCTTAATAGAACTCTTTCTGATCACTCCTCTTTACTTATTAGCCTAGATTTAGACATGTTAATGGAACTTCCCAATTCAGATCAAATTATTTTCCTAAAACTAGGGTTTTAAATAACAATCAAAATATGTTATATGAAGCATACAACTTTATATGAAGAAACATCATAGGATTAGAAATCACCCCTAAAATTTTTGTAAAGTTTGGATCATTAAATAATCCAAAATAAGTAAAAGAAATTTCCTTAAGAAAGCTTATTTTTAGGAATAAGATAAAATTCTAATTGTCTAATTAATAATGATGACCCAAGTTTGTTTTGATGGATTGTCCAATAAACCCATTTTAAACTACGGGATGGTTTTTTGCCCATCTGACCAAATCAAAGCCATTGATTCAAAATCATACAAAAGGGTTGGTTGGGATCGAAGTTGACATGTTTAAGTTTGTAATAAACATGTGCCAAGTGGTGAGCACCGACATTTATATGGGATTATTTGTGTATATTTTAAGGTAACCATCTTTTGTAATCATTGCACTTCCACCAGCATTGTGCTAATGATTAATAAAAATGATTATTAAATTAATAAAATAACCCCAGATTCAAATTTTCTAGTAAATCTACTTATGAGTCAGAATTTGTATATACTAGATCCATAGAACCAGTGTGATGAGATCAACATTAAAAATAAAATTAGATCTATTAGATGCATGGTTAGGGCATAACTTACATTTAAAGTTCCATGGTTTTTCATTATTTACTCTCTAACCATGTGTCTTTTTGGGTTTAAATTTGGATAGGGCACACTAAGGGGTGTTAACTACATCACCTAAATTTCCATAGCTAATTTGATATACCCATTCTCTGTAATTGAATTTTTAATGTCATAGGTTATTATTTGACCTAAAACTTTTGAAATTCATTATACCCAATCCATAGAGAGTTAGGTCACAATTATTCTTTATTTGTTTACATTTATGTAAGGGTTAGACATAATTAATAGCAAACCTATTTAAACACTAGAAACATCTTGGGAAAATAACTTTTAGTTCGGTCTAGTGAACTTTGAAAAATAAATTTAGCGAGATGATGAACCTAAGGAATTAATTTCACCAAATTGGAGTTCATTAGGTCAAATAAATCACAAACTCTAAAATAAGCCCCTATTTTAGAGTTGAAATATCCAAAATTCATAATTAATTAAAGAAAAATATAAAATAAATTTTGAACAAATCTAAATCAATCATACAATGAAGGAAAATGAAATGAATCTTCAATTTTAATTAATACTAAATTAATTTTAAATTAAAATATAATTAATAATTAATCAAATAAATCCATATAAAATTAAATATTTACCCAATTAATCTAAAATTTTTAATGATTAATCCGTGTGTTATTCCTAATCAATGGTTTCAATAATCTGAACATTTGAGATTGATTTGATTAATCAAAACCTAGCCCAAGTTTCCTACATGAGGAAGAATTTAAATAAATAATTTAAAAATTAAACAAACAACAATAATGTAAACAAAACAACTTAAACTTAAAGTTAATACATCAACTCATTTAATAAATACTTAAACTAAATTATAAAGACCTCTATGCATCATGTTTGAATACATAGGAGGATATAAATGCATTCAATTGTAGGCCTTTAAAAATTTTTTAATAAATGAAAGGCTTTTATACATATGTTTAATTCCTTTTGGAAGGCATAAATGCATTTCAGTCAAATGGTTTAGAATGTGGGGTTAAGTGCTTCAAATAAGTATGAAGTATTTCAATTAAAATTTTGTTTATAATAACAACCTTTTAAATTAATAATAAAGATTTTAAAATAAAACTTCAAGGACTCAATGCAATCATTCTATTCTCTATAGGGGAATGAATGTATTACATTTATGAGCCTTAGGTCTTAAAGGTTTGTGTCCTCTACACTTTAGAGTCATTAGTTTATGAAATTATTTAAAATTAAATCATTGAACTCAAACACTTTGAAACATGATTAACAAAATACTAAATTATGAATTTTTAAAATTAAATTAAAATCCTTTTGACTTATAATAAAAAAAGAATTTCAAATAAAAATAATTGAAATAATAAAATCTCTTAGGCATATCAAAGATACACAACCTTCTTAACTTATTACAGATGGATTATTAGGACAACTAACTTAGCTTAGACTATGCCCATGGTTATTTTGGTGTGCTTAAAGATTCCTATCTTGGAGGGCATCTTATGTATTCTTTTTTACTTTCAATATTCTACATAATCATACATGTTTACACACTTATACCTATGCAATACACTATATTTAGTAGTTGCATATAGTATTGCATTGCAATCTTATTTCTTGCTTGTTCTTTCTTCTTATAATATATAGTCTTTAGAATGTACTTAGGTTTAAATGTAAAAGTAAAAGTCAAATGTCAAATGCAAAGTCTTTAGAATATATATAAATCAAATTGTATAAAAAGATGTAAAAGGTTAAAGATATTTGTTTACAAATATAGGGCTCCAAAAGAAAATGATTACTCTTTCTTTGAGAAGCATTGTCTTTTGGAATCCTATAGGTGACAAGGAGCCAAAAGTCAAGCAAATATTTTTAAACCTACATTCATAGATGTAGAAATCCAAGGCTATTATGTTGGTACTTGGCCACCTTACTTTATTAGCAGACCTTGGTTTGTATTCTATATTTAAAATAAATGAACAAAAATTTAATTTATACTCTATTGTTATATACTAATTTATATTAAATACATATTATTCATATGGGTGGTAGATTTGTTGCAATTCATCACCCATAGTTTGAGATTTGGATGATGATAAATAATGTTGTCTGAACTACTATTCATTGAATATCTTTGATTTCTATTATTATCTATGAGTACTAACATTTCGGGAAGATCACAAGTTACTCAAAACAACAATAAGACTCAAGACTGAATAGAGTAGGAGTGTGAGTCTGTAACATTGTAACTTTTTCATTTATTTTATTTTCTCTTTTTCTTGAGTTTGCCCACAAACTACATGTAAATCTGAGCAACTATGCACAGACACAGGGGGAGAGGGTTTTAAAAGAAAAATATAGATTTTTTCCTCTTTTGATCGTACTATATGAATTTATGTCATACTGTATGATCTGATTTGGTTAGAATGTCTTTCTATGAATAGGACATACTGTATGATTTGTATCGTACAGTACAATGTGTTACAAATCCAAAACCCCAGCAGCCAGATTAGTTTAAGTAAGTTTTATCAAGCGTTCGAACTGTAGAAGAGATTTGTACTATACGATTTATTTTGAATACTTACATAAATTAACCTGTGATTAGTGGAATAAATCAAGGATTAATCACTAATTGGTAATCGTACTGTATAAACCCATTTGTACTATACGATGAACCGAGACTATTTTTAATCATTCCGGAGTTCATCATGGACGATCCCTTGATTTTTACCTAATAGTACGGTATGAAGTGTATCGTACCATACGATATACAGAGACGAGTTTTGAACATCACGGACTTCATCTTAGACGATACTTTGAATTTGACTATTTGTACTATATGAAGTAGGTCAAACCCTATAATGTATATAGATGAGTTTTGATCATCCTGAATATCATCCTGTAGGAACAGAAGAGTTGAGGATCATACGATACGAGTTTATATCGTACTGTACAATTATATTCAGAAGTTTTTGAACTGTTCATAAACCTTTGTACCAGGATGAAGCTCATTTATACTAATCGTACCGTACGATGTGGAATTATATTGTATGATAGTAACGGCTAATTTAAAAAATTTTAGGGTTTTTGGAGCCTGTTTTAAGTATGAAAAAGTAATAGTTTTGAGGGATGACTAAGAGAGAGGAATGTGAGTAGAGAGGGAATCGTTGGGAGAGAGCTCTTGAGAAGATTTAGGGTTTAAGAGAGGAAGAAGAGGGTGAGCTTTGTTCTTGCTACACTTTATTCCTCCTATGGCACATGAAGATCTTATGAGAGGCTCTCTGAGGGGGGAGAATCTTCTATGTCCATGTTCTCAAAGGTTCTCTACCTTCTCTAGGAGGGAGAAAAATGAGAAGGTACACTGCCGTCGCCAGGAGGGTGAGAAAAGCGTTTGGCACTCCACCAAGATGGGTTGGTGAAAGTGAGTTTTGTGAGGGCTTCTCCGCCTTTCCAAGAGGGCAAAAGCAGAATTATAATTTTGTAATGAAATTCCCTGAGTGGAGGACTCTGGGGAGTGGACGTAGGTCATGTGATCAAACCACTATAAGTCTCTGGTGTGATCTTTTGCCTTACTACTTTTTACTTTCGCTTGCACTTGATTTTCATTATAACTACTTGGTGAAATTCTCTGTGGAATCCATTGTTGCTATTTGTGTTCAAGTATTCGCTTCCACATTAGTTAATTTTTTTTCAAAAAATTTAAAAACATAAAAAAAGTTTTAGAACTCCTATTTAGGATTTTTTATTGCAATAAGATTTTTGCAATTCACCCCTACTCCTCTTGGCGCATCTAGTAATTTCAATTGGTATTAAAGAAGGGTTTCAAAAGTAACATTTTAGAAAACCTTGAAAATTGATCATGTCTCATTTTGGTAATCATAATACTGCGGAGGGTTATTCAATAACTCGTCCACCTCTTTTTGACAATATCCCGTTTGATTTTTAGAAAATTAGAATGTCTACTTTTTTACATCTATTGATTACCGCATATGGAAGTTAGTAAATGATGGTTATGCTGCACCTTCTAAACTTGTGAATGGAGTGAAAACTCAAGTGCCTTTCAATGAATGGAATAATGAGGATAGGAAATTAGCTCAATTAAATACAAAGTCTTTTATGCAATAAAATCTGAGTACTATATTAGAGTATCTACATGTGCTACTGGTAAGGAGATTTGGGATAGATTGTGTATCACGTACGAAGAAACTAGTGAAGTTAAATAATCTAGGCTTAATATTCTATTGCATGATTATGAACTCTTCCGTATGAAATCTAGCGAAACAATATCTGACATGTACACTAGGTTCACCCAAATAGTGACATCTTTGCATGCATTAGGTAAATAAATCTCAAATTCTGAAAAAAGTTAACAAGATTCTTAGATGCTTACCTAGTTCCCATGATGCTAAAATTACTGTCATCACTGAATCTAAAGACTTGAACATTTATTCTTTTAATAATTTGCTTGGGTCGCTCATTGCATACGAGCAAGGAGTGAGTCAAAGGCAAAGTGGTGCAGGTGAAAAGAAAAAGGAGAGAACGGTGGCATTAAAAGCAAACAATTCAGAAAGTGAAAGTTCTATAGGGGAGGAAGAAGATGACATAGCCTTGATGATTTGAAAGTTCAAGAACTTTTTAAAAAGAAAACAAAGGCATCATCAAAAAAACTGGAATAAAGGTAAAAACTCATGGACTACTAAAGTTTCATCCGACATAATTTGCTTTGAGTACAGGAAGCCAGGTCACCTCCGAGCTGATTACCCCAACTTAAAGAGCCAACCAGCCAAGGAAAAAGGAGAGGACAAATCCAAGTACAAGAAAGGGAAGTGAAGACACAAAAAGCATTTTGGACCGACTCTGCCTCAAAATCTTCAGAAGAAGAAGTAGAGGAGGATATAACAAATTTGTGTCTAATGGATAATGATAATCTTGATCAATCAGATCAAGATGAGATATGTTAACTTTCATATGAAGATTTACTACTTATTTCTGAAAATTTCATGACTCATATAGGAAGTTGAAAACGATGCATGCTAGTCTTAATATTGATTTTAGTACTTTACAAATTGAGCATGCTAACTTAGTTAAAGAATATTCTGACTTAGATTGAGATCACATGTCCCTTTTTGATGAGTATGATGCATTAAATAAGAAGCATATTAAACTAACAGAAGTGCATGAATCCTTAAAAACCACACATGTTGAACTAGAAGAGGCTTTTCACGAACTAGACAAACTTGCATTGAAGTAGATCACATTGAGTATTTGTTAAAAATAGAAGTTCATAGATTGATATATCAAAATAATACTTTTAAAGAAAAAATAAAAGATATAGATAAAGAAAATGCATCACTCACATTAGCCTAATATAGCAAACCCCTAGCACTGTATGCATCACAAAACTTTAGGAAGAGGCAAAACCACTCACATAGGTTAGTAAACCCATTTCCCGGTGTGAGGTGCTTCTCTTATGTCATGCTAGGTCACATAGCCCACACATGCATGATTCACCATAGGACACACCTGGTATGGAGAACTAAATTGCATCCATGAAAGCATAGCATGCATACATCTCATTCATGCAAGCATAAGGAGGAACCCAAACTCACATGGGTTCCCAAATCTAATCCTTGAATGAAATTACAGGGAAGCTTTCACAAAAGACCAAGTGAAAGCATGTGGTACGTGGACATTGGTTGCTCGCGACATATGACTGGAGATATGAAGAAGTTCATTTTACTGGAGACCAGGATCGGAGGCAAAGTGACATTGGGAGACAGCACTACCAGGAAAGTGGTAGGCTCAGGTATCGTTGGTATTGCTAAGAATTTTTTAATTCAAAATGTTTTATTAGTTGATGGTTTGAAGCATAACTTACTTAGTATAGTCAATTATGTGATAAGGGTTTTGATATAAAATTTCTCTCTAACAAATGCCTGATTAGTTTAAATAACACACTTATTTTAGAAGGAAAATGAATGAACAATGTTTACATATTAGACCTTGATTGCATTGATAGTTCAAATTATTTTTGCTTAAAAACAGTAATAGATGACTCATGGCTATGGCATAGGAGACTATGCCATGCTAGTATGAAAACACATAGAAACATCACTCAGAAAAAACTAGTTAGAGGCATACCTAAGTTAGACTTCACTAAGGACCATGTATGTGATGCTTGTCAACTAGAAAAATAAATCAAATCATCCCTTCATTCAATTAAAGATGTGATCACCTCTAGGCCATTAGTAATCCTACACATGGACTTATTTGGACCCGTTAGCATAGCTAGCCTAGGAGGGAAAAAATATGAATTTGTGATTGTAGACGACTTCACTAGATTCACTTGGGTAAGATTCCTAGCACATAAGAATGAGTAGTTTAAAGAATTTAAGGTATTATCCACATGGATTCATTGAAAATTAGGATGTGAAATCTCAATAATCCATAGCGAACATGGTAAAGAGTTTAAAAATGAAAGAATTAAATCATTTTATCAAGAGATAGGAATAGAGCATAATTTCTCAGCCCCTAGAACACCCCAGCAAAATGGTATAGCAAGAAGGAAGAATAAAACCTTGGTAGAAGCCACTAGGGCAATGTTAGCAAAGTAAACTCTTCCTCGATATTTTTGGGCAGAAGCGGTTAACACAATGTGTTATGTTTTAAATAGGGTGAAGATTAGGTCAAAACTGAATTAAACTCCTTATGAACTCCTTAAGGGTCAGACACTAAATCTCTCACACTTACTTGTTTTTTGTTGCAAGTGCTTCATCTTGAATAATGGTAGACTTCCCTTGGAAAAATTTGATCCCAAGTCTGATGAGGGTGTCTTCTTAGGTTATTCATCTGTAGGTAAGGCCTATAAAATCTTTAATAAGAGAACCTTAGTAGTAGAAGAGCGCACCCATGTAGTTTTTGATGAATTAGATAAGCCCTCTGAATCTAAAATATAAGAAGATGAAATAGAGGCAATTTAAGGAGTAGAAATTATGATCATAGGAGAAAGGGTAGAACCCTAAGAAGATTTAGCTAGAGAATGGAGATATTCTTCAAGTCATCCTAAAGAGTTAATTTTAGGAGACACATCAAAAGGTGTAAGAACTAGGCATGGACTTAGGAAGGAGGTTAGTCACTCAGCATTCATCTCTATAATAGAACCCACCAGTATAGATCAAGCCTTAGGAGATGAATTTTGGATTCTAGCAATGCAAGAAGAACTAAACCAATTCACCAGGAATGATGTTTGGGAATTACTTAAGAGACTTAAAGAACAGACTGTAGCTGGAACAAAATGGGTCTTTAAAAATAAGTTGAATGATTCAGGAATAATAATAAGAAATAAAGCCAGACTAGTAACTAAGGGGTATAACCAAATTGAGGGAATAAACTTTGAAGAAACCTTTGCCTCAGTTGCTAGACTAGAGGCCATAAGGTGCTCTTAACTTTTGCTTGCTTCAAGAACTTCAAACTATATCAAATGTATGTAAAGAGTGCTTGTTTGAACGGGGTAATCAAGGAGGATGTCTATAATAAGCAACCCTCTGGATTTGAGAGCTCATAATTTCCAAACCATGTATTCAAAAAAAAATGCACTTCATAGATGAAAGCAAGCACCTAGAGCCTGGTACAAAAGACTTAGCTCATTCTTGTTAGATGGAGGATTTGTAAAGGGTAGTGTGGATACTACACTCTTCTTACAAAAGGTTAAAGATGAAATTCTCATTATTCAGATCTATGTGGATGACATCTTATTTGGATCTTCAGATAAAAATTTGTGTGATGAGTTCTCAAAGACAATGAGTAATGAGTTTGAAATGAGCATGATGGGAGAACATAACTACTTTCTTGGCTTTAGTGTAAAAAAAAATAGATAACAGAATATTTCTTAGCAAAACAAAGTACATTAAGGACTTTGGTAGTTGTTGGGAGGTTCATATACCCTTATTGAATTTTCTTATAATACTAGTTTTCAACCAAATATATGTATGGCCACATACGAATCTCTATTTGGAAAGAAGTGTAGAACCCATTAATCATGGATAGAGGTAGGTCAGAGGAGTCTAATTGGGATAAACTTAGTAAATGAATCTACTGTAAGGATTCATTTCAATAGAGATAAATTTTAAAAGCTATGCATGATAGATGGAATCATCATTATGGTGTTAAGCATCAAATGGTAGAATTTCAAGTTGAAGATTTTTTACATGTAAAAATTAGGCTGATGATTGGCATTAGTAGGTTTGGAAAGGAAGAGAAGTTGAGTCCATAGTAATTGGACTTTTTGAAATAATTAAAAGGATTAGAAAATATTCTTACAAGTTATAATTTCAAGTGCACATGTTTTTTTTGTTGAAGAAAGCACTTAATTTGCTATAATAAAGAAAAACGGAAACAAAGATTACAACCTAATACCATCCGATTCCTTCATTAGCAAATTAATGAATGAAGGAGGGACATTACAACTCACCATATCTTTCCAAACAAAAGAACTAAAACAAGCGTAGTTAGCACATAGATCAGCTAACTTATTACTTCCTCTATTCACAGAATTAAAAATGACAAAATTGAAATCTTTAATAAAAGAGAGATCAATGCTATCGTTACCTCCTTTATCCACCTTATTTTTGATGAAATTGATAACATTCCTATTGTCACCTTCAATAACCAATCCTTTATATTCCTTCATCCAATCGCTTATAAATTCCTTCAACGAAAGAATAGAGAGAAGTTCAATAGCTCCTGAATCCCAGTGCACAAACTCTTTACCAAAGGCCAGCAAAAATATCCCAAGATGATCTCTACAAACTCCTCCTACACTGGCTTTGTAGGAGTTATGAACAACACATGTTTGATGTTTATAATGTGCATGATAGATAGAATTAGTATTATGTTGCTAAGATTCAAGTGGTAGAATTCCAAGTTGGAGATGTAATATATGTGAATAATAGGCCGATATAAAAGGCATAAGTAGGTTTGGAAAGGAAGGGAAGTTGAGTCCATGGTATGTTGGATCATTTGAATTTATTAAAAGTATTAGAAAATATGCTTACAAGTTATAACTTCTAGAGAAGATGTTTGATGCTCATAATGTATTTCATGTGTCATATGTAAGGAAATGGGTATCTTATTCTAAACATTAAATTTCTATAGAAGAAGTTAAAGTTGATCTAGATCTGGGCTACATTGAGGAACCAGAAAGGATATTACATATAATGTTAGAAGATTAAGGATTAAACATATTCTAAGTGTTAACGTTTAGTGGAAGCAAAAATAAAAAGGTGAAGCTACTTAGGCAAAAGAATTTGAGGTAAGACATCTATACTATTAAAAACATTATAACAAAATCTAATAGATGTAACTCATTAAATATCTATAATTAAACCCATTTACATGTATCTATAAGTACTTTATATGTATGTGAATGTCTGAATCTATTTTGGAGTGTGTCTCAGGATCTATGTGCTTGATTTAAAAATCAAAAAATTTTCCCCTAGGTTATTATAGCACCAAGATTGGTAGCATTGTGACTTTGAGCTCTACATCTTTTAGCCAAATTAATTTGGGTGTTGTGGAACAAATGCTTGGGTTCTGATGTTATACTCATCCAGTGGGAATGCAAAGGATTGAGTGTCACTATGCAAAACAATTTTTTTTTATTAAAATGTCTATTTTTACTATTTTAACCATTTTTCTCATTATGAGGCAACCGAGTAGAGAGGGAGAGGGAAGGATTTTAGAGATAGAAAGCTAGGGTTTGGGCTACTTTGGTCTATTTTTTGCTGTCATCCTATTTTGGAATGTTGCTTAGATTGAGTTAGGAAACATTTCATTTATCTCATTTTTCAAAATGTGAAAGTTTAGGGATATTTCTTGAATTAAATTATAATTATTTTAAGGGAAAACAATGATAAATTTATACCCGTATAACTATCACCATGCAACTTTCTATATATTGTAAAGACGATAATTCTTGATATTTGATCTTTTTCTTGAAAAAAAAATATTGAGGGTAGTTCAAAAGTGCACTATTTTATATATCTAGAAAATAATTTTGATCCTAGAAAAAATTGTAGAATTAAAGTTTCAAAATGATTTTCTGAATAATCCCTAGAAATCTGATGATTTTTTTAAATATTAAATTTATATTCAATTGTTGAATTGTAGTCTATTGATATAACACACTATGAATTTATGCGTGTTATTTATTTACATTTCATGTACTAAATTACATTGATATGTGTGCTTATATGCATATATTATATGATTCTAAGGAGATTTGATTTGTATAGGAAGTTCAATGATGGTGCTAAATCCATAAGGAGTCAAAATGCCTAAATTTCTAAATATTTAGCATGTGTTAGATATTTGTTGCCATAAGGGCCAATTTTTTTATATGCCATCAACGGGAGTTATAATTGCTAGCCATAATTATGATACCTATTTTGGAAGGGATGTATAAGGGCATGAGGGAATTTTATTACTTTTTTCTCAAATATATAAAGTGTTTGTTTATTTTCTTTTAGTGCATAATCTATTTTATTTTAATCATTTGTTATCGATTTTATGCTTTATAAGATGCACTCCTTTGAACTACTTTTAGTTAAATGCTTGATAAATACATTTTTGGAAATTATATTGGTTTGTGTGATGTTAACCCGTGTTTTCTCACACCTTATACCTTCCATTTTAAGTAAGGGGAAAGGGATAGAGTTTCTTGAGTAGCTAAGAATAGGACCTAATTTTTCTAGGTATGTATATGTATTTCCTTGATTTTATATAATCTTAGCTGTTTATTTTATTTCTCTATTCTACGCATGTGTAGCCATTTACTATAATATGTGTTGTATATACATTTTGATGAAATTAACAGAGATTTGTGGGTGACCTTATTTTATTGTATTTACTAATGTTAATTACATGCTTTCTATATTAATAAAAGATATATTAGTAGCTCCCAAAATTTAGATATTGTGCTGGCTTGTCCCAATCCAACATGGTATGACTTATCTATCTATGGGTCATATTGGGTAAGGTTGTGACAACGAAGGCCTTATAATCATAATAGAGCATATTTGCATTATCTCATACTATAGGGCCTAAGTTTATTTTGGTTCTAGAAATTATAACTTAGTATATTTTGTAGCTATGCCTTCACAAGGTGTCAAGTGGAGGATTGTGGCATTTTGAAAATGGATTTTCATGACACATGATAAATGACATAAATAAATTCTACATGCTAGAGTCCGAAAGAAGAGGAAGAGTTACACTTGGAGACAACACCAAAAGAAAAGTGGTTGGTACATGTAATATAGGGAAAAAATGGTATCACAATTGATAATTTTGTATTAGTATAAGGACTTAAGCATAATTTAAAGAGCATTTTTTAGTTATGTGATAAGGGATTTTATTCTAATAAAGGTTTGTTGATGATAATAATAAATAAGTGTTAGAAAAATTATAAATAAATAATGTTATCATGAAAGTACTGATAAAGCAAGTGCAATGTGTTGCTTAAGGAATATCATAGATGAAAAAGCTTTAATCTAGATACATCCCAATGAATACAATAATGTCCAAATGCTAAGAGAAACCTGCATTTATAGTCATGAAAAAATCCACCTATCCCAGCTCTATAGAAAGATAAAAGCATATGCTTATGCTTCTAGTGAGAGAAACTCTGAGATTTTTTAGGGTGAGAAAAACCTTTTTTCAAATTTTTGCTTTACAATTTTTTTGGATTCACTTTTCATGACGCCGATGGATAACCGGCCACCATCGGATAACCGACTAATGCCCGATAATCGGCCACTAACGGACAACCGACATTCTCCATCCATAGGATCATCAGCCAATCATCCATCTTCATCTATCAAATCTTCAACTGTTACACACAATGTTGAAGTTCTTAAAGATAGAAGATTCAAAAAAGGAGATATTCAATGAGATTTAAGGAACATCCAAAAACCTTTGATCATTAGAGAAGGCTACCGTCCAAATGACCTCCAAGATAAAATTCAAGTTTTGTAGTTGAAGGAAAGGCAAAGAAATTAGAATCAATTATAAAGATGTCTGATGTACCTAAAAAATAAAATGGTATTAATTCAATTTCATTTGGAGTTTTTGACCATGAAGCCTCTACTTTGTCAGATTTGGTTATGAAAGTCAACAAATTTGTTGGAAATAATGAAGGATCATTGAATTGCAATTTGTATGTTAATTTTTCAAATCTTAAAGTTACAAATAAGAATCCATCAAATCCTGTTATATGGAATGAGAAAGTTGTTGCTTGGCTGAATGAAAAAATTAGTCAGAAAGAAAATTTTATTAATGTACGGAAGGGACCTCAGCATATAAAAATCAACTTTGATATTAACTCAACTGAGATGTCAGCTGATGGGGTTGCAGTCAAATTAAACTCTGACTTAGAGTTAGCAAATTCCAAGATTCTAAAAAATTCATTTGTTCTAAAAGTTCTAGGGAAGAACATCCCTTTCTTGGCATGTAGCATTGAGATCAGGAGGCAATGGAACAAATTTGGAAATTTTCATTTAACAACTTTGGGTTTGGATTGGATTCTATGTTTTTTTGAGATAGCTGATGCAATGGAAGAAGTTTTCAGCAGTGGCCCATGGTATTAAGGGGGTCATATTAAAGGTATGGATAAATGGTCTCCACTTTTCTCACCTTTATCTCTAAAACATTTTACTGGACCTGTTTGGATCCAGTTTCCTCTTTTATCGTTATATTATTGGGATAAAGTTAATATTACAAAAAATTAGTTTAAGGATTGGAACACCTATGTATTTTGATGGCAACTCATTTAAATGGGGAAGAAAGAATTTGCTCATGTTTGTGTTTGAAATAATTTGGAATCTAAATTACCTTTGGGAATTTGGGTTGATGGATTGGGTGGAAGATTTTTCCAAAAAATTGAATATGAGAAGATAACTTCATTTTGCTTCCATTGTGCTAAGATTGGGCATTTAAAATCTGAATGCCCTGTTCTTCGATTTGAAAATGATAAAGCTAAAGCAAATTTTAATGGATTAACAGGTGCTACTATTCAAGATGAAGCTATATTTCATCATCAAAATGATGGACATGGACCATGGATTCATATCATGTTCAAAAAAAGAACAATAAAGAATTGGAGATGGGATAATGGTGATTGGAAGAAGGAAGCTTATTTAAAGCATTTAAATAAACATAATGACACAAATGCAGTCATGAGAAATAACGCAACTCAATCTGTTAACAATACTCATGCTAATGAGGAATCAAATATGGAAACTCCTACATTTAATAATGAACAACAAGAAATTGTTACTGAAATATCACAGCTGGATGTCTATATGGTTAATAAGTTTGATGTGTTAGCTAAAGAAACCAATAATGCAAATCCTGTTATCCTTGATGCTATCCTACAAATTGCTACTAATACTACAAATAAGGATGAATCACTTCTAGAAGTTGTTTATATTGATTCTCCTGAAGAAATAAATGGTAATATTAATTTTGATTTAGACATTGAAGTTACCAATATTGTTGCAGCTGATGATAATGATGAAGGGACTATTAAATCCAAAAATAAAGATCAAGGTAGTGCTCAAAAAGAGTTGCCAAATTCTACTAAACAAAGATCAAAATTACAGCTAGATTTTTGGGACCTATTGAATCTGTCTCTAGGAAGAGAAAAGGAGAAGGTAAGGTGAAGAAGAATGGTGGGGACTCTTCACCTTTATGTAATTAATGTATTCCTTTGTATTTTGGAATTGTAGAGGGGCAAAAAATAAGGAAGCCATTCTTTACCTATGGGAGATTTTGAAACACAATGCATTTTTTTATTGGGTTATCTAAGACTAAGTTGGTTAATATTGACAGGTGTGATGTCAAAAAGATTATTGGGCGTGATTGGGATTTTTTTCACCATCCAGCTGAGGGAACTTCTGGTGGTATTTTTATACTTTGAAATAAAAATTTAGTGTCTTTTAGTGTGGTAGATCTTTCTTCTCAATTGCTGTTTGGGGTCCTTGATACTTCTAGTAAGGGGTGTTGGAATGTGGCTACTGTGTACGGTAATAAGGAGTTTCAAGTAGAAGGGATCTATTAGAAAGTCTTGGGAGGAATGTGGTGAGTAGTGTTCCTACTATAGTGGGAGGGGATTTCTATTGTCTTCTTTCCAAGGAAGATAAGAGAGGTGATAAAAGATTTTTTTGTCTAAAGGACCAAAGGAGATGAAGTTTTTTATGGCTAACCATGATCTTCATGATTTAGGTGTTGTTGGACCAAGGTTTACTTGGTGTAAAAACAAACAAGGAGTTGCAAGGATTGGGAGAGACTGGAAAGATGCTTATTGAATTCAACTACTCTTTAGATGGCTCCTTTGGCATTGATTAGACACCTAACAAGGGTGGCATCTAACCATTACCCCATTACTTTTTAATTTGATGAAGTGCCTTAGCTTCATTAAAACTTTTTCAGATTTGAAGATACATGGAAGTCTTATCTAGCAACATGGAGTATTGTCACTAATGCTTGGGAGAAGAATGATTTTGGTGATGCAGCTAAAGTTCTTAATAAGAAAATTTGAAGATCTATGATGTCTTTATACTATTGGAACAAGAATAAATGCATAAAATCTTTGCTTTCTTAAGGAGGAATTGAAAGAAGATATTCTTAAATTACAACTGGAAGAAGACTTGGAGGGAGGCCTATGTTCTGATAAGTTGCTTTTACTTTGTGCTAAAGTCAATGAACTCAATGTTACTTTTTGTAGATTATCTACATTGTGGAATCAGAGGGAAAAGGCTAGTTAGAATGAAGAGGGAGACACTAATTCAAAAATTTTTCATGACTATGCTTCAGCAATAAGGAATGGAAAATTGATTAGAAAAATAATGGATGAAGATAACAATGAATCATTTTTTGTTTTTTTGAAGTTTTTGGAGAAAAAAATGGCATTTCAGGGACTGTGTGAGGATGGGCCTTCAGTTAATAAAGACCAGAAGATTGATGATGAAGATTTGGATTTTATAAATGCTTTGTTCATTGAGGAGGAGTTTACTACTGCAGTTTTTTAGCTAGGCTCGAATAAATCTTCGGGTTTGGATGGGAGTACCGCTTCATTTTTCAAATTTTATTGGAAAATTGTGAAAGGTTCGACTTGGAAAGTAATTGATGATTTCTTTAAGACAGATCTAATGCATGGAGCTTGGAAGGATAGGATACTATGATTTTTGTTATTGCAAAATTAAAAAATATGTTATTACCATCAAACTTTCAACCAATTAGTCTTTGTCAAACTATCTACAAGGTTACTTCAACAATGATTGTGAATAGATTGAAGTGTTGTATTTCTGAAATCATTTTTGAAGAACAAGTTGCTTTTATTCCTAGAAGACCTATGTCTTTTTTTTTTTGAAGGAAATACTAAATTGCATTAAAAGAAAGATGTAAATCAAATACAAGCTATTATGTGATAGATAGTCTATCACATTCCTCCTTTAGAACATTGAAAAAAGAAGGAGGAACCTTATTGCTACTAAGATCTTCCCAAAGAAAATCTTCAAGTAATGCAGAGTTAGCACAAATGTGGGCTAACTTATTACTATCTCTATTAACAAAATGGAAAAGAATGTTACCAAAGCCATCCAAAAAGGATAGGTCTTCAAGCTCCTCTTCATGTACAAACCGAAGTTCTTTATTCATAGATCTTTGTATAAGTTTGATAATACTGGAATTATCTCCTTCTATAATCAGCCCCTTTACATCCAGCATCCAATTAAAGATAAAATTCTTCAATGAACGGATGGCCATTAGCTCCAACGCTCCATTATCCCAATGAGTGAAATTGATTCCAAAAGCAAGTAAAAATCTGCTTTTAGAATCTCTAAAAATCCCACCTATACCTCCATTGTTGTTACTAGTTAAAGCTGCATCAAGATTAACCTTAATCCATTCTGGGGGAGGGGGGGTGCCAATAAGAAATTAGCCGTGTTGGCTGGTTAGCATCCTAGTGATCCATGAATAGATTGTAAAAATAAATTGATGCGTAACTAATAGCATTGCATGCAATGTAATTCAAACTCCATTCATTTTTTCCATGCTTGATTAAATTCCTACTCTTCCATGAGAAATAAACTAGAGAACAATATAAATTTGCCATTGATTTATTGTTCACTGATAACCTTTTCAAATGATACTTACAATCACTGGCAGAGGAGAACACCAGACATAGGAAACCCCATGTTTTGAGAATGCAAATAGCTTGCTGCGGTTTAGAACAATGCACCGTGACATGATCAGTATTTTCTTGTTCAATAAATCCTCTAGGACATAAATTGTGTCCCAGTAATCTTCGATTCATTAGAAATCCATTTGTTGGGATTGCCTCATTGAGAAGTCGCCACCAAAAACATTCAATTCTAGGATTGAGCTTCAATTTCTTTAGCTAGATGCCATAATCAACAGTTCCGTCATTTTCATAATTATAAGAAGAGGCCAAAGCAGTAATACTTTTTCCTGAGAAAATTTTCTTCAACTCAATGCTATCCTTGGATTGATAAGGATAAATTTCAATTTGAATAATAATTTTCACAAGATCTTGCCCAAAGAATTTATTAAGAACATCAATCTTCCAGCATCCATCTGAAATAAAGCTCTCCAACGATGGGAATTCAGTATTCTCTACGGCCACAAATGTTGGCCATTTCTCTAGACACCTATCTAGAATCCATGCATCTTTAAGAATGTTTATTGACTTCCCTGCAGCAATTTTCCACCTCGTAATAGGCCTTAGAGCAAGAGCACCATCAGCCAATATCTTCCAGGTAGACGATTTATTCTCTCTTTTAGCTTGTTCCCAGAATTTAGTAACATACCTAGCCATGATAGCTTTATTGAGCAAAGAGTCTTCTTCTTTTAAGAAATTCCAAGCAAATTTTGCTCTAAGAGGACCAGTCATAGCACTCACCGACATTAAGCCTTGACCTCATTCCTTCCATGTTTTGCACATATTTTCCCATGATATATAATGTAGTCCATGAAGACCTCCTTGTCTATCCCAAATAAAGTTCCTAGCAGCTTTATCAATTTCTTTAAGAATCCTCTTTGGAATTAATGTGTAGGTAGCCACAAACACTGGTAATGCCGCTAGAACTGATTTAGTAAGAACAATTCTTCCGGCTAGAGATATCATCAATTTGCCCCACACATTTAGTTTGGAATTCACCTTTCAAGAATATAATTAAAATCTGAAGCTAGCAATCTCCTCAAAGCCAATTTGATGCCCAGATAAAAAACTTCTTTCACCATTTTGAAACCCCAAAGTTTTGTTATATTTTTTTCCTCCTCTTTTTAACCAAATTCCAAAAAATTATAACATATTTTTTATTATTAATGCTCTGCCCAGATCTGTTGCAAAAATCTGAGATAATTTTCATAAACCTTCTCATACTTCTCATATTAGCTTGGGAGAACAACAAGATATCATCTGCAAATAAAAGATGAGAAACTCTAGGTGCATTTGCCGAGATTTTGATACCCAAGTTCCTTCCACTGTACCATATATCATTGGTTAATAATTGAGAGAAAAGGATAAATAAATATGGAGAAAGTGGACAACCTTGTCTGAATCCACTATATGCTTTAATCGCTTTCAAGATCTTTCCATTTATCTTAAAAAAGAATTCAGGATATTCTACACATTCCATGATTAGATTTGAAAATCTAATTGGAAATCCCATTTCCTTCAAGATCAATCTCAAGGTATCCCAAGCCATACTATTATAATCTTGTTCCATATCAAGCTTAATAGCCACCCATCGTTCTTTTGATTTAGAAATTTTGAGCTTATTAAAAAATTCTTGAGCTAAAAGAATGTGATTTGATAATGCTCTACCTTTTAGAAATGTTGTTTGCTCCTCTGAAATAAGACCACGAATCACCTTCATAAGTCTATTTAAGATCATTTTGGCTATAATCTTATATAAAGTACCACACATGCTAATAGGTCGAAAACTAGAGGGAGAATTCGAATTCAGCATCTTTGGAATGAGAATAACTAGCGCCTGCTTCCAGCTTGAACAAAGCTGTCCTGTAACAAAAAAATGCTGAACTGCTCTCCATACCTCATTCCCAGTTATATACCAATAATTTTTGAAGAAAGAATACGTTGTACCATCCAATCCAGGTGAAATATTAGTTCCACTCTCTTTGATAACTGCTGCGAGTTCAAAAAACGAGGTCTCTTCTTCTAAAATTTTACAATCAGTAGCAGATAAAGATTTCAAAATCGGAGGCCATCCATTCACATTACCATTTATGTTTCTCCATTTGTTGTTAAAGAACTTCAATAGGATGTCTTCAATTTCTGCATGGTCTTCTACTAAAATACCTTCCTCATTCTTCAATTGATGAATAAAATTTCTCATTCTTCTACCATTTGCAAAAGAATGAAAATTTTTTGAATTTGTATCAATTTCCTGAATCCATTTTAGCTTTGTTCTTTGTCTCCACCATGTGCTTAACCGAGATGAGTTCACATTGAATTCATGAATTTTTGCTCTAAGTAGATCCAGTTTTTCTTCTTCTAAACCATTTCTATTAGCTTCTTCTAACTGTAGACCAGTTATCTCACTCTTTAAACGAATATTGCTTTCTTTGAAGTCTTTTAATTTTTCCTTACTCCAGAAATGAAGTGCTTTTAAAGTCCTCTTACACTTCACATTAATAATTTCCATGCCATTCCCTTTAACTGGTTTGTCTCATGCTTTTAAAACAATCCCTTTAGCAGTCGGAAAAGACGCCCAAATGTCTTCATATCTAAGCACTTTGTTTTGGTACAACTTCTCCTTTACAATTATAAGAATTAATAGACAATGATCGGAAGAAATTCTTGGCAAATGTCTTACCACTGCATTCTGAACCTCATTCAAAGCCTTGGAGTTCAAAAGACACCTATCCAACCTTTCAAGTATGTGAGCATTTCCACTTTTGTTGTTTCACCATGTAAATTTTGGACCCATTATTCCCACATCATGTAGGTCATTTCTTGCCATAAATGCAGCCATTTCTTGTGGGCCTTGAAAAAAAGAGAACTTTTTTCCCACCTCTCTTCTCTTCTTGTGAAAGTATACAATTGAAAACTCCTCCCACCACCATAAGGATATTCTTATTACTTTTATATTCTAATACTTCCCACAAGTTTCTTCTCAAATTTGGATTTTTATTTCCATATATAGTAGAAACCAACCACTTACTATTATTGAAAAGACTTAATTCCCCAATCACACATTGAGGTGAAGCCTCTATTATTGAAAAATTGGTAATATTAACTTTTGAAAATACCATAATACCTCCAGAAGCACCAATTGAGGGATAAAGAAAATAATGCCAATCATCACCCAAACATTTATTCACTTCATACCTCTCAAAGGAAGCGATTTTGGTTTCAACCACCCCAACAAAGAAGACATCCCAATCTTTTAAATAAAGGGAGGCTTTCCTCTTATTTTCCCCCCTACAATTCCAAAATGCAAGAGAGGTCATTTGGATAAAGGTGGAGAAGGACCCCCACATTTACCTTTAAAAATTACTTCAAATTTTTTTGATCTAGTTGAATTGTT
Organism: Dendrobium nobile; assembly: GCA_022539455.1. NCBI lineage: Eukaryota > Viridiplantae > Streptophyta > Magnoliopsida > Asparagales > Orchidaceae > Dendrobium > Dendrobium nobile. The sequence goes on from CM039735.1 coordinate 41,196,644, forward strand.
CAAAGGCCCCAAGTGTTTAAGTTCTTTCAAAAGCTTATGGTTTTAGGTACCTGGGCCTGATTTCTCCATAACAACACCATCCACTTCATTCTGAATCCCATAACCTTTGCCTTCTTTCTTCACTTTATTCATCAAAGAGTTTTGGACCTCCACTTTATTAACATTTCTTCCATCTTCTATTAGCTCCCCTTCTTCTCTATCATCCATTGATTTTATGTTTGTACTATCAGCCTTCCCCTCTTCATTTACTGTTTGAAGTAGTGAAAACATGTTATTTTTTGTCCTGTCCAACAGGAACTTCCACTGTCGAAATACTTTCTACTGCCCAAGATTCGCTGATTAAGACATTTTGACCTAGCTCTTCTACTTCCTTTGTATCTGAAATCTTCTGAACTTTGAAATCACTTTTTTGATAGGGAGTACTTGAGTTCGCAGGTAATCCATTAGGATTTACCTGAGTTCGCAAGAAACCCTTCCCATAATTGACAATTGAATTACTCTGTAAGATAACCTGACCAGAGCAGATCTTGCTAATGTTATCCGGATTATTTTGTTCCACTAGAACAATGTTTTGTTCCTTTTTATTAGTTATATCTCCTTCCAAATTAACAAATCCCTCTTCTAGTTGATCAGCCACTTCACCTAGAATCCTTGGGATATCTTGATTAGAGCTTTTACCAAAGCCATCTTCCATAATAATATGAGCTTCCTGTTCAACTCTTACTGGATTACCAGATTTCCTAACATATCTGACAATATTTGATTTGATCATCTTGTTGCCCATTTTGAAATTTCTCCTCTTCTTATTATTGACCATAATCCATGGACCATAAGTAGGTTCTTTAAAAACCTCTTGAGCTCTTCCCATATCATTCCTTCTATTACTATCATCAGCAACTTTCGTAACCTTCAGATTATTTTCTTTTAGCACACATTCATTCTCCATATGTCAAACCTTCCCACAACCAAAGCAAAAGTTTGATACCTTCTCATATTCCACCACTTGGAAGAACCTTCCAGCCATGCTATCCACCCAAACACGTAATGGAAGAGGTTGATCAAGCCTTATTCTTACACAAACTCTGGCAAACTCTCTTCTTCCCCAATAAAACATATTACCATCCAACATAAGTGATTTTCCAATCCTTGAAGCTATAAAGGCTACATTCTTCTCATCCATATTGGAGAAGAAAGACCCTTATTAGAATCCGTAGTAAAATCTGGCATCCACTTCTACATCCCTACTATATGTCTGTTAACAAACCAAGGACCTCCTGAATGAGCTGCTTCTACCATCTCTTCCGATGAGAATGAGCATAAGAACCATCCGCTACCCAATGTAGTAAAGTGGAATTGACCAAACTGATTCCATTGTCTTCTTAGCTCCCAAGCCACCATGTGGGATGGTAAATCTCTCCCAAAAACTTTAATTACCAATGACTTTGATAATTTCTTAGAGTTCATCTCCTCCATTTCTACAAAAAGTCTCACTGCCTTCCCATCTTCAGATAAAACCACTTCCTTTTCATTAAAATCCAATTTTATATATGGTTTGTTACTCCATGGATTCACCTTACCCAAGCCTACAGTGCTTTTAGGCATTTCCTCAAAAAGCTTACCTTCCTCCGAGACTTTCTTTCTTTCCAGAACTGAATGTAAAATGTTGTTAACCAAATTCAGAGAATTCTCATTTATCACGCTGCGACAAAGTCCAGGATTGCATTCAAATTTTTAACAGGTTAACAAAAAATTTCATTCCCAAAGTAGACGCCGTATTATCCGACGGCATTTCAGATGATTTCAGAGTCTTTGGAGTTACCATTTCCATAGTTTTAGATAAAGCCTTACCTTTGCCTTCCACAAGCTTGATCAACTTAGGTGTTATTTTTGATACATCCTTTATCACCAATGGACCTTGACATTTCAATTCAGGAAATTGTGATCTCTGTTTGGAATTAGAAAATGACAAGTCCTTCTCTATCACATTTAGCATTGAATTGTCCATCAACGAAGAAGACCTTGACGAATGATGGCCATCGACTTCTATGATCACCTCTTGCTTTTGAAGACGTCAATTACCTGTCATTGTTCCCCTTCGATCAATGGTTGTTGAGCTCTGACCACCTTCAACAGTGTCGGATGGTGGAGGACGTATGCCATCCACTGTCATTGATGGAGACCGGAATTTGCGGGAGATGAAAATTTGAAAAACAAAAGTTTTTCTCTCTCTAGAATATCCGGGAGCTTCTCTCTCCTTTGATTATAAACTAGTTAGCAAGTAGTATTTTGGATTAGAAGATCTATGTTAGAGCATTGTTTGTTAGCACATGAAATTTTCAATAAATTCAAAATTTCTAAAAATAAGAAAAGTTTAATGGAAGTCAAGCTTGATATGGAACAAGCTTTTGACAGTATGAGTTGGGAGACTTTAGAGCATGTCCTAAAGTGGTTTTGTTTTCGAGCCAAGATTTCCAATCTTATCATGGAATGTGTGGTTAATGTGAGATTTTCTATACTTTTAAATGGATGGAGTACTAATTGGATTGAAGCTAAAAGTGGCTTTCGACAAGGTTGTCCTATGTCACCATATCTTTTTATCATGTGTTCTTAGCTTTTATCAAATGCAATTAACCAAAGGATAAGAGTTAGGAATCCAGATTTATCGAAGAGCCCCTAAAATCACTCATCTCCTATATGCAAATGATGTGTTATTATTTGTGATAGCATCTTCCCATTTGGTTCAAGTTATGAATAAATTAATTATGGAGTAATGTGGATGGACTGGGCAAAATATTAACGAAACAAAATCTCAGATTTTTCGGTTAAGTAGTTAAATCTTCCCTTAATAGAAAATTGGAAAAAACATTTGTTTCAAGGTGGTCAATGAGCTACAATACTTAGGAATTAAGATTTTATTAAGAAGGATGGTGAAGGCTGACTTTCAATCCATCATTGATCATGCATTGGACAGACTTAATGCTTGGGGAGCTAGATTTTTATCCTTGGCTAGAAGGATGGTGCTAATAAGGTCTTATTTTTTATCTTTACCAATTTTCTTAAAAATACACTCTTTAATTCCCAAAGGTGTTTTATATGAATTGGATAGGCTTTGTAGAGACTTCATATGGCACAAAGACAATGGTAGAAAATTTGGCTTCAAGATGGTCAATGAGCTACAATACTTGGGAATTAAGATTGTATTATGAAGGATGGGGAAGGCTGACTTTCAATCCATCATTGATCAGGCATTTGATCAACTTAACTCTTGGGGAGCTAGATTTTTATCCTTGGCTAGAAGGATGGTGCTAATAAGGTATTCTTTTTTATCTATACCAATTTTCTTAAAAACAAACTCTTTAATTCCTAAAGGTGTTTTATATGAATTGGATAGACTTTATAGAGACTTCGTATGGCACAAAGGCAATGGTAGATGGGGTCTCTATTATGTGGCTTGGGAAGAATCATGTAAACCAAAAAATCTGGGTGGAATGGGTTTACATTCAACTATTCACAAGATTGGTCCTCTAAGAGCTAGATTATCTTGGAGGTTTGCTCAAAATTCTTCTTCTTTGTAGCATAAAAACATTTCTACTAAGTATGGTACAAATATATGGAATGGAGAGTTTAAAAAATGTCATTCGACTGCTTCGTTTATTCTTTTGGATGGGGCTTCTTATTTAAAACCAATTGCTAAATGGCAAGTTGTGAATGGAGAAAGCATTAATGTTATAAATGTTATATGGTTGATGGACAGGTGTTTTAATAAATGGCAAATGTTAGCTGATTGTGTTGGATTAGATGCGGTAATGCTACAACAATTCTTATTTCACGACGGTGAGTGGAATATGGCTAGCTGCTTTGATTTTTTAATACAAATCTTGTAAACTTAATTTAGTAAGAATGTATTATTCATGATGGAAAAAAGGATCATGTGGAAGCTCTATTCTAGCTCTCGGGTAGATCAATATCTGCTTTGGCATATGGTGAATCTATCAAATATAACAGTGAGGATGGTAATTTTGTGTTTTCTAATTGTTTAACGAAATTAAAACTAAAGCCATGAGTGGAAATTATTTGGTGTAACTTGAGAATGTATGCTTTACCAACTAATGAATTTTTAAATATAGAAGACTTTGGCATAGTGATCTTTGTGGTAGAGGTTGTTAAGAGGTTGAAGACTATTCACATATTGTTGTTCATTGCAAATATCTTATTGATATTATTTGCAAATTGAGACTTGGGGATTTCACATTCTTATCTTCCAATCTTTGGCTAATTTCTTAACTCATCTTAGAAAACTTTCCAAATACCAATTGAATACTATAGAGGTTTATTGTATAGCTATTTTTTACTCCTAGAAATGCTGGAATGATAGTAAGCATGGTAATTCTATTCCTCCTACTTTGGTAGTTGCTACGAATGTGTTATCCACTACCATGTCTAGATATCCGATGCTAGTGAACTAGGGTGCTTCTCTCCATATGGAGTTTGGTATTTGTTGGCACCCTCCACCTCATGATTGGATAAAGATAAATGTGGATTCCTCTTTGTTGGATTCGAGGTATTGGGGGCATTATTAGAGATCATAAAGGTAGATTTCTTCTGTCTTTCTAGAAAAAGAAATTGCATTGGGACATAAATCATCTAGAGATGGACGTTATCTTTACTTTGAAAGAATTCTTATAAGATTGGATGTTTGAAAGTAAAGGTATAATAATTGAAGGTGACAACTACAATGTGATCAAATTCCTTCAAGATTTTATGATGAAATCAACATACAAAACTCATATTTTGGTTTCAAAGAAGTTGGCTTTTTTAAATGACTTTAATAAGGTTATTTTCCATCATATTTCAAGAGAATGTAATAAAGTAGCTGACTTATGTGCTACTTTGGCTCTAGATAATAGCTTTTGTTTTGATTCAACTTCTTTTTTAAACATTCCTTCTTCTTTGTATAGTCTAATAAAGATGGAATGTGATAGTTGTTTCTTTTCATATATTGTAATAGGGTATCTTTCTTTAATTCAATTTGCAATCTTAAAAAATAAATAAGGAATACCATGGTTGAGTTATGGTTGTGGCATATGAGACTATTCCATGCTAGTATAAGAACATTTAGGAAAATCATAGTGTCAAAACTATTTAGAGGAATACCTAATTAAATTTCATAAAAGAACATGTATTTGATGCATGTTAATAAGGAGAATAAGTGAAGCCTTTATTTCACTCAATTAAGGTAGTTATCTAAATAGACCACTAGAGATACTATGCATGAACTTTTTTAGACTCGTCATCACTATAAGTTCAAAAGCTAATTCATATGGGCTTGTGATTGGAAATTATTACACAAGATTCGCATGGGTAAAATTTCAAGCAAATAAAAGTGAGTCTTTTGAGGAGTTCAATATATTTTTTTATGGATTTAGTAAAAAAAGATCGCACCATCTCCACTATCCATAGTGATGATGATAAAGAATTTGAGAATGAGTTCTTTGAGTCTTTTTGTTAAGAATTGGGTATAGAATAAAATTTCTCGCAACTAGAACACTAAAGAAAAATGGAATTACAAAAAGAAAAAAAATGGAACCTTAATTAAGGCTGCTAGGTCCATAGTAAATGAATATCTTTTGGGCTAAAGTAGAGTGTATAACAAGTTGTGTTTAATGGGGTAAATATGAGAGTTAAATTAAATAACACCCCATATCTAATCATAAATGGTACATCAAAAAACCATCCTGCTTAGATAACTTTAAAGGGAAATAATTAATTCTAAATAATAAGAAAAAAACTAAAATGGTAAGTTATATGCTAAAGTTGATGAAGGAAATCTTCTTAGCACACTCATATATAGTGGTTGACCACATTTTTGTTTGAGGTCAAATTCTTTAATCCTCTCTTATATAGTGCTTAAGGTTCCCTTCAAAATCATTTAACCATTCTTTAATTTATTGATTAACTTAAATTAATTGTTTTGTTTTTATTTTGTTTATGAGATTATCTTTATTGATTTTATTTTATATTTATTTACGAATTATTTAATTTTTATGCATTTAATATTTTATTATTTTTTGGGGAAACCCACGGAGGGGCTTACACATTAATTATAGGAAAAAAGTACAAAGTCCTTAAAGGGGCCTCGAGCTCTCTAGTGCTCAAAAGAGCTATAAAATTACAACCAAAAAACCTATGAGCTCAAGATCCATACTAGGCAAAAGTACATTAACACCCAGATACGTTCTACGGTGCATAAGTATGAGCACCCAAAAAGAAGGAAGGCAGCAAATAACACCAACGAGATCCAGCTTCCTATCCGAATTTCCAACACCACGATCACCTGCATTAGTGAGCTCCTGCAAAAAATGATGTAGGCCACAAGAAAAATAGCAAAATAAACCCTAATATATAAGAGGATGAAAATACCACAAGTAATTCTTGTTACAGATAACAAAGGGCCAATGGGGAACACTGCCTGAATTCCAGACAAACTTAGTAGAGTAACCTGAGTAAATAACATAAAACAGATGAACAAAGATAATAGAGACACAATTAATGGAAGAAGGATCAATCTTGTAACCCAAGAAACTGACAACTCGAGCACAGGCCCAAGAAATAGAGAGCCGCCTTCAACTCACCAACATCAAAAAAAAAAATCTAATAATGATTGCTAGGCCTCTAAGTAAAGACTGGATCAGCCAAATACAATAAGAAGTAGTAGCGAAGAGAAATATAATGGTCAGGAATAAAAAAGAAAAAAATAGACCCATATATGATCCAGAGAAGAAGCCCAAGAATCAGCAAACCTACTCAGACCCAACAAAAAATGAACGACCATAGGAAGGTTGAGAGACCTCCTGGGATAAAGCCAAGAGACTAACTGACCTAGTAGATTGCACCAAAAAACCATGAACCAACCACATAATGGACCTAGAAAAAAGCTAGAGATGGAATCCAACAAATAACACAAAGTCCACTACAAATACTCAAAGAAATCTCTCCTATGAAAGAGAAAAACACCCAATTATACAGGAAATCAAGGTTACCTATGCCATAAAAAGAAAGACCATACTAGCCAGTAACATAGCAGCTCAGTAGAAATTACCAACTAGCCTGAAACTCTACTAAACAATAATCAAGAGAAAAGGAAATCACAACACAAAAACTAGTAAAAAAGCTACAACCCATATAAGAGGAGAAAACCAAGATAGGGAAACACTGAGAGCAATCCCTTATAAGACAAAGAAGCGTGGTGAAAACCCACAGTTAGCAATGCCAATTAGGATCTGACATAAGGCATACCAATTTTATCTCAATTAAAAGACCCTACAAAGGATCAAGGAGGTTACTAGAAGTAAAATTAGTCATACTATTCAAGACAACACCCCAATTAGCAAGCCAATTAGCACATGAATTACCATCCTTCTTAATAAGTGAAAAAGAGTAATTAATAAAAATCAACAGATTCTTAATGTCCTTAACCAGATAACAAAAGAGAGGAATTACACACCGAATCCTTCAAAGAATTAAAAATTTGAAAATAAAACATAGAATCCACTTCTATACTAAAGTTGGTTAAATCAAGAGAGATGCAAGTCCTAACACCATATAAAATAACCAATTTAATAGCATTATTATCATCAAAATTCTGTAAAGGGCCAACAAATTTAATAATGACGCTATCATAACAATCTCTAATAACACCACCACAACCCAAGGAATTCCCAAAACTAGCACTAGCCATATTTAATTTTTAAGAGTTAGAAGGAGGCTTGATCCAATAAATAAGCCTCAGATCTTAAGGAAAAATGCTCAAACACCAACTTAATACCTAACTCAGAAAAAGAAAAATAATACTTCTTAGAATTCTTGACAGAGAAAAGATTAACTGAGTAGAGAGCAATAACCTTATCTTTCTCGTTTTGAATAATCCTTTGATGGCTCATAACAATACCATTTAAGATAGAGTTATTCCTATCCAGCTATAAATACCACAAAATGAGAGAAGGAATAACATTTTTGATATGTCCTTTGAACTTGATAAGCAAGCAGTTAAGTAAAGAAAAAATAAACCTATTTACATTAAAATAATCCAATTTAAAAATGTCATCAAAATAAATCAAAGTTTTAACAGCTAAGGGACCGAAAAGAAAAACATGATGCATATTTTCAACATCAAAGCTACATTGGCATTTGGATGGAAGGGTAAAACCTCTTTTAATTATGATGTCGTCCGTGGGGATGAATTCAAGTAAGAGTCTTCTCACAAAAACCACAATGGTGGAGGGAATGCTTTTATGCCAAGGCAAACAGAAAATATTAGAAGTCTCATTCTTAGATCTAAAGGCATGCCACACATCCTTTAATCAAAAAACACCCATCTTTGGGCAAGCCATATAACAGGAAAACATTAGAATCAATATTAAGGGGGAGATTCAAAATTTGTTGGATAATAGAATCAGGAATGACATTAGCAAGCTTATCATAATCCCAACAATTATCAAAAAAGAAATGATTCACCTTAATCACCAAGTTCGAGGATGAGTTAGTAAGGGAGTCAATATAATTTCCCCCTAACCAACTATCTTGCCAAAAGTAAATATCACCATTATGAAGCTCGCAAAGGATAAAGGGTTCAACACTCCATTTAATTTTGCGCAGCGTCTGCCAAACCTTAGAGTCAGCATGGTTAAAGCAACAAGTAGTCGGATGCTTACCCACACAATACTTATCAAACATTAATTTGTCCCACAAGATCTTTTTAAAATGATAGTTGTACAATATCTTAAACAAAAATACATGAGCCAAATCATTCATTCTTTTAAAGCCCAAGGCCCCTTCAATAAGAACACAACTACACTTTTCCCAAGAAGACCAAATAGTTTTGGTATTGTTACTAGCCCCCTTCTAGAAAAATTTATTAAAAAGTCTAGCAATCATATTGCATACCACTTGAGTAGGCAGAAGAGTTAGAAAACTATAAACCGGAAATGAACAAAGAACACTATAGAAAAGAATTAAATGACCTCCAAAAAGTATGAAAAGAAGAATCATAAGACTGAAGTTTATTTTACATAGAAGTAATCAAATCATCAAATATGAAAAATTTCTTTTTTCCTTTAAAAATAAGAACCCCAAGGTATTTAATAGGTAAGTGGCCATTTACAGAACAAATAGAATTATGAATAGCCAAGACATGATCATTAGGCACTTTCTTGGGAAAGATAAAACCACACTTATGTTTGTTAAAAGCAAGACCACTAACTAACTCAAATTCATTAAAAAAGTCCATAAGTTTATTAATTCTATTAACTGAAGCATTAATAAAAATAATAAACTCATCAGCAAAACAAAGATGAGAAATAGGAAAACCACCCAAAGTTCGGAAATAGAGGCTTGGATAATTTTCAAAAAGATTAGCAAGGACTCTTGATAAGTAATTAAAATCAATAATGAAAAGAGCAGGGATAACAGATCTCCTTATCTAAAACCATGAGGAGATTTAAAAAAATAATTAATTTTACCATTAACAATGAAAGAGAAGTAAGAACCCTCAATGTATGATGAGATCAATAAAACTAAGGTTAAAACCAAACAAATTCATTATATTGTAAAGAAAGTTCCAATCAATGTAATCATAAGCCTTAATAATATTAAGTTTTAAAATCATCTTGCCACCTCTTAGCGTAACATCAAGATCTTGGCAAAATTCTTGGGCCAGAAGGATATTGTCAGTAATGTCTCCCTTTAACAAACCCCATTTGGTAAGGCGAGATAATTTTAGGAAAAAGAATAGTTAAATGATTCACAAGATTTTTAGAGAGTAATTTACTAAAAAAAGTACATAGATTGATAGGCTTAAAATCATTCCAAGTATTCACATGATTATTTTTGGGAATAAGCATAATAGAAGCAGTAGTAAAAAACTTAGGAATAGAATTTCCAGCAAAGAAAAAAATCATTGATAGTAGAATTAAGATCATGACTAATAATAAACTAAGATTTTTGAAAAATTTAGTGGTAAAACCATCTGGCCCATCCATAGAGGCACCCTTCATGCTAAGGACAATCTCTTTGATTTCCTCAATAGAAGGAGGTTTGGAAAGAAGAGCATCATCCTCATGAGAAATCTGGTTAGGGATAATATCAGGATTATCAACAAAAGTAGGAGTAAAATATTTATTAAGATGCTTTTGAAAGTGACTAACCACAAGATTATCAATCTCTAAATCATCCTCAAAAATAGGACCATCAACACGGTTAATTTTAAAAATAGAATTTTTGGCATGTTTCCTCTTTACCAAAGCATGAAATACTTGGTATTATTATCACCTTCAACAAGATGTTTAGTTGCAGCTTTTTATTTCCAAAAGGTTTCCATCTTAGTTTGTAATTTAAATAGTTTCTCTTTAGCATCTCTAAAAAGACTGAAGTTAACATCAGAAGGAGTGAGTTGACATTGAGATTCAATATTATTAACATTCTCCTCCACATTCAAAATGTTGGAGAAAAGATTTTTAAAAACATTATGATTCCACCAATTTCAAACTTTCTTAAGTCTTTTTAGTTTAAAACAAAGTCTCCTCATACCAAAGATAGAGCTATTCGGATGTAAAGGGGCCTGCCAATTTTCTTGATTTAGGTCCATAAAAGTATCATGAAGCAACCAAATGTTTTGAAATCTAAATTAAGCAGGAGGGTTCACATGCCTAAACTTAAGGGAAATGAGTAATGGAGAATGATCAGATATAGTTTTGCTAAGATGTTCAATAGCAAATGAATTAAAGGAGTTAAGCCAACAATCATTAAACAAAATCAGGTCCAACCTTTGCCATAATTGGCCAGGGTTCCAAGTGAACTTATTGTCCGAGAAACCAATATCCATTAAATTACAATCCATAATAATTTTATTAAAATCCTCCATAGATTGATAGATAGGAGAGGAGCCCCCAATTTGCTCAGAGGAATTACATATAGTATTAAAATTCCCTCCAACCAGCCAAGAAAAATTACAATAACTATAAAAATGTGTAAGTTGCTCCCATAAGACTTTCCTAGTATAATAAGAAGAAGCAACATAAATAAAAGAAGCAATATAATGTAAATTAAGAACCTCAATATTACAATGCTAACTTCAGTGAAATCTCCAATAACATCAATATGGAGAGGATCCTTCCAAAATACCAAAATTTTCCTTCAATCATATCTCTTCTTTTCGGATTTTGGAATCTCCTCTAGTCATAAGAGAGGGAGGTCTAACTGCTTTGCAAAAACCTTTGCCAAGTTCAGGCAAAGGGAAGGAAATATTATCTTTTTTGAATGATAAGCCAAAACCTTTGCTGGCTATCATTTCTGGAGCAAATGATAAGGAAGCATCTTCATCAGGAGGAAGTTTTGCTGATATTTTGAAGAAGGACATTGATTTTCCAATTACTTCTTCAAAATTGGATATTCCAAATGTGTGGATTAAAAAACCTCACATTAAAATAAATTTTAGTGAAATACATGATGACATTGGAGATGAAAATGTTGTCATTCTTGACAAGGAAAAGGAAAAATCTAATGTTCAAGTTTTGAACAATTCCTTGGTTGTTAAAATTCTTAGAAAAAACTATCCTTTTTCTAAGTGTTCTTTTGAATTAAGAAAGCAATGGTCAAAATTTGGAGGATTTCATATAACATTGCTTGGTCTAGATTGGCTCCTTTGTTCATTTCATTCTCATGAAGCCATGGAGGAAGTTCTTAATGGAGGTCCTTGGCTTGTAGGGGGTTTTGTGGTAGGCTTAGACAAATGGTCTCCTACCTTATCTCCTTATTCATTGAATGGAATTTCTTCTCCAATTTGGGTTCATCTTCCTCATTTTCAATTACATTGTTGGGATGAATCCAATATCACCAGAATTGTTTCTAGAATTGGAACTCCTATTTTATTGGATGGTAACATGTTTAGATGGGGGAGAAGGGAATTTGCTAGAGCTTGCATTCGTATAAATTTGAATTCTAAACTTCCCTTTGGAATTTGGGTGGAAGGGCTTCATGGTAGATTTTTTTTCAAAAGTTTCAGTATGAAAATCTATCATCTTTTTGCTTCAAATGTGGAAAGATCGGGCATATTGATTCTGTGTGTCCTAATACAACACTTAATCAAAATTCGATGGTTAAAAAGGTCCCTTTCAGTTCTTTTCAAACTAAAAATAATACATTTGGACCATGGATGCATGTGAAGTTCAAAAATAATAGAAGATTTATTCCTGAGAAAAAGCTTTTTAAAGTTGTCTCCTCCATGGAAAAATCATATGATGTTTGTGTTAATATCAATAAAACTGCCTTGGAAGATGCTGAAGGAGACGGGTCAGAATTTCCTATTGTTCCTTCAAATCGAGACATTGCTGAAAAAAAGGAAGAAGAAGGAAAGGCAGTTAGGCATGAAGCTGAATCTTCCACCGTTCATCCAGAAGTTCAAAATTTAAATTCTGAAATTCGTTTTGCTGATCCCGTGGAAGAGGAAGGTAATAATTTCAATCTCAACAGCAATAATTTGAATTCAAATCCTGAATTCAAATCTCCTGAAATCGTGGAAGCTATTAAGGAAGGAATTGATGCTGCCAACTCAACACAGATTACTGAATTTCAGGAATCTATCAAACCAGTTTCTGAATTCAAATATTCAGATTTTCAAGAGAAAGTTGCAACTGATTTGGTGGCTGTCTCCTACAATAGTGCTGATCCAAATATTGACTAAGCTTTTGTTCCTGAATTAAATAACAGTTCTGGCATGATTAAAGATACTTCTCCATTATCAGATATTACGTTGCATTTTAATAAAATTGTTCTTAAAAAATACAATAGTCTTTTTAAGAAGAGTAAGTCACCCGGTTTTAAGCACACTTTGTTCAAAGAACTTCAAGCTTTAGGATCGGTGAAAGATATTCCTAGAAGGAAGATGGCTGAAATCAAAGTGAAGAATGGATTAAAAGGTTCTTCTTCTCTTTTACCTCATTGAAATGCAAAATGGTTATCCCATTGACAACTACATAGCGGATAGATACTTGATGATGAAGCAAATTATCAAAAAGCTTGGATTAATGCTTGCATTGAATGCTGACTTTGGAGATTGGAAAAAGCTTATGGAATATCTATTAATGATATTCTTAAGTGATTTTTGGAAATTATTGTTAAAATTTACTTTCCTTTTTAGCTTTTATTGCTTAGTTTTTTATCTAGTTTGTTTTTTTAAAATTTTTTTAATTGATTATGGAATCATTACTAAGTCTTATTCTCTAACTGGAAGAGAACTCTGGGATACTAATCAACCCTTGGGTTGTTTAATTCTTTGGTATCCCCTGCATCGTAACAGTTTCAAAATAGGAAATAGTGGGTTCCATATCACTTATAATAAGTTTAAATTAACAAATTTATGTCCAATAAGGTCCCTTTTTCTTGTTGAAAAAGGTACCATTAGCTTCTTTTACCTAGTTTTTATTAGGATGTCTTTTATTTTATAATTAATGCAATTCTGCATTTCTTCAAAAAAAAAAAAAAAAACATTTGAGATGGCATAGTTAAAACCCAAGTATCTAGAGGTGCCTATTAACTTAGAATAGGAGATAAGAGGTTCGAATAAAATAAGAATAGAAATGCTATAATGTGCCATAAATTCTTAACATAAAGCTTGAAAGTTCGTTCGGGATGTTAAGCCCTATGAACTTAGTCCCAAGCTAACCAAGAGGGGGGGTGAATTGGTATTTTAAAAATTCTTAAGACAAAGAAATAAATTCACAAACCAAATCACACCACCAAACCAAATGCGGAATTTAAAAGTGCGGAAGCAAAAATAAGAACACAAGATTTATAGTGGTTCGGTCGACTCGACCTACGTCCACTCCTTGGAGGCACCCTCCAAGTATTGCACTACAAAACGTGACTCTCCTTTAGCCCCCACAGCTACGCGGAGAAGCCCTCACAAGAAACTTCTTTTTGCCACCCCGGCAAGGCAGAGAACCTACCTCCTTTTTGCTTCCTCCTGAAGCTGGCAGAGAACCACAACCAAAGGAAAAACTCCTTACCTCTACCGACCCTTCCACAGACGAGAAACTCCAGACGAAAGATAAGAAGAGCGATCCTTAAGCAACCCTTGTGAATCCCCTCACAAGCTACCCCTCACAAGATCCTCTCTCTCTCCCTCTCTCTCTTTCTCTCCTCAAGGTCTTCTCAGGTCAAGGCAGCAGCCAAAGGTCTCTCCAAAACGTTGAGGAAGAGCTCTTTAAATAGAAGAGCTCAAGAGGAGCTCATTAATAGCAAGTAGCCGACTTTATCTTCCAGGCCGATATGGACATCGGCCTGGCCGATTAGTACAAATAAAGGAAGATCGGCCAGAGCACAGCCCTGGGAACAGTCCTGGATGATTGAAATTTAGCTTGATCGTCCAGGCCGATCTCACGATCGTCCTGGCCGATTAGTTTAAATAAGAGGTAAATCGTCCTGAGCACAGCCCTGGGAACAGTCCTGGCCGATTGAAATTTGGCTTGATCGTCCAGGCCGATCTCACGATCGTCCTGGATGATATGATCGTATCAATCATCCTTAATTACTCCCTTGATTTCCTGATCAATTAAGGCATAATTTGGTAATTTCGTCCTGGCCGATCCTGGAATCGTCCTGGATGATAATTTAAAATTCAGTATGCCTAAACTGTCTAAGGCGGCTATCTCTTTTTATTTTGAGCTTATCGTCCTGGCCGATACACGTATCGTCCAGGCCGATATGTTAATGTCGGTTGCCTTAATTAAGAATCCTTAATTAGACTTTCTGTTTTAAGCTGATCGTCCCGGACGATATAAATATCGGCCGGGCCGATGTGGACAAAAACAGAATTTCTAAGCCTCTCAAGTGTGTGTGTGTGTGAAGGGTTACTTAGCATCAGTCTTTTTGATTTATTACAAGTAGACTCAAAAGGTGAAAAATAAAATTACAGACTGACTCAACCCTAAACCTACGCGATCCTGGACTTGGCTTCCTCTTGATCGTCCGATCTTCGATTCCTGAAAAGTTAGAAGCAACAAGTAGTCCAAGAGAAACAGTGTTTGTCAATCATCAAAATATAAGCCATGAAAAAATAGATTTGCAACAATCTCCCCCTTTTTGATGATGGCAAACACAAGTAGGAAAAATTCATTAAAACATCGCAAGGTTACAAAATCCAAGACCAAACAGCTTTTTCCTACACCCTACTCCCCCTTTTGTCATCATAAAAAGCGGGTCTAGAAACACAAGAAAAAGACTAACAAGCACACTAAAAAGAAAGGAAACAATCAACATAAAATACAGACTAAAACAACGAGGGATCCAGATCATCAGATGGAGGTGGTGGAGGTGGCTGCTGAAAGTAGGTGGCAAGTGAGGTGAACTGAGCTTTGAACCAGGCGATGTCCTGGTCATGCTGCTGCTGCTGCTGAGTAACGAAACTATCAAATCGGGCTAAATCCTCAGCGCGGTGTTGCTCGTAGCGGGCAATGTCCTCTGAGTGTTGCTGCTCCTGAGCAACAACGTAGGTGTCAAACCGAGTCTCCCAACGGTCAAATCTCTCAATCAACTGATCAAAGGGTGAGTGCTGGTGGAGAGGGACAGGATCCGGAACGGGAGCGGGAGCGGGAGCCTCCTCCTTTCTAGCCCCCCGACCTTCCCCATCTCCTGGGTGAAGACGAGTACTATGAAGTGCAGTGAAGGAATTGTTTGAGTAGTAGGTAGGGTGACGATTAGGATGATTAGGGTATTGGAGATTGTATTTGGTTTCAAGGACATAGGCAATGATGTGTCCTAAGGCTAGATTGGGCTTTCTCTTATGGCCTGGGTCGCGAATTGTAGTTAGGTGATCGATGTAGCGAAAGAGTAGATTAGCGGTATTGAATTCTCTTTGGGCCATAATGTAGAAAGTAGTGAGGGACAGTAGAGGGGTGATGTGAATCCGGTCTCCGGCTTTTGGGATTATGGATGTGCGAAGGACATGTTGGATTGTCCTAGCATCTTTGACCAAAGAGCTAGTCTCTCCAACATGGAAATGTGTATTGGTTTGACGAAGAAAGTGATTCGCCGTAGACCAGTCAAAATTAGGATCAGTGGCTATTTGGTGCAGCTTATCCCCAGTGGTGGATAGCTGTAGAAGATCAACACAGTCCTGATATGTGATTTCGACAGGGCGTCGATTCACATAGGAGGTCATGACTGTGAAGGTGTGGTTAATGCGTAGGTTAGCAAAAAATTCAGCGAGAAGTTCGGAAGAGAAAGGGAAGGCGAGAGTGAGTATAAAACAAAGAGAGGTGTGGGCAAAAAGGTCCATTACCGGGTATGAGAGATATGCTGGATTGATTATCCGGGACAGGGTAATGCTACTCTATTTGTAGCGATGATAGGCAGCCTGATCTTCTGCCTCCCTGAATCGAGGGTCTAGAGTCGCCCTCGAAGAACTCCCGGATGCCTGACGAATACGTTTCCCACCAGCCATCTGAGAGAGTTAGCAGGAAAACACAAAAGAGTTGAAGGAAGAGGGTGAGAAAAATGGCTGGAATTGGCCTGAATTTAAAGAAACGGCCCTATCGTCCTGGCCGATCGCAGAATTGTCCAGGCCGATAGGGTACAATAATTGCGTACAGGCCGATTGGTCAAAAAGGCGGTCAGATCGGCCGGGCTGATCAGATATTGGCCAGGCCGAATAGACACAGGCGATCGGCCCGAGGAGTCAGGCCGAACGACCGTTGAAAAAGCAGATCGTCCGGGCCGATTAGGTGTATCGTCCGGGACGATGCACAATAATTGATCGTACCGGCCGAAGTTAAAACGTTTAAAATGCTTGCCACGTGTATCGTCCAGGACGAACAGTGGATCGGCCCGGCCGATGGTCCAATAATGGATCGTCCGGGGCCGAATTTAAAGATCCAAACGTACTGTCACGTGGATCGTCCAGGACGATCCAGTGTATCGGCCAGGACGATGCACATAAAATGCATCGGCCAGACAAAATATACTATCAGCCAGGACTATCACCAAGAGTTCGATCAAATCGTCCAGGACGATATGGGATCGTCCAGGATGATGAGTTTATTGTTTTCAAACAAAAAGGTCAGCAGATGGATTTTGAACAGAATTTGTCATATCGTCCAGGACGATAAGGGTATCGGCCCGGACGATGTGACAAGAAATTGAAATCAAGAGGTGAAGGCTGATGATCAAGACTCAAAAAAAAATAAAACAAAAGAAAAACAGTCAAAACAAAAAAAAAATAAAAAGGGACAATGAAAAATCAAAAATGAATATTTTTTTTTTGGATTTTTAATTTTTCTAAATTTTTTTTTTATATTTATGGAGGCATCATATGAGAATTCTTTTTCAAAAAGTTAAACTTTTAGAGTTCCAAGAGATCAGAAAGTTTAACAAATCTCAATTAGTAGAAGGTAGAACATCCGATTCTGTTAACCCTAGATCAGACATCTTTTAGGGTACAAAATTCTTTTGGAAAACAAAAAAATCCAGCTTAGAATAACTAATAGGGATAATAAGATCCATTCAAAGCTTGTTTACAAAGAAAATATCTCATATTTAATAAACCAAAGTAGTTTTTCTCAATCATGAAAATTGAAATTAAGTCTTTGAAAACATCACATAATTAATGAATTATCTAAGTTTTAAGAGTTTTATCAAAGAGAGAATAGCTTGCATTTAGTGGGCTCATTTTATGCCTCTTGTCATTTGATTTGCTCTTTTGAGCATCTTTTGATTCTTTGATACACTTTTGTGTATATAGCATTCTTTTCAATTTTTGCTTCATTGGCCTCTTTTTTTTTTAACTTTTGCAAGCTAGAAATTCTTTAATATACCCTAAAAAAAAACTTAGTTGTGAGTATATCCTCCAAATATTAGAGAATAGGGGCTCTCTCTCTAACATAGGGAAGAACAATCCACAACACTAAATCAAAAACATGTGATAAATGCAATGGCAAGATTTCAAAAGCTTGAATGATAACTAAAAACTTTGGCTATTATACATAAGATAAATTAATGTAGCAAGATAAGAAAAAGATCTTAATTAACAAGCCATTAGTTAAACCGAGTTTAGACTTTTGTTTTAGAGAAGAAAAATCATACCACTAAATAAAGTCTGAAGGAGGGAAAACATCAACAGAAAACTCCCTTTAACCAATTTTGAAAAGCTAAATCACTGTTTCCAAAAACTCCAAAATCTAAAAAGCTTGAAAGGATTAATCATATGGAAGGCCGAATTTAAAGAGCAGCGAGTTTAAGCAATTTTTGAGCTGCAAGCCTCCTTATGTCTAGTTATCCTATGCTCCCACGAGGACTTTGGTGAGAGCACACCTGCAAAACTCAACAACAGTCAGATTTAGGAACCCAAACAGATTTGGGATCCTTCTTAGAAAAAGTAGAATGTAATGCAGGTAAGGTATGCTGTGAATCATGCATTTTAGGTCTCCACACCCAATGAGTACTACGATGAACGGTGCAAGTGTGTGAGATGTGTCCTAGCATGCCACATGAGAAACATCTAATTCCAGGAAAGGGATTTCTTAGATGATTTGAGTTATAATGCCTCTTCCTAGGTTTTGGCTTAAGATCAATAGTGGAAGTCATTCGGTCATTTTGAATCCTCAAATTTGTTCTCTTTAAGTCATCAATCTCAATCCTCAAATTTTTCTCAAGATCTTTAGATTTCTTAAGATCAAAACTAAGTGAGGTGTGTGAAACTTTTAATGCATTATGTTCATCAATTAAATCCAAATGTTTTTTGTTTAACTCATCAAATTCATCAAGAAGAGCCATGTGATTTGAATCAATCGTTGCATGGTCTTTGAGAAACACTTCATGCTCTTTTTGTAGATTCAAATGTTCTAATTTTAGGCTAGCATGATTTTTCTTAAGTTTTTTGTATGATGCATGAATTTTTTCACAAATTTCAAACAATTCATCATAGGTTGGTTTACATACCTCTTCTTCATCACTTTGATTTTCTCCCATAAAACACAAATTCGTAGTCTCTTCCTCTGGTTCAGTCTCAGAGGAATCAGTACCAGATTCTGCCCAAAATCCTCTTTGGATTTTATTCTTCTTGTCCTTTCTTGACTTGGCTTTCTCCTCACCTTTTTCCTTTTCTTTGCTTGATTGATCTTGAAGTGTAGGGCAATCGGCTCTCACATGTCCAGGTTTCCTGCATTCAAAGCAAACAACATCAGAAGATCCTTTAACATATTTGTGATCCTTACCTTTCCTCCAATTTTGATGATGCCTATGTTTCTTTCTTAGAAAGCTTTTGAATTGCCTTGTGATGAAGGCAACTTCATCGCTCTCAGACCCGGAAGATTCAGAATCCGATTTGTGCGCCTTCAGTGCAATTGTTTTCTCCTTTTTCTTCTCACCTGCATCAAGATTTCTTTGATTCACACCTTGCTCGTAAGCAATGAGTGAGCCAAGTAAGTTATCAATGGAATAAGTATTCAAATCTTTTGATTCAGTGATTGCAGTTATTTTTGCATCATATGACGAAGGCAAGCATCTCAAAATCTTGTTAACTTTTTCATAATTCGAAAGCTCTTTTCCTAGTGCATGCAATGAAGTAACAATCTGAGTAAACCTAGTGTACATGTCAGAAATCGATTCATGAGGTTTCATACGAAAAAGTTCGTAGTCATGCAAGAGAAAGTTCAAACGGGTTTGCTTAACTTCATTAGTACCTTCATAGGTGATGCATAATTTATCCCAAATCTCTTTACCAGTTTTGCAAGTTGAAACACGCATGTAATCTTCAGATTTCAAAGCACAGAAAAAACAGTTCAAACATTTTGCATTTAACTGAGCCAAATCACGTTCATCGAAAGTCCATTCAGTAAAAGCAACTTCAGTTTTAATATCATTAATTTCACGAGAAGGTGGAGAATAACCTTCTTGAATAAGCATCCACATGCGATAATCAGTAGATTGTAAAAACGTTGACATGCGGGTTTTCCAAAAATCAAAAGGTAAGTTGTCAAATAGAGGAGGTCGTGTAATCGAATAACCTTCAGTAGTGTTTCTATTTCCTATGTTAGCCATGGATCAAATTCAAAAAGTTTTCAAACTTAATTTTTCGAATCCCGCTCTGATACCACTTGAAAGTTCGTTCGGGATGTTAAGCCCTATGAACTTAGTCCCAAGCTAACCAAGAGGGGGTGAATTGGTATTTTAAAAATTCTTAAGACAAAGAAATAAATTCACAAACCAAATCACATCACCAAACCAAATGCGGAATTTAAAAGTGCGGAAGCAAAAATAAGAACACAAGATTTATAGTGGTTCGGTCGACTCGACCTACGTCCACTCCTTGGAGGCACCCTCCAAGTATTGCACTACAAAACGTGACTCTCCTTTAGCCCCCACAGCTAGGCGGAGAAGCCCTCACAAGAAACTTCTTTTTGCCACCCCGGCAAGGCAGAGAACCTACCTCCTTTTTGCTTCCTCCTGAAGCTGGCAGAGAACCACAACCAAAGGCAAAACTCCTTACCTCTACCGACCCTTCCACGGACGAGAAACTCCAGACGAAAGACAAGCAGAGCGATCCTTGAGCAACCCTTGTGAATCCCCTCACAAGATCCTCTCTCTCTCCCTCTCTCTCTTTCTCTCCTCAAGGTCTTCTCAGGTCAAGGCAGCAGCCAAAGGTCTCTCCAAAACGTTGAGGAAGAGCTCTTTAAATAGAAGAACTCAAGAGGAGCTCATTAATAGCAAGTAGCCGACTTTATCTTCCAGGCCGATATGGACATCGGCCTGGCCGATTAGTACAAATCAAGGAAGATCGGCCAGAGCACAGCCCTGGGAACAGTCCTGGACGATTGAAATTTGGCTTGATCGTCCAGGCCGATCTCACGATCGTCCTGGCCGATTAGTTCAAATAAGAGGTAAATCGTCCTGAGCACAGCCCTGGGAACAGTCCTGGCCGATTGAAATTTGGCTTGATCGTCCAGGCCGATCTCACGATCGTCCTGGACGATATGATCGTATCAATCATCCTTAATTACTCCCTTGATTTCCTGATCAATTAAGGCATAATTTGGTAATTTCGTCCTGGCCGATCCTGGAATCGTCCTGGACGATAATTTAAAATTCAGTATGCCTAAACAGTCTAAGGCGGCTATCTCTTTTTATTTTGAGCTTATCGTCCTGGCCGATACACGTATCGTCCAGGCCGATATGTTAATGTCGGATGCCTTAATTAAGAATCCTTAATTAGACTTTCTGTTTTAAGCTGATCGTCCCGGACGATATAAATATCGGCCGGGCCGATGTGGACAAAAACAGAATTTCTAAGCCTCTCAAGTGTGTGTGTGAAGGGTTACTTAGCATCAGTCTTTTTGATTTATTACAAGTAGACTCAAAAGGTGAAAAATAAAATTACAGACTGACTCAACCCTAAACCTACGCGATCCTGGACTTGGCTTCCTCTTGATCGTCCGATCTTCGATTCCTGAAAAGTTAGAAGCAACAAGTAGTCCAAGAGAAACAGTGTTTGTCAATCATCAAAACATAAGCCATGAAAAAATAGATTTGCAACAAAGCTTAGAGAAGGCATTTTATTAGTAGCACTATCATTTAGTAAAGCCACCTTTATATCATGCAATTTTTGGTTAATAACACAAGCAGTAGAAGTAGAATGAACATTATTTAGATTAGTAGTGAGAGCCATCATTTGTTCTTCCATGTTTTCAGAATCATGAGTTAAACAAGAGATAGGGTTGAGATTATCTTCTTGATCAGCACTATTTGTGGGAAGCAAATCATTTTGAGGTAAGGTAAGTTATATATCTTCCTCAACATTATCCTGTACTTTAGGAACAATTCCTTCATTACCATCAGGAATCAGGATGTCAATATCATGTTTAACCATAAGAACAACATTTCCCTTGGATTGCTTGGAAGAATCCTTTTCCTTAGGAAGTGGGTGGTGCAGCCTAAAACACTCATTAAAGCCATGACCATGCATCTTACAATGAGAGCAAAATATAGGTAAATTCTCACATTCAACTTTTTGGAAATAGCCATTCAATTCAGAACCAATCTAAATATCATTAGGATGACTTTTAGAAACATCTAGATCAACTAAAATACAGGCCACAGATGGATGAGAAATAGACACCATAGCTTATCCTTCTATAAGTGCCTACCAAGAATCGAAGCTAATCCAAATAAGATTTGTGAGTTAAAAAATGCAAACACAAATTGGGGAAGGAGATCCTCACAAGTGCAATATGAGATTCCTCATGGACATCAAAATATGGTGTCCACTTGAGTAATATCATTTAGCAATCTTGAATATAGTTGGATCTCCCGAAAAAAATACAACAATATTCTAAGTAACTGCTAAATTGAATCGCAAAATGAATCCGGTCTAATAAGCCAATATGAAAAGAATCCAAGAGTTTTAGATTTATGAAAAACTTGTGAATCACATCCAAATTTGGTAATTTAAGAAAGAATTAATCGACTAAGGTGAGAGGAAAAGGAGCAGCCAATTGCTATACCACTGAATCGTCAAACATCAAAGTCGAGTAACCTTTAAATGAGGTATACACAAAATGAAGCTTAGATGAAAAAGAAGAAGAAGAACCGACCAAAAACATCCTTAAAGGATCTAGACTAGCCAAAAGGAAAAATAGTATTAAGAAGGATTGATGATGACAGAGTTGTCATCTCCTAGGCTGAAAAACTGAAAAAACTACTTAAAATCAGCAAAGACAAATACAGATGAGAAGAACCAAATAAAAAAGCAAAAGGAACCATGCTAGTAGTGCCAGGAGAGAAGCACAGACAGAGAAGACCTAGATTTCCAATGAATAACAAGAGAGCACAAGAGCACAACGGTCAAAATCGAGGTGATGCATTTAATTTTATGTGAGTTTTGATCATTATTTAATTAATGTTACCAAAGGTTTACTCTATAATTTTATTTACAATTTTAGAGGTTTATCATTTATATTAAATTCCTCATATTATTTAGAGTTGAATGCAATTTATTTTATATTTTAAAGATTTTTATTTATTTAATTATGATTTTTACAAAATTAGCCTATTTAAACTAATTAATTAATTCAAGTATTAGGCTAACTTTAATTTTAGAATAAAATACACTCTAATCAACCTGAAATCATCACCATAGGTCATGAATAATCTCTACTAAGAGTCATTTGAGAAACATTTAGTATTTTTATTTACTTTATTAATTATTTATTAAATTTCTCTTAATTTTAATTTTAATTTTATTTTTTTCTGTTGGAGCATTGATTTTTCATCGAAAGATTGATTGATTTAGAGGTTAGAGGTTATTTAACTTGGATCACTATAAATAAAACCTTGAAGCATAATAACTAGACTTAGAAGGAAGAAGCAAGAGCTTAAAATAGCCTAAAAATAAAAGTTGTTGCTACTAATACAACCATAAAATCAAACCAGGGAGAGGAAACAATAGAAGAGGGATGGGCCAATCTAGATCAAGAGCATAGTATCTATAAAACCATCATAAAATAAACCAAATTTCCACAAAAATCTAATATAATACCAACCATACCATCTTAGAGAGACCCTATAGATGATGAATGGATTTAAGCAAACCTAAAAGTAATAAAAGCTAAAATTCATAAGCAGATCGCAACTAGAGCTCCTCACCCACCACCCTAAGGAGGAAAACATGTAATATACCAACTACTCTTCTATTAAAAGACTACCAATATTATTTCTTGTTGTAATCCATGACCTCTAGTCTGAGATTTTGATGATGATAAAAAATGTCGATTGAACTATTATTATTCATTGAATAATTTTTATTTCATTTCTTATATGTGTGTACTAACATTTCAGGGAGATTACAAGTTACTCAGGACAAAAAGATGACTCAAGACTGGGTAAAGTACGATTTGGAGTTTAAAGCTTGTAATTTTTCTTTTTTATTATTATTTTTCTTTTATTGTGTCTGGCCATAAATTGTATGCATGACTAAGCAACCATGCACACAAACAGGGGGAGAGGGTTTTAAAACGAAGATTTTTTTCTGTCGATCATACTATATGAGTTTTAATTATGCTGGATGATCTAATCTAGCTCAATGGCTATCTTTAAACAAGTTGCACTGTACGATGAATATTGTGTTTCTAATAAAAAACCCTAGCTGCCAGATTAATTTAAGTAAGTTCTTAATACAAAAATTATGAACTGATTATACTATACGATCGTATCATACTATATGATAATTTGAATAATTACTTAAATTAACCCCATAATTAGTCAATAAATCAAGGATTAATTTCTAATTGGTTATTATACATTATAATATGGTTTATACCGTATGATATACCGAGGATAGTTTTGATAATCCCGGACATTATATCATATAATTCCTTGATTTTAAACCAATCATACTGTATGAAGTGATTCGTACTAGATGACATATAGAGACGAGTTCTCATTATCCTAGAAATCTTCCTATATAAAAAGAAGGATTTTATATATCGTATTAGATGATGTTATATAGTACTATATGATATTATTCAAAAATATTACTTACTCATAATCCTTCATACCAGGATGAAGGAAATTCTGAATTATTCATTCTGTATGATATTGGATCGTAATGTACGATCGTAACAGCTAAATTGAAATTTTAAGGGTTTCTTGGAGCTTGATTTAAATATCTAAATTTCTATCTATTGAAAAGAATCTATGAGAGAGGAACTTGATTAGGAGGGAGATTCCTTGGGAGAGAGCTCTTGAGAAGATTTTTGAATTTTATGAGATCAAGGAGGTGGGCTTTGTGAGGGAGAAGGAGTGTGAGGGAGATCACATGGTTTCTCCTAGCTTACTCTATGTTGCTCCTCCTATAGCCTAAGAAGATCTTGTGGGAGGCTCTCAAAGAGGGAGATTCTTCTACATCCAAGTCCTCTAAGGTATTATGCCTTCTCTAGGAGGGAGAAAAATGAGAAGGTTCATTACCATTACTAGGAGGATGACCTAGCGCTTGGCACTCCACCACGCCAGGTTGGTGAAAGTGAGATTTATAAAGGCTTCTCCACCTTGACGTGGGGGAAAAAGGAAAATTATTATTTAGTAGTGAAATTCTCAGAGTGGACTCCAGGGAGTGGATGTAGGTCAATTGATCGAACCAATATAAATTCTCTGGTGTGATTTTTCCCTTACTGCACCTTTTTATGTTCTGCATTTTATTTTCGTTAAAATTGGTTGGTGAAAATCATAGTGAAATTCTTTGTTGAGCAAGTTAATTTTACATCACCTATTATTGCAAATTTTGTTTTAAGCATTCACTTTTGTATCAATTAATTTTCTTGTGTAAAATTTAAAATTATAAAAAAAATTAGAACTTCTGTTTAAGATTGCCATTTTTTTACAACAAATTTCCAATTCACCCCCCCCCCCCCCCCCCCCCCCCCTCTTGGCGATATTGTTCTTTCAATTAGTATTATAGTGGGATTTCAAAAATAGTGTTTTAGAAAATCTTGAGAAAATGATCATGACTCATTTTGGTAATTGTAATGCTACATATGGTTATTCAATAACACGTCCACCTCTGTATGATAATATTCCATTTGATTTCTAGAAAATTAGAATGTCTACTTTTTTATAGTCTATAAACTACTGTATGTGGATGTTGGTTTAAGAAGGTTACGTTGCTCCATTTAAACTTATGAATGGCAAGAAAACTCAAGTACCTCGTAGTGAATGGAGCAATGAGGATAGGTATTTGGCATAATTAAATACGAAGTGCTTAATCTATTTCTTTTGTGCATTATAATCTGATGACTACATGAGAGTACCTACCTGTGCTACTGGCCAGGAGATTTGGGATAGACTGTGCTTCATGTACGAAGGAACTTGTGAGGTGAAACAGTATATACTTAACATTTTATTGCATGATTACAAACTCTTTCATATGAAACCTAGCAAAATAATATCTGACATGTACACTAGGTTCACCCAAATAGTGATATCCTTGCATGCTTTATGTAGAGAAATTTCTAATTCTGAAAAAGTTAATAAGATTTTTAGAATCTTATCGAGTTCCTATGATGCTAAAATTATTGCAATTATAAAATCTAAAGATTTAAATGTTTATTTTATTAACAATTTGCTTGGGTCACATACGAGCAAGGAGTGAGTCAAAGGCAAAGTGATGCTGGAGAAAAGAAGAAGGTGCGGACGATGGTATTGAATGCAAATAACTCAAAATGTGAATGTTGTGTAGTAGAGTATCACAACCTAATCGTACACATCCCACATTCACGACAGAACCAAGAAATGTATGATTAGTTTTATGCGTAGATGGTTTTAATCCGTTCAGTCAATCTACTTCACCTTACTCATGTTGGCCTGTGATACTCACTCCTTATAATCTTCCTCCAGAGTTGTATTTGACTGCGCATTATATTCTACTTTCATAGGAGGAGTATACATGGCTTCGATAGAGTCTGGCCGCAGTAGGTGATGGTTCTTCTGGTGGCTCTGTGGAGTATTCTAAGTACCACATCTGGTCGTAAGCCATATGAGGAATACAACATGGCAGGATTTATGGTTTAGGTTTGCAAGCCTAGACATATGAGGGTATGACCACTACTGGATCCAACTTCACAATTAGTTCACATGAGTCCTTAAATAGTCAACAGATAAATACCCTTGAAACGGAGCTTGAACAAGTAAGAAATCACAAGATGATTGGCAAGTTCAATTGCAGGCATAGATACAGATGTAGATGCAGGAGAAACACAATCAATTTTTGGTTGAATTGCACAAAATGAGAGAGCAGTTGAGTGGAATAGAGGTAGCTCCAGCTGATGATGAGTCGACAGATTCATAATAGTTTAGTCTTTTCACTATCATATGAGCTTTTATAAGTTTCTAAATATTTGATGAATTTTTATGATGTTAATGAAGAATTTGTGATGTTTTTGAATATTTGTTGATGTTAATGATTGCTGCTTGGGAATGTTGCTGATGTTGTTGAAATCTATATAATGTTTATGTTTATGTTTCTGAGTATTTACTGATGTTGTTGAAATCTATGTTGTGTAAATCTGTGGAGTAGTATTTTCTAGAAATATTTATAATTATTTGCAGGTGTGAAAATTTGATTGCTGCCTGGGAATTAATTATTATTTTTTGTTTATGCTATAGGTTTCTGGTGGATAAATCACCAGTAATCCACCATAAATGATGATACAATGAATTCCTTAATCAGTTCCAGTGTATCTATTATGACAATATTTTTAACGGATATTTTGCTTCTTGAATCTGTTGTTCATGTTTCAGCATATATTACAGCATTTATTATGATGGTATTTTTGGCAGAATGTTATGCTGATAATTTTGATGTATTTAATGTCGGAATAAACTAATGAAAATAGACGTAAAGGGCAGCTTTTTTTCATCGATAAAGTGCCAGAACATACGCCAGATTGGTTTCCTGCATACTATTTATTCTAGAAGAGTTTTTTATATGTGTGTAAAATCGACGCATGAAGTTCTATTAAAAATATGATGAAAACTTTCTCTTTCCGTAGCAATTTTCATCTTACTAGTGGATTTTGTCTGCCGGTAATGGCTAGTTTTCCTATTATGGTTTTGAGTGCAGGAAACCAGGTCTCCTCTGAGCTGATTGCCACAACTTAAAGAGTCAAAAAACTAAGAAAAAAGATGAGGAGAAAGCTAAATATAAGAAATGAAAGATGAAGACACAAATAGCATTTTGGGCTGACTCTGCCTCAAAATTATTAGAAGAAGAAGCAGAGGAGGAGGTAACAAATTTGTGTCTAATGGCTAATGATAATCTTGGTCAATCAGATCAAGATGAAGTATGTCAACATTCATATGAATATTTGTTGGTTATTTTTGAGAAAACCCATAACTCGTATAGAAAGTTAAAGAAAATGGATGCTAGTCTTAATATTGAGTTTAACACTTTACAAAATGAGCATGCTAACCTAGTTAAAGAAATTTTTTATTTAGATAGAGATCACATGTCCCTAATTGATGAGTATGATATATTAAATAAGAAGCATATTGAATTAACTGATGCACACAAATCCATGAAAATATTGCATATTGAATTAAAAACAAAGTATAAGAGAATAGAGGAACTTGCATGGGATAGATAGCAATGAACATCATTTAAAATTTGAAAATGTAAATCATAAACATGCAAATGATTACTTATAAGTTAAGATAAAGGCTTTGAATGAAAATAAAAGACCACCTTCACTTGAAAATTTTTTTAATCCATCACAACAACATGAATAATTCAAACCTAGGAAGAAGCATCACCACCCACATAGGTTAGTGAACCCTTTTCCTATTATTAGGTGCTTCTCTTGTGACATGCTAGGACATATAGCCCATACGTACATGATTCACTAGAGGACACACCTAGTATGGAGACCTAAATTATATTCATCGCAGCATAGCATGCATATATCTCATTTATGCAAGCATAAGGAGGAACCCAAACTCACTTGGGTTCCCAAATCTATCACCTGAATAACTTTGTAGGGGTGCTCTCACAAAAGACTTAGTGAGAGCATGTGGTACCTGGACAGTGGTTGTTCGGGACATATGATTGGAGACATAAAGAAGTTCATTATATTAGAGACCATGATCGGAGGAAAAGTAACATTGGGAAACAACACCACCAAGAAAGTGGTTGGTTCAGGTATTGTTGGAATCCGTGACCCCTAGTTTGAGCTTTTGATGATGACAAATAATACCGTCCAAATATCTATTCATTGAATATCACTTAATTTCTGTTATTGCCTGTGAGTATAAACATTTTAGGAAAATCACAAATTACTCAAGACAGTAGGAAGACTCAAGACTGGTTAGATTAGGAGTGTGAGTCTAAAACAACATAATTTTTTATGTATTTTACTTTTTCTTTTCTTGAGTCTGGCCATAAACTACATGTAAGTCTGAGCAACCAAGCACACACACAAGGGGAGAGGGTTTTTTAAAAGGAAACAAAAATGAAATTTTTTTTCTCTTTTGATCGTACTGTACAACTTCATATCATATTGTACGATCTCTTTTAGTAAAATGATTTTCTATGAACAGATTATACTATAAATTTTTTCCCGTACTATACGATGTGTTACAAATCCAAAACCCTAGCCGCTAGATTAGTTTAAGTAAGTTTTATTAGTCATTCGTACTGTACAAAAATCTTCATATTATATGATTTTATTTGAATAATTACTTAAATTAACTCATAATTAGTGGATTAAATCGAGGACTAACCTCTGATTGGTCATTCGTACTGTACGAACCTGTTCGTAGTGTACGATGAACAGAGGCTGATTTTGATCATCCCGGAGATCATCCTGGACGATCCCTTGATTTGGCCTCATCATATGTATGAAGTTGATCGTACCATATGATGAATAGAGATGAGTTTTGATCGTCCCGTCTATCGTCCTGTATGAACAGATGAGTGGAGGTTCGTATGATACAATGTTATATCATAATGTATGATTTATTTTGAACTATTCGTAAACCTTTGTACCAAGATGAAGACTGTTATACATATCATACTGTATGAAGTCATATCGTACTGTATGATAGTAACGGCTACTTTGAATATTTCAGGGATTTTGGAGCCTGTTTTATGTATCAAATTAGTAATCTTGTTAAGAGGGACTTAGAGAGGGGAATGTGATTAGAGAAGGAATCCTTGGGAGAGAGCTGTTGATAAGTTTTTAGGGTTTGAGAGAGGAAGGAGAAGGTGAGCTTGGTGAGGGAGAAGAGGTGTGAGGGAGATCACACGGTTGCTCCGTTCTTGCTGCATCTTACTCCTCCTATGGCCCGAGAAGAACTTGTCGGAGGCTCTCTAAGGGGGAGACTCTTCTATATCCGTGACCTTGAAGGTACTCTGCCTTCTCCTGGAGGGAGAAAAATGAGAAGGTACTCTACCATCACCAGGAGGATGAAAATAGAGCTTGGCACTCCGCCACGCCGGGTTGGTGAAAGTGAGTCTTGTAAGGACTTCTTCACCTTACCGAGGGGGGCAAAAGGAGAGCTATAGTTTGTAGTGAAATTCCCAGAGCGGAGGACTCCGGGGAGTGGACGTAGGTCATGGTTTGACTGAACCACTATAAAACTCCGGTGTGCTTTTTCCTTATCATTTTTTATTATTTGCTTGCACTTTATTTTCATAATATTTACTTGGTGAAAATTGTGAAAGGAAAAGAAGGATTTCATTATTGCATGTTGAGTTCAATTGTTTACCTTCATAGTAGTTAAAGTTTCATATTAAAATTTTAAAAATAGCAAAAATTAGAACTCTTGCTTACGTTTTTAATTATTGCTAATTATTGCTACAAAGGTTTCACAATTCACCCCCCTCTTATCAATCTAGTAATTTTAGTTGCTATCATAGCCTGTTTTCAAAAAAAATGTTTTAAAAAACCTTAAAAAATGATTATGTCGCATTTTGGTAATCGTAACTCTGTGGAGGGTTATTCAATAATCCGTCCACCACTTTTTGACAATATCCTGTTTGATTTTTGGAAAATTAGAATGTCTAGTTTTTTACAGTCTATTGATTACAGTATGTGCATGTTAGTCAATGATGGATATGTTCCACCTTTTAAAACTATGAATGGAGTGAAAACTCAAGTACCTTTTAATGAATGGAGAAATGAGGATAGGGAATTAGCTCAATTAACTGTGAAGTGCTTAAATTGCTTTTTCTGTGCATTAAAGTTTGAGGATTATATGAGAGTTTCTACCTGTGCTACCGGCAAGGAGATTTGGGATAGACTGTGCATCACATACGAAGGAACTAGTGAATTTAAACAATCTAGGCTTAACATTCTATTGCATGATTATAAACTCTTTCGTTTGAATCCTAGCAAAACAATATCTGACATGTACACTGGGTTCACCCAAATCGTGACATCCTTGTATGCATTAGGTAGAGAAATTTTAAATTCTAAAAAGGTTAACAAAATTCTTAGATGCTTACCTAGTTCTTATGATGCTAAAATTACTGTCATCACTGAATCTAAAGATATTAATTTTTATTCTATTAATAATCTACTTGGTTTACTCATTATATACGAGCAAGGAGTGAGTCAAAGGTAAGGTGATGCAGGTGAAAAGAAGAAGGAGCGAATAGTGGCATTAAAAGCAAAAAATTTAGAAAGCGACAACTCTACAGGGGAGGAAGAAGATGGTAGAGCATTGATGACTTGACAATTCAAGAACTTCTTAAAGAGAAAATAAAGGGGTCATCAGAACAGATGGAATAAAGGTAAAAGCTCATAGTTTAATAAAGTTTTATCTGATACAATCTATTTTGAGTGCAGGAAGCTAGGTCACCTTCGAGCTGATTGTCCCAACTTAAAGAGCCAACCTGCTAAGGAAAAAAGCGAGGATAAAGCGAAGTATAAGAAAGGAAAAATGAAGACACAAATCTTTTTGGGTCGACTCTGCCTCAGAATCATCAGAAGAAGAAGTAGAGGAGGAGGTAACAAATTTGTGTCTAATGGCTAACGATAATCTTGATCAATCGGATCAAGATGAGTTATGTCAACTTTTATATGATGATTTATTGCTTATTTCTAAAATAATTCATGACTCGTATAGGAAGTTGAAAAAGATGCATGCTAGTCTTAATATTGAGTTTAGTAGTTTACAAACTAAGCATGCTAACTTAGTCAAAGAAAATTCTAATTTAGATAGAGATCATATGCTACTTCTTGATGAGTATGATACATTAAATAAGAAGCATATTGAACTAACTGAAGTGCATGAAATCTTGAAAACCACTCATGTTGAACTAGAAGAAGCTTTTGATAGACTAGACAAACTTGCATTAGAAGTATATCACAGTGTGCATTTGCTAAAATGGGAAGTTTACAGATTGACATATCAAAACAATACTTTTAAAGAAAAAATCAAAGAACTAGAAAAGGAAATTGCATCACTCACATTAGCCCAACCTAGCAAACCCCCAACACAGCATGCATCACACAACTTTAGGAAGAGGCAACACCACCCACATAGGTTAGTAAACCCATTTTCTGGTGTTAGGTGCTTCTCTTATGGCATGCTAGGTCACATAGCCTGCACTTGCATAATTCACCACACGACACACTTAGTATGGAGACCTAAAGTGCATCCATCACAGTATATCATGCATAAATCTCATTCATGCAAGCATAAGGAGGAACCCAAACTCACTTGGGTTCCCAAATCTAATCCTTGAATGAAATTGTAGGGATGCTATCACAAAAGACCTTTTGAGAGCATGTGGTACCTAGATAGTGGCTGCTTGCGACACATGACTGGAGATATGAAGAAGTTCATTCTACTGGAGACCAGAACTGGAGGCAAAGTAATATTGGGAGACAACACTACCAGGAAAGTGATAGGCTCAGGTATTATTGGTAATGCTAAGAAATTTTTAATTGAAAACATTTTATTAGTTGATGGTTTGAAGCTAAGCATTAGTCAACTGTGTGAAAAATGTTTTGACATTAAATTTCTATCTAACAAATGTCTGATTAGGTTAAATAAAAAACTTATTTTAGAAGGAAATGAATGAACTATGTTTACATGTTAGACCTTGATTGCATTGATAGTTCAAATTCTTTTTGCCTAAAAACAATAGTTGATGACTCATGGTTATGACATAGGAGACTATGCCATGCTAGTATGAAAACACTTAGAAATATCACTCAAAAAAAACTAGTTAGAGGCGTTCCTAAGTTAGACTTTACTAAGGATCATTTGTGTGATGCTTGCCAACTAAGAAAATAAGTAAAATCATCCTTTCATTCAGTTAAAGATGTGATCACCTCTAGGCCATTAGAAATCCTACACATGGACTTATTTGGACCCGTTAGCACAGCTAGCCTAGGAGGGAAAAACTATGGATTTGTGATTGTAGAGGACTTCACTAGATTCACTTGGGTTAGATTCCTAGAAAATAAAAATGAGTTATTTGAGGAATTTAAGCTGTTCTCCACATAGATTCAATGAGAATTAGGTTGTGAAATCTCAACAATCCATAGAGATCATGGTGAAGAGTTTCAAAATGATAAATTTGAATCATTTTGCCAAGAGATAGGAATAGAATATAATTTCTCAACCCCTAGAAAATCTCAACAAATTGGTATAGCATAAAGGAAGAATATAACCTTGGTAGAAGTCGCTAGGGCAATGTTAGCGGACTATACCCTTCCTAGATACTTTTACGCAGAAGCAGTCAACACAGCGTGTTATGTTTTAAATAGGGTAAACATTAGATCTAAGCTGAATAAAACTCCTTATGAACTCCTTAAGGGTAGCACACTGAATCTTTCACACGTACATGTATTTGGGTGCAAGTGCTTCATATTGATCCCAAGTCTGATGAGGGTGTCTTCTTAGGTTTTTCATATGTAGGTAAGGCCTATAGAATCTTTAATAAAAGAACCCTAGTAGTAGAAGAGTCCACCTATGTAGTATTTGATGAATCAGATAAGCCCTCTGAATATAAAATTGAAGATGATGAAATAGAGGCAATTCAAGGAGTAGAGACTATAACCTTAGGAGAAAGGGTAGAACCTCAGGAAGATTTGCCTAGAGAATAGAGATATTCTTCTGGTCATCCTAAATATTTAATTTTAGGAGACCCTTCAGAAGGTGTAAGAACTAGGCATGGACTTAGGAAAGAGGTTAGTCATTCAGCATTCATCTCTATGATAGAACCTACAAGCATAGATCAAGCCTTAGGAGATAAATTCTGGATTCTAGCAGTGCAAGAAGAGCTGAACCAATTCACCAGGAATGATGTTTACGAGTTAGTCAAGAGACCTAAAGAACAAAGTGTTGTTGGAACAAAATAGGTCTTCAAAAATATAGTGAATGATTCAGGAAAAATAATAAGAAATAAAGTTAGATTAGTAGCTAAGGGGTATAACCAAATTGAGGGAATAGACTTTAAAGAAACCTTTGCCCCTGTTGCTAGATTAGAAGCCATAAGAGTACTCTTAGCTTTTGCTTGTTTCAAGAACTTCAAACTATATCAAATGGATGTAAAGAGTACTTTTTTGAACGGGGTAATTAAGGAAGATGTCTATATTGAGCAACCCCCCGGATTTAAAAGTTCACAATTTCCAAACCATGTATACAAAATTAAAAAAGGCACTTTATGGATTAAAATAAGTACCTAGAGCATGGTATGAAAGACTTAGCTCATTCCTATTGGATAGAGGATTTGAAAAGGGTAGTGTAGATTCTACACTCTTTTTAAAAAAAATCAAAAATGAAATTCTCATTATTCAAATCTATGCGGATAACATCTTATTTGGATCTTCAGATAAAAATCTCTGTGATGAATTCTCAAAAATAATGAGTAATGAGTTTGGAATGAGCATGATGAGAGAACTTAACTATTTTCTTGGCTTAAGTGTGAAACAAATGGATAATGAAACATTCCTTAGCCAAACGAAATATATTAAGGATGTTCTGAAAAAATATGAAATGGATAGTGCTAAGCCCATGAACACTCCAATGAGCCCAAAAATTCAATTAGACAAAGATCCTAAGGGAAAATCAGTAGATCAGAAAAAATATAGAGGAATGATTGGATCCCTTCCCTACCTGACTGCTAGTAGACCGGACATAATGTTTAGTGTGTGCCTCTGTGCCCATTTTCAAGCTGATCTTAAAGAGTCTCACCTAATTGCGATCAAGAGAATCCTTAGGTATCTACTTGGCACCCCAAACTTAAGAATTTTGAATCCTAGGCACATCACTTCCTTTGAAATCTTAGGGTACTCAGATTCTGATTTTACAGGATGTAGGATAGATAGAAAAAGCACCTCTGGTACCTGCCAATTCATAGAACAATCATTAGTTTCTTGGTCCATTAGGAAGCAAAACTCAGTAGCCCTTTCCACGGCCGAGGTAGAATATATTGTAGTAGAAAGTTGCGTTGCACAAGTACTATGGTTAAAAAAATAAATTTGACAACACAAGTGCAATTTGCATCTCTAAGAACCAAATTCAGCACTCTCGAATGAAATATATAGACATTAGACACCATTTCATAAGAGATCACGTTGCTAAGGGGGATATAGAATTACATCACATCGCTACAGGAGATCAATTGGCTGACATATTCACAAAACCACTATATTAGACACCTTTAGCACCTTGAGTACTATACTAGGTGTCATAGAAATTAAAGCATAAAAAAAACACACAAAAATATAAAAAAAATTCTTCTAAGGCTGTTCTTGATCATCACACACTCACTACACAAAATCACCAAATTTAACATTTTATTATCGTACTGTACGATCCACTATCGTATTGTACGATATATCTAAATCTACATAAAACATAAGCCATATACAAATTTCACCTCTGTTGATCGTACAGTACAATACCCATCATCCTATACGATACAACTGGTAGCCATTCAATCTGTCTGGTATGATATTATTGATCATCGTACAGTATGATATCTCCTCTTTGTACTATACGATCCACATCAACGAATGGATTGGGACAAATTAACTCTGTTTTGTACGATATTATTGATGTTCGTACTGTACGATGCCTCCACTCATACTGTACGAACCACCTCAGCGAAAATGGATTTGAATGACTTAAAGGTGATTGGTACGATATAATTATTATTCGTACTGTACGATATAGTTATTCTGTATAAATACCAATTAACCTATCCTGGTGAACCCAATAATCTTCCAATGTTTTATACGGATGCCTATTTCTGTATGCTTTTCCATCAGGAGCAAGAGCCTGAATAACCTGACTTTGATGATGAAGAAGGAGACGCTGCCCCCGCAGCAGCTCAAGCTCGACCACGACGACATGCAGCACTCCAAGCACCTGCACCAGCTTATTCTCATGATGATTTATTTGAACGCTTTAACCAACTTCAAACTCATTTTGATACACACATACAAGAGCAACATCAGCAACACGAGGATGACATGAAATTGTTTGGGAAATGCTTAACCGCGATTGATCATTGATTTGACACAATCCTTCACTATTTCCAACTAAAAGTTCGTTAGGCATGTTAAGCCCTATAGAACTAGCTCAAGACTAACCAAGAGGGGGGGGGTGAATTGGTATTTTAAAAACTTTAAGCAAAGCTCAACAAATTTCATAAACCAAATCACCATAAAACAAACAATGCGAAAATTTAAGTGCGAAAGCAGTAAAAATAAGAACACATAGGTTTACAGTGGTTCGGTCAACTCGACCTACGTCCACTCCCCAGAGGCGCCCTCAGAGTATTGCACTACAATCGTGACTCTCCTTTAGCCCTTACAGCTAGGCGGAGAAGCCTTTACAAACACCTCTTTTTGCCACAACCGACAAGGCAGAGAACCTTCCTCCTTTTGCTTCCTCTTGAAGCAAGCAGAGAACCTTGATGACTTACTAAAACTTACCTCTCCCAACCCT
This sequence comes from Dendrobium nobile, assembly GCA_022539455.1. NCBI lineage: Eukaryota > Viridiplantae > Streptophyta > Magnoliopsida > Asparagales > Orchidaceae > Dendrobium > Dendrobium nobile. The sequence continues at coordinate 41,233,148 of CM039735.1, forward strand.
TCCAAGGACAAGAGACTCTAGGGAGCAAGAAGTGGAACAATGCTTGGAGCAACCCCATGTAAATCCTCTCACAAGCTCCCCCTCACAAGATCCTCTCTCTCTACCTCTCTCTCTCTCCTTTAGGTTTTCTCAGGTCAAGACAGCAGCCAAGGATGTTCAAAAACATTGAACAAGAGCTCTTATAAAGAAGAGCTTCAAAGGAGCTCAATAATTGCAAGTTGCCGACTATATTGTCTAAGACGATATGGAAATCGTCCTGGCAAATCAATACAAATCTCAGAAGATCGGCCAGAGCATCACCTTGATTGCAAACTAGATGATTGAAAATTATCTTGATCACCCAGGATGATCTCACGATCGTCCCGATCGATCAGTTCAAATTAGAGGAAAATCATCCTGAGCATCGTCCTGAATTCAAGCTGGCCTATATTTATCGTCTAGGAGTACCTAAGGGTTTTTGAATAGATCGTCCTAGTTGATCCTAAGATCGTCCAGGATGATGTGATTGTATCAATCATCCTTAATTACTTCCTTGATTCCTGGATTAATTTAGGCATAATTGTGTGATATAGTCCAGGCCGATCTCACGATCGTCCTAGCCAATTTCCGAAAATACAGAATACCTAATTTGATTATGTCAGCAAATTCTTTCTGTATTAAACCTATCATCCTGGCTGATACAAGTATCATCTAGGCCGATCAGTTAATTACGGCTGCCTTAATAAGAAATCCTGTTTAGAACTTCTGTTTTGAACTTGATCGTCTAGGCTGATAATAATATCGTCCTGGCCGATGTGAGTAAAAACAAATATTCTAAATCTCTCAACTGTGTGTGTGTAGGGTTACTTAACATTAGTCACTTAAAACATTTATAATTAACTCAAGGAAGGAAAAAAGAAAATTACAGACTGACTCAACCCTAATCTACCCAATCTGCAGTTGATTCCGATTTCCATCCGATCTTTGGGTCCTGAAAAGTCAAAAGAGAAAAAGGCAGTTGTAGTGAAACAAGATTTATTTGCTATCATCAAAATAATAATCCAAAAATAGGTTTGTGATAATCTCCCCCTTTTTGATGATAGAAAACATATCAAAAATTAATTCTAAAATAGTAATGCAAAAACTAAACAAGCTTTTAAATTTTTACCATAATAAGTACAAACATACTAAACAAGTAGAAACATACTACGCCCTCTTTTGACATCTCAAAAAGGAGGAGGAAACTACAAACTAAAGCAACTAACTAAAAAAAAGTAATACATAAAAAGAAAGCAATCTTAAAAAAAAAGAAACTAAAACAAAAAAAAAATGAGGGATCCTAATCATCAGATGGAGGTGGAGGTGGTGGAGCCTGCTAAAAATAGCCAGCTAGAGTAGTATACTGAGCATTGAACCAGGCTATATCCTGGTCGTGCTGCTGCTGCTGCTGGTGAGTAATGTAGCTGTTAAAATGGGCTAAGTCCTCTATGCGGTGCTGCTCATAGCGAACCATGTCCTAAGAATGTTACTGCTCCTGTGCGGCAATGTAAGCGTCGAAATGGGTCTCCCAACAATCAAATCTCTCTACTAACTAGTTAAACTATGAGTGCTGGCGAAGAGGAGCAGGATCAGGAACAGGAGCGGGAGCTTCCTCCTCCTCGACCCCCTGAGGTTCCCTATCCCCTGGGTGGAGACGAGTACTGTGAAGGATATTAAAAGAGCTGTTTGAGTAGCAAGGAGGCTGAAGGTCATGATGAGCAGGATATTGAAGATTATATTTGGTTTCAAGAATATAGGCCATGAGATGTCCTAAAGCAAGGTTGGGCTTCCTCCTATGGCCTGGATCATGAATAGTTGTTGAATTATCAATGTATCAAAAAATCAAGTCAGTAGCATTAAACTCTCTCCGGTCCATGATGAAAAAGGTAGTCAGAGAAAGCAGAGGAGTGATGTGGATACGGTCCCCAGCTTTTGGAATAATGGAGGTGCGAAGGACAAGCTGAATTGTTCTAGCATCTTTGACTAAAGAGCTAGTCTCTCCAACATGAAAGGGTGTGTTGGTTTGGTAAAGAAAATGATTTGCTGTGGACCAGTCAAAATCAGGATCTGAGATAATTATATGTAGCTTATCCCCGATGGTGGATAGTTGCAATAGTTTAGCACAGTCCTGATATGTGATCTCGACTGGGCATCAATTCACATAAGAGGTCAGGGCTATGAAAGCAGAATTTATACGAAGATTTGCATAAAATTCTAACAGAAGCTCTGAAGAAAAAGGGACAGTGAGGGTAAGAATGAAACAGATAGAAGTGTGAGCAAAGAGATCCATTATCGGATATGAAAGGTGGATAGGATTGATGGTTCTGGAAAGGGTGATGCCATATTCTTTGTAACGACGGTAAGCTGCATGATCCTCCTCTTCCCTGAATCGAGGGTCCAGAGTGGCCCTCGAGAAACTTCCAGAAGCTTATCGAACTTGCTTCCCACCAGCCATAGCAAGAAATCAGTAAGTAAACACAAGAGAAAAAGAAGGTTGAGGTGAAAACAAAGGCTGGAATGGCATGTATTTAAAGAAACGACCATATCGTCCAGGAAGTTCACAGAATCATCCATGATGATTTGGTTCAATTATTGCGTATAGGCTGATTGGTCAAAAAGGCAGTCCGATCGGCCAGGCCGATCTGATATAAGACAGGACGATTAGACATGGGCGATCGTCCCGAGGAGTCAAGCCGGATGACCGTTGAAAAAGCATATCGTCTGAGCCGATTAGGTGTATCATCCAGAATGATGCATAATAATTTATCGTACTAGCCAAAGTTAAAATGTTTTAAATTTGTGGCACGTGTATCATCCAGAACGAACAGTGGATCTACCAGGACGAACAGTGGATCGGCCAGGATGATTGTCCAATAATGGATCGCCCGAGGCCGATTTTAAGGATTTAAAGGTACTAACACGTGGATCGTCCAGGACGATCAGGTGTATCGGCCAGGACGATGACCATAAATGCATTGGCCATGACAAAAATCTTATCGGCCATGATGATCAGAAAATGATTGTAACAGAGTTCGATCGGATCGTCCAGGACAATAATGTATCATTCAGGACGATAAGTTACAGAAAGCTTAGAAAAGGTTCAGCATATGAAATTTTGAAGAGAAATTATCATATCATCCAGGATGATAGAGGTATCGGCTAGGACGATGTGACAAGAATTTGAAAATCAAGGAAAGATGGAGATGATCAGAGAAAACCCCAAACAAAAATAAATACAAACTAAAAACAACAAAAATAGATAAAAAAGAAAAGAAAAAAAAAATGAAATTTTTGGTTTTTAATTTTTCTTTTTTTTTTTTGCTTTTAGCAAAGCAAGCATATGATAAATTTCCCAAATAATTAAATTTTAAAGATTTGAAAGATCAATGAGTTAACAATATCACAATATGAAAACAGTAGAAAATTCGATCCTATTTACCCTAGCTCGGACTTCTTTCAGAATAAAAATTGTCTTTTGAAAATAAGAGGTCTAACTCAGAATAAATTGGATAAAAAGAAGATCCGTTCAAAACTTGGTTACAAATAAAATATCTTATAAAATAGTATACCAAAGTAATTTGTCTCTATCATAGAATTTGAAATCAAGCCTTTGAAAATATCAAAAACCCATGAGTCCTTCTAAGTTTTAAAAGTTTTGAAAAAAGTGGATAGCTTCCATTTAGTGGGCTCATTTTATGCCTCTTGTCACTTTGATTGGCTCTTTGAGCATCTTTTGATTTTTGATACACTTTCGTGTATATAGCTTTCTTTTCAATTTGGCGTCATTGGCCTTAGGGTGTCAATTTTGGGTCACGGGTCGGGTTCGAGTCGAACCTAAAACTGACCCGGCACTATTCGGGTCAACCCAAACCTGATTCGTTTTTAGAAACGGGTGAGTTTTTCTAACCCGAACCCGGCCTGCTTGGGGTCCAGGTCAACCCTACATGACCCGAATGACCCATTTCCAACAAAAAAATGGCTAATTTTCAGGTCAATAACGGGTCAAACTCCTCTTTTTGTGTCAAAAATGGGTCAAAATCGGGTCAATCTCGGGTTGTCGGGTCAAAATCGGGTTTTCGGGTTAAAATCGGGTCAATTTCGGGTCAAAGGGTTAACCCGAACCCGACCCAATTTTTGAAACGGGCCGAAATACTGAACCCGAACCTGACCCATTTCGGGTTCGAGTTGACCCTAAACTGAAATTTTTGGGTCGGGTTTGGGTCGGGTTTTCGGGTCGTGTCAAATATTGACACCCCTAATTGGCCTCTTCCTTTTTTTTGTTTTTAATTTTTACAAACTAAAAAAACTCTTTAACAAACCCTTTAAAAAGGTTCTTAGCTGTGATTATATCTTCTAGATATTAGAGAAGAGAGACTCTCTTTCTAACATAGAGAAGAACAAGCAACATAATGAAAATCAAAGTCTTATGATAAGTGCAACGACAATATTTCAATTAACTTGAAAGATATATAAGAACTTTGGATCATATATATAAGATAGACTCTTGAAGCAAGAAAAAAGATCTTAATTTCAAAAACCATTTGTTAAAATGAGATTTTTTGTTTAGAAAAGAAAACTATATCACCAAAAGAGGTTAGAGGGAGGGAAACTATCAACCGTGTTTTCTCCCTTTAACCGAATTAGAAATGCTAATCATTGGCTATAAATCTCCAAAGTTTAAGAACAAGGAAAAATCATCATAAAGAAAACAAAAGTAAAAACGACTAGAACAACTAAACAAAAACTATCACAAAAACAAAACATTGCAATGATCAAAATGTAATTCAAGAATTTGTTTAGCATCAAGTTTAGGTAGTTATGAGTTGCGAGCCTCTGTTTGTCCAAGTATCATATGCTTCTCACGAGGTCTTTGGTGAGAGCAATCCTACAAGAATCAACAGCTGTTAGACTTAGGAACCCAAATAGGTTTGGGTCCCTTCTCATAAAAAGTAGAGTGTAATACATGTGTGCTATATTGTGAATCATGCAATTTGGTTCTCCACACCTAATGTATACTATGGTAAACAGTAAAAGTGTGTGAGATGTGTCCTAGCATGCCACATGAAAAACATCTAATTCCAGGAAAAGGATTTCTTAAATGATTAGTGTTATAACGCCTCTTCCTAGGTTTTGGCTTTAGATCAAAAGTGGGTGTCATACAATTTCTCTTAATTGAGTCCAATTCATCTTTAAGCCTTAAGTTAGTATCTTCCAAAGCATTATTATCAATCCTCAAGTTGTGCTCTATTTCTTTAGATTTCTTCATATCAGATTTGAGTGAGGTGTGTGAAACTTTTAAGGCATCATGCTCAGTAATTAATTCCGAATGCTTTTTGTTTAAATCATCAAATTCATCAAGTAGAGCCATGTGATTTGAATCAATTGTAGAATAATCTTGGAGAATAATTTTATATTCTTTTTGTAAATTCGAAAGTTCCAACTTTAAGCTAGCATGAGTTTTTTTAAGTTTTTTGTATGATGTATGAATTTTCTCACAAATTTCAAACAATTGATCAAAAGTTGGTTTACATACCTCTTCTTCATTACTTTGATCAAGATAATCTTCTCCCATGAAGCACAAGTTTGTTGTTTCTTCTTCTGGTTTTGTCTCCGATGAATTCGATGCAGAATCCACCCAAAATGCCTTTTGGACTCTCTTCTTGTCCTTCCTTAACTTAGGTTTCTGCTCACCCTTTTCTTTGCTTGAGTGATCTTCAAGTGTAGGACAATCAGCTCTCACATGTCTAGGATTCCTGCATTCATAACAGACAACATCAAAAGATCCCTTTGAATATTTATTATCCTTACCTTTTCTCCAATGATGATTTTACTTCTTCCTTAGAAAGCTTTTGAATTTCCTTGTGATTAAGGCAAATTCATTGCTTTCAGACCCGGAAGAGTTAGAATCCGATTTGTGTGCCTTCAATGCCATCGTTTTCTCCTTCTTCTTCTCACCTGCATCAAGATTTCTTTGATTCACTCCTTGCTTATAAGCAATGAGTGAGCCAAGTAAGTTGTCAATCGAATAGGTGGTTAAATCCTTAGATTCAGTTATAGCAGTAATTTTAGCATCAAACGATGAAGGCAAGTATCTTAAAATCTTGTTCACTTTTTCATAGTTTGAAAGTTCTCTTCCTAAGGCATGCAAAGAAGTAACAATCTGAGTAAATCTTGTATACATTTCAGAAATTGATTCATGAGGTTTCATACGAAAAAGTTTGTGGTCATGCAAAAGAATATTCAAACGGGATTGTTTAACTTCATTAGTGCCTTCATAAGTGATACACAATTTATCTCAAATTTCTTTACCAATTTTGCAAGTGGAAACACGCATGTAGTCTTTTGATTTTAAAGCATAGAAAAACCAGTTCAAACAATTTGCATTCAATTGAGCTAAATCTCTTTCATCAAAAGTCCATTCAGTAAAAGCAACTTCCATTTTAATTCCATTAATTTCATGAGAAGGTGGAGAATACCCTTCTTTAATAAGCATCCACATGCGATAATTAGTAGATTGTAGAAACGTTGCCATACGGGTTTTCCAAAAATCAAAAGGTAGGTTATCAAACAAGGGAGGTCGTGTAATCGAATATCCTTCAGTAGTGTTACGATTCCCAAAGTTAGCCATGGATCAAATTCAAAAAGTTTTTAAACTCAGTTTTATGAATCCCGCTCTGATACCACTTGAAAATTTGTATAGAACTGGCCCAAGACTAACCAAGAGGGGGGTAATTGGTATTTTAAAAACTTTAAGCAAAGCTCAATAAATTTCACAAACCAAATCACCACAAAACAAACAATGCGGATATTTAAGTGCAGAAGCAGTAAAAATAACAACACAAAGGTTTATAGTGGTTCGGTCAACTCGACCTACGTCCACTCCCTGGAGGCGCCCTCTGAGTATTGCACTACAATTGTGACTCTCCTTTAGCCCCCACAGCAAGGCGGAGAAGCCTTTACAAACACCTCTTTTTGCCACACCCGGCAAGGCAGAGAACCTTCCTCCTTTTGCTTCCTCCTGAAGCAGGCAGAGAACCTCGATCACTTGCTGAAACTTAGCTCTCCTAACCCTTCCAAGGACAAGAGTCTCTAGGGAAGAAGAAGTGGAACAATGCTTGGAGCAACCCCTTGTGAATCCCCTCACAAGCTCCCCCTCACAAGATCCTCTCTCTCTCTCTCCCTCTCTCTCTCTCTCTCCCTCTCTCTCTCCTTTAGGTTTTCTCAGGTCAAGACAGTAGCCATGGATGTTCAAAAATGTTGAACAAGAGCTCTTATAATGAAGAGCTTCAAAGGATCTCAATAATTGCAAGTTGCTGACTATATAATCCAGGACGATATGGAAATCATCTTGGCCGATTAGTACAAATCTCAGAAGATAGACCAGAGCATCGCCCTGAATGCAACTGGATAATTAAAAATTGGCTTGATCGTCCAGGATGATCTCACGATCGTCCCGGTCGATCAGTTCAAATCAGAGGAAACTTGTCCTGAGCATCGCTCTAAATTCATTCTGGCCGATATTTATCGTCCAGAAGTACCTAAAGGTTTTTGAATAGATCATCCTGGTCAATCTTGAGATCATCCAGGATGATGTGATTGTATCAATCATCCTTAATTACTTCTTTGATTCCTGGATTAATTTAGGCATAATTGTGTGATATCATCCAGGCCGATCTCACGATCATCCTGACCGATTTCCAAAAATACATAATACCTAATTTGATTATGTCAGCAAATTCTTTCTGTATTAAGCCTATCGACCTAGCCAATACAAGTATCGTCCAAACCAATTAGTTAATTACGGCTGCCTTAACAAGAAATCTTATTTAGAACTTCTGTTTTGAACTCGATCATCCAGGATGATAATAATATCGTCCTGGCCGATGTGAGTAAAAATAGGGATTCTAAATATCTCGAGTGTGTGTGTGTGTGTAGGGTTACTTAACATCAGAAACTTCAAACATTTACTATTGACTCAAGAAAGGAAAAAAGAAAATTACAGACCGACTCAACCTTAATCTACCCAATCTGTAGCTGATTCCGATTTCCGTCTAATCTTTGGGTCTTGAAAAGTCAATAGAGAAAAAGGCAGTTGTAGTGAAACAAGATTTGTTTGCTATCATCAAAATCATAATCCAAAAATAGGTTTGTAACAGCAACCAAACCCACCTCCACCTCCAAGTCATCCGGATCCTTCCATTTGAAATGTATCTGTGTTGTATTTTTTTTCTTAGTGTTGTTTGCTCCTCCTTTTGGTGCTATCAAAAGGGGGAGAAGTTTGTTGTAGTCTGCTCTTATGTTTCCTTATATTTAAATAGAATGCATTTATTTTTTTATTTCATACTACTTTTTCTTTTTTCTTATTTTGTACTGCATTCCTTTTTCTTAAGTTTAAATAATAAAAAAAAATAAAAAATGCCATTCAAACTTGCCTATAACAAACATTATTTGACATCATCAAAAGGGGGAGATTATTGGAATCCATGACCCCTAATTTGAGCTTTTGATGATGACAAATAATACCGTCTAAATATATATTCATTTAATATCATTTGATTTCTATTATTTCCTGTGAGTACTAACATTTCAGGAAGATCACAAATTACTCACGACAATAGGAAGACTCAAGACTTATTAGATTAGGAGTGTGAGTCTGAAACAATGTAATTTTCTATTTATTTTACTTTTTCTTTCTTAAGTCTGACCACAATTTGCATGTAAGTCTGAGTAACCTAGCACACACACAGGGGAGAGGGTTTTTTAAAAGGAAATAAAAATGAATTTTTTTCTCTATTGATTGTATTGTTCGACTTTATATTATACTATACAATCTCATCAAGTAAATTGATTTTCTATGAACAAATCGTACTATACGATTTTTCCTGTATTGTACGATGTGTTACAAATCCAAAACCCTAGCCACTAGATTAGTTTAAGTTTTATTAGCCATTCGTACTATACGAAAATCTTTGTAATGTACAATTTTATTTGAATACTTACTTAAATTAACCCGTAATTAGTGGATTAAATTGAGAACTAATCTCTGATTGGTCATCATACTATACAAACATGTTCGTGCTATACAATGAATAGATGCTGATTTTAATTATCCCAGAGATCATCCTGGATGATCCCTTGATTTTTCCTTATCGTACTGTACAAAGTTGATCATACGATACAAAGAACAGAGGTGAGTTTTGATAATCCCGTCTATCGTCCTGTACGAACAAATGAGTGGAGTTTTGTATGGTATGATGTTATATCGTACTGTATGATTTATTTTGAACTATTCATAAACCATCATACCAGGATGAAGACTGTTATACTTATCGTACAATATAATATCATATCGTATTGTACGATAGTAATGGCTACTTTCAATATTTTAGGGATTTTGGAGCTTGTTTTAAGTATCAAATTAGTAATTATTTTGAGAGGGATGTAGAGAGGGGAACATGATTAAAGAGGGAATCCTTGGGAGAGTGATCTTGAGAAGTTTTTAGGGCTTGAGAGAGGAAGGAGAAGGTGAGCTTGGTGAGGGAGAAGAGGTGTGAGGGAGGTAACACGGTTGCTCCATTCTTGCTGCATCTTGCTCCTCCTGTGGCTCGAGAAGAACTTATGGGAGGCTCTCTAAGGGGGGAGACTCTTCTACATCCATGACCTCGAAGGTACACTGCCTTCTCTAGGAAGGAGAAAAATGAGAAGGTACTCTGCCACCGTCGGGAAGGTAAAAATAGCACTTGGCACTCCGCCACGCCGGGTTGGTGAAAGAGAGTCTTGTAAGGGCTTCTCCACCTTGCCAAGGGGGGGCAAGAGGAGAGCTATAGTTTGTAGTGAAATTCTCGGAGCGGAGGACTCCGGGAGCTAATTTAGGTCATGGTTTGATCGAACCACTATAAAATTTCGGTGTGCTTTTTCCTTATCGCTTTTTATTATTTGCTTGCACTTTATTTTCATAATATTTGCTTGGTGAAAATTATGAAAGGAAAAAATAGTTTTCATTGTTCCACATTGAGTTCAATTGTTTGCCTTCGTAGTAGTTAAATTTTCATATTAAAAATTTAAAAACGGTATAAATTAGAACTCTTACTTAGGTTTTTAATTTTTGCTAATTATTGCTACAAAGTTTTCACAATTCACCCCCCCTCTTATCAATCTAGTAATTTCAGGTATGGTTGGAAATGCTAAGAATTTTTTAATTGATAATGTTTTATTAGCTGATGGTTTAAAGCATAATTTATTATGCATTAGTCAATTGTGTGACAAAGGTTTTGACATAAAATTTTTTTTTGACAAATGCATGATTAGTTTAAATAACAAACTTATATTAGAAGGAAAATGAATAAATAATGTTTACATGTTAGATCTTGATTGCATTGAAAATTAAAATTCACTTTGTTTTAAAGAAATAATTGATGACTCGTGGCTATGGCATAGGAGACTATGCCATGCTAGTATGAAGACACTTAGAAATATCATGTCAAAAACCTAATTAGAGGCGTATCTAAGTTAGACTTCAGTAAGAACCATCTATGTGATGCTTGCCAACTAGGAAAATAAATAAAATCATCATTTCATTAAATCAAGGATGTGAACACATTTAGGCCACTAGAAAAACATCACATAGACTTATTTGGACCCGTTAGCACAGTTAGCCAAGGTGGGAAGAATTATGGATTTGTAATTATAGATAACTTCACTAGATGCACTAGGGTAAGATTTCTAGAAAATAAGAATGAGTCGTTTAAGAAATTTATGACTTTCTCCATATGGATTCAATGAAAGTTAGAATGTGAAATCTCAATAATCCATAGTGATTATAGTGGAGAGTTTCAAAATGAAAGATTTAAATCATTCTGTCAAGAGATAGGAACAGGGCACAATTTTTCAGCCCCTAAAACTCAGTAAAATGGAATAGTATAAAAAAAAAATAGAACCTTGGTAGAAGCTAATAGGGCAGTGTTAGATGAGTATCACCCTCCCTAAATATTTTTTGGGTAGAAATGGTTAACACTGCGTGTTACGTCTTACATAGGGTAAATATTAGATCGAAGCTGAATAAAACTCCTTATGAACTCTTTAAGGGTCGGACACCGAATCTTTCACACTTACAAGTCTTTGGTTGCAAGTGCATTATCTTAATTAATGGCAAACTTCCTTTAGGAAAATTTGATCCCAAGTCTTATGAGGGTGACTTCTTAGGTTATTCATCTATAGGTAAGGCCTACATAATCTTCAATAAGAGAACCCTAGTAGTAAAAGCGTCCAACCATATAGTGTTTGGTGAATAAGATAAGCCCTCTAAATCTAAATTGAAGAAGATGAAGTAGAGGCAATTTAATGAGTATAAACTATGAACATAGGGGAAAGGGTAGAACCTTAGGAAGACTTGCTTAGAGAATGGAGATAATATTCTATTCATCTTAAAGTATTAATTTTAGGAGACCAGTCAGAAGGTGTGAGAACTATGCATGAACTTAGAAAGGAGGTTAGTAATTCTGCATTCATCTCTCTGATAGAACCCACAAATATAGATCAATCTTTAGGAGATGAATTTTTTATCCTAGCAATGCTAGAAGAATTGAACCATCACCATGAATGATATTTGGGAACTAGTCAAGAGACCTAAAGAGCAAAGTGTAGTTGGAACAAAATGGGTCTTTAAAAATAAGGTGAATGACTCAGGAACCATAGTAAGAAATAAGGTCAGAATAGTAACTATGGGATACAACCAGATTGAAGGTAAAGACTTTAAAGAAACCTTTGCCCCAATAGCTAAACTAGAAGCCATAAGGGTGCTCTTAGCCATTGCTTACTTCAAAAGTTTTAAATTATATCAAATGGATGTAAAGAGTGCATTTCTAAATGGGATAATGAAAGAGGTTGTTTATGTTAAGCAACCCCCTGGATTTGAAAGTTTATAATTTCCAAACCATGTATTCAAATTAAAAAAGGCACTATATGGGTTAAAGCAAGCATTTAGAGCCTGGTATGAAAGACTTAGCTCATTTTTACTAGATAGAAGATTTGTAAAGGGTAGTGTAGATACCACTCTCTTTCTAAAAAAGGTCAAAGATGAAATTCTCATTATTCAGATTTATGTGGATGACATTTTGTTTGGATCTTCAGATAAACTTTATGTGATGAATTCACACAAATAATGAGAAATGATTTTGAAATAAACATAATAGGAGAGCTTAATTACTTTCTTGGTTTTAGTATAAAATAAATGGATAACAGAATATTTCTTAGACAAATAAAATACGTTAATGGTATTCTAAAAAAATATAAAATAAATAGTGCTAAGACCATGAACACTCCAATGAGCTATACGATTCAACTAGACAAAGCCCGAATGGAAAATTAGTATACTAGAAAAAATATAGAAGAAAAATCAGATCTCTCCTGTACTTAATTGCCAGTAGACCAGATATAATGTTAGTGTGTACCTTTGTGCTCATTTTGAAGCTAATCCTAAAGAGTCTCACTTAACAGTGGTCAAGAGAATCCTTAGATATCTACTAGGCACCCCAAACTTAGGAATTTGGTATCCTAGGCATAGCATATCTTTTGAAATCTTAGGGTACTCAGTTTCTGATTTTGTAGGATGTACGGTAGATAGAAAAAACACCTTTAGGAACTACCATTTTATAGGAAAATATTTAATTTCTTGCAGGAAGCAAAATTTGGTAGCCCTCTCTACGATCAAGGTATAATATATTACAGTAGGAAGTTGTGTTGCATAAGTACTGTGGTTAAAATAATAACTTCTTGATCTTGTATTACCCATAGGAACCATCCCAATTATGTGCAACAATACAAGTGAAATTTTCTTTTCTAAAAAAAATAATTCAATACTTTAGAACGAAACACATAGATATTAGACATCACTTCATAAGAGATCATGTAGCTAAAGGAGACATAAAATTCAGCACATAGCTATAGAAGATCAACTAATAGACATTTTCATGAAACAACTAGCCTACGACACCTTTAGTAATTTGAGGACAAGACATGGTGTCATAGACATCCTTGCAGAATCCAAAACAAAAAAAAAACAAAACAAAAACTTTTGACTTGTATCTATTTTGTGCTATTTTTCTTAGTGTTGCTTGTTACTCCTCTATTTTGGACATCCTTGCAGAATCCAAAGCAAAAAAAAAAAAAAACAAAGGGGAGAAGTCTATTGTGTGCCTTAGTTAATATGCCTTGTTTATGTTTTTTAATTCCAATGAAATGAATTTTATTTTATTTCCTATTTTTATTTATATGATATTTTATTTAATATAAAAAAAACACAAAACATAAAATCTTTATTAATTTGATTATAAATAACATTATTTGACATCATTAAAAAGGTTGAGATTATTGCAATCCATGTCCCCTAGTCTGAGATTTTGATGATGACAAATACTGTCGAATGAACTCTTATTATTCATTAAATATTTTTGATTTCTCCTCTTATCTGTGAGTACTAACATTTCAGGAAGATTACAAGTTACTCAGGACAACAAGATGACTCAAGATTTGGTAGAGTAGGATTTGGGGTTTATAAGCTTATAATTTTACTTTTATTACTATTTTTCTTTTCTTGAGTCTGGCCACAAATTATATGCAAGACAGAGAAACCATGCACAGACACAAGGGGAGAGGGTTTTAAATTGAAGAATATTTTTTTCTATCGATCATACTGTACGAGTTTTAATCGTACTGTATGATCTGATCTGGCTCAAAGGCTATTTGTAAATAAGTCATACGTTACTATGAATATCATACTATACGATGTGTTTCTAATTCAAAACCCTTGCCACTAGATTAATTTAAGTAAGTTCTTAACATGAAAATTTATAATTGATTGTATTATATGATATTTTTAATACTTAAATTAACCCAGCGGTTAGTTAATAAATCAAGGATTAATTTCTAATTGGTTATCGTACTGTACGACATGGTTTGTATCGTATAATATATCAAGGCTATTTTTTATCATCCCAGGCATCGTACCGGACGATCACTTGATTTTGAACTAATCGTATTGTATGAAGTGTTTCATACCATATAATGTATAGAGACAAGTTTTCATCATTCCAATAATCATCCTGTACGAACAGAAGGATTTTACATATCATACTGGACAATGTTATATCAAACGGTATGATATTAAACAAAAATATTGCCTTTTCATAATCCTTCATACCAGGATAAAGGCTATTTTTAATTGTTTATACTGTATGATATTTAACAACTAAATTGAAATTTTTAGGGTTTCTTAGAGCCTGATTTAAATATCTAATTTTCTATCTTTTGAAAATAATCTATGAAAGAGGAATATGATTAGGAGGGGGATTCCTTGGGAGAGAGCTCTTGAGAAGATTTTGGGGTTTGTGAGAGGAAGGAGAAGGTGGGCTTTATGAGGGAGAAGGAGTGTGAGGGAAATCACACGATTGCTCATAGCTTGCTGCACGTTGCTCCTCCTATAGCCAGAGAAGATCTTATGGGAGGCTCTCTAAGGTGGAGATTTTTCTACATTGATGTCCTCTATGGTACTTGCCTTCTCCAGGAGGGAGTAAAATTAGAAGGTTCGCTGCCATCACTAGGAGGATTTCATAGCGCTTGGCACTCCACCACGCCGGGTTGGTGAAAGTGAAGTTTATAAAGGATTCTTCGCCTTGCTGTGGGGAAACAAGTAGAATTACTATTTAATAGTGAAATTCCTGGAGTGGAGGACTCTGGGAGTGGACGTAGGTTAATTGACTGAACCACTATAAATTATCTGATGTGATTTTTCCCTTACTGTACTTTATTTACGCTCTATATTTTATTTTCATTAAAATTGGTTGGTGAAAATTGTAGTGAAATTCTTTGTTGAGCAAGTTAATTTTTTACCACATATTATTGCAAATTATGTTTTAAGCATTCACTTTCGTATCAATTAATTTTCTTGTTTAAAGTTTAAAAACACAAAAAAATTAGAACTCCTATTTAGGATTATCTTTTTATGCAACAAATTTTCAATTCACCCCCCTCTTGGCGCATCTCATACTTTCATTTCTCAAGTACAAAGACCAAATGGACTAACAAATGCTCTAAGCAAAACCGCAAATCCTCATGAACCACCTAAGAAAGTAGATTCTGTAAAATAGAATACACATAACAATATACTTGAAATAGATGAACAAAAATTAAAATTAAAATAAAAAATTATAGAATTATAATCCTAACTTAAATCAGCCCCACTACAACCATAACCACCATGAACCAATAGAGCAAATAAATCATAATTATTATTGCAACCCAAATATTAGAAAGAGATCAAAGAGACATGAATGCCAAAACCAAAGCCCAACAAGGTGCAGCATGTAGCAACCCAAGAAGGAGCAAACTAAAAGAACAATGCAAGAAAAAAAGCTTAAATTCTAACATAGGGTAAACCATTTTTGTCTAATATGAAGGGACCTTTTAAGGTGGCTGACAACTTAATATAACTAAAATTAGTAAGAAACTCTAGATTGTAACCATGATTAGCTAACTAATTAGAACATGTGTATCGTTCTCCATGAACATTATACATTGTAAAATTGAAATGAACCAAAAGTTATTTAATCTCCATAACAAGGTAAAAAAAAATTCTGATTACAAATTTTATGATAAGAGTTTTTCAAATAATAAAGACTTTATGTAGCGTCCACATCAATCTAAATATTAATAATGATAAGAGCAAGGCACAATTTAAGCCTATATAAAATAGTAGAAAGCTAAGAAATAATTACAACACCTTTGTAAAGCACTAGCATACGCGATGATGGTATTCCAATGAATATCTATTATAATACCACCACACCCATAGCAGAAATTTTTAATTGAACCGTTAACATTAAATTTAAAAGTATTATGAGGGGGTTTAAAATAATAAACTAGCTTAGGTTTATCATTTAAATGATTAACCTGAAGAGAAATACCAAACCCCTAAGCCACGAAGGAGTAGCCTCTAAAGGTTTTTGTGGACAGAAGGTTAGCAGAGTAAAGCTTCAAAACTATATCATTAATGTTCCTAATAATTTAATGATGGTTCAATAAAATATTATAAAATATAAAATAATTTCTAGCAAGCCAAAGGTGCCAAAAAATATGGGAGGGGTCACATTCCTAATATAACCTCTAAAATTAATAAACTGAAGATTAAGCATTGAATTAATGCTAATATTAGCACTAAAATGATTCAATCTAAAAATTTCATCAAAATGAGTCCAAAATTTAACAACAATAGGACTAGAAATAAACACATGGTGCATATTCGCCATAAGATAGCAACATTGGAATTTGGAAGGTAAAATAAAGCCTCTTTTTAATAAGTTCTCATCAGTAGACACACATCTATTCATAGTTATCCAAATAAAATTAGCAATAGAAGTAGGAATACTTTTATGCCAAATCATGAAAAAAACCTTAGTAATAGTGTTCTTAACTAGAAAAGCATTCCAAGCATCCTTTAATATAAAAATACCATTATATAGTTTATTTTAAAGAATGCAATCTGCATTAATAAAAGAAAAGAACCAAAGAACCTAGATACAAACAATCGAGAGTATATCACCCCCTCACTTTCTTCCTTCACTAAACAAACAAAAGGAGGAGGAAGTTCACTCTTACAAACTACTCAAAAATAATAAATCTTCATCTTGAATGCTTCCCTCCACTTTCTGCGGTTTGCTATACAACTTATGAAGAAATTGGATCACATTTCTATTGTCTCCCCCAATAATAATACCTTTAGCATCATGTAAACTTCCTTGCAACACTTCCTTCAAATATCTAAAAGCAAAAAGCTCCAATTGTGGTATGTCCTAATGAACACCATAAAAGCCAAAAGCTAACATAAACCTTCCTTTACTATCTCAAACAATGCCACCAATACTTGCCTCATTATTACCTTTTAATGAAGCATCAATGTTTATTTTGTACCACTCGGAAGGAGGAGGATGCCAAATTTCAAAAAATAGTCCATTAGACTGAGTGACATCACAGTGATCCGAGAGGATTTCATTCTGGTTGGCCATGCTTACAAAATCAAGAACTCTAGCAGCAATCAACACTTCACTATCATCTAATTTGCCATGATTCACCTTGTTCCTATTGCTCCATTAGAACCATAACAGAGTAAAATAGATTCTAACATACATCAAATTAGTCCCAGCCATCAGTTTCAGCTTATAAAAACACTCCTGGAATGATTTGAATTTTACTAACCTGAATCCCCAACTAATCAATAAGTCAATTACCTTTAAAAGCTTTAAACAAGTAGTAGTAACATGATTGATGTCTTCAACCTCTCCACATCCCCTTAAGAACATATTGTTGTTTGCTAACCTTCTACTCATTAGAAAATCTGATGTAGGAATTTCCTTCCTGCACACTCGCTAGAGAAAAAGATCAACCCGAGCATTCAAATTCAACTTGTGAATCCATGAACTAGGATCCACACTGATCTCTTCCTTCAAGCCATATTCAATTAGCATAGCTAAAATAGATCTTCCACTCAGTTTCATCTTCAGTTCCATAAAATCTTCGTTATAATTTTGGCAAAATTAAAACACTGCTTATCAGATTAACAAGATCTACCCCAAAGTATAAAATCAGTTTGTCATAATCCCACCTTCTATCATGAATGAAGAAGTCAAGAGTTGTTTTATCATCTTCAAATATTGCAACAAAAGTAGGCCATCTAATCAAACTCTTGTCCATGATCCATACATCTTTGAACATGTTAATATTTGAATCAACAACAACTTTCCATCTTACAAAACTTCTAAGAGACTTCCATCCATAAGCAATGATCTTCCAACCCGAAGAACCACCTTTCATTCCATCTTTACTCCACCATCTTTCACCGTATTTTGCCAATAAATTCCTGTTCAACATGTTTGAACGATTTTCCAATAGATTCCATGCAAACTTCGCCCTCAACAACCCCAACCTCGATACTGCCGACTAGATGCCCCAACCTCCCAATGCTCTTGGTTTACACAGCATATCCAAAGCCACATAATGCATCTAATAACTTTCATCATATTTATTCCAAATAAAATTCCTACATAATTTCTCAAACTCCTTCAAAGTACTCAATGGAACAAGAGAATGAGACATAAGGAATAAGGGAAGGTTAAAAAAAACATTCTTCACCAAAAAAAATCTTCCAACTAGAGAAATGTACTTATTGCCCGAAGCATTTAACTTCTTCAAAGATTTATCCAATAGAATTTGGAAATCATATTTTCTTAATCTCCTTAGAGCCATCTTGATTCCCAAGTACTCCATCTCTTTAACAAGCTTAAACCCCAATAATTTTGTAATTTGTTTCTTCCTTCTTCTCACAACAAATTTACCACAAATCATAGAAGATTTTTAAAAATTTATTCTTTGACAAGTCCAATTGCAATAGTCATTTACATTGCTTTTCATCTTCTTAATACTCCTCAATTTAGCATCAAAAAATAACAAAACATCATCTACATAAACCAAATTAGAAATTCTTTGTGCCTTTCGAGAAATTTTGATACCCAAATCCATGCCTTTATTGGAAAAAGCATTAGATAGCAACTGTGAGCATAATATAAATAAAAAAGGAGAGAGTGGACAACCTTGATGGAAACCAATCTTGCCCACAATTCATCTAGAAATACCTCAATTGATCAAGATTGAAAACCGTGGTTCCAATACACACTCCATCAGCAAGTTCACATATTTTGTAGGAAAGCCCAAGATAGCCATCATCTTTTTAGGAGTAGTCCAACACATACTATGGTAAACTTGCTCCATGTCTAACTTGATAGCCAACGATCCTTTGCTTGATTTGGATAGCCTTATTTTGTTGAACACCTCCTGAGCAAGTAACAAATTATCCGAGATAGATTTTCCTTTTACAAAAGCCACCTATTCTTTAGAGAAATCTTAGGGATGACCAATAACAATCTGTTCTATAAAACTTTAGCCATAATTTTTAAAATGAAATTACAAAAGCTTATTAGACAAAAACCAGAAGGAGTCATCAGACTTTTGGATTTGGGAATCAGCACAACAAATGTATCCTTCCACTCCTTACACATTCTACCCAAGAGAAAAAACCTCTTAACTGCTCTACAAACATCATCCCAAATAATATTCCAGTAATCCTTGAAAAATGAATAAGTAATCCAATCACATCTATGAGAGTTATTGTTACCCAGCCTCCTAACCACTTCCATAATTTCTGAATCTGAGAGCTCCACATCCAGCCCACTTCTATCTTCATCTTCTAAGACCTTCCATAGATTAGGCCAATTATTCATACAACACACCCTATCCTTCCATTTGTTCTAAAAAAATCTGGAAAAAAACCTCCTCCACCTCCTTCGGCTCCTCAGTAAAAACACCATCAGAATTTCTAAATTGAGAAATCCAAATACCTTTTTTTCCTAGCATTTGCAAAAGCATGTAAAAATTTAGTATTAGAATTCCCATCTTCAATCCACTTCACTTTGGCTCTTTGCTTCCACCAAGTATTCAAACGACAAAGATTATCATTCAGCTCTTTGACTTTCGATCTAAGCCTCCATAACTTCTCATCATTCAACAAAGCATCTCTAGCTTTCTCCTATTGAAGCTGAAAATTTTCCACTTTCAACCTATCTTTCTCTTTAGAGAATTCCTTTAATTTAGCCTTACTCCAATAGAACAAGTCTTTCAAAGATTTATTACATTTCTTGTTAAGTATTTACATATCATCCCCATCAAAATCCTTATTCCAAACCTTAGAAATTATGTGAGCTGAAGCTTTGAATGATATCCAAACATCATCAAACTTTAGAACCCCTTTATTTTCTATAGCCGAATCAAAAATTTTCAGCACAATAGGACAGTGATCTGAAGTAACTCTGGCAATGTACCTAACCAATGCAACCTAGATGAATTGATAGACAATGAATTAAGCGAACACCTATCCAACCTCTCAAGAATCCATCCCCTTAAAACCATGTTATTGCACCAAGTGAATCGTGGTCCAACAATCCCTACTTCGTGAAGTCATTTTCATTCATAAATTTAAACATTTCCTTAGGACCTCGTGAAAACACAAACTTCCTTCCACCCTTCTTGTCCTCTCAGGACAAAATACAGTTAAAGTCCCCACCAATAACCGAAGGAACTTTCCTATGGGTAACTTCTTAAATACAATCCCATAACATCCTCCTTTTATGAACCTCCTTACTCCCATGAATTGTAGAAATCATCCACACACCCTTATTAAAGATGTTAAGATCAGCAATAGCACATTGATCAGAAGTTTTAATCACAGAAAATGTCGCCAAATCTAATCTCCATAAGATCATAATTCCACCAGATAGACCATCTGACAAAAGAATAAAAAAATCTCAATCCTGTCCCATAACCTTCTGAAAGGTTACTTTATCTATCGAATTAATTTTGGTCTCCACCAATCCCACAAACAAAACACTATAATCTTTAATAAACTCCCTAAGATAAAGAGAAGCTTCTTTTTTCTTAGCCCCTTTACAATTCCAAAAAGCAATAGAGTTCATTAAACGACCCTAGAGGATGAGCCCCCATCCCTTCTCATACTTCCAACTTCCATACTTCTACCACGAGGAACATTTTTTATTGGCCCTAAGGATTTGAGTTCATTAGAAAGCTTGAACTTGGTCATTTCCCCAATGTAACCAATTTCTTGAATCACTCCACAATCAGACAAGTCACTACCACTTTTTTCCTCCATAGCCATCATCTTTCCATAACCTAACATTATCAACCACAAAAGTAGTACCTTCCACACCACTAACACTTAGCATTTTCTCATTCCCACCATCCTCACCTTGTCATCATTCTCCATATTCAATACATCAAATTTATTAACAGCCACTGTTAAAATAAAACTAACAGGAGTGAAGACCATACCCATATCACTATCATCTTTCTATATATCTTCATTGGAATGAACATCAAGCTCCTTAGCTCCAACAGCTTAAGTATCTTCCATACATTTATTCTTTACCAAGATAAATTCACCCTCTTCAATTTGACTGCATCAGCATTCACATCAATCGACTCCAACTCAATTGCTCCATTCCATTATAAAAATCCCTCTTCAATCCTGTCATCATGGACCTCCAAAGCCAACTTCATTTGCTCCTTTACATATTTCAGATTTATTGGCTTATCATTAGTGTTTCTTTAAGTAAACCTTCTACTTCTTTTACGATTGACAAGGACCCATGGACCATAAGTAGCATTATTGAATACATCCTGTCTCATGCCCTCATCAGTATCCAATCCACCTTTACTAGCAACTTGAAATGAATCCTTGATAATGGAACCTCCATGTTTGCATTCATTCTTCACATACCCAATCATTCCACAATCAAAACAAATTTTAAGATTTTTTCATATTCTACCTTTTGGAAAAACCTTCCTGACATACTCACCACCCACACTCCTAAAGGAACACATTGGTCAAGCATCACCCACACACAAACCCTTGCAAACTCCCCCCTCCCCAATTGGATCATGTTTCCATCCAACATTAATGGTTTACCAACCATAGAAGCAATTCTTGCCACATTCACCTCATCCCAACACTGTAATGGTAAATGCAACATCCTAATCCATATAGGAGAGGTCAACCCCTTCATGGATAAAGGAGAGAAATCAGATGTCCATTTATCCATACCAACAATATGCCCATTTACAAACCATGGACCACCTGAAAGAACATCTTTTAACATCTCATAAGAACTAAAAGAACGTAAAAGCCAACCCCTTCCAAGAGTTGTAAAATGGAATTACCCAAATTGACTCCATTGACACCTCACTTCCCATGCCACAATATGAGATGGTATTTCCTTTGAAAACACCTTTACTACCAATGAATTCAATAACTTGCTTGAATTTAAAATCTCATTTTCTTCCCTAATTTTTACTAGTTTTCCATCCTCTGACATTACAATATCTTCATCCTTAAAATTCAATTTGAGGTATGGCTTCTTATTCCAAGGATTAACATCGACCTCTTTATCAACTCTAGTAGGCATTTCCTCATTAATCTTATCCACAGTAACCACCTTCTTCTTGCCCACTCTAAGGTCATTAACATGAATATTTTTGTTAATCAAAATATATGAATTTTCATTTATCACAATGTGTCCAGGGATTGTATTTGAATTCCCAAATCTATTAACAAAAATTTTCATCGCTGAGGACGAAGTCGAAGTGTCAGTCGATTTCAAAGATAATAAACCTTTATCATATTGAGTAACAATCTCAAAATCATCAGGAATAGACTTTCCTTTTCCCTGCACATGAACAATCTTCTTAGGAGCAACATCTGAGTTCTCCTTAATCACCAAAGTGCCTCGCAAAATCTTATTACCCAGGTACAAATTTTCCATTTTTGAACCATACATTATCTGCATCTTTCCACCCAACAATTGATTTGTGCTACCTCTGAAGGAAGACATCTTCACTGCTGAAGCAACTGATGGCCAGCGACCCTCATCCGCCATCTTCCCCATTAGTTCCTAAAAAATAGAAAGCAAAATCGGAACACCAAATTTGAAAATCCAAAAGATTTCTCTCTCTAACGGGAGTTTCTCTCTCTAATGGGGGTAACCAACCAAATGCAAAAAATCATAAATAAAAAATACCATTATATGGAAGGTTACATAAAAAGTAATCATCAGACTCAATATTTGTAGGATGACATAAAATATGATTAGGATCACTTCAAGAAGACCTGAGGATTTTAAATGGTTGCTAGTACCTTTAAAAAACTTTTAAAATAATTTTTCAAACCTGTTACAAATAACATGAGTAGGTTCTAAAGTTTAAAAGATATAAATAAGTATAAGACACTCCTAATAAGGATCAATCTCCCAGTAAAACTAAAAAAATTCAAACTCTAAAAAGTTAACCCTTTTTTTCTTAGAAGTAATAAGATCATCAAAAATAACGAATTTGTTTATGCCTTTATAAAGAAGAACCCCAAGATACGTGATATGTAAGGTACGTTGCAAAAAGCCAGTAATACCCTTGATAGCATTAATACGATCCAGGAGGACTTTGTTAGAGGAAATGAAGCAGCTCTTCCTTTTGTTATGGAAACGACCACTTGAAATCTCAAAATTTTGTAAAATTCTTATAAGAATATTAAGCATGTTCAAGGAGCCATTGGTAAAAATAATGACATCATTAGCAAAGCATAAATGAGAAATTGAGAAACAACCCATAGATCTAGAATTATGATTATGATGTTTTTCATAAAGACTAATAAAGCCTCTAGATAAATACTAAGCTGCAATAATAAAAAAAATAGGGAAGAAATGATCACCTTATCTTAAACCATGAGAAAATTTAAAGAAACCATTGCTTTTACCAATAGAAAAATAAGAACCTTCAATTTAATTTTAAAATAAATTAATAAAAACTAAATTAAAGCCAAATAAGTGAAAAATGTTATAATAAAATTGTAGTTGATACTATCATAAGCTTTAGCAATATCTAATTTCAAAATAATGTTTCCCCCTCTCACCTTGATATCAAGGTCTTGAAGGAGCTCTTAAGCAGGTAAAATGTTATCATAAATAACCCCTTGACAAAACCCATTTTGTTAGGAAAAATGACTTTGGGATGTAAAGGAGATAAATGATTCATTAAAATTCTAGAGATCAACTTACTAAGAAAAGAGCAAAGGATAATAGGCTGAAGATCATCCCAATTATTAATGGAAATCTTCTTAAGAGTAACACAAACAAAAGTGACAGAAAAAACTTAAGAATGATGTTGCCAACAAAGAAATCTAAAATAATGGTTTATAAATCAACACTTATAATACCTTAAGTCTTTTGGAAAAACTTCATAGTAAAATCGTCCGGCCTGGACACAGAGATGAAATTCAAAGCTTGAATAATGTCCTGAATTTCTTCTATGGTAGGAATCAAATATTGGAGTTTAGAGTGGTGTTATCATCCTTATTAATGATTTCGAAATAAGACTATTATGTTCAATATGATTCAGATCAAAGTTTTTATTAAAAAAAAAAAATTAAAATGCTCTACAATAGAATTATCAATTTTTCTTGCATCTTCAATTTGAGAACCACCAGGAAGAGAAATTTTTTTAATGTAATCTTTAGCTCTATTATTTTTTAGCAGGGCGTGAAAGGACTTAGTGTTGTTCTTCCCTTTAGTAATGTGCTTTGAGGTATCTTTTTATTTCAAAAAAACTTCCTCCTGAGCTTGTATATTAAAACGGGTGTTTTTAGCATCTTGGAGTTGACAATTATGCTTAGTAAGGTTAACTATCCTCAGCAACCAAAATATTGGAGAAAATATTTTTAAAAACATTCTTATTCCACTAATTAATTTTATACTTTAATTTTTTACAATTAAACCAAAATCAATTCTTACAAAAAATAGAGTTATCAATATGCAGATAAACATACCAATTATCTTAAACCATGTTTAAAAAAGAATTATGGAATAATCACATATTTTGAAATCTAAAATTGGGAGAAGGACCATCTTGCCACATCACTATTCCAGTAAGGAGATGAGAAAGGTTAGAGAAAGTTCTATTAAGGTTTTCCAAAAAGGTATTAGTATAAGAATTAATCAAAATATCATTAAATGCCACACAATCCAAACATTGCAAAAAAATTACTATGATACAAAGTGAGAGAATTCCCAGTAAAGAAGAATCAAACTAAATTGCACTCCAAAATCATAACTTTTTTGTTCAGCTGCTATGTAGTTTCTTATTGTATGTTATTTGTGATTTTTCTTATGGGGTGCAAGCTGAGTGTTTGGACTTCATGATGGAACTGATAAAAGTTATGGAGAATTCTCATCCATTTATACACGGTTCTTTTTTGGCTAGCAACATTGAGCTGAATGATTATATTTTTTTGTTTCTTTTTAAGTTTTGGCATCTAGACAACCTAGAATGTTATTAGGTTCTCTTGTACTTATGCTTAGAGGGGAACACTAGCTCATAGGTTATTTTTGTGTCTTTTTTGTAGCTCTTTTAAGCAGTAAAAGGCTAGCGGTCCTCTTAAAGATGTTGTACTATTTATTTTTATTTATGCGTAGGCCTGTTGGTTGGTTTTAACTTAAAAAAAAAACAAAAAAAAATTATTGAAATCCTCCATAGAATGATCGACAAGGTTAGAGCTACCAAGTCTTTTAGTAGGATTGGAAATAGTATTAAAATTACCACTAACCATGCACAACAAATTAAATAAACCATGAAAATTAGTTATTCCCAAATAGCCTTTTTAATAATACAAGAACAAGAAGCATATTGAAAAGAAGCATAACATCTATACTGCATAAATTTAATATTGTAATGAATGACTTGAGGAAAATTACCAATAACATGAATAACAAGTGGATATTTCCATAAAACCTAAATTTTACTAAAAGAATTAACCAAACCATGATTAAAGCCCAAAAATCGATAAGTGTCATCTTTATAAAGTGAATTAGGGCTCACTATTTAACGGACCAAATGAACTCAAAATACTTTAAAATTTAAACCCCGAATCAATTAAGCCTAAAGGACCAAACCCCTGTAGTTTATGCCCATCTATGCCTTTCTATGGTTTCTTATTATTTTTTAAAGTAAATGCAACTATACATTAAAAATTACATTTATAATAATCTAGATTTTAGATTAGGGTAAAATCAAAGGTAATATAATCCAATTACACTAGTTTAACAAACCACATAAGATAAACCTAATTACCTTATAGATTTACATCTATAAAAAATAAAATTCATAGGTCAATTTCTAACCCATAACTTTGAATTACAAAATCGAAGCCCTTAATGACCTCATATAGGGAAGCAAAATTTTGGACATGTAGTAAACTTGTTCATAATTAATCTATCAAAACATTAGATCAATATAATTTGTTTTAAATTAATAATCCCAAATTTACCATGGAATATATTTTTTAAATCACTTTTAATCCATTTATAATTGTGTTGCCAGACCAAAGGGATAATGATTTACTCCTCAAGCAAAATCCATAGAGCCTAAACAGACCTAAACTTGACAAGTGTGTGAGGAGTTATATTATTTTTAAGATCTAGTAAATTCTTATAATTTCTCTAATTATTTACATAGTCAACTGTTGCAACTCGAGCTCTCAAGTTGATGTTTTTGATGATAAAAAACTTTATGGGTCACAAATTTATATCTCTTAATATTTTCATTATATACTTGCTTATGTGGATACTAGCATTTCAGGAACACCATGAACCATCCAACGAAGAATCAGAGCTTAAGATTGGGTAGAATAAGATTATGATTTAAAGAGTCTATAATATTCATTAATGCAATTTTGATTTCTTGAGTCAAGTCATGTGAAAGTGTTTGCTAGCTTGTTGTCCATGTATATACACACTCAAGGGAGTGAGAATTAGTCAAAACTAGAAGTTCATGCTTTGAACTAATCGTAATGGATAATTTTTTATTATCAAAGATGATTAGCACATTGAACTAATTATACTGGATGATTTTGATCGTCTAGGATGACCCTTTATGACCTTAGAAAAATAGCCGACAATGATAATTTAGGTGTGGATTTAAGATTCAAATTTTGTTCTAATCATCCTAGATGATCTAGATCATCTTGGACAATCAATGCCAATCATGCCTAAATTTATTATGTGATTAAGGGACTTATTATGGTTAAATTATTCAATTAAATCATCCTGAACGATTTATATATCATATTGGATAATGTTTTTAGACATATTTAATTTTCCTAAATCATCAAATATGAAATACCATAATTTTTATTTTACTCATCTAGGATGATCCATAATATTATATCGGACAATCGGTACAAATTTTAACTAATCATTTAGGACTATCCATAGATCGTCTAGAACTATCTTGTCAAATTCTCCACATTGTACTGGCTGATCCTGCGACCATCCAGGATGATATTTGGCACCAAAATTATGTTTTTAGGGTTTTATGATGCCCTTTATTAAAGCACATCATATTGGACGATCCTGTGATTTCCCTAGACTTTGCTGTTAGAATTAATATTTAGGATTTTTCAAAGCACACTATTTAAGATTTATCAAGGCACTTTGTAAGTGTCTATGGTAGCCATTGTGTCTTCATTCTTCTAGAGAAAAGTTAAAAGATTATTTAAAGGGGAGAGGTGGAGTTTGAGAGGAATAAGATCTTTGGTTGTGGTTTCCAAGGAGTGTGGAGGGCTTTCACATGGTTGCTATAGCAAAGCTTGCACCATAGTACCATTGAATTCAAGGTTCATCTTGAGAGAAGTTTTGGGAAGAATAATATATCTTTGTTGCAAAGGACCAGGCTACTCCGCCGCATTGGGGAAGGTGGAAGTGATTTTGTAAGGGCTTCTCCGTATAGCTGTGGGGGCGAAAGGAAATCACTAAAGGTTTAGTGCAATACTCTGAGGGTTCCTCTGAGGGGAGGACAGGTTGGTCCGAACCCTTATAAATCTAGTGTATTCTTTCTGATTATTTTCCATACTTTATTTTTACTATGATTAATTACTTTGGTGAAATCTCTGATTAATCTTTTTATTATTAATTTAATTCATTTCTGGTACAAGATAAATATTTTTCTTTAGTTAAAGAAGTTTTTAAATATCCAATTCACCCCCTCTTGAGTAGCCTCAGGGCTTGTTCATAAGGGCTTAATAACCCATATAAACTTTCAAGTGGTATCAAAGTGAGATTCATAAATTAAGTTTTTGAAAACTTTTGAATTTCAATTTATTGCTTATTTTTGTAATCATAAATTATGAAAAGATATTCAATCACCCGACCACCTTTATTTGAAAATATTACTTGTGATTTTGTAAAATTCGCATGTCTATTTTTTTGCAATCAATTGACTATCAAATGTGGCATATGATTTTAACTGGTTATTCTATAATGTCACGTGTTATAAATGGAGTTAAAATTGATATTCCTTTTAATCAATGGAGTTGGGTAAAACAAATTAATGCTCAATTGAATGCTAAATATTTGAACTCTTTTTTTATTATTTAGATTCTGAAGATTGTATGTTAATATTCATATGCACTATTGGCAAGGAAGTTTTGGACAAATTACGCACTACATACAAAGGTACTAGTGAAGTCAAGCAATCCAAGTTGAATATTTTAATACATGATTATAAGTTATTTTACATGAAAGCCTATGAGACTATTCTAGACATGTATACAAGGTTTACTCAAATAGTGACATTATTATATTCCTTAGAAAATGAATTTTGAAGCTCTAAAAATGTTAATAAAATTCTACGTTATATACTTAATAAATTTGATGTCAAAGTTGTTCTTATTAGTGAATCAAAAATTTTGAATGAATATTATATTAATAATTTGATTAGCTCACTCATTGCCTAAAAGGAAAGTTTAGGTCAAAGAATTTTGGATACAGGTGAAATAATAGTGCTAAAAATCAATGACACAGAGAAAGGGGCTTTGTAGATGATGAAAGTGATGAGTTTACAAGCAAATTTGAAAATATACTAAACCACAAGCATCAACATCCAAAAAAGTGGAATAAAGGTAAAAATGATAAGAATGTTAAAATTTTCTCTGATGTTATTTTTTTTAGGTGTAGGAAATTTGGAAAAATGAAAAGTCAGTGTAGTAATTTGAAAACTCTTCTTACAAAGGAAAATTATAAAGCTAAGATAATTTTAAAAAGGGAAATAAATGAAAAGAAATAAATGTTCTGGGTAGACCTAGCTTCTGAATCATCAAACCAGAAGAAATACGAAGTTTAAAGCCATGCTTATGTGTTTATTTATTTTGTGTATGCATGTATGTTTTTATTTTTTTTTTGTATTTTCTTTAGGTTTTATCTTTTCTTCTTAGTGTTTTTTCTTTTTTTTAAGTTTAAATTAGTCATTAAATTTTTTTTTGTGATTTTTTTACTGATTAACACACACATATCAATTTTTATAATTTTGAAATTCAAATAATTTCAAAGATTATTTTTTTCAAAAAATGAAAAATTTTCCTCCAGTTTTCTTAAATTTTTATGTAAGTTGTGGTTGACTTCTCTAAAAAAAATCGATGGAACAAAACTCAAGATTTTGTCTCTCAATCTTATTTTTTAATGAGGTTATTTTATTTTTTATTCAAATTTTTCATCAAATTATAAAATAGACTTTGAAATTGAACTTTTTTCATCTCCCTATATTTTTTCTATCTCATAGGGATCTTTTGAAGGTTATTTTATCCACCTCATTATTTTCTTATTCAAGTAGTTCATTTTTGTCACTATTTAGGATTTGCTTTAGTTTTTAAAATTATAGAAAGGAAACATATTTGTTGAAAAAAAGAGGCATAAAATCAGTCCAAATTTGAAAAGATATGCAATGATGCTAAATATGAAAAGATATAGAAAGTGCATCAAAAATCAAAAGATGAGCAGATGAGCAATGATGTTAAATATGGAAAGATATACAAACTGTATCAAAAATCAAAAGATGTGTAAAGTATGACAAAAACTAATAAAAAGGCACAAAATTAATAGGTTAGCTTAGATTCATTATATTTCTTAAAACCTAAGAAAACCTTTTTATCTGTTGATGTTTTCGATACTTGAGTTTGAATAATCATGATTACTGATTCACCAATTTTTGTATTAATCTTTTATTAGATATATTTCATGAAAGAAGTTTTGAAAAGATTAGTGTTTCCTTCTCTAATTTATTCCTTGATTTAGATGCTGGCTTATAAAGTTTTTTAGCCTTTAAAGGAACTTGAGCTTAGATTAACAATTTCTAAATCTCTAACCTTTCAGGGTTATGCATTGTCAATACAAGTCTAACTAAGTTTTTGAATAAAATCAAGATATAACATTCTCATTCCAAGAAAATTTGAATTTTCAAACTGATTCTTCTAAAGCATCTTCTTCAATAGATAAGGGATCATTTATTTATTTGTTAGTTGATTTTTACTATTTTGGTTTTTTGTGCTCCTCTGCTATATTGTCAAAGGGGGACAATGTACTATTATTTTTGTGTACCTATTTTAGTTTATCATTTTATCTAGTTATTTTTTTTTTGTTTTACTAATTTTATTTTAAATTAAAAACTAAAAAGAAAGAAAGTTTTGGTTTTCACCTATTTTTAAATTTTTACCTTAGTGAGAGGGAGATTAGGAGAAAATACTTTTAGTTTGTAAAAGTATCCAATAATCTTTGCCATCATAAAAAAGGGCGAGTTTACTTCAATTAAAGCTCACAAGTTGATGTTTTTGATGATAACAAACATTTTAACTCACATCTTTATATCTCTTAGTATTTATAAGATTACTACAGCCATTGACGACGAAGTTTAAAGGCTATTATGTGAAATAAGCACATCCTTCCCAAAAACCATTACCACAATAGAGAACTCTAACTTTTCTGAATTTTCCATTAAAAGTTTGTTAGGGATGTTAAGCCCTTATAAACTAGTTCCAATGCTAACCAAGAGGGGGGTGAATTAGTATTTTAAAACTCTTTAAATTAAAACACAAACTCAAATCAAAGTTCACCACAAAGAAAATCAAAGTACAAAAATTAAATGCAGAAAAAATAGTAGCAAAGAACGCAAAAATTTATAGTGGTTCGGTTAATTCGACCTACATCCACTCCCCGGAGCTTCTCCTTTTGCTCCAATAACAAGGCGTAGAAGCCTTTAAAAAACCTCCTTTCCACTAACGTGGTGAGGCAGAGAACCCGACTCCTTTTGCTTCCTCCTGAACAGGCAGAGAAACTTGAAAGATTGCTGAAGTGGATCTCTCTTGAACCTCCAAGGACAAGGGATGAAGATCGAAGAAGAAGAATTGGATTCTTGCTTGGAGAAACCTTTGTGAAACCCCTCACAAACTCCCTCCCATAAGATCCTCTCTCTCTCTCTCTCTCTCTCTCTCTCTCTCTCTCTCTCTCTCTCTCTCTCTCTCTCTCTCTCTCTCTCTCTCTCCCCCCCCCCCCCTTTCTCTCCCTCTCCTCTAGGCTCTCTCAGGTTAATAAAGCAGCAAAAGATACCCTCTTGGGTAAAACAAGAGATCTTATAAAGAAGAGCTTTGGAATAGCTCTTAAATTCAACAAACTGACATTATCATCCAGGATGGTTTAGAGATCGCCCTGTACGATCAGTATAAATTTAGCTTAATCATCCAGGATGATTAGAGGGTTTTTTATTCATATCATCTAGGATGATCATATAACATCTTGTACAATTAGTTTAATATATCGAATATTGTCCCCCACATCGCCCTGGATGGATGTCTAGAAGATGAAAAAATTGCATTAATATACAGGAGGATCTCACAATTATCTAGATGATTAGTATAAAATAACAAATTTCATCCAGAACATCGCCCTGATAGGATGTCTAGATGATGGAAAAATGACTTGATTGTTAAGGCCGTTCTTGGATCATCCTAAATGATTAGTTCAATTTAGTACATATTATCTAGAGAATCGCCCTAAATGAACCAGACCGATTAAAAATCATTCAGAAATAATTAAGATTTTTTTAACTGATTATATTAGACGATCCTATGATTGTCCAAGATGATATGATCATTCAAATAAATCTTAATTATTTTCCTTAATTACCAAATTAATTTAGGCATAATTATGCTGCATCATCCAGGTCGATGTCTTGGATGATGTCCAAAACTAAACATACCTAAATAGATATGGTGATTGATTCTTTCTGATTTGATTCTATTATCCAGGAAGATGATAACATCATCCGGGACAATGTGCTTAATGAAAGCTACCTTAACCAAGATGCCCTAATTAGGGTTTCTTTATTTTAGCTGATTGTCCAAGACAATATTTGGATTGTTTAGGATAATGTGATAAAAAATTGAGAACTCTAAAATAATCAGAATTTTTCTCTCAAGTGTGTGTGTGCAAGATTACTTTACATCAGGACCTACATTAATATAATTGACTCAAAAAAAGGTAAAAGGTTACAAACTGACTCAGTCCTAGTCTACCCAATCTTAAGCTGGTTTGAGTTGCACTCGATCTTATTAACGTGAAATATTAGTAGGCAAGGCAGTCGTTAAAAATAGGAATATTTGCTATTATCAAAATCATATTCTTTGAAATCAGATTCACAACAATCTCCCCCTTTTTTATGATGGCAAACAAAAAAATAATTAAAGCTGCTCAAAGCAAAAAAAATCAATAGTGTGAAACTAAAAATTCAAATTTTATTAAAGAACACAGTACAAACTAGAACAATACAACTACTCCCTATTCTGACATCACAAAAGAAGGAGGCAAAAAGAAAAGACACATAATAGAAACTACTAAACCAAAGTAAACTACACTAGAAAAAAACAACATCATAAAAAACAAACTAAAAGAAAGATGGCCCCTGATCATTCGAAGGAGGTGGTCGTGGTGGTGGCGGTGAAAGTAACTGGAAAAAGTGACAAATAGCTCTCCAAACAAGGGCATGTCCTTGTCATGCTGGTGCTGCTAGTAAGCCACGTAAGAGTCAAAATGGGTAACGTTCTCAGCATGTTGCTGCTCCTGTGCAGCAATGTATGACTCAAAGCAGTGCTCTCACTAGTCGAACTACTCTACCAGTTAATCCAGCTGTGAGTGTTGGTGGAGCGAAGTGGGTGCAAGAATAGGTGCAGGAGCTTCCTCCTCCTCAGCACCTTTGGCTTCCTCGTGCCCCAAGTGGAGATAAGTACTATGAAGAATATGGAAGGAGTTGTTTGAGTAGAAGGCATGTTTAAAATTTGGTGAGGAAGGATATTGGAGTTTATATTTTAATTCTAGGACAAGCAATAATATGTCCTAGGGCAAGATTGGGCTTCCTTATATGTCTTGGATCTCAAATACTAGTCAGATGCTTAATATATTAAAAAATTAGATTAGAGGCATTAAATACACGATGGGCTAAAATATAAGAAGTGGTGATCAAAAGGAGTGGAGTGATATGAATGCGATCACTTGCTTTTGGAAGAATAGAAGTGTGAAGTACATGTTGGATTGTCCTAGCATATTTGAGTAAGCTACTAGACTCTCCAACATGAAAGGGAGTATTAGTGTTCCTTAAAAAGTGATTGGCCAGAGCCCAGTCATAATCAGGATTTAAACACAGGGTGTGGAGTTTGTCTCCTGTGGTAGACAGTTGTATGAGCTTTTGACAGTCCGTATGAGTGATTTTGATAGGTCATCTATTCACATAAGACTGAAGATCGATGAAAGAGAAACTGATGTGAAGGCTAGAGAAGAACTCAAACAGTAACTCTGAATTTAATGGAATAGTAAGAGTACGGAGAAAGTGATAGTAGTATGAGAAAATAGATCTAGGACATCATAGGAAAGAATGTGTAAGTTGACAATCCAAGATATAGTGATCTTGCCATTTTATACCTCAGATAGGCTGCTTGATTGGCTGCCTCAATGAAACGAGGGTCCAAATTCGCCCTTAAGGAGCTTTCAGAAGGCATGTGAGACCTTTTCTCACCAGCCATGATCAAGAAAAATAAGGAAATAGGAAGTGCAAATTGGATTGAAGGAGAGTGTGTGATAAAAAAATTTGGAAGCCTCTGAATTTAAAAAAATTGATGGATCATCCAAGATGATCGTAGAATCATTCAGGACGATCCAGTGAAATAATTGCATCTAAGATGATTGGTCAAAAAGGTAGTAATATCATCTAGGATGATCAAATATAATCTGAAATAATAAGACACAAGTGATCATCCCAAGGAGACAATCTGGATGACCGTTAAAAAGGTATATCGTCCAGGACGATTAGGTGGATCGTCGAGGATGATTGACAATATTTGATCGTACTAACCTAATTAAAGTTGTGTACCAAATTTTGACATATGGATCGTCCAGGAAGAACAGGTGAATATCCAGGACGATCACTAATAATTGAGCAAAAATTATGAAGATCATCTAGGATGTAGAAGATCATCTACGACAATCATAAATAATTGAAATAGAATACAATCAAATCATCCTTGACGATAATGAATCGTCCAAGATGATCAGAAGAAAATAGAGTAAATCAGCCGTCTTGAACAGATCGTCCAGAAAGATATAAATATCATCCAGGATGATGTGAAAAAAAGTTTAAAATCAAATGATGGATGGAGTTGATCAGACAAGAACCAAAAAAATAAGAAGATTAATAAAAATAAATAAAATTCAAAAAAGACACTAAAAAATTTAAAATGAATGAAATAATAAAGGTTTTTTTTTAATCAAAGCTAGAATATGATAAATTCTCCATGTGATTGAATTAAAAATTTATAAGAATCAATAAGTTAACATTGTCGAAATCCAAAAAATAGTAAAACAATTGATCCTGTTAGCCCTAGCTTGGACTTCTTTCAGGGCAAATCTTTTGAAAATAAAGATTTAAATTAGAAAAATTAATTGGACAAGAAAAAGAGATCTGTTAAAAGCTTGGATTTAAAAAAATATTTTATAAAATAATATATCAAAGTATTTAGTCACGATCATGAATTTTGAAATCATGCATTTAAAAAATATCAAGTGACACATGAATTCTTTTAAGAATTAAAAATTTTGAAAGAGAAGAAAGCTTGCTTTTGGTGGTCTCATTTTATGACTCTTGTCAATTGATTGGCACTCTTTATGCATCTTTGATTTTTATACACTTTTTGTAGTTTTTTTTTTTCAATTTGGCATCATTGCGCATCTTTTGATTTTGGCATCATTGGCAACTTTTTTTATTATTTATTTTTTGCAAGCTAGATCCCTTTTTGAAAATTCTTAAATATTCTTAGTTGTGATTATATCTTATAGATATTAGGAAGAATGAATCACAAAATATAATAAAAAATCATATGATAAATGTAATAACAAGATTATGGAAAATCTAAAGGTAATATAAAGACTTTGAATATTATATATATAAGATAGATTACTGTAGCAAGATGAAAAGATCTCAATCACAAAGTCCAGTTATTAATTTGAGATAGAATTTTGTTTAGAAAAGAAAATTACACCACTAAAAGAAATTAGAGAAAAGGAAATTATCAATGATGTTCCCCCTTTAACTGTTTTAGAGATGTCAAACATTGACTATAAATTTTCAAAAACAAAAATAAGGCATAAGATATTAATTCAGTAGTGATAAAAAGAAAAATAAAACAATGAAGGAAATTAATTCAATTGAAATTAATCAAATGAAAAGTATAATAAAAATAAATAAAGAAAAACTACAAAAAGGAAAATAATAAATACCTGATAAAAAATAAAAAATTAGTAAGAATCAAGTTCATGCATTTAAGTAAATCACACCTAATATGGTCCTTAAAGTGCTAAATGTGTCGAAGGCTAATGGTTTAGTAAAGATGTCAGCCAGTTGATTATTAGTTGCCATATAGTCTAACTTAATGTCTCCTTTGGTCACATGATCTCTAATAATGTGATGTCTTATATCTATATGCTTGGTCCTTGAATGTTGGATAGGATTCTTAGAAATGCAGATGGCATTAGTGTTGTCACAAAGGATCAAAATTATGCCTACAGGTAATCCTAAATCCAGAATTTGCTGCTTTAACCAAAAAACTTTGGCCACACAACTCCCTAAAGCAATGTACTCAGCTTCAGCAGTGGAAAACAACAGTTTTTTTTTACTAGACCAGGAGACTAAAGACTATTTTTTGAATTGGCAAGTCCCAAAAGTGCTCTTTCTAGCCACCTTATGTCATACAAAATAAGAATAAGAATATCCAATAATCTCAGAAGAAGTGTTGTGCCTAGGATACTAGATTCATAAGTTTTGGGTCCCTAAGAGATATCTAAGAATTCTTTTAAACTATAGTGAGGTGAGATTCTTTAGGATCAGTTTGAAATCTAGCACAGAGATAAACACTAAACATTATATCAGGTCGGCTAGCGGTCAGGTAAAGTAAAGATCCAATCATCCCTCTGTACTTCTTTTAATCATCTGATTTTCCATTTGGGTCCT
The DNA here is from genome assembly GCA_022539455.1 of Dendrobium nobile. Lineage (NCBI taxonomy): Eukaryota > Viridiplantae > Streptophyta > Magnoliopsida > Asparagales > Orchidaceae > Dendrobium > Dendrobium nobile. The sequence continues at coordinate 41,269,202 of CM039735.1, forward strand.
TATCCAACTGAACACTGGTGGTCATGGGAGTATTAATTTGCCTAGATTTGTCCATTTCATATTTCTTCAAGATTTCTTTTACTGCTTTGATTGATTTAGAAAGGTTCTATCATCTAGTTGTCTTATGCTAAACTCCAAAAATAAGGACAACTCTCCCATCATACGCATCTCAAATTCCCTACTCATTATTTTAGAAAAATCATCACATAGCCTTTCATGAGAAGATCCAAAAAGTATGTCATCGACATAGATCTGAATAATTAGTAATTCATCTCCTACTTTTCTCATAAAAAGGGTGGTGTCTATGCTCCCCTTAACAAACTCCCTCTCTAGTAAGAATGTGCTAAGCCTCTCAAACTAAGCTCTAGGTTCTTGCTTTAATTCATATAAGGCCTTTTTTAATTTAAAAATATGATTTAGAAATTAGGAACTCTCAAAACCTGGGGGCTACTCTACAAACACATTCTCTTTTATTACCCCATTTAAAAAGGCACACTTAACGTCCATTTGGAAAAGCTTAAATCCCTTATAACAGGCAAAGGCTAGTAGCACTCTAATTACTTCAAATCTAGCTACAGGGGCAAAGGTTTCCTCAAAATCAATCCATTCTATTTGGTTGTATCCCTTAGCCACCAATCTTTTCTTATTCCTAATCACCCCACCAGAATAATTCATCTTATTTTTAAAGACCCGTTTGGTTCCAACTACACTTTGTCCCATTGGTCTTTCTACAAGCTCCCAAACATCATTTCTAACAAATTGGTTTAATTCCTCTTATATGGTTAAGATCAAAAACTCATTAGATAGGGCTTAATTGATGTTGGTGGGTTAAGTCATTGAGATAAAGGCGGATTTTTTCACTTCCTTCCTAAGTCCATGCCTAGTCCTAACTCCTTCAGAAGGTTCTCCTATGATCAATTCTTTAGGATAACTCGAAGAATATCTCTAATGTCTAGGCAAGGTGTGTATAGGTTCAACCCTTTCCTCTATATTTTCATTTTTTACTCCTTAGGTAATCTCACCTACTCCTTCAGTTTTTTTGTGATCTACCATCTTCTCCAAATTTTCAACTCCTATGGTAAGCCTCAACTCTAGACTTTTTAGGATTAGATTTATCAAACACTATATGAGTAGTCTCCTCCATCACCAATGTCCTCTTATTAAACACCCTAAAGGATTTCCCCACACATGAATATCCTAAGATAACTCCTTCATTAGATTTTGGGTCAAATTTCCCTAAGTGTGACATCCCATTGTTATGAATGAAAACCTTAAAACTAAAGATATGGAGGTGGGAAAAATTGGGTGTCCTACCCTTAAGGATCTCAAAGAATATCTTATCTAGTTTGATTCTAACATTTACGTGATTTAACACATAACAAGATATGTTTACTGCTTCAGTCCAAAAGTATTTTGGAAGTTAATACTCAATAAGCATGGCTCTAGCAGCTTCCACTAAAGTTCTTTTCTTCCTTTTAGCTACCCCATTCTTCTGAGGGATCCTAGGAGCTGAGAAGTTGTGGCTAATCCCCTTATTCTCACAAAAGTCTCCAAATCTCTTATTTTCAAACTCTCCCCCATTGTCACTATGAATAATCAAGATCTCACAGCCTATCTTTTTTTAAATCAAAGTGAAGAAGGATCTAAACTCATCAAAAGACTCATTTTTATGTGACAGAAATCTAATCCAACTAAACCTCGAGTCGTCATCGATAATCATAAAACTATAAACTTTTCCCCCAAAGATGGCAGTACTAATGGGTCTAAACAAATCCATGTGATAGACTTCTAAAGGTCTAGAGGTGCTAATGTCCTTAATGGAGTGAAAGGAGGATTGGACTTGCTTCCCTAATTGGTAGGCATCACAAAGGTGGTATTTATAGAGCTTAAGCTTGGGGACACCTTTAACTAGGTCTTTCTAGGTCACTCTCCTAAGCATTTTCATACTGGCAAGACATAACCTCCTATGCCACAACCATGAATTATCAGCAGTAGTTTTTAAGTAAAATAAAGCAGCACATTCAATATTATTTAAATCAAGCATGTAAACATTATTGATCCACTTTCCTTACAAAATAGTGTTGTTATTTAAGCTTATAATGCAAGTATTTGCCAAGAATTTTATGATGAAGCCCTTATCGTAAAGCTAACTAATGTTAAAAATGTTATGTATCAGTCCATCTACAAGAAAAACATTTTCAATTAAAAGATTCTTAGAATTTTTTATTATACTTGAGCCCAACTCTTTCCTAGTGGTGTTGTCTAAAAAAAGTAATCTTGCCTCATGCCCTGGTCTCCACAAAAATGAATTAATTGGTGAAAGTGCACTGATGGAACTAGAAAGTTCATTAGGGATATTAAGCTCTTATGAACTACCCACGGCTAAGCAAGATGGAGGTTAATTGGTATGTTAAAAAATCTTTCATGAACAAAACACAAACTCAAACCAAACAAAAATTCACCACAAAGAAAATTAAAGTGCAAAAATTAAATGCAGAAATAATAAGGAAAAGAACATACTAGATTTATAGTGGTTCGGTCAAACCTTGACCTACGTCCACTCCTCAAAGGCACTTTCCGAGTATTGCACTAAACTCAGTGTCTCTACTTTAGCCTCCACGGTTTGGTGGAGAAGCCTTTACAAAATCACTTCCACCTTCCCTGGTGCAGTGGAGTAGCCGGGTCCTTTGACACCAAAGATATCTTCTTCTTCCCAAAACTTCCCTCAAGATAAGCCTTGAATTAGATGGAACTAAGGTGCAAGCTCGCCGGAGCAACTGTGTGGAACCCCCTCCACACTCCCTTGAAATCCCCTCCAAGGATCTTCTCCCTCTCTCAAACTCCACTCTTTCCTCTCTCCCTTTCAAGCTCTCTCTTCAAGTTTCCTCTTGAAGAACAAAGCTTCAATGGCTACCAAAGATGCATATCAAGTTTCTTGAAAAAGCTTAAATAGAAGAGCTCCAAACAAGATCATTAATTATAACTTGCCAACTTTATCGTTCAGGATATTATATCATCCTGTATGATTAGTGCAAAATAAGCTCAAACAGCTAGAATGATTTGGGATGATCAGAAGGTTTTTATTCATATCATCCAGGCCGATAAAATATTATCCTAAATGATTAGTTCAAATCTGAGGAAATTTATCCTGAACATAGACCAGAAAAGAAGCTCACCGATGTCAATCGTCGATGATATCATCCCGGTCGCTCCTGTGATCGTCTAGGATGATGCGATCGTATCAATCAAACCTTAATTGCTTTCCTTAATTATCAAATTAATTTAGGCATAATTGAGTTGCATCGTCCAAGATGATGTCCTAGATTATAACCAAAAATAAATAATACCTAAATAGATATGGTGACTGATTCTTTCTGAGTTGAGCCTATCATCCTAGCTGATTTAAAGATCGTCCAGGACAATGTGCTTAAAGATGGCTACCTTAACCAGGATACCCTAATTAGGGTTTTTATTTTCAGCTGATCATCCAGGCAGATTAATGGATCATCTCGGACGATGTGAGAAAAAATAAAGAACTCTAAATAGAAATAAGTGAGCAAGGTTACAAGCAAGCAAACACCCTTACAACCGAAGAAATATATTAATGAAAATTACAAATAGATTGTGTTCTACCAAAACTTGAGCCTTGTAAGGTGCATTGTAATCCTAAAATATTAATAAACATAGAAAGAAAAATATATTGCAAATATAGGTAGACAACAAAAAGTGAGCCATAATATTTGTTATCATCAAAAATATAAATTCATAAGCTCGAGTTACAATAATCTCCCCCATTTTTATGATGGCAAATATTATTGGTTAAATTTGCAAAATTGAAAATATTTTTTCTTGATCTCTCCCTCACTAGAATAAAAATTTAAAAATAGGGGAAGAAAAAATTTTTGTTGTTTTTTTTTTTTTTGAAAAAAAATTACAAAAAGTAGTAAGTTCTCCCCCTTTGACATTATCAAAAAGAGAAGGGGCACAAACAAATAAAATGAACCCTGATCAAAAAGACTTTTAAAAATGAGAAAGTTACCCCTTGATTTTATTCCAAACTTTAGTAAGGAATGGATTGACAACGCATAATCCAGAAAGGTTAGAATTTCAAAAATTATTAATACAAGCTCAAGTTATTTTAAAGGTTCAAAAACTTTTTAATCCAATATCTAAATCAAGGAACAAATTAGAAAAATAAACACTAATTTTTTAAAAACTCCTTTCATAAAATATATCAAATAGAAGATTAATAAAAAATTGGTGAACTGGGAATCATGATTTTCAAGCTCAAGTATAAAAAATATCAAGGGTTTTCTTATGTTTTAAGAAGTACAAGAAAGGTAAGCATTACATTTTGTGGGCTCCTTTTCTACCTCTTGTCGGTTTTTTAGTGTACTTTATGCATCTTTTGCTTTTAGATACACTTTGTATATCATTCTCAATTTGGCGTCATTGTACATGTTTTGATTTGGCATCATTGGCCACTTTTTTTCAATCAAATATGCCTCCTTTCTGAAATTTAAAAAAAAAAACAAAAGTAAACCCATTCAATTGATAAAACAAACTACTTGATTAAGAAAATTATGAGGTAGATTCAACCACTTGCAAATCATCCCTATGCGATAAATAAAATATAGGGAGATGAAAAAGATCAGTTTCAAAATCCAATTTATAATATGATAAAGATTTTAAATCAAAAGTAAAATAACTTCTTTAAGAAAATAGATACAGAAACAAAATCATGAGTTTCCTTCCTTAAACTATTTTTAAAGATGTCAACCACAACTTAAATAAGAATTCAAGAAAAATAGGAGGTGGGTTTTCATTTTTAGAAAGGTGAACGTGTGTGTTGATTAGAGAGAACTTCACAAAAAGAAAAGTAAGGAAAAATTAAATATTTAACGAAAAAGAAATGAAAGGAAAAAAAGAATAAAAAATATATCCAAAGAAAAAAGCATAGAAAATACACAAAAATGAACAAAATATGCATACACAAAAAAATAAACACACAAACAGTGGTTTAAACATCATCATGCTCCTAGTCTGATGATTGAGAAGCTAGGTATACCTAGGAGATTTTTTGCTTTTCATTATTTACTCTTTTTACAATTTGCTTAGCTTTATGCTTTTTTTTGTAGGAAGAGTTCTCAAATTAGAGCACTGATTTTTCATATGTCCAGGCATCCTACATCCAAAGCAAACAATGTCAGAAGAAATATTAACATTCTTACCATTTTTACCTTTATTCCACTTTTGTTGATGCTTATGCTTTGGTGAACTTTTTAATTTGCTTGATAAGACAGTCCTTTCGTAACCAATTAAGCCACTTTTCTCCATGCTTTCAGCGTTTAGTACTATCATCTCTCCTGCATTCAAAAGTATTTGACCCAAACTTTGCTCGTAGGCAATGAGTGAGCCAATCAAATTATAAAAAGAATATTCATTCAAAATTTTTGATTCACAAATAGAAACAACTTTGGCATCAAACTTATTAAGTAGACAATGTAGAATTTTATTTACTTTTTTAAAATTTGAAAATTCTTTACCTAAAGCATATAATGATGTCACAATTTGAATAAACCTCATATACATGTCTAAGATCGTCTCATAAGATTTCATGCAAGCAAGTTCATAATCATGCATTAAAATATTTAATTTGTATTGTTTGATTTCAGTAGTGCCTACGTATATAGTGTGTAATTTATCCCAAATTTTCTTGCCAGTAAAGCACGTAGATACAAACATAAAATCATCAGAATTTAAAGCACAGAAAAAATAATTTAATGATTTAGCATTCAATTGAGCATTAATTTATTCTTATCTACTCCATTGATTAAAAGGAATATAAGTTTTAATTCTATCTATAATATATGACGGTAGATAATAACCAGCTAAAATCATTTGTCACATTCAAAAATTAATAGATTACAAGAAAGTCGACATGTGAATTTTTCAAAAATTAAACATAATATTTTCAAATAAAGGTGGTCGGGTGATTGAATAACCTTTCATTATATTACTATTGCAAAAATTAGCCATGGATCGAAATTCAAAAGTTTTCAAAAACTCATTTTTATGAATCTCATTCTAATACCACTTGAAAGTGCACTGATGGCACTAAAAAGTTTGTTAGGGATGTTAAGCCCTTATGAACTAGCCCAAGGCTAACAAAGATTGGGGTGAATTTTCAGGATAAAAAATCTTTCACGATCAAAGCACAAACTCAAACCAAACCAGAATTCACCGCAAAGAAAATCAAAGTGTAGAAATTAAATGCAAAAATAATATAGAAAGAACACACCATATTTATAGTGGTTCAGTCAAATGTTGACCAATGTCCACTCCTCGGAGGCACTCTCCTTTAGCCCCCATAGTTAGGCAGAGAAACCCTTACAAAATCACTTCTACTTTCCCCGATGCGGCGGAGTAGTCGTGTCCTTTGACACCAAAGAGATCTTCTTCTTACCAAAACATCCCTCAAAACAAGCATTGAATTCGATGGTACTAAGATGCAAGCTTGCCAGAGCAACAATGTGGAACTCCCTCTACACTCCCTTAAAACCCCCTCCAATTATCTTCTCCCTCTCTCAAACTTCACCCTTTCCTCTCTCCCTTAGAACCCCCTCCACCCTTTCCTCTCTCTTCAAGTTTCCTCCAGAAGAATAAAGCTTTAATAGCTGCCAAAGTCGCAAATAAAGTGCCTTGACAAAGCTTAAAAAGAAGAGCTCCAAATGAGCTCATTAATTGCAACTTATGGACTTTATCATTCAGGACGATATGAATATCATTCTGTACGATCAGAGAAAAATAAGCTCAATCAGCTAGAACGATTTGGGATGATCATAAGGTTTTTATTCACATCGTCCAGGCCAATAAAATATTGTCCTGGACAATTAGTTCAAATTCGAGGAAATTCATACTGAACATCGCCTTGAAAAGAAGCTGACCGATATCAATCATCCATGACATCATCCCTATTGATCATGTGATTATCCAGGATGATGTGATTATATCAATCAATCTTTAATTTCTTTCCTTAATTATCAGATTAAATTCGGCATAATTGAGTTACATCGTCTAGGATAATGTCCTGGATGATATCAAAAAATAAATAATACCTAAATAGATATGGCGACTGATTCTTTCTGAATTGAGTCTATCGTCCCGGCTGATACAAAGATTATCCAGGACTTTGGCTTAAAGACGATTGCCTTATCCAGGATGCCCTAATTAGGGTTTATATTTTTAGTTGATCGACTAGGCCGATTAATGAATCATCTCGGATGATATGAGGAAAAATAGAGAACTCTAAAATAGAAATAAGTGAGAAAGATTATAAGCATGCAAACACCCTTATAATCTAAAAAATACATTAACGAAAATTACAAATATAACATGTTTTACCAAAACTTGAGCTTTGTAAGGTGCACTATAATCCTGAAATATTAGTAAACATAGAAAGAAAAATATATTACAAATGCATGTATATAATAGAAAGTGAGGCATAATATTTGTTATCATCAAAAATATGAACTCATCAGCTCAAGTTGTAACAATTGGCATCTCCAGTCATATGTCGTGAGCATCCGCTATCTAGGTATTACATGCTCTCATGAGACCTTTTGTGAGAGTTAGCCTACAAAATCATTAAATATTAGATTTTTTTTATTTTTTTATTACATTAAATATTAGATTTAGGAACCCAAACATGTTTGGATCCATTCTTATGGAAAGAATAATGCAATGCATGTGTGTTATACTGTGAATCATGCAGTTTGGGACTCCACACTCAATGTGTACTACGGTGAATTGTGCAAGTATGTGAGATGTGTCCTGCATGACACATGAAAAATAACTAACACCATGAAAAGGATTTACTAATCTACTTGGGTGGTGATGCTTTCTTTTAAAATTATGTGATGTATGCAATGTTGGTTTGTTATTTTCAAATGCTTTGAGATTTTCTAATTTTTTAAACTCTCTTTCTAAATTAACATGAGATGACTTCAAGGAATTATGTCCATCAAATAACTCAATATGTTTTTTGTTTAATGCATCAAACTCATCAAGTAATAACATGTGATTGTTATCGATTTTAGAGTGATCTTTTAGTAAAATTCATGTTCTTTTTGCAAATTTAAAAACTCTAATTTCAAACTAGCATATGATTTCTTAAGTTTCCTATATGATGCATGAATTTGTTCAGAAACTTCAAGTAGTTGTTCGTAGGTCAGTTTACATACCTCTTCTTGGTCACTTTGAGCAAGATGATCATCAACCATCAAACACAAGTTTGTTGTCTCCTCTTCAGCTTCAGTCTTAGAGGAGTCTGATACATAATTCACTCGGACAACCTTTTGGAACCTTGTCTTATCTTTTTTGAACTTGGGTTTCTCCTCACAATTCTCCTTGCTTCGGTGAGCCTTAAGTGAAGGATAATCAGCTTTAACGTGTCCCTCCTTCCTGCACAAAACAAATTATATTATTTGAACTCTTAAAATTTTTGTTACCCTTACCTTTATTCCACTTTTGATGGTTCTTATGTTTATTCCTTAGAAAGCTTTTAAATTGCCTTGTGATGAAGGCAACATCATTGCTTTCAAACCTAGAAGAGTTAGTGCCTGTGTCATTATCTTTCAATGCCATAATTTTCTCCTTCTTTTTCTCACCTGCATCAAGGTTTCTTTGATTCACATCTTGCTCATAAGCACACCTTGCTCATAAGAAATAAGTGATTCAAGTAAGTTATCAATCGAATAAGTATTCAAGTCTTTGGATTCAATAATTGCAGTAATCTTAGCATCAAAAGAAGAAGGAAAATATCTCAAAATTTTATTAACCTTTTCATGATTTATGAGTTCTCTTCCTAAAGCATGCAATGAGGTGATAATTTGAGTAAATCTAGTATACATGTCAAAAATTGATTCATTAGGTTTCATATGAAAAAGTTCATAGTCATGCAATAAAATATTCATTCTAGATTATTTAACTTTTTAGGTTCCTTCATAAGTGATACACAATTTATCCCAAATTTCTTTAGTAGTAGCACAAGTTGAAACACGCGTGTAATCTTTAGATTTTAAAGCACAGAAAAATAATTCAAACATTTTATATTATTGTGCTAAATTCCTATCATCAAGAGTCCATTCAATGAAATGAAGTGGAATAGAAATGTCATTAATTTTACCAATCGGAGGTGTATAATCATCTTTAACAAGCATCCACAAGCGATAGTCAATCAATGGTAAAAATGTAGACATGTGAGTTTTTCAAAAATCAAAATGAATATTCTCAAACAAAGGTATTCGGGTAATAGAATACCCTTCCATAGTATTATGATTACCAGAGTTAGCCATGGATCAAAATTCAAACGTTTTTAAAAAGTTGATTTTATTAATCCCGCTCTGATGCCACTTGAAAGTTCGTTAGGAAAGTTAAGCCTTTATAAACCAGACTCGAGGCTAACCAAGAGGGGGAGGGGGTGAATTGGTATTTTAAAAATCTTTAAATCAAAACACAAACTCAAACCAAAGTTCACCACAAAGAAAATCAAAGTGTGAAAATTTAATGCGGAAAAGTAGTAAAAAACACAAAAATTTATAGTGGTTTAGTTAACTCAACCTACATCCACTCCTTGGAGCCTCTCCTCTAGGTATTACACTAAACTAAGTTACTTTCCTTTTTCTCCCACAGCAAGGCAGAGAAGCCTTTACAAAACCTCCTTTCCAACGACATGGTGAGGGCAGAGAACCTTGATCGATTGATGAAGTGGACCTCTCTCAAACCTGCAAGGTCAAGGGACGACAATCGAAGAAGATGAGTTGAATCCTCTCTTGGAGTAACCTTTGTGAAACCCCTCATAAACTCCCCCTCACAATATCCTCTCTTGGAGTAACCTTTGTGAAACCCCTCATAAACTCCCCCTCACAATATCCTTTCTCTATCTCCCCCTTTCTCTCTCTCTCCTCTAGGCTCTCTCAGGTCAAGATAATAGCAAAAGATGCCCTCTTCGGTGAAACAAGAGTTCTTATAAAGAAGAGCTTCGGAATAGCTCTTAATTGCAACAAACCAACATTATCATCTAGGATGATCTGGAGATCATCCTGTATGATCTGTACAAATTTAGCTTAATCAGCTAGGTCAATCTAGGACAATCAGAGGGTTTTTTTTTCATATTCTCCAGGATGTTCGTATATCATCCTATATGATTATTTCAATATGTCGAATATCATCCATCACATCACCCTAGATGATGTCTCGATGATGAAAAAATTATTTTATTATCCAAGATGATCTCATGATCGTTCAGGATGATTAGTATAAAAAGATGAATTTCGTTTAGACCATTGTACTGAAAGGATGTTTGGATGATGAAAAAATGACTAGATCATCCAGGTTGGTCTTGGATCATCCCAGATGATTAGTTCAATTTAGCATAAATCATTCAAAGAATCGCCCTGAATGAACCGGGCCGATTAAAAATCATCCAGGAAGAATTAAGGTTTTGTTTAACTGATCGTCCCGGACAATCCTGCAATCATCCAGAATGATATGATCGTTCAATCAAACCTTAATTGCTTTCCTTAATTACCAGATTAATTTAGGCATAATTATGATGCATCGTTCAGGACGATGTCATGGACGATGTCCAAAAATAAGTATACCTAAACAGATACGGCAACTGATGCTTTCTGATTTAAGTCAATCGTCTAGGATGATGATAACATCACCTGGCATGATATGCTTAATGATGGATGCTCTTAATTGGGATGCCCTAATTAGGGTTTTTATTTTTAACTGATCATTAAAGATAATGTTTAGATCATCTAGGATGATGTGATAAAAAATAGAGAACTCTAAAATAATAAGAATTTTCCCTCAAGTGTGTGTATGCAAGGTTACTTTGCATCAGAAACTATATTGATACAATTAACCCAAGAAAAGGTAAAAGATTATAAACTGACTCTGTCCTAGTCTATCCAATCTTGAGCTGGCTTGAGTTGTACTCGATCTTGTTGACCTGAAACATTAGTAGGCAAGGTAATCATAGAAAATTAGGAATATTTGCTATCATCAAAATCATATTCCTTGAAAATAGATTAACAACATCCTTGACATTAGATTCATTCAACCTGATAGCCACTCCATATCTAGAAAGAATATATTCTTCACTCAGCAAGTTGAACTTTATATTAGGTTGTCTATTCCATGGGTTTTTAATAACCTTATCATGTAAATTTCCATGCTCTTCTGGAACAGCTGATGGCAAGTTATCAACTAATTTTTCCCCTTAAGCATTCAAACAAATGTAAGATGGCTTATCCAAATCCACATTATAATTGGAGACTTCTTTACAAAGAGTAGAAGGTTTAGCTATGTTATTACTAAACCTTTTAACAAAGAGTTTTATACTCGGTGATGAAGAAACCTAAAAATCATATCAACTCTTAAGAAAATTGGAGCAATCTGAAGGATGAGGAGTCTTACTTGATAATTATTTAATGATCTCTTTACATTTTCCAACAAAAGGGGATGTCTTCTTAATAGGAACAAATGAAGTTTCATTGATCTTCAAATGATGAAACTTAACAAAATTAATGAGGCCATCACTAGGGGAGTGGGATCGAGAGGCTAACTAAACTCTCAATAGAATTCTAGAGACCAATAGTGGCCGCCACTGCCTCTAAATAATAGAACCTAAAAAATTTGAAAAGAAAGGAATTTCTCTCTCAATAAATTGGGAGCTTCTCTCTCTAGCTTCTCTTGAAAATGGAGTTATTTGGGTGAAGAGGATCTTACCAGTATTCTTTAACAACATCAATAAAGGAAGAATCAAGAAGCCACATGTTTTGAAAATGGAAGTTAATGACAAGGGAAGGGAAATTCAACTATAAAGAAACAAGTAACAGATAATGGTCAGATAAGGTTCTACTAAGGTGCTCAACATACATGGAGGAGAAGGAATTTATCCAACTATCATTAAAAGCACACGATCCAGCCTTTCCCAAAGATTAGCATGATTCCAAGTGAAATTGCTACCTGTAGACCCAATATGAATGAGATTGCAACTGAGGATCATGTTATTGAAATATTTCATAGGATGAAAAAGAGGTCTGGAGCCCCCAAGTATTTTTGACGGGGTAGAAATAGTATTAAAATTGCTTCCCACCAACAAGAAAGAATTAATAGAGGTATGGAAATGGATAAGTTGATCCTACAAAATCCTTATAGTAATACAGGAAGAAGCAGGATAAACAAATGAGGTAAAACAATTAAAATGAAAATAATCAATACCACAATGAATCACTTGGGTAAAATAGCCCACAATATTACTCACCATAGGATCCTTCCAAAGAACCCAGATTTTATTGGAAACATTGGACACACCTTGATTAAAGACTAAATGCCTAAAATTATTATCCAACTTAGTATGAGAAATAAGTGGTTCAATCAAAATAACTAATGAAATATTATGAATATTGTATAAATTTTTAACTCTAATTCTAGAAGAAAGACATCCAATGCCTCTCACATTCCAAACTAAAACATTAGAATGTAAATGGGAAGTTTCTGGTCATGTAGTTCTAGGTTATTGCAACATAATATTTTTTCTTTTCTTATTCTTCCTCAATGGGGCTAGAGTGAAATCACATAAATCATCACACCTTCTTTATTTCTATTATCAGAATGGTCGTGGTCATTATTTGTTTCACTACTATGAAATAAAGTATGGCGATACTTACAAAACTTTTCCCCCTGACTACCTTGGTTCACCAAGCAATCTCCGAGAACACCTTGAACAAATTCACCTTCTTCCAGATTTTGTTCCATAGTGGCCTGCACATTGTCAGTATTATTAGGAATCACATGGGAGCCAATATCAACACTAGCCACAGTATGATAAATTTAAGAAGATTTCAAAATAGTAAAAATTATTTAAAGCCATATATTTTGAAATACGAAATTCAAAAATTTACCATCTTGCCTCAACATAATACCAATAAGCAGAGAGAAATGGTCATAAAAAGTTTTACTAAGGTGTTCCATAAAGAGTTATTATTTGAATTGATCCAAGGATAATTAAAATGCACATGATCTAAATGTTACAGCATATTACCATGATTCAAAGTAAATGGGTTTATAGAAAAGTTAGTCTTAATAAGATTACAATCTAAAATAATATTGTTAAAATCCTCCATAGCCTGACAAAAAGGGTTACAACCACTAATTCTTTCAACAGGGTTAATGATTATATTGAAATCACTGCCCACCAATAAGTGCAGATTAATTAAACCATTAAATGTTGTAAGTTGATTCCATAATTCTTTTCTAATAAAATGAGAGGATGAATCATAGACAAAGGAAGCACAATAATTAAACTTTAGGAAACCAATATTATAATGCAAAACTATAGGAAACCAATATTACATCTAAGGGTTGGGTCAGCTAGTGTTTGCCCTTTGGGGACCCAATAAATAATCCTAATAGGTTTGTAAGCCTAAATTTTATCTAAAGCATTGAATTCAAGGTTTAAAGGCATAAAGGTTTGTTTAGTCAACCATGATAGACATGGTAAACCAAGCTTGATTAAGCCTTCAAATTGGATCCAATCCACTCAAAATAACATTTAAAAATTGTCTCAAGTGTTTTTGGGTCAAAACATGGTCAAGCTATGTAGAATTCATTCAAAGATTCATGTACAACATTTAGGGTTTAAACTAGTTTTGGCCAACCATGCTCCATCAAAGGCTAAAATTTGTTTATACATGTATGGTTTAGGGTTTGAAGCAGTTTAGTAGATTTTTTTGAAGTTTCAATATGCTTCTATGTGTGATTTAGGGTTTATGGTTGCAAAAGCTCCTTAAATTGTCAAAGTCACCAATGATGATCAAAATATCTCATTCAAGTCCTTAAAAAGTACTACACATGATCATAAATGATTACAAATCAACTAGGGGCCAAATTAAGGCCTATGTTTGATCTTTGTAAGATTATTCATGTATACACAGAGTTTATATTTAAAGGGATTTATGGGTAAAACTAGGTATGCTTAGGTCAACCTAGGTAGATCTTGGACTCAAGGGAGTTTAAATCATTATAAGAAGATGTTTTATTTCAATATGCTATGTTTAGTCGTAGGAGCTATAAATATTTGAAGGTTTTAAGGGGTTGATGGAGGCTTTGGGTTTTAGGGTTTAGAATGCTATTTAAACTTTAAAATTTAACAAGTGAACTCTAGGGATGTGTCTAATCAAAATGTGAATGTTTAAGATAATTATAAAGTATTAACTTAGATTTTAAGCTAATTGAAATTTTCCTTGAAAAATGGAGAGTCCAAAGAGCTTTAGGGTTTGGATTTGAACTGGAGTTTAGATTTAGGTTCAATCACTATATTTTGATTAAATAATTTTAATTGATTGAAGGTTTTAAGCTTATTTAAAGATCTAGAAAGGATTAATTATGGTTCTTAAGTTTGATTGAATAATATTTACTTTATGATTAATGATTATTAAGTGATTATAAAAATGATTGATAATTCACTCTTTACTAGTTTAATGATTAGAATTTAGTGATTGATTGTTAATTATTTAGAGTTTTGACCTTGTACAAAAATGAGTTGTATAAATGGACCTCCAACAGGTGTGATAAACAACCAAGTAAAGCAATTCGGTTTCGAAGAGAGAGAAACTCCTGGTTTAGAGAGAGAAAACTTCGAATTTTTGAAATTCTTGGTTTCCCACAATCCGGTTTTCTCCTCTGATGATGGTGGAGGGCCATCGGTCGCCACCCCCTGGCATCGGTGAGGGTCGTATTACCTCCTCACCTACTATTAAAATTCTCCCACGCTCTACGCACGTCTCGTCTCCCCCAGCTTTTGGCAGTGCAGACATGGTGTTTGATCAAGAAACTAACATAAGGTTCAAAACTTGTAAAGCTTTAATGATTAATGAAGGCAGAATCAATCCTCCAAAGAAATAAATGTATTGTATCGACAAAGGAAAGAATATACAGATAGAAGCGCCTTAGAGTCAGAATAAAACAAATCCTCAAAGGGTAAATAAGGCTGAATCCACACCGATGATTGGTGTGATCAATGCAATTATTTTGAAAGGTGGTTTTAGATATTCCTCAATCAATTTTGATGTAGAAGGTCTGAAGGGTAGATCATCAGTTGATAATGGACTCCAAATTCCTAATTTTGTGGAAACTACATATGTTGTTCATAATGCTCATCAAGAGAAGGATGATTTGATGAAGGTTTGCATATTTGATAATGTAGTACTAGCTAACTACATTATTGTAGAAGATACAGAAATAGAGAGACTCCCTCAGCTTAGTAAAATAATGGTGAATGCCTGGAGCATGAAGGCAAATTTCAAGGCAGTTGATTTTGATTATGGGGACAAGTTTTCTATAAACAGTGTGGTAAAACTTCACTTACAAAGTTAGGTGGAGAAAAAGAATAAACTCCAAAAGTCATTGGTGGTTAAGGAGTTTGGAGAAAGTGTTCCTTAACATATAATTAGGATGGAGTTGAGAAGACAATGGAGGCAGTATGGCAGATTCCACATGACTTTGCTGGCAGGTGGATGGGCCTTATGCGCTTTTGAAGACCACAAAGAAATGGAATCAGTTTTAAATAATGGTCCATGGTATGTGAATGGATGCATCATCGGACTAGACAAATGATCCACTGATTTTCATCCCTCATCCTTGAGATGGTTGAGAGCTCCGGTTTGGATTAGGCTTCCTAATCTTCCATTGCAAAGCTGGGACAAAATCAACATTTGTAGGATTGCTTCAAGAGTGGGAACTCCAATTTTAATTGATGATAATATGTTTCAGTGGGGTAGACAAGAGTTTACTAGAGTATGCGTGAGAATAAAATTAGAAGAAAAACTTCCATTAGGAGTATGGGTGGAGGGAGCATCTAAAAAGTTCTTTCATAAGATTAGTTATGAAAGAATTCCCAATATATGTTTTAAATGTGGTAAAATCGGGCATGGTGAGTTCTGTCCTGAAGGGATTTTGGAGGCTAATTTAAATCAAAACACTAATACTGTAAGCTCGGAGGAGGGGAGAGCAACTATAGCTAACTTAGAGCCAAAATTTCATTCAAAAAACCAAGGAATAACAAATATCAAGGATGATAACTATGATTCATGGATTCATGTGGACTATGGAAGGAAGAGAACTAAATTCTAGAATAAATGGGTTCGCCAAGTGGTGAATGAAAGAGGAAAAAATAATGAAGAAGCTAGAATCCAAATGAAGAAAGGAGGAGAAATGAAGGAGAAGATTAAGCAAGGCAACTTTGATTCTCAAGTGGGAGAGCTGCTAATGGAGGTAAATCCAGTCAATTCGAGCAATACAGATGTTGTTTCTATTAAAAATTTAGGAATTGTTGGGGAAGAAATGGTAGAACTTTTTACTGCTACTACAAAGATTTTTAATAAGTTTGATGCTCTAGAGAACATAGTGGAGGAAGGGGAGATTGCGGAAGGAATCATCTATCCAGGAACAACAATCAATCAGAATATCAGTGAGAAGGCATTGACAGCTGATACACCTGAAACTGAGAATATTGACTCTCAGTTAAATCATTCTGGTGATGAATCCAGTAAGGTAAAAAAGAAAGGAGCTAAATAGCTTCAAAGCTTGGGTCCCATAATACTGATTCCAAGAAGTATGAGACTTGAAGGAGAAGGGAAGGAAAGGTCGGGAAGCCTCTTCCCCTCAAACCATTGATGTCATCAATTGGCTTTTAGAATTATAGAGGAGCGAAAAAAACCAAAGCTTCTCTATAAGTGAGGGAGTTCATTAAAGACCATGGGGTGTTTTTTCTAGGATTGGTTGAAACAAAGCTGATTGTAGTTGATAAAAAAATGATTAATACATTGATTGGTGAAGAATGGAACTTCTTTCATGTTCCATCTGAAGTCTTATCGGAAGGTATAGTAGTGTTATGGAAATACAAGATGGCTGATTTCAATGTACTTGAGGCTTCTTCTCAAGTGGTTGTAAGGGACTTAAAAGTGGCTAATAAAGGTACTTGGATAATAGCTACGATATATGAGAGCAATGATGTTTATATAAGAAGAAACTTATGGGAAATGTTGGAACAACATATGTCTAAAGAAATTCTGATGATAATAGGAGGGGACTTCAATTGCTTATTATCAAAGGAGGAGAAAAAGTGAGGCAGAAATTTTGTATTTTCACTAGAACCGAAGGAAATGAAGTCCTTCATCTCCTGCAATGACTTACAAGAAGTGGCTAACATTGATCCTAAGTACACATGGTGTAATAATAAGAAAGGGTCAGAAAGAATACTTGAGAAGCTAGATAGATGCCTAGTTAATGCTGCAGCTTTTAACTCATCACACCGGCTGTTGGTGAGACATTTAGCAAGGATAGTTTCGAACCATAGTCAAATTTTATTAAATCTCTTGGAGTTTAATCCAACTAACAGCAAAGCTATCAGATTTGAAGAAGTGTGGACATCCATTTCAGCATCGATGGCAGTTGTCAAGGAGGCTTGGAATAAGAAATTTGGTGGTGATCCTTCTCAAGCTCTAAATCAAAAATTGAAGAGAACTCTTAAGGAATTGTTCTATTAGAGCAAGGAAAAGTTCAAGACTTTAAACAATACAAAGGAGATGCTGAAGGAGGAAATTTTGAAAATGCAGAAGAAAGAAGCTAATGTCAATTTTCTAACAGAAGAAGAGGTATGGATCCTGAAGTTGAAGATGGAGGAGCTGAATTCCACACTGGCTAGGATCAGCACTTGGTGGAAACAGTGTTCCAAGGTAAAATGTCTAGCTGAGGGAGATTCAAGTTCAAGATTCTTTCAAGAATTTGCAAGTGCTAGAAGGAACTTAAATTATATCCACAAGATAAAAGAAGAAAATGGTTCAATGGTACAAGAACAAAAGAAAATTGAGGAGGTATTAATTTGATATTTTTAAAACAAGTGGAAGGATAGAAGATGCTTATTGGAGGGGTGGCCAAATCCGGTGAAAGTCCTGAATGAGGAAGATAAATCAATGCTAACCTGGGAATTCTCTTTTGAAGAGCTGGAAAAGGTGATCAAGGATCTCAAAGGAAATATAGCTCCAAGAATAGACTATATGGCTTACACTGTTTTTTAAAAGTTATTGGCACATAATCAAGCATGATTTATGGAATGCAATGGATCATTGTTTTATTAATGGAAAGATGAATGATAATTGGAAGGATACTATCATAGTATTAATTCCTAAAAATGAAAATCCTTTGTCTCCATCAAATTGTAGACCCATAAGCTTATGTAATTCGATGTACAAGATTGTTGCTAAGATGCTCATGAATAGAATGTTACTTGTCATCCACAAGATAATTACAGAAGAACAAGCTGCTTTTTTGAGGGGTAGATCGCTCTCTGAACATATTCTGGTAGCTCAAGAAATCTTCCATAAGTTCAAGCATTCAAGATCAAAAAAGGGTTTAGTATCCTATAAGATTGATATGGAGCAAGCATACGATTCTATGGGGTGGCCTACTTTGGTCAGGATTTTGGACTATTTCGGTTTTCTTATATGCTTTGCTAATGAAATTGCTGATTATGTTCTTAATCTAAGGTTTTCTTTGCTAATTAATGGAGTTTTCTTCAATTGGATAGAGGCTAAATGCAGATTTCGATAGGGATGCCCATTATCTTCATTTATTTTCATCATGTGTACATAACTGCTCTCTAATGCTTTCATACACAATGGCGATCAAGTTGGTATTGGTATAACCACTAGGGGGCCTAAAATATCTCATTTACTATATGCCAATGACATAATAGTATTCTCTAAAGCAAGGATTAAGGAAGTTAAAAGCTTACTTATGGATTTCTATGAATTGACGGGCCAGAAGGTGAACCTGCTCAAATCCGACATTCTGTTTGGGAAAGCAGTGAGAAGGAGGAAAAAAATATGCAGGGTAATGAATTTTAAGGAGGTCCAGGAATTCTCTTATATGGGGTTTAAAGTAGTTTTAAGAAGAATGAAAAGAGCTCGCTTCCAATTCATATTAGACAAAACAATGAGCATGGTAGGTGTATGGGGATGCAAGCTCGTATCTATGGTAGGTAGAATAACCTTGGTGAATTCGGTATTGCTTTCAATTCCTACGTTTAACTCAACTATTTCATTGGTTCCAAAATAAATATTGAATTAGGTGGAGAAGTTGTGTAGGAGATTCATATGGAACAAGAGTGATGGAAGTGTTGGTCTTCATTATATGAATTGAGAAGTGATGTGTAAACTGAAAGAATTTGGTGGTCTTGGGACCAATCCTTGCTCAAAAAAATCTAGGCCTTTGAGGGCCAAACTATCTTGGAGTTATGGTCAACAAAAAGACTCTCTAATGAACAAATTTCTATTTCCAAAATATGGACCTATTGAAGGCGGAGAGGCAGCTAGAAGAGGAGGATCGGTCACTTGGAAGATCCTTTGTAATGGAGAGAAGTATTTGAAGGCAATTGTCAGATGGTCAGTTGGTAATGGGAGATCTATCTAAGCTTATAAAGACATATGGTTGTTGGAAAAGAGCTTTGAGAAGTGGCCTATATTTATTAATTCAATGGAAGATGTCAATCAAGCAGTGGACAAATTTATAATCTACGGGAAGTGGAATGTCACGGAACTGCAAAAACATTTTGGCATGGAACTGGTACAGATGATTAAAAACATCAAAATTCAGCCAGGTGGAGGAGAAGACAAGATGGAACTGATACACAGATTTTCTGGGAAGACTATAGCAGCAATGGCATCTGAAGCAATGGTAGAAGATAACACAACTGAAGCTATTTGGAAATGGACTGAGAAGGTAAAGTTAAATCCTAGAGTTTATCTATTTTGGTGGAGATTGCTTAACAAAGCCATTTCTACCAATCATTTTTTATGTTATAGGAGGCTACTGAGGCATGAAAGATGTCCATGCGGCTGTGACGTAGTGGAAAGCTGTGATCATGTAGCAGCTAGTTGTGGTAAACTCAAGGAAGTATTTGAGATTTTAAACAGTTGGGGATTTGGGATCCCAAGTATGAGCTCTCTTGATGATTGTTGCAAATGGATGGATCATAAAAACAAATGGACGGTGAATTTTTAATTCAACATAGTATACTTATCCTGGAAGGCAAGGAACTTGTTTGTTCGTGAAAGAAAGATTTCCAGTCCTTTGATAATAGAATCCAATTCTGTTAGCTTTTCTGTAGTTATAAAAAATTCTACTTGTATAAGTTCAGGTATCGAGGATGATAATCAACCAACAAGGTTGTTGAATACTTGGCATCCTCCTCCACCTGATTGGATAATAATAAACATAGATGCGGCTCTTTTCAAATCTTATAAAGCTGGAATTGGAGGAGTTTTTAGAGACTGACAAGGGAGATTCCTAATGGCATTCGGTATTTCTTATTTACACTGGGATGCAACTGATCTAGAGATACAGGCTATTCTTTTGATCAAATCAGTGCTGAAGGATTGGATGTTTGATTATAAAGGCTTCATCATTGACGGGGAAAACAAGAATGTAATAAATTACATTAAGAAGATGGAGGATAAGGGTGGAGAAGAGCTAACAGATGTTTCTTTTATTAACGATTTTCATTTTATTGTTTTTAGTTATGTGGGAAGGGAGAATAACTAGTTAGCGGATCTTTGCGCTACCTATGCTTGCATTAGTTCTTTTTGTTGGGAAGCCCTAAATATGAATAAAATCCCACTTTCTTTTAGCAATTTGTTAAAGGAGTCGGATGACTATAGGTTGTAATAATTCTAGTTAGTTTCCTTAATAATAAAGCTTATTTGCTTTGTTTCAAAAAAAAATGTGATAAACTTCAATGTAAATTGCATTTATTAGCTTTAACCATGATTATCAAGAAAATTAAAATGAATTTAATTGATAGATGCTTGAACCAAAATGATTCATAATAGGTAGATTTGATAGAATTAGATATCTAGTAAGAAAATTATCCCTATGAGATAGATTTTGGCTAGATAAGGAAACTTGAAAAAAAAATCTATCCATAGTAAGAAAAAATTTATTTGGATTTAAGAAATAATCATCTTTTGACAAACCATATTAAAATAATAAGATGATAACTACACATTTACCTAACCATATTAAAATAGTAAATAAAGAGATTTTGAAAGTTTTAATATTCACCTGGACATATCAAAATAATAAACAAAATGAAAACTCATTGCTCACCTAACTAAATAGAAATAGTGAGAAAAGATATTTTGAAAGATTTAATGATAGCATAACATTTTGAAACTATGAATAAACTTATAACTCAATTCTCAATTGACCAAAAAAAAGTGAGAAAATAGATTTGAGAGATTTAATGTCTGCCTAAGTAACTTAAAATAGTAAAAAAAAGATGATTTAATGTTATTTTACTTTCATTTGATCTTATTGAAATAGTGAAAAATGAAAATGTAGACTTGAATGAACCTAACAAGGAGATTTATGATGTCTAATTGAGAGATCAATCATAAATGAATCGATTTAAGGTGGAGGTTCAAATGAGAGATCTATCACAGATGAATAAA
Source organism: Dendrobium nobile (assembly GCA_022539455.1). Lineage (NCBI taxonomy): Eukaryota > Viridiplantae > Streptophyta > Magnoliopsida > Asparagales > Orchidaceae > Dendrobium > Dendrobium nobile. The sequence continues at coordinate 41,290,786 of CM039735.1, forward strand.
TATTCTAAATAGTTATATTAGAGAATATGGCAGAGATCATATTACTTAATCTAACAAAATTTAAAAGGAAAGGAAGTCATTGGGAAAATTTTAACAAAACCTTAAAAATAAAAATTTAGACCTAAATAGAAGCTCTATCCCAAATAAGTGGATTTAAAGAAACTTAAATAAGAGATGGCTCCTAAATGAATAAATTTAGGTAGTAAGATTGGGATAATATAAGAGATCTTATTACCCAATCGACTAATGTACATAAAGAAAGGATGCCACTAGGAAAGATTATTTTAATCCTTAAGGATAAAATTTAGTCAATTTCTTGGGATTTTAAAATCTACAAGCTTGACCTTTCATAACACACAAGAGAATAAACATTATGTCTATCTTTAATAGAATCATATACCACATTGCTAATCTTCTAGGTAATATTGGATGAGTCATTTGATACTATAACAAATTTACTTTGGATATCAATTTTACTTTATGAGAAAGCATATAGTGTCTTAGCTTCTAAGTAGAAAAAATTAAGGCCAAACAATGTTTCTCAATAAGAGGATAGTTTACTTTAGTTGGAAGAAACTATCTATTAAGTAATAAAGTGCATTCCCTTTTCCTTCCTTATTATCTTGAGCTAACAAGGTGCCAAGAGATTAACTTAAAGTAGTTGTATACAAAATTAATGGCTTCCTTCAATAAGGGTAGCTCAAACTAGAGGATTCATAAGGAATTGTATAATACTATAAAAATCATACAGACAACTATCAACCCACTAGAAACAAAAAACTTTATCATATAATGAGGTGAATGATTGACATCTCTAGATAGATTTCATATGAATCTTCTTAGATTTGTTAAGTAACCTTTATAAGATCTCAATTGAGTGAGACTATTATGTAGTGGCATCTCAAAGATTATTTTAATTATAGATTTATCTACTTCAATTCTATGGTGTCTAACCATGAGTCCTAGAAACATCCCTAAAGTAATGCCAAAGGTACACTTACAAAGGATTCATTTTTATATTATATTAGCGTAATCTTTAAAAAATAATTCTAAGGTAAATAGTTTTCCCTTTTAATACATTTAACTAGTAAATCATCTACATAACACTCCACTTATTGGTGGATAATATCATAAAAAATACTCAACACTGCTCATTGATATGTTACACTAACATTCTTTATTTTGAAGGGAATAACCTCATAATAATAGAATCCTATTGAAATTTTGAATTTTATATATTTTCATCTAGTAGAACCATTTTTATTTTGTCTTAGTTAGATGAACCGTTCTCAAAGAAGAATATTTCTTGCAAAGAAGTAATATCTGCCACGAGTTTTGGTTTAGGCAATAAGAACTCTTATTTAGGATATGATTTATTTAAGTCTTTGAAATTGATGCATATATCGATTTGACTGCTCTTCTTCCTACTAGAACATTGCTGGCTAATCGTGTTGGATGATTTTCTTCCTTGATAAAACTAGCTTCTATTAAATTCTTGACTTTAATGATTACTTGTTCTTTGATTTTAAGTTACATTATTGGTTGTGCTCATTTACAGGAAACATGCTAGGTTGTATTTATATTTTATGAATTAGGATATATGGAGATAATCCTGGCATTTCTTGATTACTCCAAAAAAAATTATCTCTAAAGTATTAAGGTAATGCAACCATTTAATTCACCACACCCTCATTCAACAATAAATATATAATGATAGAATTATGGTCTTCTTTATTTCCTAAATTTATTTCTTTAAGATCATCAATGATTGATTTAATCTCCCCTTTAAGTTTGGGGGTGCATTTATAGCCTAAGAGCCATCCAAATCATCTTAAGCCTTTGGTAAAAATATGTTAAAATATTAAACAACATTTATAAAAAGACTATTTAACTCTAGATATTTAGTTATTACTAAGCAATATTAATTATCCAAAAAGGACAGATTATCAAAGCCAACACCTTCTTTTAATTTTGGTTTATTATACTTTTTATTCCATGAGTTTACAAACTATTAAGCTTCCCCTCTAGTCTAAGTAAATGGTGTTAAAACTTACTTAGCAAATTTGTTTACACTATTGGAAAATAGTTCAGAAGTTAGTTCTATTATTTAATTAGTATATTTATCATCAAGGATTATATCATTTTCCACACATATGGACACATATGGAAGGAATGAAGGTGTTATTTTTTTAGTGCCAATGTACCCAGATATATCACTTTGTTACAATGGGTCTAGAGTCACATTACCTACATACTTCTTTAATCTATCATAGTAAGAATTTTCTAAATTTTCTTCATTATTGGTTTTGACCTAGTTCTCATTGTTATCTGCTTCTATAGAAATTTCAAGATTTGGCTATCCAATAATATTTTTATACTCTACAACTTATTGCATTTATTTAAATGCATAAGATTCATCCTTTGAAGTGGATTCCAAATTGATATTTCAAATAAGTACCTTCTTTTATTTATAATCTCTTTTATCTTCTTCTAATTTTTCCTTTTTCAATCCTTTATCACTCCCTCTAGATTATTGAGAAATTCTACCATCCCATTATTGAGGGATAGGACATGAATAAACATCATGTTCGAGGGATATATGCTTTTTCTTTTTAGTTTTCTTTTTCTTTTTTGTCTTTTACTTTTTATATATAATTTATAATTTATTTTTAAGAAGTTTGAAGTTTATAAAGAAGACTGTCAGCTACTTTGGTAGATAATAGTTGGAATCTTCATATATTTCTACTTCATGAATTTAAAAAATCACAAATTTCTATTTTTAATGTGTTCAACACCCTAATGATAGTATTTAATTCACTAGTTGAGAGAGGAGGTCACCATTTCATATTCATGAACTATGGTCTAACATGGAGAGCATTAAAGGAAGTCTCTAAATCTATTATATGAAAATTTTCTTTTATTTTAAGGCCAACAATTTGTAAGTGAGAAAGATTGGGTATCCTATCCTTAAGGACTTCATATGGTGTTTTATTCAATATGGATCTAATATTTACCCTACTTAAAACATAACATGTAGTATTTATTACTTCTACCAAAAAATACTTAGGGAGTGAATACTCAACTAGCATTTCCTTAGCAACTTCCACCAAGGTTCAATTTTTTCCTTTCAATAATTCCATTATGATACGAGGTCCTAGGGATAAAGAAATTATGTTCTATTCCAATCTCTTAATAGAAGGATTCAAACTTATCATTCTCGAACTCTCCACCATGATCACTATGGATTATTAAAACTTTATATCCTTTTTCTTTTTAATCCAAGTAGATAATGTTCTAAATTTCTTAAATGACTCACTCATATGTGCTAGAAATCTTACCTAAGTGAATCTAAAGAAGTCATTTACTGGCACAAATCAATAAGTCTTTCCACCTAGGCTAGCTTTACTAATTGGTTCAAATAGGTCCATGTGAAAGATTTCTAGTGGCCTAGAGGTGTTACTGTATTTTATTGAATGAAATGAATATCTTATTTGGTTACCTAATTGGAAGGCATCACATAGTTGGTCCTTAGTGAAGTCTAACTTGGGTATGCTTTTAAATAAGTTTTTTTGGGTGATATTCCTAAAAGTCTTCATGTTTGCATGACATAGTATTATATACCATAGTCAAGATTCATTAATTATTATTTTTAAGAATAATAAATTTGAATATTCAATTCAGTTCAAGTCTAACATATAAGCATTTTTCATCCATTTTCCTTCTAACACAAGTTTCTCATTTAAACTAATCATGCATTTTTTAGAAAGAAACTTTGAAAGTTCGTTCGGGATGTTAAGCCCTATGAACTTAGTCCCAAGCTAACCAAGAGGGGGGGGGGGGTGAATTGGTATTTAAAAATTCTTAAGACAAAGAAAGAAAATCACAAACCAAATCACACCACAAGAAATTAATGCGGAATTAAAAAGTGCGGAAGCAAAAAATAAGAACACAAGATTTATAGTGGTTCGGTCGACTCGACCTACGTCCACTCCTTGGAGGCACCCTCCAAGTATTGCACTACAAAACGTGACTCTCCTTTAGCCCCCACGGCTAGGCGGAGAAGCCCTTACAAGAACTTCCTTTTGCTTCCTCCTGAAGCTGGCAGAGAACCACAACCAAAAGCAAACTCCTTACCTCTACCGACCCTTCCACGGACGAGAAACTCTAGACGAAAGATAAGCAGAGCAATCCTTGAAGCAACCCTTGTGAATCCCCCTCACAAGCTCTCCCTCACAAGATCCTCTCTCTCTCTCCCTCTCTTTCTTTCTCTCCTCAAGGTCTTCTCAGGTCAAGGCAGCAGCCAAAGGTCTTCAAAAACGTTGAAGAAGAGCTCTTTAAATAGAAGAGCTCAAGAGGAGCTCATTAATTGCAAGTAGCCGACTTTATTGTCCCGGCCGATCTGTACATCGGCCTGGCCGATCAGTACAAATCAAAGAAGATCGGCCAGAGCATAGCCCTGGGAACAGTCCTGGATGATTGAAATTTGGCTTGATCGTCCAGGCCGATCATAATATCGTCCTGGCCGATTAGTTCAAATCAGAGGCAAATCGTCCTGAGCATATCCCTGTTTATGTCCTGGCCGATATTTATCGTCCTGAAGTAATTCAAGGATTTTGAATGTATCGTCCTGGCCGATCCTGCGATCGTCCAGGACGATATGATCGTATCAATCACCCTTAATTACTCCCTTGATTTCCTGATCAATTAAGGCATAATTTGGTAACTTCGTCCAGGCCGATATGGGGATCGGCCCAGCCGATAATTTAAAAATACAGTATACCTTAACTGTCTAAGGCGGCTACTTCTTTCTGTTTTGAGCGTATCGTCCTGGCCGATAGGTTAATGTCGGCTGCCTTAATTAAGAATCCTTAATTAGACTTTCTGTTTTAAGCTGATCGTCCCGGACGATATAAATATCGGCCGGGCCTATGTGGGCAAAAACAGAAATTCTAAGTCTCTCAAGTGTGTGTGTGAAGGGTTACTTAGCATCAGTCTTTTTGACCATTACAAGTAGACTCAAAAGGTGAAAAATAAAATTACAGACTGACTCAACCCTAAACCTATGCAATCTTGAACTTGGCTTCTCCATGATCGTCCGGTCTTCGCTTCCTGAAAAGTTAGAAGCAACAAGTAGTCCAAGAGAAGTAGTGTTTGTCAATCATCAAAACATAAGCCATGAAAAAATAGATTTGCAACAAACTTTACATCAAATCCTTTATCATAAAGTTGATTAATACTTAGAAAGTTATGTATTAAACCATAAACTAATAAAACAATTTTAATCATAAAGTGTTTAGAGTTTCCAATTGTACCTATGCCCATAACTTTCCTAGTGCGCTGCTCCTAATATCACTTTTCCTCCTGACCTGGCCTCTAATGTGATGAATTACTTCATATCACAAGTCATATGGCTTTAGTAGCCACTGTCTAGGTACCACATTCTCTCACTAGGTCTTTTATGAGAGCACACTTATAATGTTATTCAAATATTAGATTTGGGAACCCAAGTAAGTTTGGGTTCCACCTTATGCTTGAATAAATGAGATATACGCATGTTATGCTGTGATGAATGCAATTTAGGACTCCATACTAAATGTGTTCTATGGTGGATAGTGTAAGAGTGAGCTATGTGTCATAACATTCCATAAGATGGACACCTAATACTAAGGAATGGTTTTACTAACCTATGTGGATGATGGTGCCTCTTCCTAGGTTTATGTGATACATGCTGCGTTGAGTGGTTATGCCACTGAGTTATCAAGGTACCACATGCTATCAGTAGGAATTTTATGAGAGCACTCTTACAAACTCAATCAATCATTAGATTTGGGAATCCAAGTAAGTTTGGGTTCCACCTTAGACTTTTATGAATGACTTGTTTATAGACTATGCTATAATATGGGTGCCTTATGTTGAGAAAGTTGCTATTTAGCTTTTCATGATTTACATTCTTGCAACTTGTATGTTTTTATGATTCCAAATATTATTGTTTTAATTATTATTTTCTCCAAACACATTTTGGAAAGAATTATTTTTGGCTCTTGTGTGTGCTAACATTTCAAGGAAATCATACTCCAGATTCTTGAAGACTTCAAATAAAGATATGCTTATAATATTTTGTAACATGGAGTCTGTATTTTTTTTTTACTTGAGTCTGAGAGAGTGTGATTGTAATTAAGTAACTTAGCACACACACACAGGGGAGAGCTTTAAAATTCACAATTTTAATATACTGATCGTATAAGATGAACCATGCATGTATGGGACAACCATGTCAGTTATACTCCTCGTAGAGCAATGGAATGAATAGAGGGTACGAAAAAAAAAATTTTCTAAGTCTTAATCATCCAGATGAATTATCCTATTCACCCCAAGATGATGTGCTCTGGAATCTCATTTTAAAATATTAGTCCAGACGAATTATCTTGTTCGTCCTAGGATGATATCCTCTGGAATTTCACTTTGAACTATTCATCCAGATGAATTATCCTATTCGTCCCTGGACAATGTCCTCTGGAATATCATTTTGAACTATTAATCCAGATTAATTATCTTGTTTGTCCCAGGTTGATGTCTTCTAGAATATCATTTTGAACTATTCATCCAATGAATTATCTTGTTCGTCCCAGGATGATGTCCTCTAGATTTCACTTTGAACTATTCATCCAAACGAATTATCCTGTTCGTCCCAAGATGATGTCTTCTGGAATCTCATTTTGAACTATTCATCCAGATGACTTATCTTTTTCGTCCTAGGACAATGTCCTTTGGAATCACATTTTGAATTATTCATCTAGACAAATTATCTTGTTCATCCCAGGATGATATCCTTTGGAATTTCACTTTGAATTATTTATCCATATGAATTATCATGTTCGTCATAGGATGATGTCCTCTAGAATCTCATTTTGAACTATTCGTCTAGACAAATTATCTTGTTCATCCCAGGATAATGTCCTCTAGAATTTCACTTTGAAATATTCGTCCAGATGAATTGACCCCTTCATCCCAGGACGATGTCCTCTGGACTTTGAACTTGTGATCTGTCTTACATTTTTATTCCAACGAACCTTGGGAATAATGGTTCATATTGGACGAACCATAATCATACGGGACAATGATCAGGTATGAAGGCAGTTCATACCAATGCACATTGAGGTCGTACGCAATAGTTTTTACACTATTTGTACGTATGAAATTGGATCGTACGGGATGATCATGAACGTACAGAAATAAAATTTTATAATTTTTGAATTGTTTTTATGTCTTTTCTTATAAAAGGGTCACTTAAAACTATCAAGCAATCTTTTTGTCTATTGGTCTACATGCATACTAAAGGGAGATTGAAGGAGAGAGTGAGAGAGAGAGAGTGTGTTTGAAGGAGAGTTTTACTACTGGAGCATGAAGGGTTCACTTCATTACTCAAAGGTAAGGATCTCCATTTGTGAATTGTGATTACTTCACTCTTTTCTCGTCCTTCTAGATTTCTCATGAGAAGATCTTTCAAGGATATCTGGTTCCCTGCCAACACTCGAGGAGTGTAAACAGCCGAAGGTTCTCTGCCTACACTTGGAGAGTATGAACAACCAAAGGTTCTCTGCCTATACTTGGAGAGTGTGAATAGCCGAAGGGTTCTCTTCCTACACTTGGAGAGTGTGAATAGCCGATGGTTCTCTGCCAACACTTGAAGGGTGTAAAAGGATGAAGGTTCTCTGCCGCACCGGGTAGTGGCGCAAGAGAGTTTTTGTGAAGTCTTCTCCGCCTTGCTGTGGGGACAAAAGAAGAGACACTTGTGGTAACAGTACAATACCTGAAGTGGGAGACTTGAGGGAGTGGATGTAGGTCATGTTTGACCGAACCACTATAAATCTTGTGTCTTTTATTTTCTGTTGCTTTTTACTTTACTACTTTTTGTTATGTGTGGTTGAAAAATCATTTTAAAATTTCACTAAAAATTTAATCAGTTTTAAAAAGGAAGAATTTTTTTTTAAATTACCAATTCACCCCCCCCCCCCCCCCCCCCCTCTTGGTTAGCCTTTTGGTACATAAGCTTAGGTCTAACTACCTAATTCATAATTAACAAGTTTCAACACCTTAGCCCTCAACACTAAATATGTCCTATAGTGTACTGTGTAAGTATGGGATATATAACCTAGCATGCCACAAAAGTAACTCCTAACACTAAGGAAAGGATTAACTATTCTATTTAGGGTATGGTGCCTCTTCCTAAGGGTATATAATATGAAGTGATGAGGGCTTATACCATTGTGTCAATGTTTGTGACGGTTTATTATATTGGAGTGGATTAGCTTTTGCTTTTAAGAATTTATTTATAGTTTTAAAGCTTGCTACTTCCAATTTTAATGCTTGCTCATTATGATCTAATGCACTTGTAAATGCTTCTAATTGTTTGAATGAATCTTTTAATTTAAGGTGGTTTGATTTCAATAGTTCATATGCATTAATTAGATCAACAAGCTTCTTATTTAATAAATCATACTCATCATGTAAAAACATGTGGTATTTATTTAATGTTGAATGTTCACTTTAAGGCTATCAAGTTCTTTTCACAAACTTGAGAATTCAAAATTTAAACTAGCATACAGTTTCTTATGTAATCTATATGCATTGTGAATTTTTTTAGAAACTTCAAATAATTTATCATATGAAAGCTCACATACCTCATCTTGATTAGAATGATGAAGACTATTATCTACCATAAGGCAAAGATTAGTTATCTCATCTTCCATTTCCAGTTCTAAGGATCTGAAGCAAAATCTACCTAAAATGCCTTTACATCCTTTGCTTCCTTACCCCTTTTGGCTTTGTCTTCTCCTCACCCTTCTCCTTAATTAGGTGAGCTTTTAGATTTGGTTAATCTATTCACAAGTAGCCTCATTTCTTGCATTCTATGAAAATGGCATCAAATGATGCTTTGAAATTTTTATTGGGTTTACCTTTGTTCCATTAATGATAACATTTTATTTTCTTTTCAGAAAGTTTTTGAATTGATGTGTCTTAAGTTTATGTCTTCAACTTCCTTAGTTGTAGAGCTCTAACATTATAATTCATTTACTTTTAGTGCCACCACTTTATACTTTCTCTTGTAATCTCTGACTCATGCCATGCTCATAGGCATAAGTGAGTTTAGCAAGTTATCTATAGAATAAATATTAAGATCTTTTGATTCACAAATGGCAGTAACCATAGAATCATAATTACTAAGTAGACCTCAAAGAATTTTGTTCACTTTTAAAAATTTGAAGGCTTTCTACCTAAACATGCAGGGATGTCACAATTTGAGTAAACCTAGTGTACATGTCTGATATATTTTCATTAGGTTTCATGGAAAAAAGTTCATAATCATGTAATAAGATGTTCAACCAAGATTTTTTTACCTTACTAGTCCATTCATATGTATAACACAACTTATCCCAAATTTCCTGGCTAGTGGTACAAGTTTAAATTCTCATGTAATCTTTAGACTTAAGAGCACGAAAGAAGTAATTTAAACACTTTGTATTTTGTTGACCTAAGTCCCTATCCTCATTACTCCATTAATTAAATGGAACTTTTTTTTAGTGCCATTAACAAAATGAGTGGGAATAGAATAACCTTCTTGTACCAAAAACTAAATGAGAAATCAATAATTATAAGAAAGTAGACATGCAGATTTTAAAAAAATTAAACAATATGTTACCAAATAAAGGTGACGAGTTATAGAATGACCCTCCATTGTGTCTTTACAATTGAAATGTGCCATGGATCTTTTTTGAAGGTTTTCTAAAATGCTACTTGTGAAAACCTCTTTGATATAAATTTAAAGTTTGATGTAGGATGTTAAGCCTCGGTGAACTTTCCATAAGCACACCAAGAGGGGAGAGGGTGAATTGGTAGTTTAAAAAAAATAACTTTAAAAACAAAACTATATTTTTTGGATTTTTAATAACATAAAAATAAATACTATTTTTACTTGATACATAAGAAAAATTATAAAACAAAATTTTTAATTATGGTGATAATGAATAGCTAAAATAAATATCATAAAACAAATAATTTTCAACAATGCAATTTAAAAATAAAATCAACGCGAGGAAAAGTAAATTGAAGAAAAAAAATTTTAGATAGAACCCACCAAAATTTTACAGTGGTTTGGTTAAACAATGACCTACGTCCACTTCACGAAGTCGTCCTTACTGAGTATTGAATGAAAACTTTAGTGTCTCTCCTTTTTCCTCCCTAGTTAAGAGGAGAAGTCCTTGTAATATTTTCATTAACCTGGTGCAGCAGTGAAGCTTGGCCACTTTTTCATTCTCTTGGTTAAGTAACAAAACCTATAACTTCTTTCTCACCATCCTGGTGATGGCAGAGAACCTTAATAGTCTTCGAACTGATGATCTTCTTCCCAGAGGTACCCAAGAAACTAAGAAAGTCACTTAGAGGAAATATAGAAGAAGCTTACTAGGAGGAACCGTGTGAAATACCCTCACACTCCTTCTCCCTCAAACACAAACTCTTTTTTCTCCTTCTCAAAGCTCTCAAAGATCTCTTCCATAGATCTCTCTTCAAAAACCCAATAGTCAAAGACATGAAACAAGTCTATTAAGAGAGCTTAAATGAAATACCTCACAAAAATTCCTAATAATTCAATTTTACCGACATTGATTAACTATTTCAATTGATTGTCTAGTATGATATAGTGTACCATCCAGACTTATTAGTTTGATCAACTTGAATTATCATCTCGTATGATTAGTGGTGGATAAATTTCAACCCATGAAAAGATCATGTCGTAATTTACTATTGGTCCAACTGTTAAGTACAATCTTACAAGTTAAATTAAATAAATTTGATCTCCTAATTATATGATTAATTTAGGCAAAATTTGATTATATCATACAGTACGATTAGTAAAAATTTTAAATTTCAAAATACTTTAATTATGATGAGTTCAAATATCTTTAATTATGCCAATTATAAATTATAATAATTTTTTGAATAACTTAACATACAATATTATATATATCCTATAGTATAGTTTTTTAAAAAAATATATACTTCTAATTTTCTTACTATCTCACTCCCCTAAGTGTTTATGTGAATGGTCACCAAGTTTAGAATCCACCAAATATATGACTTTGACTTAAGAAATGTAGAAATAAATAAAAAGTATAAATATAAACTCTTAAAGATACTTAACCCTATTATACCTAATCTTGAGTTGATCACTTTGTGCAATGTCTGGTGGCCCTGAGATGTTAGTGCACAAGAAAAAAATATGCAATAAGAATAATAACAGTAGATAACATAGTTGAGAATCAAATAATATTTGTTATCATCAAAATAACCAGACCTGGGTCTATATTTATAACATAATTATTGTGGAAGAGATGAGCCCATGTGGGAAATTTCTTGAAAATGATGATCGGTCACTACTTATTTTTTTAGTGACCTCTAGCCTCCACCTAGCCTGAACTTATTAGGCTATGTGTCTGCTAGTTTTTAGGTGCAAATGTATGGCTTAGGATGGTTTATATGTGCAAATGGTTCACTAATTTAGTGAATTTATGGGTTTAGGTCATCCTAATTAGCTGACCTAGGTTAGGCCAAGTATTATGCTGAACATCATAGATGCATAGGTTTAAGGTCTAACTATTGGCTTAGACTAATTTGATCTCGATTTGTTTTGGTCCTTAGGATACTCATTTTGGAAACTTAGGTTAGACCAATTGCTTAGCTGCAATGGGCCTAAGGATTGAGTTGGCTAGGGTTTTTCCTTGGTTATCTTATTTGTAGTGTAAAGGTGTTTGGGTGCCTTGAATTTATTTACAGCTCTTGAATTTAGGTTTTGGAGCTTTAAGGATAGTTTGGTCAATCAAGATCACTTGGTCTACCAAGCTTAACCAAGCATTGGGATTGGATCCAACTCATTATGAATGATATTTAGAACTTGTTGGAGAATATTTTAGATTATGGCAAGGCTTATATGCAAAAAATGCATTTTTTTGTGGCTAAGGGTTAACTTAGTCATCCTATATTGACATGGTCAACCAAGCTTGGTCAAGGCTTGGGGTTGGGACCAATCTACTATAATTAATATTTAAAAACATTTTGAAGTGGTCTTAAGGAATAGCTAAGTTAAGCTATGAAGGGTTTATTCAAATGTCTGTACATAATTATTTTTGAGTTTAAAAGATTTTGGTCAATCATGGTCAACCCTAGTCCACCGAAGGCTCATTTAGTTTTAGTCATGTATGGTTTAAGCTTGTAAAGTGTTTAGAAGCTTTGGTGAGATTTTTTTTTTTTTGGTTAAAACCCAACAACGGGCTTACACATTATTAAAAAAATTAGTACAAGGACCTTAACGGGACCTCCAAATCCCTATTGCTCAAAAGAGCTAGCAAAAAGTCAAAAGGATCCTATGAGCCATATTTCCCCACTAAACAAGAGTACAATAAAACCTATTAACATTCTATAATGTCTAAAAGCCAAAACCCAAAAGTAGAATGAAAAAAGTATTATTATTAAGCTCGATGTTGCCACCCAAAAAAGAGCCCTGTAAAGAAGGATGAGAATTCTCTATACATTTATTCAACTCAATCTAGTAGCTCAAAAAACTAGTTTGTACAGCAAAACATAATACAAAATTAATCTTCAAGAGAGAACTATAGTGCAACTGAAACAAAAAAAATACCCTAATTACAAAATTAGTAAATAAAGTTCATGAAATAGATATTAGGTAAGAAATAAATAGGTGATTTTGTAAAGCCAATAACCCAACAATTAAAAACCAAAAAAAATATTGATCCAACAACATACACCAATAAATGTGTAAGGAAATGATACTCTAAACAATACAACTAGATGCAGCACACCCATTACTAGAACACAAGGCCATATAAATAATATAATAATAATAAATATAATAATTGCAGTTACCGAGTTAAGCTCGGCGAACAAAAGAAAATCAGCATAGTTGATAACCATCAAATCATACTAGTTCCAACAACATAAATATAATGCCTCGAAAACCCAAGACCTGATACCAAAATTGAAATATAAAAAATTGCAATAACTAAAGATGAATCAAGCAACCAAGTAGAACAATATGAATTGAAATTGCCAAAACCAAAAAGGAACTAATCCCAAAAAATACTAGCAAAAATGGCTCAGTAAAAGATACTAATCAATAGAGAATCCAATGGCCATAAATTAAGACAACACACCCTGAAGGCCATCCGAGCTCAGCAAGGTAGAATCAAAGCAAGCATCATGAAGGTAACTTTAATGCCACATAATTCTACCCCCAAAACCCTTTTGGCATGATAAGTACATTAGATAGAGCATAACACTTCCAGTGCACGTCAAAACCCTCCAACCGCAGGCAGAAAGAAACAACCCAGAAGGAGAAACCAAATAGAATACTAAGGATAAACCATAGTAACCAATATGCTGATGAACCTAAAGCCACTCAATTATATACCTAAACATAAGAGTATAAAAAGGGAAGATCAAGAAAATGGGCCACACAACTACATCCAACCTCAGCAACCAAACCAATAGAAAATAGCTAGAAATAGCCCGCCCTCCTGGTAAGAAGAGCAATAAATGGGGTTAAAATCATATTCCTAAATTTTTGAATCATAGCTCACACCCATCATAATAAAACTCCAAAAATCCTTGACCATAAGAGAAGTATAAGAACCAGAGACATACACTAGTCCATAATACTTGTCCATAAAGTACAAGAAACCAACAAAATCCATAAGACCAATGAAGCAACTTGCCAGCAAGATAAAAAAGAAATTAAAAAAAAAAACAACCCAAGGAACACAAAAAAAATTACATTATGACATAAGGTAAACCCATTTTGTCCAACCTAATCATACATTTTAATAACTTCGATCAATTTCTATCAGTGAAATCACTGAGATAATCCAAATTAAAACCCATATTAGCTAACCAATCAACAAAAGCATTTACTTCCCAATGAGCATGAGAAATAGTATAATTGACAAAAATAAGAAGCTACTTAATTTCTCTAACAAGATAGAAAAGTTCAGGATTGCAAATAGTATCCTTAGGCTTCATAAGGCAATAAATACTTAAGGTGGCGTCCATCTCAATCTTGATACTTATTATGCATAGAGAAATACAAATTTTAAAGTATTTAAAATAGCAGAAAGATCACCAATCACAAAAGAACACCAATCCAAGGGTCCAATAAAAGCCATAATCATGTTCCCTGAAAGTTTGTTAGGGATGTTAAGCCCTATAGAACTGGCCCAAGGCTAACCAAGAGGGGGGTGAATTGGTATTTTAAAAAAAAATCTTTAGGCAAAGCACAAATACAAACCAAATCACCACAAAGAAATAACGTGCGGAAGCAGTAAAAACAAGAACACAAGGGTTTATAGTGGTTCGGTCAACTCGACCTACGTCCACTCCCCAGAGGCACCCTCCGAGTATTGCACTACAATCGTGACTCTCCTTTAGCCCCCACAGCTAGGCGGAGAAGCCTTTACAAACACCACTTTTTGCCACACCCGGCAAGGCAGAGAACCTTCCTCCTTTTGCTTCCTCCTGAAGCAGGCAGAGAACCTCAATCGCTTGCTAGAACTTACCTCTCCCAACCCTTCTAAGGACAAGAGACTCTAGGGAAGAAGAAGTGGAATAATGCTTGAAGCAACCCTTATGAATCCCCTCACAAGCTCCCCCTTATAGAATCCTCTCTCTCTCTCCTTCTCTCTCTCTCCTTTAGGTTTTCTCAAGTCGAGACAGTAGCCAAGGATGTTCAAAAACATTGAACAAGAGCCCTTAAATAGAAGAGCTTCAAAGGAGCTCAATAATTGCAAGTTACTAACTATATCGTCTAAGACGATATGGAAATCATCCTGGCCGATCAGTACAAATTCCATGAGATCCGTCAGAGCATCGCCCTGAATGCAAACTGGATAACTTGAAAATTGGCTTGACCATCCCGGACGATATCAAGATCGTCCCGGCCGACCAATTCAAATCAGAGGAAAATCATCCAGAGCATCGCCCTGAATGCAAGCTATCCGATCCAGATCGTCCAGGAGTAACTAAGGTTTTTTGACTAGATCGTCCTGGCAGTTCCTGCGATTGTCCAGGAGGATGTGATTGTATCAATCATCCTTAATTATTTCCTTGATTGTTTGATCAATTAAGGCATAATTTGTGAATATCATCAAGGCCGATCCTAGATCATCCTGGCCGATTACCAAAAATACAGAATACCTTAATTGTTTATGGCGGCAATTTCTTTCTATTTTGAGCCTATCATCCTCGCCGATACATGTATCGTCTAGGCTGATTTGCTAAGGATGGCTGCCTTAATTAGGAATCCTGAATAGAATCTCTGTTTTAAACTCGATCATCCAGGCCGATCCAAATATCATCCTTGCCGATGTGAGTAAAAATAGAAATTCTAAGTCTCTCAAGTGTGTGTGTGTGTGTAGGGTTACTTAGTATTAGTCACACCAAAGATTACAATTGACTCAAGAGGGAAAAAATAAAATTACAGAATGACTCAACCCTAATCTACCCCATCTTGAGCTGATTCTAATTTTTGTCCGATCTTTGGGTCCTAAAAAATCAATAGAGAAAAAAGGCAAGATTTGTTTGCTATCATCAAAATCATAATCCAAAAATAGATTTGTAACAATCTCCCCCTTTTTTATGATGGCAAACACAAGTAGGAAAAACTCAGTAAAAATAGCAGGTTAAAATTTCAAAGTTACAAGCATCAATTTTTCCTACCACATCGTACTCCCCCTCTTGTCATCCCAAAAAGAGGGTTCTAGACACACATAAAGAAAAAGGAAAAAACACAACAGAAACTAAAACAAACTACAAGACAAACTATAGAAAATAAAAAATAGAAAACAAAAACTAGAAAACTTAGGGATCATGATCATCATATGGAGGTGGTGGAGGTGGCTGCTGAAAGTAGCAAGCTAACATAGTAAACTGAGCATTGAAGCAGGCTATATCCTGGTCGTGCTGCTGCTACTGGTGAGTAATGTAGCTATTAAAATGGGCTAAGTCCTCAGTGCGGTGTTGCTCGTAGCGGGCCATATCCTCATAATGTTGCTGCTCCTATGTAGCAACGTAAGCATCAAAGCGGGTCTCCCATCGATCAAACCTCTCCACTAACTGGTCAAGCTATGAGTGCTGTCAAAGAGGAGTAGGATCAGGAACAGGAGCGGGAGTGGGAGCCTCCTCTTCCTCAGCCCCCCGAGGTTCCTCATCCCCTGGGTGGAGACGAGTACTGTAAAGGGTATTGAAGGAACTGTTTGAGTAGAAGAGAGTTGGGAGGTTGGGAGGAGCAGGATATTGAAGTTGATATTTGGTTTCAAGGACATAGGCTATGAGGTGTCCTAAAGCCAGATTGGGTTTCCTCTTATAACCTGGATCGCAGATTGTGGTTAAATGTGAAAGATCGTTAGGGATGTTAAGCCCTATGAACTTAGTCCCAAGCTAACCAAGAGGGGGGGGGGGGTGAATTGGTATTTTAAAAACTCTTTTCACAAAGAATAAAAATTGCATAAACCAAATCACACCACAAGAAATAAATGCAGAATTAAAAATGCGGAAGCAAGAAAAAGAACACAGAAATTTATAGTGGTTCGGTCGACTCAACCTACGTCCACTCCTTGGAGGCACCCTCCAAGTATTGCACTACAAAACGTGACTCTCCTTTAGCCCCCATGGCTAGGCGGAGAAGCCCTCACAAGAACCTCCTTTTTGCCACTCCGGCAAGGCAGAGAACCTACGTCCTTTTGCTTCCTCCTGAAGCTGGCAGAGAACCACAACCAAGACAAAACTCCTTACCTCTACTGACCCTTCCACGGACGAGAAACTCTAGACGAAGAACGAGCAGAGCGATCCTTGAAGCAACCCTTGTGAATCCCCTCACAAGCTCCCCCTCACAAGATCCTCTCTCTTTTTCTCTCCTCAAGGTCTTCTCAGGTCAATGCAGCAGCCAAAGGTCTTCAAAAATGTTGAACAAGAGCTCTTAAATAAAAGAGCTTCAAAGGAGCTCATTAATTGCAAGTAGCCGACTTTATCGTCCAGGCCTATATGTACATCGGCCTGGCCGATCAGTACAAAACATAGAAGATCAACCAGAGCATCGCCCTGGGAACAGTCCTGGATGATTGAATTTTGGCTTGATCATCCCGGACGATCTCACGATCGTCCTGGCCGTTCAGTTCAAATCAGAGGCAAATCGACCTGAGCATCAGCCTGTTTTTAAGCTGGCCGATATTTATCGTCCTGAAGTAGCTTAAGGTTTTTGAATAGATCGTCCTAGCCTATCCTGAGATTATCTAGGACGATATGATCGTATCAATCATCCTTAATTACTCCCTTGATTTCCAGATCAATTAAGGCATAATTTGATAATTTCATCCAGGCCGATTCGAGGATCGTCCTGGCTGATAATTTAAAAATACAGTATACCTTAATTATCTATGGCGGATACTTCTTTCTATTTTGAGCTTATCGTCCTGGCCGATACATGTATCATCCAAGCCGATATGTTAATGACGGCTTCCTTAATCAAGAATCCTTATTTAGACTTTCTGTTTTAAGCCTGATCGTCCAGGCCGATATAAATATCGTCCTGGCTGATGTGAGCAAAAATAGAAATTCTAAGTCTCTCAAGTGTGTGTGTAGGGTTACTTAGCATCAGTCTCTTTGACCATTACAAGTAGACTCAAAAGTGAAAAATAAAAGTACAGACTGACTCAACCTAAACCTACGCAATCCTGAACATGGCTTCTTCTTGATCGTCCAATCTTCGATTCCTGAAAAGTTAGAAGCAACAAGTAGTCCAAGAGAAATAGTGTTTGTCAATCATCAAAACATAAGACATGAAAATAGGTTTGCAATAAAATGATCAATGTACCAAAAAGTTAAGTCAGCAAAATTAAATTCTCTATGAGCCATAATGTAAAAAGTAGTCAGAGAAAGTAGAGGAGTGATGTGGATTTGGTCCCCAGCTTTTAGAATAATGGAGGTTTTAAGGACATGCTGAATTGTCCTAGCATCTTTGACTAAAGAGCTAGTCTCTCCAACATGAAAAGGTGCATTGGTCTAGCAAAGAAAATGATTTGTCGTGGACCAGTCAAAGTCAGGATCTGAAAAGATTATATGCAGCTTATCCCCGGTGGTGGATAGTTGCAATTGTTCAACACAGTCCTGATATGTCATTTCGACCGGGCGTCGATTCACATTGGAGGTCAGGGCTGTGAAAGTAGGGTTTATGCAAAGATTTGTGAAGAATTCACGAAGAAGCTCAGTATGAAAGGGGACAGCGAGAGAAAGAATGAAACAAAGAGAAGTGTGAGCAAAGAGATCCATTACCGGATATGAAAGGTGGACAGGATCGATGATTCTGGAGACAGTTATCCCACATTCTTTATATCGATGGTAAGCAGCTTCATCTTCTGCCTCCCTGAAATGAGGGTCAATCCTAGCCCTCGAAGAACTCCCAGAAGTTTTTCGGACACGCTTCCCACCAGCCATAGCAAGATCCAGTAAGAAAACACAAGAGAAGAAGAAGGTGGAGGTGAAAATAATGGCTGGAATGGCCTGAATTTAAAGAAATGGCCATATCATCCAGGACGATCTCAGAATCTTCCAGGATGATTTGGTTCAATTATTGCGTACAGGCCGATTGGTTAAAAAGGCGGTTCGATCGGCCGGGCCAATCAGATATCGGCCAAGATGATTAGACATAGGCGATCATCCTGAGGAGTCAAGTCGTACGACCGTTAAAAAAGTTGATCATCCGGGCTGATTAGGTGTATCATCCAGGATGATGCACAATAATTGATCATACCGACCGAAGTTAAAACATTTTAAATCTGTGCCACGTGTATCGTCCAGGATGATCAGTGGATCGGCCAGGATGATTGTCCAAAAATGGATCGTCCGGTGCCGATTTTAAGTATTTAAACGTGCTGACACGTGGATCGTCCAGGACGATCTAGTGTATCGACCAGGACGATGACTATAAAATGCATCGGCCAGGACAAAATATGTTATCGGCCAAGACTATCAATATGATTGCAATAGAATTCTATCAGCACATCCAGGATGATAAATTATCGTCCAGGACGAAGAGTTACAGTAAGTACAAAAAAGTTCATCAGATGGAATTTTGAAGAGAATTTGTCCTATCATTCAGGACGATATAAGAATAAGCAAGGACGATATGACAAGAAATTTGAATCCAAGGAAAAGATGTTGATGATCAAAGCCCTAAAAAATAAATGACTCACAATACAAAGCTAGAAACAACAATAAAAAGGCCAAAAAACTAGAAAGAAAAAGAAAGATGAAAGGAAGGAAAAATTTTCTTGTTTTTGGGTTAAATTTTTTTTTTTGTTTTTGTTTTTGTTTTAGCAAAGTATCCATATGACAAATTTCTCAAACAATTAAATTTTTAGAGATTCAAAAGATCAAAGAGTTAACAAGTCAAAATCTGAAAAAATGTAGAATATCCGATCTTGTTAATCCCTAGCTCGAACTTCTTTCAGGACAAAAATCGTCCTTTTTTAAAAACAAAAGGTCTAACTCAGAAAAACTTTACTGGGTAAAAAGAAGATCTAATCAAAACTTGGTTACAAAGAAAATATCTTATAAATAATATACCAAAGTAATTTGTCTCAATCATGGAATTTGAAATCAAGCCTTTGAAAGCATCAAATAACCAATGAGTTCTCTAAGTTTTAAGAGTTTAGAAAAGAGATAATAGCTTGTATTTAGTGGGATCATTTTATTCCTCTTGTATCTTTGATTTAGCTCTTTGAGCATCTTGATTTTTGATACACATTTATGTATATATATTTTTCATTTCAAATTTGCATCTTTTCCACTTTCCTTTTTAATTCTTTCAAGCTAAATTCTCTTTAACAAAAACCCTTAAAAAGAACTTTAGTTGTGAGTATATCCTCCAAATATTAGAGAATAGGAGCTCTCTCTCTAACATAGGGAAGAACAAGCCACAAAATCATAATCATGTGATAAATACAATGGCAAGATTTCATTTAACTTGAAAGATATATAAGAACTTTGGATATTATGCACAAGATAGATTATTGTAGCAAGATAAAAAGAATCTTAGTTTAAAAAACCAGTTGTCAATATGAGATAGACTTTTGTCTAGAAAAGAAAAATTATGTCACTAAAAGAGATTAGAGGGAGGGAAACCATCAACGGTGTTTCTCCTTTTGACCGATTTAGATATGATAATCAATGGCTTTAAATCTCCAAAATCTATAAGTTTAAAAAATAATCATATAGAAAAACCAATCATAAAAATAAAGTAAAAACAAAACAATCTAAAACAATAAAAAGCTGGCACACAACAAAAAATAACACAAAACTAATTAAAAAATATTTCAAGAAATTATAAAGCAGCAAGTTTAAGCAATTATGAGCTGCGAGCCTCCATATGTCCAATTATCCTATGCTCCCACGAGGTCTTTGGTGAGAGCACACCTGGAAAACTCAATAACAGTCAGATTTAGGAACCCAAACTAGTTTGGGTCCCTTCTTAGGAAAAGTAGAATATAATGCAGGTGTGGTATGCTGTGAATCATGTATCTTAGGTCTCCACACCCAATGTGTATTATGGTGAACAGTGCAAGTGTGTGAGATGTGTCCTAGTATGCCACATGAAAAACATCTAACTCCAGGAAAAGGGTTTCTTAAATGGTTTGAGTTATAATGCCTCTTCCTATGTTTTGGCTTTTGATCAAAAGTAGGTGTCATCCTAGTTTTCTTACATGCATCTAATTCATTTTGAATCTTCAAATTTGTGCTTTTTAAGACTTCATTCTCAATCCTTAAGTTTTTCTCCATCTCTTTGGACTTCTTAAAATTAAAATCAAGTGAGGTGTGTGAAACTTTTAATGCTTTATTCTCATCAATTAGTTCCGAGTGCTTTTTGTTCAAATCATCAAATTCATCAAGAAGAGCCATGTTATTAGAATCAATCATTGAATGATCTTTAAGAATAACTTCATACTCTTTTTGTAAATTTACAAGTTCCAATTTTAAGTTAGTATGAGTCTTCTTAAGTTTTTTGTATGATGCATGAATTTTCTCACAAATCTCAAACAATTCATCATAGGTTGGTTTACATACCTCTTCATCATCGCTTTGCTCAATATGATCTTTCCCCATTAAGCACAAGTTTATTGTCTCTTTCTCTGGTTCAGTCTCAGAGGAATCAATACTAGATTCTGCCCAAAATACTCTTTGAACTTTTTTCTTATCCTTCCTGAACTTGGATTTCTCCTCACCCTTTTCCTTTTCTTTGCTCGAGTGATCTTGAAGTGTAGGACAATAGGCTTTCACATGTCCAAGCTTTCTGCATTCATAACAAACAACATCAGAAGATCCTTTAGAATATTTGTTATCCTTACCTTTTCTCCAATAATGATTTTGCTTCTTCCTTAGAAAGTTTCTGAATTTCCTTGAGATGAAGGCAACTTCATCGCTCTCAGGCCCGGAAGAATCAGAATCAGATTTGTGTGCCTTCAGTGCCACCATTTTCTCTTTCTTTTTCTCACCTGCATCAAGATTTCTTTGATTCACCCCTTGCTCGTAAGCAATGAGTGAGCCAAGTAAGTTATCAATTGAGTACATGTTCAAATCCTTAGATTCAGTTATAGTAGTAATTTTTGCATCAAAAGAGGAAGGAAAGCATCATAAAATCTTGTTTACTTTTTCAAAATTCGAAAGCTCTCTTCCTAAGGCATGTAAGGAATTAACAATCTGAGTAAATCTCATATACATTTTAGAAATTGATTCATGAGGTTTCATACGAAAAGGTTTGTAGTCATGCAAGAGAATATTAAAACGGGATTGTTTAACTTCATTAATGCCTTCATAAGTTATACACAATTTATCCCAAATTTCTTTACCAGTTTTACAAGTGGAAACACCCATGTAATCCTTAGACTTTAAAGCACAGAAAAAATAGTTCAGATATTTTGCATTCAGTTGAGCCAAATCCCTATCATCTAAAGTCCATTCAGTAAAAGGAAGTGGAAAATAATGTCATTAAGTTTTCCAGTTGGAGGTGTGTAACCATCCTTAACAAGCATCCACATGCGATAGTCAGTTGATTGTAGAAACGTAGACATGCGAGTTTTCCAAAAATCAAATGGGATATTATCAAACAAAGGTGGTCGGGTAATAGAATACCCTTCTGGTGTATTACGATTCCCAAAGTTAGCCATGGATCAAAATTCAAAAAGTTTTCAAACTCAGTTTTTATGAATCCCGCTCTGATACTACTTGAAAGTTCGTTAGGGATGTTAAGCCCTATAGAACTGGCCCAAGGATAACCAAGAGGGGGGGGAATTGGTATTTTTTTTAAAAATCTTTAGGCAAAGCACAAATACAAACCAAATCACCATAAAGAAATAACGTGCGGAAGAAATAAATGCGGAAGCAATAAAAATAAGAACACAAGGGTTTATAGTTGTTCGGTCAACTCGACCTACGTCCACTCCCCGGAGGCGCCCTCTAAGTATTGCACTACAATAGTGACTCTCCTTTAGCCCCCACAGCTAGGCGGAGAAGCCTTTACAAACACCTCTTTTTGCCACACTCGGCAAGGAAGAGAACCTTCCTCATTTTGCTTCCTCCTGAAGCAGGCAGAGAACCTCGATCGCTTGATGGAACTTACCTCTCCCAACCCTTCCAAGGACAAGAGACTCTAGGGAAGAAGAAGTGGAACAATGCTTGGAGCAACCCTTATGAATCCCCTCACAAGCTCCCCCTCATAAGATCCTCTCTCTCTCTCCCTCTCTCTCTCTCCTTTAGGTTTTCTCAGGTCAAGACGGCAGCCAAGGATGTTCAAAAACATTGAACAGAAGCCCTTAAGTAGAAGAGCTTCAAAGGAGCTCATTAACTGCAAGTTGCCGACTATATCATCCAGGACGATATGGTAATCGTCCTGGCCAATCAGTACAAATTCCATGAGATCGGCCAGAGCATCGCCTTGAATTCAAACTGGATGATTTGAAAATGGCTTGATCATTCCAGACGATATCATGATCATCCCGGCCGATTAGTTCAAATCAGAGCAAAATCGTCCAGAGCATTGTCCTGAATGCAAGCTGTCCGATCCAGATCGTCCAGGAGTCACTAAGGTTTTTTGACTAGATCGTCCTGGCCAATCCTGCGATCATCCAAGACGATGTGATCGTTTCAATCATCTTTAATTACTTCCTTGATTGTCTAATCAAATAAGGAATAATTTGTGAATATCTTCCAGGCCAATCCTAGATCGTCCTTACCGATTACCAAAAATATAGAATACCTTAATTGTTTATAGCTGCAATTTCTTTCTGTTTTGAGCCTATCGTCCTGGCTAATACATGTATCATCCAGGCCGATTTGCTAATGACGGCTGCCTTAATTAGTAATCCTAAATAGAATCTCTGTTTTAAACTCGATCATCTAGGCCGATCCAAATATCATCCTGGCCGATGTGAGTAAAAACAGAAATTCTAAGTCTCTCAAGTGTGTGTGGGGGGGGTTACTTAGCATTAGTCACACCAAAGATTATAATTGACTCAAGAGGGAAAAAATAAAATTGCATACTGACTCAACCCTAATCTACCCCATCTTGAGCTGATTCTGATTTTCGTCCGATCTTTGGGTCCTTAAAAATCAATAGAGAAAAAAGGCAAGATTTGTTTGCTATCATCAAAATCATAATCCAAAAATAGATTTGTAACATTCCCTTATTCATCTCTTATGATACAACCACACCAAAAGGTAGAGTTTTTCAGCGAGTCATCAACATTAATTTTAACAGTATTAAGGGGTGTTTTGGCCCAATAAAAAATAGTTAGGATCATCCATAAAGTTACAAAATTTTCAAATAAATACCAAACTTATGAGCCACAAAGTATTAATTCCTAAAATTTTTAGAGGACAAGTTATTTGTAGAAAAAGTTTAAGCACTTTATCTTTAATATTTTGAATAATATGAAGATAGTCCATGTGATTATTATTTAACAAAGAGTTATTTCTAGCAAGCAAAAGGTGCCACATAATTAGCGAGGGGATAACCTTTCTTATATTCCCTTTAGACTTAATAAACCAAGACTCAAGCAGATTGTTGATAGACATGTGAGGACTAAACTTATTCAATCTAAAAATATTATAAAAAAAACCTAAGTTTTAACATCAATAGGACAAGAAATAAACACATGATGCATATTCTCCATGTGATGCATATTCTCTTGTCCTCAAGTTCTCATTAATAGGGATATATATATGCATGATTCTCCAAATAAAAATGGAAATAGTCTTAGGGATACTTTTATGCTAAATCATAGAAAAAACTTTTTTAGCATAATTCTTATTTCTAACTTTATACCAAGCATCTGTTAAACTAAATTTACCATTACTAGATTGGCCATATAATAAAAAATTATCAAATTCCATATTAATAGGCAAACTTAATATTAAAGAAATAACAAACTTAGGAAGAACATTAACAAGTTTGTTGTAAGCCCAATTGTAGTTAGAGACAAATGAATTTACTTTAGTAGCGGTAGTGGTATAAGAATTAATAAAATAATTAATGGACTAATCTCCCATCCAATTATCTTGCCAAAAGAAAAGTGAAGCACTACTGAGGCCCAATTTAACATGAGTTTCAGAACTCCACTTAATAATGTGTGTCCTTTTTCAAACCCTTGAATCACCTTTATTATGCCCATACATAGTGTTGTAAATCTGGATTCAAGGATTATAATTTTGATGATAGCAAACATTTATGAAATCTTTGTTTTTCTACTATTGCCCTACCTACTATGTTTCAGGTCCTTAAGGTCAATTGCAAATCAAACCAGCGTAACATTGGGTAGAATAGGACTGAGCCAGTCTATAAGTATATTTCAAGTGTTTTACCTTTTCTTGAGTCAAATGTAATAAAATGGATCCTTATGCTAAGTAACCTTACACATACATATTCAGGGGGAAAAATTCTATCTATTTTAGAGTTTTCTATTTTTGATCATATCATCCGAAATAATCCCAAATTTTCCAGGATGATAAATTAAAAATAAAAACCCTAATTAGGAAAATCTTATTAAGATAGTCAAATTAAGAAAATCATCATGGACAATATGCTCAAATAAAAAAGAATCAGCCGCCAACTCCTTTAGGCACATTATTAATTTTAGACATCATATAGAACATCATCCTTGATGATGCATTATAATTATACCTAAATTAGTCTAATGATTAAGGAAAGATTTTAAAGTTTGATTGATCGATTATATCATCCTAGACGATTAGTTAAACAAACCTTAGTTTCTTCCTGAATTGTCTGGGATGAACAGAATGATGTGCTGGAAGATATTTATTGATTTGAACTAATCGTACGGAATGATCCAATAATTTGCCTGGACAATAAGTTATTATTATTTTATCTAACATGTAAATCTTGGCCAAGCAGAGTGATGGTCTACACAATACTTGAGGTTTTGTACTAATCATACAGTATGATGTACTCATCATCCTGGATGATCAAAACAAAAAAATCTTCTACTCATCCAGCCCCTCCTAGATTATCCTAGCTAAATGAGCTAAAAATGAACTAATTGTACAGGATAATCTATCGACGATCTTTGTCAATTTATTGGAATTTAGGGAAAATATGAAGCCCTTCTATAAAAGATCTCTTGTTTACTCAAGATGTGATCTTTTGTTACTATCTTGACTTGAGAGAGCCAAGAGAAGGAGAGGGAGAGCTTGGGAGAAAGAGTGGATCTTGTGAGGGGGAGTTTATGAGGAGTTCATAAAGGTTTCTCCAAGAAAGGATCTGAGTCATCTTCTCCAATCATTATCCCTGGTTCCTTGGAAGTTCCAAAGAGGTCTACTGTAATGATCGATTGAGGTTCTCTTCCTACTTCTAAAGGAAATGAAAGGAGGTCAAGTTTCTCTACCTGCTTTAGGAGAAAGTGAAATGAGGTTGTGTTCTCTACCTCATTGGAGTCGGTGGAAAGGTGTTTTAAAGGCTTCTCCACCTTGTTGTGGGAGCAAAATGAGGTTCACTGAGTTTAGTGCAATATCCAGAGGAGAGGCCCTAAAGAGTGGACATAGGTAATGTTAATTGAGCCACTATAAAATCCAGTGTGTTCTTTCTTATTGTATTTTTGCATTTAATTTCTGCACATAATTTTATGTGGGTGATTGTTTGGTTTAGATCGTGATTTCTATTTAAGAAATTTTAAAGCACCAATTCACACCCCCCCCCCCCCCCTCTTGGTTAGCCTCAGGCTAGTTCATAAGAGCTTAACATCCTTAATAAACTTTTACATAGTAGGATTCTTACGAACACAGGACTTAGCATTCATAAATTTAGCCCAAAATTATGTTTAGAATGAAAATTAAACCAAAGTTTAAAAGAAAATGCATAACATAAATCCTATATATTTTTACAACCTAAGGACCCTTCCTCAAGGATCCCACAACAATTAATTCAAGAGGACCAAATGACTTTATAGTTCATATTGGAACCTCTCCAAAAAATTATAGAAGAATTTTTTAATCCTCTTACAAATTGAACTAGTAGGTTGTAGGGTTTGGAAGATATAAATAGGTAAGAAACATAAAACACTTTTGATAAATGTTAATATACCACCAAAACTAAGAAAGTTAGAATCCCATGAACTAAGCTTATTATGCACAAAAGTAAGAAGATCGTCATAAAGAAAAGATATCTTCCTACCTATAAAAAGTTAAACACCCAAATATTTTAAAGGTAAAGAGCCTTGCAAAAAAACCAATATTATTCTTAATGGAAAGCATACGATCATGAGAAATCTTGCTAGAAGCAATAAAGCAGCTCTTGGTTTTTTAATAAAAAGATGAGTAAAAGTTTCAAAAGAAGTTAAAACCCTCATAAGTTTATTCATCCGGTAGAGGGAGCCATTACAAAAAATTATAATGTCATTAGCAAAGCATAAATAATAAATAGGAAAACCACCTAATATTCTATAAAAGATGTTTGGATAATTCTCCAAAATATTCAGAATCACTCTCGACAAGTACTCCATGGAAATAATAAAGAGGGCACGAAAGATAGGATCACCTTGTCTCAACCCATACGAAGGTTTAAAAAAACCCTTACTTGTACCATTACTAATAACATAAAAAAAGATCCTTCAATGCACTATTTAATAAGTTTAATGAAAGAAAAATTAAAACCAAATAGTTGTAAGATGTGATAGAGAAATTTCCATTTAATATTATCTTAAGCTTTGGTTATGTCCAACTTAAAGATAATGTTTCCCCAACGCACCCTTGCATTCAAATCATGAATTATTTCTTGAGTAAGAAAAATATTATTAAAAATGGATGTACCTTTAACTAAACCAATTTGACTAGGATTAATGATTCTAGGAAGTAAAGGGGAGAGGCGGTTCATAAGCTTTTTAGAAATTAATTTGCTAAAAAATGTATAGAGACTAATAGGCAAAAAATTGTTCCAATTACAAGCCCCATTTCTCTTAGGAATTATAATAATGGAGGTAAAAGATAAAAACATTGGCATGCTATTACTAGCAAAAAAATCCAAAATAATATTGAAAAGTTAGCTTTTGAAAAAACTTAGTAATATAACCAGCTGGGCTGGCGACAGACTCAACATTCAGCTCTAAAATAGTATTCTTAATTTCTTCCAAAGTTGGATATCTATTGTGATCCAAGTTATCCTCATGGCTAATGACATGTGGAATAACATTAGGGTTATTAATATGACCAGGTGAGAAGTTTTGATTAGGCAAGATTTTAAAATACTCCAGCCCATTATTAGAAATCTCTTTAGGCTCTTCAGAAAAAGATCCATCAGTACTTGCAATTTTATGAATTCAAATTCTAGCTTTTTTCTCTTAATTAAAGCATGAAAATATTTAGTGTTATTTTTCCCTTTTATAAGATGCTTATAAGTTGCTTTTTGTTTCAAACAGACTTCTTATTGAGCTTATAAGTTAAAATGAAAATATTTGGCATGCTGCAAAAGAGAAGAGTTTTCCTCAGAAGGATATTGTTGATAAATATTATCACATGAGTTGACTTTCTCCTCAACAATCATAATGTTAGACAAAACATTTTAAATACATTACGATTCCACCAAGTAATTTTGTGCTTAAATCTTTTCAACTTAAGCCACAATCTTTTCAAACCTAAAAAGAATTATTGGGGTGAAGCGGAGCTTGCCAATTTTCCTTGATCATATCAATAAAAGAATTATGAAGAAGGCACATGTTTTGAAATCTAAAGTTAGAAATAGAACTATCATTTCTCAAATTAATAGTAATATACATAGAGGAATGATAAGAGAGAGTTATACTAAGGTGTTCAACTTGGGTAAAAGTAGATGCATTGATCTAAGTATCAATAAAAAGCACACGATCCAATCACTCCTGAAGGTTTCCATGATTCCAAGTGAAAGTATTGCCCATATAGCCAATATCAATGATGTTACAATCTAATATCACATTATTAAAGTCCTCTATAGATTGAGAAACTGGGTTGGCCCCCCAAGGCCTTCCACTAGGGTTAGAAATAGTATTAAAGTCGCCACCCACTAACAAAGGTAAATTCACAACAGTATGAAATTGAATAAGCTGATACCACAAGATGCTTCTAGTAATATCAGAAGAGGCTACATAAACAAAAGTATCCAAGCATTTAAAATGCATAAAATCAATACTACAATGAATCACATGAGTAAAATCCCCAATAATATCAATAACCATATAATCCTTCAAAAGAACCAAAATCTTATTAGAATTATTAGCCACAACATGATTAAAACCCAAAATTCTAGTAGTATTGTCAAACTTAACATGGGAAATAAGAGGCTCAATCAAAATAAGCAAAGAGATATTATAAATACGATATAAATTTTTAACTTAAATTCTAGTAGAAGGACATCTAATACCCCTAACATTCCACATAAAAGACTTAAATATTAGAGTGAAGCTGAGAAGTTTGAGATCATACTTCTCAGAGATTGAACCACAATATTTTTACTTTCTTTTTCTCTCTAGATTTCACAAGAGAATAGCCAACATCCTCATCCTCTATGGGTTTAGTAACACTTTCCAAGTGATCTATAGCATTAATAGAATCATTTATTTGAGGTAGAGTTTGAGAGTCCTTGTAATCCTTCCCCTGATTTGTCGCTTGATTAAATGTACCTTCCTCATTCTACTTATGTTCAAGTTTTCCTTCTTCCATGTCTTTTTTCCTAATTTCTTATCCATTGTAAATTACATTAGTACAATCAATATTATCATTACCATTATGATTCAAAGCTAAATTTGCATCCAATAGATTAATGTTAGTAGAGCAAGGTAATTGTAAACAAGTTAGTGTTATTGTGCTCAACTACCAAAACATCAATTTGTTAATCAATATTGATTGTATCATAAACTTCCTGGAATAAATGGCTTAAATTAGTAGGGTTAGGAGCAAATTACTCTTGATGAATCATTCCATCCAAATCACTATTCTCATTCCCAATATTACTCACAAATGGCCAACATTGATCTTGTTCCACGTTATCGAATAAGGAAGGATTAGAAGAATCGACATTACCTTTCCCTTTAGCCTCTTTAGTAGAAACCTTTTTCACACTGAGGTTAGGATGAAAATGAAAATATACAATATTACCATGAATTATACAGTGATATACAAATTTCAAAATTCAACTTTTTGAGGATAACCACAATGCTTTGGCCCAAGCCAAACATCTTTGGGATGCTTCTTGGAGACATAAATTTCAACCAGAATACGCATAACAAATGGCTTTGAAATAGAAGCCATCGCCTAATCAATTTCAAGATGTTGACCAAAAATTATTCCTAAAGAAAATAATGTTTGGTTGTTAAACAAATGTAATCTCAAGTTAGGAAAAGACACCCACATAAGGGTTATAGGTTTCTCTTCTCTAACATCAAATGAAGGAGTCCATTTTAATAATCTCATTTGGCACCTTAAATGTAATAAAATATATGATAAAAAACTGACTATAATCTAAACCTTTAGAAAGTTGAATTGCTATATGCCTTGGATCCAAAAGGACAATGGAAAAGCTACAAAACAATTTTAGGTTAATAAAAAATTTTTGAATAACATCAAAATTCATCCAACTAAGCATAAACTGTTTAACCAAAGTGAGCTTGAAAGGAGCAGCCAGTTTAGAAATCATAATTTTCTCAAACTCTAAAGCTGGTAGACCCTTAAAAGGTCATATGAAGCAAATCCAACTTAGATGAATAAACATATGAGTTACCCGCAACCACCTCTTTAAAAGAGAAAGAAGAAGTTTTGGAAGGATCAACTGGCATACCAAAAGTCTGACAGTTCAATGGCGACCGAATCACCATCAAACAAAAATAAAAACGAGAAGGAAAATGAAAGGTCAAAATGATAAAAGTAGCAAAATGGAGAAAGCACGTTTAATAAGAATAGAAAACCCAAGTTCAAATCCTCCACCAAACAAAGAGGAAGGAGGCTATAGAGGAAACTCTAAAAAGCCCAAAAATTGCAAAAGAGCTTCCTTTATTTATGCGGCCTCTTCTTGTGTTTAGTTAATTTTAACTTCCGACTAGCTTTGGTGAGGTTTTTTTTGTGGAAAGAAACCCGCAAGATGCCTATGTGTTAATTGAAAATTTTATTACAAGGTACTTAATGGGAACTTTCAGATCACTACTGCTTGAATGAGCTACAAAAAAATCAAAAGAAAACCTAAGATCCGCTGGTTCCCCATTCTACAATTTACATAATTACTTAATAACATTCTAGGTCTGCCAGAGGACAGAGCCCAAAAAAAGAAGAAAAAATTTAACACTTTCAGTACCGTCTTCCTGCACAAAATATCTAGCATATCCCCAAAAATCTCAAACCTTTCAACCTGCAAGAGAAGAAGACTGCAAAACCAACACATATTTAATAGGAAATATGCAAAAATTGTAACAACCCTTGAATTAAACACATTGCAATAATTCCTTTTAAATTCTAATGACCAAGTAAAAGCATAAAAACACACAATGCAAGACCCATAAATATTGTCATTAAAGCTCTTGCGTGAAGTATCCTTGGTGCTAGTAGCCAACCAGTCCCTCAAGGATCCACCAAAGTAATGAGAAAACACACTGTCATACTCATTCACCTTAATCCCCCAACACAGAACCCAGATATGCTGAGGGGAAGCCATACAATCCATCAAAATAATGATAAACAACCTTAGAATGGTCCCGAGATGCCATTGGTAATAAATAGATGAATTAACAAAAATAATAATAATCCCATTCGAATCAACCCAATGAGTAGACTTGTAGTATAATAGGAAATATACATCATAGTTATTCCTCCAACCAAAGCTCAAACCAAGCCAAACCCAACTGATAGGAACAAAAGAAAAATCCAAAATGAATTTGAATTGATACCCACATCCACGATGATAGTAAAAAAAATAAAAAAACATTAAAGCCAACACCTAAAATGTCTTTAGAAAATTATATATTAGAGCTATCACCCAAAATTCCAAAGTGCTCGGTAATTTGATTGGATTTTTTTAAAAAATTTAAAGTAATCAACTTAGCTATAAATAAAGATCTAACTTTACCCTTAATCTTGATGATAATGGATGAGGCATTCATAATAATATTATCATGCTTAGCCTCATTCCTACTCTTCCAAAGAAACTAACAAATAATGGTGGGTAACACATTTCTAATATGCCTCTTGATAGGAACCACCAAATCATGTAAGATAATAATTATGTTGTCATAATTCTTAAAAAATTGAGTGGTAAACAAGTTGTCAAAATAAAGCCAAACTTTAAGCGCAACAGGCCCATTAGGAAAAATATGATTTAGATTCTCAATATGGTAATAACATTGACATTTAGACACAATATAGAAACCTTTCTTCATTAAAATTGTGTCAATAGAAATATAATTATTGTAAATTCTCCACAAAAGAGTAGAATAAGATGTAGGGATACCTTTTTGCAAACAGGAAGAGAAAATCTTAGACTTAGGTTGAACAGACCTAATAAAATTCAACACCTCTTTCAACGTGAAACTGCCATTGCTAGACTTATTAAATAAAATACAAACTTTTTGATCAAGTTGAAGAGACACTTTCAAAATGAGATTATTGACAAAATTGGGAACCATGTCAGTAAGATATGTTAAATTCCAAGAACCATCTTGAATAAATTAGCCACTTTACAAGCACTATTGGTATGATTGTTGAGTAAATTATCAATATAAGAGAAACCAAGCTAGTTATCTTGCCAAAAAAAGATGTCTCCACAATCCAAACCCCATTGAATGAAATTTTCAGCATCCCATTTAATAGAACAAAGCCTTTTCCAATTGAGAGAATCCCCATTTCTAAAAAGACAATTAAGAGAATGTTTACCAACATAATATTTAGCAATCGTAAATTTCAACCAAATTCTATTTTTAGACCTCAGATTGAACCAAAGTTTAAAAGAAAAACTAAGGGCCACATCACTTAAATTCTTAAAACCCAACTTGCCTTCATCTTGGACACAAGAACATCTACCTCAAGAGGCCCATAAAATAGTAGATTTACTATCTTTGCCCCCAGATGAATTTGCTAAAAATCCTTTCAAGTCTAGCGCAAATATTTTTAGTAGGAGATAAAGTATGAAATAAGTATATAGGGTTGGAAAAAAGAACTCTCTTAATCAAAACTAACCTACCCCCCAAATGAGAGAAAATTAAAGGCCCAAGTAGAGAGTTTTTTTTAACATTAAAGATAATATCTCTAAATAAATGAGATCTCTTCCTTCCATTATAAAGAGGAGCGCCTAAGTACTTAAGGGGTAAATGCTTGTGTAAGAAACCATACTTGACCTGAATAGAAGATATTTTGGGTTGAGTTCTAGAATTAGCGAAAATAAAGCAACTTTTCATAGGATTAAAAATTAAGCCACTAGCCCTTTGAAAAAGACCAAGAAATTCAAAAGGAATTTTAAGCATTTTCCTTGAACTATTCTTAAAAATAATAAAATCATCAGCAAAACTTAAATGAGACACCAAAAAACCACCAATAGTGAGATATTGTAAGTTAGGGTGATTTCTAAACAGATCATTAATGAATCTAGAAAGAAATTCAACGGCTATAATAAGAAACTAGGAGACAATGAATCTCCTTGACTAAGGCCATTGTTAGATTTGAAAAAACCATGATTCCTTCCAATAATAATCTCGGAGAAAAAACATTGCTCAATATTATTCTAAATGAGTCTAGTAAAATCATGGTTGAAACCAAAAGCTTGAAGGATAATGTAAAGAAAATCCCAATTCAGATTATAATAAGCTTTGGTAATATCAATCTTAGAAATGACATTCCCACCCGCAATTTTAGCTTTTAAGTCATGCGCAAGCTCTTGAGCTAATAAAACATTATCAAAGCTAGAACGACCTTTCACAAAATTAGTTTGTTCAAGGGAGATTATATTAGCAAGAATTAAAGCTAATCTAGACATAATAAGTTTAGCAATAAGCTTGTTAAAGAAAGAGCACAAACTAATGGGATGATAATCGCTCCAAAAATTAATAACATCATTCTTGGGAATCAAAACAATAGCAGTAGATGTAAAAAATTTTAGGTAAGGGTTACCTTCAAAAAAATAAACAAATCATTAATTAAATCTCATTTAAAGATATGCCAAGTTTTTAGAAAAAATTTGGTAATAAAACCATTAGGCCCGGCCATAGAACCAGTATTCATCTCTTTAATAACCATCTCAATCTCATTTTTAGAAGAAATTCTAGCGAGCTTAATGTTATCCTCTTCAGTTATAAGCAATTGGATAAAAGAAAAATCTAGGAATAAAGTTTTGTAGTAAAAACCTCCTTAAAATAATTAACACCAGAATCATAAACCAAATCAGGAGACTCAAGATTCTGACCTTCAGGAGCAAAAATATTGTCAATATAACAAGTAACTTTTTTATGATTAGCAATATTGTGATCAAATTTAGTGTTTCTATCTCCCTAAGCTAAAAGCTACAAGTCATTTTTTATTTATAATAAGCTTCTTCTTGTTCTTAAACATTAACTTAGATATCTGGCCGTATTTAAAGAATAAGATTATCCACTGAAGGAGTATTCATATAAACATTATAAGCTAAAACAATTTGTTTCTCAACTTCCATAATATTAGAAAATAAATTCTTAAAAATACATTTGTTCCACCATTTTAAACTTTTCTTAAGACGTTTGAGCTTAAGCCAAAGTTGAGTCGTACCAAAATAATTGTTATTGGGAAATAAGGGAGCATGCCAATTAGCTTCAACATTAGTAAGAAATGAATCATGTAAAAGCCACATATTTTGAAACCTAAAATTAGGAGTAGTTTTGTCATTCATAGAAATGTCCAAAAGTAAAGGGGCATGATCCGAGAGGGTTTTCGGCAAATGCTCAAAATGAGTTTGTTTATACTTAGCAATCCAAACATTATTAAAAAGAATATGATCTAATCGTTGCCACATAGTGCCTTGGTTTCACATAAAATGATTAGCCAAAAAATTGATTTCATGCTAGATTGATATTAATAACGTATCATTGAAATCCTCCATAGCTTTAAAGTTAGGAAGTCTCTCCATAATTCTCTAAAAAGCATTAGTGATAGTGTTGAAATCACCAACAACCATCCACAATTCAAAAATATTAGAATAAAAATCCATAATATCATCCCATAAAATCCTCCTATAAAATCTAGAACAAGAAGCATACACAAAACACCCAACACAAGTAAATTTAAAATAACTAATATTGGTGTGCACAATTTGAGGAAGATCCTTAAGAAGGTTTAAATTCATCGAATGTTTCTAGAAAATCCAATTTTTTTATTGGAATAATTACTGAAGGAGTAATCAAACCCAAGTTTAACACGTATTGAATTAATCTTGGTAGCCAAAATTAAAGGTTCAAGTAAAACAAAAACATAAATGTTATAAATCATACAAAGATTCTTGACCCTATCCCTAGAAGGAGGGTTCCCAACATCCCTAATATTCCAAATGAGGGCTTTAACCATTGGAAGAAGAATTATGAGAAGATCGAGTAACTATAGAAGATTGACCTTTAAATAGTTTGTTACTTTGAGATTTCTTCTTCTCCACTTTAGTAAAACCCTTATTCATCTTACTAGTATTTGAAGG
The DNA here is from genome assembly GCA_022539455.1 of Dendrobium nobile. NCBI lineage: Eukaryota > Viridiplantae > Streptophyta > Magnoliopsida > Asparagales > Orchidaceae > Dendrobium > Dendrobium nobile. The sequence goes on from CM039735.1 coordinate 41,326,073, forward strand.
CGTAGACAACATAACACCATCATCCATACCTACAGATTTCCCTAATAAAGCACATCTTTAATAGCTACTATTTCTCCTTCCACCATGTATTCCTCCTCATATCCTTCATCATTCTCTATTTATTCACCATTGCTAACAATAAAAGAACAATGATTATGCACCACGTCACCTCCACCACTAACATTGGAAGAGTCAAGCCCTTCATTTTCATTTTGTGAAAAATCCTTCGAAGGTAAACTTCTAAAATCTGAAGGTCCTTCAGCCGGACCAACCAATCAATCCTTTGAGGTAACAAGTTGAGACTCTTCTAAAGAATGATTTCTAGCATCTTTTTCTTCCTTTATATTAGGAATATTTATAGATACAATAACCATGTTGTCTAGCTCAGCCATTTTATCATTATTTACTTCTAAACTGATATGGGTCTCTTGTTCACCACCATCATTCTTACCAGAGTGCTTCATAATTTTTCCTTCTTTGCTCCTTTTTTTTAAAATTGAGTGAGAGAAAAAACACTAATTAAAAGAATGTCCATGCACTTTGCAATTTGAGAAGAAATTAGCTTTTTTTTTCAAATTTGACCTTTTGTAAATAACATAAACTTTCTAAATGAAGTCATACTTCATGCAAATGTTTTTTTGGTTATGTCCAATTCCACCATAATTCGGGCAATAGAGGGCCGAGATCTTAAGGCAGTAGCTTGGTCAGATTGAAGAGGTCATCCAAAAATGGATCCCAAGGCATGAAGAACATGCTAATTAAAGAAATGTTACTTAGAGTTCGGAAAAAAAATCTAAATATGAAGGATTTAAGGCTCCTATTTGATATCAAAGTAAGGAGTCCACCTTGAAATCTGCATTTGATAGTTGCTAATATAGTAAGATCTTCTTACAAAAATTAGGCTATAATCCAAATCATTCGTAGGTGGGATAGCAACATGTCAAGGGTCAAGTAAACCAATCGAGTAAAAACCAGACAATTTCATATTACGAAATAAAGACCAAATCGAGTCAAAATTCAGATGCTTTAACAAAAACTTCCCTACCAATGTATAATGATAAAGAGATGTAAGTTTAATTATATCATCCTCATAAACCAATAAAGTTAGAACACCTTTAATCATAAATTTAGTAAAAGCTAAACTAGAGTCTTTCGAAGAAACACCGCCAGCATGAACATCACAAAATGAGAAAGATTTTTTGTTAGAATCATTACTAGCATCAATTAAGATTCCTTTATTACTAAAAACTAAAGTTATAGGTAGATTACCCAAAGGTGAGGGCTTAGACAAAGATGGACCAGCCGCCATGAGGAAACCAAAACCAAAGAAACCAAAGGCCGAAAGGCCTTAGGTCATGAAACCACAATAAAGTCCAGCACAATCAAAACAGCATACAAGAACCCAAAATCCAATATGAACATGATCGAGCAGGAATAGGGAAAACCTAATCACCAGAGCACAACAGTTGAGAGAAGAGAGAATAAGCTTTGCTGAGGTTTTGGTAAGCTACCAATGAGATTTAGGGTTTAGATTTTAAAAGTTTTTTAATGGTCAAGGTGGCCAATGGTTGTAAACCTATCCCATTCATGGCTTCAATGGTGTTTATACATGATTCTGAATGATTATCACATGTGTAGGAGAAAAATCTAGGTCTTTATAAGTAATTCAATATGATCCCTGCATATGAAAAGTTTATGTTTAAAAATCCTCCATGGGTTAAAATAGGTCAAACATGAACTCAAATGAGTAAAAACTAATATAATGTTGATTATGAACATGTTTAATGAATTTTAAAATACTTCAATTAGAGTTTACCTAAGGATTCCATGAACAGTTGCTAGACAATAAATTTTAAGGTTTTGAATGCTTGAGGTAGGGTTAGAATTCTTGGGTTTAGAGGTTTAAGGGAGATTCTAAAATGAATAGGTAGACTCTAAGTGTATGCCTAATCAATATGTGAAAGATGTAACTCAAATTTAGAGGCTTTTCTTAGGGTTTTTGATATATTAAAAATTCCCTAAAAAGGGAAAAACAAAAGGTTTTAGAGTTTGGATTTGAACACTAGTTTTTTTTTTCTAGAATATAATTTAGATTTGATTGCATTAATTTAGGATTAATTGTTGATTGAAATTTATGAATGATGAAAGGCTTTAGGATTTTTTTAAAAAAATTTAAAGTATTAAATAACTACTAATCATTGGGTGATTATCAGATGATTGATTCCATATTTATTAATTAAATATCGTGCTAATTCACAGTGTAAATCTGAATTTAGGATTTGTAATTTAATCCAAGGATTTTAAAACTATATATGAAATTTAGATTTATGGTTTTGAGCTCAAAATATAATTATTGTTAATAAATATTCCTCTAATATGTGTGATCAATCTAAAAAGTAAATCACACATGTTAGTGTTGACCAAGATGATCAACAAACTCTAAAGGAGTTTGATTAACAAATTCCTAAAAGTAAATGATCCTAAACATTTAGATTTAGTAAAACTAGATATCCAATTGGGAAATTATCTTGATCATATTGTTTTAAATTGAGGAACAACTTGGAAGAGAGATCAATCTCTAGTAAGTCAAGTTTTGATAGACTTATGAAATATCTGATCTTTCCCTAATTATATTGGTATGGAAAAAGAGGATTCTATAAATTTCACATGATCAACTAAAAATACTAAATAAAGATATTTAAAAAGATTTAAGGTCTACTTGATTATATTAAAGTAGCAAGACATAGATTTAAGGGAATGTTACCATTATTTGACAATATTGAAACACCAAAAGAGGAAATTTAGATACTCACTTGACAAAAACAAAATAGTGAGTAAGATTTAAACTTCAATAGGAGATCTATCCCAAACAAGTTAATTTATTTAGTTAGATAAGGATAATTCTAGGGATCATATTATCCAATCAACTTAAATTTCAAAGGAAAGGATGCGTAAGTGTGGGGAATCATACCTAACCTTAAGAATGATATTTAGATTTAAACTAGGATGGTTCTTAATATACATTATCCAACACTAACAGATTTAATTGGTTACATTAAGATAATTCCAAAGATTATATTACCCAATCAAGCATAATTCAAAAGGAATGGATGTATGACACTGTGACTTATATCTAATATTGAGAATTAAATTTAGATTTAAACTTGGATGATGCCTAAAAGGTATTACCAAAAACTAGCTAATTTAAATGGTTAGACTTGGTTAATCCCAGGGATTATATTACCTAACCAACAAAAGTTTAAAATTAAAGGATGCTGCTAGAGGCACTTATACCGATCTTTAAGAATAAGACTTTAGACTTGAGTGCGAGATCTATCCCACACATGCAGATTTAATGAATCATAATGAGATATGGTTATCAAATATTATTGGCATGTCTGTTATGTCATCCCCTGCAATTATTATTATTGGATATTATTCTTGTGCACTAACATTTAAGGTCCGACTTACATTACACAAAGTGATCAACTCAAGACTAGGATGAATAGGTTTTAAGTGTCCTTAAGAGTCAACTTTTTTACTTTTATTTAATTCTACATTTCCAAAGTAAAATTCTAGTAATTGGTGGATGCTAAACTTAGTGACCTTGCATACACACACTCAAGGGAGTGAGAAAGTGAGAAAATTAATAGTTATTTTTCTTCAACTAGTTGTATTGTATGATCCATATCGTAATATATGAAAAGCTATTTAGAAATTTAATGTAATGGCTAATTGGCATAATTAAAGCTATTTGATGTCATCATACTTTACGATATAGATCATACAGGTTAATCAATTGAAATTAATATCTAAGATGATAATCATATTTTAGGCAATATTTAAAAATAAAAAATAGGTACTAATCATATTATATGATACACATCGTATTGTATGATATATCAAATCTTACAAAATTAATCTTGTAATTAGGGAATCAAATTTTGATTATATAATCTAGTCAAATCATATTGTATGATTTAACTAATTATACTATACGGTCTGATCTTTGCATGGGACAATAATTATTTACTACCAATTATATGGGATAGTAATCTAATTTGATTGAGCTAGTCATACTAGAGATTAGCTGAAATACTTAAACTATTCGTATAATGCCTTATTTATTTTTACAATGGACTAATAGGGCTATTTGAACTAATTGTATTCTATGATAAGGGATAGTAAGGTATAATTAGTGTCAATAGATTTAAATTATTAGGGCTTTTTGTGAGGCCTTATATTTAAGCTCTCTTAAATGACTTCTTTCATGTTTTTGGCTGTTAGGTTTTTGGGAGAGAGAGCTTTGAGAAGAGATCAGTGAGAGCTTTGAGAAGGAGAAAGGAGAGTTTTTGTATGAGGTAGGAGTGTGAGGTGCTTTCATAAGGTTTCTTCGAGCAAGCTTCTAGCTTACTTCCTCCAAGAATCTAGGTTAGTTTCAAAAAGATTGTTAACCTAAAGTTCATTGAGATTATCTACCTTGACTAAGAGAGTGATAAAGGATTGATAGGTTACCTGCCTGCACCGGGACGGTAAAAAAGAAGTTAATGTTTTTTAACACACAAGGTTGCTGAAATGATTGTAAGGGCTTCTTTGCCTAGCTGTCGGGGCTAAAGGAGAGACACTAAAGTTTCAGCACAATAGTCAGAGAGGAGGACTTAGAGGATATGATGTTAGTCATTATTTGATCGAACCACTAAAAAATTTTAGTGTGATTATTTTGAGTTTTGCATCCACAATTTACTTTTCTACATTTTAATTTATTTGAAAATTGCATGTTGAAAATTATATGTTTGATGATATATTGATATGATTAACTCATCATCATCATAGTTATAAGTTTTGTTTCATTAATTTTATTTTGCATCGAGTGATAATATTGTTTGTTTTTAAATTATAAAAAAATCTCAAAAAAATGTTTTTATGTTCAAGAATTTATTAAAACAACTAATTCAAACCCCCCAACCCCTCTTGTTGTGCTTAGGGATAGTTTGTCAAAGCTTAACAACCTACATCAAACTTTTAGGGATCGTATTACCCAATTGAGTAAAGTCCTTAAAGAAAGGTTGTTGCTTAGATAACTTATACCAACCTCTAAGGACCAAGAGTTTATACCTAAATGGGAGATCTATCCTAAGTTAGAAGAATAAAGAAATCAAAAGAGAAATTGTTATCAAATGATAAGTTTTAATTATCTAGATTAGGATAATAATGAGGATTATATTACTCAATTGACTAAAGTCCAAAAAGAATGGATGCCATCAGGGGAACTTATGCCAATCTTTAAAGGCTAAATTTAATTAAGTGCTGCGAATTTTGAATTAGAAGCCTTAGTATAAACTTTCGGACCAAGTATTGTCATCTAGACCTAGTTTGTTATAAAAAGCTTTAAAACATTCTAGCAATATGTAAAATGTCAAGAATTTTTGTAATCTTCAAAATTTTATCTTTATAATACTATCCACTATAGAATTTCTAAAGATATCACCAATCTATAGGTAACATCGGATGATCTCTTTTACAATCTACAAACTAAGAAGATCATTCTTGATAAACTTTCACCATGAATGAATTTTCCATGTTGGCTCAAATTTACCACCCATTTTTTGATGGGCCAAAATGAGTCTTCATAGAACCAAGACCAAGTCTCCTATTTGGAAAGTTCATGAATAAACCATCTTGTCACGTGCTTGAATAATTTAAATTTAATATAACTCAAGGTTCTTATTGAGCCTTTAATTGATTTTCTTCTAAACCTTTGAATTCATTAAAACCTAATATTGTATTTTATTTTGATTTAATTTTTTTATTCACTATAATTTGCAATGATAGTAGGTGTGCGTCATGAGGGAGAATAGCCTTAGCTCTAAAGACTATAGAAAATAGTGTACATTGAGTTAGAGTTCTATAAATTGTTTGATATGCCCATAAAGTTTCTCCTAAATTTTAATTCAATGGAAACTTATTATCATTTAGAATTTTATTTAATATTTGCACCAAATTTTTATTGAGTGCCTTAACCAATCCATTTGCCTGAGGGCTATAGATATGTATTATCTACAATCTATTTTTTGTCATCTAAAAACTATTTATATTGGTGGTTCTAAATAATTGATGAATATTAGATGAGTCGACAAGGAACACCAAATCAATATATGATATGGTGTTTAAATAAATTTAGAATAATGTGTACTTTAACCTCTCTTAGTGGAACAACTTTGGCCCATTTTGAGAAGTAAACTATTGCTGCAATATAAATTTGTGATCTGTGGAGGCTAGAAGATCAATCATACTGATGATTTATATGCCCTAACTTTGAAATGGCAATGAAGTAATGGTTGAATGAATGACATTTGGTGATTGGTGATGATCTATAACATGTACCTAACACTATTGACATCGATATTCAACATTAATACAATCTTTTATTATGTAAGGCCAAAGTATCCCATCCTTTTAATCATTGGGTCAAACAAGTGAGAACCACATAATTTAGTATATACTATTTATACTATATTATGAGCTTCTGATTTATTACAACAACACAACCACATCGATCTAAGAATCTTTTGTATAAAGTTTTAATGACTAAGGCATGTGATAACGATCTTATTTTTATCAGATTCATAATAGATGTGTCATGAGGGAGATTACTTTCTCGCAAATGGTCAAAGATGGGTTATCTCTAGCCTACTTCTTCATCATTTATATACAAAAAAAAATTCACATCACTTGGGATTTTCTATTTATATTATTTATATTTATAGGTGACACGACCTTACAGCTCTATAACTCTATTATAATTGAATCCTTTTTAAGATAGTCTAATTCTTCAGCAAGCATTGCTAGGAAATCCCTGGCGAAGTATTTTCCATGTGGTCTCCAATACAATGTCACTTTTGGTATTTAGTCAAGTAATTTCATTGTATGATAATGATGTAGACCAAGATTTTCTTTTAGTACTTTTGTAACATAACTTAAATGATGACAAGTTATGAGTCTCCATAGATCTTTACTTCCATAATGTCATTTGAAATTGCTAACTCTAAACCTGTTATAAGTGCCTTATACTAAGCTTCATTACTTGTATAAGGCTCTGATAGGTAATAAAAACTATACATCAAGCCTTTTTTAAAGTACAACAACAACAACATCAAGCCTTTATCCCACTACGTGGGGTCGGCTACATGAATCCTTTTTCTCCATTGTGTCCTATTAAAAGTCAAATTCTTGTTTAAATCTAATAAAGAAAGGTCATTCCTAATATTTTCTAACCAATTCTTTTTAGGTCTACCCCTACCTTTCTTAACATAAGTCAAATCTAATACCTCTACTCTCCTAACCGGGTCATCGAAAGGCCATCATTTTATGTGACCAAACCATCTAAGGCGACTCTCTCTTATCTTATCTTCTACTGGAGCTACTCCAACCTTTTCATGTATATGCTCATTTTGTATCCTATCTCTAAGGGTAGAGCCACTCATCCACCTGAGCATCCTCATCTCTGCCACACTTAACTTAGTATTATGCTTCTCTTTTAATGGCCAACATTCGGCACCATAAAGCATTGCAGGCCTCACTACCATCTTATAGAATTTTCCCTTAAGTTTGAGGGGTACATTTCTATCACATAACAAGCCTGATGCATTCCTCCACTTCAACCATCCAACTTGAATTCTGCTGATAATATCCCCATCTATTTCACCATCACTCTGAACAATAGATCCAAGATATCTAAAACGTGTACTCTTATTAATGACTTGATCGCCCAAAGTCACAATCCCCTCACTAGGTCTATTACTACTAAAATTACACTCCATATATTCTGTTTTAGATCTACTCAAGTGAAAACCTTTAGACTCTAAGGTTGACCTCCATAATTCAAGTTTACCTTCAACTCCCTCTCTAGTCTTATCAACAAGAAGAATATCATCAGCAAAAAGCATACACCAAGGTACATCCTCTTGCAAATGTCTAGTGAGAACATCCATGACTAAAGCAAAAAAGATATGGGCTTAAGGCTGATCCTTAATGTAACCCAACCGAAATAGGAAAATACTTGTTCAATCCACCTTGTGTTTGAACACAAGTACTAGCTCCTGCATACATATCTTTAATGATTTGAATATAAGCATTATTGACTCCTTTCTTTTCAAGAACTCTCCATAGCACTTCTCTTGGAACTTTATCATATGCTTTTTCTAAATCAATAAATATCATTATTGACTATCTTTTGGAACTCTCCAAGCCTTTTTTAAAGTAATGAATAATATTCCAATTCCTTTTTCCCTATGGAAGATTTACATGGTGTTTCTTTCTAGCTAGATATAACACCATTAAAGTAAAATTTCTTGGTAGTTTTTTATTTTAATTCTAATTTCATTATCTCTTCATTTGGTATATTATTATTTATTGGATGATCATCTTGAGTTGGATGTACTATTAGAAATTCAACTAGTGTTTGAAATTTTACAATGAACTGGGGAATAAAAGTTATATCAATCTGCAATAGAATCGTAGGTCACCAAGCTAGTCTTCCAGACAATGTTGGTTTGGTACTTAGATACTATAATGAATTCAACATGGACATCAAATTTACTTTATTAGAAAGCATATAACTTAAGCTAATAAAGTGTAAAGAGATTCATTTTAAGTTATTGTATACAAGATCAATGGCTTTCGCAGGAAATTAGAAGCCAATACTAGAGAATTCATTAGGTATTATTTAATGCTATCAAAAGTCTTTGACAATTATCATTCCAATGGAAATGAACATCATTCTTGCATAATGCAGTGAATGATTGACATCTCAAATATGCTAATTAACCATGAATAGATCTTAACTGAGTGAGACTTTTAGGTGGTGGCTTTTCTAAGATTGCTTTAATTTTAGATGGATTTATTTTTACTTCATGGCTTAATACCATAAAACCTAGAAATTTCTCCGACGTGATACACAATTTAGAGGATTCACATTAAGGTTGTACTGGCATAATCTTTTGAAAATAATTTATAGCTCTTTTAAATGATTTTTTTCCTTTCAAAAGTTTTATGACTAGATCATTTAAATAATATTACACTTACTGGTCCTTAAGTTAACAAAAAATCTTCATCATTTTCTATTGGTAGAATGAAGTAATATTTTTTTAGTCTGAAGAGCACAACCTTTTAAAGTAGACACCAATTAGAATTCTAAATATTGTATATTTTCATCTTTAGGAGACATTTTAATTTTATTATAGCCAAATGAATCATCAATAAAGGAGAATATTTCATGTGAAGTAGCAATATCTACCATGAGTTCTGGTGTAGGAAGTAGAAATTCATCGTTTGGATAAGCTTTATTTAGATATATAATGTTTTTTGTAGACACAGGTTTGACCACTCTTTTGCTTTATTGGAAATATACTAGCTAACCACGTTAGATATTTTTCCTCTCTAATAAAACTAACTTCTTTTAATTTCTTTACTTCAATGATTACTTACTCTTCAATTTAAATTCACATTCTTCATGACACTTATTTTATGGGAATCATATAAGGTTAAATCTCTAATTTATGAACTACAATATCTAGAGATAATCTAGCCATTTCTTCACAACTCCAAGTACAATAATCCTTAAAATCCAAAACTAACTTGGTCATTTTGCTTAGCATGTCCTCATTCAATAAAAAACTTTTGAAGATTGTATGTTGGTCTTCTTTAGTGCCAAAATTTATTTTTTAGATCATCAATCATTGATTTAGTCTCCTCTTTTGTGTTGGGAAGGGAGGGGGGGTTGGGGGGGCGGGGTTACATCTCGAACCTAAGAGTCATTTAGTTCATCTAAAGTTCTGAGCAAAATTTGTCAAAAGATTTAACATTATTTTTAAAGAGTCTTTGAGACAATAGATTGTTTGTTATAAATTAGCAATACTCAAACTCATCAAATAAATGAAGACTAAAAATTCAAGCACCGTCTTTGATGTACATTTATGATATTTAGTGTTCCATAATTTTTTAAATTATTTGGCTTCACCTCTAACTATGTTTTTGGTGTTGAACCTTATCAATTTTGTTTTCATAGTTAGAATAAAAATCAAAGGAAGTTCCACTATTTTATTTAAAAATGGATCAATGAACATTATATCAATATGTAAACTTTTATTCGTTGAAAGTATGAGGATATTTTTTTACAATATGGATTCAGAGAAGGAGAGAATTTAACTTGTAACCCAGCTATATCATTTTGTGATAATGGTGTTAGAGTTATAATCCACACATACTTCTTTAATCTATATAAGGTAGACAATTCTATATTTTCTTTTTTAGTAATTTGTAGCCTAACATTATCACTGTCTTCTTCTATAGAAATTTCAAACTTTGGCTATTTAACATCATTTTTATATTCTATAGCCAATTGCTTTCTCTTAAGTACATAAGATATATCCTCCAAACTGGATTCCAAATCAATATGTATTATAGATGCATTTATATGTACATACTCTTTTCATTTACTTTTACTTTCTAATTTTATTATCCTCCATCTCTCCTTTTATATCACCAAGCGATTCTCCACCTCTTTGTGTAGGTGGTGCAGGGCACCTCTTAAGTACAAAGATATATCCTCCAAACTGGTTTGAGGGTAGGTCTGTTTCCTTTTCCTTTTTTTTTCTTTTGCTTTTTCATTCTTTATTTCTTTTTCTTTATTTTTTTTATCTAGTTTGAAGTTTCTTGAAAAGACTATCTATTTTTAGGCAGATAACATAAAGCATCTATGTTAATCCTATTTTATGAATTAAAAGTGGTTAAAAAGGCGTGAATATGGTAAATTCACCGTGATTGAATTTAAATATTTGTAAGATCAATGAGTTAACATCATTGAAATCTGAAAATAGTAGAATATCTAATCTTGTTAACCCTAGCTCAGACTTCTCTCAGGGAAAAATCATCTTTTGAAAATAAAAGACTTGACTCAAAAAAACCAATTGGATAAGAAAAAGATATCCGTTAAAAACTTATTTTCAGAAAAAATATCATATAGAATAATATACCAAAGTAATTTGTCAATATCAAGAAATTTGAAATCAAGCCTTTGAAAATATCAAGTGACACATGAACTCTTCTAATATTTAAAGGTTTGAAAGAGAGGGAAGCTTGTTTTTTAGGGGCTCAATTTATGCCTCTTGTCAATTGATTGGTGCGCTTTACACATCTTTTGATTTTTTATGTACTTTATGTATCTTTCAATTTTTTGTCGATAATTGCGCATCTTTTCACTTTTCTTTTCTTTTTGAGGCTAATTTTATGCCCTTGTCATTTTTTGCAAGCTAGACCCCTTTCCAAAACTCTAAAGGACTCTCAGTTGTGAGTATATCTTCTAGATATTAGAGAAGAAAAACTCACTCTCTAATAAAGGGAGGAATAAACCACAAAATAGAATCAATTTCATATGATAATTACAATAACAAGATTTCATAGAATTTGAAAATAATATAAAGACTTTGAACATTATATATATAAGATAGAAAATATTTCAATTACAAAGTTTAGTTGTTAATTTGAGAAAGAATTTTATTTAGAAAAGAAAATTACACCATTAAAAGAGATTAGAGGGAGGGAAATAATCAACGGTGTTTCTCCCTTAAACTGATTTAGAGAAGTCAAAATATTGCCTACAAATTCTTAAAAATAAAAATAAGACGTAAAATATCATTTGAACAATAACCAAAAATAAGAAAATACTAATAAACAAGAAAGAAAAACAACATAGATGAAATAACTACAAAATAATAGCAGAAATAAAAAACTAACTCAAAGTTAGAATAAAAAGAATAGAAAATAACAACAATCAACAGAGTAGGAAACATGCAAATCAAAATTTATTAAGAAGCAAGTTTATGTAATTAAGAGCCACAAGCCTCCACTGTCCAAGCACCACATGCTCTCACGACATCTTTGGTGAGAGAACTCCAACAAAATCATCAAATATTTTTAGGAACCAAAATAGGTTTGGGTCCCTTCTTATGAAAAGAAGAATGCAATGCATGTGTGTTATGCTGTGAATCATGCAATTTGGGTCTCCACACACCCAATGTGTACTAAGGTGAATAGTGTAAGTATGTGAAATGTGTCCTAGCATGCCATATGAAAAACATCTAACTCTAGGAAAAGGATTCCCTAATCCGTTTGAGTTATAATGCCTCTTCCTATATTTTGGCTCTAGATCAAGTGTTGATGTATTCCAATTTCTCTCAAGTATATTCAATTTAACTTTAAACCTTAAGTTAGTACTTTTTAAAATAGTATTATCAACATTTAAATAGTGCTCCTTATGCTCAAATTCTTTAATATAAGTTTTAAAATCAGATCTAAGTGAGGTAGGATGCTTTCAAAGAATCATACTCAACAATCAATTCATATTGCTTTTTATTCAATTCATCAAACTCATCAAGTAATGACATGTGATTGTTATTAAATAGAGTGTGATCTTTACTTAAACTTTCATGCTCTTTTTGCAAATTCAAATACTCTAATTTCAAACTAGCATGAGTTTTCTTAAGTTTCTTATATGATGCATGAATTTTCTCACAAATTTTAAGTAATTGATCATAGGTTGGTTCACATATCTCTTCTTGACCAGACTGACCAAGATGATCACCCATCAAGCACAAGTTTGTTATCTCCTCTTCTGCTTCAATCTCAAATAAGTTAGATGCAGAATTTGCCTAGAATGTCTTTTGGTATTGCTTCTTATCCTTCCTGTATTTGGGATTTTCCTCTCCTTTCACTTTGCTTGAGTGATCCTTAAGTGTAGGACAATCAGCTTTTACATGTCCAGGCTTCCTACATTCAAAATAAACAACAACAGCAAAACTTTTAAAATTTTTGCTATCCTTACCTTTTTGCCACTTCTGATGATACTTATTATTCTTTCTTAGAAAGCTTTTAAATTGCTTAGTGATGAAGGCAACATCATCGCTTTCAGACTCAAAAGAATCAATATTCATGTTGTTGGCCTTCAGTGCCATAATTTTCTCTTTCTTTCACTCACCTATATCAAATTGTCTTTGGTTTATCCCTTACTCGTAAGCAAAGAGTGATCCAAGTAAGTTATCAATATAATAAGTATTCAAATCTTTGGATTTAGTAATTGCAGTGATCTTAGCATCAAAGGGATATTTAACTCAAATATCATAGTCATGCAAGTCAAATATCATAAAATTTTATTTACTCTTTCATAATTAGTTAGCTCTCTTCCTAAAGCATGCAATGATGTGATAATTTGAGTAAACCTAGTATACAACTCAGAAATTGATTCAGTAGGTTTCATATGAAAAATTTCATAGTCATGCAACAAAATATTCAACCTAGATTATTTAACTTTATTGGTTCCTTCATAAGTAATACACAATCTATCCCAAATTTCTTTACCAGTATAATCTTCTAATTTCAAAGCATAGAAAATACAGTTCAAGCATTTTGTATTAAGTTGCGCTAATTCTCTTTTATCAAAAGTCCATTCAGTAAAAGGAAGTTCAGTTTTAATGCCATTAATTTCATGAGAAGGAGGTGTATAATCATCCTTAACAAATATCCACATACGATAATCAATTGATTATAAAAATACAGACATGTGAGTTTTCTAAAAATCAAAAGGAATATTGTCAAACAAAGGTGGTCGTGTAATAAAATATTCTTCCATAGTATTATGATTACCAAAGTTAGCCATTGATCAAAATTCAAAAGTTTTCAAAAACTAAATTTTTTGAATCTCGCTCTGATACCACTTTAAAGTGCTCTTATACCACTTGAAACTTCGACAGGGATGTTAAGCCCTAATGAACTAGTCCCAAGGCTAACCAAGAGGAGGGGTGAATTGATATTTAAAAAAATCATTCAATTAAAAGCAGAAATTTAAACCAAAACTAAGATTTGCCACAGAAATCAAAGTGTGGAAATTAAATGCAGAAGTAGTAATAAAGAACACAGAGATTTATATATCCACTCCCCGGAGCCTCTCCTCCGAGTAATGCACTAAACATAATATCTCTCCTTTTGCCCCCACAACAAGGCAGAGAAGCCTTTACAAACCTCCTTTCCACTAACCCCAGTGAGGTAGAGAACCCAACACCTTTTGCTTCCTTCAGAAGAAGGCAGAGAACCGAACTCTTTTTGCTTCTTCCTGAAGCAAGCAGAGAACCTCGATCAGATGCTGAAGTAGACCTCTCTAGAACCCCCAAGGAACTAAGGATGATGACTGGAGAAGATGATGATGGATCCTTACTTGGAGAAACCTTTATGAAACCCCTCATAAACTCCCCCTCGCAAGATCCTCTCTCTCTCCCTTGCTCTCTCTCTCTCCTCTTGGCTCTCTCAGTTCAGAACAGCAGCAAAAGATAATCTCTTGGGTAGAATAAGAGGTCTTAAATAGAAGAGCTTAGGAATAACTCTTAATTGCAATAAACTAACTTTATCATCTAGGATAATATAAATAATGTCATGTATGATCAATACAAATCTAGCTCAATCAGCCAGGATAATTTGGGACGATTAGAAGGTTTTTATTTATATCATCCAGGATGATAGGATATCATCCTACATGATTAGCACAAGTTATTGAATATCATCCAGAACATCAACCTAAATGGATATCTGGATGATGGAAAAATAACCTAATTATGTAGGCCAATCTTGTGATTGTCTCGAATAATTAGTTCAATTCAGTGCATATCAGCCAGAGCATCACCCTGAATAGAAGATGGCTGATGTTTGATCGTCCAGGAGCAACTGAGGTTTTTGAACTAATCATCCCAGCCGATCCTACGATCATCCAGGATAATATAATCGAGCAATCAAACATTAATTGCTTTCCTTAATTACCCGATTAATTTAGGCATAATTATATTGCATCGTCCAGGATGATGTCCTGGACGATGTCCAAAAATAAAAGCTACCTAAATTGATCTGGCAGCTAATTCTTTTTTATTTGAGCCTATCATCCTGGCCGATATATATATCATCCAGGATGATGCGCTTAATGATGGCTGTCTTAACCAGGATGCTCTCATTAAGGTTTCTATTTTTAACTAATTGTCCAAGCCAATTTATGGATCATCCCAGATGATGTCACCAAAAATAATAAACTCAAAAATTTTCCCCCAAGTGTGTGTGTGCAAAGTTACTTAGCATTAGGAACCACATCATTTTCAATTGACTCAAGGAAAGGTAAAAGATTATAAATTGACTCAAACCTAGTCTACCTAATCTTGAGCTGGTTCAAATTATAGTTTGATCTTGTGGACCTGAAATGTTAGTAGGCAAGGTAGTCGTAGAGAAACAGAAGTGTTTGCTATCATCAAAATCATATTTCTTGATATTAGATTCGTAACAGGAAGATGGATAGCAAAGGAATAATAATTAAAGGTGATAATCTCTATATTATCAACTTCAATAAAGATTAAATAAAGAAATCTAGTTGGCAAATGGATATTGGTTTTTCAAAGGAGCTTTTCATTCTTAATGATTTTAATAAGGTTATTTTTAACCATGTTAATATAAAATGTAATAAAGTAGCTGATTTATATACTACTTTGGCTTTAGAAGGTAGTTATTTTGTTAATAGTTTTTCTTTTAGCAACATTCCTTACTCTTTGCTTAGTTTATTAAAGAAGGAATGTGATCCTTTTATGTCTTGTAATTAGCTTTTCTTTTAATGCAATTTGCAATTTTCAAAAAACGTAATGTTTTGAGAGGGTTGAAACACAACAAAGTATCTAAATAATTTTGCCACCAAGACCTTAACTGCTTTTAAAATTATTGAAAAAGAAATATTTAATAATTTATGGAAACTAAAGATCCATGAGAAGGGGGATTTGGAAGCACAACTAACACAAATATTTATTATAATTAAAAAAAGAAGTCACCAAAAATTATCTAACAAGCATAATATGTTTAAAACCTAGCTTTGATATTATTGACCTCATTTTTGTATGAGGTCACTAGGACATTTCCCAAACACCAAATGAATCTTGAGCCCAGATTAATCTAGCCTCTAGACCAATCTAGACTCTATGATCGTCCTTTACATCAGACCCTACGATCTACCTAGACCTTAAGATCCACCTAAACCCTAGGATATACCAGACCTTAGATCAATCTAGATCCAAGTTAATCAATATCTCAACTCAATTCAAGTTTCAAATCAAACCTGGCCTTTAAGCCTATCCAGATTTCAGCTCCATTCAAACCTCAATCAATCATGGCCTTAACACTTAATCTATATTTTATTCTAAATTCAAACATATTAAATCAATTATAATCATCCTAATGATTATTATTGGTTTGAATAATTCAAATATTATCAATAAAATTCAAACTCCATTTCAAATCCAGAAATCTAGAACAAAATACTAAGTCTAAAGGCTCAGGTCCTAAAAGCCTTTTTTAGTAAATTTTTCAAATATTTCCAAACCTAAGTCAAATTATCCCCGATTCATAATCTATTAATAGAATATTGATTAAACATATCTATAGGATCTACCCTCCAAATTTGAGGTCAATCTGAGGCCTCTAACCTTAAAAACTAGATTGAAATACTATGGTTATTAAACCTTCAAATATTTATGGCCCATGCCACTAGACCTGCCACCTAGTGGATTTTGACCTTGGAGCCTTCTCCAAACCCTCTGATCACATCCAGACCCTTCATAAAGATGTGTTTAATATTAAAATTCATTCTTTTGGACCCACTTTGATCCCTAGTTGACCAGGGATCAAAATAACCAAAATGCCCTTTAAGGACAATTTTGGAGTTTTCCATAGACTTCAACATGGCATTTTCAAATCATACCCTACAAACTCCTCCAATGCATCCTAGTCACCATTAAGAGTGCAATGGACTTAAGCCAAGACCCTAGTCTTCCTTGGTTGACCAGGTTAACACTTTTTTATCAAAATACCCCTTAGGGGTTTGAATAGTCATCTCAAACCAAATGGCCTCCAAATTACTTGAGACCACTTTCAATCAATTTCATACATTAAAACAAACCTATTGGAACCAATCCCAGCCCTTGGGTTAACCTAGTTGACCAAGTCAGCCAAGGTTGACCAAAATGCCTTCTAAGGACTCAATTTGACAAAATTGAACTCCCCAAATCTTGGGACCACCTCCAACAGAGTCAAAATATCATTTTAAACTTGTTGAGCCTAGACTCAGCCCCTTGGTCATCCTAGTTGACCAAGTCAACCTAGGTTGACCAATGGCCATTTAAGGGCCTAAATGGTCAATTTGATCATTTGGGCCATTCCAACCCTTAAAAACACCTCTACTAGACTTCAAATATCAAAACAAATATGTTTAACCTTGACCAATGTCCTAAGTCAACCTGGTTGACCAAGTCAACCAATGTTGTCCCAATCAACCATTAAACTCCTTTTGTATTGAATCAAGTTTTAAGTATACTTAAACCTCACTAAACCTTCAAATCCATGTCATTTGATGCTTTGTACTCTCCTTAGCTTTTTTTCATGAGCAAAACCATATTATGTTTGACCTTTCAAATATTGACTCATAGTCAAATTGTGTATTCCATATGCTCTTCCACTTAAGACTTTAATCCCATTACTTAAAAATTCTTGAGTTCACTCCATTTATTACTTTAAGTATCTTTGAGCATCCCATGAGTCAAATCATGGTCAATTTTATCAAGTCAAACTAATACCATTTGTTCAAACTTCCTTGCATATGCATTATTCTAAAGTTTTAAGCTCAAGGACCTATGCAACCTATCATATTGACACCTAGGCATCACTTACATGCCACCTCACCTGATTTTGACCTATTAACTTATCAAATAAGTCAACAAGTGTTTAAAAGATGATTAAATGACCAAATTCCTTTACTTAAGCTAATCCAATTCATCTAGAGCACTTTTAATAGTCCTAAATATCCTCCAAAAACTTCTAAAGCATGCCTTAAAACATGGGTTAGGCCTAGTCCCAAAAGCTCTCATAAGGAAAAATCACTTTCCATGTGGATTGTCCTTGGGATGACCTCTCCCTCAACTTTCTAACAACCTCTAAGGTAGGTAGAAATCATCTAGGAGCTCCCCTAGTGAATCCTATCCATCCCTTTGGCCTAGAAAAGGCTGAACAGGGCAAAACCCCCTCATGAGCACTCATTTAAGCCAACTATTCTCCCTCTCTTCATTCAGCCTTCTAGACCCAGACTTCTTTTGGGTTGAGCTCATAGGGATCTCATACCTAAGCTCAAACCCATCATTAAAACCTCATCAATAATAAGATTTCTAATGAATAGAGCTTACATTTTGTCCAAGCCTTATAGCATGCGATCTAGATATCTTCACCTATTCATGTCTTCAAGGGGATTAATCTTGGATATACTACAAATTCAGATATACCTTAAATACAAAATATAATGGTTAGATCTCTCAAACCCTAATTTATGCACTTAGAATTAGATAGGTTTCTATTAAGTGCTTTTCACACCGTGAAATCAAATCCCCATTAATTCTCTTCATCATGTTAATCTCTGTTTAAATTTTTATTAACTTTTATTTAGTAAATCTTGAGAACAAGCTCAAAAATGGGTTCAAGGGCTCGGTTTATATAACCCTCTAGTTACGTAAAATATGGATTGTTGATCTTATGATTAACAAACTTAATATATCCAAACTGCAAAATTCCAGACTACGTATATGCCTCAATTAGTCAAATCTCTATCCGACATGATCTTGACCATCCATTTCATACAATTCGAGATCGAGTGGCTCCAGTTTTGTGCTGACATGGACAAGTGGAGTAGTGGCCAGGGTCTCATTAATTAGCAATGATTGTCAGCGGCGTAATCTTTGTTAATTAATTAATGCACCACTGACTAATCATTACCTACAATTTGTGTTACTCAATCCCGCTCCACCACATGGCCTCCAGCTGCCAAATTAATTGAAACTAGTTTTAATTAAATCTAAATACTATTTTAAACCATAAAAATTAAAAATAAATATATTAAAAATTAAATAATAATCCAAAAAAAATTTATAATATACGAAATTGATTATATTTTAATTCTCTTTAATTTAAAATTAAATTAGTTATAACATAATTATTACATTTTAAGTTACTTATCTTATTAATATTTATCATTTTTAATTAATATTTAATAAAAAATAATTAAAATATTTTCTAAAATTTAAAATTTTACGTTTAAATATCTTAAACTTTATGATATAATATTTAGAATATTTTATTTTTAAATTAAATAATAATTTAGTATATTTTATTTAAACATTTCAAATTATTTTAATATTTTAATATTTAATTAATATTAAAATAATTATTTAAAAAATTCAATAAATTATTTTATGAAATTTTAATTAAATTATAAAAAAGTATATATTTAAACATTTAAAAAAAGGATTAAATTTAAAATATTTAATAAACTTTAAATACTTTTTATTATTTAAATATATAAATAATTAATATTTAATTACTTAAATATTATTACATTTTGAAAAATAATAATTTTATAATAAATAATTTAAATAATTCAAAATTTATTTTAAAATTAATTAAATTTAAAATTAAAATTAGTTTAAGACATATTTTATATTTAAAATAAGTTTTAGTTAAGTAAATATTTAATATTAAATTAATATTTAATTAAAATTAATTTTAAAGAATTTTAAAATGAAATGAAAATTATTTTAAGTAATTTTAAATAACTAGAAAAATATTTATGATTCAATTTAATTTAATATTTATTTTAAATATTAGTTGATTATAAATTATTTAAAATACATTTAATCAAAATAAATTTCTTAAATTAAAAATAAATTCAATTTAAATTACAAATTTTAATGTAATATATCAAAAAATTTAGAATTTTAAAAGTTTTTAATTTAAAATAAATTTAAAAATTAAAAAAAACTTAATTTATTTTAAATATTTCTTATTATTTAATATTTTTTATATTTAATTATTATTTATTAAATATTAAATTATATTATTTTCAATTTTTAAAAATTTATTTTTAAATATCTTATATATATATATTAAATTTTTTAGGTTTGAGAGAGAAAGTTCGTTAGGGATGTTAAGCCCTATGAACTTAGTCCCAAGCTAACCAAGAGGGGGGGTGAATTGGTATTTTAAAAAAAAACTCTTTTCACAAAGAAAGAAAATTGCATAAACCAAATAACACCACAGAAATAAATGCGGAATTAAAAAGCGCAGAAGCATGAAAAAGAACACAGAAATTTATAGTGGTTCGGTCGACTCGACCTACGTCCACTCCTTGGAGGCACCCTCCAAGTATTGCACTACAAAATGTGACTCTCCTTTAGCCCCCACGGTTAGGCGGAGAAGCCCTTACAAGAACCTCCTTTTTGCCACCCCGGCAAGGCAGAGAACCTACCTCCTTTTGCTTCCTCCTGAAGCTGGCAGAGAACCAGAACCAAAAGCAAACTCCTTACCTCTACCGACCCTTCCACGGACGAGAAACTCTAGACGAAGACGAAGCAGAGCGATCCTTGAAGCAACCCTTGTGAATCCCCTCACAAGCTCCCCCTCACAAGATCCTCTCTCTCTCCTCTCTCTCTTTCTCTCCTCAAGGTCTTCTCAGGTCAAGGCAGCAGCCAAAAGTTTTTAAAAATATTGAACAAGAGCTCTTAAATAGAAGAGCTCCAAAGGAGCTCATTAATTGCAAGTTGCCGACAATATCGTCCAGGCCGATCTGAACATCGGCCTGGCCGATCAGTACAAATCAAAGAAGATCGGCCAGAGCATCGCCCTGGATGCAAAAACTGGATGATTGAAAATTGGCTTGATCATCCAGGCCGATCTCACGATCGTCCTGGCCGATCAGTTCAAATCAGAGGAAAATCGTCCTGACAATAGCCCTGAATACGAGCTGGCCGATATTTATCATCCTGAAGTAACTTAAGGTTTTTGACTAGATTGTCCTGGCCGATCCTGCGATCGTCCAGGACGATATGATCGTATCAATCATCCTTAATAACTCCCTTGATTTCCTGATCAATTAAGGCATAATTTGGTAATTTTGTCCAGGCCGATACGTGGATCGTCCTTGCCGATAATTTAAAATTACAGTATACCTTAATTGACTATGGAGGCTACTTCTTTCTATTTTGAGCTTATCGTCCAGGCCGATATGCTAATGACGTCTGCCTTAATTAAGAATCCTTACTTAGACTTTCTGTTTTAAGCTGATCGTCCTGGACAATATAAATATCGGCCGGGCCGATGTGGGCAAAAATAGAAATTCAAAGCCCCTCAAGTGTGTGTGTGTAGGATTATTTAGCATCAGTCTCTTTGACCATTACAAGTAGACTCAAAAGGTGAAAATCAAAAGTATAGACTGACTCAACCCTAAACCTACGCAATCCTGAACTTGGCTCCTTCTTGATCGTCTGATCTTCGATTTCTGAAAAGTTAGAAGCAACAAGTAGTCCAAGAGAAATAGTGTTTGTCAATCATCAAAACATAAGTCATTAAAAATAGATTTGCAACAATCTCCCCCTTTTTGATGATGGCAAACACAAGTAGGAAAAATATCCAAAAACATTCATTAGATTTTCAAAGTTACAAACAACTTTTCCTACCACACCTAAACAACTTTTCCTACCACACCTTCTCCCCCTTTTGTCATCACAAAAAGTGGGTCCAAAAACAAATAACAACTAAAAGCAAACAACAGGAAACAAACAACAGAAAACACAGACTAAAAGAACGAGGGATCCTGATCATCAGATGGAGGTGGAGGAGGTGGCTGCTGAAAGTAACTGGCAAGCGTGGTAAACTGAGCATTGAACCAGGCGATGTCCTGGTCATGCTGCTGCTGCTGCTGAGTAAGAAAACTGTCAAATCGGGCTAAATCCTCAGCGCGGTGCTGTTCGTAGCGGGTAAAATCCTCAAAGTGTTGCTGCTCCTGTGCAGCAACATAGGCGTCAAACCGAGTCTCCCAACGATCAAACCTCTCAATCAATTGATCAACCGGAGAGTGCTGGTGGAGAGGGACAGGATCAGGAACGGGAGCGGGAGCGGGAGCGGGAGCCTCCTCCTCTCTCGCCCCCGACCTTCCCCATCTCCTGGGTGGAGACGAGTACTATGAAGGGCAGTGAAGGAATTGTTTGAGTAGAAAGGAGGGTGAAGGTCTGGACGAGTAGGATATTGAAGATTGTATTTGGTTTCAAGGATATAGGCAATGATGTGTCCTAAGGCTAGATTGGGCTTTCTCTTATGGCCTGGATCGCGAATTATGGTTAGGTGATCGATGTAACGAAAAAGTATATCAGTGGCATTGAATTCTCTCTAGGCCATAATGTAGAAAGTAGTGAGGGAAAGTAGTGGGGTGATGTGGATTTGGTCCCCGACTTTTGGAATAATGGAGGTGCGAAGGACATGTTGGATTGTCCTAGCATCTTTAACTAAAGAGCTAGTCTCTCCAACATGGTAAGGTATATTGGTCTGACGAAGGAAATGATTCGCCGTGGACCAGTCAAGATCAGGGTCAGGGGCGATTAAGTGCAGCTTATCCCCGGTGGTGGATAGCTATAAAAGATCAACACAATCCTGATATGTGATTTCGACAGGGCGTCGATTCACATAAGAGGTTAGGGCTGTGAAGGTAGGGTTGATGCGAAGGTTTGCGAAAAACTCTCAAAGAAACTCTGAATTGAAAAGAAAAGCAAGAGACATAATGAAGCAAAGGGAGGTGTGAGCGAAAAGATCCATTACCAGGTATGAGATGTGGGTAGGATTTATGATTCTTGAGACAGTTATCCCACATTCTTTGTGACGATGGTAAGCGGCTTCATCTTCTGCTTCCCTGAATCGAGGGTCAATCCTTGCCCTCGAGGAGCTCCTAGAAGTTTGTCGGACGCGTTTCCCACTAGCCATAGAGAGGACTAAGCAAAAACACAAGAGGAGAAAGGATGAAGAGTGGAAAATCATTGCTGGAACGGCCTGAATTTAAAGAAACGGCCATATCATCCTGGCCGATCGTAGAATCGTCCAGGCCGATATGGTTCAATAATTACGTATAGGCTGATTGGTCAAAAAGGCGGTCCGATCGTCCGGGCCGATCAGATATCGGCCAGGCCGATTAGACAAAGGCGATCGTCCCGAGGAGTCAATCCGGATGACCGTTGAAAAAGCAGATCGTCCGGGCCGATTAGGTGTATCGTCAAGGACGATGCACAATAATTGATCGTACCGGCCAAAGTTAAAACGTTTAAAATGCTTGCCACGTGTATCGTCCAAGACGAACAGTGGATCGGCCCGACCGATGGTCCAATAATGGATCGTCCGGGGCCGAATTTAAAGATCAAAACGTACTGACACGTGGATCGTCCGGGATGATCCAGTGTATCGGCCAGGACGATGCACATAATATGCATCTGCTAGGACTATCATCAGAGTTTGATCAAATCGTCCAGGACGATATAGTATCGTCCAGGACGATGAGTAACATCAAGCACAGAAAAGTTCAGCAGATGGATTTTGAAGAGAATTTGTCCTATCGTCCATGATGATAATAATATTAGCCAGGACGATGTGACAAGGAATTGAAAACAAGAAAAAGATTGTGATGATTAAGACCCTCAAAAATAAATCAAAAAGAAAAAAAGAACAGTCAAAACACAAAAAAAGAAAAACAAAAACAACAACACAAGGAAAAACAAATATTTTTGGATTTTAATTTTTCTAATATTTTTTTTTATTTAAAGAGGCATCATATGATAATTCTTTTTAAAAAGTTAAACTTTTAGAGTTCCAAGAGATCAAGAAGTTTATTAAAATCCAATCAGAAGAAGGTAGAGCATCTGATTCTGTTAACCCTAGATCGGACATCCTTCAGGGTACACAATTCTTTTGGAAAATAAGAATCCAACTCAGAATAACTAAATAGGATAATAAGATCCATTCAAAACTTATTTACAAATAAAATATCTCATATGTACTGAACCAAAGTAATTTTTTTTTCAATCATAGAAATTGAAATCAAGTCTTTGAAAGTATCACGTAATCAATGAGTTTTCTAAGTTTTAAGAGTTTTACCAAAGAGAGGATAGCTTGCATCTAGTGGGCTTATTTTATGCCTCTTGTCATTTTGATTGGCTCTTTTGAGCATCTTTTGATTTGAATACACTTTTGTGTATATGGCTTTCTTTTCAATTTTGGCTTCATTGGCCTCTTTCCTTTTTAACTCTTGCAAGCTAAAAACTCTTTAATATATCCTTAAAAAAAACTTAGTTGTGAGTATATCCTCCAAATATTAGAGAATAGGAGCTCTCTCTCTAATATAGGGAAGAACAATCCACAATACAAAATCAAAATTATGTGATAAATGTAATGGCAAGATTTCAAAAGCTTGAATGATATCTAAGAACTTTGGCTATTATGCATAAGATAAATTAATGTAGCAAGATAAGAAAAAGATCTTAGATGAAAAGCCATTGGTTATACTGAGTTTAGACTTTTGTTTAGAGAAGAAAATCATACCACTAAACAAAGTCAGAAGAAGGGAAAACATCAACAGTTTACTCCCTTTAACCAATTTAGAAAAAGCTAAACACTATCTCTAAAACTCCAAAATCTAAAGACTTGAAAAGATTCATCATATGAAAGACCAAATTTAATGAGCAACGCGAAGACAGAACACATAAAAACAAACAAAAAGAATGAAAACAACGCAAACTAGACTACCACCAAATAAGCACAAAAACTAGCACAAAAATTAAATAAAAAGAAACACAAAAACTTAACATTTCAAGCACGTGATAAAGCAGCGAGTTTAAGTAATTTTGAACTTGAAGCCTCCTTATGTCCAGTTATCCTATGCTCCCACGAGGACTTTGGTGAGAGCACACCTGCAAAACTCAACATCAGTCATATTTAGGAACCTAAATAGGTTTGGGATCCTTCTTAGGAAAAGTAGAATACAATGCAGGTATGGTATGTTGTAAATCATGCATCTTAGGTCTCCACACCCAATGTGTACTACGATGAACGGTGCAAGTGTGTGAGATGTGTCCTAGCATGCCACATGAGTAACATCTAACTCCAGGAAAAAGGTTTCTTAAATGGTTTGAGTTATAATGCCTCTTCCGAGGTTCTAGCTTAAGATCAAAAGTGGAAGTCATCCGATTTTTCTTATATGTATCAAAATCATTTTGAATCCTCAAGTTAGTTCTTTTTAATGCATCATTCTCCATCCTCAAATTTTTCTCAATCTCTTTAGATTTCTTAAGATCAACCTTAAGTGAGGTGTGTGAAGCTTTTAATGCATTATGTTCATCAATTAATTCCAAATGCTTTTTTTTCAACTCATCAAATTCATCAAGAAGAGCCATGTGATTTGAATCAATCGTTGCATGATCTTTGAGAAAAACTTCATGCTCTTTTTGTAGATTTGAATGTTCTAATTTTAGACTAGCATGAGTCTTCTTAAGTTTTTTGTATGATGCATGGATTTTTTCACAATTTTAAACAATTCATCATAGGTTGGTTTACATACCTCTTCCTCATCACTTTGATTTTCTCCCATGAAACACAAGTTCGTAGTCTCTTCCTCTGGTTCAGTCTCAGAGGAATCAGTACCAGATCCTGCCCAAAAACCTCTTTGGATTTTTTTCTTGTCCTTCCTTGACTTGGCTTTCTCCTCACATTTTTCCTTTTCTTTGCTTGAATGATCTTGAAGTGTAGGGCAATCGGCTCTCACATGTCCTGGTTTCCTGCATTCAAAACAAACAACATCAGAAGATCCTTTAACATGTTTATGATCCTTACCTTTTCTCCAACTTTGATGATGCTTTTGTTTCTTCCTTAGAAAGCTTTTGAATTTCCTTGTGATGAAGGCAACTTCATCGCTTTCAGACCCGGAAGATTCAGAATCCGATTTGTGTGCCTTCAATGCAATTGTTTTCTCCTTTTTCTTTTCACCTGCATCAACATTTCTTTGATTCACCCCTTGCTCGTAAGCAATGAGTGAGCCAAGTAAGTTATCAATAGAATAGGTGTTTAAATCTTTAGATTTAGTGATGGCAGTAATTTTTGCATCATAAGACGAAGGCAAGCATCTCAAAATCTTGTTAACTTTTTCATAGTTTGAAAGCTCTTTTCCTAGTGCATGCAATGAAGTAACAATCTAAGTAAACCTAGTGTACATGTCAGAAATCAATTCATGAGGTTTCATACGAAAAAGTTTGTAGTTATGCAAGAGAATGTTTAAACGGGATTGTTTAACTTCATTAGTACCTTCATAGGTGATGCACAATTTATCCCAAATTTCTTTACCAATTTTGCAAGTTGAGACACGCATGTAATCCTCAGATTTCAAAGCACAGAAAAAATAGTTCAAACATTTCACATTTAATTGAGCTAAATCACGTTCATCAAAAGTCCATTCAGTAAAAGCAACTTCAGTTTTCACACCATTAATTTCACGAGAAGGTGGAGAATAACCTTCTTGAATAAGCATCCACATGTGATAATCAGTAGATTGTAAAAATGTTGACATGCGAGTTCTTCCAAAAATCAAAAGGTAGGTTATCGAACAGGGGGGGTCGGGTAATGGAATACCCTTCCGTAGTGTTACGATTCCCAATGTTAGCCATGGATCAAATTCAAAAAGTTTTCAAACTTTAATTTTCGAATCCCGCTCTGATACCACTTGAAAGTTCGTTAGGGATGTTAAGCCCTATGAATTTAGTCCCAAGCTAACCAAGAGGGGGGGTGAATTGGTATTTAAAAAAAAAACTCTTTTCACAAAGAAAGAAAATTGCATAAACCAAATCACACCACAGAAATAAATGCGGAATTAAAAAGTGCGGAAGCAAGAAAAAGAACACAGAAATTTATAGTGGTTCGGTCGACTCGACCTACGTCCACTACTTGGAGGCACCCTCCAAGTATTGTAATACAAAACGTGACTCTCCTTTAGCCCCCACGGCTAGGCGGAGAAGCCCTTACAAGAACCTCCTTTTTGCCACCCCGGCAAGGCAGAGAACCTACCTCCTTTTGCTTCCTCCTGAAGCTGGCAGAGAACCAGAACCAAAAGCAAACTCCTTACCTCTACCGACCCTTCCACGCACGAGAAATTCTAGACGAAGACGAAGCAGAGCAATCCTTGAAGCAACCCTTGTGAATCCCCTCACAAGCTCCCCCTCACAAGATCCTCTCTCTCTCCTCTCTCTCTTTCTCTCCTCAAGGTCTTCTCAGGTCAAGGCAGCAGCCAAAAGTTTTTAAAAACGTTGAACAAGAGCTCTTAAATAGAAGAGCTTCAAAGGAGCTCATTAATTGCAAGTTGCCGACAATATCGTCAAGGCCGATTTGGACATCGGCCTGGCCGATCAGTACAAATCAAAGAAGATCGGCCAGAGCATCGCCCTGGATGCAAAAACTGAAAGATTGAAAATTGGCTTGATCGTCCAGGCCGATCTCATGATCGTCCTAGCCGATCAGTTCAAATCAGAGGAAAATCATCCTGACAATAGCCCTGAATACGAGCTGGCCGATATTTATCGTCCTGAAGTAACTTAAGGTTTTTGACTAGATTGTCATGGCCGATTCTGCGATCATCCAGGATGATATGATCGTATCAATCATCCTTAATTACTCCCTTGATTTCTTGATCAATTAAGGCATAATTTGGTAATTTCGTCCAGGCCGATACGTGGATCGTCCTGGCCGATAATTTAAAATTACAGTATACCTTAATTGACTATGGCGGCTACTTCTTTCTGTTTTGAGCTTATCGTCCTGGCCGATACACGTATCGTCTAGGCCGATATGTTAATGACGGCTACCTTAATTAAGAATCTTTACTTATACTTTCTGTTTTAAGTTGATCGTCCCGGACGATATAAATATCGGCCGGGCCGATGTGGGCAAAAATAGAAATTCTAAGCCCCTCAAGTGTGTGTGTGTATAGGATTACTTAGCATCAGTCTCTTTGACCATTACAAGTAGACTCAAAAGGTGAAAATCAAAAGTACAGACTGACTCAACCTTAAACCTACGCAATCCTGAACTTGGCTCCTTCTTGATCGTCCGATCTTCGATTTCTGAAAAGTTAGAAGCAACAAGTAGTCCAAGAGAAATAGTGTTTGTCAATCATCAAAACATAAGTCATTAAAAATAGATTTGCAATAGAGAGATCCCTTGAAATTTTAAATATAGATTAAGCATATATGAATAGCATGAATGGGGAGTGTTGATTAATCATTGAGCAATTATTTTGTTAATTATCTATTTATTAATCTTCCAATTAATTAAGTTATATCTTGATTGACATCTATAAAATGCACACAAACACCTTGTTTTAGGCTCTCCTAGATCTAAGATTTGATTGGTGTGATAGTTTTCTTATATGTGTATGTTACCAAGGGTTAGTGGAACATTGACTCAAGCTCATATAACTTAGTAACATCATTAAGGATAATAATTAAGGATTCAATTAAAAAAATTAGAATAATTCTTAAAAATAGGATAAACTTCCTATTGACATTAAATTTGAACTATTTGAACTTAGTTACATTTTCTACCCTAAACAAATTTCTCAAAAATTATTGAAGTCATTAAACCCCATAATTGATTTCTTAAGATTAAACCCTTAATTATGCCTTAAAACATCTTAAAATCCAATTAATCAAATTTAAATCCATAAATTACAAATAATACCTTAAATTGACCCAAATTTAAGCCTTAACTCAATAAAATTAAATCCCTTTGATTTTACATCATATTTAAGCATAATTTAATTTTAATTAAAAATTAATATTTAATTAATTAAGATAATTAAAATTTTCAAAAAATTCCCAAACACTTGGTAATCTCTCCTTAGTTTTTTCTTGACCTTTGGAGTTGATTTCAAGTAGTTAGAAATTTATTTGGATTCCAATCATTAAAAACCCTTAAATAAATAATTTTAAAAATTTAATAAATACCAAAACTTTTTAAAATCATAATTAATTCTAAAAAATTCTAACTTGAGTAAAATCAAAGGGATTAGACTCCATTTAGAATCTAATATTTATTAAAAATATCAAACTAACAAAAAAATCTAATTTTAAAAAGTCTACAATCCGGTTAACCTTAAGTCTAAACTATAAAAATTCATAACTAATTGTAGAAAACTCCAAATCCAGTAAACTCAAAGCCTAATTACTCATCAAAAGGTCTAATATTTAGTAATAATATCAAAACCCTAAAAATCAATTTGAATCTAAAGTCAAATTTTGACCACTTTAATTTATAAATTTAAATAATTCAAATAATTTGAGAAAATTCAATAATTGATTTAAAATCAAGAAAACCTCAATGCAACCTTAAAATCAGTAATTATTCAATACTAATTGAAATTCATCAAATTTCAAGCTTTAATCAATCAAATTCATTTAATTGTATTATTACCATAGGATAACCCAAGCCTACGATGATATTTTAATTATAATACCCCTTTCGAGGAGTTTCTTTTTATTTGGATATCTGGACCCGAAGACCTAAGTAATTACAAAAGGATTTATAAGTGGAGAACAAGAAAAATCACATTCATAAAGTCACTTGAGTCTTAAGAGTAGAATCTGGGTTGTTTTTAGTGGTACCTAGCCACTTTATTTTTTCTATAGACCCTGGAATATTAAGTGGCACTTATCATATGAAATTTGAATTAATTTAATTAGTTTATTAGTTGATGTGCTTCTCCTGAGATTAGGATTTTCCTACTTCTTAGTTTTTTTGTGAACTTGCATGTCAATTTTGATTTTTCCTGAAACCCGATCAGAGGCTCATAAGGGTACGAACAAATTTTTTTTACTTTAGTTAAATTTAAAAAATTTAAACTTGCATAGCAACTCTAATGATTTTAAGAAGTAATATTATATTCATTGAGGGTTTCATGTATACATATTAAAAATTTCTCTACCTTATTAGGTTCCTCTCTACGTGCGAGTTTTAGTAGGCTATATAACCTATTAGGGTGCAGTCCTATCAAGGAGAAGTTTTGCAATATCTAGAATAAAATCTATTTTTAAGCCTAATTTTAAAACTATTTCAAATATTATTTTAAGTATTTATTGAGTCAACTTGCATAAATTGTATTATAAATTAATTAAATTGAGTCAATAATTTAATTGCATTAACTTCAAGTTTCATATTACCAAATATAAGTCTAGGGGCCAAATTAGGATCTGTTATAGATGTCAGCCCCAACTCCATAAATTTAACTTAAAATAACATCTTTACCTACTCTTTTATTAAAGATCATATTAATGGTTTTTGAAGTGTCTAAGTGGTTAGTTAGCTCCCAAATCTAGGCTAGGGTAAGACTGGATTTGCATTGCATTAGATAGGTTCAAGTCATTGATTTTTTGTACTTAATTTAGATTTAGGTTATGAGGCAGGCTCAGTTTAGAGAACCTCAACCTTCTGAGGATCTAATCTCAACCTTCTAATAAAATAGACAATTTAAACTTAAATATCATTCAATTCAAATTCAAACCTAACATATATGATATATTGAGGTGTTTCTGAATTATTTCAGAATCCCAAACACCTCCTACTTTTCATCTATTGATCTTTAAAATAAGTTCTTAATTTTGATATGTTCCCAATTGAATTTCTGATCCTCACCCCCTTTGATATCAAGCCATAAAATTCTAAAATGAGAATTCTATCGCTATTTTGATCGAGAGTATTCATAGGTAACTCTGGTTTCCAATGATGTAATTAATTCTGAGGACTTATACTCATAATTGATTTAAAAAAATCAAAAATTTAAAACTTTCATTAATTATCTTTGGGAAAATCAAATTCGATGATTATTATCATCATATTCAAATAATTGATAGTAAAAGATATCTTCTTTCTCCAAGAAGATATATCATTTTATTATCACAATTTTGATTATGAAATTAAAGATCCCTTTGTCTAGATTATCATATAAATACTTGATCAAATTTCATTTTGACTCTCTTGGGTCATATGTGATTCTTCCCTGAGTTTGACTATAATAATTAGGATGAATTTAAAGTTTTGTAATATGAACCCATTAGGGAACGATATATTCACCTCGCGGGGTGATATATAATTCATAATGATGGATTTGAATTCAAATCTTAAATTTTAGAAATTAAATTCTCCCAAAAAAATTTATCTTTTTCAAAACCCAAAACAACATTTTTTCAATCAAATATATGTTAAGATAGTTGATATTTAGTTTTTGCATGTTTGATATTCTTGCAACTTATATATTTTTTATGATTCCAAATATAATTACTTTGATTTATATTTCTCCTAACATATCTTTGGAAGAGATATTTTGCTCTTGTATGTACTAATATTTTAAGAAAATCATACCCTAGATTGTTGAAGACTTTGAATCAAGATCAGTTTAGAGTGTATTGTAAATTTAAGTCTATATTTTTTATTTTATTGAGTCTGAGAGAGTGTGATTGTAATTGAGTAACTGAGCACACACACACCGGGGGAGAGTTTTAAAATTTTTATTTTTAAACTAATCGTACAGTATGAAACTAGTTTGTACGGGATGATCTAGTAAGTTATTTTCCCTAATGAGCAATAGAGCAAGCAAAAATGACCTAAATATTTCTAAGTATAAATTATACGGATGATATTTTTCATTCGTACTGGGACGATCGACTCTGGTTCATTCTCGAACGAAGTTCATACGGACAATATTTTTCATTCATACTAGAACGATCGGCTCTTGTATGTTCTCGAACTTAAATCGTAGATATAATATTTTTTATTCGTACCGGGACGATTGGCTCTGGTTCATTCTCAAATAAAGTTTGTATTTATGATAATTTTCATTTGTATTGGGACAATCGGCTCTGGTATATTCTCAAACGCAGTTCGTATGGATGATATTTTGTATTCGTATCAAGACGATGCCCTCTGGTTTATCCTTGAACGAAGTTCATACATACAATAATTTTTTTATCGTACCGAGATGATGAGCACTATTTTATCCTTGAATGAAGTTCGTACGGATGATAATGTTTTATCGTACCAGGATGATGGGCTCTATTTTGTCCTCGAACGAAGTTTATATGGATAATAATTTTTTATCATACTGAGACGATGGGCTCTATTTTGTCCTCAAATGAAGTTCATACGGAAGATATTTTTTAATTGTATCAGGATGAATGGCTCTGGTCTGTTTTCATCCATTTCGTCCTGATATGGTTTATACATACTAACTTTGAATTTTTTCAATTTATACTGAACAAATATAGTTCATACCGGACGATGATCGGGTACGAATACATTTCATATTGATTCATTATGGGTTCTTACGCAACAGTTTTTAAACTATTCATACTTACAAAATATGATCGTACGGTACGATCGTGGATGGTCAAATTTAAAAAATTCAATTTTCTGGATGGTTTTTTGTATCTTTTCTATAAAAGGTCCACTAAAAACTTACACTTAATCTTTTTGTCACTTGGTCTTTGTGATTGGTAAAGGGAAATTGAAGGAAAAAGTGTGAGAGAGTGTTCGAGAGAGATTTCTTCCTTGTTGAGCATGAAGGGTTCACAAGGTTACTCAAAGGTTAGGATCTCTATGTATAATTTATGTTTCATCACTCTTCCTCTTATCTTTCTAGATTGCTCGTGTGAAGATCTTTCAAGAAGATCCGGTTCTCTGCCGACACTTAGAGAGTGTGAACAGCCAAGGGTTCTCTACCTACACTTGGAGACTATGAATAGTCGAAGGTTCTCTGCCTACACTTGGAAGGTGTGAACAGTTGAAGGTTCTCTGCCTACACTTGGAGGGTGTGAATGGACGAAGGTTCTCTGCCTACACTTAGAGGATGTGAAAGGGTGACGGTTCTCTCCTGCACCAGGGATTGGTGGAAGAGAGTTTTGTAAAGGCTTCTCCGCCTTGCTGTGGGAGCAAAAGGAGAATCACTTTGGTAATAATGCAATACCTGAAGTGGGAGACTTCAGGGAGTGGATGTAGGTTGTGTTTGATCGAACTACTATAAACCTTTGTGTCTTTTTATTTCTGCTGCTTTTAATTTCTACAATTTTATATTTCTGTGCTTGAAAAATTATTTTACAAATTTTAAAATCAACTCGCTTAGTTTATTAATTAGTTTCACCTTTTAAATCCAAGAAGGTTAAAAATTTTAAATTACCAATTCACTCCCCCTCTTGGTTAGCCTTGGGACATAAGTTTAGATTTAACAACCTATTCTAGATTCAACAAGTTTCAATAATAGATACCAAATGATATAAATTGATAGTTTAAAGATTGTTATTTAAAGTATCCAACCAACTTCTCTCAAATTTAATGGACACTCTAACTTTAGCGAGTTAATTTATAAGGTTGTCCTTGCATGAGTTTGCACAAATGTGATTGGTGTTAATTGTAATTTTTAAAATCCATCATCATGTCCTTAACGTTTTATGGGTATGAATGATATCATATTCTCATATTGTGGAGTGATAAAAGAATAGTTATGCATCTAAGGTCTTTGATCAAGAAAGGGCTTTGGACTTCCTTCCCTTCTTATCATTTACATTAACTTCTACAATCTTTTGAGAAAGAATGACTTAACCAACCTTCTCATTAATCGAGGCCTCAAACACTAGGTCTTCTGAGTAAATATTCTTTAGAATGTCCAAACTCCTCTCTCCAATCACTAGAGACTCCATAGGAATAATCTTATCAAAAGTTTTATTAAATGACTATAAATGTGGAAAATGCTAGTTATGGTCATTATGAATTATTTTATATGTAAGATACTTTAAAAATTTGACCCACATTGGACTCATGGAATTATAATCATTTACTTAGTGTAGGAATGTCCAAACACATCTCTCTTTTTTTTTTTTTTTTTTTTTTTTTTGAGAATTGCAAATTGCGTTTAAAAGAAGCAAAAAACTATTAAAAACTATCCAACTAGGCAACTATCATATTCCTTCTTCAAAAGACTATACAAAGAAGAAGGAATATCAGAAAAAGTAGTAGAATCAAAGCAAAAGCTATTATCTAAAGCTAAAGTAGCACACAAATCAGCTACTTTATTACAGTCTCTAGAGGTATGATGGAAAATTACCTTGTTGAAGTCATTGAAAAATGACATCTTCTCTAAAACCAAGTTATTAGCCACATATGTTAATTTCATCATAGAATCTTGAATGAATTTGATCACGTTGTAGTTGTCACCTTCAATTATCACGCCTTTACTATCAAACATCCAAACTTGTAAGAATTCTTTCATTATAGTAATAGCCTCCAACTCAAGTTGATTACTATCCCAATGCATCTTCTTTTTACCAAAAACAAGAAGTAGTTTACCTTTAAAATCTCTAACTATACCTCCAATGCTTGTTATATTAGAGTCCAATAAAGGATCATCCACATTAATCTTTATCCAATCTAGTGGTGGGTGGTGCCAACAAGAATCAAACTCCAAATAGAGAGAAGCACCCCAGTCAACTAGCATCAGATATCGATTCATAGCAATGGATAAAATGTTAGCAGCAACAACCGATGTAGGTAAAATAGAGTTACCATGTTTACTATCATTCCAACATTTCCAAGAGAAAAAAATGGATGTACAATAAATCCTTACAGTATTCAAGCAATCTTTGGAAAGAGCTCTCAGCTGAGATAAACAATTATCCAAAGATTGGAAGATAGGAATATTAAATCCCCAAAGTCGCAATTTGCAAATGATGTCAATGAGATATTTGAAATGGACAGCAATATGTGAACAACCTTCATTTTCTTGGAAACCTCTAGCATAAATATCACTATGCTAAAGTCTTCTATATTTTAAAAATGCATTGGTAAGTAAGGCATACCTTCTCATTCTCCACCAAAACAATTCAGCTTTTAGTTTGAGTTTTAACTGTCTTAAACAATTGGAGAAGCCAAAATCTTCATCCTGATTGCTGTATTTGATAAATTCTGCATAAGCCAATGCAGAAATCAATTTTCCAGAGAGTTGGAAAAGAGGTTCCACTTGATCATTATGTCCATCGTGAATAGCACATTGCTGCAAGATAAGATTTACAATGTCCTAATTAAAAAATTGATACAGTTCAGACAAGTTCCATTGACCATCCCGAAGAAGAAACAACTGCAACATCACACCATCTAAGCCAATATAGTCAGCTAACATAGGCCATTTATTAAAGCACATTTCCATTAACCAAAATATGATTCATAAAATTGATACTTTTACCATTAATAATTTTCCATTTAACAATTGGTTTTTAGTAAGAAGCCCGATCCAATAGAAAAAACCAAGCAGCCAAATGACCTCTTTTGAACACTCCAATCCGAATGTTCATACCATATTTAGCATCAATGCATCTATGCAACAGAGATAAAGGATTTTGAGAGAACCTCCAAGACAATCTAGCTCTTAGAGGACCAGTTTTTTGAACAGAATAATATAAGCCCATAACGCCTAGATTTTTGGGTTTACATAAATCTTCCCATGAAACATAGTGAAGACCACATCTACCATAGTCATTGTGCTAAATGAAATCTCTACAAATTATATCCAATTCATATAGAACACTTTTGGGAACCAAAGAGTGAGTTGATGTAAAAATAGGCAAAGATAGAAAAGAGGACTTCATAAAAACCATCCTACCAGCCAAAGATAGAAATCTAGCACCCCAAGAATTAAACCTCTCCAATGTATGATCAGTGATGAATTGAAAGTCATTCTTCACCATTCTCTTTAAGACATTTTTTATGCCCAAGTAATGTAGCTCATGTACTACTTTGAAACCAACTTTCTTCCCAATTTTCCTTCTCAAGCTTGGTCTCACAAATTTTCCAAAGATAATCTGAGATTTAGCATTGTTAATAGTTTGTCCTATCCATCCACAATACTCCATGACTAAATTCATCATAGCTTGAACCATATGAGAAGATGCTATCCCAAATAATAGCACATGATCTGCATAAATGAGATGAGAAATTTTAGGAGCACTTGGAGAAGTTTGGATACCCAACTGTTGTCCTCTTTGATTAATAGCATTCGATAAAAGTTGAGAGCATGTGATGAAAAGGTACAGAGACATAGGACAACCTTGCCAAAAACCACTTTTAGCTTCAATCCATCTTGAACTCTTACCATTTGAAAGGATAGAAAATTGCACATTAATCACACATTCCATGATAAGATTCAAAATCTTAGTTGGAAAACTGAACCATTTTAAAACAAGATCCAAGGTATCCCAACTCATACTATCAAAAACTTGTTCCATATCAAGCTTAACTTACATAAGACCTTTTTTATTTTTGGAAATTCTAAATTTATTAAATATTTCATAAGCCAATAAGCAATGATCTGGCATAGATCTTCCTAGAATAAAAGCAACTTGTTCTTCGAAAATAAATTTAGAAATACAACACTTCAATCTATTCACAATCATTATTGAAGCAACCTTGTAACTGGTTTGACAAAGACTAATAGGATGAAAGTTAGAAGAAGTTACCGAGTTCTTATTTTTAGGAATAAGAACAATCAAAGTGTCTTTCCAAGCTCCATGCATTTGCCCGATCTTGAAGAAGTCATCAATTGCCTTCCAAGTTGCATCTTTGATAATATTCCAATAAAATTTGAAAAAGGAAGAGGTACACCCATCCAAACTGGGAGATATATTTGAGCCTTACGGGAAAACCATAGAGGTAAACTCCTCCTTGGTGAATTCAGCATTTAACAAGTCCCTTTCATTATCATCAACCATCTGATCCAGGTTAACTGAAGGCCAATTCAACCTCACACACATCCTGGATCTCGATTTGTTTTCAAAAAACTTCAAAAAAATATATTCAATCTGCTCTATGTCATCCACAACCATGTTGTTTCCATCCTTAATTTGCCTAATCAAGTTTCCATTTCTTCTAGCCGAAGCATAGTCATGAAAGAATTTCGAGTTTGTGTCACCCTCTTCAGTCCAAGTATCCTTCACTCTTTGATTCCACCAAGTAGATAATCTGAACAAAGTAACAATTAGTTCATTAAATTTAGTACGAAGTAAAGTCAACTTATTTGGACTTAGGCCACCATCCAATTCTTCTTCCATTTGTAATTTAAGAATCTTGTCCTTTAGTTCCTCCTTAAACAAATTCAGATTTTTGCACTTATTTTTGTTCCAAAAATAAAGAGACTTCAAAGTTCTCTTAATTTTTCTATTTAAAACATCTGTTGCCCCGTCAAAATCCTATTTCTCCCAAGCTTAAGAAACAATCTTCCAAGTTGCTGGATAGGACTTCCAAGTGTCTTCAAACCTAAAAACTTTAGAATGAAACTGAGGCTCTTCATTAAATTTAAAAGCAATGAGGCAATGGTCAGATGCCACCCTTGCTAGATGTCTAACCTAAGCCGAAGGAACTAATTGTATGGCCACAAAATTGAGAATGCATCTGTCCAGTCTTTCCCAAATCCTTACAGTTCCATATTTATTATTACGCCAAGTGAACCTTGGATCAATAACACCTAAATCATGAAGATCACGATTAGCCATAAAAAAAATTTCTTCTCTTTCGGTCCCTTTGACATACAAAACCTTTTACCACCTCACTTGTCCTCCTTAGAGAGAAAATAATTTAAGTCTCTTCCCACAATAGTAGGAATTCCACCTAATACATTCCTTCCAAGGCTTTCCCAAAGATCCCTCCTAACTTGAAATTCCTTATTACCATACATTATGGCCACATGCCAACATCCCTTACTAGTAATATCATGAACCCCAAACACTAATTTAGAAGAGTGTTCCACCAAAGTAAAGGAAACTAGATTTCTATTCCAAAGTACCAGAATACCTCAAGAAGTACCTTCAACTGGCTGATAAAAAAAGTCCCAATCACCACTAATAATCCTGTTAACATCTCTTCTGCCTATATTAGCCAACTTGGTTTCAGCTAACCCAATAAAAAAAAAACTTCATTGTCTTTCACAACTTCCCTTAGGTAAAGAGAGGTTTCCTTCTTTTTTGCCCCTCTACAATTCCAGAAAATAAAGGAGGTCATTAATTATATAAATAGGTAAAGTCCCCGCTTTCTTCTTCACCTTGCCTTCAACTTTCCTTTTTCTGGAGACGAGTTCAATAGGACCCAAAAATTTCAGCTATAATTTGGATTTCTATTTAGTAGAATTCAATAGCTCTTTATCAGCACTTCCTTGATTTGTTTTATTGACATTTCCTTGGTCTATAATTCCAGCAATATCAATTCCTTCAGCATTAACATTTGAAACAGCAAAATCAGTAGCTACGGGATCTAAAATAGAATTTATATTACCATTTGAGTCTACAAGAGATTCAAATAAAATAAGAGATTCTTCTTGTTTAGACGAATCAGTAAAAGGATCATTAAAATCCTTTGCCGCTTCTGGGACATCATCTAGGATAACATCATTCACTTTGTTGATATGTTCATCTAAAACTTCAAACCTGT
The DNA here is from genome assembly GCA_022539455.1 of Dendrobium nobile. Taxonomy (NCBI): domain Eukaryota; kingdom Viridiplantae; phylum Streptophyta; class Magnoliopsida; order Asparagales; family Orchidaceae; genus Dendrobium; species Dendrobium nobile. The sequence continues at coordinate 41,364,554 of CM039735.1, forward strand.
TGGACATATAGAAATCAGATAATGAATTTTCACAAGCAATGTCCTGATGGTTGCCATTAGGAGCACTTTCCACAATCGGTGTCTTATCTACTTGAATATTTTTCATGGCATAGACACTATTGTTATTCTTGTCAACATTAGTGTCATTATGATTATCATGATGCTTGGTAAGAGCTTCCTTCTTCCAACAACCCAACTGGTTCCAATTCTTATTTGTTCTATTTTTCAACTTGACATGAATCCATAGACCATATTCCACATTTTGACGATGATGAATTACATAATTTTGAATAGCATCATTCAACCCGTTATAATTTCTTTTAGCCTTGTCATATTGTGATTGAAGAAACGGACATTCAGATTTTAAATGCCCAATTTTGGCATAATGATAACAAAAGGAGGTTAATTTTTCATATTCCACTTTCTGGAAGAATCTTCCACCCAAACCATCAACCCAAATTCCCAAAGGCAATTTAGATTCTAAGTTGATACGAACACAAACACTAGAAAATTCCTTCATTCCCCATTTAAAAGAGTTGCCATCTAAATACATTGGTGTTCCAATCCTTAAAGCAATTTTAGCAATATTTACTTAATCCCAACAATGTAATGACGAAAGTGGAAATCGGATCCAAATGGGTGCAGTTAAACCTTTAAGAGATAAAGGTGAGAAAAAAGGAGACCATTTGTCCATACCTACAATGTGCCTCCAACGTACCACAAGCTACCACTAAGAACTTCTTCCATAGCATCAAATATTTTAAAAAAATAAAGAATCCAGTTCAAACCCAAGGTTGTCAGATGGAAGTTACCAAACTTATTCCATTGCCTTCGGAGCTCCGTGCTACAAACCGAAAAAGGAATGTTATTCCCAAGAACTTTCAGAATAATAGAGTTAGTCATAATTTGTGAATTAGCTAACTCTAATTTAGAATTTAAATTCATAGCAACCTCGTCTGAAGACATTTTTGTTGAGTTAATATCAAAATTAATTTTGATATGATGAGGCTTCTTCAAGGCATTGATAAAAGATTCTTTCTGATAGCTAATTACATCAATCCGTTGATCCACAGCTTTATCATCTAATGAAATAGGGTTTATAGAGCCAACATATGTTACTTCAGGATTAGAGAAGTTAACATATAAGTTACGATTAAGAGATCCTTCTTTATTTCCAACAAATTTACTGACTTTAAGAATCAGGTTCGAGGATGTAGAGGCACCCTGATCCAAGGTACCAAATGAAAAAAGATTTAAATCATTACCTGATTCAGGCACAGTAAACAACTTCGGTGATTCAAATAATTTCTTACCCTTCCCCTCAACTACAGGAAGTTGGATTTTATCATCTTGAGCAATTGAGCCATAACCTTCTCTGATGGTCGAATGCTTATGGTAATTTCTTGAATCTCTCCGAGTATCTCCTTTGATATTTCTTTTATCATTAAGAACATCGACATTGCCCGAAATCGAAGAAATCTTGATGGATGATGGGGATGACCCACCAGAGGGATGAAGCCGGTAATCTAAATGTGGAAGATTGTTAGGAGGTGGCCGGTACTCCAACGGTGGCTGGATGTCCGACGCCGTCATGAACAGATGTGGATTACCCGAAAAAAAAAAAAAGATTCAAAAAAAACTTTCTCTCACAAACGCATCTCTCTTATAATTTCCAAAGCCACCTATGGATTAACTTTCATAGAAGTTAAATAATGAATGAAGGACTCTAAATGTGGTAGCTACCCAAGGAGGTCATTGTGAATGGGTAAACTTTACCCACATAGTACTTATAAAAGAATAATCATTTAGCACTTTTGTAGGTATGAATATCATGGATTACCTCCTTCATGAGCTTTACCTAAAAGCTAACTCATAGTGAATCTTATCACAAAATTATCAAATTGAGTTGGAGAAATAATATCTGGTTCACCCTTAATCAATAGTGTAGGTTGTTCCTTCTTAATTGCCATAAGAAAATTTGTTGAAGTCATTAAGATGATTTAAACCTCGTAATTAATGGAAATGTCAAGGGTGAAACCTTTTTTACTCAACTCACAAGACTCTAACTTTTTTCTTTTTAAGAGGGGTGAATCCCCTTCATATACTATATTTTCTATAAAAGCATATCTTATTTATAATTCTTTAGTATAAGTGAAAGAGGAGCTCATTTTAAGTGATAACTCACCTATAAAGTGGTGGCACCCTTATCCTTGTCTAGGAAAAGGCAAGCTCACAATGTAAAAATTAAGAAAGAGCAAGATTGCATATAAGGACATCTTTAAGAGACCCCACCAAATGTCATATTAATTGAAATATCATGATGTTGACATGTAAAAATAATCAAATATGTATGCATCAAGCAATGATGACCTTATAGTGCACAAAGTGGGAATATTTAATTCACTTATTCTTTTTTGCAAATATCTTCAAAGATATAAGAGAATTATGGAAATAAATATACCTCCAAATGCAACTTAGGAATAAGCAAGGCTAATTTTATGAGCTCTTCACAAATAAAACTAACTCATCATTGAGTTCAAACCAATCAAAAGAATATATAATTTCATCAAAGTCCTCTGCCTCAAGCATGAAGGTCACTCATTTGGGAACTCAATGACTATTACTCATGATTTATAATAATATTAAACTTACTTATTTCTTTCATAATAAGATGTATATTATATGGATTGGAATAAATCTTACCCCTTTTTTTCATAATATGATAATAATAATGGTAAAAATACAAATTACAAACACCATGTAAAGTGTGAAAAAATAAAAAATAATAATGCAAAAAATTATATAGTGGTTTGACCAATATAAGATCTACATCCACTTCCTAAATTCTATTACAGATCTACACCCAAGTCTTATGATTTTGATGATAACAAATATTATTGGATATCTCAATATGTTATCTCCTAATAATTAAATTTATTGCATATTTATTTTTTTCATGCTTCCCAACATTTTAGGGCCACATCTCACTTTCAACCTGGATCACCTCAAGACTATGTAGACTAGGATTAAAGTCTACATTTTTAGTCTTTTATACTTTTTATCTTTCTTGAGTCAATCATATATTATGGTTGATCCTAAAGCTAAGTAACCTTATGTATACATACTCATGTGAGCGAGTTCATGAGTTAGAAAATTTTCTATTTTAAATAAATCGTGCAATACAATTTATATCATACAGAATGATTAGTTAACCAAAAAAACCCTAATAAAGGCACCTTTTATAAATTGAGATTGTTTATACTAATCATACTAGAAAATCCTTATGATACTGGATGGTTAGTTATAATCATAATTTTCAGCCGCCAATTATAATTTAGGCAATATCTTAATATTTAAATTTTGTTCTCATTTTAATGTAAAATATTCATCATATTGTATGATATATGACAATCATACCTAAATTGATCTTGTGGTTAGGGGAACAATTATGGCTAAATTATTTGATTAAATCATAGAGGATGATTTGACCAATCATATTGTGCATCCCAATTCTTTCATGGGATGATAATTAATTATCACTCATCGTATTGAATGATTATCCCTGTTATTTATACTAATCATACAGGATAATTTGACTAATCATATTGTACATCCTGATTCTTGCTTGGGATGATATTTAACTGTCGCTTATAATACTAGGTGATTATCCATATTATATATACTAATTATACTAAATAATACTCTAAATAATCTCGGATGATCAGTTCACCTCCTTGATCTGATTATATAGGGCATGTCTCTATCATCTCCAGGTGAAAGAAAAAGGATTCTTAGTTCTCTTCCATCTCTAGGAGGGACAAAAAAGTTTTCAGGTTCTCTGCCTTCACCAGGACGGTAAAAAAGAGTAAGGTCCTCTACTACATAGGGTTGGTGGAAGAGATTTTGTAAGGGCTTCTCTGCCTTACTTTGGGGGAAAAAGGAAAGACACTTCTGTTAGTGCAATACCTGGAAAAGGAGTTTTTCAGGGAGTTGACATAGGTCAGGTTGGATAAAACCACTATAAATTCTAATGTATTTGTTCTTATTATTTTTTGCAATTTTATTTTTTTATGATTAATTGTGTGGTTGAAAAACTCTAATTTTATGTTATTTGTGAAATTAATTTGCTTCTTTATTGGTGATTAAGGTGTTTATTATTAGGTATTAAAATGGATATAAAAATATTTTATTTTTAATTAACACTTTTTAAATAACCAATTCACCCCATCCCCCCCTCTTAGTTAGCCTCAGATAGGTTCTTTGAGCTCTCGCAACCTCCTCAAACTTTCAGGTGTTATTAGAGCAAGATTCAAAAAAACTTTTGAAATATGATCCATGGCTATTTTTTGTAATTGTAATATTATAGAAGGGTATTCAATCATACAACCACTATTTTTTGATAATATTCCTTTTGATTTTTGAAAAATTCACATGTCTACTTTCTTGCAATCTATAGATTATCACATGTGGATGTTACTACATAAAGGATTATCTGCACTTTCTCATTATGTAAATGACATTAAAATTGAACTACCTTTTTTTTGAATGGAGTATAAAGGATAGAGATTTAGCATAATTAAATGTAAAATGTTTAAACTGCTTTTTCTATGCTTTAAAATATGAAGATTACATACATGTATTTACTTGCATAATTGGTAAAGAAATTTGGGATAAACTCTACATAACTTGTGAAGGAACAAATAAAGTAAAATAATCTAGGTTAAACATTATGCTCCATGATTATAAACTTTTTTATATGAAACCTAGTGAGTCTATTTATAAAATGTATTAGGTTCACACAAATTATCACTTCGTTACACGCATTAGGTAGATAACTCATACATTCTAAAAAGGTTAACAAGATTTTGCATTCTATAACTAGTTCTTATGATGCCAAAATAACTTCTATTACTGAATCTAAGGATCTAAATATTTATTTAATTGATAACTTACTTAGATCACTCATTGTTTATAAGTAAGGAGTGAGTCAAAGATAAATTGATGCATGTATAAAAAGAAAAGAGAAAATTGTAGCCTTAAAGGTTGATGATTTTGATAGTGACAATTCTATTCCTGAAGATGATAATGACATTACATTTATGACAAGGCAATTTAAAAGCTTTCTAAAGAAAAAAAAACAAAAGCTTCGTCAGTAAGGAAATAAAGGTAAACCTAATAAAAAATCCAAGGTTTCTTTTGATGTCATCTGTTTTGAATGCAGGAAGCTAGTTCACATGAGGACTACTTTCACAAATCTTAAAGATCACCCAATCAAGGAGAAGGGTGAAGAAAAAACTAAATTCAAGAAGAATAAACAATGGACTCAAAAGGCTTTTTTGGGCAGGCTCTGCTTCAGACTCTTCTTAGATAGAAGATGAAGAGGAGGTAACCAATATGTGCTTAATGGCAAATAACCATCATGATCATTCTAATCAAGAGGAGGTATGTGAGATTTCTTATGATGAATTATTTGATGTTTCTGAAAAAATTTATAATGCATATAGAAAGCTGAAGAAAATGTATGCAAGCCTCAATTCTGATATTTTAAACTTGCAAAAAGAGTATAAATGCTTGAGGAAAGATCACTCTACTTTGAATAATAATCATATGATCTTACTTGATGAATCTGATTCATTAAATAAGATGAATCTTCATTTAACTATTGAATATGATTCATTAAAAGCATCTCATGTTGATTAAGAAAATTCAGTTAAAGAATTAAAAGCATGTTTAGGTGAAGCTGATGATAGGGAGCATGCATTAACAATTGACAATTCAATTCTTAAAAGTGTAAATAATTTTTTACAATTGGAAGTATTTTCTTTTAAAGAAAACAAACCATCACCTACACTTACAAAATTTCATAGATCATTACCACATCATGCATCATTTAAACCTAAGAAGAGGCACCATAACCTAAATAGACTAGTAAATCAATTCTTAAGAGTTAGCTGCTTTTCTTATGGCATTTTAGGACATATCTCCCACACTTGTACTATTCTCTATAGAACTCATTTAGTGTGGAGGCCAAAATTGTATAAATCATGGCATAATATGCAAACACATCATCCTTAACTCCATTAGGTGGAACCCAAACTTGTTTAGGTTCTTAAATCTAATCCTTGATGATTTTGTATGGTTACTCTCACAAAAGCTCCAGTAAGAGCATTTGGTACATTGACAGCCGATGTTCAAGGTACATGACTGGAGATATAAAATAATTCATCACGCAGGAGGCCAGGGAAGGGGCTGTTACAAATTAGGAATCAAGATTGAGATTATGATTTTTTTATGATAACAAAATATTACATTTCTAATTTTATTATTTCTTCTAGCATATATTGGATATTTTTTATGTACTAACATTTTAGGAATATCATATACTACTCTAGACTGCTGAACACTTCAACATAAGGTAGAATAGGATTTCATGTAATAGCGTCTATATATCTCTATTTTTATTTCTTGAGTATGAATAAGTGTGGTTATATTTGGAAAACTGTGCACACACACACAAGGGGAGAGTGATAAATTATTTTAAGACTAATTATATTGTACGATATATATATATATATATATATATATATATATATATATACAATTTAACATGTTTTTCCTCCAAAATATAGTTAATCAAATCATGGCTTAAATTTTTTTATTGTTCATATTGTACGATGTCAAGTCATACAGATGACTAACATAGTACAATATTAGGTTCATACCAGATTGTACCAAATGAACACATTTATTTTTGAATTATTCATACAATATGATCTAAATTTATACATATGATAGATAGAGTACAAAATTAGGTTCATATTAGAATGTACCAAATGAATGCATTTATTTTTTGAACTATTTATGTAGTATAATCTACCTTTATATAGATGATTGACAGAGTACAAAACTAAGTTCATCTAAGATTTTACTAATAAGATATTTATTTTTTGAAATATTTGTACAGTATGATCTTCATTCATACAAACGACTAACAGTGTATGAAACTATGTTTGTCCAAGTTTACACCAAATGAAGCCCTTATTTTTTTGAACTATTTGTACTAGATAATCCACGATCATATAGTACGAATGTCGGATGGTTCTCTTGAAAAATTCAATTTTTTGATGGTTTTTTACATGTTTTCTATATAAAGGAATCTAAAACTGTCTCAAATATCCTTTGCTTTGAATTTCTCTTGAGAGGGACCATTGAGAGTGTATTTGAAAGAAATTTTGTGTGTGAAGAATGAGAGATCTAGTGAAGGGGAGTTGTGAGGGATTCATAAGGTTTCCTAAAGTGAGGATCTATTTGTCTTCTTCAAGTTTCTATCAAACTTCTTTGGTGGCTCTTGAGAGAAGATCTTCATGATTGGATCAAGGTTCTCTGCCTTCACCTGGAGGGTGAAAAAGGATGTGATGGTATACTGCCATCACTTTGAGAGTGTAAAAGGTGATGGTTCTCTACCGCACCAGATCGGTGGAAGAGAGTTTGCGTAGGCTTTTATGCCTTAATGTGGGGGCAAAAGAATAGTCATTATTATTTAGTGCAATACCTAGAAAAGGAGTCTCCGGGGAGTGGATTTAGGTCAAGGTGGACCAAACCACTATAAAATTTAGTATTATTATGTTGTCTTTAATTTTAACCACTTTTTTATTTTTATGTATTTAAAATTTTATGGTTAAAAAATCCTCTTTGATAATCATTTCTATAAACAACTACATGTTTTAGGATTAATGATTTAATTTTCTAAAAAATCTAGAAAGGATTTCAAAAATCCAAGAAATTTTAATTTTAATAACCAATTCACCCCAACCCCCCTCTTAGTAAGGCTTGAGATAGTTCTATAAGGTCTAGCAACCTACACAAACTTTCAAGTTGTATCAGAGCCAATTTAAAAAATTAAGGTTTAGACTACTTTTTAAAAAATAATCATAGCTAATTTTGGAAACTAGAGTATTGTTGAAGGATATTCGATAACTAGACCACCTTTATTTGATAGCATTCCTTTTGATTTTTGAAAAACTCACATGTCTACTTTTCTACAATCACTTGACTATCGCATGTGGATATTAGTACAGGCTAGCTATACTAGACCTACTAGAATTGTTGATGGCAACAGAACTAAAATACCATTTATTAAATGGACTTTAGAAGAAAGAGAATTGGCGCTGTTAAATGTAAAAAGTTTTAATAGTTTTTTATGCTTTAAAATCTAAGGATTATATAGGTATTTCTACTAGCAAAACTGGAAAAGAATAATGGGATAGACTTTGCATAACTTATGAAGGAATAAATGAGATAAAATAATGTAGGTTGAACATTTTATTACATGACTATGAACTATTTTGCATGAAACCAAATGAGTGAATTTCTGATATGTATATGAGATTTACTTAGATTGTTACTTCATTTTATGCTTGAGGTAGAGAACTTACAAATTCAAAAAAAGTTAACAAAATTTTATGCTGTTTACCTATCGCTTATGATGCAAAGATAATTGTCATAACTGAGTCTAAAGATTTGAATGTATATTTTATTGACAATCTTCTTGGATTATTTATTGTTTATGATTAAAAAGTGAATCAAAGATAGATTAGTACAGGTGATAAAAGGAAAGAGAGAAATATAGCTTTAAAAGTTGATGATTTAGAGAGTGATCAATCAATGCTAGAGAATGAAAAAGATATTAGACTTATGACTAAGCAATTCAAAAGTTTTCTTAAGAGAAAGCAACAACAACATCAGCATTGGAAGAAAGGTAAGTTCAATGAGAATCCAAAATTTACTAATGAAGTCATTTGTTATGAATGCAGAAAGCCTTGACATATAAAAAATAAATGCCCAAATCTTAAAGCTAATACTAACAAGGACAAAGTTGAGGAGAAAACTAATGTTAAGAAGGGCAAGAAAAGAATGCAAAGAGCTTTCTAGGCTTGCTCAACTACAGACTCTTTAGAAACAGAAATAGAAGAGGAGGTTATAAATTTATTTTTAATGGCAGATAAACTTGATCATTCAGTTCAAGAGGAGGTATGTGACCTATCCTACAATGAATTATTTGATGTTTTTGAGAAAATGCATAATGCATATAGGAAATTTAACTAATTGCATGCTAATCTTAATATCAAGTATTTGAACTTATAAAAGGAGCATAAAAATCTTAGGGATGATCATGCAAATGTAGATAGAAATCACATGGTTTTGCTAGATTAATTTAATGATTTGAATAAGAAGCATGAACTTTTGAAAACATGTTATAGTGAGCTTGAAAATGATTTTAAATAATAGTTGGATCTGATTGAAGGGAATATGATTTGGATATTGAAAATTTGATTTTGGGAAATACAAACTCATATCTTCAAATAAAATTGAAAGCTTTTAAGGAAAATAAGTCAGCTACTATACTTGAATAATTTTATAATCCTAACAAAAAGCATATAAGTCAAAACCTATGAAAAGATATTATAACTCAAATAGATTAGTAAATCATTTTCTTGGGGTAAAATGTTTTTCAAGTGAAATATTGGGGCCTATTTCCCACACTTGCACTATCCATAATAGAACACATTTAGTGTGGAGACCTATGATGCATCAATCATAACATATCAAACATGCATATAGATTATCATTGTCAAGAGATAAACCTAAATTTATTTGGTTCTTATGTCTAATATTTGATAATTTTGTAAAAATGCTCTCATAAAAGCCCTCATGAGAGTATTTGGTACATGGATAGCAGATATGCAAAATATATGATTGGAGATGCAAAATTAATTTATATTGTTGGAGGCCAGGATTAGAGACAAAGTAACACTTGGAGATAACACCACTAGGAGAGTGGTAGGTTCAGTTATGATTGGTAACATGAAGAATTTTTTTATTGAAAATGTTTTATTGGTAGAAGGATTAAAACAATACTTGCTAAGTATAAGTCAGCTTTGTGATAAGGGTTTTAACATAAAAAATTGCCTACAAGTTATATTATAACCTAAAATGGAATTGATGTGTTGTATGAAGATATGATAAACAATGCTTACATGCTTGATTTAAATTGTGTTAAAATTTCTAATAATTTTTTACTACAAATTATTGTTGGTGAATATTGGTTATGGCATAGAAGATTTAATCATGCAAGCATGAAAAATCTTAAAAAGATTACCCAAAAGGAATTGGTTAGGGGCATACCCAAATAGACTTCACTAAGGATAACTTGTGTGATACATGTCAATTAGGGAAACAAGTCAAGTCCTCCTTTCATTCAATTAAAGATCTTAGAATTACCAAACCCTTAGAAGTCCTTCACATGGATCTCTTTGGACCTAATAGCACTATAAGTCTAGAAGGGAAAGTGTTTGGGTATGTGATTGTTGATGATAATTCAAGGTTCACTTGGATTAGATTATTATCATATAAGAGTGAATTATTTGATGAGTTTATAAGTTTTTCTACTTTTTTTTTTGAAGGTTATGCAGCAAATTGCATTAAAGAAAAAAGAATACAAACTAAGGACTATAAATAATGGATTCCTCCTTTAACAAAGACAAAAATAAAGGAGGAACCTTATTCACACTAACATCATCCCAAATAAAAGAACTCAAAATGCCATAGTTAGCACATAAATATGCTAACTTATTGCACCTTCTATCAACATAACTAAAAAGGACATGGTTAAACTCTTTAAATAAATGAACACCTTCATACTTTGTATCTCCACTTTGTTTGGAATTTCTCAAAAACTTCATAATGTTGACATTATCTCCTTCAATTATAATCCCCTTGTACTTAAACATACAATCTTTAAACATCTCCTTTATTGATTGTGTAGCCAAAATTTCCAAAGAAGATATGTCCCAATGAACATACGGTTTGCCAAAAGCCAAGAGGAATCTACCTTTATGATCACAAAACACCCCTCCAATTCCAGCTTTGTAAGAACTAAGGCAACATCCATATTTACTTTTAACTTTGGTAGGTTCTGATTCAATTTATCATATTAAAAGAAGTTTTTCCACTTGGATTCAATGGAAGCTAGGTTCTGAAATTCTTGCAATTCATAGTGACCATGGTAGAGAATTTGAAAATGAAAATTTTGAAGTTTTCTATAAAGGGAAAGGTGTAGATCATAACATTTCAGCTCCTAAGACCCCTCAATAGAATGGGATTATTGAGCCATGTTGGCTAAATATTCACTTTCTACATACTTTTGAGTTGAAGCAGTTAATAAAGCCTATTATATTCTGAATTAGGTGAACATTAGATCTAAGTTGAATAAGAAACCCTCTGAACTTCTCAAGGGAAGGACATCAAACCTCTCACATCTACATGTCTTTAGATATAAAGTGTTCATACATAATAATGGCAAAACTCTTTTAGAAAAATTTCATCCTAAATTTAATGAGGGAATTTTTTTAGGATATTCAAGTGCTGATAAATACTATAAAGTTTTTAATAAAATGAAATTGGTAGTAGAGGAGACCACTCATGTAGTTTTTGATGAACTGATATTTATGGAGGGTCTAGGTTTGGAAGAAGAAGATATTGAAGAAATTACCTATGAAATTAAAAATACAAATCTTAAAGAAAGGAATGGAAGAAAAAAAAACTTTGCCTAGAGAAAGGAAATATTCTAAAAGTCATCCTAAAGTACTGATTTTAGGAGACCCGAGTGAAGGTGTTAGAAGTAGGCATTGACTTAGCAAAGAAGTGAACCACTTAACATTTATTTTAATTATTAAACCCACTAATGTACATCAAGCATTTTCTGATAAATTTTGGATTGTAGCTATACAAGAAGAGTGGAATTAACTTATTTGAAATGATGTTTGGGAGTTGGTAGAAAGGCCAAAAAAAATCAAAGTATTGTTAGAACTAAGTGGGTTTTCAAAAATAAGATGAATGATTTAGGTGTAGTGGTCAAAAACAAGGCAAGATTGGTGGCCAAGGGTTATAATCAAATAGAAGGAATTAATTTTGAGGAGACTTTTGCACATGTAGTCAGACTTGAAATAATAACAGGACTTCTAACCTTTACTTGTTTTAAAGGATTTAAATTATTTCAAATGGATGTTAACATTGCCTTTCTTAATGGGTTGATTAAAGAGGATTTTTATATTGAGCAATCTCCAAGTTTTAAAAAGTCACAACTTCAAATCATGTGTTTAAATTGAAGAATGAATTATATGGAATAATATGTAGGAATGGTATAAAAGGCTAAGCACATTCCTACTAGAAAGATCTTTTGTTAAAGGTAGTGTGGACACCACTTTATTCATAAAAAGAGTAGGAGATGATATTCTCATTGTTCAAATTTATATTGATGATATCTTTTTTGGATCCACTAATAAAAATCTTTGTGATGACTTTTTCAAAAATAATGGGTAAGAAATTTGAAATATTTGATGGGATACTTGAGTTACTTTATTGGCTTTAGCATAAAGTAGAAAGAGGATGGCATATTTCCTAGTCAGACAAAATACATTAAGGACATCCTTAAGAAGTATGAAATGGATAAAGCTAAATCAATTAGTACTCCCATGAGCTCCTTAGTTCAGTTATATAAGGACTCTAAAGGCAAATCTATTGATTAAAAGAAATTTAAAGGGATAATTGGATAATTACTTTATTTAATTGCTAGTAGACTTGATATCATATTTAGTGTTTGTCTTTACGCTAAATTTCAAGTTAATCCAAAAGAATCCCATTTGACTATTATTAAAAGAATTATGAGATATCTTTTAGGAACTCAAAACTTAGGGATTTGGTATCCTATAACACCTCTTTTGAATTCCTTGGATATTCTAATTTTAAATTTATGGGATGTAGGATTGATAGAAAAAGTACTTTTATAACTTATCAATTCATTGAAAACTCTTTAATTTTTTGGTCTAGTAGAAAATAGAATTCAATAGCCCTTTCTACTACTGAAGGAAAATATATAGCCTTAAGAAGTTGTGTGGCATAGGTTCTTTGGTTAAAATAATAACTTGTGGATTTAGGTTTTTAATTGATACTGCTCTAATTTTTTGTGATAATACGAGTGCCATTTATATTTTAAAGAATCAAATCCAACACTCTAGGACTAAGCATATAGGCATAATGCAACACTTCATTAGTAACCATGCCACTAAATGAGAAATTGAGCTACATCATGTAGCTACTAAAAATCAACTTGCAGATATTTTTACAAAACTATTAGTTTCTAAACTTTCAGGATCTTAAGAACCAGATTGTGTATTATTAATATTCATGCTTGAAAATTTTTAAGTCTAGTCTACAAATGAGATTGTGTATATTTTTCTTGTGCTTATGATTGTATTTTATTTTTTGTTTCCTAATTTGTCTTATTTGGTACTTCTTTATTTTATCTTTGATTTATCCTTTTATTTTATTTTTATGTTAAATGGGTTTTGTTTGGTTTATTTTAGAAAAATGTCTTGATCATCATGTGTAAATGCAAAATTGGAGTTCCATTCATACTATATGGAAAATTTTTGTATTATACAAATTCTTTAGATTTTTTATGATCTCTTTTCTTAGTTGGGTAGACAAGTTTTTTGTACTTTTTCATAATAATTGCATAATATGAACACCTCATCATTTATACAAATCATCAATCGATCGTCTATATGAACACATGGCAAAAATGCTTTAGGACGAATTCATTTAGGCTTAGGGCGATTAATGTTTGAAGATCGTCTAGGACAAATACCTATTCGTCTATATGATCCACTTGTCAATTTTCTTGAGGGTGAATTCAATCGATAGGTATGATCATTATTAATAGTTCATCCCAGATGAACACTAATTCTTCTACATGATCCGTTTTGGTCAAAGATCATACAAAATGACACATCATGAAGTTAACTTTATAAAAAGTCATTTCACTACAATAACTATTCTTGACGGTTTATATTAATATGTACAAACATAATTTTGTACTGTATGAAGTTCATAATCGTACGTATAAACCCAATTTTTGACTGTATGAAATTGTCCAATTTCTATAAATTGGAAGTTGTTTTTTTGAAATTATTCACAATCTATTCCACATTCAGTCCTTTTCAATCCTTGTGTTTAATCCTTTTCAAATGGAAAGCAACAACAAATGGCCACATCACACCAAAAGAAGTTCATCTTGTATTGAACAAGATGATAACTTTCTTTTAAGAGAGAATGAGCAAGCTTATGATCGATTTGTTCAAGTGAAGATTACTCCTTCCCATCTTCTTATTCAAGAAGACATCAATTTTTTAATTATGCCTCTATTTGACTTCACTCAATTTTCTCTCTTTTTCATATTGATCTACTCATTTCACTCTAACACTTCTTATTATTTTCTTGCCAATATGAGAATTATATAGAACAACACCATAATGTCCTCATATGTCTTCCATAGATGAGTTGAAATCACTAAAGAGAATTTGGGCACATTTTTACATCTTAGAACTAAAGAAGTTAGGGCACATTTTATGATTTCAAGAAGGGATTTTAATTGGTCTGTTGTAAATCAAACTCCTAGGGTTATACCTTCAATCAAACACTAACCCATTATTTATACTTTGAATATAAATGCCAAATTCATCCAACATGTTTTAAGAACCTCTATTATTAATAAAGTTGATAATTAAATCATTATCACTCCTTTTCTCAGTATAGTAACATACTATACAATGTCAAACACTCTATTTGATGGAGCCAAGTTGATTCTATACTACATCAATGACCTTATTGGCATCATACTCCCTACCACTAGAAGAAAGAAGAATGTGGTCTTAGGATATTTGATTTCCTGCATCCTTGAGAGAAAATACAATCTTATTCATCATGATCACCTAAATAATCTGCCTATCTATTTTACTAATGCTTCATTTTGCATTCTTTCCCATCGAGATAAAGGGGATGAGGGAGATGAATTTGATGAAGAAGAAGGACATGCTCCAGCACTTGCTCCTGCTCCTGTACCTGAGCATCAATTCTACCAAGATTTGATCCAAAGATTCCATTGCCTTGAGTATCATATAGATTAACGATTTGATCATGTTCAAACTTGTTTAGACCAGCAATACTATTGATACAATGGGGATATGAGCTATGTTAGAGGACATTTTGAATCACTTAATACTCAAGTAGCTACCATCAATAGCTACTTTATCAAGTTCAGTCCTCCACAGCCTCCTTTAGATAAAGATCCTTCGGGTATTTAGTTTGGTCATAGATTATTGTATGTTTTGTTATTTAAATTTTTATGATGCTGAATTTTGATGCTTTTGTTTGAGATTTTTGTATTTTTTATAGTTGAGCAGTGTTATTAAAAAAAAAAAATTGTTCTTGTTGATATTTTTTTTTTTCTCAAATTTCCTATGAGTTGTTATTTACTAATCTAGAATATTGATCTAAAGGCTAAAAATTTTAAATTATTTGCATTACAACATTATTTTCTTATATTTTTTTTCAAAACTTTAAATCAAATTATAATTAGAATTAGATGAGGATATCATCTTCATGTTCTAATATACATTTATCATATAGTTATAATTGTTACAAAAATTATGACTTATTTTTCTTTTATTTTCTTGGTCAATGTAATAATTTTATTGTTATCTATTGGGTTTTGCTTTGTGGTTTTTTCTTCCTCATACGAGAAATTTTTTCTTTTATTTGAAAGATATTAACACAAGCTAAGATTTGTTGATTTATAATGTGGAAAGAATAAAATGTTAAAAGATGCACATGAGTTATTCTTTAAAACAATGTTCAATGTTAAAAGATGCACAAATAACAACTTTTCTTATCTTTAAACTCTTCTTTCTAGAATGAACATTGAACATGGTCAACCTTCCTTGTCTTATTTATTCTTTAATTTAAAATATGAATTTTTGTATCAGGAATTTAATGTTGGTTTTATAAAGTTTAAATTACTTTCCTTATCATCTTTTTGATTGGTCTATAATAGCTTTCATATTCAAATGATTTTTTCTCTTTCCTCTTTTTACTGATGTCAAAAGGGAAAGGTAGTTTTTATTTGTTTGAAGTCTTCTCGGTCATGTGTTTATGTTTTAATGTTTGTATTTTTAGTAGGTTTTATATTTTTTATGTTTGTATTGGGTATTTCTTGTGAGTTTTATGTTTATTTTTTTTTAAATCAAATTAAAAAAGGAGGACGAAATTTTTTTCACCATAATTTTTATTTTTCATGCATTGAGAGAGAGTTTAAGAAAAAAGTACTTTAATTTGTAATTTAACAAATAATTATTTTTGCCATCATAAAAAGGGGGAGATTGTTGCAAATCAAGAATTACGATTGAGATTGTAATTTTTTATGATAATAAAATATTATTGTTCTAATTTTATTATTTGTCCTAGCATATATTAGATATTTTGTATGTACTAATATTTTAGGAAAGTCATATACTACTCCAGACTACTTAAGACTTCAAGATAAGGTAAAATAGGATTTCATATAATAAAGTTTGTATATCTCTATTTTTATTTCTTTAGTTTGAGCAAGTGTGATTATAATTAGGTAACTATGCACACACACATAGGAGGAGAGTGATAAATTTTTTTAAGATTAATCGTAATGTACGATACCTAAACTAACCGTATGATTTAACATTTTTTTCCTCTAGAATACATTTATTCAAATATGGCTTGAATTTTTTAACTGTTCGTATAATACAATGTCATGTCATATAAACGCCTGACAGAGCATAAAATTAGGTTCATATCAGATCATACCAATTGAACACCTTTATTTTTGAACTATTTGGACAATACAATCTGAATTCGTACAGGCGACTAACAGAGTAAGAAATTAGGTTCGTACTAGATCATACCAAACAAACACATTTATTTTTTGAACTATTCATACAGTACTATCTGCCTTCGTACAGATGATTGATAGAGTACGAAACTAAGTTCATCCTAGATCATACCAAATAAACACAATTATTTTTTGTAATGTTCGTTCAGTACGATCTTCATTCGTATAGACGACTAACATTATATGAAACTAAGTTAGTTGAAGTTCATACGAAATGAAGCCCTTATTTTTTTAACTATTTGTACCGAATAATCCACGATTATACAATACGAATGTAGGATGGTTCTCTTGAAAAATTCAATTTTTTTTATGAGTTTTCACATGTTTTCTATATACAGGGTCCTAAAATTATCTCAACTATCCTTTGCTTCAAATTTCTCTTGAGAGGGACCATTGAGAGTGTGTTTGAGAGAAATTTTGTGAGTGAAGAGTGAGAGATCTAGTGAAGGGGAGTTGTGAGGGATTCAAAACGTTGCCTAAAGTAAGGATCTCTTTATCTTTTTCAAGTTTCTACCCAACTTCATTGGAGGCTCTTGAGAGAAGAACTTCATGATTAGATCAAGATTCTCTGCCTTCATCAGGAGGTGAAAAAGGATGTGATGATATGCTACCATCACTTAGAGAATGTAAAAAATGATGATTCTCTATAACACCGGGTTGGTGGAAGAGAGTTTTTAAGGGCTTCTCCGCCTTGTTGTGAGGGCTAAATGAGAGTCACTATTGTTTAGTGCAATACCTGGAGAAGGAGTATACATAAAGTAGATCTAGGACAAGTTGGATCGAACCACTATAAAATTTGGTGTTCTTCTATTGTCTTTAATTTTTCTTACATTTTTATTTTTCTGCATTTAAAATTTTATGGTTGAAAAATCCTCTTTGATAATTATCTTTATAAATAATTGCATATTTCAAGATTAATGACTTCATTTTCTATAAAAAAAAAACTAGAAAGGTTTTCAAAAATCTAAGAAATTTTAATTTTAATAACCAATTCTCCCACACCTCTTGATTAGCCTTAGGACAATTCTATAAGGTCTAATAACCTACATAGACTTTCGGGGGTAAGGTAACACTTGGAGATCATACCACCAAGAAGGTGGTTGGGTTAGGTATAATTAGCAACTCAAAAAATTTCATCACAGAAACTATTTTATTATCTAAATTTAAATCCCCTCCACTCTCCCTTGAACCCGAGAAGGATCTTTTTCCTCTCAAACCCCGCCCTTTCCTCTCTCCCTTTCAAGGCTCTCTCTTCAAATTTTCTCTAAAAGAATGACGACTCAATACATGCCAAAGATATTAATAATGTCTTTGAAGAAAGCTTAAATAGATGGCTTTGAAAAACCCTAGAAATTTAATTCTTCCATCAAAGATCATACAGTACAATCTTGAGATTGTCTTGTATAATTAGTTCAAAATAGCCCTTTCAGCCAATATGATCAGCATTGCCCTGTACAATCAGTTCAAGTCTTTGAATAGATTGTCTAGTACGATTATGGGATCATCTAAAAGGATTAGTTCAACCAAAATGCAATTCATTCAGGATGAAACATGCGATGACCAAAATCATCTTTATTGATCGTACATTATGACTTAGATTGTATAAAACAATCAAAATATCAAAATTAAGCAGATTTGATTGACTAATCATAGGATCAATTTAGGCATAATTATCTTAGATCATCCAGTATAATATACATCATCCTAAATGATTAAAACAAAATATGAAATTCAAAATCTTGCCTAAATTATGATTGGTAGTTATTTTTCATGATCCGAACTAATCATCCTGAATGATCTAAATTGTCAAGTACGATTAGTTAGATGGGCTCATTATATAGTATGATATAAATCAAATAGTACAATTAGTTCAAAAATTAAACTGCTAGTTTTAACTTAATCTCATTCCCCCTGAGTGTGTGTGTGTATGGTTACTAAGCTAGTATACACCCTTATAAGACATGACTCGAGAAATCAAAAAAACATCAATGAATATTATTAAAAATTTTACAACATAACCTATTATACCCAATCTTTAGCCTTGAATCTTTGTTGGATGGTGCATAATATTCCTAAAATGTTAGTACACAAAAAAAAATATACATTATAAATACTATGAGACATAAATATATAAGCCACAATATTTGTTATCATTAAAACATAAGTTCGTGAGCTTGAGTTGTAACAGAACCTTAGTGGTGGCATAGGACACAGTGTCATGTAAGCATGAAAAATATTAGAAAAATCACTCAAAAATACTTAAAGAGAGGCATACCCAAACTAGATTTCACCAAGGACCACCCCGTGTGATGCATATTAGTTAAGAAAATAAGTCAAATCCTCTTTCCACTCAATTAAGAGCATTAATACTAATAAACCATTAGAAATCCTTCACATAGATTTTTTTGGACCGGTTAGCACTGCAAGCCTAAGAGGGAAAGTCTTTGGGTATGTGATTGTTAATGACTACTTGAGGTTTACTTGGGTTAGATTCTTATCTCATAAAAGTGAATCATTCAAGAAATTTAGGACATTCTTTATATGGATTCAGAGAATGCTAAGCTATGAAGTTTTGATGATTCACAATAATCATGATGGAGAATTTAAAAATGAAAAATTTGAATCTTACTATAAGGAGCAAGGAATATATCATAATTTTTTACCTCCTATAACCCCTCAATAAAATGGGGTAGCTGAAAGAAAGAACAAGACCTTAATAGAAGCTGCTAGAGCCATGTTAATTGTGAAAGTTCGTTAGGGATGTTAGGCACTTTAAGAATTGGCCCAAGGCTCAATAAGAGAGGTGAATTGGTTGTTTAAAACAATCTTAAAACAAAAACACAAACCAAACTCACCACAAAGAAATCAAATGCGAAAATGTAAATGCAGAAGCAATAATAAGAAAAGAACACACCGGATTTATAGTGGTTCGGTCAAACGTTGACCTACGTCCACTCCTTGGAGGCACCCTCCAAGTATTGCACTAACACAAGTGTCTCTCCTTTAGCCCCCATAGCTAGGCGGAGAAGCCCTTACAAAATCACTTCCACCTTCCCCGGTGCGGCGGAGTCGCCAGGTCCTTTGACATCAAAGAGATCTTCTTCTTTGGTGAACTTCCTTCAAGACAAGCCTTGAATCCAATGGTATTCAGGTGCGAGCTTGCCGGAGCAACCGTGAGGAACCCCCTCCACACTCCCTTGAGTCCCCCATCACAAGATCTTCTCCCTCTCTCAAACTCCACCCTTTCCTCACACCCTTTCAAGCTCTCTCTTCAAGTCTTCCCCCAAAAGAACGAAGCTACAATGGCTGCCAAAGACACTTACAAAGTGCCTTGTAAAAGCTTAAATAGAAGATCTCAAAATGAGCTCATTAATGCAAGTTGATGACTTTATCATCCAGAATGATAGACATATCGTCCTAGCCGATCAGTATAAATTAAGCTCATCAGCCCGGGACGATTTGGGATGATCAGAAGAAAATTGGTTGCGTCATCTTGGACGATATCACGATCGTCCCGGATGATTAGTTTAAAACCAATTTCAATCATCCTGATCATCACCCAGAATAGATGTTGGCCGATGTAAATCGTCCAGGCCCGTCCCGACCGATCCTATGATCATCCCGGATGATGTGATCGTATCAATCAGCCATTAATGCTTTCCAAATATACTAGATCAATTTAGGCATAATTGAGATAGATCATCCTGGACGATGTGTATATCATCCTGGCTGATTTCCTAAAATAAAGAATACCTAATCTGATCATGGAGACTAATTCTTTTTGAATTGAGCCTATCATCCTAGCCGATACAAGTATCGTCCAGGCCGATCAGCTTATGACCGCTGCTTTAATGAGGATGCCCTAATTAGGGTTTCTGCTTTTGGACAGATCATCCAGGCCGATATAAATATCATCCCGGATGATGTTACCAAAAATAGAAATCTTTAGGGAACAATAGAAAATCTTCCAAGTTACAAAACATCAGAAGCCACACTAAAAATATAATAGACTCAAGAAAGGAAAAATAGTACAAACTGATTCAGACCTAGTCTACCCACTCTTGAGCTGGTTCCAAATTGCAATCTGATCGTGTGGACCTGAAATGTCAGTAGATAAAGCAGTCATAGAGAAATACGAGTGTTTGCTATCATCAAAATCATAAACCATGAAAATATATCTGCAATAATCTCCCCCTTTTTTATGATGGCAAACATTACAATTTGAATTTTTCAAAAAGGAACATTTTCTCCTAATCTCCCCCTTACTACAATAACACTTTAAAAATAGGAGAGATAAAAAAAAAATTTTTTGTTGTTTTTAAATTTTTTTTTTAAAGAGAAGAAAAAAAATTTGTCAACAGCACAAAATTCAACAACAATACGTTCTCCCCCTTTGACATTATCAAAAAGAGAAGGGGCACAAATAATAAAAACAAAATGATTAAAAGATAAAAATGATCCCTGATCTAGTGAATAGAACAAATAATCTTAAAATGAGAAATTTACCTTTTAATTTTAATAAAAAACTTAGTAGAATTGTATTGACAACGCATAGTCCAAAAAGGTTAGAAATTCAGAATTTGATAATCCAAAACTCAAGCTCTTTAAAAAGGATAAAAAAACTTTTTAATTCAATATCTAAATTAAGAAATAAATTAAAGAAAGAAATAATCATTTTTTAAAAACTCCTTCCATAAAATATATCTAATAGAAGATCAATACACGAATTGTTGAATCATGAATCAAAATTTTCAAACTCAAGTATCAAAAGTATCAAGGGTTTTCTTAAGCTTTAAGAAGTATAAGAACGATAAGCATTAAACTTTGTGGGATGATTTTATGCTTCTTGACAATTGGTTGGCACACTACGTATCTTTTGATACACTTTGTGTATTCTATTTTTTTTCAATTTGGCATCTTTGCGCATCTTTTATTTTTAATATCATTGGCCAATTTTTTTGAGTATGCTACCTTTTTGAAATCTTAAAAACCAAAATTAAACCCATACTATTAATAAAAATGAAAATTCTTGATTAAGAAAATTATGAGGTAGTTTCATCACCTTGCAAAAGATTCCTATGCGATAAATAAAATATAGGGAGATAAAAAAATTTGCTTCAATAACCAATTTAAAATATGAAAAAGATTTTAAATCAAAAGTATAATAACCTCTTTTAGAAAACAGAGATTGAGAGTCAAAAAAATGAGTTTCATTCCTTTGACTATTTTTAGGGATGTCAATCATAACTTATCAAAGATTTCAAGAAAAATAGAAAGTAGATTTTTCATTTTTAGAAAAGTGAATGTGTGTGTTGATTAGAGAAAAAATTTTACGTAACAAAAAAATTCAAAGAATAAACAAAAACACAAAATAAAAATCGAAACAAAACAAAAAAATAAAAAAAGAAAATAACTAAAAATAAAACACAACACAAACAAACAAACAAGGCTTTTAACCATTATCTTTCTCCTGGTCCGATGCTTCAGAAACCAGGTCTGTCTACGAGATTTTTTGTTTTTCATTATTTCCCCAATTTAAATTTTACTTCGCCTTACCCTTTTCTTTCGTAGGAAGAATTCTTAAATTATGGCACTGATTTTTCATATGTCCAGGCATCCTACATCGAAAGCAAATAACGTCAGAAGAAATATGAACATCCTTACCATTTTTACCTTTTTTTCACTTTTGCTTATGCTTTGGCGAGCTTTGTGATTTGCTTGACAAGTCATTGCATTCGTCACCAACTAAGCAATCTTTTTCTTTATCTTCAGCTTTTAGAACAATCATTTCACCTGCATCAAAAAGTCTTTGACCCAAACTTTGCTCATAAGAAATGAGTGAGCCAATCAAATTATCAATAGAATATTCATTCAAATCTTTTGATTCACAAATAACAACTACTTTAGCACTAAACTTATCCAGTAAACAACGAAGAATTTTGTTAACTTTTTCAAAATTTGAAAATTTTTTTCCTAAAGCATGTAATGATGTCACAATTTGAATAAACCTAGTATACATATCTAAGATCGTCTCATAAGGTTTCATGGAAAACGATTCAAAATCATGTATTAACATATTCAACTTGGATTGCTTGATTTCACTAGTACCTTCGTATATGGTGTATAGTTTATCATAAACTTCCTTACTAGTAGTGCACGTGGATACTAACATAAAATCTTCATAATTTAAAGCATAGAAAAAGCAATTTAATGATTTTGCATTCAATTGAGCATCAATTCATTCATCTATTCCATTGACTAAAAGGAATGTTAATTTTAATTCCATCTAAAATACGTGACAGTAATGAATAACCAGTTAAAATCATATGCCACATGCGAAAATCAATTGATTGAAAAAAATAGACATGCGAATTTTCCAAAAATCAAATGTAATTTTTTCAAACAAAGGTGGTCTGGTGATTGAATAATCTTCTACAATATTATGATTTGAAAAATTAGCCATTGATCGAAATTCAAAAGCTTTTAAAAACTAGATTTTATGAATCCCGCTCTAATACCACTTAAAAGTTCGTTAGGGATGTTAGGCCCTTTAAGAACTGGCCCAAGGCTCAATAAGAGAAGTGAATTGGTTGTTTAAAACAATCTTGAAAATAAAAACACAAACCAAACTCACCATAAAGAAATTAAATGCAGAAACATAAATGCAAAAGCAATAATAAGAAAAGAACACACCGGATTTATAGTGGTTCGGTAAAACCTTGACCTACGTCCACTCCTTGGAGGCACCCTCCAAGTGTTGCACTAACACAAGTGTCTCTCCTTTAGCCCCCACAGCTAGGCGGAGAAGCCCTTGCAAAATCACTTCCACCTTCCCCGGTGCGGTGGAGTCGCCGGGTCCTTTGACACCAAAGAGATCTTCTTCTTTGGTTCCTTTGAGACAAGCCTTGAATCCAACAGTATTTAGGTGCGAGCTTGCCGGAGTAACCGTGAGGAACCCCCTCCACACTCCTTAGAGTCCCCCCTCACGGGATCTTCTCCCTCTCTCAAACTCCACCTTTTCCTTCACTCCCTTTCAAGCTCTCTCTTCAAGTCTCACCCCAAAAGAACAAAGCTACAATGGCTGCCAAAGACACTTACAAAGTGCCTTGTTAAAGCTTAAATAGAAGATTTCAAAATAAGCTCATTAATACATGTTGCCAATTTTATCATCTAGGATGATATACATATTGTCCTAGCCGATTAGTATAAATTAAGCTCATCAGCCCGGGATGATTTGGGATGATCAGAAGAAAATTGGATGCATCATCCTGGACGATATCACGATCGTCCCGGACGATTAGTTTAAAACTGATTTCAATCATTCTGATCATCGTTCGGAATAGATACTGGCCGATGTAAATCATCTAGTCCATCGTCCCGGACGATGTGATCGTATCAATCAGCCATTAATGCTTTCCAAATATACTAGATCAATTTAGGCATAATTAAGATAGATCATCCTGGACGATGTGTATATCATCCTGGCCAATTTCATAAAATAAAAAATACCTAATCTGATAATGGCGATTGATTCTTTCTGAATTGAGCCTATCGTCCAGGCCGATCAGCTTATGATGGCTGCTTTAATGAGGATGCCCTAATTAGGATTTCTGCTTTTGGACAGATCATCCGGACTGATATAAATATCATCCCGGACGATGTTACCAAAAATAAAAATATTTAGAGAATAATAAAAAATCTTCCAGGTTACAAAACATCAGGAGTCACACCAAAAATACAATAGATTCAAGAAAGGAAAAAGAGTACAAACTAACTCAGACCTAGTCTACCCACTCTTGAGCTGGTTCCAAATTGCAGTATGATCGTGTGAACCTGAAATGTCAGTAGATAAAGCAGTCGTAGAGAAATACGAGTGTTTGCTATCATGAAAATCCTAAACCATGAAAATAGATCCGCAACAAATTGAATACTCACTTCCTAAATACTTATGAATAGAAGTGTTAAATACAGCTTGTTATGTTCTGAATTGGGTTAATGTTAGATCCAAGCTAAATAAGATACCCTATGAAATCCTTAAGGGTATGACACCTAACTTTTCTCACCTTCATGTCTTTAGATGTAAAGTACTCATTATGAATAATGGGAAATCTCTGCTAAGAAAGCTTAATCCCAAATATGATGAAAGAGTTTTCTTAGGATACTCAAATGTTGGAATATTCTTTAGAGTTTTCAATAAAAGGACACTGGAGTAAAAGAGATCACTCATATAGTATTTGATGAATCTGATAATTCTGAAGAGTCTAGGGTAAAAGAAGAAGAAATGGTTAAAGTTACCCAAGGAGTAGAATCTGCAAATTTGGAAGAAATGGTAGAACCTAAAAATTTTCTGCCTATAAAATGGAGATATTCTTGAAGTTATCTTAAAGAACTAATCTTAAAAGACCCATGTAAAGGTGTTATAACTAGGCATGCACTTAAAAAAGAAGTCAACCACTCTGTCTTCATCTTAATGAGTAACCCCATTAATATAAATCAAGCACTAACTTGGAAATTATGGATCCTAGCCATACAAGAAGAATTGATTCAATTTGCTAGAAATAATGTTTGGGAACTAGTTGAAAGACCTAAGGACTAGAGTGTTGTTGGAAAAAAAATTAGTTTTCAAAAATAAAATGAATGATTTTGGTATAGTGGTTAGAAAAAATGTAAGATTAGTGGCTAAGGGGTACAACTAGATATAAAGAATTGACCTTGAATAGACCTTACCCCTGTAGTTAGACTAAAAGTCATAAGAGTACTACTAGCTTTTGCCTACGTTAAGGGATAAAATTATATAAAATAGATCTTAAAAATACCTTTCTGAATGGGGTAATAAAATAAGATGCATATGTTAAACAATCCCCAGGTTTTGAAATTCACAATTTCTCAAACATGTGTTTAATTTAAAAATGTATTATAAAGACATAAATAAGTACCTAGAGCATGGTATGAAAGTCTAAGCACATTTCTAATGGATAGAACCTTTATTAAGGGAAGCGTAGACACCACCCTATTTCTCAAAAAGGTAGGAGAAGAATTACTTATTGTCCAAATATATGTTGATGATATTTTATTTGGATCCTCTCATAAAAACTTATGTGATGAACTTTCTTAAATAATGAGTAAGGAGTTTGAAATGAGTATGATGGGAGAACTGAATTATTTTCTTGGATTTAATATAAGGCAGAAGGATGATGAATTTTTTTTAATCAATCAAAATACATCAATGACATCCTTAAGAGAGATGAAATAGATAAAGTCAAGGTAATAAACACTCTCATGAGCTCAATAATTCAATTAGGTAAGGACTTCAATGAAAAATCAGTTGATTAAAAAAATAAAGATGAATAATTGGATCACTTCTTTATTTGACTGCTAGCAGACCTGATATTATGTTTAGTATTTATCTTTGTGCTAGATTTTATACTATTCCAAAATATTTCCACTTGACTACTGTTAAGAGAATCATTAAATATCTTTTAAGAACCCAAAACTTGGGAATCTGGTAACCTAGGTATAACACTTCATTTAAAATCATAAGATTTTTTATTTAGACTTTGTAGGATGTAGGATTAATTAGAAAAGCACTTCTAGAACCTATCAATTTATAAGATAATCTTTAGTCTCCTAGACAAGTAGAAAATAGAGCTCAATAGCCCTATCCACTACAGAAGTTGAATACATAGCTCTAAGAAGTTATGTGGAACATTTGGTTAAAGAAATAAATTCTTAATTTAGGACTAACTTTAAGCATCATTCCAATCTTATGTGATAATACTAATACTATATGTATTTCAAAGAATCAAATCCTATACTCTAGGACCAAACACATTAACATAATACACCATTTTATTAGGGACCATGTTACCAAAGGAGACATAGAGCTACATCATGTAGCCGCTGAATAAGCTTATAGATATTTTTATAAAACTAATAGCTTTCAAAACATTCAACACCTTAAGAACCATATTAGGTGTCATAGATATTCATGCTTGAAACTAGATGCTTTGAAAATCTAAGATTTGATTATTATATTTTCTTATTTTATCTTTCAATGTTTTATGTTTTTCTTTATGTATGAGTTTGTTTATTTCTTTTAAAATTTAAGAATCTAATCACTACTAACTTTAGTAGTTGAACTTTTCTTGAAATTGAAATCTTACCTATTTTTATAAGTAGTGATTGACTCCTCTAAAATAGTAAAGGAAAGAAAAATTACTAATTATCTCTCTTCCTCTAACTTCTTTAGGGGTGGAATTTCTTTTTGAATCAAAATCTATTTCAAATTTAAATTTGGACAAAAAATAAAGATCTATTTCATCTTCCTACAGTTCTTTATCTCATATGAATATTTTTACAAATCAATGAATATGTTTCAAATTTTCTTAATCAAGTTGTTTATCTATGTCATATGGATCGGGTTTTAGTTTGTAGGTTATTCTTTCTTATATAAGAGAGTGAGTTCTTCTTCTCTCATATTTGAAAGATAATATCACAACATAGACTTTTCAAAGATTTAAAAAGGAAGTAAGTTTGCAAAAGTGAAAGAGGCACAAAATGAGCCCAAAAGTTAAAAAGATATGTAATGCACTCCAAAATTTGAAAGATGCACAAAGTGTATCAAAAATAAAAAAATGCACAAAAAATTGATAAAAAAGGCACAAAATGAGCCCACAATGAGTTAGCTTCTATTTCTTTCAAATATTTAAATCTTAAATAAATCTATGTGCCAATTAATATCATCAACACCTGAATTTGAAAATCATGATATCTGGTTCATCACTTTGCAATGTTGTTCTTTTAGATACTTTTCTAAAAAGATGTTTGAAAAGATCTCATTTTCTTTCTAATTTATTTTTTGAATTAGATTTTCAATTATAAAGGACTTTAACCTGTAAGGAGCCTGAGCTAGAGTTAATAAAATTCAAATTTCTAACCTTTCTAAATCTCAATGTATTAATGTAAATCTTACAGAGTTTTTTCTTCAATCATAAGGTACATTTTTTATTTGATGCAACTAATTGATTTAAAAAAAGAGTTTTTAATGTTTATTCTTATTTGTTTGTTATAGTTTCCTCCACTTTTTGTGATGTCAAAAGAGAGAGTAGCATGTGTTGGTAGCTTGTATTTTGGTTTAAAATATTTAATTCTATGTTTTTCTATTAATTTTTCTATGTTATGTTGTTGTAAGTAATTTTTTATTTTAAAATAAAAAAAAACTTTAACACCTCGCCTATAGTTGAAAAAAATTACTTAATGAGGGGGAGTTTAGGGATTATCAAAACTCTTTTGAATAATAAATTAACAATATTTATCATCATAAAAAAGGGGAGTTTGTTACAGATCTGGATCAAAGTCTTGTGATTTTGATGATAACAAATATTTTTAATTTCTCATTATGCTATCTCTTGATAATTGAATTTATTGATTATTTGTTTTTGCCCTACTTAATAACATTTCAGGACCACAGCTCATTTATAACCTCGATCAACTCTAGACTGGGTAGACTATGATTAAAGTATGTATTTTCAGTCTTTTTATACTTTTTATCTTTTTTGAGTTAATCATGTATTCTGGTGAATCTTAAAGCTAAGTAACCTTATACACACACTCAAGGGAGTGAGTTAGTGAGTTAGCATTTTTTTATTTTTGAATTAATCATACAATATGAATTATATCGTCCTGAATGATCAGTTAAATAAAAAATCTTAATTAAGGCACCTTTTGTTGATTGAGATTGATTAAACTAATCGTACCGATCAATCCTTATCGTATAAGATGATCAATTATAATCATGATTTTCAACTGCCAGACACAATTTAGGAAATATGTTAATATTCAAAATTTGTTCTAATCATACTACACAATATATGACAATCATGCCTAAATTAATCATATGATTAGGGGAATAATTATGGATAAATTATTCGATATAATCATATAGGATGATTTGACCAATCATTTTTACATCTCAATTCTTTCATGGGATGATAATTAATTACTGCCCATCATGCTGAACGATTATCCATGCTATTTATACTAATCATAAATAACAATTTGACCAATCATACTTTACATCTCGATTCTTGCATGGGATGATATTTAATCACTGCTTATCATACTAGATGATTATCCATGCTATTTATACTAATTGTATTGAATAATGATCTAAATCATTCCATACGATCATTTCAGATTCTTGATATAATCATGCATGGTCTATCTCCTCGTACAGTACTAATAGTGTACTTTGCACTAATTATACATGATGATCTTGGATCGTACTGGATGATCAATATCAATAGATTAAAATATATGGTTTTTTTGAGAGGCTTTCTATTTAAGCTTTCACATTATCTTATTTCAAAGACTTCTGGTGTTGTAGTGTTCTGAGTGGGAGCAAAGAGGTGCTTAAGAGAGCTTTGGGAGAGAGAAGAGAGGGAGAGTTTTTGTAAGGGAGACTTATGAGGGATTCACAATATTGGTCCAAGCAAGGTTCTTTCTTATCTTCTTCAAGTTTATGCCTTGATCCTTTGGAGGCTCCAGGAAGACATTCTACAACACTAGGTCTTGATTATCTGCCATCTCTAGGTGGGAGAAAAAGGATTCTTGGTTCCTTGCCATCTTTAGGAGGGAGAAAAAGGATTTCAGATTCTCTGCCTTCAGTAGAAGGTGAAAAAGAGTAATTATTGTCCCATGAAAAAACTTATGTCGTACATGGTTGGTGGAAGAGATTTTGTAAGGGCTTCTCTATCTTATTTTTTTTACTTGCATTAATGAGAAAAAAGCTATTACAAACTACTAAGTAATAGCTTAACTATCATATTCCTCTTTTAACAAAGAAATAAACAAAGGATGAATATTATTACTACTAATATCATCACAAATGAAATTACTAAAAATAGTATAGTTAACACATAAATCAGCTAACTTATTATAATTATGATTAGAAAAATGAAACAATACTTGATTGGACTCCTTTAAAAAAGAGAATTTCTCATCAATGACTTGAAGAGAATTTCGATTAACCTTATCAAAAGACCTATGAAGAAGCTTAATAATATTGTAATTATCCCCTTCATAAATTATTCCTCTTGATTCAAACATCCAATCATTTATTACTTTTTTTAAGTAATGATAGTCATAATTTCCAACTGAGTAATATCCCAATGTAAGCAACTCAAGCCAAAAGAAAGTATAAGTCTACCTTTATGGTCTCTGAACACACCACCAATGCTAGCTCTATTAGATTTTAACAAAGATGCATCAATGTTCACTTTAATCCATTCACCTATATTACTTTTTTTAAAGCTTCTCCTCCTTGTTGTTGGGGCAAAATGAGATACACTTTTGCTAGTTCAATCCTAGAAAAGGAGGTTTCCAAGGAGTGGACGTAGGTCAAGTTGGATCGAACCACTATAAATTTTGATGTGTTTGTTCTTATTATTTTCCGCATTTTTATTTTTTCTGTGATTTACTGTGTGGTTGAAAAACTCTGATTTTTTGTTATTTATGAAATTAATTCGTTTCTGCATTGGGGATTAAGGTGTTTGTTGTCAAATATTAAAAATTCTAAAAAAAATATTTTCTTTTTATTTAAAATTTTTTAAATTTTCAATTCATTGCCCTCTTAATTAGCCTTGCACGAATTGTTTGAGGTCTCACAACCTCCTCGAACTTACAAATTCTTCGGTCAAAAATTTTTTAGCAACTCTCCTTCACAATAGAATTTCTCAAACAATATTTCTTGATGGATAATGAAGTCATTCAATGCTTCTAATAAAAAATGAGAAGCTCGCTTCTCACACCACAAACCACTAGGTCACAACCTCTAAACTTCAAGGTATGAAACTATACCATAGATAGTATCCTCTTAGCAATGATGAATATTTTAAGATGCAAGAAAAATAATAGGCAAAGCTTATAAAAGCTAGATGGGCGTCAAAATATTATTCATATACTAATTTTCAAATTTTTAGCTATAAAATAAAGGCAATTTTATTATAGAATTTTCCCTTAAAAAGATCAAATAAGAAAGAGATTTATTATCATTAGATTTTATGCTGAAGTTTATGAAAATTACAAAATCTTAGATGTATCACAAATATTTAAGAAATATACAGATCATATGATAAAATCAATGACTAAAAAATTCTTATTGGTATGATCTTATGTGTGAAATTTCTTTTTTCATTGAAAGGTATGTTCCTAATCCGAAAATAGACGCACATAAATAAATGAACTCAATATTTTTCAAATTTATGCACTTGGTTCAATCTAATTATCTCGGCCTAAAATATAAAAATTTCATTCTATTTGCATTTACAATCCTTCTCTGCTGTAAAATAAAAAAATTGCAATCTTGAGCTCCCAGACAAGCCCATAGGTGCTTGCGAGAGAGAGGGGGAGGAAATGGACGAGGTTGCGGCGGTTTCGAAGGATGGATTGGAGTTAGGTCGACCGGCTGTAGTGCTATTATGCGGAAGTCTCGTATACTACCACTGCGCGTACCGGGATTCAAGCCTCCTGTCGCTCTTCTCTGACGTCCTCATCGTCCTCCTCTGTTCTCTCGCCATCCTGGGCATGCTCTTCCGCCAGATGAATATCTCGTGTGGACTCATAGAAACTTTAATCTATCTATGCTTCTTCGATTTACATCTTCTATCTTGCTTTAATTATACTCTGGAATTTGGTTAATAGATTTAGGTTGGATCTTTTATAAGCAACTTGGTCTTAGTTCACCTTGAATTTATGTTTGTGTCTTATTAGTTTTGGGGAAAAGCAAAGTTTCTCGATTTTGTTGTCTAAGATTTGAGAATACCTAACCCTGGTGTCGATGATCAATTTCATGGACATTCGGTGATAGAGCTGGGCTTCTTTGAACTAAGAGATTTGTTCTTGATCTTAGCTCAAAGAAATATTTCTTGCTCTAATGCTCAGTATTTTGCTTTATATTGGTTAGTATTGAGTTCGTGTTAATATTGTGTTATTGTTCATACTAACCAATACTAAGCACAATACTGAGTATTAACCCAAGCCCTCTCCTATTTCGCAGCTTTACACATATCCTTTTATTTGACACCAAAGATCCAACATAGGTGCCACATAGCACTATCTATACATTTATAACTTTGAATCATGTCCATGGGTTTTAAAATTCAAAGCCGATGAAGACCTCAAGTTTGAAGTTTGAATATAAAATCATAAAACCTTAAGACAACACAAGGCAACCTTAAAGTAAATCTCGAACCTTAAAAAATGAGAAAAAGAGAAAAGGAATTATTATTTTTTTACATGTTTTAAACACATTTATTTATAACCACAAATTTTGTGTAAATAACTAAATAAATGGATAGTTATAATGACCTACTTCTATAGATATGAAATCACTAAATTCATGCAATATAATGCAAAAAAAAAAAAACCCAACAACTATCAAATGTTTACATTACTTAAATTCAAGGAGATCCTGTATCCAAAGATTGATAGGCATATTTGCTTGCTACTAGTCACTGCTAAACCAAACGTTCAAGTCCTATCCCAAATAAAGGCCCCAAACAATCCAACAAATGATTTCACAACTTAAGTCACAACCATACCAAACAACAGCCTGACAACTAAACCACTTTAGGACATAGGCAATGCCAAACTAATTCAACATAGAAAACTTAATCAGACCAAGAAAAAATAATCAAAAATAATAATGAACACAACATATTCTCATACGAATCATTATAGGGATGATAAAACTAAAATTGGGAAAAAAAAACTAGAATAATGTCAATTTTCACATTGTTAAGTAGCTTGTCTCAACGAACTCATCCTGCATTTTGGATGAGAATGAATTTTGTGATTTGCATCAATTTTTTTTATATAAAAAATTTAGCTCCAATGAATTGAACATTTGATATTCATTAAACAAATATGGCCATGGTTGTTTTGCTTTCTATAATGTAATCCATAATATTTTGCATATAGATTTGTCACACAAGTGTATAAGATACCTTTAGTTTCCACCATTAGTTGACATAATACCACTATCTACTATTATTTCTATCATAAGATGCATATGACCATTTGGGAAAATGTTGGATGTGAATTTCGAAGGAGATGAAAAGAGGGAAAAATTGAAGTCATTGGTGACCAGCTCATGATATAAAGTCAAGATAGATTAAAGTTTGGACTAATACCATAACTTCAGCATTCACTCTACTGGTGTTATCTGATTATATATTGCCTCACATTTCTAATTGTTAATTTCTTAAAATCTCATTATAGAAAACCTTTACGATTTAAACAAACTATTAACTTGTCATCTAATTAAAATCATACATATCTCCTATTCACATAAGCAGTAGGGATTTAACTATCATAATTAATAATCAATTTTTTGTGATTATCTTCATGCAATTTATGTATATAAAGTGCAAATAATTGTGCAAGTTCATTAGGCCTAGACTTCATAAGAAGCTCAATAAGATCTAAGATAAAAATTTACGACTATTTCAAATGGGTTTATGCATGTTGAGCTATTAACTAATGAATTATATGTAAACTCAATTATAGGCAATATCAAATCCTAGATAAACCCACTTGGAAGGACTTGGAATCCAATCCTTTCTAAGGAAAGTTATGGATTATTCATGCAGTTTATAGATATCATTAAAATATAATGAGGGTGTGTGGGATATATCAAACATTTATTTTATGGAAGAAAATGAATCCTTTTAAAAAATTGATCTACCATGACATATAATCATGTTTCCTATAGTTTCAAAGTAATCTTGGTACAAAGCCCATACTAACATCTTCCTAATGCTTATAAAGAATAGATAAATATTTATATAATATGATTTTTTTTCTTTTATATTTAGTTATTTAGCAAGTTCTGCATTGTTAACTACTACACCCTGATATTTGATTCCTTGAGTCTTAAATCAACTGAGTCATAGCTGTTATCATTTGTGTCAATGCATCAGGGTTAACAGTAACATTAGGTATTGTCCTTTCCACTTCCTCCTCTTCTTCAAAATTATTTTGGTTCCTATTTATAATAAGATAGTTCATTTTACATTAAATCATTAATAGTTATCCTAATGGCTCTTTCAATATGATTCATATCTAAATTGGTCTCTGATATCACTTTTGTCACGACCCGGCCCTGATGCTCGTACTAACGAGGCGGGAATGAAAATCAGACGGTAGTAATTTTTCATTCCTTTTATAAGTAAAATAACATAAAGACATCTCTATCCAACTGAAGAGCCACTAATATAAGAAATATTCAATTAAATATATTTTTTTCCATTTATCAAAGCTAATAATTTCATCGATCATAATTTATCTGTTTTCATTGATGCGTCGTCTTCTATAAACATACTATTTTCTTTCTGCCATTTTTATTTCTTTGGAGATCTACCTGGAACATTTATTTAGTGTTTTGAGTTAATCATGTAAACTCAATGGATAATTATTATCAATCATAAAACAAAAACATAAGTATATCAAATATATATATATATATATATACACACACATCTTCATATACTTTTTTTTAATACAAAATCAAAATACATACATCTTTCATGTATTAAGCCGTATAATTTATATAAGTCCTTTTATATTCAATCATAATTGTCCATTTTTATGTAACATTTCTTTCAACATATTTGACATTTAATTCATTTTCATAACAATTTTCATTTATACATGAGCACCTCTAAATGTACCAATTAAGTTACTACCATTTTCATTTTCATTTTCTGTTTAACGTACACGAATACAGTGCTTCCCCAGTCAGTACCATACGGGAGTGAACTCCTGTCAATCCTTTTTCTTTACTTTTCTTTTTATTGTTTTTTCATTTATTCGTATATCATTCATTCATATATACTTTTGATATACATATAAATATCATATATATGCATAAATACTTTCTAACTTTATTTTCTTTTTCCCTTATATAGTCTTTTTACATATTATTTTTGTCACATGTTTGTATTTATATATATTTGCTTATTTTATATGTAATAGTTTTAAAAAATAAACATAAGTCTTAAAAAACTTATCTAACATGCTTCTTTCAAAATGAAATAGAAAAAAATAATTAAGAGAAATTTTATAAATACTCACTTTAATTCTTTCAAGTCCTCGATCCTTAGTACAACCTAAAGAAATTCATAACCATGAAAATTTTTCATTTAACTTCCATAAATTTTTCATAAATATTCATTTAATTAATAATTATCTCAAATCTAAAATTTTCTTTTTCTTGTTGAATTCTTGAAAAATTGAACTCCTACAACTTGATCGCCCCCGTTCTAAAATTCCTAAATTCATATAGTATAAATTTTCATGAAAATGTGATTTAATAACAAAAGTTAATATAAGTTATACAATAAGAAATTCTCTTACAAATAGAGATTTTCTCAAAATTCTAAAATTTTTCTTTTTTCCCAACATTCTTTCTTCTCGCTTTCAGTCTCTTCCTATTCCTTTATTAAAACATCACTTACTTTAAATGAAGCAAAACAAGGGAATTTATACGGAAATGGAAAGAAAAAACTCAACAAATCTTCTTTCCTCTTCCTCTCGATCGTTCTTCTCGTTCATTAAGATTTCTTCCAATTTACCACTTCTTTAGTGATAAGAATGAAAAAAAGTTGATCATTCTTATTCCTAAACATGATCAATTGCTAAAAATCACAAATCGAGCCATCTAAATTCGCCCGCGCAAGCCTTTAGTTCTGTTCCCCGCTGTTTTGCAGAATTAATAGGTGGCCGATCGGTTCAATTGAACCGGCCAGCTAAACCGGTTATTACAAAAGTAAACACATGTCCTTGAAATTAATGCCTATGCCCTTCGTTGACAACAATGCTAATGCACTACCCAAGTTGGTGCTTGACCTATTGATCAATTGTCTCCCCACCTATAAGAAGAATAATTGAGAATACCACCAATAAGTTTTTGATGACAACTCTAAAGCCTCAAAGGTCTACTTCCACCATAAAAATGTTCTTTCACAGTTTATATCTACTACTTTGTATCAATAATTTGTCTACTACAAACAATTCAAATTTTGAATTTATATATTTTTATAAATTTCAGATTTTAATGGTTTGGATTTGAATAGCTGATTGTTCTATGTAATCTGTATCATACTGTATGATTAGTTATGCAAATTTTCAATATATTTTTTTAAATTATTCTCACTTAATTTTCATAATTTACAAAATTTCCTTCAAATTAAACAGTACAATACAATATGATTAAGTAGAGAATCAAATGTTTTAATGAACTCTATTTAATTTTGTACCTCCCCTTATTTGCGTGTGATCATTCAACATACTTTATGCTAACATACAGAAAGACTCGAGAAAATAAAATATACAAATTACAAATCTATAGACATTTAATTCTTGGTCTTTTTTAATATTTAAGGATTTTCTTCATGTTTAATTTTTCAAGTCCTCACCCTGAATCTGTCACCTATGTGCTTTCTGCATTATTAGAATTAAAATTACTTTCCTGCACATATTTTTCAAACTGTGATTAGGATAACTAATAATTTTTATAATTATCAAGACGCTAGTGTACATCAGGCTCATGAGTTCAACACTTCCACTTGATTCATGACATGAAACCTCAATCAGTTCATTGAAATCTATCACTCTAGGTACAATAGCATGTGTAAGCCTCCTTATCGTTGCAACTATAATTAAAATATTTTGTCCAATTAAATTCTAGCTTTCTAAGAGAACTGATAATTGATGTCATTATAATACTAAACTATTTAATAAACCATTTATAAAATATAAAAATCCCTTAAAAACTCTAAATCTTCTGAATATTAGTTGGTGTTTGCTAATTATTAATTTCTTTAATTTTATCAAGTTCAACATGTATAGTCTATCAACTGATATAACAAATCCCAAAAATTATAAAAGATGACATAACAAAAAATATTTCTTCATATTTATATATTAATTCTTATTTGCATTACTTTAAATTCCTTCCTAACATTGCTTCTAGTTATTCCATCTAGTTTTACTATAAATCAATTTATCATAAAAATACAAAATCAAACATTCTTCATTTAAAGGCTGAAGTACATTATTTATGGTTCTAATGAAAGTATTTTGTGTCTAGTTAATCGAAAAGTCATTACATATGATTCATACTATCCATTTTTTCTTTTAAAAGCAATTTTTCATTCATCGCCCTCTTGCTTTCTTACCTATTGGTAATCACTTCTCATAATAAGTTTTGAATCGATAATAGCTCTAGTTATTATATTCAACATTTTATCTGACCTAGCCATAAAAAATCAATATTTTATGGTAATCTTATTAATTGCTTTACTATCCACTCACCTTCACAATTGGGGTTAAATTTCAAAATAATACCCCAACTATTCATATATATGTTCATTTTTTGTCCTAGAGTATAACGTTGCTCTAATTTAATCTCGGGACTATATAAAATTGTTTCAAAATGATTCCATTCAGACTAAATTGCGAACAATTTTATATAGTCGAGTGACTAAATTGAGATTAAGTTTATATCACAATTACAACATGAGGGACTATTTTAAATCAATTTTATATAGTCGAATGACCTATCACTATATATATCATTTTGAATGGGTGCTAAACATCTTTATCTTACAAAAATTGTGGTCTTATCTAGTCAAGCTAATTTATACGGATGCAGTGTGATTCAAATTTCTAATTATGCTATTAATAGTCAATTTAGTAACAATTTTTATTCAATTCAAGTTATCTATGATAAGCTTGCAAATTCTATCATCATGCTTGAAATAGGTTTGAAACTTAGACAAGGCTTTTGATATGTAGTAAACCTCTTAGTTGTAGGAGATTTCAACAAATGTTCAAACTTTAAGGCATGTTTGAAAGTATGCTCAAATGAGGGAATGGGATGAGGTTTTATTCTTTATTTTTGTCAAAAGTCATAATCGACATCTAAACATGAAAGTTTCAATTTTCAAATCTTGAATGATTTCAGTACAGAACAGTAATTCCTCAAATTTGTTCATATTTTTTGTGATAGTTTTTCTTTTTTGCTTTAGGGCATTAAATTTATCAAGCAATCTATCATGATATGACAATGGCAGATATTTTTCCTTAAAAACTTCTTTCATTTCAACCAAAATAGTTGTAGATTCTTTACTCAACTTTTCCTTTTATTTTGCCACACTCATCTAATACATTTTTAGCTTGCCCAGTTATTCTCAATTTAGCAAATCTAATTGATGTTCGCCTGATATTGCTTGTCGTTTAAAGAAATTATCCATATCCATCACCCAATTGAAAATGCCTTCGTATATATTTGACTATCAAAAGTTTACGCTTCCATTGTAACCTTTTTGGTTGAATCTTCATCTAAGTCATAGGGATTGTCAGATATGAAAAAAACTAAAATTGAAATCTAAAAGATAAATAAAAAAATTGCTAAAATTAGATCAACTAAAGTCAATGCTTGAATTGTCAATCTGCTTGTTTCATCACACTCGTCTAGCTTTTTTTAATGAATATAAGCTTTGAGATTTGCATTACCTCTTTATCTAAATTTTTTTGTTAGTTGGAAGTGTGATTGGATTTCACGAGTTTTTCCATATATCTTAATTTCAATTATATGCATGAACTTTTGATTTGATGTGGTTCTTGTATGATCTCAAGTTCTATTGACTTGCTTCTTCTGGTTAATTTATCACTAATTCACTCAGATTTTACTAATTTTTTCTATGATTCGTCTTAATTGATATGTAGTTGCTCGTTTGCTGGCTTCCTCATAAATTTCACATGCTTAATTTTAGCACCGATTTTGCTTTAAGTAGATTTAATCTTCATTAGGGAATCCATAAACATTAGATGTTTTGTTATATTTGTATTGCTTATCATTTGAAGCGTTGAATCTCTTTAAAAAGAAAAGCCTAAAGTTGATTTTTTTTTGCGTAAATATAAATTATGAAGTGAATAGGAGATTGATCATTCATTCAACTATGTAAATTCTTTTGTTCTTGATATTATTGAATATCTTAATATGTCACACATGTACTAGATAATAACAACCTAGAAATTGGCATTGTACAGGATGATATTAGCTGCCTTTATCAATCATTTGTGGTTGTAAATTAAAGATATTTATTCTTTTACAATTAATCTTGTTTCTAATATTCATCAAATACAATGTCATTTATTTTTTTAATGTATGCTTAATCTTGATATGGGAATTTTTATCTCGATTATCACTTCTTGCTTACCTTTTGTTGTGAAGAAAAGATAGATGTACCGACCATATTGATTCAAAAATTTAGAGAGTTATTTGAAACCTTTAAATTAGAGAAAGGAAATTTACTTTTCTTTGTTTGAGGTTTAATAATAGAGTTTATTAATAATGTAGTCTTTAGACTAGCTTAGATGCTAATGAGGTGTTTCAACAAGTCTAATAGAGCTTAGGGATTTTTAATTGTAATCCTAGTGGCAAGGTGATGAGATTAAAATTAGTTCCATTGCTGGAAGCTTTTGGTATTAGAGAATTCAAGCAGTGTTAAAGAAACAGAAGAAAAAAAATTAGAATGTCCAACTCTCACCATGACGAAGAGGATGATCAGTCTTGCAAAACTTTGGAAACTTTATTTTTTCACTCCCCTTGATGTTTCCGTCATTACAGAGAAAGTGAGGTAGCATCCCACTTGAATCCACTTGAATGAGAGAAGAGGGAAAATGATTTTAGTTGTGAATTCTTTTAAGAATTGTTAAGTTTTTTAAATTGTGTTAATTTCCTATTTAAGATAGGAGGAATTAGGCCAACTCTTAACAAGTAGTTACACAAGATGAAGAATTCAACCAAGTCTCCTCTTGCCTAACAAGCTCTTAAGGGGTAGCTAGCCACCGTAGCTCTTGAATTTTATAGCTTTTTCTTTTCTTTCAAAGTTTTCTTGTTGTAATTTTTGTATGTAGCTACATATGAATCCTTATTTGTGCCTAAAAAGCTCAGAGCAAAAAATCTATTGTTTAAGTTAGCCCATTGTATCTCACTTCTAATTTTCTCAACAATAATGTACACCTAAATATCCAGAAACCTGTTCGATTAGGCTGAACCAATGCTTGGAAGGCCTCTTGGTATAAACTCTCTTCAAAGGTTGGGAATGCATGAATAAATGTAGAAATTGTGCACTATTCCCTTGACTACATTTTTAAATTATTGAATTGATGGATATAGAAGCAATTGTCCTGAAACCAGAAGCCATGAACATCCTTATCTGGTTGGTTGGTAATTGAAGATTATAAAATTCATGAATCAAATCTTATGTCTACTTCCCACATGAAACCTCTATTAAGAATTTATCATTTATTTATTTTTTATGCTTCTCTGTTAACCTGGGAACAGATTGACAGCTTCAAGGATTTTGCATACAACCGAACTGCCAAACATGCTGTGATAACAAATGAATCCCCTAGTTTTATTACTCTGGAAGACATCCTGTGAGTATTGCTTGTTCAAGCCCTTCTCTGAATGATCATGAGATCTATTAAGTATGAATTTAACTTCACGGGATTATGCAACACTATCGCCTTAGATGGTTTGGTCACATAAAACGGCGGCCTTCCGATGACCCGGTTAGGAGAGTAGAGGTATTAGATTTGACTTATGTTAAGAAAGGTAGGGGTAGACCTAAAAAGACTTGGTTAGAAAATATTAAGAATGACCTTTCTTTATTAGATTTAAACGAGAATTTGACTTTTAATAGGACACAATGGAGAAAAAGGATTCATGTAGCCGACCCCACGTAGTGGGATAAA
The DNA here is from genome assembly GCA_022539455.1 of Dendrobium nobile. NCBI lineage: Eukaryota > Viridiplantae > Streptophyta > Magnoliopsida > Asparagales > Orchidaceae > Dendrobium > Dendrobium nobile. The sequence goes on from CM039735.1 coordinate 41,405,202, forward strand.
GGCTTGATGTTGTTGTTGTGTTGTTGGGATTATGCAACACTAACTGGACTCACTCGAAGTGAGTCTGCATTTGTTCTTCATCTGCTTGATGAAAAGCCCATATTGCATCTCTCTGCCGGCCGGATACTGTTATCCAGTGCCAGTGAATAGTTCAGTCTTGCTTGCCAAGGGGAGTCCATTGTGACAAAGCTAGTGTGTCCCAAATTTTTTTGTAGGATCCCAAATTTCTGTCTTCAGGTTCAACCGAAGATATATTTTTTCTTTAAATACTCCTCCATCTCATTTATTACTTTGTAAAAAACAAAATTGATATTCGAATTCACATATTATGTTCAGTAGAAATTATTTTCAAATGATGCACCTGAGACAGTCATCAGATTTTTTTGTTTACCTCTCTTTTTTTTTTATTTCTTGAAGGGTACCAGTTGATCCCCTTGAATGGCAATTATCTCAGGATACTTCCAATAGCCTTGCTGCTTGTTTGGCTAATACAATAGGAGCAGCAGAATCTGTCCTAAGGGTTGCAGCTACTGGGCATGACAAGAGGCTCTTTTTAAAGGTCTTTGGCTGACCGCTGACTTTCATTTCAAATAGTGTTTCTATATTCTTGATAAAATTTTTTATTTTCAAGATGAAACTTCTCGTTTGGGTTGTTATTTCATATGAATAAGTGGCCATTTATTAGAGCTTCTCTTGGGGGGACATTATTTGACTTTCATTAGTTTTAAATGTCCCCCCCAAGAAAAGCTCTATTATGAATATAATTAAATAAAAAAACTATTATGAATATAATTATTTGACTTTCACTCACTTGCCTACCATTAGTTTTTCACTCTTGCTTTTTTCATCCGGAAAATATCATTCTTCAGGTGGTTACCATTGGCATATGAATATAAGTAAACAAAATGTTGATCTAAACACAAAAAAAAATTGCTTAAATCACAAATATCTGTCCAACTGCAAATCTCTCTCAGCACGAACGCAGCTCAAATCCCGCATATCCAGCAACTCGGACGTCAGACAGCATGTTATGCGACAAGCTTCGCACGATCTCCATTCCGTCCATGCTTCACACGACCTCTCTGCCTTCGTCGTTAAAATGAGGAAGAAATGAGGCTTCCCGTTTATGTTTCCTCACAGTTAAATCCTGCACCTACTTCGACTTCTACCCATCAATTGGCCCAGCTCACTCGAAGAGATCGCCGGTCTTCACCCCATTCGACGGTTTTAGCCTATTGATCGATCCAGCTCATCCCGTCGATGATCCACTCCCTATAACGGTTTGAATCCCGCACATTGCTGCAAAATCCGAGCCCCTCACCCTGCTCTAGCGCCTTCGTCCGACTCCAACAAGATGCTTCAACTCTGAGCCTTCACCTCACCTGTCTGACCACCTACTGCCGAACCTCCTTGCTCTAAACCCGATGCCAACCTTCCTAGCTCTCGATCCCTTCCATCGAGCCCACTTGCATCGAGCTCCCTAAGTAGATCCCGACGTTCTCCACAAGCTCCACCTCCATTCTCCCTGAGGACATCTCCCGACTAAACCCCTACAGCAGGTAAAATTTTTATGATTTTTTTGTAATAAATTATAAATAATTATTATTAGTTATAATTTATTATTATTAACTATAATTAATAATAGTTAATTAATTTTGATTAATCATTGATAATTATAATTAATTATAATTAATAGTTATTACAACAACAACATCAAGCTTTTGTCCCACTACGTGGGGTCGGCTACATGAATCTTTTTTATCCATTGTGTCCTGTTATAACACAATTTTTTAAAGATTCATGTCATGATTATTCAACAAGTTTTACACTGGCTATCGACAACCTAACGTAACCCTTAACTTTTCTCATCTAAGACGGGACCTGACAACGGCATTGTTAATTATATGTCATTAATTAATAATTGCTAATTATAGTTAATTGATATTAATTATATAATTAATTATATTAGTAACAAGTAATTATTAATGATTATAATTAATTATATTTTATTATCATTAATTATTATTAGTTGTAATTAATTATCTTTAATTATAATTAATTATAGTTAATTATAATTAATTTTTATTAATTATAATTAATTGTCAGAAAAAAGAAAAAAAAAGAAAAAAAGAGAAAAGAAGAGAAAAAGTAATATAAAAAAAATCTGTGGTCCTCAATCCACATGCCCTCTATTTCGACATAGCCGTCAACACAAATATCGTTGACACTCCGCCTGTACCCGATCACGAAGGTATAATTCAAATCATGTCCTCGGCGCTTGCAGCGTGGCGAGCAACCACCTATGCATGCTTTTCTTAGTACAGTGGATGGAAGTTCATCGCGGTGTTTGCAACGAGGCAGGTAATCATTGTGCATGCTTTTCTTAGCATGGTTGGGCAAAAACTTAAGTACCTTTGTATGAACTTCAGTGCTTGGGGGGTCAGAATTGTGCATTTTAAATAGGTACCCCCGAAGACCCATGGACGCTTTCAATTTTGTGGTGCATTGAAGATTACGGCCGCGGTGTCATCTGACACTAAGTGTGCATGTCTTTCTTGATTTGGCGGGAAGGCTGAGGCTCCCCAAATTTCCCCTAAAAGAAATAGATGTTGGGGTGTTGCCGAGATTCGGAATAAATATGCACAAAATTTAAATGAACAATAGGGGACCTAATTCAAATTAAATGATAGGGAATAGAACTTGAAAATAGAATAATAGAAAACTAGACCCTAATTTATAAAATGTACAATTAAACTAAAAATGTAAATGATAAATGATAATTTAATACAGAAGCGAATACAAATCGACAAATAGGGAACTCATGGCGGGAGACTTTTAGACATGAATAACTTGCAATCAAAGGCCAACCACAAAATGCACAAGCATCTGCTACATACAACTCAGAAAGACCTTATATGCAAGCAACATTCAGCTTGTACATTGAAGCGGTGACCCTTGCAAGAAGTAGTAGAAGGTCTATCATGCACACAACATATCAAATAAAGATGATAGCTGACAACAGGTATTGAATGCAACATTGTCTTATAGTCAACACCAACAACTTGCATGCAACTAATACTACTGCAAATAAGTACGTCAAGCCAATTATGAAAGATAATGGTAGACATGACACAAGTATAATGACTTCCCTGCAAGCATTGCAGCAGAAGTACAAATTAGGGGGCTTATGATGCGATAATTCATATGCAAATAAGTATTTATAACCCGCTTCAAATATGAACACTTGCAAACAGTAGTAGAAAATAAGCATCCAACATAATTTTCCTTTAGATAATAGCAGGGAGCTTGTAATGCATATAACAATCCTATTCGTAAGCAGTGGTAGAGAATTTAATGTTGATTGACAACTGGTGTCAACGTGTAAATAAATATATTACCTTGCTTGTAATCGATAGAGGTTAGTTGACAAACAAGCGCATTGACTCGCTTATAAGTAATGACAAAGGATATAACAACTTATTAGCTAACATATATTGGAAAATTAGTGATGAATGCAGCTCAACTGGTAGCCCATGCCATTTACATGCAAATGAACATATAGAACCTGCTTGCGAAGTGACGATGCTACCTATAAACGTATACATGTGGCGTGCAACATACATTAGGGTGTCCAAGCATTCAACAACAACAATGCCCTACAAGCATACTCAGCCATGCAAATAACAATAATTGATCATGAAGTGAGTGACCAATCAAGATGCATTTGCATAACTCAAAGAAAGTGTAGCTTGCAGCTTGCATACAATTAATATGCAAGCAAACACATTTAAATCTCTTCAAATGCTGACAAAAGATATGATGGCCCCCTCTGCAAGTACGTCTGAAAGACTTGCATTAAATGCAGCCCACATGTGCAAGAACCATCTAGGGAAAAAAGCAGTGTTGTTTTGTTTTGACAGCCGATGTCAACATGCAGATGAATATACAAACCTACCTGCAGTCAACAACAAATGGTTGATGAACAATGATGAATGCAGCTCAACTGGTCGTCCACATTGACATGCAAGCGAACATATAAGATTTACTTGCAAGTGGTAATATTGCCTATGGGCATGTATGTGTATTATGCGGCGAAGGCTAGGAGCTTCATGTAGTCACTGGTGATCAAATAACCTGGACAATTACACTGATATCCTATAAGCAAAAATAGTTGATATGCAACAAATATCAAATCCTTCCTACAGTCGACAATCACTCAATGACAAGCCAATACACTAATCCCTCGCAAGCAAAAGTGGATGATTTGCATCAAATACAAGCACCCATAAACTACTGTGGGGGACCCGCCATGCATATTATATGTTATCTACAGGCAAAATATAGAGAGCTATAGTAAATGCAAGTACCTACATGCATCATTGAAAAACCTATGATGTACGCAGCATTTTACCTATGGAAAGTAGCAAGTAATCCGTATCAACACTTGCAAATGATAACACTACCTATAGACAGGTACAAAAAGCATGCAAAAAATATTATGGTATTCGTACAAACAACAACAATCAAACATTTCGTATGCATTTGAAATATATAGAGGGCTTCATTCCAACAATATCATGCATACATATAATAATCATATAAATGCATCATGCAAAATGCATTCAACAATATATACCCATAAGGGCCCTGAAGAGCGTAATTTATGCATACACACGACCTCTGAGGATGCTACGCGAGTCAAAAGAATGAACTGAAGATCAAGCTTGATCCTTCTATGTGAATTGATAGGAGTTGACACAGCTTGAACCGTCAAACAAATACACGGTCGTAGCGTCGACCGGGATTTTATTTTATACGTTCATATTAAGCCTTCAAGGCCTGTTACAAGAAATAATCATTAGTAAAGGTATCAATCTAGCGATGAAACTGATCCTCTGTTGGGAAGTAAACAGAGTCGACAAGGTTTGACTGAAAAAAATGAAATTGCTCATAAATACCCTGATGATGGGCATGTTGATTTAAAATCTCAAATAGAGAGGACCCCAAATATTTCAAATGCCTCCCAAATTCCTATAAAATATAAGCATTTAAAATGACTTTGACTTCATCCTGATAATGATTGGGTTGAATGTAAATTTCAACCGAAGAGGTTAACTTTCAAAAACCCATCAAAGACATAAAAAATCCTTCTTTATCAACAATATAAATATTTAAAATTAAAATTAAAACACTTAAATAACTTAAAGAAAAATTCATCCACCATCCGTAGCAGTTTGTCGAGTAAAAAATTTGAAAATCACTTTAGTTCACAAAGAACTAATGTCTTGTCGAGAATATCACTATGATTCATTCTCAATCCATCTCTTTCCAGTAAGGACATGACACATGTCCTCTAGCTGATGGTTTCGCCGCTAAATGACACCATAGGTAAACGGTTATGACCGAGACCTTCTAACCGAATGGTTTTGCCATCAAATGACACCATTAAATTATGATCATGGTCAGAGCTCGTGTCTTCTGCAACGATGCTAAATCATTGAGTTATGAATTAATAGGATATGACCGATAGGACATAAAGACCTATGTTAGCTAAGACGGATTCAAATTTGTCCCCTTAGACATGCATTCACCTCAAGTCTACAAGGTACCCTTAAACACAACAACTCATAGTTACCGAAAACGTCCTTCTGTCAGGTTGGGTCGATTACCTCCTCTAAATATGTAGACTGGGATTATAATGATCCGGGACGATGGAACCATGACATCTTGATCAGGTCTATCATCATTCCTTCTACCATTCGCTTTAAGTGCAAGGTGGTGAATTTCAAATTTTAAATATTAAATTTTCAACTGCATAAACATTCTGCTACTATATGCTAGATACTATGTAAGTGTTTGATGACTAGCCTTAATCGAAAGTTCACTCTCGCTATCGGGAGAGGGAATTAACTATAGGGACTTGCGCCTATAGGAAACCTAAACTCAAATCATAAAGTCCTCGTAAAATAAGGGCGAAATCTCTTGGTAATATTTTATTCAAAATCCAATCTGTCTTTTGAAAATTTGCCTCAGAACATACTCATTAAAACTCTCCTTGACGATTTTTAAAAGAGAAAGGGGACGTGGATAGGGCACGAATTTTTGATCCCACATCCAAAAAATGTTGTAGAATTTACTTATAACAAATGCTTAAATGCCTCAACTCTCTTGGCATAGATTTTGCAGAAAGCGAGCAAACCTTGAAACACAATCATGATTGGAAGCACAAGTCAAACAATGCTGCTCATTAAACAAAAACCACAAAATGGAAAGAAAGAAGTGGGCTGAACTCATGAATAAACTTGAAAGAGAAGATAAATCCAAACCATTTCTTAAGGAGTAATAAGTGGATAAGTCCAAACACCATCGCTCAAGTATAATTGAACTGAATTTCCACCATTAAAGGAAGAAATGAGAGATGATTACAACTATTTTTCGGACAACAACTCTGTCATATAATTTAAATCCATTACCTACTGAGTTGCTTGGTTAGATGTGCTTAAGATACATGTATTTTTTGAAAAGCAAAGTAAAATATGTAATGCATTTTGATTTTTAGGTGTTCTTTGTTTAGGTAAAAAGAAATACAATGAAATTAATTTTTCTTCATTAGGATGCATATTAAATGCAATAGAAAGTATATCTATTTCACCCCTCCTGCTCCATCTTATGTCTCTCTCTCCTTTGTATAAGATTGGGGAGACGTTCGGAGATGATGATGAAAGTGGGGTTTAGGGGGGTTTGTGGATGATGATGAATTGAAGCAGTGTTGTGGATGAACTCAGGGATGATGGCTTGTAAGAAAGTGGTTGAGTTTACTAGTAATACAGTCGATGATGGCTTTGGGGGTCTTGAAAGGACATGGGCAAAAACTATCATAGAGAGAAACTCTGAGTTTCCTAGAGAGAGAAAAGATTTTTCAAATCTTGATTTTTCGCGGGTAATCCGCCTCCTCCATGGCGGTGTCGTTCGCCGGCCGGCCGCCTTTGGATCGCCGTGCTCCGCCGATCATCCATCCATCCTCTGAACTTTGATTTGCTTCGGTTCAATCGTCTCCATCGTCTTCCCTGATTTCTCCAGAATCTATTAGTTGCTGTAAACCCTTAACCATCAGAGATTATTTTGGTTCGATTGCCCAACATGACAATTTGCATCTCCCTGATGTTGCTGGAAAGAGTAAAAGTTTGGTTGAACCCACTCTGTTGGTCTCTGTGACTGATCGCCAAGTTTTTACGCAACTTCTCGGTTCTAGTCCTGTCTCCAACGGGTTTTCTTTTGGAACCTTGGATTAAGATGCTTCTTCTTCTGCGATTCTCTCCCATAAAGCTTGTTTGATTGCTGAAAACAAAGAAGGACCCCTCAATCATTCAGATAAGCTTTCGAATCCTGATGCTACAGTCAACACTGTTCCATTGAATAAAATTACTGTTGATCTGCCTTTTGATGAACATGGTAACCAGAAAGATTCCTTTCTCAATGCTTGGAAGAAACCTCACCATATCAAGATCAACTTTGATCTGGAATCTGCATAAATGTCTTCTGATGGGGTGGTGGTGAAATTGAATTCTGATTTAGAAGTGGCCAATTCCAAAATTCTCACCAAATCTATTGTTCTGGTAGTCTTGGGTAAGAACATCCCCTTTTTGGTTTGTAGCATTGAACTCCGGAGACAATGGAACAAATTTGGAAATTTTCATTTGACTTCTTTGGGATTGAATTGGATTCTTTGTTCTTTCAAGACCCCCGAAGCCATGGATGAAGTTCTTAGTGGTGGTCCGTGGTATATTGGAGGGCATATAGTTGGATTGGACAAATGGTCGCTCTTCTTCTCACCTCTATCTCTTAAGGGCTTATCTGCACCCGTTTGGATTCATTTTCCTCTATTGCCATTACATTGCTGGGATGAAGTCAATATTGCTAAGATTGCTTCAAGAATTGGTACACCAATGTATTTGGATGGTAATTTGTTTAAATGGAATAAGAAGGAATTCGCGCGAATCTGTGTCCGTATCAACATAGAAACCAAACTGCCTTTGGGAGTTTAGGTTGATGGTTTGGGTGGAAGATTCTTCCAAAAAGTTGAGTATGAGAAATTAACTCCATTTTGCTTTAATTGTGTCAAAATTGGACATTTAGAATCGGATGGTCCGGTTCTTAGACCTTCGTCTGACAAGATGACTTATAACAGTTTTAATAAGAATGATGCCGTCCAACAGAATGCTGCTTATCAGAATGATGCTGTTCAACAGAAGGATGTTTATCAGAACGCTGCTGTCCAACAGAATGCTGATTATCATGGGAATAATGAGAAATACGACCCTTGGATACATGTTAAATTCAAAAACAGACTAAATCAGAAATGGAATCGTCATTTCAACTGGAAAGCCAAGCATGCTGACACTGCTGGTAGAAGCATTAATAATGCCCAAACCGGGACTAGTTCGGATGCTGCTTTGGTTCTTGACAATTCTTCTATTGACAACCAACGGGTGACAGAGAATACTATAGCTGATGTTAACTTGACAAATTTTTTTGAAGTTCTTACTGAGGAAACCAATGAGCTGGATGATGGTATCCTCGGAGAATCTAACAAGCTTGCTGAGCCTGATAATACTATTGTTTGTGAAACTAAAGTTTTGGAACAACTGATGCTCTTCCCGCTGGATCCCCTGTTTTTACTCATGTTCCTGTCTTACCTGCTAAAACTGAAATTGATCCTTTGTTGGTTAATTGTATTCAGGGTCCTGTTAAATTTGTTGGGAATTCTGATACTTCCATTCTTCATGCTTCTGTAAATGAAAATGTTTTGGCTGAAAATATAATTGATTTAGTTGCTAACTCTGGAGTAATTGAATTCACTGCTTCCATGAACAATGGCGATGTTGGGCACACTATACAGGAAATTTTGGAGAAAGAGTCTTCGAACTCTGCCAAGATTAAACCCAAGCTGCAGTTGAAATTCCTGGGACCTATTGAACCTTGCTCAAGGAAAATAAAAGTTGAAGGCAAGGGCAAAAAAAAAGAAAGGCGGGGACTCTTCCCCTTTATGTAATTAATGTCTTCTTTCATTTTTTGAAATTGTAGAGGGGCCTAGAAGAAGGAGGTCTCTTTTTATCTAAGGGAAGTGGTGAAGGATAATGCTGTTTTTTTATTGGTTTGGCTGAAACCAAACTAGCTGAAATTCGTAGAAGTGATGTTAACAGGATTATTGGCAATGAATGGGTTTTTTTCCGTCATCCAGTTGGTGGCAAGGCTGGAGGAATTTTGCTTCTTTAGAAGAGGAACTTGGTTACTTTTGATGTTATTGACCATTCCTCACAATTTGTTTTTGGAATTCTGAAGACTCCTAGCAAGGGAAGTTGGCATGTGGCTATAGTGTATGGCCATAAGGATTACCAGGTTAGGAGAGACCTTTGGAATAGTCTCGGCAGACATGTTTTGGGGGATGTTCCTACCATTGTGGGAGGTGATTTTAACTGCCTTCTCTCTAAAGAAGATAAGAGAGGTTGCAAAAGATTCTGTATGAGTAAGGGGTCCAAGGAGATGAAAATTTTTATGGCAAATCATGATCTTCATGATTTGAGTGTTGTTGGTCCAAGGTTCTCTTGGTGCAACAATAAGCAAGGAACTGCTAGGATCTGGGAAAGACTGGATCGTTGCTTGTTGAATTCTGCAGCCCTCCAACTAGTTCCCTCTGCTTTAGTTAGACATTTAGCACGGGTCACTTCTGACCATTGCCCCATTGCTTTCAAATTTGATGATTGTGCAACGGCTTCAATAAAAAATCTATAGGTTTGAGGATTCCTGGAAATCCTATCCAGCCACTTGGAAGATAGTCTCTACAGCCTGGGAGAAGAACAATTTTGGTAATGCTGCAGAGGTTCTTAATAGGAAGATCAAGAGATCTTTAAAGTCTCTCTATTTCTGGAATAAAAACAAGTGCAAAAGCTTAAACTTGCTGAAGGATGAGCTGAAGGAGGAGATTTTTAAATTACAGTTGGAAGAGGATTCGGCTGGTGGTCTCAGTCCTGAGAATCTTTCAATTCTTCGTGCCAAGGTTAGTGAACTTAATGTAACTCTGCTTAGGTTGTCCATGTGGTGGAACCAAAGAGCGAAGACCACTTGGAATAAACAGGGAGACACTAATTCAAAAATTTATCATGATTATGCTACTGCAAGGAGAAATGGTAAGCTGATTCGGCAAATCAAGGATGATGATAACAATTTGGTTGAAGATATGGATCAAATTGAAGCAATCTTCTTGAAGTTTTTTGAAAATAAATGGAAATATAGAGAGTGTAATCCTCTAAACTGCCCTTCGGCTCATCAGGTTCAGAAGATCGGTGATACTGAAAGGGATTTGCTAGATGCTGAATTTACCATGGATGATCTCACCGCTGCAGTTTTTCAACAAGGCTCTAACAAATCTCCAGGCTTAGATGGTTGCACATTTTCCTTTGTCAAATTCTATTGTGATATTGTTAAAGGTGTTACATGGAAGGTTGTGAATGATTTTTTCACAACAGGCCATATACATTGTGCTTGGAAAGACACTTTGGTGGTTCTCATTCCAATAATTAAAAACTCGGTAACCCCCTCTAACTTCCGTCCCATTAGCCTTTGTCAAACAATTTACAAGATTGCATCCACCATGATTGTAAATAGATTGAAACGTTGCATTTCGAAACTCATCTCTGCGGAGCAAGTTGCTTTTATACCGGGTAGATCCTTGTCTGACCATCGCCTTTTAACTCATGAAATTTTCAACAAATTCAGAATTTCCAAAAGTAGAAAAGGACTTATGGTCGTTAAGCTTGATATGGCTCAAGCTTTCGATAGCATAAGCTGGGATACTCTGGATCTTGTTTTAAAATGGTTCGGATTTCCAACTAAGATATCTCTTCTTATCATGGAATGTGTGATCAATGTGCGATTTTCTATTATCTTGAATGGCAATAACACTAGATGGATTAAAGCTAGAAGTGGTTTCAGGCAAGGATTTCCTTTGTCACCTTACCTCTTTATTTTGTGCTCACAACTTTTATCTAATACTATCAACCAAAGAGGTCATTAGTTGGGCATTCAAACCTCTGCTAAGGCTCCTAAAATTACTCGTCTTTTATACGCTGATGATGTTTTACTGTTTGGGAAGGCATCTTTACATGTCTCCAATCAATGATGAACTTAATTGGGGATTATTGCAGTTGGACAGGTGAAAGCATCAACAACTCCAAATCACTGATTTTCTTTGGAAAATTTGTGAAACCGGCTTTAAGAAGAAAAATTGGTAAGAATTTTGGTTTTAAAGTTGTTAGCGAAATTTTTTATCCGGGCATTAAATTTGCTCTCAGGAGGATGGTAAAGAAAGATTTCCAATTTGTCATTGATCATGCTTTGGAAAAACTAAATGCCTGGGGTGCTAGATTTTTATCCCTTGCTGGTAGAATGATTCTCACCAAGTCCTCTTTGCTCTCCTTGCCTACTTTCATAACTTCTCACTCTTTGGTTCCCAAAGGTGTTCTCTACGAATTGGACAGAATTTGTAGAGATTTTATTTGGCATAATGATCATGGCAAGAGTGGGATGCATTATATTGCTTGGGAAGATCTTTGTAAACCAAGAGCTCTTGGCAGTATGGGATTATTCTCGGCGGTTATGAAATCTGGTCCTCTTAGAGCCAGATTAACTTGGAGGCTGATTCAAAATCCATCTTCACTATTGCACAAATGCATTACTGCAAGATACGAGCCAATTTTTTTGAGCAGAGGGTCCAAGTCTGGGCATCCGGCTGCTTGGTCTATCCTCTCGTATAGTGCTTCTTTCCTTAAACCGATTGTTAAGTGGAAGATTGGTAATGGCAAGAATATTAATGTCATGAACGACATTTGGTTATTAGACAAATGCTTCAACAAATGGCCCATGCTTGTTGACTGCATTGGGTTGGAAGATATGAAGCTACAAAATTTCATTCTCAATGACGACAGTTAAAATTTGTTGAACCTAAATCATTTTTTTAATGAAAACTTAGTCAATCTCATTGTGCAGCATTGCACTATACACGCGGGTGAAGATGATCAAATGGAACTCCTTCGATAACTATCAGGCAAATCTGTTTCAGCATTGGCTTATGCTGAAACCGTTAACTCTGAGGATGATGATTTTGGGTTTTCAAATTGGTTAAGAAAGTTGAATCTTAAACCAAGAGTTGAACTTTTTTGGTGGAGGATGGGTAAATTTGCTATTCCTACTAATGTGTTTTTGAAATATGGAAAGCTTCAAAATGATGATCTTTATGCTAGAGGGTGTCTCAAAGCTGAAGATTGTGAACATGTTGTCGTCCACTGCAAGTTTCTTACTGATATAATCTGCAAATTAAGATCTTGGGGTTTCAATATTCCATCTTCCATTCCTTGATGGATTGTCTTTCACACCTTAGAAGTCTTTCTAATGTGTGCTTGGACATTGTAAAGATTTACTGTACAGTAGTTTTTTGTTCTTGGAATTGCCAAAATGATGTCAAACATGGTAAATCTGCCACACCCATTTTGGTTCTGGCTGCAAATATTTTATTCATTGCTACAAACCGTTATCCGATGCTAGTTAACTGGGATGCCTCTCTCCGTTTGGAGTCTGAATCCTCATGGCACCCCCCACCACTAGACTGGATAAAACTCAATGTAGATGCTTCCTTATTGGCTTCTAATAAAGCAAGCATTGGTGGCGTAGCTAGAGATTCCAAAGGCAGACTACTTCTTGCCTTCGGTAAGAAGATTTTACACTGGGACATCAATCGACTTGAACTAGAAGCTATATCTACACTGAAAGAATTCTTAAGAGATTGAATGTTTGAGAACAAAGGCTTAATAATTGAGGGCGACAACTACAACGCCATCAAGTTTCTCCATGATTCTATGCTGAAATCAACTCAGGTGGCGAACAAATTCTTTACTGAGAAGCTGTCATTTCTCTATGACTTTAATAAGGTAATCTTCCATCATATCCCCAGGATTTGTAATAAAGCCGCGGATGAGTGTGCCTCTTTAGCTTTATATAACAATTTCTGCTTTGATTCCTTTAATTTTTCTGATATTCCTTCTTCACTGTCTGACATCTTGAAGGAGTATGATTGCTGCATTTACTAGCTTGTAATAGTTTTTCTTTCGGCTTTTTCTTAATGCATTTTGCAATTTAAAAAAAAAAAAAAAAGATGGAGACAAGGATGATGGTATGTGAGAGTAAGGTTGGGATCGCAGCGAATAACATCCAATGCCCTTCACACCATTGCCCATTGTCTAGATGCTGTTTTCATCCTTATTTTGTTCATAGGGAGAAAGAAAGGTGACTAACACTGCCGTTGCCAGGTCCCAAGTCCTGGATGAGAAAAGTGGAGGGTTGCGTTAGGTATTCAACAACCAGCTAAAACTTGTCGAACAATAATGACATGAATCCTTTAAGAAATTGTGTTAATGCTAGGGCGTCTCCTGGAAGCGACGCGCTGTATGGCCTGAATACAGTGACAAGTGTGCAAGGGCCGTTGCACAGGCGCCCGGGTACAGTGTTGAATAGGCAAGGGTTCCCACATCAAGGACGGATGTCGGCAAAGAAGCTAGTCCATAAAACTAAAATTAGAATAGGAACTTGAAATATAGGTTCCCTTACAGGAAAATTAATGGAATTAATAGGTATTATGATTCATAGGAAGTTAAATATTTTGTGCATTCAGGAAACTAAATGGGTTGGAGAGAAGGCTAAGAAAATTGATAGTTTAGGATTTAAACTTTGGTATTCGAGTAGGAATCGTATTAGAAATGGTGTAGGTGTTATTATAGATAAGAGTTTAAAGGATAATGTTATAAAAATTAATAGGATTGGAGATAGAATTATAGCTTTAAAGATTGTTGTTGATGATAAGATTGTTAATCTTATAAGTGCTTATGCTCCTCAAGTAGGTTTGGATATGAGTTCTAAATTAAATTTTTGGAATAACTTAGAAGAATTAATACAAAAGATACCTCTTAAAGAAAGAGTTTTTATTGGAGGAGATTTAAATGGACATGTTGGTAGAGAGGTAGATGATTTTAAAAGCATTCATGGTGGCCATAGATTTGGAATAACGAATAAAGGTGGCAAGACTATATTGGATTTTTGTTTAGCTTATGATTTTTCAATTGCTAATACCTTATTTAAGAAAAGGAATGAGCATCTCATTACTTATAAAAATGGATATAGTACAACACAGATTGACTATTTTCTTATTAGAAAACTAAATTGTTTAGATTGCAAAGATTGTAAAGTTATTCCGAGTGAAAATTTATGTATCCAACATCGATTATTAGTTTTGGACTTTAAGATAAAGGGGCATAAAATAAAAAATAAAGTAAAACGATTTCCTAGGATTAGATGGGGGCATTTAAAGAATATTAACAAAAATATTTTTGGAAATAAGATTTTAGATCTTAAGATTTTGTCTGTGCATGAGGATGTTAATATTATGTGGGAAAAAGTGGCTAGTGATATTAAGAATATTGCAAAAGATGTCCTTGGAGTATCGAAGGAAAAAACTCCTAATAGTAAAAGTAGTTGGTGGTGCAATCCAAATGTGTAAGAAAAGATTAAAAATAAAAGTTTTGTTATAAAAATTGGTTTAATTTTAAAAATTTTGATAATTGAAAAATATATAAATTGACTCGTAAGGATGCTAAGAAAGCAATATGCGATGCAAAGACATTAGCTTTTAGTGATTTATATAATAGATTATATATTAAAGACGGAGAAAGATATATGTATAAGTTAGCCAAACAAAGAGATAGGAGTAGTAAGAATTTAGTTCAAGTGAAGTGTATTAAAGATAAAGATCAAGAAATACTTTTCTTAGAAGATTATATTCAACAAAGATGGATGAGATATTTTGCTAAACTTTTTAATGAAGATTGTGAAAATAAGATTGACTATAGTGACCTTAGCACCCTAAATGAAAATAAAGATGTCTGTTTTTATTGGCGTATTAGTAAAACTGAAGTTAGAGAGGCTTTAAAGAAAATGAAGGGTGGAAAAGTTGTTGGACCTGATGATATTCCAATAGAGGTGTGGAAATGCTTAGGACATGAAGGAATTGCATGACTTACTAAACTTTTTAATACTATTTTAAAGACTAAAAATATGCCAGATGAGTGGAGAATGAGTGTGTTAATTCCTATTTTTAAGAATAAAGGTGATGCACAAGATTATGCGAATTATAGAGGTATTAAGTTAATGTGTCATACTTTAAAATTATGGGAGCGAGTTATGGAGCATAGGTTGCGGCGTGATACTAATGTTTCTCAAAATCAATTTGGATTCATGCCGGGTAGGTCGACTATGGAAGCCATACATTTATTAAGAGGTTTGATGGAGAAATATAGAGAAAATAAGGAGGATCTACATATGATATTTATTGATTTAGAAAAAGCATATGAGAAAGTTCCAAGAGAAGTGCTATGGAGAGTTCTTGAAAAGAAAGGAGTCAATAATGCTTATATTCAAATCATTAAAGATATGTATGCAGGAGCTATTACTTGTGCTCAAACACAAGGTGGATTGACCAAGTATTTCCCTATTTTGGTTGGGTTACATCAAGGATCAGCCTTAAGCCCATATCTTTTTGTTTTAGTCATGGATGTTCTCACTAGACATTTGCAAGAGGGTGTACCTTGGTGTATGCTTTTTGCTGATGATATTCTTCTTGTTGATAAAACTAGCGAGGGAGTTGAAGGTAAACTTGAATTATGGAGGTCAACCTTAGAGTCTAAAGGTTTTCGCTTGAGTAGATCTAAACGGAATATATGGAGTGTAATTTTAGTAGTAATAGACCTAGTGAGGGGATTGTGACTTTGGGCGATCAAGTCATTAATAAGAGTACATGTTTTAGATATCTTGGATCTATTGTTCAGAGTGATGGTGAAATAGATGGGGATATTATCAGCAGAATTCAAGTTGGATGGTTGAAGTGGAGGAATGCATCGGGCTTGTTATGTGAATGCATCGGGCTTGTTATGTGATAGAAATGTACCCCTCAAACTTAAGGGAAAATTCTATAAGATGGTAGTGAGGCCTGTAATGCTTTATGGTGCCGAATGTTGGCCATTAAAAGAGAAGCATAATACTAAGTTAGTGTGGTAGAGATGAGGATGCTCAGGTGGATGAGTGGCTTTACCCTTAGAGATAGGATACGAAATGAGCATATACGTGAAAAGGGTGGAGTAGCTTCAGTAGAAGATAAGATTAGAGAGAGGCACCTTAGATGGTTTGGTCACCTAAAACGGCGGCCTTCCGATGACCCGGTTAGGAGAGTAGAGGTATTAGATTTGACTTATGTTAAGAAAGGTAGGGGTAGACCTAAAAAGACTTGGTTAGAAAATATTAGGAATGACCTTTCTTTATTAGATTTAAACAAGAATTTGACTTTTAATAGGACACAATGGAGAAAAAGGATTCATGTAGCCGACCCCACGTAGTGGGATAAATGCTTGATGTTGTTGTTGTTGTTGTTGTTGTTGTGGAGAAATAAAGGTGACTAATCTTGATGCATTTCATTTGCAGAGAAAATACGAGGTTTCATTATTTCTAATACTAAAAAATTTACTTTGCATTTCTTTTTCTTTATACCAAACGCTAAACATGTAAACAAAATACATACAATCATTTGACTTGGATGCAAAAAACGCCAAAAGTAGCAGTTCCACATCAGTTTGATTGTCTCGGAAAAATTTGACTCAAGGAAATTAAACTTTTGATATTTATAAAAGAAATTCATCAAACATTTTATGCTTCTTGGAAAGTATTCTGAGTCACCATAAACAAATTTGTAATTCCGATGCAATAGCTGTCATTTGAGTCCACCATCAATAATGGACATAATTCCATTAACTAAATAGTTTTAAGAACAAGCTAATAAATATTTTTGGTAGGGGTTTGCATGCAATTCATAAAAAAATGTGGAAAGAAAAAAACTTTAGGAGTTGCTAGTAGGCTCATGAAATGAGGTCAAGTCATGTACGTTGAAGATTTTTTTTATATTAGGATTTTCTTGTATCTTTTTCTCTCCATTGCTATTTTTGTAGGGAAGTAGAAAATTTTAGTCCTTTCTAACCAGAGGGAAGAAAAAAAAAATTCAGGATTTTTATCCATTTTCTTCAATAAGTTTTGAACTTCAAATTCTCAAAATATAAATCAAGGCAACTTATTTATCTTCATATCCATATTTTTTTAATGGATCAAAAAGCACTTTGACTTGCATGCACAACATAAAATATTTGCAGCATTTAATGGGACTAGACTGTGTCCATTTCTTAGATAGAATAAGGCACATATTTAACTATGGGCAGCTGTAGCTGAGAATATTTAGTTTTGGGGTAGACTTCAGAAATTCTTTGGCAAGGTACAGGGCGGATCCAGCCTTAATTTTCAGGGGGGGGCGCAAAAAGTGTAGAGTATTTTTTTTTGTCTTGAAGTCAGCTTGACCCCTATTTGTTCATATATTTGATCATTGTACGTTTCGCAGATATGCGGGGGTTTCCGGGTGCAGTGCCCTCGGAACAAATTTTGGTTTTAAAGATATTTTTAGATTTTCTTACTATTGATCTTTGTATTTGGATCATCTTTTGATTATGCTGGGGACAATTGTCTAAATACCATAGTATTTTAAAACTTTTAGGGGGTGGGCAATTGCCTACAAATCCATATAATAAAGACTAAAAGGTAGATAGAGTGGGATAAATTACCTAAATAATTATATAATTAATTTTTTTTTTAGTTTTTTCAAGGGGGGCAATTGCTCCCCCTGGGCATAGGGTGGATCCGCCCATGGCAAGGTAAGTAAGGGGTTTTATATCTTAATATGTAAATGCAAAATGAATTTAAAAGAGACATTTTTACCGGCCTCATATTTTACTGAATCTAACTTGTGTATCATCTGAAAGTGTATGCTGCTAAAACTCTCAAAATTTCAGGTGATTGTTATTCTCTACGCACAATCTGTTTTTGGGCGAATGGCATCTGGCGCTACAATTGCTTATGCTGGTAAAATTTATTCTCTAAATGTCTTTTCCCTTTCCCTATTTTTTCACTCCTTTCTCCCTATATTCTTGAAAACACTTTACAAGGTAGGGAGAAGGAAATTTAAACTATTCTACTTTTCCTAAACCATGAATTGCACGAGTTGTTCATATTTTTAAAGTGGTTTGGTATCTAACTGCAGTGATTTATTGAGCAGGATTGTGCATTTGTTGTATCTACATCTTTGCACAAAATTCTGTGATCGCCAAATTCACTTGTAAGATTGGAAGAAGAGAGTCTACTGCAGGGGCTCAAGATAGCATGCAAACGGATGAAGCTTCCATCAAATAGTTTGAAATACCTACAATTCACCTGTAGAGGCTATTGTATTGCAGTTTACAGTGTAGGCAAAATTATCATTGTTCATCTAATTATGTGTTTGAAAATTTATTTTATTGATAGATTGAACATGTTACTGTTTTTGTATACCATCAGTCATGAGTTCCTTTCTACTAAATTCTGGGTCAGCTCCATATAATTGTTGTGGCAATTATGCTTTGTTTTAGATCACAGGAGTTTGTTTTTGAGCAGTTTGATAGCTCCAAGGTAGCCAAGTTCTTGATAAAGAAACGCTATTGTGTCCAGCTATATTGTTTTAAAATTATCATACAATTAAAAGGACAACATTATTATTATTTTAAATTAACGTTATATCTTGAAATATCGTTTTTTTTTCCTTCATTATGAACCAGCTATATTGTTGTCCACCCCGTATAAATTTGCTACCGATTTACATAAAAAATCTCAAAAATATCTTAACTATCTTATAAAGATCAATTTATATCGTACTTGACTTCTAATATCTAGCTATTTAAAAATTAGAAAATGCTTTCTGTAAACATTGATTGTACGGGAGGTTTCTACTTGAAGAATGTGATATACAATCACAAATTTTGTATTTGTACTCAGATTTTGAATACACAGTATTCACAATCTTAATAAGCTGATGTACAACAGAAAAGGTCACTACATAAGTATGCCAAGAAAAAAAAAACATACAAATATTAACAAGAGCACACCAACTTTAGTGCTAATTACATCACTTTATCTAAATAGTTACTATTACATTTTCTACTCCATTGATAGATTATTTCCTAATATCCTTCTCAGAATTTAGAATTCATCTTTGAGGGAGAAACATTTATACTTGACCCTTCATCAGAAAGTAAGAAATCATTCAATGAACTTTCCCCCAACAGTGTTTGATTTGGCTTGGATCGAGTAGAATCCTTCTCAGAAGCTGCAACAGTTTCCTCGGATTTGCTCTTCATTGTAGCCTTGTTTTCTTGACTTTCCATTACAATCTTCCCTGGGCTATTGTTGTGATCTCCAGTTTCAACAATAAGATTATCATCAATTATAAACTTTAATGTTGTCCCCTCACTGTAAAGTTCCCTGATATTGGAACGTGGAGCTGGAATAACTTCCTCTTCCTCACTTGAATTTTGTTGCTTTGGGTACCTCTGGAACAAAGAACCAAGCTTCTGGAGTCCCCGCCCTATTGTACCATGTCGGCGAAATCTCTTTACATCTATATTTTCATCAGTACCTTGAGTTCCAGATGCTTCTGAGCTTGTGCTGTCGGCAACTTCGTTGCCATCTGGCAGCAGTTCAGTCTCAGTCACACGTTGCGAGCGTCCGTTTCTATGCTCCCATGTTTGGCAAACTTCTTTTCCAGGTCGGTGTATCCATACTCCTGTTTTGTCTTGCCCTTCTATGTTGATGGGCTCAAATTCCTCTATGGCAGAGTGATGTTCTTCGAATGATTCAGACTTGTTTTCTACATTTGTGTTTGGTTTGGGTGTTGATAATTCCTGATCAAAAGCACGAGATATGGTTATAGAAAATTATGTATATATGAGATCATGTAAGTATGGTACTTCCTCCTGAAGCGTTAAAAACACATACCATCTCATCTTCACATACAGTGATAGCCAAATGTAGCTTTCCCATTTTTATGTTCCCCAGATTAAACCATTTATCATGTCTCTGTCCACCTCTTAATTCACTGATGTTTACAGAACACACTCTGCGGAATATACAAGCTTTAGTAGAAAAAAAAGATGGTGATAATTTTCTAGATAGAGAACATGGGAGAGGAAACTTTTCAAAAGAAAATGAAGAAATGATAATGAACCTGAAAGAGGAGATTTTCAAAAGAAGCAGAAAAAATCGGATGAATATATAAGCTTTTAGTAGAAAGAAATGGTAATAATATCCAGATGGATAACGTGTGGAGATTTTCAGAAGAAACTTAGAAGGAATAAAAAAAAGTTCAAATATGCCCAATTTTAGCTCTTCTATAGGGTTTCAACTTGGCTGATTGGGAGTAGTTTGCAAAACAAGCTGAAATATGGCCTCTTAATAGGAAACCTCACATTGATGCGGTTGATTGATTGATCTTCATCAATCAAGGTGCAATGGTTCATCATATAGTGAAACCAAGAAAAGTGAATAGAACTATGCTGATGTGCATGGTACAGAAGATGCTTATGTCTGGTCAATGTAATGCAACCCAACCCCTAATTTATTCAGTTGAATATTAGAAGTAGATCTTCAAAATGGACTTTTGTAACCAAAAATCATATAGATAAGAAGCAGATTGTTATTGTTGCGTTATATCCATTATGATAAGGAAACTAGAAATAAAGACTCTTAACTCGGTTTGGCTCTTAAATTAGTAAAGAATAAAAACTAATTCATGCGACAAGACCCCCCCACCACCCCACCCACCCCCTATAATAGTAGAAAAATATTTTTGTTACTAATGAATAGAAGTAAAAAAATAAAGGCGTCTAAACAATCTTAAATAAGAGTGCGGAGAAGACCCAAGCATGTCATCGAAAATGTGATCCTTGTCAATAACTTCAAGAAACAATGTGTTTGGTCTGTCCCATGATGAGATAGGGATCTTGAACTCCTCAAACCATTTTGGAGATAGGGTTTTTCTTTGAATATTTGTTTGGAGTTTAGTAGCACCAAGATTGACTTTCACATAAGGGTCAGCAAGTCCTGCATATCAAAATTAACATTTATGTTAAAATCTAATATCTAAACATTAGAATTAAATCTGAATTTCCTTGATAAAATAAAATAGAACCATAAATTACCATTTAGATCTGATGGCTTCATATCAGTTGCTTCTATGATCTCCAATTTCACATATGCTATTGGAGGTGTCTCATGGATGGAGAACCATGATTCTGATGTGTAACATATAAGGTTTAGAGAGAGTAAACTTTAATTGACAAAGCATTAATTTGAATCTAAATAATGATCAATGAAAATAACAGTTCATTTGATTTTAAGATTGCACGAGCACATGTCAAGTGTGTATGGGTTGACGAGATGTAGCTGGTGAGAACATGAAGGTGCAAGTGTCGTAGTTTGCACTGAACAAAGTAAATAGCTATTTTGGAAAAAAAAGATACGAAAACTAAATCATAACATCTAATGATGATTAAAATAGTATGAGGCAAGGGTTGCATGATGCATAGAAAGAAGTGAAAACCCTCGGGATATCATTAGCAATTATAAGAAGTGTTGACCCCTATATGCAAAAACACGAGAAAATAGGCGAAAATCGGAGAATCAAGCAATGCACGCTTTGACAGAACACATCACTTGGAAGGTCAAAATACCTTCAATTGCCAAATGAATTGTGCCATCGTGATTAGGACATCGAATTTTCCTAAGTCAAGACCCCACACAGACAACTTGGACGAGATCAGTCCAAAGGGACGACCGACACCCCGAATTGACACTCAACGACGCCCAAATGACGTTCGATCGAAGAACGGACTTCGTCGTTGTATCCGGAACGTCATCGACATTTAAAATATACATCTTATTTGATTATTTGGGATCGGCCGAGGCAGTGGCACGAATCTCGATGCGATGACACGTATATCAAGATTTTGGCACTTGACGTCGCCCAAATGACCTCCGATCTTGAAATAGACTTCGCCGTCACATTCGAAGCATCGTCAATATTCAAAATATACATTTTATTTGATCGATGGGGATCAATCGAGGTGGAAGCACGAATTCTTAGGCAAAAACACGTATATCGAGGATTTTGGTACTCAATGTCACTCAAATGACGTTCGAACACAGAACGAACTTCACTGTTGCATCCAAAACGTCGTCTTCATTAAAAATATACATCTTATTTGATTAATTGGGATTAGCCGAGGCAGTGGCACAAATCCCGAAACGACGACACGTAAATTGAGAATTTCGGCACTCGACGTCGCCCAAACAATGTTCAATCATAGAATGGGCTTCTCTGTTGCATCCAGAACATCATCGGCTGTTAACCTAAGGATAAGACCAAAACTCAGCCCAAATTACATACCTAAATCCATGAAATCCTCTATAATCTCTCCCGAAATTCCGCAGGAATCCCGCCGAGGTACTGTAGCACGACGCCGTTTACGTCATCTCCCGAAAATCCCTCGCAGACCTCGATAGTTGCTCTTCCATGGCTTTAAAATCCAGCCAAACGAAGCCTTTCGGCTCCTGCTCTCCACACACGACTGCTCTCTGTTCTGAACCCCTCTTCCCTCCGCTCGTCCCCATTCGCTGCTCCCTCTCTCCCATTCACAAACCCCACGCAAACTCTAGAGCCGATACCTCTCCCGTAAATCTCCACAAGTTGACGACGCACCTCCCGATCCCGATCTCAGAGAGAGAGAGAGTGTGAGAGAGAGAGAGATGAGAAAGACTTACCTAGCCCGACCTCTGCTCTAGCTTCCCCATCCAAACTCCTCCAGATCTCATATCTCTTTCCTCCCATCGAACTGAAGCTCGCAATCATCCTAACTCTGGCCGAACCCCATTTGACGCCTCTAATCCGATCCCTTTCTCTATTCTTCCAAAGCCAACTCCTCTTCCCATTCTCATATACCCAACCGAACCCAAGTAACCCTATACCCGACCCGATCTCAACTCAATACAGTAGGTAAAACTACTGTCATTTCATTCTATTGGTTTTGTTAATTAATGATTGGTTAATCATTAATTATAATTATAATAATTCTAATTACTTATATTATTTATTATTATTAATTATAACAATAATAAATAATAATAATTATTATAATTATAACTATAATTATAATTATAATTATAATTAGAGTAATTATAATTATTATTATAATCTTATTTTATTTTTATCCTATCATTAGTAAGTTTTTTTAGAAAAAAAAAAACCCTCTCATGGCTTGCAACGGGCCGACAAACCACCTACGTGCTCACGTAGCTTTGTGGGGAGGGAAATCGGCGTGGCGCTGGCAACGAACAAAATCCTTCTTCAATGCTTGCAACGGGCCGGCAAACCCCTACGCGCTCACGTAGCATTGTAGGGAGGGAAACCGGTGTGACGCTTGCGGCGACGGAGATAAAATTTTTTTTAATAAGTACCCCCAAACGCTCACGTAGTGCAGAGGGGGGGGGGGACTTTTTTTTTATAATTTTTTTAATATGTGCTCCAAACCCTTAAACGCTCACGTACCGGGCAGGGATTTTAACAAAAATATGCAACCGCGGTATCATCTTGACACCCACCTAAAGCGCTTACGTTGCGTCCAAGGGAAGGTTGCCTCTTGGGTTTTCTCCTAAACGGAGGAGATGCCGGAAGGCTGCCGAAATTTCATTTGAAAATGTTGAGGACTTGAACAAAAATGAACTTAAGCTTGGACTTGATTGAACTCAAATGAACTTGTTGCAAAGAACTTGAACCGAACAAAGACTAAAGAGGACTTGGACAAGTTAGCAGCAGATTTATGGACTTGATTTAGACTCATGCAAAACCAGAGCTATAATGAACTTGATTTGGACATTGCAAATGACTTGAACTTGAGTATTAAATAAACTAATTTCAAATTTGAATAATCAAGTTAAAGATTTGAGAAAAAACTTGATCAACAAAGGTTAAATTTGGTTAAGCATGAAAACTTGAATCAATCATGAACTATAAGGAACTCGAATCCAATCGTAAGAGAATTGAACATCATGAACTATAAAGAAATTGGATGGAGTACACAGAACTGGGCTTTGGATGAATTAGCAAATCAAAGCCTAAATGCATTATGTTCATCCAAGTGAACAGCAAGTACTTAACTACCATGATTAGCCTTGTGTGGTTTAGTTGCACGTGGAGGCATAATGATATTTAAAAAAAAATGAATCTTACAACACATGTACAAGATAAGTCATTCACAATTGAAGATGAAAGCCAATTAACTTTCAACAAGAGGAAAGAATGACTTGTGGATCCAAACTTGAACTATAGTTAGAGAATCAGATTTTAATTCAATGGGTGTATAATTATCTCAAGATCGCAAATGCCAATCATTGAATTTGACAAGCATGTGAAAACAAAGAGCTTGCAATCATACCCTATCTACAAACAATTCATCTCAATAATGAAGGGCCCAAAGTGTGTTGAAACTTGTTCAATATGAATTAGGTTGTTAGACCTAAGCTTATATCCCAGCGGCTAACTAAGAGGGGGGGGGGGGGTGAATTGGTAATTTAAAAATTTTCCCTCTTTTTTGAATTTTAAACTGAGAATAATTTTAGTGAATTTTATAGAAAAGATTTTTCAACCACAAATTAAAAGTTAAAAATAAAAGCAGTGGAAAATAAAAAGACAAGATTTATAGTGGTTCGGTCAAACACGACCTACATCCACGCCCCGGAGGCACCCTCCGAGTATTACACTAATACCACTAGTAACTCTCCTTTTGCACCCACAGCAAGGCGGAGAAGTCTTTACAAAACTCTCTTCCACCACTACCCAGTGCGGCAGAGAACCGTCGTCCTTTTACACTCTTCAAGTGTTGACAGAGAACCGTTCGTCCTTTCACACTCTCCAAGTGTTGGCAGAGAACCCTTCGTCCTTTCACACTCTCCCAGTGTAGGCAGAGAACCCTTCGGCTGTTCACACCCTCCAAATGTAGGCAGAGAACCCTTCGGCTGTTCACACCCTCCAAGTGTAGGCAGAGAAACCTTCGGCTGTTCACACTCTCCAAGTGTCGGCAGAGAACCGGATCTCCTTGACAGATCTTCTCACAAGAAATCTAGAAGGACGAGAGAAAAGAGTGAAATAATCACAAATCACAAGTGGAGATTCTTACCTTTGAGTACCAAGTGAATCCTTCACGCTCCAGTAGTAAGAATCCTCCTTCAAATACTCTCTCACACTCTCTCCTTTCAATTAACACGAAGATCAGTAGGCAAAATGATTACAAGACAGTTTTAAGTAGACCTTATATAGTAAAGACAAAAAAAACCGTCCAAAAACTGCTGACTTTCAAGTCTGTACACAGTCGATCGTCCCGGATGATTGTCAGATCGTCCTGCACGAATAGTATTAAAACAGTTGCATACGAACCCAATGTGTATTGGGACGAGTTGACTTCGTACACGATCATCGTCCCGTACGAACTATGTTCGTCCTGTACGAACAGTTATTTTAAAGCCATAATAAAACATAATTGCAAACGGTCCATATGTCAAAAGAACAAAGAATATCGTCCTGGGACGAATATTCATGTTTGTCTAGACGAACAAGACAAACTTTGAAACCCGTGGACATCATCCTGGAACGAACTGTCCATTTCGTCTGGACGAACAGTACAGACAGAGAATCCAGAGGAGACCGTCCAGGGACGAACTAGCAATTTCATCTGAACGAATAATTCAATCTCAGAGTCCAGAGAAGATCGTCCTGGGACGAACTAACAATTTCGTCTGGACGAACAGTTCAATCTCAGAATCCAGAGACGATCGTCCTGGGACGAACCATCTATTTCGTCCAAATGAACAGTTCATTGTGAGAATCCAGAGAACATCGTCCAGGGACGAATAGGGAAATTCGTCTGGACAATCAGGAGAATAATTTTCTCACTTCTTGTTCGTTCTATTGCTCTTCCGAGGGGATAACTGACTTGATCGTCTCGTACGAACTTTGTTTGTCCCGAACAATCAATATGATTTTTTAAAGATCTCCCCAAGTGTGTGTACTAAGCTACTCAATTACGATCATACTCTCTCAAACTCAATACAATGAAAAATACAAACTTCAATTTACAAACTATCTCATGCTGAATTTGATTTGAAGTCTTCTTTAGTCTGGAATTTGATTTTTCTAAAATGTTAGTCCACACAAGAGCAAAAACAATTCTTCCAAAAAGTGTTAGGAGAATATAATACATAAAACAATAATATTTAGAATCATCAAAACTATAAAAGTTGCAAGAATGTAAAACATGCAAATAGCAACTTTCTTAACAATCTCCCCTTTTGATGATGGCAAAACAATTATTGTTTGTATAATTTTCAAATTTTAAGAATCTCCTAAACTCTCATTGAATGGATAAACATGTGAGAATAATGAGGCATTGCACGACAATGTTATCTCTCTTTTTTTATTTATTTAATTTTTTTAAAAATACAAACAGAGACGATACAAAAAAATACGAACAAAATATGAGAGAACAAACAAAATACGAGAACAAATAATATTTTCTCCCATTTTTTACAACTACAAAAAGAGAAGAAGAAAAAGAACAAAAATGTGAGAAGTCATATGATAATCCTTGAAAGTGATTGAAATAAATTTGCAAATAAAATTAAATCATTAGGCAAACAGAATGATTCATAGGATTTAAGAAGAGATATAACATCGATAGTAAAGAAGATTTATCAAAATATGAGTCAATTTAGACATTGAGATAAAAAATATCATTGCATAAAGGACGAAATAAAATCGTACAAAAGATTAATTTGAATTAAAAGATTGGAAGATTAAGGAAAGAATCTGAACAAAATACAACTTGTGGCGCTTTGCGCATCTTTTCAATATTTGTGACATTTTTTTGTTCATCTTTTTACTTGTAGACTTATTTTG
Source organism: Dendrobium nobile (assembly GCA_022539455.1). Taxonomy (NCBI): domain Eukaryota; kingdom Viridiplantae; phylum Streptophyta; class Magnoliopsida; order Asparagales; family Orchidaceae; genus Dendrobium; species Dendrobium nobile. The sequence continues at coordinate 41,432,212 of CM039735.1, forward strand.
TACCTCTTTTTCAAATTGCGAACCATTGCGCATTCTTTTTTATTTTTGTATATTTGTATATTTTCAAGTGTATTCTCAATCTTTTCAAAAACAATAATCTAAAATTTCAAATTTCTCTAAATACAATATTATTTATATTGAATATAGAAATACAAAATAAGAAAACATCACAATTTGCAATAATAATATGAAAATTTAAATTACTCTAACAAGAGACATGAGATTGATATTCTAAATTACATCAAGTTATAAGCACAACTTAAATTTAGAAAAATTAAATTTTCTAATGAATTTAATTTTGTATTGCACTTCAAGGTATAGCACTTGTAAGATAAAATTTTTTAGAGATTTTTATATAGGCTAACACACATTTCAAAACAAGATTAAAATCAAGACAAGATAACTTATATTAATATCATGATGAAGAATAATACAATTTGAACTAAAAACATAAAACACAAATGTTAACACAACAAATGAAACTAACACAACTAAAACACATCACATCACAATCACATCACCTAAAGAAGATCATAAGCAAGTACACAAATCACTATGAGGGGCCTTGATCTGGAGGAGGCGGAGCACTGAAGAAATTAAAATAACTGCTTATCATAAGCATATTGGAACTTATATCATTTATCTGCTCTCGCATATTCTCATGTCCTGATTATACTGAGCATCCTGCTGTTGTAAGTGAGTTTCAATTTGATCAAAATGAGTCTCTAAACTATGAAATATGTGAACCAAATCTTGATAGTTTGGTTCACCAGTAGGTGCAGGTGCAGGTTCCTCCTTTGAGTCACTACTAACATGTTGTGCACATGGTTCATTTTTATTGAAGATTGCTCTAAAAGATCCATCGTTGTAGTAGAGAGGCTCCTCTAAATCATGATTTAGATGAACTAGATCATACTTCTCCAAAATGTAGGCAACAAGATGTCCTAAGGTAATATTTTTCTTTCTCTTATGGGCGACATGACCAATCTCAGAAAGTTCATAAATATAGTCAATTATCAGTTGGGCTTCATCTATAAGTTGCTTGGTCATAATCAAATAGGTTACAGTAGAAAGAAGAGTAATGTTGACTCTATCAACAGCTTTAGGAATTATGAAAGTTCGAAGAACATGCTAAATGATTCAGGCATTTTGATTTAGAGAGGCTACCCTAGACACATTAATTACTACTCTAATTCCTCTAAGGACATTATTTATTTCAAACCAGTCAAAATTAGAAGCATTGGTTAAGGTATGGGCTCTAATCCCTTCAGTCCTTAAGTTCAGAAAAATTCCTAAGTCTGTCTTAGTGATCTCTATTTTCTTCTTAAACACATAGAACCTAATCACTGAATGATCATAATTAAAGGACATGTTTGAAAGAAAGTAGTGAAATGTCTCCTTATTGTAGAAGTAGACAAGTGTGAGAATGAGGCCAAATTGGGTAGAAGTAAACAGATTCATTACCTTAAAATTGATTTGCTCTTGTAGAAGGACTCTGGATTGAGTGATTTTTGCAGAAGCAAATTTAGGGAATGGCTCTTCATTAGCCTTGGACAGAAAGTTCTCACTAGAGTTTTTGGATGGTCCCTTAGCCAATACCTTTTGTCTTTTGCTAGAGCTAGCCATGGATAAGATCTAGAGGAAAAGGGATTTGAAAGGAATGTTTGAAGTGATGACATGTGAGTTCAAAAGCCTTTAATTTAAATAAAAAATGAGTTTTCGTACAGACGAAATTAATTTTGTCCCGTACGAATTTCAGTTCGTCCCGTACGAACAAAATTTCATATGGACGAACGAATGAGTCCAAAAATGAAACGACTTTTCGTAATCACATAAGTAACGATGCGTCCTTTCGTATATACTTTTGACCAAACGATCGTATAGATGAACAGGTGTTCGTCATGGACGATCAGACATTAAAGATCGTTTTAATGGCAGTTTAAACCATCGCCCACATCGAAATGCCAAGCGTTCGTTTATACGAACCATAGGTTCGTACGTACGATCATGCATAATAAAACCGACTTATCCATTTAACTGTCAACATTCGTACATACGTTTTAAAATTTCGTCTAGACGATAGTGATGACCGTACAGACGAAGAGAAAAATAAAAACTGAAAAATTGTATGCAAACCGTTTAAATCCGACAGTTAATACACTACACAATTCATCCCGTACGAAATGAATTTCGTCTCAGACGATTTTCACTTAATTTTTAAAACATGCAATTAAAAATCTAAATGTGAGAATTTTTCAAAACTAAAACACAAACAAAATAAAAAAATAGAAAATACAGAAGAACAAAAACTCAAATATAGAAAATCACAAACTTAAAAATACACACAAAACACTAATTAGAAAAACACACATCAATGTTGCATAAACATTTTAATTAAGCATTTAAATCGATCACACCAAGCCTTGTTCTTAATGTACTGAAAGTATCAAAGGCTAATGATTTTGTAAAAATGTTTGCAAGTTGATTTTCTGTAGAAACATGAATGAGTTCAATTTTTCCTTTGGATACATGATCCCTTATGAAATGATGCATGATGTCTATATGTTTGGTTCTTAAATGTTGAATAGGATTTTTAGAAATGCAAATAGCACTAGTGTTATCACAATAAATGGGAATAATGCCTATAGTTAATCCTAAATCAATCAATTGTTGTTTTAACAATCAATCAACTGTTGTTTTAACAACTCAAATAAATCAATCAACTGTTGTTTTAACAATAAATGGGAATAATGCAAATAGCACTAGTGCCACAAAAGTACTTGTTCACATCTGTCCTGACTAACCGGAAAGTAAGCATTATTCCACTAATCGCTTCGACCCATATCACGCGTAAGCGATCGGTTTGTGGCACTCGCCTCCCAATTCAAAGTAGGAAGAGAGTCTGTCGTCCTTTTCACAGCTTCACTGGTCTGCCCGGGCGTTGCTGTCAAGAGAATGAGTTTTGATAGACTAGAAATGGTATGCTGGAGAGAAGAATAGGAATACGTCCTAATGCAATGTATTCAGCTTCAGCAGTAGATAGGACTACTGAATTTTATTTTCTACTAGACCAAAAGACTAAAGAATTTCTAATAAACTAATATATTCCAGAAGTGCTTTTTCTATCAAACATACAACCTACAAAGTCAAAATCTGAATAACTAATTATTTCAAATGAAGAGCTAAAATTAGGATACCAAATTCCTAAGTTCTGAGTTCCTAACAGATATCTTAAAATCCTTTTTAATGCTGTCAAATATGATTTTTTTGGATCTGATTGAAATCTAACACAAACAAAAACTAAATATGATATCAGGCCGGCTAGCTGTTAAGTAAAGCAAAGATCCAATTATCCCTTTAAATTTTTTTTTATCAACAGATTTTTCCTTAGGGTCCTTATTCAACTAAACTGAGAAACTCATAGGTGTACTAACAGGTTTAGCATTATCCATTTCATACTTTTTGAAGATGTCCTTAACATACTTCGATTGACTAAGAAATGTACCCTCCTCAATTTGCTTAATGCTAAAGCCTACAAAGTAACTTAAATCTCTCATTAAACTCATCTCAAATTCACTACTCATTATTTTAGAAAAATCATTACAAAGATTTTTATTTGAAGATTCAAAAATGATGTCATCAACAAAAATTTGTATAATGAGTATATCTTTTTCAATTTTCTTCAAAAAGAGAGTTGTATCCACACTTCCTTTTTCAAATGACCTTTCAAGTAAAAAGTTGTTCAATCTCTCATACTAAGCCCTAGGTGCTTGTTTCAATCCATATAATGCCTTTTTCAGTTTGAAAATATGATTAAGGTATTTAGAATTTTCAAAACCTGGAGGTTGTTTTACAAAAACATCCTCTTGAATTACCCCATTTAAAAAGATACTTTTTACATCCATTTGGTACAGTTTAAATCCTCTAAAACAAGCAAAGGCTAACGAACCCCTAATTGCTTCAAGTCTAGCTATAGGGGCAAATGTCTCCTTAAAATCATCCATTCAATCTGATTATACCCCTCAGCTACTAATCTAGCTTATTTCTAATGACTACTTCTGAGTCATTCATTTTATTTTTGAATACCCACTTAGTTTCAACTACACTTTGATCCTTTGGCCTTGCAGTTAATTCCCAAATTTTATTTCTTACAAATTGATTTAACTCTTTTTGCATTGCCAAAATCCAAAATTCATCCGAAAGTACTTGACCAATATTTGTGAGTTCGATGGTTGAAATAAAGGCTGAATGATTGACTTCTTTGTTTAGTCCATGCCTAGTTCTTACACCCTCACTAGGTTCACCAATAATCAACTCCTTTTGGTGATTTTTAGAAAATCTGAAATCTCTAGGCAAAGGGTTTTCTATCTCAAAATTTTCTTGCAAATTTTCTTTCAAATTTTCTTCCAAATTTATTTTATCAATCTTTTGGGAGTTAATCTCAATCTCATCTTCTACAACATTTGGCTCTTCCAAAATTTCAGATTCATCAAATACAACATATGTGGTCTCCTTCATTACCAAAGTTCTTTTATTGAATACTCTATAAAATTTTCAAACACTTGAGTATCCTATAAAAATTCCTTCATCTGATTTTGGATCAAATTTTCTTAAAGCAGATTTTTCATTGTTATATATAAATACCTTGCATCCAAAAACATTCAAATGTGACAAATTAGGTGTTCTTCCTTTTAGCAACTCATAGGGTGTTTTATTTAATTTTGATCTCACATTCACCCTATTCAGAACATAACATGCAGTGCTAACTACCTCAGCCCAAAAATATTTAGGAAGAAAGTATTCTGCCAACATGGCTCGAGCGGCTTCTATTAATGTTCTGTTTTTTCTTTCGACTACCCCATTCTTCTAAGGGGTTCTAGGTGCAAAAAGGTTGTGATCAATTCCTTTCTCCTTATAAAAATCCTCAAATTTTTCATTCTCAAATTCTCCTCCATGATCACTTTGAATAGTCATAATTTCACATCCTAGCTTTCTTTGAATCCAAGTCGAAAAGTTTTTAAATTCCTCAAATGATTCACTCTTATGAAATAGAAATCTAACCCACGTGAATCTAGAGTAATCATCCACAATTATAAATTCGTATACCTTCCCTCCTAGACTTACAGTTCCAACTGGTCCAAAAAGATCTATATACAAAATTTCCAATGGTTTACTGGTTCTAAGATCCTTAATAGACTGAAAATAGGATTTCACCTGTTTTCCTAATTGACATGCATCACAAAAATGATATTTAGTAAAGTCTAATTTTGGTATATCTCTCACTAGGTTCTTTTGTGTAATCCTCCTAAGGCTTTTCATGCTAGAGTGACAAAGTCTCCTGTGCCAAAGTCATGACTCATCAGAAATAGTTTTTAAACAAAAAGTAGGAGTTTTAATGCAATTCAAGTCTAGCATATATACATTATTTACTCTTATACCATTCAAAACATCATTTCCATTTAGGCTTAATATGCAGCTAGTAGGAAAAAATTTTACATAGTATCCCTTATCACATAGCTGGCTTATACTTAACAAATTATGCTTTAAGCCTTCTACCAATAACGCATTTTCAATGAAAAAATTCATAAAATTTCCAATCATACCTGATCCAACCACCTTCTTTGTGGTGTTATCTCTAAGTGTAACATTGCCTCCACTCCTGGCTTCCAGCGATATGAATTGTGTAGTATCTCTAGTCATATCCTTTGAGCATCCGCTATCCAGGTACCATATGCTCTCACGAGGTCTTTTGTGAGAGCGACCCTCTTCTTGATCTGACTGATCAAGGTTATCGGCCATTAAGCACAGATTAGTGGCTTCATCTTCCTTTTCCGTCTCTGACGAGTCTGAAGCTGAGTCTGCCCAGAAAGCTATTTGAAATTTCATATTGCCCTTCTTCACAATTAGTTTCTCTTCTACATTTTCCTTGTTAGGAGTGGCTATGAGTTTTGGGCAGTCTGTCTTAATATGTCCAGGTTTCCTACACTCTTAGCAAATAACATTATTTGAAACATTGACATTTCTATTAAATTGACCTTGATTCCATTGCTGGCGTCTCTTTTGCTTCCTCTTCAGAAAGCTTCAGAATTGTCTAATCATTAGTGTGATGTCATCTTCCTCCTCAGATTGTGAGTATTCACTCTCTGACTCCACTTTCAGCGCTATGTTCTTCTCCCTTTGTGGTTCATCTACATCAATCTTTCCTTGACTAACTCCTTGCTCGTAAGCAATTAGCGATTCAAGAAGATTGTTAATAGAGTAAATGTTTAGATCTTTAGACTCTGTAATTGCAGTAATTTTAGCATCATAAGCAGTATGCAAACAACGAAGTATCTTACTAACCATTTCAGCATTCGTTAGTTCCCTACCCAATGCATGTAAAGAGGTGATTATTTGTGTAAATCTTGTGCACATATTAGAAACGGAATCATTTGGTTCATGCAAAATAATTCATAATCATGCAACAAGATATTAAGTCTAAATTGCTTAAACTTATTAGTCCCCCAATAAGTTATACAAAATCTATCCCATATGTCCTTTCTACTCTTGCAAGTAGAAACCTGCATGTAGTCTTCTGATTTAAGAGCACAAAAGAAACTATTCAAGCATTTGGCGTTTAGTTGTGCTAAGTCATGTTCTTCTACTGTCTAGTCCACAAAAGGTGTTTTAACTCTAACTCCGTCAACTAGTCTAGTTGGTTTTGTATACCCTTCGTGAACTAAGATCCACATACGGTAATCAAGTGACTGTAAAAATGTAGACATGCATATTTTTTAAAAATTAAAAGGAATATTGTCGAACAATGGAGGTCTAGTTATAGAATAACCTTCAGGTGTATTTCGATTTCCAAATGTAGCCATCTATGTTAATCAAAAAGTAGTCTAAACTTATGAATTTGAAACAAAGCTCTGATACCACTTGTTGAAACTTGTTCAATATGAATTAGGTTGTTAGACCTAAGCTTATGTCCCGGCGGCTAACCAAGAGAGGGGTGAATTGGTAATTTAAAAATTTTATGAAGTAAGAGAATTGCGATAGAGGCATGAATTACAACCAAAAGCAGGAGATTAGTTAGTGCATTATAACCCATTTACAGAAAGAGACAAGTAGTGCATGACAGTCTACCTATACAAAGCAGTGAACAGCTCTATTCAAAAGCTACTACGCCACGCCACCGGATCTGCAACATTCATGCAAGAGGACAAAAGACGTTTATAAATGTTATTATAATACCCCCGCACGTTCACCGTAGTTTATATACACACAGGTACACAAAGAGGTAAGTGTATTCAACACCTGCATGGGCCCTAGCGAGTGTGTTATTGGTACACACGTGACGTCTAAGAATGATATGCGGGTCGATAAGTGAATTCCAGTTCGCCCGATCTTCCTATACGGATCAATAGAAGTCGACAAGGTTCGAACCAACAAACAATATATACGGCCGTAGTAACCAGTATATTTGTTTTAATACATTCATATTAGGTCATTAATGCCTATAAATGAAAATTCACTAACAAAGGCACAAAGCCTACGAAACCCGATCCTCCTAAGCAGATAAATAGGAGTGGACAGGGTTCAAATCATTGGATAAATATGCAGTCGTGAGGTCGACCGAAATATTTATCTTACACATTCATATTAGGCCTTCAAGGCCTCTAACAAAGAAAATTCATAAACAAAAGTATGAAGCCCGAGAATCCCGATCCTCTGTCGATAACTCAACAGATTTGACAAGGTTCAAAACATAAATATTTTCAAATGGCCCCAGACATCCCAATGATGGCCGTGTTGAATTGAAAATCTCAACGGGAGGGGTTCATTCCAAACATTCAAATGCCATCCAAAACTCCTAAAGTCTAAAATACAAAAATCCAAAAATATTTAAAATTGAAATAAATCCATCAAACACTTAAAGTAAAATTCATCCACCCTCCACAGTAGTTTGTTGAGGTGGACAAATTAAAATTTACTTCAGCTCACATAGAGCTAAATGCCTAGTCAAAAATATCACTAGATTTTGCCGTCAAATGGCACCGCAGGATAAACGGTTCTGACTCGGGGCCCTCTAAAACCAAGTGGTTTTGCCGCCAAATGGCATCACGAAATACCGGTTATGGCCAGAGCCAATACCGTTCTTAGTGACATCAAATCCTTGAGATATGAATCAATAGGATATGATCGATAGGGCACAAGCCCTCTGTTAGCTAATGTGGATTCAAGTTTGTCCCCTTAGACAAACATTCACCCAGGTCTATAAGGTACCCTTGGACGAAGCAACCCATGACTACTGACAAGGATCCTTCTGTCAGGTTAGGTCGACTACCTCCTCTGACTAAGTAGACCAGGGACCACGATGGCCTGGGACGATGGAACCATAGGATCTTGATCGGGTCAATCATCCATTCCCCCACCATCCGCTTTAAATGCAAGATGGTGCAATTTTAAATTTTAAATATCAAATCCTCAAATATCTCAACCCAAGCTCCCAAATTTCCAAATTCTCAAATCCTAATGCCCGTGCTGCTACTATATGCCTGATAACACATATTCTCTACGTATATAATTGACGACTAGCCTTAATCAAAAGTTCTCTCCCGTGATCGAGAGAGGTAATTAACTATAGGGGCTTGCGCCTATAGGAAACCAGAACTAAGATCATAAAGTCCTCATAAAATGAGAGCGAAATCTCTGGGTAGTGTCTTATCTACAAACCCATCTGCCTTCCAAAATTTACCCCAGAATATATCCTTAAAACTCCCTTGCCGAGAAAGATAAAAGCAATCAACAGTGCAGGTAGAGGCCGGGGCCAAATTTCAGGAGCCCACAGATTTCTGGCGACTCTGCTGGGACCGAAGAAAGTCATCCCAAAGCAAAGGACCGAAGAAAGTCATCCCAAAGTTCATGAAAAGCCTATGGCCGAATTAAGAGGATTTCGTCATCAACAAGTTCGTTATGCACAAAGCTCTGGACCAATGACTTCTCGTCACCGACCTAATATAAACCTAAAGGTTTTAAGTCACCGACATCTACTCCTTCATCAAGCCCGCCAAAGCAAGAATCATAGGGCTGAAGGTACAAAAATCACCTGACAAGTCAATAAAGACAAATCATGTAATTCTCCATCAATGTCCGCAGCACAAAGCATATGGCAGAAGAGATCAAGATCTCACGACTCAAATTGAAGCTACAGAAAGAAGTCTCTCGGATGATATCTATAAATGTCTATAAAGGCTGGGGCATTTTAAATATTTATTTGGGTCGACATCGTACTGCATGCTGAGATCCCCAAATAAATATTTAAAATTTTACCAAGATACGAGCAGATGATGAAACAATGTTGAGCAGAAACAAAAATGTTGAAAACTAAGCAATGGTGCAAAAGAAGAGCTTAAGGTGACGATGTTATCCACTAGCGTCAATCTACAGAGTGAGGCTCTAGAGACCTAAGTACAAAGTAGTCTATTATTATCCTGTGGATCTCTGCTTGACTAAGAGCAAATATATAAGCTATACTGAAGATTACAAATGCATCTAAAGACCCACAAAGGAACATAGATGAACTTTTGGAGATCTACTAAATGAAAATCTTAGTATAACATCCAACCAAATGTTTGGAGATCCATTAAAAGAAAACTAGTGTGACAACCAAATAAGTTTTTGGAATCCACTAAATGAGGGCTTCTGTGTGACATCTAGAGCAAATATAAGGAAATCCACAAGGCCAAACAGCTTACAACAAACGTGGTTCGCTCTAGATGCGTACCACATTTGTTGGGGGGACATTTGTTAACCTAAGGATAAGAACCAAAACTCAGCTCAAATTACATACCTAAATCCACAAAATCCTCTGTAATCTCTTCCGAAATTCAGCAGGAATCCCGCCGAGGTACAGTAGCATGGCGCTGTTTATGTCATCTCCCGAAAACCCCTCGCAAACCTCGATAGTTGCTCTTTGATGGCTTTAAATTCCAACCAAACGAAGCCTTTTGGCTCCTGCTCTCCACACCCGACTGCTCTCTGTCCCGCACCCCTCTTCCCTCTGCTCTTCCGCATTCGCTGCTCCCTCTCTCCCATTCACAAACCCCATGAAAACTCCAGAGCCGAGACCCTCTCCCACAAACCTCCACAAGCCGACGACGCACCTCCCGATCCCAATCTCAGAGAGAGAGAGAGAGAGAAGAGAGAGAGAGAGAGAGAGAGAGAGAGAGAGAGAGAGAGAGAGAGATGAGAAAGACTTACCTAGCCCAACCTCTACTTTAGCTTCCCTATCCGAACTCCTCCAGATCCTGTATCTCCTTCCTCCCGTCGAACTGAAGCTCGCGAGCATCCCGACTCTGGCCGAACCCCATTTGACGCTTCTCACCCGATCCCTTTCTCTATTCCTCCTAAGCCAATGCCTCTTCCCATTCTCATATACCCAACCAAACCCAAGTAACCCTATACCAGACCCGATCTCAACTCAACACAGTAGGTAAAACAACTGTCATTTCATTCTATTGGTTTGGTAAATTAATGATTGGTTAATCATTAATTATAATTATAATAATTCTAATTACTTATATTATTTATTATTATTAATTATAATAATAATAAATAATAATTATGATTATAATTATAATTATAATTATAATTAGAGTAATTATAATTATTATTATAATCTTATTTTACTTTTATGCTATCATTAGTAAGTGTTTAAAAAAAATCCTCTCGTGACTTGCAATGGGCCAGCAAACCCCCTTCGTGCTCACGTAGCGTTGTGGGGAGGGAAACTGACGCGGCGCTAGCAACGAACAAAATCCTTCTTCAATGCTTGCACGGGCCGGCAAACCCCCTACATGCTCACGTAGCGTTGTAGGGAGGGAAACCGGTGCGGCGCTTGCGGCGAGGGAGATAAAAAAAATTTAAATAAATACCTCCAAACGCTCACGTAGTGCAGAGGGAGGCAAAACTGTTTTTTTTTTTTTAATTTGTGCTCCAAACCCTTAAACGCTCATGTAGCGGGCGGGGATTTTAACAAAAATATGCAACCGCGGTGTCATTTTGACACCTACCTGAAACGCTCACGCAGCGTTGAGGAAAAGGTTGCTTCTTAATTTTTCCCCTAAACAGGGGAGACGCCGGGAGGCTGCCAAATTTCACTTGAAAATGTTGAGAACCTGAACAAAAATGAACTTGGGATTGGACTCAAATGAACTTGTTGCAAAGAACTTGAACTGAACAAAGACTAAAGAGGACTTGGACAAGTTAGCAGCAAATTTGTGGACTTGATTTAGACTCAAGCTAAACCAGAGCTTTGACATTGAGCTTGAACACTATAATGAACTTGATTTGGACATTGCAAATGACTTGAACTTGAGTACTAAATAAACTAATTTAAAATTTGAATAATCAAATTAAAGATTTGAGACAAAACTTGATCAAGAAAGGTTAAATTTGATTGAGCATGAAAACTTGAATCAATCATGAACTATAAGGAACTCGAATCCAATCGTAAGAGAATTGAACATCATGAACTATAAAGAAATTGGATGGAGTACAAAAAACTGGGCTTTGGATGAATTAGCAAATCAAAGCCTAAATGCATCATGTTCATCCAAGTGAACAGCTAGTACTCAACTACCATGATTAGCCTTGTGCGGTTTAGTTGCAAGTGGAGGCATAATGATATTTCAAAAAAATGAATCTTACAGCACATGTACAAGATGAATCATTCACAATTGAAGATGAAAGCCAATTAACTATCAACAAGATGAAAGAATGACATGTGGATCCAAACTTGAACTATAGTTAGAAAATCTGATTTTAATTTAATGCGTGTAAAATATCTCAAGATCGCAAATGTCGATCATTGAATTTGACAAGCATGTGAAAACAAAGTGCTTGCGATCATACCCTATCTACAAACAATTCATCTCAATAATGAAGGGCCCAAAGTGGAATTAAGAAACATTGGACTTGGACTTAAAATGAATGAGGGGAAGCAAACTCATCATACAAGATTGGGTCATCCTTTTATGACAATGAAAGACTTACAACAGTCAACATGGTCCAATTATGTGCAATGATCAAATGAGCAGTGATAAACAAATTCTTGCATACCACTTGCTTACAATCACACAATGACATGTAGTGGACAGAGAGAATTCTTTCATCCACTAGCAACGATCAAGACAAGAATGCAAATTGACTACGAATAGTGGCATGAGATCTCCAATGTACTCATGAATAATATTCATCTCTATCATATTTGCAAAGTATGGATAATTTCAATGAAGGGGATATTCATGAATAAGATAAGAAAAGATATGCCATGAATGCAGCAGTTTTTCAATTTACATCAGAGTAAGATAATGATGGTCTTTACGACAGTCAGGCAGGAAGACGTAGTGACCCCTACTGCATCTACTTGTAAGCATTAACAGAAGTTTGGACCAAGCACACTTATCTACTTGTACGTAACGACGATGGATGAGATGCAAAAGTAATAATCTCCTTACAACCAACATCAAGTATCTTCCGACTACAAGCAGTGACAAAAAAAACATGTAATGACTTGCAAATCAAAACACATGAAGAGATTCTCGATGAATGTGGCTCAACCAACTAATATCAAGTTAGAAATAATCATATTGATTTGCATAATAGGCAATAATGAATGGTATGTTGTATGAATAAGGAGTCCTCTGTAAGCATGAACATATAACATGTCATTTTCATATCGAGGCTGAAGGTCATAACAAATGCTAGAAAACCATAATAATGACGAGCTCCTACAAGCTACCGTAGGAGACCTATTACACACACGGTCTACAAGTGAATACAAAAGGACTGTAACAGATATCAACTTCAGTAGGTGATGTAGACAAAGGGGGGTTCAACTCATGTCCAAAATAAATCAATTTTGGCCTCCCTCGAGTTTACGAGCTCAATCAAAATTGAGCTGAAATTTTAGCTCATTTATGAGCTGGTAATTAGTTCA